>OY720277.1:5000000-10000000 GCA_963082995.1 Noctua comes
AAAGACAAAAGCACTTCGCAGTAATTATCATTATTAGCACCTCATTAAAAGCCAGCAGCTATGAATACTGCAATTTTTCCCTGAATGTATAAGTATCTCATGAATATTTTACTATGCCACAGATAAGGATAAAAGATGGTTTAATGGCGGGAGAGTCTATTATGCGAGCTTAGTTGCCTACATCTTTTTTCTTTTCTTTTATTAATTCTCAGTACAGAAGCTGAGGCCGAGGCCGAGGCCGACTGACAAGTTGTGCAACGGGGTCCTAGCGAGGGGCGGGAGGCAGAGTGATCCAAGCTGTGACTGGTTAGAAAGCTTGCAGTTTCAGAGAAAAGGCTTTTACGATGAAAACAAAGGGTTTAAAAAAAAAACAGATACATACTGCTTTATACGTACGAGTAGATCGACTATCCTGCAAACTATGAATATTATACATTTATAATTCATTTTAGAGGTAACTTTGAGGTACATTTCTATCGAGAAAATTTTATGAAATCGTGTTTCCGAAACAAATACGACTTAGAAGTATTCCTCAACTTTGCAATATATTAATCACAAAGTGAATGCTTCAGTAATATTAAAACAAGAGCCATTGAAAAATCACAATTTGGGTTTATTCTGGTCCTTAAATCAGCGGCTTTTAATTTATCTAACACTAGGTAGCTAGCCTTTCTACATTAATCGATTTTAGCTATTTTATCCACTACTAGCAGTATCTCTATTACCTACTCGCTTCTGCATAACCAATCATCAATGAGACCTTTTCATGACGTAAGTTTAAAGTTTATGAAATAAACATCCAAAATGTTATTGTAACCAAAGCTTATCAGGTATTTGTCAGTAGTAACCACGGAGTCTGGATTTGTGCCCGGTAATATGGCAATAGGCTTTCTTCCTATTACATGGGGTTTAAACATAACTGGCGAAATGTGCGTGTAATATAACGTACACCGTGATACAGGAATATGCATCTCGGATTACAGGCGTGATTATATTCGCAACATGCGTCGATACTCTTGCGCCATCACATCTTCTAAGCTCGTCGTGCTGTGCTGGCGCTGCCGCTGCGGCTGCAGAGAAGCTCAAGCGGCGTAAATATAGAAACCTTTGTGGTAACTATATTTTCGAGCCGTTTGGGGTTGAAACTCTGGGGTCGTGGGGTCCGAGTGCTCTTAGCCTCTTTAAGGAAATTTCAAAACGCCTAGTTGACGCTTCCTGTGACCCAAGGGCTGGCTTTTACTTTGGTCAGAGGCTAAGTGTTGCCATACAACGTGGCAACGCCGCCAGTCTCTTGGGCACATTACCAGCTGACAGCGTTGAGGGGGAGTTTTTTGATGCCCTTTTATAGTTTGTTGTTAGTTTATTTATTTTAGGTTAATTAATAGTTTTTAATTAATAATGTATTAAGACAGTTTACTCTACTTAATTAAATAAATGGCAAGGCAAGTTAAATAAAATATTTCTCAACTAAAATTATAGGGAAAACCGCGTCAAAATCCGTTGCCTAGTATAAAATAACAAAGTGAACACACAGATAGATAAGAAAAGAGTCTTCATTTATCACACGAATCCTAATTTCAAATGTTTAGTCAAGAAACCCTACCTAACCCATTATGATTTGTTAATAAGTTGGCATTTATTAAGGTACAGCAACATAATTAAAACAATTAACACACAAAACAACGAACAACAGTTTAACAACAATAATCCGTTAATAACATGAATTTTATGTTCACAAAGTTGCGGTTTTACACATTTCACTGTAATTTACATACCAAAGTACGCATATGTATGTAGATAATAGTATTTAGTACTTTATGTAAATAAGCTGTTTGCGTTGGAGTCATGAATATGCGTTGTTTTACGTGGCGTACGCATGCAAGCGTAAAAAGAATATAAGGGTAGATGTAAAAAGTATACAGTGTTAGTTTTAATTGCTTGTGAAGGTATCCAACATATTATTAAACCTGGTAAAAACCGGGTTTCGTGGGACCGAAACCGGGTTCCGTATGCCGTAATTATAGTCCTCTTGACCGCTTTCAGTCATGGTTGGCTGCCAATCTCAGCAGAGACTAGCCATTGAAGCAAGAAAAACATAATTATGATAGTGCTCAAGTGTGTGCCCAACTCAAGTGCACTCTCTCATAGTGCGGACAGCAATCCGTTACGACCGAAGTAATATAATTATACAGAACCCCTGTATAATCACACCACTTGCAACACTGGTTATGCACCATCGTGACCGTGATCTCTTTTGATCTGCAGGGCTAAGATGAGCAGGGTGATAACACATCGCTTTGACGAGAGAACGTTACAATGATGGCTATTTGTGTATGCAAAGGAGAAATTCCTAGCGTCTGGCAAAAGAAATACCGAAGGCGATTGGAGACCTTTTATATTGTTATTTATTTATTTAAGGTTCACCCACAGCACATACATACACATACATAATAATATACTAAATCATACGGTAATATTCTAATATATATGCCAATGTTATTAACCTTTTCACCGCCACGGACTTCAATAGAAGTTCTAGGTTTCCGTGCCACCAGCGCCACGACTTCATCAGAAACTCTTAATTTTTAACTACCTATCAAACATAAAAGTACTGTATTTAAAGCGTGAAATCTCATTCATCGATATGACGATACCCTTATCACTACTGTTTACTGTATACTTCGTTATACAATTATAGCTTGGCGCTGGCGAGGCATCGCGTTCTGTGTACGTTGGCGGTGAAAAGGTTAACAAAATAATTAAATCATGCCTTCATAAATTTAATAGGCCACCATTTACTGATAACCTCATCAGTACTTTCATAAAAGCATATCGGAACCGATAAAACATTTTATTTGAACATTTGTCATAAAATGCTCAATAAGGGATTGCAGTGAGGTTATGATAAATGAAAATACTCTCTCACCCTTATCACATAGGATTTAATACCTTTCTGGCAAAACGCAGGTGTGTAGAACTACCTACATTTCTACCTTGGCTTTTCAGCTGTAATGAATAGGCACCGTTATGACGTATGCCTAGCCAATAAAATACTAATAAATTATAAGTTTACAAGACAAACTGCCGCACTGTAAATGTACTTAACTAGCTTTTGGCCACAGCTTCGCTTGTGAAGAACTCGGTAATTATCCAACTGGAGCGTTTCATCGGGATAAAATCACCTAGATCCGAACCCAGGTCATGGTTTACTTGTGTGCAAAATTTTGTCGAAATCCGTTCAGCCGTTAAGGCGTAAATACGGTAATTACAACGTTTTTTTTTTTAATTTGTCTTTCTGTCGGTCTGTCTATCTGTCTGTCTGTTTGTTCCGGCTTATCTCCGAAGCGGCTGAACCGATTTAGACGCGAGTTTTACTGGCACAAATTTAAAACCCTTGAAATTGTTAACAAAATCCGATTTAAATGGGGTAGTAATATTTGTATGATAATTGAACTAAAACTAAAAATTAACTAAATAAAAATCAGTCACATTACCCGCTGAGAGCGTTGAGGAGGAGTTTTTTGATGCCCTTTTTTAGTTTGTTGTTAGTTTATTTATTTTAGGTTATAATAATTATTAATTAATAATGTATAAAGAAAATTGCTTTGAATAAGAAAAAAAAACTAAATAAAACTCAACTTTCCTTACAAGAAACATAAGGATAGATGGAATGAATTGAAGAAAAATCAGCAACAAACTGTCTAAGAAGTGTGTGTTGTGGAAGTGTGCTCTTACTCCGTCCTGTTTCCTTTCGCACGCCATCCGCTCGTTAGCGAGACGTGTCTCATGTGCTCAAACTTTGTCTACACAGACACTATCTACTTCAAATTGGTCCTAGGAGACAGGCGTTTTAGGATCGTTGTTAGAGGGAAAGAATAATGATCGACTTTGAAGTTTCGACGGGTCTATCAGTGGTTCTTATGATTTAGTAGCTATTGGTTCCACATATTTTTTAAGATTGAACAGCGTCTGCAGTACATTTGTTTGCTTATATTACGGGTTCTAAGACCAGTTACTGGTGTGATATGTACCTAGTGATACACAAACTAATGTTGGTCCTTATGTTATGATGATGATCTACTAGCCTATGTGTGTTCGGTAATTGTCCCACGGGATCGTGCTACTGGGATAAAAATTACCTGTTCTATGTGTTAATCCAGGTTACAAACTATCTGTGTGAAAAATTTCATCCCAATCCGTTCAGTAGTTTTTGCGTGAAAGTGTAACAAACAAACATCCATCCATCCATCCATCGTCACAAACTTTCGCATTTATAATAGTAGTAAGATGATTGGTTTTCATGTTGTAAAAGATTTTTTAACTGTCTCGTTGGTCTAGCAAGCGATTGATTTATGCCCGGTTGATGGCAATAGGCTTGCCCTTTATTACATAGAACTTTAACAAAACTGGCGAAACGTGGATCCATACAAGTCGATTCCTACCGGATTCCCTTTGAAAAATGGCAGTCAGTATTCTAAAAACAAATAATATAATCAGATTAAAGATATGTACTCCGGCTTACCTGTTACAAAAATTGACCCTTCGCTACTGATAGGTACACCTCCTCCTAACCCGTCGGAAATAATAGAAGTTATCTATATATAAAATGTTAAACTGACTGACAGACAGACTGTGGGTGATATATCATATACACACAGCCGAAACCGCTGGTCCTAGAGGCATGACACTTGGAGGGTGTGTTCTTTGTGAAGAGTAAGTATACGGAATTTTGAGAATTCCACCCCTAAAGGGGTGAAATAGGGAATGGAAGTTTATATGAAAGTCCGTCAGTTTTGAAGTTAGGATCTTCAAATTTAGTGTTTAGGCTGACAATTGAAAATTAATTTATACGTGTCTCAGCGTTTTTGATAATTCTTCCCCCGAAGGGTTAAAAAGGGGGGTGAAGGTAAGTAATCGGATATTATTCGACACCCACGCGGGCGAAGCCGCGGGAAAAAGCTAGTGTAAATATAAAATACTGTCTACATATTCAAATAAACGAATAATCCGTCAGTTATATTACGAAACATAAACAAAGTAACAAACCAGTCCATTTGCACAATGCATTTTTATAGTAACTAACAAAAATAAAACTACATCAAAAGTGGAAACACGAAAATGTTTTTCGCGAATATTTTCCACTATCACAAACAAAGCGTTGGTGGTGAAATTAAAAACTCATTTACTTGTGCATGACACCGTCCGAATATTTAACGATAGTTCATAGTGTAGTAACTATGTTGATGGTATAAAGCAACAGTGTGGTTTAATTACGGCAGTGCCTTTGATGATTTTATCTGATTGTTAATCGAAATTACTGTGCGCGTATCTGATAATCATACGTTGTTTCACAGTACCTACATAATTATTCTGTACATAAACAGTGATAGCCTAGTGGCGTGGCCGTCGGACTGCTAAGGCATTCATCTCGAGTTCGAAACCAAGGCACGCACTTCTGATTTTTCAGATTCATGTGCGTATTGTATAATTATTATCACGCGTATCTGATAATCATACGTTGTTTCACAGTACCTACATAATTATTCTGTACATAAACAGTGATAGCCTAGTGGCGTGGCCGTCGGACTGCTAAGGCATTCATCTCGAGTTCGAAACCAAGGCACGCACTTCTGATTTTTCAGATTCATGTGCGTATTGTATAATTATTATCACGCGTATCTGATAATCATACGTTGTTTCACAGTACCTACATAATTATTCTGTACATAAACAGTGATAGCCTAGTGGCGTGGCCGTCGGACTGCTAAGGCATTCATCTCGAGTTAGGACTCAAGGCACGCACTTCTGATTTTTCAGATTCATGTGCGTATTGTGTAATTATCACTTGCAACATTGTGAGAAAACCAAACCAGCATGCCTGAGAGATATTTCTTGAAGGCATGCAAAGTGATGTCAAGCGAGCGGCATAAAATAACCTCTGACACTAGATTAGGCACTAACCACACGAAAAACAAGGAATAATTCTGTACCCATTCATACAAATATTGTAAATAAACTATGTAAGTAACTGTCTGAACAAGACCCGGTTTAGGACTTAGAATAACAAACGAACGAATAACTTCTGACCTCCACATGGCTGCAGGCTAAAGCTATTTATTACATTTACTTTCAAGATACTTGTTTCTATGATCTACTTAAATATAATATTATTTTCCAAGTTGGTTTGGTTTTAAATGACAAACATGGTAAACGAAATAGAAACCTGCGTTTCGAAGATTAGATAATTATAATATTCACGTTTACGTTAAATAAAACGCTAAAATTTTATCTTTGTAGTCATGATGAAAAAACGAACAGCAACTTATTGCGAAAATGTTTTATCTTTGTCTTGTGAAATGAAGGCTATGAAATCAGCGTTTAAAAATGAAAAATGATCATGTAATCTTTTTTTAAAATTGTGATAATAAGCGTCATCTCGCGATAATGGCGCTTGCAACAGCGTCGAAATATCGGGAGCTCATAATCTATCTATATTTATAAAATGGTAAACTGACTGACTGGGTGATAATATATCAACACAGCCCAAACTGCTGGTCCTAGAGACATGAAACTTGGAGGGTGTGTTTTTTGTAAAGAGTGAATATCCATTAAGAAAGGATTTTTGCGAATTCCACGCCTATAAGGGTGAAATATTTTATATGAAAGTCCGTCAGTTTTGAAGTTAGGATCCTCAAATTTTGTGTTTAGGCTGACGATTGAAAATTAATTTATACGTGTCTCAGCGTTTTTGAAAATTCTTCCCCCGAAGGGTTAAAAGGGGCATGAACGTAAGTAATCGGATCTTATTCGACATCCACGCGGGCGAGACCGCGGGCAAAAGCTTGTAATGAATAATTACAGAAAATATCCCGTTAGTGACAGTATAACTTGTAACTTTTCGATAACTTCTAATGTTCTTCGTTTTTGCGCGGATGCCAAAAAGTTACTAAGCGTTTTTTTTATAAAGTTTTCGCTGTTCTAATAGCCACATCTTAAAGCAAAGGAACAAGAAAGCAATGAGCGGAAATAATCCCGAGGCTCCATTTTTGTTTTGCGTTGCAGCGTAATCAGGGTTTAAATGTGGAGTGATTCTCAAAAGGAGGTTTTACTCGCCTCGTTATTTTGCGGGCTGAAATAATTGTGAACTATTCATTCAAATGAAAATTGTGTTTGCAGACAATTTATGTTTATGTTTTATTCTACCACGAAGAATTTATGTTTATATTACTTACTATGGTTACTTGTGATACGTTTGAGTCTGATTATGATGATTTATTCTCATTATACCCTTTAAAGCTTTATAAAATGGATGACGTTCTCTGTGTTACACGTCTTGTTGGGATCGGCACATTCGTTTCGATAGTGTTTGTTGAAAAACAAAGCCGACCCGGAGTTATTACCATGCATAATCGGTTTTCATTTGGCAGTGCCGATCAGCAATGTTCTTTCGGCGCATAGGTGCGCTCGCAAAATCATTTTCGAGGAAGTTTCTCACAATTCGAGCAAAGCCGAGCGAATTTTGACATATTTTGACATATTTATTATTTCAATTATTTATTTCTACGCGCATTTATTACAATTTTAAACATTTCAATCTCATAAAACAACATTAAAAAAAATATTAGCCCTCCGGTATCGGGAACAAGACCCTAGCTTCCGGTGGACAGGGCTCCAGAGAGAAGAACCTCCTATCAATACGAGCCGTATCCAAGAGTACCGCTTTCTGAATCAAGCACTTGATCCAGCTGCCTAACGAGAGCTTCCTCAGGTATTGGTCGAGGCTCTTGCCAATTAAGCCATTGGCCATTAATTATTATTATTTTGCCGCCTTGTTGTGAATTTTTTCGATGATTATCACAATATTTAAATAAAATACTAAACAGAGGTTACCACGCCCTACTCAGATTCCTATTAAATTCGCGAGAGCTAAAAGCAGATCTCCCAGTAATTAAGTGCGGGTGACGTAAGAGGATCTGAAGGATTATATTAGCAAGACGAGTGGGAAGATCTACCTGTGTTCTAACAACCCAGCTTAGTGATTAAAAGCGGTCAAAGTTCACGGGCAAGGTCTTGTGCTCATGTGTACGGAAATTGTAACATTTTGTATGACTTAGTTCACTGACGGTCGACCAATTTTCACTCTTATGTCGTGAGTTATAAGGTTGAAACGCGGTTGACTGTCGGTGAGCGCGATGGTGCCTAAATACGTTGAACTGAGAAAAGTAGCTTTTTAAGTACACACGTGTCGCGGGTTCTTTTTTTAGAATAATTATGAATTTACTTACAGAGAAAGTATTAGTTATTCTTGTTTTTAAGGGTTCAACAAATATCATAACATCACAGCTGTAATCCCCGAAGGGTTAGGCAGAGGTGTACCTTATATTACATACACCCACATGTCGCTAGTTATGTTTAAATTCCATGTAACAGGGGGCGAGCCTATTGCCATCAACCGGGCACAAATCCAGACTCCGTGGCTGCTACTGAGAAACTCCTTAACGAAAAACCCAATAACAAGTGGCCCGACCCGGTAATCGAACCCAGTACCTCATGCTCAGCAGTCGCGATTGCGACTACTAAACCAACAAGGCAGTTCTTTTTCAAGGTTCAACTACTTAAAATAACCTAAACCTGTTGCTTGACTTTGTTTCAGTAAATTCAACCTTGTTATCAATACTTACCAGATTATTGTATGTTGGTGAATCTATAAATAGCTTGGAGTAACACAACACGGCACTCGTGAGTCATACATCAATGGATCACTGACATAAAAAAGATTGATGGAAATAAATCCAATGAGGTTGCCGTAGAGGCTGTAAGTACATAAAAAAAATAGATCGGTTTTTTTTTTGTATATAGCAATATACAGAACTAATATGTTTATGTTACGGTTATAGACGGCTGTTGAAAGAAACTTAGGTTTGGCTTCTACCTCTCAAAGTTGAAATCACTTTTTTTCAAGATAAAATCGATTTTTAATTTTACTAAGTGTATGTATACAAGGACTAACATAATAAACGCAAGACCTCTCGTGTGGTGTCTCAGACCATGAAACTGAACAACTTTTGTTCTATGACTTTTGGAAATTCATAACTTTTTTTTTAGTTTTACCATACATGTGGATCAGCTGATTGCGTCCGTTGTTATGGAAAGTTTTTTTTTTTTTGCTAATTTCAAGAACTCGTAGAACAAAAGATGTTTAGTTTCATGGCGTGAGAGACCACACACACGTTACACGTTGTATATAAGGTCCCATTCTAATAGATGGACGAACTTTTACAAATCATTCAGACCACCAAAATAAGGACAATAGTAAAAAAATAATAAGAAAAACGCATTAGATACATACAAGAAAAAAATCATCTAACGAACATACACTAAAAATGTTGGTTACTCAATGATTTAAGGTCAAAATAAAATCACTTTAATCAGTGTTTTTTTACTTGGATATCTTTGGTTAGACGTACTGAACGTTGTGTTAAATTTTGTCCATCTATTTTAATGGGACCTTATAGTATGTATATTTTAGTACTCGTGACATGCCTACATACGCCATAACGTAGACATATTAAACCTATTAAATTATTGTCAGAGTAGATATAGTACATGAAGTGTTCCTACATTGAGCATTTCTATTCGGACATTCGCAATTTGTCACCGATCGTGTTTTGTTCAATGGGACAAGCCTGTTGCTCATTTATTGGGCACAATCCCAAATTCCGTGCGGCCATTAGGAATTTACAAATGGAATTACCGAACCATACTGGTAGACCCAAGAGGCGCTCATGGCTAAATTAAATAGTAACAGCCGCAATTATCGATCGTCAAAGTTAAATAGCACTTGCCAAGGTCGATTCGTGGATGGGGGACCATTCATTCGCATATCGAGACTCCTCCGTGCCTCGGAAAACACCTTAAGACGTTGGTTCCAGCTGTCATTTGTAGATCTTTGACAGTCGTTATGACGTAAATGTAATTGGCCAGCCTTCAAATTTTCCGAAGGCCTTTTTACGAACATTTCCATTACATCACGTTTTGTCTCCAAAAACTCACAATGTACACTGTTATTATTTCTTAACTAGCTGTACCCGGCATGCGTTGCAATGCACCTTTTCCTACTACCTACCTACTGCCTACCTACTGCCTACCTACTGCCTACCTACTGCCTACCTACTGCCTACCTACTGCCTACCCACTGCCTACCCACTGCCTACCCACTGCCTACCTACTGCCTACCCACTCCTACCCACTGCCTACCCACTGCCTACCTACCACCTACATACTACCTACCTAAGAACCCTATCCTGACAGTAACAAACAGAACAAAAAAAGAATTAGCGAAATCGGTCCAGCCGTTCATCGTGATGCCGTGACCAAGGGAAATAGGGATTCCTTTTTATATATAGATACATCGCTATACACCTACAATAATTGGCCCGTATTGTATACCTGTCTTTGAAAACATTTTGCCTGTTGATTTTGTTTTTCAAGAATACAAACAAACTCCTTTGTGGCCCCTTTTGACAACTCATCAAGGTGGGCCCCGAAATACGGCCCGAAATAACTTTGCACGCTAGAAATGATAAATCAGACATATAAAAACGGGCCTAAGGTAAGGCCAGATTATTTTTGTTTTTCGTTACATTTTGCATTGTTTATTTATATCTGATGAATAAAAGAGAGATGTATCAAAAGATTTGATCAAAGGAGCTTGATTTTGTTTTCTGAGTTTTTCATTTCAAGTTTCTCATTTAATGGGTGGACATGGACATCTTTATGGGAAAATTGCAAATGAGAGACAGATGAAAAATTAACAGACAGTCTTTTGTTTAGAATTCTAGAAGATGATTTTTAAAATAGAGATGTTTCCTGTACAAAAAAATATGATTCTATTTAGTCCGTCAGTTATTATCGAAAAATATTGGACACGTATTTTTTGTTTTATCTAATCAATAAAAATTGACGAAAGTAAAATGCATCAAAGATCATGAGTCCCGCCTGTGACGTCACTTTTCGGTAAAAAGTGTACTGAAGTATGACGTCACACGAGTTTTCGACGCACTGCTTCGTCTTCATTTTTAGTTTTCGTGAAAAAAAAATGAAAAAATACGTGTCCAATATTTTTTGGAAATCTATCTGACGGACTGATTAGATTTTTTCAGGAAACATCTCTATTCGAGCTTTTTTTCGATAGAAAGTTCTACTTATTACCATTCACTGACAGTCAGACCCCACTCATTTTAATACAATAGCAAAACTAATTAACATAAAACCTCTTACACACTCACTGAACTCGTAAAAGAGCCACTTCAAAGAGAATAATAATTCAATTTATCACATTCCGTGCCACCATCAAAGTCAAGTGTGGGCTCACCCTAATGTATGATACGCGTCGTAATATAGTCCGGGGTCACAATTTAGTCATCACCGTAAAACGAAATTACTATAGGTAATGTTACAGGGCTGTTAAGAGTTCCATCTTGCCATGAATTTGTTTAATTACTTCTGGGTACAGGTTGAATGTTTGGTACCTGAGAGGGATCTGGTACATTTACGTGTCCTTCGTGTGTCTTTTGGAGCAGCTGATTCGTACAAGCGTTTTTCGCGTTAGCAAATTCTTAGCAAGATGGTGAGGTGAGGTTGGCGCTGTGGCTGAGTGATTGGCTGCTGTGCTGCGTGTCGTGGGTTCGCGATTCTCGCACGGAACAAATATTTGTATGGCTTACAAGTTGTTGTTCCGGGTCTGGCTGTTTGTGTAAGTGAGTTTAAATGTTTGTCAACGCACCCATGATACAAAAAAAATATAAGTGTGGCAATGTTTGAAAAAAAAAGGTCTTGCGCATAACTGAATTGTCCTTATACCGTAGTAGATATTACGTGTGTGTCTTGGGAAAGCAAAATTATATTTTAATGTAATTATTTTTTCACACTAATGTATTGTTTCGCTGTAACACTTGGCTAAACGGCAGTACACTAGTCTGTTCAACCAAACTACTACCTTCAATCAGTCATTTTAATCACGCGTGAAATACACAGTCTCTCATGTAATGGACCGATTTTACGAACCATTAAACTCCAGTATTCCCACTAGCTTTTCTCATGAAATGCACGAATAATCAGAAACAAAATCGGCCTACAGTGTTCCCACTGATAGCACAGGGTTCTCTCTATCTGTGTGGAATTGTGGCCCCAAAATCTACCTCGCAGACCAAATACGAGTTGGTGAATTTCACATATCAGTTCCCTCTCAATGTTTGTTCTGACTATCAAAAACCAGACGACCTCAGATTATAAAACAAAATCATGCTTCTTACTTCAGTCTGGCTTAAAATAAACGATACTTTGAAGTAGCGCCGTAAGACTAAGTACTCCGCCTGAAAGCTTATGTAAAACAAAAATCGATACTGAGATAGTACCTAAGGTACATAGGTAATTACGTACACTATCCCCCTAGGATCGTTCGTTGTGAACGAGGCATAAGTACACCTGTATACGTTGATATGGATGAAATATTTTACAGAATCGCGTGTATTCGCGCTTGAAAGTAGGTTTGTGCTTGTAAATAGGAAAATTCACGTGTAGTTTGCCATAGAAGACAATCACATAAATAATTATTTTGTGACGCAGATTTTAAGTAGGTCACCATGTATTTAAGGGCCAATCTGTCATTCATGTACATAGTGTCTGAGACACTATACTCCTAGGTAAGACTGATTGCCACACTTTCGCGCTTTTGTTACAACTGTCAAAGATCTGTAATTGTAGCCGGGACCAACGGTTTGACGTACTTTCCGGGGCACGGAGGATTCTCGATTTAATATAATGAATGGTCACCCATCCACGGACCAACAGCCGCAAGCGCTGCTTAACGATGAAGATCAACTCGTGCGGCTATTAGCTGTTTGCTTAGCCACGTGACCATCGAGAAGATTATGGACCGACCGCTTTAATGAGTTCTCACCCTTGCCGCATAAAAGGCACATTAAGCGTCCACAAAGTCCTGAAAATATCTCACAGGTTATTTCCTTTAAAATAACTATAATCCACATAGGTATTACGATACTAATTCAACCAATACGTGATCAACTTTCAGAATATTCGATTTAAATTGATACCTTCGCGAGGACTCATTAAAGCGGTCGGTCTACAGTGACAATATTAATGTTAGAGTATTACACTTACTTCATACAAAAAAAAACATCATACATTTTCAGTAACTTCTATTTTTATACGATAGATCGTATCGTAAGTTTGTTTTTGTAAGAAAATTATGAAACATTTTTTCATAGCTCGCTTTAACATTAATTGAGTTCCAAGTTTCAAACAAGTTCTCACAATCAAATTCAAATAGACACGATAGAAACATTAATTTAATGTTGGTTTAACAAAACTCATTTAAAGTACTTATAAAGAAGATTTTGGCTTATTTGTTTATCGTTATAGAAATATAATTTTATATTCTATAATTTATATATAATAATAGAAGCTTTTCCTACATTTTAAGTGATCAGTGGGCCTAGCACTAATGCGCAGAGTACCTATATTCAAACGATTATACGTAGAAATTAAAATATTAATTTTATACCGGCACTTAGTTTTACGACTTTAATCTTTCATTTATGACAGAAATTGTGAAATTAAATCGAAATTTTAAAACTATATTATATTTTACGTTACGTTTAAGTCACAAATTCATGCTACATGAGTAGTTAGTACCAAATCATCATTCACCTGCCTTTATCCCAATTTATTTGGGGTCGATGCAGCATGGCTTCCTCTTCTATACTTCTTTGTTACTAGCAGTGGCGAAGGTTCCGTACAACTCGATTCCTACCGGCTTCGCTTTGAAAAATGGCACAGTCAGACAAATAATATAATCACATTAAAGATTATGTAATCCGGCTTACCTCTTACAAAAATTGACCCTTCGCTACTGGTTACTAGCCATAACACTAAAAGTTTATTGGTAACATTTAGTATCTAAACAAATAAATAAAAATTAAAGTGTCTGTTTGTAATATCAAAAAATAGCTTTTAACTGAATGCTTATGAAAATAAATAAGGCACTCATAACAAAAACTATTTTTTTAATTTTTTTTTCTGTTTGTTCGTTCCGGCTAATTTCCGAAACAGCTGGACCAATTTGGACGGGACTTTTATTGGCAGATAGCTGATGTTATAAGATCTGACTTAGGTTACTTTTATTTTAGAAAAAAAAATAGGGTTACGTGCAAAAAAAATTAAACCCTAGAAAATATTAAGAAAAAGAAAAAGAAGTATTTTTTTATAATAATTTCACGCGAACGAAAAAAAAAATGAAATAACTCAAATATTTACATTACAAGCATCTTCATTTCACGAAAATGCAGTTTGAAAAATGTTTTCTCTTACCTAAAGCGATCTTTACGTTTACTTCCCCATTTTTCAATCACAGTTTTATGGTACTTTACTTTGCCATAACTTTGAGTAATGGGAAGTGTCGTCACAAGCTATTACCTCGAGTGCAGGCGTTTTTACCTCGTTAACTTATCGTAACCAGCATTATCCTTATCTGTATTGAGGATCTGTGAGGAAAACTTGCAATTTTTCACTGCTTGGAAATATTGTTATACATAATACTCACATATTACAACATAACATAATATATTATGTTATGTAGTGTATGAAATGATTTCTAGACGTGCAAAATACAGGGCGTAAGGACAGCCCTCCACAAACTGACATTCTGCTCCTTATTTTGAATCATATTCCGCCGGAATCTTTCTCCGGAATTTTTATTGTTTTTAATTTTTTTTCAGTGGCTATTCCTTTATTTCAATGTAAAATTACATTCCCTGTACGCAGCAGTCCATTTATGTAAATATTACGGATAAAATCAAAAATCGGCTACAGAGTCGAACTCGTCGTCGCGCTTGCCGTTCACTACGTGCGTTTTGCCACGGTAACGATACATTGCGTATGAGGACACAAAGCAAATCAAATTTATTGGATTCTCCTAACATTCCTGAAATAATTACTTGTACTGGTCTTCTTAGTATGATATACTGAATTATCCCCATCAGTTTGTAGAGGGCTGTCCCTTACACCCTGTATTTCATAGAATTTCAAACTAACCCCGCGTTTACCCAAAGGTACACATGTATTCAACGTGTTGTGCTTACTGTCTTTGTTTATAGTTTATAGTTCAAAATAGTTACTACTACTGATGTATTTTTATTCTACGTATACTATACTTGGGGAAATTTTCTCAAAAAATTGAAAAGGTGAATTAAATAAAATTGACTATACCATGTCTGCAATAACATGAATTCTTGTGAAAATAAGTACCTATTACAATTTGTATTTAGGTTATAAGAGGTACATTTTTCATAATTTTATTAATACGAGTGGAAAATGAAATACTACAAAAACCCTGAATTTTTGCCAAAACTTCAAATTTCTTTCTTTCATAGCTAAAATATCACTAATCAAAGACAGCACAAAAACCAACCAATTTATCGAGCACAAACATTTTCAAAATTCCTTCCTAATTGAAAACCTCTTCAACAAACACGTTAGCACCCTAGCTTATTAACTCCACTGGCGTACAATGTTCGTTTTAAAACGTGTCTCGTACAGACAGGGTGTTACCGTTCAATTAACCACCCGTATTGTTTTTTGTTTAAGGAGTTAGAGTCTATCTTAAGAAATAATTACGCGGCAGTCTCAAGTATTTAGCTTAGCAGAAGTTAATTAGAACGAGTAACAGCTGTGGCGGAGCTTAAGGTAGCTGTACGTACATAGTATCTTATTTTGTTTACTTTGTATATTGTTTTAAGTACAACGATGTTCTTGTCTTGCATATTGACTGTATAGACTAGACTACATACAGGAGCGAGAAGCTCGTGGCTAAATAATAACAGCCGCTCGGGTCGATCTTTAGGTTAAGCCGTGCTTGCCTAGGTTGGTCTGTGGGTGGGTGACCACCAAATTATACAAGCCGATGGTCCCGGCTGTCATTTGTAGATCTTTGACAATTGTTAAAGGTAGTCAGTGGCCCAAATAGTCTGACAACCACTTTTACCAAGGATATCGTTAAGTACTAATTGGGTTGTCAGATAGGCAGTCGCTCCATGTAAAATACAGGTATTCAGCTGCATCCGGTTCGACTGGAAGCCGACCCCAACATAGTTAGGGAAAGGCTATGCAGATAATGATGATGAGACTAGACTACATACTTCTTAAGCTTTCCAAGATGATGTAAGAACGTATGCTAGTTTTAGAATAAGTGTGTTGAAATAAAAAGTAACGACAAATGCACACGAATATCAAACGATGATATTCGTGTACATTTGTCGTTACTTTTTTTACACAAGGTATTTTCTCCTGTATCATGAGTGCGTTTATAAACATTTAAACTCGAATACACATACAGCCACACCCGGAGCTACTGACTGTAAGTCACAGAAATATTTTTCTGTACAGGAATCGATCCCGCGAGACGCAGCGCAGCCGCCAATCACTCAGCCACTGCGCCAACCGTGCCGTCAAATCTTAATCTTGGATCTTAATGAACTTTTTGGTTCGTCATTAGCCCTGATGAGTAGGGTTACAATTTGAAACGGCAAGAGATTGGTCGGGTTACTTGGGAGAAGTCATATTTAAGGATAATAATGTTTTAGCACTGCACCTAACCCGATGCTACCAAGCTATTAAAATATATCAGTCTATCTGACCTTTCTTTCTTGCACGTTCTTCTCCATAGAGATCTACGTTAGCGAATGGGCAACTACTGTACTTTCACAGTTTTTATGCCTTGTGACTGGCACTGTAGCTATTGTTGTCTTTGTTTCGACAATTCAAAAGTGCCTGTAACTGGCCCATTTGAAATAAATGCTTTGATTTTGATTCTGTTGCCTATTTACGCCTTAAAGGCTAGAGGATTTCTATAAAATTAGGCACCCTGGACGACCTTGACCTGGGTTAGGTTCAATAATAGCTTCTCCATTAAAAAAAGCTTCTACTACAAAATGAAGGCCTAAACAAAATCCTAGATCCATCACACTAGCCTCAGTCCCCAGAGATGCAAGCCTTACTTGTCAGCATCTAAACGCAAAGACAGCGTTTAGTTTTGGTCAATTTGCGTCATTTATCACTCTTGTATATGCTGTGGCTCTTGATGGATGACCGGCCGACGATCAAGACGTCTCGACACTTATGAATATCAAGTTTTGGTACAAAATGATAGTGTGGACATAGTTTAGTTTGCTTTGACGTAAATCTAAGTGGTGTTATACTATTAGTTCTAGCAAATCGTTCGACGTGGAAAGTTTGACAGGCAGCGTGTTGAATGGCAAGGCTTTCTATTGTATCGGTTTTTATTGCTGTTTTAAAACCCTTTTTATCACAGGCGATTTTGATCTGCTTTTAATTATAATTGGACATTGTTTTGTGACACATTCACACGTACATTGAATTTTTAATTAATTTTGAACGGAAGCTCTATAAAAATTAAAATTAAATAGTTAAAGATCTTCTTGGGCATACCGACTATTTTGTCAGTATGACCAAAGTATCTATATAGTTTATCTATGTTATAAAAACTCGTATATTTATCTCGTTATCCAAATTCTTTCTTAAACCAAGATCATCAATATCATTGTCGTCAAACGACAGTTACTTAGTTACAAATCGAACAGAATACAGTTTAATAGGATAGATGGAGGTAAACCCTTTCACGTTTTATTTGTAGACACCGACGGGTGAGACAAATGGCACGTTTGGCATCCTTATTCAGAATGAATATATTATCAGTTGAGAGACGGTTCAGACACTTTTAGAATGACCTTTTTACTTTTTAGTAGATGGGATTAGTGGTATACAACATTATTTTTAGTATATGCGAAACTTGAATATACTCGTAGTTTGTTCAGAATAAGTAACTAAATCGATTCCAATAATTATTACACCATGTTATATTTTGTTCCAAAAATATTTAAAAAAAGTTACAAGTTGGACACCGAGCGACATTAAGTACCTATCGCAATAATTTAGGTACCTACTGCCAAATTATGTTTATCAATGAAATCAAAACGCGCGGACAACCAGGTAACAGAACCAGCTTATAACTTTGTGATTTTTCATGCAGTTTTAAAATTTTGTACATAGATTCTTTACATAAAAATACTCGACACGTGTTTCAGGTTTCGCATATACTAAAACTAATGTTATAAAGGATACTTTTTTGTGTTGTAGTACATAACAAATGATCCTGCTTGAAAGGAATGGCTTGCCCAAATTCCTCTGAAAAGTCTAGAATATCCATTTCATTCAAATCAGAAATGTTATTCTTTGAGAGCTGTATGAATTAGCTATAACACAGAAAATTGACGTCGGCTGAATTTGCTTGACAATTTATACATTTTCTTACAAATACATCGTCAACTTAATAATAAGCTGTAGTTCTAGCTTAAACGTCTGATTCGTGTCAGCATCTTTATATTTTATTTTAACGTACCAATTTGTTTTTAATAGATAATGTTACTTTCCTCTTAATCATGATCATAAAAAGGATTAGGTACACGAAAAAATGCGTTCAGTTTAAACCGAGCTGTTCCATTTTTGAGACAATCGATGACATCGATTGTCTCAAAAATGGACTCTCGTTTCGCAATACTTGACATATACATCGATTCGACGTATATGTCAAGTATTGCAAAACATTTCTTTCATCGGAGTTTTCTTTGTTGAGTTTGGGTGTCTCTAGCGTCTCAGCAGTAACAGAAAGTCCATAGCCGAACGCCTGAACGCGAATATTTTCCAAAATCCTCAAATTTTAATGCAAAGATTAATGCTAGTAAATGTACGAACTCTGATATCCGTTTCAGTAGTTATTGAAATGAATATCTTACTTGCACAACCTATTTCCAAAATAAATATTATCAGTGACGCACTGGAACTTCAGAAATCGATAGGTTTATGGCACTCACTACTTAGTGTTTGTAAGTTGTCTCACTGCACCTCAACTCACAGTGCATTGTCATATAAGTTTCTATATTGCGCGAACTCGTCTGGAAAACGTCTTTTTTCAGGTGCCTATGCTATGCTTCTTGCACCCAATGGATTCACATAAACCTCACCAGATGATCGTTCTATCTCATGAAAGGCCTTGTAATGCTGCGGACCCTCACTTTTATTTACTATCCTACGTTTTTCTGCAGTTTTTCACTTCACAAAAAAACCTACCATCCAAAATAAACAATACTCAAAAACACCAACAGCATCTTTTTGATTTACACGCATTTGTATCTTTGATAACAAGCACCGTCCCAAACTGAATCAAATCAGTCAAGCGGACTGCGAACAATAAATATTTTAGCAGAAACCCTCGCATACGCCGAGATATATTGAAGGTTCATTGAATAAAATGTTGGCCGGCAGGGGACGCCTCGGTCGTACCCTTTATTATCTTGTACGGACTGATGTGGGCCGATAAAGGGACCGTCCCTAAGTATTAGACAAATACCTAGGTGTTTGTGCCGCCGAGGCAAGTTTTGAGCAGGCGTTTTGTTGATTCTACACACGCTAGATGAAGGTTATTTTTTGATGATTTGACAGATTGTTGCTGTGTTGCCAGTTTCTTTATTAGACAGTAGGTAGTAGGTTAATAGTTTGAAGCAAGTTTCTTCAGAATTACGTAAATTAATGAACATTTACCAAATACTTTTACGGTTTTGCATGTTAAACTCACTTACTGATTCGCATACTTGTAGTTTTATGCAAGTAACATTGCATGGAAGCATTTGTAATTTGTTAAATAATTTTGCTCGTTATTTTCTTGTATAATGGTTGTAGGTGTAACTGCTGAGCGTGAGGTTCTGGGTTTGATTCCCAGGTCGGGTAAAGTGATATTGGGTTTTTCGGTTAGGTTATTTCTCAGTAGTAACTATGGATTCTGGAAACGTGACTGGCTAAACGTGGAATTCACAATTGGGTACACCTCTACCTAACCCTTCAAAAATAACAGGCGTGATGTGAATTTATATAGCTAAAAGATAATGATGTTGAACATAATTAATCAGTTTTCTTTGTGTTATCTTTGCGCCAAGCTCACGGCTAAGTAAACGTAGCGATGCCCATTAAGCATACTGAAACCTAATTAAAACATAATATATTTTCCGAGTATTTGTCTGTTAATTATTTTAAAATACTGTTTAACTGAATTAGCTGTTTTCCTTTTGAAGTACCACCGCATTTACGAGAAATGAAATTGGATATCGAGTATTTTGATTAATAAAGGGTGTAAAAAAAAAGCCTGCAAGGGCTGCGGGACTGTTCGAAAAAGATACCGTGGCCCTGGAACACAAAGGGCAAAGAAGGAACATGGATGGGTTTTAGTCAGTACAAGCCTGACACTCCCTTCCGCTCCGCCCAGAGTGGGGGTGGGGGAGTGGGGGTCATTTGATGATTTCCCATCCCAAAAAAAAGGGTGTAAAAAGACCCTTAACGAAGCTGAAAGGCATTTTTTCTCACCGTTATTGAGATATTGGGGGTCAAAGTTCCAACTTTTTCACAAGTTTTTTTTAATACATGTGTTTAAAGTAAGATTTTTACTTTCAACACCTCCACGCCCCTCGTGCTATTCAATTCATCCATCAGCACAATGTTTTGAGTGCGTTACACTGAGTCCTACCGTCAAACGTGATCTTTGCACCCAAAAAAAAAAAATCGTTTCCCAGCAATATCTTTGTGTAAAGTTACTTAGTTTGATGTACATAATGCTTGGTTGACGGCTTCGTGAAGGGTTCGTTTACACCCTGTATGGTTTAAATGAAAATAGCTCACAGGAAATATATTACAATCTTAGAGCAGATTTTGCAATAGTCAGATAACGTTTGTCTGAAGAATAAATGTGACAATAAGACATGTTTTCTATACAATTGCTGTCGAACTGCCGTATCGGGTCTTTACATAAAAGTTATTTGACGATTGAAACGTCCGAGATAATAAACGTTCGCGGTTTGAATTTATTATTTTATTTGTGACGTCATTTTTACTCGACTATCGTTTCCGTATTTTATTTGGACTGACAAGTCGCGACTTCCTTCACATGCAAAATTCAACCCACTCGAGGGTTGAGTTTTGACCTCCACCTCCACTGATCACCGCCTCAGGAATAAAATATATTCCTTTAATGTTTATCTTTAGTTCATGTATGTTCGTCTGTCACAGGCTGTCAGTCACAAAACTGATTTTATCTTTATTAAAACATTTTCTTTTTCTTTTCAGTGCCCGCCATGACAATAAACTAGTGAACGTGGAAGTACTTTGAAAATATGTTTTTAAAAATGAAATTGTGATAAAATAGTGCTAATAAGTGATAACATAGAACTCGAGTGATGGTTTTTGTGATGTGATAAGGAACGTTTGGGCGATGGTGCGATCTTTGGAGACGTCATGGCTGTCGATTCTACTCCTGTTCTACGGATTAAAACTAGGTAAGTTGGTATATTTCAAAGCTCTATATTACACCTACAAACACTTCTACCAACTTATCCGTGCAGGCGGGAAAACACAGAACTAAAATAAATGTACCAAGTTTGACATATCGATAAATATTTTCTTGACAAGCAGCGCCACCTTGAACTGCAAACTTAAAGTGGTCATATTGTATATTATATCGGTGTGCTGTCCGCTGCCCCACGTCCAAGGTACATTTTGCGTACCTGCGATATATTATTCTCTTACAGATTTTATGATAAAAATACCTGTTGCAAAAAAAATGTAGTTTACAATCTTTAAGTCAAGTATGATGATCTGATAATATCCCTCTTATCAGTGAATCCTAGGGATGGCTTAAGTATTTTCAGCATTTTTTCTTCGAATTTATTAACGAACTTTTACTTTGATCAGACAACGTATGGAGACTGAATTCTAGAACTCAAACTAAAAGTGAGAAAATAACATACCAAAAATAAATATATAAAAATTCACTGCTCTATTTTAGTGAAGAAAACTTATGAAAGCCTGCATACTTCCACACAATATAGTTATTAGCATAACTAAGTAACCACGTTCTGTAGATAGTGAATTCATTAAAGTCATTATAAATTCAAATTAACTACCGTATCATCCAACTGATTTGCATCGCAAACTGCAGGCACTGTATACTTTAATCATTACTTCAAAGTAAACTTAATAAAAGGCAGTAACTAAAATATTAAGGCCTTTCTTTGTGTGTGAAGAGCCTTTTCGTTTTTTCATGGTGGACCACTGAAAACCAGCGCTGTGTTGTGGGCCCCCCCATAGCACAGCATCATGCTGAGTGGTAACCTGCTTGTCGCAGTCACGACGTGCAAGCTGTTAACTTTTTTCTTGTTTTGTTCCGTCCTGTTGAATTTATAGTTTATTGTTTATTTTTTTTGTAATTTTGTATGATGCACGTCATGTCCCTGCGACAAATAAATATTTTTTCTTTCTTCTTTCTTTTTGTCTTGCATTAAGCCAATGAAAATAACTAAAGAAACAGTATGTATTTGACTCACACAGGACAAAACAATAAAACAAAATTAAACAAAAAGAAAACTACCAAAAAAATTACAGGCCAAAAGACCATGCATGTAACAAAAGCTGCTCGTCATCTGCTTACCCTTTTCCCAACTATATTGGGGTCGGCTTGCAGTCTAACCGAATGTAGCTACATACCAGTATTTTACATGGAGCGACTGCCTATCTGACTTCCACAACTCAGTACTGGGTACTACGATAGCCCTTGGTGAGACTGGTTGTCAAACTTTTTGGGCCACTGACTACCTAACTACTGTCAAAGATCTACAAATGACAGCCGGGACCAACGGCTTAACGTGCTTTCCGAGGCACGGAGGACTCGGAACTCGGTATGTAATGGGTGGTCACCCATCCACAGACCAACCTAGGCAAGCACGGCTTAACCTAAAGATTGACTCAAGCGGCTGTTATTATGTAGCCACGAGCTCCTCTGTAACAAAAGCTGCTATTGAATTTAAAATGCATGATTCTTTGATTACACATACACATACGCGCGTTTTTGAGTAGGCAGCGACGACAGAACACCTCCTCTCATGATGCCACCTGCTACGATCCTTAAATACTCCTTTCGCCTCGTCCACGTTCATACACCTAGTCATACACGCAGCCCGTTGCGAGTAGAACGCAATTGCTTACCCAATTTTGATGATTTATCATAAAAGCCGAATTTGAACACACATTTCGATAAAATAGATATTGTACACAAACAAGCTTTTATTTATTTATTTAAATAGAACGGCCAAAGCCACACTATTTAAACCTATAATTTATTTAACACAGTCATGCATTTCACTCACAAAAAATCAAACATTTTGACAGTATCACCTTCCATTCATTCCCAAACATATCAAGATCTGTGTTAGAGTTCAGGAGAGCGTTAATATAATATTTTTAAGCTTAAAATCCACGCTAAACGCTACAACAGTATAAAAGTGAGCTTATTCCTCTATTTTCCGATGTCACAAAGGTACGATAGCAATTTTTGATACGTTCACCGACTTAGATACAATTTCCCCCGAGTGAGGACTTATCTCAAACGTTTGGCTACGAACTTGCATTAGGGTTGTCTCAGCACTAAAATAGAAATTAGGACAATCCCTACGAGAAAATGAAGATACATTGGCGCCGTTGAAATGTGAAGACGAAAACGATTAAGCTACAGTAGGTCAGTCCTATCCCCCAGTAATTGACGGTCCCTGGAGTCAAATTGGCTAACGTCCATTTACTGAGCGACAGATACGGATTTTGATTTTAGGGTTCCAAAATCAGTTTGACGGTAAATTGTTTTTATTTTTGTGCTCGGGTTGAAATGACCTTTAGGGTCGGCTTTGTGAAATATTCAGGGACTTTAGGATTCCAATTTGGTCTCACGTAGAGTGAGGTTAAGCGATGCGTATGACAGAACGCAGTGGAGTGGAAATGTTTCTGCCCTTGACTTCAGCAGGTAGGGATTGGAAGGGATGTTATTTAAAATCACGTCAGCTATTATGTACAGATATCACATCAAGTTACTACAATCTGTCAAAGTTTAATTTAATCAATCAAATCATTTTTTTCCAATGAATGCAGGTTAAATTAAAATACAGGTAGAGTAGAAAGGTGTGAGCCATGTACATTCTGCCTAGAAATAGGCACGCAAAATTTAAAATAAAAAATTGTCAAGAGTAGGTACCTAAAAAAAAAAACAAAAATTACAAATTAAGATGTCATAGTTACAATTATTACAAGTATACATTGATCAAAATTTAAAAATGTCAAATTAAAATGTCACCTTAAAATAAAATTAAAATTAATGTATATTAAGTACATAAATTTCAAAATAATATTAATAAGACCTTTTTATAATATAAATTAATATTAATTATTCCTATTATATTAATTATATTTGTTTTACACATTGAAAATTAAAAAGTTTTATCCATTAAAAAATCATTAATTGAATAGTAACATTTTTCTATTAGGAAGGCCACTAATTTCTTTTTAAAGTTTTTATTTGTATCATTTTTTATTACATCTGGCAATTTATTGTATATGGTAGGACCCATACAAATAACACTTTTCCTCAATAATGCTGTGTTGCAGGACTCGATGTGTAATAAAATTTTGTACTGATTTCTGATAGGACGTTTTCTAGTTTCTGTCATCGTAGGAAATAGGTTTTTATTGGTCTTTACAAACATGGCCATTTCCAGGATATACAATGACGGAAATGTATCTTAAACGTATAATTGATTTTGAACTTTATCGCTAAAGCATTCAGGTTGAGGTTCAAGGTTGATTGGGTAAATTTGACAGTTTCAGGTAGCTTGATGTGCTGTCGTCTGTACCGTGACGTTTTAAAATCCATTCCTCTTTTCAATAAACAATGACAGTGCAACCTTTTCACAAAGTGATAAGAAGGAAAGAAATTGAAAATTCTTGCTCACGCAAAGGAAATTCCCATGGCGATTCGGAATACATATAAATTCCCGATACTAACCATTGAACCATGGTTCGCTACACATAATGCCTTATCTGGCCAGAAATTGTTTCCTTTTCGATATCGAAACTTCGTCTGTTTATTTTGTTGTTGGTAGCTTGTATGAATTGCACATTTTGGTAAAAGGGTGTTCACTGAAAACGCGCCTTCTCGGAAAGCTCTTGGTTTAACCCAATTTGTTATTTTAATTAGCTGTAGTTTTTATATAGGTAACGTTTAATATTCTGAACCTCACAGTGGATATCGGTTTTCACTATGATTATAAGGAAAATTTGTGTGTATTTATATATTTAACTGAATATAGCACATAAATCTCGTAATTCTTTTAAAATTAATTTTAAAAAATACGTATCATGTCATTACAGCCGACGCAAGCATTGCATGCCATTAGAAGCAGAGGCAAGTCGCTAGTTTATTTCTTATTGGCGTGAAAAACAACTTATATACATTCAGTCCATATCAAGTACTCATAATAAATAATTCAGTTTGAACATTACAGGAACATTCCGATTAGAGTCTAGCATTCGCAATCCAAAATGATTTATCCAACCACACATTAGTCTGAGCTTAATGTGCCGTCGAGCTAAACCTAGCAGAAGGTTCCCAAATTCCCAATATAGTAAGTTGCGTGTCAGTTGCAGCGAGCAACCGAACCATGAGCCATATCACCCGACCCAAATCGAGCTCGACGGAAAAAATATATTACGTTGCCAGCTTACTTGATACACTCGGTACAGTCTATTCACTTAAATAGTGCGGATACATCCAAGTAATTTAAGGGAATTTAATGTATTAGAAACTTAAATTATTAAATTATATTCTTTAAAAAAAAAAAATTAAATGTTTTTTTAATTATTATTTTTGTATGATAACCTGTAATTTTGATGCACCGATATGAGATAATATGATGATTACTGATATCAGCCATTTCAGATAGTAACAGCCGTGTTCAGCGGTACACATCTTGTCGTAACTTTGTAAGAGCTGCACTAGCTAGGTAGATGAACTTTACCCGATACACAATTTTTACTACTAAAATGAAATTTTTACGATTTTAGACTTAGTTGTAACGATATGAAATAACAATATCTGTTGCGGATTTCAGACAAAACCAACCATGTTCGGTCGTAAAAGCCTCGCTGTAATTTTCAAAGAATGCCACTGTTGAAGTGGATAGACTTTACTATACAGGGTGTAAACAGACCCTTCACGAAGCCATCAATCAAGCATTCTGTACATCAAACTCTTTTTTGGGGTGAAAAATCACGTTTTACGGTAGGACTCGATGGAAAGCACTCAAAGCATTGTGCTGATGAATGGATTGAATAGTACGGGGGTCGTGGAGGTGTTTAAAGTAAAAATATTACAGTAAACACATGTTTAAAAAAAACTTGTAAAAAGTTGGAACTTTAACCCCAAATATCTCCGTAACTAGAAGGTTCCCAGGTATGGTTTAGAGCAAAAAAATGATCGCATAGACAGGGAGAACAAGTGCCTTTCGGTTTCGTTAAGAGTCTATTAACACCCTTTATACCCTTTACACTATTTCTATTACTAAAGCGACTACGATTTTTGGCTTTATTGTTCCGAGGTGAATAAAAAAAAAAATATTTGTACCAAAAGCAGTGACATGATCATAAATGAGACATCCCCAGTAAGTAATTGATAATACTTGTGTTGGGGATATCTCGCTCATTCCCATAGTTATTAACAATATTGAGACTTGCAGAAACTATTCCAAAAAGTGACAAAAATAAAATAATAATTTAAGAAGAAATATTAACATTAAATGACTTATAAACTAATTAGCAGCTCTTTGTGTAGCTGTAGTTGTATGCCTTTGTGAAACTGTGTGTGCGTATTGTTTTTAAACACTGTTTGTATTGTTGTGTGTGGATGAGTGCGTGTTTGCGTGTGTGAATGTGTATGTATTGTTGTTTGTGTATGTGTGTGTGTTTGCGTGTGTGAATGTGTATGTCTTCTTTGATGTGCTGATAACAGATATCTTTCGCGGTTGTCAGACGGTATAGTGGCCATTTCGGGGGCACAAGTGTCGCAAAAATTTTCAAAGGGCTGCAGTCTCTCAATGGATAAACTTTACCCGGCACACTATTTCTATCTTCTTAGCGTGTCGATGGCAAATTTTTGTTAGATATTATATTTGGCCCAAAATTATTCAGCTACGCAAATTCCGCTCGCTGATGCAGTCATAAGATCGTCAAGTGTGCAGGTGTTAGGGCATGCAGCGCAAGATCGAAGATGGGCCATTGTCTGTAGAGACACGCTGCATACACATTTGAGATCTGAGCCGTCCATGAACCCCCATCTTAAGAGATTATCTTTGCTACGGCCGACTTAGGTTCGGAGTCTAGTCAGAGATTTCCAAGTCGGCCACGGCAAAGCATGCCCAGGTGGAAGGCTTTCAGACGGCTCGATGAAACCGTCAGGGGGCTTAAGCAGCTCTCGCCAGATATCACACTATTTCTATTACTAAGGCGAAATGTCTACGATTTGTTTGTGGGAGCCCCTGTCTAATCCTGACAATTGATTGGCTATCGTGCTTTTGTATATTAGGTGGGTTTTTGTGTAGGCAAAGGTTAATTATATGGAGATGGGTTACAACAACAGGAATATTGGGTTTCTGGATTAATTGGGTGACGAAGGTCAGATGGCAGACGTATTGTAGAGAGAATATCATTTATTCGAGTCTGAAACTAGTCGAAATTAAAGATTTCTTACTAATAAATCATGATTTTAACGTCTAGTAGTGAGTTGTGTAGTGAAAAATGCCTGCTTTTAAGTAGTATAATTTATGATTATCTTGAGGCTACTCTGGAGAACTATAAGTGCAGTTTTTTACTATTTTATTTTCTTGGTTGGCATTTAGCTATCGTTTACCTTGAAGACATCATAGTTTTTGAACTTCGTTTACAACTTTTAACTTTCAATCCAATTGATCTTGTCTGATGTTAGTAACTTTCACAATTAAAATCTTAATAATAGGTAAAACCTGTTTCCGAAACCACCTAAAATTTTCGAGTATTATCTTCACCCAAATTATCACAAACACAAACAATGCATCACTTTATCAGATTCGGAACACCCTTAATCAAACTCCATAAACATAATTCTTCTCCAAAAATATTGGTTGCCAGTAAACATAGAACGGTAGCAGGTAATGAATTATTTAAATGGCAACACGGATTTGCTTTCAAACAAATTGAATTTCGGTCAAGATATTAGCTGTGGCCAAGTTTCAATTCAATCACTATCGAGGAAGTAACGACAGATCTATTATTAAAGTGGGTAGCTTTTGTAGGACTTCATTTGTTTGTTATTGTGGGTGATATTCAAATCGTGTGAGTGATTACTCATAAGAATATGTATTACTTTATGTCATCTTTTAAAAGATTATTTGCCGTTTGCTCGATGGAGTTTTCCATACAATACATTGGTGTTTACATATTTATTTACTACATCTGATGTAGTAATTAAATATTCAAGTCGTAATTTTTTCCGATGGAAAAATGTAGTACATCCTTTATGGGGAAGAATTTGGAAACTCTCTAACACTTTTAGACGCACAACTAAATAAGAACAGTAAAATTCAGTCATTTTATATAGGAATTGATTTTATAATTTCTAAATACGGTGTCTGCTTTTTAGAACAACCTTGCTCTCGTAAAGCACTTAAATAAAACTTTACAAAAAGGAGATATCATCTAAACAAGATCAACAAAAGTCTGGAAAAGTAGATCAAGATTATCTTGGTTTCAAGAATTTAGATTTTGAGACTGAACTAACTACGTGGATTTATCATAAAACAACTTTTTAAGGAATGTCACGTTTTCCGTAAATCTTTTGACGCCTGTTGGTATAACCTTAATATAAGAGATCAGTAGGATGATCCCCATTCTATGATCGGACGAGCAGAGATACGGCAAAGCGTCAGCGTTATACAAGGTAGAGACGACAATACGACAATTTTGGCCAAGGTTTTTCAAGTAGCGAGTTGGCATGTGTTTAATGTTTATACCGATGCGGGATTCGTTAACCTGTTGGTGGTAGCCTATTATCTACACTATGTAGAAAATGCTAAAAATGAAAAATAACGTCCTGTGAATAAACTGTATACAAAATTTAATCGAAAATATCCAGTAATTTTCGATTGAATTTTTGTATGCAGACTGGGAACGTCATGAGTTACATACAGTTTAATTTATTGTCGCATTGTCGTCTCCACCCTGTATAGTTTCAAGCTCCACGGTTCGGACCCGAACAAAGCGCTATACTACCCTATCGATTGATGC
The DNA here is from genome assembly GCA_963082995.1 of Noctua comes. Taxonomy (NCBI): domain Eukaryota; kingdom Metazoa; phylum Arthropoda; class Insecta; order Lepidoptera; family Noctuidae; genus Noctua; species Noctua comes. Next base: position 5,029,335 of record OY720277.1, read on the forward strand.
CATAAAAGTACAGGATGTTATTTTTTTGGAATTTAACCGGTTCGATTCCAGAGTGCGGCAAGAGAATTTTCAAAAATCTGTGAATGCAGATTTATTTATTTTTAAAAATAAAGGACTGTTTCGTTTGAGTAAAATTTTCTATCTCCAGTATTTGGAGTACTTTCTCCCAGGTGGCGTTGAAAAATTCCACCCTATAAATGAAAAGTTTCATATACGACCCTTGTGGGCAAGGAAATACAGTCCAGATTTCAGGACAAAAATAACAACAGCATGTTGCGTCTCATCTAACGAGGCCTGAACCAAAACTTCATGAACAGGAAAATCTGACCATGATATTGTTAAAATCACACTTTGAGTATATAAATATACTTACTTACAGGATTAATAATACAAGACAATATAACCTTTATTTATGTTAATTTTTATATAAACAGCTACAAGCTTCAACCATTTATTAAAACGTCTTACCATTTAATCTACTTATTCATTCAAAGTAACGTAAACTGCGGCCCGCAAACAATTTTATCTACAAGAGCAATAAATAATATTTCCAATTAGCTTCCTAGGTCTTAATAGCCCATTGTACGTAACGCGAATGCTAGTTAAAACTAGGTCGTTTTATCGTAAGAACACGCCTTGCAATGTAAGGCTTAGGCCTTACTGCTGCAACGAAAGTGACTGCTATACCATTAACCACTATTTAAGTAAGACTAAATAGCTGTCAATAATAATTAGAAGTCCAGTCAAGTATTATTTGGTAACATAGTTGTATCCACCACACAAAGTGTCTGGCAGCGGGGGAGGTCAATCAATTATCATACTAGCCCTTGTGTAATATAAAAAAACACGCTTTGTAGTATTAGGTAATTTAGCAGCTATTTCGCACAACGTTTTTACCTGATATCCGACTTTTCAGAATATTCAATTGTTCTTACCTATAAGGTACTTCCACAGAAAAAGTTTCAGCATTTCAAAATCAAAATCAACTTATAAAATGACGTAGGTCTGGCGGTTAGCGGATTCCCTCTTAGAGCATGCCACTAGTCACCGTGGCGATACCTGCTCACGCGACAGAAACAGGGGACCGGCGCGTATTTGTAAGCGCGTAACCGCGCGTCTTTTACCACACGCGCAACTAAACCCACAGGTTTAGCGAACACGCGGGAATAAGCACAAGTACGCGCCTTAGCTGTTTAAAGCGCAAAATGTGGCGCTCGTGTAAGCGCGTAAGCCAAAACGCGCAGAAAAAGTCTGAAAACACTCTTAATTTTAAAACACGAGAAAGATTTTACTTTCATACTTTACAAATTCTCCTTTATGTTGGGAAGTTAAAGCTATAAGTTCGTATAAAAGTTATTGGCATTTATTGTTCTTGAGCTCACTACTTTCATTAAGTTTGGAACTATTCCGTTTATTACTCTTTATTACTAAGAAATCTTAAATTGAGGCTATTGAACAAGCGATTGTGAACCGATACCGTGTTTAAATTGGAAGTTGTGATTCGAACTTTTCAATCGCATGTTTTTTTATTATTGTTTGTTTTGTAAAGTCTATTTTGTTGTTTTATATCCTGACTTTAACGATGCAACTTACAACATGCAAGGTGTTTGTGGCATAGCATTTGAAACCACGGGTGATGATGGCATAGATTGAAGCACTTTAAAATTTTGAGTAATTTAGTAAAATAATGAAGTCGTCGGCAAACAGCAAGAATCAGCGATGTTGTGGACAAATAAATTTCTGTATTAGTGATAGTTTCTATTAGTTTGCGGTATGCGGTCGCCGCTTGACCGCAGCGTCAGGTGGCAATGTCGACATTCCACTGAAATGTTCCTAAAACGATTCGGGTGCCCAGTGGTCTCCGGACGCGTTTATTGTACCAACGCCCTTTTTACACACGTAATTACACTGCAAAATACTCGTACAGATTTAAAAAACTAAACCGTTATTACTTTCCTACAAGTTTTTACAACAGAAAGCTAACTTTAATACGCACATTTTCCAAACCCACCGCTTATCTCCCGGCCCTCAATGCCAGGTAACCTTATTTCCCTCCAGGGAGTACCTGATGCATGAAGCATGTCGAGTGCGTGGCGATCCTCATGAGACTACGACGTTGCCATCGTATAAGCATGTAATAATCTTGTTAGCCTTGTAACAGGAGGCTTTGATCTTGGTAATGAGATTGGAACAGAACAATCTAACATAGATTGATGTATCTTGTATAAATTCAAAGATTTGAACAGGTCGTTATAATTGCAAAATTATGTTCTGTTAATCTTTGCACCAAAAAAGCAGACATAATCATTAGAGTAACATCTGTTATCTCTAAAGAGTTAGGCAGACGTGTGCTTATAGTGCAACCATATTTCATTACCCTCTATTAGGGACTAAAAAGAAATAGCATAAATTAAAACTCATTGGCCATACAACAATGTGTTTCACGAGTTCATGAATTTATAAAACACATTTTACAAAAATAATTTTATATTTTTACCAATCATTACATTTATGTCCGTCATTGAAAGGGCCGTTATATTATGTCATCAATATTTAGCCCGTAAAATGGTCGCAGAAAACCTACTAGTTACGGAAACTTGATGGGATTAAATTATTTATTTAACTTTCTTCTTCATTGTTACGGTAGCTTCTTCGGCCAGATATTGATCACTAAAATTCTTATAGTTTATAGAAATAAACTACAATACGATTGATACGGTTCATATAGCGCGGAAGGCCAATTCGATTCAATTTGGTCGTACTTTGTGTGATGTCCACTGAGCACATCTATTTATGTGAATGTCCAAATGGGACTTTCAACGATTTCCGAGATTACGCATTCAGGGTTTATTTGAAAAAATATCTGAGCTAGCTCAAAAAAGGGTCTCTTCATAAATTTTAAGTAGGTTCTGCTTCCGAAAAAAGATTTCTATTCAGAGAAACTGAAACGGATGATTGTTTTTGAAAAACTTTTCTTTTATTGTGAGAATCTCGTTTCTTCAAAGAGAAATCTGTATTTATGTTTGGTACGATTTAGATTGCTTTTGGTCAGGATTTTTATTACCATACATTTACTTCATAATTTTTCATGGTTCATGTTTTGTAGTTTCTAATCTGGTCTTTTATAGACTTCTTGACAATGGACAATTAATAAATTACCTTTTAATGCATTTCCTCGAAAACTGGATCTCACGCACTACTATAAGGTTCAGAATGCAGTGTATTTCACACTCGTGGTTTTTTTATTTATTTATTTTTAATAGTGTTTTATTTCCACAGATAAACTAAGTCCAACGTGGTTCAATTCCTATAGTCGGCGGTGATTGTTTTTTTTTTAATTTCAGCAAATAGTCTAAGTCTAAGTCAAATGCCTTTGTTTTGCGGCTTCATACCTTTGCTTCTCCTTTAACCAGCCAAGGAAAAGCACGAAAAAAAAAATTTTGATCATTCGTTATTTCTTTGAAAGTGTATTGAAAAACATCGTTTGATATACGTGAACAGTTACCACTGCAGTCATCGACTACAATGACAGAGTTTCCCCACTTGTATCAAAATGTACTATTTCGTTTCTTGCTGGGCCCCTGGAGGATCCAAGGGATTGCCTTTGTAGATTCAAAACGGCATACAAAAAAATATACATTCAGTACTTAAATTAAATTAAAAATACACCAAAAACTTTCTCCAGACACTCTTCGCATCAAATTCCCAACCTTCCAATCCGAACACCATCACATGAAACATGAATAAACACTTACAAGTGAATAACGTAAAAACGAGCTGTGGTGTAGTAAAATCCTTTAAAACACTTAAAAATCCATTACGTTGTGAGTGTGGGCCTTACACCGGACCTCACGCACGTGTGACTGGGGTTTCTCGCTCGGCCACTGGTAGGGTTACCATCTCGAAAGGCCTTTGAATTATTTCGCACACCATTTTATTTTATTTTCAAAATAGAGTAGCATAACAAGAAACCGTACTTTTCCAAAAATAGGTCGGACATTGTATTTTTTAATCATTCTTTTTTCAAAAATTCGTTCAAATATTTTATTTGAAAAAAGAAAACTCCTTTACTTTAAAAGTAGCCGCAGAGCTAAAGTGGTACTGATCTAGCCTTATCTGCAGTATGTCCAATGTGCTGTGAGTCAAAGTAACTACTATTAGGCGCCCTGACACAGCCAGAAGTTGACATGACAGACATAGTGGCCAGATGATGATTGATGAGAGAAAAGCTGGACAAACCCAACGACCAGCCCTGAACTGAACAGAACTGGAAATCGCGGGGAGTGGCTTTTGTCCAGCAGTGAGATGATGCAGGCTAAGAGTCGACTCAAATAGTCGGGAAAAATTACAAGGTTGGATAAAGTTCGGAGCCAAAGAGCGTACCGTAGCGTCGTCGTAGCGTGGCGTGCGCGTGTATTGTCTCTGCATCACCCTAAAATAGACTGGTAGAAAATGCCCAAGGCATTAAGTCCGTCTTTTTGCTGTTTTTACTTGTGCATAAAGTTTTAATAAATAGATAAATTAAAAGCGGGAAATGTCCGGAAAAATCTGGTAGGATGGTAGCTCTAGCCACTGGAAGCTTCTTTTATTTAATTTACGGGTATTCTGTATTGAAGGCTCGCGTTTCACAAGTTGTAAGGAAAGGGAGATGAGTAAAGGTATTCTGATCATGTATTGTTGTTTTATGTTGTTTGGGCTTGTCGTTTTTCTTGTTAACGAATACCTAAAGACTGAGAAATGAATGGTTTGAGTAACCTATGCCGTATAACGTCGGTGCGCTTGCCAAACCGAATATGTGCATTTTAAGAACTTTTCAGGACAACATAAAAACTGTTTTTTTCGTAATGAATGAATAGAAAAAGAAATCAATGAATCTTCTGAAAAAATGAAAATAGAACAAAATATGGCAAAAAAACATCTATTTTAGTCTAAGATATTAAAAAACTTATTACATTCGTTTATGAAAGCTAAAATATAAAGTCTGACAACCAGTCTTACCAAGGGGTATTGTATTACCCAGTACTAACTGGGTTGTGGAGGTCAGATAGGCAGTCGCTCCATGTAAAATACTGGTATTCAGCTGCATCCGGTTAGACTGGAAGCCGACCCCAATATAGTTGGGAAAAGGCTAGGCAGATGTATGTATGAAAGCTAAAATATTGTTTTTGTTGTGTACACACATATCGGGTTTGGCAAGCGCACCGACGATAAGTAATACAGATGCCAGTAGATGGCAAATGTATATAGATGCAAAGATAACCTGTATACCTACATATACATCATTCTGAGCCCGGGGTCACAGAGAAATTGTTCATCGGTTATACAAAAAAAATCTGCTGTTTCCTACAAAAATGCAATACCTACACGGTCAAAATGTATGGAACAGCTGATTTTTTATAATAAATGACGAACAATTTCTATGTGCTAAGAATGATGTACTGAATACGTGGTAACCGTTTTCGCGTAGGTGTCCCTTCCAACCCGTATGTTGGAATCTGCTCATGCTACCACAAAACCTATAGGTACGCAACGATAACAGAGTTGTGTTTTATCAAAATGCAAACTCGATTAAATGCTGCGTTGATTTTGTAAGCCCAGGTTTAAGCTCGATTTGTAATTTTTTTTTTCCAAATTTCATTTCCAATGTTCATTTTTATAACCAACACCTGCCCCCGTAGCATGACCACCGTAGACAAGGATTTCTTTGACGGAAGAATCGGCAAAATGCCAGATTGTGTCGACACAATGACAGATTTCTTGGCACTATCTGTCATTTTGTCGATTCTTCCGTCAAAGAAATCCTTGTCTACGGCATGCTACGGGGGCAGAAATAACGAGATTATCTCCAAAACAAAAGACGGTCGATCAAAACAATAGACGTGTTCCATAGTTCAAATCCCAGCGACCCGGTGTCCTACTTCCAAATGTAGCTCCGTAATCAAATTTTCACAATCTGGCAACCCCGCGCGACACGTTCATTGTCCGGTGTCGGTGATGCGTACACCGGATGCACGTTCCCGGATGTCACCCCCTCACGGGGAGGCTGTATGCTCTATACGTCTTACCAACCCTCAAGACATTTGCCGCTATCTAACCCCAGTATATCGCAGTGTTCACAGTATCGCAACAAGTCGTGACATCACGGATGTTCGTGTGTTTGCATGGAAATGATACTGGGAATCCGTGAATAACCTCGACAAACAATTTTGAACCTTACACAAGTAACGCTGAGCTATGTTTTACCCAAATGCCTGTAGTACAAAGACCTAATTTGTTGCTGTGAAAAATAAACACCGTTTGCGAATTTCGGAGTAATGACAACAGTAATGTTTTCATTAGTAGACTCACCTGCGCTCTTGTTTTCATAAAAAAACAACTCGAAGGAATTTGATTGGTACAGTAAACAGTTTCATTTTATTTATGTACAACAAATAGAGCCATTAATCAATGAATGTCGGTCTCAGACGTAGGCAAACGTTTCCTTCCAAAGTTTGTTTAAAAAACTACTTAAACAATTTTCTTCCGATTAATCAAGACCATTAGTATGAAAGCAGGGAAATAAAAGAAACATTTCCAGCATATTTTGCTCTTCGAAAGGAAATCCCAGCATCATCATCATCTCGCTGCACTTGTCCCATGTTATCTGGGGTCGGCGCAACATGTTTTTTTCTTCCATTCTCCCCTGTTTTATTTTTTTTATTTTTTTATTTTTATTTTTTTTATTTTTTTTTTTCTTCCTTCCATTTTCTTTTCATTTTTTTCTTCGTCACGCTATCATTTACTCTTTCTTCCTTCATATTATTCCTCACACAATCCATCCATCTTTTCTTTGGTCTTTCTCTCCCTTTAGATCATCTGCCTAGCCTTTTCCCAAATATGTTGAGGTCGGCTTCCAGTCTAAACGGATGCAGCTGAATACCAGTATTTTACATGGAGCGACAGCCTATCTGACCTCCACAACCCAGTTAATACAATACCCCTTGGTAAGGCCGGTTGTCAAACTTTTTGGGCCACTGACTACCTAACGACTGTCTAAGGTCTACAAATGACACTCAAGACCAACGGCTTCACGTGCTTTTCGAGTCACGGAGGAAACTCGGTATGTAATGGGTGGTCACCCATCCACAGACTAACCTAGGCAAGCACGGCTTAACCTAAAGATCGACCCGAGCGGCTGTTATTATGTTGCCAAGAGCTCCTCTTCCTCTAGATCCATCAATTATTATCATTACTCTTTTAGTCACAAGCGATTCATCCCTCCTCATCACAGGCCCATACCAAGACAGTCCATTATTATTTATTTATTTATTTAACACTTCAAGCACATAAGTATAGAGGCGGACTTAATGCCATAGGCATTTCCTACTAGTCAACCTTTGGGTGATGCAGAGACAAACAGTGGTAGGTGTATATCTGAAAATAACTTTAATTAATACTAAGATAAGCTACAAGGATATATAAAATACTATAAATATATGTCAAATACCCAATGATCGATTCTAATATATCGATTCCCTTTCATCTTCCTTTCAAAAGGAAATCCCAGCATGAAGTTTGTTAAATAATCCCTTATTCTCTAGTTTGGTGGGACAAACAGGCCGAGACACGTTTGAGTCGTATGTTAATAACATTAGGGGAGGCGGGACCTTATTATGTACACACGCCTTGTATATTCCAAGGGAATTGAATTTCCACCTAAATCTACAAGTAATAAGGAAAACGAAAAGGTCTTGAGTTAAATGGGCAAACAAGTCTCGCTCACTGTCTCGCTGCAAGCAATAGGCTAGTTGACTAAATTTCAAAATAATATTAAAACGTTACCTGTTTATCTATTTTACCCTAAAAATATATTATTTTTAAAAAAGTCGATAATTTACAATATTTATTTTTTGTTTTAATATGCCCATTTAAATTTACCGCGAAAACGCTTCAGACAGCCTGTCAACGTGAATGACGTCACGCCGTGCAAAACAAACTGAGTGTTTATGGGAATTATCAATCCGGTTCGTTCGAGTCTTGTTCAAATGTCACAACAGTAATGGCGTTTGTTTGGCACGGCGTGACGTCACGATTTTTGATTAGCGTTTAATGTCACGTGACCGAGTACGTATTTTTATAGATTTTTTTTCTTTATAAATATTAATAATCCTTAGTTTTTATAATGAATATTTTAGATATTTTGTTTCTATAAATCATATTTGAGCATCAGAGAAGCCAGTCCACCCGATTTTTTCTTAGTGGACACAAGCCTTCTTCCGGAACTATAACCTTAATTGGTGAAATGTGACAATATGCACTAGCTTCAAAGACTTTGTTTTCTCGGACATTTCTCTTTTATGACTGCCTCGTTGGCCTAGTGGTGCAACCGCGACTGCTGAACATGAGGTCCTGGGTTCGATTACCGGGTCGTGTAAATTGTTATTGGGTTTTTCCATCAGGAATTTCTTAGTAGCAGCCACGGAGTCTGAAATTGTGCCCGGTTGATGGCAATAGGCTCACCTCCTATTACATGGGGTTTAAACATAACTGGTGATTTAGCTGTACTATTAGGTACATACACCTCTGCCACCCTTCGGGAATTACAGGCGTGATGTTATGTTATGTTCTTTTTATATTTCAAAATGTTTGTTTTGTGTCGTTATTAGAGCACCTGCAAAAGACCTTTTTTATTTAGTCATTCCCTTTGTACATATTTTAGCCCGTTTATTTATTCGGAGTCGAAAAGTTAGGGTCAGGCACTAATCAAATAGCCTTTCAGTTAGAATTTTGTATCACTTTTTTCGAATCTAATCTATTTCTACCCTCAAAAAATTTCAAATCGCTTAGGTCCTTATTTGTTTCCAATCTTGTCTGAATTTGTTTGCGATAGACAAAATCTTTCGTGTTCAAAACTAAAAAAAAAAATATTACGTACTTTTATTACGTTATTAAATTTTAGTCTAACGGGCCGAAGCAATAAAGAGGCCGCTCGATTTCTGGAACAAACATTTGTTAACAAATGAAGAATGTTACTAGGTACGCCAAATCGCTTGAAATTTTGTCTCATTTTGTATGTATACAAATACACTAGTTTTTGTTGTAGTTAAAAGTACCTAGCAGATTTGATTTTATAGGCATTCAAAGTTTCGAAAAATATCGAGTCCCGCTAAGCCACGTGACCGCTTGTGACGTCATATCACAACGCGCCACGCAATTGGTAGTTGTATTTTTTTACATTTAGGCACAACACATGACTTCCTAGTATTTGGATTGGACATTTTTAAAAGTATTTAGGTATAATTTCGAAGGCACGGGCGCGCGACCGCGAGCGGACTGTGTGAGCCAGACTGAGCGTGTTGTGCGATGACGTCACACCGTCACCGGCAGCCCGCGTCGTGCGGTAACAACTTGTTTTACTTCTAAATCGGAAACTAATTGACGTATCGAAATAATTCTTTCACTAGTATTTTTTATTTTTGACAGAGAATATGGAGTGCTAATAATCAAAATTAGTTAACATTCTTCATTCTCAAACGCGTGTAAAGAGCTGTGATTTGTTTAAACCATCATCATCAGCCTACAGCAGTCCACTGCTGGACATAGGCCTGTTCAACCGCACGCCACTCAACTCGATTCTCGGCAACTCTCGGCAATCCAGTTGCTACCAGCCACCCTGCGAAGATCGTCGATTTGTTGAAATGATATCATCAAAATTAACCGTTTGGAAAAACCTAGGTAGGCGATGCACTCAAATAAAGTATCCTTGCAAGATGTATGAACTCTTTTCATTTACGAAAAAAACTGAAATCTCATTTCCACCAGCAACTTTTTCATTCCGGACAGACCATAAAAGTCGCTTGAAGTAAATAATAATTTATGGAAGAAGTTCTCCAAAAAGAATGGTTGTAAACCTGTCACCAAAGATATTAACGTACAAGGTACCCACCTGCAGCACCTAATCGTTTTGATGGCTTTAGCCATTACACTGTTTTCGGGGTAACTGTTTTTACGGTGCCTTGTGTGACTGACCTGTTGATTTATTCTTCTGCTAGACAATTACGTAAATAACACAATGAATGTTATTGATTTGACTAAATAAATGGCTTTAAAATGCGAGTGTATTATGCAATTATCCAGAAGGTCAAATTATCACGTCCAAATAAAACATATACACTTCAAAATTAGGTCATCCCCTCCTTCATTAAAACCCTGTTACAAATTTAAATTTTTGCTCCAGGAAGCGGTCAGGCCACGGACGTGGATGTCCGACTGGTGTCACCCGCGTGGGTGGCGCGGGGTGGCTCAGCCACGCTCAGGTGCCTGCATCAGGTGCCCCCACAGTTGCTGTACAAGGTCGAGTTCTTGAGGACTGGGACGAAGCTGCTGCAGTACGTGCGGGAGAGGGTCCCGCCTTTTACCAGCTATACCTTCCCTGGGGGACGGGTTAATGTGAGTATTTCAGATATTTATAAAATAACAGCTATTTTTGAAGATTTTTAATGACAGCTGTCATGAAAAAATTAGGATACGTGGTGAAAATGAAGACTTAGTAGTTAAGATAATATGAGCTAAGAGAATTGCTATCCATTTTTAAAGACAGCTAGAAAAAAAAACCGTTATAGAAGACAATGTTTTATAAACACGAAGTCATCTAAATGATTGCTCAAAATACATGCTTATTCTTATTCTTTATTGCACACAAAATTTAAAGATACACACACACAACACACATACAATATATAGCTTATACACAACCGCGAGTGGGTTTTCTTACTTTGATTGCGAGATTTGCAGAAGAGGATATACCTACGAGTATGTGCACAAACAATACATTTAAAATTTAAATTAACTTATATTATAAACCGAACTCAACTAATATAATATACTATTGTCATGTTGTCAGGAAATGCTTGAAGGTTTCAGTAAGATAAAGAAATGTATACCAAACTTTTAACAATAAACTTTGTTCTAAAGTACCTTGAAAACTTACGATTTTCTTCGAAACATTAGTAGGTATAAAAAGAATATAACAAAATCAATCACGACTATAATCCCCGAAGGGTTAGGCGGAGGTAAAACTGGAAATGGCTACATTTCGCCAGTTATGTTTAAGTCCCATGTAATGGGGGCGAGCGTATTGCCATCATCATCATCTGCCTAGCCTTTTCCCAACTATGTTAGGGTCGGCTTCCAGTCTAACCGGATGCAGCTGAATACCAGTATTTTACATGGAGGGACTGCCTATCTGACCTCCACAACCCAGTTAGTACTAGGTAATATGATACCCCTTGGTAAGACTGGTTGTCAGACTTTTTGGGCCATTGACTACCTATAACGACTGTCAAAGATCTACAAATGACAGCCGGGACCAACGGCTTAACGTGCTTTCCGAGGCACGGAGGAAACTCGGTATGTAATGGGTGGTCACCCATCCACAGACCTACCTAGGCAAGCACGGCTTAACCTAAAGATCGACCCGAGCGGCTGTTATTATTTAGCCACGAGCTCCTCATCAACCGAACAAAAATGCGGACTCCGTGGCTGTCTACCTAAGAAATCGAACACAAGAATCTTGCTCGCGCTTGCGACCACTCGACCGACGTGACAGTCTAAAAAAGATGTAAGCCTTTTACATAACTCGTCTCCAAGATACCTATAACATACAAAACACAATACATCTCCATCCGTACATACTCAAGACAAACATATCCCAGTTCGTAAGACCCAGTTGATTAGGACCGTAATTTCCATCACAATAGAGCTAGTTTGTACTGAATAGATTCTGAAGGACCTTTTTATTTGTTCGGTTCATATACACCTATACACCCACTAGGGGTGTTTGTCGTATTTTATGCCCCGTTATGAACGACTGAAATGTATATTGTGTTGGATTTATGAGGTTTCTGGTACAGGTGACAGGTAAATTATGTGTTTGGGATTTTCTTATCTTTTTGTGAGCTCAAGAACAGATGAGATGATAAATTGTGGATTTTATTTTTATGATCTTAAGCGTCAAAGAAAATGATTTTCGTCCGACACGGCGTTATTTTAATAAGCTTAATGGTTAGTCAACCTCGAGGGCTGAGTTGGTCCTGGGGCCGAGATACTTGGTACCCAAGAGATGGTAGAAGGTTCTGTGAAGAATAATTTCTTACTTCGCTTAGTCCTGTGGCTCCGCCCTTGTGGAGTTCGATAATTATCCCACGGGATCGTACAACCTTGATAAAAGTATATAATGTAATAATAATTAATTAATCCGGATTATAAACTATCTGTGTGCTTTTCACATTTATAATATTGTTTAAGATAAAAACGTAAGATAATGTAAGATTAAATGCCATAGGCTTTCACCCCCGAGGTTTGAATCAGTCTATCTAACATCCGGGAGTAAATCAAGACTGCGCTCTTGATTTCTGCATGTCTAAAGGCAGAAGACTCACCCATTATAGCGTGTGGTATATTTGGCAGTACTGTGTACTGTCTGCTTATTCCGTCAAGCAATATTGAAGTGGTGATATCGGACTATTCATTTATTAAAATAATTATCCTTGTTACAGATGACGCTATCAACAGAAAACTCAATAACGATTGACAATTTGGACCCATCGGCTTCAGGGCTTTACTGGTGCGAGGTGTCATTGGAGACACCCATCTTCACAGCTGCCTCGAATCCTAGACAGCTGACTGTCGTATGTAAGTAGACTACCATCATCATCAACATCATCTTTCTGGCCTTATCCCATATACGAGTACCTAAGACCTAGTTTAGGAGTCAGAGTATTTTTCAATTATTGTGACCTTGGAAAGAAGCCTTATTATGTTATGTATTTATTTATTTAAACTTCATGTACAATAGTGGTACATAGGCGGACTTAATGCCACAAGGCATTCTCTGCCAGTCAACCTTTGGGTTAAATAAGAAAACATTGTGATAGGGTACAAAATAAATACATAAAAAATTACTTCTTGCTTTTGAAAACTTATATAGGCACTTATACTAATACATATTATATACAAATAAAATAATTTAATATATTTATTAAAGAAAAAAAAAAATTATAAAAAGTAAATAATTTTCTTAATCTTTTAGATATAGTAACGTGCTTTTGGTGGAATAATGAAATTTATTTATTTACTAGCTTTTTCCCGCAGCTTCGCTCGCGTTAATTTTGAATTTTAATTGTTTTCTTCGGAAACAGTACTTTTTGTCTTGATGAAACGTACCCTATATCCGTTTCTGTACAGCTGACAACGTATATGCAAAATTTCAGGATGATCGGTTCAGTGGTTTAGGCGTGAAAAGGTAACAAACTAACAAACAAACTTACTTTCGCATTTATAATATATTAGTTAGGAAGTTAGGAAAGTTATTTTATATTACTTGGGATCGGCGTAATACGTCTTTTCCTTCCTTTCTCTCTTGTCAGCCGTCCCGCTGTCATTTTCCTGTGCAAGTAGACATTGTTACCTACAAAAAGTAAAGGGTATATTACGAGTATTTCAATCTTGAAGGTTCGGAAATTGCGGTCTAGCAAGACCTGTCACGAACGTGATCATATTTCGCAAAATATATTTTACTGGGTCATGCCCGCGGCTTCGCCTGCGCCTTGTTCGTTAATTATCTATAAAAAGTACCCTATATGGTTAATTCAGGTTATAAACTATCTGTGCGCCAAATTTCATCCAAATGCGGTCAACCGTTCTTGCGTGCAGGAGGAACAAACATCCATACATTCTCACAAACTTTCGCATTTATAATAGTAGTGAGAAATAAGATTTTGAAAAAGCTTTTACCCATGCCGTCTAGCCGAACACATAAACATACAGATTAATTAATGATAATGCCATAATCAGAATGATAGTGTGACCACACAATTCTTGCTTTCAAGTATTGTGTATGACTATACATTTATTTAACACTTCAAGCACAAAGCACAGATACAGACTTAATGCCGTAGGCATTTTCTCCCAGTCAACCTTTGGAAGACAGTGGTAGTGGTAGGTGCAGGTATATCAGAAAAAAAAAAACTAAATACCTCGTGATATAAGGCCTATCATAATAAAGCTTGTCATGTGAGTCACAGACAATTATCGTGACAGCTAACATGACTCCAACAATCGTGAGATATTTCCTCCTTAGATTTTGACTGCAACAAACTACGTCTTTACAACCACAACATTTGAAACAAGCAATCTGCCATTTCCCGGAAATTTGTAGAAAATCGGGACCTTCCACAACTCCCGACACATCTGGCCACACTAATCGCACGTACATGTGTCCTGAATACAGAATACATACATTACAATGAATAAGTCATTTCAGAGGATGGTGGAACGCCTTTATGTTCGAGCGTTAGCCGAGATAGCCGTCTAACCCAATTGTTTCAGCATTAGGATCGGTGAGAATGAGTTAGGGAATTGTGTAATGTTATCTAATGAAATTGTGTGCCGTGGTGTCTTATTATCACATGTTAGAGGACATGCAATAACCACGATGTGGAGCCCTGACACAGCCAGAAGGCGACAGACCGGGGCGCGGCGGTAGACCTCGCAGGAGATGGTGGGACGAGCTAGACAAAACTAACGACCAGTGGTCCACATTGGCCCTGGATCGAAGAACTTGGAAGTCATGGAGAGAGGCCTTTGCCCAGCAGTGGGATGACACAGGCTATCAGTAGTAGTAGAGGACATGCGAAAAGAGGAACAATGCACATAAAAAGGCACAACACACAACTGTCATAACACACAATTATTAGGTTTTTAGGTAATACCCCATTCAACTTCAAATATCCTTGCTCTATAATTGAAAAAAAAAAGTCATGTTAAGTGTACTGCGAAAAGTCATTGAATAGGACAAGTGGCAGTTTTTTACGGAAACCATTAAAGGCATATATTAGGGGTTAAAGTATGAAATTGCCGATTTGTATAAACGTTATCGTGCAAAGTGAAATTTCCATTCTCACATTTTTTTTATTTTTCTTGCAAAAGTCTGAACCGATTATGTATGATGCAATTGCAAACTATAGAGTGAAAAATTGCGCTGCACTGTGTATCTTAAATTCTCAAAACACAGTGACAAAAATATTACTTCTTGAAGTAATGAAATGGACGGCACATAAAATGGGTGTTATGACGTAATATGCAACTATTAGTATGTTTTTAAACCCTAAAAGGTGCTTAATTTAACAATTAATCCAATAAAAATAAAATTAGCAAAAAATATAACCATACGTCAAAGTTACAAACGGAACAAAATGTGAGAAAAAAACGGCAATTTTACAGTTAAAGATTACCTACTATTATTATGTCAATATTTAATTTTTTTGTGTTGCGACAGTTTTTTAGAGGATATGGCTACTGTGTCGTGTCGGTGCGCTAAAAAAACAACAAAAGGACATATTTTTAAAGTTCCGAGCTTCAAATGAAACACGTACCCGCCTTTGTAATCTCACTTGTTTTCTTTTGACGGAGGTAATTAAAATTATTAGACACTCCTGAACACTTCCATGCTACTTTGAATAATCTCATCATCGTATTTTCAGAAATGAGTAGTACCTACCCAAGAAGATACCCGAAAAACGCTATTTGCAAGGCGTATGCTTATATAATTGCACTCTGTGTTGTACCATTATGTGCTTTACACCAATCTATTTAAGTCGCAACTTAACAGAGTTCTTCTGGGTTATCTCGTTCCATCGTCGACCTCATCTCTGTCCCCAGGACAAGAATAAGGTTAAGAGTAGGACCATTTAATATAAAAAAAATCATAACATTCATTACTAGGATCTAGCTGACGTATTTTACATACATGTTACATGACAAGTGATTTCTGCATTGTTACAACCAATAGTTTATCATTGTTATGACAAGCGGCAGTTACGTAATCAGGGATCGAAACTTTCCAAAGAGGAGCCGACTGTGAAAACACGAACTGTTTTGTCCAGAAGTGTCTCATTTTGTGCCACCACTATCAAGTTCTTGACCCAGCCGCCTAACGAGAGCTTCTTCAAAAGTTGGTCAAGGCTGTTTGCGTTAAGTTTATTGACTACGTACTACTACTATCAGCTGTGTTATTTATTCATGTTACACAACATCACGCCTGTAATCTTCCAAGGATTACGCAGAGGTGTACCTACTTAGCTGTGGGCTAGCCTTGTACAGTGAGTGATAGCTATTACCTGACCGACCTTTGCATAAATGGTTGAGATTTTTTTAGAAAACGAATCGATAGAATTTTTTTTTTTTTTTGTATTTATTTGAGCAAAGTAAATAAAATATAAAAACCATACAATTTTATAATTCTTTTGTATTTTATTTATATGAGCAAAGTAAATAAAATATAAAAGAATTATAAAATTCTATCGATTCGTTTTCTATAAAATCTGAACCATTTTTGCAAAGGGCAGCTTATTGCTAACACTCACTGTACTATCAACTAGGCTCGAATCCAGGCTCAGGGACTGACGTAATTCCGATGGAAAAACCCAATAACACTTTGCTTCAGCTGTGAATCAAACCCAGGTCCGCTTGCTCAGCATTAGTGTTTATGAGTAGTACACCAACGATATAGTAAGAAGAAAACTTTCCTTGAAAGTTGTAGTTCGCTGGTAAAAGTGCAAATAACTGAACGGTCGAAGTCGCGGGCAAAGTGCTAGGTTATTAATATGGTTTTATTATAACCGTAAATACTATGTGGTTGGAAGTTGTTGGTAACCTGTGGGAATTGTCGAAATAATAATGAATTATTCGCGGAAATAACGGTGTGTTATTTCTGGACACATGTGTTGTAATTGTTAATTAACTGTTATTATGCGTATATTCTTTTATTAATTATGTATGAATAAATATTTTCACTGCACTGGAAAGTTCTGTTACATTGTTTTGTGAATTAAATAATATAAAACATTATTTATTTAATGTTACAGACTGACTTTGGTTTTAACTTGTTGCAATTTTTAAATTGTTGCTTGTATTGTGAGGACCAATGGCTTCACGTGCTTTCCGAGGCACTGTATTTCGTTTGTTTTTATAACCAGCATAATCCACGAAGAGATAGGCAGAGGTCTGTGTACCTATTAGTACACCCACATTTCGCCAGTTATGTTTAAGCCCCTTGTAATAGCCTCGCCCACGGCGTCTAGATGTGTGCCTGGTTGATGAACCGGGCACACATCTAGACGCCGTGGCTGCTACTGAGAAATTCCTGATGGTTGAATAACACTTTGCCCGACTTGGGAATCGAACCCAGGACCTCATGATCAGCAGTCGCGCTTGCGACCACTAGACCAACGAGGCAATCTAGCTTGTTTTTATGTACCTGATTATCTATGTGATGACTAATGACTATCAGTGGCGAAGGTTCCGTACAACTCGATTCCTACCGGATTCCCTTTGAAAAATGGCACAGTCAGTATTCTACAGGGTGTAAACGGACCATTCACGAAACGTCAACCAAGCATTCTGTACATCAAATTAAGTAACCCTACGCAAAAATTATTGCTGGGAAACGACTTTTTTTTTGGGGTGAAAAATCACGTTTTACGGTTAAACTCAATGTAACACACTCAAAACATTGTGCTGATGGATGCTTTGAATAGTAAACAGGTTGTTGAGGTAATTAAAGTCAATTTATTACCTTCAAAACTAGTATTAAAAATCGGCTACCTTAAGGTTTTTTTACACCCTTTATAGACAAATAATATAATTACATTAAAGATATGTACTCCGGCTTACCTCTTACAAAAATTGACCCTTCGCTACTGGTGACTATTTAACCCGAACCAATCGGTACCCGCCCGTTTCGACTTGTCCGTACCGGGAACCAGTATCTTTATACAAGCACCCAGCCGGTAGATAAAATGACAACGAATAATGGTAGAGGATATTATGAGAAAATAAGCAGGAGATAAGAAAGTGTCATTAATAATGGCAATTTGTATTCAGTGATGTGCGGTACTACACGATATTAGGGTTATATATTGTTTGGTTTCTTGTTGGGTCGTGTTCAAAGTCGCTTCGTCATGTATGAAGACTAAGCGGTTATATGGGCAACGAGATTACGATATTCTTATTACGAGTAAGAAGCTTGTTTTAAAGTAGAAATGAGAGGACCGTAACCAATTGAAATTTTAAATAATTTGTCCGATAATGTGTACGAAGCAGAAGAATTAATTTTTTCGACATAATTTCGATTTTGAAACGGTTAAAACAACAGCGATGATAAGTGAGTTTGCGGTCAAATTGTCTGCATAACAATTATGCAAAATTTAACTACCTACTATAATTCTAAAGCATTCTCTTCAAATCTCATTAAAACCATTTATTTTGCATTTAAAAACCTTACTTGTTATATTTTATCTTCTACATTATTATACTCTCCATTGTCTGTGTTCACATTTCACCACCCATAGCCATTATCACAAAGGGCCTTTCTGAAAATGTTAACTCTATTATTAGATTTGGTGTTCTCATAATGGTCGATGACATCAGAAGTGGGAAGGTGCTCTCTCCCGGTCTGATTGCATCACTTTCAAAACGACACATGAAACAGTGATGTTTTTTTTTCGTTGATATAAGATCCTTTTTAGATTGTTGTCAGAAAGTCAGAGGTAGAATAAAAGGACTGTAGATATATTTATTCTATTCGACTGAAGTCAAGTCCAGCCACTCCGATTAATACATAACAGATTGCCTTTGTGAGATATTAGACGTTGGATACCTGTGTTATTTCTTGTGATATTGGCATTAGACTTATTAGTAATTGAAATGGATTTGTTACAGTATGTAGGAATTGTAAGATTAATAATATTTTGTTACCGATATTAGATCTGTGTATACCGCTGTGGTAAATATTCTTAACAATTATATACTTTTTGCAAATCGCAAATAACTTGAGAAAATGTGACAATGAATAGTAACAACATGGAATCGCAAACCCTCAAAAAAATGTATTTTAACATTTTTTATGTGCATACGGATGCTTTTCGCTTGTGCCATTCTGTGACTTATTTACGCAGTACACTTGTGGTTTTTTTTTCAATTATAGATCAAGAATAATTAAAGTTAAGTGGGGTATTATCTAAAAACCTAATGTTTTTGTGTTCTGTAATAATAAAATAAATATTGTGGACATGCAGTGTAACATTTTTAAGTGGCGTCGGACCAGGGAAATTTAAATTTCCATTAAGTAAAGTGGAGTCTAACCAGCCAAATACATAAAAGTCAAAGAGAGTACCTAGGTATGTGATAGTCTTTTGTTTTCCATACAAATGGATCCTACCTAGCTCTATACTATCTCGATCACGTAAAGCAATTGAAATAAACTTTACCGTAATGTCAACATTAAAACTATTACAGCAACTAAATTCAGAAGAGGTGTACACAATTAAGAAACTTACCACAATTAAATTCAATGATTCGTCTATTAAAATAATTGTTGAATTCCTCTCTGACATCACATTCTGGTGTCATTTTGTCATTCTGCTGTCTGACATTATTATTAAACTTGGTTACTGTGTTTATTTTATAATAGTTATGACCATCCATCACCCACTATGGTATTTGCCATGGTATAAAACCTCACTGAGGTCAAACCAAACGTTGGCCAATGGATTGATGTCAGTCATTTCAGCATTACCGCCGTTATAAGCTTTATGTTACCCCCTATATAAGGCAAATGGAATATTTTTCCCACCAATTTTTCAGCTCATTAATAAAATAATGTGCTCCTGGTAGGTATTGTATTGTTGTATCTCTATAATCACTGTTTTACGCTTTCACGGTTTACAACTAAACTTATACTGTCACTTACGGGATATCTTCCGTGATTGTTCATTCCTTCGTTTTTTTTTTTTTGTTTTTTTTTTTCTAAAGTATCGGGAGCTCAAAATAATGAACAGTCACGAAAGATATCCCGTAAGTGACAGTATAAGTTCACTCATTAACATTCAAAGAAAATAAATAAATGTAAAAAAGTGAAAATTATTTTTTACCAAAAATACCTATGCATTATTTTCCGATTCCCAGATCGTTATGCCTGTTAAAGAGTTAAAATTAACGCGACTTCCATAATATCCTCTTCAAAGTCTTTGAAGAAAACTGTCATGTTTATAACTCTATAGCCATCAATTCAGTTTAGGTATCACATGACAATCCAGTGGCTTTTTAAAACCTGTGCCACAGCTCCCTATCCTCCGTCTTCCACACCCAGACCATCACAGCCACTTTGCCAATACGTGATCTCCATTGCAGGACTCGTTTACTCCACGGGCCTTGAATTCGCTTGCTACATTGGCTCGGTAAACATGACCAGCCCGATGCTACTTCAGCTTGTTAACTCTGCAAGCTATACCGGTTACTTCAGTTCTACGTTATTAAAGAGTAATATTGTCTCCAGATTCCCAAAAGCACCCGCCGATCATAACGTTCGGTAAGCCGGACGTGGTGGTGGGAGGGTTGCTGCGCGCCAACTGTACGAGTGCCCCCGCTGCGCCTGCGCCGCGGCTCACGTGGTACATTGACAATGAAAAGGTTAGTGAGGATATACTCGTAGTTTTTTTATGTGTTTTTAGGGAATAAGGATATCAAATGTAATAAACAAAATATCTCAAGGAAGGTATAAGAAAAGACGAAGATTAATGTTCACGAGTATGGAATAAATGAATGGCATTGGGTTTCTCTTGAATTTTATTAATTGGTGATTGTTTTTATGTCACAAGTGCGAAAATATCACGAAGTGGCTATGAAAACGCAAAAAAATATACATAAAAAAATATCACGTAATGTTTACGTTAGTTTGTGTTTGATAATGTCTAACTATGAAAAACTATTGATAGTATAACGGTTAAATTGCCTGTCTAGGTCGACGAAGAATCAGTGAAATACTTCTCCTACCGCGTTTCAAGTTCCACCCGCACGAAGGGGGGTGGGGGGTACCGCAGCAGGAAGCACCAGCATCGCTACATAGCCCCGGAATTTAACTACACCGCTAAGTACTGGGCGCTTGTCAGCGAAACCACTGTGGCGCCCATTGTGAACACAACTAAGCATCATAAGTGCACTTTGAAGGATCAGCAGAGCGAGGAAATGGCAAAGGTTTGCACTTTTATGGATTTATTTGTAGTATAAATAAGTATCAGAAAGATAAAAGACAGTTTTGAACATTAAGACACAAATCATGTTATATAATTTTTTTTACACACTGTACATGAATCGCTAAGTCATTATTTTTGCTTTTCATTTGGCCCCACAAAAAATTGAAATTTGTTTTTCATATCAGCAAAATATGATTAGCTGGCATTCATCAAATTGTAAGGGTCACGCATTGGCCGGTCAAACAATTCGTTGTTAACATACATTTACGAGAATTCCATTGGTCCCGCATTAATTAACTGTTGAGCTTTATAAAGCTTTTGAATAAAGAAATGTGGCATAAATTCGAGCGATCAATTCTTGAATTGAGTCCTGTTAATCAAAAGCCTTGTAATGAAAATAAATAAGACAACTGATTAAAGACAGCGATTATCTGATTGTCCTCAAAGAAAATGGAACTCGTCCTGTAACTATTTATAGAACGAACGTCTTTTAATCTCTCAATTGAAAAGAACAAATTGAAAGATCACAATGAATGTACAAGATAAAGAACAAATCAAAGCGGGCGTCTTACAATAAATAACAAAAGACAATCTCCATCCGAAGTCGATTGGGCTCAAGTACAAGTGATTCTGTATCTCAATATTACTCGTTTCATCTTTCCTGTTTAAATTGACAAGCATCTTCAGTCGAAATGAAAACGGTCGGCCCACGAACGTTTCAAGCACAAACGCTTTTGACGTAAGAACGTTTATTTGTGGTGGCAACATTTTCAAATCTGTCTGTATTATGTCCGGTTACATTATTGTAACGATGTTTTGTGGTGTAAAATGTGTTTCAGTTATTTTTTACTTTATGGTGATTTATTGTTTTGGCCACTTTATTTGATTCAGTTGTGATTTATACATGAGGAAGCTTTTTGACTTCTGTGTGAATAGCTAGTATAATGTTTTTCAAGTTATAATACAAAGGCATTAGGCATTTATTCCATGTCAATTTATTTTGTTTGGTAGCTATTTTTCTTCCATTATTTCTGTTTGTTCCGTTGATCTTCTAATACAATATTGACTCTCACAATCCAAACAATATCAAACTAAACATTTCTTTCAGAAAAAATAATTTCTGCGGAAACTTTTCCTGTTTCTCTAATACTTTTTTCGTAATTCAAATCCCCAACCTCGTCATTTGTTGGAATCAAATTTTTACCGAATCCATACATTTCCAATTTCCTATTCTTTGACATTCGTGACGTACTTGCAAGAACAGAAAATTAGCCAAGTTCGGCAGAGCCAGGATTACGTTAATAATTTCACCCAAGTTAAGGCACTTGAGGAATATTTAATTGTTTTAGAACCTTCTTAAGAAATGTTTTCAAAGTTACATGCTTTACCTAAGGAGTTTGCTTAGAAAGCGATGGTTAGAATTCTCATGTTAATTTCTTGGAATTCATTGAATATGATGTTATGCTAATTTGATTATACGCTGATATTGTAGATTTTTGGCAGAAGTTCCAATCATATCAATCATTCGAAAATATTACTTTTAAAAATTCTGATTATATTAAATACTTCAAGTGTCTAACTTGTACCTTCTTATGGCGTACTTTCCTGTAGCTTATAAGTACCCACTGCCGTATTTAATTAAGTAGCTTCTGTTTTTGTTGCGGACATTTTCAATCAAGTATTACCAACGTTTACAATTTAAACTAAGTTCATCAACCTTCTCCAAATCTTCACCATTGTCTTCACTAACCTCCTCACATTCTTCCCCATAGATTCAAGAAAGGCCACGGGTACCGCCAGTGATACCCATATCTCTATGGGTCTCTATAGCAGAACTCAAAGCACCTGCCCACGGCAGGCTTCAACTGACGTGTACTGCTACCATACCTGACGAAGTTGGTCCAGGGGAAAAGTTCGCTGACATTAAGAAGCAGACTGTTACTGGTGAGCTTAGATCTAGTATATAAGTTTATTTCTCTCTTTAATATTTAAAATTAGATAATTATGTTTTTGCTTTTCCTCCGCTATTCTTTTTGATTAATTTCGTTGCGGGAGCCAAGACAGTTAAATTTTTTCTCTGGGACTTCGTGGAGTTTTATTGTCTCGGCGCTTTTCTGGTGTTCGTCATTGTTGATTCTGACTTTCAGGAGTTGCAGTGGTTTGTGAATAGTATTGCGGGCTTATCCCATAAGTCTTTAATATTTGCCAATGATGATGGTTTTCGTATCAGTTCCGAAAGCCTACGCTGAGTCAACCTTATCGTTGGCGTTCTTGAAATGATGACGGGTCTCAAATGAGTATCCAGCATTTACACAGCATCTATGTGATCACTACGTGACAACTACGCTAAACATACCCTCAGAATTAAATATTAAAATATTCTTCAGTCCGATGAAATATTGAGTAAATAAAACAACAAAAATAAAAAGTAATAATTCATGACTCGTTTTTGTTCTCATTTATTTTTCTCTTAAAGAAAACTTAATTATACCAAGTTATTCCTTACTTTCCACCGCTTCACTAAACGCTACTCTTTCCAACTTCCCAAAAAACTTAAATGCTCTCTATTATTCCGTTTGAAAGAACTTCGCTAAACTTAAAAAGGAACTGCAAAACAAACTTTCATTTACATTAATGCGAATCCCGCGAGAAACTTAGCAAGTGAGGTAAGTCTCAGCTCAAAATAAGCAAAAGTTCAGAGCTTACCGTGGTTCACGAAATTACGGGTAACGAACTATAAGTTGTAAGACGGATACCATTTATTTTTTATCAGTGTTCTTACGAGAATCGCAGGTCTTCCTAAGTAAATACTTTAGTACCTATACAAGGTGTAACATGATAAGCGCAAGACCTCCCTTGTGGTCTCTTGGACCATAAAACTGAACAACTTTTGTTCTACGAGATCGTGAAAATAGCAAAAAAAAATTAGACTTTCTATAGGAACTGACGCGATCAGCCGATCAGCATGTCTATGACAAAACTAAAAAAAAATTGAATTTCCAAAAGTCGTAGAATTTTTTTTCAGCGTTATGGTCTGAGACACCACACGAGAAGTCTTGCGTTTATTATGTTACACTCTGTATAAAACTGAGCTAGATGCATTTCTGATTGCCTTAACCACACTTGAATTAATATCATACTGATGAGATTTTTCTATGGTGGAATGTTTCGGAATATTAATTCCATTCTAGTTACTGCCAACAATGTGCAACAACTTTGATTGAATCGACAACGGAACGAGAGTTGTGGCATGGTATAAACACTTTAGATTGTTTATGAAAGTACTATGTATCCTTTTAGAATCAAATTAGCATGTATGTGTCATGTTATTCGAAATTCAAGTCTATCTTTTTAATAAAAAGTCAATAGTAAACTTATCTTGCTAGAATATAGCTTTTAGTTATAAGGCCGTGTTTACACTATGTATAACCGTTGCAGTCTGAGGCTGATTAACTATTTCGTGTATTTTGAACTTGTTGAACTTTTGGTGTGAACAAGACCTAAGTACACACTACTACAATTGTGTACAATTGTGTTTTATGTTAATAAATCTTTACAGTGGCGGTCAACGAACTAAGTATGAAGAAGCCACATTCTGACACAAGCCACGCGAACGCCACATCAAGCTGCCCCCAAAAGTACCCGTTATGGCTCCTTGGCTGCGGTCTTATACTCCGTGAATTTACACTTCAATTGAATTGAATGATCCTATGAATCTCGCCTATCCCCGATCAAATATTTTACCTGCGAAGCGGCTTATAGAATGTAGTTTCAATATTTCTTAGATACTTACCCTTTATTTATACCTAATACTTATACAATTTTGTGTACCTTAAGCTTTTCCTCGTCTCACTTCCAAGGAATAAGGTTGTCCTAACTTTGTTTTGCTAAATAAATATTTTACATTTTTACACCCTTATTATATTTATTATACATCTATTCTGATGTCACTCTTAAAAGCCTCTTGCTTGAGATCTTTAATATTTTAAATAAAAATGAAATATAAATATAATTTTACTGTGTTCATAAATAATGTTAAAATGTAACTAGAGTTTATTGTTACAGTGTATATTAATTTTAAGACGATGTTATTATTGCATATTTGAATCACTACCTTTGAATGTGTCCTTTTTCTTCCTGAGCTTTTGTATGTCAATTATACCTATCTGATCTAGTTACTACAGGGTTCCAAGGATAAACCAAACTATCGCTATTTTTATTACGGTACCGCATATAAAGGCTATTTCTGGATATCTATCTAACTGCATTGGAATAGGTACCATGTTAATTATAATCATAAAATAAAATAAAAAAAACAATAATTAAAATAAGGTAGATATTGAATCGGTACTTCGAATAACTGAATTTTCTCTAATGTTCCATTTGATATGCACTATCAGAATAAATAGCAAAGAACAGAGTACTAAAGAACATTCTGGAATAAAATTCTTCTCGCTGCTGCTTTGAGTGTTGTCTTACCCCTAGATTAAAGGTAATCATGAAATGTTCAGAACTTAGTTCTCCGGAGATTATCCTATGTGCATCTACGTAATTCTTGTTCCATCTCTTCGTCTATAATTTAAATTCTTTGTTGTCACTCATTGTAGACCTAAGATTTTAGAATAATAGAAAAAATATAAACGACGTTTATTTGGTTTCTCTCGTTCAAAATATTTCATGTTGGTAGGTGATTTTCAAAGTGAGAACGTATTTTGAGAATTAAATTATTGTCTAATATATTTCAGCAGAATATTTTCGATATGATTAGTGTTACGCTGTAAAGCAGAGGTTATGGTATTTAATCGTAATTGCCATGCGGGAGACGACTTGTTTTCGGAACAATTCGATTAGCCCCTTCGGGTGAACTCGGGGCAAATGGAATTACACATCAGGGAGGAATTAACTCGATATTATTGCATGTTTTCGTTGGCCCAACAAGAAAACCTGTTTGGGGCAAATTGAATTAAACGTTCCGGGACAAGGTCCCGTCTCCCAAATTGGTGTTGAAAGTCTTCCTGCAGCTCTTTACACTGACTATTGTAGAAAGTTTATTTGTTAGGCTAAAAGATGTGATAAGTTAAGAAAAATGTGTATATTGAAGCGAAATATATTTTAAAATAGATTAATTATTTATGTGCTATTGTATAGATGAAATTATATGAATAATTGTAAAATAGATACATCTAGGCGTATTAGGTAACATCCATGAAATGTATCTGACAATCGCTTCACTTGTAAGTAGATAAAAACCCTTAAAATTCTTTATTCACATGTTTCCCTTTCAAATGTTTACGATCTTGAATGTGCCATTTTTATTTTTAGCACCACTCGAACACACGGAACAACGCCTTGTACCTAATGTAATTTTCACAACTCCAGATGCGATCAACCTATAAATTGGCATGTTTACATATTTGTGACTCTCATGACATGTATGTACTTCTTATACAACCCAACTTCAGCTGATCGTAACTGGCATGATAAATAAATTGTTTTAAAACAGAAATACTGATTTGATCGAATTCAATTCTAAACTTTTAACCTAGCATTTAATCCTCGATTCCCGAGAATTGTCTATTAAACTAAAATG
This sequence comes from Noctua comes, assembly GCA_963082995.1. Classification (NCBI taxonomy): domain Eukaryota; kingdom Metazoa; phylum Arthropoda; class Insecta; order Lepidoptera; family Noctuidae; genus Noctua; species Noctua comes. Next base: position 5,055,996 of record OY720277.1, read on the forward strand.
CAGCGTTGTAAAACAAAAAAAAAACAAAATCAATTGTTTGAAGCACTCGCACATTAGCACTCGCTTTGTGTGCAATTGCAAATACAAAACACAATCAAACACAGGTTCTAATAATTGTGCACACGGCTCGTTAATCTGGTTACAATGTAAAAGTTCAGAGCGACCAAAAGCGACAAGGTCAAGTAAAGTAACGATATTTTGTAAACGAGTATTTATGTAACTTGTGATGCACATTTATCACGCCTGTGTTTCGAAACGGGGAATAAAGAAATGTAATTATTTTAGTACTTTTAACTAAGTACATGTAGCCATGCGTAACCTATGGAAATTAGGTAAATTTTCAGTCATAACTTAAGCAGAATTCCAAGCACAAAATTTAACACCTAACAAAACATGTCGTTGATAAATATTAATAATGTTATTGTATGCGGATGTTGACAAGACCATTGTTTTATTTGAATATAACTAGTTTACAGACGTGTTTTTTTTGTCTACACACAAGTCCAACTGAGAATTAAAACAACGGACTATGTTTGCTAACTTAAAAAAAGGAAAATTAAATTCGTGCTTTCGTTACAATTCCATGGCCATTTATACCCCATCGTCCCCTGGGACTACCCGTATCAAATTAAATTTGCATTTTTTTCTGTGTAATAACAATAAGGATGTAATAAGAAATAATTTTTCAGTAAACATATTTAATTATTTACTTAATAAAAATACGTATTCCAATTATCATTTGAATCAACAAGTTGTTGGTAAATTGTTTTCCATTAAAGAAGCGATTGTCAGCATTAATTTTTTCTTTAGTCCTCTGGCCATTTTAAAATTTAAAATATTTTATGTACCTACATGGTCGTACAATGTGAATGATTAATAAAAGCTTAATTTAAGCCTCTTTTGTGTTTTTATTTTAATTGAAATCCAAATTAAATACTAAGAATGGGCGAGTACAGGTATTTACCTACAGTTGATTAGTTTTCTATTTCCAAACTCAAACTCAAAGCATTTATTTCAATTAGTCAATTACAGGCACTTTTGAATGTCAAAAAAACCGAAGCTACAGTCACACACACAAGGCATAATAACTTGTGAAAGTACTGTAGATGTCCATTCCAAAGCGTAGATCTCTATGGAGAAGAATGGGCAAGAAACTCCATGGACACTCTTTTAAATCAAAACTGTTAAAAGTAAATGCACAGTCCTCCACAAACTACAGGTAACTAAACATTTTTGGTACTTAATTTTTGCATAGGTATGCAGCATAAGCATGCCCACTACACCGTACCATACCATTACCGCATGGTACGATGTAATGGGCAGACTCCTTTGTCCTGTTAAAAGTCGTTTGAAGAATGAAACATGCTTGTTACTAGTCCTTAGAATACCTTAAAAAATGTGGTCGTTACTGTGTGAAAGAGTAAAAATATTACCATCATCTCCTGTCAAAAGACAACCTAACCCTATGACGAACTATGAACGGAAATTGCTAAGGAATTCGATTTGCTCCTTCGAAGAGACTGCTCCTTTTCAGTATATCATAATGTAGGTACTTCTTATGTACATTGACAGCTTAGTAAAGGAGCTACGCAGAAGAGGCGCCCGAATTTAAATTTATGTACTAAACGAAATGCGCCTGTGAATGTGTTGTCGCTAGATGTCTTTGGATGTTGCTGGTAAGTGTAGAATTCGTTTTTTTTTTAACTTTCATGTCATTTATCTTTCTTTTTTTTTAAACTAAAAATTGAACGACAGTCTTGAAATTTTGATCAGCCTGCGAAATTCCCATTACCGCGTCTCAGGCCTATGAGAAGCTGTTCATAATCGGCATCACAAAACGGTAGGAACTTTTTTCTATGAAAGCTGGCATAGCGTCATAGATGTTTTTTGTTTGCATAATTGCGGCGTGTGCGTTGCGGGGTGTGTACAGTGAATCTGGTATGTATGGGCACATCATCATCTGCCTAGCCTTTTCCCAACTATGATAAGCTCGGCTTCCAGTCTAACCGGATGCAGCTTAATACTTGTATTTTACATGGAGTGACTGCCTATCTGACCTTCACGACCCAGTCAGCACTAGTTAATACGGTACCCCTTGACAAGACTGGTTGTCAGACTTTCGGGCCACTGACTACATGTAACGACTGCCGAAGATCTACAAATGACAGCCGAGACCAACGGCTTAACGCGCTTTCCGAGACACGGAGGAAACTAGGTATGTAATGGGTGTTACCCATCCACGGACCAGCCTAAGCAAGCACGGCTTAACCCAAAGATCGATTCGAGTGGCTGTTATTTAAAGGGCACGCAAACAAACATAAAATGTTCTAGGGGTGATTTGATGATTTCCCATCCTAAAAAAAAAAGTTATGGTGCTCTTGGTACTACGGCCGTTCGCATCACACCTCGGAATGAATGCATAAACAGCCTTTGTTCTGCAGATGTTCAAATACCTGCTTTATATTTAATGTTTATAATTTATGATTTTCTAAAAAGCAATTCTATCAAAAGCCACACCTGAACAATAGGTCCCGAGAGGCTCCTTAAGAAGTTTCGCTTAAATTGCTCAGCATTCTACCTACATCACTTTAGAAAAGCTGTAACGGCAATATAATAACTTGGAAACAACTTCTATTAAAAGGAACGCAGATAAAATCTACCAACATTTATAATGTGAACAACTGCATAAGACTTTTCTAGACCACAAAGGCGAGTTGACATCTTCTATAAATGTTATTATGCGCCAGTTCTGCAGTATTAAGATAGACTGCTAGTCTTTTCTTTGAGTAAAAACTTGAACCTTTGCTTAATTTTTACTCGACTTCTCTGTTTCTTTGTTTATATTTTGTAAATTTCTTTATTACCTCGCATGTTCCAAATGGTTGGATGGATTTCGACGATTAAGGTAATTAGATTCGTCTCAAAAACCCAAGAGTTCTTGAAAAGGTGTTTAAAAAAAAAAAAATGGCGGATTTTTGGATGAGTACCTATACAATTTGTAGTCGGGTATTTTGATACTTTTAATTAAATCTTATATGTTAATCTTACTTGTTTGTTGTGTTATATTATAATTGCCGACTGTATTTATTTTTTCTCTAGTGTGAGAATTATTTTGTATTTCATCCTATTTCCAGTATATTCGAATATCGGTTTTAATTTTAATCATATTGGGTTATAAAAGATATACAATTAAATATCAATTAAGGTTTATTCAATTTTCATTGGCACACAGCCGCTAGTAGTAACAGCGTCAATAAAGTGAAATGTAAAATTACACTATAATAATCATGATTCAATATTTTGGGCTAAATTATTTAATAAAAATAATAATGCATATCAAGGAAGGAATTTCTCAGTAGCAGTCACGGAGTCTACATCTGAGACCGGTTGATGGTAATAGGCTCGCCCCCTACTACATGGGACTTTAACATAACTGGCAAATGTGGGTGCACTATTAGGTACACCTCTTCCTATTCCTTCGCGGATTACAGGCGTGAAGTTATGTTATGTATATCAAAATTTTGGTCTAGTGGTCGCGAGCACGGCGCTCGAGGTCCTGGGTTCGACTCCCGGGTCGGGCCAAGTGTTTATAGGTTTTTTCCATCAGGAATTTCGCAGTAGCAGCCACGGAGTGTGAATTTGCGCCCGGTTGATGGCAATAGGCTCACCCCCTATTACATGGGACTTAAACATAACTGCCAAAATGTGGGTGTACTATTAGATACACGATAATCTAACCCTTCGGGGATTCCGGGCGTGATGTTATGTTATATATATTGAAATTCAACCTTTAATATAAACAAGTTAAACTTTTAACACCGGTGAAACTTTTTTGCAAGTTCGAATAAGCATACGCCTAGGTATAATCAGCCTATAATATTTTCATTGCTGGGTCATAAGCCTCTCTTCTATGAGAGGAAAATGCTGGTACAATAACTTTTGCTCATTCATTTAGAAAATAATCTAACCCTTTTTCCACGAAACGCGATGAAAAATATAAAATTCCCGATATTCTTAGAATTATTCGGGTAAGACGAGATTAGGTAAGAATCCCGCGACATATCGATCGCCGAATCGCTGAATAATTCATTCGGCTCACACTGACTTGTTATCGCTCATAATTCGACGTACGCCTACAATAATATCCCGCCTCATTCGTCGATAAATTTTATTACCAGGAAAAAGAAAATATATAAATCTGCTATGTTTATCGCCTCCTTGAGAACATTATTCTTTTTTATACCTTCCGTCGAAGATACCTACAATACACGTGTTATTTTCCTTGAAAGCTCACATAAAACTATTCATTATAAAGTTATTGTGGAGTTTTATCACGGCTTTGAACTATTATAAAATGCTTGCGGCTTTGAAATATTACATGTTGTAAAGGATATCGACACACAAACGGGTACCATGAATTTAGCATATGAATCTAGACTCGTCGGGTCTTTAAAAACCGATGGTTCGTCGAGATCTCTTACACGGGGACACCCAAATACTCGGAAATATTTTATTCCGAATTTCTTAATACCTAAGAATTGTAATGTCTACTATTAAAAATCCCATAATAACGTATCAATTGACACCTTATTCATCAAAATTGGATGAATGGTTTAGGCGCTATGGAGGAACACACGTAAATACAAACATACATACACTGCTAAAATCATAACCCTTCCTTTTGGCTTCGCCGTAGTCGGGTAAAAAGGTAATCGGGTGAATTAGAATCAACCTCTTTTATTAAATCCTAAGGACGTAATAGGTTTACTCCGACTACATTCTATTCATCAGATTTCTTGAACCCCGTAAGTTGCCACGCTAATTACAGCATCTGTGGGGTCCAATTCCAAAGTGCAGGTGTAGGGAGTACCTTGGAAACTCCAGCAAAGGGGCCATGTACACTCACTCCGACCATATACCTACTGATGTAATATTGTCAGTTAGGATAATATTTTAATAGTAGGTATTCAATACCAAAACAATGTATCACTACGAGTCTGCGTTCCCCTTTGTTAACACAATACCTATCTAAAATCCTGTTATCGTAATCTGCACGGTAGGCTTTGTGACAGAACCAGATTGCAACACACGCGTAGGTAGGTAACTATCGTATCAATATACCCAGTGCACCTTAATGGATTACTATTTACCATTCACATGAAAGCTTTGTTCACAAAGGACGGGATGTTTGACTGGTGACGGAGATTTCAAAGAGGGATAGCCTATAAATATCGGGGAGTTTGTGTTTTATCTGTAGTTGAAATGGTTGGTTGGGAGACGACATATTTTTGGTCTAAAGTCACCCTATTACCTTCTTTCTTTTTTTCTCAGTCAGTGTCAGGTTTTATATTGATTAAAATATGATTCGCGACAGTAACACTTATGTATTTACAGAATTATCAGTAAATATGAATATGAAAAATCTTCAATACAACCCTCGTTCATTTAATCTCATTAAATGGCTATTTCATGAAAAAGTTAAGTCAGTTTTGTAGGTTAAAGTTTAACCCCGTTATTAAGAAAAAAAATCTGCTGATCCTACAAAAATGCAATACCTACACGGTCAAAATGTATGGAACAGCTGGTTATTTTTTTAAACTACCGATGAAAAATGTATATGCGACTTCGGAACGACATTCTGAACGTAGTAATCGTTTGTGCGTCGATCCCCTTTCCACCCAGTACACTTGACAGACAACCCTGAATCCCTAATGCATTCAGCAACAGCTACGCGACCTACAAAACTGAAATCAATAATATCTTGTAACCTTTCTATACGTAAGATCCTTCACATTTCTGTGGGGCCTGCAGGCAACTATAGGTTTCGCGCCCAATGACGCAATAAAAGACATCTGCTAACATTCCGACTGCGAGAAATGCTAGCGGTGTGAAGACGATGGGTGCAAACCTTTATCCCGAGAAATTTTTACGCATAATGTTCTTTGTTTGTTCTGAATAGGGTTCAGTTTTCATTGCAATGCAATAAATATCGTAGGTTTTCCTTTTATAATAACCAATAATTAGTACCTAAGCAAGCACGTCACTCAAGTTGTTTTTTTTTTCCTGAAGCCTGTTGCTTTTGTTTAAAAAATATCGTATTGCTGAATATAATGATATTTTCCAATGAATTGCTGCAAACCTCCATTATTAATTCTATCATTAATTTTACCGTGATTAAAATAAATAGACTTTTATTTTAAAACTGTATTGGTTTGTGAAAAGCTTTTAAAAGAAAGCTTTTACAGGCTTATTGAATTACAGTGAACAGTGAATTTTATTGCTATTTTTAATTAAAATCGGAGTTTGATGCTACTTTTACGTAAAATAAAAATGATTGACACTATTCATACGATTACCATTTACAAAAAGTTGAACCTTTCCTAATATAAATTAAAAGTTATATCAAAAACGTAGCTTGTTAGTTTAAGCAAAATGTCCACATAATCTAATAAACGATTCATCATCATCATCTGCCTAGCCTTTTCCCAACTATGTTAGGGTCGGCTTCCAGTCTTACCGGATGCAGCTGAATACCAGTATTTTACATGGAGCGAGTGCGTATCAAAATCAAAATCAAAATCAAAATCAAAGCATTTATTTCAAATAGGCCAGTTACAGGCACTTTTGAATTGTCGAAACAAAGACAACAATAGCTACAGTCCCAGTCACAAGGCATAAAAACTGTGAAAGTACTGTAGTTGCCCATTCCCTAACGTAGATCTCTATGGAGAAGAACGGGCAAGAAACTCCATGGACACTCTTTTAAATCAGTATACTTTTACAAACTCTTGGTTACATCATTCATGTTGAGATGGTACATTATGTGAGAACGATGTAGCAAGATGTGTACGTTAAAAGTGTCCACAGTAAACAATTCAAAAAAGAAAAAAAAAACAATTCAAATAAGCCGTGGCAACCAAGAGATGACCAGTCACAACTGACAGCGCCCGTTCACGAACATGACGCATGTATCAGCACCATTCAACTCAACCATTTTGAAGGGAACTAAATGATCCGACACACGCGCCACCATCAGCGAGACATTTGAGTGAGCATGACACACTCCTAACCGCCAGGGCACATTCAAGTCAAGAAAAGACGTAGGTTTCCCGCGAATGACAGCTTTCTATTACATAGTACTCACACAATATGGGCTATGCGGCTATATAATACTAAAGAGATTGAATTTATACAAAGCAAAGATAGTTGTACAATCTTCAGCAGCTCCAACATACTATTTAATGCTTCTTCTTCTTAGCGTTTCGATGGCAAAAAGTTTAAATATGCTTAGCCCAAAAACTCAGCCACGTGTACCCTGCTCACTGATGCAGTAAATAAATCATCAAGAGCGCAGGTGATTGGGATATGTAATGCTATTCATTTATGCGTCCCTGTCCTTGTGGAGCAGGACCGGCATTGAGCCAAGCATTTTTATCAACGATATAATCGTCCAACTTGTAATATGCTTGCCTACACAGTGTGCGTTTAATGCATGTTTTAAATTTCGTTTCATTCAGTTCAAGAATACTTTGTGGAATTTTGTTATAGCATCTCAAACAGAATATCTGAACTCCACAACCCAGTTAGTACCAGGTAATACGATACCCTTGGTAAGACCCCTTGGTTTGGAATCTAATAAATGATTATCGTGAACAAAAAGTGTTGAAAGCTTTTAATTTAAATCTCATTAATAAAATAATAAAAATGAAAACCCTAGTTATAAAACCTTTAATAATTCAACAGCTTTATACCAAAGGGAAATCCATGGAATTCATGGAATTTTTTATCAAATTTTTACTGAGCAATAAACCGTGCCAGAAATTATAGCATGTGTATTTTCCTTTAGCAAACCTTTCAAGAAAGGAAATTATACGTTTTACTTTTATATAGGCAGTATAGGATAGTAACTTAATTAAGTACGTATATTTTTATTTTATTCTTATTTTTATTTTATATATATTTTTTTTTATTGTTATTAAACATTTTTTTTCGTCCTTTGTAGCAATTTTATCTTTCTTTATTATTTATATGTCATGGTTGTAAAATAAAAGTACCAAGATTTTTAGAAAGTAAATTTTCTAAAGGTGCTTTTTATAACTTTTTTTAAAGAGAAACAGAAAGTACCTAAGGTAAACAGTCAAAATCTCGTGGGGAAAATTTTGAGTATGAATGTGAATGGCTGTAAAGGACTAACCATACTTATTCAGCTCTGTTCAGCTTTTGTCCATAAAAAACAACAATTTTGTACGGTGATGCGTACGCATCTGAATAGACGCGAAAAGCTGAACGGATGCGTACGCATCTCCATACAAAATCGTTGTTTTCTATGGACAAAAGCTGAACAGAGCTGAATAAGAGTGGTTAGTCGATGAGTAGGGGAAGAACAATGAAACGCTGGACGGACTGTGTGAAGGATGATATGGCTAGAAAGGACCTGACTGCTGAAATGGCGAGTAAAAAAGACACATGGAAGAAGACGATATGCTGTGCAAACCCCAAATAAGTTGGGATAAGGGCAAGAGAATTCTGATGCATAAGGCATACTGTGAATAATTTATTTGTATGTTCACTTCTTTTAGTCGCCTTGCCTGGGATATTCACTATACCTACCAGCATTTAGTGCTGTTCCTTTGCACAGCAAAGGCATTTCTCATGAAGACAGAAGGCCTGAACATACAACGGGATAGAAACAGACTGATATACTCCATCATCATGTAAATTACCCCATCGCACCATAATATAACAACCTCTTAAAAAAAGCGCAACAAGCAAATTAAGTTCACGTGAGTTCAAACGTGTAATGGCCGCTGTTAAACGGCGGAGTGACGGCCCAAATGTTGTCGAGATACGGGCGCCCAACGACGTTGTTAAAGGCAGCGCCCGATATATTGACGCCATATTATACAGAAGAATTGGGTTACGAAAAAATGTGATGGTTTTGAATAGAGGTGGTTTTTGTAATGGGCTTCCATGTTACCTATGAACAAGAATGTAGCTTTTTTAAAACGGCACTGGCCCAGAATTTCGAAGATTAGCAGATTTTGGATTTGGGTTTTTTGAATTTAGAAGATTAGCAGATTTTAGATTTGGGTTTTTTACTATTATTGTTTTTTATTTGGTTTTATTGGTTTTGAGGATTTTGTTTTATTTTTCAACCTACTGTTAAATATAGACACAGGATACTGATATGATACATCATCTGTCATCATCATCATTTAGTTTGTCCTTGACGATTTACCGTTTCTTCACTACATTTTGTTTGCTTTGGCAATACTTATGTTCTTTTCATGACAATCGAAACATAACATAATATCACGCCTGTAATCCCCGAAGGACAGATGTGTATCTAATGGTAACACCCATTATTTCGCCATTTATGTTTATAATAATAATAAGCCTATTGCCATCAATCGGCCACAAATCCTGACTCCGTGGAGTCTGAGAAATTCCTGACAGAAAAACCCAATAACAAATAGTCCGATCCGGGATTCCAACCCAGGACCTGATGCTTAGCATTTAATAACGACCACAAGACCAACTATCATCATCATCATCATATCAGCCCGGAATCACCCACGGCTGGGTATAGGCCTCCCCTTTTTTCAGCCACACTTCACGGTTCTGTGCGTCGCTTAGTCCAGTCAAGGTGTTTCCCGCGACTTTCATGATATTGTCGACCCAATGAGCTTTAGGACGGGTCTGGTTTCTTTGGCCTAACCTTGGCCATCACTCGACCAAAGACCAGGCAATCGAAAATGAAAGCATATTTCGTCAGGTAACCAAAGTCAAGAGTCACATTGTTGTAAGTCATTTGTGTCGGTGTCATTGTAGACGTTTTTGTAATTTTTCACTCAGAAATATCAATATAGCATCATGGTATATTCATCATCATCCACAGCCCGAACTCACCCACTGCTGGGTATTAAAGGCCTTTTCTTTTCTTGTGCCAATCACCACGGTCTTGTGCCAGCCTCATCCAGGTTTTTCCCCCGATGGCAACTACGTTTATCGTCAAATGACCCCCCCACTCTGGGCGGAGCGGAAGGGAGTGTCAGACTTGTACTGACTAAAACCCATCCATGTTCCTTCTTTGCTTCTTTTCCCCATCTTGCCGCCGAACGACCCACGTGTCTTTTGCCAGTTCTGGGACGCCATTCGGTGACAGCCTTAGTCCACCTGTCATCACAGCGCCTTACTAGATGTCCTGCCCAACTCCATTTAAGTTCCGTAACGCGATTTTCAAAATCGATAACCTTTGTGCGTTTTCAGATTTCGACGTTAGGAACTTAATCTATCAGCTTTGTGCCGAGCATTTATTAGTATCCATATTAATCGGCTAAACTGTTCATTACAATACCATTCAAAGCAAATACGGATAATAATCAATTTGTGAACATTTGCGGAGTAATTATTATGCCAATAGTGATTTAGACTCCGATCCGAAGTACCGTTTAATGGGAAATGGCAATCATATTGCTGTTTGACTCATAACATTAGCTGTTGTACTGAATTTAATAGGTTTATTATTGGTACTCGTATGATGCACTGTTTAGTATAATTTTATTGAGTGCCTATTAAAATTAGGTATAACGAGTAAGTCAATCTGTGATTGTTTTAAGTTTATTAATATATATATATTTTATAATATATAATAGGCTAAAGAGGAGGTCGTGGCTAAATAATAGCTGCCGCTCGGGTCAATCTTCACGTGAAGGCGCGCTTGACTAGGTTGGTGCGTGGATACGATCGCCCATTACATACCGAGTTTCCTCCGTGTCTCAGAAAGCACGTTAAGCCGTTGGTTCCGGCTGCCTTTACATCTTGGACGGTTGTTAAAGGTAGTCAGTGGCCCGAAAGTCTGGCAACCAGTCTTACCAAACGGTCTTACTTTCGGCACTCTACGCTCTCATTTATTTTATTAGTTTATTTATGTACACACAAATGGATAAGAAATGGATGGATGGAGAAGGACAGGAAGGCCAAAGAAAAAATTCCCGTCGGATATTTTTCGACATCCACGGGCAAAGCCGCGGGCAAAAGCTAGTAAAATATATTCACTCGAGTGGTTGACTCGAATGAAAAGTCCGAACCGTTAGAGATAAACGGGTCGAAACTACCATTCTGTTATCGAATACGACCTTAGAAGTTTTATCAGCGCTATCTGACATGGCTCTTCAACTAACTACTTAAAAGTTTCCTGATAAAATAGCTACTGAAACTTGTCAATTGAAACTTCATTGGGGCAATAGGGATGTTTCCTGTGTAAAAAATATGATTCTATTTAGTTCGTCAGTTAGACTATCGAAAAATATTGGATACGTATTTTTTGTTTTATCATATCAATAAAAATTGACGAAGATAAAACGCATCAAAGATCATAAGTGGGGGCCTGTGACGTCACGTTTCCGTAAAAAGTCAGTACACTTTACTTACAAGTATGACGTCTAACGAGTTTTCGACGCACTGTATAGTCTTCATTTTTAGTTTTCGTGAAAAAAAAAAAGTACGTGTTCAATATTTTTTGGAAATCTACCTGACGGACTAATTAGATTTTTTCAGGAAACATCCCTATATTGTTTTATTTTTCCTGTCCTTATTTTTCCGGGTACAAATGTCAATCGTAAAAAGGATACCATGGCATTGTGGATACGTGCAAAACTGCTCAACCTGTCAACCAAGCTCTCGTACATTTCTACAGGCATCTGTGTCAATTGTAATGATGGATATCTATAGATGGGACCACGATTGTTTTGATGACACCTTGAATATCGATTTGTGCAGCTGTTTTTATTTGGGCACGAGCCCCATCATAAATGAATGAAACTAAATAAAACCAGTTTTTTTTTTACTGTAATCATAATCAGCCTATAACAGTAACCCTGCGGAAATCGTCGTTCCACCCAGCCTGAGGGCGTCCCACCTTAGGGAGGGTCCACATTAATAACATAACATGTTATAAAACATGGTTATTTAACATGATTCAATAGAGAGATTAGCAATGATGTTTAAATTAGACGTGTTATATAGCAAAAGATTTGTAAAATGTTACTTTATCTGGTTGCACCTTGTCGATTTGCTGCCTCCACTCAAGAACACGTCTACACCAACGGTCATCAGTTCCACGGCTAATATGGCCAGCCTATGGCCTGTTCCGCTTACTTATTGTGTGAGCTATGTCGATAACTCTTGTTTACTGAATTGTACCCTAATTTTATAGTAAAAAGTTTAACAACCCTGTACCTAATAGTGTCTTATCAGAACCACAATCTATCTTGAAGGTTTTTTTTTATAATGGCCACATTATGTACCTACGGAAATAAACGATAAGTCATGTTTTACGTTGTCGTTGTCTTCCGTAACTCCGGTATTCCCTCTGGAAGCCAAGGCTTAACTTACTTATTCTAAACATAGAACAGCGCTTCGTTAGAGGTCGTCAATAAAATCAGTCCATAAAAACATAAAAAGGTACCTACAGGGATTTTCGCCACTCAGGTTTTTTCAATTACATCATCTGCCTAGCCTTTTCCCAACTATATTGGGGTCGGCTTCCAGTCTAAACGGATGCAGCTGGATACCAGTATTTTACATGGACCGACTGCCTATCTGACCTCCACAACCCAGTTAGTACTGGGTAATACGATACCCCTTGGTAAGACTGGTTGTCAGACTTTTTGGGCCACTGACTACCTAACGACTGTCAAAGATCTACAAATGACAGCCAGGACCAACGGCTTAACGTGCTTTCCGAGGCACGGAGGAAACTCGGTATGTAATGGGCGGTCACCCATCCACAGATCAACCTAGGCAAGCACATTAACCTAAAGATCGACCCGAGCGGCTGTTATTATTTAGCCACGAGCTCTAGGTTTTTTCAACCAACAAATCAATATTAATATAAATGCGAAATTAAGTCTGCCTGTCTGTGTTACTTACCATTTACGCGCATTAACGACTAAACGTGTTTCGGTGAAATCTCACACTCTACTACAGCACGCGTAGCATGACCACTGTAGAAAAGGGCTTTGTCGACGGAAGAATCGACAAAATGACAGAATTCTTTTGTAGAGCTGTCATTTTGTCGATTAGACAAAACCCGTTTCTACGGTGATCACGCCACGCGTGCAGGACAAAGAATACTTTCATCCCGTTAATAAATTCCTTTGGCAACATGAACGCGGGTAAAGCTGCGTGTAAAAGCTTACACGCGGCTATAGCACTTACTTATAGTTTATGCATTGGCTCACAAATTCAATGTTTGCGAACAGCTAGATAAAGTTGTTACACTATTCACTTTCACAAACACATTATGTAAAGAAGTAGGTACATAAATCTATCTTGTCCTAGTTCATATTCCTCGCGTATTCGCAGCGACACAAGAGTACAATCGACCCCATATTGTTGGTAACACTTCTCCCTTGAACTAGCCTAGCGTAGTACGGAGTTTTACTTTAATTGGAGGCCAGCTTATACTGTTTAGTTACTACTGACTTTGAGCTTTATGTACGTTAGCGGACACGGGCAACTAAAATTGCTCAATTCTCGGCAGTTAGGTCGCGCTATTATGACGTTACGGCAATACCGAGCAATTTACAGCTTTATAGGATTATAGTAATAGCTGCAAGTGATTCTATCATAAAGATATTATATGAACCAGTTTAGAGCAATATTGAGTAACTTAATACACATTGGATACTCGGAAATTCATTTTCACGACGTTATATTTACAGAAATTATGGAAGAAATTAGTGGCGATGTTGCAGAAGCAATTGAAGCAATTCCTTGCTATAAAATAAATACTACGTGATCGAAATTCTATTTCTTTAATATAATATAATTGTTATGAACTGGGTATGGAATAAATTAAATCACTACCGAAACAAAAAATATTTTTATTAATCACAAAACACTTTACCTAAATCACAAATACACTACTGATCACTATTCACTTAGATATCTCACTTCTAGTTCACTTCGATACGCTTCGTTGTATCGCCTAAATCAGACTGCCTGCTCTCGCAAACACGACGGCTATTTATATGCCAACCGATTCTTCGAGAAAGTTCCACAAGTTTCTGGAACCTTCTTCACAGTTCCATAGTAGAACATTCTAGGATTACTATCGAATCGATATAAGATTTTAAACTATCATGGTCACTAACATTACTATTAATACTAACGGGATATTTACCATGTTTACTGTTTGTTATGAGTTCCCGATATTTCGGCGCTGTTGCAAGCACCATGATCACGGATAACCACACGAGAGGTCTTGCGTTTATTCTGTTACACGTTGTATTGTGGAACATTCTAGACTCGAGTGTAATCTAGAATGTTCTCGTAAAACAGCCGACCTAACAATATGTATGCGACTTACTGCTGCAAAAATGGCACGTGTAAGGGTAGCTTTAGAACCTCCGTCAACGTAAAATCAATTTTCTTGACAATTCGAAGAGTCGTTTATCATGAACGTTGACGGGATGGTCGTGGAGAAATTAGCGATGTCGCGAGCTGAGGCTGCTAATGTATGTATCGGCACGCCTTTCCGATGAATTTCAGGAAACCGAAAACGTATGTCTGGTTATTATTATGAAAGGTTGCGGTTTAAAGTATGATGTAACATAACATAACATTACGCCTGTAATCCCCGAAGGGTTAGTCAGAAGTGGACCTAATAGTACTCCTACATTTCGCCAGTTATGTTTAAGTCCCATGTATTAGGGGGGCGAGCCTATTGCCATCAACCGGCCACAAATCAAGTCTTCGTGGCTGCTACTAAGAAATTCCTGATGGAAAAACCCTATAAAACTTTGCCCGACCTGGGAAGTGAAGCCAGGACCTCATGCAAAGATCCCATAAAAGATGATGTAGTTAATAAAACTGATATAGTCTTTATTAGCAAAATATATGGTGTGTTGAGTTAGTGCCTGCGTTTGAGGATAGAATTAGTGGGGGCAGCTCCCCGCGCTGTGATGTGATAGATATAAATGATTTAGCAGATCCAGGCAAGTAGACTTTCAGTTACCTCGTAGTCTTGATCTTATATCCACTCCTCATTTAGTTACAAATATTGCAAAGAGCGTGTTTGAATGGTTTATTATAGTCACTACGACTAACAAAGAGTATTTTTGATGCAGATGCAAGTAGAAATAGACTAGAAGTACATTCACCTTTTTGGCGATGTCCGTCAGAAAGGTCAGGAGTGCGGTACTCGAAAGCGACGTGCGTGTATGATAAAATGTCACAAATGAACGTGGAGGAAGCAAAAGCTCTGCCTATGTAAAGATATTGCAGCTGGTGCCGTCATGTAGTTTAGCATCTATGTATGGTGTTTCAGACAAAAATATATTGTTTTTTTTTAAAAGTGACATCGAAGTCGACCGCGAAGGAGTTGGTGTGACGATCTGATCATGTTCGCAGGACAAACGTGGCCAGAATTTTCGTAAAACATAGAGGTTTGGAAGAAGAAAGGCGAGGCCTTTGCCAAAAAAAGTGACCTGTGGTAAAGATTCTTGTAGTTAATTCTAAGATATATCTGTAGATTAACTCTGAGTTTAATTAACGATGAAAGTAATAAAAATAGATGAAACAAAAGCTAAATCCTTCGAGGCGAAGTGAAAAGACTATTCACTAAAGTTCTGTATAGGTAGCATCCGGTAATACAATGTCGATACTTTGTCAATACGAGAGAAGCTGTAGAAACAACACAGTTTGTTGAAAGCATTGTTTACTTCCCTTTCAATATAAACTCGTTAAAATAATGATTGATTCATCCATGTTTTCCTTTTAAGCTGGAATCGGAATTGAAAAATATTTTTTACTTTTCACTTTGCATACAAAAAGCAACACTCGATGCGGGAAACATTCAAATAACGAATAAACATGCGAGCATTCTCTTTGCAAATTGCAATTCACTTTTTAAATTACCGATAAAAAATAAAAAGGCGTTGATACTTATTGGTCATCATCCTGCATAGACTTTTCCCAACATTTTTGGGGTCGGCTTCCAGTCTCACTGGATGAAGCTGAATACCAGTATTTTAAATGGAGAGCCTCTCCCTATCTGACCTCCACGACCCGTAAAGTACCCTTCGCTAACCCCCTTTCCTGTATCCCCTTTGGTAAGACTGACTGTCAGACACAGTCACATACTTCTGACTACCCGTTATGACTGTCAAATATTTACAAATTACAGCCGACACCAACGGCTTTTCCGAGGCACGGAGGCAACTCAGTATGGTCACCCATCCACGGACTGATCTCGGCAAGCGTTGCTTAACCTCGAAGATTGACCCGAGTGACTGTTATGTTTGTTATACAGCCTGGAGCTTACTTCATACAATTTGTTGAAATAAAAAAAAGGAAACAAAAAATTCGAACCAGGGACGTATTTTCAAGAGGCGTCTCTAATCCCTGAGGCTAGCGACTGGGGGCCGGTTTAGTCAAAGCACTTTGCCATGTTACAAGCGAGATGTTCTGTTTGTCACCTTTTACAGTCGTGCTCGTGCCAACGACTTCTCAACTGGAATTTACTCTCGAGTAATAAACGAGGTAATCGTTTTATTTAAAGTGTGATTTTACGTGTTTGTGTTTTCCATTTCTGTTTTTTCACTTGAAATTTCTTTTGAAACACACGGAGAACGATATGTTTTACTTTATTTAACTCGGCTTTTTTTCGATTTATTCATTGTGACAAACGTTGAATCAAACGTAAAAAAACTTAAAGTAATTAGGTCACTTGTTTAAAATGATTTTCTAATTGATAATCACCATCAATGACAGACTTATTACCCACTGCTTAGTACAGCTCTCCCTTATAATGTGTCATGCTATCCTCGTATGCACGCATTTCATTCAGGGAAATAGATAGTTTTGAGACCAATATTTCAGTTGAAGAGTCTGTTTGTAATTTGAAAATATCAGCTTTTTACTGAATGCAAGGAAATATATGCGAAAGAACCGTACTTTACATCCGTAATACAAAAAAAAACATTTTTTTTTAATTTTTTGTATGTCTGTATGTTCCGGCTAATCTCCGAAACAGCCTGACAAATTTTGACGCGACATTTATTGGCAGATAGCTGTTGTTATACGAAGTAACTCATGCTACTTTTATTTTAGAAGAAAAAGACGACTGATACCAGTTGATAATCTAAAATAATCCTATTAAAACATTACTTTACTTATTCTACTATTCTCCTTCAAAAATAGGTTATTTACCTAATTAAAAATAGACCTATTGTTTTTAAGTTTAACAGTGGCTCCAATCGATAACAAAAATAAAAATAATAATTTAGTAAACTCCACCGCGGTTCCCAAATGAGTGGACCAGCTGTTGACTAAAATGCTGTCCTGTGAAAAGCTAAAACCATTTCTCAAATCACTACCAATTCGCCCATTCGTAATAAGCCAATTGAAAACTAATCAGTGGCTCGTCGGAATCGACACCCATCACGAGTGGCTATAATACTTGATTAGTTTGATTATTGACAAGCTCATTGATATCTTAATTGTGCGTTTGAATTATCGAATAGGTGCTATACAGGATGACTTTCAATGAATCATTCAAGAAACTTAAGAATATGAATAAATTTTACTGCTGCTTTTTTTGCTGCTGTTTTTTTTGCTGCTGTTTTTTTTTTTAGTCATGAGCGTGACTGCTGAGCATGAGGTCCTAGGTTCAATTTCCAGATCGCGAAAGTGTTATTGGATTTTTCCTTCAGGAATTACTCAGTAGCAGTCATGGAGTTTGGATTCGTGCCCGGTTGATGGCAATAGGCTCGCCCACCTCTACATGGGACTTAAACATCAAAAAACGTCAAAATATGGGTGTACTAATGGGTACACCTCTGCCTTACCCTTCGGGGATAACAGGCGTGATTTTATGTTAGGTTTACTGCTACAGCAACTATTGAATAGCAGAAAGTTACCAAATGACAGTCTAAAGCGGAACGAAAAGAAAGGAGGTTTGTTCCAACTGACAATTTTACTGTTAATAAAAAGATACGGTCCTGTGACCGACGGATGAACAGACGGACAGCGTAGGCTTAACATAATAGGGTCCCATTTTCACCTTTCGGGTGCGCGACCCCATAAAGCATCTGTTCCATACATAACGTTCTCGTCTAGTAGGTAAGTATTAAATGTTTATGAGTATAACATTTTCTAGGGTTCCGTACCCGAAAGTTAACCAACGGGACCCTTTTACTAAGCCTCCGCTGTCCGTCCGTCTGTCTGTCAGCGGGCTGTATCTCATGATCCGTAATAGGTAGACATTTGACATTTTCACAGAATGTGTGTTTGTACTGTTGCCACTAAAACAACAAATACTAAAAATAGAAATAAATAAAAAATTGAAGGGGGTTTCCTACTAACATGGTGTAGAACCCTTCATGCGCGAGTCTGACTCGCTCTTGTCGGTTTTTTAAATACTTTCGAAGGGGTCTCATAGATGCCTATGTTTATTTTAACCCAATCTACAACAAACACAATTAATCTAATACCAGCCTGTATATTTGTGACCTTTGCCTGCCAGTTATGATTAGCTCCTCAGACAGTTTGATACTCGTGTGTCTAAATTAAGTTATAATATTATTACTGCCTCGGGTTTTGTTTCATAAAAGCGTGGGATTTCGGCTGATAGTTCAGAGAAGATGTTATCATTGACTCTGTTCTGTGAATTGCCACGAATAGAATGATCTGTTTTAAATAGAATTTTGGATTTGTACTGACGTCATGTCTTCTACGATACCGAGCTGGTGTGGGTCGCTTGTTATACATAGGGTAGGGGGCTTTAATGAATGATATTTCTGGGTATACAGCGTGTAATGAACTCAAATAATATGTATGCATATTTGACAAATATATTCGTCCTGAAAATATTTGTATATAGTGCAAGTAACGTCGTGGCACACCTGAAATGGTTTTCATTTTTAGTTGCTTTCTGAAAAAATCATCTGTTTCATTACAAAAATACTAGCATATTTTTAGGTACATTTTTGTGTTACTAACACACTAACATTTTATGTTTTTTTGATATATATTAATGTAACTATTATGGAGATACTCTAAAATAAATAAATAATAATAATTACATAAATTTTGACCGTTTGCTTATACAACGTGTAACATAATAAACGCAAGACCTCTCGTGTGGTGTCTCAGACCATGAATCTGAACAACTTTTGTTCTATGACTTTTGGAAATTTATAACTTTTTTTTAGTTTTACCATACATGTGGATCAGCTGATTGCGTCAGTTCCTATGGAAAGTATTTTTTTTTTTTTTTTGCGAATTTCAAGAACTCGTAGAACAAAAGATGTTTAGTTTCATGGTGCGTGAGACCACACGGGAGGTCTTGCGTTTATTATGTTACACGTTGTATATGCAACAGTAGATTTATTTTAATAACCGTCTATTAATTTCTATGCTGGTGAGTTATCGAGACATGTACTAAAATAATGGTGAAAGATTGTGTTACGATTTGCACAGTTTCAATCTTTCTTCTACGTACTGAAATAAATCTAAGTTTGCCCGTAATTGAGCTGTATATAAACAAAAGGCGGACTTGTTTAAACTTGGGATTAGGGAGGTGTCATTACATCAGGGTAAAGTGAGGATTTCCGAGGTACAGGTGTCTAACAAGCCTTGATGAAAACACTTTAAGCATAAAGAAAAAAAATACACGACTGTGGCTCGGACGTCCGGAACTCCGGATTCCGGGATTTCGGATCCCGGAACAAGGGCCAAATGCGTGCTCGCCGTCGTTAAATCAAACAAAAGCCCCTTTTTAGAGATGAAGGGTACAAATCTGAGGGAAGCCGGGACGCTGAAAAGAAAAATAGCCCCTCTCTATGTTATGAATCCCTGGTACTTTGATATTCATCGGCTTTGTGCAAATGTTTTATTGAAGATGCAATTTGGACGAGATGTCGCTGTCTTTTGTGAAATGAGAGATTTGTAACCATTTAAATGTAATTGAAGTTTTATGGAATGTGATAGCTGTGGTTTATTTTTAAAAGAGTATGTCACAGATAAGCAAGACATTTTTTGTTTTTTTTTTTCATTTGATAGCTTTTTTTGCATGCCCGACGAGCTGTGGGCCAAAATAACCACGATGTGGAGCCCTCACACAGCCAGAAGGCGACGCGGTAGACCTCCCAGCAGGTGGCGGGACGAGCTAGACAAAACTAACGACCAGTGGTCCACATTGGCCCTGGATCGAGGAACTTGGAAGTCATGGGGAGAGGCCTTTGCCCAGCAGTGGGATGACACAGGCTAACAGTATCAGTATCAGCTTTTTTTCATTTATTTGGTATTTTGCTAAATAGGCTTGCATTAGACCGCAACTCGCCTGATATGAAACGAGGACGTGGCCTAGGGTGGAGCACGCTTGCCTAGAAGAAACTAATTCCATCGGACGTTGAAGAGATCTAGATTTTTTTTGCGATATAGTTGTTGCCTATCAAGAAGAAATAACTCTTGGCAAATACTCGGCACCTTGGTTTACGTCCTATCACAAATTCAGATAGTAGTTAGCTGCTATTTGGTTGAACGAGTTAAATGGTTAGTCCCTTTAAAAATGATGTGTGAAATAAATACTCTTTGACCACCTCATCATCTGCCTAGCCTTTTTCCAACTATCGTCGGCTCGGTCGGCTTCCAGTCAAACTGGATGCAGCTGCATACCAGTATTTTACATGGAGCGACTGCCTATCTGACTTCCACAATCCAGTTAGTTCTAATTAATACGATACCCCTTGGTAAGACTGGTTGTCAGACTTTTTGGGCCACTGGGTACCTGTAACGACTGTCAAAGATCTACTAATGACAGCCGGGACCACCGGCTTAACGTGCTTTCCGAGGCACGGAGGAAACTCGGTATGCGTGGTCACCCATCCACAGACCAACCTAGGCAAGCACGGCTTAACCTAACGATCGATCCGAGCGGCTGTTATTATTTAGCCACGAGCACCTCTTGCCCACCTTGTCAAAGTAATATTTTTAACAGAGCTTCACGAAATACCTAACAAGTTATTATATCTTACATATAGCGCATCCTCTAAAAAATGTCATAACACAAAAATAGCAGTTTTGAGATAGATGCATTCAAAGTTTTTTGTGTTCTTAACGATGCTTTGCGTCAAAAACTTTCGTTCGTGCCATTCGGCGACTTATTGTTGTATACTTATGACGGTTTTTTTTCAAATATAGTGCAAGGACAATTGAAGTCGAGTAAGGTATTATCTAAAAATCTACATATTTTGTGTTATGACAGTTTTTTAGAGGACGTGCGATTATACTAAGTACGAGTATGTATAAACACAATATTCCTACATCTTAATAACATGATTAAGTACATAATGAATCCGTAAAAGTTACGCGTACGATATTGATCATATTTCCTAACTTTAATTACTTAGACGTCGAGTTGCTACTTCGATGGTATTACTTTACCAATACATCTTAAAGTTTTAACGAATATCCTGTTTATTTCTATGGATTGGGATCATTCAATTAAGAAAATATTACTTTTTGGCACGTGTCTTGAAAAGTAGATAAGTTTAATGTAATTTTGAAGATTTGTAAGTAAACATTAAAATCTTTCTGCTGTGTCCATACTCCAAACTCATGTAATAGGGAGCGAGTCTAAATCCATCAAACGGTCACAAATCCAGCCTCCGTGGCTGCTACTGAGAAATACCTAATGGAAAAACCCAATAACAATTTGCCCGACCTGGGTATCGAACCCAGGGCCTCATGCCCAACAGTCGCGCTTGCGACCACTCGACCACCGAGGCAGGTATTTTATATATTCTTGTAGTATTATTATATTAGTATTCAATAAAAAATACTTTAAGATTTACACCTACCACTTTTTGTATCTGCATCATCTAACGGAAGAAGATACGTTGGAAGGCCTCTCACTAGGTGGACCGATGACCTGGTGAAGGTTGCAGGGATGCGCTGGATGCTAGACGCACGGGACCGGTCAATGTGGCGACACTTGGGGGAGGCATATGTCTAGCAGTGGACGTCTTTCGGCTGAAATGATGATGATGATTATGATGATCACCCCAAAGGTTAACTGGTAGAAAATGCCTATGGCATTAAGTCTGCCCGAAGTGTTTAAATAAATAAAAAATATTTAAAAAAACTTAATCAAAAATTTTCTTTTGGCAACATTTCTAAACACCTCTACATTTTCAGAACATGGCATTGTACTCTTATATTTTCAGCTTACAAGTCAAGCAAAGATCTGAAGACATAAAACCAATGTCTGTATATAGGTCAAACCAATACTCTAGACTTGCATAAGCTGAAATTGTTATGCGAAGGCACGGCGACTCTCGACCAACTTGCTTGCCATGACGTCATTCTGACCCCAATACTTTAAAAACGTATGTAGTATAATATGCGTGGAAATTTTATGGCTAGTACGATAGAAGGTAACCATAATACATTGCACAATACGAAGACTAAAATATGTAGTACATTTTTTTATAAGTGGGGAAACTTTGTTATTGCATTCGAGGCGGAATTAACACCCGAGCCGCAGGCGAGGTTGTAAGGGAGCCGAGAACTGTAGTAAAAAATCGCCACCAGTATCAAACAACGTTTTTCAATACACTTTCGAAAAAATAAAATATTAGAACGTTTTAAAGAATTTTTGTCAGGAATTATTAGGAAACTGTGATTTAACTTGCTTTTTTTCCGCGCTTTGCTTTCGCCAGGTTGAAGAAGAAGCAAAGGTATGATGCCGCTAAACAGCCTAATATGAAAAATAAAAAAAATCAAATATTTTTTAATTTAGAACACAAATAAATGTTAATTTGTTCATAAAAGTAAATATTTGTTTTAAATAATCATGTTTGTCTATGATATTCTAACTATAAACACAATTTAAAATTCAAAAAATATTTACACCGTAAGGACGCATATCTCTTTGCAGAGATTTAAAAAAAACAATCACTGCCGATTATAGTCATTGAACCCATTTGGACTTAGTATTAGTTTAGTTATCTGTGGAATTTTTTATTTCCGCACACGTGCGGAAAAATATTAAAAATCCACGTGTGTGAAATACAAACATCACGTTCGTGTTGAACATAATCGTAGTACTAACATAATTTGTATTTTATCATATTATGTATGTTAGTCTGTCAGGTATACAGGGTGTAAACAGACCCTTCACATATCCGTCAACCAAGCATTCTGTACATCACACTAAGTAACTTTACGCAAAAATTATTGCTGGGAATCCACTTTTTTTTTTGGGGTTATAAATCACGTTTTAAGGTAGGACTCGATGGAAAGTACTCAAAGCATTGTGCTGGTGGATGGATTGAATAGTACGGGGGTCGTGGAGATGTGTAAAGTAAAAATCTTACATTAAAAACAGGTATTTAAAAAAAAACAGATGAAAAAGTTGGAACTTTGACCCCCAATATCTCCGTAACTAGAAGGTTCCCAGGTATGGTCTAGAACAAAAAAATTATCGCAAAGACGGGGAGAACAAGTGCCTTTCGTTTGTGTTAAGGGTCTATTTACACCCTTTATACATATGTGCCAAGGTGGCCTGGAAATAAATGTATGTTGTTGTTGTAGTGCGATAAGAACCAGTTTTCGAGAAAGTGTATTGAAAAATTATTAGGTATCTTTTAAGATATTATTTGTTGCTATCCAAAAAAAACATTCACGTGCCCAAGTAATTTTGATCGTGCTCAAACGCCCTATGTAAACTGGAACGTTCAAGCATGTGTAAATAAATTCCTTTTCTTTGGCGGGAATAACACGATTGTGTATGAGAATGTGTCTGTTTAATATAAAATGCTCATATTGAAGGGTTTGCTGCTGGTAGTAAAACTCGCATATCTGCTGTGCATACATACTAAGATATTAAGTAAAAAATGTTACTGCCTCGATCTTTATCAGTAAGACTGCTAAGCACGAGGTCTGTATAGACATACAGACCTCGTGCTTAGAAGGCTTACTGATATATATATCGGTTAAATGAAGAATCCGGGTTGTTGCTGAGACCATAACATAACACATCACGCCTGTAATCCCCGAAGGTTGAGGCCTACCTAATAGTACACCCACATTTAGCCAGTTATGTTTTGTTATGTGTTAAGTCCCATGTATTAGGGGTCGAGCCTATTGCGATCAACCGGCCACAAATCCAGACTGCATGGCTGCTACTGAGAAATTCCTGATGGAATAACCCAAAAACACTTTGCCTGACACGGGGACGGAAACCAGGACCTTATGCTCAGTAGCCGCGCTTCCGACCACTCGATCAAAGAGGCAGTCTCAGTCTTCTTTTGTTTCCGAATATCAGCAAGTACATGGAATTAAAACATAAGTGGTGATATTTGCATAAACTGTAGATACATCTGTGTCTAGCCCGTCAGGAATTACAGGGGTATGTGTTACCTCTACCTGTGTTTAAAATAGTAGATTATACAACAAGTGAAGAAAAGAGAATTTAATTCGAGGGACTAAGTTGGATCCCGAGAGCAGCGAAGGATTCTAGAGTAGAATGCCGTGCGTAGCATGGGATTCTAGAGTACAATGCCGAGCGTAGCATGGGATTCTAGAGTACAATGCCGAGCGTAGCATGGGATTCTAGAGTAGAATCCTGAGCGGAGCGAGGGATACAAGAACCGAGATGTTTTTTTTTTCCACGAGTTGTGTACTCTACTTTTACCATTGACTGTGAGAAAATAAATAGAAGTATAGTATTTATATTTCTCGTGGGTTAATAATAACAGTCACTCCGGTCGATCTTCAAGGTTAAGCCGGGCTTACCAAGGTCGTTCTGTGGATGGCTGACCAGTAATTCATTACATACCAAAGTTTAATCAGAGTGCCCCACAAAATATGTAAAGCCAGCTGTCATTTGGAGTTCTTTGACAGTCGTTACAGGAAGTCAATGGTCCGAAAGTCTGACAACAAGTCTTACCAAGGGGTACCGTATTATGCACCCTGTACTAACTGGGTTGTGTTCTGGGTCACATAGGCAGTCGCTCCATGTAAGATAAATCTAGGCATATGAGCATTTATCACATTTTATTATACAATCGGTAATATAATACAACGCAAACAATAATAACAAAGGATTAAATATAAACATGAAATTAGAACGATTTTCGAAATTCAGTCTTGGCACGTTTTATTTATTTTTTGTTCATAATTCGTGCTTGTTACACGCAGCTGCATAAGGGGAATCGCCAACTCAGCACTCAATAATTTTATTGTAGAAACATACGCTGCAATTAAACGAACACGGAAACGGCGAGCTGAGATAGCACTTTCTGTCGCACAGACCTAGATTACTCAATTATTGTAAAACTGTAAAATTCCATTCCATATTCATACTTCGAATAGGCACGTAGGCTAATTTTAGATTTAATATAATCAATGTAATTCTTTTACTTTAAAATAAATTTAGTTAAATCATTTTTGGTTTTTTTTAAATCCTCCGATCGCAGCTAACGTAATTGGCGCAGTCGGTAGGATATTCGCGGGCCGGTTCGCGAGCTTAGGGATCTCTAATATCGACATCCGCGTACGCGAATCGCCTGGGTGGCTATCGAGCCCCGGCGCCGAATATCCGAATCTACGGTCCAGCTGCAGTTCCGGAAGGAGAATCCAGACTTCGATTCACAAGAGAACCAGAGATGAAATTGTTGTAAGTACACTTGAATTGTTCCTGTGTTGCTTCCTATTTAGTCCTAGTACCACCCAACTTCCAAGATTTTTCACCCGAAAAATTCTAACTCCCAGGAGCCCTCATCACGTACGGCTCGCTGGAGTGCTATAGATAACAGTAGAGATTTAAATAGTGATAGAGAAGATAATTTAAATAGTAGTATAAATAGCTTAAATATGGCCCACGACCCCGATACAATTTTCAAGACCCTTCGTATGGTCCCGGAGTTCGATGGGAACCCAAATGTATTGACTAGGTTTGTTAGAATATGCGATCAAATAGTGACTCAGTACGTTAGTAATGCCCCAGGTAGCGAGTTAAACAACTTATGCTTATTAAATGGCATCTTAAATAAAATAAAAGGCTCTGCCGCTTGTACCATCAATTCCAACGGCATACCTGAAAGTTGGCTAGGGATTAGAACGGCCTTAATCAATAACTTTTCCGATCAACGGGATGAAACGGCTTTGTATAGAGACCTTTCTTTAGCTACGCAGGGAAATAAAACACCTCAGGAATTTTATGAGGAATGCCAAACTTTGTTTAGTACGATGATGACGTATGTAACATTACACGAACAAATTTCTACCACAGTTGAAGCGAAACGTACACTGTACAAAAAAGTTACTATGCAGGCTTTTGTTAAAGGATTAAAGGAACCATTAGGGTCCCGCATACGGTGTATGCGTCCCGATACCATCGAAAAAGCCCTTGAATATGTACAGGAAGAACTTAACGTTATGTATTTACAGGAACGTAGTGAGGTCTCAAAATCCACTGCGCAAAAAAATTCTAACCCTGCAACACCTCATACAAATACCAATCCAGTCCCTCCACGTAATAATAATTTCGCAGTACCAATTCCCAACTGGCCCAATCCCATAGGAATTAGACCCAACCAACTACCACCGCCACAACCGTTTAGATTTAATCCCAACTTTATTAATCAGCAGTCACAAAATCGCATGCCTAATCGTACACAGCAAATATTCCGTGCGGTACCTCAAACTTATAACGCTCAAAGTAACATGTTCCGTTTGCCCCCTAGAAACAATCCGGCGCAAAATCAAAATCAAGGTCCTAAACCTATGAGTGGAGTACAACCTTTTACTCCTAGACCCATGTTATCTGGTCATAATTGGCAAAATTCAGGCA
The DNA here is from genome assembly GCA_963082995.1 of Noctua comes. Classification (NCBI taxonomy): domain Eukaryota; kingdom Metazoa; phylum Arthropoda; class Insecta; order Lepidoptera; family Noctuidae; genus Noctua; species Noctua comes. Next base: position 5,082,862 of record OY720277.1, read on the forward strand.
ATCCGCCACCAACTAATTATTTTAAACATCGAGAGATGAACATGAATGAGTGCGCGTCATACGATAGCTCATATTACCCGACGGAGTACTATTACGAGCCGGTCTGTTTTAATTACGATAATACTTACTACGATTATAGTCCGTTCGCTGCATTAGAGTGCAACTATGATCCGACTTTAAGCGATTTAAGTGTTCAAGGGAATATGGCAGATTCGTCTGAACCTCAGGCAGGTCCAAGTCAGGATTTTCAGGAGGATCAGAAATCAAAAAAGTTAAAATAGAATTAAATCTCCAAACTCAGCGTCAATTGCCGTATATACTAATAGCAGAACCGCCTCTAAAATTACTAGTTGATACTGGCGCGAATCAATCTTTTATAAGCCCGGAGGCTGTAGAAAAATATTTCCCAAATTTTCCCTTAAATTATGACCCGTTTGAAGTTACCAATGTACACGCGGTTAGTAGAAATAATTATTCTATAAATTTACCTTGCTTTGCAGAATTTAACGATCCAGAGTTTATCAAGTTATTTATATACCGTTTTCATGATTATTTCGATGGTTTAATTGGTTTAGATTTGCTAACTAAATGGGAGTCTAAGATAGACCTAAAAGATCAGAGGTTAATAACGCGCACATCATCCAATCCCATCCGTATGTATAATTCCTATAATGTTAACTTGTATGAAGACATCATACCTGCTCAATCTTCAAAATTAGTTAGAATACCGATCGACACTCCAAACGGTGCGGCATTAGTAAGTGAACAGACTATATGTAATTGTACTGTACGCGAGTGCCTTACTATCGTGGACAATAATCGCGGCTACTTGGAAATAGAAAATACGAGCCCGAATGATATTGTATTATCACTTGACCGACCAGTGCACGCGAGTTTATTTAATATCGAGTGCATGCGTACCGAACATTGTACCAAGCGAGTTCAAGAGGTTACGGCGCGATTACGAACAGATCATTTAAACGAGGAAGAAAAAGTCAACCTTATAGCTCTTTGCTCGAAATATGCTGACGTGTTCTACATCGAAGGCGAAGCACTAACTTTTACTAATCAAATAAAACATCGCATTAAGACTACAGATGAAGTCCCGGTTTATACAAAAAGTTATAGATACCCATTCATCCATCGCCAGGAGGTTAGGGAACAGATTTCAAAAATGTTAGATCAGGGAATAATAAAGCCTTCAGACTCAGCATGGAGTTCACCCATTTGGGTGGTCCCCAAGAAAATGGATGCCTCAGGCAAACAAAAATGGCGTTTAGTAGTCGACTTTAGGAAACTCAATGAAAAAACTATCAACGACAAATATCCCATTCCGAACATTAGCGATGTTCTTGACAAACTAGGTAGGTGCCAGTACTTCACCACTCTAGACCTGGCTAGCGGCTTCTACCAGGTGGAAATGGACCCTCAGGATATTCAAAAAACAGCTTTCAATGTCGAGCATGGACATTTCGAGTTTCTTCGAATGCCCATGGGACTTAAGAATTCACCATCCACATTTCAAAGAGTGATGGACAATGTCCTCAGAGGTCTCCAGAATGACATATGCCTGGTCTACCTTGATGACATCATCGTTTTTTCCACGTCACTACAAGAGCATATGACGAATCTCGAGAAAGTTTTCAATAGACTTAGGGAATCGAACTTTAAGATCCAAATGGATAAATCCGAGTTCTTAAAGCATGAAACTGGTTATCTTGGACACATTATAAGTAGTGAAGGAATAAAACCCAATCCAGATAAAATTACAGCCATAGAAAAATACCCCATTCCAAAAACTCCAAAAGAAATTAAGCAATTTTTAGGCCTTGTAGGTTACTATCGTAAATTTATCCCGGATTTTGCAAAAATTACGAAACCTCTCACAGCATGTTTGAAAAAAGGTAGAAAAGTGATATTAGACTCCGACTACATTAACAGTTTTGAAAAGTGCAAAACTCACTTAACAAATGACCCCATACTACAGTATCCCGATTTTAATAAGGAGTTCATATTGACGACAGATGCTTCGAACGTTGCAATTGGTGCCGTTCTATCTCAAGGACCTGTAGGTTCCGACAAACCTGTGTGTTTTGCATCCCGAACCCTAAATGAAAGTGAACTTAACTATAGCACCATAGAAAAGGAACTTCTTGCTATAGTTTGGGCCACCAAGTATTTTAGACCTTACTTGTTTGGTCGTAAATTTAAAGTACTGACGGATCATAAACCTCTACAGTGGATGATGAACCTTAAAGAACCCAATTCGCGATTAACTAGATGGAGGCTGAAACTTAGTGAATACGATTTCACCGTTATCTATAAGAAAGGCAAATCAAATACAAACGCTGACGCCTTATCTCGGGTGGAGATTCACAATGAGGATATTAACACCATAATAGACGAATTATGTTCATTGATGCCTAACCCATCAGAAAACCCGCCATCCACGAATTCATCCACTGCAACCGTTCACACCAGCCTCGAAAATCCTATATTAGAAGTCCCAATCACAGACGAACCTCTTAACAGATTTCATAGACAATTATGCCTCACTGTAGTGGAAGATGTTAAACGAAAACCAGTAATTACTAAACCATTTGATACCCACACGCGTATAGCAATCCAAATATCATCATCTAAATTAGAACAAGATGTAGTTAATGCCCTCAAAGAGTATGTGAACCCGAAAGTAAAAACCGGTATCTTAATAAATCCACCTCTCGCCATGTATACCATCATACCAGTCATACAAGAAAAGTTTAAGAGTTCATCTATGAACTTAGTACTAGCTAAGATAGAATTAGAAAACGTTAAAGATTATCTACGTCAGCAGGAGATAATTCAACACTACCATGATGGCAAAACTAATCACCGAGGAATTACTGAATGTTATTTAGCCCTTTCAAGAAAGTATTACTGGCCCAAAATGAAGGATCAAATAACTAAATTCATTAATGAATGCATTATTTGTGGGCAAGCTAAATATGACCGGAGACCTGTTAGACCCCAGTTTAATATTGTACCCCCGGCAACAAAACCATTCGAGATAGTTCACATGGATTTATTCACTGTTCATAATGAAAAGTATGTGACATTTATAGATGTTTTTACTAAATACGGACAAGCATACCATCTCCGAGATGGTACGGGCATTAGCATACTTCAATCATTATTACAATATTGCACCCACCACGGAGTTCCCTTAACTATAGTAACTGATAACGGAACAGAATTTACCAACCAACTTTTCTTAGAATTCACACGCCTTCATAAGATAAACCATCATAGAGTTTTACCGCATTCGCCTAACGATAACGGTAACATAGAAAGGTTCCACTCAACTCTCCTTGAACATATAAGAATATTAAAACTAAAGCACAAAGAGGAGCCCATCGTAAATCTTATGCCTTATGCTATAATTGGTTATAATTCTTCAATACATAGCTTTACTAGATGCAGACCATTCGATTTATTAACTGGTCACTTTGACCCCCGCGACATTCTAGACATCGATTTTACGCAACAAGCATTACAACAGTACGTTCACAACCATAGGGCACAAATGAAGGAAGTTTATAATATCATAAACGAAACTTCTTTATTAAATCGTACTGCATTGATAGAAAATAGAAATAAGAACCGCGAACCTGAAATAGAATACGTTCCTCAACAACAGGTATTCATTAAGAACCCTTCTGCAAGTCGGCAAAAAACAGCACCGCGATATACCCAAGATACCATTCTGGCCGATTTACCCATACACGTTTACACATCCAAAAAACGTGGCCCTGTAGCCAAAAATAGATTAAAAAGAGGCCCTAAGGAACCTAACTTGTTGCAGGATTCTATTATTGCTGGTACTTCGCGAGACGACCGCGTCGGAGATAAAACTTGAAAGCTTGGCCAATGGACCCGGCTTACTACCTTATAAACTTGGATCGACGAGAATGACGACTCATCATCATACATTTCTTCAGTACGTGAATCTAAGGGACATTGAAAATCAAATTACAACACTACAGTATCAGATATCAGAATACAAAAGTCGGCTTAGTAATGACACTTATACACTGTTTGAGTTCCAAATTAGTTATCTTACTAACAAAATTGGCAAAGTATCTAATCAGCTAAAATCTTTAGAGCCCGGTCGTGTAAAGAGAGGTCTAATAGACGGTCTCGGATCGGTAGTTAAAAGCATAACCGGAAATCTAGATTACACAGATGCCTTAAATTATGAAAACGCTATCAAAAATCTACAAATTAACAATAATAAGTTAGTTAACGAATTCAATAATCACATTAGTCTCAGTAAAGAATGGATGGCTAAGCATAATAACGTTTTACTACAGTTAGTCGAAAACCAGAGTAAAATCAATAGCACCTTAGAGTTACTGTTAAATAACACTCTTACCACAGGCAGTTTAATTACTTATGCAAAGTTTGGTCAACTCATTTCTATTATAAGTGAAAATGTAGAAGATTTAAGATTAGAATTAGTTAGAATAGAGAATATGTTAGCGTTTATACATGCGTCAAGCACTGTTCATTCTATGATAGATATAGAAACACTTAGGTCTATGGTAAATAGGTTAGAACAAATATACAGTAAGGATGAAATACTAAGTCTAGAGCTCAGAGAATACTACGACATTATCAGGCCCGGATCATATTTCAATGAAAAACAAATAGTTATAGTTTTCAGATTTCCTATAATTTCCAAAATCATTTATGATTTATATAAGTTATCTATAGTACCCAATAAAAATCGTCAAGCCCTTATCCCTACCTATCCCTTTATAGCAACTAATGGAAACTCTTTCGTGTACATAGAAGCAGAATGCTCGAAGTTTAATAACTGGTATCTCTGTGAAAAGGAAATAACCCATCAAATACGAACAAAAACTGACTGCATACAAGAACTTATCATGAACCAAGCACTCAAGAGTTCCTGCCAATTTAAAACAGTATTTTTGGAAAAGGAAGCGATGGAAAAACTAGATGACCAGCATTACGTCATATCATTCCCAAATCCAACGCAAGTGCAATCAGTCTGTGGGAGAGAAGACTTCAATACGCTACAGGGAAGCTACCTCGCCACTATACCTATCAATTGTTATCTCCGTACAAAGGAACTAACTATAGTCAATGACAACGATGTAATACAAGGGCAGCCTTTGAAACTAATGAACATTCCCTACAACGACGTGGACACACCGCATGCTGCCTTAACTCAAGTTCATCTCAGTTCAATCGACTTAAGAGGACTACACAGTATCCAGAACCATGTCATGACGAGTCAGCCGATACAGCTTAACCAACTGCAATCAGATGTCATATATCATACGACCATACCCTTCTACATTGCATTATTAGGTGCAGGCGCACTTATCATTGCTATACTGGGCTATCGCAATAAATGGTTTTGCAAACGCTGCGAAACTTCCAACACCAAGGGACATACTTACGAAGAACCTGAAATAAGAGAAGAGGATCGCGCGCCCAGAGGAAAAGTCCCAGAAACATTTTCTCTCAAAGTTCTAAAATAATTTCTGATCTGCGGGTGGAGATGTTACACGCAGCTGCATAAGGGGAATCGCCAACTCAGCACTCAATAATTTTATTGTAGAAACATACGCTGCAATTAAACGAACACGGAAACGGCGAGCTGAGATAGCACTTTCTGTCGCACAGACCTAGATTACTCAATTATTGTAAAACTGTAAAATTCCATTCCATATTCATACTTCGAATAGGCACGTAGGCTAATTTTAGATTTAATATAATCAATGTAATTCTTTTACTTTAAAATAAATTTAGTTAAATCATTTTTGGTTTTTTTTAAATCCTCCGATCGCAGCTAACGTAATTTGCTTGTTCCAAATTCAAAATGTTTTTATTCATTCAGTAAATGAAAGAGAATTTTATTCGCTGTTATTGGTGAATAAAATGCCCTTTTTCGAGTGGCAATGGTAAAAAAATAATATAATAATTTAATCAGTACCTCTTTAACATCGTTCCACGTTCATGAACTGAGTAAAAAACGAGTGATTCTCTCTTTTTGGTACATGAGTGAACCATAAAAAACCAATGAGACGTAAATGTTTCATATATTTTTACGCTTACAAAGAAAACTGCCAGTGTGAAGAGATAGCGGGCTCGTTGCCGACGTTTTACGATTTTAGTGATGAGACCAACTCGTGCTTGGGGAGCTGTGCCTACGGAATAATGTGTACAATAATAATAATGCTGGAAAAATAGTAAGGAATAATAAAGAACTTATTATTATTATTTGGCACCGCCGAAGATTTGATTCTATTGTTCAATTTAGGGGCATTTAAATGTCCCATAACAAAATACTTAAGTGAAAATTAAGTGTCCGCCTTAATAAACCTTATTTTAATACTGTTTGTTCCGTTCCCATAGACGAACCGTGGAAAGGGTTTCGTGGGGCATGATTTTTATAAACATTGTTTTAATTTAAAAAAAAAAATAAAAATACAAAAACCTACTCTTTGTTATTGCTCACTGCGTGTTTACGATTTCAGACTTTATAAGTATCCAGTTTTAATGATAATCATCATCATAAGCCTACTGCCTGGTCACAGACCTCTCTAATAGCACTTCATTTAACTCGACACTGAACATCACCGCTCGACCTAGCCTGATGACGTCCGACCTTACGTTTGCTGATTCGCGGTCCACTACAGATCACGGTTTTTACGATAGTTTCACCTCGTTATTTTCCTTTAGGTATTTTGAAAAAACCCTATTGACTACTTTCTAACTTTTCAACTCAAAACCTCGTACACTTCAACCAACCTATCTGTGAAAAATACATTACTAAAATACGGACCTCAGCTTAAACTATCAAAATCATTAAGTATCTATTGCATTACTAACACACCCTCCAAACTTGTTATCTTGTATGTACCCACAATTTCCTCGTTTCATTGTCTCACCAAAATTCACATCCCTAGAAGTACTTACAGTTCCCCACAAACTCAGACAGCTCGTATCCTATATAAACATAAGAATGCTAATGTTAGATCTATTTAGTAATGCCCTCGGGATGATATGGGTAACATATTACGCCCGCGCCACCGCGTGAGATCACTGTACCTTATAATTCGTAATTTAAATATGAAACGATCACATCTCTTTATGTGGACATTCGGGATGGGCTTGTGTGTATTTGTTTGAAAATATGTTGTCGCTAGGGAAAACCTTGTCTCTTCATGTCAATCTCAGACTATTTCAGTGAAAATGGAACTACTGTTGACCGGTTTAGGTATATTTTACTGATAGCGAGCGCTTGGTAAACGATTGTGGATCGTATAATGATGCCAATAGTTCTTATGTTGAAAGAATGAGGATGATGCATGGATTGTTTTCTTAAAATTTATTTCTATTGATGACTGTATAGCAGTGGCGAAGATTCCATACAACTCGATTCCTACCGGCTTCCCTTTCAAAACAAACAACAACAAAAAAAAAACAAAAAGACAAATAATAAAATCACATTAAAGATACTATATATATATTCCGGCTTACCTCTTACAAAAATTGACCCTTCGCTACTGCTGTATAGCGTAAGACCTCATCATCATTTGCCTAGCCTTTTCCCAACTATGTTGGGGTCGGTTTCCAGTCTAACCGGATGCAGCTGTATACCAGTATTTTACATGGAGCGACTACTTATATGACGTCCACAACCCAGTTAGTACTGGGGACGACGGACGAGTTACGACTACACAGACTTTTGGAGTAACCATCGGTTACATACGGAATTTCCTCCGTGCCTCGGAAAGCACATTAAGCGGTCGGTCCCGGCGGTCATTTGAAGAACTCAGGTAGTCAGTGGTCGCAAAGTGTGACAACCAGTCTTACCGAGGGGAAACCAGTACCGTATTACCCAGTACTAACTGGGTTGTGGAGGTCTGATAGGCAGTCGCTCCATGTACAATACTGATGCTCTGCTGCATCCAGCTAGACTGGAACATGATCCCATTATAGTTGGGAAAAGGCTAGGTAGATGATGAGGCTTTTGGAGTGCTGTAACGACTGTCAAAATCTATGGGTTAATATTGAACTTCTGCGAAGCCGCCGGATAAAGCTAGTTTATGGTAAACAAAATGAGTCAGCGACCACGTAATTAAATTGCACTTTATTATATCTTTACGTATTTCTATCTCTCAAAGCTGTTTATGTTTCATAACATAAATTAGTTTACTTTTTCCAATTAAAGTTTCGTTTGTTGATCTCGACACTCGCCTTTAGAAATGAATTGAGTTTTTTTTTGTTTGTTTATGCTTTTCTCATTTTCCAGACGCCTGTTAAGAATTTCAAATTATGGTATCTAATTTATTTATTAAACTGTAGCATGAAAAAACGTCATTATGCATTTCGAATCATCATCCTTCATCGTCATCCTCATTTCAGCCGAAAGACGTCCACTGATATGACCAAAAAAAAATTGGTTAGGCTAACCAGGGCGGCTTTTCTTTCATTAATAATAACAAAAGCTTTTTATGGACCTTGTTCCCGATACCGGTGGGCTACAATTATTTTTAATATTTTTTAAAGTTTTATATTGTTTTTTTGTAAGGAAAAATATAATTGATTTATATAGAAATAAATAAAGGACAAAAGCTTTCATTATTTTTTCCGCAGTCGCCGTTGCACTTGCAAGACACGTGCAGGTCGTGGCCACGGAGCGATCAGCCAGCTGAACTTCAGTCAGCCATACTCAAGTATCTGACAGCTACAATTACGCAAATACACTAATTACAGAGCCGTCATCACCTCTATTGATACCACTGCCAATGTCAGATAAACAACAGAACCATTCCCCTCACTTTACTAGGTATGACGACTATATGAAATGACGCACATTTTCCGATCTATTGTGCGGGAGGACGTGAGCGTCATGTCGACCCAGATATGTGTCCGTGGCACAGAGTACAGGGCTACCGGCGTGCTGATTTAATATTCACTGTGGGTAGGCCGGGTGGGTGTTAAACGATGCTGTGCTTATACTGGCGTTGATTTGAGTGTGGTGAAGTTGTTAGACTGTGTTGTCGTATTATTTTGTGCACTTACTTTGCAATCCTTAGGTGTGAATGAGGTATTCGAAGAAAAACATGAGCACAATGATAATGAATGTGAACTCAGCTATCATTGTGCCGATTGTCGTAATTGCCTGATGAACAAGAGCCTCGACGAACATCTTTCGAAGCTCTCCTTAGGCGATTGGATTAAGGGCCTGATCCAGCAGGCACTCCTCATAATACGGACGCATTGTGAGGAGGTTCCGGTCTCTGGAGCCCTAACTACCAGTAGGTAGCTTGGACCCTGCACCCGACGACGGCGGACCACTATTTTTTTATATTTTTACATTTTTTTTTTTTGTTTTTTTTTTTTTAAGAAATATTTAAAAATGTATGAAATAAGTTGATGAAATGAGTAAAGGAAATAATAATGATAATGGCATAAGGAAATGCGAAATTGTGATCACGCACACACTGAAATAATAATAATTGAATTGAAACGTACTTCGGGTTCATTAGAATGTTCGAGTAGGTTACATCGAAATCAAATCAATTAAACGAAGTATTGTGATAACCCTGCGCTCCATATCCGCGACACACAATGAACACATGTTGACGCCAAAACGGATGACTACGGAAAATTGAATTTTACACACATGTGTGTTAATGACACTTGATAGTGATCATTAGTGTTGGTCTATGATTGGAATGTGAAAGCTTAGGTTTAAAAAGATATGCTAACAAATGGTTCAATTGTCGAATTAACCAGAAGCTTTATTTATTTATTTACACTTCAAGCACAAAAGCACATAGGCGGACTTAATGCCAAAGGCATTTTCTACCAACCTTTAGTCAAGCTTTCTTTGAGGTTAACTTTCACCCAGTAATCGGTTTGCGAAGATTAGATGGCAGCTGTCTCATGTAATAGGGTGAAAGCCTTAGAGCGTCTTGCCATCAATCAGGTACAATTGTAGAATCCAGGCAACTACTGAGAAATCAAACTATTATGTAATTTTTATAGTAAATTAATGCCACTGTCTGCTTACAAATGTATTATGTTAATTCTTAACGAAACTGCCTCGTTGGTCGAGTGATCGCAAACGCGACTGCTGAGCATGGGGTCCTGGGTTTGATTCCAAGGTCGGAAAAAGGATTGGGTTTTTCCATCAGGAATTTCTCAGTAGCAGCCAACGTGTCTGGATTCGTGCCCCGTTGATGGCAATATGCTCACCCCCTATTACATGTAACTAACAACATAACCGCCGAAATGGGGGCGTGTAATAAGCTACTCCTGTGCCTGACCCTTCGGAGATTACGGCCATGATGTTATGTTACGTGAAACAAAATCTTCACAATAATAATATTATTATTAAACTTATACTGTCACTTACGGGATATCTTCCGTGATTGTTCATTATTTTGAGCTACCGATATTAAAAGTATATAAGTAAGTAAGTAAGTAAAGCAAGTGCAAAAGCAAGCAAGCAAGTGTGTAAGTATATTTTTTATTATAAGTTTAGTTAGTAAACCGTGAAAGCTTAAAACAGTGATTAATATTATTATTGTACGGTAACCCAACTGTAACCGCACGACTGCCCTACTCGTTAGTTGTTCAGACATTGTAGGACTTGGCTTGTCTTAACACTTGTGTTGACTATTGGCTAACCACAATTGAAATGTAATCCGTCAGAGTTACTAGTAGCTGAGGCCCTAGCACGAGCGTGCGTTTTAAACGCGCCTTATAACATCAGCTATCTGCCAGTAAAAGTGTCATCAAATTGGTCCAGCAGTTTCGGAGATTAGCCGAAACATACAGTCAGAAACACAAAAAAGAAAAAAAAAAGGTTGTTTTGCTATAAGTGAGTACCGTATTATACTTTCACATGCATTGATTAAAAAGCTGTTATTTTGAAATTACAAACACACTTATGTGCTATATATTTCTATTTACAACTCTACGTCCCGGGCAAGTACTTAAAAGCCCAAATTAATTTCGATCTTTCATCCAATCTCTCGAAAAGGCCCCCTATTCATGTGACCACACAGCTTCCTATTAACTACTGATACCAAAGACCCAACATTCAAGCAACCATGACCTCCACACAAACGTGTCGACTCCATCTCTCATCCCTCATAGGCACACAACATAAATAGCACCGCCTACCCCTTTTCATTTATCATTTAAACACGCTAAGGTATTATGATTAAAGGCCTGCGGATATCCTCATAACCCACAATGTTTCCTTTGCGGCTTCGTTGATGATTAATTTACATTCTTTCCTAATGTCTATAGCATTGTGTTTGTATTGGAGGTTGCCTTTCTGGAGTTGAGCTTTTTTTTGTGTAATTAATATTAAAGAAAAGCTGTTTCTTGTTTTTGAAGGGGCTGAAAAATGGTTTTTAAATTTTTCTTTTTATTTGCTAATCGAGCATTAAGATAGTATTTTTAAACACTCTTTGATTTTTAACAGTTTTTGGGCTAGAAAATGAAAGTGGCGCCGGTGACAGAAAAGTTGTGTTTTGTTGGTTGTCGTGGTATGGGCATGTGATGCGGAGGAATGAGGAAAATGTCGTGAGGAAAGTTTTGAGTATGAATGTGGATGGGTATATGAGTAGAGGAAGAACAAAGAAACGATGGATGGAGTGTGTAAAGAAAGATTATGGCAAGAAAGGAGGTGTCTGATAAGATGACGAGTATTAGAGAAGTATGGAAGAAGCATCTTAAATTATCCGCTTAACATGCAGTAATAGTCACCACAATTTAATAAAAAAACTTAGTAAGTATTTGATATCTTGTAAGTAATAAAACTTTATACATAACATCTTTTATCTAACAAATGACAACATTCACTAATTACTCCCACAGATGCACACACTCGCACGAACACACACACATACAGTACCCACACACAAAATTGCATGCTACAGTTGTCTTTATTTTGTTTTTATTACTTATTTATTGTAGATTTTCCTTGCATAACCGTCTGTTAATTATCACTTTTGCCAATCTGCACATGTAACACGTACCAATCAGGATACCTAGATCGAAACTGTGTCTCCTAAAGACAGGCTATTTTGTAGCCTAGCTAGGAGGAAAGAGCTTCACCCACCTTATTGTAGACTACAATTTATTCTGTGTTATCTATTATTATTTAAGAAAAAAGTAGTAAATCTACAATCTGTTTATTTGAAATTGGGACCCAGGACAGATCATGAGTTGCATCTATATTTTTCGTTCATAAAGTTTGACAGTGATAAAAGAATACCCGGTCACGGGAGCGAAGCCGCGGGTACAGCTAGTCTTATATATATATATATATATAAAATGATAAACTGACTGACTGACTGACTGACTGGGTGATATATCAACACACAGCCCAAACTACTGGTCCTAGAGACATGAAACTTGGAGGGTGTATTCTTTGTGAAGAGGAGGTCTCCACTAAGAAAGGATTTTTGGGAATTCCACCCCTAAAGGAGTAAAATAGGGGATGGAAGTTTGTATGAAAGTCTGTCAGTTTTGAAGTTAGGATCTTCAAATTTTGTGTTTAGGCTGAAGATTGAAAATTAATTTATACGTGTCTGGGCGTTTTTGGTAATTATACCCCCGAAGGGTTAAAAAGGGGGGTGAAGGTAAGTAATCGAATATTTACGACATGCACGCGGGCGAAGCCGCGGGCAAAAGCTAGTTTGAAATAAATTATAAATTATTTTATCAAAATCACATTCTGTTCCAATCTCTGGATCTAAACATCGTCTGAACTTAGCTTGAAATGCAAGTGCTGCAGTCTACTCCGCTACTTGGAGAAAGTCAGTGAAGTTTGATTTTTCAATAAAAGTTTCTCCATAGAGAAATAATTCTCTAAACTCAGACGAAGAAGTTCGAAGTCGGATGTTGGCGGAACAATAACTCTATAATAATCGTTTTTGTTACTTCAAGTGAACGAAGTCGTGTCACTTTTGTCGTTGGTGATAAATCTTTGAAAACTATTGAAGTTTTGATACTATCGATTGCTAGTGTAGTCGGTGGATTTGATAAAGTGGATATAATAAAGAGGTTACCGACGTAGCCCGAAGAATTGCCAAACTTAAGTGGCAGTGGGTAGGGCACATTGCTCGGAACGGATGGCCGATGGGGCCGAAAAGTTCTGGAGTGTTACTTTGTAGGTATTGGAAGTGGGAGATACCGTGGCCCTGGAACACAAAGGGCAAAGAAGGAACATGGATGGGTTTTAGTCAGTACAAGTCTGACACTCCCTTCCGTTCCGCCCAGAGTGGGGGGGGGTCATTTGATGAAATCCAATCCGAAAAAAAAAAAAAAAAGGCCTCCCACTAGGTGGACCGATGATCTGGTGAAGTTTGCAGCGATCCGCTGGATGCGACTGGACCGGTCAATGTGGCGACACTTGGGGGAGGCCTATGTCCAGCAGTGGACGTCTTTCTGCTGAAATGATGATGATGATGATGATGATGAATATTAAAGAGACTGGTGAAGTTCGGGATTGAATAGCCTCTTGTAAAAAAAGTTTTGGTATTTATTAATTTATGGTAGGTATTTGATTAAGCAATACCTGCATAATATACGGTGTTTCCTCGTTGATAGTCTAGTGGTCGCAATCGCGACTGCTCAGCATAAGGTCCTGGGTTCGATTCCCGGGTCGGGCAAATTAAACTGTTATTGAATTTTTCCCTCAGGATTTTCTCAGTAGCAGCCACGGAGTCTGGTTTTGTGACCGGTTGATGGTTATAGGGTCACCCCCTATTACATGGGACTTAAACATAACTGGTGAAATGTAGATGTACTGTTACGTACACCACTGCCTAACCCTTCTGGTATTACTGGCGTATGTTATGTTGTTATACGGTGTTTCCGTATAGACTACAATATTTCATTTTGTGAAAGTCATGACAAAACATGTCCCAGTCAACAAGTCCGATGTAAAGCTGACTGCTGTAAACATTCACACCTATAAATATAAATAAAATATTATATTTATAAATTCAAAACCTTTTTTTTCAAATCTGTGCACAAAGCTTCGAAATCACCAAAAACACACCATGAACACAGTAATAAATTTCCAGCCCTTTTTTGTACCGTCGACCATAACCCGTAACACGATATGAGCCGTAATTGGCCGAGTAATTAAATTAGGCCCAAAAGTTAACCGTAGCGCGGCTAATTGTGGCAGAGTGGGCCTAAGGACCCACCCTTGGGTAATAAGGACCGGGAGGAATAGGCCTAAACACTCCTTATCTCCTTTGAAATCGTTTTACATACTTAACCCTCCCAAGATGAGGTTTTCATTGTAAGATGCGAACATTAGGGATAATTAGTTGGTTTATTGCTTTTGAGGATGTGGGAAGACCTTCTTGATAAATCATGATTAATCACTGTTTTAAGCTTTCACGGTTTACAACTAAACTTATACTGTCACTTACGGGATATCTTCCGTGATTTTTCATTAGCTATTTTTATCTCCCGATTATTTTTAGCTCCCGATATTTCAAAATAATGATATCCCGTAAGTGACAGTATAAGATCATGATTAATACAAGAAATTTGGTACCAAAATTACATTTTAGGTACAGTCGCACACAGATCCACACAGTAATTATAGACTGCTGGGCCGAATTATCAAAACCAGTATAACCTGGCCTCTTGTTCTATTGAAACTCTCTACTACGTTAGGCCATCTCATGTGGCAGAAGTGCTGTCTCCTATACTCGGCACTTCAGGATTCCTTCTAGATAGATGGCCACTTATTATTTAATAACGTATGATATTCCTAAGAAATAAGAAGGATGATATGGCTAGAAGAGAGGTGACTGCTGGGATGACGAGTAATAGAGAAGTATGGAAGAAGAAGACATGCTGCGCCGACCCCAAATAAAATGGTATAAGGACCGGGGAATGATGCTGATGTTCCCAAGAAATTACCGCTTAGTTTCTGAAACGCTTTGCTACATCGTTTATTATGCGCACAGCCAAGGAGTGGAATTCCCTACTTGCGTCGGTGTTCCCAAGTTCATATGACCCTAATCTATTTAAGTCGCGAGTTAATAGGCTTCTTTTGGGTTAGGCCCATTTAATATATATAAAAAAACGAATCAACTTATGTAACATTGTCAAACACGCGTTAACTCTAGGAATTGGCCAATTCAATTATCAAGAGCCAATGGGATTCACATGAATTATTTTCGTACCAAAAAGTGGGTGTTAAAAATTCCTAATTCAAATTGACGACATTTTTTAATAGCCATAAAATTACGAAGAAACTCAACTCTAAAGAATGTAATTTTAATGAAACCGCTTTCGAATACTTTGTAGAGATAAAATGCAACGAAGATTTAATTAAAAGGTTTTAGACTGAGAATATTACGTTTGAAAAAAACATCTTTATACATCTCTCAGTTTATTAAAATCGTAAAGAAATGGGCTGGGATTTACTGCAGGAAATTGCTGTTACCTTAATATTGCCGAAGAAAATTTAAGATAAACGGTGTACGTATTTTTTATAGCTAAGTAACTACTTCTTGGAAAATTGTAGATATTCTCAGGAAAAATGTGTTCAGAAATTATAATCGCCTCAGAGAGCAGTTGTGTAATCCTAGCAGTTTTTGTTGAGTCCGTCTGAGCTAACCTAATGCTGAGTTATTCACACAAAACAGGTCTTGCGATTATTATTTACTAGCAGACCCGCGCAACTTCGTCTGCATCACATAACAGAGAGAGAGGGTTAGAGAGAGTGGGTCGTAGGCACCTATAGTACAATTCTAGCACATCACACCCATCATTCCACATTATGAAAATGCGCGCGCGGTACCTGATAATTAATTCGCTGCGGAGTTATTTTAAAACTGTGATATCTCCTAAGATATTCATTGAAATCAAATGATGTAAGAGCAATTTCGTTCAAAATTAAATACTTGAGATGAATAACGTATTTATTTGGATAAGGATAAATACCATGTTCACAAAAACACCTTCGCAAATAATGCGAGTCAACCTTAAAATATAGACATATGCTATCACGTATTTTTTTAGAACTTTTAAGAGGAACATTTCCGTCATACATGATTGTTGCGTAACTTTAACCGTTTAACTTCTCGGAAATAATTTAATTAATCGCTAAAACATTCTACTATGTTATACTACTTATGTTTTTCTCAAATAAGGGCTTCCCTCGACAGCCTCACGTTTTCATCGTTAGACTGTCGATGACAGTCACACTCCAGGCAGGTCTAAAGTTCTCACCAAGGTGCATAAATTGAGCCCAATAACAATATAGCTGCTGTATAATGTTGAGGACCTCTTGAGACTGCCTTTCGTCTCCATCGACAGACCTTCTATGACAGTCATACTCCACAGCTAGGTCTAAAGTTCTCATCGAGGTGTCTGAAATGAGCCCAATAACAATATAGCTGCTGTAAACTGTTGAGGACCTCTTGCAACTGACGTCCGTCTCCATCGTTAGACCGTCGATGACAGTCATAGTCCAGCTAGGTCTAAAGTTCTCATCAATATGCATGAAATGAGCCCAAACACGATATAGATGCTGTAAACTGTTGAGGACCTCTTGCGACTGCCTTCCGTCTCCATCGTCAGACCTTCTATGATAGTCAAACTCCACAGCTAGGTCTAAAGCTCTCATCAAGGTGTTTGAAATGAGCCCAATAACAATATAGCTGCTGTAAACTGTTGTGGACCTCTTGCAACTACCTTCTGTCTCCATCGTTAGACCGTCGGTGACAGCCATACTCCAGCTAGGTCTAAAGTTCTCATCAAGATGCATAAAGTGAGCCCAAACACGATATAGATGCTGTAAACTCTTGAGGACCACTTTCAATTGCCTTTTGTCTCCTTCGTCAGACCTTCGATAGAAGTCATACTCTAGTTAAGTTTAATCTAGAGTACCTTTTGCTATCGTAACTTAAAAAAAAACTGGCCAGTCGATTTAAAAGTTATCTTGTGAGCACATTTTGTTCATTAGTACCATTTTGGTTCAAAAGATGTCGTTGCATGTTACATATATAATTATGATAAGTTCTTCTTGAACACTTTAAATTCATACATCTTTTGATAGAGAGCACCGTGAGAGCACCGATTACAATGAAACGAAACCTTAAACCTTCTCTAAGTTACGCACAATATGTGTTCACATAGGTTTTATAATTTACACACGCATGATGTTTTACCAAAAAAATACCCGGAGACACTCAGACTATCTTTTGATAGAGAGCACCGATTACAATGAAACATCGTTTGAATGGTTAAAAAAAACTAAAAGTATGTATAACACTATTTGGTAATGATTTGGAAATCTTAAAGGTTTAAAAAAAATCAACATACTTATTTACAAAAAGTGAAAGTGAGTGTGGCTGGGGATCGAACTTGCACCATGCTTACAGCATTAAAAAAATCTAAATAAATACAAAAACAAAATAAATTAGCTGAGGCTCGAACTTGCAAACCACTGTTCACAGGGCGGCCGCTGACACCTTCGGGCTACTTACTTCGGTGACAAATGGTCTATAATAGCTGTTCTTTTATAATGCATGCCATGACAGTTGTCAGTTGTCAAACCGTTGTCAAAGAGCTGAAGAATATGGACATAATGCAATATTGCTCACCCACCTAAGTTATTAGCGTGATAATATAGCCTATAGCCTTCCTCGATAAACGGGCTATGTAGCACTAAAAGAATTTTTCAATTTGAAGCATTAGTTCCTGAGTTTAGCGCGTTCAACCAAACAAACAAACTCTTCAGCTTTATAATATTAGTATAGATGTGCTTACCGGCAGGCAACAGCGACACGACTATAATCAAATCGATTTAACTACGCAAATAATTGAATGAGAACTTGTACCAAAAACTTGCAATTATTATTGTAAACAAAGGAAATAAAATACCATTAATAAATACTATAACGAAGGCATTACATTTTCAATAGAAGCGTTCAAGCTTTATGATCAGCAATCAAACATTGCTATCATTCTGAAACATTGCACGACAAAATAATAATAATATTGACTTGAAGTCATATCACTTTTATTATTTAAGTCCAGTATATTGCAGTACTCACTCTACTTTCTACGAAGTTAATTACTGCAACTTTATTGACTACAATAATATAAATTGCAGGAATGTTTCTCCTGCACTTCTTTTTAATAGTTGGCCGATTAGTTCTAACTGCAGTCTGAAACCGTAATATAAAGTTGTACCTAAAATGTAAATGAATTCTTTGATGCCTGGCCAAAATCGAAACTACGAGTAAGGTTACAGATTAGCGTATTTTTGGCGCGTATACGCTCGGTTTTAGACGTGTGTAAGTAAAAAATTGACAAGCGTGAGTCTTGAGAGAAGTCGTCACTTTTACTGACAGCTGTAATTTTAATCAAGCGAACACGCGCTTGGGCGGTTACGCGCTTGTCGTTTCAAAAAATTGAAAGCGCGTTAATGTGACGCGCGTGTACGCGTGTAATCTGGTACGAACTTATACGCGCTACAAAATACGCTAGTCTAAAACCGCTCTAAAACCACCATCTTTTTTTTCGATACAATTACACTTTTTTTACTTAAACTCGAAGTTTTTCAAGCGCCATAAGGTACATTTAGAACTAAATATGTCTATTGTTGTTTTTAAAGTCACTGTGACTGAAAAACAGAAGCGTAATAGATTCGTGTTTTCGTAGTGGTCAAAATGTAGGGAACAGCTTTTGTTGACGTGGTTTCAGGATTCACCCTTTGTTAAAATGTATAATTGTGAGTTCAGTAACCCCTTAAGAGGCTTGTGCTTAACAAAAACGAAGGTTGTATAAAATTCAAATGTAATGGGTAGGCATACAGATACTACTACAATGCATTTAATCATGTGATAAGCCGTTAGGATTATGCATTATCCAACTATACAATCCAGGATTATGTCTAGCAACAACGGTAGTAGCATGGTGGTAGGCAATAATAAAAAAACAGATAGATCAACAATCATAATACTTATAGAAGTATTATGATTGTTGATCTATCTGTTCTTTCTGTTTGTTTATGATTGTTGATCTATCTGTTCTTTCTGTTTGTTTATGATTGTTGTTCTATCTGTTTTGTTTATGATTGATTGATTGTTTTTGTTGTTTATGATTGTTTAACACCCTATGGTGTTATAGGTTATACTACTGTTATAACCGTACAGGTACAGCTGCATTCGGTTAAACTAGATGTTGACAGCAACATTAAAACACACTTATGAATAAAATATCGACATAACACAATCATACTATTTTTTTTCTGAATACTTTATTAATTGCTTTTTCATTCTATATTATGCACATTATATACAGACTATAAATTGAACTAAAATAGTGATAAAAAGAAGACTAAAACTAAGTACCTATATACATATAAACAGCGACGACAATAGGACACTTAGGCGTCAAAGTACTCCTCCGCATCACTGTCTTCTGGATACGTGCCCGAACACTGGCAGCATTGAC
Source organism: Noctua comes (assembly GCA_963082995.1). Lineage (NCBI taxonomy): Eukaryota > Metazoa > Arthropoda > Insecta > Lepidoptera > Noctuidae > Noctua > Noctua comes. Next base: position 5,102,401 of record OY720277.1, read on the forward strand.
ACGCTGAATAGCAATGCTAATTCTTTGGCTAAAGAAAGAGCCAGCCCTCTGGTCACGCGAAGTGTCGACCAGTCGGTGTGAGATTTGCTTAAAAAGGAGACACGCACTCGGGCCCCATGACCCTAAACGGCTTAAAACTATAGTTACCAACAAGGTTACAGTATTATCATTCTGTTATTTTGCCACAAACATATTTTGAAACAAAACCTCAGATAAAGTCTATACAAAACAAACGATTCTCGAATAAGGGAATAATTCCCAAGAATCCGAAGTAACCCAGTAACCCCCGTATTATCCCTTTTCTAAAATTCGATCTGACGCAAAGGCTTCAAAAGAAGCTGTTACTGAAATCCAGATGATATTGACTTCTAGTAATATATTCTTAAGGAAGAAATATCCGTGCGCTACTAGGCAGAAATATCCATTTATTTTTTAGATTAAAATTGATGTGCCGTCTGATTTTTAACCAGACAAGGAAATTACAGATTTGAAGCATTCATTTTAGTTCGCAAATGGAAAAATCGTGTTAGCAATGCATGTCCGAAACTGCCTAGAAAACTCAGCCTAGATTTGTTTGCATATTGGTGCATTGTATATTGTTGTATTTTCCGGGTGACAATGAATTCAACACGGAGACGCTACGTTTGGTGGGACTTTTTAGTTAAGTTACGACTAGGAGAATGCTAGGTGTTGCTGGTTGGATATTTCAGTGCTAGGGTGACATACAGATTCTTATATTAAATTGAAAGACAAAATCAAACCGTATATTTGGGGTATTCCTCAAAGCGCAACTATTTTTAAGCGCAACTAAATTATTCCTCGAAGCGCAACCTAATAATGGTAATGGCTACCAATTAGCAAGAATGTAAAACAGTTGTTTCAATTTTGATGTACAATAAAGTATATGTGTTCTATTATATTTGGCCAGTATAAGGAACTTTTGAATGATAAACTGAACAAAGAAATAGAATTGATTTTAGTTGCCCATTTGCAAAGGTAGGTAAGATTCGTATGGAGAAGAATGAGCAACAGACTATCGTAAGTTTTTTTAAATATTTGACAATACATTAAGTTTTACAAAGGTTTAGTAAGAGAGCTATATAGGAAACCTATGCCCAACAGTAGAACAATACAAAAGATAACATTACAGACTACTAACCCTAAACCGTGTTGTTGTAAGTTTAGGATTAGTTCAAACTAATCCAACAAAATTTACAACATACGCTACATAACAATTTACATTTACGAAATTAATTTACTTGCAAATTACATAGGGGTTACAATACGTTCGCCTTATCTAAACATCCGGCTGTTTACAATACTGAGTTCACAGATACAGATACAATTAAGGGGAGGCTTATCGAACCACCACGGATTGAATAAGGGGGAGATATCCGGAGATCCGGAGATCCGTGCTAGCCACCATAATACACAGATTACCTACATAAATCAGTCCTTCACTTCCAAACTTTGAATGGAAACCGTCTGCTACTTAAAAGTTATTATCCGGCTGCGTGACTTTGCCAGCTATTGTTCGTTTTATTAGTAATTATCGGATTTAATCATGGTGTTGGGTTGTGGAGTTGTGATTGTTGTGGTGAAAATATTCACAAATAAAAAAAAAAAACTTACTGAATTTTGAAGAAAAATGTAAATAAGGGAAAAATGTGGGTAACATTATCACGTTTATCTTTCGAAGTTTTAGTCCAGAGCATAAAGAAAAATAACATTTTTGTTGAATTTGAAATGAAAATTATATTTGAGACGATGATTCCGCGAATATCACAACGTTTTATTTATTTTGTTGGAAATCCTCGTGAGCCACACCATGAACTACCACTGATCGGTAGTGAGCGACACGGCTTCAAAAGACATGACAGGTGCCTGAAATCAAAGCAAAAGTCTGCATCCGACATTTTGTGTCGTGTTGATTCACTAAAATATTTCAAATAATTTTGTTCCACATTTTTTAAACCATCATCGTCATGTTTTTTTTATCTTTTCTTGTCTATTGACTAATTAAGCCCTGGTAGGTGAAGAAAGAAAGATGAAATATGGACGTAACCTTATCATTTATCAATAAAGCTATTCCCCGCTTCCTACGGTAACTACGAAGTTTACATACGATCCGACGAAAAGTCCAAGAACATTCCGGAAATGTTCTATCCTTGTGCATCTAAATCGGTTCAGCTCTGTTACATCTTCACAAATGTCATTTTGATTACATTCCAAAAGATTATACAAAGATGGACAGATAGCGGAACTAAGTTACATAATTACTTCTGTACTTGTGTATTTGGAAATGTGATTATCCTTACTACTAAGACCGATTCGTTTTTCCGGGAATCACGAAAATTAAGCGCAGAGAAAATGTAGTTTCTTCCGTGTTGTATCTGGGTATCTTATGGGTAGATAAATAAGTATCTTAGCTATCTAGCTACGATAGCTAAAATACGGGTATTCAGCTGCGTCCGGTTAGACTGAAAGCCGACCCTAACATAACTATGTTAGGGTCGGAAAAGGCTAGGCAGATGATGATGAAATAAGTAGATAGCTAGGTACACGGTTCTATGGTCTCAGTAGTTGTGTAATGTTTCTCTAGTAGTTCAGAATCAGTTGTACCTAGAGGTAACTTTGCCCCTTTGTGTTGAAGCAATACGTCAAAAGTTTCCGTGAACAGACAGTGAGTGCTTTTACTGGTGAATACTGCTGTTTCCGAGTTAGAGGTAATCTTACTTGTGTTTTTAGGTTCGTGCATAAGCATAAGCACTTAATGAGTCGTGTGGCTTTGTTTTTTTATTCATTTCGTCGCCAGTTCTCTCAAAATGGTAAAGGAAAATATCGTGAGGATGCCGACATGACCTAGACCTACCAGACTGGGCCCGCGTGGTAGATTGTAGCCCATTCCCTTCACAGAGAGGAGGCGTCCCAGCAGTGGGAAGTAAATTATATCATACTAGCTTAAGCCCGTGGCCTCGCACGCGTGGAGTTCGATAATTGTCCCACGGAATCATACTACCGAGATAAAAATTATCCTGTGTTAATCGAGTTTATAAACATCTGTGTGATAAATTCATCCAAATTCGCTCCGTAGTTATTGCGTGAAAGAGTAACAAACACCCATACATCCTCAGAAACTTTCGCATTTATAATACACAATATATAGTAGGATTTCATTCGAATACAACACACAATACACACGCCTACAGAAAGTTATTATGAGTCAAGCAAGTTAAATGTGTCTTTAATTTTATCATTATGGGAAAAAATCGCAGAGTTTTAATAAAATAAGTTTAAGTCTTTTTTTTCTCCTTAAAATGTAACGTTCAACAGTATTGAACGCAGTTATAATTAACCCAACAGAATAAAGATGAGCAACTGCGCAAGAGTTAGGCTGAGCCTGTATTTAAGTTCGCAGTTTTCTTCCCAGAATTATGAGCGGTATTAACAATGGTTGGACGTTTCATTTAATCGTTTGTTATTTACATAAAATAATAAGTTTCAATGACCAACATTTTGTAAAATGTGTGAATATAAATAAAACCACATAATTCGTAGAGTTTTAATGAAAACCACATTGCCCCTCTACGTACGTGTTTTTCCGAAAATAAATCAATGTTAGGTGAGAATATAATAATTGAAAATTAATCACGACCGCGTATTTTATATACAAAATATTGAAAAGAACTTAACACCTCACCGGCCCAGCATTTCGTCGGCATTTTCAATAATAACGAAAAAAAAAAAGCAATTCTGTTGAGTCTTGAAAAGACGGGCGCTTGAATGAGTTCGCTTATCGCGATATTTCTTTGAATGGAGATACAAAGTGCGCTATAACTCGTGCTGGGGGGGGCTTTCAATGTGCACTTGCAATCAAAACGCTGTTTATTCTGTAAAGGTAAAATATTGACGGTGTTTACCGCGACATTGCGTGGAATTTATAATGGTGAATAAATAGGACGATTACGTGCATTCATTTTGTTCATTCTGCGTTCAAATCTGGCCTCTTGCCTATTGCTTTGCAAATTAAGTTAGCTTTTTTTACTCGTTGATTAATTTACTGTATTTTTTATTCCAATGAAAGGATGAAGGAAAAACTACTTTTCTGCATTTTATGTTATAATGTAATTTAATAACAATGAATTGAAAACGAAGGTTCAATTAATTTTTAATTCTATAAACTGGTTGCATTATGATTTAGCAAAAAGTTCTTGATGGTAATGTTGTATCTACATTAAATAGGTACTATTTCTTGTTTACAAGTACCCACTGCCAAATAAAGTTTACAATTTAGCAAGGTTACCATATCTTTATTTTTCCTTCGATTGAGTAACCACGAAAAACGGAGTCGTAAAAACATGAAACAGCAATGAAAATTTTGTTTATTGCCATACTTGCAAATAAAAGACTACCCTACTTGATACTGTTTTGTTTACGCGGCACCCTTGGTGTTGAAAACAACATTGTTTGTTGTTTTGATTATAAAAGGAAAACCGATATCAAAGCTCTTACGGAATATTATTTACAAGGAAATGGTAAAATTTTATTGACCCATAATATTTCGTATGAAACGAAGGAATGAAATTGTGTAGTAAAATCCGGCTGGTAAGAAAAAGGGATCCAATCGATCACTCACGATTACATTGACTCTGATAGGATATTTATAATAACGCACTTTTAGGGGTAAACGTTAATAATAGTAATTTCTTAAAATTACTTAAGCTATAGGATGAAGGTCGCGGGACTTATAGAATTACCGTGACCCTGGAACATAAAGGGCTATTGAAGGACACCGTGGATTTTAGTCAGTACAAGTCTGACAGTCCCTCCCGCTCTGCCCTGGGTGGGAGGACTCATTTGATGATATTACGACGATAAAAAAAAAAGATATAGGATGAACCACTAAGTTGTAATAAAAAATACTTTTCTTAATTCTATGGAGTTTCTTGCCCGTTCTTCTCCAAAGAGATCTACGTTAGGGAATGGGCAACTACAGTACTTTCACAGTTTTTATGCCTTGTGACTGGGACTAGCTATTGTTGTCTTTGTTTCGACAATTCAAAAGTGCCTGTAACTGGCCTACTTGAAATAAATGCTTTGATTTTGATTTGTTATAGTGTAAATAAATACCTATCTTTTGACCTCAAAAAATGGCTTATGAATTGCAGAAAACCTTGCATTTTTTTGTTTTTTTTTGCTCTTGTGTGAAAAATTTGATTTTTCGTTTAGTAACGGTTTATCTTTATAAGTGCGATTAGAACTGTTTTTCATGAATTCCACGAGCGCAAAGTATCATGGTTATCAGAAAATCAGTAGAAAGTGTAAGCCCGTGGGGTAATTGCTTAACAAATTCACAATCCTAATGCTAGTTTTGACAATTCAATAAAATTCGAAAAGACGAAATTTTTTTTTTATGTTGTGCGTAGTGTGAAGATTCTGTAGAGTTAAAAAAACAAATAGACCTTCACCAAAAGGGGCAGCAGTGATAGCCTAATGGTGTGACCGTCGGACCCAAGCCACGCACCTCTGATTTTTCGGATTCATATGCGTATTGTTTAATTATCAGTAGCTTCGCTGAAGGAAACATCGTGAGGAAACCAGCATCACCATCATCATCATTTCAGCCAAAACACGTCCACTGCTGAACATAGGCCTCCCCCAAGTGTCGCCACATTGACGGGTAAAAAAACCAGCATGCCTGAGAGATATTTCTTGACGGCATGTAAAGCCAAGTCAGAGGCCCATGGGTGACATTAAAACTCTGACACCAGGTTCGGCACTCCACAAGAAAAATAAGAAAAAGGAAGAAGAAGACCAAAAAGGGACAAACTGATTGTTTTCCGAATAATCGATACGATTTAGCATCGAAATTAAAATCCAAATTTAGTCCTCCAGTAACCCTCATATCCATAATCTACTTTCTTTATGCGAAAACATAACCAGTAACACCTACACAAGGCGTTTACCAGGGTTAAAACTCAGAGAAATGTTACGCTAATTGCAATTTTCTTTTGTAAACTGACATTTAGAGGGTCAAAAGGGTAACAGACGGAGGGTAAATAAGCTTTAACTATCAAGGAAACAACATATAAGGAAGTTTTATCTCCTCAACAGACTGAAATAAAGCTAAAGTTGTTTGGCGATGTCAAAGCTGTTTTTTCAAGTTGATATTTACCGATACCGAAGTTTATGTTGATAAAGTTTATGCTATCAATTTGAGATGTTTGGTAATCCCATAAAATATGGATGGTTACTGAAATGACTTTGTGATAAATAGTGGATAGATGGACAGAAATTGTTCATTGAGTTTACCGAAGCAAAAAATATTTACAAGCGCTATCTTTTATTTATTCCTATACAAATCAATTGCATTTTTAAATATTCCTTAGAAAAAACAATATAAAAAACATTTAAAAATATAAAAAATTGTAACCCACCGGTATCGGGAACAGGGTCCAAGCTACAGGTCAGGGCTCCAGAGAGAGGAACCTCCTAACAATACGAGCCGTGTCCAGGAGTACCGCTTTCTGAATCAAGCCCTTGATGCAGCTGCCTTACGAGAGCCTCCTCAGGTATTGGTCGAGGCTCTTGGCAATTAAGCCATGGGCTGATACAACTATCGGCACAATGATCGCTGAGTCCACATCCCACATGTCGACAACCTCGTGAGCCAAGTCAAGGTACTTGATTTCAAGCGCTATTATTATTTAAAAAAAAATCAGATCAGGTCCATATTACTTTTAATGGTAATGAAAAACGTCGTCATCAACTGAGGCTGTGTTGTGGTTGACGGTGGCTGATTAGACTATAGGTACCTACTTGTACTTTTACCGAAAAATCTTGAAACTGGCTCATTAATATCCTATCTATCTTTAATATCGACCTTGGCAGCATGTCGTGCCAATTTGCTAATAGGGTTGTTTTCTGAAAAAATATAATTAGTCCGTCAGATAGATTTCCAAAAAATATTGGACACGTATTTTTTCTTTTTTGACGAAAACTAAAAATTAAGTGGATACAGTGCGTCGAAAACACGTGTGACGTCATACTTCAGTACATTTTTACCGAAAAGTGACGTCACAGGCTCTCATTCATCTTTGATGCGTTTTATCTTCGAGAATTTTTACCGATTTGATAAAACAAAAAATACGTATCCAATATTTTTCGATAATCTAACTGACGGACTAAATAGAATCATATTTTTTTTACACAGGAAACATCGCTATTACAGGAGATGTTTAAATTTCACATAAAAAAACCAAGGTTAAACATAGACTTCCAAAATGCGAATAGCAGCTTTCAGCTCTTAAACACAAGTAACACACATAACCAGAGCTGTAAACACAAAGTTCATTAATTAAATAAAATAAATTACCTACCATCGGATCCCCGACCATCATTACGCCTACCGTAAGGCAGTTACGGCTCCCCCAAAATCCCTATCACGAGGGGACTCGGTCTAATTTAATTACGTCAATGATGACCTCATCATACTGGCCCTTGTTTTATTTAAACATCCTGTATTTGAGGAGTGACGTTGAAAAATTGATATTCAAGTGTCATTTTGGAACAGCTGTGTTTTGAAGATATTAATTTATTATTCAGATTTTTTTCTTTTTTCTGTAGCGTTTTCATTGCTGAGACACAGGCGTTTCCATCAATTGCGAATAATTTTTCAAACCTTTTTGTAACTAATTTCAAATTGTGTTGACTACACACCTCTACGACCCCCGTACTATTCAATCCATCCATCAGCACAATGCTCTGAGTGCTTTCCATCGAGTCCTACCGTAAAACGGGAATTACACCCCCAAAAAAAAGTCGATTCCCAGCAATTATTTTTGCGTAAAGTTACTTAGTTTGATGTACAGAATGCTTGGTTGACGGCTATGTTAAGGGTCTGTTTACACCCTGTATAGGTAACTACCAAAAACTGCACTGCCAAAAACCTGCCAGTACTCTCAACTTCCAAATTTAAAACTGTCAAATCTCATAAAAGTAACAACATTTTCATATTTTTAAACGCGACAGGAAATACATCATGGCTGCCGCTCCGCCGCAGTTTGCAATAGTTGACAAAAGGAAATTGAATGTCGCATGTCACAGGAACGACAATACGCGCGCTAGCCGGCGTAACTTTTACTATTGGCAGGCTTTAACTTTCTATTGCATTGGCAGGTAAACTATTTTTAATTGGTTAGGTAGTTTTTAAGGGTGTGTGGTGTTAGTTGGTTGTATGGTTTTCGGGTGGTAAAAAATTGGATAAAAAATAACCGAAAATAATTTCCAAATGAAACGAGTAATCTCTAAAATGTCTACTTGTGTAAATGTCTCTTTTTATTTTTATTGGGTGTAAAAGTATAAATTATAAATCCAAGGTTAAATTAGACTAGTGAGCAAAACTCCGCAGACTTAGTGTTATCTGTGGTTTCTGTCTACCCTAAAAAGGTGTGAGTCCCTACAGGGAATAACTTCATAATAAAAATATGTAGGTGTCCTTCGATTTAAACCCTCAATTAAGGCCCTTGACTTTGGAAAGAATCATAATCAACAAACTTGAAACACAATGTCAACGTACACGTAGGTATGTAATCATGCAACAAATACTCTATTACTATAATGGCAGGGAGCAGTAATCACTGCACTTAAGTAAAACAACCTGATAATTTGTGGTCATTTCCTGACAACATGCGATTGCTGGTAAATTATCGTTTACAACTGTAATCCTGCACGTATAGATTAAAAAAATCTGGGATATTAAACTTTTATGATGGTTTTTGTTTTTAATATTATACTAAGTTAGTAGACCTATCCGTAAAAATGTGTAGTTTGACCTGTATTAATAAACAGTCAGCTGCTCCAGGTTTAGGACTTAAAAACATGGGTAGTCATTTAAACGGTACCTCGATGGAAAAAACGGTGCTGTGAGAGATAATTTGGCCAAACTGAAGATCACTTCTCATTTTTGTAGTGTAACAAAGATTCCTGTTAGTCTGTGTCACCCCACTGTTGGGCAAAGACCTCTCCCCGTAACTTCAACTAAATCTTTCGAACTAGGCCAAATGTGGACCAGTGGTCGTTGGTGTTGCCGAGCTCGTCCCTTCATCTCCTGCGAGATCTGCCGCGTCACCTTCTACCTGTGTCAAAGCTCCACATCGTGGTTATTTTGTAAAAAAGGTAATAATAAATTATGACAAAATGAACCCACGACAGCTGAATTTGCTCCTAAACATTTGTAGAATAAGTCAAAGCCTCAAGCAGTGATAGACTAGTAATGTGACCGTCGGACTGTCAACATGTGCGTATTGTATAATAATCACTTGCTTCGGTGAAGGAAAATACCGTGAGGAACTGAAGCTTGAGAGATAATTCTCAGAGGCCCATGGGCGGCGTAAAAACTCTGACACCAGGTTAAGCACTAACCACACGAGAAAGAACATAGAAATCCAACCTTAATTGTGACTTACACAGTAAACAACAATGATGTAGGTTTGGTTGTACACCTCACAAACAACAACAAGGTTGCAAAAATACATCCTTCCCTCCATTTTCTAAAACAAGCCCTAATGAGCGTCGTTCCAGACATGATTTACGGCCTCCGTTTCAAAACCTTTCCAATTTTAGTTCGTTACGTAACACGACATTGATCTTCGTTCGGCGATCTCTCTTAATTGCGAACGCGAAAAGGGTCATCAATCGCGTAATAGCTTTAAAACGTGTGCTATCATGGATTCGGAGAATTATGTAAAAGAGCCGAGGTTGGCCGAGCGCCAACGAGCAAAGCCGACACGTCAGTAGTTCAACAGGTCACCACGTAAACCTGAAACATTGGGTGCTTGAAATTTTATCGTAGTGCAGTTATGATGTGTGAGGTTTTGGGGATGGCTTTTCTGTACTATGCTGTCTTTGTTGTACTTCCTGTTTATATTCCCTGAGACTTCTTCATAATTTACAGGCTCTTTAAAACGTTGTCAAAATTAAATGAAACTGGTACACCAAATACAGAAGAGACCTGTTCCCGACAGCGTCTCTAGTCGGGCTGTGGCTTGTGATCATCCTCGCTACTCGAAAGGGTAGATACCTAATCCATTTGATCAATCCTTGCAGATGGTTTCAACTCGAATGTTATCCTAGATTTCTGCATTATTAAAACAGTTAGTGAGATCAATATTACTATTCTAGGTACTAAAGCAAAGAGGAGGTTGGCATGATAAATTGTAAATTAATCATGTTAGTGATCTGATTATCCAATAAAATTCCAAGAACATGGACTGATTTGTCTCTGGGTTGGATCTAAAATCCTTTGTGATAAAATTCTACGCAATCGGGATTGATCGGTCATTTTATCGTATTTTCGTTAAACTCTACTCATAATATAACGCACTAAGACCAAATAAACCAAGTTTTTGACATGTGTCACAGCGATCCGGAACTTTGTGTCCAATGCAGCGAAAACTAGTCGCTAGTCTCCAGAATACATAATACGACCGGAACATGTTTGAAAGTTACAATGTGAACCTGTTTATGCAAAGTTCCATCATTTGAAATTGTGTTTATTCCAAAACTATGAAGCAGGACTTTAATCCTAAGGTTCATGACATCAGGATACGAAATACGACCCTATTTTTATCATGCTACAAGCGCGTTCGGTTTTATGCCACGTCGCTAATTGTCAGTGGCGACAGCTACTTGTCACACCGCACCCTCAAGTCTCATAGTTCTAAGTCGTGGCCACCCCGCTGCCAGCTAGCGTATTTTATTCACTCACTCGCCAAATTGCTAGTCACTTGTTTGTTCGCGTTGTGGTGACTCGTGGAGTGACGCGTGACGCCCTGAACGACTTGGAAAGTAAAACCGTTTGAAGCTTGCAAAACAATTGAATGTCAACTTGTACCAAAAACTTACAATTGTATACGATAGTTAACGCTACCCATACTAACTGTCGCTAAATACCATTTATATACGATATTATGATACGCATACAAGTTGAAATTCACTTGTTTTGATAGCTTAAAACGATTCTACTACATTTATCATTTACTTTTTCTGCATGCGCTGTCACAAGAAGCATGTCACTTGAGAATTCAGGCAGGGTTAAAGTTATGATGACTAAGTTTGTTGAAAATATGTTGCATAATATTTTGTTGCTGCTTCGTTTTTGTAAATTAGCGTCACAACGCAACAATGTTAGTACAATGGCTGCAGGCACTTTAACTTGCTGCCAATTTCTTGTGGCAGATCGTAAAATAATAAAGTACTGCGTGTGATTAATTGGCTACAGACAGCTCTCGGTTAAAAAGTAGGAAGTGGTTTTAAACTGTAGCAATCAGGACAGAGGTCAATGGGAATAGTTTTTGCTAATTTTTTATTGATTTATTTAACAATTTATGTACACACCAAATTCAAAAAAGAAGGAAGAAACAGAATAAAACCGACCAAGTGCGGGTCGTAGTCGCGCATGAAGGGTTTGTACCATCGTAGTAGGGGGAGACCCCTTTAATTTTAAATTTAATTTTATTATTTTTTGTTATAGCGGCAACAGAAATACACATTCTGTGAAAATTTCGACTGTCTACCTGTAACGGAACATGAGATAGAGCCCGCTGACAGACAGACGAACGGACAGCATGGACAGCGAAGGCTTAGAAATAGGGTTCCGTTGGTTACGGAACCCTGAAAAAGGTACACAGGTGATGCATAATTCATAAGATTATTTTTTTTTTGTTTTGTTGCCCCACACTAGGTATATCTCCTGTAACGTGGGTGTGTTTACAAATATTTAAACTCACATACACAAACAGCCAGACCCGGAACAACTACCTGTAGATCATACAAAGATTTGTTCCGTGCTGGGATCGAACCCGCGACACGCAGCACAGCAGCCGATCGCTCACCCACTGCGCCAACCGTGCCGTCTATAGATAGTTGATGATTGCAAAAATAAATGGTCTACATTTCTTTTAGTGTGTAAAATAGTTTGGTAGTCCTTCATTTCAGGCAGACGTATATTCCACAACCGCATAGCGTATACAGTGAATGAGTCGGAGTAGAAGTCGGTAGAGTGGGGATGGGATTTAAGGAGGTTCCTAAGATGCGATCTGTAAGGTGCATTAGAAGGACGACAGTAGATAAAGCGTTCCCGCAGAGGCGTGGTGACCTGTTAAGATGGCGTTTTAGGGTTATGAACTATGTTAAATAGCAGACACAAAATTCAAGAATTCCTGCAAAGTCAAATTGGGAGCCACTTGAGTAGGATTTTGCGAAAGTTAGAAACATGAACGTACTTTTTGAGGTTAGAAATAAAACGAATAAAGATATTTTGCAAACGCTCAAGTTTATCTAAAAGCTCCTCGGTGGCATCGATGGGCCTCCTTGATGGGCTAAATGTTTGCGCAAGGGAGACTTTGGTATTCAGTGGCAAGAAGATTTGGAGGCATTTGAACAAGTGGAAAGTATCATCATCATCATCATTTCAGCCGAAAGACGTCCACTGCTGGACATAGGCCTTCCCCAAGTGTCGCCACATTGATCAGTCCCGTGCGACTCGCATCCAGCGGATCCCTGCAACCTTCACCAGGTCATCGGTCCACCTAGTGGGAGGCCTTCCAACGCAACGTCTTCCGGTCGCCACTCGAGAACTTTTCGGCTCCATCGGCCATCCGTTCTGCGAGCAATGTGGCCTGCCCACTGCCATTTAAGTTTGGCTATTCTTCGGGCTACGTCGGTAACCTTGGTTCTCTTGCGGATGTCCTCATTTTTGATTTGATCACGCAAGGAAACTCCGAGCTTAACCCTCTACATTGCCCTTTGGGTGACTTTATGCCTTCTGATGAGGCCCATTGTGAGCGACCACGTTTCGTGAAATGTGTAGTGAAGTTTTAATGTATAATCTGTAATTCCTAGAGGACTAGAGGACAATAATAGATATAGAAAACTTTTCTACTTGACTATACAAATCACAAAATTGGTCAACGGGTTCAGTTGACCAATTCAAACATGCATTAGGTCGAGTGGACCCCCGGGTCCCGCCTGTATGGGATCAGTTAACTAAAGAGCCATTATAACACCCAAATTTAGTGATTACTTTTTTCTATGTGTAAATTTCACTGTTCACTGTTTTGCAAAGGCGTCTCTTAATTCTCCTACCAAACCACTATAACTGGCCAAATAGAACTTATAAAATGTCACGTTGACCATCTTGCCACCTCTACTTCAATCGACTTTGACGCGATCAATTTGTAAAGAAACTCATAAAACTTTGTGTTTATAATTAAGAGGTAATTTCTAATCACTTCTGGAACACCATTTTGTTTTTGTAAAGCATCTGAGGCTATTGATGCTCTTTTGTTTTCGTTTTGAGAAACGACCTTGTTGCCTTGTAGTAGAACAAGTAGGTACAAGCTGTTGTTATTGTAATGATAATCGGTAGCACCATTAAGGAACGAGCCTATTCAGTACAGAACATACCTGTTCTACACAAAATATTAAAATCGCAGCTTCTTAGCCACTTGACTATGACGTTAACACTCAAGCGACACACGTCTTTTTTTTCCGATAGGAAATCAACGAATGACCAGAGCATGGAGGGGGGCTGCTCTGGACGGAGCGGAAGGGAGTGTCAGACTTCTACTGACTGAAACCCATCCATGTTCTTTCTTTGCCCTTTGTGTTCCAGGGCCGCGGTATCTCTTTCGAACAGTCCCGCAGCCCCGGCAGGCACCGGCCCTTGAGGACCCCTTCCTTACGATCTGACAAGAGGCTATTAATTGATGAGTGCGCCGCAAGACGCGCGTCGCGCCGCACGTAACGCACCGCGTCCAGCAAAGGAGCCCTTAGACAAGTCATCGTTGCCCCCCCTTACGGGTCACACGGCATGACACGAAGTAGTGCAGGCGTATCGCTTGAAGCAAATCGTATGGCACAAGGACATGAACGGTGCCTTAAGTTAAAAAAAAAACCAAAGTCATAAAATATGTTCCATTTCTAAAATTGTAATAAATTATTCAAAAACGAGTACACAGCTCATTGAAAATAACGAGGAAGGCATGTAAGCCTATATTATTTTTCCTTATTACTTCAAAATAAGGACGGTGAACTGCTTAAAGTGACTTACCATGAGGGAATTCTGAATTAAAGTAAAGCCTGCCTTTTGAGTTTTATTTCTTTTACTTTTTTAGAGGCCGACGAAAAAACTGTTGCGAATCTTTTAAGCTGTTGCTGATTTGATTTACTTCTTGAAGTGAAATTTATGGTTTTCTTGGATTGTAACTCGAGTAACTTCGCGTAGAAAAAAATGCTTAAATGATCTAAGTTGTTCCTGGTTTCTCGATAGTATTTACCATACACTGTTTTAAGCTTTCACGGTTTACAACTAAACTTATACTGTCACTTACGGGATATCTATGAAAAATCACGGAAAATATCCCGTAAGTGACAGTATAAGTTTAGTATTTACCATGTAAAACCATACCGTATGCATAATCCGCCTGTAATGTTCCCACTGCTGGGACACAGGCCTCCTCTCTATGAGAGGGAGTGGGCTATAATCCACCACGCTGGCCAAGTGCGGGTTGATAGATGTCTCATGTTCTCGAATTTTTGGCTCTAGGACATGCCGGTTTCCTCACGATGTTTTCTTTCACCGTTTTGAGAGCAGTGGTGATGAAATAAATAACGCGAACTAATGGCCTGCCTGGGTTTGAATCCACGGCTTACTGCTCGTAAGTCGGGCCCACCACCACCACTGGGCCACCGCTGCTCTCCATGCATTTACAAAATGAAATAAATTGCTCTTCACTAAAAAATAACAATCTGAATCATGGCAGTCGCTTAAAGCTGTGCAGTAACATTTTCAAAAAATATTTCCCTGAATTCTGTTTTATGCATTGTCTAGCTCCATAACTCATTACAAATACACAGCAACATAAATATAAAAGCTTTCCTAGACAGAATCCAGACCGTCGATTAAAGCATTTGTTTTCAACGCATCATAGAACATTCAGGCCAATGTTTTCGTAATAACGTTGTTTGGAAATGGCTCTGAAACCAGACCAGACCAAACAGATAAAGAGCACCTAAGTAGTAAGATTTATATCTAGAACAAAGATGTAACCAAATATTTCGTCTGGATAACGCAAAAAAATATCTTCAATTAGATTGTAATATAATTTTTTATGCTTAGTTCATGAATAATAAATTCTTTCTCAATACACAATAATAGAATTTTTGGAAATTTTGTTTCAAATCAATGCTAATGTTCCTTTTTTATAACACTAAGCGAAATCTTATTGAATGCTGAATAAAAGTGCAGAGAGGCGGGAGAAAAACATCGAAATACGGAGACGGACGAGACTTACGGACATAGCAAAAGCGATAGCTAAAAGAGAGTGGAAGTGGGCGGGTCACATATGCCGTAGACTGGATGGAAGAAGGGGGAAGAAAGTGCTGGAGTGGAGACCACGGACGGTATGGAGACATGTGTGAAAACAAACGTCTAGGTGGGCAGATGATCTCATTAAATGACCGGAAGAAACTGGATAACCATGACACAAAACTACCAAAAGAGGAGAAATTTGAAAGAGACTTACACTTAGCCAAAAGGTTAAGAAGATAAAAGCGCAAGAGTTGAAATGCCAACAGTGGAATATAATCTTTAGGTATTCATTTTAATATGACCAAAAGCGTAATCGAAAACTGGCAAAACCTTTTTCAATTTACACGAAGTCTGTTACTAGGTACACAGCAATTACAGAATCCAATAAATTAACAGATTCACCAAACCATAGTGCCTAGTAATTACAAGAGACTACAACCCTGAATAAATTCTCCTTTTACTATTCTAATCGAGTCGTTACAACGCTTAATATTAAATTACCTTGTTCAGAAACCTGAACCTGATTTCAGGTGTTCCTGAAAAGCAAAATTTACGTAATTATAATACTTTGGGGTAGCTAATTTTTTTTACGTGAAAAAGTCATTATTTCGTCCTTTCCTTGCGAGACCTTTTTTAACTAAGTTTAGCCTTTGTGAATTTACTTTGTAGTTGTTCCGAAGTCGGTTTTTTGATGTTATTGGGTTTTGTATGGATATATCAAACCATCACCATTATCATCTGCCTTGTTTTTCCCAACTATGTTGGGGTCGGCTTCCAGTCTAACCGGATGCAGCTGAATACCAGTATTTTACATGGAGCGACTGCCTATCTGACCTCCACAACCCAGTTAGTACTGGGTAATACGATACCCATTGGTAAGACTGGTTGTCAGACTTTTTGGGCCACTGACTACCTAACGACTGTCAAAGATCTACAAATGACACCCGGGACCGACGGCTTAACGTGCTTTCCGAGGCACGGAGGAAACTCGGTATGTAATGGGTGTTCACCCATCCACAGACCAATCTAGGGAAGCACGGCTTAACCTAAAGATCGACCCGAGCGGCTGTTATTATTTAGCCACGAGCTCCTCAAACCATTAATTTATTATTATTTGACAGTTGTTTTATATGGTAATCGCTACGTTTTGGTTTTACTGTAACTAGTTTAATTTCATTATTGTGTTTAAATAAACTGCCACGGAGTCTCTACTCAACATAACATGTACTTCTAGTTTAAGCTTTTGATGTTGTCCTGTTTTTTGTGGCAGTGCTTTGTTGTTCACATCTTCGTTACCTTGCTGCGGCCAACCTGGGTCCGGAGTCTATTTAAAGACTTCCAGGTCAGTCATGGCAACTCATGTGCGTGTCCTGATGTTAGTTCACTACAGGAACTGACGGACGCTACCAAAAGCGCCAAACTAGTAGCTTCTGGGCTGACACAATTTAGATTGCCATCGATACGCTAAGAAGAGGATCTTTTTACCAATTTGTTTTTTGTAAATGAAGATTTGTTATTGTTTGTCCGTTTCACGTACTATTTTTGTTGTTTTGTTTATCTGTAAGTCTTCCATGGTTCTTAAATTAATAACTATCTTTGACGCAACATCGTCTTTATTTATAAGATAAACTAAATCGCTTGGACACATGAGCTAACCTTTCATTTTAACAAGCCCCATCTAAATATTCATTCACTTGGATTCCTCACAATTTTTACAACAAACATTTCACTAAAATACAAATCTGCGCAACAAATCCAACCCATTTTAGTACGTTTTTGGCTGTACAAAACAAAAGTGCGCTGTAAATCAGTGACGTCATAATTTCAGTGACGCGGCTTGCCTTCCGGCAGAGCACCTGAGCCGTTACCGTGCCGGATTTCGTTTTACGTGGATGAACATTTGTCTATGTATAATATAACGTGGTATGTATGGAGGAGTTTTAGACAAATAAGAGGGGTACTACCAGTATCTTTTTCTACGAAATAAATTTCCGTTTTTCCTTAATTGGCCTGCTTCGTCAGGATATTTGCTCAATGGTTATACAGAGGGGTATCCAATAGAACACTCACATTTCGCCAGTTATGCTTAGTTCCAAGTAATAGGGGTCGAGTCTATTACCACTGCCCGGGCTCAAATCCAGACTTCGATGAAGCTACTGAGAAGTTCTTGTTGAAAAAACCTAATAACACTTAAGTCTGTTTGTGGTTTTTTGTACATTTTTCAGAGCCTTTGCACTCAAAACCTCTAAAAAAATGTACAAAAAAACTTGAAGAATGCAGACATGCTTCAAAATTTAGTGCACAAGGTCTAACTAAAAACCTAAATGAAAATTAACCCAACTAAATCCACGAGGTCTCTGCACATCTGAATAGCTAATATAGAGTTTTTAATTAGTGTACTAAGCTCAAATTTTGCCTAAATGAAACTAATGTACGTGATTTAGTTCACTAATTTCTAACGCACAAGTGGAAAGGTTACATACACATTAAATATAAATTGGGTATAAAGTATAAAATCACTTGCTTATAATTTTTGTTTACAGAGGTTTATTTACCGTGAAAACATAGCTTCGTCATAGAAAAAGCGACTTAAGTGTCTAGTTTAGAAAAAAGCCATCAGAGATTCAGAGTCCTTGAGTGAACTAGTAGCAATATATACCTGCTGCATTTGTTAATGGATAATTAAGATTTAGTTGTCACTTTCAGTTGAAGAATTCAGTGAAGTTTGTTATTTCTTAATCTGAATCTTACACATTTTTTTCTTAGAGCATCCTTCCATTTTCCCGTAAACGGGGTTGGAGTTAAATGATATTTTTTTTAAATGGTTTACTTTTTGGCTGATGGTAAAATAATAATTAAAATACAAATCAACAAGTGAGGTAAGCAAAGAACTAGTGTGAGTATTTTCAAAAGTCAAAATCAGCACTTTTTGAACATCAAAAGTTACAAGAGACAGTCCCCCAAATCGCCCACCCTTCGCCACCTCCTAGTGTTTCAGGTGTGAAGAAGAAGTGGAGGAACAAACTCCTCAGCAACACATCTTCACAGATTCTATACAATAGTGTATAAGTTAATATTAACAAAGCATTTTGAACTGTTGATATTTTTAAGCACAACTCGACTAAATTACTTCGGGTTTTTTAGTTAATTTTACTTAATTAAGTTGTTACTATCATTCACGACAAAGAAACATCAAAATGCTTGTAAAAGAAAGTTAGCATATATAGGATAGATGTAAATCATATTATGCAAAGTTGATACTCGAGTAATATTTCATTTGATTAGCATGTTGCGTCGGATAAATGAGATTTGCTAGCGTATGATGTTGTTTGTATGCAGAGTTCATACTTTATATCTTGTATTACAAGATTTTAGTTCTTGATAAACTTTGTACTTGAGAATATTTGCGATATAACAAGATATTCTGTTATTTTTTGTGGTACTAGTGGTTGAACCTAAATCTTTTGAGCTTTTGAAGATAGCAATTGTGTTCATCATCATCATCATCATTTCAGCCGAAAGACGTCCACTGCTGGACATAGGCCTCCCCCAAAGGGGGGGTTTTGCCATAATCGCCACGCTTGGCAGGCGGGTTGGCGATCGCAGTACGGTTGTTAGAAACCGCAGAGAACGCTGCTGCCCATTCTCTGGTAAGTCCCTTAGTCGCCTCTTACGACACCCACGGGAAGATATGGGATGGTGCTATTCTTTTACGTCCGACACCATACGGAACACGTCCGACACCATACGGAACGCAATTGTGTTATCTTTATTTAAATGAAGCTTAGAAATCGCTCTAAAAAAGCAGAAAAAAAGAGCATTAAATTGTAAAAATAATAAGTTTTTGGAAACGCGTTTCAACGTAGTACAGTTGTTTTTGATTTTAACAATCTGATAATTTATTGAACTTAACTTATTATGTCAGGATCGTGGCCACAAATATTTCGTTTACACGCTCCTACTGTTTTATTTTTTTTAATTGGAACCTACTACATACTTTCACACTTCGTCGCCATCGCGGGAACATCCTGGATGAGGCTGGC
Organism: Noctua comes; assembly: GCA_963082995.1. NCBI lineage: Eukaryota > Metazoa > Arthropoda > Insecta > Lepidoptera > Noctuidae > Noctua > Noctua comes. The sequence continues at coordinate 5,121,817 of OY720277.1, forward strand.
AGAAGAACGCGGAGAGAGAGTGGCTGGCAAACAGAGGCCGATACCCAACAGTGGGTGCAGTCGGGCTGTGGGTGATGATGATGATCACTTTCACACCAATCAAATAATCCTCTTCTTCCGACTTAATTATCAAATAAACGTACCAACCCCACCATACATGAACCTGGGAAGAATTAATAAATGAACCGTTGTCTTTGAGCCTTCTACATGTAATTATGAAGCGTCCTCATAACATTAGGTGCAAGGTAACATAACGCGTTTTATCTCGTGTTTGAGCGTACCGCGTACCGTTCCACATAAATCATTAGGGCGCCTCCCATGACTGCGGAGTGCGTGATAAAATACAGATATATGTTACGACTGACGGGGGAGTACCTAGCGATTTTCTGATATTGCAGAAGTTGTGATGATTGACAAATGCTTTCGTGTCGACTTCAAATAGATAGGTAAATATTTTGAATTAGCTTTTGCCGCTGCTTCGCTTGCGTTAGGGTCGGAAATTATCCCACGGGAACGGTTTAAATACAGCCTATGATAGTAGGGAATAATGTAGCTTTCCATTAGTGAAATAATTTTCTCTAGTTTTAGTTCCGTAGATTGTACCCTACATACAAAATTACAAACAATTTTTAACTCTTTATAATATTAGTATGGACAACACATCGGGAAAGTTAAGAGACGTCGCATACGTCAAAAAGTGTACGTGTTTATAAGTAAATCCCAATGACGATGGGTTTCTCGAAATTCCAGCTAGGTACACCTACACCTACCACTGTTTGTCTCTGCATCACCCAAAGATTGACTGGTAGAAAATGCCTATGGCATTAAGTCCGCCAATGTGCTTTTGTGCTTGAAGTGTAAATAAATAAATAAATAAATAAATAATGAATAACTACTTAGTTTACTAAGCAAAATAATTTCAAAGTCCGGAGCTAACTGCCTACTGTGTAACATTCCAACTCAAAACTGCATCAGACTGCATCAATTTCTTCTGAACAACTTACAAAAACAGAAGGTATGACGTATACATTAAATTTTGTGAGTGTAACTCAGGCCAACGTCACAATATAATTCAATGCCACGATCTGTATGTGGCCACTGCGAGAAGTAATTACGAGCGACAGCTGTCTATGTGATAAAGGGGAGGTTTAATTGTTCGAATGCGTTTTAATACCTACTAGTATTACAACTTAATAGTCTAGTCGTCGCAAGCGCGGCTGCGTAACATGAGGTCCTGGGCTCGATTCCCGGTTCGGGCAAAATCTTATTGGGTTTTTCCATCAGGAGCAGCCACGGAGTCTGGATTTGTGCCGGTTGATGGCAATAGGCTCACCCCCTACTACTTAAACATAACTGGCGAAATGTGGGTGAACTATTAGGTCCACCTCTGCCTAACCCTTCGGGGATTACAGGCGTGGTGTTATGATGTTTCTAGTATTACAAATGCGAAAGTAACTTTATCTCTCTGTCACCTTTTTGACGCCCTAACAGGGTTTCGATGTTTGCCACATAGATAGGTAGACCTGGGACATGATAAAGGATTACTTTTTAACCGGGTAAGATGTTCCCGGGAAATAATTCCAAAAGCTAGCTCATCTGGTGGCGGGACTTTTGGTCGCGGGATTTATAGAATTACCGTGACCCTGGAACATAAAGGGCTATTAAACGACACCGTGGATTTTAGTCAGTACAAGTCTGACAGTCCCTCCCGCTCTGCGCTGGGTGGGAGGACTCATTTGATGACTTTACCACGATAAAAAAAAAAAGAAAGCTAGCTCATCTGCGTTATGACGTGTTAATTATAACATCACACTTATAATCTCCGAAAGGTTATAGACAGAGGTGTACGTAATTAGTATCTATACTTACACATTTCGCCAGGTTTATTTTAGTCCGATGTAATTGGGGGCGAGCCTAAATTGCCATCAACCGGGCACAAATCCAAACTCCGTGGCTGCTACTGAGAAATTCGTGATGGAAAAACCCAAAAACACTTTACCCGACCTGGGAATCGAACCCAGGACCTCATGCTCAGTAGTCCCACTTGCGACCACTAGACCAACGAGGCAGTCTAATTAACAGTGTTAATTCTGTGATTAAAATACATGCTTGCCTACACAAAAACAAGAGCATATAAAGGGTGTAAATAGACCATTTACTTAACCGAAAGGCGCTTGTTCTCCCCATCTTTGACATCATTTTTTTGTTCTAGACCATACCTGGGAACCTTCTAGTTACGGAGATATTGGGGGTCAAAGTTCCAACTTTTTTTTAAAATACATGTTTTTAATGTCAGATTTTTACTTACACACCTCCACGACCCCCGTACTATTCAAACCATCCATCAGCACAATGCTTTGAGAACTTTTCATCGAGTCCTACCGTAAAACGTGATTTTCAACCCCAAAAAAAAGTCGATTCCCAGCAATAATTTTTGCGTAAAGTTACTTAGTTTGATGTACAGAATGCTTTGTTGACGGCTATGTGAAGGGTCTATTTACACCCTGTATACATATCTTTGAAAAGGAATCTAAATTAAAAGTGCCAGAAGTCTGAAATATCCGATTACCTATGCCCTGATAATCTCTATGGGTTTCAGACGTATTTTTTCGTGTAAGATATATTTTTCAGCTTAGCGCTCAACTATACGACGATACTCTTTGTCCGTTGTTTAAAATGTCAACCCAACCAAGAAACAGCTTAAATACCAGCTCATAAAATTGAAATTGAAAAATAAACTAACCCCAAGTCACTGGCTAATAAATACTCTCTACAAATGTTACAAACTAGTCGGCTATCATTTTATATCACAAAACTATAAAGTAGCCCGACAAATCGATTCCAAGTTTGTCTTTTACTCGGAACTTCTTCCTCGTAATACTGAACTTTCACACAATCATTGGGCCCTGCTTTAAAAGTACATGCTATTATAAACCATGGTGTTACTACATAAGAGTCATAATTGCATGTATACTTTGTTTGTATTATAGTCTTCCACACAATCATTGCGCTTTAAAACTTCCTCTATTATGCAATTTTAAACCATGGCGTAATAACATAAGGGATAAAGTTGCATGTATTAGTTGGATTACTTGGAGAATGTATGCGTAAATTAAACTTGAAATTAATCGTTTTGTAAGCAAATATACTACACTAAAATGATGTTTGTTAAGGATGTGTTTGTTATGTTTCAAAGATATTTATTGTTGTAAGTTGCTTATTTTGAAAGTTTTGAGTTGTTAGTTTTAGAATTTCCATTTTGAGTCTAACAATGGAAGAGAAAGGGTTATATACGGATTCGGCGAAAACCACAATTGAAAATAAGTATTAGTTTACGTTCTATTGTATCCATAAATCACATGAAAAGGTCATGTAAAATAGGTATTATTAAAATATCTAAGTAGATCGTTTATAACCTAACGACTTGCTTGACTCTGTCTAGATTTTTTGTCATTATATTTTTTTCTTTTACGAAAACCTTGCTTTATAAATTATTTAAATAATGGTGAAAATTACATCACGAACACTCCAATCCTTTTTCTAAATAAAGGTTGCCACTAAAAGTCCCGTCAAAATCGGTCCAGCCGTTTCGGAGATTAGACGGAACAAACAGACCGACAGACCAAAATTATTTTAGAAAAAGAATCAGGTTTTCAAAAAAAATTAAAACTCTTGAAATTGTTAAGTTACAAAATCCGATTCAAATGGGAAGTACTATTTGTATAATAATATCATGCGGGCGAAGGTAGCTAGTAGAAAATAAGTTTATAGACAAATATTTTTTTTTTTCTTAATATTGTCAATTAGATAGGTAGGATTTTAAACTATCATGGTCACTAACATTACTATTAATAATAATAACGGGATATTTACCATGTTTACTGTTTTCTATGAGTTCCCGATATTTCGGCGCTGTTGCAAGCACAATGATCACGGATAAACTGAAGTTAAAAAAAAAACAAAAATGATAATATCGGAAACTCATAGAAAACAGTAAACATGGTAAATATCCCGTTATTAGTATTAATAGTAGATAGGTAGGTGTAAAGTTCTCAAACCAACGCGTATATTTTTATAACCAAAACAAAAATAAAGTCGAATATTTAGAATCTGCATGTTAAATGAAATTAAAATAAATTCATAATATTTCCTTACGAGTAATTGAGGATCTAATCAACATTTTTCTTGACCGAAATTGGTAGACATTTTCCTTTTAATATATATCTGAGAGGCCAATATAAAAGCATTTTTTGTAGAATTTTTCTAAGATTGTGCGACGGCATTTTCCCCGAGAATAATTTTATTTTATAACTGTGATGACTGGCCCTGTACTTGAAAATAAAGGAGGACTTAAATGTTATAAGATTGGTACTTATGTATATCTTGTACATTAGCTACATCTATTTTTACAAGCTTTTATTTTTTTTAATTTCACTTGTGTCGTTATCTGTCTGTAATCAAATCTTGCAAGTTAAATTTGACACACTTCCTGGTATCCGATTGAGCTGAAATTTTGCACGCATATGTATATCGCGTGACAATGCAATATTATGATGACATGAAGCTGGTCTGATGGTGGAGCTGGAAGGTGGCCAAAGGAACTCTGTAATAAAACGACGTAACCCCATCGAGTTTGGGCTCGTTTGGTTCGTCTTGACGAGTACTTTGTCTCTTGAAGGTATCCAGGGTCTGATGATGGAGCCGTAAGGCCATAGGAAGTCCCTAATAAAACGACACAATCCTATCGAGTTTGGGCTCGTTTTTATTTATTATAGTGGCAATGCTAAACTAGCAAGATTTCAAATTTTATTTTTTTATTTTTTAACAGATTTTTAATAAAATGATTTTGTTTTGTGTGTTTGGGGTAAATTAAGACAGTCGTGTTGGTGTTGTGAGAGTGTGTCTGAATGTAATACCTGTTGTATGTATATGAAAGTTTGTGATTTAAACTAATAATATATAATTGTAAAATATATAAACGCATATGCATGCAAAAACGTACGTAGCTTACATCACTTATATACATAGGGTATATAAGTAATGTAAGCTACGTACGTTTTTTAGGATAAGATGCTTTCAGTCAACTCATAGTCTAGTAGTAACAGGTAGACAATCTGTTAAATACTGGTATCCAGGTACACCTCTGCTTACCCTTCGGGGATTACAGGCGTGATGTTATGTTATGTTTATCATTATTTCAATATGCGCTCTATATTAAAACAATATCAATTGACGAAACCAATCATGTAAGAGCTGCTTACCCTAATCCTGTATATTGTCTGCTTGAACACGATACATAATACGGTTTGATCACATAATCGCTTTTGATAACATCCCGTTGTGTTGTATTCAGCAAGGATGATGTACTAAATCAGTTCTACAGTAGTTTCCCAACCAGCTATTGTTGCATTTTGTAGAGAAATATTGATAGACAAATTCATTACAATGTTGATTGTCTTTTTTGTGAGAAGAATTGTGACTACTCCTAGATTTTTAGAACTGATATTGTCATAGGAATAGATAATTATTCGCACGAATTACCTACCTACCACTCTAGAACTTTTCGGCCACATCGGCCATCCGTTCTGTGAGCAAGGAGCCCTGCCCACTGCCATTTTAGTTTGGCAATTCTTCCAGTTTAATTTGGCAATTCTTTCATTTTAGTTTGGCAATTCTTCCAGTTTAGTTTGGCAATTCTTCCATTTTAGTTTGGCAATTCTTGAATTTCGCGAACCGGAAGACGTTACGTTGGAAAGCCTTCCACTAAGTGGACCGATGACTTGGTGATGGTTGCGAGGATCCGCTGGAAGTGAGACGCACGGGAGCGGTCAATGTGGCGACACTTGGGGGAGGCCTATGTCCAGCAGTGGACGTCTTTATGTAGAAATGATGATAATGATCTACCTACCTGCTTTTCTGGCCATATCAGGCATTCTTGGTGGAAGAAGAGAATATTCTTGGTATCTACCTAGCCTTTATCCAACTATGTTGAGGTCGACTTCCTGTCCTACCAGATTCAGCTGAATACTAGTATTTTACATTGAGTGACTGCCTATCTGACCTCCACAACCCAGTTAGTACTGGGAATACGATACCCCTTGGTAAGACTGGTTGTTAGACTTTCGGGCCACTTTATTTAACTTGCCATGTTAGTTAGTTTGTACGTAATGGTCAAATCTAGCAACTGATTTTCAAACCAGCTCACCCCAACCGATTGAGCTGAAATTTTGCACACACCTTTGGTTTTGGTGACAAAACATTTAAATGACAAACATTGCCCGATCCTGCAGGATCGCCTCCTCGCGAGAGAACTTCTCAACGATTAATAGCGTAGACACAAAACTTTGTAAACACGTTCAATGTTGACAGGGAAACTTAATTTTCTTCATTTCCTTCTAATACAAGCTTGTTTGAAAAATAAGTTTAATTTATTTATGAACGGAGCAGCTGATTATTTTTTCCGTGGTTAAGATGTAAGTCCCATGAAGTAAGTTATTCAGTTTGATGGTCTATAGTCCCTTAAAGATACACCACACGTATTTAACCAAGAATATTCTTCTCAAAACGAATTGATAACTGCTAAACTGACAAGTATCGTGAACGTGTACAAAAGTAATGATTTCCAGTAACCCACAGATTAAAAAAAAACCCATCCGCTTGTTGTGAGTGATGTTAGAATATTTTCCAGCAAAGTAAAATTACAAAAATACTCTTATAAAAAGCTGTAAGTTAAGTGGGAAAGGCCGTTTACGTCTATCACCTGTCAAATTTATTGAAAGCTTTAAATAACTATAGAATGTCTGACGATCGCTGCTAAGTTAGGTGAAGACGGCGGGATGAATTCTTTAGCAGTCTTGAGATGCTTGACCTGTGTATAAAAGAAAAGGCTGTTTCAGAATAGCCTCTTTGGACATAGGCGGAAAGCTCAATGAAAAGTGGGACACGTGACAGGCTAACACAATGTCCTCTGCCAGGGCTGCGGGACTGTTCGAAAGAGATACCGTGGCCCTGGAACACAAAGGGCAAAGAAGGAACATGGATGGGTTTTAGTCAGTACAAGTCTGACACTCCCTTCCGCTCCGCCCAGAGTGGGGGGGGGGGGTCATTTGATGATTTTCCATCCGAAAAAAAAAAACACAATATCGTAACCCAGGTTATTGTCTACCTGTGAGTTCCATTGAGACGTTCAGCTGTTAGCATAAGCATAATCAACCTATAATTTTCCCACTGCTGGGACACATGGCCTCCTCTCTATGAGAGGGACTGGGCAATCCACCACGCGGGCCCAGTGCGTGTTGGTAGTGATCACATGTCTTCGAATTTTTGGTTCTAGGACATGCCGGTTTCGTCACGATGTTTTCCTTCACCGTTTTGAGAGCAGTAAATTACACAAAGTAATGCGCCTGGCTGGGCTCAAACCCACGACTACTGTTCGTAAGTCGGGGCCGCCACCACTGGGCCACCGCTGCTCTCAGAAAGTTCAGCCGTGAAAACATGAAAATGTAAGAGAATAAGGGTGTAAATAGACCCTTAATATATCCGAAAGGCACATGTTCTCCCCGTCTTTGCGATCATTTTTTTGTTCTAGACCATACCTTCTAGTTACGGAGATATTGGGGGTCAAAGTTCCAACATTTTCACAAGTTTTTTTTTAAATACTTGTTTTTATTGTAATATTTTTTCTTTACATACCTCCCCAACTATTCCCGTACTATTCCATATATCCATCAGCACAATGATTTGGGTGCTTTCCATCGAGTCCTACCTTAAAACGTGATTTTTCACCCCAAAAAAAAGATTCCCAGCAATAATTTTTGCGGAACTTAGTTTGATGTACAGGATGCTTGGTTGACGGCTATGTGAAGGGTCTGCTTATATAAGCAGACCTACTGACGCATTTATAATATAGTTGTTTTCAAGTATCAACTTACTTCATAATTACTCTAAGAATTCTCTAATTATTTTATTAAAATTAAAACTTGCATTTTATTAGAGACAAAAACACAATTAACTTAATTTAAAGCACTTCTCGTTTATCTGTGAAACTGTCTGCCTTCAAAGTTGGAACTAACACCCCAACATTAATAGGTTGCATCCCTCAAATGGCATTATCTCAGACAACACATAACAGCGCATAGCAAGGCGCGCGCCGTTTTTCATATCTGTGCAAATTTAAGTTACACTGAGCAATGGGAAATGCAAATTGTAGAATTGTTCTGTGACAGGCTGCTATGCACTGGTCGATTTTGTATTCTGGATGGCATTCTAAATAGCAACAGCAACATAAAGTAGAATAGGATAAATAGAATATAATAGTGTAATAGCGTTTACTGGTATTCAGTAGCCTGAAAGTCTTACAACCAGTCTTACCAAGGGGTATCGTTTTACCCAGAACTTACTGGGTTCTGGAGGTCAGATAGGCAGTCAATCCGTGTAAAATGCTGGTAGTCAGCTGCATCCGGTCGGACTGGAAGCCGGCCCCATCAAAGTTGGGAAAAGACTAGGCAGATGATGAGTTGGGCAACAAATAAAGTTGTAACATTTTAAACAGCATCTCTACAACGTATCGTCTGTAATATATTTAATATTTAATCGATGCTTATAAATAACATAAAAGAAAAGCAAAAACTTCGAACTTGAAAAAGCTGTAGTCAACAAAAGCCTCATTAACCTCACTTAGCTAATATTTTATCAACATAAAAATTCTCATAATTGCCTGCGCTTCTAAAAAGTAGCGACATGCGAGTCCACTCTTAGCTGCATTATTATTCACCACGTAAAGTTTTCTTTGTAGAAAATATGAATTTAAATGCAGTATGTAGACACAAAGACAACTAAACTTTGTACTGCTTTGCATCTAGATTATTATATTACTGTTGGCTGTTTTTAATCTAGATTTCTCTGTGATAGAAGATGAACAATTTATTTTAAATGTGACTAATGCAGTCTATTGATGGAAGGTAATTTAGCATAATATCACTCAGTACTAACTGGGTTGTGGAGGTCAGATAGGCAGTCATCATCATTTCAGCCAAAAGACGTCCACTGCTGGACATAGGCCTCCCCCAAGTGTCGCCACATTGAGCGGTCCCGTGCGACTCGCATCCAGCGAATCCCTGCAACCTTCACCAGGTCATCGGTCCACCTAGTGGGAGGCCTTCCAACGCAACGTCTTCCGGTTGAAAATAGGCAGTCGCTTCATGTAAAATATTGGTATTCAGCTGCATCCGGTAAGACTGGAAGCCGACCTCAACATAGTTGGGAAAAGGCTAGGCAGATGATGATGATCACTCTTGTAATCCCCGAAGGGTTTGGTTGAGGTGTAACTAATAGAACATGTCACATTTCAGCAGTTATGTTTAAGTCTCATGTAATAGGGGGCGAGCCTATTGCCATCAACCGGCACAAGGCCAGACTCTGCGGCTGCTACTGCTACTAATATAGTAAGTAACCATCTATTACAAACAATTTCATCTCTACAATTAATAAAGGGTGTAAAAAGAACCTTAACGAAGCCGAAAGTTACTTATTCTCCTTGGCTTTGCGATAATTTTTTTGTTCTAGACCTGGGAACCTTCTAGTTACGGAGATATTGGGGGTCAAAGTTCCAACATTTTACATGTTTTTTTTTAAATACCTGTTTTTTATGTGAGGTTTTTACTTTAAACACCTCCACGTCCTATTCAATCCATCCGTCATCACAGTGTTTTGAGTGCGTTACATTGAGTCCTACCGTAAAACGTGATATTTCACCCCAAAAAAAAGTCGTTTCTCAGCAATAATTTTTGCGTAAAGTTACTTAGTTTGATGTACATAATGCTTGGTTCACGGGTTCGTGAAGGGTCTGTTTACACCCTGTATGTATCTGCAAGAGATATAGAACTATAATGGATTCCTCTTTGAAAGGCCAACTATGATAATTACACCGGCAGATTATTTGCTATAGGTTTCTGATCATTCGATAAGCCTACCAAACCGAGTGATATGCATAATGATTGCTGTTTCATTATCTGTGGTTTACAAACAGATTTGCCGAACGATGTTTCTAGGTGTGTGGAAGTAATTTGTTTAAGTGCATGAATATTTCATTTAAAATATTGTTCAATACTGGAAGCTACAGTTTATGTATTGTTCTAGTGTTCGCAAGCTCGACTGCTGCGCATGAGGTCCTAGCTTTGATTCCCAGGGCGGGTAAAGTATTATTGGGTTTTTCTTTTAAGAATATCTTAGTAACAGTCACGGAGTCTAGGGCAAGATGGCAATAAAGAAAAAAAAAAAAAAAAAACTTTTATTTCGGACAAGCAGCATCCATAGAGGGTTAGTAAAATAAAACTTATTAACTATGTTAATTACACCTTATTTCGATACGAGCTTGTTGTTCGAGAGAATAAGAATAAAGAATAAGAATAAATTTATTAAGCCATTGTTACAAACATTTTCTTAGTCTAACTTAGAGCTACTATGATATAATCGTAACAAACTTAAATTTAACATGGTAATAAACAGAGGTCCCCAAACTAGGCTGCGCCTGTATCTTGGGGGCCAGAGTTGCGTTAACTTAAAATTAAAACACATATTGTTGATGTGATTGTTCTGTTAACAAGGCGTTTTGGTAAGTGGGTAATTGTGGATTACCTTTTACAAAAAAATTAAATTAAATGATAGTACAATAATGAAATTACAATAATGAAAATAAAAAGTATTCTAAAGTTTATTAAATGTCGAGTGAGTGTGTCTTGGTATGTGTGCGTGTGTGTCTGTGTGTGTGTGTGTGTGTGTGTGTTATTTGCAGTTATTTAGTCTTTGATAGTTTATTAACTTAAAATTTCTTCCGTCTCTTCATAGGATAGTTTGGTAAACCATTTTATTATGGTTTTCTTGCATGTAAATTTATTCATGTCTTTAATGTCGCAGCTTTTGCTGATTCTATTATAAATATGGATATGCGAGTAAAACGGGCATCGTCTGGCTAAGAGGCTATTTGCTTCGGGAAGGGGAATGTTGAGTACGCGTTTAGAGATAAGTTTTTTATAATCGGATCTATTTTTTTAGGGTTTTCTGAACATGCAATGTTGCGTTTAAGATGAATAATTGCCGCACTCTTAAGACAGCGAACTCCTTATGAATTAGGTCTGTTGGGTAGCGAAAAGGCTTTCTTAAAGCTACTTTTATAACGGCTCTTTGAGCTCTTTCTATTTCTATAAAAGTGCTTTTCCCGGCTGCACCCCAAACAGAAATCCCGTATTGAAGTACTGACTGACACAGACCAAGGTAAATTGTGCGTAGAATTTCAATGGGTGTACAGTCACGTAGTTTTTTCATCACGTATATCAGCTTCCTAACGCGACCAGAGAGCAGGTGTATGTGAGATTTGAATGACAGGTTTTCGTCTAGTGTAATGCCAAGGTATTTGATTGAGGCAGTGTGATCTATAGCTAGGCAGGTACAATGTGTAAGCGGTGATGTCTGGTAACTGCAGCATGTATGGTATTTAAGTATAAGATGACGTGGAGGTCGAGAAGCTATTGTTTTGAAAAAGGTTATGAATTTAGTTTTTTTAATATTCAGAGTCAGAAGATTTGTATCAAGAGCCTCAGAAACAGTTAATAGTCCGATCTCTGCAAGGCGGTACACTTGTTCCCAGGTTTTAGCGTGGAAAATTATGACAGTGTCGTCAGCATATGATATTATTTCTGCATCGTTTAGTTGTAGGTTTAAAATATCATTCATGTAGAAGGTGAAGAGAGTTGGACCGAGTGTGCTGCCCTGTGGAGGCACCTTAGAGGCACCTACGAACAATAGCCCCAATAATCGGGGAGTCGAACCTCGCGTGAAAGTCGTCGACGCGTGCCTGCGCGAACCTACCAGATGCACTGCAGAAACGGGACAGCCCCATCAACATCCTCAACCCGTAAGGCGCTGATGGTCCGCCGACTATAATAGCCTCGCCCCTTCGCTCAGATTCAATAATATCGAAGTGAAGTTCCAAATTCAAATTCTTTTCAAACAAAATAAATGGCAACTCTGCCAGGCTTCCTTTACCAAATGAAAACAAGGATAACGTGAAAATGACAAATCAGTGAACGTACATAAAAATGCGAAAAATCTTCTCTTTTTTGTTGTTGATTGTTTAAATCAGAGCCAAAGGAAAAACCTTGTTTTGTAACAAGGCTGTAAAAGCCCAAATCCTATAAAGGGTGTAACAAGACCCTTAACGAAGCCGAAAAGCACTTATTCTCCCCGTCATTGCGATAATTTTTTTGTTCTAGACCATACCTGGGAACCTTCTAGTTACGGAGATATTGGGGGTCAAAGTCCGACTTTTTCACAAGTTTTTTTTAAATGCGGTTTTTAATGTTATAACTATAATTTTTATATGGACTATGTCTGAAATAAATGACCCTCAACTACTAAATGACCCTCGACTATTCAATGCATCCTTCAGCACAATGTTTTGAGTGTGTTACATTGAGTCCTACCGTAAAACGTGATTATTCACCCAAAAAAAAGTCGTTTCCCAGCAATAATTTTTGCGTAGAGTTACTTAATTTTGATGTACAGAATGCTGGATGTACAGAATACTGGATGTACAGAATGCTGGATGTACAGAATGCTGGGCTGATGGCGTCGTGAAGGGTCCGTTTACATCCTGTATATTATATAGATGTTTAACTTCACCTACAAATACAGAGTTCACAGTTACATTATATCTATCTAAATGATGTATTGTCATTTGATTGAGACGGACTCACCCTCATAATGAACCCTCCCAGCTCTTTTACAAATGGCTCAATCATAGCATATTGTTGATGACAATGACGACAGTTACATTGATACAGGAATGACGGCATGCTAGATATGATCACCTATTATTGTTAGAGCTTCGTTGGATGGAATCAGAAGTTTCTTGGAGACTGCAAATGTTCTTACTGTAAGAAGTTTTGCTTCAGTTTTATCTCATTTACATTTTGAAGAAAAAGGAAACTTCAGTAGTCTTACTTTTCTTTAAAATTAAGTCTATACGTTTTCTATTTAGTGTGTTTTCTTGGTGGCGTGGTGTGGTTGATAGACCAAAACCAAACCGGCCCAAATGTGCTTTAAAGAGATCCTCCTTTTCATCAAAACAGTAAAGGAAAACATAATGAGGAGACCGAAATGTACTAGAACCAAAATTTCGAAGATTTGTGACATCTATCAAACTATCAACCTACAATAAGCCGGCATGGTGGATTTCACCCTCTACCTCTCACAGAGAAGTCTTTTATGTGTTTTCTAGGCAGGTACTTGCAAGCTTAAAGGGTGATTATGCATGCATGCATACATATGCAATGTATGCGTTTTAATGTTTCTTTTGATGAATATGCCTACATGTTGCCTTACCAGGGTATTTGTTCGCAATCCAAAGAGGCACTATTTAAAATTACTGTGCCCATAATTTCCCTTTTCCGCCCAAAAAGCGACAAAACACTAAAGCAATTACAGCAGAATGATTGAAATTTTCACTGTTCATTCACATAACTACGGCTGGAGTGTTTTAAACTGGGCCGCCCGTACACCGCCTGTCCGCATTCCGTAGTGTATTGCCCAGATGCCGTGGCCACGGTCACTATCGCGGCCATTATTAAATTTGTATTCATGTATGTTTGTTTATGGGTGTTTTGAGGTATGTAAGGACAAGGTCTTTTTTTTTTTTTAACGTGTTAAAATCATCAAATGAGTCCTCCCACCCAGGGCAGAGCGGGAGGGACTGTCAGACTTGTACTGACTAAAATCCACGATGTCCTTCAATAGCCCTTTATGTTCCAGGGTCACGGTAATTCTATGAGTCCCGCGACCCCGGCAGGCTTTGGCCCTCTAGAGGGGGGCCCCGTCATTATGCTGACACTCTTTGAATGTAAGGACAAGGTTGTGCTGAATTAGTAAAAGGTTTGAGGATGACTATTGTGGTATCTTTGGATAGATTTTTTTATAAATCACACATCTAGGGAATCATCTAAAACCCAACACTCCAGTCGTGTAAAAAACTTTCTATGATAATCCGAAGCATTTTCTGAAAGAAAATTTCCTCTGCTCTTCAACATAAGTACCGCAATCCAAATGATGTCGAAATGCTAAAATGGAAGGCATTGTCATTTTATGTGTCAGTTAAATTTTTTTTAACGTTGCACATTTTTTTTAAACGTTGTACAGTTGCAATTAATTTACCATCATCGTCAGCCTAGTTTCACTCCGCTGCTGCGTCTTCCTATGTGTGCCTTTGATGACCCAGCTCATAGTAATTACTGTTGCTTATGCTAATGATGTGACCTTATAGGGATGTTTTCAAAGTATGATTATTACAATGGATAATTACGACATCCCATTTTTACATCAGATTAATGACTCACTTTATCGAACTCGATGATAAATTTTTAACCTACACATGCCATGTTTGAAACCCCCGTACAATCCTATCCGCGGCCATATTTGACATTGTCTTAACCTTCGCCGTTAACCCTCAATTGACACATGTCAACACTCAGAAATAACCCTAAAAATTATTATTAGCCGGCCTATTAACCAGTGACAGAATAAATTGGTATCGTTTTCTCTGACACGTACAATTACGGACGGCCTGTCCGACTGACAGCCGAATGCCGGACACGGCTGTATCGATTCGCAGCCGCATGCGATGTACGCCGTCTGAATCACGATTACCGTTAACAGGTTGGATTTTAAATGATATGTCTGAAGCCTTTTTAATCGTTTTCGGTTATGGAAATACTGTAATCGGTTTGGCATGAGGGTCGGCTTATGATGACATTGTATCCTTCGTTTAAGTCGGAGATTCCTCGGGTTATTCCAAAACATAATCCACTTTTGGCCTCCGTACGTTTTTTTCAGGGGTGACAACTGAAAACCAGCGCTGTGCTGTGGGCCACCATAGCACAGCATTAAGCGCAGGCCACACCGCCAGCTAGCGGGCGGGCGGAGCGGGCGAACGACGCATCGTTTCACTTGTTTTCATACTTTGGTTCACACCGCGAACTATCGAAAGATACGAACAAAGTATGTAAAGGCATCGTTCGCCTCGCTCGCCCCGCCCGCCAGCTGGCGGTGTGGCCTGCGCTTCATGCTGCATAACCTGCTTGTTGCAGTCACGACGTCCAAGCTGTTAACTTGTTTTTGTTTTTTTTGTCTGTCCTTTTGTATTTATAATATTTGTTATGCGTTGTATGATTATTGTTAAGTTATTTTGTTAATATGCACGTCATGTCCCTGCGACAAATCAATATTTTTTCTTTCTTTTTTCTTTCTTTTACCTACATCATCATCTTCCTTCTGATTTCCGAAGTTGGGGGTCGACTCCTCGACTCAGTATGCTTTGCTAGTGTGGAGCCCTTTGTGGAGCTCTGCAGGTCATGCTCCACCTCCTGTGCTGCCCTTCCTGCACAACCACTTGCACCTACCAAGATTTAATTGAAGCAAATGTAAGAGCTGTGCTGGTGGCTACATACTGGTCTAACACAACTTGAGTTCATCGACACGTAAAGAAGAAGAAGCATGTTTAGCTATTCATCTGCCTACCCTTTTGGGTCGTTGGGGTCGGCTTCCAGTCTAACCGGATGCAGCTGAATACCAGTCTTTTCCATGGCGCGACTGCCTATCTGACCTCCACAACCCAGTTAGTACTAGGTAATACGATACCACTTGGTAAGACTGGTTGTCAGACTTTTACCCTTCAAAAACGCAAGCAAAAATTAAACGCAATATCTCAGTCGAAAATATGATGTTTACAAAAAATAAGGGAAAATCTACTCAATACCGTTATTCCTATAAAATTCACTTCGCTGAACACAAACAGATAGTTGGTAGATACCACCAGAGCATGCAAACAACTTTTGCTGTCGAACTATTGATGAGAATACGAGTAATAACAGAAATTCACCGGAGAACAGTTAGATTCCAATGTATAGGTTCGATATTTTTAGCAATTGGAATGCCTGTTCACTATGAAGTCCAACATTCTCTGAAAAATAACTCTCACTTCAGTTTTTCCAATATTGTTTACGTCAAAGTTACAAACAGAACAAAATGTGAGAAAAAAACGGCAATTTCATAGTTAAAGACCGTGTGATGTGTGTATATTTAAATGCCTATTCACATCTGTCCAATGTATTTCAATCAATCGTCAACACAGCCACTGGCTGCAAGCTTAATATTTGCATACAGTATTGCTGTTTGTTGCTACGTGATTCAGTATAACTATTGGTTTCCTACTATCATAGCTATGTTCGCGTATCCACCATACCCGGGTAAATCGATGTGGAGTTCATTGATTTGTTTAAAAAAGAATTAAGTCCCTAATTTTAATAAATTTATATTGGGGAATTATAAAATGAACGAATAAAAAAAACTTAGCGACTGATTATAAGATACTGTTTTAATAACTTGAGCGGTATGAATTTGAGTAGGCGAAAACTAACTCGGGCACGCCGCAATCGCGGCGGTAAGACCCCTCTTTGAGGAGTGGCTGGATAGGCGTCACGGCGTCCTGCCCTACCGCGTGACGCAGCTCCTCACCGGACACGGAAGTTTCGGGAGGTACCTGTGTCATATACGGAAGGAGGAAACGCCTGGGTGTCACCACTGCGAGGACCGCCCGGAGGACACTGTGGAGCATACGGTGCAGGACTGCCCCGCTTGGGCAGAGCACCGCCGTGTCCTCACGGCGGCGATAGGCGAAGACCTCTCGCGCCCGGCATTGGTCGAGGCCATGCTGCGGGGCGAGACGGAGTGGGAAGCGGTCGCCTCCTTCTGCGAAGCAGTCATGCTCGCGAAGGAGGAGGTGGACCGCGTGAGGGAGAGGACAGCGTCCTCCCTCCACACCAGCCGCAGTGGTAGACGCCCACGGCGCCGAACGTCGGCAGACGATCTCCGGCCACCGTAGGCGCGGGCATGCGGGCAGCGAGTAATGGGCGACTCGCTGTCCGACCATCGACCATGCCCGGTTCGACGGCGCGTTGTGTTCCACGCGCGCCTCAAAGAGTGTCAGCATAATGACGGGGCCCCCCCCCTCTAGAGGGCCAAAGCCTGCCGGGGTCGCGGGACTCATAGAATTACCGTGACCCTGGAACATAAAGGGCTACTGAAGGACACCGTCGATTTTAGTCAGTACAAGTCTGACAGTCCCTCCCGCTCTGCCCTGGGTGGGAGGACTCATTTGATGATTTTACCACGTTAAAAAAAAAAAAAAAAAAGCGAAAACTAACTAAACCAACGACGAATATTGATTAATAATAAAATCCAGAACGAGCTTACTACAAGTGGGTTGTGATTATTCTATTTCAGATATTAAAATTCTAGCCGTGCGACTAAATTAATAAGAAATACAGAGAGGTCAACTTCAATATTAAGACAGAGACGATTTTTCCAATTGAGGTTTTACATAACGAACTAAATAAATCATTTGCCAAAGGGAAATTATTAATCGGGCGAATAAAAATTTAATTAGCGAGCAATATACTGAATGGGCCACTATTGTACCAAGTAACTAGCTATTTATCCGGTCATTGCGGCAAGGAGAATATAGGAAGCAACGGCAAGGAGAATATAGGAAGCAAGAGCGAGCTAAGGCTGAGAGAGACTTGTGGCACCCCGACTCGGACAGGGTAGGTTCGAAGGGGACGGCGGGGTCTAGTGAGCGAGCGAAGTGAGCGAACTAAGACCCCGCCTCTCCTTCGTGTTAGGTTACTTTAAACCCTGCAAACAGAAATAGGAGCCTCGCGCAGCCAGTCTACGGCGACTACGCCTTATCTACAATCTAGTGGTTAATAACCTTGTTTTAGGTTTTTTTCAGAGTCCTTGAATTAATTATCACACTGATCGTATTGAACAACTAGTAACTCAAATTTGTTCAAGTCACTGTTTTAAACATTTGTATTCGCCCCACTGTTTGTCGCTCAATTAGTATTTCAGTAGCCCATTTTCAATATTTTTGACACCTTTAATTTTAATTTATTTTCGCTCGTTTAAATACTATCCATTTACATTTATCAATATAAATTGATCAATTGTTTACCTTACAAGCTTGGTAATTATTTTCAAATGGTCTAGCA
Organism: Noctua comes; assembly: GCA_963082995.1. Lineage (NCBI taxonomy): Eukaryota > Metazoa > Arthropoda > Insecta > Lepidoptera > Noctuidae > Noctua > Noctua comes. Next base: position 5,139,915 of record OY720277.1, read on the forward strand.
CTAAGAGGACTCCATTACCTGGTACACAGGAGTCTGATCGTAAGAAGCAAAGGATAGGCGATGGGGCGAATTGGGAACGCCTATTTCTGGCTGGCTTATTCCTGCCTTATTAACGGCTGAACTCATTTCCAAAACAAAGGAGTCCTTACTTTCCTTCCAGCTGATATCTCCACGTTTTACTACAATCTAACTAACGGTTTACGTGCAGGAATTGTCACCCTGCCATCTTTAAATGCAACATTGTCGCCTTATGAAGTTTTAAACGTTAGTTGTGGCTCTGTTATGAGACATAACCTCCAGTTTTATCTATCTCTTGAGGAGCTTCACGTTATATTACATTATTGTGATTACCGTCTTGGATCGTTACTAGAAGCATGTCTATAAATAATTGTATTATGCCAACTATGTATGTGTTCGTGCATACGTACGAGTATAGTAAAATTATAGCTATGACTATAATATACATGCCCATAAATAACTATAGCTTAAAAATCCTGCAAGCATTATCTACCGAGTGTATAATGTACCTACTTTATAAAAGATATTTTTTTTTTTTTACTTTTTTTTTTCTTGGGCACATTACCAGCTGACAGCATTGAGGAGGAGTTTTTTGATGCCCTTTTATAGTTTGTTGTTAGTTGACTTATTTTAGGTTATTTACTAGTTTTTAATTAATAACGTATTTAGTTAGTTTACTCTACTTAATTAAATAAATCGTGTCCCTCCTAGTTAGTTACGTAAACATTCACAAGTTCAACTTTGGAATATAAGTCTTTATAAAATAAACGTTAAAAAATTTTGGGCCACTGGCTAGTGCCAGTAACAATGTTTGGAAAAAATAAAATAATAATGTTCCAAGTCATTAACTACTATTAACGATGGCTGTTCAACTTAACCAGTCTGAGCAAAGAGTTTAAAGAACACAATGACTGTTTGCCTGCCTACTTTTTTCTTTTTTTTTTTTTTTCTGTTGGGAAATCATCAAATGACCCCCCCCACTCTGGGTGGAGTGGAAGGGAGTGTCAGACTTGTACTGACTAAAACCCATCCATGTTCCTTCTTTGCCCTTTGTGTTCCAGGGCCACGGTATCTCTTTCGAACAGTCCCGCAGCCCTGGGCAGTCCCGCAGCCCTGGACAGTCCCGCAGCCCTGGGGTTGCCTGCCTACTTTCCATCATCTTTTTCGATACAGCATAAATTATTATCTAATCTCAGCCATTGCTGTTCAATGATCGTCTCCTGTGATTTCCAGGCATTGCGCTTGAGTTGACCATCATCCTAATAGCGTAAACATTTCACATCACAATACAAATTTTGACGGAAACTCGTATATCGATACATTGCTTCATAATATTAGACTTGCAAAATTAGTTTGCTCGAAATCGTAAAAACGCAATGAAAATCAAGGAAAAATAAAAAAAACAATGAATCTAAAAAAAAGAAAATCTATGAATGAATCTATGTGAAAATTTAAAAATACCATTGGAATTGTGAGTGAATCACGCAATCGCTCCATTATTTACCTCTAGCCCATCCCTCCTTAGCCCAACGAACCTACAACCAAAGCCGGCTGAACCAGAACTAACCCTGCAGCAGCAAGTTTTAAAATGTCACCACCCATTACCTGAGCAGGTTATAAATAAAGCTCGCTCGAGCCAGTGCGCTAAGAAAGGTCAGAGAAGTGTTTATGTGGCACGTGACCTTTGCGCGACAGATCACCTCTGGCTACTTGCAGTGGGTGGACGGTGAAGGCGAGGTTTCTTTAATCAGGTAGGAAAGTTTTATAGTGCAAGTAAGAAGTTATTCGCTTATTTAAACTTACTGATATTTCAGTAAAATATTACTAACTATAACATTTTATATATGTCCTTTATTTATTTTCATACAAATCTTATACATTTTTAAATATTAATTAAAATAAAAACAATATAAAAAACATTTAAAAATATAAAAAATTGTAGCCCACCAGTATCGGGAACAGGGTCCAAGCTACCGGCGGTCAGGGCTCCAGAGAGAGGAACCTCCTAACAATACGAGCCGTGTCCAGGAGTACCACTACATACATTTTATATAATTATTATATTTTGTACCACTAACAATAACATTTTATAGTTATAATAGCTTCCTTAGGTGATTGCACATTAGCAGACATTCTTTTTCAAGATAACTTAATCACGCCTGTAATCCCTGAAGGGGTAGGCAGAAGGTGAACCTAATAGTACACCCATATTTCGGCAGTTATGTTTTAGTCTCATCTGATAAGGGGCGAGCCTATTGCCATCAACCGGGCACAAATCCAAACACCGTGGCTGCTGCTGAGAAATTCTTGATGGAAAAATCCAATAACATTTGCCTGACCCGGGAATCGAGCCAAGGACCTCATGCTCCGCGGTCGAATTTGTTCAAACTTCAATCCACACAGAGCCCGTGGCACATGTTGGATTAAAGGCTAACTCCTTTTCACGGAGAAAAGATCTGTGTCCCAGCATCAGTGGGAACATTATGGCTGATTATAAGTTGCTTATGTTATAGGTACACAAAAATAACCTTAGTTATCTGAGTACCGTTTTTCCAACTACATTGGGGTCGGTTTTTCAATCTTATATCAGAATTTCCCGGCACCTATCATCATAAATAATATGGGTATAGTGCCAAACTAAAATAGATATTTTACGAAGGCGCTACGTCTATCTAGAAAAGAAAAAAAGCCGACAATTTTACGGATAAAATATGCCTACTTATTACCCGAAAAATTCTGTTGAGTATGTACACACCTGCTTATTTCACTTGTAAATATAAATTGCCCACTTCGTTTGAAGGGAACCGGTGAGGCTTCAAAATTCCGAGAAAATACATCGTAAAGGGACGAAGAAGCCTTGTTTATAACGCATAGAATTCCTATACTTACGATTTTTTACCGAAAATTTTTCTAATACTATATTCACCCGGTTTCTTTGTGAAATTTAATATATTATAAATCAAATTTTATTACGAAAGTCGACTATTGCTAAAGCAAAAATGCTGCTAAATGGCCTCAAGGGTTTTTATTTCTCTCATAAATCATATTAATTGTTTTCGTGCACCGACCGCCCGAAAGGGTTTGGATTTGTTCTTAGTACCCCTTCATTGTTTAATGTCACCGTTCCTCCATTGTTTTTAGGCAACTCGATTAGCAAATTTTAATTAGACGAGTATACTCGAAACCCAATTCCGTGTGCTTGTTTTTGCAAAAGAGAAAAAAAAAAGTTAGCATTCGTTTTCAAAATTAGATTTTCGAACGCCATAACGTATGAATCCGAACAGCTTTTTTCTAAATTTGAATTTATTCGGGTCGCTACACACGATGGCATAACACAGACAGTGTCGGCGTAAAATACTTATACCTCTATTTTCATCCAGTCAGCGCTGCGTCAAATCCCGACGGATTTTATGTGAGGACCCTGGGGGCTTGCAAATAAAATTGAAACCCTTTGTAATGCAAGAAAATACCCTTTGAATATCAATATTAAAGTAAGCTGGTATCACGCCCATACTTGACGATCATTCTTGTTTTCCTTTACATTTTTTTATACGCAGTTGAATGAAAAATATTCATGCAATTGTGGTGAATGGGATTTTTGCGTTTGTTACTTTTTATTTTTTCCGGGATGAATGGATTGAGTTTGAATCGGATAGAACATTTTTTAGAAGGTTTGAAAACACTTTTTATTTTGTTGTTATATTAAGGAGGGTTATTTATATACTATTGCAAAGTTATGTTCTACTAACCATTCAAGAATTTTTATTCTTACATTGTTCCCATTATTTATTTATTTAAAATTTCAAACACAGAGTACAGAGGCGGACTTAATGCCATAGGCATTTTCTACCAGTCAACCTTTGGGTGAGACAGAGACAGTGGTAGGTGTGAATCTGAAAACCATTTTTTACTTATCATTATCACAATACTGAATCGACTGTCTTGGTATGGACATATGGACATGGGACGAATAGCATGTGACTAAAAGAGTGATGAATGTAAATGTTGATTGATGGAGAGGGAGAGGAAGACCAATGAAACGATGCATGGATGGATGGATTGTGTGAGGAATGCCATGAAGAAAAAAGGTGTAAATGCTTGCGTGACGGTTGACCGGGGAAATTGGAAGAAAAAAACGTGTTGCGCCGACCCCAAGTAACATGGGACAAGGGCAGGGAGATTATGATGATGATGATTACCACAATCCTAAATTTTACCAAGGGGTATCGTTTTACCCAGTAATTGGGTTGAGGAAGTCGAATAGGCAGTCGCTCCATGTAGAGTAGTGGTATTCAGCTGCATCCGCTTAGACTGGAAAGTCGACCTTAAAATAGTTAGTTGATGGTTCAAAAAAAGTGTTTTTTTTTTATATATATCAGCCTGCCCTGTCCCACTGCTGGGCAAAGGCCTCCCCCATGGCTATGCAATTTTGTTTGCAATTTGCCTTCTCCAATGGGTGTGTAAGGGGCAGCTCAAACCAACCTCACGTCTTTTAACTATCACTGTTGTCACTTGCCACTTGTCACCTGCTCGGGGTACGCCCTGCTTTCAACCAACTAGGCTTTGGCGACCCACCATACTGGACCAGCGTGGCGGGATATGGCCCAAACCACCATAAAAGTGGAAAGTACAACAAAAAACATATAATTAAAAAAACCTTTCATTCATTTTTCAAACTAACATTCCTAAAAATACCGTTACAAATTAGAGCCAAGGCCAGCCATTTTGTCTTACAGAAGACCTCTAATTAAAGAGTTCGTCGAGCGAAAAGGTATGCAATTATAATCCCCCCGTCCTCCATTTGAGACATTCAAATTCAAATTGCAGCTGGGAATTATTCCTCGGTAGAATTCTGTCGTGTCAATTTAACATGCAACTGTTTCTACAGAAATTTAAGTCTTGTCTGCGTTTGTATTTGAGTGTTGTGGAGATATTCTGGTCTGATTATTATACTGGTATTCAGCTGCATACGGTTAGACTGGAAGCCGATCCCAGCTTTGTTGTGGAAAGGCTAAGCAGATAATGGTGATGGTGATGGTAATGGTAATAATGGTGATGGTGGTATGGTGGTGGTGGTGGTGGTGGTGGTATGGTGGTGGTGGTATGGTGGTGGTGGAATGGTGGTGGTGGTGGTGGTGGTGGTGTATGGTGGTATGGTGGTGATGGTGGGTGGTGGTGGTATGGTAGTGGTGGTGGTGATGGTGGTGGTGGTGAATGGTGGTATGGTGGTGGTGGGTTGATAATGGTTTGTATAACAACTTGTAGTTACATTTATATCATAACAGCACGCCTGTAATCCTCGAAGGGTTAGGCGGCGGTGTACCTTGTAGTACACCCACATTTCGCCAGTTATGAGTAAGTCTCATGTAACAGGGAGCGAACCTATTGCCATCAACCGACCACAAATCCAGATGTGGATGCTACCGAGAAATTCCTGATGGAAAATCCCAATAACCTATTGCCCGACCTGGGAATCGAACCCAAAATCTCATGCTCAGCAGCCGCACTTGCGAGCAATAGAACATCGAGTCAGTCAAATTGCAAACGGGAATTAATCCTCGGTAGAATTCTGTCGCGTAAATTTAACGTGCAGCTGTATCTACAGAAATAAGTCTTGTCTTGTCTTTGTGTTTGAGTATTGTGAAGATATTCTGGTTTGATTATTATTGATGTGTGAGGAGTGAGGTGGAAAGCTGACTGTCGCCGGTTATGGGGTATTATGACAGCTTTCATGAATAAAATAAACTGATTTCAACGTTTCATTATTATTAGATGACTTGTTTATAGAGGACCAGGGGTGAAATGGCCGCTTTATCAGAATCATATTAGGATAATAATATATGAATTAGTTACAATTCGTAAAATGGTCACAAGTGCGACACTTCATAATATTGCCTGCGGCTGTGTACATTTTAAGAATTGTAACGTGATTCATAAACTTTATTCTTTCTTTCTTTCATATTATTATTCTAAGATTCTGCTAAAGCGTCCATTTGCCTCGTTAGCTTCAGGTCTACCAAAGGACGTTTCATTGAGAACATAATTGTAAATTTTGTCATTCCTATAGAAAGGCGTCATTATGATACGATGGGATGCCAATTACACTTCATTGAAAAAAAATCGTTTTTGTTATCTCTTACATAATTACAAGTCATTATCTCCTATTTTTTGAGAACGCCCTTATGAATTTATGGAGATAACAAAATTTGGGCACAATGGTAATGTTATTGTGTTGGTATGGTTGTCACACAGGGTTGCCGCAATGACCATCATCATCATTCACCTCTGCCCTGGTCCCATGTTACTTGGGGTCGGCGCAACACGTTTTTTTCTTCCATTCTCCCCTGTCAACCGTCACGCTATCATTTACTCCTTTTTAGGGTTCCATAACTCAAAAGAAAAAAATTGTCCGTCTGACTGTCCGTCTGACTGTCCGCCTGTCTATCAAGACCCTTTATCTCAAGAACGCGTGGACATATCAAGTTGTAATCAAAACCATATACTCAAGTCCACAGTCCCTTGAAGCTGTAAAAAAAACAAACGTCCATTCTCGTGTGTCACTGTCACGCTATCATTTAATCTTTTATCTTTCATATCATTCCTGACACAATCCATCCATCGTTTCTTTGGTCTTCCTCTCCCTCCATCCATCAATTTGCCGCAATTACCAATTTTATTGAAAATAGCAACCAAAAAAAGAAAGGGTGAAATTAAATGGATTGAAGAAACAGTTACATAGTTGCTCAGAAATTGGATTGAGGTCAAATAGCCGTCACTCTGTATTAAATTCTGATATTGAGTCGCATCTCATTGGACTGAAAGCCGACACTAACTTAGTTGGGAAAATGCTAAGCGGGTGTCTACTTTGAGAATCCTGTTTCTTAGAATAGACTGTTCTGATGCTTCGGTCAGAAAACAATGACTTAGACAGAGATCGGTATTTATAGATTTTAGTCTATAGTCAAGTTAAAGTAAATTACTTAAGTTTAAGCTGGAACGGCCAGGGCATCCGCGAAATTCACATTTTCTTACGTTATGTAGAACAATAACTAAATGATTTGCGGCCGTAAAACGTATGTGTTTACAGAATAGTAGTTATTAAAATCATCAATACAGCCCCTTTAAGTTCATTAAATCTCATTGAATGACTATTTCATCAAAAAGTTATTCGATGGGATTAAATGAACTGGGAGGTTTGCATTGATTATATTAATGATTATAACTCAGTAAAGCCATATTTGTTACCTTCGCAAATCATATTTTAATCAACATACAACCTGCTACTGACCTGCAAATTCCAAAAAATGTAAGAAAATTTGATTTTCGCGGGATACCCCGGCGCATCCACCTTAAGTTATTGCTTAGGCAACCATTTTTATGCAATATACAACAATTTAAACGAAGTAAGAACCGTCAAAGAAAACAAAGCTAAGAATTATAACTTTTGACAGTTCAAACTTCAAGCATTAACTAAACTACAGAATAAAAATCGTATTTTAAATGTTTTTAGATATGAGTGTCTTTGTTGCTTAGGCAGTGCTTAGCCAGATAAGTAGCCCTGACACTGACGCACCGTATAACTGTCTAACTACAAAGTGCAACACAGAGATGGGAACATGTTTAAGTTAGAGCAAGTGCTAAATAGCGTTCCCAAACTACTGAGACTACTCCTGAAAGCCAGAATCAACAGTGGCGATCACCAAAAAAGCACCGAGATAATGAAGCTCAACGAAGTCCCAGAGAAACAATTTAACTGTTTTGGTGCCGGCAACGAAATGAATCAGAAAATAATAGCGGAGGCGTAGAAAAAACATAATTTCCACTTCCCGACCTCTGTACTGCTATTTCTATGTCATCTTATTACAGAAACTGCGAATATGTACGGGATAACGTTAACACTGGATTACAATACAAATTGGATCACCTACGAACAAAATCCAATTCAGCGCAACTATTCTAAGCGAAAAACTAAAACCTATACAAGAGCCTTAACACGTGTCTGAACATACGTTTAAACTAAGCTAAAACTCACTAGATACACATGCACCATGTCTCATCGCGCTAACTTTGCCTAACTTGTCGCCCAGTGTGCAAGAGTCCTTATTCGTTCAGAGCCTGTGCCAAGTTTGCCCCATTAGCATTAAGCTTCGCGCTGGCCCCAGTCGCAACTTGTTGCAATTTCCAACAAGTTTGCCTTACCTACCCAATACTATGCAATTTGCTACTTCACCCAATGAAACTAGATCTTCTTTGTCGTTCGCGTAGTGTTTTTACGAGTTATCTCTTGTTTGGTGCCATGTGTAGTGATTTAGACTGTTCTTAGAATTTGTACAGTATTATTTGTCTATACAAGTACTAGCAACCTGGTCCTGTTTTGCACGATTTTTACAACTTAGCTAAACATCGAGATTTAACATACATAACATTACGCCTGTAATCCCCGAAGGGTTAGGCAGAGGTGTACCTAATACAGTATGTAACACCCACGCTTCGCCAGCTATTTTAAAGTCCCATGTGATTGGGGGCAAGCCTGTTGCCATCAACCGGGCACAAATCCAGCTTCCATGGCTGCTACTGAGAAATTCCTGATGGAAAAACCCCAATAACACTTTACCCGACCGGGAATTGAACCCCGGACCTCATGCTCATCAGTCGCGCTTGCGATCACTCAACCAACGAGCCAGTCAAATAAGTATGTCGGATTTGTCAGGATTTCTCTGTTATGCTCTGTAGAAGCCACGCTGTGGTGGGGTTAGACTTGTAAGAAGGTCGCGTGACGTCACCACCAGCGGACTTGCGATTCATTTTAAGTCCGTACTAATGCCCGGTTCCGACAAGTATATTATTATTGGTTTTTCTAAAAGTTCTCATATCAAAACAAAAGACCAAGATAGCTTTTGCAAAAATAGGTTACAGATACTCGTAAAACCCAAGGTTGGTGTTAGTGAAAATAGCACTTACCTACCAACTATTCTATAACTAACCTAACCCAAATCAGTTAGGAACCTACATAAGGCCTGCCCTACCCTAATCTCGGCGTGTGAGCTTTGCAGAACAGTCATAAACTCGCATTACTTCGCCCGTATCCTCGCAAGGAAATCTTGCCGGACGAAGGAAGATTAGCTTCATGATGCCTCTGAGTGAAAGGGCAAAGTTGTGATTTTTTTTGGGAAAAGTTTCTCTTCGACCCCTTTTTTTCAGTCAGAAGTTCGTGGCGTTGGATAATTAGTTGAGGATTCTTTGAATGTTGAGCTGTGGGTAGACTTAATGAACCGGAATACGTTTGCCGCGAATATTAAGCAAAATTTAAGAACAAATTACAATGGTTAATGAGACTTTCGTTTGAGTCGTAATTAAAAATCGGCGGAGGGGTAATCTTTGCCATTGTAACAGTCTGGTCTACCTTCAGTTCTTATTGGAAGAAGGTGGCAAAAAGCTACTTTGTTTTCTTATTGTAACATCTATATGCACTAACCCGCTCGAAAATCTTGATTTTTTTGAACATCATTATTAATAGCAGCTGGATCAAGGACTTGATTCAGAAACCAGTACTTTTGAACACGGCTCGTATTATAAGGAGGTTCCTCACTCAAGAGCCCTGACCACCAGTAGCTTGGACCATGTACCCGATGCTGGTAGGCTACTATTTTTATATTTTCAAAATTATTTTGTTAAAGATGTAGTTTTGTATAAGAAAAATAAATAAAAGAATAATATATCTATCAAATACGAAGCCTATCCATCATAATCACAACCCCTAATCCCAAAACACAGGCCATTCATAATAAAATTATAATACCTACACATATAATTATCATACCAATATTATTTTCACAAAATCTACCCAAAATAGTACCTACGTGTATAACAAAAGGACCCATCGCAGTCTTTGTCTCGGCACGAATAGCCCACACGAGATAAAACCAATATTTTCTTCGCGTCGAATGCCCAATATTGTGTTATATTTAGGAACCGCTGTGATCTCTTTATATTTTCAGCCAACAAAAGAGGACGTTTTTAGGCAAATAGAACTAGGCTTTTGGTTGAAATATTTTCTGGATAGTCTTTGGGCATTTGGTGTAAATAGTTTATATTCACATCAATGTCTACCTAAAAAAAATATAAGAGACTCTTGAATTATTTTATTCTTTGAAAACAGATGCTCATTCATTTACTGGAATGTTATGTAAGAAGAAATATCTATTACTAAAATCCTTAGAATTCCTGCATTCATGATTCAACATTCATACTACATTTCTTCTTGCTGTTTTTATTTTCATTGGTTTAATGTCCGATTTGTGTTACATTAGACGCAACTAAATGAATGCCAAGATTTCATTCCCAGTTATTTTGTACTCAGTAATAAGTTATTTCAGGACAGTATAAAATATACAACTAACATGATTTGTAGGACCGTTTCCCATGTCACAATAATTTTTCCCGTCAAATTCACACCAAAACCCTACCCAAAAATCATGAACCAGAAACGATAAATCACGGATTCATCGATTCCCAAACTTCCGAATGAATAAAACGTCAAATTATTCAAAATTATTCCGAGTAAACAAACGAAAGTCATTGTCGTTTTAATTCAAAGTCGGTTCGGGCCGGTTTTACCACGGATCGGGGCTTAAACCCGATTATTATTTTCCGGTTACCTAATTTCGGGTCCTGCCGTAAAACCACGTTGTTTGGATTACCTATTTGTGACATTAGTGGAACAGAGGTCAGGGGGTTAAATAGTTTGATTATTGTGGGCAACTATCGTTTGATGTGGTTGGAAATTGGCTGATTTGATCTGTAAAGCCGTGTCCTGACCTAAGCTGCTATTGTCGATTGAGTCGAACCGTTGCCTTCCTTTTTTTAGCAAAACAGAACGCGTCATAGCGTCTACAGAGAGAGGTTTCCTGTTTTCTGAGCAATTGTCTAACTCATAAACGGCAAGCGTAACGTGGGACGCCCTCAAGTTCGTTGGAGCGACGATCTTCGCAGGATGGCTGGTAACAACTGGATGAGAGCTGCTGAAAATCGAGTCGATTGAGGAGGCATATGTTCAGCAGCAGACTGTTATAGGCTGATGATGATGTATAATTCATGAACGCAACTATTTGTTTTGGTTACGACACGGGTTAATGAACAATAAAACCAAAAATAATATAGTTTAATAGAAACGATGAAAGGACTGTGTGAAGGATGATATGGCTAGAAAGCAGGTGACTGCTGAGATGACGAGTAATAGAGAAGTATGGAAGAAGAAGACATGTTGCGCCGACCCCGAATAAGCTAGGATAGGGGTAGGAGAATGATGATGATAGGTTACAAATTCCAAGTATTTTAATTCATCGTCTTGATTATTTTGATAGACTAAAACGTTAACGTAATCAAGTGAAATAAATCGCTGCTTCAGTTATTCCAAACGAGCAAAATAAATTCAATTCGATCTAATTGACCTTAACTCTCACTAACTGTTACTTCATTAGTTATTTATCTAACAACCCATCCGACATTGAATACGTAATTAGAACGCTCCAATAGCAGCATAATGTTCCCTATAGATGCAATAGCCAACTTTCCTCCCACTAAAGGAAACAAATAAAACCTATAGTTCAGGAAGACCGAATGGATGCAGCAATCACATCCGAAGTTAGACATAAATTAGCTTCCTGTTAGTTCAACACGAACTCGAATAGACTAGAAACGTTATTGACTTCTAAAATAAGCTAGGGAACTGTTAACAAGTGGGTCAGGATTCAAGCCCAAACGCCGAAACTCAAACTCGCCCCCATTAATCCTTAGATCTTAACGATTGTTTTCAAGCTTTAAAAGCCATCTGCGGCCGGGGGCGACTTTCGAGCGACTTCCGAATGCGAGGATTTGGCTAACAGCTCTAGGATAAATGGATTCTTGATTGGATGATCGAGTATGCAGACCGAGTTTAAAGACCTAGTTTTAGCTAGAATGGGGTCAACAAAACATGGGTTGGTGGAAGTGATTTTTAGAGTTCGCTGTGGATGCTGCTTTTGGCAGTGGGTTTTTGGTAGTTTTGCCTTTAGGTACTACGGCTTTATGACCTGAATAATAAGGTTGAAAATTGGTCGACCGTCAGTGAGCGCAGTAATACCTACGCTCTGAAATTTTAAATGGTTTGAAGAGTCGCATCATGGCACCTGTCTCTTGTTGGTAATAGGGACCAAAGCATCTGTGCTTCTAAATTAAGATTAGGTGCTCTTCTATCTTAATGTAATGTCTTGTTAAGTATTTGTGTGTACATAAATAAATAAATAAATTAAGGTCCATTTTCAATTACAATGAGGAGTACGCACGACGACCAATCAATCTATACAAAACCAGTAAAAGCATGTCTTTCATTGTACGGGAAATCTTTAGAAAGCGAGGCCATGTTATACTATAAATGTAAAGCTTGATGTGTCGCCGTATGTACCCAAATAAAAATGCGCTGTTGGATTTACAACACTCGAATCAGCGCTGAAAACTGAAAATGCGGTGTACTTATCTGGTTCCTAGTCCCTAGCATTAGTGAAAACAGGCACAACACACGGGACAGGACAACACGAATATCGAAACAGAACTTATAGTACTTAAATCTCGATATTCGTGCTTGTGACGTATCCTAACCATTTCTAACTATTCCTAACTATTCCTAACTATTCCTAACTATTCCTAACTATTCCTAACTATTCCTAACTATTCCTAACTATTCCTAACTATTCCTAACTATTCCTAACTATTCCTAACTATTCCTAACTATTTCTAACTATTCCTAACTAATATTATAAATGTGAAACGCCTAAACCACTGAATCGATCATCCTGAAATTTTGAATATACGTTGTCAGGTGTACAATTACGGACTTAGGGTACCTTTCATCCCGAAAAAAAGTACTTATCCTGAGGGAAACAACAATAACGTTCTTATGATAATAGATGGCGCCACCTGTCTTTCGAATCATGATTGAATTATATTATTATAGAAACTTCAGTAGTGTGTTACGAGTTTAATTGTCAAATTCTAAATTAACGCGAGCGAAGTCGCCGGCAAAAGCTAGTAAGAAATAAAATGATTTTCTCTGAATTTTATCAAGGAGCAAAAGACGAGTAATAGATATAACGAAGTAGGTGGTCAGAAACACGCCCTTTATGCCCCGTGGATACTAAACCACCGTTTAACTGTCGAAAGACACTTAAATCTGTCTAATTGTCTACCAAACTACAGCAGCGTAACCTATAAAACACTAGTACGTAACACAAATGGTTGCAATAAAGAAAATGTGTTTGGGAACATCGTTTTCACATCAGTTGGGAGGCTGGTGGCACCCTTCTGGCTTCTCACTCTATTTCTTCGTGTTATCAGCCGTGTTCCATGCTTTAGCTTTAGGGCTATGACTTTCAAAAATCGGGATAATTTGAATAATTTTTTTCATTTTTAGATTTATGGATTGTAAGTAGAACAATATACTTTGTTCATTTTTATGAAAATTAATGAGGGAAGTTCGTGGCTAAATAATAACAGCCGCTCGGATCGATCTTTAGGTTAAGCCGTGCTTGCCTAGGTTGTTCTGTGGATGGGTGACCACCCATTACATACCGAGTTTCCTACACGAAAGCACGTTAAAACGTTGGTCCCGGTGTTTGTAGATCTTTGACAGTCGTTACTGGTAGTCGGTGGCCCAAAAAGTCTGACAACCAGCCTTACCAAGGGGTATCGAATTACCTAGTACTAACTGGGTTGTGGAGGTCAGATAGGCAGTCGCTCCTTGTAAAATACTGGCATTCAGCTGCATCCGGTTGGACTGGAAGCCGACCATAACACAGCTAGGAAAAGGCTAGGCAGGTGATGACTCTTCCTCAGTAAGTTAGCTTTGCTTTTAATCTTAAAACCACAATTATCATTACAATTTTTGATACAATTACGCTATGGTCACCAAATAATTATAGCAATATTACCTACATAAAACAATAAATAATTACAATACCTATAAGTTTTAATATTGTAGCAATACATCCATATTCATAATTACACTGTTTTAACAACGCAATCAACACAACATAATATCGAATACATCATTAACGTTCAACACGTTCATTAGTTAATTGAAAACTCAGGTTATTCAGTAAAGCCTGTAAATGGTACCTCTACCTTATAAAATGTTCCTTTTCCAGTAGGTTTGGGTGTTCAAGTACCACTTATTATTTAATTCCGTTTTCGAGGCTGTTGTTAATTTAAATTGCTTTTCATCTTACGTAATTTTGTGTAAACTAAGTATATTATTTTTGGGATACACTCTGTCGTTTATAATATAATTACGTTGCCTGCCGAAAATGTGGGTGTTTTCATTGATCATTTCTCTTAAATTTGTAAATTTATTGGACAGAACGACGATTAGTAAAAAAGTGTAGATGAATAAGTCTTCCGAATTTTGTCACTGAGTAACAAAAGCAACGTCATTAATTTTTTGACGTTTTAAGCTTCTATTTTATTACGATTTCAGGATCTCAAATAAAAATTCTCAAAAAAAAATACCCTACTATTGACTCCACCTCTTTAGACCCAAAAAAAACTAATGAAAAACCGACTCCACAACGCAGAACAACACTTTTTACTCCAAAATGAAACCCAACAGCAAAATAAAAAATAAAAAAAATTCTTCGCACGATTTTCCCAAAAACTTCGCATTAGCAGCCCTATTCGCATTTGAGACGTTACATAGCTATACCCAGCAGGGTATCTGCCCCTGTTCCGGTTTGAGTAGCTAAAAGAGCTTATGGTAATTTGGGCTGTCTTAAATGTCAACGTCACCACTTGGCGTGTTTAAGCTTACCTGCTAAATAGTTTAAAGACTGACTGTTTTACACCTTTTTGTAAGGATAAGTTGTGAATTTGTTTGTTTTTAACTTAGAACTAACTTGTTAGGCTTAGAAAGTAGGCTTGAGTACAGTTTCAATACGACGGAAATTGCTGTGGCGACGACTGATTTTGTTTTGGCAATTTTGAACCTAAAACCATAGCATGAACGGTTGTATTTTTTTATCAAGCACTATAAGTATCACCCATAGATATAAAAACTAAGTATTATGTGTAAAAGGAATATTTTCATGTTTAAAGTCGTTCGAATTTACGGTAAGCGCGTTCACGCTAGGTGTGCTAAACTAAATGTGTTTACCCATTTCGCATTAGCTCTATCGGAAGCATTTAATATTAAACGGCTGGTGTACATAATAATTTACGTACAATCTGTGGTGTTAAACTACGCCACACACAGTTGGTCCCTATTTAGATGTAGAACACAAATATTAATTTATTTTTAAAAGATTTTTTCCCATTTTGCCGTTTTACTATTTTGATAAATGAACCAGGTATCGAATTGATTTTATACACAAAATATGCACTTATCGTGGGTTTCCCCTCTGCCTCACCCGACGAAGCCAAAGACGCGTGATAATATGTTATGGTATAACATAAATCACAAAAAACTGGCTCTAAAATATATAAAGCGCTCCTTAACGGCTCATATCAGAAACTGGTTCCTGGTCATAGCCACAGAATAAGAAGAAATGGAAGGCTAACGCGTCAGTGAACAGCAACCACTTTATTAGGCGTAATTTAATATGGCGTAATTTTCCACACGGCCCAACTCGCATTAAGCTTGTGATACATGTAATTTTGTGGCGGTGGACTATACCTAAGTAAGTCTTAAATATGTAATAGTCAATCTTCATAATTTTGCTTACTTCGAAGGTATGGTCTTCTTTTTTTTACTTACATACCTACTTTATTGTGCAAAGACACAATGGGTGTCTTTATCACATCCTGCAATATCTTTTTATCTGATATCTTGGTTACAAAAAGATAGGTAGACGACACGTAACATTCGTCTGAATTCAAGAATAAAGTTTTCTTTCCGATTTCTCAAAAACTTTATTTTCATGTCCATACTCCATTTCAAACATACTCCATGCTCATAACCCGTGTTATTTGGTGACATAGTCCACTTTAATCTCCCGAGACACCGCCGGCGTAACAACACCTGCTAGTTCAAAATCTCATTACCTTCCCCTAGGTTAACAATACTAACTCCAATTCAGAAAACCGCTTAATTATTTAGGTATATATATTTAATCCGCTTTTGGTCTGGATTGATTTCGGGGTTATCTTTAAATACCGTGGTTGAATAATCGAAAGGGTACAGTCGAGGCAAGTCGAGGTAAACATTTTGGTACCACAATAAATTGATTATGGTCTTAGCCTAAAAGTTAATGAGACTGGAACATTCCACAGTAGCCTTTCAAGTCATATACCTACTGGAAAATGAAAGTAACGGGTCTTACCCAATTTAGATATAACACCACCGAGCAGCTGCAGGTTACCCATTAGACTACCACAAAACTGAAAAAGAAATATGAGGCGAGATGCGCTTTAGGATGAAATACCGACATGCAGCTGACCCCAACATAAATGGGAAAAGGCTAGGCAGATGATGATATTGATGCTTTACGATGACCGACAGCAAGAACGAACATATTATGGAAGAAAAAATGATGGTGGAATCACTTTACGGATCAATTTTTCAAGCCATGTCTCTGCTACAAACTATAAAAACTGAACTGCCTTAGATTTTAAACCAGTGCTGCCATCTAGTATGAATACGTCTAAATAAGAACAACCCTCGCATAGTCGCCCTCTGGCGTTTTCTCTCACTACGAGGAAACTGAATTCGTTCAAGTTTTCGCCGTCAGATGGCAGTGATCTAAATTGCGAAGTTTGACAATACGACATTAAAATTTATTAGACTGCAAAATAGTGTAGTTAAATATTATGAATAGATCGAAGTTTTTCATTCGAACTCAAAATCAAAATCAACCTAAACAGCAGGCTAGAAGGTTCATTCATGGTTGAATAGATGCCGCTTTTCCATTACGTAAAAACCCTAAACGAAGACCCTAGTTAGCGTAGAACAAATTTATTTTAATATTTTAAATAGAATTAATCAATGCCACTGTTGCACTGTTGTTTATTATTTTGGGTTACAAGGTTTGAGATATTGTAAGTGTTTCCAAATAAATCAAATTTGAGAAGCAATAACATAAATTATGAAACATAATTTTAATAGAAATAAAAACAAATATAATCAGTACTTCAGGAAAGTTAATCAAATTATGAACTAAATATGCACAACGTTAAACAATTTTATTTTGAACAAGGGGTCTTCCTTGTTCACAATAAAATAAACTTCAAGTTATATTGTGAGCGATGTCAGAATTAAAACTTAGCTTGTAATAATGAGCTGGCGTTTTGGCAACAAACAGACAAACACACATGCTCGAAGGTTTATCAAAACATGACTGAATTAATAAACACAATGTTTTCAAACGCCATCTGCATGAGGGTCGTAGAACACCCTGTATCCGAAACCTCTTACGAGCGCAAACGTCAAATTAAACTGTTAATAGATGGCGCTGATCGACCGACTAAGGCATAAGGGTGAAGTTATATAGTGCAAGAAAATGCCTATAGGTGGCGCTAATGTAAGGTTGAATTTCAAAGCATAAAAGGCTGAAGGGTTAAATAATTATTATAACTAATATATATTTCTTCTAAATGCAACTTGCTCAATACCCTGGGATCGGTCTGGAATCTCAGACCGATCCCAACTCAAGAACGTTCACATAACTAAGATCATCATCATTATCTTGCTCTTATCCCAATTCATTTGGCGTCAGCGCAGCATGTCATCTACCATACTTCTCCATTACTCAGACACCACCCGTCTTCAGACACCCGGTGTCTTCTCATCAGACACCTCCTTTCTTTGATAGCAGTGATAGTCTAGTGGTGTGGCCGTCGGACTGACAAGTCATAGGTCTCGAGTTCGAACCCAAGACACGCACCTCTGTTTTTCGGATACATGTGCGTATTGTATAATTATCACTTGCTTCGGTGAAGGAAAACATCGTGAGGAAACCAGCATGCCTGAGAGATATTTCTCGACAGCATGTAAAGCCAAGTCAGAGGCCCATAGGCGGCATAAAACTCTGACACCAGGTTAGGCACTAACCACACGATAAAGAAGAAAGACCTCCTTTCTTGCCATCTCATCTTTTACACAGTCCATCCATCGTTTCTTTGGTCTTCCTCTACTCTCATACCCATCCACAATCATATTCAAAACTTTCCTCGCAACATTTTCCTCATTCCTCCGCATCACATGCCCATACCACGACAACCGACCACACAACTTTTCAGTCACCGGCACCACTTTCAGACTTACTTTTATGTCCTCATTTCTTATTTTATCCATTCGCGTAAGACCACACATCCCCCTTAGCATTCTCATCTCAGTCACATGCAAATGCCTTTCATTCATTCCTTTTGTGGCCCAACAGTCTGATCTAAAGGGTGTAAATAGACCCTTAACATAACCGAAAGGTACTTTTTCTCCCCATCTTTGCGATCATGTTTTTGTTCCAGACCATACCTGGGAACCGTCTAGTTACGGAGATATTGGGGGTCAAAGTTCAAACTTTTTCACAAGTTTTTTTTTTAATACATGTTTTTAATGTAAGATTTTTACTTTACACACCTCCACGGCCCCCGTACTATTCAATCCATCCATCAGCACAATGCTTTGAGTGCTTTCCATCGAGTCCTACCGTAAAACGTAATTTTTCACCCCAAAAAAAAGTCGATTACCAGCAATATTTTTTGCGTAACGTTACTTAGTTTGATGTACAGAATGTTTGGTTCACGGCTATTTGAAGGGTCTGTTTACACCCTGTATACAAGACAGCAAGTCTAACCATAAATATAAATGAAAAAAAAAAAAAACATTTTTATAAATCTGTTACTTTACCTAACCTAACTAAGATAGAGAATAATATTTTTCGAAAACTTTTTAAAATGCTCCCGGGCTACATGGTTTGAGTCTCTTTGCTTCTTTCCATACGCATTCCCGCGCCATACCTTTATTCTATTTATTATTCAAACTTATAACTTAAATATTCCGCCATATCTATCTAGGTCTGCCATGTTAAAATCAGCTCATATGAGAACGTAGTAAGTCATTGTTTTAGAGACACACAGTGACACATCACATACGTCCAGTCCAATTTACATAAAACCTACTTTAACACGTATTTCACCACAAAACAGCCTTTTATACAACACCAAAAGTAATAAAATTCACACAATTTTATTAATCAAGAAACACGTTACATTAACCCGACTGGACGAGAGAAAACAAACGGGTAACATTATGTACAGAGCAGATGAGTATCATGTCAAAGGCGAACCGTAATCGTAAAGCGTGCATCTGATATGATTATGTAAACACAATCTTGTTGCGGACGGACGAGTCAACACTATCAACGATAAGGAACTTGCGGTACTTTGTAGGATGATTAATTTATTTGTGGGTCAACTGAGGTCCTGTTCCTTATAGGATGAGTCGTTACGTCACCTTGTAGGTAGAGTATCCGGGTGTTCATAAATGTTACTTCGAACTTTAGAAGGAGACTTCCCGACAGATATCTACTTCTATTTGAGTCTGATGACCAGTTCCTGGAACGAAAATCAGTGACACAAAAATAAGAATCAAACTATATAAGATTTTAAACTATCATGGTCACTAACATACTATTAATACTAATAACGGAATATTTACCATGTTTACTGTTTTCTATGAGTTCCCGATATTTAGGCGCTGTTGCAAGCACCATGATCACGGATAAACTGAAGAAAACAGAACTCAGAAAACAGTAAACATGGTAAATATCCCGTTATTAGTATTAATAGCAAGAAACAAACTGTCCAGACCGCCGAACCCGCAGTGTTTAGTTAGATGAATTCAATATAATTTTAAAAACAGCCAATCGCGTCCCTTGACTAGGGTTATGTTTTGACGTGTTGAAAATTTTCATCCAAAACACAATTAAAATAACCATTTTGTGCCACAGTAAAATCTCCGTTCCATGTCGTGGTCGGGTCAGGAATCACAACACCCTGACACTGGGTGTAAGAGTGTTAGAGGCAAAGACCCATACGAGTTACCATAAATATTATCGGTCGCATACTGTTAGTATTTTGCCGAGATGTTTTAATTTTACTTCATTTATACAGGGTGTTTGGTTAAACGTGGGCAATACTTTAAGGGAGTGAAGTACTCATAAATATAAGCAACTCTTACTATGGGGCTAACTATGAAATATGATTTAAAAATCTGCTGTTGCCTTCATTTTTTCGAGTTACGCGACCAATAATGTGAGGAGCAGCTGATATTTATTTCGCGATTTCATGGTCGGTCCCATAGTAAAAGTTGCTTATTCTCATGAGTACTACACGCCCCTAAAGTATTACCCACGTTTTAAAAAACACCCAGTATAGTAAAAAGAAAATATTTCTTTCTATTTAACTTAAGGATCACATAATTGCAACTTGTTTCTGTTTAAAATGAGTATTCGAGCAAAGATAGAAGGGTGAAAATCGAATAGCAGGGTGAAAATCGAATAGCAGGTAAAAAAGAGAAGACTTGAAAACCAAACCGAGTTTCCAGATTTCTGAAAAGGAAGCTAGTTTAGCTGGGATTGAAAAAGTGGATGTTTCAGTTTCCTTTAGAATTGAACTCATAAGTTCTCTTTCCGTTTTTAACTTTTGATTTCGGCCCAGCAATACTTTTTTATAACTCCCTAACTTAAAAGTAAGTTTATTTATTTCTCACGTTATAACAGCTGAATTAATTTTAAAGATTGGCAATTGCATATTCCAAAAAACATCCATCCATTCCATGACCTGGTAGCTCAGGTCATGGAATATGCAATTGCCCCACACAGGCTAAAGTAATGGCCAAAGTATTCTATGACCTAACTCATAAGAGTTAGGTCATAGAATACTTTTTATCCCTACAGGGATAAACGAACGAACGTTACCGTGGGATAATTTGGTGTAGGAGCATCTACAAGCTATCCTTTTCAGATTTTTTCAGGAAAAATGTTTGAGACTGTAATGTGAAAAGTTTGAAGTAAATGGCTACAGCTGTATTTGAAAACGGAAAAACTTTACAAATGTTATTTTCTTTCAGCAATACTTGCTTTTTTATTAAAACAAACTACCTAAGTACACCATGATCTGTGCAAAATATTTTTGAATCAATCATTTATTAAAGGCATTGCTAGGAAGCGTCTACCGAAGCCTCTTGATGGATTATAGCTCTCTCATTCGGACGGTTGGATTGGTCACCGAGGTTCGCTCGTTAGTATTAGATAATATTTCTAATACCCGTTGTAATTTTAGTTGTAGTTGTTTTTTAACTAAGTAAGTACCTACTTAAGAGGACGTAATTCTCAAAAAAAAAAATATTTTTTTTTTCATTATTGTGGTCGATGATTTTGGTCCACGGTAAAACTCTAATGAGTTTATTGGCACCAACTTAAATCAATAAAATGTGAGTGTACTACTGGATAAATAAATAAAATAAATAAATAATTCAGAAGAGTTCTGGGTCCCAGCAGTGGGAACATTATTAGGTCGATGGTGTTTATCGAGATATTACTATTTCTATATTAAACATTCTAATTTTATTCCATGACAAGAGTTATTTTCTGTAAAAACATTTTCTTTAGCTCATCAATTTTAGCTTCTAACATTTCTTTAAGCGTACGTTTCTAATAAAATAGCTCAAAGCATTATATCTCTCAGCTCATATCCAGAGCGAAAAACGATTCGCAAAAAAAGAAACTTACATACACGCTAGTTTCCTGTTCAACCGGGTTCAAAGTAAAAAAAGATGGCTATGGTTTTTTACCCGCAATGCGAATCTTTTCATCTTTTTGGTCCGTATCTTTCCTTCCTACACACATCATATCAGAATCATGAAACTCCGCAACCCCAACGTACTTTCCTATCACAATAATGAATATGTTTATAAAGGTAGGTATGTATAGACATAGTCAAAAATAGTGTTACAGCTAAATTAGACGGATTTCCACAGAAACAGAAATTTCCAATTATCTTTTTATTAAAAGACATTTCGAAAATGTTCTCTGGTAACTTTTTAGACCTATGTATCCTGCTTATGCGTATGAAGTTTCATTAAAATCGGTTCTGTCATTTCGAAAAAAAAGGACTTGAGACTTTGAATGAAATGCCGTAAGTCGTAAACGCTCTTATGATTATGCCGTAACAGATACATACTTATAATGATTGTAACTTATTTACTACTATACGGTTCCTCCGGCAAACTGATGCATGCCAAGCAGATATGAAAACCCCAGAAATATCAAGATATTGCCCTTCCGATGGGCTATGAGCCTGTTTTTTACCACCCACTATTCAGAACCTTGGATTTCCTTTGAATCTTGATGCCTTTCTGGTCTGTAAGTGGTCCAAGTTTTTTATGCGATCCATTACGATACCGCTGAAATAAATTATTATTAGATGGCGATACTTGTAGATACACAGAAATACAAGCAAAAATCTCGATTGGATCAGCCCTCATTTGCATGAAAATGAAAACAAAAGCGATCATAAATTCAACTTTACGATGTTCATAATTTTAGATAGGTGTTATTTGTAATCCTAACTTGAAAATATATAATACTAGCTGTTGCCCGTGACTACGTTCGCGTAGATATATGTGTGAGAAAAAATTCCAGACTATAATCTATATCTATGCCAAATTTTATCCAGATGCGTTCAGCCGTTCTGGTGTGATTGAGTAACAAACATCCATTAAAACTTTCGCATTAAAATTAGTAGGTATAGATTAACTTTAGCCAACATATTATAACATTAGCTTTAGCCCAAGGCTTTACCCGCGTAGAGGAAATTGTCCCACGGGAACGTTCTATCAGAACATAAAGTATCTTATGTCCTGACCTGGGGGGTTACCATGACGTCTTAAAGCAGGATTAATTCCAGTGTGGGAAAGAGACAGAGCTACACAGGTCGTGTAGCGCCATCTCTTTCCCACACTGGAACTACTCCCGCTTTATGACGTCATGGTAGGCCACCTGGACCTGACCATAGCCAATAGTATAAAAACTGTACCTTTTATGGAAGGCGTAAATAGAGAACAGTCAGACAGAGGTATTTTTGTATTTATGATATAGCAAATTATGTATGGACAAAATAAACTTTTTTTTTCAAAATAATAATAAAAAATTACCATAAAATGGACAATAAATTCCGTTTAATGGGACCCATAAACCTATTGAAATTTCTGAGCGGTACAGAATTTTTATCTTAACTCGACCGTGCCATTAAAAAGTTGAGTGAGGTGTTTTTTTTACAAAATCTTCCTTCTTAATTTAGCCAAAAACTTTGAATGTTAACATAACAGAGCCATGATTACCTTATTTGTCTGATTCACTTATACTCCATGGGCATGACGCTGGGTTGTGGAGGTCGGATAGGCAGTCGCTCCATGTAAAATACTGGTATTCATCTGCATCAGGTTAGACTAGAAGACGACCCCAATATAGTAGTAAAGTAGTGTAGTGTGTGTGTGTGTGTGTGTGTGTGTGTGTGTGTGTGTGTGTGTGTGTAGTGTAGAGTAGTATTTGTTTGAAGTGTGATTATACTGTAATAAATGTCGATGGGTGTAAATTACCTGAATAAGTGAATTTCATAATATAATTGAGAATAGGCTATGCAGATGTTGACGTAAGACGTAAGCTGCGGTGGCTTGGGAGCCTAGACAGGGGGTAAACGCTTTGTATTAATTCTACGATGGTTTTCAACAGATTTGAAGTAAGATTCGTAGTAGCATAAGTCCTTCCAATACATTTTTGACTCTTAATCTTTTATATCTTTGATTATATTGGCACTTTGTCTATGGCCTTTGCGAGCAACAACACGATTTGATGGAGTCTGTCCGTCAGGTTGGAGATCGACCACGTGGTCTCATGCATTTACTTATAAAGGGTGTAAATAGACCCTTAACATATACAAAAGGCACTTGTTCTCCTCGTCTTTGAGATCATTTTTTTGTTCTAGACCATACCCGGGAACCTTATAGTTACGGAGATATTGGGGGTCAAAGTTCCAATTTTTTCACACGTTGTTTTTTAAATACATGTTTTTATTGTAAGATTTTTACTTTACACACCTCCACGACCCCCGTACTATTAAATCCATCCATCAGCACAGTGCTTTGAGTGCTTTCCATCGGTTCCTACCGTAAAACGTGATTGTTCACCCCAAAAAAAAAAATCGATTCCCAGCAATAATTTTTGCGTAAAGTTACTTAGTTTGATGTACAGAATGCTTGGTTGACGACTATGTGAAGGGTCTGTTTACACCCTGTACACGTTGAGTCAAGTCGATCGATCATGTTTGTGATTCTGTGTGTCCACAATAATTAGTAACACAGGTCCAAATGATTATTTGTTCAACGTCGTTACTTTTTGAAATGCTAATTAGACCAAAATTAATTTGAACAACGTATGCGCTATGAATATTTAGGTTATCAAAAATGGCTCCAGGCCAGCCATTGTTTTTGATTTAATATCGTGTACAACAAGCCACAAAAGCGGTTGTAAAATATTATGCTCCATAATGGCGTGTCCATAACTATAATAACAAAGTTTGTAGGCACATTTTACATTCTATTTTATTCATGGTACCGTTGAAAATGTAACAACAATAAAAAAAAAACAATGAAAATGCGGTATTTGTATTTGAGACATGAATTTTGAACTTGTGTGGGTGTAAGTCCAGTCTGCACGAATAGTGATATTGACCAATCAGATTTAAGTTCACCCACGATTCAGTTTGCAGAAGTTCGCACTACAATCATTAAAATTTGACAGCTGCTATCGTAAGTCTGACAGCAAGCCAACATCCACCTTAAGTCCACGTAAATAAAGAACATGCTTAATGATTTTATCAGAATTGTCAGTGGTAACAATTTAAATGCAGCTTAATTAAAATGAAAATAAAAATCAACGTGATATTTACAGTGACGCAAATAGGCTACGGGCACGAAACTAGAAGAGAGGAGCTGTGGCCCAGCACGGCAATCACGATGAAACAATTTCTGTAGCCTTACGAAAACGTAAAGGTCACTTCTAGTTCATCGTTAAGGGGGCAGCGCCTGGGTAGGCTGCGAGTCATGCTTGTGAAGCAGGTGGCGGGACGTGAGAGGGAAAGAACCTAACGTCCCAGCCGCCGCGGGAGACGCCCTGGGCGTCGGGAGTCACGTGGTGGCTCCCGGCCAACCGTAGGCGCGGGCCTGTGGACGGCGACCTATGGGCTACCTCGCCGTCCGGCCGTCTTATGACGACAGGCCGTGTCGACGGCGCGTTCGTGTTCCACGCGCGCTTCAAAGAGATGTCAGCAACGATGTAGGGGTCTGCAAGGGCCGATGCCTGCCAGGGCTGCGGGACTGTTCGAAAGAGATACCGTGGCCCTGGATCACAAAGGGCAAAGAAGGAACATGGATGGGTTTTAGTCAGTACAAGTCTGACACTCCCTTCCGCTCCGCCCAGAGTGGAGGGGGGTCATTTGATGATTCCCATCCGAAAAAAAAAGGGTAGGCTGCGAGATTCAAATTTTCTTAGGTTTTTGACAATTTACAGGTCACTTTCAGGCTGTATGTGAAACAAAATAGGTATGATTCGCGACCGTAACACTTATGTAGCTACAGAATATAGTAATTAAAATCATCAATACAACCCTCTAAGTTCATATAATCGCATTGAATGACTTTTTCATGAAATAGTCATTAAATGGGATTATAACGCTGTTAGGGCATGGTCGCGAATCTTATTTTCATCCATCTTAATCTTCGCGGGCGCTTCCATCTTAATCTTTAAAATTCAACAATGTCCTAACAAAACGTTTTACACTGTGTGTGGTTAGAATGTCATAGATATTATTCGAACTGCTAGACTGCTAGATTGGTGTTTTTAAAACCTGAATAGAGCAATATCCAGATTAATTTAAACCATTTAGTTAATTTTAGCACTTGTCAAGCCGTTAAATGTAATTTACGTAATGACTGCTTAACCAAGCCGGCAGTAACTATTTATGTTAATATAAATTACGCTGTAAACATCAAATTAACTGCGAATTATGGCCGGTTTAATGGAACGTCAAATTAAAGCCTTTTCATAAAGTAATATTTGAGACTAATTACTATGAAGACTAAACAATCATTGATAGATATCACTTACAGATTGAGCCCCGTTGACACGTACCCAGAACACTCGAACGAGACACTAGTAGCTTACTACAAACGGTAATCCGAGAGCACTTGAACGTGAGCGTTACGTGGTAGTGGAATTGGACCACTGTCTAATTATATTAGCTGGATTACAGACTTGAAACGAATGTACTCGTATCATGTCAACGAGGCTTAGTAGTGCAACACATGGTATAAAGATCGTAGGTATGTAGCAACTGGCATAATAAAACAGATTTAAGCACTGGATTGCCCATTACCAAAAAGATTAAGGTTTATAATGGACATCATCATCATTAGCCAACTGCTGGGCATAGGCCTCTCCAATCGAATGCTATCTAATTCGATTCTGGGAATGAACGGTAAGGGTCAATGTCCAACTCAACACTACATAAAAAGTATCAAATTTTTCACTACTTTGTTGCATCAAAGTTTGTGACCGTTCAGGATAGTATGGGAGATAGTCACCCAGATCTGTATCATATACCTATATCAATATTGTACCAGCTCGTAAACGTAAAATGTCGACTCCTCATCATCATCAGCTTAGCCTTTTCCCAACTATGTTGGGAGCGGGTTCCAGTCTAACTGGATGCACCTGAATACCTGTATTTTACATGCAGCGACTGCCTATCTGACCTCCACAACCCAGTTAGTACTTGGTAAGACTCATTGTCAGACTATCGGGCCACTGACTCCCTGTAAAGACTGCCAAAGATCTACAAATGACAGCCGGGACCAACGGCTTAACGTGCTTTCCGAGGCACGCAGGAAACTCGGTATGTAATGGGTCACCCACGTCACGATGGTCATCCACGAACCAACGAAGGCAAGCGCGGCTTAACCTTAAGATCGACCCGAGCGACTGTTATTATTTAGCCATGAGCTCCAAACGTAAAGTGTCGACTAATCTGTAAAAAAATCTAATAGCCAAGCATGTCGAATTGTCGATGATAAAGCAGATGGTAACCGAAAAACCGTACGCCTCTTGATCCTGAAGTTATAATGAAATTTCAACCTTTTCCCAGCCATGCTGGGTTCAGTTTCCACTCTAATCGTATTCAGCTGAATACCAGGATTTTACATGAAACTACTGCTTCTTAACTCCACAACCAACATGAAAACAGCCCACAATTTTATATACCTTGAAAACATAATAATTATCAGTGCTTCTGATCTACAGGTGATTGGTAATTTAGTGCATTTTATGAATGATGCTGGAGTTGCTTGTTGTAGATTATTTTGGAGATAATTATTGAACTTTTTAAGCTTTTAACTTGTTTTTAAGACTGTTTTCTGTTGGTGCTCACTTCCAAGTTTTGTTTTGATATTTTTGAGTTCATTCACCTGCCTGTACAATATTCGCTACATGAAAGGAGTTTTAGGGTGCATAAAAAGAGCCGCCACGAGTACACTTAAGTACGTCTGGCGTACCGTGGGCAGTCGCCCGCTAAACACTCTGCTGAATGAAGGTATAGATAGAATCTATACTGTGAATTTATAGTGTTTGCTATCTTTTGTCTGCGTCATCGCCCGTGTGGAGATCAGTGTCAAATTATTCCAGGAGGATACGACGTACTACCGGTACAAAAGTATCCTATTTCCCAACGCAGGTCATGATTATTTGTTTGAAATTTTAATCAGATGTTACCTAAGGCGTAAAAATGTATGCAGACAGACAGAGTTCTTACGCAGTTACAATATTAGTATGGACCCCTTAGTCTGGGAAAAGCAGGCACAAAATCGGCCCGAGTGGAGACTGCGTGTGCATCGGCAGGTCAACGCCTTCGAAGAGAGAAGAAGGTCGCAACTAGACTTAAAGTGTGATAACCTTAAAGCTAGGCCACCTGCAGCTATACCCTTCAATTTCGTCAATGGTGTTCTGACCTGTCCGCTTTGTGCTCGGAGTTTTTCGGCCAAAGTTGGGTATGCTAGCCACTTGAGAGCACATGATAGAGCAGCACACCAAAGATCTCGACAACCTCCCTAGAAAGCCATCGAATGCAGTCGCTGTGGCCGAATTCGGCTAGATGGCATCATCACCATCATCATTAGTATGAATATTTTAGGTACCCGAACAGAAGCCCTAATCCGGGATATTCATTTACGATCAATTTGTTCGATCACTTATAATTATGAGGTTGTGTGTTTTAACTAGTGGTATTTTCTTTCTCATCGATACAATTTAGCATCACACCTATATTCTCCTAAGGGTAAGTCAGCGTAATAGGAGGCTATCAAACGGCGGTCACAACTCCTGACTCCAGCCTGCTATTGAGAAATGCCTGATGGAAAAAGCCAAGAACACTTTGCCTACCATCATCATAATCTGCCTTTTCCTGACTTAGTTGGGGTCGGCTTCCATTCCAACCGGATGCAGCTGAATACCAGTATTATACATGGAGCGACTGCCTATCTGACCTCCACAACCCAGTTAGTCCTGAGTGGCCACTGACTACCTGTAACGACTGTCAAAGATCTACAAATGACAGCCTGGACCAACGGCTTAACGTACCTTCTGAAGCACTGAGCAAATTCGGTATGTAATGGGTGATCACTCATCCAAAGACCTACTTAGGCAAGTGCGGCTTATCCTAAAGAACCACCCGAGTGGCTGTTATTATTTAGCCACGAGCTCCTCACTTCGCCTGCCATTTATGGATAAAATACCTGTACCAAGATCTTGTGTATTCTACTCCATACAGGCTCGAGCACAAAAAAATATCGCTGTGTGGGTTAAAACCTTTGTTCATCACCTACAATTCGGTATATTTTTCTAGTGACACATTGTTTACGCGAGCTGTCTCTGTTTATCTACTCCCAAAACGTTACAACTGAAACAACGTTAGGCTACCTTTGTTTTTAGAATAAAGGTTTGTTTTATACTATAGAATGTTATTTGCTAAAGCATCTGCGCTGCTATAACAGACGCTCGGGTCGATCCTTAAGCCGTTAGTCCGGGCTGTCATTCGTAGATCTTTGACAGTCGTTACAGGTAGTCAGTGGCCCGAAAACCTGACAACCATCCTTACCAAGGCGTTTCATATTACCCAATACTAACTGGGAAGTGGAGGCCAGATTGGCAGTCGCCCCATGTAAAATACTGGTATTCAGCTGCATCCGGTTAGAGTGGAAGCCGACCCCAACTTAGTTGTGAAGAAGCTAGACAGATGATGTTGATCTACGCTGCTAAAATCTTCTAGTTCAGTAAAGAGCTATGAGGAACAGTATATTGTAAAGATCCTGAACACCTTTGAAAAGGCAGGATCCTTTGATCAGACGAGTGTTGTGTCTGGTGGGGTACTTCCCGACGGATGTTGTTGGGCTGTATAGTAATCCTAATCACAGGGGATAACTCTACTTATGTTACCTAAGATTGTACGTGGTATCTGATACGGTACGTAGTTCGTATTCATTCGTTCACATTCGTAAGACGATCAAAAAAAAAAAAAGAATAAATAAATAAATGATCACCTTTTTCACAATATCTTCATAACGCACTTGTTTTCTCCAGACGTTTTGTGCATCTAGGCGGTGTTCTTTGAAGTATTTTTAACCGACTTCTCAAAAGGAGGAGGTTCTCAATTTGGCTTTGGTATTTTCTTTTTATTGTATCTGATAAATGATGTAATTTACCGTGTGGCGGAGCGGGGAATAGAAAGGAGACTGACTCAGACTGATTGAAATCTGCGGATTTGCGTTATATGTCAACTTTTGTTACGACATTGGAGCGATGAGGTTTGTGGCAACAAAGTCTATGAAACAAGAAAAGTCACCGACTTGCAGAGGTAATGTTATTTTCCATGTTTTGTTTTTTTTTTTTTTTGGAAGTCCTTTATTTTGTTTGCAAAAAACTTTTGTGTGAAACCATTTCAATTTTGTAGATTTAACCTGTTTGGTTAGTACAATATGCCATTCAATTACCCAAACTCCATGTCAGTTACTTCCAATACCAACATAATTATCATAATGGAAGCTTTCCAAGTACTTGAAATTAGTAATTCACTATTGTGGAACCTCATCATTCCACTAAGTACCTATCAACACTCTAAATCTTAGAAGAAGCCTAAATTATTCATTAGTTTCTACACTAACTAATTATATTTTGAGTCTTACCGGCTTACGTTGAGGTAGTTACTAGTGAGAGTGTCCATGGAGTTTATTGCTCATTCTTCTCCATATCTACGCTTTGGAATGTGCAACTACAGTACTTTCTCAAGTTATTATACCTTGTGACTGTGACTGTAGCTTCGCTTTTTTTTTGTTTTTTTTTTTTTTATTGACATAAATAAAAAATAAAAAAGTATTTTTGTAGAATGACTATGTTGTTGTGAGGTTCGATCAAAATAAATGGTCTTAAAGTCAAGGTAAGGTCTTAAGCGCCAGGGTAGCCCGCGAAATTCAAATTTTCTTTAGTTTTTTATAATTTGCCGGTCAGTGTCAGGTTGTACGTTGATTAAAATATGATTCACAACCGTAACAAATATGGCCGCACAGAGTTGTAATCATTAACATCATCAATACAACCTTCTAAGTTCATTTAATCCCAGGTCGCGGGACTTATAGAATTACTGTGACCCTGGAACATAAAGGGCTATTGAAGGACACCGTGGATTTTAGTCAGTACAAGTGTGACAGTCCCTCCCGCTCTGCCTTGGGTGGGAGGACTCATTTGATGATTTTAACAAGCTAAAAAAAAAAAAGTTCATTTAATCCCATTGAATGGCTTTTTCATAAAAAATGCAGAATATACGCTTCGCAAAACGTCATGTTTTGGAAAAGAAAGTCAGATTCGCAAAAGAACCGACAGGTGTCTTTGGCTCAGAACCTCCTATTCGTAACTTACCAAATGGAATTCATCACTCTGAGCATAATATGAAGGTATTACTTATTGATTTAAGCGGAGGTTAACACGCCATTATAACCTATGTTATAGATACAAAGACACAAAGTTTCAAACATTACAATATAAATTCTACAAGTCGAAAACTGCAGATATGTATCGCTATAGTGGAAGGAAAGACGAGGTCCTGGGTTCAATTCCCAGATCGGACAAATTGTGAACGATGTTTCTTTAAATGATTTTATTTTGATCAGGATGTTTTTGTAGCAGCCACGGATTCTGTATTTGTGAGCGTTAGATGGCAATAGACCGTCCCCTATTACAAGAGACTTACACTTAATTGACAAAATGTGTGTGTACTATAAGGTATACCTCTGCCGAACCTTTTCGACATTACAAGCGTAATATAAGATTCATGAAATAAATAAGATCACGTTTATGATACCTACCTCGTTGGTAATTTTCCTCTTATGTAAATTGAAGATGCGCTAGGGGCGTTTTTTGCGTAACGGATAAATATGAGCAAACGGTAACTTTCTCAAGACTTACAGGAAAAGTATTACTTACGCTTTCAAGTCGGAAATACATGGCTATATTTTAAATGAGTCATACAGCTTAAGGAATAGTTATAATTTTAATGTAAAAAACTAACTGTTGCCGGCGAATTCGTCCGCGTGAAATTATTATAAAAAATATTACTTCTCCATTCGAATCGGATTTTGATAACAATTTCATGGGTTTAATTTTTTTTGCATCAAACCCTAAACTATTTTTCTAAAATAAAGTAGCTAGTTACTCGTTATAACATGCTATCTGCCAGTAAAATTCCCATCAAAATCGGTAGAGCTGTTTCGGAGATTAGCCGGAACAAACAAACAGATAAACAAAAAAAAATCATTTATACAAATGAAACAAACAGACACTTAAATTTTATTTATTTGTATTTATTAACTAGTGACACACCCCTGCTATGCATGGGTTTTATGATTTGATAAACATCCAGATTGTTTTAAATGTTAGTTTTACATAATATTAACTATACAATAGTCATAAAACTCCCAGAGTATTTTTTTCACGTGATGGTGTTAACCGCATCAAAAACGTTTTTTTTTTTTAAAGTAATTTTGACCCACACTAGGAACTTCTCCTGTATCGTGGGTGCGTCTACAAACATTTAAACTCACAAACACAAACAGCTGGATTACCTAGTTTAGAAAGTAAGATAAGCAACAATATAGAAATATATTTTTTCATAGATTCCGATATACAGGGTGTAAACAGACCCTTCACATATCCGTCAACCAAGCATTCTGTACATCACACTAAGTAACTTTACGCAAAAATTATTGCTGGGAATCGACTTTTTTTTTTGTTTTGGGGTTATAAATCACGTTTTACGGTAGGACTCAATGGAAAGCACTCAAAGCATTGTGCTGATGGATGGATTGAATAGTACGGGGATCGTGGAGGTGTGTAAAGTAAAAATCTTACATTAAAAACATGTATTTAAAAAAAAAACTTATGAAAAAGTTGGAACTTTGACCCCCAATATCTCCGTAACTAGAAGGTTCCCAGGTATGGTTTAGTACAAAAAAATTATCGCAAATACGGGTAGAACAAGTGCCTTTCGTTTGTGTTAAGGGTCTATTTACACCCTTTATAACTAAGCGGTTAAAGTAAAAATACTCTTTCATCCATTCGCGGTTGTCGTAGACAGGACAATTTTATGCGCCTTGGCACTGACCGTACGAGGCTGTGACGTCACTCGCATGAACGGGATAATTGCAACTAGCCCACGGAACCGGTGCGAGAGAGTGGCTTTGATAACCCGTTTGGCCATTGTGACGAATGCGGAGCAGAATCTTAGGGATAGACTTGAATACTAACAATTTATGTAAGTATTATTATTATTTATTTATTACGTATTTTCGGAGTTTTTGTTACGGGGATCCGCTGGATGCGAGTCGCACAGGACCGGTCAATGTGGCGACACTTGGGGGAGGCCTATGTCCAGCAGTGGACGTCTTTCGGCTGAGATGATGATGATGATGATGTAAGTATTTTATACGGTTTAATTTAAGTAATCTATTGGGATTACTCGACTAGTTTTGAAAATCTTATTCATCATCTTTTAAAACTGATTTTAAAAATTTAATTTTAGTTAAATTACCAGTTTTTCGTTTGCTTAAATATTTTTATCTATAAATAAACATTCTATATCCAGTTCAAAGATAAAATAAAATAAAAGATAAAAAATGTGAATGAAGAAAATTTTGAGTATCAAACTCAAACTCAAAGCATTTATTTCAATTGGACCATACCAGGCACTTTTGAATGTCAGAAAAACAAAGAAGGTGAAGCTACAGTCGCAGACACAAGGCATAATAACATGTAATAGTACTATAGTTGCCCATTCAAAAGCGTAGATCTCTGTGGAGAAGAATGGATAAGAATGTGGATGACGATAGATGGACTGTGTGAAAGATGATATAGCAAGAAAGAAGTTGTCTGAGGAGATGACGAGCAATAGACAAGTATGGAAGAAGAAGACTTGCTGCGCCGACTCCAAATAAATTGGTATAAGGACTGGAGAATAATGATGATGACGATCTAGTTCAAAGATTCTATGATGTAGTAGATAAGTATATTATATTCTACCTGTGTGAGTACTTATAAGACGTATCATTACTCCTAATTTATACTCAGTATTTACTCGCATCTGAGATGTTTCATTCTCCTTAAAGTCCCGTCCTTATATAGCGACCCTGCCACTTCTTGAGCGAAAATTTGTCAATCATTTTTATTTATTTATTTATTTATTTTATTTATCAACTTACATCTACCATTACAGCGAGATAACCAATGCGGTAAATGCGCCCTAACCTAACTTAATTGCTAAGCTTAGTCCTTAATTTAACTTAATTGTTACTTAGAATTAATATCTGTAACTAATTACAAACAAAGCATTCCTTGTGAATCACTCAGAGAACAACAGAATAAGTCCGTTTCACTCGCTATAAATCGTTCTCTGAGTGAGTGCCTTCGAGTTGAAAGCCCATTGAAAGAAAATCATCATGTGTCAATCAAAAGTGCAGAATGAAGAGGTTATCGTAAACCAGAACAGTGCCTTTGGAAGCCACAATTCAGCCACGATAGAGGAGTTCAAATTTCATTTATCCAGAATAAGCATTGTGGTCAAATCAAAGTATGCCAAAAAAATCGGTAACTTTCGTGCACATGAAGATTCGTGAGTGTAGCTCATACATATTAATTGTCATTTTAGCTGTCAGCAACACAGGAAAGGATTATATTCACTTATTCCTTATACATATTCAAATCGTCGACAGAAATTGATTACGCGTTATTTCTAATTTGCGACAATTTCTAGGAAAGACCTTTGGCTCCATATAAATTAAGTGCTTATTTACATAAATAATTTTACTCTTTTACACAGTAAGACATGTGGTTAACAAATTATGCTAAACTCTGCTTACCCGTTCGCGACGTAAGTGGTGACATTCCTAGTACGATACATCTTTGAGCGATATGGAACGTTATGCAATTGTACTTGTACGATTCAAACTTACTTGGCAAATACTAAAGAGTGCAGATGTGGACGTAGGCAGAAACCAAATGAAATATCAAACGAAATACCTATTCTATTTTAAACTTACGATTATGCACTAGATGATTTTCCCCGATCCCCTGTTCGTTCTTTTTACATAACTAAACGTCACGCTTGTAATCCAAGAGGTGTACCTAATAAGTACACCCACATTTCGCCAGTTTTGTTTAAGTCCCATGTAATAAGGGTCGAGCCAATTGCCATCAAACGGGCACAAATTCAGACTCCGTAGCTGCTACTGAGAAATTCCTAATGGAAAACCCCAATAACACTTTGTCCGACCGGGGAATCGAACACTGGGCCTCAGGCCCGGACTCCACCAAGGCGGAGATGGGCGGGGCGGAGAGGAGATGTGTAAGATTCGACCAATCACAGAAGAGACGAGAGACGTAATGTAGATTTCAACCAATTTGATTGGTCGGTTTTCGCACGTCTCCTCTCCTCTCCGCTCGTCTCTGCTTAGGTGGAGTATGGGCCTCATGCTCAGCAGTCGCGCTTGCAACTACTAGACCATCGAAGCAGATTTTCCTCAGCAATCCCAGTACACAACAGAACAGTAAACATGGTAAATATCCCGTTAGTATTAATAGTAATGTTAGTGACCATGAAGCGCAGGCCACACCGCCAGCTGGCGGGCGGACGAGCGACGCGAACGACGCGTCGTTTCACCTCTTTTCATACCTTGGTTCACACCGCGAACTATCGAAATATACGAACAAAGTATGAAAAGGGCGTCGTTCGCGTCGCTCGCCCGCCCGCCAGCTGGCGGTGTGGCCTGCGCTTTATAGTTTAAAATCTTATATCTCAGCAAACCCATCCCCATTTTTTCATCTCTCGATAATGTGCTTCTTTTCGCCAATTTCGAAATGTTCACACAGTTCGATATAACCGTTAAAACTTAATTACAATAAAGCCGATTCTCCACCAATAAATCGTATATACACGCCTACTTACCTTTAACGTTCCCAAATACCGCACGTATAGGCTTAATACCTTCCTTCTTCCATCAAACGGGAAATTGCACGAAGTTTATTGCCGAACTTTGGAAACTTCGCATACTCGACGGGATTCGAGTTCACACCTACATGCAAGGCAATATAGATCGTATAATGGGTACATACCTATGGTGCTTGAATGTAGTTCCCTTAGCAATTCTCCTCCGCGATGCCACAGTGCTTCCTTGTTTACTATGCGAAGCTCCTTAGAGATTAAGTCTTAGGTACACGACATACAATATAGAATAGATAGATACCACACAATATCTAGGTATCTGCTTGGTAGAAACGTAAATTGAGTAAACCTGGAGCAATTTCTGCTTCAGTTGCCGCTTGCGTTTTGAGTAAAACTCTTGTTCTTTTTTGAGGTCCTGGTACTGTCGATGTTTTATGTGATTGAGTTTGAAATTTAACTCAGCTAAAGGAAAAGCGTTTAAAGAAAAATAAGTAAGGAAATATTTTTCTATTTGTAAGATTTGCGTTGGAAGCCAACCCCAACATAATTGGAAAAAGGCTAAGCAAATGATAATTGTGAAAATATTCTATGAGTCAAAATTCAGGTCATGCAAACGTTTTGGTATGCCGCCCACTCTAGACAAGTCAAATCAGATACAAATCAAGGCGAAAGTATGTTCCTCCTTTAAATCCAAAGCAATATTTTTTTTTAAATTAAATTTGACTACTTTTGACCTCAATCTAGCCCTGAGGACAGAGATGAGGTCGACGATGAAACGAGCTAACCCAAAAGAAGCCTATTAACTCGCGACTTAAATAGATGCTGTTGCTTGCTATTGATTTTTTTTATTTTGATTTACTTTATGTGATTGTGGTGTATGGTCTTCTTTTACGATTGCATTCATACAATACAAGAATAGAATACATAGTTAACCTTTCATAACCTGGTTCAAAGCCACCATTAACTAAACAACATACAAACAAAATCCCCCGACGGTATTTACATCCGTGCCCAAGTTAATCTGGAGAACAATAAGATATATATTTTGATGCGGTTTTCGCTTCCCCACATAACGTTGAAGAAGATTTACGTGAAGACTACTTCCTTGTGTCACACTATTATCATAGTGACAAAAGGAACACGAGCAATGTTAACAATGAATAAAGCTGGGGAGAATTATAATCTGAGTTTTGTCTCCGTTATTAGGTTAGAAGGAAATTTGTAAGGAAATGTGAAATTAAAATACTACACATAACATAACATCACGTCTGTAATCCCCGAAGGCTAAGGCAGTAGTCTAAATAATATTAGCAAAAGTGAAACAAGGACACACTCATTAGGTCCTGGTGTAACGTTTTGCCAGTTATGTTTAAGTCCCAAGTAATAGGGGGCGAACCTATTGCCATCAACTGGGCACAAATCTAGAGTTCGTGGCTGCTTCTGGGTAATTCCTGATGGAAAAACCTAATAACACTTTGCCCGACCTGGGAGTCGAACGCCAGACCTTTTGTTTTGTATTAACAACGTAATGAAAACTATCACTATTTTTTTAAGTCTCTCCTTGCGATCTGGAATAATTCAAATTAACTTTAGCGCACTAATAACATCTCGGCTCAACATCCCAAATTAAGTACCTAATCAAATTATGTACTGAATAAAAAGGGTTCAAGTAATAATCAAGCTTTTATTTACTAACAAGTCGTAAACGGCCAAAGAGAGAAGGTAATTCCGACCGTGTGTAGACCCACATTTTAAGGGTCCATGACCCGAGTTTGGGTGCACTCATTATACCAAGTTTGAACAAAATAAGGTCTTAAAAACCCATGAATTAATCTAAGGACCTTTTCCTGTAGAATGTTTTGAACATTTTTGGATCAAATGTAGACATATTTTTAGCAGTCAAAAAAAAAAGTCTAGTACAAAAAAAAAAGTTGCTCTAGTGGTAGCGTGAGGTCCTGGGTTCGATTCACGGGTCAGACAAAGTGTTATTGGGTTTTTCAGGAATTTCTCAGTAGCTGCCAGGGATTCTAGATTTGTGTTTGGTTGATGGCAATAGGCTGGCCTCCTATTACATGGGAATTAAACATATTTGGCGAGATGTGGGTATAATAATAGGTACTCCTCTGCCTAACCCTTCGGGGATTACAGGCGTGATGTTATGTCGTAGTACAAATTCCTCTGTATATTAATTAATATAAATCAAAGGATTGGTTTGAACTATATGCTTATACAACATTATTTTTAGTATTTGCGAAACCTGAATATAGTTTGTTCAGAATAAGTAACTGAATCGATTCCAATAACGTTTACACCATGTTATATTTTTTCCCAAAAAAATGTTAAAAAGGCTACAAGTGGGAATTGGAAACCGTGCGACACTAAGTACCTATCGCAATCATTTAGGTACCTACTGCCAAATTATTATCAATGAGCTCAATACGACGCTGGCGTCGCGCGCGTGCTTCGTGGTGACTATGTTTTTGTGCGGACAACCAGGTAACAGAACAAGCTTATAACTTTGTGAATTTCATTATCCAGTTTTGAAATTTTGTACATAGGTTCTTTACATAAAAATCTAGACACGTGTTTCAGGTTTCGCATAATTATACTAAATCTATTGTTGTGTAACAAGAACCATGTATTCCTTTGTATCACTAAGTCCTTGTTTTTGTGTTAATAGTTTGAGTTTCTCCATCCTATTAAAATGATTAATTTGACATGTTAGTGAGGCCGTGGTTTAGTTTTTTCAATACGCAAAGTTTTACTTTTCATCTAAAAAGTTCGAAATGCTATAAAAATAATAATAAAATCCGTTTTCAGGCAGCAATAACAATTTACCTACTTCAAGAAGCTGATTTATTGGTTATATCAAATAGTGGGCGAACCGCCTCGGTCAAGTTACTTCAGCGAATAGATTGAAAAACTTTTTATTTCCGATACCGAACAGTAAGTTAGTTTTTTTTTTTAACTTTCCTTGCTAGGTTGTGCTGAGGGAATTTAGCCTTTATTATTTGTGCATATTGTCTGTTTTGAGGGGAGGTAAAAATCTATTTTTTTTTTTCAAAACAAACAGCTATTACGCCGACATTGTCGAAGTTGGGGTACGCAATGTTGGAATTGGCGTGTTGAGCGTGGCTGAAGGAGCGCCAGATGCCGGGAATACTTTTTGAAAAATTGTTCAATCGTACTTTGAAGCAGACGGCGCTGAAATCAACTTTACTGATCCTAAGTACGTACGTGAACATTCATTATTATTGTTATAGATTCTACAGAAAGAGATTTAAAATTCCATATAGGAAGTATTAGCAGAAATGTCGAAGAAAAACTGTGATCCTATGTCTCAGTGACATGAAATTGGAAAGTTCTTAACCGACTTTTAAAAAAGGTGGAGGTTATGTATTTCTCCAGCATATTTTTTTTCATTTATGTTCATTTACCCATTTTAGTTGGCAAAAGTGTTTGTTGTGCGTTTTTTTTTAAATCGGTTATTATTTTTGACAGACGTTCATTTTTTTCAAAAAATTTTTTTTCAACAATATTACGTTACTTTTCGTTTTGTCAAGTAAAGTTATTTTCCACTTTAATAGTGTTTGTTTTGGAAGTTGGTTATTTTTTTAAACTTTTTTTTTTTAAATCCACAATCGAATCCACAGTAACACACACACACAGATTTATTAGTAACTTTGCTTTTTATTCATATTCATTACTACGTACATAACAAACTAAAAATACCCCTAATCAAAATGAGAAAATAATTATAGTAATTCAATAAAAGTCTTACTAAAAATAAATCTAAAACTCTATATAACACTCAAATCTATTTCCTCAATAGCATTAAACCGTCTGCGAATCCATAATCTTTAGAGGAAATTAAACAACACAAACTTGTTGAGGCAGGCCCCACGACCACTTTCCTCCAACCACAAACTGCTCACATAGCACGCTCCAACTTAGGAGGTCCTAACCGTAGTAATAGTTTCTACGACATAGCCTCCCTCCAAACATGGTAGTGTTATAGCAAAGACACTGTAAGTACCACGGTTAAGCGGAGAAATGGCATTTTTGAATTTAATCAGCGCAGGAAGGAATGCCCAGGTATTTCATTGAATTCTGTGTTTGTTTTAAGTCGTGTGTGTGTTTTAAAATGGGGATCAAGTAAGACGTCTTTTTTTTTATTTGGTGTTTTTTTTTGTGGTAAAATTTTACAATTTTTTTTGGCCTTTCTTTATTCATAATTGGCTGTACCATTAATGTTTATCCAAAAATATATTTTTTACCTTTGTTTTTATTTTGTAGACGCATTTATTTTTACTTGTGGCAACATTTTCAAAAAATCGCAAGTCCTCTAAAAAACTGTCATAACACAAAATATGTAGATTTTTAGATAATACCCTACTCGACTTCAATTGTACTTGCTCTGTAATTGAAAAAAAACGGCCATAAGTATACAAAAATAAGTCGCCGAACTTTTTGACGCAAAGCATCGTTAAGAACACAAAAAATTATAAAAGCGTATATCTCAAAACTGCTATTTTTGTACAGTTTTTTAGAGGACGTACGTCTAAATTTTTTGAAGTTCCTTCTTTATAAAAATATTATTATAATTTCTTATCTTTGTATATTTCATGCTCTAAACTGCGATAAAATAAAACTTCCTTGGAACAAAAACTCGGTTCATTAAGTAAGGTTAAGTTACGATTGTTAAGGTAATTTAGCTTTAGTTTATTTTTAATGCTCTTAGCTTCAACTTCTAAATTATTTCAAAACACTACTATTTTAGTATACAATCACGCTTGTTTATCACCGAACGGTTAGGCAGGTATACAAGTTGACTTTTTCAAGTGTGCGTGGATGGCCAAATCCCATAGTTTTGGGTTTGGCTTGTACTTCCTCTTTGTTCTTCCCAGACTTTGATCCCAATTAGCGACACTATCGAATGGTGTATTAATACAGTATGTGTTTTTTTTTTCAAAATCAACGGGTTCGATTCCTAGCCAGGAATTTTGATTTTGCAAAAATATAATTATGCTGTTTTAGTTTTCATCAAAATTGAGCTCGGGTTTCCTTTGAGTATTTTTCGCTATTCCTTACAGTTTCGGATTTGGTCATCCACGCCCACTAGAATAATTCACCATGTATAGTACACCAACATTCCGCCAGTTATGTTTAAGTAACTTCTTTTATCTAGTGTTTGAATTGAAAAAAACTTCTCGAGCTTCCATTAGTTACTCAACTTTTTGCCTCAATCAATCTTTGGGCCTGAAGATAAAACAAAAGACGGTTCAGGTACACTATTCATGAAGTTCAGAACTTTTACAAATTCTTGGTCTCCAACCATTAGCGTCGAAGGCAGGTGTTCAAAAAAGGAAAGAAAAAAGAGTAAGCCTTACGATCCGTTAAAACTTCGCAGATAAACTAAAAGATACAAGATACCGGGAGAAATACGGCCGGCTCGCCCTTGGCTAATAATACAATTAAACAGTAAATAACTTAAACTGGAAGCCAATTAATTTACGGAATGGTCCTGTAAACAGAGCTTGGTGGAAAACACTGGATCACGGACGATTCTTTCTGAAATTCAAATGCTTTACCGAAATGAATATTTTTTTTTTTTTTTATCTTGGTAAAATCATCAAATGAGTCCTCCCACCCAGGGCAGAGCGGGAGGGACTGTCAGACGTATACTGACTAAAATCCACGGTGTCCTTCAATAGCCTTTTATGTTCCAGGGTCACGGTAATTCTATAACTCCCGCGACCCCGAAATGAATCTTGCATTGAAATTATGAACGCCTTTAATTAATTAATTAAAAAAACTGACTTGCTTGTCTGTTCTAGGCGACTTATAATTGACAAGTATTTCGCTATAATTTTCTAGGTATTCCTTTGCATTATTCGTTTTGTTTGCAAAGAGAAAAGGTGGAATTTTAAGCTGTGCGCACATTTAGAAAAAACATTTTGTGTACAATAATGGAGATTTTTATTTATATATTTGGATCTCCAACAAAAGATACACAGATACAATATAGATCACATTTATGCAAAGGTTCTTTTAAGTGTGTTCCTTCAATTACAGAACACCACAGCACGCACATAAAAATAGGTGTTAACAAAGAAAATTGAAAAAAATAAATATTACAAAAGACAAAGCAAAAACCAAAATAATAAAAAGCATTTGATGACAAGAAAACGTTAATAAGTTAATTATAAGTAATTATTTTCGTTATCTTTTAATTCAGAAATATCCTTGAATAAAGAACTTTTATAGTGATAATCTTAGATAATGTTTCAGGGAGATAGCAATAGACGAAATACAATTTATATAACGATCTTAGGCACAAAAGCAATTTTCCGAGAACAAAAGACCATTTTTCACATAATTTCTTTCGGTAAGTCGTTGAAGTACATATTTCTTGGAATCCTTTGCACTGGCTGCTTGCCAAATACCTACATTTTTTCTCAGAAACCGAAGATATTAATTCTTTAGCATTTTTTTTTTATTAGTCTTGGTATCATAATATAAATTATTCATAAATCAATTAGCAGGTTTCATCGCAAGCTCTCCTGGGTACATAATTTTATAGTGAGGAGATTAATAGTGGAAACAATAGATATTACTTACTTTGATAGTCGATAATCATAAATGATTTATCAGCCTTCATTACTTCGCCATTACACTATCAGTTACTGGCCTTAGCTGGTCTTCCTGATGATCAGCACAATGATGAGTCACAGGTCCAGTTGCTATTATAATCAGTAGGCGACAATGACCTTTGTGATATGAATCAGTTCAAAGTCTTGGTCACGGAACAGACTTTGTTCTGCATTGGAGCTTTAAAGCCGTGTCCGAATATTTTTCGTTAACAACCATTGCTTATTAGTTACAACTGAAGGCAAAATAAATGAATACAACACTGGGTTGTGGAGGTCAGATAGGCATTAGCTCCAAGAAAAAATCTGGTGTAAAGCTGAATCAGGTTAGACCACAGCATAGTTGCGAAAGATTTAAGCAGGCAGTGATGAGATAAAATCAATTAAAGAAGCTATTGTTAAAATCAATTAAAGAATCTATTGTTAAAATCAATTAAAGAAGCTATTGTTAAAATCAATTAAAGAAGCTATTGTTAAAATCAATTAAAGTGCTTAAGTAGCCTACTAGCTTGAATACCTAGTTAAAGTAGGACAGACGTAGGCAATTAACAGTTTTTCTAGAACATAAACGTTTTATGTTTATTTTTTTATCTTTAAAGACAAAATTAGCTTCAATCGTAAACGTTACTTTAATCTTTGTTTTCACACAGGATTACAACGTTTTCTAAGACCACCATTTTGTATTTTTCAGGCTCATAATCCTGTTAGGGTTGCTGATCGGAGTGCTGTATAGTCTTCATCTCCTGGTTAAAGACTACCAGGCGCTGACAGCGGCATCCAAGCTTCTGAGGTTTCTTGTTAAGAGAGATCTCAGTTCACAAAATTATACTGTAAGTTTACAATTTTATGACGTCTTAAACCCTCATCTTCCTGCTCTTGTCCCATGTAACTTGGGGTCGGTGCAACATTTTTTTACTTCCATTCCCCCCTCAACCGTCACGCAATCATTTACTCCTTTTTAGGGTTCCGTCAAAGGAAAAAATTGGCCATCTGATTGTCCGTCTGTCTGTCAAGACCCTTTATCTCAAAAACGCGTGGAGATATCAAGTTGAAATTAAAACCATATACTCAAGTCTACAGTCCCTTGAAACTGTGAAAAAATAAAACTTCTAAGTAAACGTAAAAAAAATATACGGACGTTATGCCGCAAAAAACGTATATTTCGACACTCCCAAAGGAATCAAAATTTATGGGGTACTTTCCGTTGACTTAGAATTATAGGCAAGAAGCAATGTCTTACAGCACATGTAAAGGAAAAAATCTGAAAACCGTAAATAGGTAATTTTATAACAAAATACCTACAAGTTTATACGGAACCCTCCTCG
This sequence comes from Noctua comes, assembly GCA_963082995.1. Classification (NCBI taxonomy): domain Eukaryota; kingdom Metazoa; phylum Arthropoda; class Insecta; order Lepidoptera; family Noctuidae; genus Noctua; species Noctua comes. Next base: position 5,183,521 of record OY720277.1, read on the forward strand.
GTGCGCGAGGTTTTTCTTCAATATTATTCCCCACACATTCCATCCATCCTGTCCTTGGTCTTCCTCTCCCTCTCTGTCCATCTCGGACATCCAAGGCTGCTTTAAAGTTTATTAGCCACAAAATTATTCAATGAAATTTTTTTTTTTTGATACGCTGTGTAATACTTAAACATTTCATATAATAAAATGAGCTGTGAGCAAAATTAAATAAAATTATCTGAGCGACTAAGGATTTTAGTGCACTTGTTAAGTAACAGCCTTAAGCACGCACTGTTCAGAGTACAGTCACGAGCACCAATATGTAACCACTTAACAAGTTTTAAAAGTATTTTTTTCCTACTGTTCTGATTAAAATTTCACGCTGTTAGGAATAATTATAGTATTCTGGAAATCATATTTTTTTAATGAAAATGATCCTATCTTCAAGCTACAATCGTTATTTCTCGCGAAAATTGCTTTTAAATTTAGGAAAGTGTTAACATATTGGTGCTCGTGACTGTACCTAATTTCTAACACACTATAAACCAGTTTAGTCTAAGCTACGTTGAACGACTTTCCCTGCATTGTTCGCCAATCTCGATCTTAGCTGTGTCACAATAGCTGTATCAAGTAGATATAACATGTGGATAACAGGTGTAATGTTATGTTATTAAAACATAGTTACAACGAAAGACATGAATACATGCATGCATTATCGGTATAAAAAGACCCATAATGAAGACACACACACTACACTACACTACACGACACACACACAAACTACACTACACTACACGTCACACACACACACACATTACTCTCTACACTTATTAAACTTGGGGTTTTGGTTAGCGGCTGTCTTAGTAACAATAGTGGAGTTTTGATACATGTATTTTACTTCCAGCTACTGATTAAGGAATGAACAACTGTAGAACATAACATAACCAATATGTTCAAAATTGAATTATGTGAATTGAAGTAAAGAAAGTACGTTAAGCCGTTGGTCCTAGCTGTCATTTGCAGATCTTTGACAGTACTTACAGGTAGTCAGTGGCCAGCAAGTCTGACAACCAGTCTTACTAATTGATCGATTGTGGAGGTCAGATAGGCAGTCACTCCATTAAAATTACTGGTGTTCAGCTGCATCCCGTTAGACTGGAAGCTTTCCCCAACATGTTTGGGAAAAGGCTAGGCAGATGCTGACACAGTATTTGTGTCACTTGTTTAATTTAGTATTCTTACCTTTGTATAGATTATTTTTATCGATTGTTTGTGAATGTGTGAACATTGTAGGCTTTGTAGATTCCCAGCTGCTTGTTAACTTTTAATTTTGTGCTACATTTTTTGTGTAGTAAGCAACGACTTATTGTCGGGCCTACGCTGTCTCCCCATACTTAAGTGCAAATGCTGTATCCATAATAATGTTGTAATACCAAATGATTTGAAAGAGTAACCATGGAGTTTCTTGCCGGTTCTTCTCCATAGGAAACGACCAACCCGACCCGTGCACCTTTTTGTCGACGTTTTATATGCGCCCATCGGGGCCTATATGAAATAAAATATTTTGGTTTTTTGATTTTGACAGTCATAATCATTTCTGCATACCCCATTAAGGAAGTAGCCACAGGCACAATAACATTTTATTGTAAAATAAGTATATTCTGTTTCTCTTCAATAATTACGACATTCCTCTCAGATATTCCTTCATAATCAAGTTTATCAGGAATATTGTAATTTATTATTATAGCTCTCTTCATGAGATTCTGTATATGTTTGTTTTATTTCCAATTACAAACATAATGCCTCATAAATTAAGGTTATTAAATTGTAAATATTTTACTACTGCAAATTAGCTTTTGCTTTCGATTTTGTTAATGAAGCGCTCAAATAAAATGTAATCCGTATGAACGGAATTGCAATAGAATTGAGAGTAAGTTCTGGTCTTGTGTTAATATTCCTTCCACCTTGATTTTAGGAAATAAAAACTCATTTAAAATACTTGTGCTTGCCCGTGGCTTGGTCCTTATTGGGGTCGAAATCATCATTATCCCACGGGAATGAGTGCCAAATTCCATCAAAATTCCTGTGTGATGCGTGATCCTTAACAGACAGACAGACACACAAAATTTCCAAGAATTTTTATTAATACGGATAAACTGGACCGAAGATAAAAGTAAAATTTCCACATGACTGATTCTTCAGTTTCTGACAATACACTCAATAAACAAACCGACAAACCGAAACCTCCTATTATATTATACCAACGAACAAATTGGTTTAATCCTTAGAGAAATCAACAGGAATTTAATACTTCGTAACTGGTTGAGTGATTTCAGCCATCAAAGGAATAGTTGACGTTTTCCTTTTAATGTCGTTAAACAAAGTCCTCTTCTGATAACAGACATTAACATTTTGCGAACTTAGAGGATTCCGGGTTCTTTCCGTAATTTTACGTAATTGAAATAGATCCCGTGAGTATCGATCGATACAGGATGTAGACAGACCCTTCACATAGCCGTCAACCACGCATTCCGTACATCACACTAAGTAACTTTACGCAAAAATTATTGCTGGGAATCAACTTTTTTTTTTGGGGTGAAAAATTACGTTTTACGGTAGGACTCGATGGCAAGCACTGAAAGCATTGTGCTGATGGATGGATTGAATACTACGGGAGTCGTGGAGGTGTGTAAAGTGAAAATCTTACATCAAAAACATGTATTAAAAAAAAAACTTGTAAAAAAGTTGGAACTTAACCTCCAATATATCCGTAACTACAAGTTTCCCAGGTATGATCTAGAACAAAAAAAAATGATCGCAAAGACGGGGAGAACAAGTGCCTTTCAGTTATGTTAAGGGTCTATTTACACCCTTTAGATGGATAGAATATACTTTTTGTAAACTAAAATTTTATCAAAGTACCATTTTAAGAACCTTCTTCTTCAAAATCCAAATTTAAAAAAATCAAAGCGTTTATTTCAAGTAGGCCAGTTATAGGCACTTTTGAATTGTCGAAACACAGACAACAATGAAATATAGCTACAGTCCCAGTCACAAGGCACATAAACTGTGAAAAAACTGTAGTTGCCCATTCCCTAACGTAGATCTCTATGGAGAAGAACGGGCAAAAAACTCCATGGACACTCTTTTACTCTTCATCTTTGATAGCGGTGATGGGAAGCATCGTGAGGAATCCTGGACTTAAAACCGTAAAATTTAGCAAACGAGGTTAATGCTCATGCCATCTCTGTATGGAACGAGGCCATTGCTCTGCTTTGCTACGTGATAGCCTAGCGGTCGGACCGTCATGAGTTCGAACCAGAAGGAGTATTGGTTCGGTGCGAATGAGGTCCTGGGTTCGATTCCCTGGTCGGGCAAAGTGTAATTGGGTTTTTCCATCAGGAATTTCTCAGTAACAGCCACGGAGTTTAGATTTGTGCCCGGTTGATGGCAATAGGCTCGCCTGCACAAGGGAGTTAAACGTAACTGGCGAAAATATATGGGGGTACGAACTTTTTAGGTACACCTCTGCCTAACCCTTCGGGGGTTACAAGGCGTGACGTTATGTTATGTTCACATCTGTCCTCAGAAAAAAATACATCATTATACCCTCCTTTCACAATCGGATGAAACTAAAGACACAGCGAACTCATTATATTTGTGAATCCGTCTGTTTGCAAAGCTGCGTTAATGTATGAGACCCAGTCCTCTTCGTTACACCCTTTTGTTAGTCCGGTGGGCCTAGCGCGAACCAGCGGAGTAAACGTCAGGGAAATTCGACCGAGAGAGAATTGTCAATGAAAAAATTCATTGAAAATTCTCATTTTGAACATAATAATTACTTACCACTATAGGTATACTTAATTTTGCTGTCGCAAACATTTTAACCATAATTATTCAAATAGAAGTAGTGGTATTTTAGATTCATAAATCCATTTTTTTTTCTCGTGTCCCCACACTAGGAATTTCTCCTGTATCGTGGGTGCGTTTACAAACATTTAAACTCACATACACAAACAGCCAGACCTGGACTATCTAAAGGCCATACAAATCTTTTTTCTTGCGAGAATCGAAGACGACACGCAGCGCAGCAGTCAATCTCACAGCCGTTGCGCCAAACGAGCAGTCAAAATACGTTGTACTGTACTCGTATTATATCAGGCCGATGTCCGCAACTCCATTTGCAAGGCGCGTATTTTTTTACGGTTAAAAAAGGGCTCGTGGCTAAATAATAAAAGCCGATCGGTCGACGGGTCGACGGGTTGATCTTTAAGGTTTGACCCGGCTGAAATTTGTAGATTTTTAATAGTTGTCACAGATAGTCAGCAGCCCGAAAATCTAACAACCAGTCTTACCAAGGGGTGTCGTGCCTATTAACCTGATTAACTGGTTTGTATAGGCGGTTGCTCCATGTGAAAAACTGGTATTCAGCTGCATCCGGTAAGACTGGAAGCCGAGCCCAACATAGTTAAGAAAAGGAACATGATGATTTTAGTTGTAATTTAGATTAAAAAATTGTACTTTGCGTTGTAGTGTATTGCATATGGGGTCGGTGCATGTTGTCTGCAACTCCACATTCAAAGTGTGTGCCATTAGATCCATCGTAGCTCCCCAATAAAGGCCACCGATTACACCTCACACTACACGCCGGCGACCACACTGTTTAGAAGCCTCGATTTACGTAAAGGTCATACCGTCATACAAGATAGGTTATGAATGACCTTCATGCAAAACCGACTTCTACTCCAAGAGGAATTGTACAGTTTTCACCTTCACACGTTCATGCATGCCTGGTACAGTTCGACTGTACAGGGAGTACCGCAATTGCATAACCTGTCGTCTATGGCGGGTTTCACGTTTACTCCGCGCGGTTATGATAGGCCCATGAGGTTTTTTAAACAAAGGATCGTCCATTTCACCGTCAGCACCCGAATAATAAACATTGTTGTTTTATTCATTTACTTTAAATAAATTATCAGCTATCGCAAATGAAGTCATTTTTGGCAAGCTTTTGGGAGAGTGTTATGCCTTATTTTGAAACCAGTTTTAACTAGACCATCCATAGTAATAATTGCAGAAACCCCAGCCGTGGTGACACAATACCATTAAATTGGAATGTTTTGTGGTAACGTACATAACAATCATAACGATCATTATGTATGCATTTCATGTTCATTTAGTGCGAGTTTTCAGTTTTATTACTGGTTCAACGATGTTTTTCAGAGTTTGTTAGCGTTATTATCAATGTTAACCAGTCTCATGACGCGGTTGAGCAATTTTGCTTTTCATAAAACGTTTAGAAAATGGAATGAATACTAAAATGTACGTTTTCAAACCGTTTGGTTAAAATAAGAGTGCGGTGTCGTTGGTGAACTAAAATTTAATTATTAGATAAACATTTATTTCTGTCAGTGAAATTCCATCAACCTACATTTATCCATGCTACCGTAGGCCGAGTGTAAACAACGTTTAACCTTTAACAGTATCAAAATACCCACACAAACGTTCCTTTAACTTTATTGTTTGTTTGTTACATGGAATCGTTTGATTTTCTAATGTAATTTGTTGATTTGTTGCTAAGAATAAACCGTTTCCTCATTCTTATTTACATGTAAGTACGTACAGCAAGGATGTAAATGTCTATTGTTGTCCCGGAAAATGAATACGAATTCGGAGACATATTACGTGTAGTTACCGTCTTCTATCCATGGGTGTCATAGAAAATGTAAAGGGAGTATGCTCAACGTAACGGTACTATGGGATAACCTCTAATCAAATAAAAAACCAAGACACAGCGCTGTCAACAGTGACGTGAAGCCGGTATCGTAAACATGTGTGCACTTATTGAGCGTAGTTTAATTATAGCTTGACGTAAATGTGTGCGTGTGAGCGTGTACGCACAGAGCGAGGCGTAGTTTTGCGCATGCTTCACTGTATTGTCCGCAGCGCTATGTCTTGGTTTTTTATTTGGTCTGAGGGGATAACGTTAAAAATAAACGTAGTAAAATATACGCTTGCAAAAAACTGTGACCACTTATCTGCATTAGTAGGTAGCAAGATAGGTTTTGGCAGTACGTTTTTATCATGATTTACAAACCATTTTCGCTGTACAGAACGCGAATATAAATCAGGTGGCTCCTGACGATCGTAGATATGGTGTTCTGCAGTTTCCGCCTAGTCTCATGGCCTCATGGGAAAAGGCATAAGTTGAACTGGCTTCTTAATAAATTGGATAACATAACTGCATGCTTGTAATCCCGAAGGGACAGGCAGACGTGTATCTAGCATTACAGACGAGTCTATGCAACCATCCAGCCACAAATCCAGACTCTGTGGCTGCTACTCAGAAATTCCCAATGGAAAAACTCAATAATACCTTTCCCGACCTGGGAATCGAATTAAGGATTTCATGCTCAGTAGTCACGCTTGCAACCACTAGACTGAGACAGGAGTCTTACTACCGTACAATTTTCTTTGCTACATCACTGTTTGAGAATATTACTACAAAAATTTAAAATCTTGTTTTAATCACCACAAAGAATTTAAAGTTATTTCTACCATTCAAATCAAATCAAATAATTATTTATTTGTCACAACATCGTCGGTATGTATTTTACATGGTCTTGAGTTTATGTAGATTTTCTCAAATCGAAAACAAAATAATCAATCTTTCCAAGAATATTAATTTCAAAAATATTACTCGTACCACTTGAAAGTAAATAAATTGTTAAGCCGATAAAACAAACGTGTAAAGTTAATTATTAGTTAAATTAATACATTTTCTTGGTAGAGAGAAAACTTTTGTATTTAATATGTAAACCATTCCTTTCTCGTGTGTTTTACAATTCTAGTTGTTCAATTAATTATTTTTTTATTTTATTCATTGAGCTGCATCTTAATTGTTTCTATTATTTGTATATTATGAATACGGTGAAGATAACTATGAAATTATTTTAAAATTAAAGTCTTTACTTACCGTGATAATTTAACGATACAAAGTATATTATACAACGTGTAACATAATAAACGCAAGACCTCTCGTGTGAAACTCAGACCATGAAACTGAACAACTTTTGTTCTATGACTTTTGGAAATTCATAGCTTTTTTTTAGTTTTACCATACATGTGGGTCAGCTTATTGCGTCAGTTCCTATAGAAAGTGCTTTTTTTTTGCGAATTTCAGGAACTCGTAGAACAAAAGATATTTAGTGTCATGGTGTGAGAGACCACACAGGAGGTCTTGCGTTTATTATATTACACCTTGTATAGTAAAGGCCGGGCAGATAGACGAAGATAGTCAGATAGTCAAGAAGACACAGTGGGTGTCTGAAGAAGGCCGCCGTGTTGTGAGGCAAGCCCAAGATACGCTGGCTTGACTCACACGCACTTTTAACTAAGTACATCCTTGGTTAGAAGTGCAGGCAGGTTTAGCTATTTTTTTTACCGTAAATTACATATTTCACTTTTTTTTTCTTTTTTTTATTATTCAATAAACACTGTTACAACTATTTGACAAAACGTAAACAAGCCACACAAACCATCGTGGGTTTAAAAGTGATATGCTAGACATAGCAACTTGGTGCCACAACATTATTAATCATTACATAACTAGATAGAGGATAACTAAGTATAGGAAATAAATAATGTAAATAAATATAATATAATAAAGGGTGTAAATAGACCCTTAACATAAATGTAAGGCACTTGTTCTCCCCGTCTTTGGAATATTTGTTTTGTTCTAGACCATAACTGGGAACCTTCTAGTTACGTAGATATTAGGGACAAAGGTTCCAAAATTTTCACAAGTTTTTTTTTTAAATACATGTTTTTAATGTGAGATTTTTACTTTTAACACCTCCACGACCCCCGTACTATTCAATCCATCCATCAGCACAAAGCTTTGAGTGCGTTCCATCGAGTCCTGCCGTAAAACGTGATTTTTCACCCCAAAAAAAAATCGTTTCCCAGCAATAATTTTTGCGTCAAGTTACTTAGTTTGATGTACAGAATGCTTGGTTGATGGCTTCGTGAAGGGACTGTTTACACTCTGTATAAATCCAAAACTTAATATAATAATATAAATCCAAAACTTAATATTGGATCTATCTACCTATGTATAAATCATTCGTACAATCAGTTCGATCTTCAACAAGCTATTAACATCGGCTTACAGTTTAAGTCGGATCGTCTGAAAACTTGGTACGTTAATAACGCACAAATTATCGAAGTAATTTGAAAACTAGAACTTGCCAGCTGGCATTTAGGATAAACGCACCTTGGGCCTTGGGGTACGTCTGAATGGATAGTGATATTGTTATTAACTTTTTAGTTTATTGATAACGTTTTATAAAGTTTTAAGTGATAGTTCAATTTTATAAATAGTAAAAATATTAGGGGTTAATGTATGAAATTGCAGATTTGTATAGACGATTTCGTGAAAAATGATATTGCCATACTAACATTTTTTTATTTTTCTTTGAATCGTCTGAACCGATTAAGATGCAATTCCAAGTTATAGTTAGAGTGAAAAAAGCTGCGCTGCACTGCGTATCTCAAATTCTCAAAACACTATCTATGGCAAAAATATACCTAGTTGATGTAGTGAAACCGACGGCACATTGAAACAGGTGTTTTGACACACTACCCTATGAGGTAATATGCAACTACTAGTACAGTTTTTAAACTCTAAAAGGTACGTCATTTAACAATTAATCCAATAAAAATGGAATTAGGAAAAAATATAACTAAACGTCAAAGTTACAAACAGAATAAAATGTGAGACAAAAAGGCAATTTCATACTTAAAGACCTATTACGACGTAAAAATCGAGTATTATGCGAGAACTTGCCAGGTGGAATTTAGGATAAACGCACCTTGGGCCTTGGGGTACGTCTGAATGGATAATGATATTGTTATTGACTTTTTAGTTTATTCAAAACGTTTTATAAAGTTTTAAGTGGTAGTTAAATTTTTTAATAGTAAAGATATGTCGTAAAAATCGAGTATTATGCGAGAACTTGCCAGCTGGGATTTAGGATAAACGTACCTTGTGCCATGGGGTACGTTTGAATGGATAGTGACATTGTTATTTATTAATTTATTTATAACCAACGTATACTTAACAGTTACACCACACATACAAGTTATTGGTTGAACATAAAATCAGAATAAAAAATAAAAAATAGTAATAAAATTAGGAAGTAAACAATATGGTAGACCTGAAGAATAAACAAAACTTTTTTTAGTAGACAGAATAAATATAATGAAATTACCATAAAAATGAACAAAACTCGGGTCATCATAAAACCATCCATGAGCCTATATCTGTAGAGATTGTCTTCACACCAACCCACATTTTTACCCTATGAGCAGCAGTGAGCAGTCTGCAAGTCACCTGCGGATCATGATTATTATGTGATGGGTGGTTATAGTTAATATGCTACAACGTTTAGCATTGATAGCTATAGCCACCCAAGACATGCGTTTTATCCTATCCTATACGATTAAAGCAGCAATATTTTTGTACATTTGTAATCACGATCTCGAAAACAGCTCTAACAAATTCGACGACAGTTGCAATTTAGCGGTTTACGGGGGCGAAAAATCTATCTAGCTAGGTCGCATATTTGGGGAAAATCGTTTTCTCTATATTCACCCTAGAAGAACTCGGTGGCCCAGGTACTAACTATTAGTTGAAAGAAAACACCAGCCGATGCTGTATTTGTCAACGATGAACGTTGTAAATGATTACAAGGCATTACACAAAGAGATCGAGAACAAAACGTTTACTACATTAACACTACTCGGAGTAAAGTTTAACTACCCGAAACGTTGCTCTGCACTAAAGGCTTGTTCATATGGATGCGATACGGATAGTAGCAAGGAGATTATCTTTTCTAAACATGTTGTGGAATATAAGATTTTAAACTATCATGGTCACTAACATTACTATTAATACTAACGGGATATTTACCATGTTTACTGTTTGTTATGAGTTCCCGATATTACGGCGCTGTTGCAAGCACCATGATCATGGATAAACTGACACCCACCCGCAATAACTTCAGTTTATCCGTGATCATGGTGCTTGCAACAGCGCCGAAATACCGGGAACTCATAAAAACAGTAAACATGGTAAATATCCCGTTAGTATTAATAGTAATGTTGTGGAATGTAAGAAACCTCAATGGTCTAGTGGCCATCAGGAATTTCTCAGTAGCAACCACGGAAACTGGTTTTATGCCCGGTTGATGGCAATAGACTCGCCCCCTATTACATGGGATTTAAAACATAACGAAATGTTGGTGTAATATTAGGTACATCTCTGCCTATCCCTTCGGGGATTACAGCCGTGATGTTACGTTATGTTATGTATGTGTAAAAAACCAATAAATAGATTAACATCTGAAACAAGAAATTTTCGCACGACCGCGCGGTATGACTCACAGCGAGTAACGACGAATATTGCACTTAGTTCATATAGACATAGTGCATAGTTAGTTGAAGTTATAGTAAAAAGAAAATAGTCAGCCGTAAAGTTTCATATTCGAAATCAACCGCAGAGAGCATCTGTCTCGCAGTTTTGCTGAAATGAAGCTTATTTGGTGCGTCCGTGAGGCGCATTTTTGTGTTAGTTTTTAAGTGATAAATAAACATGTTTTTGTCTGTTAATAACAATTTCGCCATGGTGAGGCCCACACATTTGTCTGGAGTCTAGACAATGGTTCCAAATAAACAAAGCGCCGCCGTAACAATTACTCCTACACAGACAACATCACACACGAACTTGATGCTCGTCCCACGGCCTGAACCAGCCCCTTACACAAACATCCCACAAATGTACACAAAACTAAACTGTATCCATTACAACACAAGCAATGTTCGTTTCACTTTAAATGTCCAACAATATGTTTTGAACAATTCACAGAAGCCCGCCGTAAGATGGAAAAGAATATTGCTGTGCGATCCGATACAATGCGCGAGGTATTTCTATTGTGAGCTCGGAGCTCAGCCTGCGAACAACGAGCTGCTGCGAGGGTTCGTCTATATGCTCACGTAAGTATCTCTTGTAAAAGCTGTACTGTTGCTTTTGATTGTTGGATGCTATTATGGTGTGTACCTTTGTACAGGAAAGTCGGGGATTCATGTACTTGGAAGAATCCGTTCCTCCACGCTACTGGTGTAGAATATTTGAGTCCTTGGGGAGGGGAGTCCGTGTCTACACGGTATGACAGTTGTGCAGGGGTACCGGGGATTCATGTACTTGGAGGAATCTGTGTGTAGAATATTTGAGTCCGTGGGGAGGGGAGTCTGTGTCTACACGGTATGACAGTAATGTGCAGGGGTACCGGGGATTCATGTACTTGGAGGAATCCGTTCCTTCACACTACTCATCATCATCATTTCAGCCGAAAGACGTCCACTGCTGGACATAGGCCTCCCCCAAGTGTCGCCACATTGACCGGCCCCGTGCGTCTCGCATCCAGCGGATCCCTGCAACCTTTACGAGGTCATCGGTCCACCTAGTGGGAGGCCTTCCAACGCAGCGTCTTCCGGTTCGCGGTCGCCACTCCAGAACTTTTCGGCCCCATCGGCCATCCGTTCTGCGAGCAATGTGCCCTGCCCACTGCCACTTAAGTTTGGCTATTCTTCGGGCTACGTCGGTAACCTCACACCTTCACACTACTGGTGTAGAATATTTGAGTCCTTGGAGGAGTCCGTGTCTACACGGTATGACAGTTGTGCAGGGGTACGGCTGTTCCATACTGGCCCTGCAATAATGCTTGTAGCGGGATCCCGTCCTGACTCGCAATGCATACAAAACAATTACCAGCCTGTTTGTTCAAGTTCAGACTCAGTCTTTTGAGGATGTAAGGCTTTAATTAGTTTCGATTCAATTAGATACTTAAGTACCAGTACTGGGTATTGCTAATTGGTGTTCTTAAAATCTTCATTCAGGTGATTTACTTTCAACAAGCTAATTATTATCTTAGTCTGGAATGGCTTTTTTAAGGAATTATTTGAAATCATACAAGTGTAATAATACGGCAAATTAAATCTTTTACCAAAAACTAGACGTGGGATCCATTGAATACGAAAGACTACCAAGCCCGCAGCTTCGCCCGCATCGAGATCGGTAAATGCCCCACGGGATCGTACTATCGGGATAAAAAGTAAAGGTAAACGATATTAAATCGTGTACACTGGGCCCAAGTATTTGGTTTACAGTTTATATGTGTGAGTGAAGTCATAGTTATGCACACAAACACAAAATTAAATTAACTTGACTTGCTGTACGAGCCGGTAATATTCATACAGCCGCTCATTATTATTGTGTGAGTAAACATATTGTACCCTACACGGGGTTTATTTTTTTTATCTTTACGCTTGTCGGGTAATCTAGTAAAAATAATATAAACGAGTTTACAATAAAGCCCAACATTTTATACTAACTTAACATGGTAACCATAGCCGATTGGTTTAAGCGCTTGCGTTAGCTAGTGATCTAACCTCGACGACGCGAGTTCGAACCCAACTGAGGAATTATTTTTGCTACTTTTTACTTTTTGTTTTTTAATAAATTTATTTTGTGGCCAATAAAATTACTCAAGCAAAAAGTAAAAAGTAACTAAATATAACCAATGAAATAATTTGATTTTTTTATTAGATAAACATTGCTATTGTTTGCTTAGCTTATCGCTTGGGTCATTAGCAAATTATCCGTCTCGTTTCTTCCAATATGTTCCTTCCATATATTGGTTGTTTTAAAGCTCAATTTGGTGGGGCTGTATGTTAGAAAAAAAAACTTGTGTGGCCGATACAATGATTTAATACACTGTTGTTCACCTGTTTTTTTGACAAAGACAAAGTTTTTTATTGGTAAGGATTGACGTAAATAATTTGTCAAAGTAGGTAGGTATATAAATTGAATCAAAGTAAAATTAGAGGTGAAGTGAATCAACATCCTCAGGATCTGAGCCAGCACCTAATATCACAACACTATCACGTGAGTTCGCTGAATTTAAAACTTTTATATGGAAGACACTCTCAAAATTTAGATCACAAATAGAAATGCTTTCTCTTGGCTATGACAGACATGAAACAATGATGAGAAGAAAGGTTTTATTGTTTCATGGGGTTGCCGAGCTACCAAATGAAAGGTTACTTGATGTGGTTCACAAAGTGTTGACCGACCAAATGAGCTTGTCCGAGGTCAAAAAGGAAAGCGTTCATGTCTGTCACCGATTGGGATCTTCACATGGCAAAGCTAGACCTATCCTGGTGAGACTTTACACCACTGAGCACCGGCACTTAATTTGGGAGAGCAAAAAGTCTCTGAAAGGTACTGGCATCACAATTTCCGAATTCTTAACCCACACAAGACACCGCACGTTCATGGACGCACGCAAGCATTTTGGGGTGCCGAACTGCTGGTCGGTGGAGGGCAGGATTGTGATCGTCACGTCAGATGGTAAGCGTCACAAGATTGAAACTCCGGGCGAACTTCGAGAACTGGTTTCGCGCTTCCCCAAAGCCACAGGCGAGTCTGGTGATGCTGCGCTGTCAGAGGTGCATACTTCTTCTATGCGTGCGAGCCCCACCGAAGTTACCGCTACACCGTCAAGAGGCCAAAGAAAGGCGCGCCGGCGTAACTAATGTTAGTGCCATTGGTTGTTCAACGTTGTGTAACATTGTTTGTTTACCAAGTTACTTTGTAAATTTGCTGCATTGTACGATTACTTTTAATTTATTCTGTACTTTTAACCGTCGCCGGTACTTTAAACATTTTGTGTTCTCTGTACCACCTTCACAGTTAATTTTGTGTATTTTTCAATAAGTTGTCGGTATGTTACAAACTTTTAATGTCATTCGTCTGATTGTAACTGTCAAAATGCATTAATAACTTGACGTTTGCGTTCCACTCCCGTTTCGTGTAATGCATAGAAAGTGTGCATTGCGGCTATTTTGTGTTACGCGATTATTTTATTTTAATTTAAAATATTGTTACTCTGTTTTCTATGCGTTCTTCTATTTTTGTTGCTACTGATTTGTACAATTCTTCCAACAAACTAGTGAGTTAGGGTGGTTGTATTTGATAACAACCAGCCGTTTAAGTATTAAATTGTAGTTTTGGTTATTTTCTGTTTTGTTATAGTAGGTATAATATATATTTATATAATATTTGTATTATCTATGAATATTCCAGTTGACTTAAATGACAGTTTTTTCTCTTGTTCTTCCTCGACTTGTAGTTTCGTTAGTGCGGACAGTGAGCCTCCACTTCGTACTTTGCGTGACAATATTTCCTCTCTGTTTTCTAACTATCCTAAGAATCTGCATATAGCCCATATTAATGCTCAGAGTGTTCCTGGTCACTATTCGGATCTTCTGTCATCCTTTAGTAATGTTCATCTAGATGCACTCCTAATATCTGAGACCTTTCTTAAGCCCTCTCTCCTTTCTACGCAGTACGCACTTCCTGGTTTTGTTCTGGTCAGAAATGACAGGATTGGCAAGGGTGGTGGTGGTGTCGCCGTTTACATACGCGCCGATATACCGCACAAAATTGTAAGTTCGTCTCCATCTCAGTACTCTGGGTCGGCTGAATCACTGTTTCTGGAGATCACCTTAAATCATACCAATGTTTTGCTTGCCGTATTTTACTCTCCAAACCTTCACGTTAACTATTTTGACTCCTTAGAATCCTCACTTAATAATCTTTGCCCATCATACGAGCATGTCATTTTAATGGGTGATTTTAACACATGTTTAATTAAAAATGATTCACGTTCACAGAAACTCCGTTCGCTTTTATCTTCTTTTAATCTAGAAATTCTTCCTCTTTCTGCGACCCATAACTTCCCAAATTGCACGCCTTCTCTTCTTGACCTAATGATCGTATCTTCACCTAACAGTGTTGCTGATTTTGGGCAGCTGACTGCAACCTTTTCGTATCATGACCTCGTTTACCTTTCTTATCGTATCCGACCTCCGAAACTTAAGCCTCGTTTCTGTTTTCTTCGTAGTTTCAATAGCATAAACCTGGAGGCTTTGAAACGCGATGCGGGTGATATCGATTGGACTCACGTTATTGAAAGCAAATGTATCGATGAAAAAGTGAACAATTTCAATGCCATTATATTAGACCTCTACGATAAACATGCTCCTCGTCGGCGTATTAAAATTAAGCATAATCCTGCTCCGTGGATGACTACTGAAATTAAAAATGCTATTGCTCGTAAGGATAAGGCTAAGAGTAGGTATAGGCGTAGACCCACGGAACTTAATCTTTCTCACTTTAAAGCTCTGCGTAACCACTGCAATCGTCTGTGTCGAGATGCCAAGAGACGCTTTTTCCACGAATCTCTCGTTAATCGTAACTCCTCTGATGTCTGGAAATTTTTAAAGTCTGTGGGTATCGGCAAATCTCCCACGAGTGCCTGTAAAGATGTTGACTTGTGCGCACTTAACAGGCACTTTTCTTGTCCACCTGTTTCCCTGGACCCAAGCGTTAAAGCTTCAACTTTGTTTGAGCTCTCTCACGTGCCGTTACCACAGTGTACACTTTTTAATTTCAGTCCTGTCTCTGAAGACGTTGTCAAAAAATCCCTTCTTTCTATTTCCTCCTCTGCTGCGGGCCATGATAATTTGTGTTCGAGAATGATAATACCCATTATTTCAGAGTTGCTCCCCATCCTTACTCATATTGTTAATTTTTCTTTATTCTCTGGTATATTTCCGTCAGCCTGGAAACAGGCTCACATAATACCACTTCCAAAAACTAGCAGTCCTTCTTCCTTATCCCATTTTAGACCCATTTCCATTCTTCCTTTCCTTTCCAAAGTTCTCGAACACATTGTTCATGGTCAAATTTCCAAATATCTATCGGCTAATGCCCTTATTTCACCTTTCCAATCTGGCTTCCGTACTGGGCACAGTACTGTTACTGCACTCCTGAAGGTTACTGACGATATCCGCTGGGCTATGGACAATAAATCTCTGACTGTCTTAGTGTTACTTGATTTTAGCTGCGCGTTCAACTCAGTGGATTTCGACATCCTTCTTGGGATCCTTCAATCTTTTAACTTCTCTGCCTCTACGTTAGCCTGGTTTGACTCGTATCTTCGGGGTCGCTCTCAGTGTGTTCGCCAAGAAGAGATTTACTCTGATTGGTGTGATCTTACCGCTGGTGTTCCTCAGGGTGGCGTTCTCTCTCCTCTTCTTTTCTCTATCTTCGTTAATACTGTTACCAAAATTATCATTTCCAGCTTCCATCTCTACGCGGACGATTTGCAGCTGTATCGACATTTCTTGCTGGCTGATGCGGAATTAGCAATCGGTGCCATGAATCATGACCTGGAAAGTATCTATCAATGGGCTAAGTCGTATGGCTTACAGATTAACCCTACTAAGTCGCAGGCCATGATCATAGGCAGCAGATACTATCGCACTGCACTTGACTTGTTATCTTTGACTCCATTATCTCTGGGCTGTTCAACCATTGCCTATGCTGAATCAGCTAAGGACCTTGGTGTCTTATTAGACAGCAATCTTTCTTGGCGAGCTCAGGTGAATGAGGTTAGTCGTAAGGTGCACTTTTCTTTCCATTCGCTTAAATCCTTACAGAGCTTCTTGCCCTTTAAAACCAAAATTTACCTAGCTCAAACTCTGATTCAGCCGATCATTGATTACGCTGATGCCTGCTATTTGGATGCCACTGAGGAGCTGTTGAATAAGCTGGAGCGTCTGCAAAATCTTTGCATTCGTTTTGTGTTTGGCCTGAGGAAATATGACCATGTTTCTCACTTCCGCAAGGAACTCAAGTGGCTCCCTATCCGTCTTCGCAGGAACACTCGAATATTATGTCTCCTCTACAACATCCTGTATAACCCTGCATATCCCAGCTACTTGCGAGATCGTTTTTCGTTTACCCGTCCTTCTGATGCTCTGTGTAGATCCCACCTCAGACATCATCTTAATTTCCCATCCCATAAAACTGAATTCTATTCCAACTCCTTCTCTGTTCACGCAGTACGTTTGTGGAACTCACTTCCGCCTAACATTCTCGATTCTAAAAGTTTATTTCTGTTTAAAAAGCAAGTCAAAGAGCATTACCTCTCCTCTATACTGTAATATTCTGGATATATATTGTAAGTATATATTTACAGGACTAGTATTTATTATATGTGTATATTTGTATGTATGTTTATTTTATATAGGTATAATTTTGTTTTAAGTTCCTGTTTCAATTTTCCTGTTTTGTCTTTTCTACACACTGTGTCTACATCTCTAATTCTACTTTCCTCTCGCAGGTCTGCTGGAAGAAATTTCTCATGAAATAAGCAGTACCTTTGTGCTCTTCTATTTTAATGTAATCTCTTATTATGTGTTTTGTGTGTACATAAATAAATAAATAAATAAATAAATAAACATGTTAGATACTAAGAAATTATGACAACTTCTAATCGCATAACAATAACATCACTTCACCATACTTTCAATAATTTACGAGTTGTGGTTTTAAAAAAAAGTTTTATACCTACCTACTTATTACTAAGTTTTGTATTTGTTCTAATTTGCTTAACAAATATGAACATTATTTGCATAAAAATAAGATTCATATACGTCTACTAATTAAAATAAATTCGACTAATAATGAGTCGGCAATCCTTCGTTTTCTATTACTCCTTGTAACCTTCTGCTCATGAGATCTCACAGTTTGTAACTTTTATGCGGGTGGACAAGAAGGGATCAGCCTTGTGCCTTGCCACGGTGTCGTAGTGTCGAGTCGATGAATTTGCCTTTGGTTTTGGCCTAAGATGTTCTACGTCTCCAAAATACGCATATCGGCGGACCCATAACTGCACGGTTCTCCCCTGTGGATAAAAACAGTATTTATAATACTTATAATAATAGCTAATATTATAATAAATAAACACTATATTTTTATACTATATATACACTATAACACTATGTTTATTCAATATACTTATATATACCTAATTAATATTACTTATAATAATAAAATATATAATAATGAATATGTATAGGAAAGAAATAAAGGAAATACATAAATATAAGATAAACACTGACATTAGCAAACATTATAATCTATTTTTATTTACGTTATTCAAAGGTTTTTCTTTAATCTGTCTAAAGGCTAGATCAAGCTCGGGCACGCCGCAATCGCGGCGGTAAGACCCCTCTTTGAGGAGTGGCTGGATAGGCGTCACGGCGTCCTGACCTACCGCATGACGCAGGTCCTCACCGGACACGGAAGCTTCGGGAGGTACCTGTGTCTGATGGGGAAGGAGGAAACGCCTGGGTGTCACCACTGCGAGGACCGCCCGGAGGACACGGTGGAGCATACGGTGCAGGACTGCCCCGCTTGGGCAGGGCACCGCCGTGTCCTCACGGCGGCGATAGGCGGAGACCTCTCGCGCCCGGCATTGGTCGAGGCCATGCTGCGGGGCGAGACGGAGTGGGAAGCGGTCGCCTCCTTCTGCGAAGCAGTCATGCTCGCGAAGGAGGAGGCGGGCCGCGTGAGGGGGAGGACAGCGTCCTCCCTCCACCCCAGCCGCAGTGGTAGACGCCCACGGCGCCGGACGTTGGCAGACGATCTCCGGCCACCGTAGGCGCGGGCTTGCGGGCGGCGAGTAATGGGCGACTCGCTGTCCGACCATGGACCATGCCCGGGTCGACGGCGCGTTGTGTTCCACGCGCGCCTCAAAGAGTGTCAGCATTATGACGGGGCCCCCCTCTAGAGGGCGAAAGCCTGCCGGGGTCGCGGGACTTATAGAATTACCGTGACCCTGGATCATAAAGGGCTATTGAAGGACACCGTGGATTTTAGTCAGTACAAGTCTGACAGTTCCTCCCACTCTGCCTTGGGTGGGAGGACTCATTTGATGATTTTACCACGATAAAAAAAAAAAAAAAAAAAAGGCTAGATCAAGCTAATTTTAGACCAAGCTAATTTTATCATAATCATCATACGATTACAAATTTAAAAAAAGAAACTATAATAATTCAGTTATAATAATATTTTATTATATCTATGGTAGGTATTGCACTTAAGTTACATTAATTATTTATTCCTAGTAAACATCCCTTTCAATGTTTACTAGGAATAAAGAGAATAGAGGAGTTAGTTAAAGTGAAGTAGGTATAATATCAACGTAATATCTAACTGTTACTCACCGATATCATTAAGCGCCTTGTAATTTCACTTCATCTCATCGATACGCTAATCGATAACAATTCAAATTGAGTCAGCCCAAAATTTGGCGACGAGTTTGGCTCTTTCAGTAGCGTCCTGTGATGCATTTCACAGGAGCAAACAACAGAACAGGCAGGACACGATATAAAGTGTCGCATCGTTTGTTAGGCAGCACCACATTTACACTCACAATTTCACATAATATAGATACGTTTTGCTCATCCAAAACAACGATTTCCACCTCTTTGAACATTGATAAATGTTGCATGGTTGGATCCACAGAAATAAAACCACACACATGCTCAAGAGTAGTAATCAATAAATTCAGTAATGCAAATACTCGTAGATTGACAAGTAAGAATGCTCATTTTTTATAAATGAAGGTGTTTGAAAACAATATTTTTAAATTGTCGGTAGTTGTTGTCTAAACAGTCAAAATCAAATAGCCTGAGAGTTCAATGTTTGTCTCAAACGTTGGAATTGTTATAAATTCTACTTTAAGTAATGTTTTAACAAAATAATGAATACAAAAAGAAAAATAATATACTATTGCATGCATGATTTGAACTTACGACTTCTCGTTCAGTGACCAAAGACGATAGCCATTGTGCCAGGATTGCTATATTAACATCATGCAAAATATTATATCTCCTTCAGCATCATAAGTGAATGATGACTATATATTGGTATATGGTAATTGATGTGCCACACGCACACTAATAAAAACTGAGCTCGCTCGTTTTATTTTGTGTTTGTGTGCATAACTATGACTTCACCCACACATATAAACTGTAAACCAAATACTTGGGCCCAGTGTACATAGTATTTAAAGTCTATATTACCAAGCCACGCACAGCAGCTTGACCGCGTGCGTCTTTCGCGATACGCGATCGAAGAAAGTATGGCGCAACGTGCAATCGGCTCCGTTCGCCTGTCGTCGTATCCGATCGGAATTAGTACAGAAAGAAACTAAGAACTATTTGACAAGGTGCAGAAACGGATAAATTCGCTAGCGACAGTGCGGAGCCGATCGTATGCGTCGACTTCCTGTCAGGCGCGATCGGCTGTCGCCGCATACGTTCGTATCCTTTGCGATCCAATGCGATGCGAGCCGTTTGGTGGAAATCGTCCTTAAAGCAATAGAGTTTTACTCAAACTTTATTTCCAAAAGCGACCTCATTCCGTATATAACTAGAGTCAATTCAGGGTAAGTAAACTTGCACAAACATATAATTATCGAGTATTTGCAGTCGTAAGTTAGTACAGCTGATAGCCATCGTTTCCTGCCTCTGTGCGTTTGCCGACTCTAATATCGTAAATAACGTCCATGGAACGTGAATCGTTTTAGCAACTAGACTGTGCTTTAGTAGGTATATTATGGATATTTATTATGCTCTATATTCTTATGTGTATTATGTACAATCGGTAATGAATATGGCCATCGCGCCAGTTGGTACGTTTGGTAGTCATAGCACGGGATATGTACTATCGAGTTCGTCGACCACTTTCACCCTTATGCCCTGAGTGATAAGGTTGAAAATTGGGTGACTGTGACTGAGCGCGGTGGTATGCTTTCACCGTACACATGACGTATCGACAGAATTGTCGGCATCGCTTTGTTAGGCGTGAAAAGATAAAAATGAAACCTTTGGCTATTCATGTCTCGTATATGAATTTTCAATTGTACATCCTACATTCTTTATAAATTAAATTCACGTAGAATTTAAAGTGAAATTGGAATTGGTTTCATAGACTATGGATAGGTCATTATAGACTTATCTGTAATTTTTTTAAATTATTTTTAATTATTAATTATTTTGAAAGATATTTATAACTGTCGATAAAACTTGGATAATGATCACTGTTTTAAGCTTTCACGGTTTACAACTAAACTTACACAGTCACTTACAGGATATCTTCCGTGATTGTTCAACCCGCGATCATGGCGCTTGCAACAACATCGAAATATCGGGAGCTCAAAATAATGAACAATCACGGAAGATATCCCGTAAGTGACAGTATAAGTTTGGATATTGATATTACTTAAATATTTCTAAAAACCTCGCTTAGAACTTAAGACTGAAAAAACATAACATAACATCACGGCTGTAATCCCTAAAGAAAGTTCAAGTAAGTCCCATCTAATAGGGGCGAGCCTATTGCCACCCGGGCACTAATCTAGACTCCATTACTGCGAAATTCTATAAAAAAACGTTATAAGTAAAGACTATTTTACTTTGAAATTTAATCAGTATCGCATTGTTCACCCGACTAACGTCTGAGTGAGCTTTTATAATCTGACCCAAATCTGACCCAATGTTAGCAGTGTTTTGGGTGCTTGTCACAGAAACCGAAGGTCCTGTAGTCATCATTTTGATAACGAATAATACTAGTGTACCTAGACCAGAAGATAAATTTAATCTAAAACTATAGACTGTACTTAGAATTAAATAAATGAGCGACATTGGAAAAATTATGTACCTATACCTTTTTTATAAAACACCACTAGTTTTAGTGTAAACATAAATTTAGTTTTTCAGCAAATAGTCCCCACTATTTGCTGAAAAACTCAATGTGTGTTTACACTAGAACTAGTGGTGTTTTATAACTAAATCAATAAATGCCTTTAAAAGGCAATGAAACTAGATGATTTGAGGCCGTCAGAGCAAAAGTGGCCTAACCCACAATTTTTCATATTCGTACTTATCTATTGCAATTTATTTAAAATATAATAAAATTTTCATGCAAAACCGGCCTATCCCTAGTTTCATCCATGGATAGCAGATGGCGTTGTAAACATTCTTTTTGCGCCTAATTTTTTTGCCTGCGACGCAGTGTAAAAGTGGCCTAACCGAGACTAAATATTTTATATCCTGATGGTCATGTCATAAGTGATAAGAAAAAGAAAGATTTAATGGACTTATTACATTTTATACCACCTGTAAATCATTGTTTTTACAATGAGTTAAAGACATCAGCAGCTGAAATTGATATAATTTTCAATGATGAACCTATCGATGATGACTAGTATAAATTCCATTTAAGTACTGTTTAAATTAAAATGTAATTTTCTATTAATTTGAAAAATAAAAAGGTGATTTCATTTACATATTCATTTTATTTTTGGCCTAACCTTCTAGATATTAGTGAAAATATATAATTTCTTTAAATGCAAAGGTGGCCTATGCCACAAAAAATATTATTATTTGTGATTATTTTCCAAAAAAATCTTCTTCATCACAAAGAATGTACCATAGTAACTAAATAAAACACACCTGGAAACTAAATTCAAATATAATATAATTACTATGTATTCAATTTAAATTCATTAAAATTCAAACCTCATTATCTCCATACTAACTATGTTGAGCTTAGGCCACTTTTGCGCTGACGGCCTCATTTTTAAATGGTACTAACAAGCTTTTAACATAATGCTGCTTCAAGATAAATTCCACGACTGACAAGCGGAATGAAAAAAAAAATTAGATCAAATTTCAAAATTGACAGTTAAAGAAACACATAAGGTTTTAATCTACTAATGAGTCGAAAGGTTTTAAGCAAAGAGGCTTTCATGCGGGGAAACACTGCAATAGGTATAGTTCATCTATGAAAGTATAATTTGGTAAATTCTATTTTGGAAAACAACTTATTCTGACCAGCTTTTAGGTCAAATGGATATCAGCTGTAAATTTTCAGCCAAATGACTTCCAAACGCCTCTCCATAATTAATTGCACGTTTTAAACCTTAATTTACAGTGAGCCATAATTTTAAAACGACAACAAGAGGTTACTAGTTTCAAACAGGGCTTTAATATAATTAAAATTATTTCCTTTTTACCATGATTAGTTAAGGGACACCTAAATGAATGCCTTAATATTAGTGTACTGGTGGAACATAGCTGGCAAAAGGTACACCTCTGCGGGCAAACAGGCGTAGCAACAGGCGTTACATTTCGGAAATCCATGACTTTATATGTTATGCAAAATATGTAAAGAAAGAAATAAAGAAAAATTATTTATTTGTCGCAGGGACATGACGTGCATCATACATAATTACGCAAAAATAAACAATAAACTATAAATTCAACATGACGGAACAAAAAAAGAAAAAAGTTAACAGCTTGCACGTCGTGACTGTGACAAGCATGCAGCAGGCATGTAGTTTTATCATGAACACTAGAAACGGAATATTTACCATGTTTACTTTGTTGTTGTATGAAAATGTTAGTGACCATGACAGTTTATAAATTTATACAGTAAACGGTTACCACGTATTCAGTACATCATTCTGAGCCCCCCCCCCCACATAGAAATGTTACATCGGTAACTAAAAAAAAAATCTGATGTTCCATACCTATTGACTGTGTACTTATTGCACTTTTATAGGAAACAGCCGTTTTTTTTTAATAACTGATGAAAAATTTCTATGTGGCCCGCTCAGAATGATGTACTGGATATGTGGTGACCGTTTTCGAGTCGGTGTCCCTTCCACCCTGTGTGTAGTTTTAATTCCGTAAAAAAGATCAAGGCCTGGATGACCCAAAGCCTGCCGGGGTCGCGGGACTCATAGAATTACCGTGACCCTGCAACATAAAGGGCTATTGAAGGACACCGTGGATTTTAGTCAGTACATGTCTGACAATCCCTTCCGCTCTGCCCTGGGTGGGAGGACTCATTTGATGATTTTGATCACGTTAAAAAAAAAAAACGTCCTGGATGACATCCAGGGCGGTGCTGCATCCTGCATCCATTCCTGGATCTGTTTCTTGGAAATAAAACTGCATATTTTGCATAAAATTTAATCTAACAGATGTCTTGATTTTTTTTATTTTTTTGTTTACTGCCTTTTGTCCCACTCGTGGGCATAGGCCTCCCCCCATTCCTTGAACTACTCTCGATGGCGTGTTTTTTCTCGCCAATTCGCGAGGAATTGATGTTGCGTCGTAGGTGATGGAAAACAGTAAGGAAACCGGCCTGTCCTAGAAGCAAAAAATCCAAGACATGACGTGACATCTACCCACCCTCACAGAGCCCGCTTTGGTGGATAACAACCCACTGTCACCCACAGGGAGGAGGCCTGTGTCCCAGCGATGGGAACACTCTAGCCTGATTATGCTACGAATGGGCATTAGTTGCAAAATTTTCAATATTAGTTCACAAAGTGATAGAAATTGCCTTGCGTGCAATATGTATGAGACGAAATAAAATAAAATGAGCTGTGTCCTTGTTGGCTGTTCGTCAAGGCCACATGCCACCAACAAAGCAATATCTCATGTGCACACTCAGAACTTGTATGAAACAAATATTCTTGTACTGACTCCTCATATTTGTGTTCTCGTTTATTTGAGTTTTAAAAAGTTTGATGTAAAATGAAGAGAGATGCAACTGTTTGGAATGCGATGTTGAAACCCTTTTAATTATTTAAAGCTAAAAATCAATAGATTTAAATTATTTATTTCATTTGGCTCTTCAACAATGAGTACACTAAAGCACCGGTAGCTTGGACCCTGCTCCCGATACCGGCGGACCACTATTTTTTATATTTTTAAATGTTTTTTTTTTATATTGTTATAAATTAGAATATTTAAAAATGTATTTCATTTGAAAAATAAATAAACTAAATAGTACACTATTACATATAATAATATAGTAAAACATTACAAACTTAAGTCTAATGCACTATATTATGCGCCTAAATATCTAATTAAACAATGAAAAAATAAAGAAATGCTTAACTTTCAAATAAAAAAAGAAAACAACAGTATTATCGATAATATTAGATAAGTTAAGGTAAGCCAAACAGAATTAATCTTAATTATTTTTTAAAACTTAACTACATATTTGTCAAATTACATTTACATTATGCGGTACCAGCTGCATTCTAAAAATAACTGCAACGACATATTTCTCGATCGTCGATTTATCTTACCAAGAAGTATCTCTTTCGTAAAATTCGATTTCAACCCTCATCAGCATTCAATGTTTTTTATTGCAATCTTAATAATTTCAACATAATACCACGCCCACTTCCTCCGAAGAGAGGTCACAACATTTCACTTTTTGTGTTATTTCCAAAAAAAACTAATTGATTGTGAGTGTCCGTAGTCCAGCTTCCGATTTCGTTTCATAGAACCCATCTTGTTGTCTGTACAAGTGTACATCGAAAGCCCGACTGAATCAATAAAATGATCACGAAAGCTTTTATCAACATACAAAACCTTGGAAAGCAGCGGTCTCGCTCGAGAATCCATCTAATGCTGTGAATTCACCTCACATTTGCGGGTGTAATGGGCGGCGAAATAAATTCCCGAAGATTTATCACGTATTCCATTATTATTCCTCGAAAAGGAGAAGTTTGGGATGTGTCAAAACAATGCCAAAGTTAACGAGAGAGTCTTTAAAAAGCTTGGGCAGTGTTTTTTTCGTGTTTTGTTCAAGTTCTGTTACATTGTGTGGCGAGGAGTGATTTCAACGGATATTAGTTTCGAAAATAAACTTGAAGAATCGTGTATTTCGTTCCTTTAGGAAAAAGCTATGACTTTTAACACAACATCACGCCTATAATCCGGAAGTGGTATCCAGAGGTGTACTTAATAGAACACCCAAATTTCGCCAGTTTTGTATAAATCCCATAAAATAGGGGACGAGCCCATTGCCTTCAACCGGGCACTTATCCAGAAAAACCAATGAATTTTAGAATATTCCTGTAAATTGGACATGCTTTGGGAAACGAACACTTCATGTGCAGTTTTTCAATTAACTTATCCCATCATCTTTGTAGGGAGTTTTCAATAATGTTTGACCGCAATACCACTCGGTTTTGCGGTTAAACATGATTGAAAACTCACAACGAGGTTATCCGAAAACAAAGAATAAAGCAAGGAGTTTGAAATCACAGCGGTATGATGTAATTCTTTCGCCTCTTTTGTTGAGTCTATTTTCTCTCCTGTAAGCTAAAGATGATGCATCTATTTATTTTGCAGTTTTTGCACTAAACGAAGGCATTTGTGGTGCATATAGGCTCTTTGTCATTACAAAGAGCCTATATGCACCATAAATGCCTTCGTTTAAACATCATCTTCGTTAGAACATTATCATCTGCCTAGCCCTTTCTCTACTACGTTGGGGTCGGCT
Organism: Noctua comes; assembly: GCA_963082995.1. Taxonomy (NCBI): domain Eukaryota; kingdom Metazoa; phylum Arthropoda; class Insecta; order Lepidoptera; family Noctuidae; genus Noctua; species Noctua comes. Next base: position 5,209,853 of record OY720277.1, read on the forward strand.
TCCAGTCTAACCGGATGCAGCTGAATACCAGTATTTTACATGAAGCGACTGCCTATCTGACCTCCACAACCCGGTTAGTACTGGGTAATACGATACCCCTTGGTAAGACTGGTTGTCAGACTTTTTGAGCCACTGCATGACTGACTACCTGTGAACGACTGTCAAAGATTTAAAAATGACAGCCGGGACCGACAGCTTAACGTGTTTTCCGAGGCACGGAGGAAACTCGGTATGTAATGGATGGTCACCCATCCACAGTCGACCGAGCAGCTGTTATTATTTAGCCACGAGCTCCTCTTTGAATGTTAGAACATAATAATATATTTCACCCAAACGGACGCACAGTCGCACACTCCTAGGTCCCAACCACGGACATTAACGTCCTTTCTAAAGTCCAATAAATCAGTCGAAAAGGCGTAAGTACAAGAACTTTATCGAGAGAACTCATAAAATCTAGATGTTTGTCGTACCTCGGATAGGATTTGGTGGTAGAAAGTACCGATTTCGAGCTCAATTGGTTCTAGAACGATCGATAGGTCAAGCTTAGTAGTTGGAGCCGGGCATTTAAAACTTTTGGGCTATCGTTGCGGCCAATAAAAGTTTAGTGCTAGGCTTAATGAACTGGCATAGTTTTGTTCAAATGGATTATGAAGGCATTATTAATAATGGAGAACCGCGTTAGATTGTTCTTTACGTAAGGTTTTCTACACTAAACTTTTATTGGCCTAAGTTGTCTATGTCGTTGGTATAATGGTCGCAAATGCTACTGCTGAGCATGAGGTGCTGGGTTCGAATCTCAGGTCGGCAAAGTGTTATTGGGTTTTTCCGTCCTGGAGTCTGAATTTGTCCTGTCCGGTTAAGTAGCATAGTATTATAAGGACTTACACAAAACTGACAAAATTTTAGTGTAGCTATTGATTTACACCTCTGCCTATGCCTTCGGGGTTTACAGGCGTGGATGTTTGTCTATAATATATTTTCGTATGTTTTCTTAAATTATTATGGATAAAACTGTGGCTTGGTAAATGCAAAGGATAATGCTTAAAAGGTGGTCAGAGCCACAGCGACAAAGCCTATACCTACATCTGGTACAAATACTGGTATCTTAAATACATGACAGGCTGCAGATGAATTATGTTATATGGGGTTCGATTCTTCCCTCTGACTGGTGCAGAGGAAAATACAGAAGGAATTTAACTAAACTATGATCATTTCTATCTATGGTATAAAGGCATGAAAAGGCTTTTGGCTTTACAACAGTACTGGTATGTCTATCGATGGGAATTTACCACACACAGTCATGTATGTGGAAACTTATTGATAAATCTTTAATGAATACTTTAGAAAATTATTTCAGATTATTTTATTTATTTATTTTCTATACATATTGTTTACATTTTTAAATATTTCTATACAAAGCATAATAAAAAACAAAAAAAAACATTTAAAAATATAAAAAAAAATATTATTATTATTATTTTTTATCTATAAATTTTTTTTATTCATTAGGTAATTTTGGTCTACAAATGCCAGAGTGTTTGGTTACAACTACTTTCGTAACCATGTGATGCTATTGCCAAAATATATATACATGTAAAAATAGGATATAACCATTAAATGGCGTCAATAAAACAATAGAATGGAGCCCAGGAGGCGGCAGCGTTGCCACGTTGGATGGCAATACTGTTTTTTTAGCCAACAAATAGTCCAGCTCTTTGGTCACGGGAACAATCGACTAAACGCTTGTCGATGTCCCGAAAGACAAGGTGACCTAGGTCACTCACACCGAGGTCACTCGGACCCCATGCTAAATAGGTACCTTGAGTATGTTGCCATAAATAATTGATTGCCTGGTTTTAGCTGTTATTATTTTTTTTACTTGACTTTAAAAAAAACATATGTGTAAATGTAATCAGAAACTTATTACAAACGCCATGAAACACTATGCTTTTTGAGCGACGGACTTCATGGAATTTTCGTGTTAAACTAAATTATTCAGTGTGAATTAAAATAGGTCTTACATAAATATAAAATATTTTTGTAATTTTATTTAAAGTTTCAGTGGATTACCTTCTGAATAACGATGTTATTATACTCTTGTTACGGCATACTGACACGCAGGTTGGTAATTTTAAAATGTGTGAAATATTTCGTAGCCTGGTAAATATTTGATATGTATTTATTTAAACCAGGACAGTTATTTGAAATGAGGTTGAGGAATACCAGAGCTTTGAGTACTTATACATATAAAACAGAAATAAATACGTACGGAAAACGCATTCATATTAAAGAACACGTTATATTTTGGTCCGTTAAAGCTATGAAAATGTTTGGTTGTTTTATTAAGTACTTACTTTGTGACACTAAATAACCAGGTTGTAAAGCACTGTTTTAAGGTTTCACGGTTTACAACTAAACTTATACTGTCACTTACGGGATATCTTCCGTGATTGGGAGCTCAAAATAATGAACAATCACGGAAGATATCCCGTAAGTGACAGTATAAGTTTAGGCAGATAGGCAGCTGCTCCATGTAAAATGCTGGTATTTATAGACTGACCGCTTTAATGAGTCCTCGCGAAGGTTTCAATTTAAACTGAATATTCTGAAGGTTGATCACATATTTTTTCAATTAATATTGTAATACCTACATGAATTATGGTTATTTTAATGCAAATAACCTGAAGGATATTGTTAGAACGCTTAATATGCCTTTGATGGGGGAAGGCAGAGGACTCATTAAAGCGGTCGGTCTATAGCTGTATCCGGTTAGACTGAGCCGACCTCTACATAGTTGGGAAATGGGTCTTTATTTTCCTAACAATGCTGGAGTCGGCTGGTTTCCTTCAGGTGATGATGATGGTGATGATAAGGTATATAATAATTATAGGTACTATACTAATTATACTTTTCTTAATAGACTGCTTGAATGTATTCGCATTTCATCATCTTCCTTCCCTTGTCCCACGTTATTTGGGGTCGGCGCAACACGTTTTTTTTTCTCCATTCTCCTCTGTCAACCGTCACACTCTTTAAAAAAAATCCGCATTTGCATCTGTCAATATACAAAATTAGTTTTAATGCGAAACCTGAAACACGTGTCTCGTATTTTTATGTAAAGAATATAAGTATAAAATTTCAAAACTGTTTCATGAAAAATCACAAAGTTTTAAGCTTGTTCTGGTTGTCCGTACAAAAACGTGGTCACCACGCAGCGCGCCCGAGCGCGCGCCTCCAGCGTCTTGTGCTCATTGATAGTAATAACTTGGCAGTAGGTACCTAAATTATTGCGATAGGTACTTAATGTCGCTCGGTGTTCAACTTGTAATTTTTTAAAATATTTTTGACTATAATAAAATATATAACATGGTTTAAAAATTATTGTAATCGATTCAGTTTCTTATTCTTAACAAACTATATTCAGGTTTCGCAAATACTAGAAATAATGTTGTATAACCTAGTTTTTTATAAATATCATAAAGCCTATTTAAATATTTACAAAAACTTAAAAAAAAAACAATTGAAACAAAAACAGACACAGCCAAGCCCTAGTCGCCTCTGGCATGCAATTTGTCGAAACAAAAGTCGGTTTTGCAACAGACTCAAACATTTCGGTCCATAGTAATGACCTTTAGAGAGCAAATGCTACTGAACTGGAAACGAAGATGCCTTAGGTAGAGGAATAGTGCTAGCTTCCTCTGAACGAGTTATTGGGTTACGTAAACTGGGTCAAGGGTTTTGGAAGCGAATAGATGCAACTTGAAACGGACGGCACGGTTGACGCAGTGGCTGAGCGATTTTCTGCTGCGCTGCGTGTCGCGGGTTCAATCCCCGCACGGAACAAATATTTGTATGATCTACAGTTAGTTGTTCCGGGTGTGGCTGTTTGTGTATGTGAGTTTAAATGTTTGTAAACGCACCCACGATACAGGAGAAATTGCTAGTGTGGGGCAAAGTTTAAAAAAAAAAAAGGAATGGATGCACACGTTGTTCGTTATTATGTTTTTAAAATATTGGTCCTGAAGCTAATTATGTAGCTCAAAATTTCCAATAATTGTTTATTAAAACTAGTGAACCGCCTTAAATTAGTACGGTTTTTACAACTTTTCAACTTATCCAGGTTTCTTGATTTGCGGTAACGCAGACCGGTTCAAATTAGTTTAAGTTAATAATATCACGTCGTTGAAATTCTAACATCACCATAAGTCTAAAATAGTAACTTTACAGGAGTTTGAAAAAACTGTGTCATTATACCATGTATTTTATAATTTTTGTTCACTTCAAAATAGAAACTTTGCTTGTTTTTGTGATTGGCTGAAACAACGCGTCTTCCGATTCCCTAGCAAACGGCATCAAAAATCAAAATGTTAAAACCGCCAAAAATGACTTTCGTAGTGTTAGTTCAACAACGTCAGTAACAGATGTAAATATGGGTTCAGTAGATAGGTAGTTATTCTCGATTACAATTTATGAACTCGAAGATAATATCAAAATCACTCCAATAAGAATGGGTTACCTACTCAAAAATAATGGAACAGCGAACCAATATGGATGACATTGAAGACACTCAGCAAGTATTAAAGGCTTTAATAGCTTAATATGTTCCGGACACGTCACGCTACATAAAAAAAACAGTCGTTTGTCATAAACGAAAAGATGTCTTCCCTGATTTAATATAACTTGACGGCTGTGTTTACGTTTCATCGGGGACTTGTACGAAATGTTGAGGATAAAGAAAACATAGCGTTGTTCTGGAAGATAAAACCTTATTTTTGGTGGTAATACGAAGTCTTTTTGCATTATTATTGTGCTGTTTAATTAAAGTTATCATAGTGGTTTTGTTTGTTGGTGATTAATCTCCAATCGTGTTGTGTATTGCAACAAAGAAGGATGTGCAATGTAATGTTAATGCACTTAAGTATATCCTTTTCTGAAAATCTCGCAGTCAAAATTTGGTTTGCTGTAAGAAAACCCAATTCTGGGTTAAACTCGCCATTGTACATAAGCTATATAGTTGCAATTTGTATGTATATTTGTTTTTTTTGTGTAATAATGAATAAGAATAAGATGTGCATAGAAACCTGGGAGTATTGTATGCACATTCTCCTTAACACATCATAGAAATACAGTTTGTAAACAGAAACTTCAAGAAGCCGTCAACCAAGCATTCTGTACATCAAACTATGTAAAAGTAAAAATTATTGCTGGTAATCGACTTTTTATTGGGGTGAAAAATTACGTTTTACGGTAGGACTCGATGGAACGCACTCAACGCATTGTGCTGTTGGATGGATTGAATAGTAAGGGGGTCGTGGACGTGTGTAAAAATTTGACATTAAAAACATGTATTTAAAAAAAAAACTTGTCAAAAAGTTGGAACTTTGACCCCCAATATCTCAGTAACTAGAAAGTTCCCAGGTATGATCTATAACAACAAAAAAAAGATCGCAATGACGGGGAAAACAAGTGCCTTTTGGTTTCGTTAAGGGTCTGTTTACACCCTCTATAAGAAACAGGGGACAATATTAATTTAGCAGTCTCTTCCAACAACAAAAATATCTCCTTCATTTATATTCACAAAGCACAATAGACGTTCCTTATGAACCAGACTTTTATAGAATGCATCCTCTAATTAGCTACTTATTTTTTTTCCCTACGTAGGGTAAGAAAGGGTTGTCAGTTGGTTATTATCTACAATGTTGATGATTCGTTGGATAAATACAGGGTGTAAACAGACCCTTCACATATCCGTCAACCAAGCATTCTGTACATCAAACTAAGCAACTTTACGCAATAATTATTGCTGGGAATCGACTTTCTTTTTGGGGTGAAAAATCAAGTGATACGGTAGGATTCGATGGGAAGCACTCAAAGCATTGTGCTGATGGATGGATTGAATAGTACGGGGGTCGTGGAGGTGTGTAAAGTAAAAATCTTACATTAAAAACATGTATTTAAAAAAAACTCTTGTGAAAAAGTTGAAACTTTGACCCCCAATATCTCCGTAACTAGAAGGTTCCCAGGTATGGTCTAGAACAACAAAATGATCGCAAAGACGGGGAAAACAAGTGCCTTTCTTTTATGTTAAGGGTCCATTTACACCCTTTATTACCCCTTACCCTTATACCCCGGTTATAACCCACTGTAAACCCTTCGTTATTGACTATATCCCACATTATGTTTTTGGGGTATTCCTCAAAGCGCAACTATTTTTAAGCGCAACTAAATTATACTAATGATTAAAAAAAAAAAAAATGAATCCATCACACCCCTTTCTACTTTTCATCATGGTTGCGCTTTGAGGATTAAACGTATAATATTTTTAATTTGAATTTGTGAGCGCAACTAATGGTTGCGCTTCGAGGAATAATTTAGTTGTTTGTTTTTTAGCCATTTATTTATTTAAACTAATACTGTTTAAATACTGGTATCAAACTGGATCCGGTTAGGTAGAAAAGGCTAGGCAGTTGATGAAGTAAAACAAAATCACTTTTTTTATATAACCAAATAAATACATAATATATCATAATAATATGCTCTGATATTATACTGAAAACATGACAAAAGCGCCGTCTGATTCGGACGTTATTAAAATGATCCTTTCTTTATTCCGTACTGGTATTAAAATATTGTGCAATATTAAAACAGAATCCTTGGTAAAAGGCTTTGACCAAAATCATTTCGAGACAAGCCACTTGCAAATTCATAACAGGCATTCTGTTAGCAGACCCTTTGTATTTTTCATTACATAAATATGACTATTACATAATACTACGTAATAATCATCTATGATTACATTTGTCTTGGTATGGACAGGTAATGAGGAGGCATGAAACGCATGTGAATAAAAAAGGTGTTGGATTTGAATGTTGATGGATGGAGAGGGAGAGGAAAGCCAAAGAACATATGGATGGATTGTGTGAGGAATGATATAAAAGAGAAGTGAGTAAATGATATCGTGACGTCTGACAGGGGAGAATGGAAAAAGAAAACGTGTTGCTCCGACCCTAAGTAAAATGGTAGGAAGATGATGAGCCACCTATGATTAAATGAAAATATTTATAACAATAATTATGATAAAGTAAAGTAAATAATGAATGTCACCTTAGATGTAGTATGGCTACTGGAAAACTGATAATTAATTTTCTTTTTTTTTCTTTTCTTCATTTGCAAGTTTGCTAATCGATAATTATTACGGAAAATAAGACCGCATCCTAACCAAAGCGATGGTCGTTTGGATAGGTGACTGTCACGTTCTGGGACTTCAAACGTGTGCTCGTACCGACAGACTTCCATAATAAATGAGTGACATATGAATGCGATAATCGAGAACTTAAGCAAACGCTCTTTTTGGTTACAACGCTGAGTTAGACGTTTTTAAATTGGTAAAGTATTTCTTTCTAGTTCAGTCTGATCTGCTCAGATGGCTAAAATTATAACGACCAAATGCAATTGGCATGAGCTTTAACAACAGATTCAGAATTCAATTTGAGGTTAGACGGGGCAGGTAACTATTTAATACCTGGCACTGGAACGCGACCGTGGTGAATTTCTGCAAATTTTTAAAATAAATAAATTTTTAATTTTTAATTTTGAATACAAATCGTGTCAAATTGTTTCAATCTCAGAAGCCAATACCCACTATGTGCAGGCGACTGATCAATTCTGATGAATTGCTGAACCAAATGAGTTTATTAGATCTCTAGGTTTTGCCCACGATTTCGCTTGCGTCGAGGGTAGAAGTGGTTCCTCGGGAACTTACATGTCCTGGTCTATCCTTGTGCCAAACATTACTTTCGCATTTATAAAACTAGTGTTATTGGTCCAATTTAACCTAAAGTTTGACTGGTGTCATACCTTCTAGAATAAAGTCCGCCTATGTAGTGGTACGTAACTGTATATGAAGGATTAATCTATACATCCATACAATGTACATACATACAAATAAAAAAAATAAAGTATCCGTTTGTAATTAAAAAAAAAACAGCTTTTTACTGAATGCATAATGAAAATATATAATAAGGTAATTATAACAAAATATAATTTTGAAAATTTTGGTCTGTCTGGCTGTCTGTCGGTCTGTCTGTCTTTTTGTTCTGGCTGATCTCAGAAAAAGCTTGACCGATTTTTATTGCTTTTATTGACGGGGACAGCCCCGTCACTAGCCGATTCAAATAGGGAAGTAATATTTTTTAAAATAATTATATAGGTCGCGGGCAACAGCTAATAAATAAATAAATTGGTATGTATTGTTTCCACTAAACACGAGCCTTTTAAAGCTCGCCTGAAAAGTTATTGCGAAGAATATATAAAAGACAAAACATAAACAATATTACATCCTGACTTAAAAATAAAAGCCAGGCCTCTCTTCTCCAGTGTCTCGTTTCAAGCCAGCATTGTGTGAGAGTCTAATATCTCACATTTACCAACTCGCATAAAAAGGTTCGTTGGGCCATAAGGGTGGCTTATTAAATAAGTATGGCGGCACTGCCGCATCCGTAAAAAGAAACGTATGTTTGAAAACAATTTCCGTGTACAAGGGTAAGCGAATGCTGAAGTTTTTCATAAGTAAAAAGTAGGCATAAGTTATAAATAAGAGCAGGAATGTGTCTTTGTCAATAATTTAGAAGAAAAAAAAATTGAAGTTTGGTGTTGTTATTTACGTAAACAGGTGGGTTTTGACATTAGTTTCATAATTGTTTTATTATGTGTTTATTTTGAGTTGTTTTTACTCAGAGTAGGCTCTATACTGTCTCGTTGCTCTAGTGGTCGGAAACGTAACTGTTGAGCACGAGGTCCTGGATTCGATTCCCGGGTCGGGCAAAGTGTTATTGAGTTTTTCAGAAATTCCTCAGAAGCAGCCAAGGTTTGTGCCCGGTTGATGGCAATAGGCTCGCCCCCTATTACATGGAACTTAAACATAACTGGCGAAATGTGGATGTACTTTTATAAGGTACGCATCTGCCTAAACCTTCGATAATTACAGGCTTGATGTAATGTATATGTGTTGGTACACCGATAAATGTAAAGATGGTAAATTCCATCAAAAACCCAAATTCGTTCGCGGATACAATTTAAAACTCCCCCACAAACAAAACATTTATTTTTAAACAATGAACGAGCATTCAAAAATCCGTTCATGTTTTTCTTCAATCTCCGCGTTATATCGGAAAGCCTGCACAAGAATATCTATTTATATACTACACTAACAATGCAGTATTGATGCAGACCAATTCAATTGGAACCCTATGAATTGGAATTTAATCAAAGCACGCAAATATTGATACTACGTGCATCTGGCCAACTAAGCGCGACCGAGCTATAATCCTGTTAAAGTTCCAGTATCCGATATTCCATTGTGTATCTATGATACTCTATAGGGATTAAGTGGCGAGGTGATATTCATATAGTTTGGAGATTTACGTAAGCCTTTTCATTGAACCACATTTGTAAACTGAAATGTGTTAATACTGCTTTAAGGTTCAATTTTGAATACTACGAAAAAAAAAGTCGTTTCCCAGCAATAATTTTTCGAGTAAAGTTACTTAGTTTGATGAACATAATGCTTGGTTGACGGCTTCGTGAAGGGTCTGTTTACACCCTATATATTTATTACCTATACATTACATACAGGGTGTAAGGGACAGCCAAACTGATGGGGTGAATTCAGTATATCATACTAAGATGACCGGTACAAGAAATTATTTCAGGAATGTTATGGGAATCCAATAAATTTGATTTGTTTTATTTCCTCATACGCAATGTATCGTTACCGTGGCAAAACGCACGTAGCGAACGGCACGCGCGACGAACTGAACTGAACTCTGTAGGTAGGAAATGAACAGCTGATTTCACGCGTCGTCTGTTAGAGTATTTCAACATCCATTGTTGGATTTTTGATTTTAGCCGTATTATTTACATAAATGGAGTGCTGCGTACTGGGGACGTAATTTTACATTGAAACAAAGGAATAGTAACTGAAAAAAAAATCAAAATTCCGGAGAAAAGTTCCGGTGGAATATGATTCAAAATAAGGAGCTGAATGCAGAGTCAGTTTGAGGAGAGCTGTCCCTTACACCCTGTATATGGTTCCTCCCTTTTGTTCCTTTAATGTAATGCAAAATCACTTAATGTTGAAATTACACAGCAGTGTATATAATATGTGTCCGTGTTAATAATTCAGTGCAATTTGGAACTTAATCCAATACACGCGAATTTCAGCAGCTAGCTACTGCATTAACTACTCAATGCACACATTAGACAACTTACTAAACTCAACTTGGCAACTTCTTGTTCTTGGGATTTCTGTAGTATGTATCTTATAGCTTAATCTTCACGTGCCAGTGTAATATTAATATGTGGATTAAACTCTAAGCTTTTCATTTTAGTCTTTTCTCTTCTTTTTGAACCTCTAACCACCAAATCCCTCCACGTTTGGCAGTTTTGTGTCATGGCTATTTTAGTTTCTTCCGGCCTCTTCAATGAGATTCTCTGTTCACCTAGCCGGTGGTCTTTCCACATTCCTCCATCCCGTTCGTGGTCTTCACTCCAGCACTCTCTTCCCCATCTTCCGTCCAGTCTACGGCTATTATGGCCCTCCCAATTCCACTTCCTTTTCATTTATTCTAATAATGGCCACTAATCAATCAACTCAGCCTATTGCACTCCACTGCTGGACGTAAACCTCTCTCAAAATGCGTCATAACACCTCCTCCACCTTCCACTAATTTCAGGTTGACCCAGCCACATTATTAAGGTCATCGGGCGCCACATACTACGCCGGTACACGTTAGCGTGGGACTCTTTTGCTCCACCGGCCATCGGTCTTTCGACAAACACGGCTAGCTCACTGCTTGTTCAGCATGCAGACTCTGCTAACTATGTCAGCAATTACAATTCTTCTCCAGATAGCAGCGACGGCTTTGTTGTTTTCAAAATAATACCTTAAGCTTCAAAACATTTAATTACGTTGCTTAATGTGAGCTTAGTACAACACATTCATCTTTAGAAGCTCATTTACATAAATCCATTAAATTACCTGTTGAATGCGATACATGAAGCAGTAATGAAATACCTACGATGTACAATCTCATGACCCATTAACACGAAGCAATTATGTTGCCCACTGAATGCAATAATTGGAAATAATATTTAAAGTTGCGCCGTTCGAATTCTGTTTTATTAATTTCGTCGACAATTAGTGGGCAGTGGGCAGGGCACATTGCTCGCAGAACGGATGGCCGATGGGGCCGAAAAGTTCTGGAGTGGCAACCGCGAACCGGAAGACGCTGCGTTGGAAGGCCTCCCTCTAGGTGGACCGATGACCTTGTAAAGGTTGCAGGGATCCGCTGGATGCGAGGCGCACGGGACCGGTCAATGTGGCGACACTTGGGGGAGGCCTATGTCCAGCAGTGGACGTCTTTCGGCTGAAATGATGATGATGATGATGTCGACAATTACGCTGTCGACTGTTAATATTTCTACAAACCACAAAAGATTCATGTAAGTGGGTGCATTCTGGGACAGCTATCAAGGACTGAACACTGTTCTTAAAATTTAATTTTTTACACAACGCCTACGAATTAATTCTCTTGTACTTCTTGGTCCACGAGAATTACTGCGTAAGGCGTTGTCTCAATATAAGCGATGGTCACGATAATTTTTGTTCGGTAAAGCTGGATGTCACCCTCAGCCGACGCGACTATACGTAAGGGGGGCCAAACAAATGAACGTGAAGATCGCGAACTTGATCGGCATTTCCTTTTAATTACACTATATCCTAACCAAAGCGATCAGAGGCCCTAGACGACGTTTTGCGTAACGTAAATACGTATTTACGTAGATTGTAAAATTAAAAATACTCGTTTCACAAATAATGTTTTCATAATTATAAATATTGTGCTTGTTGCAATAACAATATAATAGCAATTAAACTAAAATGCGGTTGGATAATTGTATTTTCGATTAAAAAGTCAACGTATTTACTCGTACTAGGACCTCAGTAACGCGAATACACGTTCATTTATTTGTTCCAAAAAGCAGAAAGCGCCCACTGTTGACGAAGCTACACGTTCTTATTCACCGAACAAAATGAACACCACCGTCATCGCATGTTCGTGGGACGTTCGCTTTCTATTAGTACAAGGGTAAAGGAGTTACGACGTAGCTTAAATCATAAACTACTGGTGGTTATTCTCGGTTATAACTATTTTTATATCTTGTTTAACCTGTTATACATTTATTGGTTCGTTTATTAAGGATTATTATTGGTACATTTACTATTGAAGGCGTCGTAAACGTATGCGAGTATGGTGGGAATTTATAAGAATATTACTTTTCCGTTTTTATAGTGTGTTGGTACTTTATTTCGGAATTATTGTGTTTATACAAGAAATACTCTATTATGACTTATTTTAGTTAACAATTAAAATCACAAAAGGGTTATTGTTAGCCGCTAAGCAGACGTTGAAACCAAATGAAATTACATAGCATAACATCACGCTTATAATGCCGTGGGGTTAGGCAGAGGTGTACCTAATTATACACCCACATTTTGCCAGTTATGTTTAAGCCCTATACAAGGTGTAACACAAGACCCTAAACATCTTTTGTTCTACGAGTTCATGAAATTAGCAAAAAAAAAAATACTTTCTATAGGAATCTGACGCAATCAGCTGATCCACATGTATGGTAAAACTAAAAAAAAAGTTATGAATTTCCAAAAGTCATAGAATAAAAGTTGTTCAGTTTCATGGTCTGAGACACCACACGAGAGGTCTTGCGTTTATTATGTTACACGTTGTATAATATACTTTGTATCGTTAAATTATCACGGTAAGTAAAGACCTTGTATAATGGGGGCGAGCCTATTGCCATCGACTTGACACGAATCCAGACACCCGTGGCTGCTACTGAGAAATTCCTGATGGAAAAAACCCAATAGCACTTTGCCCGACCCGAGAATCGAACCCAAGACATCATGCTTAGCAGTCGTGCTTGCAACCACTCAACTAACGAGGTAGATGAAATTAATAACTACCACTTTTAGTCACGACAACACACTGGCGACGCGACAGTACTACTGCGAAGGAAACCAATAAACGCACGCCTGTGTCGCTTCACGCACGCCACGTCACTAGACGCATCGTCTAAGGTCGTAGACTGGGTGTAATTTGTCTTTCGCGAAGATAAGAAAGGGCACCGCTCATCGATTCTATCGTAACAGCTCTGCTGGTTGTTGTTTGAGTTTTTTTTTTTTTTTTTATCGTGGTAAAGTCATCAAATGAGTCCTCCCACCCAGGGCAGAGCGGGAGGGACTGTCAGACTTGTACTGACTATAATCCACGGTGTCCTTCAATAGCCCTTTATGTTCCAGGGTCACGGTAATTCTATAAGTCCCGCGACCCCGGCAGGCTTTGGCCCTCTAGAGGGGGCCCCGTCATTTGTTGTTTGTGCTTCTGTAGTTTCAAGAAAATCGTCATTCCTCAACCCTTTTTTTTGTTGTTGCAGATTGGAGCCCACCGAACAAGACAGTTCAGCCCACGCAGTCTTCAAAGAAGCCTACGACCATGGGTTAGTGTACCCAGATAAGTGCAGAGAAAAATATGCCTTATGTCCATTCAGCTCATCACTACTGTTCGATTTAATCAGATATTTATTACGTCATCCATAAAGTCTATTTTAGTTACAGATAGAGTAGAATAAATTGAAGTCATTTAACACGTTTTTATCTTAAAGAGCTAGCAAATTGCATGCTAGCAAAACTTTATCTTCATTTTGAAATATAAATTGAGTAATTTAGCAGTCTTTTGAAGAGAAAGGATGAAATGTAAATCCTAATGCCTCTCGCACAAGGGTCACTAATTAATCTAATAATGCGAGTTATAAATAGGTATGGGTATAAAACCTAGACTTATATAAATGTACATCTCTCACATAACGATTTCTGCTTAATTGGTTTGATATACGGTACTTGAAACTGTTAACCTGCGTCATCCTATTGCTGGGCAAATCATCATCATTTCAGCCGAAAGACGTCCACTGCTGGACATAGGCCTCCCCCAAGTGTCGCCATATTGACCGGTCCCGTGCGACTCACATCCAGCGTATCCTTGCAACCTTCATCAGGTCATCGGTCCACCTAGTGGGAGGCCTTCCAACGCAGCGTCTTGCGGTTCGCGGTCGCCACTCCAGAACTTTTCGGCCCCATCGGCCATCCGTTCTGCGAGCAATTGCTCGCTGGGCAAATGCATGACATAAATATGGCCCCATGACTTCCAGTTGTTTCGATCCAAGGCTAATGTGGACCACTGGTCGATGATTTTGTCCAACTCGTCCCGCCATCTTCTGCGGTGTTTGTAGCGATGCCTTCTGGCTGTGTCAGGGCTTCCTTTAAGTGGCTATTTTGGCGACCAGCTCATTGAGTATGTAGCAAACGTGGCCAGTTCAGTCCCACTTAAGGTTAATGGCTTTTTGAGCAACAAATTTGTGTTTTGGAGCGCAGTGTGGTGTTGCGAAGACGGTCCATTAGTTTGACGCCTAGAATACTGCGCTCCATTGCACGCATGCACGGATGTACGGTACTGTAAAAGATAAATGTAACTTTAGGCAATTCAAGAAATTCATGACATCATACGGGATTTTTTAAAGAATGGTCTTTGAGCGTATTTTCTTTGCTGGACCGAACCTGTTATTTCTTATCATATAAAGTTTTCTTCAAGAATCAATAAACGCAACCGCAACTAAGCAGACTGGGAAGGTAATTGCATGTGACGAGAGCACATCAAGGTGAATTTTACTCAAGTTGACATAAGGCTTAAATTACTATGATTAACGCGCGTTCTTGAACTGCAGCAAATACATCCAAATGTTGCGACAGACGAAGTAACATCAGACATCATTAGAGATCTTCAAGGAGTATGTTGAAAGGTTCATGGAAACCAAAGATTAAATATCGCACAGAGACCGAACCTCATACCCATAGAATCAATCGTTTAGTCCACTCTCGGCCCCTCGACCCCCAAAAAATAATGTGTCCACTCGACCCCTAACTATAGTTTCTTCTGGACCCCTGGGGGTCAAGAGTGGATTTTATTTTCCAGCCAAGTTTTAGTTTCCTCTCGACACCCGAAGTACAGTTCCCTACGATGATAAATCATCAGTCTGCCATATAGTTGCATACTTTTAGCGGCTGCGGTCGGCTGCAGTGAGATGACTGTGCACCCGTACGTGCATCGTTTGGGATGCATGTGGCATAAGAGCACAATGAACCAGCACTGTCTTGTATTCACATTCTGCCTGCGATGGCTGAAAAGAGTAGGCTCCTTTCAGGCACCGCTGGCACTTGCACTTGCTTGGCAATGTTTGCAGAACCTGATGTACCTACCTGAGCTTTTGGATTGACTTTACTTTGACACACTTGGTCTCTGTTGGCTATCTACTCTGTGTTACCGATACTAACAAGTCTGCAACACGCATGATAGCGTACCGCAAGTGAATCGCTTCGGAATAGCTTGTTTGAATTTGCTGTTTGTCTATACTAACATCTATAGATATTATACAAGTTATGCCCGTGACTTCACTAGGAATACACATATTATTTGCATCGACTATAGTTTGTTGCCAAGTTGTATCATATTTCCAGCAAGTAATAATATGCAACCTTGTTCAAATGATAAAATATGCACTATATGCAGCTAAGTAGGATTATCTATTCTCTATTAGGATAGAGCGTCATTTTTAGGGTTAGGTATATAGCCAAATGGCGAAAATGAAACAGTTATAATTTCTTTATTTCCATCTATCCGTCTTTTGAATATTTACGTACGATTTTGTCCATTATTCTGCTACGCAAAGGATCTGTTGACGCAAAATACTATTTCTAAAATACTGTTTCCTAAACAGATTACCCACTTTCATGCGAAACTTCCATTTGTATCTACATTGACAGACTAGGATTTATGGGTATGAGTTAAAACAGCACTCAGGACAAAGGGATCCGTGGCAACACTGGCAACATTTCAAAGTTTAAGTCAACTAGCTCAGTGTAGCGGGTTTTCTAATATTCCTGAATAGAAATTACAAGGCAGTTCGTGTTGAAATATGAGCTGATTATGACTTATGATGGACTGTGTACAATGTAGGGAAAATATACAGAGGGATTGCTTGTTTAAAAGAGCGTTTTTGCTTTTTTTCGCTGCGGCCCAGTGCAACAGCTCTAATATGCATACGACAGCACAATTACCAATGTATTGTAGTTACCAATCCCAATAGTATCTGTAGCGTCAATACAGTTCAATCACGGCAGCAGTTTCTTGCACACCCGCATGCGGTGACCGAATTCCCTTTACATTCCTATCAAAGAGGTACCTTACTTAGAATTTTTTTTTCCCACAGATAATGTAGTAACTCCGCTGAAGTACGACAATCTTTTGAAGCTCATAAATAGCACTACACTCAAATATACTTTCAAATTGCACAACTCATCTTTGCGAGCATTCAACCGCATGCGGGCGCACTTGTAAATATCACACCGTAGTTTAGTCCGCTGTGGTAATATTTAAACCTTTTGTTATTCACTAAGGCGTTATTTAGCTTGTGTGTATTTCAGAATACAATGTGTAGTAATAATTTACCTATTAGCTGTGTTAAATGAATATCCAAGATTACTCTATTGTCTGCGTTAAGCTGGGGTTACACAAGTCTGCTAGCGCTTGAGAACAAAGGCCATAGATAAAGCTGTACCATAGATTATGTAACAGTATTTAACAAAGAGGATTATACGGTCATTTATAAACACATTCCCAAGTGTAATACTAAGAGATTGTGGTTTAAATTGTACAAGTACCTACTAGAGAATACTTATTCTTAATTATATTTTAAAAACTGAAACCTACTTAATTTGAAGGATACAATTATCAAAATTATTATACAAAGTGATATAAAGGCTAAACTTGTGACATTGAAGAACAATTTACTTCCTCATGACAAAGTCATAAATTAATAGGCTTAGTTCGCCTACACAATTAATGACATTATGGAAACCTTTATGTGACCTCAATAATAGTTTTCAGTACGCAGATGGTGAGGACTGAAAACTGGGTGTTCCTACCCTTGTCCCATGTTATTTGGGGTCAGCGCAATACGTTTTTTTGTTCCAATCTCTCTTGTCAATCGTCACGCTATCATTTACTCTTTTTCCTTATAGATTTCAGTACCAAGAATGTTATAATTACATAATAATGATACCAACTTTTTACTGTTCGACTGCACAGAAAATGCCTCTTCTCATAGACTGCCTTTGATCAAGGTGGCTTGGCGATTTTAGACCTATATTCATTGACAAGCTTTTCGTCCACGACTTCATCCGTTTGGATTTCATATTAATTTAGATGTCCAGGTTCGTTCACGATATTCCTGTCCAAATTAGAACCGATAGCCCCCGTGAAACAGAGGCGAGGCCTTACAATGCCCACTGAGCTATCACGACAGTCCATGTATTGACAAAGAACTGAAAAAAGGTGACATTTTGGCCTTGACATAATTTTATCACTTAGCTCTAGGCGCCGTCCTGACACCAGTTTGTTAATACCAGCCTTAGTACTAAATGCACACAATTATGTAATGAGTATTATGTGATCTTAGCAGATCGTAATATATTCCGTCTCTGTCTGTCTGTTAATCCTATAATTATGTTGGTGAGATAAGCCATCCTATTCATTCATCTCCAATTCATTTGACGGCTGCATTTCACGTCAGATCTTTGTGCATACAGTCGAGATCCGACGCTGTATATTCTGCTTGTTTTTGGTCTGTCTTTAATCATGTCTGGAAGTGACAAGTCTCAACAGAAAATGAATCAAAAGTGCATGATATTGTTTCTCTTTCTCTTTTTTTTAAAAAACGTTGCCCCACACTAGGAATTTCTCCTGTATCGTGGGTGCGTTTACAAACATTTAAACTCACATACACAAACAGCCATATGGAAACGAAACAAAATATTCACTTGAGTGAAGCGTCTGATATCAGGTTTTAGGAAAATCTACGTGTTCTGTGGTTATTCTTTATTTGAATCAGTGTTTGGCCGTAAATAAAAGAAAGTTAGTAGGTAGGCAAAGCCTTAAGTATCTAATAATGACAAAATTAGTGATAAAACTACGTTTTTAGTCGATAGAAACCTGATATAACTACGGAGGGTAAGATGTTATATCTCCCCAGTCGGCAGGCATCTATTACGATAGTACCACAGAAACAAAGGTGTACTTACTTATAAAAAGGTTCCGACACTGACTGACAAACACCCAACTAAAAATAGACACACGTAAAAGGAAGATTTATGTTCGAGAATGTTAGTAGATGTTCACTATAAATAGATATTCCCTCAAATAAACATCGAAAACCACTGTGGTAAATGTTACGTTAATACAAGCTAACTACGCGGTGGAATTTGTGAACTAAACCTAGTTAGCCCTTTACACTTTATATAAAACTAGGTAAAAGCCAGTACGTTTTCCCAGAAAATCCGTTTTCTGTTCAACGACATTAGTTTTAGTATATGCGAAACCTGCAACACGTGTCTAGTATTTTTATGTAAAAAATTGATGTACAAAATTTCAAAACTGTATCATGAAAAATCACAAAGTTATAGGCTTGTTCTGTTACCTGGTTTTCACAAAAACGTGGTCATCACGCGCCTCCAGCATCGTCTTGAGCTCATTGATAATAATAATTTGGCAGTAGGTACCTAAATGATTGCGATAGGTAGATAGTGTTGTAACCTTCTTTAAATATTTTTGGGACAAAATATAACATGGTTTAAAAATTATTGAAATCGATTCAGTTACTTATTCTGAACAAAATATATTCAGGTTTCGCATATACTAAAAATAATTTTGTATGTCCAGTTAGATACTTCGAAAATAAATTACCATAGTTTGACGGGTTTAGAACATAAACTAACCGGACAAGCTGCTGGAGAGTTTTCCTTCGTTTTCTCTGCGGTTTAGCCTGTAGTCACGATAATTAGCCATGCTGTGAACAGATGTTGAGATTTTCTTTTTATAGAGCTACAACAGCTACAATTTTGTAAACGATCGTTTACTCTGGTAAACGATCGTTTGCAAATTTTAACAATTTAGTCTGAACTTGTTTTTGCCCACGAATTCGTCGAAGGGGGCTTTAGACTTCATAGGAAACCTTTCAAAGGGATTAAGTAAGGTCTGCTTTTGCAACAGCTGAAAATCTAAATCTGTTAAGTCTTTTGAACGTGAGGGAGTTACTAACGTTTGTGAATTATCAATCTGTCTCTATTACATGTATTTATTGAGTTCTTCGTAAATAACAAACAAATCCAAAGTGATATTTTATTTTGCTACCTAAACTTTTTTTGTGTGTTATAACAATCATAATAACATATTATAACATAATATTTGTTGGGACAGGTTCTACCTGCAGACACAAAATATAGGGCTAATAAAATTTATCACAATCAATTTCTAAAATATTTTAATATTATTGAATTGTATCTAATGTTACTTACATGTTTTTATTATTTAGTTTCTATCATAAAATAAGTAGGGACTTACCACAATAAAAAAAACTAACATAATACTATATAAAAACATAAAATATATTTGATATTTTGATATTTTGTAACAGATCTTTTTAAAAAACTAAAATAATACCATTTAAAAACATAAAACATATTTGATATTTTAATGTAGCAGATCTTGTTAAGTTCAAGTTTATTATTGTTTATTACATACATAATAAAATTTCATTACCATTGTTTATAGACCCATCATTTAATATTTTAAACATCTAAAACTACTAACCTAATTAAAAACATATTGTATTCCCATTAGAAAATACAGCCAATCGATTCTAGTCCAAAATAAACCGATAGAGAATAAAAGGAGTTTGCTTCAACAGTCATTAGCCTGCTTCGACCAATCACCGTCCTCTATTTTATTTTTCTAGAACTATCGGCAGCTGCAGGCTGGGAAGTTTTTTGTTGTTTTTATAACACCTTTGTTTGCAGAAAAATAAGGTCGAAAATAAATAACCCAGTGTTATTTTCAGAGAAAATAATAATAGGGGCGAGCTGCTGGAGGCTTCAGGTTTTAGATGTTTTGATTTGTTGTACATGTTTTGTCGAATAAATAAATGAATATTTTGTTTTAAAAATAACGTCACGCCTTTAATCTTCGAAGGGTAAAGCAGAGGTGTACCTAACAGTAAACCCATATTTCTCCAGTTATATTTAAGTCCCATGTAATAGGGGGCGAGCCTATTGCCATCAACCGGCCACAAATCCAGACTCCGTGGCTGCTACTGAGAAATTCCTGATGGAAAAACCCAATAACACTTTACCTGATCCGGAAATCGAACCCAGGACCACGACCACTAGACCAAGGAGGCAGTCGTGCATTTGTATGTTGGATTTTCTACATGAAATTCATGTAATCTATTGGTTAAGAATATTCATAGATTAATTATTAATATTTAATCTATGAATATTCTTATTATTAATATTCTTCTTGCATAGACGGACCGACGAACTTATTTCGATGACTAGGTTAGACTGAATGAGGAAGACGGAAGACAGCTTGATATGGCGCAGCTTAGGAGAAACCCATGTCGAGCTGTAGACTGCGAAAGACTGAAATTAGGAGCTCGTGGCTAACTAATAACAGCTGGTCGGATCTATCTTTCCATTGATTCGTGGCTGGGTGACTACCCATTACAAACCGAGTATTTCCTTGGAAAGCACGTTAAGTTGGTCCCGGCTGTCAATTGGAGATCATTGACAGTCGTTACAGATAGTTAGTGTCCCGAAGGTCTGACAACCAGTCTTACCAACGGGTATGGTATTACCCAGTACTAACTGTGTCAGACAAGCAGTCGCTTTATGTAAAATACTGGTATTCAGCTGCATCCGGTTAGACTGGAAGCCGACCCAACAAACAACAAATTATTGGAAAATGGCTAGGCAGATGATGATGAAATTATTGCTTCAACAGGTTAGACCTGATTTACAGTTGAAAAACTATGAGAACATTATTTTATTAACCCTCATGCAATTTTCATTGCCGTTTAATGGTCACCATTCAAATCAAAGCAAACAAATAGGTAATAATGACCATTAGAAAGTGGTTGGTTTTTTTGATAAAGTGCTACTCTCTACGTGTATCTCATCATCATCAGCATAAGCCTCCTGCCCTTATCCCAATGTATTTGGGGTCGGCGCAGCATGTTTTTTTCTTCCATACTTCTCTCTTACACGCCTCTCCGCAGTCACCTCCTTTCTAGCCATATCACAGTCCATCCATCGTTTCTTTGGTGTTCCTCTACTCTTATACCCATCCACATTCATACGCAAAACGATCCTCACGTAATTTTCCTCCTTCCTCCGCATCACATGTCCATACCACGATAAACGATTACCACACAACTTTTCTGTCACCGGCGCCACTTTCAGACTTCCTCTTATGCACTCATTCCTTATTTTATGCATTCGCGTTCTCATCCCCGTTAGCATTCTCATCTCAGCCACAAGCAGAAATCTCTCCGTGTATCACTTTCTTTATAAAAAAAACCATTTCATTACAAATGAATGCTCTTTAAATTAAAAGCAATTGATTGATCTACTTAATGCTTCACGCAGACACATTCAATCATGTGTAAAATATCTTAATGGCTTTTGTCTTAATTAAATAACTGAAGCACTACCATTTTGATCCTAAAATATTTGCCATCAAACATTCTTCACAAAGGAATAAAAATTAAATTCTCAGTGAAATTTAATTAAAGACTTTACAGTTTTCAGTGATCTGACTTAAAATTCCAATTTATCCTGAAATTAATAACTTTGAAAGCCTTAATTAGGGCATGAGAAAGCACTAAATGGAGTTGGCTTAAAATACAAAATCTTTCGTTCACTAAACGTTTAGGGCCACTAACACTTTGGTAACTCGAAATAAGTTTAGAAAATTATTTCAGAAACTCGGTTTTAGTGAACGGGGTACTAATATTAAAGTTCATCAAAAACACTTTTTATTTTATTTTTGAGACTCAAATATTGGAATAACTTTGGGAAAGTGCTGTAAAGTCAAATGCTTTGCAAGTAGATTTTTATTAATTTTTTCAATATCCTTGGTGTATTTGCGTCACTCTAGGGCTATTTTCACATGATTTTATTTAACTTGCAATGTTTGTTGGTTTCGGTCAAATATTGAAACTGAATTTTAAAATAGTTATCCCCAACCGATTGAGCTGAAATTTTGCATACACGTTTAGTTTGGATGACAATACATGGTTGATAAGTGATGCAATTTTAAATCCAATATGGCGGACTCCCATAGATGGCGGACTAGTTATTTTTAAGCTCCCCCATGATAAGAAAGAATTTGATGATAAGAATATGAAAAAAAAAATTGAAGTTACATCTAGATTTATAAGCTTGTTTCTAAAAATGTTTTTTATTTACAAAAGCTTGTTATTTTATCTCGGTCATGGCGACCAGTCTCAGCGGAGACTGGTCATTGATTTTGATAAAATATATTGCACAAATAATGTGGCATCGACTACAGGTGCAATCTCTCTTTATAGTTTGATGGGACGGTAATTAGGTACGTTTGGAGAGAGATCAAGCGTAGAAACTCTAGCTTAACATGCTTTCCGACTCCTGCAAATTCAATGCTAATGACCAAAATATTATCCTTTGACTGATTTAGTGTTGTTAATAAATTCAATGTCTATAATATTATCTTCATACGTAAGTACTTATTTACATCTTTTTTTTTTTAAGTGGGTTTCGCAATCCTAATTAGGGATCACATTATATCAAAAAGCAGATCCAGAGTTTTAATTCCAACAAAAATAAAAATCGGTCAAGAGCAAAATGGAACCGTTCGTGATCGTCGAGTTCCGTACTTGATAGCCGTCCGCACTTGAAATCGAACCCTGTTTGCCTCTTCTATATCCAGACAAAAATGTTTCTTCCTTTTCTTTTGATATTTTGAAATACAAGCTACTACTACTGAATCAAAATGTGATCAATTTTAAAACGAAAGTTGATATGTAATGGGTGGTCACCAATCCATGGACCAACCAAGGCAAGTTTAACTTGAAGAACGACCCGAGTGGTTGTTAATATAAAAAAATACAAAATAATAATGGATGGATGATGGTTGTTATTATTTTATTTTATAATTTTTATTATGTTTTTTTTTCTATTTTTTGATCTCACGGCATTCGATTTTAATTAGGGAAACCCACGTATGATACAGAAAGAGATAGCTATTGCGCTTGAAGTACTTATTTATAATATCACTAGCTATACCCGGCATGCGTTGCAACGCACCTTTTCCTACTAGATACCTACTACGTACCTACTACGTACCTACTACGTACCTACTACGTACCTACTACGTACCTACTACGTACCTACTACGTACCTACTACGTACCTACTACGTACCTACTACGTACCTACTACGTACCTACTACGTACCTACTACGTACCTACTACGTACCTACTACGTACCTACTACGTACCTACTACGTACCTACTACGTACCTACTACGTACCTACCACGCTGCAACCACGCACCTACCAAGTACCAGCCACGTACCCGCCACGTACCTGCCACGTACCTGCCACGTATCTGCCACGTATCTACCACGTACCTACCAAGTACCTACCAAGTACCTACCACCTACCTACCACCTACCTACCACCTACCTACCACCTACCTACCACCTACCTACCACCTACCTACCACCTACCTACCACCTACCTACCACCTACCTACCACCTACCTACCACCTACCTACCACCTACCTACCACCTACCTACCACCTACCTACCACGTACCTACCACGCTGCAACCACGCACCTACCAAGTACCAGCCACGTACCCGCCACGTACCTGCCACGTACCTGCCACGTATCTGCCACGTATCTACCACGTACCTACCAAGTACCTACCAAGTACCTACCACCTACCTACCACCTACCTACCACCTACCTACCACCTACCTACCACCTACCTACCACCTACCTACCACCTACCTACCACCTACCTACCACCTACCTACCACCTACCTACCACCTACCTACCACCTACCTACCACCTACCTACCACCTACCTGCCACCTACCTAACACCTACCTACCACATACCTACCACCTACCTACCACCTACCGACCACCTACCTACCACCTACCTACCACCTACCTACCACCTACCTACCACCTACCTACCACTTACCTACCACCTACCTACCACCTACCTAATGACAGTAACAAACTGACCAAAAAAGAATTTGCGAAATCGGTCCAGCCGTTCATGCGTGATGCCGTGACCAAGGGAAATAGAGATTCATTTTTATATAAATATAGATTGCTTGACTGTCTATGTGGCGTCTTTCAGCTGAAATAATGATGATGATCAGATGAAGGGTGAATTTAGTTAGTAGACACAATATGCATCAAATCACTTTGGTTTATCCAACCAACATTCAATAGTGATTCAATACAAATGAAATAAAGCTGTGTGTGTACTGTAAGACATGGACCAGTGCATAAAGCAAATGGAAATATACGTCGGTACAGGACATACGTTACATAAAGGACTATGGACAGATGAATGTTGATCTCCGTGCGTTGTACGTTTGCGTTGTTACTTTTGTCAGGCAACGAGTCATTTTTTTTTGTTTAATGTAGAATATCTACATTGAAGTTATTATATTTTAACTATGATTAAAACGCTGAATCGAGGGGTCCATTTAATAGAAGTTGCATTTCAAGAGTTTAAGAACTTCAGAACCAAAAGATTAAAAAAAGATTTAAAAAATATATGCTGCATTATATGGATCTTAATAGAATTAGATTTTCATTGAGATATTTGTCCTTGTATTTGAAAACAAATACTGAATATTAAAATATCAAAGAAAAGTAATGTAAATTTAATAATATAGAGAGTGACCGTATCGGTCATAAATTTTAGGACAATGCCAACATAAATTGTATTTTTCAACCAAGATTTTTGAAAACTGTCCCGTTATATTCACGTTACATTTTAAACGAGCAGCCGATTCAAAATATGGACCATGAAAATCTTTTTAGCATTTTACAGTTTACAAACTTCACTTTCATAAAAACACGATACTTTATTTTATTTTCAGCACTTCCAAAAACACGACTTAATAAATAACTCTCATGCGGTGAAATCAAACGCTACGTACTTATATTTATTATGAAAAAAAAACTTGGAAAAAAATAAAATATTATTCATAACGTTTTCACCGTGAACCATTTACTGCGCAGTTCTACGAATTTACATTTTAGGCCTGGCTTTGGCATAACGTTTATTGGGCAATAAATAAAAATACAGCCTGTATTTATGCACCAGGACGTCGGTGTAGGTTTTGCCATATAATTAGGTACGTGCAATAAACATAAAATTATTTTTATTGGTATTATTCTTCTCTAAAATCAAAAATTATTCCATGATACAGGCTGGCGATTTAACACCGGTATCTTTGAAGGAGGTGACACAAATTCCCATAGAAGCCTATTTCGATGCATGTTATGAAAAGCAATTGTTTTCGGATATGAGTTTCTATGGTTTTTTTTTTTAATATGACGGCTGGACTCTGTATCCACTCGTAATTTTCCTGATATGTTTTAAGTCCCAATCGAGCAATCGAGCCTATCAACTGAGCACAAATTCAGACTCCGGACTAGTTCTCAGAATTTTTTAATGATAAATCATACCTGCATTTTGTTTTTTTTTTTTCGGATTGGAAATCATCAAATGACCCCCCCCCCCACTCTGGGCGGAGCGGGAAGGGAGTGTCAGACTTGTACTGACTAAAACCCATCCATGTACCTTCTTTGCCCTTTGTGTTCCAGGGCCACGTTATCTCTTTCGAACAGTCCCGCAGCCCTGGCAGGCGTCGGCACTTGCAGACCCCTACATCGTTGCTGACATCTCTTCGAGGATACCTTAGCATTACACACACAATTTTTCATTCATGCAAAAAATGTTTGTATTGATCTGCCCATTTAAGGAAATAGCACACAAAATGATATCAACTCGGAAAGGCATCGTCACCGTATCGTGAGCTTCGTGAGTCCCTAGGTGAGGCGATTACGTTACAATTCCGATTAGTGTGCTTTGCAGTATAGTTTCATACAAAAAAATACTGACTAGCTCGAGTTGATACAGTGCCGATCTCTTTACGAGTTGATATGTGTGCTGTGACCTTAAGCTTTGTGATTTGTCAATTCCTAGAATTCAGGTTAACCTTTCATGCTTGGGTAATTGATTAGACTTTTAAAAGTGGGTTTAGGCCTACGTTATAATTATACGGGTGGGTGTGACGACCTTTAGCTCGTCTGTCCAAAGCCTAATCGTAAGTATACGTAATTGCTATATCATACATTTGCTAATTTTATTTTATTCATTTCATAAGCGTCCACTGCTGTGCATAGCAGACGGCACGTTTGGTGCGCGGCCTATCGCGGGTTCGATCCCCGCACGGAACAAATATTTGTATGGGCTACAGATAGTTGTTCCGGGACTGGCTGTTTGTGTATGTGAGTTTAAAAGTTTGAAAACGCACCCACGATACAGGAGAAATTCCTAGTGCGGGGCAACGTTTAAAAAAAAAAAGCTATAAATCTTAGACAATCCAAGAATTTTCACAATAATACTGAACGCAAATTCCTGCACGCGCCAAGATGATTCACGAACTTGAACTAATACATTTTCTTCTCTCCTACTTTGTTCAAGTAAGGGAACCATTATGTAATTTTGTTCATCATCTGCATAGCCGTTTCCCAACTATGTTGGGGTCGGCTTCCAGTCTAACCGGATGCTGCTGATTACTAGTAACCATGTAACCATGGACCGACAGCCTATCTGATCTCCACAACCCAGTTAGTACTGGGTAATACGATACCCTTTGGTAAGACTGATTTTCAGAGTTTCAGGCCACTGACTACCTGTAACGACTGCCAAAGATCTATATATGGCAGCAGGAACCAACGGCTTAACGTGTTTTCTGAGGCACGGCGGAAACTCGATATGTGATGGGTGGTCACCCATTCACGGACCTAGGCAAGTACGGCTTAACCGAAAGACCCGAATGGCTGCCCCGATATGAAGCCACGAGCTCCTACTCATTATGTTATTGTTAATGAATATTTATTTATTTCATACTTGATTACTTCAAAAAGGTTTTCTGCAAAATAAATACGTTTTAATACGCTGTACCTACAATTATTAATGTAATTTGCAGTGTTCCAGCTATTTATATATTTACGTAACAATTTAGTATAAACGACTCAAAACATAAAGGAAAAATAGAATGATTAAAAACTAGTGTATAATATAAGTAGAATTCATCATCCGCCTAGCCTTTTCCCAACTATATTGGGGTCGGCTTCCAGTCTAACCGGATGCAGCTGAATGCCAGTATTCTACATGGAACGATTGCCTATCTGACCTCCACAACCCTGTTAGTACTGGGTAATACGATACCCCTTGGTACTACTGGTTGTCAGACTTTTTGGGCCATTGACTACCCAACGACTGTCAAAGATCTACAAATAACAGCCGGGACCAACGGCACAGAGAGTATAAGTAAAATTGGCGGTAGATATTTAAGCAATATCGTTGTTGAATGTCTTTGTTTGGTTTCACGAATCCTGAAAACATAATTACGCGAAATTACTTATAAATAATTTTAATAAGTACTTTTACGACTTCGTGCCACATCGTTAATTTTAATAAGTATTTTTATGATTTCGTGGTTGCTCATTGGCGAATCCTCCATGTTGACATGAAAGATTAAGTTAATTGATTTCCTGGGCAAAAATTTTACCTGAAAATGGTTTCCGTATCAGATTGAAAGCTGCGGTTACGGGAATTATTGTCCCATAAGTACACCTACTAAAACATCAATAAACTAGCTTCTGCTGCACACCTAATGGCACACTTACGTTGCCACGAACGGCAAGAAGACTACGTTCTTGCGACTT
Source organism: Noctua comes (assembly GCA_963082995.1). Lineage (NCBI taxonomy): Eukaryota > Metazoa > Arthropoda > Insecta > Lepidoptera > Noctuidae > Noctua > Noctua comes. Next base: position 5,237,902 of record OY720277.1, read on the forward strand.
TTGAATGCGGTCGTAATACGCATGTATTTAACCATATTCCAATCCGCGAATCATATTTTAATCAAGATACAATCTGACATTTACCTGCTAATTATTAAAAAGAAAATTTGAATTTCGCTGGCTGCCCTGGCGCTTCCCCATTAAATGTTTTGTGCATATTTAGATACGAACATACTTAACAGTGTAAAATACCTCATGGTGACCTCATCTGCTACCACCGACGACGGCCATATTGTTTAAGGCCAAAAAAAGACGCTGTTGTGACACCGACAAAAATCCCCTAAAAGTAGTGTTTATTTGGTCGCGGGACTCATAGAGGTCGCGGGACTCATATAATTACCGTGACCCTGGAACATAAAGGGCTACTGAAGGACAACGTGGATTTTAGTCAGTACAAGTCTGACAGTCCCTCCCGCTCTGCCCTGGGTGGGAGGACTCATTTGATGATTTTAACACGTTAAAAAAAAAAAAAAAAAGTAGTGTTTATTTATTGAAAGAATTTATTTTATTTATTTTTATTGGACAGAAAAAGAGGCATGTAGGTAATTTAAAGCCTTTTTGTACAAAAACTTTTAAATAAAGAGAATAATGCCTGTTCTCATAAATACCCAGCGTCACCTAAATGAATCCCTAAATCTTTGTAAATAGAGTTGAAAATCTAACGGTTAGTCTTTATTTAAGCAATCATCTAGGTGTCGCTTAGTTCCAGTACAAATAGGCATAAGTCTCATGATTTTCACACCAATAACAGTATTTATTGCAACAAATAACAACAATCATGGACTATATGGAAGCCCAAATTAACCAATTTTATAGAATGTTACATTCAGGGTTCGTAAATTTTAACACGATCCATGAAGGTAAGCACTCTAATAAAAAGTTACGCCAACCACGTCTAAAAAGGAAATTTCGGTGTACGCCGTTACATGTACAGGGTGTGGCGTAAATTGTGTTGGTCCTTTTAAATGAATGTAACCCTTGCACGATGAACAGTTGAGAGATAAACACCACACCATGTATGAATAATTATGCTAAAAATGAATTAATCAGGACTAGTTACACAAATATCTGTTTTATAAAAATAAAATAAACTAAAAACATTTTATCACTCCAACTCTCAAAATTACTGTTCATCGCGCCTGTATTTCTGATAGGGATTCTGAGGGGCGAGGGATAGTGTATCCGTAGTACACGGGTACCTTGCGGCGAGCGTAATGTCATCAAACGGACACGAATCGTGACTCCATATTGCTACTCAAAAATTCAAATGGAAAAACTGAACCCAATACCGCATGCACAGCAGCGGTAGCTATCGACCACTATACCAACGACGCAGTGAAGTGTGATGAACCTAAAATCAGAACTGGACGTCCTAAAAACATACATTGAGACATCTTTCATGTGGCTTTCGAAATAATCGCCCTTTCGAAAATTATCACCTCTTTCCACCTCACCCTGTAAGTGCTCGTATAAAAACCCCGGTAAAGATTTCAAAGCCAAAGTTAGTGGGCCACCTATCTCCCGATCCTGAACACCGGAAAAGTTCACCACACTCAATAACCATCTGAATATCAAGTGGGTCGTCTGAATTGATTGAAAAAACTTTGGTACACACACGCTGCAAGCACTATAAAAAGTTATGGAAACTAAAACTACAAAACAACTATCGCTCTTCGTCTGTCTAGAAATATCGTGGCATAAAAATAAATGACGGTTTGTTTTTGAATTTGAATTCGGAATTAGGTCATTTGACAGTTGTTCTTTTTCGGCTAGAAATTCGAAACCAATTAACGAATAAAAAACAAATGAAAGAGCGTTCTATTTGGCAAACGAAATGAACAAATGTTTTCTGGCGGTATTTTTTTGCAAGAACGTCATAATGTAAAATTGAAGACCTTTTTAATTTGTTTGATTCTGTTTTAGTACTATGTTGTTAGTTAAGGTTATTTTATTTTAAATGTACTCGTATATAGTTAGTTATTTACAAAATAATAATATTTCTAATTGGCAAACTATTAAGATTTTTTTTTTCTGAAAAAAAAAAAAAAATTCAGCTATTGAATAACTCTTTGGTAATGTCGAAGAGATTAAAATAGTCGCGTCCTGTAAAAATCAATAGTCAGCAGCGTGGTTAAATAGAATCGACAGCAGCCATTCGGCAAAAACACTACTTTTATCGTCGATATAAACTGCACTGTATTTACTGTTAGTACGACTATCTAACTGAATAGTTATGATGTATAACCATCGACCGAAAAATATTTAGTGTGAATTGTTTCAGTCTGAATCATCATTATAATTTATTTGCTAATTACCAATTTATTGGGGGTCGGTGAAGTATGTATTCTTCCACCATAGTTCTTCTTTAGTCTCTTATTGTAGCCTGTGTAGGTTTTCACTTTTTGTGTAAAATAATAAAAATATAATATAAATATAATCAATATATCGTCAATTTAGTAATTTGGGCAGTAGTATTTATAGATAAAATCCTGACATGAAAATGTGGAATAATGGAAAATTAAGCTACTATTTATATATAATTAAGCAATAACCGTAAGTAATCCAAAAGTTGTCTGGAAGATATAGCTATCAGCGATTAAATTGTCACTATGGATATCCCTATCTATATTTAAGATTGCTGAAAAAGAGCCGTGTCATAATTTTGGCGTACAATAAAGCTTACTCTATGTGTGAAGCTTACTATAAGTGTGAAAAGTGGCCCTCACTCACACTGGTGTGGTCCACCTTTCACCTCCAAAGCTTATGTATCGCAGACTTTACACCGCAACTCCAACTAAGAGTTTTGTACACTGTCGCATAACTTATGACTCACACGTAACCTTTGCCCGCCAAGTTACACTGGAAGTCGCACTATGTTTAGCAAAAGGTTGCGACAGCGACGTAGCTTAAATAAGTATACAGTGAGAAAAAGGTCGCAGCTAGACTTAAAGCGAGATGAACTTAAAGCAAGGCCACCTGCAGCTATACCCTACAATTTCGTCAATGGTGTTTTGACATGTCCGCTTTGTGCTCGGAGTTTTTCGGAAAAAGTTGGGTATGCTAGCTACTTGAGAGCACATGGTAGAGAAGCACACCAAAGCTCTCGACAACCTCCCTGTGGCCGAAATCGGCTAGATGGCATCATCAGCTCCTTTTATGTTTGTTTACTTGATGTATGTTTTAATTTCAGTACTTTACTTTTCATTTAATTTTAATTTATTTATTTCAAGTAGGTATTTATGCACCTTGTAGCCTGAAACACAGGTTCAACCTAGTTCAGGCAATAAGCAACTGTGCTCAATTTTATTTGTTAATATATTTTATTGAAAATGTGCCCCTTTTTATAAATAAAACATTATTATTATATTATATTATTATCATAACAGGGTGTAACTCTAAAAGCGCAATACCTCGTAGGTGGTGATTCAGACCATCAAATTGAACCACTTTTCCTAAAGCTAAAGTGTTTATCACACGTACCTAAGAGCTATAATAGGTACTGCAGTTTTAAAGTAATAACTGGTATAACCTGCTTTTGACGTACTTTGATATCAAAGAATTAGTCCCAGATTATGCCAGTTTCATAACGATGTTTTTATTCAACTTTTAGACCAGTACATAATTATAATAATAAGTTTCGAACCCACGGCATGTACAACTCGTAAATCCATGTTACCATTAGATCACCACCATCAGCCTACCTTTTCCCATCTATGCTGGGGTTGGCTTCCAGTCTAAGTGGATGCAGCCAAATACCAGTACTTTACATGAAGCGACTGCCTATCTGACCACCACCACCCAGCTAGTACTGGGTAATTCGATACCCCTTGGAAAGACTGGTGTCAGACTTTCAGGTAACTGACTACCTGTAACGAATGTCAAAGATCTACGACTGACAGCACGGACCAACGACTTAACGTGCTTACCGAGGCACGGAGGAGACTTGATATGTAAAGGGTGGTTACCCATTCACGGACCAACCTGGCCAACTGGACACAAGCAGCTGTTATTATTTAGCCACAAGCCCTCCTCATTACATCATCGTGATGTAAAAACAAAGTTGTATGTGGAAACATTTTAATGAAATTCATTTTCCTAGTTCTACTTGTGCAGTTGACGCTCATAAAGATCATTAGGAGTAAATCCAAAAAGACACAGCACCAACATTTTAACAACCATAAACAAAAACCAATAAATCAGAAATAACGTCCCTCATTATAACCAAAAGTTCGGTAGAAATTGTGGAGAAGAAAATCGTGAACCAAGATTTATTAGAAGTAAAGTCTCTAGCCGGTAGACAAGTTGACAGCTAATAACAAGTGGGGTATAAGTTCCGGATTTGGCCCCCCATATTGTATTGTTACGGGGTATTATTGGGAAATACTCACGATGTTTGGAAGGGCCTCAATTGGGTGATCTTGTTATGTGGAGGAATGATCGAAATTGCGGGTTGACCTGGGTTGAGAGTGACAGTTTGTCGTTAGGAACAGTTTTAATTTGAGTTTTGTATTGAATCTAAAGAGAACTGCCCCCGTAGCATGACCGCCGTAGACAAGGATTTCTTTGACGGAAGAATCGACAAAATGACAGATTGTGTCGACACAATGACAGATTTCTTTGCACTATCTGTCATTTTCTGAAGAAATCCTTGTCTACGGTGGTCATGCTACGGGGGCTGGAGCATACGGCCGTCGCAGAGTCAGCCCAGAACTTTTTGTCTCGCTTGAGTTTGAAGCCTTCATAAACGCCCATCAGTTCCTGTAATGAGTAAACAGCAGGATTTGCAGGAGATAAAATTAACATCACGCCTGTAATCCCCGAAGGGTTACGCAGAGGTGTACCTAATAGTACACCCACATTCGCCAGTTATGTTTGAGTTTCATGTAATACAGGGCGAGCCTATTACCATCAACCTGGCACAAATCCAGCCTCCATGGCTGCTACTGAGAAATACCTGATAAGAAAACCCTGTAACACTAATCCCAACCCGGACTTTGAACCCAGGACCTTATGCTCAGCAGTCGCGCTTGAGACCACTCGACCAACGAGGCATAAAATTGAGTGCCAACAAACGATGGGGCACATAATATCGACGAAACGTTTGTCAAATCAAAATGGATTCATTTATACCTCACTATGCCTTCTGCAGGCATCAATTTGTCTTTTAAAACACGGTCATATCTCAACAGACAGGCCATTACAAGCAGTATATCAAAGTTCCTGATAAAAAAATGACAATTTTCCGTACATAGCGTCACAAAAGTATTTTTATTCCGCTATAAAACATAGATAGCCGGGTGTATCCCCTTGTTTTATACGTAAACCAGCAGATGCCCATTTTATATGTATAATAAAATATGCATATCTTAGAATTGATAAAAATATGGGACATGGATGTTGCTTTTATCTTATTGAGCGTGTTTGGAAGCACAATTTACTCGCATAAAACGAATATAGGTGCTGTAGATTTTTGAGAAAAGATATTGGGACTAAATAAAAATAAAAGTGTGAAGAAAACTACCAAAATACTGCGATAGTACCTGCTCAATTAGTAACCATCATTTACCTAGCCGTCTCCCAAACTTTGGATTACTTACTGGATGCAGCTGTATACCAGTATTTTGCAGAGCGTCTGCCTACCTGACCAACTCAGTTACTGGATAATAACAATACTCCTTGGTAAGACTGGTTGTCGGAATTTCTAACTACTGACTACTCGTAACGACTGCCAAAGGCAAGTGAGGGGTTTTTTTTTGGTCAAACGTTGCCCCACACTAGGATTTTCTCCAATTTCGTGGGTGCGTTTACAAACATTTAAACTCACATACACAGACAGACAGACCCGGAACAACTATCTGTAGGCCATACAAATATTTGTTCCGTGCGGGGATCGAACTCGCGACTCGAAACGCAGCAGCCAATCGCTCAGCCACTGCGCCAATCGTGCCGTCAAATACTAACTACGTAATGAAGATCACCCGTCCACCGACCGATCTCGGCCAGCACTGGTTACCCTTGAAGATGAGCTTGTCATAACTTTAACGCTTTACACAAGACTCGAAAAGCAACTTCTTCGATTCTAGCGATAAGAGCGAAGCCACGGCATAAACCATAGTAATTTAATAACAAATGGGTTATTAAATTACTCTGGTTAAATAACCCGTCTATCGTCCACCATAATTATAAGCCTGTGCCTCGTGCCGGGATTTTAAGGGTTTTTTAAAATATTTTTACGAAACTTTTCTCTAATGATTAAATGCCCCGATTAAAGTAAGTATACCTTTGATTAACACTTTAGGCGCAAAATCAAACACAATCTACGAGTTCAAAACTTACTTGGTAATTAAAGTAAATTGATCGATATACTCCCACACCAAAAAAGTTTGTTTTCTAATAAAAGTGGTAATAGTACCTAAAGTTTGGGTCAAACTATGTTCTGGAGTAATGCACGTGATTTTTGGCGGCAGTCCAGTTTGATTCTGAATTCTCAGCTTAACGCCAAGAGTTCAAAATAGCCCGTGCGCATGAGAGCTTACGTTTCAAATAAAGTTCCTAATTTCGCAAGAATTAATTTTACGTGAAGCCGGGTAAACCTCAACCCCAAATGTGACATATTCTTGGAATCTCACTTTGTTGAACGTCAGTGTTTCACGCTCGTGTGACCGCAGTCTTACAAGACTTCGATTTCATGCCCTTGCTTACGATAACAGCAAAAGTGACCTTCCAGATCTCACGCAATTTATTTTGTTCAGTACAAAATTACTTCTAGACGAAAGACCTACATATAAAACCTCGAGAAAGTACCTAAGTATATTGATATGTACCATCAACTTAATAATGCGTGAAAAGAAAGGTTCGATGTGAAATAAAGCTAAGAATAGCGAAATGATTTAGTTGACTTTTATTTTTTAAGAGATTTCTTTTTATCATGTTGAAATGGAGCAAACGTGAGGGATCTACTAGGTCTGAATAATTTTGCTAGTGAAGAGTTTCACTCAATAGTTATTCTGACCTGACATAGGCGTGATAAGTTTCGATATCTAAACATGATAACGCCGTCCCCATTCTATCATCGGACGATCAGAGATACGGCGAAGCGTCACGGTTCTATGGTTGAAGTTCCCGAACAAACCACACTTCTACATTTACTGTGCGAACCGTCAGTCTGTGGAATTCACTGCTGGCTTCTCTGTTTAATAATCATTATAATTTAGATCTCTTCAACAGCGTCGAAATGTCGGGAGCTCAAAATAATTGATAATCACGGAGATATCCCGTAAGTGGCAATATTAGTTAATTTTTTTTTGGTATTTATCATCACGACTGTGCAGTTTCGCTTGCCAATTAAATTTGACCTCCTATATTTGTTTCTAGACACAGATTCTTGAATTTCTATAGTCTAAATATTCGGTCTAGATATTACGAGTAGCGATGATCACTTGGCAAATGCTCCATTATTTTAATTGCCTTTCCTCAGTGCGAGCATTATTTTAATTGAAGTTAATAAAGGGAATGTAACAGCGTGACCCACAGTTTAGGTAATTACATAGTGACCCTACATAACTGAAACCTAATGTAACTAAGTTCAGGGCTTAGAAGAGGCGAGGAAAACGTTAAAGACTAACAGAGGATAAAGCTAGAATTACCATGTCTGGGCCTGTTTATGAAAAGTTTAATTTAATATTGTGAACTAGCGACCCGCCCCGGCTTCGCGCGGGTGCAATATATACATATAAACCTTCCTCATGAATCACTCTATCTATTAAAAAAAATCGCCTCAAAATCCGTTGCGTAGTTTTAAAGATCTAAGCATACATAGGGACAGACAGACAACGGGAAGCCACTTTGTTTTAAACCATGTATAGTGATAGTAAATTCATCGGTACAGGTGTTAGGGGTATCGTATTACCCACTACTTATTGGGTTGTGCATGTCAGATAGACAGTTGCTCCATCTATAATACTGGTATTCAGCTACATCCGGTTAGACTGGAAGCCGACATAGCTTGGGAAAAGGCTTGGCGGATGATGAGTTAAATCATAGTACGCTAAGTATTTTTTATTTCCACGTTTTTTACCAACTCCTTAACGATTAAAAAGTGCCATCGAATTTTAACTGAATTACAATTAATGTTTTGAATTTAACTTACCTGAAAATAAACAACACCTAAGACTGAAACAATAATTATATAGGCTTGACATACGGCCACAAATTTCACGTCACCCCAAAATAACAACAAGACTGTGTTGATCCAAGCACGTATGGTATTCAAAATAGGAAGTCATTATATTTCTATAAGCGTAAACACTTCCCCGCTGCCTCGCTTAACTCGAGGCCACAGGCCAGGCCACCATTTAATATAATACAGAAAGTGGCCTTTGTTTTACAAAACAAAACCCTCAAACAATAAAGGTTTTCATAATATGTTTATTGTTATTTCTACGCAACAATTCGTACACACATGTTGGGATTCTTTGGCCTTTGCATACATTTTGTATGAGAGTTTGGACTGGAATCCAACCACGCTGTGCAGGGAATAGGAGTTAGGCTCTGTTCACGACCTCGGAATTGCAACTTGCGGCAAGCCACACGCGCACTTTCCGGTCATCATTCCTTCGCGTGATTATCGTCACTCCAAGTTGCGTCGTGGTGGCTCATGACATTAACAACTGCATTCATTTGTTTTTACGGAGGCGATGTCGCAAGACGCGCGTCTGTTGAGGCTGTTGCTCGTGGCCAAGAGTTTAAACGGGGCCTCACGATGTAATTTATGCCGTGTGCTAAAAGTAATGGTGATATTATTGTTAGCGAAATAATTCTAAGCCATTTTAAGTTTATGTTATTTGCTTTGTGTACACTTACACAATCATTTTCCCTGTTTGAGAATGTGAGGAATGCTAACAATTAAGCTTTGCCTCCGCCATTTACGTACAAAAGCTGAAAATTTCTGAATAGGATTTCCTGTCGTGTTAATAATAACCTGGCATTCAGGTTGAAGTACTTATCAGGGTAATACCCTTCGAAAGTCAATTATGATTTTATTTTGCTTCTTTAATAGAATTATATAAGCAATCATAAAATCTTTGATGATTTTGGTAAAAAAAATCCTATGTAGGCTTATATTTTATACACATTTTCCTCAACCTACCCGTTAGCTTCCAAAATAAATGTTAATATCAGGCGAAATTATGCAAATATCACATTTTATACAAAACATGATCAATTACGGCTGTGTTTATTATTCTGGCGACCATTCCGCGAAATTACTACTCTAGTATTCAGCGCTTTGTACGCAATTCGTTTGGGCTGAGTGCTGCGGTCGAGTGTCCCCGCGAACATTCGGGAATGATCGGAAATCACGGAAAATGCCCGGTTACATTTTTATGTTTTCCTAGCTTTTGCTCGCGGCTTCGTTCGTGTTAATTTAGAATTTGAAAATCAATTCGCACTAATACACCGTGACTTTTGAGTCGTCTTACAAAGGTGGTCTATTCAATTTACCCGACATCAAATAGCTGCAGGCGTGATTTTTTTTTACCTTCCATAATAGGTACAAATAACAATAAATAATACATTAGAATAAAATTATAAAACATCTTGTTAATGATTTTTACTTGTCAAGCGGGAGAACGTACCTACCCAGCCCTCGAGTCGAGTAGATCATCGCTCGCAACATGGTGTTTTAACTACGTCATGCGTCATAATATTGAATAATATTTTTATTTTTAAATGATTAAAAATCTCATAAACACCACTTTTTTTTTATAACTGTTTAGTAGTCATTGGATAAGTAAATGAACTGGGCTGCTGTTGTAAGACGACTAAAAAGTCACGGTGTAATAGTTTATATAATAATATAATTCAATCATGATTCGATAGACACGTGGAGCACATCTATTATCATAAGAACGTTATTCTTGTTTTCCTCGGGAACAGCAATTTTTTCGGGATGAAAGGTACCCTTTGTCCGTTTCTGTACAGCTGACAACGTTTAAGCAAAATTTCAGGATGATCGGTTCAGTGGTTTACTCGTGAAATGCTAACAAACAACTTACTTTCGCATTTATCATATTATTTAGGAAGTTAGGATTAAGATAGGATTAGGAAAATAGGATTAGGATTTTGGTACTAGATTAATATAAATTTGCAGGAAAAATGAAAGATGCAGCTTTAGTATCTAGGAAAAGAGTACTAACTTTTTTTTTACTTATAAAAAATTGAACTTGCCGTTTTCGTGTTTCGTAAATGTCAATGCATCGCTGGTCTAGTTGTTGCAAGCGCGGCTGCTAAGCCTGAGGTCCTGGGTTCGATTCGCAGTCGGCCAAGGCGTTTTTGAGTTTTTCTATTAGGAATTTGTCAGTAGCAGCCATGGAGTCTGGATTTATGCCCGGTTGATGGCAAAAGGCTCGAACTCTATTACAAAATGAGGGTGTATACACGGCGGCACATGAAGGTGTACATTTCTAGTATAACTTGGCCTCGCTTTGTATAGATTTCCTGTACAATGAGAGATCCGCATAAACTGGTCTTTAAAGCTTGATTGGTCATCGTGCGCACTATTTTAGATACACCTTTATCTCAGACTTTAGGGACAGACGTCAGGTTATGTAAATGGCAAACCTACTATTTATTATTTCTGAATTTAGATAACATTTTAACATTCATCCAAAATAGAAGACTGATGGAAACGAGAAATATGAATTGTTTTTGTTGTGACTCTTTTGAACTAACATGAAAATCATTGCTCTCAAACACAATAGGTTTGAAACGGGCCACCTCGTCACTGTTAACTATTATTTCCCATCCGTGTTACAAATTGATAAATTCAACATAATATTATTCTATAATCTGCCTAGGCTTTTCCCAACTATATTGGGGTCGGCTTCCAGTCTAACCGGATGCAGCTGAATACCAGTATTTTACATGGAGCGACTGCCTATCTGACCTCCACAACCCAGTTAGTACTGGGTAATACGATACCCCTTGGTGAGACTGGTTGTCAGACTTTTTGGGCCACTGACTACCTAACGACTGTCAAAGATCTACAAATGACAGCCGAGACCAACGGCTTAACGTGTTTTCCGAGGCACGGAGGAAACTCGGTATGAATTGGGCGGTCACCCATCCACAGACCAACCTAGGCAAGCACGGCTTAACCTAAAAATCGACCCGAGCGGCTGTTATTATTTAGACACGAGCTCCTCTACAACATAATGTCAACATAATGTTATTCTATTCCTGCTAAATTGGACGACGATAGTGCAATCACCTCGACATGTCGATGGTCACACCGATGCTAGTCCCTCCAATTTATTTCGGATAATAGGTGTCAATTTGCCTCGTAGCTAAAGCTGATAACTCTCCCGTTTCTACTCTATTCTAATATAAATGTTCAACTATACGACCAGTATTGTATGCTTATGCTTAACCATTATAATTCTTATACCGTGAAATTGGATGTCATTGATTTTATGTCCATCACATTTTTTCGATCGGTTGATTGAGCTTTCAGAGTTGAAAGATTTTTTTTTAAATTTTAAGGATATTAACCGTTGGGACGTAGGATAGACTGATCATAATCATCATCATGATCATCATCATCATCATCATCATCATCATCATCATCATCTATATTTTGCTTTGTCAATGACCCATGTTAGTGACCTTTGACTTTTTTAATATGGTTTTGTAAGTCCATCATTTTTCGTTCATAAGGGAAGGTCAATTAACTGTATATGAAAAAGGTCGCGAGGTAGGTATTATTATGAAGTCTTACTTGATTTTTCGGCCCTTTCAGGTTTTCAGCTTCCAGTACTGAAGACATTATAGGACCCTTCACGAAGCCGTCAGTCAAGCATTTTGTACATCAAACTAAGTAACTCTAGACAATGATTATTGCTGGGAAACGACTTTTTTTGGGGTGTAAAATCAAGTTTTAAGGTAGGACTCAAAACATTGTGGTACCAAGTGTACGGTTAGAGAACGGTAAGAAGCGCTGATGGATGCATTGGATAGTACGGGGGTCGTGGAGGTATATAAAGTAAGGTAATTTTATTATAACATTAAAAATTATATTTAAAAAAAAACTTGTGAAATTGTTGGAAATTTGACTCCCAATCTATCCGTAACTGCAGGTTCTTAGGTATGGTCTAGAACAAAAAAAAATCAAAATAAGTGAAGAGTGTGAGAATAAGTGCCTTTCGGCTTCGTCTACTTTAACACCAATTAAACCGAAGGAGGGGATGCTCGCGAAGGAGGAGGCGGGCCGCGTGAGGGAGAGGACAGCGTCCTCCCTCCACACCAGCCGCAGTGGTAGACGCCCACGGCGCCGGACGTCGGCAGACGATCTCCGGCCACCGTAGGCGCGGGCATGCGGGCGGCGAGTAATGGGCGACTCGCTGTCCGACCATGGACCATGCCCGGGTCGACGGCGCGTTGTGTTCCACGCGCGCCTCAAAGAGTGTCAGCATAATGACGGGGCCCCCCTCTAGAGGGCCAAAGCCTGCCGGGGTCGCGGGACTCATAGAATTACCGTGACCCTGGAACATAAAGGGCTACTGAAGGACACCGTGGATTTTAGTCAGTACAAGTCTGACAGTCCCTCCCGCTCTGCCCTGGGTAGGAGGACTCATTTGATGATTTTACCACGTTAAAAAAAAAAAAAAAAAAAGGAGGGTTGTTTTTTTTAAAAAAAATGTTTCCTTAGTGATGATAAATTCTCATAAACGCAAAGACGTATCAAAACTGTATGCAACACCCAGGTAATACTTCTCATAGTTAGTAAATAACTACTAATCAGACTCCTTACACTAAGCGAGAAATTTGAAGCCTTTGGGGCATAAACTAGAAGCTTAACACACGCAACCGGGGAAATTAACTAACATTAATTATATTTGATACAGCTTGGAGCTAATAATAATTAGATGAAGCAAGTCTTGTACAGCCACCGTTGTATGAGCTATTAAAGCCTTTGATAGTTTTGTTATATCTTATGGGATCAGTCAGAACTGTTTATCGAATTCATCGTCATCATAATCAGCTAACAGCAATCCACTGCTGGGCATTGGCCGTGTTTGACTCAACACGATTCTTAGCAACTTTCATCCAGTTGCTACCAGCCACCCTGCGAAGATTGTCCCTCCACCGAGCCAGAGGGCGTCAAACCTTACGCCTGTGGATTCGTAGACTCCATTCTAGACAACGTCTACCCCAACGGTCATCGGTTCTGCGGCTAACATGGTCAGTCCATTTCCACTTCAGCTTAGGTACTTTTTCGAATTAGTTAAGTTCATTTTGAACTATTGCACAATTTTGAATGCAATAATTCATCCAGATGTGTAAAAAAATATCTAGCTAGGTCTAAGAAGTAGATGACTTCGTATTGTTTAATTCTTATCATGTCATCAATAGTGGCCATTCAGCCACAAAGTGTTCCTATGATGACTTTTAGAAGTAATATAATTCAGATCGTGTGTGAAGCGTGCAATAAAATGAATATTTTCATTAAAATTCTGAACTCCAAACACAAACTCTTATTGTGTAAGTTTTCAGCTCAAAATTCATTCAGAATTTTAAGCATTTCACCCCAAGATATATTGTCTAGTTCTCACAATAGTTTCTTAGAAGCAATTGACCTTAGAAGACGCACATTGTTTGCCGAAGTACCTCTTAACAAAACCAGTTAGGGGTCAAAATAATAATTTAACTACTACATAAATAAAATAAAGGGTTTAAGTGCGTACTTTGGGTCTTCGATTTATTTGGACCACTCTTTCCCTTGTATTTATTTAGATGGTGTAGACTTGGGGTCTAAGTGACGTCATGTTTGCTTACCCGTATTTTAGTTAGTTCTTTTTCTGACCGGAAGGTAAGCAGGTAACCCAATGTTTTTGTGAAAGTCGAAAGTCCCTAACCGTATAGGGTTTGTTAAAATTGCTTCTGAAAAAGAGAAAAATTTGTCTAATTAATTATTTAAACTAAAAAAGTGGGGTACATCCCGTTTGATAACTTTCCCGTTTCGCCAACTAAACAAAAGTCATGCAAAACAAGTAAAAAAGGTCCCCTTTCGTAACTATTATAATCTTCATACATTGATTGATTGACATTGATTGATTGATTGATTGACATTTATTCCCGTTTCGTCAACCATAAATTTCAACTGTTTTTTCTACGGTACAGTCAGCTCCCAAAGTTACAAGGAAACCTCTTGTTGATGTAATATCATTATAATAGTATTAACTCAAACACTGTTTTAAGCTTTCACGGTTTAAAATTAAACTTATACTGTCACTTACGGGATATTTTCCGTGATTGTTCATAGTCAACCCGCTGTCATGGCGTCGAAATATCGGGAGATCAAAAGTATGAAGAATCACGGAAGATATCCCGTAAGTGACAGTATAAGTTTAGTTTTTTATCATATTAACCGTTATCTAACTTAGAAAACATAAAAAACTCAAGATTTTTTCTGCTAAAGAAAGTCTAGAATCTTGATGTTAGTTAAGTAAGCAACTTAAAATATCAAGTTTCCTCGTAGCTGCAGAGAACGAGGAAACACACGGGTAACGAGGTGAAACTTGAAAATGTTTCTTTTTCACCGTCATTGAGCAGCTCGGTCGGTCTTAGGAAAATATTTCTCTATTTCTAGCGATGTCATTTCTCTTCGAACGAACGAAGTGAGAATGAAACGAATGTTTTTGAATCTGGGAAAATACTATGTTTTCACTGGGTTAGTCGGGTAAACAGAAAAGAGAGTGTGGTTATATTTAGCTTTACTTACTTTAATTTCAAATCTTTATTAAAAGAGGCTAAATTTGTTTGTAAGTTTGTAAGTAGGGGGTAATCTTCGATAATACTGAGCTGATTCCGAAAATTCTTTCACTAACGGGAAGCTACATTATCCCCAAGTGTCATAGACTACATTTCACATATTTTTTTGTTATTTTTTTTCTAAAGTCCTGCCTGAAAGAGGACTTTTGGCCGAAAGGTGTCGTATATCGACGTTTTCGAGGATGGTTACACGACACCACGCAGCGAAACACGACGCCATCAACATTACGTGTATAGTCATAGTTTTATAAGGTTTTTAATATGTATTAGTTTATTATAGTATACGATTATTTTGTGTATTCTGTTTACGGACCTTAGTTGCCTGATAATAAAATCATTGATTGATCATTATTATTATTTAAAACGTTCCCGTGGGTTAATTTCCGTTCATCATTGAAGTGAAACCGCGAGCAAAAGCTAGTGTACCATAAAGTGACGCTTTAATCTCCAAAGAGGTAGGAAGAGGTGTGCCGATAATACACCCACATTTCACCAGTTATGTTAAGTACTTTGTAATAAGGGGCGAGCCTATCGCAATCAACCAAAGACAAACCTTGACAAATTCTTGGCAGACAGACCCAAAATCGCTTTATCCAACCTCAAAATTGAACCCAACACCTTATGCTCAACACAAGCGAATGCAATCACTCGATCAACGAAGATATTTTGGTCAGCTTATCACAAACGCTAACATGAATTGCCAGCAGATAAAATATTGATCAGGGACTAGCACAGGTTTTCAGAAACAGGTTTATAATCTATAAGCCTAACACGCATTAGAAGGGTGTTTATGATTTGGTCGAAGTGCTCACATCATCATCATCATCATCATCATCATCATTTCAGCCGAAAGACGTCCACTGCTGGACATAGGCCTCCCCCAAGTGTCGCCACATTGACCGGTCCCGTGCGTCTCGCATCCAGCGGATCCCTGCAACCTTTAAAAGGTCATCGGTCCACCTAGTGGGAGGCCTTCCAACGCAGCGTCTTCCGGTTCGCGGTCGCCACTCCAGAACTTTTCGGCCCCATCGGCCATCCGTTCTGCGAGCAATGTGCCCTGCCCACTGCCACTTAAGTTTGGCTATTCTTCGGGCTACGTCGGTAACCTTGGTTCTCTTGCGGATCTCCTCATTTCTGATTTGATCACGCAAGGAAACACCGAGCATAGCCCTCTCCATTGCCCTTTGGGTGACTGAAGTGCTCACATTAAAATATTATTATTGAGAAAATAATTTAAGCTGTCTGACTTTTACCATTTCATGCAATACAGATCTTCTTCTTAGCGTGTCGATGGCAATCTAAATTGTGTCAGCCCAGAACTGAGCTACTAGTTTGGTGCTTTCGGTAGGGTCCATCAGTTCCTGTAGTGAACAAACAACAGGACACGCAGGACACGGTGTTAAGTGCCACCTTGTTTGTAGAACAGCACCACATTTACACTACAGGGCAGAGTCATTAATGAATCTAAATAAAAATTTGGATTTTTGACACACGAATATATCCGAACCTAGGGTAGGATATTATTGATCCTGTCAATACGTCCCGTTTGGTAATGTCCAAACTCCACACAGCTGAAGCCATGAGAAAACCTAATGTACATTTTCTGAGAGAGAAGCAACTATATACCGACCACTTTAATGAGTCCTCGTGAAGGCATCAACTTAAATGGAATATTCTGAAGGTTGATCACGTATTGGTTTAATTAGTATCGTAATACCTACGTGGAATATGGTTATTTTAAAACAAATAACCTGTGGGATATTGTTAGGGCTTTGTGGACGCTTAATGTGCCTTTGATGGGACAAGGCGGAGGACTCATTAAAGCGGTCGGTCTATAGTACACGTGTACCAGTCGCTTATCTCTCAATATATAGGTAAAGACGACGATTTCTAAGTAATTTCAGATTATGAAGGTTTCCCTTGTTAAGTAGTCCGGGCCTTATTTAATACCAAATGGTAAAGGTTCCAAATAGTTAGCGCTAATACCGTTTAGGAAAGCTCTTTTGACAACATATGAAATCCAGTTATTACGTATTTCTGTTCAATAACCAAACCATTTGATGAATTTGAAAGGAAATTAAAACTTATACTCGGTTTTATAAGCAATAATATTATTCTAAAATAATTTAAAAAGTTTCATTGAATCCGTTTGAAGCCCGGTTCCACCTTCGACCTGATCATCACTTACCAACAGGTAAGATGAAATCCAAGAGCTTCGTGGTTATAGAGAACAACTTTGTTCCGAAAAATACAATGCGCCCCTCCCTCTGTCGCCCCGTGATCACGCGTTTATTTTCGCCGCAGCAACCCCACAATCTATTGTGCGTTGTAACTTCTAACGCAACCAATCGCTTTGGTTAGGACTTGGCTTTGGTGCAGGTAATGAAGTTTAGTGTCAGTCAGAAATAATGCATTTACTTACACTTTCTTTTTCGATTACAAAACAATTACAATATAAGATTTTAAACTATCATGGTCACTAACATTACTATTAATACTAATAACGGGATATTTACCAAAACAACAACAAACAACAACACACAATAACTTCAGTTTATCCGTGATCATGGTGCTTGCAACAGCGCCGAAATATCGGGAACTCATAGAAAACAGTAAACATGGTAAATATCCCGTTATTAGTATTAATAGTAAAACAATTACAGTTGGAGAATTGAACGTGACTAGCTTTATATAGCTGGAAAGTTATTTATTTGTTATGGATCTCTGATCTGAAAATAAAGATTTTATTAACTTATTTATTTATATCGATAGTTGTTGTGAGTTGTTTTTGTTGTTGGTGTTGTGGTAGTTGTTGTTGATTTTGTTGTTGTTGTTAGTTTTAGTTGGGAAAAGGCTAGGCAGATGATGATTGATGATTTATTTATCGATGTATGGGTGAATATTATTTTAACTGCATAATTTTTGTTTTTCAATCCAACTTAAAATATCTTTTCTTAAGAGCTAATGAACTTGAATCTCTGAATCTATAAGACCTGATTTCAGTGATGGACAAACCATCAACGTTAGAACGGAACCCTCAGTGCGCGAGTTAGACTCGCACTTCTCCATTTTTTTTTGTTGTGAAACCTGGTTTAGAAATCAATATAAAACACATTACCAGCTGACAGCGTTGAGGAGGAGTTTTTTGATGCCCTTTTATAGTTTGTTGTTAGTTTACTTATTTTAGGTTATTTAATAGTTTTTAATTAATAATGTATTTAGTTAGTTTAATTCCTAATAAACATTATTCTGGGTTGATATCGCATTTGCAGATCAGTTGCAATATTACAATAAAAAAAAAATGTAAAACAACAAATCAATTAATAATATCTACTACCTAGCCTACAGATCAACAATACCTTTTAAAATCACAACAACGACCGATCATATCCTAATCTCCTGAATACACACCGAATGTTCGATACTTCGCAGAATTAGCTCAGCTTTGCCACACAGCCTCCCGTGCTAAGCCCATCACGTAACCTCTAAGCTCTTGATCGTCTTGCTAAACTATTATAGTTACTTAGACCGTATACGACTATAAATAGTGTTGAGATTTGAATGACAATGGACGATTTAACAGTCCTTTCAAAGATATTTGATCTCTGATTTTGTCGTACAGTGATCTGAGGTTATCGTTAGGTTGCTATCGGAGATAAAATAAACTGTGTTGACTGTTGTAATATAATCGTATTGAAATTAGTCCTACACTACACAAGCCATTTTTGAAAGAGCGTAGCTTTTGTCCGGTTTAAGAACAATATGGCTGAAAATATCCTCATTAATGCTTTTAAAACTTTTTTTAACGACACGGTTGGCGCAGTGGTTTAGTGCTTATATCTTGCTAGCTTGTATCGTGGGTGCGTTTACAAACATTTAAATTCACATACACAAACAGCAAGACCCAGAACCACTACCTTTAGGCCATAGAAATATTTGTTCCGTGGGAGGACCGAAACCATGAAAGCAATCTCTCAGCCACTGCGCCAACCGCGCCGTCAAAAATGTGCCAGCGCTATCTACGGTATCGGGTATTAAAGTGTTGTCACACAATCAATCGATCGTCGATCGATGCCATCGTTCGTCGATCGATGCCATCGTTCGTCGATCGATGCCATCGTTCGTCGATCGATGCCATCGATAACCACACCAATCTAACAACATCGACTGATGTCGATCGGTCGATTGGTGTGGCCCTTACGCTTTCTGCACGCGTCGTTTTTCTTTCGTTTTTCGATGAATGCGGAATACGAGCCTCCACCAGTATGCAATACCTACTCGGTATTGTTGAAACACTAAGTTCCTATAGTACCTAGAATTCATCATCATACGACTCACATAGTAAGTCGGCCCCGCCCTCTGCACTAATAATACTAAAAGGTAAAGTTTGCATGTTCGTACATTTTGATTTCATTCCGAAGATTACTCTAACTGGGTTCTACATACTCTTCGGAAGTACAGATTCGATTCTGAAAATTCTTTCACTTATGGCTACATTATCTCCGAGTGTCATAGGCTATATTTAAAACGGTCTTATTGGCTGGTCTCAGATGAAAGCAATACCAGAGACAAAGCAGGTGCTTTGACTTCCTCCTTTGATAAAGAGTTGGGATGTTTCATGTCTTAAAAATTATTTTACATGCATTTATCTACAGGGTGTTTGGTTAAACGTGGGCAATACTTTAAGGGAGTGAAGTACTCTAAAAGATGAGCAAGTCTTACTATGAGGCTAAATATGAAATATGATTTAAAAAATCTGTTGTTGCCCACATGTTTTCGAGTTACGCGACCAATAATGTGTGGAGCAGCTGATATTTTTTTCGCGATTTCATGGTCGGTCCCATAGTAAAAGTTGCTTATAATCATGAGTACTACACGCCCCTAAAGTATTGCCCACGTTTAAAAAAACACCCTGTATACCCTTGAACTTAGAACCCTGCTTGGTGTCAGAAGTAGGTAAGTATAACTCCCTCAGAAGAGATTCTTTAGGAGGAGCTCTACTAGGTAGAAACTAAACATTTTCCGTTACTTTAGAAAGCCGTTTGTGAGTAACCTTATTATTCAGGGCATTAAGGTGAAAGTGGCAAACCGTCAGTGAACTGCGTAGTACAAACGTGATTCGCACGTTTAAGAACTAGTGCTTAATATTTCAATTTAGTTTTAAAAACTGTAATACTGCACTCAAATTGCGAAACACATTTTTATCATAGTTCGAAGAATATTGAAGAAAATTTAAAACCAATTGCTTTTCCCCTTTTGGAAATTCAACAAGTCGACGACGGAAATAACGCAACGAATGTTGTTTAATTGGCATTGGGATTGTAGGAGTGTTTAGCATTTACACAACTGGATCGGTTGTATTTACTACGGCCCGAGATTTAGATATTCACAAAGCGATTGACCCACCCTACTCCATCAAGCACACACCTCTAATTACTTGATAAATAAAGGTGGCAATTCAAGCATGAAACCGTAATTCAATCAAAGATGCACAATCATTTGCTGGCTGTTTGTGTATGTGCATTTAAATCTTTGTAAACGCACCTACGATACAGGAGAAATTCCTAGGGCAACGTTTTTATTTTAAAAGAAAAAAAATTAGACAGAATTACTTATTTGATTGTTGATGATTGTTTATAACATCCATATGTAGCCTTATAAAGAGCCCCCATGAGTATTGTCACACAAGGGAATTGACTTATTTGTGCGTTGTTATCTGCTGGATGCGAGTCGCACGGGACCGGTCAATGTGGCGAGCCTATGTCCAGCAGTGGTCTTTCGGCTGAAAAGATGATGATGATGTGAGAATTTAAAATATTCTTACCATTTACAAAAATAGGAACCCGTAAAGTGAACTCAGGAACACAAGTCACAACAGCAAATCATGTTACCCATGTATCACAAATAAAAAGATTTGATTTGAAAGATAAAGCCATGCCAATGAAACCTTTACGTTTATCAAACGAATTTAGTTATTTAAAACAAAAAGACGAACGCTGTCCATCGCCTTAAATACATCACCCTAAATCCAGTAACTTCATTGAGTCGTCCTCGCTTTAAAAACGTCAACATAAAAAGCAACTCAATTGGATAATTCGGATCCGCCTTCATAAACCTAACGACAGTCGTTATGTAAATAGATTTACGGTTTATATAAGGAAGCGAGAAAGCTGTAAAGTAGTAAAAAAACATTGAGAAAAGAATCGTAACACGGACAAATTGATTTTCTCTTTATATTTATGTGTTTAATTTTGGTGCGAAGACTTGCACACACAAATCTTTTTATTAGGCCGGCTTGGAGATATTTAGATGGTCTTGTACAGATGTAAAAGCTTGTTATTGCAGTTGTAAATTCAGGAAGATACCGCCTAAGTTAGGCTAGGAGCTCGTGGCCAATTACAAATCTTCAAGGCTAAGCAGCGAATGCCAAGGTCAGTCCTTGGGGCATCCATTACATTCCGAGTTTTTGTCGAGCCTCGGAAAATTCGTTCAGCTGTTGGTCTCGGCTGTCGCTTGTAGATCTTTGACAGTTGTAACAGGTAGTCAATGACCCGAAAGTCTGACAACCAATCGTACCAATGGGTATTACATTACCCTGTACTAACTAGGTTGTGGAGATCAGATAGACAGTCGCTCTATAAAAAATACTGGTATTCAGCTGCATCCGGTAAGACAGGAAGCCAACCCCAACATAGTTGGGAAAAGACTAGGCCGGTAATGATTAAGGCCAGGTAAGGCCTAAGGCAAGGTAACAAGAGCCAAGACGTGTGTCGCAGCACTCGCTGTTCTATCGCCTCGGGCAATAATTAGGAATTGATTTCGATTCCGTTACGCTACGGGGATATAATAATTTTCGACTCCGTATGTTTAATTTAAAACGCCAGTTTTTTTCCTCTCATATGTTCAAGCCTACGTTATCTACAGGGTTAGGCAGAGGTTTATTTATCGTACTGGGTGATTTTTTAAACTTATACCTAGCACTCATGAAAATGCACAACTTTTACTATGAGATCGACCATTGTATTCGCGATAATGTAGTTTCTCATTAGAATTAGAATTTACGGAATCGGATCAGTAGTTCCGAAGATTACTCATTAGTTAAAGAATTTACGGAATCGGATCAGTAGTTCTGATTCGAAGATTACCACCTTCATTCAAACTTACTTCTTTACAATATTAGTAAATACAATGTGACCGGTCATGAACTAGCAATATTCTAAGTATTAATAAAACAACAATTTTAATACACAAATACAATACACACTTTTTTTTTTTTTTTTAACGTGGTAAAATCATCAAATGAGTCCTCCCACCCAGGGCAGAGCGGGAGGGACTGTCAGACTTGCACTGACTAAAATCCACGGTGTCCTTCAGTAGCCCTTTATGTTCCAGGGTCACGGTAATTCTATGAGTCCCGCGACCCCGGCAGGCTTTGGCCCTCTAGAGGGGGGCCCCGTCATTATGCTGACACTCTTTGAGGCGCGCGTGGAACACAACGCGCCGTCGACCCGGGCATGGTCCATGGTCGGACAGCGAGTCGCCCATTACTCGCCGTCCGCATGCCCGCGCCTACGGTGGCCGGAGATCGTCTGCCGACGTCCGGCGCCGTGGGCGTCTACCACTGCGGCTGGTGTGGAGGGAGGACGCTGTCCTCTCCCTCACGCGGCCCGCCTCCTCCTTCGCGAGCATGACTGCTTCGCAGAAGGAGGCGACCGCTACCCACTCTGTCTCGCCCCGCAGCATGGCCTCGACCAATGCCGGGCGCGAGAGGTCTCCGCCTATCGCCGCCGTGAGGACACGGCGGTGCTCTGCCCAAGCGGGGCAGTCCTGCACCGTATGCTCCACCGTGTCCTCCGGTCCTCGCAGTGGTGACACCCAGGCGTTTCCTCCTTCCCCATATGACACAGGTACCTCCCGAAACTTCCGTGTCCGGTGAGGATCTGCGTCACGCGGTAGGTCAGGACGCCGTGACGCCTATCCAGCCACTCCTCAAAGAGGGGTGTTACCGCCGCGATTGCGGCGTGCCCGATACAATACACACTTGCTTCCAATCCACTTCCCTGCTATTTGGCAGATATTTTGTTTTTTCATACAAAAAAAAACATATTTCTCAAAGTTTTGGTCTTACTGAGATAATAATAGACTTAAATAGAGGACAAAGATGTTGGCTATCGTTTACATTATGATATAATGGGTTCACATTATCGTAACTTTAATGGCGCATCCACACATGCCGAGCGGCACGGCCGGCGGCCAACCCGGCGGCCTGGCCGCCGGCACATCTATTTTTTACCTGCGGCACGCGCGGCTTTTGGTTGCGCCGGCAGTTCGACGATAGTCACAACACTACTGCGAAAATCGCAACCGCATCTGCAGGCCGCCGGTAAAGCCGGCGGCAAATTTAGCGCAGCAAGGCAGCCTGAAAGCCGGCGGCAAACCCGGCGGCATGTGTGGATGCGCCATAAGAAAATAGAAATTAAACTACAGAAAAAAATTTAAAAAAATTATGCAAATCAAAAAATTTTTGTCGACAAATTCTTTGCAAATCAACAAATTTGTAATATAGAATAGTTGTTATATAAGTACCTAAAGTGTCGCTAGTCCAAGACCGGACACATTGTATAACTGACCAGTTATAATGCGAATATGAAAGAGATTGTTTGCCCACTGAGTCTGCTTCGTTAAATTAGTAATCAACAAACGCTACTGCTGTGAGTCCTGGGCACACATTCCAGGTCGGGCAAATTGTCATTTAGTTAGTGCTCGGTTGACGGCAAGGCGAAATGTGACTGTACTATAAAGGGTGTAACAAGGCCCCTAACGAAGCCGAAGTGCACTTATTCTCCCCGTCATTGCGATATTTTTTTTGACGATACCTGGGAACCTTCTAGTTACGGAGATATTTTGGGTCAAAGTTCCAACATTTCCACAAGTTTTTTTTTAAATACATGTTTTTAATGCAAGTGTTTTACTTTAAACACCTCCATGTTCCCCGTACTATTCAATCCATCCATCAGCACAATGTTTTGAGTGCGTAACATTGAGTCCTACCCTAAAACGTGATTTTGCACCCCAAAAAAAAAGTCGTTTCCCAGCAATAATTTTTGCATAAAGTAAGTTTGATGTACATAATGATTGGTTAAACAGTCCGTTTACACCCTGCATGTACAGCTCTGCCAAACCCTTCAGGGATATAACCCACAATTCAGAGCACTTCTAACTTCTTTGATGGCAATAAAAAGAGCCGTCAACGGTGCCAATTAAGCCAAAACAATAGTGTTCCAAAAAACTTTGCTCACACAAACATTTTTCGTGACACTTTTTACTGGTTACCAAGAGAAATGTAAAGTTCAAAGATGTCGTTATGAGCCCCAAAAGTCTACTTGTATTCAAGTTGGTAGTAAGTCGCACCTGCTGTTAGGATTTACTTCGAATGTTGGTCGGAACTGAAGTTTTTTGGGCACTCATATTAACGTTTACAGTCTGTAGGGTGGATTTTAGTAACTGGTGTTTTTTTGTGTTCGTGGGTTGGTTTTAGACAGATACTATGTTTTATTAACACAGCTTCACAATGCAGTGTTTTAAACACACGTGCTTTTCTATTTTATTTTCATCAGCCTTTCCAATTGCACGACACTCACCTCGATTCCCAGCAAGTCTCACTAAACTGCTACCAGCTACCTTACGCAGATCCTTCCCCCAACTAGCTTCAGGGAGTCCCACATAATGCTTGCCAATTACAGTTGTCTACTCAAGAACACATCTACCCCTTCGGCCATCGATTCTACGGCCAATATGGCCAGCTCATTGTTCAACTTGCTTACTTTTTTCTTTCCATTACTGTTTAAGAGCTGGAACGTACACAGATAACTATAAACTACTGGTTATGCGCGACTACAAGGTACCCATGAAATTTCAATATCCACGAGTTCGTTCTTAATAAGATTGCCAATTAATTCAAACTCGCCTTCTTAAGTCGTTTCGTCGTTTCTCGTCTTCTGAGCTTAGCCATCATCATCATTCTCTTGCCCTTATCCCAATTCATTTGTGGTCGGCGCAGCATGTCTTCTTCTTCCATATTTCTCTATTACTCGACATCTCATCAGACACCTGTTTTCTTGCCATGTCATAATTATGTGTGTATTCTGTGCAAAAGATTGAGTATTAGAAGTAAGATAATAATCATAATATTTAAGCTTTATAATGCGCACTTGATAAGAAAGTGTTGACCAATATTAATAAGTGTAACCTATACCAGACAATACAAGTAGCCTTAGACCATTTAAGACTATTTATTCTTTGATTTGACTCTTAGTAGTCAGTATGTTGAGATTTAACATCTTTTACACAGTCCATCCATCGTTTCTTTGATCTTCCTCTAGTCTTATGCCCATCCACATTCATACTCAAAACTTTCCTCACAATATTTCTCATTCCTCCGCATCACATGCCCATACCACGACAACCGATTACCACACAACTTTTCAGTCACCGGCGCCACTTTCAGACTTCCTCTTATGTACTAATTTCTTATTTTATCCATATTCATAACACCACACATCCCCCTTAGCATTCTCATTCATTTATTCTGGGCTTAGCCAAATCAAATTCAGCCAGCACAAATTGTAGCCTGCCTTATTGAAGAGCTTCATACATATTAGTTAGTCGCTCAGTCACTCCAATTTCCACGGAAGATATGTTCAGCACTGATACCAACTCAATATTCAATGTAATACGAGCTTATTGTTGCTGCCTACATTGTCGGGAACTCAGAAACCAGCCGGGATTTACAATAGTGCTAGTAATTGGCTATACGCTTGCGTACTATACATATAAAGAGACCCTAGAACCGGCAGACTCTTGTAGAAAGCTTTAGTTGTGTGATAAGATAGTGTACATTATCGGTAGGCCGATAATGTTCATGTGTCTTTTCATCACATAAAAAAACCAAACACTGTTTCAAGCTTTCACGGTTTACAACTAAACTTATACTGTCACTTACGGGATATCTTCCGTGATTGTTCATTATTTAATAATAAGTGACAGTATAAAAAAAACCAGCCAAGTGCGAGTTGGACTCGCGCACCAATGGTTCCGCATAAACTTGTAGGTATTGTTGTTAAACTACATATTTACGGTTATCAGA
The DNA here is from genome assembly GCA_963082995.1 of Noctua comes. Classification (NCBI taxonomy): domain Eukaryota; kingdom Metazoa; phylum Arthropoda; class Insecta; order Lepidoptera; family Noctuidae; genus Noctua; species Noctua comes. Next base: position 5,263,877 of record OY720277.1, read on the forward strand.
TTTTTTTCCTTTACATGTGATGTAAGACATTGCTTCTTGCCTCATGATTCTAGGTCAACGGGAAGTACCCTTTAGAATTTTTCGCTGTTACAAGTGGTAGCAAACCTGAGTATTTGATTTGAATTTCAGCTGGATACCTCCACGCGTTTCTGAGAAAAAGGGTCTTGACAGACGGTCAGACAGGCGGATAGACTGACAACAAAGTGATCCTATAAGGGTTCCGGTTTTGCCGGCTGAGCTACGGAACCCTAAAAATCACGAAGAGAGAAAATATTTAATTACCATCACTTTTTATATTCAATTTTAATATCTTGCTTGAGTCAAAGACATTTACAGAAAATGTTCAGAGCCTGACAGGTAGACAGCGAGCCTAGTCATGCTAAGTGAACCATATAACACTAAAAAACATTACCTATTTCATAAAAATCCAACCGTTTTTGAAAGGGTCTCGTCATGTCAGTGGACCGCAGATAAGTCTTAAGCTTAGGTCGTTAGGCCGCTGGAATCCTGGAAGGTCGATCTAACTTGAGAAATGTCTGGCAATGGCTTTAGGTATTACTAATGTCGGAAAGAGGCATTCGACTGGCTGACGTGTAATTGGGGTCTAGAATATAAAATTTTAATACATTTTGGAAGCAAAATAATAACCCTTGTTCGTGGAAATTATGCCACTGGATTACAAAATCCTGAGAAAACTTTTTCAAATTTAAAATTGTTTTACATTATAACATTACATCACGCCTGTAATCCCCGAAGAGTTAGGCAGGGATGTACCCATTATTACCCCCTCATTTCGCAAGTTATGTTTACGTCCCATCTAATAGAGGGGGAACCTATTACCATCAACCGGGAACAAAACCCAATTCCGTTGCTGCTACTGAGAAATTCTTAATGAAAAAACCCAATAAGACTTTGCCCGGGAATCGAACCCAGGACCTCATGTTCAGCAGTCACGCTTGCGCCTATTAGACCAAAAGGCAATAGTTGGTGATTAATTGATGATTAAACTTGAGTGATTATTGTGATAAAAAATATCATAAAGGTCTGGTCAATTCGTGAGATTCCATCAGCTCATCACCGCCCATCTCGCTGCCATGTCTTCTTCTTAGCGTATCGATGGCAAAAGTTCTAATTTATTTTTTTAACTTTCTTCTCCACTCCTCCAGGAACTCAATAAAAAAAGTTCCATAAAAATCCGACAACTATAAACTTCGTTCCACCTTATTGTTTAATTCATCATCATCATCATCATCATTTCAGCCGAAAGACGTCCACTGCTGGACATAGGCCTCCCCCAAGTGTCGCCACATTGACCGGTCCCGTGCGTCTCGCATCCAGCGGATCCCTGCAACCTTCACGAGGTCATCGGTCCACCTAGTGGGAGGCCTTCCAACGCAGCGTCTTCCGGTTCGCGGTCGCCACTCCAGAACTTTTCGGCCCCATCGGCCATACGTTCTGTGAGCAATGTGCCCTGCCCACTGCCACTTAAGTTTGGCTATTCTTCGGGCTACGTCGGTAACCTTGGTTCTCTTGCGGATCTCCTCATTTCTGATTTGATTGTTTAATTGCACTCGACTAAATAATTAATTACTGTAACTGGTTTTGATGTTTCACATTTTGTAGGTTTGATATCACTATACCCAATTGATAACAAACAAGCCAAGCAAGTGAACAAACATTGATACAAAATTTATCGATACACTTTGCTAGTGATGTGCACCGCATTTGTTATGCAAACGCCTGTTTAGTTAGTTTCGTCAATACGCTATGATTAATTTGCCTTTCAACCGATATGATTTGGAACAATCGATTTGGGTTATAATCGTCAATTTGTACGTTTCAGTAATATTGCCATTTGCATAATTTTGTTTGATGTTCGAAATGTGTATATTCGAATCATAATTGTATCGACGCCGTACTCGAATAACTTATATGTGTAGTGAAATGGAGAAATAAAACGGAATTTGGTGGATTTGGCAGATTTTTGACACTGTTTCGCTGCTATTACACCGCCGACTAATGTGTCGGTTCATAAAACAAGGCTTTTATCATGTTACAAGCCGTGTAAGTCCGTGTACTCGATGGAATTCCCACGGGCAAAAATTACGAACAACATCGATGTGTCGGGCCTTTATAGTTACCCAATTTATGGGATACATATTCAAAAAGCTTTCCTTAGTGCTCATCTCTATTATCATATTATGTAAGGAGCTTTAGTGCCAAATTTTACGATTCTAAAGTTTAGAATGTGCGTGCGTTGTGTCAGTGGCTTAAGCAAACTAAGATTTTTATCTAGTAGATTGGCAACCAAGAGCCTAAATGACCTACTAAAAGAAAGAAAAATAAGTATTTAATAGCCCGCACATGACAAAACACACAAAAAAATGGTTAAATTAAGAGTACAACTAAGTTATATAAAAAGTAAACATACAAAAAAAAACAAACGAAATTGCTCCTGTACGAGGCCAAAAGGCGTATCTCAGCATGGTACTACATGATGGTAACGATAAATGAAACCTTCTACGGTTAATAAAATGCCAGCGAAGAGAGGCTATGACGATGCACCAGCCTTTACAAATAGTTTGTCGCCTCGTGGATCAAAAACTTTTAACTTAAAAAAAAGAACGAAAAAAGCTTTTTGGCATGTTTCAAAAATACTGCAAGCTTGCAAGTTTGCAGTATATTTGTGCATGTTTTAGAAGAGTAACTCAAGGGTTTCAATAAACTTGGCAGTTCGTATTTGTCACACGATATAAAAACACATTTGGCTTCGACCAGTCGCGTTCCATTTTAATATTTTTTCCCGATATCACCAATTTCCAACAGAATGCGCACAAAAACTGCACTCGAAACTAACGCATATAAAATACTTCAACACAAAACAACACAAAAATAGACCCACACATGCGCAGGGCAACACAAATAAATATTTCATAATCATGGTCACTTGGGAGGAATAAAATGCTCTTCCGTGTTTATGCCCTCCTGGTACCCAAAGTGCAAAGTAATTTATGAAGTATTGGCCCAAAACCAACTGAAAATGCAAAAGCCCATTTTTTTTGGTGTTGGCCAGATTCTTGTCTCATGCAATTATAAGAATCAGGTACCTGTGGGTTCGTTTAATTAATGGTTGTTCAGGGAAGAAACCTGTCGCTACATACATTATTGTCACTATAAACACTCACTCACGCTATGTTTATTGCTTTATTTATTCTGCTAAGAGGAAATGTAACAGACCATCACAATATATAATCGAGGTTTCTGGAATGAAAATATTGACACTGAAACTGGAATGGCACAACACTCGCACACCACACCACCACATACCCACACGCCACGCCACCACATGGCACTGGCTGGAATTAGAACAACTTTTTTTGCCACTAAAATGGTCTGTAGTATTTTATGTAGGTCATTGTTGGTAACAGAAAAACAAACAATAACCTTTCAGTCTTCCTCCAATCAAAAATAAATATTAGATCACGAAAATACCAGTTACTTTTATCTTGTTCTGCGACATAATCACAAAACAACATTACCGTGACATGGTCGCTGCGTTCATCATATTACGCCTTACAAAAAACGCGAAAAACTTCCTTACGAAAGTCACATTATGGTACGTCACCGGAGACTCGTAGTGATATCCAACTTTACCTGGGACTGTGGCAACTTTCGCATGATGTATGATCCCCTGGTACGCGACCGTCATATATTTTTGTCTGAAATACTCAAGACTATTCATTTTACTGACTTTATAAGGCAGTAGTTATTGTTACGAGACTACTTTCCGGTTCGGTTACTTGAGATACGTTTTCTGTTACAACTAGGTCGTTAGACAACAGAGAATATTTTATGTTCTCGTGCTAATATTTCTGTTCCCTCATATTTATTCGCTGCTCAACAACATAATCAGCGTTTAAAGTTCCCACTGCCAGGGCATAGGCATCCTCTCTGATAGAGGGGCTGTAATCCACCACGCAGTTGGTGGGTTGGTGGATGTCATAAAACCCGATGGGTGGCCCGTGCGAAGCAGGGTAGGGCGCTAGTTGTTTTATAATCGAATGATAAATGATTTCTTGAAAGTTTTAGCTCGATATAGCGTGAAAATCTAGTTACGTAACCACTGAAAGCAATTTGAATCTTCATAAATATTCTGATTCCTGTGTATTGCTTTTACTACCAAAACATAACCGCTTCGATTCATAACGGCAGTTCAAAATTGTGGTGAGCAGAGAGAGTGACTATTATGCTATCGAATACCTATACAAGTAGGTACCTATAATCCCCGATATTGTACCTACCTCGAACATGAAGCTGGATGGTTGGTTTTCCGGGTCGAAAGGTCAATTTTGCATGTCTCAGTTTTATGTATTGAACGAAATAATTCATCTGTGTGTCACGTATTTGGTTGTGACACCACGTCTGCACGTGGGTAACTCTCATTACTATATTCAGGGCAAACGCTTCCGTTTACTCCAGGCAAGCATAAAGAGAATTTGTGCAGTATATTTGTTTACGGAAATAAGGGACGTTGACTGTTTTTGCCAAACTCAAATTACTTTTAGGGTTTCGTACGTCAAAAGGAAAAAACGGAACCCTTATAGGATCACTCGCGTGTCTGTCTGTCTGTCCGTCTGTCACAGCCAACTTACTCCGAAAGTACTGAACCTATTGAGTTGAAATTTGGTACACATAATTGTGTAAGTCGATGAGCCAAAGACGGACGGGTAATGTAAATGAATGAATTCAAACAGGGGGCCACTTGCGGGGGGTAAACTAGAAAATGAAAAGTTTTACAAATAATATCGTATTTCATAAAAAGAAGGCTCATTGTGAGCATTTTAAATATTTTTTTATAATTTTAAAATAAATAGTTTTGAAGTTATTTAAGAAAATAGTCGAAAATTGACCATTCCCCCTTCCCCCTTAACTCCGAAACTATAGGGTCGAAAATTTTGCAAAAAATATTGAAAAAAGTTTTTGCCAATAAATTACAAGCTATATAACAACAAATAATAAAAAGAAATTAAAAATTAAAGGGGCTCACCTACTACGATGGTACGGAACCCTTCATGCGCGAGTCCGACTCCCACTTGACCGGTATTTTACTTGCTCATCTTACCATAATTTATGTGGCCCTGGTACTCGATAGTCAGGCTGACAAAAAGTTGTTGGGTATTGGAAAGAAAGAAAGAAAGAAAAAATATTTATTTGTCGCAGGGACATGACGTGCATCATACAAAATTACAAAAAAAAAATAAACAATAAACTATAAATTCAACAGGACGGAACAAAACAAGAAAAAAGTTAACAACTTGCACTTCGTGACTGCGAGAGGTTACCACTCAACATGATGCTGTGCTATGGGGGGGGCCACAACACAGCGCTGGTTTTCAGTGGTCACCCATGAAAAACGTAATTCAATGAAGAATTTCTCAGAAGCAACGGAGTCCGGATTTGAGTCCGATTAGTGTCAAGAGGCTCGCCCCTGTTGCAGTGGGACTTAAGTATAACTAGCGACAAACATCCACTAGGTGTTTGTTACCATCGGGAAAATGGATAGATTATCCATCCATGCATCGTCACAAACTTTAGCATATATAATACTCCTAAGATGTACTGGCGTGATGTTATGTTATGTTATATTACTCTTATAAACTGGACTGGGATGTTGTTTGGTGACACTGTTTTAAGCTTTCACTGTTTACAACAAAACTTATACTGTCGTCTAACCCGCGATCATGGCGCTTGCAACAGCGCCGAAATATCGGGAGCTCAAAATAATGAACAATCACGGAAGATATTCCGTAAGTGGCAGTATAAGTTTTGTTTGGTGACAATTGAAAAATAAAGCAAATCGACCGCAAGAAGCAGCAGACGTTCCTTAATGTAAATTCTAAAGTCACCTATGCAGAGAATCTTTTCTTTGCCGGTATTTCCACATTAAGATGTGGCTTTTCACAGTAGTACGGTACATATTGACGATTTTCGTACTGAAATACTAATTTATTAAAGCCTCTGACTTTACTATCAGGTCCCAGAAGACACACAGCACTTTGAAAGGTTTCGTTGAAAAAGTAATGAATGTTACACATGGGATTTTCCTTTTGAATAACGTAATAGTTAAAATTTTCGAAGTTAATGAATAAACTGCTGAAATGCTTCATATGTGTGTCTCTGCTTCATTTAATTTTGTGAAATTTTTTGACAGCCAAATATTAACAATGTCAAAAAGTTGCTGAATTTGAACGTCGCTGCAAACATTGCGAGCTGAAAGTTATTTGGCAACTATGTCCTACTCGCGACTTCGCCCAAATCAAAGTCAACTACATTAAAAATATAACCGATTGGTACTGTACTAAGCGACAATAACGAGTATAAATTTTTTTGTTGTAAAATAATATTCTACAATCACACATTTCAGAGGCGCAGTTCTCTAAAACTATTTTAATTCCCGGAACACGAAGTATCTCTCTAACTCGTTTTAAGTTACCCTCACAGACTCATCAAAATTTTATAGACCGTTTACGGCACGACAAATGTACGGACTAACCGACGTTGCCTTGAAAAATAACTTAGCTGAAAGATTTACTACATTACTGAAAGTTTCCGGTAAAAATTTTATTAAAATTCCTGATTATATAAACTTACTGTTTGGACTACTTCGTTGGTCCTGATGCCCTAAGGGCCTGCTGAGGGTGAGGTCTGGAGTTCGGCTGGTATAATTGCGTTTTTCACTAGGAACACTTCAATAGAACCAGAAATTTCCGATTTGTGCCTGGATAATGGCTCTAGACTTACTCACCGTCAGAAGTGACATTTCCTCCTTTTCTAAGACCCGTCCTTATTCAATTGATCAGCCCAGACTCAGTTGTCATGACAACGGTTCAAAACACCCATCAAATCTTATTGTGAGCCGCAATTGGTAGATCCTCAAAGACAAATGATTCCTTATGAAAACTCTCCAATCGTGGACGGGGCCGTTTATGTCAAACTATAGCTGTCAATGTGTCTAATGGAATTAAGGGCTTTTCGAGCTTGACTTGAGCTGAGTCAACCACTAGGAATACCAGTGTTAATAAAAACTATACATCTTAGACACCTTTGGCTCTCCCTCTGGGAAGTTACAATTGCCCCTTTTTCAATCAAAATTAGAAGCTTTATTGCTTCATGATCACTTCCGCCGTGACTGAGCCTTCCTTGAAGCATCGCCATTCCGATCGGTTCTATGTATCTCGCATTCAGTGGATTCCTGCTTTCACCACGTCATCTGTCAACCTCGTGGGAGACATTCCAACGCTGCGTCTACCGGTCACCGCTCCTTAACCATAACCTTTGAGCAACATTGGCTATCTGTCCTGCGAGTAAAATGCACTACCCATTACTGCCGTTCGACAATTGTTCGGGATATGTCTGCTGCCGTGCGACTCGCATCCAGCGAATCCCTGCAACCTTCACCAGGTAATCGGTCCACCTAGTGGAAGGCCTTCCAACGCAACGTCTTCCGGTCAATGTGGCGACACTTGGGGGAGGCCTATGTCCAGCAGTCGGCTGAAATAATGATGATGACGATGTCTGCTCGGTTCTCCTACGAATTGAATGAATTTTTGAGCAGTGTCCAATGTCCATTGCCCTTTGGGTGCTTTAATAAGATTAAATTATTGCATCGCCCACGTAAAATAACTTCTTAGTTTAGTAAATTAACTAAGTGCCTAAACACTAGAACACACAGGTAACTGGCGGAACCGCAAACCACTGCTTCGGTCAGACGTTGTGGTTGGCTAAGCTGTGAGTGGCTTCAACGGCACAATGCACATTACCGGATCAATGACCCGTTGTTATACCTACCTCTGTAATAATTAAACGTGTATGTGCGCATTGAAGACTAGCTTTATAATACAGGGCAGAAGTTGAATCGAGCTCAGAGAGCTTCGGCAAGTGGCAATTGATTTCATATTTCTGTTATGACTTTCAAGGGGGTTGGCATAAGCTTTTCGATGGCTGTATACAATATAAGTTTTAGTATATGCGAAACCTGAAACACGTGTCTAGTATTTTTATTTAAAGAATCTATGTACAAAATTTAAAAACTGTATCATGAAAAATCACCAAATTATAAGCTTGTTCTGTTACCTGGTTTTCCGCACAAAAACGAGGTCACCACGCGGCGACGCCGCGCGCATCTCCAGCGTCGTCTTTGGCTCATTGATAATAATAATTTGGCAGTAGGTACCTAAATGATTGCGATAGGTACTTAGTGTCGCTCGGTGTCCAACTTGTAACCTTTTTTAAATATATTTGGGCCAAATATAACATGGTTTAAAAATTATTGGAATCGATTCAGTTACTTATTCTAAATAAACTATATTCAGGTTTAGCATATACTAAAAATAATGTTGTATGTCAATCCAGTACATTTTTGACTGTTACGTTATTCGATCATGAATACAAGGTGTAAACGGAGGACCTTTCACGAAGCCGTCAACCAACAATTCTCAAAAAATATTGCCGACTTTATTTATGTAACACGTTCAAAATATTGTGCGGGTGGACGCATTGAATAGTACAGGTCATGGAGGTATTTAAAGTAAAGTTATAACATTGAAAACTTATATTTAAAAAAAAACTTGTGAATCGGATAACAGCCGCTCGGGTCGATCTTTAGGTTAAGCCGTGCTTGCCTAGGTTGGTCTGTGGATGGGACCACCCATTACATACCGAGTTTCCTCCGTGCCTCGGAAAGCACGTTAAGCCGTTGGTCCCGGCTGCATTTGTAGATCTTTGACAGTCGTTATAGATAGTCAGTGGCCCAAAAAGTCTGACAACCAGTCTTGCCAAGGATTATCGTATTACCTAGTACTAACTGGGTTGTGGAGGTCAGATAGGCAGTAGCTCCATGTAAAATACTGGTATTCAGCTGCATCCGGTTAGACTGGAAGCCGACCCGAATATAGTTGGGAAAAGGCTAGGCAGATGATGATGACTCTGTTCCACTGCTGGGCAAAGGCTTCCCCATGGCTTTCCAATTGTGTTTATCATTCCTTCTCCGAAATTGAACTCATAAAAAATCGAAGAATCCTATTTTGGTACGTACAGAAGAACTGGGGGCCTTCCCTGATGTCTTAAAGCAGGAGTAATTCCAGTGTGGGAAAGAGATGGCGCTAGACTACCTGTATAGTTCTGTCTCTTTCCCGCACTGGCTTTACCCATGCTTTAAGACGTCATAGTAACCCCCCTGATCAACCTAATTGTATGAAGTCTTTGGACGACTAAGTAGATATCATCACAGTTACTACTACGATAACAACACCAGATCATACACTATCACCGTGATAAATATTAATATCGTGACGTCTTTATATTGCATATGTAGAGCCCTACTGAGGCACATTACTCATTACGGCTCAAGAGATAAGCCGTTTGTTTACCACAAGCATTTATTTACCAAACGCTTATGTAGGCACCCCTGCGCTACTTGGAAAGTAATAAAAACATAAGGAATATTCCCTTAAAATATGCTCGTTTTCGGCTACACGTAAGCAAAGTTATTACAGTGTTGAATAGAGGTGAATACAGGGTGTAAACAGACCTTTCACGAAGCCGTCAACCAAGCATTCTGTACATCAAACTAAGTAACTTTACGCAAAAATTGTTGCTGGGAATCGAAATTTGTTTGGGGTGATAAATCACGTTTTACGGTAGGACTCGATGGAACGCACTCAAAGCATTGTGCTGATGGATGGATTGAATAGGCCCGTGGAGGTGTTTAAAGTAAAAATCTTACAATAAAAATATGTATTTAAAAAAAAAAAAACTTGTGAAAGAGTTGGAACTTTGACCTCCAATATCTCCGTAACTAGAAGGTTCCCAGGTATGGTCTAGAAGAAAAAAATTATCGCAAAGACGGGAAGAACAAGTGCCTTTCGGCTTCGTTAAGGGTCTATTTACACCCTTTATGTATTGTTCGTTCATTAGGTACTCCATGTATGGTAAATTGTAATAAAGTTGTTTACCTAGACAGTTAAATTGGTGCAATCAGCGGGATTGCAAATAAAAACATGTTACAGTTACTGAATACGCATCGTAATGTTAATTTGTTTAGTTAAAATCTTCTTACGTCAAGGAGGTATTATGGACTAGGAGGTGACGACATTTTTGCTAACGATATCTTAAATGGCCTACTATGGGTTGATATGATAAAGAGCAACTCTCTGATGCCAAATATGTCGACCTGCCTGCGCGAAGTGGTTGTGGTAAGTGTAGTGTATATGGCGCTTGATAAACTAGTTACAGTTGGAGAGTTGCACTTTATCATATCAACCCGTATTAGGCCATTTAGGATATTGTTACCAATAATGCCTCCCGTAATATTAGGTGTAATACTTCTTTGACGTAAGATAATACTGTCATCATATAACTGAATTTAGACGGCTTTTATAATAAAAATAAATCATCAGACCATCAGTTCAGTTTATGTTCATTACAGGAACTGATGGACGCTACAGAAGGCGCCAAACTCGTGACTCAGTTCTGGGTGACACAATTTAGATTGCCATGATGAAGAAGAATAATAAAATGATTAAACAATAAGCCTCTTTTTGGCTTCACCGTAGTCTGATAAAAACAGAGTCCAAAGACTTCACGAAACATGCTCGACTCGCAGTGCGGAGTTCATAAGCAAAATGCTTCCTATGCATCCTTTGAAATGTAAAACTAGCTATTAATTTTGATCATAAGAATATGTAAATGAAACTAGAATCTACAAGAGGCTTCTGTATTTCATAAATAGGTTTTCTTCTTTATCGTGTGGTTAGTGCCTAACCTGGTGTCAGAGTTTTTATGCCACTCATGGGCCTGTGACTTGGCTTTTACATGTCGTCAAGAAATATCTCTCAGGCATGCTGGCTGCCTTCACCGAAGCAGGTGATAATTATACAATGCGCACATAAATCCGAAAAATCAGAGGTGCGCGTATCTTGGGTTCGAACTTGAGACTATGACTTGGTCGCAACGGTCGCACCATTAGGCTATCACTGTTTTTATACATAGGTAAACACCTACTACCTTAACCACGCGTAAAAACACTTCTTGGCTGAGCGCAATTGCTAACAAACAAAGCCTCACAACTTATCTAGTCTCAACAAGTATAATCACGCACTTACTCAACCGTCTCTGCCATTGTTTGATACACGAGTTACATACCTACCTACTTATATTGCCAAAGTTATTTTCTTATTTGAATTTACGTATATACTGGTGAAGTTTGACGCGAGAAACGAAAATAACACCTCGAGTTTCAGCTGGCAACATTTCGATACCAGTTAATATAAAATGCGTGATTGTATGAGGGAAAATACGTGCTTCAAGGAGGCGGGTAAACGAAGTTTGTGCGCAAGATACCTTATTCAAAAACCTATATTAATTTGGAGCGGATCTCATTACAGCCGTACCAAATTAAATCGGAGGCGTGTGATTATTCGTGCGACGGGCACCGATCGTATGTTAGCTCTGCCCGTAATGAGATGGCGTTTACTCAACACTCTACTCCAACATTTTAAGAGTTTCCGTACCGAAAAGGTAACCAACGGGACCCTATTACTAAGCCTCCGCTGTCCGTCCGTCCGTCTGTCAGCGGACTGTATCTCATGAACCGTAATAGGTAGACAGTTGAAATTTTCACAGAATTTGCATTTCTGTTGCCGCTGTAACAACAAATCAATTAAAAATTATATGGGGCTCCCATACAGCGATGGTACGGAACCTTTTCAAGCGCGAGTCCGACTCGCACTTGGCCGATTTTTGTTTTTATTTTCAAAGCTCTCGACCACATCAAAAAGATTTGTTTTCAAACGTAATCTATCTTTTGTTGTTATAAAAAGTTGAGTCTCGTAAGTTTCTACTTTGTACAAATTGAATTTGAGAAAAACTTCTCGCTGGCTTATGAAATATTCTGTATTTCAAAGATCGAATGTGGTTGAAGTATAGTGAATAGTTTCAGAAGACAAATGACAAACTCTCGGCAGACAATGCTATATTTTTCAAGTATTTTCACTTTGTGTCGTAAATCATTTTTTTTTACTATTTCATTTTCAATCTCTTCATACTTTTCACAATAGTTATTTTGTTATTACTAGATTTTTACGTTATAGTCAAAACTTTGACCGGAACGGAACGGAGCATCTGACTAAATAAAAACAGCCGCTCGGATCAATCTTCAGGTTAAGCCGTGCTTGCCTTGGTTGGTCTGTGGAAGGGTGACCACCCATTACATACCGAGTTTCCTCCGTGCCTCTGAAAGCACTTTAAGCCGTAGGTCCCGGCTGTCTTTTGTAAATATTTGACAGTCGTTACAGCTTAGCCAGTGGCCCGGTCTGTAAGTAAGACAACCAGTCTTACCAAGACGTATCGTATTACCCAGTGCTAACTGGGTTTTGGAGGTAAGACTGGAAGACAACCCCAACATTGGAAAAAGATGATGAGTCAAAAACTTTGAGCAGAAAAAAGAAAGGCTCTCTAAATAAAAATTACTCACAATTTTGATAGTCACATTATAAAGGGTTTAAACAGACTCTAAACATATTCGAAAGGCACTTGTTCTCCCCGTCTTTGCGATATTTTTTTTTATTCTAGACCATACCTGGGAACCTTCTAGTTTGGAGATATTGGGGGTCAAAGTTCCAACTTTTTCACATGTTCTTTTTTAAATACATGATTGTAATGTAAGATTTTTACACACCTCCATGACACCCGTACTACTTAATCCATCCATCAGCTCAATGTTTTGAGTGCTTTCCATCGAGTTCTTCCGTAAAACGTAATTTTTCACCCCAAAAAAAAAGTCGTTTCCCAGCAATAATTTTTGCGTAAAGTTACTTAGTTTGATGTACAGAATGCTGTTTACACCCTGTATTTATTTCCCACACTACCGAAACCATAATACCTACTAACTATCGCCGTCCTCATTTCATCATAATATATTTGAAACACTTTATTTCTTTATATTGCTCGTGTTGAAGGAAAACGTCCACCTAATTCTGTTAGTTAATGATTGCAATAACCAGATTTGGGCCACGCAAAATGAATGCCACAATAATTCTTTTCCCCAGCGACACGTTCATTACGACTGAGAATACCTACATATACCTTCGTAGTTGTATACGAAATATGGATGTACTTACTAAGGTAAAGGTATCTTATAGTTTGTGTGACTGAGTCCTTTGTCTTTTTCTAGTTCGATTTTAGTTTCAGGCAAAAGGTTTTTATCCTGATTACAATGATATATAAGCTATAGATAAGTTGCCCGCGCTCTGTAGTGGCAACATGAATGCAAGGTAATTACCGGACCTCCATTTAGTCGCGTACCAACCAGTGCCGCGGCTGTTCGTGACATTAAAATAACTTGTGTGAATAACTTCGACAAATAACAAAAAATGCCGTCCTGTGTTTTTAGGAAATGTAAAAATTATAGTACAACTGTGACAGATAAAAAAGAATCATTTCATGCGTAAGTATCAAGAATATGTATTTTATTTTACTTTTTTCGATGCCTTCTAATGGGGGCTGGCGCCTGAGGTAAGTCACGTGCCATACGCATAACCCTTCAAGGATTACAGCCATGATGTTATGATATTTTGTAACTTCTTTTTTTGGTTCCAGTTACTAATAAAAAAAACTGGATACGTATTAGCACAAGTAAAATAATGAAAATTACCCAACAAAAGTCAACATTATAACTAAGTGACAAATAACGTGTACCACCAATGAGATAGGTAATACGATAGCAATGCTGATTATCGAAAATATCATTATATCAATGAAGTACATAATGACGTAGGTTCTCTCGCGTGAATATTATTTGATTGGCCTGAATACGGACAATCAGTCCATAGGAAAATAATACGGGATGAGGAAAAATATACAAAATGAGGGACGAAATAATACCGTTTTTTGACTGTAACGCATAGTAATTTGAACATTGATATAAGAATATTTTAATCAAATAAAAATAGCAACTAAAATATATTGCTCCAACATTTTTCAGAACTAGTACTATTTATTTAATGTTTGCTTTCTCATATTACGCTCCCTGGCTAGGTAAATATTATGAAAAGAGGCCAAAATATACATTTAAATATACCACAGACTAAATTTTAATATCGTTTCGTTTAAACAACGATAAGTGCTAAGATTGACTTAAGTAAATGCTGCTGTATTTTGAAAGAAAGAAAATAGTACATTTTGATATAACTGCGTAAACTTTGTCATTGCAGCCAAGTCGGAACTTACACCCGTGCCGAAGACGAGGTTGTTATGGAGCCGAGATATGCTATATCCGTCGCAGATACACGTGCAGGAAAAAATATTAATTACTTGTGACCTTTTACAAAAAAAGAATCGGGAAATACCCCATTTCCTGATTCTTTTTCTCGGGTTCCGTACCCGAAGGGTAACCAACGGGACCCTATTTCTAAGCCTCCACAGTCCGTCCGTCCGTCCGTCTAACTGTCAGTGGGCTGTATCTCATGATCCGTAATAGGTACGCGGTTGAAATTTTCACAGAATTTCTGTTGCCGCTTTAACAACAAATAATTAAAAAAGTAAAGGGGGCTCCCCTGCTACGATGGTAGCATGAACTAAACCCTTCATGCACAAGTCCGACTCGCACTTGGCCGGTATTTTCTTTTTCAAGTAATACTGGGCTCTGACTGTACCTACCCATTTTATTATGTTTTTTTTTGTGAAAATATTGGCTTCTGCAACTAGGACATCTACTACGCTACGCTATTCGTACATACACATACGTTCCTTGCATCTTCAGCCACAAAAAAAAAGAAAGAACTTCAACCTTTGAAAGGAAAACGTCACTCAAGGCCGTTCCTTTCTTCACATTCGTAGGCCTTTGTGAAAAGATGAGCTTTCTGTCATCTTGTTTGACGAGTGACTTGATGGATAATTAGGAGAGGCCAGTCTGGCACTACGTCTCGTCTCTAAGGCTCCATAGACGAAAGAAAAACTAAAAATAAAGATTCAAAAGAAAAGTAGTTAGGCTAGGACCGCGAAAAAGAATGAGACTTTGTACAGACTTTCGAATTGTAAGGAATATAAAATACACAAAAATCATCTAGGACTATTTCATTTTTTAAACTTTGTAAAATGAGTAAACTAAACATTCAAAAGCCATAATTAAATGAATAACGATCGTATTTTTCGACATTATAAAAAAAAAATGGTAACAACCGTTTACCAAGAAATATGGGTTGCAACAAAATTTCAAATTAATTTTACAGACAAAAAAAAACTAATTTCTGAAACACGAACAGTTGTTCGTTTAAGAGCTATTCTGGAATAACTCCTACACGAACAACTGTTCGTGTTTCAGAAATTAGTTTTTTAGATTTCTTATTAATTAGGTATTTGAACCCTTCCGATGATGAGAAGAACCTCTTGATGAAATTCTATTGAACGGAAATAAATACTTTCTAAGCAGAAAATAATTGAAAGTGCTTCAATAAATTTGTCCGCATCACTGTCAACGGAAATAGTACCCAGTGTATTTTTTTTTGCACTTTACATTAAAATATTTATTTTTTTATTATTATTTTTTAGACGCACGGGACCGTTCAATGTGGCGACACTTGGGGGAGGCCTATGTCCAGCAGTGGACGTCTTTCGGCTGAAATGATGATGATGATGATGATTATTTTTTATTTGTTAGTTCGTAAACTAGGTTTATTTTTGTGTGTATAAAAAAATAACTCACGTGTTAATAAAAATATGTAGTTATCAGAGAACGCAATACCAAAAAAAAAGACTTATAAATTTTTACTGAAACAAAAAAACTATGCAGTCTCTGTTATTCCCTAGCTCTAAACGACTTTAAACGTTTGTATATTTATTGGTCGTTATTGAAGAGATGGGCTTAACTTGGCAACGTGCCCACTCGCTGCAGTCATTCAGTATACTGCCTAAATGCGTGGACGTGGCGGGTATTACGTGTTATAGTCTGTATTCGAAAGCAACTGCCGGTCATGATCTTTATATCGGCTCATGGACTTCAGAATAGACTGCTACTGTGAACGATCTCGGGAAATAATCGCTGTATTATTTCATGATTGTGTTCTCGTCTTTTGTTTTTAGCCCAGATGATTCTTCTATCATACATTGCTGTATATTTTTTGGCATCGACTGCGTACACCAGACATTCACAGATATCAAGTAGACTAGCTTATGCCCGCGGCTTCACCCGCGTGCAGTTAGGGAATTGCACACGGGATCTTACTTCTGGAATAATAAGTAATCTATGTATCTATCTATAATACATACATAGATTTACGTGTATTTGCTTACAACTTGCAATTATTATTATAAAGTTATATCAACTACATTAGATACGTGAAATATTGATACCTTGGTTTGAGATTGGACATCGGATTTACTGGATTTTATCTGAAGAGTATGTAAACAAATTTTCAAGTCAATCGAC
Source organism: Noctua comes (assembly GCA_963082995.1). Classification (NCBI taxonomy): domain Eukaryota; kingdom Metazoa; phylum Arthropoda; class Insecta; order Lepidoptera; family Noctuidae; genus Noctua; species Noctua comes. The sequence continues at coordinate 5,280,360 of OY720277.1, forward strand.
CCCGAGAGTAAAAAGTGTCACAGAAAATTCAACACCCCATTTCACCCTCTTAAGGGGTAGGAATTTCGAAAAACTGATACTAACTCTTCACAAAGAATACACCCTCGAATTTTCATATCTCTGGGACCCGCGGTTTGGGCTGTGCGTTGGTATATCAGTCAGCCAGTCAGGACATGGAATTTTAAATAGGGGGATGATTTTGTGATATCTCATCATTTTAACTGAAGTATATGTAGACACAATTTCAAGTCAATCGACTCAGAATAAAAAGTTTCATAGAAAATTGAACACCCCATTTCACCCTCTTAGGGGTGAAATTTCGAAAAACCCTTTCTTAGTGGATACTTACTCTTCACAAAGAGTACACTGTCCAAATTTCATGTCTCTAGGACCAGTGGTTTGGGCTGTGCGTTGATATATCAGTCAGCCAGTCAGGACATTGAATTTTAAATTGGGGGATGATTTTGGAAAAACTGTGATACACATATCTCATCATTTTAACTGAAGTATATGTAGACACAATTTCAAGTCAATCGACTCAGAGAATAAAAAGTTTCATAGAAAATTCAACACCCCATTTCACCCTCTTAGGGGTGAAATTTCGAAAAACCCTTTCTTAGTGGATACCTACTCTTCACAAAGAGTACACTGTCCAAATTTCATGTCTCTAGGACCAGTGGTTTGGGCTGTGCGTTGATATATCAGTCAGCCAGTCAGGACATTTAGTTTTAAATAGGGGGATGATTTTGGAAAAACTGTGATACACGTATCTCATCATTTTAACTGAAGTATATGTAGACACAATTTCAAGTCAATCGACTCAGAATAAAAAGTTTCATAGAAAATTCAACACCCCATTTCACCCTCTTAGGGGTGAAATTTCGAAAAACCCTTTCTTAAAGGATACCTACTCTTTACAAAGAGTACACTGTCCAAATTTCATGTCTCTAGGACCAGTGGTTTAGGCTGTGCGTTGATGTATCAGTCAGCCAGTCAGGACATTGAATTTTAAATAGGGGGATGATTTTGGAAAAACTGTGATACACGTATCTCATCATTTTAACTGAAGTATATGTAGACACAATTTCAAGTCAATCGACTCAGAGAATAAAAAGTTACATAGAAAATTCAACACCCCATTTCACCCTCTTAGGGGTGAAATTTCGAAAAACCCTTTCTTAGTAGATACCTACTCTTCACAAAGAGTACACTGTCCAAATTTCATGTCTCTGGGACCAGTGGTTTAGGCTGTGCGTTGATGTATCAGTCAGCCAGTCAGGACATTGAATTTTAAATAGGGGGATGATTTTGGAAAAACTGTGATACACATATCTCATCATTTTAATTGAAGTATATGTAGACACAATTTCAAGTCAATCGACTCAGAGAATAAAAAGTTACATAGAAAATTCAACACCCCATTTCACCCTCTTAGGGGTGGAATTTCGAAAAACCCTTTCTTAGTGGATACCTACTCTTCACAAAGAGTACACTGTCCAAATTTCATGTCTCTAGGACCAGTGGTTTGGGCTGTGCGTTGATATATAAGTCAGGCAGTCAGTCAGTCAGTCAGTCAGGACTTTGAATTTTATATGTATAGAAGATAATCTGTCAGACCGCCTCGTTGGTCGAGTGGTCACAAGTGCGACTGCTGTGCATGAGGTCCTGAGTTCGATTCCCGGGTCGGGCAAAGTGTTTTTGGAATTTTCGATTAGGAATTTCTCAGTAGCAGCCACGGAGACTGGATCTGTGCCCATTTGATGGCAAGAGGCTCGCCCCCTTTTACATTGGACTTAAAACATAACTGGCGAAATTTGGGTGTACTATTAGGTACACCTCTGGCAAATCCTTCGGGGAATACAGGCGTGATGCGATGTAATCTGTCAGAGTTTGGTGTCGAGAGTTACGTACGTAATTTGTCTGTCCAGATATGACCGATTTTTAAGATATGGTCGGTTTTTAAGATATGTTCGGTTTTTAAGATATGGTCGGTTCTTAAGATATGGTTGGTTTTTAAGATAATTATGGTCGGTTTAAGCAAAAAATCTCACAAATATTAGATTGTTCGACTAGTTTTAGAAGAACTTATAACTTTTAGTATTTTTTTCATTGTCATATTAAGTAGAGTTGTTTACAATTAAAATATGGAGAAGAAAGGTCACCTCAATAGGTACATGCCTTAACCTTTTATATCTACAACGGACTGTCCATCCATCAAGGGCGAAACACTTTTCCGTGGGTGTCTTCTAGTTATTTATTCATGGTTCACCCATGCCCACTTTTCCACCGATCTCCGTAAAAGCACAAAAATACACTAAAAGGTCCAGTACCTTTTTTACGTGTTTTCCGGCGGTAAAAATGTTGCTGAAAATGTTTCGATAAGTATCTTTTCAAGGAGACTATTTATATTTTTTTGCTGAATAGATCCAAGATCTAAATATAAGTTAAGGAAAAGGGTAGTAACTTCCTTTTCGGCAAAGTTGATAATATTTTTTTTTAATCGACCATCTTCGAGCAGCAAATAGGTACAGACAGACTGACATACTTAATAATCATCATCTGCTTAGCCTTTTCCCAACTATGTAGGGGCCGGCTTCCAGTCTAACCGCACTTGAATACCATTATTTTACATGGAGTGACTGCCTATCTGACCTCCGCAACCGAGTAAGTACTGTTGTCAGAGTTTCGGGCCTCATCTGTAACGACTGTCAAAGATCTACAAATGACAGTCGAGACCAACAGCTTAACGTGCTTACCGAGGCACGTAGGAAAAACTGGCATACTTAATGATAAACAAAAAAAAAGAATCATTACAAAAACACAGTTTATTGATAAATTTTTAGATAATAATGGAGACTTATTTTTTAATCATTTTAACTAATGGCTGTTGCTAATCGTCCGCTAAGCGGATGAATAAAATTAATTATTCGTCTGTTTAGCGGACGAATAAAATTAATTATTCGTCCGTTGTAGCGGATGAATAAGATTAAATAATCGTCCGTTAAAACTGATATTACAGAAACATCAGAAAGAACATCAGTATCCAATTTGTACATACACATTCTACGTTTGTCGATGAAAATTTTTTTTTTTTTTAATTTATTAATCCGATTAGCGGATCACTAGATACTTCGTTTAACTAATTATGTGCTACTCGTTATAGTTACTGTTGTATGTAACATCTTGACCGTTTAACATGCGAACACCTTTTGTTCGTGATTTTCATTCTTCGTCCATATCATCAAAGTCGTATATTCCTTCTAGAAGAGTAGAGTTTGGTGGAAGCCATTCGCAGCTGGTGTATTCAGAAGAACATACCTGGAAAAAAAAAAGCAATAAGTAAAAGTATTGTTTAATATTTTTTTTTTCTATGAGCCTGTACTGTCCCACTGCTGTGCAATATCCTCCACCAATTCCTTCCATGAGCTCTTTTCCCGTGTCTCCTCGAATCAGCCCTCACGGTACAAGTACTCTAAAATATTGGGTTGTTGAGGGAAAGTCTCGAAATTCTGCCAAAAAGTAAAACTAAATATGAAATGGGAATATTTGAAATGAAATTTTCAAATGAACAATTATTAAATGTGTATATTAATCATTATGAGTGAGCTTTGATCACCAATTAATCCCCAAATTCTGGCTAAACCAAAGCAGACACGAAAATTAACTCGTAACTTATAACAGTTACGAGTTAATTTCTGTGAATTAGGATTTAACTAGTATTACAACATACTAGTAAAATCCTAATTCACGGAACTGCGGAAAGTCAATATCAGTTAGTTATCGCAGCATCTGGTATTAAGGTTAAATATTAGCTTGAATCATTCAGTGTGGGCCGTTGCCGTGGCCGACCGGTCGGAAATTGTGCTCAGTCGTCCATTGACGTAGCCTGATGATTTATGACCTCGCGATTTATAGCCTGATGAGTGGGATTTTTAATGGCTTTGTGTGGGTGTTAACGAATTTGTTCCTGGTTAACCATGCATTGCAAGACTCCGTGTGCCTCGAAACGTTCGTTGAGCCGTTGGTCCCGGCTGTCACTTGTAGATATTTGTCAGTCGTTAAGAGTAGTCTTAAGCTCGCAATTCTGTCAGTCAGTTTTCAAGGGATAGCGTGTTACCCAGTAACAACAGTTATGGAGAACAGTGAGGCAGTCCGACCATGTAAAATACTAGAATTTAGCTGCTATGAGATAGATTGCAAGGTAACATCACCATAGTTGCAAATAGCTTTTTGGCGTTTTGCAGACACTTGGTTATATTGCTTAAAGACTTCTTGGAAATCATTTTGACCAGGATTTGGTCATTATCACAGTGACGGTATGTATAAACGTGTTAACAGGGTTTGTTTACACTTTCATCGAATGCTTTTGGCTCACCGAATACCACCGAATGTTATTTTTTGATTAATAATAAACTTAACAGACCATACAAACATTTTTTTTCCATTTATTTCTCTTGAAATTCGACCCACTATGCAAACAATTGAAAATGACAAACCTCCTCGGTTGTATAACCCATAACTCTAACCGTTTAAAGCCTATTCTTGATTTACAGGGTCGGTCCATGTTTAACAGTGGATGTTTACGATCTGTCGTGTTTAGCCGCCGCAGCTGATCAATATTGTGACCACATTTGCGCCACAAGCGATGTTCTACATGACGTACGCCTAGGCAACATGTTTTAACATGGGAAAAGACACTTGAAAATGGAAATTAGAAAGAAAGAAAGAAAATACATTTATTTGGCACATGCCGCAAGTGCACACAATATAAAACAAAAATAATACAAGAAAAAAAAAACTTAAAACTAAACGAAAAATGTAGGTAACACTGTGTGCCTCATAGCTGCGCCAAATATGACCAGTTCAGCAAAATGCCGGGCAACTAGTGCCTGACGCTGGTTTTCAACTGGACCTAGAGAGGTCACGGATGTAGAACAGATGTAAAACATTAGAAGATTCGGTGGGAAATGGCAGGAATGCAGCAAATATGTTTTCAAGGATACTTTGATTTTGTGTTAAACAACAACACATTTGTAAACTGCATCGTTGGTCTAGTAGTCACAAGCGCAACTGCTGAGTATGAGAGCCTTGGATCGATTCCCAGGTCGGCCAAAGTGTTATTGAGAATTATTTTCTCAGTAGTAGCCACGGAGTCTGGATTAGTGCCCGATTAATGGCAATAGGCTTGCCCCTTAGTACATGGAACTTAAACATAACCGGTGAAATGTGGGTGCACTAATGGATTAGAGGTTTACCCTTAGGAGATTACAGGCGTGATGTTATGTTATTTGTAGAAGTTTTGTAAGGTTTATTAGATATGGATAGGTGTGGGTACAGGGTAAAGAACCTGATTTGCATCGACATTATGATTTTTCTTCGATGTTGCAGGACTCGATGAAACATTATAATAATAATGTAGTAATGAGGCGACGTTGGTAGCTTCCATAGATACAATATCAAATCTTTCAAACTCCTAACGGTTTTGTCTTAAAAAATGTTCAAAATAAAATTGTCAATGTCCCTCCGGATGATCAGACAGTTTATTAGACATCTGAAATGGAAGCGGCCTTTTATCCTAGAGACAAAATGTAAATGTGAATTGTCTCATGCCACCATACCTGTCATATCTGTACTGGTTAAAGAAATATGAATAGATACCTACCCTGACGAGCACCTAATCAAGTACTTTAGGCAAAAAGTATTGAGGTCCTAGCACGAGCTTGCGGTGTAAATGCACCGTAAATACGTCGATTTTTTAATCGAAAATACCGTTATCCTATAGCATTTTAGTTAAAGAACCCTGGCGAGATTCCATGTATTTTGGGACCCAGTCTTAGAGGTAGCATTCATTATGGCAACTTATACATACTTGTAAAACGACTAAAGACTAACAAAAAAGCAAATGGAAAGTAAGACGAACAAGTTGGGAGAAAAGAGATAAACGTTTTTATACAAGATAACCTAAAAATCTTACGGTTAAGGTTTTTAACTGTGAATGTCTGCTTATTTATTTAAAATTAATCAAAAAATAATAATGTTTAGGATGAATCATAAAGGAAGATTCGAATAAACTACTCTTAGATAATTCCCTTTCCAACCTACCCGGTCCGAGTAAAAGGGTATAAAAGGCGTGGCGCGTTGTACACGGCCTCTTTGGATGATGCTCTGTGCTTTTTGGTTCTCTTTGGTTTTTGGTAGTAGGCAACTGACAGGTGCCAGGGGAGGTAATCATTTTGGTTCGGGTCGTGTTATATTATTCCGATGTACTTACTATTTACTTGTCTTAAGCCAAAACCCGAATTTTTTACCTGTACCTAATTAATGAATCATAAAACTGCTAGACTGCGTCTAGAGACTATACTGATTACTAACCTAGTAATTAGTTCAATCACTATTAAAACTATGTTGTTACGACTTTGATCTATAAGCGAATTATGGTCAAGTATAACGATTCTTACTACTCTGAATGAAGATATACTTTTACATAAATTATAACAGCCAGAGCTCACTAGCTATGCATGTACGAGTACAGCTATTGAAAGGCAGGGTTTGTTGATTAAAAAATGTGTAATGTGACGTAATAAATCTCGTTTGTTGGTTTTTTTACATGTTTTATTTTAATATTTTTCAACAGTGTTTTAGAAAAAAATATTATTTTATTAAAAGATTATCTAAAAAGGAAGCTGGCGCAGCGATATAGCTCTGGTGTCTGGCAGACCCCATATACCATAATATGCTCATAACATGAGAGCAACAACCCGCTGTCCGTGTCCCAACAGGACAGTGACAACAATAGCCTAATACACCACTTCGCCCCTGTAGCCTTCTGTCTACTACGAAATACGTTTAATAGGACTTGCTTCCTATGTGCATAGATTTAATTCTAGCACGTAAAATAAATGGGTGATTGCCATGAAATATTGGATAGGTAATAGGTACAGGATGTATTTCTACTGAACTTGGGGAGTGTGTAAAATCAGCAGAACTTCTGTTAGCACTATCCACCATTTCAATATCCACAATTTGCTCTCTGTTCAGAAGGTACAGGGTGTGTACTTTCCTCTGTACTTGTTGTGGGTACAACATTAGGGGAACTCCTCTGAGCGCGTTGAAAAACACTGGAATAGATCATCACAAATCTTACAGTGACAGTAGTGACGGGACTCAATTGATCACCATTGATAACGTTCCTTTATAAGATATACTACGAAATCACCATTGTTTCATTTTTATTACATGATTTTGCCTTGTTAATTGGCGTTTTAATATCAAGTTTACATGTTGTTTATAAATATTGTACATTATAGAATGTATAAAAACGAAGAAAAAGAGCCATTTATAGTAAGAAAACCCTTGAGCAAAAACACATGTCATTAGATTGGAACGTAATCGGAAAAAAAGTTGCGTTTTGTAATTGCACGATTACTTAATTTTGAGTAAATTAAAATATTTATAACTTTTGATTCCCGTGTCCTAAAAATTCAATATTTTTTAAATAAATATCTCATATAATTGTAGTTATAATTATTTTATATTTACACTTGCATGGAGCTTCGTTAATTTTTAGATTCTTTGGGTCCACTTTCGCCATCCTTCTTTAATGCAACAAGCACATTCGGTATCATCCATAGATATGAATAAATTCTTAAAATTTTGTAAATCAAGGGTGTAACAGACCCTTAACGAAGCCGAAAGGTACTTGCGGGACTGTTCGAAAGAGATACCGTGGCCCTGGAAAACAAAGGGCAAAGAAGGAACATGGATGGGTTTTAGTCAGTTCTTTCTTTATCGTGTGGTTAGTGCCTAAGAATAATAGAATAAGAATAAGAATAATTTTATTTGTGTAAAAACATGGTACATTAAGGTCTTAATAGGTTTGTGAACTGACATGTTTCGCCATAAAATGGCATACAAATATTAGAACATGTTAAAAATAGAATTTTATCACAACAACAATTCGTGTAAAACATTAATATTAAATGAAAGAAAAATTAAAACCAAAACAAAAATAAAAAAAACTCAGAAACCATATCTATCGGATACTTTTTTATCAAGAAATTCTTTTACACTATAAAAACAATTGTCGATAAACCTGGTGTCAGAGTTTTATGCCGCCCATGGGCCTCTGACTTGGCTTTCATGCTGTCGAGAAATATTTCTCAGGCATGCTGGTTTCCTCACGATGTTTTCCTTCACCGAAGCAAGTGATAATTATACAATACGCACATGTATCCGAAAATCAGAGGTGCGTGTCTTGGGTTCGAACTCGAGACCTATGACTTGTCAGTCCGACGGTCACACCACTAGACTATCACTGCTATCGGTTTTAGTCAGTACAAGTCTGACACTCCCTTCTGCTCCGCCCAGAGTGGGGGGGGGGTCATTTGACCCCCCCCCCACCCCCCACCCCATCCTACACACACCCCCCATCCCATCCGAAAAAAAAAAAACAAAAAAAACCGAAAGGTACTTATTTTTCCCGCCATTGCGATCATTTTTTTGTTCTAGACCTTCTAGTTACAGAGATATTGGGGGTCAAAGTACCAACATTTTCAAATATATTTTTTTTAAATGATTTTAATGTAAGATTTTTGCTTTAAGCCTCCACGACCCCAGCACTATTAAATCCATCCATCATCACAATGTTTTGAGTGCGTTACATTGAGTCCTACCGTAAAAGGTGATTTTTCACCCCAAAAAAAAAATTGTTTCCCAGAAATAATTTTTACGTACAGTTACTTAGTTTGATGTACAGAATTGACGGCTTCGTTAAAGGGTCTTGTTATACCCTGTATTATGAAACGAGGAACTTGAATTTTAAAATGACGTATTTACGATACGATTACACCGCGCGCTCGTGCTCGGTGCTCGTACACATCTTGCTACATCGTTCTCATAATGTACCATCTGAACATGAATGATGTAACCAAGAGTTTGTAAAAGTATTCTGATTTAAAAGAGTGTCCATGGACTTTCTTGTCCGTTCTTCTTCATAGAGATCTACGTTAGGGAATGGGCAACTACAGTACTTTCACAGTTTTTATGCCTTGTGACTGGGACTGTAGCTATTGTTGTCTTTGTTTCGACAATTCAAAAGTGCCTATAACTGGCCTATTTGAAATAAATGCTTTGATTTTGATGATTTTGATTTTGATTTCGGGCATCTGACTGATTAAAGCTACTAACAGTAATTAAATAAATTGTTACTGATGTATATAATATTTGATACCGGATTATATTTGACAAGTCATGTCAACAACCAAAACATACAAACATTAGTGGATTGAATATTTGAAATATTGAATAAAACATTTGGATTAATCATACTAATATAGGTGAGTACCGCAGTTAGCTTAATTGCTCTATGAATCCATCAATATTCCTACTAGTATTCTGTAACTGCCTACTTATTAGATTAACTGTCTCGTTGATCTAGTGGTCGTATGCGCGACAGCTGAGCGTGAGGTCCTGGGGTCAATTCCCAGGTCCCAGGGTGATATTGGGTTTATTCATCTGAAGTTTCTCAATAGCAAACACGGAATCTGGATATTATGTGCTCAGTTAAAGGCAACAGGGTTGCCAAGTATTACATGGGATTTAAACATAACCAGCGAATTGCGGGTGTACTATTAGATACACCTCTGCCTAACCCTTTAGCTGTTACAGGCGTGTTGGTAGTTTATAAAATAAAAAAGGCGCTTTATTTTTCAAGGACCAGCCTTGACTCGTGTCGTCTGTCTTGTCATTCTATTCATCTGTCGTCTTACCCGTTCTCATCCGTCGTTCTTTATTTGACATCAAACATGTAGGACCTCTTTGTACGTTCACAACTATTCAGATAGATCAAATATTTAATTGAAGAGTACTTCGGCGATGACAGTTTTATCGCGAGATGGCGAAAAAGGGTCACACGTGTAGTTAACGGAGCCTTCCCGAAGCCGTCAATCAAGCATTCTGTACATCAAGGTTAGCTAAGTAATTCTACGCAAAAAATATTGCTGTTACACAACTTTTTTTGGGTGATAAATCATGGTTTACGGTAGGGCTTCATGTAACGCACTCAAAACATTGTGCTGTGGTTGCATTGAATAAATAGTACAGATGTCATGGAGGTATTAAAAGAAAAATGACAACATTATTAAAAATATATGTTTAAAAAAAATTGCCAAGGAGTTTAAACTATGACCTCCAATATCTCCGTAACTAGAAGATTCCAAGGTATGGCAGAACAAAAAAAAACCGCAACGACAGCAGACAGTGCCTTTCGGCATCGTTAAATGTATTTTTCACCAATTAAATGCGGCGTATTATAGATGCTCTGGTCTCACCCTTCGTATCGCGGCAAAAAAAGTTTAGATTGATAAAATAAAGACAATTTTAACTTAAACTTGCACCTCTACCAAATTAAAGGGAGCAGTTTGATATTGGAGCTGATTTTCTTGTCTTTATTAGACCTTCCAATACAACCAGATGAAGCTGAACGCCAGTATTTTAAATTAAACAACCGCCTAGCTGACCACCACAACCCAGTCACTGAATGTCACGATTTCCGTTGGTAAGACTGGTTGTCGTATTTTCAGGTTATCTTCTTTATCGTGTGGCTTGTGTCTAACCCGGTTTCAGAGTTTTTATGCCGCCCATGGACCTCTGACTTGGTTAATATCTCTCAAGCATGCTGGTTTGGTTTCTTCACGATGTTTTCCTTCACCGAAGCAAGTGATAATTATGCAATACGCACATGAATCCGAAAATTCAGAAATGCGTGTCTTGGTTTCGGACTCGAGACCTATGACGTGGCAGTCCGATGGTCACACTAATAGGCTAACACTGCTGTGATACTACCATTGCAACTGCGTAAAAACAGTTGCAGAGTTATAATTTCTTGCGTAAATTTGAATGAATTTGCGGAAACGGATGCAAGGTACCAAAAAGAAACTGTGGTGTGAGGTCACGTACTTCAGCACGTCACGTATAGTACATAGTTTAAGTTAAGGAAGATAAGCTGTGTTCGCAGCCTTAGCATTAGCATAGTGTTACATAAGATCTATGTATATACAAGGTGTAACATAATAAACGCAAGACCTCCCATGTGGTCTCTCGCACCATGAAACTAAACATCTTTTGTTCTACGAATTCTTGAAATTCGCAAAAAAAAAAATACTGTCTATAGGAACGGACGCAATCAGCTGCTGATCCACATGTATGGTAAAACTAAAAAAAAAGTTATGAATTTCCAAAAGTCATCATCATCTGCCTAGCCTTTTCCCAACTATATTGGGGTCGGTTTCCAGTCTAACCGGATGCAGCTGAATACCAGTATTTTACGTGGAGCGACTGCCTATCTGACCTCCACAACCCAATTAGCACTGGGTAATACGATACCCCTTGGTAAGACTGGTTGTCAGACTTTTTGGGCCACTGACTATCTAACGACTGTCAAAGATCTACAAATGACAACCGGGACCAACGGCTTAACGTGCTTTCCGAGGCACGGAGAACTCGGTATGTAATGGGCGGTCACCCATCCACAGACCAAAAGAATGAATTATTATAATTATTATTATGAATTTCCAAAAGTCATAGAACAAAAGTTGTTCAGTTTCAAGGTCTGAGACACCACACGAGAGGTCTTGCGTTTATTATGTTAAACGTTGTATATGCCACCAATTGAAGAAGGAGAGGCAGTTGACTCTCGGAGTAGTACACATCACGTTGTTTACTTTACCCCCCCCCGCACATCGCATAAATATAAATTGATTAACACTGGCCTATTATATATAGACAACTATTATAATAATTTGTCGTGTGCCACCTGTCTCCAATAAAAATATTACTACTTACTACTAGTACTGGTTATCACACCAATTTTAACAAGGCTAATGTCACAGGCTACTTGCCATGCAGTCTAACAAAGACTTACATGTAAGTTCTTCAAGTAAAATATTTTCAGCATGTCTGGTTTACTGCACTTCTAGTTCACAAAGACAATGCGAGAGATAAAATACTAAAGTTTTATATCCAACATAACGCTGTGTGAGTAGAACAAATTCTTTCCTTGAGGCCACTTGGAGGCAGGCAATGTTATTTATTAAAACTCATTTATACAAATATAGTAGACGTTTCCAAGGCTATAATTTTCAGGTTATTGTGAAGATAATTGTTAAATCATATTTTTTATAAGTTGTGGAACGTTATGTACCTACATCAACCAAAAATAAAATCAATAGAATATAGGTCAGTACAGGCTATAGACCGACCGCTTTATTCGCTTTAATGAGTCCTCGCGAAGGTATCAAGTTAAATGGATTATTCTGAAGGTTGATCACGCATTGGTTCAATTTGTATCGTAATACTTACGTGGATCATGGTTATTTTAAAGCAAATAAACTAAGGAGGTGACTGTTGTGTTGACGAGTTTTAGATAATATCCCGCGATATTATCTTAAACTCGTCAACACAGCAGTCACCTCTTTTCTAGCCACATATCCTTCTCTTAATCCAACCATCGTTTCTTTGGTCTTCATTCTCAAAACTTTCCTCAAAACATTGTCCACATCACGTCATCATTATCATCATCATCATTTCTGCCGAAAGACGTCCACTGCTGGACATAGGCCTCCACCAAGTGTCGTCACATTGACCGGTCCCATGCCACTCGCATCCAGCCGATCCAATCACATGAATTAAACAGAAGACCTGAAAAAATCATGTCTCTGCTTTGCTGTGGCACAGCTACAGCCGCCGTCACTGGACACGGCTCTTTTAACAAACACCTCTGTGCCATAGGAGTCACTGACAGCCCCCTGTGCCGAGCTTGCATGGAGGCAGACGAGACAGCAGCCCACGTGCTTCTGCACTGCCCCGAGGTTGCATCCTACAGGGCAAAGTACTTCGGTAACCCAGGTACTCTCCGCGTGATTGTCAGCACCATCAAGGCGCTGCTGGCCTTTCTCGGGGAACTGGGGTGGATCGAATAAATATTCCCACCAACGCAAAATACGCGCTTTGGACGTGGAGTTGCGGACATCAGCCCGTTATACAATACAATACAATTTGCTGTGGCAATAAAATACTAATTTATTTTTTCATCTCATTATAATGAGGTCTTTTACTAGTCAGCCCTGCCTAAAACGACCCTTTTTAACGGCCCAGAACAATAAGAAGGATTACCTATCTCCTCCCGAGGTCCATTACAACGAAAAAGCCGTTGAAATATTAGAGTATTTTTATTATCTCGCAAGTCAAAGACCCTCTTTGACATGGAAACGGCCATTTACAAAATTGATTTTAAGGAGCCTTATTTAAAGAGTGCCGAATTTATGCTTTCATTTCAGATTTTTATTATGAAAAAGCTGGAGGAAATATTGAAGGTACTTAGTAGTATTACAAGGGAAATTTGTTTCTTCTCGTAGATACTGTTATTATTTTAATAATAAATTGATGTTCGTTACAATATTTTACTTGTACCAAAATTGGTGGCTCTTACAAATAAGTAGCAACTGAAAATAAATTGCCGTTGGTCGACAATCTTAATTGACTTTTTGCAAAGAATACTTAGAGACACAATAGTGCTATAAACAGAAAACTAAACTTATACTGTCACCGTCACTTACAGGATATCTGGGTGTAGTTATGGAGCTGTGTCGCAAACTATGCTCCACCTCCGATCCTGCCCTCTTAGCCCAAAAGCATGCAGCCGAAGTGGCCTATGCGCTGCCACCGACGACGTGGTGGAAGTGGCGACGTTTTGGGCTAGCAATATAAAAAATTTGTCGTGCCAGCGATACGAAGAAGAAGACGAGATCTGCCGTGATTGTACATTATTTTGACCTCTCAATATTTCGACGCTGTTGCAAGCGCGATGATCGCGGGTTGACTGGAGAATGCGGGTGGTTGTAAACCGTGAAAGCTTAAAACAGTGTTTGAAACAGAAAATTATCTACATAAGTTCAACTCCTCGGTAAAACCCCATAAAAAGCTAACCTAATAATATTAATTTATTTTGCTTATTTTACTTTCAACGTAATACAATTTTCTACTTACTACGTACCATTTAACCCTGTATTCGGAACATTAAAAAAACCTTTCTATTCGAGAACGAGCGACATTTATTCCGTATAGCGTTGCCAAACGAGGTACGGACGTACGGTATGTAGATTTTGTCGGAAACTGCAAGAATTACTAACAGGCTCCTGCATTCACTAATCACATACCCAGCTTTTATAGCCGATAAACCAGGTTCTTATGACAAAGAGTTTTTTAAACAGCATTTTTTCTTAATAAAGAAAATGAAGCAGGAAGTAATGAAGTGGCCAGTACTTTTAATAAGGAGAACGTCATTTAAAGTTGGACTCAAAATTAAATCGTTGAATAAAGAAGAAGTCCCGAGTTTTCTAGCGCAGTCGTCAAGCATTCATTTGCTTTATGCGCTACGAATAGTTGGGTCAATTTTCACTTTGAACAAAATAATGATAATATACATTGTGACTTTTTAGTCGTCTTATAAAAGATGTCCACTCAATGTACCCGACATAAAATAGCTCTAGGCGCGATTTTTTTTTTACCTACCGTTATAGGTACAAAGAAAAATAAATAATACATTAGAATAAAAATTATGAAACTTCCTGTTAATGATGTTTACGTGTCAAACGCGAGAACATACCTACCCAGCGCTCGACTCCAGTAGATCATCGCTCGCAACAGGGTGTTTTATCTACGTCATGCGTCATAATACTGAATAATATTTTTATTTTTAAATTATTAAAATCTCATAAATACCTTTTTTTATGAATGTTTAGCAGGATACATGAAGTGGGCTGCCGTTGTAAGACGACTAAAAAGTCACGGTGTATATTGGTTACTTGACAGTATCTTTGAAGAAATGAAGTAGAGAAGAACACAGTTCTTCCTAGCCTTTTCCTAAGTAAATAAGTTAGGGTTGGCTTCCAGTCTAACTGAATGCACCTGAATACCAGTATTTTTCATGGCCGGGCACAAATCACGCATTATTTTGCCGTCAGGAATTTCTCAGTAGCAGCCACGGAGTCTGGATTTGTGTCCGGTTGATGGCAATAGGCTCGCCCCCTATAATATGGGGCTTAAACTTGACTGGCGAAATGTGGGTGTACTATTAGGTACACTTTTGCCTAGTCCTTCGGCGATTACAGGCTTGATGTTATGTTATGCTACATGGAGCGATTGCCTATCTGCGCTCCACATTTCCACAACCCACTTACCAGATAGCACAAAACATAAAAATATAAGTACATACATAAATAATGTGGAATTATAGAAGTCCAGCTTCAAAGGACATCTAGAAAACGCATCTGTTTGACAACGCGTCCCATTCAATGTTATAAGGATGTCATGTTCTTGACTCAAAGCCAACCCTGAATGCGGTAAGGCAGGGTCAGTGAATTTGAATAATGGCGATGCATGTCAAAGTCCGAGACATTCTATATGGAGCCGTACGAGTTCAGAATATTTTGCTAAAAGCATTGGTAGATTCAATCAAAATAGGTGTTTTTTTATGACATGTCAATGTTGAAAAGTTTCGGAAACCTGTGTATGTTTTGGAAGTGTTAGGTCTTAAAATTAAACCATGGAGACTTATAACATCACGTATATTTTTAATTGAACCAACACGTCACACTCCCGCGCACTCCCGAATATTATTGCCCCAATCGAACGCGGCCGTGCCGATCGATAGTGCTGCCCGCCCTGATATGCATAGGGTTGGGACAACCATGGGATTGTCGCTATCAGAAGGTACCTCACCTTGTGTGAGGAGCTCGTGGCTAAATATCGGGTCGATCTTCCGGTTAAGCCGCGTTTGCCTAGGTTGGTCCGTAGTTAGGTCACCACCCATTACATACCGAGTTTCCTCCGTGCTTCGGAAAGCACGTTGAGCCGTTGGTCCTGGCTGTCATTCGTAGATCGTTGACTGTCGTTACTGGTAGTCAGTGGCCCAAAAGTCTGGCAACAAATTTTACTAAGGGGGAACGGAGTACCCAGTACTAGCTGGATTATGGAGGCCAGATAGGAAGTCGCTCCACGTAATTTTTTTTTTTTTTTGTGTTTTTAAACTTATTTTGGTGCATGAACCGAAATGGTTTTCCGCCGGAACAGACTCAGTTCTATGAGCTCCAAGTGGTTTCGGCACCCGGGGCTGCGGGACTGTTCGAAAGAGATTCCGCGGCCCTGGAACACAAAGGGCAAAGAAGGAACATGGATGGGTTTAAGTCAGTACAAGTGTGACACTCCATTCCGCTCCGCACAGTGCGGGAGGGGTCATTTGATAATTACACATCCGAAAAAATGGGTGTCGGCACCAATAACTCGCATCCACTTTAAATCAACTCCGCAACATAACAAATAAGTTCATAATTTTGTAAACAAAATGAGCGTCTCCTGTTGTCAAATAAAGGATACAGATTACATTTTATCACCCAGCTTAGCTCTGAGGAAGATTACACGCTGCTTTATATATTTAACTTAGTGTCGAGTGACGTCATAAAGTTGCCGCCACAAGATAATGATGAAAGTTTTTAATTGCTAGCTATTATACCATGTTATAACACATGTACTTACTTTGTTTTATACCACGAACTTGGTAAGTTGAGATCTTGAAAGAAAATTTATTGTTCGAAAATAGAACTGTCTATTAATTATGATATTCCGTGTATACAATAAAGGAATGGGAATTTTTCTATCATAATCTGCCTAACCTTTTCCCAACTGTTTGTTGGGGTCGGCTTCCAGTCTAACCGGATGCAGCTGAATACCAGTATTTTACATGGAGCGACTGCCTACCTGACCTCCACAACCCAGTTAGTACCGGGTAATACGATACCCTTGGTAAGACTGGTTGTCAGACTTCTTGGGCCACTGACTACCAGTAACGATAGTCAAAGATCTACAAATGACACCCGGGACCAACGGCTTAACGTGCTTTCCGAGGCACGGAGGAAACTCGGTATGTAATGGGTTGTCACTCATCCACAGACCAACCTAGGCAAGCACGGCTTAACCTAAAGATCGACCCGAGCGGCTGTTATTATTTAGCCACGAGCTCGTATGGGAATTTTCCTATGTTTACCTCAAAAACAGTCATATAGCTGTTTTATTTTTACCCACACATTTCCATTGTTTACTCGCCTCTAAACATAAAGAGGGTAGTTCTATTCAAAGTCAAAATTGTGTGACACACTTTGAGACAATAAAATTAGACCAAATGTCTATAAGTACATTCCTAGTACCTACACAAGATTGTTCCAAGTTGCTTTTGTGTCTACAAGTTTAATACCTAAGTTCTGGAATCCAAGGGTAGGTATACAAAGTTGAATTAATTTGTCTCAGAGCCCACGAATAATAGGCCGCTTTATTATTTTATTGTTGAAATAAACCGCGGTATTTAAGGATTTGTAGGCACGGCCTAAGGGATATTGATGACAGCGAAAGGGAGGCATAAAATTCTGATTTGTGTAGCGTTTCGGAATAAATGTGTGGAACAGGGGGCCATTTAGGTCTTATCTTATATTCACGGGGCCTTAATTTACGGAGCATGTTTGGTGTTGAATTAATCACACAATAAGACCATACTGACTGCCACGTTGGTCTAGTGGTCTCAAGAGCGACTGCTAAGCAAGGTCCTGGGGTCGATTCTCGGGTCGGGCAAAGTGTTATTGGGTTTTCCCATCAGGAATTTCTCGTTAGCAGCCACGGAATCTGGATCTGTGCCCGGTTGATGGCAATAGGCTCGCCTCCTATTACATGGACTTTAACTTAGCAAGTGAAATGTGGGTGTGCTATTAGGTACACCTCTGCCTAACCCTTCGGGGACTACAGCGGGATGTTATGTTAGGTTATGACCTTATCTTGATTATTTCATTGTTACACTGAAGTTTCAATGAGCAATGGTGTCCAAGTTATAACAGCTTTAACTTATGAGTTGTGGGTCGTGGTATTCACTTTGAGTTATTTATTTCATATCTAGTGCTCTCAAAACGGTATAGGAAAACAGCGAGGGTAAAACAGCATTTTTCAACCAGAAAATCGACCACATAAAAACGCGTGGAGGATTATGGTATACTTCATCTGGTAATAAACGAAGACTGTGTCCCAGCAGTGGGAACATAATATATACATTACACAACTTAGACACAACATTGCATAACACACAAAACATTACACACACACAACATTACACACACACAACATTACACACACAACATTACACACACACAACATTAACACACACATAACATTATGCCACACAGGATTTTGGAAACTATGGTAACAAATCTCTCTATAAATGTTAAGTAAAGTTCAAAGTCCTGTCACCTTTGTCCTTTATCTAAAACCGGGTGAAAAGAGTGACAACAATGGGTTGATTAGATAAGAGAAATACACAGACTACACTATAACATACTTTGCACACGTCTTACGCCTAACAGCAGACCGTAAAAGCCTTTGTGCAGGAACTTCATTTCTAAAAGGACTATGTATTAATAAATTTCGTTACTTTAAGGGCTGTCACTTTTACATCAAATTTACGCTATGGTGGCCCAGAAAAATTCACCTGAAATATCATGAATTCGTGATACAGTCAATCGAAAAAGCAATTTTAACTTATAGAGTTGTTTAGAAAATTTTATAGGTTACAATTCTTTTAATAGCTAGTTAGCTACATATGTGTTATATTCACGAATAATATGTTATTTCGATCAACATAGATAGCCAAATTGCAAATAAACTTAAGAATAATTAAAGGTGTTTGAATTTAATGGCCGGCCTAACTTCCGCCATTTAAATGTTTTTTTAAAGTTGCGGTCATATCTAAAACCTATATCAATCGATAGCTGGCATCAATTCAAACCAGTATGGTGTGAGACAAAATGTTCTAAATTGTCACGTTTCCGATATATGAGCTATCGATTAATATGGGTGTGATGCGTGGCCGCAATTAAAAAAAAAAAATTAAATGGCTGGCCAGGCTTCATACAAAATCTTCCAAACCCTTTCAAGGTGTACCATGGAAGTTTTGCTTTAAGAATTTAAATCAGCCCTTTTAGGTAACCCTGCTACTGCCTATGTTTTCCATCATGTGTCTTAGCGTAGAAGCTCAGTTTAATATTCAGGATATACTTGGTTAAAATTGATACGTTTACAATATACACCGAGAACCAACAATAAGCTCTGGAATAATAAGGTTTCAGTACATAGTCAGTGTTGATTTCACATTCGATTAGGTAATTGTACCATCAAACCATGCGTTAAATAGCGCTAATCAGTAAATAAAGGTTAAATTTCGATGAGAACATGCCAAAATAAAAGTATATCTAGACAAAGGCTTTCTTTACTAGAATATCAAATTGACATCTGTCGTCCTATAATAGGATGCTTTAAATAAGAATAAATTTATTAACCAATTGTTACAAACATTTTCTTAATCTAACTTCGAGCTACTATGATTTAATCGTAACAAATTGAAATTTAACATGGTAATTAGTAAAAACAGAGGTCCCCAAACTAGGCTGCGCCTGTATTTTGGGGGCCAAAATAACTATCATTAAACTGATTAGGTATAAAATACGATTTTATTTTCTTAGTTTTTTTTTCCACGAATAGAGCTCAGAGAATGTAATAAATCCCAGTGCGCATATTTTCATAACTTTTTTATGTCTTACCTAAATATTTCGCAAGTCCTTACAGGATGAGCTCAATAGAAGATGTTCCATATAAAAACAGGTTTGTCCTGAAATATTCCCTCAGAAGCCTATTTGTATGCAGTAAAAAGTGCGCCAACGAACAAATACGGCCCATTCAGAGACAAAAGGAGGATTTTATAGGTAATTTACCGATGTTTTTCCGTTTGAGTTATATGGTCTTTGTTTTATTCGACAAATTCACGATTTATGTGCTAATTTTAGTACATTTTTTTTTTCACACTGTGTATCAAAGCCCAATAAAAAAGCTGTTTACGTTTATTTATTTTGCAGTAATCGAGGTTTTTGTTAGCGCTTTTTAGGCTAACGAATTTCAGAAACACAGACAACAAAGTACCACAGATTTGTGTTTTTAATTATCTTTTGTTTATAAAATCGTTTAAATAAGGTTTCACTCAATCACACTTTTTTTAGGGTTCCGTACCTACCGAAAAAACGGAACACTTATCGGGTCACTCGCGGGTCTGTTCGTCTGTCACAGACAATTTACTCCGAAACTACTTTACCGATTGAGTTGAAATTTGGTACACATATGTAAGTCCCCAAAGACGGTCGTGTAATATCAAATGAAAGGGCTCATTGTGAGCATCTCAATTTTTGTTTTTATAATTTTAATATAAATTTTGAAGTTCTTTAAGCAAATAGGCGAAAATTGACCATTTTACCCCCTTAACTCCGAAACGACGCGGCCGAAATTTTGAAAAAAATACAAAAAAAATTGGTTCTTTGCCTACAGATTACAGAAAAATCTATAAGAAACCTACGGAACCCTCTCCACGCGAGTCTAACTTGCACTTGTCCGGTTTATAATTATGTAACTGTTCTGTCTTTCTTTCAAAATCTTGAAACGTAGTCTCACACAATCTCCACAGGCTACTTCTCCGCAAAAACTTCCCTGTTTCCTGCAAGCACACTTATCAGGTATACCAGATCAAGTATAGACGCTAATGGCTTCTAGTTTACTAGTTTTCAACAGACTTCGCGACTTTTCCGCCACCCCACAGCGGCAACAGTCGGAACTATAAAGGGGCACTTAGCCGCTTCTTGCGCCACCTACGAAGAGGGTCGGCCATTTGTATGCTAATTCCTTAAGAAAAAAGCCAACGCCTCATTGGCCCTGTAATACCAAGCTTTTTTAAACCACTAGCGAGTTCCATGATTCTAGTTCTAAGTCGAGTTAAAACGTAATTAAGTTCTTTATTTAAAAATCAGTGACGCCGTTTTTAAAGGCCGAGGTTGGTAGGGTACCTACCTGCTTTTAAAAAATGGTGTCATACGTCTACTGACAGTTATGACGTGGCGCCAGCAACTTTAACTTTTTTCCAAAAGATAGGATATTAATCTTATGTGGGTCGAAAACACGGGGGTGATCTTAGAAAAGGGATTCTCTCATTCCTCTTGCCAGGTAGCAAATACATAATCACGCCATAATGTACCCATGTAATGTGTGTCGGTTACCGACGTAGCCCGAAGAATAGCCAAACTTAAGTGGCAGTGGGCAGGGCACATTGCTCGCAGAACGGATGGCAGATGGGGCCGAAAAGTTCTGGAGTGGCGACCGCGAACCGGAAGACGCTGCGTTGGAAGGCCTCCCACTTGGTGGACCGATGACCTGGTAAAGGTTGCAGGGATCCGCTGGATGCGAGACGCACGGGACCGGTCAATGTGGCGACACTTGGGGGAGGCCTATGTCCAGCAGTGGACGTCTTTCGGCTGAAATGATGATGATGATGAATACTACCTGATGGTACTCAAACCTGCTCTCTCATCTGTATGAGGGTACATGAGCTGTAATCCACGCCATGAGGACATTGCAGGTTGGTGAATGTCACATATCGTCGAACTTTACGCTGTCGCAGTCCATTGCTGGGTGAGCCCAAGCTGAGCCACAACAACCTGCCCACGTGCCTGTCTCAGCCACGTTTTAAGTTGACTGGTCCATCTAGCTAGGAAGCGTCCCTCAATACGATTGCTTATTGTGTGATGTCCACTTCATCAACTACCGTTAGCAATTGTAACGTTCAACTATTACCTGTGGGCCCCGCAAAGCTCAGGATTGGTGCACTGAAACAGTGGCACGGGGTCGCGGCAGACCACGAAGGTGATGGCGGGACGAACTGGATGTCTTTCTTGAGAATTGGAAAGAAGTAGCACAGAATAAACCGAAAATCGTGAATCTTTGCCCAGCAGTGGGACAATATGGGCCAGCTATAATAATATAATAATAATAATTACCTTGCATCGGCAATCCTCAGCAGCAATATAATGGAAGACATCAGTGCCCATGGCTATACCAGGGTCGCAGTGGCGAAGACGCACCATTAGTGGCCGCCGACCACCATACACACAGACTGGGTGGTGGGACTTCTTGAACGGAAACTCCCAGTCTGAAATCTGAAGAATATTTATTCAAGCAAAAAGCTCTTTCCCGCAGATTGGCCCCTATGGAGATCAGAAATTTTCCCACAAGAACTAACAACCGGGATGGAATGTATCCCTTGTTACTACAGCCTACTTAGACCATGGTCTTTACAGGTACCTTCAAATCGGTTCTGCCGTTAAGGTGTGAAATATTACAAAAAGACTGTCCGACAGAGCATTATTAATATTATACTAAACAAAAAACGGTTTCGAGAATCAATGAATGATAATATTTAGCTGGATGGTGCAACGCAGTATTTTAATAATGTTGCAATAAAAAAGGAAATTCTCATAATTATCTGTGCTAAAGTGACGTTGACTTTTGTGTGTTTCATTGACTTGTTTTTATTTTCCACTTTTTTGTGTTTTTTATTTGGAAATCGGCAATTTTTTTGCGAAAAAGTTTTTATTTTACCCTTTTTAGTAGTGGTTTCTCTCACAAATCCTTTTCAAGTATCAAATTTACATTGTAAATAGAAGTTATTAGCACATTATCCACATAAAAAAGAGGAAAAAAATAATGTACATATTTATAAATAATGTATTATATTAGAGGATAACTCATAAAGTACCAAAGCAAAATTAAGACAATTTTTATGGGATCAGTGCGCGAGCTTCTCCAACTAAATGAAAAACAGGCATGACCCTCATTGATGATGCAACAATAGGCATGCAAGCAGCAGCATTGTTGATAGGGAAGTATTTATTCAAATAAAACATTAAATAATCAACTGACTGAAGAATAGCCAAACTTAAGTGGCAGTGGGCAGGGCACATTGCTCGCAGAACGGATGGCCGATGGGGCCGAAAAGTTCTGGAGTGGCGACCGCGAACCGGAAGACGCTGCGTTGGAAGGCCTCCCACTAGGTGGACCGATGACCTCGTAAAGGTTGCAGGGATCCGCTGGATGCGAGACACACGGGACCGGTCAATGTGGCGACACTTGGGGGAGGCCTATGTCCAGCAGTGGACGTCTTTCGGCTGAAATGATGATGATGATGAATCAACTGACAATGTTGCCTCTACATAATATAAACCACGCAGACAAAGCCGCAGGCAACCGATAGTTAATATTGAAAAACAAAAGAATCTGTTACATTCACGTATTAATTATTTTCATAAGCAGTTATTATTTTTTAATTACGCCCAATGAACTGTGCACGGGCTCTATCGATGGGGATATAAATATTATGCATTTAATTAATCTGCATGCTATCATTAAAATATTCTGCTGACTAATTAGCATGAATTTACTCATTGTAGAGAAATTAAATAAATTATTATTTATGTAGTACTAATGAAGTAGGATTGCGGTTACGGACCATTTTCTCACAAAGGGGTAAGTCCTGGAACGCATTTTCCAGACTGTTTTTTTTATTAAAATATTCTAAATAAAAAAAAATGTATTCTTTAGTCTGTGGCTATGTGTTTCATAGTTATCCTTTTAGTGATTTACAGTTTTGTTTGTAGACAGACAAACAGACAGAATTACTTTCACATGTAAAATTTCGTTTGCCCGTGCATTCAGCCGCGCGGGGATTAGTTATTATTCCTCGGACTGTTCTACCCGAAGGTCCAGGTCCTCAACAGGGACCCTTTCCCTTATACCTATGATACTTCATCTTCCTACTTACAAAATTACTAGTTTTCCAGCCAAATTCAAAAACTGTTTCAGAAATATGTGACTAAAACATGTTTTTATGACATAAGTGTGCAAGAAGCTTACGAAATCAGAACACGTGAACAAAATAAAGTTCCTACAAACAAACATACATCAAGTAAGTTGGCTCGCGGAGTGATTACACGGAATAAATGAAAATATACCATGCTTCTACTCTTTGGAATAATATATTAGTGCAGGCATATCAATGTGCTCCTCTTGGCAACACGGACAATGATTTTAGCCAAAAACTTTTGGCGTAGCTTTATACTGCGTTTGTGTTCCAGATATTGTTGTGTATAAAGTAGTAATGGGCAATATAATATGAAGTATTAAGTACTAGGTTTTGCTCGCAGTCAAAATCAGCCATAAGGGCTTTTTTTTTTTTTTTTTTTATCGTGGTAAAATCATCAAATGAGTCCTCCCACCCAGGGCAGAGTGGGAGGAACTGTCAGACTTGTACTGACTAAAATCCACGGTGTCCTTCAATAGCCCTTTATGATCCAGGGTCACGGTAATTCTATAAGTCCCGCGACCCCGGCAGGCTTTCGCCCTCTAGAGGGGGGCCCCATCATAATGCTGACACTCTTTGAGGCGCGCGTGGAACACAACGCGCCGTCGACCCGGGCATGGTCCATGGTCGGACAGCGAGTCGCCCATTACTCGCCGCCCGCAAGCCCGCGCCTACGGTGGCCGGAGATCGTCTGCCGACGTCCGGCGCCGTGGGCGTCTACCACTGCGGCTGGGGTGGAGGGAGGACGCTGTCCTCTCCCTCACGCGGCCCGCCTCCTCCTTCGCGAGCATGACTGCTTCGCAGAAGGAGGCGACCGCTTCCCACTCCGTCTCGCCCCGCAGCATGGCCTCGACCAATGCCGGGCGCGAGAGGAGCCATAAGGGCTTTGAATTATTTAGCCTGCATAACTTCCGCCATTTTATTTTGATTTTAAATAACAGCCACGCGTTAAACCCATATTCATAGCTGGCATCAATTCAAATTCAAATTCAAAATCATTTATTTCAATCCATTAAGGATCATGATTTGAGTCAAAATGTAATGAAGAAAAATGTAAAATGTGTAAATGTAATGTAAAATGTAATGTAATGTGAGTGTGTGTGTTTGTGTGTGCTGATCAATAGAAACAAATATTGTTTTAGATAACATATTCTAAAGCATCACGCTTCCGAGATATAAGCCATCAAAGTTACAATCTTCGCTATCAGCACAACGTTGATAGCTTAAATTTCAGAAATGTGACGCTTTAGAATATTTTTTCTCATATGAAAATCCTTTGTATTGATACTAGCGATTGATTATTACATAAAATAAAATTGCGGAAGGTAAACAGATCTTCAGATCTCAATGCTAATGGGGATGTGTGGTGTAACGCGGATATGATATAATGGATAAAATAAGGAATGAGTACATAAGAAGAAGCCTGAAAGTGGCGCCGATGACTGAAAAGCTGTGTGGTAATCGGTTATCGTGGTATGGACACGTGGTGCGGAGGAATGAGGAAAATGTTTAGTATGAATGTAGATGGTTATGAGAGTAGAAGAAGACCAAAGAAACCATACATGGACTGTGTGAAGGATGATATGGCTAGAAAGGAGGTGACTGCTGAGATGACGAGTAATAGAGAATTATGGAAGTAGAAGATAAGCTGCGATCCCAAATAAGTTGGGATAAGGGCAGGACAATAATGAAGCAGATCTTCAGATCAGAAGTGAATTGGAGATCAGAGAAAAATCTGCTAATGCCTTTCTCACAACTATGGCACCGGCAACACGGAAGGAATCCCTTTGAGAGGGAGAGGGCCATATTCAACACTCGAATTCAGTGCGGGTTCATCATCATCCACAGCCTGAATTCACCCACTGCTGGATATAGGCCCCTCTTTTTTGTGCCCAGTGCGGGTTGGTTGTTCGCAATAGGGATGTTTCCTGAAAAAATCTAATTAGTCCGTCAGATAGATTTCCAAAAAATATTGGACACGTATGCGTCGAAAACTCGTGTGACGTCATACTTGTAAGTAAAGTGTACAGAATTTTTACCGGAAAGTTACGTCACAGGCCCCCACTCATGATCTTTGATGCGTTTTATCTTCGTCAATTTTTATTGATTTGATAAAACAAAAAAATAATTTTTCGATAATCTAACTGACGGACTAAATAGAATCATATTTTTTTACAAAGGAAACATCCCTATTGTATTATTATAAATTGTAAATCGAATTATTTGGAAACATTATCTACGTGTCAAAAACCTCTCCGACATGTGATTGATTGAAACATGAAAGTAGGACAAACACTCTAAAGAATTCAAGAATTATTTTCACACAAATATTTGTAAAGGAATACCTACTCAAGATTCCCAATACATGTTATCCGTATAATACTATAACTGGTAAACTGCTTCTCTGTCTGTTGTCATTTCACGCTTCAACGGCTGAAACCGATTTCATGAAATTTGGAATATTTCTTTTTATTTTTTATTTTTTTTATTTTCTTTTTTTTCATTTCATTCTCGCTCTAACCTTTTCTGTGGCTCAGAACCGTCATGGTTCTGAGCGACAGAATAGGTTATGAGCATGGAAAAGGGCGATTCAATGCTGCTAGGTGAGGTTCAACCCTGTATCAAAATCTCTGTTGTATCAAAATGTCCTATAGGAAATTTATAGTTTCCGTACAAAGATCAATAGAATTGTGTTATTAATTGTTACTTTGTTGCAGGGTTTGTGTGTGTTTTTAATCGGTTACTTACACACAGTGTATTGAAAAATCCTGAAAGAAGATATATGAAACATGGTTTATTATATATTATATATTTATACGGACGAACGGAGACTCCCTCCCCTTTTAAACTATAGACCGTGACTTTTTAGTCGTCTTACAATGGCAGCCCACTTCATGTGTCCAAGGACTACTAAACATTCATAATAAGAAAATAGGTATTTATGACATTTTAATAATTTAAAAATAAAAATTATTTTGACGCATTACGTAGATAAAACACCCTGTGGCGAGCGATGATCTACTGGACTCGAGCGCTGGGTAGGTATGTTCTGCCGTTTGACACGTAAACATCATTAACAGGATGTTTCATAATTGTATTCAAATGTTTTATTAACTTTCTTTGTACCTATTATGGTAGGTATAAAAATAAAATCGTGCCTATAGCTATTTTATGTCGGGTACATTGAGTGGACCACTTTTGTAAGACGACTAAAAAGTCACGGTGTATAGTAGTTGGTTAGTTAGAAAAGATGAAAGGAACAGATACATTAAAAGCTCACCAACAACATGAATATCTAATTAGATTCTAAATAATTAGGTATATGTTGCCCACAAGGTAAGTAACCCTTTTCTTTTTTTTTTAGCGTGGTAAAATCATCAAATGAGTCCTCCCACCCAGGGCAGAGCGGGAGGGACTGTCAGACTTGTACTGACTAAAATCCACGGTGTCCTTCAATAGCCCTTTATGTTCCAGAGTCACGGTAATTCTATAAGTCCCGCGACCCCGGCAGGCTTTGGCCCTCTAGTGGGGGGCCCCGTCATTATGCTGACACTCTTTGAGGCGCGCGTGGAACACAACGCGCCGTCGACCCGGGCATGGTCATTGGTCGCACAGCGAGTCGCCCATTACTCGCCGCCCGCATGCCCGCGCCTACGGTGGCCGGAGATCGTCTGCCGACGTCCGGCGCCGTGGGCGTCTACCACTGCGGCTGGGATGGAGGGAGGACGCTGTCCTCTCCCTCACGCGGCCCACCTCCTCCTTCGCGAGCATGACTGCTTCGCAGAAGGAGAAGTAAGTAACCCTTGCAACATCTTGCTAAATCCTGAAATGCATTCTATATTCTATGTTATCTTATCTAAACATATTTGAATCATTCTTATTTTATTTAACACCATTGTATAGGTACTATGTTTTACGCAAATAAATGATTTGTGTTTATGTTTAAAAAAAGTCCACAAAAAAACCTTTGAACTCGAATGAACTTTCATTCCTGTTTATAGCTTTCAAAAGATGTATTGTGGTACTGAGGAAGACTTATAAGTCCACAGAAAGAAACCATAGATATTATGCTTAAGTGCGTATATTTATAAATACTTAACATAAAGTTTCCGATTCGACTGTGCTCTTTAAATAAAAAATGGGGCCATAGATGACTTACAACACCATAAGGAAAATGGAATATTTTTCCCACCATATTTTTCAGCTCATTAATTAAATAATGAGTTCCTGGTAGGTATTCCATTGTTGTGCAAAGGTTATTTAAAGACTGTCTTATCAATCACTCATTAAATATTCAAATATCATAATTTTTTGTTTAAAAATGTGAAATTTATTTTATAACAATAATAATTATGCCTATTTTTCTTTATTTTCCGATTCCCAGATCGTTATGCCTGTTAAAGGGTTAATGAAATAAGTTCGTTATTAGGTACTTCAACATACTAGGTTTATTTATAAAAGAGGAAATTTCCAAAAGAAAACAATGTGTTTATCTTTTAAAGGAAATTGAGCGCTTTGAAACCTTTTCGTATACATAATTAATTTCTTCTGAAGTAAATTACTTTTGCCAGAAGACTTATTTATCAAAATTGTGTTAATAACTTATATTTTAACAGTCACTAAGCAGTCGAAGACAGTGATATTGAAGTTTTCACTCAAGAACACGCCTGTCCCAACAATCGTTAGTTCTACAATTAGTTACTTGGAAGTATATATACTTATACAGCGTAATATATCAGAAAAATGTGGTCATATTTAAAGGTGTCGTAGGTAGATATCATCAAACTAAGCCAATTCGCCACGGGACCATAGTCGTAATTGTGAAAACATTCAGCTGTCCCACTTATACAAAATTTAAATATTAATCGATGCAAATGAATTAACAAAATGGCAACAAAATAACAAAAAATAAAACAAAATGGGATTTTTCTTATTTATTTTTTGTACTCTATCACAATGCTGTCCTATTTAACCTAAAGGTTGGCTGGTAGAGAATGCCTTGTGGCATTAAGTCCGCCTATGTACATGAAGTTTAAATAAATAAATAAAAGAATGCGACAGCTGTTTTTTTTTTTCCTAAAAAGAAAGTTGTTCAGTTTGATGGTCTAACACACATCATAATAATATGGCTTTTGGTAGCTTGGACCCTGTTCCCGATACCGGTAGGATTTTTTTATATTTTAAAATGTTTTTTATATTGTTTTTTTTTTAACGAATATTTATAAATTTAAGGTAAAGTAAATAATATGGCTTTATTTGTTACGGAGAATCACTGACTACACACGGATACCTACGTCTAGTTAATGAGTCAGAGTATTTAAATTATTATTACCTTGTAATAAGCCTCATAAAGGGTATAAATAGACCCTTAACATAATCGAAAGGCACTTGTTCTCCCCGTCTTTGCGATATTTTTTTTTTGATCTAGACCATACCTGAGAACCTTCTCGTTATGGAGATATTGGGGGTCAAACTTCCAACTTTTTTTTAAAATACATGTTATTAATTTAAGATTTTTACTTTTTGCACCTCCACGACCCCCGTAATATTCAATCTATCCATCAGCACAATGCTTTGAGTGCTTTCCATCGAGTCCTATCGTAAAACGTGATCTTTCACCCCAAAAAAAAAGTCCATTCCCAGCTATAATTTTTACGTAAAGTTACTTAGTTTCATGTACATAATGCTTGGTTGACGGCTATGTGAAGGGTCTGTATACTCTTAGTCTTTTGGATATTGTAATGTAATGGCTTTTGGTGAAATGGAGAATTTGTTTATTCATTATTACACATGACCACACCCCTCTCATACATGCTGTAGATAATGTAGGTAGGTACTGTATTTTACGGTGTATTTTTCGCGTAAGGCACTTTACTTATGACGTCACGAAAACAACTTATAAAGGCAGGACAACGTAGGGAAAAGGACAACTTCCAAATTCAAAGGGTTACCGCATAACATACTTATGAATTCATTATAACGTGGTCCCAAAAATATTACTTCCGTACTTTTTCATTATTTACGTCATGATCCAGAAATGCACAGAAAAGTACGGATAGCAAAACTTTCATCATCATCATCATCATTTCAGCCGAAAGACGTCCTCTGCTGGAAATAGGCCTCCCCCAAGTGTCGCCACATTGACCGGTCCCGTGCGACTCGCATCCAGCGGATCCCTGCAACCTTCACCAGGTCATCGGTCCACCTAGTGGGAGGCCTTCCAACGCAACGTCTTCCGATTCGCGGTCGTCACTCCACTTTTCGGCCCCATCGGCCGTTCGCAAAATTTTCGTTGGAGATGTATTCACGAGTGAGGATAGGTACTTTGGCATGCCCGACGCAACTTGGCCAGTCCTATGCCCAGCCGTATAACTGGCTAATCAATTCACTATTAATAGTTTCACAAACATAGAGGTCGAGAAGTCATCCTTCAATAAGAAACTAAAACAAGGTTAAATTAAACTTTCTAGCGAAACTCCACGGACAAGATGGAACAAAAAATAAACGATTTTTTTTGGGGTCAGCGACCGTCACGTCAGAAAGTGTAGTGTACAATATCAGGCATAAATTAACTTGAAATAGATATCATTAAAAAAAAACTGTGTATAATGGATATTTTTATTTCTTGTGGTCCCAAGAGACTACTCAAAAATAATTATTGTATTTTAAGGGGGACGACGCGCGGGTTCGCGAGAGGTTGAAATAGTGGAGGGAGGCTTGTGCCCAGGAGTGGGGCAGAGCAGGCTAGAAAAAAACAAAGAGTTCCCACCGCTGGGCCACAGATTTTCCCTGAGAGGGGGTGGACCGTAATTGACCACGGAGGCCCAGTGTGTGTCTTTGAAGTTTTTTTTATTGATATAAAAACTTAAAGCTGAAACAACATTCAAAATAACAATAAATTATCAGATCTGAAAGGAGATTGGCATGAACCCATGTATTTTCAGTATCACATACGGGCTTACCGTTTGATAGAATGATTATATGGATTTGAATGCTACAATAGAGTATAACAAAATATGTAATGGTAAGATATACATTAGAGTTGGGGATATTAAATTGATTTATACATAACCTCAAAATGGACCACCAAAAATAATACTTAGAAGTACCTACCTACTTAATGTAAACCAAGGCAGACCCTCTTAGATCATACATTTCAATCAGATAAAGTGGATAGATTGTACTTTATTAACTATAGAAGGATTTTAGTGTTAAGCACTAGTAAGATTTTAAAGTAGGGTGTCCTAAGTTGAGATAAGAAAACGGCAATTATAGATAAGAAGATTTTGAATTATTTTAGGGGCCGTCTCCACGAGCGAGAGAATCGCGGCGATATTATCGTCGTGTCACGTATAATTCTATACACTCCCTTAAGGGCCGTCTCCATGAGCGAGAGAATCGCGGCGATATTCTCGCATAGAAATACGTGGCACGACGATAATATCGCCCCGATTCTCTCGCTCGTGGAGACGGCCCCTTAGGCCATCCAATTGCTATGACGTCACTTACAATAGTAATAACGTACCGTTTGCGGGATTCGAATCCGCATCCTAGATGGTCCATGGTCCATCCACAAGATGGTTGTCAATAGGATAAAAGATAATGAATAATTTAAAATAGAATAGGTAAAAAAATAAAACCATAGTATTTATAATAACTGTTTATTCTAATGATAACAATATTAAAAAGTTATTTTCAATCACCACATGTCGACGTATGTTGTCAGGGACATGAAAACGTTCAGAGTTGCGACATCCACTAAATAAGCAGTGCCTGGGTGCTTCTGGTACTCTTCTTAAGTTGGGCAGAGTGATTGTCTGAGCTCGAAGTTGGTTTTCGTGTCTTCACAGAAGTTCTTGTTGTGGTTGTTCCCAACAAGTTACGCAAATTGGTTCATTTAATGTAACCTGTTAAAACAATTCAATACTTTATTTTGACGCATATGAACTTTTTATTGCCTTGAAATCGGATTCCACTATAACCCTGCTAATATACTTCTAATTATGGCCCGCCCCAGTAAGTATAGTCTCTTTTCCGACTATCACCATTAATAACAATAATAAAAAATAGTCGGGTTCATCTAGGTGAAGTTATTCAACACCAGCAATCAGCATCCTCCCTATCTTAACGTCTCTTTTTCTTTGAGTGTGTAATTCTTCCAGAAAATAATAGAGAAAAAAACATAGAAAGCAAAAATATGTCATACATACCTGACGTGGCTGTATCCTCTGGTCAATTATTGCAACTATCTGGGTTTCCTCCTCTGATGCATGATTGATATGACTCTCAGTCTCAATCACTGAAGTACCACAAACAATACAGGTATGTTGCAGCTGATGCATTCCTATCGCCCAGCAAGAATTGCATACATAATCAGAAGTGTTGATCTAAAAACAATGTTTGTTCAGAAAATAGTAGTCATAAAAACTGTGGCCAATATTATAGTTGTCTTTTTTTAGTGTTATAGCAACGTGGTGGCTGAAAATAAGAGTTCACACTTCATTTATAGATGCAGAAAACATTACACATATCACAAAGAACGAATTATGCAGGGTTTAAACGTAAAACACAAAAAAAAATCCTGACGTAAATATATTTTTTTGTATTTGACATAAGTGACAGCTGTGTTGCCAAATATTGATTAACAATCGATTTGAATCGATTAAAATCATCGAATCAATACGAAATTAATTTAGTGAAAGCAATGCTATTTAAATTATAATTATATTGTTTGAAGTGAGCATATTATTATATTCTCGAATCAAATCAATGTACTTTATTTTTATTTAATGAACAGTATTTGGACGAAAGATACTTTCCAAAACATACATAATACTTGTGGAATTGCTTTGGCTGTCTATTCGTCTATTTAAATCATTTTTTTTGAATAAACGATTTTTTTCTTCTTCACTAAAGTGATCATCGATTTGGGTTTATTATATGGCAACACTGACGACGTCATACATTTAATTGGTTCTATTTTATGCGTTTTGTTTTGCATTAATGCGTTTTGTTTTTGCACCCTAAAATCATGGTTTTCTAATTACTCCCAACAACTAAAAAAACATTTTAGCTTGAAAAATAACTACAGCTATAAGACCTTTAATTTGCATGTAACTAGATTTTGAAACGTTTGAATTTGATGAGATACCCAACTAACCAATCTCCTTTACAAATTCTCCGAATTTTCGCAAACCGCGACTGTTTCTGATATATCGATCGGAAATACGTAAAAAATTAATAAGTAATGACAGTGTTTCAGCAACTATCCATATTTTATTTATTTAAAGTGAAAATGACCCATTTTCATTAAAACGTGTTCTGTTTTAATGAAAATGGGGCATTTTCAAAAGAATGTTTAATTAATTGCCTACACAAATACTTTGTAAAGCTGATTTTCGGTTGAAGGGCTTAATCAGTGCAATTACAATTGTTAAAACTGATACTAATGATATCGGATAGATGTTTCATAAATAATGATTGATGGTTTTCAGCTCAATTCAAATATAGCTCTATTATGATTTTAACATTAATAGTGCAATAATAATTGAATAGCGCTCACTCGAAATTCATATTCATTTATATGCCAAAATGCATCAGACATAAAGCATTATTAATTACAATCATAAAAGCTACATGTCGAAAATAATATTAAATTAAATTTATTACTGTGGCCTAACACAGTTGGGAGAAATCTATTTATTTATTTATTTTAATGCACAATGTACACTACCCATTTATACGCTAAGCTTAAACTAGTGTGTACATGACCCTGTTAGGGCGCAGCAAGATAACTTAAAACTAATATTGCAGAG
The DNA here is from genome assembly GCA_963082995.1 of Noctua comes. Lineage (NCBI taxonomy): Eukaryota > Metazoa > Arthropoda > Insecta > Lepidoptera > Noctuidae > Noctua > Noctua comes. The sequence goes on from OY720277.1 coordinate 5,313,996, forward strand.
TAATTTATCTAATATGACTTTCATTGATCACTAGGAACTTTCACATTTAAACATTATATTAATTAAACTTATAAGTTTGAAAGTTCCAGTCTAGCATTTCAACATAATACTTAAATTAATCAAAATCACAATAATAAACAATGTCAACATAATATTTAAATTAACAGAATCACAATAATAAAACCTCTCTATAATCGAAATCGAATAGAAGTAGATGATGATGAATAATTGTAAGTGATGTATCATGACTTAATTGTAACCAATCATTCTATACATCAAACTAAGTAGCTCTACGCAAAAAATATTGCTGGGAAGCGACTTTATTTTTTGGGGTGAAAAATCATGTTTTACGGTAGGACTTAATGTAACGCACTCAAAACATTGTGCTGATGGATGTATAGATTAGTACATACAAGGGATAACATAACATGACGCCTGTAATCTCGGAAGGGGTAGTCAGAGGGGTACCTAATAGTAAACCGACATTTCACCAGTTATCTTTAAGTCCCAAGGAATAGAGGGCGAGCCTATTGCCATCAACCGTGCGCAAATCCATACTCTGTGGCTGCTACTGAGAAATTCCTGATGGAAAAACCCAATAACACTTTGTCAGACCTGGCAATCGAACCCAGGACAATGAGGTCGCACTTGAGACTACTGGACCAACGTAAAATGATGCAAAAACCAAGCACCGTGGTAAACCGTGAGAAAACGGGTATTAATACGTGTTCAGCTCGAATATTATTTGCACCCTTCGCTGAGTGTAAACGCAGTTAATAAATAATGAGTTGCGATGAAAGATGCTCTCCTATTCACTTGACTTTATGAGTACACTTCGCGTGAGAATTTTAATTTAAAGCGCTACCAACAATTCTTGATACTTTGCAAATTGTCGCGGAAAAAATACTGGCGTCATTTTCTTTTTTTGATTTATTGTAATAATAGCAGCTGCAGACGATGATGAGTACTGCTACTCATCACCGTTGTTTTTCCTATTATTATAATAACCTATCGTCGTTGATGTTCTAACACCACGTAAGTCAAAAATATCAGCTTTACAGGATAGTGAAATAACTGCATGATTATACCTGGGTAATGGTACAATACCATTTTATAATATGTGTTCAATTCAAATTAATCAACGCGTCATCCGATTCTCTAGTAAATGGCATCAGAAATCAAAATGTCAAAACCGCCAAAAATTTACTTACGTGGTGTTAGAACTTCAATGACGCAATTATTCTCTCTTGGTACTAGGTAAGTAGGATGTAGGTGAGTAACTTCAGTACCACTAGCTGTCAAGATTGGTAGTTTAGACCCAAATGTATGTATGTACGCACGACGGGCTAACAAGCATTAAAAACCAGTTTATGCGGATCTCTCATTGCATAGGAAATCTATACAAAGCGAGGCCAAGTTACACTGTAATACTGGAGGTATTCTGGACATGTGCAGCTTCTTGTGCCGTCGTGTGTACGTGAACGAACCAAAAATGGCAGCCTACTGTACTTTCTGTCTACCCCCATGGGTCAAAGAGTTTTATGGAGATGATGGATGGAGTTTCTTGCCCATTCTTCTCCATAGAAATCTACCCTTTGCAATGGGCAACTGCAGTACTTTCCCAAGTTTTTATGCCTTGTGACTGGGACTGTAGCTTCATCTTTTTGTTTTTTTTTTTGCATTCAAAAGTGCCTGTAATTGTATGTTTTAAAAAAAATCTTTGAGTTTTGCATGTATTGGTAGTTTACCCATAAAAACGTTGCGAACAAGCAGACTCACTAAAGTTTTGTGGAATTTTTGCTTATTAATTTAAGTACATTAATTTCTTTAGTTACTTTGGAAAATAAAGAAAGAAAAATGTTAATAAAGCGCAAAATCTTACGTAAATGTAGCAAGCTTCTTTCAGTGCACATAATTTTGTAATTAAACGTTAGAACAGTATTGCGAGATTTCTTGAGTTTTTCTGTGAAAAAATTATGCTGTATTCATTTCTTCATGAATGTGTTATTTTATTACTTCAGAGTACTTACTGAATATTTTTTTTTTAACTCAAGTTAGTGAAATAATATTTTCATACAAAATACTAAATTGGATTTTTTTGTAAATCAGACAGGCATAGGTACTGGGCAAAATATAAGAAAACTCAATGATGAAGGTACAATTATTATTATTATATTATTTGGTGCGTCCAGATTAAGTAACATTTTACAAATCTTTTGTTCAATTTAAACAACATTGCTAATCTCTCTATTAAATCATGTTAAATAACCATGTTTTCTAACATGTTACGTTATTAATGTGGACACACTCTTACAGGCACAGTCGAAAGCGCCAGGCTAGCCCGCGAAATTCAAGTTTTCTAACGGTTTTTGCAATTTACAGGTCAGTGTCAGGTTGTATGTTGATTAAAATTTGATTCCCAACCGTAACAAATATTGTATATTGTACAGAGTTTATAACCATTAAATAGTCATCAATACAATCCTCTAAGTTCATTTAAACCCATTGAATTACTCTTTCAAGAAGTAGGATCCTCCTATGATTGTCATTTGGAAATGTTACAGAGATCTTGATGACCTACGTGCCCGCTATAAGAGAATGTCATGTGTTTGACAATCATTCAGCTTAATACACACGAGATGATGTCTCTAAGTTGGGGTCAGCTTCCCGTCTGATCAGATATAGCTGAAAACCAGTATTTTACACGGAGCGAAGGCCTATCTGACCTCCACAACAGTCACTGGGTAACACAGAAAAAAAGAAAAATATTCTTGAGGTTCAATAAAACGCTTTCCGCACCGCTTTTTAATGAACGCAGCCTTAAATTCTTGGCTCATAGTAATTTTCAATAACGCTTCTTTGAAGAAACATCCGGCTGATCTCGATTTCCTGTTTCGTGCAGACGCTATTATATCGTAATAATGTAAATCATCTTTTGTTGCTTATGTTTTACGCAAATTAATATAGTAATAAGATGTACATAGTGTTTTTTGAGCGTCTTATTAAGAGGAGACTCGTAATAATTCTCTAATCGGTGTAAAAAGAAAAGCTGAAGGAAAAATAGATGAACCGTGTGAAAGATGTGCTTAGTAAGGAAGTGACTGCTGAAGGTGCATCCACACGTCCTGGCGAATGCGCCGCTCGTGAGTCGCTCGCGAGCCGCTTGTGAACTGCGCGCGTGTATTTCAACACGCGTGCAGTTCGCAAGCGGCTCGCGAGCGGCGCATTCTCGGCGCATTCGCCAGGTCTGGACGCACCTTGAGATGACGAGTAATAGGGAAGAATGGAAGAAGAAGACATACTGCTCAGACTCCAAAAAAATGTAACAAAGGCAGGAGAATGATGACACGTGACAATCGTATAATCATAGCTGGCCACTTAGATACTGACTGTGCCCAGTTTGGGGCCTACAGTTAGGCTAGCACAGGACCGTGGAGATTGGCACAAGATAACCCATCAGTGGGTGGGTTCAGGCTGTGAAAGATGATAATTATGAATCACTTTTCAAATACAATAAACTAAACTAAGAGTATATTATCGCCAGAAAGGTTAAATTACTATTATTTTAATCAATTGGCATATTTTGAACGGTTTCTACAAAAACCGAAGGTAGGTACAAACGCAGATAGATATCTATCTAAAAATACCTTCCTTATCAAATAATCGAGAACCCTTTCAGTAGGAACCTAAAAAAATACAACAAAAAAAAACATACTCAAAACATCTAAAAGAGTATTTTGGCAGATAAATATCCGGTCGGGGAAACGACCGACAATTTTCGTATCCGTCCTTCGTCAGAATTACCTGCGTTCTGATTTTAAAAATAAAAAGCCAACGTTAAAAGTATAAAATCCAATTTCATATTAAAATAAAAATGGATGCGAAACTTGAGTGCAATATTTTCTTTAATGAAATATGAGGTTAAGAAATTGGATTGTTCTGGTGAGCCTGTATTTTTTTATTAATCGGTTATACATGATGAGTGTATTATTTAATAGATGTAGGACTATATGTATATATATAGTATTAATATCCACAGATTATCAAGCTTTGAGTGTCAGAATGGTTACTTCTTATTTACTGTGTCTAAAGTATCTCTAAAAAGGTGTGTAGGGAAAAGGGGTTTTATCAAGAAAAGCACAGAGAGACAAGACTATTCATTTATTTCGGTTAGGCTTGTCATATTTATAGGTAACGTCAATTACCTATCAAGCTACGTCCATTCGCAAACCTAGGTCTTCGTGGAGAAGAATGGACAAGAAACTCAACGGTAACATCTTTTAAAATATGATACCAGGACAATTATACGTTGTCCTGGACCATTCTCAAGTTATAACAATTTATCAGTGTAGATAAACAATAAGCAATATAAGCCAAATAATAACATATTTCTAGCACATAGTTATCAGGAATATTCATAGTATAATAGTATAATATCAAATAACTTACATAAACATTGTAGAACCTTAAGGTAATCCAAACAGGTTCCAGCTTTACATATTTGGCATCTCCATTACTATGTTACTTTCAAACGTAATACTATACACATGGTACACACAATATACCAATCAGGGTATGTCTTAACCCTTCGAACACTTACAGCATAAAAAGCCCGGAATTGGCGGCAACATCTATTTTATACCCGTCAAATCATAATCATACCCATTGAAAATAGCCGCCATAATAATATACTAAATATATAATAATAATAAATAATATAATAATAATAAACCAATGGCAAATGGTCATACATTAAACCTAAATAACTAATAACGTAGATAATAATTAACAAATCCTGTGTAAGGGAACTATTTTAAAACTTCATTACATAATTTAGCAATCTAGTATGTATTTATTTGTAATATTTATGTTTAATCCCATAAAATATGAACATCAACTGATAGTTCAGAGAATTGATTAAAACAACTTGATATATTTAAATTGCAAGATAATATCTAGGAAACATTATAAATATCATTTAATTATTACTAATTCATTTATTAGCAGTATAAAGTAAATAAACATTTAACTTGATTATTCAAATATCACAACTATCTTTCGTTTTGAAACTAAGCCTTTTAAGCCACAATGGAAACTATTTCTATAAAATACATCGGGCCATAAAATATCTCTGGGAAAATGTATATTAGGTTTATTTGAAATTAGAACCTTTCTGTTCTCAAGATATTAATTAACGATGATAATTAACTTACAATATTCTTGAAATGCAATGTCGCCATACGTCAATGTTATTTCACATCTGACAGCCGACGTTGCTACATTTTATTGTTATTAATTTGGTCGGATATTCTCATAAATATAAGGCTATGCTATCAAGTGCAACTAGTTACTTATTTATACAAATAAACAACATTGAAGTGTCTGTTTGCAATTTCAAAATAACAGCATTTTACTGAATCCATATTATGAAAGTATACGGCACTTTACTTATAACAAAAACAGATTTTTTTAAATTGTTGTCTGTCTGTTTGTTTCGAAACGGCTGGACCGATTTTAACGGGACTTTTTCTAGCTGATGTTTTAAGAAGTAACTTAGGCTTACTTTTATTTTAGAAAAAGAATTAGGGTTCCGTGCAATCAAATAGAAAACCCTTGAAATTGTTAACAAAATTCGATTCAAATTGAGAAGTCATATTTTTATAATAATTTCACGCGAACGAAGGTCGTGGACAACAGCTAGTGATAAATAAAATAGATCTTGTTGTGTTCACTCCGTATGCGTAATGTTGCGAGCCTTTTGCGCCGCATAGCTACCACGACAGAACACGTATTCGTGGTAAAAACAACACACAACCATAAACAAATGACGAGTGACGAATGAAAAACCCAACAACACTTTGTCTGACCTGGGAATCAAATGCAGGGTCTCTTGATCAGCAGTCGCGATAAATATCAAATTAAACCTAGCCGACAATCTCCAAGGCCAGTGTCAGCAGTTATTATACCAATGACAGGTACACAGCAGTAGCGAAGGGTCAATTTTTGTAAGAGGTAAGCCGGAGTACATATCTTTAATGTGATTATTTATTATTTGTCATTATGTGATGGTATTATTTGTCATTTGTATTATTTTATATTATTTGTTACTATTTTTGTTTGTTTGTTTTTATTTGTCTAAAGAATACTGACTATGCCATTTTTTAAAGGGAAGCCGGTAGGAATCGAGTTGTATGGAATCTTCGCCACTTGTACACAGGCTTTTAATAATTGCTCCCCAGGCGTAGTCCATCTGGCATTTTATTATAAAACTTCAAACATTTTTATGGTCTCAACTTTAAAATAAAACAGCTTTTTTTTTGGAAGTAATTATTATGATAAACAAAGGCAATTTAACGTAACGTATTTTTTTTTTTCAAGAAAATAATGTTCTATTTTAATAGGTTGTCGTGTAATTGTTTAAGTTTTTATAGGTCACAGCGGTGAGGTTATAACTTTTGTACCTAACTTCGAATAAGTTTCGTTAAGGCCAATTACTTACTACGGTCATCTTAAGATTCGTCCCACTCGTGGAGAGCCTATAAGGCTCGCTTTCATCATAAATCACTGAATCCGTATTATAGTGCTAAACATGTTTAAATCATGGTGTGGAGTTCGTGGCTAAATAATAACAACCGCTCGGTTTCGGTTATCTTTAAGTTAAGCTGCGCTTGCCAAGGTTGGTCTATGGATTGGTGGCTACCCATTACAAAAAATTTCCTCCGTGCCTTGGAAAGCACGTTACGCTGTCCTGACTGTAATTTGTAGATATTTGACAGTCGTTACAGGTAGTCAGTGGCCCGAAAGTCTGACAACCAGTCTCACCAAGGGGTATCGTATAACCTAGTACTAACTGGGTTGTGGAGGTCAGATGGGGCCGCTGCATGTAAAATACTGATATTCAGCTGCATTCGGTTAGACTGGAAGCCGACCCTAACATAGTTGGGAAAAGGCTAGGCAGATAATGACACACAAATACATAACATATATGCATTAACCCTATTTTGACCAGGTAGTTTATTCTAATGGCATAACTTTTCGACATCCTCGTGGTTAGGCGACGGCCTAAATAAACCTAAAGTGAGCAATTGTCTTACCTCTCTAGAATCACATCTGCCCCCACAAGCGGGAACCTTCACAGTGTCCCAGCACTTGCGACCATGCTCATCGGTCTGCTCAGCCCTGGCCAGGTTGACCCTCAGTTTGCACGGGAATGTACCATGGGATGACGTCACCATGTACAGCAGCAGGATTGGTAGAATATGTAAGGACTTGACAGTCATGGTTTTCTGCGGAAAAGATGGTTGTTTGAATCATTGTTGTTACGTTGATTGATATTATAGTTTTATTTTTATTTTTTGTTATTCTTAGAGCAGTAAGATCTGTACACCCTGTAACACAATTTTGTAACCACTTTCTTGAGTAATAAAGATTATTGACCTCTGAATAAATATTAAAAGAATTGGACTCAATCTTTAGTTTGCTATTTTGAAAAGGTAACACACCATTACATTACGCCTGTAAACCTCGTTGGGTTAGCAGAGGTGTGCGTATAGATAGTACCTATATCCACTTAATTATCGCCAGTCATGTTTCAAAGTCCCTCGCAATTTTGGTGATTTTGAAAAGGTCCTGTTTTGAAAACCGATATTACAATTCTTGTCTCGTCTATTATATTTTTCTTTCAGAGAATTATAACAATAAAATTACAGATGTTTATTTGTTCTCATAACTTAATAATCTAATTGGCGTCTTAGAGATCTTGCGGCTTATTCTGTTATCATTACACAAAACTCGCTTCACAGTAGATAAATACTATACAAGGCTCATATTTTATCTAGAATCTAGACTTTCACGACACAAGCTCCGCTTAATAAACTATTTAAAGCGATACTGAATACTAGATAACATAATCTCCGTGAAATTGTAAAGAGCTCTCTTAAATAATGCAAAACCACTTCATCAAGTTAGTTAAACACTTTCAAAGAGAGTTAAGATAAGCAAGAACCTTCAGTTAAAAAGATTAGTTAATTTCACTTTAGAGTTAAGAGCACTCACCGTGTACCAGTTTGATCAACAAGAGACGTAGTCTTTGACTGAAGGGTTATTTTAAACTGGGCTTGTTTTGCTGGGACTCTTTTGTATACATGCAGTTTTTCTTCATCACAAAACATCATTGTTTCCCATTCCGGCTGTTTAACTATGAACGGTCAAGTCAGCCAGTAAAAAGCATATAAAATAACAATATAAAGTACATCAAGGGAATTTTAGTATTGTATGCAAATCGTGAGTTTTACAGCGCGTAAAGTAGGGCGATATTCCTCAGCCTATGATGTAGCAGGAACCTGTTTCTCTTTTACAAGACTTATTGGAATTTCTTTGTCACAAAGTGAAAGCTTTTATCGTTGGCCCTTTGTTTTTTTATTATATTTATTACATTGAAATTATGAATCTAAGAGCTTGTTCACAAAGGCTTAAAAGAATCATTTGTTTGGTTTCACGATGAAAGCAGGTTTGATTACGGCAATTTTTGCAGACGATGTGCCCCACACGCTTTTATTTTAAGCTAGCGCTTCGCCCGCGACTTCGTCCTCGAAAATTTTTATAGCTCGCCTAATACGCATGATATAAATATAATTTATAGTCTATAGCACCCACGGATAATGTAGCTGTCTGCTAGTGAAAGATTTTTTTAAATTGGATCATTAGTTCCGGAGATTACCCCCTACATACAAACAAATTTTACCTCTTTATAATATTAGTATAGATAATGAAGTGTTCCGCGTGTTCATTATTTTGCGTGTACATAAAAAAATATGTAAGATAAACACGTAACGTCTGTCTTTATTTCAATCGACTTTTCCGTGATGGTTACGAGTTTAATAAAGGTTTAAGTTAAAAGGGGTCTATTTTACAAAGGGATTCTGGAGAATATTCTTATTTTTATTCTCCATTTAACAAATAACTTTATTTCCAACATCATCATCTAGCCTAGCCTTTTCCCAACTTTGTTCGGGCCGGCTTCCAGTCTAACCGGATGCAGCTGGATACCAGTATTTTACATGAAGCGACTGCCTATCTGACCACCACAACCCAGTTAGTACTGGGAAATACGATATCCCTTGGTAAGACTGGTTGTCAGACTTTCGGGCCGCTGACTATTTGTAACGACTGTCAAAGATCTACAAATGACAGCCGGGATCACCGTCTTAACGAGCTTTCCGAGGCACGGAGGAAACTCTGTATGTAATGGGTATCGAGTTTCCTACCTACCTACCAACATACAAGGTGTAACATAATAAAAGCAAGACGGGGGGTCTTGCTTTTTTTTTTGTGTTGTCTCTCGGACCATGAAACTGAACAACTTTTGTTCTACGAGTTCTAGAAATTCGCAAAAAAAAAATTGGATTTTCTATAGAAATTGACGCGATCCGCTAATCAACATGTATGGTAAAACTAAAAAAAAGTTATGAATTTCCAAAAGTCATAGAACAAAAGCTGTTTAGATTCATGGTGTGAGAGACCACACGAGATGTCTTGCGTTTATTATGTTACACTCTGTATAGGTACCAAGAATACTTCGTCACACATCATCTTCTACAGCCCTGCTGCACCCACTGATGGGTTTGGGCTTCTCTTTGTTTGTGACAGGCTCCACGCTCCTCTGTTTTCCAAAGTTACCTACAAATAATTTTAAAATACCACCTTAAAAGTTTTTGCTCATGATTACATTATCATGATTAATTTATTAACGTGGGCATTATTATACAGGGTGATGTAACGATGCGCATTCTTTATATGCATCATTACTCTTACGTTATCAATATTTCAACCGAAAAGTAACAATTTACAGCCAACAAAAATAATCAGCGCGTCAAAAGCCTCATTAACGATTACCGACCTCATACGTCGCAAAATGGAAACTTTACAATATATGAAAATGAAGCTGATCCAATAGCCAAAGGTAGGCCTTACAACCACGAGAATATAGACTTTATTACAAACTCGTAAGAGTGTTAATTCCATGTCAATTAAATTGCGAAGCTTCAAGCTGTTTGCGTGATATGATCAAACGCTGGGTTGCTTTCAGATATTATAAGCTTTGATATTAAAAGATTCAGTTGCAAAAGTAAAAAAAAATATATTCTAGGATTTGTTCTAATTATTTATAAGTAGACAATTAAAAATGTCGTTAATATATTTATATGCTATGGTAGCTTTATTTACTCTTTTGTCTGATACGTTTCTACCTGTACATAGTTAATTAGTAGGGTGCTTAATTAGTAAATTATACGCAACATCAATTTTAACGACAGCTCACAATTAACAGCGGCAGTCCATTTTGCTACCTTTGTTAAATTATAATGTGTCAGTTCAGTACCATTACAACCGTACTGTATGAAGAACAATAAAGAGAACTGTGACCTGAAATACAGGCTCAGCCTACCTCAGGCGCAATTGCTCATATTATTCTTTGTCATTAATCCTAAATGCATTTATATACTAACCAATATTTTTAAGGAGCAATAAATAAACTTATATTATTCACCATCTGCTAACCTTTTCCCAACTATATTGGGGTCGGCTTCCAGTCTAACCGGATGCAGCTGAAAACCAGTATTTTACATGGAGCGACTGCTTATCTGACCTCCACAACCCAGTTAGTACTAGGTAATACGATGCCCCTTGGTAAGACTGGTTGTCAGACTTCTTGGGCCACTGACTACCTGTAACGACTGTCAAAGATCTACAAATGACAGCCGGGACCAACGGCTTAACGTGCTTTCCGAGGCACGGAGGAAACTCGGTATGTAATGGGCGGTCACCCATCCACAGACCAACCTAGGCAAGCACGGCTTAACCTAAAGATCGACCCGAGCGGCTGTTATTATTTAACCACGAGCTCCTCGAAATAAACTTATATTATTAATTAATAATCTATACATATAAAATTCAAAGTCCTGACTGACTGACTGACTGACTGACTGACTGACTGACTGACTGACTGACTTATATATCAACGCACAGCCCAAACCGCTGGTCCTAGAAACATGAAATTTGGACAGTATACTCTTTGTGACGAGTAAGTATCCACTAAGAAAGGGTTTTTCAAAATTCTACCCCTAAGAGGGTGAAATGGGGTGTTTAATTTTCTGTGAAACTTTTTATTCCCTGAGTCGATTGACTTGAAAATTTGTGTATTTACTCTTCAGTTAAAATCATGAGATACGTGTATCACAGTTTTTTTAAAATCATCCCCAATTTTAAATTAAACGTCCTGACTGGCTGACTGATATATCAACCCCCAGCCTAAACCACTGATCCTAGAGACATGAAATTTGGACTGTGAATTGTTTGTGAAGAGTAGATATCCACTAAGAAAAGGTTTTTAAAAATTCTACCCCTAAGAGGGTGAAATGGGGTGTTGAATTTTATGTGAAACTTTTTATCCACGGAGCCGATTGACTTGAAAATTTGTGTATTTACTCTTCATTTAAAATTATGAGATACGTGTATCACAGTTTTTCCAAAATCATCCCTAATTTTAAATTAAACGTCCTGACTGGCTGACTGATATATCAACCCCCAGCCCAAACCACTGATCCTAGAGACATGAAATTTGGACGGTGAAATGTTTGTGAAGAGTAGATATCCACTAAGAAAGGGTTTTTCAAAATTCTACCCCTAAGAGGGTGAAATGGGGTGTTGAATTTTCTGTAAAACTTTTATTCCCTGAGTCGATTGACTTGAAAATTTGTGTATTTACTCTTCAGTTAAAATTATGAGATACGTGTATCACAGTTTTTCCAAAATCACCCCCAATTTTAAATTAAACGTCCTGACTGGCTGACTGATATATCAACCCCCAGCCCAAACCACTGATCCTAGAGACATGAAATTTGGACTGTGAATTGTTTGTGAAGAGTAGATATCCACTAAGAAAATGTTTTTTGAAATTCCACCCCTAAGAGGGTGAAATGGGGTGTTGAATTTTCTGTAAAACTTTTATTCCCTGAGTCGATTGACTTGAAAATTTGTGTATTTACTCTTCAGTTAAAATTATGAGATACGTGTATCACAGTTTTTCCAAAATCATCCCCAATTTTAAATTAAACGTCCTGACTGGCTGACTGATATATCAACCCCCAGCCCAAACCACTGATCCTAGAGACATGAAATTTGGACGGTGAAATGTTTGTGAAGAGTAGATATCCACTAAGAAAGGGTTTTTAAAAATTCTACCCCTAAGAGGGTGAAATGGGGTGTTGAATTTTATGTGAAACTTTTTATCCACGGAGCCGATTGACTTGAAAATTTGTATTCATACTCTTCAGTTAAAATCTTGAGATACATGTATCACAGTTTTCTAAAAATCATCCCCCAATTTAAAATTCAATGTCCTGTCTGGTTGATTGATATATCAACCCCCAGCCCAAACCACTGGTCCCAGAGACATAAAATTTGAACGGTGAATTGTTTGTGAAGAGTAGGTATCCACTAAGGAAGGGTTTTTCGAAATTCCACCCCCATGAGGGTGAAATGGGGTGTTGAATTTCCTGTAAAACTTTTTATTCTCGGAGGCGATTGACTTGAAAATTTGTGTACATACTCTTTAGTTAAATTTATGAGATACGTGTATCACAGTTTTTCCAAAATCATTCCCCAATTTAAAATTTAATGTTCTGTCTGGCTGACTGATACATCAATGCACAGCCCAAATCGCTGGTCCGAGAGAAATGAAATTTGGACGGTGTATTCTTTGTGAAGAGTAGGTATCCACTAAGAAAGGGTTTTTTGAAATTCTATCCCTAAGAGGGTAAAATGGGGTGTTGAATTTTCTGTGAAACTTAATATTTACTGGGTCGATTGACTCGAAAATTGATGTTCACACTCTTCAATTAAAATTATAAGACCTATGTATCAGTTTTTCCAAAATCATTCCCCAATATAGTTAAATAGGGCTTCGAAGCTCACGTAGAAGGGCGCATGCCGCGCAGCGTTGCGTGGGGCGTGCGGGGCGCGGGAGTATTTACCTATTACTAAGTAGGTAGGATTTTTCTGAGGTAGAGAAGTGTCTGTGAATATGGCTTATTCCACCGATTTTCGCGTTGGCTCGCGATACGGGACATTGATATTAAATATTATGTCTATAAATAGATTCCTAATAAATCATTTGATGGTGTCCCGGTGTCCAATCTCAAACCAAGATATCTATACATATAAAATTCAAAGTCCTGACTGACTGACTGACTGACTGACTGACTGACTGACTGACTGACTTATATATCAACGCACAGCCCAAACCACTGGTCCTAGAGACATGAAATTTGGACAGTGTACTCTTTGTGAAGAGTAGGTATCCACTAAGAAAGGGTTTTTCGAAATTCCACCCCTAAGAGGGTGAAATGGGGTGTTGAATTTTCTATGTAACTTTTTATTCTCTGAGTCGATTGACTTGAAATTGTATCTACATATACTTCAGTTAAAATGATGAGATACGTGTATCACAGTTTTTCCAAAATCATCCCCCAATTTAAAATTCAATGTCCTGACTGGCTGACTGATACATCAACGCACAGCCCAAACCACTGGTCCTAGAGACATGAAATTTGGACAGTGTACTCTTTGTGAAAAGTAGGTATCCACTAAGAAAGGGTTTTTCGAAATTCCACCCCTAAGAGGGTGAAATGGGGTGTTGAATTTTCTATGTAACTTTTTATTCTCTGAGTCGATTGACTTGAAATTGTGTCTACATATACTTCAGTTAAAATGATGAGATACGTGTATCACAGTTTTTCAAAAATCATCCCCCAATTAAAAATTCAATGTCCTGACTGGCTGACTGATACATCAACGCACAGCTCAAACCACTGGTCCTAGAGACATGAAATTTGGACAGTGTACTCTTTGTGAAGAGTAAGTATCCACTAAGAAACGGTTTTTTGAAATTCCACCCCTGATATAGTGGAATGGGGTTTTGAATTTTATGTGAATCTTTTTATTCTCGGAGTCGATTGACTTGAAAATGTGTCTACATATACTTCAGTTAAAATGATGAGACACATGTATCACAGTTTTTCCAAAATCATCCCCCAATTTAAAATTCAGTGTCCTGACTAGCTGACTGATACATCAACGCACAGCCCAAACCGCTGGTTCTAGAGACATGAAATTTGGACAATGTACTCTTTGTGGAGAGTAGGTATCCACTAAGAAAGGGTTTTTGAAATTCCACCCCTAAGAGGGTGAAATGCGGTGTTGAATTTTCTGTGAAACTCTCTCGGTTGACTTGAAAATGTGTCTACATATACTTCAGTTAAAATGATGAGATACGTGTATCACAGTTTTTTTCAAAATCATCCCCCAATTTAAAATTAAACGTCCTGACTGGCTGATTGATATATCAACCCCCAGCCCAAACCACTGATTCTAGAGACATGAAATTTGGACGGTGAATTGTTTGTGAAGAGTAGATATTTACTAAGAAAGGGTTTTTTGAAATTCCACCCCTAAGAGGGTGAAATGGGGTGTTGAATTTTATGTGGAACTTTTTATTCTCTGAGTCGATTGACTTGAAAATATGTATACATACTCTTTAGTTAAAATTATGAGATACGTGTATCACAGTTTTTCCAAAATCATCCCCAAATTTGAAATTTAATGTCCTGTCTGGCTGACTGATATATCAACGCACAGCCCAAACCGCTGGTCCGAGAGACATGAAATTTGGACGGTGTATTCTTTGTGAAGAGTAAGTATCCACTAAGAAAGTGTTTTTCGAAATTCCACCCCCAAGAGGGTGAAATGGGGTGTTGAATTTCCTGTAAAACTTTTTATTCTCGGAGGCGATTGACTTGAAAATATGTATTTATACTCTTCAGTTAAAATTATGAGATACGTGTATCACAGTTTTTCCAAAATCATCCCCCAATTTAAAATTCAATGTCCTGTCTGGCTGACTGATATATCAATGCACAGCCCAAACCGCTGGTCCGAGAGGAATGAAATTTGGACGGTGTATTCTTTGTGAAGAGTAGGTATCCACTAAGAAAGGGTTTTTTGTTATTCTACCCCTAAGAGGATAAAATGGGGTGTCGAATTTTCTGTGAAACTTAATATTTGCTGGGTCGATTGACTTGAAAATTGATGTTCACACTCTTCAATTAAAATTATAAGACATGTGTATCAGTTTTTCCAAAATCATCCCCCAATATAGTTAAATAGGGCTTCGAAGCTCACGTAAAAGGGCGCATGCCGCGCAGCGTTGCGTGGGGCGTGCGGGGCGCGGGAGTATTTACCTATTACTAAGTAGGTAGGATTTTTCTGAGGTAGACGTGTCTGTGAATATGGTTTATTCCACCGCTTTTCGCGTTGGTTCGCGATACGGGACATTGATATTAATATTATGTCAAAGTATTATGTCTATGAATAGATTCCTAATAAATCATTTGATTGGTGTCCCGGTGTCCAATCTCAAACCAAGATATTTCACATATGTAATTTAATTGATATTACTATGAACAAATATTTGCAATAGCAAGTACACGTAAATCTATTTATGTACTATACATACATAGATTACTTATTATCCCAGAAGTAAGATTCCGTGGGCAATTCCCGAACTCCACGCGGGCGAAGCCGCGGGCAGAAGCTAGTAGCTTATAACATAATTAAAATTTTCAGTGATCATCATCACCATTCTCCGGCCCTTATCCCAATTTATTTGGGGTCGGCGCAGCATCTCTTTTCCTTCCATACCTCTCTGTTACTCATCATCTTAGCAGTCACCTCCTTTCTAGCCATATCATCCTTCACACAGTCCATACATAATTTTCTTGGTCTTCCAATACTCTTCAAGCCAGTCACATTCATACTCAAAACTTCTCCTCACGTTTTCCTCATTCCTCCGCATCACATGTCCACACCACGATAACCGGTAACCACACAACATATGATTAAGATAAAGATTCTAAGTGGTGATTAACCAAATTGACTCGTCGACCTTTCCTCTTGCATTTTCTTTCTGCACGAAATTTTCTTCATACGGGGTGGAACGAATACGACGCGAAAACGTTTACCACGTATTCAGTACATCATTCTGAGCCCCCCCAAATAGAACAAAATATATGGAAAAGCTGTTTTTTTTTTTTCAAAATTTCTATTTGGGTCAGAATGACGTACTGAATACGTGGTAACCGTTTTCGCGTCGGTGGCCCTTCCACCCTGTAT
Source organism: Noctua comes (assembly GCA_963082995.1). NCBI lineage: Eukaryota > Metazoa > Arthropoda > Insecta > Lepidoptera > Noctuidae > Noctua > Noctua comes. The sequence continues at coordinate 5,330,223 of OY720277.1, forward strand.
AATTTCTGTTTGTAGCAACTGAACTGACGGTATCATGCTTGTTTTTCCTAACATCTACCGTGTTACCTAAATTCGAAGCTTAGCTTTTAATTAGGCATTCATTTAGGTGTTGCTCGGAGTTAGTGAAAACGGACATTCAGAAATCAAAGACCTTTCTTTTCTGTAAGTAATAACCAACGTGTCAAGGGTAAAAACTTTCTCGAGCATGAGAAGTCGTATCAACGCGAAGTTCCATTTTGTAACGAACTATACAGCATGTAGCCGAAACGTGTGGTCATATTTAAAGATGCAGTAAAAATTACCGGTTTTTGATGACATTGGGGACATGAGAAAGAAGCGATGGATGGACTGTGTGATAGATGGTATGGCTAGAAAGGAGGTGACTGCTGAGATGACGAGTAATAGAGAAGTATGTAAGAAGAAGACATGCTGCGCCGACCACAAATAAATTGGGATAAGGGCAGGAGAATGACGAGGTATTGGAGACATCTGAATATTTTTACGCAGTTATGGTGGTGGTCCCATACAAAAAGTTATTCAGTACGATGTACCACGCATTAATTATTATAATTCTAAATTTTTTTGAGACTTTTTGCATAAAACCTTTACTCCCATATTCTAACAATGACAGTAGGTAAATACGACGTAGTAAACTAGCTTGCTGGATGTTCAAAAATAAGGAGCTAGTATTTATTTTGTGGGTCAAGTATTTTTTTTTTTTTAAATAAACTCAGATAAGAAAAAAATCCCTTGAAATGGCTTCGTTATAGCCGTTAGATGATTCCCTGAAAATATTTCGTGTATGAATAGTTAGACCTTATACAACGTGTAACAGAATAAACGCAAGACCTCCCGTGTGGTCTGTCGCACCATAAAACTAAACATCTTTTGTTCTACAAGTTCTTGAAATTAGCAAAAAAAAAAATTACTTTCTATAGGAACGGACGCAATCTGCTGATCCACAGGTATGGTAAAACTAAAAAAAAAAGTTATGAATTTCCAAAACTCATAGAACAAAAGTTGTTCAGTTTGATGGTCTGAGACACCACACGAGAGGTCTTGCGTTTATTCTGTTACACGTTGTATATATTTTTAATTTGAATTTGTTGGTGCGCTCTTAGGAATACCCCCTGTATTTAACCCTCCTAATAGTTTCGTGACGGCCCCGATTAAAAAAAGGCTATTTATAAAATTACTGGTTCGGTGTCAAGATTTGGTAATTGAAACGCAACTTGTTATTATGGTTGTAATATTTTATGTGACGGAAGTACTTGGCAGCCATTTAATTTTGACAGTTCACGTTAAAGCTCACAAACTATAATTTTGATAATTTCGGGCAATTGTTTTCGCAGTGTATAATCGACCTTGCCACTTTTTTTTTTCTTTTTTCTGATGGGTATTCATGAAATGACCCCTCCCGCTCTGGGCGGAGTGGATTCTCTTCAAGTAATTATATATTATTGTCTTCTATGCAATAGAATTCAAGTAGCATTAAAAGCTATTATGTGTCTTGATTAACTAAGAATTTAAAACGAATGAAGGCATACAAATCATGCCTGAATATCTTCGCCACCCACATTCATATGTGGGTATATAATTTTATGTAATCCAGCCAGCGTCATGCTCTTTAAATACAGGGTGTAAACAGACCCTTCACATAGCTGTCAACCAAGCATTCTGTACATCAAACTAAGTAACTTTACGCAAAAATTATTGCTGGGAATCGACTTTTTTTTTGGGGTGAAAAATACAAATACAAAATACGGTAGGACTCAATGGAAAACACTCAAAGCATTGTGCTGATGGATGGATTGAATAGTACGGGGGCCGTGGAGGTATGTAAAGTAAAATCTTACATTAAAAACATGTATTTAAAAAAAACTTGTGAAAGAGTTGGAACTTTGACCCTCAATATCTCCGTAACTAGAAGGTTCCCAAGTATGGTCTAGAACAAAAAAATGATCGCAAAGACGGGAAAAACAAGTGCCGGATATGTTAAAGGTCTATTTACAACCTTTATTTACATTTACATAGCAAATTTGCATCTGTGTTGGGATGTCTTATTACTACATTTTAAACTAGCAGACCCGCGCAACTTCGTCTGCGTCACATAAGAGAGAGAGAGGGTTAGAGAAAGTGGGTCGTAGGCACCTATAGTACAATTCTAGCACATCACACCCATCATTCCACATTATGAAAATGCGCGCGCGGTACCTGATCATTAATTCGCTGCGGAGTTATTTTAAAACTGTGATATCTCCTAAGATATTCATTGAAATCAAATGATGTAAGAGCAATTTCGTTCAAAATTAAATACTTGAGATGAATAATGTATTTATTTGGATAAGGATAAATACCATGTTCACAAAAACACCTTCGCAAATAATGTGAGTCAACCTTAAAATATAGACATATGCTATCACGTATTTTTTTAGAACTTTTAAGAGGAACATTTCTGTCATACATGATTGTTGCGTAACTTTAACCGTTTACGCAGCGCGCGCAACGGTAGCTTTCAAAAGGAATATATTTTCCCCGTTTGTGCAACATTTTTCATTGATACTCCGCTCCTATTAGTTATAGCGTGATTTTCCCTTGCCTTGCGTGATTTGCCTTCCTCGATAAATAGGCTATCCAGTAGTTCCTGAAATTAGCGCGTTCAACCAAACCAACAAACAAACTCTTGAGCTTTATATTATTAGGATAGATTCAAGTAGGTCTATTTAACTTCTCGGAAATAATTTAATTAATCACTAAAACATTCTACCTATGTTTTTCTCAAATAAGGGCTTCCCTCGACAGCCTCACGTTTTCATCGTTAAACTGTCGATGACAGTCATACTCCAGGCAGGTCTAAAGTTCTCACCAAGGTGCATGAAATGAGCCCAATAACAATATAGCTGCTGTATAATGTTGAGGACCTCTTGCGACTGCCTTTCGTCTCCATCGACAGACCTTCTATGACAGTCATACTCCACAGCTAGGTCTAAAATTCTCATCAAGGTGCATGAAATGAGCCCAATAACAATATAACTGCTGTAATCCGTTGAGGACCTCTTAGAACTGCCTTGCGTCTCCATCGTTAGACCATCGATAACAGTCATAGTCCAGCTAGGTCTAAAGTTCTCATCAATATGCATGAAATGAGCCCAAACACGATATAGATGCTGTAAACTGTTGAGGACCTCTTGCGACTGCCTTCCGTCTCCATCGTCAGACCTTCTATGACAGTCAAACTCCACAGCTAGGTCTTAGACCGTCACTGTCTGTCTTACTCCAGCTAGGTCTAAAATTCTCATCCAGGTGCATGAAATGAGCCCAATAACAATATAGCTGCTGTAAAACTGTTGAGTGCCTATTGCAACTGCCTTGCGTCTCCATCGTTAGACCATCGATGACAGATGACTGTCATCGGTGGTGGAGTTCTCATCAATATGCATGAAATGAGCCCAAACACGATATAGATGCTGTTAACTGTTGAGGACCTCTTGCAACTGCCTTCTGTCTCCATCGTTAGACCGTCGATGACAGCCATACTCCAGCTGGGTCTAAAGTTCTCATCAAGATGCATAAAGTGAGCCCAAACACGATATAGATGCTGTAAACTCTTAAGGACCACTTGCAATTGCCTTTTGTCTCCTTCGTCAGACTTTCGATAGAAGTCATACTCTAGTTAAGTTTAATCTAGAGTACCTTTTGCCATCGTAACTTAAAAAAAAAACTGGCCAGTCGATTTAAAAGTTATCTTGTGAGCACATTTTATTCATTAGTACCATTTTGGTTCAAAAGATGTCGTTGCATGTTACATATATAATTATGATAAGTTCTTCTTGAACACTTTAAATTCATGCATCTTTTGATAGAGAGCACCGTGAGAGCACCGATTACAATGAAACGAAACCTTAAACCTTCTCTAAGTTATGCACAATATGTGTGCATTGAATCTAACCACATGGGTTTTATAATTTACACACGCATGATGTTTTACCAAAAAAATACCCGGAGACACTCAGACTATCTTTTGATAGAGAGCACCGATTATAATGAAACATCGTTTGAATGGTTAAAAAAAACTAAAAGTATGTATAACACTATTTGGTAATGATTTGGAAATCTTAATGGTTTAAAAAAAATCAACATACCTATTTAGAAAAAGTGAAAGTGAGTGCGGCTGGGGATCGAACTTGCACCATGCTTACAGCATTAAAAAAATCGAAATAAATTACAAAAACAAAATAAATTAGCTGAGGCTCGAACTTGCAAACCACTGTTCACAGGGCGGCCGCTGACACCTTCGGGCTACTTACTTCGGTGACAAATGGTCTAAAATAGCTGTTCTTTTCTAATGCATACCATGACAGTTGTCAGTTGTCAAACCGTTGTCAAAGAGCTGAAGAATATGGACATAATGCAATATTGCTCACCCACCTAAGTTATTAGCGTGATAATATAGCCTATAGCCTTCCTCGATAAATGGGCTATCTAGCACTAAAAGAATTTTTCAATTTGAAGCAGTAGTTCCTGAGTTTAGCGCGTTCAACCAAACAAACAAACAAACTCTTCAGCTTTATAATATTAAGTATAGATGTATAGTTTCAGGAACTGAACTGCCCATTTGCCCTGCGTAACTACCAAACTGACGAATTTACGCAACAACATTTATACAGTAACTGTAGTTAGCTAAATAATAAATGATAACAGTACTGTGTGCCAGTCAGAACTGAACTGGGCGCTGGACAACTTAATTTATATGTGAGTTTATTTGTTGGGTTTAGACTTGGTTTGGAGTTTAGACCAAAACGTACACATTCTACACAGTAGCAATGTCTAAATATTAATCTATACTTAATATATATTTACTAGCTTCTGCCCGCGGCTTCGCCCGCGTGGAGTTCGGGAATTGCCCACGGAATCTTACTTCTGGGATAATAAGTAATCTATGTATGTATAGTACATAAATAGATTTACGTGTACTTGCTATTGCAAATATTTGTTCATAGTAATATCAATTAAATTACATATGTGAAATATCTTGGTTTGAGATTGGACACCGGGACACCAATCAAATGATTTATTAGGAATCTATTCATAGACATAATACTTTGACATAATATTAATATCAATGTCCCGTATCGCGAACCAACGCGAAAAGCGGTGGAATAAACCATATTCACAGACACGTCTACCTCAGAAAAATCCTACCTACTTAGTAATAGGTAAATACTCCCGCGCCCCGCACGCCCCACGCAACGCTGCGCGGCATGCGCCCTTTTACGTGAGCTTCGAAGCCCTATTTAACTATATTGGGGGATGATTTTGGAAAAACTGATACACATGTCTTATAATTTTAATTGAAGAGTGTGAACATCAATTTTCAAGTCAATCGACCCAGCAAATATTAAGTTTCACAGAAAATTCGACACCCCATTTTATCCTCTTAGGGGTAGAATAACAAAAAACCCTTTCTTAGTGGATACCTACTCTTCACAAAGAATACACCGTCCAAATTTCATTCCTCTCGGACCAGCGGTTTGGGCTGTGCATTGATATATCAGTCAGCCAGACAGGACATTGAATTTTAAATTGGGGGATGATTTTGGAAAAACTGTGATACACGTATCTCATAATTTTAACTGAAGAGTATAAATACATATTTTCAAGTCAATCGCCTCCGAGAATAAAAAGTTTTACAGGAAATTCAACACCCCATTTCACCCTCTTGGGGGTGGAATTTCGAAAAACACTTTCTTAGTGGATACTTACTCTTCACAAAGAATACACCGTCCAAATTTCATGTCTCTCGGACCAGCGGTTTGGGCTGTGCGTTGATATATCAGTCAGCCAGACAGGACATTAAATTTCAAATTTGGGGATGATTTTGGAAAAACTGTGATACACGTATCTCATAATTTTAACTAAAGAGTATGTATACATATTTTCAAGTCAATCGACTCAGAGAATAAAAAGTTCCACATAAAATTCAACACCCCATTTCACCCTCTTAGGGGTGGAATTTCAAAAAACCCTTTCTTAGTAAATATCTACTCTTCACAAACAATTCACCGTCCAAATTTCATGTCTCTAGAATCAGTGGTTTGGGCTGGGGGTTGATATATCAATCAGCCAGTCAGGACGTTTAATTTTAAATTGGGGGATGATTTTGAAAAAAACTGTGATACACGTATCTCATCATTTTAACTGAAGTATATGTAGACACATTTTCAAGTCAACCGAGAGAGTTTCACAGAAAATTCAACACCGCATTTCACCCTCTTAGGGGTGGAATTTCAAAAACCCTTTCTTAGTGGATACCTACTCTCCACAAAGAGTACATTGTCCAAATTTCATGTCTCTAGAACCAGCGGTTTGGGCTGTGCGTTGATGTATCAGTCAGCTAGTCAGGACACTGAATTTTAAATTGGGGGATGATTTTGGAAAAACTGTGATACATGTGTCTCATCATTTTAACTGAAGTATATGTAGACACATTTTCAAGTCAATCGACTCCGAGAATAAAAAGATTCACATAAAATTCAAAACCCCATTCCACTATATCAGGGGTGGAATTTCAAAAAACCGTTTCTTAGTGGATACTTACTCTTCACAAAGAGTACACTGTCCAAATTTCATGTCTCTAGGACCAGTGGTTTGAGCTGTGCGTTGATGTATCAGTCAGCCAGTCAGGACATTGAATTTTTAATTGGGGGATGATTTTGGAAAAACTGTGATACACGTATCTCATCATTTTAACTGAAGTATATGTAGACACAATTTCAAGTCAATCGACTCAGAGAATAAAAAGTTACATAGAAAATTCAACACCCCATTTCACCCTCTTAGGGGTGGAATTTCGAAAAACCCTTTCTTAGTGGATACCTACTTTTCACAAAGAGTACACTGTCCAAATTTCATGTCTCTAGGACCAGTGGTTTGGGCTGTGCGTTGATGTATCAGTCAGCCAGTCAGGACATTGAATTTTAAATTGGGGGATGATTTTGGAAAAACTGTGATACACGTATCTCATCATTTTAACTGAAGTATATGTAGATACAATTTCAAGTCAATCGACTCAGAGAATAAAAAGTTACATAGAAAATTCAACACCCCATTTCACCCTCTTAGGGGTGGAATTTCGAAAAACCCTTTCTTAGTGGATACCTACTCTTCACAAAGAGTACACTGTCCAAATTTCATGTCTCTAGGACCAGTGGTTTGGGCTGTGCGTTGATATATAAGTCAGTCAGTCAGTCAGTCAGTCAGTCAGTCAGTCAGTCAGTCAGGACTTTGAATTTTATATGTATAGATATCTTGGTTTGAGATTGGACACCGGGACACCATCAAATGATTTATTAGGAATCTATTTATAGACATAATATTTAATATCAATGTCCCGTATCGCGAGCCAACGCGAAAATCGGTGGAATAAGCCATATTCACAGACACTTCTCTACCTCAGAAAAATCCTACCTACTTAGTAATAGGTAAATACTCCCGCGCCCCGCACGCCCCACGCAACGCTGCGCGGCATGCGCCCTTCTACGTGAGCTTCGAAGCCCTATTTAACTATATTGGGGAATGATTTTGGAAAAACTGATACATAGGTCTTATAATTTTAATTGAAGAGTGTGAACATCAATTTTCGAGTCAATCGACCCAGTAAATATTAAGTTTCACAGAAAATTCAACACCCCATTTTACCCTCTTAGGGATAGAATTTCAAAAAACCCTTTCTTAGTGGATACCTACTCTTCACAAAGAATACACCGTCCAAATTTCATTTCTCTCGGACCAGCGATTTGGGCTGTGCATTGATATATCAGTCAGCCAGACAGAACATTAAATTTTAAATTGGGGAATGATTTTGGAAAAACTGTGATACACGTATCTCATAAATTTAACTAAAGAGTATGTACACAAATTTTCAAGTCAATCGCCTCCGAGAATAAAAAGTTTTACAGGAAATTCAACACCCCATTTCACCCTCATGGGGGTGGAATTTCGAAAAACCCTTCCTTAGTGGATACCTACTCTTCACAAACAATTCACCGTTCAAATTTTATGTCTCTGGGACCAGTGGTTTGGGCTGGGGGTTGATATATCAATCAACCAGACAGGACATTGAATTTTAAATTGGGGGATGATTTTTAGAAAACTGTGATACATGTATCTCAAGATTTTAACTGAAGAGTATGAATACAAATTTTCAAGTCAATCGGCTCCGTGGATAAAAAGTTTCACATAAAATTCAACACCCCATTTCACCCTCTTAGGGGTAGAATTTTTAAAAACCCTTTCTTAGTGGATATCTACTCTTCACAAACATTTCACCGTCCAAATTTCATGTCTCTAGGATCAGTGGTTTGGGCTGGGGGTTGATATATCAGTCAGCCAGTCAGGACGTTTAATTTAAAATTGGGGATGATTTTGGAAAAACTGTGATACACGTATCTCATAATTTTAACTGAAGAGTAAATACACAAATTTTCAAGTCAATCGACTCAGGGAATAAAAGTTTTACAGAAAATTCAACACCCCATTTCACCCTCTTAGGGGTGGAATTTCAAAAAACATTTTCTTAGTGGATATCTACTCTTCACAAACAATTCACAGTCCAAATTTCATGTCTCTAGGATCAGTGGTTTGGGCTGGGGGTTGATATATCAGTCAGCCAGTCAGGACGTTTAATTTAAAATTGGGGGTGATTTTGGAAAAACTGTGATACACGTATCTCATAATTTTAACTGAAGAGTAAATACACAAATTTTCAAGTCAATCGACTCAGGGAATAAAAGTTTTACAGAAAATTCAACACCCCATTTCACCCTCTTAGGGGTAGAATTTTGAAAAACCCTTTCTTAGTGGATATCTACTCTTCACAAACATTTCACCGTCCAAATTTCATGTCTCTAGGATCAGTGGTTTGGGCTGGGGGTTGATATATCAGTCAGCCAGTCAGGACGTTTAATTTAAAATTAGGGATGATTTTGGAAAAACTGTGATACACGTATCTCATAATTTTAAATGAAGAGTAAATACACAAATTTTCAAGTCAATCGGCTCCGTGGATAAAAAGTTTCACATAAAATTCAACACCCCATTTCACCCTCTTAGGGGTAGAATTTTTAAAAACCTTTTCTTAGTGGATATCTACTCTTCACAAACAATTCACCGTCCAAATTTCATGTCTCTAGGATCAGTGGTTTAGGCTGGGGGTTGATATATCAGTCAGCCAGTCAGGACGTTTAATTTAAAATTGGGGATGATTTTAAAAAAACTGTGATACACGTATCTCATGATTTTAACTGAAGAGTAAATACACAAATTTTCAAGTCAATCGACTCAGGGAATAAAAAGTTTCACAGAAAATTAAACACCCCATTTCACCCTCTTAGGGGTAGAATTTTGAAAAACCCTTTCTTAGTGGATACTTACTCGTCACAAAGAGTATACTGTCCAAATTTCATGTTTCTAGGACCAGCGGTTTGGGCTGTGCGTTGATATATAAGTCAGTCAGTCAGTCAGTCAGTCAGTCAGTCAGTCAGTCAGTCAGTCAGGACTTTGAATTTTATATGTATAGATATATAATATTATAAAGCTGAAGAGTTTGTTTGTTTGGTTGAACGCTCTAATCTCAGGAACTACTGGTTCGATTTGAAAAGTTTTTTTAGTATTGGATTGGCTATAAAATTTTACCCGGACTGAGGTCGCGGGAACAGCTAGTATATAATATGTAAATAGAAATGCCACCAGTAATTCCGCGAAAATGTTCCAGGCCTGGATGCAGCATCGCCCTCCCGCCTGCAGAAATATGCTCATGCAAGAAAAGCATTTAAAATTAGCATGCCATGCACTGAAACCTATACTCAACACGTGTTTCGGCCCTCCACGGGGTATCCTCAGAAGGTCTGTTGACTCAACAACCGCTTGGGCGCGAATGTTGTATGTGTTGCAACCTCCAGGCCTGGATGTTCCCACTGCTGGGATAAAGGCCTCCTGTCTAACAGAGGGCGTGGACTGTTATCCACCATCTGACTCAGTAAACATGTCTTCGAATTTTTTGATACCACACAATGTTTTCCTATACAGTTTTGAGAGCAGGCTAAAAGCATACATACACATATTGAAATAAATTACGCAAAGTTACGTCTTCGCCTAGATTTGAATCATGTCTTGTAAGTCGGGGCAATTGCTACTGAGCCACCACATCGAGTTTGGATTTTACCAAAATCCTCCGCATGAGTTAAACTTCGTGTCCAATTACTTAACTTATATCGTACATCGGACTCAGGTGACAGAGCTAGCCCCGTCCGATATACACAGAACTAAATACCAGATCCGATGCTCCTGGTTGCCGAGCGTCTCAAAGCTTAAATTGTAAAACTATCTTCAAAGACATTCCTTGTAGCTACGTCAGGCGATTTCCAAAGGATGATGTATTTTCCATTAATCCGCTCATTGCAATGGACCATGTATACTGGTAGGTAAGCCATCCATCGATGTTATACAGGAACGCTATTCATAAGACCAGTGAGATGTGATCTTGATTGCAGAACGTGCTGGTGACTATGTCTCTTTCACCATTTTGAGAGCAGTGGTGATATCGACGGCACGGTTGCCGCAGTGGCTGAGCAATTGGTTGCTGCGCTGCGTGTCGCGGGTTCGATCCCCGCACGGAACAAATATTTGTACGACCATTATGACTATCTAAGCATTTAAGTGAGTCGAAATGTTTGTAAACGCACCCATGATACAGGAAAAATTCCTAGTGAGGGGCAACATTTTTTTTAAAGTATCTGAATTGAAATAAACAAAGTATAGTGCCTGCCTGGATGCCCACGACCTATTGCAAGTCTAATCCGTTACCACTCCGTCACCACAGTTTTGACGTGAGATAAACATCTCCATAGCTTTATTCACTTGGCAGAGAACGTCAATGTTTTCATCCATCGACTCTCATCTCGCAATGTAATTTCGAACGTCAAAACTGAAAAATATGCTTCATCACATTAGCAATATGTTGGAGGAAGTTTGTTTTCGTCGTTTGCAACCTCGGCCTCATTTACAAAGGCTGTGGCTATGTACATAGGCTTCGCAAACAAAAGAGGAAATTGACGGTGAGTAGGTACTCAATTTTTTATGTCTGCAACATTGTAACATCCATCATTCGGGACACAGAAACGTCAAACTCGCAACACAATATTGGAAAAACCATTTACTAAGTTCTAACACATAACTGAATTTGTGAGTTTTCGTCTTATGCTTAAAACCTTGAAGTTTCTTGGTGCTTGCGATTAGGCACAGCTTTTCGGTATACGTCGTTCGAGAGATGTAATAAGAATTTGCCCATGTTCCTTTTTTCCAAGACCTTGAACTAAAATGTTAATCGATTGTGCTACTCACTGTATCCATAGTTTTTTTTTTTTTTTATCGTGGTAAAATCATCAAATGAGTCCTCCCACCCAGGGCAGAGTGGGAGGAACTGTCAGACTTGTACTGACTAAAATCCACGGTGTCCTTCAATAGCCCTTTATGATCCAGGGTCACGGTAATTCTATAAGTCCCGCGACCGCTGTATCCATACTTAAGCTGGTCACTATCAAGTAGAAAATATAATTCTTAATGTGAACAAAAAAGACTACCCGCCAATAGCGAAGGGTCAATTTTTGTAAGAAGTAAGCCGGAGTACATATCTTTAATGTGATTATATTATTTGTCTATAGAATACTGACTGTGCCATTTTTCAAAGGCAAGCCGGTCAGAATCGAGTTCTATGGAACCTTCAAATCAAAATCAAAAATGTTTATTTGTTAGAATATGGTACCAATAGATGTTACAATATTGGATCCAGCATATCCTGCCATAATATGGCGTACAAATATTTTTTTACAAAAACAAAGCTTACATTGCTAACCACTGCTACCCGCTATAAATTACCTGAGATCTATCTATAAAGAAATACTAATAAATATAATAAAAAATACTAATTTAAAAAAAAATATATATAAATAAATAATACTAATTTGAAAAGTAGTAGTTTCATTAAGCTTTAAAACACTGCAGCAGCTATCTTCTAAACATCGAGAACTGTCCTCCATAATTGTAAATTTAATTAGCTACAAAGTCTGGCTAATAAAATTATTTTATTTGCTTACAAATCGCCTTTTAAAATCAAAACGGTAGGCTCTCTGGTATTTTAACGAAAAAAAAAAAACAATTAGAACGTATTATTATTTTTGAGCACAATCCCGATTCATGTTAAAACAGCACAATATGAATTTAATTAATCAACATAACTTAGGATTGCAATGACATCGTTCCCAACAAATTCGGCGCATTTGAGAAATGCTCTCTTGAATGTTAGCGACAAAATGGAATTGCTGGAACTTACATATTTGATTCCGATTCAATTAATAAACAGAATTCCTGAATTATTTAAGCAGTAGAATGTCGAAAATTAATTCTAAGTCCTGAGATTCGTGGAATATTGTTATTGTTTGTACTCATAGAAGAAACTTTTGAAGTATTTTGAACCACAGTATTACAGTCTAGACGTAAATCTACAAAGGGATTGTGGTCTTGATACTCATTGTTAAGATTTAATTAAAGTAGCTACTGAAATACAACTAAATAATTTTAAGAGTCAGTAAACACAACTAAAAACCGGCCAAGTGTGAGTCGGACTCGCGCATGAAAGATTCCGTACCATCGTAATAGGGTAAGCCTCGTTTAATTTTTAATTTATTTCTTGGTGTTAAAGCGGCAACAGAAAAACACATTCTGTGAATATTTCGACTGTTTACCTACGTGATACCTGTGTATTACGGATCCTGAGAAACAGCCCGCTGACATACAGACGGGCGGACGGACAGCAGAGGCTTAGTAACAAGGTCCCGTTGCGTACCCATCGGGTACGGTTTGACATTTTCTACAATTCAATAATATTTTTTTTACATAATTTGGATAAATTGCCTCAGGGAAAGGACACAATACAGATTGATGCCAAGCATTGAATTCTGTTATACAAACTCCGCTACTTTATAATTCAACCAAAGAACAGACGTAGAAAAAACAAATCTTGAAAACGTACCTCTTCCGAGAGAGTCGAATAAAAGTAAAAAGAAGTCGTTGAAAAAACAACAGAAACAAGCGAACTTTATGCTAAAATAAAGGTTGTAAAAGACTTTAAAGTTCTAAGGTACCCTGTATTTGTAAAGACTGTTAGCAAAATAAAAAAATCAGGAATAATCAGGATGTAAGGTTTGCAGGAACGTGCTGGGAATAAGATTTCATCAAGATAATTTGGGAGATGAACCAGATAGAACAGTACTAAGTATAGGACCGAAGTAGTCGGAGAGCAGCGGTGGCGCAGTGGTGGCGGCCCCAACTTACGAACTGTAAGTCGTTCGAACCCAGGCAGGCGCATTATTATTATTTTTTTGTTAGCCTGTTTGAGTGTCCCACTGCTGGTAAAGGCCTCCCCTTTCTCCTTCCAAACCCGAGATCAGATCGTCACACCACCTTCGCCGCGGTCTACCTCGACGGCGATTTCCTCCGACAGGCATCCAGTGGGTGACGATCGTTGCCCATCTCTCCGGGCGCATTCGTGCTACGTGGCAGGCGCATTATTTTGTGTAATTTATTTCATCACCACTGCTCGCCAAACGGTGAAGGAAAACATCGTGCTGAAACAGGTATGTCCTAGAACCAAAAATTCGAAGACATGTGACATCCACCAAACCGCACTGGGCCCGCGTGGTGGATTAAAGCCCATTCCCTCTCATCCAGGGCGGGACTTCGGTGGTCACGGGGGTCAAGACCCCCTGTTCCCTGGACTGGGAAAAATTATAATTTTAAAACGTATTGGGAGAAGACACAAGAGAAAAGTTGATTTTGTTATTTAATAAAGTAAATATATTTTGACATACAACAATAAAACACTTTCTTCGTAATTTGAATTAATATTGTAATCGAATTCGTTGACATGATAGCTGGATCCGCCCTTGCCTCTCATAGAGAGCTCGTGTGTCCCAGCAGTGGGAATATTATAGGCTGATTATACTAGTCGACAAAATATCCCAGTTCTTAAAAGAAATGCATTAACAACATCTTTAAAGTACTTACGCCCTGTTGATTTTCTTTAACGCTTTTACAGTGAAATTGTTTTCTTTTTTCATAATGAGACTGCTTATTGTGAATCAGATAGGATGCTGGGAACGATTCAATAGATTCTTACGAGTTTTAAATGTGGATATAAGATTATACAATAATACCTACGAATGGCTTTGGGCATATTATTTTCTTAAAATCGTTTATACAGTTAGCTGAAAACGGTTTTTTGTGACTTGAGATTTCTTTTTTTTTTCATTTGAAATTGTGTTCCTTTTTTAAGCTTATTGTGTGTCGAATAAGTACCTTCCAAGCTAAGCTAATTATAGCAGTCCATTGGTAATCGTAGGTATTTTCCAAGCTGGGTCACATCCTGCATCCTCAGCCTTCCGCATTTAGACTGACCTGGTCACATTATTAGAAAAGATATTTCGAAATATTATTTTTTTACTTTATATTGCCTTCATACCGGGAATATTTCTATGAAATTTCCCCATTAAACGATTTCTTTCAGCGATTTTGATTAGTTTTCTATTCTTGGAACCCGATTGCAACCTAATGGTTGAAAATGCTGATGTTTTTTTTTTTAATATCAAGTCAAGCGCAAAGCCAATTTCTCGTTATAATATAAAAAGCCTAGCCCAGCCTTTATGCTACCTGAAGTCCGGGGAGTCGTGATCTCTGCCATTAGATCTTCTTCCATGTAGCATAATCAACATATTTTCGCACAGCAGAGCTATTCTGAAAGCTTCGTTTGCGAAATCACTTCTGAATCCGCGGTGAAATCTTGGGACATAAACATTTCGTATTCTCAAATTGAGTGAATTCGACACTAGCGCCAGCAAGTGATGACGGAAGTGAGAGGAATTACAACGGGTGAGTATTTTGACGTTTGTCCATAGTATTTCGTATTCTCAAACACAATTCGCTCACCGTATCGAAAGTCATCTCGCATCTCACACACGAATTCATCTGTCAAATGAAAAGTTACTATTTCTTGAGTGAAAGTAAGTGTTTTTTAAATATGTATGTGATATAAATGCAAAACAAAAAGAACAATTTTCTATAATCTATATATTTGTGGTTTTCTTACAGAAAAAAAGTGAAACAGTTAGAATGAACTTATATAACTTTATTATGTTAAATAAAGAATATATAGAATATTTCATACAATAACTTGTTCAACGGTTACTGACGTGTGCCTGGTACCTCCAATACATAGTCATCAATAACCTGAAACAATACATTTTTCATGTCAAAACTTAGTAATAAAAAAAATAAGAGTCAGATGTTGTTGCAGTTAATTTTCTCCTTCTCTCTTCTCCTTTGTGCGTGGGCGTGGGAGTGTATGTACATATATTGATCTCAGCTGTTGTTATAAAATGACAGTAATGAACGAAAGTTAGTGGGCTCTTGCCGGTTTGAAAACACTGGCCTTTGCGTAGCCACAGTGAAGCAGCATGATGAAGTAAGCTCAAAGACATTTTCATTGAACGGACATCAGATCTTGACAGTGAAATGAAGAAGTATATTTTTATATTACTAATATACAAATCACTCACTGGCATGTTTGTGTAAGTGCCACTAGCCTGTGCCACTGGTGCCAAGATAGAGGGACTTTCATTTTCCTGTGAAAGTTCCTGTAAAATCATTTTTTTATATTAGGTGTAGAGTCCATAAGTTGTTAGTGAGTTAGTAGCAGAATGAATGAATAACATACATTAATTAAATGGTTCTATTTGGAAGTATGTGTCGCCAGTAGCAAAACCTTCACCAGCCATTAACAGTAGTATGCGCTCTTCTATATTTGAAAGCTCTGGAATGCCACCTTCCACCATTCCCAAGCCTGTGGTGCTTCTAAAAGCGGCGCGTGTAGCGGCTTTCTTTTTTACTGCACTTTTTTTGTCAGACCAATACTACAATGGGAAATACAGAAATAATGATTATTTCACACTGCATGATGGGCAGACGCACAAATAACATTCGCACAGTGAAATAATTAAGTATACTTTGTTTAGACGTTAACTGAAATGACCAACTCACCTTTATTCATTGTTTTGCCGTCTTTATCGTACCTCCACCCATACTGTTTAATTTTACAGTGATATTATCCCACTCCTTATTAGCCGCCTGCTTGGCGCTTTGATTTTTGGCAAATCCTTTTGCCAAGCTAGGCTTCCTTTCTAAGAAGTCGATTAGCGTCTCCACTTGACCCGCAGATGGATGGGAAGTACGCTCAGCACTGAAGTAGAGAATTAACAATTAAATATGAATATTACGATACCGGCAGTAATTTACTTACTTCATCAGAAATCGTACTTACTTCATTTTGTTAAACACTTCACAGTGAAATTTCGGGGAAATAAAAATAACAAAGCTTATTTGTCAACAAAAAAATAATTGAGTGAATGCTTTTTTTATACGCGGGCTCCCCTAACTCCTTGAGGCAAAGGCGACACTGCGTTCAGTCTAGTTTTTCATTCTCTATCTCAAATAAAACTTCTAAATATTAAAACGTACAAAATAATGCATTTACATTACATTTATGGCTGAAATAAACTATAAACTATTATTTTAGAGCGTTAATTCGGCTAAATTATGTGAGTCGATATAAATCATAACAAGGCACAATTCAGTGCCACCGCCCTACTACCATAGAGCAATGTCACCTGAGTTCTCGAAAGTCACTTCACTTCACTTGGCCTTGATCGTGACATGAGAATACCAAAACTTGTACAGGCGAGATGAGAAGTGAAGTGAGTGTGACTTTCGAGATGATTTGCGAGATGACTTTCGAAGTGAGTCACCGTTTACAGAATAGCACTGCTGGAGGCAGACCTCCTACCTGTGAGTACTATTTTGACATTATTTGTCTGTCTGGCTATCTGTCTGTTTGTTCTGGCTAATCTCCGAAACGGCTGTACCGATTTCGACGGGACTTTTATTGACAGATAGCTGATGTTATAAGGAGTAACTGACGCTTTCATTTTAGGAAAAGAATTAGGGTTCCGTGGAAAACAAAAACCTTGAAATTTTTAACAAAATCCCGTTCGAATAGGGAACTACTATTTTTATAATCATTTCAAGCGGCCGAAGGCACTGCTAGTTTCCAAATAAAGTGACATTAAACACAAAAGGTCCCTTTTATGTTTAGTTCGTGGAAAAATTACTTCATGTTTCTCTAGATTTGACATTACACTAAAATCATAGACTTTGTGCCGAGAGGTCAGGGCTTAAGGGCAATGTATGAATAAAATATAAGTCAGCGAATCACTTTGCCGCTCACTGAGCGTGTGCCTTTGAGTTAGAAGCACTTTCAATACCTAGACTGCTTACATATGTACCTAGCGTTAGAAAAACGATGAACTTTAGAAATTTATTTTGTTTTGTAAAAATTACAGTAGTGCTTAGTAACAAAACAATACGCTTTGTAATCTCCGGGTTAGGCAGAGGTGTACGCTACATGAACACCCACATTTCGCCAGTTATGTTTAAGTCCCATTGTAATAGAGGGCGAGCATATTGTCATCAGCTGGGCGCAAATTCAGACTCCAAGGCTGCTACTGAGAAGTTCTTGGTGGAACCCTATAACACTCTGCTCGACCCGGGAATCAACCCCGACCTCATGCTCAGCCGTCGCGGTTGCAACCACTACAACAACGAGGCCACTAGAACAACGGTAATCGTACTTAGTACCGACAAACAACATAAAAACCGCTTGCAAAGACTTGTTTGATTGTCATCGGCACCTAATAAGCTCTATGCCCTGGGTTCAAGCATCCTGGGTTCGATTCCCAGGTCGGGCAAAGTGTTACTGGATTTTTCTGTAAGACCTTTAGTAGACAGAGCTTATGATTTGTGCCCGGTTGATAGCAATAGGCTCGCCCTTATTGCATGGAACTTATACATAACTGGCGAAATGTGGCCTCTGCCTGACCCTTCGGGGATTACAGGCGTGATGTTTTGTGTGGGTACGAGTAATCACGAGTAAGTTTTCTGTAAGTCCTTTTTTATAGTAAGCTCTATAAGGTCCTGCCCTTATACCATTCTACTTGGGGTCGGCGCAACACGTTTTCTTCTTCCATTCTCCCCTGTCAGACGTCACTTCATAATTTACTCCTTTCTCTTTCATATCTCTGACTGCTCACTGACTACTTTCGGACTGCCTCGTTGGTGTAGTGACCGCAAGCACGACTGCTGAGCATGAGACCCTGGGCTCGATTCCCAGGTCGGGGAAAATATTATTAGGATTTTTCCATCTGGAATTTCTTCGCAGTAGCAACCACGGAGCCTGGATTTGTGCTTGGTTGATGGCAATAGGCTCGCTCCCTACTACATGGAACTTAAATATAACTGGCGAAATGTGGGTGTACTATTAGGTACACCTCTGCCTAACCCTTCGGGGATTACAGGCGTGATGTTATGTTATATCTTTAATATCACTCCTCACACAATCCATGCATCTTTTGTTAGGCGTTCCTCTGCTCTCCACCTATCTGTTACAGGTGAAATATGCGGGTAAAATAAACCTCTGTCTACATTTCAGAGAATACAAGCTTGATGTATCGTATCTAGCTATATTATACATCATCATCATCATCTGTCTAGCCTTTTCCCAACTATGGGTCGGCTTCCAGTCTAACCGGATGCAGCTGAATACCAGTATTTTACACGGGGCGACGGCCTATCTGACCTCCACAACCCAGTTAGTACTAGGTAATACGGTACCCTATGGTAAGACTGGTTGTCAGACTTTTGGGCCACTGACTACCTGCACCGAGTGTCAAAGATATACAAATGACAGCCGGGACCAACGGCTTAACGTGCTTTCCGAGGCACGGAGGAAACTCGGTATGTAATGGGTGGTCACCCATCCACAGATCAACCTAGGCAAGCACGGCTTAACCGAAAGATCGATCCCAGCGGCTGTTATTATTTAGCCACGAGCTCTAGCAACACCGTCACGAAATCCTGTAAACCGAACATTTCTACCGATTCAAGGAAAGGCATACTGTTAACCCTAAATAATATTCAGTGAATTCGCAGCTTCGTCGAAACGGTATTTAACCCGGGGACGGTTAAATACCGTTTCGACGAAGCCTTGTTTACACAGGACCCTTAAACAACGTGGAATGGACTTTGATGCAAGGATCTGCAGTCCAGGGTACTCGTTAAAAGATTTTTGTTTAGCGGCAAATATTTTTGAGTTAAGCTTTAGTAAGTTATTTAGATTGTGGGGAACGTTTTTTGGAGAATTCTGGGGTCGTTCATACCCCTTCTTAAAGAACTTAAAACACCCTGTTGGAAATCAGACCTGTTCTGGCTTTATGGAACCGCGTTTGTCGCAATTTTGCATACTTTTTTGTTGACAGGTGTAAAATACGATGAGAAAATTATACGATTTTCTCGCGAATTTTATTTCATTTCGCATTTTTTTTTGTATTCCGATTCCATGAAATATTCACACTTTTTTAGCGCCCCACACTGGTTCAGAGTTGCTGTTAAAATATTAACGTTCTGTAAACCAAAATATTGTATTTGATATAGAAATGACAACGTGGTGGTACTGGATTCTGCAGCACTAAGTTCGAAGTACAAAATTTGCTTGAAAATGATATTGCATCGCGTTTTTATAAATTGCAATGAAGAAAAATACATCATGAAATCGAAATGAACCTTCATTTTCATGGCTCGGATGACGTCATGCCTCACATAATTTGTTTGGTTTCAGTAATGTGAAGTTACAACAGCTATATGAACAAAGCAAAATAAGATCATTTGCACTTAATTCCAACTGGAAAAAAATATAAAAAATGTATATTTCAGTGCTAAAATATCCGG
The DNA here is from genome assembly GCA_963082995.1 of Noctua comes. Lineage (NCBI taxonomy): Eukaryota > Metazoa > Arthropoda > Insecta > Lepidoptera > Noctuidae > Noctua > Noctua comes. The sequence goes on from OY720277.1 coordinate 5,350,170, forward strand.
TATTAAAAAGAGTATTCGTTAAAATTGCCAAATTCCCCGGTATTAAAAAAGAAAAGATAAAATACAAAACTAGACAGTTACAAAATAATGAAATTCAGGATATTTGAAAGAAAGGAGACAAAAAGTAATTTATTTTCACAAAAAATGGAGGTCAAGGCATATCAGATAGACTGTTTAATGAAAATCGCTAGACTTTGTTTCTCCAATGGTTACTCCATTAAAATCTATACAAATAAATAAAATTGAAATGTCTGTTTGTAATAACAAAAAAAAACAGCTTTTTACTGAATACATTTAAAAATATATACGGCACTTATAACAAAAACACTTTTTTTATTTTTCAATTTTTGTCTGCCTAGTTCCAGCTAATCTCCGAAACGGCTGGACCGATTTTGACAGTTCTGTTACTGGCAGATAGCTTATGTTATAAGGTCTAACTTAGGTTATTTAAGCGCTTTTGTTTTAGAAAAATATTTCGGGTTCCGTTCAAAAAGACTAAAAGCCTTGGAATTGTTAAAATACTGATTAAAAAAGGGAAGTAATATTTTTTATAATAATTTTAAACAAACGAAGGTCGCAAGAAACAGCTAGTATTCAATAAAATATCAAACTCATCAAGTGCGAATCGAATTAGCGCTCTAAGGGTTCCGTATCAGCAAGACTTATAAAGAACACTACATGTCTATATCAGGTATTTTTTGTGAAAATTTCAACAGACTTCCTATTACAGTTTAAAATATGCAGCCTAGTGGGACATGCTAATCACCTACGCTGGACGATGCCGACGATATCGACGAGCGTAGGTGATTAGGTATAGCTGTGGTCCCGTTTCACACTTTATGTACCTAACCCTAAAAATATCCTTCACATCCATTTAGTCAAGATATTTTGTCTAAGATACTAAAGGGTAGTCTGAAAAAGTTATTCTTTAAGAAACCCTCCATGTTGCCATCCCTTAATTTTTATTAAAGCTAAAATGTACAAAATTCGGAATTGAAACCCTTGATCGAACTCGGTAATCAATTGTTATAGTCTCTTCAAACTTTTCGCCAGAAACATACCATAACATAAAACCAGTTCTACTCTTAACTTCCTCAAGAAATTCCTGACTAACCGCGTTCCATATTATAATAATTCCGCCGTACCGTGAACTTAAGTATTCCCCTAAAACGTATCCCCAACCTCAATGCATGAAGGAGATAAAAATAAACAGAGGTGACCATTATAGAAAGAGCTGCCTTCAATTCTATGTCTTGTGTATTTCAGTAGGGTGACCATAGTTCAGAGTATTAGTAGAGGTCTTTTTCTACTGGTTAGGGTGACGTCGAGGCATTCTTGCATCGGGAGGCATTCGACTAGACGGCGCCGGTCGGTGACTCATCGTACAATCCAGCTGCTTTATCGCTTTTCCGCTGAATCACCGTAATTCATCATTGATTTAATTTTACGTGAAACGAAGATTATAAGCGTGGATGTTCGCTTCGTTAAGTTGAAGAAGTTAGTCTTGTAAGTCTTTTGTTTGGGTAATAGTCACTTTTGGATATTCATTAATTTTCATATTGATTTCAGGAGCGGGGCAAATTTTGTTGAATAAATGTTATATTTTTTGTGGAAAGGTGATAATATCTTTGTAGAGTACCTAATATAATCTTGCGTTTAATCAGTCATAATTATTATGACAGTTAGGCTACAAGTCTGATAACAGCGAGCAGAAAATTGCATTCGCTGAAACCTCGAGAATACTTCAATGAGATAATTAAACAATGACAATTGTCGAAACAAAGCCAATGAAATGAATACTTAGGTACATATCTCTCGCATTCAAATCCAGTATTACTGAGACTCATTAAAGATTATCATTTTGATATCATCGCTGTCTCAGACAGGCTCAATGTTTTAGAGGACGATTTAAATTTCTTAAGTATCAAAGACGCAAAATATCTATTTTAGAAATGAGGCACAATTTGCAGAAAATGTTCTATTGATTAACACGGTAGCAAGAAATACTTCTACAGATATACATCTAATTAAAATACCTATAGACCGACCGCTTTAATGAGGCCTCCACTTTGCTCCATCAAAGGCACATTAAGCGACCACAAAGTCCTAACAATATCTTACAGGTTATTTGCTTTAAACTAACCAAAATCCACGTAGGTATTACGATACTAATTGAACCAATACGTGACTAATCTTCGGAATATTCCGTTTAAATTGATACCTTCGCGGGGACTCATTAAAGCGGTCGGTCTATAGTAGGCAAAGCATACATCAACACAAACAATAAACTGAGAAAGAAATTCCAAAGCTGACATAAAAGCCATGCACCATAAACGTCCCAAAACTTCAAGCGCTTAAAGCGGTTGCACCCTAAACAGTATTTTGACATCCGACACTATAACATTTTAGTGTAATGTCCTAAGTTTTGTCCCCTAAACATGGCTACCCCTCGTCGCACTGCGGGCCCCATCGAATGTAACACTTATAAATTGCTTTAATTTAATACATCGCGCCTCTGACGGGTGGTTCCGTATTCGGAAACATTTTTCTGGCCAGACCAAGTTTGGCAGAGAGTCATAAATAAAATTTCTTGGAGATGTTGCGATGTATTTTTGAGTTAAACTGCCAAATGGGTTTTCTCATTGCTGTAGGGGTTTCTTTTTCGAGTTACTTTTAACCTAGTGACAACGACGACTACGATATTGTGCTTATCATCATCATAATATCAGCCCCTCACCCACTGCTGGGTACAGGCATCCCTCTCTTCTGCCACACTTTCCGGGTCTATGCGTCCTTCATCCAGGTGTTTCCAGCGATTTTGAAGATATCGTCGACCCAACGAGCTTTACGACGGCCCTTTGTGCCTTTAGTGTGCTTCATGTGGAAAATGACCCTTGTGCTTTATAATCAGCCTATATCTTACCAATGCTGGTACACAGGCCTCCTCTCTGCGGGAGGAGGGAACAGATCCATAGGGAAGGTGATCGATTTCACATGTTTTTTTTTTTTTTGTTTGGAGATTATTTTTTGTTTTTGTTTTCTCACAGTACTTTTCTTACTGTTTTGGTAGCAGTGGTGATGATATGAGTGCCTACTTGTGTTTCAACTTCGTAAGTTGAGATCTTAGGAAGCCACTGCTCAAGCCATGCGCTTCGAGCATTAAAACAATGACCTATTTTACACCCATTTCGTGCTTTATTACCAAATATTTCATTAAAGGAGTCAAGCCATAACACTTACTAAATACATTGTCATAATGCTCATCTTCGCAGAACATAAAATACTTTAGTCTATAAAACTTCAACTTTCTTCGTAATGTTGACGAACTGCGGTCATAAAAGTGATGCTTAACGATATTATAATTTCGGCTCGTGCATTTCCCAAATCCTCTTTTAATGATGTTATACAGTAATTAAATTTAGATGGGCTTCCATAAAAAATCGTGCAAGGTTGTCTGGCACGGGCACGCCGCAATCGCGGCGGTAAGACCCCTCTTTGAGGAGTGGCTGGATAGGCGTCACGGCGTCCTGACCTACCGCATGACGCAGGTCCTCACCGGACACGGAAGCTTCGGGAGGTACCTGTGTCTGATGGGGAAGGAGGAAACGCCTGGGTGTCACCACTGCGAGGACCGCCCGGAGGACACGGTGGAGCATACGGTGCAGGACTGCCCCGCTTGGGCAGGGCACCGCCGTGTCCTCACGGCGGCGATAGGCGGAGACCTCTCGCGCCCGGCATTGGTCGAGGCCATGCTGCGGGGCGAGACGGAGTGGGAAGCGGTCGCCTCCTTCTGCGAAGCAGTCATGCTCGCGAAGGAGGAGGCGGGCCGCGTGAGGGAGAGGACAGCGTCCTCCCTCCACCCCAGCCGCAGTGGTAGACGCCCACGGCGCCGGACGTCGGCAGACGATCTCCGGCCACCGTAGGCGCGGGCTTGCGGGCGGCGAGTAATGGGCGACTCGCTGTCCGACCATGGACCATGCCCGGGTCGACGGCGCGTTGTGTTCCACGCGCGCCTCAAAGAGTGTCAGCATTATGACGGGGCCCCCCTCTAGAGGGCGAAAGCCTGCCGGGGTCGCGGGACTTATAGAATTACCGTGACCCTGGATCATAAAGGGCTATTGAAGGACACCGTGGATTTTAGTCAGTACAAGTCTGACAGTTCCTCCCACTCTGCCCTGGGTGGGAGGACTCATTTGATGATTTTACCACGATAAAAAAAAAAAAAAAAAAAAAAAAAAAAAAAAGGTTGTCTGGCAGAGTAATATAAGGAGTGTTACACATTTGGTTGGGTTTGGTTTCACATCGTTAACTGGCACACTCAGCAGGCAAAATCGAATAGTATGTCTGTATCACTTACCTAATTTATTCGGGCTATCTTTCTATGTCGAAATCTTTGTTAAATTACAAATATTTAACAAATTCTGCAGACTCGAATAGTGTTTGGCTACCATGTTTTACATAACATATTTTCGTCTCGTAAACTATTTTTATTATAAATACACGTGGGATCTAATAATGGCTTAATCAGGACTCCAGGAAAATGAATGAGCTTCTCTAGTCCTTTAGAAGGCACTTTTGAACCTCAAACTTCAACATCAAATAAAGTAAATAAAATTGATTCTATTGGCCGGAATTGTACTTACTTCTATAACAGGCAAAGGAGGAATCTTTCAAAGTGATTGTCTAAGCCAACACACACACCCACCACACACCACAGCTTACAACCCTCCCAATTAATTTCCTATCATATCCGGACGATTGACCGTTGTCGTGAGCGAAGAAAATGAGTAATATTGTCATTATAGTAAGTAACTAACTAAAAATAAATTCAATTGTTACCATTATATTTTTCAGCAGGTAGTAGGTACTTAACCCAGAAAAGGAGGTCAGTAAATTGATACTCGAATTTAGGCCAAAGTTGTTTAAGACCTTACTGAAAATTACAGGTTTTCTTTATTATGAAAGCCTTCTGTACTCCACTCCCATTGACAGTGATGCGGATGAATTTTTGATGCCCTTTTTTTCCTTTTTTTTATACTGGACATATTCTACTTCCTATCCTACTATACAGGGTGGCCGGAACATTGACGTCCAAAAATAAAATTTAGGTCCCTCGTATCGTGGGGTATCCGAATCACCCCCATGTATGTTCCGCGACTTTTCATAGTTTTCGAGTTATGAATTTTTTTCTAATTTTTTGAGAATGATCGAAACTGACAAAAAAGTACAAGACTTTGTCGAGATTTTTTTTTGCAACTGAATCTTCATGAGTAGTACTTTTATGCATAAAATAATCAGCTTCGTAACTGTGATTAAATTTATGAAAGAGATGGTCTAAAGTGAAAAAAATACGTTCGGTAAACGGTGACGAGGGGTGCCCCTCTCGCCACCGAGAGTGAGAGAGATAGCAGAGATAGTAAGGCGCACAACCGCAGCCAACGCAAAACAAGTACCTCAGTCGTGCTCACATTGTGTTTACTGCTATATGCGTGTCGCCATTTTGAATTATGAAGCCTGCTTAGGAACCATGAAGTCACATGTTTAAATTTGTTATTTAAAGTTGAAAATTTAAGTCATAATTTACCGAACGTAATTTTTTAACGATCATTCTCAAAAAATCAGAAAAAAATTCATAACTCGAAAACTATGAAAAGTCGCGGAACATACATGGGGGTAATTCGGATACCCCACGGTACGAGGGACCTAAATTTTATTTTTGGACGTCAATGTTCCGGCCACCCTGTATATTATACTCGTAAATGCGAAAGTTTGTGAATGTTTGTTACTCTTTGACGCAAAAACTACTGGACAGGTTTGGATGAAATTGAGCACACAGATAGTTTATGACCTGAATTAACACACAGGATTTTTATCCCGGTAGTATGATCCCGTGAGACAGTTATCGAACTCCACGCGGGCCAAACCGCGGGCATAAGCTAGTTACTAGATAATAATATACCTGAATATCTATTATCATTAGTTCGTAAATTTCTTCTAGTTAATAATAATTTGAGGCTTGATTTGAAGGATCAAAAACTAAAATAACTTAATGGCATCTAAAAACGCGTTCTAAATGTAACAACAATAACATCCACATTTCACGTGTTTGGGATGCCATAAAAACACGCATTTTGAAAAAACATTGAGGCGAAACTGCTTTCCATATAGCATTAATATAATTCTGCATAAGCAGGAAACCGTATAATGTTATATGAAAGCCCAACTACCGAAAATATTTTACCGGATGTATAAAACTCTGAGATTTATAAAGGCTTGGATTGGCGTACGTGGAATATGATAAGATTCTAATTTAATAAGGAGTAAAAATAAACGTCTTGTAGCCGTTTTTATGCGGTTTTCTCGATTAAAAAAATAAATTCTTAGTCAGTAACCGGGAACGCATTATTTCACGTTTGGAAAATTCTTGCCACGAAGATTAAATTATTTATCTACGAAGTTACCTCATATTTTCCGTGGTAATTCCTGGAATGTACTTCACACGATGTTGCCATATAAAATGATGTGGTGATTACGTCATCCTCAACTGGGCCACCAAAACATTTTTATTGCTTCATAAGCGATAAAAAGGAGTATGGGCGCATCTGCAGTGCGATTTGGTTTTAATCCATTAGAAGTCAACTACAATAACTCATTCCTCAATTTGTATTTGGGGAAAAACCCACTAAAATCAGAACAGCTTTACGTTTTTGTTTCATTAGGAAAGTCCCTAAACCGGTGATAAATCTTCTTCAACTAAATTAAGGCAGCTTTCCTTAATTCCGTGGCTTCCTAATTCCGAATGGTTTTTAATTTTACCAGTGGAAATAATAAAAAATACAAGTAATGGTAGTCGATGAAAGGCCTGTGCTATCTGTATCACTTCTGATTTCCCTGGAGACCTTTAAATCTACCCGAATCCAGGCATCTGGAAGAAATAAACCTGCCGATTGTAGAGGAAACTTTTGAATAGCTCAGTTTTTGTAGTTTATTACAGAAATAAACATTTAAACCAAGTTCTTCTGAAGGTAGTGCAAATGTTAAAGTTTTTATGACTATTAGTTAAATAAAATAGGTAAGTGCTTAATGTTTGAAGCGAGTTTGTTTTTTTGACAAGAGACCAAAAGATTTCAAAGAGTTTCGTATAATTATGAAGAATCTCTGTAATCTCATTACTACTATAGATAACTTGGAGTTTAAAGAATTGACATGAGCTTTGCGGTAGTTTATGACAATCCAATACACTTCAACCAACTTATCTGTGTAGTCGGTAAAACACAGAACTAAAATAAATGTACCGAGTTTGACATATCGATACAAATTTTCTTGACAAGCAGCGCCACCTTGAACTGCATACTTAAAGTGGTCAAACTGTACATTTTTACTTTTCCGTCATCTTTATTACTAAAGAACGTAACTTTGTTTAGAAATAATAGAATAATTTTATTTGTGTAAAAACATGGTACATTCAGTTCTTATAAATAGGGTTGTGAACGTACATGTTTCACCACAGAATGGCATATAAATATTAGGACATCTTAAACAAAGAATTTTAATACGAAACATCAATTTGTTTAAACATTAATTTAATAAATATGTCTAGGGAATAAGAATACCACCTAACAATTAAGGATTGGTATCTATTTGTAAGCTTAACAATAATATAATTATGCTTAAAATTAAAGAAAAAATAAATTAAAAATGTATCATTTTAAAACACTTTGTAAAACTCAGTAGCTAGCTATATCTTAATTTTTTTCACACTACAAATACAATTATCAATAAGCCATTTATGTAATTTGGATTTTAAATATTTAAATAGTATAAACGATTACAATTATTGATCAATTTAAATATTCAGTGAGTTGCTCGTGCAAGAGGGTGTAAATGTTTAATTATAAGTTAAAAAACTTACATAATTTCTTGCTAACTTAACTAAGTTTTCTATTTAGATACCTCCATTGTAAGTCAAGAATGAGTTAAGAATAAACCACGGTTAACATTTAATTTATCCTTGCGGGATTAATCGTGTATTTCATTTACCCTGCCATGTTTATGTTTCCCTCTTTGCTAAGGGGAAAGGGGGATTCTCCCCTATTTGATCCTTGTGACTTTTGATTAAGCTTGTACCAAGACATTTTGCTTTACCATGGAATGTGTAGCTAAGCTTTTACAACGTAAATATATAACATTTTTCCATAACTGCCTCGTTGGTTTGGGATCGAAGTGAGCACGAGTCTTAGGTTAGATTCCTAGGATAGGTAGTGTTATTGGGTTTTTCCATTAAGAAATTTTTAGCAGCAGCCTGTAGTCTGAAACTGGGCTCGGTTGATGGCAATTTGCTTGCCCACTATAACATGGGACTCTCATCAACATAACTGGCAAAATACGTGTGTACTATTGGAGTACCTCACCACATAACATCACGCTTGTAATTCCCGAAGGATTGGGCAGAAGGTATATAATAGTACACTCACATTTCGCCAGTTATGTTTAAGTCCCATACATTATGGGGGCGAGTTTAGTACCATCAACCTCACTCTAGCCAAACTATTAGTGCCACTTGCTGAAAATCTCCCACCTGGACACGAGTTGCCTTGGCTGACCTGGAAAAATCGACTCCGGAGACAGGTTAGCCGAAGCAAGGAACCGAGGAAACGCCTGAACAGGTTAGTGGAGATTCATAGATGACTCTGCCCTGGAGTGTAAATGTGATGTTGCCCCACAAACGATGGGACACTTGATATCGTGTCCTGCCTGTCCTGTTGCTGGCACATCACAGGAGCTGATGGGCACTACTGAAAGTGCCAAACTTGTCGCTAATTTTTTGGCTGACTCAATTTAAATTGTCATCGACACGCTAAAAAGAACCGCACGCTATGGGAAAATAGAAGTGACGTTGTCCTTTTTTTATTAGATTTTACAAAAAAATACCAAATGAATTTTATAGTTTTCATAAAATCCAATAGCTAAAACGATGAATGACAGCACTCGACTGATATTTTCAGCAATTCGATGCAGACAAATGATGATTTTAATTGGAGCGATTCAATTTGGCGCTTCTTTAATTACAGCTATCAATTTAATGGTTGTTGGAACTATTTGCTCGCTGTACAGGCATCAATTTTACTCGTTAAACCGATAAATTCGGCTCTAGTTACAGATGTGAAATGTCGTGTCAATTTGCAAACTAGTATTTACTGGTTTTGTAGCCTAGTGGTGTGACCGTTGGACTGCCAAGTCATAGATTTCAAAGAGGTTTTTTTTTTCATTTTTAGATTTCCATTTTTTTTTTTCGGGTCCTCAAAATAATGAACAATCACGGAAGATAACCCGTAAGTGACAGAATAAGTTTAGTTGTAAACCGTGAAAGCTTAAAACAGTGTTTCATAGATTTCAAGTTCGCACCCAAAACACGCACCTCTGATCTTTCGGATTCATGCGCGTATTGTATAATTATCACTAGCTTCGATGAAGAAAAACATCGTGAGGAATCCAACATGCCCGAAAGATATTTCTTGACGGCATGTAGAGCCAAGTCAGAGGCGCATGGGCGGCATTAAAACTCTGACACCAGGTTAGACACTAACCAGACGATAAAAAAGAAAACCTGAGAATCCGACAACCAGCCTTACCAAGGGGTATCGTGATATTCAGTTGCATTTCGAGTTGTGGTGGTCAGATAGGCGGTCGCTTCATGTAAAATACTGGCTTCAATTGCATCTGTTAAGACTGGACGGCAACCCCAACATGGTGATGATGATGATGATGTCGATGACACGATTTCAACACCATCGTGTGTACAGGTTTTTTTTTCCAAAAATGGATGTATTCTCTCCATGTAAAATACTGGCATTCAGCCGTTATACTAATTATCTTACACTGTTTCTAGCTTTCACGGTTTACAACTAAACTTATACTGTCACTTACGGGATATCTTCCGTGATTATTAATTATTTTGAGCTCCCGATATTTCGGCGCTGTCAACCCGCGATCATGGCGCTTGCAACAGCAATTATCTTACCTCTTCTTTACATTGATACTTACTAACATTCGTAATGACAATACAAAATATCATTCAAAATTCCGTGAGTTTTAAATCACAAGAGGTAATTATTTTACCTGTCCTGGAAATCGAAAACCATGAATTTAATAATAACAACCTGAAGTAAAGACCCCTCAAGAATTGGATGGATTCGAGGGACCAATTGTAAGCTTCTTACAATTAAAATTGTTTGGTACTTTATTGTCATTATTTGAGGTCGGTTCAGTTCGCTCCCATTGAAGTAGGTACTTTTATTTATAAAAAGTACAAAGACAGGTTTTATTTATATCAATTGTTATTGCCCTCAATCGTCACAAACGATTATTCATACTCTTGAGAAAATCTAAACGGACTGCTTGTAGTAGGTATAAATATTGCCTCGTTGGTCTAGTGGTCGCAAGCGCGACTGCTGAACATGAGGTCCTTGGTTCGATGCCCAGGTCGGGTAAAGTGTTATTGGGTTTTTCTATCAGGAATTTCTCAGTAGCATCCACGGAGTCTGGATTCGCGCTCGGTTGGTGGCAATAGTTTCGCCCCCTACACCGCTCGCCAACATACAATTATTACGATCAAAGTAGGAGAAAATCACTTTCAAAACTTGCTCAACATTGACTACAACTCCTAAACTATCCGGCTCGAAGGACCATGAATAAAAAGCCAATGTTTACATGTACGAAAACAATTCATTTTAATATACACGAAGAGGTCATGTTATTACGGAGAATCTTGACACCGCGATTCAGCGAAGAATGTTAAATGAACAGCGCCATCTATCGAGACATTAGGAACTAAAAGTTTCAACCTAAACGTAAGATTCCACAACAACTACCTATAAATATCTACATATCCGTGATTCTAACTGTACAGGTTCCTTTCTCATACTCGCTCGATGTAACGATTTCAGGACTGAAGTGTCTGAAAGCAATATGGCTGTCACAATGACACATAATAAATTGAGAACATTCCCACATTCCCACCTACCACCAAACTCATATCAAAATTATAGTGCCTGTGGGAAATCCAAACAAAACAACTTGGAAGTTTATCGAGTGATTATAAATATAACATGTGTTTCCGGGTTGGTATTTTGGTACTTTCTTGTAAAGTTGATCTCGTAATTGGTTTACCATACTTGACATAAGTTCCTGGAGTAAGCATGACATTATATCACGCCTGTAATGCTGGTAGGGTAGGGCATTTCGCCAAATATGTTTAAGTCCTTTGTATTAAGGGGCGAGCTTATTGCCATCCACCAGGCACAAATATAGACTTCATAGCTACTACTGAGAAATTCCTGAAGAAATATTTTCAATAAATTTTGCTACTGGGAATCGAAACTTAGCAGTCCTGCTTGCGACCAATAGACCAATAAAACAGACAATCAATTCCCAAAGGTAACTAAGGTGAAAATGATCTAACTGAAACAGGCAAATAGACTATTGTCGTTTTATGACGTGCAAGCGACAGTGAACTGTAGAGTGGTTAAGCAATTCCGAGGTCGACTATACACCTGAACAAACAAAAGTTTATGTTAGACCAGTAAATGGTTGGTAATGGACGCTAATAGCCACGTCCTTTACACACAAAAATATAGTATCATCACAATTATAGACAGGGAAGTGGACTGATTGAATACAGAGTTGGTTTGATTGGTGGTTGGTGCTGTGTAATTTAGGTACAATATTATCTTACACGTGGTGAAGTCTTCATGGATTTTCTTGGACTAATAAGTGAGTGTCCGCATTAATTTATCGCCATGGAATCAGTTACTGCCTCGTTGGCCTAGTGGTCGCAAACGCGACTGCTGAGCATGTTGAAATCTTCATGGTTGAAATCTTCATGAGGTCCTGGGTTCGATTTCCGGGTCGGGCAAAATGTTATTGGGTTTTTCCATCAAGAATTTCTCACTAGCAGCCACGGGGTCTGAATTCGGGCCCGGTTAATGGCAATAGGCTCGCCCCCTGTTACATGGGACTTAGACTTAACTGGCCAAATACGGGTGTACTATTAGGTACACCTCTGTCTAACTCTTCGGAGATTACAGGCGTGATGTTATGTGTTATATGAATAGGCTTGAGCCGATGTCACCAATGTCCTTGAAAATAAGTAAATACTCCAACGCGGTGTCCGTCAATAGTCTAAGGTGAAATAAGTCCTTTTCGCTTACATGGTAATGACAAGCTCCTCTGACCAAGCTCATGCTGATTCTGCCTCAATAAATGTGGTCGCTCCCAAAGAACGGTGACTTAAGGTCAGCGTTTTGTCTTTCTGCCCACCCCCGTTAGTATAAGGCGAGAGTTTATGTTAGAACTAGCTTTTGCCCGCGGCTTCGCCCGCATGGAAGTCGTAAATATCCGATTACTTACCTTTTTAACCCTTCGGGGGTAGAATTATCAAAAACGCCGAGACACATATAAATTAATTTTCAAACGTCGGCCTTAACACAAAATTTGAAGATCCTAACTTCAAAACTGACAGACTTTCATACAAACTTCCATCCCCTAGTTTACCCCTTTAGGGGTGGAATTCCCAAAAATACTTTCTTAGTGGAGACCTTCTCATCACAAAAAACACATCCTTCAAGTTCTATGTCTCTAGGACCAGTGGTTTGGGCTGTGCGTTGATATATAAGTCAGTCAGTCAGTCAGTCAGTCAGGACTTTGAATTTTATATGTATAGATGGATGGTTAATTAGGATTTTTTACCGAACTACACGGTAGACTTGCCCCAATGGTTTGTTCTTTAGGAATATAAAGGGTGTAAATAGACCCTTAACACATCCGAAAGGCACTTGTTCTCTCCGTCTTTGCGATCATTTTTTTGTTCTAGATCATACCTGGGAACGTTCTAGTTACGGAGATATTGGGGGTCAAAGTTCCAACTTTTTCACAAGTTTTTTTTAAATACATGTTTTTAATGTAAGGTTTTTACTTTACACACCTCCATGACCCTCGTACTATTCAATCCATCCATCAGCACAATGCTTTGAGTGCTTTCCACTCTTACCTTAAATCGTGACTTTTCACCCCAAAAAAAAAAGTCGTTTCCCAGCAATAATTTTTGCGTAAAGTTACTTAGTTTGATGTACAGAATGTTTGGTTGACGGCTATCGGTCTGTTTACACCCTGTATATTAGATACTGCTTCATCATCATAATCATCAAATCAGCCCGGAATCACCACCCTGGGTATAGGCCTTCCCTATTACTGCCACTTGTGTGTTTCCCGCGACTTTGTCGATATTGTCGACCCAACTAGCTTCAGGACGGCCCTGGTTTCTTTGGCCTAATCATGGTCACCACTCGGTCAAAGCCGTGCCCCATCGGCCATCGGATACTGGTTACTAAGAGTAAACATGTAGGTACTGTTTTTAACTACCATTTTTTTCTTGAATCAAACATCACGTTATTATTTCACTAGCACGCACGTTTCAAGAAGACCCTTCATACTACTTCAGTTTAAGAAATGCGAAAAATAAAAATAATAAATAAAATCATGAAAACCCTCACTGAATGAAATAAAATACGAGGAGTCATGCTTAATTGGGATCCATTTCCTGATTCCGATACGCGGTGTAATTGATTGTTTTTTATTCTACCTGAAAAAAAAAATAACAGGTTTCGACATTAAAACGATTGTTTTTTTTACTTGTAATTAGTGCAGTGTGTAGTTTTATGTTGCTTTGTTGTGTTTATGATTGAAAACCCCAATAACACTTTACACGACCTGGGAAACGAACCCAGGACGTCATGGCCAACAGTCGCCCATGCGACCACTAGACCTACGAGGCAGTATATATAATAGTATACAATAGGGATGTTTCCTGTGAAAAAAAATTATGATTCTATTTAGTCCGTCAGTTAGATTATCGAAAAATATTGGATACGTATTTTTTGCTTTATCAAATCAATAAAAATTTACGAAGATAAAACGCATCAAAGATCATGAGTGGGGGTCTGTGACGTCACTTTTCGGTAAAAAGTCACTTACTTACAAGTATGACGTCACACGAGTTTTCGACACACTGTATCGTCTTCATTTTTAGTTTTCGTGGAAAAAGAAAAAATACGTGTCCAATATTTTTTGGAAATATATCTGATGGACTAATTAGATTTTTTCAGGAAACATCCCTTTTAATGAAAATTCATAATATAAATTAAACACGAATTGTGATTAAAATAAATAAAGCCGATCCTAATTTATAAAATTACCGATGTAAAATCAACACTTCATAATTGTTTTATTAAAATACTTATTTACATTTTAAGGCATCAATAATTAGGTACCTAACCGTCGAACCAAAGTGTCGAATGCCGACCTAAAGGTCACAGGGTAAAATTCAACACCAGTACGCGATTGTGGTAAATCCAAGCGTTACCCAAGAATTTAACGCTATTGAAAGGATAATTGATTTAAATGGGCTATTAGTGAAATGTGCTTTTAATCGATAATATTAATCACGCTCAAATTAAGGCTTAATTTATGGGTGTTTAACATGTTCTTCGGAATATTATCGATCTATTTATTTGACACATTCGATTTAATTATCATGCTTGTGTACATCATCCGGGTATTTGATGCAGAGGAATGAGGAAAATGTCGTGAGAAAAGTTTTAGTCTGTATGGAATGGCTACAGAGTATGGGAAGGCCAAAAAACAGATGAATGGTATGTGTGAATGCAGGACTGCCCCGCTTGGGCGGAGCACCGCCGCGTGAGGGAGAGGACAGCGTCCTCCCTCCACTCCAGCCGCAGTGGTAGACGCCCAGGGCGCCGGACGTCGGCAGACGATCTCCGGCCACCGTAGTAATGGGCGACTCGCTGTCCGACCATGGACCATGCCCGGGTCGACGGCGCGTTGTGTTCCACGCGCGCCTCAAAGAGTGTCAGCATAATGACGGGGCCCCCCTCTAGAGGGCCAAAGCCTGCCGGGGTCGCGGAAAAATTTATAGAATTACCGTGACCCTGGATCATAAAGGACTATTAAAAAAAAAAAAAATGGACTGTGTGAAAGATGATATGATTACAAAGGAGTTTATTGCTAAGATGGCGACTCAAGTATAGAAGAAGTCATGCCGCGCTTATCCCAAATGATCAGCTTTTATATACTAAATAGGCTTTCGTTTGGCTGCGACTCCCCTGATGTGAAGACGCAGCGTAGGGTGGAGCTCGCTTGCCTAGAAAAAACCGATTCACTCCAACTTTGAAGAGATCTAGATTATAATGATCGGGAAACAGAGAAGCCGGCAATGAGATCCATAGACTGGCTGTTTGCCCACTAAAAGTGAAAGCATAGCGCGTTGTTCGGGTTTGTATAACTATGACGTATATCTCTGCTCATCCGATGGAAGAATGGGGATGGGGGAATTAGATTGTGTAATTCCGAAATGTAACCGATACAAAGCCGAAAGGCTGGCAACTTTGCCACGATGTTTAAGACTTTGGAGCTTGGCCTTGACAAGAGAGTCATTGTCAATGAGCCTCTTGGCACTTCGCTCAGTAGCTTCCAACGCTTGCAGCTGACTGATCCATTCCAAAGGTGCGAACAGTATTCCATGCACGATCGAACTTGTGCTTGGTATAATGTGAGCAGCTGTTCCGGCGTGAGTACTTTCGCACGTCCAATGAAATCCTAGCTGGGTACTGGTCTCTTCCGCCTAGGTAATATGCTAGTCATCCAGGTACGGGGCTAATCATAGATCTTTAATCAGAACTTGTTTGATCTTACTAAGCCATTTTACTATAGAGGGTCCTGATAGATAGACACATCGTTTATTTAGATACATCATCTGCCTAGCCCTTTCCCAACTGTGTTAGGGTCGGCTTCCAGTCTATCCGGATCCAGCTGAATACCCGTATTTTACATGGAGCGTCTGCGTATCTGACCTCCACAACCCAGTAAGTACTAGGTAATATGATACCCCTTGGTAAGGCTGGTTGTCAGACTTTTTGATCCACTGACTACCTGTGACGATTGTCAAAGATTTACAAATGACAGCCAGTACCAACGGCTTAACGTGCTTTCTGAGGCACGGAGGAAACTCGGTATGTAGGTAATGGGTGATCACCCATCTACACACCAACCTAGGCAAGTACGGCTTAACCTAAAGATCGATCCGAGCGGCTGTTATTATTTAGCCACGAGCTCCTCTATTTTATTCTCAAGTCATTGTCCTCGTTTATTTAGATTCATACCAACTAAAAAAAAAGTAAACAACAGTGAATAAAATGAGGTGGATATCAAAATAAATCTTGAGGTTATTTCTCTATAAAACTGTCTAGAAACTTATAGACCGACTTATGAAAGTAAAAAAAAGGTCAAACATTCAAGGTTTTCCGAACGTGTTGTACGGTTCCTTAAAATGATATACGACCTTATAAGTCGCACAAGTGGCGTAAAACTGACCTTTACCATACGGTAATATATCACTGCATAGCGTAATGTGACCTATGGGAGTACTAACCGTTTTCAAATCGCTTCCCTGCCCATATCGTTGACATTAAATAGTTAGTGCATAGGGTACGTATCAGACTAGGGTATGATAATAACAGTGTGTACTTTTCGTATGTAGGGCACAGCACGCCATGGGCCTTATCCCCCAATATCTCCGTAACTAGACGGAAATATTGGGGGTCGAAGTTCCAACTTTTAAATATTATTACAATTTTATAAAAAAAAAAAGTAAATTTTAGGAAAAGATAAAACAAAATAAATTGGCATTTTGCGTAAAGTTACTAACTTTGATGTACAGAATGCTCGGTTGACGGCTTCGTTAAGGGTCTTGTTACACCCTGTATACTCAAAGGTTTAGCCTATTAAGGGATTCTAGTAGGAACATGAAGACTCAGCTCGTTGCTGTAAACTTTAGGCTAAACGGACCGCATCGTGTTGATATAAAGTTCTAGGTTCAGACTTACGTCTAGTTTAACCTGTATTTCAGCCTGAACTTAGTTCGTTTACGATCTGCAGAATTTCAGTTGTATTTGAACGTAACTACCAGATATACTGATGTTTCAGCAATTCGACGATTTATAGGTGCTGCTCATAAATGGGCTTGTTTAAGAGAAATTTATTGCCCAGTGACAATCGCCGAACACTGCGGAGCAATTAGGTGAACTATCTGGAGCAATATTGCTCCATACAGTTTCGTGCATAACGAGGGGTGGGATATTGACTCATTTAAATTACTAGCTTGCTGTGGAAGTAACGTTAAAATAAGTTAGTAGAAATAAGAGAACGAGAACAACCGCCGTTTTTTACGATTTGGAAAAACATCGACATTCACTAAGCTCGAAAGGCTTATGTACGTACCTTTTGAAATTAATTATCTAAACCAGTGGTTCTAAACCGGTGGTTCGCGGACCACTGGTGGTCCTTGGAAACATCCCAAGTGGTCCGCGGAGCCATCTTAACAAATAAGATGAGTGACAACGAGTCAACACAACGTGAACCGCGCGCGGCACGGCGTGAGGAATTTGCAATCACAAAAATCTCATTAACCTTTTGACCGCCATAGTCACATATACGTGACAAACAAAGCGCGTGTCCTGTTTGCCAGACTACACAAATATGTGACAAAATGTTAGGTGAAATTGTGGCTTTGCGTGGAGGGGCACGCGCGTGCGTTTATGCTCTGGCGGTCAAAAGGTTAAAATCTGTAACTGTAATGTGAATTTACCGTAAAAAAGGGCTATTTGAATAATTTTATGCGTGTTTTATTTATATATAGATAGAACCAGCCTTTATTTATTCACATTCGTAGGTACTGTATATTACCTAATAATAACCAAAAAAATCTAACCAACCTCCCCCACCCTCCCTCCTCCTGCCATGGTGGTCTATGGCAAGATAGAAATTTTGTCAAATGTTTCCCACATGAATAAAAAGGTTAAGAGCCACTGCTCTATACGTTGGTGAAACTGCATCAAAATCCAGCCGCCTTTTAATTGAAAGGTCAACCTGGCTGCGGTCCATCTGTCTGAGGTGTTCCATAGTATCTCACTATTGCACGTACGTCCGAATGAATTAGGAAACCCTTACAGGACCATTCATGTGTCTGTTTGTCTGTCTCCCTAGCCGTCTCTCACAGACAATTTGGTACGAATTTACTTACAGGACTGATTAAGTTGAAAGGTATACATATTGTCAATTTCCGTGACCAAAACATTGACGTATAACTTATATATATAAATTTTGAATATGTCGGCCACTTTTTTAACTACCACAACTTAAAACACAAAAAAGTAAAATAAAAGTACAACGTCCCCCTTAACCGCGTCGAATTCCACGAACACCAACAGTGCACTTTTATTCCTAGTATGGAAATGATCAGAATTTGTTCGCGAACACCGCTGCAATGTAACACGCTTTAGATGAGTTATTGCCCCCTTTTCCGCAAACGACTGCAACACGTTACATTAGCCTGTGAACAGGACTGCGAATTTTTGTTCTTTTGCTGTGGTGCGGTCTGTCAGTGCAGTCTAAGCTTTATGGAAACAATAGAAAACGGGTTTAAAAATACAGCGGTTTTAAAGCTAGGCTTTCCCGACGGTGGCTTTTCACAGGATTGTGACAATGCGACGAATTGTATGCGCTTTGTAGGAATTCGATTGCTGAAGTGTGGCTTTAGATGTTAAAGCTGATAGTTTCAACACCAATAGCGATATTGAATGTAAATTCTAATTGAAATGAAATTGAATTCCATCCATTATAATTTTTTAAAAAGGAATCCGGGGTGGTATTACTTTTTTTTTTTGTTTTTTTTTGTCTTTTTCGGTAAATGTCCTACGCATTAGCTACTAGCACACATACACATAGTCATTTAAGTAATTAAATGTGGCTTGGATCAATTAACGAGTTAAAACGACCCCAATACCAACATGTAACTTAAAAAAACTGGAGTAATGCGGCTACGTAATTGAAAAAACTGGTCACCTTAAAAAACATAGAAATTATTTATTTATTTATTTACACTTCAATCACAAAAGTACAATGGCGGACTTAATGCCATAGGCATTTTCTACCAGTCAACCTTTGGGTGATGCAAAGACAAAAAAAAAATTATGATATAAATTGCCTTTGTTTTGTTATTTGTCGTGTTTTTAATAGGTAGTTGAAATACTCGTTCCTAAAATATCGTGTGACAACGTTTTACTTTGTCGACAAAAACATTCGAGTGGTTGAAATATGACAGGGTTGATTAGTGGCGACCGCAGGGCAAAAACATTTACCGCAATTTTGTATACCAGATTGCATTGCGTTCATGCTTTGTTTAGTTTAAAACTACTATTATCAAGTGACATGGAGAGTTAAAAATAGCAAACGCAACTTTGACAAGGACAAACTTTCGTAGTGCGAGAGAGCTTAATTTAAAGTACAGTATTTTACTGATACATACTTACTTACTTATTTCGTTGGTTGATAAATGACGTGGTTCCTTTAATCACCACGTATTTTTTTTTATTTTTTTTTATTACGTAATGGGCCCGCTCTTGACCTCGATCACGCCTGATGGAAAGCGATAGATGAGGTCTATGATGGGACGAGCGTGCCATTATTATTATTTAAAAGTACAGTACATTATTTTCCTATTTCGCCGAGGGAGACCTAGGAAACGCTATGGCGTGACGACTTGAAGAGCGTATGTGACAGATTGGCTGGAGAAATCCGCACAGAGTAAAGAATGGAAGGCTATGGGGGAGGCCCAGCAGTGGGACAATATTATATGCTAAGGTCTTTTGTAAAGTTTAATAAAAATAAGATACATACTTTTGCAGACTCGTTTGCCCCTAATTTATTATTATTTATTATCCTATTTCTTCCGTCTATTAATTTCATCCACGTTATAAACCTGTGTGCATATTGCAACCATGCCCTCTTTACACGCTACTTGCCTCAAACAAAATTTAAAGTCACATAAAGTTAATATCTCATTCCGCGATGAAATAAATTGGAAATGATGAAAATAAAAAAGCAAATCGTACCTCTGAAGACCCAGCTATTCCTATGTTAGTAATCATATACGATTTATTTGCAAGCATTTGAAAAAAAAATTATAAAACGGTATTTTTCAATTTCTGTTTGCGTTTTTTACAGATTGAAATAAAAAAAATAAAATGAAACATGTAGATATTTTATTGGTGAACGAATGAGAGTTAGATCTCTTTGTTTTGTCAGAATATATTTTTAAAATGTTTGCGTGAATTCAAAGTTCAAGTAGTAAGGGGTGCTATTTAAAAGACCGAGTCGGTACAATAATTGTCACAGCTGGGTGGCAAAATTAAATATACCATAGTAGATTCGGGAAGAAGCTGCTCAATCTGTGCTGAGCCGACTCGAACATGATTCCGTGACGGTAGATTCTGAACGGAGATTCCAAATTGTCTCAAGCCAATGAAAGCCGAAAAAGTTCTTAATTGTTTCGGGTTGGCTTTATTTTTAACACGCTTTTATTAGCTTCACCTGTACCTATGTAACAAAATCTTAGAAGTTAAATTTGACCCACTTACGGGTTTTCGGTTGATCTGAAATTTTGCTTACATGCTTAGTTTGGATGACAATGCATGGTTAGATAAGTGACGTCATTCTAAATCCAAAATGGCGGACTCCCAAAGATGGCGGACTAGTTATTTTTTATGCTTTCCCATGATAAATATGGGTGAAAGGTTTTGCTGAGAAGAAAATGAGAAATAAAATGACGTTGCTCTTACGCGTTTTATCAGTTTTTTTTAACAATTATATTTAATTCTACAAATACTTACTGCCGAATAATGAGTAACCTCAACAAATGTCTAGTTACCCTCAGAATCTTTCCTGTAAGTAATGGTTTATTTTGAAGTGTTGTTAGTTCGCGTAAAAGTATTATTTTTAGGCAAAATACATTTTACCGATTAAACGTACTTATAATATAAGATTTTAAACTATCATGGTCACTAACATTATTAATACTAGAAACGGGATATTTACCATGTTTACTGTTTTCTATGAGTTCCCGATATTTCGGCGCTGTTGCAAGCACCGTGATCACGGAAAAACCGGTTATCCGTGATAATAACGTACTTATAATGTTTGTTTCGG
The DNA here is from genome assembly GCA_963082995.1 of Noctua comes. Taxonomy (NCBI): domain Eukaryota; kingdom Metazoa; phylum Arthropoda; class Insecta; order Lepidoptera; family Noctuidae; genus Noctua; species Noctua comes. The sequence goes on from OY720277.1 coordinate 5,371,287, forward strand.
TAGGTACATAATATTTTTTTTTTCTAATATTTTTTGGCTTTTCATTTCGATGACGATAAAATCCGGATGTTTTCATATGTAAGGAAAATTCTATACTTATTTATACAACAGCTCCAATTTAATGATTTTCACCATTTCTCTTCAAAAACTGTTCATTTCTTTCAAACTTTTTGAGACGCCACGACACCGTTTTAATGATAAATAGCAAACTTATTAAAAATACCAATTTCTACTAACAAATCCATGTTTTAATATTATGATGCAAAAGTAACTCTGTCTGATAACTTTTAACAACTTTAATGGCTGAACTGATTTTGATGATACTTTCTCACAAATGGATAGGCCATGCCAAGTTTAGGACTAGAATGCTTTTTATACGAGTACGTACGCCCTTGTAGTATAATCACGGCGAACTCCAACTGGGAAATGTCGGGGGCTTAAGCTTTGTAGACATATAATATTGCCAGAAAAGAGATCAAATGAACATTTTGTACGTAACGAAAATCATTAATTAATTCAAAATTGTACTGAACAATTTGAATTTTGCTATAACATTTTGCTATTCATTCTATTTCGATACAATTTCCATTCTATTCCGTGTTTTCGTCGGAATATAACAATCACACCAGGAAATGGGCTGTTCTCCGTATTCTAAGTTCCCAATGGAATGGTTCCACTGTCCTGGGCTTTGTTATTAGAATAAAAGCTGAGTCACGCTCTAAGGCAAATCGGGATTTTGAAAGCTCACGAATTTTTAGTACAGTAGGAACAAAAATATAGTATTCTTCATTCCATCGATCACAAAGTAATTTAGGTAATAAAATTGGAATTAATGTTCAATTTACTCAGGGTGAATTTCACCAATTGTGTTAGAAAATGCGAATCTTTGTTTTATCTTGAACTGTGTTATGGTGATATCAAAACTTGAGTTTTAAACTCAGTTGAGCGAATGAACTGAGTTCTGCTCGAAATTACTGCGTTCCTAGTCATTCCTGAAATCCTTAGTGATCGGTGAACTTGGACCATCAGTCTTTCAGCAAAATAAAGTCAGCTGTGTATGCATGCTATACAAACATTGCATGCATATAAATTCATTCCACTATAACAAAAATACATTGCAGATGTAGGTATGAAATTAAATTCCAATTACAGCTATTTCATGTACAGTCACGAGCACCAATATAGCACTTTCCTAAATTTAAAAACAATTTTCGCGAGAAATAACGATTGTGAACTTGGAGCCAGGATATTTTTCATAAAAATATGTATTCCAGAATACTGTGTTCGTAACAACATGAAATTTTAATCAGAACAGTAGGAAAAAATAATTTTGAAAGTTGTTAAGTGTTTACATATTGGTGCTCGTGACAGTACTTGTAGCAAGAACGTTTTAGAAGTTTTTATTTTTTCCGTTTTAAAAAATCGATAACACTCTGGAGCTACGATATTAAATTCATACCAATACGTGCACGCTTTCAACCAAGCTCAGCGAAAAGGAATCTAGAAACTGAATCCTGCCAATAAAAGCTAAATGCTCCCATACACCTTCCAATCTATCGTCGGCACTGTGGTGGAATGGATTCCAGGAAAACTGGCGATCCAAATGGCATTCAGTTAGGGCTGAATAAAGCTGTGAACGCACTTTTGGCAACATTGCGTTTCATAATCCGCTACTGTCAGTACGCGGTCGTTAATTTATTTATTTATTACCACTTCAAGTGCAGAGTACAGAGGCGGACTTAAAGCCATAGGCATTTTCTACCAGTCAACCTTTGGGTGATGCAGAGACAAACAGTGGTGGATGTAAATCTAAAAACAAATTAATACTATGCATTGACTTTTTTAGAAAATATTTCATGTCAGGGTATCGTTGACTCTGTCAGTCATATTTGTATGATCCTGTTATTCTCTTTCTTGAACTTTATTTATTAACGAACATGAAAAGTTTGCGCGGAACACAGTGGGTTTTCAGCGAAAACGTTCACGGTGATCCAATTTAAATATGGACTCTGTATGTAGATGGTGTTTTGGAGGTCAGATAGGCAGTCGCTTCATGTAAATGTGTGGTATTCAGCTGCGTCCGGTAAAATCTGGTTAGGCTGGAAGCCGACCCCAACATAGTTGGGAAAAAGCTAGGCAGATGATGATGATGTAGACGGTGTTTTGAGAATTTTAAACCAAAACACTTTCTAAAAAAAAGCACAAGCGAAGTCAAAGCACTGTCCTTACAGAAATAAATTTGCGGCAGGGCAGGGTAGTTGACCACAAACGGTAAGACTGCATGGTCGTACTGCCAATCATTTCTTTGATAATTTTTGTCTGTTCGAGTTCGTGTTCGACAGTGTGTACGCTGCTTTAGCCCGGCGAAGTGCACATACGGGTACATGGTACATTAATTGAACAATTTTCCATAGTGCTGTTAGTCTCGGCTGAAAGGCCTTTGGAGGCAGGTATTATTGCGACAAAGGTGTAACTAGAGAATAAAATTATTTCAATATTGGGGCTTCCTTTCTTTGTTAGGAAATTCTTAATGACTACCCGGAATCAAGACTGGAAACTCGGAAATAGACTCGAATAAAAGATGAAAAAAGGGTAATTTTTAGTGATCCTACGGGGAATTTGGCTTATTTTTTAAAACGTAGGATCCCCGTAGGATTATTAAAATTACCCTTTTTTAATATTCATTTAGGGCTGTTTTCGCCATTTTTGATCAGACATTTTTGCAAATCTGTCCAGTCATAGAAAGAAAAAATATTTCAATGTTACAGTGCTACAACCAGTACATACAAAAAAAAAAAAAATAAGGTAAACAGTAAAAACAAGAACTAAAAATTATACCATTGCGAATATTTTAAAGCTACCAACTAAAATTGACTCATAGTTTTTCTGGAGTGGTCATTCTTTTTCATTTAGACAAAGACAGAGTCTAGTCTAATAAGATTTGCGTATATTTAAATAACCTTGAACATAGATGAGTCAGCAGATGCCTCTCAAAACGTTATGATTAAGACAGATTCTCTTTATTAAAACTACAGTACTTTTATTTCGTTCGTATTATTTATTTTATTTAGACGGCACGGTTGGCGCAGTGGCTGAGCGATTGGCTGCTGCGCTGCGTGTCGCGGGTTCGATTCCCGCACGGAACAAATATTTGTATGGCCTACAGGTAGTTGTTCCGGGTCTGGCTGTTTGTGTATGTGAGTTTAAATGTTTGTAAACGCACCCAAGATACAGGAGAAATTCCTAGTGAGGGGCAACGTTTTTTTTTAAATAAAAAAAAATATATATTATTTGGGTGGCTTACAGTTAACAATTCAAAAATTTATAGCGAAGCATACAATGACAAACCATTTACAAGCCTCCACAGCAACCCTTGCACCCTTGCTTTTTTTAACAGTTGTTATGTTGAGTTTTAATGGGCCTGCAGGTCCATGTTTATTAATATTTTTTCAAAGAAACGAAAATAGTGTGAAAGTTTTTTATTGGAAAATCCACCGGAAAAGTTCAAAATTAGTTATTTTTTATGAAATTCTTAAAAAGCAATGTGATGCATTTAATATTTTCTTCATAAGAAAATTGCACTCGTGCGAAACCGGGGCACCCGCCCTGGTATCGCACGAGTGCAATTTTACTAGTTTTATTTTACTAGTTTGAAATAAATGAGTTTGTAGTAGTGGTTTTTTTCTTTATCGTGTGGTTAGTGCCTAACTTAGTATCAGAGTTTTTATGCCGCCTATGGGCCTCTGACTTGGCTTTACCATCACAAAATATCTCTCAGACATGCTAGTTTCTTCACGATATTTTCCATCACCGAAGCAAGTGATAATTATACAATACGCAAATGAATCCGAAAAACCAGAGTTGCGTGTTGGGTTCGAACTCGAGACCTATGACTTGGTAGTCCGACGGTCACACTACTAGGTTATCACTGCTATAGTAGTAGTAGTATCAACCAACTAACAGTACGTCTATCATACTCATCTACCTCAGACGAAAACCTGCACTCCCCTGATTTATGACGTCACGTCTTCCATTCCCCTCACATTTACCCTACGCAGTCGCGTTGCCATGACAACCATCTGTACCGTTCAAACTTTACCTATAAACAACACCTGCCTGTTTCTGCCTGACGACTAATTATTGTTTAATCTTTAGCTGGAGTTTCTTTGAAAACATGCTGAGCTAATCAAAGGATGTAGAAGTTAATTCTAAACGTACTTATACAAAGTTTGGTTTTATATTAACATTGTTGCAATTAAATGAGCCTGTTAAGCTGCCGGTTGGATTAACTTAGCTTTAGCGGTTCGGCCATTTTTTTTCGGCACGCAATTGTTTTTTTAGGGTTCCGTACAGAAGGGTAACCAACAGGACCCTATTACTAAGCCTCCGTTGTCCGTCCGCCTTTCCGTCCGTATGTCTGTCAGCGGGCTGTGGTCCGTAACAGGGAGACAGTCGAAATTTTCACAGAATGTGTATTTCTGTTGTTGCTGTAACAATAAAACAATAAAAATAAATTCTACTCCCCTAATACGGTGGTACGGAACCCTTTAAGCGCGAGTCAGACTCGTACTTGGCCGGTTTTTTTTATGTAGCGTCAGTTCTTTCGACTTGATGATGAAATTGGACAATTCATGATATTTGAGTCAACCGCAATGTAATATTTTTTGAATTGATAGTGTTATTCTGTTTCATTTAGTATGATATGTTTTTGTGTGTAAAAATTTATATCATACAGGGTGTAAACAGATCCTTCACATAGCCGTCAACCAAGCATTCTACATCAAACTAAGTAACTTTTCGCAAAAATTATTGCTGGGAATCGACTTTTTTTTTTGGGGTGAAAAATCAAGTTTCAAGGTAAGACTCGATGGAAAGCACTCAAAGCATTGTGCTGATGGATGGATTGAATAGTACGGGGGTCATGGAGGTGTGTAAGGTAAAAATCTTACATTAAAACACATATATTTGTAAAAAAAACTTGTGAAAAAGTTGGAACTTTGACCCCCAATATCTCCGTAACTAGAAGGTTCCCAGGTATGGTCTAGAACAAAAAAAAATTCGAAAAGACGGGGAGAACAAGTGCCTTTTGGATGTGTTAAGGGTCTATTTACACCCTTTATATGTAGTTTTCAGTAAATTTTATAACCGTAGCTAAAACCAAACATTCTATAGACCGACCGCTTTTATGAGTCCTCGTGAAGGTATCAATTTAAATGGAATATTCTGAAGGTTTGATCACCTATTAGTTCAATTAGTATCGTAATACCTACGTGGGATATTGTTAGGACTTTCTAGACGCCTTTGATGGGGCAAGGCGGAGGACTCATTAAAGCGGTCGGTCTATAGTCAGCAAAACTTAATTATTTCCTTTGATGAGATTGTTGACAGGCAATTTCTCCTGCTTTTCTTCCAACGATAACGCCTTATACAAGTTGCATAAAACATGCATTTTACTACAACATTATCGTGTGAACAAAGAAAGCCTGGAATTGCTCATCTTCGTGCATAAGCAATGTAATAGCATCCTTTAAGCGGCGATATTGCTCGTTTTACATGATACATGGCCTTAAGCGGTTGTGGCGTGCATCTTCCTATTTTCGAGAAAAGAGAAGAAAGAGGTTTAAAATAGAGATTTGAACGTAATAGATGAGATAAAACAGCCAGAAAATCTGTTGCAGCTTCAGAATATAATATATTTATCTTCCTAATAAATAAAATAAAATAAAGAATGGTCTGCACGAGTTGTAAAAGTTATTAGATTTCTCATTGTTTTTCCATATATTATTTGCTTTTTATTTTCAACTGCAGTAGTTGTTCCAATCAAAACTACCTAATCTTTTAAAAGACTGGCACGTTATAATTACTGTTCGCATACTTTGAGTTTTAGTTCTTTTGATCCAAGATTAATGTGGTAGTTTATTTAATCCAGCTCGTACCGCCATCTTCTACAACGTCTGCCGTGACACCTTGTTTCAGCAAAAGACGAAATTACAAATTATTAAATATTAATGCTTAATTATATTGTTTATACTCGGAACGGAATATTTACCATGTTTACTGTTTTTTATGAGTTCCCGATATTTCGGCGCTGTTGCAAGCACCATGATCACGGATAAAAACAGTAATTATGGTAAATATCCCGTTTCGAGTATTAGTAATTGTTGAGAGTATGGACGCCTGCGCTAAGTTAAATAGCAATATGTAATGTGTCTGTGCATGTCTGCTTTGTTTTTTATACAGGCGTGCTCTCGTCCATGTATCTGTGCACTGACAGTTACGTTTGTAAAATTATTTAATTGTATTAAATAGTTATGTCTAACAAATTGCCTTTCGCTTCATTTCATCAGGTTATGGGCCGTCCCAAGCCTGCCGTTTAAAGTTATCTTTGTGTTTTGAACAGTATTTATAATAGTAAAAGAAAAATCACGAGTATAACCTCACTTTTGGTTACCGGGCTCGCGAGTCATTTTTTTTCTTTTCAGCTATTTTATTTACAGATTGAATATTTACGATATAAATATGGCTGGAAGCAATTCAATGATGTCAATTGAAAAGCTAACGGGTCGTGAGAATTGGGCAAGTTGGAGTTTTGCAGTCAAAGCATACCTACAACTTGAAGATATGTATAACTGCGTTTTAAAAGAACCAGTGCTTACTGACCCTGACTCCGTCAAAAAAGACATCAAAGCCAAGTCAAAGTTAATACTATTAGTTGACCCGATTTTATACGTACATATTCAAGAAGCTCAAAATGCAAAACAGGTATGGGAAAATTTAGCAAGGGCATTTGAAGACAGCGGATTAACTCGTAAAGTAAGCTTATTAAAAGACCTCATTAATACCAATTTGGAAAACAGTTCATCCGTTGTAGATTATGTAAACAAAGTAATGACAGCCGCGCACAAGCTAAGGAATATAAAATTCAATGTGGACGATGAGTGGTTGGGCACACTAATGCTGGCAGGGTTGCCAGAAATGTACAAGCCCATGATCATGGGCTTAGAAAGTTCCGGTATGAAGATTAGTGCTGATTTAGTGAAAAATAAATTACTACAAGAAGTAAAGACATCAGACACTACCGCACTTTATACAAACTCAAAAAATCAGCCCAAAACTGATTATTTCAAAAATAAGAAAGGCCCTAGGTGCTTTCATTGTAATAAGTACGGACATCTCAGTAAGAATTGTTGGCATAAGAAGACAAGTAATAATAAAAAAACAGATAAAGTAATAGGATATGTCGCAGCTTTTTCAGCATCCACAGCAAATGATTCAAATTGTTGGTATGTTGACTCAGGGGTATCTATACATATGACTCGAAACAGGGACTGGCTCACTGATATTACTCCTTCATCTGTACCGAGCATAAGAATTGCTAACAACCAAGTATTAAAAGTTGAATGCTGCGGTAATGTATGTATCAAGGTAAATGCAAAAGATGGCAGCACCGATTCAATACAGGTGAGGAATGTTTTATACGTACCAGAAATAAAAGCAAATTTGTTATCAGTCAGCAAAATAATTAAAGGTGGATGTAAGGTAATATTCAATGAACATGGTTGTCAAATTTACAATCCCAGCAACAAGTTAGTTGCAAGGGCTGACTTAATCAATGAGACATATCTGTTAAATACTTGTAAAAATCAAGACATGCAAGTCATGATGGCTAAGACTGATGATGATACTTATCTGTGGCACCAAAGGATGGGTCACTTAAATTTCACTGATCTTAATAAAATATCTAACTGTACAGAAGGTGTAAAGCTGGCACCAAGAAAAGAAAATTCCATTTGTGTAACATGTCTTGAAGATAAGCAAACAAGAAAACCGTTCCCCACTGAAGGCTCCCGTGCAACCAGGTTGCTAGAGCTTATCCACAGTGATGTATGTGGACCGATGAAGAATACTTCTATAGGAGGGGCAAGGTATTTTGTAACCTTCATTGATGACTTTTCTCGACGAGTACATGTATATTTTATTAGAAACAAATGCGAAGTATTTCAAAAGTTTGTGGAATTTAAGAATAGAGTAGAGAATGAGTTAAGTACAAAAATAAAAACTCTGAGAAGCGATAATGGAACCGAATACAAAAATAATAATTTTGATGCCTACTTGAAGACACATGGAATACTGCACCAGACAACTAATCCATACACTCCTGAGCAAAATGATCTCAGTGAGAGAATGAACAGAACTTTAATAGAGCGTGCAAAATGTATGATGTTAAATGCTGAATTGCAGGTCACATTCTGGGCAGAAGCGGTTGCTACAGCTGCATATATTGTGAACCAATCTCCCACCTGCACCTTGTCTGATGCGACGCCTCATGAAGTATGGACTGGAAAAAAGCCAAATCTCAGCCACATGAAAATTTTTGGATGTCCTGCAATGGTGCTTATTCCTAAAGAAAACAGATCTAAGCTTGAAGTGAAGTCACGTAAGTTAATATTTGGTGGCTACAGTGACAATACAAAAGACTACCGGTTCATAGATCCTGAAACAAAAAAAGGAGTCATAAGTAGGGATGTTGTATTTCTAGAAGCTTCGATCAAAAGAAATAAAGTGGATGATGTACCTAAAAAAGAAAAGGAAATGATTAACAATGACATAGAGATAGAGGAAAATAAAAATGAAAACACAAAAGAAACTGTAATGAAGTAAAAGAAAAGAAAATTGTTTTCTTACCTGATGGTGAACCCGAAGAATCGGTGGAAAGAAACATTGATAACATCAGAAGAGAAACACTGGATGAATCTCAAAGTATTTCTATTTCAGATGATTCTGATCAATTTGAAGATGTTAATGATGAGACATACTTACCTGATAGGACACTTGATTCTCCATCGGAATTTAACATAACTTTAAGACCGCTGCAAGGGAGAATGAGAAGCCAAAATAACGATGTTCATCAAAGTCCCTCATCACTGATGTGTCTTAATGTTGAATCAACAATGAATTTACTAAACAATGATCCACAAAGTCTTCAAGAAGCTCTAAACAGTGAAAAGGCTGATGAATGGAAGAGGGCTATGTTTGAAGAATATCAGTCTTTGATTAAAAATAATATGTGGAAATAATAAATGAAAATGATATGCTTTTCATAGCAGTATAATATATGTAGACGATATACATTATTTCTTTAATAATGAAGAAACCTCACAATTGATAAAAAGGGAAATTAAAACAAAAATTCTATATGAAGGATTTAGGAACAGCCAAACATTGTATTGGTTTTAGAATTTCACAAGATGAAAATGTAGATGAGATTTCTATCGATCAATCTATTTACATAAAAAAGATACTTACTCGATTTGGAATGAATAATTGTAAACCGATGTGGACACCTACTGATGCTAATGTCAAACTGAAGAAGGGTGAAGGTCAACAAGAAATATTAAAGAACATTCCATATCAAGAAATAATTGGCTGCTTATTATACTTATCACAGGGGACTTGACCAGACATTACTTATGTAGTAAATTCTCTGAGTAGGTACAATAGTCAACCTACTAATGAACATTGGGTGGCTCTGAAACGAGTCTTGAGGTATCTGAGAGCTACAATGGATATGAAATTGGTTTACAAAAGGAATCTTGATGGAAAAATTTCAGGCTATTGCGATTCAGACTGGGCAAATGATTTTGAGGATAGAAGATCTTGCACAGGCTACATATTTTTATTTCAGGGTGCAGCAATAAGCTGGAATTCTAAGAAACAGCAGACTATAGCTCTTTCTACAACTGAGGCTGAATATATGGCTCTAGCGTCTGCCATTCAGGAAGCTCTTTGGTTAAAACAGCTGGCAGACGAGTTGCAACCAGAACTTAAAGGTACGCCTATAACCCTTTACTGCGATAATCAGAGTGCTATTAGTCTTTCAGGAAACGCTGTCTACCACGCACGCAGTAAACACATAGACGTCCGCTACCACTTCGTACGAGAGAAGATTGCTGCCAAACAAGTCATGGTTCAATATAGATGTACTAGAGACATGGTTGCCGATATTTTGACAAAGGGACTCCATCGACCGTTGCATGAAAACTTCACTTCATCAATGGGTTTAATTTTAAAGCGTCTGCGTCCAGGAGAGGATGTTGAGAGTATGGACGCCTGCGCTAAGTTAAATAGCAATATGTAATGTGTATACAGGCGTGCTCTCGTCCATGTATCTGTGCACTGACAGTTACGTTTGTAAAATTATTTAATTGTATTAAATAGTTATGTCTAACAAATTGCCTTTCGCTTCATTTCATCAGTAATCAACCATGATAGTTTAAAATCTAATATTTAATTAATATTAAATAATAATAATATTTAATTAATATTAAATAATAATAATATTTCATTAATATTAAGTAATAAAATTAATTTAATAACATAAATAATTTGCCTTGTGGCATTAAGTCCACATAATTGTACATAAAGTTTAAATAAATAGTAAAATACAGTCACTCAGAAAATAGTGAAGAAGAATCTTTTTGGTAAGATTTATACTTATACAATTTTCCAATAAAATCTGTTTTCTTTGTATGTAACAAACGCTGTTGTTGTGTCTATATTTACGAAGGCTTTGATCTATTGACACCTCAATATAAGGCTTTGGAAGGTAGTCGACCTTTCATACAATATGCCTACTTTGTATAAAGTGTAGGTATTTTATTTTTTATTGAAAATAACAACAAACAGTAAGATTATAAATTTTGGTTATAATGTAACCACAAATAGACATAGTGGGTGGTGGTCACCACCACCCACTATGTCATTGAAACACCACCCAATATGTTATTGAAAACAGGCATTATTTTGCTTTTTTCCAGTTACATAAAATAAATATGTATTCATATTTATTTTATTTTTTAGAGCTAGCTTAATCAGCGCATAACAATGCCATTGTGTTGCTATCTGTATTAATCAAAAGTCCCATACAATTGCAAGATGAAAGGGGAAATTCCCGCAAATACTGAGGCTATAGACAGCTAACATTGGTTTGCTTTTAAAAGGATTCGTCATTTTGTAGGAGTCGGGTGATTCAGTGTACAGTCACGAGAAATAATATGTAGACACCGAGCCAAATTGAAAAATGATGTTCCCGTACTGTATTTGACGTAACTCAATGTCGTTACAAACACAGTATTTTGGTATCCATACTTTCATGAATTTAGATCTAATATCAAAGCTACATTCAAAGCGTGGTAGCACCACCAATCAATTGCCATACTTTTTTGAGCTTTCTCCATACATTTTATATGGCAACAGCAACCAATGACGTCACTAATTTACCAACTCAATACAACGTGGCAGCATTACCACTTTGGATGGCAATGCTGATTCTTTGGCCAAAAAATGTCAGCACTCTGATCACGTGAAAATCGACCTTCCATACTTATCTATTAATCGTCATCTCGCCAGACAAGAATATTACGAATTGCATTCAATTCGTTTCATGAAAAAAATACAGTAATCACAATGTGACTTTACTATTTTATTCGGTGTGGGCGTCGACATAATACTCGTTTATGCCTGTGACTGTACTACATTCAATTTTCTGGGTAAACAGCGTAGATGCAACGCATTTCGACCACATTTTTAGCACTTAGCCGCACCCCTGCATTCACCACATATGTCGTTCCATTAACTGTTTTTTACTTATTTTTTAAACCAGTTTCCTAACCCAAAAATTCTTGAAAGGCTTGTGAAAAAATACCTAAAATTATGAAGATATGATTCGGCAGATGCATAAATTTACAGACATTTAAGAATATGATTTCAGAACTATGTTTACCACAAAAACATGAGGAATGTCCTCATCATATCTTCAATAATATTAGGTATTTTTTGCTTCCATGGTGTAAGTGCTGAATAGCGTTACAGTGAAAAGATAAATAAATTCAATGAAGGTAATAGAATCTCAGTAACATAAGACAAAAAAAAAAATCTGCGCTTTGACAATGTTGACAACATAATTATGTTCGAATTGCTTGCTATACATTACAACAAAGAACTCCAAGGGATTATTAACGGTATATAACATTATAATGTAAATTCATTGAAGAACCTGCTTTATAGCTATCACCACTTCAAATCATTTAATGTCACCGTGTTAGTAAGTAAATTAATGAGAAAATAACAACTATTTCTATAACATCAAATATACAGGGTGTAAGGGACAGCCCTCCGCAAACTGACCACCGAAATTTTTTTCAGGAAAATGTTCACTTTTTTTTCGTTTTTTTCAGTTATCTACTATTCCTTTATTTCAATGTAAAATTATATTCTGTGTAGGCAGCACTCCATTTATATAAATAATACGGCTAAAATCAATAAACCAACAATGGATGTTTAATTACTCTAACAAACGACGCCTTAGATCAGCTACAGAGACCATCGAACTCGTCGTCGCGCTAGCCGTTCGCTACGTGCGTGTTGCCACGGTAACGATACATTGTGTATGAGGAAATAAAACAAATCAAATTTATTGGATTCTCATAACGTTCCAGAAATAATTTCTTGTACCGGTCATCTTAGTATGATATGATATGATATACTGAATTCACCCCATCAGTCTGCGGAGGGCAGTCCCTTACACTCTGTATGTAAGGAAATATCCATACGTTGCATCAATTTTAACACAGCCCATGTTAGGGAAACCTTTGTTTTACCAGCAAAACTATCATACCCAAACTTTACGACTGATACCTACGCACGTATCCATAATCAAACCAGAGTATAATAAAATGTACCTATCATATATTATTATGGGTCGAGATTATGGCATAAGACTTGATCAGGCGGGGCAAACTCGTCCTAAGTCAACAGAGTGGTTTGCTGGACTGATTCGTGAGGTATAGGCGGCCGAGCAAGCCAATTTTATGACCATACATATATGAATACATACATTGTTGTATGTTGTTTACTGTAGCGATTGGCGAATATTCTGCAAAGGAACAGCGTCATGACGTAAGGTTATGCTTTTGAGGAAAACTGGGTGTGGATTTATGGATTTATTGTGTGGACCCTCATAGTGACGTATATTTGCATGTGTGCGTGAATACAGTGACTTGGCATAGACTTTATTGGTATCGATGGTTCTATAGGTAGGTAGATCGAATGATTGAGGAACTCCTTACAATGTTATAGCGACGTGTATCGGTAGGGGGGTTGGGAGGGGTATCACCCAGTGGCTGGGTTGTGGAAGTGGCTGGGTTGTGGTCGCTCGATATAAAATGTTAGTATTTAGCTGCATCAGTTTAGACTGGAAGTCGACCCCAACATAACTAAAACAAAGGTTAGGCCATAATAAAGATGAATTTATTTCTGCCTCGCTAGTCGAGTGGTCGCAAGCGTGACTGCTAAGCATAAGGTTTTGGGTTCGATTCCTGGGTCGGGCAAAGTGTCATTGAGTTTTTCCATCTGGAATTCTCTCAATAGTAGCAACGGAGTCTGGATTTGTGCCCGGTTGATGGCAATAGGCTCGCCCCCTATTACATGGGACGTAAACATAACTAACGAAATGTAGGTGTATTAAATTGGATACACTTCTGCCTAACCCCTCGGGGATTACAGACGTGGTGTTATATTATGTAGGTACGCATAGCAGTGGCGAAGGTTCCATACAACTCGATTCCTACCAGCTTCCCTTTGAAAAATTGCACAGTCAGTATTCTATAGACAAATAATATAATCACATTAAAGATATGTACTCCGGCTTACCTCTTACAAAAATTGACCCTTCGCTACTGACGCATAGGCACTTATTTGCTGTCGCTTTTTATACCACAAATTTTTCCGTGTTATTTCCTTAACCCTTCAATTTTGGCCTAATGAAATGTATCCAAACGAAAATATTGCCAAAGTACTTATAAATAAAGCCTCATATATCAGAAAAACCAGTCAGTAAGTATTAACTTTGGAAGATTGTTTGAATTTGGCGAAAGGTTAAGAGCATCGCGGCAATCCCTTTCCTTCAATCAACATTTATGAGTTTCGAGAGGCAAGAAAAACAAGAATGTATAAGAAAACAAGATATGGGTACGGCGGCCATATTTTATTTATTCTGTAATGGCTTTTGCCTTATTGGCTTAGTGGTAAAGGAGCAACTAAGTAAGTTCTGAGTTTTATTCCAAAGTTATGTAAAGACATAAAATTATAAAATAATTTTAATTATTATTTCCTTTATTCATTTTCTTTACATTTAAAAAAATATTTTAACTTACAAAATTAAAAAAAAACATTTAAAAATATAGAAAATGGGTACTCCACCGCATCGGGCACAGGGTCCGAGCTATCAGTTCCTCTTGAGAGAGGAACCTCTTTTTAACAATACGCGCCGAGTCCAGAAGTACTGCTTTCTGAATCAAGCCCTAATTATATTATAATAATTATATTTTTTTAAAGAATAGCAATTACATAATTTTAGATCTAATATTCTAGTTCTGCTAGGCCGAGTCTACTGCCATGAATCAGTACCACTTTTTCCTACCACTAAGAAAAAATAATAATAATTATACAGGGTGTCTGGTAGCTCGACGTATTCCTTGTAGAATGTCATAGAAGGGCTAAAATGCAACAAATTAAGCCACCAAATGTTCTACCGAAATCCAGTAGCTTTTGAGTTCGTTAGATTTTTAGTTTTTAAATCAAAATCCCAGATTAAATCATTTGAAGCCAATTTAAAAACGATTTACGGTGCGACTGTACTGAAATTTTAAATATGATTATAGAATAATATTTAAAATTTCAGTACAGTACAGTACAGTAGTTGATACTGCAGCAGACCTTTGTGGATAATTAAAAGTTCATAAAAGCCTAAAACTTTAGAAAAGATCACTAATCAAACATTTAATTTATCTCCATGCAACCGTAACGCTCGCTAGGTACACGTGGCCAATGAGGCAGTTAAATAAATAAAATAACAAGCTAGGAAAAAATAGCCCGGAAAGACCTTTTGAATAGGTACTTTTAACGTGAAAATGAAATCATCACTTTGAACGAGTCCAATAAGGAAAATCGTTTTAAAATTATTTTTCAAAACTCAATTTAGAAAAAAAGCGTTATTAAAAAAAAAAATGTTGTTGCGGACTGTTGATGTGAGTACCTAATTGAAAAGAGTAAAAAAACTAATGTAATAATTTTTTAGCCATAGAAAAAGATCCTTGTTTTTTGGAAAATAAAGAAGTAAATTATGAATTATGATGTACATTGATAAGCCTAGGTAAATATTCTGAAAGTGCCTAACTATCCTATAGCTTTTTGATATTAAACTTATCATTTATAGAGAGGCGGGGTAGAAAACCTGACTTAATTTTTTTTTTTTAATTAACTGTCTTACCACTAACATAACTTATTCACTAACCCATAATGGATCTTGTTGTTCGAAATAAACAATTATATGATTTGATTAAGAATTGAGGAGCTCGCGGCTAAATAATAACAGCCGCTCGGATCTTAAGGTTAAGCAGCGCT
Source organism: Noctua comes (assembly GCA_963082995.1). Lineage (NCBI taxonomy): Eukaryota > Metazoa > Arthropoda > Insecta > Lepidoptera > Noctuidae > Noctua > Noctua comes. The sequence continues at coordinate 5,386,749 of OY720277.1, forward strand.
TGCCTAGGTTAGTCAGTGGATAGGGGACCGCCCATTACATATCGAGTTTCCTCTGTGCCTCGGAAAGCACGTTAAGTCGTTGATCCCGGCTGTCATTTGTAGATCTGTGACAGTCGTTACATGTAGTCAGTGGCCCGAAAGTCTGACAACCAGTCTTAGAAAAGGGTATCGTATTACCCAGTACTAACTGGCTTGTGGAAGTCAGATAGGCAGTCGCACCAAGTAAAATACTGGTATTCAGCGGCATCCGGTAAGACTGGAACCCTACATAGTTGGGAAAAGGCTACGCAGATGATGATGATTTGAATAAGAATCCGTGTCATTCACAAATCTACATACATACTAAATCTATGCGGTTAGTGTACATTTTCGCGACGGTCCCACGTGGCCAATTTTGGAACTGATTACAAAATAAAACTAACTTCATAAACTCCGAGCGCGTTGACGTAAATCTCCCTGTTAGTGCTTCGTTAGCCGGTAATAAGGTCGAAACGGGAGTTAGTCTGTGTAAAATACTGTTTAGCGGAGTTTAGCGGAGTCAGGTTATATTGGAAGCTAACCTTAACGAATGGTTCCGATGAACGGGGGGATATATCTAAAAGAAGGTCGCTATTATAGGCTTTAAACAAAGTTAATGTTGCCACAGTGAATAAGTACTATATTATTCATACTTATACAAGTTGTAGGCCCTTTGCGAAGCCGTCAACCAAGCTTTCTGTACATACGACCTTTTTGGACCATGGAGTTTCTTGCCGGTTCTTCACCAACCCGAACCGTGCACCTTTTTGTCGACGTTTTATAAGTGCCCATATAGGCCTATGTGAAATAAAATATTTTGATTTTGATTTTGGGAGTGACAAGTCACGCTTTACGGTAACGCACTCAAAACATTGTGCTGTTGGATCCATTGAATAGTACAGGTGTCATGGAGATAATTATCTAAAGTAAAAAAGTATAAGGTATTTATTTTTCCGACCTCTACTCTGCTTCAAATAATTCAGCTATAAAAGTAGTGTCAAAACCGATCCACAGTGTATAATTTCGCCTCAAAAGCGGACATCCTCGTTTTATATGATATTTAGAAAGATATTAATCGAACAAATCTCCTAGTAAAACTCCGGTGTCGTTATCTATCATAGTTGTCGAGAAATTTTGAAAATCGAGAAAAGTCTATATAAACCATAGAAACATTTTATTTCCGTATTTAATCATTTTTTCCATTGGATGTTTTTTGGTTATGATTCAAACATATTTTAGGCACCTATTTATATTAAAAAAGTTAAAAAATCTCGTCTGGTTTGAGCGAAAATATTTTTTTTCTGTTATTTAGTTTATATTTTTTTTCTGACATATCCTGCAATATTAGCATTTTTTTTAAATGCCAAATTATTAGTTAATGTAACTATTACTTCGACAAAAAAAATAACATAGGATTTCGGAGATATTAAATTTTAAAATTTTAAGTTAGGGTTGTCACTCAAGTCTATGGTTTACTTCAGTGATGTTCGTTATATTTTTTTAAGGTTTTGTGGATGATAGTCAAAGAAAAGATCTCTTAAAACTCCTAAAATATTATGTCTATATCTATATCTTATTTTTATCGCGTAATATAAAAACATCATTACGTTATTTACCTATTTCTTGGATATAAGGGGGTAGATAATGGATAGAATTGATTCGATGAGTCCAAAAGTTTTTTCTCTGTTGGAAGTGACAATGGAGAATGTGCGTTATTACTCACCGGATTCTAATTTCGAATTTGAAGAAGTGGAGCTGACTTCAGACGAAATCCTCATTATTTCAGATAATGAAAATAAACCCGTAAACTCTCATTTTAACTTTTTTTGTCTATACCAAATAAGTCCAGTTTATTTCTCCCTTTTCTTTCAAAAACTCTAAATTTATCTTGAGGAGGTTCAATTTTTAAAAGTGTTTCTAATAGATATTGTGTGATTTTTCAAACATTTTTCCATGAGTTTACTTAATTATACCTAAATAACATATTTAAGTAAACTCATGCTTGACAACCCTATTTCCATAGAAATTGATGAAAAACTTAGAAACGTTATAGCTCTGAAGTCCTGTACCTACGTAAAATGTTCCATTTTTTTACTATAAGAAGCTACATAACTAGAGTGTATTTCGTTGGTAAAAAAAAATGCTAATGTCATTTAGAAAATTTTATATAATTTATTTTCTAATATTTACAAAATAATTTTTAACTCGCATTCCAGGGAAAGTAAAGACTTGTAATTTATACACGACATTATATATACAATTTTCAATTCATGGTTAATTTTAAATAAGGTGAGCGTTTGTTATTTTGGGAAATATCTACAAAAAAGATTTTGACTAAGTGCATTGACCTTTCAAAAAAACTATTGTAACTTTAAAATTAAGGAATATATTTAAACTGGTGTTTCATATTATACTGTATAACAGTTATATCCATCGGAATCCGCTATAAAAAGAGGATGTCCGCTTTTGAGGCGAAATTACACACTGTGCGATCTAAATCCTGCAAGGAAAGTATTCCCTACTGTTAAACTGTAGTAATAATACATTACAACGTATTGCTTTTTACTTGCGATGAGGTTGCTTTAAAAGTATTCACTTTGTAATGCAACCAGCCAGCAATTGTTGCAGCCAGTTGCATAATAGACAACCTTTTTATTCGCATTGTAATGTTGGCAATAAAAATGTCCAGCAACTGCAACTTCTGCGCAGTTTGCAAGAAACGAACTATTATTTCCATCTGAACCGACTATTTTCCAACAAAGTGTAGATATTTTGTACGGTTAGTGTTTAATTTTGTTAAAAATAGGCGTTATTTATTAAAAGCTAAGGTATGAAATGGTTATGAAAATTGCCGAGGTCTCAACATATTTTTTTAATAATAGTTACTTACTTTTTCTTTTGTAATGTAAATTAATTACAATTGAAGGAGGAAAGCCCGCTAATGGAACATTATAAACACTAGTTTACTTGGTATGTAGTGACAGTATTTACAGTAGTATAACAGTCTATGAATTTTAATGTATGCTCAGCAGCGTTCTCTGTGCTTTTGTAACAACCGTACTGCGATCCCCAACCCGCCTGCCAAGCGTGGCGATTATGGCAAACCCCCCCTTTGGGGGAGGCCTATTTCCAGCAGTGGACGTCCTTCGGCTGAAATGATGATGATGTTTTAAAATTCATCGTGCGGTTTTCTCCGGCCAATTTCTCATATACCTACGCCTCTAAGTCAATGACAGAGATTTCTTGGTCTCCTTCGGCAATGACGCCCGTCTTCTGACACCCACTGCTTTAGAAAAGAATGGATGGTTATGGAGACCATTGCCCAGCAGTGGGATAAAATAATTAAAAAATATATTGTATAAAAACTAACCCGAATCGGCCCACAGCTGGGCTAAGGCCCCTCTATTTCTTTCATCGATTGGGCAAGTGTAAACTTTAAAGTTATAATTTAGAAAAACATATTAAAAATAATTATTATAAAAAATAAAAATAATAATAAATATAATTATGTATTTATGTAGACTTCTTGGCGTCCGTATCCTGGCTACGATTCGGTGACCTCTTTGGGGAAACTGAAGGTTTCGTCTGTGCGATTATGGATGAAGTTATCATGACGAACAATTATCGGAAATACATTATCAAGGACGGCACGGTTGACATCTGTCGGGCATGCCACCGTCCCGGTGAATCGATCCGACATATTGTTTCCGGTTGTTCTCGTCTTGCTAACGGTGAGTACTTGCACAGACACAATCTAGTAGCTAGGATTATTCACCAGCAACTTGCCTTGCAATACAACCTTGTGAGTTCTGAAGTACCATACTACAAGTATGTGCCCGACCCAGTTCTCGAGAATGGTCATGCCACATTGTATTGGGATCGATCTATCATCACAGACCGGACTATTTTAGCAAATAAACCTGATATTGTGGTGATAGATCGCCGAGAGCGCCGTGCAATGATTGTTGACATTACTGTCCCTCATGACGAGATTCTCGTGAAAGCTGAGAATGATAAAAAAATCAAGTATCTTGATTTAGCACACGAGGTTGTCGACATGTGGGACGTGGACTCTGCAATCATTGTACCGATAGTTGTTACGGTTAATGGACTAATAGCAGAGAGCCTCGACCAACACCTTAAGAGGCTCTCATTGCGCGGCTGGGTCAAGGGCTTGATTCAGAAAGCAGTACTCCTGGACACGGCACGTATAGTGAGGCGGTTCCTCTCTCTGGAGCCCTGACCACCGGCAGCCTGGACCTTGTTCCTGATGCCGATGGGCCATCTATTTTCTATATTTTTAAATGTTTCGTTTACTTTTGTTTTTGAAAATATTTAAAAATGTATTAGATAAGAAAAAGAATGAATAAAGGAATATAATTAAAAAAGAAATTATTATTATTATCATTATTTGTTAGCGGAGGGTGGACCGATACACTCAGAATCGCACATTCCAAAGAGATGAAAGGTGGGTTTATAGGGCTTGGGAGCGACCGGACCAAGGTGTGGCTGACACGTGCCTACCGGATGATGATGCCATGTCTTCGTTCTGGCGCAGCATCTGGTCGGTGCCTGTTAGCCATACCGAGGGTGATTGGACTCGGGAGGTTGAGCGAGCGTGCGATCTAGTACCAGAAATGGGGGCAATCACTATCAGCCCCCGAGACGTAGTTCGTGCAGTCCGTCCGTTGCCAAACTGGAAATCTCCAGGGCCAGATGGGCTGCACAACTTCTGGATTAAATGGTTTACAAGATCGCACGCTCGCCTGGCGATCCTGTTCCAGTCAGCCTTAGAGTCAGGGTCGCTACCAGAGTTCCTGACAACAGGTATAACCCACCTGCTCCATAAATCGGGTAGTACTGCGGAGCCCAAAAATTATAGACCGATTACCTGTCTTCCGACGGTCTATAAAGTTCTTACATCCATTTTGAGAGCTAAAATTAACAAACACATTGATGACAATTCTATCATGTCTGCTTCTCAAAATGGATGTAGGAACGGGTCCCGTGGTACTAAGGAGCTACTCCTCATTGATATGGCCATTAGTCAACAGGTTCGCCGTTCCCGAAAGGATCTGTCGACATGTTGGATAGACTATAAGAAGGCCTATGATTCGGTGCCACATACATGGCTCATGAGGGTGCTAGAGTTGTATAAAGTTGATGCAACTCTGCGCACCTTCCTGATGTCATGTATGAGGCAATGGCGGACAGTCCTTCGCTATCCAGGATGTCGGCAAATCCAGAGGAATAGCGAGCCGATAAGGATAGAGCGAGGTATATTTCAGGGCGATAGTTTGAGTCCACTTTGGTTCTGCTTAGCCTTGAATCCTCTTAGCACGCTGCTGGAGGATTCAGGTCTAGGCTATCGGTTGAGGAGAGGTGGTCAAGTTATATCTCACCTCCTTTACATGGATGACCTGAAACTCTTTGCCCCCAACGATTTACAACTGATGGAGCTACTGAAGGTAACTGAAACTTTCAGTAGCGCCATCAGGATGGAATTTGGTGTGGACAAATGTGCGGTCATGCATGTAAAGCGAGGGGAGATTGTGGAATCCGTGGGAACCCAGCTCTCGAATTCCATAAATCTTAGATCCCTCTCAGCAACCGAAACCTATAAGTATTTGGGTATGTCGGAAGCGCTGGGCATCAATGTTGCTGACATGAAGCAATCGTTGAAGGAGCGCTTCTTTGGCCGCCTGAAAAAAGTATTTAATAGTCTTTTATCAGGCGGAAATAAGGTACGTGCCTTCAACGGTTGGGTCATGCCGGTTTTGATGTACTCTTTCGGCATACTCAAATGGACTCAAACAGAACTAGACGCCCTGGATAGGAGGGTCCGTACATTGTTGACGGCATATCGTATGCATCACCCGCGTTCTTCAGTTATGAGATTGTATATCCCGCGGAAGTGTGGGGGTCGAGGCTTTTTAAATGCTAAGACTCTCGACAATCGCGAGATATGCAGTCTCAGGGAATATTTCCTTGAAGCCGACGTGGGGATGCATCGAGATGTCGTCGTGGTGGACAAGGGCCTCACCCCGCTTTCCTTGGCTAAAGAGAACTGGCGCAAACCTGTAGTGCTTGACACTAACGACCGCATGGAGGTATGGCAGAGTAAGGAGCTTCACGGACGCTTTTTCCGGGCCTTGCATGGACCCGATGTAGACCTATCAGCGTCCGTAGCCTGGCTACGTTCCGGGGACCTTTTCGGAGAAACCGAAGGTTTTGTCTGTGCAATTAGGGATGAAGTTATGATGACGAATAACTACCGGAAATTTATTGTGAAGGATGGTACGGTGGACATATGTCGGGCATGCCACCGTCCAGGCGAATCAATCCGTCACATTATCTCCGGGTGTTCTCGTCTGGCTAACGGAGAGTACTTGCATAGACACAACCTTGTAGCCAGGATTATACATCAGCAACTTGCTCTAAAATACAACCTTGTGGAATCGGAAGTGCCGTACTATAAGTATGTGCCCGACCCAGTTCTCGAAAATGGCAGTATCACATTGTACTGGGATCGATCCATCATCACTGACGGGACTATTGTAGCCAATAAGCCTGATATAGTGGTGGTGGATCGATCAGAGCGGCGCGCAATGATTGTTGACATAACGGTCCCGCGTGATGAGAACCTCGTGAAAGCCGAGAAAGATATGCAAATCAAGTATCTTGACTTGGCTCACGAGGTTGTCGACATGTGGGATGTGGACTCAGCTATCATTGTGCCGATAGTTGTATCAGCCCATGGCTTAATTGCCAAGAGCCTCGACCAATACCTGAGGAGGCTCTCGTTAGGCAGCTGGATCAAGGGCTTGATTCAGAGAGCGGTACTTCTAGACACGGCTCGTATTGTTAGGAGGTTCCTCTCTCTGGAGCCCTGACCGCCGGTAGCTTGGACCCTGTTCCCGATACCGGTGGGCTACAATTTTTTATATTTTTATATTGTTTTTTTCTAAGGAATATTTGAAAATGTAAAAAATTTGTAAAAATATAAATAAAGGAAAAAATATAATTATAATTTTTATTAAAAATTATTATTTTGTTTATATAATTAGGAATTTATTCCTAATTAATTTTGGTTAATTAAGTTTCTTTCTTTACAGGTTGAAGTTATTTCCACAAGTATTACAAAGTTTGAAAATGTTTACCTACTTCAAACGTCAAATATATCAAAACCTAGAAATAAGCAGTAAAATAACACCACAAAATCACAGCAATACATAAATGTGAAAAGTACTAGGAACACACATTACGTTATACATTTTACTGCAGTAGTTTTCGCTGTAATACCGAGATTTAAAAAGACTGCAAAGAGCTTCCACAATTTCATAGAAAATATTGAAGAAAAATTCCATTAAGTGCCTCAATGGGACTTTGTTATCGAGGCCAGCTAATTGTTGGTCGAATTGAAAAGTCCTGGATTTGTTCCCAGGTTTATGAAAAGAGAAATTGAATTTTCGTTTAAAAATCACTATTTTCTTTACAAAAAGGTCAGAAAACATCTACTTGATCGTGAGCGATAAGCAAATTGGCTATCAACTTGAACTGCATCTCGCTGGTCTGGAAGTGGTGGTGGTAGTGGTGGTGGAGTGGTGGTGGTGGTGATAATGATGGTGATGATGATGAATTTCAATTTTTGGGCTGTTTTTTCTTATCATAACTTTAATAGAATAAATATAACAGTCTTATAAAATAGTTAACATAAACACAAAATAACTTCACGCCTATAATCCCCGAAGGGTAAGGCAGAGGTGTACCTAATAGTACACCCACATTTCGCCAGTTATGTTTAAGTCCCATGTTATAGGGGGCGAGCCTATGGCCATCAACCGGGCACAAATCCAGACTCTGTGGCTGCTATTGAGAAAGTCGTGATGGAAAAACCCAATAACACTTTGCCCGACCCGGGAATCGAACCCAGGACCTCATTCTCAGCAGTTGTACTTGCGACCACTAGACCAACGAGGCAGTCAAAATAGTTAAAACACGTCAAATTCATGCGGTATGTCAACCTGCTCAACAGTCAAGCTTTATGATTATACTATCTCTAGGTTTTGCCCGCGGCTTCGCTCGCGTTAATTTATAATTAAGAACCCTAGTTCTTAATTATAAATTAACGCGAGCGAAGCCGCAAATTCCGAAATTTGCTTGTAATAATATAATTCAATCATGATTCGAAAGACAGATGGCGCCACGTTTTATGATAAAAACTTTATCGTTGTTTTCCTCAGGAAGAGTAGTTTTTTCGGGATGAAAGGTACCCTATGTCCATTTCTGTACACCTGACAGCGTATATGCAAAATTTCAGGATGATCGGTTTAGTGGTTTAGTCGTGAAAAGGTAACAAACAAACGTACTTTCGCATTTATAATGTTACTAGCTTATGCCCGCGGCTTCGCCCGCGTGGAGTTAGGGAATTGCCCACGGGATCTTACTTCTGGGATAATAAGTAATCTATGTATCTATCTATAATACATACATAGATTTACATATACTTGCTTATAACTTGCAATTATTAGTTTAAAGTTATATAAATTAAATTAGATCCATGAAATATTGATACCTTGGTTTGAGATTGGACATCGGAATTACTGGATTTTATCTGAAGAGTATGTACACAAATTTTCAAGTCAATTGACCCCGAGAGTAAAAAGTTTCACAGAAAATTCAACACCCCATTTCACCCTCTAAGAGGTAGGAATTTCAAAAAACTGAAACTTACTCTTCACAAAGAATACACCCTCCAATTTTTATATCTTTGGGACCCGCGGTTTGGGCTGTGCGTTGGTATTTCAGTAAGCCAGTCAGGACATGGAATTTTAAACTGGGGGATGATTTTGGAAAAACTGTGATACACGTGTCTCATCATTTTAACTGAAGTATATGTAGACACATTTTCAAGTGAATAAAAAGTTTCACATAAAATTCAAAATGCCATTCCACCCTATCAGGGGTGGAATTTCAAAAAACCCTTTCTCAGTGGATACCTACTCTTCACAAAGAGTACACTGTCCAAATTTCATGTCTCTAGGACCAGCGGTTTGGGCTGTGCGTTGGTATATCAGTCAGCCAGTCAGGACATGGAATTTTAAATTGGGGGATGATTTTGGAATAACTGTGATACACGTATCTTATCATTTTAACTGAAGTATATGTAGACACATTTTCAAGTCAATCGACTCAGAGAATAAAAAGTTTAATAGAAAATTTAACACCCCATTTCACCCTCTTAGGGGTGGAATTTCGAAAAATCCTTTCTTAGTGGATACCTACTCTTTACAAAGAATACACCCTCCAAATTTCATGTCCTTAGGACCAGTGGTTTGGGCTGTGCGTTGATATATAAGTCAGTCAGTCAGTCAGGACTTTGAATTTTATATGTATAGATATCAAATAAATATTTGAATATAAATATAATAATCTTATATAAAATTCTCGTGTCACAATGTTAGTTACCATACTCCTCCGAAACGGTTTGACCAATTTTTATGAAATTTAATATGTATATTCAGTAGGTCTGAGAATCGGCTACTATCTATTTTTCATTCCACTAGGGTAGGTAGGGTAGTTAGGTAAGGTAGGTAGGTAGGGTAGGTTAAAAAAGGTGCATTACAACGCATGACAGCTAGTACTATAAATATAAGTTTGGACATTAGTTTGGATTTAGATGTCACGAAATGTATAGTTATTAATTACATAATGTACTTACGTATAAAGAGCATTGAAGATCTATCGGTCGCTTTTGTCCCTACAGACAAAACAGACGTGACCAGCCCCCGTAGCATGACCACCGTAGACAAGGATTTCTCTGACGGAAGAATCGACAAAATGACAGATTGTGTCGACACAATGACAGATTTCTTTCGGGGGCAGGTGGCCTACCATGACGTCTTCAAGCAGGTGTAATTCCAGTGTGGGAAAGAGATGGCGCTAGACGACCTGTATAACTCTGTCTCTTTCCCTCATAGTAACCATCATAGTAACCCCCCTGCTCTCGTTACTATATCACATTCTGTTTCTTTTCAGATTCCTCCCGTCTGAACGTTATCAGCAACCTAGATCTTCTACTATAAATTACCCTTATTCATTTTATTAAACAACCCTGTATTGTGATAAAAGACGACCTATAATCACAGCTTTGTTTAGTTTTAAAATATTGTTTACATTATTTTCGTCAAAATGAATACATTTGATGAGTTGTGTTTTTTTTCAGGAAATGTTAGTATCTTCTGTTATTTTTATTTAATCAGTTTCTGAAAATAAGAACCGTGATGGGTATCGATGTCTTAACATGATAAACCAAACAAAAAAATACAATTGATGATATTTTTATGGTGTCAACGACCAAACTTGAAACATCAGGACAAAAATTTCAGAAAGCAGTTCGTTATCATGTCTTAGATATCTTAACTGATCACGTCTGCGCAGTTGCGCTGGTTAATTTAATTTGATCATTTAGTAAATCCAACAGCTTTTCAAAACATGGTGTTCAGTTTTGATACGCAAAATTTCCGAGTGCTTAACGTCACATCATCATTCTTTTGCCCTTATCCCAATTCATTTGAGATCGACGCAGCATGTCTTCTTCTTCCATACTTCTCTATTGCTCGTCGTCTCATCAGACACCTCCTTTCGTGCCATATCATCCTTCACACAGTCCATCCATCGTTTCTTTGGTCTTCCTCTACTCTGATTCCCATCCACATTCATACTCAAAACTTTACTCACGACATTTTCCTCATTTAGAGAGCTTTATGTGACGTATCATAAAAAAACAGTTACCCAATCAATTTTATCCATAATGCCGTCAACGGATAGGCAGGCTCACTATCTCATTAACAATATAAGTACCTTAACGATAGTTTCCAACGAAGTAAAACTATCAAGTGTCACGCAAACTTATGATCATAGAACTTTCAGTTGAGGGGTTCTTCAACAAGTTTTAATTAAATCCTAGAATCGATGCATCCACGGAGTACGAGTATTACAACGTTGTTAGATGAAATTCAATCGAAAACTGTCATTCTCTACAAATACTTACGTACGTAAACAAGCATTAGAAATTACCATTCTAATTTAAGCTTTAGTCATTCGTTTTACAGCATAAATTCGAGTGCTTTTAGTGAGCACAGTCATAAAATTTTACGAGCTGCATTCGAGTAAGAGTGATGAGCAAAGTTGGGCTCTCCGTCGCATATTTTAGGGTCTTGTAAGAGAAATAAATCGCGTTATGTCTGTATTGATCTAGGGAAAATAAAATACGGCAATGGTGGCTGCTCCGTTAGTCCCGGCTGGCATTTGTAGATCTTTGACTGTAGTGTTTCGAGTAGTTAGAAGCCAATCAGAGAATCAGTCTTAGTTCTTACTAAGGCGTAACGTATTATTCAGTTACTGGAATGTGAAGGTCAGATTAGCAGTCGCTCCATCCAAAACTGATCAAAAAAATCTGATAAACTTGATCACGTATCGGTTTAATTACTATCGTAATACCTACGTGGATTATGGTTATTTTAAAGCAAATAACCTGTGGGATATTATTAGGACTTTGTGTACGCTTAATTTGCCTTTCATGGGGCAAGGCGGAGGACTCATTAAAGCGGTCGGTCTATAGATCCTTGTGTTAATAAAAACGAGCTTAACCTTTGGTGTGACGTGGATCCGCGCAATCCCGTTATACTGCCGGAACGCTGATCCACGACAAAAAGACACAATGCTTTGTTTTTGTTAGATAACTTCAGTTTAGTTTGTGAATCCACGTTCCGGCGCATACTAAAGGTTAAATGTCCAATTACAGTCAGAGAAAGTTTTTTTGAAGGATGTAAATAAAGGGTGTAAATAGACCCTTAAAGAAGCCGGAAGGCACTTATTCTCCCCGTGTTTGCGATCATTTTTTTGTTCTAGACCATACCTGAGAACCTTCAAGTTACGGAGATATTGGGGGTCAAAGTTAGAACTTTTTCACAATTTTTTTTTTTTAATACATGTTTTAAATGTAAGATTTTTACTTTACATACTATTCAATCAATCCATTAGCACAATGGTTTGAGTGCGTTCCATCGAGTCCTACCGTAAAACGTGATTTTTCACCTAAAAAAAAAAGTCGTTTCCCACCAATAATTTTTGCATAAAGTTACTTAGTTTGATGTACAGAATGCTTGGTTGACGGCTTCGTGAAGGGTTTGTTTACACCTTGTATGTAAATGCTGAAAAATGTTCTCTTCCCTCTTATTTTATTACGAATTTTAGAACACGGCTGTAAGCCACGATTTCAAGTTTAAAACTTCAATATGTGAGCGGTGCAGTACCTATAGAATATTTGAAGACTGGTACACAGGTGAAGTTTCCCAATTTTCGTCCTTACGGTGCTGAAGTTAAAGGTCCCAGTTCTCAAGCGTGCTAGTGTTTGGAAAGTCCTTAGGTAATAAGCACATACTTACTTTATAAAAGTTAGACCAATGATGGCATAGCATAACATCACGCCTGTTATCCCCGAAGGGTTAGGCAGAGGTGTATCTAATAAGTACACCCATATTTCACTAGTTATGTTTAAGTCCGATGTAAAAGGGGGCGAGCCTATTGCCATCAACCAGGCGCAAATCCAGACCCCGTGGCTGCTATTGAGAAATTTCTGATGGAATAACCTAATAACACTTTGCCCAACTCGGGAATCGAACCCAGGACCTCATGCTCACCAATGAACAACGATGAAGGTTTAAAATGGCCAAATTAGGCCAATGGTACTGAGCATGTGTTTATCAATATTCAGAGCATGAGCGCCTTTGGTATATCAGACTATGCACGATATGAACCTCTTCAATCGCACTCTAATTTATTCTATCGTCGACTTCTTACATATCCAGCTGCTACAAGACGTCTTGCAAAGTTTGCGAACAGCCTTTTCTAAATCACACTAGTAATAAATCCATCTCTTCGCTTAATTAACATAAAGTGCTTGTATTTATACTTGCACGTGACTGAGCGTATGATAATAATTTAAAAAAAACGCGCTATGATAGCCAGAATGTGAAAATCGTCGTCTAAAATGGTGGAATCTGAAAGCTATGAAATCATAACAATCCTTTTCGTCGAAACATTTTCGAGAATTTTCGTCGACGCGCACATCAATTTAGTCTTTCGTACCGAATTATACTTAAAACGATTTCGCGAGCCTTTTGCATTTTCGTAGGCTTTTTAATAGAGTGGTTCGACGGCGGGAATATTGTCGACGTATTTTTATTTTAACACTTTCATGAAAATTGTTTTGAGTGGATAACTAGGTTCTCTTTTGGACCTGAAATTATTGACGGACAATGTAGCAAAGTAAACGTTTACGTCATGACAGGCCGGGTTGTAAAATGTGTAAGCGAGAAGACACAAGACTCAAATTCACGTCATTAGACAGAACTTTTAAAAATACCGAACTAAATATTCAATATCTTACTCGTGCGTTTTTATGACCGCGACAATCGGGTGTGTTGGCGTTTAGTTGAATATTGTATACAAGGTTTAAACGGACCCTTCACGAAGCTGTCAACAAAGCATTATACAACATTAGTTTTAGTATATGCGAAACCTGAAACACGTGTCTAGTATTTTCATGTAAAGAATCTATGTACAAAATTTCTAAACTGTATCACGAAAAATCACAAAGTTATAAGCTTGTTCTGTTATCTGGTTGTCCGCACAAAAACGTGATTACCACACGACGCCGCCGCGCGCGCGGCTCCAGCGTCCTCTTGAGCTCATTGATAATAATAATTTGGCAGTGGGTACCTAAAGTATTGCGATAGGTACTTAGTATCGCCCGGTGTCCAACTTGTAACATTTTTTTAATTTTTTTGAGACAAAATATGACATGGTTTAAAAATTATTGGTATCGATTCAGTTACTTATTCTGAACAAACTATATACAGGTTTCGCATATACTAAAAAAATGTTGTACACGAGTCGTTTTCCAGAAATATTTTTTGCGGAGAGTTCGATACTCTACGCAAAAATAAAAATAAAAACTTGTGAAAAATTTGGAACTTTGACCTCCAATATCTCTGTAACTACATATAAGGTTCCCAGGTATGATCCAGACCAAAAAAATGATAGCAATGATTGGGAGAACAAGTTCCTTTCAGCTTCGTTAAGTGTCTTTTTACACCCATATTCCATTAGGTGTTGTTTTGTTGAAAAACCTTTTTCTGAATATAAGCAGTATGTACCTACATGTCCACGAAACATGTTTCAGTGTCATGGCGTGCCGTGTCACGCCAAAAGCATTATTAGGTTCATTCATTTAGTGTGGCTTTCTAACCATACTGAATGTGTTGGTGTGTTTCAACCGCAGATATACCTGGTATCACGAACCGTGTGAAAACCAAGCGTGTCTTGTTTTGACTACCTACTATGACGTCATAAGCACTATTTAGTTGCAAGCAAATTGCTATACAAAATAGACCAAGTTTTTGTTTTTTAAATGTGTAGAATTAAGTTCTAGAGTTGTAACGTTGTTGTTTTAAACAAATAGCTTGCTGCGACAGTAGCCACCTTAAGCGTAAAATGCTTAAGCCGGAAACGCGAAGTAGGTGCTCTCACGTTATCTAGGAATATCTATATCTGTGGTTTCAACCTTATTCTGCCGCTAAAATCTAATTTCCAATTTTGAAATCACGTGCAGTCCTTACTCAGTTATTTAACCTATGATTTTTTTTCTTACCTTTGCAGTATGACAGAAAAGTATACATCGAAGACTGTGTGCATGAAGTCCTGGGTTCGATTCCCGGGTCGGGCAAATTGTTACTGGATTTTTCCAGCACGAATTTCTCAGTAGCGGCCACGGAGTCCGGATTTGTGCCCGGTTGATGGCAATAGGGTTGCCCCCTATTACATGGAACTTAAACATAACTGCCGAAATGTTGGTGTACTATTAGGTACACTTCTGTCTAATCCTTCGTGGATTACAGGCCTGATTTTTAAGTTAAGTAGAATAAAGAGATATCTATCTGCTAATAGAATTAGGGCTATCCCTAATCACACTTACCTTATTCCTTCCACTTTTGTTTCCAGCGGGATTTCAATATAGGCATCACCTGACTTACCTACTTGTCAAGGTTTAATGAGTGATCCTCCTAATTAAGTAAGGCATGTGTTTCGTTACTGCGGTAAGTTTCGATATACCAGTCATCACATGTGATGTATGAGATGATACTCTCATACATGTATCAATGAAGAGTGATTGAAAACAACGAATTATTAAAATATTTAAAACGCACAATAGCCATTATTTATTTATAGTATTTGAGCACATACATATGTACATATATACATACCTAGGCATACACATAAACCTAGTGCCAGGTCAATAACTTCTTAAAATTACTATTTAATATAACGCAAATTAAATATAAGTAACTTCAAAGGATATCGAAAAAGTAAATAATGTTTGCATTCGTACAAGTTTTAATTATTTTCTTTAACGATACGTTTGTCAGACAGATTTAAGATTTGAACTAATTGCTTGGGGGAATTAAGTAAATTAGAATCATATTTCGTGTATTCCATTTAATGAAATACATAAATTCGGGTTGGCACAACTACAAAGTATTAACAGTGAAAATATAGAGAAGAATTTTATCAGTCATAGAAACATCAGGATCTTTGGTTCTATACGTTCGTTAGAACATAGGCGATTATAAATTGTTACTAACTAATTAGAATACAACAAATTATCTTAGGACGTTAGGAAGAAGGTATATTAACAGAAGAATAATTTTCACTGTAGTTGATGCGCTCCCCGAACTGTTGCTGCCATCTGTGGAAGAAGAAAAACAGAATTATTTACTGGAATATATAAAAATGTTGACATTTTTCAACCCTCCTTACTACTCTAGTTGTAACCGGGTATTCAAAACTAAATTCGGTCTCGCAAGTCATATCCGGGCACATGACAGGATATAATTTTAGTTTATTTAAGGGTCATTATTTTCGAAATCGATAAGGAGGACTGTACGCACAACGGCCTATCAAGCTCTATAACCAGTTTATGCGGATCTGTCATTGTATAGGACATCTATACAAAGCGAGGCCATGTTATACTGGAAATGTACTGCTTCATGTGCCGCCGTTTGTACATAAGTAAATAATAGACACTGTATTTTAAGTACGCTATAATCTATGTAGCTGCTACGCCGTAGCAGTTAGCTACGGCGTAGCCGCGTAGCAAACTCGTAGCACTTTACAAGACAGCAGAGTAGTAGTAAATGAAAATTTTTTCTTCGTATAACTTTAAACTGCGCTTAAAATAACTCAAAATAAAAATAACCTAATTGGCTATTTAGCAAGTAGGCGAAAATTGTGAAAGTCAGCTTGATTTAATATTACGCTCCAAGGACCAACATTTTGTCAGTACTTAGACTTTAACTGAAAACTTTAGCTTAACAAGTCGTTACTGTAAAGGCCTAAGTGATCTCAGTGGAGTCCGATTTAAACTGGCAGGGCAGCTGGTAAAAAAATATTGCTTGGTTTGCTCTGTGGCCTGATTTTGTAGCCAATTAAGGAATTTATGTTTTAAGAAATTTCGGGTTACCACAAGTCAACACTTACTGGATGTTTAATCGATTAGTAAGGTATGGTGAAAAACTATTTCGTCTTCTTAAAGTATGGAGTAGACCTCACGTCAGTAATCACCTTGAGGTGACCTAACGTAGAATAGAGCTTCAGAAGAATAAGGGACCAGCTTATATTGGTTACTTCTGAATGTTGTTCGACCTACTGGATGTTGTCACTTGTAACTTATTCTTTGTTAATGCTAAGACTTGTTTTATTTGAACGATCTGCATGGCCTATGTCTAAGATAGGGTGACATTTCTTTTTATTTTTTTTTTATTTGTTCGGAAGAACCAACAATTACACATTATATATTACAAAAAAATGGGAAATAAGGAGTTATACAAATGTGCACCCAACAACGTTCTCCACAGATACACAAAAGACAAAGACAATGTTGATGAAGTAAAAGTCAGACAGAGTAGACAATTGCATGAGATAAAATACATAAAAACATAAAAATACATTAAAGTTACAGCCACTAAGGAACACTAAAGACACATACTATTTACATAGATTCTGGATTGCGTCGAGTAATATTTTTCTAAATGATCCAACAGACAGAGCAAATACATCCAAGTTAGAGAAGAACTTATTGAAATTACCAAACGACTCTCGTACAACAAAACCTGCTGTATAAAGCATCAATTTCACTCTAGGTAGGGTCTTTTTTTTTTTTTTTTTTTAACTTGGTAAAATCATCAAATCAGTCCTCCCACCCAGGGCAGAGCGGGAGGGACTGTCAGACTTGTACTGACTAAAATCCACGGTGTCCTTCAGTAGCCCTTTATGTTCCAGGGTCACGGTAATTCTATGAGTCCCGCGACCCCGGCAGGCTTTGGCCCTCTAGAGGGGGCCCCGTCATTATGCTGACACTCTTAGAGGCGCGCGTGGAAAACAACGCGCCGTCGACCCGGGCATGGTCCATGGTCGGACAGCGAGTCGCCCATTACTCGCCGCCCGCATGCCCGCGCCTACGGTGGCCGGAGATCGTCTGCCGACGTCCGGCACCGTGGGCGTCTACCACTGCGGCTGGTGTGGAGGGAGGACGCTGTCCTCTCCCTCACGCGGCCCGCCTCCTCCTTCGCGAGCATGGTCTAGGTAGGGTCTTTGAAATATTATTATATCACAGACTGTTTATAACGTTGCCACGACTGTTTATTTTATTTTTATATTATTTTTCTTTATTGATTTAGGGATATTTATGATAGCAGTGAGTATGTCAGTTCCATCGTACCCTAAATACACATTGTTCATATCTGGACCATGAACCTAACTGACCACTCTTCGCATCATTGCCATTTGGTTGAGCCAGGATTTTATGGAATGTGCCTACTTTGACTGTCTATTACACACAAACATTTGCAATATTAATTATTGTACGATGCGATGATTTCATAATATTGTTACTACAACATAATCCGCAGAAACCACTTTTTAATTAAAAATAAATACCACTTGTGTGCATAATTTAGCAGAAATATTTAATTAGTACTAACAAACTTTTGATGTTAAACAAACAGGTGTAGGCGACTCAAAAGATTACTTCAAAGTAAACAAAACTTTATGAAAATTCATGTTTTTCGTCTAAAACTAGTTGAAAAACAAAGGCCAGCTTTATCAACTTAAGGTGTATTTTTGAATAAAAACAAAAGGCTTGTCTGAGGGACCAATCAGATTAGAGAGAAGTTGGAAGATACAACCAAAGTAAAGTAGACTTTAGAAATTCTGAGGTCCATTTAATTAATTCAAGATCTACCCAAACGAGTTCGGTTACTTGGTGGATTTTATAAATAAACTTGGTAAACTTTTAGTACTTACTTCAAGAATAGAATCAGGACATTATAAATGCCATTCGAGTATGATTTTTTATAAAGAAGAAGATTAATAATTTTAAACATATTTTTTTTTAAATCTCTTACATTTTCCTTATTTGCTTAACCTTTTGAACGCCAGAACATAAACGCACGCGCGTGCCCTCCACGCCAAACCACAATTTCACCTACCATTTTGTCACATACTTGTGTCGTTTGGCGTACAGGGCACGCGCTTGCTTGTCACGTATATGTGACTATGGCGGTCAAAAAGTTAAATAAACGATAATTTGTGGATAAACGTAATTATAATATACTAACTTTAGTGACCTTACCCAGACCTACATGTTTGCCAAACATCAAAATCTGTGCAGCTGTTAAGCGCAAAAACATAACAGACAGACAGATAGACAGTTACTTTTGCAATTATGACATTAGAATAGATATAAACCTATACTTTACTTAATCCGTGATTTTGTTACTACTTTTGAAAAGGTTGTTCTGAAACAATATGCGATCTGAATCTAATAAAAAAAACAATCGCGTCTTATTCCAGTATCGATTCAAACCCACAATAACAATCGAATAACTATTACAATTGTCGAATAAAATTGCAAGCAGAGGCTGAACAGTCAATTCAATCTATCGCCTGTGTAGTGTGAAATAAAAATCAACGACGCAGCCGTTTGATTTGATAAACAATGACGTAGTCTTGATTGTTTTTTTTTTTGCTAGGATTTGTAATACACAGACAATTGGTTACGGAGATTACTTTGCGGGCGCGTAATCGAATAATTTCGATTGTATTCGTTTGAATATTTGTAACAGATTATTCGATTTACATTCACGTTTGTTTACAAAGTCAAGTTTTATTAACATTGCTTCCCCCTTAGCCACGGGCAACACACAAAAGCGACACACATTTTAGTTACGTACACACGGCGCCACATCAAGCTGTACATTTCCAGTATAACATGGCCTCGCTTTGTATGGGTTTCCCGTACAGTGAGAAATCTACATCAACTAGTTATGTATAGCTTGATTGGTCGTCTTGCGTACGGACTGACAGGCCTTACTTAGCCATCTATCAGTGCGTTCGTAAGCTTTGAGGCAGCGGATGCGGACTAAACAAATGATACATTGTTTCGAGCACGCCACGAGTTACCACTCCGTGACTTGCAATGTAGCAGTACTTATAACAAGGAAAAAAGTGAAGAAGTCGTGAATGGGGCGTTAGGTGGTAGAATTTAGGCCGGACTCCGCCGAAGCGGAGACGAGATGAGATGAGAGATGTATTATAAACCACCAATAGAGTTTCGTTATTAACACTTCTCGTCTCCGCTTAGCTTTAGTGGAAACGGTTGAGGAGAGAGGAAAGGAGATGGCTCGTAATTGTTTAGGCCAGCCTCCGCGCTAGAAGGCCAAGAGCACAGTGGAGACGGGATGAGACGTGAGCGGCGTGGTGCGAGCGGCGTGCAGTGTGCTGTGAGCAGCGTGCGGGGTACATCTCTTCTGCTCTCCGCTTTGCACATCTTCGCACAGCTTCTGTGAATACAGTCTAGCTCTTACGCGTCTCCTCTACTCTCCGCTTCGCACATCTCTGTTCGTCTTCGTTATTGTGGAGCCCGGGCCTAATACCACGATAAGGAAAACTATAAAAAAACGACTAACAATCTCCCGCCTGCCCCACACTGAAGTATTTTCTATACTAGCCAACTATTTCTTCACTACAGTGTAAGTTTATCATAACAGCCCCATAACACTACATCACATAAACTTGCCTGGATTTAAGGCTAATTTCCCTCAGGGGTGGTAGAAACAAAGAGCACTTTTGACTTAAAAGCTTTAACTAATCCTTGAACTAGAAGTGGCTGTATTTAATAGTTTATGTGCGTGATTCAAGCTTGTAGGCAAATAGATATGACCTAGGTTATGAGACTTGTGGACGTTTCAAATATTCATGTCGTATTTTTGGTTATTTGACCCACTTACGTCATAGAAATCGAGGTTAAAACAATTTTGGGTTAGTTTTGTCTCTGATTTTTAAATATTTAATATTTGAAGTCGACTTTCTTGTTAATTCGACGAGCTACGTGAATAAACATGACCCTTTGCTGCTGCTGAGCATGTGGTCCTGGGATCGATTCTCAGGCCTGGCAAAATTTTAATATTTTGTTTAGTATCAATCCAGAGTCCTGATTCGTGTCCAGTTGATGGCCATAGGCTCGCCCCCTATTACATGGGTCTTGAACATAACTGGTGAGATGTGAGTGTACCATGTTACATTTCTGATTTACCTTTTGAGGAATATAGGCATAATGTTGTTATAGATAGAATAAACAGAGTTAGTGTGAGTATAAACTAAAACTTGTAAATAAGGAACGAAAGACGAGGTTTCTACCCAGATGGGGACCATGATAGACGGAGTTTAATAAGTGATTAAGGAACAAGCTGTGAGTCTTGTTATTAAACAAAATTATGAGAATGAGAAAATGCATTACAAATAAAAACAATCATTAACTAACTTGTTGGACTATGCTACTGCCGAGCGTGAGTTTTTAGGTTCGATTTCCAGATTACACAGTTTTTTAACGACGTTTTCATTCAAGAATGTTACACGTACGTCCTTCAGGAAAAACAGGCTTAAAAGTAAGGGTCAGATCTATTCATGAAAATACGGCTACAGTTTGCTAACTCTAAACACTCCCCGCTCTCTATCCGCGTTTTAACACATAACATCACACCTATGCTATATGCTTCAGGCAGAAGTGTACCTAATAGTACTCCCACATTAAACATACCATTTAATATCAGACTTTTTCTAGAATCTATATCACATTTTAAACGAGGTTTCGAGGAGCTCGTGGCTAAATAATAACAGCCGCTCGGATCGATCTTAAGGTTTAGGCTGTCATTTGTAGATCTTTGACAGTCGTTACAGGTAGTCAGTGGCCCGAAAGTCTGATAACCAGTCTTACCAAGGAGTATCGTATTACCTAGTACGAACTGGGTTGTGGAGGTCATATAAGCAGTCGCTCTATGTAAAATACTGGTATTCAGCTGCATCCGGTTAGACTTTCCAGTCTAACCAACATAGTTGGGAAAAGGGTAGGCAGATGGTGACCTAAAAAACGTTTCGCTACAAAACGAAAACGCACTCTGAGAATTCATGTCTCTCATTTATCAGTGTACTTAATTACTTATCCTACAGATTTCTTACAGCTCACTCTTATTTATTTTAACAACCGCTAACCTTTATAATTTGTTTTTTTTTCCTACATCCGCAGTGTTGCACTCCAGCATTATGTTTGCAAACTTGTTTTCTTTTGTGCCGCTGTGTGGAGCCACATGTTTTTGCGGCTCTTATCTCCGTTTCAATTCTAAGCTTTGCGGCGTTTCCTTTTATTGTTTGTTATAAATGAAGGGATGTTTTGTTATTTTTTATTGTTTTGTATGTGTGTTCTAAATAGATGTTTGAAAACATGAGTGGAGCATTGTTTTCATTTTCGAATTGTTTACTGTTTATGTAAGTTTATAGTGGACTAGTTTTTGGCTGCGGCTTCGCTCGGTTTATGTATGGAAATTAACTCACAGGAACATGTAGAATATAGTATATGACACTCGGGGATAGTGTAGGTGAAAGAGTCTTCGGAATCGGATCAGTAGTTCTGAATATTCCCTGCATCCATACTTACAAACGTGAAAAATTATTAACTTCACCTCTTATTAATATGATTTATCTAACAAGAAAAAGAAGATTGGCATAAATGATGTACTGCCAAAAATTCTTTCATCCCCAATTTAACCCCTTTCGGGGGTGTATAACAGAAAATACTTCCTAACTTTTGTTATTCAAGGAACTTTTTACAAAACGTGCTTCTAGACCTAGTGTTTATAAAAATAATACAATATTATTCGGTTTTTTTTCGGAAGATTTTTTACCTCATTTTACTTACTTTGTTGAAATTTAGCCAAATAAACTCAACCTATTTCGATCTCTGTTTACATTTAATTTATTTTGTCACTAACCACTCAATTAAAATACAATTAATATTATACTGTTGACAAACAGACGCTTATCACAACCAAAATATGATACATTTTCCAACGTTTTATCAACGCGGTCTGTGGTGGTAGTGAATTGTTTATCTAAACAAACAAGCTTATAGTTTAATAAACACATTTTTTTAAAACAAGCTTTTTAGGTATGACGTCATTTTTTTCCTATTGTTCTCAGCCAGCCCTTTTAATTGATATCCATATCATGAGGGTGAATAAGAAATAATTAGTCCGCCATCTTTGGGAGTTAGCCATATTGGATTTAGAATGACGTCACTTAGCTAACCATGTAATGTCATCTAAACTAAACGTGTATGTAAAATTTCAGCTCAATCGGTTAATAACTGTTTTAAAATTCAGTTGCAGGATTGGACCTGAACAAAGTACGTACAAACATTGCAAGTTAAATAAAAGCTTGTGAAAACGAAATATATTGTATCAAAATTCAAAACATTGTTACTTTGACAAGTTTAGGCAAAACAGTTGTGGTCGAAACTCAATGAAACTCGTTTTCGAGTGTGGAGCTTTTATAAACATTGAAGGATTAAAATATTTGCCAAAACCTATCCATATATGGGTCTACAATACAGGGTGTAAACAGACCCTTCTCATAACCGTCAACCAAGCATTCTGTACATCAAACTAAGTAACTTTACGCAAAAATTATTGCTGGGAATCGACTTTTTTTTTGAAGTGAAAAATCACGTGACACGGTAGGACTCGATGGAAAACACTTAAAGCATTGTGCTGATGAATGGATTGAATAGTACGGAGGTCGTGGAGGTGTGTAAAGTAAAAATCTTACATTAAAAACATGTATTTAAAAAAAAACTTGTGAAAAAGTTGGAACTTTGACCCCCAATATCTCCGTAACTAGGTTCCCAGGTATGGTCTAGAACAAAAAAAATATATCGCAAAGACGGAGAGAACAAGTGCCTTTCGGATATGTTAAGGGTCTATTTACACCCTTTATATTGGTGACAATATGTCGTTATGACACAAATTGTACAGATGACATTTTTATCAATTAACGCTGCCTTTTAAAGTCAACCCTTAAAGCTCCCACTGCTGGGACAAAGGCCTTCTCTCTGTGACAGGGAGTGGGCCGTCATACACCACATGGGCGCAATGCGGGTTTGTGGATGTCGCATGTCATCGAATTTGTTGGTCTGGGCTATGGCGGTTTCCTCCCGATGTTTTCCTTCAACGTTTTTGAATCTAGTGATGAATTGATGAAGTTATTAAGAGCCTGAATTTGAACCTATGACTCACAACTCTTATTTCATGGCTTATTTATTTATTCCTTTATTTATTTCCTTTACATATAATTTACATTTTTAAATATTTCTATACAAAGTAATATAAAACTTTTAAAAATATAAAAATAGTAGCCCACCGGCTTCGAGAACAGGGTCCAAGCTACCGGTGGTCAGGGCTCTTGAGAGAGAAACCTCCTAACGATACGCGCCGTGTCCTGAAGTACTACTTTCTGAATCAAGACCTTGATGCAGCTGCCAAGCGAGAGCCTCCTGCTCGCCCGTTAAGCGTCCGCGTCTGTATGATCGCGTACGCACGGGAGTGAGGATATCTATAACCGCGCGCACGTATCGCTCCACGGGGCGGTAGCGCGTGCGTTTTCGATCTCGCGCCGTGTCCTGAAGTACTACTTTCTGAATCAAGACCTTGATCCAGCTGCCAAGCGAGAGCCTCCTCGGATGTTGCTCGAGGCTTTGGCTATTAGGCAATTGGCTGAAACGACTATCGGCACTGTGACTATTTATTTATTTATTATTAGGCTTCTCAACACTGTTACATTTTAATTTGTGAATTACTAAACTTAACTTATTGCTACTTATTATGCTGAGCCATCACTTCTCTCACCAATCCTAAAGGTGCTCAAGAATTTCCGACACAAAGCAATATTCGTACAGACAAAAAATTGAATTCCACAAAAAACTCGACGGCGCGACTATGAAGTACCAATTTACATAATATAAAAAGAGTATGGTTGTTCGTTCGTTCCTATAAACTTTACTATGGGCGTCAAGTGAAACGGTTTTCTGCAAAATTACCCACTTTTCATATGGAAATGCGGCCGATTAGTTATGAGTCGGGCTTTAAAATCGCTAGTTATTGTTAGTAGGCTGCATGGACTTGTTTTTAATGTATTATTTTAATACTTAATACATATTCCAGGCAAAGGCATTAAATAATGAGTAACGCAGTGTGTGTGATTGCCTCGTTGGTCTATGGTCGCAATCGCGACTGCTGAGCATGAGGCCCTGGGTTCGATTCACGGTTCGGGCAAATTGTTATAGAGTTATTCGATAAGGAATTTTTCAGTAGCAGCCACGGAGTCTAGATTTGTGCCTGGTTTAGGGCAATTGGCTCGCCCCCTATAACATAGGTTTTAAACATAACTAGCGAAATGTGGGTGCACAATTGAATACACCTGCCTAACCCTTCGGGTATGATGGCGTGATGTTATGTTAATGCAGTGTGTCTGTTTGATTCTCCTGAAGTGTGTGAATAAATCTTACAGGAATCTTGTTTTTTTTTTTCAGCTTGACCATAAACGGCTTTTTTTATAAAAAATAGAGACGAGAGAAATTAACACGCGTTTTTATCGATAAAATGCACGTGAACAAACCCATAAAAACTTATTTATAAATTTTTCCCGTGAATCGTTGTCGTCGTTTTTCGTTTATTTCATGTAAAAAATAAAAGGTTAATAATTTGGACTAGTAACTAGTAACAGTCATCTATTTTATAAAGATCAAAGAATATGCAAAAGAAATTAAACCTTCACAGAAGCTACAAAAAAAATCGTAAAAGAATAAAAAATCAACATCCTGAGTTCCTGACTTCTTCCTGTCTACAACCTTTTTAGTTACACTTCCTTTAATTTACAAGGTCACGACTTACTTTTCTAAGAGTTCTAACAGAATATTATTTACTTGACAAAGGAAATAATTAATGAACAGCCTGAGTATTACGGTAACGTAATCAGCAAGGTGTAGCTACAGGGTGATATTGTGTTGCGTTCCGCTAACGAGGTGTACCCCTTATATTATTATAACGAGGTCGAACTAGGGATGCTTATAATCTTCAAGGGGAGGATATCATTGTTTTTTCACTTTCAGCTTTAAAGAGTGAATATTTTGAGTTCAAAGTCAAGTTTATTTAGGATTTTAGGATTATTTGTTTTTTGCCTAGTGTAGTCAAATACCTACTTACAAAACTTGGCATTATTTTAGAATTTTGTTTCTGTTACGAATATTGCTAAAGTGTAAATGAAAAAGTAAAATAAGAGATTAAGTTTAGTCTGTTTTTTCCGAAAGAATATTATTTTATATTGTTCCTGGCCTTCATAATAAAAATAAATCTTCACCAACCCTGGCTGAAACGGTCTGAGCAACATATACCATTTATTGTTAAATACCTCAACGCTTTCAAAATAAAAGATTTATGTTTTATTTTATTGTAGTTAAATTATTAAAAAAATGTAAAACAGATAAATATAAACAGGCATCTCAAAACGTTCTTTTAATTCTTCTTTCTATTTAATATAAATATTTGTCTGTGATAGTTCCACATACTAGTTTATTATTTTACTGTATTTATTTTTATGGGAAACTAGTATGTATTTTAAATAATTGCTACAATAAAATCTGGTATTAACCTAATAAATAACTGCAAGAAAAAAGTACTCCGTTAGCCATAACCATAGCGAACAATTGGTAATAGAGAAACGCCTGCGACTGTTTAACATAATATGAGCATTTCATTTCCCTAACAACTTAATTACGGACTAAGACCTCTAATTAACCTGTTCCAACTCCATAGACGAATGAGTTTCACAGTTTTTACAGCCAACATAATCCACATAGCTAAACGACGCGCGACGTAATAATTTCAATGTGTCGCGTGGTCGAGAACGGACGTACGCTGCACCATGTGTGCATACAAGTGACAAATGTTTCCGTAGGAATCGCTTTGCTAGTGACCGCAAGAGTCTCGCATATGCTACGTCACCGCAACGTATCGTGACGCCCGAATTTACTATAGGATTACGCTCCTCGGACGTAAACAAATGACGCTTTGGTGTGTGGCGATGCAACGAATTTTGTCTTATTTAGTTGAGGGTTAAAATCGGGATTTTGGTACTTTTTAGCAGAGTGCTATACTGCAGACGTTATAGACGTGTAAAAGAGATGGACACACTTTCAAGGCCATGTAGATGAAATGATGATGATGATCAATCGCAATGTAGATGAGACTATGTAGAAAAAAGTGGCATATCAAATTGCAAAATTCTTAGTTGATTGGATGTCATATGTAGTAGGTTCTTAATATGCCTGTGTATTTATATGCGCGGTACAAACGTAACGTAAATTACGTCGAATTTTTAAATAAAAATACCCGTTTCTGATTATAATATTTTCATAATTTTAAGAATGTATTCAAATTCCATAGATTTGTGTTAGGTACTGATTGTGCTTGTTGCAATCAATTAAATTAAAATGTTATAGAATAATTGTATTTTCGATTAAAAAATCGACGTATTTACGCCGCACGCTCGTGCAGGGCCTCTGATGTCATTGCTATAAGGTAAAAAGAAAACAGTGAATTGCATTTCTATTAGCCTTTGACTTGTTGAAAGACAATTAGGAGCAAAATGATATTTTTTAGACAAAAAGAACGTCAGTGAACTCAAAACTTTATTAGAAGACAAAGTTCCTATGATAGTCTGTCAAGCAGACAGCGATCAAAGGTCGATACCTCCTGTCAGTAAAACAGTTTTGAATAGTTTTATTGAAAATTGCTTTCATTTAATTGAGCTGTCCGTTCGGCGAATCTAGTCGATAATTATCTAGTGCAATTACATGAACTTTTCAGGTATTATTGACCTTATGCACAAGTCACCTTCGAATGGAACCTTCCAAGGTTTCGATTTGAAAATTAATATAATTTTCTTAGAAAAGATTATGGAAAATGGTAAGTGCCTATCAAATACAAACATAATGAAGATAAACCTTATTTGTACATCATACCTAATTATGTACTGTTATTTAACTAAGTAATTCCGAGTGCTAAAAAGGCTTGGAGCATGATTATGTCAGAATAATATTGTAATAAACAGTTCTCAAAAAAGTAGCAGCTGAAAATATCAGTTTTTGAAACGGAAATATTTTGACATTTCAATTAGGCCCATCAGCGCGCCGGCCGGGGTCCGGTTATAAAATCTACATAAATTTTATCGATATTAATTACGATTTTATCGCTTGGCAACACTAAAAGGTGTTGAGTTAAAATATTGATGCTGATATAAACTTTATTCGGATTTTTTTATTTGGTACATGTTTTTCTACATTGACAGTCTGTAATTAAAGTTCAAAGAGGCTTCACATCGGTAAACAAGATAACTTAGATATTATAACATTTACTGTTATAATATCTAAGTTATAATTATCTGTTACTATTAAAGGCCTTATACATTTTATGACTATTTTATTAAACAATTACAAGCTGTATACTGACAATTTAATGACGCAACGGAAAATGATAGTATGTCCATAATGTGAAAATAAAGTAAAAAAAGAAAGCGTCCTTCTTGTTTTGGTTCACTCTAGCTAACCTACTATGTGGAACCCTGATGTACAATGCGTCGCTTACAACTTTATGGGAGAAGACAGGATGAGCTGTACACAGGACAAATTCAACAAGCAATGACTCCCATTAGCGCTGGACCGAAAAACAAATTAGAAGTTATGCAAGAAGGCCCTTGCCACAAACATGACATCAATAAATAATAGTCAAATGAGGAGAAAGTTATTCAGAACATTGTGTAGGAAACTATGAAAAGCTGTTCAACTGTCAACCTACGCAAGTACACAATCATAACTAGAACGCCTACATTCGAACTTCAAATCATAATCATATGCTACAAACCGCTCGCTGTAAATCCTCAGAACACTAAGCTTTATTGATAGTGTGAATATCAAATTAATTCTAAGTGGGTATTATTACATCGTGCCTTACCTACATCGACATTTGGGTAATGAGAACGAGCCGTCTGCAAACGTTTTCGCTTAATAAATATTTGCTTAATAATGAACTTGATGCCATTAATAAACCATAAAGCAATCTAGAGAGAAGCAGAGATAATGCTATATTGGGGTGTCATGTTAAGCCTGCTACGTTGTATCAATACTGTAAGGCTGTGTTCACATACGTGGTTCCCGTATATGGTGACGATATAGCCATATGATGTGGATCAGTGCATATGGTGGGGGTCTGTCGGTGTCCATATAAAGTGCCGTGACGGTTATCAAGTATTTAAAAAATAAGAAACTCATAATCATCTGCATTGCCTTTTCCCAACTATGTTGGGGTCGGCTTCCAGTCTAACCAGATGCAGCTGAATACCAGAATTTTATATGGAGGTCGCTCCATGCCTGTCTGACCTCCACAACCCAGTTAGTACTGGGTAATACGATACCCCTTGGTAAGACTTTCGGAGCCACTGACTACTTGTAACGACTGTCAAAGATCTACAAATGACAGCCGGGACCAACGGATTAACGTGCTTTCCGAGGCACTGAGGAAACTCGGTATGTAATGGACGGTCAAATAAGAAACTCAATGTAATCAAGTTAATGAGAGCAAATCATAGCCTGACAGGAGAATAGAAGAAAAAACATGTTGCGTCGACCCCAACTAATATAGGACAATGGCAGGAAGATGATGGCAAGACACAGACAAGATGCCATTTTCTTTCATCTGATTTCATTTCATTTGATTTCATATTCGAATCCAAATTGTCATGTTCTGGGATCAGGATACGCAACATGGCCTCAAAGATACATGGCGTAGTACGCGAGCTTTCTAATGCACACGGATACGGACACGATACGATTACGGATACTACGTACTGTCAGCAGTAGCCGTGTCCGCGCGAGAAACTTCAGGTACGCAAATAATAGTAAGTAGAAGTTCGCATATGAACGGAATCTGTGTGTAAGTGTGAAAAGGGCCTGATGGTTCCGAAATTATGCGAGTAATTAAGGCAAATTGATTCATCTGTGGAAGCAAGCTATAGTGAGTAAACTGTTGCTAATGATATGATAATGTATGTTATTTGGAATAATAATTCAGGCGTTTTGTGTGATAATGTTCAATCTAGGAATCAGAAATTTAAGAACATGAGTTTTTTGATATTTTATTGTGTACAGGGAAATCAATTTACGGCAAAAGATATCATGACGTTAAAAGCTACATCAATAATATTGTTTTTTTTTTTAATTTCTGGGCGAAGATCCGTCGAGGCTTGATCCAACCAGCTAGCAAGCTAGCTGGTTGGATCAAATTCAGAAAGCAGTACTCCTTGGTACGGCCCGCATTGTGAGCAGATTCCTGTCTTGGAGCCTTAACCACCGGTAGCTTGGACCCTGCTCACAACACTGGCGTTTTTTTTTATGTAGGTAATTATGTTTTTTTACGAAATATTTAAAAATATGTCGGATCCGGTCATTGGTACGGACATAAAATGAATCGCAATCGCGCTAGTGGTGACATCACACGACCTACTTACAAGTCTACCCACACCACAGCATGCTTCTATAGAGCCGTGATGTGCCCACATGATATACGAGCCTAACGGAATAAATCCTGACAATCCGACAAATATAATGAATGTGCAGAAAGGATGAATAATTTAACAAAGATAATTACTTTGACATTTCACTTATTTGTCGAGCTAAACAGAAGAATTAAGGTTACTAATAATGTCACAACATAGCATGATTGTTTTGTTTTAACTATAATTAACCCCACCACAAAGTGGGCGGCATAACGTGACTTCTATTAATAATTTGTTTCTAATTTCATAGCTTCGACCTTTCATAGGTCGAATTGTATATTAACGATGACAAGAAAAGATATTATTGAAAACAATCTCATAAATAGAAAATCCGATTTTATTACCCCGCTCACTGCGATGTCAAAGGCAATGCTTGTTTCTTTGAAAACATATCTATGCATAAAGTCTCTGAAAATCGTTGCACTATCTGTTCTGACTTCATTTTCATCAGACATAATTTCATATTTTGTCCTTTTATTCTCGGATAAAAATTCTGTTGAATTTTCCAACTCTTCGATATTTTTAGTTTTACTTCACTCTTTCCTTATTGACGATATTTTCTTCAAAAATGTGGAAATTCACAAATGAAAGGGAACTTTTGAGATCACCCGTTCACCTGCCTACCTTAATTGTTACACGAGTTTTCTTTTTAGCCAAATTGTTATTCTGAATTCTTCTTCCGTTTTTATTAGATCTGTTATGAAGATTTTAATGTCCGTTTTCCGCTCCATGAATTTTTACCTTTTGTAATATTTATTCTAACTTTGTTGGTTCATGAGATCTTGCATTTATATTTGCTACTTTCTTTGTATTGTCGGAAGAAAGTGTGAAAATAAATTCTTTAGCTCACACAGCTTGTGTGAGGCGTAATGCTGGAACATACAGCTGAATATCAAATTACTACTGTAAACAGTGGAGCAGTTTCTGCGCTTGCAGCTATGTATCTTAAGCATGATTTCTTAGCATGTATACTTGATACATATGTATTGTACTGCTCCCGGCTTTGTCTTGAATAAACATGTTATAGTTGGAAGCAATTTCATATAGGAGATATTTGCAGAAAGACTCAAGTTGGAACATAGGGTTCTTAATAGTTTCTTCTATTTACTTGATTTTTACTTGATTTCTATTGCTTTGAAAAGACCTTTGACAATCGTTACGGGTGGCCAGGAGCCCGACAGACTGACAAGCAGTCATACCAGATGGTATGATAACCCCAGTAACCGGATTAAGGAGGCAGTCACTCCATGTTAAATACTGGTATTGAGCTGCATCCGGTTACACAGGAAGCCGATGATGATGTTGAAAGGAAAATTACTTTAGACACTTTTCCACATTTCAATTTTTCAGTTAAAATCAAAGTCAAAAGTCAAAAAAAGGCAGAATTGAATAATTCCAAATTTCTAAGAAGAATATTGAACAATTCACAAGTCTACAATTATCAACTTTCAACATACTACCTACCTTACTTCATAGCAATTTCGCGAGTCACGTTAACTTGGCGGATAATACCACGTAACGAGATTGGTTCGTGAACACATTCGTTCATATTTCCACTCAACACTTAAAAGAAAATCTGACTCAGCAATATTCAACTTAAAATCACACTAAGCATTATCAGCCTGTATCGTTCCGACTGAAAAGGTGTTGTGCCGACCCGAAATAGAATGGGACATGAGCAGGAAGATGATGATGATCATTCTGGCTGCCTTTTGGCTATTAGGGCACAGGCGTCCTGTCGGCGAGGGGGATCAGAGGGCATAATACACCACGTGGGCCAAGTACGAATTGGTGAATTTCACAGGTCTTGGAAGTTAGGTTCCAGGTTGTTGCTGAAGCATAAGCATAACCAGCTTATTAAAGTTCCCACTGCTGGGACACTGGCCTAGGAGAGGGAATGGGTCCACGCGTCCATTGGTCCATCCACCAAGCAGGCCCAGTGCAGGTTGGTAGATGTCACCTGCCCAATTTTTGGTTATAGGAAATTTAGGTTTTCTCCCAACGTTTTTTTTTTCTCATGTAGTGCACTCGTAAAATATGGTTGCTTAGGTGTAAGGCCTCCCACTAGGTGGACCGATGACCTGGTGAAGGTTGCAGGGATCCGCTGGATGCGAGTCGCACGGGACCGGTCAATGTGGCGACATTATTTTTAGTATTTGCGAAACCTGAATATAGTTTGTTCAGAATAAGTAACTGAATCGATTCCAATAATTTTAAACCCATGTTATATTTTGTCAAAAAAGTATAAAAAGTTACAAGTTGGATACCGAGCGACATTAAGTACCTATCGCAATCATTTAGGTACCTACTGCCAAATTATTATTATCAATGAGCTCAAGATGACTCTGGAGGCACGTGCGCGGGCGCGCTGCGTGGTGACCACGTTTTTGAGCGGACAACCAGAATAACAAACTTATAACTTTGTGATTTTTCATGATACAGTTTTGAAATTTTGTACATAGATTCTTTACATAAAAATACTAGACACGTGTTTCAGGTTTTGCATATACTAAAACTAATGTTATATATAAATACAGTTCTTATAACTTTCACATTTATGCTATTAGTATGGATGAAAAGAAAGATTAACCAATCTTAAATAGTTTCCAGTCTAGTCCACAAATAGAAGTAAGTCTAGATGAAATATGGGTTACAGCTAAATCATACTAACTTTGCTTTATTACGTCATTTATCCGCGCACTCCGAACATTGAAAGTACTTAGCAGTAACTCTTCTTCTACTTCATAATTCTTTTGCTTTTCCGGATTATTACTAGAATTTGCTCCTAAAAAGTATTAGTGAACTAGTGGTTTTCTTCATGAATCAAGTTTTTGTGCATCAAGTGTGGCCAATGAGTCCACGGTGGTCGTGTGCAGTAGTTGCCTGACTTCCGTCATCATCTGCCTAGCCTTTTCCAGGGTTTTTAGGGTCGGCTTTTTAGTCTACCCGGATACAGCTACTACTATACCAGTATTTTACATTGAGCGACTGCCTATCTGACCTCCACAACCGCGTTAGTACTGGGTAATATGATACCCCTTCTTAAGACTGGTTGTCAGAGTTACGGGCCACTGACTACCTGTAACGACTGTCAAAGATCTACAAATGACAGCCGGGACCAACGTGCTTAACGTGCTTTTTGAGGCACGAAGGAAACTTGGTACGTGATGGGTTGTCACCCATCCACAGATCAACCTGGGCAAGCATGGCTTAACCTAAAGATCGATCCGAGCGGCTGTTATTATTTAGCCACGAGCTCGAAACTACGTAACGTTGTTTAATTTTCCTTTACATACATACTTATAACGTAGTATTAACGTGAAAGTTACACAGTCTGTTTGAAAACTTTTTAAGATTTTTGCTGAAATTTCGCAAATAGGTAGACTATGCCCAGGGGGCCTAGACACAGTGACATACTAGTAGCGAAAACGGCGATGGAAAAATTTGAAATGTAATATATGATAGGCGGTTTAAGATTAGCTTGTTTTCGGCGCTCACAGGCTTTTTTTTGTAAGCGTGTGCGTGTACGCCCGCCTTTTGCCACTTGCACAACTCGTACGAGCGTTGACGCGCTTATAAGGTCGTATAAACGCGCGCCGTGAAAGATACTGACATAATTGCTACTGAACTCGTACCCGTACTACGTAACGAACGTTGGAGCGAACCCGCTGGAATAAGCGCGTTCTGTTTTTAAAGCGCAAAATGAGGCGCGCGTGTTAGCGCGTAAGCCGATACGAACTTATAGAAAAATACACCAGTCTGAAACCGCTAATAAGCTACCGAAAAGCTTATACCTGTGTGAGTCTTATTGTGAGTCGTTGTAGAAATACGAATCGCTTTAGAAGCGATAGTCATTTGTCTCTCTCTTGATTTGGACAAAGAATATTTAGGTATAGTCTAGCTATAGTAGATTCCAGAGGGATAATTTCAAACCTCCACGTGGACGAAGCCGCGGTCGAAAACTAGTGTGTCATAACCTCATAACATCATCCGTTGAATATTCATTAAAACTAAATTCTCTACATTAATTAATTCTTCATTTCAAGACGTTTCATCTTAATTAGTATTAAAACCACTGACTTGGTATATTTTCATTCCTAATTTTACTAGTTACGCCTAAATTACATTTTGTCATAATCGCTCATTCATTACTATTTCTGGAAAATCTGAGATGGCGCGTATTCAGCTTATTTGTGTAGAAAATGTGGGTTCTGCGAAACTAGTCTTAAAGGTTACATATTATTATATGAATTAATCAACGTAAGTTTGGATGTAGGAGGTATTCTCCGAAATTCCTCATCCGATATCAAAAAAAACTTTCACTGATGGAAATGCCACGCTATTACCGAGTTTAATAGGATATGTTATTTCAACGCAGACGAAGTCAGAGGCAAAAGCTTGTCTGTTTACTACTATTATAAATGTGAAAGTTTGTGAGTATGGATGGATGTGTGTATGGATGTTTGTTACGCTTTCACGCAAAAAAACTACTGACTGGATTTTGATGAAACTTGTCACGCAAGTAATTTATAACCTGGATTAACATATGGGTTTTTTTCCCGTGGAGCAATAACCAAACACCACTACAAGTAACTTGACATTTTTGTCTACGTGACCACTTTGTTCTTCTAAAATGCACAACGAATTTTGATGCAATTTTACCATAATTTTAGAACTAACATATAATTAGCTTATGCCCTCGGCTTCGCCCGCGTGAGTTTGGTGAACTATCCTACGGGATCGTACTGCCGGGAGAAATAAATATATTCTGTGTTAATTCAAATTATAAACTATCGGTGTGGAAAATTTCATCCAAATCCGGTCAGCAGTTTTTGTGTGAAATAATAACAAACATCCATCCATCCATTCATCCATCCTCACTCCTTACAAACTTTTGCATTTATTGTAGAAAGTGAGATTTCTACAAAAATCTTGATCTTTTGTCAAGTCATAAATACCAAGCGAAGCAAGGGCTGGTCACTAGTTCACTAGTTTATTACAAAACTAATGCCGTTAGAAGGCCACATTGGCATTCGTAGTCGGTACGAGTGTACACATTCCGTGACCTGCAAAGGAATATTCAGAGATTTTTGCTCTTCCAAACAGATGTCGTATAAAACACATTTTTGCTCTATTTCTTGTCGCTTATTTGGTTTTGCAGATTCAATATTTAATGTTTTATAAAATTCGTTCAACAAATATGGTTTCATGCGAAAAAATGTTTCTAAATTCGAGGTGCGTTCCAAATAGTGCGGTTTTGAATTCTTTTCTTTTAGTCAAATATTCACAAAGTCAAACAAATATTACTGGTGAAATGTGGATGTACTCCAAATGTACTCTACTGTCTAGCCTTTCGGTGACAATGTTTTTGTTTAACATGAATTTGGGTGATATACTACCACTACAAAACCCGACTTCTGAAAAATCACGCTCTAATAAAACTCCTGCTATTGTTGAAGTCGGTTAAAATGTAGCCTATGTTACCCTGATAATAACGAATCGATTGACACTTTATTCATCAAAATCGGATGAATAGTTTAGACGTCACGGAGGAACATACGTAAATACAAACATAGACATAAGATTTTAAACTATCATGGTCACTAACATTACTATTAATACTAACGGGATATTTA
This sequence comes from Noctua comes, assembly GCA_963082995.1. NCBI lineage: Eukaryota > Metazoa > Arthropoda > Insecta > Lepidoptera > Noctuidae > Noctua > Noctua comes. The sequence goes on from OY720277.1 coordinate 5,422,523, forward strand.
TTTCTTTTTATTTTTTTTATTTTTTTTTTATTTAAATATCCCGTTAGTATTAATACAAACATAGACTGTTAAAATTCGTTCATTTCATAAATTAAATACTTTTTATAACATATATAGTTGAAGAAAAACGAAGTAAGCGATACACAGAAGTGGGCCGCTAAGTTAACGTAATAAATCAGAAGAAAGAAAATCAGAAATAATTACAACCACCGCATACGAGAACAGAATCCTTAGTAATAGCAAAACGAAACTCGTGGAACAATATAATTACACCTTCAATAGAAGTTCTTAAAACAACTATTGTTATAATCACAACTAGCACGTTGACTATTATGAACCTAGCCACAGTATTATGTCATTAACAAATTAATCATTTACATAATTATCATGAGCTGGAATAGTTTACAATCCGACGTAGTTTTACATGAAAGACAAATATTAGAAATGCCTACCTGACATGATATTTCGCTTTGCCACATACATATTTACGAGTACATTATCAAAATCCTTTAGAGCCTGCAAGTTGGTACCTTCAATAATGTACCTCAATTACTTAAACATCCATACATTCAGTTACTACGGAAAACTGACACTAGCCGCTGACAAAAGACGTGTGTGAACATCCAGGCGCCTTTGGCAGCGTCCCGGTGACCTCCTCGTATACATTCTATGTCGTGAGCAAAATGCATCGTGAAATATCAAGTTCCATTACTTTACGGCGGCGGGGGAATCTTTCAGTGACGTCACGTTTTAAATCGCATCAGATTTATGCTGAACGTGAACAGTTATATGGTATGGAGAACGATGTATGTAAAGTCATAATATTGACGACGGCTTCTAGTCTAACTGAATGCAATTGCATATTGCATCTGACCACATGTAACGACTGTCAAAGATCTGCAAACGACAGCTGAAACCAGCGGTTTAACGTGCTTGCCGAGACACGGAGAAAACCCGACATGTAATGGATGTTCACCCATCGACGGACCGACCTTGTCAAGCGCTGCTTAATCTTAAAGATAGACCCGAGCGGCTGTTATTATTTAGCCACGAGCTCTGAATGTAACGAATATGAACGAAACACGCTAGCAGTATTTTAAAATGAACGACGGTCAGTTTGCAGCATTGCCGATAATTCCCATAGTGGGTCAGATGGATACTGCTCATCTATCTTATTTATCCCCATCACACAAGAGAACATTCGACCCGTTTGATAGCGTCCCGGTGGTGCAAATGACAGTCGTATAAAATCTTTGTAGTGAGCAAACTGCATCGTCAAATATCAGATTCTATTATAGAGGAGAGAGCCTTTGTTATGGCTGTCACGTACAATATCGAATGATGTTGAAATAGAGTAGGAAATAGGTAGAAACTTATTAAATTACAGGCCGTGTGCCAGTGAGATTTCCCATAAAGAAAAATGATAACATCTATGCAAGCTTTCGATTTCCAAAAGCCTTTTTTAATAGGTACTCATTTTGTGAAAAATTTCATGCGTTTAGAATCCATGAATTTTTCAAATTCTGCTGATCTAGCTGTTAAGGTTGTGTATTGTCTGTTTGTTAGCGTATTTAATGCTAAGTAGACTTGGATAAAACAAAAATAGTACTTTCAATCAAATGGTACTTTCATTTATGCTCATGGCCCAGATTTTAAAAAAAAGTTTTAATAAAAAGTATTTATTTCATGCACTGAAGAATAATTAACATTTTTACATGACTGTATTTATTTATTTTAATGCACAATGTACACAACCAATTTTACATTGTAATAATTTAAACACACTCATGGCCCTGATATTAGCAATATGTATTTAGAATACGATGGGGCTGTCAAAGTCATTGCGATTTTGAAAGCATGCAATAAAAGGTAATAAATACAGTATTATTTAAAAAAAAGTCATTTATTCAAAAAATCCCTGATAAAACTACTTGATATCCCTTAAAACCATCATCTCAGTCGAATAATTTTAATAGATTTCTCCAATACAATTATTTCGCTCATAATCAGCAGTATTGTTTTGACGGTAACAAGTAAAAACGTCGAACTATTTCAGTAGTAAGGCCACAATGTCAATTCAAATGAAAAATCGAGCTACAGTATAAAACAATGCTATTAGTTGTCGGATTCTGTCTGTCGAAAAGTCTTGCTGTTTTTAGTTTTTTTCTCACCAAAAAATTTGAAATTGTTGACATCACACTTGCAAATCGATTATTGACATAACATGTGTCATCACGCCTGGCCCATGTAATAGGGGACGAGCCAATTGCCATCAATCGCCTACAAATCAAGACTCCAGTCTGCTACTGAGACATTCCTGATGATAAAACTAAAGAACACTTTGCCAGACCTTGGATTTAAACCTTAGACCAGGAAGCTAACCCCATCATAATTCAGAAAAGGTTGTACAGATGATGAGTTCGTATTGTATCCAATATCAAATCTACTAAATAATATTAATCTCTTTCGCTCCCACCTCCCACTCGCACCTAGGGATTACTCGATCACGATCGACGAAACTGAACTAGAGTAATGAGCCAACAATGGATCTAACACTACAGCTCGAATAATTCCTCAAATGGAGCAAATTCAATCGTGGTTAGAGTGGATATACAACTAGATATAGCCCTCAATACAAATTCGTCTGCTACCTACATATAAAACGTAACATTTAGACTATTAGACCTAGCACTATGTTGGCGGCATACTAATGAGGTAAAAGCCTATTTTTACCAATCTGGAAAAGTAGTAGAAAGAACATTTGAAATAAAGGAGTCCGCCCACTACACCGTACCATACCGTGCTACGGACGTATCAGGCACGGAAAGAAACATGACTCACAGACTATCATACGGTCACGGCCGGTCGGTTACGGCTCATCATTCATATCGGTATGGATTGGAACGGTCATCATCCGCGGTTGTAACGGGTTTGGAACGGTCATCTTACGCGGTTATACCCTATTTTCTTTGTATTGAAAACTACGCGACGATGACGGAACGGTCTTAGAGGCATAATCTCATGCCCACTAAACCGTTCCGTCATCGTCGTGTTCCATACACGGAGTGTCCACGGTTGTCGGCGAAAATATTTTTCCGGTGCCGATACGCTACGTGCATGGTACCCGACAGTGTTGATCGGTAACGGCACGGTGTAATGGGCATAGTATCATATTTTTCAATACAAATAATATTTTTTGGCATGATACGTTCATTTTTTTTTTTATTTTTTTTTTTATTACACGGTCATGGTATGGTACGGTGTAGTGAGCAAAATCCTTAAGACGTATTTTATTGTGCGAAGGTTTATTAGGGTATTAGCAACACGGAAAGCTTTTGGTAGTTCTGTGTTTTGTAATAAAAATGTTTCGTACCTACCTACTCGTGAAGAGTTCGACCAGAACGACTAGACGTCAAAAATGTAGCTAATTGATTGACATAGGCTAAAAAAATATAGGTATTTGAACGAAATTAGTTACAAAAATGTTGGTATTTGATTGACATAAGCTGCAAAAATTTAGGTATTTGAGCGACATAAGTTAGAAAAATGTAGCTATTTGATTGACTTTTTTTTCGATAATAAAATCATCAAATGACCCCCCCCCCACTCTGGGCGGAGCGGAGGGAGTGTCAGATTTGTACTGACTAAAACCCATCCGTGTTCCTTTTTTGCCCTTTGTGTTCCAGAGCCACGGTATCTCTTTCGAAAAGTCCCGCAGCACATTTGATTGACATTAGCTACAAACAAGTCAATCTTGTTGAAAGTACTCGTAGAAACACAAAAGACAATGAATGCGATTGTTAATAGTATAGGTTCTCAGACTGCTATTGATTGACGTCGATCCAAGACATCGCCCCATCTGGCTAATCCAGTATGTATCATGGCGGCTGAATCACAGTCAATCCATGTCTACTGTCTTCATTCGACGCCGAATGATCGAAGCCTGCACTCTAAAATCTATAAAAATATAAAACAGATCCATAACTGACTGATTGACTGACAGGCAACGTTCAGCCTGAACCACTGATTGAAACATGAAAGGAATTTAAAGCGTAGAGGCGCATTCAGAACGGATTTTCAAAAACTCAACCCATGACGGATTTTCCACTTTCACGTATGAAAATTCCTTGCATGAATTGAGTCTGAATATTTCTTAAACTCTCCACCAAGTGAAAGGACAAATATTTACTCCACAGTCTACACTGTGGAGTAAATATTTGTCCTTTCACTTCTTCTTTCTTTCGTTTCTCTACAGAAACGAAAGAAAGAAATAAAACATATTTATTTGGTACATGCCACACGTGCACACAACAAAAAATAAAATAAAAAAACTTAAATCTTAACAGAAGAAAAAATACAAGTGTAGAAGGTTCGAAGGTTCAGTTTCAAAGTTTTCTTGGGTGCGTGGGCCCAGCTAGCCCAGTCAATTTCAACGCCTCCACAGCAAGATGCAATCTCTGGCGGGAGCGGTTTGAGCCGCCTGACAACTTCAACGATCCATCAGAAAACCTTCCACCTGGGCATGAGTTGCTGTGGCCGACTTGGAAATCTCTAAACAGACTTCGAACCTAAGTCGGCCGGAACAAAGACAATCTCTGCAGATGGAGGGCTCAGACTTCAAGGGTGTATGCGGCGTCTCCCCACAAACAATGGCCCACCTTCCATCTTGCACCGCATGCCCCACCACCTGCGCTCTTGATGGTTTATTTACTGCATCAGTGAGCGGGGTTCGCGTCGCTGAGTTCTGGGCTAAACATATTTAAACTTTTTGCCATCGATTCGCTAAGAAAAAAAACAGAAACAAAAAACGGTATTTTATTTATCTCTATTAGATCTATCCCACACAATGACTGCCCCAGACTTGGCTTAGCCTATATTGTGGGTAAGATTACTGTGACAAACAACACAATATGTCTTACTTATTTGTAATATGAGTTCAGATCGTGTCTCTAGCAGTATTTCAGCGGCTCAAAGCTCCATATTACTTGTAGGCAACAAACATTGATAATATTATAGAGGACAATGCGAAACCAAGTTGTTAGATAAAAGCTTATGCCTCAAGTTCAAAGGGAACTCGGATACCTAATGTAAGTTATTAGAATAATTTCTAGCACACGTTTACATTAATAATATTGTACGCTCAAGAGAAACTAGTAATGTACCTAAAATTTCTCAGAATTGAAGCGGTATTCGCGAAATTCCTTATTATAAAAGTTGTAACTTTCATGATTTTCTAGGAACGACATCAAAAATTCGTAACATGGTACAAGAAAGAATGAGCGTACTTTGAAGCTCAACAAAATGACATGTTCCAAAATTCTCATGAAATTTTTCAATCAGAACATTCTCTGATTAAAAGTTACGTAAATCTACAAAGCTTTTTCATGGCAGGGTACACGTATCTGCTACCGGATCAATTAAAAGGAAAAATAGTACTGTTTAAACAAATTCCGGAATGGAAATAATTTGGTATAAAGCCGACTCTTAACGCAACGTTAAACCACAGTAGGACCGTTCCGTATCCAACCATTGTCGTTCTTTGTTGAGCTCGGGCCCATTCGTTAACTACCCTACCTAATAAAATATAGCTTTAAAATTAATGGTATCATGTAAACCAAACTTGAATATCCCGACTATAAAACTTGGTTTTGTGTTTCCAGCTAGATTGCTCTGAATATTAATTAGTGGAAGATAGTTGACACAAGTCGAGCTAATTAGATGTGTCATGTGCCAAATACAAGGGTGGTTGTAATTATGTAACGTACCTAATATCAGTCACTCACATGCGCGACTCTCTAAAGGCGCATTTACACGAGGAGAAGTTCTCGCCATGAGTAGATGAAGAAAGACAGTAAAATGTGAAGGGTACAGACAAAGAACAGGGTATGTCCTAATGAATCGATTATGAGAAAAAAGCAAATTAAAGTTCAGAAGTTCCCAGTTCTTTTCGCTTTGAGCATAGATAAAAACGTATTTTTAGCGACGTCTGTTGAGTATTTGTAAAAACTAATGATTGGGAATGCAATTACCATAGATATAAATTGGTTACCAGTACATAACAAAAATTTTCAAATATGTGACATTCCCTAATCTTTGCATGACCCTTCATGTTGTCTCTTGTAAACAGCACGATTGACATTTTCGCCTTTGAATATTGGAAATGTCCCTTCAAACAAACAATCATATTTCGGGTTGTCAAATGACAACAGGCACAGACAGGTATCTGAAGAGAATCTTATAACATGACGTAAGTAATCGTTCGCGAGTTTTAGTATCTCGCTTGCCACACCGCCAGCTGGCGGGCGGGCGGAGCGGGCGAACGACGCATCGTTTCACCTTTTTTCATACTTTGGTTCACACCGCGAGCTATCGAAAGAGCCGAACGAAGTATGAAAAGGGCGTCGTTCGCGTCGCTCGCCCGCCCGCCAGCTGGCGGTGTGGCCTGCGCTTGAACACATTATGAGAGTAAAAATCGTTTGACACTGCGAAGCTCCACGCCTTCGGGAGTCACAGGCAGGACATGATCGCCTCTCGATAGGCGAGAAAAGCTACTCGTGTATATGAACCTTTATTGTGTGTGCACGTTCCTATGTTATAGTCATGTGTGAGGACAAAGGCATTGTTCTGTGTCAGAGAGCTACACACAATTTTCCATCGGGTATTGGCGTGAAATCTATACATAAATAAATTAAATTGAAATGTCTGTTTGTAATTTCAAAATAACAACTTTTTACTAAATAACTAACTTTATACTGACATAAATGAAAGTATATTGGAACTTATCCAATATAACAAAACAAAAAAAAAAAAAAAAAAAACTGTCTGTCGTTCAGGCTAATCTCGACCGATTTTGACGGGGCTTTGTTTGGCAGATAGCTGATGTTATAAGGAGTAACCAAGGCTGCTTTTATTTTATTAAAAAGATTAGGGTTCCGTGCAACCCATGAAATTGTTAACAAAATTCGATTTAAATAGGAAAATTAAAAAGTAATATTTTTATAATAATTTCAAGCGGACGAAGTTCGCGGGCAACATATTCCTAAATAAATCTTAATAAAAACTATCTATTCTTGTAGTTTTTTACACTTTTGTGGGTTTTGTTTGGACAAAAAAATATTTAGCATTTGTCGATCGTTAACTAGATCTGAGATTGATACTTATAAGATCACCTTAATGCTTTAAAACAGTAAGGATTTCTATCTATCCGAATCTAAGTGGTAAGCAAATGAACTGAATGATCTGACCATAAAACTGAACTTTAGTCGTCTTTTTTTTCTTTTTATGACCACTCGCAGTACAACGTCTCTAGAGGTTGTTTCTACTTAGCCGGGCTTGTCCTGTGGTGGCCAAAAATTACTTTGAGGCCTCCAGCCAGGGCTTACAAACTAAAGAACTTTGGTAGCTAAAATCACTAGCATTTATTTGAATCGATCTAGGATATGTCAAAAAATAAACGTCTTTCCCGCCAAATACAGTAATAATTCCCACTTGACAAGACCATTAATTTATTAATCATAAATATCAAGTTTTTTTTCGACTGCCTTGACCTCGTTACTTCCAATATAGTTTGTTATATAATATATTTTATAATTGCCTCACTAAACATAGATTTCGAAGAAGGTCGCTGGTCCCAAATAAATATTACATAGCGACTACATACACGCAGGATATCAAAAGTCGGATTAAACCCTACAGCTGTAGGTTGCTGGACGAATCCTTTATTGTTATTATAAATTGTAAGAAAAGGTTATTTTAGATACAAATTCCGAACGTTAGTAAGAAAAAGGAATAAACATTCTGAAGAAATGGGTAGGTTTGTCTTATAGTCAACAAACTCTTTGATACTTAGGTAACGATGTAGCAAGTTATTTCTCTAAGTTTAACCGACTTAAAAAAAAGAGGAGGTTCTACAACAGACTTCCAAAGAAACACTAAAAAAACGTGACGAACAACTTTAGTTTCAGAAGTTGGTGGCAAAAACATCAATGAAACGAACAAAGTGAAAATTCGCACGCGACTTGATTGATAGCGCGGTTATGTTATTCATAGAAAAAAGCGTGGCTATTGAGTATTTGCCAGACTTCGCTATTGGTTAGAACATGATCTTAAAACCTATTAAAAAATATAAACCAAATAATAAACATTATATTATAAAACATAAAATAAATAAATGTTAGCCGTATGCACAGTCACTGCTGGGCAAGAGTCACCACGAAATAAGTTTATGAAGATGGAAGGTACCGTCGAGGCTGACCTAGAAAGAAGTAACGCTTACCATGACGATTGGTTCGTGATGGCGGGTGCGGCGTCAGAAAATAGTACTAAACTCAAAGCATTTATTTCAATTAAACCATTACAGGCACTTTTGAATGTCAAAAAAAAACAGAAAAAAAGCGAAGCTACAGTCACAGTCACAAGGCATAATAACTTGTGAAAGTACTGTAATTTCCCATTCCAAAGCATTGATCTCGATGGAGAAGAATGGGCAAGAAAATCCATGGACACTTTTAAATCCAAATATTGTTACAAAATCTTGGTTACATCATTCATGTTGAGATTATACATATATGTGAGAACGATGTAGAAAGACTTGCAAGTTAAGAGCGTCCTGTATTTGGAAAGAAAAAAGTAGATTCTGAAATTATATCTGCCACCACTACCGAGTGTACGAACTTTAACAACAGTCGTGAAGGTTATAAAATTACAAAATCACAAACAGAAACCGGCCCGTGAAATAAATTACAAATTCCAGCCACGAACTGTTACTGTCTAAACTAATTTAACTTGAGAGCCAGTCTTTGTGTTTTAATGGAACACAGGCACTAAATACGCACGCTCGTATTCCTAAAATGCAGCCGTTCAAATTCGACTGATCTAATCAATGCTTCCTCCAAAACTGTCGGAGTAGCTCGGAACATTTCGTAGCCATTCGGAACGGGCTTAAAAGGGAGGGTGCTCGCATTTCCTTGGTGCATTTACAGGGTAGTTTGGTTTAGCCAAGGTTTGAAGCTCTAACATTAAGTTTTAGCTGCAATTTCAATTAGCACTTTGTAATTAATGTCTGTTTGGTTAACCTACATAGAATTTTGTATAAAACAGTGACCTGAGAGCTTAAAAAAGTGGCATTTTATCAAAGATAACGGTAATGTGAAATTTAAAAAGCCTATGTCAATACCATTAACACCACAAATTACCCAAATTAAAATTAGAAATATATCCGAAAAAAAAATACAATTGATTATAGAAATTTATCCCAATAAAACCACAGCCGTGTGAAATTCGCACGCGCGCGCCTTTTACCTATCAGCTGTTAGCCGCGTGACGCCGTTACAAAAAATGTTTCTTTGGGAAAGTTGTTTGGTATCATGAGTATAATCACGTGTTTAAGTATCGGTTAATAATTACCAGTCACCCTAAATAGTAATTTAAACCTATTTCACTCTCCTTGAAATAGGGACACAGATTCCAAATAACAAGCCCAAACACAAACGTATGCTCCAATAATGAATTATTCCCTAATTCAATACACCCCATTTTTACAAGCCACTTTCAACAGTATTACATAGTTTGATTTAGTTCACATCCTCTAAAGAATAAAGCCTTTACGAGCTAACAATCTATTTATCACACCTTTGTTATGATAAAATAAGCAATAGCGCTTCAAAGTTTACACAAGAGATTTACGGACCGCCTTCACTATTAAAATGTATAAATATAAAACACCCAAAAGGATTGAGCTCGTCAATATTATGTTCTATAACATTGAGTTATTGAATCAAGCTTTATTTTGCAGAAAGTAAAATATTAGATATAATATCGATACTGATACTGTTAGCCTGCGTCGGTCTACTGCTGGACAAAGGCCTCTCTCTCCATGACTTCCAGTTGTTTCAAACCAGGGCTAATGTGGACCACTGGTCGCTAGTCTTGTCCAGCTCGTCCCGCCATCTTCTACGAGGTCTGTCGCGACGCCTTCTGGCTGTGTCAGGGCTCCAGAAAGTGGCTATTTCGGCTAACAGCTCATTGAGCATGCACATTAGCTATAATGCAATATACAACATTATTTTTAGTATATGCGAAACTTGAATATAGTTTGTTCAGAATAAGTAACTGAATCGATTCCAATAATTTTTAAACCATGTTATATTTTCTCCCAAAAACATTTAAAAAGTTACAAGTTGGACACCGAGCGACATTAAGTACCTATCGCAATCATTTAGGTACCTACTGCCAAATTATTATTATCAATGAGCTCAAGACGACGCTGGAGGCGCTCGCGCGGGCGCGCTGCTTGGTGACCACGTTTTTGTGCGGACAACCAGGTAACAGAACAGAACTTTGTGATTTCCCATGATATAATTTTGTACATAGATTCTTTAAATAAAAATACTAGACACGTGTTTCAGGTTTCGCATTTACGAAAACTAATGTTGTATATAGTTTAATTACGAAAATATATTCGCAAAAATACAACATGCAGGAAGTGCGAAAAATAAGCGTGCTACATGGACCTAAACCTATACACCTATACATGCAGTAGGCTTATTTTTCGCACTTCCTGCATATGTATATTTTTATGGTCAGAAGTCAGTTCAGGTGGTGCTGCAACCTGCATTGGAGCCACGATCTATGTATTTGCGACTTTAAACTAAAAATTCAGCATAACATTTAGTTTCTATAACATTATAATAGTCACTTCGTACCTCAGCCACCGGAGCGAGGAACTGGGTCGTTTCTAGTTTGGCTTAGATCAGCTAAAGTAACAGCGGTTAATTTTCTCGTTACCTTGCACCGGTTAGGTTGCGTTGCTGACTCCGTTTCTACGAAAATTTATACACCGGTAAGCAAATTTGAAACTAAGTATCGGTAAATATCTGTTGGTCCTGTGTGGTTGTTGACTCAAGATAAGCTTGGGGACAAGGGAGGCAGACACGTTTCGCAAGCATCGATGTTCCTTAAGATTCCTTCAAGGCATTGAGACGACAATCTCTTTTGCTTATACAGGGTGTAAACATACCCTTCACGAAGCCGTCAACCAAGCATTCTGTACATCAAACTAAGTGACTTTACGCAAAAATTATTGCTGGGAAACGACTTGCTTTTTTGGGGTGAAAAATCATGTTCTACGGTAGGACTCGATGGAACGCACTCAAAGCATTTTGTTTGATGGATGGATTGATTAATACGGGGGAAATCTTACATTAAAGACATGTATTTAAACAAAAACTTGTGAAAAAGTTGGAACTTTGACCCCCAATATCTCCAAACTAGAAGGTTCCCAGCCATGGTCTAGAACAAAATATGATCGTAAAGACAAGGAGAACACGTGCCTTTCGACTTCGTTAAGGGTCTATTTACACCCTTTATTTGTGTGACAAGTGCTTACGCTATGCCAATGTTTGTAATATGGAAGCTTTTCTAAAAGTGGTGACGGAAGAAACTGAACCTTCCTAGTTTAAGCCCAGTTGCACATGTTTTGTATCTTGAAGGTACCATCATTGTAAAATAGGCTTTAGTCTTGGACAAATAAATATAGTTTAAGGTCGATGGGAAGTCAAACCAGATCGAATGGACCACGTTGGACTGATTAATGTACCCAATAATCAGTTGCATCTATTCCATATCACACCGGAGAAGCAGATTATGCTCACCAAACCTGAGCATTTTGCTCATGTAAAACTGCTTTTAATATAGAGGTTTCGTCAAACAAGATACTTTAGACACTGTTTTAAGCTTTCACGGTTTACAACTAAACTTATACTGTCACTTACGGCTCAAAATAATGAACAATCACGGAAGATATCCCGTAAGTGTCAGTATAAGTTAAGATATTATAGTCTTCTAGCTAGGTATTTTAGTATTCTCATCTAAAATCTCAAGGGATGAAAATATATAAAATTATTAATAACCAAATCAATACGAAGACTGATGAAGTGTCTCTTAAAGAATAAATTACTAAAAATAGACCGACCGTGCCTTATGTCTACTCTTCAGAAAAGAATTTCAATCAATAACGTTTTAATTAAAATATTGAAGTTCTGAATTGAAAGGTAAGGTATTAGAGGTTATTTATTTTTGCGAAGGGGCGAAGGTCACGTTCACAACCTGAAACAACCGTCCTTTATAATATTGTTTTGTATTGAACTATTGAGCCAGAAAGCACAATACGTTTTCAAAGTACGGTAGATCCCAATATTTCACAGTCGGTAGAATTAATTTAATATAATACGGAGAACATGGTTCATATTGAAAATTAGGTTTTGTAATGTACTACCGCGCTCACTGACAGTCGACCACTTTTCACTCTTATGCGCTGAGTGATAAGGTTGGAAATTGGTCGACCGTCAGTGAGCAAGGTAATACGTGAAACTGTTTCCGGGAACAGACGATTAGTACAAAGCGATTTCATGCATTTGTAGATATTATGTGAATCTCGTATTAATCGGGAATATTGCTAATGTATTAAAATTTATTTCAAAAGCTGTTAATTCATGCGTATGCATGGTCGTAAAATGAATACGTTTACCGTAAAGTTAATACATTTTGTATATTTTCATTTGAATGCGATACAACTCTTTTATGTAGGTATAAACCTAGTTGGACGTAGTATTCCGAGGATATAACGTATCTGTTTCAAACGAAATACATATGAGAACGTCTTGGCTGACGTGGACTTCGGGGGCGCACCGCCTTGCAAAAATCTTCCTGCATCATTTTCGTATATTTTGAATGAACCATCATACAATCAAACGAGCAGCATCGCACTTTTTTGTATGATGCTCTGCGGCCCGATGTGGCTGTAATGTGCAGATTCCTTGACACGTTACGTCAAATATTCTGCCATCATAATTACGAAGAATGGCCGTAACTACTTCAAAATATATTTTGAGTAAATAACAGTTTTGTCTAAAGTGAAGTTTCAAGCACTGTGGATAATCTTTACTTGACTTATTTTAAATGTTAATTCGTAAAAAAAAAACATATTTTCCACTAGGTAGAGGAAAATATGTTAAATGTCAAAAAATGAGTTACAATTATTGTAACTCATTTTCTTAAACATGATTTTCCAGACATCGCCATAGAAATAAAAACCCAATGGGAAGCACAAAACGTCCACATCGCCTATAGTGCTCCCTTCCACTGGTGTCATACCAAAATCTCTTATGCAAAGCACACACTTTATCTGCTCCAAAACGAGACACAATTCTCAACACATCACCCGGAAATTCTAAATTTCTTCTACAATTTCAACAACATTCTCCAATTCAAAACCCCCCCCCACCCCCTTGGCTCCGCCCCGTGGGTAGGGTGTTTGTACTCTCTTACGAGAAAAGAAAATAAAAGAACAAGAAATAATAATAATAGTTTATATTGAAAAAATAAAAATAAAATAAAATTTGTTAATTTCAGACCAGGTAATGCCCATATTTTGTTACTTACAAATTTATTATCTTAAGACTAAGTTAGTAGAAATTTATGTAGATGAATACGATTTTAATTAAAATAAAAAAAAAAATTAATTCATAAAAATCAAACTTAAAACTATCGTAAAGAACTTAGATAAATAAGTTATTCGTAGTCCGTTGCGTGCGACATGAGGAATTTCTAGAGACTTACTGGTTTCTGGCAGGCGATGTATAGAGTACACTACCGCTTCGTGCACCTCTGGTAGGCTGACGGGAGTGGTTCGTATCCTCTCCTCCTCAGCACTCTTTTCTAAGCTTTGCAGGTATATTGAGTAGACGCTTGCTGTACACCGTATCTGAACAAAGAATGTAAAATATTAGAAAAAAAAAAATTGTTGTTAATTTATAAAATACTAGCTTTTGCCCGCGGCTTCGCTAGCGCCCTTATCACTTAGGGGTATGAAAAATAGATAGCAGCCGATTCTCAGACCTACTGAATTTGCATATAAAATTTCATAAAAATCGGTCAAGCCGTTTCAGAGGAGTATGTTAACTAACATTGTGACACGAGAATTTTATAAATAAGATTAGTTACATCATCGCTGGTCTAGTGGTCGCAAGCGCGGTTAATGAGCATACGGTCTTAGGTTTTTCTATCAGGAATTTCTCAGTAGCAGCCACGGAGTCTAGATTTGAGCCCGGTTGACGGAAATAGGCTCGTCCGCTCATACATGGTACTTCAACAAAACTGGCGAAATGTGGGTTTACACCTCTGCCTGACCCTTCGCAGAATTCAGGCGTGATATTACGGTATGTTGTTCACCCAATAAAATATTATTATACTTCAACCGCCTACTACATTTTTTTTAAGAGTTCTTTCAGAGTTGCATGTCGGTGCATTTGCAAGTACTGTAAGCATGGACAAGCTTGGTTGAAAAGTATAAAGGGTGTAAATAGACCCTTAACATAACCGAAAGGCACTTGTTTTCCCCGTCTCTGCGATCATTTTTTTGTTCTAGACCATACCTGGGAACCTTCTAGTTACGGAGATATTGGGGGTTAAAGTTACAACTTTTTCACGAGTTTTTTTTTTAAATACATGTTATTAATGTAAGATTTTTACACACCTCCACGACCCCCGTACTATTCAATCCATTCATCAGCACAATGCTTTGCGTGCTTTCCATCGCGTCCTACCGTAAAACATGATTTTTCACCCCAAAAAAAAAAGTCGATTCCCAGCGATAATTTTTGCATAAAGTTACTTAGTTTGATGTACAGAATGCTTAGTTGACGGCTATGTGAAGGGTCTGTTTACACCCTGTATTATAATAGAAACCTATCGCATTTTATCGTACTGTAACAAATTACAGTCATGCTCAAACCATATCGAAACTCAAACTGGCAACCTGAGATTGTAATCAGAACTAACTATGGCTCACGACACTAATGCCTGTTTTCGTTAACACTAGGCACCTACCTAAATATAAATTGTAGTGTTTGATTTTCAACCGCCAGCGCTGACCCGATGGTTGAAAATCCAACGCCGCGCCTTTACCTAAGCATTAAATTAGGTGTCGCTTTTAAAAGGCGGTTGGTTCTAAAAGGCCGGTATTATACCACGAAGTCTAGGCCATACTTCGTAACGACCCCACTGCACTAAAATACTAGCTTATTTATAGCTACGAACTAGGTAAGTTGGCTGTTGTAGCGTTTTCCGAACTAACTGCCGAAATGGATAAAGTTTTCTGGGAGCGAAGCTGAACTGCGATCACCTATGCGGCCGTAGTTTAATCTTACGTTGTATGTAGCCCTGGTCACTGTGTAAACAGTCAGACCCGTATGGATGGATTTTATATGATGTAAAATAAATGTTGGGGACACCTAAATTAGGCATATGCCGACTGTGCCATTGCAAAAATGCAAGCGCGTGCTCAGGCGATTAACAAGGAGAGCAGAAGTGTTTTTTTTTTTGTTCGTAGTTCTGGCATAACGTTAATGGCTGTCTAGAACCTGATGAAATCAGTAGACTTTCAAAAAGAACTCCAACTGTCACTAATAGACACTCAAAAAACTTCGTAAGAAACCACTGACCTATATTATAAGCTACTTCAAACTACAGTATTACCTATATACTTTTATACAACATTACAAAGCAGGAATGAAATGGTAAATAAAGTAATAATAAAACGCGAATAGGCGTCCATCGTTAGAGTAGAGAATTTTAACAAAAGGGAATTTTCACTACGTAACACAATATTGGCTGATTAACCCTACTATTTGATAAATAATTGACTAGTTCACAATACGTTTTAAACTATAGAATCAATTATACGAATAAAGTAATTATAACTTCGGATAAACTTTAATATGAAAGTCAGACATATTCTCAACCATCACCCACGTTCAAAATATTTGGATGTAGTTCGTTCAGAAACATGAACTCTAGTAATTTGGCCACGCCTCTGTTTGAGTGTTTTAGTGCCCAAATAACTGTCGAAAACGACATTACACTGACATAGCCGGTAATAAACATGGGACAGATGAAATCATTGTGAAAAACAGAACATATTTGAAGGTTATAAATAAGGGACTAGACGCAAAAAAAAAAAGAAAAAAAAAGTATTTTAGAAATTAATTGATTTTAGCATGTATTACGCCCAAAATAGCTTCTTTACTACGGTACCGTAAACATGGTGGTAGGACGAGAGAGACATGCCCATATTATCAATTTCAAATGGAAAAAATTGACATTCTTATATTAGGTTTTTGCCATTTTTCATTAAAGCTAAATATCGAAATTTCCAGGACTCTGAATGAGCAAATTATTCAATACTTACACCAAATCAGATTTACATTTCATTGCTTAGAATCAAAGGTATTTCTTTGGCTTTTTACGTCCATAGCAACGTGGAAAATTAAGTCATAAGATTTCATTTGACGACTCATTTTATTGCCGTAATAAAAGTAAGATTTGGCTCACCTTAATTTTCCCTCTGACGAAGTGATGTTTTTGTACGACGAATTGTATGGTGCTGTAAGCGGTCATTGGCCCGCCTACTGTTTCGCCATCCACCCGATGCAAGACATGCTGACTCAGCGCCTACGAAGATAACATTACAAGGTGTTAGTTCGCGTGACAAGACAGATAAGAAAAGCCGACACGACCCGGAAAACTTTCAGTTTAACGCTAAGGTGACCAATATGGGCCGTTACTTTGCCCACCCATAAAGTAAAAAAATACTAAATATCATTCTGGGGAATGGCTTCTATCTTTTATTTAATGTTATTGCTGTTTTAATGTGTTTCAAGCTGCGTAGGACGGCGACAGTTAGTTATGATTATAAAGTTGGAAGTCCCTTGTAGTCTTACTTCAATTTAGTTGAAAATAGTTGGGCCGTGAACAAGAATATGAATACAGAGCAAACTATATATATTTTTTAATATTCAAAGTGATAGATCCCGATCATTCACTTAAAACTTTGTTAATCTAATGTTGAACAAGACCGCAAAATTGGTTTTGAAATATAATTTTATTCTCATTACATATTCGAAAATGATGATTGTATTTTGTAAGGGGCCAATTCGTCTTCGGAGGCCTATCACGAGAGTGCCGTGTAAACGTAACAAAATAAGTCAATTTTAAAAATTAAAAATGCTCGTTGATGTGAAATAATAATTTTAAGAATTTATTCATATGGGACGACACTGATTGTGGTTGTTGCAAACAATTTTGCTAAAATGCTACAGGATCATTGTATTTTAAAAAAAAGTCTGACAACCAGTCTTACCAAGGGGTATCGTATTACCCAGCACTAACTGGGTTGTGGAGGTTAGATAGGCAGTCGCTCCATGTAAAATACTGGTATTCAGCTGCATCCGGTTAGACTGGAAGCCGACCCCAACATAGTTGGGAAAAGGCTAGGCAGATGATGATGATGATGCTACAGGATCATTGTATTTTCGATTCAAAAATCGAGGTACTCGTATATACGCTACGTTAACACCGCGCGCTCTTGGTAGGGCCTCAGGCACTTTATAATTCATACAAATCGTCTCTTTGATTGACGATTCAAATAAATTGTTCAGTCGTAAGTTGACTATTGAAAACTGTCCAAAGACGTCAGACCTTCGGTAAATAAGCAAGTGAATAATGAAATAGCATTTTATTCTATTTCAAACAACTAGGTAGTAATTTATTCATGAGACATTATGGAGTGCCTCACAATGAGATTACTTTGAACTGTGACGTCACTGTGTTCAGCTTTTAACACTGATTATGTTTCCACTGAACAACGTTCGATGAATTGAATACTTAAAATGGGTACTGCTAATAAGGAAATTAAAGTGGTTTTATGGAGTTCTTTTAATTGTTTCTTGCTTTTTTGCGACTGATTTTTACACAGTTAAATCAGTACTTTTAGACAAGTTTTGAAATTATCAAGATAATTATTTTCTTTGAAAACTATCATGTTAATTATCTATAAATAGTTTTCGATTTCAGTCTAAACAGGGTCTTTTTTTCGGTATCACTGTGGTTCTACATAGTGAAATAGTAACAAACAAAACTTAACAGAAAATGTACAATGAATTCTATTTGTTGATTAAACACAATGTTAGTGACCCTTATTTTAAATCAAAAAATCGTGTTGGGATACACGTGAAGTGACATTGCTAAGGAATGATTTTAAATGTTATTTTCAAGGTATTTATCATGATAATTATCAAGGTATTTATCATGATAATTATCTAGGTATTTAGTATGATAATGCGCTGTGCGCCTTTGGAATTCGCTTCCACACTCCTTGCGGGACCCCTTCGTTAGAGGTGTTCAAGAAAGGAATAAGGGAACATTTCCTGTCAACATGATCAATATGTATGTATGTATATTATATAGGATTTTATAGATATGTATATATATATGTACTATAGTATGTATTACGTATATTATATTGTATGTATTTAGTTTAGTTTATAACATTACTTAATTTAAGTAACACAATGTGTTAATGCACTTAAGTTTATCCTTTTCTGCAAATCTCACAGTCAAAATTTGGTTTGCTGTAACAAAACTCAATTCTGGGTTAAGCTCGCCATTGTACATAAGCTATATTGTTGCAATTTTTATTTTGTTTTTGTGTGCAATAAAGAATAAAGAATAATTATCACTTCAAACCCTGATTTTATATAGTAGGTACCAAATAAACTGTGGTTAACAATCAATTATTAAAATTTCGATTTATATGGAAGCTCTAAAGGTCATGCACACGTCATGTCCTGGTCGGCATAATACTCGGCAAAGCCAGTTGGTCTACTCGTAAACATTTAGACGGACATACTCGTATGTACAGAAAAAAACTGCCAGGCTTTGCTCCAATAGTACCATGCCGAACGAACTTTGTCGATCGGCATGAGCCGGATAGACTCATCATCTGCGATACCTTTTGTTAGGGTCGGCTTTCAGTCTAACCGGATGCAGCTGAATACCATTACTTTACAAAGAGCGACTGCCTATCTGACCTCCACAACCCTGTTAGTACTGGGTAATACGATACCCCTTGGTAAGACTGTTTGTCAGACTTTCGGGCCACTGGCTACCTGCAATAACAGTCAAAGATCTACAAATGACAGCCGGGAGCAACGGCTTAACGTGCTTTCCGAGGCACGGAGGAAACTCGGTATGTAATGGATGGTCCCATCCACAGACCAACTTAGACAAGCGCGGCTTAACCTGAAGATTAATCCGAACGGCTGTTGTTATTTAGCCACGAGCTCCTAATTGCTTCGAATTCGGCTTCTTTGTTCAATAAAACTGCCAAATCGAATCTGCCGACCAGGAAATATATGTAGCACCACATCGGCAAACCTATATGTTCTCTATCAGATTTGGGAGTTGATAAAAACAATGACAAATCAATTCCTCACAGCCGTGACCGTTATACCACATGTGAATGACAACTGGGTATTATTTGAGCTGTGTGATTGGTTCGGTGGTTGGTTGAGTAGTTGGCAACTGTGTTACAAATTGTTGTGTGCCTAGTATCTACAAAAAAATATTACTAAGATACAAAAGATTTTGAAAAACCTCTATGTTAGGCAGACAAAAACGTAAGATATATATTGTATACCGTCCCGCACCTTTTCTTGAAAAAACAAAAGAAGGTGCAAAATCTTAAAAATGGAGATGACAGTCAAAAATAAATCATTTTGGGGGCCAGCACTGATTCAATAAATTCGGCTGTATGTGCCATAAGGTAGGGCCAGATTAGTGTCAGTCAATGTTTATATTTTGTCGCTGAAAATAAGACGCGAAAATAAATGCCTCTCGATTTTCTCCCAACCACCTAAGTCCATCCAATAATATATTAAGGTAGGTATTTTTACATAAAAACGGAAACGATACTGTAGCGGCAATACAAAAAGCACTACTGCAAAATAATACCTACAAAAAGAACCTTTTCTACGGGCATGAAGAAGTTTACACCCTGTTCTCCATACTCCTATACTGGTGACCCCGAAATGGATGTCAGTACGGCCGAGCTTTCAGGGGAAGAACTTTACACCCTTTTCTTCATAACCTACATAATACTAAAGGGTATCGTGTTCTGTGGAGGTCAAAAAGGCAATCGCTCCTAATATACTGGTATTCAGCTCCATCTGCTTAGAACGGGAAGCCGATCACAATTAACTCCTAGTTAGGCTAGGCACTCTCATGAGAATAGGGGCAAACCTTTCCTTGCCGGCCATGGCCAAGGCCATGGTCTCTGCGAGGACATCATCTCGCAGAAGGAAGCGGCGGAGCGCGTCCGGGAGGACTGCCTTGTTGACGCGATTCGTCGCTAGAGAACAGGGCGGCGGAGGAGTCGCTATGGCGACCTGATGCCACTGGGAGGTGCCGGTAGGCTATAGATCGGGAAGTCTATCGTCGTCGCATTGCACGCCCTCACGAGTGGTGGCGATGTCTCAGGTGAGCCCGGACATTGCCAATGGAGTTTGGTGCCCGGAGGCGGATTGTGCTGGATGGGTCGCGAAAGTCATGCGCAGCAGTTCTTGCGGCTCATCCACCAAGGCGACAGAAGGACAACAGCGGTGCAGCCAAACCGTCTCCCCGGACGGTGTGGTATGCGTAAGACATTTTTCGCCACTTAATAATAAAAATGGCACTCTCATAAGATAATATTTAAGAACTGTACTATACATACCTATGATCCACAATAAACATTGATTGATTGATTGATTGATAAGATTATTATTATTGACAAGTTTTAAATCAGAGTGTAAATGTTGGTCGAGTCCGGATTTCAGTCTCCGTGAATACCTCGTTACCCTGTCAAGGGTCTGTGAATCGATTGATACCCTTTTCTCTGAAGGAGCTATTCCACTTATTTTGGAAGTCTCTATCTTGTTTATTAAGTGTCTGGGAATAAATTGTCTTGAATAGGATTAGGTAAAAATGTTTATGTTTATAATAATTTTTCATTAATTGAAAGTTATAAAATGGTTTGTAAGAAAACAGACAATATAACGATAGGAGATATACAGTAGGTAGGCTCATCGTCTGTTACTTACATAGAACATAAGTACATCAAACATATGTGCCACGTATGTGGTGTTACCAACTGTAGGTACTGTGCCTACACACTCTTTTGAAAATTTCTATAGGCGTGATCTTTAAAAAAAAAGGGGTCACATTACCCTTGTTTTGGGCTCCGTAGACGGGTAAGAAGTAGGTTACAGATTTTACAGAATAACTTGATTACCTATCGATGCAATGATGGCTATACTCGTCAAGCAACTAATACAACTTAGATCCAATCTCAAAAAGCTATCAACAAAAGTAGGCCAGAGTATCATTACACCGGAATTCGTGCCAGTAAATGGTTAAAATTAATTTACCGGGGAGACCTTCGTCGGACATCTAATGAGCCTCTAACTCAACCTCTGGATGAAACTAATTACTAATCAATACCCTTTTCAACGGAGCCCCGGTAGGCAGACGTAATCGAATAAGATAAACAGAATGTGTTGATCTATTGGCTCCGTCTGTATCTGCAGAGTTCGTGTATTAAGTTCTTAGTAAAAATTAAGAACTTGGCTTGATACGCTACCGCGTGTCTAGATTAATTTTCTTCTTTTTATCATTATATTAGTTTTCTTTGTAGTCTGTATACATATAATGTCCATAATATAGAATAATTTTACATATTACATTATAAGCATCTAAAATAACTATTATAAATGACGCCAATAAAGTAATTTAGTTCTTAGTTTTGTGGGATTAAAATTCTATGTAAATTCACAGAAAGTAAACGACAATTATTACTTATTGAGTTGAATATCAAGTCTTTTCGCATATAATATAAATGATTAGTTTTAACTTTATTCATATCCATGGGTGATCATTGTTATCTTTATCTAGAAAACCTCATCCAAAATAGGATGTGTTAGTTTTATGTAAATTCAAAAATCATTCGAATTTATGCTTCGTTTCCGTTCATACGCATCACAACTCTCATTCTTTAACATTCGTTTGAAACAGCGATCTGTTAACTAAGTAAACCCTGAATGTTCTCAGCATGAAACAACACAATATGAATATGAAAAAACCAAAACTTTCCATAACACTTCGCATACCGTCGATGAAATCGCACGATAACGAAACCGAATCTAAATAAAAATGATTTATAACCATTTTATATTTTACTGAACATTTTATTCCAGAAAAGCAAATCAAAACCGCACAATAATATCATCCAAACGACTTTACTTCCATAATCGTTGGCGGCCACGCGTATAAATGTGTCCAAAAGATAGGGCGCCATCTATCAAGTAAGGACAATAAAAGCGGCCTAAAAGTCCGTATTCCGAATATCAAACGCTCTCTAGGACCGGGTGACGACCAAATCACCTTTTTTCGGGATAATGCCAAGAATTATAGGTGTATTTATCGTCCGATTATGTTAAAGTCAACAGCGCTGTCGTATGTAGTATCGCTTTTGCGGCTTTTACGGCTTCGACGAGTGAATCGTCCTTGCAGAATAAAATATTGCGGGTACATGAAACATTTACGAGTAATTTGAATTCTTGACGCATTTTTAGAGATTTTTTCGATATTTTGATGCAGCACAAAATAAATATTTGTGCAATTTTTATTAGCACACACGAGCTGCCTTCTTTCAAGTCAAGTTATCTAGCAGCTATAAAATAACATTGAAGCGAAATAAAATATGTTGGCTTATGTTTCTCTAGTAAAAGAATAACTTGGGCTTTGCGAAGGATTACCAGTATAAAAACCCTGATTAGTTTTTTTTTTATTTTAACGAGATTTTCTTGTGAAATAAGATGGGATCGGATATTCGCATGCATATTTACCTAAAGTACACTTTTTCTCGGCAAAGGGTACAAAAGTGTGGCAGCGGCTTCTTATTTTGTTCCCGATTTCGCGAGATTGCATAAAAATTTATAGAGTGTGTATAAAATGTAGTATTCATAGAAGAATTCTTAAGAATAATAAATATTTCTATTCTGTTTAAAATTAGGTTTGTGCGTTTTACGTATTTCCACACGTAAAAAATACTTCATCTTTAAAATTGTGCTGCTAAATAACTGAATTCAAAATTTTGCGGCAGAATATACAAATGGAAATTATGCCTGAAAAAAAGTAATTTCCAAACTCTACATATCAAACTGGAGATAAATTACCTACTCCAAAATGTCTGAAACAACTGTAGATTACGCGTCCCAACCGCGCACTAAGCCAACCGTCCCCCCTCCCGCCCTCCACCCTTCACCTCCACCTCCCCTTTCACCAAATTCATTCCTTCCTACTAATTTCACGAGCTCATCAAAAATACTAAGCAGTCACACCAGTCATTAATTATTTAACAAGCTCTTCAGCAAAGTGAGTAAAATATAATTTTAATTGAAGCCAGGTTTCAACTTTCCCCTCTGAAAACGTCTTTTGCTAAAGTTGAGAGTAGTATAATTAAAATTTTAGGATCGAACTCGCTCTAGCACTCGTTTCGTTCGGGGTTTTTGACGTATTGGAATGTCGAGGAAATCTGATCGGAAACTGTAATTTGAATTTTATTTTTGAGCAGCAGAACTGAATGTTACTTGAATAGTTTTAGTTTTATTTTTGATTAGTAGTTTTTTGTTTAAAAGGCAATTTAAGGGGAGCCCGCCGCAAAACGACACATTTCAAAAATCCTCCTTTATCGGGATCGTACATTTTTTTGAACCATCACTCACTATAGGGCTACACCACATGTTTTTGTTTTGAAATGCCATTAAGAGCTTAAATCAATTAAATCCTTTGGACCTTCTACTCATGAAATCTCCATAGAATGTTCTAACCAGAAAGAGCTCAAGGTCCCATTTTGACTGAGCTGGGCAAGCGGATTAATGACCACTCTCGGCGTAGACTGCTTTTGACTAATGAATTTCCTATTGAATCCAAACGAAGCGCGTGTCATTGAGTTTACATAAATCAAAGTTCCATCAATGTTTTTAACCGCCATACGACCCCTATGTCATCAACATTTATTTTAGCACTAGCTTTTAACACTGCAGCTTTTCCCTCATCGGGACCTATTTCACGCAAACCTACTGCTGCGATAAAAAGTTAAATTTTATGTCGTAACCAGTCAAGAGCTGCATGTGTGGCAAGTTTCATCAAAACCCATTCAGCAGATTTCTTGTTAAGGTTTGAAAAAATAACAAACAGATACACAGAATTACTTCCGAAATAAAATGTTACTATGGAAAGTGTGGACACTTAATAGGCGACAGATTTGATGAGACCAGATTTGGATGAATTAAACATGTTGTGCTGACCCAAAATGAAATATATGTGGAGGAGGATGATGAATCATGGGCTTTTAGCAGATCGTAAGATAGAATTATCATATCAAACTTGCCAAATTACATGTTTAGCTCAAACAAATTGAACTGAAATTTTGTGATATTACAAATAAATAGGGTGAACAGTTACCATGTATTTATTAGTACATCATTCTCAACCCGATCGAAATTTTTCATAGTTAATTTTAATAAAAAAGTTATTCTTTCCTACAAAAGTACCAGAATTAACAACAAGACATAATACAACACCATGGAACAACACCTCGTTACAATACCTACACGGTTAAAATGTATGGAACAGCAGTTTTATTTTATCGATAATTTAAAAAAAAATCAGGTGTGGTAACCGTTTGTCCGTCGGTGTCCCTTCTATTCTGTATATGTATATGGTCCCGATTCGACACAAATCTTCGACAAAGACAACTATGGAAAGAAATAGGGTCTATTATTTGGGCCTCCTCATAAATTACTACTAAACATGGGTCATGACTTGGTGATGGGACTGAAACTCGACCTACAGGGAAAGCATTACTTACAAGCTTTCAGAATATATCCCTTAAAAAAATACCTTTGAAAAACTACCTTAACTTTGGCAAATATATTGAAGGCTTAGCAAGTTTCGAGCTGGAACCCTGCCTCATTTCAGTTGGGTCGCTCGCGGAGCCCTGATGAATGAGGCAACCAATTGCCTTTGACTTTTATTCGCATAGATTAATTAATAACAAGAACTTAATCGTACATCTTTATTAAAGGGATGGAAAGCCGATGAGTTTTTCGTTTTATAAAGATTAATTGAGAGCCGTTAGTTTATTAAAATTTATTTTCTTTGTAGAAGGTAGGCTTGTCTCCTTTTACGTGGGACATGCGAAAACTAGTTTTATTACATTCGTATACGTGTGTCCAACTTTTGAAGAATTTTAATATCTGTCTGCCTATGAAAAATAAATACGTACCTAATCTATAAATATAAAAATGAATATCTGTTCGTACCCTATAGACTTCTAAACTAATGAGCCGATTTTGATAACATTTTGCACAGTTGTTCTAAATACGCCGGGGCAGATTTCCGAAAAAAAAAAATCGGCCAAGTGCGAGTTGGATTCGCGCACCGAGGGTTCCTTAAAAACTTGTAAGTATTTTTTTATTAAACTTCATATTTACGGTTTTCAGTTTTTTCTTCCTTTATATGTGCTGGCTTGTCAGTTGCCAAATTTCATGATTATAGGTCAACGGGAATTACTCTATAGGTTTTGATTCCCTTGTGAAATCGCAAAATATGCGACATAAACGGTCAAATCTTTTGATCGCAGCTCCGCTTGATACCCTAAAAACAAATCAAAGCCGAAGCCTTACAAAAACTTAAAAAAAAAAAAACAAAACGGTAAAATAAACAAAACACTGTAGCATTGGTTCTTACAAAAAAAAGTGAGAAGGCAACCTTTCAACCCTTTAAAAAGTCAGGTAAACATTCGGCATAAATATTTGTAAGAACAAGAAAATGTGCCGGAACTCTTAGAAATGTTAACCCTTCCTATAAACCATTTAGCAAATTGCGTAGAATACCCGTACTACACCTATGTATATACAGTGTGTTTGGAGAATGATTACCGATACTTTAAGGGCATATTATATACTAATTTCTATCGACAAATGCACTTTTAAAAATACTCCTAACCTAACACCCTGCGAATGGCAGCCATATGTTTTTTTAATGGACTGAATATTATTATCATGTCATTCATT
This sequence comes from Noctua comes, assembly GCA_963082995.1. Lineage (NCBI taxonomy): Eukaryota > Metazoa > Arthropoda > Insecta > Lepidoptera > Noctuidae > Noctua > Noctua comes. The sequence goes on from OY720277.1 coordinate 5,448,535, forward strand.
GATGTTGTTGTTTGTTATATGTTGTTAATGTTAATCTTATTGCAAAGGTAAACGCCGAGGCTATCGAATAACGAAATAAATTTTCCTGAATAATCAGCAAAACGAGCCGAAAAATATCCAAATAACCAAAAAAAAATACTACATTTTCTCCTCTGGTGCAAAAATAACACCTGAACGTTGCATATTTTTTATGTTTAATCAAAAGAATTAGTGTCAACCTACAAAACGATATCAAAATATTGACCCTACGACAATTATTTAAAGTCACAACTAGTATTGTTACAAAAACAAAAACGTATTCAGCCAATCAACCCAACACTTGTTGCCGCGGTTTTGTATGGCATTGATGGCGTCATTAATATTAATACGAGTGCGTAATGGAAGTGGGGCGAAGGCATTAATATTTTATTTAAGTACTCTGTTGCACATTATTAATTACTGTTTACATCTCTAAATGGGCTGAAAGGATATTTGAATCCGATGGGAAACTGTTTACTGTATTCTTCTTTTGTAAACTTCCGTACTAAATCAGAGTTTTTTGTGAGGTTGGAAAAGAATCAATTTTAGACCAAACACTGTTTTAAGCTATCACGGTTTAAAACTAAACTTATACTGTCACTCACTTGACTCGACGTCTTCTGTCAATCACGGAAGATATCCCGTAAGTGACAGTATAAGTTTAACTTTAGACCATATTTAATACAAAAAAAGTAAACGATTAGGTAATAAATTAAATTGGCCAAAATAAAACGATATTTTTTTTTTTTTTTAGTCGTTATAAATCGGATTTTACACACTAAATGTACATTTTGAACCTTAACACTACAGGTACGACATTTAATTAATTTGTAGAATATTGTGAATACAATTTTAAGCACTTAGTACGCTATTATGTAGATATATTGCGCAATAAGCTTTATGTAGATTAATATAAATAAACAAATAAATGTCTTAGATAGATAAATGGCATGTAATATCTGATATCAACATCAAAATTCGTATCATACCGTTACAAGTATCGAAAGGGTTTCAACCAAAACACACATTTAATATTCGACCTCCTTCAGGGCTATTATCATATTTCTCATAAATACGGAAATAGTTTCCCGCGGTGTAACAAGATCTCGTTCCTCTAAACTTCGTCTTGATTCCCGAGTAGTATCGGGACGTGATAAGATTTATGATAGAAATAATTATAGACGCCATTTTGATTTAACTAGCAAGGAAAAAGTATTTTATTAGTAGTTTTGTAGTCCTGGGTTAGATTCCCAGGTCGGGCAAAGTGTTATTGGATTTTTCCATCAGGAGTTTCGCAGAACCAGCCACGGAGTCTGGATTTGTGTCCGGTTGATGATAATATGCTCGCCCTCTATTACATGGGCCTTTAACATAACTGACGAAAAGTGCGTGTACTAATGGGTACACAGGCGTGATGTTATGATTATGAAAAAGTATTTTTCAACTGATAAAGCAGATTAACTAAACTAGATTTTCAGTTAAATTGGGGCAAATCAAGACGATTCATTGGTCTTGAAGCAGAACGTTCGATCAGAAAATGACATGTTAAAAAAAAATATCCGATTCGCTAAAGGTCCAATTAGTAGAAAGTCTGACTCGCAAAATGTCCGATTCACAGATAATAAAATTTAAAAAACGAAAGTATGTCACTCGGAAACCATTAGGTGTTTCCACGAGGCAACTATCGACAGACTAACTTTAATTTGATCAAAAGTGTTGAGATACAAGTACAGTCGAACAAAAAGTTTTGTTTACACACAACACCCGAGTACTTAGCTGTTACACTGTCAAGTTTGTTGTGTGTACCTATAAAAGAAAAACTTAGAAAGTGCCTCAGATAAAGCTTGTTCGATAAAGTTGCCTGTTATTTCTTATTATTAACACTAACTGTGACCGACCGACTCGAGCGAAGCAATCATAGTAATTGATTTAGGTACTTACTTAATAGCAACAGAATGTTGTTTGATTGGCAAACTTCAAGAGTGTGTTTGGCAACTCGGGCCAATGAGACTTTGAATGCCCATGAAATTAGCGATTGATGTTGACTTTTGATGTTTGACGCCGATTAGGGTAGATAATTATTTTAAAGTACCGTTAACGCCTGATTGGTTGCGAAGGAACTTGTTGGTGTGGACTGAAGCGTGATTTGCGATGAAAGTTGATTTAGATCTCTGTGCAATTAATTCACGCTTTCAACACACGATGATGATGAGACGATGACCTGAATATAGGATACTTATTATTTTAATCTAATAAGGTAGTACCTATGGCATGATACGCTTAACCTATTACCATCTGTCTAGCCTTTTCCCAACTATGTTATGGTCAGCATGGGACGCAGCTGAATATCAGTATTTTACATGGAGCGACTGCCTATCTGACCTCCACAACCCATTTAGTACTAGGTAATACAATACCCCTTGATAAGACTGGTTGTCAGACTTTTTGGGCCACTGACTTCCAATAACGACAGTCAAAGATCTACAAATGACAGCCGGGACCAACGGCTTAACGTGCTTTCCGAGGCACGGAGGAAACTCGGTATGTAATGCGTGGTCACCCATCCACAGACCAACCTAGGCAAGCACGGCTTAACCTAAAGATTGATCCGAGCGGCTGTTATTATTTAGCCACGAGCTCCTCCATAACCTATTACCATAACCGAGATAAACCGTTCGAGGCACGCTAAAGTAAACGCGGATTCTCAATAAAGCGCCGGAATTCTTAATACTTCGCCTGGATTCGTGACTACCCCGACATTCTAGATTCCAGACAAGAATGGACTGCGGCCTGCGTTATGTGAACCTTCTTGCAAAATAAATACTAAGAGGAGAAGAAACTCCCTCGACTTCCTCGTTGGTCTAGTGGTCGCAAGCGGGACTGCTGAGCATGAGGTCCTGGGTTCGATTCCCGGGGTCGGGCAAAGTGCTATTGGAATTTTCCATCAGGAATTTTTTCTCAGTAGCAGCCACGGAGCCTGGAATTGTGCACGGTTGATGGCAATAGCCTCGCCCCTATTACATGGAACTGAAATATAAAGGCTTAATTTGGGTGGTACTATTAGGTACCTACACTTCTGCCTAACCCTTCGGGGAGGACAGGCGTGATGTTATGTTATGAGAAGAAAGTTCAGGCAAAGCATGGCACTGACTACACAGTATATAACTATACCATAACATAACTTAAATATAGATTTATCTTTCCGTCAACTTCTGATTGAAGAACAATAAATTATTTTGTAAATATTTATCATTAAAGAGGATAAAACCCAAATGCCTCCTATTTTTAGACGTTGCGTCACAGCCAAACATCGCCGTTATGTAAACAGGTATTCTTGAAAATATTTACCAAGATGTTATCAAATTGAATAAGTTTCCATGTTGTGTGAGCAGTGGTGACTGAGTGAAAATGGCCTCGACTTAAGTGTGGAAGGATTGTAACCCAGACATTCTCGTATATTTTGTGTAATTTTTAGGGTACGTGCCTCAAAAGGAAAGCATAAGCATAATCAGCCTATAATGTTCCCACTGCTGGGACACCGGCCTCCTCCCTATGAGAGGGAATGGGCTGTAATCCACCACGCGGGCCCAGTGCGGGTTGGTAGATGTCACATGTCTTCGAATTTTTTGTTCTAAGACATGCCGGTTTCCTCACGATGTTTTCCTTCACCGTTTTTGAGAGCAATGATGATGAAATAAATTACACAAAGTAATGCGCCTGCCTGGGTTCGAACCCACGACTTACTGTTTGTAAGTCGGAGCCGCCACCACTGGGCCACCGCTGCTCTCAAAAGGAAAAAGGATCCTTTATAGGATCTCTTTGTTGTCGGTCTGTCAAGACTCTTTTTCTCAGGAACTTTGCGTATCGCAGGCCACTGCTGGAATTAGCCGAAGCCCAAGCTGCGCCCCAAAATCGTGTCCCCCATCTTTTGCATGCAGTTGGTCATCATCATCATCATATCATCCCGGAATCACCCACTGCTGGGTATAGGAGTCCCCCTTATTCTGCCACACTTCCCGGTCCTCTGCGTCCCTTATCCAGGTGTTTACATCGTCGACAAAACGAGCTTTAGGACGGCCCTGGTTTATTTGGCATAACCTTGGCCACCAGTCGGTCAAAACCTGGCTCCATCGGCTATCTCCGCGTCCCTTAGAGCCACTATCCAGTCGGTTACAGCCACCTTATTAAGGCTATCGGTCCAGTTAACTGTGGGGGGTCCAACGGTGCGTTTGCCGATAACAGTAAAGCAAACATTTTCAAGTTATCAAGTTAATCGACTGTCATTATCCTCGTCATGTGAAAGGGGTATTATTCAAATTACCCAACGCCCTAAAATTTGGTTTTAACTGAATTGTAAAACAAACTTTTTGATTAATTTAGAATTTATTACCCCCTTTCTTAACAAGACAAGAAGCTTAACGTGACTCTGGTAACACTTCGTTACCCGAGGCCCTAGCACGAGGGCGCGGTGAAAACGTAACGTAAACGTCGCCGCGACGTCACGTCGTCGTAACGTCGATTTTAAAATTAAAAATAATCGTTTCACATACAATATTTTCATAATTTTAAGAATTTATTCATATCTATGGATGATATTGATTATGCTTGTTGCAAAAATTTAACTAAAATTGTATTGGATAATTGTATTTTTGATTCAAAATTCGACGTATTTACATATGTTTACACCGCGCTCTACATGCCTCAATTCTATTCAGTATTTAAATATTAAGGGCATGTGTTAGGGGCTAGTGGTTTAATCGTAGAAGACGCCTTGGTCGAAGTTCAAGGTTAAGCGACGTTTGTCGAGGTCAGAAGACATAGAGATCCTTCCGTGCCTCATAAGCTAGTTAAGGTTCCGGTTGTTTGTTTGACTGTTGGTATTTAAAAGGTCGAAAGTCTGAAAATAATTTTGCCAAAAAATTTATTGAAATTTGCATTAAAAATTGCAGCTGCATCCTGTAGAATAAGGTTTAGCAGATGAACATGTATGAAATATTTTTGAGTACAAATAAACACCACATCTCTATACCCTCTCTATATCTCTATACTAACTGCTCAAAGTAAAACACAAACATATTTTTATTAAACAAAAATAACCGTTTTCACCTTCTTAAATTAAGTTCATACATTTTTTCAGAAAACAAATAATTTGATCTAATGAGCAAACAAAGTAGTGTTGTATCTAAATATTTGACTGCGAAAGTGTAACCTCTTTATCTAATAAGCAAACTTCATAATAGTATTTACATTAAATACACTAACGACCCGTCTCCGTTTTGCCCGGATTTTACATGACAAAATACCGAGACTTACCGAGAAATACCGAGACTCCGTCTCGATCGTCATCGATCGTCACTGATCGTCAAGGTCGTCGATGGGTAGAGAATGCCTTGTGGCATTAAGTCCGTCTATGAACCACTATTGTACATGAACTTTAAATAAATAACATAAAATAAAAAATATCACGCTTGTCCCTGAAGTGTTAGGCATAGTACAACCACATTTTGGCAATTATGTTTTAAGTCGCATGTATTAGAAGACGAGCCTGTTGGTTGCCGTCAACTGGGCACAAAGCCAGACTCCGTGGCTGCTACTAAGAAATTCCTGATGGAAAAACCCAATAACACTTTCCCCGACCCGGGTATCTAACCCAGGACCTCATGCTCAACAGTCGCGCTTGCGACCACTCGGCCAATGAGGCAGTCGGTATAAATAAATAATAGTAAGTTTAAAATCAGTGTCGGTTAAATGTTATACCGAAACAAATTCTCTAGTCTAAACGATGGTCTATTACATTAAATTATGTAACAAAGCATACACCCAAAGTGCTTTGAAAATTATTATTATACCTACTATTATGTACTTATTGATAGCAGGTTTAATAGCAACAATGTATCTCAAAAAGGTTGACAGACATTTTGAACTTATTGACATAGCATTTAATTAGAAATGGTACACTTTCGGCCAAAATAACGAACACGCAAAATAAACAATTATCTAGTATAATAATGATATCAAACTCAAACCCAAAACTATTGCATTTATGTGTACATTTAGTTGTTACATATAAGTAAGTAAGTTCCAACATGAAACCCGGTTAGGCCACGGCAACATAATAGATTGGACAAAACAAGCATCCAGTGAGTAGGTATACTGGATTGCAAGTTTGTTAAACAAATATAACTATTTTCGACAATATTACTAGTAATAGGTTATATAGTTATTTTAATTAATCATATTAATTATAATAATTAATAATATCCTGAGATTATTAAATTATTTTATTTATGTGTATTAAGTATTATATTTTATTAATTTTATATTTTCAATTTTATTTATATTTTATTAATTTGTTTTCATCATTCAATTATAAGAAATATAACATTGTTGTTTGGGTATTGGATCTCGTAAAATACTTACTCATCATGAAAAAGATGTGTTTTTTTATTTGAAACCAAAAATTATCATTTGCCTATTTTTTGTAAAAGAAAGATCTCGTCCACCAATATGATTGATATATTCACATAGTAGTAAGATTCTGTATTGCAAACGACTACCTATTAAATTAATACCAGTTACTAAAGTGTATACGCTATCGTAAATTGTGAACTTTGAATGTGTGTAAGGGTAACTCGTGGTAAACGTTCCTAAAATGTTGGTGTTTAGGGTACGTCGGAGGTATTTAAGACGCCCTGAGAACTCTGTCACAAGAATGACGGTGGCATGACAGGGAAACCGCTTCACAAGTAAATTCTCTGTACAATTTTTGAGGTTTACATGTTAAACCTTGTTGTCATTAACGATTAATGAATTAATTAGTACATGTGAATAAAACATTAGTGTAAGTGCATCGTTAATCAAATACACACTATGTTTAACTTTACTAGAACTCAATTCACTTCTTTAAAAATCTTCAACTAAATATCCCATTATTCTTTTATTTTCATTTCTTTGATCACGATTTTAAACACAATTCTCCTCAAATCACTTTATTAAAGTTTAAAATATCTCGACTTCATAATATTGCACGACAGTTTATTCAATAAAACAGTCAGGGCTGCAAGCACATGAAACTACTTGGTATTAATAATAACCAACTTTTCATACGTTTTGTTTATATTATGATATTATTTTACTTAATACCTAGGTATCAACGAAAAAGTAGTAAAAGTATTTTTTACATTGGTAACCTTATAGACTAGGTAGAAAAGAGGCAATGATTTGTTTTTCTTTGTAAAGAAGTACAAAAAAAGAACTGTTTTAACACACTTTTATTAACTAACTAACTGTATAAAAAAATCTTAAAAGTTAACGGAGATGGCCAAAAATTGTATGAGCCTAGAATGTACATATATATAAAATCTATGTCGTTTAATAGTAAAGATCTTTTTATTTATTACCTATTTATTTTATTTTTTACCAATAATAAAAAGGTGCATATTGCTCAGCAGTCTTGGACAAAAGTTATAAAGGTTTAAGGAAGTTGTTTTTGTCACTACGACTAAAGTATTTTTATCCATATTGTAGTGTTATAAAGGGTGTAAATAGACCCTTAACGAAGCCGAAAGGCACTTGTTTTCCCCGTCTTTGCGAACATTTTTTTGTTAGTGACCATACCTGGGAACCTTTTAGTTATGGAGACATTGGGGGTCAAAGTTCCAACTATTTCTCAAGTTTTTTTTTTACTTTAGATTTTTACGTTAAACACCTCCACGACCCCCATACTATTCAATCCACCCATCAGCACAATGCTTTCAGACAAAAACAAAAACCCCAAAAAAAAGTCGTTTCCCAGCAATAATTTTTGCTTTAAGTTACTGAGTTTGATGTACAAAATGCTTGGTTGACGGCTTCGTGAAGGGTCTGTTTACACCCTGCATATGTATATATATCTGCCCCAGGCAAATAATAAATACAGTATATTGATTAAAAAACACTGGGATATAATTATTCTACAAACTGAGACAATCTATTCGTTTGTAACAATAAGATCACCGGCTAAAATGTAGATACATAATATATATAATCTCTTTGCTTTACACAAAGAGATTTGAAATGTCTGGCACAAAACAAAACATATTCAAATTATAACAACATACATTTATGTCAATCAAATTGACATTGACTATGAAATAATGTTACCAGCGTAATAAAAATCTATACCCATATTCAAGCAATTTTATTTAAAAATCTTTTTCTATTCAGAAACCCCTAACAAACTTCGACAGATAGTGTACTCAACTAATCACTTTGGAAACTAAACTATTAATTCAATATTAGATCATTCGATTTATGGATAAGAGAACATAAAAAATAATAATGATGTATCATTTTAAGTAACGGTAAGTTACGAATATTCAACATTTTAGGCCCAGTATTTTCGTACACTTTGAGGTACATTTTGTCCACCTCATTCATCATTATGATCATCATTGTATGAGCCTGTGCCCCAGAATGAACATATTACTTATCTTCTATACCAAAACATCTATAACAAAAATAAAAAGGTGTATATTACTCAGCAGTCATGTACAAAAGTTATGAAGGTTTAAAGAACTAATTTTAAGTTACGGTAAATTACGAATATTTTACATTTTAGCCTTGGTATGAGTTTATTTTTCCCTGTTCTGTTCTTTGTAAATATTGTATGGCAACACTTTCGACTTTTCGAGTGAAATCAAAAATAAAAATCCTGTTTTCTATGAGTTCTTTTCAAAATCTGTTACAGTACATTAATAATTTTCCTAAATTCCTAACTTTTTTTTTTTAATTATTTGTCATACTTTTTTTTTATTCATTCACTTCCCGGTTTCCGATTAAGCTGAACTTTTTGATACAATAAATGTTAGTTTGGATGACAAGGCATGGTTAGCTGAGTGACGTCATTCTAAATTCAATATGGCGAACTCCCAAAGATGGCGGACTAGTTACTTTTGATGCATTCCCTTGATGGTATCTAATGAAAGGGTTTACTTAGAAAACACGAGAAATAAAATGACGTCACTCTAAAGCGTGTTTTTAAACTATACGATTTTATTTTGTTTGTTTCAATGTGTAAGGTTACGACTATGTTAAACACTGTCTTTAAGTCGAAGATTGAATGAAATTGTGCTATAACCTGTTCAAATGTTTCGATATTTTTATTTAGTAATCACTAAGAATGTACCCCCATTTCCGGGGCTTGTAGTGTTATTTTTGACATTTAAAATATTGTGTTGATTTTGAATAAAAATAACAGTATAGTAGTATAGTAATAGTAATGGGCAGCCCTGGTTTATTTAGTACTATAAATGTACCGTTATCAGATTGCATCTTCAGTGTTTGTTGAAAATGTTGTACAGTAATATCCGATAGCACTCTGAACTTCGCGTAGTTATGTGAAACGTGAACGTAGCTTAATAAGGACCATGGCAGCGGAAAAAGACAGTGCAGGTGATAAAAAAGGAAATGCCTGTATGCAGTGTTTGGTGGCTACGCTAGGTAAGTAGACTGCCGCATTTGTTTCTGTGAATAACTTAGAGCCGTTTGCGAGAACGTGATTACAAACATTATAAAGGGTTTAACAAGACCCTTAACGAAGCCAAAAGGCATTTGTTCTCCCCGTCATTGCGACATTTTTTTGTTCTAGACCATACCTGGGAACCTTCTAGCTAAGGAGATATTGGGGGTAAAAATGCCCAATCTTTTCACAAGTTTTTTAAATACATGTTTTTAACGTAAGATTATTACTTTCCTCCACGGCCCCCGTACTATTCAATCCATCCATCAGCACAACGTTTTGAGTGCGTTACCTTGAGTCCAACCTTAAAACGTGATTTATCACTCCAAAAAAAAAGGGGTTTCCCAGCAATAATTTTTGCGCAAAGTTACTTAGTTTGATGTGCATAATGCTTGGTTGACGGCTTCGTGAAGGATCCGTGTACACACCCTGTATACTAATATTGCTCATTAATTAATAGTGTAGGATAGGATTTATACACGTTTATGCTAAGGTTCAAACTCCCAACCTTTGGACTTATGGCCAGTTAATGTCATTTCAAAACGGTGTCGGCCACCAGCCCACACGGGGCCCATGTGATGCATTACGGCCCACATCTTCCCACAGGGCGGAGACCTATGAGCTACACTACAACAATAGCTCACTTGAAACACACTAATTGTATCATTTAGCCATTTCACAGATCACTTGGGCAAACAAAGGAATTCTCATTACAGCCATAATTAGCAAGCTTGGCACTTGGCAAGTTGCATTGTGTTTGTCGTATGATTAATTAATGCATAGGGGACTGCTACTCTGTTCCTGCTGCAAAAGGCGTAGAGTACACTGATCCAAAAAGGCTTTGTACGAAGTTTTAATTATGGCGTTTTTTTGGGTAGGAACAAGTAGCTTGCATTATTGGTGAATGGGTTTGATTTCTGCTGGAGGAGCTCGTGGCTAAATAGTAACAGCCGCTCAGGTCGATCTTTAGGTTAAGCCGTACTTGCCTAGGTTGGTCTGTGGATGGGTTACCGCCCATTACATACCGAGTTTCCTCCGTGCCTCGGAAAGCACGTTAAGCCGTTGGTCCCGGCTGTCATTAGTAGATCTTTGACAGTCGTTAGGCAGTCAGTGGCCCAAAAGTCTGACAACCAGTCTTACCAAGGGGTATCGTATTACCCAGTATTAACTGGGTTGTGGAGGTCCGATAGGCAGTCGCTCCATGTAAAATACTGGTATTCAGCTGCATCCGGTTAGACTGGAAGGCGACCCCAATATAGTTGGGAAAAGGCTAGACAGATGATGGGTTTGATTTCTGCTTCTCAGCTGGAATCAAACCGATTCCTATCCAATATTCCAATTCCTTCAATAGGAAATACTAGCATTTGTGGAACAAATGCTATATTATATTACTACAGAACGTTGTTTAGGTTTTGATTCGTACTGAAGAAATTTTAGATTGAAAGTCCTCGTCTTTCCTCTTTATTCATTAACTCGAAGGAAAGTTACTACCAAAACAATTATAACCTTCAGATTAACCATACATTTTTCGAGGATAAGGTGTAATTTTAGTCCGCGTTTGATAATGACAAGCTTACTTTTTTTGGTATAAAACAAAAGTGCAAAAATGCTGAAAAATTCCACATGATCGTGAATGTATGTATAAACACTGAGTTTCCATCGGCACAAAACCCATCTTATTGTACCACTTTACATCCCACCGACATAACATCGGCATCCACTTTAAAGCCTGCCAGTTCATTCTAAACATCGCCCAACGGCACCAAAAACAAACTTCAAAACAAGGCAACGTCTATCAGGAAATAACCGAACGTTTCATTTGTAGCGAATACCACACTGCTAACATACGGCTTCCAAGCGGGATGGGTGTCACCGATGACAAAAGTTTTACAATCAGCGGACTCCCCGGCCGGGTACTCGTTGTCAGACTATGAAATATCATGGATAGCCAGTGCCCTTTGTATAGCGGCTACGTTCGGAGTTTCTTTATTTGCCTACATCGTTGACAGATTTGGAAGGAAAGTAGCAATTTTGATCATGGCTGTACTACAGGCGGTAAGGGTATTTTCTGTGTGTTCTTTTATTTTTATTCAGGTAGTTGTGTTTTGTTTACTAAGGGCCGGCGCTCACTGCTGGCACGGCACGGCGTGTAATGGCAAAGGATTTTATTACTAATCAAGTTATTTTGAATCTTATTTCAATGATTTGGAATTCATGTTACTTTATTTCGATACCACGATGCCGCGAAATGACTCGACGTGCCGCGGAATGCTGCAGCATGACGTGTCATGCCGTTTCATTCCAGGGGTTGCCGCGGCGCGCAACTTTGTGTCGAGGAATTATGATTGATAAGCTAATTGAAATAAGGTTTAAACTTAAAACTTCCAACTTCGAATCCGCGCAGAGCAAAACTGATTGAGGTCAGAGTGGCTGGGCTTTCAGCAAGATGCCACGGGATGCCACGGAACGCCGCGGGATGCTGCAGCACAACCTGCCGTGCCATGCCGTGCCGCGCTGTCAGTGAGCGCCGGCCCTATTGGTTGATCCAATTTTTTGTATAGTTTTGACTCTTCTGGTTACCTATTTATGTTTTTTAGTTAAATAGGCATAGGTCACATGTTACGCATTTAAAAAATGATATTATTATTAGCTGTATCTTAAAATAATTTCAGTTTTTTTAATGAAAAACTCCTTTCAACCTTATTTTCGAAGAATCAGGTAAATAAAAACGTACATTTAATAAATCGATCCCCACTTAACCATGGAAAAAAATCTAGTTTAGAACTTAACAATAAAAAACTTTTAATGGAACAGAGTCAATTTACCTTGACCTAAGTTTGACCTGTCTGGCATGTTAGATTACGGAAACCTTTCCAACTTTACCTTAGATAAGAAAAAGATTTTCTTGTGGTTTGGGCCACAGTTTTGACTACTTAAAAATGAACTTACTTACAACTATCTTTCTTTATAACTATTAAAAATAAGATCAATTACTTATACTATACTGTTAGCCTACGTCATCGCACTGCTGGGCAAAGGCCTGTCTCCTTGACTTCCAAATTCTTCGATCCAGGGCCAATGTCCACTGGTCGTTAGTTATGTCCAGCTCGTCCCGCCATCTCCTGCGAGGTCTACCGCGTCGCCTTCTGGCTGTGTCAGGGCTCCACATCGTGGTTATTTTGGCCCACAGCTCGTCAGGCATGCGGCAGACATGGCCAGCCTAGTCCCACTTTAGCTTAAGGTCAATTATACTTTTTAAAACAATAAGCGACACTTAAGATGTAAGCGCCAGAATAGCCCGCGAAAATCAATTTTTCTTACGGTTTCTGCAATTTGCAAGTCAGTGTCAAGTGTATGTTGATTAAAATATGATTCGCGACCATAAAAGCCCTATCGATTTAAAAGTAACTTAAATTCCCCTATACTTTTTAAGTATTAACTTAGCATTAGGACTTTGCAAAGGGTAAAACAGAAATGCTGATAAAATTAAGATTCAAAATGATCGGATTGTGTTTCATTTACGTTCGTGCTAACCGCCTTAGATTCTAATTATCACGCTAGAGCTTCGGGGGCCTAGAATAGTCAGTCTGAAAAAAATTCGGTTGTCTGTAAAGTCGGTTTACTGACGATAGTTGAACGTGACAACGTCATAAGAAAATACTGATGGAATGGTTGCATTTTTCAAAAGAAAATTTAAATTTATTTGTTTGATAGATATTTTGTATGGATATAGAGAAGGAGGTAAATGGAAATCACAATTGAATTGATCAAGTTACATTTATTTGTACGCATAAATACAATTATGTAATTTTTTTTTTTTTTTACAATTTACATAGTTTTTACAAGTATGAATGTGCGTTGAGCAATTGTTTTATGGAACGCCTCAGAGCGAGGTAACGCCGCATACGTCATGTTTTTTCGTGCGTGCAGCCGGCTCCATCGAATTATAAGACGTTGTCACTTCAAAAACTTGTTTATTGTCACTCTCAATCATTCAAAAGACAACCTATCTATGGCCAGCAACTATAAACATTTTATTAATAACCGTACGTCCCTTTCAGGTTTGTTGGATAATGAAGCTCTCATCAGCAAACATCGCAGTGTTAATCGTAGCAAGATTGTGTGGCGGTCTATCAGCCGGAGGATGCTACAACGTGATACCGATGTACGTCAGAGAGATCAGTCAGGATGACATAAGAGGGGTGTTGGGATCCTTTATTATATTGTTCCAGAATATTGGCATGTTGGCTATGTTTGCTATGGGAGCGTATTTGGATTATTACACGGTGTTGTGGATTGTAGTGTGGGTCCCGGTGCTGACTATTGTGATGATGATTAAGGCACCGGAGTCGCCAGCGTTTTTGGTGAAGAAGGGGAAGATTGATGTGAGTAATAGTAATCTTTATTAGAACAAAAACACTTGTTTAATAATTTAATTGTGTTCAATAACAGCCTCAATAGTTAGAAACTGTATCGTAGCTAAGTTGCTGTAAGTTGTTTCGTTATATTTTTATGAAGTGATAAGTTCGTATTTGTTAGTCGAATCATTTAAAATAATCAAAATATTTACATATTTAAATAATTAGCATTGCCATTCAGCGTGGCAATGCTGCCAGTCTTCTGGGCACTTTTCCAGATGACAGCGATACGGAGGAGTACTTTGACGCCTAAGTGTCCTATTGTCGTCGCTTTTTTTTTTTGATTTTTATATTTTCTTACTTTTAGTCTGTATATAATGTAAATAATTAAACTTTCGGTGTAATGAATAGAATTATTAAACATGAAAAATAATCAAAATATTATTTGTTATGTTACGGCTCATAACAGTACCTGGGCGACAGAGCTCTGCTCGGGTGAAAATAGAGAAAATGAATTTTCCCAGATATGAGAGCTGGCTGGGTCGATTTTTCGCCCCCGTAAACCGCCATATTGCAAATTTCATTGTAATCGTTAGTCGTTTTCGCGAACGTGATTACAAATATGTATACAATTATTGCTCATGGATAGGATAAATAGATCTCGGATAAATTAAAAGATATCTCTACAGACACATTTTGTTAAGCCTTATTTATTAAAAGTCACTGTCGCACAACTGTCATACTACACGTGCAAGACAGAGGCAGGAATATGTCTAAATTCAAGCACGAAATTTCGGCCTGAGTCTTGATAGACACCTACATAGTCTAGTTCTAGTTCTTTAACGACCCGAGACGTCTGGCACATTCTCCTTAGAAAGTTAGAAAACATTTTGATTTGTTCACAAGAAGTTAGTTAGTCTTAATTTCCTGAACTTTTTCTTTTCTCCCACACATTTATACACTCCAATTACATACTAAGTCCGCGCAACAATTCTCTCTCAGTCCGTTAACACCAGTTCATTACGTCCAAGTGATATATTCGTTCACAAAGCTCCGGTAATGGGGCAATTCACTAATCCATTAATAAGGAAAACATATCTAGGTTGAATAAAATACAGACGAAACAGATAAACAATGAAAATCTCTAAGTAACCTAAATTGGCGGAGACTGAAAAATGCGACGTAATGAACGAAATCAATAGAAACCAGCTTATTTTATGATGTTTGACAGGCCATTAAAGAAACGTCGAATAAGATTTTTCCTGGAAAAAATCGAGACCTGAAATTTCTATAGGCCTGCCGTTTAGCCGAGACTGCCTGAGGCAGCTGCGCGAGAGAGGGGGGAATGATGCCCGTCAACAAGAGAATGACTTGACAAGACTGGTACCAACACCAGCTCCTATAGCAGTTTTACTATAATGATACTGAAGTAATAATGAAACAATACAGTGAAACGTGGGTGTACTATTAGGTACACCTCTGCCTTACCCTTCGGGGATTACAAGCGTGATGATGATGATTTTAACGCCCCTCTCTCACCGCGCAGCTCCTTCAAGCACCGTCTTAGTTGAGCGGTAGACCCAAATAGAAATAAACAAAACAGAGTCACCGCACCTCTCCTGCCAAAATCTTAAGATCAGTAAATGTTTATGTACATAATTGATAGCAGGTGAGCCAAAAGACGTGTTCAGAAACACTGCATTTTCCCCAGAGAGAGTACTCCACAAGAAAAGCAATGTGGACATATTTTCTGTCAGAAGAAAAACGCCTAAAAAATAAAAAGATTAAAGCATGATTTCCACCAAACGGCTCGCATCGCATCGGATCGGAACGGATTTTACAATCTTTAAACGATATTAAATCGTATACACAGTATTTAAAGTCTATATTAACAAGCCGCGCACAACAGCTTGACCAAGGACGTCTACCGCGTCACGCGATCGTAGCAGAAAGTATGCTGCGACACGCGATTGGCTCCGTTCGCCTGTCGTCGTTTACGATCGGATGAAATGAAACTATTTTACTAGGCGCAGAAACGGATATGTTCGCAAATGACGGTACGGGGCCGATCGTATGCGTCGACATCTTGCGGGACGCGATCGGCTGTAGCCGCATCTGTTCACATCCTTTCCGATCCGTTGCGATACGAGCCGTTTGATGGAAATAATCCTTAAGTCTATACCACGTTGAAAATCTGTTTCACGTGAATTTCATTCGACCCCATATGTATTATTAATACATTTTCCGTTTATTTTTTCCAATCATAAAACATGATTTCTGTTCCTAGAAATGAGAACAGCTGGGACCTGTCGGAACTCAGAAATATCATCACAGATTTACATGTGAATTTTCCTTTGTTCAACTTCTTAGAAAACACAATGTCAGAGTTGTGTTTTTAAACAAATATAATATAAAGGGACCCTTAACATATCCGAAAGGCACTTGTTCTCCCCGTCTTTGCGATAATTTTTTTTTAATACATGTTTTTAATGTAAGATTTTTACTTTACACACCTCAACGACCCCCGTACTATTTAATCCATCCATCAGCACAATGCTTTGATGGCTTTCCATTGAGTCCTACCGTAAAACGTGATTTTTCACCCCAAAAAAAAGTCGATTCCCAGCAATAATTTTTGCGCAAAGTTACTTAGTTTGATGTACAGAATGCTTGGTTGACGGCTATGTGAAGGGTCTGTTTACACCCTGTATGTTACAGGAAGCTGCCTCGACTATATCGTTTCTGAGAAAACTGGATGTCAACGACAAAGTAATACAGAACGAAATTGACTACATGAAAAATCAAGAGCTTACTTACAATTCACTGCCAAAGGTTTCTTTCAAAGCCATATGTGAGTAACATAGTTTTTTTCTGTCTTTAATAATGTTATGAGTCGATTATTGAACATTGTGTACGTACGTAAAAATGGTTTAAGGGGCTGCTTCACACAATTCAAAGCCGATACCTAGTCTAGATACATAAGTAAATAGGTTTATTATTTTTGAGGATAAATTATTATTTCCTTTATTCGTTTAAATACATATAAGTTACATTTTGATTCTTCAATATTCCAATAAAAGACAATATAAATGCTACCGGAGGTCAGGGCTCTTGAAAGAGGAACCTCTTAACAATACGCGCCGTGTCCAGCTGCCAAGCGAGAGCCTCCTCAGATGTTGTTCGAGGCTAATGGCTATTAAGCCATTGGCCGACACGACTATCGGCAAAATGACTGCTGTACTCACGTCCCACATGTCGACAACCTCGCAAGCCAGATCTTGCATTGTTTATCTCTCTCTGCTTTCACGGGGTTCTTGTCATGCGGGACCGTTATATCAACAATCATTGCGCGACTCTCCAATCAATATATGCCCACAATTATTATCTCCTTTATTTGTTTTCTAACACATTATTTACATTTTTAAATATTTACTTTATACAAAAACACTTAAAAATATAAAAAATAGTAGCCGACCGGCATCGGGAACAGGGTCCAGACTACCGGTGGTCGGAGCTCTTGAGAGAGGAACTTCCTAACGATATGCCGTGTATATATATTACCCATGTTTAGTATACAATAAAGTCGATTTCCGTTGCTGTCTGTATGCCGCCAATAAGTAACATGTTATTATCCAAACATATCGTTCACTTGAGCAGCTATTTTTATAATACTATCAACATAGTAATTTTGATCTTAGGTCTATCCGCAATTTTTTTAATTCCTGTCAATTCAAAAATTACAAAATCCCACTCACTTTTATTTTGCATTCCACAAGCCGAATTATTAAAGCTTATTACCATCTTTATTATTAAATCCATGAACTTCCCAAACGAAGTTTACCCTTTTCAACACCTGTTAAACTGCTAAAGGATTTGCAAGTCTTTTGGCCTGTCAGGATTTGTATTTTGGGAATTCTCCTCAGTAAATCTTGAATGTACTTCGTTGCTTGGGGCTGAAGCAAATCATATTGGGATAAACTTGTCACTCTTGAAGAATAATGTCTGGGTAAGCCGAATTTGCATTGCTGTGCGGTTTTATACATGGTTGATTGTAGTTTACGTGCTGTGCATGGCTGTTTTGTCCAAGGACCAGGGACCAGGGACCTTCCATTATTCTAATCGTTAACCGACATTCCGCACTTGTGGTATTTCTGATTATTCAAATCGATACTTAGCATATCGTCAAACCTATCGTTTTAGCTAAAACCGTAGTCATTTATCGCATTCTAAGTTATTTCATGGAATCGTCAGATATACGAACAAATCGTATCATGTTTAATCAACGTTCACGAGCTATCACCATCGAACAAAAGTTTCATGAATCTATACGAATACCTCCGTATTACTTTTCAAAATCACTCGATAATGTTAAAGGTTCAATTGTTGTGAGAACTGTAAAACTGCAATCATTATCAAAGGCACACACAAACACAACACACACACACAACACACACACACAACAACACAGCACAGCACATCTATATTATCTACTCTCAACTTTGTTCCTATCCTTTACTATCTGCAAAATAATTACCGTTAAAATGTACGTTCCCAAAAGTATTTTGCGCTGTCGAAATCGGGAGGTAATCGTAAATTCATTTTACAATAATTCGTTTTTATATACCTACAAGCTAAGCACAAAAGAATATAATAATTGTAAAAAATATACCTACCATTATAAACTGACATGGTCACTGAAAACGGGATATTTACCATGTTTACTATTTGCTTTGAGTTCCCGATATTTCGGCAATTTGTGCACAAGCAACATGATCACAAATAAACCGGCATGGTACTTGCAACAGCACCGAAATATTGCGAACTCAAAACAAATAGTAAACTTTATAAATATCCCGTTTTCAGTGTTAATGATAATATACAAATACTATGCTTGTTGTGTTTATTACTTTCAGAATTTTTTACTGACGTTTTGTTGTGATTACTAAATAATGTACTAGTCCACCCACGATTACAAAAGCCAGAATCTAAACAATATAGTATCCTCTACTACCTATCCATATTAACAACTATATTTATATAAACTTTCAGTAAAGAACAAAGCATGGCGTCGCGGCTCGATCCTAAACGTCATCGTCGTGACGTTACAAGCAAACAGCGGAAACTTCGCAACTTTGACGTATTCGCCTGCCATCTTGAAATCGGCCGGCGTTACGTGGAACCCAGAGCTCCAGACTCTCAGCTTCCCGGCAGTTATGATCCTTGCCTCGTTTATCTCAATGAGTTGTGTGGAAAAGTTAGGCAGGAAGGTAAGAGCCTTTTCAAAGTAATTTTGATAAATGTGTTTGTGGACTAATCTTTATTACTAATCCGATTAGAGGAGGAATCTTCCCTATACTTTGCGTTTCAACGTTTTATTCGTACGTTTCTTGTTTTCCTGCGGGGGATTTTGCTGAGCTGTGATTTGTAGGTTTTCGTTTTATTTTTTATTATTTCTTGCTGAGATTTTCTTTAAGCTGTACGGAATTATTCGTCGAGACGTAAGTTCCGTTGCCTTTTTACTGCTGGTAGCTGGACTATTATTATGTTAGTTATAAAGGTAATACCCGGCTAAATAGCCTAAGTCTACTTATAATACCGGAAAAAAAGTCTTTAAAAAAATTATCTTCTATACATATAAAATTCAAAGTCCTGACTGACTGACTGACTGACTGACTGACTGACTTATATATCAACGCACAGCCCAAACCACTGGTCCTAGAGACATAAAATTTGGAGGGTGTATTCTTGGTAAAGAGTAGGTATCCACTAAGAAAGGGTTTTTCGAAATTCCACCCCTAAGAGGGTGAAATGGGGTGTTGAATTTTCTATGAAACTTTTTATTCTCCGGGTCGATTGACTTGAAAATGTGTCTACATATACTTCAGTTAAAATTATGAGATACATGTATCACAGTTTTTCCAAAACCATCCCCCAATTGAGTATTCCATGTCCTGACTGGCTGACTGATATACCAACGCACAGCCCAAACCGCTGGTCCTAGAGACATGAAATTTGGAGGATGTATTCTTTGTGGAGAGTAATTATCCACTAAGAAAGGGTTTTTTTGAAATTCCACCCCTAATAGGGTGAAATGGGGTGTTGAATTTTCTATGAAACTTTTTATTCTCCGGGTCGATTGACTTGAAAATGTGTCTACATATACTTCAGTTAAAATGATGAGACACGTGTATCACAGTTTTTCCAAATTCATCCCCCAATTTAAAATTCCATGTCCTGACTGGCTGACTGAAATACCAACGCACAGACCAAACCGCGGGTCCCAAAGATATAAAAATTGGAGGGTATATTCCTTGTGAAGAGTAAGTTTCAGTTTTTAGAAATTCCTTCCCCTTAGAGGGTGAAATGGGGTGTTGAATTTTCTGTGAAACTTTTTACTCTCGGGGTCGATTGACTTGAAAATTTGTGTACATACTCTTCAGATAAAATCCAGTAAATCCGATGTCCAATCTCAAACCAAGGTATCAATATTTCAGGTATCTAATTTAATAGATATAACTTTAAACTAATAATTGCAAGTTATAAGCAAGTACATGTAAATCTATGTATGTATTATAAATAGATACATAGATTACTTATTATTCCAGAAGTAAGATCATGTGGGCAATTCCGTAACTCCACGCGGGCGAAGCCGCGGGCATAAGCTAGTAATAATATAATTATAAATTAACCATGGTGGGTTAATTTGGTGTTGAATAAATACTATTTCCTTAAAAACCTTTTCAGTTAGTGACAACCACAGCCGGTCGAGTGCTAATTAAATATTCACGTTGTTAACATTAAATTTTCATTCGAGTACTTTAATTTTCAGAAATATTCACACTACTCCAGAATAGTCCGCTGGAGACTATTATCCTGGTTTTGAGTGTGGCTTTCGGTAAATGTTACGTAAACCTTATTAGCTACCCGGATAGTAAATTAAGTCTTACAAGACTATTTCTGGGTAGTACCTTCTAGAGTAATTAACTTATTATGCATGTTGATTTACGTAGACTGATACATTCATTATGAACGAGGCTTGTGGCTAAATAGTAACAGCTGCACAGTTCAATCTTCAAGGTTAAGCAGTCTTTGCCGAGGACGGTCCGTGGATGGGTGACCATCTATTGGCATACATGGCAAGTTCCCTCTGTGCCTCGGAAACTACTTTAAGCTATTAGTCTCGGCTGTCATTTGTAGATCTTTGACAGTCGTTACGAGTGGTCAGAATCCCAAAAGTTTCAAAACCAGTCTTACCAAAGGGGTGTCGTATCACCTGCATCCAGTTAGACTGGAAGTCAACCCTAAAGCGTTGGGATAAGGCTACGCAGATGATGATGTACCATTAAGGGCGATACTTCGATCCATTGGATTCTAGATTTTATTAACCATACAACAATAAGTAGGTAATCGTTAATGCCTCTTGAACTTTCGACATAGAGACCTCTGTGCCTCTCTTATGCTTAGGAGGTCACCACGAATAAACGCTTTTTCATTTATCATTTCATTTCTGTAAAGTACTATTCAGAATGGTACTTCACTTCAAAGGCAGTGATGCATCTTTTTTTGCAAAATTGAACGTTATTTTTTTGTAATTTTAGAAATTATATTACTATGTGGGATTCATATTATTTTGTCGTATTTTAATCTTTATAGTCGTATGATCATATGCATAGCTCTTAAGGTCCCTATCAGTTTAACCAGGGTTGATATTATTCCCTTGGCGCTCCTACAATCCACGTTTCGCATAAATATCTTGCATGAGATTGTGGAATCGTATAATGTGGTAAGCTACTACGATGTAATCTTGCCTAGTTCTTGACAGAATCGTTTTGTACACCACTGGTCTGGTCTGGTAGATTTCGTTACGAAAACGCAAAATACATGGTGTAAACAGACCCTTCACATAGTCGTCAACCAAGCATTCTGTACATCAAACTAAGTAACTTTACACAAAAATTATTGCTGGGAATGAATTTTTTTGTAAAGCACTCAAAGCATTGTGCTGATGGATGGATCCCCCACGACCCCCGTACTATTTAAGTACGGGGGTCGTGGAGGTGTGTAAAGTAAAAATCTTACATTAAAAACATATATTTAAAAAAAAATATGTGAAAAAGTTGGAACTTTGACCCCCAATATCTCCGTAACTAGAAGGTTCCCAGGTATGGTTTAGAACAAAAAAATGATCCCAAAGATGGGGAAAACAAGTGCTTTTCATTTATTTTAAGGGTATATTTACACCAAATATTTATTTCCAAAATCCACTAAAAACCTATAATGATATTCCGTTGAAGATCTGTTCTCTATATAGCATGTATCGGAAAAGTGTGGTTAAATCATCCTCTGAAAATAAGCGACTATAGACTCTAAATACGGTTGTAAAATCTCACATTGCTTCGACAGAAAAATCACACTTTCAACCGCATCTATTCTTTCTGAGTAATCCATTTCTTGTTTTTAATTAGTAAGTCTGTTTCATTCTTTAATATTATATGCCAAAGTGAGGTCACGACTTAGGTAATAATATAGTTATTTTCATACGATTCTTCTTCTATTGACATATCCCCGATTTAACTTCTACAAGGTGTTTTTTTAAACGTGGGCAATACTTTAGGGGCGTGTTGTACTCATGAAAATAAGCAACTTTTACTATGGGACCGACCATGAAATCGCGAAAATATCAGCTGCTCCACACATTATTGGTCGAATAACTCGAAAAAATGGAGGCAACAGTAGATTTTTTAAATCATATTTCATAGTTAGCCCCATAGTAAGAGTTGCTCATATTTATGAGTACTTCACTCCCTTAAAGTATTGTCCACGTTTAACCAAACACCCTGTATAGCAATACTTTATTTTGAATCCAGAACCGACTTATGACGGTCTAACGATAACCTATCATCTATCCCCGTATCGACTTCGGAAATCGGTGTAAAAATAACATTTGGGGTCAAAGGACGTACAGCGAGCAAACTGTGGCGTGGCTGGCTCCATGCCAGGAAGACAGACAAGCTTTTCCCAGTTGATACGACTTGGAAGGACAAAGTAAAAGATACCATTTTTGTGAGCTTTTAAACTTTGGCTTTACTAACTTGTATGACGGCAAAGTTAAAGCAATTTTACAGGCTTTGTTCGGAGATTGGTTCACACGCGTGTGCCTAGCACAAACGCCTGGATTTGACGTGATGTAAATTCGAATTATTGTATAATTTATTTGTTTCGCACATTTATTTAGTTCTAACACTATTCACATCTTTGAGTGGTGGTGGTTGCGAAAAATTTCACCAAAATGTTGTATGATACTTGTTAATACAAGTATCATACAACATTTGGAAAAATATTTTTTTCGAAATTTGTTTGAGACGCGCGTTCATGATGGGCCTTCGATTTCTTAAAAGCTGATCCACGCAACACTACCATGTTGTTGAATCTGAATTATGGCAACTAATCAGAGCAGCTGCTTAACTCAAATAATATCTACCAAAAGATTAATTTAAAAACTTTCGGAAAACTGGGTTTTATTTTATATATCTTATATCATCAGAAATAACAGTCTAAAGATCGATCGATCTTCGATCGAGGAAAAGAATTAACACAAATTACCTAAACGAAAGAATACCTAAACGAAAGAATACCTAAACGACTCTAGTCACTGTGTAGTCAGTCAAAATAGTACCTATGCACAATTCCGTAAGGTATAATATCTATTTCTTAGAACACGGAAACATTGCAAAACAAAAAGTATGTCTTAAGGTGAGTATAGACTAGAGCATTTTCTCCAGCATTTCTGTGTAATGTAACGTTCTTACGAATGGTAAAATACAGGTAAAAGCTCAGTTTCCAAAGCGTGAAGGGAAAGGTGAAGGGTGATACACTAGAACATATCATAGAGCGGCTCGTTGTTCTGTTACAAGTAAATGCTCTAGTCTATACTCACCTTTATAGTTTCCATAATAACTGTGACAGGAAAGTCCACTTTGTTTTGCAACTACTTTCTGACAATACTACTTTTCTATATAAATCTTTTAATATGCACCTTACGGCGACGAATGACAGAGTTGAGAGTTTTCAAACATTTATAGTGAGAGAGATATTTCCTCATAAACGTCACTTAGAGTTATAACTTTAATGTTTCGGAAAGATGGGTACTTCAGTATCTCTTTTTTTTTGTTAGAATAGTATGTCTAAATTATGGCTGACTGCTAAAACGTGCTTCATGTTAGCAGGTATAAAAAAGTAGCCAAAGGCTCGAAGAGTTTGTTTGTTTGGTTGAACTCTCTAATCTCAGGAACTACTGGTGCGAATTGAAAAATTCTTTTAGTGTTGGATAGTCCAATTATCGAGGAAGGCTATAGGCTATATAACATCACGCTTTGACCAATAGGAGTCGAGCAAAAAAAAACAAGTCAGAAGCGGCGGGTGAAGCCGCGGAGTACAGCTAGTAGAATATAAAATAATAAATAGCGTATCGTTACTTTATCTAATACTCCACGATCTCTCATTATCACTCCATGTTTTTTTTGTCTGCTGTGTGTACGTAAGAAATAATAAACAAATCAGTAGTAAACTCCGGCAAAGGTTCATAAACATTTTCTTCTTTTTTTGTCATATTTAAATCTGTAACTTTTGACTTCTACTTAAATATCTTTGAATGGCAGTATTCCTATTCATACTTTGAACAAAAAACTGCATTTTTTAATTACATTTAAGTAAAAGGACACAGTCCATGTCGGACTCCATTAAACAAAAAAACATTTAAGGAACTTTAATGAAAAGAGAATTTTTATCCTTTTCTTTCTTTTTTTTCTTTCTTCGAATTTCTTTATTTAAAAGAGAATCTAGATAGTGTTAAGATGTAAACTAATAAAGGGGGAAGATAAACTTGCGACGGAATGGTTAGTCCGAGACGAAATGAAGATGTCGTCGGGTCCACAAAGAATTTAATCAAAACTACAGATGCAGAAAATGACAAGATTTCTGCAAGTCAGGTAATAAGGAATCAGAGCTTGCTTGATGGAGAAGGGAAAAATAGGAACATATGCCAGAGTTAGGGAAAAGTAAACTGAATATTGAACTAGATTTCGGACGTTAAGACCATTGGTGGGTAGTGCCAAAACGCAGCTAGTGGACATATACGAGTACATATTATACACGGTGCATGAGCGTTTTTTGTTTCATGTTGGTTAATTGATCTGCATCATGGCCAGATATCGCACAGGTCCGAGAGGTTTGGAAGGAGAAAGGGGAGGCCTTTGCCCAGCAGTGGGACACTCAAACAGGCTAAGAAAAAAAAAAAAAAAGTTGATCTGCTGTTCTTGATATTTTGACCATGTAAGAATCCTTGGCAAAAGATTGTGTTACGATGTGTCTACACCGTGTATTCATTATTAAATTAGATTTCAGAGAAGATGAGCAATCTGTTGGCAAAGATAAAATTGATTAATTCATTTTTATGCTTGTAGGCATAGCAATCTAGTCTCCAGACTTTTTAGATGTTTCCCTTCATTGAAACCGATATAGAAGAAACATAATCAGCACTAAATATTTACGAAGCGATTTAGGGCAACATTTATTAAAGTAATGATTTGACGTCGCGACAGACTATGGAGGACAGCGTGAGATGAGTTCTAGACAAAATATTAAATATTATGACCTCGGCCCGATAAAATATTTAAGCGATGTCTAACAGAGTGGGAGGTAAAGAGAGGGTATAAAACGTAATGGATATTGTTGGTTTGACATCAGAAGACCCATTCGTGAAGTTAAAAACGTTTCTCATTCTGGGTCTCAAATTCATTTCGTAATCATCATATAATATCGTATCGTGTTGATATCGTATCGTAGTCATTCGTATCGTATCGTCGTTATAATCGTTCAAAGTCAAAGTCAAAGATTTATCAAGAAAAGAAGAAGAAAAAACAGAAAGAAGAAGATTTTATAGTTGTCAAAAACTTGTCAAAAATGTATTTAAATTAGGATAGTTTCGACTTATTGAGTTAAAATTTGTCCCTCAGGGACCGTTGCAAAAAATGACAACAAAGCTTTCGAAAATATCTCCTTACATACAAAGTTGCCATGTGTGTCGCAGATATTTGAGCATGCATAATTTGAATATATACATTGTGTATTTTCTAGTTTGGCCACAGCCACAGTTTTTGAAAAAAGTGCTAAAAATATTTTTGAATCCATACACTAATCTGAAATGTAATGAAAACAAGGCTTACAATCAATAAACCAATAGTCTATTTTCATTTGAATACTGGTATACAGTTGCATTTGACCGGTTAGAGTGAAGCCACACTGCTCCGTTGCGTTGCGTTGCGACGTCGCAGCGCAAGATTTCCGTTCGACAACGCAACGGAGAAGTGTGGCATGTTTTAAAATGTATACGTAAATTGACGCAGGCGTCAACGCTGCGACGACGCAACGGAGCAGTGTGGCTTCGCTCTTAGACTAAAAACCGACCACAAAATAGTTGCAACAGGGCAGCTAAGCTGATGGTAATGAGTTTTTTCTTTTTCTTTTTCCAGCCTATCATTAGTATAGCCTTCGCAGTAGCAGTACTGTCCCACATAGTCCTTGGAACCATAATGTTGATTCAACAGCAAGGAGGTACCACACCTGGATGGATGCCCGTGGTTGCTATAATAACATATGTCGGCGCCTATGCAGGTGGCATATCACCGATGCCTTATATTATTATGGCTGAGATGTTTAATTTCCAAGTAAGTCGATGTTTTTTTAAGATAGTGACTACAATTATAGTTTTGAAATCGGCTTGAGCCAATAGCGTTATTAAAAAAGCGAGTAACGCGACTCGGTCTCGAGTCTCGCCGTACGAACTGAAACAATGCGAATGACGACGTTTTCGCTTTTTTGCACACGAAGCTCTTTGTGGTCGGCTCAAGCCAATTTCGCGTCGGCAAGCGCGGTTACTCCTTTATATGTACCTACGTGATACTTGTACCTACACACGGTGGTTTTTTAAGAAGATGCACGAAAACCTGAGAAAAGTATCGAAAAGGAACAAACCACAAACTCGAGATCAGAGAACAGTAAACGATATTTTTAGCTGAAAAAGCTGCTAGTTTAGCCAGGAAGCCAACAGATTATCCAACCCTGCTTCTGACTGTGTCATCTAATCAAAACTAGACCAAAATGGGTTAACAAATTCTACCCAAAAACCACAAGACAATCACTACAAGCATGTTAGAGGGCTCAAATGTCCATAAGTAATTAGAAACTGTCAACCCAAGGTAAACCTCAGGTACTCGGGAAGATTCTGAATATTACTTATGCAGGTTAGTCGGCCTCATAATTGCTTTATCATCCAAACCCCTTGGTCCCGTTTTACACGCTCAAGCGAGTCATGTCTTGCGACAACGGCTGCGAGGAAAACAAACGATAGAAGTCGTTTGGAGCGTACCACGAATCACCGCGAAAAAAACAAGTGAAGCATGCGTGTTTCTCTCGAGGCCAGTCGCATCACATATATTGCCTGAAGTCTTGAACGAAATAAAGGTCAAATGTCTTTTGCACATCATAAAATGACACGGTCTATTTGTCTACGTTGAAGTGAATAGTTTCAACCGTAGAGAAGTAAGTAGTGGTCAAAAGTGGCAAAACATTTATGAGGTCGACTATACCTTCCATGTTTCGGCCCATAATGTAACGGGACACTGAGAAGGTAGTAGTGTAGCATGTTGTTATAAGAACAATCGTCAACAAAATACACAGTCTGTCATGTATGCTTGTAAATTACGGTCTAGTATCAAGTTTGTAAATGATATCTTCCGTGATTGTTCATTATTTTGAGATTCCGATATTTCGGCGCTGTTGCAAGCGCCATGATCGCGGGTTGACCGGAGAATACGGGTGGATGGAAAAAAAATTGGAAACAATTTATTTTCAAAATAATGAACAATCACGGAAGATATCCCGTAAGTGACAGTATAAGTTTAGTTGTAAACCGTGAAAGCTTAAAACAGTGTTAGTTTGTAAATGATAATAGAATTCGCCAGCATTAATGTTTAACCTGCTCAGCTTTAAGAGATACGTAGCCTCTGTTATCTACGACATTAATCTTCCCTTGTTACAATATTATGTTTTGAAGTTATATCCTAAAATAATTCAGTAACCTTAGCTCTTTCCTTTTTGCTCGTAAAGCTAATAAATATAGCACAATCCTTATTTTATTTAGCTGGTAAGTTACAAAGCCATTATCCGCCTAGAAATTATTCATGGTCTAAGCGTCTGATAGCTATGAAAGCACTCAAAAACCTTTTATACCTATGTAGATCTAGATAAAAAGGTGATTAAAAAGATGTTTTTGTCTGTAGTTTAAGGTGTTTATAAGCGTGCTTTTGGTGAGGTATCCCACAGGGCACGGAGACGGAGTAGTGTTGTACTGTAAAGCCCGGACTCCAGGAGCGGAACATAAAGAAGACGTGTAGGAATCAAGCAATCACATTCGTTGAAATCCACATCGGGTCTCTCGTCTCTTCTGTGATTGGTTGAATCTTGCACATCTCCGCACCACTACGCTCGTCTCCACGTTGGTGAAATCCGGGCCTAACATTTTCAAAGCAAACCAATGGTTTAAGGTTCTATCTAAACTAGATGAATACATTATATCAGTCCGGTGCCCGGGACCGAGTCCGTAATTTGTCTGCAGGTACCGATTGGACACCTCGACAAAAATGACGTATACAACATTAGTTTTAGTATGCGAAACCTGAAACACGTGTCTAGTATTTTTATGTAAAGAATCTATGTACAAAACAAAACTGTTTTTCTGATACCTGGTTGTCCGCATAAAAACGTGGGCGCCTGCGCCGCCGCCTCCATCGTCGTCTTGTGCTCATTGATAATAATAATTTGGCAGTAGGTACCTAAATGATTGCGATAGGTATTTAGTGTCGCTCGGTGTCCAACTTGTAGCCTTTTTAAAATATTTTTGGGACAAAAATATAACATGGTTTAAAAATTATTGGAATCTATTCAGTTACTATATTCTGAACAAACTATATTCTGGTTTCGCATATACTAAAAATAATGTTGTATAAACTGGCTGCTTTGAAATCAGTCTGTGTAAGTTGTAACTTTCGTCGCCACAAATTTTATTAGAACGATTTTTGGCGATTCCATACTCTGCGGCTCTCTCTAAACACGATTTGGCCACGGCCGTTCTCTTGCGCTATTTATAGACTAGATTCACACCCGATATTCCATTTAGAATCGACTCGATATCTAAGTCTGAATACGTTAGTGTTTTCTCAGCACCTTTCATTATTTTGTGAAAACTGTTTTAACACGCTTTTATTATCTTCCCCTGTAGTCTCGTAACTAGCGATGCAGAAAAATCTTAGAAGTTAAATACCTACTTCCAAGTTACTGATTGAGCAAAAATTTTGCAAACATGTTTCGTTTGAATAAAAATGCAATTCAATGCATGGTTAGCTAAGTGACGTCATTTTAAATGCAATATGGCAGAACCCAAAGATGTCGGACTAGTTATTTTATAAGAAAGGGTTTGCTGAGAAGAAAAATAAAATGAAATCACTCTAAAGCGTGTTTTTAGTTTTTTAAACTATAATAATAATATGTATATTTCCTTGAAGCCGACGTGGGGATGCATCGAGATGTGGTCGTGGTGGACAAGGGCCTCACCCCGCTTTCCTTGGCTAAAGAGAACTGGCGCAAACCTGTAGTGCTTGACACTAACGACCGCATGGAGATATGGCAGAGTAAGGAGCTTCACGGACGCTTTTTCCGGGCCTTGCATGGGCCCGATGTAGACTTATCAGCGTCCGTAGCCTGGCTACGTTCTGGGGACCTTTTCGGAGAAACCGAAGGTTTTGTCTGTGCAATTATGGATGAAGTTATGATGACGAATAACTACCGAAGATTTATTGTGAAGGATGGTACGGTTGACATATGTCGGGCATGCCACCGTCCAGGTGAATCAATCCGTCACATTATCTCCGGGTGTTCTCGTCTGGCTAACGGAGAGTACTTGCATAGACACAACCTTGTAGCCAGGATTATCCATCAGCAACTTGCTCTAAAATACAACCTTGTGGAATCGGAAGTGCCGTACTATAAGTATGTGCCCGACCCAGTTCTCGAAAATGGCAGTATCACATTGTACTGGGATCGATCCATCATCACTGACAGGACTATTGTAGCCAATAAGCCCGATATAGTGGTGGTGGATCGATCAGAGCGGCGCGCAATGATTGTTGATATAACGGTCCCGCATGATGAGAACCTCGTGAAAGCCGAGAAAGATAAGCAAATCAAGTATCTTGACTTGGCTCACGAGGTTGTCGACATGTGGGATGGGGACTCAGCGATCATTGTGCCGATAGTTGTATCAGCCCATGGCTTAATTGCCAAGAGCCTCGACCAATATCTGATTAGGCTCTCGTTAGGCAGCTGGATCAAGGGCTTGATTCAGAAAGCGGTACTTCTGGACACGGCTCGTATTGTTGGGAGGTTTCTCTCTCTGGAGCCCTGGCCGCCGGTAGCTTGGACCCTGTTCCCGATACCGGTGGGCTACAATTTTTTTATATTTTTAAATGTTTTTATATTGTTTTTTTTAAGGAATATTTAAAAATGTAATTTATTTGTATAGAAATTAATAAAGGAAATATAATATGTATTATGATTTTGGTAGATGCCGATTTATTTCCAATTGATTCTTTGGGCCAAAAATCTATAAAGGGTGTAAATAGACCCTTCATATATCCGAAAGGCACTTGTTCTCCCCGTCTTTGCGACCATTTTTTTTGTTCTAGACCATACCTGGGAAACTTCTAGTTACGGAGATATTGGGGGTCAAAGTTCCAAATTTTTCACAAGTTTTTTTAAAAATACATGTTTATAATGTAAGATTTTTACTTTACACACCTCCACGACCCCAGTGCTATTCAATCCATCCATCAGCACAATGCTTTGAGTGCTTTCCATCGAGTCCTACCGCATAACGTGATTTTTCACCCCAACAAAAAAAGTCGATTCACAACAATTTTTTTTGCGTTAAGTTACTTAGTTTGATGTACAGAATGCTTGGTTGACGGATATGTGAAGGGCCTGTTTACACCCTGTAGAAGCGTGTTTTGTGTAAATCATCTAATACTCGATACTAAGTATTTCAAAAGTTTAACTTAACTAGCGCATTGTTAATGTTTCGAGCATTATTATGTTTAAAAACCTAGCTTTTGCCCGCGGCTTCACTCGCGTTAATTTAGAATTTGACAATCAATTTGGGTTGTACTCTGCTTATAATAATATAATTCAATCATGATTCTAAAGACACGTGGCGCCATCTACTTTCATAAGAACGTTCTTGTTGTTTTCCTCGGAAACAGTACTTTTTATCGGGATGAAAGGTACCCTATGTCCGTTTATGTACACCTGACAACGTATAGGCGTGAAAAGTTAACAAACAATCTTACTTTTGCATTTGTAATATTAGTGAGGACTAGTGAGGATGAAGCTGAGGATTACATGGGTTGTCACAAGTATGCCACTGCTGGGGCCACTCTATAAGAGGGGATGGGCTGTAATGTACTACGCGGGTACAGTGCAGGTTTGTGTTGGTATCGAATATCTTCGAAGTCAGTCAAACTATGTTACTATTATAGTCTGTTACTTATTACTATTCTTGTAAAAAAATGACAAAAATGTCTCTCAATTCGACTATAAAAGTCAAACAACAAAACCCGAATATAACACGTCAATCGATATTTTCTCATGATTCATGTTAACTTATAGTGCTGTCAGCTGGGCATTGCATGGCTTTAAAATTTCAAAAAACACATTCAGTTTATTCCACCAATTTATTTTTCGCTTCAGTATGTCAATCTTGTGCCTCGTTTAATCTATTTTTTATTATTTCTTTCCTTTGAATGACCCAGTCAGTTCAACTAGCTATTATTGTAAAAGATTTCAGTTGAACAGAAAAAGAAAATCTAGATTAGTTTTTTTTCAAATACTCATTTCGTCTGTGAGTGGCACATTTTTTTTTATTTTTTGTGTCTGTCCGTTACTTTTATTTTCATTAGAAGAATCTTCACGAGTACATAACGATACTTAGGGACTTACTTATGTATGCCTGGTGCATCCTGGTACTCAGCCCCGCCACCAATCAGGTAGATTTGGTAATTTATTTACCCTTTCATGAGCTGTTTCGCGTATTCTCCTACAGATTATGAAAAAATGAAAAAAAAAAGTAAAAATTGTTACATGAAATAAATTAAATGAAATTAATTAATGATATTCCTTTACTATCGTAGATGGCATCAAGTTCGAAACGAAACTTGATTCTAGTTTGGTCTTATGTAGGTATTCCAAACTACAGGATGTAAGGGCAGCCCTCCACTAACTGACAGGGTGCAGTCAGCTCCTTATTTTGAATCATATTCCACCGGAATTGTTCTCCGGAAATTTATAATACCTACTGCTAAAATAAAAAAAAACAACAATGGATGTTAAAATACTGTAATGAACGACGCGTGAAATCAGCTGTTCACTTCCTGCCCAGCTACAGAGTTCATCAAACTCGTCGTCACGCTTGCCATTCGCTACTTGCGTTTTGCCACGGTAACGATACATTGCGTATGAGGAAATAAAACAAATCAAATTTATTGAATTCCCATTACATTCCTGAAATCATTTCTTGTACCGGTCATCTTAGTATGATATACTGAATTCACCACATCAGTTTGTCGAGGGCTGTCCCTAACACCCTGTATATTGGGCTCGGCTCTAGCCGAATGCAACTGAATACCCGTAATTCAAATGGAGCGATAGCCTAACTGACCACCACAACCCAGTAATTGGGTTCGCGTGACCAACGAGTATTAATATATTTATCAAATTACCTACTCAGGTAAATACGTAGTTCATGATGATCTAGTTCTAAGATTATCAAACATAGTTCAAGAGTTGCATTGAAGTCGGAAGTGTGCTTGAACATAATTAAGATGACGTGTTAGTCATATTGACACTCAAGATACTTAGTAAGTACATAAGTTTACTAATCACATAATACTATCTATTTCTAGTACCTGTAGCTTTAGAAGAATATAGGGTACAGTTTTGGCCCAATGTAAATGGCCACAACTCAGGAAGGAACTCTTTAAGGGTTCGTCCACATCTGGCGAATGTGCCGCGAATGTGCAGCTCGCGAGCCGTTTGCGAGCTGCCCGCGAACTGCGCGCGTGCGGTTACAGCCTATATTTGGTGCGCCGCTCTAGTGCAACCCTAGCAAGGCTCGATAGGGGCGCGCATGCAGCGCGCGCGCTGCTCGTGCGCACATACGCGTGAACTTGAGCCTCAGTAGTGAATTTGCTTGAATTTGTGAGGTGCATCGCGGCCACACGCGCGCACCTCCTGCGCCGCTCGAGTACGGCGCGTAGAAAGCGCGCGAAAGGCGCGCGGACGGTGCAGGGGCTGCGTACGAACATAAAAAGCACGCGCGCAGTTCGCAAACGGCTCGCGAGCTGCACATTTGCGGCACATTCACCAGATGTGGACGCACTCTAATGGTTAATAGCTCGTATACGAAAACGCGTTCAATGTTGATAAATAAACATAATTTCTATCGATACCTGATCCTAGAGCCAAGATCATCTTCTTACTGGGGAGATGCTCAACAGGTAATTAGTGACCGATAGGACTTAAACACGTGAATATATCTACTCATTATAACAAACAACTTTCCCAAAGAAACAATTTTTTTATCATCATCATCATCATCATTTCAGCCAAAAGACGTCCACTGCTGGACATAGGCCTCCCCCAAGTGTCGCCACATTGACCGGTCCCGTGCGTCTCGCATCCAGCGGATCCCTGCAACCTTTACAAGGTCATCGGTCCACCTAGTGGGAGGCCTTCCAACGCAGCGTCTTCCGGTTCGCGGTCGCCACTCCAGAACTTTTCGGCCCCATCGGCCATCCGTTCTGCGAGCAATGTGCCCTGCCCACTGCCACTTAAGTTTGGCTATTCTTCGGGCAACGTCGGTAACCTTGGTTCTCTTGCGGATCTCCTCATTTCTGATTTGATCACGCAACGAAACACCGAGCATAGCCCTCTCCATTGCCCTTTGGGTGACTTTAAGCCTTCTGATGAGGCCCATTGTGAGCGACCACGTTTCGGTCCCGTATGTTATCACTGGCAACACACACTGGTCATAGACTTTCGTCTTGAGACACTGCGGTAAGTTGGACGAGAAGATACCACGCAACTTCCCGAACGCTGCCCAGCCGAGTCGGATTCGACGATTGACCTCTTTCTCGAAGTTGGACCTACCTAACTGGACCGTTTGTCCCAGGTAGACATAATCGTCTACAACTTCGAGTGTAGAGTCTCCGATCTTGATAGGAGTGGGTGTTACATGGGCATTCAACATGACTTTGGTTTTGTCCATGTTCATTTTAAGACCTACTCTTTCGGAAGCTCTACTGAGGTCATCGAGCATTGTACTGAGGTCCTCCATGGTCTCAGCCATGACCACTATATCGTCGGCAAACCGAAGGTGAGAGATGAGAATTTTTTTATACTCGTTCACTTTTATCCCAACAACGGCCGTACGAAATTCGGCGCGCGCCCTGTTACCTATCAGCTGTTAGGTATAAAAAAATGTTTATTTGGGAAAGTTGTTTGTTATCATGATTATAATCACGTGTTTAAGTAACGGTCACTTATTACCAGTCACCCTATACTGGGTGTTTTTTTAAATGTGGGCAATACTTTAAGGGCGTGTAGTACTCATGAAAATAAGCAACTTTTACTATGGGACCGACAATGAAATCGCGAAAAAATATCCGCTGATCCATACATTATTGATCGCATAACTCGAAAAAATGTAGGCAACAGCAGATTTTTTAAATCATATTGCATAGTAAGAGTTGCTCATATTTATGAGAACTTTAGTCCCTTATAGTATTGCCCACGTTTAACAAAACACCCTGTATACTCCTTTGCCTTGGCATGAAATTCATAGACTTATTCATGTTGGCCAGAAAAAAAACTAGTTTACTAATACAAACAATTTCATTTCAACTAGGTACTTTTTCTTTTCCCAAGCTTTGTTAGTTGTTACAGTAAGTTACTTAAACACTAAATTAAAAGTACCTCGCTTCCATAGATCGTATCGTGGTGCACTTTACTTTGCATTCGCCGAGTATATTTCAGTGCTGGCGGTCGCTATCCACAGGGGACAAAGAGGGACCATGAGCGCTGAAAAGCTTTGTATTACTAGAAATAATACAATGAGAAATAGAAAATGAGTGAGACAGAGCGACTTCAGAGAACTCAATTAAAATGTGTGCTTCTGTTCCTATATTTGTTCAGTTTTAATGAACATAAGTGGTAACATTTCGACGTTGACGGCAGCTTTATATCGTAGCAGTAAAGGTACACTGCCTCATTAGTCTAGTAGTCGCAATCGCGTCTGCTGAACATGAGTGTTCCTGGGTTCGATTTCCAGGTCGGGCAAAGTGTTATTGAGTTTTTCCATTAGGAATTTTTCAGTAGCAGCCACGGAGTCTGGATTTGTGACCGGTGGAAGGCATGTCTGGACTCAAATAAAGGTAATATCTTGCATGCTCTTGTATGCATAAAATGTTTAAACAAATAAAGAAATGTTATCTTATCAACCCCCGTAGCATGACCACCGTAGACAAGGATTTCTTTGACGGAAGAATCGACAAAATGACAGATTTCTTTGCACTATCTGTCATTTTGTCGATTCTTCCGTCAAAGAAATCCTTGTCTTCGGTGGTCATGCTACGGGGGCTAGACTCGCCCCTATTATATGGTACTCAAACATAACTGGCGAAATGCGGGTGTACTATTAAGTACACCGAACACCTATGCCTAACCCTTCGGACAATACAGGCGTGATGTTGTGTTATGTAAAAGTACTGTATGACATTTTCATAATATACAACATTTTTCATGAAGCAATCATTTAAAGAAGAGAACTGGTCTTTGAAAGCTTGTACACTTTTCCAGTTAAGTAATTCATGTACAAAGGGATAGACGGAGTGGCAGTTCAAAGAATAGTATGCTTTTGGCTTCCATATCGACAGCACTATGTGAGAAAACATTCAATTAACAAGAACCATTTCAGTACTAAAAAAATATTTCACGTTCATACCTCTTGCCACACTATAATAAGTAAAGATATAAAGGGTGTAAATAGACCCTTAACATAACCAAAAGGCAAATCTTCTCCCCGTCTTTGCGATCATTTTTTTGCTCTAGACCATACCTGGGAACTTCTAGTTACGGAGATATTGGAGGTCAAAGTTCCAACTTTTTCACAAGTTTTTTTTTTAATACATGTTTTTAATGTATGATTTATACTTTACACACCTCCATGACCACCGTACTATTCAATCCATCCATCAGCACAAAGCATTGAGTGCTTTCCGTCGAGTCCTACCGTATCACGTGATTTTTCACCCCGAAAAAAAAATCGATTCCCAGCAATAATTTTTGCGTAAAGTTACTTAGTTTGATGTACAGAATGCTTGGTTGACGGCTATGTGAAGGGTCTGTTTACACCCTGTAGATAAAGCCAGGGAAATATGTGAAGCAACTTGACTACCACTTAAATAGCCCGTATACTTATACAAATCACAATTGTCATTTTTCGACAGTTAAATGTGATGGCTATACAGGGTGTAATAGAAATGGTATAGTCATATGAAAGGATATGCTGCAGACCATCAAACTGAACAACTTTCTCGATGAGTCCAATATCGTAAATGTGAAAAAATTATCAGCTGTCCCATACTAAATTTCAATACTCGACCCAAATGTATGGAACAGCTTATATATTTTTCGCATTTACTATATTGGACCCATGTATATTATTATATTATCCAGCGTATCCTTTCATATGACTATACCGTTTCTGTTACACCCTATACAGCACGGGAAATTGCCGTAGGGTAACCCTAACCGAAACGCTTAACCCAAATGTTAAACAAACAAACTTGACCTGAGGAACGCCTTCATTTAGGTTAATAGGATTTTAATTGTATTTACTCAATCCATACCTTAGTCATAGCCACTGTTCATAACATAGCATCATAATTCCCGCAGGGTTAGGCAGAGGTGTACCTAATAGTACACCCACATTTCGCCAGTTATGTTTAAGTCCTATGTAATAGGGGTGAGCCTATTGCCATCAACTGGGCACAAATCCAGACACCGTGGCTGCTACTGAGAAATTCCTGATGGGAAATCCCAATAACAATTCGCCCGACCCGGGAATCGACCCCAGGACCTCATGCACAGTAGTCGCGATTGCGACTACTAGACTAACGAGGCTGTTCATTATTTTATAAATTGAGGTTGTTTGATTACGCAACCGTTTCCGATTCTGTCATTTGAAGACACGGAACACGGAAATAAGTTCGTAGTTTTTGTGAAGTTGAGCTGGCCTACAAGATTGAATGCCACAAAACAATTGAAGAGCAATATTTTAGAAAGGTCCTCTGAAAAATGGGACACAGATTTGAGACAACAATCATTCATCAGTTTGTGACTCAACCCTATTTGAGGTAGCATAAACTTAGTAGGGCTATGTGTAATATAAATAACTTGTTTTTGAATTAAATCATAGACTTCTAAAATCATAGACATAGATTTTTCTCTTTAGTAACCGCACCACCCAGACCAAATAAAAAACCAAGACATAGCGCTGCGAACAATACAGTGAAGCATGCGCAAAACTACGTCTCGCCCTATGCATACACGCTCACACGCACGCATTAAGCCGCGTTTCCACTAGGCAACATTTGGCGCGCGACACGTGACGCTCAACATGTACGGCAACGCTGCCCAACAGCGCGCGACGTTGCCAGCTGGCGCGCAACATGACGCGCGGCTTGTTGTTTGTTTAAAGTAGTAGATGCGTAGACAGACAACGTTGTTCAACAAAAGTTCCGCGCTGACTTTCAACATGTTGGGCAACTTGTTGTGCAACATGTTGCGCGTCAATTGTTGCCTAGTGGAAACGCGGCTTTAGCATCAATCTACAACTAAATTACGCTCACTAAGTGCACACATGTTTACAAAACCGGCTTCACGTCGCTGTTGACAGCGCTGTCTTGGTATTTTATTTGGTCTGAGCCGCACCAGCTATAATCGCGTGTTATAAAAATATGCTTTATTTTTTCGTTTCGGCATCGATACGTGTAAAGGCATTTACGGTCCGCGTATATTTTTAAGTAACATCTATTTACAGAACGTTACAGTGCAAAGTTGAACTGTCTAATCTTCTTAAGCACACACATGTCCAATCACAGTTATTCGTGGGCACTATCATGTTACGTCAGTCCGACCTGTTTTCTGCAGAATTAAGTTCGTTTACGTGTTCAAAAGACCTATTAAGGCAGTTAATAATGGAGTGATGTACGTAATTCGCTGTACGAGCAAAGTATAGAGGTGCAACTGTGCATCGCCATGCCCTGATACATATATAAAGCGAGCTTCACATGGTTAACGTAATGGGGCAAAGACTAGGCAGATTTGATAGACTTTCGAGTTCTACCTATTACGATCTCCGTTGATTACCATCCCGCACTTGTCCCGTGTGGTGGATGACGGCTCAATTTTTTTTGCCGAGAGTTGGCCTGTTTTCCAAAAGTTGCCACTGTTGGAAAACTGGCCTACTCTCGGTACGCGACAGATTTTGATTTAACAGTTTCACTTCAATAGATTATAATCTACCGAAAAATAATGCGTTAAGACAGTTTACAATCTCGCGAGATAGATTATAATCTAACGGTATTTACAATTTTACTGTGACATATATAAAATGAAAAGTAGCACATCATAATAACACAGAACAATAACTATGAATAACTAGTCTAAACCTAAACGCATTGCTATAATCGGGCACGGCAAAGTTTGTACCTAATTAGATTTCAGAACTACACCGACAGAGTTCTAGGCGATTTACATGTCTGCTCCCGGGAATTTGAATTTAGAACTGCGCTAGTTGGGACGGTTTTTCTATGTACCTTAAAATGGCGACAGGCGACGCCACGTCGAATTTCAAATTAGGAACATTCTTTCTGTGCCTTTTTGGAGCCCACCACGTAGTAAAAGATTGGACTTTGCTTATGGGTGAATCGTGTGGTAGCTGAATAGTTTATACTAAAATTAGGTGTTATTTTCAAATTACATGCAATCTGACTTGGTTTGACATTGTAACCTTGTCAAAACAGCTGTCAATTTAAGTGGACTGCTGGGCAAAGACCTACGTCCCTACGTCCTACGCAGTGGAACACCATGGGCTGACAATAGTATAATAATATTATTTTTGTTAAAATTGCACAAATTCCTTAGTTGATTTGTTAAACGAATGCATGCATTTTCAGTCGCGTTCCTAATTCAATGGATAAATGCATAACCTGCGATCGTATTCAATACAATACATACATAAACTCACGCCTTTTTTACATGGGGATAGGCAGAAACTACAGAACACCACCTACTACAATCCTTACATACACGCACACTGGTTATGCGTACTACGCACCTGACCTTTCTAAAGAACCTCACCTTAAGGGTGTAAATAGACCCTTAACATATCCGAAAGGCACTTGTCCTCCCCGTATTTACGATCAGTTTTTTTTTCTAGACCATACCTGGGAACCTTCTAGTTACGGAGATATTGGGGGTCAAACTTCCAACTTTTTCACAAGTTTTTTTTTTAAATACATGTTTTTAATGTAAGATTTTTACTTTACATACCTTCACAACTCCCGTACTATTCAATCCATTTATCACCACAATTAACCAAAAACCAAAATTCACCAAAAAAAAAAAAGTCGATTCCCAGCAATATTTTTTGCGTAAAGTTACTTAGTTTGATGTACAGAATGCTTGGCTATGTGAAGGGTCTGTTTACACCCTGTATAAAGTCAGTGTATTCAACATCAGTCGAAGTTCAATTTGGATCACATCGCAAGTCTGAAAACAATTCATTAATATTCATTGAAGTTTCACAAAAATAACACGAGAGACGTGGCTTATCAAAATATTTACACTAATTAAGTATAATGACTTAATGAGAAGTTAATTTATTCAAGTAATTAAATGGGGATATTATAGGAGATTGAACTTTTGGTAATACGACACCACTCTTAAAAGCTTTAGGATCTAGTTTCAATGTCACTTTACAATAACAATTAAATAAATAAAGACCTGAGTGCCTCGTTGGTCTAGTGGTCGCAAGCGCGACTGTTAAATATGAGGTCGTGGTTTCGATTCCCAGGTCGGGCAAAAGTGTTATTGGGTTTGTCCATAAGGAATTTCTCAGTAGCAGCCCCGGAGTATGGTTTTATGCCCGGTCGATGACAATAGGCTGGCCCCCTATTACATCATCATTCTCCATTTGGGGTCGGCGCAGCAAGTCTTCTTGCTGGCCCCCTATTTCGTGGGACTTAAACATAACTAGCGAAATGTGGCTGTACTAAATGTACACCTCTGCCTAACCCTTCGGGGATTACTGGCGTGATGTTATGTTCAATACCGACCTAGTTAAAATGTGTATGTCTTCATTATAAGAAAACTTTGCAATCTTATACAGGGTGGAGGGGGCATTGACGCACAAACGTGACCATCAGACTACCAGATTAGGGATCCAGAAGGCAATGGTATAACTTCCAAAAATAGGCACTAACAAAGTCATTTTTAGAAATCCACTATTTTCTATTTTACTGCTAGTTCTTGAAAACGTCTTCGAAAAGAAAATAAATAAACTTGTTTTGAACTACGAACGTTTACACAATAGGGATGGTTCCTGAAAAAAACTAATAAGTCCGTCAGATAGATTTGACAGATTTATAGTTAGACGTGTTTTTTCTTTTTTCACGAAAACTAAAAATGAAGGCGATACAGTGCGTCGAAAACTCGTGTGACGTCATACTTGTAAGTAAAGTGTACACTCATGATCTTTGATGCGTTTTATCTTCGTAAATTTTTATTGATTTGATAAAACAAAAAATTACGTATCCAATATTTTTCAATAATCTAACTGACGGACTAAATAGAATCATATTTTTTTTTACACAGGAAACATCTCTATTACTTATGAAAGGCTTTCTGCAATAATTGAGTTCTCTAAATATTACAATTCAAACGAATTTATCGTTTGAATTCAAATGTTTGGAGAATTCAATCATTATAATCATTCACTAGAGACCACCTATTTGGTCCAAAACTATTATCTTTCAAGCTGGTTGGTACCAACCATATCTACACATTCACAAAATTTCGTTGAAATCTTTTGTAGAAATTATTAATGAATATCCAATGATAATTGATTTGAATTGAATTATTGAATTTTTTTCAGAAAAAAATATTAAGGACTGTAACGACATGTGGGTAATGTGTTTAGCCCATTATTGTCATCTAAAATGTTGGTTTTCAGTTATAACATTGACAATATTGACATAACACGTGACCAGTATCTACTTCATTTTTTATAATAACTTCACTTATGTAGTAAACAGTCTCAGTAATAGCTGATGAATGCTACTGAAAGTGCCAAACCTGTCGCCAAATTTTGGGCTGAATAAAATAAATAAATTATATGTTTATTTTCTCATCACAAACGTTACAGTGAACAGGTATTATTTAATCTAATTTGTGAAAGACTGGCGCCCGAAATAGGCATACAATACCTGTGTTACGAGTAAAATCATCAATCAATTTAGATTGCCATCCATACGCTAAGAAAAAGAAAGTAATTGTCTCCAGAAAGGATACCGCGACAAAAAAAGTGCTTAGTTTTGACTTAAGTGAAAAGGCAGTCATCAGAAATCAAGTGATTGGAGTACGTCATGATATTTAATAATCAAATAACTTATACACAATAATTCTGATTATTGTGTATAAGTTATTTGAGAATAAATATGGCAGTACGACATATTTTTTGTTGTTTTTTGTTTTTTGTGGTATTTGATTGACTGCCAAAAGCTTCATTTTCCGCTTTCTGAACGAAAAACGAAGTAAAACCATAATGAAAATGAGTTTATAATTTTGCTTCAGCGAACCCACTTTCCCACATATTCATTCACTGTCCAAAAAAACCAAAACATATGCTAAAGCTGCCCACTAAAGTGTAGAATACTTTGAACACGTCATCAATATACGTCGGCTTAATGTTTTTAGCGCACAAAGGGGTTTGGTTACGTATCGGCATTCGGGATATCCATAAAAAAACGTTGTTCGTTGTGAACCAATTTTTTGACCGACTAGGTAAGCCTCTTCACCATACCTTTTTTGGCCAGACGCGTTTTTTCAACCGTCTATTTTCATCGAGATTTCGAATAACTACCTACCACTGTTCAGATTTTTATTGGAAAACTATAAGCCGGCCATCTTCTCTCTGTTTTATCTGGCAGTCGTAAAAGACTTAGGGCTTGTTTCCACTTTAACAAATAAAATTACCTACACAGACACACAGAAAGGGTAAAAAATTATCAGCTGTCCCATACATTTGGGACGAGTAGGTATTGAAATTTTGTATGGGACAGCTGAGAATTTTTTCGCATTTACGATATTGGACCTAAGGAGGAAGATGTTCAGTTTGATGGACTGCAGCATATCCTTTCATATGACTTATACCCTTTCTGTTACACCCTGTTTATGTATAATTTTCTATTGTTCTGAAACTTTGTTGAGAGATATCAAATAAAGCAAGCTCACTAGTAAATCAAGACTTGTCTGATTTCTTCTTGATGTGAACCAGGTCTAAGGACTGAAAGTTCATGCCTAGAAGTAAGTCTGCAGCAGATTTACACATCGATATATAAAACTATAATAAACCAATCCAATTACCACACATGGTTATTAAAGACCATTAAATCTTTGAAAATCGTCACAGTCCCCAAGTCGTAATAATTAGCCTAGTCTGTCCCACTGCCGGGCAAAGGCGCCCCCCATTCCTTTCCAACTCTCCCGATGTTATGCCTCCTCTGACCAATCAGTCAGGAACGAGTCCAGATCGTCACGCCAGCATTTCTTGGGCCTGCCTCGATGACGACGACCGTCTTCAGGCACCCACTGTGTGACGATTCTGGCCCATCTGTCCTAACCCATCCTGGAAATGTGACCCGCCCAGTCCCATTTTAACCTCGCAGACTATCGCATTGCATGACAAATTTTTTTTTCCATATTGTTCATTTTCATTATTCGTATAGTTCATCTTTTATGTAATTCACCTTGTTTCCTTTGTATGATTTTCGAGTAATATATTTAGATTTATTTCGATTTTTGGGTACATTACCAGTTGACAGCTTAGATGAGTTTTTTGACGCCATTTTTTAAGTTTATTTTTAAATTAGTTAGGTAATATAGGTTATTTTAATTTATAAATGCATATAATATTTAGCTAATAAAAAGTTTTTAATGTAAAATTTCGATTTTTGAACTTATAAAATTCACTTATAATCTAGATAAGATTATAACTGAATGATGTGGTCTCCTATAATTGGAAGCGCACACTTGTATTCGTCCCTGTTCTATGTATACTTGCATTTAATTGTGTAGTTTCTGTTGGAGATCCAATAAATAAATAAATAAATCCTGAAACATTCATCGAAATCAAAGCTAACGTGCACCTAGATCCCCAGAGGGTCATTACTTTGACCGACTATTCAGGCTACCTCGTCGATTAGGGTCAATCAAATCGCAGGCGTGGAGTTTGCTAACAAATTAAATGCCTGAGTAAATGTTATGTCTGTCTGTAGTCATATATGATGAACTAATTGAGTGAAAGTAAGTACGTCTGAAGGTTGATTTCCACCAAACGGCTCGCATCGCATTCGATCGGAAAGGATATGAACGG
The DNA here is from genome assembly GCA_963082995.1 of Noctua comes. Lineage (NCBI taxonomy): Eukaryota > Metazoa > Arthropoda > Insecta > Lepidoptera > Noctuidae > Noctua > Noctua comes. The sequence continues at coordinate 5,492,294 of OY720277.1, forward strand.
ATGCGGCGACAGTCGATCGCGCCCGGCAGGATGTTGACGCATACGATCGGCTCCATACCGTTGCTTGCAAACGTATCCATTTCTGCGCCTAGTCAAATAGTTTCATTCCTACCGTGATGACAGCCGAAAGGATCCGATCGGATACGGCGACAGGCACACGAAGCCGATCGGGCGTCCCAGCATACTTTCGGCTACGATCGCGTGTCGCGGAATACGCCCGCGGTCAAGCTGCTGTGTGCGTCTTGGGTTCGAACTTGAGACCTATGACTTGGCAGTCTGACGGTCACACCACAAAATTTTCATATCACACGTATGTAATTACCAAGCCAACCTTATCCTTTTTTTTGTTTCAGATACGAGCTAAGGTAATGGGTTGTTTAGTGACACTGGCTTGGTTCATGTCCTCCGTCCAGCTGGGCGCGTTTACGGCCGTAGCGAACTATCTCGGAACACACACCGTAATATATTGTTACGCAGGAATCAACCTCTGCGGAGCTCTTGTGTGCCTGGTACTTTTGCCGGAGACAAAGGGAAAAACTGTTGAGCAAATTGAGAGGGATCTACTAGGAAAATGAAAAATTGTAAAACTTAATTCCCTTTCGTAAGCTCGCGTGTGTGGCGGTGTTCGTGAAATCGTCCAAGTTTCTAATTTAGTTTGATTTCAAGAGAATACTGCGCATGAGATACATACATCTGTGTTTCACAATAATTTGAAGTAGTTTGTGAATTGTATTGTTAGTTCATAATAATTTATACACACCTAACTACAGATAATAAATTATCTCAATTAAACAGAACAAACAACACTCAATGTAAGTAGTAACAAAACGTTGTTTTATTTGTGTATCTTGTTGTTATTATAATTTACGAAATATACAAATATTAATAAATATAGCGTGGGTTTAAAAGAGCTATCTCAGGCTACAATGAGTTAATGACCCTGTAGCCCGAACAGAATTTTAGTTTTAGTACCTACAACATTATTATGAAACATACTTTTTCAAACTTAAAACATGGATTTTATAAATAACAATAAAAGGTATACGATAGTGCCGTTGCGGTTTTAATTCCGGACGCAACGTCAAATCTACAATACATCTACGAGTTCTACGATAACCTTTCAAAGGAGATGTTTCAAATTGGGCCCAGTATGTGTACAGTACCTCGAAAAATCGAGAAAAATCCGTGGAATTCGGGAAAAAACAGTTAAATAGCTTAAATGCATACTTTTCTTGTAATCATTTCATATTTTTAACAATTATTTTTATCGACTTTCAACATGGCTTCTCACCAATTTAGGTACTCTATGGTTAAAAAACATTGACAGTAAACCACCAGTAACCATAGATCGATCATTGATTATAGATCGTGAACTGTCTACTGTCACTGCAGTTGCTTTCGTTGTCGATCGTGTTTTAATGTTCGGTTTGTTTGAATTTCTTGAGTTATTTTTAACAATCTCGCTTTAGTTTTTTTTATTTAACTTAAATGACTAACGTTGTGATTCTCTTTTACAATGTAATATGACAGAAATAAACATGTCAAACGTCAATAATCAATCAACATGACAGCTTACCGCCATGACATTTTTTGTGTGTTGCAATTTCAAGTGTATGTTCTTGTGTTTTACTACCAAACAAAGCCAACTTAAAGTAACTGGATAGTTGAAAACACACATAAAACATTGTGTGTTTCCCCATTTTTGAGTATAGTGTACAAAGACCTGGCCGGGGCTCCATACAATTTGAAACATCTCCTTTGTAAAATTCATTTGTCAAACAAGACAATAAGTCTTGTCTCTCTGTTAGTGACACATGGTATGACGTTTGCGGTCGCCACCCGACCGCAGCAGCAGGCCACAATTTTGTCACCTAAAGAAGTGCTTAGAAACTTACCACAAACTGTCTTTTCTCTTTTGATTTTGAACTTAACTATCAACATTTTATGAGTCAAAATCATTTGTAGAAATTTGACAGTTTCTGGTAACTTGATGTGCTGTAGTGTCGCTGCGGGCAGTCATTATGGTTGGACAGCGAATCTGCTGCTATAGCTATGAGTACGTATGTAAGTCGGTAGATTTTTAACTAAAGTAAATTACGAACACAAATTGCCTTTGACGAACAGATCAATGATGTTTTTTTTTTGCAAATAGGTTTATTTAAATAGATGGGGCCGGTGTTTCGTACCTACTTGACTACTCTGAGAAGAAACAGCCGAAACAAACTCAGAGGGCATAGTCTATTTTAAGGTCCAGACATAATCTTGGTCAAGTCACATGAAGACCATGCAGATTAGTGTCTGAGCTGATGTTCTTTTGAAGAAAGAACCACACATTTGAGTGGACCGGTCCAGTCAGTGCAAGTATTTGCCAGTTATCTTGTAGCTCGATTTATAACTAAAGGAGCAACGACACGACGAACAATACCAAAGAAAGTACATTTGGGTAGGTCTACTCAGAGAAAGGACGTACAAATCTATACTAATATTATAAGATTTTAAACTATCATGGTCACTAACATTACTATTAATACTAACGGGATATTTACCATGTTTACTGTTTTTTATACTAATATTATAAAGCTGAAGAGTTTGTTTGGTTGAACGCGCTAATCTCAGGAACTGCTGGTTCGATTTGAAAAATTATTTTAGTGTTGGATAGCCCATTTATCGAGGAAGGTTATAGACAAAGGTCGCGAACAACAGCCAGTTAGTTAATAAAAGCGAATAACATTTTTCAGTAAAAAGAGTACAAATTAGTTAATAAAAGCGAATATCATTTTTCAGTAAAAAGACTGGATTTTAGCCAACATGTTTCAAAATGTATGTTTTTTATTTGACCTAAAGTTTAAGCCAAGCGCTAATCAACTCGCACTTCGCGGCTAGTTTCAAAAAGCTCGTTTAGGTAGCTCGTTTAAAAGTCAAACATTTTCATAACGATTCTGTATGTTTTCAGCTTGTTGGAATTTGTAATCCTACCTTTTTATAACTGGCTAAATGTTTAATCACATTATGTGGTTATGTTTTAATAGTTCTCGTTTTTTTTTTAATTGAAGAGGAGTAAACTTTTGAATGTTTTTTTTTTTGTTGTTCTATATTCGATTTCCTAACTGCCGACATTTTTGTGAAGAAGTTATGATATCTCAATAGGTGGCCTGACTTTTTAATACTTGACAGCTTGCAAATATAATTATCATCTTCAAGACAATAGGGATGTTTCCTGAAAAAATCTAATTAGTCCGTCAGATAGATATCCAAAAAATATTGGATACGTATTTTTTTTTTCCCGAAAACTAAAAATGAAAACGATACTGTGCGCCGAAAACTCGTGTGACGTCATACTTTTAAGTAAAGTGTACTGACTTTTTACCGAAAAGTGACGTCACAGGCCCCCACTCATGATCTTTGATGCGTTTTATCTTCGTCAATTTTTATTGTCTGATAATACAAAAAAAACGTATCCAATATTTTTCAATAATCTAACTGACGGACTAGAATCATATTTTTTTTACACAGGAAACATTCCTATTAGAATAAAGCACAATCCTATTGAAACAGGAGAGATATATCAAAAGTACCAACCTGAAACCATCGGCTAATAATTAATTGATCATTAGCCGATGGAATTGCAATTCGCTCATCAGCTGATAGAACACATAAAATTGAGTTTCAATTAGCCTTGCTTAGTTACCTGATGAGTTCACTCAATCTTCCCCAAGCCTAGCAATCAAAACCCAGGATTGTAATAACATATGCGCAAACACGCGTCGTTATCGTGACGTAAATTTGAACTATTTCTCATTCGAAAATACAACGAGTCTCTAGAATTCTGTTTTTATTTTGTGACAGGAACACTTACACCCATATTCCAGAACGCCGACTTAGTCCATTTTTGAACTTAAGTCGACATTTGTTGTCATGGCAACAGGTGAGGAACGCCCACCACGGTATCAGCAACACCCACTCAATGATGTTCAAAAGGTGAGGACAGACTAGCTAGAGCTTGCATTTGCAACAAGACATCGAGCCGCTTGACACTTTGTTAAAACTTGATTTTGCTAAGAAACAAGCAACTTGTGTAACATTTCATCGAGCAAAAACACGAGCGCGGGCAAATCGTGCAACATGGAAAGAGGTGCGTGGACTTTGCTGGTCGTTACTTCTCCTAATTCGCTCAGTGTTTTTTTTTTTAATATTAAATTAAATTGCAGCACACGCGACTTGCAAATCCAACATATCAACGAAGAGTACCTAAATGCCACACAGTAAGAACAGTCACTAAAGAACCCCACCGGCTTACTCCTTTTGCTTCGTTCACGTTCATACATCTGGTCATACACGCACGCAGGTCGCGAGCACTGCCACCTGACCTTTTTTAAGAACAATACCAATAATTTTTGTCCTTCTAAGGTGTTCTCTTTCGGGTTTTGTTAGTCGCCTTTTACTCGTCCTCTCAACAAGACCATCATCCAAACATACTCTTTTAATTTTTTGTCTCTACATCTCCTTTTCAACCGCAACCTTGCAGTATTATATCATTCCTCAATTTATCAACCAATGTTACAATACGTTTAATTGCTCAGATGAGTACTCACCTTAATCTACCTCCAAAACATGCTGTCCATTTCAAACCCAAAATAAGTATGTTGCATGAAGGTTGCAAGCTGCTTTGTATGCTAAAAATGTTATATTAAAATACGTCCCAATGCTAGAGATGTCTTCAATTGATGTTCTACCGAATGCTCTTGGTTGACATCATTTGTCAAAGAACTTAAACGGAATTACTTGAAAATAAATATTTATTTTTTCGTGGTTCATTTATAAGATTTTCACTTAAAATAATGGCATCAAGAATTTTCTTTTCGGATGGTGAAAAGTCAGGACAGGAACTTGTCTGCAAGTACAAGCTTCTTCAAAATACGACGTTGCCGGGCAGCTCATGAGCGACAAAATGTGCTGTGGGCTCGCCTAACCCAAGAGTATAACTCAGTATTTAACTCGCGTGTAAGTACCAAATAACATGTATGCTGTTTAATTAATACCTGGTCTATGTTTGATGATCGTAATGAACGGCAATCTTTTCTTTTTATAGAGAACCGAATCTCAGTTAAACAGGTGCTGGTCCAATATTAAGGCCACCCTTAATTTAGAAAAAAAAGAAAGAATGAGGACTGGGGGTGGCCCCTATCCTGGCCCCGCGTCCTCAGATCTCGAAGGAGTGAAAGTTGCGCTGCCGGCCTCCACCGATTTGAAATTGAGGTTCGCAATGGACTGTGACACTATGCCAAGTGAAACTCCTGCTGACGATACACCTATAGTCTAGTAATTTTATTGATTCTATTCTTTGTGTTAACGAATATATGATTAGATTATTAAAAATATTTACTTTCTTTTTTCAGTTCTGGAATTTCGTCCGGTAGACGAGGTACCGGTACCGGTGGCTCAAGGGCCACCTGAAAATAACTCGACTGACTTGGCGTCAGCAAACTCGCAGTTTATTGGTAGGGTTGATCAAATGATTTTCAGTTCATCTCTACACGTTACCGTACATCAGAAAGTTAAATTATCTGTGTATGGCACCAATACAGAATTTGAAATAACATCAATCTATTTGTATTCATTCGAAGCATTTTATTTTTTATATTCTCATTAGTGTTTTTTGAAGGTGCTTGTGGTTAGCAAATTAATACTAATATATGTTCGCGCCCAAGTTATAATAAAGGAGGTACGGGCGAAAAATTTAAAACGGAATGAGGAACGAGAGGAGGAGTAACATCTGCTGAAAATGGAGAAGCAGAAGTGGTGGTGAAGGCAGCAGAAGAAGCGTACCAAAAGGCAAAACTCGAACGTTTGAGTGCCGCCCAGCTACTTCGATTCAGTGATGTTACAATCGACGAGGCCGAAAAAATAAATTAAATTATTATTGTACAAGCCAACTGGTTTTTATTTTATTTAAAAGTCACGTATAAAAATATCTAAATTACACATTTATAGACATAGAAAAACAAAGGAAATTTTTCATTTTCATTCACGTAGGACTACGTAAGACTGGATCCAATCTCTAGGTTAGTAAAACCCAACAACACTGCATGCATGGGGATCGAACCCATAACCTCACACCGTGCAATTGCGCTTATGACTATTTGACCAACGAGAGAACAAAAATACAAATATGATCATCACACAATTATAAACATACTAGCTGTTGCCCGCGACCTTCGTCCGCGATTTTTATATTAAAAAAAAACCCGTTTTCGCAACATTTTTTAATGCTCCGCTCCTATTCCTCAACAAAAGGGTTATCCAACACTAAAAGATTTTTTCAATTGGAACCAGCAATTCCTGAGATTAGAAGGTTCCGGTCGTCCAGAGTTGAGGGAAGAATTCAGTTGGACGATGGACCGAGTAGCCTTGAATTTCTTTGGATTCGTTATCGCTTATTCTCTCATCATTACTCTGCAGAATGAGTTTGTGCGCATGACATGGTTGTGGTCACCCAACATAATGGTGGGTTTCATATATCGGCCCTTCTCTTCCTCCGTTTAGCAGTAGCAAGCCGCCTGCTACTCATGTTTAGCTTACACCTGTCCTTTCCCGTATCATATGAATACAAACCTAAGATAAGCCGGCTAAACCACTAAACGCAACGGCGAATAAGAATTCGATTTGATTGTTTTATTATTGCAATATAACAGAAACTGGCCACAACAGCGGCTGACGAGCGCTACATCCAAGTTGGTTGCATCAAATTTGTATTTTTTTCTTTCTCCTTCTATTTACAATCTATATACTACTGCGATAGTACCGCAAAGGCAATGGGATTACCCGTATTACTACAGGTAGAAAGATCTATGTGCTATACCAGACTATAATATATCTCTGTACCAAGTTTCATCCAGATCTGTTCAGCCGTTCTGGCGATTGAGTAACAAACATCTATTCATCCAAACTTTCGCATTTATAATAGTTATGTAAGATTTATGTGTAAGCTTTTACTTTTAAAGTTGAATAGGTAATAAATAATAGTTAGTGTAAGTATTTCATTTTATTTGAGCAATACAGACACACTCGCGTTTTTCTTACATGTACTTACTTATAACTTGTTCATTTTCATATCAATTACATTACATTTATGTGAAATATTGATAACTTGGTTCGAGATTGGACACCGGTGGCGACAATCAAATGATTCATTAGGAATCTATATAGACATAATACTTTTACATAATATTTAATATCTGTGTCGCGTATCACGAGTCAATATGGCGACAGTTGGGGGAGGCCTATGTCCAGCAGTGGACGTCTTTCGGCTGAAATGATGATGATGATGATGTTGTATCACGAGCCAACGCGAAAATCGGGTTTTCACATATATTTACAGACACGACTACCTCAGAAATATTCTACCTACTTACTAATAGGTAAATGCGCCCTGCACGCCCTGCGTAAAACTGCGCGCCATGGCCCGTCTACGTGAGTTTCGAAGGCCTATTTGACTCTTGATGATGTTTTTAAGTATAGATAGATGATGAGAGCGACTTTGTGGTATCGTAGGTATAAACAAAACAACACGAGTATGGGCAAGCTCGCTCATAAGCACCATTCGCACCATTTTGTCTGAGATTCAAAATGGTTCGTTAGTTTTCTCATGCTTTAGAAATATCACGTGAATTAAGCTTGTATTCATCTTTTATGTGTACGGTACTACATATTACGACTATTTGTCACTAATATAATTATTTACGCGATCTTGATTGCTAATTCATACAATCCCACGATAATGAACACCTACCGATACCAATACCTACCGATTTGAAAAAGAAACCGTGCTTTATATATATTTACCACGGATATTTGCAAGTGCTCGCAATATTAATAATCATTGATTAATAATCCCGACTACATACTAGCTGGCTTGGAAATTAAAGGCGACGGAAAATAGTTTTTATCAACAAGGGCCGTCCACGGGCTGTAGGTCAAAATTTCCAGAACGAAAACGTTGGAACCAAAAACGAACCGCGTTTTCTTTTACAGTAGCTTCCCTATTTTATTTTATATCAGCCCTCTATGTCCTACTGCTGGGCAAAGACCTCTCGCATGGCTTTCCAATTTTTGTACGGTTTCCTTCTGAAATCGAAAGTGTCTTTGGAACTGTATATTGATGTCACATTCTAACGGGTTGTCGGCATCGGGTCGCGATAAATAATTGTATGGCATATCGTATCCTACATAACCGACATACTCCTCAAAATTCATCTTGCTTTGGCTATAACAAGAAAAAAATTTTACACAAGTCGATTCACTTGGATTTCAGTAGGTACATATGTCACCCACAAGGTAGGTTTCAAGGATCTTCTGGCGCGGGCAAACATCGGAACTAACGCAGCCATCTCTTTCTGTTCTCAATATTTTTTACAAAACAATTAACAAAAGGTTTACCAACAGCGCCCCCCTGTCAGCTTCATTCGAGCGCCAAAACATTCTTGTACTACAAAACCCTTGAAAAGTGGGCGTTTATGTCAAATTATAAACAAACTGTAGCTGTCAATATGACTTATGGGGTGAAAAGTAGGCGTGTCTAGTCCGACTTAAGTTCAATCCACGACTTAAACTACGGGTGTTAGACCCGTATCTATAGTGAAGTTTAACCTTTTGACGGCCAGAGCATAATCGCACGCGCTTACCTTCCACGCCAAGCCACAATTTGACCTACCATATTGTCACATATTTGTGTCATTTGGCGTAAAAGGCACGCGCTTGCTTGTCACGTATATGTGACAATGGCGGTCAAAAGGTTAAGTAATAACTTGACTTAAAGTAATTACATAATATCCAAACATTTTTTGAAATAGATATGAATTTAAACGAAGTAAGGACCGTCACCCACGTAAGGTGGGATTATGACGTTACAAAAACGGCTGGCCCTCACTACAAGTAGCACAAGATAGAGAGAGACAGGCCTCTTTGGAGGAGGCTTTCACCTGCGGAGGGGTTCTAGTAGATTAAATATGTATGACTTCACTCTATGTAACTTAACTGTTATTTGATTTAATTTGCATGAAAATACAAAGCTTTTTTATTTATTTATTTACGAGCTTTCAAAGAAAGCAAAGCTAAGAATTCTAACTTTTGACAGTTCTAACTTCTAGCCATTACTTATTTAAAGCACAAAATTCATATCTTAAATACTTACTTTAACTCAAGTAAACACTTGGACTCATTTATAGACACAGGTGTTAGAATCACTAATACACATGAATAAAGCCTATATACTAATAAACTACTATAGACCGACCGCTTTAATGAGTCCTCATAAAGGGGACTAAAGGCACATTAAGCCTCCACAGAGTCCTAACAATATCCCACAGGTCATTTGCTTTAAAATAACCATAATCCACGTAGGTATTACGATACTAATTGAAACAATACGTGATCAACCTTAAGAATATTCCATTTAAATTAATACCTTCACGAGGACTCATTAAAGCGGTCGGTCTATAAGAACTGATTATTTTCAATTTTTTAAATCGTTCTTTTTTACGTTACTATTACTCCACTACACTCGTTCGTTTGTGGCCCACAGGAAGGCACTGCTTCGCAGACCCCTTGACATGACCCCTAATTCCTGCCTTTACTTAGATTAAATTAATAATTCGACCTTCACGGAAATTGATATTATAGGTCAAGTTTACCGTTGGTAGAAAATAGCTCATAACATTTGTTGAGTGTTAAAAGATTAATTAAATTAGATTGAAACGATATCAGGACTTTACTTTTTGTTCGTAATGTTTGGTTTGGTTTCGCTTGACTTCTATAACATTTAAATTTTCGTGGGATTAATTTAGTATAGCCTATTGTTTTAATTTAGGATACTCATGAGACCAAGAGCTTTGTGATATAGTCCTCTAAAATAGCATATCCGAGAAATATTGCTACAGTGAAAATTTGTAGGGAATTTGTTAAATATCGACAAAAAAAAACAAGGCAAGTGCGAGTCAGACTCGAGCATGAAGGGGGGAAAATTTCTACTTAAATTGAAACATGCTAGTGAAGGAGGTGGTGGGACGTGAGAGGGAAAGAACTTCACGTCCCAGCCGCCGCGGGAGACGCCCTGGGCGTCGTGGGTCACGTGTAGGCTCCCGGCCACCGTAGGCGCGGGCCTATGGACGGCGAGCTATGGGCTAGCTCGCCGTCCGGCCGTGTTATGACGACTGGCCGTGTCGACGGCGCGTTCGTGTTCCACGCGCGCCTCAAAGAGATGTCAGCAACGATGTAGGGTCTGCAAGGGTCGATGCCTGCCAGGGCTGCGGGACTGTTCGAAAGAGATACCGTGGCCCTGGAACACAAAGGGCAATGAAGGAACATGGATAGGTTTTAGTCAGTACAAGTCTGACACTCCCTTCCGCTCCGCCCAAAGTGGTCATTTGATGATTTCCCATCCGAAAAAAAAAGGGGGTGGAAATTAATTTTTAATATTTTTATAATTTGGTGTTATAGCTGCAATAGAAATACACATTCTGTGAAAATTTCAACTGTCTACCTATTACGGATCATGAGATACAGCCCGCTGACAGACAGACGGACGGACGGACAGCGGAGGCTTAGCAATAGGGTCCCGTTGGTTACACTTCGTGTATGGAATCCTAGACAACGACATTCGATACGAAATTATACTTGGAACTCTGACTCAAATGAATGATACCAATCACAGTAAAAACTTTTTCCAAGATTACTCACGATTCCAGAACCATCACCATTAAAATTCTTCTTAATTTTTTGAAAATAGAATCGATATTAATTACCAACATCGATTTTTCAAAATTAATCTTTCATTCCACAGTAATAAGCTTCAATTTACGAAACAACCCAAGATTAAATACACGATGACATTAACAAATGGCTGGTAAAAGAGCGCTTAATGAGCTTGCGCTGATTAAATGTTTAAATTAGCAAGCTTTTGCTTCATTTAAACCCTTTATTTTTAATATTCTTTTCTTCTTTCTTCTGTCAAGACCTTTTGTTTAAGTAAAGACATGTTGCAGTTCAGTAAAGTTGGCACATTACAGTAGATTCAGTCCAGAACCATTTTGTAATAAAAAAAAATAAAAAAAAAGATTAATAACGTGAAAATAATGCAGACTCTTATTTCGTATTTCGATTGCCTTAACTCCATCCAGCTATGCAAAAAACCTCTTCAAAATATATTAAAGGCTTCATAAAAAATATTTCAACCATTGAAAGAAAAATAGTTGCTTCGGGTCTGGCTGTTTGTGTATGTGAGTTTAAATGCTTTTAAACGCACCCATGATACATGAGAAATTCCTAGTGAGGGGCAAAGTTTTTTTTTTTTTTAAACAAAAAGAAAAGGAAGAAGAAATACTATTTGCCACAAGGACATGACGTGCATAAAAAAAAATAAACAAAAATCATACATCCCATAACAAATATTATTAGATACAACAGACAAAAAAAAAGTCGAATTCAATTTAAAGATTGATATTTAAGATTGCAACACGTCAAGAAAGATTTTCCTTACGAGCTTTAACTTAAATTTTATCGAACAACATGGAAATAGAACACTTCAAAGCTTAGAACATAATAAACATGTTCACGTCACTAGTCAGCCTGTTGTCCACAACGAACAAGACGTGTGCCATTATATTCTAACTTGAAACAATATTCTAACAATGAACGCTTTGTAAGTTCGACTTTAGCTCCTGCCACCGCTTCAAAATTCCAAGTATGTATACAGTTCTGTATCAAACTTGCTTGGGTAATTTAAACCTTCAGTATACACCGTTCAGCTTCTATTCGCTTTGATCGATTTAGAAAATCGAGGTTAAACGTGCGCGTATGACTATGCTTAGGAAAATATTCTATTAGGTTACAACAGTAACCCATTTCAGCTTTAATTTCAAAAAGTTTAAGAAACCTTTTCAATAATCTGTGTCATACTGAAACCAACTTCATTGGTAAGCAGAGAAAGTTGACAATACAGCACTCAATAAGGCACACGGCGCTTAGTAGAGTCTATCATTCCGAAACCAACTAAATTCACAAGCTTCACAAAGTTGACAATTGATCCGTGTAGCGCATTACAAGGCATAGTCAACACACGGTAGTTTCTGTCTTTCTGAAGTCAACTTAATTCTTAAGCAGCATAATGTTGAAAATCGATCCGTACTAGCACATAATAAGGCACAGTCTGAACACGATTTCGTACTACTTACCGCATCGTTGTTGATGAAGAAGGACAGGTTGGCGGCCGGCAGTGAGTGCCTGCTGATGCACTCCACTTTTAGCTTCATGCCGGGACGATACCGGCGTTTCAGGCCGTGCATTGACGGCCCAGATTTAGGCAACACTGGAGACAAAAATAATCATGTAAATATTAACGTGGATAAGTGATAACAGCCTGACCAACCGTATGGACATAAATGTTGATGGATGGAGAGGGAGCGGAAGGCAAAAGAAAAGATGGATGGATTGTGTGAAAAATTATATGAAGGAGAAAGAAGTAAATGATGCCATGACGTCTGACGGGGAGAAGGGAAGAAGAAAACGTGTTCCGGCGACCCCAAATAGGATGAGACAAGGGCAGGAAGGTGAGTATGATGAGGTTATAACAGCCACAATTGACAAGGAATAAGATGGGCATAAAATCGTCAAAGGTAAGCACCACTGGCCGAAGTTAGTCCGCGGATGGATGCCCATTCAAAAGAAACCGAGACCTCCTCGAACCTCGGAAAGCACTATAAGTCATTGGTCTCAGTTAATATTAGTAGTTTGACAGTCATGACGTGTAGAAGCAACGTGGCAGAAGTCCAAAAGTTTGACAACCAGTCTTACAAGAAGGTAAATGGTGCTACCTGGCTAGTTCCTGGGTGCTGGATGTCAGAGAAGCGAAGAGGCTTCAGAAGATGATGTAATTCAGGGAGAGTTGATGGGGCTATATGAAAAGTCATTAAATCTAACATAACATAATCATCATCATCATCATCATTTCAGCCAAAAGACGTCCACTGCTGGACATAGGCCTCCCCCAAGTGTCGCCACATTGACCGGTCTCATGCGACTCGCATCCAGCGGATCCCTGCAACCTTCACCAGGTCATCGGTCCACCTAGTGGGAGGCCTTCCAGCGAAACGGTTTGATGATGATATTATGTTTAACATAATATCACGCCTATAATCTCCGATGGGTTAGGCAGAGGTGTACTAATAGTACGGCCACATTTCGCCAGTTTTGTTTAAGTCCTATGTAATAGGTGGCGAGCATATTACCATCAACCGGGCGCAAATCCAGACTACATGGCTGCTACTGAGAAATTCGGAAAAACTCAATAACAATTTGCCCGACCCGGGAATCGAACCCAGGACCTCATGCTCAGCAGTCGCGATTGCAACCACTAGACCAACGTGGCAGTCTAACCTATAAAAAACTAAAATCTAGAAAACCTACCTATTGACAATTGACATCACAGTTTTTTTGTAACTCAATGAAACCTCTTTATCATGACCTCGTCTGATAGAAAGCGATGGATGAGTTCTAAGATAAAACGATACAAGAGAACAATAAATTAAATTAAGTGCTGTAGGTAGGTTCACTAAATTGTAGTCATTAATCTGAGTAGGCAAAATGTATTTACGAAACTAACACTAGAGTCTGTCTCATTTTTGCTCGTGTAATACTAAGATCATTTTAGCTTAGACGAAGACGCCAGGACTACTGAACCATCTTGCACTCAAAAATTCGATTTCGATTCGTTTTGTTTGGTTTTAATGTGAAATATTAATAATTTGTTAAATAATTTACCTATATTCCTACATGACTATTGTATGCCCAAAGGGCGGGACATAGCTGATCTATTTAATTATTTAAGACCTGTATTATGTACAAACCTATGATCCACAATAAAGATATTGAATTGAATTGATTGAATTGAATTGAATTGAATTGAATTGAATTGAATTGATTGAATTGAATTGATTGAATTGAATTGAATTGAAAAAATAAACACGGGAAAGGAGCAAGATATTAATAACCCATCAAAAAAGCAGACTACTCGGTCATGTCAAACCGCACGACTGTAGGATATTTCGCTGCCGCGTAATTTTAAACATACTTCGTATGACCTACATTTTTTTTTCCACAATAACTCAATTTTCAGATGTACGTCTACCATTGTTTGTCTCTGCATCACCCAAAGCTTGTCTGGTCGAAAATGCCTACAGCCCGTAAAAATCAATCAAAATTAATTAGGTACGTCTGTTTGTAAATTCAAAATAACAGCACTTTACTGACTGCTTATGAAAGCATAGAGACGGTACTTACAACAATTTTTTTTTTCTTTCTGTCTGTGTCGATCTGTTTGTTCCGGCTAATCTCAGAAACGGCTAAACCGATTTTGATGGGACTTTTACTGGCAGATAGCTGATGTTATAAGGAGTATCTTATGCTTTCATTCTTTCATAATTGAATTAGGGTTTCGTGCAAAATTAAAACCCTTGAAATTATTAACAAAACCGATTTAAATAGGGAAGTAATATTATTATAACAATTTCACGCGTACGAAGGTCCCAGGCAACGGTCTGGTGTAGTAAAGGAGATTTATTTAAATACTAGCTGTATTTAACCAGAACTTGAACCAACAGTAATTGCACCGTTTCTCAAAGCGCTGGTTAGTTCCAAATGCTTCTAATTGTAACAACTAAACCATATTTAGTTATGCGCTACTGCAATCAGTCTAGTTTCTGATATAATCCTATATTTACTAGAAATATACACGCAGCAGACAAGAAGTAATTCAATGATTTCGATAGAGCGATTGAAACGGAATGTTTTCCTCATCAAAAGACAAGGACGTTTTATGAATTGTATTGCACGAAACTTTGTTTTTTCTACTATTTTATTACAATTTTGAAAAATAATATGAGGAGCTCCTGGCTAAATAATGACTGCTGCTCGGGTCGATCTTCAGGTTTTGCTGCGCTTGCCTAGGTTGGTCCGTGGATGGGTGACCACCCATTTCATACCGAGTTTCCTCCGTGCCTTGGAAAGCACGTTAAGCCGGTAGTGCCGTCTGTCATTTGTAGATCTTTGATAGTCGTTACAGGTAGTCAGTGGCCCGAAAGTCTGACAACCAGTCGTACCAAAGGGTATCGTCATTATTAAAAAATAATATTAATTCATAAAAATTGTTTATATCGGAATTTATAGAAAGGTTTATTCAAGAAATATTATAATTATATATTAATTGGATTAAAATTATTACCCAGAACTAACTGGGTTGCTGAGATCAGATAAGCAGTCGCTCTACGTCAAATACAGCTGCATCAGGTTAGACTGGAATCCGACCCCAAAATAGTTGGGAAAAATCTAGGCAGATGATGATTGAAAAATCATAAAACGAACAAAATATAGTTCATGTTGTGTTAAAGAATAAAATACAGAATACATAACTCATTTTGATTTTTAAACAAACCGCTTTCAAAACCATAAAAGCATGCAAAACTGCCATTCAAATAAATTAAATTCAACTTTAACGAACGTTTCGCCCAAAAGTTAATAACGTATGGCCGTTACAGCAAAAAGGATCTATCTCACTCATTTTCAAGTACAGATAATTTCCGGATTATCGTGAACAGGGGTCGGATTTAAGCTTACATATAAAATGGATATTGTTCACCGCTGATAGGTGCCCATATTCTATCCCTTTATTATGCAAATAGGAATAAGATGCTTTGGTACGATAAAATGGAACAAGGGCACTAGTTTAGATTTATTCCGAAAGTTAAACAAAAGCACACACGCTGTATATTGGGTCGTGCCGGTCGATATACCTTTCGTAAGTAGGTATATGAAAACTACTGCGACATTTGATAACTAAGCTTCATTGTATACTGTTTTCTTCACAGAAAGCTAGGAGTTGAGATTGGCTTATTATGAAGACAAGAAGTGGAGAGAAGTCTTAGCTAGGTTTACAGGATTATAATTTACTGATGATTAGCTGATGTGGCAGTGGCCATATTAGCCGTAGAACCGATGACCGTTGGGAAGACATGTTCTTGAGGGGAGACCCCGAATCGACAAGCGTAAGGTGGGACACGCTCAGGCTCGATGTAGCGACGATATTCGTAGGGTGACTGTTAGCAAATGAATGAGAGTTGCTGCATATCGAGTTGAGTGGCGTGCGATTGAAGAGGCCTATGTCCAGCTGTGGACTGCTGTAGGTTGACGATGATGATGATTTACTTATTAATGTTTTCACAAATTATTGGAACAGCTTATAAACATGTTAAAAATACGCCTTCTCTTTAACAAAAAAATTCATGAATGCATTGTAGTTCCACAGATAATAAAAAAAAGAAGTAAAACAAAAGAAAACTAATAAAAATAAACTTTTAAAGTATTCAATAACTTTTCACGTTTATTTCATACAAAATCAAGACATTTTATCGTTTTGTACCCTTGAAACGCCAACGAACTGTTCTAGTTTTTTTTTCATTCTGTTTTCAAATTTTAATTCAAGAGTACCTAAAAACTAAAACCGTTACCAAAGACAATAAATAAACATTTATGCGCCATGTCTTTTTCCAGAAAAGCAAAACGGTAAATCTATTACGAAACCATTTTCCCGATTTTCTAGGTGAAAATATATCCATTGGGCTATAAATACGGAACCCTCACGTTCACAACGCATTCCTTGCGTAAAACAGTGTCAACCTTAAGGTATTTTACTGCCCTATAAGGCCCCTTAGACTGTAGTCTATAAAGTGTGTCAGTTCTGAAAGGGCTGATTGGAAGACAGCTTTATCGCCCTGTGTATCTAAAGGTGTTTTAGGTCGCGAAGAAGGAAAAAATATATTGAGTACTTTACCTTTCTGAATGGGTTCACCACTATTTGATGGTAAGGTCTGTATATTTAACCCTATTTTGAGCTTTCTATGATATACTCATAGTCTTACCCTTTTATTCAAAAAAATCTTGTAACAATGTTCTCGGCATCATTCATTGACATAAATATAAGGAGTGGTGGTTATTTTTCAAGTGTTTTTCTCTCGTATCTCGCTTTTATAAACACTTGAGCAAGTGTAGCAATTTGAAACTGTATGACATTGATTTACTGTTCGACCTAAATTGACCTAACACGTGCATGAATCAATCAACTCAACTGTTTACAGCTAGAAGTAAACGTGTGACCAGTTGCCAAGCGTGACATAGTTTGCCTTTTCCACTTCATTGCTCTTGCTTCGTTATTTGTTTGTTTTTTATCGCTACCGTTATTTTGCCGTGGACTGCGACAGCTTTGTGATAAAAGCGTTCACGTTAATCTTCGGCTTACTGGTCAAGAAAGTGCAGTATAAAGCTAAAGTATTAACATCGAAACAACCTCACCTCATTTTAACCAGCTGACCCCGATCTGTGGTGATACCAATGCCGTTATGATGCTTAGTGTGCGTAGCAGTATGGAGTTTCATAATATAAAATGGTGACTGCCTCAAATCGAAGCTATGCTTATCCAATGCTTTGCTTATACGTACGGTTTGAGTTTAACATGACACTCCGTTTACGTAGCGACTGCTGGCGGTTTGTGAGACCACTAGCAGTCTGTGGGACCGCTTCTATTATTGATACAAGTTAATTAGAACACAGACTCACCCACAACATACATGTGCGTGTGTACTTGCGCGGTCTGGAAAGACGGTGCGTCGGCTGACACTTCGCACGTGTAGCGACCGCTGGCGGTCTGTGTGGCCGCCTGGATTGTTAGCTTCTCCGCGTTGCTTCCTTCTCTCTGTACAGAAACAAAAATAAATTAGTAACGATGGAAACAGTTACAATGATAGTTCGGAATAGTTATCACAATGAGATTAGGGCCTATTCATACGGTGTATTTTTTCTGCGCAGGTGACGCGCGTATAACGCGTTTTAAACGCGATTCAGTCGCAGCCAATAAACCTTAGCACAAGTTCAAAAATTTAGTAGCGCTGAAAACAAAGTATTTGTGAAAAGCGCGCCATCTTCGCGTACAAACTAATATACCGGATCTACACGCAGATGCAGCGACGTGGACACGATTCGTACGCGCATTTGAATCGATAAAAAGCAACAATCTGATTTAACAGCGCCGTGAACCCGCGTTCGTAAAACGAGGGTCGTCGGCGCCTATAAAATAGGCCTTGTCTTAAAGCCCTTAGGATGTCAATGGAACAAAAATATTGTATTCGGGGCTTATTATTTTTGCTGACCTTAACTATAGGTACAGTCAGTGATAGCAATTAGCTGACCCTTCTTTGCATAAATGGTTGACATTTTTTAGAAAACGAATCGATAGAATTTTATAATTCTTTTGCAATTTATTCATTTGAGCAAAGTAAATAAAATTATAAAAGAATTATAAAATTCTTTCGATTCAGCTAATTTCTATCACTGACTGTACATAATTAAGAGGGCACACACATAATCCTTCCATTCAATCAGAATGATGAGATTCGTTTGTCCTGCGCAAACGACTTTCTATATTAATTCTAACTAATAGTCTTATTAAATTGTTTAAGGCTTTGATAAACCTGTAAAAATAGCGAATACAACACCAACAAAATCCTGTTTAAGCTCACGCGTCTTTAAATTAGCCTTTACGACATCCACATTTGTTACACTAGTGTAATTTTATCACCATTAAATACGCCACTTATCCTCTACATAGTTTCAAATGCTTAACACTAATTGTAATCGCTTAATCCGCGGGAGATTATGGGTATAGGAAAACATCTCGTTAGATTACCTTTCGGGAGTTAAGGTGTCTACTTAGAAGCATTATGTTTGATAGAATACATTTTAAAAGCTAAAACATGACATCGGAGAAAGTCATCAGACAGATCAGTGAAGAGAGAAAGTGCACCAGCCTTGAACATGCCATCATCGTCTGCCTAGCCTATTCTCAACTATGTTGTGGTCGGCTACCAATCCTACCGGAACTGAATACCCGTATTTTACAAGGAGCAACTGCCTATCTGACCTCCACAACCCAGTTAGCACTGGGTAATACGATACCCCTTGGTAAGACTGGCTGTCAGACTTCCGGGCCTTACCTGTAACAACTATCAAAGATTTACAAATTTTAGTGACAGCTGGGACTAACGACCTCTAAAGTGCTTTCCGAGGAACAGAGGAAACTTGATATGTAATGGGCGGTCACCTATGTACGGACCAACTTAGGCAAGCACGGCTTAACTTAAAGATCGACCCGAGCGGCTGTTATTATTCAGCCACAAGCGTTCAAGACAGCCATATGATATTAAACTAGCATGGTCACAAACATTATCAATAACACTAGAAACGGGATATTTACCATGTTTACCGTGTTTATGTTTAATATCGGGAACTCAAAGATCAGTAAACATGGTAAATATCCCGTTTCTAGTGTTAATGATACAGCCATATCAGTTTTATAACTTCGAAATTACCATTCAAAGCATGAACTTATTGCATAAAAATCCATGATCATATTGCATAAAATCAATTGTCTTGTTTAATAGCATTCACTCATGTCGTATTATGCTATAAATACACGTCAAGGGAAAACCTACAAAAACGACGAACTTCTGTAAAAACTTGTGCATATTATCATGTGGTCGTTTTAAAAACAAACCAACCGTTAGAAGTCTTCGTTCAGCATATGCAGAGGAATCGTTAATCATAGAATTGAACCTGCTTAAAAAAAAATGATAAAAGGGTAGATCTCTTTATTTTGTACCTACACCATATAAGTAGGTTACAGTGGCGAAGGTTTCATACAACTCGATTCCTACTGGCTTCCCTTTGAAAAATGGCACAGTCAGTATTCTATAGACAAATAACATAATCACATTAAAGATAATGTACGTCGGCTTACCTCTTACAAAAATTGACCCTTCACTACTGGCAGGTTACTACCAAGATATTATCACAGAACCTCGCTTATACAAATAGTTTGTGGCGACATACAAAGAAGAAGAATTACATAGCAAATTGATTACAAATATCAAGATAATTATATACAGAAAGGCACTCCACGAAACGGGCGATAGCTTTCAACAGATTCTTGATTATTCGTCGTCAACTTCGGCTAGAAGCACAAAACAAGTGATTGTGCAAATACTAACTTGAATATGTAACAGAGCATCCATATTCAATGTGGCTAACAATAGGCAATTAAGTAAATAGCTTAGGACAAATAACTAGGACAGACTCAGGCTGTATGTCGTAAAATTCAAACATGACTGATACGAAATTCATTTTGGTTGATTAACTCAAATTGTTTTGTTAATAACTGGATTGGATGATATGGTGTAATTTGATTACTATTCACAGACATTGATATAATTTTATTAGTATGGTTTCATAATAAATGATTTGATGACATATTTTTCTAGCCTTGTTATTAAGCCTATAATAACTCCTGTTTTCAAATGGTTCGGTTTAGCGATAAGTTTCTAACATCATAAATATTTGCATAACCATTTCCCAACTATATTGGGGTCCGGCTGCCAGTCTAACAGGATGCTGCTGAATACCAGTATTTTACAATGGAGCAACTGCTGAGACTGATCAAGTTTTCAAACATTGTGAGAAACGTAGCTATCCACATTTATTCCAGTTTCATATAGTGATTCGATCCCGATTGAACACTGCTTATTCACTATCATAGAAATAAAACAGACTAACCCAACAGAACTAATTTGATATGTGTCACTAGTGAATCAACGTCCTGACACCCAACTGAAAATAATCCCTGATTCATCGCTATCACCTCCTACGAAAGGGCAGGCAGACCGTAATAGTAACAATACATTACCTCCACCCCTATTGGAATTTACCGACTCCAGAGGTCCTAGCACAAATACGTGACGAA
The DNA here is from genome assembly GCA_963082995.1 of Noctua comes. Classification (NCBI taxonomy): domain Eukaryota; kingdom Metazoa; phylum Arthropoda; class Insecta; order Lepidoptera; family Noctuidae; genus Noctua; species Noctua comes. Next base: position 5,513,187 of record OY720277.1, read on the forward strand.
AAACGAATTTCATCAATAAAACGAGCTTAAATGTGCTTTTAATTGCGTTTAAGAGCAGTTAGAGTAGTTATTGTTAAGGCATATACAATTATACAAGGTGTAAACAGACCCTTCATGAAGCTGTCAACCAAGCATTTTGTACATCAAACTAATTTTACGCAAAAATGTTTGCCGGGAATCGACTTTTTTTTTGGTGAAAAATCAGGCTTTATGGTAGGACTCGATGGAACGCATTCAAAACATTGTGATGATGGATGGATTGAATAGTACGAGGGTCCTGGAGGTACCAGGTTACATTAAAAACATGTATTTAAAAAAAAACTTGTGAAAAAGTTGGACTTTGACCCCCAATATCTCCGTAACTAGAAGGTTCCCGGTATGGTCTAGAACAAAAAAATGATCGCAAAGACGGGGAGAACAAGTGCCTTTCAGCTTCGTTAAGGGTCTATTTACATCCTTTAGATACTGACATTCTTAAACTCGGCTTAGATGACATGTGCTGATGATGATGTTTATACCACAATTAGTATCACCTAAAAGTACGAAATGAAGTGTTTAAACTACGAGTAAATATTACCCACGTATATTTTAAATTTTAAAATCATCAGAACATACGTTACCCTTACTCCTCGCGTTCGTACTAGGCTCACAGAAACGAAAACAGTTCCCAACATACGCATACTCGGGAACAAACGAATTTCAACTTGTCACATGATTATGTCAGTTGGGGAAAATGTCATTTACGTCCGGGGAAACGTGAGTAATAACGGGAACCTGTAAGCATCAGATCCGGGACGGATTAGACCTTTCATCCGGGTACAGATATGGTTTTTCATATGGCAGATGCGTCCTTTTAAATTGGAGTCGACTAATTGTTCGCATGGTGACTGGCTGTATGAAATGTGGTCTGTGGTCTGTGTGGTGTGGCCTTTACCTTGTGTCTTATCTGATCCTGTGTGTGACTAGCGAAAAATGTAATAGAGAAAGGAATGTTGGTTTTATATTTAGTCGTTCGTCTTATTTCAACCGGTTCTTGATTTGGAATATAATGCCTACTGAGACAAACTAGTTGTCTCTCCCACAAAGTTATCGTGAGAATAATTTAAGCTGTACTCAATTATGTTAAATGATGACGATATTTATTTCGCAAATAGGTTTCAAAAACAGTTTTACAAGTATTTTATTATAAGTATTTATAAGTATTTTAAACTAGTTTAGATTATTCCTATTTGACTTCTCTGAGAAGAAACAACCGAAACAATCCCGGAGGTCACTGGCTGTTTTTTTTTATTTTATTTTTTATAAAAAAACCCCATGCTCCACACTAGGAATTTCTCCAGTATGGTAGGTGCGTTAACAAACATTTAAACTCACATACACAAACAGCAAGGCCCGGAACAACTACCTTTAGGTCATACAAATATTTGTACCGTGCGGGGATCGAACTCGCGACACGCAGCGCAGCAGCCACTGCGCCAACCGTGTCGTCGCAAAGTTCTGGCACTGTTTTGACCAGATCATGTGAGGATCATGCAGGTTTGAAAAAAAAACCACACAGATTGAGAACACCTGTCCTGTCAGTTCCAGCATGTGTAGCTAGACTCACAACTTAAGGAGCTCAACCGTCTGACGAACATTACCAAACGAAGGGCATTCGGGTAGGCCACATAAAGTACTCAATTTGTCAGACATACATACGTACAACACACTGACACACATACTAAGGCCTTTTTTCCATGTGGGGTAGGCAGAACCCACAGAACGCCACCTGCTACAATCCTTACATACTCCTTTTACCTCGGTTACGTTCATACAACTGGTCATACACTCACGCTGGTTTCGAGTACTGCGCATCTGAGCTTTCCGAAGAACAGATAGTCACGAAATATATATTAAACTCTATTGAAACCACATACTCCTTACTATGCAGGATGTAAACGACCCTTCACGAAGCCGTCAACCAAGCATTCTGTACATCAAACTAAGTAACTTTACGCAAAAGTTATTGCTGGGAAACTTTTTTTTTGGGGTGAAAAATCATGTTTTACGGTAGGACTCGATGGAAAGCACTCAAAGCATCGTGCTGATGGATGCATTGAATAGTACGAAGGTCGTGGAGGTGTTTAAAGTAAAAATCTTACATTAAAAACATGTATTAAAAAAAAACTTTGAAAAAGTTGGAACTTTGACCCCCAATATCTCCGTAACTAGAAGGTTCCCAGGTATGGTCTAGAACAAAAAAATCATCGCAAAGACGGGGGAGAACAAGTGTCTTTCGGCTTCGTTAAACGTCTATTTACACCCTTATACATAATAAGTAAGTAGTATAAGTTAGTAATCGTAAGTTAATATACAAACAAACTCCATCTAAAACTGGAAGCACTATCTATCACGTCTAGGGTGAATTTCTCCAACGAAATTGAACGCGATTAGGACAAATCTAAACTGCGTTCAAGAACTGTTAGTGTCATCATTGCTAAGGAATATTAACACTAGCATAGCTCTTGAACACGTTTTAGATTTGCTGATCGTGTTCATTTTCATTAGTACATCATCATCATTTCAGCCGAAAGACGAACACTGCTGGACATAGGCCTTCCCCAAGTGTCGCCACATTGACTGCTCCCGTGTGACTCGCACCCAGCGGATCCCCGCAACCTTCACCAGGTCATGGGTCCACCTGCTGGGAGGCCATCGAACGCAACATCAACATTATTCATGTTTTTAGCAACATTTTCATTTGTGCAATTGACACAAATGGCAAACGTTACAACTACGATTTAAGTAAGGCTTTAACTACATCTACTAGCGAACTGAAAAAACTATTAAAACCAAGGCTCATATTGATACTCCGTATGTCAGCAAATGTAAATAAAATCCCCTTTTCATTTCAACCCTCGTATCTCGAAGAAAACTTTCCTATACTATGACTATCAATAACTTTTAAGTAGACTGTGGGCTGGTACCGTATTTCTCAGAAAATCGGTTTGGCATCTCTCTGTCTAGTGCAAAGGGACGGATGACTGATCACTTAGTACGTCTGAGATCCTGGTAACCAAATTAGGAAACGTCACTCAAGAAGATGTGCTGTAAGCGACTTACAATTTTCTTAGAATATTTTTCATTTAAACAAATAACGCTGAAGCAGGTTTTGTGAAATATTATGTTCTGTAAGCAGATAGGTACTATACTATGTACTTTTGATTACTTTCGATACAAACAACACTGATATTTAAGGAGTTTCAGTAGTCCTTAAACAACAAAAAACGTAAACGTAATTGCGATGATTGTCACGCTGTAACTGTAAAAATCAGACATGAGCTATGCGAGATAAATATAAATACGAAAACAACTTGAGAACAATAACGAAGTTCTAACTCAGTACAAGACAGCTATCTTCTAGAACCTGTTAAAACTAACTTCAAGTTTCTTCAAGCCACATTAATATTCTTAAGCTATCGAAAGTTACTGCAAAATAAGTATTAGTGGCAAATTCAGAACTGATTAAAACAGAAATCTACCTATTTATACTCTTATCCTATCTTATTTTGTGGTGAATTTGGCCAATGAAATTTAATGAGATCAACACTTCTAAGGCGCGATTTATACAGAAACGGCGTAAGGTAAAGGTGTAGCGCAGGCGCAGCGCAGGCATGATGCCGCTTCAAAGTTTTCATACCAAATGTACGAAGGCGACGTGTCGTGAATTACACTCAAGCGGCGCGGCGCAGGCAAGCCGTTCTTTTGTTTCGTATAAAATTCCACGCCTGCACTGTGCCTGCGCCGCGCCTTCACCTTACGCCGTTTCTGTATAATTCGCGGCTAAACCAAGTTTAAGTGAATGTTACAGTTGTAGAATATAAATTTATAATACATTTTATCATTAGCACAGTCCACAAACTTCATATATTTTTTTTAATTTTAACATAAAACATGTCAAGTTCGAATTACTTTAAAATTTTAAATATTACATTTGAATGTTAGTTTTGCTTTCATAAGTTTTGGCAATGTTATCGGTCCGTATACAATAGCAATGGTCGGTATTATAATAGTTAAAACTGGAAAATAGGAGCAAAAACCGCTACATAATATTATATACCCACTCTTTGGACCTCATGCTCAGCAGTCCGGATTACGAGGACCAATGAAGCAGTCAAAAGGCATTCAAGGACACGTTTTATTTAAAAAAAAAACGCGGATAAAATTGCGTGCAAAAACTAGTATATGTTAAAGGTATCAGTAACACACATCCATCAAAGATATTTGATGCTCTAGCTCTTCGTAAATGGATTACTTTTGCCCTTGGCGCGCAGACGCTAGAATTATAAAGCAAAGAGTATTTCGGAAAACTAAAATTACTGTTTTTCTAGCTATTTTAGTGTAATCCCTTGATCCCTGAAGCTTTTACTGAATCTTGCTTGGTTTTGGATGAGTAAGTACACCTGTTGCTGATCTTCTTATCAAAATAAATCGTTAGGTAGGTACAAAAAAAAACGTTTTTTTAAGTTTATGTTACCTACTAAATGAGAACGTAATTATTTAAATTTTTTCTGTTGGTTTTACGTGCACGATACTTGTGCGTACGATTGTTTATGTGCAATATGTTGGTAACCTTTTTTGAACACCACATAATGTTGTGTGTGCACTAAAATGAATGTAAATGTTAATAGATGGAGAAGGACAAGAAGACCAAAGAAAAGATGGATGGATTGTGTGAGGAATGATATGAAGAAGAAAGGAATAAATGATAGCGTGACGATTGACAGGGGAGAATGGAAACAAAAAACTGACACCACCACCACCACTATTGTACATGAAGTTTAAATAAATAAATAAAAAACGTTTGGCGCCGACCTCAAATAACATGGGACAAGGGTAGAAAGATCATGATGGTGCTGGTAACCTTTTTTCTCTCTTGACCATCTTGTTGTTCTGTGTAAACGTTACTAATAAAATAAGTGTGTAGTGTGTATTTGTGTGTAGTGTGGTGTGTGTGTCTGTGTAGTGTGTGTATGTGTAGTGTAGTTGTAGTGAAGTGTTACTAACATAGTTTTAAGTTGCTAATACTAACAAAAATGTTATTAGTATGTATATTTAGGTTAAGGTATTTATCTATGGGTCTTTGTTACCTGAAATAAATGGATTATTATTATTATTTCTTCTTTATTCATTTTATATACTTATTTTACATATTTTTAAATATTTAAAAAAAAAATCAAATAAATATCATTTAAAAATATAAAAAATAGTGGTCCGCCGTTATTGGAAGCAGGGTCCAAGCTACCGGTGGTTATGGCTCCAGAGACAGGAACCTCCTCACAATGCGAGCCGTATCGAGGAGTACTGCCTTCTGAATCAGGCCCTTGATCCAACCGCCTAAGGAGAGCCTCGAAAGATGGTCGTCGAGGCTCTTGGCTATTAGGCCATTGGCCGTCACGACGATCGGCACAATGATAGCCGAGTTAACATAGTTATTATTTTATTATTATAGTTCCGAGTTCTACAGTTATTTTAATGATTTCATCCCAAAATAACATCAGTAAACGACATGATATGACTACTTAAAGGGTATATGGAAGAAGAAGACATCCTGCGTCGACTTCAAATAAATTGGGACAAGAAGCAGAAGAATGGTGATTACAGACGATGTTGATGGTGATGGTATCATCGTGCTCATTTACATATATACGTAAGGAAACCCGCAAATCAACCAATAATAAATGCCACTGAGGCTAAAATTTTCAACAAAGCTATTAAACCATATAACAGGAGCTCCTTTGTATAGAAATATATCAAAGCGACCAATACACCACTATGCACTAATAACGAGAATTTGACATACTAAAACGTGCTCTTTCATTACTACAAGCTCTAAATTGAACATTCCTGATTGATTACCGGATAGGTATTTGGGTTATTGCATAACCCGCTTACTGCATTATTGGTAATGCCTGTATCGATAGGGATGCACAATACTTGCATTTGTATCGATATTTCGATCGTATCGTATCGTACTTATTAATCCTTCTCCATTCAAGTTTCTCTTCTTCGTACTTATTAGTCCAGGCAAAATTCCCGACTTTTTTTGTTATTGTTTGTGTCCTCCTTTTGTTTGTGTTGTTTTTTTTGTAATTTTTAGACACGGCATGTCCCTGCGACTTTTTTTTCTTTCTTTCTTATATTTTTATGAATTTAATGCAATTTAGGACAAAGCGACACGATACGATCCATTCATTCCAATACCGGTACTGGTTTACATCGATCCAGGCACTGTATCGTATTTTAGAGCTGTGCAGGTTGCTACATACTGTTACTGGTCTAACACAATTTGAGTTTCATCGACACACAATTTGAGTTTCATCGACACACACAATTCGAGTTTCATCGACACGTAAAGAAGAAAACTATTATTCGTTTGTATACATCCAAAATATCGGCGTACCGCATCGAGTTGTATCGATCAAAAATATCGGTTAAACATATCCTGTTGTATCGATACTGTATTAGATATCGGATTGAATCGTGCATCACTACTCTAAATCAAGTGTGATTTCACGCCATTAAACCGTATTAGATTTATGTTTGGCCATTGTTGCGAGATTAATGATTTCTCGATCAGGTTATGGAGCATAAGTTTAATACGCTCTTGTGTTTCTAAATGGCTTACAAGTTTCCAATAAACAAATTGTAAAACGGTACCTAATCTAGAACTTTAGGTACCGTCTGTGACTAGATTGTACCTAAGTTTTGGTTTTTTTAGTTTTTTGTTGAATAAAATTAATTTGTTTTTTTACCGAATTCTGCTTTTAATTGACTTCATAGGGGGTTGCATTTTTTTTCATTGAGGATGATAACAAATTAATTTAGTAGGTTTTTAACGAATAAAATAAATAATACAATTTTAGAAATTCTTGAATCCAAACAAATCCACGCTAAAAACCTTATATAATTAATTTCGTAAACATTCATAATACAGCACAAGTTTATTTGGTTTCATTTACGCAATTGTATTCAAAAGCTTTTCCAAGTATTAACAATATACTGCGGCTGTTTGTATGTGAGTGTAAATGTTTGTAAACGCACCCAGGATACAGCAGAAATTCCTAGTGTGGGGCAACGTTTGTTAACAAAAAAAATATATATATTGGAAACAATGGAGTCATACTGGCATATTTTTGAAGTTATGAAATTGCCAATAGACTTTAGATCCTTTGTGGACTTATTTGCTCATCATAGTTTGGCTGTATATACATATATGTATATACATAGGTGTAATCCAAATCTTCATTGGATACTATAAGAAATCTTGAGTTCACTGTCAGGCAATAGCCTAAAGCCCAAATCAATATTTGTGAATGAGTTCACCACAGTAAGTTGGCAGAAACTACTAAAATCGACCTGCTACGATGCGTACTTACTCCTTTCGCCTCGTCCACGTTCATCCATCTGCCCATACACACGATAACTATCCTATACTTTTTTTTTTTTTTTAGCTTTGTATAATCATCAAATGAGTCCTCCCACCCAGGGCAGAGCGGGAGGGACTGTCAGACTTGTACTGACTAAAATCCTCGGTGTCCTTATGTTCCAGGGTCACGGTAATTTTATGAGTCCCGCGATCCCGGCAGGCTTTGGCCCTCTAGAGGGGGGCCCCGTCATTATGCTGACACTCTTTGAGGCGCGCGTGGAACACAACGCGCCGTCGACCCGGGCATGGTCCATGGTAGGACAGCGAGTCGCCCATTACTCGTCGCCCGCATACCCGCGCCTACGGTGGCCGGATATCGTCTGCCGGCGTCCGGCACCGTGGGCGTCTACCACTGCGGCTAGGGTGGAAGGAGGACGCTGTCCTCTCCCTCACGCGGCCCGCCTCCTCCTTCGCGAGCACGACTGCTTCGCAGAAGGAGGCGACCGCTTCCCACTCTGTCTCGCCCCGCAGCATGGCCTAGACCAATGCCGGGCGCGAGAGGTCTCCGCCTATCGGCGGTGCTCTGCCCAAGCCGGGCAGTCAACTTTCCTATACTTTATGTCAATAATGGGCAAAAAAGAATTTTTGAAAATTCATCCCCAACTGAGGCTAATTATGGGATGAAGTTATCAGTAGTAGGTTCATCAGTACGGTATGAACCGTATGAACGCTTTAAGTGTGCAATTCAAGGTGACGCTGATTGTCAAGAAAAAATGCATTGATATCTCAAACTTATTTTAGGTCTGTGTTTTCCCGCCAGATAAGTTGGCTGAAGTGTAATCCTATAAGTATTCAAACCATTGTTTTACGACTGACAGCTGTCATGTTAGATAAGAATTGCATTCGTTATACTTTCCAGTTCTTTATTTAAAAAATGGCATGCTCTTTTAATGAAGACACGTGCCAGTAATGAAACAGAATTTTGTCTCTCTTCGTTACGCCGTTCGTGGATGTGGCTTGACACATTTCGTAATTAATTCATCCCTGAGAATATAGTGTGACACGAATAAAAGGGCATTCCGTAAACTGGTCACGTAGATAAAGACTTCGCCGTCAGATATAATGAAAATTAAAATATTTTTTGGAAAATGTTGGTTAAGTTTTGTAATTGTTTTTTTTTTTGGTTTTAAAAGTCATGGCTGTTATGAGGGTACATTTTAAAAGTTGGCAACGTCATAATTTATGTTTAAGTACATCATAACGATGTTTCATAGTTTAATTTAATATAATATTGATTAATTTAAGGATCATCATCTGGCTAGCCTTTTCCCAACTATGTTGGGGTCGGCTTCCAGTCTAACCGGATGCAGCTGATTACCAGCGTTTTACATGGAGCGGCTGCCTATTTGACCTCCAAAACCCATTTAGTACTGGATAATACCCTTTGGTGGACTTTCGCGACCTGTAACGAGTGATTTATTTAATCAAAACAGTGAAATATTTGACGGTTAATTGCGACGTTCTACCAATTTTCTGAATGCGTTAAGGAACAGTTGATGGCAATAGGGTCGCCCTCGATTACAAGGGACTTAAACATAACTGGCGAAATATAGGTGTAATTGTTCATACACCTCTGCCTAACCCTTCGGGGATTACAAAGCGTGATGTTATGAATGTATTAATGAACTAAAAATGAATGAACGTGATAGATATATGAACTTGAACGTGGAAAAGACGAAAGGAATGGATTATAACAGGTAGCGTTTCTGCCCTTCGGAAAAAGCTTTTATATGTAAGAAATTAAATAAATTAAGTATAGTTGTGTGTGATGGTTGTGTGACCATAAACATCTCACACATCAAAATCAAAGAACCTGTTTAAAATAAAAACAATCAAATTAATTCTATTTGCTTTTGGCTTTTGGTGAAATATTTAGAAAACGATGAGTTCTAAAACTAAACTAAAACGTTTGAAAAATAAACAAACAAGTTTAAACATTGCTGAATACTGAACGTAGGGAATAAAACAATAAAAACGCTCACATTTCACGAAAAATAAAAGAATAACGGTTTTTGTCGGCGGCGTAGGCATGACATGGTTGTATATTATATGTATATTTGTGTACAGTAAAAAGCCTACAATTTTATTATTTCTCCGTAGACTAATATTTTTATTTAATTTTATGCGCATGTTAGACACAAAAATCATATATATTTTTTTCTTTGCTTAGTAGACTTGAAAATGTACAAAGTGCAAATAGTAACACGTAACATATTTTGTTTTGTTAGCCTTGCAATAACAACTGTAACTAATTATGAAACTTTCATAAGAAAGTGTATTTTAATTATTATGCGAGAATAAGGTAATTTAATGGTAATTATGTTCTATAATTTAATTGTTCAACGAAAGACATAATATACCAGCGCATGAAGAAAAACTATTGTAGTACGAAATAATTAATAAATGTAATAAAAAAAACAGTAGATACTTTACATTACTTTTGTTTAAGTTTAATTAAGAATAATGAAATAGTAGGAATAAAACGAAAGATTTATTATTCGCTTTTTACAATTTTTTACGTGACCATTTAGAAAACTGGCTCACGCGTAGATACATGATCCGAATTATATGCCGCGTTTTGGAAATATGTATGTTACACCACAACTTTTTTTTGTATAAGGTTTTTTTGGCGGCAGTTTGGAAACCCTACGCCAAAATCGGAACTTGCTGTCTAACAATTTTGGTGTTCTATCTATCTTACTTCGCCTTTTTGTTTTACAATTTTATTAAACACTAGCTGTGCCCCGCGACCTTCGTTCGCGCGAAATTTTTATAAAAATGATACTTCCCTATTTGTGTCGGATTTACCAATTTCTAGGGTTTTATTTTTTTGTACGGAACCCTAATATTTTTTCTAAAATAAAAGTAGCCTAAGTTAGTCCTTATAACATCAGCTATCTGCCCTTAAAAGCCCCGTCAAAATCGGTCCAGTCCCTTCAGAGATTGGTCGGAACAAACAGACAGACAGACAAAAATTTATAAAAATGCATTTTGATTATAAGTACTACTTTCATATGCATTCAGTAAAAAGCTGCTACTTTGAAATTCCAAACAGACACTACAATTTTATTTATTTGTATACATTTCGTCGCCTTCTTCAAAAGTATTTCATTTAAGTGCCGTACGATCGATAAGCACCAAAAATGTCTCATTTGGAGATAAACTCTTCCATTTAAGAACGATTAATAGTAGTTATTTTCCTTTGAATGCAGTCCTTTTCCTTAGTCCAACCATTTAATTGCCTGGTCCCATGAGACCATGGCTACTGGCTAGTCCCTTTCGTGATCGCGGCTCAGCTGGATAATTATGATAGACGATGGACCCTTACCGAAACAAGTTATTGTTTTTTTCGAGATATCCGACTTTTATTTTGGCGCGCCTATTCCCTTTGTTATTAATAGCTGGAAGTCGAATACAAAATACCGTAATCACTATTCACGCAAAAATCTTTTAAAAGAAGAATGGCAGAACTCCATGCAATTTGGGTGTTGCATTTTGACTTGGCATACCGTTTGACAAATAGGTACTCAAAAGATAGATCTCGGTCAAAATAAGATAAAAGTTAATCACAGCATAATTATGTGTCCTAAATGAGGTTTCACCAGAAAAACGTTTGTTTAAAGCAGTGGCCTTCCATTTATTTATCCTCTTTGACTTAAAAATAAAAGTCATTTACTTGTATTTTCACAAATGCACAATTGAATCATGTTTAAGTTTGCCGCAAATAATCTAACTTCTAACGAAGTCTTCATCGATTGTTGCTTTAATAATTAAGACTTCACTTAACCGTACTTACCACTTGAAAGAACGATCAAATATTTACCTAAAAATACTTGCGTTAAGTGCCCTTTTAGCACGAACGGATTATGAATGACATGGTTAGACAATGAGTACTTTACACTTCGTTATAGTAGCTATAACATGTTGTTAATGTTTGCTTTTAATGATTACATATAGCAACATGCATTCAGGCGCAGCTAAGCCAAAGTACTGCAGAATTCTAACCCTGGGTCGGGCAAATTGTTATTGTGTTTTTCCATTAGAAAATTGGCAGTAGTACTGGACTTTTACGGCCAATGGGCTCCCTACCCCTTATTACATGAGATTTTAAATATAACTGGCAAAATGTGGGTCTACTTTAGTCAACTAGTCATCTGCATACCCCTTCGGAGTACACAGGCGCGATGTTATGGACGCTCGTGTACAAAGAAAGGTACTTCAAAATTTGCCACCAGCTCATCATCAGGGTTAATAAACTGGCAGGATTTCATTCTTAAAGTTCACCAGAAGGAGTGTGTGTTGGTTAAGAATACGTCGTTTTTATGTGGTTTCCTAGAGTTATTGGATTCGGTCCCTGATTTTTTTGCAAAAGATTTAGTTAGAATTTTATTGTAGAATAAAGTCGGTGCTTAGGGAAGATTTTATGTGCTCCAGTTCAAAGAGATTTGGCAACGCAATGTACATGTTAGGTTTTATTTCAGCTCTAGTACTGACATTTTAAAGCGAGTTCTAGTTTTTAAATAAAAAAGAACAAACAAAAAAAATCTAGAATTCATCGAGTTTCCAGAAAAACTCTGCAGAGTTAACGATTTATCTAAACTAAACGAGATTTGGAACAAAAACTTCTTACAATTCTACAGTAAGCCGTGGAACAATTCAACCTTATTTTGTGACGAAAAAACTTACTGTGAAAGTCTCAGACGCTACTTAATCTAGGGCAAAAAAAAATAAACAAAAAGTTGGCAACCCTGTGACATCATGATTGTAGGCAACACTGTGTGTTTAGCCGATGTTGCCTACTTAGAAAATTATGGGGTAAGCGTACTTCACGTTAAATGCCTGCACATGGTGCCCACACCTTATCGTCGGCTTGTTCAAAAGCATATCATTATGTTTATGCATGTTACTTTGCGTAAATAACTTATTTATAAGTATCTACTTGTTATTCATCATCTGCCTGTTTGCCTAGCCTTTTCGCAACTTGTATATTCGGTTCGACTTCCAGTCTAGTGGTAAATATGGATACATTTTGTTAAAAACACTTGGTTTTTTTTTTTGCAAATAATCTAGCGTTTGACTGCAACTCGCCTGATCGATGACGCGGCCTAGGATGGAACACGCTTGCCTAGATCTAGATTATATCCAGGTTTGCAAATCAAGCACTTTAAATGGAACCTAATTCATTCTAGAATAAAAGAATCGAAGACATTATGACGGCCACCAACCCGCAAAGATCCGCGTGGTGGATGGAGGCCTATGTCCCAGCTGTGGGCACATTAAAGGCTGATTATGGTAATCCATATGAAGCTGCTCGTTGCTAAATAATAACAGCCACTCGGGTTGATCTTAAGATTAAGCCGCGCTTGCCTAGGTCTGTGGATAAGTTATCATTATATACCTAGTTTCCTCCGTGCCTCGGAAAGCACGTTAAGCTATTTGTAAAGATCTACAAATAACAACCGTCACCAAAGGCGACAGTCGTTGCAAGTAGTCAGTGGCTTGAAAGTCTTACTAAGGAGTATTGTATTACCCATCACTAACTGGGTTGTGGAGGTCAGATAGGCAGTCAATCCATGTAAAATACTGGTATTCAGCTGCATTCGGATAGACTGGAAGCTGACCCAACATAGTTGGGAAAAGGCGAGGCAGATGATCATGCTAATCCATACTGAAAGTAAAAACTACCTAGTACTTGAAAGGCCTTTTATCTGCCAAAGTAAACTAGAAACTTAATAATAGCTTCTCCAGTACTTTGGTAGACAGAATTCCACAACCCCCCCCACCCCCTCCTTCCACTGTAACATCCCTCCGTTCATAAATTTTCTGTAATAAAATTTTGAAGTAGATACTTGAAACCAATCGTGATTGTTAATTGATTCCTAATGATAACGTCTCGGTCTCATTAGGACCGAGCTTTAGTTTCAATCATTTAAATATCTTCATTATTTTTATCTTCGCGTCAGACTTAATGAGTGTGGGGTTTTTTAATTTTATTGAAGAAATTGATAATTTTATTAAAACTTTATAGCTAAAAACCCATAGCTATCTTAATAATATTTGGCCAAACAGTGAAATGGTGTAGAAAACAAAACTTTTTGTATTGGTTTAGAATTTGTATTTTTAGTCAGTCAGTCGTTTATAAATGCACGGTTTAGAACAACACTTTTTTTGACGTGACAACGTCTTATAATTCGATGGAGCCGGCTGCACGCGCGAAAAAATGAGGCGTTACCTCGCTCTGAGGCGTTCCATAAAACAATTGCTCAACGCACATTAATTTTTTGAACAATGCAACCATTCCATCAGTATTTTCTTATGACACTGTCACGTTCAACTATCGTCAGTAAACCGACTTTACATACAACCGATTTTTTCGAAAGGTTTCGACGCGAACTTTGGTGAGAATCATGCACTGAATCTACAGTAAAAGTTAGTGTTGAGATGTCCCTTACACCATTTACAGGTAGAAAAAACATAAAACTACCACAACACAACACGACATTACAACTTTGGTCTCTATATAAAACAAATATCTGGAAAAATACTAGATACAATAACCGTGTTTTTCTTTGGAGTGAGAACGAATATTTTTTCTACATAGGTACATACTGCTAGTTTTCTACATAGGTAGCAACAAAGTCTAAAATAAAATAAGTGTTGTCATATTTCTTCAAAGACATTTGCGATAGACCGCACAACATGAACAAGATCGTAATCTTCTTGCAATAACCAACTGTCCTTATGGTGTAAGTAAAAGTGTAATAAGTCAAACTCGGCAATTAGGTCATTTCACAAAGGGAAATTATTAATCGGGCGAATTAAAATTTAATTGGCGACTGAATACTGACAATTACACCAAGTAAGTAACTATTTATCCAGTCATTGCGGCAAGGAGAACGACTCGGACAGGTTAGGTTCGAAGGGGATGGCGAGTTCTAGTGAGCGGCGAAGCGCGCCAACTTAGAACCCGGCATCCCCTTCGTGTTAGGTTACTTTAAATCCTGCAAACAGAAATAGGAACGCCGCGCAGCGGTGTCACGTCGACTACGATTTATCTACAATCTAGTGGTTAATAAGCTTGTTTTAGTTTTTTCCGAGTCTTTGAGTTATCACACTGATCGTATTGAATTGAGCTAGTAACTCAAATTTGCATTTTAAGTCGCCGTTTTAAACATTTATAGTCGCCCACTGTTTGTCGCCCACTTTGGATTTCAGTAGCCCATATTCAGAATTTTTGACACCTTTAATTTGAATTTATTTTCCTTTTGCTAATGGTCTCACAATTTTTCTATGCTTCTTAGAGCCTCTCTACAGCGTATCAGAAAAGTGTATCAAAAATTTAAACCATTATATATGATCACACGTTTCAGATACACATGCTGCATAAGAGGCATCTTAAATCTCTTTGTATTATTATTTATTAATTCTTACAGAATATCATAAAATAGTCCTGTTATACGAATAGTGTTAGAAAATATTTCATGCAAATATAACGTAAAATAATGCAGCCATCATCAATCTCAATTCAAATTCAGCTCAGCGCATTTAAGCTAGCAAGCTTGTCCTGTTTATTCGCACACTGAGTCGTCGGTTACTGCAGAGTTGCAGACCACCTCTTTTGCACCAGTGCGTCTGTGTGATTCACACTACCCTACTCTGCGATGCATACATTTTCTAAATACATTTTAATGACCAGCCAGCATTCGTAAACCGATCCACTGTCTGTTATTCCTTCTAACGTAAAGTCGATGGGTTCGCGTTTAACCACATCTGAACTTTGTTTGTGAGGATAAATATCATCGATGAAACGAACCGAAAGAGCTTTGAGTGTCCATATTTTATTTATTGGGGACATAAAACAGTACATGCTACAGAGAATACAAAAAATCCTTAAAAGCTAAAGATCACAAACATGTAACCCACACAAAAGAATAGACAATGGTAGATTTTATAGAATACAGAGCCTTCTGTGACAGCTGTATTAAATGTATTACAAATAAGTATATTTCTCAATAATGAATTACTGACAGCTCTTGAACGCAATTTGGATATTCTGATCGCGTTCAGTTTCGTTGGTGAAATTAGTCCTGAGATCACAAATGTAAAAAGTGGTCAACCATCAAATTTGTCGAGTGTTAATAGATCAAAAAAGTCTGAAAGCAGAGACGGATCCATCTCAAACCCACAATGTCAATTGATGAAACTTCTTGAACAAAAAAATACCAATTTAGGTGCGAACCGAATTCCTTTGGTTGATTTTCTAAATCTCATCTCCACATAGGTAAGAAGTACCCTCATCCTAATCGATTCTACGTAGCTGGCACAAGAATATAAATCAAAACCATTCAGAATTTCCTTCTATTGTCAAACAGCAATTTTTCTTCAATACCTAAAAATAGGTACCGTATTATTCAATTGTACCTATCGCCTTATCGTCGACAAATATGCTTTTGTCAGTAGAAATTGGAACTGAGTGTAGACAATGCGTTGTGATACTGAAATACAAAACAAAGCGAATGGTTCTCATGTTTCAATGGAGACTGGGGAGGGCTGACAGTCACCGGCAAAATGTCATTGCTGAATTCAATCGCTTCACTTTTGCTTCATTGAATAAGGAACTCAGTGCAGAGTTTGCCATTATTAGCATTTATAAATTGACAACAGTGGCGGGCAAAATTTTAGGGAAAATTTCCAAAAATGGGCAGACCTTGAAAGAAATTCTGTTTAGAATAGGGTTTCTAAAGGAATCTCTGGAGTTGGAGTTATTTTTAGACTAAAGACAAACGGGAACACTAAAGACACTTTAATTAAGAGAGAAATTACGATGAAAAGTGACAAAATTACACTAGGTATGCTTTGAATTTTAAGAAAAGATTCTCTGAAAATATTCTGAGGAAATTCGAAAAACATGTTAAAAATTGATTACTTATATCGATTTTTATTCTGTGCAAACTTATACTGAAACTTAAACTGGCATTTAGCTACATCCGGTTAGACTGGAAGCCGACCCTAACATAATTGGGAAAAGGCTAGGGCAGATGATGATTTTGGAAACAGACTTTCGTGGTTTTGCTCTATGAATTATTCTGTTTAGTCACTACCATTAATATTAAAAGTCTTTACTGTTAGGCAAATACAAAGCAAACTAAACCTGATCTAGCATACGAAATATGTATGTTTCTATGTTACTCAGAGCGAAATTCAAGTACCTACTTAATTTTGTTCCCAACCGATTTTATGAAGTATTTTACAAAGTAGGTATTCGTAGATATAATATTACGTTCGGTAGTGATAAAAGTGATTCTTCTAAAATATTTTTTTCTACTTATTTTTCTTGATGTGTGCCTTGAAGTGTTTACAAAATGCTTAAGGCGTTTACTTGAAAATCTGTTCGCAAATATATTGAATAGTTGTGTCATCTATCAATATTCGCAGAAAACCTAATTCGGTTACCAAGCCAGTTGAATCAATACCCATAAGGGCTTATAGTCAACTTATTAGTCCTGGGGGAGCCATGACATAATGGGGGAATGGGGAACTCATATGTCATATAGTGAAGACAGATTGATAACAATATGAGGAAGTTATTAGTAGCAACAGCGGTAGATAAGATATATGAGGAAATTCGACATACGTATAACCAGGTACCTAAAGTAATTCTTGTTCCCGTATCCGGTCTTCATACTTTTGTCATGTTTTGTAATCACAGCATTGTGTAAGATGAGAGTAGAATTTATGGTAGCGGTTTTTGTACATACATAATATATACAACGTGTAACAAAATAAACGCAAGACCTCTCGTGTGGTGTCTCAGACCATGAAACTGAACAACTTTTGTTCTATGACTTTTGGAAATTCATAACTTTTTTTTTAGTTTTACGTGGTTTTACCATACATGTGGATCAGCTGTTTTTTTTTTTTTTTTTTTTTTTTTTTTTATCGTGGTAAAATCATCAAATGAGTCCTCCCACCCAGGGCAGAGTGGGAGGGACTGTCAGACTTGTACTGACTAAAATCCACGGAGTCCTTCAGTAGCCCTTTATGTTCCAGGGTCACGGTAATTCTATGAGTCCCGCGACCCCGGCAGGCTTTGGCCCTCTAGAGGGGGGCCCCGTCATTATGCTGACACTCTTTGAGGCGCGCGTGGAACACAACGCGCCGTCGACCCGGGCATGGTCCATGGTCGGACAGCGAGTCGCCCATTACTCGCCGCCCGCATGCCCGCGCCTACGGTGGCCGGAGATCGTCTGCCGACGTCCGGCGCCGTGGGCGTCTACCACTGCGGCTGGTGTGGAGGGAGGACGCTGTCCTCTCCCTCACGCGGCCCGCCTCCTCCTTCGCGAGCATGACTGCTTCGCAGAAGGAGGCGACCGCTTCCCACTCCGTCTCGCCCCGCAGCATGGCCTCGACCAATGCCGGGCGCGAGAGGTCTCCGCCTATCGCCGCCGTGAGGACACGGCGGTGCCCTGCCCAAGCGGGGCAGTCCTGCACCGGGATCAGCTGATTACATCCGTTTCTATAGAAAGTATTTTTTTTTTTTGCGAATTTCAAGAACTCGTAGAACAAAAGATGTTTAGTTTCATGGTGCAAAATCAAAATCAAAATCAAAGCATTTATTTCAAATAGGCCAGTTACAGGCACTTTTGAATTGTCGAAACAAAGACAACAATAGCTACAGTCCCAGTCACAAGGCATAAAAACTGTGAAAGTACTGTAGTTGCCCATTCCCTAACGTAGATCTCTATGGAGAAGAACGGGCAAGAAACTCCATGGACACTCTTTTAGTGCGAGAGACCACACGGGAGGTCTTGCGTTTATTATGTTACACGTTGTATATAGATACAAGATTTGCCGCAGGACCTTCGTCCACATGAAATAAGCGGTGTGAAATATACTTTACGACCTATTCTCATACCTACCAAATATACATAAAAAATTCATGAAATGGGTCGAGACGTTTCGGAGGAGTGCGACCACAAATACCGTGACATGAGATTTTTATATAAAAGAAGATTTCTATTTAACTCACGAGTATTTTCGTTGAAAAAGCCTCTCGCGTTTCTAATCTAGGAGAATTTTAAACGTTAAGGAATCCCTTAGACTGGATGAAGGATCGAAGCGTGCATCACCAATGAAGTCGGTAGACTATACAGGAATGGCATGTAGTAGCTACGTTTTGCATTATACTCTAAAGTTTAGAGGACACCACTTGGTCCCCTACAGTCCCGCCGGAGTTCACGGAACTGGCCTCTCGTCCCCCCAAGGATGGCCAGGCCAGACGTTTTAACCGTACCCTCATATTATCTCCTCGCCTCATAAATATCTCACAACTATTTCTACACGTTAGTTCAACATAAATCCAATTTCCAGACTGCTTTAGAAGCTTGCTTTGTCTATACAAGTTATGATCAAGAATATTCACCTGTTTGCCTCTTAAGAACAAACTACAGACTCCTCAGCAGCGAGAAGTTTCTATGAGACAACTTGTCTCTTCATATTAATAGTGAAGCTTGGAAATACGATCGTTTCATTACTCAGGTACTTTGTGGTATTTGATACCTATTGTCGTTCTGTGACGTCTTTGCAGTCCGATTGCAGTTCAATTGCAGTCGACGTGCAATCGTGTGAACGTTTGGTTTGCAGTTCTATTGCAGTCGTGTCAACTGCATCCGAACTGCAATTTGCGGTTAGATTGCAGTTGAAATGCGGTCCGTCTGTCATCAGCCTTAATGATCAATGATGTTTCAAACCAACACAGAACAAGTTAACAAGTTTTTAAGTTTTTCTTTTTTCTGTTTTTTTTTGTATTATTTTTGTTTTTATATTGTGTGCGCTTGTGGCATGTGCCAAATGTATTTTCTTTCTTTTCTTCTAATATTTTTTTTTTTTTTCGGTTGTGGAATCATCAAATGACCCCCCCCCCCCCCACTCTGGGCGGAGCGGAAGGGAGTGTCAGACTTGTACTGACTAAAACCCATCCATGTTCCTTCTTTGCCCTTTGTGTTCCAGGGTCACGGTATCTCTTTCGAACAGTCCCGCAGATACTAATTAATATGACTCCATATAAAATATAGGGCACATTGCCCATAGCATCCCTCACCCATTTCTAATGTGCTTCGCCCATTATTCGCCTAAGTAGTTCAGACGTTCGCGGTAATAGTTGGGCGTTCAATCAGTAGCAGCGAGCCCACCTGATCCCACGCAATTCGCGCGTATTGTGTGCGTGTCTGTCTGACGCGGCTTTATCGGAGCTTTATAAAATGAAATGATGGTTGTATGGATTCGTAGAAAGGCGATTATGTAGGGAAGGCAATTATAGAAACGAGTGGTTCAGTGGTGGAAGTAGTTTTGATGTATTAAGGGTGTAACAAGACCCTTAATGAAGCTGAAAGGCACTTGTTCTTCCCGTCACGGCGATATTTTTTTTGTTCTGAACCATACCTGGAAACCTTCTAATTATGGAGATATTAGGGGTCAAAGTTCCAACTTTTTTTTTAATACAAGTTTTTAATGTTGTAACTTTACTTTAACACGACCCCTGTACTATTCAAAGTATCCATCAGCACAATGTTTTGAGTGCGTTACATTGAGTCCTACCGTAAAATGTGATTTTTCACCCCAAAAAAAAAGTTATTTTCCAGCAATAATTTTTGCGTAGAGTTACTTAGTTAAACGCACATAATGCTTGGTTGACGGCTTCGTGAAGAGTCTGTTTACACCTTGTATTTAAACCCTGGTAAATTTTCAAAGATACTTCCTTTGGTCTTACTCAGTTTTGTCATACAAGTAGCTCTAACATACTATAAGTATGTTAGAGCTACTTGTATGACTCAGCGGTCTAGGCTGCTGCGGGACTGGTCGAAAGAGATACCGCGGCCCTGGAACACAAAGAGCAAAGAAGGAACATGGATGGGTTTTAGTCAGTACAAGTCTGACACTCCCTTCCGCTCCGCCCAGAGTGGGGGGGGTCATTTGATGACTTCCCATCCGAAAAAAAAAGCGGTCTAGGCTGTTGTACAACACATAAAATAACGACTGCAATTATCCGGTGGGATAGGCAGAGGTGTACCAATAGTAGTTTATTTAAATCGCATTTAATAGGGCGACTAACAAAAGGTATTTACAAGACGTGGACGAGGTAAAAGGAGTATGTAACGATCATAGCAGGCGGTGGCGTTCAGGGGTTTCTGCCTACCCCCATTGGAAAAAAAGCGTGAGTTGTATGTATGTTATGTATAATGATATTGCCATCATCATCATCTGAATAGCCTTTTCCCTACTATATTGAGGTCGGCTTCCAGTCTAACCGGATGCAGTTGAATACCAGTATTTTACATGGAGCGACTGCCTATCTGACCTTCACAATCCTGTTAGTACTGCTTAATAAGATACCCCTTGGTAAGACTGCCAAGCCGCTGCTGTGACTGCTGGGGCTTTTTGGGCCACTGACTACCTAACGACTGTCAAAGATCTACAAATGACAGCCGGGACCAACAGCTTAACGTGCTTTCCCATCCAGGTTAAGCCGATCAACCTAGGCCTTGCCTAGGTTGGTCGGCTTAACCTAAAGATCGACCCAAGCGGGTGTTATTATTTAGCCACGAGCTCCTCCAGTCTCGAGTCCTAATTACATTGCCATCAAAAGGGCACAAATCCAGATTCCGTGGCAACTACTTAGAGATTCCAAATGAGAAAACCCAATAACACTGTTTTCGTCCGCTAGACTAACGAGCCAGCATTATTACAATATTATATTATTGCAGCAACACGGCTCATCACTTATCTAATTCCGGTGAAATGTCAAGCACGTCCATGTTAATTAATGCATTATAACAATGCTTAGCGTAACGATGTTTAATTACAAATTATTGTGAACTACTGTAATACCATATAAATTTAATTAAGTTAATTTAGGTCATTAGGATGAAAAATCTCTGAATCAATGACAATTCAATCATTTGTTATTTTTTAATATTTATGGTGAATGGTGACTGATATCAAACACATGGTTGTAATCATCTTCATGAACAAGTTTCATTATATATTCTACAAAGAAAACGCGAAAAACATCAGTTGTTTAGAACTGACATCGAAAAATCAGATTTTTCGGTCGTGGCGCAGAACGTCACTTAGGCAAAATGGAATCGCAAAAAAATTTGTTACTCGCAGAACATCACTTTCGCACAACGTCACTTTCGCAGAATGACATTGATTCTAATAAGACCTAATAGCATCCACAACAGAATAGGGCAATAATGAAGTACAAAAAGGGCTTGATTCAGAAAGCGGTACTTCTGGACACGGCTCGTATTGTTAGTTCCTTTCTCTGGAGCCCTGACTGCCGCCGGTAGCTTGGGCACTGTTCCTGATACTGGTGGGCTACAAATTTCTATAAATGTTTTTAATATTGTTTTTTTAAAGGAATATTTAAAAATGTACAAAGTAAAGAGATAGATAAAAGAATAAGTACAAAAATTCATCAAGAAATATTTTAATAAAATAACGACCCTTAGAATAAAGACTATAATGTAAAATACGTGTCAATATTTTACATAAAGTAGTAAAAATATTACTAACGACGTTGTGCGAACGTGACCAGTTTTTTTGCGATGTCATTTTGCAAAAGTGACGTTTTGCGTCACGACCATAATGATGAACGCAATCACGTCTTTAAGTATATATCGGTCACTGATAACCAGTTACCCGGTACTAATTGACATTCATACTGGTAATTACTACTACAATCTGTCAAATTTCTTTAATAGATTTTCAGCTTTACCGCTAAAGCATAAGGTTCAAGGTCGATTAAGAAAATTTGAGAGTTTCGGGCAACTTGATGTGCTGGCGACTGTACAGTTAACTATATTATTATAATAATCATAATTATTGTGAATGTGAGGACTGTATACATAGGTCGATCATCTATACATATAATAAAATCGTAGACTTTCCGTGTCTGTACATTAGATATTTTTACAAAAAAATCACTGGGAGGTGCTAGAAATAAGTAGTAGAAATCTATCTATACATATAATAAAATCGTAGACTTTCCGTGTCTGTACATTAGATATTTTTACAAAAAAATCACTGGGAGGTGCTAGAAATAAGTAGTAGAAAGTAAAAAAATATTTTTTTAAATTTTTGTCTGTTTGTCGGTTTGTCGGTTTGTCGGTTTGTCTGTTCGTTTGTGCGCGCATCACGTAAAAACCCCTCATTGTATTCAAAATCGAAATATTACAAAATAAGAAGCATTGTTCTGGGTATTATTTAGCGTTTATTTCATCAAAATCGACCAACAGACGCAAAAGATATTAATATTTAAAATTTAGTTGGTAACCTCATGCGCGATTTCTATGATAAAAATAATTTACGTAAATAGGTTTTAGTTGCGCCAATTGTGAACCGATTTTGATGATTCTTTTTTTGTTTGGAAGAATATTATTCCGCGATGGTCCCATTTTTTATTTGGTGAAGATCTGATGGTGATCTTCGGAGATATCAATTGAACTCTTCAATAATAGACAGCAAATCTGTCGTGATTGCTGCAATCGCTTGGATGTTTATTGTTTACACAACACCATAACATAATATCACGCCTGTATGCTCTGAGGGGCTACGCAGATGTGTACAGTGCACCCACATTTTGATAATTAGGTATGCCCAGTTCCATTTTGTTGGGGATAAGCCTATTACCATGACATGTATTGTTAACGGTTATCTAATGTTTCACCAAAACTCCTTTGATAATTTTTAACCGACTTCAAAAAAGGAGGATGTATTTTTAATGTACACCGATTTCTCCGCCAATCGTCGACCGATTTTGAAAATTCTTTTTTTATTCGAAAGTCTATACTCCTGAGGTGGTTCCATTGTCATCAAGTCAGAATCTGATGATGGGGTCCCAGGAAAATTAAGGGCAACCCAATTTTATGGGCATTGATTGATACAGTATACTTCCCATGTGGTCCCATGGTTATCAGGTCAGGATCTGATGTTGGGATCCTGGAGAAATCAAGGGAATTTTCTAAATTGTATAGGCACACATACTCGCAGGCATTATGCCTGGTAATCATCATTGTGTGTAAGTTCAGCGATACCTTTGCCAATAGAGAACCTATTTCAATGGTTTCTTTTTTATTTGGAAGAATATTATTCGGCGGCGCTGGCCCCGTTTAAATTTGGTGAAGATCTGATGCTGATCTTCGGAGATACAGGTACAATGGAACTCAACAAAATTAGGCAGCAAATCGCCGTGATTGCTGCAATCGCTTAGATGTTTATTGTTTACACAATATTCTAACATAACGCCTGTATGCTCCGAGGGGGTTCTCTATTGTGTCACCTAACTTTTTTATCCATAATTTAAAGTGCCATAACTTTTTTAGTCCTATTCATCATTTGTCCGAATGATAACTTACCTGAACTTAATATCACATAATGTCACATGCCATAAAATTGAAATCCCTAAATATAATATGTTCTAAATCCCTTTGTCATAAATATTACAATCAATAATATACAAAAAACATAAAACCGTTTTCAATAATAGTTAAAAGTCCTAAATTCAAATTACAGAAGTAATGTTTATTTATAATAATAATATTCTTCGGGATAAATATATTATACATGGACTCAATAAAGCAGTTGATTGTAAACATGTGGTTTTTGTAAGCAAGCAAGCATGCAGCATGCAAGCAAGCATGCAGCATGCAAGCAAGCATGCAGCATGCAAGCAAGCATGCAGCATGCAAGCAAGCACGCAGCATTCAGCATGCAAGCAAGCACGCAGCATGCAAGCAAGCATGCAACATGCAGCAGGCATGGTTTCTGTCACGGCTCCGGCGCTGCGGGGCTCCGGCGGTCCCACGCGATTTTATCGTCGCAGATGGGTTAAACGCTCACCACCGCAGCTTCGGCTTGCTGGCCGGCTTCGCCGGCCAGCCTCAGCTGCGGCGGCGAGTGTTACAACCACCTGCTCCTCAACTCGCGGGCCGCCTCGCCCCTCCGCGCCTACGCGATTTTAAATTACACTCTAGGGGTAGAGCAGACAAGACTGCGTGGAGTCGGATTTACAGCGATTCGTTTCTGTCACTAAGGCTGTACGCAGACTTGAGTCTGACAGTTTTAAGTGTTTCAAGTTTGCGCGGCTTCACACTTTATGTGAAGCAATAGTCTGTCTTAAGACTATCTTGACTCAAGTCTGCGCTCAGCCTAAAACCTAATTTTTAGCAAATGTTTTAAGACTAAAAAAATAAATGAACTTTCGGAATAATACTCATTATTTAACACAATACTTAGGACATATGACTTTAGGTCATGTAAAATTAGGAGATTCAATTATTATAGTACTCGATATTATGACAGAATACTATTAGAACTAAAGATAATTATGTTAAACAAAATTTCGGGATTTTGAACATTATGGTTACTGAAGTTTATAGCAAACGTGTTATGGATAATGATTTTCGGACAAACAATTTTAGGAGAAGAAAGGGAGTACCCTCCGAGGGTGTACACAGATGTGTGCAGTATAACCAGATTTGTTTATTTTTGTTGACATCTAATAAAATCGTAGACTTTCCGTGTCTGTACATTAGTATAAAATAATTGCATATCAAATATTAATTGTACAGGATATTACAACTAAAAATGGAACAATAAAAAACTTTTTTGCAAAAAATAAAACCGCCTTCCTAAACACAAAAAAGTGAAAAATAACTTTAGCTTCAGAAGTCGGTGACTTTGTTTGTTTGATTCAGTTTTTGTTTCCTTTTGTCTTTACTCTTTGCACTCAAAATTTGGTACTGAAAGAGAGGTTTAATTATGAGAAATCTATCTCAATATATGAAAGCGAAAGGTCGAAAACCGCTTGACGTGAAATGAAATTGAAAAAAAAAAAAAAAAAACTTGAAATTTGGCATGCAGGTAGTTTATAGTTAGTAGACGTCCGCTAAGAATGCATTTTACGACAGGGCCGGATTAAGGAGGTCTAAGGGCTCTCGCAAGTTAATATGAAAGTCCTTCATTTTGTGTGCTATAAACTTTAAATTTGGCAGGGAGGTAGTTAATAGTTAGTAGACGTTCGCTAAGAACGGATTTTGCGACAGGGCCGGATTAAGGAGATCTAAGGGCTCTCGCAAGTTAATATGAAAGTCCGTAATTTTTTGTGCTACAAACTTGAAATTTGGCAGGGAAGTACTTTATAGTTAGTAGACGTTCGCTAAGAACGGATTTTGCGACAGGGCCGAATTAAAGAGGTCTAAGGGCTCTCGCAAAAAGTCATTTAATGTTGTATACAGAACGGTATTAGAATAAAAAGCGCTAAACAAGGTTCACTTTGAAAAAAGTTGTATAGTGCCAAAATACACCGATTTTTGAAGCCATATCGTCGCCTCAACGCCATTTAATTTTGTTTCGGACCTCTGCCGCCCTGAATTACAGCACCCAAAAGGACGCCTTTTGTAGTCATCAGTACATTATCACCTTTTGATCTGGCAGTCAGTTCTCACACATAACATAACGTCACGCCTTAAAGCCCCGAAGGTTTGGGCAGACGTGTACCTAATCGTACACACACATTTCGCCAGTTATATTGAAGTCCCATGTAGTAGGGGGTGAGCCTATTGCCATCAACCGGGCACAAATCCAGATTCGCGCCAAATATCGCCCAATCTCATGTTGATAAATCTTACGTGAGATTAGGAGGGAGATGAGGGGGTCAAGCCAAATCTCACGACATTCCACCAGGGGAGGAGGGGAACGAAAAATCGCCTCACGTAATTAATGGATGCCCCCTAAAAGAAGCA
Organism: Noctua comes; assembly: GCA_963082995.1. Lineage (NCBI taxonomy): Eukaryota > Metazoa > Arthropoda > Insecta > Lepidoptera > Noctuidae > Noctua > Noctua comes. Next base: position 5,539,461 of record OY720277.1, read on the forward strand.
TCTCCTTGCTTAAAAGGTGATCTTCCAAATCAAGTGTGTGATAACTTTATGTAATTGAAATAAACATTTTGTTTTTAACACTGCCCGACCCGGGAATCGGTCCCCACGCTTAGTAGTCGCGCTTGCGACCACTAGACCAACGTGGCAGTCTCACACATGCACACCAAAATTTCCACGCGAACGAAGCCGCGGGCAACAGCTAGTTATACTAATATTACGGATAGATTTCAAGTCTGTTATTCTGTATGTTTATTCATCGGATTGTTGAGTTGTGAGTTGAGCTACACGATTACTGACAAATGAGTGCACTGACTGGACAGGTCCACTCAAACCTGTGGTGCTTTCCTCAAGGGACCGACTCAGACACGATGTATGGACTTTGAAAGAGTGTTTGTTTTTTTGTGTTTTATAATAGTAATTTATAAATTGATCTAAATAAGTGTAATAATAGTGATCATACAAATAATTTCAAATGTTTGCATGCCGATTGGTAAAATGTGGCTGAGCTAAATGTAATCTTAAGAACTATTATGTATTACCCATATTTGCAAAATAAAATTCTATTCTATTCTATTCTATTCTATTCTGAGTTTGTGTTGGTGTTTGTTCTCAGAATAGTTGGGAAAAGACTGATTTCATAATTATATGTAGTTGAATAAAAAATGCGTGTTAAAGTGCTACTTTTAACCAATTTACAAAATAATATCAATTAACATAGATAAAAATGAAGTATACTCAACCCAAGCGAGTTATGGCTGATGGGTCATGCTTTGATGTTCTGCGTCTGATTGTCTGACAAAAACAGGCACAGCGATATCGAAAAGATCAATTTTAATATTTAACATCCATAAATTCGAGTAAAAACATTACACAATTATCCCCTGTACAAGAACCTGGAGCTCGTTATCCCTTATTTAATCGGCAGTCGTCGAAGCGATCCCTTAGCGAACGATAGCCTTCCACGATAAAAACTTTATTAATGCCCGTAATACGTATGTGTTATAGGCATTAATGAGGATGCCAGACAGTTTTCAGTAATGAAGCCATGTTACGTCCCTGCGATAAAATTTAAGTGGCCCACACGGACATAAAATGAGTTGATACTCGACTACAGTTGGCATAACAATTGGCCATATAAAACGACACCGCGGATAGTGTCGGCAACAGATAAAGATGATAATGGCCTAGTTAGGCCTCATTCCCGATAGGCCCCCATAAAAACGATTGGAGGCCGTAATTATGGTAACGCGTGAAACTTGACGTGAAAAGCAGCGATAAAATATATAAATGTTTGCGTCGTTATCACACCGTGAACGTTACGTACACGCAATTATGCAGACATGATGTATTTAAATGCTGAATACAGCCCCACTCTTCCCCACGTAATGTTGAATTTGTGCTAAGTCACGTTATCCAAGCGCAACCACTGAAACAAATTATATTTTTTCACTGGAAAAACGTTGTCTATTATATTTTTTTACAGATGTGCTTTCCGCAATTTATGGGATTATTATTTAGCCACACAATGATCGTTAATTATATGTTTGCGCACGAAATATTAAACAATTTCCCTTGACACACAATTTCACGGTATTTTATCTACATGAAAGTTCTTTTCCTCGTACATATTGTAAGGTCAAGAGCCAGAGTACCTAAAGAAATTAAAAGTTCAAACGAAATGCCCTTTGAGGTTTTAATTTAGAGGGAAATTTTTAATTTGACCAAAATGGGATGGTTATTATAATTTAATTTTGGTCGAATCTTTTTGCGGTTACACATCCCTTCATATTACGGGTGCTCGAGTACGTTTGAGTGAAAAAATTACGGCAGCCGACTGCCGCGCAGACAGGGAAGCAATGAATTACATTAATACGAAAATGTTGTGTGGGGCTTTACTTAAAATTATAATTACATCTCGCGGAATGTTTGTAAACTCAGACGGGGACTTGAATAGCTCTGAAGAAAGTTACAAAACTTAATTTCATGCTGATTATAATTTGTCGTGTTGAAGCATAACGTACAAGAGTAATGGCTGGGGAAATTTTATTTCATGGCACTGGATTGTGTGTCAGTCACATGGTGGCCTCGTGTTGTGAATACAACTTGCTTCATTGCGGACTTTTACCTAAAATATACATAGTAGGACCACGTCTATAGGAACGTTTCGCTACGTGTATTTGTTGCGGAACCCAACGCGGAAAAAGGTTACATTTTTTAATCTTACATGCTTGTACAAACAAATTGAGAAACAAAGAGAATCACTTGTTGGCTCGACTGATATTGACAGCGTGATTATCTGGTTTGTAACGTAAAATAAATTTGAATTTAAGAATATTTTGAAATACCACATTAATTTAGACCCTGTCAACCTGATTTATTGACTTGACTGTTTAAAACGAATCTTTAGTGAAAACGATAATTAATTTTGTATTGATCGAAATCTTTCGTTGCAATTAATGTTCTGAAAATTAATATTTCTACAGACAAATGCTGGAGTAAACGAGCATTGTATTTGCCAAGATTCTAGACATTAATGGGTAGTCCTGCGATGTATGTGTCCGAACAGTAGCTGAAGCCAATATTTTGTAGCCGCCATTTTGAAATAATTTTATTTGTATTGTTTGGCGTTATGCGGTAAAATTTTCCAGGGAAACGACAGTTTCATACAAATGTGTCGCATTTTAAATAATACATTTTGGCGAGAATATGAAATATCTACATTTTGTGAAGTATAAATATTTATATTGAAAACACAGGCAGGCTCCTCGCTGATCAATGTAAAAGCAATTTGTGAAGTGTCAACAGTTCATAGTCTTGTTCAGGACCATTTCGTTTTCAGTATTGTTTATGTCGTAGTTTCAGCTGTTGTCGCACGTATTGAAACTCTCTATTTCATGTGATACAAAGTTATTTTATTCAACGTTTGGTATTAAATACGTACGAGGTCGTTTTAAAGGGATAACTTAATGTTTAATTCTGTGCACTTACAGCGTTGCCTAATGTGGAATAAGGGTTGTTCGTAATTGTAATTTTTATTGGACTCATTTTCGACCACATTAAAATGATGTAGGCATGTGTTTAGTTAATTTTAGGGAGCAATGTTTCTTGACTTTTATTATTTTGTCATAAAAGTATTTTTAAGCTCCTAGGACATGTTCTACGTGTAATTTAATTGTGTGTATATTTTAGTATCAAAATTGGAAATTCGCACGGTATCAAAATCGGAAATCTTTCGAGGACAGGCAATGTTTCATTGATCATTCAGTAGATTATAGACCAAGCTTAAATCCACTAAAACCCATTTTAACCTCTAGTAGACTGAACCAACTATAAATCCAGGTGAAGAGGCTTGATAAAGACCTTGCAAGTTCGAAATCAAACATCCAATCAACTTCCTAACTTAAATTGAGTTCACGTTAACACAACGAAGGTATAGTTAAAGTAAAGTTCCATTGAAACCCAAAAGCCTACGATAACATGGCAAATTGATAATTAACAACCAGCTAAAATACTCAAAATTTCTATGCGTCGGGTTCTAAGAAGTTGGAACTTTGTTAAGATATTATGAACTCCATCAAAGTCCAATGCGGAAACGCAGCTTATCAGTGCAAGTTGGATCAATATCTAAGCACAAAACTTTAATTGCTGCGAACTTTAAACTTGAGATCATACCGACAAGGATGGCAGTAGTAAAGAACTGGAAGAACGTCACTTCGCTATGAGCCAATTGAGCATATAGAAAACCAAGCTAGAAGAAGGTGAGTGGTTAGATTTCAATGGCTGTACCGAGTTATTAGAAGTAAATTGTCATTCTTCTTTACTTTTCATACTTTAGAGAGGTATTTCTTCAGATTGTTCATGTTATGCAGAGGAATGAGGAAAATGTCGTGAGGAAAGTTTTGAGTATGAATGTGGATGGGTACAAAAGTAGGGGAAGACCAAAGAAAAGATGGATGGACTGTGTAAAGGATTATATAGCAAGAAAGAAGGTATCTGATAAGATGACGAGTAATAGAAAAGTATGGAAGAAGAAGACGTGCTGCGCCGATCCCAAATATATTGGAGTAACGGCAGGAGAATTTCGCAAACAATATTATTATGAGTGTGATGTCTTCGCTTGATGTTATACAACCCTTACTCCAACAGAACACAAATGTGTACAAAATAAGGTATACCTAATAACAACAGTTTCTATAAATAACAAACGCCAGGGTTCCTCGTTTTCTTATTCAGTGTAAGCACTGCTAATTAACTACCTCACTTATTCATTTTGTCTTCACCGCAGAAAACTGAATATTGGGTTAAACTTCCACGGAATTTAAATGTGATTCTTTAGCTTTTACATTTGTAAGCATATCTATATATCTTTTAATTTTTTTGACACAATGAAAAATAAAACACTGCTCTGTCAGTGTTGCCGATATTGTCGACTTGTGGTCGATAGATCGATAGTCGGTAGTGACCGACCCAGCGTTGTTCTGGCCATTTTTGTTAATGCCAACGTGTGGTGGCTGGTTTGAACATGCCCGAATACGTTGTAGGTTATTTAACGGAATTATCGTTTTCGGCATTTGAGTTTAAAATAAATACCAACACGGCACACCCCTAATTCGCGCTTCGCCGCCCGCCAAACAACTAAAAGTTCACGAAAACTGAACTGCGGAACAAGAACTTTAAATGTTGGCCCCGGAGTTTTAAACTTACGTCAACTTCTATGCCAGGTATTCGGAAGATCTTGAGCGGGGGAACGTCTCTGGGGGAGTACCGACAGAACTCGCGGTCCCCTCGGTACCATTTGACGGAGTATAAGACCTCCTGCTCGAGGTCGTAGAGGCACTTCATCTCCACCTTGGAGCCTCGCTCCACCGCTTCGGGGACCACCACGTGGACATTGCGGAGGCATAGTGAACCTGGGGAATAGAGAAATTAGGTTGAGATATGAGTGTTAATGGTCGTTGAATTTGTTCCTAAAGCATAATCACCTTGTACCCACTGCCGGGACACAGGTTCTATGAGAGGGAATGGGATATAATTCACCACGCAGGCCCAGTGCAGATTGTGGATGTCACCAGTCTTCGAATTTTTGGCTATAGGATTTGCCGGCTTCCTCCAGATATTTCCTTCACCGTTTTGAGAGCAGGGTTCAAGCCTACAACGCATATTAAGTCGGGGTCTTTACCACTACTCTGCGTTGCTAAAGATGGCGAAAAAATTATGCAATTATTGTGACCTAGCTTCTGTGCATGTCGAATATTATCCCTAAGAAAATTACTACTAGAATAAAGAATATTCTATGTCCTAATCCAGGTCATGACCTAACAGTGTTACGAATTTCATTGAAATCTGTTATCCGTTCTTGCACAGAGCCTTTGTGGGTGTTTCCACGGAATGAATCAAAGAGTTACCTCTTCTATTTGCTCTGTGAGTGTTTCGTTGTATTGAATATTGGAAACGTTGTATTTCTTTTCAAAAGTAAAGTCTATAGGTAGGAAAAAGGTAGATGTATTAATATGATAATGTCTTTCTACATCGTTCTCACATATATGTATAATCTCAACATGAATGATGTAACCAAGATTTTGTAACAATATTTTGATTTAAAAGAGTGTCCATGGGGATCTACGCTTTGGAATGTGCAACTACAGTACTTTCTCAAGTTATTATGCCTTGTGACTGTGACTGTAGTTTCGCTTTTATTTGTTTTTTTGACTTTCAAAAGTGCCTGTGATGGTCTAATTGAAATAAATGCTTTGAGTTTGAGTTTGAATATGTTGCTGGAAACCTAATTTAAAAAAAATCAATGCTATTTTTATTGTGTTTAATTTTAATGTAAGATGGTGCAGTGAACATATTTTAATCACAAACATTGATTGTGGGTTTTAACTATAAACACACTGGCTGTTTTTTTCATATTATACGTAAGATAATAAGTCTGCGGTAATGAGAATTATCAGCTGTTTTTAAATGTTTAATTAACCTCATTTTATTTACATCGTTTCTTGGAAGAGTAATAGATAAACTTGATATAATCTTAATTTTATATTTCTTTTCTACACAGAAATTTCATAATAAATAGTATTCTTGTGTTCATGACAGTGCTAATTAATTTCAAAATATAACAGCCTACCCACCTAACAAGCAGCAAGCCCACTTCCTACAATTTTTTTGAAATCTTAGGATGCTTCTTTTAACAATTTATAAATGGTACTAAATAATTTATTTACATAACACAACATCACGCCTGTGTAAGGAGGAACTTGTAGCTAATTAATACTACCCGCTCGGGTTGATCCTCAGGTTAAGCCGCGCTTGCCTAGGTTGATCTGTGGATGGGTGACCACTCATTATTACGTACCAAGTTTCCTCCGTGCCTCAGAAAGCACGTTAAGCCGTGCGGCCGCCGCCGCCCCGGCTGTTATTTGTAGATCAGATTGAAATGTTAATTACCCACATTAATCGAAGCTAGTCTCCTTGTATGCCTTGCTGGTCGTTTTCGCAAGCACGAATGCTGAGCAAGAGAGAGCTGACCCGAGAATCGAACTCAGGACGGTTCGATTCCCGGGTCGGACAAAGAGATATTGGTTTTTTCGAGTCTGGAATTGCGCCCGGATGACGGCAATAGGCTCGCCCCCTATTACATGAGACTTAAATATAACTGACGAAATGTGGGTGTACTGTTAGGTACCTCTGCCTAACCCTTAGGGGATTGTAAGCGTGATGTTATGTATGCAATCGAAGCAACAACAATAAAATTACTTGCTTTCATTGATGTAAATACATCAATGCTTGTTCTCAATAAGTCAATACTTTAGATATCATTAACCAGCTGCACAAAGGGTGACAAGGCCGGATGCCAGATGTCGGATTGTTCAACAAGACCAGCGCCATATTTAAACATTCGAAGCCTGATTAAATATGTATCTCGGCTATTGATATTTCTGGTCAATATTGGTCTTTGATTTCCTCTGAGGGTCGGTTAATGTATTAATGGAATCCGAATGGACAGGATTCTGATTTATATTTTGAAATGTTTAAGCTTGGTTGGTTTGAAGCTGTGGCTCCCAACCTTGTCTTTGCCAGGGACCACTTCGATTTCTTTATTATCTGTAGGTACTATAAGGATCAAGAAAACTGGCCAAGTGCGATTCGGACTCACGCATGAACGGTTCCATAATATCGAGGAAAAAAATAAATTAAAATTTAAAGGGGGCTCCCCCCCTTTAATTTTAATTTATTTTTATTATTAAAAATTTTCAAATGTATCAATTTCAACTTTCTAGCTATTACGGATCATGAGATACAGCCCACTGACAGACGGACGGACGAACGGACAGCGGAGGCTTAATAAAAGGGTCCCCTTCAGGTACCAGGTCCAGGTCCTAAAAATAAACTAAGACAATCCAAAAATATTCTAATTGTACCATAGTTGTTAGAATCAAAAGTAATAAACATTAACGATACCATTGATATGGATAACTAAACATTTTGAATAGAAAATTTAAATTCAGTTTTGCATTAATGTGCTTTTGGAGCTTATAGTTTAACATTTTAAGTATTTCGCGGACCACTGGTTGAGAGCCAGTGAAGGACTACCTCTGGACGATTCAAAAGCTGGTCTAAAGGAAAAAAATGGAATTTTTTAAATGTTATTTCGTGCTAAAGACATTCATAGGACAGGTTTTTTTTAAACTTACATCGTTCAACGAAATTCTTTCAGCCTCAAATTTTTGTATACCTTTTGGTGGGCTAAAAGGGGGAAGAAAATGTAAGTGGCACTGAGTTTAGCGATCCATGTAGCACAGCCGTCTTTTTTTTTTAATTTTGGTAAGTAAACTGTCTTTTTCTGCCTAGCGTTATAAGGGCGGCTGGCTTCATTTTTAATATAAAACCTTCTTCATTTTAGCTAATATTCAGGTATATCCTCCATTTTCTATATAAAAACGGCCAAGTGCTAGTTGGCCGCGCACCAAGGGTTCTGTATAAAGTTGTAGGTATTTTGTTGTTTCAGATTTTTTCCATTACGTGTATGATTCTAGGTAAACGGGAAGTAGTTTTGATTCCAAACTTATACTGTCACTTACGGGATATCTTCCGTGATTGTTCATTATTTTGAGCTCCCGATATTAAGCCCCGGACCGGCCCCGGGTTTAGTTGTAAACCGTGAAAGCTAAAAACAGTGTTAGTTTTGATTCCCTTGTGAAATCGCAAAATATGCGACATAAACGGTCATATCTTTTGATCGCGTTGACTTACAAGTTTGAATTTTTTACTGCTTTAAAAGCTACCGGATTTAAGTATTTAATATTGATTTCAGGTTGATACCTCTACGCGTTACTGAGAAAAAGGGTTTTGACAGACGGACGGATTGACAGACAGACGGACTGACAGACAGACGAACTGACAGGCAGACGGACTGACAGACAGACGGACATCAAAGTGATCCTATAAGGGTTCCGTTTTTGCCGACTGAGGTATGGAACCCTAAAAACATTTCGTGTATCTATAGTTAGCTTCGTGCTACCTTTCTTTGATCAAATAAATTGTTTCGAAGTTATTTATGGAATTGTCATTAAATATTGCTGTATTATATAAGGTACACAATTTTGAACAAATTAAATTTTTCGCATTGATCAGTCACTGTATTAAAAAAAATAGAATAATATTACAATATTATATTTGTCGATTCCGGTCATTGGTACGGACATAAAATGAATTGGAAAGTGCGCCAGTGTGCAGTGGTGACATCGTGCTTGTACAGAGCCCTGATGTCCGGCTCGAGGAGAGGACGACATTCAGTCGGATCGTGGCAGAGTTGAGACGTCTTGGAACTGTACCCGATTCATTGTGCCCCGTGTTATTGTGTTAAGTTGCAATCTCAAGTAATTCGTTAATTTTGCTAGAAACAGTCTATCGCACCCAGTGTGTTTTCATAGCACGAAACCCACCGTCTGCCCACATGATGTAAGAGCCTAACGGAATCAATCCTGACATATCCGACATATTGATATAATTGAGAGAGTGCCTACGTCCGTCTGACATATCTTTAGTTTTCTTTTTATGAATGAATAAACTACATTTTGGTTGACCTTTATCTGCCAGGTACTTACGTATTTTACCTTTTACGTAGGTGGTTCAATGAGATGTGGAAATAGATCCAAATCGCTATTTCGTGGTAGGAAACCTGTATCATTAATTTTGAAAGATACATAGTTGGTGGTTGTGTTGTAGGCATATGGTGTCAGTTTTACTAAAAAATAACATCATTATCGTCTGTCTAGCCTTTTCCTAACTATGGGGTCGGCTTCCAGTCTTAAGCGGATGCAGCTGAATACCAGTATTTTACATGGAGCGACTGCCTATCTGACCTCCACAACCCAGTTAGTACTGGCGTCATACGATGTAAATTGGTAAGAGTGGTTACTAAAAAATAACATAACACAGCTGTATTCTCTGAAGATGTAGGCAGAGTTACAGGTGTTCATCTTTTTCTCATGTAATAGGGATACAGAGTTGCGAATTCAAAGCTTCTTTGGTTAATTGTGATTGTTCTGTGTGTCGTCGATGTCGAGGTGAAAAAAAAGACAATGCATGAAAATCAAGAAAAATCAAGACTGATTAAGGGGGAATGATACAGGGGTGAGTCCATTGCAATGGTCAAGCTTAAGCAAAATGATCCCACTGCTGGGACACAGGCCTCCTCTCTATGAGAGTGAGTGTAGATGTCACAAGTCTTCGAATATTTAGTTCTAGGACATGCCGGTTTACTTACAACACCATTTTGAGAGCAGTGGTGATGAAATAAATTACTCAAAGTTATGCGCCTGCCTTGGTTAGAACCTGGGACCTAGAACTCGGTAACTCAGGGCCAATATCTCGGGGCCACCACTTCTCTAGCACTTGCATAGCGGTCATTTTTAACAAACTTATTAGCTTCATCTGTAATTAACTCACAATGTAAAAAAAAATCTTAGAATTTAAATTTGACCCACTACCTGATATCCAATTGAGCTAAAATTTTTCATCCATGTTTAGTTTGGATGACAATGCATGGTTAGCTAAGTAGCGTTATTCTAAATCCAATATGGCGGACTCCCAAAGATGGAGGATTAGTTTTTTTGTATTCCCATTATTTAGTTTCAAATGCGAGAAATAAAATGACGTTACTCTAAAGCGTGTTTTTTTACTTTTTTTAAAGTATATTATTATTAAAACATATGCCACCAGTTAAGTTCGGTGTTGAAGGATACCAATTTTTCTACCAGCTGTCTACTTTACGAGCTAGCACCAAGACTGATGATAGTACTGACAGCACCCGTGCAATATGCAGTGTTTAAGCTCAAGCGGCCACTTGCATGTGGCATGGAGCCAACCTACTTTAAATTAATATCACTTTGAGTTCTAACCTCGAAGAAAAACAAAGAATATGTAAGCGCATTTGAATAATTTCAACACCTACTTCGTTATAAATGTAGGTAATAATTATAATAAGCCCAATGCCCATTGCCCAATGCCCCTGTCTATAGGACCTCCACCAGTTAGTACCCAGTTAGTCCTGGGTAATACGATACCCCTCGGTAAGACTGGTTGTCAGACTTTCGGGCCACTGACTACCTGTAACCACTGTCAAAGATCTACAAAAGACAGCCGTGACCAACGACTTAACCTGCTTGCCGAGCCATGGAGGAAACTCGGTATGTGATGACCAGCGTGGTATAAATTGGAAGACCGACCCATGCGGCTGTTAATATTTAAACACTGTTTTAAGCTTTCACGGTTTACTACTAAACTAATACTGTCACTTACGAGATATCTTCCGTGATTGTTCATTATTTTGTGCTCCCGATATTTCGGCGCTGTTGCAAGCGCCATGATCGCGGGTTGACTGGGGAATGCGGGTGGATGGAAAATAAATAACAAAAAAAAAAAGTAATGCATACAGTGTGTGCGTGTAATGTATGTTAATATTTAGCCTCGAGCTCTACTGTGATTTCAACACAAATAAATATTAGTCGAAACAAATAAATAAAATTGAAGTGTCCGTTTGCAATTTCAAAATAACAGCTTTTTAGTGAATGTATATCAAAGTATAACTTATAATTTCTTCTTTCTGTGTGTATGTTCCGGCTAATCTCCGAAACCGATTTTGAAAGGAATTTTTATTTAGGCTACTTTTAGTTTAGAAAAAAAGATTAGGGTATCGTGGTTTTTTTTTTTTTGCACGAAGCTCTGTTTTATTGTTACCAAAAAATTGGATTAAAGAAAAATTACTTCAATAATAATATTTTATAATAATTTCATACAGACGAAGTTCGTGGCAACATCTAGGAAATAATAAAAATAAACACGTTTTGGTATCCTAAAACCGAACCTGACCAATATTACGAGAATTTTCTTTCTTCATCTCCGTCAGTACATATGAAAATCCATAATACATACCACAACAAAAATATCTACCCGTGACCCACTCAAACATAAAAAATGTACAGAAATGTCAACAAATCTATTATATTATTTCCTATATATTCATGTACATGAGAAATATATAGCATCCTTGAAAGAAGACGGTCCGACGGCTGTGTATATACCAAATAAATAATGAGAAGGAATATGGACGGGGATCTTATTGAGAAAACAGACGTAATTCTGTCGTCTGGCTAACTTAAGCAAGTCCTGTGACTAACATTTGTTGGTATTATTATGTAGGCTGGACGAAATAGAATGAAGAAAATAATGCCTAGTGAATACTAAGTGAGCAATACTGTAACGGTACGTAGTACTCATGAAAATGAACAATTTTACTATGAAATCAACCAAGAAGTCGCGACAAAAATATGAGCTGCTCCATACATTTATGGTCGTACAACTCAAAAAATAGTAAGCAGCACTAGATATTTTAAATCATAAGTCATGTTTAGTCCCATAATAAAAGTTGCTCATATTTATTAAGTACTTCACTCCATTGTTACGTAGTTTTGCCCACGTTTAACCAATCCCCATGTAGATAGACTATGCTTTGTACACCATAATGTTACGTGGCTCTTTTATAATACTTTTCAATCTATGGGTACAATGGCGATCTTACCGCTGATAGCGATATCTACCTGACAATCTTTAGATGCACTAAACGAACTAGTAATACTTTATCTTAATTGAAAATCATCTTGTGAATATCGCGTTGAAGTAGTGGTCGCTTTTTTTTTTTTTTTTTTTTTTTTTTTTTATCGTGGTAAAATCATCAAATGAGTCCTCCCACCCAGGGCAGAGTGGGAGGGACTGTCAGACTTGTACTGACTAAAATCCACGGTGTCCTTCAGTAGCCCTTTATGTTCCAGGGTCACGGTAATTCTATGAGTCCCGCGACCCCGGCAGGCTTTGGCCCTCTAGAGGGGGGCCCCGTCATTATGCTGACACTCTTTGAGGCGCGCGTGGAACACAACGCGCCGTCGACCCGGGCATGGTCCATGGTCGGACAGCGAGTCGCCCATTACTCGCCGCCCGCATGCCCGCGCCTACGGTGGCCGGAGATCGTCTGCCGACGTCCGGCGCCGTGGGCGTCTACCACTGCGGCTGGTGTGGAGGGAGGACGCTGTCCTCTCTCTCACGCGGCCCGCCTCCTCCTTCGCGAGCATGACTGCTTCGCAGAAGGAGGCGACCGCTTCCCACTCCGTCTCGCCCCGCAGCATGGCCTCGACCAATGCCGGGCGCGAGAGGTCTCCGCCTATCGCCGCCGTGAGGACACGGCGGTGCCCTGCCCAAGCGGGGCAGTCCTGCACCGTATGCTCCACCGTGTCCTCCGGGCGGTCCTCGCAGTGGTGACACCCAGGCGTTTCCTCCTTCCCCATCAGACACAGGTACCTCCCGAAGCTTCCGTGTCCGGTGAGGACCTGCGTCATGCGGTAGGTCAGGACGCCGTGACGCCTATCCAGCCACTCCTCAAAGAGGGGTCTTACCGCCGCGATTGCGGCGTGCCCGGACCTCGGTTGCGACAGTCGTTCCCTCCATACTGCCCTGAGATCGCGCCGGAGCTCTTCCCGCTGCGCCTCGACTTGTCGAGGCAGCAGCGATTCGCCCCGGCGCTGCGCCTCCACGCGCCACTCATAGACGCGCTGGAGGGCAGTTGCCTCCAGATCCCAGGGCAGCAATCCGGCAAGGAGGTTGGCCGATTCGCCGGCGATTGTGCGGTATCCTCGGATCATCCGGATAGCCATGACCCTCTGGCATGCGACCAGCCTCAGTGGTCGCGTCCGAATGCTCAGGGCCCACACGGGGGCCCCGTAGAGGGCCATGGACCGCACGACACCGGCGTACAGCCTCCGGCAGGAGGCGTTTGGCCCGCTGAGATTGGGCAGGAGTCGCCTGAGGGCGGCTGCTGCCCGGTTCAGCTTTGGGGCCAAACGCAGGAAATGCTCCTTGAAGTTCCACCGGCTGTCGAGGACGAGTCCCAGGTACTTCATCGTCCTCCCGACGCCGATGCGAACCCCTCCCACCGTTATGTGGGACTCAGACCGTGGCGCGTTCAGACGGCCATGAAAACACATGGCCTCTGTTTTGTGCAGCGCCACTTCGAGTCCCAACTGCCGGATCCTTCCAACGACTGTCGCAACCGCTTGCGTCGCCAGGTCGGCCGCCGCCTGGTGCGACTCTCCCTCCGCCAGGACTAGCGTGTCGTCGGCGTAACATATTACGCCGGCGCCGTCAGGGAGGTCGCCGCGCAGCACCCAGTCGTAACCGATGTTCCACAGGAGCGGCCCCAAGACCGATCCCTGCGGAACACCGCACGACATCTCTCGCCGGTTCCATTCTCCCCGGTGACCGGGGTAGATGACGGCTCTGTCCGTCAGGTAGTCCTCGACCGTGCGACAGAGGTAGGTCGGCACCCGGTGATACCGGAGTGCCTCCCCGATGCAACTCCAGGGCAGGGTGTTAAAGGCATTAAGTAGTGGTCGCTTAGTGAAGTTTGGGAAAACAGAAATACCGAAAATTAATAGTAGTTTACAGAAACTCCATTGACTACTACATACAATAAGATTTAGTCTATCCTATGTAACCATTTAAAATTAAAATTTGTACTACCTGAAAAGGATGATATTAGTATTGCTGAAAAATTGTATTAAATTCGCTCTTATTGACATTTAATTTTGACATAACTATTTAATTAATTAATTTTGACATAAATATTTAATTAATTAATTTTGACATAACTATTTAATTTCTCTATTTAATTGTACTAATTTAAAAGAAAATAAATTAAGTAATAAAAATGTTTAATACATGCTAAAAGTTGATAAGGGCAGGCGGATGATAAATTGCAGTGCTTGTAAAAGTGCTAAGTCATAAGTACTAATATAACATAACACAACATTGTCCACTTAGTTCGCTATAAATGTTTTGACTTTGACTTTGACTACTAATGTTCGTTTTCTTCTTGTCGCTGGGATAACAATTATTTCTGTTTTCCCAAACTTCGCTACTTCTTCTTTCGTCTTTACATTCGTATCAATTCCAGTGTATGTACCACAGTCATCAAATTTTCATTTCCAATTTGTGTATTGACGAGCTGTTCAAGAAGCTATTCTTCATTCCGAATCCTAAGAATTATTCATATGTGCATAAAAACATAAAGACAGATTTAGACCCGAGCGTAAAATAACGTTTTAGCAAATCCCTCTACCCGAACACATTACGCTCTCCATCAAATTTTACATAACCAGTTAAGAAAATGAGCATTTCATCAACACCGCCATAACATCCTTATTATTATTGGGTATGGAAATAGGTCATCCGTGAATGATTGGCTCGTTCACATTATGCGTGAAACGACCATTACGCGCATAGGAAATACGACCAACTGGATCGTTTAGAACTCATTCGCAGGAATTTTCATACCCAACCGAATGTGAGATGTTAGGCATACATTTCAGACTACCGTTATGAACACGGAACCCCATTGGTCGTTAAAATGAACGATTTTAGGGCGTTGCGTCAGCATACCGTCAGTTTGCAGGCGTGATGTGTGATGGCGTCGGTAAATGAATTGGTGGAGATAGCCATACAATGTAGAAGGACCTTTTGGCGCATAATTGGAGTTGACAGGACCCCTGTTGGTAAACATTCGTGAAATTTTGTCGTTAATATATTAGTTATTGCATTGAAAGAACAAGGCTATAGTTCGGATTTTTGACAAATTTCAAAAGATCAATTTACATCGAACGTATCTCCAGAGAAGTACAGAAACGTAGTACATTATTCCAAACACGAGTAGCCTCGCAAATAGTATAGAGCTACTAATACACATAGTTAGGGAACAGTAAGCCACAAATTGGATATATCGATGTAACAAAACAAGCCAACGATCCATTCAACCTCACGCACACTGAAAATTACACCTAAAATGTATTGCTGCGAAGAAACGACCACACTTTATAGCCTCAGAATCACCCAATTCCCTCTTTATCTATTATGTGGGCCCAACATATAATGGCTATATCATAGCACGGCCTAATGTCCAGTATAACTATGCCCCTAAATTTTAGTAGTCGTTTGAAAACACTAGGTTGCTATTGGAACACATTCTCGATAACATAGAATTGTTCAAGGCATACCCTGAGACTCCCCCATAAAATCTAACGTTATAACATTTGATGTAAATGAGTTAAGATATTATATACCCGGGTGTCAACTGCCAGAGTTCTAATATCGCGAAATGACGTGAACAATATTCGCGAAGTAATTTCCCCGATCGTAAAATTCTAAGCGCACATATATATTACTTGCTATGCAGTAAGTTCGAACGTATAAAGAAATTCCCCAAGTAACTTTGGCAATCTTGAAGTTATTATTATTTAACGACTCCATATCTTTCTGTTTTCATTAGGCATTAATAACTGAGAAGTCTGTAACGAATCGAGATTTGATATCAATATTTTGTTCAGATGTTGGATTAAGTGAAGGGTTTCAGTGTATGCTTGCACTAACATGCATCAGGTTAAAATGAGCTTACCGAAGTATTTCCAAGGGAACACCTAATAAAGCAAGTAAGTATTTCAGAAGTTATTTCACCAGTAGACTGCGTCTATTATATGTTGATGTACCATCTACTACTATCAATTCTATTTCCTTTGTTATAGAGTGCATTTTGAAAGCCTTGTTTAAAGAAATGGGTTGACTTTGAAGTAGAAAGGTAGAAAAAAAAAAATTGTTTTATGATGCCACGAGTTTTGTTCATTTTTATTGCTATTTCATTGTGTTTATTCTGTCTACAAAAAATGTTTTGTTTATTCTTCGCGTCTACCATTTACCATATTGTTTACTTTATAATTTTATTACTATTTTTTATTTTTTATTCTGATTTTTATGTTCAACCAATAACTTGTATGTTTGGTGTAAACTGAAAGTATAAGTTGGTTATAAATAAATAAATGTTTTCATAGAATGATACTAATCTGAAAGAAAATTAAGAATTACGAGGTAGTCTGATGAAGAGTAGATACAGGCCCGGTAGGCCCATAATGAATATCAAGTGACAGTTTCTTCATCAGAAACAGTGCTGCTAAAAACGCTGCTTTAACTGCGATAAAAATTACAAAAGTATATAAGGTATTTTTGGCTTTGCCTCGTATTTATATTAAAAAAAAATCTGCTCAACAAAATGGATGTTGCTGTATTACGAAATTGAAGGAACTACAATGGCATTGTAACTGTTTATGTGTAAAGATATTAAACAGCAGGTATTTATTATATTCAATCACTATAATATAGTTTATTTTAAACTTGGTATCGAAAATCACTTTGAATTCAATAGTTGTGTACATTAAAACACAATAGTTACATAAATTAACAAATTTTATGTATTTCGTCTCGTCACAACATGTTTTAAGCTCAAAAACCAAAAGATCTCGCTTGATAGTCTAGACTATTCAAATTTATATATTAATATATGTACATAAAATTACAGGATCGTGTTTTACAAAAAAATATTTCATCTGTACAGTCTTTTCACTCTTATTTTACCTCAGACAGCTTATTGCAACGGAAATGAACATCACTTTGATTTTGATAGATCTCATTTGCAACAAGCCAACAGCAACTTTATCAAGGCGAGAATAGAGATCAGAATCATAGGTTAAAAAATTGTGAAAAGACTGTAACAGGGTTGATTACATATCTGATCAAAGCTGTCTATGAATAGGTATACTCTAAAGAATAAAACCTCTTTTGTTTGATATTTTTATAATGTTCATTTCGTGTTATAATAATCTTGATAAATGAAAAACATTGGATTTATAAGTAGTACTTGTGTTAGTCTAGCAAATTAATAAGCGTTGCGTTGAGATCTCTTTGTTTATTAAAAGTTTTCAATAAACTGTATCACAAGTAATTTTACGAATATAATGTTTTTATATTCTTTTATTTATTTATTTATTAACACTTCAAGCACAAAGTGCACGGGCGGACTTAATGCCATAGGCATTTTCTACCAGTCAACCTTTGGGTGATGCAGAGACAGACAGTGGTAGGTGCATAAATTTGCAAAAAAAATAATTTAACACTAAGATAAACTACAAGGATATATAAAATACTATAACTATATATCAAAATACTATACATATATATCAATATAAATATAAGTGAATAGAAATTTACACGGATTAAATGAAATAAAAATACAAACAATGAAGAAAACATTAACGTTGTGACGAAACTGCCAGCTTTTTCTGTATGTACTCGCTGTATGTTTTGCTGTATGTGTTCTTTCTTTTTTAAAAAAACGTTGCCCCACACTAGGAATTTCTCCTGTATCGTGGGTGCGTTTACAAGCATTTAAACTCACATACACAAACAGCCACACCCGGAACAACTACCTGTAGATCATACAAATATTTGTTCCGTGCGGGGATCGAATCCGCGACACGCAGCGCAGCAGCCGATCGCTCAGCCACTGCGCCAACTGTGTCGTATTGGTTAGCTAATGAAAAAACAAGTATAATTGTTGTATTAATTCTACAATTAATGTTAATAAATAATATCCAGTTGCTTTTAAATACCCAGATATGAAGGCAATGTATTTTAAATAAGAAATTCAATTATTTATATTAAATCTAGCACACTGTATCACCCATTTCAATAAACATTCCATATCTAACACTAAAAGAAATAAAATTATTTTGTATCGACAACACAAACAAAAATCCGAAAAACTTGTTAATTTATGTGCCCAACCCTGCCATAAATATTTGCGATAAAAATATTCGGGTCTGATGAATGAAATAAAAATGCAGCACTAATTCAATCCGTGGCCCGGTAGTATGAATCACGTCCTAAGCCTACATCATCCGACCGACCATTTGTATTCTATATCCATTGCTGGCGAACCATTCGGATAATGGCATTATACTATTGCAATTGCGTATTGTACTACCAATAAAGTTAAGCGATCGCTTGCATTGTGTTACATTGGTAATTTTGGATAGTCGTAATGGTATTCTAATTTTAGGTTTAATGTGAAATTATGGCTGCGTTTTTCAATTTTGTGTCGCACTAAATTATTCAGTATGCACGCAGGAATTGTTTCATTTTCTGGCGTATTTATTACAAAAAAAAAAGAGCAGCTGTCAAATTAGTTTGTAGTAAATCTTTCACACAGGTGCAGATGGCGCTCAGGAATATATATTTTTTTTTGTAATATTTTGTTTGTCAGCTCTACAGTAGGTACTTCTATCTCTTTGTTTTGTTCCCGCTTGATAGTGATAGCAATCGTTTTACATTAGATCAGTTGGTCAACATATGGATTGTTTAATAAATGTTAAATAACTGATTCAGCAATCCATCATCAATGCAATCATGAACAAAGTTCAGTACTAGGAAAACTCACATTTAAATCATTGTAACCAAACATTCTATGAGCTCATGGCTAAATAATAACAGCCGCTCGGGCGCTTGTCTAGGTTGGTTCATGGATGGGTGATGGTATGTAATGGGGGGTCACCCCATTACAGTTTCCTCCGTGCCTCGGAAAGCACGTTAAGCCGTTGGTCCCGGCTGTCATTAGTAGATCTTTGACAGTCGTTACAGGTACTCAGTGGCCCGAAAGTCTGAGAACCAATCTTACCAAGGGGTACCGTAATACCCAGCACTAACTGGGTTGTGGAGGTCAGATAGGCATCGCTCCATGTAAAATACGGGTGGTTAAATATTCAGCTGCATCCGGTAAGACTGGAAGCTGACCCCAATGAAGTTGGGGAAAAGCTAGGCAGATCATGTACCCAAACATTCTAGTCAGACAAAAAATACAATCATAATTTCCAACCATATTTTTATTTGATTTCACAGTTTACTTATCAAGTACCACAACCTGAAAAATACGAATAAACAAAAAAAGAAAAAAATATATTCATTCAATTTAGCGATATTTTTTAGGCTACCGCCCAAACGATTCGATTAGTGGACCTGTTTGTTCGGCAATTGGAAAACTACTGGAGCGAGTGACGATACAATTGTATTCTGTAAAATCTTTTTCTAACAAAGAGCTATAAGGAGACTCTTATTCGCATGTTGTGTTTCAGATAGTCCATTTATTTATTGGAACAGAATCGTCTTTGCAATCATTTTTGTGAACCTGACCTTTAGACTTACCTATTGCTAAGTTTATCAACCCATTAATAAGTAATGTGAGGACAAATGACAATTATATCAAGTGAACTTATATGTATCAACAATTTTATCTAATCATAAACTGTTTTTTTTTATACTTAATAAGATTTTGCGACGCATTTGCGTCGATTATGAGACAAAATAAATTCGCCGAATATGTAAACTTAAATTAGATTAAAAGCCATAGCATACATAATCAGCCTATGAAGGAGCTCTTGGCTAAATAATAACAGCCGGTCGGGTCGATCTTTAGGTTAAGCCGTGCTTGCCTAGGTTGGTCTGTGGATGGGTAACCACCCATTACATACCGAGTTTCCTCCGTGCCACGTTAAGCCGTTGGTCCCGTATGTCATTTGTAGATCTTTGACAGTCGTTACAGGTAGTCAGTGGCCCAAAAAGTCTGACAACCAGTCTTACCAAGGGTTATCGTATTACCCAGTACTAACTGGGTTGTGGAAATTCAGATAGGCAGTTGTTCCATTTAAAATACTGGTATTCAGCTGCATCCGGTTAGACTGGAAGCCGACCCTAACATAGTTGGGAAAAGGCTAGGCAGACTTCGAAGTTTTGGTTCTAGTACATCCCGGTTTCCTCAAGATGTTATCCTTCACCGTTTTGAGAGCAGTGGTGATGAAATAAAATACACAAAGTAATGCTCCTGCCTGGGTTCGAAACCACGATTTACTGCTAGTAAGTTTGGGCCGCTAAAACTGGGCAACCGCTGCGCTGCTCCCAAAAATAGCCATAGATCGATTCGTAATCGACGCTTCAGACGATAACTTGTAACTGATTAATTTATTATTGATAAGTAAAGTAAGGCGTTATTTATGTATAATTTACCAAGTTATAATTCCAATAAATTATGCTCTTAGAATGAATTAGAATTCGTTACCACTTAAAGTAGGATTATTGCGTATACTCAAGAAGTTAAAGTAAAAGTCAAGTTTCATTTAAGGCAAGGTATTTTTTAGTAGTAGTATTTTAAGTCCCTAAACATTTTATTGTAGTCGGGGAAAAAATTAAGGACCAGGGTTTTATAAAATACTGGGCCTCTTCTGGCTAGACTACAAAGCCAGTCAAAAATTCTTCATACTATTAATTAAATACTTCACTGGTTAGTAGACTAGAAGATACTTTGTAGTAAGCAAGGAATAATTTCATTATACCCCACACGAAAACAATCCTCTATTTTTTTTTTACTTTATACAGAATTTTTTTTTAAAAACATTTCCTTTTTTTGAGTCGCTAACCTAACGTAACCTTTACAAAAAATAAAAAAGGATTTTTAAAAGTAATAAAATGATATCACGAGAAGCTTATTATTACAGGCGAGCCAATTGCTAACTTGTTAGGATATATGGAAATATGTAAAAGTACCCTCCGTTTTTACGTACATTTTTTACGGGAGTGGATTAGGGTAAAAGGGTAAACGTAGTGTCAATTATTATTATTTTCATGATAAACATTATGATGGCGCCGTTCGGCTTACGAATAAGTTGTCGCTCATTAAGTAATGATACTTAATTTGGTTTACCCATTTGAAGTTTTTATGTTGAGTCGCCATTTAACTATACAGGGTGTAAACAGACCCTTCACATAGCCGTCAACCAAGCATTCTGTACATCAAACTAAGTATCTTTACGCAAAAATTTTTGCTGGGAATCGACTTTTTTTTGGGGTGAAAAATCACGTTTTACGGTAGGACTCGATGGAAAGCACTCAAAGCATTGTGCTGATGGTTGAATTTAATAGGTCGGGGGTCGTGGAGGTGTTTAAAGTAAAAATCTTACATTAAAAACACGTATTAAAAAAAAACTTGTGAAAAAGTTGTAACTTTGACCCCCAATATCTCCGTAACTAGCCTTCTAGTTCCCAGGAATGGTCCAGAACAAAAAAATGATCGCAAAGACGGGGAGCACAAGTGCCTTTCGGCTATGTTAAGGGTCTATTTACACCCTTTATTTTATAGACTACTAATTAGAATACCAAAACTACTTTTCACCATGGGTGTATTATACTCGTAAATTAGCAACGAAGGTAGTGTGACGATCTGATCATGTACGCGGGGCAAGCGTAGCCAGAGTTTGCACAGAACAGAGAGAGAGAGGTTTGGAGGGATAAAGAAGGCCTTTGCCCAGCAGTGGGACACAATGAAGGCTGTCAAAAAAAAAGTTTTTATACAGTATTTTTTTAAATGTGGATTTAAAGTTTAAATTTTAAAATAAAGGAATAGGTCGCAATTTTTAAATAGTGAGGTTAGTAATATTCCGTAGCAAAATTGTAAAATAGTTTTAATAAATAATAATACTTTTAGTAAATGATAACTGTATCATTTACTTAAATAGTTATTACAAAATTAATTTATTATGTGAATACTACCCTCAAAATGGGCTGTCGGTCACTGGTGATAATAAATAATTAATATCACTGACACGTAATTATATGGAAGTGCACTTAATTATATGGAAGTGCACTTAATACTTTGTAATAAAATAAATTACCCCGTTACATGATTTACCTGTTCATTACCTTAACGAAGTTCTTGTTGTTTAAAATTTGTTTTATGTAAAGCATTATTTATTTCCATCACGAATTTCACAGTATGCTACTATTACATGGAACATAAACATAACTGGCGAAATGTGGGTGTACCTCTCTGTCTAACCCCTTAGGAGTTAGTTAGGTTCGGTTGTGGGAGATTGTGGACCCAGACAAAAATAATACAGGCCTAAATACAGGTATTTTTCTTCATTTTCAGGTGAGGCGGCACACCACGTAAAAGATGGCGGGACGAGAACAAAGACCGGCTATAACAACTAAACTACACTAAAACGAAAAAAAAACTATAGCTTTATTTCCTAACTAGCGGCCCGTCCCGGCTTCGCACGGGTAAACTTTTTTGTATTATTACAGCCTATTTTACTCAGGAGTAATGCAGCATTCTAATGGTGAAAGAATTTTTGAAATCGGTCCAATAGTTTTTGAGTTTATTCGTTACAAACATACAAATCTTTATATCATCCGTCATAATTGTTAATTAGGTACTAACATAAGAAATCGAATGGACCTTAATGTAAAAGTGCTATTTTATCCCCTTGAATTTATAAGTACAGATTTCATGGTTTCCCTTTCATTTAATTTATCATGTTTGTTAGAGAGATTTGATCCTTATGATTGACCCTATCGATTGATGCCATAAAAGTACAGGGTGTTATTTTTGTAACTTCTCACGCATATCGAATGCACACATTTTTGTAGTATTGCATCGAGAATTTCTGAGCTGATCCGAAGAAACCCGATCGTTGATTGTTTGCCTCCCGTCAAGTCCTATACAACTTCCGACTCTGTACTAGTGTACAGAGTCGGAAGTCGGAAAACAAGTGAATTTTCAGGTTAGAGTATTATTACAGATTTTTTAACATTAGTAATCAGTGTCTAGAACTTGCTTTTTCTGACGTTCATATTCCAAAAATATTCGCCTTACTTTTGCGAATGTGAATGTTAAGAAATACAGGAATATTCACGAATGCGAATATTTGTGAATGCATATTTTATGTAGGATATCTAAAACAAGAAACGTATCTACTTTCCAGTATTTCTACACCATCGCCAAAATTGCTTTACAAGGTTTCAAAGTCTGATGAATACGTAATTACTCAAAATATTGATGTACCCAACAATATTCTACGAACGTTGGCAAATTGAAGGCAAACACGTGGCTCCGAGTTCATTCATAGTCAATTTAAAGGTCGGCCGAAAGTTTAATTGACTTTTTCTGTTCAAAACTTTTCTTAACGGGCCCAAATCAGGGGTGCAAAGAAAAGCAACTAACTTTCCCTCATTATACAATAATACAACTGGTGTATTTATTTATAAGTAATAGGCTGACGATAATTACACCAATTATGCTCTATTAGAATCATTAAATGAGTAAACGGATTCATTGTTTGAATAGTTAGACTTTAATAACACAAAGGAAGCTCTTATTAGTCAACTTTGGGCCTAATTTATCGATATCAATGGAATGGATTATTATCATAGCTCAGTTTGGAGCTGAGAGTACAATTTGCAACAGTAATACAATGTTTATGCTTTAGTTCAGGTGCCACACACTGTTAATGCAAACGGGCACGTGTCTACGTTTAGTACACAAGTTTAAAAAAAAATCTATGGGGTTCAGAATAATGTTCGTTTCACCTTGTATACAATATCAGTTTTCCTGTGTGTTAGTAAGGTGCGACCGTGTGACATAACTAGAACTAACATCATTGTGTGCGACTACCTTAGTCGGTAACCACAGTTGTTTTTCTCAGTAATAGGTAAGCAAACATACCACCTGCCTTACACGTGCTCCGACAATAATTATCAGTAGCGACAGCAGTATAACAGTGATAGCCTAGTGGTGTGACCGTCGGATTTCCAAGTCATAGGTCTCGAGTTTGAACCCAAGACACGCACCTCTGATTAATCGGATTCATGTGCGTATTGTATAATTATCACTCGCTTCGGTGAAGGAAAACATCGTGAGGAAACCAGCATGCCTGAGAGACATTTCTTGACGGCTTTTAAAGCCAAGTCAGAGGCCCACGGGCGGCATAAGAACTCTGACACCAAGTTAGGCACTAACCACACGATTTAGAAAAAAAGTTCAACACAGATAGAGGTTACGCAGTGGCCCATCAAAATATGCGGATTTGCCTCCGAACGATGATTTTTATTTTAATAATATAAAACATGACTTTGAGCGTCAGACTGGTATAGCAATGCTGACACTAAAAACAAATTCAGTTATGCTTCTTTCAAAAAAAGTTTTGATATTTTCGTAACTTGGCATTAAGTAAATTGAATAGGGACTTTTTTATCCTTCAAATAGAAATTACACTAATAGAAGAGGGTTGTATTACAGGTGCCAAGTTTTTAGTCACTACTAACGCGCTGTAGTCTTCACTTTATCTAGTACAACTTCGTTTGTGAATATGTGAACATTCTAGGCTTTGTAGATTCCTAGATGCTTGTTATCTTTTTATCTTGTTTTACGTTTTTGTATAGTAAGCAACGACTTACCTATTGTCGGGCCTACGCTGTCCCCCTATACTTAAGTACTAATGCTGTAACATGATAATGATATTGTAAAACCAAATCATTTTAAGTAGTAACCATGCTGCCTGCCGGTTTTCCTCTATAGGAAACAACCATCCCGAACCGTGCACCTTTTTCTCGACGTTTTATAAGTGTCCATGTAAGCCAGTGTGAAATAAAATATTTTGATTTTGATAGTGATTTGATTTTGAGTGGCTCGTTAAACTTTTGTACAAAGCAAGAGCTGTTCTCAACCAGACCATGTCAAAAATGTACCACAGCATTAAAGAAGCTGTTGAGCTGTCCAAAATCACTCTGCACCAAATTAACGCCTTTGTAATGGACTTTGATACAACCATTGCCAAATGTCAGTGCTTAGTCGGTCATTGAACTAGAGGTCTTCATAATGGTGCGTCCCTTCCTGAATAGAATGATTTCCGCCCATGTCCTTGATACGTGGAGCTTTGTGAGCTTTATATTCATAAGTTTTCCGCATGACGGAACTTGGCTGCGTCACAAACTAGTCATACCCAAAATATGGATGTCAACAGCCAAGTTCGATAGATATATTTTTTTTGGTATTTTAATATTCGGTAGCGTTATGGCTGAATAGTTGTTATATTCCGTTTATTACAAAAACAGAAATGTAGGTTAATTGTAAACCAGTAGCGAAGGGTCGATTTTTGTAAGAGGTAAGCCGGAGTCCATATCTTTAATGTGATTGTATTATTTGTCTACAGAATACTGACTGTGCCATTTTTCAAAGAGAAGCCGGTAGGAATTGAGTTGTATAGAACCTTCGCCACTGTTGTAAACTCTTACTTACAAAACATCATGCTTGTAATGCCCGAAGGTTTGGGCAGAGATGTATCTATAGGGACCTTCATTATGCCAGTGATGTTTTGAGTGCCATGTCTTAAGGGCCAAGTAGTATGTGTCCTGGTTGCCCAACCTGAGGATCGAATTCGGAAACTCATGTTCTGCGACCACTAGACCGACGACCCACGTAAAAGTCTGTAACTGACCCATTTAATTGCATTGCAAAGGGCCTCTTTTTAAAGAGAATACATTGAAATTACAACCAATTCTTCGCTCACAAATGTTAGCTCACCACTTACCAGCTGTTTCAGACGAAATAATTTTGCCAACATTGATATCCAAAATCATCTTCTAGAATCCATTCACCATTCACGTATTTTGCCTATTCACCATAAATCGAATCATAGCTTGCCGTGAAGGGAACACGTCGTAATATTTCCGATGTGTCACTGGGAGACGGTCACGACTAACGTCATTTGTATGATGCTCCGATAACCCAGTCACCTCCGTGTGTCGTGAATTCGCGACAGAACGCAATTGTCGTGATTTGCACGTGTTGAATCTAGTTTGACGAACCATTTCGGTAGTCTCGTACGTTTGTAAAATTGTAAGGGATTTAATGCATTGAACTATTGTGTCCTGTAAATCTGACAGCACTTATTAAAAAACCGGCCAAGTGCGATTCGGATTTGGCGAAGTCGGTTCCGCACCATCGTAGTAGGCGAACCCCATTTTTTTTTAAATAATTTTTTGTTGTTTTAGCTTTCTTATATGTTTATTATTAATACTCGAAACGGGATATTTACCATATTTGTATTTTATTGTTTGTGTATTGTTGCCGAAATATCGGAAACTCTTGAAAAACAGTAAACATGGTAAATATCCCGTTTCGAGTATTAATAATAAAGTTAGTGACCATGATAGCTTAAAATCTTTTTCTTATGTGTTTTTCTGTAATCCATAGGCAAAGAAATATGTTTGGTTTTTTTCAAAATTTTCGGCCCTGTAGTTTCGGAGTAAATTGGCTGTGACAGACGGACAGACAGACACGTGAGTGATCCTATAAGGGTTATGTGTTTTCCTTTTGAGGTACGAAACCCTAAAAATAAAAATGCCTACGAGAAAACTACACGGAGGCATTTAAATGTATATCGGCCAGTTAAAGTTTTGGTTCTGGATCGAAACAACTTATCAACTGGAAGTCATGGGAAGCAAGCTAATAGTTAGTCAGTTAAAGTGTGTGTGTTTTAATTAATCAAGTGAAGTAGTAGTGAGTAGAAAGAAATCATAATATATGTATTATGTGTCCATGCAAAATGAGATCAAAGACATAACAAAAGGAAAAAAACGTAATTCCGCGCACAGAATAGAATAGAAAATCACGCTCCACGTATTCGCTTCATAGTCAGACAAAGTTATAAAAAGGACAAAAAAATCGCTACCCACATTCATTAAAAAAATTAACGTACAAAGCACACTCTTAACATCACTTACATGTTTTCTGACGCACAAAATGAAACCGAGGATTTTTTCTCTCGAGTGCTAACCAGCATAAAAATTGAAATTTCATGTTAAGTTGTGATTGCCGGGGAAGTCGAGTCGGTGTTGGCAGATTGCCAGTGCAGATACAAAGTTTTGGAAGCGCGCCTTGGAGTAGATATAAGGCGACAAGCGGACACGAGCCCATTCTACGCCATTCTGAACAAAATCAGGCGAAGTCTGCGTAAAGTCAGACAATGTGAGCAAAGCGAGTGACGTCGCCTTAAACAGATTAACGTGATTTTAAATGGAAGCTTAAACTGTAGTACCTACATCGTTAAGACGGCTTTTGCTCAAATTGGGTGCGGATTGGTTTGAAACCCCGACAATGAGGTGCAAATTGTCGATTATATGCTGCGAAAAATTTCTTCTTTTTCGTTTATTCGAATGGATCTGAAACCCTGACCCTTGATTATAATTATCAACTTGTGTTAACTTTTATGTTAATTAAGTAACTTTAACTAATTATTCCAATGTACCTTTTATTTTTTATTTTTTTTCGGATGGGAAATCATCCAATGATCCCTAATCCCTAATAATCCCTAATCCCTCTCTGGGCGGAGCGGAAGGGAGTGTCAGACTTCTGCTGACTAAAACCCATCCATGTTCCTTCTTTGCCCTTTGTGTTCCAGGGGCACGGTATCTCTTCGGTCCCGCAGCCCTAGCAGGCATCGATTCCAATGCACCTAAAAAAGTCTTCTCAAACAGAGAGACAATGAGCATTGACAGCAATTGTATAAAATTAAGATCAGGGTTTCCCTCACGTAACTCATTTGTTTGTAAGACTAAGGAAGTAGCTGTGGACTAGACACACTGACATTTAATCAGTGATGTGATAATGATGACGGAAACCGTCGTTGAATTTCTAACACCAAGTCAGGAAGTCAAAAATATCCAAATGTCAAAACCGCCAAAAATTTACTTCGTCACCATCATATCAGCTTGGAATCACCCACTGCTGGGGGATATAGGACTCCCCTTTTTTCAGCCATACTTCCCGGTTGCGTGCGTCCCTCATCTAGATGTTTCCCTCGACTTTGACGATATCGTCGACCCGACGAGCCTTAGGACGTCCCTGGTTTCTTTGGCCTAACCCTGGCAACCACTCGGTCAAAGGCTTGCTCCATCGGCCATCTCCGCGTCTAGAAAGATGTCCAGCCCAGGTCAATTTGAGGCGCACCGCCCGGTCCTCGACGACGTAGAATAAAAGAATAAAAAAGTAAAATTGACTTACGGTGTTAGAACCTCAACGAGAAAAAGTCAAATACATATGTACTGGCTTGACATAAACTTCGGAAAAAGTAATTGTAGAAATATGAAACGCTCTGAAAGCGACTGCCATTTCTAGGCCCTCATGATCTACCTACGGAGGTTATTATGGGTTTTACTTTGGATACAAATGTGGCTTCCTCTCTCCTACCGTATTTGCTTTTTGCTGTGCCCGACAGGGTCCATAATAATCACATTTTTTTAACTTACCACATTAGTTCACATTGTGGACTATTGAGTCGTGGTTTAAAAATTCATACATAAAAACGTATATCTAATGTACAGACAGAGTTGATATCAGCAACTGTACATCTATTTTTTTCTGAGATCATCATGCTCTTGCCCTTATGCCAATTCATTTGGGGTCGGCGCAGCATGTCTTCTTCTTCCATACTTCTCTATTACTCGTCATCTCATCAGACACCTCCTTTCTTGCCATATCATTATTTACACAGTCCATCCATCGTTTCTTTGGTCTTCCTCTACTCATAACTCAAAACTTTCCTCACGACATTTTCCTCATTCCTCCGCATCACATGCCCATACCACGACAACCGATTACCACACAACTTTTCAGTCACCGGCGCCACTTTCAGACTTCCTCATTTTTTTCTGAGAATATTTTCTAAAGTGACAACTAAAACTACGTTGATGTATTTTCAGAACGGCTGGCCTCTTCCCGACATTTCCTCACCTATTATGAACACGTTCGTAGCTGTTTTGACACTTCGCAAAATACTTGGAACGTAGTAAACGTGGAAATGAAGCTCTTAAAAGAAACTCCGTTCGCGACGTGTCTTAAGTGATCCTACGAAGAATGCCTCATTTAATTTTAATGTATCTTGGACAACGTACTTTAAGTCTCCTTTCTGGTAAGAACTGTCGGAAGCTGGATGAAGTACCATCTGCTATACAAATCAACACAATAGACGCTGACGTTTTTGCATCTTATTTGCATCTTAAGAACGTTAAAAGGCCAATTTTTACTCGGAATCTTGAGACGAAGGATTAAGGTTTTAGCAATTCATGACGAACAAAAGAAATGTTTCTTTTTTGTTGTGTTAAAAATACTTTTTTTTTGTATTGAAGGCTCTTTGATTGTAGTGTTTCTCTTTTGGCAGCCGGCTCAGTGATGGAGGGTTTAATACAGCGTTTGATAAACTTATTCATTGTTCTTTTTCTTGCGAGGATTTGCTTTTATAAATAGTACTTCCTATGGGTCCTTTATCGTACACTTCTCGTGTTTAAAGATAAAACTAGAAGAGTATCATTCAATAGCTACTTTTACAGACTCTTATCAACGATTGGTCCAGTAGCACTTGTAAAAGTGTTGAACCTCTGATCTGCTACGTTACAAAAAAAACCGGCCAAGTGCGAGTCGGACTCGCGCATGAAGGGTTACGTACCATCGTAGTAGGGGAGCCTCCTTTAATTTTTAATTTATTTTTATTATTTTTTGTTATAACGGCAACAGAAATACACATGCTGTGAAAATTTTAACTGTCTACCTATTACGGATCACGAGATACAGCCCGCTGACAGACATACTGACAGCGGTGGCTTAGTAATGGTTCCGTTGGTTACCCTTCGGGTACGGAACCCTAAAATTGAAATAATAAACTTTAGTCTATATTTTTCATTCAGCTGTAAACAATTCTACGCTCGTTTCTACATATTTCACAACAAAAATATTCAAATTAAACAAAAACACGTTACTCCGTTCGTGTTTCTATTTTCTGCTCTACAAAAATACCTGAACATACATCAGTCTACAATAAAATAGGATCCAATTGAAGTTTCACGCGGCGTTATTTATCTATTGTGTAGCCAGTGGTGGGTGCGCTCTCCCTAAATCTACTTTATAGAATCGCGGCAAAAATAATATGATAGAAATCGCGCATATTTCACCTGAAATGTTCGTGTATATGGCTGTGAAACTAGCATTTGAAGATATAGATAGAAATGTGTTAGGTTTGGGTCTAGAATATCTTTGGTTGACGATACATGTACCTTTGATATTCAAGTTACCGCAAACTATTTATTTTCTTACACCCACATGTTTATGATAAGATCAAAGTTAGGAAAATAATCTTATCAGCCTGGGGCTGATGAATTAAGTTAGGAAAATTGGAGGGTGGAGGTTAAAATATTCTCTTCATGTTTATAACACTATCGACCTAAATAGTTGTCAGTAAAAAATAAGATGTTTTTTTTATACAGCATAAAATAATAAATTTGATTTATCCGAAGCTGCCTCGTCGGTCTAGTGGTCGCAAGTGCGACTGCTGAGCATGAGGTCCTGGATTCGATTCCCAGGTCGGGCAAAGTGTTATTGGGTTTTCTATCAGGAATTTCTCAGTCATTTATCAGCCTGGGGCTGATGAATTAAGTTAGGAAAATTGGAGGGTGGAGGTTAAAATATTCTCTTCATGTTTATAACACTATCGACCTAAATAGTTGTCAGTAAAAAATAAGATGTTTTTTTTATACAGCATAAAATAATAAATTTGATTTATCCGAAGCTGCCTCGTCGGTCTAGTGGTCGCAAGTGCGACTGCTGAGCATGAGGTCCTGGATTCGATTCCCAGGTCGGGCAAAGTGTTATTGGGTTTTCTATCAGGAATTTCTCAGTTAAAGCCACAGAAAGTCGGGATTTGTGCCCGGTTGATGGCAATAGGCTCGCCCCCTATTACATGGGACTTAAGCATAACCGGCGAAATGTGGGTGTACTATTAGGTACACCTCTGCCTAACCCTTCGGGGATTACAGGCGTGATTTTATTTTATGTTATTTCCGAAGCCGTACGACATGTTAAGTTTATGTGAGAGACATGAAGCCATATGAATAACCCTATCCTTTTTTTAGAACAAAACTGATTTCAAACACTTCAAAACACTAGAAGAAAATCATTATTGTTTCTCCGAAACAAACGAGCATTGAGCACCCATTCAAACTTCCATTCATCTCAAAATTCGTAATTAGCCGTTGCAGAAGATACTGCAGAATAAATACAATACTGTTCGCACACAATGAATCAATTCAGCCATTCAGCTTTTCAGCCGTTCAGGCTTCGCCTGAGGCTTCGGCCCGAACTTTGGATGATATAATGCTAAACAGAAGCAAATAAGAAGGCGATATTTCACGTACATAGAACGGCTTTATTGCCACTCCATTATTTATGTGTTACACCTGATTATCTCAGAAACGACTAGGCTAGTCATAAAAGAAATAGATGGCTTCGGCCAGAGCTTATAAAATTGTGCGTCATGAGTTACGGGAACTATTGTGTAGCGAGCAGTTGGTTAAACTTTTGGTGTTGGTGCAATTCAATCATCCTATAATTTTGGGTTTTATTCACTTTTGTCAAAAACACAAATCAAGCAAGCCGCAGAAAACTTCTATACGGGGTAGAAGTGACACCGATGCGAAAACGATTACCACGTATTCAGTACATCATTCTGAGCGCCCCCATATAGAAAATTTTCATCGCTTATTCAAAAAAAACAGCCGATTGTTTAAAAATAACCGATGAAAAATTTCGATTTACTGAATACGTGGTAACGGTTTTCGCGACGGTGTCCCTCCACCCCGTATAAAAGAGAGAGGAAACCTCTAACAGATTGAGAATCGTCTTCTGCTAGACACAGTTATTTTTACTGTTCTGACATCATAAGATTTTTTGCAGTAGTCACCATACTTGGGACGAGGAATGACGAATACAGAATTTTCTTAGTGTGAACGTTGAAGCCTAACAAACTACATTTTATACTAGCGAGCGCCAGCAGCATTATCACGCTTTGGTGAAGTTTATTCAACCGTACACGAAGCTCTTTAGTAAGTGCGCAATCCGTTCATTTACCTTATCAAGTGTTGGTTTACCAAAGGACTTTAGAAATTGGTGCCGAGGAAATGGTTCAAACTCATGACTATTCCTATGGGATTAAGAAACTATGGAACGGCACCTACTGCCATCTTATTTCCTTCTTTCTTCCACGTTCTTACATCTGGTAATACACTTTATATTCTATTCTATTAATTAATAATGCTTGATAAATACAAACAAACCAGGGCGTAAATATTGCAAACTTCCAGTTTTCATTTTTTTTCGAACGGCCTACTTTCCTAATTGAAAATGGTCACTAGGTAGCGCCACCAGAAGGCATCTGCGGCACTACACTAAAAGGGTTTACCGAACTCATAAATTTTAAATGTCTTAGTGCCTGTGATTTCCCGTCTACACACTTTCATATACCTGGTAATACACCCATTTTAAATCAATTTATAGTGCTACAGTAATGGGAATCAGCATTGCTGTATTTTGGTATAGGGGTTTTTAAGGCATGTAAGGTCAGCAGGAGCGAATCGACAAGCGTAAGGTGGGACGACCTCAGGCTAGGTGGAACGAAAATCTCCGCAGGGCGGCTGGAAGCAACTGGATGAGAGTTACTGAGAATCAAGTTAAGTGGCGTGCGATCGAAGAGGCTTATGTCCAACTGTGGACTGCTGCAGGATAATAATGATGATGAAGGTCGCCACGGTCAACTGTTCAAGTGCTTGATGTAGCAGGATACCTTTGTCGAAGGAGAGTATCCTTTACCACTGACATCATCCCACATCGTTTCTGCTCCTAATATTCCCAAAACCCGTATTCCTCTCACAACAGAACAATACCGTATATTTGTTCTAACAATTTCATGGTAACAAATTCCATTTCACCCAAATGTACACTGCCTCTCTTTACCATAACTTTCCATAATCCATTACGAATCTATCAGCAGCAGAGACGATCGTTCGTGCGGCAAGCCCGTCTTACATATAGCGTTGATTTGCACACATCTATTCCACTCAGATTCAGACAGAGAGCCTAACCAATCACAATGCTGAAATCACGAATTATTCGAAATCGAGCGAATAAAGTGGTTGTATCATGGAAGCTATCTGCGTGTAAGGGCCTGTTCAAACCGCGTTTGAACTTCGAACGAGGTGGCAAACTGAAGCTGAAGCACGAACGCGTGACGTCAATGTAACGTACATTGAACATTTTGCGACAAGTATAATAAGTATCACTCATAGATTTGAACAAAGTTACAAAACTAAGTAAATATTATGAGCGAAACGAGTATTTTAGATTTAGAAAACGTTCCAATTTACTTAACATTTACGTCGGACGTCCATGCTAGGGATGTTGGCAATCAAACGAATAACAGTTTCCGAAGCAGGGTGGTCGTAAATACGTTTAAATTAGTAAATTTACCACATACTAGCTAACAGCCCGATTGACACAGTAGCTGAGCAGTTGACTTCAGTGTTTCAAATATTTGTTCTGTCAACGGATAGTTGTTCCGTCTGTGTTTGTGTAAGCTAGATTTACGCTCGCAAACGCACCAATGACACTAGGGAAATACTAGTGTTTGCAAAGTTGTTTTTCAGAAGGAATCTGCTGAAGAATTATTGTGTTTTTCTGCTGTACTAGGTTTACCTACGTGGTAGATAGTTATGTAGGAAAATAGGTTACATTTTCACGCTCACGGGTTCCTTGACCGTAAGACAAAGCAGTGTTCTAGAAGTGTTGTACTAACAATGGTTGTGCTTCCACTACCAAGACTATTGATACGCTGTGTTCGAGTAAAATACAGTCGCCTACAGTCGTCGGCTGTCAACATAAATGTATTTTTTTGTGTATAGTGTTTTGTTGGTGTTTAATGCATCATTTGTGCTATATTGAATTTTGTGTGTATTAATGTGTCCTTGTTACTTGAATAAATAAAATGAATTATTATTAATTATTAAAATCCTTGTTACTTCCTACTGTAATACATATTTATAAATGCGAAAAAATGTGAGGATAAATGGTCTCTAATGGTCTCTAATAGTAATGGTACTCTTTCACGCAAAAACTACTGAACGGGTTTGGATGTTTAGCACACAGATAGTAATTTATAACCTGGATTAACACATAGGATACTTTTTATCCCGGTAATATGATCCCGTGGGACAATTATTAGACTCCACGCGGGCACAGCCGCGGGCAAAAGCTAGTTAACAATAATTTTCGTACAAACAAGACTGCTAAAGTGTGGTTGCAATGAAGCACCGTGATGCGTCTAAACAGGCCTTATATTCCACGATCGCTCCACCATGTAACGTTCAAAGCTCTTTGGCTTCGCCCCAAATTTGAATATTCCATTGTGCATAACTAGAACACAGACTACGCATTCACCTCTAAAATAAAAACTTATCTTTAGTAATGGATATAAAATAAAATGAAATTTTCGCATGTACCTAAATATGAGAAAAAAGAAAAGGTGTTCCACCATTTTCTTTAAGTCGACGACACTTTTCTGGAACTCGTTACATTACATACGTAATGCTTTCACGTATGTAAATAATTTTATGATTGCGCATTTTTTGCTAAAGTCTGAGAATTTTGGGAATCCCTAGATGAATGCTATTTTTATCTTGATATTTTCTTGAATTGTTACGACTGATACGAACCGACTGAGAATAACATACCTATCTATTAACCTAAAAATGCTGGATATACAAAATCAAACCAAGGCGTAGAAATTGCAAACTTACAATTTTAATTTTTTTTCGAACGGCCTACTTTCCTAATTGAAAATTATCACTAGGTACCGCCACCAGAAGGCATCTGCAGCACTACACTAAAAGGATTTACCGAACCTATAAATTTTAAATGTCCTAGTGTCTGTGATTTCTTCGAGAACACAGAAATTCTGCCTGGACGTA
Organism: Noctua comes; assembly: GCA_963082995.1. NCBI lineage: Eukaryota > Metazoa > Arthropoda > Insecta > Lepidoptera > Noctuidae > Noctua > Noctua comes. The sequence goes on from OY720277.1 coordinate 5,574,567, forward strand.
GAAATATACAATTTTTAAAGCAGTTTTCTAACTTTTAATAAAAATGTAAAATTGCTTTTAAACTACAGCTGCCTATTATAATGGCCTATAAATAAAAAGACGATAATATTTAGTACTAACCAGGTACTTAGATCCATTACGACCTCACAGTGTAATAAAAATAATATTTTCAATTACATACCTTATATACAGTAGCAAATGTACTGCGTTCGTACGGTACACAGCAATAAAAATAAATGGTAACAGCTTTATACAATACAGAGGAACAAAACGGATATATCTCTTCGTTTTTACTTAATTAAACTTCATAACGAAAGTGATTAAAAAGAACGTAATGTTCTTCACAAACTTTTCCTTTTTATGACCTCACCCTTTTTTCTTGCAACGAAAAAAAAACATAGAATTTATGACTGACCATACTTCGGATTACACGAAGTTCAGGACCATAAATTGGTTTCGCCATATCTTTTATCACAAAAGCAATGTTGTAATGAAGTTTTCAGACAAATCGCAGCAAGTAAATTGGGAAAACTAATTTACTTTGGAAGTTTTCGTACTTGTATGATTGTGAGTAGCTTTATATCTTGAATCAGGAATTATGTAAATCCTACTTATAAATGTTGACGATTCCTGTTTCTCATTTAATACCGGAATATACTTCCACAACTCGTGTTTAAAATGATTGTGGCCTATGTTTGGTAAATACGTACTCCGCTTTTACACGATTTTATCCACCGAAATTTTCCGATTTTTTAAGTGTTTCAGAGCCATGTGTATAATTAAACCTATTCAATCATTGTAATTGGTTAATTGTTCAATTTTCGAATTTTGCTTAATGAAAAGGTGTTAAATTCATACTGCCATTTGGTAAGTTTCCCACCGTTTAGCTTATATAGGTTTTAACAGAAAAAAAGTAGGTCATCAATACCTACAGTATTTACATTTACATTGTTCTTCATCCATTACTTTACTTCGTAAAGCTGCGTCTATGCTTGGCGAGTCGAACACGAGCGGAGCACAAGCGGAGCACAAATTCCTTTGGCCGGAGTGCTCGGTCGAGGCTTCTAAGTCCGTCCACGATAAGCTAATTTGTAGACGTAGCTTCACATTTGAAGCTCGTCTGTCAGATCTGATCGTAGCTTCACTTAAGGCAGTGAATTGAGCTATGTATAATCTGAGAGACGAAAAGGTCGTTCAAAAAAGTTTTTATATTTTATAATCTAAATCGCCGCCGAGGTAGACCGCGCGCAAGTGGTGTGACGATCTGATCTCATTTGCGGGGCGAACATGGCCAGTATCGCACAGATCAGAGAGCTTTGGACGCAGAAAGGGGAGGCCCTTTCCTAGCAGTGGGACACTCAAAAAGGCTAACAAAAAAAAAAATAACCTAAGCATACAAGTTTGAAGTAGACATCATCGGCTTGAAACAAGAAGAAACTGCCCATGCTTTAGTTATTGACAATTTTATAGAAGCAGACTTGACGCAAAATGATAAATACTGCAACAAGCCATTAACACTTGAAAGTAATAACCGCACTCAGAACGAGCGAAGTAAGCACATTACTGCTTTTTTCAATTGCTCAGAATAATAAAATAGAATGGCTCATAAAGATTTATGCTCGCCACATTTTTCTTTTAATTTCAAAAGAAAATTAGGGAATGAAGCAGGAGCATTATGCGAGTTCTAAGGAATAACCTTAATTGAGAATAAAAGTTGTTTTCTTTATCTCTCCCGATCTGTTTAATCCTAATTCTGTAATTCTAATTGCGACGTCCCCTTATTACGGGCCCGGGGCCCAATCAATAGTCGTCAAACTAGCTCAACATCTGCGGGCCTCAATAAATAATCCCTTTGACATGTAGCCGCAATATATTTTTTGGAACTGTGTTATATTTATACATTTCTTCTAACCGACCCTTACTTTGGAATCTTTTGAGAGCAAGGTCTTTCAGGCTCCGGAATTTTTTAGCCATTTTTGTGGTCGAATGCTTAGATAAATTAGCTTTGGTAAGGTTGGTTTTGGTCGTTGAGAGAATGACTGAAAAGAGAATTACTAATAAGCCGGTTGCCAGTTGATGTACGTTCAGGGCATACTCTATAAGGACATCATTATGTATAGCGAACTTTCTGGGAACGTCTTTTGAAAGTTCAGGTTTATGCTTATACGAGTAGTACCGGAAAGGCGCGCGATGTACACACGACGACACATCATACATATCCAGTAAAACCTGACCTTGCTTTGTATGAGCTACCCGTACATTGAGAGATCAGCCTAATTTGGTTTATCATAGCTTGACTGGTCGTCGTGTGTACGAACGTGTACGAAGCAAAAGGAGTATAACGTGTTCTTAAGTTTTGGATCTCCCTTGTAGGTTAGCGGCATGTGTTTAAGTTTGTAATATTAAGATTATAATCTCGAACCATTTAATTATTAAATGCAAAGTAATGTTTTAAACGAACTTAATCCTCGAAAAATGTGTGGTTGATCTGAATATTATATGTCGGATCGGGTCGTTAGTATGGACATAAAATGAGTTGCAAGTGCGCTGGTGGTGACGTCACGCGACCTACTTACAAGTCCACCCACACCACAGCGTGCTTCTACAGAGCCCTGATGTTTACAGCTCGAGGCGAGGACGACGGTCAATGTCTGATCGCAGCGGAGTTGAGACGTCCTGGAACTGTAGCCGATTAATTGTGCCCCGTGTTATTGTGTAAATTGTAATTTCAAGTAATTTGTTAGTTTAATAGAAACAGTATATCGCACCCAGTGTGTTTTCATAGCACGAAACCCACCGTCTGCCCACATGATGTACGAGCCTAACGGAATAAATACTGACAATAATAATAATACTGTTAATATTAAAGGGATTTTTGGCATTATAAATATTAAGAAGGGAACTATTAAATCCATGAAAAGAGTAAGATAAAGATTTGAGAATTCAGGTTAATGCTCTTAAAAACATTTATTATTTCTTAGCATTATTGTTTCTTAATTCTGGAATCACTAGTAGGACACAGGTAACTTAATCAACTAGATTATTAGACTATACTGTCTGTCTACATGACAGAATCACAGAGGCCTCTAACAATCCCCTGGGGACGAGACTAGGCTACACCGTCATTATGCCCTTTACATCTTGGCCTAGCTACATACTCAAGCGACACGCGTCTTGCTGCAGCTACTGCGGATAAAACAAATGAAAAGAGTTTTTTAGAGAGCGCGATACCGCAGGTCGCATCACGGTGACTCGTAGCGCAAGCGTTAAGAAAACAAATGACAAGCGAGAGTGTTGCTTGATGCATGACGCATCGCCCGAGAATTTGAACAGAGCCTTAGAGCTTGTTCAGACTCGGCGGGAACCGTGCGATTTCAGAATCGCATGGAAATCGAGAGAGTCTTATTTGTATGAGTTATTAAGTAATCGTTAATCAAGCCGCGACATGCGGGAACCGCGCGATTTCCGCATGTCTGTACTAGCCCTTAGGGTCCGTTTCCACCAAGCGGAAATACTGAATAAAGGACTGGATCAGTATTGCCTTCAAACATAAATAAATGAGGTAAGGACAAAGCGTCTCCTCGCGCGTGCTCGAGGATCTGCGAACAAAGACGATGACTTTATTCTGTGCCATCAAAAAAGTGCGCGAGGATTTTTCTGCGTGCTGGACACGGACCCTTAAAAGGCCTTATTTTAAGCTCTTTAATAATACGCGCTAATAACGAAATATATAAAGTTTCTCAAGAAGCGATCAGAATCAATTTTAAAATCCAGGAATACGTACCGATAATTATCGGAAATTGACTCTCGCCGGCTCCTTTTTATCCCTTTTCCGATTATAAAGTATCCGTTTAATCCGTTTTCCACTTAGCTTTGTTAATCCTACCGTAATCCAACTATTTCTGGATCCATATTATAAATAAAAGCACTAAAGTACCCTGAACAGCTCTCCGATATTAGTTGCCTTTTTCGAATAATTCAATATGAATGCAGTAGAAACGGTACAAGTTTTATTTTAAAGAACACCGGCGAACGCCCAAACAAATTTTTGTTGACATTTTTTTTTTGCGTCTGACTATGAAAAATATCTAAAAGTATAGAGTTTGAATTTCTGAACAGTTTTGTCTTTCGTTATACTTTTATAGGAAGTCAGGAATTAAAGATATTTCAGTTTAAAGTTTTAGAGGTTATGTCTTGTCAAAAATAGACTAATCGAAAAAGAAATATAGGAATATCTACTTATCACTTAAAATATCATTGATAGAAATGCATTTTCAATACAAATAATCAACGTACTACGTATTTAGGATATTAAGTCCAACCGAATGTCCGTAGGTCTGCCACATGGACATGGCCATATGAAACGTAGGTAGGTACCTACATACAACCTACTTAAATAAATATTTATTTAATAATCTTAGTCAACTATCTTTAGGGCAGTTAGTAATAGATATATTATATGATTAATTACATGGTAAGAGTAGGTCATTGGTAGGTACTTATTAAAAAAAAACCTTTTTTTTTTAAGGTTTATTCAAAAATCCAAATCAAAATATTTTATTTCACATAGGCCTCGATGGGCACATATAAAACGTCGACAAAACGGTGCACGGTTCGGGTTGGTCGTTTCCTATGGAGAAGAACCGACAAGAAACTCCATGGTTACTCTTTTCAAATCATTTGGTGTTACAATATTATTATGGATACAGCATTTGTACTTAAGTATGGGGGGACAGCGTAGGCCCGACAATGACTCGTTGCTTACTACTCAAAAAATGTAGAACAAAAATAAAAAGTTAACAAGCAGCTGGGAATCTACAAAGCCTACAATGTTTTGTCTTAATATTAAGTCACTCTGTCTTTGAAGGGTTGAACAGCCACATAAAAGGCACACATTTGTATGCCCCCTCGTACTTGGTCCAGCTTCTTCACTGCCAGAAACTTCTCTTTGCATGGTACCATTAACTGCAGCCATTGCAAGATCTCTGCATGCCTCGCAGACATGGTCATCTTCCAAAATCTAACAACAAAAGGAAAATACTCTTAATACATTAGAATGATTTATTATTAATGTCATTTAAAAACATGATTTTAAACAACTACAAACAGAAATCAAACAAAAATCTTGTATTATACTTGATGAACAGTTCTAGGCAATGAAGATAATCAATATCTTGTAACGGGACTAGTCGTCAGTAATACTTACAATTTGAGGATATACCCAGCTGCAGATTAAAGCAGTGAATCTCGAGTCAAGTGCCAATGCCGCATTTTATTGATACATATGTTGCAGTTGACGCACATGATGCGTGTAGGCGCTACACGGCTACCCATCGTGATAAACAAATCGATGCACACACAACAAAATCCAAGGTATCAGGCAGAATCGGAATCCAGAGTCACAGAAAAATGTCGTCGTATAGGCAAACAATCAGAATCCTTAGGCAAGCACTAGTCACACAGGGAACAGTAAATCTCAGACTCCATAAACAGAAGCAGTCGATAAAGTAGAAAATCACGGAAAATCGATGGAAAACAAAATAACGAGACGCACGCACAGACGACAACTACAAGTTAGGGTCCAGCAAACGCCGCCACGAGAAGCTAGAAGCGGCTACAAAGGTAGCTGAAGCGCGCGACAGCCACTTGTGGCCGGTGGTCGACACTTGCGGTCGGTGGCTGCTACTTTTTTTTAGCCCATGCATGCGGTATCATAATGGACTCGGACGAAGAATGTTGACTGAGGTAAGGGAGAGAGGGGTCGGGAATCACGCAAGTGGGCGGCGTTTAGTGGCCGGTGCGGGCCACAAGAAGCAAGCAGCGACGATTTGTAGCGTGTGGCGGCCACCGGCGTCAACCGTGTGCGGGAGTCCATATAAAATGTATGAAAACTACAGGAAATATGCCGGTGGCGTCGTTTTGTGGTTGTGGCCGGTGGCCCATGTGCGGGAACCCTTATCTGTTCATGTCAAAATATGCGGCCGGTTGACAATTGAAATGTCATGTTTTTTTTTGGGATGTTGCCATACTCGAATTTCACTACGATGTCATTTGTATATATTAAAAAACTATGACCGCTATAATCTTAGCACAAACAATCGTGTTTATTTTTTAAACTAAGCCATGATTATTTATTATCATCACAGATATAGATAGAATCAATAATCTAGTCAATTAAGCTCCCAATTAAGAAGATTTTTTTTCCAGACTTTGATAGGCCTTATGGTTGATTTGATAAAACTTAGTAAATTATTTCGTCGGTATCTATTACGGTGACATACGTAGACGCTTAATAATTTCATCAACAATTTCCTCGCCCGTGTTCTTTCCTTTATTACTGTGTTGGAACTTTTCACTCCACTTTAATTCTTGTCGTGAAAGAAATAATGAACATATTATATCCTTTAGAACATTGTTATTTGTTTTCTCCATAAAAAGCGTGAAATTGTAGTATTATTGATATTTTATCTAGGTCAATTCCCAGATTAGTCGAAATTATAAGTAGTTCAGCTTAGAAAATTGTTTTTGACAGCTGAGAAAACAATTGCCTTGCAGGCAACTAGAAAACTCATCTGTCAACTGTTGTCTCAGTTCAGCGAGTAATAAGTACTTCAGAAAGCTTTTATAAGTGGGTAGATGCTTTAAAGTAACTTAATAAATCATTACCAGATATCTTTATACCTGTGTGTACTGAACTCTTGGTCTGGTGACCGCAGCCATTACTGCTAAGCATGATCTCCTTGTGCAATTTCCAGGTCTAGCAAACTGTTGTTCAGTTTTATTACATCAGGGATTTCTCGGTAGCCATTCGGACTCAGTATTTTGTGCGCCAAACGCGGGAATCATAGAAAGCCCTTCTGGATTTCAGGCATGATAAAATGTTGTGAGAGTTGAAAAAAATACATACACTCGCCTATTCTACTGAACGCCACGTGTTGCCATCCCTACTTGCTTGTTTTGCTTCACCCACGTTCGTGCCTCTAGTTTTACACGTGTATTGGATTCAAGTACTGTCGACTTCTTTGTCATTTTAGAAAAAACTGCCACCTGAATTGATACTTCACTAAGGTTGTATCTATCTAACTGTTACATCGAACTCAATGCAAAAATAGACTTTGACGTTTTGTGAATTGCAAGTGACATTAAATCTTAAGGATCGGTCAAAAATTGCGGACTCAGCTCCGGACACGGACACTGACAGATACTTCAGTATTGTTCGCACATGTCCGTCTCCCTCTGTTGCCATTTCTGCAATCTGCTCTGGATCTCAGGTCCATCTTCACCGACAAGAAAAATCTTGTCGACAAACAATATGTACGAAGCCACACTGAACTCGTCCGTGTTGCCATCAGCTTTCGGACATAGGTACAATAAGGCTAGTGATGTCAGTAAATAAATTGAAATAAATGGCGGTAGTTCCTCCGTCCTTCGCTTACCATTACCACCTGCCATTATAATCTCCGCCATACTTTGATGGGACACGTTCTAAACAACTTTGTTAACTACAAAACTTTGGTTATGGTGCAGATGGTAATTCTGTACCATAACATTTAGTGGTACTTTCGCGTGACTTCGTACGTGCCGACTTGGATAATGATCAGAGTACATTTTGAATCAGATAGATACAGAGTACAGTATGTCTGGGTTGTTAATTGTAGAGGGTGAAGTCAGTTTGGTTTTTCTGATTGATAGAAATGGAGCAGCCCAAAGACCGATTAACGGGTTCAAACTCAAGATTATTATTTTAAAATAATGACTTACTTATGCTTGGACATGATCATATCTAATACATGGTATAAAAAGGCCTACTAATTAGATATCATCTTTTGGTTTACTATATAGGAATGAGGTTTCTGACAGAAAACTAAAACTCATAACCTGTGTTAAGCTCGCCTTTGTAGATAAGCTGTAATAAAACAATGAAGCCTAAGAAGTTAATTAATTTATGTTTACAAAAAGACCATTGCTTTGTTGGTCGAGTGTCTGCAAACGCGACTGCTGAGCATGGGGGTTCGATTCTCGGGTCGGGCAAAATGTTATTAGGTTTTTTCATCAGGAGTTTACTCAGTAGCTGCCACGGATTCTGGATTTGTGCCCGGTTGATGACAATAGGCTCAATCTCTATTACATAAAACTTTCGCAGCGAAATGTAAGTGTGCCTTAATTAGGTACACCTCTACCTTACCCTTCGGGCATTACAAGCTTGATGTTATGTTATGTAACAAAGAATAAGAATGGGATCAGATATTCTTTTAACAAAAAGATAAATTTTCTTTCCAACATAAAAACTAGGAAGTGGTGAATAGTAGGCGTTTCTGAGAACTACCTCTTGTTACTTTTAAAATTCAAAGCTGAATTTCAGCTTATTTTGAATATTTAATAGAGAAAACTAAGCCCCAAAAAGGTTTTTTTGTTCATTAAAAGAAGTTACTATTCTTAGGTAGATTCACGTGTTTTCAGTTAAAACAACAATCTTAGATTCTTTTCATCATAATATCTTTATTTTTTGGGATAAAAGTAATCTGTTTTCGTCTCGTTGACCTAATTTGTCGTCATGCGTAATTTCATAACGATACATTGTGCGCTGAACCGTGATTAAGTGCTAACCCACGCTTATATTTATTGGTTGTTATTCAAGTGTTCTGATTAATTGGCCGTAGTAAGCTTTTACTTCGATAATGATGTTCAAATCATTCTAATGATTATACAGGGTGTAAACAGAACCTTCACATAGCCGTCAACCAAGCATTCTGCACATCAAACTAAGTAACTTTACGCACAAATTATTGCTGAGAATCGACTTTTTTTTTTGGGGTTAAAAATCACGTTTTACGGTAGGACTCGCTGGAAAGCACTCAAATAATTGTGCTGATGGGTGGATTTAATAGTACGGGGGTCGTGGAGGTGTGTTGTGTAAAGTAAAAATCTTACATTAAAAACATGTATTTAAAAAAAACTTGTGAAAAAGTTGGATCTTTGACCCCCAATATCTCCGTAACTAGAAGGTTCCCAGGTATGGTCAAGAACAAAAAAATTATCGCAAAGACGGGGAGAACAAGTGTCTTTCGGATATGTTAAGGGTCTATTTACACCCTTTATTCTACCTGTGAAAAGAACGCTTTTTCTGTATTACTTGTAACCTTTTGCGTGTGACCGGAAACTGGCTGGAAAGTCTCACAACCAGTCTTACCAAGGGGTACCGTACTACCCAGTACTAAATGGGTTGTGGAGGTCAGATAGACAGTCGCTCCATGTAAAATACAGGTATTCAGCTGCATCCGCTTAAACTGGATGCTGACCCGCTGATAGTTGGGAAAACGCTAGGCAGAAGATGATATTGAATAACGATGTAGAAATACGCAACGTTTTTAAAACGATCACTCCTTGTAAATTATTCTGTAGCAAAAAAATCTCCATAAAGAAAAATATAGTCTGCATTTTTCTTAACAAAGCAGTAAAAAATAATCCACAGCAATAATCTCTCCACAAACCATTTTAAGACATTTTGATAACTTCAATAATATATCCGAACGACTTTTATTACGCAGATGGTGCACAGAATACAATATGTAAAACGCTGACTGCATATAAGCGGCAAAGAAAGTTAGCAAGCTCCGCGAAACTTTAATGTACGAGCACGTATTGCAACAGATTGTAAAAGACAGCAATAAACATGATGATAGTTTTGTTTTTAATAAAATTGTTTTCGTGATATTGTTTTTTGTTTATAATTCACAAGCTGTGTACACAATGGGATTTAGGCCAGCGGTTTAGGCTGAACGCTGTCTGTCAGTGAGCGATTGGACAAAAAAAAATTTTTGACAAGTAAATAAGTTGTAGGTACAGACAGCAGCTCATCAAGCTACCCGAAACTGTCCCCATTTCCCCAATCAATCTTGAACCCAATGCTTTAGCGATAAAGTTGAAAATGAATTAAATAAATTTGACAGATTGTTGAAGCTTGATGCGCTGGCGGCGTCTGTACATAGCCTACAGTACCTTTTCCGAAGTCTTGACGTATACAGGGTGTAAACAGACCCTTCACATAGCCGTCAACCAAGCATTCTGGACATCAGACTAAGTAACTTTACGCAAAAATTATTGCTGGGAATCGACTCTTTTTTTTTTGGGGTGAAAAATCACGTTTTACGGTAGGACTCGATGGAAAGCACTCAAAGCATTGTGCTGATGGATGGATTGAATAGTACGGGGGTTGTGGAGGTGTGAAGTAAAAATCTTACATTAAAAACATGTATTTAAAAAAAAGTTGGAACTTTGACCCCCAATATCTCCGTAACTAGAAGGTTCCCAGGTATGGTCTATAACAAAAATATGATCGCAAAGACGGGGAAAATAAGTGCCTTTCGGTTATGTTAAGCGTCTATTTACACCCTTTATGTAGATATCAGTACCATCATAAAATTTGATTTAAAAATATATTTAATATTAAAACAACCGATGTTAAAAGAAAAGAAGCCTACTAGCATTGAGTACTAGGTCAACCAATACTATTCCCTTTAACAATGATAACAAGTACTTAATATATTTTTCTGCCCTATTTCTTTTGAACCTTTTAAAAATTCATATCATTTTAATAAAATATCGATAGCTACACCCACGTCCGTTCCAAAATACATTTGTAGTCATAATAATTTTAATCTAATTAACTATAAGTCTTATTAGAAAAAATATCGATGTCGATGTTTATCTTGTCGCGGCCCACACTAATAACACGTCTGGGTCATCACTATACCGTGTTATTCGAAAGTGATTGATATAAATGTCATTGACTAGTGTCTTGCGTCTGGAAAATCCATACTAGTTACTAGCCAGCTTATCGCTTTATGATCTAATATATAATAATAATTCGTAGACGCAAGTTGGTATAACTTGTAATAATATCAATTTAATCTAGGTTTAAAAAGTCTGACAGCCAATCTTACCAAGAGGTATCGTATTACCTAGTACTAACTGGGTTGTGGAGGTCAGATAGGCAGTCGCTCCATGTAAAATGCTAAAAGCTGCAGAACACTGGAAGCCGACCCTAACATAGTTGGGAAAAGGCTAGGCAGATGATGAGTAGCCTACAGTCTAGATTTCTTTCGAGTATATTGGCAATAGGCCTTACTACACGGGACTTAAACAGAACTGGCAAAACGTGGGTAAACTAGGTATCGGTACAACTCAACCTTATCCTTCAGTGAAAACTGGCTTTATATTTATAAAGAAAAGAAGTGTGAAACTCGTGTAGTTTTATTTAAATACATCCTGAAACACACATAGCGCTTATTTAAGGACTATTCAGAGCACAAACAGCTACGCTGTAACGATCTGACCATTAAATACATTTAGTTCTAAGCCCGCAATTATAACAACACGAAACTGCGCAGTGTGCATAAATACTAAACTACCTAAATTCGGGCACTGCGAGTGACTAACGTGTTCATGTGAAACCTAAAACAAACAGCACCACAACTGCAAAATACGCCCACGGTAGCTTCGGTCCTGAAACACGGACACGGGATGGTACGTTCATGTTCACACAACTCCTTGAAAGTGTTGAGCACCCACTTGGGAACCACCCCAAGAATATTTCGAGAACTGCAATACCTTTGAAAGAATTTCCGCATAATAAAATAACTTCGTACCAAAACCCCCGGGGAAGCGACGCAATTATCCACATTAAAGATTCAAGCATTTTGCATAATCTTCGACTCCATGATGTGGAAAAATTGGGCAATATATAATATAATTAGGTTTTGCTATAAAGTGAGGATACGATAATCTTAACGATGCCACTTCATTTTACGTTTTATGTTAGGATTCATATCATATGAGAGGCAAACTTGTGTGAATGTTTAATAAAAATGATTAACGATGGTCTCGGGGTCCAAACTAATGGAGTGAAGGAACTGTTACTATTAATATCTGTTCGTTTATCAAGAACAAGTTGCTGAAGTGGAACAGTTTTAGTATTCCTCAAAGTTTTTTAACAGGTGCTACAAATAAGCGATGAAACTCTTCCATGATGATTAAAGTTCATTTAACCACTTAGGCTAGTGCGAACTACTAATACATAAGCTTTTGTAGTTTAATTATCTCTTCTTGTATGAAAATGTTCATGCATCGGTATACTAATGAAGGTTTACTCCAATTTTCGTTCGGACAGTTTTCTTTTGGCCTTAAAACAAATGATTGCGCTTCCATGAGACAGAGACAAAACGTCCAAAAGCGATAGCAAAGTGACCACTATGTTTAAATGTAAGATTGGACGAGGGCAGTCCCCCGTGGTTTTCTCCGACAGCCATGGGGACGGAATGGGTGATTCATAGTCTTTACGGCAAGCAATACATTGTTACACACACACACAAGATCCCCACACAAGATATAAAACGGCACACATATAACATCACGCACACATCACGGTATTGAATATTTTAGTACAAAACTTAGCATAATACTAATAAAGAGAGCGTATAAAACAACAGCACCTGAAAAATTCAACATTATTCCACCTTTACTATCATATCTGTCTCGCCGTAAAATAAAAAAATCTAAGACTTCTTATTTTACCGGCAGCTCAACAGTATTTCTTTAATTAAAATTTTGACAAAAACATTAAATAACTAATGGGCTGACCTACATTCCAGTCTTGTAAGTTATGTATTATTCTTCAATGCTTAAAGTTTTTAGACTAGGGCTTAAATACAATAAAGACTAGCTTTTACGCCTACGTTTAGTTCTTCTATTGTTGTCCTAAGAAAACAACTAGGAATAGGTAAGTACCTTATTTACAACGGAAAGTGACAAACGTTAAAAGGGCAATGGCCATAATACCCGTAGCTTCGCCACAAAGGACATTATTCAATTACAATAATACTGGTATAAAGAGAATCAGCTAAACATTTCTCGGAATTTCAGAATGAACTGCTCAAAGCGGATTTTAATAATTATTTCATTTTTCTTCGTAATATAATTTCATTATAGAAAGTGATTTGGAAACAAAAGCTCGCGAGAGATAGCTGCGGGTATCCGAATTCCGTTATCAAAATTGTACCAAATTTGTTTTGGCCGCGTTCTCTCTGACTTTAAATCCATTGGCTAGATTCTGTAACTCAAATAACAATTGAATATTTGTCGACTAACGAAACCTCTTTGGAAACCTCGCTTTAACGCCATTTCATGCTTGTCTCGAATCAGAAATCTAACACGTAGCCTTAACCTCAGAAGGTTTGGCTAGCAATTTAGGTCATCTGTCTATTCTGGGGGTATAGCTGAAAATCTAGTACGTGGTACTTTTTCTGTTTTATTTGACCTGATTTAATCAAATAAACAGAATGTAAAACTAACGTAACTAACTACCTACAAACACGTAAAGTTAAATATCCTAACAACAAACTAAAATTAGTTTAGTAAAGTTTCAATAGTTTCTTTCAAAGACGAAACTTAAGTTTAATATTTGCTAATATAATAATAAAGTGGTAAATAAAAGCCACTTTATCCCAAAACAAAGCTTATGTAATACCCGCATTAATACCCGATTTTTATTACCAGACCTCAAAATTAGTTTCCAAAACTAGTGATTCATAAGACTAAGAGTGCCATCTTACTAATAGAACTATCTCTAAACTGGCACGCGTTCAAAACATATTCCCGGATCTTGTAGACAATGGCGAAACTTTGCCACACTTCGACTTACATTGACGGGCTAATATATTGATAGATCGGTTTACATTACCCGGGTAGTTCAATGGACTGTTAAGTATTGTTTATAAACTTTGCTTGTCTATCTGTCTGTTGCTTTTTTCGCATTACAGGCTGAACAGATTTCGATGACATTTGACACGCAAATAAACCATGACCTGTTTTATCACATAAGATACTTTTTGTCCCTATAGTACGAAGCCGGGGGAAGAAAGTTAGAAAGCAACTCGACAGAGGTAAAGCTTAAATTAAACCATAGAAAATTAAAACAAACAAATTTTAAATTTCGGTGTGCCTGGTCTTACTTACCTGCAAAACAAATCCACCCTGTATAGCCGAAATGCTTACCACAGACCTACAAATGAAACACCAAAAAACGACATAATGGTGATTACAGAATGTCTGGGCTACCATATTATAAATAAATATCTACTATAATATAATACTATTGATCTCATTAATAAATTATAAATGATACTGATACATGGTGTTGTTTTATGATACTATGTCTATAATTATATCCTGTAGTTGTATGTACTAAGTATTGTTACTAATCGTTGTAAATTTTGATTAAGCATGGTTATTTATCGTTAACTGTATTAAATTTTATTTTAATATAATGTGTATATTGCTGTACCCTAACAGGGTATATTGTTCTTAGCTGTAAAATCTTTTGTTACACCTTTTTAACAATGTGGAACGCAAATAAATTGAATATGAATCGCAAATATTGATACTGCATTTGACCCTATTCTTGATTCAGTTTTTTGAACTGTCATTCGCCATAAGAGAATGAAAGACATGAAAATCCATACAAAATCCCCAAATCACTACTATACTACGTATATTCAAACAATAGTAATTCACTACCGGACATAACCATATTCCACCGTCAACTGAATATCAGTACACAACATATGTACGTCATAAATCATTTCTTAGTCCAGGTATTAACCTAAATACGTTCATACGTACCACCTCCGCCCCCTGGAACTAATGATGACATACGACAACTATTCACGGAAGCTTCCTTACGTCTCTATAAGTAAGGTATTAAATATGTTGCTCAAACCATCAAAGGTTCTAGCATAAATACTATGTACTGACGGCTTAAGCTCGCGATCAAGGCAACAAATCCTTGCTAATTGCCTACCGGTCTACTTCAAACACGGTAATACATTTCCCAAGAAACAAGGTAAATCTTAAGAAAACCATTACGAAATATTTATTTTATAAGTCTCCGGAATTTCTGTACAAACAACCTTTGGCGTTATTTAAGCGGAACTCAATTAAGTAATTAGAGGAGATTTTAATTTGGGTGTGTTAATTATTGTTATGTTGAAATTCGTTTATTAATTTTACTAATTTACATTTTATCTTTTTAATTCCTTTATAAAATCAATATATTAAAAAAAATATATAAAATTTATTTTTTATTTTTATTTTTATACAAAACAGTTAAGGTAAATTTCATTATGAACACACATTACAGGACCAAAGATTCTGAAAAATGTATCACCCACTAAACCACCCCAGACACGTGTGTTGGATTATAGCCCGTTCCCTCTTACAGATAGAAGGAGGCCTGCGTCCAGCTGTGGGAACATTATAATATATAACTATCTATCTCCCCAGCCCTCCCAACTATGTTGAGGTCGGCTTCCAGTCTCACCGGATGCAGCTGAATATCACTCTTTTACATGGAGCGACTGCCTATCTGACCTCCACAACCACAACTCCTCAGGTATTGGTCGAGGCTCTTGGCAATTAAGCCATGGGCTGATACAACTATCGGCACAATGATCGCTGAGTCCACATCCCACATGTCGACAACCTCGTGAGCCAAGTCAAGGTACATAATATTATTATATTATTATTATTTCCTTATATTTATGTTTACTCAAAAAATGAATAATCCCTAAATAATATCCGAGATTTTATCGTTGAAACATTTTTTTCTACGAAATCACTCATACACAGACACTATAGATGTGAAATTCCATTAAAAAAAATCAATAATTTAACTAATCGATAAAAATATACCTACAGAATTGGATATTAATACAAACCCTAAAGAAAATTCTAGTACTTACGTTAAGTAAACACAGTAAATTAAGGTGAACAATATAACAATACTTCTAATTCTTTAGAAATATCCGATACAGTAATCTTCACTTGAAAGTCAAAATAAAAGCTCACTAGAATCTTTCAGTTAAATCAAAGTTTAATAAATAATGATAACTATCTTGAAAATAAATTATTTCATTTACCTAATTATTAAAAAAGAAAATTAAATACCAATGTTGTTTTAATGAATTTCAGTATATTTTTATTATGGTTCAAAATTAATTTGCCGCATCACTCAAAAAATATTTGAGAGATTTGCATGCTTTATTTTGCTTTTTATTGAACAGAAAATATAGTTTTTGCAATAAAAATATAAAATAAATGTCAACTTACCTTGTGTTATCAATAGAAATATAAATATTCTAATCGCAATCCTTAAGTTAAACATTTTTACAAACTGTTTCGAATTTAATTTCTATAACAATAATCAACTATCACTTTATATACATTTAAATAATATGATACACTTTTTTATATTAATTTACTATTACTATTATTTTTTATGTAGCACTGCACTGTTCGTAGCGTATTTATTCATTGCGTATTTTCGTAGCGCGTAGCGTCGTAGCGGTGCGCGTAGCAAGCGTGCGCTATCGGCGGGTCTACGAGAAGACTGGCTATTATACAGGGCGCGCTTAAGCGCCAGGGGCTCTCGCGGGTTGATGAACGAGGTTACTCATCTGTTTGTTCTTTTCAAATGGAATCTCTAACGGGGCTCTTTTCACAGCCGCCCAAGAGGGTAGCATGTTCCATTTCGGAAGTACTCTTTAGGAAGTAGCCGTTGATTACTGTTTTAATACTCTTTAAATGTTTTAGATTCGTACGTTTGTTGAATTGTTTTTTTGTGTGTGTTGATAAAACCATGTTTGTTTTTTTTATATAAATTAATCATTTTTACTGCGAACTCAAAGCTTTTTCAGAGCTTTACAAGACTCAGAGAACCCACTCAACAGAAACTATTAAAAAATTCAAAGACCATTTATTTTATTGAGGAAAAAAACAGTCAAGCTAGTTATTTACCCCAAAATGTTGGCATCAATTTTATTTTCCGTTGGGTTATATCTCCGTTGGTTTGTTTTGGTGTGTTCCCAGCCACCACCGGTCTCGTTTATAAGACACACGACTCATAAAACGTTATTGGTTCCTTTATTTATTTAGTAGCGATCTTCTGCCACTGCTCTTTGTATTTCGGAACAAAGACGTATATTAAAATCGGGACAGATATCAACATAGTATGCTATAGATAGATTTTTTTAATATTACTATCAAGTTGAGGACTTTTCGGATGTACTTTAGGAGCAAATGTGTGTACTTAAGAGAAAAAGTGTGTCAATAGATGACTAGTAGTGTAATTACTCGTATTTGGATGTCACCAAATTCTGCCCAAACGAAGTACCGAGGTACACTTAGTGGCATTAAATACACTAGATTACACTGAATAATATTGCATTTATATATTTTTCTTATCGTTACCCGTGGACGAGAATAAAATAACTTTTAACGTAATAAAAAGCTCGCAATTTTGGGCACAATTATACTATCTTGGTCCATTACCTAACCTATTAAAAAAAAAACTGTCATGTTGACAGTTGTCTGTCGGCTTCAGCTGCTGTTGTTTTGGTTTCATTTCAAATATTTTTATAGTTTAATTCAATCTGAGTTCAATAATAACTCTCATTGTATAATCGATTTTCGATAGGCAAAGTTATGTACCTACCTAACATAAAAAAGGATGCTTATACCCAAAGTAGCTGAATACAAGTTGTGAATATTGATGAACAGTACTTAATATAGGAAGCAGTGTTAGAAGTTTAACAGAGCGAATAACAAACTCGATAAATAAATGAGTTCCTTAGCGCCGACATCCAAGGGTTCCAACTTGATGGGACCTGGATCCTCCGTCATATCCCAGCTTAACATAAATCAAGCCAGATCATCCAGGTTTCAGTGAATGGAAGTCGCATTTAATTGAAGCCAAATCGTAATGTCGATTATCAATAGCCAATCCGTCAGGAGTACAGGCACCAAATCGTGAGGTAACAAAAGTCCAGAAAGAATAGCTAAGATTTCGGGATCACTGTTTCGTCAAGAACCGAATCGTGAGGTGACAAACGGAATACCAGAAACTGCCAGAAAGAATAGCCAAGTTATTAAACAAAATACACAACACAAACAAACAACAGAGTACCCCGAAACGCAGAAATGAACGGAATGACATGTGAATGACATTTTTATCCACGAAAAAATGTCCACAGAACACATATACTACTAAGGTCAACCCGTACATGCAAAGTTGCCACATGATTTAATTGTGTTACAAGTTATTAAAATTTTAAATAATTTATTAAGTAGTTTTCAATTATTTATGGATAAAAACACAATTATTTTCGAATTCCTCTATTTTTTCTCTACGATTTGGTGCACGTGTACCTCGAGGTACATGTTTGGGCAAAGTTGTATGGGCTTTTGCTGACCTCCTTTCAAAAATAGAAGGAAAGGATAAACTTGGCGTAATTTACACCATCCATACTTTTACTAATATTATAATAAGTGCAGCTGTTAGGAAACTCAATTCTGGATTAAGCTCGCCATTGTTGTGTCATAAGCTATATTATTGCAATTTGTGTGAATATTTTTATTAATAAAGAATAAGAATAAATGCGAAAGTAACTCTGTTTGTTTGTTACCTTACCACGAGTGAACGGCTGATCGGATTGTAATTAAATTTGACAAGGAGATAGATTATTGCTTGGGCAAAGACATAGTAAATTTTTTGCTTACACATTCACATCAAAATTTCCACGCGAACGAAGTCCCGGGCAACAGCTAGTTCAAAATAAGTGACGAAATCTATTCTATTTTTTCTTTCGACTACTTGAATTGGAGTCCATACAGTATAGTAATTACATAATCGACAAAGATTAGTAAACTATCGGCTTTTGTTCAGGAAAAAAAACCAAGTCATAAGTTTAAAAATATGCTAGAAACAGCTCACATTTGATACCAATTCCCCACCCGGGAATTCAGTTTCCATACGTTCGAAACTTTCGCGATATTACAATGAAATAAAGACTAAGTTAGCTCTAGGGTTATTATCTGCTACCTATGTAAATTTTATTGCAGTAACTTCAGGAATCCTTTTAACCCGTCCATGTATAGAGTCCGACAAGAATAATTTACCAGGATATAAGTACCAACGGAAAATGTTGAAAAATAAAGATGCAAATATTATCATTATTATCTATTGAATAAATCTAAATCCTATAAAGAAACAAAAAGTATTTATTAGTCCGCAAAGGACAATCCAAAAAAAAATGGTTAAATTAACAGTAAAATAAAATTTTATAAAAAAGTACGAAGCCAAAATGCTGAAAGGCCTATCTCAGCATGGATATAGTATAAACTCATGAATAAGTAAATCAAACCATCATTACGTTAAGCGAAAATTAACTAGCATTTTATCGACATACATGTCTACCAGTGGCGAAGGTTCCATACAACTCGATTCCCACCGGATTCTCTGTGAAAAATGGCACAGTCAGTATTCTATAGACAAATAATATAATCAAGTTAAAGATATGTACTCCGGCCTACCTCTTACAAAAATTGACCCTTCGCTACTGATGTCTACTCATCTAATTCTAGCTAATGGACCAACTCTTTTAAAATCTCTGGACTAGGTATTAATTAAAACACGCCTATGTCTAAAAAGATACCAAAACCGTTCTGATTTTTGCAAAAAGACCAAGCCCGTGGGAACGAGAATAGTGCTCGGCTAGTTTCCATTTCAGTTACATTTTTATTGCAAACTAGAGAGGTAATGGAACTTATGGATACTCGAATCAGTTGATCAAATTGTAATTAAAACCATGGTCGCTACTGAAAGTAGCCAAATTAACAGCTCAGTTCTTGGCCGACACAATTAAGATTGGCATCGACTAAGAATAAGAAGAAAATCTTTTTTTTTGTTTGCAAAACTTTGATGAAAGTCAAGCAGTGTCGTGTGAATGTCGCTAAAATAGCAGAAACAACCAAGTTTTAGCTAGTTAGCAGTGGCGAAGGTGCAACCCGATTCCTGCCGGCTTCCCTTTGAAAAATGGCACAGTCAGTATTTTATAGTCAATAATATTCTATACAGTAAAAATATGTACTCCGAATTACCTCTTAAAAAATTTACCCATGTAGCGAACTACTGCTAGTTAGGCTATGAATTGGAAACATACGCCCTTTGATATGAATACTTAACTCTGTGAATGTTTCAATCACAAGAATTTATAACTAAGATCCCACCAACATAATATTGCATGTTCCGTGAAAACGTTATTGACTATCGAATGAATTTCGAATATACGAATGATATTTCATT
The DNA here is from genome assembly GCA_963082995.1 of Noctua comes. Taxonomy (NCBI): domain Eukaryota; kingdom Metazoa; phylum Arthropoda; class Insecta; order Lepidoptera; family Noctuidae; genus Noctua; species Noctua comes. The sequence continues at coordinate 5,594,764 of OY720277.1, forward strand.
AGTGATAACGAAGGATTTATGTTTCCTTGAAATTATCAGTTTCTTAAAGTGATGAACTTTGATATGACTTCATTGAATTCTATAATTATGTATAAACAGATTCGAATCGTGCATTTTGCAAAGGTGAAACTGAAGCGACGAATGAATATGAAGTGGTGAATTTTTTTGGAACCAAAGAGGTTCCAACATAAATTGACGACGCAAAAGTAAAACCGGGGAAAGAAAATTCTCGAATTTGTCGAGAAGCCTTAAAGAATTGATAGGAAAACTCTATTTATTTGGCGAGCTGTGCTGGTGCGGCTGCTGTTGGTGCTAAAAACCTCAAACGGCGTCAATACAATAACTTAATTAGTAGTTATGTATTTGAGCCGTTAAAGGGTTGAAATACTAGGGCCGTAGTGTCGTTGTGCCCACCTAGTCTGTCGAAATATCGCCAAGAGGTTGGTCGACTCTTCTCGTGACCAAGACGGCTGGTTTATTGCAGGCCAAAGAATTAGCATTGCCATCCAACGTGGTAATGCTGTCAGCCTTCTGGGCACTTTCCCGTTGACAGCGTTGCGGAAGAAATTGTAACGCCCTTTAATTCATTTCTACTTTTGATACATGTACATATTTTTATTATTATTTTAGGTCTGTATAGATAGTAAATAATAATGTATATGTCGGATCCGGTCGTTAGTATGGACATAAAATGAATTGGAAATCGCGCCTGTGTGCAGTGGCGACATCACGCGACCTACTTGCCAGTCACAACACAGCGTGCTTCTACAGTGCCCTGATGTCCAGCTCGAGGCGTAGGCGACAGTCAATGTCTGATCGCGGCGGAGTTGAGACTTCTTAGAACTGTATCCGATTCATTGTGTTAAGTTGTAATCTCAAGTAATAAGTTAGTTATGCCAGAAACAGTGTATCGCACCTAGTGTGTTTTCATAGCACGAAACCCATCGTCCGCCCACATTATGTACGAGCCTGACGGCATAAATCCTGACATACCAGCATAAATATTGTAAAAATGCTTTGATTTATTTGAGTGATGTAGAAAACACTTGTCAGTTTAAACCGGCTGATGTCGTTGCAACTGCATGAAGCTTACTTATTTTTATGCAACATATGAGTAACACACTAAAAAAATCAAAATCAAAATCAAAATCAAAATCAAAGCATTTATTTCAAATAGGCCAGTTACAGGCACTTTTGAATTGTCGAAACAAAGTCAACAATAGCTACAGTCCCAGTCACAAGGCATAAAAACTGTGAAAGTACTGTAGTTGCCCATTCCCTAACGTAGATCTCTATGGAGAAGAACGGGCAAGAAACTCCATGGACACTCTTTTAAATCAGTATACTTTTACAAACTCTTGGTTACATCATTCATGTTGAGATGGTACATTATGTGAGAACGATGTAGCAAGATGTGTACGTTAAAAGTGTCCATAGTAAACAATTCAAAAAAAAGAAAAAAAAAAACAATTCAAATAAGCCGTGGCAACCAAGAGATGACCAGTCACAACTGACAGCGCCCGTTCACGAACATGACGCATGTATCAGCACCATTCAACTCAACCATTTTGAAGGGAACTAAATGATCCGACACACGCGCCACCATCAGCGAGACATTTGAGTGAGCATGACACACTCCTAACCGCCAGGGCACATTTAAGTCAAGAAAAGACGTAGGTTTCCCGCGAATGACAGCTTTCTATTACATAGTACTCACACAATATGGGCTATGCGGCTATATAATACTAAAGAGATTGAAATTATACAAAGCAAAGATAGTTGTACAATCTTCAGCAGCTCCAACATACTATTTAATGCTTCTTCTTCTTAGCGTTTCGATGGAAAAAAGTTTAAATATGCTTAGCCCAAAACTCAGCCACGTGTACCCCGCTCACTGATGCAGTAAATAAATCATCAGGAGCGCAGGTGATTGGGATATGTAATGCTATTCATTTATGCGTCCCTGTCCTTGTGGAGCAGGACCGGCATTGAGCCAAGCATTTTTATCAACGATATAATCGTCCAACTTGTAATATGCTTGCCTACACAGTGTGCGTTTAATGCATGTTTTAAATTTCGTTTCATTCAGTTCAAGAATACTTTGTGGAATTTTGTTATAGCATCTCAAACAGTACCCCATGAAAGATGAGTCTACTTTAGCGAGTCTGAAGCCTGGCTGAACTAATTGGTCTCTATTTCTAGTACTGTAATTGTGTCTGTCACCTCTTTTATTAAAAAGATGTAGATTTTTTCTTACATACATTATGTTTTCATAGATGTATTGAGAATGTACCGTCATGATGTTAATTTCCTTAAACAGTTCCCTTAGAGAATCACGCCTACGAAGATTATATATGGCTCTGATGGCTCTTTTTTGCAGAATAAATATAGACTCAATGTCTGCAGCCCGTCCCCATAGTAAAATGCCATAAGACAGTAAACTATGAAAGTAACTAAAATAGACCAGTCTAGCGGTATCTACATCAGTATATTGACGGATTTTTCTAATAGCATATGCTGCTGAACTTAGCCGCCCCGCAAGAGATGTTAAATGAGAACCCCATTGTAGCCTTGAATCAAGCGTAATCCCCAGGAAAACTGTTTTATCTACAAATTCAAGCTTCTCTTTATTCAATACTATATCACAATCGCTACTTTTAACATTTGGTAAAGCAAATCTTATGCATTTCGTTTTTTTTTCCATTTAACACTAAATTGTTTGCTGTGAACCAGTTATGGACCTGAAGTAGGGCATTATTCACGTCATCTAGATTTTGGGCCCGTCTATTTATCTTAAAAATAAGGGAAGTGTCATCAGCGAATAACACCATATTATGAGGTTGGTTTTTCAATAAATAGGGTAGATCATTTATATACACTAAAAAGAGGAAAGGACCCAATATTGAACCTTGCGGAACCCCCATTTTTACTTTTAAACCCTGTGAATTAACACCATTTATTTGAACTTGTTGTTGTCTATCCTTCAAATAAGATTTCATCAAACTAAGTGCAAGTTTACCTAGTCCGTAATGCTCAAGTTTCAAAAGTAATGTGTCGTGATTTACGCAATCAAATGCTTTGGAGAGGTCACAAAATATTCCTATGGCGTCTTGGGACTCTTCCCACGCAGTAAAAATGTGCTTTAATAAGGTTACACCGGCGTCAGTTGTACAACGTCCCTTGGTGAAACCATACTGTTGATCGTGTAAGATTCTGTTGGTGTTAAAATGATTGAGCATTTGATTCAGCATTACCTTTTCAAAAACCTTGCTAAAAACTGGCAACACGGATACAGGTCTATAATTATTAGTATCTTTACTATCTCCGGATTTGAACAGAGGTATGACTTTACTGTATTTCATTAGATCAGGGAAAATTCCTTGGTCTACACACAAATTAAAAATTAAAGCTAAGTATGGTGCAATAGTCTCAACTATGGATGTACAAACTCTGATAGACATTCCCCAAAGATCTTCGGTCAGTTTGACTTTTATTTGCCGGAAAGCTTTAATAACTATCATAGGGTTTATGTGTTTAAATTTAAATTCAGCCAGGCAGCCAGACACATTCGCCTTTAATAAACCCATTGAGACTTCAGGAGAGGAATTAAGAGCCTCCGTAGTTTTTAACGGTATATCGGTAAAGAAATTTACAAATTCATGAGCTACTTCCTGATTAGAGCTTTTAGGACCATACGCTGTATCTAATGTGTAGCTAGTGTTACGTATTTTCTTCCTGTTAGTCTCGTTATTTATGACTTTCCAAACTGTCTTAATTTTGTTTTCTGCAGTTTTGATCTTGTTGCTAATGTGCAGGGCTTTGGCAGCCTTGCATGTATTTTTAAAAATATTTGAATACTTAGCAACATACTTGTTAAAAGTGTCAGTGTTTATATAAGGCTTAAGGCCATAAAGCTCAAATAGTCTTTCCCTACTTTTTCTGATACCTCTAGTTGCCCAATCACTAAATATAAATTTAGGGCAAATACATTTTGTCTACTAAACTTCACTACACAAAACTTTACTTTTAAGCTAACAATTAAGAATATATAAATGGTGTCAGTACAGTTACGTTAAATCACTATTGTAATATAATCATTAAGTTTCGATGGCAGTTATATAAGTAAGCCGTGTGATATGAATATGACGACAATTTCAATTTGACGTCAATTAAAATTACACCGAAATAATGATAACGAAATTGCCAATGAAAATATATATTTGTATCTATCAAATTCCAATAAAGGTACATCTTACTAAATCGATGAATTGTGACTGAAGGATAAGCTTATCCAAATCCGTTGCCGTGGAGACATCTAACCTTTGTTTCCATTCGTAAGCCACGACAAAAACAGTGTAGAAATGAAAACCATAGCAATAATGATTCTTTATTAATACAATGCTAATGGAAGTGCTTCAATATTTTACGATCAGAGGGCAATGTCCGCTGCGTCGAGATGGTCGGATGATATAATCAAGCTGTGACGAAGGGAGAGGGACAGACAGGGTGCTAGGGGATAGAGATGCATTTACACAATAAAATAATAAAGAAAGTCGTATTTTATTTTTCATCCCCACTGAGCAGTTTAGGGATGTTTTGGAAAATTGAGTCATGCTTAACAATCAATAAACGTCGACGATGCAGAATATAGTTGGATAAAAAAATAATGACATATTTAATACCGACCGTACATATTGTTTGTTTATCAAGTACACACGGCGACACATCAAGCTATACATATCTAGAATAACCTGACCTCACTTTACTTGACCCAGAATAACCTGACCTCGCTTTGTATGAGCGTCCCGTACAGTGAGAATCAGCTTAATTTGGTTTTGCATAGCTTGATTGGTCGTCGTGCGTACTACATTCTACCTATTATGCTACATATGTTCTTTTAACTCTCATATCCATGGAACTTGGTTTCATTTTCTAAGAAGGCGTTGGTCAAGCTTAAAATGGAACAAAATCCCTTCCTTTCTTTGGTTTTCTTGACCTGGTGTACTGAAATACAGGCTTTTCGTCTAGCTTAGGCACCAGTCTCCACAGTATAAAAAAACGTATGTGTTGTTCACGAAACCTAATAATGTACCTATGTATTGTGGTGAGAAATAAATCTTTATCTTAGCTTTTCTTATCTTATCTTTTTTTGTTCTATTTTAAGCTAGACACCCGTATCAATGGAGGTAGATACCTTTATCTTATCTAATAGATAAGCAGCAAAGATATTTTAGGTGGACTAGCTTTCATGAAATCATAATGAACCCGTAGTCCTGTCCATTCACTCACTGAAAATTTATCACAAGTTTTCGAGAAATAAGCGTGCGAAATTTTTACAAAGTATTGTAACTATGTTTGGGTTCTCGTCAAGAAAGGGTTCTACGGAATTTCACCCCTCGTGGAGTCAAGCGATGGGGTAAAGTTTGTACCCTATCTACAAAAATAGTTGCGGGCGACTGTTGTATAGTTTTCAAATTGCCTCAGCCATAGAACGTTACAATCGCCATTTTTAACACCCTTTTATTAGCTTCACCTAACTAACCATGTGAAAAAAATATTAGAAGTTAAATTAAATTAACCCACTTCCCTGTTTTCGATTGAGCTAAAACTTTGCAAACATGTTTTGCTTGGATGACAATACATGGTTAGCTAAGCGACGCCATTCTAAATCCAAAATGGCAGATTTCCAAAGATGGCGGACTAATTATTTTTTATACATTCCCGTGATATGGGTCTCAAATAAGAAAGTCAGCAGAGAAAAATACGGGAAATACTATGAGGTTACTCTAAAGCGTGTTTTTTTAAACTATAATATTATTATTCTCTTCGATCGTGTCAAGCTCTATGAGAAGCTTAGGCCAATCTTAAAAGATCAGCCGCTTATCATTGTCATTAAGGTGGTTTGCAGGATATACTGTTCAGGGTACGCCGAAGTATCGTGTCTATTGACACATCAAATATAATATTATAAAATATTATTTTCTGTTAATAGGATATCGGAATCATTCTAACAAGTCATATTTTAAACATAAGCTAAGAGATAGAGATGGAGTCGCCATTTGCTCTCTGATTACTCTGGGAAGTAATGACGAGACCAACTCAGGGGTCGCTTTTAGAGTCCAAACAACTTAAAAATATATAAAAATCTAAGGAAAGGACACAGTTCAAATAAATCTGTCCCAGCAGCTGGCACATTTAATTGCAACTCTTCATTTTGGTTCCGCAGACCGCAGAACAAACGTAATCAAATCCGCCATTTACAATTCAAATGCAGGTCCAAAAAAATCGGAAGCGTTATACCAAGTGTAAATTACAGTGAAAGACGAATGCGAAGATACTGTGGTAATAAATCAAAACTTGGCTTTAAGGCCAGCACGTTTCTTTGGCAACCATGGGTCGGCGTTTTCATTGTAGTGTCGGAATGAAAAACAATATTATGTGGAGTACAATGGCTTCCAGGCAGTTATAGGCAAGGGGCCAGCAACCTAGTTGTCTGAACTATGAACTATGGCGGGTTCACAATGCGTTATTATTGCGCAAGATGTTGCGTAGAAAGTATTGCGTTTTGCATGTGAATTGCTTAGTTTTATGATGGTCTTGTTTTAAAATTGTAGTGTTTCCAATTGATTTTTCGTTTTTTTAAGGGTGCTGAAATGACCAGTAATGTGGAAGCAAAAGACATGCTGTGTCGACCCCAAATAAATTGGGAGAAGAATCATGATGAAGCAATTGTTTTTTTTTTGCATTTGCAGCATTTGATTCTTACATAACTTCTTCTACATTATGGCGATCATTTTATAATGTTAAATGAGCTTCTCCCAGAACTCTGCTACATCGACAATGTTAACAAAGGTTGCAGACAGGTCCCCAGTGCAGGTGTAGTTACATAAAGAGCAGGACTGAAGGTGGGTCATCATTACTGTGCGCAGTCACACTTTATATCATCGAAATACAACTAAACAGCTAAGTTACCAAAAGATTTATTATCTAAAGTAGATTATAGCATTGTCAAGGTATGAACAAAAGATTAAAGTACCTACCTACCTACACAACGATCATACTAAAACCGTGTTAAACTTTAACCATCGGGGTATTCCTCAAAGCGCAACTATTTTTAAGCGCAACCAACTAAGCGCAACTAAATGATTCCTAGAAGCGCAACCATTAGTTGCGCTCACAAATTCAAATAAAAATATTATTTATTTATTCCTCAAAGCGCAACCATGATTGAAAAAAAAATGAATGAATCCATCATTCCCCTCTCTATTTTTCATCATGGTTGCGCTATGAGGAATAAACTTACAATATTTTTAATTAGAATTTGTGAGCTCAACTAATGGTTGCGTTTCGAGGAATAATTTAGTTGCGCTTAGTTGGTTGCGCTTAGTTGGTTGCGCTTTAAAATACTTGCGCTTGGAGGAATACCATCTAGGCCACAGACAGAGACGCCTATATCCCTCCTCTCAAACCCATTTAATAAACCATTGTATTCCTCAATTACGCGAGATAAAACCACTACATTAACAATTCACACCATTTTATTTTAAACCGTATTGTTCTGTACCGCAGACATATTGCCGAGTGCTGTGATTTTTACGACAGTGGTTATATAATTATTTTGTTCATTACATTGTTTGCACTGTGATGCTTGCCGCTGGAATACCACAACGGAATACGATACTTTTTGATGCGTTTTATTTAAATTGACGGCTCTTTAGTATGGTGGTCGCGAGCGCCGCTGTTGTGAACGGGTTGACGGGTTGTATGCCCTAGTTAGGCAATGTGTTCATGGGCTTTTTCGTCAGAAATATATCAGTATCAGCCCATAGTTTGAATTTGTATCCAGTTGATGGCAATAGCCCTCCTTTTAACTTACAACTAAGTCATAACTGGCAAATGTACTGACCTCCTACATTCTCTGTCCAATACTTCAGAGAATACAGGCGTTGTGTTTTAGGTACCTATGTATTTTGTTTTGTCTTCTAGTACCACAATGTTCCCAAAGATCACGGCTGTGGCGTACAAAAGACCTACATCCATCTCACTCATCTATGTACAGGCATCTCTTTCTTTTCTAAAAGCTCTGAGTTCTGTAGAAAACTTTGTTTATACATAAAGCAGTGCGCAGCAGTTTTGCTAAACCCACAAGGGAAAAAGAACTTTCTCTGATTCATTCTTGCTTGTTTCGTAACGAGAATCCTGTTGGTTTGCTTGTCTTGCTATGTTCATTTACTGTGTTATAAAGAAACTTTTATGTCTTAGGGAGATTGTTGGCAACCTGGTTGGCATTGTGGCAAGTCGCATCGCCCGAGGTCGAGATAGCGCAGGCCACACCGCATCTAGCAAGCGAGCCGGACGAGCCTCTTTTCATACTCCTTTTCGGCTCTTTCGGTAGTTCGCGGTGTGGACCAAAGTATGAAAAGAGGTGAAACGATGCCTCGCCCGGCTCGCTCGCTCGCTCGCTACTTGCCGGTGTGGCCTGTGCTTTAAGCTGGCTACAGATGATAGATTATGATCAAAATCGGCTTCCATAGAGGACATCTACAGTAAAATCATGTTCAGCTTTCTTCAAAATGTGCACCAAGGAAGTCAAGATAAATAATCTTATTTGCACAATTGAAGACCAATCAACGTGCATAGGGTCCCATAAATACGGAAACTATTTTACTTGCCATTTCCATTAGGTAAATCCAGTCACATTGCACTGCTCGTTCTCAGCCATGAGCCACGAGGGAGTAACCACAAACACACACTGGTGTAGTGGTGTTAATTGTTCAACCATAACCACTTAGTGCGTGAAACATTAATGTGTGACAACCCTACACGGTCCAATGTTCAGCGATCTGTAATTATTAGCTAGCTTTAATAGCTAGGGGTGGCCCATTGTCACAGCGTACATGCATTCTCAATTGTTAGGAATGGCGGGTGTATCGCGAGTCTCATTAATTAAAGTTACCCTTATTATGACAATGTGAAAGTTTAGAATTTCGTGCGATATGCGAAAATTAGGTAGTTGTTGTGTTTATGGCTGTTAAAGTTTTAGTAATTAGATGGGAAATGACAAAAATATTTGTAGCGGAAATTAAACTTATTTTCACAGCTATGCACAGTTGTGATTAACACTTTAAATGAACATTTCGTAAAACAAACATTTTAGTTTACTTAATTAACTAACTGTTTTAACAGTTTACAGTTAAAATAGTTACCAGAAATGTGTTTCACGAAAGTTAGAGAAATAACAAGAAAAAATCTGCATTCAGTTAGAATTTAAATTCTTAGTGTAACTAATATAAAATAGAGGCAGACGACAGAGCTGTCCAGGTAACTACGTACTGGTAGACCAATACTTAAGTTAGCAACACAATAAGAAAGAGAACAAATCAGAAATATCTAAATCAAAACATCTTACATTTCAAAATCTCATTTATTCCTCCCAAATCAATTCTCCCTAAAAATACAAAATAATATCATAAAATCAGAAATCTAATTCAGCAAAACAAATCGTTGTACATTCCGTCCCTCAGCATAACCATGGACCCCTCAAATATTCTTTAGTACATAATAAATTGAATTGTGTCTTCATCGTATTGTAGAAAGCGAAGGGCCAGGCGCACGTGACTAACGATCCGTTCCTACAAATAATTTCGTTTACTACAGAATAATTTTAGTTTCTCGGTCGTTTAGAGTTTCAATCTCGAAGAGATAAACTGAAAATTTCCGAAACAAATATGTGAGCAGTAAACAATAATTAACAGGGATGTATTTCACGACTTTAGTAGTCACAGCATGCATGCATGAGCAGATGTATGAACGTGGACGAGCCGAAAGGAGTAAGTAACGATCATCATAACAAAGTAATTTATTTATATATTTAAACTTCATGTACAATAGTGGTGTAATGCCACAAGGCATTCTCTACCAGTCAACCTTTGGGTTAAATAAGAAAACATTGTGATAGGGTACAAAATAAATACATAAAAAAAGAACTTCTTGCTTTATAATATTATAATTAAAAAAAAAAAACTAAAAAGCACACTTTAGAGTGACGTCATTTTATTCCACCTATTCTTCTCAGCAAGCCCTTTCATTTGATACCCACATCATGGGAAAGCATAAAAAGAACTGACCCGCCATCTTTGGGAGACCGCCATATTATATTTTGAATGACGTAACTTATCTAACCATGCAGTGTCATTTAAACAAAACATTTATGCAAAATTTCAGCTCAATCGGAAACTGGGAAGTGGGTCAAATTTAACTTCTAAGATTTTTTCACAAATAAGCTAATAAAAGCGTGTTAAAAATAAAAAATAAATATTTAGTACCTAATAAATTGAATTGTGTCTTCATTGTATTGTATAAAGCGAAAGGCCAGGCGCACGTGACTACAGACCTGTTCCTACTGGGTCCCAGTTAGTACTGAGTATTACGATGCTCGTTGGTAAGACTGGTTGTCAGACTTTCGGGCTACTAACAGTTACGACTGTCAAAATTCTACAAATGACAGCGGCTTTACGCGGTTTCCGAGGCACTGAGGAACTCAGTATGTAATGGGTGGTCACCCATCCACGGACCAACTTAGACAAACGCGGCTTAACCTGATGATCGACCCAAGCGGCTGTTATTATTTAACTAGCTGCTGCCCGTGACATACGTCCGCGTGAAAAAAGAAAAAAAAACCGTTTTTACAACATTTTTCATTGACGCTTCGCTCCTTTTGGTCGTAGCATGGTGTTTTATACTCCTACAGCCTTCCTCGTTAAATGGTCTATCCAAAACTAAACTGGTTTTCCAATTCGAACTTGTAGTTTCTGAGATTAGCGCGTTCAACCAAACACATTCTTCAGCTTTGTACATAGTATAGATTTAATTGTGTCTTCAAGGTATTGTATAAAGCGAAGGGCCAGGCGCACGTGATTAACGATCCGTTCCTACAAATAATTTGCTTTACAATAGCCTGCCTCGAATGAACAGATTAATTTTAGTTTCTCAGTGTTTTAGAGTTTCGTCTCAAAGAGATAAATTCGGGTTGAACGGGGTACGGGTTGTTCAAAGCATAACTACAAGGAACCTGTGTTTTGAGAAGAGCTTTGTGGTGATTTTAATTTGATACTGCCTTTGTTTTAAGGGTTATGAAAGAATATTATAAGCTCCACAGGTTGTTGCGGGTTAATTCATGCTAATACTTTAAGCAAGGACGTAGATCCTTGCTAAATATAATAAAACAATTTGACTTTTTCCATCGCACGAATTAGGTCAAAATAGCCTTATATGGGTAGTCAAATAGATACCATTTTTAAGTTTCAACTTTCATTGAAAAATGGGACCTTTCTAACCATGCAATAAATGTAGAAATTCATAAATTAATCTTTTATCGTTGTCCCACACTTGGAATTTCTCCTGTATCGTGGGTGCGTTTACAAACATTTAAACTCACATACACAAACAGCCAGACCCGGAACAACTACCTGTAGATCATACAAATATTTGTTCCGTGCGGGCATCGAACCCGCGACACGCAGCGCAGCAGCCGATTGCTCAGCCACTGCGCCAACCGTGCCGTCGCAATAGACGTAAGACTTACACTTCAACCAATAACTTATCTGTGCAGCCGTTAAAAAACAGAACTAAAATAAATGTAGGTACTAAGTTTGACATAACGATGTAAATTTTCTTGACAAGCCACATCACCTTGAACTACAAACTTAAACTGGTCATACTATAGTTCTCGATGACGCACACACAGTTCGAAAATCAAAGACCAAACATTTTTTTTAAACACCTCAAAGAAACTTGAAAGTAGGTGCCAGTAATTGAGTCGATCGATTGAAAAGTTTTAATATTTAACGACTTCACACTGGCTGCTCGATTTGTGTATTATTATTGGCCATTAAAAACTCCTGGACTCCAATTACTTAAATTAAAAAATATATTTTTAACGGCCACTTGCTGTAAATCTCATTTAACTTTATTTTAGGGTTCCGTACCCAAAGGTTACCAACGGGAACCCATTGAATTATTTTTATTATTTTTTCACGAATTGGTTATGAGTTTCATTGAGAAAGTTGTTTAATAATGACGCATAGACTCACTTCCTTGGAAGGTACATATAGATAACTAAATGAAGACCCTGTATATTTCTATCAATGAGTTGAAAGTTATTCTAACATCTTTTAGCATAAACTTATGAGACTTACTTTAAATGTAAAATAAAAGATAACGAGAGCTTTAGATTGCCTTGTAATATTTTTTTTTTGTGAAATATGTAAACCATCTCTGCTTTTATCTAGTTTTTGACATGTAGGTATTCTTTATGCTCTAAGTATATGAACACTGAATAGGTATGCAAAGTAGCTAAGTCATAAAAATATACACCTGCTGACATAAAAACCTTCAGTCGCAACTGGTTAAACAGGAGGCTGAAAAACATGTATTACGATAAGTAAGAAAATATGAACAACTTACTCGCAGTGAGGCTTAGAGCATTGAGGACTTTGGTATTCCCTTTTACCATAGAGTAGTACCTACAGAAGGTCTGCTCCTACACACATGTGGCGCCATCTATACTACCGCAGCTGAACTAAATTGACAAATCATGCAACACGATAATATTTTAACTATCCGCGCGATTAACATTAAGGACTAGTTCAGATATGCGGGAACCGCGCGGTTCCCGCATGTCGCAGCTTGATTAACCGCTCGGTTATGTCTGAACGATTACTTAATAACTCATACAAATAAGACTCTCGCGATTTCCATGCGATTCTGAAATCGCGCGGTTCCCACCGTGTCTGAACAAGCTCTTATAGTGCGCTTTGAGGAATAAGCATAATATTTTTAATTTGAATTTGTGAGCGCAACTAATGGTTGCGCTTCGAGGAATAATTTAGTTGCGCTTAGTTGGTTGCGCTTAAAAACAGTGGCGCTTAAAAATTGTTGCGCTTTGAGGAATACCCCGAAAAACCGACTACCAACTGTCAGGTAGTAGGCGATCAGGAACAACAACCGTCCCATTTCTATGGAGGATGAAAAACTTTACTCCCTGTTTCTCATACCTTCGAACGCACACTTCGCGCACAGGGAGTGCAAGCGCACTCGCGTCTGGCATACGGCCCAGAAAGCCTGAGATCGCTGTAAGTACTCATCTAAGAGTGCTTGCGTCCCTCTCGCTCCTTGTGTAAAGCCGAACTTCTGTAGGTACAGGTATGTACGAGTACCCTGAATTTTTATGACTTGTACGTGAAAATAACCAGCTGATTCTTGTTTCTCTTTCATTCCGTATCGCAGAGCAAATGTTTTTTTCTGAAAGGTAGATATTTGAAGAGTAAGAGCTCCTCCAAGGTCGCTCTAAACTAGTTGTACAAAGTGTAGTGTTTTTTTTTGTGTATTTTTATCGTAATTGCTTTTTCGTTGTTTCTTCCCTATCTGAATTTTTGCTGCGTAAGAAAGTTTTTGGCGTTTTATTTTTATGATAACGATGTTTTGGAGACATTTTTAAAACTGTGGATACGATGAGTTTTAATCTCATTGTTTTATTTATTAATTTAAAGTAGGTACGCCAACAGTACATACATTTTACATTTAACAATAAAAATATACAGGTTAGGGTTCTTTTGTAGGTATCAATTACAGGTGTACACAACATTCTCTTAAGTACAATATAGCTATGTTATAGTAAATTTAAAGAAATTAAATCTATACTATATAATATAATATATAATATAATAAATAATATAATATAATAATATTATAAATCTGAAGAGTTTGTTTGCTTGAACGCGCTAATCTCAGTAACTGTTGTTTTTGTGTTGGATAGTCCATTTATCGAGGAAGGCTGTAGGCTATATAACATCACGCTATGACCCTTAGGGGCTGAGCAGTGGGTGACACCGCGGGGATCAGCTAGTGTAACATAAAATAGAAAACAAAACATCTTTGACTTAAACTAAAGAAGAGATCAAAAAACTGATTTACATAGTTTTGAAAAACTTTGATACTTATTGATAGTACAAGATGACCGCCATCGATTTTGGCAATATCCTGCCCAGGGTGTACCTGTCGTAATTACCCATCGCCATTTGATCTTGTAATCCCTCAAGCCACTATAATTCTGAAGTTTAAATTATAAATAGATTCGTAAGACAGCCTCGAGTATATTTTAGCATAACAGAGAAATATTTAATAGATTATGTTTGTGAAGTAAACATCACGAAAATATCTAAACCACCTATTTACAGAATGTCTATTTTTGTGAATACTTATATTACCTTTACGTAAATTATTACTGTGCCACAGATTTTAATACACCCACACGGGATAGGATAAACTAAAATAAGTATTTGCTTCGATCGATCGGTAGTGGGTGTTTGATTAACTTAGGTACCTTGATATTAAAAATAAATAATATAACCTTTATTATCTGATTTGTTTTATTTCGGTAGTAGTAGACGTCACAAGTTTCAGTGGGTGCGCCAAATCAAAAAAGATGTTTGAAAAATTTTTCATCTTTTTTTTTCGTAGATCAATCTTATACAGGGTGTAAACAGACCCTTCACATATCCGTCAACCAAGCATTCTGTACATCAAACTAAGTAGCTATACGCAAAAATTATTGATGGGAATCGACTTTTTTTTTTGGGGTGAAAAATCACGTGTTACGGTAGGACTCGCTGGAAAGCACTCAAAGCATTGTGCTGATGGGTGGATTGAATAAATAGTACGGGGGTCGCGGCGGTGTGTAAAGTAAAAATCTTACATTAAAAACAGGGATTTAATAAAAAACTTGTGAAAAAGTTGGAACTTTGACCCCCAATATCTCCATAACTAGAAGGTTCCCAGGTATGGTCTAGAACAAAAAAATTATCGCAAAGACGGGGAGAACAAATGCCTTTCGGTTATGTTAAGGGTCTATTTACACCCTTTATATTCCATGGTAATAAATCTCTAACAGTCAAGTCAAGTCAAGTTTGAAGAAACTGCTTGCCGCATCACGCTCTTATTAAAAACTAGCAGACCCGCGCAACTTCGTCTGCGTCACATAAGAGAGAGAGAGGGTTAGAGAGAGTGGGTCGTAGGCACCTATAGTACAATTCTAGCACATCACACCCATCATTCCACATTATGAAAATGCGCGCGCGGTACCTGATAATTAATTCGCTGCGGAGTTATTTTAAAACTGTGATATCTCCTAAGATATTTAATCATTGAAATCAAATGATGTAAGAGCAATTTCGTTCAAAATTAAAAACTTGAGATGAATAACGTATTTATTTGGATAAGGATTAATACTACCCGTGCAGTTCACAAAAACACCTTCGCAAATAATGCGAGTCAACCTTAAATTAAAGACATGCTATCACGTATTTTTTTAGAACATTTAAGAGGAACATTTCCGTCATACATGATTGTTGCGTAAATATAACCGTTTACGCAGCGCACGCAACGGTAGCTTTCAAAAGGAATATATTTTCCCCGTTTGTGCAACATTTTTCATTGATGCTCCGCTCCCATTAGTTATAGCGTGATGTTATATAACCTCTAGCCTTCCTCGATAAATAGGCTATCCAGTAGTTCCTGAAATTAGCGCGTTCAACCAAACCAACAAACAAACTCTTGAGCTTTATATTATTAGTATAGATTCAAGTAGGTAACTATTTAACTTCTCGGAAATAATTGAATTAATCGCTAAAACATTCTACTTATGTTTTTCTTAAATAAGGGCTTCCCTGGACAGCCTCACGTCTTCATCGTTAGACTGTCGATGACAGTCATAATCCAGGCAAGTCTAAAGTTCTCACCAAGGTGCATGAAATGAGCCCGATAACAATATAGCTGCTGTATACTGTTGAGGACCTCTTGCGACTGCCTTCCGTCTCCATCGTCAAACCTTCTATGACAGTCATACTCCACAGCTTGGTCTAAAGTTCTCATCAAGGTGTTCGAAATGAGCCCAATAACAATATAGCTGCTGTAAACTGTTGAGGACCTCTTGCAACTGCCTTCTGTCTCCATCGTTAGAACGTCGATGACAGTCATACTCCAGCTAGGTCTAAAGTTCTCATCGAGGTGCATAAAGTGATCCCAAATACGATATAGATGCTGTAAGCTCTTGAGGGCCACTTGCAATTGCCTTTTGTCTCCTTCGACAGACCTTCGATAGAAGTCATACTCTAGTTAAGTTTAATCTAGAGTACCTTTTGCTATCATAACTTAAAAAAACTGGCCAGTCGATTTAAAAGTTATCTTGTGAGCACATATTATTCATTAGTACCATTTTGGTTCAAAAGATGTCGTTGCATGTTACATTATATAATTATGATAAGTTCTTCTAGAACACTTTAAATTCATACATATTTTGATAGAATGCACTGATTACAATGAAACGAAACCTTAAACCTTCTCTAAGTTATGCACAATATGTGTGCATTGAATCTAACCATATGGGTTTTATAATTTACACACGCGTGATGTTTTACCAAAAAAATACGCGGAGACACTCATATATCTTTTGATAGAGAGCACTGATTACAATGAAACATCGTTTGAATGGTTAAAAAAAAATCAGCATACTTATTTACAAAAAGTGAAAACCAGCTGGGGATCGAACTTGCACCATGCTTACAGCTTTAAAATAAATCAAAATAAATACAAAAACAAAATAACTGAGCTGAGGCTCGAACTTGCAAACCACTGTTCACAGGGCGGCCGCTGACACCTTCGGGCTACTTACTACGGTGACAAATGGTCTAAATTAGCTGTTCTCTTCTAATGCACGCCATGACAGTTGTCAGTTGGCAAACCGTTGTCAAACAGCTGAAGAAATGGACTTAACGCAATATTGCTCACCCACCTAAGTTATTAGCGTGATAATATAGCCTATAGCCTTCTTCGATAAATGGGCTATCCAGCACTAAAAGAATTTTTCAATTTGAAGCAGTAGGTCCTGAGTTTAGCGCGTTCAATGCCTAGGATGTATTTTGACAATTCGCCAAATAAACAAATGAGTTCGCCTACGAACTACCACCATCCCTGATCTGTTTCAAGTCATATAATACACTAGCTGTTGCCCGCGACTTCGTTCGCGTGGAAATTTTGGTGTGCAAGTGTTAGACTGCCTCGTTGGTATAGTGGTAGCAAGCGCGACTACTAAGCGTGGGGATCGATTCCCGGGATCGAGCAAAGTGTTAAAAAAAAAAGTTTATTTCAATTACATAACGTTGTCACACACATGATTTGGAAATCACCTTTTAAGCAAGGAGATGCTTTTGTTAGGGGGCGTCCATTAATTACGTGAGGTGATTTTTCGACCCCCTCCCCCCTTGGTGGGATGTCGTGAGATTTGGCTTGACCCCCTCATCTCCCTCTTAATCTCGCGTAGTTTAGTGTAAATACGGTAATCTGTGCTTGATTGCGTTGAATTCGCTAAAAGAAAATAATTTGTAGAGAAACATGTTTACTCAATTAAACCGAGTGATATCTGCCGTAGTTATTAATTACCAACCAAAAGGCTTAAAACAAATTTTCATGGTTTGAACTACAGACATGACGATTTTCGATACAAAATTCATCCCCTATTTAACTCGCTTAGTGTTTGAATTTCGAAAAGCACTGAAACACATGGTTTTTAATTTTTAACCAGAATGATAACCACCAATTTTTATGGTTTAAACTACAAAAATGATGATTTTCGATGCAAACTTTCATCCCCTATTTAACTCCCTTAGGGGTTGAATTTCGAAAAGCACTAAAACACGTGGATTTTAATTTTTTCCATAATGATAAACACCAATTTTCATGGTTTAAACTACCATAAATGACGATTTTCGATGCAAACTTTCATCCCCTAATTAACTCCCTTAGGGGTTGACTTTGAAAAACACTGAAACACGTGATTTTTAACCAGAATGATAAACACCAATTTTCGTGGTTTAAACTACAAAAATGACGATTTTCTTTACAAACTTTTATCCCCTATTTAACTCCCTTAGGGGTGGAATTTCAAAAAACACTCAAACACATTATTTTTAACCAGAATGATGAACACCAATTTTCATTGTTTAAACTACAAAAATGACGATTTTCGATACAAACTTTCATCCCCTATTTAACTCCCTTAGGGGTTGAATTTCGAAAATCACTGAAACACGTGGATTTTAATTTTTCTCCATAATGATAAACACCAATTTTCATGGTTTAAACTACCAAAAATGACGATTTTCGATGCAAACTTTCATCCCCTATTTAACTCCCTTAGGGGTTGACTTTGAAAAACACTGAAACACGTGATTTTTAACCAGAATGATAAACACCAATTTTCGTGGTTTAAACTACAAAAATGACTATTTTCTTTACAAACTTTTATCCCCTATTTAACTCCCTTAGGGGTGGAATTTCGAAAAACACTCAAACATATTATTTTTAACCAGAATGATGAACACCAATTTTCATTGTTTAAACTACAAAAATGACGATTTTCGATACAAACTTTCATCCCCTATTTAACTCCCTTAGGGGTTGAATTTTGAAAATCACTGAAACACGTGGTTTTTAATTTTTCCCCATAATGATAAACACCAATTTTCATGGTTAAAACTACCGAAAATTACGATTTTCGATGCAAACTTTCATCCCCTATTTAACTCCCTTAGGGGTTGAATTTCGAAAAGCACTAAAACACGTGGGTTTATATTTTTTCCCATAATGATAAACACCAATTTTCATGGTTTAAACTACAAAGATGACGATTTCTATACAAACTTTCATCCCCTATTTAACTCCCTTAAGGGTTGACTTTGAAAAACACTGAAACACGTGATCTATAACCAGAATGATAAACACCAATTTTCGTGGTTTAAACTACAAAAATGACGATTTTCTGTACAAACTTTCATCCCCTATTTAACTCCCTTAGGGGTGGAATTTCGAAAAACACTCAAACACTTCGTTTTTAATTTCTTAACCAGAATTGTAATCACCAATTTTTATGGTTTAAACTACAAAAAATATGATTTTCCATACAAACTTCATCCCCTATTTAACTCCCTTAGGGGTTGAATTTGGAAAAACACTGAAACACGTGGTTTTTAATTTTTAACCAGAATGGTAACCACCAATTTTTATGGTTTAAACTCCAAAAATGACGATTTTCCATACAAACTTTCATCCCCTATTTAACTCCCTTAGGGGTTGAATTTCGAAAAATCCTTCCTTATTCCTTGTCTACATTATAAAGGAAACCTCTGTGCAAAATTTCAGCTTTCTAAGTCCAAGGGTTTGGGCTGGGCGTTGATGAGTCAGTCAGTCAGTCAGTCAGTCAGTCAGGACTTCTCTTTTTATTTATATAGATAGATAACAATTCAAAGAGACTTTAAATGAGTACCCTGGTTATTCTCATGTTACTACTAGGTTCAGGGTTCGATTCCCGGGTCGGGCAAATTGTTATTAAGTTTTTACATCAGAAATTTCTCAGTACTACAGCCCGGTTGGTGGCAATAGGCTCGCCCTCTATTTCATGGGACTTAAACATACCTGACAAAATGTGGGTGTACTATTAGGTACACCTCTGCCTAACCCTTCGGGGATTACAGGCGTGATGTTATGTGTACTATCAGGTATAATATGCGTAATTATAATAATCCTATGACGTTCCCAATGCTATGCCATAGATTTCCTCTCTGGGAAGTGGAAATTATGTTTTTCCTACTCCTTGGCTATTCTTGTCTGATACATTTCGTTGCGGGATTCAAGACGGTTCAATTGTTTCTCTGGGACTTCGTCGAGCTTCATTGTCTCGGCGCTTTTCTGGTGGTCGCCACTGTTGAAAAACTTTCCTCTCTATTAAAGGAATTGTGTCATACTGTGTCCAAAAAAAGCACACCCTGTGCGGGTCTAACATAACATATCCCCAAATTACTGCCAAGTTTGTTCTTAAATGCATTTCAGACCATCGTACAAAGGAACATCGAAACAAAAAAAACGAGTTCAGGCGGCTTTTTTACCCAACTGCAGATAACCCGAAAGGAGGTTAATGTGTTTACCGAAAGCCGTTTAGACGATCATATGAACGTAATAAGGTACCTCGGATGCAAATGACAAACCTGAATAGTTCCTTCCACAGAATGACGCTTTACGGAATTAAGTACGGAAGAAAGTTCTAGCAAAAAGCTTGCATTTTCAGGACAGCTAAGGAAATTGTGTTCATTAAAAATTTTAATGCTGTGTTAATATAAGTTTGTGTTATAATGAGTACCTAATTGTCTCGCGTCTCCATTTTTTTTTTAAGTTAATTTCTCACTAGTGGATTTTCTTAAAGAAATGGTCAGCAGTGTTCTCTTTTAAATCAAGCCTTAAATTCTATTTCAAGTTCTACTTAAATAAATACAAAATATTAAAAAGATATTTTTTTAACCGTGGTGATTTTTACAATTTACCCTATAACCTTCGAGTCTTTTAACAGGGGCAGCCCACGTAAAGCTCTCCCATAAAGGTCCCTTATGGGTTAATAATGTGGTAAATGAAAAGGGCCTCCATCTTGCTATGGTATTTTAAAAGGTATCTGGGTTTTAAGTATCAGAAACGAGGAAATAATTACAAAAAATGTTACGCAATTTACCCCTCGTATTTGTTTTTATTTTCTATTTTAAATGAGTTTTAAATATCGAGACGTCGCGTTGAAACGTCATAAAATTTATCAAATTGCGCACTTAGCTACAACGTTTATTTTAAGATTCAATTTACAAATAAATCCTAACACTGTTTTCATAAGTAAATGGTATCTTTGCATATAAAATAACTTGGTCTCATAAGTTAAGTGATCCGATAACAACATTATTTAGAACGATAACTTGAAAAGCAATTCTGAAGAAATAATAAAATATAAAAGATAGCTGCTTTAGATCTAGTAAATTGGGTTTTATGTCCAATATAGACACTATAGACAACGAAAATAACTTTCGTTATACCTTCTATAAGAAAATACTGAGTTAATTAGAAATTATATGTTCGACAAATTTTCAAATATATTGGAGGTTGGTATTCATTTACAACGATTTCCAAGGGAGTAATTAAAAACAGTTTCCCGATTACGCTAAAATAATGAAATATCTTTTGAAATCATGTCGGTACCTATGGCGTAGAAGATCTTTATTTATTCCTATGTATTCCTATAATAATTATTAATTTTTAATTTTTGTTCCTGTATTACTTTCATTCCCTTTATTTTGTTAATTCATAATTTAACTTCTTTTAGGTTAATCTGGACCAATGTCTATTCTATGTATTTTGAATTGAGCGTTGATAGCTGCGCCACAGTATTTTACTTTTGTAGCTATCTTCGTTTTTAATGTGTAACCTGTATAACTTAAGTTGTTCCAAATAAACTTTATTATTAAATAAACTTTATTATTATTATTATCCTTGTCACATACATTAATTAGTTACTACCAATCTATTTTATTGCGATCAGTGGTGGTCCATAGTTTAAAAAGTTGAAACTTGGAACCCCAGTATCTCCGTAACTATAAGGTTCCCAGGTATAGTCTAGAACAAAAAAAATGATCGCAAAGACGGGGAGAACAAGTGCCATTCGGTTATGTTAAGTGTCTATTTACACCCTTATAATGTGATCTGAATACTTAGTTATGATTTTCAAGGAATATCC
This sequence comes from Noctua comes, assembly GCA_963082995.1. Classification (NCBI taxonomy): domain Eukaryota; kingdom Metazoa; phylum Arthropoda; class Insecta; order Lepidoptera; family Noctuidae; genus Noctua; species Noctua comes. The sequence goes on from OY720277.1 coordinate 5,616,422, forward strand.
ATTTATGGATGTGTACAGGCACGAGAAAAGAACACATGGAAGGAATTGGAGGAGGCCTATGCCCAGCAGTGGGACAGTACAGGCTAAAAATTCAAGGTGAGCTCATGAATTCAGCTCATGTTTCTAGATCCCATAGAAGATAAATAGTTAGTAGTAAAATCTGTTTCATACAATACTGCACTAATACGGCACGGTTGGCGCAGTGGCTGAGCGATTGGCTGCTGCGCTGCGTGTCGTAGGTTCGATTAACAGCTTTATTTCGGAACTTATAAATCATTCCGTGATTCTATTGGGAGGTTCTATCCACATGTTACTTAGTTCAGCTCGTTGGCGGAGTGGTCACAAGCGCGACTGCTGAACATGAGGTTCTCGGGTCGATTCCCGGGTTAGCCAAAGTGTTATTGGGGATACCTGTAAGGAATGTCTCAGTAGTAGCTATGGAGTCTGGATTTATGCCCAGGCAATAGGCTCGCCCCCTATTACATGGGACTTGAGCCATAACTGGCGGAATGTGGGTGTACTATTAGAAACACCTCTGCCTAACCCTTCTGGGATTACAGGCGTGATGTTAAGTTACTTAGTAACTTAAAACTAAGGCGAATAAATTCTACCTATTCTGCAATCAAATTAAATGGCACGTCTACCAATTAATCAACAAAATCTACATTATGAGTAGGTGTACCCAGTAAACCATGTACAGAATGCAATAACATTTCGGCACCAGAACACAACACTATGGCTAATTAATAACCGAGCAAATATAATTTGTCACAAGTGTGGCAACACTGACGACCCCGCGTGAGGCCACATAAACAATAGGTATAATTTGTAACCCTCGCCCCCGCCGGATCAAAAAGGCTAAAATTAAATGGACCGACCCCCGGAAAGGCCATTGGTATGGAATGTGATCTTTTTGTTCTAAGTGTAAAATATGTGACTGAAATGTATTGTTGATGAAAAGGCTTTTACCATCTGCCTGTCCTTTTACAGTGAGCTACCGCCATTTTCTCAACTCCAGAAACCAATAGATAGTTTTATCAGACATTTCTTTATCAAATTTTCTTTTACAGACTCGTTATGGCATGCATACGAATGACTTTAAACTTATTCAGCATAAGGATAAATATAATTGGCCAATAATGCTCCCACTGCCATGACATAGGCCTTCTCTCTATGAGAGGGAGTGGGCTGTTATCTACCACGCGGGCTTAGTGCGGATTGGCAGATGTCACACGTCTTTTGATTCTAGGACAGGCCGGTTTCCTCACTATGTTTTCCTTCCCCGTTTTGAGACCAGTGATAATGAAATAATTTACACAAAGTAATGCTACTCAAATGGTGTTGGGCAGGACACCTAGCAAGGCGTAGTGATGACAGGTGGACTAAGGCTGACGCTGAATGGCGTCCAAGAACTGGGAAAAGAAAAGTGGGTTGTCCGGCGGCGAGATGGGCAGACGACATAGTTGCTATCGGGGGAAAAACCTGGATGAGGCTGGCACAGGACACAAGGCGGTACAAGAAAAAAGAGGCCTTTGATCAGCAGTGGGTGAATTCAGGCTGCGGATGATGATGATGAATGCGTCTGTCCAGTCTTGAACCCTACAACTCGTAAGTCTTTGCCGAAACCAATGGACCACCACTTTTACTTTTCAATGTAAGATTTTTTACTTTACACACCTGCACGAACCCCGTACTATTCAATCCATCCATCAGCACAATGCTTTGAGTGCTTTCCATCGAGTCCTACCGTAAAACGTGATTTTTGACCCCAAAAGATAAAGTCGTTTCCCACCAATAATTTTTGCGTAAAGTTACTTAGTTTGATGTACAGAATGCTTGGTTGATGGCTATATGAAGGGTCTGTTTACACCCTGTATGATTAACTTATGAAATTTGACCTTCAGTAAATGTAGATGCATATCGCAACTCAACGTAGTTTCGTAAAATACAAAGTTCCCGCCTAGCAACAGACATGGCGCTGCTCAAGAACTAAGTGGAATAAACTTTTAACTTTGACTACGTGTTATCACTTATCACAACTACTAACACTAAGCCTAAGCTTTGCTAAGCATAGCTATATATGTATAAGCTTATATACAAAAGGTCGTAACAACCAGTGACCCGTAACACGATTCTAACCGATAACACAATCACAAAAGGGATTATTTAAATATAACACATTATTTACTATCTCGAAATGCTACCGGTTTCTAATAAATGATACGTAGTTCGCGAGTACATATTTTGTTTGTTTTTACCTCCCATTCAGAACAGCCGTTATCCTATTCTTCTTCGTATCGCCGGCACGACATTATACGGGGTGGAAGGGACACCGACGCGAAAACGGCTACCACGTATTCAGTACATCATTCTGAGAAATCACATAGAAATTTTTCGTCGGTAATTAAAAAAAGTCAGCTGTTTATTTAAAAATATAAAAAAATAGTGGTGCGCCGGTATCGGGAGCAGGGTCCAAGCTACCGGTGGTTAGGGCTCCAGAGACAGGAACCTCCTCACAATGCGGGCCGTATCCAGGAGTACCACTTTCTGAATCAAGCCCTTGATCCAGCTGCCTAACGCGAGCCTCCTCAGGTATTGGTCGAGGCTCTTGGCAATTAAGCCATGGGCTGATACAACTATCGGCACAATGATCGCTGAGTCCACATCCCACATGTCGACAACCTCGTGAGCCAAGTCATTATAGTCTATAATATTATTATTATCTTATTTAATCACTATGGAAATCCATACTTGCTTATGGCTTTTTTGCATCTTAGTAGTGTTTTGTTACTGTGAAACCACAAACTCAAATTGAAAATACAATTTCTACTAAAAACTAAGATTCTTCAGGTCTGTTCTAAGCTAAACATTTGATTTCGCACTTTTACTCGGTAAACCTTAATTTGACCTGAGAGACATGGAAAATGTACAAAAATCCTCACACACTTAAAACCTAAGATTTACCAGAATTCAGGCTTTTAAAGCGAACCGGAAGACGCTGCGTTGGAAGGCCTCCCACTAGATGGACCGATGACCTGGTGAAGGTTGCAGGGATCGGCTGGATGCGAGTCGCACGGGACCGGTCAATGTGGCGACACTTGGGGGAGGCCTAAGTCCAGCAGTGGACGTCTTTCGGCTGAAATGATGATGATGATGAGGCTTTTAAAGTGACTAGACATTTCACTGCCTTATTCGAGACTTCCTCGTTGGTCTAGTGGTCGCAAGCGCGACTGCTGAGGTCCTGGGTTCGGTTTCCAGGTCGGGCAAAGTGATATTGGGTTTTTCCATCAGGAATTTTTCAGTAGCAGCCATGGAGTCTGGATATGTGCCCGGTTGATGGCAATAGGTTAGCCCCCTATTACATGGGACTTTATCTGGCAAAATGTGGGTGTACTAATGGGTACACCTCTGCCTAACCCTTCGGGGATTACAGGCGTGATGTTATGTTTATGTACATTTCACTTCATTTGCGTACTCGAATTTTGGGGTTTTAACGAGTCTTAACTACTTTTAAAAAGCAGATTTCAAGCACACACTTGAAATTCTCAGTCATTAAAACAGTGAAATGAAAAAAAAAACACTTTTGTGCCGAAATAACTCGTTAAGTTTCAGATATTCAGATAAACCTGTTACTTTTCTTTTCATACCATCCATCTGTTCGTTTGTTAATCGGATTCCCATTGGTCTTTTTACATATTCTCTTTCATTGTATTCCAATTCTTTTGCAATTATTTCCATAAATCGAAACATTCTATTTCTGTATTTTAAACACATTGGTTTGGAACAAAAATCTACGAGAGTTTCTGGATTGAAATGTATGTTGGATCCGGTCATTAGTACGGGCATAAAATGAATCGAAAGTGTCACGTGTCACGCGACCTACTTACAAGTCCACCCACAACACGGCGTGCTTCTACAGAGCCTTGATATTCAACTCGAGGAAGGGCGACAATCAATGTCTGATGGTGGCGGAGTTGAGACGTCTTGGACCTGTATCCGATTCATTGTGCCCCCGTGTATTGTGTTAAGTTGTAATCTTAAGAAATTCGTAAGTTTTGCTAGAAACAGTGTGTCGCACCCAGTATGTTTTCATTGCACGAAATCCATCGTTTGCCCACATGATGTACGAACCTAACATAGTAAAGCCTGACATATCCGACATGTAATTAAATTTTACTAGTAAAAGTAAATATCACAATGGTTAACATCACGATTTTGACTGTGTTTGTGTGTGTTCATCGTGAGGGTAGGCCGAATTGTAACGACAGTGCCTCATTTTGACAGTAAAGTCACATGTAATAGAAGGCGTGCTTTTCGTGTGCCATATAAGGTCAGATATATTATATATACCTATTTTGTTGTAGACATAATAAACCTACCGCTGTCCCATGAGGTTGAGTGTTATCACAGCACTCAATCAAAACTAAAATCTGTACTCAAAATTATTACGAAGTTTCTCTACTAATTTTGGAGTAAAATCCGCAAATCCCTATAGGGGTCTGCAAACGAAGATAGGTGTCTGTCAGTCATTGTGGTAGTTCTTGTTTGACACTCGTAGTAATACAAGGTGTGAAAGACCCTTCACAAAACCGTCAACCAAGCATTCTATACATCAAACTAAGTAACACGGCGCAAAAATTATTGCTGAAAATATATTTTTTTTCTTTTTTTATTGGTGTGATAAATCACGGTTTCGCTATTTCTGTATGACGAAACCTTTCTACGTATTGTAACGTAATATTGGAATCAAAAATATGTACAGTCACGAGCACCAATAATATGTAAAAGAAAAAGAACAACAACAAAACACTTGACAACTTTTAAAAGTGTTTTTTTTCCTACTGTTCTGATTAAAATTTCATGTTGTTACGAACATAGTATTCTGGATCTCGTCATTATCATCATCATCATTTCAGCCGAAAGACGTCCGCTGCTGAACATAGGCCTCCGCCAAGTGTCGCCACATTGATCGGTCTCGTGCGACTCGCATCCAGCGGATCACTGCAACATTCGCCAGGTCATCGGCCCATCTAGTGGGAGGTCTTTTAACGCAACGTCTTCCGGTTTGCGGTCGCTACTGGAACTCATATTTTTATGTATACAATCCTATCTCCAAGCTATAGTCGTTATTTCTCGCGAAAATTGCTAAATTATAATTATAATATTGGTGCTCATGACTGTAACTAGGTACTTCTGTTATAATTTAACCTTATATTAAATCAAATTATTTCCTAATAGGTACGCACGTAACTACACCACAAACACGTAACCCCATCAACAATTTTCATGTTAACCTCTTGGACTAACCCAAATGCTTGATAAACCACAATAATTCAATAGGGCAGGACTCACCGTAAGGCCGCAACCTTTGATCGAGTACCAACTTCACCGTCCCTAATAAATGATTAACAAACAACCCACGCCACATTCTAAGACAATACCACCTTTAACTTCGCAGACAAGACTGTTCCTTCTTCACAATAAATCTTAGACAAAGCCCGGCTGAAAGTTCTACTTTACTTCTACGAGAAAAGTATCTGCTGGTAACACGAAAGCCAGAATCACGAACTTTTGTAGTTCAATAAACTCCATTGCCCCGCACTACAACGTCATCGGCATAAACTGCGAACAGACTCCAGAGAAAACGCAATGAAGTTATAAATATTTTTATCTTCGTGTAGCTTGTCCACATTCAATGAAATTTATTAGCTTTTTTCGAAAGCAGCTTCTTCATGTGTCCGTAAATGCTTGTTCCAATAAATCGATGGGGCACTGCGTATCCTGGCTACGACGACCTTTGTGCTGACTGTTCAAATATATGAACGATACGAGACGTTGCCAAATGCCCCACATTTGCAAAAATACGACTTTATTACGTACTTTATAACATCTAAAGAGCCCAAGTTTACGGCAAAATTCAATTGTTTTCCGAATACTTTTGGTTACAATTGGATTAGGATCCTCGTTGTGAAATTATTTACGAACAAAATCAAGCCGCTGGCATTAGTGAATTCTGTTTTCATTATAGAGATTAATCTCTCGCCCTCGAACCAAAAGTTAAGAATAGACCCCCGCCTATTCCTAACTTTTATAATCAGAAAAACATTTTTTCGTTAATGAGGAGGAAAAATGTAAACCAAAAGCTAAACCTCTCATTGAAAGCTGGATATAGATACAAGAGATATTTTACTCGAGGCGTTTATGTTTTTTCGTTACAATTGTAATTTATACTGACTCGTTGGTCTAGTGGTCACAATCGCGACTGCTGAGCGTGAAGTCCTGGGTTCGATTCCCGGGTCGGGAAAATTGTTATTCCATCAGGAATTTCTCAGCAACAGTCACGGAGACTGGACTTGGGCCCGGTTGATGGCAATAGACTCGCCCCCTATTGGATGAGACTTAAACATAACTGGCGAATTGTGGGTGTACTATTAGGTACACCTCTGCCTAACCCTTCGGGGATTGCAGGCGCGATGTTATGTTGTTATTTATATTTTTTCTGCTTCTTCGCTTATGGGGACAAGATCTTATCGAGAACATCTTAGGTTTTATAGTTTCACACAAATAATATTTGCTGGAAACAAAGAACCTAGGTATTAGTATTAGGTTTAAAAGTATAGCAATCCTGCTTACCTCAATCCAAGTAATAAGAGTGATGAGTATGTTTAGTATATTCATACATATCAAACACATACATAGCTAGCACTGGATTATGATAATTGGCTGTGCTCTACGCGCATCGATCATTGGCTCCCCTTCTAACGAGATGGCTCCAACCCCCCATTGTACAATGTACACTCACGGTAATCAATCATTTCGATTACCAAATACCAACTACATACATAACAAGTCATGTACACATTCACTTTATCAAAATATTACTCTTTAGGTACCAATTTATTTCGTCATACATTATATTAATATTCATCCATCGAAGTTTCGAGAGTTTCGAAAGGAAAATGAGCGATTTGTTGCTCATCTTTCACTACTAATTATGTTTTGAAATATACTTTGTTAGATGAAATGCGACTTTAATTTTGACAGATTTGAAGTCTTGTTTACTTGGCACTTTTAAACAAAAGAATTGTTTTTGGTACATAGATACTGGGGCCGGGCTCCATCTTATATAGATCCATCTCTTTTTCACACTGAAGTATGAATGAAATAATACTGTTCTAAGAAATGATAGGAACCATGATGTCCCAACTGAAGAAAACTGAAAGTTTTGACAAAACCGCTTTCAAAGCGTTCCAAACTTCTACTACTACTTTTAACTGACACAAACATTTCGGTAGTATAATGGGTGTAAAAATACCCTTTAAAGGGAGCAGGGGCTGCGATTCTCCACACAAATTTTGACGAAATCGACGTTTCGTTTTCAACTTTTTTTCATGAATAATCTCTCTAGAGCAATCATTTTTTTTCATAAAATCAAGGTCTACTGTAGACATGTCCCTGTCATTTCCTATTTGTGAGCAACTAATAAATAAAGAAAATATGACCCTCCAAAATTGACAAAAAATGCCCTATTTTTACAGCCGTGATTAGAGGACTACCAGACTTTAAAAAGTGTTGTACATTAAAGAAATTGGCAGGAACCTAGACATACTCTTTCTTAAAATTTTAATGTCAAAAATAATTGAATCGGGTCAGTTTTCGAGGAGAAATAGGGGAATACGGAACATTGATTTCGTCAAATTTTTTGTGAAATTATCGGTCTGAGCTGTAGCTGTACCTACGGGGGCAGACTTGGCGCAGCGCGACAGCAATAGTTTCTTGAAATTCCTCGTAGGCCCTGTTCCCTCTTAACAAAGCAAAAACGCACTTGTTTTCCCCGACATTGCGTTACTCTTTTTTTTCTAGCCCATACCTGGGAACCTTCTAGTTACGGAGATATTGGGGTCAAAGTTTCAACTTTTTTTCACAAGTTCTTTTTTTTTAATAGTTTAATAAGTTTTTAGGGTTATAACTTTACTTTAAATACCACCGCGATCAGCACAATGTTTTGAGTGCGTTACATTAAGTCCTACCGTAAAACGTGATTTTTCACCGCAAAAAAAAAAAAGACGTTTCACAGCAATCATTTTTGCGTAGAGTTACTTAGTTTGATGTACAGAATGCTTGGTTGACGACTTCGTGAAGGGTCCATTTACACCTTGTATGGCAATCCAATAGATTTTTGACTTTTCTATCAAAAATATCGCTACACTTCAACCAATTTATCTGTGCAGGTGTGAAAACACAAAACTAAAATAAATGTACCAAGGTTGACATTTTGATGCATTTTTTTTTACAAGCAGCGCCACTTTGAACTTTAAACTTAAAGTGGTAATACCGTATTAGAATATAATTTTTCTAGGTTCGATGGTAGCTGCTACTGTAATCGAATCCCACAACCAAAAATGTTTGACATCCTCAAGTGACAAAATCGATCGTCTGACATTTCAAGCCAGCTATAGTTGAAATTGGTATGATAATGATAAATAAAGTAGGTAGTTACTACCAATATGTAGACTCTATTTGATAAAACATTCAATAAGAAACACTCGTCTGCTTTCTATAAAGGTCAAATCACTTACTTCAAAGTTCACGCTGATAAAATAATTTATCAAGGTTTCAGCTTAGGCAACAGAACTATTATTTTGATGTACACATGTTACAGTCAAACTTCGAAGCTTCGGCGCTTCTAGATTTGGCTAGCCTAAACTCAGGTTTAACAAGAAGTTTTAGTCAAACTCCAACCAATAGCGTGTTTCGGCCTTTGACTAACGAATTTATGTCCAGGGGCTCCTATTTCTGTTTGCAGAGTTTAAAGTAACCAAACTCGAAGGGGATAGCGGGATATTAGTTCGCTCACTAGACCCCGCCATCCCCTTCGAACCTAACCTGTCCGAGTCGGGGTGGCCCAAGTCCCGAGCTCGTTTCGCTTAATCTTGCATCCCAAGTTTTTCTTGTTTTATTAATTATCTACTCCGTATGCCAAATTGACAATTCCATATTCCGCTTTTTTTTCCAAAATCAGCTCCGTCAGCAATTTTAACAAACGGCGCTAGCAACCATTTTGTAAAAAGTAAGGTACTTCTAGTTTTGCCTAAAAATACATCAGTCAAAGGCAAAAACTGGAATTTATTTTTGGATTTTCCAAAAGGCGTTCGACAAACCTAGGAAAAGCCAGTCATTATGCGAAGTAGCCTACATCGATCTTTGACGGTAGCACATACATTAGGTGGAGGACCATTAGGTACAAAATAGATGGACTAATTCACTGTCCACCAATTTTTATCAGGATTTAATCAATATCAATAGACATTTGGAAATTGATTACATTTAAAATTGTTTTATAACATTTTCGATTCCGTTATTCAGTTTACCTAACTAGCTATATGTTATCAATAGTTAGTTATTTTGTTTTAATTTACAGCCTGTGTACAGTTCAACTAGTTTGCTGTTTATCTACTTGTTATTATTAGTTGCTCTCACTGGAACATTCACATAAAACGCATATTATGCACATCAAGCTACCCGAAACTGTAAAAATTTTTCCAATCAACCTTGAACCAAATGCTTTAACGATAAAGTTGAAAATCTATTAAAGAAATTTGACAGATTGTAGCAGCTTGATCTGCTGGCGGTCAACTGAGGGAAGAGAGAGAGAAAAATCTCTGTTTCCCTCTCTCTTCTCTCAGTTGACAAGATGTATTTATTATGAATTTTCCGCCGGTACGAACAAAATTATGTGTTTAAACTTAAATTTTACAAAGGGAATAACTCAAATGGAATGACTTTTTGGTGTGGAACGTTCAAAAACTACATAGTTGAATTAACGAAACACGTCTTCCCAGTAAACAGTTTTCAAGAATTCAGACCACAATAAAACAGGAACATCACCTGTATCTTACAATAAATCCCTTTAATAATTAATTCATTTATAATAAGTCCTTCAAAATAAATGGCTTCGTTCATTTAATTGTAAAACTTTTAAATTATACTTCCTTCCGTTTTGAAAATCGAACAACAGAAAGCGGTTATAGACTCAATTACGGCGTCGGCACGTCCACTCAGCGGCAAAACAAACAGAAAGTCGATTTGAACACAGTCTTAAACCGGAACTGACAAAATATTCTGTCGGTGATCCCGGAATCCTCGTCAAAGCCACCTGAGCCTTTGAACCTTTCATCTACACTATGAAGCGAATATCCAACGAGTTGTAACCGCTACTCGGTTTGTCCGCCATTTCATAATGAACAAAATATATTTCGCGAGCCTAGACCGCTTTTGTCCACTTTGTCAGCCTCCACCGATAACGCTGTTACAAATGTTACAATGATTAACTTCGTTTAGAATTTAATAGTTTCACTCCCAAACTAAGGTACCAATTCTGATGAAGTAGCAAATTTCCTTTCTCAGATAAACCACGACTGCTTCAAACCAAAATTTTAATTAAGTTTCTTCGAATCCTATAAATTCGACAACTATGAAAAATGCAAAGTTGTAAAATTTTATAGCTTCTCCTCGCTATAAATTCTTAAGGCCGCGAGTGTTCAAGGGTCTTAAACAAAAAGGGGGATGCAACAGGCCTAGGGGAGATTGGGGAGATAGGGATCGGAAGGGTGAAAAGGAAAACGAAGCGATCAGAATTCCAGCCGACTGTGGTTGACAGTTTTAAAGCGCAACATTATCTCAGGCCACGGCTAATATATATTTACGCAGAAGTACAAAGCAGTTATGCTAATTATACTGGCTGCCATTATTCAGTAAGCCAACGACCTCCTATATTGCGGCGTAGCGTTTCAACAAGATCATTTATTACAACGATGACTGCTAACTTGCCCTTACAAATTCAAGATCCGCGAGGGCGCTTCCACGAATCTTCATGCCGCGTCATAACTCCACTCAATTTGTACAATCGCACTTAATGATACCATCTAAGGGTAAGTCCTGTAAGCGACTCACGTCTTTACTGCGTTAGTAATACGGCATATAAATGTGTAATGGTGCGGAGAATGGTTAGCACGTCGGGAATGCTAGTGGTGAGGCTATCGTTTCAGGTGGGAAGGTGGTTCGATTGTACGTACCCATTAGGTCTTACACGTGACTAGATGGACAATGGTGGTTGGAAGTAGTGGGAGGAGGCGAGCGGCTACTCTCAGTTATCGAATCGGTAACGATAGAATATTCAGATTTAACCAAGTATTACTCAACCTGCAGTAGAACTGTGATATCTTCTACACAAAGTGTCTGTTTGTAATTTCAAAATAACAGTTTTTTACTGTTTTTAAATTTTGTCTGTCTGTCTGTTTGTTCCAGTTAATCTCCGAAACGACTGGACCGATTTTGACGTGAGTTTTACTGGCAGATAGCTGATGCTATAAAGAGTAACTCAGGTGCTTCTATTTTAGTAAAAGGATTGGGGTTCCGTGCAAAAAAAAATTAAAACCTTTGAAATTGTTAACAAAATCCGATAGGGAAGTAATATTTTATAATAATTTCAAGCTAACAAAGTTCACGGGGCGCAGCTAGTTCAAAAATAAATGTAGCACCATACGAATGAAAACGTTGGCTTACCTACTTTTCGTATTATCTATTCTTCTTTCCAAAAATGCATGCGAAGGTTAAGCCAATGACACAGTTTTTCCACCGGTATGCGTAAAGTTATTTCCTTTTCCTGTTAACCTCGTCCCCTATCAAAAGTGACGAGGAAAATTTGTAGGTTATATCTCTATCCATTTTCAGAATGGTCCAAGGAGAATACAGTTTTGTTATTTTAATGTGTTTAAGACTCTATATAGACTAAAAAGGTGCTACAATCTGGTATTTGCCAACCTAGTACAATAATAAGCGCATTATAGCAGTGCACAATACGCTTGATTTGGATTTGTGCTGAAGTGGTCCTTCTGCGAAGCAGTCATGCTCGCGAAGGAGGAGGCGGGCCGCGTGAGGGAGTGGACAGCGTCCTCCCTCCACCCCAGCCGCAGTGGTAGACGCCCACGGCGCCGGACGTCGGCAGACGATCTCCGGCCACCGTAGGCGCGGGCTTGCGGGCGGCGAGTAATGGGCGACTCGCTGTCCGACCATGGACCATGCCCGGGTCGACGGCGCGTTGTGTCCCACGCGCGCCTCAAAGAGTGTCAGCATTATGACGGGGCCCCCCTCTAGAGGGCCAAAGCCTGCCGGGGTCGCGGGACTTATAGAATTACCGTGACCCTGGATCATAAAGGGCTATTGAAGGACACCGTGGATTTTAGTCAGTACAAGTCTGACAGTTCCTCCCACTCTGCCCTGGGTGGGAGGTCTCATTTGATGATTTTACCACGATAAAAAAAAAAAAAAAAGTGGTTAATCCTATTCAAATGTTTCGAAATAACGCCTGCGATAACGTCAATATAATGCTCTCATAATTATGTATTGAAATCTGCTTATTCTATAATAAGCCTATTTATATTTTTAGTCCTCCTTTAATTTTCAATCGCTATAAAATCTGCTTTATGTGATGATCCATTTTATGTAAGCAGAAACATACATAATACTTTTAACTGAACGTTAATTTTAAAAAGATGTAACATTGATTCGTAGAACGGTAAAGACGTCATTAGGAAAAGTTTTACAAACAGTCTTCATATCGATGAAGTTAGGGCTGAAATTGCAAAACCAAGCACAGTTTCTGGAACCAAATCTCTAATATGTTTTTTCTTTTTCTTCAATCTTCGGCCACCCAATGCTGAGTGTAAGTCTCTTCCAAATCTCTCCACTTTTGGCGGTTTTACATCATGGCTGTAATATGTTTACTAACCCTTAAATCTTATAAATTACCTGCTCTAACCAAAATACCAAGAACCGATATGCCAAGCTGACATGACCTTCAAAAACAGATTAAATTGAACAGTAACACGAGTCACTCAGAAGCACAAAGTAGACATCTTGGTAGACATAGATATTTTTTTAATCTTAATATCTATTGAACCCAAAGGTTTCCGAGAGTCAAACGAGGGCGGAGGAAATTGTCTCAAGGAGAAAGGATCGGTATACATAATGAGGTTTACATTGAAGACAAATTGTCCGTCTGTGACACTCTTTTGTTTCCAACGATGTGATAAAGTGACGCTGAAAAACTTCTTTGATAAATGTACTGAGAATTTACCGTCGCAACAATTAAATGTTCATCTAAATGAGGAAATTATGGAAAGGAGATAATGATTCATACCACCCTGGTGGCTCGGTAAAATATTTCTACCATGGTATGAAATATTCACATCATAGTGTGTGGCGATTTAAAAGAAGATGACTCATCTTTAGAACTAAATAAAACTTGATATCTCGTACCTATTTATCTGGTAGAATTTACAACATTATTTTTAGTGTATGCGAAACCTGAATATAGTTTGTTCATAATAAGTAACTGAATCGATTCCAATAACTTTTTAACCATGTTATACTTTGTCCCAAAAATATTAAAAAAGATTACAAGTTGGACACCGAGCGACACAAAGTACCTACCGCAATCATTTAGGTACCTACTGCTAAATTATTATTGTCAATGAGGTCAAGACGACCCTAGAGGCGCGCTTGCGGCTGTGCCGCGTGGTGACCACTTTTTTGTGCGGACAACTAGGTAACAGAACAAGCTTATAACTTTGTGATTTTTCATGATATAGTTTTGAAATTTCGTACATAGATTCTTCACATAAAAATACTAGACACGTGTTACAGGTTTCGCATATACTAAATCTTGTTGTATTAACAAAAGGCATCTAAGTTTTGCCAAAACCACTGCGTCAGATCTATAAATGTGAGGTAAGTACTAAGTAAGTGGGGACTTAGACATGTTTCATCTCTATCAAGCACTAGTAAAGCATGACAGTAGTGCGACACAGACAGGAATATCGTCTAACTAAATAACGTCCTAAGTAATGGTTATATAAAGGGTGTAAATAGACCCTTAACATAACCGAAAGGCGCTTGTTCTCCCCTTCTTTGCGATAACTTTTTTTGTTCTAGACCTTACCTGTGAACCTTTTAGTTACGGAGATATTGGGGGTCAAAGTTCCAACTTTTTCACAAGTTTTTATACATGTTTTTAATGTTAGATTTTTACTTTACACACCTCCACGACCCCCATATCAGTGCTTTGTATGCTTTGAGTGCTTTCCATCGAGTCCTACAGTAAAACGTGATTTTTCACCCCAAAAAAAAGTAGATTCCCAGCAATAACTTTTGCGTAAAGTTACTTAGTTTGATGTACAGAATGGTTGGTTGACGGCTATGTGAAGGGTCTGTTTATACCCTGTAGATCTCTCATTCTTCTATACTCGGTATATTCAATACTTGCCCTATTCAGGATCAGGACGTGAACAGTTTCACATTCAAATTGAAGCATATGAATTTATTCAGTAAACCTATTTTGTACCAAAAATACAGCTGCGCAAGCAAAACTGAATCCTAAACACAGAGTAACAAGGATTATTTTTTTTAGTTTAGTTACAAAAAATATTCGATTAACACAATCCGCAAACAACATTTTACTCGTAATGCGAAATTCCTGTTAATGATACGGATATACATTGTGAATAAGCTCACTGAAACACGAAACATTCAAACACGAATGGTATTACTCGTAATCCAATACACAGATTCGATTTACTAATTAGCTTCAAATCGATGTGGTGACATCGATATGTCGCAGCCCTATGCAGGAATCCTTTGAAAGGCGTTCGTGTTTAGTCAGATGCAATTCGCGTGATTCGAAATGAAGAGGTTCCGGAATGGAAGCGTCCAATAAACTGTCTCTCTGTTAAGTGGTTCCTTGGTTTATGACGGGGCTTAGGAGGTTTTTAAATTCTCATGTGCTGTTTTTCGTTTTATGCGCTGCGTTGGAGTGTGTTCTACAATAGCTTCGTATTTCTGTCATGAAACAAAAGAATAAGTTGCCTGTTTACTAATGGGAAAGGTTTGGCCTATTTTTCATTCTTCCCTGCTATACCTATTACATGCACTTTATTACATTTGCATATCTAGCTGTTTTGTTGCTATTTATATTACTGACATTTCGGCGATTCAACAACATATATAGCGTTTTTATAGGTAACTAGCACTACGCCCGCGATTCATCCGCAAAAATTGTGATAGCTCGGCTAATATGCATGTTATAAATATAATTTATAGCCTATAGCACCCACGAATAATGTAGCTTTCTGCCAGTGAAAGAATTTTTAGAATTGAATCATTAGTTCCGAAGATTCCGTACAAACTTACAATATTCACACAAACAACATAAATAAAAGCAATCTATTACTTTATATTAAAAATTGTGCCGCAATCGAGGTGAAAAATTATCGAGCACTACACTAAAAACTCGTTACCTTACCGCCACAATTATTTACGTATAACATTTCAGCTTTAATCAAAACATTTCGTAAGCAAAAATGTTATACGACCCAAAATATTTCCCTCGATAAGGAAATCAAAACTAAGCGATACAACCCTTGACAGGTGAAGGTCGCGTAGCACCTTAAGCACCCCACTTCCCTTACTTAATGCTTAAAACTTGTACGGGACGTTAAGCAGGTTAATGATGATGAGGGTAGTTATATGAACCTTGTATACGATGGCCTATTCGGACCTCAGTATTATGTCCATTGATTATGGATTGTTAAGAAAAGCCGTGTTTTAATGTCTACGTCTACGTCTAAGAGACACCGACGCTAAAACGGTTACCACGTATTCAGTACATAATTCTGAACCTGCTGAAAATCTGCGGTTTCCTACAAAATGCAATACCTATACAGACAAAATATATGGAGCAGCTGACGTTTTTTTTTTTAAATTACCGAAAAACAATTTTGATATAAGATTTTAAACTATCATGGTCACTAACTTTATAATATCGGGAACTCATAAGAAACAGTAAACATGGTAAATATCCCGTGATATTTACCATGTTTACTGTTTCTTATGAGTTCGAGTATTAATAATAAACAATTTTGATGTTCAGAAATGTTTGGTTCAGAATGATGTACTGAATACGTGGTATCCGTTTGTGCATCGGTGTCCCTTCTACCCTGTATACTTACATTTATACCAATTTTATAAATTGGAAAGCAAGGCGTATGTTACGTTTTGTTATGTTACCTTGAACGGTTGAGGCTGAACAGATTTCTATGGAACTTTTTGGAACATTTCCGTGGAATAATTTTCGAACTCCATACGGCTAAATCGCCGGGGAGAAAGCTTTGCTAGTTTAAATCATGAAAAGGACCTTTAAAAATAGTTATAGTTGTTCGATGCCCTTTTATAGTTTTTTTTTTAGTTCAACCATCGCATTTTCTACACGTTTTGCTAGAATGTTATCTTTCATGAAGCTTTAAATACATTTGAATTACAACATTACTGGTACAATATAAATTAATAAAGAAAAGAATGTTTCTATGTGTCGCAAATGTTTAAAATAATCGGAAAAGTGCGTGTCAGACTCGCATCAACTGGGTTCCGCAGCAAAAACCTAACTATACCAGGCCAGCATAAAGAAAAGGAATGGGAAACCCACACTTCCAAAAAGCATAAATTAAGTTTAGAGTCGCTGAAAATCGAGTTGAATGGCGTGCGATTGAGGAGGCCTATGTCCAGCAGTGGACTGCTATAGGCTGATGATGAAGTTTATTTAAATAGTCATTCCAGAAGCTTCATTAATTTTTAAAGCCCTATCCACCCAAACGACGGAGAGCACAAAAAAACTACCGCAGTTGTTTGAAATAAATAAACTGAATTTATACACCGTGACTTTTTAGTCGTCTTACAAAAGTGGTCCACTCAATGTACCCGACATAAAATAGCTCTAGGCGCGATTTTTTTTTTTACCGATCATAATAGGTACAAAGAAAAATAAATAATACATTAGAATAAAATTATGAAATATCTTAATGATGTTTAC
Organism: Noctua comes; assembly: GCA_963082995.1. Lineage (NCBI taxonomy): Eukaryota > Metazoa > Arthropoda > Insecta > Lepidoptera > Noctuidae > Noctua > Noctua comes. The sequence goes on from OY720277.1 coordinate 5,633,346, forward strand.
GTGTCAAACGGGAGAACATACCTACCCAACGCTCGACTCCAGTAGATCATCGCTCGCAACAGGGTGTTTTATCTACGTCATGCGTCATAATACTGAATAATATTTTTATTTTGAAATTATTAAAATCTCATAAATACCATTTTTTTTATGAATGTTTTGTAGTCATTGGATACATGAAGTGGGCTGCCGTTGTAAGACGACTATAAAGTCACGGTGTGTTATGAGCAATTAATTATTATTTTTCTTCATTACTTCGCTGAGATTACTGCCTCATCTGCCTAACCTTTTTCCCAACTATATTGGGCTCGGCTTCCAGTCTAACCGGGTGCAGCAGTATTTTACATAGAGCGACACTCTTGGTAACACTGGTTGTCTGACTTTCGGGCCAGTGACTTCCTGAAACGAATGTCAAAGAGCTACAAATGATTGCCGAGACCAACAGAGATAACTAGGTATGTATTGGATGGTCACCCATCTACGGACAGACCTAAGCAAGCGCAGGTTATCTCTGGAGATCGACCCCTAATATTAATATATCGGAAGGGTCATCAGTACGGAGTATCAATTGACAACGAAACGCAAGTGTACAGTTGGCGCGCTTCGACAGAGTCTAGCCCGACACTAGACAACAAGTGCCTAGAAACTGTCCAACGTTTCGTTTTGATAAATTCCTAATACACCGTGACTTTGTAGTCGTCTTACAAAAGTGGTCCACTCAATGTACCCGACATAAAATAGCTCTTGGCTCGATTTTTTTTTTTACCTACCATAATAGGTACAAAGAAAAATAAATAAAACATTGGAATAAAATTATGAAACTTCCTGTTAATGATGTTTACGTGTCAAACGGGAGAACATACATACCGTCATGCGTCATAATACTGAATAATATTTTTATTTTTAAATTATTAAAATCTCATAAATACCATTTTTTTTTTATGAATGTTTAGTAGTCATTGGATACATGAAGTGGGCTGCTGTTGTAAGACGACTAAAAAGTCACGGTGTATAATCTATAATCAACTTAAGACTATTTCTTCTCGCCCGCAACACATCTACGCCCAGTAAAATGCAAAACCGTGAAGATTCCAGCTCCAATCTGCCTCCTTTTCCGACAAATATAATAAATATTAATAGAAGACTAGACAGATGATGATGATGAAATAATATTAGTGCCTCGTATTTCATCATTTAGCTACGGAACTTTAAAAGGGACCATCAGTAGCCACAGTCTGAAATGTAAAATAACTAAATAACCATTTTGGAGGATGCCTTTAGTTGAGGCAAAGAGCTTTCGACTCTAATTGAATTTTGTGGACGCACGGTGCTCATAATTTCATAATGAAACCGAAATATAATAACAGAGGAATGCACCACGAAGCCGACGCTAGGCTAACTCGGGCCTAGACTGTGGAAAACATTCATTCAACGTTCGAAAAAGAATGAATGATTCATTCCACCATTCGTTCTTTTTCGAACGTTTCGTATTTGAGTAAAGACGGTTCAGTTTTTGCCCGTATAAAAAAATAAGTAGCGTGAAATTGAATTGATTCTGTGTTTCAACCTCATTGCGGAGTTGAGTTTCTATTCAGTGTGTTGTTTTTTTTATTTGATCTAGTCAGAGATTATAGAAGTGATGGTTGATTAGCGAGATTAGAATTGAAATTAGTGAAAATGTAGGTAGGTTTAAGATGAAAAACGTGGTTGTGACAAAAGTGGTAAGATAAAAACCTATTAGCTAGAAAAGAAAATTTTAACAAAGGTGGTTGCTACTTTTAAATGCTTTAAAATTAATAAAGGTATGAGTTTGTGGCCGACTGCACACAGCAGCAGCAGACGACGTGTCGCTCTGACACCACTGGTTTCTATGAAATACCTCCCGCAGCCAGCGACACATCGCAGACGTGTCGCCCGACCGTAGATCAGTAGTGCCACCAACGTTGGGAGCGTCCACCTGCGGTTGGGTTCGGAATCATGACTGCAACGACTTGACGCTACGGCGTGTCGCTCCGACATGTCGCAACCTCACGTCGTCTGCTGCTGCTGTGTGCGGCCGGCTGCGAACTCGTACCTTTATTAAGGTATAAATACCCCCAAAAAAAACCCCCAAGAAAAGCCGGCCAAGCTCTCACTTGGCCGTTTTTTTAAAAGGCTAGAGACTATAAATAACATCTTCCATAGGATCCTGAATAAATATCTACTTAAAAGAATCTTCTAAACTTTTATTATTGAATTGGTTTCTTAAGAAAATTATGCCAACAAGTATATTAAGTCTCATCGTAATTTCGTTAGCATTATTTACTCTGAATTAATTTTGATTCGAGTTTGAATGTTCTTGAAGTTTTGTATCTGTTACGTGGGAACTAATTTGAATTAATTCACGAACTCTGTATGTCGTGGAGGCCCGAAGAAAGTTTCTTTTAATTAAAAATAACAAGCTGAAAACGAGTTCGCCGCCGACGCATGTTTGTACATGAAATTAAGACGTTATTTTTGCGTTGGGCCCAGATCTTGTTAGTGCAAAAATATTACGAATTTTGTTTTATTTTTAAACTTTCCACACTTTAAAAGTTGTATGTCAAGTATTTAGTTCTGAAATACTTCATTTTAGATTTAAGTAATAAAATTGACTTCTATTTGCTGACTCTTTTCACTCACTTAAATGCTCCATTGTTCTTTAATTTGATTGTCTATTTCAAGAACCAATCGTGCAAAAAAGTCATGAAATTAATCGCAAACCGTTTTAGTAATTACTCCCGCTTCCCTAACTTCAACATATAACTCGCCAACACTCTTTATAATCCTTTAACTAAACAGAAAATTGCGACCGCATGATTCCATCAGCCTCAATACAAATCGTCCCTCGTCCCCGTGTCAACGAGATCGCGTTAGATGGAATCTTATTCTGTTCAGCACATTATGAAGTCGTTTTATTCGAAACCGTTTTATTATCTCCAAGAGCTTTGAGAAACATCTGTTGGCTTTAATCTGAACTTCTAAATTAAAGGATGTCTTCTTCGTGCTCGCAATTCCTTGGAATTTTGCTGAATGTGACTTTCTTCAAGATCTGTTTGTCGGCTCATTAGCAAGTTCACCAAGGTTCTTTTTAAATTGAAGTGCAGGGTTTTAAGTTTTTCTGATTGTCATTTTAATTCAATCAAAGATGTGTTTATGGTAGTTAGAACTTTTGAACTTAATAATAAGAAAATTAACAACCATTTTCAAATGACATCGAATTGTGGCAAATGGCTTCCGTAATATTTTGGAAACCTGCTTGAAAAGTACTTTTTGTAAGCTAAACTGAAAAAATTATATTATAAAATATCTTCAACCAATTAAAAGCAATAAGGACATAATATGACGCGGAAATACGGAATGTACCCACCTAAGAGCTGGCGAGGAATTCTTAAAGGGAATTTCATTAAATTCCCTCAGCTCTTATTGATATGGGCGCTAGACGCTCGAGGCTGGGTCGCACTTTATTAAGAAATCATATGAATGTCGGCGGGAATGGGTGTACGTGACGATACGCCATATTGCCGATGCCATCATGCCATTGTCAAAGTACAGACGAGCACGATCCACTCCAATAAATTAGATGTTTAATTCTCTAATTATTCCGAGATGTTATTTTTTCATTAGACTGCGAAGTCGAGTGATGGTTCTCGTTAACGATGTTTGAACGGCGGCGCATAATTGGTGCGGTGGCCTTATTATCTGAGATCACACTTACATCGGAATTGATGTCTTACTGTATTTTTAATCTGAATTTTCAGATAAACGTTGTATATTGGCAATGAAAATTAAAATATCGAGAAATTTGCTATAATTTTTGGGACAGTCGTTTAGAAACCTTTGACATTTCCCAAAAAAAATGCCAACCCTAGATTTTTTGTTGGATAAAATTAATCGTTATGCGAGTGAGAATGTTAACCTTTCAAATGTAGGTGCTCATCATGGGTAAAAAGATTACTGGTACCAAATAAACCGCAACGTTTGCATAAATTCTACATTTAAATTTTATTCGAAAATTTTAGTTCGTAAATTGAAATGTTAAAATGCGAATATTTTATAGACACCTGCATTATATTATCAACCAGTAACAAAATATTCTAAAAAGATTTTTCAGTTTCACATTAAACTGGATGAGGTATTGGGTTTAACACAGACTACACAGAACAACGGCCCTCAAAAACAATAACACATTTTTATTAATCTGTAAACGCTTGAAAGAATTTCATTGTAAAATAAAAATGTTATCAGACCATTCAACTTTACACAATATATCATGAATATCAGCAATTGTACGAGCTACTTATGTAATCCCTTGTAGAGCGAATAATAACTTTGAAAACAAATGTGCTAGCGGACCGCCAAGTAAAAGCAAACACGATCTTGGTCTGAAAAGGCAGCGACTTTAGGGTTGAATAAATTACAGTTTATTTACATACATTCGTCGCCAGTGTTGAATTTACATATTTCAGGATTACGATAAGAACATGGACGGCTTTGGCAGACAAATTAAACAAAGATTTAAGGTATTGGAAAAATGTATCAACGCTGTTAGGAGATGAAAATATTACCTACCTCAGTAGCCGTTAGGCTTTTCAGTACTGAGTTAATTTTCCAGAACAGGGTCCAAAAGTATCCGAATGAAAGGGACGAAAATTTTCATTAATTAAACACGTCAGTTTTGTGAATTTTCACCTTCATTTTGACTTTAATGGAGTCAGATACGATAGGGCACGTAATTTATAGCTTGTGAATTTGAGGAGTGATTTTAGGTGGTAAATGTATTTCGTCCCTTAGTCTGATAATTAAGATCGTTTATATTCGATGACTGTATTTTGTTTTTCGGGAAGATATTATAGTCGCAGTATTGCACTGGCGTTCATCAATAGGGATGTTTCCTGTGTAAAAAAAATATTATATATTATATTCTATTTAGTCCGTCAGTTAGATTATCGAAAAATATTGGATACGTATTTTTTGTTTTATCAAATCAATTAAAATTGACGAAGATAAAACGCATCAAAATCATGAGTCTGGGCCTGTGACGTCACTTTTCGGTAAAAAGTGTACTGAAGTATGACGTCACACGAGTTTTCGAAGCACTGTATTGTCTTCATTTTTAGTTTTCGTGAAAAAAGAAAAAATACCTGTCCAATATTTTTTGGAAATCTATCTGACGGACTAATTATATTTCTTTTTTTCAGGAAACATCCCTATTGTTTATAAATATTTAGTCCTTCTGTCAATGACAAAATTCACACGGTGCGTGCTCGTGATTGCAAGAAATACTCTTCTAGTACAGTCGCCAGTACTAATATGTACACACATAGCAACTTTCGAAGGTGTTTTTCTCCTTTTTAGTTAATTATAATTGTAATGTTACGTGCTTGCGAACATATTATTTCAGAACCCTATTTTACAAAGTAGGAAATCAAATCTTAAAGCAACAATCGGTTTTCCATGAGAAAATCGCTTCTGAATTTTGCTTAATGTAAACATGTGATTGTGTGTTGCACTATTAAAATTCAGCAGCATTAAGCTATGATAAACTTCGTGTTTTTCACTCATTAATCCGAGTCAATCACTCATGAATCAGCGTTTAATTTTCACATTCCATGATACACGAAGATAAATTAATTAATATTTCTGATGAAAAGCTCAAAGCTCAAAGCTCTTTTATCAAGAGGCATTTTATTGTTATGCATATTTTAGTTAATCAAAAGCTTTTAACTGAAACACTAAATAATTTGGCAAATAATGGGAAAACCTATTGAATTACAATATTTAATGTTTATTGGCAACAAATTATTCGAATATTTAACATTATGCATCCAATCATTTAAATGTATCTGGAAATGTAATTAAAACCTCTTATTTGAATACATATTTGTAAGTATTGTGAGAAACAGGGTGTTCACGATCGAATGAACTAACTGTGAAAATAACAAAACCATGAGATTTACCAATAATCATCGATAAAAGCACCGGGTATGTTCGCGGATGCACATGCACACACAGATAATTATTTAGCGATAATTCGAAAAAAAATTGCCTATGATTATACGCAGAATGGGGGGTAGCACAAATGGCTGAAGGTACTGGCGGAAAGGCTGGATGGGCCGACAATTGGGTTCGTCAAGCTACATGTCATGCATGGGGCTTGATAAACTTACCAAAGATAATCATGTTTTATATTGTAGTTATAATCGTGTTTATTAACATAGTTTTAAGCAATTGTATGTACGAACACTATATAAAAAAAAAATAAAAAAATCTTACATTAAAAACATGTCATGTTGTCTGAAAAAAAAGATTTAATAAAAAAATTATAAACCAAAAAAGAACACAATAAATAAGTGTACTGGATAAGTTCTCATGTATCTCTCATGTGATCTACTTGGACACAGAACCGCTGTTTGTGGTAATGATTGGCAGAAGCCTACATCCAGCAGTGGACACTAGTGATACACAGCGGTGTAAAAAAAATCTTTTTTTAATATACTTATACAGGGTGTAACATCCATAACAGGTTCCAATATCGTAACTGCGAAAAAAATATCAGCTGTCCCGAATAAATTTAAATTTTTTCGCTTTTACAATATTGGACCCATGGAGAAAGTTGTTCAGTTTGATGGTCTGCAGCATATCCTTTCATATGACTATATACCCTTTCTGTTACAGCCTGTATACCTAAAAAAGTTTTTTTAATTTTAGTTTCCTATACAACCAGTCTTACCTAGTATCGTATAACCCAGTACCAACTGGAATGTGGAAGTCAGATAGGTGGTTGCTCCTAGTAAATTACTGGTATTCAGCTGTATCCTGCTAGACTGGAAGCCGACCCCAACACAGTTGGGTAAAGGCTAGGCAGATGAGTTGAAGGTCCAATAGCTGTAACACAATTGCATGGCCTTAAGCGAAACAGACGCCACCATTTTGTTTTTTCAATATATATCACAAATAATTTCAAATGTTTACCAACAACGCCCTTTTGGAACATCAATCGAGCGCCAAAAGAACCTTTTAGCGCTGTTCATTCATTATTATTCTTTCACCGATCCTGAACGAAAATTTAAAACAACTTAACAATGATTGGATATGAAAATGCCCGTTCGAAAATATATCATGGCACATTGAAACGACTTTCATCAACATAATTATATAAAGCCGACAAAATAATAAGTCGTGTTTCGTTTTAATAATGAATTTTAATGAACGACGCGTTCCGAAACCGCGACGCAAACTTTATCAAACTTCCTTATAATGAGAACGTAAACCGAAGTTAACCGATGTTATTATCTTGAGTTAAACTCCTTCTATATTAATCTGATTCAATAAGTTTGAATGGAATATTTATGTTGAAGAATATGGGCAGGAACATCTTAGGTCGAAGCCACACTGGGTTTCTTCGTTTTGTGCATTTGTGTGCTTGGTAACATGTATATAGGGTGACTGGTAATTAGTGACCAATACTTAAACGTGACCTATCAGCTGTTAGCCGCGAGACTCTGCCTACCCACTATTGCACGGTACGATAATAATGAGACAGAACGACGGCGTCACGCAGCTAACAGCTGATAGGTCAAAAACGCGCGCGCGATTTTCATACGGCTATTGTGATAAAAGTGAATGACTATAAAAAAATGTTTCTTTGGGAAAGTAAATGTAAATGAGTACAATCACGTGTTTAAGCATCAGTCACTAATTACCAGTCACCCTACATAATCAGCCTATATATAACTCTCCCACTGATGGTACACAGGCTGCTTAGTACCAACCAGAAGGAGTGGGCAAACCACTAGAAAGAACAGGCGCATAGTACTCGTTTTTTCTTTTTTTTTATTGGTGAAAGAAACAGTGGCACATTACATTACTATAAAAAAAGAAAGACCAAATGTGTTACCTTCAACATTTTTCACGGAACTATTACTAAAAATACAAGCTTTGTAAAGCTTGCAAGTTTAAACTACAATAATTTATAAAATATTGTTGTCAATATAATTTATAGCTGCTTTCAGGGTGTTGATTACAAAGCAATGATAAATTCAGCAAAAACGAAAAACAAATTAAGGCATGTGAATAATATAATTATTTATTTATTTTTAACAGCTTACTAACTGGGTTGTGTAGGTCAGATAGGCAGTCGCTCCATGTAAAATACCGGTATTCAGCTGCATCCGGTTAGACTGGAAGTCGACCCCAACATAGTTGGGAAAAGGCTAGGCACATGATGATTTATTTTTAACAGCTTGTTGCCACATTAACGAATCGAAGAGTACGTAAGGGTTGTAGCAAGGGGATTCTGTAGTTTCTGCCTACCCCCGAGGGAAAAAGGCAGAGTTTTAGTGTCTAAACACACTATGCCGAAGTTACGCGACCCAAGTTCGGCTGATTTTACGTTCCGACGTATTCGGCTGATACGACACTATAAGTGCCGAACTTCGCGGCAGAAATTCAGTTCCGCAACTTTGTGTGAATATTCAGTGTCTCGAGCGCTGACGGGCGGCTCGTGCTGAATTTCGGTCGCGTAACTAAGGCATAGTGTGTTTAGACACTTAGAGGTGGTTATGTGTTCGGCCGTCACCTTTTTTTTCATATTATGTACACTTATTGCTCCGTGATCACTGTGCGGGTTGACGTGTTTCTTTTTTTTGTTCATTTGGTAGTAGATGTCCGCGCGGGGGTCCCATATTTATTTCATAACTTTGGTTGAGCAGTTTATGAGTTTGCTCCTTTAATACGTATTTTTTCTTCTTGGCCTATGTTATTTTTTTTTTTAATCTTTGTTTATTACAACAATACATACAATTACAATTATTTTTACCTGGTAAAGATTGCAGGGATCCGCTGGATGCGAGACGCACGGGTCCGGTTAATGTGGCGACACTTGGGGTAGGCCTATGTCCAGCAGTGGACGTCTTTCGGCTGAAATGATGATGATGATGATACAATTACTAGTTACAATTTAAAATGTGTACATGACGAGAATTTCTGTGGGATGTCACAACTAAAAGGGGTAAAATAAAAAACCGACTTCCGAAAGTTATTTTACACTTCTTACTGTTTTTTTTTTAAGTCTATTCCATAGATATAAATGAATTGTTAAAATTATGAAAATATTATATGTGAATCGATGTACAGCAAGCCAATTTAATTGGTTTACATCGCACACGGCGGTAACTGTCATTGTACGAGCCGGTAATATTCATACAGCCGCTCATTATTATTGTGTGAGTAAACATATTGTACCCTACACGGGGTTTATTTTTTTAATCTTTACGCTTGTCGGGTACACTGGTAAAAATAATATAAACGGGTTTACAATAAAGCCCAACATTTTAAACTAACTTAACATGGTAACCATAGCCGATTGGTGTAAGCGCTTGCGTTAGCTAGTGATCTAACCTCGACGACGCGAGTTCGAACCCAACTGAGCAATTATTTTTGCTACTTTTTACTTTTTGTTTTTTAATAAATTTATTTTGTGGCCAATAAAATTACTCAAACAAATAGTAAAAAGTAATTAAATATAACCAATGAAATAATTTGTTTTTTTTATTAGATAAACATTGGTTTGCTTAGCTTATCGCTTGGGTCATTAGCAAATTATCCGTCTCGTTTCTTCCAATATGTTCCATCCTTATATTGTTTGGTTTAAGGTTCAATTTGGTGGGGGCTGTATGTTAGAAAAAAAAACTTGTGTGGCTGATACAATGATTTAATACACTGTTGTTTACCTGTTTTTTTGACAAAGACAAAGTTTTTTATTGGTAAGGATTGACGTAAATAATTTGTCAAAGTAGGTAGGTATATAAATTGAATCAAAGTAAAATTAGAGGTGAAGTGAATCAACATGTTAGATAGTAAGAAATTATGACAACTTCTAATCGCATAACAATAACATCACTTCACCATACTTTCAATAATTTACGAGTTGTGGTTTTAAAAAAAAGTTTTATACCTACCTACTTATTACTAAGTTTTGTATTTGTTCTAATTTGCTTAACAAATATGAACATTATTCACATAAAAATAAGATTCATATTCGTCTACTAATTAAAATAAATTCGACTAATAATGAGTCGATGAAGATGGTGTTTCTATTACTCCTTGTAACCTTCTGCTCATGAGATCTCACAGTTTGTAAGCACACTTTTATGCGGGTGGACAAGAAGGGATCAGCCTTGTGCCTTGCCACGATGTCGTAGTGTCGAGTCGATGAATTTTCCTTTGGTTTTGGCCTAAGATGTTCTACGTCTCCAAAATACGCATATCGGCGGACCCATAACTGCACGGTTCTCCCCTGTGGATAAAAACAGTATTTATAATACTTATAATAATAGCTAATATTATAATAAATAAACACTATATTTTTATACTATATAATATATATACACTATGTTTATTCAATATACTTATATATACCTAATTAATATTACTTATAATAATACAATACATAAATATAAGATATAATACACTGACATTAGCAAACATTATAATCTATTTTTATTTACGTTATTCAAAGGCTTTTCTTTAATCTGTCTAAAGGCTAGATCAAGCTAATTTTAGACCAAGCTAATTTTATCATAATCATCATACGATTACAAATTAAAAAAAAGAAACTATAATAATTCAGTTATGATAATATATTATTATAACTATGGTAGGTATACTTAAGTTACATTAATTATTTATTCCTAGTAAACATCCCTTTCAATGTTTACTAGGAATAAAGAGAATAGAGGAGTTAGTTAAAGTGAAGTAGGTATAATATCAACGTAATATCTAACTGTTACTCACCGATATCATTAAGCGCCTCGTAATTTCACTTCTTCTCATCGATACGCTAATCGATAACAATTCAAATTGAGTCAGCCCATGGCGACGAGTTTGGCTCTTTCTAGCGTCCTGTGATGCATTTCACAGGAGCAAACAACAGAACAGGCAGGACACGATATAAAGTGTCCCATCGTTTGTTAGGCAGCACCACATTTACACTCACAATTTCACATAATATAGATACGTTTTGCTCATCCAAAACAACGATTTCCACCTCTTTGAACATTGATAAATGTTGCATGGTTGGATCCACAGAAATAAAACCACACACATGCTCAAGAGTAGTAATCAATAAACTCAGTCATGCAAATACTCGTAGATTGACAACTAAGAATGCTCATTTTTTTATAAATGAAGGTGTTTGAAAACAATATTTTTAAATTGTCGGTAGTTGTTGTCTAAACAGTCAAAATCAAATAGCCTGAGAGTTCAATGTTTGTCTCAAACGTTGGAATCGTTATAAATTCTACTTTAAATAATGTTTTAACAAAATAATGAATACAAAAAGAAAAAGAATATACTATTGCATGCATGATTTGAACTTACGACTTCTCGTTCAGTGACCAAAGACTATATCCATTGTGCCAGGATTGCTATAGTGACATCATGCAAAATATTATATCTCCTTCAGCATCATAAGTGAATGATGACTATATATTGGTATATGGTAATTGATGTGCCACACGCACACTAATAAAAATCGAGCTCGCTCGTTTTATTTTGTGTTTGTGTGCATAACTATGACTTCACCCACACATATAAACTGTAAACCAAATACTTGGGTCCCGTGTACGTTACGTTGACTCCACGTGTTCGTGCTTGAGCCTCAGGTACTTAAAACACAACATGCGGTCACAACAGGCACTCATAACTAAATCCACTTTGTCGAGTAAAGATTACTCACAAATCTCGACCCTGATACCTTCAGTAGGTGTTCGAGTACTTCCACTTGAGACGCTTTACCTCTTAAAATTATTCGAAGTATACCAAAGAGAGGGCCATTTAAATCTTAAGCCATCAGACTAGGTTATCATAAGGAAGGATTACTTTGTATTGTTAGTCTTAAGATGTAACTCGACGGTAATCTTGGAGTGAAAGAATCGGCTGTGTTTACATTCGTGAATTAAAAAGTTTAGCTGTAGGCTTTAGCTGTAGGCTTTAGCTGTAGGCTTTAGCTGTAGGCTTTAGCTGTAGGCTTTAGCTGTGTCTTTGCACTTTATTTCCTTAAATAGAAACTGACACAATCTTTAAATTTGGGTATTAATTCCTTCAAGATGTTTGAAAAGGTTCGTTTTTTTTCCTAAATGGGCTTATAATAATAATAAGTAACATTTATTTCAGACTAGGTCCATATTATGTTAATAACAATGTACTTAAAAACTAATGTTGTGAGTATGGGCAAAACAAAATTTAAATTACGGCATGAAGCCGCACCCACCTTTGCAGCATGGGGGAGTCTCACCGATCTGTGAAAACACCCAGTATAGTGTTGGTACTGCCACGAACGCGAGCGTGTAGGGAGGCGTATCTTTTCCTAACGATAGTGGCAAAGTCATCCAACCGCGCCTCAGCAAACATCCCTGACGCACTGCAGCACCATGGCAGCCGCAAAAATACCCTGAGTGCATTATTATATTGGAAACGCAGGTCGCTGTATGCCCGCTGCGAATAACTGGCTGGCTGGCTGGCTGGCTGGCTGGCTGGCTGGCTGGCTGATTCTTGACCTTGTTTCTTTTTTCTTGTTTCGCTTGAAAGTTTTTTTTTTAATTTTTACAGTAAATGTTTCTATATTTAATAACCTATAACATTCCATTCCTTGCAATTATTCGTTGTGTTATATTTTTAACCGACTATCAAAATGAAGAGGTTATCAATTCGTCTGTTTTTTTTTTGTGTGTATATTCAGTCTTTGTTAATTGTGTACCGATTTCGATGATTCTTTTTTTGTTTGGAGGAGTATTATAATGCGATGGTCCAATTTAAATTTAGTGAAGATCTGACACTGATCATCGAAGATATACAATGGAACTTGAAGAGTTCCATTGTATATCTCCATCTATAACAGATAGCATGTCTGTCGTAATTTCTGAAATCGCTTGGATATGTATTGTTTACACAATTACATAACATAACATTACACCCGTATGCTTTGAAGGGGTAAAATACACCCAAACACTAGTTTTGCTTAAGTTCCATTTTATTGGGAGTAAGCCTATTGCCTATTTAAATTAATGCAAACGAAAATTAAATTATTAAAAATGAAAAACAGAAGACAGACTAAAGACATCAAAAATCACCAAAGAGTGAAAAATAACTAGCTTGAGAAGTCGGTGGGAAAAAAATTGAATCAAATATACAAAACTCACCGACTTTTGAAGCTAGTTATTTTCTCATTTTGGTGATTTTGAAGTCGATTTTATTTTTTACAAAAAGATTTTTTTCCAGGCATAAAATCAAACCCAAAGTCCTAGTCTAGGTACTTGAAAGCCACATTGTAGCCAGCACCAGTAAAGTAAAAGCCAATCACTTATTACACTACCTTTTCGCCATGCCCACTTTCGCTAGAAAACCGATAATGGGAAATAGAGATAATTGTGGATAATGACAGTATCGGTATCGAAATCTCGGGAGTGACGGAGATTGTCCCGAAACTTATTATCGGTACTAACGAGTCGATTGAATACCTGCTTCTCGTCATAGCCATGTGGCCGTCCCGGGCGACGACCTATTCAGGCAAAACAAACAATCCGAAGGCAAACTGCCAGCTTTTTCATCGCTGAGTCATATTGCTGCATGTTTTTGTTTCTTTTTTTTCGTTTGCTTAATTAAATTAAATTTATTTTCAATAAATGAATCATGAAAACACGAGTTATTTTAAAAGCAGTTCAGTGATTGTGTTTGTTTTATTTTTATTTGATTTAATAACTTGGCACTTTGTAGTGGATATGTATGATAATAACAGGTATTTCAAAAACAGAAGCATGAAAATAAACTGTAAAGTAAATACGCAACTAAAAATAATAGGAAATTCAAAACCCCGAAAAAATCGCCATAAACATCATTTAAGCTGAAGCAAACAATGCCATAAAATAATACCGAAACAGAAAAGCAACGATAAATTCGAGTAAACAGCGCTGTTTCCGCTGCAGCGGCTAGAGGGTACAGTCGTGAATGAAGGGTGGTTGGCGCCACTCAGTCGCTCGGCGCGATCTTGTCGCTGGCACAGATCTACGCCACACGTCATAGAGCAAGCAGTGAAGTAGATCAACTTTAAGTGAAGTAGTATCTATTAACCTTTAAAACTTGGCCACGAGCTACACGTTCAAGTGACAAAATAAAATAAAAGGAATTGCTAAGAACATGCCACAAGTCACCGCGACGCGAAGGAAAAAAGTGAAACATGTGACGCAAATCGCATCCCCTGAGGTCATGGTTGTGGTTAATGGTAATCCTCGTACATGTCCTTCACTCTGGACCGAACGGCGGGGTCTATAAGACTCTTACTGAGAGAAAACATTCAGTTTTCAGTTCTTTATACTTCCTGAGGCCAGGGAAAGGGAGCGTTCGAGCAATGTTTCTCAGAATCTTTAATTAAGGTCCGACGAAGCGGGCCCGCAATTGCAATTTGAGGCGAGAGTTAAAATCAGACGGAATAGTGCTATCTCTGTTTGACTGTCGGGACACGGTGCGCTGCTCTGTCTGTATATATAGTGTTATAACTATACGGTTTAATCATAACGACTCATAATTGAGTCGTCGTCGTCATAACGACTCATAAGCATTTTAATTATGTTCATTAATTGCTTCGTCCTTTGGATAGTCCTTTGAATTAGTTTGGATGTGTGACGTAATTCCAAAAAATAATTAATGAAAACTTAATATTTTTTTTATAATCTATAACTAGACACAATATAAGCTACGAGTATGTTTCCGTTCTATTAATATTACAAATATTATTTTTTTTAATACAAAAAAACCGAAGAAAACATGTCATTATTGCTGTGAAAATGTGCGAAACGTGCTTCGTTTACGTTTCGATTTATGTAAGTATCTAAAAAAAAAAAAACCTACATAAATACTGTCTAAATCCGAACAACAGTATATTAAGTTGGAAATAAGCTCGAATCGTAAATGATTTTGGTACTGCGTTTGTATGAACAATTCATGTATCGCAGGCCTCTTAACTGTAGTTCTTATTAAGTGATGTTTATTAACTGATGTTTATTGACTGCAGAGATTTCCTTAACAAAAACACGTGTAAACATAAATGTTAACTTACTCTTACTTTTTTGTAATAAAAGCCAAATATAAGTCCGGCCTGAACAGGAAAGCCATATTTTTTTCCAAAACACCATTATCCTGATATAACCTGCTACTTATCCTCGGTAATACATATTTTGATTAAACTTTCACTCAACGCCAAGAATAGGAGATTACGTTGATTGATCGTAAAAGTTTTAATTAATTTTGACGCTAATTAAATGTATTGTAAACAACTTTAAATCGTGTTGAAAGTTCAATGTAAATTGATTGCAATAAATCTTATTCCTCATGGAGTAATTTAATATGATCAAAGAAAATTCATTTCAACCTGTCGCTTATCGACTTATTTGTGGGTATTTAAAAAAAAATAGACTTTGTTGAGTCTGTGGCAGAAATCTACGACAACTTCACTATTTTGACAATTACAAATGAATTTTAAACTAAGTAAGTCATGAATCTGATTTACCCACTGTAAAACTGAAAGTATCTGTTTAAACTTAAAAGCTGCCCAAAATGAACAAATGGCCTTCATTACATTACTGAATACTTTCTGCACTGTGGTCCTATGCGTGTGCTGGGGTTGCACCGACTATCGATTGAGTTAAATGCAAACAAGCGCATGTGTGTATAGCTCTGCCTGCGTCTGTTTCAGTGCTACAGTGTGGAAAGTCTTAGTTTCTTCACTTCCTCACATTCTGGGCTACACAAACTCTATCGCAGACGATTGAATTTCTATATGTTTATTCACAAACATTTCGCCGAAGAGTGGTTTTAGCTTGAGTGAAAATAAATATTTTGTTGAGTTGCCTCTGTTTTATTTTGTTTGGTATGCATTTCACATATGATACTTTTTATACTCTGGATGTTTTTAGTGCTTTCTCGTGACACCAGAATTTCTTTATAACAATTAAAACTCTTTCAGACTTTTTGGTCTCTGCATTAATATATACTGTTTTTTCCGGCTAATCGCCGAAACGGCAGGACCGATTTTGACAAGACTATTACTGGCAGGCAGCTGATGTCAGTAACTTGGGCTACTTTTATTGTGGAAAAAGAATTGGCGATCCGTACAATAAAAGTAAAACCCTTGAAATTGTTAAAAATATCCGATTGAAAAATTGTCATAGTTTTATAATAATTTCACGCGGAAGAAGTGTCGCGGGGCACAGCTAGTCACCTTAGTCCATTTATTTTAGAGGCTGTAAATCAACATTGTATAGTTCTGTACTTATCTGAGCATGACGTTGGAACTACAAAACACTCCCAGATGAACTCGGTGACACACGTACTGGACGAAACGAAAAAGATTGGAAAGTCATGGAGTGAAATTAACCGCGAAAGGCTCAAGACTGATCTTGATTGAGTCTCAGGGGACGCCCCTTACCCCAACTAGGGGACATAGAATCAGAAGCCAATTGTTTCTGTCTAAAAACAAAACAAAAAACAAACGACACTTCAATTAAATAAAATGTTTCGATTTAAACAACTTCAACTTTTGTTTTTACTGACAGCACTCAAAATCTAAATCGCGTTTGAGAGCAACATTTTGTTTGTTAGTTTAAAACAGTTATTCGCTACAAAATATAAAAATATGTTTTCCTGTATCCATCAATTTTATGTTTTGGATAGATGCTGAGTCGCTATCTGAATTGATCAGAAATATATCACAGTATTGCCATTTATGAAACATCGACGGTAGTTTTAGAAACGCGAAATAATATTCCGCTGTTGTGTTATAGATAATGATTGCCTTATCGACGTTAAAATTGAATTATTCAATGTTTTGGGCGCATAATATTAAATACTAGCACTCCGCCCGCGACTACGTTCGCAAAATTGCGATAGCTCAGCTAATATGTATGATATAAACATAATTTATAGCCTAAAGCACCAACTAATAATGTATCATTCTGCCAATGAAAGATTTTTATAATTGGATCACTAGTTTCGGAGATTACCCTGTACATACAAACTTACAAACAAACCTTACCTCTTTATAATATTAGTATAGATAAGCTACGCCCGATATAATTTCCAATCGGCAAAAGTTACGAACTTCCATACAAACTTTCGTCCCCTTTTAAACGCCTTTAGGGGACAGGTTTTCAAGAACCCTTCCTTAGTGCTCTTCATCTTTATTATTTACGGAACTCTTGCACAAAATCTCAAGCTTTGCCCCACCGGTTGAGGCTGTGGGATATCTGTCAACGAATGGATGAATTCTGTCTAAACAAAGTCTGAACTGGTCAGTAAAGGCTCCTCTACTCTCTTTCTACATCCCTTTGTTTAAATCTGTGCTTCTTCTTCTAAACCCGCCATATACCGCCATGTCAGTTGCTATTCAGAGGCACTTTTTCGGTGGTAAGCTATGCCCATTGGACGCCTGACATGCGGCAGATTAAAAAAATAAAGATACCTATATCTGTTACAAAACCTAAGAAATTGTCAATTACACGTACAACGTAGGTATTAGTAAGCAACCCAATACACACAGAGTTTGTCAACCGCCAACATGCGTGGCGCGTACTAAATTCGCATTTTTATTAAAACAATCACACAAAATAAGTTTCAGAGCAAACGGAGACTGAATACTAATAGTCAACAGATATAGAGAATAGGAGTCAAATTCCAAAACATGCCACGTTTATACATTTAAACGCAACACGAGATTTTTATACTTGAGTTTTTCTGAGCAAATTTGTCTGATATTTACGTTAAAGTACATCACTAATTTTGAAACACTGAGCTTAATTAAAGTCCTGGATTCGATTGCCGGGTCAAACAATTATTAAGTTTTTCTGCAAAATATTTCTCAGTAGCAGTCCGGAGTCATGATTTGTGCCCCTTTGATGGCAATAGGCTCACGCTCTATTTCATGCGAGTTTAACATAACTGGCGAAATATGTTGGGTTCTAAAGAGGCTCCCCTACGTCACCCTTCATGTAGATTTTTATAGAGATTTTATAGAGCTTTGTAAACCAAGTAGGAAACCCTCAAATCACTGGCATTTCCATTGCCTGTACCAAAGTTTAATCACAATTGTATATGAAGAGGCCACGAAAAGAATGATCAAAGTCACACCCGAAGAAGTTTTGGGTTAATACCGCCATCCAGTCCATTAAACGCTAAACTTACCTGCCTTGAATCAGAAAAAGGCTAATCACGTTCATAGTTCCGAAAAATGATCTATTCATTTTCGGCGTAAAACCGACGTAAAGTCCGTACCGTAGTGTATCTTTCTTTGTACGCGAAATAATCTTCTACAAGAAATGTTCAGAAATATTATGATAATCTGCCAAACTATAATTATAATAATCTAACAAAGTTTTAAGATATTTGTTTTAATCCGAAATAAATATATTTGATCGTTTTAAACTTTTTCCTTACGGACTTTGATCATTAATGTAATTTAAGTTGCAGACTAACTGAAGAAAATCTTAAATAACATAATTAATAACAGTTTTTTTTAATGATATAATATGTTATAAATATATCAACAGCAGTGTATGTCGCTTTTATAAAAAATTACAAATGTTAAAATTCTGTTGTCTTTAAATTCTCCTCAAGTGACTTTAATCATTAATCAAAGCCTGCCGGGGTCGCGGGACTTATAGAACTACCGTGACCCTGGAACATAAAGGGCTACTGAAGGACACCGTGGATTTTAGTCAGTACAAGTCTGACAGTCCCTCCCGGGTGGGAGGACTCATTTGATGATTTTACAAGGATAAAAAAAAAGTGACTTTAATCATTCTTTCCCTGGACTCTTCACATTGCAACGTCTTCTTCAACATATCTCAAGTAAGGTTCTCCCTAAAATATGCATGTTTTGCTTTATTGTATTTATAAGGAATGCAGATTCATTCAATTTGGGAGACAGTTTGGTGGTCCCGTTTTGGCAACGTTACCCTACACTATGAATCTATTCTGTTTCATAGATGCGTTTGCACACACAAATCTCGCCTGCCCAAACGTCTGTGGCAACTGTATGGACCATACTAATGTTTGTATTCGGTCACCGAAATCACGACTCATGGCGCAGAAGTCAATTACTCAGCTACTGTGCCAATACGACCGATGGACTGTGGGTGAAAGACGATATGGCTAGAAGGGGGTGATTATAAAGATGGCGAGTAATAGGGAAGTATGGACGAAGAAGAAGACATGGTGCGCCGACCCCAAATAAATCCATAAGGGCACGAGAAAGATGATTTACTAATAAAGTTTAATGTTGGGTTGGATTTAGATGTCGACCATTTAACATCAGGTGGATCGCCTGCTTGTTTTCACTCAAAATCAACTTAACCAACCGCAGTCCATTGCATAGGTCTCCAAGCTGCGCTAATGCCTGTCCTGTGCCTTTAGCATTCATTTTGACCCTGCCACCTTTTTAAGGTCGTCAATCCATCTAGATCGCGTTCAAAGCTGCCCTTACCCGGCATGCGGCTTCCACTCCAAGATTAATTTGCTCCATCGTAGCCGCTGCCCCTTCAGCTTGCTTGTTCTGCAAACTATGACACTGGAGTTAGCGTCCAGTCTTATCACTAAAAAATAGATAATATTTAAGAACCTAGACGAGATATGTCCAAAACCTCAGATGGAGTAGATACTGGACACAATATATCTTGCCGAGCGAGTGCGCATGTCCAATTTCATCTCTTTACAGCCTAGCAAACACACATCTACCACTTTGGCGGGAAAAGAACAACAGATAACGATTTATACTAATTTACTCTTCTATTTACCAACAGTCCTACAATTTATAGCTCTTGGAATGATTAGAATATAACTAAATTAACGAGGTCTACTGTCACGTTTTAAACGTTTTAATTTTTGTTAAATTCTCTTTTGTTAAAGACTCTAATTTTGTTGTACGTCTACCTAATTACTTATTTTTTTTTTAAATACGATGAATGGAAGGTTTGCAATAAGAAGAAACACACAAATTGTCAAGCCATTGACTTGCCTCGTAAGTCTTGTGGCTGCAAGCTCTACTGTTAAGCATAAAGACTTGCGTTGGACTCCCAAGTCGGGCAGTTTTATTTTTTCCATTACGAATTTCCCAGTAGAACCTCAGAGTCTGGATTCGTGCCCGTTTGATAGCAATTGGGTCGCCCCCTATTACATAGGACTTTAACATAACTGGCGGACAAGGACTACAGATCTGTAAAAAGGGAACATTCTTCTCTAAGGAATACAGGGTGTAAACAGACCCTTCACGTAGCCCTCAACCAAGCATTCTGTACATCAAACTAAGTAACTTTACGCAAAAATTATTACTGGGAATCGACTTATTTTTGGGGTGAACAATCACGTTTTACGGTAGGACTCGATGGAAAGCATTGGGCTGATGGATGGATTGAATAGTAAGGGAGTCGTGGAGGTGTGTAAAGTAAAAATCTTGCATTAAAAACATGTCTTTAAAAAGAAACTTGTGAAAAAGTTGAAACTTTGACCCCCAATATCTCCGTAACTAGAAGATTCCCATGTATGGTATAGAACCAAAAAATGATCGCAAAGACGGAGAGAACAAGTGCCTTTCAGCTATGTTAAGGGGACCCTTTATGTAAGAACATCTAAACCACATTCTCATAAAACTTAAACAACAATTCCTGCTTCACATATGGTTAAGCAAAACCCTCATGGCATAATGATGTGGCATGTCAAGGGAAAAACAATGCTCTGGTAGTAATCTCCGACCTCCGAGCAACCAACAGGGATGAAAGAAAGTAATGGCTCCGTGTTGACATAGCAATGCGCTTTTCAATTAGTGTTACTGCTAACAAATGAGTGTTACTCGAGAAACGAAACAAAAATGGTTTTCTTTGTTGTACTGCAGTGTTTTAATGGTTTAGGTACATGTTCTTAGAAGTTATTATGAGGTTGTCTGCAAATTGGAAGACTTGAAGGACATACAAAAACAGCTTAGTTTATTTACTAAACAGCTGACTCTAACGAAAACATTATTATTAATATTATAAATGCGACAGTATGTCTTTAACATTTTGTGTCTGTTACGTTTTTGCGCGTGAACAACTGAAACATTCTAAGTGACAGGTCTACCTGTAACTGTGTGCCACTTTCATCGAAGGTAATGGTCTACCATTACCTAGGTTACAACGTAGGATATATCCTATGTACCTTTTCATATATCGACATCCCGGTAGAATTTTTCTCGATAATTTTCGTACTCCTCGCGAGTGAAACAAAAGCTAGTGAGAAATAACATGGTTTGTTATATTGCGACAGTAACTTAGGCATAGTTATTAAGAACGTTTGCTATGAAATGTATAAAACAATATGCAAATCCAAACCAGCAATATAAAAAAAAACGTTTTAAAAGGAATCACGAAAAGGTTTAGATGGTCGAATCAAAGCAGCAGTTCAGAACCCATCAAAATCCCTCTCACCCTTCCCCCCCCTTAACACCCCCCCCCACTTCCCCGATCCCTTTAACAGTAAAATAAAACAAGATGCTTTTCAATACGATACTCTTCCACAAAAAGGAAATTTTCAGACTCGAAATGTAGGCATACCCATTAGCATAACAATAATTAGCCTTTTCAATCATTTATCGTATACCAAAAAAAAAGGTTCAGCATAGCAAGCAGGCAAAAAGAAATTAGGTGAATTTATTTCGACATGATTCGACTCCCGAATCGGCACAATGGGGGCTGGCCTAGCAATTAAGCCAATTACCTCCATTGTACTTAACAGCCAAAAAGAGGTTCCTTTATTGCGCGTTTTGGGAATAATAGTGGACTAATAACAAGCACACTAGTCTACTTTTCGAATTTTAATTAATTTAAATTACTGGCACTTTATAAAATGCTTTAAAATGTAAGTTTGATTGCTAGGTTGGTTGGAAATTGCAAATTGTTATGGTCGTAATCCATGAACTACGTTCGTTAATTTTGTGCAGACGATAAAGAGCAAGTTGGACGAATGTTTTGAATTTGTTCACAACTTTACGGGTCACTTTGTACGGAGTAGTTCAACTGTCAAAAAATTGGTTTTGTTGCCATGACAACCGGAATTAAATGCATGGAAAAGAGAAAGTTTATGGTGGAAATAAAAGACGGTAGATCGACTCGATTTCCCGTGTAATTTAAACCGGAACAAAATTGCATGGGAACCATAAGCGGTATGTAGACTTTGTTTTTCTTACGGTTTAGAGCTAAAAACATTTGTCATTAAACAAGGGTCTAAAACCTCCAAAGACATAATAAATATGAGAGAAATAACCAAAAACAACTGAACCTAAATGCACAAGCACTGAACCATTATTCAGTGTTACAAACATTTTTAGAACGCGAAAAAGAGAAACAGTAATTGCTATAATGATGTTAATATGAACACTAAAAGTTTTTCCACTCTGTAGACTTGGCTGCCAGCCAGCCAGTTTTTTGTCCACCAATTTTGGCAAGACGGGGTTATATCGAACTGAGTTTTACGGAGGGACTTAAACACCGGATTGCTCTTTTTTGGGCCACTGGCTCGCAATCGATCAACTGTGTCTTAACTTCGGATGGACGGCTTAACGAGCTCTTTGATGCATAAGAGATAAATTTACTTAGTGTTGGCTTGACTTTGTGGAGTGAATATTTATTTAGTGGTGACCAGCTGTTTCAGTTTTGTACCCCTGTAAAGCTAAGAGCGTTGAGAGATTGAGCAGGCCCGCCGTTTTGTGCTAACGGTTTATATGTTGCTACTAAGTCATGGCAGTCAGCGGTGCAATGTGGGTGCATTTGGATGAAGCAAGCAAAGTATTTTGAGAGAACCTTTAGAACGACGTATAAAAGATCTGACCACACTATCTGCCTAAAATTAAGCCCCGAAAATGTTTAATGAAAATTTAAATGCCGCCAGGAGATAATTTCTTACTTAAACCTGCGCAAAACTCAACAAGAGCTTAAGATTTCTATCTAATTAACAACAGGGACTTACAAGAGAGATGAAAGTTAAATTCTCAAGCACTTGAAACATTTCCGAAGACCTATCACACTTCAGTTCCCCCAAAAAGTTTGAAACCATCGTCCGAGTTGGCATTATGACTACAGTTTACTCCTAGTTAGAGTATTAAAGTTACGGATACACTGGAACAAAACAAAGAAGCTGCCATTTCACAGCTGGGCAAGTTTCCTCTCCCAGTAATCAATGATTGGAGTACAGTCGGCAAAAAAAATTGGTGTGCAGGCATACATATTAATTTCCACAATACTATCAATTTCTTTCGAAGTTTTATGTTGCCTAGTTTTTTCCTAACAACTTTTGGGTCGGCTACAAGTTCAAATGGATATAGTTATGTTATTTTAAATTAAACGACTACTAATTGACCTCCACAGCCCGTTATTGGGTATAGCCCTGAGGCCCGCGCGGTGTAAAAGTAACATAAAAACGTCGATATTTAAATTTAAAATACTTGTTTCATTTATGTATAATATTTTCATAATTTTAAGGAACTGATTGCGCTTGTTGCAAACAATTTAACTAAAATGCTATAGGATAATGGTATTTTCGACAAAAAAAAAATCAATGTATTTACGTTACGATTAAACCGCGCGCTGGTGCTAGGGCTTCAGGTTGACAATTTTAATAATAAATATCCTACGCAATTCAAACCTTGAATGGGGCAAAATAAAACTGTTTTACTAACGCACAACAATAATTAAAACACGCTTAGAACATTTTATGCCAAACACTTTGTTAAGACAATCACAAAACTGTTTCATAGTACATAGTTCCAAGTTAGCTGCCTGTATACTTATTTTTTCGACTGTACACGAAATAGGATTAGCAAGTTGCGGAAAAGCCTGAATACTACTTTTGATGAGGTTTGTTTGCGCTGTCTTATTTATCAGAAATGGCAGGATGTTTCTTGTTACCATAATCAGTGGCTATGGTTGCTACAGTTGCGACTGAGTTGCCAATTAGATCTTGCCTGCTCCACTTTTGTGGCTGAAAATGATATTATCTTATGTCCATATCTAGGCTTAATCTGACTTAGACTGTCTCGTTGGTGTAGTGGTCGCAAGCACGACTGCGACTGGGTCCGATTCCATGGTTGGTCAATTTGCTTTCAGGAACTTCTCAGTAGCAGCCTCGGACTCTGGGATTGTGACCGGTTGGTGGTAATAGGCTCGCCTTTCATTATCGCCCTTTCTTTAATTTACGACTCTGACTAACCCAAAAGTCAATTTTTTTCTTTCATTTTTTTTTCTATACCACTACACGAAATAGTTTTACACCGTGATGTTTTAGTCGTGTTACAACGGCAGCCCACTTCATGTATCCAATGACTACTACACATTCATAAAGAAAATAGGTATTTATGAGATTTTTTAAAAATAAAAATTATTATTCATTATTATGTCGAGTGGCGTAGTTGAAACCACATGAGTAAGTAAACGGAACAGAGTTAAAGCTTCTAAAGAACGTTCAAAATTGTTACCTATTTTGGTAGGGTTGTCACAATATGTTAAGACAAATTAAACAAAACATTTGTTATACAGTTTTATTATTGAGTATGATACAGTCCAGTGGCGAAGGGTGAAAATTCAGTCAGGGGAACCCGAAGAAAAAAAATGAGAATTACATTTTTTTTAGTTTTTTATCTCTGTTTATTTTGACCTTATTTTCGTTATCAGTGACCCCGAAAACCATGAAAATGATACCCATGACGAAAAAAACAAAAAAAAAATGTTGGTGCCATCGAATTTTCATTTTGACCTCATTTTGTTATCAGCGACCCCGAAAACCACGAAAATGACACCCATGACGACAAAACCGAAAATTTCCGTCGGCGCCATCTTGGATTTTCATTTTGACCTCAGTTTCGTTATAAGCGACCCCAAAAACCATGAAAATGACACCCATGAAGAAAAAACCGAAAATTTTCGTCGACGCCATCTTGAATTTTCATTTTGACCTAATTTTAGTTATCAGCGACCCCAAAAACCACGAAAATGACACCCATGACAAGAAAGCCGAAAATAAAGTGAAGCATAAAATGCAGGGGGAGTATAATAAAAAAATGTAAATAAGTCAACAAAATAAAAAAACTAGTTGGTACCAAATACGATATAGACCATTACTCATTCTATCTTGTTCTCCCATACAAACTTTCTTTTTCTGTCCTTGTCGTAACTCGATAATCTTCGGCTTAGGTACCGGGCTCCTTAACTCCTTAGTTACGAGGGAACATAGAAACAGACATTACATACATACAGGTCAAACACATAACCCTCCTTTTGGGCTTCGCCGCAGTCGGGTAAAAACACACCGAGTAGTATCCTCTTCTTATTAAAAAAAAAGGATCATACAATAAAATATAGGTACTTACTTGCAAAAGTAATAGTCAAATATTTACTTACCTATTGTACTCCTTGGGATAGTTAAAGTATGATATATTTTTGTTTTTTCTACTATTATTCATACACACAGTACAATAAAAAACCATTTTAATTTTAATATTCAAACTTACAACCAATCTTGCAACTGACAAAACAAACAACGTGCCCCTTGGTTGCCATGGCACCGTGCCGTGCTAACCCTGAGATTGTCCACTGGCTGTGCCAGCGTAAACCGGTTTTTTCCAGTCTCGCCGCGTACGCGACAAGCGGCCAGTGGTCACGCACACATGCCCCGCGTGCTTGTAGAAGTGCAACCGATTCGCGCGGTTGTATGAAGCTTAACCTCTGTTCCGTTTTCCTACTCATGTGGTTGAAACACCCTGTTACGAGCGACGATCTAATCGACTGGTGCGCTGGGTAGGTATGTTCTCCCGTTTGACACGTAAACATTATTAACAGGATGATTCATAATCCTAATGTATTATTTGTTTTTCTTTCTACCTATTGTCTTAATTAATGGTAAAATAGAAATAATCTCGTCTAGAGCTATTTTATGTCGGATACATTGAGTGCACCACCTTTGTAAGACGACTAAAAAGTCACGGTACCGAATTTCCGTGTCTGGCATACCCCTGTTAAACCCACGATGGTTTGTGTGGTATTTTTACGTTTTGTGAAAAAGTTATAACTGTGTTTATTGAATAATAAAAAATAAAATGTTATCCAAGCTCCATTCATAATATTCAGGTGTTCGTACCAAAACATAACTAATAGGTACGAAGACTGAATCTTAAATTACCGTGACCTAGCTATCTGGGCAGTTGATTGAAACGCTTGACAAATAGCGTCTCCCGATCACTGTAATTGAAAGCTAGCCTCGCCGACCTGTATAAACTGAGTAGTTGGGTACGTCTTACAAGATCGCCGGGTTTACTTTACATTAATTTAATCTAGTTTCTTGCCTAGAAATAAGAATTAGTTTAGGTTTATGTATACTTGTGGGTCTTGTGAAATTGAGTTAGGTGATTATTCAGGGATTACTAACACGGTAATAAAAACTATGATTACTGAGAGACGGTTGGTGGAATGTTGGCAGACCAAAAGGCAGACAATCAGACGATCGAGGACCCTGGTTGAGACTCGTGAAGACTGGCACAAAAGTGGACGGTTGTGGGTGGATGGGCCACTGATGATGAAATAA
Organism: Noctua comes; assembly: GCA_963082995.1. Classification (NCBI taxonomy): domain Eukaryota; kingdom Metazoa; phylum Arthropoda; class Insecta; order Lepidoptera; family Noctuidae; genus Noctua; species Noctua comes. The sequence continues at coordinate 5,660,013 of OY720277.1, forward strand.
AACTAATTTCTTAAATAGATAGAATATTCTTTATTATATAAAATTTCAAACTATCATGGTCACTAACATTATTATTAATACTAGAAACAGGACATTTACCATGTTAACCATTTTGCCATGGTACTGAGTGCAAAAAACGAACAAGAAAGAGGGTAGACCGATTTGTCTGCTCATAAACACCCACCCGCAATAACTTCAGTTTATTCGGAATCATGGTGCTTGCAACAACGCCGAAATATCGGGAACTCATAGAAAACAGTAAACATGGTAAATATCCCGTTTCTAGTATTAATAATAATTCTTTATTAAACACTGTTTCAAGCTTTCACTGTTGACAACTATACTGTCACTTACGGGATATCTTCCGTGATTGTTCATTATTTTGAGCTAAACAACAACAACAAAGAACAATCACGGAAGATATCCCGTAAGTGACAGTATAATTCTTTACGTTCACCATACAAACCATTTACATAAAACACATCACACACAATCATGTCATCAACATCATTATCATTCTCCTGCCCTGATCCCAATTTATTCGGGGTCGGCGCAGCATGTCTTCTCATTCATACTTCTCTCTTACTCGTCATCTCAGCAGTCACTCATCAATCCTAAAATGTACAAATTTACACTACAGCTTTCTGTTTTGATTCTTTCCTAGTATAACTTCAATAAATGTTAATAATATCTGAAGTTCATTGTGCTGACAAACACGAGTACAGTAACATGCTTGAGGGTGGATTATGTACTGCTTAGTTAGAGAGAGACTCAACAAATTAACATCCACCCACGTATTTATTCTCTTTGTTTGTAATGTTCTTCATTAGTTATGCGTAGGACTCAACATCCGCTTTCAATCTGAAGTGGCTTATATAAGAAATATAGAACAATTAAACCACTCAGGTGCGAAAGTATTATTTGGCCACCAAAATAGACACCTATCACGTGTTGTACTTCGTAGCACGACCATGAAGGCATTCATTAAAACTTTAGATGGTAATAAAATCTTTTTAATTTATACTATTTTATACCACTAATTAGAAATTTTATACCTCTCAATTATCGTAGATATATAGGTCATGCTGGGAAGATTCCTTCCCAGCACGACCACGCTAAAATTCTAGGAAAGGTGAAACGGGAGCATGCCTAAAAATTTTCATTTTCAAATTTTCAAATATCTAATTAGTGGTATAAAATAGTATAAATTAAAAAGATTTTATTACCATCTAAAGTTTTAATGAATGCGTTCATGGTCGTGCTACGAAGTACAACACCACCTATCACAGATTGCTTCAAGCGACTTTTTTAATTTATAACATTTTCTTTCCCCTTTCTTCTCCGTAGGAACGAACTACCCTTTGGAACGAACAAATACGGCCTGTTACAATAATTTTTAACCGACTTCCAAAAGGAGGATGCGGCAAAAAACTGAATCAATCAAACAAAAGTCACCGATTTCTGAAGCTCAAGTTATTTTTCACTTTTTTGTGTTTTTGAAATGTTTTTTTGCAAGAAAGTTTATTTTGACTGGCCGACTCCTTGAAAATTCAAAAGTAAATGGGATATGAGGAACGGGGTGAAAAGTTCTTCATTACCCATAGAAAACGGAAGATCCTCTGACCAGACGAGTGTTGTGTCTGGTGGGCCACTACCCAACAGTTGTTATTTAGTCTTAAATCGCTGAAACCTTAAACATCGTCATTTAGGAATTGATGTTAATTCTTCATTTGTGGCATAGATGCCGCTGTAGTACTTTTTGTTTTATGTTGCTGTAATGTTTTTTTTAGCGCCGCTACAAGTAAGTTTTAGATTGAATCCAATTCTCAATCAAGCCAAAGAACTTGGATTGTAAATTCATCAATGATCGAGCTCGTAATACACATCTTGCGCTTCGAGCAACGTTACTCCAGATAACGTTGGCCGGTCTTCTAAACAGGATTTCCACTTCTACATGGTATAATATTCTTTGATAATACTGAACTATCCATTCATAGATTCTATGAAGCAGAGTAAATGCAGAAGGCGGTGAATCGAGTGATGCGGCGTAGTTTGGGAGACGCCTTTGCGCACTAGTGGACTACGAAAGGCTGCGTTAATAGTTGTTAAAAATGCCGACTGAACACAATTTTATTTCTTTCTTTTCTGGTAATTGCGGTAGGTTCCGATCTCGTCAGATTTCTTAGTAGCAGGATCCTGAGACAACGAATTTTATTGTTACCCAAAACAATGAATATCTTTATAGCGAAGGACATAATAAAGAGTGATTTCCGGGTTTAGTGATATCCGGGTCTATTTGTTTCTGTGGAAGAGAATTTCTTTTCAACTGTTTTTATTTATTGCTAAAAAGGCGATTTTATTGCTTAACCGAAAACAATAAAACCGCTCTTTCCCAATTCACAGATGCATTTAATTCGTAGGTACAGGCAGTTCCTATAAAAATAGTGTCCAAAGTCCTTTCTTTGTTCCATACTCACAGCGCTAACAGCCAGCATAACAGCAAAAAAATTGGGAGCTCGAGGCTAAATAATAACAGGGCTCAACATAAGGGTCCCCATAACCAAGTACTAATTGGGTTATGGAGGTCAGATAGACAGTCGCTCCGTGTAAAATACTGGTATTCAGCAGATCCGGTTATACTAGAAGCCGATCCCAACATAGATTTGAGAACCCAACCCCAACGTAGTTGGAAAAAAGCTAGGCACATGATGATCTGCTAAAAACTGTTAATATGTTATCCGTGTAAAAGTAAAGAATTTAAATCTGATTCGTTTTAAGCTAGCGAGCGAGCGTAAATAAATAAATAAATAAAATAAAATTCTTTTATTTCAGACCACAAGTCCATTTAGTTAGTACAACACACAACTTAGAAACTAGTGTTAGTACTTACATCTACCAGAAAAATGAACAATTATTATTTATTAAAAGCCAGTGGCATGTAGGCGTACCCAATGCCCCAGTATGTGGCTGTCCCACCTGTCCGCTATAGTGCTCAGGATGCTGTTGGGGCTGACGCGTACCCTGCGCACGATGGAGGCGCATCGCTTGCGCATGATGGCGTGAAAGCCATCTTTGCCCGCTTCTGCGAACATGCCGGAAGCACTGCAGTAGCGCGGCAACCCCATCAACACCCTGAATGCATTATTGTACTGCACGCGCAGAGGGCTGTATATCCCTTGCGTGTAGTTGACCCACAGACTGCATGTATAGAACGACTGACAGTACGCCGTGAACAGCGTAGCCTTTACGTCAGTCGAGCATTTTGCAAATCTACGAGCCAACATATTGCAGCGGACAGCCAACGCTCTGCGCTCCCGCTCAATATCTAGGCTGTCTTTTAGGTCCTCGGATACCCAGTGGCCCAGATACTTGAAAGAGGTGACCTGATTTAAGGGACTTCCGCAGAGTTTTAGCTTTGGTGCAATTGGGTAGGTTTTAGTGCCTGCCTTAAAAACCATTACTTCACTAAAGAGAAGGAAAAAAAATCGGACAAGTGTGAGATCGACTCGCGTGGAGAGGGTTCCGTACGTTCATAGATTTCTTATAGGTTTTCCTGTAATCTATAGGCAAAGAATTATTTTTTGTATTTTTTCCAAATTTTTGGCTTTGTAGTTTCGGAGTTAAGGGGGGGGGATAGTCAATTTTCGCCTATTTTCTTAAATAACTTCAAAACTATTTATCTTAAAATTATAAAAAATGTATATTTGAGATTTTCACAATGAGCCCTTTCATTTGATATGTTAACACGTTTGTAACATTTTTTTTTATTTTCTAACTTACCCCCCAAAAGTGGCCCCTGTGTTCGAAATTCATTCATTTACGTTACACGTCCGTCTTTGACACCGACTTACATATGTGTACCAAATTTCAACTCAATCAGTCCAATAGTTTCGGAGTAAATTGGCTGTGACAGACGGACAGACAGACACGCGAGTGATCCCATAAGGTTTCTGTTTTTTCGGTAGGTACGGTACCCTAAAAAGGTGCAGGTTTCATACATTTTCTGTTTAAAACCTTACTACATGTGAAAATCTCCCGCACTTTTGCGGGCTTTTAACCACGAAAATTCTGTGGCCTCGTAAGTTTTGAAATGAAGCCGCGTAACCGCAAAACTCGCATGGTACGCACAGAACAATGCGGTATTTTCTCGTCGTTTTGGTATTTTAAAAGCGCTTTATTACTTGATAATTTAGCCATATTTAACACATAGCTCGAGGTTAAGCTGCTCAATACGGGAACAAGTACACCCATAATGTAAGGAAAAGCTGTTTTTTTTTCACGATATAAGGTTTCGTTTCGTAGTTGTTGATAATGATGACCCTTTAAGAGGTTAAGTGTAAACTAAAATTAAGGTTATATAATTCTGACTGACATGTCGGACTGTCAGGATTTATTCCGTTAGGCTCGTACAGCATGTGGGCAGAAGATGGGTTTCGTGCAATGAAAACACACTGGGGGGGATACACTGTTTCTATTGAACTACTTAAAATTACAATTTAACAGTTTATTATTTATTTAAACATCATGTACAATAGTGGTACATAGGCGGACTTAATGCCACACTTCACTTTATCTCAACTCCGCTGCGATAACACACTCTCTGTCGGCCTCGCCGCGAGCTGTAAACATCACGACTTTGTAGAAGCAGACTGTGGTGTGGGTAGACTTGTAAGTAGGTCTCGTGATGTCACCACTGGCGCGTACTTGACCGGATCCGACATACAAAATATCTCAATGACCAAACCAAACAATTTACAAACACTCAAACATTTATAACTCATTTCAAACCCAGCTTAGAAAATGCAAAACATACCCACTTCAAGTCACTAGCTCGTTGCCTAGTTCCATTGTGCCCTTTGCCCGACTAACGCTCCGCTCATGTGGAAACTAACAGATAACCGTATTGTACTCCTCCACGTCCGTATGGAAAATATTCCTATTCTCTTAGACCTCAGAACTAAGTTCGTGTATATTGGAATAGTTTAATTTATACTTAGCGTTTGATATCTAAGTAAGAACTGCTCATGTTTTCCAACTCGTGTGTGTATTGGAGGGAACTTTCAAAAGGGTTGTTTGACATGGAACATGGAAGTATGATGTTGGTTTTAACAATGAGAATTGAGAGCACGTGTAACCTATTATGATCCTTTATTTATTTTCTATACATATTGTTTACATTTTTAAATATTTCTATACAAAGTAATATAAAAAAAACATTTAAAAATATAATAAATTTGTCCCACTGGTATCGGGAACAGGGTCCAAGCTACCGGCGATCAGGACTCGAGAGAGAGGAACATCCGAACAATACGAGCTGTGTCCAGGAGTACCGCTTTTTGAATCAAGCCCTTGATCCAGCTGCCTAACGAGCAACATATTATTATTATTATAAGCCTATATTGTCCCACTGCAGGACAAAGGCCTCCAATCCCACCTTCCACGTGTAGCATATAAATTGTTTTTTTTTTTAATAAGGTCATGCTTTGTTCACGCATTCGCGTGAACAATATGTATGTAGGTAACTTGTCACTGGTAACAAACCCACTGTAAGCTGCCACGCGTTCGCGGGCCTGTGGACGGCGAACTATGGGCTAGCTCGCCGTCCGGCCGTCTTATGACGACAGGCCGTGTCGACGGCGCGTTCGTGTTCCACGCGCGCCTCAAAGAGATGTCAGCAATGATGTAGGGGCCTGCAAGGGCCGATGCCTGCCAGGGCTGCGGGACTGTTCGAAAGAGATACCGTGGCCCTGGAACACAAAGGGCAAAGAAGGAACATGGATGGGTTTTAGTCAGTACAAGTCTGACACTCCCTTCCGCTCCGCCCAGAGTGGGGGGGGGTCATTTGATGATTTCCCATCCGAAAAAAAAAAAAAAAAAGCTGCCACGCGTTCTTTTGAATCTTTGTACTTTAATTGTTATGCTCAGATTTCAAGTATAACCATTGACGTGTCATTTGTATAATATGGATGTCACGTTGATAATATACAACGTGTAACATAATAAACGCAAGACCTCCCGTTTGGTCTCTTGCACCATGAAACTAAACATCTTTTGTTCTACGAGTTCTTGAAATTCGCAAAAAAAAAAATACTTTCTAACTGACGCAATCAGCTGATCCACATGTATGGTAAAACTAAAAAAAAAGTTATGAATTTCCAAAAGTCATAGAACAAAAGTTGTTCAGTGTCATGGTCTGAGACACCACACGAGAGGTCTTGCGTTTATTATGTTACACGTTGTGTAGATACATATATCAACGTCAAACCTACTTTTTGAACTTCCCTTTTAGCGTCCCGTTACCTACGAACGCAAATTGTAAAGTATTCATTTACCCACAAAATATCTTAATCCCATTTCCATTATTACTTAAACATCAGTCTTTAGAAACACTTTGTGAAAATGAAGTAATTATGTAAACACAAAAAGCCTAGTACGTTCGGAGACTTGTAAAATATTCATGTTATAATTAGGCGGTCCCTTTTCGCAAAGCTAAACGCTAATTGGCCAATATTTTACTTAGATACTAAGTTCTTAACTTTTATGTTAACATGCGAAAGTACAAAAGATAAAAATCCAATAAAATATCCTCGAAGGATCTGTTTCTTAAAAAACATTGAACGCAGAAGGCGAAAATCAAATGGAATTGATATGATTGAAAAACCTGTTAGGTAGGTATGGCATTTTCTCTTATTCAAAACATACATAATAGAACAATCAGCCTGTAATGTTCTCTCTGCTGAAATCAGTGACACAGCCGACACCTCTGTGAGAGAGATGGGCGTTTATACACCACCCGGGCCCCGTGCAGGTTAGTGGATTCCCGGACCCGGAGAGTGCTGATGGGTACCCGGTGTACATTTAAAAATGCTTTTTTTAAGTTATAGAAATAATAGAATATATTATTTAACGTGGATTGAGTCCAAATAACGCCGAGTACTGTAAATACAGATGAAAGAAAATTGTGTTTTTGTAATTTCAGATGTACCAAACTAGATTTTTTTTAAATCAGACGAATTGATAACCTCCTCCTTTTGGAAATCGGTTAAAAATGAGACTTCATTCCTAATTTACTGATTACAGACTTGATTAGGCTTCCGTAAGCGGAGGCTCGTCAGAGTGTTGTCTGTTAGTCAATCAATCAATCACTGAACTGCTTTATAGGTAGTAGATTTGAAACACTTGGTTTTGTGTATGAATGAAGATGACCAGAAGAGTAGGGAAAGACCAAATAATCGATGGATGGACTGTGTGACAGGTGATATGGTTACGAAGAGGTTTTTTTTTTTTTTAATAACGTTGCCCCACACAAGGAATTTCTCCTGTATCGTAGGTGCGTTTACAAACATTTAAACTCACATACACAAACAGCCAGACCCTGAACAACTACCTGTAGATCATACAAATATTTGTTCCGTGCGGGGATCGAACCCGCGACATGCAGCGCAGCAGCCGATCGCTCAGCCACTGCGCCAACCGTGCCGTCATCAGGTTGACAACTTCTAGTGTGGAAGTAGAAAATATGCTGCTTCGACTTCAAATAAACATTGAGCAGGGCAAGAGAATATTGATGATGTTGACAGGACAAAATATTGGAACTTCTGCCATCAACCTCCAGCTTGATTCATATAACTCTCGACCGATTTTATGGAGTGTAAGAAAGAGGATATATACTCGTATATATCCGTAGATATATCGGGCGAGACCAAGTGATCCACTGCGGGCCGACGTTTGAAATCAAAGCCAAGTGCCTCGTGGACCGTGTCAAAGCTTTCATTCCTCTCTGCGACCCTTCTGACTTCTTAATGATAATAACGTCGGTGTTTTCGTATTGTGACGGTGTTCATTATTGACTTCTGAATTTTCATGTTTTATAAGCCGTGTGCCGATGGGATTTCTAGAGAAACTTTCATATTTAATTTAGGGGATGAATTTCCAAATTTATCCTTAATGCCCACGATATATTATGTACCTATAAGATACGTGCGTTGCTCATCAAACTTAATGTTTATGTTTCTGTAATTTAAAAAGTACCATCTTTGACACTCTTTGTAAAACAAAAAGTTATTTGTGAAATTCATTGCAATTTCTTGTCATCTGCTCATGTGAATGTTTGATCCTATATTCAAAATATAGACACCATTCTGAATATTAGTTCATCGAATATTTCGTGTGTTTTGAGAGACCGTGAAGCCTTTGATATACAGCTCTACACGTCGATGTACAGTCGTATACATCGTAATTCCAGGATGACGTCGTCGGTAGCGAATGTCGCTTTGATGTGGCTTTCATTAGTGTGAATGCTCGTTATCCTAGGGGAATATAAATCTGCCTATATATTTCAGAAACTCCAGGCCTTTCCAAGGCCAATAATAATATTTAGTAGTAGTAGTATAGGTTTTGAATGTAGATGCATTCAACCAAAACCGGTAAAGAATCTATCTAAAACATAAAACATGAAGGTTATAATACTGAACTCAGATGATTACTAATGAGTTAAATTTGGGATTCGCTATAGACTGGCTAGCTTGGTTTAACAGACTTACCCCGGTATCTATGGTTAAGTTTAAGTAATAACTTGAGTTTAAGTTTGAATTTGAAAGAAGTAATAACCATCAAAGAAAGCAAAGCTAAGAATTATAACTTTTGACAGTTCTAACTTCCAATACATAAATAGGTCCATTACTTCGTCATAATACGACATCAAAGTACAAATTGTGAAATGCATTTACAGTAACAAGTCCTGAAGTCGATAGTATATATCGCATTACACATCCATATTTCAAAGCCACATAAAGTTCACATTTTTCATCGACAAAATATGGGTCAACACTTTGCTACCGTCGTTGCGGCGTCTTAATATTCTCCGGCTGAATGGTCAAAAGGTGCATTGAGTGCATTGGTAAGTGTACTACAGACTGGCTTTGTGGTAAGATGTACCTAAGTTAAGTGAGAGACTATGTGGGAACTGTGGATGTGATAAATATATATTATGATAGGAAAAAGGTTTAACGAAGCCGAAAGACCCAAAAAAAATCGTTTGCCAGCAATAATTTTTGCGTAGAGTTACTTATTTGGATGTACAGAGTGCTTGGTTGACGGCTTCGTGATGGTGATGGGGACCCATCACGAAGCCGTCAACCAAGCACTCTGTTTACATATTGTATAGTAAGAGTAAGAGATGTGGTGTGATGAGCGGTTTCCAAGACTGCCCTAGTTGAACAAGTCGACGTGTACTACTGTTAACTCAACTTAGGGCTTAAATGTTTTAAAATCGCTTACAAAGCTTTTACTTTCTAAGCTACATTTTGACTTTTCTATCGATCATTTTCCCTAACAGAAAGTGTCTTTGCCCTCTCATTACCCTTTTGACCACCATTGTCACATTTACGTGACAAGCAAGCGCGTGCCCTGTACGCCAAGCGACACAAATATGTGACAAAATGGTAGGTGAAATTGTGGCTTGGCGTGGAGGGCACGCGCCTGCGTTTATGCTCTGGCGGTCAAAAGGTTAAAAAACATTGTTTTTAGGCCCGAACTCCTCCGGTCGCCTCGGCGTTGGTGGAATCGGGTCCTTATTCAGTTTAACTTAACTAAAAACGTTAATCTAATCAATGCATTGCCTAAACTATGGAGGAGCTTGTGGCTTAATAATAACAGACGCTCGGGCCGATCTTGAGCTTAAGCTGTGTTTGCCTAGGTTGGTCCGTGGATGGGTGACCACACATTACATACCGAGTCTCCTCCGTGCCGCGGAAAGCACGTTAAGCCGTCGGTCCCGGCTGTCATTTGTGATCTACAAATGACCGTCGGTCCCGACCAACGGACATTCGGTCATATTAGACATTCGCTTCAGGTTTATGTATAGTCAATGACCCGAAAGTTTGATAACCAGTCTTACACACCTACAACCTAGTTAGTACTGGGTAATACAAATAATCAGATAGGCAGTCGCAGTATGTACCATACTGGTATTCAGCTGCATCCGCTTAGACTGGAAGCCGACCCCAACATAGTTGGAAAAAGGCTAGGCAGATGATGACGTTGCCAAAACCATGTTGTTCAAACTCGCCAGTAACATTTTAATCAAACAAAACTCTACAATCCATCAATTAAAGTTAAACCAATCACAATAGAAGCTACATTTAATCAATCAATCGGTTAAAAAACACGCGACGGTTGGAACGTTTATGATTCGCGTCAGGTGAAGCGGAGGACCAGCGCCAGTAATTAGTCAGAGAGGACTAATTGAACCCGTTTGGCATTCAGTGAGCGGTGCCGAGAAACTAAAACAGGATGGCGAAATCACAGGCGGGATATTTTGACTGTTAGTTTTTTTTATACATAAGCTCAGGCCATTTTTCGAAGGGGGTAGTAGTTGTAAGCTGATGGTTATCTGTAATTGAGTGTGCGTTCCAGGGTAATGTATTCTGTAGTAGTTTTAATCTTGTGAAAATTGAAGTGTCTGTTTGTAATATCAAAATAACGGGTTTTTATTGAATGCATATGGGAACATTTACGGCACTAATAACAAAAACCCATTGTCCGTGTTTTGTTGTGGTAACAGCTAGATCTAAATAAATAGACAGAAACCACAGAACGCCATTTAATATAGTTCTTTTTGCTTTGTCCACGTTCATTCATCTGGTCATATACTCATGCCGGTTGCGATTACTACGCACCTAACTTTACTGAAGCAGTAAGCATCCAATAAGGTCAGGGAATGTCGTTCTTATAGGAGTTTCTACTCTGCTTAATACCTTTTAATCTTCGTCTCAACATGACCATGTCTTCGTTTTATTTTTTCCTTTTTTTTAAATTTCTGGCGCGTAATTATTTACAGAATTCAGCGAGCGTAGGTACAGGCTACATCTACAGGGTGTAAACAGACCTTTCACATATCCGTCAACCAAGCATTCTGTACATCAAACTAAGTAACTTTACGCAAAAATTATTGCTGGGAATCGACCTTTTTTTTTCGGGGTGAAAAGTCACGTGATATGGTAGGACTCGATGGAAAGCACTCAAAGCATTGTGCTGATGGATGGATTGAATAGTACGGGGGTCGTGGAGGTGTATAAAGTAAAAATCTTACATTAAAAACAAGTATTAAAAAAAAGTTGGAACTTTGACCCCCAATATCTCCGTAACTAGAAGGTTCCCAGGTATGGTCTAGAACAAAAAAATGATCGCAAAGACGGGGAGAACAAGTGCCTTTCTTTTATGTTAAGGGTCTATTTACACCCTTTATAAAGCAAAGTACGTGGCATCATTTCGGCTAGATCTGTCGTATTCATTTCAAAAGTACTGCACACGTTAGCACACCAAATATTCTTGTTTTGAGATAATCCTTCCGGGTTCGTGAGCGTCTTTTACTTGCAAAGATATTAGGGAAAATAAAAATACCTAATAACAGTGTGGGCTGTTCAATTCCCGTGTCGGAAGAAGTGTTATTGGATTTTTCCATTAGGAAATCCACAGTTGCTACCCGTAGTTTAGATTTTATTAGATTTTAATACATTAGAATTTTAACCTAACTACTTGACAAGATCTGGATTTACTGCATGTAGCAGTAGCGAAGGGTCAATTTTTGTAAGAGGTAAGCTGGAGTACATATCTTTAATGTGATTATATTATTTGTCTATAGAATACTGACTGTGCCTATTTTTAAAGGGAAGCCGGTAGGAATCCAGCTCTATGGAACCTTCGCCACTGGCATGTAGATACACCTTTTCTAACACCTTCATTCTTCATCTCTGCTGACCTTCCTTTGCTGGTATTTCTTTTTCAACCAAAATCGATTGTTCCACAAAGAGGCAAAGATGAATAAGCCGTTTTTATAGGAACTACAAGTGACAATAATGCTAAAGATGCTAAATGCAATGTTCTCCGCGCATACAGTCAAGCGGCCAGTCGTTTTCGCCGCGTCTTAGCAATAACTTGTGTGCTATTTAAGATTATAAAGGGTGTAAATAGACCCTTAACATAACAGAAAAGCATTTTTTCGCCTCGTCTTTGCGATCATTTTTTTGTTCTAGACCATACCTGGGAACCTTCTAGTTACGGAGATATTAGGGGGCAAAGTTCCAACTTTTTCACAAGTTTTTTTTCTAAATACATGTTTTTAATGTAAGATTTTTACTTTACACACCTCCACGACCCCCGTACTATTCAATCAGCACGCTCCATCAATCCATCCATCAGCACGCTTTGAGTGCTTTTCATCGAGTCCTACCGTAAAACGTGATTTTTCACCCCAAAAAAAAAGTCGATTCCCAGCAATAATTTTTGCGTAAATTTACTTAGTTTGATGTACAGAATGCTTGGTTGACGGCTATGTGAAGGGTTTGTTTACACCCTGTATAAGAAACGTCACTATAAATATTACTCCTGGTTATCATCAATAGACTTAATACTGGACACTGTGATTTAATTTAAAACCTTCTCCAACCAGATAATCAAAGGTTCCAACTCAAGTCTTCATCACAACGACCGGTCTGCTCATAACCCACATTTAGTAGTTTCTCACAATTTTCCATAATCACAGATTGATAGTACTAATTCCAAACGCGTGTGCCTACAAACATCGATAGTTAATGTGATCGTGTGGCATATTGTTCGCAAACTCTCAGTAGTTATGACATGGGCTCATTAATATTCTAAGTCTGAAGGTCGGCCTGGAGTGCGGCTTAATACAGGCGTAATAGCTGTTACGACTGATCTTTAGGGGGGGGGATGGGAAGTCATCATCACTTTAAGTGCTCGCATGAAATGGAAATTAACTACTATGTTTTGTCTATACTAATATTCTTCTTCTTCGTATCGCTGGCATGGCAAATTTTATATTTTGCTATCCCAAACATAATATTATAAAGAGGAAAGATTTTTTGTTTGTTTGTACCGAATAAGCTCCGAAACTACTGAACCGATTTTAACCGTTTTTACACCAATTATCAGGAAGTAAAACAATTAAATAAATCAAAAAATAATTATTTATAATTACATTGACATTGGCTATAAATATTTTTTTTTAAATGAGATCGCACGTAATCGAAACTTACGTGGGTCAAACCGCGGGGCGCAGCTTGTGCACTATAAACAAGCAACCCGCCTCTTGCTTCGCACGGTTTATACAGGTTGATAAAATATCAAGATTTATTTAATATAATTACGATTCATGTTAATGTTTTGTTGATGGAAACCTTCCGGGACAAATTCCCCAAATGATGGAAAAATCCATTGCGCAGTGTAAAGAATATTTTAAATTTTAAGTGTATGACATAAGGTCGATTTTTATGAATGTTTATAAGGCTTTTAATTGGTACTCCCTTTCTTCTCCTAAAATTGTTTGTCCGAAAATCATTATCCATAACACGCTTGCTATAAACTTCAGTAACCATAATGTTCAAAATCCCGAAATTTGGTTTAACATAATTATCTTTAGTTCTAAAAGTATTCTGTCATAATATCGAGTACTATAATAATTGAATGTCCTAATTTTACATGACCTAAAGTTATATGTCCTAAGTATTGTGTTAAATAATGTGTATTATTCCGAATGTTCATTTATAATAATTTTTTTAGTCTAAAACATTTGCTAAAAATTAGGTTTTAGTGACAGAAACGAATCGCTGTAAATCCGACTCCACGCAGTCTTGTCTGCTCTACCCCTAGAGTGTAATTTAAAATCGCGTAGGCGCGGAGGGGCGAGGCGGCCCGCGAGTTGAGGAGCAGGTGGTTGTAACACTCGGTGAGCGTTAAACCCATCTGCGACGATAAACTCGCGTGGGACCGCCGGAGCCCCGCAGCGCCGGAGCCGTGACAGAAACCATGCCTGCTGCATGTTGCATGCTTGCTTGTATGCTGTGTGTTTGCTTGCATGCTGCATGCTGCGTGCTTGCTTGCATGCTGCATGCTTGCTTGCATGCTTCATGCTTGCTTGCATGCTGCATGCTTGCTTGCTTACAAAAACCACATGTTCACAATCAACTGCTTTATTGAGTACATGTATAATATATTTATTTATGTATATTAAAAAATTATAAGAGAGAGAAGTTCATAGCAAAAGCTTTGTTATACAAATTTGTTCTAAGAATATTATTATTATAAATAAACATTATGTAATTTGAATTTAGGACTTATAACTTTTATTGAAAACGGTTTTATGTCTTTTGTATGTTATTGATTGTAATATTTATGACAAACGGATTAGGACATATTATATTTAGGGATTTCAATTTTATGGCATGTGATATTATGTGATATTAAGTTCGGGTAAGTTATCATTCGGACAAATGATGATTAGGACAAAAAAAGTTATGGCACTTTAAATTATGGATAAAAAAGTTAGGTGACACAATAGAGAACCCTTTTAATTTCCTTGAAACATCATAAGAAAGAACTATCTTTCCCTATATTTTATTTACCCTATACTCATTCTTTGACAGAAAAAATACAAACTGAAATGTACATAAAAGTATTACATTTCTCGATCATGGTGCGACGTCTAGCGTCAGCCATATTGAATTTCTTGATACGCCATTTTGTCGTAAAGAACATAGCTTGAAACACATTTTGTATCTAGATCAAAACAAATTAATTAAAATGTCTTCTCATATCACACATATAAGCGCAGATTCATAGCTGTGTATATTAATTGGCGTTAGTTACTAAGATATTGTGATTTCAATGATATCTAAACATATTTTAATAAACCAAAGTCGTTTTTCATGTTTGGCTGTGTGACCGCTTAGACCTTCTAAACTCCACAACGGATATCGATGTGATTTTCAGCATCATTCAGAGCATCTATTTCAGATGTTTTATAGGAACCTATACTTAGTTTAGATACAGCATAAATCTCGATGTTTTGACGTGTGACTTAGGGACTGTATTTGAATAAGAACCTTCACACATTAAGCCGTGAATGTTCAGTATACTGGATGGAAGGGACACCGATATTAAAACGGTTACCACGTATTCAGTACATCAGGACTTCAGAATCATCATCTTCCTACCCTTGTCCCATTCTATTTGGGGTCGGCGCAACACGTTTTCTTCTTCCATTCTCCCCTGTCAGACGTCACGGCATCATTTACTCCTTTCTCTTCCATATCAGTCTTCACACAATCCATCCATATTTTCTTTGGCCTTCCTGTCCCTCTCCGTCCATCAACATTCATGTCCATTAAGTACTCTTTTAGTCACATGCGTTTCATCCCTCCTCATTACATGTCCATACCAAGACAGGACTTCAGAATGATGTACTGAATACGTGGGACCCATTTTAAGGTCGGTGTCTCTTCCATATCTTGTATATTTAACCCAGACAATGTTTAAAATCTTTAAGTATATTTTCCAACCTGTATTTACAATATGACTTACTTTATGTAAACAGATGAAATCGTGACATGCATACATGCTACCATTACTCGCGTGCACACGTTTCCGGCCTCATTCAGCCTGCACTATAATTTAACATTAGTCTATGTTAATTTATGTTTATGCTACGGCGTTGATTACATCCATGTAATTGAGATTCCTAATCACCAGTTATTATAAACAATAGCTGCAGCAATAGGTTATTGGTATAATTATTTTGCTTAATTGCTAATTAATAAAATGTACTCAAATAGCGTAATGATTTGTTTACGTAAATGCTGCGCTTAATGAATCTGGGCTAAAATTTAACACCGCAACAGACTGGCAATCACACAAAAACAGAAGCTTTTTACAACGAAGATAGCATAGGCTTCAATTGGACACATAATCATGGATTGTATTTGTCAAACTATGATATACCTACAGTAGATCCAAATAGTAGATATCACTGAGTAATTCCAGGTTGAGCCAGGTCAGACTACCTAATACCTGAAGCTACATGGATTTTGTAATCTCGGCCTTAGCCATCACTCTGTGGCATAAATAGATGTCCGCAATAGTCCGTCGAAAACCGAAGACCTAAATATACAACATTAGTTTTATTATATGCGAAACCTGCAACAGTGTCTAGTATTTTTATGTAAATAATCTATGTACAAAATTCAAAAACTGTATCATGAAAAATCACAAACTTATAAGCTTGTTCTGTTACTGGTTGTCCGCACAAAAACGTGGTCACCACACAACGCGACCGCGTCAGCGTCATCTTGAGCTCATTGATAATAATAATTTGGCAGTACGTACCTAAATGATTACGATAGGTACTTAATGTCGCTCGGTGTCCACCTTGTAACTTTTTAAAAATATTTTTGGGACAAAATATAACATGGTTTAAAAATTATTGGAATCGATTCAGTTACTTATTCTGAACAAACTATATTCAGGTTTCGTATTTACTAAAAATAATGTTGTATAAGTAGGTACATTTGAAAAGTTTAAAACTGTTTTTCTGTGTTCTAATTCGCCAGACTATCTCTTTAAAAAAAGAACACCTTTCGATACCGACATGGCGGATACAGAAAAAGAGTTTGGTTGCTTTTATAAAAAAAACCCTGGCAGGTAGCAGTGAGAAATAAATTCTATTTTTAAATCCAAGTCATTAAAGTTCAACGTGCACAACCTTTAAGTTCGTGTTGTTTGACCAATAAAGTAGTCCCCAGTGAATGCTCTGCGCTTTATGACGTCCGAGGGACGACTAAATTGTATTGAAATCTGCGTAGAAAGGAACGCGGGAGCTAATAATTCTTTTTATTACGAAAAGAATAGAAATTGGCCTTTTTTACTTAATGTTGACTTATAAGATCCCACTGAGGATCGTCAATTAATTCCGTACTTTTTTATCTAGTTTGAGCCAATATAATAAAATCGTGTTTCTACTTGTCATTTTATAAAACACATGTTAAACGAGAATCATCCACCCACAAAACATTACCAGAACTATCTGTGTGAATTACCAGTACACGTACTCATTACTCCTTAACGCTTTCAATTTCAACTAATAGTAGACGTCTACGTTTTTTCAAGTCCTGACCTTGAACCAAAAATTAGAAGACACGGTGACATGACCTGAGTGTGGATAAATGCACTCTCACACACACGGAAGACTTCAGTGTCCCAGCATTGGGAACATAACAGACTGATTTTGCTAACATTTTAATATCTGCCTTTACGATATAAGCTAGACAGCTTCCATTATTATTACAACTCAACTCGCAAAAGCGCAAAAGCGAGAGTAAAGAAATATGTTTTCCCGAAGCCTATAAAAATCATAACACGACAAAGCTGTTCCCTTACGTACTGCGTAATTGGTTCTATATGCTAGTAGATCCGTATCTGCTACATTTTGTTCTAAATCTATTAGGTCCATTAACTGGAGGTTTTTTACTTAAGTAATATATTGTTCAAAGGTTCTAATCATGCGATCGCGTGCCAGTCTGATGGGCGGGAGTGAAATGACCGCTCGCTCGCCGGCAATTAGCCAAGTTTGATTGAATGGAATAAGTGCTGCTCGTTCAAGTGTTTTTCTGAGACTTTGTTGTTTATCTGGTGTTGAGAAATTTGAGGACGACCAACGAGGGAACATGCTAGTACCTCATTCATTGCGTGAAAAGGATTAAAAAATTACCTACGACGTAAAATTATCGGAGTCAGTCGTGTACAAAAGGGCTACTATCAAAAACGCCTGGGTGTCACCACTGCGAGGACTGCCCGGAGGACACGGTGGAGCATACGGTGCAGGACTGCCCCGCATGAGCAGAGCACCGCCGTGTCCTCACGGCGGCGATAGGCGGAGACCTCTAGACTACTACTACTTTATCTGTCTACAAGATTCGTCGAGTTAAAAAAAAAATCTTGTTACACAAATGAAAAATATTTTATTCTTTGACGTACTTTGTGGAGAATCAAAGATGGCATGAATTGTTGATAAGGACATTATGAGACAAATGTAGGTTTATATGTATAGGTAGATACTTCTGTCTGACAGACGAAGTCTTCTCGCGCAAAAAGGCTTCGAGAAAATTCGGATTTATACATGTCTTAGTATGCGTGGTAGGAAAAATACGGAATTTATAGCGAGAAGCAAGCCATACAGTGAAGATATCCGCAATTCAAAGGGGTGTTCGCCTGATTGAACCATCAATGTAATATCCTGAACTGGAGTGATGCTCATTTTTCGAAGGCATTTTTGAGAAATGGTCAACAGCGAATCGTTTACCGGCTGCTCTGTATTCCTTAGTACGAACGAGTAAAAAAACATGATGCAGAAGGTCCATCCACTCATAGGATTATTACATTACATAAAGGGTGTAAACAGACCCTTCACAAAGCCGTCAACCAAGCATTCTGTAAATCAAAGTAAGTAACTTTACGCAAAAATTATTGCTGGGAATCGACTTTTGGGTGAAAAATCACGTTTTACGGTGGGACTCGATGGGAAGCACTCAAAGCATTGTGCTGGTGGATAACTTGTACAGTACGGGGGTCGTGGAGGTGTGTCATTAAAAAAAAACTTATGAAAAAGTTGGAACTTTGACCCCCAATATCTCCGTAACTAGAAGGTTCCCAGGTATGGTCTAGAACAAAAAAAATATCGCAAAGACGGGGAGAACAAGTGCCGTTCGGATATGTTAAGGGTCTATTTACACCCTTTATACTTACGCCCCTTTCCCTTGGGTGTAGGCAGGAACTGCAGAAAGCTTCTATGCTACAATCCCCATATACTCCTTTCGCCTTTACAACGTTCAAACATCTGGTTATCTCCTCTGAGGACATTTCTGCCGAACCTCACCAATAAGGAATACCTAATGCTATTTTTAGCCGTAATCACTGTTACTTAAGGTTACTTTTAAGGGTCCATATAGGATTTCCTTATGACCTAGTAAATGGGTTTCGGAAGTAATACGATGTTCACTCCGGGTAACATACTGATTTTCAGTATTGTTAGACTAAGAGCTGACCACAATCGTTTTCGGAAAATGCTAGGCAGCTGACGGTAGGGGAAAAACGGCCTTAGCCGATGATTACGATAGATATAAAGAGGAGCTCATGGCTAAATATTAACAGTCGCTCGGGTCGATCTTAAGGTTAAGCCGCGCTTGCCTAGGTTGGTCCGTGGATGGGTGACCAACCATTACATACCGAGTTTCCTCCCGGCTGTCATTTGTAGATCTTTGACAGTCGTTAAAGTTAGTCAGTGGCCCGAAACTCTAACAACAATAGCCTTACCAAGGAGTACCGTATTACCCAGTCGCTTCATGTAAAACACTGGTATTCAGCTGCATCTGGTTAGACTGGAAGCCGACCCCAATATAGTTTGGAAAAGGTTAGGCAGATGATGAATATTGTAAAGAGGTAATCTTCGGGACTGCTGATTCGATTTCGAAAATTCGTTCACAAATTACACATGCATTACCCCCGATTGTCAAAGGTACTTTTTTTTAAAGTTCCCATGGGATTATTTACAACCGTGGACAAAGCTAATCTATACATATAACAAAATTATAACAAACCGATGTCTGTACATTGAAGATAATGAAAAAAAAATTATATGGAGGTCTGTATAAGAGCAACAGAAGCCAAAACAATAGATTTTAAAATTTTTGTCTGTCTGTTTGTCTTTCTATCTGTATGTTTGTACGCGCCTCACGCAAAAACTACTGCATGGATTTGAATGCAGGTTTCACGGCTCTACTGCTAGATGCTTAACTTAAAATTTATGTTATAATAAATATAGTTTTGGACCCGATAGCTGGCGCTGTGCGAAGCAAGGGCGGGTCGCTATTAACAAATAATTCGCCATAAATCAGCGACAATATCGAAAAATTGCAGCCTCAACAGGTTTGTTCGGAGTGGTCATTCTGCAATAATTTGGTGTTTATTTATTTATGTACACACAAAATACTTAATAAGACGTTACATTAAGATAGAAGAGCACAAAGGTACTGCTTATTTCATTAGAACCAAAACCCAAAACCCAAAATCGATAGCCATATTATTAATAAAGGCAAGTTTGATGTAACGTATTGTTTTCAACTACTCAAGTTTGTAAATGGACGTCATTATACCTAATGTACATAAGCAGAAAGGTAGTCGTGGGTGATTGTAACTAGTTAGTAAGGTACCTTTTGTTTAATAAATGTCCTCGGTTCCTGGAAACAGAATAACGTGTTGAGTTGAGAATACATTTCTGTGGGTGGATGCCATTTGGAAATGACTGGGCTACTTCGGTCGATACTATATTTGTTAAATATTGGAGTATTTCGTTTTTAAGAAGAGGTTCTAAGTTCAATTATGTACTACTCCGAATACTAGACAGATGATGGTACTCGAATCGGGAAAGTTACCAAAAGGGATGTAGCCGTAACGACCACATAGCTTTAAAAATCAGTTAACGTTTAGCGTCTAAATCAGTTCAAAAATGTTATTTCGAAACTATATGGCATATGTAAATTTCCCAATGGTATCTTAATCTAGTTGTATGTCGAAAAATGTGATGTCATAGGTAAACTTACAAAGGTAATATAGTTCCAAACCAAACGTTCTCTATGGTACAATTTCGAATGAGACCACAACTGTAAATTACAGCGGCATAGCAGACCAATAGTTATTACAGGCCGCAGCAGCACGGCTGGTTGTCCATTCCCAATATTTTCTAGTTGTCGAGCACAGTGCCACCTCATCATATGCTTAGCGTTTTCCCAACTAGGTTGGCTTTGGCTTCCAATCTAGCACATGGAGCAATCGTGCTACCTGTAACGACTGTCAAAGATCTACAAATGAAAGCCGGGACCAACGGCTTTACATGCTTTCCGAGGCACGGACAAAATTCGTTATGTAATGGGTAGTCTACCATCCCATACCCATCTACGGACCAACCTAAGCAAGCACGGCTTAACCTAAAGATCGATCCGAGCGGCTGTTATTATTTAGCCAGTGCCACTTACCGGTCCAAATGTAGCAAAGAACCACCAAGTTGACCATATAAGAACTAAAAATAAGAGGAGAAGCATTCCCTACAGAGAATTTCATATTTTACATATTATAACATTCTCTTGATGGATCCCGTAAAGATATGAAAACCGGCAACAGGCGGCAGCGACCCCCAACCTTCTTTTATCTACACAAGAATTACCATAATAAAACGTCCCTCAAATTAAGTAACTAACTAAGTCCAACTTATTATTCTATACCTCTCTGTCAGGGACATCAAAGAATAACATAATGTTATAACTTAAAACGAGCTTGGCATCCAAATTCCTAAAGTCAACAGAGAGGAATAGGTTGCGGCTTTAGGTAACTCACAATTTGTAACTCAGGATTGAATTTCCATTACAATTTGCGTATTTTCTTCCAAAAAATGGAACTTATCATTATTTTTAGGATACGTCCCTTATTGGGAAGATTCGGTACATTTATCTACTTTTCTCGAAATTTACGATTCTGAAACCCTACAGATTTCCTGAGACATCAAGATTTTAGGAATAAAAAACAATGCGACTGATCTTCGACCTTTTTACCCGACTACGGCAAAGCCAAAAAGAAGGGTTATGATTTTAGAAGTCTATTTATGTGTGTATGTTTATATTTACGTATGTTTCTCCGTAGCGCTTAAACTATGCATCCGATTTTGATGAATAAGGTGTCAAACAATTCGTTATTATAGCCCGGGTAACATAGGCTACATTTTAACCGACTTCAACAATAGGAGGAGTCGATTTTATCTTGTAAACCCCGATTTTAATTAGAGCGTGATTTTTCAGTAGTCGGCTTTTTTAGTTGTAGTATTCCAAACAAATTCTTGTTTGTGAATCTTCATAGAAATAAGAAAGGTCACAATACATGTTATGTATTCCGTTTACAAATAGGTCTCATGAAAAGGAAAAAGGTCAGGTAAACCATTAGGTGTATCAGATCAACACTACAAAGCTAAACCAATTAATCGCAATATCCATTACGGTATTAATGTTTATCAAAATGAACCTTATGACGAAGTAAATAAACACGCAGCCGTCAGGTAACCGTCTTATCAGTGACCCACCTAATCTGCGCTTACATTTCCGTAATACCAACTAAGATTTTAAGCCCTTAATGACATTAAAATTGCCTATATTACCCCTGTAATGCAAACTCCAAAACAGGGAACTAACCCTTTTCAAGACATGCTCACAACCCTTCAAATCTCAACCCTGTTTCTTAAATTCGAAGGTTGAAATCACCTTATTAGTGTTCAATTAGTACCCGAAGTATGTACTTATAGAATTTAATTTGCCGAGGCAGGTTCAAAGTCGATATCGTGTGAGTTGAAGCTTGTTTGTACTTGAGAGTAACGTGAGGTACGGAAGCTTTACTTTGAGATAGCTTTACTTGGATTTAATTAATAAAATTCGACTTAATTAGCTTCTAATTACGTTAGGAAGTAACTCGGGTCCTAACACATATTTAGCAGGAGGTGTTTTGAGGATACGAAATAAAATTTAAGCATTACTTAATGTCAATTCGGTCAATGTGGCGACACTTGGGGGAGGCCTATGTCCAGCAGTGGACGTCTTTCGGCTGAAATGCTGATGATGATGATGATGGTTACTTAATGTTAGTGAAGTTCCGACATAAATTAATCTAATAAACCACTATGTGTTCGTAAGTTACAACCAGCGAGGCGATGTTCATGACCTGGCTACGTAAGAATCTCTCAGGTACAGACGACAGCTCATCAAGCTATTCGAAACTGTCAAATTTTCCCAGTCAACCTTAAACCTAATGCCTTAGCGATAAAGTTGAAAATCTATTAAAGAAATTTGTCAGATTGTAGTAGGCTGATGTGCTGGGGTTTGTACAGCATGCCTTCTTCTTAAAACTTCTTAAAAGAATACATCACTCACAAAACCAATTTCACAACATTGACTACCCATTAACGTTTAATCAAAAGAATTCCTCAAAAGGCCGTGAAAAGAATAAAAAAGTGACATTAAAAGTTATAAAAGCAAGAAAACCTCGAAAAGCATAATAACATAAAAAGCCATACAAAAATGAATTACACGGCGAAACTTTATGAACATGAAATAATATACAATTAGCACCAATCCTCGTTGTACGGAAACAAAGGTTTTTCATGTCCAGCCGACATTTGTCGGGGCGGACCACAAAGAACATTGGTTAATCAAAGCGCTGCTAAATAAAAACTACTCCATTTTGTTTCTTTTACTTTTTCCTGCTGTTACTACGCACGACAAAACGTGGCAGCGTTTTTATTACACTGAGGTGGAAGCTAATTAGGTTTTGGTATATTATTCTAGAAACTGGTACTTTAGGCACGTGTACCACAACCAGCGGAAAGCGAGTAGTGTGTCGAGAAAGCGTCGAGTGGGTAGTGTTTTGGCGCTTAGCCATGATCGGGTGCGTGACTATCAAATGGCTTGAATCTAGTTTTAAGTAACGCTTGAGTATTGTGTGACGTTCTCTAATATTTATGGGCGTTCGAAGGTGTTCTGCCCACCAAGCGCGAATCGCTGAGCGAGTGCGGTCAGTGATCAATTAAGGTCATCCATATCCGCACGGAATAGCATTTTCCATGCTTCTATCTTTCCCGTAATTTGCTAGAGCCAAGAACAGAGCGGGAGTGCTATCTTAGACAACAGCATCAACTATGCGGTCGGCAGCTCGCTCTGTTTAAGCCGATCTCCTTGAGCAGCGTGAAATTGACGCGTTCTCGTTACGGGCGTTTGCTTGCACATGTATGTCAAATAATACAAAGTTTTAATAAAGAGACCCGTTACCAGGGGAATTCTCATATTTTTAAATTTCCTACCTTTGAGTGTAAGAATCGATTAAAACGTATTTCTTGTTATCTCGATATTGCGTACTAATAAACGTTTGAAAAAAAAATTATACTCACAATTGTAGCTAATAAAACTAAATTCCACTCACGCCAAAATAATCAGCATAAATTCTCCTTTTGAGTGATATTTTTCCAAGTTCGTAGAATTTGTAGATTTTCCAGAATTTGGAGTCGGCAACTGATTTGGCAACTCTTAAAACCTTAATATAATCATTTATCTCTTTTACTAACAGTTACAGAAAATTTGAAAGGGAATCGACTGTTTTGCCATGGATTTGTGAGGAGCAGAGAAGAATCGCATGTGACTTAAAGAATGATGATAAATTTTGATGGATGGAGAGGAAGGCGAAGATCAAGGAAACGATGGATGAATTGTGAGAGGAATGATATGGAAGAAAAAGGTGTAAACGATTACGTGACGTAAGATTTTAAACTATCATGGTCACTAACTTTATTATTAATACTCGAAACGGGATATTTACCATGTTCATGTTTTGTTGTTGATGTTTTGTTTCCATGTTTGTGTTGTTGTGTTGTTCATGTTGTGTTTCAATATCCATTTCGAGTATTAATAGTAAAGATTACGTGACGGTTGACAGGAGAGAGTCAAAATCAAAAAAATCAAAATCAAAATATTTTATTTCACATAGGCCTCGATGGGCACTTATAAAACGTCGACAAAAAGTTGCACGGTTCGGTTTGGTCGTTGAAAAGTGGAAGAAAAAACGTGTTGCGCTGACACCAACTAACATGGGACAAGGACAGGAAGATGATGATATTTCTTTTACTGACACGGACCCTACAATCTCACATTTCTTGAGCGATAAAATCGCCAATAGTGAGTCGCTTCCTCGTCAGCTGTGGGACACAAGCCCTAGCAAGGCGGCATTAGAAGTCCTAGGCTTGATTTCTAGGAATTGCTAAAAGAAATTGGGTCTATGTGAGGAAATAAGACGTTTAGCTTAAAGCTTTTCATTAGTCAAGTTGCTATTTTTGTCGGAATTATTCATGGAACAAAAAACTTCATTATATCATTATTAGCACGTGCCAAACAAGGAAAAACGAAGTGAAAAATGTTTTAGACCAAAGTTCCGAAGTTTTCTCAGGAATTTCTCAGTAGCAGCCACGGAGTCTGGAATTGTGCTCGGTTTTTGGCAATAGGCTCTCCCCCTATAACATGGGATTTTAATATAACTTGTGAAATGTGGGTGTACTATTAGGGACACCTCTACCTAAACCTTCTGGAATTACAGGCGCGATGTTATGTTTTAACGTTTTAAATATTGCAGGAAAATTCTGTTTAAGTAGATAATACTCCAAACGTTTTCATTAGTCAACACAGTACTTTAGTACGACTTTTTAACAAAAAACAAATGGTACCTAACTAAAGTACCTTGAGCTAGTCCACTTACGTTTCTACGTAAAATATGATAAGTCCCGTCTCCCACAATAAAATAATAATTGATGCTCACAACTGGACACAAAAAAAACCTGTAGTATTTTCTCCAAACTACAGAATTACCTAATGGCCTGTATGCCATCCATCAGATTACCTTGCACTGCCATCATCCATCACACTAGGTAATCCTAACTGACTATGAATTCAAATAGAGCCGCCATACAACTAGAATGTGGTATTGGCAGTACCATAGACCATGGAGACGACTCAACAGCTGATACAGGCCGCACTCTTAACCATGAAGTGAGTCACAGTTTACTTGCACTACAACAAAAATGTTATGGTATTGTGGCGAACTTCAGAGAGACTTATGTCTAGCAGTCAAGTGCGAAGACTGAGTTGATCGACAACAGAAATGACGTATAGAAACTGTGTGTTTTGAATGACAAAGAAAACTGAAGCTATATGCTCAAGGAATTTTCGGCACCTCAAATTTTATCAGTAAGTAGTACCTATGAGATACTGCCGGCTCTAGAAACTGCCGGCGTGATGGTTCCGTGCTCTGTGTGCAGTATATATCTCCGATCTGGTGTTAGGGCTGCAATATTCAAACAGCTAAGTGATATTAACATGCATAGTGCCACCTCCGTGCAATAGTTCACGCTCTATAGAATCTTGCGGTTATCTTGAAGATGTATTTCTCAAGATTTGTCCTCAGAATATCCCTAGTTCCATGTTAGAAGTACATGTGTTACTAGGGATTTGTCAACACGAATTTCTTAATAGCAGCCACGGAGTCTTTATTCGGACCCGGTTGATGGCAATAGGCTCGCCTCCCTTACACGTGCATTAACCTTTTGAACGCCAGAACATAAACGCACGCCCGTGCCCTCCACGCCAAGCCATAATTTCACCTAACATTTTGTCACATATTTGTGTCGTTTGGCGTACAAGGCACGCGCTTGCTTGTCACGTATATGTGACAATGGCGTTCAAAAGGTACATAACTGGCGATATGTGGGTGTACTATTAGAGACACCTCTGCTTAACCCATTAAGGATTACAGGCGTGATGTTGTGTTATTTCAGAATCATTTGTTAGCAGTACAGTCGTGGACAATCGATCGTATTACCTAGTACTAACTGGGTTGTGGAGGTCAGATAGGCAGTCGCTCCATGTAATATACTGGTATTCAGCTGCATCCGGTTAGACTGGAAGCCGACCCTAACATAGTTGGGAAAAGGCTAAGCAGATGATGATGACAGTCGTGGACAATCAGACAAAGGACGATTTAAAGCACATGATAAGTGATATACATAATACGTATATATTTAAATGCACCACTCCACTAATGAGTGTCAAAGCCGACTTAATAGGTACCTTTTGCGATAAGCGCCTTTACTTTGAGCAGAATACATTAATGTTCCTCGTGTAACGAAGGTAACAAAAACAATTATGAATATTCCGACAAATAAGTCTCTTTGTGACGGACAAAGGGCATTAATGGTGTTACGGGGACTTTTATTCGTTATTTTATAATAAAGGGTACCTATAGGGCGATGTGGCCTTACGGAAATATTTTAATTATATAAATTAAGTATTTTTAAGGAAGAATGAAGTGGTTTTTTTTTAATCTTCTTTCAAATCCTTACTTTTGGTGTGTGTCGTATGTTTGAGGTTTGAACCTTCTCCTTCCAAACCTATCTTGTGCGATCTCTGGCCATGTTAACCCCTCAAACAAGATCAGATCGTCACCCCACCTTCGCCGCGGTCTACCTCGGCGGCGATGTCCTCCATCAGGTGTCCAGTGAGTGACGATCCGTGCCCACTTCTCCAGGTGCATTAGTGCTACGTTACCAGCCCACTCCCACTTGTGTGGCATGGAAAACCAGCATGTCCTAGAACCAATAATTCGACGACATATGACATCTATGAACAGTACCAACCAGCACTGCAACCGCGTGGTGTTAAGACCCACTCCCTTTCATAAAAAGGAAACCTGTGTCCCAGCAGTGGGAACATTAAAAGCTATCATCATTCTCTTGCCCTTGTCCCAAGTCATTTGGGGTCGGCACAGCAAGTCTTCTTCTTCCAAACTTCTCTGTTACTCGTCATCTCTTCAGACACCTCCTTTCGTGCCATATCATTCTTCACACATTCCATCCATCGTTTCTTTGGTCTTCCTCTACTCTTATGTATCTACAGTCATACTCAAAACTTTCCTCACGACATTTTCCTCATTCCTCCGCATCACATGCCCATACCACGACAACCGATTACCACGCAACTTTTCAGTCACCGGCGCCACTTAAAAAAAAGTAAAAGTTAATTATGCAGCATATACTATTAATGTAAAAGTATGTGAGGCCTACCACTTTATACTTTGTGGTTTTTACACTGCAGTACGGTCAGCATGAATGTGAGAATATAACATAATATGAATCATAATATATTGACTTGTGCTACTAACAGTTCGTCATAGTTAACAGTCATAACACATACAGAACTAAGTAAATACACAATGAATCTCTGTATAACCCCGGCTGACGTCATTATAGGCAACTCTGACCTTGAGGCCAACGAACCTTTAACATGGTATAATACATGTCGTGTCTGATTCGAGACAACATATTTAACAATTATACGTACAATGAACAACTTATGGTACTTACTCTTGGAAGGTATCCAGAAATACTTACTTATATATTACTGTCACAGATTTGTAATACAGAATAGTTAACTTACGCAGATGCTGGGTCGGGGAAAATAAAAGAAAATATTTATTTATTTATTTAACACTTCAAGCACAAAGTACAGAGGCGGACTTAATGCCATAGGCATTTTCTACCAGTCAACCTTTGGGTGATGCAGAGACAAACAGTGTTAGGTGTATATATCTGCAAAAATTTAATTTACTACAAAACTCCTAAAATCAAATCAAACCAAATCTACTTAAAAATCTTGTCTGATTTCTAATTAGAGCAACAGGGCTTGGCCGCATTCCCAATGAGCTGTGGGCCAAAATAGCCACTTCCTGAAGCCCTGACACAGCCAGAAGGCGTCGCGGTAGGCCTCGTAGAAGATGGCGGGACGTGCTGATGTGTGGTGCAAAACCAACGATCTGTGGTCCACAACAGCCACGAGGAGACGCCTTTGCCCAGCAGTAGGATTACACAAGCTAACATATTTCTAATAAGAGCAACATAGGTACCTAAACTAAAGACATACGTATACAACATTATTCTTAGCATATGCGAAACCTGAATATAGTTTGTTCAGAATAAGTAAAGTAACTGAATCGATTCCAATAATTTTTAAACCATGTTATATGTTGTCCCAAAAATATTTAAAAAAGTTACAAGTGGACACCGAGTGACATTAAGTACCTACCGCAATAATTTAGGTACCTACTGCGAAATTATTATTATCAATGAGCTCAAGACGACGCAGGAGGCGTGCGCGCGGGCGCGCTGCGTGGTGACCACGTTTTTGTGCGGACAGCCAGTAAAACGAACAAGCTTATAACTTTGTGAATTTTCATGATACAGTTTTGTACATAGATTCTTTACATAAAAATACTAGACACGTGTTTCAGGTTTCCCATATACTAAAACTAATGTTGTTTAATATACTTCAGGAATAGCACAAGCAGGAACAAAATCAGCGCATAATGGTCCCACAGCTGGTATACACGCCTCCTCTGTCTGAGAGAGAATGGGCTATGATCGAGATTACATTGGCAGATGTAATATTATTAAGTCTTCGATTTTTGGTTAGAAGACATGTCGGTTTCCTCACGATGTTTTTCCTTTACCGTTTTGAAAGTTAGTGGTGAGGATAATAAATTACACAAAGTGACTTCTGCCTGCCGGCGTTCGAACTCATGACCGTAATCCGGACCCTTAGCAATGCTCTTCAGTGAAATACATAACATAACATCACGCCTGTAATCCCTGAAGGGTTAGGCCGAGGTCTATCCAATTATAGTACAACCACATTCCGCCAGTTATGTTTAAGTCCCATGTAATAGGCGCTACCCTATTGCTATCAACGGGGTATAATTCCAGACACCGTCGCTGCTACTGAGAAAATTCTTGATGGAAAATCCTAATAAGACTTTGCCCGGCCTGGGAATCGAACCAATGACCTCGTGACTCATCACTCATAACTATGCTCAAAACTTGAAATCTTCAGAGACCTTCTTAGAAAGATGGAAGGTTATGTCTGTTTATCAACGTCACGTGTTAAAGAAACGTTAACATTAAGTTCAAGTTATTTTGTTTGTTTTAAGTAAACGGGAGTTTAGGCGGATGTTTAACGATGTTAAGTTACCCAAAGATGTTTGATTAATTAGAGCAAACTTCCTAAGAGTTTCATCCCATTGCGTTCATCTTAAACTCTGCTTTACATAAGAAGACATGGGCTTGTGTTAAGATGAAATAATTATGGTTTTGGTTCTTGAAATAAAAACTTAATGAAACTGTGTAATATTTTTTAAATGATATATGCCTTAAAGCACTGGGTTGTGGAGGTCATATAGGCAGTCGCTCCATGTAAAATACCAGTACTTAGCTGCATCTGATTAGACTGGAAAGCCGACCCCAACATAGAAAAGTGGAATTTTGAAAAAGCTAGGCAGATATTGATGATGACGCCTTCAGATGTACAAAGTCCAATTTCCAAAAGCGCATTGGGTTGAAGATACCGTCAAAATTGCGTAAAACATGTAACAGAGAAGTGTGGCAGGAGAAGGGAGACGCCTATGCCTAGCACAAGATAATACCGAGTTCGAAATGATGATAACGATTATTTCTTACACCCCTAATTATAATAATACCTTTCCGCATCTCAAATCATACGATCGCTTACTTGAACATTCAAATCATTTTAGAAATGAACAACTTTCCTATTTACAACATTACAAATACGTAGCACCCGGGGCGACTGCATACGTCGGCCAACATGTCAGAATGACTGACGTCTGGCTGGGCTTGAACGGGGCAGTTTGAAAAAAGAACAATACACGTACCATGCGCGTGATAGCTCATGTTGGCACACTCCTAACGCCCGTGTGGGCAAAATGTTAAAAAAAATTGGTTAGAATTTGTTTTATTTAATAGAAGACTCGCCATGCTACTAATATTATAAATCTGAAAGTAAGTTCGTTTGTTTGTTTGTTACCTTTTCACGCCTAAACTACTGAACCGATCATCCTGAAATTTTCCGTATACGTTGTCAGATGTACAGGAACGGACATAGGGTACCTTTCATGATTGAATTATATTATTGTGGAAACTTTAGTAGTGTGTTAAGAGTTATTTTACCCGACTGCGGTGAAGCCCAAAAGGAGGGTTACGTGTTTTTTTCTAAATTAACGTGAGCGATGCCGCGTGCAAAATGAGTGTCTCTTCAGATGATATTGTACAATAACGAACACTAATGCACATTTAGCAAAGTTAAAAAGCGATTTTCTTGTGGAAAATTGGTCTCAACTGAGATAAGACCTGTTACGTGATAGTGTGGGTTCCAAAATGCTATCATAGTAAACTACTAATATAGGAGTAGAAAATCACTTATTAAAGTTGCATATTAGTGTGTATACTATAGATGTGTGAAAATAAACCCAAGAATAGCCAGTTAAACTTAAGTATAGTACTTGGCTAATCAGTTTTTTGATCAGATTTCCATATGAATATACGTAATTGAAACTGATTTTTTCTTTTATTAGGGGTAGGTTGGTTAGAACCGAAACCAATGTACAAGCCAAGATGGTGGCAGTAACTAAGCTAGGGCACCTTGATCAAATGGGTTGGGTGAGGTTAGCAAAAAGCGCGCGAGCTGAGCGAGCGAAGTGGGCAGTACCATGGCAGTGGCCTTATTCTTGCCAAGGGGTTGAGGCTAAAGGCTAAAAAAATGAACCGGCTAGGCTTAGATACTTTAGCAGACTAATCTTGAGTTTTTTTTTACCCCCATCTTTAGACATATGTACAAATTACTACTGATGATACACTAAGGCTGAAAAATGCTATGTGAACATGCAAATGATGAATGGTGAATGATGTAAATCCTTCCAAATAATTTTAAACTCATCCAAGAATCATTTTGAAAAGATTTAAAAATAGACTATTCAGCAAGCGGCCATTACAAACATAATCTCCTCAAATATCCCAAAATTACGGCTTCATTGAATTATACAGAAATCGGATTAACAATATTTCGTTCAATCGGCATAGCTGCTGTGATTTCAGTTAGTCAACATGGATCTTAACGAACCATATTGTTTTTCTGTGCGCCGAATGATTACAAATTAGGCGACGGCCCTTTGGTAAACTAGTGGCTGTCCAATTGAATTTAACTTCAGTCAACAATGTTTTATTGAGGCATTGTGTGGATTTTATATTCTGTAACAATAAAAGTTAAAAAACAATGGGTACTGAAATCTGACAACGGAAAATTTGAACTGAAAAGCAAAAAATATATGTAGAAATTATTTTCTACATATATTTTTCGGACACAGGTCTCAAAGGGCTTCGCCAATATTAATAAGTAGTTATGCAGTATAGTAGGAGCGCAGTTTTTGGACATATCATGCGTTCTTCTAGGCATTGTCTGGAAAGGCTTATGATGCAAGTGTGAAAGTGTGTGTGTGTGTCTGTTTGTGTGTGTGTGTGTGTGTGAGTGTGGGTTGAGTGTTTCAAGTGTTTATCTGTGGAAACTTGTAAATTGCCTTCAAATTCGTGTTTATATTAGCTGTAAGTTTCCCGAATACTATAAAACAAAATACTGGGCCGGGTAGACGGTAAACGCAAGCTAGGCAGAGCACCGGCAAGATGGTCAGATCATCAAGAAGGCTGTTGGAGGCAGCCTGTACCGAGTGACTCACACAGTGACCGCATAGCTTAGAGTCGTGTCATATGTGGTCCCGATCCTCAGCAGCGAGGGAACGACGAAGAAGAAGAGGATGTAGTATACTACAGCTTCATTGGTCTAGTGAGAGTCATAAAGAGCGACGGCTGAGCTCAATAGTATAGAGTCCAGGGTTTCACCATCATCTGCCGAGCCTTTCCATGCAATTGAATACCAGGGTTTCTTTCCGGGTAAAATGCTATTAGGTTTTCTTTTTATTTAATAACTTTCAGTAGCACCCCGCGGCTTGAATTTGTGGTTTCTTCTTTGCCTGAGAAAAATGAGTGAACTTTTCATCGTGAAAAGTTTAAAGTCATAACGTATTCGCATATTGTGGTTGAAGATACTGACCATGCTTCATCATCATCATCATTTCAGCCGAAAGACGTCCACTGCAGGACATAGGCCTTCTCCAAGTGTCGCCACATTGACAGGTCCTGTGCGTCTCGCATCCAGCGGATCCCTGCAACCTTTACCAGGTCATCGGTCCACCTAGTGGGAGGCCTTCCAACGCAACGTCTTCCGGTTCGCGGTCACCTCTCCACTTCTGACCATGCTTCAAAGCTATTTTATTCTTACCAAAATAAACCCCGTCAGTAAGCAAGCCGACGAGATACAAAACAGACACGCATTGCTAATCTCTCCTGTCATACCAGCTTATCAAAAACATCACAAGTTAATGTAATAAAAATTTAATTTCTTAGCCCTTGCATGAGAGGAAACGCGATAATTATCAAAATTGTGTTTGCTCATTCCAAAACAACGGAGTGACAGATTAAAGCCGCTGTCCCAGTGTTTATGAAGGCTTGCAAAGTTATTTACGACGGTGACTCCGCATTATTGTGCGATCACAAACCGTCACTCTTGCAAGTGGGTCAAGGAATTTGTCGCAAATATGTTACTTCCTACAACTTCTGAGTATGTGACATGTAATATAAATTTTAAGTAAAGTATTCACGTAGAAATCTGGGAAAGCGTTTTGGGTGAATGAAGTTTGTTCATAAGGAAGATTCACAATGAACCGTAGGTAGGTTGTTTAGTTTATTATATCACCATGGACTCATAAATTCTACTGAGCCGGAAGGAACGGCTACAAAACATAATAGAAACTGAGCTACGACAACGTAGCCTCTGCTACGAAAGCGTAGCTCTTGCTACGCCGTAGCAAACTGCTACGGATATTGTTGATTTATAGGCTGCAGATTTATTAAAGCTACTATTCGCTGATTTTTCAGGCAAGCTTATCCACTATACACAGTTACATTATATGTCTCGGGCTATTGCACTACTTTTACGAATGAAGTTACGCTCAGAATTGAGTTCAAAAGTTACAATATTAAACTTTCTCCGTGAAAAGGTAGTGAAAAACGGAAACTACGATACTTTTTCATTACAGAATTTCATTATAACGTTCTGTTCTAGTAACTTGTTGAATAATAATAATACGGTGAAAGCTCTAGTTTGGCTACGTTGCTGTTATGAAAGAAATATGTTACTATTATTTTAATTTGTACAGAAACTACTAAAGCAAAAACCTAATTCGGGGTAAACAATGTGTATCCCTTATAAAAGATATAGTTTTATGATGGTAATAGTTTTGTTCATTTCATTGTAATTTCATTGTTTTGTCTACTTTTATTCTTATCTACCATATTGTTTACTTCCTAATATTTATACTATTTTATTTTTAATTTTAAGTTCTTGATTTTTATGTTCAACCAATGTGGTGTAAACTGTTAGTATAAGTTGGTAATAAATAAATAAAATGAGAATGATAAAAAAATCAAGTATCTTGATTTAGCACACGAGGTTGTCGACATGTGGGACGTGAACTCTGCAATCATTGTACCGATAGTTGTTACGGTTAATGGATTAATAGCAGAGAGCCTCAACCAACACCTTAGGAGGCTCTCATTGCGCTTCTGGGTCAAGGGCTTGATTCAGAAAGCAGTCTCCTGGACACGGCACGTATAGTGAGGCGGTTCCTCTCTCTGGAGCCCTGACCACCGGCAGCCTGGACCTTGTTCCTGATGCCGATGGGCCATCTATTTTTTTATATTTTTAAATGTTTTGTTTCGTTTTGTTTTTGAAAATATTTAAAAACGTATTAGATAAGAGAAAGAATGAATAAAGAAATAAATAAAAAAAGAAAATAAATAAATAATTTGTTATACTTTTACCAAAAACCAGGTATAAAGAAAACATATGTTATTATACACATTGGTTGTTTATCAAATGGACACACTACATTAATTAGACGAGCTATAACCATTTCATACAACTTTAAAAAAATAACAGTTTGAGTATTCAAATCACAATCATTTTTTTAAGGTTTTTTTTATTTTATTTTTTTCTTTTGCCCGTATGTACGGACAATTTAAGTTGGTAGCCCATTTGCAAAAGAAATTAATTTTACCTGTTATAGAAGTTTTTAAATATGTGAGCGTGTTTCTTAGAATTAAAAAAATCTCTAAATAAAAAATAATCTTTATCTCGCATAATACTAAAATTAAATCCCTCCCGCTACAACATATTTAACATTAAAGCAAAACATTCTTCATTTGAACGAAAATTAATTAAAGTAACATTTTAATTAGTATCGTAAAATTCATTACAAAATCACTGGAATGTATTTTGTTAAAAGGAAATCGAGGCAGGAATATGTAACAGCGTTCCGCCTTTAAATTAATGTTCGGAGGAATTTGGAGGAGAATTGAAGAGGAATGAGGAGAATTGAGGGAACAGTCGACAAGATATGTGAGGTGTGCAATGAGCTGGAGGAATAAATTTACTATTTTTTTTTATTTTAGTTCTGCGGTTTTTACTGAGCTTTAACATGTATGCTTGATCATAATGATAATTTATGGTTTTTCTATATTATAAGTTTCAATACATACTAGACCCAAATATATGGAGCAGCTGGAATTTTTTTTTCAGTTTGGTGGTCACACTTTCTGATAGACGCGGTATACAAGGTGGAAGGGAAAAAAAAAAAAAAAAAAAAAATACGTGATTCTGATGATTCTATCTGGGGTTAACGTATATATTTATTCCTCCAGCTCATTGCCTCACACTTTAACCGTGTAAGTATTACACTTTTGTAAGAAACAGCTGTTTTTTACGTAACCGACGAATCATTTTTGTGGGGCGGGGGGGGGGTTCAGAATAAAAGTCACTGGGTCTTTATAGCAGTCTCAGTAGTCTGGATTTTTTCCCGTTTGATGGCAATAGGCTCACTCCCATTCAAAGTCAAAGTCAAACCATTTATTTCAATTAAGCGATTAAAAGGCACTTTACAAGGTCAAACTTCATAACAAAGGAAATAGAATTGATTATATTTCCTTTGTTTTAAAGAAGAATTGATTCTTTTAAATGGGATTTAAACAATTACTGGCGAAATGCGACCGTTCTGCAGGGCTCCGCCATATTTATTACCCATCGGGAATTACGTGCGTGATGTATGTGGCCTAAGTGTTTTTATCAAATATGTAAGGTATGTTAGCATGAATCATATAATTTTGAAATCTTTCTTCATAGAAACTATTGTTTGATTTCATTGAAAAGCAGAAAAATAACACACTTTTTTAGAAATTATTAATGTTTTTTCTAAAATATGTAACCCAATAGCTCAAATAAGTTAAGAACACAATCGCACTTTTTCAGAATATCACCTTTTGTCGAAATATAGTGATTCTTAGTACGTTCACTATCAAAGGTCTGCAAAAGCTTTGAAGTAAATAGCCCATGATTAAAGGTCTAAGCAATAATGGACCTAGACTGAGTTCTCTATTACTAGGTACTTATATTATAAGTACATGTTTTCTGAACTGTCTCAGGGGACGATCTTAAACGTTTTTCTCGGCATATGTGGAATTGCTTTTATATTTTGGTACTTATTTGTGGAGTAGGTTTGGGACGGTATTACAAGTTCTTTTTTTTTAATTTATGTGTAGATAAGACATTTCTTATTGCGCTGTTGTAATTTCAAGTCTTGGCTGAGCTAAGTTTTAAAAATCCAGCTGTACGTTTCTATTAAGGCATTTGTGAGTTGAGTTACGTTGAGTTTTAGTCAAGACGGACATAATGGGTGTAAAAATACCCCTAACGAAGCCGGAGGGCATTTGTTCTACCAATCATTGCGATATTTGCTAATATTAGGTAATTAGCTGTAATAACAGTATTTTTAGTATTTATTTAAGTTTCAGTTAACATTTTTAGACTCATTAAAACTACAACCTGCATTAATTAATGTGTAAACATTATTTGTACGCCTTGCAAGGCAGCATAGTGAGACATAACTTTTTATAACACCATGTACTTACTTTTACCTATGTGTCACAAATAAACATATTTGAATAGGGATGTTTCCTGTGTAAAAAAATATGATTCTATTTAGTCCGTCAGTTAGATTATCGAAAAATATTGGATACGTATTTTTTGTTTTATCAAATCAATAAAAATAGACGAAGATAAAAACGCATCAAAGATCATGAGTGGGGGCGTGTGACGTCACTTTTCGGTAAAAAGTCAGTACTTACAAGTATGACGTCACACGAGTTTTCGACGCACTGTATCGTCTTCATTTTTAGTTTTCGTGAAAAAAGAAAAAATACGTGTCCAGCATTTTTGGAAATCTATCTGACGGACTAATTAGATTTTTTCAGGAAACATCCCTATTTGATTTTTTTTTTCTGGAGCATACCTTAAAGTTTCAACTTTTTTTACAACTTTTTAATGTTATAACGTTACTTAAAATACTTCCATGACCCCTGTACTACTCAATGCATCCAGCAGCACTGTTTTGAGGGCGTTACATTGAGTCCTAACGTAAAACGTAACTTTACACACAAATAAAAAGTCGTTTTTCAGCAATGATTTTAAGTAGAGGCACTTAGTTTGATGTACAGAATGATTGGTTGACGGCTTCGTGTTAAGGGTCTGATTACACCTTGTTTGTTTTATTCTTAGTGGTTCATAAAACTGGCCTATTTGTATAACGGTCTCCATACTTTATTTTTATTTAACACACTGAACAGAATAGACCAATTTTATGAAACACTTTATTTATTCTGCATACATTGTTTAAATTTTCTGATAAGACTGTTATTATACGTGGTGGTGTGTTTTGTGGGGCGTATTGTGGTTATGCGTATGTGTGTGTATTTAAACAAAATATTTAATGATATTAAAACGGACGTTAAATTCACAACAATTTTATATTCCGCAGCCCCGAGCGATATCATAAAAGTAAGTATCGAAATGGATCGGAAATAAAATTTAAATAATTTTAACATAAAATAACAAATGTGCTTACATTGGCAGATCTTGTTCGGAATTTTCCAATGAAACATGGATTATTTTTGTTAAAACTCCATTCAAGGGTAAAATTTACATAATTATTCGTTGTATAGGGTAGGCGGAACATCCATTAAAAAGAGATAGACAGGAGGTAGTTCATTGCTGCCTGCACTCTCTGCGTAAGTACCTAGTAGTTACCACCGTAACAATACGAATAGCATTACCTCGAAATAAAAATGGGAAAAACCATACGGGTCACTATAGGGTACCACGTGGGACAGCCCTTGCAGACTGGCCAAATTATAGAAATGTTCTAATCATACCGTATCGTTCGTCGCTACATGATTAGTAAATTTCTATACGTCTATTTAATCGCTAGACGCTTTGTCTTTCGCACCGCGCTTAGTTTTACTGCAGCGAGTTCTGGTGGCCAGGCTGTTATGCATCACTTCGTCCATGTTCATACATCTGGGACAGACACGCGCATCGGTTGCTAGTAGACCCTTTCCAAGAATAGTACTGCTACTAAGAGATCCGTGAAACCATTTGCTACATAATAAATAAAAGATAGAATATTATATTAGACATTACTGGTAGTAAACAAGTAAGTTGGTTGGACAACTTATCTCTACAGTTTCACCGAAGTATTTCTGTTACCATCTTTTCAATGGAAAATATTCTGGCAACTACCGAACTCGCCAACTTTTGGCGGAATTCGTGTGAAATCAAATTAATGAACGCCACGGAGTTTTTGGTAAGCTCTTGTAGGTTGTAAAATAAGACGGGGAGAAA
This sequence comes from Noctua comes, assembly GCA_963082995.1. Taxonomy (NCBI): domain Eukaryota; kingdom Metazoa; phylum Arthropoda; class Insecta; order Lepidoptera; family Noctuidae; genus Noctua; species Noctua comes. The sequence goes on from OY720277.1 coordinate 5,698,181, forward strand.
AAGTATCGTGTTGTGTGGAAAAATAATGGTTTACTTTATAAGTTCGAGAAAGAATAACAAATAAGTCCTTCAAATATAGAAAGAAAGAAAGCAAACGAAAAAATTTATTAGACTCACACAGGACGAACCAAAAAAAAATGGTTGAATTCACAATAATAGAAAAAATATATAAAAAACGAGGCCAAAAGGTATTTTTGATAGGGGGAACAAGCGATAGGCTACCTTCCAACATTTTGATGATTTCACAAGTTTCACGTGTCCAGAATATGCGTCAATTTAGTAATTTTTTTCCAAAATTTTCAGTGTCAGTTTATAATATTAAATATGGTTTGATGGGTGAAATGGTTCGGGCGTCAAGAGACATGACATCCACGACTGACTACGACGAGGCCGGCGAAACAGCAAGTCACCCATCCATGCCATTATGACAATGTGTTGCTGACCTCAGACAGCCAGAGCACAAAACATTATATCTTTATTTTTACGATTAAAATATGAAACGAAAACATTGAATCACCAGCTAAATTATTAAAATAGATGTATTGGTGGAAAGTCTGACAACCAGTCTTACCAAGGGGTATTGTATTACCCAGTACTAACTGGGTTGTGGAGGTCAGATAGGCAGCCGCCCCATGTCAAATACTGGTATTCAGCTGTATCCGGTTAGACTGGAAGCCGACCTCAACATAGTTGGGAAAAGGCTAGGCAGATGATGATGATGATGATGGCCAGGTAAATGAAGTTGTATAGATAATGTTTACTTTTACTCTCTTTTTACATTTTCCAGTGTACATTCTGTATAATGCTGGGCACACATTGGTGAAACGTAACATGAAATGTAACACACGCTGTAACAACTTCGCCTTGTTGTTGGGTTACATTTCAAATTGCATTGCATAAGTCTGGACGGCTCATTCGTGTTACATTACACGTTGCGTTAGACCAATGTGTACCCGGCATAACATTGATGCTTAAGAAAGTCAGTGTCTTATATCTTGATGGTTATTACATCGATTAATACTGTTTTTGTCTGTTTCAGTTTTGTTTTTAGTATTTACCAGTCTAACTAACCTGTTCTACATAAATAAGTACTTTATTTAGTTAGTTACCTACCTAATTAAATATTTGTGTTTAATAATATTTGCATGCTATTTTTATGGCGAAATGTGTTATTGCACTTCATGTCATTTTTACCATTTTTTGTACCGCATTTACAGCAAATAAATAATTTTGACTTTGACTTTGACTTTGTTGTGTGCCACACAAATATTTGTGCAAGAATTCAATTTTGCAGCAACGCCTCAAAAATCTTTCATATTTCATTACGGTGAGGATACAAGGAAGAGTAAATATCAAAGAATTTTTATTAAAACACTGCCATGGGACTTTTATTAAAAGGTTATTTTTATGAAAAATATTAGATCAACTTGCTGTCCCCAGAAAATGGGATTCCTTCCTTTTCATGAATAGGTACTGTAAGCGAGATCTGACAAGGGCGGAGTATATTACATGGATGGATAACAATGTCCATTTATGTATCATATTGTGCCGTCAAGATCACCAATCTACGCCTTTTATGGAGTTCCTGTAGAAAAGGTTGAACGGGGTTCGACTTCCGCGCGGAACCATATTATTGGGTTTAGTGTGGGATGCCGAAGATTATTTATAACTAGACTTTTCCCTAAAAATCTATGGAGCTAGGAGTTAAGGGACTTCGCGCACTACCCGGTCATAACCGCGAATTGTCGCATGACCGGCCGCCATCTTCAACAAAACTGATCGGATGCGGTCATACTTTCTTCGTGGTTGAAGGTTCTGAGGCCATAATTCGTGGTAGTGGCCGCGTGGCGAGGTCCTTAAGTAAGCCAACACCATCATCTGCCATTTCCCAACTATGTTGGGGTCTATGCAGCTGAATACCAGTATTTTACATGGAGCGTCTGCCTGTCTGACCTGCATAACCCACTTACTAACAGTTGCAGAAAGTAATAAAGGGAAGTTATGATGTGTTTGCAAAATATTTGTTTTGTGAACTCCTTTCTAATGCTGGCACTTTACTTGGCATATTTGCAAAAATTTTCGCGATATAGGATCAAAACAAAATGTTTTTTATGCCTATTGCGATATAGTTCACTTTGTTTTAATGATAGAAGGCGAATATTTGCCCAGATTTGCCAAGTGTAGTGCCACCATGAAACGTCAAAAACGGTCAAACGCGTTATGTTGCTATGGACACAACAATAGCCCATAAATGGTCAACAACTTATATAAAAGAAACACAGAAGACAGAATTTTCCTCGACCTAATGTCAGCCGTGTCCTTTGTCGAGGGCATAGAAAGGTACCGCGACCCCTTCGCCATTTTCATTTATTTTGTCTGTATTCATGGGAAAATGAGTGAAAGTAGGCCCTATTGTGATTTATTTATCTATGGAACAGAACAAAGGGTGGTCGCTGAAGAGGGATGCAGGGAAATTTTTACTCTTCTGTTCGCTACCAGAAATATTACATTGTATTATCTGTGTTGAAGCTACTTAATTTGTTGGAAATAATGGAATGCGAGCGTGTGTTATGCCATTATTTACTAGTACAATCACGAGTGATAATATGTTTACAATTAGCAACTTCTAAAAGAGATTTTTTCCTCGAAAATGAGCTTTGTTTAAAAATCTTGGAGTAACATAAAACATGTTTTATCTACGGAATTGATTGTAATTTTATAATGTTATACCTACTCGTAACATCATAAAAATATTGCACAATAGCATTACGAAGTAGGTCTTACCTCAAAATTGCGATCGGTATTCCACGTGTTACTGACTGTACTTGGAACAAAAGCCTGTTTTTGTTTGATGTAATTTTATGCAAAACATGAACTCGACGAATTTATGAAGGAAATTCATTCGCATTTATGTTTATGAATACAAAATTATATAATTTCCCCTCTTCAGAAATACTACTTCGATGAAAACCTTAAAAATGTGCATTAACAGGCCACAAAGGTTCAAAATGGTATGAACCACATGAGGAGATTATTGACATCTACATGCTGAGGACATTCCTAATGAAAAACCCAATAATATACCGTAACTGGTATACACACGTTACGTCCTATAAAAACATTTTCACGGTGCCTGTTCCTGTAATAACTCTCTCGCTCCACAGTTTGTTTTTCAACATAAAGTCACAGTTGTAAACATGCTAAGTGCATCGGAGGTGAAGTCGTAAATAACCTATAGCTAGTCCCTACTCGCATCTGAATGACCTATTTCCGATACCTTCAGTGTTTCGTTGTACAAATAGCTTAGTCTAGGAGGCAGCGTTCGAAATTGTGTAATTTACAATAGCTAAAGAGCCCGTTCAAAATGTTTTACTCTGTTTATTTAGAGTATAATATGAATTCTTCTTTACAAGACATTGTATCACAATAGTATTATTTTTCGACGGCCACAAAAAGTGAAAAAAACCAGGAACAACAAGGTACTTAAATTAACAAACGGATTTTTTTTAATTAACGGTAACAAGTTATTCTTAAATTTAATTTCATACATTTATCAACCAGTTAGGATCAAGTGTAAACAGCTGATGCTCTTTACTAATACCAAAATGATTGTCTAAATTAAAGCGCACTATTAGAATATTATCTGCTACGGCGCTGGGAGTCGAACGATGAAAATACAACAGCCGACCCAATTTAGCCACAAGTGTTCGTGAAAACGAGCAGAAATCGTCCAAGTTGCATTCTGACAGCCATAAGCGCAGATACATCTATTTAGGAACATCGCACGAGATCAGTGTGACAGCCTCAGAGATATCGTGAGTGGATTTAGCAAAGTTAGATTAAGTCTCGACACAAATGTACAAAGGTACCAATGTGGTTTGATTACGTTTCTACTGGATTATTATAATAGACATGCAACACAAAAATATAAAATATACATACAAGGTGTAAACAGACCCTTCACGAAGAAACGACTTTTTTGCGGTTAAAAATCAATGTATGATGTGACGATAGGACTCAATATAACGCACTTAAAACATTGTACTGACGGATGCATTGGATGTACGGTGGTCGTGGAGGTATTTAAAATAAAGTTAACATTCAAAAAAAAAAAAAAAAAGCTTGTGGAAAAGTTGGAACGTTGACCCATAAGTATGGTCTAGAACAAAAAAAATATCACAATGACGTGGAGAATAAGTGCTTTGGCTTCGTTAATGGTACTTTTACACCCATTATATGGGAGAAGGTGTCTATACAACGATAACGCTTATGTCGTTTATTCATGAACTAGACTATTCATCGCCCGCGATGACACTACAGCAAAACCAGTCAGCCAAGGTTTGAGTTTTATTTCTGACGTGCGGTCTACTGTCACATCACGGGCCCTTATTCTATTGAAACTGTGCACTGCCAGTTTAAGGTCAAAGTGCACAGCAACAGTACGATCGACCGTACTTCATCTTCGTTCTGCCATTGTTTAATGTTACTAGGGATCGGCGCAATACGTTTTTTTCTTCTTCCATTTTCCTGTGAATTATTTCTCTCACAATCCAACAATCAATTTTTAACCGACTTCAAAAAAGGAGGTTCTCAATTTGGTTGTATTTTTAGTTCTTTTTAGTGGTTTTTACCTCATAACTCCGTCATTTATGAACCGATTTGAAAAAATATTTTATTACGAGAAAGGATATACTTTCCAATTGGTCCCGTAAAAACTTCATCAAAATCGGTTCAATAGTTTGGTTTTTTTCTTCTTGACCTGTGTTGACTACATGATGGTTCCTTAATAATTTCTAGTTACAATGTAAAAAATTGTTTCGTGGCAAGAATTTGTGTGGTACTACAACAAAAAGGATAAAATAAAAAACATTTTTGTAAAAAAAAACCGACTTCCAGAAAAACACTAAAAATGTCTCAAATACCTTTAGGTACTTTCGGAAGTCGGTGGCAAATAGAACAATGAAACAAAAAAAGTCACCGACTTCCGAAAGGAAAGTTATTTTAGACTTTTTAGTGTTTTTTTGGAAGTTGTTTTTTTTTTTTTCAAATAAGTTTTTTATTTTGGGCTTCGTCTCCTTGTCCATCCCAGCACATTATATTCGTCACTCGTTTCGTTTCATGCGATGCGCACAGAGACTGAATATAATGAAAACCTTTTCTTAGTGACACACTTTGGAAGCCAGCATTTATTACCGAGTTAGAAATAGCATTTACACACCTATAACACATCAAAGGAAGCATACACATCAGTACAAGACAACCAAGGGGAGTACCCAATTACAGCAGAATTGCAGGAGTATGTACCACGATTTCGCAGAGCACGGCTTAAAGTAGCAACATTGTTTTGCTACCTGCAGTGAATTTGAATTGCCGACAGCTGCCATATGTGGGGAGTGTCTCCCCTGGCAACCTAGTTCAGAAAATGTATGCAATTTCTGTTCTGGTGATGCAGATGTTTGGTCGTCACGTTCATAGATAGCCTTGCTTTTGTTTATTTTTAAACCACATTAATGAAACACTGTTTTAAGCTTTCACGGTTTACAACTAAACTTATACTGTCACTTACGGGATATCTTCCGTGATTGTTCATTATTTTGAGCTCCTATTTCGGCGCTGTTGCAAGCGCCATGATCGCGGGTTGACTCGAGAAAGCGGGTGGATGGAAAATAAATTGTTGTTCCACCCACATTCTCCAGTCAACCCGCGATCATGGCGCTTGCAACAACGCCGAAATATCGGGAGCTCAAAATAATGAACAATCACGGAAGATATCCCGTAAGTGACAGTATAGGTCACAGTAATGAAGTCGTAATATGAGCAAATCATTTTCTGCACATCATCATCATCTGCCTAGCCTTTTCGCAACTATATTGGGGTCGGCTTCCAGTCTAACCGGATGCAGCTGAATACCAGTATTTTACATGGAGCGACTGCCTATCTGACCTCCAAAACCCAGTTAGTGCTGGGTAAGACGATACCCATTTTTAGCACATCGTTGCGTCAAAAACGAAACCTATCCTAGAATCTAGATGATGTCCTGTCTAGTACAAGTAATGCTGCAATAAAATGTCTTTATTAGAATGTGTTGGAACAAGTTCATAAAACTTCACGTACTCATTTTAATGATGGCTTCGTGCCCAGTCTGAGTAGTTATGACCACGTATTACAGTAGTGGTTTTGATTTGTAGACATAACCCCAGTATACTGTTAACTTTAACGAGACTTCTCGTCTCTTTACCTATATATTTTTTTTAGTTGAATAAACAAAATATTTTAGAGACATCGATGTGCAAAAAAAAAACTATTTTGACCATGTATAAATGTTCTTAAATCATTTTAAAACCAACGAAAAAAATCTACTTTGGGGAGACCAGAATCATCTACTGAAATCTTGGTAAACAGGTCACCTGGTCAACCACACCTATAGATTTGAAACGCAGTCTTGACCTTCTAGCACAGCTAAATAAAGCCTACAGTGTTCCCACTGCTGGGACACAGGCCTCCTCTCTGTCAGAGAGAGATCTTGAACTCGCGATATACAGGGTGTTTGGTAAAACGTGGGCAATACATTAAGGGAGTGAAGTACTCATAAATATGAGCAACTCTTACTATGGGGCTAACTATGAAATATAATTTAAAAAATCTGTTGTTGCCTACATTCTTTCGAGTAACGCGACCAATAATGTGTGGAGCAGCTGATATTTTTTTCGCGATTTCATGCTCGGTCCCATAGTAAAAGTTGCTTATTTTCATGAGTACTTCACGGCTCTAAAGTATTGCCCACGTTTAAAAAAACAGCCTGTATTTGGGCAAGAGCAAATTGAATTTCACAATGAAATCTAAATAAACCAACCCACCTTCCAATTCTCCAATAGAGGTCACATTTGCGACATCACTATACATAGGCTAACCCTATTTACATCAAAAGTAAGTTAATGCATTATTGATTGAGAAAAGTCTGCCGCCAGCGATGGTATTTGATCAAAAATGTTCATAAATTGTGGTCGGGGACCGCCAGCGTCTCGGGTATTGGTGGCATGGCATCCGAGGAATGTTCCGCTCCATTCGGTGTGTGATGTTTTATTAAACGCCGCCTTACTTTCTTTGTGAGTCATATCTTGGTGATAGGACTTGTCTATGTATTTTTTACTATTATTTCATTGAATTTGTTAAAGATATTAACGGTAACTAGACCAACCCATGCTTGGTCCTAAACAACGTGACCAAACCAACTTGTCCTAGAACCAAAAATTCGAAGACATGTGACATCTACTTACAGTACCAATCAGCTCTGGTACTGTTAGTAACTCTATCCACACGTGGTGGATAACATTACGCCCCACTCCCTCTCTGAGAGAAAAGGCCTATGTCCCAGCTGAGGGGTCATTAAAGATTGATTATGTTTAGTTATACAAATTTCAAATTGACATAAATATAATATCATCTACTGAGACAAAACATTGTTTTCTTACTTCCTGTTCAGTCCACGTGGTTAAGATTTCCTATCGGAAAGGCACTTACCATTGAATCACGCGTATAAAGTACACCTACTTATCTACTAATAAAAAATCACGTTATATAAAATTCTTTTCTTAGAGGTATTATAAAAAATATCTACGGAAGAAGAAGCTGAAAAATAAAAAGGGCAGGAAGATGACGATTTTACTTCAGGATAATCTTTTTATATTTACATTCAACAGCCATACACTGTATAATAGTAACAACTAAACATAAAAAGCTATAAGACTACATATGACAAAAATAAAAATGTAAACAGATGTTCCCTTTCAGATAATCTGAATCTCGAAAACCAATGCAATCTGAAAAGTACGAGTACAAAAATGAGAACTGGAACTGAATTTGCTTGCTGCGGTGACCCATTTCTTTTAGTACCTACCTATGACTTTATAACTATGTCGTTCAGTGAGGCAAAGACTTTGAACGAGAGCGTATTCCGAATTTATTTGTGTACTTTTGTGTAGATAAGTTCTTACAGTTCCCTCTTCTTGTAGGTATGTAGGCACATATTTTTGTAAAACTGTATTTTTTGTAAAACTGTATTTTTTTGTAAAACTGTATTTTTGTGAAACTGTATTTTTTGTAAGACTGAATTTTTTGTAAAACTGTATTTTTTGTAAAACTGTATTTTTTGTAAAACTGTATTTTTTTGTAAAACTGTATTTTTGTAAAACTGTATTTTTTGTAAGACTGTATTTTTTGTAAAACTGTATTTTTTGTAAAACTGTATTTTTAACGTGTACTACTATGCTTTGTTTTAAGTACGTCATTTTTTTTACGATTTAGTGTAGATTAAAAATTAAAATTAATTCAAATTCTTAGAGGTATTTATTTTTTTGTGATCAATCAATTTAGGTATGTACTATTACTGTTAGTCTGAATTATCTCACTGCTACGCAAAGGCTCCTCGTTATCGTAGCATGGGGAAATTAGGTAGACTTAATAAAAACAAGACCACATTTACAACACATTTATTTAGTTAGACCACCGAGCACTGAATCTTAAGGTAGGTTCTAGCGTCTTTAGGTCTTTGGTATAGGTAAGTAGGGACTGCCCTGAGGTGCGCGTCATTTGCATGGACACCGTAGATGTCACACGCAGTCTCCGGCACAAGGTGATGGTGCGGGCAGTGGTCGATAGCGGCCACGTGCCCCAGGGCTCTAGATTAGAGTCTAGTGCGCAGTAGTTCCTTGCAATACTCGCCGAGGCTCCGTCAAAGTGAGCAGAGCGATATATTGGTGGATGTGGTTAGCGCACCCACATTACTTCTGACGCTTGTAGAGGAGCCGGACGGTAGTCAAGGCCAGCGATAGCTTGGAACCTGATATAAGCGCAAAGGCAGCGTGAGTTCCGCAGACAGGATTGCTGCAAACCCCATACGATGCGTACAGTGTTTCCTAGCCAGGCAGAAGGTGATTTAAGGCCTTAATTTACATAGGGAAATCAAATGGATCTGATACATTTACATAAGCCTTTCAACGTATCAATTGTACAAATGCAAACATCGTTGCAATAAGGCTTGGAACAAGTAAATACATATATTTGCAGTTCCTTCCGTGTGCTTTTTGCCTTATTCAACTGGGTAATGCAATTCCGACATACGGTATATCATTTATTTAAAATATTTATTTTGCTCGTATTTCCATCTTCTAATTGAAAGTCGCTTAAAAAGCGTTTTACAGTTTTTAACAAGCTGCTTTTATTAGCTTCACCTATAACTACGTCAAAAAATCTTAGAAGTTAAATTTGACCCACTGGGAGGTTTCCGATTGAGCTAAAATTTTGCGTACATGTTTAGTTTGGATGACAATGCATGGTTAGTGTTAAAGTGTAAGTGTGAGTAAAGTGACGTCATTCTAAATCCAATATGGCGGACTCCAAAAGATGGCGGACTAGTTATTTTTATACATTCCCATGATATGGGAATCAAATGAAAGGGTCTGCTGAGAAAAAAACGAGAAATAAAATGACGTCATTCTAAAGCGTGGTTTTTAGTTTTTTTTTTAACTATAATATTTTCATCACTGATCTCTTATCAAATGGGGATCATCTGTAGATATCAACAGTTCCTTATTCGAACTTGCCTTGCTAAATACCACAAGGTTGTACCTACCACGTCATATTCAATTACATTTTCAACTGTGCACTCCCCAACACATAACATAACTACTCGTATTTAGTTCCCCCACTACCCTTCGACCTTTATTAAATCCTTATTGATTCTTCGTAATCTATAAGTAGGCGACATACAATATATAACGCCATTAATCTCCAAAAGGTTAGGCAGAGGTGTACCTATAAGTACACCCACATTTTGACAGCTAAGTAGGTATATAAGTATAAGTACTACCCACTTTAAACTTAACCATTTGAAGCACGACAAAAGCTTGGCAGAGATTAACAGCGGCGTAGACTCCTACACTCCTAGTACTTCTACCTATCGCGCATTCAGTCTATTGAAGCCAGCTAGGTCAAGTGTTGCTACACGTGAACACTGAGTATGTACGAACAGATTTACAACGTGCCGTGATAAAATGTTGCCAGTTTACAGAGTTAAATGATGGCCGGGTTAAATGGTTTAGCTTTCTGGGAGTGTGTGCGTGATGTTTACAGATAAATATTAAGCAATGCTTAAGAGCGTTCATCCAAAAAGTTGGTAACGTCGCAAATAGCTGTCAAATATTTACCTGTTTTAATTAATTTGGCAATATTACTGTATGGAAATGTTCCAAAATACTTTTTTTACATCTAAAACTAAATATTCGGTGTTACGATATTAACTATTGCATTTCATAATCAATATTTTAGTGCACTAGTTAGCCATATTTCTTAATTCTATGCAGTAATATTGAATAATATTGAAATATTTGACAGATATTTGCGGCGTTGCCCACTTTCTGTATAAACGCTCTTAAAGTTAGAAATCTTTGAAGTCGATAGGAGACTGATTTGGCATCCACCAATCCGCACAGAGCTGACTCCCTGTCCTGGAGTGGACGTCTGTCTCCCGGCAGTGGTAAGGGCAACGTTTTAGTCTAATATTTATTTATTCAATAAGATATCTTTTCTACTTCATAAACTCAGGTTTATGAAACTTAGATTTCATGGCTCTTCAAAAAGCCCCAAGGTTTTCGTAATGACACTGAGAAATAATGAAGAATGGGTTTTAGGATGTTTTTGCCACTATTTTCAGTCAAATGTGCCTTATTTGACGAAATATATTTCGTAGCAAAAATAAAAAAATATTCAGAGAAATAAGTAAGTAGCTACGGACACTTTACACCTTCACAGCTTCGTCTGCAAGTAGTGGGAAGCTAATTATCATACAAGATTTAGCGTTTGGTACCTACGCCTACATCTTCAATCAAAATGTAACGCAATATTACTCACTACGTTATTCAGTTTATTTACAGAAATTAGCGAGAATGGTTCGAAAGATAAATTAGCTTGTATCTGTTTTTTTGAGAATATTATTTTAGGCCGCAAAGTAGGCATTGAATTTCGCGTAAACATTATAATTACTAAGTTATAAATAGTTATGAAATTGTTTCGAAACTGCGAATATATTATGTCGAAATATCAAGCGTTGAAATAACACATAAAAAGAACATTGTTGTTAATTTCCTATCACCACAACGACGTATCATTACGTAGGTAAATATCAATTCAGGCATTTTTCAACACTTCTGTTAACATATTTACTGAAAGTTAGCTTGAAAATAAACCATCAAAGAGAATACTGAATTTGTTTATACAAGTCTGTAACAATTGGCAATTCCAGGACACAGGAGGACAAGGACTGCAATTTTGATAAAAATACTTCAAATGTTATGCAAAATTAACATTAACACTAGATACGGGATATTTACCATGTTTACTGATTGTTTTGAGTTCCCGATATTTCGATTTATCAGTAAACATGGTAAATATCCCGCTTCTAGTGTTAATGATATTGTTATGCAAAGTTTTTACAGGTTTAATTCTGCGAAAAAGATCCAGGCCGACTGCAGGATGTACCACCGCACCCTACCCCCGCAAAAATATGCACATGCAGGGAAAGCTAAAATTATAATCATGCCATACACCTATACCTATACAAGACACGTGTTTGGCTCCTCCACGGGGTACCCTCAGGTGTTGTGAGTGTGTCGGAAACAAGCTTACATTTATTCTATACGTAGCAAAACCGCATAGGTACCTTCTTCGTCAACGAGTTAACAGCGACAACCTCTATGCTTAGAATACAATGATCAACAAATTGTACGCTAAACTGTACATCTATTATTGAGAATTTTCCAGTACCTACGTCGAGTCTACGAGCTACTTCACACTCTCCAAGCGTTTGCCATTACTTCAATCACTAAGTTGGGGGACCTCAAACACGAGCGCGCGGTGTGCGTACCGTAAACACGTTGATTTTTAAATCGAAAATACAATTATCCTATAGTATTTTAGTTAAATTGTTTGCAACAAGCACAATAACCATCATCCATACATATTAATAAATTCTTAAAATTATAAAATATTATATGAGAATCGAGTACTTTTAATTTTAAAATGGACGCTTTTTTTTTTTTTTTAACTTGGTAAAATCATCAAATGAGTCCTCCCACCCAGGGCAGAGCGGGAGGGACTGTCAGACTTGTACTGACTAAAATCCACGGTGTCCTTCAGTAGCCCTTTATGTTCCAGGGTCACGGTAATTCTATGAGTCCCGCGACCCCGGCAGGCTTTGGCCCTCCAGAGGCGCGCGTGGAACACAACGCGCCGTCGACCCGGGCATGGTCCATGGTCGGACAGCGAGTCGATGCACTTACCTTAGGTTTACACCGCGCTGGTACTAGGACATCAGAGGCCCTAGCCCTGCTAATACTAGAAACGCAAGTATATCAAACGAAATCTTTGCACACACCGCCTCTGGAATTTATAATAATGGTAAACAATTTACCAGAAGTCGTCAAAAATGGATCTTGTTTGTTATTCGCAGATGACCTCAAGTTGCTGTTGGAGGTCAGGACGGAGTCTGATTGCATACGTTTGCAGGAGGACATTGATAGGATCGTGAAGTGGAGTCACGAGAACAGGCTCTACTTCAACGTATCCAAGTGCTCGGTGATAAGTTTCACCCGCGCGCGAGCACCTCTACTCTACGAGTATGAAGTGGACGCAGTACCGATGCAACGAGTCACGCAGGTACGGGATTTAGGGGTCGTTCTCACTCCTGAACTGACGTTTCGCGGTCATATAACTAAGATCTGCAAAAATGCGTTCAGAAACTTGGGGTTTGTTCTGAGGCAGACGCGAGACTTTACCAGCATTACGGCCATCAGAGTTCTGTATGACGCATTAGTCAGGAGTCATCTGGAACATAGTGCTGTCATATGGGCTCCACATGAGGCTAAGTACTCATTGATGTTAGAGCGAGTCCAAAACAAGTTCACGCGCCACCTGTACAGAAAACTTTATGGGGATACCCATTTTACCCTTTGATGTACCCTACACTATTTGTACTGGGTATGGTGGGGTACAATCAACTCGGGGTGCGACGGGAGTTTACACTAGTGTCGTACATGGTGAGACTGCTCCGAGGCATGGAACACAACCCGTCAGTGTTGCAGCGGTTGCACTTGTGCGTTCCCGACCGTTATGTGTGGAGGCGACGGCCCCCGCCGCTGCTGGTCGTTCCTTCAGCTAGGACCAATTTGCTGGCCAAAACCCCTCTGACTCGAGCAATTCGCACCATCAATTGCATTCAGGACGAAATTGATATATTTACATGTCACTGGGGTGAATTCGCAAAAGTACTTTTGTTTACACTGTGCTACAAACAATGAGATGTGTTGTGCTTTAATTTTAATATTGTGTGTGTGACTTGACTATTGCATTAGGTTTTGTACCTGTAATGATAGTTTATGGCATTTAAATAAATAAATAAATCAAAACTCTAACTAAGTTATAAGATTTTAAACTATCAAGTTCACTAAAATCGGGAACTCATAGAAAACAGTAAACATGGTAAATATCCCGTTATTAGTTTTAACTAAGTTGTTTCTCAGACACGCTTAGTCGGATTACTGAAAGGTTATAAAACTTTCTTGAGCAGTCAGCATGCAACTAAAGCCGAGTATATTTCGTGAACAACTGTTGTTTCTAGATTCTCTGATATCCTAGAAGCAGCATGTATAAACTAGACGTTATCAACGAGGCGTTGCTTGGCTGTAAACAAACAGACAGCTTGCAGGAGTTCAAAATAAAACGCGACACTTTTTAAAGTAGGTATCGTATCTTTTCTTTAGAACGTCGTATCTTTGTTCTGTATACGATTTTCTTGTTTTTCTTTCTTTATCTTGTTTCGTCAAAAATACCTTAACAACAAGATAAGCTTCTTCCAAATAAAATACATTTCTGTGTTACTTAATCCAAGATGTTACTCTTGAGTAAAAGATCAGTCGACATAGCAACATTAATATTTTTTGATGATGATGTTTTCTGTTCTAGAGCTCGTGGCTAAATAATAACAGCCGCTCGGATCGATCTTTAGGTAAAGCAGTGCTTGCTTAGGTTGGTCTATGGATGGGTGACCACCCATTACACACAGAGTTTCCTCCGTGCCTCGGAAAGCTCGTTAAGCCGTTGGTCCCGGCTGTCATTTGTAGATCTTTGACAGACGTTACAGGTAGTCAGTGGCCCAAAACGTCTGATGACCAGTCTTACCAAGGGGTATCGTATTATCTAGTACTAACTGAGTTGTGGAGGTCAGATAGGCAGTCGCTCCATGTAAAATACTGGTAAGCTGCATCCGGTTAGACTGGAAGCCGACCCTAAAATAGTTGGGAAAAGGCTAGGCAGATGATGATTTCTGTTACACAAAAATGATTTTGTTACTACGCAAGGACTTATTGTAATGATATTGAGCTCATTATGCTAGCTCGTAGCTCGTTGCTCGTTTTGTTAGCTATATTGTTGCAATTTGTATGTATATTCGTTTTTTGTGTGCAATAAAGAATAAGAATAAAAATAAGAATGTTTTGGCCGAACATATTTGTCTTTTTGCCATCCGTACCCTAAGTAGACGATTTTGAACATACATGCGCTAAGAATAAAACCACATAGTTTAAGTTATATCCGAAAAAAGGTAATCCTCATAATATTTGTCGACAATTGGTTAGAACACAAAGTGAACTTAAGGTGCAAGTGCTTGGGTAGTCAATTTTTTTTTTATATGTGCTATTGCCTTTTTTACGAAATTATAAAGCGATGTACAGACGGCGGCACATGAACCTGTACATTTCCGGTATAACTTGGTCTCGCTTTGTATCGATTTCCTATACAATGAGAGATACGCATAAACTGGTTTTGCATAGCTTGATTGGCCGTCGTCGTGCGTACAAGTCAAAACTTAAGTCATGGCTGCAAGAAGCAAAGTTGTTTTGTGGCATTTCACTACATAAGAAGCCTTTTATAAGTACTACCTACTTCTATGTAACAGTATTGTATTAAAAGTCATTCAATGGTAATTAATTAACTTAGAGGGTGGTATTGATGATTTTAATGATTATTACTTTGTAAAGCCATATTTGTTACGGTTGCGAATCATATCTTAATCAATATAGAACCTGACACGGACTACAAATTGCGAAAAACATAAGAAGATTTGAATTTCGCTGGCTACCTTGGCGCTTTCCCCTTAAGTGTAGTTCACTAATCTTCAGCACATAACATCGAAAATAAAGATCTTAACTTGACGAAACTTTATTTTATTTTCTTACGTTCTTTTTTATTTGCTAACAGAATGGCAGAGTCGCATATTATGACTCCCACGAGAATTGACAAGGTGCTATATTTATAAATATAGCAGCTTGTCTCTGCAAATTCTCTCTGGAAAAACTGAATCACGAATAAACATATTTTTTCGTTTATGTCTCGTAAAATGAAAAAACCTCCGTAACAGGTGGGTACCTACATCATTCACATTGCAACCTTGAATAGATTTTGCAGATTATATTTTATGGAACTGAAAGTTTATACAACATTATTTTTAGTATATGCGAAACCTGAAATAGTTTGTTCAGAATAAGTAACTGAATCGATTGCAATAATTTTTAAACCATGTTATATTCTGTCCCAAAAATATTTAAAAAAGGTTACAAGTTGGACACCGAGCGACACTAAGTACCTATCGCAATCATTTAGGTACCTACTGCCAAATTATTATTATCAATGAGCTCAAGACAACGCAGGAGGCGCGCGCCCGGCTGCGCTGCGTGGCTACCACGTTTTTGTGCGGACAACCAGGTAACAGAACAATCTTATAACTTTGTGGTTTTTCATGACACAGTTTTGAAATTTTGTACATAGATTATTTACATAAAATACTAGACACGTATTTCAGGTTTCGCATATACTAAAAATAATGTTGTATAGCTACCATAGTGAAAGCTTTATCAAATTGTTTGCAAAGGTCTTTGTTGCAATACGACACGACTGTATCGAATTATCAAGTAATCAATCAACATCAAACATTATTATCAGTTGGAACATCGCCAGTCCTATTCTTCCCTAATTTAGCCTTTCCCTGGTTACAGTTTTGTTCTTGAGCGGAAACCGTGACGAAAGCAGTGTAGGACCAGCGACAATTTTCACAAGGTGAAATGGATGAATGTGTGGGTGAGGCGGAAGTCAAGGGTCAGTGATGATGTGGCAGATGAGGAAGCCTATCTTTAGCAGTGAGCTGCTATACACAGATCATGATGCTTCATAGTCCAAAAAAGGCATTAGGGACCATCACTTTGAACCCTAGTGCCTTTTTTGGATCATCACATGAATTTTCGAAAAATTCATTTTTGAACGTATACAGATTTTCAAAAATTAAAATTTGAAAATTCATACACTCTACTTGGAAATGACAGCAGTGATTATTCTTTTGTTAGCATCGTGCGGAAATTCAAATTATAACCGACTGAAAATATGAGCACGTAGATTATATGACACCCGGTTGCCACCATATACATATTATACATAGCAACACAGGGAAGATGTATATCAGCGTAACGTACGTAACATGAACGTAATTAAGATTTCCATGAAATATGACTACGGAGCGTAATAAAGATGTAATTGATTTCACACTCGCACAGAGATTCGTATCAATAACGTTATAAGTATTCTCTAATTTCCTCTCGTTTCGAACCCCTAAATGGTTCCCGAAGATTGAATTAAAATTACTTCACCTAAATGTAATTTACGAATAAAATACTTCAGCGCGCAATGACCCGAAATTTATTCAATTCGTGCCCTTTAAAATGTACCCTATCTGTTAAAATGTAGGCATGTTTGAGTTATTTCTATAGATAGATGGAACATTCTTTATTTGTCGGGCCTACGCTGTCCCCCCATACTTAAGTACAAATGCTGTATCCATAATAATATTGAAAGAAAGAAATAATATAATAATAATAATATTGACTCTGCTCCCGATACCGGCGGACCACAATTTTTATATCTTTAAATGTTTTTTTTTAATATTGTTTTACATTAGAATATTTAAAAATGTATTTAATGTGTGTAAAAATAAATAAAGGATATAATATTGTAATACCAAATGATTTGAAAAGAGTAACCATGGAGTTTCTTGCCGGTTCTTCACCATAGGAAACGACCAACCCGAACCGTGCACCTTTTTGTCGACGTTTTATAAATGCCCATCGAGACCTATGTGAAATAAAATATTTTGATTTTGATTAATTTTGGCATGTCCGTTCGTATCTGTAGAAGTAGGTAGTCAACTTAGAATAGGCACCTTATGTAGTGAAATGGCACAAGACAACTTTGCCTCTTGCAGCCATCACTTGAGTTTGGATTTGTATCTAGCTGTATAATTTGTGGCGACCGCGAACCGGAAGACGTTGCGTTGGAAGGCCTCCCACTAGGTGGACCGACGACCTGATGAAGGTTGCAGGGATCCGCTGGATGCAAGTCGCACGGGACCGGTCAATATGGCGACACTTGGGGGAGGCCTATGTCCAGCAGTGGACGTGTTTCGGCTGAAATGATGATGATGATATAATTTCATAAAAAAGACACTGGCAACAATCAAAAAAATAATAATGATTTTTGAATTTCAAAAGCACGCCCACGCCAAAAAAAGCATAGAATAGGTATCATATGTGCATAGTTACTGAATTCTGAGTAGATACCTAAGTTCTACTACTATCCTAACTTTGAGTTTATTCTTCTTTTCTATTTTTATTTCATAAATTGAGTGCCTCCTCGGCTCTTCAAACTGACCTTTCTAACTTGCGTGGGATGATACAAATATGCAATAGAACGCTATTATATCTGCAACGGGGCTACGGACTAGACGAACAAACAATTGCAATTACATTTTGTATACACATTGCTTGTCATCAAAAGGAAGAAATATTTTCATTGAAGCAAACAGTTGTTGGGTTTTCAAGTGTTAATCATTAATTACGACACCTCGCAGTCGGCTTATTATACGCAAGATAATTAGTATTATAATTATTTTATTACCAGCTAATTCGCCTGTAAAATGTCTTTTGATCTCCTACTTGTTACCTTATTTTTTAGTGTCGTAACTTTCTCCAAGGATTTCATTTCCCCAAAATTTCCCCTGGAATGATTTGTTTCCCAAAAAATAGGGAAAAATCCCAAATCTACCAACATTGGCGTACCTCCGGGGTAGAATCTTGGTGCGCGACGCTATATTTCGACAATCCAATTGGTTAGTAATTCGTTACATTAGGTGTGAAAAGTAGAGTATGCTCCTTGAGGATAAAGGTATCTTAGTCTTGGGTGAACTTAAATCCCTCAGTGGTCTCAAGATGCTCCCTAGAATAGAACTCCAGCGCTTAGCTAGGAGTTAACTCGAAGCTCTCTCGCTCAGCTCGGGAGCCCTGGTATCTCTAGCTGCATTCGGGATTTAAAATAGTACCTATGACGTGAGATACTGCTTTATCCCCTTGGTACATAATCTACTATATCTGCTGTGTTGTTAGTAAGTTTTTACATTAAACTCGACTACAAAAAGTACGGTCTAAGCAAAGAAAACTATATTTTGTCTACAAAGAGTTCTGAATCTGCATCTATTGTACAGTTCGCTTGGGGAATCTAGAGATCCTTTCTAAACCCTTGAAAGAAAACAGCACAAAATAATGATATTTTACACACACAAAAGAATAAAATGTCTACAATAACGTTATTTGATATGTACTTAGTTATGTTGAAATTTGCAATTGTTTTAGCCATAGTAATATATACACCCTGACTTATTAGTCGTCTTACAACGGCAGCCCATTTCAAGTATCCAATGACTACTAAACATTCATTAAAAAAAATTGGCATTTATGAGATTTTAATAATTTAAAAATAAAAATATTATTCAGTATTATGACGCATGACGTTGTTAAAACACCCTGTTGCGAGCGATGATCTGCTAGACTCGAGCGCTGGGTAGGTATGTTCTCCCGTTTAACACGTAAACATCTTTAACAGGATGTTTCATAATTTTTTCTCATGTATTATTTATTTTTCTTTGTATGAAGGTATCTACGTAAAAAAAAAAAATCGCGCCTTGAGCTATTTTATGTTGGGTACATTGATTGGACCAAATTTGTAAGACGACTAAAAAGTCACGGTGTATATAGTTAATAATTAACATTGACACAAAAATAAAACAAGTATCTTTTGAAAGTTGAAGGTGCTCAAACAGTTTAGCTCGTAGATTACTGATTTCAAATTAAAATATCTGGTGGATGATGAGGTAGGATCTTCACACAAACAATAGCTAGATTATTTAGGACATTCATTATTCGTAACCGTTACCAAACAGAAAAAAGCGTTATAGCATCACATAACCAGCCTGCAACGATCCCACACCTGAGACACAAACCTCTCCGAAAGAGAGAATGGGCCATAATTCAACTCTGGGGCCCTATACGGGTAGCGGGATGCCAAACGTTTCCGATTTTTTAGTTCCAGGACATGCTGGTTTCCTCTCATCTTCACCGTTTTGAGTAAGTACGTAAAAAGTTGAATAAAAAAAGTAATAGTAATGTTGAGAATATGGGCCAGGAGCTGAGGTCGCGGAGGGGGCGCTCGAGCTGCGAGCGCGCACCGGCCGGCACAGCACTACGTCATCGTCTACCGAGCGATTGATTACATAATTATATTATACTAGCTTTTGCCCGCGGCTTCGCCCGCGTGGATGTCGAAAACATAAACATAGTAACTTTCCTTCATCCCATTTTTTAATCCTTCGGGGGTAGAATTATCAAAAATGCTGAGACACGTATAAATTAATTTTCAATCGTCAGCCTAAACACAAAATTTGAAGATCCTAACTTCAAAACTCACGGACTTTCATATAAACTTCCATGCCCTATTTTACCCCTTCAAGGGTGGAATTCCCAAAAATCCTTTCTTAGTGGATACTTATTCTTCACAAAGAACACACCCTGCAATTTCATTTCTCTAAGACCATCGGTTTGGGCTGTGTGTTGATATATCACGCAGTCAGTCAGTCAGTCAGTTTACCATTTTATATATATAGAAGATTCTCGCCTGTTCAAATTTAGTTATTAATCGTTTGTTTTCCTTTTTTCATTAATTCTTGTAATACAGTCCACTACAATTGTCAAGCCACCGTGTTTCAATCCTCGTAACACCTGGAGGATATCACCCACTCCTGTTTAGTACAATAATTGTGTATTAATCGGTGAGCCACAAACCTAAGTGTCGTTTGTATATTGTGGCTTGAAAAGCTTAAACTACTTTCCCAATTTAAGTTAAATATAGGCCAACAGCAAACAGTGCTATTACTGCCTATCAATCTCCATGTATCAAACGGTTTAGTTCATTCCACCAAAAACGAATTAAATGTTTAGTCAGCGGACTGTAAAAAATGATGTTACATTCGTCCGAGCATTGACAAATGATCTTTACACTTTATTGATTGCACGCCAGTGCAGTATTTGACGCGTATCGGGTTCAAAATATATGGACACTATTTTACTGAATATAGGCTTTAGGTACTTTCAGTACTTTTAAAAATGAGAATAACTGTATGGAGTTTCTTGCCGGTTCTTCTCCACAGGAAACGACCAACCAGGACCTTGCGTCTACAGATTAGGTTTATGTGAACTAAAATATTTTGATTTGAGTAATTCAGCGTTGCCTCATTTATTTAGTTGTATCATCAGATCTACAATCTAAGGAAATTATAAAAACAGAGGGACAGAAGTTGGGATACTCGTACAGTAGGAACTCGATCAAAAACAGGGGTTACCTGATTAGACTGCATTTAATAATCAGTATAACATTAAACAAATTACAAAAAACAGCCCTATCTATACATAATTATAATAAAATTGTAACAGGCCGATGTCTGTATATTGAAGATATTGAAAAAAAAATATATGGGGGTCTTTATATATTTATTTATTACAGCAACAGAAGCTAAAACAACAGTTTTTTTTTAATTTTGTCTGTCTTTCTGTCTGTATATTTGTACGCGCATCACGCAAAAACTACTGCATGGATTTGAACCTAGTTTTCACCGCTCTACTGCTGGATGCTTAACTTAAAATATAGGCTACATTAGATATAGTTTTGGACCCGATAGGTGGCACTGTGGGAAGCAAGGACGGGTCGCTAGTTTAATATTAAGTGACAATGCGACATATTTGTCAAAATATGACAAAACTGTCACATTTTCGCGACAGGTGCTGTTAGTAGGAGAACATGTATGAAAGAAACTTGTTAAACTGTCGGATTTCCGCCTGTCATCTGTTTTATCAAACGGCACAAAAGATGATCTCAAAATGAATAAAAAAATTGTGAAACATGAAAATCTCAACACACAAAAACAACAAAAGAAAAGCAACAAGTACTTACAAAACTGAAAACCGTTCCTAAAAACTTTTCAAAAATAAAACACTCGTACATTTTGACGTGTCGCCGTGTCAAATTCTTCTATATTCCCGCGAAATCGTAGCTGAGCTTTATCCCTATCGAGAGAACACAATGCATCTGAAAAGTTTTCGCATAAACAAAACATAGTCGTGAGTCGCCGTGAGTCGTAAATAAGCAAGATGGTCTCGGGGACGAGCCCGGGGACGCGCAGGCCCTTTCAATGAACTCTCCTCTGCGCGGCCCTTTTCTTTCATTCTTTTTGCTGTTGAAATTGTGTTTTTGTTGATGCATGTTGAGGCTGTTCGTGTTGGTTGAAAGTTATGTACGATGCTGGTTTAATTTAGGTGAGCTCGGGCCTCGGACGCATTTATACCCGAGGCCCTAGCACGAATGCGCGGTATAAATGTACCGTAAAGACGTCGATTATTAAATCGAAAATACAACTATTCTTTTGCATATTTTTACTTTTAAAATCGACGTACTTACGTCACGTTTACAACGCGCGCTCGTGTTAGCGCCTCCGGTGTTTGGAAACATAAAATATCAACTTGCCAACATTAAACGCAAGTCAAGTGATGCAATTTGCTATTGATACTATTTAAATTAAGCACATACCTACTTAGTTATTCGCAGCAGTTGACGCTCGCTTGACAATTCCTAAATCAATTTTTGTTTTGATTTTAGTCCCAGAAACCGAGCGTTAGTTAGATTACTTGATTGGAAGTTCCGAATGTAACCTAGCCAACTTAGTATGTCAGCTAGCTTCACTAGAAACAGCTAATTACAAGAAGTAAGGTACCTATGACAACTCTTCCCGAATATTTTATTGAAAAAAATATGTCGTATCTAAGTTGCGTGTGTTGTTGTCATAACTGCGGAATTTATCCGGACCCTTTTATCTTATTTAGACAATGGAAACATGGAAACATTTGATCCACAACTTATGTGTATGTTATTTCGAAAATGAATTATAAACTGCCAGTATTGTGATACAAATGTGATGTTATGTATCTTCGCAGCGTGAAATGTAGATGCCGACTTAAATAAAAACAAGAAATAAAGCGGCTTAACGATTTCTTTGGTAATCTGCGACAAGAGGAAAACGTAAGAAATCTTAGCTACTTATGGCTGCGAAAACTTGAAAAAATTGTAAGATATTCAGGGTGTGTTGACACCTTCTTTTGCTACAACTGGCTGGTTTGTTTAGGCAGACATTCCAAAAACGAACAAATGGCTTTCATGATGGGCCGGTTTTATAACTAATTGCCTAACTAATTGGGGTTTTAAAAATAATTAAAATGGGTAGTAAAAATAATAGGATTGCAGCTCCACTAGATTGTAGATAAGACGTAGTCGACGTAGCCCCGCTGCGGGTGTCCTATTTCTGTTTGCAGGGTTTAAAGTAACCTAACACGAAGGGGATTCCGGGGTCTTAGTTCGCTCACTTCGCTCGCTTACTAGACCCCGCCATCCCCTTCGAACCTAACCTGTCCGACTCGGGGTGCCACAAGTCTCTCTCAGCCTTCGCTCGCTCTTGCTTCCTATATTCACCCGATTAATAATTTCCGAAATATATGTAGGTACTTATCAACCATATTTTAAGTTGATGGCAGGAATCGACAATTATTTTAAAAGCTGCACTACAATACTCTGTAAATGTATCTTTATTTATGTACGGATTTCTTACTAAAACAAGATACGTCCGTGCTATAAATAAGTCGATGCTGTCCATTCCGTTTTCCTCTTCAAAGATTCTTGAGCCCATTTCAGAGTAAGAGGGATTAGTGTTTGATGGAGCAAAATATACGGCCTGATATTTTTACAAATAGAAAAAATATATGATATTGAATAATGTCACGTGTATGCAACAAAACTCCTTCTTGCAGTCTATTGTAATAAACCGCCTTTCAGCGTGTGGATGTCGTAAGTAGTCTTTCAACCTAAATAATATGATAGCTATTCTGTCTTCTAAACATGATGATTCATTAGGAAATATCTAACCTTCTAACTGAAGAAATAATTGGGAGCCTTTAGTTGGGTCTGTACGCAGAATGTCATCAATGCTCTTCGAGTTCTATATAACAACGCATTCAGGATGCTGCTGGGGCTACCACGCTTTTGCAGTAGGTCCGAAATGTTTGTTTATGCATACACTGATGGCTTCCTAGCGATCAGATGTGAGCGTGCCGCGTCGCTGCTGCAGAGGGTCCGGGGCAGCTCGAGCAATCTCCTGAATGTCATTGCGAGGAAATTGAATTGCCCGTTTATGCATTTCCTGTGAAACCTACATGTTTTACAAACATACTTTTTAAAGTTCAATTTTGCTAACAACTAAAAAAATCCCGAATTAAAATGATTACTAATTATTATTTTTAGTTATTATATTACCATATTTAACAACTGATATTTTTACTATGATAATTGCTGAGATTCCAAAAGAAAAAGAAATGCCCCAATGGTTAAAGCATTTCTTTTTATTTCAGAATAGCACAGGCAAGTTAATATCTATGCAGATACAGATCAATTCAATCGACAGTTGTCTTTTTTTGTCGTTTTTTATAATACAACGAACGATACAAGCCTATCTAGCGATCAACACTATGTATTAAAATGCAAATACGAACCATTTGAATTTCTGATAAAATCAGATTGAAAATGAGAGAGAAAACGAATGAAACTGACTTTTATTTCTCTTTTCGATGTAGGCACTGACAAAGATTGAAAATTTTAGGTTTTCCGGATTAGCTCTTTGCCGAAATCCTGACACGTCGAATATACCATGACGTGGGTGGGAAATATGACATATTGACAAACCGAACATTGCTTTTGTCTTTTTTCAATATTGGTGCAGATATTTTGCACGCAGGCTTACTAGGTTTTTCTGTTGTTCTTTAGCAACCACAAATATTACATATCACTCTAGATGATGTGCAGTGAGTGACATTGATGAATATTAACATTAAAAGTTCATATCACTTTCTAAAACAATTCTTTTTAATTTACGAAAAAGCACGCAGAATCGTGTGAAAATTTTTTTTTGTAAATAAAAAATAAATACTTATAAAAGCTTTTGTTTTCATGTATTTTTGATGTTAATAAATCACGTAAAAAGCTAGTCTGTAAAATATAAAAATACAATTTTTAAATTGTGTCTCGAGGCTTCAGACACTCCTGAGAGAAAGACTACGCGATGTATTTTCTTAGACAAGTGAGTACGAACAGAAAAAAAAGTAAGAACTTTGAAATTACAATCCTAGGGACACTTAATAATTAAGTAGAAACTATTTTTTACCCTGTGGTTCCGAACCCCTGCTAGGGGTAGGTAGATGTACCTACCTTAATTAGAAAATATCCTATCACTAAATATCTACTACTATAATATACAGGGTGTTATGTATTATTTTTATTTTTAAGAGGTAAGCCGGAGTACATATCTTTAATTTGTTTTTAATATTTGTCTATGAAATACTGATTGTGCCCGTTTTCAAAGAGAAGCCGGTAGGAATCGAGTTGTATGGAACCTTCGCCACTGCAGGGTGTAAAGGATAGCCCTCCGCAGACTGATGCAATGATGGGGTGAACTCAGTATATCATACTAAGATGACCGGTACAAGAAATTGTTTCAGGAACTTTATGGGAATTCAATAAATTTGATTCGTGCTATTTCCTCATACGCTACCATGGCATAACGCACGTAGCGAACGGCAAGCGCGACGACGAGTTTGATGAACTCTGAAGCTATGCAGGAAGTGTAAAGCTGATTTCAGGCGTCGTTCGTTAGAATATTTCAAAATCCTTTGTTAGTTTTTATTTTTACCGTATTATTTACATAAATAGCGTGATGCGTACAGAGAATGCAATTTTAAATTGAAATAAAAGAATAGTAACCGTAAAAACGATAAAAAAAGGAAAAATTTTCTGAGGAAAATTACTGTGGAATATGATTCAAAATAAGGAGCTGAATGCTCTGCTAAACTGACAGTTTGCGGCGGGCTGCCCCTGTGTACTTATAATAATAATTATAAATAGAGAACGCAAATTTTATGACTTTATATGTATGTGGAGTGTAATCTCCGGAACCACGGCACCTATTTGAAAAATACTTTCACCATTGGAAAGGTACACTATTCCGGATGGACGTGGCTATTTTACCCGCGTACCACGTGGGCGAAGCCGCTCACATAAGCTAGTTATGTATTAATACGAAAATAACTTTATTTCTTACTTTTTCACGCGATTTGGATGACACACGAACATACCTGTGGTAATATTGTAGGTATATCATGATCTGGTTCAGGATAGATTCAGAACCCGTAGTACGTTCCCTGTGGCATGTTTTTGGAACTCCTCGCGAGCGAACCCATGGACACAAGTAGGTGTAATGCGAGGCCATTCCCACATATAAATGAATTTTACTGCTTTAATCTACTTTGAATTCCATTGAACGAAATTTTATAATTCTATAAAAACATACTTGTATATCCGTAAATAGGTAATCCACATTATATTTGTCGAACTTAAAGGGTTTTATTGATGATTTTAATGATTATTACTCTGTGAAGCCATATTTGTTACGGTCGCGAATTATATTTTGTTCAACATACAGCCTGACACTGACCTGCAAATTACAAAAAAAAACGTAAGAAAAATTGAACTTCGCGGGCAACACTGGCGCTTCCTCCTTAATGGCACGTACCACAACGACCAGCTTTGTTACCGTAACATCTAATTACTACAAAAGGTTGTAATTTATCCTTTTGGCTGAAAGTCACGCGTAAACTTCAGCCTACATTATAAACTTTTTGACATTTCCGACTCGACGACGACAGTTAATTTAGACTTTTTGATACCTTCCGTGCAGAGCTTATTTCACAAAAACACGGCGAACGGAACTCCGTTCTGGAATTCACATCGGCCATCGGTAAAACTAATCACGTTCGATCGAAACAAATAGAAGCTACGGCGAAAACACTGGAGAAATCCGAAATTAACAGTAACGTAAAAATTTCGGACTAGGTACAATACTTACGTGTAATTATTTAAAATATGAAGTGAATAAAAGGAAGAAAGGAATAGAGTGTAGATAACATCTTAACCGCTGAAATAAAGACTTACCTATCTTTATGGGGCCGTCTCCACGAGCGAGAGAATCGCGGCGATATTCTCGTATAGAAATACGTGGCACGACGATAATATCGCAGCGATTCTTTAGCAGGTAGGTACAGACATACGCCAACACATCAAGCAACCCGAAACTGTCAATTTTTCCCAATCAACCTTGAACCTATTGCTCTAGCGATAAAGTTGAAACTTCCGTAGAAGTTAGTTCTAAATAAATTAAGATCAAGGGCGGATCCAGGATTTCTTTTCTGGGAGGAGCACAAGGGGCGGACAGGCAAAAATATTCAACAAAAACTGTTAAAATAAACTTGTAGTATTTATATAAAGGTTTATTAAAGTATGAAAACGGTAGAAAAATTACTAATAATGATAGTTTTCTTTTATGTTTCCTGCTAAGGACGTCCAGCACTTCATTAGCGTTCATTTTTTCGCAATATCTTGATAGTCAGTCCATTCGAACTATCTTCTGCCATCATCAATTTAACATCTCTGATAATTTGATTTGCCTATAAGTATGTACTGTGATGGAAACTCTACAACCGTCTGGGGGGGGGGCACGTGCCCTTGTGCCCCCCCCCCCCCAAATCCGCCCTTGATTAAGATAGGTCTGGAAGAAGTGATTAAAATGCCTAAGTAGTCAGTTTAGTTGTCACAAGCGCGACTGGTGAATTCGGTTCCCAGATTGGGCAAAGCCTCACCTACCTATTGGGCAGCCCCGGATCTAGGGGGGGGCAAGCCGGGGCCCGTGCCCCGGGCAGCAAATTTAGAGGGCGGCAAATTCAAGCTTGGACGAATACACTAAGTACTCAGCATTATCGCAACTTTGCGATTACTAACGAGCAGTATAGTAAAATAATAAAAAATCAATTAATTATTATCCGCGGGGCGCGTAAGCGTAAGATCGCGATTTCTCGTGCTGTGGCCGATGCAGTGTCAGTCTCAGACCATATCTTGTCCTATCCTAATTAAAATATAGCACGTCAATGTATTTTTTTTTAAATAAAGGTTTAACAGAGAAACAGCAGCGCTTGACCGAAAAACGCCACAACGATTGTGGCGTTTTTTGGAGGAGGCCTATGTCCATCAGTGAGCGTGTTATGGCTGAAATGCTGATGATGATGATAAAGGTAAAAATATTGTCAGGCGGGGGCGGCATTTTTCAGTTTTTGCCCCGCCTCGAAATAATTCAAGATCCGGGGCTGCTATTGGCTATTGGGTTATTATTCTAGCTTCTTGTGCCTGGTTAATTATTATTAACGGTTCACAAATTATCACATAGATAGGTTCGCCAGTTAAGTTACGTAGGTACTTAATTCCTTATAATACGCCACTGCGTACCTCTTTAAGAAAAACCGTCGTGAAGTTATGCAGTAAAATTATAACATCGTAGACTAGACGTTCCTTGCCGTTATTGAACATGTCAGTGTGTCAGTGTACTCATCATCAATGTATCGAGTTATTCTTGTTAGGTACGTCGGAAATTCGGGCCCCAGCTAAGCTCAGCGAACGGTAACCTGTCATCGTTCGCAGGGAGACGCTTGGCAGTGAGTGATTCGGCAAATTCCGGACTGTCAAATTTTCCCAATCAACCTTGAACTTAATGCTTTGGCGTTAAAGTTGACAATCTATTAAAGAAAGATATGTAAGTAGTAGCTTGATGTGCTCGCGTCTGTACCCACACTACTCTCGTAGACTATTGAATAATCTGGGTACCTAATATATTTTGAGTAGAGGTTACAAAACCGGTGGTATATTTGGAAAAAGCGGTTTTTGATATATTATGCAAATTATCACAATAGTACATTTTTATGTATGTGGGGAAACTTTGTTATTGCATTCGAGGCGGAATTAACACCCGAGGTGCAGGCGAGGGTATTATGGAGCCGAGAACTGCAGTAACAAATCCCCACGCGTATCTAACGACGCTTTTAATACACTTTCGGAGAAATAAAATTTTAGAACGGAAAGTATTTTTGTCAGGAATTATTCGGAAACTACGACTTCATTTGCTTTTTTCCGCGCTTTGCTTTTGCCAGGTTGAAGAAGAATCAAAGGACAAAAAGGAAGAGGAAGGAGGTGATTCCGCTAAATAGCCCAATATGGAATAATAGAAAATTCAAATGTTTTTGAACATAGAACACAAATACATGTTAATTACTTTTATAATTGTTCATAAAAGTTTGTTTGTTATTTACTTTTATGATTGTTCATGAAGGTAAATATTTGTGTTAAATAATCATGTTTATGTGTTATATTCTATTTATAAACACAATTTAAAAACTCCAAAAATATTTACGCCGTAAAAACGCCGAGATTTAGAAAAAAAAAAACAAACACCGCCGACTATAGTCATTGAATCCATTTGGACTTAGTATATTTAAATATTGTTATCTGTGGAAGTTTTTATTTCCGTGTGGGTGAGGTAAAATATTAAAAATCCACACGTGTGAAATACATTGCATAATGAACCTAATCGTAGTGCGATAAGAACCAGTTTTCGAGAAAGTGTATTGAAAAATCAGTTTTCCGGGTTTCTTCTAATGAATCTTATTTATATGGAAGTCTGCAAAATTCCAGAACACATTTTATAAACAATGCCTTTAACTGCGAAACAACTAGATACATATTTAATAAGTACATGTGAGAATCAAAATGCGTGATTCTTTTGTTTTCGGGGAAACTCGGTTTGTGACCCCCTAAATTGTGACTACTCAGTACACTCAATACATTATGCATTCAACTGTTCTGTTCATTGCGTACGGCCGCGTCAGCGCTTTTGCAGAGTTCTACTAATAATTTTGCTGACTGCTACCATAGTAATGTTCCAAGCTATTAACTACAGCTACGAGGAACTCACAGAGTACCTGCGCACGTCAAAACAAGTTAATAGCGAAAGCTCCGTTCATACAGAATGACCCTAAACAACCCGTCGAGATTTTTTCCCAGCCGCCTTCAGGGACCGTTAAAAATTCAAAGACAGAGCGCAACGAGATTAGAAGTCTAGTTTGAAAGAGTAATACCCCTGTCTATTGTAACAATGAAGCTGTCAAGTTTCACATGAAAGGCAATAAATCTGTGCAAGCCTTAACATTTACCTTCCACGACGGCTCGAGAGAATGTTACGAATGAAAATAAATCGCTCCTAATTCAGAGCCAAATCGGCGAGATGAAATTGAAATTGAGATTGGGCTGTGTAATGGTGCTATATAGTGATCCGAACGAGCTCCTTGCTCTCGGCAGTTCTGTAGCGTAATTAATGCCCCGCCAAGAGAAAATTGCCACAAATCTGCACTTTCAATTTGTGCCATGCTTAAGTACCTAATGTTGAGCGGGTGATATTGCGGTAGCTCAATGTTTCAGGATTTGTTTTATACTGAGAGAGTATGACCTACTTATTTTTTCTTTAGCTTGTATAGGCAACTATATCTATTGTTCATTCGGATTAGTATATTATAATGTCAGTGGAATTCCAACTAATACAAAGTAATACCCTAATTAAATGTGGGGCTTTCGGGAATTAATGATCAAAATTCCTTTCTTTTAGAAAATTTGTCATGTAAAGCATTCTTGTGCAAAATTTCTTTGCCTTGCAGCAAGAGAATAATAGGTACTGCTGATATTAAAATAAACCTACCGTTACATTTCTCCTTCGGCACACACTTCTGCAAACCCTTTATGAGCATAATAATGTATGATAGGTAAGAGGACGAAAAATAATCATTTGAAGATTTCGAACTTACACATCTTTGTAATACCACTTTTTTGTCCGTCTCTAACAGAGGTTTTAAATAATTCTCCTTTAACAAAGCAAGCTTTAATAAGCTTTTGAAATAAACTATTTATAATTTTTTTGTAACTTTAGGCAGAATGGTAAGCTCCGTGATACACAAAACGGAATGTCAAAAAAACAACATAACCTAACAAAAGTGACAGATTACTTACAGATGTTTTGATTTTTATTAGGTTAACTTAGAATTTCTATTGTTTGTGTATTTCTTATTATAAACCACGTAACAGCATATTATCAACATGACTTCTGCATTAATAAGTGCTATCAGAAGACTGCACATTACTGTGACGCCTCATATAAGGGTATATTCTTCAAACGTCGCTGCTGTTACGTCTGCAGTCTCAAACAGTTTAACTATCACAAAAAAGGAATGGGCCTTCCAACCGCAGTATACTAAGCCCCGTGAAGTATGGATTGAGAACATAGATACGATAGAAGAGCAAAAATTGGGGTTATTTGAGCTACATCCTTCAGTGTACGCTGCGCCTCCCAGGTTAGATTTAATAAATCAAAATGTTGTATGGCAGCGAAAGATAAGATTCGTATCATGGGCTAATACGAAGACAAGGGCTGAAGTACGAGGTGGTGGCAGGAAGCCTTGGCCTCAGAAGGGATCCGGTCGCGCCCGTCATGGATCGATTCGTTCCCCGCTGTGGCGCGGCGGTGGCATAGCGCACGGACCTCGCTCCGGCAAATCTCACTTCTTTATGCTGCCTTTCCACATCAGGTTACATGGCCTTACAACAACCTTATCATCAAAACTAGCGCAAGATGACCTACATATTGTCAAGGATTTGGAGCTACCAACAGATGACCCTGAATATATAGCTGAACTTATTGAGAAGAGAAACTGGGGGCCTTCAGTGTTGATTGTTGATGAGTAAGTATTGTAATACTTATCAGTAGAAAGTTGGACAGCATGTAAAAAAAGCATACTTTGTAGTCAGGACATTTTTGATCTAGTTTAATTTCAATTTGAATCTATTTGCTAAAAGATATTGTTAAAATGCTAGTAGATCTTAGTTTCTTTTTATCTTTGGGGAACCACTGAGGCCTGTTTATAGAAATCTAATAATTGTTCCTCAATTATAATACAAATACTGTACCACTAACAAAATCTTTTTTTAATTTCCAGCACTGACTATGCACCAAGGAACTTAACAGCAGCAACAGACAGCCTACCTCACGTCAACATAATGCCAGTATACGGTCTCAACGTCTACTCTATGTTGAAATATGATACCCTCGTCCTAACCCTATCAGCTGCTGAGAAGATAGAAGAAAGGATACTCCACTGGCTTCATGCTAATACTAGAATACAGCAACAAGAATACAAAGTAAATCAACAGTAATGTAACCTTCTGATTGTTATTATGGAGTCATATTTGATTGTCAGTTTAATTACTACAGCAGTTTTTAACTTACAAAATTATCAATACACTGCAGTTTTTAACTTACTAAATTATCAATACACTGCAGTTTTTAACTTACTAAATTATATCAATACAAATGCCATTTTTGTCTAACATTGACACTTCTAATCAATGCTTAAATGTAATTACACTGTTGTAATTTCAAAGTTGTAATTTCTCTTTTATTTCGGCTTTCATTAAAGCGTTGCCTAATGTTAGTGAATATAGGCATTTGTCTGCAATTTCAGGCAAATGTCGAAAACATGATACTAACACAACCAAAGGCACCACATTGAGAACACTGGCAGAAAAATTAATTTTCTTTTTATTATAATGCATTTCAATGTTACTTAGTACTACCAATTTCAATGAACATAGAAACACCTTAATCTTATTTAAAAGGATCTATTTCAATTGGATTAGGCATAATTATACTGCCTTTCAATATTCATTTTAGCTTCTAAACTAAAGGGTTCATTCATACTTGATTGTTGCTGAAGAGCCTAAGATATAGATTATGTAATTGTATAGTGTAAAAAATATAGAAAACAGTGAAAAAATACTTGTTATTTTATTTATAGTCATGCCTATAAAAATACGGGCCACAAAATGAGTTGATTGAGGAAAAGAAATGATAATTATCCAATTTCATTGTCAGGAACGTGTTGCTCCCCGTTCTTTGTCTCTGTGTGATTCAGGAATCTGTAAAAAGAAACAAAACTTTTATGTAGAA
Organism: Noctua comes; assembly: GCA_963082995.1. Lineage (NCBI taxonomy): Eukaryota > Metazoa > Arthropoda > Insecta > Lepidoptera > Noctuidae > Noctua > Noctua comes. The sequence continues at coordinate 5,730,687 of OY720277.1, forward strand.
GTAACACAAAACAATATCTGGTTGGTGAGTCGTCTTTAGTTTTTTCCAGAAAAAATTGTTAAATCCAATATTCTGCCTACACCATTAGAATAAAGATTTACGAGCCCATGTAACACAATTTTTACCTACATTTTTTCCCTCAAAAGTTGATGCCTAGTGATATAAAGAACACCTTATGTACAATCAGCAACAGCATACCTGGTCCCTCTTTCCCTATTGTTCATTAAAACAGGAGTCAAGTAATGCCGGGTATTGAATGTATCACTACACAAGTGACTATAATATGTATGTTTTGTATTTTAGTAACTAAGCCAATGTAATCAAATAAAAATGTATTTCACCTTATTTGAGGAAGTCTGCTTAACAATATTTCCAGCCATTTTCTGTCTAATGCTCCATCTTAAATCTGACCAGTCATTTTCACCCGGGACATTGGATTTATACTTGTTCCACAGAGCAGTATAATAATGGTACAGAGTAACTGGGTCGCATTTCTTCTTTGCAGGCTGAATGGGAACTTTTATTACTGAAATTAGAAAAAACATAATTTGTTAGTAAGTTGAAATTAAGTTATTGAGATAAAAGCGTGCTAGTTTATAAAATATTTTAGATAAAGACCTACTAGCATCAACCCTAGCCTAGCCTTTTCCTAACTATGTTGGAGTCAGCTTCCAGTCTTACCGGATGTAGCCTATTTGTTTGAAGATGACAGGTACAGGATAATGTTTGAATTATGTTTTAGAGTGATTTGTGTTGCAATTGGCCTCCAGTTTGATACAATTTAAATGCATCATCGAACTAAACAGTTATTAAATACCATACTTACAATTATTACTCAGAGTACAAGATGTACTCTTTTCTTTCACTGTTTCAGGTTTCTTTTCAACTCGCACACAAGAGCAGGCTCTTCGAAGAGGCTTATCTTCTGTTTTTGGCTGACCTAGGTTAGGTGCGGAATGAACAGTTCTCACATTTATCCCTTTCCTAGGTTTCTGACATTCTCTAGTACATTTCAAGGAGTTAGAATCTTGGTTCTTTGATCGGCTGCGGGAGCAGAAGGTACTGGCACTGTGTAGCCTTTCGAGACCTGGCACCTCATACTTTTCTTGGCTGTTAGACCTAGATTGACTCTTTTGTTGGAGGTCATACTTTATTAGCTTCTTTAAATCTGAAAAAAATTAAAGAATACTGTTAATGTGTCGAATATGCCAAAGATAATCACTTTGATGTGGAGTTGCGGAGACCAGCCTGTTATACAATACAATACTTTTAACATATATATGTATTCAGCAAATTGCCAATGCAACGCAAAGAAACTTCTTGAGTACTTTTATCTGTTAATTTTAAGAAAATTGATTGTGTGAGGAATTATATGAAAGAGAATGGAGTAAACGATGCCGTGACGTCTGACAGGGGAAAATGGAAGAAGAAAACATGTTGCGGCATAGAATGAGGCAAGAGCAGGAAGATGATGATGTTAAGAAAATGATACATAAGAATGAAAAATACCACGATATCTAAAAGTACGAAACTGCTGCGTGCAGTTGTTGAGAAAGAATTAAATCCTCCCCTAAGACGACCTACTGACCAATTAAACGTCAGTAAATTCAATGCGATCCTAATAAAAATTACAAACCTGTTATAAAATGCTTGAGGACTTCTCCACTTATGTTATGAATGCCTAAATTGTTGAGATACCTCAATATCTCTCTGGCGTCCAATTCGGCAGTGACTTCGTAATAATCATCATCCATTTTAAAAAAACCTGAACAAATGAAACCAACTAGACCTAAAAATTATATTAACCGCTTAGTAAAGAAGTTTTAAAACTCTCCGACCAGTAACGTTTCTTTACAGTTTTACGACTTTCATTGTTGACATTAGACCACTGACAAGCGTGCGTTTGACATAGAATTTCTGTCATTTGTTCCCCCCTTTTCATCAATAGACAAAAGTTTGGATAGGAGAATCGTTAATAGTGAAATCGACTAAAATAAAATTTATATACTGATGGAACATTAATTAAGGTATACATAGAGTTAAAACCTTTATTTTGAACATTATTTAACGAAGCTCGAGTAATTGTAACAATCGAATTTAATAAGAAATTGTTTTATCGATTTTGTTGAGCTATAAATACATTTTTTGACATATCAGCTGATCGTGCCGCGCCATGAATTGTACACTGTGTGGTTAAAAAACAGCAGCACAAAATTAAATTACTGTCACTTAGTCACTGAATGTAGCTTATAATTAATATATTCGGTTACTCTACTTCGTATAAGAAAATTTCTGACGTCAATTTACAGAATCTGTGATAAAACTAGTGGTAAATAGACGAAATTTAGATAAAATAACTATGTTCATAAATGTAACCAGTGCCGTGGCCGAAACCAAACCCTTTACCTATCACTTGTTGTAGGGTTTGTTTTGTTTATAAGTATGCGGAAATGTATCTAAATGTGCCGTGATATGATAGTTAAACGATTAACTAAAATAATATATTATTAACATCTTATAATATCATATATTATCTCATTCCTGGCATTTAACATGCATTAAAATCTTTTTCGGTCTTGTACCTATGCCTTCATGAGTGTTTGTGTTGTGCTTGTGCAATGATTGCAACTACAACTGAACAAGATAAACATAACCCTATCGCTGCAACGAGATCGTTGAATGAACGAACAAGTTCAAGGTCATGTTTTTATTTTGGCGGGAAATCAAAATACTAAAAGTCATTTCACGTTTGGTGAATAATTAGATCTAAGTGGTTTAATTGAGCAAGTTTTTAACAATTGATACATATGATAATATTTAAATAACACATTGCTTTGTTTTATTCTGATTTTACATGGTATTCTTGTTTAAATTTTACCTACACGTCATAATTGAAAAGAATTCAAAAGATAAATACATTTTATCGTTGTTATTCGAACATAATCAATTAGAGTCCAATTGTTCTGCCACTGAAGTAATCCATTATTATATTATTTGCTCTTTGTAGGTTCGCTTCAGCACTATTTACTTGACGGCTGTTATCATACGGGCACGGCTACGCTCACCGTCCGATGTGAACGATCATTACCACTGCAGTGTTTGATGCGAAACGTACCATGGCTGCTAACAAGAATAATCCCGCTGTGGCGAATTTTGTTGAGTATTTAAAAATACCAAGTGTACAGCCAGACATCAACTATGGTAAGTCCTGATTGATAGTGTCGGTAATTAAATTACTTAAAATAAAAAATGCATGAATTACCTAGGTCTTAGCACCTGTTGTATTTATAAAGTACCTTTACTGGCCTGCTAAAGTTTTTTTTTTCTTTAATTGTTTCTTTGATATTTAAAATTAGATGTGTAAGTATTTGTTTTCGTTTGTCGCGCTTTTTACGCTCAACTATGTAATGCACCGACGACCTATAACGAAAGCATTTTTAAGAGCGTTTTTACAGAAAGTGGGCAACGTGCAAATAGCTGTCAAATATTTCGCTATTTTGATTAATTTTACAATATTACTGCATGAAAATAAGAAATATAGCTAACTTGAAATATTTATTATGAAATGCAATAATTAATATAAAGTTTTATAATCGAACATTTAGTTTTAGATGTAAAAAAGTATTTGGAAACTTTCCAAATGCCTACACACCTAAAATGGTTACAACGTCAAGTTCATTTTTTTAATTGCAATTCATTATCAATATTCTAGTTCACTAGTTCGCCATATTTCTTATTCCCATACAGTAATATTGCCAAATTAAATGAAACAGGTAAATATTTAACATCTATTTCCGACGTCGCCAACTTTTTGGATGTTCGCGCACTTCTTCTCTAACGTGTCAATTTACTGAAATTATGTTCGCCCTCTGAAAAATTTAAAAGTACGTACATACCGTGAAATTATTACAACTTATTTGGCGTATTTTTTCACAATAACAGATAGTATATCTGTATTAGGTGATTATTTGATTAATGAAATCTCTTATACAGATAATTTAGCCATATATTTTTAATATGTATGACTAAATTATCTGTATAAGACATACGAAAATAGCTAAAATAAATTTAAAAAATGAATTCATCGAGTAAGGATGATTTTATTTTCTGTGCAGACCATAAAATATAATCAGGATACAACGGACGTATCTGGAACTAGCAATTGAGCCCACCCTAGCCGGTGAAATTGGATAATATGAAACCTCGCCCTATGTACTCAAGTGCAAAATGGATGATTGCCGGTGGGGCTGGGGGAACTGCATTAGTCTTCCTTCCATAAAGCAACTTGACGTAGTTATTTAGATTTAAATTGCTTTCAGCTCCTTACATGCCTCACCAACGATTTACACTTTTTTATAATAACCTTAGAAATCTAATTTTTTCTCACTCATTATTTATTTCAAGATAACAAAAGAAAACTTTCTACAAAGAACTGTTTTCACAAAATTAGGTATTCATAAAAATGTCAAGGTCATACGTTGAACTTCGTTTTCTTTAAATGTGCTATACAATATAGCTTTATTATTACAGACGATTGTGTAGCATTCCTAAAAAAACAAGCTAATGGACTAAGCCTTGCCGTGAAAGTTTATGAATTGGTGCCACGCAAGCCTATAGTCATTATAACATGGCCTGGAAAGGATCAATCGCTCGGTTCAATCTTGCTGAATTCTCACATGGACGTCGTGCCTGTTTTTGAGGTAAGTTGTGCCTTCTCGAATGATAAAACAGTTAAAGTAAATACTTAGATTACTTATCGTGTCAAGATAAATAAATGCCGATAGACAGACATAAGATGAACATCTCCATAAATTGTATAAGTACGGTAATTTATCAAATACACAATGATTACTAAATGTTTATCATCAACTACGCGTCTAAGGGAGATAAGCATTGCATGCACATACCTACTACATAGCAAAACTCCGAGCTTCCATACCTTAGGTTCGATTCCGGTTCGGTGTCTGTTATGTTGCACACGTACACATCGCTATAGTGTCCGCAACTCCACCTGCCAGCGCACAATTTACGTGGGGGTCCGTGTACCTACATTATCTTCTTAAACTTGCACCTTCACCGATCTAGTTGAAATAATAAGGTACAGTAATCTGATTTTATGTAATTACAGAACAGTTGGACACATCCTCCATTCAGCGGGCACATTGATAACGATGGAAAGATCTTCGCTCGTGGCTCACAAGACATGAAATGTGTTGGTATCCAATACCTTGAGGCTATAAGGAAGCTGAGGGCGGCCGGGGTGCAATTAAAGAGAACACTACACGTTTGTTTTGTTCCTGGTAATATATTATGAGTTTATTGATCCACCCGTCCTTATCGTCTGCGCAGCTAATTGATGGACTGCTGCAAATTATTATAAAAACTTATTTTTTTATTAATTTTAGATGAAGAAATCGGTGGTCACGATGGTATGCGAAAATTCGTACACACCAAAGATTTCAAGGACCTGAACGTTGCGTTTGCGTTAGATGAGGGAATGGCCAGCCCAAATGAAGACTTCGTCTTGTTTAATGGCGAAAGAAGCATTTGGCGTAAGTGATTAGTAATCCAAACTGAATTCTTATAAATACCAGATAGTTTAACGTCTTAAAGGTACGCATATTTAAGTCAATGCATTTTGCATTTTTTCATTTTTACGTATTTTTTTTTATTTTTACAGAAATACATGTAAACTGCACAGGGCAGCCCGGCCATGGATCATTATTGTTTCCAAACACAGCTGGTGAAAAGGTGCGTTTTCTAAATCGTTGTAGAATACAAGACTTACTTAACCTCTGAGTATGTCAACATTTACTACCAGTTGGTACCTATACATCAGGAATATGTGCTTTGATAACCTGTTGCAGTTGCTACGAAATAGTTGTACCTACACACACATACCTGTAGTTTACTAACTTAGGTACATCTTTTATCTTTGAAAAAAATGTCTTGTTGTTAACGAAATTGCCTTTTTTTCCAGCTGAGGGCAATTATTGACAAGTTCATGGATTTGAGGGCTGAGCAAAAAAATATATTGGATAGCAATCCGAAGCTAACTATTGGTGACGTCACAACTATCAATTTGACTCAAATTTATGTAAGTAAGTTTATGTTTTTCGTTACATGTAGTCACTGAAACAACGACTCCTACGTGTGTTATGTCTACCTATTTTTTATTAAGTTTTATAACCCTTTTGTACAACCATATCTGTTTTCATTACCTACCTATGAATTAATTTTTATTTATTTTGCATTATTTTATTTTCAAGCTGTCCACTAAATACGATACAAAGTGGTAAGTGGACTAGAATGCTAATCCAAAATGGGAGTAGGAATATTCCACAAAGGAAGCAATACCTATTGTGTTAATTCATTATCATAATTTAAACCTGATAGGTGCAGTCTTTCATAACAAGAACCTTTAACTTTACAGGGTGGAGTGCAATCTAACGTCGTTCCGGAAAAGTTAACTGCAGTTTTTGATATAAGATTGGCTGTGACCGTCAACCACGAGGAATTTGAGAAAAAGGTAAAGTTCAAATTCCTTCATTCGATTTTCAGTATTTTAATTTAAAATAATGTTTTAGACTCGTAGGTATCATAGAACGATACTCCAGCGCAGATCCCGCCTTGAAAAACGATTTAAAGCCATTAAAAATTGATTGGTTTAATCGAGCTTAATGTAGTGTTTAAATGTTAGAATTGAGCCTAAGTGTTTGAAGACCGATTTCCCATTTTATTCCATTCATCTAATTGGCGTGTCAATTGGTTTAACACGACAAGCTAAGCTTGCGTGGTTTAACTATCAAAACAAAGTCGCCGTAATAGTGGAAATATTTAGTGATGGTTACTGGTTTTCTCGGAAACTCATTAACATTATTTTCTACTTAATTAGCAATAGTACCTAGTAGTTAGTTGGAGTACCTGCCTGATTAAATAAAACATCAACATGAAGTAGGACTACGTATTTTAGCTTTTATTTTAGAAAAAAAAAATCATTGTTTTACAGATCCATAAATGGTGCAAAGAAGCAGGTGATGGAGTTACTTTCGAATTCGAGCAGAAAAATCCTTACGTAGAAGTCACAAAACTGGATGCAAGTAATCCATTCTGGGTTGCATTTAAATCCGCTGCCGATGAGTTGTAAGTATTATTGCTTAGCCTTATTTTTTTCCTGGTGGGTAATCATCAAATGACCCCCCCCCACTCTGGGCGGAGCGGAAGGGAGTGTCAGACTTGTACTGACTAAAACCCATCCATTCCATGTTCCTTCTTTGTCCTTTGTGTTCCAGGGCCACGGTATCTCTTTCGAACAGTCCCGCAGCCCTGGAAATTGCTTAGCCTGACAAATGATAATCTTAAAATTATTAAAAGTAACGAAAATGCATCTTAAGTTAGTCTTATGTTATTATAACGAAATCTGTAGGTATGTTAAAATTTATTTCTATTTTCAGGAAACTCAAGTTGGACTGCAGAATTTTCCCTGGTGGCACCGATAGTAGGTACGTGCGTGATGTCGGAATACCAGCATTGGGCTTCTCTCCGATGAATAACACCCCTGTTCTTCTTCACGATCACGACGAGTTCCTTAAAGTCGATATATTCTTGAAAGGCATTGATATTTACGTTTCTCTTCTTACAGCAGTTGCTAACGTTTAAAGTGGTTGTGTTATTTTAAAATCTAAACTTAGCATTTACTTTACAAATAGTAATGTAAGTACTATGTAGTAATCTTCCTTCCATGCTAACTATGTCTTCTGATAATTGTATTGTATGTAGCGACCTACCATCTGTGCCTTTGTGAAAAATACTTTGTTTTACGTAACTTATTGTAAACCATAGGTTAATATCGTTATCTTAAGTGCAGAGATAAAAACGCAATTATTATAATAAATGTAAATAATTCATAAAATACGACACTACTAACATGATGAATAAAGAAACATTAATCAATAAACTAAGTGAAGGTACTGATTGTACGTAAGTACTTTATTAATTATTTTTGCACCAATTTTAAACGCAGTAATCTATTACTATTCCTTGTAATTATTTTTATGTTATGCATTTTTCATTGTTAAGGTCTTTATTATGTTGACGTATTAATCAATTTTAGTTTATTTTTACAACTAATAAGTTGCTGTTATATTTTATTGGAATCTTTATAATGGTTATTATATTAAAAATAATAAGATAAGTAGACACCAGTTGTTTTTTTCTCTCCTGCTACAATAAAAAAAACTGGGAATTAGTAGATAGATCAATGAGATTTCATCTGAATGGCTGCTTTGCAACCACCACCTAGCAGGGATTGAAAACCGGTACGAATTTGGGTTCCGGTTCTTCATTTCGGTTCTTAAAAAGGTTCTTCTTTTCGGTACGGTTCTGGTTCAGGTTCCGGTCCGGTTCTGGTTCCAAAGTACCGGTTCTTAATAAAAGTTCCAATATACCGGTTCCGTATCATCCGATTTAAAGGTTCTCCAAGAAAGAAGGGGTATGTTTGACGCGTGCCTGGCGTGTCTTTTCTTTCAGTTCGCCTTCGAAATATTAGCGAGTGGAAGTCTGTACTGTACAGTGTCAGCAAATATTATTAGATAGTGGTTTGAATAATCTAGAGTAATAAAATTACTATTAATTAATACATAGACTCGCTTTGAAGAAGAACCGGTACAATAAAGGTTCTTAAAGGTTCCAATTTAGGTTCCGGTTCCGGTTCGGGTTCTAAGTAACGGAACCACTAAATACCGGTATTTCAGGAACCTTTTCGATCCCTGCCACCTAGAGATTGGTGTAATTTATTGAATGACTAGCAGACCCGCACCAGCAAATCTCTGTGACGGGTTTTCGTACAAACTTATAATCTCTATTTCTCCCGCTTAGGTTGAATTTTCTTAGCTAGATAATAGCTATCCGTATGCCAAATTTTAGCCCGATCCGTCCAGAGGTTTAAGCTAGGCGCGTACCGTGGGGGCTGGTTTGAGGAGGCACGGGAATAAAGCGCATGGAAGGAATTGGGGGACGCCTTGGCCCAGCAGTGGGACCGTACAAGCAATTAAAAAAATCGTTGGATTTTAAAACAGAAGGCAATCGTCAATCATGATTTCAATAGTACGGTGAATAGGTTACAAGTTATAAATCTGCATTGGCAGATATAATTAGCTTATTCTTCTATGCAGAAAATGGCCTGGCTGTTAGTTCAGATAACTTATCTAAGCAGTGGCCGGTAAGTCAAGTATTGTTTTTTAAACTATTAGCTAGATACATTCGTAACAATCCTAAAAAAAATTGAATAATATTCACAATAATTTATGACGCACACAAAAGCTTCCATCATTCATCAATGACCGAATGCTTAAAAAAATGGTTTTTGCTATGCAGTCTGTGATCTTCCTCTACAAGTTAGTTTAGGGTTGACACAAAACTGACAGATTGGTTGACGGTTTTCATTTTCACATTCATTGTTTACGTTTTATTTATACTTCGTATGTCGTATTGACCGCGAAAAGGCGAGAAAAGTATACACAATAATTTAAAAAATATGAATAAAATATGTAGAATATGTCTAGAAGAAGGTGTTCTTTCATCTGTTTTTACTAAAAACTATAATATATCGTTATGTGATATGGTAGAATATTGCTGTAACATAAAGGTGAAATATAACAATATTATAATATTAAAACCTAGAAATAACAATTATTTAGTTAATGCTTTCGCTAAAACACATTTCCAGATCAGCAAAGACGATGGTTTGCCAGAGCAAATGTGCAGTAACTGCATTTATAAGCTAGGTATAGCTTACCATTTTAAACAAACCTGCGAAAGCGCGGATATAAGACTGAGACAATATTTAGGCCTAAGAATACCCAGCAAGTAAGTAATAATCAATTACTTTACATTGTGTGAGCTTTCTTACTATTCTACCACTTCTACAAATCAAACTTTACTTAGAATTTTCCCTTTATAAGGTTTGAAGACAATATTTAGCATAACTAATGTAACAATATTTATTTTACAGATACAATGATGCCTGTGTAGCAACTGACCCATTTGTAAGTATTCTTATCACAATTTTCTATGCAGTATGTGTTAAAAAACTTCAGAAATTTACGTTTGACTCAGTGCATAAATATAAATAATTTATTCATTTTATTTCAGGTGCCAACACATGCAACAATAATTAAGAAATGGTTAGTTGAATAAGGTATTATTATTCATTAATGCTGAACACTTATTTAGTGAGGAAACCTGAGATTATTATGAATTTAATTCTAAAAACACCATCCTGCCTAGAGCAAGCTTGATGTTCATACTTTCTCTGTATTACAAGAGGCCTTTTACCTTTGCCTACACTACAGTGAGCCCATAACAGGCTGGTATTATAATAAAACAGGTACTTCTCTAATAATTTATTTCATTACAGTAAATGTAAGCAACCGGAACCTAAAAGACATACTAACTATAAAAAGAAATCAGAAGCAGAGAAACTAAAGCGAGGTCCTAAGCCGAAGCCTAAACAAGATCATGCATGTTACCAGTGTGACAAGCAGTTCAGATGCCAGGCCCAACTAGAAATGCATGTTAGGTAAGCCCTTTTATCACTTGGGCATGTAATACTGCTGTGGTTGGACCAAAAACGGATGCAGCCATGACCCATAAAGAAAGTATTGCTTGACAATTTTTCAGCATATTTTGTCTACACCTGATATGTTATTTGTTTACTGTGTGGGATGGTGGCTCAGATATAAGCAGTATTATTTCATAGTCACCGTTTACTTCGTAGCATGGTTATTCTGATCAGCATGTCCTTCCTCCCTTCGGGAATTATAGGCGTGATATTATGTTAACAGTTACTTTACATCTTGTATTCAGTCTAATATAAGTCTACTGTTAAACATAGGCCTTTTCCTTAAGTTAGCGACAACATCCGCGTTTTCATATTCTTAACTACATATTTTCCAGAACCCACACCGGAGACAAACCATTTGTGTGCATGTACTGCCCGAGACGTTTTACACAGAAGCACAACCTCACTATACATCTCCGAATCCATACAGGCGAAAAACCTTTCCAGTGTGAAGTGTGCAGGTAATTTTAAATTCATGGTGAGTTTTAAAACAGACAAGAATGGGCTGACAGTAGACCTATACTGAGTTTCCACAGACATGTCACAACTCACAGCCAAGTTTTTTTTATAATCCTGAATCTAGTGATCACAAATCCTACTATTGATAGCAATAGGCTCGCGCCCTATCACAGATCTGGCTGTCTATTAATTCACTAGCTGACCCGCGCAACCACATCTGCTTCAAATAAGAGAGAGCGAGAATGCGCGCGCGGTACGTAAACTAGAACTTTTTAAAACCGTTTACGCAGCGCACGCAACGGAAGCTCTCAAAAGGAATACATTTTCCCCGTTTTTGCAACATTGATCATTGATGCTCCGCTACTATTGTTCGTAGCGTGATGTTACAGCCTTCCTCCATAAATGGGCTATCCAAGACTAAAAGAATTTTTCAATCCGAACCAGCAGTTGCCTGTAGCCTGTAGCCTGAGAATAGCGATGAACTCGCTATTCTCAGGAACTGCTGGTTCGGTGCCAAATAAACAAACTCTTCAACTTTATAATATTAGTTTAGATTGAATATTGTCAGTATCTTGTTTGTCAAATCTTACACAATAGTACTTACTTCAGTCAATAAGACAATAGCTAATGTTCTTGTTTGATTACTTTTCAGCAAAAGATTCTCAGCACAAGGGAATCTTCATGCTCACCTCAAAATCCATACTGGGCAAAGAGATCATGTATGTATTTATGAATAACTAGCTGTGCCCCGCGGTTTCACCCACTGCTTCTGATTTGTTTTCTTTTTGCGTAGCGTGATGCTCGTTCAACCAAACAAACAAACTCTTCAGCTTTATAATATTAAGTATAGATTTAACGATGCATATTTTCCTTTACGAAGATATTATTAAACTTTATTGCCCTACCATCAATACCAAAATGTATGGTATGAATTGAAAATATTTGGAATTCTCCTTTAAATAATGTTCTCTCTTGCTATTTCAGATATGCACTATATGCAACAAGTCCTTTATAACTTCAAGTGAACTGACTCGTCATATGAGTAAACATAGAGGTGTTAAGAATTTTAAATGTGATTTATGTGGAGCTGCTTATGTACACTCTAGGGACCTGGTAAGTGTCAATGTCAACAAGGTCTCTCATTAGAAAGAATGTTTAATATTTATTTATTGGTTCTGTATTTGTATAATTGTTCCAGAAATTGCACAAACTGAAAAAACATCAAATAGTTCCTCAGAATTCTAAACTTCAAAATGAAGGCTTCAACAACAGTGGTAATATAGATATAATAGGAATAGATGTTGGGAAAGATCCGCCAATGAAAGATGTCAGTCATCTCATACCACATCTGATTAATGAGAAACCACAGCAGAACTTGGCAGTTATTCCGGAAAGCAACCAGGCTCTGCTGCCTTATGAACAGAAAAGTGTTAAGGAGATGTTTCACCAATATCCAAATAAAGTGTTTGAGGTTCACGACTGTGCTATTTGTGGTGAGGGCTTTGAGTTTGTGACTGCGTTAGCCCAACATTACCTGCATCGTCATAAGGACCATGACACTGTTCAGTCAAAAACCTATGGACTGACACAGTAGACTTTCTTCTGCAGCTTGAATATGTAAATGTATTTATGCTTGTAGTATGTGAAGGAGGAATGACAAAGGTTGTTTTAAACTTCATTGCTGGAATAATAATTAATAGTATTCTATTTATTACATGGCCAAAAAGAACATTAGTTTGATCTGAAACTCAAAACATTTTCCAAGTACATAACAACAGCTGTAATAACAATGTTAATCCAGAATAAATTATTTATTAAATGAAATGTTTCATTTACATAATCTAATAACGCTACTTAATAAGACTATAAAAATTAACGAACTGGGATCCAGGGTTCAAGGATTTCACCAATCTTCCTAGGTTCTGAAAAGATAAAAAAAAATCATCTATATATCAGCAAAAATTATCATAACCCAATAAAAACTGGATTTACTTACAAATCTTTTAAAACAATTTAAAGATCTAATGTTATTCAAATAGCCTATTGTAGTTGGTACTTTTCATTATTACTCGACTTACTTTTGATTTGGAAGTCATCAGGGTGTAATTCAACGTAATGTCTGTAAACAGCATCCTTTTCCTGTAAATACTTATCTCGCTGTTTTGAAACGTAAGTCAGGACACCAATGAATCCGGCAGTGAAGAATATATGTTTCTGAATTCCTGAAAAGAAAACAACAAATAATTAAAATATCTGTTTTTCAACATTTTACAAAAGTTAAAACCCTAAAATAAAATGAAACCTTTTTTAACAAAACAAGCTTCATTAAATTGAAAAGAAGAAAATTAAGTTTATCTATCAACATTCAATGCATATACAAAGTTTCGTGTCCATGCTATTAACCATTGAGGAGTTATCACATGAGGAGGTGATCTTGGCTGCTGGATCAAGTCATGGCTGTCATAAAAATGTAGTCACCAAAACCTAAGGTGAGTGCAAAATTTCAGTTCAATCGGTTGGGGGAAACTGGTTTGAAATTCAGTTGCAAGTTAAATATAAGGTTATAATTTTATTATAATAAATAGAACTCTTACGTATTTCTGTTCATACCGCAATTTTATTCAAGAGTTCGTTATGAACGTATTGTTATCTACTATTGTTGTTGGCCTAGTAATAAAATGTGGACATTGTTTTCACTGTTATTGTTATGTAATTTAGACTTACCACTGAATATCGGACGTCTAGTTTGGAAATTGAGGAATATCCCCGAGCCTACACCAAAAAACGTTCCAACGATTTCCGGCCAGTACTTATTCAATAATGGAGTCTCTCTCCCTATCTCTCCTAAACAAAGCAGCTCCTGGGCCGGATAGTGTGAGGCGGGAGTCGGTATGTTTGGTTCTGCTGGTGACGCCATTTTCTTGATACAAGACCCAGAAAATGCAGCTATCAGGGTCGGTCCTCGGTCGCTCAGATAAACTGTCAAACAAACAAGACAGTCAAGAGCCAAGACACTGACAGCAGTGGTTTAATGTCAATATTGTCAATCACAGACTATTAGGGAGATACTACACGTGGACATTTTATTTTATACAAACTGGACTGAGGACTCATACCAGAAAAACATGCTGAGATCATCAATTAATATGATTAGGTAGGTATGCGTGGCTTAATTTAATGACAAAGCAGGCAAGTGCATAAGTACCTGAAGTTTACACTACGTTGTTATCAGGGCCGTCTTTAACCAATATGAGGCCCTGGGCACTTGCGAATATTGAGGCCCTTGTAGGATGCAACAGCGAGCGAAGCGAGCTCGAATTTTTTTGCACCCTGACAAACAATGAATTTGAAATAAAACAGAAAAATATTGTACCACTTATGAAATTGGCTTTATTTTATGGATCATTTTATGCGATGCCAGGAGGCTGACGCGAATATGCCGAAATCTGGAGGTCCTGGCTAATGCGTCTCATGTTGGCTTCCAAGTGAGCGCTTGGAAGCCAACATGCGACGCATTGGTTTCTAATTTCGTCAAAGGTGCAAAATCGATGGTGGTCAGAACGTAACAGTCAACGGTGAGCAGTACCTTGACATGATTAATAGCTTTTCATGCCTTAAAAGCAAGACATTTAGTTTGCAGAAATGTGGTCTCAAAAATTTTTCTCATGATTTTTCGCTGGAGTGCCAAAGGAAGGTTTCCTTTCATAAGCTCCTTTATGGCACATAAACATTAATGGTATATAATATCGGTCATATATAGCCAATTACAAGGATAATAAAAACTTTTTTGTATTTTCTTTCAATTTTAAGTTCTTCGCCTATAAAAAACATCCTTTAGATGAAACTATTGACTACTTATATGAAAAGCTAGCTGACCTCGGAAATATTACTATCCTGCGGTTCTGCCTGGGATAGGTTAAGTTTATTTTGACAGCCTCTAGCTTCGACAGTTACAGGAACTTAGGACCCCTTGGATCGTGGGGAACTGGGCATGTGCCCAGTGGAAAAGATGGCCCTCGTTGTTATACGTAATAAAATAAACTTTTTATGAAGTTATTAGTATGTACAGAGTTACAGACACCAGCACATCAAGCTACTACAATCTGTCAAATTTCTTTAATAGATTTTCAACTTTATCGCTAAAGCATGACAGTTTCGGGTAGTTTGATGTACTGGCGCCTGTACTGTAAAGTATCAAATAGAATTAATGACAGCTTACTGTGAGCTCAAAAACGATAGCCCTCATTACACAGGTTTCCTCTTTCTTTCCACTAAAGCGGAAACGAGTGGACATGTGTGAAGCGGAGAAGAGATGAGATGCGTAAGAGCTATATGTAAACCACCGAAATTGTGCGGCGAGGTGCAATAGCTTGGACTTGTCTGTTATATTGTACATTAAATAAACAAATAACTTGGTGTACTTGTTAGCCTCTGTACTGCGTTTGAGCTACCAACGTACCACGATATTTTTTATCGTTACGACGGAAAGATTATTTCGACATTGTGTTTAATGTGCATGAGTACTTACATGCTTGTGATACAACAAAGCATGGTTTTGCAGATTTGAAGCGGCTGATCGTTTTTTTTTACGACAAACTGCACAGTTAACGATTTTAGAGAGCACCCGTTTGCGACACAAAATGATACATAATAATGGCGATCGGCGAATGAACTAGTTTTATGTAACGTGTATGGTCAAATGGCCCATACTTTCACAGAAGGGGTAAGCTCAGCTATGTCGTTTCTATAGCTTATTCCTCTATGGCAACAATTATACGTAATGTCATATTTTTAATTCATTCACTTATATTATATGACCATTCGTTTAGTTCAAAACCTAATCAGTTTCAACGGTTGTGACGGGATTTGATTTATGTTTGTATATGTCTACACTAGCTGTTTGTCCGTAAAAATTGTGATAAATCTCGGCTAATATGCATGTGTAAAAATAATTTATAGCCCAAGCAAGTTACATTATTCGTGGGTACGAATAATTGTTTGATATATAACAACTCATTTATATTTGCCGTCAATGAGCAGGGTTCCCGCGGCTGAGTTTTGGGCTAAACACATTGAACTTTTTGCCATCGATGCGCTGAGAATTCAATCACTCGACTAAAATAGTAATCTGTGCTCGTGCTGTCAAGTGTTTTCCTTTTTTATCTGTAGTGTGTCCGTATTGTATTGATTTACTCATGCACTGTGGTCTGTGGTTAATATTAACCTCATTGGTGCGAGGTTATTTTGTTTACAAATAATTGTATTTTCTTTATTAAAATTTAATAACTGTTCCGACCGAACTGCTCAACATAACCAAGATAAAAAAAATAAGTCAATATTAACATCTGCGAACATGGTAAGTCTTATTTACTGCTTTACTTGATATTAACTACCTACCAAAAAACACCATTTATGTATGGTTAATTAATTAAAGTTAATTTAATTTCAGGGAAAACAAAGGAAAACTCGAAAAATAGTGGAACGGAAATTCGCTAAAATGAAAAAACTTATCAGTCTCACTGATAGCAGGATCAAACCCGCAGAAAGAGTTGAACCAAAGAAGAAAAAAATTGATCCACATGAGTTAAAAATACGTGAAGCACCACAAGCAAGCTCAGCATTGTTCTTTCAGTATAACACGCAGCTAGGCCCACCTTACCATATTCTCATTGACACCAATTTTATTAATTTCTCAATTAAAAACAAATTAGACATAGTGCAGAGTATGATGGACTGCTTATATGCCAAATGTATTCCATACATAACCGACTGCGTATTGGCAGAGTTGGAGAAACTTGGCCGAAAATATCGTGTTGCTTTAAGGATAATAAAAGATCCACGCTTTGAACGGATCACATGTTTGCACAAAGGAACTTACGCTGATGACTGTATTGTGCAGCGGGTAACACAGCACAAGTGTTATATAGTGGCTACTAATGACAAAGATTTGAAAAGGAGAATAAGGAAAATACCAGGAGTTCCCATAATGTATGTTGCTGAACACAAATACACAATCGAGAGAATGCCGGATGCTTATGGAGCACCCAAAGGTGCTATTTAGTATTACAATAATTTTTAATAAAATACAATGTTTTCAAAATTCCTTGTTTAATTTGAGTACATATTACATGTTTCTCTTTAATACATCCTATTTTAGGTACTAGATCAGCTATCAATACCATATTTTCTAGGAATATGGTACGATATTGAAAAGTAAAAACATCGTAGTTTTATACATACTGCGATGTGGTATCTAAGATGGTGGGGCTGTTCTAATAGAAAACAATTTGAACAAACTTGTGATGGTTACATAAATCTGTTCCTATTCTATAGAGAAATTAAGTGAGCCAATTGTCATCAACCACATGGCTTGCAAAGTAGAGCACAGCATACATTTAGTAACGGAATAATCTTACTCTTTTGTTCTTGGCATAATTTTAAATTAATATGTATAGTTTAAATGAAACAGTTTATTAATTATCACCATGTATGCATGCAGTTAACATTAAATTTAACAATAGAAGCATGACCTTATTTTATCGCCTTCACAAAGGGATATAGTTCACTAAGTGGCACGGCAGGTTGTGCTGCGGCATCCCGCGACGTTCCGTGGCATCCTGCTAAAAGCCCAGCCACCGTGGCATCAATCAGTTCTGCTCCGCGCGGATTCGAAGTTGGAAGTTCGAAGTTTAAACCTTATTTCAATTAGCTTAGCAATTATAATTCCTCGACACAAAGTGACCCATACGTCTCCCGGGATGCAATGGCGTGCCGTGGCACCCCGTGTAATGAAACGGCATGACACGTCATGGCGCAGCATCCCGCGGCACGTCGCGTCATCGTGATATCAAAATAAAGTAATATGAATTCTAAGTCATTGAAATAAGATTCAAAATAACTTGATTAGTAATAAAATCCTTTGCCATGACACGCCGTGCCGTGCCGGCGGTGAGCGCCGGCCCTAAGGCATTAATTAAAGCCCCTTATATGTATTCTATGTAATACTACTATGGGTGAACTATTAGGTAGACCTCTGAAATACTAGATGGTTGTGTTGTGTGCACTAGGAGATCCAACAACATCAATTATTTCACCAACTGGTTTGGTTTCATTGTCAGCCACCATATTGCATATTGATGGTGGAATAGTGAGTGTCTGAAACAAAGATATTAGATTAATACTTTTGCCAAGATCTTCTGCTACTAGGATGTCTCAAGGTACATCATCTCTTCTCAATTCCTTCCATAACTGCTAGTCCAGTCCAGATCATTGCATGCTATCTCCAAAAGTAATTAATATGCAGTTAGTTATCCAATTATCAATATTTATTAGTTCATTCAATAACTACAATGGTTGGATTGGTCTGGTGAAAGAAAACATCGCGACGGAAATGGCATGGATAATATAAGTCTGAAATTGTTAATCCATCTTGATCTTGTTCAAGATGGATGGTGTAGATCAATACTTGACTTCTCTGTATGAGAAGAGGAAGTTACCCTGCAGTGAGACAGTTATAAGCTGGTATTTTATAGCACAAGCAGCCTATAATGTTCCCACTGCTGGGACAAAGGCCTCGTCTCTATGAGAGGGAATGGGCTTATATTCCACCACGCAGGCCCAGGGCGGGTAAGTAGACTTCAAAAGTCTTCGTATTTTTGGTTCTAGGACATGACAGTTTCCTCACGATGTTTTCCATCACCGCTTTTGAGAGCAGTTACCACTGCTCTTTTATAATGGTTTCTAAATCAAGTCAAGCCACATAATGTTATATTATTACAATACATACCTTCCCAGGATTGAGAGCTTCATATTGGTGTCTCAAAGCTTGTAGTTCAAATTCACATGAAGCGAGTGCATTCTTTAAGTCCAAAGCCAGAGCAAGATCAGATCGTAACTCGTTAAAATGTTTGCAGATTGCCTCAGTTGGTGTGGGAGCAATATCTGCAAGTAAATAAATACATTGTCAGTTTTATAATTTTAAAGATGAGAATATTTTGTAATTTTATGTGTTTTTAAAAATATGTAATTTGCCAGTCCAAATGATACTTATCAAAATTAGACAAAATATTGAACACCTATTTTATGTTTGTTGGAAACGTGCGGAGTAAACACTTATTAGATTTTAAAACTACAAATTTTTTCACATAGTACATTGAAAGAACATCACCATCGCTTCTTTAGACAAATTAAAATTAACAAACCAATATTCATAAGTCTCAGCTCCTGTTCTATGGCCTTGGTCTTCCTCTGTCCTACTCCCGGAGGCAGCTTCATGCGTTGTGAACGCAGCCAAACCCCTGTGCCGCGAGCTTCGGGGAATTTGATGCCCGACCATTCCACAGTCTGTAAAGTTAAAAATATTGTTAATAAAAAATACTTAAAATCTGCTGTATATTACATTATTGGGGCACCACACGAGGAATCAGTTAGAGCCAGACAGAAGCTTTTTGTCCATATTCCATAGCATACCGCGACGAACCTGTGTGAATTTGTCACTGTCTGTCTCTGCATGACCCAAAGGTTGACTGGTAGAAAATGCCTATGGCATTAAGTCCGCCCGTGCACTTTGTGCTTGAAGTGTTAATAAATAAATAATCCATCATAATTAGCAAGATTTATAGAATCTAAAAACAGCAAATGATCATATTTAGATAACATAAATTTAATATACTTACAACACTTTCCACAGCCCGTACAGGTCTTTGTTGAGTAGTAAGCTTCTTCTTATGCAGCTTCCTGTCATGGCGCCTGGCTATACTAGAAGCCGTGTTCGAGGGAGTACTGGTACCCTCATTATTATTGTTAACTTGGCTTATAGGTGGCAAATTGCCACTGTCCGCTCTCGATATCAGTTTCTGCAAATCCTGTGTCTTTCTTTCTCTCTCACGCTTCCTGGCCTCGATCTTCTTCAATTCAGTTAGCAACATTTGTTCCTCATCAATCTGAAAAAAAAAAATTCGTTTTTTAATTTAGGGATTTTTCTAAATGAGTCTTGGGTTGTAGGGAAGTAGTATAGGACCCCCGGCTAGATGGATTAAAAACGTGGTTGGGAACGACTGGATGCAGAACGCGGGTGACAGATACCTTGAGGGAGTCCAGCACTTAGATAAGCTAAATTGATTGTATTCCTCAATGGTTGTATTGAGATCTTTTGTGACTTAATGGATGGGAGATGACACATTATTAATTTTTATCTAAATGCGCACTTGTGGTGAAGGTTATATTAGTTTGGTATTTACCTGATCTTGTGTCCTATCAAATAGTCTCCTTAATTGTTCTTTTCTCTTTCTCTCATGCTCAGCATCATAATGATAAATGCGTTTCTCACCATTCACCATTGTTACAGTATTTGACCAAACATTTGTTTTTACCTGAAAAATAAACAAGATTTAAGGGCATTATAGTAATATTACAAACCAAAGAAGTAATAGTGTTATTTCATGAAGTCTCACAAAACAATCGATTTTATCATTAACATAGTAACAGCAAACATACTTTGCTCAACGTAGCACAGATTCCATAGTAGCGTTCTTTCAAGTCCTCCACACTTCGGTCCCTGAAAGCAGCTCTGTCCCACCGATCATGTATAACGATGAAACGCAGGTCGAATCTTTGGCACAAGTCCATGAGGTGATCAGTTTCAGCTTGACTCCAGTCTTCTGATTTCAAATACTGATTATACTCAGATTCTGAGTATGACGGAATTGTCACTTGCTGAATAAAAAAATATGATATAGACAGTTTATTAAAAGGTTTCTTTTGTTTCAATTTCAGATAGGCAGTTGCTCCATGTAAAATACTGGTACTCAGCAGCATCCATTTAGATTGGAAGCTGACCCCAACATAGTTGGAGAAAGGCTAGGCAGATGATGATGTCTCAATCTTTTTTCTCAATTTTTAGTTACATTAAGATTATACAATTTTTACTAAACAAATTAGATTATTATTTTATTGTTTCCAAAAGAAAAAATGGTAATATTAAAAGTGTCCATGGAGTTTTTTGCCTGTCATCTCCATACAATACACACCTATAAATCTTAGTGATGGGCAGTTAGCTACACTTCTAACTGACCAACTCTGCAACAGTAGAAATGCCTGTAAAAGCTGCCTGTGTAAGCTTTGTATTTGATCAAAAAAATCTTACCTTATTGAACTGGGCAAATGGATACTCTTTTGCCTCATCAGCAGCTCGTTTCCAGTGGTGGAACACTGCATTGTCAGTGCGAGCAGGGTTTGTGAATGGCGCCCACACCCATTTTCTCACTTTTCTCATGCCAAGTTTGGCTTTGGTTTGTTTGTAGGCTTTTCCTGGAAGTACAGAGTTCAGAATGATAAAAAGTGTAAGCAGTAAGTCCATATTGTAAATCTAGTATGAAGATAGTATGGATTTGTCTTAAGTAGGTACACTGAGTTTAGAAGTAAAGTAACTTCTTAGTAAAAACTTACCTGTATCAGTAGGTAACAGCGGTGGCAGATCTTTGTTGTCATTGTAGAGCAGTGCAAACACCTCCCTATGCATTCCCTCGGGCCGCTTCACCGCCTTAGCAGTCACATACTTCTTCTTCACTTTGTCTCCATGTATGATACTATCTCGACTGATCTCAGACGCTGGTTGTTCTAGTTCTAATATATCAAGTATATCAGCCATTTTACTCGATTTTAATTAAGTTACACCGAGCTTCACTAAGCTTTTGGCACTTTTTTACAAGGAACAAAAATGAAGGCTTCCGAGCCCAAATATCACACTTATTTTGTAATTACTTGTAGGGATACACTAGTTCTAATAAGTAGATTTAAGTAAAAATTTAAGGAAATTTAATTTTACAAGGAAATGATTAATTACACGGAAATAAACACACTTATAAAATATTTTTCGATGTAATTTTTTCTGTTTGACAGCAAGCCAACACAAAATTGACATTGACACTAATCTAATCACTATAGACCATAGACACGACACAGGTAGACCATTGACTTCAATAGATTTATAGAAATTGTTTATGCTTTAACGTAACGTAACACTTGCTACACCTAGCTACATAGATTTCAGATGCAGAATGACAAGAATATTTTTTACTACAGAAAAACTGACTTTACACTCAGTATTCAAGATACTGTATCTTAATCTTCAGCACATTACTGGTTCACAGCGTGGAGGAGTTTTTTGATGTTATGTTTTAGGTTGTTTTGTTTGTAAATTTAACTTACTTTATTGTGTATATTTTTTATATACATAAACAATATTAAAATTTAAGAACATTATTTTTAAAAATGTGTGAGAGATTTACCAATTATTTGATTTTAGTTCCAATAAAAATATTTTAATATGTTAACATTATTCGTTTTTAGTATTTAACAGTCTAACTAACCTGTTATAAATAAATAAATACTTTATTTAGTTACCTACCTAATTTAATATTTGTGTTTAATAATATTTACATGCTATTTTTATGGCGAAATGTGTCATTGCATTTCATGTCATTTTTGCCATCTTTTGTACCACATTTATAGCAATAAATAATTTTGACTTTGACTTTGACTTTGAATAAGTAAAGAAAGTTGGTCGTCTTGGGGGCGGATTTGTAGGAGTTGGATTGGACACTAATTTTTTCAAGTATTTTTTTTTGTTTTCTTTGTTGTTCATAGTATTCTATCTAAGTGTTTGGTTAGTTTCACTCACATCCTTCGCTACCTGTCCTCGCTCATCTCTGGTGGAAATGCAACCCAAAGCTAACATATTGGTACTTGTTGGTAGATATTTAGGTAGGTAAGAATGAATACAGTATCTACATAATTACTAATGAGCTGAACTTTTATTAGTCTTAGTCAGTATTATAATACAACTCTATTCACAATAGTACTCAGCGCTGCGGGATTGTCCAGAGGAGTCTGTAAAAAAAGTAAATATCTTAAAATTGTGTTAATAGGTACCTTCTAGGTAAATATGAACTAATATCTTATCGATTGATAAAATTGACAGAGCATACCTACGGAAAATACATTTCCAGAGCTGAGTTTAGGCCATGTCAACAGATGAAGTAAAAAAAAATAAGCAAGTAGATATTAGATATGCATTGTTCATTTTTGACGCGAACTCTTGTTGAAACGAATGCCACCACCACGGCACCACCTTGTTTTTTGCAATACAATTTCACTCAAACAAACGTCAAAAGAACTATGCTGCTCTTTACGTAGTATTTGCTAAGCATAAAAAAAAACATAAAATAATAAAATTACCGATTGTCCAGCGGCGTTAACCCAAAAGAATTGAAGTCTCGTCCCATTCCGGAAGTAACCTTCAACTAATCTGTTAACAGCTAGAGTTCGTCTGGGTGCGGCTAAGAAATCAGCTTGTCCGGTCCATTCAAGATTTTCTACCCATTCTAGTTGACCTGAAAATATGACAAAGTTTTGAGAAAATACATGGGTGAATGTATAGGTATATGCGTGACCAAAATGGCTCGTCTGCAGCGTGACCATCCCGAAGGATTTTGCTCAAGAGATTATAGATAATAGGTATTATGCTTTTGCTACATTTTATGTAAAAAATGTTTCGTAGATTTATTATTAACCCATGTTCGGCATATTTGATGTTTAAAAAGTTTCTATTAAAATTTTTGCTAATGTTCAGCAAAAATATGCTAGTATTATTATTAAAAAATACCTGGTTACCTCTATGTCCAATTTCAAACATTCTATTTTTGAAAATTGCGGCAAAAAAAACAAATGACTAAATTTTTTATTTGATTACGTTTGTTTTTCTTCCGAGTTTGTTGAAATTTAATTAAGTTTTGTAATAACAGTTACTAGTTACCTGGTGTATTTGATACCGCATCCAAATTGCCATTATAGATAGCAACGGTAAGATTCGTGTTTTGGAGGATATATTCAACTGCAAAAAAAAAATTAGCTGCAATTAGGTAGGTCCATATTTTGGTAAAATGAAAGCTGAGCTTATACCGCTTGACGACAATATGTTCGTCAATTTTTTCACAATTAATGCTCGCTTGCCCCCAACTCACTAATTTAGACTGTTCAGATATTTTCATTGGATTTTTAGTGTGCGGATTCGTATCCAGTAGATGGCAATAGATTCTAAAGTCCAGCTAATTTAATCTATTTTATTATCCCCAAATTACAGATTCCCCAGAAGGCACTGGGAACCGAACCCGTTCGTTCAAGCATTGTTAGTGGCACATAATATGGCCGATTTTTATTTCGTCTGTGCTGTGTTTGCATCCGACTAACTTTCAACTGTTTGTTCTTAGATCTGGGGAGTACTGTATACCACTAACAATTGTTCCAGCCTCCGATTCACCTACATTAGGTGAGTGACATTTTAAATATTCTGACGTAATAAAATTGTAAGAAAACTCGTAGGTAGATAGATCCTACACGAGTGATCTTCTAAGGAATATCTATACAAGCTTTTGAAAATTGAAAGATCTGAAATGTCGTTGGTTTTAGGGAACCCATCGAAAATTTCCATAACGCTTTCACTCTGAGGGGTTCTTCAACTGTATCGTCATATATCCGGATCTACCTATCACGGTAGATATCGGAATCACGGAGTAAACGGTTCCGGATGCCTCATCGTTTGCATAAACATTAAATAAAATTGCATCCATGATACCTTTGTCCACAGCTGGGGTCATAAAAGAGCTCCTAAAAGCGTCAATGACGGCCTCCCGACCTGAATCGTAAGTTACTGATGGCGGTATTCCCAAAGCTGGTGCTACTACACTATCCATGATATCAAAGTCTGTGTTTTTGAATACACTTCTCAAGTATTCTCGCTGACCGAACAGATCTGGAAATTGTTAAAAAGGCAACATTAAAAATACACAAAAAAAGAAAAATACACCTGATTCTGAAATAATTTTGTTAATGATCTGTAGTCTATTAAGTAGTCCAGTCCCTATTACGAAAATCTTTAGATTTTTTTCATTAATTAAGTACCTACTTACTTTGTGCTGAAGGCTCCCTAGTTAGCTTTTCAACGATGTTGCCAAGATTAACGGCCACGGCACCAGCATTCTCATTAACAAATTGACCCAAAGAAATAAACCTGGCGAATGCATTTTCTAAATCGTTAGCTTGTACCAACTGCGTTGTCTCTTCGGATAAAGTTTCTATAGCATCGCGGCCATTGGCATCAATGTAACCAAGCTCTTCGAGGTAAAAGCCAAGTTTTGTCATCGCGAGGGCTGGCGAAATAATACCGTTGCCTAATACTACACCACGAAGGTTGGAATCAGCTTCGCTCTGCAATAAAGAATATTGTGAAAATTAAATATGTTGAACATTTTGAACATCATCTTGAGATGAAAAGAAGCCATAAAATAACTCACCTGATGAAGTTTGGATGCAAGTGCCAGGGCCAATTGTGCCCCATGTGCCTGCCCGAATATGTACAAAGAAGTATTTCTATAGGCTTCATGGACGGAGTAGAAAGATTCCAATATAAGGGCTAAGTGTTCGGCTGTAAAATAACAGAATAGAGTCTACGGCATATCATAATTGTCAATTTTCATCTTGTAGCGAATATACTTTAGAAAAGTAAAGTAATCTTACCGTTTTCATCAACAGTCTTAGGGATTTGATCGTTATTTACAGGAGTACTAAAACCTGTACCCAAAGGTGCATCGATGAACAGCAAATTGTTTCTATTGATCTGAAAGTAGGCACAAAAAATACGCAATATATAAATGTAAACTGTATCAGAGCTATTACCAATTATCGAAAGAATATTTCTTACCCAAGAGTTTTGTCTCCTGTTGAAATTGATGTCATAAGGGCCAAACATCCCTAAATTGGCCAACAGGCTAGGTGGGACGCCTGTCACACCATCTAACCACAGTATTATGGGCCGGTTATGACTATTACCAACTGCGATCGTAGGGTAAAACCACCAGAACATGTCTCCGACATCTGGTATCTGGGTGAAAGCTGCGGTATAATTCAAATCACCAACACCATCACCTTCCAAGACTGAAAAAGATAATACGAGTAGATTATTTCTCTTAAAAACACTCAAATGAAAACTTCTTCCACTTAGTTAGTTAGTGGTCTTTGTTTTACGAGTATAATGCAGATCCGTGAGGTGGTTAAAATAAAATAGATGTACATGAAGATCCATGTAGTAAATAAATAGCTACATCATTTGACACAATGATAATAATGCGGAAGGCGGTCGTCAACTTTTTTTTACAGGGGACATAATCAGGCACTTTTTTTAAGTGCTTATTATGATATTATTCTTTCATGTTTTGAATTAGAATTGTTTGATTAGTTTCGTCTATTATTATAATGACATAATTATGAAGTTTTCGTCTGGCGTGCTGTTACTATCAGATCTTTTTAACCGTTTTTGGAATATAGGTACCTTCCTATCAAACATAAGTTCTTCTCCATAGAGTTCTACGTTTTAGAATGGGCAACTAGCTTCAAATTTCTGGCTAACTGACTCCTTGACAATTCAGAGAGCATACTTACGATTAACAACGAAACGATTTGATTCAGGTTCTACATCAGGTGTGTCTGCTTCCGTCTCATTAGTTACTAACCACCATATCAGTACTCCTAGTCCTGATAGAACGACTACTGTTGCAATAACACTTCCGACTATAATACTCCTCTTTACCATTTTTAACTTCCAAATAAATACGTCCAGTACCTATAAACTGTTAGCTTGAGTATGTATACTTATTAACATTATCGTTAATCAATGTAATTTATTTATCTTTCTTTATCTATTGATAATAACATCCTTCTTTTCTTGTGATAATACCTAATCATTTGCACCATACACCGATCTTGTTCTGATAGTGTTAAGCAATGCCTTAATTGCTACTGTAATATAGATTTGAGAAAGATAACATTTTAAAAATTAGCCGACTATGATAAGATAAAACTTACCTACTTATAAGCTTAAACCATAATGACTATTGATTTACTTGTGACCAGTAAGAACTAAAGAACTTTATCTTATATACCTTTATTAAGATAAAGGTATATAAGATACGTCGGTCTTGTCCACTGAATTCCCCATCGTCGTTCGACATGGGGTAGTTCCTATATTTTAAAGTAAGAGCATGAAAATATTTTTGAACTGACTGACACCTAATTTACTGTAAATACCCAAGTTTCAGCACACAGCATCTGCCTAGCCTTTTCCGAACTATGTTGGGGTCGGCTTCCAGTCAAACAGGATGCATCTATACCAGTATTTTACATGGAGCGACTGCCTCTCTGACCTGCACAACCCAGTTATTACTCCTTATCATAACTAACCCACCTGCTGAAAAAAACTCACCCCCTTTGTAAAAAACCCAACCTTCTTTCCTATGTAGAGACCTATCTACATTAGGTAAGCAGGTAGGTTTTTTAATTCACCGCTAATGGACTAGATTCTCAAGGTTGATTTTTCAGTCGGCCGTTTAATTTAAGGTCCCCCCTCACATTGGATATTAGTCTAGTTTTAAACAGGACTAGATAAATGCCGTGGAGTACGTTCAACGTCTTCCACGTTTGGTATCAAAAACAGACAATCCAGAATGTCTCACAACTTCACAGGTTCATTTTAATCTTTTTTTTTTCAAAAAATTCGGGGTATAAAAAAAGAACTCCAGTGTTTTTAGGATGAGGATTTTCGTACATGACTGACTAGGCCAATTAAATACCAATGTAATATTTTTAAAATTATTTAATTAATAGATACAATGTTAGCCGAAAGATGTCATGTCGCGAAGGAATGCATTGGTCCCAGCTGGATTGTCTCTTGGTACCTGAAAAATAGGGTTTCAAAATTAAAACGGCATTCTGAAATTTTCGTGTTTGCCAACACTACCTTATATCATATTTTCAAAACTACCAAATATCATATTTTGTGTCCATGAATATTGAACAAGCATGTGTACTTTGCAATGGATCGTTGGAATTCTCAACTCAATAATTTATGTACTTTAAATACTCGTAAGTACTCACACTAAGGGATAAGTGGAAAGAGGGAAGGGAAGCCTTTACCCTGCAGCGGGACACAAATGGTTGATAATAATTAAAAAGTACTCACACTATGCCCAGCATAATTTATCCAGAAGAATCGAAAGTTTCCGTAAGACTTGTAGTAACCTTCTAACTTATCGTTTTCCCAGATAGGAAGACGTGGTGCTTTCTTATATTCTTCAGCACCGGGCCATTTCAGGCGATCAACCCACAGAATTTGTCCTGAAATAAAATAATTGCTATATCACCATTATCATTTTCTTGTCCTTATCCCAATTTAAATTATTACTAGCCGTTGCCGGCGACTTTCGTCCGCGTGACATTATTATAAAAATATGATTTCCGACTTCCGATTTGAATCGAATTTTGTTAACAATTTCACAGGGTTTAGTCTTTTTGCACGGAACCCTAATCCTTTTTCTAAAATAAAATCCAAGTTACTCCTTATAACATCAGCTATATGCAAGTAAAAGTCTCGTCAAAATCGGACCAGCCGTTTCGGAGATTAGCCGGAACAAACAGACAGAAAAATTACAAAAAAAATGCTATAAGTACCGTGTATACTTTCATATGCATTAAGTAAAAAACTACTTCTTTGAAACTACAAACAGACAGTTCAGTTTTGTGTATTTGTATAGATTGGAGGCTTATGAGAGAATAATATTCTAGTCAAACAAGGAATTTAATAAAATTCTCTAAAGAAAACCAAGTTCAAATGTGAAGTAATGAAATATTTTACCTGGAGTATCACAAATCAAATCAAGATTTCCATTATATTTCGTCAAAATAATATCCGTTTCGTTCAGCAACTTTTCAACTGAAATTTTATTAAAACTGTTTATTACATACAATATATACCCGTATCCCGATAAGTTTTTTCATTTCAAAGTATTTGATCGAACAAGGGAATCGGGAACTGGTTTAATTTCGGACACGGTTTTAAGGAACTTCACCATATCAGCCAAATGACGACCACTGCTGGGCCTCCTCATCCTGAGTTTCTCGTATCTTGCGGATTCCCGCTGCCTTTACCAGGTCATCGATCTACGGTCAAAGGTTCGCACTCAGGTACGCGGACGCGACTCCAGATCCTATCGACCTCATTGATTATTTATCCGTTTTGGGAGCAATGGCCCTGCTTATTGCCACCTAAGTTTGGCAATTCTTCGGGCTATGTCTGCTTATGGCTAGAATTAATTGTATCTGAATATACTAACTGCCTTCGGTAACGGGTTTCATGAAGTCTGTCCACAAATAGTCAAACACAGGGCCAGATTGCGAGCCCCACACCACATGCGTAGGAATTTTTAGAGCTTGTGCAACTTGTGTCCTCATTAAAGTTTGAAGGTTCCACACGGTTTGTCTTGATTCCAAAGGTAATTCCGGTGCCGCATTCCTGATCATCATTTCCTTTAAATATTCTGTAAATAAATTAAATATTCTTAAGAAAATAGCACAATTCTGTTCCAACATTTCTACTAGTTCTAGTTTACCTACCAAAAGCGCTTTGTGTGTCAGTTGGTGCATTTCGGCTCACAGTTTTTGTGAGTATATTATAAAAATCAACGTAGTCTGTACGGGCCAGAACTACCCACTGAGTTTCACGCCACTGCGCCGTTGATCCATCGTATAGCCCTGCGTTAAAGAGCCGTTCTGCTTCTTTGGCAGCATCCTGAATTTCGTCATGTCCTTCTTGGTCCACCAGTCCAGCTGCCAATAGCAGCGGGCCCCATGTGAGGGTGGCATCTACTGGAGATATCCATGCATTGCCCATAGCAATTCCTTTCAATTTAGAACCAATTGTTCCTGCTTGTTCCGCCTGAACACAAACAATAGTTAGTATCTGGTAAGGTGTCAAAATGTACTTTTTAGCATATTCGTATTAGTTTTGTTTCGCATCATTGTATCATATGCTTCTGGTCCAGTGACTAATAAATTAACACTGATAACCCACCATAGAGGCCCATGGGCAGCATAAAAACTCTGACATTAGGTTAGGCACTTACCACACGATAAAGAAAGAACCCATCATATCACATGAGGTCCGCACAAACGGAGCTTTACAAAAATGGCTTAGCTTACCTCATGCATACGTATGCCCATATCAATCGCCATTTTTCCGCCGTACGATTGACCATAAATATATAGCGGTACTCCATTGAACTCCGGGTGATCGTTGTAGAATCCACGCATAAGCTGAACGAAGTCTTTGGCTGTGTAAATAATTAACTTTTAAAATTAAATTCTGTATAAAACTAGGTTTAATCACGAATGAGCAATTATTGCCCTAGCTTACCTATTTCATCGTTAGTGACTGTCAAGAATCTTAATTCATCGACAAAACTAAAACCTGTGCCAACTGGGTTGTCTACAAAGAGCACGTTGAAGTTCTTTACCTGTGAAATAATTTTGCATTATTTTTATATTTTTTTTATAATTTACATTCACTGCAGATGCCGAAGTGTAAATACTTCTTACCCAAGTGGTGTTTCTCTCTTGCAAGGACAAGTCCAAAGGTCCCAGAATTTCAAAATTTCCGATGCCCGTAGAAGACCCACCAGGACCACCCTGTAGCCATACCACTAAGGGTCTATCAGTGTAGTTTTCTACATCAGCAGTGGTATAAAACAGCCAGTAGAACATATGTGCACCGCCTCTCACAGTCACATATCCGAAGTCTTGTTTGAACGGCCCAAATTGACCTACAACAATCATTATCAGAATATTGAATTATTTACGTTTCCTATTAGATTGTTTACGCAGATGACATCGCGGCATCGCTTATAGAAGATCCCGTGACAAAATTGTGTCAATGCCATGTAAAATATCAAGGTTTTAGAATACCGTAATAAATTTTGAAAATCTATTAGAACTAGATTGTTATGCAGAAGGAACCATTCTTACGATCTCAGATAAAAGGTTGATTTTCTATCAGGCTACGGTTTCTTCGATGACTATTGAATTGCGTCCATATTTGCCCATTAAAGTGTTTATTTATTAAATTGAGTATATAATGGAAAACTTGATTTGAATAAACAAACGTAAACTTACCAAAGACATATCCGCTTGATAAGGTTAAAATTAAAATTGAATAAAACCACTTCATGATGCTGAAGTATTCAATGTACTGAAAGGTTATCAATATACCTATTATCAATAATGATTAGTTTATCTTTACGTACGCATTTTTGGTAGTTTCTGTAATTTCTTCACCGCTTGATAAAGATACTAACTACTAAGTAGATACTACACGAAAATGATCCCAAAACCTTTGATACCCCGTTACATGCGACGTCGGCGTCGCTGGTCAGAAAAATGGTCAGCTCTTCAGGTCGGTAAAGCGCCTAAATCACCCAGGGTACCGTTTTTAATAGAAGGTAAATTCAAAGCATTCTTTAGCCTTTAAATTATTAGATTAATCAGACATACTATTGGTTGTGGATAAAAAGCCCGGTAAGTGCAAGTTGCGGATGCACTTAGTTCCGCGTTCTATCTAAGTAGAGAATGAATAAATCAACCTTTTATTATATTATATCAACCAACTTAAAAGAGAAGAGGACGGCCCAACTCGATACGAAGTGGGTTGTTCGGCAGCTAAAGCAGCAGCTGCTGCGTCTTCATACAGTCTTGCTTCTAGTCAGACAGGACAACGTCTAGTCTTTTGATGTTTTCTAAACAAATATGTCGCTCAACCAGTTTGGCTCTCAACCTTGGTTTTTTATTCTACGAACGTGGAGTAGTTACGTAAATAAACGTATAGTTTAAAGTTTAGTTCCTTCTAAACTCCGATAATCGAAATCTGCATATTGCAGACGAGGAAGATGCCAGGGACATTGCGAGTACATGGCTGATGGCCGTCTCAGAGACAAAGCTGAACTGTCTCATTTGCCTGTTTAACATATTATAGACAACAGTAGCGAAGGGTCAATTTTTATAAGAGGTAAGCCGGAGTACATTTCTTTACTGTGCCATTTGTGAAAGGGAAGCCGGTACGAATCGAGTTGTATGGAACCTCCGCCACTGATAGACAAGCTCTTCAACTGAAACACAGACACACTGCTTGTTGGCAAACCGTGCTGATGGTAGAGTACCTCAGTTACCCACTTAGTTCCCCAGACTATGTCATTAATGATCCTTTGATAAGTAATATAAAATTAATATCTTAATCCCAAGTCAATGAGTGAGTTGACTATTATGCTAACTCATTTGATAACGATGTCAATAATTCTATCCAAAAGTGAGTAGCTACTTGAGAATTATCTGTACATATGACTGAGATTGTTTGCGTTGATTATGGTATTCAGCCGCACGCGGTCATAATCTATCACACGAGTCCAGTACGCGATAAAGGTTGAATGTACCTTTTCATTTTTTCGGCACTAGGACACGAAGGTTTCCTCACCATGTTTTCGTCTACCGTTAAATTAATTGCACAACGCAAGGGTTGAACCTTATCTGGCAGCACAGAATCGCACTATTCCATGCTCGTATCCTTTTCTGTCGGTCAGAACCGCCGTCAGAAACAGAGAATGCTATCGCACGCGGCAGGATCGACGATGCGGTCGGCAGCTCGCTCTGTTTCCGTTCTTGTAGATGAGGCGCAACCCTAATGTAGTGCCTGAGTTCGAATTCGAACACTTCGAACCCACGGCAAACGTCAGTTTGGGCCGTTACAACTCCACTGCTCCGGATAATACTAACTCCTGCCTGCAATTTTTGAACCAGCCATAATTCCAATAATCACTCTGAGTATGAGTTAATGCCACCAAATGACACCATGTGATTTTAAAATCACGTGCTACTATTTTTGGATGTTTGTTTACATAGAACAAAGTAGCTAATTGTCAGTAATGTCTTTTGTTAATTCAAGTTTTGAAATTCCCGTGTGACATGCATAATGCAGGTCTATCATGTATAGTAAACGTGGATGACCTGAATGTTCTTTGTCATTTTCAATTGTCAAAGTGGCCGCCACAATGCACGTTATCAATGTCAATTTGTATTTATAGCATCAAGCATGTACCTACCGGCGTTAGGGAGTTCACGGGTTCAGTGCTGATATTGATAAGATGTGTCAATGAATCTTTCATAGTGGCCGTTCTTCGTCTTCCTTGTTCCTCCTGCAGAGTACCTAAAAATAACTTAACTTTACATTTTTGGCTCAAAGACATAGGCAATATTCTCGATACTACTTACCTAGATATCTTCGATGGTGGTACGTTTTGAAGTATTGATCTTAAACCAAGATCACAATTGCCTCCAAGTGTGACATCTATATAAAAACAATTCAGTGTTTTTAGGGTACCGAATCTAAAAATAAAAATGGAACCACAATTTTAATGTCGCATTTGTAACATTTTTCTCTGATCTTCTCATTTTAATGTCTTGCTGTAATTAATTCATTAAACCTTTCTAATTTATTTATTTTTTGTTAAAATTCTGGTACATACGGAATTATAATTATTCAAACCTATCTGACTCTTTTCCGTTGATTCCATTTTCGTTTTGACAAATAGGCAAGATGGATCGTTCGATATGTATCTGCATAGGCTGATTAAATCTTATCCTATGAGTGATCAACATTCATGGAGAGTAAGAGCAAAAACTAAAAACATGTGCGTTAACTTCTAAAGTGATTTTCTCCCACTGTCATCATCACTGTCGTCTCCTCAACCCAGTTAGTACTGTAATACGGCCACGACTACCCCTAACGACTGTCAAAGAACTACAAATGACAGGCAGGACCAACTACTTCACGTGCTTTCCGAGGCACGGAAGAAACGGATTTTCTCCAACTTTATTGATTGCAATATCCTGTTTGTTTCATAGTGTTCGGAACCCATATTATTTGAAATTGGTTTTATCTCAAAGTTTCAACCGTTATTCCCCGAGACTATATCTGTGTACTTGTGTAGATTAACACCTCTGGAGTATACAAAATCACGTGCAATTACCGTCATGTGATCGTCATGAACCTAATGGATCAAACGATCAAAACCAATCTTATAGTTTATCGATGATACGTCAAATATGGATATCTTAAAAAAAAACTGTTTGTCTGTTTGTATATAATTTACTCAATTAGTGACGTCAGAATCCGTAAACTATACGATACCTATATAAACGTTAGCCCAAGGCGCCTGAAATGACTCATTAGAATAAATATGCAAAACGTCGGGCTTTCGGAAATATAATTATGTAGACAAAAACCACAATACTTGCGAATAAATGTGGTCTATTTTGCAACGTTTGTTTTACCAAAAAAGTCATCTCGGTTACACTAAACAACCAAAAATCTAAACTCCCCTTTTGTTTAAAACCTCGGAATTTGTTCGGTAAAAAATTGGGTGAACTACAACCTACAGGCCTCACTATTGCCTTCTTGATTTCCGGTATTACAGATTGTAATGAAATTTTATTTATTCCGTATTCTATCACTCTTATTTACTATTTTATTTAGGTAGCAAAATGAACAACAAAAAAGAAGCAGACCTAAACTGAAAAAAAATTAAATGCTAAATGTTAAATGCTGTTCAGATTTAAAGGTTGGATGCTACGTCATACAGTCTAGTAAAAAATATACTGGCTGAATTCGATTACTCAAGCAATTTAGAAGTAGTTTAAAAATTATAGACCGAGTGGAGTGTTAGTTGTTCTTGTAAGGCAGATTTGATTAGTGAACTTCGTCTTGTTGAATGTTGAAAATCAATCAATCGGCTCAGTACTCAGAACATTGGTCTTTCTCAAGCTACGCCATAACACCGTGTGGTGTCCTTGCGAATCCGGTTTATCACCGTCATCTTTTCATTTCGTCAGTCCATCTAGCTGAGGGCATCCCACACTACGCTTGCCGATACGCTGTCTCCATACAGGACTAGGGTTTAACAACACTAATCCTGTAGTAGAGAAAATAAAATAGATCAAATCAGCAGAGCCTTTTATTGATAGCTGCTACGTATTGTCCCGGTACCGTAGGGCTCCAGTGTCCCACAATATCTAAGGCATGATAATTGTCTATGATATATGGGTTTAGGTCCAGCTAGATTTATGCAGCCTAGCGCTAGATAAATGCAACGAACTGCTGCAA
This sequence comes from Noctua comes, assembly GCA_963082995.1. Classification (NCBI taxonomy): domain Eukaryota; kingdom Metazoa; phylum Arthropoda; class Insecta; order Lepidoptera; family Noctuidae; genus Noctua; species Noctua comes. The sequence continues at coordinate 5,765,858 of OY720277.1, forward strand.
CGCCAAGTATCCAAGTAATTAATGATTTTGGTACTGGTTAGTTTAGAAAATGCATGCAATTATATTAAGATGAGTCATGACAAATCCATTCCATGTTTGTTTTTGTTCATTTAGATAAAGCCGTGTATACACTGTGCCTCTGCGTATATTTCAAACATGTGTTACCTATCGTACCTATTGTACCTACCGAAGTAAGAACTGAATTATGTTGGTAGTTGGTTAGGTTGATAGTCAAATCAAGTGATTATTTTGTAGTCACGTCACATTTAGACTTCAGATATAATACAAGTAATGATTGAAATAACTGAAATCACTTTGGGTCATTTTGCTCATGTACTAAGTATGGGACAAACAAAATGTGTTTGCATTACCCGACATAATGTGGGGAACAGGTTGTTTTTTCATATGTATAATGACCCTTTAATAAGTTTTGAACTGTTGCCTACAGTCACATAAAAATTGTATGAAGGACGGTAAAGAAAAACAAATGATTTGTTTAGTCTTATCGGGGGAAAAATAGTAGACGGTATTAGTGTGTCATCATTCATCAGCTTATCGCATTGCACTGCTGGACACAGGCCTCTCCCAAGTTGCGTCACAATACTTGATATCATTGTTGAATAATCTATAGAAATAAGTGTGGAATGTGTGACATTCATTATTTATTTATACTACCTATAATCAAGGGCGTCGCCAGCAATGGTGTGAGTAAAAACAAATTTTTAAGGGTTAAGTTCTATTTACGGATGCAGCTTGCGAAGCGAAGTTCTTCTAAGAATCTAAAATGCAATAGGCACTTCAAAAATGTTAGTACCTCGGTTAAAATTTCAACACCCTACCGAAATTGTTTCGACCTTTCATACAGGAGTTACTTGATCGATTTACAGACGAAGTCAACATTCAAGAGGAAGTAGGCTGCAAGAGCGAGCGAAGCGAGCTCGAAATTTTTATGACACCTTGCCTTGGACGGCTTAGACTGGTTTCGGTCCTTCATACAGGAGTTTCTTGGTCGACTTTTAGACAAATTTAAGAGAAAGCAGTCTGATAAGCTAGCGGATCGAGCTCGAAAATTTTAACATTGGATTTGGACCTTGGACATTGGACCTTGGACTGGTTCGATCTACCGGAGTTGCCTGGGCGACTTATAGAGAAAGTTAAGTTTCAAGAGAAAGTAGGCTGCAAGAGCGAGTGAAGCGAGATCGAAAATTTTTACATCTTGCCTCGAATAAATTCAGATAATTATTATGTCATTTGAGATCAAAATATCCACATGCTCCATATTTTGCAACCTTGTGTATGTAAGCTATCATTGCCTTTTTGTCTAAATCGGTCGATCATGCGAAAATCCAATAAGAGTGCCAATCCAGAGGCACAAAAAAATTTTAGTTTGAGTGATTGTACGCTACAATACCAATTCTGTACCATCAGACAGGAAAAGTTATAACTTTTAAAAATCCTGAGCCTCTAGGGGGCGCCAGTTGCGCCCCCTTGCCTTCCCTGGGGACGCCCATGTTCATAATAGACCGTGTCTTACCCAGTGGTATCGTATTACCCAGTATTAAATATTATTATATTATATATTATTATTAAATATTGGTATTCAGCTGCATCTGATTAGACTGGAAGCCGACCCCAACATAGTTGGGAAAAGGCTAGGCAGATGATGATTAATAATAAATTACTTTCGATCAAAGAGTGTAAGTTATACCTACTGCTTCGTTAAACTTATGAATATTGGATTAGATAATGCTTGGGTAAAGTATTTTTTAAACCGCAGATTTGTTACTAGTTACCGAAAGGAATGCAAATTCTTCTTTGGTCCAAAACTTCGCCACTTTCTCGGCGTCGTCGGTGGCAGCGTAGAGGTCAATTTACTAGGAGGATCCACCGCCTGTCTTGCTCTATGTACCCTAAACCATGCATTAATAGCATTCACAGCAACACGTAATTGCTTGATAGGATGGGCTCTTTAATGCATTGCAAAGCTAATCGTGTGAATTCGTGTGCCTTTTTTTACGCATGTGTTTATAATTAAAAGCAATCCATAAACTATGCATAGTCGTATATACCTAACAATATTATAGGTATTTCGAAGATCTGTTGTATGTCTGACTGGTGTCCACGCTCAAGGCTATATTTTGTGTATGGTAGGAGAACATAAATGAGTTCCAATAAGAAACTGCCACCTGACAACATTTTTTTCTGAAACTAAACAGCCCTGATGAGTCATGGTCTCTGGTCTCGCGTGTCTTAGCAAGAGACTCCTGAATAGTCTCAAAGAAGTACAATCTGCTTTCCTTGAGTTCAAGGCGTACTTATCTTGAAACCAAATTTTTGTATGACTTATGCAATAACTTCTATGATTGCTTAGATATTAGTAACAGGCTATGTTATATAGTTCCCAGGACAAGCCAGGGACGAAGGGTGCGGGCACGACCTGTATTCGCCACTACTACCAGTCGTACGAATGCCTGCTTGCGTGCGCCTATTCGTCGCCTTACGAGCAATTATAATAAGAATTTCTGCAGCTTAGATCTGTTTGCTTTACCCCAGGGAAGGTTTAGACAAATGTTGCTTGATTTATTGAAAAACTAATGTGACTTTGTAATTTCATTGTGCGACACTATTAATAGCTTCATTGTTGGTGTTGTTGATGCTTCACTATTTGTATTAATCTTTTTTGTTATTTACAATATTGTCTCATTGTTTATCTGTGGAGAACGTGGTTGATTTCACATTTGTATAATTTTTGTATCTTATATATTTTTTTGTTATCCTTAATGTGTAATTGTTTGTTTTCCCTAATAAATAAAATAAAAAAAATTAAAAAAAAAGAATGAATGAAAACACATTTTTGGTAGACAAAGTAACACTTGTTCAATGATGAACAAATGAGTCAATCGACACTAAAGCGTGTAAGTAAACATCCTATCAGGATAACTTCATCTTAATTGCCGCAAAATGTAACCAGTTATTTGTTCTGTTGAAATGCACCACGTCTTATTTTTTATTATTGAACCGGTTCTTTTTGGGCAAGTTTCAATTGTCGAGGTTATTGCAGCGAGACTATCTAGCCAGTGGTGGAGGATCATCTCACATGACCAGGCGTTTGCGCGGATTGTAATCAAAACAGGTGGTAGGAGGCTGGTATCTGTACAGTCATTCTTGACGGCCAAGAGGAGTCGGTCGTCGGTCGTTGTGCTAAACTAAATGTGCGATATATAGGTACCTGCCTACATCGCGCTCTTATGTGCCGGCGTATAAACAGTGCTAGCAATTCGGTAGTAGGTGTGTTTTGCTATAATCAACTGTATTTACTAAGCAGCACGGTTGTAACGGTGCGTGATGACTAAAATATCGCCAGCATTGTTGAAACAGGTAAGTCATTAATTTCGTGTTCAGTTTGAGTGCAATGTTATGTCTAAGTTATTGGGTTTTTCAAATGAGTCTTGAGATAAGGAGAGCGATTAGTGCTTGCTTACAATTAGTTTATTTCCGTGCTTGTTTCATTAAAACGATTTTGTACGATTAGTGATGTTTGTGAAGTGTGTGTCAAAGGCGCTTGCGGATTTTAGTAATAGTATTCAGAAAGTTAATTTCTAATTGCTTCTTATACAACGTGTAACATAATAAACGTAAGACCTCCCGTGTGGTCTCTCGCACCATGAAACTAAACATCTTTTGTTCTACGAGTTCTTGAAATTCGCAAAAAAAAAATACTTTCTATAGGAATTGACGCAATCAGCTGATCCACATGTATGGTAAAACTAAAAAAAAAGTTATGAATTTCCAAAAGTCGTAGAACAAAAGTTGTTCAGTTTCGTGGTCTGAGACACCACACGAGAGGTCTTGCGTTTATTATGTTACACGTTGTATAGTGAGCTGTCTAAGTATTTTTATTTTAACATAATGAGAAAACATAACTTTTTTATAAGAAATCATTTTTTGTTGTTGTTTTATTTACCCAGTATACGAAGGTTTTAAGTATAATATGTCCAAAATAAGTTATTTAAAAATTCAGGTTGACACTCCTTTTCATATAAATGTATTTAGTAACTTTCTACAAAGCCTGTTCCTTGAAAGGTGGATTAGTTTGTTTCGATTTCTGCAGCAACTTTCTTTAGAAAGTGGCATTGTTTATTCTGGATCAGATTGATAAAGGGTTTCTATATACAGATTGCAGATGCATCGTTATCCTTTGACTAAGGTTGGATAGTAGGGCGAAACTAGTATTACTACGACATTTCATTCACGGGAAGAACTAGAAGAATTTTAGAAGCAACGGCTACTCTAGACAAAAATCGAATTTCAAAAGTAACGCATTAATTCTGCTTTCTAGATCCCGCTAAATGTTACGACTATCGGCAAAAATTTAAAGCCAGACATGATTGCTTCATGGATCCCAAAGACTTCCTCTGAATATACAGGGTGTAAACACGTTCACGAAGCCTTCAACCAAGCATTCTGTACATGCTGTAAACTAAGTAACTTTACGCAAAAATTATTGCTGGGAAACGACTTTTTTTAGGGTGAAAAATCACGTTTTACGGTAGGACTCGATGGAAAGCACTCAAAGCATAGTGCTGATGGATGGATTGAATAGTACGGGGGTCGTGGAGGTGTTTAAAGTAAAAAACTTCATTAAAAACATGTATTAAAAAAAAGAAACTTGTGAAAGGTTGGAACTTTGACCCCCAATATCTCCGTAACTAGAAGGTTCCCAGGTATGGTCTAGAACAAAAAAAATATCGCAAAGACGTGGAGAACAAGTGCCTTCCGGCTTCGTTAAGGGTCTATTTACACCGGTTATTTCAGGCCTAGACCATTTAAGGCAGACCATTTAACTCAAATGCTCTACTAAGTTTCCCTTTCGGAAATACCTCATTTGCAATTTTGCATAAACTTAATTGATTACTAACTTTTCTTAAATCTTTTCACGAATTAATCAATTCAATTGTTAACTACGGATGTTACATTGTTGACTAGTTAAAAGCAACGTCGGTTGTTATCGTCAGAGCGGGTTACATTTCGTTTCCTCCCAATGCTATGTCAAAACGACAATGAATCGTAAAAATCAGTCTGCAACTTCGTTATGTATTCAGAATTGGGTATTGACCCGGTCATAGTCGTTTGAGTAATGCTCAGGAGCCAGTCAAACATATTATGTAAGCTGTTAAACGTATGAGTGATACTTAGATAACAAAGGGACGTTTTGCAAGTGGTTACTCTCTCCTTATGCGAATAAAAACAATGATGGATGATATATTCTTTATCGAGTTGTATTTTACGCTGGACTGCAATAAATTTTATGATAACTAAGATATACGAGTATATAGGTATAGGTCTTTACCGTAATGACTTATGTTACTTATTGTAGCAAAAACAATGTTTTACAAAATATTATGTAGCCAGCCATTATTATTACACAATTCATAATAACTACTTATAGTTACTTTTATGTTTCGTGTACCTAAGTTATTCATGCTTCTCATGCTTGACATTATTTCAAAGATGAATAATTTGTTTCACATTTCGTGTCATGTTTAGTTAATGGTTTCCTGTTGAAAGTCATAAGCATGATACATTTGCTTGTCCATTTACAAAACTATTTTCTTCTATACCTGCCTATATTATAAACTCGAAATTGTAACCGTTACAATGTGCAGACGCACTTCACAACTCTTCTTTTGTTTTTGCGTATCAAGTTCTAATTGATTTTAGTTTTGGTACAGATGTTTGGATGGACATAGCTGTCAAAGATTTCTCACACTATCTTGGGCACTTAAAAATCACTGCTTTTATCGGATTATCTAACACCATCATGATTGCAAAAAAGATTATAGGTATTTGATGACAAATGCCATTTTCAAAGATTTATTAGATAATAGATCTGCGTCAATAAAAATCTATAGTTCTTATCGAGAGTTATCTATTTACATATTTATTATGTATCTGTCATATTCAGACTTATACTGTCACTTACGGGATATCTTCCGTGATTGTTCATTATTTTGAGCTCCCGATATTTCGACGCTGTTGCAAGCGCCATGATCGCGGGTTGAAATATCGCCTTTGTTGCCCTAGTTACTACCAATCTTAAGAAAATTTGTTTTTTTTTGTGTACTAGCGGTACTACGTAGTACTAACGATAGTAACACGGGCTATTTATTTTTTCCCTTCTAACAACCTAATACTGGAGTAGTAGGAAGGGTAATCAAAATTAACGGTATTAAAACTGGTAGTAAGATTGGTAGTAACTAGGACAACAAAGGAAATATCGGGAGCTCAAAATAATGAACAATCACGGAAGATATCCCATAAGTGACAGTATAAGTCTAGTTGTACACCGTGAAAGCTTAAAACAGTGATTCTGTCATATTCATCTAACAAAGAAAATCGTAGGGTAGAATTCCATGAAGAATCGGGTGGATTTTGTTCCTGTTTGATTCCTGACTAATTCATGTCCATTTTACAAAAATTGGAATGTTTTCTTTAAGTGAAACACATGGTTCATGAGGCCAACTTGCTCCACTGTTAATGATTTTGAGTTTAGGTCAAGTCCCAACACTAAATTCGCCCGGCTACCGTGGCGAATTTTCATTTCTTATGGCAGAAACAAAAACTGAATAAATTATGGATTGCGATTGATTTCCTTAAGCATCACGTGTATCTGAGGGCCTAGATAAAGTGATATACTATCAGCAATAATGATAATGGAAAAGTCAAAGGGTCTGACGTACATATTTACCGTTAATCTATTCAATCCTGTTGAAATTCGTGGTAGACATATAAAACGCTTTGAAAGCCATTGCCAATTGTGATTGACACACTCAAACCTTAATCATGATATGTTGTGATTTTATGTGGTCCGGCCAGGAAGGATTCGCTACAGTTTTTGTTTGGTCAACCGTGATTGTGTTTGACGAACAATAGAATTTTTTTGCATGTTTTGGTTTTGTAGCATGATCAGGAATTGGTGGTTTTTGCGGCTTTTCCACATGCACACAAAATCTGCTAAAAAGAAATCTGAGCCTAATTATGCTCACCGCTGTGTCCTCGTAGCGGCGATTGGCGGTGGCAATCTCTCGCGTCCGGCCCTGGTTCAAGCCATGGTCCGGAGTGAGAGGGAATAGGAAGCCGTCACCTCCTTCTGCGAAGCGTTCATGCTAGCAAAGGAGGTGGCGGGACGTGAGAGGGAAAGAGCCTCACGTCCCAGCCGCCGCGGGAGACGCCCCGGTCGTCGGGGGCCACGTGGTGGCTCCCGGTCACCGTAGGCGCGGGCCTGTGGACGGTGAGTAATGGGCTAGCTCGCCGTCCGTCCGTCTTATGACGACAGGCTGTGTCGACGGCGCGTTCGTGTTCCACGCGCGCCTCAAAGAGATGTCAGCACACAGGAAGGGGTCCGCAACGGCCGATGCCTGCTGGGGCTGCGGGACTGTTCGAATGAGATACCGCGGCCCTGGAACTCAAAGCGCAAAGAAGGAACATGGGCTTTTAGTCAATAGAAGTCTGACACTCCCTTCCACTCAGCCTAGAGCGGGCCGGGTCATTTGATGATTTCCTAGCCGAAAAAAAGGCCTATGCTTGCATATTGTACTGTATTCAATTCAGAGTTCATCTACTCTTGGATTTTCTTAAAATTGGTTCAATGCAGGAACTGTCAATTGTTTCCTAGTTTAGGCTGATTACTTCCCGTAAAAGAAATCTTTGCCTAGTAGGTACTTAGATCATTATTTACTTTTTTAAAGGGAAACTGGTTTTTTGTCACGTTTCCATGTATATTGTCATTATATGTCAAGCCCACCCACCCACTCTGTTGGGGTCGGCTTCCAGTCTTTATTATTTATTTCTATCTACTTTAGTATTTTACGAGGAGCGACAGCCTTCCTGACCTCAACAGCTCAGTTACTGGGTAATACCACCCTTGCTAAGACTGGTTGTCAGATTTTAATTTTTGGGATTCTGACGGTTTACAAATTACAGCCGGGATGTAAATATTTTGCCTATTTAGTGGTTAGACACATCCATGTGTATTGTATGAATCTTATTTTATGATGTTGCAATCATTAGCTATAAGATCTAGCGCGAATCTCTACGCACGCCAGTTGCGTAACTTTTCTAAGGAAAATATTTAAGAAGTCTGTATTGGTTTTCGACTAAACACAACCTGTTTTTGCGACCACGTGATGTATGCATGTAGATGCATACATCACAACAATTTATCCGTCAAGCTTTTTTTAGTTTTAACTATTCCAGTAGGTAAATTATTATATATAAATTGTTTAATTTATTCTAATACACTTGAATAAATTAAAATCATTGACATAGGTAATATTCTTTTATTTTTACCTATTTACTGCAGATCCGTATTTACTATCCGAATAATCAGGTACAATTATTATAGTACTTACCTATTGTCACATGCATGACCATCACAATTAGTTTTGATTATATATTATTAAATAAAAGACACAGATGAAATGGAAACTAATTTAAATACTTAATGTATAATAAGCATAGTTATTATCTATTAGAATGTATCACTAAATTTAATAATACGCGTGCTCGTCGACTGGTATTTAATCACATCCGTATGACTGAGGTCATTTCTCATTGTGATCTATGTAGCAAATAATGATGTAGGAAGTATTCAGCTGCTTAAATCGACAAGCATTGTACGAGAGATATTATTAAAGCTCTTATCCGTTATCCGTGTACGGATAACTAGAGTTAAAATTATTAATCAGAGTTGAACGATTAAATACTAGTATAACTGACTTACGTATTTACCACAGATAACTAATTAAGAATATAGCTTATAATAACCATCATCGTTTTATGCCATGTAAAGTAATGCTGCTACTTTTTTGCTCTTAATAAAAATGGAGACGGAAGCTTTTATTATCCGACTACAAATAAACGCGAAAGTAGGTGTGAGGACGGATGGATGTATGGATGGGTGTTTGTCACTCTTTCACGCAAAAACTATCTTTTCTTTCTTTCTTTTCTTTTTTAAAAGAAAAGAGTTGCCCCACACTAGGAATTTCTCCTGTATCGCGAGTGTGCTTACAAACATTTAAACTCACATACACAAACAGCGAACGGATTTGGATGAAATTTGGCACACAGACAGTTAATTACCTGGATTAACACACAGAATACATTTTATCCCGGTAGTACGATTCCGTGAGACAGTTACCAAACTCCACGCGGGCGAAGCCATGGGCAAAAGCTAATTCAAAATAATTTTCAAGCAAAACTTGGAAATAGTGAAGTAAACTACTGTCAAAACCATTTGTAGTAGGTAGGTATAGTAATTGTATTTCAGGTAATTAGTTCAATAAATAATTGACTACAAAGCAGTTCCAGCAGTATTGTTGTTCTTACCATGGGAAACATGAACCTAACCATCATCAGAATTAAGTATAAAATATGATTGACAATGCTCTTTATAACTAGTAACTCTATTCTGTAAGGTCTCGTGAGTCGTGATGTAGGATTTGGAAACCATCAAATGTTAGTGTTACTGTGTAGTTTGGTTTGGTACTCATTGACCTACCGTTGCTACGTGATTGTATTGCTGCTCACTCAGGCCAAGGCCATCGAGAGCTTTATACAAGTAATCTAATCAGTATTTTAAGCAATTTTTCAATAGAGGGTCAATCTCCAAAACGGGCGTATTCGTGTGATCGCTCTGGTGCTTTTCAGATATTGATATTTAATGGTAATTATGTATCTCATTAAAAAGAATGATATTCAAATAGTACATTTTTGCTATTGGCCTTCAATTTACACAAATAGTTATGGAAAAATTTAAGTTCAAAAAATTTCGTGACCAGAGCAATCATAATTGGTGCCAGAGCGATTATAAATGGTGAAATCAGTGAAACAAAAAAATTAATATTGATAAAATATTATTTATTTAGCCGTTTTCAGTGTACGTGTAACAAGATTATATGCAAGAGAAATGTATAATTTTAGAAAAAGGTCAAGGCATATTATCAGTCATACATTTTAAAAATACGGAATATTTTATATAAAATAATTGGTAAAATAACAAATTAACATAATTATAAAAATCAACTTCTGGCTTAGTTTCATTTATTTGGACTTAATTAAATCACTTCTAGGTAAACGAGACAAAATTAAAAACCTTTTGAAATCAACCATTAATACCTACAGTCTTTTAATAGTTACACAATGACTTAGACTCATTAAATATTAGTTTATAAAAAATTATTAAGGAAAACTAACGTTTATAAAGAACAAGATAAAAATTTTAAAAATACACAATTTATAAACGTAACTATTTATAATCATAATGCTTAATAGGACTTAGAATCATAACTAAAATAACAGTCTTTTCAAGATTATCTAAGAGATTTGTAATAATCACATTTTCCTTAACTATATCTTTAGTGGAAAGTAAAGAATTAATATAGATAGGTTCTTCATTTATTGGGAGCTCATCAGTTGCTGGTAACTTATCCACTTTTTCTTTAAATAATATCGGCGAGAACTCTGCCTACTTTTCTTCCTACGAACCTTTTGCTGGCTTGGAGTCAAATCACTCATTGATAGTACTGTGCCCCGAGCTTTTTTCCTTTGGTAACTCTTTTTTTCAATAGATAATTTATTTCGAGGCATGATTTCAATCTGCAACAATAGTTGCCATTAAATTTTAAAGAAGAAAGGGTTACAGTTGTGGTTAGCTAAATGCCAATATAATAATATCATCAAGGTAAAATACGTCAAAATCTGTTTATGGGTTTAGGATACCCAAAGAAACCCAGGAAAGTTTATAAATTAAAGGTTATATGCATAGTTCATCGTTTGTCATTGTTACAGTCCGGTACTACTACTTAAAATAGATTTATAACGTACAATTAATGCAAAATATCATCGCTCTGGTCTTTTTGGCCAGAGCAATCACAGCCATAGCGATCAGAAAAAGTCACAAAATCATAAATATAGCCGAATTTAAAAGCAGTAGAAAGTTGTGATTACGTCTCATAAAAAACATCATAACGATCACTTAATTCACATAACAAACACATTCACAAGCTTACTATTTAATTTAAATAACGTGCCATAGCAATCATAAAATTCGAGAAACAAATCCACAGCAATCACAAACTTACCTTCGTAATGTTGGAGCGCGGGAACGTGGCACACAGGTATCCTCCTCGGCAGTTAGACCACTACTGGCGTTGCCCCGCGGGAAGGGAATAGAGTGTCTATAACGCGTAACTAAGGATGAGCGTGATGTTTTACCTCAGCGCAGAGCGATGAGATAAAATGCCCGGTCACGATTTTAAATTCAAATTGTGGCAAAAGTATAGTTAATATAACTAAAACTATTTTATTACAATGAAGATTAACTATTTGTTATGTAATCTAAATAAGTTGTTTCATATGAACCTTCTCATTAAAAAATTAAAGAATATTTTTTTCATTCAATCGGGAGTTGGGTCAACCCAGAGCGATCAGGATTTTAGGGTTTAAGATTTTTTTTTAAATATTTAAAATAAACTTATTCATAATATTAGCCTTGTATCACGTAGATTAGACACCGAACTGTATATAAAAAAATATTTTGAAAACGTTTTTCGATTTTAAAATGGGTTTATCCAGCCCGACACGAAAAAAAATGCCTCTGGAGATCGACCCTAGACATCTCCGTATTCTAGTATGGCGGGGGACGAAATTCTGACATAACCACAAGATGGCATTAAAAACAAAGTGTGTGATTGCTGAGAATACACGGTACGGTCAATTGGTTACGGCGCGGGGCGTCACGTGAACGACGAAATGCATTATGTTATTGCAGTTACAATTTACAGGATAATGAGGAATCCGCCGCTAAGCATCATTATTTCTCTGTTTATCGTTTTGTTTTTCCTAATTTCTAGGGTCAAAACGATATTACTATAGTTATTAGCTTGAGCATGCTCATTTTTACCGAGTTCCCACCGCTTGACCAGAAATCAGTATCTACAGCAACAAAAAATAATGAACACCTCAGTATTTTAAATTTTAATTATTTAGCTAAATATTTAATTAATATCGCAGCAGAAGACAATAGTGTGAAAAATCTGTCATATGTCTAATCAGTCTAATGAATGAATGAATGCATCACATAATTTCAATTAAGTAATGTCTTTTCACATCATGTTAATGTCAATTAAGGTGGTGTGAATAAGTAGCTGTGTTAATCGACTTTAATCGTTGACAGTACTTACTGGTAAAGGAAACACAGCTTGCTCTTTATTATGAACGGTGGAAAGGTTAATTACTTTATTAATAAACGCTTGCAAATCATCAAACTACCTGGGCAACCTGTGTTATTTTTAAAATCAAGTTTCTAAATAATTATCCTCTGAGAGGCACCCAAAATGTATCTGTCTGATAGATCTAGTTTGGATTCGAGTCTAGAATTTGAATCTAGTTTTAATGCAAATAACAGGAAATTATACGATTATAAAAATAATGTATCTCCATATTTTATGCAGCGCTGCTTTGTACAATCTTATTTTTATGTAAGTGATTTTGTCTGATTCTATTTCAAAAAGAACCCCAAAAAACTGTACATACAGAATACTTAGAGATATTGCATAAAAATAAAGTGTAAATCTCAGCGTGAAAGGTTTGTCACGCGAATGATACAGCTGTTGGTACACGTGAATCGTTTTAAACGCAATCACGTGGCGTGATAGCCCTCTTCCGCCGGTCACGCCACGGGCAGATGCACCCAATTGTATATAATACAAAAATGGCGACATGAATAGCAAATGGATCAATTTATTAAACAAGTTATGTAATTTGCCGGTCATTATTTTCACTGGTGGCCGTCGCGCGCCTCTCAGACTGCGGATGCGCTTCGAAACGAACACTATTACACACACATTTACAATGATTCTTTGCTCGGAGTTTAGATTTCTGCACGGCTCATGTCAATGGCCTCACCATGCAGAAATGTGGGTTTACTGTAGGTAGGTATGCCTCTGTCCAACCCTTTGGTGAATTCAGGCGTCATGTTATTTTATGTTTTTTGCTTCAAGTTTTGGTTCAGAGAAGGTTGTTCTTGGATCGGGTCGGACCTATACATAATTTTTATTGGGAGAACTTTTTGTTGTTGTCTTATGGTGAATGCTGCGTATACCTGTAGTAGGCGTACATACCAGCAATGTTATGTTATTTTTATCGTTTCACATTAACACTTAGTATGTACTGCTGTTGGTGTACCAACAGCAATACAAATAAATTATAAACTATAAACAAAGTTTTTCTCGTGGATGGGTAAAGAAAAACTATTATGGGTCGTACCCATATCTCAGTTTTGTGATGATAGCATTAGGGACTTGTTTAGAAGTTACATATTGCAACACGTAAGTAGGGTTGCAAGTTTGCAACACATGCAATAAAGGACACTTGTGCTATTACTTCAATGACGATGTTCCACTGACGTCATAGACGCGCCAAGATTGTTATGGAGATCAATTTCCATGACAGTAACAAGTCCCTCAATCATAGTTGGTTAGACTAGGAAAGGTACTTTGGACTAAGGACAAACTAGAGCGTTATCTTTTTGCCGTGAGCCATTTCTTTTGATAATAAGGTTGTGAACCGCTATTGTTTACCCATTTGTCATCATAAATATATAAGTGCTTAATTGCTTATTATTGATTATGTACGTCGTGATACTTCATTGTATTAATAGGGGATCCCCTATGAAGAGGACCTCTTTGGTTTTAAAGAGGCCCTCTTCATGGTTCTTCAAGGCCGACAACAACCTATTTAAGGTCGTTGTCAGGTGAGATCTTCCTTCAGCAGTTTGGGCTTTGACTTATTTTGAGGGTTTTTTTTCTTTGACGCCGTAGCTTTGACCTGGCAGTTCCTGTTATGTAATCTGGAATATAATATAGTACAAAAACCTTTTCGGAGTTTCGACAATTTTAACTAGATTCCAAAACATTCTATGAAATTGGAATTAGGCACATTCTTTGTCCCATCCGAACTGCACATCCAATAGGCATGTCAAATACACAAAGATAAGGCGAATATTTTATTTAAAAAAAAACGTGTTTTTCAATAAAAACTAAGTAAGGACAAAAATAGAAGTAGGATGCAATCACATTAATTGCGCTAACTATTCACACATCATTTGGTTTGTTAAAATTTGTTTACTCTGCGTTTTCTCCGTGTCACGTATTATAGCCAATTTCACCTGTTGTGTTGACTACGAATGTTATGTATGTATTATGTACTAAATTGCAATGTTCAGTCACGTGCGATACTAAGATAAAGTTCAAGGTATTTTTTTTACTTTGTGTAAGTTGCAAGTCTACGAAAGGAGGTCAAATGATTTATTTATTTTCTATTGCTGTCATCACGCTCCACCTTCATGATTTTAAGATAACTACGTATAAACAAGGTGTCCGTATGGATTGAGGAGCCATCGCCACTTAAACGTGGATACTACTATTATTTTGCTACTCAATCTTGATCGTAACATACCATAACATCACTCCTGTAAGCCCCGTAGGAGTAGGCAGAGGTGTTCACCCACGTTTCGCCAGTTATGTATCTTGGTAGTATCCGCGTTAAATATAAGAATGGCTCTTCAATCCACAAGGACATTCAGCAAGGTGTATATTTAACGTCGACTACTGGTACAATCAGTTTGAAGCAGAAATATCCAGAAATAAAATTCAGGAACACCGAACGAACTAGGTTTAAATCAGCCGAGACATTCATATTCATCCTTGTTACAGTTATGGCTAACGTTTGGCGCATCGCTGTCCTTCCTAATCATCGGCTTGGTGAGGGGCTACTCCGCTTCCGCGATCCCGTCCATCGAGGCCGTCGATCCGGAAATCATACAGAGCAGTGAACAGAAATCATGGATTGGTAAGACCTGAGGATGCTTTGTGCAGATTTAATCATACGTATCAATTAGTAGCACGTGGATTGCATTAGCTGGTGTATAAGTAGTGGTAAACAAGTAGTTATGTGGGCATCTACCTATTTCGCTAAGGGGAGACCTAATTACAACAAGAAGCTGCTGTATGACTCGTTGCTAGTCTGCGATTACTGAAGTCACATACTTGGTTGCTGAGTGTGATATCAAAATGTTATAGTTTGGTATTTCCATCAAGTACATCTCAGAAGCAGCCCAGAGTCCGAACTTAGGTCCAGTGATGTAATAGGTTAACCCCCTATTATCAGAGACTCAGACATGACTATCGAAATGTTGGTGGTATAAACCTCTACTTACCACCTTAATACGGAGAGGAATTGACGAAAGAGAAAATTAGTGATTGTAGTAAGATTTCTACGGCGCCGCGGGATGTCAAAAATGAAGATTACATCTATGTTACTTTGTAAAGAAATAATGGTCTATCATAGTAATTACGTGATATTAGCAGAATTGTGGTGTCTCTTCCACAAGCCGTAAATGAAGAGTTGAACTTGATAATTATGTCTATTAGTAGAGCCGTAGAAAAGAAGAGATCACTTTACACGTGCAAGCGATATGCTATGTTTGGTAAAGAAATTTGTATTTGTCAGGAACAGTGGGCTGGGATGATTTGGTTAGGGACGGAAGTAAAACACTGAGTAGGCGTTGAGTTGTAGGCATAATAGCACGATGACGATTGCGCGGGTGGACACCTTAATTTTAGACGCAATCACAATCTAGCGGCTATTTTTGCACGTTGTTATGGGTATAATGCTTCCTTCTTTTATCCTAGCGGCTTATAGCTTAGTGACTACTTTGCTAATGGATTCAGGTCGCTTTAGGGCCTTTCAGGGCGGTATGTTTTTCTACCAAAAACCAGAGAAGTAACTTTGTTATGAGGTTATATCCATTACCGGCAACTTCGCTTAGATGCACAATCCCACGGACTAATAGGATAATATTGGTCTATTAGATTCCACAAATATAGGAAAGACTTTTTTGATGCTATTAGAGCAATACAGACAGACCATGACCAGTAGCGAAGGGTCAATTTTTGTAAGAGGTAAGCCGGAGTACATATCTTTACTGTATGGAATATAACTGGCTATAAAATACTGACTGACACATTTTTCAAAGAGAAGCCGGTAGGAATCGGGTTGTATGGAACCTTCGCCACTGCAACATAAAGTTAAGTGACCTTTTTCCAGGTCAATGTTGTTATTGATGAAGAGATTTTTAGCTGTATCTAACGGCAAGTCAGCGTATCAAAATGTGTGTTCGCAAAAACTTTGCATAAGGATGACACAATCGATTAACAGTGCAAAAAATGCTCATTAGCTCTTCAGTGTCAATAAATATTTAAATAGCTATTGAGATAAAGTTTCAGCAAACGAAAGAAACTTATCACCAATTTACACATTTGATGATATTGTGTCATGGTCGCAATTACAGATGTCCCTTTGTACGGCCAAGGTTTTTACAATAAAAATGTGCCTATCAGCTGATCCACTCAGTAATTAATGAGACCTTAACATTATCCTCAATATATTTAATCGATTGGGACAGTTTGTGAACATTTATTTATAGAAAGAAACTATTTACCTACCTTGATACAGTAAACAAGAAGGATTTTTTTTTTTTTCGTTTTTCCGGTTAAGCATACGTTGCTTGTTGGTATGCTCTTAAATATTTATTTTCGAGGAATTTTAAAACCCTCTCGATGAAGTTATTGAGATATTATTTACAAACAGCAACTGAAGCGAAATCATTGAACAGATTTTTTTTCTTTTAGCGAAATATTAATTGCCATACCAGCTGGTTTACATAAAATTTTGTTATTCTTATGTCGCAGGTGCCATTCCTCCACTGGGCGCCTTCCTGGGCAGCATGTTATCCGGAACCCTGATGCAACGTTTGGGTCGCAAGCGCACACTACAGCTGACATCACCCATCTGGGTGGCCTCCTGGCTGATCCTGGGTTTCGCCAAGTACTACCCGCTGCTGCTAGTAGGGAGGATGATCACAGGAGTCGGAGTCGGCTTCGTGTTAGCTACAGCGCAAGTTTACGTAAGTTTGCTCTGTAGTATCTAGTCGTTTGATCATAACCATATTCCTGCCCTTCTCACATGTTATTCGCAGTCGACGCATCACGTTTTTGCCTTACATTCTCCAAGTTAATAGGTACAATAAGGAAGATTACCAATCAATTATTATGGTATCAATATTACACTTGAAAGGTATCGCAATTTGCAATGCAAATGTTGCATAATTATGCAAGCATTTAGTTGCTATGAACCGTGTTATATTGCTATACAAACATACATTAAGCTCATTTAAAAATCATTGCACGTATTCTTCTATTTAATTTAATGTTATCTTGGACTAGCAATAATCCAGAACTATTCGTGTAGTTGTTCGTCCCCGATTGAAAAATATGTAGATAACTTAGTTACATGAATCACAAGTATATTTAAATATTCTTCTAATTATGATTTACGCAATTTCACTCATGCATAACATACTCGGAAACGTGTCTACAATAACGATCCTAGATAAAACTCATCGGATCAAATAATTCCACACACATGAAATGCTTGAAATATGCACAAATATAATACGGCTTTAATCTCTTGTCATAATATCATGACTGCTCTTTGTATTCACCTGACCTTTGCTAGTGTGTGGATCATTGTGTGAACCTTTTAAGTTGACCGCAGAATGGACAAAATGGACATGTTTATAAATGGAGGTGGTTATTTACATTCTGAATTTTTGCGGTATAGGTAATTACTCCACCTACAGAATATGCATTGGGTAAGGAGTTTTGCGGTCGTTACTTTCGTCTCAATCATTATCACTACATAGTATAAAAGAAAGTCGCTTCCCGCTGTCTGTCTGTCTCTATGTATGTTGAGAAATTTAAAACTACGCAACGGATTTTGATGCGGTTTTTTTTAATAGATAAGAGTGATTCAAGAGGAAGGTTTATATGTATATATTACACACGTGCGACGCCGGGGCGGGTGGGTCGCTAGTTATAAATAAATTAATGTACTTAATGTGAACGGGTTTTTTGGGCTCATTGGTTTTATTTGTTTATTTATTTTATAATGCGTTGGTTTCATTATTTTATAATGCACATTTTATTACACACAAACACACTATTTAACTGTTTTTTTTTTTAATAACCGGTGAAAAATTTCTATATGGGGGTGCTCAGAATGATGTGCTGAATACATGGTAACCGCTTTCACGTCGGTATCCCTTCCACCCTGTATACAAACATCGTATCCGTTTTTTCATTCGAGTTTGACCTACAGAAGTTCAAAAGTTACAAACAAAATAACATATCCCCATATATATTTTTAGGTGAGCGAATGCTGTGACCCTGAGATTCGCGGCCGATTGGGTTCACTGCCGACCCTATCCATGTCTCTGGGGATCCTCATATCATACGTGGCCGGCAACTGGCTGTACTGGAGATATCTCGCCTTCCTGTCTGCTGTGTTTTGCGGTAAATATAACATATAAAACCCTGTGATTATATTCTATTAGCCTCATTATTTCGGAAGTTTGTGGGTTGTAAATAGATTGTTATAGAACTGGATCAGCAAGGTAATCGCGTAACACGCTGACACAACAGAATTTGGCCAATTGAAATGCCTTTCATTTTTATAGTTCTATAAAACTCATTGCGTTACTTACGTTGTAGCGCAGACGAGTTTTTCGAACCTATGAAGCAATGGATTAGAAATGTCCTACGGATTCTGATTGATAGTGTGACGCAATGGGGGTGCAGGTGCAACTGAATGAATGATGCCGACATTTAGTGCAAACGGTGGACTCAAATATACTCCATAGCATAAAGAGTTAGATCATTCATCAGTAGAACTCAATAAGACCACCTTTTACGAGAGTTCAACTCAATTTAGTTGTAGCCACGAAGTAAATGTACCAGCCCCCGTAGCATGACCACCGTAGACAAGGATTTCTTTGACGGAAGAATCGACAAAATGACAGATAGTGCAAAGAAATCTGTCATTGTGTCGACACAATTTGTCATTTTGTCGATTCTTCCGTCAAAGAAATCCTTGTCTACGGTGGTCATGATACGGGGGCTGGGGGCTTCAAAAGGGTGGATATCGAAGGGAATTTAAAGTATTCTTGTATAGCTGCGAAAATAATCCTTTATTTTCAGTGGCATTATTCTTGGTACTCCTGCCTCTGCCTGAATCTCCGGTGTGGCTGCAGTCAAAGGGTCTGGATGCTTCAGAATCGATCAAGTGGTTGCATCTATCTGCGCGAGCTACTGCCACTGTTAAGGAAGACAATCAAGAGTGAGTATACAGGGTGTACACAGACCCTTCTTATAGCCGTCAACCAGCCATTCTGTACATCAAACTAAGTAACTTTACGCAAAAATTATTGCTGGGAATCGACTTTTTTTTTTGGGGTGAACAATCACGTTTTACGGTAGGACTCGATGGAAAGCACTCAAAGCATTGTGCTGATGGATGGATTGAATAGTACAGGGGTCGTGAAGGTGTGTAAAGTTAAAATCTTACATTAAAAAGATGTATCTAAAAAAAAAAAACCTGTGAAAAAGTTGGAACTTTGACCCCCAATATCTCTGTAACTAAAGGTTCCCAGTTATGGTCTAGAAAAAAAAAATTATCGCAAAGACGGGGAGAATAACACCCATATTCCAGAACGCCGACTAACACCCATATTCCAAGAAGCCGACTTAGTCCATTTTTGAACTTAAGTCGTCATTTGTTGTCATGGCAACAGGTAAGGAACGCCCACCACGGTATCAGCAACACCCACTCAATGATGTTCAAAAGGTGAGGACAGACTAGCTAGAGCTTGCATTTGCAACAAGACATCGAGCCGCTTGACACTTTGTTAAAACTTGATTTTGCTAAGAAACAAGCAACTTGTGTAACATTTCATCGAGCAAAAACACGAGCGCGGGCAAATCGTGCAACATGGAAAGAGGTGCGTGGACTTAGGGGTCGTGCTGGTCGTTACTTCTCCTAATTCGCTCAGTGTTTTTTTTTTAATATTAAATTAAATTGCAGCACACGCGACTTGCAAATCCAACATATCAACGAAGAGTACCTAAATGCCACACAGTAAAAACAGTCACTAAAGAACCCCACCGGCTTACTCCTTTTGCTTCGTTCACGTTCATACATCTGGTCATACACGCACGCAGGTCGCGAGCACTGCCACCTGACCTTTTTTAAGAACAATACCAATAATTTTTGTCCTTCTAAGGTGTTCTCTTTCGGGTTTTGTTAGTCGCCTTTTACTCGTCCTCTCAACAAGACCATCATCCAAACATATTCTTTTAATTTTTTGTCTCTACATCTCCTTTTCAACCGCAACCTTGCAGTATTATATCATTCCTCAATTTACCAACCAATGTTACAATACGTTTAATTGCTCAGATGAGTACTCACCTTAATCTACCTCCAAAACATGCTGTCCATTTCAAACCCAAAATAAGTATTTTGCATGAAGGTTGCAAGCTGCTTTGTATGCTAAAAATGTTATATTAAAATACGTCACAATGCTAGAGAAGTCTTAAATCGTTGTTCTACCGAATGCTCTTGGTTGACATCATTTGTCAAAGAACTTAAACGGATTTACTTGAAAATAAATATTTATTTTTTCGTGGTTCATTTCTAAGATTTTCACTTAAAATAATGGCATCAAGAATTTTCTTTTCGGATGGTGAAAACTCCTTCAAAATACGACGTTGCCGGGCAGCTCATCAGCGACAAAATGTGCTGTGGGCTCGCCTAACCCAAGAGTATAACTCAGTATTTAACTAGCGCGTAGGTAAGTACCAAATAACATGTATGCTGTTTTAATACCTGGTCTATGTTTGATGATCGTAATGAAAGGCAATCTTTTCTTTTTATAGAGAACCGAATCTCAGTTATAAAGGTGCTGGTCCAATATTAAGGCTAAGAAAAAGACCACCCTTAATTTAGAAAAAAAAGAAAGAATGAGGACTGGGGGTGGACCCTATCCTGGCCCCGCGTCCTCAGATCTCGAAGGAGTGAAAGATGCGCAGCCGGCCTCCACCGATTTGAAATCGAGGTTCGCAATGGACTGTGACACTATGCCAAGTGAAACTCCTGCTGACGGTACACCTATAGTCTAGTAATTTTATTGATTCTATTATTTGTATTAACGAATATATGAATAGATTATTAAAAATATTTACTTTCTTTTTTCAGTTCTGGAATTTCGTCCGGTAGACGTGGTACCGGTACCGGTGGCTCAAGGGCCACCTGAAAATAACTCGACTGACTTGGCGTCAGCAAACTCGCAGTTTATTGGTAGGGTTGATCAAATGATTTTCAGTTCATCTCTACACGTTACAGTACATCAGAAAGTTAAATTATCTGTGTATGGCACCAATACTCTATTTGTATTCATTCGAAGCATTTTATTTTTTATATTCTCATTAGTGTTTTTTGAAGGTGCTTGTACTTAGCAAATTAATACTAATATATGTTCGCGCCCAAGTTATAATAAAGTAGGTACGGGCGAAAAATTTAAAACGGAGTGAGGAACGAGAGGAGGAGTTACATCTGCTGAAAATGGAGAAGCAGAAGTGGTGGTGAAGGCAGCAGAAGAAGCGTACCAAAAGGCAAAACTCGAACGTTTGAGTGCCGCCCAACTACTTCGATTCAGTGAGGAGGACAAGGGACGAGGCCGAAAAAATAAATTAAATTATTATTATACAAGCCAACTGGTTTTTATTTTATTTAAAAGTAGTATCACGTATAAAAAATATCTAAATTACACATTTATAGACATAGAAAAACAAAGGACATTTTTCATTTTCATTCACGTAGGACTACGTAAGACTGGATCCAATCTCTAGGTTAGTAAAACCCAACAACACTGCATGCATGGGGATCGAACCCATAACCTCACACCGTGCAATTGCTTATGACTAGTTGACCAACGAGAGAGCAAAAATATAAATATGAACATCACACAATTATAAACATACTAGCCGTTGCCCGCGACCTTCTTCCGCGATTATTATATTAAAAAATAAACCTGTTTCCGCAACTTTTTTTAATGCTCCGCTCCTATTCCTCAACAAAAGGGTTATCCAACTCTAAAAGATTTTTTCCATTGGCTCCAGTAGTTCCTGAGATTAGAAGGTTCCGGTCGTCCAGAGTTGAGGGAAGCATTCAGTTGGACGATGGACCGAGTAGCCTTGAATTTCTTTGGATTCGTTATCGCTTATTCTCTCATCATTACTCTGCAGAATGAGTTTGTGCGGAAGACATGGTTGTGGTCACCCAATGGGTTTCATATCGGCCCTTCTCTTCCTCCGTTTAGCAGTAGCAAGCCGCCTGCTACTCATGTTTAGCTTACTCCTGTCCTTTCCCGTATCATATGAAAACAAACCTAAAATAAGCCGGCTAAACCACTAAACGCAACGGCGAATAAGAATTCGATTTGATTATTTTATTATTGCAATACTCGTATAACAGAAACTGGCCACAACAGCGGCTGACGAGCGCTACATCCAAGTTGGTTGCATCAAATTTGTATTTTTTTCTTTTTCCTTCTATTTACAATCTATATACTACTGCGATAGTACCGCAAAGGCAATGGGATTATCCGTATTACTACAGGTAGAAGGATTGGTAGTAACACGGGTAAGTCACCCTACTATCGCTTTATTGGCTATTATTTTATGCCTGCGGCTTCGCCCACGTGGAGTTCGGGCATTGCCCACGGGATCTTACTTCTGGGATAATAAGTAATCTATGTGCTATACCAGACTATAATATATCTCTGTACCAAGTTTCATCCAGATCTGTTCAGCCGTTCTGGCGATTGAGTAACAAACATCTATCCATCCAAACTTTCGCATTTATAATAGTTATGTAAGATTTATGTGTAAGCTTTTACTTTTAAAGTTGAATAGGTAATAAATAATAGTTAGTGTAAGTATTTCATTTTATTTGAGCAATACAGACTCGCGTTTTTCTTACATGTACTTACTTATAACTTGTTCATTGTAATATACATATGTGAAATATTGATAACTTGGTTTGAGATTGGACACCGGTGGCGACAATCGAATGATTCATTAGGAATCTATATAGACATAATACTTTTAATATCAATGTCGCGTATCACGAGTCAATATGGCGACACTTGGGGGAGGCCTATGTCCAGCAGTGGACGTCTTTCGGCTGAAATGATGATGATGATGATATTGTATCACGAGCCAACGCGAAAATCGGGTTTTCACATATATTTACAGATAGGACTACCTCAGAAATATTCTACCTACTTACTAATAGGTAAATGCGCCCTGCACGCCCTGCGAAACACTGCGCGCCATGGCCCGTCTACGTGAGTTTCGAAGCCCTATTTGACTCTTGATGATGTTTTTAAGTATAGATAGATGATGAGAGCGACTTTGTGGTATCGTAGGTATAAACAAAACAACATGAGTATGGGCAAGCTCGCTCATAAGCACCATTCGCACCATTTTGTCTGATATTCAAAATGGTTTGTTAGTTTTCTCATGCTTTAGAAATATCACGTGAAATAAGCTTGTATTCATCTTTTATGTGTACGGTACTCCATATTACGACTATTTGTCACTAATATAATTATTTACTCGATCTTGATTACTAATTCATACAATCTCACGATAATGAACACATACCGATACCAATACCTACCGATTTGAAAAAGAAACCGTGCTTAATATATATTTACCACGGATATTTGCAAGTGCTTGCAATATTAATAATCATTTATTAATAATCCCGACTACATACTAGCTGGCTTCGAAATTAAAGGCGACGGAAAATAGTTTTTATCAACAAGGGCCGTCCACGGGCTATAGGTCAAAATTTCCAGAACGAAAACGTTGGAACCAAAAACGAACCGCGTTTTCTTTTACAGTAGCTTCCCTATTTTATTTTATATCAGCCCTCTATGTCCTACTGCTGGGCAAAGACCTCTCGCATGGCTTTCCAATTTTTGTACGGTTTCCTTCTGAAATCGAAAGTGTCTTTGGAACTGTATATTGATGTAACATTCTAACGAGTTGTCGGCATCGGGTCACGATAAATAATTGTATGGCATATCGTATCCTACATAACCGACATACTCCTCAAAATTCATCTTGCTTTGGCTATAACAAGAAAACAATTTTACACAAGTCGATTCACTTGGATTTCAGTAGGTACATATGTCACCCACAAGATAGGTTTCAAGGATCTTCTGGCGCGGGCAAACATCGGAACTAACGCAGCCATCTCTTTCTTTTCTCAATATTTTTTACAAAACAATTAACAAAAGGTTTACCAACAGCGCCCCCCTGTCAGCTTCATTCGAGTGCCAAAAGATTCCTGTACCACAAAACCCTTGAAAAGTGGGCGTATATGTCAAATTATAAACAAACTGTAGCTGTCAATATGACTTATGGGGTGAAAAGTAGGCGTGTCTAGTCCGACTTAAGTTCAATCCACGACTTAAACTACGGGTGAGTCCATTTTTGAACTTAAGTCGACATTTGTTGTCATGGCAACAGGTGAGGAACGCCCACCACGGTATCAGCAACACCCACTCAATGATGTTCAAAAGGTGAGGACAGACTAGCTAGAGCTTGCATTTGCAACAAGACATCGAGCCGCTTGACACTTTGTTAAAACTTGATTTTGCTAAGAAACAAGCAACTTGTGTAACATTTCATCGAGCAAAAACACGAGCGCGGGCAAATCGTGCAACATGGAAAGAGGTGCGTGGACTTTGCTGGTCGTTACTTCTCCTAATTCGCTCAGTGTTTTTTTTTTAATATTAAATTAAATTGCAGCACACGCGACTTGCAAATCCAACATATCAACGAAGAGTACCTAAATGCCACACAGTAAGAACAGTCACTAAAGAACCCCACCGGCTTACTCCTTTTGCTTCGTTCACGTTCATACATCTGGTCATACACGCACGCAGGTCGCGAGCACTGCCACCTGACCTTTTTTAAAAACAATACCAATAATTTTTGTCCTTCTAAGGTGTTCTCTTTCGGGTTTTGTTAGTCGCCTTTTACTCGTCCTCTCAACAAGACCATCATCCAAACATATTCTTTTATTTTTTTCTCTCTACATCTCCTTTTCAACCGCAACCTTGCAGTATTATATCATTCCTCAATTTATCAACCAATGTTACAATACGTTTAATTGCTCAGATGAGTACTCACCTTAATCTACCTCCAAAACATGCTGTCCATTTCAAACCCAAAATAAGTATGTTGCATGAAGGTTGCAAGCTGCTTTGTATGCTAAAAATGTTATATTAAAATACGTCCCAATGCTAGAGATGTCTTCAATTGATGTTCTACCGAATGCTCTTGGTTGACATCATTTGTCAAAGAACTTAAACGGAATTACTTGAAAATAAATATTTATTTTTTCGTGGTTCATTTATAAGATTTTCACTTAAAATAATGGCATCAAGAATTTTCTTTTCGGATGGTGAAAAGTCAGGACAGGAACTTGTCTGCAAGTACAAGCTTCTTCAAAATACGACGTTGCCGGGCAGCTCATGAGCGACAAAATGTGCTGTGGGCTCGCCTAACCCAAGAGTATAACTCAGTATTTAACTCGCGCGTAAGTACCAAATAACATGTATGCTGTTTAATTAATACCTGGTCTATGTTTGATGATCGTAATGAACGGCAATCTTTTCTTTTTATAGAGAACCGAATCTCAGTTAAACAGGTGCTGGTCCAATATTAAGGCCACCCTTAATTTAGAAAAAAAAGAAAGAATGAGGACTGGGGGTGGCCCCTATCCTGGCCCCGCGTCCTCAGATCTCGAAGGAGTGAAAGATGCGCTGCCGGCCTCCACCGATTTGAAATTGAGGTTCGCAATGGACTGTGACACTATGCCAAGTGAAACTCCTGCTGACGATACACCTATGTCCTATAGTCTAGTAATTTTATTGATTCTATTCTTTGTGTTAACGAATATATGATTAGATTATTAAAAATATTTACTTTCTTTTTTCAGTTCTGGAATTTCGTCCGGTAGACGAGGTACCGGTACCGGTGGCTCAAGGGCCACCTGAAAATAACTCGACTGACTTGGCGTCAGCAAACTCGCAGTTTATTGGTAGGGTTGATCAAATGATTTTCAGTTCATCTCTACACGTTACCGTACATCAGAAAGTTAAATTATCTGTGTATGGCACCAATACAGAATTTGAAATAACATCAATCTATTTGTATTCATTCGAAGCATTTTATTTTTTATATTCTCATTAGTGTTTTTTGAAGGTGCTTGTGGTTAGCAAATTAATACTAATATATGTTCGCGCCCAAGTTATAATAAAGGAGGTACGGGCGAAAAATTTAAAACGGAATGAGGAACGAGAGGAGGAGTAACATCTGCTGAAAATGGAGAAGCAGAAGTGGTGGTGAAGGCAGCAGAAGAAGCGTACCAAAAGGCAAAACTCGAACGTTTGAGTGCCGCCCAGCTACTTCGATTCAGTGATGTTACAAGGGACGAGGCCGAAAAAATAAATTAAATTATTATTGTACAAGCCAAATGGTTTTTATTTTATTTAAAAGTAGTATCACGTATAAAAATATCTAAATTACACATTTATAGACATAGAAAAACAAAGGAAATTTTTCATTTTCATTCACGTAGGACTACGTAAGACTGGATCCAATCTCTAGGTTAGTAAAACCCAACAACACTGCATGCATGGGGATCGAACCCATAACCTCACACCGTGCAATTGCGCTTATGACTATTTGACCAACGAGAGAACAAAAATACAAATATGATCATCACACAATTATAAACATACTAGCTGTTGCCCGCGACCTTCGTCCGCGATTTTTATATTTAAAAAAAACCCGTTTTCGCAACATTTTTTAAAACTCCGCTCCTATTCCTCAACAAAAGGGTTATCCAACACTAAAAGATTTTTTCAATTGGAACCAGCAATTCCTGAGATTAGAAGGTTCCGGTCGTCCAGAGTTGAGGGAAGAATTCAGTTGGACGATGGACCGAGTAGCCTTGAATTTCTTTGGATTCGTTATCGCTTATTCTCTCATCATTACTCTGCAGAATGAGTTTGTGCGCATGACATGGTTGTGGTCACCCAACATAATGGTGGGTTTCATATCGGCCCTTCTCTTCCTCCGTTTAGCAGTAGCAAGCCGCCTGCTACTCATGTTTAGCTTACACCTGTCCTTTCCCGTATCATATGAAAACAAACCTAAGATAAGCCGGCTAAACCACTAAACGCAACGGCGAATAAGAATTCGATTTGATTGTTTTATTATTGCAATATAACAGAAACTGGCCACAACAGCGGCTGACGAGCGCTACATCCAAGTTGGTTGCATCAAATTTGTATTTTTTTCTTTCTCCTTCTATTTACAATCTATATACTACTGCGATAGTACCGCAAAGGCAATGGGATTTACCCGTATTACTACAGGTAGAAAGATCTATGTGCTATACCAGACTATAATATATCTCTGTACCAAGTTTCATCCAGATCTGTTCAGAGGTTCTGGCGATTGAGTAACAAACATCTATTCATCCAAACTTTCGCATTTATAATAGTTATGTAAGATTTATGTGTAAGCTTTTACTTTTAAAGTTGAATAGGTAATAAATAATAGTTAGTGTAAGTATTTCATTTTATTTGAGCAATACAGACACACTCGCGTTTTTCTTACATGTACTTACTTATAACTTGTTCATTTTCATATCAATTACATTACATTTATGTGAAATATTGATAACTTGGTTCGAGATTGGACACCGGTGGCGACAATCAAATGATTCATTAGGAATCTATATAGACATAATACTTTTACATAATATTTAATATCAGTGTCGCGTTTCACATGTCAATATGGCGACAGTTGGGGGAGGCCTACGTCCAGCAGTGGACGTCTTTCGGCTGAAATGATGATGATGATGATGTTGTATCACGAGCCAACGCGAAAATCGGATTTTCACATATATTTACAGACACGACTACCTCAGAAATATTCTACCTACTTACTAATAGTTACCTATTAGTAAGTAGGTACGCAGGGCGTGCAGGGCGCATTTACATGCGCCCTGCACGCCCTGCGTAAAATTGCGCGCCATGGCCCGTCTACGTGAGTTTCGAAGGCCTATTTGACTCTTGATGATGTTTTTAAGTATAGATAGATGATGAGAGCCACTTTGTGGTATCGTAGGTATAAACAAAACAACACGAGTATGGGCAAGCTCGCTCATAAGCACCATTCGCACCATTTTGTCTGAGATTCAAAATGGTTCGTTAGTTTTCTCATGCTTTAGAAATATCACGTGAATTAAGCTTGTATTCATCTTTTATGTGTACGGTACTCCATATTACGACTATTTGTCACTAATATAATTATTTACGCGATCTTGATTGCTAATTCATACAATCCCACGATAATGAACACCTACCGATACCAATACCTACCGACTTGAAAAAGAAACCGTGCTTTATATATATTTACCACGGATATTTGCAAGTGCTCGCAATATTAATAATCATTGATTAATAATCCCGACTACATACTAGCTGGCTTGGAAATTAAAGGCGACGGAAAATAGTTTTTATCAACAAGGGCCGTCCACGGGCTGTAGGTCAAAATTTCCAGAACGAAAACGTTGGAACCAAAAACGAACCGCGTTTTCTTTTACAGTAGCTTCCCTATTTTATTTTATATCAGCCCTCTATGTCCTACTGCTGGGCAAAGACCTCTCGCATGGCTTTCCAATTTTTGTACGGTTTCCTTCTAAAATCGAAAGTGTCTTTCGAACTGTATATTGATGTCACATTCTAACGGGTTGTCGGCATCGGGTCGCGATAAATAATTGTATGGCATATCGTATCCTACATAACCGACATACTCCTCAAAATTCATCTTGCTTTGGCTATAACAAGAAAACAATTTTACACACGTCGATTCACTTGGATTTCAGTAGGTACATATGTCACCCACAAGGTAGGTTTCAAGGATCTGATGGCGCGGGCAAACATCGGAACTAACGCAGCTATCTCTTTCTTTTCTCAATATTTTTTACAAAACAATTAACAAAAGGTTTACCAACAGCGCCCCCCTGTCAGCTTCATTCGAGCGCCAAAACATTCTTGTACTACAAAACCCTTGAAAAGTGGGCGTTTATGTCAAATTATAAACAAACTGTAGCTGTCAATATGACTTATGGGGTGAAAAGTAGGCGTGTCTAGTCCGACTTAAGTTCAATCCACGACTTAAACTACGGGTGTAACACCCATATTCCAGAACGCCGACTTAGTCCATTTTTGAACTTAAGTCGACATTTGTTGTCATGGCAACAGGTGAGGAACGCCCACCACGGTATCAGCAACACCCACTCAATGATGTTCAAAAGGTGAGGACAGACTAGCTAGAGCTTGCATTTGCAACAAGACATCGAGCCGCTTGACACTTTGTTAAAACTTGATTTTGCTAAGAAACAAGCAACTTGTGTAACATTTCATCGAGCAAAAACACGAGCGCGGGCAAATCGTGCAACATGGAAAGAGGTGCGTGGACTTTGCTGGTCGTTACTTCTCCTAATTCGCTCAGTGTTTTTTTTTTAATATTAAATTAAATTGCAGCACACGCGACTTGCAAATCCAACATATCAACGAAGAGTACCTAAATGCCACACAGTAAGAACAGTCACTAAAGAACCCCACCGGCTTACTCCTTTTGCTTCGTTCACGTTCATACATCTGGTCATACACGCACGCAGGTCGCGAGCACTGCCACCTGACCTTTTTTAAAAACAATACCAATAATTTTTGTCCTTCTAAGGTGTTCTCTTTCGGGTTTTGTTAGTCGCCTTTTACTCGTCCTCTCAACAAGACCATCATCCAAACATATTCTTTTATTTTTTTCTCTCTACATCTCCTTTTCAACCGCAACCTTGCAGTATTATATCATTCCTCAATTTATCAACCAATGTTACAATACGTTTAATTGCTCAGATGAGTACTCACCTTAATCTACCTCCAAAACATGCTGTCCATTTCAAACCCAAAATAAGTATGTTGCATGAAGGTTGCAAGCTGCTTTGTATGCTAAAAATGTTATATTAAAATACGTCCCAATGCTAGAGATGTCTTCAATTGATGTTCTACCGAATGCTCTTGGTTGACATCATTTGTCAAAGAACTTAAACGGAATTACTTGAAAATAAATATTTATTTTTTCGTGGTTCATTTATAAGATTTTCACTTAAAATAATGGCATCAAGAATTTTCTTTTCGGATGGTGAAAAGTCAGGACAGGAACTTGTCTGCAAGTACAAGCTTCTTCAAAATACGACGTTGCCGGGCAGCTCATGAGCGACAAAATGTGCTGTGGGCTCGCCTAACCCAAGAGTATAACTCAGTATTTAACTCGCGCGTAAGTACCAAATAACATGTATGCTGTTTAATTAATACCTGGTCTATGTTTGATGATCGTAATGAACGGCAATCTTTTCTTTTTATAGAGAACCGAATCTCAGTTAAACAGGTGCTGGTCCAATATTAAGGCCACCCTTAATTTAGAAAAAAAAGAAAGAATGAGGACTGGGGGTGGCCCCTATCCTGGCCCCGCGTCCTCAGATCTCGAAGGAGTGAAAGATGCGCTGCCGGCCTCCACCGATTTGAAATTGAGGTTCGCAATGGACTGTGACACTATGCCAAGTGAAACTCCTGCTGACGATACACCTATGTCCTATAGTCTAGTAATTTTATTGATTCTATTCTTTGTGTTAACGAATATATGATTAGATTATTAAAAATATTTACTTTCTTTTTTCAGTTCTGGAATTTCGTCCGGTAGACGAGGTACCGGTACCGGTGGCTCAAGGGCCACCTGAAAATAACTCGACTGACTTGGCGTCAGCAAACTCGCAGTTTATTGGTAGGGTTGATCAAATGATTTTCAGTTCATCTCTACACGTTACCGTACATCAGAAAGTTAAATTATCTGTGTATGGCACCAATACAGAATTTGAAATAACATCAATCTATTTGTATTCATTCGAAGCATTTTATTTTTTATATTCTCATTAGTGTTTTTTGAAGGTGCTTGTGGTTAGCAAATTAATACTAATATATGTTCGCGCCCAAGTTATAATAAAGGAGGTACGGGCGAAAAATTTAAAACGGAATGAGGAACGAGAGGAGGAGTAACATCTGCTGAAAATGGAGAAGCAGAAGTGGTGGTGAAGGCAGCAGAAGAAGCGTACCAAAAGGCAAAACTCGAACGTTTGAGTGCCGCCCAGCTACTTCGATTCAGTGATGTTACAAGGGACGAGGCCGAAAAAATAAATTAAATTATTATTGAACAAGCCAAATGGTTTTTATTTTATTTAAAAGTAGTATCACGTATAAAAATATCTAAATTACACATTTATAGACATAGAAAAACAAAGGAAATTTTTCATTTTCATTCACGTAGGACTACGTAAGACTGGATCCAATCTCTAGGTTAGTAAAACCCAACAACACTGCATGCATGGGGATCGAACCCATAACCTCACACCGTGCAATTGCGCTTATGACTATTTGACCAACGAGAGAACAAAAATACAAATATGATCATCACACAATTATAAACATACTAGCTGTTGCCCGCGACCTTCGTCCGCGATTTTTATATTTAAAAAAAACCCGTTTTCGCAACATTTTTTAAAACTCCGCTCCTATTCCTCAACAAAAGGGTTATCCAACACTAAAAGATTTTTTCAATTGGAACCAGCAATTCCTGAGATTAGAAGGTTCCGGTCGTCCAGAGTTGAGGGAAGAATTCAGTTGGACGATGGACCGAGTAGCCTTGAATTTCTTTGGATTCGTTATCGCTTATTCTCTCATCATTACTCTGCAGAATGAGTTTGTGCGCATGACATGGTTGTGGTCACCCAACATAATGGTGGGTTTCATATCGGCCCTTCTCTTCCTCCGTTTAGCAGTAGCAAGCCGCCTGCTACTCATGTTTAGCTTACACCTGTCCTTTCCCGTATCATATGAAAACAAACCTAAGATAAGCCGGCTAAACCACTAAACGCAACGGCGAATAAGAATTCGATTTGATTGTTTTATTATTGCAATATAACAGAAACTGGCCACAACAGCGGCTGACGAGCGCTACATCCAAGTTGGTTGCATCAAATTTGTATTTTTTTCTTTCTCCTTCTATTTACAATCTATATACTACTGCGATAGTACCGCAAAGGCAATGGGATTTACCCGTATTACTACAGGTAGAAAGATCTATGTGCTATACCAGACTATAATATATCTCTGTACCAAGTTTCATCCAGATCTGTTCAGAGGTTCTGGCGATTGAGTAACAAACATCTATTCATCCAAACTTTCGCATTTATAATAGTTATGTAAGATTTATGTGTAAGCTTTTACTTTTAAAGTTGAATAGGTAATAAATAATAGTTAGTGTAAGTATTTCATTTTATTTGAGCAATACAGACACACTCGCGTTTTTCTTACATGTACTTACTTATAACTTGTTCATTTTCATATCAATTACATTACATTTATGTGAAATATTGATAACTTGGTTCGAGATTGGACACCGGTGGCGACAATCAAATGATTCATTAGGAATCTATATAGACATAATACTTTTACATAATATTTAATATCAGTGTCGCGTTTCACATGTCAATATGGCGACAGTTGGGGGAGGCCTATTTCCAGCAGTGGACGTCTTTCGGCTGAAATGATGATGATGATGATGTTGTATCACGAGCCAACGCGAAAATCGGATTTTCACATATATTTACAGACACGACTACCTCAGAAATATTCTACCAACTTACTAATAGTTACCTATTAGTAAGTAGGTACGCAGGGCGTGCAGGGCGCATTTACATGCGCCCTGCACGCCCTGCGTAAAATTGCGCGCCATGGCCCGTCTACGTGAGTTTCGAAGGCCTATTTGACTCTTGATGATGTTTTTAAGTATAGATAGATGATGAGAGCCACTTTGTGGTATCGTAGGTATAAACAAAACAACACGAGTATGGGCAAGCTCGCTCATAAGCACCATTCGCACCATTTTGTCTGAGATTCAAAATGGTTCGTTAGTTTTCTCATGCTTTAGAAATATCACGTGAATTAAGCTTGTATTCATCTTTTATGTGTACGGTACTCCATATTACGACTATTTGTCACTAATATAATTATTTACGCGATCTTGATTGCTAATTCATACAATCCCACGATAATGAACACCTACCGATACCAATACCTACCGACTTGAAAAAGAAACCGTGCTTTATATATATTTACCACGGATATTTGCAAGTGCTCGCAATATTAATAATCATTGATTAATAATCCCGACTACATACTAGCTGGCTTGGAAATTAAAGGCGACGGAAAATAGTTTTTATCAACAAGGGCCGTCCACGGGCTGTAGGTCAAAATTTCCAGAACGAAAACGTTGGAACCAAAAACGAACCGCGTTTTCTTTTACAGTAGCTTCCCTATTTTATTTTATATCAGCCCTCTATGTCCTACTGCTGGGCAAAGACCTCTCGCATGGCTTTCCAATTTTTGTACGGTTTCCTTCTAAAATCGAAAGTGTCTTTCGAACTGTATATTGATGTCACATTCTAACGGGTTGTCGGCATCGGGTCGCGATAAATAATTGTATGGCATATCGTATCCTACATAACCGACATACTCCTCAAAATTCATCTTGCTTTGGCTATAACAAGAAAACAATTTTACACACGTCGATTCACTTGGATTTCAGTAGGTACATATGTCACCCACAAGGTAGGTTTCAAGGATCTGATGGCGCGGGCAAACATCGGAACTAACGCAGCTATCTCTTTCTTTTCTCAATATTTTTTACAAAACAATTAACAAAAGGTTTACCAACAGCGCCCCCCTGTCAGCTTCATTCGAGCGCCAAAACATTCTTGTACTACAAAACCCTTGAAAAGTGGGCGTTTATGTCAAATTATAAACAAACTGTAGCTGTCAATATGACTTATGGGGTGAAAAGTAGGCGTGTCTAGTCCGACTTAAGTTCAATCCACGACTTAAACTACGGGTGTAAGTGCCTTTCGTATATGTTAAGGGTCTATTTACACCCTTTATGTATAGGTTTTCTAGAGTCCAGAAAAAAATGAGCATATCTGGATTAAAAATAATAAATTTGCTTTCCATCTAACGTACTCTTCTGCTTTGGTTTAGAAAGAACTGCTCCAACTATTATTAAATGTGTAACCAATCAGCATGTTTGGTAGCGGGGTTAACCACCCAGGGAGAGTAACATGCACTAGTCATTCTCAAATTAGCGGAGGTTCTTTGTTCGAGTTTTAATAGAATATTCGATTTAAAGTAGATTAAAGTAAAGTAGTTAAGTCATTAAGTAGATTCGACGGCACGGTTGGCGCAGTGGCTGAGCAATTGGCTGCTGCGCTGCGTGTCGCGGGTTCGATCCCCGCACGGAACAAATATTTGTATGATCTACAGTTGTTCCGGGTCTGGCTGTTTGTGTATATGAGTTTAAATGTTTGTAAACGCACCCACGATACAGGAGAAATTAGTGTGGGGTAACGTATTTAAAAAAAAAAGTAGCTTACAAGGTAGAGGGGCCGCGGCTGTGGCCGATCGGCCGTCCTCACAGACCATCAATCTATGTAGTTTAATAAATAATACACAAATGTTACTTTTGGTCTGTGTTCAAGTAAACCTACGGATTACTAAGTAGTTACGCTGGTACTGTATTCAGCGTGAGTTTTTAGCTGTAAGTTCAACAATTTATTTGTTGCTTTCAGTCTTCTTCTTCTTGTCGTATCGATGTTACTTCTATGTTATACAGTTTGGGCCCAGTAGGTGGCCATGTTTATTTTGCTTTTAGTCTACGAAATAACGACCAGACAATAATGCAAGAAAATAATGGCACCAGTATCACGACAAAATAGTACTATTTCCTTGATTCTTTACTATTGTGTACTACTTAGCATATCGATTTACTTTTTACTTCATCATGTTGCATGGTGCAGTTAAGTGGATAATAATTACCCAACTTTATTACTTTACTATACTGATTAAACGATGTTTTTCAGTCAGTTGGTACTTGCTATCGCTCATTTTTGACTTTTGAACTTTTCTGATATTTATTATTAATACTAGAAACGGGATATTTACCATGTTTACTGTTTTTTATGATGTTTCTATAATGTTAGTGACCATGATAGTTTAAAGTATTTTCTGATATTTGCTATTGACCTCAAGAATTGATGATTGAGTAATCTAAAAAGGTAACTGCCTCAATCAGAGCTTACCAAGTTACTCTCAGTTAAAGCACAGTAAAAAACGGTGCAGGACTGCCCCGCTTGGGCAGAGCACCGCCGCCGTGTCCTCACGGCGGCGATAGGCGGAGACCTCTCGCGCCCGGCATTGGTCGAGGCCATGCTGCGGGGCGAGACGGAGTGGGAAGCGGTCGCCTCCTTCTGCGAAGCAGTCATGCTCGCGAAGGAGGAGGCGGGCCGCGTGATGGAGAAGACAGCGTCCTCCCTCCACTCCAGACGCAGTGGTAGACGCCCACGGCACCGGACGTCGGCAGACGATCTCCGGCCACCGTAGGCGCGGGCATGCGGGCGGCGAGTAATGGGCGACTCGCTGTCCGACCATATGCCCGGGTCGACGGCGCGTTGTGTTCCACGAACGCCTCAAAGAGTGTCAGCATAATGACGGGGCCCCCCTCTAGAGGGCCAAAGCCTACCGGGGTCGCGGGACTTATAGAATTACCGTGACCCTGGAACATAAAGGGCTATTGAAGGACACCGTGGATTTTAGTCAGTACAAGTCTGACAGTCCCTCCCGCTCTGCCCTGGGTGGGTGTATGATAAATGAGTCCTCATTTGATGATATTATAACGTTATAAAAAAAAAAAAAAAGCACAGTATAAAGATGACTGATACTGACTTTAATACTAAAAAGTCGACTGCGGTAAACGGCACTTACATGCTCATGGAATTAAACGACCAACCACTAGATCTCACTCCATAAAAGACGCCTCATCTTGTTATAGCGTCACCTTGCTTGAGGTCAACAGGGCAGCAACCGGTGGCTTCAAGTAATTGCTACCGGTCACGTTGTGTTACATATTATCCTGAGGCCAATTGCAGTACGATTACACCTAGTTATCGATAAGGATGATGTGACAACTTCCCAAATAATTATATTTGCGTGTTCTTGACGCAAATCGTTGGCACGTGTTTGGGATTTACCTACTCAAAGCATACTACTTAAACGATTGTTGTCGATAAAAGGGATATAAAACATTTTGTAAAGATACTTTATTCTTAGACAACCATGTTTGTAGGTTAATCTTCTAAATTCAAATACAAGAAGTTCTTTTTGTTCATATTTTGATTGCGGATTTCGATTACACGTATATTATTTTGATTCGATACAAACATGGCATAATGATAATTTGACTAAACGTAGTATGAAAGAAGAATTAATTTTTTTTATTCAAATAATTAAATATAAATGATGCAATGATATTTAAAATCGTGAATGGCCATAAAATTAATGACTAAACATGATTTCTAACGGACGTCTACACGTGGAAATAATTATTATAAAAAATATTTAAATTATTCAAGTGCTAGGTAACCGAGAGGGAATCATCAGTGCATAACATTATAATACTAACAAATGAACCTACTTACAGTTTAATTATAGTTACTTATTTATTTTGAATTCGAGATACAAATCTAGAATTTAATTATTTCGAAAAAGACATTAGAGAAAAATGACGATTGGTTTGGCATCGCCCATCACCGAAGAAGTTTAGATATCGGATATCGAACCTCTGCCAATCTTATTGACTGAATGATGTTTATACTTCAACATGAGCCCAAGGACACCATTAGAACATGATACTGTCCATCGCGAGACTGGTAGCCCTTGGAGCTCAAGTTGATTAAAAAAAAGAAGCATAACGTATACTACAATTGGCTTCAATTAAAAAGCAGCGTTATTATAAAATGTATCAATTTGTCCTTCGGTAATATTTTCACGAAAAAGAAGAAAGATTTGTTTAATACTTCCTTCTAACGCCTTCACTACTGTCTTGTTACCATCGTTCACAGGAAAGCCGAAGCCCCGGCCGGTCCCCCGAGCCT
Source organism: Noctua comes (assembly GCA_963082995.1). Taxonomy (NCBI): domain Eukaryota; kingdom Metazoa; phylum Arthropoda; class Insecta; order Lepidoptera; family Noctuidae; genus Noctua; species Noctua comes. The sequence continues at coordinate 5,803,061 of OY720277.1, forward strand.
GTTCACTCGCAAGGTGATGTTCTCTCCCGTGGTGCTGAAGCCCATGATCATCGGCTTCTCCTTGCTATTGTTCCAGCAGTTCAGTGGTATTGACGCCGTCATATTCTTTACTGTTGAGATATTCAGGAATGCTGGTGAGTTTTAAGACATATACTACAAAATTCTCACGTTTATATTATTTTATCGTTTATTTATTGTTTATATGTTTGTTGATTTTTTGAGCTCAATTTTTTTACAATTCTTGTGCCATTTTTAAAACAGTTCAAGATTATTATTAAAATCAATGCAATCAAGTATTTTGACAATGAATATTGAAAGGAAGAGTATTATTACAGACTGGTAGTTTCTAAGCGAACTGAATATTGATGCCTCAAAGTAGCAATTGTAGTAAACTGTAAAAGAATTCTGCGAGCAATGTGCCCTGCCCACTGCCACTTAAGCTTGGCTATTCTTCGAGCTATGTCGGTAACCTCGCAGATCTCGGTAACCTCAGTGGCTCGCAGAATGGATGGCCGATGGGGCGAAAAGTTCTGAAGTGGCGAACGCGAACCGGAAGACGTTGCGTTGGTAGGCCTCCCACTAGGTGGACCGATGACCTGGTGAAGGTTGCAGGAATCCGCACGGGACCGGTCAATGTGGCGACACTTGGGGGAGGCCTATATCCAGCATGGACGTCTTTCGGCTGAAATGATGATGATGATGTAAAAAATACTACCAAGCAATGGCTACTCTTATTTTATCAAATTAGTTTTCCTCCACCGGCACAGCTTCCGTGGTGGATTACGGCCATATTCCACTTCTACTCAGAGGAGGCTTATCTACCTGCAGTGGGAACGATACGACTGATTATGCAACGGCTAGATTATGCTTGTTATAAGGCTGTAAATCCCAACAAATTAAACACTCAAATATCAACTCCCTATCCATTTTAGGTTCCACACTAGACGCCATGACAGCTACCATCATAATCGGTGTGGTACAGCTCCTCAGTAACGGAGTCAGCACTCTGCTGGTAGACCGCGCGGGTCGCAGACCGCTACTGCTGATCTCTGCGGCCATCATGTGCGCGTCCATGGCGTCTATGGGAGCTGCCTTCTATTTCCACTTGAAGGAGTCACCGTGGCTTGGGTGAGAAACTGTTTCGTTTTAACTTGTTTGTGGTAGAAGTTCAGTCAAGATGGTTTAATCATGTTGAGAGAATGAGAGAAAGGTAGCTAACAAGAGGTATTTACAAGGCCGATGTGAGTGGCAACGCTGGGAGGGGACGCCCTAGGACATACACTGACCTTATTGGCGAGGTTATTCAGAAGGGTCAGGCGTGCGTGTATGACCAGATGTATGAACGTGGACGACGTGCAATAAGTAGGTAAGGATTGTAGCAGGTGGCGTTCTGTAGTTTCTGGCTACCCCCATTTTTTATTTTATTTATTAGGGAAAACAAACAATTACACATTAAGGATAACAAAAAAATATATAAGATACAAAAATTATACAAACTGTGAAATCAACCACGTTCTCCACAGATAAACAATGTGACAATATGGTAAATAACAAAAAAGATTAATACAAATAGTGAAGCATCACCCCCATGGGAAAAGGCGCGAGTTTATGCATGTATGTAAAAATCCAGTAATTGTTGTCCTATCCCGCAAGCGTAGCATGACGGGAAACAGGTTTTGTCGACGGAAGAATCGACAAAATTACAGATCAACAAAAGAAATCTGTTATTATGTCGGTTCTTCCGTGAGACTCAGGCGTAGTGAACATCTTAGAAACGGTGGTCATGCTGCGCGTGAGTCTCATCATGTATCTACATCGAACTTAAACATAATGTGCAAAATGAGGGTGTATTAGGTCCCTGTAGTACACCTTGATTCACTCTCAACGTTTTGAGCACCACTAGATCACATGTTATGTTTACTGTTTTATAATAGGATTCCTACCAAGTTTTCATTTGTGAAGCGACATCTTCTCGGCATCGTCTTTGGTGATGATAACGAAAGAATTGACAGTTATATTTTCTTTCTTTGATTGACTTTGATCGATCGGAGTGTTTCGTTATATGAACAGGTCCAGTAAATTGCATGTTTTAGGTAAATTAACATTAATTATTGCAAACTATGATGACTAATAATTATATGCTTACGTTTTCCTCGGTAAAGTATTGCAAGCGAAAACAATTTTCTTTGAGGAAATCTATTATTTATTATTACAGTTTACATAAAAACGAACCGACATATCCTTTTAAAACTAGGCGGTTTTTTAAACAAGTTAGCAATAATATAAATAGCGAATTCGGAAGTCATGTCGAACTTGAATGGTTGAATTGGATGCGTCCATGAGAGGTTGCGATCAGCCGCTTGAACGCGTCTGTATCTGTATTAATAAATAATTCATTAATAAATCATCGCAATGAAATACAAACGGTGCCGCACCGTATATACTTAATCGTTCGTATTACATTGCGGACGAGTTTTTGGCCGCACCGTCGCGTGTCGGTTCGGCACACCTGTAAGTAATGTGCTATGATTCGAACAGCGTACATTGTGTTCGAATCATAGTGGTCTAGGAGGATTTTTCCGATGAGGCGCGGCCCACCTAAATCTGCGTAAACGTTTACAAGTGCAACAACTTATGGACTGATATAAGTTTGAAATAAAGATATTTTATTTATTAACTTAAAAAACTGAATCAACCCATATCACAAAGAAAATTAACTAATTTGTTAACTTTCATTTACTCGTTCATAAACGTTAGTTACATCCAAGTATCCCATAGCATTATTTTTGCAATGTTAAAATAAAATAAATCAGTTTGTGTTTGGTGTAACTATTATAATTTGCAGATGGACTACGTTTTTTTTTATCCTTATGTGAAAATAAATTCTAGGCTCTCCAAGGAGAACTTGTCAGAAATCATAAATTATTCTAGCCGTAAATAATAGGTAGCTAGAAGTATGATTGTATTTACCCATATTACTCTCAAAGCACCTTACTTTAATTATTGATTTAGAGGCCATCATTTTAATAAGGTTTTTCGTATTGGAACAAAGCCTTGTCAGCGTTAACGAGTTGTAATTTGAATCCAATCAAGAATTTAGCAGAATTTACAACATTAAATGTGATAGTTCATTTTTGGCTGAAGATCAGCAGTTTCTGAAAAGCTGTAGAAATCAGAAATAACAATAGACAGTTTACAAAACCTTCAATGTCTCCTAGGATTTGATACTTGAAACTACGCAAAGATTGGTCATTTCGACTTTATCAGCGACTAGCACTTCGCCCGCGACTACGTCCGCGAAAATTGTGATAACTCGGCTAACATGCATGATATATAAATATAATTTATAGCCTATAGCACCCACGAATAATGTATCTTTCTATCGGTGAACAATTTTTTTGAATTGGATTATTAGTTCCGTAGATTACCCTCTACATACAAACATACAAATAAATTTTACCTCTTTATAATATTACTAGCTGTTCCCGGCATGCGTTGCAATGCACCTTTTCCTACTACCTACCCACTACCTACCTGCTACCCACCTACTACCCACCTAAGAACCTTCTCCTGACAATAACAAATACAACAAAAAAAAAATAGTTAAATCGGTCCAGCCGTTCACGCGTGATGGCGTGATCAAGGGAAATAGGGATTCATTTTTACATACAGGATGTTTTTTTAAACGTGGGCAATACTTTAGGGGCGTTTAATACTCATGAAAATAAGCAACTTTTACTATGGGACCGACCATGAAATCGCGAAAAAATATCAGCTACTCCACACATTATTAGTCGCGTAACTCGAAAAAATGTAGGCAACAGCAGATTTTTTAAATTATATTTCATAGTTAGCCCCATAGTAAGAGCACAGTAAGAGTTGCTTATATTTATGAGTACTTCACTCCTTAAAGTATTGCCCACGTTTAACCAAACACTCTGTATATAGATATAGATTTTACTCTTCTAGCTTATGCTCTACCTTGCTTCCAGAATCCACAAAGGATATTATTTAGGTATGAGATACAGGATTGAAAATGCGTCATCCTCCATTGGGTGTTGTGTCTAGTGGGCTACAGCCCGACGGTTATTGTTGCTGGCTGTTGTATATATGCAATTATCCTAACCTCGAGGACAATTATTCTGCTTGACCGATGTTGGATTTGGCGTGACGCTTGGTATCGAGAAGTTCGTATAGATGTCGCCAGAGACGGCTTGGCGTGTGTGTGCCGACGTCGAAGTGCGACTCGGACTCGCGCATGACGGGCACGTAACGTGGGATACGTTTTTTTTTACTTTACTTTTATAAATTTTAATTATTTGTTATTATACTGGCAACACATTCTGTGAAAATTTCAACTGTCTAGCTACTACGGATAATGAGATACAGCCCGCTGTTAGACAGACGTACGTGCGGACGGACGGATAGCGGAGGTTTAGTAATAGGTTCCCTTCGGGTACGGAACCCGAAAGGTTTGATCAGTTCCTTTATTGATTTTCATTTTAATTTAATTTTGATTCCCCCAGCTACCTCCCCATCGCTAGCCTGGTAGTGTTCATGCTGGGCTTCTCGCTGGGCTTCGGCGGGTTGCCGTTCCTGTTGCTGGGCGAGCTGTTCCCGGCGCACTACCGCTCGCAGCTGTCCGCCATGGCTAGTGCTGTGAACTTGATGTCCATGTTCTCGGTCATCAAGTCCTATCATATTCTTGATGTAAGTATTACTGAGTATTTAAATCTGATACTGAAAGTGCATTATGTAGAGTATAATTGAATTAGTTGTTTTAATTTGCCGCGGCATTTTGTATACGGCTTTCGAATCGTCAATTGGGTTCATAATATCGAGGCATTTTACTTTTTGCCTTCGGAATTTCCCATAACATCGAAAGTTTGCAAATCGACGTTTGTATAACACTCATCATTCTTCTACCCTTATCCCGATTTATTTGGGGTCGGCGCAGCATGTCTTCTTCTTCCATACTTCTCTATTACTCGTCATCTCAGCAGCCACGTCCTTTCTAGCCATATCATCCTTCGTTTGTATTTTGTTTAAAGTTTGTAATACTGAAACATTCAATATGCTGAGGACATGTATACCTAATGTCATGTTGATCTTAGATGGATGGATGGATGCTATAAGGTATTTTCTGAACTTTTGGCTGTTAAAATATACCAAAAAATCTCATATGGAATAAGAAACCGATTGTCCTTGGTAATAGTCACAAAGATTTTGGAAAACATTACTTACTTTTTAATTTTAATCTTCCAAAACACATAAAATATAACTTTAATAATAATTAGTATTCCGCATTCATTCGTTATCAGCCCGAATATAATTACTAACTGAAAGCCGAATCTGTTTGTAATAATAATTGTACCGTAATTGCCAGCAATATAATGTAAAATTACGAAACAGTATGGATATTTCACCTATTATATGCATACGGTATGTTGTTTGATATTAATAACGCGTAACTTCAGCAGCAATGAATTGGAAATGTAATTTTGTAGTACATTTAAAGCGTTGTTCCTTCGGTTATTTGTTAGATCGCAATCAACATACATACAGTACTACCCTTTAAGTACAGTCAGTAACGAAAGTCGATTAGCATTGTCGAGTACCTACATCCAAAATATCTAAATTGAAGCAATAGATCATCAATTTAGATGAATTAAGCTGAAATACTTTTCAGGATTTGTTTTCATTAGTAGCTAGTTTTAACACTACTTTTTAGGTTTCACCTTAAATGTTTGTGAAATAATTATGGTTTAAAAACCTTAATGAAAAGCAACTTTCGATGTTTGCTGTACCTGTTTATTTATTTACAGTAGGTAGGTAAACGTATATTGATGATTGACATTTCTGTAAATCTTGATGTAACACCTCGTCCACGCCTCGCCTAAAGGTCGTTATTCATGCAAACCGAAGCGAAAGCTCGAAACCCACATTTGGAATAACAATTCTCTTGTTATTATTAGTCAATTACTTGAAACGTGGGTAGTTGTTTGTTTACGATAAGTAAAATATTATTTTGAAGAAATTATAGAAATAGAAACATCAAAGAAGTTTTTATTTTAATTTCCGTCATAATAATATGATTTTTTGAACAAATTCGTGGCGTTTCCAAAGGCTGTGGACAGAACTGATTCACAACTCTTGAGACAGACTGTTTCTCTATGAAAACAATGATGGCGCGCAAACTTGTAACAAAACTGTTTTGTGTTGCAAAGATAGAATTGCTCAGTCTAGAACTACTGAGGACCCAGGAAAGTGACAAGTGCTTTTAAAGCGTATCTTAGGCCGGCTCCACACGTTGGCCCCAAAGTTGTTCCCAACGCCACTCGTCCAACGTGTGGATCTAGAAAATAGCATTGGCACCAACTTTGGGACGAGCGTTGGGAGTTGGTCGAGGCGTGTCGGTTTTATCAAAGGAATCTGCGCCAACGTTCGCGATCCGTCCACATGTTGGCGCTTTGCTAAGTCCTGAGTTCTGTTGCAACACGCATAGAGCTTGCGACGAGCGAGAATGTTATCATCATCCTCAAAATCACCACCCGTATGGGCAAATGAAAAAGTTATCAATTTTTTTTAAGTTTACCAGGCACATCCAATGGGTACGTATTAAAATTCCGAAATTAAATAAAAACTATGACTGAAATACCGACGTCCAAAACAACGAAATTAAAATACCGAAAGTTTTAAATGCCGATAGCTATTATATCGAAACATAAAAACCGATGTCCAAATGCCCGAAAGGATTAAACCCTGAATCTGCACACATGAACATTCAGTTTACTCCGACCAAGTAGGTTAGGTTAGGTTAGAACTGTGACCAGCTACGCGCGAACCGAGCGAGCGTAGCGAGCGGTGCCGCGGCAGCGGCCGGCGAGCACTTGGATTTCTGGGATTTTAAGCTTTCGGGCAAATGAACTTTCGGGATTTAAAACTTTCGACCAAGCAATCATTCGACGTTTAATTTTTCGGGACTTCTTCCATAGGTATTTTAAAATACGGTCTTTTAAATTTCGGTATTGTAATACGTACCCCATCCAATAATATGGAGCAATCGATTTCTATATCGGACATATTCACGTTGGTTCTGACGGGACAGGACTGGTGTAATAGCCAACGTGTGGACGCTTCACGAAATTAACCGACCAACGTTGGTACCAGCGTTGGCGGCAACGTGTTATTCCTACAGCGACATAAACTTCTCAGTAGCTTAAGTCTGGTCAATACATTTTTGACTGTTTCATCATAATCGGATCATCTCTGATAAAAAGTCATTATGTCTAGCGTGCCTGGTTTGTGCACAGTCCTTAGTGGGCCATTTAGAACTTTTATTCGTTCCCTGTGGCATTAAACTGGTTATTTTCAAAAATTTATTTGCTTTCTAAAGTCATACATATTATAAATTAAGGTAGCCCTTCGTATCTCTGTGGCGGCGGCAGCGTTGAGACTGCTAAATATTAATCCGGAAAGATTATGTGTATTATAGGAACTTATTTATTAAAATTTCGGTTTTTAAAGCAATCTCGATGTTTTGCAAAGCGAATCTAATGCGAAGTAAACCAACAAAACATAATTTTCCTTTCTCTTTACGCACTTCTGCTATAAGCAGTGCACTTATGTAATGTGATTCTCTTAATGTTTTATTGTGTGGATAAATAATACGATAAATAATTAAACATTCTCCTTCGCAGAGCGTCCTAACATCAGCGGGAACATTCTGGTTGTACTCCTGCTTCTGTGCCATCGCTTTCTTCTTCGTACTGTTCATGGTGCCCGAGACCAAAGGTAAGTCCCTCGCAGAGATCGAGCAACACTTCCGTGGAGAAAGCCAAAAGGAGAAAGTAGAAAAAATCAACATGCAAACAGTTTTGTAGTTTTTAAGATTTTTCTTGTTCTTGTGAAATATTAGGTACTCTGGTGGCAGTGGCGAAGGCTCCATACAACTCGATTCCTACCGGATTTCCTATGAAAAATGGCACAGTCAGTATTCTATAGACAAATAATATAATCACATTAAAGATATGTACTCCGGCTTACCTCTAACAAAAATTGAGCCTTCGTTACTGGTACCCAACCTACCCAAGTCGTTTTGTATTAGTCGAGAATATTGTAGGATTATAAGGAAGGAAGAAGATCAAAAACACAACAATTATAATATCATCATCATCATTTCAGCCGAAAGACGTCCACTGCTGGACATAGGTAATACATACTTATACCTACTTATTTTTTATATTTTAAATGTTTTTTATATCGTTTTATATTGGAATATTTAAAAATGTATTTAATATGGGTAAAAATAAATAAGGGAATAAAATGTATTAAGTATTTGTCAATCTTATTTTATTGTTTACAAGTTTGATTGTATGGACCCTTGCCCAAGGCTTTTACGAGTATTTTCCTCAATTCTAAGATAACAATTACAATCGTTCCATGTTCTTGACTAAATAGAAGAAATTGGGTAAAGATGTAAGAAAGTTTAGTGCCACTTGTGATTAGCTATAAGTTTAGCTACCGAAATAAAAATCTTGTTCTAAGGTTCCATTGAAGATGTATTCATTATAAGTAGCTCAATCTCTATTCTGTACAGAAAAGAAAAATTCTATCGTTTTACAAAACATTGTGCCTGTCGAAAAATGAATCGCAATTGACTTTGATGCGTATTGCTATTTGCCAGAGCAGATTCATTGTATCAAGCATGGTTGAACGTCGGCGAGGTAAAATGATAAAATCATCTGCCAAAGAAATCTGTCATTGTTTCGACACAATCTGTCGTTTTGTCGATTCAAAGTCAAAGAAATCCTTGTCTACGGTGGTCATGCTACGGGGGCTGGAGATGATACTATTATATGTACCACGGTACATGAAGATATTTAAATAACTAGCAACCCGCCTCGACTTCACACGGGTGAGATTTACTAATGAAGAATTAAAAAGATATCAAAATCTTGAAAATTACGAACACAACAAAATAAAAATCAGGCAAATGGGTCGAGCTATCCTCAAGTGATGCTCCGTCATACATGTGGCAATTGATTTTAATATATAGAAGACTAGCACTTCGCCCGCGACTTCGTCCGCCAAAATGTGGTAGCTCGGCTAATTTGCATGATATAAATATAATTTATAGCCTATGTTACTTCCTGATAACTTAGCTTTCTATTTGTGAAAAAAATAGTTAAAATCGGTCCAGTAGTTTCGGAGCTTATCCGGTACAAACAAACAAAAAAATCTTTTTCCTGTGTAAAATAATAGTATAGATATGTTGATATTATGTATTTTGATAGGTATCAAATCAATATCTAAACACAGTATTACTGTATCCAGTGAATGGCAGTTTATTATGGTGTGTATAATTGAAAATTTTGATTATACATTGGGAAGAAAATCAGAAATTTAATTTTCAAAAAAGCTTTGTAATTTTACTAATAGTTGTTCAAAATAGAAAAAATAGTTTGTTTTGAAAGATAGTTTGTTACAATTAACCATTACAAGAAATAACAACAAAAATAATAACATTTAAGTAAAAGCCTTTAAGAAAAGCTCTACAATATTTATACTTTCTAAAGGGTGTAAGTAGACCCTTAACGAAGCCGAAAGGCCCTTGTTGTTCCCGTCATTACCATATTATTTTGTTCTAGACCATACCTGGGAATCTTTTAGCTACGGAGATATTGGGGGTCAAAGTTCCAACTTTTTTTTAAAAATAAAAGCTTTTAACGTTGTAAATTTACTTTAAATACATACACGACCCTCGTACTATTCAATGCACCCATCAGCAAAACGTTTTGTTTGCGTTACATTGAGTTTTACTGTGAAACGGGATTATTCACCCCAAAAAAAAAATTGTGTAGGGTTACCTAGTTTGATGTACAGAATGCTTGGTTGACAGCTTCGTGAAGGGTCCGTTTACACCTTGTATAAAGGGTGTAAATAGACCCTTAACATATCCGAAAGGCACTTGTTCTCCCCGTCTTTGCGAATATTTTTTTGTTCTAGACCATACCTGGGAACCTTCTAGTTACGGAGATATTGGGAGTCAAAGTTCCAAGTTTTTCACAAGTTTTTTTTTAATACATGTTTTTAATGTAAGATTTTTACTTTACACACCTCCACGACCCCCGTAATATTCAATCCATCCATCAGCACAATGCTTTGACTGCTTTCCATCGAGTCCTACCTTAAAACGTGAGTTTTCACCCCAAAAAAAAAGTCGATTCCCAGCAATAATTTTTGCGTAAAGTTACTTAGTTTGATGTACATAACAGAATGCTTGGTTGACGGCTATGTGAAGGGTCTGTTTACACCCTGTATATGTTTTGAAACAATGAGAATAGAGTCGGTAGATGTAGAATTGTAGGTAGTAACTTTTTAACTGTGATAGATAAGATAACGTAAGAAGTAGGTTAGTACCATAGTGATATTAATATAGTAAGATAATGTACTATTAAAAGGTATGACGATGTTTTGTTAAAAAAATATTTTTTAATTCAATTTCTTCAACTTTATTGTTCCAATTATAGCTTGGATTGTTCAAACATACTAAGAATATTTATTAAAAAGCTTTCTCACACAATTGTTTTTTTTTTTTTAATTGAAATATACATATAATTTTTTTTAAAGCTTTCTGAGATAAACGACTTTGTTTCAGTTACGGTAAACATTTGATTTCCTAAAACAATGATAACTTTTAGACAAAGATCGAGCTTCCTCCGTAGTTATACCTACTGGGAAACGTAGATTTAATATTGACTTTTCCTTATGATATCATTTTATTACAGTCCTCTTTTGTTCTTGTCAACAAGTTTTGTTTTATTTTAATGGATATTCTAAAAAATCTCTTGTTTTCTTTCTTTGTGAGTGTACGTTGTATTCGGATTCTGATGTTACTAAAGGTTTCATGATTTCCTGAGTAGATAATATTCGAGGAAACTGTGGTTTACTTTATTCTTTTGTAAAAATGTTGTTACTGATTTCATTTCGATGTTTTAATTTTTCTGTAAACAATTGTTTGTTATATTTATGTCAGTAGACCTACGAGAATTAAAAATAATATTTAAACGAATATATTTTTATTGCACGCTCCTCCCCTTTAGTTTTAAGTTGTAGGTACCTCCTACTATCTCAATATAAACATTAAACTTTTAGACTAAGATTGATTGTCAAGGTCCCGAAATTTCTTGCAAGTATTTCCGAGGGATGTAACTCTACCGTAATCTGTTCTGTCGAAAAAAGTGTCCGTCACAGTCGGTGACTGTGTTTTCATGACACTTCACTTTACTAAATTAAATACTTGAAGTAGTTGATACCTATTTTATTGGATAAACTCCTGATATACAGGGTGTAAGGGGTAGCCCTTCACAAACTGACATTCAGCTCCTTATTTTGAATCATACTCCACCGGAATTTTTCTCCGACAAATTTTCATTTTTCAATCATTTTTTCAGTTTCTATTCCTTTATATTATTATAACTAGCCCACATTGTCCCACTGCTGGGCAAAGGCCTCTCTCCACTCCTTCCAAAGGTCACTCTTTTGTGCTACTTCTTTCCAATTCTCAACGAAGACATCCGGTTCGTCTCGCCATCTCCTTCGTGGTCTACCGCGACCCCGTGTCACTGTTTCAGGGCACCAATCCTGAGCTTTACGGGCCCACAGTTCGTTCGACATGGGACAGACATATCCTGCCCAGTCCAATTTAAGCTGGGCAACCTTTTGAGCCACGTCAACGATTTTGGAGCGCAGCGTAGTTTTTTTTTGTTTCGTACATGATCTGTTAATTTTACACCTAAGATACAGCGCTCCATAGCACGTTGGCAAACCTTGAATTTTTTATTTCAATGTAAAATTGAATTCCCAGTACGCAGCACTCCATTTATGTAAATAATACGACTAAAATAACAAATCCAACAATGGATGTTGAAATACTCTAACGAACGACGCGTGAAATCAGCTGTTCCTGCTAGCTACGTTCATGTAACTCGTCGTTGCGCTTGCCGTTGACTACGTTCGTTTTGCCACGGTAACGATACATTGTGTATGAGGTAATAAAACAAATCAGATTTATTGGATTCCCATAACGTTCCTAAAATAATTTCTTGTATCGGTCATCTTAGTATGATATACTGAATTCACCCCATCAGTCTGCGGAGGGCTGTCACTTACAACCTCTATAGAAAATTAACCAATGTCGCTTCTAAAAATAAACCTTTTTATTTCCACCTTCCTTGTATTTATTATTTACCACTGTTTTTGTTTTTTTTTTAATCGACAGCCTCTGTTTAGACCATGTGCCTAGATGTATTCAATTAGCCACCCTTGAAGGCTGTCATTCAAAATTAACTATCAGGAAGAAAAGGCATTAAGACCTTTTCTAAAAAAGTTACACATTAAAACGTCGGAAATAACACAATATCAATTTATCGCTTTTCCGAGACTTTTTTTGGAGAAAAAAATGTTTATCAATAATTTATACATATGGAAGCAGAACTCCTTCATAACAAATGGGAAAACGGCATAGCTTATTAGTTTAATCAGCTTATAATGCTCCCAACTCCTAGGACAAAGTAAGTAAACCACCACGCGGGACCTCATTAATATTGAGTTTCTAGCCCAGATAATCATAATCATACTCAAAATCATGACATAACACTACTATTTATTTACAAAGGTGGGAGACCAACTAGAATTTTACAACAATCATTAAAAAACTCATCTTAATTGCAAATCAAAGTTGCAAATACACTGGTGGCAAATATTCTTAAGAGCCAGCCAGGACGATTCAATTTATTTAAGTGAACATACAGCAGGGACGTACATACATTTGACAAAGGGTCGCCGGGTTGGAGCGATGTGCCAGCATACGTCATCAATCTGTCTCGCTGACCCACTTTCCAGTATTGACACAGCGTGCAACACAATTGTACCAGCCTCGGCCATAACGACGGAGGATTTATGCATTAGGAATAGCAGCTGATAATGATGAACAATGAGGATCATCGATTCTCGGTAAGTCCGCGACTAACTCACGAATCGTATTAAGTAGGCTGTTTATTAGGCAATGCTTACATGAAACCTAAGGCAGATATTGTATTTCGTGGAATTTATTAATTAAATATTATATGGTCCATGTTTCAACGCGTATATCTATCGTTTGCGTCTCGGTCAGGAATCTATTGTAATGCCTTCATTAGGCTCAGAATATACCTAATATGTTACACTCGAATATGACAGTTATTCATGCAAGATGTTGCAATATTGAGCATGTAATATCAAATATCGAAGTCGGTCCTAATGTCATGATTGGACTGTGAGAATGAACTGGTAATGCCCATATCAGTTCGAGGTCCGATATGTTACCCATTACATGTTTACAATGGGATGCCTTCAGTAGTTCCAAATTGGCAATCGATTTTACGAACAATTCATGTGAACTTCTGAGATTTAGAACTAAAATTTGTATCAGATGTATTTGTTCTCACGACCAAAAAGGTAGGAACCTAAGAAACGAGACATCAAAAGTGAAACTATTCCAAGATAGATGAAGACAAAAATGTAATCAATCAATAAGTCGAACAAGTTAAGAAATTAAGAACACCCACCCTTTACCACTTCCCGCAATGAGTGTCAAACACGCTCAATTGCACACGACATTTATAGGTGCGAGTACAACAGTAATAATCATAAATACAACATTATGAGATCTGAGACACAATAACAACTGCCTGACTCCAAAAATCGTGAACTCATAAGGCTCATTATAAGTGTAAAGTTTCGCAGCACGTTATCGACGCGTCGGTGTCGCCGCGCGGGCGCAGGTAAGGGGCGGCTTGCCTCTGTTGCAACGCGCACACTCACGACTAGCTAACTAGCGAGGATGACACAGATCACTGCACGGCCCGACATCACGGATACAATGTTCCATTTATAAACAACCGCATATATTAGTAATAGACATCTGAACGCCTGGCTTTACCTGGATTGATAATGTTAGACAATTTGTAGACGAATCCGTATGAGTTACTTACCGTTGCCTTTGTGCGTCAGGCCAGCCAACGATTGTTGATCATTCCCAAAATTAGTTTTTTTTTTTTTTTTTTCGCTCTGCTATTGCTTCGAGTGCTTAGAAAGATCGGTCAGCCGGATGCTTAATGCGAAGATTTATGCTCGCATTTTAAATTTTGTGGCGACGACACTCAACTGCCAAAGCTATCATCATCATTTTCACCCACTGCTGAGTATAGGCCTCTTTGCTTGTGCCAATCTCCACGATCCTGTGCCAATCTCATCCAGTAAATTGCCAAAGCCATCACATCACAGAAATCACATGAAGTCATCAGAAGGCTATAATCATCATAGTGCTATTCGGAATATGACGGAAAACTTCTTAGATTTGATAAAGTCAACACTTTAACAACGACAAGACATTTTATCTTCACTCATCATCGCTTAGTGTCTTATGGCTTGCAATCAGTACTAATGATGTACCTACGCAGTTTATAATCATTATGTTATTATCTGTACTTGTATGTACAGACGCGGGCTAAAGTTTAGTGATAGTCACCGATTCCCCGTCGCGATGTCACTCGCACATGTGGCCTTCGAAAGGTAAAAATGTAGTGCATTGCTAGGACCTCTCTAGACGATGCCTGATGGCATCTATGTATGTGTACTAACTATCTGATTTAGAAATGATTACGATTATTGCCTTTAAGACCGTATGTTTTAAACATAAGTCAAAACTACTTGGGAACTAGTTGGGAACGACACTCCGGTGATAAATTAAATATATAAAACACACAGTGCGTGCAGTATAATGAACATAGCGTGTTTAGTGAACTCATACCACCCAACACGATATTTTTCTCTATACAAAATCAACTTGAGGCACAAGCGCATAGCATACCTACATCAATGTCCACTGAACAAAATAATCGAATTTGTGTACAAAAGGAAAAGGAAACATACAAATAGAAATTGAAAAAACGACCAAATCAACTTAGTACTTTTGAAATAACAAAGAACTGACAAATCAATTCAGTAAACAGCAGTTAATAATCACAATAATGTTGAATGTTATTTCTCAGGTAATAAATCCTGCACTGACAGAACTGACAGACAAACATTTACTTTAAAATAAATGGGAGCATTTTGTCGATATTAATTGTATGTATTCGTCACGTAACGGAGTCATTATTTCTCGTTGCATGCGCCTGCGCCGGCAGCCGGGAGTCCCACGGTGACGCGTCGCGAGCGCCGCGTTGACGGCCGCGCGGCAGATGCACGAAACTAGACGCAAACTCACGCGTGAGCTCTTGCATCGTATCGGTATCACGCTCACCAGTACCGACTTTCCTATATAAACAGCGACTATTCAAATTTAATGTATTCAAAAGCTAAAACTTTGTAAAGTAACACATCTTCAGAGCTTAGTTTACTTTAAGGTTCATGAAAGCTCCCCAGTGATGATTTTAGTAAGTGTCTGTTTATTTGGATTTATGTGCATCAAACTTTCTAGTTGTGTATTTGTGCGTATGTCATGTAATTGAGCACCATCATAGGTGACTTACCCATATTTTGCCTATTTTAAATCATTATTGAACGAAACATTGCAATATTTTTTATCGTTATTTCTTATCTGTGCTTTCGAAATAAATTGCCAAGTAAGACGTAACTTCTCTTTTCACTTGTAGTCCTCAGGCCATAATGAAATTTTAACCTGATTTTTTTAATCGACTTCACCTAATTTCAGGGTATTGAGTAAATGTAAATTAATATTTTTCAGTACATCGTTTTGCTAACCGCACTTGCGTGGCCGGCAAGTAAATGCGAGCCTCCAGTAAACAGCTACCTCCCTCCGTCTGGCTCAGGTGGCCGACCATTCTCGCAGTATGGCCCACCTGGAAGTAATGGTGGATCAGGGGGCGGATCTCAACCTGGTGGTGGTTTAAGCCCTTCTGGACAAGATTCTTACTCTAACGGACAAACTGGCCCATCAGTCGATACGCAATACGGTCCACCGTCATCAAGAGGCAATGGACAAGGATCGCAAGGTTTTGGGTCTCAGCAAGGACAAGGCAATTTCAATCAAGGAAGCACACCTGGTTCTCAATACGGTCCTCCAGGGCGCGGTAATGGTGGTAATGGAAGGGGAGGACCCGGCGGCCGAGGCGGTCCTGGTGGTCCTGGCGGTAGAGGAGGCCGCCCGCAATCCTCTTACGGTCCACCAAATCAGCAAGGAGGATCAAACGGTGGAGGATCAGGGTTCGGTCAAGGACCAGACAGCTCATATGGCCCGCCACCTACTGGAGGTTTCTCACCCTCAGGCAGTGGACAGTCAGGCAATCAACGTCAAGGATCTCAGGCGCCAGACTCCAGTTACTTGTCTCCCAGTGCTGGTTCACAAGCTTCTGCTCAGTCTCAAGCTGGTTTCAATAGCGGGGCTGGTGGTCGGCCATCTTCGTCGTATGGTGCTCCTGGATTTGGTGGTGGCTCGGGAGGTCCCGGTGGTCGCGGCGGTCCAGGCGGGAGAGGCAATGGTGGTGGTGGATCAAGCTATGATGATGGACAATCTAATGTAAGTATTAGACTAATGTAAGTGATAACTCCTAGAGCATACTTCACTTTTTTTTATTTTTTTTTAAGAAAAAGCTTTGCCCTACTCTAGGAATTTCTCCTGTATCGTGGGTGCGTTTAGAAACATTTAAACTCACATACACAAACAGCCAGACTCGGAACGACGACCTGTAGATCATACAAATATTTGTTCCGTGCGGGGATCGAACCCGCGACACGCAGCGCAGCAGCCGATCGCTCAGCCACTGCGCCAACCGTGCCGTCAAACGTCAACTATTAAATTGTATACGGTAAAATTTCCTCTCCAAATAAGAAAGGGCTAATATCTCAACAGCGTCTTTCAGAAAAACAGATAACTTTTTTTTAGTCAGGGTAAGAATGTATATAACTTGTGTATAGCATATTCTGTTGTTGCTTTTCAGGAGCCGGCTAAATACGAGTTTAGCTATGAGGTGGACGACGCTCAGACAGGTACTAAATTTGGTCATTCTGAGCAGCGTGATGGCGACCTGGCCACTGGCGAGTATAACGTAGTGCTGCCCGATGGCAGAAGACAGGTTGTCGAGTACGAGGCCGGCCTGCAGGGATACATGCCTCAGATCCGATACGAGGGTTGGTTCATTATCTTGGTTGGCGATACGACACCTGTGCATAGCTTTTGTTTTACTCTGTATTTAGAAATACTAAATAATTGCCATGCTATAGAAACATACGAGAAATTGTACTTGGAGAAACTATAAATAGATTAAATAAATATTGCTGAAATCTTTTGCTAGTATTATAACAATGCAACCAACGACTTGTTACATGATCCAAAGTTAAAACATTTGACACTAACTAAAGTATTATTTTAAATTTTCGTAAAATCATACACTTTAGCAGGAAAATGGTTGTTGTTTAAAATTATCTATTTTCGTAGTAAAATTTGTGTGAACTAATCTACGCATTACCCAAACAAAGCTGTTGGTAATTGAGTTTACTTGCTGGTTCAAATTCGTATTTAATTAGTGGTCTGTTTTATTTTATTTATTTTTGTTCAGGTGGCGGTAATGGTGGCTCCGGAAACGGATTTGGTCGTGGTATGAAAGTTCAATATTTTTTACAATTTCCTGACTTAAAAATTGTAATATTGACAAACAGGCATTTTAACGTTTTCTTCACCTATGTTACACATTTGCGTTTTATAGCAATTTATTTTAAAGTCTTTCATTTTATTTTAAGACAAAATGTCTTTCTTTTAGATTTATAACAAAACTGAAAGGTTCTCTGTTTAAGTAGAATCAAGATGTGTTTAAAGAACTTTTATTCAAATTTGTCATTTTACAGGTGGTGCTGGATCGCAAGGTGGAAGTCAAGGTTATCCTCAAGGCGGCCCTGGTGGTAACTTCCCAGGGGGCGAAAGTGGTTACCCAGGATCTGGACAGGATCAATCTGGTAGCCCTGGACGCTACCAAGATGGTGGCTTTGGACAGGGAGATTCAGGAAGTCAGGGATTTATGGGCTACCCCAGCGGCAGGCCAGGTGGTAATGCAAATGGCGGTGGTAATGGGAGGAGCGGCAAAGGTTCCCGCGGATCTAGCCAAGGTGGTGCTGAAGATTTGAACGACGGTGGAAATGGTTACCCGAGTGGCGGACCACAGGGTGGTAGCGGTGGTTACCCTAGCGGTGGTAGTGCGGGAGGCAATGGAGGCTACCCCAGTGGCGGTCCTGGCGGAAATAATGGAGGTTTCCCTAGTGGTAATGGAGGCAACGGCGGTGGTTACCCAAGTGGAGGACCCAGTGGATCACAAGGAGGTAGAGGTCCCAGTGGACCACAAGGAGGTAGAGGTGGCCAGAACGGAGGCAGAGGACGCCCAGGATCTCAGAACGGTGGAGGCAATGGTGAAGAGGGGTACCCCAGCGGTGGCCCCAGCGGCCCCCGGGGCTCCGGATATTGATAACAAAACAACGAAACCGACTCTCTAACAATAAACACAAAACGCTTCAGTAAGTTCAAAACTTACAAATTTAAATGAATTGTATGTATAGCTTTGTAAATACATTATGTAAAAAAAAACAATTTGTTTTTATAACTCATTATGTTTCCTTTATTTTTAAAGTACAACCGGTATTCATGCAAAGCAGTCATATGGCTATCACAATGCTTCTAATTAGTATGGTGTCGCCTTCACACATTAATATTAACAAAAACAATTCAAGAAAATAATGGTGTAAATGCATACAAAACAATATAATTATTATATTCGAATGCATCAAAGTATCACGAAAAAAACATTAATAAACAATTACATGGGTAGGCTACACTGAAATAGTAAATTATGAGATTCATACATATCTCTCTTTGGAGTTGGTGCCACTAGGGATGTTTCCTGTGTAAAAAAAATATGATTCTATTTAGTCCGTCAGTTAGATTATCGAAAAATATTGGATACTTATTTTTTGTTTTATCAAATCAATAAAAATTGACGAAGATAGAACGCATCAAAGATCATGAGGGGGGCCGGTGACGTCACTTTTGGGTAAAAAATGTACTGAATTATGACGTCACATGAGTTTTCGACGCACTGTAAAACTAAAAATGAAGACGATAGCCTTCAATTTTAGTTTTCTTTAAAAAAATAAAAAATACATGTCCAATATTTTTTGGAAATCTATCTGTCGGACTAATTAGATTTTTTCAGGAAACATCCCTATTACCAATTTGATGGTTTATACATTTTAATCCTTCAACTGCGCATAGGTTAGAGCCATAGAATACTATTCAATACAACTCTAGGCCTACAAATATTACAAATTTCACCTCAATTTCGCAGGATTTATCAAATTATCTTAGCTACACATTTTGGTCTTGAAATTGTTTCCTACTCGTAATTAATCTACCTACACAAGTTCAAGCTTAGCTTGTTTTTCATGATTAAAAGTTAAAGTCAAATAATAATTATTATGCTTATGGATAGGTATTATTACTATTATTTAAATAATTCTGCGGTACTTATTCTGTAAGTACGTTATTAAAATCTACGTCGAAAAATAACTTTCGTCTTTATTTCTAACATTCGTTTGAAAGGTAGCCAAAAAAGTGCACAGTCAAAGATAGTAGGTAGTTAAATCAAAGTTATGAAATAGTTCACTTGCATAAAATATAGGCAATGGTTTCAGCATTCGCAGTTGGGAAGTGCATTTCGACCAAGAGGACGAAAATATTTCGTTTGGCAACTACTTTTTATTGGAAAGGAAATAAAAAAGATCCAGGAGCAATTTGTCTTTCAGGACACACACAGCCGCACTTCATACGTCAGCTTATGTGGCTATTTATAAGTCTCTGTGTAGTTTTGTCTTTGTATACTTTGAAAGGTTAACCTTGCACAAAAATACTAGACTATTCCCTTTATACTCTGCGGAATTGATGATTTCGTTGAAAAGTTAAAGTGGGTACTTTATTTACCCCATTTCGGTTTCTGTTTTCAATGGAATCATTTGTCGTGTCTGGCTGCATAATCTTTGATATAGCCTTATTTAAACACTGCAATTCCTTGATTTGCCGTCTGCGGTGGTCTGCACATGGATGCTGTTCAACGAGCGATGCAAAGCAATTCTCCCCAGCGTAGTGCACAGCATACTAAGGCAGTATAATTGTTATGTTCCGAAACGACAGTATTCAAGATTGCGAGCGCTTTGCTTTGTGGCCGACCAACTTCCCTAGTTACTACTACATATGTATGTATCTATAACTAACCTACACGTGCATTTCCTGATGTTCAAGTTTTGTGAACTTACAAAGAATTGTTTAACCGTATCTAAAATGCTCTGCACAGTATTTGCCACGTTTCGTCACAAAACACTTGAAATGTGAACCGTGAAAGATTTGTTGAACAAATAATCTGAGACATTCTGTGCAAATTCCTGCCCACCTATGCTTTAGTGCAATATCACGTACTATTGCATTAATATTAAGAATAAAATTGGTATAAGTAAAGATGCTAACGAACTGTCCACCGATGTCGCGATGTCTGAAAATAAAACAAAAGATAATTACATTGCATTAAGTACTTGCTTACACCAATGTTTGAAACCATTGCGATCACACATCCGTTGGTGGTATTTCCTTCATTTTAAACTTTTCCTTATCTTAAGTAGTGGGACAAAATAGTTCAATTTACCTTTACCCACCTTTGCTTTCCTTTGCCTCAGGTGCATCCTTGCCAATAGTAAAGGGTAGCGCTATGTAATGGGTGGACTCTGTTTCTCTTTGGTATAGCGGCGCTATCGTAGCTTGGCACTAAAACAAACATAAATAAATGAACATAGAGGACATTTTGAGATGGACGCTCATCAAAAACGGTACGAGGAAATATAGAGCAAAGTGGTCAAAGGAGGCAGGAGCCCAATTTTTGGATAAAATGATGACGGAATTCGGCGATTTTTGCAAATGTTGCTGGTTTATTTGACTAGTATACTTTATTTTGCGAATTAATATTTATATTTCGGCACTGTTGAAGCGCCATGATCACGGATATCATAGTTAATATATCGTTTTAAGTACTTAACACTTTTGAACAAATATTACAGTGTTAGTGACCACGTAATTTTCAGATTTGTAAAGGTGTCTCTGTTAAGAGCTATATATACTTCTATTTACTTACTTTTAATTTGATGGCTCCATTAATAAAATCAGAGGTGGTCGCATAGAAGCTTAGCTGCAAAATCGTTTCTGCAGCATCAGGCCGTTCAGCCGACACCCGGTACCAGGGTCCCAGGACGTAGGAAGAGGGTGCAGGCTTGTCGTTCACGAGCCACTTCAGGTGTGCCTTCGGGCGGGATGGTGGTAGTGAGCAGTTGGCGACCACCATGTCGCCAAAATGGTACTGCTCTTTCAGACCCACCACGCGGGGACCAGTTTTTGGAAGTACTGAAAGATAACGAGATAATCATCAGTTACAGAATTGGACGCTTAATTAATTTTTTTAAATGTCCCATGAAAAATATAATTAAGACAAATAAACATTTGCAATCAGAGTTCAGGTTTAATTTTTTTTTTACATCCTTTCCCTAAGTTCTATAAACATATGCTTAACAAAAAAATAATGCGCTGAGTTAAAAAAATTATTTAAAAAGCAAATCCGTGTTCGACACGTGATAGATAAGAAACCTCAGCTTATCACAAACGTACAAGCTCTGAACCGTATCAGCATCGCCTTAACTCGAACCGTTCACTTTTTTCTATCCTTACTTATAAGCACCCGATGCTTATTAGCTAGTAACAATGAGGTGAGGTGATGCCGATACAGGTTTTATACTTGTTATATGAGCTTCAAAGACTTACAGTGTATATTAATGTACTTCTGTCTATAAACAGTAGCAAAGTTGGGCGCTTCGCCGTTCACTTCACAGGAGTAATGTCCTGACGACTCTTGCGTCAGGTTAACTAGCGCCACGACTGTGTTTGAAGAACGTGCTATCTGTAATAGAAAGAAAATAAAATTATAAAATCATATCTTGGAGACTTAGGTAGCTAAAGCAGCAGTGGAGCAGCCATGTCTATCGAAAGACCCTCCAGAGTCCTAGAGCGGACTGCGAATCGTCAAACGTAGTGTGGAATGCGCCCAGCTAGGCAGACCGACGGCCTAAAAGTTGGTTTGATCAGACTGAATGCGGAAGGAGGCACACCGGGTGCTTTAGCACAGCTTGGAAGAGGCCCAGCAGCATGCTCAGCAGAGGCAGGTGAGCAGCTAACTCAGCTGGAGTTGATTAATAAATTAAATAATCAGAATACACTAAAAGAGAGGAAGTCTAAGTATAGGAATCGTGTACCTAACAGTGTAAAGCTAGCAATTCAATCGTAATTGTAATGCAGAACATGCGTATTGTTTATAGCGTTCGCGGCACACCGTGAATTACCGTGCGGCCACCCACTACTTCCCGTGTATCCGTATTACCGTGTACATGTACACTAATAACGTCACATTACCGGTCGACATCGGCATAATCGTCTTGACATTAGTCACAACTGGCCGTTGAGACATTCTTGCAATGCCATAAAAAAAAGAGTGATTTGACAGGAGCTATTAGACAGCATAAGAAAGATGGCGGGAATCTTAGAGATATTAATAAATAAAAAGTTGTATTTGTAAGGACTGGAACAAAATTATAGAATTTCTTTCAATATGGCCTATTTGACGAGGTATTTTTCCGATTATAGGTATGCGCTGGAAAAGGTCTACGTATTCGTACTTTCGACGAAAAGAGCAACTACTTAGTGAGTTCGGAGTTCTTCCAAGTATTGCTGATATTCCGAATAGTTGTTCAGAACTTACAGACAGATTTTTCCATGACGACGACTTCTAAGTTTATTTGCAACACGTTGGATGAAGTACAAAAATCAAAAAGGGAGTTGTTTTCGCTGAGATACACCTCAAAATAGTATTGAGATGGACACGTGTAACGAATAAAGAAAAAAAATATTAGCAGACAAAACAAATGATTTCAAGATCTTGCGACTGTTGAATTATTCCGTCATAAACGTTCGAGATTTAAAAATACATCAAATCCAGTCTGTGACGTCAATGTACTAAACCGTTCCATGTGGTATTGTTTCTATAAAAATGTTTTTCTACGTAATTAGTTGTGTGTCATTGAGTTTGTTTATATCAATAAAATAATTGCATGACGTGACAATTTGGGCTCGTTCCTGACTGATTGCTCAGAGATGGCAAAACACGTCCGAATGAGTTGGAAAGGAATGGGGGAGGCCTTTGCCCAGCAGTGGGACAGAATAATAGACTAATAAAAAAAAAAACATTTTTCTTAACAGCGGTAGATAAAAAAGAAAAATTACTGAATAAGATTTATTTTTCATTTCTTTGTACCTACTTGCATTAAAAGTAAAAAAAACAATAATTAATTTGATCATCAGCTTTGAATGGGATCAATGAAAGGAATTAACTCAGTTTAATTACAACATACATGATATACTGTTCGTAATAAAACCTGTCGTCTACGGCAGCAGCTACCGTACTTAGTAAATCTGAGCACCATGTAGCTGCTATCAACACAATTAATCTATCTGCAACAGTTTAATATTTCCAATAGGTATTTTGGACGTTAGTTCAATTCTAGCTAATTCACCTTCACTTAATTATTATCCAATTAATCTTACCTAGATAAATTGATGATTTTAATTAAATATTAACTAAATACCGTACTGTTTTATAAAAATCAACCATAGAGTTCTTCCGTCCATTTTTTATAACTCCACATAATTTGACTTTATAAATAATAATTCATCTTCATATTATTAAAAGGTTGTTCGACAGATGTGTTTGCTGCGAACACAAAACGAACACAAACAAACAGCCTGCAATACATTGGTAACGTATACGCAGTCAACGGTTATTGACTTACCTGTATGAATCGGGAAATACGTAACATTTACATATGAAGCTTTAAAAACGAATCGCCAATCGCTTTAAGTTAAAACGATTGAAAGTGTTTTTTTTTATTTTCAGCTTCTGCTTCGACTGAAACGGGGCAAAGGTCGGTCCTTTGACGGTTACAGCGAATCATACTACCATAGACAAATTCATGAATAATTTATTCAATGATTTATTGGTATAACTAGCTGACATTTTGATGCAATCTAACAATGCTAGTCGTTTCTTCACTGACAGTTACATTGTTAAATGTTAACACTAACTTTATCTGTTGTAGAATTACTTGTACTAGACTGCGTCGTGTGCTATTGTTGTGCATGAGGTCCTGGGTTCGATTTCCAGGTCGGGCAATGTGTTTTGGGTTTTTCCATCAGAACTTTCTTATTAACAGCCACGGAGTCTGGATTTTTGCTTTTGATGGCAATAGGCTCGCCTCTATTGCTTAGGACCTAAACCCAACCGGCGACATGTGGGTGTATGTACTATAACAGGTTAAACCTCTGCCTAACCCTTCGGGGAAAATACATGCGTGATGTTATGTGATGATTTGATGAATTCCCTACTCATAGTAGCTACTCGTACGAAATGGCATGAATATCGGGAAAAAACGTGAAAATATGGTTGGAAAATTTGTCTCCAGAATCTACTCGATGATAATTATTGCTCATGAAGCTATGGCGAACCTATCATATAGTTGGTTAAAACACGAGTACACAGATAACCAAATATAGTTTACAGATAAGAATTGTTTGCTTAAAATAAAATAAAAGCGTATTTTTTCGATGTTCCGAGCATTATCAATTTTCCAACATTACATTGGGAATATAATGTGAATGTTATTTAAAAAGAATTAATTTAAAGTAGTTGAATGAATTTAATAATACAAAACAAAACAACAAGCAGGAACGTTGTCAGACATGTATATAGAACGTTCACCCACATTTCGCTGGTTATGTTTCAGCCCTATGTTATTAGGGGTGAGCGTAATGCCATTAACCGGGCACAATTCTAGATTCCGCGGATGCTACTGCGAAATTCCATATGGAAAAATCTAATAACACTGTCCGACCTAGGAATGAGAAGTCTGTAATGTAATGTAATGTAATGTATACTACTCACTTCAACGTGAACTCCAGCCAATGGGAAGTTATATACAGGAGGTTCATTCTTAGGCACGTAGCGGTAGAACTCGTGTCCGTCTTTGTACCACTTGACGGAATACAGGGTGTCCCCTTCCATATCATACTGACAGCCCAAGAGGGCCATGCCACCTTCCGGCTCATGTGTAGGTACCCTGAGCTCTACCAGACGAAGACTCCTTACTGAATCTGAAAGACATGAAAATAAAGTATTAGTGCTAGTGATATACAAAAATATGACAAAAAGGCAATAGGCCAAATGCTAGGGCATTGACTCGTTGTATGACGTGCGAGAAGTCATGAGTTTGATCCCATTTGCATTTTTTATCTTAGCACGCGTTTAAAAAGCGTAAGCTTAGTTTGAAGATTTATCAAAAAAATAATAAGTAAATTGACAATGTTGACATAAAAAACTAATGAGCGAATAAATTGGTAGAATAGTTAGTAATGCCTATTACCTAATTTTAAAAGAAATTAAATTATTTAATATTTCAAATCGATACTGTATCTACAACAACAGCATACATTCACTCAACGGGTAAAAAAATAAAGAATTACTTTTTACCGGAGTAATAACAAGTAATTTTCCATATTAGAATGTAAAATGGTAGTCGCTAATGTTACTGTTACACCCTGTATACATTAATAAGGCTTTCGAGGAATAAAGCAAATTACTCGCTTTATTCTACAAAAGACTAATTAATATCTAACAATTTTCGTTGTTTACAAACTAAACATGTAAGCAAGATTATGTGATTTTATTATCTGATATAAGATTTCTAAACCTTCACTGATTAATGAATAAGCTCGATCTTCATTAAAGTCTTTAACATGATTCTCGTTCTATACGTGTGGTAATTTTTGTCACTGAGTATAATTGACTATGACTCATTCACAGTTACAGAAGTAGAACTCTACTATGAAACTGTAGCTACGTAAGAACGAACCTATCTAAATGGCATGGATGCGTACGCACATAGTGGCTAGGAGTACACCGGGCATGACAGATATAGTATAATTATGTACACTGAGCTACAATACCTTGCGTCCACAATAACAACAACACGAGAATCGTCCTGCCAAACATCTTGGTACAGTATTCTCAGCAGTCAGTCCACATAACCACGCGCGCACTTCACAGTACCCCGACAGCTGTACAGCTCACACTTCACTTCACATCACACGGATCCATCACTGATAAATCACTGACTAGAATAATTTAACCGAACATCAATAACAATTGTACCTTTGAATTCAGTTAAAATCTGCCGTTTGTGATGTCTAAATAGGCCAGCGAAATTCCGGCGACAGAATTCTAAATTTAAAACTGGTCGCCACTGAACTGTCTGGCGCATGCGCTGTGCTAACAACGTACTGCCAATATCAAGAAGATTGCGTGCCGATGATTAATATTTGCAATTTTTATTAAATATAAAGCGTGCACTTTTTGCCGCGAGCGTACACGCAGGGTAAGGGTTGGTGGCGTGAGCTCAACGAATAATTATTCGGGTGCACACGTGTGACTCAGACCAAATACATGCAATAATGTTAATTATTGTGTGTATTACCAGCGGCATTAATTATTATGATAAAAGACTATACATAGCTAATAGTTTGTTTGAACAACCGTTAATTATTGAGGGTCATGACACACCAGCGCACCGAGTCACAGAATATTGACGCTACCTCATATTTGGATGAAGTTGGCGTGTATTGTTTTGACTTTTATTGTGTGCGGGGTCAAAGGCTATCCTTTGTTTTAAAAAAAAACGATACGAAATTCCCGATTTTTTATGAAAATGAAAAAAATATGAAAGTTGAGTAAACATTGACTGCAAATAGTCGCTCTAGCAACGTTGGTTTTGCTTCATCCCATTAAGACTGGTTTTTCTCATCAATGTTCTTTAATTAGATACAAATTATAAAACTGTATAGAATTATATCTTTTTAATTGTACCTCGGCTAAAGGTCAGAGTGGATCCAAGTTATCATTCGCGGTAATTTCAATGTTTTTGTTACGAATTATCTAATGAAAACATTTACTAAGATCAAATGTATAGACACAGCACTCAAGATTAAATAATACGGTGTGTATTTTTATGTTTGAGTTGTTTACGCTTGAGCGTACACAGAATTATAAAACTATCTAAAATTTCAATTATTGTTCTTGTAGCCTTCTGATGATCCGGTTGATGACTGTTGCAATTTAAAAAAAAGAGTCCTACCTACTTTTAAAAAAATTGTTCAGGCTAATTGAATTCTTATTTTTTTGCGGTTCTCGGGTGGATAATGTCTATGGTTAAGTCTGCTTCTGCACTTATTTTGTGTGCGAATAGTATTAAATAAATAATATAATAGTGTAAAAATAAAAACTTTCTGCATAAACAAATTACTGGAAAAATTGTACAGCTGTTTATACAAAACATAACCAAAGCTAATTTGAAAACTACCGCTCATAACGTTATGTCGTCACAGCTTTATTTCCACTTGGCACAAAGTTAATAAAACGTGGTTCCGTACACATCCTGGCGTGAGAAGCTGTAGTTATTTCCGTTGTGGCGTCGGCCGGCTGGCGCTAGTTCTAACACTATTCGCTAGATGTCGCGCGATGCCTGTTCGTGGAGATTCTAACGGTGCATTGTGGGAAGTTTCAATAGTTTGATTCAGGCCATTTTCTAATGGTATAGGAAAGAAAGAATGTAAGACGACAGGAATGAAAGTGCAGTGAAATTATGGGATTTTCTTTGCGTTGGACGAAGTTTTAAACTTTTCATTACCTAATTAATTAACCCATGTGTCAAATATGTATGTAATCCAGGGCTGCAGGACTGTTCGAAAGAGATACCGTGGCCCTGGAACACAAAGGGCAAAGAAGGAACATGGATGGGTTTTAGTCAGTAAAAGTCTGACACTTCCTTCCGCTCCGCCCAGAGCGGGGGGG
The DNA here is from genome assembly GCA_963082995.1 of Noctua comes. Taxonomy (NCBI): domain Eukaryota; kingdom Metazoa; phylum Arthropoda; class Insecta; order Lepidoptera; family Noctuidae; genus Noctua; species Noctua comes. The sequence goes on from OY720277.1 coordinate 5,831,155, forward strand.
AGGGGTCATTTGATGATTTCCAATCCGAAAAAAATACTAAACACACAGAAGAAAATAAATAAACACAGAAAACTACTGACACTGAAAAAATCCTTTCGAAAAGTTGCATGTTGAGCGTGAGTGCAGACAGAGTGCATAAACACAAAATCATCGCTGGAGGAGGCTTTAGCCTGCGGTTCCACTGAGGCGGAGCGGAGCAGAGCGGAGATGAGCTGTGCCGAGATTCACCAATCACATGACTTGAAATCCACATCTCACACAAACAAAAACAAAACACCTACCTCTTTTCACAGCTCAGCCCCGCTGCGCACCGCTCCACTCTGCCTCAGTGGAACCTCAGCCTTATGCTCTTTTTTTATCACAAAAATACAGTGTGCTATCGTAGGTCATCGTATCCCTCTTCGAATGTGTGGATGTCATTAAATGAGTAGACAACCAACAGTTTCTTAATCTACAAAGATCGTTCATATTGTGTAGGAGATAGTTAAAAAATAAGTGCTTATATTGTGATTAGTTTCAGAATGCCTTGTTGGTCTTTGACGTTGAGCATGATTCCCAGGTCCATTAAATACATGGGACTTGAAAACAGCTGGGGAAATGTGGGTAAATTAATCATTAACTGTTGCCCGCGACCGTCGTCCGCGTGAATTTTTTATAAAAATATATTACTTCCTTATTTGAATCGGTTTTTGTGAACAATTGCATGGGTTTTAACTTTTTTGCACGTAACCCAAATTCTTTTTCTGGTATAAAGGTAGCCTAAGTTGCTCCTTATCACTGGCAGATAGCATCAGCTATTTGCCAGTAGAGTCCCGTCATAATCAGTCTAGCCGTTTCTGAGATTAGCCGGAACAAACAGACAGACAGACAAGAATTGAAAAAAAAATGTTGTATGTACCGTATAGTTATACTTCCGCACGCATTCAGAAAAAGCTGTTATTTTGGAATTACAAACAGATACTTCAGGTTTATTTATTTGTGTGCATTAGGTACACGTCTGCTACCCATTGGGGATTACAGGCGTTCTTTTATGTTACGGAGATTCAAGAAAAGTCAACAACTGAGTACGAAATAAAAACTGCACACAGAAGGTCATCCAATTTTTCAGTAGTAATTCCCATCCTACTCGCAGATTAGCTCTGTGTAAAGTTCACCTCATTCTTATTTGCTCTCAAGAGGTGAAAATGGCGCTCCAACGGCTAGAGATTGTAGTGTACGCTCGGCATCCCGGCTCTTAAACTATTGTAGTGAGCCCAATCCTATTCCCCCGGGGGAACACATTCAGTTGCCTGGACGTTCTGATCTCTGGAGGGAATATTATCCGGATGCTATGCTCTCTTTTAAAGGATCTGGACGTTTTTAGGTACTGTATTGTTATTTAATTTTGTACCTTGTTTTCTATTTTACATGAGCGGAATTACAGTGGAGTTTTTCAAGAGTGAAACTTGTCTTTGATAATTAATCATTGCATTTGCTGGTTATTGTTGGTTAAGCAATATTCGTATAAGCATCAGCCTATATCGTTCCCACTGCTGAAATATAAAGAAATAAATAATAATAATATAATTATAAAAATAAATATTATAAATATAATATAGATATTCGTAAGTTGGTTGTGAATTTAGAGCCACTTTTAATCAAATTGTTCATATTGCTCACTCTGAAATAACTGCGATGCATTTAAAATTCATCAAAACTAGTTTGTTATAAATTGTGCTTGATTACGGAGTTGTGTTCTAGTTATTTCATTTAGTTCAACTTGCTGATTTAAATTTGAAATGGCACGAACCAAATAGCACTCAAATGTATTATAAAGCTAAATTGAATACCCTCAAATACATACGTGTTTCAATTTATATAATTCCGTTTGTATTTTATTTAATACCAATTTAGTGTTTAAAGCGGCCTCTGTGAACGTAATTGTGTTGCTAGTGCTGTACAAACGAATCGTAACCACATCAGTAACAGTTAACAGTTAGTTTAAAGCGGTTGCCCAGCTAACTAACCTTGAATTTGTACAATTCGGTGTACAACAAAGCTCTGGATATCTCAATTAATGTCGAGTTGCGGTACACGTAAGGCACGGTCCACGGCCGACATATGGACAAATAAGTCTATTTGCGAACATTTAATATTCGCTTCGGGCCCGCGTTAATTAAGCCGGGTTGGTTGGGTCCGCATGCCCAATGCCCGCACCCTCGAATCACCCTCGACTCGATAAAAGAAACAAAACACACGCTGCCAACATACAGACGGTAAACCCACAATACGTTTCCAAATGTTTTTGTCAAAATTTTCAAATAACTCGTGAAATATTTCCTGTTTGAAAAGTGTTGTCAATGGTACATACATCAAGCAAATAAAATACGTGTAAATACGATTCTTTCCTCTACGTCTGCGACATAGAAGTCTCTTTATAACGTATTTTCTTCGTTCTTTCATAGAAGTCTCTAATAAGACACTAAAATATTTAGCTTATAAAAAGATAAGTAAAAGAAAATGTGTTCCATTGAAACTTTTTGCTTAATTAGAGACACTGTATTATTTATAATTAAATTTTGCTCTATTCCTGAAATCTGGCTCCCGAAGTTTTTATTATGGGCTCAGGTTGGTACGACAGCGGTACAGATGTAATAAGTAACTGCCTCCACTCCATCGCTTGACCGATAAAAGGCAAAATAAATCTCAATAAAGCTACCTCACGTGGCGCACACGAATGAATGATTAAACGGAGGCGTTTCTTCATTTGTTTTCACTTTAGTTCGGACAACATGGTGGTGTGTGTGTAGTCTAGCTTTACTAAGGGAAAATTACACCGCCCGTGGGAACTCGCGCGAGTAAATCATCATTAGAGGAGCCGCCGCGGCCGTGGGACACGCCTCGTCTTTATAAAAGATTCAGCTTGATACAAACGAGACGGACGAGTAATGGCCGAGTTACTTGTGCGTTGTTCGCACAACTTTACACGCGCTGTATTTCATTTAGGCGTCATTAAAATTAACTAAGACCTATGGGCGTGTACGCACAAGTAATCTCGGCAATTAACCGCCCTGTATCGCATACTCTTAGAATGGATGGCTCATAATTAGAATGAATAGGAGGCGGCGATACAACGCTTTCACAAGGTTTAAACGAACTTGCGGAAAATTTGGTGCTTGCCTGTAATTGCTCTTTTTCTTCGAGGGAACCTTCATAGGTAAGTAGGCTCTATTCGTAAAATTTTGCATATTTCAGCAATTATGCAGATGCGTAAAATAAATAGCTTTGTGCAGATCAATACCTGGAGGGTTTCCCAAGTACTAATAATATTCTTTGAACGTAATAAAACCGTTGGTAGGTTAGAAAAGCCGTTGCGGGGGTTAAACTTAGTAAAACTGAATTTTAGAGCTGTAAATCTATGCTTATAAAATAAGAAAATACCTATTGGTTCCCTGGGTTTTTGGTTGTTTGTCGGGAAAAATATTGCTTTTAAGAGCTGCATGTTGTGCTCTCAGTTTGACTTCTCCTGATGCTGCTAAGTAATCAAGTTGGACCTGACGGCAACTTGGCGACGTCCGCACAATCGTCCGCGAGGTAAATTTTGCAACTTGACTGGTATATTATTAAGTTGGAAACTTTAAATGCAGAACATTTATGAAACTGTGGAGTGGGCGGTGGCCGCAAAGTTTTGTTAATCAGAATAGCGGGAGGGAGCTGCCGGGTCAAACTAGTTAGAATTTTCACCTCGCCTATCCCTTGACATGGGCCCGACCGGGAATATTTTAAAATTATTCAATTTACATAGGTTAATTGCCCACTTATTCTAGGAAACTACGTGTAGACTGAATTTTGTGAATTAAATGGTTTGTCATTACGTAATTGTCAGGTTCTTGACTACTGTTGTATTTCTGACAGTTTTTGGCCAGATTGCTGTCGAAATCAAACTAGAATCAATATTTTTTATGACAAAACAAACAAAAAAAATATCTCCAGCGCCTTAGAACTATGATAAAATCATTCGCAAACCTGACTCAGTTGTGCAGACTTCATATATTTAAAAAAAAAAATCGGGAATCAATAACAGAGTGCTCCACTACGTGTAAACTGGAGCCTTATACAGTACATTCAATAGCATTGTTCCGCTGGCTTTGTGTCCTTGTGTGCCAAAAGAGTGAACATTAATTCATATTTCTTTTATTACTGCGTGCGTCTGTTTTGGTGAGCTCTTAGGCTCCGATGGAGTGCTCCATCATATCCCAAGGGTGTCGTCGGCTGTGACAAGGGATATGCGGAACAGGGCGGACCATCAACCTGGTTGGCTCATATACGCCTGTATACGTATTCGGTATTCTTACAGCTACGTTGTGTATTGCGAAGACCATGCGACTTAATTTTTTTTGTTCTTCTCTCGATGGTACTATTTCATTGATTAATATAGACTGCCACGTACGCCTAGTGTTGGCAATCGCGACTTCTGAGCAAGAAGTCCTGGGTTCGATTACAGGGACTTTTGAAATTTTCAGTAGCAGCCACGGAGTCTGGATTTGTGGTTGACGACAAAGGCTCGCCCCCAATTACATAACTGGTGAAATGTGGGTGTACTGTTAGGTACACCTCTGCCTAACCCTTCGGGGATTACAGGCGTGATGTTATGATCGATATTGTAGCCCAGCCCAGCCGCCTCGATTGATAGTTTTTGTTCCACGCACTGCCGAGTTTAGGCTTCTTCTCCTTTGGGTCATGCCTCCCTGCTTTGTGATAGTCTCATCCGGGTCGTATCTGCCAGATCTTTGCAGGTCTTCCACCCATTTAGTTGATAGTTGACTATCAGTCAAGCTACCAACGAACGCTTCTATTTCCAATTACAGCACGGTATTATGTAGGTATTCTATAATATCAATTTAATAATCATCTAATTAGCTCCTTGTGAACCAATTAATTCAGGCTTCAGTGGATGATAACATCTTAATATAATCGATTAATCGTACACAGCTAACGTGAACATTCCCACAAATCGCTTTGGTCATTGCAATGAACAGTCAAAGGGAAAATTTCTGCCAGTCCGGTTTTTGATCGAAAGACGGTCGACCAGATTTCAAACTTATTACTTAGAACATAAGGGTGAAAAGTGGCAGACCCTCACTGGACTCGGTAGTACTGTCTTCGTGATGCTATGTCTTAGTCCCTTATAAGGATTGAATCAGAATTTCTAATCATTTGCCGCTGGGGCAAAGATTTTCATATCTATCGAAAGATATGTGTGAATTCCATGATATTCAAATTCACTAACTGTAACTTCAGTTGTAGCTTCAATTGCATTTTCTGTGTGAGAGAGAACAAGCTATTTCACACATACACATAAAATTAGTAGCGCTATTGTGTTATAAATATGAGTGGCATAACCCGACTCCACCTGATTGTTAGTATACTCTCTTGCAGCACAGGTATGTACGAGTATATTCAGGATTGTTATAAAGACATTATTATGAACTGAACTACTTGAACTTATATGTACTATATAATTTCTGGGATAATAATATTTCGTTTGAACCACTTTCGACAACATCACTCAGCAAAGATAACATTTTATGCAAATGTAAAGAAATTACACGAACATTTAATTGGTCCGTAGGGCCGCATAGTACCAACCTAACAACTATTACACAAATTAACAGCATGTAATGTTCGCGAGCACTCCCAGGTTCGCCAACGTAATATAATAATAATATATCAGCATTGCACGCCATTATCTTCTTATATGAAGGTAATATTGTTTATTGCTACATGCCTACGCGATATTAAATACCGACCGGCCGTGAAAGACTTACAGGAGCGGAGATTTTCAGAGGTGAAAAATTGCATATTCATCATTTTAAGGGAACCTGTAGCTTTCAGTAAATGTTTTACAGAAGGTTACTGGCAGAAATGTTTATTATTAGTATGTTTAATAAAATTTAAATAACTTAAAAGATCCTTGCGAGGTCCTAGTAGTCACCGCTGGTCCTGCGCCTGATCTCTTTCCGGTGTCGTCATGCAGTCCCATCGGATTATGAGGGCACCTATCTTCATAAAGGACAAGAGATAGCACCTGTGTCTTTAAACGCACTATAATGTCAGTCTCCAACATCTTCCATGGCTAGCTACCATTGAAATTTGCCGGAATTCAATCGGGAAGTTGGGTATTATTTATTTCCTTTATTCATTCTTTCTCTTATCTAATACATTTTTAAATATTTTCAAAAACAAAAGTAAACAAAACATTTAAAAATATAGAAAATAGATGGCCCATCGGCATCAGGAACAAGGTCCAGGCTGCCGGTGGTCAGGGCTCCAGAGAGAGGAACCGCCTCACTATACGTGCCGTGTCCAGGAGTACTGCTTTCTGAATCAAACCCTTGACCCAGCCGCGCAATGAGAGCCTCCTAAGGTGTTGGTCGTGGCTCTCTGCTATTAGTCCATTAACCGTAACAACTATCGGTACAATGATTGCAGAGTCCACGTCCCACATGTCGACAACCCCGTGTGCTAAATCAAGATACTTGATTTTTTTTATCATTCTCAGCTTTCACGAGATTCTCGTCATGAGGGACAGTGATGTCAACAATCATTGCACGGCGCTCTCGGCGATCTATCACCACAATATCAGGTTTATTTGCTAAAATAGTCCCGTCTGTGATGAATTGATGATAGATCGATCCAATACAATGTATTATTTATTATTATTAGCCATCATGAAAATCGAAAATATTTAAATTAAATTCAGCTAAAAAACAATAAATCTCTATACAAATGTATATTTACACTTACTATCGAAGCGCAAATAAGTTTTTAAGGGATTAACTATCGAGCATGTAAGTTAGACGCTTATTAAAATATTGTAATACTCAAATAGTTAATGAAAGTCTTATTCACGCACGTGTTTCGGCTTTTGTCTATTCTTAAACTTGAATTATATGTTAAGTTATTAATTTAACTAAATGATACGAGTAATTAAACCACTACGAGGCTAGAACTAGCTCTAAGAATCTACATACCTACATATTATCTTACATGAAATTCGTTACAGACCTAATCTTTGCGTAAATAGTCCAATTTTTATGTTTTGCTTTTCTTTTTCTTTTTTTAGACATTGCTTTGATAAGGTGAAGAAGATGATGAAGATGAAGCCATTGAAATACGTAGAAATAGCCGTATAAGAAGGTTATTTGAGTGTGGTCTATTCGAAAAGTATCTGATGAAAAGATGAACAAGTTGATCAGAAAACATGTGGATGCTAATTTGTAGTGTCACCTAAAAATTGAGTGCTTTGATTTGAACATTTGGAATAATGTTCTTCATTTGACAATTCAGGTTATTTATTTATTTATTTATTTATTTATTTATGTACACACAAAATACTTAAAAAGAGATTACATTAAAATAGAAGAGCACAAAGGTACTGCTTATTTCATGAGAAATTTCTTCCAGCAGACCTGCGAGAGGAAAGTAGAATTAGAGATGTAGACACAGTGTGTAGAAAAGACATAACAGGAAAATTGAAACAGGAACTTAAAACAGAATTATACCTATATAAAATAAACATACATACAAATATACACACATATAAAATAAATACTAGTCCTGTAAATATATACCTACAATAAATATCCAGAATATTACAGTATAGAGGAGAGGTAATGCTCTTTGACTTGCTTTTTAAACAGAAATAAACTTTTAGAATCGAGAATGTTAGGCGGAAGTGAGTTCCACAAACGTACTGCGTGAACAGAGAAGGAGTTGGAATAGAATTCAGTTTTATGGGATGGGAAATTAAGATGATGCCTGAGGTGGGATCTACACAGAGCATCAGAAGGACGGGTAAACGAAAAACGATCTCGCAAGTAGCTGGGATATGCAGGGTTATACAGGATGTTGTAGAGGAGACATAATATTCGAGTGTTCCTGCGAAGACGGATAGGGAGCCACTTGAGTTCCTTGCGGAAGTGAGAAACATGGTCATATTTCCTCAGGCCAAACACAAAACGAATGCAAAGATTTTGCAGACGCTCCAGCTTATTCAACAACTCCTCAGTGGCATCCAAATAGCAGGCATCAGCGTAATCAATGATCGGCTGAATCAGAGTTTGAGCTAGGTAAATTTTGGTTTTAAAGGGCAAGAAGCTCTGTAAGGATTTAAGCGAATGGAAAGAAAAGTGCACCTTACGACTAACCTCATTCACCTGAGCTCGCCAAGAAAGATTGCTGTCTAATAAGACACCAAGGTCCCTAGCTGATTCAGCATAGGCAATGGTTGAACAGCCCAGAGATAATGGAGTCAAAGATAACAAGTCAAGTGCAGTGCGATAGTATCTGCTGCCTATGATCATGGCCTGTGACTTAGTAGGGTTAATCTGTAAGCCATACGACTTAGCCCATTGATAGATACTTTCCAGGTCATGATTCATGGCACCGATTGCTGATTCCGCATCAGCCAGCAAGAAATGTCGATACAGCTGCAAATCGTCCGCGTAGAGATGGAAGCTGGAAATGATAATTTTGGTAACAGTATTAACGAAGATAGAGAAAAGAAGAGGAGAGAGAACGCCACCCTGAGGAACACCAGCGGTAAGATCACACCAATCAGAGTAAATCTCTTCTTGGCGAACACACTGAGAGCGACCCCGAAGATACGAGTCAAACCAGGCTAACGTAGAGGCAGAGAAGTTAAAAGATTGAAGGATCCCAAGAAGGATGTCGAAATCCACTGAGTTGAACGCGCAGCTAAAATCAAGTAACACTAAGACAGTCAGAGATTTATTGTCCATAGCCCAGCGGATATCGTCAGTAACCTTCAGGAGTGCAGTAACAGTACTGTGCCCAGTACGGAAGCCAGATTGGAAAGGTGAAATAAGAGCATTAGCCGATAGATATTTGGAAATTTGACCATGAACAATGTGTTCGAGAACTTTGGAAAGGAAAGGAAGAATGGAAATGGGTCTAAAATGGGATAAGGAAGAAGGACTGCTAATTTTTGGAAGTGGTATTATGTGAGCCTGTTTCCAGGCTGACGGAAATATACCAGAGAATAAAGAAAAATTAACAATATGAGTAAGGATGGGGAGCAACTCTGAAATAATGGGTATTATCATTCTCGAACACAAATTATCATGGCCCGCAGCAGAGGAGGAAATAGAAAGAAGGGATTTTTTGACATCGTCTTCAGAGACAGGACTGAAATTAAAAAGTGTACACTGTGGTAACGGCACGTGAGAGAGCTCAAACAAAGTTGAAGCTTTAACGCTTGGGTCCAGGGAAACAGGTGGACAAGAAAAGTGCCTGTTAAGTGCGCACAAGTCGACATCTTTACAGGCACTCGTGGGAGATTTGCCGATACCCACAGACTTTAAAAATTTCCAGACATCAGAGGAGTTACAATTAACGAGAGATTCGTGGAAAAAGCGTCTCTTGGCATCTCGACACAGACGATTGCAGCGGTTACGCAGAGCTTTAAAGTGAGAGAGATTAAGTTCCGTGGGTCTACGCCTATACCTACTCTTAGCCTTATCCTTACGAGCAATAGCATTTTTAATTTCAGTAGTCATCCACGGAGCAGGATTATGCTTAATTTTAATACGCCGACGAGGAGCATGTTTATCGTAGAGGTCTAATATAATGGCATTGAAATTGTTCACTTTTTCATCGATACATTTGCTTTCAATAACGTGAGTCCAATCGATATCACCCGCATCGCGTTTCAAAGCCTCCAGGTTTATGCTATTGAAACTACGAAGAAAACAGAAACGAGGCTTAAGTTTCGGAGGTCGGATACGATAAGAAAGGTAAACGAGGTCATGATACGAAAAGGTTGCAGTCAGCTGCCCAAAATCAGCAACACTGTTAGGTGAAGATACGATCATTAGGTCAAGAAGAGAAGGCGTGCAATTTGGGAAATTATGGGTCGCAGAAAGAGGAAGAATTTCTAGATTAAAAGAGGATAAAAGCGAACGGAGTTTCTGTGAACGTGAATCATTTTTAATTAAACATGTGTTAAAATCACCCATTAAAATGACATGCTCGTATGATGGGCAAAGATTATTAAGTGAGGATTCTAAGGAGTCAAAATAGTTAACGTGAAGGTTTGGAGAGTAAAATACGGCAAGCAAAACATTGGTATGATTTAAGGTGATCTCCAGAAACAGTGATTCAGCCGACCCAGAGTACTGAGATGGAGACGAACTTACAATTTTGTGCGGTATATCGGCGCGTATGTAAACGGCGACACCACCACCACCCTTGCCAATCCTGTCATTTCTGACCAGAACAAAACCAGGAAGTGCGTAGTGCGTAGAAAGGAGAGAGGGCTTAAGAAAGGTCTCAGATATTAAGAGTGCATCTAGATGAACATTACTAAAGGATGCCAGAAGATCCGAATAGTGACCAGGAACACTCTGAGCATTAATATGGGCTATATGCAGATTCTTAGGATAGTTAGAAAACAGAGAGGAAATATTGTCACGCAAAGTACGAAGTGGAGGCTCACTGTCCGCACTAACGAAACTACAAGTCGAGGAAGAACAAGAGAAAAAACTGTCATTTAAGTCAACTGGAATATTCATAGATAATACAAATATTATATAAATATATATTATATAACAAAACAGAAAATAACAAAAACTACAATTTAATACTTAAACGGCTGGTTGTTATCAAATACAACCACCCTAACTCACTAGTTTTTTGGAAGAATTGTACAAATCAGTAGCAACAAAAATAGAAGAACGCATAGAAAAGAGAGTAACAATGTTTCAAATTAAAATAAAATAATCGCGTAACACAAAATAGCCACAATGCACACTTTCTATGCATTACACGAAACGGGAGTGGAACGCAAACGTCAAGTTTTTAATGTCATTTTGACAGTTACAATCAGATGAATGACATTAAAAGTTTAAAACATACCGACAACTTATTGAAAAATAAACACTACACAAAATTTACTGTGAAGGTGGTACAGAGAACACAAAATGTTTAAAGTACCGGCGACGGTTAAAAGTATAGAACAAATTAAAAGTTATCGTACAATGCAGCAAATTTACAAAGTAACTTGGTAAACAAACAATGTTACACAACGTTGAACAACCAATGGCAACAACATTAGTTACGCCGGCGCGCCTTTCTTTGGCCTCTTGACGGTGTAGCGGTAACTTCGGTGGGGCTCGCACGCATAGAAGAAGCATGCACCTCTGACAGCGCAGCATCACCAGACTCGCCTGTGGCTTTGGGGAAGCGCGAAACCAGTTCTCGAAGTTCGCCCGGAGTTTCAATCTTGTGACGCTTACCATCTGACGTGACGATCACAATCCTGCCCTCCACCGACCAGCAGTTCGGCACCCCAAAATGCTTGCGTGCGTCCATGAACGTGCGGTGTCTTGTGTGGGTTAAGAATTCGGAAATTGTGATACCAGTACCTTTCAGAGACTTTTTGCTCTCCCAAATTAAGTGCCGGTGCTCAGTGGTGTAAAGTCTCACCAGGATAGGTCTAGCTTTGCCATGTGAAGATCCCAATCGGTGACAGACATGAACGCTTTCCTTTTTGACCTCGGACAAGCTCATTTGGTCGGTCAACACTTTGTGAACCACATCAAGTAACCCTTCATTTGGTAGCTCGGCAACCCCATGAAACAATAAAACCTTTCTTCTCATCATTGTTTCATGTCTGTCATAGCCAAGAGAAAGCATTTCTATTTGTGATCTAAATTTTGAGAGTGTCTTCCATATAAAAGTTTTAAATTCAGCGAACTCACGTGATAGTGTTGAGATATTAGGTGCTGGATCAGATCCTGAGGATGTATTTCTGAGCTTGTTCTCATACTCGGCCATTCGCGAGTTGAACAGCTGCTCCAGATCTTCCAAACTTGTCGCCATTTTAGAGTCCATATTATTGGATAGTAGAAAAGTAAGTAGAAACAAGAATGTGATGTCAGAAATACTTGGAAATAATATATAGTGAGAGTTGGGTGGTTAATAACAACGAAATATAATTATAACATTAAAAATTCAATTTAAAATATATTAAATCAATTAAAACTTGGAGTAACCAAAATATGTGTGTTAACCCTGTGTCTACCCACACATCATCGGTTAATTTTTAATCGACCAAAAAAAAGGAGGAGGTTCGCAATTTGACTTATATAAAGGGTGTAAATACACCCTTAACATAACCGAAAGGCACTTGTTCTCCCTGTCTTTGCGATATTTTATTTGTTCTAGACCATACCTGGGAACCTTATAGTTACGGAGATATTGGGGGTCAAAATTCCAACTTTTTCACAAGTTTTTTTTTTAATACATGTTTTTAATGTAAGATTTTTACTTTACACACCTCCACGACCCCCGTACTATTCAATCCATCCATAAGCACAATGCTTTGAGTGCTTTCCACCGAGTCCTATCGTAAAATGTGATTTTTCACCCCAAAAAAAAAGTCGATTCCCAGCAATAATTTTTGCGTAAAGTTACTTAGTTTGATGTACAGAATGCTTGGTTGACGGATATGTGAAGGGTCTGTTTACACCCTGTATATCTTTTGTTAATATCATTTTTGCGTCGACGTTTTTTCAATCACTGTCTAATAGTATAATTAGACCCGTACTAATTATTGGAACAACTAGCGGGAGAGTTTATTACAGCTTTCATCAGATACTTTTGGAACAATCCTTAGATTCGACATGATTTCAAATTAGGTCTGGATTCAAAATGGGGAACACAAAGGAACGCCAAAGCAACTGTTATGAATAATAACAACTGTTCTCCTAAACACAGCGGGCTTTACAGTTACTACTAGACTTCTATAACAGAGAGTTGAATCTGAATCTTACTTGTGTTTAGAGTTGACCTAAATAGTTCTGTGGTAAACCCATTCTGAGATAAAGGTATATTAAATATTTGAGTCACTTAAAATTAGTGTTTTTATAAGAATGGACGGAGCTCGTGGCTAAATAATAACAGCCGCTCGGGTCGATCTTTAGGTTAAGCCGTGCTTGCCTAGGTTGGTCTGTGGATGGGTGACCGCCCATTACATACCGAGTTTCCTCCGTGCCTCGGAAAGCACGTTAAGCCACTGGTGCCGGCTGTCATTTGTAGATCTTTGACAGTCGTTAGGCAGTCAGTGGCCCAAAAAGTCTGACAACCAGTCTTACCAAAGGGTATCGTATTACCCAGTACTAACTGGGTTGTGGAGATCAGATAGAGATCGATCCATGTGAAATACTGGTATTCAGCTGCATCCGGTTAGACTGGAAGCCGACCCCAATATAGTTGGGAAAAGGTTAAGCAGATGATGGACGGATCTAGATTGGTGCTGTGGTTGAGTGATTTGCTTCTACGCTACGGGTTACCAGTTTATTCTCGGCATGGTAAAAATATTTGTTATGACGGCCAATTGTGGTTCCGTTCCACCTGTGTGCGTGGAAGTATACAGTACGTTTAACAAACACTAACGTACTTCACCGTTAAATAGAGGCATCCTCATAACTCGCGATAATGATCTCTCTCAAGGGAATACTCCATACATCTAATAACGTTATCAGCGCCACTTCCTCGTATCAAATTAATGTAACACTCAATTGACAGTAGTTAATTGTTTATACCAATTAGTTATACAGAGCTAACTCCGCTGATTAATTAGAGAACTCCGAGAAACAGCCTCTTTGGTCCAGCCCCCGTAGCATGACGACCGTAGACAAGGATTTCTTTGACGGAAGAATCGACAAAATGACAGATTGTGTCGACACAATGACAGATTTCTTTGCACTATCTGACATTTGGTCGATTCTTCCGTCAAAGAAATCCTTGTCTGCGGTGGTCATGCTACGGGGGCAGCGGTTGGTAGTTCGGCTGTGGTGCGTCAGGTCTTACACATACAGATAGTTTCTGAATGCAGTTGCTGTTTTAGTACTATTGAGGCTATATATATGTCATATCATACCTATATTTTGACCCAACATATTATATTTCGTAATATAATAAAGTATAGTACTGAAACTGTGTAATGAGTAAACGAACACACACGTCTATATTTCTTTATCAAATAAAAAATATCTATGACGCAAAGGAAAAGTCGCCATTTTTTCCTGATTTTATAATTAGTAGGACAGTAATAAAAACATGGCGTCGTATGGGACTGAACATTGCCGAATGCGAACTGCGGTGGCAACAATGTAACAGAACAGTCCTAAAGTTCAACTTCCCCTTTCGGTGAAGTTAGACAACGACTTCAATTTGTGTGCTTGCAATGTTTCGCGTTTTCATCGGTGCGTGTTTCAGTATGCAGCTTTTCACTTTCGACGAAAGATAGTGATTCGTCTCAATTATTGACTTAACTCAGATATGGATGGATTTCAATCTAGTTGCATAAAATATTTTGTGTTGGTTAGTTTGAATGTGGGTTGATATTTCCTTCCTGCGTCGTTAGCAAAACAATTTAGGAATGTAGCGTAAAATTGAATCTAACCAATTTTTCTAAAAATATTTTATTCATTTGTTACAGTAGGAGTCATTTTGGACATTTGAATCTATATTTTGGGTTTAATGAAAATAAAAATACTTACCTACTTGAATTATCTCATAACACGTTTAAAAATAAACTCGACTATTGTGAACCAACTGCATTCAAAACTGTGCTTGAAGTCACAATGCTCACTGTATTTAGCAAAACTTCCAATTCTAAAGTTGTTCGAGCAATATTGAAGTTTGCCAAGTAGCACGAACAAGAGTCATAGATATTCATTAATCTCGTTACAGAACCTGGTCAACTTTGCTTGTAAACTTGTGTCCTAACTTCGCGCAGACTAGAAACAATCCTACTGCAAAAGTTGCAGTTTCGGCAGCTCGCCAATCGTCGACATTTATTAACTTTCGGTATTGAACACTCGTTTAAATGAAATAGCGGAAGTAATTCCCTCGTAAAACATTAGGGAGTCACGGTAATAAGTAAATTTCGAAACTTGCTACTTCTCGCTGCGTTTTAATAAAAGTTGAGCGCATCCACGCTCCGCGCCCAGGGAGTTAGCAGCAGTCAGGAGCGGCAGTGCGCAGCGGAACCACGCCAACTTCTCACACTTAACTAAGAGAACAATATTTCAATGATAATTATTATAAATGCAGGTTCTTTTGACTTAATGTGGCGCGCAGCTGAAAAAAGATACACTCTGAACGAAATATGTGAAGCATGCATCACGTTGTAATGTTTCTGGCATGTCGCCTCAATAAAAGCTTGTTTCGATATCTTGTTATTGTGACTTAGAAAGGGGCGACATGGCTGTTAAATCCCCGATGCATGTCCGATAAAATCTATCGGGTGCAGGCCGATATGTTTATTCTAATCAATCAGCTGGGCTGATCTCGACGTAGCACGAGGGCGCTGCATGAGGCGGGTTTGTTTTGAATTCTCACACAAAATAAATATCAATGCTAATAGTCGGATAGATATTGGGCCCGATATCTCCCCTTTGGGTATCGTACAACAATAGCGTGAGCCATTTCCAGGCATTTCCCATTTAAATTTGTTCCCTCGGTTTCCTTATCGACGGGAGGGTAGCGTCGACGTGAAGAGACACGCGGCGGGTGCCTCACATGAGGGGATGGCTTGATGACTCACACGCCACCAACGACGTCTGCCGCTACTAAGGACGGTAAATATGGCCTTTTTATGCTAAACCGTTTCGACTTGTGAGAATACGAGTGTAGATTAAATATTTCTGTGAAGATATCGAGCATTAAAATTGTATTGATTTAACTGATAAACTGGAATTATACAACTTGCATGGAATATGCAGCAGGGGTATAATAAATTGCATTCCTGGCAGTAGCGAAGGGTCAATTTTTGTAAGAGGTAAGCCGGAGTACATATCTTTAAGGTCATTATAATTATTATTTGTAGAATACTGACTGTGCTATTTTTCAAAGGGAAGCCGGTAGGAATCGAGTTGTATGGAACCTCCGCCACTGATTCCCGGTTTGTTAGTGTAATATTTACCGTCATATCTATTGTCTTTAACTATGCAGACAAAGATATTTATTGTGATTTTTTTAAACTAACAGCCTATTAACTACGTTTAAACTAGACATAGATTTTAATAAAGTTAAAATGAATGCGCAATTATTGTCGAAAATCTTTAAAAAATATCTAAGTATACGCCTGTTTTTATTTGTTTGAAAAAGCTTCGTTGTCAAGAGATATAAGTTATGTCGTAATTTTTCTTCGAGAATCCAAGGTAAGCTCTCTGTTTCCGCATTTTGTGTACAAATCGTCGTTATTAGATTAACTGTGCTGGCGACGTTGACGAATATTGTGATTTTGGGTAGCATTATTAGTAATGACGAGATGACACTGCAGAGGTAAACAACTTTTTTTGGTGTTGACGCGCTCACGGAAATGACTATGTTTTTGTAAAAAGGAATGTAAGAAAGAAAATTTCTTTGATTTATGAGCTTTTGCTTCGAGCATCGTCCATTTGAGTAGTATTTAATTTTTCGGGATGAAAAAGTAGGTATCTGTTTTGCTTTATTTTCGGTTACTCCTGTCTGGTTTCGTTTAAATTGAGTTTGTAGTTTTGCCATACAGCCATGCTTTTCGAATAATACTAGGATTATTCCTATCTGCCTCATCTAGCTGTGCATTGCCCCATCAAGTGGTCCCATCAGTGGGACATGATGAAGTTTTTATTAAACAAACATGGTGAGTGAATGGATTAGTATTAGTATAATCATCACAATTTGATGACTATACTAATACTAATCCAATAACCACATTAAAGAAAATAGCTAAAAAGTTATTTCGATTTTATGAATGCAATCTGGAAAACACAAGTTTCAAAAATGAATTTCTGAAATGCTTCTTTCATAATTACAACAAAATCATGTTTCATTACATGCTTTCAATAAATATCGAATTTAATTTTGGGCGTTGTGTGCAACAACCGCAGCGAGTAGGTATGTAATCATGAAAAAATAATGATTGGAAGTCAAAGTAATGAAGGATTTTAAACGCTATCAGTTTGTTTGTTTGACTGAATTGAGCTTAAACATAATTAAACTTCCATATTGCGTTGTTTTTGAGAAAACCGGCCAAGTGCGAGTCAGACTCGGGCATGAAGGGTTCCTTACCATCGTAGTAGGGGAGTCCCCTTTAATTTTTAATTAATTTTTATTATTTGCTGTTATAGCGGCAACAGAATTACACATTCTGTGAAAATTTCAACTGTCTACCTATTAAGGATCATGAGATACAGCCCGCTGAAAGATAGACGGACGGGGGGACGGACGCACGGACAACGGAGGCTTAGTAATAGGGTCCTGTTGGTTACCCTTGGGGCGCGGAACCCTAAAAAACAAGTCGTGTACTCGATAATATTTTCCGACGACAAAAATGACTACAACTATGAATATATACAAACTTTCATCTCCTAATCAACCCCTTTTGGTGTATTGGCAGAATTTTCTAAAAAGATCAATGTTCCTCCTTTTTCGTAAGACGTATATTTTAAAGTCAACCTTGGCGCTACAAAATTTCCTGGTACAAATTTTCCTTAATAACCGTCTAACTACTAATCGGCTTCAAGATACACATTTCCACATTTCATAACCAGCCCATCATCGTCGCATCGACTTAAATAAATAAATGATGCAGTACGAGAATACTCATCAAGTCTGCACGGTACTGTTCCGACCAGCCTATAAATGCCGGCTTATTTCCGGATGCAGTGAAGTCCCGCGAGACTCTTCTGTCACAGATATTTAGATTGCCTATCTATATATTTGTACGGGAAAAGAAGATGGGCCACTCATTAAACCATACCTACCTTCTATTGTCGAAAGCCAAAAAGATGAACGGATAACGTACGAAATGTTTGCTGAAATTATCAGAGATTTGCGAGTCCTTTGATGTCGTAAACGGCCGCTACGCGGTACTGACGAAGTGCTACGGCGTGCTACGAAAATGCTACGAGAATATCGGTTACTTTGTCACACGCTCTCAAGCTAGATGTTTGCTTATGTATGAGCAAAATGCTTTGAAAAATATATAGCTTAGAAAACAACGTCCTATACTTAGTTAATTTATCTCAGTCAGATCAATACCTATATACCTACGTGAAAGTTTCCAACGAGTCGACGAAATACTTGCCCAAAAAGAAGAACAACTTCAGAAATAAATCTCAATTGATTATGCGGACGTTCATTATTCATGCGTACAATAAAGTAGGCATATCTGTCGGACACACTGTACTTACAACGGGGTTACTTGGGCGCGAACTTTCCACCCAAGGTCGGCAGCAAAAGGTAACCGGGGCCCGCTACGAACAACCTGACCTATTAATTTTCATTTGCAACTGCGAACATTGATTATTTATTGTTCCTCGTATAATAAGGCACACAACAGCAAACGATAGATAATTAAATGTCCGATGGAACGCCGTCATTGTCATGATTCATCATAAAATATTATTACCCAGTGTTTAATACTGTTTTGTAAATAAACTACATGACAAACAATTAAGAATAATGAATATGTTTGCCCTATTTGCGATAATGTGATTGGGTGGCGCTGGCGTGCGTGGGGCGAGTGAGCAAGTGTGTTGGTGCGGCGGCGGCGGCGCGCGGCAGAGTGCGGCGCGGCGCGGGCGCGGGCGGCTCGGCATCCGCGCGGCACATTATGCAGGAAGTTGTAACGGCTGCATGACACGCGATGCACGCTGATTCACAATTTTTTTGCGCTGCAAACCTTGTTACTGAACATAATAGGGCGCCATTCCCGTTCATTTCGGGACGACAAAGCAAGCGTATCAATCAAAAGAAATTAAACTTCCCGCAGCATTCATTAACCAAATGAATATTTATATCATAATTTTAATTTGACTATATTTCAGGATTTTAATTGTTTCTTGATAAAGGTCGGGTTTATTTCTTAAAGGCATGTTCTATATAAATAATTTAATTTATGGACAATTTGAGTAACATTCCGGTAGGTAGGTATACTTAGTTATAAATTATGAATGAGTCGGATTTTAGACTTCACAAAGTTTGTTTTGGATGATAAGCGGGCTGATGTACAAACTACTTCAGTATATTTCATCAACTCATAAATTATTTCGTTCAGGTCAGCAAGTAAACTAGTTAATTTGAACCAGTTTACGCAGATTTTGATGAATAATTCATTTATCACTTTTATTCGTGCAACGAATCCGTGGTTTGGTAAAAAGGAGAAAATGTTTTTTCATAACGAATTCCGAAGTAATTTGATAATCTTGTTTTGTGTGTGAAATAAATAACTGGATTTTTACATCAAAACTTGGCTTGGCAGGGAGAATTAATGGATATCCTATGTTGTGTTCACGTACTTATGTATAAACAGCTTTAGGAAGTAGTAATTCACGTGTAGGTACGGCATTATGATGACAAAGGCTAGAGTACTCGAGGGGAAAGCGGAGGGTCGTGATACAAAGACCGATGCTGATGTATTGGTCCGGAAATCACAATTGTAGAACGCAAATTACCCCCGTCCTTTTCTTTGAAATAAATTCGGTGAATTACAAGAAAAACAGAACGTATACGAGTACAAATGTAAGATTCGGGATGAAAAGGACTGATGTATTTAGCTATACCTTCACGTATTGAATTACTGCCTATTCAAATGTAATCTTTCAAATTATTTATGGGTACTTTCGTGTAACTAAAACTTCTCCTATTCGTAGCGGAAAAGATAAAAAATCGAAGGATTGTTTTCTCGTTCGCGAAGACCCTAGATTTGGGTCGTTCTATCAGTATCCTTAAGCCCGTTTTCGACATAAAATTGACACACGGGATACCCAATTTATTCAAATAGGATAAAGTTTATTTCACTGATACTACAAAAAGAACAGTGGATACAATTAAAGACTATGAGGGCATAACAATATTTTGAACTCTTAGTAAAGTTTGATTTATTCGAAAGACTAATTAAAATTAGTTAATCGATAATAATTAATTTCTTGTCAAGTTTCTTATAAAATGTAGGTATAATAGTTATCTAGAAAGTGTACAAGTTTTAACGAGCTATTGAACTTTTAATTAAGATCTCCCTAGACGGAGAGTGTCAGCTATTTGGCGGCTAATAGCGGTTTAGTTCTAGCTGATTGATTTGCTCTAGTTCACTGATCGGCCGCCTGATGTCGCTAATTATTCAGTCATTAGGAATCTTCCGTTTGTTTAGAAAATCAATCAATCTAGGTCATACAACTGAGATTTTCGTACTTATTCCGATGAAAATGTAAAGATTCTTTGTATAAGCATAAATAATCAGCCTAAAATGTGATACAGGCCTCCTCTCTGTGAGGGGATGGGCTATAATCCACCACGCGGGCCCAGTGCGGGTTGGTAGATGTCACATGTCTTCGAATTTTTGGTTCGCCGGTTTGAGAGCAGTTGTAATGAAAAACATAAATTACACAAAGTAATGCAGTGTCTGGGTTCGAAGCCGAAGCCGAAGACTGTACACGTTCTACAGTGTAAGTCGGGGGCGCCACCACAGGGCTACAGCTGCTCTCCTCAAAAAATAAAAATTACAATTAACTCTCCTCAAAATGTAAAGATTCTCGGGTTTAATTATTGTATTCGAATTAAATATTAAGGTAACATAACGTAACATCACGCCTATTATAGTCTAAGGGTTAGACAGAGACTTATCTACTTACAGTAGTCACACTTCGCCACTACCTAACGTTAAAGTCCCATCCATGTACCTAAAAGGGGGCGACTATACCGGCGCAAATTCATAAAAAAGGTTATAATATTCTAAACATCATGAACATGACCGTCTTACAAATATTTTATAATTTTCCATTATTATCAACTTTAGCGAAAGGGGTAAAAGTACCGAGAACAGATTTAATCCCCGCTGTCGGGGACCCGGCACGTATTGCTCTTAGTTACACCTAGTTCTGTCCCACAATTTTATTAA
The DNA here is from genome assembly GCA_963082995.1 of Noctua comes. Classification (NCBI taxonomy): domain Eukaryota; kingdom Metazoa; phylum Arthropoda; class Insecta; order Lepidoptera; family Noctuidae; genus Noctua; species Noctua comes. Next base: position 5,852,108 of record OY720277.1, read on the forward strand.
ATTACATAAAGTATTCATAATTAATACAAGGTGTAAATTGGGAACGGTTCCAGTGAGCCACGACCAGGGAACCCTAGATAAGTGAGAATAGCTTTCAAAGCGTATTTGACAACAACTTTCAGTAGACAGAAGCTTTTTGATAGCTTTCGAAACCATTTTGTCTTTTCTATCGTCGTCATACAGGCTGTTTGGTGCATCGATTTTTTTTTTGAGATGTTTCAATAAAAATTGCAAAATCCGCGAGATCAAGGATGACTTATTTGGATTGAAGAGATAGCAAATTACCCCTTCTTTCGGCTCGTAAAATTTGGTAAATGATGCACCAAACACCCTGTATTTCGCTGATAGAATATCACCGGAAAACATTTAGCGCCCATTCAGTTTTGTAACAGTATAAAGTCTAGAACGCTAACCTAATACCTAAGTATTGAAAACTAGCGAAGTGCAAAAATACCTTCGGCTTTAAATAAATCTGCTCAATATTTTAAAAATCACTTGAATTATACATGGTTCCTGCGGGATAATAAATCTTTACAGTTTCACGGCAGCCTGGCCGCGGGTAAAAACTATTAGAATAAAATGTATAAGCTTTTATTCTGGTGAAAATAGTAGGGTTAAGGAAATAAATAGCTGGTAGCAAGCACTACATGTCAAGTATGTTATTTTTACTCAGAAGCTCAGTTGCAAGGCTTTTTTATTTACGTTTACGTAATCTACTTACATTAAAAATAATAGAAACAGTTTGTGTTTTACAAATTCCACTTTATACAGGGTGTTACAGAAAGGGTATAGTCTTATGAAAGCATATTCTGCAGACCATCAAACTGAACAACTTCCTCCATGGGTCCAATATCGTAAATGCGAAAAAAAATTATCAGCTGTCCCATACTAAATTTCAATATCTACTCGACCCAAATGTATGGGACAGCTGATAATTTTTCGCATTTACGATATTCGACCCATGGAGGAAGTTCTTCAGTTTGATGGTCTGCAGCATATCCTTTCATATGACTATACCTTTCTGTTACACCCGGGATACAACACATACATTTCCTGGAATTAATCAAATGGAATTTAATGAAATTATCAACACATTCTTGAAATAAGAAGATGTACAGGCGATAAGTTAAAATATTTGAGGGAGGCTTTAATCTGTGCTAATATTATAAGTGGTTAAGTTTGTATGTTGGGAATAATCTTCGGAACTACTGATCCGATTCCGAAAATTATTTCACTAATGGGGAGCTACCCTATCTCCGAATCTCATAGCCTATTTAAAACGTTTCCGTAGGATACTTTTCGACCATAACCCTAGCGAAGCCGTGGGTAGAAGCTAGTTACCCAATACAGGTTCTTTTTTGTCAAGTGACGTCGTTGCTTGAGACCTAGTTAGGACATAAAAATAACATCACGGTAATTAGGTCACATGATTTATTTATATTCAATTCTTTTGAGCTACACGGTATATCCATTATGTACAAACTCGTATTTATACGCTATAAATATGTAATAACAATAAGCAACAATAACTGCGTACTGCGTAGTCCACAAAATTATACACATACCTAATAGTAATTATATTACATATGTAAATATTATTTCGCCATGCCCTATTAACTTTGTCGGATCTGTAAAATAGCAAGTTTAAAGTTGTGGACGTGGATAAAATATTTATGAAAAGAGCTCGTTTATGATGAGCTCAACTTATTCTAGTAAATAAGATGGAATATACATAAGATATTAAGCCCTATCTCAACTTTGAACGTCACTCATGTAAAGTTGGTATTTTGTAGATCCGACATTGTAAATATGACATGTCGATTTATAGATGTAGTCACAGTAAAAGGCTGCGTTCGGCTAAAACCCCTGCTCGGTTCACTCGGACCATGAGTAACATGAATATCGGAAATTCTGCACATTACTTGTTATTGGTACGGAACCCCAAGCCGACGCAAGCCGATAAATTGACGATATACATTGTATGCCACATTTAATTTTGTAATTAATGCATAATGGCCGTTTTCGATGTTAATTTTAAACTTTACGATACCGTGGTCTTACCGACAGTTTTATGCATCTGAAAACCGATGGCGATATTTAATTTTATATTCGACATTATTTTTACATAAACTCATTTGTTAGTAACTAGATAATTTAAGCACACCATCCTTCATTGAGTTCTTTAAACTGTAGTCTGAGATGCTTTTGCAAAACCACGTTCAATGAATGAGTATGAGCTGAATGAATGAAAGCTTTCAAAATTCTGGTTAAAGCAGGTATGAACGGGCAAAATGCGGTAAAATGGGGTTTCACGGGCTTCGTTGAAGTCGGCCATTTTCTTTGCATCTCCATTATTAACATTAATTGATATGCGTTTAATTCACGTGGAGCAGGAAGATGAATATTTTGTTCCACTTGAGGAAAACGCGTTTGTATTTTTTTGGAAAAAATAAGCTTATAATCACAGTGATGATATAACATAATTGTGAAAAGCCATTTAAGAAATATAAGGAAATAAGGAATTCTCAAGCATAATGTTTTTGTTTTCTATAAGGATTTTTTTTTTCTTATTTCGTCTACCTCCGCTTTGAAAGTAATGTATTTACTAGAATAATTATAAATAATTTTGGATGTAACATTTTTTTTTTCTCAATGAAGTATTTTATATACATATCCCTACATTCACATTATCCGTACATTCAGTGATAGATTTTAGCAGAATACAATATGTTAAACTGTCATGCCATTTAATCTGGCAAAAGTCTTAGTCGTATTTGATAATTTTAGACCGAAAATACGGCAATAAAATTTTGCTTACATAAAAACAACAGTCACTTTAGCAACATCTAAATGTATGGTGACTAGGTAAAATATAAATTGACAGAATTCTAGAAATTGATGCGACGAACCATTTATTGCAGAGTACGTTACTTTAGATCCAATATCACTAATTATAGTTAATATTAATTGGAGGGGTGACGCATCAACTTGTAAAATAAGTCTTTACCTAAATATAAATATTAGTAATTTACAAAATATATACATTGTAGTTATCTTTCAATATATGCTCTATAAATACTAAAAGATTAAAAATAAATTGGTAGATGTAATATATATTTTTGCTAAATTGGGTACCTACATTTATTTAGGTACTTTCTCAAAAGTATGCAGTAATAAACATACTGATAAGAATACATTAAATAGTATTTTATTTTACTTTCGAATTTATTTTATATTCCCTTCTGATAAGTTTCCATTTAACGAAATACCAAAATATGAGCTAGCTCTGCTACAGTAAAATAGATCAATCGCTGTGTTATTGTTGTGTAAGTGACCAATTTACTAGCCTTGTCGCATGTTGACATCACAAATGACTGCTTTACGTAGTTAGATAAGCAATTAGTACTTTATACACGAGTATATTGGTTCATCAGCTTTTATATTAGTTGTATAAATGTTTATAACATCGTTATTCGTGGCGAAGAGAATTCTTGAATGACGAGCGAACAAAAACTAAAAGTTTTGATGTCGTCTTAAAAAATACATACTCAAAGTGGCGCGGAGTCCCACTAGAAACTATAAAACTACACAAGAATCGCTTCTTTTCGCCACAAAAGTGTTGTAGGCGAGTTTGTCTATCGTAGTGTTCCTGGAGAGCCAACTTTTCCTTGTAGCTGGTATATTGTATTGCGTGGTATCGCAAGTTCGAAACTTATGCACCACTAGCTTTCCGCGTACTTGGCTCCAATCACCTGGGATACGTTTCTGTCGAAATTATCGCGGATTTTGTATTTGTAAATGTATCAAATACTTGTCAATATGAGCATGGTATGAGATGAGTATTAGCATAAGGGCCACATCAAACATTCTGAAGCGTTTGATGTTATAAATAGCTTCACGCAACCAAAACGCAGAGCTCAGTGTTGTAAATGTTTGAAATAAAATGGTAAGTCTCGTTTAACGTAGTGCGTTCCAATTCACGATGGATGTCACCTTTGGAGCGATAAACTACACGTGTGTCGGGCATTGTCGATGATTGCTGCAATTTACACGAAAAAAAGCACGTTCAGCTCTGACTGACGTATTATTTCGTATTTCTAGACACGTCATTTGAGTGCTGTTTTTATTGAAGGTCACACAGGTGTTTTCGCATTTGTAACTTTCAGGCTAGTATGCTTTCATGGTTTTTTCTAATCGTCTTGTCACTTTGTACAGCAAAACAGAACCTACTATGATTACAATGATAAAATATGCATATTAAATGCATTATAATAAGTATCAATATCCAACGTACACATAATAAATGCATGGCTATACAACATTAATCGCCTCTTAATATTACAGTTAGTCAATTGTGATATGTTAACATTATAAAATGACATACCTAATTATAATTATGTACAATCAAATAAAACGGTTTATCACCTTATATTGGAATGACGGCACGTTAAAACTTGCGTTTCTTTGTAATAATATAATATGATCTTTACATAAAATGGTATACTGTAAAACAGTTAAATGCTCTAACTTTGGTTACCGAAATTATCTTTGGAAAAAAGCATGAGGTGTTAATTAAAATACTGATTGTTATGTAGACAATGATGGCACACATTTTCATTACGAAACAGAATTTACAATGGTGTACCAATAAGTTTATCTCTTACATTAGTCAGACATGCAAAATTGGATACATTCTTTTTAAGCCTAAGTTTCGTAGTCGTATTGAATCAAGCATTTATTTCGAAAGTTTTAGCACATTTCATCACTTTATTTAGCTACCAAACTTTTCACTAATAGTTTCACTTTGATATTTTAAGAATCGTTCTTTTACGAGACGAATTCATTTTGTGATATGTGTATCAGGACACATAGAAGGAGAAGGTAGGGTGTGGCGTCGAGGATAGGCGCGCCGCCTGGCTTGCCAGCGGCCTGGACTCGGTCTGCCCTGGAGCCGCCCTCCGTGAGCTCCCGGGACCTGGAGTAGCCTTTCAGCCTTTCTCCTTGAACGCTCTCTTCATTGCTTCGCCAGTACACCGTCGCTATAGTTGCTAGACACTGGAACAACATCATATACGTCAGTCACACGATTTAACGTTAAATCTCAGTTTCTTTTATATCTTGAAACTAGTCAGCGCAACGGATGGCTGCAATCGAGCGGGAAAACTACAAAGTTACCGATTGCTCTTGATGCTGGCGACAAAACTTTTGATACAATACTTTAGTCGCTTTTTACGATACCACAGAAAAGATTTCTCTATTCTCTGTCAGAAACTCAAATGATATGAACGCTTTCGGCGACAAAGAACGCTACGTCCGTATTGGTCTTTATGTAGGTATACCGAAAGCTGAAACACGTGAGAATGATTTCAATTAGAAATTTCTAGAAGTTACCTCCAAATTATGAGTCAATAACTTATCGTTAAGGTTGTGTAGGGTGCATAAGAGTCATGAGGGGAGCCAGACAGGGGTTGTCACGTCAACTAACTGTAATCACCGTCCCAGGGTAACTAAGTACTCAACCCTCGGTATATAACCATGAACTCTGGCCTTATTTTATGAGCGACATATTATTGTCGTATGGTATTTTTCATAGCGATCAATAAATGGGTAAAGGTATATTTAGTCAACTTAAAACGGAAACTCTGCTGACGTGATATATATCGATATCTAAACACAATAAAACAAAGTTTCGCTAGGTAATTTAAAATAGCCCTGTATAAAAAAAAATTGGCTATACAAAACAATATCTAATTCGTCTTTCGAATATCTCCATTTCACTGACTCGATATACTAAACATTCCAGGAACCAAGATTGATATTGATTTGATTTACTGTAATTCGTTGTTACGTTAAACAAATCGTTAGCCTGGTGTTGTTACGATATTTTCCTGTCGGCTGCTCACAGATCTTGTCAGACATCAGTTTACTTACACTTGATTGGAGTCACTTTATGGGCTTCTGAGAATTGTTTACCAGCACAATGTCACCCCTCTTCTATTGATGACATTCTTCTGGGTAATCATTTAAGATCATGGAGCTTATGCTGCGATTGTTATAAAAATGATCATATCATATATAGTTAACTAAGTTAAGATAATATAATTGTATATACCTTTTTTACATAGGTTTCAATAAGTTTAATTTGTAATGTGATTATTTAATCAATTAATGTTACCCCCAATCGCCTGAAACACAGGATTACCTAGTTCAGGCACACATCATGGGTGAACTTGACATAGATTTAAGAAAAACTGTAAATGTTGTACCTTATATTTTTGAATAAATTTTATTATTATTATTATCTATGTCGTTGTGTTATGTAGATGATCATTTTTCATTAGTATTCGATGAAGACTATCCGACTTAGGTTCAAAGAATTATAATCTGTTGATATTATTCTGACGTCTAGCTCAAAATAACCTGCTTTAGACCTTAGCTATCTTTCATGGTAATATGTTATATTATATAGCAGTTGCTGTCGATCGAAAAACGCTCATTATAACTGACATCATTCTATACAACTACACATAAATAATATTATAACATAACATCTGAATTCCTCGAAGTGTCAGGCGCAGTTGTACCGACATAACTATTAATTAAGAAAACCTTTATTGAGGTATTCCAATCAACCGTCATTTTCATCAGCGAAAGTTACTGAAACTGGTGCAACACAAATTCGGCGAAGCCTAGTTTTAGTCCAATCGGTCATTAGAGTTGTAAAGCACAGCTTGTATTTCTCGACGTTTCGGCCGAATCGTGTCGTGATCACGGGTAGCTAAAATGACGGTATTTAAAAGCTATCGTGCTTTAAAGCTTTAAACATAGTTTAAAAAAACCTGTGACTAAAGTTTTTTTTAAAGTAAAAAAACTGTTTTAATTTATTTATTTATTTGGTACACCAACAGCAGTACATACTAAGAATTAATGTGAAACGATAAAAATAACATAAAAGTGCTGGTATGTATGCCTATTTTAGTTATACGCAGCATTCACCATAGGACAACAATATAATGTTCTCGTAATCGTTCAACATCGTATTAAAAATGAATCTCTAATTAGTTCGTATAAAAATACTTCATACCATAATTAGTTCAGTTTGTCAGAATATTATTAAACCATGTCTTTTATGTCGATAAAAAGTTGCCACAGATATTTTAATTCTCTGCTATACGATAGCGTGTAGAACTATTACTTAGAATTATTACCTTAAGTTTTAGATCTCCTTTCCTAAAATGTTTAGGCTTGACTTTGAAGTCCAGTGCTAGACTGGTGGTCTCAAGCCCATCTTCGTGCTTCTCATGGGAGGGAGGCACGAGGGCGATGGTGGGGGCTGGCTCCCCATTGATGTACCAGGCCAGGCGGGTGGCAGGCCTGGACCGGCCTGAGGTGCAGTTGACCTGCACCCGGTCCCCGATCTGGTACCGGAGACGGGAGCCCGTGATTGTGGGGCCGTGGTCAGGAAGTGCTGAACGTGGAGAAAGTACAGTTAGGTCTATTAAATGTGTCGAAGGGACGTCAAATTTTTTACCTAAATCATCAGCAGAAATAAAAGTTAAAAGTTTACAACACAAATAATGCATATAATTAATTTCTAGTTTTCGATTATACATATTTAACATCAGATAGGGACCAAATTCTACTTAGTATTATAAATCCTACTTTAATATTATAAATGCGAAAGTTTGTGGGGATGGATGGATGAATCGATGTTTGTTACTTTTTCACGCAAAAACTACTGACCGGATTTGGATGAAATTTGGCACACAGATAGTTTATAACCTGGATTAACACATACTTTTTATCCCGGTAGTACGATACCGTGGGACAATTACTGAACTACACGCGGCCGAAGCCTCGGGCATGAGCTAGTATCACATATAATTTACGAGAATGTTATTACTTTTATTTCGAGGAAAACTTGGAAAATATAAATTGTTTGCTAAAATATAACGTGCCAAAACCCTCAACAGATGATTGATTTTAGTTTGTAGAACCTGATGGTGAAGTTTGAGCGAAATATACAGTTCTACGCCATAGGAATAATAAACAAGTACTACACGTAGGAACCACTCGTCACGCTTGCCCGTTCTAAAATTTCTCACATAAGAGCATCATGATGTTGTTTTCGTGACGGTCGTTTAGCTGAAGATAGATAGGTACCTGCAGACCTACATGGTTATAGGTATCTAATAATAATATCTCTAGAATGCAATGGAACCTCGTGAACGCCGAGTAAGATAAGCAAATGAAGTATCTTGACTTGGCTCGCGAGGTGATCGACATGTGGGATGTGAACTTAGCGATCATTGTGCCGATAGTCCCTTCAGCCAATGGCGTAATTGCCAAGAACCTCGACCCATAGCTGAGAAGGCTCTCGTTAGGCAGCTGAATCAAGGGCTTGATTCAGAAAGCGGTACTCCTAGGCACGGCTGGTATTGTTAGGAGGTTCCTTTCTCTGGAGCCCAGACGGGCGGGTAGCTTGGAGCCTGTTCCCGATACCGGTGGACTACAATTGTTTACATTGTTTTTTTAAGGAATATTTAAAAATATATGCATTAAGTACTTAATGAATAAACAAATTAATATAATGATGTCTCGAGCAATATTACCCGGAAAAACATTATTAAACTAACCGTCTACGCAAAACAGAAAAGAAAAATCAACTTACTTAATAAACATCGAAAAAGAGAACCAATTTTGTAGGTCAATGTTATCGAAAGCAATTTATTAGCAATACATTACTGCTCCAACAACTAACTTACTTAAGCGAACGTACAAAAATGTAGTAGTGGATGCGATTACTTAATTGTGTTGCAATTCCACCAAGTACCAGGCAATAAACTAATGCTGCCTTCAGCCTCCATCTCCAAATTGAAATTCACATTTTGAGTAAACGTCATGATGTGCCACATGAACTACAAACTAGACGGCCATTTTGTTTTTCGTAACATTTTGAAAATCGAATCTGGAACGAATGGTTTTCTTTCTTTTGTTTCGATGTTTGATGTTCAAAACCTTTTTGGATTAGCAAGCGTGAAGCATGAAAATGTGCTTTGTCGGGATTTGATGTAGTTTTAAAACAAAGAACATTTATTTTTCTCCTTCTAAAAGCACCCAGTCAAGGATATAGCAACATTTATCTAGAGAACTAAACCAGGACATTTTTAGTAAAAAAAAATCCTAAATAATCTACAGAAACCTAGGTGTCATCTAGCTGCCTCATAAACGTGATTTTCAAAGAAAGCCGTTTTCTATAAAATTGGTCTCTCGTCTTTACTGCACTCAAATCGAAAATATAGTCAGTATTAATCTATCCTTACCAACAATTACCATGTCTCCATGGTCAGATACCGTGGGGAAGAGAGGCCTCTCCCCCGACACCTCGCATCGGTAGCGGCCACCAGTCTCCAGCACAGCTGGGGCCAGCGTCACATTCGCGCCGTTCGGACTTGATTTCTGTACAAAGATATAAAGATATTTACATACATAAATATAAATAAGTACATACATAAACTCACGACTTTTTCTAAAGGGGGTAAGCAGAGAACACAGAACGCCACCTGCTATGATCCTAACACACTCCTTTTGCCTCGTCCAAGGTCAAAGTCCAGCAATTAAAAAAAAAAAAACAGGTGGCCTACCATGACGTCTTAAAGCAGGAGTAATTCCAGTGTGGGAAAGAGACAGAGCTATACAGGTCGCCATCTCTCTCATACATGCATGCATCTCTGGTCATACATGCATGCCGGTTGCGAAACACAGAAACTCACGCCGTATTCTCTTGGATCTAGGCAGAAACTACAGAAATGAGGATGTTTAATATTCGTAAAACGTGTGTTTAAATGCCTTTTTCGTAAGTGCCGCCAAGAGTCGATTACTAAGTGGTTTTGTCATTAATATTGTTTGTTTATATACGTGTTTTAAGTGTTGTTTGACTTTAAGTTTTGAAGCTACTTACAATGTTCCCACACAACTAATAGTTGATAATAACCTATGATATCTTTGGTAAAGAGAAGTCCTAGTACCGATTTAAGTACACGAGCTAAATCATCATTGACCTGCCCTGATCCCAATTTATTTGGGGTCAGCGCAGCATGTCTTCCTTACTTTTCTATTACTCGTCATCTGAGCAGTCACCTCCTTTCAAAATCAAAGCATTTATTTCAAGTAGGCCAGTTACAGGCACTTTTGTATTGTCGAAACAATGAAAAGTAGCTACAGTCCCAGTCACAAGGCATTAAAACTGTGAAAGTAGTGTACTTTCTAGCCATATCATCCTTCACACAGTCTATCCACCGTTTCTTTGGTCTTCCTCTACTCCTATAGCCACCTACGTTCATACTCAACATTTTCTTCACTAGATTTTCCTCATTCCTCCGCATCACATGTCTATACCACGATAACCGATTAACACGAGCTAAAGAGTGCTATGAAAAGTATTTCTAATAACCCTTAAGCATGAAACAGTCAATATGCTGAAGTTTTTCAAAATTAACATAAAAATATTGATAAAATGACGGTAAAATATTGTCAGCTTAGCTAAGTACGATACTTCAAAGGAATTATATACTAAATAAACGTATATTTAAACGCTATTTAAAAAAAAAACTATTATGGAAAACATTTTTTCTTAGAAAAGTGCTTTAGTTTCTCTCAAGAGGAAAGCTAAGTCTAGCATCCAGCCATCCACCTAACGAGGCTATTTCTAGATTGTAAATTATTTTACAGCGGAACAAAAGTGGACTGTTCCTAGAATATTAATTGCCAAGTAATAATGGCTGCATTTTCAGTAAAATTGTGATACAGTAAAGTGTTATTCAGTGAGCCGCTGGCTTCGCCATCCAACTCTGCGAGGTGATCTTACCGTTTTTCCTCGAACGCGTTCATTTCTGTGAAAACAACTAGTTGCCTTAAAGTAAGCCTTTTATTTAGCTTTTTATTTTAAAAACTGTATTTCTAAAGCATGCTCAACGCCTCAAGCATAAACTTTCTACTCAAAGCTGACAGATATCATACTAACTTACCAGTGGCGAAGGGTCAATTTTTGTAAGAGGTAAGCCGGAGTACATATATTTAATCTATACATATAAAATTCAAAGTCCTGACTGACTGACTGACTTATATATCAAAGCACAGCCCAAACCACTGGTCCTAGAGACATGAAATTTGGAGGGTGTATTCTTTGTAAAGAGTAGGTATCCACTAAGAAAGGGTTTTTCGAAATTCCACCCCTAAGAGGGTGAAATGGGGTGTTGAATTTTCTATGAAACTTTTTATTCTCCGAGTCGATTGACTTGAAAATGTGTCTACATATACTTCAGTTAAAATGATGAGATACGTATATCACAGTTTTTCCAAAATCATCCCCCAATTTAAAATTCCATGTCCTGACTGGCTGATTTATATACCAACGCACAGCCCAAACCGCTGGTCTTAGAGACATGAAATTTGGAGAATGTATTCTTTGTGGAGAGTAAATATTCACTAAGAAAGGGTTTTTTCGAAATTCCACCCCTAAGAGGGTGAAATGGGGTGTTGAATTTTCTATGAAACTTTTTATTCTCCGAGTCGATTGACTTGAAAATGTGTCTACATATACTTCAGTTAAAATGATGAGATACGTGTATCACAGTTTTTCCAAAATCATCCCCCAATTTAAAATTCAATATCCTGACTGGCTGACTGATACGTCAACGCACAGCCCAAACCACTGGTCCTAGAGACATGAAATTTGGACAGTGTACTCTTTGTGAAGAGTAGGTATCCATTAAGAAAGGGTTTTTGAAATTCCACCCCTGATAGGGTGGAATGGGGTTTTGAATTTAATGTGAAACTTTTTATTCTCGGAGTCGATTGACTTGAAAATGTGTCTACATATACTTCAGTTAAAATGATGAGACACGTGTATCACAGTTTTTCCAAAATCATCCCCCAATTTAAAATTCCATGTCCTGACTGGCTGACTGAAATAACAACGCACAGCCCAAACCGCGGGTCCCAAAGATATAAAAATTGGAGGGTGTATTCTTTGTAAAGAGTAAGTTTCAGTTTTTTGAAATTCCTACCCCATTTTTTTTTTTTTTTCGGATCGGACTTCATCAAATGACCCCACTCTGGGCGGAGCGGAAGGGAGTGTCAGACTTGTACTGACTAAAACCCATCCATGTTCCTTCTTTGCCCTTTGTGTTCCAGGGCCACGGTATCTCTTTCGAACAGTCCCGCAGCCCTGGCAGGCATCGGCCCTTGCAGACCCCTACATCGTTGCTGACATCTCTTTGAGGCGCGCGTGGAACACGAACGCGCCGTCGACACGGCCTGTCGTCATAAGACGGCCGGACGGCGACCTAGCCCATAGCTCGCCGTCCACAGGCCCGCGCCTACGGTGGCCGGGAGCCACCACGTGACCCCCGACGCCCAGGGCGTCTTCCGCGGCGGCTGGGACGTGAGGTTCTTTCCCTCTCACGTCCCGCCACCTCCTTCAATAGCATGACTGCTTCGCAGAAGGAGGTGACGGCTTCCCATTCCCTCTCGCTCCGGACCATGGCTTGAACCAGGGACGGACGCGAGAGATCGCCGCCACGAGGACACGACGGTGCTCCGCCCAAGCGGGGCAGACCTCCACGGTGTGCTCCACCGTGTCCTCCGGACGATCCTCGCAATGGAAACACCCGGGCGTTTCCTCCCGCCCAATTCCTACCCCTTAGAAGGTGAAATAGGGTGTTGAATTTTCTGTGAAACTTTTTACTCTCGGGGTCGATTGACTTGAAAATTTGTGTACATAATCTTCAGATAAAATCCAGTAAAACCGATGTCCAATCTCAAACCAAGGTATCAATATTTCACGTATCTAATTTAATTGATATAACTTTAAACTAATAATTGCAAGTTATAAGCAAGTACATGTGAATCTATGCATGTATTATAGATAGATACATAGATTACTTATTATCCCAGAAGTAAGATCCCGTGGACAATTCCCTAACTCCACGCGGGCGAAGCCGCGGGCATAAGCTAGTGTGATTATATTATTTGTCTCTAGAATACTTACTGTGCCATTTTCCAAAGGGAAGCCGGTAGGAATCGAGTTGTATGGACCCTTCGCCACTGTAACTTACTCATAAGGGTAGTTTCTCTCGAACTAAGAGTCATTTTCAAACGTTATTCTAAAATATGAGCCTACAACAGTCTCTGATTTCATAAAGGATTTTGAGGTCTTGTCCCTTAGTTCTAACGTGCGGAAGAACATGGACAACATCCAACAAATAAACAAAGCCCAAGGAAGATCCCAATACCCTTGTTTATCTTGTCAGACTAACAGAAATGTGTAATAAATTAATATAAGAAAATCCTACCTAAAATTACTTGTTTGACTTCCCCCTTAATTGAATAACTCAATTTAACTTAATTAAAGTTACGAAAAATCCGGAGAGAAAAATCTTATTACCGAAAAATGTTGGTAAACACTTAATCTAATCTGTGGAGTTTGTGGATAAACAGTGTGGGAACAAAGCGTACGCGCAGTAAGTTAACTAAACAACATCCGTAAGTAAGTAGGCACCGCTAATTATAATGTTGTCATTAGCCCTCCCCGCCGCGCGCCGGCTCCACCGCACCGCCGAGACTTGTCGGCCGTACTCATGTATAGGTTTAAATAGCTTACAAAGTTCAAAGTAACCTAAGGCAATTTTTCCATCTAAATCATTTACCTCCATACGTAAAGCCCGTTATAAAATTTCCCCAGATTCTCCTCCATGTTTTGCATCACGCCGAGAATTTATTTTCCGCTCGTTGTTATTAAACCGTCCGTCCGGGTAAACAGCGCGGTCTTAGGGAAATATCTATTAGCGATACTTCTACTAAAAGGATTTACAAGAATTTTTCAGCCAACTCTTATTAACCCTTGCAATAACTCCTTCTAACTTCTTTTTGTACTTCTCGCGTGAGTTATAGAGTTCCGAAACACATAAAACAAGTGTATAATGTAAGAGCGGATACCTCCGCACATAAAAACACTCGTGAATGTTACATTTATTTGGAGATATTGTTTTCATTACGTTTTGTTTGCTCGATAAATGTAAAAAAGCAATAAAAATTTGTAAATGGGTTGTAGATGATAAGCGGCGGCAGCTAAATGAAAGAAAGTATAAATGAGTCCCGCACGAGAGCGCGTGTGTTTACACCTGCGCCTCTTCACCGCGTAATATCCGGTCCAGTTTTATATTGTTTCCTCTCGGGGAGACCTAAGCAAACTCGACTCACGACCGGATTAATCCAATTATACGTATCTACTCTAAAAGTTCATCCGCATTATCTGGTGGGCATTTACACAATTGTGGAGGAACAAGCAAACCTTCGATGTAGGTAAGAGGGCTTAGTACTGGAAACTCTTGAAACTGTGAGGTTTCCGACGTAACACGAGAAATATTAAAAGTGTGACATGAATATCGATTGAAAGCGGAACTTCTTATGCGGGCAGGCGTCTCACTTACCGCAGTATCGCGAACGTCTTTATTAATTTTTGTTTAAAGTAATAATGTTCTCATCGTCGCCTCGTAAGTGGCAGCAGTGTTAATTTGGGAGTTCCCTATATTTTCTGGTTATATTCGAGGCTGAAGGCGCTTATAATGTAAGGCGATAGTCTCCGTGAGCGCGATCGCCGCCTCGCTCCTCATTCCATTCAATTTCCACAGACGCGACTGCACGGCATTGCATGACAACAGTTATTAGTCCCGGATTTCTATTCTTAGTATTCGCCGAATTACAGAACTAACACTCCAAGACATGTGTAAATAATGTATGCGACTGCACTGGCTTAGATAAATAACTTAGGTGTATGGACAATACCGACACCTATTTGCATTTCCTTCAATCTTGTTACGTTGTAACTACCACGAACTCCTCTTCTCTCGCATCAGTACGAACTACATGGGAAAAGCTGACAATCATCATTATCCTGGCCCATATCCCAATTTATTTGGGGTCGGCGCAGCATTTCTTCTTCTTTCATACATCTCTATTTCTGAACATTTCAGCAATCACCTCCTTTCTCACCTTATTATCTTTCACACAGTTTATTCTTTGGTCTTTCTCTACTCTAATAGCATCCACATTCTTACACAAATCTTTCCTCATGGGACAAGCTCATGCCATGGTTAAATTCAGTTAGCGTGGTAATACGGGTCTCCCTGCCAAGTGTTGGTGCATCAATTTAAGTTTCGCCACTCGTGGAGAGTATTGTCGGCTCAAATTAAAAGATCCTTAAACTCTAAAGATGTTCCTTTACTGACCTCCACATCAACGCCAGGCAGAGGGAACTTCCTGCGCGGCTCGTGGTCGCGCGGTACGTGGCGGAAGAACTCTTTGCCGTCCTTGTACCACTTGACGGAGTACAGCACGTCGGCGGGGCCGAGCGCCCAGCGGCATGACAGAGCCGCGCGCGTGCCCAGCGCCACGTGCATAGGCACGCGTAGCTCCAGCAGCTCCAGGCTTGTGACTCCGTACTCTGCACAGAGAAAGAACTTTGAAGTAGACCGATAGGCTCCACGTAAATGATCAAGGAACCCAAGATCAGCTGTATAAAGACCGTTTGTTTGTTGAACCTGTTTCAGACGTAAAGTGAATGACGAATAGGCACTTGTACCCCTTGCTTAGTCAATACATCAGTCAACGATAATTCCACATAATATAACACCTAGTTGATATGTTCTAAAGTCCACGTGTCCATAAGGTTGACGTTTGACAACACTGAATTTTTGCAAACAACAGTTGCCGATATTGAAATCAATCGATCATTTAAAACGACATCCAATTTGAAAAGAAAGATCAATTTTACTGAAAATTGAAAAGCTGCAAAATATAAATGAAAAACAACACATTTTGCAGGCCACACGGTCCGCAACCAAAGTGCTTACAAAACCTTTTTCAATAAAAGCTGCTCTACATATGCAGGTGTAACTATAAGTAGGTAGGTAGGTAGGAGTATTTTTATTTGGCTGTAGGTAGCGTGTTATGAAGGCAAAAATCCATTAAACGCCACGTCAAATAATTTCCCATGTGACGCTCGCTCGCGGCCCGTAAAAGAGGCACTATTGCCCTCGCCCAACGGTGGATAATATTACTTTACGACCCGCGGGGCGAGCTCAAATGTAAGTAAATTGGTGAATAAAGACAACGAGCAAACAGTAACGGCACATGCCAATATTAGCACAACAATTTAGCTCCAAGACGACCGCGGAGAACTGACGGCTAATAAAAATTCTGAACGATCGTTTTCGCAATGTCTTACGCTCATTTGAAATGATTTACTTACCTCGGTTCGTCACAGTCAACTGCCTAACATGAAAATGTCGAGATGAAATATTATTAGATTCTGAACGACAGACTACAGTATTGGTATTTATAGTATAGGTAAATATTTTGCGGCGATAGTTCCGTTCCGTGATTAAAATCGGTACCTATTTAATTGAAGAGGACGAAGGATGTAGTGGCCGTGCTCCACATTCCACGACTAGAACGATAGGTATTTTCAATCTGTATTTTGCTAGTCACAGGGATTTCGATTTCAAAAATATTCACAAGTTTCGTGGACGTAAACCTCAAGAATACTCTAAAGAATATTCGAATAGCGAGTGACTTTGAATAACGGCGACTTTTACGTGCCGCCATCTTATTAGGGTGACGTCATATTTGCGTATACAAAAGAGCATGTTATCCGCGCGTGATATTTAGTTATCTTAGGCTCGCATTCAGCGGACTAGTGCTCTCCTGTGAAGACGGAAATGGTGCTAAGTGTGGTGTCAGCATACAGGCGCAGCCGGCGGCAGGAGATAGTGCACGAACCAGTCGCCGCACTTTAAGTACTCTGTACACTATACAGGTAAGCTGCGGTTCGGTTTTTGATCCAAAAAAGATCAAAAGGGACTCTTATAAACACACAAAGTAAACGTAGACATATTTTTAATGAGGACTGGCCTTCCAAGTATTTGTGCGATATCTTTAGAAAATTCAGTCAAATTATGATAAAGAAGAGTGATAAAACATAATTTTCATGTTATTTTTAGAAAAAAATATTTTGGTAGTCATTGAATCATTAAAAAGCATCACACAGTATCCATGTTATACTTAAACATGAAAGTTTTACATAAAAACATTTTATTAAAAATACATTCGAACGTTGCATTGAAAAGCTTAAATTCGTCGTGTTCATGACTACAGATTTTCATTTCAGATAAGCCCCCGGTACAGTGGGGCTGAGTGTACATTATTTGAAGTAGGCGCAGGCCAGCCCAGTAGCCCTCTAGCCAGTCTAGCCGCTATCCAGAACAATTGGAGGCAATAGTACGCTTCAATAAATGTAACGATGTTCCTCGGGTGGCTGCTGAGCAAATATCGAATTGAATAAGTATCGGTAGAATACTTCAACTGGTTTTTGAATAATTGCGTTCGTTATTGTGGATTCTGCTGGACGGAAGACAAATAAAACCGAAGCCAATTTTGTGAATAATGCGCAGTTTGGCTTTTTACTTTAGTTTATATTGGTGTTCAGATTCTGATTCTATAGAAAAGTGAAATAAGGAGGTTTTCTAGTAAGATATTGGAATATTGGTAGCGTCGTTTTTTTGCGCCTGAATGATTTTGTCAGTAATGATATTAATAATGCTATTGGTAAGTTGGTAAACATTTGAAAAACGAGATGGCGGTGATTAAACAACGCGCTTAACGAATTAGGTAGCACTATTCTGATAGACAAAGCGGGAAAGAGATTTTGACATAATCTGTCAGAATTGTTTAGACATGTTAAACTTCATGTGTTGTCTACACTCTTGTTTTCTTTGATAATATTAATTTCATAGTTACTATTTTTGTATGTCTGCCGCTTGTTTTTTCTGTGAGTAAAAATAGCAATGATTTTTATTTGTGTCACGTTATGATAATGTTTACTAAATAGATCTTGACGACTATAATTCGAAGAACCGATTTACTCTGGCATTGAGGAGTCAGATTATGTTACAATATACAAGAAGCTTCCGCCGCTCACAGCAATAACTTTTGTAATAGCACATGTCAAGTGTATAATTATATAATTAACAATGGCGTCATCACTGAAGCACTTTGAGAGCCCGCTCTATGCTGCCTGGGCCAATTACTAAAGGCAGTCGCTCCTCAACTCGTCGCTACATCAGACTTGCTATTTATTACTTTTTAATAACCTCGATACTTCAGAACTGAAAAATAAATTGAAAGAACTTCAATTAAAAATCCATATCTATAGACGAAGTTAATTAATATATTGTATTCAAATAGTTACATTTTCGCCTTAACAAGCCGAGTCATGCAGTACGCATTTCGTCTCCTTTTTTAGGCTACTTTATTCCATGAAAGTTATAATGTCGTAAAAAAACTCCTATAAACGTGTGTAAAATATAGCTCATTGTGGAGAATATCTTATGATTTATTGTGTCGCATATTATATGCCTACTAAATGTGGTGTTTGTTAGAAATTCGCAAGTTGTGTTACGGTACTGCTTTGTGTAGAAACTAAAGTCCATAATTTATTCATGAAAATGATTACTTTACTTTCATTAATTAAAGAGCGAATGCAAATTTTACGATGGCGTCAAACACTCTTTAGGTAATTATAATTTGCAGCGATGCAGCGTTTTTACAAAATATGCTCATGAGTATTTATAGTGAACTCAACCGAGGAAATGAGATATATAACGTTCGCGTAAACCACCGTTTGTTTTTAATCATCTCTAAAAACGTACGATAGTAAAAAGAAAGAATGCGATACCCTGAATACTAACAAGCAATCTTGGTATCAGGTGTAGCGGTAATACCGAAGAGTCGAAGTAATGTATGGTTTCAATATGTGTTATCAAAAAAATGGCGCGCAAACGTCGTCGGTTTGCATCTTTTATTATACAACGCTCCGTATCGAGGTAATACTTTTTTTTATTTTGGTGAAAACATCTCAGGCGTCTGAAGTAGTTCTCTTTGTTCTGGATCAGTCTGTGTTTTATAACCTGATTTTATGATGATCTACTTAGTATTTTTTTGTTAATTAGGGCTGGTAATCTCTTACCTGTTTGTTGGCTACGAATTATGAACTTATTATTTAAAAACCTAACTATGCGACAATGAACAAATCCTAATTAAGTTATTATACAACAGTACAAATTGAACTACTCCTGAAATTGCAATTCGAGACTTTTATAAGTAGTAAAATAATAAGTATTTAAAGTTTAACTTTTCAAATTAAAAGCTACCACTTTTTTTACTTTTAATTTTAAGAAAAAGGTACTTCATTTACTCACTATAATATAAAAGTATTACAGTACATTTAACTCTAACTAGGTTCACCTGACATTTATGAAAGTGGACGCCCAATAGAGCCGTAGCAAGAAACCTTCACTTTTCCAACATGACGTATTTCGAAGTCACGCGATAATCCTGCCGTAATGAATTGGCAGCTGTCACTAAAATTACGAACACAATCCATGCTAGAATATGTAAGATACCTGGCTGTGTACAGGCGTGTTTCACGATTTATTGTAAGGGGAATATTTTTTTGGTTAGAACAAAGGAAGAAAAGGTGAAAATTTATATGAACATATAAAAGTTACGGGTAATGCTAGAAGTAGAAGTAAACCTACCTTTACCGGGGTAAACTTAGTTTTACCCAAGCTTTTTAGGTAAAGTTTGAAAAGTAACTATGTTTGGGCTGACACCCAGTTCTAGCCGGCTATACCTAGGTGCGGCCGGTAGCAGTTGGTAAAACTTAGGTGTATCCTTTTATTCCTAGGACACACCGGTTAAATGGGTTAGGTTAGAACTGTGACCAAAGGCGCGCGAACCGTCCGAGCGCAGAGAGCGGGCGGGCAAATTGTTTGCATTAAAATTGCCAGTGAAAAGAAGAATCGACTTCCAAATTTAAATTTATTTTAGTGATTAATAGTATTCATTTTAGTGGGTAATATTAAGTTTCCCCGGTTTAACCTAGGTTTACTTCTTCTTCTAGCATAAGCCGTAATTTAGTACGCATTTCGCGGTTCAATATCATTTAAATAAGATATCGTTTTCTCTAAATCTAATAACTGAAATCTCCATTACAATCTAAACCTAAAGTGATTACTAGTGCTTGATCAGCAATTCGTTATTCTACTAGAAGCTTCGTTACAATGTCTCGAAGCCCTAAATTTTAAATGAGTCAGTCCTTTTGTTATCGTGTTACAATAAATCCTATAGATTCTGAAATTTAATTTTAATAATGTGCCAATCATGCTGACACAACTTGACATTTGTATCAGTAGGTAGTTTAAAATTTACGGAGGCTTTGATCCTGCTCCTTAACAACTAAACGAAATGAAAACGTAAGGAAAAACGGGTTTAAGTTTTTGATTAAAGAATGCTTAGACGACTAAACTGAAATTAAAAATGTAAAGTAAATCTAAAGAACGATTATTAAAATTTATTTAATAGTACCAGAAAGTTTTCTTAATCTCGAACATGTATAGCACAGCACGCCGTGAACTCGGAACTACATAATTTTTGTTCTTCAAAGTCAACATTTCTATTTCATGTAAGTAGTTTACTTGTACATTTCAGCTATTGTTGCTATTACTCCGAGTAAAATGTTCAAAGCAGAGCGAATCAAAAATATTCTACATTTAGCGAAGACTAAAACATCAGTTTGTTCTTAAAAACAAATTGTAAAAAAACTTGCATCAATGTGGTGTGGGGCATCTGTTTTATGTCGAACACAAGTGGCGGTGGCATTGGCGTCGATACACTTCGCACATGGGCTTCGGATTAAGTGCCTTTTAATCGCGACCCACTTCCATTGATTACGAGTCTAGTAGGCAAGGTACACACCGAATAAACACGCTTCCAGTAGGTAACACTAAATTGTTGCCTACGGTATGTTTACTGGTATTGTAACGAAACGAAAGTGGATGGCAGATAAAATGAGGTTAATTTACTAATTACATAACACATTCTCATCTAGGCTTTTAGGTTGTTTGTAAATTAAATTCGTTTCTGTATGTTGGTAGACATGGACGGTACGAAATGATGCTTATCATTCCACATAAATTGATAGACGGAAAGGTTCCGTTTCGGTAGAAGATTTGACACTTTTCCAAGTCGTACCCCACACAAGTTAGTACCTACTATTAATTTTGATTCTCAGTAATGTGGTTGAGAAAGTATGTTTAGGCTTAACGATAAAATAACGTTTTTTAGAAAATGCCACAAAAGTAAGGACATTTCAATTTTCGCTTTGCAATTGCGCCGCCATTGCATGATAAGGTATAAGTTAAATGTTCATGTAACAATAAGTTAAGCTTATTTTCAAAGTTCAGTAGTTAATTGCTAAGTTGGAACGCTGTTTTGCTTCATGTACAACAAAATAAAAAACGAAATAATTAGCAAAACTTTCTGTTTTTTAATCGTTTTAATACGGGTTCCTTCATAATGTTTTGTACTGTTTGGCGAACGTTTAAACATTTTAATTAAACCACTTACCAAGTACGAAAAACATTAAGTGGGTACTATACGATCGGGGAGGGTTCTTAAGCGGCGTTTTAAAATTCTAACTTTCTATAACCCGGCCCATAACGATATAGTAGTGAGAGCGTTTGTTATTTCCCTTGCTAATTTTATTGTACCTCGTTCAAATTACCTGAGACCGAAATAGATTCTGTTAAACAAAAGCTCTTGTTCGTAACGATAAAATAATTAAGAGGTCTTGTAAATAATATAAAAGAAGGGTCTTTCTTGAACCATATTTTTCTCAAGTTGAAGTTACATTACGTTGGGTCAATTATGTTTTAGAGGGCTTGTGTAGTTATCAGACGTTTCATTAGTTAGCATGTTCGCTTCGATAAATAGGCACTCGTCACAGTTTGGAGTGTGTAGGCCTGCGCTATATCGTGGAATTAGCCGGACGTCCAGTGCTCGCAGCTGAATGTAGGCCTTCACGAAATTGCGGTAATCACCACGCTTGTTCAGCCTGTTGTTCCGAACACGATGTTAATCCAGCTTTTATTGAAGCGCACTGATTTGAGTGGTGTTGAGAGCAACTCAAAAACAGTATATTATTTGGTTTTACTAACCAAACCAAATTGTCATAATGTTATACATTTGGTGACACTGGCTGTTTTAATTAATAGCGTATAAAAACTTCCTCGTCGCTATGTAATTATTTGGGGCGTGTCAACTTTGAAGAATCGAAAATCCTCGTCGTAAAACTGCTATTTCAAAGTAACTGATTCATAGATTCATAGAACTTTTAATATTGAATCAATAAATCTTTCTCTATGGAGTTTTGGTTGGACGTTTTAGAATATTTACAGAGTTGTTACGTTCAAATTGAGACATTAGCATATCTCTGTTATTACATTCACAGTTAGTTGAGTACTCTTTGGCAGAGCACCCAACGATGCAACGAGTGCAGATACGAGCCGTTTGTTAGATATTATGGTGAAACAAAACATCAGCATTCTATTAACTGTGGGAGCTTTTAATGCTTCTGATTTTTATGGAAAAATCTACGAGTTCACCTCTCAGAGGGAATAGATTAAAGAGACATTCTATGAGCGATGACTTCTATCAACCAAATGTTGCTTGAGAAAACCGTGATATTTCAGTATTCCTTCCATTGTGGACCTTTCGAGAATCGTTAAGTATCACTTTGTCAGGGCCTCAGGTTTTAGTTATTCGTTGAAGCTATTAGAATATTGACTCAATCTATTTGAACTTTGATGATTATAAAATCAGCTTTCTAGAACGTTTTGATCGTCAGTTGTTTTGGAATCTGACAATTCTAGATTTTTGGTTCCAAAATTAAAACAACTTCTCGAGTACGGAGGTTCGAGATGAAACTGTGTGAACTGTCCTTGTAACGGGTATTTTTTTTAGAGGTGGAGAACTTTAAGTAGAAGTAAAACACAGAAAAATGTGTTTCATATCCATGAAATTGGCTTGAATTGATTGATGTGATTGCTTCATGGAGATTTTATGCCATTTATGTTTGAATATGATTTCGAGCATGTGCACACCGCGGTTGATATCTTTGGGTAAATTAATCAATTTGCGCCCTGTTTGACATGAGGCGCCGTCTAGTTGAAATCACATGTCTGCAACTTTGATGCCTTACAATTTATGCACAAAAATTAGTGATCACGTCTCTATACACTGTTGTCACTGTTGACTATAACGTTCGGACCATCTTCATTTTTGAACCTTTGACGAACGATCAATTTCACGAAATTGACCAGTTGTTAACCTTGTTCGTGCGATTTGACACCATTACATTTCACTGGGGATAATATGTAAAGTCGCATGTCTCCGCGGATAAATCACAAACAATTGAGTTCTTCGAAGTCAACATTCAACGCATTAGTGCTGAAATACAGACTTATATACAGCGTTGAGTATGTGTAAATTGGACCACACGCGGTGGTTACATACTCGAAATCATATTCAAACATAAATGGCATAAAATGATCAATCAAATAAAGCCAAATTCATCCATATTAAAATAATTTTTCTGTGTTTAATTTCAGTTTAAAGATCTTCGCCTCTAAAAAAACACCCTTTATCAATTACCCGTTTGTTTTTGTTTTGTTTACTCGAAAATTAAAGACAGATTCGTGGAATTGTTGATTTGTTGTGATCTGTTCTGTGGAGTGGGTTACAGTTTAAACATTGAATGTTATTGTTGGCCAATAACATCTCTGTGTTGCGGAAATATTAGATTTCAGAAGCGTTTAAAAATGCCTAGTTTGATATAATACATACCACATTGTTAAAATATTAAACGTGTGAAGAGCTCGTGGCTAACTAATAACAGCCGCTCGGGTCAATCTTCAGGTTAAACCGCGCTTGCCTAGGTTGGTCCGTGGATGGGTGGACCACCAATTACATACCGAGTTTCTACCGCGCCTCGGAAAGCACGTTTAGCCGTTGGTCCTGGGTGTCATTTGTAGATCTTTGACAATCGCTAGGTAGTCAGTGGCCCAAAAAGTCTGACAACCAGTCTTACGAAGGGGTATCGTAATTACCCAGTACTAACTGGATTGTGGAGGTCAGGTAGACAGTCGTTCCATGTAAAATACTGATATTCAGCTGCATTCAGTTAGACTGGAGATGATGTTAAAGTATTCAACGTGTATAAGATTTTAAACTATCATGGTCACTAACATTTCTATTAATACTAACGGGATATTTACCATGTTTACTGTTTGTTATGAGTTCCCGATATTTCGGCGCTGTTGCAAGCACCATGATGATGATTGTGATGACGGATGTTTATCCGTGATCATGGTGCTTGCAACAGCGCCGAAATATCGGGAACTCATAACAAACAGTAAACATGGTAAATATCCCGTTAGTATTCAACGTGTAATATAGGAAAAAGATGCTTGGAACTCAAATCAACCCGGTTGCTAGGCAACCCATACAGTTCTCACATAATGCAAATTCGTACGTCAGTAGCAACGGTCTGACTCTCTGTGGAACTAATGACTTGTTGGTAATACGTACGGGCACACGTACTCGTACTTAGTACTAACGTTCAACACAAACACTACTAGCTCTGAGTTGTTGGGAAATCGTACCTATTGGTAGGGCTGGCGATCTGTTAGTTGTTTAGTAAATTCATTAGTGTTACGTATACTAATAGTAATATTTGAATGATTTATAAGTAGTTGTTCTGGGTCTGGCTGTTTGTGTATATGAGTTTAAATGTTTGAACAACGTTTGGCAACGTAAGATTTTAAACTATCATGGTCACTAACATTACTATTAATACTAATAACGGGATATTTACCATTTTTACTGGTTTAACACCTACCCGCAATAACTTCAGTTTATCCGTGATCAAGGTGCTTGCAACAGCGCCGAAATATCGGGAACTCATAGAAAACAGTAAACATGGTAAATATCCCGTTATTAGTATTAATTTTTGGCAACGTTTTTAAAAAAAAAACAAAAAAGAAACAAACATATTGGGTTTAAAAGCCGACAGAAATGTGGATGTTTATAAAGAAACACTGGGTTTCTAAAAGGTTAATCATCACTAAATTAAGTTACAGACACTAATTTATTCCAATATTGTTATTTCAGACGCATGTGACTAAATGAGTAATGGACATGATTTTTGATGGATGGAGAGGGAGAGGGAGGTCAAAGAAAAGATGGATGGATTGTGTGAAGACTGATATGAAAGAGAAAGGAGTAAATGATGCCGTGACGTCTGACAGGGGAGAATGGGAGAAGGAAACGTGTTGCGCCGACCCCAAGTAGAATGGGACAAGGGCACTGGACTGGTTTTAAATCACTTATAATCAACCGAACCGAATCACAATGTACTGGATGTACTGCTCACAACAACGAAACAAAAATAATGTCTTAGACCTTATACTATCAGCGGTAACCAAACCATAGCGACTTCTAATTTGCCTACAACGCCATCTATCGAGCGATGTGGTACTATTATTTCGAAACTTTAAATAAATGTTGATCGCTGTGATTCCGTTCTTACTGTTTAAACCTGAACAATGATGATTGTTATTTCAGACAGCATCACAGCAGTTCACATGAGTTTGACGATCAGGTAGCAAATTGTATTGATAAAAAAAATCGTATTAATAAATCCGTCTGTCTGTCACCTAATAATCTTTGATCCACATCAGCGTCTAAAAACATTTAAAAAGCTGAAAATTTTGACCTTTAAGAAAACGACTACCCACAATAAGACATTGTTTACCAACCTCGGGTTTAATAAAACCTTTAAAAGTTAAAACGCTGACATTTAATTTTACTTGTTTAGGCTTTCTCTACAGGTAAAGATTTTTTGAGAAAAATCTCGGTTTCAGTTGCTAGATTTAGATTTCATAATTTTTCAAGAAAAAGGTCTGTGTTCTTTTTATTTAATGTTTGGCAACCCTAATGGCCAAGTGAATGTGTCAATAAAAGTCCCGTTCAGTGCTCGATAAATGTCGCGGTGTAAACAAGCAGTTGCGCATTTTATGTGTAATTAACGAGTTGGGCCCAGCGGCCCAGGGGACGAGGGGACCCTTGGAGGAATTTGTTTAGTTAAGACTGGCATTCTTTGTCCTAGAAATTTTATAAAACATTTGTTTGAAAATTATATAAAGTGTGTAAATAGACCCTTAACATATACGAAAGGCACTGGTTCTCCCCGTCTTTGCGATCATTTTTTTGTTCTAGACCATACCTGGGAACCTTCTAGTTACGGAGATATTGGGGGTCAAAGTTCCAACTTTTTTAAACTTTTTTTTTAAATACATTTTTTTAATGTAAGATTTTTACTTTACACACCTCCACGACGCCCGTACTATTCAATCCATCTATCAGCACAATGCTTTGAGTGATTTTCATCGAGTCCTACCGTAAAACGTGATTTTTCACCCCAAAAACAAAAGTCGTTTCCCAGCAATATGTTTTGCGTAAAGTTACTCAGTTTGATGTACAGAATGCTTGGTTGATGTGAAGGGTCTGTTTACACCCTGTATTAGGTATCTTGGGTCAAAGAAACTTTAATGAGACGTGACCTTTGATATGGCCATGACTTATGTACCAGTTGAGAATAGTTTGGACGACGCTAAAGGAGGTTTATAATCATATGAATGTACCTTTTCATTAAGTCCTTATGCTTAAAAAATATAATTTGGGGTCTTATTTAACGGAATAAATTAATTTCACAAGTAGTGTGAAGAGCGTTTACCCTAAATAGCCTAAATTCTTTAGGCCTCAAGACGGATTTTCTTCTAAAGACGGTCCAGTAACAGAAGTTCGGCACAAAAACTTGACTTCAACCGCAAAACACTTTTATGAGTAAGTGCTAGGCGAAAAATTTCAGCTTCATAATGTTCCGCGCGCCCACTGTATGCATGCGGTGCAAAAGTTTAATTTTGGTGTTTTCTACTTGTAACGAGTGCTGAGAGTGTTGGTATTTGTATTTTTACGATTAGCATTAAGAAAAATGTGTATGAAACGGTGCAAAATTTTAAACCAAATACTTGAATAAATCCAAAATAACGGAGCTTTTAGACCATGTAGTTTTAAGCACATTTTTGTGGTCGAAAACTATTTTATAACAAGACGATAAATTCAGTCCAGCATACCTGAAGCTTTTTATCCATCACCAGTAAAGTTGTAACTATTGTCCTTATTTTAATTTTTTTTTTTCGAAATTATGTTGTTGCAGATATAAATCTTTTTGTAAGAATCCAGTCTTTTGATTGCTGTTGGTGACGACACGGATTGAGTAAGCTGCTTATAATAGTCCAGAGTGGTTGTGATCCATACTAACCAAGAGCTTGTGAGAGCAAGTTACCTCAGAAATATCACTGTGATAATAATAATATTAACTACAAACTTTACAAACCGAAAGGCAAAAGCATAAGCACAGTTAATTTATTTTGGTGACCTTTAATGTGTTTTTTGATAATACAAATGAAGAAATATGACGTGAAAAAACCAGCAAGTCCTAAATCAAAATGACGAGGACATGTGTATAAATGTAGTACAGCGCCATCTATGATTCAAATGAAGAACTAACATCAAAATTTTGAATCGCGCTATTATAGTTATCCGCGACCTAACACCGTATAGAAAAACCCGACAACAACTGTTGGGCAGTAGCCCACCAGACGCAGCCCCCGTTTGGCCGGAGGATCCTCCCTTTTCTATGGGGGATGAAGAACTTTATACCTTATTATTAATACTCGTAACGGGATATTTACCATGTTTACTGTTTTTTATGAGTTCCCGATATTTCGTTATATATTTTTTTTTAACAGTAAACATGGTACATATCCCGTTTCGAGTATTAAAACGTAATAGTTTAAAACTTTATACCTTGCTCTCGATACCCCTAGACTGGTTTTTAATATGTCCACTTAAACTTTAATAACCATCGCATATTTTCAAAACACTATTTATTATCCCCAAATTCAGTACGGCAACTGAAAACCAGCAAATCCGGGATACACAAAACCTGAAGTCTTCAAGTAATGATCTAGAATTCGGGGTAGTAACGATTTGTAGACGTTTATTTTATCTGTTATATCTGGATCGGCCCATAATCAGCAATAGATATCTGCCGTTTCGATTTCCCCGTAATTGACTCAATCAATTAATACAATAATACCTAACAGATGAATGATATTAATAATGCTGTTCTATGTAGTTGGTTACATACATAATGAGGGAATCATTATTATTAAGTTGATGTTAAACGTATTTATAATCAGTGGTATTATAGACAGCCTTGTAGATCTTTGACAGTCGTTACAGTTATATACCGGCCGCTTTAATGAGTCCCCGCGAAGGTATCAACTTAAATGGAATATTCTCAAGGTTGATCGCGTATTAGTTCAATTAGTATCGTAATATCAACGTGGATTATGGTTATTTTAAAGTAAATAACCATAATTAACGCACGGGACCGGTCAATGTGGCGACACTTGGGGAAGGCCTGTGTCCAGCAGTGGACGTCTTTCGGCTGAAATGATGATGATGATGAAAGTAAATAACCTGTGGGATATTGTTAAAACTTTGTGGACGCTTAATGTGCCTTTGCTGGGGCAAGACGGAGGACTCATTAAAGCTATCGGTCTATAGTCAGTGGCCCGAAAATCTGACAACAAGTCTTCCCAAACGGTATCATATAACCCAGTACTAACTGGGCTGCGAATTAAATTCATCAGAACTGCTATTCCCATGGTCTTCTACACGTGGTGTCGACAGCCAATAAAAAAAATATGTACAATATATCCTTGGAGGATAATATTGAGTGTATGCTCAGAATTCCTAGAAAACCGATACCGCCTACGCCATGTCTGTATATTCAATGAGACACCGGGAAGGGTTGCTCTTTACATTGTGGGCTAATAGCTATACATAGTTCACAATAAAGCTTGGAGCTTTTAATGAATTTATAGATAACAAGTTTGGTGCACTAATTAGCTTCCTTATATATGGAGCCAGCGTTAAATATTGATCACCGTAAAGGTGTGTTACAGCGATGCTTTATAATAATCATCATCATCATCTGCCTAGCCTTTTCCCAACTATGTTAGGGTCGGCTTCCAGTCTAACCGGATGCAGCTGAATACCAGTATTTTACATGGAGCGGCTGCCTGTCTGCCCTCCACAACCCAATTAGTCCTAGGTAATACCAAGTCCCAAAACCAAAGTCACTTTGACTTAGACTTTTTGGGCCACTGACTACTTGTAACGGCTGTCAAAGATCTACAAATGACAGCCGGGACCAACAGCTTAACGTGTTTTTCTGAGGCACGGAGGAGAAGCGGTATGTAATGGGTGGTCACCTATCCACAGACCAACCTAGGTAAGCACGGTTTAACCTAAAGATCGATCCGAGCGGCTGCTATTATTGAGCCACGAGCTTCTCATCCTTTATAATAATTATAAAAACTGATATTTCACCTGTGACAAACAATAAATGAATTAGAATTGATTGTATAGATACCAAATACTTTGAACTTTCTAAAATTATTATAGTCTATTCTTTTATATTATTTTCATACTGAAATTATAATTATGTGCCTTGTTTTTGAAGAACAAACAATCTTTTAATTTGTGTTTTCTTTTTTAAGACAACTTTCGCAGGTTTCACTAAATCATTAAATTAGATACTTAAAGCTTTTTCAGCGACTTCTGTTCGCTGAACATTACTGTAAGACCTCCACACAAAGGAATTATCCTTTGTGTGGAGGTCTCGCAGTTTGTGATAAACTTTCGGAAAATCAAAATGAACATGATTTGTAAGTAGCTATGTATTTGAACCTGTAAATATCGTGAGAAACCGCAAAACAAGCACTTAAAAATAGTTGAAAACGAGCAATAGAAAGTTAAAACAAACTGCTGGAGTGGCTCTCTATTAACAGACTGAGAACACGACAGTTTAGTGACCCGTTGAGGTCCGAACTTGTGGGGTCTGCATCAGGGGACCTGTGACGTACTGATAACAGGAGTGATAATAACACCTTAACAAAGGTCTATGCTTCAGGGAAATAATCATATTAATGTAAGGGTTGACATTTGTACGGATTTTGTGTGTTAATTTTATCTTATTAATTTTACAGATTTTCGTAAACATACATACGAGTACACTCGCAATCTTCTCATGAGGGTAGGCAGAAACTACATACTTCTTTCGTTTTATCCGCGTTCGTTTATAGGTCCAATATTAGTAGTAATTGTTAAAAATCGCGGAATAAGTACCCAATTAGCAGAAGAAAATTATGGGGGAATATTATTGTCACCAATTCGCCATCTACCTGGTCTTTAGCAAATGTTTATAATTTGTCATCGCATAGCAAACACTAATATTTGTTATGTTAATTAACTGCATATGTTTTTAATTACGTCGTTAATCAGCAAACTAAATACCACTAACCGATAATGAAACCTGAAATATTAGCTATAAATGCTGGGGAAATGGTACATGCGGTATTTGATTTCAATTATTAGATCCGAAATTTTCCATGAATGTATGACAATGACTACAACTGATTGAATAATCCTCTGTAGTATCAATGCTAGTTAAGGTTTCCTAGTTCTCGCAGTCCGTACATTTCCAGTACAAACGGACATTTACTATTGTGCAACATTTCGAGAAAACTTATTGTTCTCGCGGGAAATCAGAATGGCTGCATTATCGACTTGCATTGCAACCACTGAATACTAAGACTAGGACAACCGAGCGCTATGCAGAAACCAACCAGCTATCTACCCAGATATATGCTCAAAACGTCTGTTCTTATTAAGCTCTCCAGAATATATCTGTTTTAGCATTATGCTCTACGTATGTATAAGATACGATCGAAACGCTTATCCTTTCACACACATTGATAAAGTTTTAGCCTGTTTGAATGGCAATGGCTGACATTATCGTAAAAGTCGAAACTTTGTGTTGAAATAGCTCCAGCGAAACATAAGGGGTTCACGTACAATTGCTAAAGTTTCTAATATACTAGGATATACGTTCCTATTGTTCCCATAATATGTCATAAAAATGTCGTAGGATGTAAACTGTCTCGTTGAAGTTTGTGCGGGGGGTGAGGCGGTGCGTTGGTACCTACATCAGCTAGGTACATCAGTTAAGGAATAAAGTCCCTAATCCTGAAGGCGAAGCCGTCGCGCCGGCCGACACCGAGGGTCTTCCCGCCGATAGAATTACATCGGGATCGGAATACACTTGAACAAGTGCTCAGCCGTACGGCGAACAAAAATTTACTTTTTAAGGATATGTTTATTGATTTTTTTTGATAATTTTAGGCTGAGCTTTGCTTCAGACTTATTGACCAATTACTTAAAATTTTACTACTGAATGCGAATGGAATGAACCCACAGTAACCATAATTATTGAAATAATTGTTGAGGTACAAATTCCGATCGAACTTTATGCAAACTCTTTATGAATTCAACTCGATTCCTGTTCAAAATAAGCACGATATACTGAAGCAGATGTATCGCTGAGTCACCATTATAACAAAAATTACGGACAAACCGCTACCCAAGTTTCCCATGATGGGCACCCGACATGCGTCAGCGAAAATAATGTAATATGGACTAACCACCTAACTGACCCTCTGACTAGTTATCAAATTAACAGCTTACACAAAACTTACTCGGCTTAAGTAATGGCCGATTCATTCTCATGTAGGTATACAAGGAAAAAGATTAGGGGTCGGAAGTTGGGACTATTTACTGGCCGAGTTTTTCCGACATCCTCTCGCGCGGAGTCAAACATTTCACAGAGTTAAAAGCCTCCGCAGTGGCCACTAATGTCAAAGTGCGTGTTAGCTACGGAAGTACGGATGCTGACTTAACTTGTTGTCACATGCACACAAAAGATGAGACGGAACGTAATTGGTCACCCCTCCAGCTAATAGCCACATCAATGTTGATCTAACAGCGTCGTTAAAACGGTCCAAGTGGAAATAAACTTATACAACTCTCTCCTGGCGTACAATGAAACGCGATAAAAGCACCTCTCAACGTTTTATGAAGAAAACAAACGCTGAATAATAACACGTATCACATAGCGACAGCGACATATGTCGTACAAACATAATGTAATTACCGCTGATTGTTTACGCTTAATGCAACAATGTGTACAAAGCTGGAGTGAGCGGCGTTAAGCACTTCTCACGTGGTCTAATTAAGTGTAACACTTAGAGTGGTGCCGGGTGAGGGTGCCACTCAATTATTCGCAACTTGATGCGGGATCAGGCGCTAGGCCCGCTCCGCTCGCGCTCGCCCGCGCAATCGTGTCGCTCCGCCTGCTCTCCCACAAATCCGACCGACGCATAGCAAAATTCCACACCGCAATTATGTGGGTTACGCGACACTCAGATGGATTATGTGAAATTAAGCGCAGAACAGTAACTAAGTGAGCATAATTCACACCGTCTCACCGCCACTGTGCAAAGGTTGCGTACATTAGTACATTATGATGATAGCTGTACTCTGTAGCGCCTCTAACTTAATGGGCCTTCGTTTGTTCGACATTGATTTTATCAAATACTCCTCACTTGAACTTTCCCGAACTTGATTAGCTGGAAGTGTCGGTTGGAAATTACTTGAAGTAAATTGAAGCCAAGCTTTGATGTTTATCAGTTTTTAATTTGAAATGAAGAAACAATACCAGTGCCCGAGGTCTTCAATATCAATTAAATTGATATTGTAGTACGGTCGCTTCAGTTACAGTAAATAGATAGAAACTCTGTAATTGAAATAATATAATACAATATTAGTAAGAAAGTCAGTTCTCGTAAATACATCGACCATGATTTCACCCTCTCTTCTCTAACTAAAAAGTTGAATTCAAATTCAAATTCAAAATATTTTATTGTGGGCATATTTTAGTTACAGGTCTAAACAATTAATTAAAGTTCCAATATGTCCTGCCTAATAGGCATACAATAATTATGTAGTGGCATTACATTTAAAAATTATTTTACATGTCAGATTTGGTTACTAAAAATGTCAAAATATTAATATACAGTCAAATTAATACATGGTCAACAATTCAATCAATAATTCAAGAAATCTTGGATCGTGTTACTACACGATCCAAGATTTCAATCGATTCGATTTCGTTTTTTTTTAATCCTTTCTCAATTAAAAATTTACGCAGTTTATTTTTAAATACTGGAAGTTCCTTAGTGCTCAGAATGTCAGTAGGTATCTTGTTGTATATTTTTGATGCCATGCCAAAGAAGCTTTTGTTAAATAGAGCCGTTTTATGTGGTACATTAGAGATTTTTAACTTATATCAGCCATGCTTTAGGTTAAAGTTTATTTTGTCTCTCATATAGATGTTCTGCATGCTCTTATACTTATAAGGTTGTACTTATAGCATTATTTTCTCAATGTGCACCACTTTATTTTTGTATCTGAGAAAGTTGTATCTTGCTAGGATGCCTTTTCTTTACTACGCGCACTAAAACTGAGACAAGCCCAAGAAAATGCTTCAAATGCACAGAAAGGTTTGCTTTGTAAACTATAACTTTCAAAAACCTTATAATTACGGCACGGTTGGCGCAGTGGCTGAGCGATTGACTGCTGCGCTTCGTGCCGCGGGTTCGATTCCCGCTCGGAACAAATAATTGTATGGCCTACTGGTAGTTGTTCCGGGTCTGGCTGTATGTGTATGTGAATTAAAATGTTTGTAAACGCACCCACGATTCACGAGAAATTCCTAGTGTGGGGCAAAGTTTATTAAAAAAGAAAAAGATTTAAATGAGACAGATATTGTTAACCTGCGTCATCCCACTACTGGGCAAAGGCCTCTCTCCATGACTTCCAAATTCTTCGATCCAGGGCCAATGTGGACCACTGGTCGTTAGTTTTGTCCAGCTCGTCCCGCCATCTCCAGCGAGGTCTACCGCGTCTATTTAAATGAACGCACAAAATAATCTCTCATTCCATTCCCAAAAGGTGTAGCTGTGAAAAAATGATTTTAAACTTTTAAATGCAGTTATTATTCAAAGGGTATTACTCATTTCATGCTTCTATGTTGAAGCTTTTCACGATATCGAGACCTGGCTCCCTAAAGTTAGAGTTTATTTTCGTTTGGTAGATTTTGACGTTGCCGTAACACTGTGAGATTACCAGCGTGTCGTTACGATGCTCGTTTAGATATGGCGCATGAAGAATTGCAGATCTAGAAATGACACGAAGACTTTAGCGGGAAGTCACGCAGACGTACCAGGTCGCACCGAATTTCTTGAAGAAGTCTGGCCATTCAAAGAAATGTTTTAAATTAGATATCTTGCTTGGAGAATTATATCAGACTTAATTTAGTCTGGGTATCTATTTAAGCGCCATTTTGATGTAGTCTGAACGTGGGCTGCTACTACGAAACTACGAACTAATATTACTTTGGTTATAAATTATGTATTCAATATTAATGTTAGAGAATCTTTCATTTGAACCGTTGAATTATAGTTAGGTATAATTTCGTCCGCCACTACTTGAAAGGTACTATATTATTTTTCAGGATTTTTGTAGTAACAGTTGGTAAAGCTACCTACTCGTAGTTTTCATAAAGTTTAAAGTTGTTCGCTGTGTGTAAGACAAAATGGCGGAGATAAGATATAAAATCTCACAAATGTCCCGGTTTGTTAGTGTTTGCCAAGATTACTTACAACAAACAAATACGGAGAAAACATTTCTTTTGAGATTAATTTATTTAAGAAAATAAAAAGCTTCTTAGACTGGCTTAAAAGTAAACACGCGAAGGTATTTGGCTATTTAAAATAAAAGCTTTTAAATCTGTGATTACAAACAAGATGTTCAATACTACGTGAAAATAACTGTTAAAGTTTACAGCTGTGGGTAGATAAACGATCTATTTAATAATTTACAAGTTAAATTACGTTAAAACAGAGCAGTGTCGTGGGCGCTGAAATATTGTTTAATTCTGCAACCCTTTTGTTTGAGTACAACAATCTTTTATTTGGTGCTACAACTCGTGTAGCTTGAAAATACAGGAAATTATTCTTGTTTACAACAAAATATAATTTAAAAAATAACAGTTTTGTGACACTTGGACATACTTATTATATTTTGTAACATTGTGCGATTTGTGGGCCGACAATCCACCTCGTGTGCAGTCACCGGGGAATGAAAGGATTGAATAAAAAATATATGATATGTACATAGCAAGTGGAGCCCGCAGATTACGAGTGCTCGCCAAATTGAGGTGCAATATGGAGGTTAAAAATAATAATATAACCTCCGGGAGGGCCGTAACACGGGGCTACCCGTGCAGCGCTCATTCTTTGATCTTTATTATAATAATAAAGTTAGTTCATTTCGCGCCAGTAATGAATATTAATGTTCTCGCTTAAGTCATAAAATAAACTTTATCTGAACAACGCGTCGTCGTAGCTCTGCCACCTCGGCCCTAGTGATAAATTCACAAAGAATAAGCCGAACTCGGTCCGTTTTCAATTATAACCAAAATTCGTATTGTGTACTTTGTAACTTCAATAATATCATGAATTATTTAGGGCGCGCCGTTAATAACAACACCAAATTGTTGTGTTGAACAAGGTTGCGCGGCATCTGTACGTTTTGCTGAATCTATTCGTTTTATGGCGCTGAAATTCCTTGATTTGTAAAATTGTTTGATCTGTGAAATTATTCCATTCGTTGATAGTTTGCGTGCTCCTACAGTTTGAATATCAAAACGCAAACGTAAACTTTGTGTTGACTTTGATTGAGCTTCCATTCTACACAAGCTCAGGAGCAATTTATAGCTCCGACACATTGTGCCAATAGTTCACACAGTTTCACCGTATTATTACTGTACTTATAGCTATCGATCACTTTTATTTAAACTTATCACAGCCATACAATTGACTTTTGAACCCAGCACGAGTATTTTACACGGATTTGAGAGAGCAATAGATTTTTACGCGAGAAAATCGAATGACATCCAAATTAGGACGTCTGGCCCTCAGGCTACAGCAGATTTACGAGGGATTTGGCAGATTACGACCCCTCAAATTGGTACTTATATTGATTTTTATACTTTATGCAATATCGGCGGCAGGCATGAAACATGTGAGGCCTGGGGATAACAATATTGTTCATTTTACAGACAACGTGATAAGAAACGTATCTAGTGCTTTAGAAAAATATAAATAAAGGAATCACGTCCGTCTTTGAGAAAAGAGAAATACGAAATAAATATCGTAAAGAGCTACACTTTTTCCTGTACACCTACGTTAAACTCCTGCTGATCAACAACAATATTATTTTTCATTTATGCAATGTTATTTTCCCTCAGGAAAATTCGAGAACCGTTTAGAAGTATCAGCAAAAATGTAATGAAAACATTGTACCAATATAATACAAATCAATTAACGTGATTACCTGTAAACACAGCGTGTTTACATTGCAGAGTTTTTACGAGTGCTGCATTCTGTTTGCAGAGCAGAGCCATGCGGCCGAGTGACTCACAAGGAGGGTAAGTAAGACTATAAACAAGGCCTAATCTCGTTCTGTGCTCCGTTCCGTTTGTTCTCCAAACATCGCATGTTTGTGCAGACAATAGCTAAGTACAATAATTGTGCATGAAGTGGCCGGGAGAGCTGGAGAGCCGTGCCTTGTTGGTACAGCGGGCTCTCTAAGCCTTTCCGATGTGTGACTAATGTTTGTCTATGGTAATGAGATGGTAATGACTGGCGCGCTAGTTCGCCTAAACTGGATCATTGAGCGCCCGTTTTCATCACACTCGTCCGGTCAGCGGAGCGGCGCAGCGTCGAGTGGTTTGCTAAGACACGGCTTGCACAAGCTTTCTGAATAAACAATGGTGCTCACTGAATGTAGCGCGGTGCTCGCTGGTGGCCATGTTGCAAACAGCGTTGCCGTGAGATGTATAATTCCGAACTACAGAGAACTTTGGACTGCCTACTGAGCTTGTGGTGCTTTCAATAGTAGCTACCGCGTAAACCGCATCTAAGTAAGGGATGTTCTTTTAGTAAGATGTATTTTGTCTAATTTATCACATTACTAAAAGTGGTCTGACTTCTGAAAATTGGTTTGTCACGAAAGCAGAATGATAACATTAAATGGAGTTTATTGCCAGGCTCCCACCACGCGTGATTTCCAATTTTATCAGTTGAGCTATAACTTGATATACACCAAAAAAAAAACAACAAAGCTCGTTGTTTTACACTTAATTTATATACCTATGTAATATCTCCCTTGATAATAATTAATTAATGTAACATCACAATATACAGATCACAATAACATTAGAAACAACAGAGAAACACAATCTAATAGGATTACTCGTAGGTATAAGTTTCACGTCATTAACGCTCTCAGCTCTAATTAGGTATCGACATAATCGAACCTCCACAATCAATATAATATTATAAATAGCTTCTATTAATTATTCATTTCATGATTAATCACTGAAATGTGACTGTAATGTCGGCCCGTTTACTCGTAATGAGGGTATTTCATTTACATAAAGCTTCTGGAAATCATGGCTACATAGGTATGCTTTGCTACTAAGTAACTAATTGATTATCATCATCATTAGGCTATCCTATACTTTTTGGACCAGTATACAAAGGTCAATTTTGACTGTGAGTTACAGCTTTCATATCACCATGGTTGAAACACGTGTTGGTGATCATAGCATGTTGCTCATTTTTCATTCACCGTTCTGTCACTCTTTTAGTAGGACTAAACGAGAGAACTTGCTATATTTGTTGAAGAACTAGCTTCTTCAAATAAAATTGCTTTTGTGTTCAAAATTTTGGAGACGATTGTGAGGTTTTGCTGTGCCCAACAGCGTTCTCAACACAATCATCATTTCTATAAAACTTAAACCGAAGTTCACATTGTAGAAAGCGAAATTAAAATTAGACTTCTGTGAAAAATACTCCCAAATGAGTTGTTTTTGTTATAATTGATTCCCAGAACTGGCCATATTTCACGACAGCCATTGTCACGCGGTTCACAGCTGACGCACGTTCTGACTCTTTGTTTATGTGGCCAGTACCTATAAGTGGTGTGAGAATTGTCAAAATGGCCAGTTGTAAGTTTTCATAATAGTGTAATATCAGTATGTTGTCCCATTGCAGGACAATGGCGTCCTCTTCAGAGAAGGAAAGAGCTTTGATCAAAATGTTTGTTGGTGACTACAGGCGCGTCGAAAACTGGCTCTTATCGCACTACGATTAGGTTCAACATACAACTTATTTCACACTTGTGGTTTTTTTCATTTATCACAACTAGTGCGGAAATAAAAATGTCCAATTTGGTTCAATAGTCGGCGGTGCTTGTTTTTATTATGTTAATTTCAGCAAAGAGGCGCATATGCATTAACGGTGTAAATATTTTTTGAATATTTAAATTGTGTTTATAAAAAGAATGACTATTTAAAAAATACTTAAGTGAACAAATAAATGTTTATTTGTGTTCTAAATTAAAAAATATTTGAATTTACATATTTTTCATATTAGGTTGTTTAGTGCCTTCATACTAGTTCATACCTTTGCGGTAAAAAAGCAAATTAAATCATGGTTTCACTTTTCGTTCTATTATTTTATTTCTTCGAAAGTGTTTTGAAAAACGTCGTTTGATACACTTCGGCATTTGGTACTGCACTTTTCGGGTCCATAATACCCTCGCCTGCGGCTCGGGTGTGAATTCCGCCTCAGCTGCAATAGCAAATTTTCACCACTCTTGTATCAAAATCTACAATTTCAAAGTAAATTAGTGTATGTATACCTTTTAACACGTGTCAGTCACATTGGGGTAATCAAAATCTGAACCAGCACTTTTTAATACTTTCTTTTCATCGTAGTTAATTTAGTTTATCGATTCTGAATAAATGACCTTCACATTTTGTAGACGGTTTTTATTCCTACTAGTAGTAGTTTTTGTAATGAATAATTACATATACATTCTTTTTGATTATCTATTAGTAATTAAGTACCTACTGCCAGGCTACTAATAAAACCACTCAAGCAAATATTGGTTTAACAACTAAAAGGGCAAGAAGCCTTACATCTTTAATTAATAAACTAAATTCATTTACCAGAAAATTTGATACCGGTAGTTCGTAAAGTAAAGTAAAATTACAGGAAACGATTTTATTGTTTCTTTTGTTATTTGGAAGTTTGCTGGTAATTTGAAATTTGTTTCTGTTAACTGTGAGATTTCTGAGAATATGTGTATAGGGTGTGTTCCTCTTGCTAGCTTCTTTTTTTTTGTAAATATTTGTACCTTAACTCAATTTAAAGATTTCAGAAGCTCATATATATAATTTTCTAGAATATTACATTGTAGAAAATACAAAAATATTGCGTTATAATTATTAAAACTTTTAGGTGACATTTCGCGAAATAAAGAAAATAATATCTCATTCATCGCGTCACTTAAGACATAGTTTATGTGCTTCAAAACTAGGATATAACATAACATAACATAACATCACGCCTGTATTCCCCTAAGGTTTTTTTTTTTTTTGTTTTCCGGATGTGAAATCATCAAATGACCCCCCCCACTCTGGGCGGAGCGGAAGGGAGTGTCAGACTTGTACTGACTAAAACCCATCCATGTTCCTTTTTTGCCCTTTGTGTTCCAGGGCCACGGTATCTCTTTCGAACAGTCCCGCAGCCCTGGCAGGCATCGGCCCTTGCAGGCCCCTACATCATTGCTGACATTCCCCTAAGGTTTAGGCAGAGGTGTACGTAAAAGTACACCCACATTTCGCCAGTTATGTTTGAGTCCCATGTAATAGGGAGCAAGCCTATTGCCATCAACCGGGCACAAATCCAGGCTCCATGGTTGCTACTGATAAATTCCTGATATAAAAAACCAATAAGAATTTGCCCGACCCGGGAATCGAACCCAGGACCTCATGCTCAGCAGTCGCGATTACGACCACTACTATACCAACGAGCAGTCACAACAAAATAAAAAAAAATAACTCCCCCTATTTGTAAAATAATTGTGTAGGTTCGTTTTCTAAACACTCTGTAGGTATAATACCTTTGTGCATGTGTAATAGAATTTTTTGGGAGGTTGTTCAGATCACATTATTCAAAGAACGGATTGTTTATTCCTCACACTTCGACAGCTGAGACTTGAGAGGATTGAGAGGTAATCCATCTGTTGACGTTTAACCTTGTGTTTATTTTACGCGCTTATAAGAAGCGTATTGTTACCGTTCACTAAAGTACTTATATTTCCATGTACGATTATATAACTAGACAGGCATGAATTTATTGAAAGATAGAGAAAAAAGCAGAAGTTTCGAAAGTGATTGAAGACGGGTCAAGAATTCAAAGAAGTATAGATAACTAATACAAGTGAAACAGAAAAAAAAAACAAACAAACAAACTTCACGTAATTAATGGATGCCCCGTAAAACAAGCATCTCCTTGCTTAAAAGGTGATCTTCCAAATCATGTGTGTGATAACTTTATGTAATTGAAATAAACATTTTTTTTTAACACTGCCCGACCTGGGAATCGGTCCCCACGCTTAGTAGTCGCGCTTGCGACCTCTAGACCAACGTGGCAGTCTCACACATGCACACCAAAATTTCCACGCGAACGAAGTCGCGGGCAACAGCTAGTGACTAATACAAGTGAAACAGATTTCAAATGTCTGCAAATTTATTATACTAACCAAACCAGCCTCTTTTCTAATCCTTAAAGGGTTCTGCCTACTACAGCGTACCATACCATGACCGTATCGAGCAAAAAAATATTCTTTGTTTTAAAAAATATGAGATGCCCACTAGACCGTTCCTTCACCGACCAACAACGTCGCGTGCCATGCATGTAGCGTATCGGCACTGGCAAAATATTCTCGCCGACTTGACGCTCCGTGCATGGCACGCGATGATGACGGAACGTTTAGCCGCGTATGATGACCGTTCTGAACCCGTTATAAACGGGTATGATACGCTGTTGATACGTTCTAGTGGGCACAGTTGTTTCTTTCCGTGCCCGATACCTTCATATTACGGTCATGGTATGCTACGGTCTAGTAGGCAGACTCGATAAAAGTAAACAAAAACTCCTTTGAAGATATTTTAAACACACTTTACATATTATCTGACACATAGTTACACAATTCTGAGCTAAAAGGCTAAAATATCTTTTAAAAGGACTAAAGAACACAAGTTTTCAAGTTGCGTATTCCGGGTGTGCATCTCGTGTTAACCCCACGCCCGCTATGACGTCACCCGGATCAACCCGGGCGTGTCACCAGCCTCACTAGCGAATGGCCGACAAGCTAGTAAGGCTGAAAAGCCCATAGAGAACGTACACATTTAATCTATACTGGCTTATGCCCGCGATTCGTCCGCTTAGAGATCGAAATCTATCCTTCGGGAAAATGCTAAAGGGATGAAAAGTATCCTTTGTCCTAACCCAGGGCCAGCTCCAGCTGAAAGTATTTCGATGAAAGGCACGCTGTGAAATGGTAACAGACAGACAGACAAAGTTATTTACACATTATTTTTTAATATTATAGTATAGACTAGCTGTTGCCCGCGCCCTTCGTCCGCCTGAAATGATTATAATAATATCACTACTCTATTTGAATCGGAGTTTGTTAAAAGGGTTTTATTTTTTTTGCACGGAACCCTAATCCTTTTTCTAAAAAGTAGCCTGAGTTATAAATATTACCTATCTGCCAGTAATAGTCCCGTCAAAATCGGTCCCGCCGTTTCGGAGATTAGCCGGAACAAACAGACAGACAAACGGACAAAATTTAATCAAAAAATGGTTGTTTGTTATAAGTACCGTATATCATTTCACATGCATTCAGTAAAAAGCTGTTATTTTGGAAATACAAACGGACAATTCATTTTTATTTATTTGTGTAGTTTGATCTCTGTTTGGTTTTTGGCGAATCTTCCTTTATCGTAAGTAATTGCGTCCTTTCATAATGTTGATCTTATTTAAGTGATCATGTTTTCTTTCCAGGTTAGGAAGAAAGTCTTTGTCAATAATAAAAACAAGCTTGAGATGTTTTTATTCAATATTTATAACATGAATGAATAATTTTTAAGAAAAACAGACTAGAAAGCTACGCTTCCTTAGCTGAACGAAAACAACATTAAAATCTGT
Organism: Noctua comes; assembly: GCA_963082995.1. Lineage (NCBI taxonomy): Eukaryota > Metazoa > Arthropoda > Insecta > Lepidoptera > Noctuidae > Noctua > Noctua comes. Next base: position 5,894,290 of record OY720277.1, read on the forward strand.
ACGTAATTCTTTCCAGAATTACGACAGAGGTTATGCAAAGGATTCCAGTAGTTTTATCTTGAAATGTCACCTGGCTATGCCACGGAAGCAGGACATTCGAGGAATTCCAAGAAAGCAGGACATAGATACAGTCAACAAGCGGATTTGGCAGTAAGCCGGGATAACGCCGGGCAAAAAGGGATAAACCACAAATAAACAACTTATGTTATACGGGTATTTCATATTTTTCTTTAAATCAAATTTGCCCGCGGTGTCGAAGTGGCAAAATGCGGTTTCCATCCCAAAATATGATCTAATAGTGCGAGGGGATGGCACACCGTACACTGATTTATTTATAGTCATAAATGAGATATGTAGACTGCAAGTGATTGGATTGTTTATGAATATAAATTGTTCGTGCTACCTATATCTAGTTTCGTCACAACGTTAATGTTTTCTTCATTGTTAGTCTTTTTATTTTAGTAAATCCGTGTAAATTTCTATTTACTTATATTTATATTGATATATATTTATAGTATTTTGATTAATAGTTATAGTATTTTATATATCCTTGTAGTTTATCTAAGTTTAAAATAAAAAAAATTGCAGATTTATACACCTACCACTGTTTGTAGTAGAAAATGCCTATGGCATTAAGTCCGCCTCTGTACTTGGTGCTTGAAGTGTTTAATAAATAAATAAATATCTATTTTTATTGATGTCGTAGTTTTTCGATAGGAAAAAATAATAACGGCGGCGGTATCGGTCCCGCCAAATTTTTACCGGTATCCAATCATGTCTAAAATATTTAAAATTCTGACAAAGTTGACGTATAAAATCAATCTCTAGTAAAAGTTTCGTTTTCGGTTTGAGTTATATTAAACCATGTTGACTGTATCGTTTAGCATAATTTTGAAATCTGACAAAACTATACCTATTTGAACAATTCTTAATTTCTTTAGCAAATTACCTCTCTTTTTAAATACTGCCTCGCTTGACTTGCAGTTCTGGTGTTGGAATTTAGGAGAACTGATCTTAAATATGACTGCCTCGTTAATCTAGTGTTTGCAAGCGTAACTGCTGAGCATGAAGTACTAGGTTCGATTCCGGTCGGGCAATTGACCGCTGTTAACACAAAGCTGAGTTGTGTTTAATACGGTTATGCCTCATTAGTAAAGTTTCAGTTACATTGTACGTACAAGTGAAATAAATGTTGCGTTATAAAATAATAATTACAATTTCTGGCTTTTACTTTGGTCTAAGTGTTGCCATACAACGTGGCAACGCCGCCAGTCTCTTGGGCACATTACCAGCTGACAGCGTTGAGGAGGAGTTTTTTGATGCCCTTTTATAGTTTGTTGTTAGTTTTCTTATTTTAGGTTATTTAATAGTTTTTAATTAATTATGTATTTAGTTAGTTTAATGCTTAATAAATAAGTTTATTTTCTTTTAGTGAAATAAAAAAGTTTTGGACAGTGACAAAAGTTCGAAACGCACAAGAAAGATTATACTTAAAGAAAAAGGATGGGCAGACGCGGCGCGGTTTTCTTGCCATAAAAAAAATATAATAAGACCGTTTACAAAGTAGTAATCCAAATTGCCAATTGGTACATCTGACCAATATTATTACAGGAAATATGAGAGATTCCTGGTAATCTTCTAGTATTCGAAGGTTAAACTCGATTTACAGAACAAACCGTTCTTTCAAATTCCGCAGAAAATGATTGCTCAACAAAGCCTTTGGGAAATTAGTATAAATATTTATTTAACTGTACAGATGTTTACAGATAACGCAATTCGAAGCTACTCCAGAATTCCAGATACACTTACAACAACGAATAACAAACAGAAACACAAGTACTACAGATAATCAATTGGTATTCAAATTACATATAAACTTGTCGTACATGTGTTATTCTGTGAGTAAATGAAACGGTGCAGTTATGTTTACTTAAGTCATGGATGACTATGAACAGGGTACGGAGTACTGTCTACATTCTCCACATACTGTATGTTTACTCATGGTTAGGGTAACCATATCGAAATTTCAAAGTACTGGACAGTTTTGAAAAAACTACAGACATTTTTCTCTTAATCTTTCTTTATTTAAGCGTACAATTTAGTAGGATTTATTATTTTCGAAAAAAAAAACATCTTGATCATTGATATTCCTGGATAAATGACAAGCCCGGACGTGGCCCGGACAAATCCGAAAGGATGGTGACCCTACTCACAGTTTGGTCTGATTGTCTGATTGCTTATACACTTTCTAATAGTACAGACGCAGGAAGTAACACATTACTATTGTTTCCCTTTTTTATTATTTCTTCACATCATAAAATGGCGGGTGATTAATATCAATTATAAAAGTTACGGCGACTTTATTAGTTGTTAAACGCAGTTCGTGTTCACTTTTATGGGGAAAAACTGTATCATGTTTGTTTTAGGTTAACTTCGAAGTTACGACTTTAGCGTGATTTTGTGCTGTAAGTAAGGATAACAATAAGTTATAGATGACAAACCTTTCACAAATCTCAGTAATCTAACTTTATATGGGGGGAAAGAGCCATAATAGCGCATTCATCTTTTATTAGCCCATTTTAAAACTAAACCCAGTCTATGCCCATTTTGCATTTACATGAACATTTTAGCATTCATGTTTACCAAATGACCAGATGCAATATGCTCACATAAACAATGCATTCAGCTGCTCTGATAACAATAAGTTTTCAAGAATAATAAAATTCATACCGGTTGCATTCAAAACGAGGCACGTACAGTAACGTACGGTCCAATTTTGGCGCACAATTTACCTGCAGATGCAACAAACACAAAGAGGCTATATTTCCGCGGAGGACGCAGGGGGCAGGCTTGGGGGGGCGAGGGTTGGAGGGCAGCGGCGTGTGCCGGCTCGGATTACGGCGGCCATCTGCCGGCGACACCGAACAATCAAGCTAACGAGGCGCGCTCGCGACACCGGATTAAAGCCTAATGCCGCTGCGAACAATACCGTCGACGCCCTTTATCAGTTACACTTAGACGCTAACAGATCGCTCGTGTCGCGACAATGGCCCTTCTTGTTTATGGCTAATCCTAAGTGGATTACCCGTGGCCCGCAGTAACCCGACGCAAAACAATAATCACGCAGTAGTTCAGCTCCATAAAAAGAAACGAGCTTCGCGAACGTCGCGTCTTTGATACACTCGAGCGTATAAGATTTAACTTTCGGAATTTAATGAGATTATACCACAGTGTTGTGTTAATGTTAAAATGTAACGGAGTCATGACAATGCTATCATTTAATCGTGTGTTGTGGCACGCGTATAAATTGTCTCCATTGCTTACAGGCGGTACAGCGCTACGCAGCCAACGATATGAAACCGCATGAAATGAATGTCGCTTCGGTATGAAAACGAGTTTGTCGATCGCAATATCGTTTGCTCACTCGTGGCTCGTGGCTCGTTGTTCATAACGACACAATGTGTACGCACTTATTAAACTGTAGCAAGCCATAACGGTTTCGCCTTCAATTTTTGGTTGATGTTGATCCAATTTTCTATCCTTGGCATACTTTGTTGGATGCCGTCCAATTGTGAAACCACTATACAGTCATTTTATTAGTGTTCGACACGACGTTTAGCAGTAAAGAATGAAGGTGTTCTAGGCTAGACAAGCATTTCTTTTAACGATATTTTCAGGTAACCACGACAAGGTTCATCGTCTCTTACCTTCTGACGTGTTGTGTGTATCGTGGCGCGAGGTGACGCGTCAAGAAGCGCGCACAGTGACGGATCGCCAGTCGCTTGTTTATTCAATAGTTTCCGTCTCAAGCCAGGCTCAGTGATAATCGCTGATCCTTTTCATCGCTTTGTTTTGTCATCGATGATTACGACTGTCTCTTTATCGAGTGTTTACTGAAACGAACTGAAGACGCTGTTTATGTTACGCTTCTTGATGATACTGCAGATCGATAAACATTTAGGAGAACAAAGCTTTGAAAGATGAATAGAAATAGTCAAAAAAATACGAAGAATAACTACTCAAGCCTCTGATTTGTTAATAAATGTCTCATTAATTACACTAGACTTTTTAAAAGAAGTCTTCTGAAGAATCTTCAAAGTTCAAGTACTTTTTGTTTTAAAATTCAACGTTTTCTTTATTTACAAAACATAATTTTATAATATACGCAAGCATGTAGTCTTGTTGCAAAATTAAATTTCAAAATTGCTTCTGTTTTCGAGACGGCTGCCACAGCTGGCAGTAACCACGCCTCAAGGTAAAGAATCCCGGCGACTGGAGGCTCCAAGCTTACTTTATTTATTCCCATTGTTGTTCCAGTCCAGCGTCAGCAAAGTTTTAAATTAAGGAGATAGTTATTGTTGATAAATCTGGAAGTGTTGCTCTAAGCTGTACTGTGGGAGCCAAGCACCCAGACAGATAATGTACGCGGTATAATACCCTGGTTTTATCTTCTTTGTTTCAAAGTCTCAGTACAAAGCCTGGTGAATTTAGATTTTTGAAGTATCGATAATTCTTAAGGTCCTTTCTTATGCCTGCTACAACTGGTGGTATTTTGGAAGTTATTTTATTCCAAAGCTCCTTATTAAAATAACATTCCTATAAAATTGTTAACTGACTTAATAAAGGGCACCGAAGACAAGGCCTTCTTTGTGACAAATTAAAAATGTTGGCGAGATTAGTTCTGACTCGGGTGACGGGCCCCTGAATGGGGACGGAATTCAATGAATAGCTTCCCGACGCTCACTAAAGTGGCCAATCTCTGCCAAGATTACGTCACATTAAGGGCCTTTCTCACAATCCTCCCCTTCAAATGACGTACTCACTGGTGACCACTACTTAACCCTATTATTGTGAACATTTTCCGATTCTTAATGTGTGTAGAGACCACTCGATGTCAATTTTGCCCTCAACAGTATTTTATCATCAAAGATCCGGATGATAAATGTATTTGTTGTGGTATTTCCGCGCTCTATCGGTTATTCTAAAAGTGCATCGGGCGCAATATTTCCCACTTATGGCGGCACGACGAAACAATCCACGATGGATCAGCGGCGCGCGGCGACCACTTGTCAACGCATCGCGGCGCGGCGCGGCGCGGCGTGGGGGCTGCAAACTAAGCGTTTCTGCCAAAAGTACGTGACCTTAATGTATATCAATCCGAGCGTGATTTATACAGGAGGGATCTGTAAAATATGATATAAAATAAACATTGACAACCAAAACGATGAAATACGACGCAGCGTTGTGATTTAAGGGCGCGTTTCACGAGATTTTATGGCGCTATAAAATCAGTTCGCGCTCTGCTCTCGCCTCCAAAGAGCGCACGTACTGCACAGATTTGACAAAACAGACGACGGACATTTATTTGTTCGCTAGTTTTTTTGCAAGTTTTATGGACTGCTGCCAAGTTTATGGTCCACGGACAACGGGCGAACGCTTTGACAGTGTAAAATTGGAGGACGCGATTTGATTTGTCTCTATACCCCTTCTTACCCCTTTCTTGTAGGTAAACATAGACTTTCAGGAGTTTGAAATCCAAATCCAGTAATTTGATGACAATTCGCATTTGAGATTCTTAGTTCAGATAGATTGGCGCGTCAACACGTGGCAATCAATCAAAATAATCGTTCATATCGATAATTATGCATTCAAGAAGTTAAAACACCAGAACAAAACTGATTGAAGCTGTGAACTTCCTTTCCGAGTAATTTTTCAAGTTCTCGACCTGGAAAATATACCAAAAAAGAACTACAACACAACATTCAACGATGGCTATTAACTTTGGTAATTCAAACACACATGTTTTATTTATTACCTAAGTGAATCTGAAATGGAACAATAATATTTTCGTCTACTCACCCAATAAATTATGTATAGACCATAGGGAATCTCGGCCATTTTTTGAGAAGACTAGATATGTATCAATGTTTTTACGGTAGACAAATTCAATTTGTTATTTTATCACCTTCATAGACTAAAGCATTTATAAACGCACACATTTTTATTTTACGTGATTTCATAATCATAATAATTTTTTTTTTTTTCATTTGTTTTTTTTCCCTAAAAAATATAGGATACATAACTGTGCATTGCATAAAATACAAATAAATAGTCTTATCTGTTAAAGAAACTTATTCTGTGAGATTCTTTCGTACTTGTGATGAACTATCTTAAAATTTCAATAATAAAAAATAATCATTTAACTTCGTTATTTTTACAAAGATTTAAATTTAGCACTGAAACCCATACAAGTACACCCTGTTTTTTACACTTACAGGCTAATTTTGTTGCTAAACTATTTCGTATTCGTTTTATTAAACCATGCTTTCCTATCAACTACTGATAGGTAAACGTGAGTTTGAAAATTTAATGAGTGAGGAAGGAAAGTTTATATAACTCAGTGTAACTTTTCTTAGTTTTCTAACTCACTCGGTATCGATAAAGCAGTAAAAGTTTTAGTTACGATGCTGCTCTGATAGCTTACTCATAGCTTAAGCCGAAGTAAGTTTCTGTTCCGATGACCTGGTGAAGGTTGCGGGGATCCGCTGGATGCGAGACGCACGGGTCCGGTCGATGTGGAGACACTTGGGGGAGGCCTATGTCCAGCACGTGGATGTCTTTCGACTGAAATGATGATGATGAAGTTTCCGTTAAGAAAAGAGAAGCCAAGCTGTGAGTGAATTCAGGCTGTGGATGATGATGCAGTCGCTGTCAACATAATTTAAACAACTTACTAATACTGCGTTCATCACGAAGTTAACCTTAAAATGAGGTTTTAAGTAATAGTTGATAAAGTTATGTTTTTAAACTGTCATGATCACTAACATAATTATATGGTCAATATCTTTATTCATAATTCAATTAATAATTAATCATAATGTAATCAATTATAATTTAATCAGTAATCACATGCTAATGTTTTTTTTTATTTTCTTTTGATATGTTGTAAACAGCTTTGAATGTTATGATAATTTTTCTTTATTATTGTTTTGAATTACTTATTCATTGCATGTAAAAGTTCTAATTTCAATAATTTAATAATAAAGCCGTTTTCTGTGCATGTGGTGTTAACCTGTAATTAATTGTTGCACTTGTAAATGTTACTTTAGTCATTAAATCAGAAATGTATATAGTGTAGGCAATTGTTGGTTAACCTAAATAAATAGAATAAAAACAGTATCATTAACACTAGAAACGGGATAATTAGCATGTTTACTATTTGTTTTGAATTCCCGATATTTAGTTATAGTTGATCCGTGATCATGGTGCTTGCAACAGTGCCGAAATATCGGGATTTCAAAACAAACAATAAACATGGTAAATATCCCGTTTCTAGTGTTAATGATTATGGTAATAAAGTTTATTGACAATATAGAAGAACTAACCTTACGCATAAATTCCAGCAATCCTATGATTTGTGTGATAGTAAGTATTACAAAAACAAACACGTATGCATGTTATTATAAAAACCTGCGTACGTTATGCGGTCGTTTGAGCTAGATTCACGCCGACCTCCGTACTCGTGAAAATTGTATCACTTCAGGTCAGTAAACGTAACAAACTAATGTTATCAAGAGGTAAAATGTTTGTTTTTTGTGAGAGATAATCTCTGGAAGTTCTCATCGGATTTGGACAATGAATTCAGTGAATCATTTATAGTACAATCTACTTCACAGATTCCAGTGATTAAGAAAATTACCCGAGCAAAAAGTAGGAAAACAATTTTCGGGAAAAAAATACCTTATTGCTTTCTTCCTGATCATTCTTAGTTGTTGTTGACATGTCCCTTATGCGTTGGCAGTGACATATCACTATGTTCCACTATGTATGATATTAATTTCATATCATACGAGCTGTTGCCCGCGGCTTCGCCCACGTAAAGTTTGGTAACTATCCCACGGGATCATACTACCGGAATATACAGTATCCTACATGTTAATCCAAGTCATAAACTATCTAAGTGCCAAATTTCATCCAAATCCGTTCAGTAGTGTAGAAAGAGTAACAAACATCCATTCATCCACCCTCAAACTTTCGCATTTATCATATAAGTAAGATGAGCATCTCAAAATATCGCGAGAAAACCGCTACTGCACTGGTTCCGCGTGGTAGATTACGGCATTTCCTCTTAAAGAGGGGGACCGTGTCCCAGCACTCCCAGCAGTGGGAACGTTCTTCTTCTTCGTCGTCATGATGATGCCCCTTTTTTATAATCAAATTAACTTTGACCAGAACTCTGCCACCTCAACGGCGGCGGCGCTATTGGCTGATACTATATTATGAGCATGTTCGTTTACATAGTCGTCGACTCGCCGTAGAGCAATTATGATAAAGCCTTAATTACCGGAGTTATTAAGGAGCAAGCTCCAGGGTAGCCCACAAAATTCAAATCGAAGCATATTTTATACAATATACAACCTGACACTGAGCTGCAAATTGCAAAAAACGTAACAATATTCAAATTTCGCGCAGCGCATCTTCCTTAAATGGTTAATGATCGTTTTAGATAATTGTTGACCTTTACGAAGTTCATAATTCACTTTTTTATAAGTTGGTTTGGCCTCTTTTAAGAATCTTTTGAAAGGAAGTGATTAGAAACTTAAAAAGTAAGATTTTAAACTATCATGGTCACTAACTTTATTATTAATACTCGAAACGGGATATTTACCATGTTTACTGTTTCTTATGACTTGTGCTTGCAACAGCGCCGAAATATCGGGAACCATAAGAAACAGTAAACATGATAAATATCCCGTTTCGAGTATTAATAATAAAACTTAAATAGTATCTATAATTCCCTTCAAATCGAGCTGATCACTGAACGAAATGATACAGTTGTCTTTAAACGGTGTAAAGATTTATAAAGGACATTACGCGGGTACTACGCAGCTACGTGTACTACGCCAACCCGGCCTTGCGATAACAGACCTTTCGTCAGGTGACACTGACAGCTTTAGATGTCTATCTTGACGACTCCCTGCTGTAAGCTAACCTAGATGTTTTTAGCAGACAACATTCACAAGGTCACAAAGGTGCGTTAAACATTTAAAATGGCCTCCTAAAAGAAACTCCCGTCTGAAATATCTTTATTAACGAAACTAATAATAAAGTTTCATCGTCACAGTTAATTTTATCTTAATTATCAAATATTAAGTTCAATCACTCGATACCGTGAAGAGACTGAAAATTAAGAATTTGATGTCACACCCGAAAAATATATTCCAAGTTCAAAAGCGTTCCCATTTTTTAAGAATATTCTCATCTCAACGTGTGAAGAGCTTGAGTTGAAGATTGTGTTTTCGATCAATCTGCAGAACTTTGTTAAGTATCTGTCTACTAAAAACTTAAACCTATTTGATTTCGAACACGTTCGCAAGTTCGGAGTTCTCGAGAGCAAACAGAATGATACCGCAGCGATTAGACCTTTCGCAAAGTATTTGTATGTACATATGTTTGAAAAACGCCTACGTTTTGCATTCTCAGGACGGATAGGGGCCTTGCTCCTGTACTTATGAATAAATGGATACTTTACAGTTGTGCGTGTGGGCTTTTTTGATTCCGTAACAAAATGTACAATGGTACCCTTATGGTTAGTGAGTCCATTCTGCCTCCGTCTGGTTGAATGTTCGCCTTTATATCAGATCTTGTATGCAAGATCAAGTAACATTTTCAATTGCATTATTATCTCTGTTGTCCAAATCGTTGCTTCGAATACAGTTGGCAGTAAATCTCGCAATATCTACACCATTGTAAAGTTTCATAAGGATAAATTATTGTAATGCTGACGTCACTTTATCAGCTCCTAAACCGCAGTCTCTTACCATAGCAAGCGAAATGAAACACGAGCGTGTACTTAAGCGAACAAAGAAGTAACACTCGGAGACTACTGAGTCATAAAGGCCATTGTCTCCAAATTGCCGTAAGATTATAAAAATCGTAATGGGATTATTGTTTAGTGCGCGACAACGGGACAACGCGACGACGACGCGACGGACACGGTCTGAACATTTCAATTACTGCACGCATTGTTTGCCGCGGCTCAGGCGGCCGCGCGGCTGTTTATCGAACTCCGCTGACTCTGATGAGAGCTCCCACAAAATGATTAATCCTGCACTACAGTGTAACAGACGCGGTTGCGATACTCTGCTGACGTATGTGCACACACTACATCGTATTAAGCTCCCGTTTATGTGCAACTGTGGAGAAAGCATCCTTTATTTTATGATACACTGGCTGTCAGAACGAACGTATTATACGTCAAGGAGGAATTATAGAAAGGATTTATGCTTCAAGATCCAGGATTAAGAAAGTCGTAAATAAATAATCCTAGTCTTAACAACTTTTTCATGGAGATAAATGCGAGATACGTCTCCAGTTTATCTAACTCGGCTGAAAAATCTAATATCACCTTAAACACAAATTACTGGTAGCTTAAGAACTACTGTTTCAGTCTGAAAGCACAATGACGCTAAATTAGATCACTGTGAGCAAGCGAAATAGGTTAAATGGATTTTACGGCAATTTAACATTCACTATACAATAAACAGAAGACGGCGTAAATACAAAATGTCAACTCAACGGAGTAACGAAGTAAATTATAAAAATTGCTTGTATTTCTCTTGTCTTAGATAACGGACGGGTTTTTTTTTAATACTAACCCTCCTTGATTCCCAGAAACGATAAATAGTAGGAATCTTTGTTTTTGTTAAGACATTGTTTGTTTTGGCTTCGAATTTTATACAAAAATGGGGACATTATGGCGTTGAAAAATAACATCGTCGTGATTTGAGTAGCTTTTCGGAGATGTATATTTTAGGATGGAAGACGGTTATTTAATAAGTTGTTTTTGTGAGGACATTCGCGGGGGCCTGTTGTGTCAGAGAACAATTTTATTAACGTGTTGTTTAGACAGCGCCATCGTGCGTGATATACAGCGTGTTTCTGGGAACAATGTCGACTTGTCTCACTTGTGAGAACGTACCGGGAAAACTGTAGGAGTAATAAAAATGTACGATTTACTATACATATAAACCACACTACATCTCATACACACCACACACAAACTAAATTTGTATACACTACGCTATGCTTACTTCAATCATGACACAAATATTGTATATAAGATATTATTTTAAACTATAAAAATTATATAAATATAAAATATAAGTGTAGTAATTAACTTTTGTTTTTAAATGTTATTAATTCTAAGATATGGAAGAGCGGAGTCTCCTAACACAGGCATTGTTTGCCTAAAAGGAGGCTCCCAGCACAATTCATTGTACATGAAGGTTTTCGTAAAATAAAAACATTTTTCATTTCATTTTTCATTTTCACTATAGTGTACTGTACTATACAACTGTAGCATTTTTCGAAGATCATACACAATAGCCAAAGAATAACCTGGACCTATGATGTAGGTTGTAGGGCACGGATATGATTAAGCTTTCAGATCGAGTGATGAAAAAATATGTACCAGAAAAACAATTTTGAATTTCGCTACCTAAATGATTTTGACTGTAAATATTAAGCATAACTGGGTACTTAACTTGACAATTCAGATCAGCACATTGACGGTGTAGAAAGCACAATAACAGCAATGGATATTGCAGAAATAAAAACAAATAAATATACCTTCTCCAAAATAAAAGAAATGCGTAGATTTGTACGTCTAAATAGTAATCTATTCGTTGGTATCCGTGGTCGGGCTGCTCAACTAGGGTAATGTAACGGTCCGCGAGCTCTGAATTGTGTTAAAACCCTTTGGATAGTCGCAATATATTTTTCCTAACTTGCTTCCGAGGGTGTTTCGATGGAATTTAGAGCTTTTACATTCCGATAGGAAAAACGTTGTATGGTGTTTTCTGATGAATTCCTTGCACGTTTTGAATGAACGATGAGGAAATTGATATATTCTTCTTTCATGTCGGCAAGCGTGGCGTAGGACGGTTCAGCTAGATGGACGAGCCACTTTAAAAAGGGTGGTTGGAGCAGACTTGATAGGCTAGGCGGAGAAGAGGATATTGTAGGCTCAGCTGATTGAAGATGGGTACGAGAATATCATGCATCATTATCTGCGTAGCCTTTTCCTGGCTATGTTGGGGTCGGCGTCTAATCTAACCAGATGCAACTGACTACTAGTATTTTACGTGGAGCGACTGCCTATCTGACCTCCACAACCCAGTTAGTACTGGGCCATAAGACACCCCTTGGTAAGACTGGTTGAGATAAATGGACATGTAGTGGTAAAAATATTGGACAGTCAGCAGGTTAGTGTCGTGGCTGTTTGTCTAGGATCGGTTGGACAAACAATTAGTCATATTCATTATTGGCTACAAAAATGAAAAATTTATGTGTTATTATTTTTTTCAAATATGTAACATCATTCAGTGCGATGAAAATACATACCAGAATATACTTATGGTATTTGTATTTTTTAGCAGATTATTTTTTTTTTACGAATGCCATATGGCATATCTTCGGCCTAAGAGGTCTTTCTTTCAGACCATGGGCTAAATTGATATACCTATTTATTTAAGACTTATTCACGGCCAGCTATCCTTTTAGCTACTGAACAATCCCAAATTACCACAATGATATTTAACGGGAACACAATAATTTTAACAAGTAATATCCGCGGTACCATTTTGTTTCCGATGACGTCACTGGTGTCTTCATAAATGCCAACGTCTTGTCAAGAAATAAAGAGACACAAACGCAATAACATGTCATTTTCAGTTTAAATGAAACATACTGTTTTATAAATAAAGGAGGAAGAAATAAACACTCATTGTGGAATGATAACATTCGCAGAATTTTATCTTCCAAATGATTTGAGAAACTGAAGAATTTCTTTTTGCTGAATATTTTAATTACACAATCTGGACAGTGGGTTTATGAAGACGATCATGCTTATCGAGACACGGTAGGGTAATGGATGGTCACCCATCCATGAACCGCGACAAGCGTTGCTTAACCTTTAAGATCGCCCCATGTGGCAGTTATTATTTATCCACGAACCCCCATAGCCCATGCCCATAGAGAATATGAGACCTAATTTATGTAATAAAACAAACAACGAAAGGGAACATAACTGAGCATATATGCACAGCAGAGAGGTTCCAATCATCGAGACAATATTGTCCATTCAGTGTTGCGACCCAAATTAGCTTTGAGTTCTGCGCTCGCATTAATACTTCTAGTGCAAAGGCTATTCTTGTTACTGGACAATCAGGCTGGATTTAACACAAACAGATTGTGTGGAAGCTCTAGCTAAAATCAAATGCAGAATTCCTATGATCATTTATTTGCACTTTATTGGTACCAAAATGCTGAATATACATATTATGCACAGTCTTTCGGCGCTGAACAATCTATTTTAGACCTTAGGGTGGACTCTAAGATTGGAATCTACGATTAATATTGTCTGAAGCTTCCAACCCGCTTTTTTTTTTCCGGATCAGAAATCATCAAATGACCCCCGCCACTCTGGGCGGAGCGGAAGGGAGTGTCAGACTTGTACTGACTACCATCCACATAACTGAAACCCATCTATGTTCCTTCTTTGCCCTTTGTGTTCCAGGGCCACGGCATCTCTTTCGAACAGTCCCGCAGCTTCCAACCCGCCTTGACAAAGCGTGGTGATGAGGTGGTAGTGTTAGTGCCTTCTGTAAGTGCCAAAAGACTTTTGCCCAGCAATGAGACAGTAATAGGCAGGATAGGTATTATTAATGTGGAAATGTTTTTTAAACACGTAAGAACAGAAATGAATTGGGCCGTTTTGTAGCAATTTCCTTACAACTATCAAAGAATGACAGTAGTGATTACATTTACAGATAATCGAAATTGGTAGTCAGTTCCCTAAACAAGTCGGGTCAAGTGTATTTCTGGTACAACACTACGCGTTACATTCCCGCCATAGTCGCCTCTGTGATGTGTATCAAAATATCCCTGACCATTACAGTGAGTACCATACAAACGTAACCCTTTCAGAATTACACGCGTATCGGACGTGCACCGGATTCCTTTTAACGAATCCTCTTGTTTAGGTACAGGCAGGCACAAAACCCGGTTCTCGTAGATTCAAACCAGTATCGGGTCTATTCCTAGGACACAAGCGTTGTTTTGGCGCGAATATCGACGCAATATTACGATTTGAAATTCGAACGTTCTTACTGGCTGGATACATTGGTTTTCCTACTTGGAGCTGTTCGATGATACTACATTTTCTCGTACGTAGGGCCAATTATAAATACAGATGGTTTTTAATTCTAGCTTTGTGCCACTTCCAGGATGAAGTTGGTGTGTAATAAAAGGGGAGGATAGATGGGGTATATTCCAGAATACAGACATCATCATTGCCCGAGTCGTACACCACAGCCCGAGTTCACCCACTGCTGGGTATTGATCTCTCTTTGTTTGTGCCAACTTGCTGCTTTTTTTCCGGCGAAGGAAATGCCTACCCACCGTCCGGGGGCGGTATGAGGGGCTCACACTCTCTAAAAACGCAGCCGTCTTTGCCAACTTCCCGCTGCTTGGAGGGGCCCCGAGTACTGCGTTGCATGACGTTCGCGACCCCTCAGCGGTGGCTTTCGCTTCCTCCTCCTAAATGATATTCGATTACCCGACTCACATGAGCTTGTGCTATGTGGAAGGTAGTTCCTTCGGTCTTCCGCCCGCTAGCTCTTGATGCCGCCTGCGCCCGCCCGTCCTCTTGCGGCAGATTGCCAGCCTCACTCAAGTTTGTGAAGAAATACTATAGACTCATATTTGAAAAATGTGACATTTTAATTTAGTAATTTAGTAAAGTAGACAATTGAAGTAGACTGTTGAGACGACGAGTTACAGAGAAGTATGGAAGAAGAAGACATGCTGCACCAAACTCAAATAAATTGGGATAAGGGCAGGAGACTGATGATGATAACTGAAGTAGGCAGTCTGTTTCTGCTACTCGACAGAATCACAACACAATATTGGCCATGATCAAATAAAGCCATGGCAGTTTTAATCAACTGAGACCATCATCATCATTCTCTTGCCCTTATTCCAATTCATTTGGGGTCGGCGCAACATGTCTTCTTCTTACATACTAAATATTACTCATCATCTCATCAGACACTTCCATTCTTGCCATATCATTCTTCACACAGTCCATCCACCATACCCTCCTCTTATACCCATCCACATTCATATTCAAAACTTTCCTCACGACATTTTCTTCATTCCTCCGCATCACATGCCCATACCACGACAACCGATTACCACACAACTTTTCAGTCACCGGCGCCACTTTCAGACTTCCTCTTGTATACTCATTTCTTATTTCATCCATTCGCGTAACACCACACATCCCTCTTAGACCAACAAGAGCAATCAATGCTGAAAACACTCTCTGATACTGAAACTTTTTTTCCACTTAACTTAAATAAAACAAATAAATGATCGTATCATAACTATAGCAAACCGCAATTTGAAGTTAATTAACAAACTTTCGTAGACTTCCATTTTCATCAAATACAAAGTTTTTACTTAAATTAAACAGATAATTTTCATTTGATTAAGATTGTTCTAGCTTATTTAGGGTTATCAGAACCATGAAAAAGTTTAAAAAAAAACAGTATAATTTAATACTGGGTGTTTTTAAAATTCTTTTTTAATGGATAAACATCTGTTGCAGTACTTTGTCACGTGCTATATCCTATGCAAAATACAGTTGATTCTTTGCTCACTGTATGTTACATTCTCATTTTTGAAAATTCCGGACGCTTTTTAATATACCCTGCATTCCGGACATTCACGAGATATAATTCCGAAAAATTCCGGACGTATGGTAACCCTAAGCTTATTGGGCCACTTTTTCGTGGAAAATAAGGGGGAACGGCATATAGTCAGGGTTATTCTGCAAATGTATGGTTATAATATTTCAGGCGTCAGATGGAGCCGTTCCGTGCGATATGGCTGCGCCTCACTACATAAATAACGTCTCTGTGTAATAGGCTATTAATGTGCCGACTGCTAGATAACGGATAGACTCATACAAGTCATACACATTTTACGCACTGTTAAATTTCATGCTGATCTTGAGGCGGGAACGCTAACTGTTATATTGTCACAACACAGTTGTGTTTTGGGGCCCATTTCCAGTCTTGCCGAAAGAGGCTGAATATGCAATTAAAACAGAGCGGCTAATGTGACGTATTTGCGTACTACTTACACGAATAATGGTGAAACAGGAAAGAAGTTAACCGAGTATATCCCCACGATTTTTCATGGACTACTAGAATAAGTACAAACGGTAGTTTAAAGGTAGTACTGACTGTAAATGAAAATTTGTGATATTCTTGCCAAAATAACAAAGTACAGGTCCATTGATCCGATAGTCAAATCTTACCGCGGTCAGTGAATGGATGGATGGCCATTTTTAACTTAACGAGACCCTTCCCTGCCCACAAGGGAGTGTTAAACCGTCGGTCCCGGAACTAGGGCCAAAAGGTTTGTAATCGTCAGATGGCAGTTGCTCCTTGTAAAATATCGATGTTTATAGCCGATAGGCGCATCTGTTTCGACCCGAAATTAACTCTAGTATAGTTGCGAAAAGACTAGGCAAAATATATTAAATTACTATCGACCCGCTCCTGCATCGTACGGGGGTAATGGTAACATGACAAAACAATTAGGTTGAGGTTGATTTGCTACAGAGGCGCCACCTATCGGGTCCCAAACTATCTTAACTTTCAAGTTGGAACCAACCATATATATTCACAAAATTTCATTGGAATATGTTGGTTGGTTTCAGAGACAAGCGTGGCAAGACAGTTACATTGTTTCTTCGGGACTTCGTCGAGTTTTTTTGCCTCGGCGATATTCGGCACTTTTCTGGAGGTCGCCACTGTTGATTCTGGTTTCTAGTAGTTACAGCGGGAATTAATGTGAGAGGCCTTGTCCCAAAAAAATAAAATTTTGTGAACATCGTGACACGTGGTTTTTTTTTAATAAGATATAGCTTTATCCCGCGGGTTTAATTGAGTTGAGTTCGGATATTATCCCACAGAAACTTTCTACACCGACAAAAGTCCCCAGGTCATGGACTACCTGTGTCAAATATCATAATCCGTTCAGCGCGTAGTCTGTGTGTATGTAGACATGACATACACACAGACTCACAGACTTACAGACTTACATTCGCATTTTTATATCAGTATAGATGAATAAAGACAACAAATATCTACATGTTGATTACTTATTTATAATACACAAAGGATAAATAAATGATGCGTGAATAATATCTGCATGTCGGATTACCTAAATAAATAGGTATATATCTAATTGTGGCTTTGGACGACCGAACTTGGGCACAAGCTACTCTTCCCATTCGCATGGGAGGACTCGGCGTCCGCAAAATGTCCAGTATTAGTTTACCAGCCTTTATATCCTCGGTCCACGGAACTAAGAAATTAATTAGGAATATCCTGGCTTCCGCACTGGTTGATTTTGAAGTGCCGTGCTTCTCCGAAGCTATCGATGCTTGGAAACTCGCTTGCCCGAATACTGAAGAACCCGATCATCCTTTTTCCCAGAGACGGTGGGATGAGCCGCTCTGCAGTGTAGTTCAGAACAATTTACTGAACACGTCTGCTACTACTGCTGAGCGTGCGCGCCTACTGGCTGTGGGTGAGTGGGAATCGGGTCTTTGGCTTCACGCACTGCCTTCGTCGAGCATAGGCACTTTATTCGACGACACGACGTTCCGCCTCGCTGCTGCTTTACGCCTTGGTGCTGCCTGCTGTTCTCCTCATCGCTGTCACTGTGGTGAAGCTGTCAACAACCTCGGTCACCACGGCCTGTCATGCAGCCGAAGTGCGGGCCGTTTTGCACGGCACGCGAACATAAACGACATCATCCGACGAGCTCTTGTCACCGTCGGCGTTCCAGCTGTTTTAGAACCCCATGGTTTGGCACGCGACGATGGCAAGAGACCGGACGGCATGTCGTTGTTTCCTTGGAAGATGGGTAGGCCTTTAGTGTGGGACGCGACATGCGTCGATACTCTTGCGCCATCACATCTTCCAAGCTCGTCGTGCTGTGCTGGCGCTGCCGCTGCGGCTGCAGAGAACCTCAAGCGGCGTAAATA
The DNA here is from genome assembly GCA_963082995.1 of Noctua comes. Classification (NCBI taxonomy): domain Eukaryota; kingdom Metazoa; phylum Arthropoda; class Insecta; order Lepidoptera; family Noctuidae; genus Noctua; species Noctua comes. The sequence continues at coordinate 5,912,417 of OY720277.1, forward strand.
TAGAAACCTTTGTGGTAACTATATTTTCGAGCCGTTTGGGGTTGAAACTCTGGGGTCGTGGGGTCCGAGTGCTCATAGCCTGTTTAAGGAAATTTCGAAACGCCTAGTTGACGCTTCCCGTGACCCAAGGGCTGGCTTTTACTTTGGCCAGAGGCTAAGTGTTGCCATACAACGTGGCAACGCCGCCAGTCTTTTGGGCACATTACCAGCTGACAGCGTTGAGGAGGAGTTTTTTGATGCCCTTTTATAGTTTGTTGTTAGTGTTCTTATTTTAGGTTATTTATTAGTTTTTAATTAATTATGTATTTAGATAGTTTACCAATAAAATGATTATTCCCGTGGTTAAATAAGCTAAATCAACATTTAATTACACCCAGAATTAATATACCTACGGAGTAATAAATATATGTTTCAAACACATAGATTAGCCAGACTTTAATGCTAATAAAATCAGTCCCGATTCAATTATATGAATATCAATTTCTATTTATTTAAACAATGTTATCGTGTACATAATTCATAATGTTAATATTAATTATTGGTTGCATTGCTATTAATAACAGATAATTTAGGATAGCTAGCAACCAAAAGTAGGTGATAATTGTTTTGTGTTTGAAAATTGTTGGTTTATGAATTAAACATAACATACATACAGCGACACATCAAGCTATACATTTCCAGTATGACATGGCCTCGCCTTTTATAGATTCGCGTACCATGAGAGATCCGCATAAACTGGTTTTGTCTAGCTTGATTGGCCGTCGTGTCATCGCGTCATGTTAAAAGATCTTGATCTTGAGAAATGCGAACTTCGAACTTTTACAGAGAATTTTGTGATGTAAGAACAATTTGCCAAATCCGGTAATCAAATAAAAGTGGACACTACAAAAGTCATATTTAGAATAGTGTTTGGACCCTGTGTGTGACCGTTGACGGGTGTCCCGTGTGTCCTACATTTTGGCTTTGCCACGGGTTTTATAAACCAGCAATTTGTTCTCAGGTGAGAGTTAAGACCTCCTTCACAGCAATCAGATAATAATAAATACAAATCATTTTAAAATTATAAAGAGTCACGGTAAAAATGGGCGAGATATATTTCTATTCTGTTGGTCTTCATACAAAATTGCCCATGGTCCTTTATACAAAAGTACCATGTAATTTCTATATTTCGTTATAATTTCTACACTTTGAAAGTATAATTAACACACAATCAAAATCAACAAGTTGTGTCAATTCGTCCTGTGTACTAAATTAAAACAATGTTTGCTGTGTTTCCCTGTACGGTACATACTGTACGTACCTAGTATATATAATAATTGCTCCGTGTAAGTAAACAACGAAAACCAGAAACGATGAGTATGTGTGTATGTGACTATGTGTGTGTTTCTTTATGTAGATATTAAGACACGTTTAACTTCAGACGCCTGATGCGAGGTACTACCGCGCTCACTGACGGTAGACCAATTTAGACCCTTGTGTTCTCAGTGATAAGGTACAAAAGTGGTCGATCATGACTGAGCGCGGTGGTACATTTCAGGTTGTAATTTAAGAAGAAAAGTAACTTAAACCCGTAACTTTAACTGTAACTTGCATCACACATGTTATGAGAATTTTTTGGTTATTTACTAACGCCAATTTAACTTGGTTCTGATTGTCGATAGTTTTTTGGAATTTTTACAAATAAAGTGGACATATATTAATTTTTGTCTGTCTGTCTGTTTGTTTGTTCCGGCTAATCTCCGAAACGGCTGGACCGATTTTAACGGGACTTTTACTCGCAAATAGCTAATGTTTTAAAGAGTAACTAAGATTACTTAAATTTTAGAAAAAAGATAAGGGTTCTGTGCAAAAAAATCGAAACCCTTGAAATTGTTAACAAAATTCGATTCTAAAAGGGAAGTTATATTTTACAATAATTTCACGCGGACGAAGGTCGTGGGGCACAGCTAGTCTATACTAATATTATAAAGAGGTAAAATTTGTTTGTATGTAGAGGGTAATCTCCGGAAGTAATGAACCAATTTTAAAAATTGTTTCACTGGTAGAAAGCTACATTATTCGTGAGTGCTATAGGCTATAAATTATAAAGATATCATGCATATTTAGCCGAGCTATCACAGTTTTCGCGAACGACGTCGCGGGCGAAGTCCTAGTATATAATAAAACCATACCTCTGTTCCATATACATATTTCAACTGTTGCAGTTTAAATGTAATAAAATAAAAAGCCTAGTTATTTCTTGCTTGTATTACAATATTAACTTAATTTCTAGTAGGAATGTTTTAGTGGGTTATTTTTTCAAATTACATTCATCATCATCATCTGCCTAGCCTTTTCCCATCTATGTTGGGGTCAAATTACATTATTAATCCAAATTATAAAAGACACAATTATAGTGAAGCTGGTGCACTAATTGTCGTGAAGCATTAGTGCCGTTTAGTGCAGCTTAGTGACCGCAACGATGTAATGTGTAATGGTCCCAGGAGAGCGTAGAACCAGCAGTAACAGTTTACTGGTCCACCGCCCATGAATACTTGTGTAATGTGTTCCGCGCGGACGACGATGACAACTTTATTTTATATTTTATTTCACACTTCCGTTATTGGAGATGAATTGTTTGTTTGTTTATAGTGGTGGGCGGGTGTGTCCGAGACAAAAGCTTAATAGCTATTAAAAAAGCCATCCTTTCTAGGTCTAAATCACATTTATGTCCAATTTCATTAAAGTTCTACTGGTGCCATTTCATCTTCGTTTAAAAGTCATCATTGCTGTGGAATGTAGACACTAACTGCTCTTGGACGCAGTTTAGATAAACCTATCCAGTTCAGTTTTGTTGGTGTAAATCGCCCTTAGTTTTACAAAACTCGATTAACTATTAAACGCATAGACCGCCTGCTGCACGTTGCTGCCGCCTTTATTAGTACTTTGGCAAGCAGATTACCTATCATGTTACAATATTGAATGCTTGGAAGGTTTAAAAAGAGGTTTTAAAACACCCATTTTATAGTGCAGTTCATCGATAAGTTACATAGAACGAGTCGGTATAAAGCCTTCTGAGAATTTTCTAATGGCAATCGACACTGCGCTGACTAAAGATCAAATCCAGGAGCCATTTGGACTGATCAAATTCAGAGCCCCAGGACATTCGGCAATTACACTTGCGCCTGCTAAACCAACGGGGTACGTAATACAATACTCCATTTAGAAACAGAAAAACAGATCTAATAACGAGCGAAACAAGCAAGGTACACACAACAGGAATAAAACCAAACCCCTGATCCAGAAGTACTTACATAAGTCACAATCAGTTATCAGAGAAGCAAGCGAAGCGTTTTGATAAAAAAAATCTGACTTATAGAATTACCGTGACCCTGGATCGTAAAGGGCTATTGAGGGACACCGTGGATTTTAGTCAGTACAAGTCTGACAGTTCCTCCCACTCTGCCCTGGGTGGGACGACTCATTTGATGATTTTACCACGATAAAAAAAAAAAAAAGCGTTTTGATAATATTTTGATAAATCAGTGCCTTTTGTCCTCACCAGACGAAAGACAGACAAACGGACGATCTGACGTCACGAAGTCCGGCCCAAGTGTTAACGATGATACTACGGTTATATCGGTCATAAGTTCATAACGTTACGGTTAAGTACAGCTAATATTGCCTATAACATTCACGTAAAGTTATTTCGAATTAATTAATGTGGCCAGAATTGCGCCAGTTATTTAACTATTCGGTCTCAATGTTACTTTACATAAATCTGGGGTTTGAGTCGCCAGTCATTATGATTGTATGAATTGATACGATGCTGTGTTTTAGGTTTTAGTCAGCTTTAGTAATGCTGATGTAAGCTTCGGATTAAAATGCCTCAAAGTTAATGCAGCGCAATACGAAATATAATCGATCTATCTGTTGTTTTGGGCTTGTATAATGATTTGAATCGGGTCAATGTTATAAATTCAGTATTAGGACTCTCCTGCCTTTGTGCGAATTTATTCGGGGTCGGCGCAGCATGTCTTCTTCTTGCACTACTCGCCAACACAGTAGTCATCTCCTTTCTATATCCATTTCATCTTTCACTGAGCTTATCTATCGTTTCTTTAGTTAATTTTGACGGTACACTTGGCGCAGTGGCAAAGCGATTGGCTGCAGCTCTGCGTGTCGCCGCCCGCCGGTTCGATTCCTGCACGGAATAAATATTTGTATGGCCTACAGGTAGTAGTTCCGAGTCTGACTGTGTATGTGAGTTTAAATGTTTGTGAACGCACCCACGATACAGGAATAAAAATACATAACATCACGCCTGTAATCCCCGAAGGGTTAGGCAGAGGTGTACCTAATAGTACACCCACATTTCGCCAGTTATGTTGTCTCATTTAATAGACGGCGAGCCTATTGCCATCAACCGGGCACAAATTCAGACTCCGTGGCTGCTACTGAGAAATTCCTGATGGTAAAACTCACACTTTGCCCGACCTGGGAATCGTACCCGGGTTCCCATGCTCAACCGTCGCGCTTGAGACCACTAGACCAAGGAGGCAGTCTGTTACGTGTACTATTATTTAGTAAACCATCTTCTCTTAACGGGTTTTTTTAAGATCCTCTATGGGTAGAACTATGCTCAAGTATGTAGTGACCATTAGCAGAGCAGTTAACCCCGCAACCAATCTTGCTGACTAACTAAGCTTTTCTCCACAGTTTGCGGTCTAAGTTATTCTCGCGTAGCTTGTGCCGTTGCGAGAGAATCAGACGAACAAAATATAAATAAAAGAGACGAGCTGACTTGCATAATTGGTATCCCAGATCAAACTAAGAGTGGTAAGTAAAGTCAGGGTAATTTATTGTTTATCAAGTTGACTATCAACTGAAATTGTCCGTAAATTCAAATAACATTTGAAATGGCACGGCTGATTGTTGTAGGCAGTGTTTCAATTTGATACACTGTAATTTCGCTGGCGTTATATACTTATTTACATCATCATCTGCCTAGCTTTTTCCCAAATATGTTGGGGTTGGCTTCCATTTTAACCGGATGCAGCTGAATACCAGTATTTTATATGGTGCTACTGTGTGACCTTCACAACCCAGTTACGGTAATACGATACCCAATGGAAAGTCGTCTCTGATTGTTGGACTTCCGGGCTAGTGCACTGACTATACACCGTGTTCCGGATATACATTAACTTCAACCAGATGTTAAGACCACGCAAATAAGCATTTTTCATTATGAACACACTAATGAATTCAATTTTTTTTAATTTTTTTATTTACTCTCGGGTTCCTTTCGTACGTGCAAATGAAACGCAAATAGCATTTGATAATTTAATTGCACTAAGCGGCAACATAGGCCAAATTAAGACCCTTTCTGCATACCTCAATTAAATTTGATTAAATGAAATTACAAATATCTTTATAACGAAGCCTCTCTAGGTACTAGTTCCTTTGTAAGATTTGTTGATTTGTAAAAGCTATAGAAGTGCTTGTCAAAGTTTATGAATAACGTGAAGAACACGGTGTTCACATACTTATTTGCAAAATGTTTATTACCCGACTGCCAAGGAAGGGTTTTATTTTTGGCGCGTTTGTTTGTTTCTTTGTAAAAAAAATATTACCTCGTATGTTTAAAATGGCTGGATGGATTTCGACGATAACGGTATCATAAGATTCGTCTCAAAAACCAAAGTGTTCTTAGATAGGGGTTTAAAAAAAAACAAATTGGCGGATTTTTGGCGCTAAATTGTAGGGTATCAAAATGAAGGAAATTAAAAGGAGATTACAAATATACATATATTTATAGGTACATAATACAATTTGTAGTCGGGTTTTTTGATACTTTTAATTAAATGTTACTTGTTTTCATTTTGTTTAATAAACGTGACAAGAACTTGACGGGTGCGCTCTGCTAGCGACATCGTCTGATGATGAGTGGTTGCTAGTAGCCTGAATAACCAACAGTTTAGACCTATTATTATAACAAAATAATATACAGCGAAAAAAAAAAGGGAAAAATAATATATATCGATGCCTTACGGGCGAAAAAGGATAAGCGACATTTTTTGAGAAATTCAGTTATATACATAGTTAGAATCGCCTTTTTTTTCTGCGTCGATTGGTCTAGGTAACGTTTGCCTACGTGAAACTTTTTGTCGGTTACGCGGTAGGAAAAATATAGACTTCTGTCAATTTATTTCGTTGTAAACGACTTCAATTTTTGTAAAATTATTTTTTTGGTGTTTGATCTACGAATTATTTAAGAATAAAGAAGTTACACCTTTTGGACTTTTTGTAATATTTTAATGATTGTACGTTAAACTATTTTGGCTGGAAGTAAAAATTCAGAAATATGTATTTATTTTGTTATGCCTGTTCGTGTTTAAAACATAATTAGTCGTTTATTCCGTTTTGGCCGCATTTTGCAGACTCTGTTTGGTCTGTAGTCTTTTTTTCCTCGTTAAAAATATTTGAGCTGATTACCTAATTAAATGGTTTTTTATTGTATACCTATACCTCTTGGGTGAACTTGAAATGTTAAATGCAGAGATAACAGTTTTTTAAAGTAAAATAATCAAAATACATCCACTAAATAATTGACATCTTTTCAAAAAATGTGCTTGATACAATTTTCCTTTCAGTCAACTATTGTTACATTGTTGGTTAGATTATATTATCACATTTTTTTCTCTAAAAACCAAGACTTAACCTTTTTTCCCTTAATTTAAATAAAACATGGGTTGAATTTAGGTCATTTTTACTCGCATCAGATAATTTGATAATTCAATTTACGACATTTTGGGTGATTTTAAAATAAAGACCATTTGGGGATAACCGACAGTAACTGCTTCTTGCAGGCTGAATCACGTAAAAATAAAAACGCCATCTTATAGATAGCATGCTAAATATTATAAAAACTCATTTCCAGGCTTTCGGGAGCTATACTTAATTTTTTATGATTTTTTTTCGTTTATTTTGAACTTTAAATCACTCCCCTGTAAAATTTGAAAAGAGGCGGTTATCCTTTTTCGCCCGTAAGGCATCGATATGTAAGGGACATCGACGCACAAAAGATTATGACGTATACGGTAAAATTATCGATAAACCCGTCTCCACTGCCTTGTTGGTGTAGTGATCCATGAGGGCTTGAATTCGATTCCCAGGTCGGGCAAAGTGTTATTGGGTATATCCATTGGGAATTTCTCAGTAATTGCAGAGTATGGATTTGTACCCTGTTAATGGCAAAAGTATCACCCCCTGTAACATGAGACATAAATGATCGTGGTACCTGCTATAAGTACACCTCTGCCATACCCATCGGGGAATATAGGCGTGTTAAATAGACAAAAATAACATTTTATTTGTTACGATATGTATGTGCACTACCTACGTGTCATGTGCTTGACAATCGCGGTCACCGGTCCGGACGCTGCTGGACCGCAAGCGCGGATGACTCTGACGAGAGCTTACTTTCAGTATATCTTGTCAAGCATAACCGACAGAAAATATCATTGTAGATACCAACGTACATCTATACTAATAAATAAAATTGAAGTGTCTATTTGTAATTTCAAAATAACAGCTTTTTACTGAATGCATGTGAAAGTATCTGTGTTTCTGTCTTTCTGTTCCGACTAATCTCCGAAACGGCTGGACTGAATTTGACTGGACTTTTTCTGGCAGTTAGTAGATGCTATAGGAGTAACTTACGCTACTTTTATTTTTTTAAATAATTAAGGTTCCATGCAAAAAAAAATAAACCCTTGAAATTGTTAACAAAATCCAATTCAAATGGGGTAGTAATACTTTTATAATATGTAATTTCACGTGGATGAAGATCGCGGGAAACAGCTAGTTTGGTTTATTGTACTTCAAAACTGGGGACCCTTTTTTTTTTTTCTGTTGGGACTTCATCAAATGACCCCCCCACTCTGGGCGGAGCGGAAGGGAGTGTCAGACTTGCACTGACTAAAACCCATCCATGTTCCTTCTTTGCCCTTTGTGTTCCAGGGCCACGGAACAGAACAACAGAACAGTCAAACAGAACAGTCTTTCGAACAGTCCCGCAGCCTTGGCAGGCAATATATGATACGGTTAGGTACCGTCCGTACCCGAGAACGAACAGTAGCTGCTGTTAGGTCTTTACATCTCAGAAAATAAGTTTCTGGAAGGTCTATTTACACCAGCCCCTGTAGCATGACCACCGTAGACAAGGATTTCTTTGACGGAAGAATCGACAAAATGACAGATAGTGCAAAGAAATCTGTCATTGTGTCGACACAATCTGTCATTTTGTCGATTCTTCCGTCAAAGAAATCCTTGTCTACGGTAGTCATGCTACAGGGGCAGGTTTGACTTAAGCCGCTCTACGAAAAACAAAGGGTACTTAGGTACCCTTTAAATTTAACGGAGCTTCGGCAATGACGAATCATAAAATATGCTCAAGCAGGGTGTTTTTTAAAGATTACACCGCCAGTCAAGAGGTCGATGCCCCTGACACGTGGCTCACCCCTGTACAGGAATCACACCGTGAAGATAACATAGATACTCATAGATAAGTATATCTAGCAATATATTATTCAAATGATGCGATCAATAATATGTTATGTGTTTGTTGGGACTCTAATTTGTTTTAACTCAGTTCGATGAAATAAGGCCCCATTTAAGAATCATCTGCGAAAATTTTAAAGAAACATAACGAGCCAAGGAAATGTTAACATTAATAACATTTACTGTTATAATTTAAATTAGGTTAGAAGTTTAATTTTGTTAAATTATACAGTGAAAGCAAAATATTCAATATAGGGTCGACTTGGCGCAGCAGTTGTGGGCCAAATTAACATATTATGGCCCATGTCTGTACGGCGCGTATCTTTGCCGCCATTTGTAAACAAGATTATACCTTAAGGGTCCAGGAGTTATGGAAGGAGGCCAACAATGAACGTTTTACTTGCTTATTGGCAACTTTTTGGTTTTCGACACCTCTGTCTGAAATAGGTACTAAACAATATTAGATATCAACTTCGGAAGTATACGAAGGATGTCTCCATCCTAGATTTGAAAAGCATTTCTGATGAAGATCAATTATCAGCTCTGACAAAATGTGTTTGTGCAATTTTAGGATATACTCGATAGACGCCCGCTTTTGCAAATTTTCTCAATGGCGACAGGCAAACCCATGAGATCGAAATATAGCCTAAGCTCACATGATTAAGGAGAGATTGATTAGGTAAAGCAATAATTCAAACATCATCATCTGCCTAGCCTGTTCCCAACTAAGCTGAGGTCGGCTTCCAGTCTAACAAGATGCAGTTGAATACCAGTATTTTACATGGAGCGACTGCCTATCTGACCCCCACAACCTAGTTAGTAGGTAATACGATACCCCTTACTAAGACTGTTGTCAGACTTTCGGGCCACTGGCTACCTGAACGACTGTCAAAGACAAAATGACATCCGGGGCCAACGGCTTAACGTGCTTTGCGAGGCACGGGGGAAACTCGGTATGTAATAGGTGGTCCATTCAGTACAAAGCAATAGTTTAAACGCTATCTTTAAAAATGTTGTATCAAATAAATAACACTTGTCTAATACTTAGAACAATACAAGTGAAGTCCTTGTCGTGTTCAAGCGACATAAACTCAACGACACTACAGAACACAAATCGTACTAGCCATCGATAACATCACTACTGTTCGTCGTCGTTTCCTCCAATTTGATTCATTATTTATCTGTCTGTCACAATAAAAGGGAGGCCCATTCAGGAGTCGAGTTAATGCAAATAATTCAGTTCCTTCCAAGTCTCAAGATGAACTCTGCGATAAGGGTAATTAATTGACGTAAGTGGGTCAGATATGACTAAATTATGTTAATGTTAGTTAGTGTATAAGTACGTAATACAATTTTACTCGTAGTTTCATTTCGTTTTTTTTTATTTTTATTTGAAATTCGTGTTATACAGCGTGTCTCAGAAAGTTGTAGTCATATTTAAGGGTGTGGTACAGGTCATCAATCTGAACAAGTATTCTATGGAATAAACTTCGTAATCGGAAAACCTGAGACTAGAGATGGCCGATGCATTCTACCAGCTTCTGCGACAAATCTTTTACAGTCGAAGCAGTACAGCTACGGAATGAATTGCCTGTGTCAATCAGGCGCGCCCAGACCTGGTCCACTTTAAAAAATATGGTCAAAAACGACTACCTCTCTATAAACATCACTATACATGATTCTCTATTCTTGTTACATGATTATTATTTATTGTATATATTATAAAGATTTGTATATGCTTTATATGTATTTATATTTATATGTACGCCACAGACTACCTGCAGTATTGTCTCTTCCTCTTCCTGTAATACTTCCAAAGGTTGTCTAGAAAAGATCGCTTTTAGCGATAAGACCGCCCGAAAGAAAACATTTCACATAGGGTGACACAATGTCACCCTATGTGAAATGTTTTCTTTTATGAATGTTACTTGTATGGTGTACATAATAAAGATTATTCTATTCTATCCTAATCGCAAAATATACATGGTTTATAGGTACCTACAGTTTTATTAAAAATGTGAATATTGTCACACAAATATTGCTTAGCAATAAAATTCCAATACATTCCTAAAGCGTAGTCCTAATCCTTGAAATGACATGTTTGCCGTCTGGGAAACCGTCCAGAATTTTTAACCATAATTACGTATCTACTTCGCCTCGCTAACAACATAACATCACACCTGTATTTTCCCGAAGGGTTAGTTGCTTGCTACTACAGCAAGAAAAATTGCTTGCTGTAGTAGCAATTTTTCTTGATGGAAAATTCAATAACACTTTACCTGTTCTGGGAATCGAACGCGGTACCTCGTGCTCAGCAGATGGTGCTCGTGCTTGCGACCACTGGACCCATGAGGCAGCCCAGACAAAACAATGCCATTTTGCGCTAAATACTTTTGAACATAATTTAGTACTGATTGTGAATTTGCGACATGAACGCGGAACAATCGATTCAATTAATATCGAAAACAATAGTTTCGATTGATGTATTCATAACGCCATAGTTCGTAACAATTCCGTTTTTAGTGAATCCTTAATTGACTTTCCATTATTTTTAGTGACATCAAATTGATTTAAACTACAATTTGAAAACCAAAAAATAACTTAATAACATATTACATTTGTTGGATCTGGTCGTTAGTACGGACATAAAAATGAATTGGAAAGCACGCCTGTGTGTAGTGGTGACATCACGCGACCACCTTACCAGTCTACCCACAACACAGCATTCTTGTACAGAGCCCTGATGTCCAACTCGAGGGAGGACGACGGTCAGTGTCTGATCGCGGCGGAGTTGAGACGTCTTGGAACTGTACCCGATTCATTGTGCCCCGTGTTATTGTGTTAAGTTGTAATCTCAAGTAATTCGTTGGTTTTGCTAGAAACAGTGTAGCGCACCCAGTGTGTTTTCATAGCACGAAACCCATGGTCTGCCCACATGATGTATTGCACAAGCCTAACGGAGTAAATCCCGACATATCCGACACATATAATAAAAGGATGACATACAAATCGTTTAATAATTTTATTTATTGGTTTTAACTAACTACCGGAGAAAACCTCACAGAGGAAATAATGGAAGGTTATGGAGGAGGCTAAATGCTGGCGCGCCGGTTCTTCCAATGTACAGCCGTAGTCAAAATAACGCTGTTTAAAGCATATTGCATGTCACTATACTCGGGGAGCCTGCGGATCAACTATACACAAAAGGCCTTCAATGCTCTGCGGATCCAGTATAACAACGCGTTTAGAGGGTGCTATTGCGTCTGCCTCGGTTCTGTAGCGCGTCATCTATGTTCGCTGAGGCTCGTACCGACTGTTTCGATGCTGTACTTACGGCGTAAGAAAGCGGCCTAGCCGCTAAACAGACTCCGTGGCAGCCCCAACAGCATTCTGAGCGCCATAGTCGCGTCGTCGTTTAAGAATATTGTTACTAAACCAATGGATCTTGGTCATCTGAATAAATGACCGAAAATATATACATTTGCCCAGCAGTGGGCCAATAAAGGTTTAAAACTAACTACCTATTATCATACTAAACAAAATAAACGTCTCTTATTGAAAAAAAAACATTTTCTTTACAGTATCTACAGGCTTTTTATACAGGGTAGAAGACATCGACACACAAACGATTACTTCCCCGTTTGTGCGTCAATGTCCCTCCACCCTGTATTTTTTTTTCCAAATGACGTCAATACCTAAATACAATACTCTCACCATATTTGATTGTATTTTATTAAACAGATTTTATTCCTTCTTTACATTAGCCTACACAAATTCTTTTCTGTCTTAATCAAAGCGGCGAAGTCTTCTAAATATTTATTTAAGTAAATGTTACTCAAATAGCTACACAAAAGAAAACGAATCATTTGAAATAGACGAAACATAATACAACAAATGGAGAGATATTTTTCTTGTTATCATTTTTGTTCTTAACAACAGCGATGGGAAGTTTTAATTAAATTAATTAAAAGTTATCTTGTAGTTAGATTGTTGCGTAAATATAATGTAGGTATGGCAGACGTAGGTAGGCACATTTCCATTTTATGTAAAAACAAACCATTCATTTTGTGTGTACTAATAATAAATCTTGAAGTGGCATATGGGAGCGTCTAATTAGTCCGCAGACACAGAGAAAAAACGTCAGAGGTTACATCGTTAAACAACATCCAGACTTTGCCTGTCTAGGTATGTTTTTTAACCGACTTTAAAAAAAAGGAGGAGGTTTTTAAATTCGGTTGTATTTTTTATTTGTTACCTCCTAACTCCGTCGTTTATGAACAATTAGAAAATTAATTTTTTGATGTTGATATAGTGGCTGATTGGTCCCATTGAAATTTCATCAAAATCGGTTCAGTAGTTTTGTTTTTTCTTCATGGCCTGTGATGACGACATGATGGTTCATTGATAACTTCTAGTTACAATGTAAAAAATTGTTTCGTGACAAGAATTTGTGTGGTATACTACAACTAAAAAGGGTAAAATAAAAAACTTTTAAGCAAAAAAAAACTGACTTCCAAAAGAACATCAAAAACGTCTAAAATAAATTTACTTTCGGAAGTCGTTGGCAAAAAAAAACCAATGAAACAAACAAAGTCACCGACTACCAAAAGTAAAGTTATGTTAGACATTTTTTGTGTTTTTTTGGAAGTCGGTTTTTCTTTGGAAATACAAGGAATACCTAAGTGTTTTCAAATGTAAACAGGCTATGACAATGTACCTTTATGTTAAAAAAAAGTTTCTGCTACCATCTTAAGTATTTATAGGATGCCATGTGGATCCTCGTCTACCTCGAAGGTAGGTTCCCCTATCTTCCCCACTAATCTGTGAAATGGGGGAAGGATACGTGAAATGTCCCCATAAATACCATTCCCATCCCTTAGGCCGTACTATCAATCAATGAGTGTTTGTGATGAAATAACATTAATATTACAAATGGTACAGTACTGGATTATCATGTTCCTAGTCATTGTTCATCACTGAAATGAATGAAACGCAAATACGCGCAGAATTACTGCGTGGTTCGGCTATACTGCTATCATTAGCCGTTAATTATCTACCATATTAAAAATGTAAGCAGTGAAACATGACCCTTTTACAGCGCTTTCATACAAATTCAATATTAATGGACGTATTTGCAAGTATACAGTCGTATTGTCGCTATGCATGCAGTGAGATACATTACTATTTTTTTATTTTATTTTATAACTTCTATTCAAAACTAAGAGTACCTAGCTTCGTTGCCGGCCAGTGTTTCTCTGCATATAATATGATCAAATAATTTATAAATAAGCCATTTTATACAAAACTAGCGAAATTATATAATACACTGGCGATTGGAGTAGGTAAAAAGGAATATCATCTTGATTTTGGTGAAAACTTTTTCATTTTATAAAGTAAAACATGTAGGTTTCCGAAGATTCGATTAAATTACTAGATAACAAAAGAAATGGCTTTATTAAAAAAGTTTCGTTTCTAAGATGTGTATTTTCGTAATCAACCCGTATCATCGGATGCAAATTACTATGCTAATAAGAGTAGACACTCGATAGACATCGAACCCACATCAAGAGTTCTTATTCGATGCGATTGTATTACAGATATAACTCTGAACGTCCTCCGAGAACATAAGTACCTCTACTACATGTTTTTTCTCTTAATACGTGATTGTTGAACATGTGGAAAGTTCCACTAAAAGGTTTGTTAAAGTTATGAATATTGAACGAGCACATAAAGTGGGAGCGATAGTAAGAACCCTGATTTCTCATGGATGAAGAAAATGTTATTTTATTTTACTGAAAATATTATATCGGAAACTTGTTTAACTTTGATGTAATCAGTCCGATCGTCCAATCGAAATGTGAGTTAATAAATTATGTGAAACGATATCCACTTTATGAAAGCATTTGTTACAAATGATTTGAATACGGTAAGTGGTAACCAAGCATAGTTTTACAAAAACACGCGTGGGTCGAGCCGCCGACCGATTTCCGCACGAAAAGTCTGCCAATAAACTTGCCCGTGAAGTTTTCATGTGGTTACAAAGGGCAATCGACTTTTGCAATTCACACAATACCCCACAAAGTTGGCAAAGCAATTATAAAGATATCAAAAGGTTGATGTAACAGCGGCCTACTTGCACTCGCTGGCTGAATATTGATGACACTGGCTTCACTGTAGCCAATCTGTGTTCTATGCATAAGTAATGAAGAAAATATGGAACCTAGAGCCAAGTGAACTATAAATATTGACATCAGATGTCGTTTACAGGGCGGAGGACCTATTGCCGAACGAATCATGTATTGTTAAGCACACAAAATAACGAATGTCAATATAAAATTCTGGGTACGACAACTGGAGTAAATATTCTTCTTAAAAAGTAAATTGCAGTTTGAAATATTAATAAACGCAGATATATTTTGTTGTGTTATGCTAGTCAAATAGATGGAATGTAAGTTTGATGGTCTAACTTTTATATTCCGTCTTATCAGTCATCACGACAAATGGACCCGTTATCTGAAAATGGCCGTCTTAGCATCTATTGTGCTCACCACGCACTTGACGCAGCTTGATCATATAACAAGACTATGTTAATAGCACAAAGGAATCTTCTGCTTTTAAAGATGTATGGACATGAATACCCATACAATAAAGAATGGAATTCCAGAAAACATAAAAAACGCACATATATTATGACGTACTCTGAAAATTTTATTTGTCATGTATCTTGATAATTACACCTACTAAGCCCAAAACTATAAATCGATTGAAAACAGTTATGTGCCAAAAATATGGCTTTCAATAAAAATGTGTCGTGAAATTGAACATTTTATTAATCGGTCGATTGTCGGCTTCAGGCTGAAACTGCACTGGAAACGCAAATAGGCTTACAAATAATCCAGTCAACACTTTTATTTATTAGGCTCAGATAAAACTCAAAACTTTGATGTATCTAGTATTTTTGTGAAACTACGATAAAGATGAGTAAAGTGGTGTAACCATTTCAGCAGATAATTATTTACCTATTTGGTTTATGATAAAAACGAAAGCCTACATGCTAATGAACCATTTATTTATCGACTTACTTACTAACGTGCTTATTTAGAAAACAACACAAACACACCAAAACAAGAAACACCTTAAATTATCAAATAAATGGTTCCAGGGTATATACAGACAGAATATTTACCTAGAAGTTTTTCACATAAAAATCGTGGTTATCTTTTGTTTTAATAACAATGTTCTTAGATGTGAGGTAAGACAATCCTATTGTTCTTATACCAATTTACAGTTTGTTTACACGACGTTAAGCCCAACACTTTCGTATGGTCCATTTTTCAAAACATTTCAACTTTACCAAAGGAGTATTCCTTTTGCAGAAACATACTGTTACTGACAAGGCAATTTAACATTTCTAGATAGAATACAGAATATTGAGTGGCAACTTGTACTAACAAAATATTTATGTTAGTATTACTCGATATTTCAGCGTTCGTTATGTGTTGGAGAAATGGAGATGCAATATCTATACGTGGATTGTTCTCGTGTAAGGAAACTTCGTGCACCTCATTTAAAAACTAACTTTTCTATAAAGTAAGGGTAGTATCGTTTCAAGTAACGCAGACAAGAATAATGGCTATAGTTTGTGCATATGCTGCTATATCTATGTACCATAGCATCTAAAAATAGTTTGACAGAATAGATATCATCAACTGCCTAGCCATTTCCCAACTATGTTGGGGTCGGCTTCCAGTATAACCAGATGCAGCTGAATACCAGTATTTTAGATGGAGCGACTGCCTATCTGACCTCCACAATCCAGTTAGTACTGGGTAATACGATACCCCTTGGTAAGACTGGTTGTCAGAGTTTCCAGCCACTGACTATCTATAACGACTGTCAAAGATCTGTAAATGACAGCCGGGACCGGCTTAACTTGCTTTCCGAGGCCCTGAGGAAACTCGGTATGTAATGGGTGTTAACCCATCCACGGACCAACCTAGGCAAGCACGGCTTAACCTAAAGTTCGACCCGAGCGGCTGTTATTATTAAGTACATTGCTGAACACACACCTTCTTGCCATGAATCAATAATTAAAGATGAAGGTAAGCAGGGAAACAAATGGTTTGTTTAGGGTTGGACCTCATCTGGCAGCACGGAATCGCATTTGTTCCGCCTGTGCTACCACGTGCTGCAGTATGCTGCCGCATGCGAACGCGCGCTGTCGCATTCCGCAGACAAAAAAGGCGATCGCACGCGTCAGCATGCTGCAGCATGGGTGGCATACTGCCGCGTTCTTTCATGATCAGTTTAGTTTCAAGCGCGAGATGGATAGGACCACGGAAGAGAGAGCAGTGATTCTAGCGTGTATTTTGCAAGTAATGCAAAATCAAAATAATAAAAAGAAACGCATTCGCAAAATAAAACGGAGATACTAGGTTCATCCTTCGTCAGTCATTGTTATTTCCATCCGTACGGAATGAATGAACAGGCTGCACTGAGCTGACGAGCGGCCGCGTGCGCCATTGTACGATAGAGTGAGACAGCATGCGATAGCAAGTGATCGGCGGTGAAAGGATGCGATAGCATGCTATGCGCGCTTCAGCGTTCCGAAGTCTCCCTGCCGACCATTGCATTTTGTCCGTGATGCCGATCGCCTCGAGGATTCCGCCGCGTCCTATCGCATTATGCTTTCTGTCTCGGTCTAGCAAATGGCAGTTCTAAGCGACAGAAAGAGAAAGGGCGACGGAAAAAGGCGATTCCGTGCTGCCAGATGAGGTCCAACCCTTATTCTTAATTGTCAAGCTAATATGTTATGATAGCTGTCTCATTAAACAAAACAGATGACAACAAAAAGTCGTAATAAAAGCTGTTGAAATTATCGTCGTTCAACGAAAATAATATTTCGACTGGTTTTAATCGGCAGCATTTATGTTTGTCGTCATTGAGTTAATGCCGTGACAGTATCAATTAGTAACGACTGCCTCTCATTTTTACGAATGAATGAGGAGTACGGAGAGACCAGCGAATAACGATAATAGGATACTTTTGTAGGCAATCGAACAAAATAAACAGATGGGACAAAACGTCCATTCATGTTAACGTTATGAACGAAGCGAGCTATTACTGTTCTCATACTAAAATAGCTTTTTTCTTAAATAAATAAGTGGTGTTTATTTCTTCTATAATGTCACTAGAGACATTAAACTCCCATTTCGTGTGTAGCTACAGTCGAGGACTCTGTTGACCAATGGTTGATGAAGTCACAGTCATTATTTACTGTGAATTACATTATTAGAGGCGCATTAGACGTATCAAATTAGTTTATCGGTCAAGGTCGGATCCATGTACAGGTTAAACCTATCATACCATAACTGATAAAGTAATTAAACCTAATTATCTACATGGAAAAGAAATTTTGTTCATCTGTCGGTGCATGGGCAGACCACATTGTTGCTATCTGGGGAAAAACCTGGATGAGGCTGACACAGGAACGTGGAAATTCCAAGAAGCGGGAAGTTTGTAAAGATGGCGGATTTTTTAGTGGGTGCGAGCCCGACTTAACCACACCGCCCCCCAGACGGTATATTACGCGGTAGGCATTCTCTTCCCCGTAAAAAAATAGGCACGTGGAGATCGCCACAAAAAAGAGAGATGATGATGACGAATCTACAAGCGTCAGGCTGTCAGTCAATCACCACTTCGGTAGCAATACCCCTTTTATTGTTATAACTTCAAACACGTTTCAATTTCACATTCAGCACTGGCCAGTAAAAAGAAGAACGGCACATATAAATAGTAGCTTCTACAAACAAATAAAACAATTCGTGTACTCTCGGCGTTTTTCTTCGCTACAATTAAACTAACTTTGATGTGGTTTCTACAAAGTTTATGATGGAACAGAACAGATAGACATTTATAGCTCCCGTAACGAATAAACTGTACAAGTTTTTTTTTTGCTAGAAATCCACTTTTGTCAGCTGTTGTATTCGAGGATCGCTTTGGAGGTGTCGGTGCGTGAATCGTGAGGTTGAGATACAGGAATGACAGAAGAAGTGCGGTATGAGGACCGGTACAGTTTTTGATTTCTGTGATTCGAAAGAAACTTTGATATATTCTAAGCTACAAGATTGGAGAAACTGAATGCATAGTTTGCATGAATCAATCGACATCGATTGTCTTATGCAAACTTGGTCCCTTCCCGGCAGGCGGCCGAAGAAGCAGCATTGCGATGAGCAATACAGGGTGTTTTTTTAAACGTGGGCAATACTTTAGGGGCGTGTAGTACTCATGAAAATAAGCAACTTTTACTAAAATACCAACCATGAAATCGCGAAAAAAATTTCAGCTGCTCCACACATAATTCGAATAAAAAATGTAGGTAACAGCAGATTTTTAAATCATATTTCATAGTTAGCCCCATAGTAAGACTTGCCCATATTTATGAGTCTCCCTTAAAGTATTGCCCACGTTTAACCAAACACCCTGTATATTTCAAACAGAGACATTGATCAATACAAAGTCATATTAGTCTTCTGTTTATAACAACACCAATTACAAAACATTAAGCAATGAATATTTTATTCACGTACCTAATATGTTAATTGAACGCCAAAGTGTATTAAATGTTAAAGGCATGTACGTACGCACTTAGCTCTATTAGGAGGTTAACCCATTTAAAAGTTTAATTAGTATAGTCCTAAGATAATATTGTATGAACATTTGAGGACGTAATTGCGAACCCTGCGAAGGTTTTTGACGGGAATTAAAAAAGAGAAATAATTCTGTTTGTTTTATTCGCTGCACTATTTACTTTGCAAGTTTGTGAATCGTCGGCGCGGTGCAAACCCGGAACCCGAAACCGAATATTTGATAGCAAGTTGAAATAGTTGATTTTTGATGAAGAAATAAATTTCAGTTTCGGTTTTGAAACGGCGGTTATCTAAATATCATGAAAATTGAAAATTGTGCGAGAGATTCTCCTATATTTACAGGGCTAAAGGACATTGTGTTAAAAGTCTGAAAGCCATGGGTTTGCGTTTTTTACAGTACCATATTACATACACAGTACCATACTCTAAAACCAAAAACACAATATCAAATATTCCTTACATTTGATTATCTTTTTATTTATAAGTATGAGATTTTTTTTTTATGTATTCATCGTTAGTCGTATGTTTTCCAGCAGTGACAAACGATCACGGTTCGGTTAAATGGTCATTCTTGTTCGCCCTTACCCAAACTGGGCCTGTCTTACTATGGGCGTTTGCCAATCTCCTTTAAATAGCTAGTGAATATCTACAGACGTTATGAGTATCGATATCTAAACAAAAAAAAAACAAGAGTTGTTGTTTTTTTTTTGGTTTTCGATACGTTCCACTGCATCTGTCGAGTTTCCTAGTTAATTAAATTGATACGTAAATTAATTTTAAATCTGGTAGGTGCAGTAAGAGCCTAAATCGAATCTTCTAGATGTTCTATACAATTCAGAGCAATCCTTATATTCCAGTTTAATATATTTCAGCAAACCTATATAACATGGAAAAACCTTAGTAATATGAGCATAATACTTTCTCCAAGACCGAAATTTATCTAATAAGTACGATTCCACGAAATCCACCCACAAGTAACATGTAACTTCATACTTGATGTTACGGTTACCAAGTCTTATCAACTTTGTACTTGTGAGTAAGAATATCTGCTTTATTAAAACCGCGTATTTTGTTATTACATACAAAGAATATTCTGACAAAGAAAAAAAATAAGGTAACTATAGATTTTTCTCCCAATTTCCAAAACTCCTAATTCCCAACTCGTTTAACAGATTATCTATAACATCAAACAAAAGCTTTAATAAAACTAAATTATGTGCCGTTATTTTTGCCAGAAAGAGGTGGCGAGACTGACGAGATCTGGACGAGTACCGCGAGGGCTGGTTCGAGGAGGCACGGGAAAAGAGCACATGGAAGGAATTGGGGGAGGCCTTTGCCCAACAGCGGGACAGTAAAGACTATCGAAAAAAAAAATGTACCATTTTTCCCCACATACATAGTTAAAAAGGTGTGAATGAATTAGTTTGTCGTCTTATTTGGACGGGATGACTCTCATGCTAATTGTACCACAGTGTATATCTACCACAGTACATAAAACATTGAAATCGTCTCACTTAAGAATTTCCAGAAGACAACAAGAGTTACCTCAACTGTATTAAACGTCGCTTGGCGTAGTCTATATGAAAAGAAAATAACATCCCATACGACACCATTACAGAGACAACCCTCCGTAATGGAAATTTGCATACGCACCTTAAAATTTTATTCATAAGGAGAAAATTGTTTCACATATTCGGCGGGTGTGCTCGGGAACGGCGGCCGCGGCGCGTCGAGCACTCGAGCAAAAATATCGAATTATTGTCGAGCATTAGGAATTTGGGGCGCATTACCTGCTCGTAACGAGCGAATGATTATCACGAAGCAGCAGCCTTTCGCGCAAATCACTATGTAAGAAGGTACAGTCACGAGCTGTACTATGTATGCACGTAGCAACTTTTAAAAGCGGTTTTTCTTCTGTACGTATTGTTTGTAATTTATGTCGTTACTGACTGGGCCCCGCCGGCGCCATTTCTGACTTTTTTTCTTTTTGCTCAGCTCTTAGTAGCTTCAGAGATTAACGCGTTTAAACGAATAAACTCACAGAGTTTTTATATTAAGTATAGATGAACATAGAATTTTAGAACCCGTACTAATATGAAATAATTATGTATTTCTTATCTCCAAGTTGCAATCATAATTCCACCAGCTCTAAATCTCTTTGTATTTCGCCAAGCGCATACATAAAAGTGTCCGCGACTGTACGTAAGGCGAACAAGCAAGCCACGAGATTGAATCGCTCCTTCAATTTAAAAATCAAGCCGCTGATCGTCTCCGACTCAATTTAGTGAGTGTATTTAGATAAGTGATTATACCTTTGATACGTATTCAAGTATTCAAAATGCCTAGATACATTGTGCCACTGTAATAGACAGATAAATAGGCACGCACCGAGCCTATTGAATCATTAATCTATTCTCCGTAGTCCTATTAATGCTATTGACGAATTGTACCTACTAATTACATAGTAATTACGTCATTCATGATATTGAACGAACTTTCATAATTACAGAAAGTTTTCATTCTGTTTCAAGTTTGCTACATTCGACTGTTCAGAAAAAAGGTGAATTTGTGAAATCCCTGATCGAAAAAGCGTATGTAGAAACATTTTATCTACCTGAATCTAATCCTAGAATTCCTTGAACCTTGCAATTACGTTTATAAGATACAATAATAACAGTAAAAACAAAATTCTTGTTATCCGAAAGTTTCATAGGGATATTTTCCACTTTCCCTACCCTTGTATTTAAGATATCCATCGATAACAATATAAACGTCAAGTGTTTTATCCGCATGGAGGCACCGCTCTAGCCTTTATTACAAAGGCTATTATGTCATATTTCATAAATTATTTGAGGCAACGACTACCCGCCAATAGGGGCGAGATAACAAGGGGCACGCACTTGTGACTGCGACTGTACAGCCCATGGTCCAATATTCCCCATTATACTCTATTTATAACTTGCGTTATTAGTTTCTCTATCGAATGTACATCGATGTTGGAAATTTAAAATTGATTGGAAATCCCTGCTAACCTTTTGTTTTGTAAGTTCGGTTCGTCCGAATATTTCATCTCTTGGGTTTAGAATGTTGTTTACTGGGAAGGTAGTTCGTATCACCACAGGTTGTATAAAACATAAGTAATTATTGTAGAAGTTAATTATAACGGCGAACATTTCTCCAGAGTTCCACTTTCATTTTCTTTATTTTCCTTTTTGTTTTACCGAGAGCCAATTAACATCAAATTATGTTATCTCATTGTTAGGAGCTTAAGTAGTAAAGAAGTTCAAGTGGAACCTCAACCTACAGAAATTGCCAAACGATTCTGTAGTGGGTAGGTACATACATAGGTACTTTAAAGCTCGTACCGATTATATTAAATCTCTGAAATAAATGTTCCTTTTGTATTTATTAACATCATTGCGCAATTGTGCACGTTCATATTTAAGCTTTACAATGATTTTAAACGATAAAATGATGAATATCATTTTTAATTTTTGCATTGATACTTTAAAATGCAAAATGGCAATGATTATCTGGTTCTTATGTGTTTAATGTAAAAGGAAATTGAAAAACTATATGTTTTATTATTAGCATGCATTTTTCAATTTACCATAGTGTTCGATGCATTATGATTTTAATTACAAACAACACGCAAAAATAAAGTACACAAACTCATTTATACACCTCATTCGGTGGCATCAATCAAATTATATTCACTTGTTGACATTAAAAAATCTAAATATTATGTAGATAATCTAACAGTAATTTGGTTTTTGGGATCCCTAAATAATAAATCGTTTTTCACACTTGGTACGATAAAGAAAAGCGGATTCACGTCGACGGCACGAGACGGCGCGGTGCGGCGGCGTCGTGACGTCGGGCAAACGTCGTGACGTGAGATAAACCTTCACTGATACACAAAATACGGTGAATAAAATGTCAACACTATAAATATCACACGTCTGCTGGAAGATATCACTTTTAGAGCTTAGAGACGAGCTGTGATTTCGTATTCTAAAATAACCGCCTCATTGTATGTGTGACAAAAATTTTGGAATAATAAAAACTACGGGTCGTCTAGTGGTCGAAATTCGACGGTAATTCATGTTTTTTTTTTTTTGTAAAATATTAAAAGACAGGACTGTCTTTTAATATTTTTTATCCTTCTCTATTCCTTCTCGATATTGAACTTTAACTGTGTCAAATCTCACACTCATCCGTGCGCGCAATGTGCTTTAAAAGGTCTACAAGTTTATTCTATTAACATATAAAACCATGAGGTCACGAACCATAAACAATACTATAACATTCCGTCGATAATTCTAATTAAACCCACGCTCAATATTAAAATAACCAAGTCGACAAGTCAACAAATAACTTGGCTTCGAAAAGCTTTCTACCGCCAATTGTAAAGGCTCATTCAAAAAGTTTTTGTGTGCAGCAAACAATCGAATCAATCAGCGATTGCATTTATTAGAAGTAGGTTAGCACAGGATATGAACCGTGTATTTTTGTTATTCTTTGTTTGTAGACAATCAGGGCTGAAGACAGGTTGCGGTTAAGCCGTCCGGGGCTGGCTTTGAATACCGATGACGGCGCAACTACGCGACTCGTTTCAATCTGTACTCTATGCATAAGTAATGTGAAAAGTATGGAGATACCGCCCCGATGCGGAATACACGCTCTTCTAAAATATCGTTGTATATTTTTATGGTAACGACTTCAGTTATTTGTTCTTAGTACCGTACATGCCACTGTGTAATCTACGTAGTGTATGAGCGAAGCTACAATAAAATATTTGTTGTGCTTATTATAAGCACCCTTGTAACTCTTGGCTAGTATTTATTAAAAGGATCATTACTGGGTGTAATTGTTGTGAGCGTGGGCTACTGTTTTGGGTGCGGATCATTATAATAAAACTTTTTTGTACAAGCATATTAACATAAGTGTGGTTTTTCGAGTTTTATAAATGCCAATGTGGTGTTTAATGAAGCAGCGATAGTCTAGTGGTGTGACCATCGGACTGCCAAGTGATTTTTCGGATTCATGTGCGTATTGCATAATTATCACTTGCTTCGGTGAAGGAAAACATCGTGAGGAAATCAGCAGGCCTGAGAGATATTTCTGAACTTGAGCGGCTTAAAAACTCTGAAGCCAGGTTCGGCACTAACCACAAGACAAAGAAAGAATGCCAATATACTGGAACTAAACCAACATAATACCTTGTTACATACGTATAGTTGGATAAGTGTAATATTGGCCTACTACAGTTTAAAATAAAACCTTTAACGTAGAAGTAATTACCAACTCCAGGAATGATACTTCAAAAAGCGTTCCTTATATTGCTACTAACTGTTCATTTTGTCGAATCCAATCTATTGCTGGTACTGTACAAAAGTCCGATAATTACGTCGAAGAGGCTAATTAAACAAAGAGCCGATCGCAGTGAGATGTCGCCTAGTTGTTTCCGATACACTGCACCTCATTGAACAATGAAAGCAATAAATTATTTAATTTTAAGATCTAGGAACTCATTAACAGTTTAATGAACTGGAAATAGAAGATTAAAATAAGTGATTTAGGATCTATTACTGTAGAAAAGTCAAATGGATAACTTCGTGCTCTTCTATCTTAATGTAATGGCTGTGTTAAGTATTTTGTGTGTCTACATACATACATAAATGGGTGGATGACCAACAAAGAACCGCTGGTAAGACCTGGAAAAGTCTCGCAAAAGATCAGCGTAACAGCACAACAAAATATGGTAGGGTTATAGTAGTGAATGAAGCAAGGCTACCAATGATAATGAATGGGTATAGAAACAAAAAATACCGATCTATATTTCTATTCCACTCTCCAATAAGAATTTCTTAAAAAAAATATTTTCAATCTCAAACGTTATCGCTTTGAAAAAACTTTCTAAATGTGGTATCCCACTCAGGTATGGGTTATGCATTTATATTGATTCATTTGCTCAGCAATCTCCAGGTTCTAGTTAGATCTAGACATGGCTGAAATTTGCCTAGTAGTGGGTAGTTACACGCCGCATAACTGACTTACTTCACTCGCTAACTAACTACATATATACTACGCGTTCCGGCTATTTGATTAACTTGCTACTGTGTAGCGTGATGGATCACGAAAATTTGTTTTGAGGATAGTATTAAAAGAGAAGAGTACATGAATGACAAATGAAGAAGATCATGAATGTGTTTGACGGCACGGTTGGCGCAGTGGTTGAGCGATTGACTGCTGCGCTTCGTGTCGCGGGTTCGATTCCCGCACGGAACAAATTCACACAGGTACCTACCGGTAGTTGTTCCGGGTCTGGCTGTTTGTGTATGTTAGTTTAAATGTTTGTATACGCACCCACGATACAGGAGAAATTCCTAGTGTGAGGCAACATTTTTTTAAACAAAGAAAGAAGCAAGAATGGAGCATGGCAAAAATCACACTGAGTGAGTAGACAAAAGGGGTCAAACATATCTCAATATTTACCTAAGGTCATGACAGGTGAAGAAATGTTAAGTTAACTTCAGAAAAGCGCAAAAAGTGAAAAAAAGGTCATGTAATGTAGCAACTTAAAAAAATTGCTTGATGATCTTGCAGCCGTGTTGATACACTAATGACGGCATTACAAAACCGATTTACAGATTAGGATAAGTGTTGGTACTCGACGAGGAATTTCCATTTATTATTCCCCTTCCTCCACGTTTAATCACCACGGCTTATGTGAAGGTTCGCGTCAAATGCCTCCTCTCTTATGAGTATCGTTTGCTCTATTCTGCTTGTGCATGTTATAGGCACGTGGCATCGCGACGAGTCAACAACAAAACGACAGTCCCCGCAAAATATGAGACCTCGGCGCCATCTGCCGCATCCTGGATGAAATGTCGCCTTTTACGAGACAAGGCTATTAGATTTTATAAAATATAAAATGTTAATACCATCATGCAGCCAGAAAAAGGAAAAAAAAACACCGTCATGGAACAAACAAACAACACCTTCCCTAGATAATTATACGCGCGTGATAATGATAGCAATTATCATATATCTGCTCTAATGGCCAGGAATAAAGAAAGAGGCATCAGGAAATATGACGCCGAAAAATCATTGTACCGAACAAATATTACAGAACTTCAGTACTGTTACTCCAACTTACGAAGATTGTATTTTAGAAGACTTTGTTTTTGTTTAGGATAACTTTGAGATAATAAGCAATGAACTCTTTACACAATAACATCTAATAAATGTTGATTGTACGATACTATGTACAGAAGAGTTTAGATACCGGCTGGAGGTGAATAATGGATTTGGCATTCGTTATGAAAGGCAATCATTGAATAGAGCGGCGGGCATCGATCACGGCTCACCCGTCGCGCCGCCTCAGTAAGACATTTCCACATAACAGAATTATGGCATGGATTATAGCATGTAAATAAACGAGCGGTTGGCGTGGCTAGTGTCTATTCCGACATAGGCAATAACTACGCGATTATCCTATTTGGGTGCGCAACAACGAACAGGCGTGACTCCATTCGCATTTTTCATATTAACCAACTCGGGACACATTAGGCTCGCACTAAATTCTTGTTCTTACAAGTAGGTTTACTAGTAATTTAACGAGTGTTGGAGCATAAACAGTTTTTACTGCGACTGAACTTGTGACGAACGACGTCGACGTCGTTACACGTCAGTTGATGTTAGTATTGTCGGTATGTGGTGGTTATTGATCACGTTATGTACCGGTCCCGTGAATAATTCGCACATAATTTCTCCGAACGTTTGAATAAAAGGAACTGCTTCCTTATTTTATGTTTCCGGGTAATAGATTTTTCACGGTGGCGACAGCAGTGTTACGTAGAAAGCTATTCTATAAACTTTTTCCTTTGATTATGACTCCTAAAGTTCCCGAGTTTCACCCGACTCAATAATGTTTATAACTGCTTTAATTGTATTGTTATAAAACAGTAAACGCAGACACAAACAACATTCAAATAAACTTCCAAACCACCCATATTTTTCTTGAAATACAAAGCCGAGTTTTTCTCAACTCCGTAAACTTGTATTTGAAGTGACGGGAATGCAAAATTAGGAACGAAAACATAAATATTCAGCAAGACTATATAAATAAACGAAGTTTGGGCCATTTATTCCGATACACCGGGACTCTGTGCACAGACTGGAAAAGTTAGGCGGAAACGGGATTTCCTAATGCGATTTTAATTCGTTCTTCCCGCGACGAAGAGGGTAATTTCAATAAAAGCAAAGTCAGTAGATATTTTGTCTGTGGAAAAAGGGAAAAAATGAGAAAAAAAATGTATAGCGGCGTGATTTCTTATTGTGAAAGCGGCGGCGTAAAGTGCACTTCGGTGTCGTCCTTCTGTTGCGCTAATTACATTATGAGGGATCAATAACCGCAACAAACGGTACAACGGGAACTGTTGCTCATTATATCACGTGTACTATATTACTGTACAAGTAATGTACATAAAACAGAGCAAACAACTTTAGTTTGGTAATTAGTTGTAGACGCGTGCTTGAATAATGACAGGTACAACAGATATATTCCATTCTCTTCCTCGTCCTCCTGTAATCTCAGCCGTGAACACATTGTGTACAACAACTTGTACATAGTTACATACATACGTACTTTTGTCTGTATAGAGTTAACTGTTAAGGAACTTGCTTAGAAAATTAGCTGTAGCGAATCCAACGTGGAAAGCGATCAGTGCGCGCTATTAGGTAAACTAATTTGTTTATATTTACATACTGTTACTTGGTAGCGTGACTATCTGACTCCTGGCTACGTGCACTTTACTGCTGAGTAGCTATTTAATTACGTATTGTAGGTACTACACTAAAATTGAACTTGCTGTATGAATATTAATGAGGTACGAATGTCAGGCAGCTGTCATCCGCGATTAGTTTTGCCACTCAAAAATTTGACGGCTATGGGACGAATTCTAATGGGTTTGCTGCTATTTTTGCGGAAGTTGTGTTTATTTCCAGTATTCTAACTGAATTGGGAGTAAAAACAAAGCATAAAACTGTATCAGCCATTTGTGCACACCCTTGCTATAAAATTGGAGGAAGAATGGGTACTTACTGTTGTTAGAGTAGATAGGAGGGGATGATGACGAGTATGCCTACCTAATCTTACCATCTTAATAAATAAACATCTTGATGATGATTGCTCTAAAAAACCGTAATGTTATTTACGGAAATATTGAAGAATACGTGGAATTATTGCATAAATACCTAATAGATAATAAGTAATGTCTTACACTCAAATCTTGCGTGAGTAGTATCGATCAAAAGGTGATGGATGATATTTACAACTTACTAAACTAGTTGCGAGTTGAACTGTGTCAGTAACACAATTTTTAAAACCTTCTTATTGCTTTTACCTTAAGTGAAATAACTTATTAAAATTAAATAAAAGGTTCCCTTGAAGAACCTGGGAGAGGCTTTTATCAAGTTAAAAAAATACAGAACATACATTAAAAAAAAAATTGGTAAATTCCGAATCCTGAGTCATAATAACCTGCTCCGTTGTACTGACCTCTAGTGAGCAGCATCGCCACGAACAGGAGCAGGCAAGGATGCGCGAGCGCCGGTGTCATGGTGCCGCCGTCACGTCACTGCAGCGAACAGTCGCGAGCGCAGGCCACCGCACTGCGCGCCACCATCATCGTACGCACCCTGGAATGACAAATATGGTAAATAATCTAACTTTCATTAAGGTGGAACTTCCAGGATATCTTCATTTTACAAGAGATCACGCAGCGTTGGCTGCAGAAAAAACTCTGGGATGCGATTTCTACCTAGAAAGTAAAATATTCGGAGTTGGTGACCATCTTTCAGTAACTACAGAGGCTCCAGAAAAAGAACGCAACGAACTTGAGTAATGTGGGTATATTGCAACTCTAACTTCCCTTTTAGATTAGACTGATTTTTAATTAATTGTACCATCCCCCACAGACACAAATAGAACGAAGATAAAGTCTTCTCCTAATACAGATAAGGATTCGGGTGGACAAGGCTTGCACATCAGTGCATGTTGGGCATCTCTGAGCAACTACATCGGAGATGGTAAGGCTACTAATATACCCCTGTTACTATAGTGTCCTTTAGTTTAGCAGAGTAGCAGAGCTTTTAAAAAGTTTACTTCCCACCTAACGTTAATGTAATTGTGTACCCAATTCAAAGGTACTTACAAAGTTAAGCTAAACTAGGTACTCAGTTTCTTATTGGTCGGCAAAAAACATCTAATTATGTTTAATCCCTTCATAATGACTTGATAATTAATCAAAATAATCATAACTTCTTACCTCTTAAGTATTGGTAGTCTCTTTTTATTCATCCCTTTTGCTATCCCCTCCGGCAGTATTGCTCGAGTAGCAATACATGGCCAAAACATTGTACTTCTACTACCAGCTTTCTATTTAAAAGCAACCTAGTTCCCACCTTCATTCGCTATGCGGTTTGATTCCTGAGCGCATTAATTTTGCTTTCATGACTCTGCGAGGACGTTTGCTGGCACCAAGGTGTAAATTGCTAGGGGCTAATGATTTTGGAAGTAATTAAAACAGGACTCTTTAGAAATACCAACTGACATGGCATTGGGCCCGCGTGGTGGATTACAACCCACTCCCTGTCATAGAGAGGAGGCCTGTATCCCACCAGTGGGAACATTATAAAAAAAATGGTTTAATTCAAGTAACACAAGACTGATACACAAACATATACATAAAAGGATACAGACAGGATAACAAGCACAGACAAAAACGAACACTCACATGGTAACAATATGTCTGTTACAGCATTGTCGGATATAAAGGCAATCCAGTCTGTTAGCGATCATCGCCAGACGATTATTATAAGCTGATTATACTTAGGTATGCTACTATAGTAAGGCTACTAGTTTGAACCGTTCCATAACGGTTATTTTCATTCTTGATGTCGATTAATTAAAGATCCGGACCATCTGCAGAAGCGGATCCGGACACTGGACTTTCTTTTTTTATACTTTGCCGGGCACTAGGATTTTCTCCTGTGTCGTGGGTAAGAATACAAACATTTAATCTGACATACACAAACAGCCAGACTCGGAACAACTAGCTGTAACCTGTAGGCCATATAAATATTTGTTCCGTGCGGGGATCGACCCCGCGACACGTAGCGCAGCAGCCAGTCGCTCAGCCACTGTGCCAACCGGGCCGTCACTTAACGTCAAGTAATTTTGACAGATATTGAACTAATAACGAACTAATGAACTGAAGTTTATGTCAGTGTCCGGTGTCAGCAGCCACAATCTGTCAGTAAAGCATGGACCACTTTAAGTGTGTAGTTCAAGGTGGCGTTGCTGGTCAAGAAAATTTGCATCGATATGTTAAACTTCGTACATTTATTTTAGTTCTGTAGTTTCCCACCTGCACAGATAAGTTGGTTGCAGTTACCGTTTTGTATGTACCTTAACAAGTGACAAAACTTTTTCATAGACAAAATTTTGACAGTTTAGAAGTAAAATTTTTGTCATGTTTAAATGCCGAGCGTAAAACAAGCTATTATTTATGCATGCAAGACGCGCTTTAATGCGTTAGATTTCCTAGCAAGTAGACAACATCCGTACCACCTCATTCACTTTATTTCCTGCATTTACTCGTCGTTCTTTGTCAGTGTCTTCCGTCCCTAAGCGTCAGTAAATAGGGGTCACGGTCAGAAGGGAGCCTGTGACCTTCGACAGACCTATTAAGGGTTGCCATCAAATGTAGGAAAACTTAGGGGGGCGGACCCCTATTTGGAACATTACACATGCAACATTTTTTTTAACAAGCGCGACTAACCTTGCAATTTTGGCAAAAGAAACTGATCAAAACCATATTTTTACAATGAATAATAATTTCGGTTTACCAATAAGGAAATATACTCATATAAGATACTCTGATAGATTTTATCGTTGCTTTAGATACCAATCAGCTCATGAACTTGTAGGTATATGTATATGGAAAGAAACCAAAAAAATTTCTTTGTCTTAAACGCAAAAATAATACGTCATGCCCTTATTACATTCAACACAACTCTCGCTTTACTTTATCATTCTTCTGTTGTCCTAAGCCTTCAGTTAACGTAATAAGTTAAGAATAAACTAATTATTACAGCTTTACACCAGCCGCACAATGATTACGACAAAGCTCGGAAAAACCCGAACCTGTTTATTTACCATTTACCCCGATTAGCCGAGCATCCATTTTACCCGGAGCTAAAGCCTACAAATAACCTCATTTGGACGTCAACGTCCTCACAATTTTACGAATTTGCGGTACACAAAGAAAAATTTAATATAAGCGAACTGAAACCTATTTCAAAATACCTATAGGTAAGTACCTACTGATACTAAGAACAATGAGATTACCTACGTATTTAATAATAATTCCCGAACTTGAAACTTTGAGGAAGACTTGCCAGGTTTCTTTGGAAATAGGTATTGGTTATTAATTTACCGCAACTTATCCATTATATCAAAATATACAAAATTATTATTTTTTTTTTTTTTTTGTTAATGTCTTGTATTATTATTTGCAATTATTTTTTTTAATTTATTGAACTGTTATCAAATGTTATGTCAGTTTTCATGTGTAATTCTTGTTATTTTGGTCAACAATAGGGTAACGTAACCTAAGTGACAAATACGAAACGGGGACTAGATCAAGCTTAATTCTGTAAATAAGGAATAAAAATAAGGCACTCACGTTTTCCGTTAGAGTACTGTTGAAACAAAAGGTTTTTAAATAGAAACCTTTCCAAGTGTAAAACATCTAGAAATAAACTCTTATTTAGGTAAGTAAAGTAAGTAAAATGTTATCGGTAAATCCTTACGCTATAAAATTTTTGAATAGCGTAAGGATTTAGCGATAACAGAACAAAGACATCTGTTTGTTGACCTTTGCGTTAAAACTAATTAATAATAGAGACTGTCCAATATTAGGGGTGGATACCTAAACTAGAAATAATCAGATATTCAGTTTCAATTAGAGGCACGTCAGTCGATATCGTGATCAAACAGCAGATGGTTAAAATCTCACCAAATATTCAACATCATTTTCAAATAAAAAACGCAATAACGAAGACTGGCCCTAAAAATAAAGACTTAACCTGTAATGATGGGGTAAAAATCGGAAGGATCCCTTCTAACCAGCTGTTATACGGGTAAAGTTAAATGAAATGTTCGGGTGTCGGCCAATTAAGGGCTTTTTTCAAACATTAATCAAGTGTTAGTGGGGGGAGCATTTTTACGTCGGCTCAGACGGCGATAGCCCCGTGACGGATGACGGGCGGCCGTGGGGTCGCCACCTAAGATGCATTCATCACCCAAGGATTTGCTCACTTTCAAACTTGGCTACTTGAGTTTAGTTTTAGACGAAATAGGTCAGCTACCGATTTTCTAAAGCATACAATAGGTATTTCCGTTTTGATAGTAACAAAGTTCTAGCTGCTGCAAATGACATCACGAATTGTTGGAATTCTCGAAAATCTCTTCTATCTGAAATCCATGGCGCATTGGCGCATAAGGAATACAGTTAGTAAGCTCAGTGGATTTCTTGAGAAATCAGTCAGTGGTATTTCCCTACACAGCTAGTTCAAGATTTCCGACAATTGATTAAACTGATTAATCTTTGACAATGTTGTAAGTCGCAATAAATAACCGTAACATTAATAAATCCTCGATAATATCTCCCGCTCCGGAGTTATTGAAGATCGTTCAACAAAGTCCACTCTGACGTCGACAAAAAGTTCGCAGTGAGTTCGAGAACTTCAGCAACTCAATGTGAACGAACAATCTTCGAGGGTGACAAATTTTTCCTCAATTTTTCAATGTACAGTTCCAAGTTCGTTCTCCGGTATTTAATTACTCCGGAGTCAATGTGCCGGAAAGTATTAGGTACATTTTGGAACTGTTCCTTTTTTGGTTTATGTGAATGTCGGAAGAGATGCATAGCAAATGTAAAAATGTTAATGCTCGCTCCTACCCGTAATCTACGAGCGACTGGCAACGATTAACGAGGCGTTTCAATTAACTCAGTATTTATGAACATACAAAGACAATTTTTTGCCTCAACGAATGCTTGGTTAGTAAATATTTAGGTGGCATCGTAACGAGAACTGTGTTTTAACGAGATTAAACATAATACCAAAATGAAGCTTTAATCTATACGAAGAGGGTCATGTTTTGAAGTAATTTAAAACCGACTGTGTTATGTTTACAAACAAAACAAGTGAATGTGCGGGGTCGGTACATACATAAATATAATACACATTATGTACGTAACACTAGCTAGGAGTAGAGTGAAAATGTGACGCAAGCAAGGAGTTTGTACCAGATTCGACGCCGAACCAATTATTTTGAAAAATGACTTTATTTTTTTTTCCATTCACAAAAACCTATTGTAGTGTATTGAGGAGCGATTCAGCAAAATTAATTTGAGGAAAAACAGAGTAACAGATATTTTATTTCAGCGCAATTCCAATTTGGGTGCCACTCGATAAATCAGTAAGATGTGTGAGTATTGAGATCACTTTG
This sequence comes from Noctua comes, assembly GCA_963082995.1. NCBI lineage: Eukaryota > Metazoa > Arthropoda > Insecta > Lepidoptera > Noctuidae > Noctua > Noctua comes. The sequence continues at coordinate 5,946,191 of OY720277.1, forward strand.
GATTGGATTTAAGCTCATCTATTTGTAAGTTCAGTAATTTCACTTGGTCTCAAATTATTATTAGTACTAGTGTGGATAGATTGATAGAATTATCATTATGTCTGTATCTGCAGTGTATTCTATCAAATTATGTTGTTAATAGTCATAATACACATCCATGAAAGTTCAGACTGTATTTGGCTCGTTGATCTAGTGGTCACAAGCGCGACTGCTGAGCATGAGGTCCTAGGTTCGATTCCCGGGTCGGGCAAGGTGTTATTAAGTTTTTCCATCAATAATTTCTCAGTAACAGCCTGGATTCTGGATTTGTGCGGTCGATGGCAATAGGTTTACCCCCTATTACATGGTAATTAAACATGACTAGCGAAATGTGGGTGTACTATTAGGTACACGTCTGCCTAACCCTTCGGGGATTACAGGCGTGATGTTATGTTATGTTTTCTACGTCGATACACCCACTTTGCAGATGGATGACACAAAATTAATCACCCGTAAAATATCCAGTAAACTTTCAAGTTTGTTTCCGCAGTACGTCGGTTTGAGCAAGTTTATTTGGCAAGCAAACTGGTGCTACCGACTCAAACTTGAATGCCGGAAACAGTATATTAAACCAGGTTCAAATATAATAGTTAAGCTACATTAGGCGCAAGTTCAGGGCTTTACGGTGCAGGAGTGTACCTACGTATACACCTGTTTATGTAGAAAATAATTTTATAACTTTGCGGTATGGTACCTAATTGGTTCTGATATAACAATTGATTATTAACGTGCATGAATATTTACGAACATTTTTTTTTTCGATGATTTTTTTTATTTTTAGGATAATATTATTCTAAATTCTAACAATAATCTAATTTAGAACAACTACCGTAAAAATTTTGATGTGTTTTTTCCGGGATAAAAATTACGTTTGGTCTATTCCAGAGTATATTTTATCTCTGTGCCAAATTTCATACAGATCCATTCAGCCGTGCTGGCGTGATTGAGTAACAAACATTAATCCATCCAAACTTTCGAATTTATAGTACGTGAGATTCTGGCAGTGCTTGATGCAAGGCTTCTTCTTCTAAGAAATGAAATCGTAATTGACTATCAGAGGTAAGAGTGGAACAACAGGCAGTTCTCAATCAGCTTTCGACACTGTTCACACATAAATTCCATATTTCTTAAAGCGAATAACGAAAAACACTTTCGGGTGGTCTTCAAAAGAAAACTGCGCAAACGTTGAGCAGGCGTGTAAAAATAAATAATAATAACATAGGCCGGCGCGTGCGCAGTTAACGTGTCGTTGCGGTCACTGGAGTAAACATGGCATCCGTACGACTTCCGACGATATCACATACAACGGGTAAATATCCCGAATTACAGCACAAGTGCCCTGAAAAACTTGTGAGAAGTTATGACAGAGGTTTCAACATGCCTACTTGTATTATTTATCATTTTGAAAGATAGAAAAGCTACAACACACACACACAGTCACACACATTATTAATAATCAAATTGTAACAATAGGTAGCCAAAAGACTGCTTCGTTTGTCTATTAGTCGCAAGCACGACTGCTGAGCATGAGGTTATGGGTTTGATTCCCAGGCCGGGCAAACTGTTTTTGGGTTTTTCCGTCAGGAATGTCTCACTAGCAGCCATGGAGTCTGTATTTGCGCCCGGTTGATGGCAACAGGCTCGTCCCCTATTACATGGGACTAAATGTGAAAGTACACCTCTGCCTAACCCTTCTTGGATTACAGGCATGATTTTATGTTTATATAGGTAGCCAAAAGCCTCTCACCTAACAAATACTTATATAGAAAAACAAAAGTTTCACGTTGTTAAACAAGTAACACGTAAAGCAAATGGCAAGCGTAGCTTGGGAGTCTCAGACAGACCGAATGACTTGAAAAAAGCAGTTGGGAGAGCTAGGATTCTGAAGATGGAGAATCGAGAGTAGAAGCCTCACTTGAGAGACGCCCACGTCCAGCGACGGACTCCTATTTCTTGAATTGATGGTACATCTTTACATAGTATAAAACAAAATCGCTCCCGCTGTCTGTACGCTGAGACATTTTAAACTACGCACCGAATTTTAATGCAATTTTCAGAAATGGAGTGATTCAAGAGGAAGGTTTTAACGTATATTACACCCGTGCGAAGCCGGGGCGAGTCGCTAGTATTGTAATATTTCCCCGAAATGTAAGCGTTTTCAATTCAATACGTTGTAAAATCCTTTATCACGTCTAGCGTGAAGATGTGTTTTGCTGTTTTTATCAACCAATTGTAAGATTTACTGACTATCAGCGGATTCATCGGTCATTGAAAAATAAGGGAAATCTTTGATCTACATAAGCAACATGATTATGGCTTTCAGAAATTCTAAAGTGAGCCGAATTATTGAATTGATTTCCTCATACACATTCCAGTATGATAGTGACTAACACCCATATTCCAGAACGCCGACTTAGTCCATTTTTGAACTTAAGTCGACATTTGTTGTCATGGCAACAGGTGAGGAACGCCCACCACGGTATCAGCAACACCCACTCAATGATGTTCAAAAGGTGAGGACAGACTAGCTAGAGCTTGCATTTGCAACAAGACATCGAGCCGCTTGACACTTTGTTAAAACTTGATTTTGCTAAGAAACAAGCAACTTGTGTAACATTTCATCGAGCAAAAACACGAGCGCGGGCAAATCGTGCAACATGGAAAGAGGTGCGTGGACTTAGGGGTCGTGCTGGTCGTTACTTCTCCTAATTCGCTCAGTGTTTTTTTTTTAATATTAAATTAAATTGCAGCACACGCGACTTGCAAATCCAACATATCAACGAAGAGTACCTAAATGCCACACAGTAAGAACAGTCACTAAAGAACCCCACCGGCTTACTCCTTTTGCTTCGATCACGTTCATACATCTGGTCATACACGCACGCAGGTCGCGAGCACTGCCACCTGACCTTTTTTAAGAACAATACCAATAATTTTTGTCCTTCTAAGGTGTTCTCTTTCGGGTTTTGTTAGTCGCCTTTTACTCGTCCTCTCAACAAGACCATCATCCAAACATATTCTTTTAATTTTTTGTCTCTACATCTCCTTTTCAACCGCAACCTTGCAGTATTATATCATTCCTCAATTTATCAACCAATGTTACAATACGTTTAATTGCTCAGATGAGTACTCACCTTAATCTACCTCCAAAACATGCTGTCCATTTCAAACCCAAAATGAGTATGTTGCATGAAGGTTGCAAGCTGCTTTATATGCTAAAAATGTTATATTAAAATACGTCCCAATGCTAGAGATGTCTTCAATTGATATTCTACCGAATGCTCTTGGTTGACATCATTTGTCAAAGAACTTAAACGGAATTACTTGAAAATAAATATTTATTTTTTCGTGGTTCATTTATAAGATTTTCACTTAAAATAATGGCATCAAGAATTTTCTTTTCGGATGGTGAAAAGTCAGGACAGGAACTTGTCTGCAAGTACAAGCTTCTTCAAAATACGACGTTGCCGGGCAGCTCATGAGCGACAAAATGTGCTGTGGGCTCGCCTAACCCAAGAGTATAACTCAGTATTTAACTCGCGCGTAAGTACCAAATAACATGTATGCTGTTTAATTTATACCTGGTCTATGTTTGATGATCGTAATGAACGGCAATCTTTTCTTTTTATAGAGAACCGAATCTCAGTTAAACAGGTGCTGGTCCAATATTAAGGCCACCCTTAATTTAGAAAAAAAAGAAAGAATGAGGACTGGGGGTGGCCCCTATCCTGGCCCCGCGTCCTCAGATCTCGAAGGAGTGAAAGATGCGCTGCCGGCCTCCACCGATTTGAAATTGAGGTTCGCAATGGACTGTGACACTATGCCAAGTGAAACTCCTGCTGACGATACACCTATAGTCTAGTAATTTTATTGATTCTATTCTTTGTGTTAACGAATATATGATTAGATTATTAAAAATATTTACTTTCTTTTTCCAGTTCTGGAATTTCGTTCGGTAGACGAGGTACCGGTACCGGTGGCTCAAGGGCCACCTGAAAATAACTCGACTGACTTGACGTCAGCAAACTCGCAGTTTATTGGTAGGGTTGATCAAATGATTTTCAGTTCATCTCTACACGTTACCGTACATCAGAAAGTTAAATTATCTGTGTATGGCACCAATACAGAGTTTGAAATAACATCAATCTATTTGTATTCATTCGAAGCATTTTATTTTTTTTTATTCTCATTAGTGTTTTTTGAAGGTGCTTGTGGTTAGCAAATTAATACTAATATATGTTCGCGCCCAAGTTATAATAAAGGAGGTACGGGCGAAAAATTTAAAACGGAATGAGGAACGAGAGGAGGAGTAACATCTGCTGAAAATGGAGAAGCAGAAGTGGTGGTGAAGGCAGCAGAAGAAGCGTACCAAAAGGCAAAACTCGAACGTTTGAGTGCCGCCCAGCTACTTCGATTCAGTGATGTTACAAGGGACGAGGTCGAAAAAATAAATTAAATTAATTATTATTGTACAAGCCAACTGGTTTTTATTTTATTTAAAAGTAGTATCACGTATAAAAAATATCTAAATTACACATTTATAGACATAGAAAAACAAAGGAAATTTTTCATTTTCATTCACGTAGGACTACGTAAGACTGGATCCAATCTCTAGGTTAGTAAAACCCAACAACACTGCATGCATGGGGATCGAACCCATAACCTCACACCGTGCAATTGCGCTTATGACTATTTGACCAACGAGAGAACAAAAATACAAATATGATCATCACACAATTATAAACATACTAGCTGTTGCCCGCGACCTTCATCCGCGATTTTTATATTTAAAAAAAACCCGTTTTCGCAACATTTTTTAATGCTCCGCTCCTATTCCTCAACAAAAGGGTTATCCAACACTAAAAGATTTTTTCAATTGGAACCAGCAATTCCTGAGATTAGAAGGTTCCGGTCGTCCAGAGTTGAGGGAAGAATTCAGTTGGACGATGGACCGAGTAGCCTTGAATTTCTTTGGATTCGTTATCGCTTATTCTCTCATCATTACTCTGCAGAATGAGTTTGTGCGCATGACATGGTTGTGGTCACCCAACATAATGGTGGGTTTCATATCGGCCCTTCTCCTCCTCCGTTTAGCAGTAGCAAGCCGCCTGCTACTCATGTTTAGCTTACACCTGTCCTTTCCCGTATCATATGAAAACAAACCTAAGATAAGCCGGCTAAACCACTAAACGCAACGGCGAATAAGAATTCGATTTGATTGTTTTATTATTGCAATATAACAGAAACTGGCCACAACAGCGGCTGACGAGCGCTACATCCAAGTTGGTTGCATCAAATTTGTATTTTTTTCTTTCTCCTTCTATTTACAATCTATATACTACTGCGATAGTACCGCAAAGGCAATGGGATTACCCGTATTACTACAGGTAGAAAGATCTATGTGCTATACCAGACTATAATATATCTCTGTACCAAGTTTCATCCAGATCTGTTCAGCCGTTCTGGCGATTGAGTAACAAACATCTATTCATCCCAACTTTCGCATTTATAATAGTTATGTAAGATTTATGTGTAAGCTTTTACTTTTAAAGTTGAATAGGTAATAAATAATAGTTAGTGTAAGTATTTCATTTTATTTGAGCAATACAGACACACTCGCGTTTTTCTTACATGTACTTACTTATAACTTGTTCATTTTCATATCAATTACATTACATTTATGTGAAATATTGATAACTTGGTTCGAGATTGGACACCGGTGGCGACAATCAAATGATTCATTAGGAATCTATATAGACATAATACTTTTACATAATATTTAATATCAGTGTCGCGTATCACGAGTCAATATGGCGACAGTTGGGGGAGGCCTATGTCCAGCAGTGGACGTCTTTCGGCTGAAATGATGATGATGATGATGTTGTATCACGAGCCAACGCGAAAATCGGGTTTTCACATATATTTACAGACACGACTACCTCAGAAATATTCTACCTACTTACTAATAGGTAAATGCGCCCTGCACGCCCTGCGTAAAACTGCGCGCCATGGCCCGTCTACGTGAGTTTCGAAGGCCTATTTGACTCTTGATGATGTTTTTAAGTATAGATAGATGATGAGAGCGACTTTGTGGTATCGTAGGTATAAACAAAACAACACGAGTATGGGCAAGCTCGCTCATAAGCACCATTCGCACCATTTTGTCTGAGATTCAAAATGGTTCGTTAGTTTTCTCATGCTTTAGAAATATCACGTGAATTAAGCTTGTATTCATCTTTTATGTGTACGGTACTCCATATTACGACTATTTGTCACTAATATAATTATTTACGCGATCTTGATTGCTAATTCATACAATCCCACGATAATGAACACCTACCGATACCAATACCTACCGATTTGAAAAAGAAACCGTGCTTTATATATATGTACCACGGATATTTGCAAGTGCTCGCAATATTAATAATCATTGATTAATAATCCCGACTACATACTAGCTGGCTTGGAAATTAAAGGCGACGGAAAATAGTTTTGATCAACAAGGGCCGTCCACGGGCTGTAGGTCAAAATTTCCAGAACGAAAACGTTGGAACCAAAAACGAACCGCGTTTTCTTTTACAGTAGCTTCCCTATTTTATTTTATATCAGCCCTCTATGTCCTACTGCTGGGCAAAGACCTCTCGCATGGCTTTCCAATTTTTGTACGGTTTCCTTCTAAAATCGAAAGTGTCTTTGGAACTGTATATTGATGTCACATTCTAACGGGTTGTCGGCATCGGGTCGCGATAAATAATTGTATGGCATATCGTATCCTACATAACCGACATACTCCTCAAAATTCATCTTGCTTTGGCTATAACAAGAAAACAATTTTACACACGTCGATTCACTTGGATTTCAGTAGGTACATATGTCACCCACAAGGTAGGTTTCAAGGATCTGATGGCGCGGGCAAACACCGGAACTAACGCAGCTATCTCTTTCTTTTCTCAATATTTTTTACAAAACAATTAACAAAAGGTTTACCAACAGCGCCCCCCTGTCAGCTTCATTCGAGCGCCAAAACATTCTTGTACTACAAAACCCTTGAAAAGTGGGCGTTTATGTCAAATTATAAACAAACTGTAGCTGTCAATATGACTTATGGGGTGAAAAGTAGGCGTGTCTAGTCCGACTTAAGTTCAATCCACGACTTAAACTACGGGTGTAAAGTCTACACACGCGTCCATTGTATAATTTGTTACAATTACCCTGCAATCTTAATTGCACTGAGCTCAACCGGGGAACATAGTAGATACAAACAATTAAAGCTAGTAATTCAATACTACTCTACAACCGTGTATATAGTACACATACATGTGCATAACGACAGTCGTCTCTGAAAGTTTAGGCAGAGATGTGCCTTTGTAGTGCACCCACATATAGCCAGTTATATTTAAGTCTTATCTAATAGAGCGAGCCTATTGACATCAATCGGGCACAACTCCAGACTCAAGACTTTTGCTGAGAAATTCCTGAAAAAACAAATAAAATCACTTTTTCCGACCTGGGATTCGAACCCAGTACCTCATGCTCAACAGTCGCGCTTGCGACTCACTAGACTAACGACCTTTTATTTATTGATTTTTATTATGTTCTTGCTCTAGCATCAACGCTACATACATCATCATCGTCCTGCCCTTGTCCCGTTCTATTTGGGGTCGGCGCAACACGTTTTCCTCTTCCATTCTCCACTGTCAGACGTCATGCCGTCATTTACTCCTTTCTGTTTCCTCTCATTCCTCACACAATCCATCCATCTTTCCTTTGGCCTTCCTCTCCCTCTCCATCCATCATCATTCAAGTCCATCACTTCTTTAGTCACATGCGTTACATCGTATCATGTATGTTTATTATATTAGATACACATGCACCTTCCTCATTGCAGCTGCCAATCTTTTAAATGGGGGATTTCGCTGTCAAAACTGGTTCAGGGTCAAATAAGTAACGACAACACAAATTTATGTTCAACAGAGCTCATTACTCATCGTCCAGTCTTCCCTTTTAATTTATTATCTATCTCCTATCGCAGCGGACTACACCGTGATTGTTTTGACGTGCTGGGAATTATGTAATCAGAGATTTTGTTACATAAAAGGTGAATGAAAACTCTTGATTTTGAGCAGGGGGTCTAAAATGGCCACTTAGCACAACAATAATTGGTAAAATGGTCAAAAAGTGACAATTCATAACATTAACTGCGTCTGTGAACATTTTAAGAATTTTAACGGGATTTATATTATTATCCTATTATGATTCTACTGAAGCGGCTATTCAGGCCCCCAGAGAGGACACCAAGTTCATGCCACATGTTCACTTATGAGTTTACGGTCCTTAGCCAGGCCAAGGTAAAAGCCAGCCCTTGGGTCACGGGGAGCGTCAACTAGGCGTTTCGAAATAATAAGTATCCTAGTTTAATTGATTATAAGGTTTATGTGATAAATACATGAAATAATGTTTAAATTTTGACTCGAACGTTATCAGTAAGTATTTTTTCTGAAGTTAAATCTTTTTATGACTGAAATTAAATTCAAGTGTTATTTTACTTGTCTAGCCTAGAGAAATATTTTTCTAGCCTAAAATAAAAATGTGTCGGAGAGAAATTCGGAAAAAAAGTCTGACACGGCGTACCAGTTTATGGCACGAAAATCTAAAAACATACGGGAGTATACGCAACTACAACAATGAAGCAACAACACAGCAACAACGAAGTGTGTTTTAAGGCAAGTAGCACATTTTTCCATATCCGTTGCGAAGGAGCCGCCGCGCGCCGTCGCGGTACCTAACCGTAGCACCGCGGTAATCCATTTTCTGCCTGTTTGGCTCTTATAAATCGTTCAAGAAGTTAAAGAAACGTAAGAATAACGTACGATTTTTATTCAATTCGATATCGAATTTTAGTCTGCAACCTTTGTAACATTTACTTCATGTATTTACTTTCGAATCTCTAACATAATACGTTGTCTCTTTTTTCCTTATTTATTCCTCTTTTTATGAAAAGTAAATACGCAAGATAACCAAATTAATAAATGCTGGGTAATAAATGGTAATATTCTGAAAAATACCAATAAAAATATTATGTGGCCTCTTTATAATTCATAAACCATCTTCTATTGTGATCGTATTTCTTGTAAGTTTACTTCTTTCGTTATTGCCTATAGATAGAGGTTTCTCTTTATTACATAAAATATATTTTATTGCACAGGTTGTTTTCGTAACCTAGATACTCTAGACAAACAATTAGGAGCCAAACAAATAGGGTATCTAAATGGCAAGGGCATAAGAGTGATTGTTTATAAATCGTACCTAAATACCTGTTACAAGATACTTCAATTCCTGATAAACGATCTAATTTATTCAGAGGCATGCGCTGGTTGGGAAAGCTTAATGATGACGAAATATTGACCTAATAATCTAGTATCTTTAGATACTTTTTCAATTAACCAAAAATACGTGTTTTTTTAACGTTATCGAACTAAAATTCCAGCAAATGATAAAAACACTGGGAATATTCAAAGACACGTAGGTATAATAAACATATTTTGTTTGCAGACATTATAATGCCAGGGGCAGAAGTGTTAGCTTGTAGTCGTCTTTATGATGTCCATAGCCGTCCCTTCGAGGGTCTTTTGTCATAGAGAAAATAAAAGAGTTCACCCACCCTGTTCTCCATACCCCCATATGGAGAACAGGGTGGAAAGTTCTTCATCCCCCATAGAAAAGGGAAGATCCTCCGACCAGACGGATCTTATGTCAGGTGGGCTACTACACGACAGTTGTTGTGGGGTTCTTCTATACAGGGTGTAAACAGACCCTTCACATAGCCGTCAACCCAGCATTCTGTAAACCAAACTAAGGAACTTAACGCAAAAATTAAAGCTGGTAATCGGCTTTTTGTTGGGGTGAAAAATCACGTTTTACAAAGCATTGTGCTAATGGGTGGATTGAATAGTACGGAGGTGTGTAAAGTAAAAATCTTGCATTAAAAACATGTATTTAAAAAAAAAACTTGTAAAAAAGTTGTAACTTTAACCCCCAATATCTCCGTAGCTAGAAGGTTCCCAGGTATGGTCTAGAACAAAAAAATGATCGCAAAGACGGGGAGAACAAGTACCTTTCGGCTATGTTAAGGGTCTATTTACACTCTTTATAGGTACTCTTAAGTCGCGAATAACTTGCGCGACTTAAGATTTAGGCGCATTTCGCAGTTTAGTTCATCGTCTGTGTCATAGATAGCAGAACTTTTTGTTATATGTTGCTTAGTACTTTGTAGTGCCGCTACAAGAGCTGTAGGTACTCACTGCGTGTTACAGATCACTGTCCAATCCTGAATCAGGAATACAATTTCTGAAACTAAACTGATTAATTGAATTTGGCGCTCGAATGTAACACAAATTTGAATATATTAATTGCACGCGATCAGAATGGCTGTTAACAACAAAACAGCTGTTACCTATGCAACAGGATAATTAATTACCTATGTTCGGCACACGTTATTAATATATTCAAAATTATAATTTAATATCAATTGGTATTGTTCCCAAACCGCGCACATTTAGGTTTCATATGAAACGTGTAATAAATATTTCAGTGCCAGGGACAAGAAAAAAACTTACTAAAAAATGGCTCCAATTTGTTAATATGAATATAACGGGTATAAAAAACACCCATAACAAAGCCGAGAGGCACTTGATCTTCAACTACATGAGAACCTTCTAGTTGCGGAGAATATGGCGAAAGGTTCCAACTTTTTCACATGTTTTTTATAAAAGGTGTAAATAGACCCTTAACATAACTGAAAGGCACTTGTTCTCCCCGTCTTTGCGAATATTTTTTTGTTCTAGACCATACCTGGCAACCTTCTAGTTACAGAGATATTGGGGGTCAAAGTTTTTTTTAAATACATGTTTTTAATGTAAAATTTTTACTTTACACACCTCCACGACCCCTGTACTATTCAATCCATCCATCAGCACAATGCTTTGAGTGCTTTTCATCGAGTCCTACCGTAAAACGAGATTTTTCACCCCAAAAAAAAAAGTTGATTCCCAGCAATAATTTTTGCGTAAAGTTACTTAGTTTGATGTACAGAATGCTTGGTTGACGGCTATGTGAAGGGTCTGTTTACACTCTGTATACAAGTTTTAAATGTTATAACTTTACTTTATATAGGTACCTCCATGGCCCTGTACTATTAAATGCATCCAACAGCACAGTCTTTTGAGTGCGTTACATTAAGCGCTACCTTATACCGTGAATTTACACACCAAAAAAAAAGTCGTTTCCCAGCAATATATTTTGCGCAGTGCTACTTAGTTTGATATACATAATGCTTAGTTGACGGCTTCGTGCAGCGTCCGTTAACACTCTGTTTAGCTGTACCACAACAACCAGTAACACTTTCCCAGATACCAACAACTATGCCTACATAATTACAGACAAATACTCTCAAAGTGAAGAACAGAACTTTAAGACAATGGTTTTGGTTCCTATTGCTCAGGATTTCGCTAAAGTAGCCTAGGTAGGTAATTATATCGACGGCAGGAGGTCTTAGCTAAGTACAAATATTTCATTAAAATCTGATTAAAGACTGGAAACTGACCGCAAATAGTTTCGCTGGCAACAAGAATGATATCTTGATCCTAGGTCAAATATTTGAGCCAAAGTTTGTCAAAGTCGCAAATATTTTTGCAGTTTGGTGGAAGTTTTAAAAGTTTCGTCACTTAGGCGTCCGCTTTATAATACAATGTTTTACAACTTATTTATTTTGTTATTTGTAGTTTTTCGCGTCTTGAAGAAAGAGTAAAGTTAGCTACAAATGGGACCTAGTACCTGTTTTGTGTAAACTTCAGTGTAATTAATTAGACCAAGTACATAAGTTTCAGGAAGTAAAAGCTACTGCCTACATGCTTCTAAGAGAACTGACTTTCTTTACGTGGAAAATGGTACACCAGGTACACCATAATCATGAAATGTATGACTTGTAAAAACTGACACATAGAAAGTAACGCAGGGGACCTCGTAAAATGTGGAGGGACATGCTGGTCAAAGTCAACGACCAATGGTCTAAATTACCCAGGATCGACAGAACTGCAAGTCATGGCGTAGAGGTCTTTGCTCAGCAGCGGGATACAGGCTGACTCTAATAGTCTACCTACATAGTTCACAGCACAAAGGTACATGTACTTTTTCCACATAGTTATTTTATTATGAATATTATTATGTGCATTGTGTTCAACAAAAGGTATACCACCGATAAACTAAAAGTCGGCAAAAATAAAGCTGCGAGAACGGTAACCGCAACATGTTAAACCTAGATTACCCTGGCAATCTATATTTATAGTGCGTAAAGAACATGTCACTTTGTTAAACACTGTGGCCGCCATTTTATGACGCCGCGCGCCGTGCGTATGGCAACATTGGCAACAGTTTTTTATGTATTGTTTTTTCAATTCATTGGCGCTTGCGGCGGTAAAACCAATCATCGTTTTTATTCACTTGTAAGCTTGAATGCATTTGAAATGGTTCTAAAATGGTTCGTTTTTACCAAACTTGGGGTACATTACAAAAATATATCCTGCGTGTAGGTCCCCCTGAGAAGATATATTATGCAACCTTATTAAACTTTTATTCACACTGAACTGAACTTATACCTGGAAGCACATTAATAAAAGTATTATACTTGGAGCGACTGCTTACCTGACCTCCACACCAAGATACCCCATGGTAAGACTGGTTGCAAGACTTTCTGGCTTCTAACGACCCGTAACGACTGTCAAATAACTTCGAATGATAGTTAGACACGTGTCATGTGTATGCGACAGTGTGGCTGTACCTATATTTAATACATTTTCCTTTAGCCTGTGGCGATATTCAGTCCCGTGTAAACCGATGATCGTCTTGTGGATCCAAACACAAAGAACAATCAACCGCACGTGCATGTGAACAATTTGAGATTGACAGCGCCTTTGCACCATAGCTGTAAAGGCGGTTTTTGTTTATCAAGTTGCACTGATTTGATCTGAAAACTAGGTCCTCACGTCCACAGCCGAATTTTATGCCTAAGAACCAAGCAAAAGAGGCAGATCGTCCAGAACTTAGGTAGGTAGCTGACTCCGAAAATAGGTCCTACTTTGCTTTAAGTGCAATAACACTGGCTGGTCTGACGGTCTAAAGCATAAATGCTTAACACGAATTACATCAATAAATAAAACAGAAGACAATCAGCACATCTACACTTCAACCAATTTATCTGTATAGGCGGGAAAACACAGAACTAAAATAAATGCAACAAGTTTGACATATCGATGCATACTTTTCTTGACAAGCAACGCCTCCTTGAACTTCACACTTAAAGTGGTCATACTAAAAAGGCGTTTAAAAGCTGTCGCTGTCATCACTGCTGTGAAATATTGACACTTATAGACTGCCTCGTACCTACGAGGCAGTCGGCTTGGTCGCAAGCGGACCAAGAGGTCCTGGGTTCGATTCCTGGGTCGGGGAAAGCGTTATTGGGTTTTTACATCAGGAATTTCTGAGTAGCAGCTATAGAGTCTGGATTTGTGTCCGGTTGATGGCAATTAGCTCGCCCCCTATTTCAACATAACAGGCGAAATGTGGGCGTACTATTAGGTACACCACTGTCTAACCCTTCGGGGATTACAGGCATGATGTTTTGTTATGTATATAACTCCTGAACGTGTTATTTGCTGATCGCATTTTTTTGATGAGAGAGAGAGTTTTGTTGATGAGATTCGCCACCTCAATCTACATAATACCGGCTAAAAAGTCATCGAATATTGACTCAACGGTTTGAGGTCTCTTGACTACATTAATTTAACTCCCAGCGTCGGGCACCAGTTGCCCGGCATTTTGCTGAACTGGGCCTATTTGGCGCAATCGTGAGGCACACAGTGTTACATTTATTAAACAATAAATGTAACACTGTGTGCATGTAACAATGTAACATTTAAGTTTTTTTTTTTCTATTTTCTTTATTATTTTTGTTTTATATTGTGTGCATTTGTGGCATGTGGCTTTCTAATTTGGTTCTGAAAAATACCATAGACATTAAAAACGGATGGATAAGCGCATAGTTGTACCATTATCACCTTGATAATGATACAACTATGCGCTTATCATCTCAACGATGAAATTGAAATTCGTTCATAGAGCGTCCTCCCATAATGAGTGAAGCAGATATCTACCTACATAACATTTTGGTAGGAATTCGTACATGTTTCAGCTCATTTACATACATACCTAACGAACTCTTGAGATTTAGTGCTGAAACGGAAACCTACAAATATACAATGAAGACACTGTAGATTCTTATGTTTACCGTTCAGGCGGATAAACAATAGGTATAATAAAATTTCTCGTCTTTATTAGGCACTCATTCTGCTACATTCGTATGATCGCAAGCAATAATGTCTTACGTGACTTTATTTCTTTTATATTAAAACGTATGCCTGTGCGTCGCCTCGACGTAAAATCCACACAAATCAGGACACAAAACATCAAGCAAATTAACGAAGAAAAATCCGCGCATCAAAAGATTTGCTTACACACAATATTAACGTGTTAAACACGGGAAAAGTCTTCTAGCTCGCATATCTAATGAAAAATAATTTGGGTGCAGACAGCCGGCATTAATATTAATAAATAATAAGGTGACGGTTCGCACGGTAGTATATAAATCCGGCACGCTGTGAGCCGTCACAATAGTAATATATTAGGACAAATGTTATTACAAGCTCGACTCGTTATGTTATTTTTGTTCGCTCCCCCGAGTTAGGAATTCAAGGCGTACCCGTGTAGCCGGGGCGGCCGGGGCGACCGCAGCGCCGCCGCCGCCCGCTCGCGACAGTTGGCGCTCCTGCCGCTACCACTAACCGGAATAGCACACTGAGCACTGCTTCCAACTGTACACTGCACCCAACTACCCATACACCAAAGCTAACTAAGTCATCCGTACAAAAGAAAAGTACCGAAATATAACAAGAAAGTATTGAAAATAACTGAGCACTGATTTAAAAATAAAATAGCTACTGTATACCAACGATTAACCCAATAATCCTCAAATAGTTTTCGAACCAACATAAACTCACAGTTTATCGATGACATTAAAATATCTATGAAACGGGCGATCAACCACTAATTGGTGCCTTTTTCATTAAAACACAAAATTTTGCTTCGCTATTTCATAGTAAATTCATCGACATCAACTGTATTTATTGAATAGTGTCATCATTAAAATATGGCGGTGTGCAGCCAACAGGGCGAGCGTCGAGCACGCTCGATATTCCACGACTACCCTCACCGCAACCACCTCAAGACTTCCGAGAACCAACGACCAGATGTTATAATTAATAATCTCCTTTGAAGTTACTATTTTCCAGTACTCCTCTGAATGCAGTCTGAAATTTCGTTGAAAATAATTTAATTTCTGACGGTATGATTCGATGAATTTAAGGATCGTACCAGTCTGTTACAGTCCCGCTTCAGGACCAAAACCTCATCCCGTACACGGAAGGAATTTGGGGTGACAACAGAGATAAAATATCAAGCCAGGAGTGAAGCTTTTTCAGCGTGTTTATTTTTGCTCTCTTCGCCATAATAAAGCGCGAGCCGACCAACCGCTATCAACAATTAAGGCCATCAGCGCCCCTCATAATTGCGTACCAACAAATAAACTAGTAATTTTATTTTTTAAGGATTTCAGCAAGCGCTTGTCCAACATTAAATGCCAAAAATATGGTCAATATTATCACTCTGAATTGGAGTAAATATGATAAAAACTGTGCCCGCAATCATTTCACGGTTGGCCGACGAAAATATTCGGCCCAAACACGAGATGCGGGGCTTCCTCTTTTCACAAAATGTCTATAGGTAATGGAAATTTCTCTCTGTAAACTAACATAGGGTACATAAAGGAGACTTGTGCAAAGGACATGGACTCAATGCTGACTCTATTAAACTTTCATAACGTTTCCCAAGAGGGATGTGGGTATAATCGACAATTGTGTGCGATCTTATCTGTACTTCAGTTTTCACTCAATTCGCTGATGTTGAGCGCGCAATTAAACAGCTTGAAGTTGTAGTTAGATCGTGCACTTACTTCAATTGTGTTAATTGTATTTAGATCGCTGTGTAATGAGTATAGGACACGTTTTAAAAGTCAGCTGTACAGCTTACATTGTCGTGAAAGTTATAAAAGTCAAATGAGGGACGCGGATGTCTTTAGTAGGCTAGACTTGCCACCTGGTACTTAAGAAGGTACGTCGTATGTATCTGCATCTACTTAAGTTCAAACGATCCAGCACCTACTTATAACAATCGTTATAGTTTCCATTTGCAGTTTGGGTTAGACTAATGGCCTGTTTTGGTGCTGATTCGTTTGCCGCGTAGGTAAGCTGGTAAACTTTACCAAACCTACAATCAGATGCCGTAAAAGGATAAAGGTGCCGCGCCACTGCTACGTAGGATGTACATAGAAAATTTTGTCAAGCTTCATTTGTTTGCCAGTATTGGTTTCGGCCGTGGGTGATAGTGGAGCATCCCGCCTCCATCTTCATAAGAAGCCCAGCTAAGTACACATGCGTAGCTTAGCCGTGGGCTGCTGTGAAGCGGCACCTTTATGCCATAAATACTGCAACAGATTGGTTATCACAGTATTTTAAACAAAACTGCATAACAACGATAACCTCAATAGCAGTAGATAAGCACACCAAAAACAATCAAAGATCAAGGTTGCATCAAATGACGCGCGGACGTCGCGATGGATAAAATTTTTAATGATGATAAGTAAGAACTATTAGTAAGAATTTTTGAATAAGAGGTTAAAATAGTGTATAGAAGTTCGTCATTTTCGTAGTATCTTTGGAAACGCAGGACTCCTTAAAATTTGTAGATGAGAAATTCAACACGGCTTGTACAAGTTGTACATGCACAACATAAACGCATAATATAGTACTTCTATAAAGTCCTAGTATGCAAGTTTACAACTCGACACCTGCAACGACCAATTACCAGAAGAGTAGCACTTAACATGTGATACTCAGCCTCCTTACATGTCGAGAGATCGTTACAACCTTTCCTGGCTAACATCACGGTCTCTCCACCTAATCTTCGACGTATCCAGTACACCTGACGATAATCACTAAACACGGAAATGTTCTCAGACCTGAGCCAAGGAAGACTTAAGAAATGTACTCAGAAATATGACAGTTTGATATTTAAGTTCTGGTGCCCAGTAAGGCTGTATAGAACATAAGTTTGGGAGCACTCCCCTTGCATGCTAAGTAGTCTAAAATTCTGTGCGACTGTAAGGAAGCTAAGAACGGTAGGATATAGGAGCGAAAATATATGGAGGAAATAAGACAAAGACGTTTGTCAAAGCGATATTAAAATAATTACACAACCACGCGATTTCAAACGCGAAAGCAACTGTTGTTAGCCGACTTCTAAAAAGGAGGTCTGTTCACCGATATCTACGTGACTGCTGGTCCGATTTAAGTGATTCTTTTTTCATTTGGTAGAAGAACATCGCGCGGTGGTATTTTATAGATTGTATTAGCTTTGTTTTGGTACTTTAAAAGTTATTCTCTATAATATGCATTTTTGATGATGATTGATGAGATGAGATTTCGATGATGTAGATACTAATAATTTCTGGTTACTATGTAAACTTGATACTTGACAAGGACGTGTGTGAGATACCACAACTAAGATAGGACTAAAGTTTTTTGTTTGTCTCCTCATCATGATTGAACCACGAAATGAAATTTGCCAGAGCCTCGCTCCTGACGTAAGAAGTAGCTTACTTTTCAATATAAATATTTAGGAGAAATTGTTTCAAAATACCTCATACAACAACATGAGGGGTTTGGGAATTTCAAATTCCACCCGGATGAAGTCGTCCCAAACGCTTGTAATAGATAATTATTACTTTCAGGTAAGACATCTTCTATGATAGTCAATACTATCATAGAAGATATCTTACACCACAAATTACACACCTATCCAAGCCCGTACGTTATTAGTTAATCGCCGCAACGTACCTATCAATTAATTGCATTCTGCCAACAAAGGAGCGCAGCTCTATGAATAGTCTAATTTCATCTTCACATGACTGTGTTCACTGTTCTATATCGATTAACTATACCTACAGCCGTTCACGTACACGTATAGTAATTATAATATCCATAGCCTCAACAATTGTTAGCCAACCCTTATTAATTGCACAGTTTTCTTTCTGAGGAAGTATCCTTGGCGTCAAACTAACCGACCATAATACGCAAAACCCCACTGGGCTCCAAAACACAAAATACCGCCGTTGCTCAAAAAGCAACTAAGCAGAATGGGACTGGGTAGACTGGCCATGTCTGCCGTATGCCCGACGAGCTGTGGGCAAAAATAACCATGATGCCTTGACACAGCCAAAAGGCGACGCGGTAGACCTCGCAGGAGATGGCGGGACGAGCTGGACTGAACAAACGACCAGTGGTCCACATTAGCCCTAGATCGAAAGATTTGAAATTCATGGGGAGATGCCTTTGCCCTGTAGTGGAGTGACACAGGCTAATAGTAACAGAAGCCCACTTCTAGGAATATGAGATCTTCAAACACTGTTTTAAGCTTTCACGGTTTACAACCAAACTTATACTGTCACTTACGGGATATCTTCCGTGACAATTTATTTTTCATCCACCCGCATTCTCCAGTCAACCCGCGATGGCGCTTGCAACAGCGCCGAACTATCGGGAGCTCAAAATAATGAACAATCACGGAAGATATCCCGTAAGTGAAAGTATAAGTTGATATGAGATCTTACTGTAATTATCTCATTCTCACACATGATTCCACACAAACAATTCCTTGTTATCTCCGATCGCTTCTCACAATAAGTGTATTAACAAACCCATACGTCCCATAGGGGTTGTTTAGTTCGTTTATTTGTGACTTTTTAATTTCATTACGTCCGTCGCGCTTTAAGGAGATTAAACACAAATTGAACGAGTTGTGACCGTGGAGTTGTATGGTGAAGTAATTATTTTTTGTTAGGGTGTCGAGTTTAATGGGCCGGTGACATGTGGCCCCGCGCGGGTTCGGCCGGCGGGGGATTAACTGTTATAACATCAGCCCCGAACATATGGAAAACTTGTCGCGGCGACAACGTGACCTCTGTGACACCGTGTATGTGGTCGTGGCATACTGCCCATACTACCCACTTCACTCAGACACGCTCGTCACCACTGACATCAGCCTGCTGGTAATTTATGGTTATTGTAATTAACTAACGAAAAAACTTTTCCGAATAAAATCCCGTAAGGAGTTTCGACCTAATTTGAATTTTTAAATATTTATAAGGAATTAATTTTATGAATTCAGTCGTAAATAAAAAACTGGAACGATTACTTATTTGTTTACTAAATTACTATTCTGTGTCAGCATAATTTTTTAGTCAAGATAAATGCGTCAGCATCTCTTTGGTTAAGTACCTACTTAGTTTCGTAATTTGTGACATAATTTATTAATCGATAGCGTTATAAAAACAGAATGTGAAATTATGCAAGCTACAACTACATGCTCTTAGCTCCCCTTTGTGAATAAGTAGCGAAAGGATGCTAACAAGCCACGCCACACAATTTATGCATAATAGCCATCTTTAAACCCAGCACAGCTTGTTTGCATTAACTGCTACAATATTTACATCGACTTTAACATTTTTGAATTTATATTATGATCGTCAACTTTGTAGGTTCAATTTACGTAGAACAGCACGCGATGCCGGGGGATTGCACCTAAATTTGGCATTACCATTCATATGGCTGGCTGAGCGGAGTCAATTATCCGGCATGGCGGCGCGGGCGGTGGCGTTGCTGAGCTCTGTACGAACAGAACACTGTGTGTACACAGTGCGCGTCCCGTGCGCAATAAAACGCCGACTCGACGCTCGTTCTCGATCACTTTGATCGGCCCGGATGTCACAGTCGTTTCCAACAGTTTCGCCAAACTGTCCACCAATAAATACAGTTTAATTTTAGAATAATTCGCTCCAGCTACCCAGAGAGCCACGATTCATAGCTCTATAAAGTTATCCTGCGACTTGTTTATTGCAATACAAATGTGACGTGTCACACGCCCGGAAAGGGCGTCCGGAATAAAATGAGACGTTTTACATAAACGAACTATGTCATATCGTGATCGTGAGCAATAACTACTTTAGTTTGATAGTTTCTTTGTGGAGGGGTTAACAAATATTGCCTATTTATAAACACTGAATATTAGACAGACACGGTTTTGTTTGCTGTTGTTTATCAAAATAGCAACATAAAAAAGCAATCATGACTGTTATTTTATTTTTCTTAAAATATTGTTCGTAATGTATACATCAAAAACAAGCACCAGTTTTAATTCATGAAAACAAAAAATATACTTCGTAAGAAATTAAACCATGTCTAGACGATATATTTTCGGGAATTCATTCGATAGATTGCTTCAGAGGTACTTCGAACCATCAAATTAACTTTGACTGTGACATTAATTAGCGACTGAAACTTTGTTTACACGACTGTTTTTTAGGAGCTTCTGTACAAAATGTACGTCCACATGAAAACATAAATAGAATGTTTATGGTGTGATACAGAGC
This sequence comes from Noctua comes, assembly GCA_963082995.1. Classification (NCBI taxonomy): domain Eukaryota; kingdom Metazoa; phylum Arthropoda; class Insecta; order Lepidoptera; family Noctuidae; genus Noctua; species Noctua comes. Next base: position 5,966,883 of record OY720277.1, read on the forward strand.
TAACGAACGTCGTGAAGCGCGCAGATGTCGAACCCGCACTCATTTGCGACAATCGCCGCGGCCCTTGACGACTGATTGTTTAATTGCTTCGTTTAATCAATTGACCGCTTGAGAAACGCACTAACGACTGCCGCCCCTGCGGACGGTACTCGCTTATTTATTAGTAAACTGCTCCGGGTCAATAAATCCTCCGGTTAAGCGACACTTTATTAACGAATCCGTTGACATGCCTCCGCTGCTGCTATTAAATTCTAATAAGTACTTCTGGTTCCGAATTGTCGTCACTGCGCCAAGCTTTCGGTTCAGTTCATGTTGGCTTAACAAAGTGCGCCGGAATATTACGTAGTGATCAGCGGAGAGACATTAACCCAATACCGAGGCTAAAGAGGAATAAGCTTAATTTATATTTTTGAACAACGGTGGACTAAAATAAAAAGCGGCCCGTATTTAAAACGTGCTTTTCAAAATATTTGCACCGCTTCTGATTGCATTGCTGTTGTTCCCCGCTTTCATTGGCCAAACGGTTGGCTGAACTTGGTGAAACTTCCATTAATTATCCAAGTCAGGACTAGTAATCCATACACTAGGAACTAGTTTGTGCGGCAGCCAATATTTTACCCATTTCAACTTAGTTTTGTCCAATTGATTTTGCAAATTCAATGCAACTGGAGTATCATTTGAATTGGTCTAACTTTCAATGTGTACCTTTTGTAAATCTTATAAATAGCTTACAGCTGCGTCCTCGTTAGCGCCAGGTACAGTATAATACATCAATGGCAAAGCCGATTGTCGAAGCCTATTGATTCCATTTTTCGCCGCCCCCGGGTTCCAAAACGTACATGGCTGAGCCCTTTATCCCGTTTAGGCTAATAATAGAGCCTAAAACACTACCAACACGCCTCTACAAACAGTGTGTTACCAAATTATATTGAAACGTGTATGCCATCATCATCATATTAAACGCGATGGATACCGTGTAGTGGCCGTATGAAGTCGATAAACTTTAATAACTTGACCTCGCTATAGAACACGCTTTCTATAACATTGTTGCTGTAAATCTATGAAAACAAAACACGCGTTTACTGAAGCATTGACTAAACGGTCGACAGAGCTCATCGGAAGGGATAAAACTTGGTTGTAAAATCAGAGCATCGGACAGGACAACCGGACTAATGTGACTCGGAAGAATCGACCGCTGAACATTTTAGACACACTCCGATTTATTTTCCACTTAAAGAAGTATGCTCACTACACCGTACCATACCATAACCGTGCTCTGAACGTATCAGACACGAAAAGAAACATGACACGGACTACTATGCCCACTAGAACGTATCAAAAGACATATATCAATTAAAGCCGTTAAAACCGCGTATCATACATACCCGTTTATTACGGGTTTAGAACGGTTATCATACGCGGTTTTAACGGCTTTAGAAGGGTCAACATACGCGGCTAATCCGTATATTCTTTGTATTAAAAAGTACGAGTCTATGCCCACTAGACCATTCCGTCACCGTCGCATAAAATGCTCGGAACGTAAAAAATTGTCGGCGAGAATATTTGGCCGGTGCCGATACGCTACGTGCATGGCACGCGATAGGTTGAGTCTCATACTTTTCAATGCAAAGCATATTTTTTTGTCTGATACGTTCATAGCACGGTCATAATATGGTACGGTGTAGTGGGCAGAATCCTTATATTGTGAAAGTGGAGTGTCGTGTGCGTTACAGCTATAATGCTCATTCCGTGTTTATTTGCTGATCGATATCACAGCCAGACACATTCTGTCGTCAATTGATTCAACTATTTCTGGAGTCATTGTTAATCCAGCTCGGTTTCGCCGCTCTAACTAGTATCGAACGAGATCGGGTTCAGAGCATCGTGGCGCGTGGTGGCGGCGCACGTAAGGATGCTATTAATTAACATTTACTAAGACATTAAGTACTCTTCATAGTTACATGAAACTGAATCTCAGACGGTGGCGACGACGCTTAATCTTCAGCAAGCTTATCGTTTTATCATACAATATGGCTCCAATTACAACGTGTAAATTGATGTTTGGATTATTCTAATTAGAGATGCTTAATTATAATTGTGTCGTGTTTACAATCAAAGGAATGGTTCGCTTAGTTTTCGGTTGGTGTGCTCTTATGAAGTAATAACTCTAAAGTACCCTTATTACTGTCTCAGAGTAGGAGAAATGCAGGTCCCGCAAACAACGAAAGTTTGTCAGGACAGACGGCGGGCGAGCTTATTACAATAGTGGAGGAGCGCTCTGCGCTGTGACTTATGTAGAATCACTTGGAAATACTAAATTAAAGAAAGTCTAGATGACATTTTTTGGAACTAATAAAGGTCTTTTTGTTCGTTCCAGGCATGTTGGCATCGCCCTTCATTTTTACCCAGACGCGGCATATAACAGATAACAGAGGGACTGTTATCTATAGTTTCCGGATCATTAACATATACAGCTACTGGTTTTTTCGACTACATTGTGTTAAACTACACAATTTGTATCCATGAAATATACCTAATATCCATTCTGATTTAAATTATACTTTAAACTCGAAAAACGATTTCAAATTCCCTAATTTGAATAAAGAAAGTATTACTTATTTAAAAAGAGCACTCTGTATATCAGCCCTGTACAGGTTAAATAAATAAGTCCGTGTACTAGAAATAGAGTTACAAAACCACATAAGTAAGTACATACTTTCCCCACAATCTCACTTAACATTGTAGTTTGCGTGATTTCAATTAGTCGGGTTCCGTACCTGCATACCTACTCTCCCGTGTGCCCACCGCTTAAATCAAATAAACCGCATTTACAGAATGAAAAGTTTACTCGCTCCTAACCACGTAAAATAATACCACAGAACTCTGAAAAGTCTACATAACTTACTACGGTTTTTGAATTTAAATTCAGATAGGGTTAATTCAAAAGCTTACGCTATGATGTTTAACTTTGTAGATTATGCTAGTATGTTAATTAAACAAAATAGTGGGGCGACTGTTGTTTCTGTTAATTATGATAGAAATGTTTTTCTGAACAGTGGTCAGTGAGTCCACGCTGCATTTAACGGGTTATTCAAACTGAACGTGTCTGAAACGGAAGCCGGATTACCAAAAAAAAAAAATTTAAGTTACTGAAACGTTGAAAGACTCTTCTGACATGACAACCGCAACACCTTTCGTACCTCTATGATACGTATTTAAAAAAAAAAACAGAAATATAGCACTTTTACAGTGATATCTTAAACCCATTGTAAATGGGTGGTAATGGATACCATAAACACTGTAGGTAAGCCAGAAGACAAGCTGTGACTTGCTTATTTAGTACAATTAATCGTCCAGACCAAACTACTTTTAAAAATTTAAAAAAAAAAATCCTTACTTCCTTACTAATATTACAAATGCGAAAGTAAGTTTGTCTGTGTGTTTGTTACCTTTTCACGCCTAAACCACTGAACAGATCATCCTAAAATTTTGCATGTATGTTGTCAGGTGTACAGAAACGACCATAGGGACCATATTTCATCCCGAAAAAGTACTGTTCCCTAGGAAAATATCAATAACGTTCTTATGATAATAGATGGTGCCGCGTGTCTTCCGGATCATGATTGAATTATATTATTACAAGCACAGTACAACCCTAATAGATTATCAAATTCCAAATTAACGCGAGCGAAGCCGCGGGTAAAAGTTAGTAACATATAAATTAAACGTTTGAGCTTTTTTTTGATACCCAGAAAAAGCCAATTAGGTGATCTTTTGATTGAACTGGGAATCAGACTCTCAATCAATCGGCGTGTTTACTGAAATACTCTGAAACCTTACCTAGGTATTTAACCTGATAATCCAACACGTATAAATATATTTTATTTTCTTCATAACTACGCCAATACGTACATTTTCTGGGCTACAAAATACGCAAAATAATAACTTCTCGTGGCGTCGTAAAGTGACAAATTCGGGTGAAAAAATCTCATTTGTAACGTTTGGTCTTCACGTCATCCTTAGTCTGATAGAATCGATTCAGAAGGTGGGAGAAACTCATAATAAGTGTGCCTTATAACATAAGCATAACATCACGCCTGTAATCCTGAAGGGTTAGGCAGAGGTGTACCTAATAGTACACCCACATTTCTCCAGCTATGTTTAAGTCCCATGTAATAGGAGGCGAGCCTATTGCCATCATCTGTACATCCATATTATCTGGCTAATAATACGGATGGGATAAAATGTGAAAAAATATGTCAATTTAATTTATTTAATACTAGCTGTTGCCCGCGAACTTCATCCACGTTAATAAATTGTTATTTAAAAATATTACTTCCCTATTTCAATTGGATTTTTTAATAATTTTAAGGGTTTTAATTTTCTTGTTATGTTTAAGTCCCTTGATGCAACAGAGGGCGAGCCTATTGTCATCAACCGGGCCTAAATCCAGACTCCACGGCTGCTACTGAGAAATTCCTGATGGAAATTAACAATTTGCTTGACCCGGGAATCGAACCCAAGACCTCAGGCTTAGCAGTCGCGATTGCGACCACTGGACCAACGAGGCAGTCATTCATCGAGGCATTAATCAAATAATCTAAATCAATTCAGTCATTTGACCGATCAAAGATAAATCACTGTAACGATTTAGGGATCATTAATAACACATTATATTAATAATTTATGCAGAATCTGACGCTTTTAGTTTCAGTAAAGCTTAAACAGGCTGCATGCTATTTTTGGCAAACTAAAAGTACACTGCTTTAGAAATAATAACTGCATAAACCGCTGTGAATTGGACGTAACAAGTTGGAAACCATTCAACGTTTATAATACAGTCTATTAGGGGTTGTACTCTAGGCGTTCATTACGCTAAACAAGAGAAGGGATCTTCCGAAGCAGTGCCTTTAAATATAGGGTTCTTTTTATTTTAGGGGGGGGTAGGGTTCTAGGGATTCCCTCGGCTACTGTGACTTAGCTACTGCGACTCGTTTCGCAGAATTTCCAAACAACACATTAATTCTCTAAGGAAGAAACTGACTCTACAGAAGACATCAGTGGCGAAGGTTCCATACAACTCGATTCCTACCGGCTTCCCTTTGAAAAATGACACAGTCAGTATAGACAAATTATATTATATTATTATTATTATATTTTTTTTATTATATTATTCTATAGACAAATAATATAATCGCATTAAAGATTAGGTACTCCTGCTTACCTCTTTCAAAAATTGACCCTTCGCTACTGAAAGACATACAATAGCACTTTTCGAGAAACTTCATGAAAAATGATTCATCATCATCATCTGCCTAGACTTTTCCTAATTTTATTGGAGTCGGCTTCCAGTCTTACCGAATGCAACTGAATACCAGTATTTTACATGGAGCGACTGCCTATCTGACCTCGACAACCCTATCAGTACTGGGTAATATGGTACCACTTGCTAAGACTGGTTGTCAGACGTTTGGGCCACTGACTACCTGTAACGACTGTCAAAGATCTACAAATGACTGCTGAGACCAACGGCTTAACGTGCTTTCCGAGGCACGGAGGAAACTCGGTATGTAATGATGGTAAACCATTCACAGACCGACCTTGGCAAGCGCAGCTTAACCTTGAAGATCGACCCGTGCGGCTGTTATTGTTTAGACACGCGCTCCTCCATGAAATCCGTGATGAATCCATGAAAAATGATGCGTCTGTGTATAAATGTTAAATTAACAATTATACAAGATTGCTCTCTACTGAAATAAACTCTAAAAGCTTTAACATTTTGCCGCCGCGAAACGAAAAAATACTTTCTTAGTTCTTCAACGAGTACGAAAAATATGTACATAAAGTCGTACTCGGCGCTCATTTACGTTATAAATGGGGTTCAAGTGGGCCTTATGTATTTTCTCTCACACATTCAAATAAATAAAATTTGTGCTGTTCCCGCCTGTTTATGTTACTCATAGATTAAGAAAAGATATGGAAGAGGGATGAAATCCGTGGATTTGTGACAGGTTCCGCCATGTTTGTCTGTGGATAAACATGGAGGAAAAATAAAAATGTGTTTATTTTGACTATTTAATAATATCTCGCATATTATTTGTTGTGAGATAGATAAATTAAATAGATATAGTACAATCGTTAAGCTGGCAAAACAAGCGAATGTAAACTTGTATAAAAAACTAGCAATTGTAAACAATATTTTTATAGATAGCCGTACTAACTGTCGCTAAATATCAGTCAGCTATAGCGGTAGATGTACTCATCAAAATTGTTGCACAATTCCTTCACCATATTGCAAATATTATGAGTAGGTATAATAGGGGTCATACCGCTGATAGCGATTTCTTACAGACCACATTTGGATGAACTGAACGAACATAAAAACAAGAATGAGAGAAGCAGGTGTACTGCAAAAAAACATTAATTTTATCCTAATTTCTTTGATAATGAATTTGTTGTCAATAGAATAGAATAGATTTTTTTTATTTCAGACCGGACTCCACAGAGTTAGTAAGTTCTATAAAAACTGTAAAAGTAAATCTAGCTTTTTAACTTTAACACTTTTTGCTACGCCATTTTGTCGTGATAAAAAAAACTACATTATTGTAAGACGTGAGATATAAATAAACTACCTATCCCTTCTAGACTAGTGATCATCAAACGATCTTTATATAAAGTTGATCTTATCTTATCAAGTGCGATCACGTAACTCAAATCTAGATAGACTATCTAGGGTAAAAAATTGTTTTAGATTCTGCGCATCTGCGTAAAATCTAAAACAATTTCACAAACAATTTTTTTTCTTTTGTCTTATTTTAAGACATAATAAACAATGAGCTGTGGTTCTGTGGTAAAGGTGGGAGCTCGTGGCTAAATTAGAACAGCCTCTCTTTAGGTTAAACCGTTGTTGCCTCGGTTGGTTCGTAGATGGGTGACCACCCATTACAAACTGAGTTTCCTCCATGCCTCGGAAATCACGTTAAGCCGTGTTGGTCCGGATTGTCATTTATAGATCTTTGACATTCGTTACAGGTAGTCAGTGGCCCAAAAGTCTGAGAGGTATCGTAGTACCCAGTACCTGGGTTGTGGAGGTCAGATAGGTAGTCGCTCTATGTAAAATACTGGTACTCAGCTGCATCCCATAAAATCCAGTTAAACTGGAAGCCGGCCCCAACATAGTTGGGAAAAGGCTATGCAGATGATGTGATGGTTCAGTGGTAATGGCCCCGACTTACCAGTAGTGTGTCGTGGGTTCGAACCCACGTTGATGTCTTGAATTCCCATACTTTGTCTCATTCATGTCATCATCACTGCTCTCAAAATGATGAAGGAAGAGGAAGACATCGTGAGGAATGCTTGCCCTAGAACCAAAAATTCAAAGGCGCGTGACGTCGACCAACCTGCACTGGGCCAACGTGGTGGGTTATAGCCCACTCCCTCTCTCAGAAGAGGAGGCTTGTGTCCCAGCAGTGGGGGTATTATTGCCTGAATATGCCTTGCTCATGCCAAGAAAAAATAATAAAGTTTTCTGGGCGACCTACATTGCGGTAATTTAATACCATTATCGGATGTTTGCGAAAATGCTTATATTAAAGAAGGTGATCTTCAATATAAGCATTTTATTAACTTATTTCCTTATTATGTTTTTTCACTATACTGTCAAATATTGTTAAGAAATCTATTGTCCAAATAGTAATCATTATCTATATATATAAAATGGTAACTGACTGACTTACTGGGTGATATATCAACACAGCCCAAACCGCTGGTCTTAGAGATATGATGCTTGCAGGGTGTGTTCTTTGTGAAGAGTAAGTATTCACTAAGAAAGGATTTTTGGGAATTCCACCCCTAAAGGGATAAAATATTTATTGTGAGTTTTAATTTTTGAAATATTATTAAATTTTTCCCACGAAACGAAACGATCGAAACGATGTATGGACTATGTAAATAATGATATGGCAAGAAAGAAGGTGTCTGATGAGATGACGAGTACCTAATAGAGAAGTATGGAAGAAGACGACATGCTGCGCCAACCCCAAATGAATTGGGATAAGGGCGAAAGAGAATGATGATTTTTCCCACGACCCTCTGCTAATCTCATTCACGTGTGAGTTACGGTCCCCGCACACGGGCCACCGGCCACAGCCACAAACGCCGCCACGAGAAGCTAGAAGCGGCTACAAAGGTAGCTGAAGCGCGCGACAGCCACTTGTGGCCGGTGGTCGACACTTGCGGTCGGTGGCTGCTACTTTTTGACCTATGCTTGCAGTATCATAATGGACTCGGACGAAGAAGGTTGACTGAGGTAAGGGAGAGAGGGGTGGGGAATCGCGCGAGTGGCGTGTGGCGGCGTATAGTGGCCGGTGCGGGCCACAAGACGCAAGCAGCGACGATTTGTGAGCGTGTGGCGACCACCGGCGTCAACCGTGTGCGGCGAGTCCATATAAAATGTATGAAAACTGCAGGAAATATGCCGGTGGCATCGTTTTGTGGTTGTGGCCGGTGGCCCGTTTGCAGGGACCCTTACTGAACTTTAACCACATTATCCTTATAAAAAAACAAATTATCTCTCACGTTTACAATCAAAGACGTTAGACGAGTACGTATAAATTAAGGAGAAGCCCTTAAGTAGTTACATACGAAGTGGTGGAACAAAGAAAAGGGCATACCTTACGGCCCTGCCAGGGACAACGTAGAGTTTCATTACGTCCTTAACTTAAGGTTTGTTTACCGTCCCTCGCTCTTAGTTGCATTACTATTTAGGGAAGTGTGCCGTTACACAGATGCCACATACTTTATAGTTAACTTGTAGATATTGTCTTATTGGGTACGAAGTGTTGCAACAGCTATGAAATAGATAAAACAATTACATGTTTCGTGTTAGTATATCTGTGGATTTAGTTCTTTTAAACTACTGAATGAAGTTGGATGCGGTTTTCACCATCATCTAGTGATTTTATTCCGGAAGATTAATTAGAAATAGAAAAATAACATCACACCTGTAATCCCCGAAGGGTTAGGCAGAGGTGTACCTAATAGTACACCCAAATTTCGCCAGTTATGTTTTTAAGTCCCATGAGCCTATTGACATCAACCGGGCACAAATCCAGACTCCGTGGCTGCTACTGTGAAATTCCTAATGGAAAACCCAATAACACTTTACCCGACCTGGGAATCGAACCCAGGACGTCATGCTCAGTAGTCGTTTGCGACCACTAGACCAACGAGGCATTAATTGTTTATTATCCAGGTAATACATATGTATTGTGTGTATGTAATGCGAAGGGAGACCCTTCACATAACCGTCAACCAAGCATACTGTACATCAAACTAAGTAACTTTACGCAAAAATTATTGCTGGGAATAGACTTTTTTTTTTGGGGTGAAAAATCTCGTTTTAAGGTAGGACTCGATGGAAAGCACTCAAAGCATTGTGCTGATGGATGGATTGAATAGTACGGTAGTCGTGGATGTGTTTAAAGTAAAAATCTTACATTAAAAACATGTATTTAAAAAAAAACGTCAAAAAGTTGGAACTTTGAGCCCCAATATCACCGTAACTAGAAGGTTCCCAGGTATGGTCTAGAACAAAAAAATGATCGCAAAGACGGTGAAAACAAGTGCCTTTCGGCTATGTTAAGGGTCTATTTACACCCTTTATGTACATACTTGCTAGGTTATACATAAATGGCTTAGGGCCGGTTTTTCAATCGCCAGTTAACTTTTATCCGATGAATAAGTTTGACAGTTTTTGTACGGACACTCTGTCAAAACGTCACATTTACTCTTCAGGTAAAAGTTATCTAATGATTGAAAAATCGGCCCTTAAAATAATTATTGTAAAAATATTAAAATATAAACACTAATAAAACAATAATATTAATTGGGACATAAATCTAGATTTTTTGACAAAATATTGTCACGTCAGGAGATTGCACTGCACTCGTGCGAAGCAGGGGCGGGTAGTTAGTCTAGTAACGATGAAGTGAAAGTTGCAGAGTAAAATGAACAGCCATTTGAATTTTTGAAGGACGACCTTATTTCAAAGTCCTTGTTAATTTTAACTTCAAACAGGTCAAATAGGACGTAGCACTGTAATTGGGGAACTTTGAATGTACACACGGCGACACATCAAGCTATCCAGCCCAGTATAACGTGACCGCGCTTTGTATAGATTTCCCGTGCAATGAGAGATCCGCATACACTGGTTTTGTATAGGTTTATTGATCGTCGTGCGTACCTACCAACATGTTCACCTTTAGCGTTTAATTAACCTTTAACTCTTTTAGCAGAGCCACTACTGAAACTTATAAACAGGTAGGTAAATAAATGGTGTTTTGATTAAATCATTTAGGGCTGTTCCTATCAGAAACGAATCGTTTGTATTAAGTACCAATGGTTTCTTTTGCTAAACTTGAAACGAATTCGACTGTAAATTCGGCATTGAAGGAATATAAACTACAATGCTATTAGGCTATACCCTAATCAGCCGTTGTTTGTATGAAAATCTTTTACCTTTTTGCCAATTGCACAAAAGCATAGATTTTATTGATCTATTGCATGAATCTTTAAAAAAAACAATCACATCGTCTTGTCTCATTGTTTTGACAAAAGTAAAACAAAGACGTGGCAATAGATGGGTGTATGTATGAGTAGAGGAAGGAAACGATGGATGGACTGTGTAAAGAATGATATGGCAAGAAAAGAGGTGTCTGATGAGATGACGAGTAATAGAGAAGTATGGAAGAAGAAGAATGCTGCGCCGACCACAAATTAATTGGGATAAGGGCAAGAGAATGATGAAAGACATGGCAATATGTGATGCATACCCATGCGGACCCTCAGCATCAGTTGTACATTGCCTCAAAAATGTATTGCTCCAATTGCAAAAGAGGTCTGTCAAGTTATGTACCCAGTAATTTGTCAATGGATGTTTAAGTGCCTCTAAAATGGCCTCTTGTGTAGAGGAGCCATTTTTAATAGGTACACTTTGGACGACCCAAACTGCGCAGAGGCGGAACGCGGAACGTCCGGTTTTGGGATCCCGCAAAAGGATGGGAAATATTTGTTACATTTCTAGGTTCTCTGAGTCATTTAAACTTTTTGAAATGGCTTAGTAACTACGTAACGAGGAGTTTTGGCTGAAAGCTTTAAATATTGGAGTGGTCTTGGATGGATGGCCGTTTCGGTGAAATCCAGATATTTCTGCCCTCGGCGACCATGTCAACTGTTTTGTTTTTTAATTTTAATTATTAAACCACCAACTTTGTCCCATATTAGTTGGTCTATTATTGCTATAATACATTTAACAGAATAGTAAAGTGATGAATCATATTGCTTTTGTATTAGTCACTCTCAGTAACCCATTAATATAAACCACATCTGGATGAACTAACTGTAGCGAATATGGGCTGATAACTTCTACCAGATTGCTAATGTCTTATTGACAGCTATTGGTTAAAAATAAGCCTGTTGTATATTCACTATTAATATGGAATAATATTCATTATTTTTTGCTTTGAAGCTTTCTTAATAATCTAGTAAGAAATAAAGTAAGATACTGACTGGCTGACTGAAACGCGCAGCTGAAACCGCTTGGTCAAGAAGCATGAAATTTTGCACAAACGTTCCTTGAATGACGTAAGCGTGCACTAAGAAGGGATTTTTGCAAATTCATCCCCTAAGGGGTTAAAACGAGGGTTGAAAGTTTGTATAAAACTTGGTCAATACTGCGAACGAAGTCGTGGGTACAGCTAGTTAGAATATAAATGAAAAGTAATTCTCTTTCTTCGGATTATTTTTACCCGACAATAGCAATCCGAAAGGAAGGATTATGATTGTAGTAGTCTATGGATGTTTGTTTGTATTTACGTAGGTATGTTCCACCATAGCACCTAAACTACTGAGCTTATTTTCTTTTGAGGTCCTTAAAGGATCATTTCTATAATCCAAAAAGCCTAAATTGTTGACTATTAAACCTTAGGAGCCAAGCATAACTGACATAAAATTTAAGTCCAAGCACAGGTCACATTTGACTCCGCACTATGCTAAAATATTTCAACTATCAAATATTTGTTCCAAATCTAGGTGTGTGCGCGCGTGACTGGCTTCTTAAGTGCATCCGTACAGCTGTAGTGCGAAATGCGAAGCGTTTAGTGCTAGCTTAAGGTGTAGACTTAGGTCTTAGCGAGATCTCCACGTTTCACTGTAAAAGGAAACCTTAAGCACTAACAGTATGGATTATACGGAGCTTTAAATCTTGTAGATTTAGTATTAGTATAAATGCTCTTGGTAAGATACCAGCTCAGGGATCGCAGTGCCTTTGAGTTGCAACTTGCTGATAGTGTAGATGAGGATGAGTCATGCATAGAATCTTCTTTTTGTATAACACATATTGATAAGTTAGGTACGTTACATTGTACTCTTGACATAACGATATCTTTGAATATTGACAGTTATAGTCCTGAAAGTTTTAATTTCACATCGTATGGTATAAACTACTGACAATATTTTTATGATACTACGATTTGTTTCTTGGGGGTTTTATCGGGATAATCTATTTAGTCCGTAAAACAAAGGCGTCGTTTGTCTAGTGGTGGTCGCAAGCGCGACTACTGACCATGAGGTCTTGGGTTCGATTCCCAGGTCCGGCAAAGTGTTTATTGGGTTTTTCCATCAGGAATTTCTCAGTAGTAGTTTCAGTCCTTAGTTTCAGCAGCTTCAAACCCAAGCATTGTTATAGTAAAAATAAAAAATAAAATCAAATATAAGCTTCTAAAATAAATGCATTTCTGTTCAAATTATTTATGGCTAAACTAGGTAATCCTTATAAAAATTCTATGTAATCCATTATTCATAAATATGATGCATGCACGTCATACTTAAATGCATGCCTACATTTTTACTTTGCATTAGGCCTCACCTAACTTTTAGGTAGATTCATTAATATGTATAATTACTGATATTATACCCCTTCATTTAGATATACAATTTTTATGAAGTAATTGCTTTATGAAAAAAGTTTTTAATGTATTATTCGGTCGGCTTAGTTGGTTGGTTATGTCACAGAAATGTTTTAGAAATAGTCATTTTCATTGTGTTCTTAATGTAATTGTTTTTTGTTCAAATATTTTTGTGGATGGCTTGGAAAAATCCATAATTTTGAATAATACACATATTTCTTACATATAATGATATACTTACTTAAATACTTATAAGGTACTCTTAATTTATTATTATGTTAGATTAATTTATATGTATTTTAACTTACCCATAAAATAATCAAAAGTCATCCATTACCGAATAAATAATGCAAATAATCCAAAATATTCAGCGCCAAACAGTTGTCCAACTCAGTAAATGCACAGAATTATTCTACGTCACAGCACACATGTAATAAATTGCACAAATTGCATCCAATTTCGTCCGGGGGCACTGCGCACTTTTCCTCAGTTCGAAAGTTCGGCAAAGTTTACGTGTTCGGGAGTAGTGACGTGCGGGAGCGTCCGTGCGGGGCCGACCGCCGACAGCGCGCGAGTGAGCCAGGCCGAAGCCGACGCCGAGCGGCAGAGCGCCAGCTTTAGCTACCACTCGGTCATCCGTTACCGCCCATACGCCTCAGTTCCACCCTCCTGTTGCCTCGACCAGCTTGTTCATATTTCACTCGCGAACCTACTAGTAAATTCAATAATCTGTTATTAAAAATGTGCTTCAGTCTGTCCCTCTTAGTAATTAACTAATTCAAATCCACTTTTGTGCATTCGCGGCAAATAAAAATGGAGCAGCCGCATATCTCCGACTCGCAGACAGGTTAATTTTCACATTGTTGCACTCGTATCATCTACATAAAGTCCGGCTAAAAGCGAAGCTGTAACAAATTATTATTGTTCACAAAATAAGATTTTATGCATGGCTATGCAGATGAGATCGCATCTAGACACGAAGCTTGTGGAAAATCTTGAATGCTCTCAGAATGTGGGGAGTAATTTGGAGATGCAAGTGTATTGTAGAGGGCATATTGCATTTTTAAACATGAAGCTTGTAATCTCCGAGGGGTATGGCAAAAGTGTATCTAATAGTGAGCCCACATTTCGCCAGTTATGTTGAAGACCCATGTAATAGGCGGAAAAGTGAGCCTATTAACATCTACCGGGCACAAATCTAGACTCCATGGCTGCTACTGAGAAATTCAAGACAGAAAACCTAATAACACTTTGCCCGACGTCGTAATCGAATTCAGGACCTCATGCTCAGCAGTGGAGCTTCCGGCCACTATACCAACGAGGAGGTTCCTAAATAACATGACTTATTCTTGTGGAGTCTATAATATAAGGTAGACATAATTGGCTTCGTGACGTATCAACAGGGCCAACTGTCGCTAGTCGCGGGGAGCAAACGTATGGCGCCGCCATTCAGCGAGCGAACATTACACGCCACCCGTCACCGGCGCCGGAACATTTCAACCATTTTAACGTCATCAACCATCGATCAGACTCAGTTACTTTCCCATACCGAGTTCAGTAGAATTGCAACGAATCACTTCATATCAAAGGCTACACGAGCAAAGGAATGGAGTTAAGATCTGATTTGTTGTGGTTAAAAGCAATTTAAGGCGCGATTTATACAGAAACGGCGTAAGGTGAAGGAGCGGCGCAGGCGTAACATGCCTGCGTTGCCGCTTCATAAACGTTTTCATACAAAATGTACGTAGGAGACGTGTCGTGAATTACACTAAAGCGGCGCGGCGCAAGCACGCCGTTCTTTAGTTTATAAATTCCACGCCTATGCTGCGCCTGCGCCGTGCCTTCACCTTACGCCGTTTCTGGTTAATTCGCGCCTTCTTTAATCATATCAATGATTAAAGACATTGATCTCAGGGAGAATTATTAAGATATTGATCAGCAAATCTTCTATTAATTTCTTACAACACCTGACTCTGCCCTGGAGCGTAAATGTGTTGTTGTCCTTAAAACGATGGGACAAATAATATCGTGTCCCAACAGTCTTGTTGTCTGCACGTTACAGAAACCGATGCTATTGAAGGTGCCAAATACAGAACCTATTCAATTTAGTTTGCTATCGATGCGCCAAGAGGTATTCGTATTACAGAATACTAACTGGGTTGTGGAGGTCAGATAGGCAATCGGTCCATGTAAATTACAGGTATTTAGCTGCATTCGGTTAGACTGGAAGCCGACCCATGATCGACACGCTAAAAAGAAGACCATGAAAACATCAAAGAAATACATCATGATCACATTGTTACTCATATCTTTCTTTCATTACTCCTGACGGTCTCCCTGTAAACGTCCCTCAGCCAGCAGCCTCGTACACTCTGTATTCGTATCGGGTTTTAAACTTCACTCTAGACACTAATTACCCTTCTCTAATTACTAATTACCCCTTAGAGCTGTTTTACTGTTTGTGTAAAAGATAAGCAACATTATCTTACATATATTCCTTTGAAAATGAAAGAAAACCAAATTACTTACTGAATACATCTTAAAGGAATATGATTGATAAGCCAGTTGACAATGAACTTTAAGACAGTCGTATGAAATTGCTGTAATACGACTCAACGACGATTGACGTAGTGCGTCTTAACAATCAAGTTCTATGACTGTACATACGTCAATTAAGAATGTTTTTTGTGTAATCATCCTATTACATATTCGATTTCGACTACAAGCATCAGTACCTATTTCATTTCTACAGATTTTACAAGAGTTCAAAAAAAAACAACTATTTGAAAAACGATCGAAGGCTGATTTTATAATTATTTATATTGACATATTCATTAATATGAATGATTACGTAACTAATGAGCTCATCCCTGACTAGTAGACATGTATCCACGTCGGCAAGTTAACATAACTATTAACATTGTTCAAGTGAAGGCTCCAGCTCGTTGGGCCTCTCTGACAGCCTCACAACGGGGGACCGAAACTTTATAGGTAGTGCCTCCGTAAGACAAAAAGCAGTATCTCGAAATAAGGAAATTCTATTTATTTTTCATTTGACAGCTGAAACATCTCGCATCGATTTACTTATCAAAATAACCATCATCATAAACAATCATCTATATTGGAACACATTAAAAGAAAACAAGATTAAAGGAACGACGAGAAGATAACGGAACTCGAAGAGGAATTGAGCAGGCTGCGATGGAGTATTGTGGGATTATCTGAAGTCCGAAGAGAGGGGGAGGATACGATAATCCTGAAATCCGGCAACCTGCTCTATTTCCGAGAGGGTGACCGGCAGTCCCAGGGTGGTGTTGGGTTTATCGTCCACAAGTCCCTCGTGAATAACGTGGTGAAGATCGAGAGTGTGTCGACCAGGGTGGCGTACCTTATACTCAGAATATCCTCAAGATATTCGCTGAAGGTCATACAGGTCTACGCCCCGACCTCGGCACACCCCGACGACGAAGTGGAGACCATGTATGAGGATATTTCTAAAGCCCTGCATGGTTTCAAAACTCACTTCACCGTTGTCATGGGGGACTTCAACGCGAAACTGGGCAAACGAGACGGGGATGAGCTGCAGGTGGGGCAATTTGGGGTTGGACGTCGGAACCACCGGGGTCACCAACTGGCTAGTTTTATGGAGAAGGAGGGCCTCTATATGATGAACTCCTTCTTCAGAAAGCGTGAGCACAGGAAGTGGACCTGGCAGAGTCCCGATGGTGCAACTAAAAATGAGATTGACTTCATCATGTCAACCAAGAAGCAAATGTTCAATGATGTCTCTGTGATCAATTCGGTGAAAACCGGGAGCGATCACCGCATGGTAAGAGGCACATTGAACATCAATATAAAGCTTGAAAGGTCTCGACTGATGAAGTCTACGCTCCGTCCAGCACAAATCCAGATCCAAAACCCCGAGAGCTTTCAGCTTGAACTCCAGAATCGTTTCGAGTGCCTAGGAAGCTCAGTGGACGAATGCAACGATGGGTTCGTGGAAACTGTCCATACGACTGGGTCTAAGTTCTTCAAGACACGTCGTGCACAGAAGAACAAAAGACTCTCTGATCATACTCTCGAGCTCATGAAGGAGCGGCGCGAGATGATCCTGCAGTCTTCAGACGAGGCGTGGAAGTACCGGCAGCTCAATAGACGGATCTCTAAATCCTTGAAACGCGACCTCCGCCGCTTTAATACCGAGCGTATTAAAGACGCTATTGAGCGGAATAAAGGCTCCAAGGTTTTTTCAAGAGATCTGGCTATTGGGCAGAGCCAGCTCACGAAACTGAAGACCGACGATGGCAGGATCGTATCCGCCAAACCGGAGCTGCTGAGGGAGATCGAGAGTTTTTATGGGCAGTTGTACACTTCAACCAGTAAACCCGTTGCAAATCTAGCTAACGACCCAAGAGCTAGACTGACCCGACACTATACCGAAGACATTCCGGATGTCAGCCTGTACGAGATTAGGATGGCTCTGAAACAGCTTAAAAACAACAAGGCACCGGGTGAGGACGGAATTACGGCCGAACTCCTGAAGGCAGGTGGAAAACCGGTACTTAAGACCCTTCAGAAGCTGTTTGATTCCGTCATACTCGAGGGGAAAACGCCGCAGGCATGGTGCAGGGGTGTGGTGGTACTCTTCTTCAAAAAGGGCGACAATGCCCGGCTGAAGAACTATAGGCCCATCTCACTTCTAAGCCATGTCTACAAGCTGTTTTCAAGAGTCATCACGAATCGTCTCGCGCGCAGGTTTGACGATTTTCAGCCTCCCGAACAAGCCGGATTCCGAAAAGGCTTTAGCACCGTAGACCACATACATACGCTGCGCCAGGTTATACAGAAGACCGAAGAGTATAACCTGCCTCTC
The DNA here is from genome assembly GCA_963082995.1 of Noctua comes. Lineage (NCBI taxonomy): Eukaryota > Metazoa > Arthropoda > Insecta > Lepidoptera > Noctuidae > Noctua > Noctua comes. The sequence continues at coordinate 5,984,721 of OY720277.1, forward strand.
TGCTTGGCGTTTGTGGACTACGAGAAAGCCTTCGATTCGATCGAGACTTGGGCTGTACTGCAGTCTCTCCAACGGTGCCAAATCGACTATCGGTACATCGAGGTGCTGAAGAGTTTGTACAAAAACGCCACCATGTCAGTCCGACTTCAGGACCAGACCTCGGAACCTATCCTTCTGCAGCGAGGTGTAAGACAGGGAGACGTCATATCTCCGAAACTGTTCACCGCTGCACTGGAGGATGTCTTCAAGGTTCTGGACTGGAGAGGGCTAGGCATCAACGTCAATGGCGAGTACATCTCTCACCTTCGGTTTGCCGACGATATAGTGGTCATGGCTGAGACCATGGAGGACCTCAGTACAATGCTCGATGACCTCAGTAGAGCTTCCGAAAGAGTGGGTCTTAAAATGAACATGGACAAAACCAAAGTCATGTTGAATGCCCATGTAACACCCACTCCTATCAAGATCGGAGACTCTACACTCGAAGTTGTAGACGATTATGTCTACCTGGGACAAACGGTCCAGTTAGGTAGGTCTAACTTCGAGAAAGAGGTCAATCGTCGAATCCGACTCGGCTGGGCAGCGTTCGGGAAGTTGCGTGGTATCTTCTCGTCCAACTTACCGCAGTGTCTCAAGACGAAAGTCTATGACCAGTGTGTGTTGCCAGTGATTACATACGGGACCGAAACGTGGTCGCTCACAATGGGCCTCATCAGAAGGCTGAAAGTCACCCAAAGGGCAATGGAGAGGGCTATGCTCGGAGTTTCCTTGCGTGATCAAATCAGAAATGAGGAGATCCGCAAGAGAACCAGAGTTACCGACGTAGCCCGAAGAATAGCCAAACTTAAGTGGCAGTGGGCAGGGCACATTGCTCGCAGAACGGATGGCCGATGGGGCCGAAAAGTTCTGGAGTGGCGACCGCGAACCGGAAGACGCTGCGTTGGAAGGCCTCCCACTAGGTGGACCGATGACCTCGTAAAGGTTGCAGGGATCCGCTGGATGCGAGACGCACGGGACCGGTCAAGGTGGCGACACTTGGGGGAGGCCTATGTCCAGCAGTGGACGTCTTTCGGCTGAAATGATGATGATGATGATGAAAAGAAAACAATAAGAAAAATGTGCAATCTCATTTTTGTACCAAACAATAGAAATACTTATATCTTGCAATAGAAACTAAATTATGCCGTATGTCTTGTTTTCTCGAAATATAAATTTTTTGACTTACCGTTTTTTGGCTTACGGGGGGCAGTATTATGTAGCATTCTAAGTACACTCTAATAGTAACTAGTCCACTGATTATTTCGTGTACCTATAGCGTTAATGTTTAAGCATGTTTTGAGCCGTTTTCAATAAACTATATTCCCAAACTAAAATGTCAATGTGTAGGACTCGTAGGTAGTTTCATTCCGTTAAGTGGGCTCCATAAAACCTTTCTCTGCTGTCTTACAAAGTGAACTACATTATTTTCTCAAAAAATGTAGAACATTTATCTCTTTTAGTCCTTTCTTCAATGGAAGTCTAGGAACCTTTTAAAATAAAAGGAGCCACTTTATTATGTAACTGTAACATATTTTTTGATGTAGTGAGGTACATTATTAATACGCTGCAAGTACTTTTCAAAAGAAAATTTTAGTTTTTAAATTCAATTTTAGATTCATACTTAGTTATTATGAATTTTATGTATTTTGTTTAACATACGCCTCGCGGGAGAGCCACACATACATTACCATCGCCTACAAATGTGAAGATTTCTAAATATTTATTATGCCTTAAACATATTAGCATTTTACGTTTTTGCACTTTTTCTTACAACCTTAGGGAAAAGGCCTGCATACGAATAATATTTTGCAATTTATTACTTTCTAGAATAATGCCTTTTATGTTTGTTTCATATTTTTATAAAAAGCTTGCTTTTGCTTTTTGCTTTTTATTCATCGTGGTAGGTATGTACCTAATTTTAACATTAAAGAAAGATCTTTTTATGCAAAAAATATCTTAAACATACACAACAAAATATAAAACAATTAAAATATAAAGCACTTATCGAAGCAAAGTTCACCTTTTTTAATTTGTTATGTCCGGCAATTTCGACCATAGTCGAACCATATACAGCAGCTGCTGATCACACTGACACGACCATGGAAAGGCAATTCTAACAGAAGTTGCAAATCACACTGACGAAATCGGATATACGTGGAGAACTTCTGATGTATGTTAGTTCGACAGAGCGCGAGACGTGATGCTGCGATTGACGCAAAAGTGTCCCAGCTGCCAAGCGGGGCATGTGTGATTGCGCCCTTAAAGTTTACTAGCAATATCAGTCCACGACTTATCGGCGAGTCGTCAGATCGTCACGTGCGAGTCGTGCGACACCGCCCTCACCATTATCTGAACCTAGCCAAGCGCAAAATTGATATTTGTTATGGCATTTACATAACCAAATCGCCCTTAAATTCACATTATTTATACATTCTATTATAGACTCTATTTGAACAACTAAACGAGTATTAATACTACTATTTATTGACTGATGACCGAGCGGGTATCAATCATTACAATAGCAATTAGTTATTTACTTCTATTATTTTGCCTAATTAATCGTATTTGCATATTTGTGTTTATTGAAAACGATATCCTAGGAATAATACATTATTGTAATTGGTACTATGCAATCCACTAGTGTTGTTTTAAACAATGCAAACAAGTACGTAAACAAAATATCGAATGTACGAAATTAATTATTTAATGGTTTAATTTTACGCTCGTTTTTAGATTGCCACGCAGACGTATAATATGTCGGGACTCCCAATGCGAGTTAATCCCAGTTTACCATTTCATGTTGGTAACGATTTCATAATTATTCAAGCCTGCAAAATAAATACGTATTCAAAAGTACCAATGCATTTACATTTTCTCATTTACTTGTAGGCGCACTGTATTGAGCAATAAAATTAAATCAAACAAAATCGATTGTGAAATAAAATGTATGAACTCATTTCCGAGCGGCGGCCCCTCTCGTCCGGCCGAGCACAATTTTTATCATCACAAAGGCAATTTCCATCAAAATGCACGAATTTGGGGCCTGAAGCGTGAAGCTGTGTGCACTACCCACTCTACAAACAAGCGCTATATGGCTGCCGTCGATTTAAAACTGCGTTATGTTGGCTGAATATACGCCATGAAACACAGCCTTCATATCACCGTTCTTCCAATAATTAAAAGACAATTTTTATACAAAAAGTAGTTGATAGAGTTGATTAAGATACGGTTAGATTTTCAGACTATGTTAGCCATTTATTGAAAGAAAACTAAACCTAGTTTAGACCTCATCAGCAAGATAATTGTAATCTAGCTAATTTCGCTTGCGGCTAAATACGGCTATTAGACGTAGTGACGTAGCAATGTATTCGATAATTAAATTCCTAGTCGGTACAAAAAAAAAATACTTGAAGAAGAAAAAGCAACGAAAGTGAATTATTTGAAAATCGTTTCCCTCACAGCCTGTACGGACAAAAGTTTTTCAGCAATCAAGTTTTGTTATTTGAAAAAGCTTTTATTCTTTTTTTGAATCGTTTTCTTGAGAATGCGTTCATATAAAGGGTGTAAATAAAAAAAAAAAAAAAATAAAAAAAATAAAAAACATTTATTGGTAAAACAAGTTTAGATGTAAACAATTTTTGTGATTGGACCCTCCTTTTAGGCAATAAGTGCCTGTATTAGGACAGTCCGCTCTTTCATAGCAGGACGTGTCACAGAAATATCTAAAACATGTGAGTTCTGCACTAAAACTACTTATTATAAGACTAACTAAATTAAATCAAATGTGTGTGTATGTATGAGTGGGTGTAAGTGTGAGGGTGAGTATATGTGTGTGGAAGTGAAGCCTGTAGGTGAGACTGAGAGTACATGAGTGTGAGGGTGTGTGTGTGTCAAGGTTTCAAAAGGGTTTCAATATCATTGTAGGTAAGTGTTTGTATCCATTCCATTATTATTTTTTTACTATCGTAGTAGTTTTTAGGATAAATGTAGATGTATTTATTGATTTTATTATATAACGCAGCAGATCGTTTTTCAAATTGCATACGGGCAAACAGAGTCTTTGTCCTAGGGATATTTAATATCATATCTTTCCTTCTTTTTGTCAGTAAGCCAGCATCATAAGAAAGGGACTTATGTTTTTTTAATATCATTTGTGTTATATATAGTTTCCTGACTGAGAGCAAGTTACTGAGTCGATATAGGTCTTCAGTAGGATATCTTTTTTTTTTGAAGTACATGCATTTGATAAGAGCGCGTTGTGCCCTTTCCAGAGCTAGAAATTTTGTTTTGGCTGCGCCACCCCAGACAGGTATGCAATAGGAAAGTACTGATTGGACTAGCGCAACATAAATCCTCTTAAGGAAATCAGCTTTTTGATGTTCTAAACCTTCATTCTTGGGAACGACGTTTCTGAGTGTTCTAAACATCCAGCTTAATTTCCTGACTCTATTGGCAACTTGCTCAATGTGTGGGTACCATGATAGTCTCTGGTCCACGATTACACCAAGATACTTAACATGAGGTACTTTGTTGATTGTTGAGCAGCCACAACTATTGCGATTACTGCTATTGCAAGTATGAATTTTAACATTAAATTCTTGCCCTGGTTGTGTACGCTGGCAGACACTGAAACAAATGTAATTTGTTTTTGTGATGTTTAGTGTAAGCAAATTAATTGTTAACCACTTGGCGATTTTAGTCAAGCCTGTCTCCGTACTAAGTTTAGCGTTCTGCCAAGTATCACCAGTGAAGACTACAGCCGTATCATCCGCGTAAGAGAAGACTCGTGCGTTTACAGCATTTATGTTACAGAGTTCATTTACGTAGATAAGAAACAATGTGGGTCCTAATACGCTCCCTTGGGGTACGCCATATGACGTGTTTGCGTCTTCACTAGTGTACTGACCCACTCTCACCCTCTGCTTCCTGTTCTCGAGATAATCCTTGAAAAGGCTAAGAGGCACTCCGCGAACCCCGATACATTCCAGCTTTCTCACAAGGATTGGGACAGAGACGGTGTCAAAGGCTTTTTTTAGGTCTATGAATGCAGTTATACATTTTTTACCTTTGTCAAGCTGTTGGGTTATATGAGCACTTAAAGCAGTAACTGCATCTTCGGTCGAAATCCCTCGCCGAAAGCCAAACTGTGACTCAGATAGCACGTTGAAATCATTTAGGTAAGTTAATAGCCTTATATTAATAAGTTTTTCTATTATTTTTGATATAGAGGGTAATACAGATATGGGCCTGAAGTTGGAGACATCGTCTCTGTCCCCACCCTTGTAGACTGGCGTAATGATCGCCAGCTCTAAGGAGGTCGGGAAGATGCCTTCACCAAAGCAAAGATTAGCAAGATGTGTAATTATGGGAACAACCTCCTTTCCTATATATTTTAAGAATGCAGTAGAAACATTATCCCAACCAGCCGCACTGTCAGATTTAAGACTCATTAGGATATGATTCACTTCATCAATATCAGTATCTAGCATTACGAAGGAGTTTGGTTGAGTTCTTTGTAAACAGTGTTGGTCGTTTTGATCATAGTTTACACTTGGCTGGATTTTTTGAGCAAGGCACTTACCAACGTTCGCGAAGTATTCGTTAATATAGTTAACTGATTCTGAAGGAGTCGATTTAATATCAAGTAAGTCAGTATTGCAATTGTTCGGTTTATTTGTGAAAGTTATAGCTTTAATGTTCTTCCAAAGTAATTTATTGTTACCAACTGATTTTGTAATTAATTCTCTTTCATAATTTCGATAAGTTTTTTGATAAGATTGTTACAGTGATTTCTATATCTAATATATGTTATTTTTAATATGTCGTTGTATGGATCTCTTTTATTATCTTTTTGTAGCTTATTTCGATTTTTAATACAAATAGACCCTTAACATAACCGAAAGGCAGTTGTTCTCCCCATCTTTTCGATATTTTTTTTGTTCTAAACCATACCTGGGAACTTTCTAGTTACGGAGACATTGGGGGTCAAAGTTCCAACTTTTTCACAAGTTTTTTTTTTAAATACATGTTTTTAACGTAAGATTCTTACTTTACACACCTCCACGACCCCCGTACTATTCAATCCATCCATCAGCACAATGCTTTGAGTGCTTTTCATCGAGTCCTACCATAAAAGGTGATTTTTCACCCCAAAAGTCGTTTCCCAGCAATAATTTTTGCGTAAAGTTACTTAGTTTGATGTACAGAATGCTTGGTTGACGGCTAGTGAAGGGTCTGTTTACACCCTGTAGATATAATTTAAACACACATTCGTAAAATTGTGGAGGAAAGGAGCTCGTGGTTAAATAATAGCGGCCGCTCGGATCGATCTTTAGGTAAAACCTTGCTTGCCTAGGTTGGTCTGTGGATGGGTGACCACCCATTACATACCGAGTTTCCTCCGTGCCTCGGAAAGCACGTTAAGCCGTTGGTCCCGGCTGTCATTTGTAGGTGTCAGCCGTTACAAGTAGTCAGTGGCCCAAAAAGTCTGACAACCACTCTTACCAAGGGGTATCGTGTTACCTAGTTCTAACTGGGTTGTGGAGGTCAGAGAGGCAGTCGCTCCATGTAAAATACTGGTATTCAGCTGCATCCGGTTAGACTGGAAGCCGAGCCTAACGTAGTTAGGAAAAGTTTAGGCAGATGATGACACATTCGTAAAGTTTTCAAGGCCGTATCAAGTACGTTCAATTAAGTGTGTTTCTTTCGTATTTTTATCCTCATATTATAGCTATTTAAAGGAATTATGCCGTCTATTTTCAGCCGATATTTTTCTTCGAAAGTTTGGCAAAACTTTTAAATTATAATTTAAGGGTCTATTGGAAAATTTCTTAATGACACACTGATATAAAGTTTAAAAAAGTTAAAGGTGAAAGAGCGTAGGAGGTGAATTTCGTAAATTAGCAAACGTAACACACGTTCATACTGTACGCACGGCAACCAATCAAGCTATACATAACCAGTTTATGCGGACCTTTCATTGTACTGGAAATCTATACAAAGCGAGGCCATGTTATACTGGAAGTGTATAGCTTGATGTGTCGCCGTGGGTACAGTCCTTTCATAGATAATTTACCTCTGACTTTTTATCGCTGTCCAACGCACAGTGATCTTTATTTACGTAGTAATAAGGTTGCTGTTAAGTTGTTTAACACTGACAAGTATGTGTCTGCCAAAATTACAATGTGCTGTATTCTGCCAGAGATGGATGGAGAGGGAGAGGAAGACCAAAGAAACGATGGATGGATTGTGTGAGGAATGATATGAAAGTTAAAGGAGTGAATGATAGCGTGACGGTTGACAGAGGAGTTTGGAAGAAAAAAACGTGTTGCGCCGACCCCAAGTGACATGGGACAAGGGCAGGAAAATGATGATGATGTATTCTGCCAGAGGTCAAATAATTTGAGAGGACTGTAAAACATATTTCTTACCTACATTTAAAACGACACCCACGTGTTATCACTTTGCAACAACAATTCTAAAGTAATGAATCACATTTCTGTTTAGCAAATCTAGGTCTTCGAGGCAGCTGTGTTTGTGTAGTGCGATTTGCGATTTGCGAAAAGTAATAATATCACAACGCCCACAGAATAACCTCATTATATAGACTGAATCAGACCTCAAAGCTGGCATTATAAATAGATATTGTGATAGTTTTATATTTTTAAACTTAAGACTTCACAATAATTCATCCCAGTGCAGTCCACTGAAAAATATCGAACTACACAAAGGTCTCTGCCAAGTTGTGCAACCACACCCTGTCCTGTGCATTTCTTTTTCCAACCTCACATCCAGACATCCAGCCACCAGCATCCTGCATCCCACACCAGACATCCAGCCACCAGCATCAAGCTTGCATCTAGCCACCTTTTAAAAATCGTCAGCAACTAAATACCCACCTACTAAAGTAGAATTGGCCCACAATCCAAAATGTATCACAACACCATAGAAGGATCAGAATACAATAAATTGCCAAAAAAATGCTCTACTATTATACAAGTTCCAAAAAAAATCACATAAATAAGACTAAAGTTGCGTGTCAATGTAGCGTGTAATGATAAAACATAAATTAAATTCGGCTTAGCGAGGGTGAGTGATCGATACAGTGATATTAATAATACTTGTAGTGTGCGCAGGCGTCGCGTGCGGGCGCGCAGTGGTCACATGCGCGCGCGCCAGGTGAGAACCGGAACATCTGCCGGGACAGACAGACGAACATTGCTTAGATTGCTGGAACTACCTTTATGGGTTCTTTGAAATTATGGCTATAAAATTGTGAATGAAGGTTGATTGTTTGTTGGACATGGATATTTTTTTTTAGTATTTTATTTTTAAATTGTAATGTTGAAATTACAGTTAGTGTTCCTCCTTTTTAAAGGGGTAATTGTACTTATTATTCCACTATTTAAGTTGAATATTTTTCGTTTTATAGCCTACTAGCAACCCGCCCCGGTTTCGCACGGGTGCAATGTTATACACATAAATCTTCCTCTTGAATCACTATATCTTTTTCTGAAAAGTGCATTATTCCTTTAAAAGGTCTAAGCATTGATTTTTGTTTTATACTATATTAAGTTTTGTTAATCTAAGTAGTGAAGCGTTGGAGGAAGACCAAAGAAACCATGGTTTCTTTGGTCTTCCTCCTCCTTCCTAGGGTTGTGTAAAAGATGATATAGGTAGCTAGGAAAGGGATGACTCAGAGATGATGACCAATAGCATTGGAAGAAGACATACTACGCTGATTCCAATTAAATTAGGATACCGAAAACAATCACCTTAAATCAAAGTACAGCGATTGCCATGCGTCCGTATAAACGAGCAAGTGACAATAGCTGCCAAACCAATAATGGTAGGTTCACACGATCGCACAACATCGCGCGTCAACGCGTTTTGTCGCGTCGGCGTCACGCGTCACACCGCACATAGAATAGGTGTCAACAATAAACACGCACGTTGCGAGCGGACTAGCGGAGTTAGAGTCATTTGAACTGTCGGGACATCATTTGATTGCCTAATCCACGCAAACGTAAACCACACTAATTTATATTAGGTGTAAGGTAGTAAATCGGTGGTTAGGTACTACCTTTATTTACTAGGAAATACAATCAACTCGAGATACAAGGCAGGGGTCAAGATTGGCCGTCTAAGACTAATATTGCTTACTTCATCTACATCCCATATTATTTTTTTCTTTGAATACGCGCTGGCCAATGTCTCTTCCAGTAAAACATTTGTAAATTGTAAGAATTCACTCACTCGAAATAACCGTGCGATAATTTAGGTGTATCAAGAATCACCCTTCCTCCACAGCCCAGACGTCGCAAGTTTTGTCAACAAGCGTAAAATTCAGAACACATCGATACGGCAAAAGGATTTCAATCGAGTTGTGAATAAATTATGAAGGAAACTTTCCTAATGAAGGCATAGGTCTATATCCAATATTGACAGGGTGGAACTCACTTAATTGGTTGGGGCTGTATGGTGCCCCATTGTTCCCGCCTTATTTGCTTACAAAAAATTACAAAATACGGAACCGACAAACTTTTTAATGTATCGCGACATTCTATTTGTTCTCCCGAACTCCTTTCTTTTCGGGGCTACGACAAAAATTCAATTTACATCTCTTTGCCTCGCAGTTACTTAATTCTTTCTCTCAGTGAAAATAAATCTCCCGTAATTGATTCCGCTTTAGTTCAATTTGTCTTCGTTAAAACTCAATTTCCGTAGTCTATTTGTGAATAATAAATTGCGTACTTCAACAATGTGCCACGGTGGTTGTTTTGTGTTTTGTATATTGTCGACCTGGAAACAATTTCTCCGACACGAAACAAGTCAATCTAAATTACCGGAACGCGACGACACATTGACAGAGCACTCTTCACTTCATTCGCAGCAGGTTCCATCGAGTCGCAACTCTCAGAGATCTCTTTATTAATGTATCGCCGCGGGTTGATCCGGGCGGAGTGTCGATGTCGGTCGGGGCGGCCGCAGCGCGCACGACTTCACGCAATGATTAGCGGACAACTACGGAATAGCGAACTTGTTTAAATACAAGAGTGCGCACTCCAAGCTCCATCCGACCTGATTCCATGTTTAAATAAAGTAAGAAGCCGCCGTAAAAAACAAACGTGTTTGTGCAATAGTTGTAGCGCGGCAAGTTTACTTACAGCTATAACCGTTAGACTCCTTCTTGTAACTGCTAATAAAAAGCTAAAATTAACACTTTAATATTACAGATGTATACCGCAGATATTACGCGCTGCCAGTTATCTGGAATTGGACTGTAAAAAAGATAAGGTATGCAGCAATGGAGTCGTCAATGTAACGATTTCACATATTGGGTCCCGGTCGGCACGTCTCAGCCGACCCTTCGCGTTATCAGGCGGGACATCGCGGCTCGAGGGTAAACATCTAATCTACCGCACAAACAAGCTGTCCAAATTGCCTCTAAGGTTATCGAATACTAAATTAAATTGGTTACATGTTTCTATAACCGACTCAATTGCTGAACCTAACCAAAAAACTTTGGCATGCAATACATATTTAAAAGGGTACAATTACGATACGACGCGGTCCCCATAATCTGTACAATACCTGAAATGAGGAACATGTTATTTCGTCATTTAATTTCATTTGCATGAACTTCGAAGTTTGTATTAAATTAAATAGCGGAACGGTTTCAAGGAGTGCAGTCAGTTGATGACAGAGCTTCCGACGCTTGCCGCTTTTCATCGCTTTATTCGTGTTTCAGTGTGTTCTTAATAAAGCCGTACAGAAGTGAGTAAACAGTGAAAGTTTGTAAATTAGTGTTAACGACAGCGAGTTTTAATAAGCAACGAGTTTACTTGTTGCGAATAGCAATTAGTTCCGTCTTGCGTCACGCGTGGACTTAACGTGTCTAGTTTGAAAAGTCAGACCGCGTCTCGATTTTAATGAGTTTTCGTCTAATGCCTTCCTTGGCAAGAAAATTTATGTCATGAATAATAATAGATGCTAACAGAGCAACGATTAAATCCTGAAAAGACACGTCTGTAGATAATCCGCGGAAGAAACATCCTAATAAACACCGTTTTAACGAGTTGATGACAAGAAAAGCTGCGCTGTAACGCGACAGCGAGGTAATACCGTGTGCCGCTGTGTGTCGCACTGTCGCCGCAACCCTCACTCCGCATCCCACACCTGTAGCTGATAATCCTGGCACACGCACCGCGACGCCCCTACAAGCCGCTTATTAACTTTCAGACGCCCCCACGCAGAAAAACCGAAAACCTTCAAATAACTTAAGAGGTCAAATCCTTTTGCTTAAAAGATTTACTTAACTTTGATGTTTAAATCACGTAAAAGGGGCAACTCCACAAGTATCTATTACGGTCCGCACTCCCTAACTAATAAGCTATTTAAACTTCTTTTGTTATAAATCTCGCACTAGCTACATTAAATAAACATTACAGGCGGGTTCCGTCGGTACATATTTAAATTTGCCCACACTAACGGCAGGTACGGAATGTTTCATATGAAATGGCCACTATTCATAAAAGGTAACAACTTCACCGGGTATTTCATGAGTCTACGTCCGAAACTCACTACACGTTTGTCTACTAATTACTATTTTACCGGGTTAAAAATGGTGAGCTTAAATCTTTTGGACGGGAAATCCTATATTTCATTGCAGGTGATACGTTACCATATAAATATTTAAAGCATTACGTGGAACTGAATATTGTAATAGTTCAGCAGGTACTTAGTGTGTGGTCGGCTTCCCTTCCCTTTCAAATACCATTAGCCTGGCGCTCCGTCAGTCGGGACAATATGTTGTATTGTCCTCTCTGGTAGCCTTTGATGCCAGTATCAGCCCGGAAACAATAGACCCAGTAAAAAAGCAAATTCAAAAATATAAAAGAATGACAAAAACACAAAACTGCCAATAATTAAAGTTTCTGACACAGACAGGAAAAAAATGAATTTCCAGAATCGTGATTGTTTGTGTAGAGTAACTTTGTCATAGTTAAAAATACTGTCACTGCCAGTACCAATCAAGGATCACAAGGATCAAAATATAGACTAGTTGTAGTTCTGTTGGACACATTAATGGAGCCTCCGACCGAAAACCCTCTACTGAGGTACTAACTTGGAAACTCGAAAAAAACGAAGAAGCATGGAAGGTTGACAGGAAATGAAAATAAATTGAATAAAATGCTTTTAATTCTATTAAGTACAGAATCACTAAAATATTTGCAAAAGCAACATTTTAACTTTATTCATCCCATTCATAGAATAAATAAAAAGAGTTAGCATAAAGAAGAGATACAAAGTGATACAGATAGCTTCGAGTGAGCGCTGCGGGATTGAGAAACCGATTGGTCTCACATACGTCTGCTACTCGCAGCTAACCAATACAGGGTATACGTCTGGTAAACTAAAACCCGACGACTAACGAGCAGTGACATTCACTGCAAGCTATACTTAACATTGTTTCTGTTTCTTGTTCGATAACTGAGAATCAATAAGTAATTGCCTCTGTTCTGGGGGGCCTAAAATGGCCGCTTTAGCAGAATCATCTATCTTCTATCTATATATATAAAATGGTAAACTGACTGACTGACTGGGTGATATATCAACACACAGCCCAAACCGCTGGTCCTAGAGACATGAAATTTGGAGGGTGTATTCTTTATGAAGGGTAGGTATCCACCAAGAAAGGATTTTTTGGAATTCCACCCCTAAAGGGGTAAAATAGGGGATGGAAGTTTATATGAAAGTCCGTCAGTTTTGAAGTTAGGATCTTCAAATTTTGTATTTAGGCTGACGATTGAAAATTAAATTATACGTGTTACAGTGTTTTTGATAACTCTACCCCCAAAGGATTAAAAAGGGGCATGAAGGTAAGTAATCAAATATTTTTCGACATCCACGCAGGCGAAGCCGCGGGCAAAAGCTAGTAACAGTATAATAATGTGAATTAAGTACGTTACAATTCGTAAAATGAAGAATTAAAACCTGAGTCATATTATTATCCAATTATAATACTGCTAAAGCGGACATTTCAGACCCATACTATGCACATAGTGCATATATTTCTACGGCGTATATTAAAACCTCTTTGACCCGTAGATTACTTGCAAATCGATGCACCTCTGAATGCGTCTAGTGCAGAGTGCTGCCTACAAGCATCTTGGTAGTCAAGCAAGCGAATGCATATAACAGTTAGTAGCTTAAAAAAAAATCTAACAGTTAAGTTATTATAAAACAATATTACTTCCCTTTGTGAATCGGGTTTTGTTAACAATTTCAAGGGTTTTAACTTTATTGCACTGATCCTAATTTTTTTTCTAAAATAAATGTAGCCCAAGTGACTACTACTACTACAGTAGTCAAAATTGGTCTACCCGTTTCAGAGATTAGCGGGAACAGGCAGACCGACAGAGACAAAAAAAATTGTTATAAGTACCGTATATACTTTCATATACAAATCATAGGTGAACTTGACATAGATTTAAGAAAAACTGAAAAATTTGTACCTTATATTTTTGAATAAAATTTTATTATTTATTTATTATATGCATTCAGTGGCTGAGTTTTGGGTTAACGCTAAGAAGAAGAAGTAAAACGCTGTTATTTGAAGTAAAATTCAACCACTTCAATTTTATTTATTGGTATAGATAAAATATCTGTTATCCAGTAAGTATCAGAGGCAACCAGTTTCCTCAAAGCAAATCGCACTCACTTGTGTAAAGAATGGTATCTAATATACCTCGGTTAATTTACAATGTATATTTGCCTTGTTAATCCCGCTACATAGCTCCTTCAAACCTTGTCGAAAGCACCACAAACATATACACAAATACTATAATTTGATATGGAAATGAGAAATAAACTGAATGCTTCCAAAAATAATCCTTTGCATGAATCGAATGTTCAGGAAATTCGTACTGCTTTTTATAAATTTGAGAATGTTTAAACGAATATCGGAAAGTGAATTGAAGCTGTCAAAGCTTAACTGAAAGTTGAGGATCACAGAACTTTAAATAGTGCCTTAACACATCATATCATCACACCTATAATCCTCGAAGGGTTAGGCTGAGGTAAACCTAATAGTAGGTACACCCACATTTCGCCAGTTATGTTTTTAAGTCCCATGTAATAGGGGGTGAGCCTATTGCCATTAACCGGGCACAGATCCAGACTCTGTGGCTGTCTACTGAGAAATTCCTCTCGGAAAACCAAAATAATATATTAAGTACAGTGTGTTAGGTAGTTTAATTATAGTGCCTTATTTATGTAATTACACACAAAAGACTTAACTTTGGACATAACAGAAGAGCACAAAAGTACTGCTTATGTCATAAGCAATTTCTTCCAGCAGTACTGTGACAGCGATACGATTAAACCAACAACATAACGAAATTAAAGTACGTAAACTTAGAAGACATTATTTCTAAAATATGATTCGATAATTTCATAATAGAACTTACGTACCTTCTCTTTTGCGAAACCCAAAAAACCCAGTAAGAACACAGGTCGCGTTTTCAATCTTGAGATCTAACGCATCAAGTACCAATAAACTGGAATACCACAAGGACCTTTCCCAGATCAATTTTTTTAATTATGATTGTTTCACGTCACTTCACAATACAAACTTTCTTGTATTTCTTTCCTAGAAGTGTCTCGTTTTGTACCTGAGATTTACATTTGAACAAGAATACAATACGTACATTTTATAGAAATTTGAATGGTTATTTCGCCATCTGTCGGCCATCGAAACATCGTCGGGCAAGCTGCACCACGTGCAGATGTTTTTAGCTTCATCTAGGTACGAAAGTATCCATTGAAAGTTTGTTTTGTAAAAGGATATATTATCCTAATCAAATCTCAATAGCATCAAAGAAATCCTGATAATATTGCCTTTTCAAAATGCCTTCGAAATTGGATCAATTTCGGAATTATTTTTGTCAGATTAATTGATGGCAGTTTGAGTTAACGATACGGCCGGTTTACTACTGTATGCTTAGTGCGAGTTTTTTTTACGTATCGAGCGCGTTAACGTTTACGCAAATTAGTATGGCGCTGGGTAAGCGACAATTCGTGCCGCTAGGTGGCGCTTACCCAGCGCCATACTAATTTGCGTAAACGTTAACGCGCTCGATACGTAAAAAAAACTCGCACTAAGCATACTGATTGCAATGATATACATACCTACACTATTATACATCGTTTTTCTTAAAAACGAAACTTAGTAGGTAGATAAGTCCTCTAAAATCAATATTTATAATTATGTAGGTATATCTATAAGTTTTCAGCACACTTCCATCCATCGCCTACGCCCTACGCCTGTCTAAGCCAGATAAAAATAAATATTTACATTTTTTTATCTTACTACATTTACCACCCACACAAGCTGTCTATTTAGAGTTCAGCATAACCTTCTTAAAAAAAACTTATAAAAACGTATTAAAATAAGATTTAAGACTATTTTCCCCAACAAATTGTTTTCTTATGTTATTGTTAAAGGTAATCTTATCTTCTTTTTCATCATCATCATCATCATTTCAGCCAAAAGACGTCCACTGCTGGACATAGGCGTCCCCCAAGTGTCGCCACATTGACCGGTCTCGTGCGGCTCGCATCCAGCGGATCCCTGCAACCTTCACCAGGTCATCGGTCCACCTAGTCGGAGGCCTTCCAACGCAACGCCTTCTGGTTAGCGGTCGTCTTCTTTTTAACGGAAAGTTGATAAAGTATTGCCGAAACCAATATGTTGTCGTTATAAAATGAGAGCCAAAGGAGCTAAGTAGTAAGCATTTGGCGTAGTCGAAACGGCTACGAATAACACATAAGGAAAAATAAGTAACTCAAAACGTTGTTGCACCTGACGATAAGAAAATGGCGCCTAAAAAATAATAATTGATGATATTCGAGTATCCAGCGGTAATTGTGCAATTTTGAAGAGATTTCTTCGCCTTTAACTTTACAAATATTCAGTGAATGGAATATGATTATCGTCGAATTATTCACTTCACATTGCTCGAGTTTTTAAAGAACCGAAATCTCTCAGGCATAATAACGTGAATTGCTAACATAATAATACTTCACCCCTAATATCTATTTCAATAAAATTAACAATCGCTGCCAAGCGCTGAAAGCGATAGAGACTCTCAAATGTTAGCCAATCGTAGCGAATGTTATGATCCTAAACACTTCTATGTTATAGGACACTTTACATAGTACGGGTGACTGAATAATCAGTTTTCGATTCGCAGGCATCGGCAACTATCGGAGTGTAACATGTGGCTGATACACGTCTGATGCTCGCCGGGACCACCCCGGACTCCGGAGGTCCGGACCGTCCCGACTTATCCCGCAGAGTGTTTTAGCGACATAAATTGCCACCGCCTATTTACATTACGTTGTCGTGAATTAACATATCCGCGGGTATTCCCTAGCCAACCTGTATATCCCACAAAATTCACACAATTTACAGTAAAAATACTGGTACGTAGCTACGTACCAAGCTAAAATGGTGTACCTTTTTTAATAAGGGAAGGGATTTTTAATTATTTAATTCTTTTTTGTACAAATTTTCAGCTTGTTTCCGCTACGACAGACGTATAATTTAATTGTTATTATTTTTTCACGTTTTATAATAGAATTTACAAAGGCCCTTAAATAAAAGGGTTGAGGTCTGTTCGGACGGTTTTGCTCTTTGCTCCGAAAGAGTTTTTGAAGTCTTCATCAAGGTGGATCAGTTAGCGGTTGGCCTTATTTTCCGCACATACATATGACGTCAGGCACAGGGCAATACACCTCAAGTGGAGTTGAGCAGGACATCTGGCTAGACGCGAAGATGGCCAATGCTATAAGGTTTTGGCGCAATGATGACCAAAGGCGCGTTGGGTTGAGGACATCGTCAAAGTCGCGGGAAATGGATGTATCAGGGACGCACAGAACCGAAAAGTATGTCAGAAGAAAGGGGAGGCCTATACCCAACAGTGGGTGATACCGGAATTCTGAAATGATCCTGATGATGACTTTCAACGTAATGCTTTAAATTATTATTCACGTAGAGGCGAAAATCTTCAGCACTACCTACACAATATTTTTATGAGTAGATCCTTAAAAGTCTATAAAATTAAAAAGGTTATATCAGCAACATGCTTCTAGCTGTCGGACGCGACAGTATCTCGACGATCACAACACAACACAACACAACACAACACATTGTACAACATGTTCCGTCCACATGTGTTGCCAACACGTGCCACAACACAACACACGGAGCTAAGTTTATGGCAAAAAATCTGTTTTTTTACCTGGTTCATTTAGCTACATGATAGATTGAAACTGGCATTGATTTCCAGTTGTCTTTTTAACAGCAAACTAAGTTTATTACCTTTTAACACGAAAAATATCGACGTAGGGCGTGTATTTCTGTACTGATTTATTGAAATATTCTTTTCATAATAATCTTTTCTTTTTTTTTTAAATTACTCTTTGTCCATACTAAATGTTGCATGTTGCAATCTGCAATACAATATGTGTACGTTCTTACTACATTTTTCTAATTATTTACTCATAAAAGTTTTCACTCGTTAGTTCGCTAATCACTCATTTCGAAGAATCGCTTCAAACCGTGTCCTTTTTTTTTGTTTGTTTGTTGACACACATGTGTGTGTGAAGACGAGTTAAATTATCATTACGGCTCTGCCATAAAAACGAATAGAACTGATTTTACAAAAATTTAGGGTAGTTTTTTAGAGTATCTATAAAAACTGAGGCAAACTTTTGTATCAATAGATATTTAGGTAAGAAAATGTTCTACGCCGCGTGTCACTTCTTAAAAAAAGTCATTCGTTTTTAAATGATCCCTTCAAATGCTTCAAGTTTTCTGTAAACGACAGTTTCTTTAAAAATTTAAAAACCTTCGCAGATGCACTTATTACGTAGATATACTTGCCTTATTCACGCGTTAAGAGGGTGCATTCTGAAAGTTATTAATATTAATAATTAATATTGCACTACTTCGATTATTTAATAAATATTATGAAATATTGCTCTGTGTAACACTGCATAAAGAGTTCTAACTGTTCTGTATGTAAAAAAAAACCATCTGGGACATTGCAAATTGCTTTTTTGCACCTTTAACTAAATATACAGTGTAACTATATTAGTTGTTGCAATTTATAATCAATATTTTAGTGCAACACAGAGCGATATTCCATTTTCATTAATTTTAATAGTAAAGGAATTCATCATAACAGCGATATATCAGGATTCAGGATGCAGCCTCTTAAGTACCCAATAAATTAGACCTCTGAAATGTTTTTTTCAGCTTTACTTCACGAAATGAAACTAATGTTCAAACATACCGTTAGCAAAACAGCCTGTAAACCAATACTACGTACAATAAAAAAGGTTGTCTTGATGTACGCAAGCTTATTACTGTCTGCCTTCGGTAGGTATTTCAATAACCCTGTATTTCGCCACTGAAGCACATTCGCCTGAAAACGACAGAAATAAATCAAACGACCCGTAAAAAAAGGACAGGATACCTAAGTTGGTCTGCTTTTACCTAGATTTTGGCTTGGACCTGTCAAAAAGAAACCTTACTCTATGGAAATAAGAAATATTTAAATATCACAAATTAATATTCTGCTATTACGTACTTGAGCACTTTCCAACTTAAATTCGACACACTGACTACCAGTAGCGAAGAGTCATTTTTGTAAGAGGTAAGCCGAGTGTATCTTTAATGTCATTATATTATTTATCTAAAGAATATTGACTGTGCCATTTTTCAATGGGAATCCGGTAGGAATCGAGTTGTATGGAACCTTCGCCACTGATTAAAAAGTAGATACTCAGTTTTACTTGTCTGTATACGTTTCTATTTTGTTGATAGTACCCAATTACTACGTCCCACAGTGTATAATTTCGCCTCAAAAGCGGACATCCTCGTTTTATATGCTATTTAGAAAGATATTAATCGAAAAAATCTCCTAGTAAAACTCCGGTGTCGTTATCTATCATAGTTGTCGAGAAATTTTGATAATCGAGAAAAGTCCGTATAAACCATAGAAACATTTTATTTCCGTATTTAATCATTTTTTCCATTGGATGTTTTTTGGTTATGATTCATACATATTTTAGGCACATATTTACATTAAAAAAGTTAAAAAATCTCGTCTGGTTTGGGCGAAAATATTTTTTTTCTGTTATTTAGTTTATATTTTTTTTCTGACATGTCCTGCAATATTAGCATTTTTTTTAAATGCCAAATTATTAGATGATGTAACTATTACTTCGACAAAAAAAACTAGACGCTTTAAACATAGGACTTCGGAGATATTAAATTTTAAAATTTTAAGTTAGGGTTGTCACTCAAGTCTATGGTTTACTTCAGTGATGTTCGTTATATTTTTTTAAGGTTTTGTGGATGATAGTCAAAGAAAAGATCTCTTAAAACTTCTAAAATATTATGTCTATATCTATATCTTATTTTTATCGTGTAATATAAAAACTTATCATTATGTTATTTACCTATTTCTTGGATATAAGGGGGTAGATAATGGATAGAATTGATTCGGTGAGTCCAAAAGTTCTTTCTCTGTTGGAAGTGACAATGGAGAATGTGCGTTATTACTCACCGAATTCTAATTTCGAATTTGAAGAAGTGGAGCTGACTTCAGACGAAATCCTCATTATTTCAGATAATGAAGAAAACCCGTAAACTCTCATTTCAACTTTTTTTGTTTATACCAAATAAGTCCAGTTTATTTCTCCCTTTTCTTTCAAAAACTCAAAATTTATCTTGAGGAGGTGCAATATTTAAAAAAATGTTTCTAATAGATATTGTGTGATTTTTCATACATTTTTTCCATGAGTTTACTTAATTATACCTAAATAACATAATTAAGTAAACTCATGCTTGACAACCCTATTTCCATAGAAATTGATGAAAAACTTAGAAACGTTATAGCTCTGAAGTCCTGCACGTAAAATGTTCCATTTTTTTACTATAAGAAGCTACATAACTAGAGTGTATTTCGTTGGTAAAAAAAAATGCTAATGTCATATAGAAAATTTTATATAATTTATTTTCTAATATTTACAAAATAATTTTTAACTCGCATTCCAGGGAAAGTAAAGACTTGTAATTTATACACGACATTATAAATACAATTTTCAATTCATGGTTAATTTTAAATAAGGTGAGCGTTTCTTATTTTGGGAAATATCTACAAAAAAGATTTTGACAAAGTTCATTGACCTTTCAAAAAAACTATTGTAACTTTAAAATTAAGGAATATATTTAAACTGGTGTTTCATATTATACTGTATAACAGTTATATCCATCGGAATCCGCTATAAAAAGAGGATGTCCGCTTTTGAGGCGAAATTACACACTGTGCGTCCCACTAACGTACAGAATGTAGGAACCTGGCTAAATTGTACTTGAATACATACTGAAAATAAATATGTAGATTGTGGGTATAGTGAAAAAAACCTGGTGGCTCTGATGCAGATATATATTTTACACATTTAATTTTTGTTTCCAAAATGTATGCTTACAGTCCACTGCAGAAAACTACATTACATGGTTCTATCAGTTAAATGTAAAAAAGTAAATAAATGGATAAAAATATATTTTGTCCATTTTACTACACATATTGAAAGTTGGCAAAAAAGTTGGCAAAAAAGCGAAACATTTGGCTAGATCTCCACGAAAATCAATAAAACTGAAACAGATGAACCAATTTAATTGAAAAATAAATATTCCTGGACGTGTTTCACTCCGAAATCCAAATAGGTTGCCATAAGGTAGCAATGGTTGGCTTAACTGCAATAACGGTGCTTTAAAATTAGTCATATATTCTTGTCATTTTTGCGTACATGTGCTCTAGGTTGTTCGGTGTACGTGACGAACACTTGCGGGACCGTACTCAAGATTTGTTGTAAAACATTGCAAACTAGCTGCTCAGGGAAAAGCTATAATAAGCAATGTCTGTTGAGCTAAAACAAGACCTATAACTCGGGTTGCTTTACGCAGTCGGTTTTTTATAAAAATGACAACTTTTTAAAAATGGAATATGCAGTGCAACGACCGCGAATTAGATGAATTATTTTGGTTCATCTGAAAACGCTAAATCTGGATTTGCTTTCAGTGATACCATAAAACCATTTGTGATGGTTTCACACATTTTTAAATTCAAAATAATTCAAAGATGAAACAATTTAAAAAAAAAATATTAAAAAAAAAAAAAAAAAAAAAAAAAAATAATGATCATTTCTCTATTTTTAGAGAAATGATCATTTTATTTTATTTTTCTTAATAAACAAATCTAACAATATTGGGAATCAAGGGATCTACTACTAACAAATCATCTAACTAATAGGTAGGTTGTTACCCAAAATAAAGAACATAAGCAAAAAATGAAATTTAAAAAAAAAAAATGCTTTTTATAGAATTTCGACATTATTTAGGTTTCGCGCTCTTTTTTTAATACATTTCTCGGTAAAGTCAAAACATTACACCGAGAAATGTTCCACGACGAAGTATTTTAAGAACATAGTGCAGCATGGTTCTTTAAGCGCGTGGCCATAGTCAGAACTAACGCCGCCATCTTATTTTTTCAACACAATTTCGAACGCCGCCATATTGTTTTTTTCAATACAATTTCCTCAGGCAATTTCACAAATGTTTACGAACAACTTCCTTGCAATTTAAATCAAGCGCTAATAAAAACGTGCTACACTATAATCATAATTTTAAAAAAAAAGTTCCATTTAGTTTTCTGTTCAACAATACACCTAAAAATGTTCCAACTTCCACAACGAATCGATTTAATTATATAAAGATCAATATAAGGCTCAGTTCCGGAGGGCCGAAAATGGCGCATGAAAGCCATGACAGTGCGCTGTCAACTGGCGTGAAACACTGGCTTATCGGGGATAAACTGAGTGCCATCCGCTCAGCGATGACTGGGTGACCAGGCAGTAATTCTATTTAATTTTATTCAGTATTGACTATTTTGAACGGGCAAAATTGTATTTTGAAAAAAAGAATGTAGGTTATGATGGTTGTTTTTATTGCATTTTTTGTCGACTCCTTTGACGCGAGCTCGATCCCCGCACGGAACAAATATTTGTATGGCTTACAGATAGTTGTTCCGAGTCTGTTTGTGTATTTGAGTTTAAATGTTTGTAAACGCACCCAAGATACACGAGAAATTCCTAGAGTGGGGCCAGGTTTTTTTTTAAAAAAGGCTTGCGCTTGGCTGCAACGCGCCTGATGTGAAGAGATGGCGAGGCCTAGGGAGCACGCTTGTCTAGAAGAACCCGATTCACTCGAACTTTGAAGAGATCTAGATTATAATGATCGGGAAACAGAGAAGCCGGTAGTGAATTCCACAGACTAGCGATCACACAATAAATGTGGAAGTATAAGACTTTGTTCGGGTTCGTGGAACTTCACCATATAACGGTGATACTTCGCCGTACCTCTGCTCGTGCGATGATAATGGGGATGGGGTATTTTCGTATGAAAAGATTGCAGCAGATCGAGTTCTGTCATTTCTGCCTACCCCCACTGGAAAAAATCGTGAGTTTATATTTGTAGGCATTAAGAGCCTACGCGCACTGGCGATTTTAAGTTGGCCGATAGGTAGTTTGATCGGAGGATCAGTATAGAGTTATATGGCTGTGTGCGCACTTGAAGATTAATAGTTGTACGATCGAACTATACAATAATAATCTTTTTACGATTGCGACTGAACTATCAACCAACTTAAATCGATAGTGCGCGCAGGCTCTTATGTATAGAAATGATAAAATGCTTAAAAATGCTGGTTTGAAATAATTGTAGCTATGCATTATTGGCATTATTTGTGTTTAAAAAGTACACTTAATATAAATTGTGAAGCTTTTTAATAATGCATATTTTGTTGTCTCCAATAAGGCACCTACTATAGTGAATAAGGAGTAACTGTACCTTCATAATGAAGTCTCTTTACTTCCACTTACAAAGTCTAGGAATACCTACCTTTGTCGGAGTCTGTAGCCAAAGAGAAGCTTCTTAACTTGTTTATTCATCAAATAAGTCTATGATCTATGGCACTATACAAAATACTTACTGAAAAACAAATGTTCATTTTTTTACGGCTCATTGAATGAATAGGTATATTTTCATACAACATAACATCACGCCTGCAATCCCCGATGGGTTAGGCTGGTAGAGGTGTACCTAATACTACAACCACGTTTTGCCAGTTATGTTGATGTCCCGAGTGATAGGGGGCAAGCCTATTGCCACCAACCGGGCACAAATTCGTACTCCGTGGCTGCCACAGAGAAATTCTTGATGGGAAAACTCAATAACACTCTGGACGAACTGGGAATCGAACGCAGGACCTCATGCTCAGCAATCGCGCTTGCGGGCACTACACCAACAAGGCAGGTCGAATTACGAACACAAAAAATGTACCCACCATCCAATTCGTGAGGACATTTCCGAACTAAAAAGCGTATGTCGCGATGTCGGACAGGCGACATATCTGAAATGTTTGACATAACAACAGGTCTTTGTGGTCATCGTAGCCCTTTGTCAGAAAAAAAACATAAAAAGCTGCTTTGATGTCAATAGAGTCACAGATATTTCATATCATATCAATAAATGGAGCCATTCCACTTAGAACTATGATATTTTATTCACGTGCTGTTCGTATCATGTAAGGGTTATAACTAGGGTTGTCAACCGTCCCCCGTGAGGCAGGTCGTCCGTTTCCAAGGCTCAAATAATGCGTCCCGCGATGTGTGTGTCTACAGGACCTAAACCTGACCTAGGTTAGAAAGAAGCTCCCCATTCAAATGAAGTACGGACGGCGCTTTGCATACCTACATGCAAAGTAGAAACAATGAGTGCACTAAAATTGCTCAAATGTGCCAAATCACAAGACAAGTACTCCTTCAAAAAAAAAATTGATTGATTGAGCAAAGAGCATTATTTACTGATTTGTGTTTTTAAAAAATGTGATGATGAATTTGTAGTAGCGAAGACTTTATTTCGTTTCATAAATAAAACTGGAGACAGGTCCCGCTTTTTTTGTCAAGTCCCACGTACAAACTGGTTTCCCGTATATCCGTGAATAAGAGTTGGCAACCCTAGTTATATCGTACACACTACAAAGGGATTTTGTACCTCTACTTTGTAAACAAATGAACTATATGCACTACCCAGGTCACTTTTCTGTTTATTCATCTGCCTAAAAGAGCGAGTCGGACCTCATTGGTTAACATAATCAGCATAGAACGATCCCACTGCGTATAGTTGTAGGATACTAAGACTTCCTTTACAATATTTTCCTTCACTGTTTTCAGAGTTGTGGTTATGAAATAAATAAGCTGATTTATTTACTAAGCTAGCTCGGAAAAAATACAAAAAATGAGCATACTCAAAATATGAAATGTAC
The DNA here is from genome assembly GCA_963082995.1 of Noctua comes. Classification (NCBI taxonomy): domain Eukaryota; kingdom Metazoa; phylum Arthropoda; class Insecta; order Lepidoptera; family Noctuidae; genus Noctua; species Noctua comes. Next base: position 6,009,221 of record OY720277.1, read on the forward strand.
TGCTTTAAATACTAATTTTGCAACAACTGAAAGGACAACGGAACGACCCAATAAAATACTGAAAATTCCGAAAATCAATACGGCATTTGCTGACGTAATATTTTTCCACCAGCTTAAATCGCGTTTTAACCTATAAAATATATAAAACAGGAATAAAATCAACGTCAAGATAAATATCAAAACGTAATAGCACCGCTAAGCGAGAATCCTATTTCTGTCTGCAGGGTTTGCGTCGAGGTGCCCCAAGTCCCGGGCTCGCTTAGCTCGCTCTTGCATCCTAAGTTATACAGCTTAAGAAAACGATTATTTAGCAGAAGATGTTTTCGGAAACATAGTATTTTTTTTCGGAAACTTAGTATTTTTTTCGCAAACTTCGTATTTTTTTCGGAAGTTTGGTATTTTTCTTGGAAATTCAGTTTATTATTTTTCGTAGAAATGTTAGTTGAATAATTTTGCCGGTTAATTTTGTATAAATTTTTCAATTCATTTTAACCAAGCTTAGTATTACAGCCAACCACAGATCGTTGGAAGTTTTTTTTTCCGAAGCTCTATTATTTCCCTTTGAGAAATGACTAGGCAAATGATGATGATCTTAATTATAAAGGATGTAAATAGACCCTTAACGAAGCCGAAAGGCACTTGTTCTCCCCGTCTTTGCGATCATTTTTTTTTCAAGACCATACCTGGGAACCTTCTAGTTACGGAGATATTGGGGGCAAAGTTCCAACTTTTTCACAAGTTTTTTTTAAATACATGTTTTTCATGTAAGATTTTTACTTTAAACACCTTCTCGACCCCCGTGCTATTCAATCCATACACCAGCACAATGTTTTGAGTGCGTTACATTGAGTCCTACCGTAAAAAGTGATTTCTCACCCCAAAAAATAAAAGTAAACCCCAGCAATCATTTTTTGCGGTTAAGTTACTTAATTTGATGTACATAATGCTTGGTTGACGGCTTCGTGAAGGGTCTGTTTACACCCTGTATCTACTAAGATCGTAACAAAGATTTCGCATGTCAGCATTTACCTACAACTTTTAATTATTTCTTCATAGTAGGCAACGAGAGACAATAAATACCTTACCTACGAGTAGGTAGTACGATAAACCAGGAGCTAATGAATTACTCTACATAATTCAGGACTTTTGTTTCGCAAAGTACGGTTGTGGTGAGATAGTAGTAACTTCTGCCACATCTCACTCTCAGCTTATAAGCTATTCAAGTTGGAAGCGTTAGGATAGCCCGCGAAATTTTCTTCACATTTTCTTAAGTTTTTTTGCAATTTGCAGATCTGTGTCAGACTGTAGGTTGAACAAAATAAGGTTCGCGACTATAACACGTATGTATTTACAGAATTATAATCGTTTAAATCATCAATACAACCCTCGTAGTTCATTTAATCCCATTGAATGACTATTTCATGAAAAAGTCATTCAATGGGAAACGTGGCCAGCCATTAAGACAGAGGTGTACCTAGTAGCACTCTCACATTTCGCCAGTTATGTTTAAATCCCATGTTATAGGGGGCGAGCCTATTGCCATCAACTGATCCAGATCCCGTGGCTGCTACTGAGAAATGGAAAAGCCCAATAACACTTTGCTCAACCTGGGAATCGAACCCAGGACGTCATGCTCAGCAGTCGCGCTAGCGATCACTAGACCAAGAGAGAGGCTTTCCATAACCTCATGATTAAAATTTAATTTACGCATAGGTGCTATCGTGAAACAAGGTAGGTAATATAATAATGGTATATAATAATGCTTAAGTACTCAGGTGCTCCGGCTTCTATGACATAACAGCTTATTTACCTGAGAGCGCCAGCCTCCGTCCTCGTTAGAGTACGTCATTTACATAAAACAGGTATCACATTGCATCGTCCATAACTGCTTACCTAATTCGACATTATGGAGCACCAAACGATATTTAATTTCGGCGCTCAGCTGTTCAGAGGTAATACACTGCTTCTCTAATACACTGCCTCTCTCGAATCATGATTCTCGTATTCAGTAGGAACTACAATTTTTTCAAAGTCAAAGTCAAAGTTTTTATTTGTTAAACATAGGTGTAAAAGATGTAAGTAAATATAAAGGGATCGCTATGTTTTGACGACAACGGCGTACAAATGTTAAAATGATACTATAAATTATTCTTAAAACTATGCTAACTAAATATTTTCAGCCAAATTTGTTTTTAAACATAGAAAGTTATGAAAAAATAAAATAAAATGTATTATTTCTTAATAAAATAAAATTTCCTTAATTACTATCAGATCTAATCTACTTAGTTTGCATTATCGTCTAGGTATGTGATATTAGTATCAAGACGCGTTACCCCAGAGATGTTATATGACCTAGTTGTAATTAATTTGCCGACTCAATGACTCAACTTTATTCATTTCAAAGCAAAAAATCAAACTTAAAAAATCGGACTTTCAGGCCTAAAATCAAATGTTTTTTTAGAGAGATTGTGTTGTGGATGTATTGTTTAATGGTGTCAACTATACTCAATTACGTAACACAATAACATTGACATGTCTTTCGTTTTGATAGTTCAACAATATCCGTTACGTTATATTTGTTGTCGAACAGACGATTTTGTTCAAAAATGTAAGGCTATGGTTTAGAAAAACCTTTAAATATTTCTGATTGTGATTGTAAGTGTGGGCAGGTGGCAGGAGGGCTGACTACCAAGACTTCACTGAAAGTTAGACTCACCATAAGTGAATACTTTAATGCATTCCAAACACACTTGATATCACTCTATCTACTTATCTTATTCCTCTTATAATACAAAAATATGTACTTTTATAACAGACACCTAAATGCGAAACTTTTGTCCCATTCTCAACATTTTCGCAAAAGGGTATACATAACTGCGCGAATTTCGCTATGTCCCGTTTTAATAAATCTCTATTTACAATTCCGCGCTCGGCGAGTGGAAAGGCTTAAGCCAAGACATTTTTCTTCATTCGCAAGTGTGTGCTAACAAACTCGGTGTCGCCGACGCCGCGGTTGGGGACGTTTACCCTTCTCAATCTCGGAGAATTCGGTTACAATCATAATGCTACGCGGCGGTGCCGGGCGATGGCAATAAGGACGAAAACTTTTATTTTTAATCTCCTTTTATTCAATCGCTTCGGGAATTAATTTATAACACGCTTGGTAATTTGTATCAATGGACTTTGTTGTTCTAACATTTAACGAAAATTACAGAAGTACTTACATCATTCTTCACCATCTATGTATGTATGATACCATACCCATGTTTGCAAAGAAATAAATGATTTGGATCTTTTTTTTTATTATGTAGCACTGACTACTATAACTGACCTACTATGATTGGTTCAAAAATATTTAAATAACTCTCAAAAAAGTATTTGCTTGCTCCGAACAATCCCGTTCATTTGAATGTCACAGATATTTTAAACGTTGACCACGTAGCCTGATTCTATATAACGAAGATGACTTTATAACTTACTTAGACGCCGTGTTATCTGAATACTAATGATCCATCTCTTTGACGAAGAACAATTGCTTCCCATGCAGTCGTTCCCTTCAGATTTTGCAAAATTATAACGTTTCATTTGTTTTTGTAAGAAACAAATAGATGGATACTCCATTGTGTCGAGGTACCCAGTTCTTAGTATTATTGCGATGTCGTCGAGCTCTCTATGAGCGCTTCACAGGAGAAAAGAGCTTTAAAATAATAGAATGTAACAAGCTCGCTAAATCTCATCGCCTTAACGTAAGAACTGTGAAATTGGACTTTCAGCGGGACACTGGCGGTACACCGCAGGTAATTATAGATCTCGGAGCTCCTGAATATGAAGTAATTATGTCGGTAGGCGGCACATTACCGCCCAGCCGTAACTCCTCAAGTAAATGCTCCCAATGCGTTTTATATATCTGAAAGCACTACTCGTATTCAAGAGTAAACCCCACTTCCATACGTTGTCCGCCGGGGTCACTCATAAATTTCAATGTACTATTCTGGCTAGCGTACTTTAAGTGAAATATCTACTCCATTTGGGGATCTAAACACCCGAACTACTTGATGAATTCCAATACTCTTACGTGACTCACAATATAATAAATACACAGGTGCTGCTATAACCGTCATCTTTGATCTCGATGCCCGATCGTGATTGTTTATTAATCGAGCCATTTATTTCAGAATAAAAGTCCTTTTTCAGTTTTCATCGCTCAATAAATTGAGCTTTAAAAGTGTGTGTTTTTTTGTAAATCGAAAAATTCATAAACTTTTCTAATTCATGCACAGAACCCGCCGACGCCTAAGACATCTAATACACAATACAAATGTTTGCACAACAGATACAGAATCAGCACCATTTATTCAGAGCTCAGCTACTCAATGGCAAGAAAAATGGGATACATAGGTATTTATTACCGATCCCACTACTAAAATAGAACTAAAAAACCTTTATAGCAAATGCTCCGTTTCAGATTTCCCGACCGCTCTGAAACATAGGGCCTAATAAATATTCCCCCTGTCGGATCTCCCTTCGCTGTGAGACGGGCCCCGCCTAAGATGAGGAAAACCGCCGAGATTTGTACCATAAACCCTCCTGTCACCGGAAAACAACGTACGTGCGATATCATTGCCGCCAAGCGTGGAAATATTCTGTACAATCAAGAGAAGCCGGCGTTTAGTGACGCTGATTACGTTGATAATGGATAATGTTAATAGACGGATAGACGAGATGAAGGCAATTTTGTTCTATGAATAATTTATAATACATTGTTGTTTGTATGAACGATTGCTTTAGCTAATTGAAACTACTTGAAGCTTATGCTCTCATACCGTGTCCCATTTAAGGAACATAACGGTTAGTTAATCAGAACTGATTTATTAGACCATTACTGCACACGTCACCAGTTACTCCTAATTAAAGTTAGATGGCATGCAGCTAATCCAGCATTCCAGAGGTCTGTAATATTCTTGTTCAATACAGTTCTGTGTTTGTATTGTATCTCCGTCGTGAATCTCTCATCGGTCACACGTTTGTCTCAGAACCAAGGTTGCCCTTTTCATCTTATCGATGACAGTTCGCGGCGGCCATTTCTCGGCCTCATTGTGTATTCACCCAGCTGCGATAGTTCTATGTAAATTTTAATAACATTAATGTACATTATTTAAATTTATGTAAACGTCAGAGTGAGTTATTTCATTTTCAGCCAATGTCACCTCATCAGATTCACGTTAAACAATAAATCGTCGTGATTATCCATTGTTTTCGCGAACGGTAATGAATCGGTCCCAATGGTGGACATAACAAGGGATTATGGAACATATCGCTGGAAAAATTGCTAACTATTGTAAAATAATAAAGGATGTTTTTGTTAAATAGGTTAGATATACTCATACATGATCTTCAAAAGAATATTCTATATATAAATTCTTATTCATATTTTGTAATAATGAATATGACACTGATAAATAAGAATTTTGTGTGATGTCGCTTAGACCCGATTTAATATTTATTGAAGAGCTGCGCTTGTCCACATAAATGGACATTTACGCTCCAGCACGCACTGTGACGAACGTGAAAATGATTTTAAAAATAAAAACAATTGACATTCACATAACTATAATCTTTATATTCTTCTTTATGATAGCACATCTGCATCTCAACAAGTCAGTTTCTTGATCTATCGTCGGGAGTCAGTCGTGCGCTTGCCCCTCTCAGGAAGTTCATTCATCCATGACATGCGAATGTAACGCGGATCGACTGCTGCCTGACCTCAACCCTTAGGGAAACCATCAAACACGATCATTCGCGAGGGGATCAGCAGAACTGTCCTGTGAGAGGTATCGTTTGCAGATAAATTGGTGCACAGCTGTCGAGGGATGATTTATAACAAGCTGTGTTTATGTGATTTGTTTTCCTTTACTTACTAGCCCCCATCTGTGCGGAAACTGTAACGTTTTGAAATGGTTTTATTTTGTTTACTTTGTTGATTCTGCTTAGATTGTTTTTGTTTTTTTTAATTTTAATCCAGTTCAAAATTTACTAACGTACGTTTGTTCAGTTCCGATCAGGACATACATGTATTTATACAACATTATTTTTAGTATAATGCGAAACCTGAATAGTTATTCAGGTTTTCAGAATAAGTAACTGAATCGATTCCAATAATTTTTAATCCCATGTTATATTTTGTCAAAAAAATATTTAAAAACGTTACAAGTTGGATACCGATCGACATTAAGTACCTGTCGCAATCATTTAGGTACCTACTGCCAAATTAAATTTATTATCAGTGAGCTCAAGAAGACGCTGGATGACGCGCTACGTGCTGACCACGTTTTTGAGCGGACAACCAGGTAACAGAACAAGCTTATAACTTTGTGATTTTTCATGATACAGTTTTGAAATTTTGTATATAGATTCTTTACATAAAAATACTAGACACGTGTTTCAGGTTTCACATATACTAAAACTAATGTTGTATACAATTTCAGTAAATATTATTTAGGTAATTTTAAAACGACATTCATTTGACTCAATACCGATAACAAACCAACAGTTTAATGACTGACGACGACGTGCTATTGCGTTCAGAGACACTAAATACAGTTTACGACTAAAATAAAAGCTTTAAACATCACTTTTTAAGTCTCCGGTCCTTCTTTATCGTGTGGTTAGTACCTAACCTAGTGTCAAAGTTTTTATGCCGCCCATGGACCTCTGACTTGGCTTTACATGCCGTCGAGAAATTTCTCTCAGGCCTGCTGGTTTCCTCAATATGTTTTTCTTCACCGAAGCAGGTGATACAACACGCACATGAACCCGAAAAATCAGAGGTGCGTGTCTTGTCTTGGGTTCAAACTTGAGACCTATAACTATTGAAATTATCAGATAAGGAGTTATTTGCCCATAAGTATTTCTTTTGACAGCTTTTAGTAGCTTATCAAAGCATTGCATAGTTACCGGTCAGATAGATGCTGGTGTAATCCAACAAACCCCAACCTACTTAGGGGAAAGTAAGTGCACATGACCCACCAAAACAATTAAAAAAGTCATCTGAATATTACCCAATTAATCGTTGACGAACTTCCATCGGGCACGAAGTCTGCCGAATCAGAACAATATAAGAAACGAGCCGATCTAATTGGGTCACGGAGTAGACTCTGTCGAACACGGTAGCCATTAATTGAACCACTTCTTCCTTTACATTATCACAGCCGACACGGCGGGCTTTCAAAATAATTACTTGTCATTTTATTCCCAGAAACGTTGATTTGAGTTTCGTAATAGTTGATGCGACTGTTTGTGGTGCCGCGCCGGCTGTTTGTATCTAAGTCTATTCTGACACTGCTGCTGCCTCGTTGAACTAGTGGTCGCAGGCGCCACAGGTGGGCTTGAAGTCCTAGGTTCGATTAACAGTTTGACGTTGGGGCTTTCCATCAAGACTTTTCAGTGGCAGCCCAGATTGGATTTGTGCTTGGTACTTAACAAGCCTCGGCCTCCGTTATGTGGACTTAAACATAACTGACGAAATGTGGGTGTACTATATGTAAACCTAAACCTCTACTAATCCCTTCAAGGATTACAAATGTGATGTTATGTTATGGTTTCTTATGTCAATTTGCAAAGCGCCACAATCATAAACAAAATGCTCCAGCGTAAGCGTTCATTAAACGCAGAGCCCGCATAGAAACTGCATGCTATCAACCGACTGAATGTTTTTTTTTTTAATTCACAAAGCTTATGTACACACGGCAGCACATGAAGCTGTACATTTCGAGTATAAATTGGCCTCGCTTTATATAGATTTTCTATACAATGAGAGATCTACATAAAATGAATTTGTATAGCTTGATTAGCCGTCGTACGTACAATCACAAATGCAATAAAAGAGTTACAAAACAATATTTCTGATTGACATCTACTAGATATGAATTTGTATGTGTTACTACATATAGTCCTTCGATAATTTACTTTCTCTCTCAATTTTATCTGCCTTATTTATCCAGTTTTTTTCACTTGCTCGTAATAATTTAACCAGCCCAACGATAATTTATCTTCATCTTAATTAATTTTCGCATAAGTACTTAATCTAGATAAAATACATCGAGAACATTTACGTACCGGTCGGCATCGCGGTTTCTACGCCGCGGCTACTCCGGACAACGCCCGATAACAATTTTCGCATGCTAGCTCAAGAAATAATTGACAATTTTAAACTTGTGTTTCTTTGTTTTCATCAATTGGTTGGAATGGGTTTAATTGATTGTTTTATTTGACCGAAGCGCCGTTTATATTGTCAGTATCGTCACATTCATATAAGTATAATACCTACCCACCCACAAGCCGCCTTATATCATACTCATTATGTAAACATGACCTCGTAGGTTATTGTAATAAAATAAAATTATCATTCTGACATCATCGACCGTCACCACGACTGGACGGGGTACAGAAACCGGTATATTTTTAACACGAAAAATTTTCAAAATGTAGTTTCTAGTTATTCTTTATTGTTTACTAACATATTAACATTATACAGGGTGTAAACGGATCCTTCACGAAGCCGTCAACCAAGCATTATGCACATCAAACTAAGTAATTTCACGCAAAAATTATTGCTGGGAAACGACTTTTTTTTTGGGATGAAAAATCACGTTTTTGCGGTACGACTCAAAGTAACGCACTCAAAACATTGTGGTGATGGATGGGTTGGACAGTATGGGGGTCGTAAGTTCTTACATTAAAAACATGTATTTTAAAAAAACTTGTGAAAAAGTTGAAACTTTGGCCCCCAATATCTCCGTAACAGAAAGGTTCCCAGGTATGGTCTAGAACAAAATAAATATCGCTTTGATGGGGAGAACAAGTGCCTTTCGGCTTCGTTAAGGGTCTTGTAACACCCTTTATTTCCCTCAAAACTCTTTGTTAGATCATAACATATAACATAATTCTGAACAAGAAGGCACAAGGGACCCTCTCGTTTCTAAATAAACAATTCTGTTTATTTAATAGTAAAACAACTTGAATATTAAAATAAATGTAATTCTGTACTTTTACTTACTGGTATTTAATAACTTTTGTTAATATGTATTGAGTTATAAGATTTTAAACTATCATGGTCACTAACATTATCATTAAGATTAGAAACGGGATAAACATGGTAAATATCCCGTTTCTAGTGTTAATGATAACGTATTGAGTTATTTCGTTTCATAGCATTCATTGGTCATTTTTTACAGTTTCTCAGAATTGCAAACCATTTAGATAATCTTATATCTATTTGCTTTCTACTTATTCTTTATCGCGTGCTTATTGCCTAATCTATTTGCTTAATTAATGCTGTTTCTAACGATTCCAGGAAAATACTGATGCTTATTTCCTTTTAAAACAAAGAGAGAAAAGAAAAGACGGAAACGGAAGAAACCATAATAGATAACATTATTTAAACTACGAAATATATTTTATGATACAGCAAAATATTCACGAATCACCTGTGAGCCATATAACCCAACCTTTTACCATATTTTCTTATTGTATCTTACAACGCCTAGAAAAAATAGGACCTCCGAGAACCGACGCAGGCTTAACTTTATGATAAAGTGAAGCGGTCATTTTATTCGTCGTGAACGAGTCGTTTTATTCGTCATAAAACCCAAATTATTAATGTTCCCGAAAGTGTATGAATCACCAGTTAAAAGGTTTGCAATATAAATTTGGGCAGCCCTTCGCTTTATGAATCATTGGAGGTAATAAAAAGTATATTTCGATAATTTGACAAACCCCTGTGGAGCAGTAAATAGCTGTATGCCAAAATGTTTGAGTTCGTGTGTATTGTCCAAGCTTTGTTTGTTTGCCGTCGTAGTCTGAGCTTTGCCTCGCTTTGCGCTGACAGATTCGAGCTCCATACGCAGCTACCTATTTTTATTTAAAAAAATATCCTGAATTGCGTTTTGTTATTCCTTGTTCACGTTCGGAGAATAAACAAGAGGAGGCTTTGATAAAACACTGATTCAAAACTACGAGCATATCCTCTCAATTCTAGCAGAATTACCTAGAAAAGGCTTTATCTGTCGTGCTGTCATCCAGCGCGTGTTGTACATATTGTTTATTTAAGTTAGGTCCTAAACAAACATGTCTATTTTACTAGATCATAAATCACCCGACTCTACACTATGTCGGTACATACATCCGAAACAAATGGAGAAGTATTATAATGTTGATATTTAATAAACTAAATGAATTTAAATTTAGATCAGAACAAGAAAATCGGTGATTTTTATTAAAGTCGAACTTAATTAATAAAAATAAAAAAATTACATACGTAATTTTTTTTTTTTGTGTTGGCCGTTTTTTCTATAAATCCATCCTATGTTAGTGCTGAAGTACAATAAAAAAGGTAAAGGTAAAGTGACATCACTACCTCATAATCGTCATTAATATATCTGTATATTAATCTACACCCATTCCCCCCCCCTCTCCCCCTATCTCTCTGTTCCGTCCTGTTGAATTTATAGTTTATTGTTTATTTTTTTTGTAATTTTGTGACGTGCATCATCGTCATGTGCCCTGCGACAAATAAATATTTTTTCTTTCTTTCTTATAGTATTAATAATACCTCTAGAAATGGAAAGCCATTTTCTTGAGATATTTTTTTTTTTTTTTTTTTAACTTGGTAAAATCATCAAATGAGTCCTCCCACCCAGGGCAGAGCGGGAGGGACTGTCAGACTTGTACTGACTAAAATCCACGGTGTCCTTCAGTAGCCCTTTATGTTCCAGGGTCACGGTAATTCTATGAGTCCCGCGACCCCGGCAGGCTTTGGCCCTCTAGAGGGGGGCCCCGTCATTATGCTGACACTCTTTGAGGCGCGCGTGGAACACAACTCGCCGTCGACCCGGGCATTGAATTTTTTTTCCAAAATTTTTAACACCACCTCAGTGTATATCTGAGCTACCCAAGAAACATCATACCTTGCATAATATTATGACAGAACCTTCAACAATACATATAGGGAAACGGTGCTTAGAATCAAAATACTAAGTACATTAAGCTAAGGCATGGTTGTTCTGAACTGTGTAACGAGTTAGTATTCTGACAACCTTTCTTTTCAAAAGTTTGAAAAATTTCGATTTCACTTTAACAACGGTGTTTGAAAGACCCATAAGATCAATTGAAACTTACTTCAATTCTTTTGTAACTCTTTGTCTGTCTGTAGACAGGATGTCAAAACGACAGCTATTTAAATTCCTGGACCTTCGATTTGATAACAGCTTTACAGTAAGCTAAAATTCAAAAACCCAAATCAACTGACAAATTGATATAAAAATCGGGAACATGTCATCATTCATCAACTTCTAGTGATTCAAGTTTGATATGGTTTTCTCCTCCGAAAGTATTACCTACTCACAAAGTTTTTTTGCAGCGTCGCAGCTACCCCTCGGGAAGGGGATGTTCAAGAATCAGCCCTTTTTCTTCAGATAAGTTCATCCAATCGAAAATACGTGCGTCAAAGGTAGATTGTTCTCAACAAGTTTTTTAATTTCGTCTCGTTAAATCTTGAAAGTCTTTTAGATTGATCAAAATTGATATCCACCTACTTAATTAACTTAATTGCTCTTATTTTCCGTACAGTATTTTTAAATAGATAATTATGGGTTAGCTGGCCAAAGTGATGTATGTGGTTTACCAACATATACTCGGTATTCATTCTAGTACGTACCTATTTCGATAATTGCTTCATTATGTAAGTATTTTGAGCGTTTTTCTATTAAGTACCTTCATTTATCCACCGTAAAATCTTCGTTAACCATTATTCGGTGTGAGCAACATATCTAATTATTAGTGAAAACATTAGGTTAGGCACTAACACGATAAAGAAAGAAGAAGAAGTGAAAACATTGTACAAATATCTAAATAAAATGATTTAAAACCATTTAAATAGATACCTACAAGTTTAGGGACTTCAATTACATTGTAAAATGCTTTCAGTCTTTTTCTGCAATGGTCCTAATGAATGAAATGAAAGCGGTAAGTGTGACTGAATTTCATTTCAAAAGACATTAAAACTTGCTGTCAGGAGTGAAAAATAATCTCAGCATTAAATTATTGCTTACAAGATGAACGGAGACAGATAAGGCCGGCCGCGGATTACAGCCGCTAGGGTTGTACCGCGAACAACCAAGAACACTGAAAATTAAATATTTATATCTTACGTTAACCAAACGTTATTTTTTCAACCAAGTCGAGTTTTAAACGAAAAGTTAGAATAGATTAATTTCTCACTCACCGTTTTATTTTATTCGTCGCAATTTTTCACCGCCAGCAGGAAAATCTCATCTGGCCCTCGATCCCACTTCATAACTTCCAAGTCGGCCAGTACGAAAGGATGGTTTGGATCAAAATAAATTGTTAGCTTAGGACTCCTTATTTAACTTCTTATTAAAACAGGCCAGGTAAGGTAGAATGTTTTTCCGCGCCTTCAGATAAATCGGATAAAATCCTTAGACTGAGTTACTGTGAAAAAAGTTAGTAATGAGCTTCTACTTATGTTTACTTTTTACCTGTCCGTACAAGAATAGACAAATTAGAAGAATATTTATTTAAAAAAAGAACTTCAAATATGGAAAATTTCATCAAGGCGTTCAATAGTCAGACCAGAAGGAAAACTAAACATTAATGGAATAAAATTAAAAAGAATGCAAAGAAATAACAATAAAGTGAATTTATTTAGTTTCGCTGTAGCACATTCCTCGGCGCGCCTCAGAAACTTGTAATTAGTAGAAACGGATAAAGAGCGGAACAATTTCTTTCTATCTGTAACTCGAAGCGGCTACACATTAACTAAGAACTTTGCCTATATTTTTAAATTAACAAAGTATACCATTAATTTAAAACTAATATATGATAACAACAAGTTTATAATCATTATTAATAAGAATACTTTAGAAGTTCAAACGAAACATTACCAACTTGGGAACTCGGATCGATTTCACAAAAATCCAGCGCACAAAAACTTTGTTCACGGCTGTCTTAAATTTGTGTACAAAATCAGGGCACACACAATTAGGTGCGTAGAACTGTACGAAGTAATATACGATACGATACGGTATAACAGGCAATCGCTTAATTAGAAATGTTGTCGGAACCTACGCAAACTGGCTTGCTTGTTCACGTTACCTCGAGAAAGTTATCGCTGAAGCGTGGCCCTTTATCCTTTCCATTTAGAAAATATTTATTTAGCATCCTTTCCTTAAGCCCCTGTGCTCAGGTGCGAGATCGCCCTAACTCAAATAAGGGGGCAGACATTTAAATAAGGCACTTGTTTTCATTACACTTCGGTTCGTACCGACATTTATTGTGTTCACCGCAAAAACTAATGTTACGTTTATGTAACACGTGTTATAGTTATCGGATGGAAGTTTTAAAACGGGATAGTTTGTGGAACGAATATATTTTCTAGATTTTACGTCGTATGTAGCAGGAATTTCGGAAAAATCGATGTTTATGATACTTAGGTAAAGGACGTTGAAACTAAGAGCTCGTTTCATCAGTTTGCATTTCTAGTTAGCTTTACAACTCTTCAATAAGGAAAATCTCATAAGACTCTTACTTTCAAAATATTCTAGAATAATAGTACCAATATAGATGTTTTGGAGTGCTCGTAGGTCTTTTGGTCGCAAGCGCTACTGCTGAGCATGAGGTCCTGGGTTCGATTCCCGGGTCGGGCAGTGTTATTAGGTTTTACCTTCAAGAATTGCTCAGTAGGTAGCACGGAATCTGAATTTGTGTGATATGTTTCTTTGCCTTTTTGCCCCTTCCGGAAGTAAAGATATTTTCCACTTTTGTTTTTTGCTGTTCGGTAATTTTTTTTTACTCGGTAATCACGGAGTTATAAAGTAACAAACATTAAAAAACAAAACAAAAAAACAAACGAATTGAGAACCTCCTTCTTTTTAGAAATTGACTGAAAAACTTTTTAAATATAATTAAATATGACCCTTTTTAACAAACTTAAAAATCATTCAGCTGAATAAAAATAATCATGTAATGCTAATATACTAAATAAATTAACTAACTAGGTTCTCACTCAGTCGCGTATTTTTCTAACATCTACTATTTATTCATAAGGCACGATGATATTCAAAAGTTGTTTTAATATTATGTACCTATAACAAAGTGAAGGGATCGCGATCACAAAGTTACAATGTTATGCTAATAACTAACCGAAAACTAAGCAAATGATGTTTACACGAAGTTGCTAGCAAATATACGCAACCTGTAATTTTCTGCGTTTGAAATAATAATGTCTGAGCCGTTTTATTTGCGATTCAATCTTTTCTATTAAATTAAAGGGTTATTTTAAAAAGGCTCTGTAGCTTAATTTTCATAACTTGTTTGGTTTTTACAATTTTATTTTATGTTTTATATTGATTTTCTAACTCTGTACGACACATTGAGTTCATTGATTCGACATTTCTGGTTGTTCGCTATTGTAGATTCTGGCTTTAAAAAGTCTCGCAATGGATGATTTAGCACTAAGAGCTTTTCACGATAAAATGAACATCTCTGAGGTAAGCATTCTATGGCGGAACAAACTGATTTTCTGGTGAAAAAGCTTCTGTATTAAAAAAGCAAACATAGAACTTAGCTATCAATAATTTCTATCACAATACTCCTTTACAAAATAATTGGTAATACAAATTTACAGTTCCAAAGGAAAAATGTTGTCTAGTATCGAGTAACCAGTAGTCAGTCTTATTGAATTACCTGAGTATATGCATAAAAAGAAGATGGCGGAACGAGCTGAAAAAAAACGAACAGTGGCCCACATTTAACCTGAATCGAAAGGGTCGGAAGACATCGGGTCTTGCCCAGCAGTGGTATGATGAGGCTAACAGTAAACCTTCATAAAATAATTTATAGACCAGTTAAGTAGAAGCCAGCCTCATAGGTTGACCTAAGAGATGCCATTAACAAAACATAAAATAATTTTCTTTACACAATTATTCCATTCAAAATTTCAAACGTTTACACAAACTGATTGAATGAAGTTAAACGTTAGCCATTTTGTTTAATAAAACTTACCCCTTTCGAAGCTCAGGGAATCTATTAGAAATAATAAAAAATCGAAGTAAATCCTCAAGAGGTTACCTTGCAAGACTTCCTGTATAAACAAAGGAAACTGTACAGAGAAATTTCAGATAAGGTTTATTCCTCCCGAAGATAAATAGAAGGACTCATACAAGTTAGCTAGGAAATTAAACTCACAGTAGCGACTTTCAAAAGGTTTTCTATGTGAATATTTATTTAATTTTAAAAAAGGCTTCCCTGTACTCCGTGTATTGCCACCAGGACGTCTCGACTGAATTTTCCGAAGATGTAGACAGAGGTGAATTAATTTTCGCCGGCTGTGTTCATGTTAGGTATAGGGGACAAGGCTATTGTCGGGGTCTGGGCACGCACCCAGACCACGTCGACTGACAATCATCATCTTCATAATTTAAGCCGAAAGACGTCTACTGCTGGACAACCTTCCCCGAGTGTCGCCTTTTCCCGAAACTTTCACCAGGTCATCGGTCGACCTAGTTGCAGGTCTTACAACACAACGTCTTCCGGTTCGCAATTGCACTCCTGAACTTTTCGGCCACATCGGTCATCCATTCTGCGAGCCACTGCCACTTATGTTTGGCAATTCTTCGGTCTACGTCGGTAACCTTGATTATCTTGCGGATGTCTTCATTTCTGATTCGATCACGCAAGGAAACTCCGAGCATAGCACTTCGAGCGTAGAGTCTCCGATCTTGATAGGAGTGGATGTTACATGGGCATTCGACATGACTTTGGTTTTGTCCTTGTTAATTTTAAGACACACTCTTCCGGAAGCTCTACTCGGGTCATCGCCATGACCACAATATCGTCGGCAAACCGAATGTGAGTGATGTACTCGCCATTGACGTTGATGCCTAGCCCTCTCCTGTCCAGAACCTTGAAGACATCCTCCAGTGCAGCGGTGAACAGTTTCGGAGATATGACGTCTCCCTATCTCACCTCGCCTGTGAGATCAGGTCCTGAAGTCGGACTGACATTTTGCCGATTTTGTTGCGCAAATTTTTTCATTAGGTGAGTTTTGCCATAATCGCCACGCTTGGCAGGCGTGTTGGCGATCGCAGTGCGGTTGTTACAAAAACACAGAGAACGCTGCTGTCCATTCTCTGATAGGTCTCTTAGTCGCCTCTTACGACACCCACGGGAAGATATGGGATGGTGCTATTCTTTACGTCCGACACCATACGGAACCGACCGACCGACAAACGATCACTTATTTCATTTTTGACTAACGAAATGTGTAATCTGTCCTTCTAAGAATTTCTTACCCGTTAATAAATACATTATTTTATCTAATGAAAGAATTGAAACACGAAAGCGAAAGCTACAAAGTTAATGCCATCATATTATAGTCTGCACGGTCACAAGAAAGTACAATGAGAAAGTATACGTCCCAAAGACGTATGTACGTACACAAGAACTCAACGCTAGGCTCCGACGATTCGCGGCACTATCACCAACTTTTAGCACTTTAACTGTTACTTAGGTGAAGTGCACAAATTTTAAAGAAAACTTCGCACTTAACCTCGCCACAAATATAAATAATATGTAAGTTAACTCCTTAACAACTTTAATGCATTAACTTTTACTTACATAGAGTTTTGAAACGCACAATTGTACATAAAATTATATTATGTATGTTTTTAGAAAAAGTAATAAAAATTACTGCTGTAAGATTCTGTAATTTACAGCTTAATTCTTGTTTAGTTCTATTGCAGTTACCACACTCGTCAACCGTTTTATGTGGCATGTGTAAATATAAAAATTAAAAAACAAAATGCAAATGTGTGCTACGTTTTAAACATAGGTATACTTTTTCACTTCGATTTAAAATTCAAATGTATTAAAACGAAACCATAAAAGCAAACATTAAGAATTCCAAAACGCCGTTATCGGTAACCTAATGTACATCAAGATTAAGCTGAAATTTATTTTATTATTCCTGATAACAGGAGCACCTATACGAAATAATAATTATTACATATAAATCTAATGAAAAACTTCTTATACGACTTATTCAGGCGACAGCGGGTAACTTTTAGTGCCCAAGAAAACTTTTAAGGGTAACATTTGCTGACAATTTCTTTATGATAGCCAAACTTCTGATTTTGCGAACACTTACCTGTGGCATCAAAAGAATCTTCCCGAACATTGAATCTGAACTTAAGAAATAAAACATTATATTTATCATAATTCAGAAAGAATGAAACCGTGGATCCGTATTATGAGAGATATTTTTCCTGCCATTTTTTCGTGGGAGGCATTTTCCTCCATTTGAAAGTCGTAACACAAAACTTTTTTTTGAACAAACGAAAAACAAGTATAATCAAACATCAAAGTTTCCCTACCCATTAAAAACCAATCCGAACTACGTCACGACCCGACGTCGTCAATTCGGTATTGTTCTAATTCCATCCACTTAAACCCGAGATACACTCGACGATCAAAATGGTGAACGATTTTTGTTCGCTTTAATTAAGTCACGAACGTCACAGTGGCTGTTGGCCCGTTTCCTTGGCCCAGGTAATCACGATTGGAAAGGCATTAATTCAAAACTCCAGTGTTGCTCTCGAGCCCGATTGCTAACGACCCCACTTGAGCACGTCGCAAACGAATTTCCTAAATACGGGTATAGCCGTCACCAGGCTTCTGTCACCCACATATAGTACAATGTCTAATGAAGAATCCGTTTTTCAGGTAAATGACTACATGACTATGCATCGGTCACCTTTGTTGTCTTATTCGACACACTTATTAGCTGACTGAACTGAAACTTATTTATGTATAAATAGGAGGACCAACAGCTATGACAGGTGGATAATAATTGCTTATGTAACACAGTGCCAATTACAGGTTCAGGTTATATATAAGTATTAGCTTCTGCCCGCGGCTTCGCCCGCGTGGATGTCGAAAAATATCCCACCCGAACAAAAATAGTTTCTTACCTTCATCCCCCTTTTTAACCCTTCGGGGGTAGAATTATCAAAAACGCTGAGACCGTATAGATTAATTTTCAATTGTCAGCCTAAACACAAAATTTGAAGATCCTAACTTCAAAACTGACGGACTTTCATATAAACTTCCATCCCCTATTTTACCCCTTTAGGGGTGGAACTCCCGAAAATCCTTTCTTAGTGGATATTTACTCTTCACAAAGAACACACCCTCCAAGTTTCATGTCTCTAGGACCAGCGATTTGGGTGTTGATATATCACCCAGTCAGTCAGTCAGTTTACCATTTTATATATAGATAGCTTTTATTCAATTACTTGCCACTTTTTCATTTGCCCTTAAACAGTTATTCAGCAATCAGTAAAATTTCATAACTTCTACTGTGAAACGAGATAAAAAATAAAGAATTTTTATTTCAAGCATTTCAAAATTTTTTCATAGATACTGTTGTACTGTCACAAACGAGACTTTCATCAGAAATTTTGTAGCTGAATACATTGTATTTTCAATTGGTTGCCGTCCAACCGGATATCGGATCGGCAACCGGAATCGGTGCTCCACTAGCATTACCTAGAAACTAACGGAGCCGTAATACCTACATACACAACATCTAAAACGCTACCGGCAAAACAGTTTGACAAATTGCGACAGAAATATTGTTTCGCTAGATTTACTAAGATTATAAATATTCCAGAAGCTATAATATACAAAAGAACATTATTCGTAATAATTTATAATATGTAGAATCCAAGAATTGCAGGATTTTACTGTTTATTGTACGACTGGGCAGACACATTTGTTAGAAACTTATAATCCGAATCGAAATTGTGTGTTACCAACAATTTAGTGAAAAAAAATAATCTAGAAGTTTTTTTTTGCATCATCCTGCTCTGTCCCACTGCTGGTCAAAGGCCTCCCCCACGGATTTCCAATTTTGTTTACAATTTGCCCTCTCCGACCAATCCGGAACTAATAAATAATATATTAAACTTTTATTGATGTTTTATAACAAATGAATACTAAACAATTATTTATTCAACGAAAAGAAAACTGAACAAAGGCAATCAATGAACGCTTGAAATAGCCATCCTGTAATAAATATAGCAGTAACAATCTTCCGCTATCCCTGTTCAAATATTTATTTTGCAAATAGGCCGAATCCAGTTAAGCTTCAATTCTAATTAGAGAAAAACAGGCAATTTGTAGATATAGATTTTAATTTTAATTGAGTCGTCATGAATAATTGAAAAGACAAGCTTTCAATTTCGCAAAGTGTGATGACGAATGTATTTACGAAACAAATTAATTCAATGTTCCTGGAACGAAATTGTTCCACTAAGTAGATGTTTGAGTCGTAGGTACGTATTTAGACAAGACCTGTAATTAAAATGTAATGGAGAATGTAGATAATTACTTACTGAATATTTTTTGATGTGACTTTCAATTGCTCCTCGAAAGGTCATTGCCTCATTCTGTCTTTTGTATTCATATATCTAAGTCATATCAATGACAATACTCCATCACCACGAAACAAAGGCGAGACTAACAAAGAAACTGTTTTGCCAATTTAGTTAATATAATTAGTCGCATTATAAAGCTATTAACAACGTCAAAGAAACAATCACGTGAGCTATTCAAAGTAAGACAGTTCTAGGTTCAGAGCCATTAGTTAATTGGATAGTGTAGTGTCTACACAATTGCGATTTCAAAGACAGCGATAATCAATTGTGCGTCTAACGAAGGTACCTGTGTGGGGGACAAGCAAACAGTGCGCCTCTGCGGCTCAGTGTGACACGGCGCGGCGCGGCGCGGCGTGACTCTGTCACCAAATACAGGACATAGAACCGACCTATGTGCTATGCTGTGTACCCACTTTGACTACCGCCCACTGAGATTTTGCTATTGTGCGCGCGATGTGTTACATCCGGATTTATAAACCTAGGTATATTTTGAGTAACTGCGCTCAATTGAGAGCAGCGTTTGTGGGTCTTAAATGCTGGTCCACAGACCAAAATAGTTGCTCGTTTTCTATTTTTGGATTTATCGTCTATTAAACCGTAGGGTCTTAAAGTTTTCAGTTATAACAACTGAGTGTTTCGATTTGCATTAATTAATATCTGAAGACTGTCATCCAAAAATATACTGGATATTTTAGTACGATAAAATAAATCAATTCTAAAATAATATTTTAAAATTGTTTTACAATTTCAATTTTTCATAAAGTTTCTACAACGCGTTACGCGGTGTTTCATTCTTAAATAATGTACTCACGACATTCCCTATGGGTGTAGGCAGGCACTACAGAATGGCACATGGTACGATCCTTGCACGCTGCTCTTGAATACTCCACTTGATTCCTCTTCTTAGCGTGTCGGTGGCAATCTAAATTGTTTCGGCCCTGAACTGGGCCACTAGTTTGCACCTTCAGTAGCGTCCATCAGTTCTTGTAATGGACAAACAACAGGACACGCAAGACACGAAATTAAGTGCCCCATCGTTTGTGGAACAGCACCACATCTAAACAGGGCAGAGTCATCAATGAATCTCCACCTGAGCAGGTTTTCCTTGCTGTGACCAACCTGGGTCCGGAATCTATTTAAAGACTTCCAGGTCATGATATCACCCATACACGCACGCCTCCATCCTTTTAAATAAAATAAGCATAAATTTTAGCACAATTTAAGTACTTTTTCAAACCTTTTCAGACACCGTGTTACGTTTGAGGTCCCGATATTATTCGTAGCTGACACATGATAGTCTAGAAACTCGGTGAACCAACAAACACGTTTGATCTGTAAAGTCAATCCGCAGCAGTATGTTTGAGCGGCTTTACGTGTATACTGACGCAGAACTATCTCTGTACCATGAAGAATCTATTGACAGTCACACATAAGCATATACAGTACTTGAGATTCTGGGTGTGAATGCCTCGGATTTGGCTATGTTAGGCTGTGTCTAATACCTGAACCGTGACGTAGAACATTCCATTCATCGTTATTTGGGAAATGTATGTGTATTCGGGACATCGTTGTTCAGTTTCATACTAACATTATAAATGCAGAAGTAACTCTTTTGACGTTTTAATAGCTCAGTGGTTTCCATTAAAGTCGCATACATAGACCATTAATTAGGTTAGTCAGGACATAGGATACCTTTTATACCACAGGCTAGAACTTCAATAAATATTGAAACGATATAGTGAGTTGAGTTACTTATATATAGCTCATCGAAATTAATGTTTACTAAACTAACAACTCTTCTAATATACGAGTAGAATCATCAAACTAACACACTACTATACAGTCAGTAGTCACAGTTTTTCAGAGGCTCGTTAACTAACAAAAGTTAGCTTTGTGCCGCCAATGTGTGCTCTGTGCAGCAATGTACCGTGCACAGTTGTGTACAGTCAGCCAGTTTGATGTGCTAATGAGCGACATTAACGTTTAGCCGGCGTCAATAAACGTCACTTTGTCGACTACAGCCATAGAATGCACCCCTGCACGTTTCAAGTCCTGACTTTCGTGTTACTGTTTTTCAATAGATAAAATCGTTATTCATCTCTGCACCGAGAGAGAATTCTCAGAAATGCCTTCTGTTTTACAGAGGATAGCTGGTATTTATACACGGCTTATTGATGCAGAAGTACGTAAATCGAGGAGAGGATCACTTTGCAAACGTTCAGACTTCCAGGTAGCCAATAAAATACTAGGTAGTGCAGTGTTCCTCTGCGTAAAAACTCGAAATACTGGCTTACAACCTTTCATTTTTAAACTAAAAATTCACAAAATTGTTTCATGGTGAATTTTTCAGTCGCGGAGACAATTTCTTTAAAACCACAAGCAATATTTAGAATGTGAGTAAAGACTAAATAAATCAATGAAATATTCATTCGGAAATTTTGTTTGATTAATTGAAACCTTTGACGTAACTAGGATTTTTTCTCCGAAACCGATTGCAATTGCTTGTAGAGATAAAATTTCTAAATGTGTAACTAAATTTATAAACCGAAACCGAAAGTAATCTCATAATTTACACTACCCTATCATGAGTAATTCCCCGACGACAACAGTTTTAAAATATCTATTGTATTTTTTTTAATTATATTTTTTAAAAGTCAACGAAGTTATACATTTATTAAGTAGCGAATCTGGATTTTATTTCGCTGCAGTAGATAGTGTATATCTAGGCACCGAAAATAGAACAAGTCGTTTGATGTTATATTGTTTGATGAAAACAATGGCCCTCTTTGTTTCTTTATTCAATCTTTCGTCCAGTGACGAAACTAAATCCTATTTCATCTCAACAAAAATCTGTCACAAAATAAAACAAAACGAAGTAAATGTCTTCAACAAATTATTTATACGTTACATCGAAACGAAACATCAAAGACAAAAAAAAATAAAAGCTTGTAAAAATTATCTACCGTTTTACTTTATCCATCACCGTTCGTACTCCCGTCACGTAAATATTACGAACAAACTCCACCGAGTGTCGGTATTACATTATAAAAAGCAACAACCTACTCGTCCGGGCGAAACGCGGGCAAATGTGGGCAAAGTGGGGCAAAATCTAGAGTACAACAAGCCTAGCTTCCATAGCATTTTTACATGCAAAACGTAATACTAATAAATCTTTGTATGCGTCATATAGATGCAGCGTTGCTGTTGCCTCAAGTCGTGGCCAGCCAGGCGGAAAATTGCAAACTAGCGTACCCAGTACGCCGCGATGTCTATCTGGGCTTACGCCTCTTTGATATAACCAGCCAGGAATATTAATTATAACATGTAATTACCTGAATTGAGGGCAATAGATTTACGTGTTATTTAGTGAAAATTGTTTTTATTGCAAGTGTAATGCTTGTTATAGCGTCGAGTTCATTTTTAAGATTAAAAATAAAATTATACGATACATAAGATTATAAAGAACACACATAACATATCATCACGCCTGTAAGCCGCGTAGGGTTAGGCACACTCACATTTCGCCAGTCATGTCTAAGTCCCATGTAGGTAATAGGGGGCGAACCTATTGCCATCAACTGGGCACAAATCCAGACACAAAAAAAAAGAATTAGGTAGGCATGAAGAATTTAAAAAAAAAACTCTTGCTATAGACATGAATTAAAATTTTAATGACGCCAACAGCATCTCCGTCAATCAGAATCAACTAACCCTCAGCTTGTAAATTTTTAAACAGTAACAATACATTATCCAAATTTCAATTTTGGTACACGTTCCTTTCACAATATACCTACCTACCTTAAATGTGTTATCACATTGTTTATAGCCGCACCTTTGATTAAAATACGGATGAAATTACCCAACACCCGATGCTCCTCACATTGTTTTCAATGATGTGACGAGAAAGTAATCATGTTTATTATACTCCGTCTTTATTAGGCGAAAATCTCATATTCATTAGTTCTTAAGAATCACGGCGTGAAAAGAAATGTAATCGAGTTTCTTACCGTATGTACTCGTAGCGTTAACTTTTAATTATTGGGCGGGATGTGGGGACGCGGCAGGTAGCAGTGTGACTTTTTTTTAATTTTGTTTGTGAACTAGAACATAGTGAACTGGTAAAGAAAACATTGATAAAATATAAAAAAAAATATATGAATAATTATTGGTTTTAAATTCTCAAAAAAAAACAAAATATTCTCACAGCAGTAAAGTATCATAAACTAGCTATCACGGCTATCCTTTGAACATAACTATAAAATGAAGTAAAAAAAAAAACATTAATACATTAAAATATATAAAGTGTAACTTGTTTATTTAATAGACGATTAATATTGAATGGTTTGTAGGCACATAACAATTTTAGACGAGAATATTTTCTTGTTTCATATTTTTTAGGGCGTGATTCTTCAGTCGGGTTTTTGAGCAATGACCAGCCAGGAAGCGTGCATCAATAAAAGCTGAAACAAACATTTTGATTGTTTTTTTTTTAACCTATGTTTATCGTCTTCATTTCGACAAAGAAAGATAATAAAAAGTACAAGCTGGCAAAACAATATTATAATCAATAAATACATAGTGCAAAACAAAGTCGCTTCCCGCTGTCTGTCTGTCCCTATGTATGCTTAGATCTTTAAAACTACGCAACGGATTTTGATGCGGTTTTTTTTTATAGACAGAGTGATTCAATAGGAAGGTTTATATGCATATTTAGCACCCGTGCGAAGCCGGGGCGGGTCGCTAGTTAGTTATAAAACAACAATATATCAGTCAGTAATTCCTAAGGCACATCTTCGTCATATTTTATTTATTCCAATGTTCTGCAATAAAAGCTTATTCCGTTCGTCCATATTCACAATGGAAACAATGAAAAATAAGAACATATTTCTCCAGTTAAGTCCTCTAGATAAAAATCGCTACTACGTTTTACAAGCTTTTTTATTTGTGTGTAATCACATGAACCCTCGGATGAGTATCGAAGCTCGGTCGAGTGTCACTCCAATACGACATGACGAGCTCTCGAAATTTAAGTTGGTCCAAATCAATCGTAAGTACGAAATTAAATTCTCACTAAGACTCTCGCGAGTCCCGCCTCACCGATTACAGGATCGTCAAATAAGGCATTTATTTATTTTATTCTGTGGTATGGTAAATTAGATTAACATCACAATAGTTGCGTTGGTCCAAATGTAGGGTATTTGGACCAACGCAACGTGCTGATTACGAAGATAGAATTGTTCAATTGCAGATCAACACTTCCACAGCTCTTGAACGCCAGTTCTATTTCAAATCAAATGTATTCATTTCAAGTAAGTAGTTACAGGCACTTTTGAACAGTCCCAGTCACAAGGCACAAAAACCGTGAAAGTAGTGTAATTGTATAACCGAAAATCTTCATTTTGGTGCACTTACAGTATTTCATTCGAAAGATGTTCACTAGATCTACTTTTAATGGGCCTATGACCAGATGTACGACCATAGACGAAAGAAAAGAAGAATATGTGGGCTGCAGGACTGTTCGAAAGAGATACCGTGGCCCTGGAATACAAAGGGCAAAGAAGGAACATGGATGGGTTTTAGTCAGTACAAGTCTGACACTCCCTTCCGCTCCGCCCAGAGTGGGAGGGGTCATTTGATGATTTACCATCCGAAAAAAAAAAGGATTATTCTATACTTTCTGTCTGCCTCTATGAGAAAAAGGCGTGAGATAATGTTGTTATAGACAAGCACTAATTTAAAGTTGTTCAGGGGTACCGTCAGCTTCACCGTCATGCGAGCTCCTCTGAGCCAACGTATTTATTCTGCCTACATATTAAATTACTTTTACAGCGAAGTAACTTCGCAACGTTGCGTCAGGCTGCAGTGCATCACGAAATTATGATTTACTGTGTGCGCTCGTGAAACTTTTATTTAAGAGGCAATGCACAAGTGCCTTGCATTCGGCGGAATGTTTATTAGTTAGGTATCATGGTACGGGATATGTGTGTTGGGTGAGTTGGATGAAATTTATGTGAGGAAAAATGCTGGGACAAGTAGGCACTGATTTATTGAAGGAATCTACTAATTATAGAACGACAAAAACTTTTTAAGTACTTGTGTTACGTTTACAGTTTTTTATTCTAACATAACATAACATGTCGCCTGTAATCCCCGAAGGGTTAGGCAGAGGTGTACCCACGGTGTACCTAATTGTACACCCACATTTCGCCAGTTATGTTTAAGTCCCATGTAATAGGGGACGACTGGGCGAGCCTATTGCCATCTACCGGGTGCAAATCCAGACTCTACTGAGAATTTCCTGATGGAATAACACTTTGCCCGACCAGGGAACCGAACCCAGGACCTCATGCTCAGCAGTCGCAGTTTTTATTGTAAAGTACGGATAATTGGTAACTTAAAAGTAATTATCACGATGACAATAGAATTTTCGCTTGATTAACCTTCCATTGTAACGAGACACGAATTAATTATCCTAATAATAACATCGTAAACTACAACACAATAGTCTATTATAATCAACATCACCATATTGCTACGTATTCGAAACGAAATGCCAACACTATGCGGTATTAATTGCCAGCTACGGTATGTGCTACGGCGTAGCGGCCCGTAGCGTCTACGGCGCCGTAAATTCTACAAATATTACGCTACAGTTCATTGAACTGCTACTGTGGTACTGTGTTATGAACCAATATGATTTAGATAGCGATGTTGGAACTACGTAAATTATTATTTTTCGCCAGACGACTCGATGCCGTCTACCTACGTAATGTGTTTGTATTTTTTTTGGCATTTGTGTTGAGTCACAGTCTGTGTTTTGGTTATTTTAAGAATCTAGGCAAGTTGAATAATTTATTGGGCACAAAAGCAATAATAGAAGAAACATTAGAATCCTTTATAATTTTTTTCTCTTATAATTTACATTTTTAAATATTTTAAAAAATAAAACTTTTAAAAACATTAAAAAGGCCATGAACATCAGAAACAAGGTCCCGGCTGCCGGTGGTCAGGGTTCCAGAGAGAGGAATATCCTCACAATGTGTGCCGTTTGCAGGAGTACTGCTTTCTGAACCAAGCCCTTGACCCAGCCGCTCAATGAAAGCCTCCTAAGATGTTGGTCGAGGTTTGCTTGAGTGAATTACATGCATGCCAAATATTTGTTCCTATCAAAGAACCATTCTCTTAGGTGTGCAAACAATTCGCCCTATTTGTGTGGTTGATTGATATTTTTGTATAGATTTTATTGATTAGGAAGTTCTATTTGATTAAGCTACAATTAAGATTTTGTAACAATATTTTGATTTAAAAGAGTGTCCATGGAATTTCTTGCCCATTCTTCTCCATAGAGATCTACGCTTTGGAATGTGCAACTACAGTACTTTCTCAAGTTATTATGCCTTGTGACTGTGACTGTAGCTTCGCTTCTTTTTTGTTTTTTTTTTGACATTCAAGTGTCTGTGATGGTCTAATTGAAATAAATGCTTTGAGTTTGAGTTTGAGATTTTTTTATTTGATAGAATGAATTTTGGATCTGGGACAATCGATCTTTTTAAATATTTTTTTTAAATAAGTATTTGTTTTTGTTAGAAGACATAGATATGGTAAACTTGATTTATGGTGGAATAAAATTGGAAATCCACTTTTTTATGGAGTTTCTTGCCCACACTTCTTCATACGAAAACTAATCTTGCGAATGGGCAATAGACTATCGGTACAAATGATTGCAGAGTCCACGTCCCACATGTCGACAACCTCGAGTGCTAAATCAAGATGCTTGTTTTTTTTTTCATTTTCAGCTTTCACGAGATTCTCGTCATGAGGGAGATGTCAACATTCATTGCACGGCGCTCTTCCTCACAATATCAGGTTTATTTGTTAGAATAGGCCTGTCTGTGACGATAGGTCGATCCCAATACAATGTGGCATGACCGTTCTCGAGAACTGGGTCGGGGCTCGGGCACATACTTATAGTATGGTTCTTCAGAATCCACACACAAGGTTGTACTGGTAGGTAAGTTGCTGGTGGATAATAATAGCTACTAGATTGAATAAACCGTTTAGTGTCCTATATACTTTTTTTTTTTTTTACAGTTTTAAATGTTCTTTAAAAAAACAATATAAAACATTAAAAATATAAAAAATTGTAGCCCACAGGTAACAGGAACAGGGTCCAAGCTACCGGCGGTCAGGGGTCCAGAGAAAGGAATATAATGTTAGATTGTTTTTACATTGCGTAGGTATAGTAATGCAGATACCTTCTTTCTCCATCTTGATCCAAAATATGAACGCTGAAGGTTCCCCACAAAGACTACAAAGTTTTCCGTAATTTCATAACTCGCCAGTCGCCACAATATGTTATTAAGCCAGAACCAAGTCTGTATGCATCTTATCTAATGATTCCCCAAACGCTCTCGTTAAACTTGCACCATTGTTTGCCAAACTTCGCGCTGTAAGTAATTGTATGGTTAACAACCGTACATACTATAACAGATAGGCAAACTTAGGTACTGCTGAACAAAAGCGTCGAATGCTGCAACTGGCCGCGTATGGGTTCACGGAAACGAATAGGCAACCCTCTCGCTTCCTACCAGTGTCTTTTCGCCTTTTTTTGTCTAGTGGTCGCAAGCGCGGCTGCTGAGCATGAGGTCCTGGGTTCGATTCCCAGGTCGGGCAAAGTGTCATCGGGTTTTTCCGTCAGGAATTTCTCAGTAGCAGTCACGGAGTCTGCATTTGTGGCCGGTTGAAGGCAATAGGCTCACCTCCTATTAGGTACATAGGACTTAAACATAACTGGCGAAATGGGTGTACTATTGGGTACACCTCTGACTAACCCTTCGGGGATTACAGACCTGATGTTATGCTAAGCTAAGCCCGGTTCCTGAACACTTAGAAATAGTTATTGGTTGAGCTTGAGAGCAAACCAACTTATCGTTCCAATATTTTCATAAAAGATTGATACATTCAATAGAAGATTTCATACATCCAATTATGATCGTCTTTTGCCCGTTCTGTGGTTGTTTTCTAATGACGTAAATGCAGATGTCAATTATTTAAAGCACCGCGTAAACATCAATTGGAGTTTTCGATTTCGGCACTTTTCCCTCTCAATTTTTGCAGCGACCTACAAAGAAGCTCACGATCAATCAAGTTTCAACGATCTCTAGTCAAAGATGACACAACCTTCACCCTTCAAGATTACCCAATAACTTGAATAATCAGTTCACTTTAATAGACATCAAAGTGCGATAATTCGTGCACAATTGAAAACGTCGCCGGCAGACATCCGCTAATCATGCGGAAGGAGGGTACACGACGTTTAAACTAAATTTATGGCAATGAAATGAATCGCACTGGAGCGCCGAACAGAATCTACGAAATATACTTCATTAATAAATTGGCGAGCCAAGTGACAGCTGGTCTCTTCATCTTTGGTTGGTAAGGCGTATTTTTGGCGGATTTAATTTCTATATATTTATAACCTAATAATTAGGTTACGGAAATTCTAACACCACGCAGTCAAATGATAAAACGTAATTTTATATAGGTACCTGCTATTTTCACTAGGAAAATGCCTAAGGCATGGCATGTCGCACCAGTGGCAGTGTTAGGTTGTGTGACTACAATCTATACTTTAATAGATTTTCAACTTTATCGCTGAAGTATTAGGTTCAAGGTTGATTTTGAAAATTTGACAGCTTCGGGTAGCTTGATGTGTTGGCGTCTGTACATTGAAATATGCTATGTATAGGTATTTTTCAAGCCAATGATTAAAAGAAAATAAAAAAGAAGCGCACGCTCCTCCTTTAAATCTAGGAAAAAAAAAATAAAAAAATGGTTGGAAACGAGTGCGCTACACTCGTTTCTAACACAGATTCTATCTATATCTGTGGTTTCCAATCATTTATGGACAAAAATAACTTCTATGAAAAGTGAAAACAATGTTTTTAAGTTAATTAGGTTCGTATTAAAACATAGGTGATGATAAGAAATTGATGACGGGGTTACATAATTATGTTCAGACGCTGCTAAAAATAACGTACTGTATTATGAAGGTTAGTTATGTTGCAGTTTGACAAAAATAAGCTACGAAATTGTTGATAAACCGGTAAGTATAGATAGGTTGTAGGTACGAGTGTTTCTACGAATAGCAATTTCTATCCCATTTTTGTTCACTGGTTACCTACATCCCATTTTTACAATGATTAAACGCAGACAAATCCACTTTGTAAGACACGCGGGCTGACCAGCAACGTTCTCCGTCCTCTAGAGAATAGCTACAACCAAATATAGGACAACGTTTTGGTAAAAGCGACTCGAGATACGTCGGCATCGCAGCTTCAAATCTCCTGAAAATTATTCATGGCACAACGTCGTTCTGATGTTATTTAACTTAGATTTCGCATTTACGCGAATTTCCTGGTTTATTTTGGTCCCTATGAGATAGACGGTTGTAAAGACACTTCGACTTTCACACCCTCAAGTACGTCTTTGCGCTTTTCATTTCTTTGAACTTTTCTTTAAAAGTAAAAGCGTTTTTGGTGGTCGGAAATGTTAAAGAGATTCTGGTGGGTAGATATTAATGATACTTGAGATTGGAAAATAATTAAGGATTTTATTTTCATTTTTTTGGAGGTCATGAATAAATGACTGCCGTGCGTAAGTTGTGTTTGCTTGTTTGTTTGTTTGTTTGTTACGGATGCCATAATCAGAAATACACATTTATGAAAAAACCAACATTCTATTGGTCTAATTATTATTTTTTAAACTTTGCCCCACACTAGGGCGATACAGGACAAATTCCTATGTACACAAATATCGTAGGTCCGTTTACAAACATTAAATTAAAATCAGTATCACAAACAGCCAGACCCGGAACCACTACATGTTGGCTTGGCTATACAAATATTTTAGTTCCGTGCGGGAATCGAACCCGTGACACGCAGCACAGCAGTCAATCGTTCAACCGTTGCGCTCAGCATGCCGCCAAAATATCGATATTATACACTTGTTATGGAGGTCAGATGGCAGTCAAAAAAAATACCCGACACATCTGCTAAATTCATCATCATTCTCTTGTCCTTGTCCCCATTCATTTGGGGTCGGCGCAGCATGTCTTCTTCTTCCATAGGTACTTCTCTATTACTCGTCATCTCATCAGACACCTCCTTTCGTGCCATACCATTCTTCACACAGTCCATCCACCGTTTCTTTGGTCTTCCTCTACTCTTATACCCATCCACAATCATACTCAAAACTTTCCTCACGACATTTTCCTCATTCCTCCGCATCACATGCCCATACCACGACAACCGATTACCACACAACTTTTCAGCTACCGGCGCCACTTTCAGAGTTCCTCTTATGTAGTCATTTCTTATTTTATTCTTTCGTGTAACACCACACATCCCCCTGAGCATTCTCATCTCAGCCACATACAAATTCCTTTCATTCATCCCTTTTGTGACCCAACATTAAAATCCATAGGTACAAGACAGCATGTCTAACCGTTGTTTTATAAATCTGGAATGCGGGAGTCGCAGATTGTTCCCGTGACCTGCGGTCATTTCATCCATCCCGTGTTTATTCTGTTCTGTGCTTCATACTACGATCTATTTCGCCTTCGCTTTGCACGAGTGAACCAAGATACCGAAAGTCGGAGCAAACAGGTAGAAACACGCCATCTAACGCTATGACTCCAGGACTGGAGAGCCCGCCAAAATTGCAGCACATGACAATTCGATTTTAGTTCTGCTGATTTTTAAGCCAAGATTCTCCAGCTTCTGTGGCCATTTCTCCAATCTGCTCTGGATCTCAGGCCCATCTTCACCGACAAGAACAATTTCGTCGGCAATCACACCTGTTAAATTATGCTAAATAATTAAATTCGACCTTATTGAGTTCGCCTCTATCTTATCTTCCTACCCTTCTATGTCTACCCATGTATTTATAGGGTCGGCGCTGGCAGAAAATGTTTCCTTCTTCCATTCTCTCAAGTTACACGTTGTGGTACGAGTATCATTCACTTCATGCATCATGTCTCTGGTTCTTCTGCTGAACATGAAATAAAGTATAGTTTAGCCAATAAAAAGGTGACAGTCATGTGCTATGACGTCACAGGTGAGGATAACGGCCAGACACAAATAGGATAACTTGGAATGGTCTTCACGAAGAAGAAGAATAAACTAACTAAAGTAGTTTTTTTTTTTTCATTTTTGTCCAGCAGGCTGTTGGGACTACGATGAATATCAAGGCGCGTGAGTACCTACAGATTCTAATATTAAGATGGTAGGTACGCAATATTGTCACTGAATAAGTAGGTGTGCTCAAGTGACTAAGTTAATCCAATTTACTTTTAAACCAGCTCCGGGACAAATCTATTCTGTAAAATGTAAAGCAATCATTCGTTTTACGTACTAAACACAGACATAGCTAATTTCTTTGTCAGCTTTCCAATAGAAGGCGAGACAATAGCGCAGACACGACTATTCATGCCGACGCTCACATGCTAGGGTATATCGTGTTTTATTGTTTAGAGCATAGGGTTGACAATGTGGTGGCGTGTGGGGTGAAGAAAGCTACTGTACACTTGTATAGATAGTAATAAGCCGTGTATTGAAGTAGGCTGCGAGGGCTCTCCGGCGAGCACTGCCCCTGCTCAGCCCCTCGACCTAATGAAACGTAGCCTTCATCGGAACAACACGATTCTCCTACACTTTGTCGCTTAGACGAGAAAAACGACAGTCCATTTTGAAGAAGTGCTTTTGTTTTAGGAACAACTGAAACTAAACTGAATGTTACCGAGATTCGAACA
This sequence comes from Noctua comes, assembly GCA_963082995.1. Taxonomy (NCBI): domain Eukaryota; kingdom Metazoa; phylum Arthropoda; class Insecta; order Lepidoptera; family Noctuidae; genus Noctua; species Noctua comes. The sequence goes on from OY720277.1 coordinate 6,041,543, forward strand.
ATACAGTGTACCAGTAAGTAGTTACTTAAGTGTCTAGCTAAGAGCTTAACCAATTAATATTTTGACCGCCACTGGCACATAAACGTGACAAGCAAGCGCGTGCCCTGTACGCCAAACGACACAAAATGGTAGGTGATTATTGTGGCTTGGCGTGGAGGGCACGCGCGTGCGTTTATGCTCTCGCATTCAAAAGGTTAAAGAAAAATAGTTTGAAATGAAAAGTATTTACTTCGTTGTGTCGCCAAAGGATGCTGCGAAGACCATTAGAATGACTAATTTAAAGTGAAACTAAAGTGTATTTTGTAAAGCTACGATGATTATAAACTTCCTCACGTTGTCTATGGGGAGAACTTCGTGAATTTCCAGTGGTTGATAATGTATACTGCCTCGTCGGTCTAGTGATCACAAGCGAGACTGCTGAGCATGAGGTCCTGTGTTCGATTCCCAGGTCGGCAGTGTTATTGGGAATTTCTCAGTAGCAGCCAAGGAGTCTGGATTTGTGCCCGGTTAATGGCAATAGGATCGCCCCCTATTACTTAAAAATAACTGGCGAAATGTGGGTGTACTAATGGGTAGACCTCTGCATAACCATTCGGGATTACAGGCGTGATGTGATGCTATGTTATGATAATTATACTTAGGTAGCTACTAATCGACCAAGTAAATAAGACGACTATCGTTCATGATGGAACGGGACCTGAGCTAAAAAGTCTCTCGCATGTAGATGCGAGACTTTTTAGCTCAGGTCCAGCTATAAAGTCTGGCATTACTCACTCCGTCAATACAATTTTTCTCATACAGGGTATAAACAGACCCTTCACATAGCCGTCAACCAAGTTCGAAAGAGATACCGCGGCCCTGGAACACAAAGGGCAAAGAAGGAACATGGATGGGTTTTATTCAGTACAAGTCTGACACTCCCTTCCGCTCCGCCCAGAGTGGGAGGGGTCATTTGATGACTTCCATTGCGAGAAAAAAAAAAAGAAAAAGCATTCTGTACATCAAACTAAGTAATTTTACGCAAAAATTATTGCTGGGAATCGACTTTTTTTTTGGGATGGAAAAGCACGTTTTGCGGTAGGACTCGATGGAAAACACTCAACTCAAGGCATTGTGCTGATGGATGGATTGAATAGTACGGGGGTCGTGAAGGTGTGTAAAGTAAAAGTCTTACATTAAAAACATGTATTTAAAAAAAAAAACTTGTGAAAAAGTTGGAACATTGACCCCCAATATCTCCGTAACTAGAAGGTTCCCAGGTATGGTCTAGAACAAAAAAATGTTCGCAAAGACGGGGAGAACAAGTGCCTTTCGGATATGTTCAGGGTCTATTTAAACCCTTTATATTTACTATCAGCGCTTCCTGACTGGCGCTAGAATGGCAGTGATTCTAGCGCCAAGAGAACCATGTAACATTAATTAATGTTTAAAAAATAAACACAAAATTTTCTTCGTTGTTTTTAATGCATGACATAATGACAGATCTTACTACAGATGATCGTGAATGCTATGAGAGCTACCAATGGGTCGAAATTACGAAACAAGTCAACTAGCATTGTAAACACATGTTTAGAAATCTTATAGTAAAGTTGGAAATCAACTATAGCGTTGCGCGAATGTGGGGGATGCAGTTACGAATCACTGTTGCTAGTTTAAGTATCTATAAGAGAAATTGCCTTTTTCTGAACTAGGCTGAGATATGCAGATAAGCACTTGTGTGTCCTCAGTTGGAGCCTTAATTTCAACCATTTGGCTGTATTTTTGTGACCTTCACCACACAATCCTCACCTTTGAAAACTTCATGAAAATCAATTTTGTGTACGTAAAAAATAGTCATAAATAGTCACAGTACCAAAAAAAAAAGTAAAAAATACTATTTATGACTATACACTCATAAATAGTATTTTTTGGAATTAAAACCCAGTCGATACTCCCAGCCGTTTGCTTGCACTGAGGTGAGGACTGTGTGGAGACGTTCACCCCACAATCCTCACCAACATAATATAGCTATAACTTGGGAATCATAATGAGACTATTTTTTTTAACCTTGGTGACTATTTATGACTATTTTTTTACGTATTCAAAATTGATTTTCATGAAGTTTTCAAAGGTGAGAATTGTGTGGTGAAGGACACGTATTTTTCCATCGCGGACGTGCAAAGATGCGTGAGATATGCAAGGGATCTATGTGGAATTGACTCAATAATATCAATTCATTGCTTCAACTAAGCTAACTATGTGATTGGCTAATTTCACGCAAATCCCTTGCTGCACATCTAGGCACACCTCTTGTAATCAACTACGACGCGTTTAACGGCACCAGTTAATTATAATTATTCTCTGCTTGTTTGTGATCGACTTTCGTTGAGACCTGTTTAGACATTTTTTTTTATGATTAGCTCTATGTTTTTGTGACTAATTTGGTCAACATACTAAAAGGTAAGGAAAACATCGTGAGGAAACCAGCACGCCTGAGAGTTATTTCTCGACGGCATGTAAAGCCAAGTCAGAGCCCATAGGTGGCATAAAAGCTGTGACACCAGGTTAGGCACTAACCACGTGATAAAGAAAGAAGACAAAAAGGTAAAATAATTAAAGAAGTTTTTGAATGACAATAAACTTAGTTTCTTTACACAACAGTATTTCGTACTTGCAGTCCACAAGAATGTATGTAACAGTTGCCTTACATATATAACAGAATACAGTAAAGTACCTAATTATTTATGAATTTATTATGACTCATAATCTAGCGTTTTACATAGACGGTGTAGAAATACTATGTCCTTGATTAACATATAATATAATTTGAAAATTAAACTCAGTCTTAAAATGCAAGAGTAGGATATAACACTACAACTCATCGTAACGTCTTGCAAAACCAATAAAATAATAATAACTGGAATTATTTGTGGAATATATTAAAACATTTAGTAAATAACAAAATTGTAAAAATGACTCACTTGGGATACAATGAATATACGTCATAAGAAAAGCTGCCTACAGACAATTCAACCTGACGCCCGATAAAGCTGATGGATAGACAAGCTGAGGTAATAAGTGTCAATCTATTTGGACTCACCCTGTTGGGAGTTACCAATCGTGCGTCAAGTTGAATTGTCTGAAAGAAGCTTAAATACCTGTATTCATGATAAATAAAAGTTGCATAACATTGTTGCAGCAACATGTTTCTGTGTTCCTGTAAACATGTTGCAGCGGAACGTTATATCACTGCACCAGGTTCGTGTGTGATGCAACACAAAATTATGTTGCTACACCAGTTGTCAAACTTTTGTTTACCATAAATTCAAGGCTGGTCATAAAACAAACAAATAACAACACCATAGACAATATTACTTCTATACAGTCTATTCGATGCGGCTCTATGCGCCCGCAGTGGAAGTGTAATATCATAGGATGAAGGAATGTCACCAGTAGAAATTCTAAGAGATTACAAGATTAGTATCTTAGCGTTAATTTATAATACGGAACCAGAAACTGTATAGTACAGAGATTCCAGACAGTCCTAAGTAAGTTAAAAATCATGGTAACTATGTTATATGAGTTGACTTTTATAGAACTTAGCTTGACATCAGAACATTGCGTCTTTTGAAGTGAACTACTTTACGGATTATTCAGTTTTCATAACTTAAGATTTATTTTCATTGTTTTTTCTTTCCAAATTAACTAAATATATCCGTAAAGACGATAACTTTTCCCTCCCTCGAGCTTAAAACCTAACATTTGATAATATAAACAACAAATACAATTTATTTAGTAAATACATTCGTTTTCAATTACAGTAAGTGTTCGTTAGTAATTTAGTGAAATACAAATTAGTGTTATAGTACTTATTTATAAAAAATCGAGTAAGCATATTTTAAGTATTTTTTTTTAAGAATGTAAAAGTAATCACGATTAGGGAATGTTATAGAGATTATACAAAGTAAATAATTTTGAGGTAAATTTTCTGAGATTATAAATATTTGTGTACATACCTAATAATGCAGTACATAAATGAGTACTTAAATAATAATTGGAGGCTCCTCCAATAACAACACAGGCTGTACGATTCGATATCAAAATAAATAATATTAATATGTTAGATATCACCTCGCATATTGCCTTCTTATTAGTGTGACTACATAATATACATCATAATATATTATTGAAACCTTACCTAAACCTTACTTGAGATAAACGCTACCAATATTAAAGCAAATGTAATCGTCTACATTCTGGGAATGTACCATTATAAAACAGTATACCTATTTATTTACAACGAAAATTATAAAAATACATTATGATCAATTCAAACGATAATTACATTTTTCTACGCTACATTAAGCTACAAGGTCAAACAAAACAAATGTTTAAAAATTGATATCTTTGGAAGAACAATGACAGCCACATACAAGCGAAGCAGACGCCGACACCAAGCGACCACGCGGTAACATGTGGGGACGTGGGTGATGCAGCGATATACAGGGAACTATGACCACTATGTCCAGAAATGTATTGTCCATTATCCTTTGAACTCTTTGGCAATATTAGTTTACAGATACAACAAATTATTACTCAATTTGTAGTTTGGTGTTATTTAGGAAGGGTATTAATAAAATTCTTTAGTTTACTGGCTGCCCCAGTACTACCAATACTTAAACTTCACCGATCAAACGTTTATAAGATAAAGGGTGCTTGAAATATGTAATCATCACTGACTTCCACTGGATAGTTCTATGAACTACATCCAGTCACTAAATAAGTTTACAAAATATTACTATTGATACGGGTCAGATATGAAGGGAACATGATAAATTGTTAAACATCACAGATACGTCAGTTACAAGAGATTCGATGAGAACTGTTACAAATTATATTATGGTACTACTTTCATGTGTTAACACAATTTACTAGGAATGGGTGATGCAATTATTACGATTACAATAGATACTCCAAAGAATCCTACAGCTGACCCACATTACAAATTGAAGTTTACGTGCATTTTCACCCTAAATTCATTGCCATAATCAAGTAAAAATGCACATAAAGCAAAACTCGCTGCCTCATTACCAAAAGGTATCAACCAGGATCAAATCTTTCCAACACGCCCACAGGTCTAGTACAATAACGGTCGCGATCTATAAAAAGAGGGCGACAACAGTCCTAAAGGAATCATGTCGTTAGTTAGGCCGGGTAGTCGCTGGCGGCGCCACTGTCGCCGGCGGGCGCGGGCGCGGGCTATAGCGGCGGCGTCGGCTCCGCGCCCGGCGGCAGCGAGTGCACGCGCGCCGACAGCAGGTTGTGCAGGATGAACACGGCCGGCTTCGGGCTGCCTTCCATGTCGAGCTCCTGGGGAATAATAGTGAGGGTGTGAGAGAGAGAGAACTAGACAATAATGCGATAAATCTACAATTTTTATATCAACATCAACCAGCAGTTATAGAAGGAAGTTTACCATACCCTGCAACTCGTCATATTTGGGTCTGAAATATTGAAGATACCCCAGAATGTATGATGGCTTTGAGGTTTGACCTTTGCTCGTTAATCACGTTGCATAGTCAGAATTATTTTAACATCTGTGTTTGGTTCACAAAACTTTTTTTCTGACAAATGAGGTTTTATAAGCCAGCATGATCGTGCAAATATTCGACGCATAGGGAGGGCATCGTTTGATACTTGAAAGACTTTCATTTGAAAAATCAAACTGTACTTACGACCGTATCATCATCGGCGAAGTGCAGCCACAAGGCGGTGCGGTCGTCGTCAGCCGAGGCGCGCAGCGCGTGCAGCGGGCGCCGGTACAGTGCGCGCGCGCCGCCGCGACCCAGCGAGCCCGCCGCCTCCCACACGCACACGCCGCCCGCGCCCAGCGACAGGCGGGCGCACGCGCCGCGGAAACGACATCCTGGTAATCAACATATCTGTTGTTAATCAAATTACATTGTAATAATGTTACTGTCAGCCTATAATCATCAAAATGATTCACATGTAACGAAAATACTTCTTGTTTTTTAATAATACAATAATTTTGATGGCACTGACAGTAATTTCTCGTGTATTTAGAGGGCCTATTAGACCTTATAAGAAATTACGTACTACAAACATAAAAACACAAACATCATATCATGGAGTACTCACGGAATGTAAACTCGGGCTGCGTGCGCACGGCATGGTGCGCGCCGTCCACGAGCGCGCCGGCCGCGGCGGCCAGGTCGTGCGGCGTGTCGGCCCGCAGCGCGCGCACGGCCAGGCCGGCCGGCGTGCCGGCGCGCAGGCCCAGCGCCGCCGCGCCGCCCGGCCCGCGCCGCCACCACGCCAGGCGCGTGGCCGCCAGCCCGAAGCACTCCGTGGGCGCGCACCACGCCTCGCCCGACCAGGGGGCCGCCTCGTACAGTCTGGTGATCATCAAACATATTATTCATTTTGCGTTTGGGTGGGAGAATTGATCATTCGTTTTATCCCAGTTCCCCAAGAAGGCCAGCAGCGACTTGGTGTTACTGGCAATCTCTCTGAGAGCCTGGGTTACCGAAGTACTATGTGGCGAGCTCAAACACAAACAGAAACACGGCACCACCAGAACGCAAAATGAGTTAATCCATACTAAAATTGTAAAGCTGAAAAGTTTGTTTGTTTGGTTGAACATGCTAATCTCAGGAACTATTAGTTCGAATTATTTTAGTGTTGGATAGCTCATTTATTGAGGAACACTGTGGGTTACACAATATCACGCTACGACCAAAAAGAACACAAGTCAGAAGTGGCGGGTAAAACCGCGGGGCACAGCTAGTATTTTATAAGTTTCTCGGCGATGATTACCTGATTTCTCGATCAGTGATCGCAACAAAAGTGGGTTGCCATCCATCTGCTTCATCAGAACTGTCAGACCCGCCGGAAGCACTCATCTGTAAAGACCAGATATCGTATTAAATATATCATCAACCAACTTAATAATTTTACCATGGTCATTCTAAAACCCATCTAAAGATTTTCACAGTTTTTCAGTATTTGCCTCTTACTTTGCGTCAGTGTAAAAATCAGCGATCTTTATTCCTGTTACAAAGGCCACTGTTGGGTTGCTGATGTCAGAAGGGGAGAAAATGTAAAAAACGTTTAATTTGAAATTCATTCTTACATGATCCTGAGGAGGCCGCCTCGCCAGCCAGCCAGCATATCGTACATCTCCAAGCAGTGGCCGCAGTCGTGGGCGAGCGCGCGCCAGGGCAGCACGTGCCGCGCGTCGCACGGCCGCGTGCAGCGCGCGGTGCCAGCCCGTCGCGCCCTGCGCACTGCCCGCGCGCAACGCTAGAGCGTGCACACCATCCGGAGAGTATATCTCGATTGTTCGCTCTTCTACGATTAAGAAAATAATAAGTTATTTCAGGTTTTAATAACAATCAACAAATACTGCATATCTGTGTTTTATGCCTGAAAAGTACTAACAAGAACAAGTCTCAAAAATTTTATGATACTGTCGGACACAGACACACAACTATCCTGCATTGCAGATCGAAGGATATCTACAATACCACATCAGCAACCGTCGAGCAGTAGCCCACCAGACACAACACCTGTTTAGTCAGAGGAACCTGCCTTTTCAATGGAGGATGAGGAACTATCTACCCTATTCTTCATATCTCTTTTCTTTTGCGTACAAACTATATTATAAAGATTTTCTACCTGGATCACGATGACGCAAATTCTTGGCGATACAAGCCATCAGCAGAGGCACGTAGCGCGTGTCAGCCCTGCGGCGTCGAGGGGAGGGGGGCGATGGGGGCACGTCCGCCATGAAGCCTCGCTGCAGCTCCCATCCCACCTCACTGATGATTGACGCCTTGCGGAAGTATGGAGTCACCTCCCGGAGATATTTGACTGTGGATAGAAATTTGATTTTAATATTAAACCATAATCATACCCATACATCTCTAAGTCACTAAGTCTCAAAATTGTCCCAAATGAGTTATTACAATGACTTTCCAATAATTAATCATGAATCTACCATTGTATGATCTGTTCACACAGACAAATGAATAAAATGGTTTTGTGAAGACATTTTAATTTATTTTCTTATCTTAGTCATTATCTGCCTAGCGCTAATGGCTTTACGTAGGTCTGGGTAGGTACTGGATGGTAGGCCATCCACGGACCAACCTTGCTAAGCAATGATTTACCCAGAAGAACCCATGCAGCTATTATTTTTAACACCAAGGTCCAATAATTATAAAACTTTACCAGACCCTTTTATTAATTAGGCAAGAACAGGTTTATAATAGCCTTGGTATTTGACTGGTACTTTCGAAGCATTGAGTTGAAGGTTGAAGAATCTTGGTAATTAATTGTACCATTGCAGTGGATTTTGCTTTAGAAAAATCCACTGCAACAAAAACAGTACAACTGTAACCTAAAATACTAGAAACCTTTTTATAGAACAGGGTACATTTTAATATTCTTCTTCTTAGCGTGTCAATGGCAAAAAGTTCAAATGTTATGTTTAGCCCAAAACTCAGCCATGCGAACTCCACTCACTGATGCAGTAAGCAGATCATCAAGTGTCCAGGTGATAGGGGGTGGGGATTATAATTTATTTGGAACAACTGATTAAAAATTATAAGGAAAACATAAAAAAATTGAAGTAATATTTATAAACCATAAGATATGGCTGTATCTGAGGTGTCAAAATCAAAATCAAAATCAAAGCATTTATTTCAAATAGGCCAGTTACAGGCACTTTTGAATTGTCGAAACAAAGACCAAAATAGCTATAGTCCCAGTCACAAGGCATAAAAACTGTGAAAGTACTGTAGTTGTCCATTCCCTAACGTAGATCTCTATGGAGAAGAACGGGCAAGAAACTCCATGGACACTCTTTTAAATCAGAATACTTTTACAAACTCTTGGTTACATTATTCATGTTGAGATGGTACATTATGTGAGAACGATGTAGCAAGATGTGTACGTTAAAAGTGTCCATAGTAAACAATTCAAAAAAAAAAAAAGAAAATCAATTCAAATAAGCCGTGGCAACCAAGAGATGACCAGTCACAACTGACAGCGCCCGTTCACGAACATGACGCATGTATCAGCACCATTCAACTCAACCATTTTGAAGGGAACTAAATGATCCGACACACGCGCCACCATCAGCGAGACATTTGAGTGAGCATGACACACTCCTAACCGCCAGGGCACATTCAAGTCAAGAAAAGACGTAGGTTTCCCGCGAATGACAGCTTTCTATTACATAGTACTCACACAATATGGGCTATGCGGCTATATAATAATGTGTATGTGATTAGTCAACAACCACAATACAGAACATGCCATAATGTTTATAACATTCCTACCCTTAAGTCTAGGGCTTCTTCTCTGTGAGACATAGTGGCCATTAATCCATCACATGGGCCCAGTACATCTATTGTGCAAACCATGGCTAAAATTATTGAAACAATCTCACTACTACTCTGCAAAAGTTTGTGAAGATGGATGGTCGGATGTTTGTTATTCTTTAACACAAAAACAACTGAACAGATTTGGGTGAAATTTTGCAGTTACAGTTTTTGCCTATAGCCTGAATTAACACATAGGACACTTTTCATCCCAGCAGTGTAATCCCATGGGACAGTTAATGAACTCCATGCGGCAAAACCATGGGCATGAGCTAGTCATTCATGACTAGGCAACCATAATCTTCATAAGTTTAATTTCTTAGCATAGACAAATTGGCTCCAGCTCTATCTATCTATGATGCACAGTCAGAACAGCCCTGAAAAGCTCAATTAACAACTCCATGCCACTGAATTGGTGTAATTAAAGTCAATTTAGTTAGCCTGTGCCCTATAACTAGAGATGTTTCAAGCATTACAACATTCAATAATAATATGACTTATGATCACTTGCCTTCCAACTGGACCATCTTCCCTGCTCTTTTCAATGCTTTGACTGCTTCCTCATGTGTTGCATCCTTCAGATCTTCCCCATTCACAGATAGTATGGCATCACCAACATATAACTGTTCTGTAAGGTCAGCTGCCATGCCCTTGAATATTTTCGATATTAATATAGGCATATTATTTTCTATACCACCCTTTATTGAGATTCCCAACCCATTATTGTCTGACTTCACCACTTGTACAAGGCGTTTTTGATTCGCAATCGCTTCAGGAACCTCTGTGAAATCACTGTTCGGAGTCTCTACATTGTTGTTGTTCAGAGTGCCGTTCAGTGTCGTCGTCGCGTCGTAGCCATCATCTAGACACACACTTAGATAATCCTCTTCCAGCGTACAATGGACGCGATACCATACGCCGCGCACCAGGGTTTCTAGTAAACCTGATCGTGTGCAGGTTGCACTGGGGCTATCACTGCCCCCGCTGGAAGCTCCGTTCTCCACCATAATTTCTCTTGTTTTCACAACAAACAAGAAAATATGAGTTAACCGCGACTTTAATTACGACATTCACAATATTGTTGCTATCCAAGATATATCTTAATTCATTTTACGTCTAGACATTTACTACTTACTGCTACATAAAAAACAAACGCAGTTTATTAAATTAACATGATAAAATACGAATTTATTGCACAATCGATAGGTACCTATACAGTTTTGACAGCCCGCACGCCCCTGTCGTGAATGCCACAGATAAAAAATATGTGTAGTGTTGCGAAGCTTGAACATCCGTAGAGCTCTTGTAGAGCTTGCCGTTGCCGGGGAGCCAGCTGTTTAAAACCCTGCATCCCATCTTCCTACCTAGCAAATCCAGCAGTGCTGCAGTTCTAGAAACCTCAAAAGGGCGCAAATGTAACAACCTTATTGGGTGTGTATAATTAAATATATGGGGTTGAGTTCTTCATATTTTCTTCAGAAAATCGCGAAGCTATCATTAACATAGTAAAGCAATGTTTTGTTACATTATATTACTATTTCAAGATTTTTAAGTAAATATTATAATTTAAACGGTCTTCAACGTGACACTTAAATCGATTTATCACAACCTCGATCAAAACTTTTAGTCGATTTTAAAAAAAAATGCTCGTTTTACACTTTGACGTTTGACGTACACTTTGATGTTAAATGTCCATTTCGATGGATGTTGTTGTTTTCTAGAATGTAAACCAGAGAAGTAAATTAAAACTCATAAATTTAAGCTATAACATTCATTTATCTTATTCAAAGTAACTTTGTACATTATTGTATTGAACATGGAGATGTGTAGAGTATGTTTATCAACTGAACAACATATGCTTCCATTAGATGAAACTTTCATCAACAACTATAACTTGTTAACAAATCTTAATGTAAGTATTAGTTTTATTATCTTTATTAATTCATTCAGTTATTAAACTATTAAGACAATTTTCAAGCTTATCTAAATAGTGTGTTCTTACTTAAGACCTTGAAGATGTTTCTTTATCTACTTGTAAAATAGTTATTTTTGTTGTTTCAGATTACTTTATTAGACGGTATGCCACAGTATTCATGTCAGACATGTTTGGACACGGTCAAATGCTTTATAGAATTCAGGGAAAAGTCAATAACAGCAGAAACTACATTGAGAGAAATTCTTTATTCTGTGAGTATTAGAGGTTCACCTAAGATTCAGAGACAAAGTCGAGAACCTTGTAATTGTAACTTTGTAACCATTACGATCCAAATTTTTTGATCTTAACATATTTTAGTACTTCACTAATGCTGATTAAATGGTTTCTTTCAGGACATTAAAACAGAAAATATAACAGTTGTTATAGAAATTGATAAGAGCTCTTCAATTTGTGAAAATGAGAAGCTAGTGGCCATAAAGTCAGAGATTAAGAAAGAAAACTGTGATGATATTGATGAAACAAATTTAGACAATTTTGATTACGACTTTTCTGAATGTGAACCGGATGACATAAATGTTAAAAAAGAAGAAGGTATTGCAACATACAAACTTAAACCCACACCTCACTCACTTGGGTAGGCTGAAACTAAGGAATACCACCGGCTGAATATATATTATTATTAAAACATTCCGTCTGAACATGACCTAGTAATAAATCAAAAAAAGTTTTATTTGGTTGCCTATGTGCAATGATAAAAGTAAAGCAAACAACCATGATGCCTAAACTGAAAAAAAAAAAAATTCAATAACAATCAACTTTCATAATATGGACTCTGCAATCATTGTACCGTTTGTACCTCATTGCGCGGCTGGGTAAAGTGCTTGATTCAGAAAGCAGTACTCCTGGACACGGCACGCATATTGAGGCGGTTCCTCTCTGGAGCCCTGACCACCATCAGCCTGTACCTTGTTCCTGATGCCGATGGGCCATCTATTTTTTATATTTTTAAATGTTTTGTTTACTTTTGTTTTTGAAAATATTTAAAAATGTATTAAGAGAAAGAATGAATAAAGGACATAATAATATTTATTTAATCTGACAACATTGGTCCATTGGTTTGGTTTATGTAAGGTTTGTACCAAATGGCATTCTGGTACAAACCTTACATATAGGAAGGGAGGGAGCTGATACATGTGTATTTCCTTCTTTTTGTTATATTCTTCTTTTAAAGTAATAAAATATGTACATTACAAAACAAATTTTAATTTCAGATGAGAAACCAAAGAAGTATAAAAGAAGTAACAAGCTCAAAGAAAAAACATCGAAATTGTTAGAAAGCATTGCCAATGGACTTGTGGAAGACAAGTGGTTCTGTGGTAAATATCATTAGTTAGTTATTGTTGTTGAAATCCTTATTATTTATGTACCATCAGAGATTTTTTTTTTTTTTATAATACCTTGCCCCACACTAGGAATTTCTCCTGTATCGTGGGTGCGTTTACAAACATTTATACTCACATACACAAACAGCCAGATCCGGAACAACTACCTGTAGATCATACAAATATTTGCTCCGTGCGGGGATCGAACTCGCGACATGCAGCGCAGCAGCCGATCGCTCAGCCACTACGCCAACCGTGCCGTCAAAATTGTGAAGCAAATTGACACAAAATCAATTTGCCTTGTTACAGCTATTTCATACAACTGCCAATGAACGACATTTTGTGATTTTAATTAAAATACAGTAGATAAAATGTTGGTATTGTCCCCAATGTGCATCTCAGTTCTTTTGCCTATTGTGATCTATTTATTTATTTTATTTTACAAAAGTACATTAATGTTTTATTGCATGAACCATGTTATAATAAAAGGCTTATTATTTTATTTCCAGGTATTTGCCCTAAGTCGTTTGAAGAAAAAACTGCCTTAAATAGTCATCTAGATAGCCATACTAAGGACCGACAGTGTGATCTTTGTAAAGAGCAGCTGAACAGCCTGTCTCAACTCCTTGCCCATAGACTGGTTCATGTCCCATTGAAACAGAGTAAATGTCACATTTGTGAGAAGAAATATAAATCTTGTGTGTATCTGGAACATCACTACAGGAATTTTCACATTGAACAAGATGTATGTATATTTGTAAATTCTATATTATTAAAATTCATTCCTAATTGCTGTTGCACTTAAACAATTATCAACTTTGTGGGAGTATAAATTAAGTTGATTTCAGAATGACTATTGAAAAGTTATAAAAATGTTTATAGTAAACAAAAACAGTTTTAAACTAAACTTTATGTGTGGAAATTAAAATTATTTTTTCTAAAAACACATATTATTTCCTTACATTTTTGGAAATTACATGGTTAACGCAGGTGTTTTAATTCGAGATTTTTTTTCAGGACAGAAATCTATTTTGTAATGATTGTCCATGGACATGTAGCACACCAAAAAAACTAAACAGTCACATTCTGCAAGTACATTCCAGTATTAAGTATATTTGCGACGTGTGTTCGAAAGGGTAAGTCTATACGAGCTTATTGCAAAAAAGAAACAGACAAGTGCGAGTCTGACTCGCGCACCGAGGGTCCCGTACAAACTTGTATGTTGGTGGTTTGTCCATCACGGAAATCAGGTCTTAAAGATTTAAAGGAACAAGTTCATAAGCTCTTCAAAAATGATAAGTCGAACTGAACAAAAAAATAATAATTTTGCAGTTAAAATAATACTCTCCCATACATCGATTTGGACCGGTCAATGTGGCGACACTTTGGGGAGGCCTATGTCCAGCAGTGGACGTCTTTCGGCTGAAATGATGATGATGATACATCGATTACGTCACGTTCAATTCTGCAGTTCATGTAAATTTGCAATTGCAAAAATATTTTCTTCCAGCTGCGTATTTATACGCACGTATACCGCCTTCACAAGCCAGTCTATTTCACTAAAGAACTCCCACAACAAAATGCTCAATATTTTTTATTTTTTTTATTTCAGTTTCCAGAGCAAAATGAGTTTGAAATCGCATATAAGGTCACACGGTATAAATAAAAGTTACGTTTGTGATATGTGTGGGTTCTCCTGCAAATATAGTGGTGGACTAAAGGTTTGTGGTTCTTATTTTCTTTTATTAGGAATTTCTCGAAACCTGGCGTCACGATTTGGTTGTCGGAAATAGGCTCGCCCCAGGTTACATGGGGCCTAAACAAAAAAAGAAACTTAACTGGAACTGTATAGCTACACCTCTGTGTAACCCTTCGAGATTTACAGGCGTGATGTTAAAGTTCTCTTTTACCTATTGCTTTTTTTTTTTTTTAATTATCCTATTCTGTACCACTGCTGGGCAAAGGCCTCTCCCGTAAGCCGTCACCTCCTTCTGTGAAGCAGTCATGCTAGCGAAGGAGGTGGCGGGACGTGAGAGGGAACGAACCTCATGTCCCAGCCGCCGCGGGAGACGCCCTGGGCGTCGGGGGTCACGTGGTGGCTCCCGGCCACTAGTAGGCGTAGGCCCGTGGACGGCGAGCTTAGCCCATAGCTCGGCGTCCACGGCTAAGACGGCCGGTCGCTCACCGACCGGCCGTCTTATGACGACAGGCCGTGTCGACGGCGAGTTCGTGTTCCACGCTCGCCTCAAAGAGATGTCAGCAACGATGTAGGGGTCTGCAAGGGCCGATGCCTGCCAGGGCTGCGGGACTGTTCGAAAGAGATACCGTGGCCCTGGAACACAAAGGGCAAAGAAGGAACAAGGATAGGTTTTAGTCAGTACAAGTCTGACACTCCCTTCCGCTCCGCCCAGAGTGGGGGGGGGGTCATTCGATGAATACCCATCCGAAAAAAAAAAGGCCTCTCCCATTCCTTTCCAACTCTCCCGGTGTTTTGCCTCTGGCCAATCAGTCAGGAACGAGTCCAAATCGTCACGCCAGCGTTTCTTGGGCCTGCCTCGGTGACGATTCTGGCCCATATTCTCTCTAATGAAATAAAATAGATCTAACAAAGCTAATTATCAATTGCAGGACCATAAAATAAGAAAACATAATCCACAGAAGGTTTACTGCAAGCAATGTAAGAGACCATTCCCGAGCCAAGTGGCGCATGATAAACATAAATGTACGCACAAGTTACATGTATGCCCTAAATGTGGTCTTCAGCTCGACGGAAATTCTAGAGTGAGTAAGATGAATACAGTACTATTATTTAAGTTGCACTTCCACAATGTTTGTTTCCGATGACTTAAAATTGGGAAACATAGTTGTACAGCTGACCTCGTTATTGCATTACCACCTTAATCTTAAAGTTGGAGTGGTTCGTTGCCCGTGGTACGCCATAAATGTCAATTTCTATTTTACTTTCAAAACCAATCTGACTGTTAAATAGTTTCAACCTTAGTGAAGTTGCGAATAACTGGTGTATTGTCCTGAAAAGGGCTAAAACAATTACGAGGTCGAATACCAGCTGAAGAAACCAGTAGTTTTTTTGGATCGACTGCTTATCTGACCTCCACAACCCAGTAAATAAGTTATACGATACCCTTTAGTAAGAGTTTCGGGCTTCTGACGGCCCGTAACAACTGTCAAAGATCTGCAAAGGACACAGACCACATCAAAAATTAAAAAAAAACACCCAGTTTATAATGTACCCTGTACCATTTCAGTTAAACAGGCACATGATGAAACACAGCGACATACAAAAGTACGAGTGTACCAGGTGCCCGGCTAAGTACAAGTCGCCGGGGGCGCTGAGAGCTCACTTGGACCGACATGACGGCAACCGAACGAAGCAGTGTGAATACTGCCCCGCCAAGTTTTATACTGCCACTGTGCTGCTCAAACATCGACGGATACATACTGGTAGATACTTATGGGCTATTGAAATCCTTGTTTCAACCCATGTTATTCCCACTTAGACAAATTTCAACTCTATTACATTGTAAATTAAGTCGATTTCAGAATGATAACATGATAATATTTGGAAACAAATCATGAAAGCAGACTAGATACTAACACTAATTACCGCAGATCTTTGGTCTTTATTTTGTCTTATAACATCGGACTTGATCTGTAATGTTGCTATAATTGGTGGTAAATAAATAAATAAATCTTTTGTGTACTGCCTACAAGTCACTATCTCTTCGGCTTCTCCCAAGCTCTAAAAATTCGTTATCTATGTTCATTAAACGAATTTACAGCATATCAAAGTGACACAGGCTTGAAATTAATTTATTTGATTTGTTGAATTTGGTTTAATCCCCAGGATAAGGGTCAAGCATTTTCTGTAATACAGGTAATTTATTTTTTAACCCAAAATAATTCTATTTCAGGTGAAAAACCATATGTATGCAAGGTGTGCAATAAAGGGTTTACAGGAAACCATAACCTCAAAGTACATATGAAAGTACACGGGGAATATTTAATTGTTAAAAAGAATAGTGAACAAGAGGATTTAACGAAATGTAATGTTACCAAGTCAAGGTAGTTGGGTTTTACTAAAATTTATATTTGTTATTTAATAATATAATTCTTTCAAATTGTAATGTACTTGAAGAAAAATAAATTATTTTTAGAAAACTTTTAAAAATTATTTATTATAGAAATACAATTTACATCTAAGTAAGAAACTAAGTGTATCACATACAAAAAAAAGTCTTTGGCAAGTACAGAAAGTACTATTATAAAATATAAACATTCATCAAAAAAGGATATAAAAAAATGGATAACCGGTAAAATTTCACAAAAAGCAATTGGATAGTTTTAGGAAAATAATAAGTCTTACTTTATACTTAGATTACGTTTAGGTACTAACAGGCAAGCATGGATGTGCCACCAACAAACACCACACAAAGTTGAATAAAATAGGTGATGAGCTGCCAACTTACTAGCTTACATGCTTTATTGTTTGTAGGCTCAATTTTATGAGTTGGTAGCACTTTGCTATAAACACATACTGTTTACATGAGATCGCATTGTAATGCTGCCAATTTTATCAAATATCATGATACATACACCAGTCAAAAGTGTCCAATTCACTCCATGTGAAGATTAAATTTTCTAAAATAAGTACAATATTGACAATTGTGTAGTTTTGATATTTTCAGTCAGTCTTATAAGCTAATACAACATTTGAATTTTGAAACACTTATTTAGTTGGAACACACACAGCTTCAGACATGTACTATTCATTTCATAATAGTTATGTTATGCAGAAAACATGCTAAAAATAAAACTAGCATGATTGAGCTTAGAAAATGCAAGCCACGAAAAAAATATAAAATATATTATGTTGCTGTTGCTGTTTATTTAATACTAGATTGTGATACTTTTGATCATAATTTCCTGCTGGAAGATTTTGTATGAAGCGTGACCTGCGTACATTCCGCCATTTAATTTTATTTTGTAAAATAGCGGCCACATATAAAACCTATATTAATACTAATAAAATCAATGTTGTACTGTGCCGTCAGTGAATAGATTCTAACTTTGATGGCTTATATCTCGGAAATATAACGCTTTAGAAGATTTTGCTTCATAATAATTGTGCGTGGCCGCTATTTTGAATATAAAATAAAATGGAGTAAGTTAGGCAGGCCAAATGATACAAAGCCCTTTTCTCCGAATAAAATTATAAAATGCTTATGTACAGTCAGTGACCCTAAATAAGTATCCACCTCACCAAGTTAACTTCTAGAAAGGGTAGAGTGTACTTATCTCTGGACTCTGGCCACCGACCATACGTACTTAAACTCTAAGGACGTCAGCTAGTTGTACTGTACGCCATTAATAAGTAACTAATAAATACTTCCAAAGTAAGATTTCTTGTTATCATGCATACTTAAGCCTAAAATAAACTAATTATCTAAAATAAATAATTGACAACGAAATAATAAACTCATAACTCCATTACGGTCTTAACTATATGAACTAATAACTAACTAATTAAATAAGTAAAGCCAATTGAATATTTATGTACTTAATTTTCATTGTTTAGCCAAAAACAATTAGGTACTCATTTACATTATAGTACACAACCTTTATTAAAACTACACTTAGACGTAAATGTAAAGGAACTAATGGAAAGTACTAAACATGGGAATCCATTCAAGACTTCCAGTACGTTATTCTGATAATATAAACTAAATTAACTCGGCAGTATTTTGTCAAGTAAATGAAGACAGGCTTAATTGTGACTTAAAGTCGGATAACATAACAGAGTATTGAACAACCTGAAGTAAACGAAGTAGCATGCACTTTTCGCACATTTTTTTATGTAAATGCTTTAAGATTGGAAGTGACACACTCACATACAAATAACATATGAAGACTAAACTGTTACAAAAACTACTTCTTTTTACAAATCTATCTTAAACTAGAACACCTCTTCTTAGTGTAAAAATGCATAAAGCATCAAAGAAACATGTCGAATATTGGCTATCTATTTTACCAAGGAGTTGTATACAAATGGAGTGTAAATACGCACTTTTTATCTCTAGAATCGCCAACAAATTCGTGAAGTGTGCGACATGTAGTTTTGATAAGCAATCGTGCGGATATTGTGTGATGAGGTGCGGAACTTATCGCTCCATTTATCCACTACTCCGTGATTTGTACCATCTTAAATTTCGTTTCCAAACTGTGTGTTGGGTAGTATCCTAACAACTGTGTCTTTCGTACCTATTTTGTCAGTATCGATGAGGGATCCCGAGCTGTGTTTCTTTGTTTTGGGCGCGAGTGGCGGGACCTCGCTGCAGGTAGAACAGTTATCATCGGTGACCTTAGAACTGGATCCAGCGACGCTGAACTTTTTCAGACTGCCGGTGGCGAGGGATCCGTTGGAAGAGGAGCAGTGTGGAGGCAGCAGAGGTACTCTCTCCTGCAAGTCTCGGCTGGAGCCCGAAGGCCGATGTCCGAAACCACTGCTTCCTGCCTCAGAAGGTGCGATTTCTGGACACCCGCCCATATTTATCCATTCTTGGATTCTGTAACAATTTTGGTACATTACATTTTGTTCAAACACCTCTTGCCCTGAATGGAACAGTGTTTGGAAAAAGTGTGAGAGCAAGAAATCGGCGTGTCTTCCAGTCTCGTCACACCGATTGAAACGCGTCCAGATCAATATTTAGCTAACACCTATATGTATACTATACCTATTAACAATTTCCTCGAAGTTGGGTCTCCTCTGCGGCGTGTGCTTCCAACAGTCCCTCATGAGTGAGTACATGGGTGGTGGACAACTCGCCGGCGCAGCCAATAGCTCTCCACCACGCACCATAGATATCACTTCTTGATTACTATACCTGTAAAAATAAACCAAATACCTATGTAATAAAATTGAAGACCAAATTATCAAGTTGGCTGTTTAGGAGGGTAGAATAGACTTTTGGTACTCAAAAAAAAACCACAATTCGGTCGGACTACCACTCACTTGAATATAAGAACCTCGTAAAAAAATATGTAGGTAGGTACCTACCTAACGTTGAACAAAAACAAGTAATGAGCTAATCAGACACTAGCCTTCAAAACAAATGACACATAATTACATGTCTGCTACAATGATATTATTATGTTCTTACCCATAATACGGCTGTAATCCATAGCTGTAGATTTCCCACAACACTACTCCATACGACCAAATGTCGCTCTCGGTGGTGAACTTCCCATAAAGTATGGATTCTGGGGGCATCCACCTCACAGGCAGCAAACTTTTTGACTGTACCTAAGATATAAATGTTACACTTTTAATTCTTTTGTCCCTTTTCTAAATAACGAAAAATGATTATTTATAATCGTGATCTAAATGGCATTAAGTGAAAATCTACAACAGCTTGAACATTAGAAATTCCAACGCGTGATGCCCTGAGATCTTCGATAGATATCACGAATTTCTCGCGCAACATAGAAATATTGCATGCCAAGCATTCACGGCAATCAGTAACCATTAATTAAATTCTTTACTCCTGCATAAAATGCGCTTGAACATAATTATGGCCATATCACAGTTTCTTTTTTAAAAGTAAACTTTTGCAGAAATATACTCACTCTATAATAATCTGAACTGTAGATATCTCTGGAAAGTCCAAAATCAGAAATTTTCACAACAAAATCATCGGACACCAGACAGTTTCTGGCTGCCAGGTCTCTGTGAACATAATGGTGGGAAGCAAGATATTGCATGCCCGATGCAATGTTATTCGCGATGTTTAGCAATCTCATGGGGGGCAGTCCCTTCCCAGAAGGTGGCGCGCGTCCCATCAGAAACTCGTGAAGGTCTCCACGAGCCATAAACTCAAACAACATACATAAAGGTTCTTCTCTCAAAGCCACACCAACAATACACACTATGTTGTCATGGGTTAATTCAGATATCAAGTCTATTTCTCTTCTGAAGTCTGCCTGTGTTTTTGCTGAGGCATTTTCTTTCAGCGCCTTTACTGCCACAAACTGTGTTTCACCATTCCTCTTCAGTGCTCCCTTGTACACTTTACCAAACGCTCCTTCCCCTAACTCTTCTAAGAATTTTATTTGTGAAAGAGAATACTGTGGAATACGTAGCACTCCATTGCCACGGGTATTTCTTGTCAGATGAGGCTGGTTAGCAATATTGTTCGTCAATAATTCACTCATTTCTATTGGCGAATTCAATCTAGAATTCCCATAGATGTTTTTATCAGCATTAGGTAGATTTATATCCCTTATAGCGGCAGCATTATTCTTGTTTTTATGTCTATAACATAAGCAGATAATAAAACCAATAATTGATAATGTCAAAACAAGAAAAACAATAACTATGTAAATCCAGATTTTATGAGCGCACTTCGGAATATCACAATATTGCTTATCTGTTTTGCCATCCTTCTCTATAATACACCAGGGCTGCTCCAGAACTCCTCCAGGATTTCTACAATAACTGTGTGTCCCAGCAAGTTCAGGGAAATCAGATAATCTAACATGTAACTGTTTGGACCATTCAACACAAGTCATGCCATTATTTGCCACATTGACTCTACCTAGATAACCACTGCCATTTTCCCAGTAACATTCATCATCAGACACCATGACTGCACCAATGCTGATCCTCAGACAGTCTGGATCATCTTCAGGCAGGTCCTGACATTCCTCCAATGTCAGCTGCTGTCCTATATGAGGATGTCTCTTAGCTATTGCATATTCTTTCTGGCACAACTCATTCTCCAATATCTCACAATCTTGTTTGCAGACTCGTCTAAGAACAGTTGAATTGTATCGGAAATTAAACATGGCTGCAAATGAGCTATTTGAATCTGTGTACATACTGGGTAATTTCCCAAGTGGCAAGTTTTCAAAAACAATTTCTGGCAAGTCATCATCATTAGTTTTACTGGTGGCATCAGTTTGGCTGGAGAACAGCTTTTTAGCCTCTCTATAGAATTTGTTGTTAGTGACAAAAGGTTCCCTACAAATAGGAAATGTTGAATAGCACAGACTGGGCACCGCATACCCTTCACAGCGGGGACTGATGTCATTAGAATACTTTGTGACTTGGAAAGCTTTCATCAGCTTGTCTTCAAGTGCTGCTTGACTTGTATTATAAGGAATAAAAACAAATTGAGCTTTTAGATGTTCAGCACATACTCTTCCTAAGTATTCCTGGCATAATGGCTCTAACTTTTGGGGCACAGTAGAATTTGTATAGTTTGCATTGAGTGTTTGTATGTTTTCTGACATCAAACCAGGAGTTGATTGAACATTAATATCCAGTTGACTGAAGATATCAGTATTAGGAAATAGTGATGCATATGTAGGAATCTCATAGTTTTCTATACCTTGTTCAACTTTCAACTGTGATGTCTGTTTCTTCTCATAATTTTGTTTAATCACACATGTGTAGTTACCTTTGTCAGTTACAGCTATATCTTTAATCCTCAGATTTGTACCTATAGTGCCATTGGTCTTATCAATCCTAGTAGTTATTTTCATTCTCTGGGTTGAGTTATCATCTATAATTTTATTATCTTTCAACCAATATACTTTAACATTTTCTAACAGTTTCTGCTGGATATGATCAGGAGGAGATTCCTTCAACAATGTAGCAATGCCTTCCTTATTTTTCGTATATTTTTCAACTTTCGTATAGTTCATTATCGCCTCACATTTGAATCGTACATCGCTTTTGGGTGCTCTGGTGATCACGGGAGGCAAGGTTTTCGAAAAGAAAATGTCAAGTTTTATGTTCCATACTTTCTGCTCCGATGTTGAGTTTGACTTCAGTAATGAGATAGAATCTGTTCTGTCGGATCTTGAAGATTTAATTACACACAAATAGAAGCACAAAACAATAAATACACTGCAGTGTTTCATGACTAACACTTCCCATAACACTGATGCCTATCACAATTTTAAATCGAGCGCTTGTTTCTTATAACACGAACTTATTCTTTTGCGGGGCACAACAAAATGTTTGTTATATTGTATAATTAGCCTTTATGTCATGTTTAAGTTACCTATTTACAACAGAATTCTTTTTATCAAAAATATTAGAAATACGAATGACAGCGAAATAACACCAACCAATATCAATGACAAACTGTGTGTTGCCAGGCGCGTTTTCTAATTTCTGTCATGTGTACACTTTTAAAATAGTTGCCATCCAAAAATTACGTCACGGTTTTTCCCTGGAAAGCATGGGTAGACGTGTATTCAATAGTAACGTTTCGCCAGTTATAGTTGATCTCATTATCCCATCGTTGTTAGCCTAATGCCATTGGGCGGGTTGTGTTGCAAATTTTGATAAATGTCTACTTTTCGTCGTGCTGCAGAAAGACACCCATTTATGAGCCGCAGATTTCTGGGAAATCAGTCACACACACGCAACCACCCCAACCATTTAAAAACAATCAGTAATTATTTTGTATTCTTTATTTTAGAAAATGTAACTTGCAACATTAAAAACAATTTTTAAATAAGTTCATTGGTTTCGGTTTTGTACATTCATTGAATCAGGGAAATCAAAGATTATTTTGATCTAGTTCTTCTTCAATTTCCTCCCTCAGCACCAGTCCACCGAGGAGAGAAGAGTCCGGGGGAAGCCACTCGCAGCTTGTGTCTTCTGATGAACATGCCTGAAAATTTACGATCACAAATTATAAAATAGGCCATAGTACTTCCACTACACGTGTACCTACATGACTTTCACTAAGGGCCTCAGCCTAATCAGACGGTAGTCGTTATTAGGTACAAACTTTCTAGTTTCCAAGTATGGATTTGACTGGATTCGTCAGTCGTGTTTGTCTTTGCGACCGTAAATAAACGCCTGTAAGGTTTTTATTTATTGTGGCAGGGTAAGCAACAAAAGGTAACAGACAGAGTTACCTTTACTTACATTTTATAATACTTTTGTTTTTTGAATTGTAGATTAGTCGTACATCTTTCTAAGTTATCATGACTTGACTGAGCTAACTTTATAATCTTCTGAGAAGGATATAATACGGACCTGACACCTGCAGGACGTAGCCTCAACGTAGTGGTAGGTATCAGTGCCAGGCTGCACTCCAGGGTCACAGTTCCGCAGCTGCACGGAGGCGTGCTTGCGGTCCCCATGGACGCACACCGGGTGGTGCGACTGTTTGTACGGGAACTGCCAGTCTGAGATCTGAAATCAATAAAAAATATGAAAATAAGTAGGTATGTGCAATCAGGGTGCGTGATTTACCAGATGTACCTATGAATATAGAGGAATCAAAAGGATTAGGTTAGGACTGGAGCAGCAGGTGCCGTCCGGTAGTTTCTGCCCACCCCTATAAAACGTGATGTGTCCCTTGTGAAAGCCTAAGCTTGTGATGAGTGACGATCTGATGTTCTGAACACAATAGTGTAGGTTATGGACTAGATTCGACTCTAGCACTTCGGTTTGTCTCGAAAACATAATTATTATGCGTATGGGTTAGGAGCTATAGGTTACAGGTACACCTTTGCGAAGGGATATACCCTTTTTGGGGATTCCAGGCCTGATGTTGTAACCAAATAATTTGTAAATCACAGCCTATCAGAACGCCGCGCAATGATCACTATAAATCAATGCACGAAATATCATCTGCCTATTGATCTGTGTTCGTGTCTAGACATTATCTTGGGTTATGGACCCTGTCCTCAAATTCTCTCGTTTAAAAATCACTCTCACCTCGTAAGAAAGACAGTATCCTCCGCAGCCCAAGATCTTTACATCGTCCCAGCAACGTCGTCCGTTGAGATCGGTCTGCATCGCCTTGTGCGTGTGCCGCTTAATCTTGCAGCGGCCCGTCAGGGATGCGCCCGCACAGATCAGCACGCAGCAACAGAACATCAACGTCAGGGTAGTGGCATTCATGCTTCTCATGAGTCCCGACATTCTGGACACTGCAATATAGGTTTGTATTGATTGAGTACTTTTTACACCTGATGAAACTAGATGGTAAGACTTAGAATAGGTAGTTTAAAAGCTCGGAAAAAGAAAAAACGAAACTGCACGGAGTTAAAAAAGTTCAGTTAGATGAAGGTATTAAAAAAAAAGAAAGAAGGCAGAAGACACTTGTTCCCAAACCTTATCTGAAGCTTGATCCCGAACTGTGTGTCGAATCTCCATCGCAAAATGTTTTTATAAAGGATCGAGGTGGACGTCACGGCATTTCTCTCAGTTCGCTTCACATAGCTATGGGCCACGAGCCATTAGCCCCGCAATTGCGCAGTTAAGCTGGATAAAAATAGAGAAGAATCGCCTCTTAGAATACATCACATTTGCATAAGTACTTAATTTAGTGCCTTTAGCTCTGTTAGACGAAATACTGTTGCTTCTAGATAGGTGCCTATAGATTTACAGGATATAAAATAAAGACTAGATCTTATCTATAGGAATCTATAGGAGCATGAGAATAATGTAATCTCATGAACTTTCTTTTCCTATAGCGAAGTGTAAATGTAGGTAGGTACATTTCAGGCAGATAAAAATAAAGCTAATAAATAAACAAGCAGAGCTTACTAAATAACGAGATTTCATGTCGACCCAAAAAATTCATTAAAAGCGGTGGCGCAGAACAAATTGGCTCATTTGTGCGCGGATCCTTGTGTCGCCTCCCGCCTGACCAAATTCAAAGTTGAACTAATTGCATCGCGTTCCTCATACCTTATGTCCGTATAAATATATAAATCTCAGTAAGTCACCGCCCTGCGTTTAAATAAGCGGTTTTTGAATTCAGAATGCAAGTAATTGGTTGGTAGGTATTCCAAAACCGAAATATCTACGAGTTAGCAATGCAATAAAGCGCAGGCCACACCGCCAGCTAGCGGGCGGGCGGGCTAGGCGGGTGAACATCGTTTCACCTCTTTACATACTTCGGTTCACACCGCGAGCTACCGACTAACCTAACGAGCTAAGCTAACGAAATATCCGACGATTCCAGCGAAGCTACTCGTTCACCTCGATGGCTCGCCCGCGCTTCGCTAGCTTAGCTCGCCCGCCAGCCCGCTCGCCCGGTTCGTTCGCCCGTCCTCCCATTTTGACTTTGACAATGGACGGATAGAACGCTAACCTCTCGCTCTCCCATCCGCGCCCCCCGCTTCGCCCGCTTAGCCCGCTCCGCGCGCTCCGCCCGTCGCTCATCTGTCCGTAGTTTTCGGTGTGAACCCCATAGTTTAGCTCGCCAATATTTCGCGTAGTTTGCATAGTTTCCTTCGTTCGCTTCGCCCACCCGCCTAGCCCGCCCGCCCCCGCTAGCTGGCGGTGTGGCCTGCGCTTAAAAGTAGTTACTAATACCTAGTAACGTCGGCAACAAAACTATATGGTTTATAAAACTATGTTTTTATCGACTTGCGTACCTATCCGTACGATTATCGACCTAACCTATAGGTAAGTAGACAGTCATGGCTAGGTACTAGGACGTCTAGGACGTAATCAGTAATTGGCCTTGTATCATATTTATTCTGGTCCTAAAATGGTCAGTCCTACTGTAGGTAGGTACGTAGGTAAAGCCAATTTATATCTCAAACAGAACTTAAAGTTTAAGCCACCTCTTTATAGTTTATCAGTCCTTACTCCTTTACACTTCCAATAGCTTTTAATTTTATGAAGCGGCGAAAAGTGAATCACACTCGTTTGGATACTTGCGGCTCGGAGCTAAACAGCTCGTGGCGCATTCGTCATTTTGGTGCAATTTGCAGGCATTGTATTTGTCCTTATTCGCCGGTGCCCCTTACTGGCTCTTGTGCAAAGTGGGCATATCGTTGACAGGAAAGTGCACCACAGATACATATTGTATTATGTTGTGTAGTTTTATTATTATTTTGAATTATTCGATCGAATTCGTATTTTATAATAAAAAACTGTATTATTCTTATATCTATCTATTGTTTTGTAGACCTGCTTTGGTATTCTTTGAATTTTTCTGTGCTATGAGACAGGCTGAGATCTCTAGGTATTCAATCTACTTATATTATGGGTACGGTTACGTATTCACACACATCACAGCTCTATTAAGGATAGGAAGATTTAAATGCCCAGTTACAGTCCGTAAATACTTAAATCTACCGACTAAAAGTAGCAGGTTAAAATAGCACCATAATTTAATCTAAAATTTTCTTGACTAGAGGTTAAAGTAAAGTCCGGTCCAGCAATCGTGTGCCACCCGTTCAATTTGCAGTTGAATACCGTTATGGTAAGGTATGATTATAACCAGCGCTGCGCAAACGCCGCTCCCCTTGCTACCAAGTAAAGCTAACAATCGTCAAATAATATATGGCGCTCGCAAAGCTCCCGATGACATTACTGCAGTGATTCATAAAGCTCCTGGGGGATGAAAGAGATGAAGCTATACGTCCTGTATGGCTGCATCTCTATCCCACATTGGTGGTGACACAGACTTGAGGTGGTGGTTCAGTTCCTGATCGAGATACTTGCACGAAGCCCATAAGCTACGAACTATTTGTCAGTGCAGTTAAATGGCTCTGTCGAGCAATTTGTAGCTATGAATTGTTGGTACATACGTATTGTACCGTGCAGGTATCTAAGTAGGTACCTAACTATAGGTAGGTAGGTAACCCTATTTACTTTGTTTACATACAGGGTGTAAACAAACCCTTCACATAGCCGTCAACCAAGCATTCTGTACATCAAACTAAGTAACTTTACGCAAAAATTATTGCTGGGAATCGACTTTTTTTTTGGGGTGAAAAATCCCGTTTTACGGTAGGTAGGTAGACTAGATGGAAAGCACTCAAAGCATTATGCTGGTGGATGGATTGAATAGTACGGGGGTCGTGGAGGTGTTTAAAGTAAAAATCTTGTATTAAAACTTGTACCTATTTTAAAAAAAAATTGTGAAAAGTTAGAACTTTGACCCCCAATATCTCCATACTAGAAAGTAAGGAACTAGAAATTTCCCAGGTATGGTCTAGAACAAAAAAATGATCGCAAAGACGGGGAGAACAAGTGCCTTTCGGTTATGTTAAGGGTCTATTTACACCCTATAAAGGTTAGTCTGCTGAATGTATGAAATAGACGGTTTCGTCTTAGGAATAAACTCTAATAGATTCATATTTAATACCATCTGACTGATTCATCTCTCCTCTACACCCTACACAGGCTCGGCTCATTTCATAACGTGGGATTGACCGCTGGAAGTTCCTGGCACCCTTGTTCGACTTATATTCCAGGCGATAGACCCAGAATCAGATCATCATCGACAGCTTACAACAGTCCACTGCTGGACATACCTAAGTCTCTCCAATTACACGCCGGTCTAAGAAAAACCCACCATTCAACCTGATATGCTACACGTATGATATCCAGATATTCCAGAATCAGATAGGTACTTACATACAGGGTGGACGTGGGAAGGACATTGATGTACACACGGCGGCACATGAAGTACATTTCCAGTTTAACTTGGCCTCGCTTTGTAAAGATTTCCTATACAATGAGAGATCCGCATAAACTGATTTTGTCAAGCTCGATTGGCCGTCGTGCCTCGTGCGTACAGACAATTACCACGTAGGTATTCAGTACATTTAAAAAAAAATTAAGTACCAAGGAAAATTCCCATGTAGAGGGATCCGGAATACGGTACCACCCTGAATACGGTAGGAAAAGTACCTACATCATCATCGGTCTAGTTTTTCTGTGTTGGGATGCAGCCGGAGTGAATACCCATAGTAGTTTAATAGAGTGACTGCCTATCCGAACTCCACAACCTAGTTATTGTGTTGGGTACCTTATACCTACATACAAACCTACTGTATTGTAAATATAAAGTAAACTGATCCCGCAATTAAAGATTTCCCAAGTTCCAAAGTAAACAGCAAGCTTCCCCTAATGAGTTGTGCCTGTCCCGTGATTGATCATTACTGATTCATACGATAGAACCGTAGGAAAGTCCCAATTACCACGGCTGCCACTATCGAACACTTACTTCATAAACTACAATTGCCCGCTAAAATTATAAAAGCACGCTGCTGGATTTTCAAGCCTCGGTTCAGCGCCGAGAATTGGAATTCCAATGTTGCTGTAACAATAAGTAATTTAGATGTCGATTTGTCGTTGGTGAAAACGGAAATAAATACTAAGAACGTTGGCGTGTCCCTTTGCCTAATTTAGTTTAATGTTACTTGGCTTGATTTAATTCAACGAGAAATTAGCGTTTTTTCAGGAATCATAATATATGTGAATAATGAGAAGACAAGTACAAGTTATAGACAGAAATAGTCCAGGATTGTTAACTTTAGGACGTAAGTAACTTACGTAAAGAATTATCATTTTGTACCAGTTTCTTGAAAGGACTAATTCGTATTTGTTACTGTAAATATTTCATATAGATTATTTGTAGGCACACCGTACTATGTGTTTAGTTATCAATCTCATCAAAGTTATATGTAGAGTGCACATAATTAATTAGGTACGTCCATAAAACATTTAAAATACCTACCTAAAGACATGTAAGTTTACATCCTTATGTCGAAAACCGACAAGCAGCGGCTTTTTTGTTGTTTTTCCAAAACTTCATGCTATAAATTAAGTGGTGTTTTCCAATGTGTTAACGTTTCGGCTTTACTTGAATGTTATCGTTCGGTTAAGATACACGCAAGCTTGTGTACGGTAGTTGTGAAAGTTTTGGTCCTTTTAAAGCAGGAGATTATTACAGTTTATGTTCAGAATTTCATTGTACTTATTTGAAATCTATGTGTGTGATTAAGTTATCTTAGTTTATCTAGGTACCAGTTAATTTATGTGTTCACTAGGAAAGGTATGTTTGTTGACCTGTTTATTAACAAATTAAATACAATTCTTCATTTTAAGAAGTTGTTAAAATAATAAATTTTTGTAAAGATTTTAGTGTTTCACATTCATCGTCATCGATATTCATAAATTGACGTGCACTCGTGCAGTGCTTGTCCGTGAGGTTTGTGGCTCTAGATTTTTTTTTTAAGTTTTAGTCGATTTTCTGGTGTAACCTAGGATTTAAATAGTGTCATTTTTGGCATTCTGGCCTAAACAGAAGAATGAAAACCATATAAAATAAAAAACAATAAAATAACTCTTTTTTTTTCTAATGGCTTTAGTTTATTTTTTATGCAAAGTTGGCCAGTTTTTTCTTCTTTCCTTTAGTAACTAAATTATTAAATAAAACCTCTTTCGTGGACTTTCTTGTAATTTGTCGTAAAATGAATGCAAGATTATTGAGCAAACAAAGGAACAAAGTAGGTCGGTCCACTTATTTTTGTTGATTAAATTCCTGGAAAGCTGGCTTGTAACATGATATTTCAGTAACAGGCCGTAAAATTGTCGGAACAAGTCAATGGCACGCTGCGGGAATGCGGTTGGCGCACAGGCTGAGCTTTTGACTTTTGGGCTAGTCACGGCCTCACGGGTTCAATTCCTGCACGCAGCAAGTCTAGGATTATTATGTAGTCGCGTAAAAAAGGTTACACATTATTCAAAGATGTATAATTAAAATATGATGACTAATTGGGTCCAGTAAGTGGTCACGTTTATTGTAGCGACAGAGGTCTTATTCAGGTCGTCAAGCGTGCCGGTAAACGGACACTAGGGACAC
Organism: Noctua comes; assembly: GCA_963082995.1. NCBI lineage: Eukaryota > Metazoa > Arthropoda > Insecta > Lepidoptera > Noctuidae > Noctua > Noctua comes. The sequence goes on from OY720277.1 coordinate 6,071,907, forward strand.
TCTAGCAGATGATGCATAGTTTGATCCGGAGCGCCGCACTCGCACTCGGTGTTGGAGGAACCAATAATACCCCATTTTGCCAGATTATGTTTGCAGCGGCCTACTTGGGTACCCAATTGATTCAGAGCTTTCCAAATAGGCCACTATAGTTCACTGCGGAGAGCCAGGTGTCATGGGGTGGTGGACACTTCTCTTGCCATAACTTGCTTCGCACTTTAGGTGGTGTCTTGGATTGCCTGAGTGGAGCGAGCAATTGAGCAGTAATACAATAAGACATGCTAGTTGCTACCCCGAACCCAAATAAATTGGGATAAGAGCAGAAAAAACATGATGACTTATCTTGTGGATACAGGACATAAGGTAACATTTAGTTTCTTTTTTCTTCCAGTCTCTATAATGAAAACAACAAGCGGTGCATTGCTGTTGAGGGAGTGATGACGGAGTGGTCACAAAGCAATGGTGACTGGCTGTTGCGGTCAACTTTTATTGACCATCTTCACTTTTGTGATCTTTATTGGTAAAATTTTACTATAACTCTGGTAATAATTTAAAAGGTATCGAACGATGATAACTTTGTTTGAAATACTCGTTCTGTACTTTTTAGAAATCCGTAGCCAAATGGCAAAAACGGAACCCTAAATCCGCGGGAGTCTGGATGACAGATACACATAGAGGATGAGTTTATCATAAATGTAGTAGGTATACCTTGCTTAAATGAGGGGTCCGTGTTGAACCCGGCAGGAACATTGATCCGCCAATAATTTCTAGTTAAAATGCATCACCTTTTGTATGCAGATTAACCAATTTTCTTTTTGTTCACAACCGCCGCAAAACTTCAATTTTGTAGGTACCTAGAGGTAAAAATGCGAGAGATTTGTTCTGCCGTCGGAAAGTAGAAAGATATAGTTTTTACTATGCTGTCAAAGTCGCGTAGCCATTAAATATACATTATAAAGCAGGCTTCTCGATTTTATTAGATAATTATGTTAGTCTGAGTCCTGCTCCTGCTGTCTTACTTATTACCACGAATGGCATTAGTAAGACCAAGTTTTGTAACTGTTGCCTTAATTAAAAAAACGGTTTTATCTAGTAGTGCACAATATCTGAAATGGCATTAAGTATAAGCAGGATAAGGGTATAAGCGGGCTTTTACAGCCTCAAGAAGGTGCAGTAACTACATCTTCGGCAAATTTCGACATCCAGATTCCATCTCATCCCTGGAGCTACTGGAGCTGCGCGTGCCTATGCACGTGACGCTGGGCACGCGCGCGGCTCTGTCGTGCCGCTGGGCGCTTGGCCCCACCGACGTGCTGTACTCCGTCAAGTGGTACAAGGATGGCAAGGAGTTCTTCCGCCACGTGCCGCGCGACCACGAGCCGCGCAGGAAGTTCCCGCTGCCTGGTGTTGATGTGGAGGTATGATAGTCGCCAGTATTGTTATGTTTAAAGTCCTATGTAATAGGAGGCGAGACTTTGCTCACTGCATCTGAACAGGCGCATTTTACATGACTTTAATAGTTATTCCGAACCAAACCTGAGCCTCAAGGCGACCTCTGCACAAGCTCCAGAAGTTTCACTTTAGCAAACGGATTGAATATTTAAAGTTTAGTTTAGTCTAATAAAGAAGTGTAGAATGCAATACGATATACCAATGAATGTCTCCGTTTATTCATATTATAACATCATATGGCCGTGGACACTTATTTTAAATTCAAATTATGATTGACACAGCAATCTGACGCGTCCGGGTCGAGCCTTGTGCTGTCAGCAGCCGTTTCCGGGACGAGCGGACGGTATCGCTGCGAAGTGTCTGGAGAACGGCCGCTATTCCCCACCGTGTCCGGGCATGCAGATTTGGAAGTCGTCGGTGAGTAGTAGGTACGCTATCATGCTTGAGGAGTATTTTGTGCTATCATAATAAAAATGTGTTTCCGTGGGATTTCACAGTTTATTTTTATAGGCATCCAAACCCTTGTTAGTCTTCACATGAAATGAGGTGACATGTGGCCAGTGGCGAATTTTCAGATTTAAATTAGAAAATAAACTTTTAGCATTCTACTACGGAAATTTATTCTTTTTTAACTATTTAATATCTATTGGGTGGCAGGCTAAAAGAGTGTAGTGCTTGAATCACATAAATACGGGGCAGCAGGCAAGAAAATAAGGAAGACTTAGAGTCTGCCGCAGCAGCCCATGGGACTCTTGGCCTATGGGTATATGGTCTATCAGAACTAATTTTCCTCCTATTTTTTTCTAGTCCTCCCTGATCATGGACCAGTCTTATCAGGACTGCGGTCACGATATCATTTCGGAGATAGCGTGCAGGTGAATTGCACTTCTGGCCGGTCTCGTCCGTCCACTCATCTCTCATGGTACATCAATGGCGAGCCAGCACCAACCACAGCAGTGCTGCCTTCCATCCACCAGACCTACGATGACTTGAAAACCACCACACTGCTACTAGATTTTGTACTTACGGACCAACATTTTAATAGTAACGGACTTAAAGTCAAAGTAAGTTAATGCAACATTGAATTGGAAATGTCTTTAAAAAAAACTGGATAGGTAATTCCGAATGGATCAGGTAGTCGCCCCATGTAAAATATTGTAGGTATTCAGCAGCATCCGGTTAAACTGGAAGCCGACTCCAACATAGCTTTCGTTTTCATCAGTCATGATCGAGGTCAAGAGCAGACCCATTTTGAAATTTAAAAAATTGCTAGGAAACGGCTCGGCAGATGATGACGGTGATCCTGAATGAACCAACTCTGAAAAACCAAAACCGCTGCATTTAAACTCTACACTTAAATTGAATCGACCGTACTTTCGGAACCATTGCTCTTATACTTAATTACTGAATTACTGTTCTGCATGTCTTGTTCCAGTGCCTGGCAACACTCGCATCACTTTATTGGCGAAGCAGCGAAAAGAGCGCTCTTCTAGAAAATGGGAAGATCTACGACAAGCTTACACCTTATGCACCAGAAACAACCACAAAAGCTGACCATGTCCACACTAGTTTGGCAAGATTACTTACTAGTTCCTCTACCAGTATAGTTATCATGCTTTTAGCGGCTTTCTGTACAAGGTTTTGTTAGATTTAAGACAAGATAATATGAGCTAGGAATATGGTTTGGCCTAGAATGGTGTAGATATCGTACCGGACTTGCGGTAACTTGCTATAAGTCCAACCTTTTTTATTTTATTAAATAAAAAAAATGAGTACTGGTTGTAAGTATTTATGAAAAATATAAAGTAAAATTATGACATCATTATTATTTTATTTGTGACAGTACATACAAATAAATAAATAATAAAATTGACTCAAATGAATTTGTATAAATTCCAGAATTTTAGTGTATAACAATATTATGTATTATTAGTTTATAGGTACAACCCATTAATGAAAAAGTGGGGGATCAAAAAGATGGCTCCTTTAAGTAGGTCAGAAAATGAAATGTGCAAAATTGATAATATTTGTAAGCAAAGCTGTTACGGCATGAAGGAGCCGTCAATTTCATTAGGGTCTTTCCAAAGTAAGTAATCCGTACATTTTTAATGTTGATATCCCTATCTAATTTGTTTGTAGTGTCTTAGATTCTTATACGGATAACTCCTACATAAGCATCAATCAATTTAATTAGGCTCAACCTGCGAGCTGTTTGCTGCCTAGTAAGGGTACATGAGTAAGAGTATTCATTTAGCAGAGGTACTATTTCATAAAATTTATGAAATAGTACCTCTGCTAAATGAATACTTCTGATAAGCACATTATTTAATAATGTGCTTATCAGAAGTATTGACTCTCTCAAACAGACGATCAGTACGGGTTGTCTTATTTTTCTACTATCGGTATAATATTAGCAGCTCGGCAAAATTGTAGGTACTAACGAGGCAAATTAGTATTATCACTCGTGGACCGTGAAGGATTAAATTTTTATTTTAATCCACTATTACTTAAAAAAAAAGAGTTTAAATAATATATTGTGGCAAAGTGAAGTTCGTAAGGCTGTTTTTAACTTGTTACTGTTTTTAAATAATATCTCAAAGTGTCTCATAGCCATGCCACGTTTCGTTTTTCAGTAAAATACTTTGACTGTATTATCTATGCTCATATTTGTAATCTGTCCTTAGAAATGTCACATTTAATTCTAAAGGTGTGTGTACATGGTGGTCAACTCAATTAAACAGCAAAAATCACAGCCTACTGAGCCAGCCAGAGTGTGGCTCAAAAGTACTCAAGGAATATGATTGAATAATATCCTTATAGGATAGTAAAACATTACGTTACTGTTTTGAATAATTTGCTAAGTTTTGTTTAGCGAGAATCTAGAAAAACCGTCCATCTGGATATGCGATAAAATAAAAATAAACAGGTATAATGTGGTCGTCCATTGTGCACACAAGTTTATTCCGACTTCAACAAAAACAATGATGATATCGCTTCAGTAGTTCAGCAATAAACAGCGCACTCCTCGAAAAAAAAAAATGTCGAATAGACCACATTCTAAATCACGAATAAAAGTTTGTAACAAATCTGTGTTTCACCTTCAAGACAAAAAAGCAGACGAAAATGAATTATCTATTGGTTTGATTAAATCTGCGAAGAGGAGCGGACAACTCAGTTTATGCAACAGGGGACTGGGGTCAGGTGAGACAGAATAATTTATTACATGTTACATGTACCTACCTATTGTAATTGACAGTCTACGTTACATAAAACTATTCAATTATTTCCTACAAGTTGTGTTGTGTTATCAAAAATGTTTCGAACTTATATACATAGTTACGTACCTACGTATATAATACTTGTATACAGATTTGAAGGGACACCGAGTACACCGACGCACAATCGGTTACCACTTTTGTAGTGGGTTAATCATTCTGCCCCCCCACCTACACACTCACATAGAAAATGAAGTTCCAGTAATTTTAAAAAAATCTGCTGTTCTATACATTTTGACCGTGTAGGTTGCAGATTTGAAGGAGACAGCTGCTTTTTTTAAAAACCGACAAACCGGCCTTCTATTGGCGGGGGGTTTCAGAATAATGTACTTACCTGGTAACCGTTTTATCAACTTCCACCTTGATTAATAAACAGTATAAAATATAATTTACTAGTAAAAATAAATAGATTTGTAAGGTTTGAACATAGAACTAGGTATGTAGCTGAAATAAGACAAGCTCAAACTCACCTCTCAGAATATTTAAATAAAGCAAACATCATCATCTGCCTAGCCTTTTCCCAACTATGTTGGGGTCGGCTTTCAGTCTAACCGGATGCAGCTAAATACAAGCATTTTATTATATAGAGCGACTGCCTATCTGACCTCCACAACCCAGTTAGTACTGGGTAATAAGATATTCCTTGGCTAAAAACTCTTAACAGACTAACTAGACTTTTTGGGCCACTGACTACCTATAACAACTGTCAAAGATCTGCAGATGACAGCCGGGACCAATGGCTTTTAAATTTTAAATAAAGCAAACATTCTTTCATTATATTTGTGCCAGTTTCATAAAATACTAGGCTTTTTTAGTGCCAGAAAATGTTTGGAAAATTGATGAGTTGGTGTTGGAAGAAACGAAGGAGGTTGACTTCACAAGAAATGACTCCAACAGGTGGTGGACAGCAGAGCCATTGAAGACCCTTGACCTCAGTTCTAATGCCATAAAAGTGATATCAGGCAATATCAAGTTTCTGCAACACCTCGTCAACCTCAAGGTAAGCAGGACAACTGACACTTGATTGCAATTAATTACATTATGTAAGTTTTTGTTTCTCAGGCATGTATTTAGAGCAAAACTTATCATTCTAGCTTCTACATAAGTAGAAACTAATTTGGCCAAGTTTGGTCATAAAATTTAATATCCACTTATCCATGCATGCCCAATAAATCTTTCATGTTTCTTTAATTGCATGATAACATTTGAAGGGTAACAGATTTCGGGCACGCCGCAATCGCGGCGGTAAGACCCCTCTTTGAGGAGTGGCTGGATAGGCGTCACGGCGTCCTGACCTACCGCGTGACGCAGGTCCTCACCGGACACGGAAGTTTCGGGAGGTACCTGTGTCATATGGGGAAGGAGGAAACGCCTGGGTGTCACCACTGCGAGGACCGCCCGGAGGACACGGTGGAGCATACGGTGCAGGACTGCCCCGCTTGGGCAGAGCACCGCCGTGTCCTCACGGCGGCGATAGGCGGAGACCTCTCGCGCCCGGCATTGGTCGAGGCCATGCTGCGGGGCGAGACGGAGTGGGAAGCGGTCGCCTCCTTCTGCGAAGCAGTCATGCTCGCGAAGGAGGAGGCGGGCCGCGTGAGGGAGAGGACAGCGTCCTCCCTTCACCCCAGCCGCAGTGGTAGACGCCCACGGCGCCGGACGTCGGCAGACGATCTCCGGCCACCGTAGGTGTAGTTGTTGTAGCTGTCCGACCATGGACCATGCCCGGGTCGACGGCGCGTTGTGTTCCACGCGCGCCTCAAAGAGTGTCAGCATAATGACTGGGCCCCCCTCTAGAGGGCCAAAGCCTGCCGGGGTCGCGGGACTCATAGAATTACCGTGACCCTGGAACATAAAGGGCTATTGAAGGACACCGTGGATTTTAGTCAGTACAAGTCTGACAGTCCCTCCCGCTCTGCCCTGGGTGAGAGGACTCATTTGATGATTTTACCAGGTTAAAAAAAAAGGGTAACAGATTTCTAAAGAAAGTTGTTTATTTTATGTTTCTGAGCATGCTACAATATTTTATTGAGTTCAGATTCATTTTATATTTTATTGATACTTGTGCCAGAATGCTAGCTACTTTTTAATAAATTATAAAAATGTAGGGGTTAATATTCCAAACGGCTGAACGGATTCTGAAAACTCGTTCTCTAATGGGAAGCAATATCCCTAAGTGTCCTAGGCTACATGTAAACTTTTGAATTTTTTTTGACCATAACAAAAAAGCCATGCTCAATAAAACTTAGAACATTATTGTATTTTTTCAGCTCCATGACAATGCCCTCTCAAGTCTACCACCAGAGTTTGGTGAACTAAAGAGTCTTATGAACCTGAGTTTGTCTCACAATAGACTGACAACAGTTCCCAAAGAATTCTACAAGTTGACGGAGTTACACTGGCTGAATATGTCTCACAATGAACTTTCGAAAATAGAACCAGACTTTGGAGATCTTGTTATGCTAAACTTTTTGGTAAGATATAGAAATGGAGTCATCTGGTTTACAATTTTTTTTTATTGCAGTCATGAAGAGATAGTATCGAGTTGGGAGTCCTTGTAATATAGGGTTAAAAAAAGAACTTATTATATTAAAGGACTACTAAACAACCAACAACTTGGGCCATATTCAGAATATCAAAAGTTGGACTGAATATTTAACTTGTAACTAAGTAATCAAATTAAAAAACACAGCTAAATTAGAGAGAGAGAGAGCTTAATTTCCTATAACGCGTCTACCTGTATCATTTCGGGCAAAGCCCTCCTATGTTCCAGCTCCTGCGATCCAGGCATTTTTATACTAAATAGGCTTGCGTTTGGCCACAACTCACCAGTTTTTTTTTTTTTAAATAGTTTTGCCAACAGTATGTACATAATACATTCAACAATAAAAACTTATAGGTTAGGGTTCTTATGTTGATACCAGTTATGACAGGTATACACAACATTCTCTTAAGTTTTTTAAAGTTGAAGATTATAATATTATTATTTATTCACTTTCCCAGGATCTATCGCACAACAAACTGAAAATATTACCTCCAGGAATGGGGTATTTGGTACGGTTGGTGGAAATAAATCTATCGCACAATGAGCTTCAAGAGCTGCCTCCAGATATTGTTAACCTTCGTGGTAATTAATTTTTATTGGCTTTATTAAAATAAGTCCTGCTATAATAATCTAGGGTTTAAAATACCTGCTTCTAACTTTATAAAGTAAGTAGCTAAATATTGATAAGTAGCTAAAGAATGAGGTAAAGGAAAGTTATTATGTTAGGATGCGTCCACATCTGGCGAATGTGCCGCGAATGTGCAGCTCGCGAGCAGTTTGCGAGCTGCCCGCGAGCTGCGCGCGTGCGTTTACAGCCTATATTTGGTGCGCCGCTCTAGTGCAACCCTAGCAAGGCTCGAGTGGGGCGCGCGTGCAAGGCGCGCGCTGCTCGTGCGCACATACGCGTGAACTTGAGCCTAGTTGTGAATTTGCTTGAATTTGTGAGGTGCATCGCGGCCGGCACGCGCGCACCTCCTGCGCCGCTCGAGTACGGCGCGTAGAAAGCGCGCGAGCGGCGCGCGAACGGCGCAGGGGCTGCGTACGAACATAAAATGCACGCGCGCAGTTCGCAAACGGCTCGCGAGCTGCACATTCGGGGCACATTCGCCAGATGTGGACGCACCCTAACAGAATTATGATTATGGTGATATTACGCAGAAAAATGCACATAATGATGACTTGTGTGGGTTAGCAGACTACATTAGTTTAGATACGGAAATATGCACCTTAATGACAATTCACGTAATTATCAAATTCTCTTGCAATTGAAATATTTGATACATATTCAATCATTTTCGCCACTCAAAAACCAACTTACTAGTCATACATAGCTTTAAAGTGGCCTTTGCATAAGTTACAAAATTATGATATTATTAAGAAAAGTTGAATTTATTTTTAATTTTCTTTATGTAATTTTAATAATTTTAATTTTGTTTTTGTATGTTTAGTAATTTTTTATGTACCTATGTTATTTAAAGCCGTTTTTACTCTTCTGTGCATGTGGTGTTAACCTTTAATTAATTGTTGCACTTGTAAATGTTACCCTAGCAATTAAGTTAGAAATGTATACATGTAAACAATTGTTGGTTAACCTAAATAAATAAATAAATAAAAAGTTGATGGTGGGTGTTGGCCGTATGAAACCTGAATCTTGTGGAGACATGTTACCCATCAACAATACAATATGGCAATTGGTAAATATTTTCGGGTCAGACTCGGTGTATGTTCAGCTGTCAGTGTGACAGGTGCGGAGATAATAATGAAGGCACTCCCTCCCCCTCTTTCCGGCCCCTCGCAGGGCGCATTCGCCTGTAATGTTACAGTTCAGTCAGATTCGAGCATTACATCAGTGGAAGGGAATTATAGATTACAGTGCGCAATCTGTAGCAAAACAATGACTTGTTTCTGTACAAAATGATTGGATTGTTAAATTACAGGTAGCATGACCACCGTAGACAAGGATTTCTTTGACGGAAGAATCGACAAACTGACAGATTGTGTCGTCACAACTGACAGATTTCTTTGCACTATCTGTCATTTTCAGGAAGGGAGCGCCTTTACTGATTAAAAAGCATTTTTATTTTTTATCAAATCATTTATTTCTTTGCTAACATGGATAATAGGTACATCTATAGGCACATAATAGGTATCTCATAATAAGTTTCTCCACATTTTGCCGTCACATGTGCATGCAAATAGTTCGTTTACAATTATTATAAATTTAAAATTAGTGGCATGTCATTGGAATTATATAAAATAAAAAATAACATGTTGTTAGTTATTCCGTCTCCAAAAACAAACGAAATATGTTTGAGAAGTCAATGCTTATCAGAATTGTACCGTAAATAATTGCACTACTCGAACAAAATATCTTGACCCTTAGAACCGCGAAAATTGTACAAAACCAGGCGTCTAATTATTTTGGCTGGCTAGTAAGTCAGCTGCGGAAAATGCATTATGAATGTTTTCTTAGCAAAACGTGGCTAATTGTTTTTTTGATCTTGAAAAAGTACCTTGCTTTTATCTGTTGTAGCAATAAAAATACCTAAGTTATCATTAGGGCTTGGAAACGTTATTTAAAACGTTTTGAACAGTTCTTTGTAGATCATTTTGTTCGGAACGAAAACGAAATGAGAATGTTTATTCCGCAGGGTAAAAAACGGGTTTACGTCTTGCAAAGTTCATGCAAGACGTACAAGAAAAAAGTTGTTACTGAACTTTTTTTAGTTGTATCGGGTACCGTATGTGTGAAATGGAATGGAAAAAACGGTTTAAAACGTTTTATTAACCAAGAACGATTTAAATGTTGTTGTTCGTCAAAAACGTTCCGTTCGAACGTAACCGAAACAAATCGTTTCTTAGGTACCTATTTAAGACGATACCGTTTCGAAAAATATACCGATATCCGAGCCCTGGTTATCATAAGCTAATTATGTGGTAGTAAAATCTGGAAATAGATCGGACATTTTTGGGGTTCCGTACTTCAAAAGAAAAACCGAATCGTTATAGGATCAATTCGTTGTCCGTCTGTCTGTCTGTCTGTCTGAAATTGTCAAGACCCTTTCTCGCAAGAACGCATGGTGGTATGAAATTGAAATTAATAACAAATACTTTGGTCTACGGTCCTTTGGAGCTTTAAAAAAAATCAAGCTTCTTAGTTAAAGTCTTATTGAATAAGTATAGAGAGATGGTACCTATAATAATATATTCTTTCAGACTTAAAGAAAATGAATATCAGCAATAATAACCTGAAGAAGTTACCACCGCTAGGAGAACTGAGGAAAATGGAGATACTGGACGCTAATCATAACAACATTGGAGAACTACCTGACTTTTATGGATGTACCGCCCTCAAAGAATTATATATTGCTAACAATTATATAAAGGTAACTGCGAATTTTGATTCTGAACATTACCCTTTTTTTATGTAGTCAGAATTTTGTACACAATTTACAGTGCTAACGTAAATTGTGTACTGTGTATGTATTGTGTAAAATTCATCAATCATCTAGATCTAACTAGATTCTAGTTACTACTCGATTCTACTGGACCTAGATTATAGGTAGAACTAGCACTTATAGCTTGACCAATACTATTATTGTTTCAGGAAATTACAGACGATTTTTGTGATCAGATGCAGCACTTGAGCGTGTTGCACATTAGGGACAACCAGGTGGAAGTGTTGCCCGAAAACATATCACTGTTACGGAAGCTGAAACGACTTGAGCTCAGTAACAACAATTTGAATAAGTAAGTGTAATAATGCTTTATAAATGTTATCTTCTCAGGAGCTTCTAAGGAGCTCGTGGCTAAATAATAACAGCCGCTCGGGTCGATCTTTAGGTTAAGCCGTGCTTGCCTAGGTTGATCCGTGGATGGGTGACCGCCCATTACATACCGAGTTTCCTCCGTGCCTCGGAAAGCACGTTAAGCCGTTGGTCCCGGGTGTCATTTGTAAATCTTTGACAGTCGTTAGGCAGTCAGTGGCCCAAAAAGTCTGACAACCAGTCTTACTAAGGGGTATCGTATTACCCAGTACTAACTGGGTTGTGGAGGTCAGATAGGCAGTCGCTCCATGTAAAATACTGGTATTCAGTTGCATCCGGTTAGACTGGAAGCCGACCCCAATATAGTTGGGAAAAAGCTAGGCAGTTGATGAAATGTTATCTTCTCTTCTCTCTTTAATCCATTTTTATATCTCTAATATAGCATAGCATAATCAGCTTATAATATTGCCTGAAAGTGGCGCTGGTGACTGAAAAGTTGTGTGGTACTCGATTGGCGTGGTATGGGCAAGTGATGCGGAGGAATCTCGTGAGAAAAGTTTTGAGTATGAATGTGGATGACTATAAGAGTAGAGGAAGACCAAAGAAACGATGGATGGGCTGTGCGAAGGATGAAATGGCAAGCAAGGAGGTGTCTGATAAGATGACGAGTAATAGAGAAGTATGGAAGAAGAAGACATGCTGCGCTGACCACAAATAAATTGGGATAAAGGCAGGAGAATGAATGTCTTCCCACAGCTAGGACACAGGCCTCCTCACTACCAGAGGGCCTGTAATCCACACACGCAGGCCCAGTGGGAATTGGTAGCTGTCACATGTCTTCCAATCTTTGGTTCTAGAACATGGGTTTCCTAACTATGTTTTCCTTCGCCGTTATGAGAGCAACGATGATGAAATAAATTACATAAAGTGTCTGACATGGGTTTGCACCCACGACCGAGTCGGGACGTTTAGCACTGGGCCACCACTGCTCTTTTCTATATCTATCTTTATCTCCAACTTACAATTATATCTATATCTTCTTTCTACTTTTTGATATGGTGAGTCAATAAGATTATTTGTCAGTTAATAGTTTGATTCCATTAATATTGGCGAGCTAACTAACAATGAGACATAAATACGAATACATTTGGGTGGGGGCCAGCATTTTGATCGGCGTCAAAACGTTCTTGAAACATATATTTGTTTGTTTGTCTGTATCACCAATCTAAGTACATCTAAATAATAAAAGAAGTCTAGAAGTTTATTCCACTTGTCCATGTGACACGATTTTAAACCCAAACGCGCTTAGATATAAAATACATTGTCATTCAACTAAAAAAACCTTGTTTCTAGGTTACCTCGGAACCTAGGCCTGTTATCCCAGTTGCAGAGCATCAACATGGAAGGCAACAAGTTGTCGTTCGTGCGACAGGATGTCATCCGGGGAGGCACGGAGCGCATGATGAAGTTCCTGCGGGATCGTATCACTGAGGAGGTCGTCAACGAGGCTAGGTACACGCCTAACGAGTGGCCTGACAAGTGAGCATGTTTATCATTAGGTTTTTTACTGCTCTCTATCTATCTATATATATAAAATGGTAAACTGACTGACTGACTGACTGACTGACTGGGTGATATATCAACGCACAGCCCAAACCGATAGTCCTAGAGACATGAAACTTGGAGGGTGTGTTCTTTGTGAAGAGTAAGTAACCACTAAGAAAGGATTTTTGGGAATTCCACCCCTAAAGGGGTAAAATAGGGGATGGAAGTTTGTATGAAAGTCCGTCAGTTTTGAAGTTAGGATCTTCAAATTTTGTGTTTAGGCTGACGATTGAAAATTAATTTATACGTGTCTCGGCGTTTTTGATAATTCTACTCCCGAAGGGTTAAAAAGGGGGGTGAAAGTAAATAATCGAATATTTACGACATCCACGCGGGCGAACCCGTGGGCAAAAACTAGTTTAATACAAAACTTAAATTCACTGATAGATAAGGAACTGATGGATAAGGTCCAGTTTTGTCTCTAAGTATATCTGGTGAATATGAGGTCCAGGTTCGGTTCTGAAGACGAGCAAAGTGTTATTGGGTTTCTCCATTGGAAATATCTTGGCTATAGGCTTGCCTCTAGCAAGATGTGGGTGGGTCTTGAAAAATGGAAAAACAGGCATGACATTATTTTATGTGTGTATAAAGGGTATAAATAGACCCTTAACATATCTGAAAGGCACTTGTTCTCCTTGTCTTTGTGATATTTTTTTTGTTCTAGACCATACCTGGGAACCTTCTAGTTACGGAGATATTGGGGGTGTTTTTTTGAGAGAGATGTTGTTGGAGATGTTTTTTTTTAAATACATGATTTAATGTAAGATTTTTACTTTACACACCTCCACGACCCCCGTACTATTCAATCCATCCATCAGCACAATGCTTTGAGTGCTTTCCATCGAGTCCTACTGTAAAACGTGATTTTTCACCCCAAAAAAAAAAGTTGTTTGCCAGCAATAATTTTTGCATAATGTTACTTAGTTTGATGTACAGAATGCTTAGTTGACGGCTATGTGAAGGGTCTGTTTACATCCTGTATGTAGACACTGTAGCATCTAAATAAAGAATCAGGAACAACGTATCTCACGTTACCCCTTAACTCAGGTACACCTTGAAGAAAAGCCAAGCGCTGATGATGCCGGGCCGCGAGCTGGAGAAAGTGCCCGACCACGTGTTCGCGACGGCCGCCCTGGTTGACGTGCACACCGTCGACATCTCCAAAAACAAGCTCAGCACGATACCAGAAGGGTTAGTTAGTCACACTTTTAAATACCACTAGCTCATCCGATAGACGTTGTCCACCAGCGCCACCTACCGGGTCCAACTATAGCTAAAGACCATCCTGGGGTACTCATGTCATCATCATCATCATCATTTCAGCCGAAAGACGTCCACTGCTGGACATAGGCCTCCCCCAAGTGTCGCCACATTGACCGGTCCCGTGCGACTCGCATCCAGCGGATCCCTGCAACCTTTACAAGGTCATCGGTCCACCTAGTGGAAAGCCTTCCAACGCAGCGTCTTCCGGTTCGCGGTCGCCACTCCAGAACTTTTCGGCCCCATCGGCCATCCGTTCTGCGAGCAATGTGCCCTGCCCACTGCCACTTAAGTTTGGCTATTCTTCGGGCTACGTCGGTAACCTTGGTTCTCTTGCGGATCTCCTCATTTCTGACTTGATCACGCAAGGAAACACCGAGCATAGCCCTCTCCATTGCCCTTTGGGTGACTTTAAGCCTTCTGATGAGGCCCATTGTGAGCGACCACGTTTCGGTCCCATATGTAATCACTGGCAATACACACTGGTCATAGACTTTCGTCTTGAGACACTGCGGTAAGTTGGACGAGAAGATACCACGCAACTTCCCGAACGCTGCCCAGCCGAGTCGGATTCGACGATTGACTTCTTTCTCGAAGTTGGACCTACCTAACTGGACCGTTTGTCCCAGGTAGACATAATCGTCTACAACTTCGAGTGTAGAGTCTCCGATCTTGATAGGAGTGGGTGTTACATGGGCATTCAACATGACTTTGGTTTTGTCCATGTTCATTTTAAGACCTACTCTTTCGGAAGCTCTACTGAGGTCATCAAGCATTGTACTGAGGTCCTCCATGGTCTCAGCCATGACCGCCTCCCGAACAAGCCGGATTCCGAAAAGGCTTTAGCACCGTAGACCACATACATACGCTGCGCCAGGTTATACAGAAGACCGAAGAGTATAACCTGCCTCTCTGCTTGGCGTTTGTGGACTACGAGAAAGCCTTCGTTTCGATCGAGACTTGGGCTCTACTGCAGTCTCTCCAACGGTGCCAAATCGACTATCGGTACATCGAGGTGCTGAAGAGTTTGTACAAAAACGCCACCATGTCGGTCCGACTTCAGGACCGGACCTCGGAACCTATCCTTCTGAAGCGAGGTGTGAGACAGGGAGACGTCATATCTCCGAAACTGCTCACCGCTGCACTGGAGGATGTCTTCAAGGTTCTGGACTGTAGAGGGCTAGGCATCAACGTCAATGGCGAGTACATCTCTCACCTTCGGTTTGCCGACGATATAGTGGGGTACTCATGTGACAAGAAAAAAATCGAAACTGAATCATAGAATCCTAACTTCATATTATAAATAAGAAAGTAAGTTTGTTTTTCACGCCTAAACCACTGAACCGATCATCCTGAAATGCAATATGTTGTCAGGTGTATAGAAACGGACATGGGTACCTTTCATCCCGAAAAAGTGTACTGTACCCGAGGAAAACTAACTAATTGATTGTCCAATTCTAAATTAACGCGAGCGAAGTCCCGGGCAAAGGCTAGTTTTATTTATAAAGATAAGGCATCTGCACCACCGCCGAGGAAGCGATGAGCTTTCGACGATTTTCTCTCTTAACAAACGTGCAAAAGATTGTAAGTCCCGTGCTGTTTCGTGTGAGTAAAAGAGACACATTATGTGCTTGACGGATCCAGTCATTGGTACAGACATAAAATGAATCGCAAGCGCGCCAGTGGTGACATCACGAGACCTACTGACATGTCTACCCACACCACAGCGTGCTTCTACAGAGCCCTGATGTTTACAGCTCAAGGTGAGGACGACAGTGTCGGATCGCGGCGGAGTTGAGACGTCTTGGAACTGTACCCGATTCATTGTGCCCCGTGTTATTGTTTTAAATTGAAATGTCAAATACTTAATTTGTTAGTTTAGAAGAAACAGTGTATCGCACCCAGTGTTTTTCTATTGCACGAAACCTATCGTCTGCCGAGTTGATGTACGAGCCTAACGGAATAAATCCTGACATGTCCGACATGCTTATAATAAGCATGTCGGACATGTCACATATAAGCAGCTTATATGTCTGGTGTTCTGTGAGAGAAAGTATACCAAGTTTTAATTCAATCTAAATGTATCCATGTCAATTATTGGAATTGGTGTTAGACCGTTTAAATGAACTATACATAAATAAATTATATTAACAGTTGAACCCAAAGGTGACCGAAACCGTTCACCGCTGCACTGGAGGATGTCTTCAAGGTTCTGGGTTGGAGAGGGCTAGGCACCAACGTCAATGGCGAGTACATCTCTCGCCTTCGGTTTGCCGACGATATAGTGGTCATGGCTGAGACCATGGAGGACCTCAGTACAATGCTCGATGACCTCAGTAGAGTTTCCGAAAGAGTGGGTCTTAAAATGAACATGGACAAAACCAAAGTCATGTTGAATGCCTATGCAACACCCACTCCTATCAAGATCGGAGACTCTACACTCGAAGTTGTAGACGATTATGTCTACCTGGTACAAACGGTCCAGTTAGGAAGGTCTAACTTCAAGAAAGAAGTCAATCGTCGAATCCGACTCGGCTGGGCAGCGTTCGGGAAGTTGCGTGGTATTTTCTTGTCCAACTTACCGCAGTGTCTCAAGACGAAAGTCTATGACCAGTGTGTGTTGCCAGTGATTACATACGGGACCGAAACGTGGTCGCTCACAATGGGCCTCATCAGGAGGGTTAAAGTCGCCCAAAGGGCAATGGAGAGGGCTATGCTCGGAGTTTCCTTGCGTGATCAAATCAAAAATGAGGACATCCGCAAGAGAACCAAGGTTACCGACGTAGCCCTAAGAATAGCTAAACTTAAGTGGCAGAGGGCAGGGCACATTGGTCGCAGAACGGATAGCCGATGGGGCCGAAAAGTTCTGGAGCGGCGACCGCGTACCGGAAGACGCTGCGTTGAAAGGCCTCCCACTAGGTGGACCAATGACCTGGTGAAGGTTTCAGGGATCCGCTGGATGCGAGTCGCACGGAACCGGTCAATGTGGCGACACTTGGGGGAGGCCTATTTCCAGCAGTGGACGTCTTTCGGCTGAAATGATGATGATGATTAACAGTTGATCGCTGACCGTCCACAAAACTGCTGGCGAGAAATCTGTCAAACAAAACACTCGTTTTTAGTTCCCGTGGAACAGGTGCCTTCAAGACATATTTTGCACTAGTGCTTGCCCGCGGCTACGCCCGCGTTTGTGTCGAAAATTACCCAACCCTTAGATGTTATACTATGTTAAAATGTTATTTTCTTTACAGTATCGTGCACCTGAGCAATACGTTGACGTCACTAGTGCTGTCATCAAACAACCTGAAGTGCGTTCCTCCCGAAATTAGCTGCTGCAAGCATCTGCAGTACATGGACCTAGGCAAAAACCTCCTCATGGACCTGCCTCCTGAACTAGGCGACTTGAAGAACTTGAGAGAGCTAGTCATTTCTAATAATAAGTTAGTATAAATCGAAACCGATAGTTTTACATAAAAATCTGTCTGCCTCTCCTCTTTCATTTTCTCTAAGGCGCGATTTATACAGAAACGGCGTAAGGTGAAGGCGCGGCGCAGGCATGATGCCGCTGCAAAACGTTTTCATACAAAATGTACGTAGGCGACTTGTCATGAATTACACTCAAGCGACGCGGCGCGGGCACGCCGTTCTTTCTTTTCGATATAAATTCCACGCTTGCGCCGTGCCTTCACCTTACGCCGTTTCTGTATAATTCGCGCCTAATGTGTGCGATTACAGCTAAACATAAATTCGGAACTAATATTTTGAAAAACTTTGTTTGCGCCGCATAATATGTACCTACAGTCAAGTATTTTATTATACCTTTTTCGACATCTTGCCATCTTATTTATCTTTCAGTTCGAATTAAATGTAGTTGATGTCAATAAGCCCGCCCTATTACAAGGGACTTAAAAGTAACTGGCGAAATGTATGTGTACTATTAGATACACATCTGCCTACTCCTTCGGGGATTACAGGCGTGATGTTATGGTCATAGGTGTATGGCATTTTAATCTTTGTTATCAAGTAAATAAATATAGTTTGCTATGCAATAGTCTGCTCGATAGGCATTATGTATCCTGTCTTGAAAAAGTATAGAATTTGAAAAATTAAAACGGTATAAAAACGAGACTTAAGGTGGCACTGACGCAGCTATAAGACATCATAACTTAAGCAAGCTAAAATGCACTTGTTCTCCCCGTCTTTGCGATCATTTTTTTGTTCTGGACCATACCTGGGAACCCTCTAGTTACGGAGATATTGGGGGTCAAAGTTCCAAGTTTTTCCACAAGTTTTTTTTTAAATACATGTGTTTAATGAAAAATGTTTACTTTACACACCTCCACGACCCCCGTACTAGTTAATCCATCCATCAGCACAATTTTGAGTGTTTTCCATCGAGTCCTACCGTAAAACATGATTTTTCACCTAAAAAAAAAAGGCGATTCCCAGCAATAATTTTTGCGTAAAGTTACTTAATTTGATGTACAGGATGGTCACGGCTATGTGAAGGGTCTGTTTACACTCTGTATACAGCGTGCGGTTTTTACCTATCGTTCTCCTTATTTAAGCACAATTTTAGTGGACTTAAAAACAAAGATATTATCACAAACGAACAATGGAACTCAACCCTGTAAATTGTTCGTAAAGGTTCACCAAGCTACCGCGAAGTGTGTACGACCTGGAGCAGCTCGAAATACTGCTAGCTGCTGAGAACAAGATCGACGAGATCAACGTATCTTCTGACGCTCTAGCTAAGATGAAGAAACTGGCAGTATTGGACCTCTCCAATAACAGCATCATCACTGTACCACCGGAGTTAGGACACTTCACACACCTTAGGTAAGTTATAGATGAGTTGTTAATTGTAAAATTATTGCCTTTATTTGTTTTCGCACATATTATTTACATTTTTAATATAAAACAATATACAAAAATATATAAAAATACAATATACAAAAATATATAAAAATAGTAGGTGACCAGCATCGGTGGCCAGGGCTCATGAAAGAGGAACCCTCTAACAATATGCGCCGTGTCCAGAACTACTGCTTTCTGAATCAAGCTCTTGATCCAGCTGCCAAGCGAGCGCCTCCTCAGATGTTGGTCGAGGCTATTGGCTATTAAGCCATTGGCGGCGGACGACTATCAAATATTTTTTTATAATTATGGGCAGCCGGGTCTTTAACGTCAGGTCACTAAACGGTGTCCAACCACCGTGACCTAACCTTCCTGGGTTTGTTAAAGTTAGGTTAGGTTACACGGAAAAACGGGTCAATCCTTATCCATCATGGTGTGCGCAGTTCGTGATTAAAAAGTGGCTGTAAAGGACGTCAAGTCCTAGCCTCACATCTGACGCGAGAACATTGACAGACGAAGAACCGTGACGCCACGGCTTACGGACCGTGGGCAGTTGACTTCGGAAACTGTCAGTCGCCAAATCGGATAGGCCGAGCTCTTGATCATAAGTTCATAATACCTACCACGGCGGCTTTGTGAAATGATAGCGCGAACATTTCTGACACCACGCGTCATAAAACGAAAACCGCGGCACTTTCGTCGTAATAGTTTCGTAATTAATAATCCTTCGCCTGTTTTAGGCATGATTATTGCGGTTTTCTTATATTTTTTGAAAATTTCGCCTCACTAAAAGGGTATTTACCAGTAGCGAAGGGTCAATTTTTGTAAGAGGTAAGCCGTAGTACATATCTTTACTGTATAGAATATTATTGGCTATAGAACCAGACTGGCTGACTGACTGTGCCATTTTTCAAAAGGAACCCGGTAGGAATCGGGTTGTAAGGAACCTTCGCCACTGGTATTTACCATGTTTATTTCCTCTTATATATTTATTTCAAAAGTAAGTAAGTATAATTATTGTATAGTACTTGCGGTATGCAAAATATACCATAGTAACATCGATTGATGTCATTAGAACCCATGAATGATCCATGATCCGTGAATAATAGAAACCATATCCTATAATGACCATTTATAAATCAAGTCAGTTTCCTTGTGAATAGCAGACAATAGATCGAGGAACAGCATTATAGAAACTCACGTCTCATATAGCGACTGAAAGGGTTGCCTTGAACGGTAAAAAAAACTTATTGCTAACCCGGTGGTTTTCCCATCGGCAAAAATGAGGAACTTCCATACACGCTTTCATCCAACACATCCTTTCATTTCATCCCTTAAGGGGATGAATTTTCAAAAATTCATCCCTTAAGGGGATGAATTTTCAAAAATTCTACATTGCTCACCTTCGTCATACAAAGAACTCTTGTTCAAAAAGGCAATAACCAAAACGTATGAAGCAGTAATGCCTTTTTATTTTTTCGCGGCCACTAAAACCATAATAAACATACAAATATGAGAAAATAACCTAGCAAACAGAATTTCGTATGGCGGTAAAGCTCTAAACGCCAGCGTCGTAAAGGGTCTGTTTACACCCTGTATGTGTACAGGTTGATTTTTCATTTACATAACTGTAATTTAAAAAATGCATTTAATTGCAAAATACTGGCACTTCCTTTGATTTTACACATAATATTCCTTCGCAGTCATCTGCCTAGACTTATCCCAACTATGTTGGGGTCGGCTTCCAGTCTAACCGGATGCAGCTGAATACCAGTATTTTACATGGAGCGACTGCCTATCTGACCTCCACAACCCAGTTAGTACTGGGTAATACGATACCCCTTGGTAAGACTGGTTGAATATTCCTTCGCAGTATTTAATCATTATTAGCAACACTTTCGGTTAGTGTGATAATACAGGGTGCGGTTTTTGTAAAAATAATAGGTTCTATTCCTGGAACCGGCACTAACTTTTTCAAAAATCAAAAACAGCTGTTTTGTTCTCCTCCAAAATCAAATTCATGATTCCTTTTACTACTTAGTCCCCAATATACACTACACAAATACACAAATATCTACACTATTATTTCGGATTTAGCTCGATGAGGTAACTTACAAATCATTGTACACACCTGTATAAACTGATTTGTTAACTCAGTCTGGACTGTGTCAGCTTATTGAGTAGTTGACGCGGATTTATCATTAACGTAGCTTATTTGACTAAAAACAATAGTTCTAGAACAGTTCCATTGTTCCAGGAGCTTGGAGCTGATGGGCAACGTTTTCCGTCAGCCGCGGCACGCCATCCTGGCTAAAGGCACCGCCTCCATACTATCCTACCTGAGAGACCGCATACCCACCAACTAGTTTTAATCGATTTTGAGGCCATACACCGTATAGCGAACTAGAGACCCTTGTGAAAGTTCTTTAAGTTTAAAATAGTTCTGGTAACAAAATAAACGCACAAATTAATAAGAAAATACCGAGTTTAGCGATCTGAACTATTAAACCATAAGGTTCTGTACGGAGTCTGTTATAGAAGACTGAAATCGCACAAACAATGGTCCTAGACGATTCAACTTGCAATGAATTCGTATAATTTTTAAATAATTTGAATAAGGTTTTAATAGGGTGCTTAGAATAAATTTTAAATTCAAATATTTTACATAGCCCGTAGCAAAAAAAAAAATGGAAAATCAAACTGCTCTTAGTGTCTGCACCTCCATTAAATTAACCAAAAAGGTATGTAAACAAATTTTAATATGAACGAACTTTCACAAGCAGTCTGTAGACGTCAAGTCAACAGTGTTGCCATACAAAACGCAGTCAGCTTACAGAAGCCAAATATTTTCGTTTTTCGCGTACCTGATTACGGTAAATCTTATATTCGCTTTTTTCATATTATGAAAGATATTCGTTATTATTTTATTATACTTTTGTTGTTGATTTAAATACATATTTTGTTATTAAATTATAATCGCTAACATAGTTGATATCTATGATTAACACATTAGAGAATATGGGTTGTGAGATATTCAGTATTTACAAAGGGTTGACTGCAGAGGACTCAATATGTTATGCCAAAGGTAAGGATATATTTGATATTTTTGGACACATCGTTTTAACATAGTGCATCATTGCAGTGGTTTGAATGTTTACCAGAGGCTGTATTAATATGGTATCAGACAATTATGTTCATAATGTTGACTATAGAAATTGAAATTAAGTCTAGAATAATCCAGCAAAAATAAAAAAGATAAAAATATAACTATGTTAATCCTTATAACCACCTATTTAAATTAAGGAATCTAATTAACTTACAAGTTGTTTGAAATTCAACCAAAGTATTGTTCGAAGTACCTGAAGTTTATTTTATATAAAACACACAGCCTTTTATGTTGGCAGCTTGAATGCATGAAGTATTAATTTATAAACAAAGAAAAGCACAATTTGTTGTTAAAAATTCATGAGCACAATATTATAAAAATTGGAAATCTTTAAGCATATCGCGTGATTATGAATATATGCTTTGAAATAAATTATGTGTTTTTTATTTTATTAATATTAATATCTCATTTCAGTTCTTCTCATATAAGTGGACCTTTAGTGTTGATTACTTGTTGTTCTAAAATAAATTAAAAAAAAATATCTTACTAAGCTATACTCAAAAACAAGAAAATATGTCATTGATGGTTGTGTTTTACATATTATTATTACGTTAGGTAAAGATAGAAATACTACAGGGTCAGACTGTTAGTAGGAAGAAAACATATGGGTGTCAATTGCAAGTGCCAACTGTTCTCTGCTTAGAGCAAGCAACACTAATCCTTATGTTAATGGGATAAAGTTGAAATCGTTTACAATAATTATTGAAATACTAGATCACGGTATTTAGTCTTTGTTGTGCAGGTACACGAAGAATAAATAATGGATTTTGTGACTTTGAGGAACGTTATAATTTATCATACTGCTTTCATTCTTGTAATTAACATGGCGTAAAAACATAAACATAGGTTGAGCCTTCAGACTCACTAAGGCTAAGGTAAAAGCTTACTAAAACCCGGAAATGATGAGCAGAGATTCAGTCGACAGCCTGCTGTGACATTGTTCTTGATTTTTTTTAAGTTTTTCCGATCTCTTGAGTCCGCATTGAACAGGAGCTTAGCGGTGCAATAGGCTTTATTGCACTCCATTTTCTGACTCCAATATTTCATCATCATTCTCCTGCCCTTATCCCAATTTATTTGGGGTCGGCGCAGCATGTCTTCTTCTTCTTCCATACTTCTCTACTTGGTCGACTACAATGTTATTCTTACACTTTTTAAGCTTTCACGGGTTACAACCAAACTTATACTGTCACTTACGGGATATCTTCTGTGATTGTTCATTATTTGTACAATCACGGAAGACGTGATCACGGTTTTTGTTTTTTAATATCGGGAGCTCAAAATAATGAACAAAACGGAAGATATCCCGTAAGTGACAGTATAAGTTTAATGTTATTCTTAAATGAAGTATGTAACTATTAATAAAAAAAAGAAAGAAAAAAAATTAAAGTGATCATTAAAGTAAATATTCTGTGCTTAAAATAATGGAGACGTTGAACGCAATAAATAAGTACAAACGATAACAATGCATAATTAGATTCAGTTTTTCCCCGACTACGGCGAAGCAAAAAGGAGGGTTATTACTTAGTCACTTCATCATATCTTGCTAAGCGATCATGTTTTCCTACAGCTAGGTACTATAGGAAAATTGCATAGAACATCAACATCAACGCGAAGGAAAATCGTTCACGTAAATTCAAGGAATGCAAATGCATTGTTCATATAATCGCTGTAGTCATTGAAAAAGGCAAGGGCTACCTACCTAGAACCTGCCTAGTAGATAATGTACTGCATTATGTACACGTAATGTATTTGGCGTATTATCAAGTTGCCTCGGTACCGCGACTCGTCCAAACAGCATTTACATAACAATAGCATGAATGTTACTGAATTAACATAAAAGATTGCTTTACTAGGTCGGGATGGGACTGTCCACTCAACTAACTCTTATTGCTTTTGTGTGTTTTTCGTGTCCTCAAATTAATCGCAGCCATTTTAGTCGGTTCTTAGTTTTGACGGAAACTCAAGAAACCCTTTATTGTTACTGGGAAATCTGAAGGTAGCAGTGGCGAAGGTTCCATACAACTCGATTCCTACAGACTTCCTTTTGAAAAATGGCAAAGTCAGTATTCTATAGACAAATAATAGATTATGTTCTCCGGCTTACCTCTTACAAAAATTGACCCTTCGCTACTGGAAGGTTGTCTAAGAAAATCACGGCGATCTTATGTGGAAAACTTACTGACCGTAATTACGTTCATTTCCTGTACATCTATCGTCTCTATTCCTCTGTTTGTAAATACTAAATATGCATTAGTAGTGTGTCGCGCAATAGTCAAATCCCGGTTCTAATAATGACAAGGGCACTTGCACCTTGTCGGAGGATGTAAGGGTGGAGCCATGCATATTGTATCTATGAATTAAGAAGTAAGAAGTCATCCTTTTGACGGACGTTTACGAAATATCCGTCAATTTACGAAAATTAGGTATTGCATCGGGAAATAACACATATGCTAACCTCAGCATGTCGATGTTTTGTATAAACTAGCCCGCATAGGCCGCCGCCGTTACAAAACACGCCGTTCTGGGCGCCTAACGTCATTATTATCGTTTTCACTATCGTTTGACGTTGACTCGTCACTCTATTGTAAATTGTAGTCTGTAAACCCATAATAATAAACTGCAAGGTCGCGCCGACGACGAATACCTGGCATAGTGGGGGCCGGCCGGCACATGACGCCTGCACTTCAAACAGTTTCAGTAGCCGCGGTGTGACTGACGACCGCAGCTACCTGCGCCCGCGACTCTTGCGCACGAGTTCTTCAACTTGCTCGATATCCTGAAACGTCTTATACCAGCCACCTTGCAAACCATACCCCACCGAACTGTGTTTGAAATTAGATCTCATTATATCAGGAATACATAACGTCCTTTTTTAGAAGTCGGTTAAAAATATTCGTCCAAAAATTTAAATTTTGTCGGACTACCTTGGTTTCCAATCAAAAGGGGTTCGAGCGGTATGTTTGTTCAGGTGCTACCAAACTTTATGTAAAGCGATCTGTATCTAATTGCGCAATTGGTTCATCACCCTGGTGGCCGGAGTTCCTTCATACTGAGTAGTGCAGTGGCAGGCACACCTTGGTCATCGACGGTTCTTGACATAATATCATCAGTTTGAACGCAACGTATGACAATGCTTATCAGCAAGCTTGTGCGTCGTCGGAAAAATAGTTTTTCGTAATAGTGAAGTGATGTTAACGATCGTAAATTATTGAACTGTCGTGTACATATTCATTATAGTTTAATGAGTCATACATAAGTGTAGTTGAACGTGATCGAAATCCATTATTATGAAGCCATATGGAGTCGTCGTTGTCCTGGCGTCGCTCATGTTCTTTAATAGTAAGTGATTCATTTATTTATAGCTATAAGATTTATGTAGGTAGCGATAAGATGTGCAGTGGCTGAGCGATTGACTGCTGCGCTGCGTGTCGCAGGTTCGATCCCCGGGGTTTGACGCAGCATGTGCACTTGACGCAAAATGTGCACTTCTCAAAATAGCATTTTTTTTTTTTGTTATTGTGCACGATTTTTAGCACGATAACAGTTGTTTCTTTGTTAAAAGTAATCACGTTCAGAAAATAATAAAAAAAATCTAGTAAGCAAACGGTTTTTATTTTGACCCATTGAGATAAAATTCACGCTCATTTTGAGTAGTGCTCATTTTGAGAAGTGCTCATTTTGAGAAGTGCTATTTTGAGAAGTGCACATTCTGCAAACCCGATACCCGAACGGAAGAAATATTTGTATGGCCTACAGGTAGTGGTCCAGAGTCTGGCTGTTTCATTTGTGTATGTGAGTTTAAATATTTGTAAACGCGCTTACGACACAGGCGAAATACCTAGTGCGAGGAAAAGTTTATAAAAAAAAAACTAAAAATATGTTTTGTAGAGCCCCTAAGATTTTTAAAGCTTATTTATTAGTTGGTAACTGTCTGCATGCTATGTAGTATATAGAGCACTGAGCAGGCCGGTAGAAGTTACAACTGTTTCCACAGCACACCTGCCCCCGTAGCATGACCACCGTAGACAAGGATTTCTTTCACGGAAGAATCGACAAAATGACAGATAGTGCAAAGAAATCTGTCATTGTGTCGACACAATCTGTCATTTAGACGATTCTTCCGTCAAAGAAATACTTGTCTATGGTGTTCATGCTACGGGGGCTGTTGGGTAATAGTTCTAGGATGTTATACTTATGTACAGTTACGAGCACCATTATGTAAACACTTAACTTTTGAAAATGTTTTTGTCCTACTGTTCTGATTATATTTTTTATGAAAAAGATCCTATCTTTTTTTTCGTTTTTATTATCCAATAAACACTGTTACACTATTACACATACGCAGACATACCACACAAACCATCGTGGGTTTAACAGTGGTATGCCAGACAGGGCAACTCGGTGCCACTACATTATTAATCAATCCATAACTTGGGAATTACATATTTTTTTATTTTTATTTTTATTTTTTTAAGGACAACCAACAAAGCATACACCAAAAAATACATGTTTAAGAACTCCTTTTACATTTAACATATTATAGTGTAGCCTTAATTAAAGGCTGCCACGGCATGCATTTAACATTAGAAAATTGGCATGCAGTGTATCTGCATGCCAATTTGCCAATTTTAACAGATTAACAGATTATACCTATTTACAGATCCAAATTAGTTTAATTAATTAGATCCATATTAATAAATAGGAAATATATAGAAAAAGTATAGGTCGGCACCACAATCTAGAAAGTATCTCTTTAGTACCTTCGAGTAATCTCCAAGTTACAATCGTTAATTCTCGCGAAAATTGCTTTTAAATTTAGGAAAGTGTACACATATTGGTGCTCGTGACTGTACGCGCATAGGTAATTTAATAAGACGCAAGCCTATCGTATATAATAAACACGGTGCAAGGTTCTAGATTCTATGATATTATATTATGTTGTTACTGGGTATGGATAGACTGATCTAATGATCTGAGATGATTAAGATCTAGATGATAATAATATACAGGGTGTAATGTCGATGTCCCATCGACGTGCTGCAAAAACACTTTTTGACGGTTATTAAAAAGAAAATCAGCTGTTCTATACATTTTGTCGTGTAGGTATTGTAAGGGAGGAAATGATTTTCAGCAAAGCAACAACATCGCTTGTTTTCTCTCATGGATTAGACAGAGGTTTAACTATATAAAGGGTGTAACAAGACCCTTAACGAAGCCGAAAGGCACTTGTTCACCCCGTCATTGCGATATTTTTTTGTTCTAGACCATACCTGGGAACCTTCTAGTTACGGAGATATTGGGGGTTAAAGTTTCAACTTTTTAAACAAAGTTTTTTTTTTAAATACGTTTTTAATGTAAGATTAGAACCCCGTACTATTCAATCCATCCATCACAATGTTTAGAGTTTGTTACATTGAGTCCTACCGTAAAACGTGATTTTTCACCCCAAAAAAAATCGTTTCGCAGCAATATTTTTTGCGTAAAGTTACTTAGTTTGATGTACAGAATGCTTGGTTAACGGCTTCGTTAAGGGTCTTGTTACACTCTGTATGGTACATCCACATTTTCATGTCTAAATCCCATGTAATAGGGGGTTAGCCTATTTCCATCAACCGGGCATAAATCCTAACTACGGGCTGCTACTGAGAAATTTCAAATGGAATTGGAACCCATTTACACTTTGTCCAACCTAGGAACTGATCCCACGAGCTCATGCGCAGCAGTAGTTAGCGCTTGCGACCACTAGACCAAAGAGGCTGTAAGACACTGTGAGACATTTATTGAAATAGACGAAAATGCACCTTATAGTCATCAAAATAAGGCTTAAGTTAGACTACAAAAAGTGCAGACAGACTAACATTATTAGTTTAGGCTGTGTTTATTTCCGGGGCATAAACGACCTGCTTTTGTTTTTATCAAATAAATAAAACTAAAATCTTCATTCCTATAATTTATTGTCGAAACTATTTTCACTAATTCGTTCAAGCGGCTCGCACCTTACAGTAATATTATATCTTGATCTTAAGCGCAATAGTTTTTGGCCTGCGCGACAGCGGATTGGCTCGGCCCATGATGACTCCGCAGCATTTGTGAAGATAATCGCTAGCAGCGACAGCAGCAGCCAAGATTCACGTAGGATGTTCATCTGAAAGAGTAGGAATGACAAATTAGTTATACAGAGTGAATTTTTCAAGTGGCCGTGGATGGCCGAATTCGAAACTATGAGGAATAGCGAAAAATAGTCAAAGGAGTCTCGAACCCGATTTTGATGAAAACTAAAACTGCATCATTTGATTTTTGGGAAATCAATATCCCTAGCCAGGAATTGAACCCGTTGATTAAAAAAAAAAAACACATACTGTATGTGTGGTGTGTTACACCATTTGATAGCTTCGCTATTAAGGATTAAATTCTGGGAACTAATGCAATCTGTACTGGCCGTAGTGCAGTCAATTACCAAGCTCCACTCTGCCTCCAATTATTTGTCTTAGCTTTAAAAGAAATTGTGTTAACGTTTTTCTAAAATAATTACTAATTAGTTATTATCTAATTCGTTGTAGGTACTGTTCATGTTCAACCCCATACTATTTCTTGAGGAAGGGTCTCGAAGGGGTGTATTATCAGACTCACATTTCGCTAGTTATGTTTAAGTTCCATGTAATTGGAGCCTATAATCTGTTTTATCTCTGAGAAATCGTTTTAATTGTTTTGATTTATATTTTTTTATCAAAGACTTCTACGTATCTATTACGACCGTTTCCAGTAAAAAAAGATCCTACCTACAACCAAACACACAATTAAAGATAAAGAGTTCAAGGTTATGTTATGATGATTAAAAGTCAATTAGCCAAGTTATATATTATCTTGGTAGGTACATACAATAGTCGAAAAACGCTTCAGTTTTTTTTTATCATACCTGTTTCAAAAAGGTAAGCTAAAGTATCCTGTTGATTTTGTGTATATGTCTTGTGTGAACATAAACAAATAAATAAATGCGTAAATATTACCGAATGTTGCTTTTTACATTATTTCGAATTCTATAACAAAATTGTATTTTTACGATTTCAGATTATTTTTAAGTTACATTTAATGGAAGTAAGTAGTTTTCTTATATTTATACCGATCGTGTTTTATTTATCAAAATGAATTTGATTCATTTGCGGATTGCGAAGTGTCTCTCAAATATATGACTTTCCGTCCAAAATATTAACAAAATCATATCCACCCTACAAAATTTTCTCCTAGAAAAAATATAAAACCAATTTTCTCGTAAAGTATGGATGCATTTAGAGTAACGGACGATATGATACATTTTAGTTAAAAAATAGTAAAAAAAACTTATTCTAATTTGCGTTAATCTATGAGGTCGAGCCTAGTCAATAAAGCCGAAAATATTGGACTCTCAATTCAGACGTTTTAATAAAATAGACTTTCATTTACTTTTTAACAATTAACTTTTGTTTCATTATTTCTTTTTAACTAATTCACAGAGGTTTTTAACTAAAATATGTTAAAGTCGTATTTATGTATTTCTTCAGATAAACTCATGTTTTGCAGATTCCTCAGTCCAGACATTAATGAATTGAGGGCCCTAGATAAACCGCCATAAATTTGTAATATCATATTCTACAGATTTGGTAATTTCTTAAAATGTTTAAGAAAATCATAACTAAATCCTTAAATAAAAATAATTAACTCAGAGATGTACTTTTTGAGATTAAGACTATGCCACTTTACGCACGCGTCTGGATTGAGGGCCCAAGTTATTTGATCATCACAGTTTTAATTCAAGTTTAAGAAATTCATGGCCGTTTTTACTATTTTTAACTAATTCCCCTATAAATCTGATTTCGTTTCTCAAGGATTTAAAAAATGGGCCCTCAATCCAGATGCACACGCAGCTGACTTGCATTTGGATGATCAGTGCATATTAAAATGTTGTTTTGCTCACGAGCAGTACCTCTTTTCGGGATGAAAGTTACCCTGTGTTTGTTTCTGTACATCTGACAACGTACTTATCTTTCGCATTTATAATATTAAAATATTAAATAAGTAAGGAAGTAAGTTTATGTAGATTATGTATGAGATACATCATTAATGTCTATTTAAGTTTTATGGCTGGTGCCGATATATTATTGTCTTAGTTCTTACAGTAGGTACAGTTTTATTGGTGTTAGGTAGGTACCACCGAAGATTGTGTCTCGCTTTCAAACATTTCTTCAAAACTTCATTCATATGAAGTGTTGAACCTTATCTGTTGATATTGTAATTGTGATTTTTTTGACATTTTAATTTTTTATTTTGACATTATGATTTATTTACTTTATTTTTTATTTTTATTTATATTCTTGAATTACCATTGCCAGCCTAACCCTTGAAATTGTATTCAATAATTTTTGACATAATAATTAATACCCCTTGACATTGTATTTGATAGTAGTTAACGTTTTCCATAATCTCGACATTGTATGGTTTATTATTGATTTTAATTTTTTGAAATATTTGTACGCTGGAAACAGCAGAATATTATGGACATCATGTTTTGTGTAACACCTAAGTAACAACAATATTCTAACAAGTAAATTTTATTCTATTCTATTCTATTCTACATTTCCCTGCCCTTCCCCCGTAGCATAACCACCGTCGACAAGGATTTCTTTGACGGAAGAATCGACAAAATGACAGATAGTGCAAAGAAATCTGTCATTGTGTCGACACAATCTGTCATTTTGTCGATTCTTCCATCAAAGAAATCCTTGTCGACGGTGGTCATACTACGGGGGCTTGTCCCATTTTTTAGGGGTCGGCGCAATACTTGTGTTCTACTTTCATACTTTACAAGTCATCTCATGACTCACTTCCTTTGTAGTCTTCTTATCTTTCGGCCAGTTCATCTATCGTTTCTTTGGTCTTCCCCATCTTGTAGCCCGATTCATACCTACTCAAAACTTTTCCCACTTGATTTTCCACTTTCTTCCGCATCTGAAGTGATTGTATGTGACCCTGAACTTGACTGATAGAGATGTTATTGTATTTTTAGCAAACATAAGCGAAAATGTTTAAAAAAGAAGACAACGACGTTAACAAAATATTGAATACAACCGTTTATTCTAACTTGGAACAAAATATCAATCACTGAAACTAACCTAAACCGCCACAAATCATAACGAATTCAATTATCACGTAATTGTTTACAAAATAGTGATTTAGTTCACAAAATAGGAAAATATAAATCTTCCCGCCCTTTGAGCGATATTCCCAACAAGCGTCTCCCGCGACCACAGACAATTTCTAAGTTGTCACTTCTTGCCATAGAACTAACATGTGCCACATAAAACCTCATTTCTTCCTAACAGTATTACTATTTACGATCACGACATATCGATGCTCTAGTTTAACCAATTAACTTGTAAATGTTTTGGTTGATTCTCTTTTAAAAAAGGTAAGGACATAGACGCGCACGTCAGTCATTTCGAAAAAAAAGGACTTGAAATTTTGTATGAAATGCCGTCAGACGTTAACGCTCTAAATAGTCACTAATGATCTAGTTTATTGAAAGCTCTATCCGATGGTATATCACTGTTGGTGCGGAAGGCAGGGCCTAGATCCCATAATAATATTCGTTATTTGACTTTTAGAATGACATTTTACCAAATATTCTATGTTTTCTTTTTTGTTTATTCGAATAACTTCTCGGTGAATTGACTAACGACTTAGGTGTAGTGAAAAAATGTTTATTATGTAATGCTCTATCTAAATAATAAGTTCTTTACAGTTGGCCGGCCGACTTTTAAAAATAGCCCAAAACTATGGAGGCTGGGTAATCTCCTTTGTTTCCAATTTGTTGTTTTTGTAACAATTCTATTTTTTTGGATAATATTAGAAGTCTCACTATCAAAGTCATCTTGCTTAGCTTGTTAGACATTTATTGCTTGGAAGCATATGTTTTAGCTTAAAATATAGGTACTAGTACTTAGAATCTACCGAAGAAGGTTGGGGATATTTCATTAGCGACAACTGAATGATGCATTAGCCTCTAAATAATAATAAAAAAAAAAATTGTGGTGTCTGTTTGTAATACCAAAATAACAGCTTTTTACTGACTGCTTATGAAAGTATATACTGTATTCGTACTTATAAAATAAAAACACAATTTTTCAATTTTTGACTGGCTGTCTGAACTGATTTTGACGGGAATTTTGCTGGCAGATACCTGATGTTATAAGGTCTAACATAGGCTACTTTTATTTTAGAATAATAATTGGGGATCCGTGCAAAAAATTAAAACCCTTGAAATTAGTAACAAAATTCGATTCAGAAAGCGAAGTAATATTTTTTATAATAATTTCACGTGAACGAAGGTCGCGAGCAACAGCTAGTATTCTATAAAAAAAATCTATATGACTGAACAGAGGTACATACATTTTCTGAATTGAAAATAAGGATAGTATTTTTTTTTAATTTTGAATCTCACATGGTAGGCTTTACTTTGATGAATTGTTGATAACAAATTGCATTTAAGTCAAGAATCAGTCAAAATTAAAGAACAATGTTAGACACTGCTCAAAGAAACGATTAAAAGACACAAAACGTATTGTTGAACACACTTCAATAGTAATAAATACATAGTAATGATTATTACTATGAATGAACCCGTAGTGATCAAGAGATATAAGTAAATCTTAATTCTTTTATCAAGAACCCGTGAACTTTGTTGAATTCCTTAAATTTATCCTAAAGACCGGATTGCATGATGCTAATCATATGATTGAATTATGATCCTCGGAATTCGTTAGTTATTATCCAAATTTTATGTAAGTACTGTTAACAACACAGCAAGCGAAAGTGGGTCTAATCTACCTGCTTACTATGTTTACACGCCTACCTAACCCTTCGGAGAAAAGAGCGTGACGTTATGTACTAACTATTGTATTAAAACTACTGTTACCAAAAATATACTGAAAAAAACTCAGCGATTCCTCTAAAACTGAACTTTTTTTCGCAACTTCGTTACAAGCAGCTTAATAACGATAACAACCGAATATTTTATTCGGAACCTATTTTAATTAAACCGGTTAACCGAAATTATAATCAAAAATACTGACCTGACCTTGATGTTTACAGTTTAAATCACTATTATTAGTAGACTTTAATATTCAAAATCAGGGCAGCTGCGATGAAATTCAATTGATTTATATTTTCAATGTCACACTTGACCAGCGACCACTAAAACACGAGGTTGACTGAGCAACGCTGGGCGAACGCAAAACTTTAAATACTGTTCGTCGCCTTAGGGGCGGGCCACACAGAAAAGTAAGACGAGGACGCGTCGCAGACGCGGCGCCCGCATACGAAATGTATGCAAGCGTCGCGATACAAAATAAACAGAAAAGACGGGGCACGGATGAGACGCGGAAATGAAAAACGCGTCCTCGTCTTACGTCTTTTCTGTGTGGCCCGCCCCTTAGAGTGAAAACCTCGGGAATTCAATTTTGGTCATTTTAATTATATTATAATTTTGGAAATAAAACCTCGCAACTCAAGCCCAAAATTCATACAAAAACGTGTAGTAACTCGTAAACAGCATCGATAGCGTCTGAAGTATTGAAAACCTCGTAAAAACTCGCGAGTGCGCGTCGATGTATTCGTATTGATAAACTTCTACCTAACTGCCACCATGTTTTCTTTACGAAAAGCTCGCAAGTATCATAAACAATGCTATCCGATAGTAAACTGAAATAAGTATTTCTTGCATCTGTAAATGTAGGTACCCAAATTGCACCCTAAAAGACACCTATTTGAAGAAGCTGTGGTACCTAATAAAATTTTTAAATTATTTTCTTCCTCCTGAAAAGTTACAATTTTAGTGCCAACTCGTCGCCAATTTTGGTATTTAAATTGTCATCCACACGCTAAGAAGTAATTGCCTTTTCGCATATACGAGGTTTTCACTTTAAGGCGACACGACGCACCTTGCCACTACCCCTGTTCTTTTGCTCCGCTTGTTTCGTTGTCATCAATGAGCTTTAGTTACGAGCTCTGCGTTATCCGTAAATTTAAATTTAATTTATACATAGGGATCGGTAAGCGACCGAATAAAGGAGTTTCCAACTTTGCGATAACTACTATACTAGGTATACCAAGATTTCATAAATAAAACTAATTTAACGTTTTTGTCCGGGTACAAAATATCATCAAGATTAAAAAAAATATGGTCACATTATTTTCAGTCTGCTATACTAAATTACTTCTATAAAGGTACTTAAATCAACTTAGTACTGGTCATTTTATTACCCAGATAATATCCTGTAGTATAGATTATCCGGATAAGTTTAAATAGATTTTTATTCAAATAAAATCAATAAGCTTTTGTAAAAAACAGATTGTGATCTCTGAGTTTGTTTCGGCTGTTTTCCCAGAACGGGTGCAGCTACCCTACCTAATATTGCTGATAGCAATTCATGGGGCTTAACTTGATTGTGTTTGTTCAACACCTTACTGTTATTAAAAACTGCAACTTCTTTTATTTGTCTTTATCATATTATGATTTTATTTGTCCTACTTATTTTTTATTATTACGGGCCAATCCATATCCATGGTTGTAGTAGGTTGTGCTAGAATCTGATATGGTTCTGGATGGGTCGCGAACGTCATGCGTAGCAGTTCTCGCGGCTTATCCAACAAGGCGACAGTAGGCTCCCGGCGGTGTTTTTTAGTGGGTGCAAGCCCCACATAGCCAAACTGTCTTTCCGGACGGTGCGGTATGTGTTAGGCATTTTTCACCGCTTAAAAATAAAAAAAGAGTCTAATATGGTTGTCTTGTATCCTATACTCTTGTGCGACAAGTCGAATCTGAAGTACGTAGGCACTAACAACAGCTCAAGTAAGATATCTCGATTAATCTCAATGGTACATTCATCTTTTGAAATGCGTAGGTACTACTGTTTGAATGAACTTTCAACTTTTTATTTTGCCCACTAGCATCCAAAGCACAATGCGGTGTTGGTCGTTCGGTGACATTTACACGATGGTCAGGAGTGGCTCCAGAGATGGCCACTCCAGTGTTCGTGTACTCTGCGAGCGGTGACGAAGAATCCCTCGCCGGAGCTTGCCTGGCCAGGTGCCGTGAGCTCCCGGACTGCGCCGCCGTCGTCGTGGCGTATGGCAGAGGAAACTGCCAGGGTATAGCCGACTATACCACGGCAAAACTGAAGGTGGACAACGATGTCGCCTTCTTCAAGAAGGTGTGTTTGGCATGTAAGTAATACTATAGTAACTTTCTAATATTTCTCTGCAAGGTTACTGATGTCATTACGGGCACGATCTTAACTCAAACCCGAGATAATTGGAGGGTGACTCAGTGAAGTTTTCTTGGCGCAATGCCTACATATTATTGTGATACCAATTATGGGTCATCTACTCTTCCTCAAATTCTGTTCTTGTCTTGTTTGAATGTCATCTATTTTCTTGATGCATGATTGGTTTTGGATACTCCATTTGCATAATTATGTATGTAAAAATAAAAACCTGTTACTGTTTGTTTTAATTATTGTGTTGACGTTATAGACGATGTGAAAGCCCATAAAATAAATAAAAATGTTTTTTTGACAGTGCCAGAAGATTGTGGCGTGCGATGGTGGGCGTTGGAGAACACTCCCGGCTACCACCTGCACTCGGAGGACTCTCATCTCAAGGTCATCCTGAACACCACCGTCTACGAGTGCTACGATGCGGTATTCACCTACGGGAGATTGGAGCAGAAGTTTCGGTACGGAAGACTAGCAATCTATTTATTTGAGGAACAACGTCCTACGACCCGTGACTCCAGAAACACTGCGTATCCACTCCACACGATGTGCAGACTTCGAAAATCACGAAAATAGTCGTCAGACAGGAACCTACCTGGTGACGTATTTGGAATCACGTGTCGTTGGACATTAGCACCTACATTTGACAAACAATTTTTCATCCAAAGCCAATCAGTAGGCTGTGCACGTAATCATGATATTACGTGCACAGTCATGATACATGATGCACCAAGATCCGATGCAGTTACAGTTGAGTTCAAGTTTTGAGTGCAAACTAAACCGTGTTCTTGTAGTTTAGAACTGGACACAGCAGTACAATGCTTACCTGCATTGTAGGTCTCCTAGATAATTACGGTCGCTTGAAACGAATTTGGCGTCAGCTTATCTCTCATTGTGTGGTGTTTTGATTGAAGCTTAAAGCAGTCGCCTGCCGGGGTCGCGGGACTCATAGAATTACCGTGACCCTGGAACATAAAGGGCTATTGAAGGACACCGTGGATTTTAGTCAGTACAAGTCTGACAGTCCCTCCCGCTCTGCCCTGGGTGGGAGGACTCATTTGATGATTTTACCACGTTAAAAAAAAAAAAAGCTTAAAGCAGGATAATCTAGGCCGTTCTATATCATACGATTATCACACATATCGTGAAAACCCTTTCGATGTCTTAAGCAAATGGTTTTTACATTTAGCTTAGTTTGCGTTAACAGGAAGTCATCAATAAAAAATAATGCGGCGGTCATTGTGTCAACCACATGGCTATCATTTTAATACTTAATTAAATGCGATATTACCAAAAAGTAATAAGTATAGCACCTACAATGATTCACTTTTATATGAGACCATATCTTTTAATTTTAACGTTCAAATGCAATTCATTTCAATTGAATTTGGGCGTTGACATCATTAGTCAACACCCAAATTCAATTATCTGTGTGTAGGTATAAGCAGTTCAAAGTTGAAAAAATTAACAACATAGGTAAGGTAGAGCACTATGGGGCACTAATTCTTATACGATTCGCAGAAAATAGCACCTAGTGGTACCTACCTTATCCTGTAGTCCAAACAAATTGTTGGGTTGAACACAGC
The DNA here is from genome assembly GCA_963082995.1 of Noctua comes. NCBI lineage: Eukaryota > Metazoa > Arthropoda > Insecta > Lepidoptera > Noctuidae > Noctua > Noctua comes. The sequence continues at coordinate 6,108,724 of OY720277.1, forward strand.
ATTCATGAATTCGGATTTCAATCGAACGCAATGTAAAAGAGGTATCCGAATTTGGGAAAGTTTTCTTGACTCGTTTGCTCAGTCGCATTCAAATCGAATACGTAATGAACCTGTCGTTACTATCATCCTAATCAGGTGCAGGTTTCCCGATACGATTTTGATCGGACAGTGTAAGCGCTTGTAGACTGAACGTCACATCATCATCTGCTTAGACTTGTCCCAACTGTGTTGGGGTCGGCTTCCAGTCTAACCGGATGCAGCTGAATACCAGTATTTCACATGGAGCGACTGCCTATCTGACCTCCACAACCCAGTTAGAACTGGGTAATACGATACCCGTTGGTAAGACTGGTTGTCAGACTTTTTGGGCCACTGACTACCTAACGACTGTCAAAGATCTACAAATGACTGTATGTATAGCAGACAGACCTAATAGATAAAATAAAACATCGTCTGATGCGTCGTGTTGTCAAACTGCTTGGATGACGCATCAGACGATGTTCGATGTCACTTAGATCACGTGCGAATAATTAAAGTGTAGATTGTTTCCTGCTGAGAAGGTTTTTGTATCACACCAAGTATTATGCAATAAAGATAATTATGATCTGCCTAGCCTTTTCCCAACTATGTTATTATTGTTAAATAATTTTAAATATTTACAGTGATATGTAACGTTTATATCAGTATATGTATAACTTAAATAATATTTGAATGCGGAAAATAATATTTGAATGCGGGTAAAGGCGTCCTCCAAAGAATCCCACTGGCCTCTCTTTGGCTATTTGTAACCAATTTGAGTAGGTACCTAAGTTATGCAGGTACAATTACTTGCCTGACTTTACACCCGTGACCACGAACCCTGCACCTGGCGTCAGTTATGCTTAAGTCTCTAAAAGGGGCGATTGTACTGGCATAAAGTAGGCATATAAAAATAAATCCAAAAACGTCGGGAATCTATCATTACCCTGTCTGGGGATCTAACCTAGGACTGGTCTGAGCAGTCGCGTTCGTAGCCACTAGACTCTGGTAGCTGCGAGTGCCACTGAGACGAGCAAGGCAGGTCGAGGCTTCGTGATTGCTATAAACCTTAGTACCCAGCAACTTTCCAGTTCAAGACAAAAAGATCCATTATTAATGGTTAACTAAGTCTTAAAGCGAAGACGTTGCTATTGTTTGTTTCTTTATTATATTGCTACTTAATGAGTGCTGCCGTAACTGCCAACATTGTTTTGTCATGGGTACGGCGTTCTATAAAGTTGATTTATATGGCAATTAACATTCATAAGAACAACCTATTTACTATTCGAAACATAGATAAATGAGGTTTGGGAAAACCTTACAGGTCTCAAATTTTTCCTACGTATGAAAAACTTAATATGGCTAATTATAAAAATTATATAGGTAATCCCATTGATATATTAAAAAACCCTTTAATTAACCCCAGATTAATTAAGAAAGGTTTTTTAATACATCAATGGGTAATTGAACCTTCTAAGCCATTTCCCTTCTTTCATCTGGATCAATTTAATTATCGTTTAAACAATTTAAAACGTTATTTATTTTATTTACTTCGGTACATATTTAATACACTATTGTAAATTACATGAAACAAAAACAATGAGGTAAGTAAAAATTGAACGCACCGTTAAAACATCTTTGAGGAAACCAACAACATTGTACCATCCACATTCCCAAGATAATTTTCCAAATGGGGAGACCATTTTTGCAAACAGAAAAAACTAATTATTAGCTTGTTTTTCCTCTCCAAGTTACGTGTGCAAAACCCAAGTTTATTTTGGTGTAAAGTTCATTCATGTAATTATCTCGGTGTTTTCATAAAGGAATAACGTAATGTTCGGTTATTCTGTGGCGACACCCAGTCTGTAAATATTCTATGATTCATGCTCTGTAATCGTCATAATATGGTTGGAATTACTCTTTATTATTAGAACTACTTTTTACATAAGTAATTATATTAGGCATGGTTGGATACAACGAGCTGAGAGTTCGCACTTGTCTCATATTTAGTTAAATTAATTTGAGGCAAGATACATATTAACGCCAAAATATTACAGTTGGTGTGTTTGAGTGTGCCCGACAGCAGTAGCGAAGGGTCAATTTTTGTAAGAGATAAGCCGGAGTACATTTGTTTAGTGTGATTATATTATTTGTCTATAGAATATCGACTGTGCCATTTCTCAAAGGGAATCCGGTAGGAATCGAGTTGTATGGAACCTTCCCCACTGCCCGACAGATATGTGCGGCGGCGACGTCGCACAGACTGGTATTTGGTCCTAAAAGTTGGCCAAAAATATTTTGTTCGCCTTATGGCTGCCTAACAATGTTTTATTTCAGTTTTAGGTTAGAAAAGGTAAAAAAAAGCAAACGTAATATATACAAGCATTTATTCGTCATTTTCGTCGTCATCTACAAAACTTACATTAAAAAAATCACTTTCTAGTAATAATTTTTGTACATCAGCCGAAAGTGAGAGATTTTTTTTATTCTTCCTCTTCCTCATGCCCGTCAGGACAGGGTCAGAGGTTAAGAGGAGCCTATTAAAAACATCTGCGTTGCAGGCTACCCGGGAAAATTTTCGGGCGTAGTTGAGTCGGAACATTCTTATATGTTTATTGCGAGCTTCTGCCGCTTCTTCGGACAGTTGTCCAATGGGAAGAATTACTTCCCTTATCACTTCAGCCCCATGACGCAATACTTTATGTATTGTCGGAGACATTGGGTAAAAGTTATACAAGGAAACGTTTAACTTTGCCGTTTCTTGGCAATATGTTTCGAACACCTCCACGTTTATTTTTAAACCACAGCACAATGTGTCCAAAATCACTTTCAGTCTATAAATTAAATTTACGTCTATCCCCGTAATTTACTATCCCCGTATTTATTATCCCCGTTATTTTTTTTTTTTGCCGATATTTCATAGTTCTCAAAAAAGCGTCTGCTGGTGTTTTCATCATTGGTATTGCCAAAATTGGATTTTGGTATATCCACCAGCAGACCGAGTTTCTCCCGGAACTTATCTTGGATTTCCTTTTTTTTATTTTCCACTGCTTGCTTTTCCTCGGCAGTAAGGCGAACGTTCCATTTTTTTACGGGCAATCTATAAGCCACATGTAAAATGCTCTCAAAAAATCTTATCGTAGCGATATGCATCCTTTAAGCCACTCGGCATTGTTTTCTAGGAATCTGGCCTTTGTGTTGCGAGCAGCTGACCATCTTTGTTTAAATTGGTGTCTGATGATCGACAGTTTTTGCTTTACATCAGCAATATTTTGGTCATTTTCTGCATATTGATTAAGCAGTTCCCGCTCCATAAATTCTAACTTTTCATTAAAAGTTGAGGTATTTGAGCGTTCCATTATATTAAACAAATAATTTCGAGTCATAATTCTCATTCCAGAAGAGCCTATAAAAAAAATACACAAAATATAAGTAAAGTTTCATTTACTGGGTATCGAATGTGACTACGGAAAAAAATCACCAAAAATAGAGGGGTACTTTGGGGTGGCTGTTTTGCTCTTAATTACATTCTCAAAGGTCTACTCTATAACTAACCATTAAAATTTTGGCTTAGAAATGATGAGAAATATATTAAAACTCCCTTTGATCTTCCAAAGTGTGTTTTTTATAGTAGTTTCTTGGTCCTTACTTCTCAAGGATAAAAAATGAAGAAAGGCTTTAGATTCGTTGTTAAAAGTAAGTGCCAAATAAAATACATACCTGGTTGTGCACAATCCATAGTGAAAACTAACACAAAATCGTTCAGTCACAAGATGAGAAATATTTTAAAACAGCGAAATCTGAGCGCATCGAACAATCACACGAACACTTTTGGCGAACGGTAACTTCCGACTGAGCCCACTGCGTGCTGGAAGGGGCTGGCGCTTTGTGTTTTTTGCTGTTGTTTGGAGCGGTTATCCTAGTTTTTGAAAACAATGGCTTAGAGGAAGTAGAACTAATATAAAAAAAATCGATTTTGGCCAGCTTTTAGGGCCAAATACCAGTCTGTGCGTCGGTCTCAGCTGCTGGCTGTATCTCGTGGCCGCACTAATCTGTTGAATGAGGGGCGCGGGCGCTTCGCACTCTTAACCTTGTAAAAGAGGAGGTAGACATTTTTGCTTGTACACTGAGTGAATTCACAAGGATAACATTTTATGTAATCAGTTATAGATAATATATATTTAATATAATATTACAAAGAGGTAAAATTTGTTTGTATGTAGGGGGTAATCTCCGGAAGTAATGAACCAATTTTAAAAATTGTTTCACTGGTAGAAAGCTACATTATTCGTGAGTGCTATAGGCTATAAATTATAAAGATATCATGCATATTAGCCGAGCTATCACAATTTTCGGGGACGAAGTCGCGGGTGTAGTGCTAGTAGAAAATAAGTTGTTAGTTTGCTTCACTATTGCATTGGGTTGTGCCTGTAAAAATAGTTGTAAGTAATGTTTATTTATAAATAAATAAAAAAATAAATCGTGTTTGTCGCCATCCTTGTTGAATTAACTAATAAATTTGTGGCGCCATTGGGTAGTCTTTCTTCATTAGGCTTACACATTTAGCCATGATATCACTTGATCAAAGCATCTTTTCTTAGCTCATCGATTCATCAAGATTTATTTCTCCCAGATCTGCGCAGTGGGTTGTGCCTCAAGGCGAGTTCGACCCCGAAACAATGTACACTTCAGACTCCATGATTGGGAACTGCATACTCAACGCGGAGAACAGATTCACCGAGCCGGAGTCTTATCGGGTATCTAACTACTACACCGTTTACATAGAAAACCAGTGCAGTCATGACTGTAAGTACCTATCTTTTTATTGTATCTATTCTAATAACGGTTTTTTCAAAGCCAGCTCCTCGCGTAACATTACCTCCCGTCCGGATTTGTCTGGCTTTATGGCAATAAATTGCGTCAGGACTTTGTCCGGCCTGGTAAATTGTCCGGAATTTTCAACTCGAGAAGATTATCTTAGGAAATGAAATACGTTAAATAAAAAAGTTCGATTAAAATGTAAAATGACCGGATTCTTTTGCAAATGTCCACGTTTTTGTCAAGGTTTTCCGTATTTCGAAATGTTCACACACATCCTCATATTGCTTGGCAATCGGGCATGTGATGAGTATGTAGTTATCATTAAAAAGAAAAACATCAAGTCTATCTTCCTGAAAGCCTGACATAATCACGCCACTTTAACCGCAACCAGTGTGATAGTACTGTCCACCATCGATTCTGTGAACTGTATCGTGATTTATCATGAACATCCACAATATATTCTGTATGTTACTAATGTCGTCTACAACGGCGGTAATATGTACATCTGTATTCATATTCTCCGAATTGTGGCTTGACTAAGTATTATCACATACTTATTTATAATTATTATATACTACAGGTATCTTGAAGTCTGTTGCACGACTTGTTTTGACATTATTAAAGATTAATTTTATCGACAAAGTCACGGCAAACACCTGAATGAAGGACGTACGAATACGGGAAGAGGTGTGGCAGAAAGTGGAGGCCTATCCCAGCAGTGGACGATTCTGGGCTGAAATGATGAGACGCCATTAAGGGCGACTCACACTGAGAAAAATATTATTGATATAATTTATTATTTCAATTGGAGAATCCGACAGCATCAGCTTCATGTCTTTTAGCACGACAGATTCCTTTAGTAGGGCCCTGTTACCAATTTTAACTTAGAATTGCCAGTACATGCTTGCTCACGCTAACAAAATACTTGTAACACATAACTACTAGTTACTATTATCATAATGTACTATCCCGCATGTTTAAGCGATGGATTCCGTAACTATGCCGTATGCGGGACTTGTTTTGCATCAATATGGATCTGGCAATTTGTATTTTTACGTACCAGTAGATATCTGCATTACTTCTGAAACTGAAACTTACCTAGTTTTAAGCGGGTTAGATGAGTTTATGAATCTTATTTTAGAAACAACTATTAAGTAGGTAGGTACCTAGGTAAAATAAATTAGAGAAAAAGATTTATTTTTGTGGTTTCTAAGAATGCTTTGATACATCGTTTTATATGTATTTAAATACCTTAACGTGAGATTTGATTATTATAATTGAACGGAAGTCTAACAAAAGTGCATCCGATGACAAATCTTACGGCGAAAATATTATTTCTTAGATATAACTGGCGATGGTACCGCCGCCGTACCTACTTGCGGGTTTTTTTCCCCTTTTGTGTGTGATAGATGTCCATGGACTGTCCCACTTTTATAAAACCTCAAAATACTAGTACTGTACTTTGCGGGAAATTAATGGGTAATGGTCAACACTATGACGTCCTTAGTTGGGCACTGGGTTTACTAATTCCCAAGGAAAAGCTTCTCTTGTTTAGATTCAAGTTTTTTAATTTATATTTTTTATATTGTGTGTGTAGTTACTTGTGGCATGTGTCATGTATGTATTTTATTTGTTTCTTTTCAATACCACGGTGAAAGTAGGCACTAGATAAGTAAGGACTTCTTTGATAGTTGAGTGTCCCGTTGGTAGCTAGCCCGACTTCTGAGCGTCCTAGGTACGATTCCGGTTCGGGCAAAATTCTACTGGGGTTTTCCATAAATAATTTTCCTAAAGCGGCCTGGTGTTTGCGGAGTGTTACTTCTGGACCTCGAAAAGTACGTAAAGCCGTTGCGTCTGCGGCTGATCTCTTTCAGGTCCTGTCGGACAATCTGAGTATGGGAAGAGATACTGCAAAATGTGTTTGCGCACACACTTGTGCACCACATTATCACTCAATTGTCATATATCTGCAATATGTTTAAATTATTTTTTTTTAAATTACTATCATTGTATAATACTAGTATTTATTTTTTATATTTGTATGTATGTTTATTTTATATAGATATATTTTTGTATCAAGTTCTAATTTAAATGTTCCTGTTTTGTCTTTTCTACACACTGTGTCTACATTTCTAATCCAACTTTCCCCTCGCAGGTCTACTGGAAGAAATTTCTTATGAAATAAGCAGTACCTTTGTGCTCTTCTATCTTAATGTAATGTCCTGTTAAGTATTTTGTGTGTACATAAATAATTGGTTTGATTATTTCCAGATCCAGAGAAGATAGACAGATGTTCTTACGAGGAATATTACAACCAAACCCTGAGGCATGTCGAATTCACCATCAAGAACTACACGAAGGACGAAGTAAGTTGAAAAAAATATGCCGTTTTCCTTCTACCGTGCTTGAGTAGATCAACAGCACGCCAAAGTAACAATTGAATTATGAAAATCGCCCTTATTGCTACAAAATAAATGCAAAGTCAAGTTATTGCTGTTGTCGTGAAGTTGACTGTACACACATACCACTTATCTTCATTAGAATAGTCCTAAGTATGTGGTTATCTCTTGTCGTTACTTACGTAATATTCACGTTCGTGAAATAACTCATATATAATAGGTGCAAAATTATTGCTTAGCTGCCTTCGAAGGTAAGTGACTAAAGAAAACATATTTAAGTATAGCAACAGTTTATATACAGGGTTATTTGTAAAACACCAACAACCTCGCGGGAGTAGATTACTAACACCATAAACAACAACATATGTTCTACGAATTTTCCTAAAACAGACAAAAAAAAATCAACTCTCCATACATTTATGTCCGAACAGCTGATCGAGTTTTGTATGAAAAGTCGATATTTTTTTGCCTGTTTTCGAAAAAGTCGTAGAACAAATGTTGTTGTTTATGATCTTAGTAATGTACTCCTGCGAGGGTGTTGGTGTTTTACAAATAACCCTGTATAAAGATGAACGATCGTAGAAATATTGAGGTCAACAGTTGTTTTATTATTGGTGTTTGTCGTGCTTATAATTACTTCGTTATGGTAATGAGAACAGTTCAAAGAATTTCTTTGATTACGAGGAGGTTGGTAGTGTCGATCTTTCCAATATGAACAATCAGATGAGTAAGTTATTGTTCTTGTTAATTATGAAAGAGATAACTAATATCTGACCGATCGAGTTCGACAGTGTCACTTGTGATGTCATCGTTAAACATATCACGGAATTGATTTTTCGACGGCTGGTGCTTGCATAAAGATACAGATTTAATTTCCGATCTCGATCGGAAGCGCTGTATCTTTTAAAAAAGAATGAAATTAATGAAACTTTTTTTACATATAATCTTAAATGCGTTTAAGTGGCAAGTGACAGATCGAGGTCATTGACGTTCCTATTCTTATTTGAAAAGCATTGCATGTTGTGGGTTATACGCACATGACCTTTGACCAAGGTCAGTGTACGTCCTTCTAAGGCATCGGATGCCCTACCGGAAAGGCCGGGAAAGCATTCCCGGCGATTCCACCCGCATTCATGAAATAGTGATAGAAGTCATTGATAATCAAGTTAATGATAGTAATTTAGGTACTATACTACGAAACCCATCATCATCGCCGGTCCTACAAATGTTTTCTCTTTATCTTACACTAAGTACCCATGACAGGGCTGCATTATGTATGATTAGGGATCGGAATTCGAATGCATATTTACATAGAGTACATTTACAAGTGTGAAATCGGCTTCTTATAATATTTTTTTTCCCGATTTCGCGGGATTTCATAAAAAATATATATTTTGTATAAAATGTGGTAGTCCTAGGAATAACCAAATATTTCTATTCTGTTTAAAACTAGGCAAGAAATTTGTGGAAATACGTAAAAAATTACTTCAACTTTAAAATTTTGTTTTGTTTGTTGTGTTGCTAAATAACTGAATTCAAATTTTGCTGCTGATTATTTAAAGAATAAAAGAGAAATTATGTCTGGGCTCATAACAATGATTATTTTCATATTCGAACTCGCACTCCATACTGGTCAACAATAAAACTTTAGGTAAATATGCATCCGAATATCCGATCTCTAATTATGATACTGTGTAGTAGGCATCCTCAGTTTAATTTAAAATCATCTGATATTTTATATACCTACCCCGATCAATACGGTCAGTGGGTCGTCTTATGGGCGAATTTAATATATTAAATTAATTTCCATAAAATTAATAATCATTAGGTACATTACAGACATTAAAATTAAAGCTTATCTAACATCATAAAATATATTGCTGGCTGGACGTTAGACGCGATTGTTAGACGAGCACTAATTATTGCGCATTTTTTGGGATAGGTAGGTATAAAATGAGTCAAAGTGTTGCGTCCGCTCTTCTTACTACGTTTGTCACCTATACTAGTGCGACAAGTGGTCTTCAAAAGCTTTATATTTACGCTTCATATTTTTTCGCATTGAAGTTAAGAATCAGGCGTTACTTTGCGGAAATGCATGACATAAAACTGTAATGCAAAGTAGGTAGGTATGTAGTTTAAATTCCACAAAAACTAGATCCAAACTTGGTAGTTAAGGTGATATATTGAAAAAAATGTGGTTTTTCTATTTCGTATAACTTGTTAAGTATGTGGAATAGGGATTCAACATTTTGGTATATGTTTTTTGACTCTTTGGTCTAGTATACTTAAATAAGGAATACACGATTCAATGAACTTTTCTCGATACAAAAAAAATGCAAAGTTATATCTATTTTTTTACTTTTTTCGACATCACTGCGTAACGCTTAAGAATTATTCAATGGGATTTACTTTAAAACATAGAGAATTATTATTTCAAAGTTTACTCATTGTAGTTTTAAATTTAATTCATTTTTTATGTTAAAAAAGGAGTAAATTCGTTTTGGCACGTACGTCGTTTTATTCCGAGCGCACGCACAATATAGCCATCTCTTTTTTTGCGTTTCAAAAGTAATTGCATCACTTTCGCTCGCTTACAAGATCAGTCGCCCGGTGGGCTTCATTGACGTCAAACCTATGACATTTTTTTGCAGATCGGTGCTATCGGATTTTCGTGATTTTAATAATTGTTTATATAGTAAAAGTTAGTAGATTGTGTTAATTAGTGTTAAATAGGTATATAAAGACTATTCTTGTGATTGAACAGTACCTATAACGTATCGTTTTTCTATTTGTGACTAGTTTTTAATGGAAAAAATATGAAACCAAAACTAAATAAAGTACAACGTTTAGAGCACAGAGCGACTGAGGGTGAGGGCTCAGAAAATGAGAAAGAGTAAAAAGTAAGTATATAGTTATGTACAATAATTATTAGTTTCTATTTATAAAATTGTTTATATTATGAAAAAGGCTAAAATGTACTTGTATTTCATTTTAGGTTAGAAATATGTCAACAATACATTGATGTATACGTCAAGTACTGTTACCGCGTGTGACAGGAATGACAGGACAAGGAATGGAGTCGCATTTGAATTGCAAAAAGAGGTGAGTTTTTAATCGATTTTTTTTTTGATCTTTATTGAGGTATAAACTTGAAGGAAATGTGAGTTCTCTTATTTTATTAACTGTGTACTATGAATTTTCCAGTATAGAGCTTGGCATAAATAGTATTTTTCCAAGTTGACTTATACTTTTTGTTTCAGGAGTCCAAAACTGCCGACATTAGTGGCCACAGAGTTGTTGATGTAAATTACTTTTTTAATGCCATCTATCGACGCACCGGGACATCATATTTTTTATCTACGAATGAGGGCACGCAAACGTCGGTGACCAATCACAGCACGCGTTTGTTCTCATTCAATTCTTTGTAAAGGTTCAATCTGTTTAAAGATTATTACCTGATACACCCTGCTTGTAAAAAGACGAATTAAAAAATTATAACAAAAATTCAATAAAACGATTATTGAAAAGCAACTGCCTCACGTTCCTGCACAAATTGCTTAAAATATCGAGTCACCAATCAATGTTTCAATGCGGCCTTACAACCATTAAATTAGAATCAGAAAAAAATTCTGGCCTTACACACATTTTCTTGTACATTATGTAAAACAAAGTTTAAAGTACAGAACTCAAAATAAAATGGTGGTGGCCGGGATGGTGACAGCTGGTTGTGGTAACGCTTAACTGAAACAGTTTTCGGCTGCTGTCGATTTACCATCCATGTCGGAATACAAATACAAAATCTTGCAAGATGAAATATGTGACGAATGGGAAGTGACGGCATGGGAAGAAATGAGGAAAGCGGGGGAACGGGGGAAAGAAGCGGCAGTGAAAGAAGGAAAAGCTACTAAAGATGACATACCAATAATAGATGTAATCTTAGATGGTTGCTGGGCTAAACGTTCATACAGAACTAATTATTCTGCACTATCTGGCGCTGCGAATATTATAGGTAGTCGATTTCGTCAAGTTCTTTTCATGGCAGTCAAAAACAAATACTAGTGTATTTGTGCTAGAGCGGTAAAACGAAATGAGGTAGTAAAACACCATGAGTGTTTTAAAAATTATAGTGGATCTTCAACAGCTATGGAATCCACTATTATCGCCGACAGTAAACAGTCCATAGAAATGCATGACGTTATCTATGGAAGATACGTAGCTGATGGAGACAGTATCTCTTATGCAAAAATACTTGACACTCGACCATATCCCTCAATCACGGTCGAAAAGATTGGTTGCAAAAATCACAAATAATTAACAAATTTTTGTAACAAATTGCTAAACTTAAAAACGGATAAAAAATATGCTATAACAAAAAGGAATATATTAACTACAAATAAGATTTTAAAGATACGAAAATACATATTATGTAACGCCATAAAATATCATGGCTTACAAAATCTGCAGCAATCAGACAACATAAAAAATCTGCACCAAGATATTACGAATGCATTTATCATGCATTTGAGCACCATGATTCTTGTAATAAAAATTTATGTAGTGAAAATTCAAATGGCGAATCAAAGAATATTTGTAACACACGTCTCTAGCATCAGATAAAATATTTAATCTGCAATGTTGCATCACATTCAAAGAGCTAAAGAGGGCTCTTCCCGGTCCATCTATCGTCAACGCAAGCATGGTCGAAAAGCTTGTTGTTTCATCCAGAGTCACAGTGGCAATTTTTTTCAATTCTCCCGTCACAGGGGGCCCCGACCCCGTACGAGTCGTCTCCCGCGCACCTCATACCGCCTAACGCGATAACATTGAACGAAAATTTCATAAACTTGTTCCAGGAAATACGTGTGTGTGCCAAATTAGTTGGCGGCAAAAAAATTCTAGCCACTCTCCACTTTCACTCTGTAGTATTGTCCTCTCCTGTATCTCTTAGCGTTCTTCATCGAATTTTTCTAAATTTTTCAAAAACGTTAATTTTGTGAGGTTGTATGTATCAGAATCCACATCGGGTCGATCGCCATAGTTAAAATCTATTTTCTTAGAAACCAATTTATGTTTTTTTTTTCTTTTTAACGTTTGGTTGTACGTTCTTGTATTTTCTACTTGTTCTTCATATTTCTTGACTTTTGCTAAAGGGCTCGTATTGTGAATAGTTTTGTGGACGGTAGTCAATATTTTCCCGGAGTTAAATGATACTACTGCCCCTGTGCATCTTGCTTGATAAGACCGTTTAAGAGCGTAGTTGACTCTTTTGCCACCAACTAATTTGGCAACTACTCCATTAAAACTCTCTACAATGTTGCTGTCTACATTTTCAATTAAAGTCCGTGGATGTGATGCAACTTTGCAGATTAAATATTTCATCTGATGCCAGAGACGTGTAACTTTGTTTATATGTTGTACATAAAACCATACTTGGGGATTATACCAGTGAAAGAATCATCAAAATCGATTCAGTAGTTTACGAGAAAATTGCGAACATATTTTATAATACATAATATAAATAGACGAGTTTTTTAAAGTAGGTTAAATATAGAAAAATTAAAACAATATATTAATTATTTAATAAAAAATATTCTTAGTAAATAAACATTTGTTATATGCCTTCATTACCTAATTAATTTTTATTATATGGTGTACTTAATAAAAAAAAAATGGTTGACAATTAAATATTTGTATTATTTGTCTACTCCATACCTCCTATGTGCTAATATTTCAAAAAATCCAAGAAGTGCGTACTCGGTTTTCCAGATGCCACCGCGTACACTGCATTCGCCGCTCCCCGCGCGGGGGGTTAAGCCACGCCCATCGAGCTACGATTTATTTTCAAAGTAGCGCCTTAAATGCGACACCGTCGTCGTCCCGCCTGCAAAAATATGCACATGCATGTGATAAACATAATGTAGCATCATAGCATGCAACCCAAACCTATAAATATAGGTATGTTTGGTTTGCATATTCCACAATGTTTCTATCCTATTTCAGTGTAAAACGTCGTGTGAACAAGCACAGCGCTTCATCTGCCGAGGGTTCACGTGGATATCAGAGGGGCAAGTGAAGGGGGCCGGTGGCCGCGGGCTGTGCGACCTTCACAGTGAAGACCTCATCACTACAGGCTCATGGCTGCTCAGGCGAATCTCTTCGGCCATTTACTACCGCAGAGTCGTCTGTCTCAACAGTAAGTTTTTAATTTGCATTTAAATTGAAGTAGCTGGACTAGCCCGCCTAGTACCTACAACGAATAAACCCATTTCTGTAGGTAGGTATACGTTTTTCCAAGAAAATCGGGTGACGGCGACCGATATTTCTGGATGGTTCAGGGAAAAACGTCTGTATATAAGACAGCGCAGTATTATTATCGATAGCGGTGCAATTACTGATGCTATTTTTAGTCTACGCTGTAGAATATCTACCTACGATATAACACATAGTTCTCGTTTTAAAAAAATCAAACACTAAAATTTTTCGCGTGAAATGAAATCAAACGTGTTTTAGCAGTAATTGACAGAAAAAATAAATGATTGCTACATAGGTACTAGTTTATGTCTTTTGATTTTGAGCGTCAATGCACAGCTCCTTTAAGCCTTTGGTTCCAGCTGTCATTTGTAGATCTTTGAGAGTTGTTACGGGTAGTCAGAACCCCGAAAGTCTGGCAACGAGTCTTACCAAAGAGTTTTGTGTTCGCCAGGAAATGGGTTGTGGAGGTCAGATGAGGTGTGGCTTCATGTGAGATATAGTTATTCAGTTCCAAACGATTAAACTGGAAACCCGACATAAGTAGTTAGATAAAAGACTAGGCAGATGATGATTTAATGTATCGATGGGGTCTTAAACTTATGCTTATGTCTACTTATGCTCTCAAAGTCGGTCCATACTTCCAGCACATTATTTATGGTGGTCATCTAAACTTTTTGTTTTGTTGCACTGCACTCGTAAATAGGTACTAACCGCTTGTCTGGATACGACCTTACTCACAAATACTAATCTGTTACATAAACCAAGCTCAATAAGCTTAGAATGCATGGAAACGCTTTGCATACGTGTATCGGTGTATGAATGAGCCGTTTCCAACCATATGTTCCTAGTTGAAACTTAGATCACGCAAGTATCACGATCTGTATGAAAACCAAGCGTGCCATTTTTGACTACCTACTATGACGTCACAAGCACTATTTAGTGATGGGCAACCAAATCGATTCAAAGACGCCGTCGAGTGCGGCACCCGTCTCTACACGTACACCTACATATTCAACTGAAACACCATATCCTATTGACCGCCACGGACGTCAAATCAAAAAGTGGCACGTCGAAAATAACACTTTTTTAAAGCGCTTGGCGTAGAGAACACTGATTTTCGTTATTGACGTGGCGGTCAAAAGGTTATATGATCAGTTTAAGTTCTAGTGTTTACAAAAAGAAAAGGAATGCTACCCTATTTTTATCTCTCTCTATCACTCAATGGTTTGCTGGGAGAGAACTCATTTTTTAATAAAGTTCGCCTTTGTACATACCATTTCTCAATTACTGTACGAATACTATTTATTGAGTAATTGTGAACAGTATAGAACTATTAACAATCGTTTCAATCAATTTATTAATCGATTTTGTTACATAGTAATGAGATCGACAGAGGAAAATAAAATAAGGTTCTCGAGTTGTAACGTTGGTTGTTTTAAGCACATTAGCTTGATCATCATTAATAAACGATTTTTTAAACTCTCTATTAACGACATGACATCATGCCGTGTATTTTTTGGACTTTGCGACGGTTCTGTTCCCTCAGAATTTTATTTGTTTGCTTTTGCGTTTTCCTTCAACAAAGCTTGCTTCCTCAAAATGTATCGAATAAATAGTGTTAGACTTCGTTGGGAACCAATCTTTATTTCGAGTCGCATCAATACATTTTTCTTTTAAATTACCATCATGGGGAAAACTAAAAAATCACGAAACGATCGTACTATCGGGATAAAAAGATAAATATATCTTTTATGATATTATCCTGTTAATTCAGGTATTAAACTATCTGTGTGCCAAATTTTATCCAAATTCTTTAAGTCGTTTTTTCATAGAGTAACAAACATCCGTCCTCATATACTTTCGCGTTTATTATAGTAAGATAAAATTGTACGAGTATAAAATCGAAAAGTTCTGGAGTGGCGATTGCGAACCGGAAGACGTTGCGTTGAAAGGCCTCCTACTAGGTGGACCGATGACCTGGTGAAGGGTGCGGGGATCCGCTAGATGCCAGATGCACGGGACCGGTCAACGACACTTGAGGGAGGCCTATGTCCAGCACTGGAAGTTTTTCGGCTGAAATGATGTATAGACTTTACACCTACAGTTGTCTGTCTAGTAACTACTCTTACGGTTCTACGCTTCTCCATTCTCGCAGTCACAGTAGAGTGCTCGGGCTCCGACATGGTAGTGACGTACGTGCCGCGCGGCGTGTTCCGCGGTCGCGTGTATGTGCCTGGACGCGGGGACCGATGCAGCGCGCGCGCAAGCGGCCGGGCGGTGCGCCTGGCGCTGCCCATGCGAGGCGAGTGCGATGTTAACTTCGCGTATGGCATCTCGAATGGACCCAACGGAGTTATCAACAGGTAAATAGTTAATGGACGTTTTAAAATTTTAACTTACCTAAATATTTGTCTTATTTTTCAGTTTAATCGAAATTTTGTGAGTTATTTAAAATTATTCTAGTATTCATTTCACTCATAGGACAGTTCTGATAATACTCAAATTTTCACCTAGAACGATGGCATACGTGATGGTGATGATCCAGAACAACCCGATCATCCAGACGGCGGGCGACCGCTGGGTGCGCGTGGGCTGCTCGCCGGACGCGCGCGCCGCCAAGCAAGTAGACACCACTGTCGCTGTCAGGGATATCGGGTAAATATATTAATTTTCGACACACAGAACACAACATAATAATACAACAACAACAACAACAACAACATTACAATTACAACATTTTGTTGTGGTGTTTGCCTGTAATTGGTTGTGCAGTTAGATTTAAGACACAATTACTTATTTGTTCCTATCTGTATTACATCTGTAACACTTGTTGGTGAACCTTAATTAATTAAATAAATAAAGTGTGGCACTTCTGCCACACTTTATTTATTGGAAATGGGAGGCCTATACCCAGCACTGGGTGATTCCGGGCTGATATGATGATGATGATGATGAAACATCTTTATTTACTAGCTTCTGCATACTCTTTCTTATTTATTTAAACTTCATGTACAAGAGTGGTACATAGGCGAACTTAATGCCAGAAGGCATTCTTTACCAGTCAGCCTTTGGGTCAAATAGAACAGCATTGTGATAGAGTACAAAAAAATAAATAAGAAAAATACCATTTTGTTAACATATATACAGACACCTAGACACTACGTAGAGTGCCTTGTTCCCGAAGAGAACCCGGAAGGAATCGGTTCCTTAGGTGCCTTCGGGAGTGCTAGACGCTGAAATATTTGGATTTGTAATTCAGTCCTTGAGTTTTGAAAGGACCCTGAAATTCTTTATGAGTGAATATACCTGTCAGTGGCGAAGATTCCATACAACCCGATTCCTACCGGCTTCCCTTTGAAAAATAGCACAGTCACAGTTTCTATAGCCAATAATATTCTATACAGTAAAGATATGTACTCCGGGTTACTTCTTAAAAAAATTGACCCTTCGCTACTGATTACCTGTGCATATTATGTCTATTATAGCGCTTGCGGTTAACCCTGCTTACTTTGACTAGCTAGTGTATTCAACCCATCACGAGTTACTCATGGCAATAAAAGCAGGTTTTTGACAAGTGAAATGGGATAAGGGCAGGAAGATGATGAAAGGGGTTTCGCTGTTAGATCCTCTGTTTTCCGCTGCAGCGTACCAATACTGCCTAGACAAGTATCTAATGGGAATCTGAAGAGCGTTTATACAGAAAGTGGGCAACGTCGTAAATAGTTGTCAAATATTTCGCTGTTTTGATTAATTTGGCAATATTACTGTATGGAAATAAGAAATATGGCTAACTAAGATTTTAAACTATCATGGTCACTAACATTACTATTAATACTAACGGGATATTTACCATGTTTACTGTTTGTTATGAGTTCCCAATATTTCGGCGCTGTTGCAAGCACCATGATCACGGATATCCGTGATCATGGTGCTTGCAGTAAACAGTAAACATGGTAAATATACCGTTAGTATTAATAGTTATGGCTAACTAGTGAACTAAAATATTGATTATGAAATGCAATAATTAAACTTAACACTGCATATTTAGTTTTAGACGTAAATAAGTATTTGGATACTTTCCAAATGCCTTTTTACACCTCAAACGGTTTCAACATCAAATTCAATTTTAATTACAATTAATTATTAATATTCTAGTTCATTAGTTAGCCATATTTCTTATTTCCAAACAGTAAAATTGTCAAATTAATTAAAACGTAAATATTTGACAGCTTTTTACGACGTTGCCGTCTTTTTGGATGAACGCTCTTAAATATTGTATTATTCTGTCACAGCAGTGGCTACAAGAAGCCAACATTCAGCTCGCCGGAGCCCCGCAGTCCCCCGGCGCCGGCGGCCGCCAGCGCGGTGTACGGCGGCGCCACGCCCGTCAGCATGTACGTGGTGCGCGCGCGAGACGACACCGGCGCCGCCGCCGTGTCGCTGGGAGAGCCGCTCGAGCTGCGGATCGAGACCCCTGGTAACATTACGACTAGTTTACTGTGTTGTGTACATAATACTGATGTGTTATAGCATCTATCTGCAAGTACTTTTTTTGAAAAATAAATATTAGTATATTACTTACTAGCGACCCGCACCGGCTTCGCACGGATAGAGCATATTATACCTACATGTTTTGTCTGTCGAGGCAGCGTTTTCGATTAAAGCTCCCAGGCGGCTTGACTTTTTCCAACACTTCTAACAATTATCGTTATATTTTAACCAATTTACACATAGCCTTGACAAATTATAAATCTAAACCTTCCCCATTAATCACTCTATCTACTGGTGAAAACCGCATGAAAATACGTTCAGTAGTTTTTGAATTTATCGCGACAGTCTGACAACCAGTCTGACCTAGGGGTATCGTTTTACTAAGTAACTGATTGTGTAGATCAGATAGGCGTTCGCTCTAGGTAAAATACTGGTATTCAATTGGATCCAGTAAGACTGGATTTTTAGCATAGGTAGTTATTTTTTGCGAAAACAAAACAAATGTGGTTTTGCGGTTAGCTGCATTGTATTAATTCATAAAATGCTGGTGGTTGGTATTAACGTTTGGGGAAATTAATAGTTTTACCCGACTATGGCAGAAGGAAGTTTAATACAAAATTATTGTTTGTTTATTATAAATAAATTTTACTTGACATTACACCCCATCTGGAATCCCCGAAGGATTAGGTAAGTGTTCCTAATCAATCGTAGGATTTCACGTCCATATTGTAGTCACTTCTATTTGTGAACACAAGTGTGCAGCAGCAGATATTTTTTCCGTTCATTAAGAGTTTAACCAAAAATTACAATAAATAAAAATCAGCAAACCAAATGCTGTGACAACTATCGAATGTTACCACAATTATGGCGCAAACCCACCGCGGTGCACGCTGTGTGACAGCGTTGAGCTATGTGAGCGCCTTATTCGAGCAAGCCACGCATGTAACTAATGACGTCATTTGATGCATAGCGTGTCCGTGATGTGCAGTGGACACAATCACATAATTTTTTTTGCAATGCAAAGCTCGTGTGTAGCCTATCCGTGCGCCGCGGTGGGTTTGCGCCTTTATCCACGGTTATAACAATTACGTTGGAATAATTGATCGCTCGTTCATGCTCGAGCAACCTCACACAAATAGACAATTGTGAGTTATTAGTAGTGAATAGTAATTTCATGTCTCATTATGAGAGATCGAAATAGGTAGTTTATTTACCTAATTTTCAAGGAAGTACCTAAGTATAATGTGGATAATACCTCCCTCGAATTTAACAGCATTATTTCAGAATATAAAAATCATTCTGTGATTTTATTGAGTGATTCTGCCTGGTTGGTCGAACGGTCGCAAGCGTGACTGCTGAGCATGAGGTACTAGGTTCGATTCCCGGGTCGGACAAAGTGTTATTGGGTTTTTCATTGGGAATTTCTCAGTAACAGCCACGGACTCTGGACCTATGCCCGGTTAATGGAAATAGGCTCGCCTCGCCCCCTATTACATGGGACTTAATCTTAACTGGCGAAATATTGATGTACTTTTAGGTACACCTCTGCCTAATCCTTCGGGGATTACAGGCGTGATGTTATGTTATGTATTATCAACATGTTACTTAGTTCCTTGAAGTATAGGCAAATAAACTGTACCTATTCCTATCTCTGCTCATCAAGCTGTTGTCACGGTTGATTGCAGACGCTATGGAGATCAGGGCGTATCATCTGGTGGCTTCTTCAAGACTTGGAGACAGTTCCGTGCTGCTACTGGATAGTAGAGGGTGTCCTACGGGACAGGTAAGTAGAAAACGTCAGAAGACTATGCTTAATTAACTTTTTACTTTCTCATAATGCAAAGTACATACAAGTACCTACCTAAATATGAACCTTTTATTGACCTGGATTTTATAAAAGACTAGTTCTAGAAGGCATGCGTTACAATGCATTTTTTTTCAGAAACCTCTCGTATGTAGAATAACTGCAAAATTTTCATCAAAATCAGTTCAGTACTTTAAGAGTCTAAAGGGTACGAACAGACGAAAAAAAAAGCATAGCATCGCATACATATGTAAAAGGTTTTATATGCGGGTATATGAAAGTCTTGTATTTGGCTAAGGCTACGATGATTATTTTACTAATACAAAATTAAATTTACTTTATCACAACAAAAAACAAAAATAGGGCATATTTTGTCAGTATTAAATAGCAAAGGCTGTGCAGGTGGCAAGACAAAAATATTGTGTAATCGACACGTATTTACAGAAGAAGGATGAAATATTCTTTGCAATGTTACAGGTGGACTTCCCCGCGTTCTCCCGCTCGTGGCTGGGCGGCACGCAGCGTCTGTCGGCGCGCTTCAAAGCGTTCCGCTTCCCCACGTCGCATGTCGTGCGGTTCGTGATCATGGTGCGGTTCTGTGATCACAAGTGCCCGCCGGTAAGTGTTATTTGTAAAATAGTATGTTGAACTTGGTGAGAGTAGTGGTGGACAAGTGGTAACGGCCTCGACTTCTGAGCCGTCGTGTTTCTGATCAAAAACTGAAGAATTTGTGAATCTGAAATAACAAAAAAAAAAAGACAAATGATCACGAAGACGGCATGTGCAACTTTACGTTTTTAGAGTTCCGTAGCCGAATGGCGAAAATAGGAACCCTTATAGATTCGTCATGTCTCTCTGTTTGTCTTTCTGTCCGTCTGTATGTCACAGCCACTTTATTCCGAAACTATTAGGACTACACAGTTGAAACTTGGAAGGTAGATGTTTTCTGTGAATCGCTTTACAATTTTTATCAAAAATTAAAAAATATTCAACCATTTTTTTTTTCATCAAACCTAACCGTTTTTTCGCAAAGTCAATCATTTGAAAGATAGACACTTCCAAAGTGGTAAAATGTGTCCCCTCTAATTTCTAAAGTAAGAGGAAAATTCTGAAAAAAATGTAGGATTGTTGAACGTAAAAAAAAACTTTTAACGAAAATTGGTTTGAATCAAATTTGACGTATAGTTGAGATATGGGACTTTTTCATCAAACTGCTAGTTCCCCTTACTGCCCCGTTAGAAGTTTCCACCCTGTATAGGATTGACTTTATTCATATTCCTTCTTTCAATACCTAGCTGGAATGCAACACAAAACCGAGCCGAAGTGCCCGTCAGACGAACGCCACACTGTACGAATGGGGCGAGTCGGTCCCGGGCGGCGTGGTCGCGCAGGGAGGCGCCGCGCCCTGTGCGCCCGCGCCTGACGACGCGCTGGCGCTGGAGCTGGACCTACTCGTTGACTCCAAGGATATCTTATCTGTGGATACACTTGTGAGAGCTGATCATAGGTCTACGTTACGTAAGTATCTACGTTACCTTTGTTATCCCGTAAATATATGATTTCAATGGACATGTTTGCGAGTAGGTGTCTTTCATAAAGGGTGTAACGATACCCTTAACGAAGCCAAAAGGCACCTGTTCTCCTCACCATTGCGATCATTTTTTTATTCTAGACCATACCTGGGAAACTTCTAGTTACGGAGATATTGGATATTACAAATATTCCCAATCAACCTTATCGATAAAATTGAAAATCTATTAAAGAAATTTTCAATTTTTTTCACCGCGGGTAACACCGCGGGTGCAGCTAGTACTAGTATAGCTAGTATTTTTGTACTTTCAACCCTTCAGCAACATTTTTCATAGAACTACGCACGAGTATTATGATGCCTGCCTAAAGAATTATAATCCTCGTTACCTAATGCATGATATGGCAACATTACGTTATCGACATCTGCATTTATTCAATTGAATAAATCCCTATTGATGACTGCTTATGATTCGCTCGTGTAAACACATGGTAATAAGAACTAGCAAAGTGCTGCTGACTTGTAGAGTGTCTTTGATTATAACATTGTTCATAATCAATTTGTGCTCTATTTCCCATACAACATAACTTGTGTTGTCTTAAAAAAAGGCTTTTAGCGTAGCACGCAAAATGCTTCAGGCCTTACTTGTATACTTAATAAGCGACGCTTCTTCTTCTATGTCGTATCGGTAATTCCCTTTATTGGAATCATGTTAGCTTCGACCAGAACTCTGCCACCTCGATGGAGTTCATGGTGGCTTCGGCCAGGCCCCTCAAAGTTCCCCTCAGGTGGACAGGAGGTGAGCCATAGTTTGTGTTGAAGCACCGGAGTCGTACCCTGCTTCGTCGGTGACGCTGTGACTGTGTTAATAAGTGGTTTGAGCGATCATAATTCCAGTATGGGAGAAAGATGGAGCTAGCTGCTATGCGAAACGGAAATCATCATCCCTTATTGTCATCTGTGTAAACATGGCTATAATAAAGCAAGCAGGCCGTATTAAAGCAAGGATTATAGTCGCGAAAAAGGTATGATGGACCGTTCTGTGCAGTGGCGTGCCTTCCATACAAGCCCAGAAGCATGGCTTGCCTAACAATCAGCCTATTAATAAACAAGAAAAAAAACGTTCCATAATAGCAATCATTTATAAATATCAAAATAATAATAACATTAAAATCCGCGTGCCGAGCGCCGAACGCAACGTCATCCGTCGCGCGATTTCACAAGTTGCCAAATATTATCTGTTTCATTCATAATTATCGGAATATTATTTAAATTTCGCGTGCATTCATCATGCAGCGACACGACCAAACCTACGCCAGCCGTAAATGCCACCCACAGTTGCGACCTCGCTCTAACGCAATACACTAAGCGTTGAAGTGCGCCGTCTCTCTCGCACTCGTTGGCTTCGCCATTTGGCTTAATATTTGTATAGAAATGTTAAAATTTCATTGATAAATTCGGAGACGATTTTTGACCATTTCTATGGGAGCCACAAGCCGCGAGAAGCCCGGCTTTTCTGTGGTATTAAGTTCGCTCAAATCAGCGTCCGCGTTGACCGGCCTGAAGTGAGTTGATAATGCCAGTAGCACGCGTCAATTAATACGAATGAATGCTGTTTTGAAAATTTTGAGAACAATATTCTAAAGTTAGGTTTTGTTTTGTTATTGTAATTGTGTGAAAGTTATTAGCACGATGTGATTTATACCTATGATTTTGCAAGTGATTAATTGTTTGTTATATAGTGGTCTGATTATTAAAATGTGAATTCGGATATTACCGTCGAAAAGGTATGTAAATACGTTGAGTTAGCTCTTTACTTCACTGTTAAAGAAGTCCTAATGATAGTTTTTCTCGGCAATGTATTTTTGTCGCTTTTCGCATATCATTTTGTAGTTATTTGATAAAGTTCTTCCAAATAAAGAACCATCATCGTAATATTATATCTCTTTGAAATAAGAAAATACAATACCCAATGATTTTATCGAAGAGTTTAGGTACTTAAAGAGTTGTTCTGAATAATAGAATAAGTAAATAAAAGTGGCTATTATTTATTAGTGATTTATAATGATTTTGTGAGATCATTAATATTTATGTAATAATTATCAAATATTATAGTTTTAATCGACACTATATTGAATTAATAAAATAGTGTGTACGGCAATAAAATAACAAATCAATAGTGTAAATGCCATCTAGTGGCTATTTTGAATGAAATATTTTGCACGTCTGAATTGTAAACAGTAGCGTAGCGAACTTACTTTGGTGTCACGATTCGTACGTATAGATGGCGCCTTTGTCAATTATGCAAGCGTATTATGATATCGAGACTAGAAATTAATTGAAAAACTATAATTTATAAAATTATTTCCCAACACATCGGTAGCTGACTAACTGGGCTTGCCTCCATTCTGACCTAGCGGCACGCCACTGGTTCTGTGGCTACCACAGGGGTTTGAAATGTTTCCGATGTGTTGTTGTATATATTGTGTACATAAATAGTAAAATAAATAAATAAATAAGCCATCAAAGTTACAATCTTCGCCATCAGTGCTACTGTGCTCAGCTGCTTATATTTCGGAAGTCACATATCCATTTCGAATTTGGAAGATTTTATCTCATACGAAATTTGTTTGTACTGATATGCAGCTTATGATTAATACAGGTGTAATGCGTGGCCTCTATTTTGAAACAAAAAAAAACGAATAAAAGCATGTAATAAAATGGCGGAACGGCTTCATACAAAAATATTCCAGCCCGTTTACTGGCTATTGTCATGCAGTCAAGAATGTGACAGAGCCTTTATGTCGAAGAGGTAAGGGTGGTTTTCGTGCTGACACATAAAAGCAGCATATTTATCATCCTTGTAACAATTGCTTGTGTTTTCACAGCTGAAGACGACAAGATAAACGACGGCTCAATGGTGTGCGTGCACGAGTTGCTGCTGGTGGCGCTAGCGCTCGCCTGGCTGGCCGTGCAGGTGCTGCTGCTGCTGGGCTGTTGCGTGCTCGTTAAGAGGTACGCTTTACTACTTATAACGTAAAATCACGTATTGTTATCTCCAAAGGGTAGACAGAAGAGACATTTAATAAGACTTGTATGTTGGTTGAATAATGCACTCACCGTGCATCAACCGGGCACAAATCTCTCCGTGGCTACTATTGAGACATTCCTGATGGGAAAACTTAATAAGACTTGTCCAACCTGGGAATCAAACCCCCTTCACTCGACCATCTCAACATGGATGATATAACCAAGGTTTTGTAACAATATTCTGATTTAAAAGAGTGTCCATGGAGTTTCCAGCCCGTTCTTCTCCATATAGATGGAGAAGAACTTTGGAATGGGCAACTACAGTATTTTCACAATTTTTATGCCTTCTGACTGGAATGTAGCTACATTTAATTGTTGTCTTTGTTTCGACAATTCAAAAGTGCTTGTAACTGGCCTACTTGAAATAAATGCTTTGATTTTGACTGGGACCGCATTCTCGGCATTAGCGCTTGTAATGACTACACCAACGAGGCAGTTTGAGATACATGATGTAACTGAACAAAGATCTTTTTGTTCGACAGATACCGCAACTTGGCAGAGCTGAACATGCAGAAGGACTACCACTCGTTCGACAACGTGGGCTTCGACACGGTGTCCACGCACAGACGCGTGCACTGGCCCGACCAGAACATTGACATATTGCATGCGACTTAAATGTCGCAAGAATTGACTTATTATAAGTTAGGACCGATGACACTAAGACCTACAGTTTATAAATCAGAAATTGTCAAAATCTACTTTAGCATGAGTTCATTAAATTTAATTTTATAAAATAACTAGCTTTTGCTCGCGGCTTCGCTCCCTTTATGTACGGAGTGTTCTCACGGGAACGTTTTAAATGTTCTATAACACTCGGGGATAATGTATCTTCCCGTTAGCGAAAGAATTTTTGGAAACGGATCAGTAGTTCCGAATATAAGCCCCTACATACAAACTTACAAAAAAATTACCTCTTTATAATACCTACTAGTATCGATTAAATTTTCAAGGAAACTCATAGGACGTCATAGTATCCCCCTGAAACCTCTTTCCCTATTCTTTTTTTTTTGAGGTGTCAAATAATGCATAAGATGTAGGGTAAATAATTAAAGAATGGTATGAAACAAATAGAATAAAAATCATGCTTTAAGAGATGTAAATTACAAACATAGATATAGTTTTAAATTAATAATATAATAATAAATTCATTTATTCAGGTAATTTATACCCATCGCCATTTATCACAGTATAATCATACTACAAACAAAAAATTATAACATTACAATTATAGAGAAAATAAAATAAATCACAATACGCACAGAATTGGCTCTGGTACAATGACATACAATTAAAATTCTCTCAACTCAATTAAAATCTAATTAAAATTCAATCAGCAATAATAGGTCTTTCTATAGAAGACCAAATTAATGTGAATGTAGGAAAGTGTGTGTGATTTCTTCAGTTAGAGTGTATATAGCATTAACTGTAGTAAATACCAAATAGTACGCCAATGTAAAGTAGAAATTATGTAAATATATTATTGTACATTTTTAAAAAGACTTTATTTTAACATTCCCCGCTCGGAAGGCTTGAATCACATTGATCAGCATGGAATTTTATCTATTGAATAGCTATTTTGTATGAAGATGCGTATGTTTTATTGCGCCAAATTGATTCTCACCACCATAAGGACTATTTTTGCTTGCACCATCCGGCCGCTATAGAAGCGCTTATCGGCATTCATTTTGCTGAGACATTTGTTTTTGTAAATTAACAAAAGGGCCAAAAGAAAAAAAATGACTATTGAGTAAATAACAACTAACTTATTGTCTAGTTGTCAGTGGGTACAGGTAGTCCTGTATTGTTCTCATTTGTTTCTTTAAAACGTTAAGCCGCCCGATAAGGCTGAGAAACGTACTACAGTCTACAATCCCTTAAATTAAAGAATTCATAAACTAAGCAGATAATTTGAACAAAAGTTCTTGAATACGTGACTCATTTCTAAGCCCTTTGAGACAGTCAAAAATCAAAACGGCTCAGTTCGCTGGACGCACAGCAACAAGTAACATGTCCATTATTTTAGATGTTGAGAATGAGTTTACTTATAGTGATTATGGAGACATGTTACTTTATGAATTGTTTTGGCCCTGGCAAACGGTGCACTATATTTTATTAGAGAATTGTTTTTTGTGTTCGAGTGAAATTTCGCAGGACGGACGTCCGTACCATTTGGTCATAGATATGAACGTTCAGCAAAATTTGGTGGAGTTTTTGGATACTGTTACCAATTGGTGTGAAGTGTGTGGTGCGTGTGTATACACACATTACCCCGTTTACGAGTGTAACGTCTGCGCCGTAAATTAAAGGTATGCGATGATATTCAGTGATTTATTTTAAGGGAGATTAAAAATAAATATTTGTCTCTAATTTCATTAATTTTCTAATAGCCGAGTGCAATAAGACAAAAAATACTCAAAAGCTGGAACGAAGTTTATAGTGGTCGGATTTTCATGGGACATTTTTTATTGAGTTCCTAGAGGTGTAGAGAAGAAAGTTAAAAAAAAAAAAATCGCCGCTCACAAGTTTTTTTTATTATTTTCCTTTGTAATACCATATATTTTATTTTATTTTATGAATAACTTGAAATTCGGTGAATTTATATTAAGGCATAATAGAAAGACTTGTGTGTATCCATTAAACGCCAATTTGGTCTGTTTATTTGTTCAATGTTCATACTTCAGGTTTTTTTTTTTTAATATAGGTATCCAATTTTCTTCAATCATTTCTAAGTTACCGAGTTTAAGACTAAGTTTTTTGTTTTTAAATTGGTAACAGATACATTTTTACAGATAACTGGACAAGAAAATGTTCAAGAAAACCATATTCATGAGTTTAGAATTATTTATTCATTCGCAAAAATCAAAAAATCGTCTATGTTAATGAAGGCATTTTTTTTCGAATCTTTTCTACACTAACTAACTCAATGTGCAAATTATTCTCCAAAACCTCATTTTTGTAGCTATCTAATAAGGTATAATAACTAGAAAAATATTCAAGAATACTTATTAAATATCAATTACTGCTTAGAAAATAAAACATGACAAAAGGGATCTGTCGCTAAGAACAGGGAGCGCTATCGGTATCGGTATTGATATTAAATGGGGCGCTGAGACCCTAGCTTGCAACTAATTCTAAATAGAAATTATGAGAAATGGTTACGTAACAATTACGATATTTTTTGTGAGTTTACCAGCCTTTAATAACATTTTGCATATATAAAATTTATGTTCATTTAATAATACTTACCTACTTTGTGTAATTAAAAACTCATTAGATGAAATACTTCACCATCATCATTTCAACCGAAAGGCTGCTGGCCATAGGCCTCCTCCTAGTGAAAATTAATACTTTTGTTCTTTAAATAATTATAGATTTGTAAGAAATACATAGCTACTGAATAAAGTTAAAATTGTAATGTATTTACTCGATACATTTCTACTTAAAATCTACTTTAAATAAATTAATATAAACTTAGGATATACAATAAGTATTTCACCTAATGAGTTTTTAATTACACAAAGTAGGTAAGTATTATTAAATGAACATATTAACTAATTATCTAATAAATAATACAAAATATTTATTGTTAATGATATAATAATTTTATATTGCATTACAGTGACTATGGCTGAGCGCTGCGGGCTCTCTGCCCTCTATCTCAAAAACGGTTAGGCGTATGAAACATTTTTAAAAACCACATTTGTCGCAAATTTTATGCTCTACAATTTTATCCTACATGCTAACATCATTGGAGCTATAGAAACCGAGCTAATCGCGAGAAACTGATTTTTGTGACGTTTGAACTTGAATAACTTACGACGCAGACACGAAATTTTATGAGACTTTTGAGACAACTTTTAGAACACCAAAATGAAAGTGTATACGAGTTTACAGCTTGTTATCTCATTTCGAAGTTGACCCCTTTTTTTGCTTAATTGACTGGACTAAAATTGGCGTTTAATGGATGCACACAGGTCCCACTTTTACGTCATAATATAAATTCGGCGAATTTCAAGTTATTCATTAACGAAAAAAATATTCAAAAGGAAATTAAAAAAAAAAGTCGCGAGCGGCGAAATTTTTTTTTTAACTTTCTTCTCCACAACTCTAGGAACTCAATAAAAAAAGGCCCATGAAAATCCGACCACTATAAACTACGTGAAATAATATTGATTTAATATACCAATTCTGTGAAATATTGATCTTGTGTATTATAATAGTTATAATACTTTGGTAAAAGCTTGAAAAAACGAATTTTGCGGGTTGCCCTGACGGCAGTATGTTTGCGAACAAGCTCCTTACAAACAATGATTTGTGCATAGATTATTTTGTTTGTAAATAGAGATGTATATTCAGTATAGTTTTATCTGGATTAGAAATATAAATAGACGTTGATGGGAAAGATAGTTACATACGAGTAGTGTTTGAAAAAACAACTTATTTATTAATAAAATATTTTTTTGTGTGTTTAGCGTCGCACACACCGCATTGGCACTGTCTGGTGGCTGGTGCGGCCCCTTCGGCTTCCGCTGGCACCGCGGGCGAGCTGCTACACCACGGCGTGGGGCTGTTCGACTGCCGCTCCTCTTGAACACCTCCGCATGAAAATAACCTGTGAAAATATGTGAAAACATTTAGTGAAACTACTTGCTTGCAACATCCGTTTAGCGGCCCGTCTGTGCATCGATATGTTAGTCAATCATTCTATGGGTACATCGAATGATTGCACAGTGCATCTCATTATGTTTAATTTAATTTTATCATCATCTTCTCATTATGTTTACGAAACTGGAGTTAAACAATATTGTATATTTAATAAATATCTAAACAAAAAAATGTTGACACTTTTTAGTTTATAAAAAGGACACAAATCATTCGACATTTGCACAAATAGTTGAAATTTGAACTAAGCAAGGTATATGTATAAGAAGATTGTTTACGGAACTGGAGTTAAACAATATTGTATATCTATTTAATAAATATCTAAACAAATGTATTAAAATGTAAGAAGCTTAAATTAAAAAGTCAGTTTGAAAAAGCGATAAACATTAAACAAAATCAAAAATACTTAGGTACAGTCGTTTGCAGCTCTTCGGCAATTTGATTAATGTTTAGTCCTTCCTCCCGCAGAAACAAGATTTGATGACACTGTTTTAAGCTTTCACGGTTTACAACTAAACTTATACTGTCACCTACGGGATATCTTCCGTGATTGTTCATTATTTTGAGCCCCCGATGTTTCGGCGCACTCACGTCACGGAAGATATCCCGTAAGTGACAGTATAAGTTTAAGATTTGATGATTCAGTTCAGTGGTTAGTCGGTAGGTAGACATGTGTCACAGTTGCTAAGTAAATACGTTGTGTTTGTGACGGAAAGTGTGAAAAAGCATTACTTATAAAGTTAAAATAAAACAGTTAAAAACTTTCTCTTGGTCGTTTTTTTTGTTTTATTCCTGTTAGTCAAAAAAGGGTGGTCAAACATCTGTGATCATTAACAGACAATGAGAATTTTTGTAAAACAAAATATGATGTAAAAAGGTCGCATATTTTTTTTATTTAACTACTACTGGTCCGCACACTTTGTGCGGATCAATAGTAGTAAGTGGTAAACAGATGTGGACATCGTGTGCACGGGGTTTTGTTTTTAGTTCATACAAATTATCTACAGATTATGCACCGCACTTAGCAATGTACGTACTTAACTAACGGACTGATATAATGAAATGTCTTCATTAAGGGAAAATACACATGAAAATATCGTAAACGGCAACTCTTTATTTACATTTGAATTAAGTTTTTTTTTTACATTTTTATAGAAGCTGTAACGCGACAGTCTCTTTGAACTCAACATTTCTTGAAAGTCTGTGTCACTTTCGTTCAAGAAGTATTAAGTTACTTATTGTATTATTCTTGTTCAATTTATGTTTTCTTAATCTTTCGCATAATATATTTCATCAAGGGTAGGTCGCGAATACCAAAACATTTACTCGTTCATACGGCTCCATTGAATTCGCTGTTTCCGCTATTCGGTTAGATCGGTGGAATAGATGGTGCTAGGTCACTGGGTGGCGTTGGGCGGCGCGGCGTGCGGTGGCGGCGCAGACAGCGGCGCGGGCGCAGCGGGCGCGCGTGACCCTCCGCGCGGCGCCGCCTGACGTACGCTCTGCCGGTTGGACGCCGCGTTGTAGTGGTAGCCGTCAAACTTGTCCGACGCGCCGCCCGCTGGCGGGAACGTTGCCGTGCCCATGTACATTACCTGCCACCATACAAATAAAAATAGCTTATTGAAAAGTATGTTACAAAAGTTAAAGCAGCATACGCGTGACTTACAAGTATAACCTTGGTACCCTAGTTTATAGCTAGGTTGAACCGATGAGACAGGAATCCGGACTGGCTTTGGGCAACTGTCAGTAAAACTGTCTAAATCCAGTGTGTTGAGTCTGGTCCGCAGTCTGTCCGTGCCGGTTTGACTGCACCTTTACACGAAACGAGATTCTCGTACCAACGAAAGTTTTCCGAGAAATTTCTGCGAGAATTGCCAGGTGTTTGTTTATGCTTGTCGAGTGACAGAGATGAAGGGTAGTTTACGAGAGTACACAAAAGTGATACCAATGTTCTTAAACGCTGTAAATAGAATACAAGGCCGACAAAATCAGACGACGACAAAGTCAGACCTGTGGCTTGTACCCGTCGGGTCCAGCTTCGTATTCGACAAGCTGCATCCTGCCATCGGGCAGCAGCACGTGGTAGGAGCCGGTCGCATGATCCTCTTTCCTCTTCTCGTTGTGCCCGAAGTCCAGGCTCACCCCGTTGTCTTGCACGTCGTAAGAGAAGTCATAGTTAGCTGGCAACTGAGAATTTGACATAGAGATTAATATCCTCCCGCCCGCATTTCGGCCACGGTGGCTAATATCATCGGAGTTCAACGAAGTACGACGGAGATATTATAATGCGCAAAGTGTGTGCCCTCTTTGTTCCTTTACTCTCATAGTCCGATGGGAGGGCAATCAGACACGACCGGAGAGAGACCAGGCGCACCACCCAAATGCCTCGGACCTTTCGGAGGCATATGGGTGTCACACCGCCATCTTCCACTCAAGTCCTGGCTGCTACTGCTACTGGCTAAAACCCATCAACTCATTCGTCCTACCAGGACACCGAATCCAGGACCCCGCGCTCAGCATTCGCCCGTGAGCCACGTGAGCAACTAATCGCAGAATGTATTTAAAAGTAAACAAGCTTTTAATTTTATTTAAAAAAACTATTGTGTGTGTAGTTTGGTGGTGAATCTTACCGATGGTTCCTGTATGGGTTTCTTCTGACCACCTCCGATCTTTGGTGGTAAATACTCTTGCGCATACGCATTTGTCCATAACGACACCAGTAAAGTTACCTGAAAGTTTGTATTATTATTATAGGAATTTAAAACGTGGGGCGATGGAGTACATGTACAACGCCGCGTCGTGCATAAACTTGACTTTATAAACTTAACATCACGCCTGTAATCCGCGAAGGGTTCCGCAGAGGTATGCCTACAGTATACCCACCCATATATGATCTTGCTTGCCTTAGTAACTTGACCTTATAAATAGTATGAAATCGCCTGCATGTATGAAAATGCGTAAAAGCAAATAATTGTGCATTTTAGTTCCTTTTTTCGTCAATAATAAATTAAAACACTCACACAAATAATTCGCCACATTTTAAAATAAAACTCGTGTTCCTTCTGGTGGGCACTGGGTGGTTTTGGGAGATTCATGCAAAGGTGCGATGTTTATAAAGCCAAGGGCTGCGGTTGTGGCAGCCACGCCCCCTGGCATTTTTTCATTAGCAAGACGCACGATCCACGAAAATATTTCGAAATGAATTTAAATGACTTAGTTCACGCCAGTAATGGGTTCAGTCGTGGCTTTGACTTAAAGTTGTAAGTATTAAAGTAGGTCCCGGAGACTACTTACTGCACAATACGTTTAGATTTTATTCATGTGCCTGAGTATACTCACTTCGTTCACGACTATGTATGAAGAAATCGGGGACTAACAACATGATACATCCATCATCCTCCGAATCCTATTCTTCTCTATTAGCCTTCAATTCGTATGTCCCCTTATTTCTAGCTGCATCACCATTCATATAATCAAACAAAAGATGTAATCCATGTGGTGTAGGGTAGGCATAGGCACCGGTACCCGAATTGGGTAATCTGTCTCGCACCGCGGTTTCGTTAAGCAACACTGTTGCTGTTGAACACTGAAGTTCAAGATAGCGTAAGTAGCCATCTTTATATTTTATAGGCAAATGCTTCAAGACATGGATTCGTGCCATATGAAGATTGTCGACGAAGTTAAAGTTAGTTTGTGACGCATAGGACTTGAAAGGACCATAGGCACTTTTCTAAGAACTCTGGTCGAAAGACCAACATAATTGAAATATGTAGGCACACATCAAATAGCAGCTTATAATTAAGCCTTCAATTCATTTTATTTAAAACAACAAGTACCTAGATATACCTATACCTAGGTTTCCGGAAAACAGAAATAGAGATACTTGAAATTTCCTTTTCCTGTATTTTGCCAATGATTTTTGTCCAAAAATAAACCTTGTTTAATAAGGAGTTGCCCTACAGCTTCTATAGTATTTAGTCGATTCTAGGTTCTCACCGGCCTAGGTTCGATAAATTACTCTGTGCGACGCTTTATCAAAACGTTTGCAATATAATCTACTTTAAAAATAGATTGCTGTTGTAGACAAATCTTCGGAACATTATAGGAAATAACTAATAATACTTTTAGCAATACTATGAATTATTGGAGAACTAATGAGATGATTTGAGATAATATAATTCAATTCTGTTGGACTAGGTATATATCTTGACCAAGACGTTGTTGCAGTTTCCATTAAATAATTAAATTATATTAATATTTATTTTCAGGCTAGCTACCTAGGATTGAAGAGCGAGCGTAGCGAGTTCGAAAATTGCAGCATTCACCTCGAATTCGATGAGTTTTTTTTTTTGTGTATTAGTATTACTACAAAAATAGAACAAATTCTGCCAGTTTATATAATAAATATCGTGAATTCCAAAAACTTACGAAATTGTTTGCACTCCACCTGGGGTAGGTTATATTTTCTTCTGAACATTCATACTGAAATAGGAGGAGAATGCAAGAGCGAGCGAAGCGAGCTCAACAATTTTCACAACCCCATATATTCAGAAATGAGAATAAAATTGGAGTAAATCTGTCAACTTTTATTAAATTTATTACCAAAGTATAGGTTGTATTAGTAAGCGAAGCGAAATTGAAAATTGTAGTATTTCGCCTGGGATAGGTTGGTTTCTCTTTAATGGTCCGAGATTTCGGGGGATTTTAGCAGAAGAGAAACAGGTGGCACAGATAGATTAAATGCATACATTAGTTTTTTTGGCACAGCATGGAGCTGAATTTTTGGTTTGTAATCGTTTAATCAAACTCGTTAAATCTACGTACACTACACCGTGACTTTTTAGTCGTCTTACAACGGCAGCCCACTTCATCTATCCAATGACTACTAAACATTCATTAAAAATGGGTATTTCTGAGATTTTAATAATTTAAAATAAAAATATTATTCATTATTATGACGCATGACATAGTTGAAACACGTTGTTATTAACATGATGTTTCATAATTTTAATGTGTTATTTATTTGCTTTGTACCTATTATCTTAATTAATGGTAAAAAAAAATATCGTGCCTAGGGGTATTTTATGTCGTACCTATACGTTGAGTGGACCACATTTGTAAGACGACCAAAAAGTCACGGTGTATAGTAATGAGTTAAGAATAAGAATAAATTGGTTAAACCATTGTTACCTACAAACATTTTCTAATCTAACTTAGAGCTCTGATATAATCGTAACAAGATAAACTAGGGTGCGCCTGGATGTTTGTAAACAAGTTATTAAGATGATTTAAATATTTTGAAGATGGTCATAACGACGTGTTTGGTCGGTTTCAGGGGGGGATAATTGCACCCCTGTGTTGCACCCATTGCCCTCCGTCTGTATCCGCGCCTGAAGCATATTCTGCTGCAAGGAACATATTATATTCTCTAGGAGTTCTGCTGTCACACTGACACTAACAGACGTAACTCAAAGTGACAGTGACAGTTCTTTATGAGAACGAAATCGAACACGCTGAAACTGGGAAAGTCGAGATAATTATTATGAAATTGATAAAGCAAAGGCCCTGAATAAAATAGTTACGTGTTGTCCCTGAAAATGAACTCTCTCTTGAGGAATAGGTGTGTAGCGTTAAGTCGCGCATTCAGTACTTCGGTTGTTAAAAAATGTGCCGTGCCCCCGGTCCCACCTAAGAGACCTAAGAAAATTACTTCAGCTATAACATGGAAGTCAATGACAGCGACCGCAATCATCGGTGGAGGTTTGACTGCGTTCATGATGTATGTTAGACGTGAAAAGCAGGAAGCCTTGGATCGTGACAGAAAGCGCCAACTGGGGAAGGCCAAGATAGGAGGCGAATTTGAGTTGGTTAACACAGAGGTAAGTTGCAAGAGTTATCATCGTTTTCTTTCTTAGCATTTAAATAATAGTTCAGTTTTGACCTCTCATACAGATAACCTACATTATTTTGTAAACACATAAATTAGTACCAATAATCCATTCATTTCATATTTCTTCTTCTTAGCGTGTCAATGGCAATCTAAATAGTGTCGGCCCAGAACTGAGCCACGAGTTTGGCGCCTTTAGTAGTTTCCATCAGTTCCTGTAACAAACAACAGGAGACACAAATTTATACTGTCACTTATGGGATATCTTCCATCATTTTTCATTATTTTGAGTTTGCGATATTTCAATGCTTGTTGCAAGCACCATGGTTGAATATAAGTTTAGTTGTAAACCGTGAAAGCTTTAAACTGTGTGTGTCCTACACACAGTTTCATTCTCAATGAGAACTAATAGACTTTCAGTTCTATACAGATATAACATTAAAAACTTGTAATAAAATTAATGTAAAAAAAATATCATAATGACAGGAAGAACAGGTGCCTTTCGGCTTCAATAAGGGTATTGTTACACCTATTAGACATGTATAACATTTAGTAAACCATTAGTATTGTCTTATATTTTTCAAAATTTGTATTGTTCCAGGGGAAATTAATAAAAAGCACAGATTTCTTAGGAAAATGGATTTTAATTTATTTTGGATTCACTCACTGTCCAGATGTTTGTCCCGATGAGTTGGAAAAGTTAGCTGAAGTTGTGAATATGCATGGTATGTATCACTGACTAATATTCTCTTGTTGTTCCGTTTAATTGTCCTTGTAACTTATAAGACAGATTCATAGTATGCCTTGATGATGTTAATGTTTGGATGCACATATTGTTATACACCATGACTTTTTAGTCGACTTACAAAAGTGGTAAAAATAAAATAGCTTATAAAATAGCTCTAGGCACGATTATTTTTTTTTTACCTACCATAATAGGTACAAAGAAAAATAAATAATACATTAAAATTAAATTATGCAACTTCCTGTTAATGATGTTTACATGTTAAATGGGAGAACATATGTACCCAGCGCTCGACTCCAGCAGATCATCGCTCGCTCGCTATGTCATGTGTCATAAAACTGAATAATATTTTTATTTTTAAATTATTAAAATCTCATAAATACCATTTTTTTAATGAATGTTTAGTAGTCATTGGATACATGAAGTGGGCTGCCGTTATAAGACGACTAAAAAGTCACGGTGTAGAGTTATTTGTCATTATGTAAAAAAATTACTGTCCTACCTAAAGCATATTGTTCGAGCTCCAGCAGCCTGTGAGAAAGGATAGCCCTAGTATAGGCATCTAGCATTATTATACCTACATTGATAATACACAGTGTAAGTATTTTATGTAACACTAGTGACTGCCCGGCTTTGCACGGGTGCAACCATTTTTTCGAGAGTTTTGTACAAAAATACCATCCAAATGTCTTGACTTTTCCCATTGACTTTCCCATAAAATACTTCATACAAATGGTTATTGTTTTTTTTTTGTCAATTGCATGACAGCTGACAGGGCAAAATGGAAGAACAAAAATGTGTTGTGCTGAGCCCAAGCAAAATGGGACAAGGGCAGGAAATGATTTGTGTAATTTTTTTTTTATTAGCCTGAACTGTCCCACTCCTGGACTAAAGCCACACCCCATTCCTTCTACTTGTCTCGATGTTGCGCCACTTCTCGCCAATTAACGAGGAAGCCATTCCAAGCAATAATTTACTGATATCTATTTACTTTTTAAACTTTCAGATAGTAACCCTAAGCTGCCACCTGTGCAGCCACTGTTCATATCTGTGGACCCTCAGAGAGACACACCTGAAATAGTTGGAAAGTAAGTACCATTATAATAATCCTTTATTCATCTACACACATATTTTATAAATTTTAGATATTCCTATACAAAAATATAAAAAATAGTAGCCAATGGGCATCAGGAACAAGGTCAAGGCTGCCGGTGGTCAGGACTCCAGAGAGAGGAACATACTCATTTGCATGCCTTGTCCTGGAGTACTGCTATTGGAATCAAGCCCTTGTCCTAGCCGGGTAATGAGAGCCTCCTAGGGTGTTGGTCAGGGGTTTCATTGCTATTATTCTTTTAATTGATTGCAGACTCATGTACTAAGTCAAGATTAAGTACCTACTATAATAATTATAATACATTGATAACAGACTTTAGTCATACACTGATGATGATACTTTTTCCAGTATGGTGTCTACCTGACCCTACATTTTTCTGTTGCAATATTCTCTGCTGTCAACAACCTACCAAGTCCAACTATTGTTATTAACCACCCAAGTGACCCCATAAGCCCAAGAAAAAAAATCATCAAAATGAGTTAAGCTTTTCAGGACAAGAATAACAACCACACACACCAGAATCTTAAAATTAAGATTCTGGTGTGTGTGTGGTCATTATGGTAATAGTAAGTTAATACCATCTTAATATTAAGATGTTTGGACCATTGTGTATGCCTTTTATCATACAAACGTCACTTACCCTTGTTACAGATACTGCAAGGAATTCTCCCCACGCTTCTTGGGCTTGACAGGAACAAATGAACAGGTTCAGCAGGCTTGCAAGTCATACAGAGTGTACTTCAGTGCAGGCCCATCCGATGTTGACAATGATTACATTGTAAGTACAAAAGAACAATTTGAACTTATCCAACATCTCTAATTTCTAATCCTTCTAAAATTTGATATTGTTCTTATTCATATTCTTGGAGAAGAGTCTGTTGCAATATATTTAGATTAACTTATGCCTTTGCCCCATGATAAATAAAATCTGTCTTCATATAGTTAGACAAATGTAGTATGAAACATGGCAGTTTCCTCAAAATTGTACAATAAAATATCCGAGCCTATGTCCATAATGATCCATTGATTGACATCACCAGCTAATAAAATAGTAAAAAAACTAACTTCCTAGTTAAAAATAGTAGTTTATAACCACTCTTCATTCTGTAGGTGGACCACACAATTATTATTTACCTTGTCAACCCTGATGGAGAATTTGTTGACTACTACGGCCAGAACAGAAATGCTAAAGAGATCCACAACTCAATGCTCGTGAACATCAAGAAATATGAAGATTCCAAGAAAAGTTCATGGTTTTAACCGTGACACGCATTTACGTAGACAAATAGAATATAGTTCCAAAGTATTTTTATTTAAGTAAAATAAAACTATTGTTACTTAAAACTTGTGGTTTTATTTCTAAAATTCCACCTATAATACATTATTTCACAAAAGAGGTTGTGTGAAATTAATGATTAAAGGATGATTTCCACCAAACGGTTCGCATCGCATCAGATCGGAAATGATACGAACGGATACGGCGACAGCCGAAAGAATCCGATCGGATACGACGACTGACGAACGGAGCCACGGGCGCGTCGCAGCATCATTTTGGCTACGATCGCGTGTCGCGGAAGACGCCCGCAGTCAAGCTGCTATGCGAGTGTGCGTGGCTTGGTAATATAGACTTTAAATATGGTGTACACGATTTAATATCGTTTATAGATTGTAAAATCCGTACCAATCCGATGCGATGCGCGCCGTTTGGTGTAAATCATCCTTTACTCTATTTTTATCATCACAAAAAATAAATTGTGCATCAAAATCGGAATTGCCTTATTTATAAAATAAACCAATTTTACATATTTAAGGTAAACTGGTAATACAGGTATTATCGCTTGTATTACTTGCGCATAAAGTTCAAATAAAGAAAATAAATAAACATTCATCTAATAATTTAAAATTAAAAGTTAGCAGTCATTTTGCTTGTTATCTTACTAATAGTGACTTGTCCACCGGAGCTGTGTATTTGCACTAAACTTTGGTCTAACTGGTACAGTTTCACTGTGGTTCCCTCTAGGTTCGCGGTCGAAATGCTGACCCCGCCTTCGTTCACCGTCACCAAGTTCTCTCCCTCATAGTTCACGTCATCAATTATATTTACGTTGCTAGTATTCAAGCATATAGTTTCACCTTCGTAGTTGTTAGTATGGCTATTATCAACTACTAAAAGCTCTTTCATGTTACTATCGTCCTGTAGTACTAATTCTCCTGTTACTTCTAATGGGACTTCTTGAACGATGTTTAGAGTTAGTTCTTTCGACTGATCTTCAGGCAACTCGTCTGCGAGTACATTGTCATTGACTGTTACTAGTTCTCCTTGCTCCTTGTTGAACATAAGTCTGTCAGAGATGACAGGTATAGGCTTAACATGTTGTAATATGAATAGTCCACGGTTCTCTCGCTCTCTCTTTATCTCTCTGTCTTTATCTGAAGCGTGCAGCTGTGCTCTCTTCTTTTTTTGGTGAGTTTTGGAGTGTTTTAACTGTTGAGACTTCGTCGCAAATTTTTGCGAGCACATTGAGCAGTCGAATGGCTTTTCACCTGTAAGCAGAAACAGAAACAGTGTGAGTCGGCAGTTAAGTACCTACACTACACGGAATTCTAGATGTTCACATTCATTGTCACTCAGTAATCTACTTTAGAGTAATGCAGTCTAAGTTGTTTTTTGAGTAATCATTCGTAATGAAGAGGTTCTATTTTTTTGTTACAATGGAATTTCAACCTTATTATGTCTATCATTAAGCGTGGAGTCAAAACTTGAGTTTATTCCGTATATTCACCCGTATGTACGCGGTGATGATCCCGCAGGCGCGTGGCGTTAGCAAACTTCTTGGAGCACACGCTGCACTCGTAGGGACGCTCGCCTGAATGATTGCGCATGTGCGCGTTCAAGTTCTTGCGCGTGAAACTGTAACAAGGTCAAATTAAATTAGCTAGAGAAACCTCGCAGAGGTCATCGGTATCGATATTTAACATCGATAAAACAAAAAATATTATTTTATGATTTCTTTTTTGATACCATTTTTCTGTTGAGTAGGAGTTTAGCAAATATTTTTTTTTTGTTTTACTATGTTACATCACTCACGTCTGCAGAGTTTCGCTAGCTTATTTAAATGGAATCGGATTGATTCCAAAATATTTACAAATAACATGTCTAGATAAAGCACTTCATTACCTTTTTCCACAAATGTCACAGCTGAATGGTCGTTCCCCGGAATGTATCCGTTCGTGGCTCTTGAGAGTCGAACCTGAAGTGAACTTGCGATCACAGACCGAACATGAGTAGGGGCGCTCGCCTGAATAATACATACAAACAATATAAATAATGCAAATATTTTATTTCAATTACTTAAAAAAAAACCGACTGCATAATTGGTCCAGTGGTCGCAATCGCGACTGCTGAGCATGAGGTCCTGGTTTCGATTCCCGGGTCGGGCAAATTTTTCTTGGGTTCTTCCATCAGGTATTTTGCAGTGCGGTTGAAGGCAATAAGATCGCCCCCTATTACATGGGACTTAAATATAACTGTGTAAAATTTGGGTGTACTATTACGTACACACGTCGGCACATGAAGCTGTACATTCCAGTATCACTTGGCCTCGCTTTGTATAGATTTCCTATACAATGAGAGATCCGCATAAACTAGTTTAGTAAAGCTTGATTGGCCGTCGTGCGTACACCTCTGCCTAACACTTTGGGGACTACAGGCGTGATGTTATGTTAAATAAAAAATAACAATAGGTTGGCCTATGAAGGAACACCAAGGAGATTGCTGTTGAATTAAAGATTAGAGCGAAGTTCAGTATAACCAAACTTTGAAAACAAAGTATTTATATTGTGTTCGTAATTTCATCGGAACACCAGTCTTTTTATTAGTTAGTTTACATCTGTCAGCAGCAACCCAACAACAACCTTATTGTAATGAGAATAAAGATCACTGTTACTTGACAGACTTGTTAGTGGCAGCAAGCGAACAGCAATCATTTCGTAACGAAAACAAAGATTATTGTCATTTTGACAGTGATGCCCAATCACAGCTGCGGTGGTGGTGGTACAGGTAACGGCGCGGTTAGCGCAGCGGCTGAGCGATTGCCTGCTGCGCTGCGTGGCGCGGGTTCCATTCCCGCACGGAACAAACATTTGTATGGCCTACAGACCCCTGGCCTACATAATTGTTCCGGGTCTGGCTGTTTGTGTAAGTGAGTGTAAATGTTTGTAGACACACCCACGATACAGGAGAAATTGCTAGGGGCATTGGCATTAAATTGGGGCAACGCTTTTTTTTTTTTTAAATCGACTAAACAGTAACAGTATAATAATATTCATCAGAGCCATAAACAA
This sequence comes from Noctua comes, assembly GCA_963082995.1. NCBI lineage: Eukaryota > Metazoa > Arthropoda > Insecta > Lepidoptera > Noctuidae > Noctua > Noctua comes. The sequence continues at coordinate 6,149,882 of OY720277.1, forward strand.
GTTTGGTAATTGCAAGTACTGTACAACTAGTTTCCATAGTTACCCATAGCGCGAATATTTTGCCGAAAATTAGCAGTAATGTTACCAGTATGTGTCCTCATATGCAGCGTGAGGTTGGAGTTCTGTATGAAGCTCTTGCCGCAGACGGAGCACACGTAAGGTTTCTCTCCGGTGTGTGTGCGGTGGTGGGTGTTGCGTGTCGACTCGTGACGGAAACTGTAACATAATTAAGGATTGTTATTAAGTTTAATATTGGGAAAATGTGTTAACTTGGGATTCTACTACAGTACTTTCACAGTTTTTATGCCTTGTGACTGGGACTGTAGCTATTGTTGTCTTTGTTTCGACAATTCAAAAGTGCCTGTAACTGGCCTATTTGAAATAAATGCTTTGATTTTGATTTTTTGATTTTGATTCAGTCTTTTTCTTCGTGTTTTTTTTTTTGTGAATGGCATCTCGCAGGTCATTCTTAGGAGGTTATCGTCCGCTTAACCGGTCTATCCGTATCCGGGCGCCATGAGTGTAAGACCTCTAGACAGGGGCTTATAAACTCTCGCAAGCACCCCCTGCGTGGTACGAGTCTTGGCTTGGGGTGTCGGCGTCGCTGGGGGAGGACAGCAACGGACAGGCTGGATAGGAACTAGATTATTTTGGAGCGAATTTAAAACTACAGGCTCAGTATCGCGGGCTGACTCGAGAGCTTCTTTGCACAGAACTTCCAGGTTCCTCAACGGCAACCTCATTGGCTGAATTCCTGATAAAAGTTTACACAGCAAGTATACTGTCTCTAAACTCTTGGCAGTTCAGCTTTGGGCTGTGCAATTTCAACTTCGAAATGAATAACAGCATTAATAGCACTTACTTACTATCTTACTTCACTTAATTCAAATGACTGTAATTTGAATCTTATTTAATTACACAGAAGTCACTATAAGACATCATTAAAACAAGTATGTGTCGCAAGTTACCGTTTATCGCAGTACTGGCAGGCGTAAGGCTTACGATCCGAGTGGACGAGCCGGTGCGACGACAGCAGACGGTTCGATGGGAACCGTTTGCCGCAGATACTGCACTCGCAAGGACGCAGGCCTATGTGGCGAGACATGTGTGCTGTGAGAAGACCACTCTCACTGTACCTGAGAATAGAACGTTGCCAAGTCATTTGGATAGCTGATCTGACCGTGAATGGTTGGGCACAGCTATCTTTTGTGTCTGTAGGTTTTTCATTTTTTGTCTACATGGCCTTTTGTTAAAAAGTGCTAAACTAGTCGCTTGAATTCTCTTCTGAAAAATGTTCGACGTTCGTGTGTGCATGTGAGAGCGGCGAATTTGCCATTCTACCGCTGAACGATCTCCTCTAGAGCTGTAGCACGATCATGGACTCACAGCTACTTGAGTTCTCGAGATCATATAATAAATATTGATATGATAATATTCCGCAGAATGTGGCGGCCACTAGTTCACGTACCAGGATATTTAGGCGCTTAAATGACAGGGGCGCCATTGTTTGGTAAACATTTGGTCCTCGAAAGTCAAAACTAACTATGCCAGAGTTTGTTTGGTTGGTTAAACGAGCTAATCTCAGGAACTACTCGTTCGAATTGGAAAGTTCTTTTAGTGTTAGATAGTCCAATTATCGAGGAAGGCTGTAGGCTATATAACAACGCTATGGCCAATAGGAGCTGAGCAAAAAAAAAACAAGTCAAAAACGGCGGGTGAAACCGCGGGGCACAGCTAGTTTTCAATATAACTTACTTATTTGCAAAAACAAGCATCAATATTTAACTAAAGTAGCGGCCACAAGTTACAGTAACTTTAATACAACTCTCACTTACCTCTTATCACAGATAGTACAAGCATGTTTCTTCTCAAGCGTCTCGCCGGTGTGAACACGCGCGTGTCTCCTTAACGCGTACTGTTCGGTGAACGTCTTGCCACACACCTCGCAAGAGAAACGCTTCGACTCCATGTGTCGCGATATGTGCCGCCGGAGCATCGCGCGGGCTGTAGAAAGAAAGAAACAAAAATACTTTTAAACTATCAAGGTCACTAACTTTATTATTAATACTCGAAACGGGATATTTACCATGTTTACGATGTTGGATCAAACTACTGGATTGAGTTACATAACCCTCAGGTCATCTCGTCAGAACGCCACTATATTCCTAGACTGGTTAGAGAAGCTATTGAGATTACTAAATATAGGAACTTCAACCGGGAGGATGGGTTTCAACTGTCGAGAGCCTGGAATCCAATGGTCCAGCTGTGCAAAAAGCGAAAAAGTGCCGAAAAAAGTTCGGACACAGTGAGTTTCGTGTGTCGGGAGCAAAATCGAGTTGCGAGTGACAGTGGTAGCGGTACTGAGTGCAAAAAACGAACAAGAAAGAGGGTAGACCGATTTGTCTGCTCATAAACACCCACCCGCAATAACTTCAGTTTATCCGTGATCATGGTGCTTGCAACAGCGCCGAAATATCGGGAACTCATAAAAAACAGTAAACATGGTAAATAACCCGTTTTGAGTATGAATAATAAAACAAAAATACTGTATTACAAAGCATACAAAAAAGTGAAAAGTGGTAAATCAAGGGTGGCAAGACAATATTTCATAAAAAACAACATCATGTTTTCCAAGGCAGGTGTTTAGTTTCCACAGTTTTTGTTTTAAGTTCCATGTAATAGTTACACACATAAATTCTAGGTGGAAGAACCTAATAAGAATTTACCCAAGGAAATAGAACTTAGGATCCCACAAATGGTGTTATGTCACTTACCACGAAACTCCTTAGGACATTGGTTGCACTTCCACGTGTTCCCTTTAGAGTGTACAGATGCATGTACCTTGAGGTCATGCTCCGAGTTGAACATCTCAGTGCACTGGTTACAAAAGTGTAGATGTCTTGTGCTGGGATGCCTGCTCTTCACATGCGCTTGGAAAGCTTTCAGATTTTGGAATTTCTAGGAATGTACAAAGAATTGATATGAAACAATAATAATGCATTCTTTTAATTCTAAATTGATTATTTCACCAATACTAGGTATATTACAATTTATGATACCATAATATGGTTTTTAAATTTACATTTAGGTACCTTAGAACAAATCCTGCATGGAAAAGATTTATCTTTCTTTCCAGATTTTCTGCTAAGTTTCTTATTTGACACCTTTAGAAAGCTGCTAGAATCTGAAATAATATAAACTTATAAAATGTTAGGGCATGGTTGGCCGCAACGCCGCTTGCGCCCCGCGATATCATCTGCGGGCTCCACCGCTAGTAACGCTGCATTTCAAGCAAACGCGCGTAGTATCGCTTCTCCATATACACTCTCATACACTGCCATAGCGCATATGTTTGAATTTATTGTAGACCGCGCCGCACAACGCGCCGCGTCTCCGTAAATAAGCCCTTAGGATGCTTGGAGGCTCTTGATATTTAATGTATTTTTTTTTATTGAAAAAATGCATTTTTAAATAGTTATACTTGTCAATTAGTACATATAACTTACCACCATCACTATCAATGAACTTTTTTCTGAAACAAATTCAAAAAATTATCTATACATCTATATGTCGTAGGATAATTTGATACTTCGAATCTTCGCGGAAATCCTAGGGGTTTTGCGAAAACGCGGATAATTAGACATAGGCGAAAAATTATCAAATCTTACTGGACAAAGTCAGGATTTTTGCGAAAATACTCGTTATTATAGCAATATTGCGAAACGAAACGCTGGCTGTTATGAAATAAGAACGCTGATTGGTCGGTCAGCGCGTTCAATAAGAGATCGTCTCTGATTGGTTGACGTCTTAAATGTCAATCATTTGTTGCCGCACGTTATTTGTTTACGTTTGTGTCTGAGTTAAATTGCAGAAGTGTTTTGTTTTTTATCGTAAATAGTGTACCTACTTGGACTTAAATAAACCTTCTAAACCTTCATAACTCTATGATACAATACTTGAAGTTAATCATCGGCAAACTAGGAACCAATTAGAAGTCAGCCAGCAAAATTGTAGCCAATCAGTGTTGAGCACATCAAATCTTACTATAGTAACGAGTATTTTCGCAAAAATCCTGACTTTGTCCAGTAAGATTTGATAATTTTTCGCCTATGTCTAATTATCCGCGTTTTCGCAAAACCCCTAGGATTTCCGCGAAGATTCGAAGTATCAAATTATCCTACGATATATACAAATAAATAAAATTCAAAATAACAGCTTTTTATTGAATGGATATGACAATAAATACGGTAAGTACTTATTACAAAACCACACTTTTTTCAATTTTTGTGTCTGTCGGTCTGTCTATCTGTCTGTTTGTTCCGGCTAATCTCCGAAACGGCTGGACCGATTTTGACGGATAGCTGATGTCATAAGGGGGAACATAGGATACTTTTATTTTATTATAAAAATTAGGGTTCCATGCAAAAAAATTCAAACCCTTGAAATTGGTAACAAAATTCGATTAAAAAAGGGAAGTGCTATTTTTGTTAAATAATTTCACACGAACGAAGGTCGCGGGCAACAGCTAGTTAATTAATAAAAACATAATTCAAAAGTAAATGTACGATTAAGCTTACTTTGTCTTTCTCCTTGTTTTTTTTTGTACTATACAAAGGTTAGCACTATCACTATTATCACTGAGATCTTCTAAATATTGCACATCTGAAAGAAATGTCAACATTAACTGATAATATAATGTATTAAGAATATACAAATATTCTATTACTAAAGAAAGTTCCTTTTATGAAGACATGAGACGTAACTTTCCATATTTGCGAATATTTGACAACTTAGAGGTGTTTTGATGACTTCATTCAATTTATCCGACCCATTACTCAATGTTTTGTGATAAAAGTTGAGCAGTGTTAATTTGGTTGCTTATTTTGATTGTTTTATGTTCCTCTATCTCACTGGATCCCAACCTGTTCTGCGGACAGACCACTAGTACATTACTGGTATGCAAGAACTTAGTATGGTCTGCAAAAGGTTTAAAATTTCAATGTTTTCTTTATTTAGCACTGAGTAATAAAGAAATCAGAATAGTCCTTGATCAAAAAGTGGTTGGGAACCACTGAGCTGGGCAGGATGTTAAATAATTACTAAAAGAGTCAAGAAAAACATGAAATACCTTCCAGCAGTTCTGCTTCTTGTTTAACATCAATAATGTCATTTAAATAAATATTTTCATGAATTGCACCATTTATATTATTATCTTCTACAGTTTCTTCTTGCTTTATTTCTCTGAAAACAGTAAAAAAATTTTAAGTGGCAAAAGAACCTTTTCCGGTTTGAGTTTTGATGACAAATAGAGAATTATAATATTAGCACATTTATGAAAAAGATTAATACCAACATGCTATGATCAGGTATATTTTCCTCTTTGGTAACAAATTCTCCTTTCAGTAGTGACTTGAGCATGCAGTCAGACTTCTCGCACTTGGTCTTGAACTCATAGCTCTGCACTACCTGAGCCTGACATGGTTCACATATGCTTGATGGCAAACCATCTCCTGAAAGAAGCTGAATGGACATAGTGATTGAATATTAGTAACGAGAAACTCTCAAACCAAAAATAAAATAAAATTTATAAGGAGCTGTTATCTACAATAGTTTCGAAAAAGGCAAATTCTTTTAATTTATGAATCAGGATCATGGATTCTACAACTACTTCTATGTTGAATGTTATTGACATTGGATAGTTTTGATCATGTTAACAAATTAAACTTACTTCTATCTGGATTACAAGATAAAGTCAGTCACCAGGTTAATGAGTAAAAAGGTACCTGAACAGTAGTAAACGCAGTAAACATATGAGCTAAAACATTGTTTTCTTTGGTGGCAACTAATGGGTACAGAACCTCATTTTCTGTCGCGAGACATATTCGACACATGTTCTGAACATTGCAGTGGTCTGAACTGAGGTATTCGTACAAGTTGTAAGGTATTTCTATTTCAATATAGTCTTCTCCGGTTACTTTCTCGCCTTCATTTATTTTTGTGCCGTCTTCTAAGATAGTTTCCGAATCCATTTTAAGTGGGATGCCTGATGTGGTTATCTTCACTGAAAAGCTCGAAGGATATATTTCGACCTGTGTGTATTACTTGCTAATCAAACCATTATGTTTAAATAAAAGCCCGCCGACAAGAAAAATGTCTTTTACTTGTTCATTTACAAATACCATAGCAAACAGCAACCCAACAGCAGGCAAGCTATTCTGAAAGCTCTATTCTATTACAATAGGTGACACTGACCGTCAGTGTCACTTGCTGACATTTCAGTATCAATCAACATTTTTTTTTATTTAGGTATTTACCCTTTAAGCAAGAATAAGAATATTTTTATTTACATAAACCATGCAAGAAATCCATGGATTTTGCACTCTAATTTTGCGTTTTATAGAATTTAGATCAATTTTGCGCACTCCTAAAACATTTTAATAAGGGCTGAGAAACAAAGAGCTTTGCGGACTTCGATAGATGCTTCTCTAAACCTAGAATGATTGTGTACTTTTTAAGCTTACATAACCGCTTATCATAGTAGATTGAAAAGTAGATGTACATCGACCGAATCATGGTGACAATACGATTTCTATATTCTTATCGGGCGTGCTCTATTTTTATACCTAGTTCCAACCGCGACCAACAGACTGTTGTCCGTCACTTAACAGAACACGTTTGTTGTATTTTAATAATGACTAGATAATCTAACAATGACATTGACTACTGACTGACCATTGTTTATTGCCTGTAAAACTCAATTGAGGGATACTTTGGTACCGGTACTTTGTTACATTAATACGGAAACTCATCCACAACGCTTGGTTCTTTGGTTGACGGCTTCGTGATTATCATCTGTTTAGCTTGTTCCCAACAACATTATGTCGTTATCAGCTTCCAGTCTAATTGAACGTAGATGAATAAAAATATTTTACAAGGAACGACTGCACCATATCTGACCTCTACAACCCAGTTATAGATACTATACGTCTATACCCCGTCATAAAAACTGGTTATCAAAACTTTCAGGCTCCAGAATCCCGCAACGACCGAGAAAGATCTACGCATAACAGCCGGGACCAGTGGCTTGACGTACTTCCCACTAGATTTATTGCTATTCTTCACTTCAGTCAGTGCAGTAGGCACCCGTACTGTTTGTAGTGCAGTGTAAGGTCTATTTCAGAGCGAGACCGGTTGCTTGCGCCTTGGTCGGGCGTTTCGATATCCATAGACTTGTATGATAGCATTCATTGTTCAACGTGCACCGGTAGTTAAAATCGCACGTTGAACAGTGAACGTTATCCTGAACTACCTAAGTAAGCGCACTAACCGGTCTGTTCTTAACTTCCATAGTTTTCTTTGCATCTTGACTGAAGTCTAATCTTTTTGGGACAGTTTAAGTTAGTAGTTGGACTAGTTGGTGATAAATAATAACTGTAGGTTGGCACATTCGGTCGCAATACGAAATATGGGCGTGGTTTACATACATAGTAAGCAACTGCCGAAACTGCCTAAAAAGTTATCTGCGCTGGTTGTATCCAGTGTGTTTATGTATTTATCAGATTTATCTGCACATGTGGTAATTGGATGTACACCCACATATTTTCTTGTAATTGTTATTTTCTAGAGCGCGGGAAATGGTCGTATGAATGTGAACGGTCGTCGAATTCATCACGCACGTATAAGTGAACTCAAAACTTCTGTGATTCTTTATTTCTTGACGGGGCTATTCCAGAAGTTATCAAATAAAGTTGGATAAGAACAGTTATTTAATTCTGTAACGACGCTGACGGTGGCTGCATGCTCAAAACGCGCGTTACGATAAGTTAACTCAAGCGTAGACTTTGAAGAGACATTGACCTCAGATTTAGGTCCGGCTTTGATAGTTAGATAGAAATTGATAGATACCAAAGTGTAGTCGACTACACTTAGGTAACTAGCAATTTCTATCTGACTATCAAAGCAATTATGAAGTCGACCTCGTAGTTGCTTTATCACCTTAAGGTAGAATATCTGTTGCACATCTTAAAGTCTAAGAACAGCCCGCTGTGTGCGGAACCTGGAGTGGCGCAAGGATGTCGACAGGTTGCATTCCACTGTTCCACACCAAGAAGCCTATCTACTTTCGAAGACAATAACATCGTGTCTTCTGGTCTCATCCCATCGGTCACTGGAGTTAATGCTATATGTTTGGTTAGGTCTTTGAGAAACTTTCTAGCTCATGATAAGGACAAAAATAGTACGCGAAACAGCAAGCATGAAATTGAACATTCGCAGTAGGTACCTACTCATGAAACAGTTCACGTTTTTGTTTACAAATAAAAACATTCAGATCTTCAATTTACTTACGCAGGTATGACTAACGAAAGAATTCTAATGTATTTATACTAAAATCTTAAAGTTCGGATGTTTGTCAACTGCCTAAGTCCGTTAAAAAGGCGGCCGAAACAGCTGAACGAAATTGGGTTAATCTGTTTAGAAACAAACAGAGACCGCCGAACGATCCTGGATGGGCTGCAAAGATTCTATGAGCTGGGATGTGAGTCAGAGATTGACCTAGCTACTTATCGATGTTGTTGAAATTTCTCCATTCTTATAATCTACGAACTATCTACGAACGACGTTGTTATTCGTCGCGGTCATCAACATCTATTTGGGGGTGAAAGGTCCACCCTATTCTATATAGAGATAATGAAATATTTCTTAACGCATGTAAGCTTGTGTTTCTGCATATTAAGAAAGCAATAGGTATGTGGAATATATACATGTATAGTTATTATTAAAATAGTGCTGGCTAGCTGTGCTGGGTAGTGGGATGTGGGATGCCCAAGAAGGGGAAGAATGGCGATATGATAAAGACCTACAGTCTGCACTGCATTGGGTGGATACGGGTTGAAGAAACGGAAGATTACTACATTTACTTATTCAGTTTCAGCTATTGATAATGGGATTGATGTAGTTTTGTCGGATTCTTCCAATTTTTCGTAGGCTCTCTAATAAATTCAGCTTAAGCTAACTTTTACCACCTTACTGTACTACAAAATTATGAATGATAATGATTTTCTACACATAGAAATATAGTTATCAGTTCATAAAGTAGTTCATAATAGTTAGTTACCTAATGACTACACACTCATCTCAAAGAATTACGTATGGAGTTGCATAACTTAGGTACTCCTGTAAACAATATTTCTGGCATTGTTGTTGTCAGGCATGAATTAGTATAAAAACAGGATACTTAAATTAATTACAAAACAATAAAATTACAATTACTTTCACATGTAAATGGAAAAATTTGCAGTAAATGAATTATTGGCGTAGGTGTAATTATTTTGTTTCAAAGACGTATTTTGACCTTTGTGATAAGGGTGACCCAAAGCAGAAGATAATGTGTGTGGAAGTGTCGCGAGCGAGCCGGCGGCGGCGGCACATCGCATACTCAAGCGACTCACCCGAGAGGCTGGACCGCCGTGCGACCACTTTCCGCTGCTCTAGTCTCCACCAACATGTTCATTGGCGTCACCTCAAGTGGAGACAACGTGAATTCTCATTACGACTACCTTATTTGAACGCCGGAGGTAAGCACAACTTACTCTACTTTCAGATATTGAACTTACTGAAGGTCACCCCAAAAGTTTATGTAAATAAGTGATTACCGATAGGCTGACGTGTAATCTCCTCCAGAATGGCTATTCATCATACAGTCCCCGGCGAAGACTATCATTCATGTAAAGCATGATTTTTAAATTAATGTAGACAAATTATATCATAGATTTATTGTTCTTAGGTAAATCTCCTCTTCAATACTTTTGGTGTCAAATAAGTACTCCGAATGGACGACTAACATTGTATATTTTCTTGCAGGCACATCTAGTGAAAGGAATTTTGTACGCTTGCAAATATGGCGCTAGATTTCGTAGCTGGGTGTATAGGGGGTAAGATGAATATATTATCTATAACTTATATTACTAATAACTTGATGTTATTGATGATAAACTAACCCATGGTGTTGGATTTCAGGTTGTGCGGGAATCATTGCTGGTCATCCTTTGGATACATTGAAAGTGCACATACAGTCGGGTAGAGGAAGTGCGCTGCAATGCACGAAGGCTCTTTTGAAAGGAGGAACGTTGTCCACCGCTTACCGTGGAGTTGGTGCTCCATTAGGTGGAATAGCGGCTGTGAACGCCATAGTTTTTGGTGCATATGGAAATACAAGACGGGCATTGCCCAATCCAGATGCTTTGAGGACGCATGCGACGGCCGGGGCAGCCGCGGGAATGCTCCAAAGCTTCGCATGTGCTCCTGTGGAATTAGTTAAGACACGGCAGCAGTTGTCCAAGCCAGGAGATGGCATGCCGTCAGGAGCGTGGGCAGGAGCCCGCCACATCGTACGAAGTGGAGGTTTCAAAGCACTTTTCCGTGGACTCGGTGTGACGATGGCCCGTGATAGCCCCGGGTTGGCAGTCTACTTCACGTCATACGAGGCGTTGACTCGAGGAGATCAGTCTGCGATGAAAGTGTTTATGGCAGGAGGCACGGCAGGAGCTTTGTCGTGGGTGGTATTATATCCTATTGATGTGGTGAAATCGAGGTACCAAGGAGACGTGATAGGGAAGTACGCGGGTGCATGGGACTGTTTCGTGAAGTCTGTGCGCGCGGACGGCTGGCGCAGTATGGGGCGCGGCATGGGCGCGGTCACGCTGCGCGCATTCATCAGCAACGGCGCGTGCTTCTCCGCGGTAATGTGGACGGACCGCGTGTGGCAGCGCATGGCTGCAGACCCTAGTGTTAAAACTTTGGCAAAGGCCACCGCTATCAGTGAAGCAGTTTGTGAGAACAAAGACCGACAATTTGATGTATAATCGAGGTTTGAATTTTTTAGCTTTATTAAATACTTTTTTGTTGATAAAAGAAAGTTTTTGTACATGACATGATAGGAGACAAAGATAAAATGTTTTATATTTATACTTGCCGTGTTTTTATTACATACATAATTACATACCTATATTCTACCGACCTACTGAGGCTCTAGATAACCATTGAATACAGTTTAGTCTATGTCCACACCTACATCGCGCACAAGCGCGCTTCGAAAGTGCACATAGGTACCGCATTGTTGAACCTAGCTTTAAATTTAAATAAATAAACTTATTTTGTAGTTTGGTAATAATTTTAGTATTTATCTAGAATTCAATAAAGTGAAGGATTCTATCAAAATGTATCTCGTAGCACACGGCTACGAGATTGCTACGCGGCTACGCTTGCTACGAAAATGTGCGTAATTTTTATTTTATTCGTTTTTTGGTAATAACTTCTATAACCTTTTACGTTAAAAGAGAATCCTAAAACATTTTGTATCAGAAAATGAAGAATTGAAACAACGAGTATTCTTTCTTAGTAAGTATCATATACTTGTCTGAAAAATTTCATACAATTTTCAAAAATATTCCAAAAATACAGGAATGATTCACATTATGAAAATATCACAACATTATAAATATGCCAAAACTGCTATAATAAAGGTAAATATTTTAAAAATAAAGGACGGATACATAATAATTTGACATAATATTAACTTCACTATACTTTTTCCTAAGACTTTTATTTCTTCATCTTATTGATTAGGTCATTTACTATTTAGGGTAGGCTTTTTAAGGTACTGTGAGACCTGTAAGAATAAGAGCGTATTATTATAACAACCAATACATTGTAAGTTGAGTATAATTTATTGTCTTGGACCTGTCATAAATTAACGATGAATCACATTATACATCTACAGAGATTACATAATTGTTTATTGACACGCATGATTGAGTGCTATGTGTTTTTGTTTGTTTGAAACATAGCAGGCGTCATGCACGTGAACTAAACTACTTATAGGTTATTCTTTTACGCCACGAGGCAAAGATATTAAATCAAAAATGTAGATAAAACATAGTATATAGTAGAGGAGCTAGCTACAGCAGTCTCGAGTAGTAAGATATTTAGCCACAGCCAAAAAGTTGGCACCTAGTAAGAGTTCAATACAAATCTGCAGTGGCGTAGCTAGGAGGGGGTGGCGGGGGCCGCCTGCACCGTACCGTGAACATTAGTAGTGCCACCTATAAAATTTCGTAAAACTTTGGCAGATTGCATAAACGCCGCTGTAGTCCTTTCGCTGTAGGAAGGTGCAGGTGACATTAGATGTACCGTTCCTTTTCAATCTTGAACGTTACCTTGATTTATTACTTTTATTTTAATTTTTGATTGATTTTTGGGGTGACACCTACAATATCCGCACCGGGTGCCACACATGCTATCCACGACACTGCAAATCTGTTTAACCACTCCCTCTTTGTCACTTGCGACCACCCGTTCAATATTTTTGATTGGCACGTGGCGTGGGGTCAAATCTCATTACTACAAAGATTACCGACAAAAACATTAGTATCTACCAAGAGTTACCAAGGAATACTTACTTGATAATATTTGGTAGTTAAGAAGACACACCCGCACCGCATGTGTCTGAAATGAAAAATGTTTGTTCCATTCCCTCTCTAATCAGTACATCGAAAATCGAACGTATTTTGTTTAGAGAGATCTTGCACCGAAACCATTTGCCCCGATGCAAATGTCCCCTCCACCTCCTAGGACTCTAGGAGAGGGGTAAGATCCACACGACACCTACCCATGTTCTGCTAAGCACCCTGGAGTGTGCTAGTCCTGCTCCATAGGCTGCGGAGGGAGGGGCGGGGGCGGGGGCGGTGGCGGGGGTGGCGCCGGCGCATCATTGTTGGCGGCCTGGTTCTCCATCAACCCGAGTTGCTCGAGCATATCGTCGTTGTCTTCCATCAGGTGAACCTGCACCAACCACGGCCGGTTACTCTGTAAAGAACAATTTGAATATCCCAGACGGAAAAACGTCGACTTTTTTGGTTTCTATTGGTTCTACAGCCCCCGTAGCATGACCACCGTAGACAAGGATTTCTTTGACGGAAGAATCGACAAAATGACAGACAGTGCAAAGAAATCTGTCATTGTGTCGACACAATCTGTCATTTTGTCGATTCTTCCGTCAGGGGCAGTTAGTGATTTGACGATAACACCAAAGATATTTAATATACTACAGAAAAGGCTATCAGAAGAAATATCATAGAAAAACCGCGACCATTATAGCAAAATGTATAACATAGTTTTGCAAAGTTTTAACAAGTTATACTTTTAAAAATTGGTTACTGCAAGTGCAGTCTTGCAAGCCTATCAGTGGCGAAGGTTTCATACAACTCGATTCCTACCGGATTCCCTTTGAAAAATGGCACAGTTCGTATTCTATAGACAAATAATATAATCACGTTAAATATACGTACTCCGGCTTACTTCTTATAAAAATTGACCCTTCGCTACTGAAGCCTATAGTTACTACGCCGGGGTCGCGGGACTCATAGAATTACCGTGACCCTGGAACATAAAGGGCTACTGAAGGACACCGTGGATTTTAGTCAGTACAAGTCTGACAGTCCCTCCCGCTCAGCCCTGGGTTCCCGGGAGGACTCATTTGATGATTTTACCACGTAAAAAAAAAAAAAAAAAAAGCCTATAGTTACTAGTTAGTACTTGAATCTCTTTGGATACAACAGAAAGTAGATGTGAATGAGCAGTAGAAAACAAATCCAGTTAAAAACCCTGTGACCCATAAATTCATAATGTTACTTACATAGAGATAAGTGTAAGTAAAATACAAAAGTGTTAAAAAAATGTATTAATGTAGTTCATTAGATAAAAATAAGTTGAAAAATAAGGCCGAGGTGCGCCTTGTTATTTTTCTACCAAGCGACGCTATCATAACACTAACATGTTCTGTAGGAAAACATTCACAATCACAATGTACCGAGTGTTAGGCCCCCCCTTAAGGTCGGGGCTAACTGCTCACTTTTAAATTTCAATCTCAACATGAGATCGCATTTTATTCTTTGCTGACCATTGACCTCTCACTTATCACAAATTTTAAGGTTCCGCGTAAGTACTTCGAACTCTCTACAGATTCCAAGTTAAATTATAGTGGCGCGGTTTGCCTATGTATATCATGGATATTCCACACCAGAGGTTGCCCAGTAATTTGTCTATATTTATTAATAACTCTTCGAAATTCGCAAAATATAATGAAAAATTGTTTAAGTGAACTGTGTGTTGTGTTGTGTGTTTGTGTATTGTTTGTGTGTGTATTGTTTTTGTGTTTGTTTAAGTTTTTGTTCTATTTGGTCTAGCATAAGGGACTAACCACACTTATTTAGCTCTGTTCAGCTTTTGTCCATAAATAACAACGATTTTTTATGAAGAGGAGTACGCGTACGAATAGACGCGGAAAGCTGAACGGATTCGATCGTTGTTTTCTATAGACAAAAACTGAACAGAGCTGAATAAGTGTGGTTAGTCCCTAAATCATCATATGATGTTCTAACTGCTGGAGTGCAGGCCTTCTCTCGGCGAATATTTCTTATATTCTAGCCCGACTTATCTTGCAATAGGGCAAAGATCCCCCTCTTTCTTTTCTACACACTTATTTCCTTTACTAACGTTGGCCAGTCCTTTCAATAAGTCATTAGTCCCTGTATCTTCACCTTGGTTTGCCTCTGCTGAGGTCTAGAATTTAAATGTACATAGGTATTTTTTATTCATTGAGGTTCAAAAGTTTATTTTCTTTTTAATATTTCTAAAACAAAAAGCTAAAAGAACGTACGGAACTTCATTGGAAATTATGTAAACTTTAATTTACACTTTTTTTAAACGTGTTTTGTATTATAAAACGGTCTACTAGAACCATTATAAATTTATCTATACATAAACAATTTTACTGTGATACTGATAATATGACAAATGTTAAATTAAAGTAAAAACATAGCTTACATTGCTCTGAAGTCATCTCTTTAGACAATCGCAAACCTATGAAACTTATAATCACTTCACCTTATTTTTAATAGCAGATAACGATCTAAGGCTATGGTGTGTCCTGCCAGGGCTGCGGGACTGTTCGAAAGAGATACCGCGGCCCTGGAACACAAAGGGCAAAGAAGGAACATGGATGGGTTTTAGTCAGTACAAGTCAGACACTATTCTGCTCCCCCCAGAGCGGGGGGGGGGGGTCATTTGATGATTTACCACCCGAAAAATAAATAAAAGAAGGCTATGCTCTGTTAAGGAGGCTACACACCAAACCCACAGAGAATGTCAGCAACTTTCGTACGGGTTCAGATGAGATGTCGCCGACATGTGTAGGCGGCTGTGTTGTGCACAGTCCATTATGATTTTTATTATTTGGTTGTATTGCAGTATGCAGTTTTTTATAAAGAATGGGTCTAATTTAGGTTATGCTGATCCCGAGCAGTGTTTGTATGTTGATTTTAATCCTGCACCGTACAAACCTTATAATTCCTCGTCAATACTTATAGCGGTTAACTTTAGTGAAATCTATTTCGCGTAAAAACTTCCAGATAAATAAAGTTCAAGCTACAACACAAATTAAAAGTTGTTTTATAAAAGACTATTAGATAATTATTCTTTATCATAGACAATTTGCGCTTCAGATCGTCATGCCTACTGCGCATCAAATATTAGTTCGGTAAAAATAAACGTAATATAAAATAAACAAGTTTTTTTTTGCAAACTTTGAACGTCATCTGATTGATGTTATGCTGATAACCAATTTAAACAATAGCTTGTACGTGCCGTCACCGTAGGCATATCTGTTTAAATATTATCATTGAGTGAAATGGGCGTATTGACCTCTACATAAACTTCGGAGTCATGTAACGTTAGTATTATGTAATTAATCGCAAGTAGTGCTACAAAGCATCCCACTGATGTCCGTAGCCACTAATAAACAAAAACACAAAACATCGTAGTGCCCTTTAACAGCGGTCGTACTCGTAGAATAATTAATGGGTACGAGCTAATCCTACTCCTAGCTTATAGGATAACCAATAACTTTTAACATCACTTGCTTGAAAATCAACAATACGTACACTGACCCATAGAAGTCTATAACTAAATTAAATTGTATCTATGGTTTTATCGTAGGCTGCTACGAGCGACGACACTTTCGTAGAGGGTGTATCGTGTACAGTCACGAGCACCAATATGTTTACACTTTCTTAAATTTAAAAGCAATTTTCGCGAGAAATAACGATTGTAACTTGAAGTTAGGATATTTTTCATAATACTACATAATAATATGTTCGTAACAACATGCAATTTTAATCAGAACAGTAGGGGAAAACACTTTTTAAAGTTGTTAAGTGTTTACATATTGGTGCTCTTGACTGTACAGCAGAATGTTTAGGTACTATGGTTGGAAACGAAGACAACTTTACGGAGTGTGAAGAATAATAGGATGCATTACGAGTGACCGCGAGGTACTGAGTGTAGTGCTATTATGATAAGGAAGCTATAAGACTGCTGCCGCGCCGTAGCAGTTCGAGTCAGCGAAGTCAACAAACTCTAGTCGCGACAACTGAACGAAAGAAAATACCGCCTTTGCACAGTATGATGATCAGTGTGATGTTTGCATGTCAACTGGTACTTCTTCGGCGTGACAGCCTGCGACCCATTTGCATAACACACTTCTTTATCACAATCTGAAGGAAGAAAATCAGACATAATACATTGTTTAAATACATTTGAATTTTTTTTCTGTTCAACGACGTAAAGCCGCTCTCTCACATTCAACATTCGCCAGTAAACCTGCAATCCAACATTTGATTTTGTACAGAAACAAATGATCGTTACAAATTGTATCGTTACAGGTTGCGCACCGTAATGCTTGGTTCTCCTCGCTCACTGATGTAATACTAAAATTTACTAAATCAATCTTAAATTACAAGCGAATGCTCACGGTGAGCCTTTACACACGCAATGAATAATGTTGAATTATGAATATGTATTAAGATTGCAAGTGTGTTACGCAATTACGTCGCTGCAGTATGAAACCAACCGTCTAAATTGAAAGCTTAGATGAAAAAAAGAAGTATTTCAATAAATACTAACATCAGGCAAAGCAGTGCGGTGTTGGCCGTGTCGTGCCGTCTCTGAGAGCAGGATCTTCTGCCGCTTCTCCTCCATGAGGCGCTCGCGGTGCTTGTGGATGTAGTCGTACACGTTGGGCAGGCCCATGATCACGCACGCCGACAGCGCCGACCGGTAGATGTTCATATCTGTTGCCTCGTACCTAGAGATGACAGTAATTATTATTTTTCTTTTTTCAGAGGCTCTTAGCCTAACAGCTACACGAGTCGATCTTTGAGGTCGCTGAGGTCGATGCGAGGACTAATAACCACCTATTACATACCGAGAGCGAGACCCTTGCGAGTCTCGGAAAGCATGTTAGGCAGCTTGGTCCCGGCTGACATTTATAGCTCATTGCCAATCGCTACGGGAGGTGGTCAGAAGCCAGGAAGTCTGACAGCCAGTCTTGCCAACGACTATCGTGTTACCAGTAACTGAGTTGTGGTCTTGTCTAGGTCAGATAGGCAATCGCAGAATATGAATTTAATGGTAGTCAGCTGCATCCGGTTGAAGTGAAAGCCGACCCCAACATAATTAGGAAAAGGCTAGGTACATGATGAGTGTAATGTTATCCGCCAATTGGTAATACAAGTATAACTGCAGAAACTTTTCAAAATCCACGTGTCACCTAGAAATACCTTAGCTCTACTCATCATCTGCCTAGCCCTTTCCCAACTATATTGGGGTCGGCTTCCAGTCTATCCGGATGCAGCTCAATACCAGAATTTTACATGGAGCGACTGCCTATCTGACCTCTACAACCCAGTTAGTACTGGGTAATACGATACCCCTTGGTAAGCCTGTTTGTCAGACTTTTTATGCCACTGACTACCTAACGACTGTCAACGATCTACAAATGACAGCCGGGACCAACGGCTTAACGTGCTTTCCGAGTCACTGAGGAAACTCGATACCTTACCTCTAGTGAAAGATGTAAAATTTTCGTAAACTTATGCTTATATCTGGGTTCTTCTTTCCTTGAGCTATCGGAGTATACCCCCATAACTTATGAACAATACGTACTTCTTCTCCAAAAGAAGCAACAATCTATATATTGTGTTTCGCTATCAATTCACGTGTCCGGTTTAAATCTCTTAAAAGCACCACATCGCGCGATTTTGTTATCAACCGTTTTTGTTTGTTACAAATCGGTCACTTTGTATCCGGCATTGTATTATCTTTAAGATATGTCGGATGAGGCGAGAGGGTTGCCACTGGCCGGTTTTCTTTATCCCAATTTATATTTAGTACACCATTATTTCGCCAGTTTTATATAAGTTCGATTAAATACGGAGCGAGCCTTTAACCGCGCGGGTGTACCTACCATGGGTAAACTTCGGGGAAATACAAGCGCTATGATATTTGTTACAAATAGATATTCTGCGTCTCCTTAGGCAGTTCATTACCTTGAGAATAGATTTTTCTCCAAGCGGACTTTTGCCACAAAATTTTACTATCATTACAACGAGCAACGAAGACACAACTAAAATGCTTGATAGTGTCAATTGTTTTGTTTTATTTTATACTAGCTGTTGCCCGCGACTTCGTTCGCGTGGAAATTTTGGTGTGCATGTGTGAGACTGCCACGTTGGTCTAGTGGTCGCAAGCGCGACTACTAAGCGTGGGGACCGATTCCCGGGTCGGGCAGTGTTAAAAAAAATGTTTATTTCAATTACATAAAGTTATCACACACATGATTTGGAAGATCACCTTTTAAGCAAGGAGATGCTTGTTTTAGGGGGCATCCATTAATTACGTGAGGCGATTTTTCGACCCCCCTGGTGGGAGTGGGTCGTGAGATTTGGCTTGACCCCCTCATCTCCCTCCTAATCTCACGTGGGATTTATCAACATGAGATTGGGTGATATTTGGCGCGAATCTGGATTTGTGCCCGGTTGATGGCAATAGGCTCACCCCCTACTACATGGGAGTTCAATATAACTGGCGAAATGTGTGTACGATTAGGTACACGTCTGCCCAAACCTTCGGGGCTTTAAGGCGTGACGTTATGTTATGTGTGAGAACTGACTGCCAGATCAAAAGGTGATAATGTACTGATGACTACAAAAGCCAGAATTACAGCACCCAAAAGGACGCCTCCTTTTGGGTGCTGTAATTCTGGGCGGCGGAGGTCCGAAACAAAATTAAATGGCGTTGAGGCGACGATATGGCTTCAAAAATCGGTGTATTTTGGCACTATACAACTTTTTTTCAAAGTGAACCTTGTTTAGCGCTTTTTATTCTAATACCGTTCTGTATACAACATTAAATGACTTTTTGCGAGAGCCCATAGACCTCTTTAATTCGGCCCTGTCGCAAAATCCGTTCTTAGCGAACGTCTACTAACTATAAACTACCTCACTGCCAAATAATACCAAGTTTGGAGCACAAAAAGTTAAGGACTTTCATCCAAACTTGCGAGAGCCCTTAGTCCTCCTAAATCCGGCCCTGTTGCAAAATCCGTTCTTAGCGAACGTCTACTAACTATTAACTACCTTCCTGCCAAATTTCAAGTTTATAGCACACAAAATGAAGGACTTTCATACAAACTTGCGAGAGCCCTTAGACCTCCTTAATCCGGCCCTGTCGTAAAATGCATTTTTAGCGGACGTCTACTAACTATAAACTACCTGCCTGCCAAATTTCATCTTTATACGTCAAGCGGTTTTCGACCTTTCGCTTTCATATATTTAGATAGATTTCTCATAATTAAACCTCTCTTTCAGTACCAAATTTTTAGTGCAAAGAGTAAAGACAAAAGGAAACAAAAACTGAATCAAACAAACAAAGTCACCGACTTCTGAAGCTAAAGTTATTTTTCACTTTTTTGTGTTTTTGAAGGCGGTTTTATTATTTGCAAAAAAGTTTTTTATTGTTCCATTTTTAGTTGTAATATCCTGTACAATTAATATTTGCTATGCATTTATTTTATGTTGTCAACAAAAATAAACAAATCTGGTTATACTGCACACATCTGTGTACACCCTCGGAGCATACAGGCGTTATGTTAGGATATTGTGTAAACAATAAACATCTAAGCTATTGCAGCAATCACGGCAGATTTGCTGCCTAATTTTGTTGAGTTCCATTGTACCTAAATCTCCGAAGATCAGCATCAGATCTTCACCAAATTTAAACGGGGCCAGCGCCGCCGAATAATTTTCTTCCAAATAAAAAAGAAATCATTGAAATAGGTTCTCTATTGGCAAAGGTATCGCTGAACTTACACACAATGATGATTACCAGGCATAATGCCTGCGAGTATGTGTGCCTATACAATTTAGAAAATTCCCTTGATTTCTCCAGGATCCCAACATCAGATCCTGAGCTGATGACCATGGGACCACATGGGAAGTATACTGTATCAATCAATGCCCATAAAATTTGAGGGTTCCCCTTAATTTTCCTGGGACCCCATCATCAGATTCTGACTTCATGACAATGGGACCACCTCAGGAGTCTAGACTTTCGAATAAAAAAAGAATTTTCAAAATCGGTCGACGATTGGCGGAGAAATCGGTGTACATTAAAAATACATACAGTCGAACGTAGAACCTCCTCCTTTTTTGAAGTCGGTTAAAAATTATCAAAGGAGTTTTGGTGAAACATTAGATAACCGTTAACAATACATGTCATGGTAATAGGCTTATCCCCAACAAAATGGAACTGGGCATACCTAATTATCAAAATGTGGGTGCACTGTACACATCTGCGTAGCCCCTCAGAGCATACAGGCGTGATATTATGTTATGGTGTTGTGTAAACAATAAACATCCAAGCGATTGCAGCAATCACGACAGATTTGCTGTCTATTATTGAAGAGTTCCATTGATATCTCCGAAGATCACCATCAGATCTTCACTAAATAAAAAATGGGACCATCGCGGAATTATATTCTTCCAAACAAAAAAAGAATCATCAAAATTGGTTCACAATTGGCGAAACTAAAACCTACTTACGTAAATTATTTTTATCATAGAAATCGCGCATGAGGTTACCAACTAAATAAATATTAATATCTTTTGCGTCTGTTGGTCGATTTTGATGAAATAAACGCTAAAAAATACCCAGAACAATGCTTCTTATTTTGTAATATTTCGATTTTGAATACAATGAGGGGTTTTTACGTGATGCGCGCACAAACGAACAGACAAACCGACAAACCGACAAACCGACAAACAGACAAAAATTAAAAAAAATATTTTTTTACTTTCTACTACTTATTTCTAGCACCTTCCAGTGATTTTTTTGTAAAAATATGTAATGTACAGACACGGAAAGTCTACGATTTTATTATATGTATAGATTTAAGATTTCAATGTCCGTGACTTTGATGCAGTGGGTTAATAACATCGATTCGATTCTTCGTTTTAGCATATAAACAAAGACTTAATTTCTTCATAACAATGGTGGGTCTAGATTACAGAGGGGTAAATAAATATTGCATCCACATGATATAAAACGTGCTAAGATAGATAATTTTAATTATGCACTTTGTTTGTACAACCAATGAACTGTTACTTTTATCGTGGCCTACCAATACCTTTTTATTAGGTATTTTTAATAGGAATACGATATTGAAAGCCAGAAACCGTCTACATGTAAAAACTTGCACAAAAAGATTGGTAACAGTTACAGAAAATACAAACCTTACACACGTAGGTAAGAATAAGAATAAATTTATTAAGCCATTGTTACAAACATTTTCACATACAACATCTAACTTAGAGCTACGATATAATCGTAACAAGTTAAATTTTAACATAGTAAATAGTAAACAGAGGTCCACAAACTAGGCTCAAGGCTGCGCCTGTATCTTTGGGGCCAGAGTTGCGTTAACTTAAAATTAAAACACATATTTGTTGATCTGATAGTTCTGTTAACAAGGCGTTTTGGTAAGTAGATAATTGTGGATTACCTTTTTACAAAAAAATAAAATAAAATGATAATACAAGAATGAAAATAAATGGAAACTTAAAGCTCTTCTTCTTTATCGACATGTAAATAAAATTACCTCATATTTACGGATAAGCATCAAGTTCACATACTCGCAAATTCTTTAATAACAAACTGTAATTGGCGAATAACAGTTCAAAATAAATAAGTTAATGCATCACTACATGGAACATGCATTAGAGATGCTACACTTCTACGCTAACCAATCACCAAAAGTTAATAAAACCCCACAAAATTAATACCGAAACCACAAAATTAATACCTAATATCCTGTCCCTTGTAGGAACCGATGCGCTCCTTCATATATTTTGACCTATCAGCAGTGCAGGCAGCAACGTACCAAAAAATCTAACGAACGTTTCAATTGTCCGAATATATGGACACACCTGCTAAGGTTGCGAATGTTCCCGCATACAAAATTCATGAAATTTTCTAGGAACACAGCACTCGAGCAGAAAAACATGTTCACGCAGGCATCACGATGTGTTATAGACAGATAACCCACATACTGATCCCTCATTAACATGTGATGATGAATGTGAAGAACGGAAATTTCATCAGACGGCATAATCTTTGTATTTTTTCAGCGTTGATTACTTCAATTTTTGGAAAATATTTGAGTGCTCTAAGTAAATTCATTTTACAATCTTGGTAGCTCAATTACCTTAGCTCGTCCACTATTTCAACTTAAGACGAAGTCTAAAATAAATGTAGGTACAGTCACCAGCGCATCAAGTTACCACTAACTGTCAAATTTTCTCATTCGATTTTGAACTTAACCTTCAACATTTTATGATTTAAAATCATTTGCAGAAATTTGACAGTTTGTGGTAATTTGATGTGCTGGCGACTGTACCCAAAAAGGCATTATTTTCTAAGGGCTCTTTTTGGCCTTTGGAAATTAATAGGAAAAGTGAGCCTGCTCTGTTATTGCTCTCATTGTAATAACTAATAACATAAGATACTTTGAAGATCTGATAAAGATTAAACCGGCAAACAAGTCGAATGCGTTGTATGCATCTATGACTATTTCTCATGCAGCATATATCTGTAAACATGTGCTGTACTAACCAAAGGACATAACAAATGATAAGGCTATGAAAGTAGGAGAAATGTCTGGAACAAACAGGTTTACTGCAAATGCAAACTGAGTGTACGACTAAGTTTATTATCTCAGCGCATACGCAACTCCAAGTTATAAATAGAGACTTAATTAATAGATAGCATAACAAATATATGGCCTATAGTTACCATTTACTGGTAGAACATAAAAAATCTCAATAGATGCAACTATGTGTCGCAGCCCCCCGCTAACTACTTATTTAACAATAAGTAACCTAACATTTGATCCAACAGGGAATAATCACGACAAGCGCCTTATCCCTTAGCCTCGGAGAGAGAACGATATCCACCTAATTAATCCTATCAAATGCTAACGCCACGTGCTTATACTCAAGATAATATTAGTCTTAATCGAAGTTATATAAACTGTTGTGAATAACGTGATTAAATAGCCAATTAGTTCCTTAAGAACATGTCGATAATGCTGACTTCAGATTTGCTACAGTAGCCTCGAGAAAATTGTTGCATGCTGAAGTCGCAGGCGGAACAGAAGTTTAAAAAAATGCGAAATGACCCAGCTGGGTCCTAAGAACTGAATAATGTCTATTAATGTTATTCTAACTTAAAAACTAAATTTCAACCAACTTATCGGTGCAGACGGGAACTATGGATTAAAGTAAATTTACCAAGTTTGACATAGGTATCATGCATTTTTTCTTGACCAGTAGCACCGCCTATAACTGCATACTTAAAGTGGTCATACTGTACATGCCTTATGACTAAAGGGTGTAACAAGACCCTTAACGAAGCCGAAATTCACTTGTTCTCCCCGTCATCATTGCGATCATTTTTTTTTGTTCTAGACCATACCTGGGATCTAGTTACGGAGATATTGGGGGTTAAAGTTCCAACTTTTTCACAAGTTTTTTTTAAATATAAGTTTTTAATTTAAGAACTTTACTTTAAACACCTCTACGACCCCCATACTATTCAATTCATCCATCAGCACAATGCTTTGAGTGCGTTACATAATTACATTAAGATCTACCGTAAAATGTGATTTTTCACCCCAAAAAAAAAAGTCGTTAACCAGCAAAATTTTTTGTGTAAAGTCACTTAGTTTGATGTACAGAATGCTTGGTTGGCGGCTTCGTGAAGGGTCCGCTTATACCGTGTATATGACATGCATTTTTCTTTTTAAGAGTTTTGATTACTGCGTGTTTGAGACAGACCATTTGGTATTTTTTCTCAGATAATATAAATAACCCGAGACATCCGGGTAAACCAGTGGGTCATCATCTGCCTAACTTTTTCCCAACTATATTGAGGTCAGCTTCCAGTCTAACCGGATATAGCTGAATACCAGTATTTTACATAGAGCGACTGCCTACCTATGTGAACTCCACCACCCAGTTAGAACTGGGTAATACGATACCGGATACCCCTCGGTAAGACTGGTTGTCAGAGTTTTGGGTCACTGACTACCTGTAACGACTGTCAAAGATTTACAAATGACAGCTGGGACCGTCGGCTTAACGTGCTTTCCGAGGCACGGAGGAAACTCGGTATGTAATGGGGCACCCATCAACGGAGCAGCCTAGGCAAGTGCCGCTTAACCTCAATATCGACCCGAGCGGCTGTTATTATTTAGCCATGAGTACTATATGGGTACTATGATAACATTATCTGAGAGAATCAATCATGTTGTCTGCCTATGTTCTAGCAATTAGCTTTATAACTTTGTACTCAAAGACGCAGCTTTCTCTTCCCCAGATATAAGCACTAAAACTCACCACTCATTGGTCCTCTCATCATAACACTCCACGTGGTAAATGGTGGTGACTCCATTGAAGCCTCCAATCGCGAAGATCATGTCGTCTATGACCTCTATGGCGAAGTTGCTGCGTGGGTTGTACATGTCAGGGACAGGGGCCCAAGTGTTGGTTGCGGGGTCGTATACCTCGCCGCTGCACATTCGAGAAATGCCGTTGAAACCGCCGATCACGTAAATCTAGCAATAAATAAATAAAGTTTGAGTAAAATAAAGTTCTTGGATATAAATTCTGAAGGGTTGGTATGAAAGAGATGCTTATTAAATGCTTCGCGTGATAGAACAACGATAAAAACGACAAACAAAGACGTCATGAAGATCAAACTCATTTATTCTGCGTGTCGGTGCCATAACCCATTGCAGGTGCCAATCTACCGTTACTCGGAAAATCAAACAAAATATGCTCGCTGTGAGGTTTACTGGAAGATATTTCATGATGATTACCTAACTAATATATAAAGCGGTAAAATTTGTTTAAAGTTTGAAACGCCAATTTGGTCTGTTTCTTTGTTTATTATTACATCGACAACAATTAATAAAGAAACAGACCAAATTGTCGTTTCATGGATGCACGCAGGTCACACTATTACGCTACAATATGAATTCGTCTTATTTGAAGTTAATCATACACGAAAAAAAAATATTCCGAAGACAATTAAAAAAAAAAAGCCGCGTGCGTTGAATTTTTTTTTACTTTCTTCTCCTGTCCTCTAGGAACTCTATAAAGTCCCATGAAAATCTGAGCACTACTTCGTTTCATCTTATTGTATACTGTTCTGATTATTTCATGTTGTTACGAACATGGCAATAAATATATAAAAATATAAGTTCCAAACTTATATTTTTATGAAAAAGATCATATCGTCAATTTACAATCCTAATTTCTCGCGAAAATTGCTTTTCAATTTAGGAAAAATGTATACATATTGATGGTGGTGACTGTACATAACGGGAACGAAGCCGCGAGCAATAAGTTGTATTATTGTACATCGGACTGGGTGTCCGCAACTCCATGTCCTAAGCGTGTACGTAGATTTTATAATACTTAGACATATTCCTATTAAATCATGAATCAAGTTTCTTGCGGCGTAGAAACTTGGCCTATATATGTGAAACGTTTCAAATAAATCTAGTTAAAACTAGTACTTTCTTCATACACTACACATTAAACTGGATTTTGCAATGAATATGAAGATATCGATAAGGTTTTTTCTTAATAATACTACGGCGTAATGTTTTGACCTATGCTGATCCTGAAATGATAACGTTAACCATTTTGAGTTAATAGCTGAAGTGATTAATAATATTATTCTTTAACGCTATATTATCTACGCGACTGTGGGCGTAGGGGCTTTTTGTGAAGTCAATAGCTGCCGAAATTTGATCCGTATCATATCGTAATATACTCGTAATAAGTAATTAGTACCTACTACCTTATACAGCATAAAACAAGACAACAAAGATCAACGAGACAACAGAGAAGATCAGATAGACTTACCCCAAAACGATTTATGCGTACAAAAGGCCAGTAGATGCCAAAACAAAGCAAAAAAAAAAGGTTTTAGAAATTGCCTTGACGAATACAGAAGCCCAAATTTCTAATACCGCTGAGCTAGTAACAGCAAAATCTAGGATGAACAATAAGATTACAAGCAATAATACCTAAATACCTTGTTGTGGTAAGCGATGCAGGAGACGCCGGATCTGCGCGAGCGCATCGGCGCCAGGTTCGTCCACTGGTTCGTGTCGGGGTCGTACACCTCCACGCTGTTCATGCACTCCTGGCCGTTGAAGCCACCCGTTATGTAAATCTTATCTAAAACAACAAAGTCCAAGTTAATTGAGACCACTTACAAACAAAATAATAGAAGATTGTCGTTATTTTTATGTTTAGGTTTGTTACACAATGTTTATGTTATCTTCATCATCATCAGCCCACGGCAGTCCACTGCTGGATCAATGCCTCACCAATAGCACGAATTTCAACTAGATTCCTGGCAACTCTGATCCAGCTGCTACCAGCCACTCTGCGAAGACGTCGCTCCACCTAACCTGAGGGCATATCACCTTACGCTTGCCGATTTGCGGTGTCCTCTAGAAAACACGTCTACCCGAACAGTAATCATTTCAATAGGTTATCATCATGAGTTTGTTAATGAGATGGTAATCTACTTTCTAGAAAACTTTAATAGTTTATTTAGAATGTAGAGTTTTTGAAGGCCAGGCCAGAAATTCGAAGGAGACCTTGTCATGTCATCTTCAACTTTGCGCAATTTGACGTAAATCTGACAGAAAGTCTACACTTACTGTCTAACGCCGCTGCACTTGCATCGGATCGTTGTGCGTTCATGGGTGCTACCAGCGACCACTGGTTGGTGCGGTGGTTAAACCTTTCTGCCGTGTTCTGTCGGTGATGGCCGTCGTACCCGCCCATCGCGTATATCGTCTCCCCGAGCACCGCCACTGACACGTAACAACGGCGTGCGTTCATTGGTGCCACCTGTATACACAAATATGTGTTAAACGTCGAAAAAATTTATGAAAGATTGTAAGAGCTGTCAGTCAGATGCCCGTTTCCACTAACATTAAGCAACACTTACCTAAGATAATGCTTTAATATTATTATTGCACTGTGCAAATTTCACTTTTCGGCGCCGAGTCGAGCGTTAACCCGTGAGAACCTCTAATTCGCTCTGTGTTCCTTAGACAACTGATATTTTATGTAATAGCCCTGGTTCAGGTTTTTCTGTACTTAGATAAATAAACATCCAACAATGCGCTTTTATTTAGGTTTCGCATAGTGAAAATTAGCATCATCTAAGTTCTTTTACATATATGTTCCCTAATATGTTTATTTATTTATTTATTTATTTATTTATTTATTTATTGATTTGTTTAGTACAGCCATTGAAAGAATCAAAGCAATCTGCTAACTTGTTTTGGTGTCGAATTTTAGTCAAGTCACAGGTGCAACTCAATTTTTTTTATATTATCGCTTTCGATGAATTCCCAAGTTGCCCGTTTTATCAATTTTGATAACTATTATTCATAATTATTTATTAGGTCATAGACCCCCACATTATTCAATCAAAGAGGACAACGAAGTAGCAGTATCCACTGTATATAAGAGAAACCGGTTGGGTTAGTAGCGCCACCACTTCTGTATCTACCGCTAGGTGATCGATATATGGATATATGGATGCTGGTGATATTATTAGCTGGATTTCCGCTTTGTCACAGGACTAACCACCAATCCGCACTTCGCCCTCGAGATGGGTTACAACCTATCTACCAGTAGCGAAGGGCCAATTTTTGTAAGGGGTTAGCCGGAATACATTTCTTTAATGTGATTATATTATTTGTCTATAGAATACGGACTGTGCCATTTTTTAAAGGGAAGCCGGTAGGAATCGAGTTATATGGAACCTTCGCCACTGCTACCTACTCTCTGACAGAGAGGAAGACTATGTCCCAGCGGAATAACGCGTCTATTATACAAAGGATGCCTTAATATTTGATTTCAGATATCCAACAGTAGTGATAACTTACCATCACGTGGTTACTACTGAACTTTATAAAAAACAACAGACATGTTAGTGTTACCTCTCGCCAAGACTTGGTAACTGCATCGAAACAGCGGCAGGAGTTGAAATAGTCCATGCCGTCGAAGCCACCGATGACGTAGATGCAGTATCCCAGGACAGCTGTGCCGTGGTATGCGCGAGGCCCTGCAGGGTCTACTTCCTCTACCTGAGGATTACAAATACCTAGCTAAAGAGAACAAAAACTGTTTTCTGTGACTTAGCGTATACTATAGCAAACCGCCTCGGCTTCGCACGAGTATTGAGTATAAAGCTCCCAGTCGGTATGATTTTTTCGACATCTTCAACATAGTTATCAAGTTCAGCCAATGTACTGAAAACTTCATTGATTTATACATCTTAACCTTCTTCTGGAATCATTGGTCCATTGGTGAAAACCGTATGAAAATCCGTTCGGAAGCTTTTGAGTTTATCGCAGTCAGACAGACAGACAGCGGGGGGCTTTGTTTTATAGTATGTAATGATAGTGATTTTGAATAGAAGGAGTAATAAGATTACCTATCTTCTTTGTGTTTTGTCTCTAGAATGTCAACGCACCTACGATGTCTCTTGTACTAATGATGCAGCGTGCATGTAGTCATAGGTAAGCCGTTGGATTGTTTGACATATAGTTGCGATCACTTGTACAACCCTTCAGATTTAATGCAGTTATTTTGTGTACCTATTCTTTTGTTCAGTCACGTCACAGTGAAGATCAAAAACAGGTCATAGTACCTTTATCCAGCGATCGGCTCTTGTATCATAGGTTTCGATAAAAGCTGTTGGTGAACCACCGCTCCATCCTCCAATTGCGAATAGAACCTAAATAAAGAATCGGCATTTATTTTTTTAGTTTTTTCCAACAAAGTAGCAAAGTTTGCGAAGAACATCTCTTGCGAATATTTTTTGAAATTCGAAAATTATGGAAGTAGTAAAACTGGCATGAATCAACATTTTTACCTATATTTATACATTGTATCGTAAGTTGACCCAAAGGTGGCCAAACGACCAAATCAAAGATCTGCTGGATGCGTGAGGACTAGGACCAGTCGTGGCAGTCACATGAGTGATGACGTTGACAAAGATTTATAAAATTAGAAAGCAAGAAGAGAATTACTTCATGTGGGACTCTAGGCCGGGCAATCTCCGGCGTAGCGACTTCACCGTCTCTCTGAGCAATCATCTCCAAGTCGTACAGAAACTTCAAGGTTTCGATAATTATGGGTCGTGATCCTTCGTTGCCGGTCACATATGGATGGTCCTTTACGTTTTCTAAGAAAAACTGAAACACAATGCGTGTTATGAGTACTTTCTGGAACTAAGTTTACACAGGTTAATAGTTCACAGAAGTTTCGGTAGTTAGAAGCCCGTGAGACTGGGAACCAGTCTCACCAAGGACCTAGTAACTGGGTTGTGGAGGTCAGATAGACAGTCGCTCCATATAAAATAAAGCAGCATCCAGAGAGATTGAAAACCGACTCCGACATAATTGGAAAAAGGCTAGACAGTTGAGGAGAAGTTCCGAAGAGACTTTACACAATTTTAGGGGATAATCACTACCAGCTTCCGGAAGACACGATATCAGTGCTGAGAATACCTACAGAATAAGGAACTGTTATTCAATAAAAACGAATATTTACTTGTGTGTCCAGTAGTCCGAGTCGTATGCTGCCCATCAGTTTGACGGTGTGCTGCCACCGACTATCGGGATCATAGTTGACCCAGCGCAGCACCGCTTCCCAAACCACTTCCTCACTCTTAACGTTCAGTTCGTCTTCCAGAATAATAGAGTTGAGTTCCTCGAGAGGCAGGTGGAGGAATTCATCGCTTTGGGTCGCCACAGTCACGAAGTAACGCAGTAAGTAACGTCTACCGTCCGCCTCGAGCTTATAACAAAACACGCGTCTGAAACAACGCCACCTAATGTTACTTAGTTATGTTACTTTAAAAAAACAATTTCAGTATAGAAGAGCAACGCAAGCAGAAGTTGCGATCTCGGAAAGTTGATCTTTTGGTGTCTCTACAACTTGTGACAGTTAGTCCGTAGTTCAGCACAACGTTCAAGATGGTGATATCTGGCAGTGGGAAACGGTAGCACCCTATACGCAGCCTATTATTTTATCCAACTATGAGGGTTCTACCTGTGAGAGGTAGCGAGCAGTATTCCTCTACACGAGCCCACTTTAAGTTGTGGCAACCACATATCATCAATTTTTGGTTCATGAAAATGCTGGTTCCATCACGACGACGTCATGGTAACCTGGCAAAAAAATCCATCTAACAAAATTTCACTAACCTCGCAAACATCATAATACCAAGACAGTTCTTCGGATTAAGCGAGGCTCTCAGATGGTCGCAGCAGAGCTGCAGTACACCGAGAAAGGCGAGGTAGTCGGCCGTCATCAGCAGCTCATGCACGTTGGTGTCCGTGACGTCGATGCGGCGCAGGTAGGCGTACTCGATCAGCAGCAACAGGATCTCAGAGCGCACGCCCGAGATCAGCACATCGCTTTGTTCGCGAGAGTGCAGTGTTGTTGTAAATAGAGCCCTGTTGAGTGAAGAGTATGATTCAGTTCTCACTAGTAGTGGGTATTATCAAGCTCATTGTCCTGCTGACGTTTTAAATATTCAGTAGGCAAGTAAGAAATGTCAGCCAAGTCACCAGAAACCTTAAGTCCAAGGAGGTTTCTGATTTCCGGGCATGCAAAAAATTGGCCGAAATCTGTCTATAGGATGCATGGCATAATTAGATAAATTTTAAGGTAAAGACCGGCAGTAAAGGAGTAACTATTCAGCACGTTGCGCTAGAATCCATCCATTAGACTGCGATTATCCTGTTGTTATAAAGACCATCTAAATTGCTGGAACACCAGCCCTCCTTCAGTCCTACTGACCTATTCTATCAGTCGTTTCCTCACCGTTGAGCTTTTTGTCTATCTCTCTCCAATTACGACAAACTTTGGCTTTTTGTAGGGAGTTGATTTTGGTGTTAAATGCAGCGTCACTCGGTCAGACCATCATATAGGGCTACATAATTAGTTTAAGGATACCGGGAATTAAGTACTTGCGACAAATAAAAAACAAGATCGTACAGGAAGTATGGGCTGCAGGCAGAGAGTATGGCACGGTGCACGGGGAAGGCGGCGCCGTCGTCCGCGCGCACTATTGCGTCGCAGAGCAGCCGGCACTCGCGCAGTCGGTGCAGCGCCTGCATCGCCGCGACCGACATACACCGTCCAGTCTCGCGACCCGCCGTCTGAATCACATCAAATCAAATAAGGGGCCATACCTATTAACGCGGAATTGCGAAAAGCTTTATGTCTATGCAGTTAAATCCACCAAGATGTCATGTGTTTGGACGACGCGACTCGACCTCGCGCTGAACTGAATTTGCTAAATGTGGTCATACAAGATCAATTCTGCGTGGATAACTGTGGTTCCCTAAAAGTTCGCTTACACGGACAACGAAAATTGACCAATTCGTGAATTGTTTGTAAAAGTTTGACGATTTACGATTGACTCTTACTAGCGTTGACGTGCTTATAATCTCGTATAAACGTAAGCCGCGAGAGACGCCTCCGTGCGCGCCTGTCCACCCCACGCGATCACTTCACGCGTGTAAGCCCGTGTACGCGGGTCCGATTTTTTGAAGCGCGTAATGTGGCGCGCGTGTACGCGCGCGCCTTACGAGATTATACACGCTGCAAAATACGCTAGTCTGAAATCGCTCTAAGCAAATTAATGAACTAGATTGCTGTACTACCTCCAATAACTGTTGCCGGCATAAAACGCTGTAAAATTGCCCGTGAAAGCACTGATTTAGTGATGAAACATTAAAAAGGGAAGATAAACTAAGACCGAGACTACTTTTAAATACTTGGTCATTTTCTGTCCGACGGCCTTAAAGACGATGTAGATATAGAAAGGGAGCGCAGAGCACTAGCCGTCTGGTGCAACATGTTGATCCGTAGATTTGCTCGGTGTACGGCTCTAGTTAAAATCACTCTTTTCAAGGCTAACTACCAAAATCTATACACGGGTAAACTATGGGTCAATTACACCAAAAGGTCGCTAGATGTCTTGCGCGTCCAGTATAAGAATTCGTTTAAGTTGTTTCGTGTGTTGTCGGGAATGTTTACGCAAGCTCGTACCGACGGGTTTCACGCGATTGTTCGCAAAAAAAGTGCTTCGCTACTCAGGAGAGTGAGAGATAGTAGCAACAGCATCCTGAGAACTGTAGCGGAGAGCTATAGCCCTCCAATTGTATTTTTTCTTGTGCAGAGGGTAATAGGTACTTACACTAGATTATAAGTTATTTAATATTAGGTTCCTAACACTCTATGGACCTTTTTGTGTCAGAAATAAAATAAATTCATTCATTTATAATCTACAGAGAGAAAGCATAATCATTTTAGAATAATGTGGGTGCGTGATCCAGTTGAGTCGTTATAAGTTAAAGAAAAATGGCTGTGAGTTTTCGTCTGTAAAAAATAATATGAATATCCGAAAATGTTTCTGTTGCTTTAGTTGCAGGAGTGAAAGCGCTGTGTATTCTTATCTTACTATGCGCTTGCGCATGTTCTAACCATCTTCAAAGCTCGAATGTTTAAAAAAGCTTCTAGAAAGAGCAGGTAGGCAGGTTGGATATGCGTTACAAGACACGCTATGTTTATCCGGTGCGAAACAGATAATTTGTTTACTTATTTAAACTTCTTGTTCAGTGGTGGTACATGGAATGCCGCAAGGCATTCTCGTCATCACCGCATCTGTTCATCACTCCCGCTGATTCTTGCAATGTCAACATTGCTGGGTGCAGTCGGGACGACGCATCCTCGCATCTACTATGTCAGTACTTACTGTGTTATTCGGGTCGTTTTCCATTTCAGTGTGACTTTAACGCAAAGTCATCATTGTTAAATAGTCACGCATTAAAAAAATCTTAAGTGCAAATTGGACGTGTCGACACAATCGAGATTTAGCTCAATAAATTTATAAAAATAACCGTAAAAAATAACTCAAAATAGCAGAATCAAGTCATTTGATAAAACATTTTAGGTTAGCAAAAAAATGATATAAGAATGACAATCATGTCACACCTTTTTTTTCCAGATGACATTACTGGACAATAGTATTTTCATTTTCAGCGGTTGTCTTGCTGAAATCAAAAACGTTTATAATGATACTTTTTCAGTAGATAACGGCGTCCGAGGTGTTAATTGGTGTTCATGCAAGAAGGTGGTGAGTGTAAGGTTTTACTTCAAAGTATTTTAGTTTTTAGCTCGAGTCAAAAAAAAAGACAAAAGTTACATTTTGTTTTTATTAAGAAAATAATTCTCTCACAATGCCGTCACATTCGTAACCACACACGACATAACATTAGCAGAATATTTAACAATAAGTCAATCAACATACTTAACTATACTATATTATATTCCTAATCTTACAAAATATACAAAAACTATATATTTACAAGACATTCGTTTGCTACAGAACTCAGTTGAACACATTCACGCACTAAACGACAGTTATATCAATACTTCTTTGATTATGATAATGAGGTTCAGTTGAGAGGTGTGGTCGTTTCCTTCGCGTGGATGCCATCAGCCCTGAGTCGTGATAGCAGGGACTTGTATACGACAGGAGAGAATGGCAGCACTACGCCGCGCTCTTGGATTTCACCTGAAAACAAAAGGAAATGATTTCATTCAGCTGGCACTAAGGAAACCCGTGCAAGTTTGATAAGGTCACACAGATTTGACCACGAAAAGAGGATCGTATTCAGTGTTACGTAAATGAGTGTCAAGAAGTACAAGCGAGATCTTCTGAAATGTTGATGTTTAGAAAAAAATATAAATTTTTGCCAATGACAGGTTATTATGCGGTAGGTCGTAGTCTGTATTTTTTGCCGTTTGGGCTTAAATGAAGCCTAGTGGTTAGGCTTATTTCAAATTTTAAACTATAGGATACCAATTTGAAAAACTAATTTGCAACTATGGAGATCAAAGTTCTCACCGTCTAGCACCATCTTAGCGGCGATGCCGGTGGGCAGGCCTACGGTCCAAGCCATGGCAGTGTGTTTGGTGGGGTTTCCTCGCACGGTCATGGTGACTTCCCGTCGCTCCCGCTTGCCGTCACTCCAAGTCACGCCGAGCTCGTGTCGGAGTACCACGATGTCAGTCTCGTCTTTCTCTGTAATTTATGGTTGATAAGGATTTCAAAAATCATCAGAACGTCCACGATAAGAAAATATACAGTGAGTACCATTTTTGGTACTCACTGTATATTCTCTTATCGTGGTGTGCTTTTGCAAAGACGACGTTTTTGTCGATAAGGAATGAAGTTTTGAATGATTACAGCCGATTAGGGAAACCAGATATTTGGTCATCAAAATTTTTATGGAAGTGAAAGACGATAATACCATAGACGGTGAAATCCAAACTTCAACTTACGTAATTGCAACCGCTTGCTAAGATAATGGCTGACAGTGTCGAGAGGGGTTCCGCACTTGACGATCTCCACATCGTCCAGGAGACCCAGGGACTCTAAAGACTGCGCCCCCGCAGGACCAATGCGCTCTGATAACCTTGTCCTTAAGTTTTCGAAGAAGATCGATGAGTCCATCAATCCTAAGAGTTCGCAGGCGAATTGACGCTGAATAAAGAATAGTGTAGTAGGTTAATAATACAGTTGAAATTAAATGTTATTGAAAATAATCAGCAACAAAAACTACAAAAACGTGGAGCAAAATTAGTGTGTCATACCCATGTGATCTTAGGTCCATCAGGATGCAAAGACGTGTGAGGGTTGGGGTCCACGAGGCCAAACAGCTGCATTGCAATCATATTTTCTGCGAAACCTAGTTTGAAACAAAATATAAGATGAAAAACCAAAGAATGAATACCTTATTTAATATAAAATGTAAAAAATATTCCATGTTGAGAGTAAATTTGTGTGTGTGTGTATGCATGCCTTGGATGGTTTCCTCAGGAATTGACGGGAAGTAGCACAACATCGAGAGCAGTAGAAGGAATGAGAAGAGATCTTTGCCCAGGAGTGAGACAGTTACAGATAACAAAAAAATAGAGCCCTAATGTTACCTTTGTATCTAATAGTTCCTCTGAACATGGTGTGCGCATCTTCGATCCCGTACAGTTTGGAGTACATGGTGCTGTCTCTGTTGGGGAAGCCCTCGAACGCGAAGCCGGGCAGGAAGTTCAGCTCACGTGCCACTGACATCAGCTCTCCTCCGCTCAATACTTCTACAATCTGGGGAACAAATGAACACCATAGTCACCACATCCATAGTATTCATGTCAGTCATTGCCAACTACGGGTATTTTTTTCTGTTTCTGGTATGTACTCGTACATAATTAAAAAAAACGATTTCTTCTTGCTACTGGGTGCCTCAGGCCTGAAGACTGACTGAAGTAAATTTTTCAATAATATCCTACTCGCTAAAGCGACTCCTCAACAGTCAGTGTAGACTTCTGTATAATTTTATGATGCTCTGGCTTTACCAGCTCTACCAAAGAGTTAAGCTACCAGAATTTAGCTGAAGCATATCGATTCTTCTTCTTAAGAATGTTGGCGGTTACCTGTCCTTTGCTCAGATACTTGGCAGCAGAAATGGTGTTGAGTAGTACTCCTCGAGGATTCCATGAGAACTTGTATCTAAGTGCGTTGTCACTGAACTCGGGTGCTGGTAAACCTGTAGATAAAAACCAACGTTACTGAATGAACAGTTTGTACTGATTTTTTTTCTCGTTCCAGGTTTCCAATAATCGTCACTGCTGGGTATAGGGCTCCCTTAATTCTGTCACACTTTCCAGTTCCGTCCGTCCCACATCCAGGAGTTTCCCGCGACTTTGACAAGTTTCCAATACAAATGCTGAATAACAAGTTGATAAGATGGTTATTACCTCCACAGTACGAAACGAATGAGTCGATTCTTCCTCCGTGATTCTGTAAGTCGTGAATACATTCAAGTGCCAGCAAATGGTCGATGCCGGGATCCAAGCCAACCTCGTTTAGGAATGTAATACCAGCATCTTTGGCCCTAAAAAGAACAGAACAAAATAAATTTCAGAGAATTTCATACACAGGAACATGCACTTACAACAACAACAACATACATTTATTTCCAGGTAACTTTGGCCCAAGCCAAAGCCTCAGGCTTTGCCTTTGGCAATGGCCCTTACTACAGCCTGTACCAGAAAAGTATGGTGGTATTTCAGGGTGAGATTCAGAACATCAAACTGAACAACTGTCTCCATGGGACCATTGGATATCGTGATACTAACTCCTAGATTACTTAAACCTAGGTAACGCCTATTCTAAACCCAATCATCAAAAAGAACCTCGAGTATATCTATGGACGGAGACTTTATGCTGAACGGTTTGCTGCGCCACTTTTTATCAGAGAGTGAAGAAGAGTTATAATTTGGTTCTGACTTGCGTAACATAGAATTTTAACGTTTAAAACTTGCTGATTTTCTTCCTAGTTTGAATTTTGTCACAGAGCCGTGATGAACTTACGCTTGATGCAGCTCCTGTACTTCAGGTCTGACATAAGACGCGGTGACCATATGCGCTCCGGTGCTAAGACAGGCCTTTGCCACATCACCGTGCAGCTCGTACGGCAACAGTGACACTACCACCCGAGCCCGTGAGGTCAATGCCTTGAGGGCGAACTTGTCTTTAGCGTCCAAGTACTCTGAAGATACACCGTAGCGTTCAGCTAGAGCGTCCGCTTCTTCTTTTACTGCTGATGCTGCAAATTTAAATGGGTGTGTAGGCTACTCATAACAAGAACTGTTTTCTCAATAAATAATTTAATCAAATGTATAATTAGAAATGTTTATAATTTATAATGGGAAGAATAACAGGGAAAGTTAAATTAGCTAGCAGAACTCCGTAGACATCACTACATAGTATAAAACAAAGTCGCCTCCCGCTGTCTGTCTGTCCCTATGTATGCTTAGATCCTTGTTATAGCGGCAACAGAAATACACATTCTGTGAAGATGTCAACTGTCTACCTATTACAGATCATGAGATACAGCCCGCTGACAGACAGAAGGACAGATGGACGGACAACGGAGGCTAAGTAATAGGGTTCCGTTGGTTACCCTTCGGTTACGGAACCCTAAAAACAAATGGTTTGATGATTGGAGTCAATGACCGCTGGTATTGTGTATAGGTATATCCATGGTACAGGTAGGTATACTTGAAGAGGAGGAGGAGTGGAGTTCGGTTAACTAATAAACAATTCATTAAAATCACGCTCTCAAGAGACTTTTACCAAAAAACCTTCTACAAACCTATTGTGACAGCAATATTCTTGTCTCTAGCCAAGTATTCCACCACAGGAGCTACCACTAGTCCACTGCCAAGGATGAGGATGGGAGTCTGTTGGTCGCTGCCTTCCACCTTATGGCGGGAACGACTGGAACAAACAAACAGTTTAGAGAAGATTCTTTTAATTATGAGCATTACATATCATCACGCCTGTATTCCCCGAAGGGTTAGGCAGAGCTGTACTTAAAGTACAGCCACGTTTCGCCAGAATTTGAAATTCGGGGTTTAGAATTTCAGCAGCAGTCGGGAATTGTGATTTATACATAGAACTGAAACATAACTAGTGAAATGTGGGTGTTAATTATGCACGGACAACTTTAGATTTTATAATCAAAATTATTTAATATCCTTAAAAAAAACTATTGCTAGTGGTCGCAATAAGAGAATGCTCAGCATTAAATTCCGGGTCGGGAAATTGTTGTTGGTTTTTTCTATCAGGAATTTCTCAGTAGTAGCCACAAAGTCTGGATTTGTGCCCAGTTGATGGCAATAGGCTCGCCCCCTATTACATGAGACTTAAACATAACTGGCGAACTATTCGGGGATTGAGGGCGTGGTAAGCTATTGGAACTTATTAGACATAATATTATGTAAAAGTGACAGTGTTAAGTTAACCGACTTTTGCTACCTATACACCGTGACTTTTTAGTTGTCTTACAACATTCATCATTAACAGGAAGTTTTATAATTTTATTCCAATGTATTATTTATTTTTCTTTGTTCCTATAATGGTAGGTAAAAAAAAAAATCGCGCCTAGAGCTATTTTATGTCGGGTTTGAGTGGACCACTTTTGTAAGACGACTAAAAAGTCACGGTGTATAATAGAGATTAGTAAATAAAGATAATCAAATTAAGCAGAATAATGATAGACTTACGTGTTAGACATTCTGAGTTCGTTGATGTATTCGAAATGGGGCGTCAATCTGCCGTTGCTTGTTATGATAGCCTGAAAGTTTCAAACATAATAAAGTTGGTATCAAAGTAGGTCATTTTTAGTCGATGCTGACATCATGACTACGAGAATGTAGTTGTACAGAGATCGGTTGGCGCGTGGCCACAATCAGAACTTACGCGGCCATTTTGTTTTTTAAATACAAATGTCACAAGATGTTTACCAACAGTCCTTTTGCTGACGTCATTCAAGCTACGCAAAGTCTGCAGCACTGTAATGTTTATACTACGAATACGTAAAGATTAACTTTAGAACTGAAACTCTTAACTTCTGCTTTTTATTATTGCTTGAATCGTTAATTGCAATTTTATTACTATCACTTTCGCCAACAGCGCTCGTGTATTTGACTTATCATTGTGAGCAAATTGATAAAGGCGGCAGCCAATCACATTACTTTTACGTATCACACTATATTGATACAAATACTATAATAATGGATGTACAAAGACCCTTCACGAAGTCGAAGGCCCTTGTTTTCCCCGTCATTGTGTTTTTTTTTGTTCTTCATCATACCTCGGACGGACTTACGGAGATATTGGGGGTCAAAGTTCCAATTTCTTCACAAGTTTTCTTTGGATCCATCAGCACAGCAGCACAGTGTTTGGAGTCGCTATATGTTTAATCCTACCGTAAACAATGATTTTTCACCCCAAAAAGAACGTCGTTTCCCAGCATCATTTTTTAGATAGAGTTACTGTAGTTTGATGAACAGAATGCTAGGTTGACATCTTTCTGAAGGGTCCGGTAATATCTTGTCAATTTTTGCTAGTGTATGCCTAGGTAATAATATGATTAACTTACTCCTTGAACTACAGGCGAGAAGTCGTGTTCATCCATTGGCTTGGTGGCGTCGGACTTCATGATATCCTCTGCGTACGGGTACAGTAAGTCGCCGAAGAAGTCAGTGGATTCTCTCGGCAGCTGTGTTGGCATATTGTCTATGGAACACACCAGAACTCCGGGCCCCTTGAAACTGAACATAAAATTAGCATAAGTACACGTGCTCCCGTATGGTCTAGTGGCTAGGATACCTGGCTTTCACCCAGGAGGCTCGGGTTCGATTCCCGGTACGGGAAATTGTCTTTTGGGTACCTTTCCACACTTTTGCCAAGTTAACTACGAAACTATTTCTGTAATTAAGTCAATTTAATACCTGTATATCTAGTTATTATATCTTGTTGCAGAGTCTATTATGAAGTCATTACTTCACGGTGTGGTTACGAAAAGTTTTGATTTTTGTCATATTGTATTATATTTTGTGATAAATACTAAACTGTCATCCTTTTATTATAATTTGATACCGAGATAAGTTTTCATTGAGCAAGTAATCTTTTGTTTTTCCTGAGTATGTCTTTTGTTTATATTGCTGGTTGTTTTACAGTTATATTGTAATTTTTACAAAACAAGAATTTGTGTGGTAAGTACACTACAACTAAAAACCCGACTACTGAATAAAATGTAGCCTATGTTACCCGGGCCATAATAACGAATCGATTGACACCGTATTCATCGAAATCAGATGAATAGTTTAGGCGCTACGGGGGGATATACGTACATACATATATATACGTAGACTGCTAAAATCACACCTTACTTTTGGCATCGCCGTAGTCGGGTAAAAAAGGGTTTTGAATGTTACTTTACATCGTCCCAGTGCTGGGTAAGGGTTTCTCCCTATGGCTAATACAATGTAGAACATAAAAATAGTCAAACCTTTTCGTATCCTTGTTTCTATCAGCATCGTAGAGACAGAAGGGTGTGTCAATGGTGGTACACTCGTTCATGAACTCAATAGAGCCACCTGGATCCGCCGATATGTCGCAGATAGCCAGCATCCTGTTATGAAATAAACCATGAATAAAAGAATCCAGCTTCATATGTAACGAATCCTGA
Organism: Noctua comes; assembly: GCA_963082995.1. Taxonomy (NCBI): domain Eukaryota; kingdom Metazoa; phylum Arthropoda; class Insecta; order Lepidoptera; family Noctuidae; genus Noctua; species Noctua comes. The sequence goes on from OY720277.1 coordinate 6,190,551, forward strand.
CTGAAGAATAGTTTTCTTGATTTGTTGGTAACTGTAAGGATAAGTAGATTTACTTACAAATTTATTCTTTTATTTTTTATTTACATTTTTTAAATATTCCTTTTCAAACTAATATAAAAAACTTTTATTTATAATTTCACTTCAAATTTTGCTTTACTTTGTTAGTTTCTATATTTCAATGTATTATAATTGTCTCTTTTATTTTTATAATTTTAGTTACTAGTTAGTACTAGTTGTAAACACAACCGTTGTAATTAAATAAATAAGTAAGTTAAGTAACAAAATCTTGCCAGCACTAATTATTAATTTACGAAGGATATAACGCTGTCATCTGCAAATCGTACTTAAGTAGTTTTCGACGCTTTTTTGGATTGGCTATTAATGTAAATTACCTACTATTTTAATGGCATTTCGTCGTTCATAATTTTCATAACAACTTGGAAAACAAAATAGAAGATCAACAAGAACAAATTGAAAATCACGTAGCATGCACATAGAGCGTATCGTGTAGCACGTTCGTAGCGCGTAGCGTATTCGTAGGTCGAAGCATGCTCGTAGCACGTAGATTGATTTTTTTATTAAGCTAATTCCTTTTGTCCCCTTACCTGTGGGGTAACGCCGGAGCTCCAATACTCTTCGGCAACCACGGAGTATGCGAGGGCAGTAACAAATGCTTCGCGTCTGGAATGGTCAGCAACTTGGGGCTGCCCACTGCCCAGTAGATGCAGTTTACCAGAACTGATGTGTATGGTGCTATCTGTTAGGTGATTAAATAATTTTATATTAGTTACTTTACTTACGTTACGTTACTTTACTTTTTCCCCATGGGGTAGACAGGAACTACCGAACGCCACCTGCTATGATCTTACAGTAAGCCTGTTACCTTTTGCTTTTATTTTATGGATAAAAAACGGCTAACATGTTACATGTATGTATCGGCTAGCATGTGTTTGTTTGGGGGGAGTGCGACAGGGGGGCAAGGTGGAGGGCACGGGGGGCAGGGGGTATTGATAGAAGCTACATAACTTGTTACGCTCATACGATTATTTTTATTGAACCACAAATACAAATCTGGGTCATATCCTACTCGATAAAAAGTTTATTGATGAGCATTGTGATACTGTAACATTTTGATCGTTTTAACCCCTTGGACCGATGGTTTAACTTACAAAATACTATTCATCAAAAGCTTGCACAGCATTGTTTCTCTTGAAATAAAAAAAGGTTGTTGTTTGTTGTTTTTATTACTTTTTTTTTAATAAATAAAAAGGTGTTTTTTTTTAATAAAAACATTTTTTTTTTTAATAAAAACATGACAGAAAAAATGTGGGAGAATGACCGTTCACTCATAATGACCGATTATTTTGCAATCAGTTGTTTTGTTATTCCCTTTACTCAGATTAGATTAAGTTGCAAAAACATTTGCGATTTTTCTTTGACTCAGCTTAGGCATTAATTATAATCTTTATATGCAGATAACACTCGATATGAGATAAAAGATAACGTTATCATTTAAACGTGACCTACTCATAATTGCCAACACTACGAAATGCGTTGTGGCCTACATTTTTTACACAACACAACAACATCATGCGTGTTATCCCCGAAGGGTTAGGCAGAGATAAATAAAAGGATGATAAGGGTGTTCACACCATGGGTAACCCCCATATTTTTGCCAGTGATGTTTAAGTCTTATGAAATAAGGGCGAGTTTTTTGCCAACAACTAGGCTGCTGTTGAGAAATTCCTAACAGAAAAACCCTAGAATATTTTGAAGCAAAAAGAAGATACAGTAAGAATCCAGTTCATGAGAATACAGTTTATGTATTTTGCCACACCTAGGAATCGAAGCCAGGATTTCATGCTCACGTGCTCAGTATGTAGTAGGTTCTTTTTGCTGTCTATTAGATACATCGTGTACCAGAAAGATGTAGCCATATTTTACGGTGAGATTTAAACCAACAACATACACCATGGGACCTCTATCGAAATCGCGAAAAAAAATGAGCTCTCCCATACATTTGGATTGAGTAAGTATCAACTCGACAGCTGTTTTTTTTCGCGATTTCTATGAGGGACCCATGGAGAAAGTTTTTCGTTTTGATGGTCTGAATCACGCCCTGAAATACGATCACACGTTTCTAGTACACGCTGTATTTATCAAAATAAACTGGACTTGTCATGATATTAGTGTAAAATAATTCTATCTAGATTACATAAAGTACAGTTTGCCACTTTTGGTAATATAGCATTACGTGTACCTACGAGTATGTACCTAATCTGTTTAGATTAGTAAATATTACCTGTAATAGCTATAAGGCAAGAAAAATTGGGAAAACAATGTACTTAAAAAATAATCGTAAGTCGTAAAGTTGTTAGATAAGATGAGGTACCTTCTGTGCGAAGGTAGATATGTAACGCTCAGGAAACTCATCATATTCCTGCGCATCGTAACCACCACCATTTTTTCTCTCCAAGTGATGTCTTCTGCGCACTTCACAGCCGTAGATTTTGTTTGGACCTATGAGTTTTAAAGACACCATGTGTATTAATTAACAAAATACAGAAAATACGTCTATTTCTTAAAGACTAGAGACATTCGCGATTAGCATCTTTTGTGATCTTTTCGAGAATATATATTCTGGAAAAAGATCACAAAAGAAAAAAAGCAGCAAATTTGTGCCTCAGGGTTTCGCCTATTAAGTCCAGTTCAGCAAAAAAAATAAATTAAAAGGGTTCATATTGGTTAATCAATTTGACGTATACGCTACTAATTTTTTTAAATTAATTTATATGATCACTTACTTCCATGTTCAGCCACTTTCTTCAACATCTCTGGTGGAACATATTCGTGAGGTAACTCCTGGAATATTTCTTGACTTCCCTAGAATCAAATAAAAAGTCATTAAAATATAAGACCGCTGTAGTTTTAGAAGAAGGTCGGCTGCTCATATGAGCGTCATAAAATAAGAGGACCAATTAAAAAAAAATAGGAAACACCTGATTACTGGTAAAATACACATGTCCCATAGACCATCATTGTTCCCAATAAGTGTCCCATCATCAAAACTACAAACTAAATACCACTCTGTCCTGACAATTTTGAAGTATATTCTCACCTGAGACACGTTTCCAGATCCAGTGAACACGAAGGTGAGGGGTCCTAAAGACTTGGGCATCATGCCTAGCGCCACCTCGTAGCCGGCGTCCCTGATGGCTTGCCGCGCCATACTCGAATTGCGGTAGTTGTGGGAAGGTCCTATGTGCTGGACAGGAACACATCATCATTATTCATTCATAAGTCTCCTGCCCAAATCCCAATTTATTTGGGGTCAGTGCAGCATATCGTCTTCTTCCATACTTCTCTATTACTCGTCATCTTATCAGGCACCTCCTTTCTAGCCATTATTAATTTCAAATTGTTAAGTAAAAAGTAAGTTATTGGAAAATAAAATAAAAATCAAGTTATCTAGACCAATCTACCTAGGATCCATTGCTCAAAAAGTAACTGGGGTTTGGAGGTCAGAAAGGAATTCACTCCATGTGGGTTATTTTACTTTAACCCAGTTATACTGGGTAATGCGGTAGGTACGCCTTGATAAGACTGGTTGTCAGACTTTCGGGCCACTGACTACCAGTCTGTCAAAGATCTACAAATGACAACCGGGACCAACAGCTTATCGTGCTTTCCAAGGCATGGAGGAAACTCAACTCGGTGTGTGGTTTTATTTCCCCAAAAGTCGAAAATCTTGATTTGAACATCTTTGTCTCATTGCCTAGTCTATTAAAACATACGAAGCATTTAAAACCATAATTCTGTTCATTGAAATTGTTTTATCTTTATAATTGAAATGTTTTTTTTATCCGTCCTTTTGATAGATTTTAACCGGAAATTCCCTGCCAGTAATCAGCTAATGAAGGCCAATTGCAATCGCACTCCACAAAAACAATCATAAATCTGTAACGACCCCACCTGAAGAATTAAATTCATTTAATGGTCCTCGAATTTCTTTTATCTTGTTACGGCCGACTGATATCAGATAAAATTAATACACCGACGAGATTATTTTTTATAATCACAATCGTAATGAACTACATATACTCAGCCACATCACAAGGTTTCACACCCACTTCGTCCCTCTACATCTTTGCATAGCAACTGAGACGTAGACGTCAGAGAAACTGAAATAAACATCTCTCAGTAAGTACACCAGGAGTTCTTGCAGTTTCACAGGCCAGTATAAATTATAATATTATGTTGCCAAGTGACACTAAATGGTCTGCTATTTACAAGTTTTGTGCATGTTAGGTCCACCGTCCACCCCATATTATTTGGTTTTTTTCTTTTCTCTTATATTTTCTGGTAAGTACAGCTGTTTTTGTATCGTTTCTTTATGCATTAAGGTACAGTTACACATGCTCATTACTAGCACGAAAGCATGCCACTATTGAGCAATTGCTATTTAGTAGCATGTGTGCCAAAACATTGCTAATAATGAGCACGCTCATTTCGAGTTTGCTCAAAAATCGACGGCTGCGCGATTTTTGGGCATGCTACATGTAATGAGGGTGGAAGGGGGCGTGCTTTTAGCGCGTCTGCACAGGTTTGGTTATTGAGCATTCTAGTATCGATCAGTCAAATGATTTTTGTAACCATCAATACCTTCTAGGAACACTTAAGCAACCTAAATATAGATAAGTATGGTGTGTACGGCGTAATCAACTAAACACTAAACTACTGACACAAAAACGAATAAGTTCTCGGTACCATCAGTATCACTTACCATGAAAGGCGTGTGGTGCCCAAGAGCGAGCAACCTCAGCCCAATCCCGTGGATAATGTTGATCATGCCGGCCACCCCTGCGTATTTACCGAACGCCACCACTCGGTTACCGGAGTCATCCATCAGCTTCTCGTAATCTATCAAGCGAATGTTCTGGAAAAGAAGGATTAAGCTGTCAAATCAAACAACAAAACATCCTGAGGAAACCTGGACATATACCTAATCTAAAATCGCCAACCGCGCTGAGCAAGCGTGGTGATCAAAGAGAAGAGGCCTTTTTCCAACAATGGGAACGTAATAGGCTGGTGTTATTTAGGTGTCAGATAAGTTTATAATTAAGGATAGTATTACACTTTCTTAATTTCCAATCGTTGGATAAAAATAGATAATAGATCCAAGTCTCGGAAAGGATCTTTGGAAACACCCCAAAGCACTTTTCCTGGAAGAAAAATGCAAGACAACAGTTTTACTATGCTAACTATCTTCATTATCTTCTACTATTCGAGTAGCGAAGAAATGGGACAGTTACTTTGGCAGTAACGTTTGGCTGGATGAAGATACATGGACCGACACCGGACGGACAGAAACTTCAGCTGTATTTGTATAGAGTTGTCTGCGATGTGCACAGAACCGCCACCACAATTTGTCCACGTGGGTTAGGTACATTCACAGAACAAAACTTGTCTTGCTTTTCTTACCTTTTTCAAAATAGCATCTAACATAGGCATGTTAGCCTCCTGCGCCTTGATGGTGTGTGAGAAGAAGCAGTACGTCTTGTTGGGGATGAGCAGGTCTACGGGCGTCTGCTTCACGCCGAATATTACGCTCGCCTCGCTGATGTCCTCCCGGACTATTGCTCCTGCGCTTATGTATGACTGCAAAGTAAACATAATATCAATGGTCACGCCTGTTCCCCGCAAAGGGTGTCTAGCCACTCTTCAATCGAGTATAGAGTAAGTGAGGCCTTTGGTAAAATTTATATGAAAAATTGGACTTATGTTAACTTTCGTATTTATACTTATTCAGGCTAAACATAAGGTTCTCTTACATTTTGAAGCTCTCGGCTTTTTTTAGTACAACTTTTAATTGTAATTGCCAATGACCAAGTAGACCTTAGCTATATCAGTATAGATCTTAGACGTCTTACCTGCATCGGGTAAGCCCTTCGATTGGAAGGCTGCACGATGACCTTGACGCCTTGTCTCACCAATCGGTTGACATTCGTCGGTGAGAATGGTGCTCTTCTCTCCCATACTGACTGGTCTTCTCTGCGTATAGCTATTATACGGCCGCTCTGCACAAAAATAATGAAGGATTAAAAATAGGAATTTTAAACTAGTTAGGTATTGTTTATGGAAATAGTACTACTACTGACTACCTGCAGTATCGTTTCTCCTTCTTTCTTTAGTCCTTCCAAAGGCTGTCCGTAAAAGATAGCTTTTAGCGTGGATACCGCCCATTGTGACAACCTATGTAACTTTAAAAAGTTCAATTTGTAGTAGTGCAAATACGATAAAGAGTATTCTATCCATTAACTACTTAGTTTCCCTATTTAAAATCCTTTCAAAGAAAATTTAAAATCTACATTTCGCTAACAAGCTAAAGGGCAGGAAAGAATACGACAGCATAAATTATTTTTGTTACATTATCATCTAGCTCTCGCTTTTTTCTAGTTTTAGGGTTAGGAAATTACGATTTTCTCGCTCCGGATTCCGTACATACAAACTCTCGTGTCTTTACACAGTCTACTGGCCACATAATCACTGAACTAAGTTCTAATTAAAACAAACGGTGAGCTGCGTCACTTCGTAATTTAGACTAAATACTGTTTATTTCTGAGAACTAAACGTTCTGATCGAATAAGGAACACCACACTGCGCTCCAGAACTCAAATTGCTAACGTAGTTCCGCCCGGAATTCCGACGGAGGCCCGTATATCGCAAAACTGGAGCCCTGAGACAGCTAAACAGGGTCGCGGCAAACCGAGGAGAAGAGGCAGGAAGCCTTGGATGGCTTCCTCGTAAATTGTCGGTGGAAGGAATAGAGGGCGGCTTTTGGCCAGGAGTGGGACAGTTATGGCTAACAAAAAAAAAGGTTTCTCTTCGTTCCGACTTTCATGAAGACTTTTCTTAACTATGTGCTTTTATCATCCTATATCACGAATATTTAAACATTTGCATTCAGTACAACGCACTCGGATCATGCGCAGATCTTTGTCATTGTTTAAATGCGGAAACGTGTCGCTATCATTTTAGCTAAATATAGAAAGAGGTCAATAGTAAATGATGTGTTTATTTATCTAAGCTTTGGAATAAGTACTACAAAACAGTCGTATCTTTTGAAAAGTAGGTATCCCTTGGTTCACGAGTATTGATGAGATTTACTGGATTCCATTAGAATAGAATAGAATAAAATTTATTTGTAATGTTGTTACTTAAGTGTTACACAAAACATGATGTCCATAATATTCTGCTGTTTCCAGCATACCAATATTTCAAAAAATTAAAATAAATAATAAACCATAGAATGTCGAGATTATGGAAAACGTTAACTACTATCAAATACAATGTCAAGGGGTATTAATTATTATGTTAAGAATTATTGAATACAATGTCAAGGGTTAGGCTGGCAATGGTTAATTTAAGAATATAAATAAAAATTTAAAAAAAAAAAACCATTCGACTTTTCATAGACTGAAACTCGTATCTAAGAACATAACTGCTGAAGTGGTAACCTATAGGTCATAGGTACCTCAACCATAGACCAGGCGGTGTGAGTGACACCGCCTGGTCTATGTATCAACAAAATTATTATTATTTTTTTTTTCAAAAAAAAACGTTTCCCCACACTAGGAATTTCTTCTGTATCGTGGGTGCGTTTACAAACATTTAAACTCACATACACAAACAGCCAGACCCGGAACAACTACCTGTAGATCATACAAATATTTGTTCCGTGCGGGGATCGAACCCGCGACACGCAGCGCAGCAGTCAATCGCTCAGCCACTGCACCATCAAAATTAATCGCCGTCAAAATTAAAATTTTTTAGTTTATTGAGTAGATACATTTAGGTTTTCCTTATAAACTTTCAATGACTCAGTGAAGCGTTATCTATTTGAATGTGATTCAAAATTCAAAACACTGTTCAAACAAAAACTAAAGATTATGATACTAAAGTTTGACGTAATTTGTTACACAGGGGAAAATACGTGTCATGTCAGACTGTCTTCATTGAGCTCGTGTAGATATGTGTCTCCGTACATAGGTACGTAAATATCATTATCATAAGATCTGCCAACCCTCGTATAAACATCTATAGACCGTTTGTTATTACAGCTCATGATTCTAAATAAATCGAGAGTTCTTGACACACCCTAAAGATAGTGGATGTCAACAAGTTTAAGGTAACAAACAACGATAGCAGAATAAATGACTGATACCCATCATGTAATAGGAAAAATATTCCATAATTATTACACTTAATGTTTTTTTTTATCTCATTAGATAATATGAGTAATAGTCTAATAACGGAACTTTCCTTCCGAAATTGTAGTTTGAAGTTTTGTTCTTTTCGTGTCTTGAGCAAGTTTGTCGGCACGGTTGGCGCAGTGGCTGAGCGATTGGTTGCTGCGCTGCGTGTCGCGGGTTCGATCCCCGCACAGAACGAATATTTGTATAATCTACAGGTAGTTGTTCCGGGTCTGGCTGTTTGTGTATGTGAATTTAAATGTTTGTAAACGCACCCACGATACAGGAGAAAATCCTGGTGTGGGGGCAACGATTAAAAAACAAGTTAATAACCATAGTTAAATTGACCTCCTTTTATGCAGATAATACACGCAACGCTTGAACGCTACTTAAACAGTTACTTTCTTTATACATAAATAATCGCAATGAAAATATAACAAATATTTTAAGAAAGTAGTGTAAAAAAATAAACAAATGTAAAGACACCATGTAACATAACTTAATTCGAGTAGCGCTACGAATTTTCGTAGTCTTCGTAGCACCTCCAAATCAAGCGACCTCGAAATCATTCAAAATTTCAGGAAAGAATATTAACTGTGGGTAGATTTTATCAATTTCTTATTTCTTCTTCATACAAGGTTATTATTTACGAATAAAGTAGAAGAGCATTGCTTCGATTATACGGGGTGGAAGGGACACCGACTCTTACCACGTAGGTATTCAAAATATCATTTCGAACTGGCCACATAGAATTTTTAAAAAAAAATATAAGGTCTATCTTTTCATACACATATTTTAAGGGTAACTTCTATATGTCGTAAAGTCGCCATAGCAACGAAAAAAAAAATTCTGAGTGTTTTTTTTTATTATAATTCTAAAATGTTTTGAGACTTTTTGCATAAAACCTTTACTCCCATATTCTAACAATGACAGTAGGTAAATACGACGTAGTAAACTAGCGTAATGGATGTTCAAAAATAAGGAGCTAGTATTTATTTTGTGGGTCAAGTAATTTTAAATTATTTATTTTTCATAAAAATATACTCAGATAAAAAAAAATTATCTCTTGAAATGGCTTCGTTATAGACGTTAGATGATTCCCTGAAAATATTTCGTGTATGAATAGTTAGACCTTATACAGAGTGTAACATAATAAACGCAAGACCTCTCGTGTGGTCTCTCACACCATGAATCTAAACAGCTTTTGTTCTATGACTTTTGGAAATTCATAACTTTTTTTTAGTTTTACCATACATGTTGATCAGCGGATCGCGTCAATTTCTATAGAAAATCCAATTATTTTTTTGCGAATTTCTAGAACTCGTAGAACATAAGTTGTTCAGTGTCATGGTCCGAGAGACCACACGGGTGGTCTTGCGTTTATTATGTTACACCTTGTATAAGCGATTTCCTACAAAAGTGCAATACCTGCACGGTCAAAATGTATGGAACCGACTGATTTTTTAAAACTACCGATTAACACGTGCGTCGGTGTCTATTCCACCCTGTATTTTTGTAATGATCAAATAAGTTAAATATCTACCTTTACAGCCAATATCAAGCGTATTTTTAAGTAGGTAACATTAAGATAAGGTATCTTATGTATGTGTTCAATTAAACGTAGGTAGGTAAATAATTATATCGGGCATCATAACAATAACTGCGGTTATCAGTTGCTACCTAGGAATTAAAATAACTGAGTATGTCAGGCCTTCGCGAACGCAAACAAATAGCGAATTTTAAATCAATATTAACCTTGCTTCAATGTTACTTTCGTTATCATTTTTACGGAATTAATTAATTATATTTTAAATAGATATGTAGTATTTTTTGTTTTATGTAGGTAAGTAAATATTAATTGCGGTAGGATTGAATCTTTTGGTTTTACCCGTCTAAAAATTTTCCAGAATAGTTGCTGTTTGTACATAGATTATACCTACTGTCTAATAATCTACTTTTTACTACCTTTATTAGATTATATTTGAACAAAATGTAGGTACTTATTAAGACGAGCGCTAATCCCGACGGCAAACTGTTACGTAATTTGGTGGGTTTATAAATGTAGAAAATGTTTGGCTGAGAATTATTTAGTTTAATTATTGATGTTCGTAAGGAATTTTTCTGCACGTGTTTTTTCGAATTCACATAAGCGGAGTTTGTAGAATGAATTTCAGACAGTTTAAAAAAAACTTTGCTGCCAGCTACGCGTTATTTGACCGCGTCTTCTAAAATCTGTAAAATTTATTTAATAGATTTTCAACTCTATCGCTAATTCATTAGGTTCAATGTTGATGGGGAAAATTTAACAGTTTCGGGTAGCTTGATGTGCTGGCGTCTGTTACTACTTTTATGTTCCAACTCTACCAGCCTACTTCAAGGAGAAAAGGAATAATCTATCTCTACGTAAAAATACAAGTTTTATTACTGGCCTGTTGGTGGTACTCACACACAAACACACAGCTCTAGATTTCTACAGCTATAGCACGAAATTTCAATACATAAATAAAGTTTATTGGTTCAATTAATTAATTGATGAAAATTTACAATTTGATCTACAATTTCACACAAAAAAACTTGCAAAGTCCTTATTTTGAAGATACCTACATTTCTGCCTGTCACTTTTTCCATTAGAAAAGTATTTGAATGAGCATATAAAATTTTACCGAAAAACCGCACAATTTTATAAGTTAAAAACATAACAATACACAATATATTATCTAGTATATTTGATTCTGTCCACAATTCCAACGTTTCAAAAGTTTCGATAAATATGACACTAAAACTTTGTAAATCGAGCGGATAACTTTGAAACACTCACCTTAGCGGTTGAATAGTAAACCACATGTTTCAAATACAGGCTCCTCGTTCGAAGAGCCGCAGATTTGTGCAACATAATTATTCTTAAAAATATCACAGACAAACTATACTAACTATATAGTATTTAATTAAATTAATAATTTAAAAAATGATAAGTGTACACAATGAAAGCGCTCTGTTTCTTACGAGGCGTGTTTGATATCTATTTAGTGCTCCGAACTAAATTGCGAAGCTTCTTTGAGAAAACATTACAATCGGCATGACGTTTTATCACAAGTGATAGTGATACCACATTTGTTATTTGATTGTTGCTTGCGTACCAAGATCTCAGTTTGTTTTTGTACACAAATTAATCTTCCTATTAGATACTTTGATTTAGATAGCTAAGCAACTATATTTATGTACTTATACTTTAATATGCACAGGACACATGCTAAGGGAAGGGATAGAGAAGTGAACGAGACTACTAACGGAATGGTACCCGCGTGATAGTAAGAGGAGCAAAGACAGACAAACTAAACGTTGGGAAGACAGCATGATAAAGATAGCTGGTCCAGAATGGACACGTATTTCAAAAGATAGGACAAAATGGAAATTGGAAAGCATTAGAGGAGGCCTTTGTCGAAAGACAAGCTGAAAAAGATAAACCGGCTGCCGAAAAATAATATGTTTAATATAGAAAGTATAATTGTATAATAGAGTGAAGGAAATGTTAAATTAAGTCTCAGCAATAAAAGCTTATTTTATTTTATTTTTACTTTAGTTACATACTTAGAAAGCGGGAAGGCCTTTGTTCTGCAGTTGGACACATCAGGCTTACTTGACTATAATTATGATACGGCAAGAAAAGAGGTGTATGATGAGACGAGGAGTAACGGAGAAGTATGGTAGAAGAAGAAATGCTGCGCGGACCCCAAATAAATGGTGATAAGGGTAGGAGAATGATGACGATGATTGTTACGACTTACGTGAAGACGTTTTGAAAAGTGGCTGTGAAAGTGTCTTTTGAATACGATCCTTATGTTTTATTTAAAATTATATAATTCATATTAAGTAATTACTATTATCAAGTAGGTATGTCATTGTAATTAGTTTCAGTTAAGAACCACTGATCGATAGCTTAGGTAAACTAGAACTAATGATGACTTTGTTTTCTTAGCGATATGTGATCTTTAACACAAATTTCATCGTATCGTAACTATGCCAAGCTCCGTACCAGTAATTGATACTTAGTCAAGTTCTCAATCCTGGACGGCCGCCTCACCAAACGAGCGCTTCAGCTGACCAAACTACAGCTGCTCACACTTACAGCCACCATCACTGGACACGGCTCTTTTAATAAACACCTCTTTGTCATAGGAGTCACAGACAGCCCCCTGTGCCGAGCCTGCTTGGAGGTAGACGAAACGGCAGCCCACGTGCTTCTACACTGCCCAGTGGTTGCAACATACAGGGCAAAGTACTTCGGTACCCCAGGTACTCTCCGCGAGATTGTCAGCAACATCAAGGCGCTGCTGGCCTTTCTCCGGGAGTTAGGGTGGATCGAATAAATTTTCACCCGCACGCAAAATACGCGCTTTGACGTGGAGTTGCGGACACCAGCCCGTTAAACAAGTTCTCAATCTTTCAGAGGTTCGTAGACAAAAAGATAGGAGTATACTTTATTGCACCATAGCTATAGGTTTTACCTGGTTAGTTAAACTCTGGGAGAATACAACCTGTAGTGGCTGTAAGTAGTTGTTGAAACGAAAATGTAACGTAGTATTTATAAAAAATATTTGACGCCTAGTAAAATAGTCTTAGCAACCGTACTGCCTATCTCAAGCAACAGGCTCTTTCTGGGTTTACAGGTTTTTTTTAACTATTCATCTAATACCACAGCTTATAGTACATCTCAAGTGATTTGGTCATTTTGTATTTCCAAGGTTACCCATCCAAAACCAACCCAACTATTCGGCTCTTGCGGCTTCCCACCCAAGCTTGGTAGGCTCGCTAGTCTTGTAAAATGAGTTGTAGGTACCGACGCTCCGGTAAATGCGACAAGTGACAAAGACGGTCACGGGTCAACGCGCAAGAGTGCTCAATATGCGAGGTTTCACAAGAGAGGTTCTTAGGATGTATATCTAACTAATCTTCCTCCGGACAACTGTATCATCTCTGTTCACGTACCGACCATGTAGTAGTACCTGCAGGGGTCTTTTTTAAAGCGGCTATTTGGTTTCTTATATGTGAAAAAAGAATTCGCACTCTATATTATTTGTTTGTCATGCACGGTCTACGCCTGTGTAACATTACACGCATATCGAGACGTACAGGCAGGGTTGGGCAGTATTTTAATTAAAATACGTAATTGAAATACAAATACGTATTTGGTATTTGTAAATCAAATACTTCTAAAAATGTTATTTTTAATTGATATTTTAAATACCTGATGCTGAGGTATTTTGTAGTTAGTAGTTATTTCAAATACTTATGGCTTCAAAATACATTTGAACATAAATACATTTAGCGATCTTCTGCAGAAAATATTGCTCGATAGCTTTTGTAAGCGAAATGGCAACCCGTAAATATGTCAACCGTTAAGTTGGCAAGTTCACTGCACCTGTACAGTACGTCAAAATGTATTAATTAAGTTTATTAGTACGAATGTCACGATGGATTATTCTTTTCTATTTATATAACTTTACCTGACTGTATTTTAAAATTTGTATTTTTAAATAAAAATACTGTATTTTTATTTCAAATACACGGCTTAAAAATATTTTGTATTTCGTATTTTAAATACATGTGAGATAGTATTTTGTAATTTGTATTTTAAATAAATCAAAGCACGTATTTTGCCCAGCTCTGCGTACAGGTTTGTTTCGTATCCTACTTAGTGTAGGATAAACACCATCCAAATCATAAATGTGGCACTATCATTCCATCAACCACTATTTACAGCAGAACAGTGAAGGCAGTGAAATTCTCGACATGTTATATCTTATAAACAAAAATACTTAGAACATTTAGCTGTAAAACATAACAACGAAGGACTTTATACCTCCATGCGTAACACAACACTATTTCCATGTTTTTTCATAATGTTATTAAATCTATGGTTTCCCGCAACTTTACAGCTGAATAGAAATGTCAATAACGTCAAAATAATTTTTAGTTGTCATTTTGAACTGTGGGAGTATGGTTTCTTTGTGATCTATTGAGAAATTACGCTGTTAAAATAAAAGAATACCTCGTATAATAGAAGTAATAACAAAAGTTCTGTTTAATAATTGAAAATATGAGATTGTAGAAGAATGTATTTAATTTATATAGCTTTCAAATAACAAAACATAGTTCAGCAACGTTCGTCATGGCTCGCTTCCTGTCGGAGGATAAATTAAAAGGTTTCGAAAAATACAAAGTAAGTGTTCCTAGAAATAAATATCATTATAATGCGTATGTATCTGTGAGGTAAAAACATAAGCAATCATTAAAAGTGTTTTTTAAATATACATTTCTATTTTGAAGTGTCAATTATTTTTACTAAATTAAAATAATTAAAATTGCTTGAAAACCTTTTTGTTACAGTACAACTCGGTGGATACGTGCGTCCTCAGTAACTATGTTATGCACCCGTTCTGGAACTGGTGTGTTCAGGTAAGGTTTCAGTTAGAAATAGTAAAATATAGGCAATTTCTTCATGTCTGAGCCCAAAAGTTAATTCCCTTCCTAGTTCAGTTCAATTTTAATTTATGAGATAAAAAGGATTTTTATTTGTTCTACACTGTCTTCATGTTATTGTTTATTCAATCCTTTTTCATCTTAGCTCATATAAAGGTAGGAAGTTTTTTAATCAATCAGAATAATACTCAGATTTTAGGAATGATTTTTTTCAGTATGACCATTAAATAAAATATCAAATAATTAAGAACAATTCATGAGTCTCCATATTTTTTCAGTTTTGTCCAGTATGGGTGGCACCGAACCTCCTCACGTTTACGGGCTTCCTCCTCACGGTGCTGAACTTCTTTGTCTTCTCCTATTATGATTATGGGTTCTATGCCACAACCAAAGACAATATCTCGAAGGGTTTCATACCTAATTGGGTGTGGGCTGGCTCTGCTGTGACGCTGTTTGTGGCATACACACTAGGTAAGCGTTTTTTACCTTTTGTGTAAGTAGTTTAAGAATTACATTAGGGCTTTGGTAAAACTTCAGAGAGTCGAAGAGAAAAAGATGTTGTGGCCTATGTCAGGAAGGTAGT
This sequence comes from Noctua comes, assembly GCA_963082995.1. Lineage (NCBI taxonomy): Eukaryota > Metazoa > Arthropoda > Insecta > Lepidoptera > Noctuidae > Noctua > Noctua comes. Next base: position 6,205,866 of record OY720277.1, read on the forward strand.
AAAAACTGATGTATTAAATTAATGTTACACATAAAAACACATAATTTTCAGTGAAGTTAAAACCCCGTTATGTAGGTATCTATGCCATTAAATTAAATGCAATATTACTTGGCAGTAAATAAATTATGTATAATTTTAAACACACTATATAAACTAAACCAAACTGTATAAAGGTGGTAGGCAGAAGTTCATTAACATTACCAGGAACAAAAACTTTGTATAGGCTTTGAATCTTTGATGCCAAATCATCGAAATTCAATGACACCACCTATGCTAGCGGAAGCGTGACAAAATCCGGTCACATCATCTCGCGCTGAAACAAATATTTTCCGCCTTGTCTCGCTTCGGCGCCAGACAAAGCAACGAGAAAGCATAATCAAGCGCGCATGTTCGCATAACATGCAGCAGGAAATGAGATATTCGTTAATTCCCACTTAATATTAATAATATATTTTTCCTAAAATGTAGGTTCGTGGTGACAAAAATATTCCATTCGTACCTACGAGAAATGAACTCGCGAACCATAGAGTCACCGCCGCGGCCTTAGCTCACACATTACACTCGATGACTCGAGTCAATTTCATTCCATAATTTTTTCAGAATTACTAATTAGGCTTTTTCTATCATGTAACAAAACTGTATTTTAAACCTTAGAAATATGCGGATATAAAAAACAAATCTAAAAAAAATCCAAAGATAAATATCAATCTTTTAAATTATTTAATCACGTAAATGACTTGGAAACAACTCATTACGATAATATTGTGACACGATAATAATACGGAGTCCGCAGTTGATAAAACGCACCGAATTATTTGGAAATATCTCACGAAGTAGGTATGCGTAGCATAAACATAGGAAATAAGCCTGTAATGTGACTACTGCTGGGACCCGGCACAGGCCTTCTCTGTCTATGGAAGAGCGTAGGCAGTAATCTACCACACGGGCCCAATGGTCTACGATTTTTTGGTTTTAAGACGGTTTTCTTTTCGTTGAACGTTTTGACAGCAATGGTGATAAAATAAATTACATATTAAACATCACCATCACCATCATCATCATTTCAGCCGAAATACGTCCACTGCTGGACATAGGCCTCCCCAAGTGTCGCCACATTGACCGGTCCCGTCTCGCGTCCAGCCGGTCCCCGCAACCTTCACCAGGTCATCGGCCCACCTAGTGGCAGGCCTTCCAACGCAACGTCTTCCGGTTCGCGGATACGCGCCTGCCTGGGTTCACACCCACAACTACTCTTAAGTCGGGGCCATTACCAACTGAGCTACCACGGCTCACTTCCTGATGCGCAGGGGTAAATAAAATATACAAATGATCAATATTTTCCTGAAAAATAAATGTAGGACATACCTACCTAGTCGGACGGAACGTAACAAATTAATGTAGCCTAACCTATTTAACTAGGTAGGTAGGTAGGTACCTAGGTATTTAGTTGCAGCTATTAATGGTCGGCTATGCTGAGTTTCAATTTACCATTTATTATCTTTATTAAAGTTTATTAGCGTTGCGTTGCTAAAATTTACACAGGTAGGAGGAAAATTTGCCAACTAAATGTATAAAAAAAAAACAAATTCTATCCTTATTCACTTCGCAGTCTGATAAAAATAATATGTTTAATGCAGTTAACAGATTATGAAGCCATTACTCAGGGTTGCGTTTACCTGTAGGTATCGTCATCCTACTAAGAGCTACATAATTATGTAACCTGCTTAGTTATAACTCGACCTTTGACGTTATTAAAAATGTATAGCTCTTACGCTAGTAACTTACCAAGTTACTCAACACTTGGTAGGTACAACATACCTTCTATACTACCTATGCAGTAGGTATGGTATGACATTACAAAGATAGGTTGACAGCTAGGAGAATGAGTCGCCCTAAAATAGTTTTCAGAGACACGACTACTAGATGTCAAGTAGAATCCCACTTGAAGTATTTAAAGTAGTATAAATATTTGACCGTTAAACGTTCAATAATCCGTTGTTTACTAACTAAGTACCTACCTACCTACTTCTTTACAAAACGCCGCCGGTCGGGCCGCCGTCAAAGTTAATTCAGAATTCTTGAGCAACATGCATCGAGTACCTAGGTACCTACATAAAATTTACAAAATATGCTAACCATGTAACAGCACTATTGCTTTATCCGCCTTCAAATCAAATTAAGACTCCAATAATACCTATACGCACAAGTCCAATGTATGTATGTAATGTAATGTGTACTGACGTCACTTTAACACTATAAAAACACCTTTAGCAAACGGCGAAATTGTATGACGTTGTAGGTGCTAAATATATATCAAAATCAGTTTAAAATTAGCGGTTTTATTGTTGACGTTTGGCTAGAGTAGATTTTGTTTATTCTCTTATTGTAATTGTATTGTAGATCGTGTTGAAACTGGTGTCCGTGAGTCCACGTCTAAAAGGCGAATTTTGGGTAGAGAGAGAGAGAGATTTTGTTTTTAGTAAAAATGAGGGCAAAGGGTCTAGCAGCAGCTCGACAGCTGAGCTGGGGTAGCTAGCTCCAACATCGTCTCTTACAATTTTGAAGTGGCCGATCGAATCTTCGACTTCGGCCACATTCGGAAAAAGCTTCGGCTTCGGCCACAATAGGGCGAAGTTTTTGCCGATTCCGAAGGTTTAAAAATCTTCGGAATCGGCCAAACTTCAGACGGCTCGACGAAGCCGAAAGCCTTCCACCTGGGCATGCTTTGCCCAGGAACCCAAGTCGGCCGTAGTCGAGATTAGACAATCTCTTCAGATGGAGGTTCATGGATGGCTCAGATCTCAAGTCTGTATGCGGCGTGCCTGCTCAGACAATGGCCGGGGCCCAGCTTCCATCTTGCTCTGCATGCCCTGACACCTGCGCACTTGACGATCTTATGACTGCATCAGCGAGCGGAGTCCGCATAGCTGAATTTGGGCCAAATGTACATATTTAATGAACAATTGCCACCGGTACGCTAAGAACAAGATCAACAATAGGTAGACAGGTTATTTATGGCAAATATATCAATGTAGTAAAACAGCGTATTACCATGTGATAGGTAATAAGCGTGAATTAGAAAGATAAAGTCGTACTAAAGTAAAAAATGTAAGAAAATGATCTGCAGCAGTATTCTCCCTTATAATTCTGTTATTTATTTAACAATTTTTGTACCTACACACCAAATATAGAAACGAAGAAGGGAACAGAAAAATAGTACAAAATTGATGCTAATTTCTAAAGAAATCTCCCAGCATACCTGCCATCAGTATCAGTTATGATGTGCGATGATGCGAAAATCAAACCTATTTCATTATTATGAAGAAGACATGCTGCGCCACCCCAAATAAATTGGGATAAGGGCTGGAGGAGAATGTTGTTGATCATTATTACAACAGCCTGTTACTGCTGAACAATTCATCAGATGAGTGTCATGTCACCTAGGTGACTTGATCCCGTTGAACAATACCCTGGCGTAGTTTTGTCGCAGTATGGACAGTTAACATATTATGAAGTTGTGATTTACTGGTGACTAAGTACTCCCCATGGAGCGTATGCACTCATTCCTTTGAGATGAGCTGTAATCTGAAAAGATAATAATATAGATAGTCCCAGATTTAATAACATCACATTGTGTACAAATGAATCAAATAACTATTGTACAGACGACAGCACAGCAAGCTACTGCAATCTGTCAATTTTTTTAAAAGATTTTCAACTTTATCGCTAAAGCATTAGGTTCAAAGTTGATTTAGAAAATTTGACAGTTTCGGGTACCTTAATGTGCTGGCGTATGTACGATCTACAGAATACAAATGGTTTCCAATGTTTCCATAACTTAACATAACATCAACATTAGGTAGAACTATTTATGGAAAATATCAATGTAGTAAAACTTCGTATTACACCGTTGTACATGTGATAATAAGCATGTATTATGAATATTGACACTGAAATAGAAACTGTTTAATGCTATGTATAAACTAAACTGACATTATTAAACAACATGCAACTTTGCAATAGGCATAGCTCGTGGAAGTCGTGGCTCTACCTCGTTAGTCATTATAAACAACAGAGTATGTATTAATTAATCACTCATTTGGTAGGTAGGTACTCAGTTTATATTATTTAACAGCTCATTATAAACGATGCCAAAATAACGTTACTTACTTACAAAATGAAATTATAAGCGATAAGTATGCCAACATGAAAAATTCCCATACACATTGTTTTACTGGTAGTGTAATGACAATTAATATATTTTTATTTAAACATTAACACTCTCTTCATGAATCAAAATATTATGTAGATTTTAAGTCATGTTTTCTTAATTCAAAAAACACTACCATTTTCAAAATTGCCGCCCCGCATCTTTTAAGCAATTTGAAGTTGAAATGAGATTTAAATGGGACTAAAAAACACCTCCATCTTGAGAGTGAGACATACGTTTCAGATTATAAAGACTGCGCTTCTACGAAGCATGAGATCCTGGGTTCGATTCCCAGGACAGTGTTATTGATTGTTTTTGCCGTCAGGAACTTGTCGCAGCCCGGAGCGGGAATGTGTGTCCGATTGCAATAGGCTTACACCTAGGTACTACAAGAGACCTAACTGGAATATTACTAACGTAATCTAGGTAGACCATACTTTGGGGATAAAATTCGTATTGTTTTAAGGAATAAAGACGTAAAAGTGTTTTATGAAACAAATCAAAACTAGACACGGTATTCAGTAACCAATTGCGATTGTGATGTCTGCTTGATCTCTCATTCTTCTGGCTGCCCTTTCTTATCTAATGTTAAATTTAATGTGTCGTGCGATAATAGACGTTTCATCACATCCTCGTTCCTAACTAAAGTTCAAACTTAACTGTGCATTATTTGTATGTATTTATAGATATGATTATAAATATTTGTATTTGTTTTCGTGGCGGTAAGAGGTTTCTTGTAAATAGATTCATGAAACTCATGGAAGTGGATATCTACAAATAAGATAAAACTAATCAAAATATAATAATTTCTACAGAATATTTTCGATTAAGCACTAAAGTGAAAAGTCATATATAAGGTAGGTATTTTATTAATTATAAGTTATGGACAAAATCAAGTAAGCAGCAGTTGGGATAGTTCCAGAAGACCTTTTTATAGCTAATCCAAAAACAATTTTCATAAAAGTGGATTTTGCGACATCTCATTTTTTGTGCTGAAAATAAATACTTATACAGTGTTATGTAAGTAATTAGCATTTCACGTACCTATCAGTCACTGAAATTATTTGTATTAATAAGTTTAGTGACAATTAAAATGATACGGTGGTATTGTCTTATCTAGACATTTCGGGCCTCGTTAGCCGAAACTTTGGAAATAATTCTTAGGGCGAATTTTTCTAATGAAACTAAACGCGATGAACATCACCCTAACCTAAGTTCAAGAGAATATAGACTCTAACAACTCATGACCTCTATTTAGATGTGCTGCTGGCGTTGGTGAATCCGCTTTAATAAGTACTGTTGGACTTCTCTCTGCTCATTCCAACTGATTTTGTAATCTTAGTTTACTTACGGTTGAATCACGCGGCGGTTGCCTGTGCACATTTAGAGCATCCAGAAGTGGATTGCACCAATGCCCCATTTCTGCTGTTCCTACTTACCTACTAGGTATATTATTATGTCTTTTATGAATCAGTTCGAGATGCATCCCTGACGAATTAAAGCAGTTAGAGTCCTACTGGGATAATGGTATTCCAGTAGGACTCTAACTGCTTTCTTTTTTTTTTCTTGCTGCTTTTTTGTTTTTTTGCTTTTGCTTTTCATGGGGCTGATATGATACCTAATCATTGTGGTATTTCAGTGCAATACTTTAAGTTCAAAATGAAATTACCCCAGGCAGAAAAAAAAAACAATTTTAAACCATATTAAAATTAGTATAAAGGTCGTGTCCCTCGTTGACCAGTTTTTGTTAAAAAGCCATGTAGTGGACAACCCACACACAGAGGTGCACTAACAGAAGTAAACTAACTAACAAAACATGGAAATATTCGGACGTTAACTGGCCTCATACCATAACAGAGTAGATCCATATTTAATTCCTACCTGTATAAAAAATAGGCATAATTTTATGCTTAAAAAGTCGTTTAACAAAAATGAAAATCGCATTCCGGTTATTTGTTTCTGTCGGTTGACCGTGGAAAACAGGTTTTCGGTAAAAACGTTAAATATCATATATTTCAAGAATGTGAACGGTGCAAATGGACAAAAAAAAATTAGTAAAATACAAATAATTTATTTTCTTTCACAAGTTATTCAATTCAATTCATTTATTCATCAAATATAAGCTAACAGTTTACACCAAATCGCTTATATCTATTCTAATACTACAAAATTACATCAATCATTTTAATTAAAACTTCTTAACATATACATTAACAAACGGAGTAACATAAAATTTGTAAACAAAAAACAACCTTATACAGACAACAAAAATTGCAATTAACAACTATTTCTTCATATTTAAATAAATATGCACATGTTTAGCGATTGTCCATTGAGAATCAAAAAATAAATCTGCCTCAGGAATATATTTTAGAAAATCATTTATTAACTTAATTGCTCTAGCAGTGGGAGTGTTGTTGGTGTTGTGGTTATGTACAGACTCAGCACATAAGCTACTCAAAACTGTCAAATTTTCCCAATGTACCTTGAACCTAATACCTTAGCGACAAAGTTGAAAATCTATTAAAGAAAGACAGATTATAGTAGCTTGATGTGCAGGCGTCTGTACTACATCTAGTGGTTGAAGTGGCTTTTTAGACAATAATTGCCTGTGTTAGGTCACTTCGCTCTTCCGAAGCTTCCGAAAGTTACGTGGTGCACCAACAATTTTGAATCTTATTATCTTAAGAAAACATTTAAAAAATCATTGAACACTAAACTTTTACACACTAAACAAGCGTTCTGTTGACGTTAGTTAGGACTGTTAGAAGGTATCTAGCTGGGTATGTCACGTGGCTTTTCTGTAGTCGATTCTATTACGAGCAGATCTGGCTATTCACTCACTAGATTGCTAGTTAATCCTCAATGGAAAGTGGCGCGATGAGTTCAAAAGTACAAAAGACTTATCTGCGGTGGGCGTGCACAACACGTGGTGGCGTCGACCGGCGCAGGCGCATGCAGACAATCGCCGCCGCTGGCAAGGCTGGACATCAAACACTAGTGTCACTTTGGTTGTGCTTAAGACGTTGACCTTGTTTTTTAGAACCATATATAACGTGTAACAGAATAAACGCAAGACCCCTCGTGCGGTGTCTCTGACCGTGAAACTGAACATCTTTTGTTCTACGAGTTCTTGAAATTCGCAAAAAAAAAAATACTTTGTATAGGAACAGACGCAATCAGCTGATCCACATGTATGGTAAAACTAAAAAAAAAATATGAATTTCCAAAATTCATAGAACAAAAGTTGTTCAGTTTCATGGTCTGAGACACCACACGAGAGGTCTTGCGTTTATTCTGTTACACGTTGTATAGGCACCTAATTAAATCACCGCATATTCTAATGATGCGTACTAATTAACTATTTTGCAATTCTTAATCGCAAAAATTTACGTACGTAATCAAACAAATTACTAATCGGTATCGGATTGTCACTTCCTATTTCGGTTATCACGTGCAAGACACGCGATATTTCGTCATACTGCACCAAATAATCAAAATAAACAATAAGAAATTATTCGCATAAACTTAATAAGTCATGCATATGATTGATACACACTCGTACACAAATAGATATGTGACAATATAAGTACATCTGTGAAGAAGTTAACTATTATAGATAGTTTATAAACAAACCACTCGATTAAGATTATAATAATAGGTACACACACGCTTCTGTCTTATAAACTTCTAATATAAAGCTGATGACTCATGTGTTGAAACTTGCAACTCGTGCCGCTAGTAAATTCCACTGGTAGACCCCGTTTGGTGCCAACACGAAAATGATCGGAAATGTATCCCAGATTCATACCGAATTCCCTTATCGTGTTCAAGAGTTTCTCTTGTATAATCACTTTCTCAGCCAGGCTTTACTGGGCCACTGATCAGAAGGCTTCTCATGCAGAAAAAGAACTAACTACTTAGCATTGCACCCCTCGTTTTCTTGCAACGTGTTGCAAATTCAGCACTTTCAAAGGACAGACCCAGGTCCAGGTGCCATATCGTCGACCTAATTCTAATATGGTGTAAGTCATAATTGTCCAGGATGCAAAAAAATCTTTTGATTCCGTAAAGTTCTTAGGAAACTTGAAAAAATGAATGTTGTATCAAGAATATTATTTAATTTGCTTTAATGTATTACCCTATTGTTATATAGATATAACACTTTTGGATCACTCCACCTAAAAAATCTTTAATTGCAAATAAAATGGTTGTTTGAGACTTACGCCGTATTAGAATTAGGTCGACGATATACAGTAACACCTACCCTACACCCAAATTGGCTCTATTTACACAACACCTGAGAGAAGAAGTCGACCAAACACATTGGTGGAACTCCATGTTGCGTCTCTAATTGTCTGTCCTGTGACTGGTCGAGTCTTGCACGTATCTTCTCCGCTCAGCTCGTCTCCACGTTGTTGTAGACCGGGCCTTACTTGCCTACTTGGAAAGCATTTAGGTCCGTAGGTCCACCATAGCATTTGAAAAGGTCATTAATAGGCTTGCTCTTTGATCATCAACGAATCTATAGACTGCCGATTCTGACTTCATTACTGGCACAAAAAGTTTTCCGCATCAAAAATCCATTTTAATGTATGGCACCTCATCTTCCAGATGGTATCGACGGCAAGCAGGCGCGACGCACCGGCACTAGTGGTCCACTGGGAGAGCTCTTCGACCACGGCCTCGACTCCTACTCCGCTGTTCTCATACCCACCTATCTCTACAGCATATTTGGCAGGTACCTACCTCATTGTCTGGCGTAACTATGTAGTTCGTTTTTTTTTGCATTATCTATCATTTTATAGATATCAATAGCCATTATGACTATGGAGTTTCAATAGCTAATTTACTTTGACCTACTATTTGAGGTCGCGACCCGGTCACGTCCGTGCAGGGCGCGGGATAGGGTAGGGGTGGTTTGGAATTGAAATGCGACAATAGGCAGAAAACACTTAAATGTAGCAATTTTAGATCGGGCTTTGTAATCTGACTGGGTGCTAAGCATATAACAAGTTGCTGCTGAAATAATAGGTTGGAGAAATAATTAACTACCTAAGAATTTTTATCAACGAGCTTATACTCATATTGAACAGAACTTATACAATACAAGCTCAAAGCAGCTACCAAATGCGATGGCGATAAGCGACGGTTCAGAATTTTCCGGGTAACTAACGACGCATGTCAAAGGTGGCACGCGATTCATGAAGTTCCTGAACTGAAATTAAGAAAATGTTGCCCAGAAACGGTGAGCGTAATATGCATTTGTTATTTTTTTGCTGACAGTTGGTCACGCAGGCAATTGTCACGCGATTCCTGAAGTTGGCCAAAGAAACATGGGCCTTCGAATCTTAGCCGAAACAAGACAATAATTCACCTCAAGATGATAATAACAAATTGAGTAAAAATTGCTGTCAGTGATTACTTTAATGCTCGTCCTTGACCATTGACTTTTTGTACGTAATCACAATGTAAGTGCAAAGTACGGAAGAAACATGGTAGATATTAGACGCGACTTCCATAATAATAGCTGTCGTATCAAAACGACATTACGTGACAGTGCTAATTATGGTCAAAGAATAGGTACGAAAGTCATCATCACTGTCTAGAATAACCCAGGGTCAGACTTAACATGAACACCCTGTACGTTCCCTTTGCTGGGACATGGGGCGCCTCTTGGTGAGGAGTAGGCTTTAATCCACCACTTGGGACCAGAGCGGGTGGGTAGATGACTTGGTCTTTGTGAATTTTCGGTCTCCTCGATTAGAGTTAGACCCTTTCTTTTCTGCCAAGTTCCACGGTAATATGCGTCCATTGGACCGTTGTACAGGAGTTTTTGGCCTACTGCATTGCTGTGCTGTGTTGAAATAAAAAGGTCTTGCACCTCAACTCTGGGAATGAAATACCAAAGCTTTTTATACATATTTCTATCAGAATACCAAACGTAGGCGGTCAGTAATAGTTTATTTTTAATGAGCTTAGATAAGTTATGTCAGATTCTTCGTAACAAATTAGATAGGTTATCGCTAAAGGGCAGAGCTGTTCAATATCCTGCACTCAGCTCGATAATGTGTTATCGTGACGGGACCGGGATTTTTCTATCGATCCTGATTCGCTTCCGACTTTGATTGATATTTACTTAATACAAAGTATTTGAAAGGCCTGAAGTTTGGACGTTATTTACTGCTACTGAAGGCATCATTTAGTTAATGACGAGGCCCCCCTCTAGAGGGCCAAAGCCTGCCGGGGTCGCGGGACTTATAGAATTACCGTGACCCTGGAACATAAAGGGCTATTGAAGGACACCGTGGACTTTAGTCAGTACAAGTCTGACAGTCCTTCCCGCTCTGCCCTGGGTGGGAGGACTCATTTGATGATTTTAGCAAGATAAAAAAAGGCATCATTTAGTTATTACTATTACTAGGATATAAAAAATATTATTTCCCTTTTATAATCGGATTTTGTTAAAAAATTTCAATGGTTTTTAACTTTAATGCACGGCCCCCTAATTATTTTTCTAAAATAAAAGTAGCTTAAGTTAGACCTTATAACATCAACTATCTGCCAGTAAAAATCGGTCCAGCCGTTTCGGAGATTAGCCGGAACAAACAGACAAAAATTGAAAAAAAAAAAGTGTTTTTGTTATAAGTGCCGTTAAATAAAATATATTTTCATATGCATTAAGTAAAAAGCTGTTATTTATATATTACAAACAGGCACTTTAATTTTATGTATTTGTATAGATTTTGCTATGTGCCAAACGTCCCCCCATGTAAAATACTGGTATTCAGCTGCATCCGGATAGACAGGAAGCCTACCCCAAGATACATAGTTGGGATAAGACTAGGCAAATGTTCTAAATCTAAACGGAAATACAGTGGAGAAAATGCTTATAATTGCAAAGTAGCTTTTTTGTTCATCAACGAAATATATCAAGATTATCTCGCTAAACTACGGTTTTATGCTACCTAATTATACTGTTATCACAAATCGGGCCATGTGTTTAGTTAGCATATTATCGCAACATCCATTTGTAAGTAGATAAATAACATTGCCGATAGAAGGCTTAGTACAATGATTAAACTTTTTTCTATGTAATGATGGTACTTTTTCATCAGTTCGACGACGGGCGTCTGTACCTAATTGACGAGCACTTCACCCGCGACTTCGTCCGCAAAAATTGTGATAGCTCGGCTAATAAGCATATTGTAAATATAATTTTTAGCCTATAGCACCCACGAATCATGTAGCTTTCTGCCAGTGAAAGAATTTTTAGAATTGGATCCGGAGATTACTCCCTACGTACAAATTTACAAACAAATTTTACCTCTTTATAATATTTTTATAGATAATTTATTAATTAATGCTGAAAATCATGACTGGCATGGTAAGAGATTCTGTATGACGTGCATAAGAAGCACTTACCTAATCAAGTCAGCATCAGTGTTAATTTTATTTTGAATAATAATTTATGGAAAATCAAGGCCTGCCAGTGTAACTGCTCACTTAACGTAGAATGTATTTGATTTGTGATTCTTCATATGCATGTGTGATGTGTGTGTGCATGTGTGTATGTATGTGTGTGTGAATGTGTGTGTGTATGTTTCCTTTGTGAAATAATTTACTTATTATTTTTGTCTAACTAATTTAAAGGTATATAATACGTAGGTAATTTCCCGCCTTTAGAAATTATTAACTCAACTATTTTCTATCGCAAGTTCTTAGTTTTATTTAGGTAAGTTAATTAATTTTACTTACTGAACTAACATAAGTAAAATTTAACCGTCGGATCGATGCCGGAAATGAAACCTTGTCTATCATAATATGAAATATTTATTCATATACGAGTACATTACCATATTATTAAGTTTATTTAACTTTTAAATATTTTTAAAGGACGGAGGTCACACAAAAGATTGGCAAACAACAGCACTGGATAGGGATAAGTGGAAAGAGGGAAGGGAGGCCTTTGCCCTGCAGTGGGACACAAATGGATGATAAAAAAAAAAGGTCACACAATCATAAATTGTGCTTAGTATTGAACAGTTTACAGCATGATCTTTTTCACCCCCGTTTCGCTCTAGTTATGTTTAACTGATATGGAAAGGGCAAGCTTCGTTAAGCTATCAACCAAGCACAAGTCCAGAATATCGGCTGCTAATTAGAAATTCCAGATAAAAAACTCGAATAAGACTGGCCGACCTGGGAATCGAACTTAGGACTTTATGCCCAGCAGTAACTCTTGCGACCCAAGTATAATAAGTAACCCAGTATAATGACTAACCCAGTATAATGGTTAAAAAGATCCTTAACGAAGCCGAATGGCACTGGTTCCCCCCGTCATTGTGATTTTTGTTCTGTAACTGGGAACCTTCTAGTTACGGAGATATTAGAGGTCGAAGTTCCAACTATTTCACAATGAAAAGTTAAAAAGTTTTTAATGTTATAACATCGTTTTTTTCTGTTATGACCACATTTCCCTATAACGATTTACCTAATCGTTTTATTTACAAAGCTCTACATGATCGTATGGTTACTGGGGTTCTGCAAGGTCTGCATCCTATGGATGTGGCGGGGATGACTTGCTGCCCCCCCCAGGCGACGCCCATGCCGTCAGGTACGCAGGGCCCAGTGCGGGTTGGTAGATGTAACATGTATAGTAAATGAATTCGTGCAATTTGAATATAAACCAAAGGCACTGAGTCTATACTTTTCTAATGTCGTGTATACATTTTTCTAATACACTGTTTACATTTTTAAGGTATATACACTATTTACTATTTACATAGGAATACATATAACGATATATTTTTAGTACGTTTAAAATATAAAAATATATAAGCATTAAAAAACTATTTTAATTGTTATTTTGGTAAAGTATAATCAATGATCCAATCGATCGGATGATTTTTATAATCGATAAAATAAAATTGTAAATCATCAGTGACGTTTGCTATAGTGATGAAATAACATCATAATATTGTTTAATATTGGCGAATTGAAAGGCTAGATAGAGGTGTATTTACAGTACACCTGGTGCTATACAAGGTGTAAACGGACTCTTTACGAAGCCGTCAACCAAGCATTTTGTACATCAAACTAAGTAACACTGCGCAAAAATTATTTTTGGGAAACGACTTTTTTTAGGATGAAAAATCACGGTTAATACGCTACCAGCTACGACTCAATGTGACGCACTCAGAACATTGTGCTGATGGATGCATTGAATAGTATAGAGGTCATGGAGGTATTTAAAGTCAAGTTAAAATTAAAAGCCTGTATTAAAAAAAAAAAACTTACGAAAAAGTTTTACCTTGAATACCTTCGTAACTAGAAGGTTTTCAGGTATGGTACAGAACAAAAAAAGATCGCAATGTCGGCTTCGAGAAGGGTCTTATGACACTCATTAGGACTATGACTCACATTACCTAACCTTTCGGGAATTACATTCGTGATGAATGATGAATATTATTTCATTTCAGAGATGAAGTGAGCACGCTTCGGTTCCTGTTTCTGATCTGGAACATCTTCTTCAACTTCTACTTGACGCACTGGGAGAAATACAATACCGGCGTCATGTTCCTGCCCTGGGGGTACGACTTCACCATGATCGTGAGTTAATCATACATATCAGTTAATTATACATAATATACCAAATGCAGTCATTCCACAGATATTTAATCTCTGACAGCTAGACAGCAACAGCAAGAAAGAAAGGAAATACATTTTATTATGGGAGACTAAGGCACACAGTAACAGCAAACTTATTTTCATGAGATTATGGATCAGTTTGATTTTGACAGTGATGTAAAGTTGAGAAGTAAAATGATCGGGCTGTGGATGATGACGATTGTGATGATAGTATGGCTAGAATAAGGGAAGAATGTGCTCTCTGCCCCTGCTTTTGTTAACCTAGACCAAATGACAGTTGGGGTAGAATGTGCTCCTCTGCCCCCGTAGCATGACCACCGTAGACAAGGATTTCTTTGACGGAAGAATCGACAAGTGACAGATAGTGCAAAGAAATCTGTCATTGTGTCGACACAATCTGTCATTTTGTCGATTCTTCCGTCAAAGAAATCCTTGTCTACGGTGGTCATGCTACGGGGGCTGGTCTAAACCGATCTTGACTGAAGAATTGATTATTCTGATGTTTTATTGCACACAGAATTGAAAGATATGGCTACCTACCAGTAGCGAACGGTCAATTTTTGTAGGAGGTAAGCCGGAGTACATATCTTTAATGTGTTTATATTATTTGCCTATAGAATACTGACTGCGCCATTTTTCAAAGGGAAGTCAGTAGGAATCGAGTTGTTTGGAACCTTCGCCACTGGTACCTACATATCAATTGTAATAATATAGTTTACGTACAAAGTTGAACTTAACAAAGAATTAAGTTTTCCTACAAAAACCTTATTTCGGTTGCGAGATTTGCAAAAGAGGATATAAATGCATAAACAGTACATTTAAAAACTTTAATTAATTTTTGTAAACTAAACTAATCTGTGATTAGCACACAATACATACTATGCGTAATACAAACAATACATGATTTGTTTTGAGAAAGAAGCAGCATGCTTGAAACTTGACGCATTCATTTGTTTTTCTTGGCTTATAGGAAGTATCTACATTGTGTATTATTGTGATTTCTTTGTGAACGGAACGGGATTGTTTTAATCAGTATATTTAAAAGAACGTCTACCTCATCGCATATGCAAATAATTGCAGGAACTGTACTGAAATGTTATGCCACAGTATTATGATCTTGCCGACATTGAAAGTAAATACAATCCGAGCGTGTAACCAGTGTGTGTGTTGTACTTAAATGTTATTCAAAACACATGGGGATAACTCTACTGGAAAATCTTAGAATTTTTATTAGTGCTTCTTTTTTGTATCCCAATATGACAAAGCACGGTAAAATAAGTAGCTGCTGCCAGCGCCCATATACCAGTGACAAGAGCTGATGATGAATCGGTGCTTCTCAGAAGCCTCAAGGGATGAAGTACAACAAACAATGATAATACTAACTTGTAAATACAAAATTATACGTTTCTAATTAAAAAAAATAATGAATTTCCATACAAAAATACATTTCATCCCCTATGGGATACCATACCTATGTATGAACTGACTCCAGACAAGACTCCAGCGGTTTATAAGCTACATTGTCTGACAGTGAATTTAAGATTTATGTTAAGATGTCTTACCACACAAATCTCCTCCTCTGCCAAGCCTTTTCGCAACTATGTTGGGGTCGGCTTCCAGTCTAACCGGATGCAGCTGAATACCAGTATTTTGCATGAAGCGACTGCCTATCTGACCTCCACAACCCAGTTAGTACTGCGTAATACGATACCCTTGGTAAGACTGGTTGTCAGACTTTTTGGATCACTGACTACCTAACGATTGTCGAAGATCTACAAATGACAACCGAGACCAACGGCTTAACGTGCAGCTTTCCGAGGCACGGAGGAAACTCGGTATGTAATGGGTGGTCACCCATCCACAGACCAACCTAGGCAAGAAGGGCTTAACCAAAAGATCGACCCGAGCGGCTGTTATTATTTACCACACAAATCTATTGGTATATTTACATATTTTTCTTTTCAATTTCTCCCAGGGTTCCTGTATCCTCCTGCTGGTGACATCTGTGTTCGGGCCGGAGGCGTGGCACATCCCTCTGCCGGGCGGCATCGCGCCTGGCGTCGCGTTCGAGTTCGTGCTGTACTTCTCTGCTATGCTCACCAGCCAGACTGTCATCTTGTGGAATATTTACAAGTGAGTTTCTGTAAACAATGAGTTTGTGAAATAAACTCATCCGTTGTCAATGTTCGATCATTTAAAAGGGCGGTAATTCACTTTTCCCTATCGCTGCATCCTGACACTGCCGCCGC
Source organism: Noctua comes (assembly GCA_963082995.1). NCBI lineage: Eukaryota > Metazoa > Arthropoda > Insecta > Lepidoptera > Noctuidae > Noctua > Noctua comes. The sequence continues at coordinate 6,221,976 of OY720277.1, forward strand.
CGCATTATTCTGCGCAGTTTTAAACACAATTTCCGTAGAACATGGGATTACAATGCCTACTGTCTATCATAGTCTATACCTCTCTCTATGATAACAAAGGTTCGACCGAGTAAGAGATAAGTTTGATTGAAATCGGAACGGGCCCAAACGTGTGACGTAATACCCTACCACTGGGCAAAGATATTTGTCCTTTACTGCTTAGGAGTATCTATCTACATTATTACCATCTAGATAGCAGTTCCTGCTACTGTCTCAGACTACTTGGGGTCGCCGCAACAAGATGTTTTGTTCGATTCTCCCCAATCGATTCGTCACGCAATCGTTTAGTGTTTATTCCTCACACTATCCATCCATCTCTGCTTTGGCCTTCCTCTCCCTCTCCATTCATAAGTCTTATAGTACCGTATCTCTTTCACAAATATCATTTATACATACAAATATGTCGCCTTTTCCAGGTCATACCGCGACGGCACCGGCAAGATGCGTTCGTTCAGCGAGGCGGTGCGTCCTCTAGTCCCGCTGTTCATATTCTTCGCGCTGAGCTCGCTGTGGGCCATCTACTCGCCCAACGACATCATCAACCGAGCGCCCAGGATCTTCTACATACTCACCGGAACTATATTCTCAAATATTAATGTAAGTATTTATATTTTCTGCAATTTCTACTTCTTCGTGTTGCTTAGACGACGGTATTATAAAATTTTGTGGGTCCAAAAACTTCCTTGGCTTCGATGGTGGTAACGCAGACTTAATATTGCTTGTTTTGGGGCATAGAGGTGTATTAGGAGGTGGACACAGTATAGTATGTGGTGGATATGGCAAATAATCTGGTGTATATTGTAATGAAGTAAATTTTCCCGACACTAGGATAGCTTGATTAATAGTTTTCCCGGTGTAGTTATATACGTACAGTCATGCATTTACGCATTGTGAAGTGACTGACGTCGGTGTTCCTTTACTGGCCCACCCACTAGTTTAAGGGAATAAAAAATAACTAGCGAAATGTGGGTGTACGCACGACGGCCAATCAAGCTATACAAAACCAGTTTATGCGGATCCCTCATTGTTTAGAAAATCTATACAAAGCGAGGCCAAGTTATACTGGAAATGTACAGCTTCATGTGCCGCCGTGTGTACTATTAGGTACACCTCTGCCGATTACAGACGTGATGCTATGTATTTCAGTGTCGTCTAATTGTGTCACAAATGAGCGATACTCGTTGCGAAGCCTTCAACGCCCTGCTGATTCCGTATGCGCTGGTGATGTGCATGGTGTTCGGGTCCGCGGTGTCGGCCGGCACGGAGCTCTTGCTGCTGGCCGTGCTCTGCGTCATCAGCTCCATCGCACATATTTACTATGGTACTAACGTGGTAAGTTAGAAATAATAAATTAATACTTCATATAATAAACTCCTGAGTGCGTTCTAAATCGCGCTGTCGTTAAGTACCCTATTGTTTCTGGCCGTATGATACGCTCAATTCCGGTTTATACGTTTTTTCTTGTAAGCAAGCTTCTAGTCAACTTTTCTAAACTAATGAATGCTTCGTCAATGGCTTCGTTATAAAGTATGTAAGGAGAGATGCTATTGGTTTTACTATTAGCAAGTCTTTCTTTTACAAATTTTTCATAAATATTAAACAAGGTAACTTATTTTTTTTTCTTTTTTTTCCAGGTTCAGGAAATGTGTGATCATTTCAAAATTGAATGTTTCCATATCAAACCAAAGATAAAATAAGTTAATTTAAAATAGTTTCCGACTGGAAGCTGTGAATTATAGCAGAAATATTACATTAAGAAGTACCTAATACTCTTGTATTGTGGTTGTATTTAGAAATGAAGGTATGCGATCATGTAGGTACCAACAGGAATTGTCCACGGGAGTACTATAAGTACTTACATGTATATTATTTATGGCAATTATTGCCGGTTGAAATTGAGCGAATTATTTATATTTATTTACAGTAGAAACTTATTTTGGACTGTTCGTACTTTTTGGTGCTCTGTTTTCTTGCCCAGTGGCTTAAAATCATCTTTTCCAAATTATATGCAATCATGCATTGTACGCATAGTTGCGTACCTTCATTAAAAACTACTGTTTCGTAGTACTAGCAGCTCTTTAGAATGTTAAAGTAGCAAAAATTTAGGCCCTAATGAGTGTATACTTTTGATTTTTAAAATCAGATAATTATGCTGTTTGAAGCAAGCATTTATGATACTATTAATACTAATTTATCCAATACTATTTTCCGAGTGATATTTTCAAATATATTATTATTATTAGTTCTATAAACTGAGGACCAACAAACGAAATCAACTGATTTTAATGCATTATTCACGATGGATTTTCTTGGTCTATTTTTTTAAGTCTTGTAAATATAACTGTAGTCCAGGGTCAAGATTCATAATTGTGTTATTATGTTTGTAACAATATTGGGCGGGCATTTATTGAAAATTAAATTTAAGAACTTTTAGTCCTCATAGAATAAGACTAAATTAAAACGTTACTAGTAACGCTAGTCATGTTTATTAGGTAATAAATTGTTACTCATGCCATATAATATGTCATACAGTAGATGTGTAATTTCATGCCAAATGTTTCCATTTAGGTTAAAGTTTAGTCAATTTTATCAAATTTAATACTTTCTATTAAGTAGTAGGTGTCTAGTGTACATGTATTTTTATATACTGATCTTCTCGTCTTATATAAACTCATGTTATAGATAGCATGTAATGTTATTGTTAGATACACTTGATAATGATCTGATCCAAATCTCAGGTTGATATACGCGTTCCTCCTTTATATACAATATTGTTAGTTTTTATTTTGTGGGACAAGGTATATGAGTATATTCCAATGTTTTGTGATGGATTTAGCATGTTTAGTTTCCTTTTTGCAACTTTATACTAGATAATTGATACTTTTCTAGCAGTACGATTATGGATGAATTCAACCAAACTATTATACAGATTATGAGTCTTATCATGCAAATAAATTTTGAATGATTGACAATTCTTCCATACCAAGAACCTCACCCGCAAAAAATATTTGCATGACAAACTAGTTATAAAAGTTTGTTCAAATTCGCCCTATGTACTGTAAATCTTGTCACGTTTTAGGGCAAAACATGTCACTGAGACCAGTATAACTATTCACAACCATTCAACAGGCTGCCATATTGAAAATGATTGATGACCTGTTGTGTATTTAAAAACATTCAAAATCACCTCATTTCAGTCACAATCAACTTTATTTAAATTTTATAGTTTCCAAATTTGTATTCATATTCTATTTGGGACAAAAGCTTGACAAATGTGAATATAGACCAACCGCTTTAATGAGTTCTCACAAAGGTATCAATTTAAATGGAATATTCTGACATATTGGTACAATTAGTATCATAATACCTTTGTGGATTATGATTATTTTAAAGCAAATAACCTGAGAGATATTGTTAAGACTTTGTGGACGCTTAATGTGCTTGATGGAGCAAGGCGGAGGACGCGGAGGAAGCGGTCAGTCTATAGCTATGGTGATGAATGTCAGTCTATAGCAATGTCGAATTATCCAAATCACGGATATAGAATTGTGTACTGTAATATTAATCAACTATTAATCTAAATTACCACATTGTACGATAGCACAAAAAGGCATATTAATATAAAGTTTTTAACTAACAAATTGTTTTCGCCCTAAAGCATCTTTGGTATTTAAAGTGAGGGTTGCTCAATATTGTACCTGTTTTATTTTAATAGTTATTACATACACCTTGAGGTTTTAAACCAACGGGTAGGAACTGTAAAGCGACTCTGCCTCATCTACATTTCAAGTCTTGTATTATCAATAAAGGACTTTATTTAATTTGATTTTGTTTATTTTCCCTCCATATAAAGTTGACGGCTCTCAGGATAGTCAGTTAAGAGTCGCTTTTTTGGACACCCAGAACCTTTTAATAACTCTGAATGTAAACTTCTGACCGCTAAAAGCCACTCTTAACCAATAAAGCATTGACTGGTATCAAATCAGTTTCTTGTTTGAAAACATGACAAAATGGCTTATCATTGATTTCAAGGTAAACAAGATTGCAATAAAGACTAAATAATATTGTTAGTACCTACTGAAAAATGTAAATAAATTATTCATCAGTATTACTCCACTTATTTATCACATTAATCTAACCTAATGCATTATACCCAGCAGTGTGTGTGAAGTCAGGCTGTGGACGACGATGATCTAAGTGACAATCACATTGAAAGCAACTACACTACCAAAACATATCTACCTCATAAAAAAATAAAATACTCATCCTCAATAACATGCACAAAATATTCAATCAGTATGAAACATCGCCCCTTTATTAATTCTAGAAGATCAGGCAGCTATGCTTAAATTAAAACAAGCAATTGTTTTACGATAACTCACATTTATTATAAGGAACAACAATAAATAGTTTGCTCTAGCCTAAGGTACTAAGCGTTTCATTTACTTCATCACTCAACGACATCAGTTTTCTCCATTGTTCAGGTGTCATGCTAATGCCCTTCTTGCCTGGTAACAATTCACCATTCTTTTCATAGAATTCTCTTATATCTACATATACCTTTCCTTTGAACTCCCTGATTTTAAGCAATTTCTTTCCTTGTATAACCCAAGTTGGCTCTTTATCTTCTGTCCTGCTGCCCATTTTGGCTTTTTTTTCGGCAGGAGGGTTTCTCTGCAAATAATAAAACAGCGTATTTGAAGAGTATCTTAGAGTATTGCAATTAATTGTTAAAGTTATTATATATAGTATTGCTTATTGGAATACAGGCAAATTCTTCAAAGATCAAACTCAATTGGCAAGTTGTTAAAACCAATATACTTATTGGAAGTTAGAAGAGTGATAGAATATAACAGGAAGAATGTAATTACTTGTTCCTTAAATAACTCAATAAACAAAGATGGCTTAGATGGCAACAGAAGTGTAACACATGGTGACACAAAACAGTAAAAAAAAGTTGTTTGTATAAAATTATATCAAAAGTAATACACAAGCATAATATAACGAGTAACATTTATTTATTTAACATAGAGACAGTAATAGTAATGTTATTTTTGCAATTCTGTCTGTGGTAATTTCCACTACATAAAACATTTCAAAACAACGCCCGTGAGAACTCCTCAATAACCTATTCACTTTATTGTCAAGGAAAAATAAACAACTTTGTACAACACAGCAGTGAAAAGGTCGGAAATATAGTTCTAGCATGTTGCTTTTGAAATGTTGGCCATTTGCATTTACACGTGCAATAGAAACGTGGACGTAACTAATTCCTAAATTTCTTTTGAATGTATTCCATACATAGCGAGATTTACATTAATTTTACTGGACAAGAAAACTTACATCGACTGGTCCATCGTCACTATCAGAACTGCTGGAGCTTGCTTGCTTCTTGTGTTTCGGCATATTGTAGTTAACACAGCTTATCTAAAACAGTATTTTAAAATATAAATACTTTGCGGACTTTACCCTATTTTTTGCAACACAAAGAAAGTTAAAGATTTGGTACAAACATATTTAAATCCAAAAATATATTACTTCTTAACGCTACAGTAGCTTTATCTTGCCGGTGAACCTCGAAAAACTTTTTTATGAACTATTCCAAGACAGTGTTGCCATATAAAAGGTTTTAACCTAATTACCTTATTACTGTTAGATGTCAACAATATTTTTTCAAAATATTTTGCTCAAATAAAATTTATTCTCTTTGAAAGTGTCCTATAAAGTAGCGATATTTGCTGTACAGAAAATCCTTAAAAAACTGTCCCAATTTAGTTTTTCAGAATCGTCAGAATTTTCAGATTTTGTAAAAGGCTACAATATTTTGAAGTCGTTTTGGTTCAGGCTCCGTAAGACGAGATGAAAATCAATGTTGTTGAACATTGTTAGTTTTTGGCCCTATTGGAAAACTGAAAGTAGACCCCGGCACGACGGATTCGTCTGAAAGTTGAAACTATTCATAGAAAAATTTTAGCGTTCTCTCATCACGCCCTAGGCCTACGAGCCCCACCTGTTCAGCTTTCAAGATTTCATGCTGACAAACCCTCTGACTTCCAATTATGCAGGACCGCAAAACAACGTATAATTTAGCCATTCTGTGGCTATTACTATCAATATCATCAACTTGAAATGAAACGACAAATATTTTGACATGAGACGTCAACATTCAACAAATACAATTTAAAATCGATTCTTGAGGTTATGATAAGGTCTTGAATTACCATTTAATTAAATACTTCAGAAAATATACAATTGGTTACTATAATGTTAGAACCATGGAACTGTGCTACTCTTTTACCACCTCCAGTAAACATGTTTTTATGTAGAACCAAATTCGGTAAGAGGCATTCATTGTTTACAATTAATTTAATTTAAAAAAGTTTTTGTAGCTCAGAGAACATACAAAAACAATAGTTCTAAATCGTCGACAGTATCATCATCCTTACCCTTGTTCTATTTTATTTGAGGCTAGCTCATAATTTCCTTCTGTGATTTTAAATCATTATTTACGATTTTATCAGTACCACAAGGCCACCTCATTGAAATTGACTCAAATGTGTATTGTGTACACAATCATTCGACTAAAATGTATTTTCTTTTCCAGATGTATCAGCATTAAAACATGTATTTAATAACATTATCAAGGTGTTATCAAAGCAGTCGCCTTTACACAAAGAAAGTGCTATTTGCTCCAGATTTCTATATAAATATGATAAGAAATTCCGCAATGATATAGGATACAGGAATTTAAGGAAAGTAAACACAGCTCTGAAGAAATACCTGGCTTTAAACCTATTGAGAGAAATTCAAAACTTTTCATTAGCTCTGCCATCAGATTATGATGATCTGTATTTACCAACAAGGCAGATGCTAGAATTTGTTTTGTTAAGAATTATAGCTTTTTCAAAGATAATGTTGAGGGTTTGTGTTTGCTCAAAACAAGCAGCAGTGTTTTATTTGGACAGGATAAAGAGAGGCGAGAGTCACTGGATGAGCTTGTTACCGTATTCCCTTCTGAGTAGACTGTGGTCTATGAGCATGGTGCTCCTACAGCATACTACAACCTGGTATTCAAACCTGTATCCCTATTTAACTAAATTACAACTGAAAGGCCTCGATATTCTCCCAGACAACTATAAACTTCCTGAAGATTTGGAACAATGGTTAGACCTGAAACATGTTGATGACTTTGGTAGATTTGATTGGGCTCAAAAGAAATACATTGACATTGATAATGCCTCAATTGATGGTGATGATAATGATATGTTTGACAATATACTGAGCTATGTAAACAAAATTAATGAAGATAAAACTGAATCAGATCAGGAAGAAGCAAATGAACCATTGCCAGCATTGGAAGAATGGCAAGAGGACCCATTACCAGAGCCAACTGAATCAAAAATAGATCATGGTGAAGTATTATCTAGAGAAAGTTTTGAAGTTCTTCTCGGCGCCAAGAAAAATATTATAAAGTACAACAAAACTGATCCTCCTCCAACACCTGTGAAAGTAATTGAACATTCTTATAAGAAGATAACAAATTCTAACTCTTTAAAGAAATTTATAGAAAGAGAAGAAACCTTCAGAAATGAATCTGATAGTAAATCCCTAACTAGCCATTTGAGCCTCATGCAATGGCATGCTCTCAAAACTGCTTTACTCAAGCTTAATGACCCTCTCACCAACAGAAAAATAGACAAGAAGTTCCTTAAAATATGGAAACAAAAATGTTTAGACTACATGTAATAAAAGTTTTTATTAATAATATTTGAGTTTTATATTGTTTAAATAATACTATTTACAGATACAACAATTGTTACAGCACCATTTTTAGATGAATAACTATGCACATAATCAGGCATTTAAATAAACATAATGCATTAAAAACAGTATATCAGGTACAATTACATATGTGCAGGAATATTTCATGATATTCTGAATGATACATATTTTAAATACCAATTTATTATGATATTTCGGGAACTTGTCACCAATACCTTATTTAGAGGAGTTCCCGCAAAGTAACTCTTGTACAAAAAACTATTATTGTACATAATATTCATACAACATTATGCTTGCCTTTCCTACTAGGATTAGACATCAGTACTTACAGATCGTACATGATCTCTTTTTGCACATATTTATCGTAATTCTTCTCTGCTATCTTATAAACTCTGCCTACTTTTTATTGCTCAGCAAGCTTGAAGCAGATTATAGTAGCTCCATTTAAAGTGTAAACCCGATTAGCATAGGCCTAAGTGAACATGTTACAAACCCTTTAAAAAAAGAAAACTACAATTGTTCCAGATTGCACAGATTTTAAAGTTAGGCCATTTTTCATTCATCTTACATTACAAAAATAAAATTTTATAAAAGGAATGTACATACTACATGGTGTTGTTAGTTTCTTGTTATAAAGTTAAAGTGGAATGTTAGGTTTGGAATGCAAATAAATAATAAGACATCATTTGTGCAGTAGAGAAACAAATTAGGTCAAAGTATTATTTTCTTGTGTTAGACAGCTTTTGTAAGCGCGCCTTCAGGCCACCTTCTTTTTTAGGCTGAGTGATAGGTTTCCTTTCTTCCTGAAGTTTTTTGGCTTCTTTTAATCTGTAACAATATAAAATTCAACATTATTGTATAAACCGTAACATCTTGATCTATGTACAGTACACCTCAACCGTTTGTAAACTATGTTCTTAGGAAAGCGGTTTACTGACTGTTGAGGGAGAACAAATAAGTAATTAAGTAGTTTTAAAATTATTAATTTTATCCCTCCTTCCTCCTTCCTTTTCTTCTTATTCCTCCTTTATCTTATCTTAAATTTATAGGTTAAGATTTCATGTTTTTCCTTTCATTTAATTTATCATGTTTGTTAGAGAGATTTGATCCTCATGATTGACCCTATCGATTGATGCCATAAAAGTACAGGATGTTATTTTTTTGGAATTTAGCCAGTTCGATTCCCGAGCGTGACAAGCGAATTTTCGAAAATCTTTGAACACAGATTTATTTATTTTTATAAATAAAGGAATGTTTTCTTTGTGTAAAATTTTCTATCTCCATTATTTAGAGTACTTTCCCTCCAGGTGGCGTTGAAAAATTCCACCCTGTATAATATTGTTCTGATTTCCAGAAATACTTTAAATAAAACCTTACTTTAGTACCTTTTGTTACGTTCCCACAGACAAACCGTGAAAACGGTTTTGTGGGGCATAGTTCGTAAGTAAGATTTTTATAAACTTTGTTTTGATAAATAAGTAAATAAATAATAATAACTAGTATGTCGAACAGTACACAATCCTCCTTTTGAGCTTCACTGTATTCGGCAGGGCTGCCAGATTGTATAATTGGATACAAAAACTATATCCTCTTTGTATCCTGGACCCTCATGTATAATTGGATACGGAAAGTATAAATTCTATTATCTGAGTTTTCTATGGTGAAATGTTTTAAGTTGCCATATACATGCGCGTTAAGCCTGTGAGTACCGTAATAAATAAAAAATAACGTCGGTAAGTTCACGTGATTAATCATTATTGTGAATGTTTAAAAAAAATTAAGCACTGTTTGTATCCTAACTTTCAATTTTGTATAATTTCAAAAACATTGCCGAATAATTTAAAAATATCTACTGGCAGCCCTGGTATTCGGGTGAAAAGTATGAGACACGTAAACACCAGCAATACTTACTTTTCTTTAATCGCTATTTGTTCTTCCTTCTTATAAATATCTTTGAAATCGCTACAAAATGAGGTCCACAGTGAAAAAAATTCTTTCGGTTCACAGTCTTCCAATTTGCCGCATTTAGGAGTGTACTGATAGAACTTTACAGTCGCTATGAATTTCGTACGGCACTCGTCTAAGTTTTCGTTTTCAGTCTTAAGTTTCTCTTCGGCTGCGTTTAGGAATACGGTCATCTTGTCTTGGAACACCTCTAGCCTCCTCTTTCCTTCGTCTGTCGGCGAGTCTTCGTTGAGATTTTGTGTTTGAGCGTCGGTCTCTATCACTTTCTTCGTTTTATCTTTGCAAGCTGTAATTGAAAAAAAAAAAGTCGTTATTAATTTACTGTCTCAATTTGGAAAAGATATTCTATTAAAAGATATATTGTACGTAAGTAGTAAATGTCATACATTCGACGCTCGAAATACAAACCACGAGAAGGGAGAGAAGTAGAGTTGACAACTAATTTAAAAAAACCGGCCAAGTGCGAGTTTAACTAGCGCACCGAGGGTTCCGTATAAACTTGTAGGTATTTTGTAATTAAACTACAGATTTCCAGATTTTTTCCTTTACATATGCTGTAAGACATTGCTTCTTGTCAAATTTCATGATTCTATGTCAACGGGTTTTGATTCCCTTGTGAAATCGCAAAATACGCGACATAAACGGTCATATCTTTTGATCGCGTTGACTTACAAGTTTGATTTTTTCGCTGCTCCAAGGGGTAGCAGACCTAGGTATTTGATTTTAATTTCAGCTTGATACCTCCACGCGTTCCTTAGAAAAAGGGTCTTGACAGACGGACAACAAAGTAATCCTATAAGGGGCCGTCTCCACGAGAGAGAGAATCGCGGCGATATTATCGTCGTGCCACGTATTTCGCTCGTGGAGACGGCCCCTTAGGGTTTCGTTTTTGCCGACTGAGGTACGGAACCCAACTCAACCAAGTTGTTTGTTTGACAGAATTGTCGCTGGTGGCGGTGTGAACAATCAACGATGAAGTATTAATTATGAATCTCTTACCGACACAGAATCTACTATCTTTTGTACGTTTCTTTAGCAAGAAAATTGTCGACAGCTAGTCACTTCCTCGTCGACGACGGGACAGGTGCCTATAGCTCTCGGCTGCCTACTGGAAGCCTATCTAGTAACACGGCTTACCATCAAGTTGGTTCCTAAGAGTGGTGAGATTCGTGGCCACATCAGCGAAGTCGAGGGTAGCGGCGCGTGAGACGTCGCCGGGTTCGGGCACAGGTAACGTGCAGCCTTCAGACAGCGCGCCGCCGTACGACCGCATGTATGTGCGCACTATGAAATGCAGTAGTGTCACGTTCGACTGTTTTGACTGTGGACAACATCAATAAGTTTAAATAAATTATGATTGTTCTATTATTATAAGCTTTGGCAACACCTTTATATCGTAGCAGTAAGGGCGGTTCTCGTAGTTCAACAGCAACCAAGTACAGTGGAGGTAACCTGCTGTTTTATTGACCTAACTTCAGCCTTACTGCCAAGGAGTAAAGGTGGATTCACTTTTCTTCTACCAAACCTTTATATTCCTTACGTTTTCTGAACATGTCTGCCTTGTAAATATGTCTACATCTATCTAGTTCGACTTGCAGTCATTATCTGCCTCGACCGCCGGCAGCTTAACGTACCAAAAGGTGCTAAATCATAACAATAGTATAAAAAATATAGTATATAGTGAAAATATGTATCGTGGCGATAAAACGTTAACGTGGTATTATGTCAACATGTGAAAGTTATTTATAAAATTATAATGACTGATATCAGTATCGGGTGTATGATAAAAAGGCCTAATTAGTTCTACGTATTTTGTTGGATTTGTGTCAGGTTTAAAATCCGATAAACTGCGGCAGTTGCCCGTAGGCAATGTTCATATTGAGGATTTATCGAAAAATATGCACAAATTAGGATGGATGGATGTTTGTTACAATCACGGCAAAACGCTTGAACGGATCTGGATGAAATTTGTCACAGAGATAGATTATAGTCTGGAATAGCACATAGAATATTTTTTACTTTTCACACACATACAAATCAAAATTTCCACGCGAAATATGTCGCGAGCAACAGTTGTTAATATTTTTATGATTTATTGATAAAAATCTGTGGGCTTAAAAAAGTAATAGTAGCTTTTAGGTAGCTTTTTTCAATACAATACCTTTCGACTTTTCTATCATCATTATTGCTGTTGGAATGTGACTAGGACTTCTGGAAACCCTTACCTTAACATCCTTCAGTTTTGACAGAATCTCTAGACCAAACCCATCGGCTTGCCCTCTCTGGCCGTTCCCACCATTCATATAGTTGCCAAGAGTCAGAATTATGGCAAATAATTTCTTCAGAGATTCACTGGTCGTTAGAAACTAGAAAAACATTACACACAATAATAATTATTCTAATCGTTTTTACATGGTACATCGAATTTCACAGTCTGTCAAACTGGTATGAGTGGCAGAAACAACATTGAACTTTTATATATTACTAACAAAATACAGGTTTTCTCACCTCACAAGTATTTTTCAAATTATCTAGTTTGTGCATTGTTGTGCTAACCGCATCTTCGAACTCTGCTTGAAACATAAAACATGATATTCGTTCCGCGAAATTTGGTATGCCAGATAAATCCTGCAGAAATGCTTCAGGCCTGTCAAGCGGTATCTCAGGTTTACCCTTTAGGTGTTCTTTAATCATTGATATCTCCTCTTCAGTGGCTCGCTGGAATATTTAAAAAAAATCTGTATAACCCTATGTTCAATCTATACAGCCCGCATTGAATAATAAAAACACTAACCAATTCGTAAATCTGATTCAAAGCTTCTAAACTAACGACCGACGTATCGAAATTATAAATAGCATTCTCAATCTCGGAGAACTCCACGTGTAAGCTTTGTGCTAGAATGCCGACGTTCTGCGATCTCTTGCTGTCCAATATTTTGATCGGCTTAATCTTTGTCTTTACTTCGACCTTCTTTTTGACGGGTGCCTTCACAACTTGTCTTGAGAACAGATCAGTAAATTCCTCTATATTATCTAGGTTGGCTTCTTCTATTTCTAGCCACAACGGTTTAAAAGTGCTTGTAACTGCCTCTGCCTGGGCGGTAGGCGCTGGTGGAGCTGCTAGTATTCGCGTCCAATACAACGGTTTCATGGGTGCGGCAGGTTTCACTGGAGTTTTTCTTAAAGCTAAAAATAAAGTAGAATGTTAGTCACATCTTAGTAAACCCCCTATTCATAACCAATTATAAACAAAGCTATTTCTTATAGTGTTTTTCATGCTAATTTAGATGACGAAAAGCAGACCAACACCAATTTAGCGAAAAATGTTTATGAATAAAGGGTTGTTTTTTAAAACGGAATCGTTTTATAGAAGTTGCCGCTACTTACTTGCTCTTTGAACATTCCATCCTCCGACAGGTGGCGCTGGGAAAGGCACAGGACCGCTAGACAAGAGCGGTGGAGGGGGGCCTATCCCTGGCATTCCGGGCGGTGGTGGGGTACCCATACCCGGCAAAGGAGGTGGAGGCGGACCCATCCCTGGCATAGGTGGAGGTTGGGGATCCATGCCGGGCATAGGGGGAGGTGGGGGACCCATGCCGGGCATAGGGGGAGGTGGGGGACCCATGCCGGGCATAGGGGGAGGTGGGGGACCCATGCCGGGCATAGGGGGAGGTGGGGGACCCATGCCGGGCATAGGGGGAGGTGGGAGACCCATGCCGGGCATAGGGGGAGGTGGGGGACCCATGCCGGGCATAGGGGGAGGTGGGGGACCCATGCCGGGCATAGGGGGAGGTGGGGGACCCATGCCGGGCATAGGGGGAGGTGGGGGACCCATGCCGGGCATAGGGGGAGGTGGTAGACCCATGCCGGGCATAGGGGGAGGTGGGGGACCCATGCCGGGCATAGGAGGAGGTGGGGGGCCCATGCCAGGCATGGGTGGAGGTGGGGGGCCCATTCCGGGCATAGGAGGAGGCGTGGGTCCAATTGGAGGGGGCGGCGGACGCATATCGGGCATAGGAGGCGGGGGTCCCATTAGAGGGGGCGCAGTGTCCATGTCGAGCGTTGGAGGAGGTGGGCCTGTACAGGGTACTGTCGGAGGTGGCGACGGGACTTTTTCAGGCATAAGCTGTGGTACGGTTGGCTTTGAAAATGTAGGAGGATGAGAAATTTCTTCATTGGACTTCGAAGTTGATGGACTGGAATCTTTTTTGATCATTTGAGAGGAGGATGAGGATAACTCTGGTGAAGCGGGAGGTGTTCCTGGCATTGGAGGTGGAGGGGGAGGCATTCCTGGTAAAGGAGGGGGCTGGTAAGGTACAATTTGACTAGGTAGGCTAGCTCTCATTGGCGAGATTTGCGCTAATACAGACATATCTTTAGTCTGTACAGACTTCGCAGATACGGTCAGTTCTGGGGACCTGTCATATGTTGATAAACAGGTTTTATCATCTGAATCACCTAAACTGCTCACATTGTCATGGTCCAATGAGATAGTACTTGAATGTCCCAGTGTTGACTGACTAGTTGATATTGGTTGCTTTTCAACTGTTGTGTACAAAACATGAGTATTGGGAACATGAATGATGTTTTCATTCCCTAATACAGGGGGCTCTCCAGGTTTTTCTATATCTATGGAGTTCTTTGCACTATATGTCATTATTTCAGCGAATTCATAAGAGCTGAGAAATGATGCATCTGATGAACTAATACTGGTTTGGTCAATATTTTGAAGGTATTGGTCAGTATTCTTCTTTGTTTCTTCAGTAGTGATGAGCTCTGACAGATCATCTTTACGATAACTTTCATTACAATCTCTACTTTTATTCAACTTACAATAATTTACTATTTTTTCAGATCTGACATCAGGTTTACTTGTAATAGCCATCTCACTTTTATGTTCTAAACTACTTAAATCTAATGTTTTATCAATATTTACATTTGTTCTTACAGGGTCACATTCAGGTAAGTTTATCACAGGTTTATTTGATAGCTTATTTAGTTCATTGGCCAAACTTGAAGTCTGCACTTCTTTGTTTGTTAATTCTGTTCGGGTTTTTAATAAATTATATTCACTGATGGAATCAAAACGTTTCTCTAAATTCTTATTGAGTGATTCAATCTGTGTGTTTATTCTATATTTCTCTATTTGATATTCTAGCTCTTGAAGTTTTTTCTTCAGTTGTGATATTACAACTTTAGCTTCATCAATGTCACTTATTTCTTCATTATTGTTTTGGCTAAAAAACTTATTGTTTTCTAAGTCCCGTTGGTTGTCCTGTGTGAAGAAGGGTGAGTCCTTGTCAGGCGGCCACACAGATGTGTGCAGTCTGCCTGGAGTGACTGGTTGTAACGCTGGCGCCTCCATATGAGCCCAGTAGTACATCAAATTTGGCTGGAATGACAAGACATTACTTTTTTTAGTACACACATTAATTACTCTTTTTTGTCTGGACTAGCTTCATACTTAAAAATAAATAATGTTTAGTATCACAAGTACTTAACACAGAGAGGACTATAACATAGCAGCTATATTCACCTTCATAAGCTATACCTTAAATAATCACCATGACACATTAAGAGCTGTGTGAGTCATAGTTTATATAAACCCACAATATTGAATGGTTCACACTATTGGCTTTTGTGTTGTACCAAACCAATTGGATAGGTAGGGTTACTTTTGTTTTACTTAGTTTATATAAACATGTTTATTTTTCTAAAATATAGTATAATAGCTGTTTTTTTATTGCACGGAACCCTTATTAATTTTCTAGAATAAAAGTAGTCTATGTTAGATCTTATAACATCAGCTATCTGCCAGTAAAAGTCCTGTCAAAATCGGTCCTGCTGTTTCGGAGATTAGCCAGAAAAAACAGACAGACAGACAAAGAATGAGTATTTGTTATAATTGCTGTATATATTTTCATATGCAGTAAAAAGCTGTTATTTTGATATTACAAACAGACATTTCAATTTTATTTATTTGTATTGATGTTGTGTACATTAGGTTTAGATGTCTTTACTCTTTTTGATGATGCATGCACTCAAGACTTTCTAAACGGATTGTCAGTTTTATATTGACTTAACAGTTAATTGTACTAGGTACTAAAAGACAAAAACGTTTTCAAAATCTAGATCAGAGCATGCCATGTTTGGTTAGGAATTAGCTTTTTGCATGACACACTAAGATATCGTTCTCTTATTCTAAAATGAATGTACTTTATAAAAAAATACCTTAAATATATTTTCCGTGGGCGCATCCTTGTCAGATATTTGCCTAAGGACGCCAGCGGCTAGAAGATTGGTACAGTACTGTATCCCAAGGTTCCTCTGATCTTGAACACTTAATAAGGCTTTCAAGTGACTGTTCTCCGTAATTGATGATATGTACCAGTTCAGGAGCATCTGACCTGGAAGTAACACAAACGTTTTGCCTTCAAACTCACTTTTCACACTATATTGAAATAGTTTTTGAACATAAACAAGGCTAGCTAACCATTACCACAATAGTTTGACAGCTGATGCAAATTAGTGATGCGCCTCCGGCGCAGCCGCACAACGTATTCATATCGATAAATAGATGCATGGTTTTGCATCGGATAGTCGAAACTGTACTTTAGTTTGAAATTAAAATTTCGAATTGCTAAAGTCGCAAAAAAAAAATTACGTTTTACTTGGCACTTTAAAATGATTAATTAATGTCAAGTGTATATTTAGGGGTCAAAAAAGTGCGATAATATTTTTGACACAATTATTGAATACCCAAGGGTCCAGCTAGAGTATTGGTCGACCGCGGTCTGGTTTCACGAGAATCGCGTTTGCATCATAAAGATTTGTGATTTGCCGAAGCGTTGCGTAAATATGTGTGCAAATTCAGTAAATTATATGCATTGTGCACATATGAAAGCCCCGGGGTAACGATTGAGAGAAACACGTCGATGATAAGTCGGGCAAATACCTACTGTTAAAAACAAGTCAGGGTAATTTTTTTTGTTGTGGTTTATTTTTTTGTTTTACTTTTTATGTAAGATGTGCGGTAAGAATGCAGCTGTTTGAGGTTAGGTAGGTAATGGCGATGGTCGATCGGCCATTACATTACAAGTCTTACAAAATAAACGTTACCAGTCTAGCTGGACTTTACCTAGGTTGGGCATAGGGCAAAAAGGTCCTGTTACATTCTTTATTACTAATGGGCGTTAACGCGTTATATTTGTATTAGGTGACAAACAAACCCACATGTGACGTAGGTGTTGTAGCGTACCTAAATGAGGCACCTACCTATTTAACACGGTTCTACAGAACCATCAGATACCAATTAGGTTTCCTATGAAGCAACGAAAAATAACGATGGTTAGCTCCTTGTAAGGGACCTGAATCTAATGTAGCAATTATATGTGTGTGACCTAAGTAAACAAATATCGTAATGTGCGTGTACCATTATACCAATACTATCACCTCTGGCGAGCCCATCAAAGAAGATAGGCGTAATTTTGTGGGACAAAAAATTTCGAAACTGCTTGTTCAATCTTCATCAACCCAAGTAATGGTAGACTACGATTACTTGGGTAGGTGTAGATTATAAAGCACAGGAAATAAGCAGCATAAAAATATTTAATTCAACCTTTCCTGGAAATCCATCCTCTATGGCCTATAGAACTATTCGATAACCTATGGGGCCCGATGAAACGTTACCCTTGATCTCCCATTTTCAACATTTCTTTTAACAGATATAATATCTATTTATCGGTACTCCTTCGTTGTTCTGAAAATGACGTCACCATACCGAAACGTTCCAAGTCTAATAGGTAAGTGAGTGCCATTTTATTAGTGTTTATTACTTATATGTATCTAGGTATAGATAATAATTAGTCTTGATACCCTACGTCAATGACCGGATTTTAACCTTTACGTAACTTAGGCAATCTATTGCTAGTTTTTACTGGATACTACAATAAGTTTAGAAAAGCGGCTTTCTACCCAGAAACGTACTTCTGTACAGCACTCCCTTTGACGTTAGGTTACCTCTGGACACATTGATTGTACACAGTACACTTGTTTCACTATGAATTAATACTTTTATCACAATTACCGACATCTTCAAGTTACACTCTAAATGAACTTTGTAATTTTCACTATATAAGACAAACATCTGAACACGGTACCAATGTAAATTCTTTGGCACGAACATTGTTAACTTCTTCAGTGGCACATACAACACTAGAGCACGATTATTTATTAAGCACTTTGACACAGCCCGAAGTAATTTTATTTTAGGTGAAACTTCGGCTCTTAACAGCGCAAAGTCATCGTTATGCAAGCGCACAATGTTCCCGATGTCTTGCACCCCTTTTGTCCTCGAACGAAACTGACTGAAAAACGTAACATAATTGAACTGTGCTACTGAAGAACTGGTGAAATTTACACGATTTGTTGACAATTGCATAGCTTTGGATGCTAAAGACCCCGCGCTCTTTATGTCACGTATGCACACTAGTTACTAATGACTATATCTTTGCTAAGGCTAATGATTAGTGGCGATAAGAAATTATGGGCTATTTGCTATTTATTTAAGAGATAACATTCTTATCGCAATGTTCATTCACCTGTAAGCGCCGTGGTAAATATAGACAGATGATTTTTGATTGTATTTTAAATCAGTCGCCCCTAATATTATAGTGGACCCTACACTGGTCAACGTCCGCAAAAAGACCTTTGATTTATTGGACGTCATTCTACATTGGTAATTAATGTCGTTATCTTATGATGTACTCTAGTTCTTCACAAGTAGGGCAGCTAGTGCAAACTTGTATATCAAGATTTAGTAAGGACCGAGATAGTCTGGTAAGATGAGATAGAATTGTATTGTACCTATTGACAATGATACAGGGTGTAAACAAACCCTTCACATAGCTGTCAACTAAGCATTATGTACATCAAACTAAGTACCTAACTTTACGCAATAATTATTGCTGGGAATCGACTTTTTTTTTTGGGGTGAAAAATCACGTTTTACGGTAGGACTCGATGGAAAGCATTCAAAATATTGTGCTGATGAATGGATTGAATAGTGCAGGGGTCGTGGAGGTGTGTAAAGTAAAAATCTTACATTAAAAATATGTATTTAAAAAAAAACTTGTGGAAAAGTTGGAACTTTGACCCCCAATATCTCCGTATGGTCTAGAACAAAAAAAATATCGCAAAGACGGGGAGAACAAGTGCCTTTCGGTTATGTTAAGGGTCTATTTACACCCTTTATATAACGGCTGTATTTCCTGAAGGGTCAGGCAGGGGTGTAAACGCCCGTGCTCTCATTTGAGCAGCTGTATTAAGTCCCATGTAATTTCTATCTAATATATTAAACTAGGCTGTCTTAAATTTATGCTGGCTACCGGTTAATTACTTACTAATTGGAAAGCCCACACAAGAAATGCCCGACCTAGAGAATCGAACCCTGGACAACACGCAGAGCAGCTCTTGCTTGTATAAAATTGCTGTATTACCTTCAAACTTTTCCAACAGCTTGAAGTTGAGTTTATCAGGCACAAACTTGGGGCGAACCACCCGGGACTCCGTCAGTTTATCGAGTGTGATAGAAGCCACCTTCCTCAGCACATTCGAATCGGACATTGGGGTATCACTAAGACTGGAATGCCTGCGATCTGTCTCGGTTACAACTGAAAAGAAAAACGGACAATTAGGTAAGGTAAGTAAATAACTAGGTACCTACTAGGTATGCACAACTTGAAAATACGTGACAATCTAAAATGTTAAGTTTATGTTGATATTAAGTTCATACAGTGCTGTTTTATTCCACGAGCACGCGTAGCATGACCACCGTAGAAACTGGTTTCGTCGACCGAAGAATCGACAAAATGACAGATTTCTTTTGTTGACCCGTTATTTTGTCGATTCTTCCGTCGACAAAATCCATTTCTATGGTGGTCATGCTACGCGAGCAGTTAGGAGTCAGGAGAGGAGTTGCGGAAATATCTCGAACAACTGATAGGTTTGAGTATTTGGTTCGGTTAGTTATTTATATGTTCCTTTCCTCTTATTTTCAAAATATCCGCCATCGATTGTTTGTAACACATTTCTCAGCTTAGGTTTGGTGAAAAGCCCCTTTTAAAACTTTGGCTGCAAGTTTTAACCAAGGAATAAAATAGGTACTCTCATAAATGCTTCGACCTTTGTAATACAGCTGTTCTATGTGTGTCAGTTGAGTGGAATACAAAGAACGAAAGAACTATTCAATCAATGCTTTGTTAATAAAGTATTACTCGTAAGAAATGTAGCTCTAACGGAGCGTACCTTTTGTTGGTATGGGATTCTTTTGATTTTCTCACGTCAACGATGGGTTCTGTATCTACAACTTAACTGTTGTGGGTAGAAAGATAGGGTCGACTTAAGTTACATGATCTATGTTAGGACAATTCAGGCCGAACTAGAATTGTTGCTCTGATGCAAGTCTATTTCTAACTAATACTTTCATCTAACTTCAGCTTCTATTAGGTTATTAGGTACCAGTGGCGAAGGTTCCATACAACTCGGTTCCTACCGGCTTCCCTTTGAAAACGGGCGCAATCAGTATTCCATCGACAAATAATAAAATCACATTAAAGGCATGTACTCTTAAAAAAAATAACCCTTCGCTACTGTTAGGTTACCTAATAGTCCTTCTTCTTACATAGTTTCATTAAATTTGTATGTTTAATACTGAGGTATATTAAACTTAATCATCAACAGTTTTTTATACTCATCATAACATAATTACACTCTCGGGCAAATACCGAGAAAAAGAAGCCAAAAAAAATGAGTCAATTGCTCACATGATGAGATCCAAGATGTACCTTCTTATAAATATTAATTTTAGGTTACGCACGCCAAAGGTAATCATGTTTCGTTACAAGTGCGGAAAACTGTCTTATGTAAGTAAGCACTAAGTACGTTTTGTTATGTAGATGCTGTTACACATCGATTCGCCTTAACGACGTTAAATCGCTGTAAATAGAGCTGAAAATTGATTGTTTCGGGATTGGTCTGCTTCGGCGCCGGTGCGTAAAAACATCAACAAACTGGTTTGCTCGCCCATTGTGAAAAGTAATCACTGTATGTGAGCAACAGGTACCCAAGAGAATAGAGGCTGCTATACGAATACCATCTAGATATATAGGTGAGGGTACTGTGAGCATTGATTGATTTGTACAAGGATTTGCGATAAGCAACTACGTAAATAGATAACTGACGTGGATAAAGTTTATCTATATACTCTCAGTGTACGAGGATGATACGTTTTACCTAAATACATCGCTTCGGAACTCATTTTATTTGTTGTGTAATATTTGTGTGCTAATATCTGACATGCATGTTGGTCTAATTGGTACCTATATATAACTAGATGGATACTAGGCATGTAATACTAAAATGTGTATCAAAGGGGCCTCTGGGTTCGGTCAACAATAACAGCAATAGTTTTTGTTGACCAAAGCCTCTCGGAGAGCCTCTCAAGGAGTACAGATGAATGTAATGGTTTCTTTGTTAACTGACCGTTGTCTAGTAACGTGAGAGATGGTTCACAAGCCACCGGAGGAAGCTCCACCTTCCGATGTTTGGACAGCGTGAACGAGGTCTGTCCAGGGCAAGCTTTCACCCGGTTCTCGAGGAAATCGTGGTTGCACTCGTGGGTCACTCGCTCTATATTCCGTTCCGCTTGGTGAACGCCACACCAGCTCGAAAATACAGTGCCCATAACCTTTTCATTCTCACTTTTATCACCACTGTCATCGAAAACGTCATTTTTTTCTTCTTTTTCCAAGTCATCGGTGGAGAGCGAGGAGGTGGCATCGTCGTGCGGCATGTCTACGGTCATCGCGACACTCGCGGGCTGGTCGGGCGCACAGGGCGTTAGGGTGCGCGGCAGCTCCTCGGGCGCGCTGTCGCTCTCGGCGGAGTAGTAGCACTGGTTGAGCTCGACGGCGAGCGGCGTGAGCGGGTCTGTAAACACTGACTCGGAGGTGGAGTCGTTGGCGGGCGAGAGCGCCGGCGGCGGCGGCGGAGCGGCGGGCAACTGGTCGCGGGTCGGTGACCGCGGCTGGGCGCGCGGCTCGCACCTGGTCACCGTTACCTCCGACTGCACGCTCGCCGCCTCTGCGCCCTCCCCCTGCCGCAATGTTTTGAACACGCACTCGACCGTATCGTTATCTGATATTTCGATCGGTTCGTTGATATCTGAATCTGGCGTTTTATCAAACTCCCTGTCGATGGCGTCACGTTTGGCATCGCTCTTCTTCCGTCCATGTTTTTTGCTGTCTCTTCCGGGTGACTTTCTGTTCAAGTTTCGCATAAAATGTTTACCCTTTGCAGGAGATTTTCCTGTTTTGGATTGTTTTTCGTTAGTTTGAATGTTCCCCATGGTGTAACAGATTCTACTTTATTCATTTAGTAAAGTTTCTAAACTTGAATGAGCTCTATTGAATATGTAGAGCGCAAAATATATAAATCTAACTTGAAGCAGTTTCACAGCCCTCAGTTGTCTGAATCCAACCCTCGTCCATGTTCATCCCCGAGCATGCGCACTTCGGACGATGGAGATCAATATTTTTGATGCGTCCAAAATGGAACATTTCTTACTATCTCCATTTCTTCGTAATGTATTTAAGATTTATTTTATTTGATGTCTTAATTTAATTGTATTTTATTATATGTTATTTTCAATAAATAACAGACCCAATTCAGCAAGTTTGAAAGGGTTGGTAGAGGCGGGCAACTTTTCCTAATTTATTATAACGCCGGTAGATGGCGGGACCTGTACGAACTATTGCAGAGAGCGCGTAGAACTAAGAGCAAAACATGTTCAACTAATGGTTTTCCTGTTGATATGTTAATGACAGTTTGGTTAGCTGATGACTATAGTTTTGAATTGTAGGTCAGATATCTTACGCTAGTTTAATATTATTGGCAATTGGGAAACAAACTTGTGTAGTTAAGCCTAAAAGCCAAAGCCCTAACCTAATTGCACCTCAATGTGTAACAAGTGCGGAGACCGAACATTAGTTCAGAGTTTGATTCCAGACCAGCATCCCTATTTACTACACACTTTCAATCGCAATCCAAAAGATTTTGAAGGGAATTCCTAATCAATTTCTTAATAAGGTTTCAATGACAGCGCGGTTGGCGCAGTGGCTGAGCGATTGACTGCTGCGCTGCGTGTCGTGGGTTCGATTCCCGCACGGAACAAATATTTGTATGGCCTACAGGTAGTTGTTCCGGGTCTGGTGTTTGTGTATAAGTTTAAATGTTTGTAAACACCCACGATGCAGGAAAAAATCCTAGCGTGGGGCACAGTTGTTTAAAAAAAAATACAATATAGTTGCCTGCTCGGCAACTTGTGCATTGCGATTGTATGTTACGTTATTACGTATGTCAGTTATTCGCATACAGCGACCTGCGTGTCCAATATAATAATGCACTCAGGGTACTGTTGGGGCTGCCATGGCGCTGCAGTGCGTCAGGTATGTTTGCTGAGGCGCGGGTGGATGGCTTTGCCGCTATCGTTAGGAAAAGATGCGCTTCCCTACTCTCGCGTTCGTAGCAATACTGGGTGTTTTCACTGATCGGTGGGAGTCCCCCATGTTGAAAAGGGGGGTGCGGCTTCATGTCGTAATTTAAATTTTGTTTGCCAATACTAGCATTAGTTGTTTAAGTACATTGTTACTTACAAAATATGGACCAGCATTACTTCGCAGATTACCTGAGAAGGGGTTAGCTATGCCGTAACACCGATTTACAATTTCTTGACTGTTGTACCAATGAAGATAGAAATAAAGTTTGGCAGATAATGCTTGGTATGGTGACAAGTTATTTTTAAGTCCCATGGTAATCTTAATTACCATCAACCGGGCACGAAGTAATCCAGACTATACAGAAAATAATAACATGGATTTAATGGGTGTAAATATAGGGTATATTTTTATTATATTTAATGAAGCCGAAAGGCACTTGTTCTCCCCGTCTGTCGTTGCGATCATTTTTTTTGTTCTAATCCATACCTGGGAACCTTCTAGTTACGGAGATATTGGAGGACAAAGTTCCAAAGTTTTCACAAGATTTAAAAAACATACAAGTTTTTAATGTTCTAACTTTACTTTAAATGCCTCGATGATCCCTCTACTATTCAATGCATCCATCAACATACTCTTTTGAGTGTGTTACACTGAGTCCTACCGTGTTTCGTGACTTTTCTCCATAAAAAAAGGTTTTTCCTAACAATAATTGGCAAGAAGAGGCGCAACATCGAGAAAAGTGGAAGGAATGGGGGAGGCCTATGCCCAGCAGTGGGACAGCACAGGCTACTAAAAAAAAAAAAATGTTGGTTAGAGTTACTTAGTTTAATTGACGTCGGGCATACAGAAAGAGGCACCCCCTTTGCATGCTGTTTGCCGACGACATTGTTCTTTTTGGTGAAGATGGACCTGAAATCCGAAGCAGATTGGAAAAATGGCAATAGAAGCTGGGGACTGTTGGCTTGAAAATCAGCAGAACTAAAACCAAATACATGTTCTGCGATTTCGGCGGTCTCACCAGTTCCTGGGTCACAGCGCTAGATGGCGCGTTTCTCCCTGTACGATCCCTTGCTAGACCATACATTACTTTTTTGTAATTGGAATGAAAGAAGGTAAAGTACTTTAAAACACTACTGTATTGTCTGAAAGATACTAAAGGTAAAATGAGCCTAATGGACTGATGGTGTGGAAATGAAGTGAGTGACGCGGCCCTTGTTGGCTGTAACGAGCACGCCTGGCTGACTTGATAGCTCAACGCGAACTGAACTAAATATTATGATTTGAAATTAATGTGAAGTAAACTGCTGTATTGCAGAATGTGCGGTTGCACCGTACACTCCCTGTCTACTCTGATTTTCGGTAACTCGGAGAAGGTAGAGGTGTTAGTAATTACTAGTAAACTAAACTTAATATATGATAAATGATAATATTATTATAGTAGGGTCTACTATTGAACAGACGCCAACCCCAAGTTGCTCCACAACACACCTTGTTAATGGCGTTCCCTCTTTCGGTATCTGAAACGGGAATACACCTTTGTAAAGTGATCATGGGCTTATACTTCCATCACCATCTTTCAAATTTGAAAATTAGGTGCAATATTGTTAAATACGAATGTTACGTTAGAGGAGCTCGTGGCTAAATAATAGCAGCCGCTCGAATCGATCTTTAGGTTAACCCGTGCTTGCCTAGGTTGGTCTGTGGATGGGTGACCACCCATTACATACCGAGTTTCGTCCGTGCCTCGGAAAGCACGTTAAGCCGTTGGTCCCGACTGTCATTTGTAGATCTTTGACAGCCGTTACAGGTAGTCAGTGGCCCAAAAAGTCTGACAACCAGTCTTACCAAGGGGTATCGTATAACCTAGTACTAACTGGGTTGTGGAGGTCAGATAGGCAGTCGCTTCATCTAAAATACTGGTATTCAGCTGCATCCGGTTCGACTGGAAGCCGACCCTAACATAGTTGGGAAAAGGCTTGGCAGATGATGATTTTTAAATACGAATGTTAATCTGCTAGATATCGATGAAATTAATTATGAAAAACACGCAAACAATGACTTGGTTAAAAGACCCTAGGCTAGGAAACTGGGCTAATCCCAGATCTTAACTTCCCTTTGTGCACATTGGCCTTAAGTTTCGTTCTGTCTCCTGCTGATATGGAGTGAAGTGGAAATTATGGTTTTCCTACTCCTCCGCTATACTTTTCTGATTAATTTCGTTGCGACATCCAAGACAGTTACATTGTTTCTCTGGGACTTCGTCGAGCTTCAATGTCTCGGCGCTTTTCTGGTGGTCGCCACTGTTGATTCTGCCTTTCAGAAGTTACAGTGGTTTGGGAATAGTGCGGCGGGCTTGTCCCATTTAAAAAAAAAAAGCTATTTGTACCGGTACTACCATTCCCGTGGTATTATTTACGTTATGACATTCACACGGGCGACGCCGCGGATAAATCAAGTAAGTAATATTGAACTGCGCTCTCGAAAGGGTAAAACGGGGCATTATTTGTAGTTGCATGCAAACATAACAATAGTCAACAACTAGTGTGAAAACAAATGAAAACACAAACAAAACTGTATTACAGTTTCAATTGGAAGAATATGTTTTTCATTACGACACGGTGACGGGCGTTAGTGAAAAAACGTCTGTCCTTCGCGGGTCGGGATCACAGGGATATGGAGCGAAAAAATCGCCAAGCGAGGTCTTACGTAAATCTATTTAGGCAGCTTTATTTAGCACTTCACGTCGTGTTCTCTAGACTTCGGAGCGTTATGGGACACTTTTTTTTTACGAGCTTTTCTTTTTAACAGGAAGAGATTAACAAGAGCGAGTGCAGTGTTGCAAAGCTGCTTACGACGTTTACCAGTTAATTAATTGTGTTAAATTGTTATTCAGTAAACCAGCTACCATATTAACCCAAACAAATATTTGGATTTATCCGAGCAGTAGACGATTACTGTGCCGGGAAACGTGATGATAATGATGGCGATGGAATTGATGATAAGTATTATACAAAGATGACATTACTATATTGATGATTTTAAAACACACATTTAATAACTCTTGAAACTAGTAAAAACAGCAAATGAATGAAGAAAAATCATTACGAACATTTCTTTGAATAAAATAAAATCAAACAATAAGAATGATCCTGAAAAAAATAGAAGCGAAATAAATCAAAAAGTAATCTACCGTTTCAGGTCAAGTACACTACAGTACGTCCTTTAATTTTCTAATCAATTGCCTCCGTTTATTACGCGCGGGAAACTCAAATATGAAAATCCTTTTAAAAAAGGATTGCTTATTGAAAATAATAATCTTAGGAGCGGAGCGATTCCCCCTTAGAAAATAGGTAAACGCTTGGCAAAGTACCTTCTGGTTCTCGATTCCGTTTCACATTAAAATCTAAGGCCCAAGTTAGCTAGTTATTGCCTTTGCGCACACTTTGCGCCCTTTAAGGGAAAAATTATGCAAACTGAGATACTTGCTAGCCTGTTGGTTATTATATGATTTGTTGTAATATTTAAATTTTGCCCTTTTACCTTTAATAGCCGTCGGATTTCGTAAATTGTTCGAAACTTTATCATAAGCTGAAGTTGGATGTGAAAATATTTTTCCGTAATTCTGTAACTTACACAAACTTCAAGGTAATAAGTTTGTGTAAGTATACAGGGTGTAAACAGACCCTTCACATAGCCGTCAACCAAGCATTCGGTACATCAAACTAAGTAATTTTACGTAAAAATTATTGCTGGGAATCGACTTTTTTTTGGAGTCAAAAATCACGTTTTACGGTAGGACTCGATGGAAAGCACTCAAAGCATTGTGCTGATTGATGGATTGAATAGTACGGGGGTCGTGGAGGTGTTTAAAGTAAAAATCTTACATTAAAAACATGTATTTAAAAAAAAAACTTGTGAAAAGTTGGAACTTTAACCCCTAATATCTCCGTAACTAGAACGTTCCCAGGTATGGTCTAGAACAAAAAAATTAATCGCATAGACGGGGAGAACAAGTGCCTATCGGCTATGTTAAGGGTCTATTTATACCCTTGATAAGGTATACTTTACTTTGCCTTTGCCCAGCAGTGAGACATAAAAGGCTAATAAAAAAAAAATTAGGTATACTATGTAGAAACTAAATAATAAGATGCGTGAAAGCAATTGCGAATGCGATTAGGATTAGTGCCATTGGCAGTGTGAAGCTTTTTTGTATTTGAAGAAAGAACGTTAAGGTGTATGCGCCAGTCCGCGAAATTCAATTTTCTTAAGTTTTTTGCAAATGCACGTCAGTGTCAGGTTGTATGTTGATGAAAAATGAGTCACGCAAGTTACACGTATGTAGTTACAGAATTATAATCATTAAAATCATTGATGACTATTTCATGA
Organism: Noctua comes; assembly: GCA_963082995.1. NCBI lineage: Eukaryota > Metazoa > Arthropoda > Insecta > Lepidoptera > Noctuidae > Noctua > Noctua comes. Next base: position 6,249,704 of record OY720277.1, read on the forward strand.
AAAAGTGCATTCAATGGGTTTAAATGAACTTAGAGGGTTGTATTGATGATTTTAATGATTATTATTCTGTAACTACATACGTGTTACTTGCGCGTAAAAACGTAACAAAATTTGAATTTCGCGGGCTACCCTGGGGCTTCCGCCTTAAAGTAAAAGACGTACTGTCGTTTGCTTTAAAAACTAGTTCCTTTTCTCAGAAGGTTCATGTCCAAGAAGTTTTTAACGCAAGAAAGTTGGTAAAGGTGGTCAGATAAAGAAAATTCATGTAAGAGGTCGAATCTCCAAGCAAACTTCGTCTGGCTGTTTCGTAATATAAAATTCAACAAACGACACTTCTGTTTAGGCGACGAGGAATTCACGCCTCCCTGTTCTGCAACGAAAATGAGATTGAACAAATTATTTCATAGCTGTTGTTATACCTAGGAGATATACTCGTACGTTCTTATCACGAACAAAGCCTTGCGGATTTAATTCGCATATCATGCGGAACAAAGCTATAACACCCTGTTCAATGGCGCACAGGGCTCACCTTATGAAATTATCAGCAAAGGGAACCCTTTGTAGTCTACCTTGTTATCGCAGTCACAATGTATCGAACAGATGCAAGCTCAGCCCCACGAAATCTGAATATAATATTTCACCAGACTAGACGAACAAACTTGTATCTACAAGGGCTATTAAAGTTCAGAATATTGTATAAATAGCTGCTTAAAATACCAAATAGCAGTATTCAAAGCAAAAGCATTTTTATGCTAAATTGTTCTGAAATTGCTAGACGCACGATATTTTGCCGTCGACTAAAATTACCCTGAAAACTATGAGGAAAATATGACAATTCCGTTGCAGTCCATTTTCCTATTAGAATACACTATACTCTATAGAAACGAAAGCATTATAAATAGAGGATTGCGTTATTGACTGTCAGATGTAGTCGACTGTTGAAAGTGCTTAACACATCTTTTCACTTTGGTAAGTGCCAAAAAAGTGTGAAATTCGTATTTACGTCACCGCCATACATAGATATAAGTAGCTGCCATCTGGCCTGCGAAAGCTGTACAGTACGCGGATCAACGTCATTTACGCTATGTTGTATTAGTTGTCATAGTGATTTATTTATAATCATACCACTACGTTGGAAGGCGCTTGAGCGAGAATAATAAATGGTAGGCTTCCTTCTGCTTCAGAGATAAATATAGGTTCGAAAAAAGTTGTGGGTTAAAAATATTTTCTTAATTTTGGTGGAAGGGACATCTTATCCCGCTTCTGATTATCTCAAGTCTGCCTAAGACCCGTAAACTTCTTTCCTTTGCCTCGATGCAGCTGTCCAACTTTTATAATTTGCATGAGCATAATTTGTAGTATAATCTGTGGCATAATTGTACCGCTGTCACACTCCAGAGTAATTAATGCGCGGGAGAACTGATGCTTTCGGAGTTTGGGAACTTCAAGAAATAGTTGGTGGCGTCTTGCGTCTCTGTATAAAGTTGTAAGCAAGTATGTCATTGAGGCAGCATATTCGACGTGGTATAACCGATGACCAAGTTCGATGAATGGGGTGTAATATAAGGATCGTGTTAACTTAGTTTTGTAACACTATAATCTCAGTTTAAAAAGAAACATTACTGATGATTTAATCTCCTTAATGATCTCCTTGATGCACCGGTTGCCCAGAGGCGAAGTGGATGAGGCATTTTTTTTTTCATTAAAAATTTAGCCTCTAATCTAGGACTTTATCCTGTATCGTGGGTGCATTTACAGCCATTTAAATTCACATACACAAACAGCCAGACCCGGAACAACTTCCTGTGGTCATACAAATATTTTTGTTCCGTGCGGATCGAACCCGCGACAGGCAGCGCAGCAGTCAATCGCTCAGCCACTGCGCCAACCGACCGTGCCGTCAATACTGGTAGATAGGTTTGATTTCGGCTTGGTATTCTGTTGAATGACCTCATAGTGTATGGTTCTAATTATGGGTGTTTGCACATTTGAGATATGTGTATTTTGTAAATCACTCATAACATAGAAGACTAAAATGTAAAAAAAAATAAGAAAAAAGTCAACGTTAATTTATAACATAACATAACATTACGCCTGTAATCCACGAAGGGTTAGGCAGAGTTGTACGTACCTAATAGTATGGTATGATGTGCTGGTACCTAATAGTACACCCACATTTCGCCAGTTATGTTTTTAAGTCCCATGTAATATGGGGCGAGCCTATTGCCATCAACCAGGCACAAATCCAGACTCCGTGGCTGCTACTGAGAAATTCCTGATGGTAAACCAAATAACAATTTGCCTGACCCGAGAATCGAACCCAGGACCTCATGCTTAGAATTTGCGATTGCAACCACTAGACCAGAGGCAATCAACAACGTCTATTATATTATTAAATTTAAATCTAAAAGACGTAGATAAAAACAATGCAACCAATATAACGTATATTTCATCTAGTACCATACCTACCAGTAGCGAAGGGTCAATTTTTGTAAGAAGTAAGTCGGAGTACATATCTTTAATGTGATTATATTATTTGTCTATAGAAAACTGACTGTGCCCTTTTTCAAAGGCAATCCGGTAGGAATCGAGTTGTATGGTAGCTTCGCCACTGATCGAGTTGTATGGTAGCTATCCATTTCCATATTTTAACAAACAGCAAAAGCTGTACCCAGCTTCCTACAGGTCTTTGTCCTCAACTCAAACAATGCAAAACGCAGTTCCCGATAACCGACTCTTTGTGACACTTATTGGTACACCTAGTTATAGGAACATAGGAACGCTTGCAACTCCGACTACAGTTTCAGCTCGCTCCATGTACTGAGATATGTACTTATGTAAAACAATCCGGCAACAAGTTTCTGCAGTATTCACGACGAGTAGTACATAAGTAGTACTCAGCTAGTGAGGATTTACATCACCGTACCTTTATTCAGCTTGTCTTATGTCAGAAAAACTGTTTATTTAAAAACCTTCATTTTATATTATTACCTACAGGGTGTAAACAGACCCTTCACATAGCCGTCAACCAAGCATTCTGTAAATCAAACTAAGTATAACTGTACGCAAAAATTATTGCTGGGAATCGTCTTTTTTTTTGGGGTGAAAAATGACGTTTTACGGCAGGACTCGATGGAAAGCACTCAAAGCATTGTGCTGATGAATATAATAGTACGGGGGTTGTGGAGGTGTGTAAAGTAAAAATCTTACATTAAAAACATGTATTTAAAAAAAAACTTGTGGACAAGTTGGAACTTTAACCCCCAAAATCTCCGTAACTAGAAGGTTCCCAGGTATGGTCTAGAACAAAATAATGATCGCAAAGACGGGGAGAACCTTTCGGATATGTTAAGGGTCTATTTACACCCTTTGGTTTTTCCGTTAATTTGTTTAGCTGTTTTTTTTAATTTATTTGAGATTTATTTATATGTAATGTACAGTGTCCTTTTATTGTGTGTTTGTGTATGCCTTTAATATTCTTTATTATTTTGTTAAATGAACATGGTTTCAGAGAATATTTAGATGTGTTTATGGTGTAGGTGTTTCAGTATTATTGTTTTGTTTAATGATGGTTTACTTAGTATCTTTAAATTATCTTAGAATATATTAGAGGAGATTTATGTAAAGATATATTCTATGTTAGATAGTTACGTACCTATGTTGTTCATTTTAATGTACCTATCTTATGTAAAAGATGATTTTGTATGCCATTATTATGGTGGAATGTGTCCTGCTCTAAAACATTTTAAAACATTCTGTATATACCACATTTTATGCAAATAAATACACTTACTTACTTTAAGAACCAACCAACTAAAGGGAATGTTGTGAAGGACTAAACACATACCGTCAAGCCTATCACCACGCTGGGTTAAGCAGAGGTGATACCTAAATAGTATCCCCACATTTCGCTTTATGTTTAGGTCCCATGTAATAGAGCGAGAGCCTATTGCCATCAACCGGGGACAATTCCAAACTCCGTGGCTGCTATTGATGGAAAAAATCAATAACACTTTGCCCGACCTGGGAATCGAATCCGAAATCTCATGCTCAGCAGTCGCGCTTGTGACCAAAATACCAACGAGTAATGTAAGGAAGCCATGCGTACACTAAGCACTGCATCAACTCATCTCATAATCTCATTTTAATTAGCTGATCCCGACTCCAGTCGATGCTGTTACAGTGCTTAAAAATTGCTTTCATGGTGATTCAAAGAAAGAATGACGATGGACTCCATTTGAAGTGAACATGATTTGGTGCATTGCTTTCATATGTTTCGTGCGTTAAGTTTTAGTATTGTGGTCCTACCCAGTGAAAGCCGACTCCATTCTTTGTCAACCTTTATAATAACTTACTGAAAACAAATTATCTGTGTGCTACACAACACGTTATCTTTTTATGTACAGTCGTTTCGTTTGAAAACCATGAAAAACCTTTCAGACGAGGGTTCGGCCAACTTATTTGAATTTACGGGAGCAGCTGCAGATTCAGGCGCCATATTTTAGAAATGATAACACTGCAACTACAAAATATAAACAAGCACGATCAGGGCGATCATTTACTGCATGTAAAGATATACACAAACTGCACGTCGGCTCCCGTTATATATGTACGGCTTGTAGAAGTTGGAATATTTAGTTTCCTCGTTCGTTTATCTTCTAAGCTACGAACAAATCTTGCCTGCACTAAGTGTAGCTACTTTTTCTTGGAGCTTTTCTCGAGAAGTGAATTGAAGATGCAGTGTATCAAATTACTCATTGTATGCCGTGATAAGACCGATTAGTCTATTCTATACTAATAATATAAAGAGGTAATTTTTTTTTGTAAGTTTGTATGTGGTTTATCTTCGGAACTACTAATTCGATTCAGAGTTTTAGATTCGATTCAGAGTCCGAATAATACCATAATTATGTCTAGCCCAACCTATTTTCCCAACGATGTTAGGGTCGGCTTCACGTCTAACCGGGTGCAGCTGAATACCAGTATTTCACTTGGAGCGACTGCCTATCTGACTTCCACAACCCAGTTAGTACTAAGCATAAGTAATACGATAACCCTTGGTAAGACTGGTTGTCAGACTTTCGGACCACTGACTACCTGTAACGACTGTCAAAGAACTACAAAGGACAGTCGACACCAAAGGCTTAATGAGCTTAAGGAGCCGCGGAGAAAACTCGGTATGCAATGGGTGGTCACCCGTTACCCATCACCCATTAGACTCAAGTGAATAATAGCAAAGCAAGGTAAACCTGCTCTGTTCGGCATTCATGATTCAGTTCTGCAGTGTAAATGTGATGCTCCATACGATAGGGCACTTAATATGGTGTCAGGATAATATCGAAGCGAATCTTACAAGAAATCTCCACAAAGATGGTCCCCTTAGCTTATCAGAAACCGTTTTACTGAATAAGTTTTTCTTCTCGGATATAGAAATAAACGTTTTCTTTGATTTTATTTGTCGTATTTCATTAAGTTAAGACAATGTTACGATATTACTGGAGTAATAACGGCATTTCCTTATGTGTAACAAGTTGTTCCCTTTACCTTAAATACTTGTGTTTTTTTTCTTTCAATTTGCCTACAGTGAGTCGCAATCATTTGTGTTGTTTTAAATACTAATACATCATCATCATCATCTGTCTAGCCTTTCGCAACTATATTGGGGTCGGCTTCCAGTCTATGATGCAGCTGAAAACCAGTATTTTACATGGAGCGACTGCCTATCTGACCTCCACAACCCAGTTAGTACTGGGTAATACGATACCCCTCGATAAGACTGGTTGTCAGACTTTCGGGCCTGTGCCCTGGGCCGGACGATTGTCGAAGATCTACAGAAAATGACAGCCGGGACCAATGGCTTATCGTGCATTCCGAGGCACGGAGGAAAATCGGTACCTTTGTAATGGGTGGTCAACCATTCACGAACCAACCTAAGCAGGGCTTAACCTAAAGATCGTCCCGAGCGTCTGTTATTATTTAGCCACGATTAAGTCTCGTTTAGTAAAGAGCGAGCCTATTGAAATGATACTAATTGATGCCTATCATTAATAATATAATTTATAAAAGCAATGTTGTACTGGTGCCTTCATAAAATTGTATAGAAAAGATAAAAAGCATTTGCTTATTAAGGTTTATGTAAGTATCGTCTAAGGTTTATGTAGGTACCTATGAAAAATATATCGTAGATAATAATATATTTTTTCATAAAACTGAGGTCTCGTATTCCTCGATATTTTTATTAGATTTTTTGCATAACGATATGAGGATGTTTTCCGAAGCGTATAACTTTTTGTTCCTTTAAATATTTGGCTTTATTTATCTCGTAAAGGTTTTTTTTCTTATATCCAATCATTTTTGTAGCTACCTAGGTAAATGTTGTGTAAAATCTTTCAGAAAACGTCTAATTCTAAAAAATTAACTATTAAATTGCTTTGATTGATTTGTAGATGAAACAAGTATCTTCTTTTCTTATGGTGCCTCTCCAATGAATGAAGATTGGCCATCAACTCCCAATATTTCTTCTTGTCAAAAATTGTCTCAAATAAGTAGATAGTTTATAAACATGGGACTGTCATGCATGAAGGACTTTCAGATAGAACTAAAACTTCTGTAGTTTAGACGGCACCTCAGAATAATGCTGCATACGACCAGCTGGAAAATATCACCATCTCTTTCTCGCTGCACCAGCAGGAAAAAGAAAACAGTTGTCTTGTTTTAGTTTACCCGGTGCGCTGAAGAATCAGCGCCGTCATTAGTTTAATTAGTAGAACAACCTCTTTGAACTACGTGTATAAGATCATGTCCGGGACCTTCCCGGAACCCTCATTAGTCTGAATAACGGACGTTGACATGGAGGTCAACAATGAGCTCGTCTATTGCTGTCCACTGTTGGACAAAGGCTCTTCCAAGTTGCGTCAACAAGACCGTCGCCGCTTTGCTTTAAAATTAAACGAAGAAAAGCTCGCGCAGGACTAATTTGTCTATTTTTTGGTTTGGCGAAGAAAGAGTTAAGCCACTCCTTTATTAATGCATACCTACTACAAAAGAGTCTTGGGCGTTATGAGACTTGCTGATTGTGAAACTTAAGCAAATTAAACAGTATTGGAATCAGCATATGTCATAAGTACCTTCGTGGATAAACTATGTGCAAATACAATAGATATGTCAGATTTCTAAGTTCCGAAACGATTCCCCTGCTAATCGTAGGATTTGATAATACGTTACTATTCCTCAAAGAAGACGCTGACTACATATTATTCTATGATATGAATCCTCTCTGCGCTGCGCTTCGATATTGAAATTGGAAGTTAAATGAGTATCATAGTCGTGTATCATAGGTGTTGAGAAAATATGAGATGTTTTATGTGACGAATAGAGGCAAAGCTCAAAGGACTTGGGAATTATTTTATTCGGCTTTCCTTTTCTTATCACGCCAATTAGGTACATAAGCCAGTAATTAACGTGCACTACATTCGCAACGCCATCACAGCCACTCCAGTTTTATATCAGTTCTCCTTTTGAAAATGTTCGCAGTTGTGCTGATGTTGGTACCTAGATGTTGTATATAGGTAGGTATATATGTATAGTTGTAAATAACATCGTTCGCGGAAATTAACGTGAGTCCCCACAATATGTGCTCCGAAATCGAACAGCAAAATACTAGTTTGCCTCTGTAATTGGGGCACCACGATTTTTGTGAATTGATTTGAAAAACAATTCGACTCAAGTGTTTTGGAATTCGGTATTTTTTTTTTGTTCATGTGTACCTTCTTATTACTTACCCAATTGGTATTTGAAACCGATAACCGAAATATATCCAGAGATTATCTATTACATCGAATACATTTGTATTAAATAGAACATAGGCATATGTATTTTATGTAGAATCCAGATAAACGTTGAATTGTAGGCACTAACATTATAAAAAGTAATTTGGAGGAACAAATTACTTTGTTAACAATAGCTTCGCTCGTAAAACCATTGAATGGCTTGCACATGTGATATAAATTCATGACTACTTGCTCGCTAATTTCGCCGGAAATTTATAACGTTTACCTTATAATAACAAGCGAGACATAAAAAAAGCTTGAGATGAAATTCTGCCGACGTATTTTACTCCTTTGCGCTTCACACAGCTTCACCTCTGGGAGCTATAAAAGAAAACAATTGAAAACAATTTTCTCGTCGAAAAGCTTTTTCATAGCGAGGAGGCATAAGATACGATACTCATATTACACAAAAATTCGCATAATAACCAGGCAATCTAGAAAATGTACGAGTAAAAGTAAAAATAAAACCTGTCAAAGCGGCTATTTCTATGACAGTGAATGGGCAAGCGCGATGCAGTCACGCAAGCCCCGGCGAGTGCGTCCAAATATAGCGGTGCTTGTTAGGTAGGCCCTCACTACGCGATAGTCCATCTGATTGACTTCAGTACAGACTGCCTGAATAAACTTAATTAGGGTTTTAGATTTTGGGGCAGATCTAATATTAATTTCGAGCACTCCGTTGATAAATATTTTAAAACGCAAAGTAGTGTTGTTTTTACCTGCGATATGCAAAGTGGTCGGGGCTCATTGTTTCATTTTTAATTGAGAACGAAAAATTCGGTATCTTTGTACTTCCCTTACTCTAGCATTATATTTGATTGTTACTTGGATATTTAGTTCTTGTTTTTATTAACATATATTAAAAATCAAATACGATTTGGAAAGGCTAGAGAGCATTTATTTTAGAATCTATATTTTGTCTTTGAGTCGGCTCAGGGCCTTGCACCATCTCAACGAGGGACGTCGTCTTAAGGATTAACAATAAAATTCACAATCCGTTTCGATCGAGGGCCGTGGGATACTCTTCACGAATATTCTTAAATTGATTAGTAGGTCAACTTTTTTCAATTTAGATTAAAAGCATTTCAATCCGGATTATTTGAGACGTTTAATACTTGATTAAATCCTTTCGAATATAAGTAGCGTTGCTTATCCGTATTCAAGGAAAAGTTATTAGTTGATTGGAGGTCGGAGCCAAGTAGAATACTTACATTAATTTTGATACCACGAGCAACAATTATATTAACAGATGAATTATTTGTAAAATTATTCGAGATTTCGTGGGAATAGTAGTTATCTAATTTAAATCGAGGAACAATAAAGAGTTTTCCAATTGCGTGAACACACCCAGCGCTTTCGTTTTGGATTGGCGCTAGCAATCGACAGCCTGATAAATTGATAATGTACGGTATAATAATTATAAGACAGTGATTGAGTAAATCCTGTCAAGTTGTCAACAGATCGATAGGTCACGCGCAGTGCTCAGTCTGCCAGAAGATTATACCTATGACTACATAGTTATACTTTTAAAACTTTCCAAGGCGCTTCAGAAAAACAAACAGAATCCTCGCCTCATTTGTGAGAATTTTACACAAGTTTAAAAGTTCCAGATGGTAATGTCTGTGAAGAAAAATAGCACCTAAATGATATGTCAATATTATGAAAAGTCACTGTGACGAAAACTGAAACAATTACAGTAACGCAATTTGAAATATCTATTTTATTTGGAAGGGTGCTTGTCAAATACCTGTCATGTGTAATAAATGTCCTTCCCTCGTTTACATTTTCAATAAATGAACCGAGGACCTTCGAAAATCTCATTTGGACCTTTGCAAACGTGCCGGGTATGTAAAAGTGGAGTTTACCTACGGTAGAACGTTGGCCGTGTCAACTACTATTCTTTGCGACGGGATAATTAATTCTAATTTGTGTGTGGAACAGTTAGTTGTTTGTAAACTAAGGCGGCTAATTGTCGGGCTGCTGTTATTCGGAATACAACGATATTTTTGCCATTTACTATGCTAATCGGGTACAGAGTAAATGCGATAATAACACGGCGCAATTGTAAATGAGGAGCGTTTTATAACAACGATTAATTTATATTCAAATTCAAATATGAAAGCTAACAAAAAGCTAGCACTGTGAAAATGAGTGAAAATATATTAGCTTCATTAATTGGTTTCGTAAATATGATTGATAGACTCATTTATTTAAACGAAGAGTCAAATGGGTGACACGAGCAGTCGTTCGATATTGGTAAATTAATGAGTCTCAGATAAATCTGTAATGTTCGGCTGAAGGAACCGTCGCGTCGTTGCCGAGAAACAGCTTTTGTTGTAATTCATCGCTTATTGATGGGTAGGTTAAATACCGCTTCATTTGCCCGGCCACTTGCACATAATTAATATAATGTACCGTCAAACGGTCTATTGTATTTGTATTGCTTTGTTGGTTTAACGCGATTGTTATTAATGGTGTTTAGCAACTTCAGTTATACAATAAGACCTCAGCTTCGATCGATAGTGTTAGTATAACCGATTTCTGTTGTTTGGTGAGGTAAGACAAAGGTGTGATCAAGAATGGGCAGGGACGTTCTTGTTTCTACTTATAACACCATCAATAGGCACGGTTGGTGCAGTGGTTGACCGTTTAGTTGCTGTGCTGCGTGTTGCGGGTTCGATTCCCGCACGGGACTAATATTTGTATGGCCTACAGGTGGTTGTTCCGGGTCTGGCTGTTTGTGTAAGTGAGTTTAAATGTTTGTAAACGCACCCACGATACAGGAAAAATTCCTAGTTTCGGGCAACGATTAGAAAATAAAAACTTATTTAAACACCAACTGCGATAACCAAGATTGGTGATTAATGCTATCCCCTATGATCTTTCTTTTTTTATCACTAGTGGATATAAACACAATGCGAATGAATGGCGCACGGGCTGAAAATATTGGTTTCTGCACTACTAGTCGCGGGTAAATTTTCGCACGGACGAATTCATATTTGGTAGTAGGCCGGCCTATATGTATACATACATAGGTAGCTTTGGTTCCGGGTTGGACTCTTTGTTATGAGATTTATGTATCTAAATGTAAACACGATTCAGAAGAAATTATAGTGTGAGGCGAGGTCTTTTTTAAGGAAAAAATAACCTTGTCGTTACCAAAATTCTAGAAGCACCCGAATGATACGGTTCTGAATGTAGTCGACCAACAAACCTCACGTCCGTCAGTTTGTTATTTTTCCATATCCATTATTGGATTTGAATCCGGTAGACCTTTTCAGTACTCGTACCACTCGAGTTGTAAGTCTATTGTCGATGGTTCGCATTCACGCTCACAATAGACAAGTTTCCCTAACATGTCGTACGCAGCCCGTTTTCGTTCGGACGCGGGTTTTTCGTGTCGTTTGTGGTTTAACATGTTCTCTAAGTTAGAACCTTCGTTGGGAAATGGCGACTGTCTCGTAAATGTAAGGACGGGGCAGACACGGTTGAGTTTTATCCGTTTTAGCTCTTAAGGTATTTATACTCGAAACTCTTGCAAGTAAAAGTTAGGCAGTACACACGCAATGCGTATGCACAGTTAATATAACACTACGTAGCTTTTGTTAAGTGATACGTAACAGTGATAATAGTTACTATCTATACAAATAAAATTGAAGTATGTTTGTAATTTCAAAATAACAGTTTTTTACTGAATGCATACCGGTTCTTATAACAAAAATTTAAATTGTTCTTGTCTGTCTGTTTGTTGCTAATCTCCGAAACGGCTGGACCGATTTTAACGGAACCTTTACTGGTAGATAGCTGATGTTATAAGGAGTAACTAGGATACTTTTATTTTAGAAAAAAGATTAGGGTTGCGTGCAGAAAAATTAAAACCCTTGAAATTGTTAACAAAACCGATTAAATAGGGAAGTACTTCCTATTTTTATACTAATTTCACGCGGGCGAAGGTCGCGGGGCACAGTTAGTATGCAATAAAATTGTTAGTAAGGACTGGAGGCTATGCTTTTTCGAATGGAACCTTACTGAATTAATGCGTAGGACACATTACTTTCCCTAGTTTGTCCCTCTAGTGCTATCAATAAACTTCCACTGGGGATAATATTGTCATAATAATCAATACGTTTCTAGAAGGCGTAGCTTTTGTAACGTGGAGTTAAAACGCTTCAATGGCCTCCCGTTTTAATCTCCGAGGACCTTTCATTAGTTCTTTAAGGTCCAATAGCTCTTGTCAGGCCTTATCGTTCGAGCTTAGAAAAAAAACATTTATAAAATCCTGTCTAGTTTCAACTGTCGAATTCTGGGAAATGTTCAGAAATCAGACGAAAGATTAGATCCTTTTTTTACCTTTTCTGGAATAGTCTTTGTGCGAGATTTTGTAGCTTTTACTGCGAAGCTGTAGCCCAAATGTGGCTAACGGAGAAAGCATGACAGCAGTGGAACAAAGAATTCTATTTAATTTTGTATGTACGTCGTCTGTTCACGAAAGTCTTTATATTTCTCTGTACGTGGGCACTGAAATTATTATTTGACTCGTGGATATATCCATAATTGGTGCTTAATTTTGGTTCATCTTTTTTTTCCTTAGCAACATTTGTACAGGCATTGAATTGATTGGTTGTCTGGGAAATACATATTTGTGTCGTAGCCAAAAATAAATTAAATGACAGAATCAGGCGTTACTTTGGGGAAATCTATGACATTCAATGTTATGCCAAATATTTAGTTTTAATTCCGCGATAAATCCACTCCACGGGGCATGGAGTGGGCGAAACGCGAGTCGAGTATAGGTTTCGGTATATGGCATGCTAATTATAATTGCTTTTCCCGCATGTGCATATTTTTACCGGCGGGTGCTGCATCGTGCATCCAGGCCTGAATCATTTCCACTGAATTATTATTTTATTTTTTTATTACAAAATGGGCCTGCTCTTGACCTCGATCACGCCTGATGGAAAGCGATAGATGAGGTCTATGATGGGTTTTCAAACTAAATATTTTGGATAACATTTAAAAATGAATGATCAAAATACGTTTTGTGTATCTATAATAATTCAACAGTTTAAACGTTCCCTTTTTAATGTCGCCATCGAAGTACATCTATCATTCAATTTTAATTAAACTAGTTAACCTCGCCAACAAAAACACATTAAAATACCTCGTACTTGGACGTTTCAGTTGACATTTCGACCCTCACTAGTAAAATACCTGTCCCTAATACGTTTCCAGGAAGGTAAATACCGTCTCCCTATCTTATCTTACGGGGAGTGATAAATGAACCAATTCGCCCGATTCACGTACGCCTAATATAATAGTCATTATGTAATTCAGTTACAGGTAAATTAATTTACAAGTATATGTCTCCATTTTCAATTTAATTTCCGTGCTGTTACCTTTATCAATCATTTTGGCGTTTAATCGTCTATCTTGCGCTCTAGAAAATACGTTTACTTAGTGAATTTTAATTGAGACTTTTGAAATAGGTATTTTTTTTCGTAATCGTAACTTTTTTTCACTGCGCTTCGGCGGCATTATACAGGGTGTTTCTTTAAACGTGGGTAATACTTTAGGGGCGTGTAGTACTCATGAAAATAAGCAACTTTTACCATGAGACCGACCATGACTCGCGAAAAAAATATCAGCTGCTCCACACATTATTGATCGCGGAACTCGAAAAAATGTAGGCAACAGCAGATTTTTAAATAATATTTCATAGTTAGCCCCATAGTAAGAGTTGCTCATATTTATGAGTACTTCACTCCCTTAAAGTATTGCCCACGTTTAACCAAACATCCTGTATAAAGAGTGCAATACGGTAGTATAATTTCCCAATTTCTCCTCAAGTGTCTAAAGAATTATAAGCGACGACTAAAATACTGTGAATATTTATAAGATGTGGAAGAAGTTTACTTAGTAACTCGCTGTAATAAGTTTACACTCAGCAAACCTGGGATTTCAGCATGTTAGCTTTCACTAGGTGAATTAAAAGAGCCATATATTATGTTACAAGTTCCGATAGGATTATATTTTCGACAGTTTTACTAATAAAAATAACCTTACTAAGTTATAGATCTGGATTTTTTAGCCCGTTTATTAAAAGCAGTCCCATAATAAATCGCAAAGATATACTCGCAACTACATTCCGATTCAGATTCCGCAATTAGGTATGTCGGTCAGTCCTTAATATGAGCTCAGTATTGTGTTTGGGAAACGGATCATAGATGTCGATAATGGTGCCATCAGCACATAAGTAGACTCACAGACTCTCGACATAACGCTAGATACTTAACACAACTATAAAAAAGCTGTTGATCCTTACCGCCCTTTTACGATGCACTTCATAACCAGCATGATTTAAATCTTTATCTTCGCACGGACAAAGGGCTTAAACTTACTTTGAAGAAAGAGCTTTGTAAACTTTATTTTTCTTTCATTCTCTGTTCAGCATGGATGTTCGTACGTAAATTGTGAATGCGAGAGACTGAGGATTTACTTAGTCAACATAATTTTAAGGAGACTCTAATGAGTTTCATATTCATCTCCGCGTAATTCGGTACCAAACTTTTCTTTAAAATATGTCGCAAGAAAAGTAGTGAAGAAGGTATGAACTATGAAAGATTTTCGTAATTACAAAAGCTAATATCATAATTTTTGCATATCCTGCCACTTTAGGTACTCGTTGGTATTCAGATATTCAATAATTTAAAAAATTGAATTTTGTAAAAAACGGAACTGCAATTTAATCCTGGATATGCAAAACAAGGAATTTAAAAACCGAATTTGTTTAAATTTATGGCGTTGGAAATTTCTGGCATTTAACAATATTCATGAATTTTTAAATACTTACTTCAAAATTAGAAGCCATTAAAAAGTTACCCGAACTACGTTCGACTTTGCCGGGAAAAGTAACACCGTGTATGCAAAAAGTTAGTTCTTCATAAATAAACTTTTCCGATATTTTATGTAATAAGAGATATAACCGCAGTACCGCAGTAGCTATGCTATACGGTAATTTGAAGTTCAGGTTCAGATTTGAAGTAAGTTTCGTTTCGTTAGTTAGTGAGCAGTGGTGGACTGATGGCCCAGTGGTTATGTTACCGACTTAATTTTCGTAGGTGATACTCGTAGGTTCGAAACCTAGCAGGCACGTTCCTTGTGTAATTTATTTTATTAACTGAGCTTAAGGTCCTGGGTTCGATTACCGGGTCGGGCAAATTGTTATTGGGTTTTTCCATCAGGCATTTCTCAGTAGCAGCCACGGAGTCTGGATTTGTACCCGGTTGATGGCAATAGGCTCGCCCCCTATTACCTGGGACTTAAACATAACTGGCGAGATGTGGGTATACTATTAGGTACACTTCTGCCTAAGCCTTCAGGGATTACAGGCGTCATGTCATGGTCTGTTTTGTTTTTTTTTTTTTATTTATGACCAACTTATACTTACAGTTCACATGTAACATACGAGTTATTAGTTGAACATAAAAATCAGAATAAAAGTAAAAAATAGTAATCAAATTATAAAGTAAACAATATGGTAGACGCGAAGAATAAACAAAACATTTTTATTATATCAACACTGATCTTAAAACGGTGATTGAAAACAATGAGACGAAACCATATTCTAGCCAAAAAAATCGAAGATATGTTACAACTATGCGGAACGGGCTTTCGGTCCCATAGTAAAACCGGTTTGTCTCGGGTTTAACTTGGAACCGAAACCCGGTTCCACATGCCCTATTTACAACCACCAACCCACACTGGGCCCGCGTGGTGGATAAGGGCCCACACTCTCACAGACAGAAGTCCTGTATCCCAGCTTCGCGAAAATAGGCCGATTGTTCTTAGTCTATTCGTCGTCAAGTAAGACACTTATGTACAAGCATCCATCCATTTACCATGACATGTGTAGGTATATGTACAGGACATAAGACTATTTACCACATCGGTCACATTTCGCGTGGCCTCCTGTTGTCAAGTGCTCATAAATACTGCTACTAAGTAAGGGTCAAGTTGTATGTAAGATGCACGTGTTAGTAACAGCACTGTCATGTATCACACGGTATATGACGAAGCATCCAGTGCGAGGCAGATTCTTGTAAATTATTTCATGTAATGGCCGTGGGTGCACCGGAGAATTTAGTGCAATGGACTTTGAAATAAACTACACTGAAATGCTGGGTCGGAATTGTAGTTTTTCCAACGTTATAACCTGGATATATAACTTACTGATGTCTTTTTTGACTAACAGAAATCTAAATGGATCTTACTTACTTACAACTTATAATAAATGCGAAAGTTTGGATGGATGGATGATTGTTACTCAATCACGCCAGAACGGCGATGAAAGTTGGCACGGAGTTAGATTATAGTCTGGAATAGCACAGCACACAGGATACTTTTTATCTGATCTACTTTTTTTCTTTTTCTTTTTTCTGTTATTTTTTCTTTTTTATCTGTCTTCTTTTTTTTGCGATCCTGTGGGATAATCACCGAACTCTACGCGGGTGAAACCGCAGACATAAGCTAGTGGCAAAATAAAAGCATGTTGGCTTTTGAACACTCGGCTCAGCGTTGCGAATTGGAATTCCAACTGATAGTGTTAGCCTGCGTCATACCACTGCTGGGTAAAGACTCGCCATGACTTCAAGTTGTTTCGATCCAGCATCCCGCCATCTTCAATGAGGTCTACCGCGACGCCTTCTGGCTGTGTCTGGGCTCCAGAAAACTGGCTATTTTGGCTCACAGCTCATTGGGCATGCGGCTGACGTGGCCAGTCCAGTCCCACTTCAGCTTAGCAGCTTTTTGAGCAACGTCAGTAATTTGTGTTTTGGAGCGCAGGGTAGTGTCCGTGTTGAGTACACGAACGTACGTGAAATACCAACAGCGCAATATATTTAGGCATTCATTTATGTTACTTCGTTAGTGTTAGTAAAGACGGATAAGTTTCGTCTTTTTTCTCTTACTTAATTGTTTGTTAAGCACGGGTTAAGTTACATTTAAAATACGTTAATGATGAAGCACTTGAAAAACAAATTCAAATTTAAGCTTCTAAAACGGTGAGTTTGAAATCGGGAACGGAATTAATTTTGCCAAAGTTCTCCGTAGTATGAATGACCTTTTAATAAGTCTACTTATTACGGTTTTGAACTTCTCTTAATTTGGCTTCAAAATTTGATGTTTTTATAAAGTTTTTCAAACTTTTAGAAACAAATTATTTTAAATTATTATAAGAATTATAATAACTCAACAACCTTTTTCAAATCACTATCAAACACAGCAAGAAATATCTTAATAATGAAATTAACCGCTCCCAAGGGTGGAATCCATCAATATCCAATTCGCTAAAGTTAATCTATGGTAGTGGATCAGACGGTGAGTGGGGTCCTATTGACATGTCTATGGTATGAGTGTGCGGAAGGTGACTGAAAGCCGGTCTCCGTAAATCTAGCGCCGGTATAGTAATAGGTTTATGTATAGCTAAAATGTTGAAGTTAAATCTGCGAAGCGTTAATCCGATGCAACTCTGGCAAAGGTAGGTACAGCCAAATATCGAATCAGATAGGTATCGAATACGTACTCATATTACGGCAGATCTCCGAAGCTATTTATAACGTACTCTACGTTAGTAGTTAGCACGAGAATTTCGGCAGCGCAGCGGTAAGAATTTTAATGAAACTACCTGAGACGGGGGTAGTTCGGCGTAAGTGTAATCTATTGAAAACTTAAAGTTTATGTCGAGTGTAGTTTATCGAGAAGATATATTTTGAAAATTCAATTTATTACTACCACCTAATCTTTCGTTGAAGTTAAACTGCCGCACGGTTGATTATTCTAAACCAATTTATGGATAACCAGCTCAGTTCGGTGAAGGAAAACAGGAAATCAACATGCCTGACAGATATTTCTCGACGGCAGGAAAAGCCCAGTCAGAGGCCCATGGGCGGCATAACAGCTCTGACACCAGGTTAGGCACTAACCACATGATAAGGTAGAAGATCAGCCCCTGCCCGTGGCTTCGCTTGCGTACAATCAATACAATATCTTTATTAACTTTAACCCATGTTACTCTAATGCATAAGCTATCGAACGGTAAAGCTTCATCTGAACTCGTACAGCAGTTTTAGCGAGAAGGAGAAACAAACATACAAACTTTCCCATTTATATTATTAGAGTGACTACATTAGCTACTTACCTAACCAGTGCTAAAGTTAACTCGACCGTATATCGCAACAAAGATTCCTGGAATCCATCATGTGGTGATGCAATCCTGGAATCATAAATATCGGATGAAATTATTGCTGTGCATTTAATGGCCGTCAAAGGTACCTTTTGATCTCAGTCAGGACCTAACTAAGTTACTCCGCACAAAGTCTTTGTTATCCCCAGACTATAGGTAAGATATAAATATATCTGTACAACAGTGGCGAAGGTTCCATACAACTCGATTCCTACCGGCTTCCCTTTGAAAAATGGCACAATCAGTATTTTATAGACAAATAATAAAATCGTATTAAAGATTCGGAAGACGCTGCGTTGGAAGGCCTCCCACTAGGTGGACCGATGACCTCGTAAAGGTTGCAGGGATCCGCTGGATGCGAGACGCACGGGACCGGTCAATGTGGCGACACTTGGGGGAGGCCTATGTCCAGCAGTGGACGTCTTTCGGCTGAAATGATGATGATGATGATTAAAGATTTACTCTGGCTCTTACAAAAATTGACCCTTCG
The DNA here is from genome assembly GCA_963082995.1 of Noctua comes. NCBI lineage: Eukaryota > Metazoa > Arthropoda > Insecta > Lepidoptera > Noctuidae > Noctua > Noctua comes. The sequence goes on from OY720277.1 coordinate 6,268,263, forward strand.
CTACTGCTGTACAACTTGAAATATTTTTTTTTTTTTTTAAGTAGCTTTTATTTTTACCCTACTGCCAAGGAAGAGTTATGTTTTTCGCGCATATCTTGTACGTTTGTTTGTAAATTTCTTTATTACCTCCTATTTTCCAAACGGCTGAATGGATTTCGACAGTTAAGATACCGTTATTTTCGTCACAAAAACCCGTGTCCTTAGATAGGTGTTTGAAAAAAATCAAAACGGCGGATTTTTGGCGCGATATATATAAAAAATTGCCAAACCTATCGAGTTGGGTATCAAAATAGAGGAAATTAAAAGGGGATTACAAAAATAAAAATAAGTTATTTGTTTCAATTTCGGTCGTTCGTAGTAAAAGTAATGTACTTATAACATTGCTTTTAAATTGTCTTTTTTGCAGTCGGGTTTATGATTATTTTAATTATGTTTACTTGTTAAATACAAATTTTCACCTCATTTCACGCCTATAAGCTGTATATTTGTTTTAAGTATATTTTTAGTCTTCAGGGAAAAATATACATGTCCGAGAACCAAAAAATACGAAGGCATGAGACATCTACCAACCCGCACTGGGCCCGCGTGGTGGATTATAGCCCATTGTTTCTCATAGAGAGGAGGCAGTGTGTCCCAGCAGAGGGAACATTATAGGCTGATTATGCTAATGGCATTAGGCTCGCCCCCTATTACATCATCATCATCATCGTTCTCCTGCCCTTGTCATGTCTTCTTCTTCCATACTTCTCTATTACTCGTCATCTCAGCAGTCATCTCCTTTCTACCCTTTTCATCTTTTTTTTCGGATTGGAAGTCATCAAATGACCCCCCCCCCCACTCTGGGCGGAGCGGAAGGGAGTGTCAGACTCGTACTGACTAAAACCTATCCATGTTCCTTCTTTGCCCTTTGTTTACCAGGGCTACGGTATCTCTTTCGAACAGTCCCGCAGCCCTGGCAGGCATCGGCCCTTGCAGACCCCTACATCGTTGCTGACATCTCTTTGAGGCGCGCGTTGAACACGAACGCGCCGTTGACACGGCCTAGCCCATAGCTCGCCGTCCACAGGCCCGCGCCTACGGTGGCCGGGAGCCACCAAGTGACCCCCGATGCCCAGGGCGTCTCCCGCGGCGGCTGGGACGTGGGGTTCTTTTCCTCTCACGTCCCGCCACCTCCTTCACTAGTATGACTGCTTCGCAGAAGGAGTTGACGGCTTCCTATTCCCTCTCGCTCCGGACCATGGCCTTTTCATCCTTCACACAGTCCATCCATCGTTTCTTTGGTCTTCCTCTACTCTCATAGCCATCTACATTCATACTCAACATCTTCCTCGCTCGCTCCCTACTACATGGGACTAAAAATATGGCTGGAAAAATGTGGGTGTACTATTAGAGGTACACCTCTGCCCAACCTTTTGGAGATTACAGGCGTAATGTTATGTTATGTAATAATACAGTACATACCTATGGATTGTGACTTAATAATCCTCTAAGGACTTTAGAATTGCGCATTAGAATATTAAACGTTCACAAAAAAAGTCCTTGACATTAGATACCTATTGATACGCACCCACTTTTTCGAAATGTTAAGGGCACTCCAGTTTATCGTCAATCGAAAGATGGTTTTGTGAATTTCCAATAAGCTTTTCCTTTTACACGCTTTCAATATTAATATAACGGTCGAGCGAAGTTTTTAATCATCGCTTTCACGAATTAAGAATCAAATTAATCACGAGTGGTAGCTGTAGTATTTTGTTTTTCCCAATTCGAAAAAAGAACGAAGCGTTTTTTTTTAATTATCATATCACCACGCCTGTAATCCTAGAAGAGTACAGAGGGGGGAGGGGAGCAGAGGTGTAGGTACCTAATAGTACACCCACATTTCGTCAGTTATGTTTAAGTCCCATGTATTAGGGGGCGAGCCTATTGCCATCAACCAAGCACAAATCCAATCTTCGTAGCTGCTACTCCTAAAAAATAAAAAATAAAATTCCTGAATTTCCTTCAGGAATTTTGCAGTATCAAAGAAATTCAGGAATTTCTGAGTGGCCCAAAAATCCAATAACACTATGCACGACCTAGGAATCGAACCCAGGGCCTCATGCTCAGCAGCCACGCTTTCGACCAATAGACCAAAGAGCCTGTTTTTTTTTTAATTGGGTTGTTATATGGCATGACAGGAAAACCTGTCATTAAAGTAGTTTAGACATTCTTGTTTTAAACTTGCATGTGTTGAAATGGTTTTCTTTTATTTGCCTTTTTAACTACACCTGCATGCAGTTCCCTAGTTATTATAAATGCGGTAAAGAAAGAAAACATAAACTAAGTAGAACGTATCATGAAACTATTTAACTGTGTTGACGTGGCTACCTACTCTACTTAGCAAAGTTCCTGTGCAAATAATTTGGATGCAAATGTAAAGAAATTATCGCTTTGAGTTTCAGTAAAGAATTCTTTGGTCGTTCTGAAACGTTTATCGAATTTATCAATTGAATATTCAATTTGGCTTGAAATGAAGAAATAATCGAAGCCTTAATTTCAAGGTTGCCAGCAATATCTTATAATAAATACGTATTTACATACAATTGCTTATCTTTGTAAGGAAATGGCTCCTAATTTTGGTTACACGTGGCGGTAATTACAATAAAAATAGCTCATCCGTACAAATGGCTGCGGATGAATAATTCCATCGAGACAACTGCTAACGTATAAACCAGTTAGCATCGTGTAAAGTTCCCAAGTGGGCCGGCACTACTTTGTATGAAGCTACTTGCCAACTTTCCTGTAAACGTGTGCGTCTGTTCAAGTTTTGAATTCAAATCTTTGGTTAGCACCTATGTGCTCTACGAACTTACAATAAACTCGTTGAATAAGAAAATGTTTTTCAAAATCTCCGTGTGTCTTCTTAGCTTTATTGAACATTCCACCGTGATTCCGAACGTTGCTGATGCACCTAAATGCGGATTGAGATAGGATTTTTACTGAAGCCTCGCAGAAAACGAGCGTATAGATAAATCAGGATTCCATTATAGGTGTCTGCAGGAACACTTACCAATATTATAGTAATGGAACTACGAGTTCGGAGCGGGACGGGAAAATTATATCATGCTACTCTAAGAAACTTACTAAGTTTAACCAACAAGATACAGCGTGTTAAGAATTTCACTGACGTCTTCATAATAGAAGGTGTCACGTAGAATAAGCTACAACGCGAAAATGTTCGCAAACGAGACACTTTATTGACATTAAAGCTACAAGGAACAGAGCTGTAACGAACGATATAGGGCCCGTGAATATATGGAAAGATATTGGCCAATAACTTAGCACCAAATAGTCGGATCTGCCCTTGGGACCGAGGATTTTATTTGTCAAGCGTATCTACAATGAGAATAATATAAATAATTTTATCTCATTTTTATCTCGGTTAACGCAAAAATGGATCGGTACAAATATGGTTAGCATTTTTATTACTGAGAAACAAAATATATACAGTCTGCTGGTTATTTCTGTATTTTTTTTTGTTATTAAAAAGCCTTTTATAAAAATTTATTAGTCGCCATGTCGTCGGATGTTTTTTGGCTAGCTTTTTGTTCATTTTTAGAATGCTTAGAATTTCTGTTACAGCGTCACATCACGGCTGTATTCTCCGAGGGGTTAGACAGATGTGTAAGTCCCACGTGGGGCGAGCCTATTGCCGTCATCATCCACAGCCTGACCCACTGCCAGGTAGGTATGGGCCTCTCTTCTCTTGTGCCAATTTCCAAGTTCATGTGCTAGCCTCATCCAGGTTCTTCCCTAGATGGCATGCATGTCGTCTGCCCATCTCATTGCCATCAACCGGGCACAAATCCTGTTTCCATGGCTGCTACTGAGAAATTCCTGTTACTCTTCCGAGAATTTCAATATTTGAGTAATGGGAGTGGGTTCACTACAATAATGAAACGAACAGAATTTGATATCTCGGCTATGTTCGGATTTTCCGTTTTAATATTAATATGAGCCTATATACTGTACCGTAAAGTACAAGCCTTTTCACATACAGAGGAGGACCGAGCACCTCTACCGTAATTTTACGTGAATAATAATAATTATTCACGTAAAATAACACCTCATTTAAAAAAGGGCAAAATAATTTTACAAAACTTAATAACACAACATTTAATTCACAGAATAATTAACGAGAATCGGTTTAACACATTAAATTAAATATTTTCATAATTTCTGATAAAACCATTACATTCGATATAATTAAGAGTCCGTCAAATGTATAAATTAACTAAGTAGCAAAAATGTATACGGGATAGTGATCCAATCTATGCGGAGACTGGAAGCTCCATCAATCATTGTACCATTACCCAGATCAGATCTGTCAGGCAGTATGAAAGAAATGGGATGAAGCTAATCACTGCAGTCTTTTACGAATCCCGTAATTACACCATTGTCTATTTCGGGATTCGCGTTTTTAATGCATAGTCAAGTTTTTGAAGCAGAAAAGAAAGTAGTACTACTAGAACTATGTATTGCTGTCGCTAAGGAGTGTTGTTGCGTTCGATTTGAAAGGTATTAATAACATAAACATAACATCACGCTTATAATCCCCGAAGAGTTAGGCAGAGGTGTACCTACCTAATAGTACACCCACATTTCGCCAGTTATGTTTTTTAATTCCCATGTAATAGGGGGCGAGCCTATTGCCATCAACAGGGCACAAATTCAGACTCCGTGGCTGTTACTGAGAAATTCCTGATGGAAAAACCCAAAACCACTTTGCAATCTCTGACATGCCTTTCAAAACTAAAGGTCTATACCTGCTAGTACGAAACCTACTTCCAGTTTTCTATTATTATTGGTAGCTCAGCAATGTAGCTCGCAGTCAAAACTTGCCAATCTTGCAAGGTATCGTAAAATACGACTAAGGGATTATATCAGGAGGAGTATCGATGCCTGTAGCTAACAAACTACGACTAATCCGTTTGCCAGGTGTAACAATATTCTCTTTATTGGTAGACCCGTGTTTAGCACCAGACCTTTACGATGTATATAGTAAGTATAAGTAAGAATGTGTTTGCTGTATATAGGTATAGTAGATATAGTCAGAATAGAATATAATCCTAACTTCCTAACTAATATTATAATGCGAAAGTAAGTTTGTAACCGTTTCACGCCTAAACCACTGAACCGATCATGTTGAAATTTTGCTTATACGTTGTCAGGTGTACAGAAACGGACATAGGGTACCTTTCATCCCGAAAAAAACTACTGTTCCCGAGGAAATCAACAATAACGTTCTTATCATAATAGATGGCGCCACGTGTCTTTAATATAAGCAGAGTACAACCCGAATTGATTTTCAAATTCGAAATTAACGCGAGCGAAGCCGCGGGCAAATGCTGAAACACAACAGTTTTTTTATATTAAATGGGCCTACTATTGACCTCAATCTTGTCCTATGATAGAGATGAGGTCGAAGATGGAATGAGCTAACCCAAAAGAAGCCTATTAACTCGCGACTTAAATGGATTGTTTTACAATATTGCTAATTTCAGTCATAGCCAGATTGCCAGCATTAATTCATTAGAACATGGGTTTAACTAGACCAAAAAATCCATTATTGATAGCATTTTTACTGCTTTATACTTTATGGTAACGATAGTATCTAAATGTAATTCGATTTGAGGGCATTCAATTAATCTAAGTAACAGTCGTTAAACGCTGAAGACGTGTCCTTACATATACTTAAAATAGGTCAATGGATTTTATGGGAACTCGTCGAAATAGAAGATAAAGTATATTGAACAGTGGATCTGCATCATAGATCTTGTTAATAATTCATGACAGAGCGCCGCGCATAGATGCATCGACTGCTAAGCTCTGACTGATGCTCTATTAGGAAATGGTGTTTATTTAGGAAAATGTATTCATCATCATCTGCCTAGCCTTTTCCTAACTATGTTGGGGTCGGCTTCCAAACTAAATAATAAATCTTAATAAAACTCATTTTTTTTTAATGTTACATTCAGACACAATGTAACTGTCTTGAATAAATGAAATGAAATAAAAACCGGATGCAGCTGAATACTAGTAATTTACATGGAGCGACTGCCTATCTGACGTCCACTACCCAGTAGTACTAGGGTAATACGATACCCCTTGGTAAGTCAGGTTGTCAGACTTTTTGGGCACTGACTACCTAACGACTGTCAAAGATCTACAAATGGCACCCGGACCAACGGCTCAACGTGCTTTCCGAGGCACGGAGGAAACTAGGTATGTAATGGGTGGTCACCCATCCACAGACCAACCTCGGCAAGCACGGCTTAACTTAAAGATCGACCGGAGTGGCTGTTATTATTTAGCCACGAGCTCCTCTTTAACTCCTCTTTCCACTTAGGAAAATGCGTGATCTCATGGCGACATGGAGAGAGCGACTGTCGCAACCCCGTGCAGGGCACGCCACCATAGTGGCGATAAGTCCCCTCTTTGAGGAGTGGCTAGAGAGGCGCCACGGCGCCCTCACCTACCGCCTGACGCAGGTCCTCACCGGACACGGTTGTTTCGGGAGGTTCCTGCACCGGATCGGGCGGGAGGAAACGCCCGGGTGTTTCCATTGTGAGGATCGTCCGGAGGACATGGTGGAACATACCGTGGAGGTCTGCCCCGCTTGGGCGGAGCACCGTCGTGTCCTCGTTGCGGCGATCGGCGGCGGCGATCTCTCGCGTCCGGCCCTGGTTCAAGCCATGGTCCGGAGCGAGAGGGAATGGGAAGCCGTCACCTCCTTCTGCGAAGCAGTCATGCTAGTGAAGGAGGTGGCGGGACGTGAGAGGGAAAGAACCTCACGTCCCAGCCGCCGCGGGAGACGCCCTGGGCGTCGGGGGTCACGTGGTGGCTCCCGGCCACCGTAGGCGCGGGCCTGTGGACGGCGAGCTATGGGCTAGCTCGCCGTCCGGCCGTCTTCTGACGACAGGCCGTGTCGATGGCGCGTTCGTGTTCCACGCGCGCCTCAAAGAGATGTCAGCAACGATGTAGGGGTCTGCAAGGACCGATGCCTGCCAGGGCTGCGGGACTGTTCGAAAGAGATACCGTGGCCCTGGAACACAAAGGGCAAAGAAGGAACATGGATGGGTTTTAGTCAGTACAAGTCTGACACTCCCTTCCGCTCCGCCCAGAGTGGGGGGGGTCATTTGATGATTTCCCATCCGAAAAAAAAAAAAAAAAAAAAAAAAAAAAAAAAAAAGGTATTAACTCTGCGGACAGATAGCGCTGACTGGGCAATATCAGTAATGTTCGGCCTGACAAGGAACTTCCCAGCTCTTTCTCTATTTTTCTAAAATCTTTTACGACAAAGGAAAAGCCTTTTTGTAATTACAGCTGACACGAAGACTGAACTTTTTTATATTATACTAGCTTTTGCCCGCGGCTTCGCCCGCGTGTATGTCGAAAATTATCCGACGGGAACGTACCGAACGAACATAGTTACTTACCTTCATCCCCCTTTTTAACCCTTCGGGGGTAGAATTATCAAAAAACACTGAGACACGTATAAATTAACTTTCAATCGTCAGCCTAAACACAAAATGTGAAGATCCTAACTTCAAAACTGACGGACTTTCATATAAACTTCCATCCCCTATTTCACCCCTTTAAGGGTGGAATTTCCAAAAATCCTTTCTTAGTGGTTACTTACTCTTAACAAAGAACACACCCTACAAGTTTCATGTCTCTAGGACCAGCGGTTTGGCTTTGTGTTGATGTATCACCCAGTCAGTCAGTCAGTCAGTCAGTTTACCATTTTATATATATATAGAAGATGTTAAAGTGCACGGTGCGACTTCGTTTTAATAATTTCTACTTGGACATCTCACTTAGTATAACTTATAACCTAGTTTTGGCGGATGTAAAGAAAATGTTCACATTTTTGTAAGGTTGCTAATGGAAATGCATGATTTTTTTTTCTTAATTTAAGCTAGTTGTAGCAGCGGCCAAGCTAATTTGGTTTTCACGAGAATTTGATTTATTTAAGCTTTGTATGTTTTAAAAAACGGAAAAGCTTTGCAATTTAATTTATTACAAAAATATATATTTTTATAACGAGTAGGATGTAGGAGTTAAAATCCCATTCAAAAAGACATGAAATAAGTTTTTATCAGTACCAATTTTCTTCTTAGTTAGCAACTAAATTACTCAATTTAGATGCTAACTAAGAAGAATATTAAAAATTTGGCCGAAATTCGGCCCATTCATTCGACCCAAAATTTAGCTAGGTACGATTGTGGCGCTTTCAATAACGTCCATCAGTAACCTACGCGTAACGTGTAACGTACAGACAAGAGGACATGCAGGACATTTAGTTTTTTTTTATTATTATATCATGGGCGTGGGAAATTCTGCATAATTGTTATTTTTAACGTCACAAACATGAGTACAAAGGAGTCCTTGTAGGAAAACTGAAAGAAAATATTTCAAAGAATTGTTGAACACAAAGAAATGTTGTTATTACTCGATCACATAGGTAGTCGCTAGGTACAAGTGAAATTCTGGTATTCAGCTGCATCCACACTGGAAGCCGAACCCCTGCATAGTTGGGAAACGGCTAGGTTGATGATACTCGGTTCTTCAGTAAGGCGTTGCGTTCTGAGGATGAGCTGCCGATTGTGAGCGAGCTTTCAGGATGCAGAAGCGAGCCGTGAGAGCTATAACATGATCACCATGGGATGTAACCGCGAAGATACTTTTTAAGGAATTAAAAATATGGACTCCCTCCGCTATGGTGATTTATTTATTTGAGAAAACGTACAGTACGACAGACAAATTCAAGCTTTTGCACAAATAAAACACAGATTAAAATATGTTAAGCTATGACGAAGCGCGCGAGCAGTGCCCTCTAACTATGTAATTGGTAAGTTTCGTTGTTGTGTCGCGCCGCTAGCACGGATTGCATGGTTGAATCGAAACATATAAAATAAATTAGATTACTGCTGTAAAAGTGTCTAATTTACCCATACCCTTCAGGTTATGGGCCCAGGAACAGTCAGTGAGTGAAAAACAGGACATATTAGTGAACAATTGCAGTGATTTGAACCAAAACAGCTCATCGTAATTAAAAGTTATAAACGCGTGTAGTTAAGTGAAGGTCAATTAGTGTAACGCGGACTTTCAAGTTACGTTCGCCGTCGCCGTTTGTTTACTAAACTTTTGTCACGAAGATTTTTATTCATTGCTATTGTTTTGATTTTGGAGTTGAAGAAACTTCATTATGGCTACATCTATAAAGATTGATCGACTTACTGGTGATAATTATGATACATGGAAAATAGAGACGACAAAGAGCAAAAGACAACAATGTTGTTCAGTACTATCGAAGAGGTTATGCAAGGTGAGAAAGTAAATCCTATTTGGTGCATTAACAGTGGATGCACAGGTCATATGTGCAACGAGAAGCAAATGATCGAGGATTTTACGCGGCTAGATTCAGAGCTAAATTTAGCTAATAGCGGCGCGACACAAACACAAACACAAACACGAACACAAATTACTGGGACTGGTAAGGTCAAGATTTCTGTAGACACGGGCAGTGAAGAACGCCAGATTAATATAGAAAAAGTGTTCTACGTATCCGACTTACGAACAAACCTATTATCAGTGGCTAAGATGACTGATCGCGGGTTCGAGGTTCACTTTAGGAAGAATGATGCGATTGTGATTGATGACAATGATAAAATTCATATGCGTGCAGAAAGAGTTGGAAATCTGTACCATGTTCGAATGAGTAAGAATTCTGTTAATAATATTGAAGCAGTTAAGAATTCAATAGACATGTGGCACCAACGACTCGGACATCTCAACGAACGCGACTTGAAAACTATGGCGAACAATAGTTTAGTACACGGGCTAACATTTAAGGATGGCGAAAAGTTGTCCCAATGTGAGATTTGTATTAGTGAAAAACAGACATGCACGCCTTTTCCAAAGAAAGGAGAACATAGTACCACCGAATTACTAGAAATAGTGCATAGTGATGTTTGTGGCCCCATGAATCATCGGTCGTTTCTCAGATAAAGAACAAAACCTGGGAAATTGTACCACGACCAAATCAACGCAAGGTTATTGGAAGCAGATTCGTGTTTAGTACCAAAAGTACTGGCAAGAAAGTACGCCTTGTCGCAAAAAGATGTTCACAACGGCCAGGGGAGGATTTCCATGAGACGTCTTCGCCTGTTGTGAAATCGTCATCCATAAGACTCATAGCTGCTTTGTCAGCTGAGTTAGGATTGGACATACATCAAATGGACGTAGTAACGGCTTACCTGAATGGTTCACTAGATGAAGAAGTGTATATGGAAATTCCAGATCAGTTAAGCGACGTTCTGAAGAAAGTAGTTGCGAAAGAAAAGGTCGGTTCGCAGAAGAATATAATAACAGACAAGGATATACTACAGACAGCTAAACGCTGGCATGAAACTCTTGATGAATGTGTGGATAGTGTGTGTTTATTGAAAAAGTCTTTATACGGCTTGCGACAATCAGGATTGCAGTGGTATAAAAGGTTAGCCAGAATGTTGAATGATATTGGTTTTCAATCATTGCCACAGGAAACTTGTGTGTTTGTTGCGAGAAAGGGTGAACGACTAATGTTAATTGGTATATATGTCGATGATATGATTCTAGCGGCAAATGATAATGTATGTAAATTTCGAAGATCTGCTCACGACTTCGAGGGGAGGTGTTAAGCTATGACGAAGCGCGCGAGCAGTGCCCTCTAACTATGTAATTGGTAAGTTTCGTTGTTGTGTCGCGCCGCTAGCACGGATTGCATGGTTGAATCGAAACATATAAAATAAATTAGATTACTGCTGTAAAAGTGTCTAATTTACCCATACCCTTCAAAATATACATAAAGGAGCCTACACACAGTGCCGCCGGGTTTGTGCCGAGCGGCCATGCCGCCGGCATATGCAAGCCATGCCGTATAAAGCCGCCAAGCATCATTCCAGTTGTGACAGTCGTGTAGAACGCTAGTGAAGTGCACTTTTGTTGTTGGTTACGATGAATAAAGAAATCCGCCCTGCCATCGCAGTTGTAATTAAGAAAAAAATATAAAAGAAGGAGAAGGTTTTGGGTGCGCCCAAGTTTATAATATAGAAAATGACAGAACGGTACTGTAATGATAGAAAACTATAAAAAAAGATGATGTGGGGTGTCGGCATTTGCGCAATAGTATGTTCTTTGGGTTTCTAAGAATGACTTATGAAGATTTTGAATTTTTGCTGAAGAGTACTGAAGTGTACATTAGCAAAAAAAATACTGGCTGGAGAGAAGCCATACCCGTTAAAGAGAGGTTGGCAGTAACGTTGCGGTTTTTAGCTACAGAAGAAAGTTATTATAGCCTTGGCGAACTGTTTAAAATCAATGTATATTTACAATAAGGAATGATATTACACGCGACCGCGGTGTACGTTAGACAACATCTAAACGCATACACAAAAAGCGGGGATGACATATTTACTGTACGCCTAGTAGAAACAAAGCTGTTTACCCACACACCACCATCTTAGCATTGAAAGTTAATTCATATCATGGGTACGTCTGTGTACAATCGGCTACCGGAAAATATTGTAACCGCGACGTCTGACAATGCTTTCAAAGTGAAACTAAAGGCTGGTTTTTTATGACCTAAAAGAATGGTTGAGGTAATGTTTTTTTTCATTTGGTTTAGTTATGCTCATTCAATTATTTATTTTCCCAATAAACATTTAACGTATGATAATTTCTGTTTTTATGTTCTTTTGTATAATGATTTTGATTTTATTTTTTACTAGCGACCCGCCCCGGCTTCGCACGGGTGCAATATACATATAAACCTTCCTCTTGAATCACTCTATCTATTGTTCAAAACTGCATTAAAATCGGTTGCAGTTTAAAAGATCTAAGCGTACAAACAGCGGGAGCGACTTTGTTTTATACTACGTAAAGATAATACACATTACTACATCAATAAATTAAATACTCTCAACTAAAGTGAAATACTACCTAGAAACAAAATCAGACAAATATATTTCTGTTTCCAGGAAGGAAACGTTGTCCAGTAAAACGGTTTCTTATAAGCTAAGGCGACCATCCATGTGGAGATTTCTTGAAAGATTCGCTTCGAAATTATCCGGATGTGAACTAAAGTAACCCACATACTACATAACTTGCAGATATGCAGAGTTAGCGAGCCCAAGTAGCCGTATCTGCTGTAGCTCCGCAAAATTTCAATACCATGAACCTGTGTAATTTGATTTTCATATATTTTCAACGTTTTTGGAATTTGATAATGACAAATGACAAAAACCGTGTATTTTACCTTTTAACTGCGAGTTTACTTCTAACTTTGAGGTTAAAAGCGCTTTATATTGGTATAATATTTAGCAAACAGAAGCGAGAAGATGTTTAAAAAAAGATAACGAGGTACACAAAATAATGAAAACAACCGTTTATTCTAACTTGGAACAAAATAAACCATAACGAATTCAATTAACACGTAATTGTTTACAAAAACAGCGAGTAAGTACACAAAATAGAAAATTATAAATCTTACAGCCCTTTGAGCGTCTCCCGCGACCAGCGACGATTCGAAGTTGCCACTCCTTTCCATAGGAGTAACATGTGCTACGTACAACCTCATTTCTTCCTAATACTACGTAAAACCTCATTTCTTCCTAACAATAGAACCTCGCCTTTGTAATTGTAATTTGCATGGCAACAATTTGATGGCGTATAAAAAATCTCTTTTACAAAAACATGTTACAACGTTTTACATGTTAAATCGTACTTATTATAAACTAGCTGTGCCCCGCGACCTTCGTCCGCGTGATATTATTTTAAAAATATTACTTCCCTATTTAAATCGGATTTTGTCAACAATTTCAAAGATTTTCATTTTTTCACGGAACACTAATCCCTTTTCTAAAATAAAAGTCAGCTGTCTGCCAGTAAAAGTCCCGTCAAAATCGGTCCAGCCGTTTCAGAGATTAGCCAGAACAAACAGACAGAGTAAAAAAAAAATTAAGTTAGTAGTTTCATAATAAGTATTCAGTAAAAAGCTGTTATTTCGAAATTACAAACAGACAAATCAATTTTATTTATTTGTATAGTTTTTACTTCTAAGACGATTTTATAAACTGTTTTTAAGTAAGTAGATAGAATTCCGGGATACTTAAGTCTGAGGAGAGCGGTTTCGTTTCGCTACGAGATACTCGTATATGTTGCTACGAAATAGGTTTCGTTTCTGTAGCACGTAGCCTGACGCAGCGCCGTAGCACTATTAGTGGTTACTGCATCGTTCAAGTAAATCTGAGGAAAATGAGGAAATGCTTTTATTTACACTTCAAGCACAAAAGCACATAGGCGGACTTAATGCCAAAGGCATTTTCTACCAGTCAACCTTTGGGTGATGCAGAGACAAACAGTGGTAGGTGTATCTGAAAATAGTTTTAATTAATAATACGATTAGCTATAAGTACCTATATATAAAATACTATAAATATATAACAAATACTATAAATACATATCAAAATAATAATAAAAGTTGTTTGTTTTATTCAAATATCTAGATCTGGCTCGCGAGGTTGTCGACATGTGGGACGTGAGTACAGCAGTCATTGTGCCGATAGTCCTGTCGGCCAATGGCCAATAGCCTTTCTATGAGAACTGACGCAATCAGCTGATCCACATGTATGGTAAAACTAAAAAAAAAGTTATGAATTTCCAAAAGTCATAGAACAAAAGTTTTTCAGTTTCATGGTCTGAGACATCACACGAGAGGTCTTGCGTTTATTATGTTACACCTTGTTTATTAAATAAAGGAGTTATAAAGTTGTTTTAAAAGTCTATTATGGAATCTTTTCGAAACCCTAGTTGTTAATGGTATTTTCCATAAGAAATAAAACCGGCCAAGTGCGCGCCGGACTCGCACACCACCGAAGCACCAAAAAGTAAAATAAAAATATTTTCAACGCTCATTCATAATTATGTCAATTTACACTCAACAGCAAAACTAAATTTGTTTTTGGACGGACGGGACGGAGAAAATAGACATACGGACAGAACCAATCCATAAGGGTTCCTTTGTAGGCTTTTGTAGCCATCTGGCTACGGAACCCTAAAAACATGCGTGTATGTCCTGATGTATGAACATGGATAAAGCAAAAGAAGTTTGTAATTTTACCGAACAGGGGGGTTACTATGACGCCTTAAAGCAGGAGTTATTCCAGTGTGGGAAAGAGGCAGAGCTATACAGATCGTCTAGCGCCATCTCTTTCCCACACTGAAATTTTTTAAGACGTCATGAAAGGCCACCAGGTGGCATTTGAGTAGCTACTTACACCAGGACAAAAAAGCGTGTGTTTATGTATGAACATTACGAGGTTCTCTCTAGCTTCTTACATGGGTCTGTAATATAATTAGTGAAACTGTCTGTTTGTGTATGTGAGCTTCAATGTTTGTAAACGCACCCACGATACAGGAGAAATTCCTAGTGTGGGGAAATGTTTATTAAAACAAAAAAAAAAAGTGAATCTGTATTTATATATACAGGGTGTAAACAGACCCTTCACATAGCCGTCAACCAAGCACTCTGTACATCAAACTAAGTAACTGCGCAAAAATTATTGCTGGGAATGGACTTTTTTTTTGGGGTGTAAAATCACGTTTTACGGTAGGACTCGATGGAAAGCACTCAAAGCATTGTGCTGATGGATGGATTGAATAGTACGGAGGTGTGTAAAGTAAAAATCTTACATTAAAAACATGTATTTTAAAAAAACTTGTGAAAAAGTTGGAACTTTGACCCCCAATATCTCCGTAACTAGAAGGTTCCCAGGTATGGTATAGATTCTAGACCATACCTGGGAACCTTCTATTTCTAGACTCTAGAACAAAAAAACGATCGCAAAGACGGGGAGAACAAGTGCCTTTCGGTTATGTTAAGGGTCTATTTACACCCTTAATACACTCCTATTTATCCTTTTGGAGAATACTAGCGCTATGTCATGTTTGCAGTTTCCCCCGTAATGCGGCTAACAGCAAGATAGTACAATTACCAGGAATTCAGGTGTAATGGTATTATTTAAGTGTATTAATTCTGAATAATACGCCTCACCTCAATCCGGGGCCATATAACTGCGTTCACAATGACCAATTAGGTACATTATGACCTCCCTGACCGGCCCGCATCCTGTATTTGCCCAGTTATCGGCTATGTTATTGAACCAGAACAAACTAATTGATTACATTACTTTAAAGCGGGCGTTTACACATTCGTACTCGCGTAACATTTGGGCCTGTTAGTTTCATTGGATTTCTAAATTAATTAATGTTGATGGAAATAGCGCAAATCACTGTGAAATCCTCTGATTGCAGGAGAGTGAACTGTATGTAAATAGTTAGCGTTAGTTCAAAATAAATAATTTAGTAATTATTTCGAACAAATTCTAAATACTGAGGTTTGAACGAACTCCAACGAAATAAAGCTACTGGTAGTCGTGATAAGTATTGAAGTAGAAAAAAAACACCCGACTGAAAAGCATAAAACAAGCATCCGTTCCTCTGTTTAGGAGTTACGAGGGAACATAGAAACGGACATACATACATACAAACAGGTCAAACATAACCCTTGTTTTGGGCTTCGCCGCAGTCGGGTAAAAATGACAATCATTAACTAAATATTTTTCTTTTCTTTTACAAACAATGATCATATTTTTAGGCTTTATTCAATGATTCAATAAGACATGTGTGTCTGAATTAAAAAGTATGTAGGCATAGTTCAATTTTATTGTGAACAATTTAATTTTAGCCATTTAGTCTTCTGTTACAACGAGGTGTCGCCGGCTTTTAATTTATATTGTCTAGGTCTTTTTGTATCTAGGTCTAGACACCGAATTAGTTGTTAAGGGGTCCAACTCTTGATTCTATCGCGCTCACAAATTCAATCAATAAACCCACCATTATCGAACTAGCATAGTTTTGATTTAATTATCCTCAAACTCCTCTTCCACTTAGTAATGTCATTAATCAGGGATGACGCTTCCTGCTAATTCAAAGACGGGTGATATACCGGTATCGGCAGTGCAGTCGATTGGCAAATGACGTCTCCTGAAGTGAATTAAATTAATGCATGGTTTTACTAACTTGAGCAAAAAGGTGCATGATTAATAGTTCAGAATGAATGTTTTAGCCGTCTCGGCTTTCATTCGTAGATCTTTGACATTCGTAGTAGTGGGTGGGCCAAAAAGTCTGACAACCAGTCTTACCAAGGGGTATCGTATTACCTAGTATTAACGGTGTTGTGGAGGTCAGATAGGCAGTCGCTCCATGTAAAATACTGGTATTCAGCTGCATGCGGTTAGAGAAGCCGACCCTAAAATAGTTGGGAAAAGGCTAGACAGACGATGATGAATGAATGTTTAATAGTCATACGTTGAGAATGAAACAAGCAGATAACTGCGGAAAGTACTGGAAAGTTTCTTGTGCACATAAAGTGTCTAATTTTAGCTACAATATTGTCGGGAGTTCGGGAGTCCAAACTACCATTGTTTAAATCACAACAGAGATGTGTATAAAGAAAGTTTCGACTGTAATATCTCGTTAAAATATGGATGTTTGTTACCGAAAGTTCCTTTATACTTTCCTTTTTGTGACAGAGGTTACTGAAGGCTGTAGGTAGGTAGCAACTTCACGTTTCGTCGTACAATGCTTTTGTCCCAAGGGAGCTTTCGGCCGGAAAAATGCAAGCTAGTCGAGCTGCCGCCGAAGCCCCCATCAATATCAGTGCTGCGTCAATATTGTCCTACAAAATAAACTAAAATGGCACAAAAACGCTCCATTGTTATCACGTAAATATTTTAATTTAAATTGTGCCATAAATATGGATCAACACGTGTCGTTAACACATGCGATGATATAATTAATAGC
The DNA here is from genome assembly GCA_963082995.1 of Noctua comes. Classification (NCBI taxonomy): domain Eukaryota; kingdom Metazoa; phylum Arthropoda; class Insecta; order Lepidoptera; family Noctuidae; genus Noctua; species Noctua comes. The sequence goes on from OY720277.1 coordinate 6,285,210, forward strand.
TATGGCACAGTGTGCATCGCTAATTGAAATTGTCCTATGAATTAAATGCGTTATATACTTTATGATGATGCGAATTTCATTTTGTATTACCATGTTTAATGATAATATAATAAAGGGTGGCTTTGACCCTTTACAGGAGAATTAAGGCCTCTTTTGCATAACGAGTAGGAATGAACATGACCACTCTAGCTGGTTAGGTACTACGAGATGATGATTACCTTTCACTACGCAGTCTAACATTGGACCAGTGTAAAATAATGATCACCATCACCACTTTACGTAACCGCTGGAATAAGACACATTGGCGAATACTCCGTTTGAAACCCGCAAGCTAGTGTTGTAGGTACTTAATTACCGTGTACGTACCGCTAAGAATAACTTGAGTGGTGTTGCTTAAAGGAAGTAATTTATTTGAATTAATATAATTTATTTTGCTCTTGCCCACAGCACCTTCATTTGCCCAAGATTAAGGAAAAACCAGACGAAATTCATTTGTTTTTATTTTGGTGGCTACGCACTACGTCTACGCCTACGCCGCCGTAGGGCGCGTAGCAATATTAATGAAATAAAAACAAAACTATGTGGATATTTGAAGTTAAAAACTTAATAAGATTAGTTTTTTAGCTTCGAACTTTCTATTTATGAACGTGAAGATTTTACTTATTACCTGGAATTACTTGGAAAATATTTTTATACTAGCTTTTTCCCGCGGCTTCGCTCGCGTCAATTTATAATTTGACAATTAGGCTGGTGAAAGTCACGTGGCGCCATTTTTTTTTTTTTTGTTGTAAATTAGAACGTTATTGTTGTTTTACTCGGGAACAGTAGTTTTTTTCGGGATGAAATGCACCCTATGTCCGCGTCTGTACACCTGTATACGCAAAATTTCAGGATGATCGGTTCAGTGGTTCAGCCGTGAAAAGGTAATAAACAAACTTACTTACGCATTGATAATATTAGTTAGGATTTTCTTTGAGTCCTGTCATAGTTATAATCTCAGATAAGTCTTTATTAAACACTGTTTTAAGCTTTCACGGCTTACAACTAAACTTATACTGTCACTTACGGGATATATTCCGTGATTGGTAATTATTCAAAACAGCTCAAAATAATGAACAAATCACGGAAGATATCCCTTAAGTGGCAGTATAAGTTTAAGTCTTTATTAATTTTTCGGTACTGGTCTGTTTGATAATTTGCGGACTACATTACTAGGGAATAATTGTTGCTTGTTGCGCTTAGAGCATGTACATAAGTAACGTCATTAGGCACCTGGTGTGAGGCTATAAATAGAGGCTTCGGAGTGGCAGACTCGTGACGGGCGAATATCTGGAAATTCAGAAATTGTATAATTGTATATTCACCATGACGTCATGTGTTGGTTACCTATTTGTATTATATTAAAGCAGGAAATCATCAAGCATGATTATAAAACAAGTAGCATCATACTATATCGTCAAAAGTTCTATTGAGTTTTACGAAATATACGTTACTTGCGAGCTATTTACAAAGCGGTTATAACAAAGAAGAAAATTTAACTTGAGTTTTCAATTCGTCTGTCTACTGTTACCAAAAGTAATTGTATTGGGGCCACATGGGATTATTCAGCCTGCCACGAGTACGTTTTTAAATATATTTAATATTAAATCACCCTCCCCCCCCACCCCGAAGGGTTAGGCAGAGATGTACCTAATAGTACACCCACATTTCGCACGTTATGTTTAAGTCCCATTGCATTGGGCGAGCCTATTGCCACCAACCAGGCACGTTCCGTGGCTGCTACTGAAAAATTCCTGATGGAAAGATCCAATAACGACTAGCCCGACCCGGGAAGCAAGCCCAGGACCTCATGCTCGGCAGTGGCTATTGCGACCACTAGACCAACGAGGCAGTCAAAAGTATTGAGGCCATATTGGATTCTTTAGCCTGCCATGAGTACTTTATAAAATAATATTTTAAATTAACTACACGTAATTTTGTCTCTACCAGCAAAAACTCAGCAGCCGACGTATTTGAATATTCTTTATACAACATAATAGTACCTTATTAGACAAATCTCTTCCATAAATAAGAAATCATTTAGTTTAGAATACTTCTAAAGTTGAATGAGTTACTTTTCCAAGTCACTCAATCTAATAAACTAATAATACATTGTAGGAACAAATACAATCACATTATTATCTTTTATGATTCGTCGAACACAATATTGGGGAATATTGTGTTCGACGAATTACTTGATTATTAATACATGCCAACTTGCGGGTACGTCTACCAGGCTTACACGAAATGACAGGACGTGTAACAGTGCGCAGCTTCCTCAATTATCGAGAAATTGACACATCCTTACTACAGCTCGATCGGTAAAGGTCGCATCCTTTTCATCTATAATAGACGAACCTTAATTCCGGAAGCTCGGAATTCTGACTCTTCTTGGTAAATGACGTTTGCCTGGGTCTTAGTTAATTTAGAGCCTTTTGCGCCACGTTCGAGTAGGCCTTTATAATATTAGCCTTTGGCCGCGGCATCGCTTTTGTAATAATCCATATGTGTTATACGAGTACGTTGAGGTTTCAAAGATGTAGTGACTAAAATTTAAAAGAGTATCCATGCTTAGATGGTTTGGTCATGTTGAAAGGATGAGTGAAAGGCGTCTAGCAAAAATTATTAGGTACAAGGTAGGTGTGAGGGCTAACGCCGGGTGGGGGACGCCTTAAAAGGATATGCACTGGTGAGGTGGAGCCTTATTGGTGAGGTTCTTCAGAAAGACCAAGAGCGTACTACTCGCAACCGGCGTGCGTGTATGACCAGATGTATAAACGTGGTCGAGGCGAAAGGAGTACCTTTGTGGTATCGTAGCAGCTGGCGATATGTGGTTTCTGCCACGGCAAAAAGGCATGAGTTTATATGTGTAATATAGTCACCCAAATCCCTCTAGCCGTTAGATGTGAAGGAATGACAAATATATACACACACACGTATGCAAACTCCCGTATTCATAATTCTGATTAAAAAAATTGAACAGAATTTTTATGAAATTATCTACAAAGCATTTATTTGTAGCTTATTAAAAGGTAAATAGGTCTTTATATAAATAAGAGACAGACACTAGGATTTTTTGTTGGAATTAAATTCAATTGGAATAAATTCCGAAACAGTTGGGGAAAAGCCAGCTGAACACGAACAGTGAACAGTTTCACCCGAAACTCTCATGAGCACAAAACAAAATGCTCGAACGAGACCTGCGAGGTAATTACTAGGACATCCGTCGCCAAGTTATTTCCTGTTTTATTTTCAGACAGTTTTGTCTGACGATACTAAAAATAAATTGCAACCAATGAAAACTACCAATGCAACGGCATTGGCAGACGGAACGAGGTTTAGCAAAAACATGCACGGGCACGCTTAACATGCAGTGCGTTTAACTGTGCCCCCTGTATACGGGAAAGTATACGTAGGTATAGCTGCCTGTAGGTATAATAAATTATATTACTGCAGTGCATTAAATAAATTAATAAAGCTTTTCCCACAAAAGTGATTTAATTGAAAGTGGTGCCTGTTAAACAGTACTTACCTAATGATTAATGGATACTTTACACTGGATTTTAATTTTGATATCAAGTTGCCGTCCGGCAAACTTTGTATCTGCAAAGGATTACAGTTGTCAAACATAAAGTGTTCTGACAGAATGCCGTGGCTAACTTTTGTATACAACTAACAATGTAACTAAAGCAAAAATAATGAGCGGGTTACCTGGGTAACTATGTACTATAATAATTTAAATAGCTTTCCAATTTCTTAGAAAAGTCACACCATTTCCCACTAACATTTTGCTTAGCGATAGAGCAAATATGTAAGTGAGCTCGTTTTACTCGGCTATGGCGTATTCAAAAGGTCCATAATTTAGACTGGGAGGAGGTGGAGTGTACGTACTGTTGGGCTTTAATCGCTTCAGCTGCGCTAGCCATTCTTAATGGAGTTTTAAATAACACGTTTACCGTGTCTCTGTGTGGGTTCTATTAAACAACAAAGTAATGGAGCAGAGAATAGTATGTGTCACGTGGCGATGAGAATTTTGTAGACACAAAGGCAACACTGCTATCTTGCTGAGTTCCAGGAAATAAAGTAAGTAAATATAGTGCAGTCGGCGGGTTCCGCGCCGGCGAATTCTAAGTGAACCTAAAGGCGCAAGGCGTGGCGGCAATAAGTAACTCTGCTGATCCCTACGCTACCAGGACGTCAGAAAGAGCATGAAACTTAAATTAACGTGGTGGGGATGCAAGCTGTCTGAAAAGCGTAGCATTCGTGCTGACACAGAGCAGGGATCAGGAAATCGGGTTGATGTACCTATGTAGAAGTTAGAACATCGCACTATTGTGATTTCTGATTTCACAAAAGTAATCTTCTTGAAACTTTTTCCACGAACTGTTGGGTATAAGGCACTAGACAAATGTATTTCGGGAAATGTCAGACATTCCTTAAATAAAAGTGGCAATAATCCGTGAAAGTAGTTCCATGTCACTGTTTAATAGTAACACACTCGCGTATATTTCACAAGTTTCTTCGGCTATATTTCATTTCCCGCATTACCCCAAGTTGTAGCTGTCAAATAAGGGTAATGGATTATAATAGTATTCATTTGTAATAGCATTTCGACGAAGTACCTTATGAAATTTAGTGATCTTTCGAGTAAATTCACAAATTCGAGGAAGGTCTGTGATTTTCTATAACGCTCCTAGTCTCCCGCATCGAATTTGTGGACAGCCTACGTCAAAATTGATTTAATGCAGCACCCATTCATGTGCTCAGAAAATCTTGTTATTTAGGTTTGCAGTAATCCTCCTGCAGGCTTAAATAACGGGATTTCGAGATAACCGGTTATCTGTTTTACAGTCTAATACAAACTGATGGGCGTCGTTAGGAGTTAGAATCACTCGGGATTCGTTTGCTGCTGCCTGCTAGATAGGTATTCGTTAGCTATCGGAATTTAGAAACTTTTGTTTATGCTCTTCATGATCTGATATTGCATATACGCCGCATTATACAGGGTGTAAACAGACCCTTCACGAAGCCGTCAACCAAGCATTCTGTACATCAAACTAAATTACTTTATGCAAAAATTATTGCTGGGAAAAGACTGTTTTTTTGGGGTGAAAAATCACGCTTTACGGTAAGACTCGATAGAACGCACTCAAAGAATTGTACTGGGGTCGTGGAGATGTTTAAAGTAAAAATCTTACATTAAAAACATGAATTAAAAAAAAAAAATGTGTAAAAATTGGAACTTTGACCCTCAGGGACACCATACCTGGAAACGTAGTAACGGAGGTACCGTACTAGGTTTCCAGGTATGGTCTAGAACAAAAAAATGATCGCAAAGACGGGGAGAACAAGTGCCATCCGGATTCATTAAGGGTCTATGTACACCCTTTAGGTACATATTTGCTACTTTCCCTGTGTTCTCGAAGAATTGATTACACAACAACGTTAAAGGTAAACAGTTGTAGTAGATTGGCAGCAATAAGTTTACTGTAAACAATCGCTGGCAGTTCCAGGTGGGTGACGACCATTATACAACCAATTAATGAACGTCATGTAACACTATTATGAAGTTTGATTAATCGCAAACCTAAAATGCTACATGACGTTTCCAGGGCTTTTTACTTTGTCACTTTATTCCGAAACTATTAGGACTACACAGCGACTACACTCGCGTTTAACACGATTCAATCTACAGAATATTAAATTTTATGCATTGCTAATATTCTTGTTAAACCCACCAAATTACCATTAAACTTCATAGGTCGGCTACTTACACATGTTGAAACTTGGTAGGTAGATGTATTCTGTGAACGGCTTTACGATTTTTATACAAAAATATACGTGCGGTGTCTATATATTATACAGGGTTAGTTTCCAAAGACCAGCCAAATTCTCAGATCTGATGCAGTACATCATTCTGAGCCCCCCCACGTAGAAATTTTTCATCGGTTATTAAAAAAAAAAATTTGCTGTTTCCTACAAAAGTGCAATACCTACACGGGCAAGATGTATGGAACAGCTGTTTTTTTATTAAATAACCTATAAAAAATTTCTACGTGTGGGGGCTCAGAATGATGTTCTGCTTCAGATCTGAGAATTTATAATGACATTGAGGTTCCTAAACTATTTTTTCTCAAAGTCAATCGTTTGAAAGATAAACACTTCCAAAGTGGTAATATGTGTCCCGTCCCTCTAATTTCTAAAGTAAGAGGAGGGAAATTCTGAAAAAATTTAGTATAGTAGAACGTAAAAGAAACTATCAATGAAAATTGGTTTGAATAAGATTTGAAGTTTAGTTTTTGAGATATGGGACTTTTTCATAAAGCTGCAGCAGTAACTTTGTTTTTAATTAACGTACTATGAAAAACAAATTTAGTCTTGCTGTTGAATGTAATACAAATACAACATTATGAATGAGTCTTCAAAATATTTTTTTATATTATTTAGTGCTACGGAACCCTGTGTGCGTGTGAGTAAGTAAGTAAGACTCGCACTTGGCCGGTTTTTTCACCAGAATTTATTCAACTTTGATAAAAGAAATCGATGAACCTTTATGTAGTACTGGCGGTGAAAAATTCTTGCTACTTACAGTTTCTATACCAAAGCTATGGAGCGTGTCACCCTAAACGAGCGAAGTGAACCACTCGCGTTGTGTTTAATATCAATATGACCTTGCTCTTTATACTTTTTAGAAGCTGCTATAAATTAAATTGAGTTCCTTTATGGGTTTCAGTAGGTTTTATTGAGATTATTTAAAGGCATAAACGATGTTTTTGACTTTTGCAGAATAATCTAATCTCTTGCATGGCTGATTGTTGTTTTATTTTCGCCTCTTTTGATTGTTTTTTTGTTACATTTGTTTTTGCCAAATTTGATTGGCCTCTTCATCCCATTATTTTCAAAATTACTGAACAAGTTGTTGACCAATTAAATTAATTAATTAATTACCAATTATATTTAATTCAGTTTTAAATTTTAGATCTCAATAAGTATTTATGAACCCTGCTTGCAGAGCCTTGTATAACATGTAACTTGAAGTTTAATTGGACCAGTTCTCCAGTGGCGCCACAACACCCGATTTTTAGAATATGGCGGAATATTAAAAGCTAAAAATCGGTAGCTTTTAATATTCCGCCATATTCTTGGAATCGTCGGTGTAGCTAAGTAGTAAGTGGTAGAGTTTGCCGACCGGGGATTTCTTCCTAACGTTATATAGGGTGTAAATACACCCTTAACGAAGCCGATAGGCACATTTCTTTCCTTTTTTTTGTTGTACTGGAACAAACCTTGGAACCTTCTAGTTACGGAGATATTGTAGGTCAAAGTTACAACTTTTTGACAGGTTTTTTTTAAACTCAAGTTTTATATGTTTTAACTTTACTTTAAATACCCTCCACGCCCCTGGGTCATTATTATTATTTTTTATTTATTATAATTTATTTTTTATTTATTTATTTTATTTTTGAGTGCGTTACATTGAGCGCTATTGTAAACCGGGATTTTTCAAACCAATAAAAGGTTGTTTTCCCGCTATCATTTTGTTACTTAGTTTGTGGTACAGAATGCTTGGTTGAAGGCTTCGTGAAGGGTCTGTTTACACCCTGTATTCTTAGCGAGTGACGACGCGAATCAGCTTGAGCCGATTACGTATTACCACATTTAGTCTAGAAGCCTCATCCAGACAGAAACGAGGCGAATGACGTGTTTTTCTCTTAGCGCGGACCCGCTTGGCTACAACAGCTAGTTTCATTATAAGTCTGCTTTAACGACTTGCATTTATTCCTGCAAACTCCCACTCCAGTGATTCCTAAAGCTATGTGGTATTTCTGTTCTTTTTCATATCATTTCGTTGCTAATGTTTCTCTAAAAGAAATTAATAGTATTCGCTAAGCGACTCTGAATTTTGTGGTTTAAAACTTTGACCCGGCTTTCAGTACCCAGTTTAATTAGTAGCGCTTTCAAAATTGTTGCCAAGTTGTAAGAATTCATCCCGCCCTAAAATCCCTTGGCGACTTTCTTGTTCTGTTATTACAATAAATAATTACCTGATTTTGGAGTTTTGATTATGATTGTGGATGGCTATAAGAGAAGGGGGAGTCCAAAGAAACGAAGGATGGACTGGAATGGAAGAAGAACCAATCCTTCTTCTTCTTCAAAACCTTCTTCTTCTTCTCTATTAGTCGTCATCACACATGTCGTCTCACATGCCGTCTCACATGCCTTATGTCCTCCACGACCCCAAGAGATTGATGATGATGATCATGGAGTTGCTGATTTCGTACAGCTGTAAGTTCTCTCTACACCATCTTATCATCAAGTAAGAAGAGCTTACAGCGACTATAATCAACAAATCGTCGGTAAACATATTTTATGTAAGCATTCCATTCCACAATGCAGACGTGTCACTCGAGTATGCAACCGCAAATTAGCAAATGTACTAGTAAGGCAAAGGGTCATTGGAATTGAGGTGACGAGTAACGTTTCTTAGTAAGGTAACTAGCAGTGGCGAAGGTTCCATACAACTCGATTCCTACCGGCTTCCCTTTTAAAAATGGCACAGTCAGTATTCTATAGACAAATAATATAATCACATTAAAGATATGTACTCCGGCTTACCTCTTGCAATAATTGACCCTTCGCTACTGGTAACTAGTAATTATTGACTTCCTAGATTCAAGATATCCATCTATGTACATTAAAAATCATCAATCTCGTGGTTGAATTTGATGACCCTTATACGTTTTACATACATAAATACATAACATGACGCCTGTAATCCCCGAAGGGTTGGGCAGAGGTGTACCTAATAGTACACCCACATTTCGCCAGTTATGTTTAAGTCCCATGTAATGGGGGGCGAGCTTATTGTCATCAACCGGGCGCAAATCCATACTCCGTGGCTGCTGCTGAGAAATTCCTGATGGAAAAACCCAATAACACTTTGCCCGACCTGGGAATCGAACCCAGGACCTCATGCTCAGCAGTCGCTCTTGCGCCGACTACACCAACGAGGCAATCGAGAGGCAGTCTTATACGTTAATACCAGCTTACGAGCATTTTCCCAGTAAAAATCATTGCTCTAATGCTCTCTCCTTCGGAAATGGGTAATTTCTTTCGGAGTTTACCCGATTAGCATCTTGAAAAATCAACTTGAACAGTTAATTTTTCTTACGTCCGTAGAGGCTGGTACTTATCTGTTTTCATGCTGCTGTTCCAATTTACTGTTTCTGTCGGATAAAAACAGAGATTAAATGTATATTTTAATTTCCTTTCGTATAACGTCTGCATCTACAGAAAGAATATAACGTTCCCACTGGTGGGACACAGGTCACCTTGCTGGGAGAGGTAGTAGGTATTCGCCACGCGGGCAGTTCAAGTTGGTGGATGTCACGTGTCCTCGATTTTTTGTGTCTATGGGGTCCTGAAGATGTTTTCTTACACCGTTTCACCGTTGAGGAGCTCGTGGCTAAATAATAACTGCCACACAGGTCGATCTTCAAGGTTAAGCCGCGCTTGCCAAGGTCGGTCTGTGGATGGGTGACCATCATTACATACCGAGTTTCTCTCGTGCCTCGGAAAGCACGTTAAACCGTTGGTCCCGGCTGTCATTTGTAGATCTTTGATAGCCGTTACAGGTAGTCAGTGGCCCCAAAGTTTGAAAACCAGTCTTACCAAGGGATACCGTACTACCCAGTACTTACTCAGTTGTGGAGATCAGATAGGCAGTCTGCAAAGTACTGGTATTCAGCTGCATCCGGTAAGACTGGAAGCCGAGCCCAATAAAGTTGGGCAAAGGCTAGGCAGATGATGCTTTCTTTCATCGTTTTGAGAGCAGTGGTAGTGAAATAAATAACGCAATATAATGCGCCTGTTTGGGTTCAAACCCAACGCCACGACAATTAAGTTGGGGCCAATATTACTGGACCACCACTGCTCTGATGTGTGTGATTGGTCTATCACATTTAGCAATTGTAGTAATGTTAACAAAAGGTAGACCTTGAACGAATGAGTGATTTACTACAGTTGACGTATCGCTCTTTTGCGAATGACAACTGGCCAATGATTCATGGCGCTGGTCGACTGTGAAAAGCGCAAAACACAATTCAATACCATACCACTTTACGACTGTTAGTGCCATTTACATCTTTATTCGGACTTCTCGTTGGACACATTATACAATGACTAATATTTTTCTACGTCTACTTAAAACAATTAACACTACAAAGAATAATTAGCGAACTATTTGTACATACGCAATTGTCAGTGAACCTGATTGAGGTCATGACTGCCGGTGCACATGTACTGAGGTTTGCAGTATTGTTGCTACGGCGCGTAGGTGTCGCGACATTGTTAAAGACCACGATATGACATCTTCAAAAAAGGCCAAATCTTCACACAGTTCGTACTATCTTACAGAACACACACACACACAGCTATCTAGGTATGGTAGCTAGGGCTCCGTAGGTTATCTACTTATGTTGTTACGTGCTACGGAGCTACGATTTCGTAGCATCGGAGCAGAAAACCGATCCGCTACGAGCCGCGCCATTTCTGAAACTTTGTTGTGCAATCATGAACTTGTACTTTGTACTGTAATTCTGCAACTCTGCAGACTTCATCAGAAATTAATAGGAACAACGAAACAACAAACTATTATGGACAAAATTTATTTAATAAGTCTTACTTGTGGTTTAAAGTACTATTTACAAGTCGTAACATCAATTGTAATACTTATCTATAATAAACAATGAATTTAATACCCATTGCTGTAAATCTAAAGCCACATTTCCACTTCGTCAGGTATTGCGTTTAATTTCAACTACATTCACTGTTAAATGTGTAGTTCGTTAAAATGTAATGAAACAAACTTGCCGATGTGTGTAAACTCACGCTCAATACTCGAGAAAATGGAAACGCGTTTGGAAATTAATTCAAACTGATCAAGTATCCATATGGCATATATTTATATGTTCACTTAAGTACTTCAAATATCATTTATTTATTGTAAATTACAATGTAATTGTAAAAAAGTACCTATTTACAAATATCGATGGTCACTTTTTAATTTCGTCTTAACTAAAAATAATAAAATTATGTATGTTGCGTTTTTTTTATATAAAAAGGCAAAAGTATATAGGCAGTGTTCATAATATGCTTAACATTTGTGTGAGTGTAGTTATTGAGCATTCAGCCGTAAAACATACGTCTCCTACAATCATACAACAAAGTACCAATTAGTTCGGCAGCGTTCTAAAAGACCGCAACGCCGACGACATAATGCTCTCACAAACTGCAATAAAACATAAACGAGTAGCCTTTGTAACATCTTTTAGACAATAAACAGGACAAAGTGAATCGGAAAATCAATTATTCATTTCCATGAATTGCAGTCATTTTGAGCGCGTACCGGTGTCAAAAGACTTCCCCATTTACTCGCGGCATGTATTTATTGAGATTCGGGTGATTTTGCATAAATCTGTATACATATGCGGCGTTGAGTATGGCTTTACGAGCCTCTGTAGACTTCCCTTTTATTTTTCTGACCAGTGCAATCAGTTTCACGCCCCCGTTTTATTACACATCGCATCGTTTTATTTGCATATCGGTACTTTTCATTTTTAAAAGTGATATCGCACTTTTAAAAAGGAAACGCAACGTTATTTATGAATATACAGAAGTTCTTCAATGAGATTTGAACCTTCCATGTCCCTAAGCTAATAGAAGTAATTGACGAGTGATAAATGTCACAGTGACTTAACATAATTAATAACCGTCTTCAAATCGACCATTGAACACGTACACAAAACATTGATTATTATTGAATTGAACAAATTAAATTATCTGCCACAGTGTCAATTCGAAAATATAAAAATCAATACAAAAATGAAATAATATACTCTAAATTCTAAAACTCATAATTTAATATAAAGAAAAAACAAAATTCATGATTCTTTAAGGTGGGAATTTCGTAATTTTTAATCTAAATGAGTTTATCATCAAAACATAATGGAGGGTACGGGTGATTCTGTACTTTATTAAGGATCGGAAATAATAGTATTGAATACTTAACTTTAAATTGTTATCTAATAGTGGAGCCTACAGACCAAGCTCGTAGTGATGCAATTACCTAATTACGAAAGATTTAATTGAACAGCAGATTAAATTTTGTAAAAAAAATATACATAATAATTTATAAATCATTGAAATAAACGAAACTCAAAATCTCGTGTTTCCTATTTAAGTAGTCGTTCATAATAATGGTATAAGTAGTAGATTGGCACTAAAACATAGCTATCAAATACTTATAAAACCGTTAATATTCAATTACTTCCTTAAAATTATAATAAGTTGCCTTTAAAAAGCGATGTGTTCTATAGATTTTGGCATAAAATAAAAATGTCAATTGTGTTGCAATACATATAACGTATTTGAGATCTATAAATAGATATTCTGCTGAGTTTAATATAATATTAGTCTCGTATGTCGCGGGCACCTTAATAGACCGTCATTGTCTAAGTCTAAGAGATGCTTAACTACATAAGAACTACACTATGAACTAAAATTATATTCTTAATGCTTCCGGCTCGATATCTCGTTGTTAAACATATGTATTTATATAAGATGTCTATGTAACAACCCTTGTTAGCTTTTAACGTGAACAGCAGCACTTAATAAATTCGTGGAATTAGCACATAATCTAATAACATTTTCTCTTCATATTTTACCATATTCATAAAGGAATAGTATAAGGCAGTGATTGTATATATATGGATGTCATATTTTGTTGCAAATGAAAATGAACTTGCTTTAAAACAGTTTTAAAGGACTTCACGACGTACTGAGAGTCTGTTTGTCGCAGTTTTATTACATGAACCGTTTTTTTTAACATCTAAAAAGCTTTTAACTAACTCAAAACAAAAAATGGGTATAAATATTTTAAGTGACAGCATTAAAATTCATGTCCTATAATGTATACGTGGAAATAGGTAATATATTAAGGGACCCGAACGCACGCCGCGTGCCTACTACATGAAATATTACACAGACATGTCCCCGATACTAGCATGACAGTCTTTTGTCGAAGGCTATAGCCAAGGGCATCGGGTAAACAGGGGTTGTCTAGCAGAGAGGAGATTTGGCTTCGGGGTCCTCAACCCCAGACAACCCGAAGACACTTATTAAAAATACACTGTGTGTACCTTCTAAACTACCCTGATTACGCCCCTGGCCACAGCCACGTTGTTGTTTCATACATCTAGATCGTTACACTTAATAGATTTTGAGCCCTCATACAAAATCTAAGAACTCATCACTATTAGAAAAGAATAATATCAAGAGTATCTTTTGGAAATCCATACAGTCAAATATAAACATTGACATAACACGAGTGTATATTTACAATTATTCAATATTCACCTCATCGTACTATTTTTGAAACCAATAACATCATTCTCATAATAAATCTTAATCTATTAAAGATCTGAACTCCTCAATATTCCAATAAACAATGCATTGTGATGAATGCTGCTTGACTTCCCCCCAAACATATAGAATAGAGTTTATGAGACTAGAAATTACCAAAGGACATGACATGAGATCACGAAGAAGCAGAAACCCTCATAAAGTAATTATATTTAAACAGTTCAAGTCATTTAACTCGTGTAAATGACTTGAAAAGTTAAAATACACTGATTAGTTTAGCGAGCTTCGACATTCCGGCACCCTCCCTCTATATTAAAGCGGAGATGGAAAAGTTAATTATTTTTCTACAAACACCATTTTAATATGGAATAAAATGTAATTACGGTCGTTACTAAACAATGTTCCCGGGGAGTCGTAATCTTCCTTCATCAGTGCAATTCATACGAAAATTTCGGCCATTACCAGATCAGCCGCGTTACAAGGAATTTGAGACTTCGACAAGATTATTTGGGCTCGGAATATTGCTTGGAGATTTAAATCTGCACATAATTTCTTGTCCATTAATGAGTTCTCGTAAAATGTGGCTTGGAGATAATAAATACTGCCGATTGATGTTCCGTATTTCCTTGTTGTTCAATATAATATATGCGTACCGTAAAATTGTTTCTATTTGTTTACTCTTTGTCGAAATTGAAATAAACGACCGAACTATTGATTAAATCTGAGCGTGAATATTGTGGACCGAACGAGTAGTGCGTCGGATCTCTGTCATGCCAAATGGAGGCTCCATTACTCCAGTGCTCGTAAACTCTACGATCGCTCGCACACACACATCCCAGCATCACAATTGACAATGATCACTATTCTACACTTCGATGATTTATTTACACCACTCGCACCATACTTGCATTAAGTCAATAATAAACCACATTTACAAAATATGAGCTATGGAGATCACATGTCATTCGTTATCGTACGAAACCTTCGTTTCGAAATTTATATGAAGGACGAAAGTAACATAGACTTTACTTATAAGCAAAACAAGAGCTTACTTAATACATTCTATCGCTTTTGTACCAGTTCTTCGCGACAGACAGGTATTTTAATTTAAGAACTAAGCGATTTTATGGCAACTTCCTTATCGTAAATACCTTTGCATTTAAACAGTACCTCTTGTTGGAACTAATTCTAATAAACGAATAGTTAATCCAGATTTTATCCCACTTGAGAGAGTAGCTGGATACAACCATAATGGGGTTTCATTTCATATCAGCTTCTAATATAGGTAAGTAGGTAGACCTACCTAACCGTTGCCCCTAAAGTGAGCATGACTTGGAATAAATCTAAAGATTCATCTTCTATTGATTAAGATGACATTCATTTCTCAAAAGGAAAACAAAATTTGCAAATTAAATCACCTGTTAAATACGCAATTTGGTTTCCGTTTTACGAGTTAATTATAACACTTCAAGTTCCGCGGCACTCGCGAAGTTTGTAAGTCCGTCACCACCGACTTATTTCTAGTTCAACTTTCCTTCCCTGTATAAAAATATTTTACTCGACTTATCACAAAAATGTACTGTTCTCACGCACTAGCTACACTTAACTTATGTAAAGCAACAGCTGCGCAAAATTCAGGTGTAACCACCAACTTCACTTACGATACGAGTTTCGCGCAGAAACAGTCCTTGAACTGACTGGCGATGAGAGTTTGTGTTAGGCCTCCAGATAGGGGTAACAAGTGGAAGTCAGGGGCGGACTCGGGGCGCGTCACGAGCGAGCCGAGCGCGGCCGAGTGCAGCCGAGCGTCACACGCGCGGCGACTTACAGCCGTGTTCATACGATGATCTCGCGGATGACGCGACGCGCGCGCGAGTTAGGCGTGGAGTAGCCCGACTCCAGCGACTCGTCGTAGCCCAGCGACATGTGCAGCGGCTTCTCCTCCGCGCCGCCCTCCTCCGCGCGCATGCCGTACTCCGGCAGACCGCTCACCTCGTGGTACGGCGATTCTGAGGAAACACAACATGCTGTACCTACTGATAGCCATATGTTTATAAATTAAGTCCCTGACGATAACTATAGCGGAATGACCATCCTAGATATCAGTTTAAATATTATACACTAAAGACAGTAGCAGATCGGAAACTTCCTTCTTAGTTCTTTTGTCCTTGGCACAAAGTTTGTTGTGTGTGTCTGTTGACTTCTGTAAACATATTTTTCGGCAGTTTTTTAGCAAAAGCCACGGTGTTTTGCAAAAGTGTGGGCGTAAGGTCATTACCGAGCGGCTACGCTCCACGAAAATTTATTGTAGTAATTTATGAACAACTTTTCGTAGCGCAAGGAAAACTCGTTGCGAGCACAAAGTGTTTCTATTATTAATCTGTGGTGAAGGGATAAGCACTTACCGATGTGTTGATCCATCCGTTTCTTGGGCTTGTGCACGGAGGCGTAGGGGTCGGAGCAGTACTCCTGGCGCGACGGGTTCTGTGCGGCGCGCATGTCGTAGTCGGTAGGCGCGGGCGGCTGGCTCGCGTGCGGCAGGTGCGAGTAGTGCGCGTAGTCGTCGATGTTGCGGTAGCCCGCATGCGAGATAGGATCGTAATCGTAATTGCTCTGACGATCTAGCACCTGGTGAGCTGGCAAAGTCGCAGCATTGTTAGCCGCCGCCATTTTCATCTGCCACAACGAGTCCTGGGAGTTGACGCTGCCCCCGTTATTACTGTTCGTGTAGCTGTTCTCTATGAAGCCCATGTTTACCCCTGCGGACAATATAAACGTTTAATATCGGATCTTTCGATCGCGGAAGGATCAAACGCGACATGCAAAGCGTGCTGTCCAGATATAGGTTGTTGTTACCTTCTATGTCGACTGTAGTTAGTCCTTAGTGAATGCATATGAGAAAAATAAATGAACATAATAGAGTCGAAATTAAAATGAAATTATATAATTCGTGTTTAACACAACTATGACGAAACGTAAAGACTGATTGAGAAAAAATGTGGAAGTGACACAAATATCTTAATAGACACAAATACTTACAGTCAGAATTTGGCATAGTTTGTCCGGGATGAGGTTGAGTGTGTGGTGGTACATGATAGGAGTAGCCTCCCTGAGTCGCGTACACCGCAGTCTTTGAGTCATCCATAGACAACGCCATGTCCATCGAATGTTCCAGAGCTTTGTTCTCCATACCCGAGCTAGGGTAGTATGGTGGTGGCGCCTGGTTCTGTGGGGTCACTTTAGCTGGCCTCATCGAGTCCATTTCGTAGTCCTTAGATCTATCTTTCTTGTTGGGCCTTCGTCTGCACTGGTAGATGAGTAGTAATAGTCCCACGAACAGCAGGACCACTACGGTGGTGACGAATATTCCCACAATGGCCGCCGTAGTGCGAGCCGATGTCTCTTTGATGTACGATGTACCAACTGTTTAAGAAACACACATAATGTTTTACTCCCATTCATAATTGATCAAAGTTAATCTACAAGGATTTCTGTATCCTTTGTTACATTTCGCACTTTAGGGTTGCTATTATTCGAAATAATTTGCTTCAGCGAAAAGATTAAAGACACTTAACTAAGTATTTCCTTATATTAATGCTTTCATAGAAGCTGTTTATTACATCAAAATGCTCATTCATTCACCCGGATACAAGTTAATAAAATTGGCCGTCGGGAAGATTTAAAGTGAACGGCTAAAAATAAATCAGGAAACTTGTTAAAATCTCACCGAAATGAAATGTAACCTTTTTAAATGTTTTTATTTGTTCTCTAACATTTATTTTCACAGAAAAAGCATTAATTTGATTACTTTGCCTTAGTTTAAAGTGCTTTGGAACTCAATATATATTGAAACTACGTCGACTAGAACTAATTACTCACTCTCTGCTTCCGTGTATTCGCTGCAAACATCTTGATTGACTTGCAAGCAAAGCTTGAGTCGTATGCGAGGGTTGAAGTCGTCCAGCGGCGGGTCAGTGACGTGCCGCTGAGTCGTGCGGGTTGTCTTACTGGGCAGCTCCACTGTGGCCTCCTGCACAGTGGCCACTGCGCCCGAAAGGCGGAGGGTCACCGTATCCACTACCTGTTACCCAATAAATTATATTAACCTTTATACCGTGCGGTCTGAAAATAGTAATGCTTCCTTCTCCGTAGAGGCTTCTACAAAGATTTAAGAAAATACGGAGCCGAGCTGTAGACAACTTCAACGCGTACACTATTTGTCATTATTTCCTCACACTAAATTTTTATTACGGGTCCTGAGTTTATTTTTGTAACAATTTATACCGGTGCTTTGAACTTCCGCAAACATAACTTAACAGCATTTGTTTTGCATCGGGAAACGTTCCCTATTAAACATGGACTTTATCCGCATTGAGCCAAAACCCACAATTGGGTGTATATCGCCAAAATGGTTACGCTTGGCAGTCGCACAAATATAATCGTTTTAAACTTAGTTGCCCCCAACTTAACACACAGTTTAAACTTCAGTGTAGTTTGTATTTTCGTTCACATTCTGCTGTAGGAGTAATTATTTGTTGGACAGAATGTCTGGCATGTTGTATCCGACCCGGTCGAATCTAATGGCAAGCGCATTCCTAGAAAGCATATATTTCGTTGGAAGAGAAGTCGAAGAATATCACTTACTAATGATGACGTATATTTTTATCTTTGCGTTTATTAATTAGTCCGAAAAAACTTTTTTTCTAATAGCATAGTTACTTTCATTGCTGGTTTTTTATATTACCTAAACAAATAAAAATAACTAGGTTGGTATTCGAGCTACAATTCTCTCGTTCCCGTATGTAAATTTTCATAAACTTAAGTTTTAATATTATGACTGTAGCACTTACTTTCAAGAAGTTATTCATTATAAAGACTTCTTGGTGTTTAAATTATTCTGCCTAATATCTACGTCTCGCGTTATTTTGTTCTCTAGATTTTGTTATAATTATTAAGAAATGTAGACTTGTACATTACATGAAGTAATAGTTAAAAATAGTAGTAGCTCCTTTTAGTTTTGATGAGTGTTATATTATTTACTTTTTATTGGGTCAGTGACTCAAAAAGATCTGAAATTGGGTACTACCAATTGCAACGTTCTTGCTAAGCACAATACGTACTTTACGTAAAAACTTATTAAAAATCTTTCAAAATCAGTAACTGTGTGATTGAATAACACCTAGTTATTCTTCAATCAACATTACAATGTATAACAACTACCTAAAAGCGCATGGTATTAAAATGCAAATCAAAAACAAGGTATATTACACCTGAAGCTTACACGCAAAGCTTTACTTGTGAGCTAAACATCAAAGTACTGTGGGGGTGTGATGTGCAGTTTGTGAGTATAAAATATTTACGGAAGAAGGAAATAGGTAGGATGTAGAAAAGCACAATTACCTGCCATCCCGCGGTACCTCCCATAGATGCGAGTCCCTCGACGACGCCCACCAGGGCCAGGCACGTGGGGGTGACGGTGAAGGCTATCGCTTGCGAGCTCGGGTCGTACGTCACCTGCTCAGGAGGATTGATCTTGTCCACCTTCGTCGTCACCGTAATCTCATTCGAATAATTGCTCTGCCCCTTAGTATTGACCGCTTTCACCTGCGGTTCAACATTCAATTTAGAACTTTGAAGAGGCGAACGACTCAGTTGTGAGCATTCTAAAGCGTGTCGAAAACCATAGCGACGGCACAAAACGCAAAGAGAACATTGTAAACTTAAATAAACTAACGGCACGCGCCGAATGATTTACCTTGAAAACAAATGTGAGTTGCTGTCGGTAGCGATAACAATGAAAAACAAAAATGTAAGTTAATACCGTATTTGGGATAAATCCAAAATTAAATTACAATTCCTACAATTACTTGGGGCGACATTATAACTGAAACCAGAGTTAACCTAATTTACTAGTGATGGACCGAAACTTATGTAGATTCTGAACGTCGACTTTGGCCGAATATTCTGTGGTGAAGCGATAGTTCTGCCGAACTTCGGTTGAATTTCAAGCGCTTCGATAAGAGTGACAGGTTTGTAAGTTTATAACTGCATATCGCCCGCTACCACAATAGGTGCCATTGCAGTCATATATTTCATCTTTGTAGCATTTTTCTAGCCGAAGTGATATCTAGACGAACTCTTGTTTAAGTTTACGCAGTCGAATGTCTGGCAAATAAAATGGATTTCGGCCGAATTCCAAAAGAAGGAATCGGCTAATCCTGCTGAAGTTACACGTAGCTAAATCTAATTCAGTCCATCACTAATTTTCTTAAGAAAATTGGCTCCTTTGAAAATAGGCACAACAGCAATGTTAGATTAGTAAATAAACTACTTTCTTGTTCCCCACTGACTACTACAAAATTCTAGTTTAAGGTTCTTATTGATTTATCGGAGGCAAACACGTAATTACGTAACCCAGATCCACGAGTCGCTAGCACACATGATTATTATATCGATGTGATTGTAATAGAAATAAAACATGAGTTCCTACTTTCTATAAATGACGAAGACTGTTTCAAAAACAACATTCAATTCACATTAGTTAATTGAAAAGCCTTTTACCTTGAAGGAGTAGGTGTTGTGCTGGTCGAGGCGGGTGACGTTGCAGGGGTTGATGCGGCCGCAGTCGTACTCCTTCCAGTCGAACTCGGAGGTGCGGTCCGAGGCGCAGTGCTCGGAGCTGGCGGCTGCGCCCGCGCCCCGCAGCGTCTCGCGCCGGTAACGCACGAAGTACTTCGTGCTTGACAACCCCCCATCGAAACCAGCTTCCCACTTCAAAGTGACGTACGTCGGCCCTACTTTCTGGCTCTCCAACATTCGCGGCGACTCCGGAGCGCCTTTGGGCTGTAACTTGATCTGGGGTCGTATGCTCCCCAGCGAGTTCTTCACTTTGCAGTAGTACTCCCCGTAGTCTTGCGGCTTTACGTTCTTTATTTTAAGCACACTGCGATATGAGTCGTTGTTATCGGTCGTCGTATTTATTTCGTAGTGGCCGTCCGAGGACATCTGCAGTGGAGCAGTATTAGATCCATAGAACCATTGGAACTCTGGTTTGGGGTACGCTTGAACTCTGCATTCTATTTCGGCCATTTCCATAACATCGTAAGCAACTTTATTATGTTGCCGAATTGATATGGGTTCGTCTGAAATGAGGATAACAAGCTTAAAAATAATGTCGCTATAAATTATCTCGTATAATATCTCTTCTAATTTTCTTTACGTATTCACTTCTTTTTACATACAATTTTCTTTATACTAATAAAGGAAGAGAAAACTAAAGGAAATTTTATAATTAGTTCTTTATGGAGAGCGAATTTCTTTCTCTATTTACTTGCTAATTAAAATATCTAAAGGGATTTCAACATAATATAACGTATTTTCTTGTATACTCACGTTCTATTCGAAGATGCATCGTAGACTCGACTTTCTTAACCTCGTTCTCGAAAGCGCAGGAATAAATACCTCGATCGTCCGGCAATAGGTCATTAGTATTCGGCCTCGCCTTTCCGTTAAATTTAAGAGTACTTTGAACAATGTAAACGGCATTTCTGTTTTCGGTTATATCAGTTTTGACTTCGTACAAATTCGTATCAGCTTTAATCTCAGCGTTGTCCTTGAACCATTTAACATTAGGCCGCGGTTTGCCGTTCGCACTACAAGTGACCGTGAAGTCTAGTTCTCCCGAGCGTTTCGTCATGTGAGTTTGTAATTTTGTTTGGAAACGAGGCGGCTGGTGGACTTCTAGTGTGACGGAGGCTCGCTCGCCGTGACCTAATTCGTTTGTAGCTTGACAATGGTAAACACCTTCACTTCCAAGGTGTGCACTAGGTATGGAGTATTGATTGCCAGTAGCTAGCACTGATGGCTTGACGTCTGAAGTAGAATCCATGTCGCGGAACCATCGGTACTGCGGAGCGGGCCAGCCCGGAGGCTTAGCGCTACAGGTAAGAGTGACTCCCGCGCCTTCCTGCGCCACCGGTCGGTCGGGGCTGATGTACGCGCGACCTGGCTTGTGTCGCACTAACACAGCTACCGATGCGCTGTTAGATCGCTCCGTACGCTTTCCGTTGCTGGATGATATAACATTCACAGCCTGACAAACGTAAGTACCGGCCATCTCGGCATTCACTCTCGTCAAAGAAAGTGTGTTTCCGCTCTGATGGAAGTCGGGTTTACCTTCCATAGTCCATTCAATAGATGTAGGTTCTGGATTTGCAGAGACTTCACAACGAATTTCGACATTTCCACCTTCCTCCGCTTCAAACGTTTTGGACTCGACTGTAACACTGGGAGGGAACAGTACATCGAGGTACATTTCTTTCTCTCCGGGGCGCCCCAAGCCGTTGTCAGCGCTGCATGTATATTTCCCCGCATCTAGCACTGTAACTCCCTGGATAGTATGTGTGAAAGAATTCGAGATGTATTTGCCGTTTCTAGTCCACCTCACGGTGCTTACTTGTGGCTTGGCATCAACTGTACACTCCATGGTAGCGACTCCGTCTATTTCTACCCGCAAAGGATTTTCAGGAGCAACTTCAACACGAGGAAAATCTAAAACAATAACATGATTTCGTTAAATGTGAAATGTTTTCGCACATACATATTTTTCGCAATCGATAAACCAATAAATCTGCAAGGAACATTTCCATGGCACGTGTTGTGTGTTTTGCTATCGCCGGTATGTAGTATTAACATTGTATAAAGGAAGCGGATATGCTGGTCCGGTTAGCTGTTCGAAGCATACCAATAATACATTTGTTTACAGAATCTGTCAGAATTAAAACATGCACTGGCTCGCATGCACGATGCGTGTGCTTCAGCTGCTGAAAGATGTTGCTTATTCAGGTCAGTTCATAATAAACAGTATCCAGATGCTGTTGCGAGATGAGAGCTTCAAAACGATCTTATCATTTATCGTTTCTTCTTAACCTTTTATTTCAATTAGCTAACCTAATTTCCGTACGTTGAACACAGACATGTGGCTGCAGTTGCATCTTTAAACAACGAGCGGAATAAAAATACAGCGTGAGGTCAATGGTCTTTTATACTAGTAACATTTTGGCATTAAAGATCACAACAATTAACAATTTTATGCACTCACAGCCCGGTATTGGACGTGTGCCTGGAAATAACTAAAGGCTTAGTAACTAGGTCTCATACAAATGATATAGGACCTAATAGAGGCAACTGAATCGTGTTCAGCTTTTTATTATTTCATTTTCTTTATTTGCACCAGCAATTCAGAAAAGATGTCTAAACTCTTAAAACAAGGACCGTTTATTTTGGAGCCGGTTTATGTAGCGTTTAATGCTAAGCACAGGAAATATAAGAATTTTAATGAGATAAGACTTAGCGAGCTTCTTTTTAAAACCCTTGGAGATGACAAGAGACAAAGCGCTGTTTTTCGCTAATATAAAATGGTGCACAGGGTCAAATGTTAAAGTTGAAAAAAAAAATCCAATTGTTGTTAATATTTTTCGGTGTTTTTTTTCTCTAATAATTAATTCATTCATTCCAATCAGTAATGAGTTACTTCAGGTACTATTTCAGTTATTCACTTTCTTTACATATTATGATCAGAGAATAGTGAATTACGTATTAGTGACGATTAAAAGAATTTAATTTTTGTTAGTAAAAATATTTAAAAATGTAATTTTAATATTAAAAAAATGGAAATTTTAATTATTTTTATTAACAAAAATGAAATAAAAAACATTAAAAAATACAGAAAATAGTAGGTCACCGGCATCTGGAACTATTAATCGTTACTGTCTGTTAACATTTATCACATCACCGCTCTCTCAATAGGTAGCCAGTACACCTTTCCTTTGAGTAATCGTTGATTAACCACAACAAAAGCAAAGTTTTTGCTCGTCCGTCGGTTCACCTGGAAAACTTTCGATTGCGGGATTTGTCTTAACGTGTGGGCTGGCCTGACCGCCTAAACCAACGGGAACTACTGTTACTAATGCTACTTGCTCTGAACAAAGCTGTTACTAAAGTAGAAGAACGTACTCGGAATTAATTCTACAAAAGCTTTGGTAGACTAAAATTTTATAGTCCGGTTTAAAGTGTTATTGGGTTTTTCCATTAGGACATTCTCTGCACTTAAGAGTGTCCTACTCTAGTCTCCTTTCGAGATGTCTGCCCGGTCGATGACAATACGGCCGTTCCATTACATATTGTGACTTACAACACCTAACTGTCAGAATGTGGGTGTAAATATATATTTACAAAGGAGAATCAGGGTAGTGGGCCCTGATTCTCCTTTAGGGAAATTCAGGCGTGTAGTGCAATAACCCGGATGTTTTTCATGGACGTTTTTATAAGCAATTTGAGCCAACGAAAACAAGTAAAACCAAAATAAAAACCTGACTACGGTTAAAGCTGTAATAAATAAAAAGTCTATAGGAGTTAGGAAAAGTGTAAGTGTGTGTTTTCTAGGTTCCTTTAAGACATGACAACACTCTGGTTTACAAAAAAGTTGTAATTTTTCAGATTTTTCGTGTACTCTAATATTCCTGAGACAAGTGGCGGGAGTTGATTTAATTAAAGTACGTCAATATTTTATAAAAATTCATCGACTCAATTCAAATCAATAGGAGCGTTAACGTCTTACGGAATTTCATACAAACGTAATTTTTTTTTGTTTGAAATGTCAGAACCGATTTTAATGAAACTTCGTACGCATAAGCACCTGCTTATGCGTACGACGTTTATGTATCTACATAAATCTAAAAACTTGACAGCGAACTTTTGGAAATGTCTTTTTAAAAAACATCCTGCTTATGCGTACGAAGTTTCATTAAAATCGGTTCAGTCATTTCTAAAAAAAAATCACTTGAAAGTTTGTATGAAATGCCGTAAGACGTTAACGCTCTTAAATATATTTCCCAAAATTCCGTCCACAAACTTGTAGGTAAGTCAACATAGGTAGGTAAGTAAGTAACTATACAAGTTTTACTTAATTGAATTTTAAACATAACCTAAAGTAAATTACTAGGCTATGCGAAGCCAGAAGCCTTCTGGGCTTCATATAGTCTTGAAATATTAATAATGTCGACGTAAATTTGTATAAAATAATTAGCAATATATCAGTTCCGTAATAAACCAAGAACATTCATAGTCTTGTATTTGTACAGTAGGGTCATGTAAATAATAGCGAGCAGGATTCCATTCCCGAGGTACAGCGGGAGCAAGTTTAGGTCATTGAGGTTATTTGCGGAGAGCTTTTGCGTTTCCTTGATGGCCCCTGGCTTCGCTCAGGGATTCCTATGGCCGAGACGTCGTCTACATTTGAACGCGCGAAAGGAGTTCGTACAAACACTATCTGCCAGTGTTTCTTTACTCTCGACATACGACTTTTATGCAGAAGTGTCAGAACTACCGACTAGCTATTACATC
Organism: Noctua comes; assembly: GCA_963082995.1. Taxonomy (NCBI): domain Eukaryota; kingdom Metazoa; phylum Arthropoda; class Insecta; order Lepidoptera; family Noctuidae; genus Noctua; species Noctua comes. The sequence continues at coordinate 6,310,074 of OY720277.1, forward strand.
GTGGCGCAAGTTCGCCTTTTCCCACTACATCTATTTTTTTGGGGCCTACTGTTCTAAGGTACTAGAATTATATCATATAATATTATATTTACATATTTGTTTATATATTTTTGCGTTATATTTTTAAATAGGTATACATAAATTATTATATACTTATTTATGTGTGTATTTATATTTAACACTAGCTTCTGCCAGCGGCTTCGCCCGCGTGGATGTCGAAAAATATCCCACCCGAACAAACATAGTTACTTACCTTCATCCGCTGAGACACGTATAATTTAATTTTTAATTGTCAGCCTAAACACAAAATTTGAATATCCTAACTTCAAAACTGACGGACTTTCATATAAACTTCCATCCCCTATTTTACCCCTAGACAAATATAATCAGAAAGCTTCGAACTGCTAAGTTATCGGGAGTTACACGTGATATTGTGAGTCAACCATAAAAGATAGACATATGCTGTCGTGGGATATTTTTTATATAATTTTAAGGAGAACATTTCCGTCATACATGATTTCTGTGTAGCTTTAACCATTAAGGTTGCACACGCGACGGAAGCTTAAAAAATGGAGTAACTTCTCCCGTTTTCCCAACATTTCCCTTCACTGCTCTGCTCCTATTGATTGTAGCGTGATGAAAAGTATACTATAACCAACTCAGGAGTTTGAAAAATAATTGTACCAAGTTTCGTTAAAATCCGTCGAGTAGTTTTTGTTTCTATAACGGTTATACAGACAGACAGACAGACAGACAGACAGACAGACAGACAGACAGACAAAAATTTTACTGATTGCATTTTTGGCATCAGTATCGATCCCTAATCACCCCCTGATAGTTATTTTGGAAATATATTTCATGTACAGAATTGACCTCTCTACAGATTTATTATAAGTATATATAGATTTAGGTTAAACATTCATACTATATACACTACTGTCTACATTTCTTTTATAATTTTTGCGTCCGCAGGCGCAGGATAAAATTTTCTTTTGAAATAAGCTGTGCCTTTGTACTCTAAGTTATGTTATTTCCTTATGTTCTCTTTTGTGTGTACATAAATGATAAAATAAATATGGAAAAAAAGTCCAGGAAATATTTATTAATTACTATGGCGTAGTCATATTAAAACAGAATTAATTAAACTAATTAACAAAAATCAGGTTATGCATATTATCTCTTATCAAATACAAAGGAACTTCTGAGACGTAAATGGTAGACTTGGAGAAAACATCAAAGTTTTACGAGCAGCAAATCATCAAAGATTTATTGTACGAAAATAAGATTTTACTACGAAGCTCTACCCACTTTGAAGAAATAAAACTCAAATGAAATGAATTAATTAGAATAGAAATAGGAAATCCTACAACTGATAATATACGTCACAAATAAGTTAATAGCATAAGAATTTTTTTTCTCCTTATTTTTTACGTATCCTTGTGGATAAAAAAGTCCCAAAAACAATTTTTTGGGGGGTTTTTTATGCACAAGGATACTTCAACCCCTATTGTATCTTTAACAGAAGATAATACTAAAGAGATTGTGGAAACAAAGTTTTTTTTTTGTTCAGTACAAATAAAAAAACAACCGCATTTATAGCCGACTGTTTTTTCTTTAATCCAAATAAAAACTTCTTGATTAATGAAATAAAGCGCAAATATAAGCTTTCGAAAGTATCCTCTGGTTATACAAACAAGTTATTGTTACACTTGTTTTTCAGTTTCGCAACACCCTTAGCCAAATTTCTGAATAGGTTTGTTCGGAGCGTGAAAGGAATTGGATGACGTAACTGGCTAAAGTACAACACTACATTTGCACGAAGAAACAAAATGTAGGTGCTTATATACGTGATGAATGAACCTGTTGTTTACATACGGTGTATTACAATTCTCAATTATGTATTTGGCTCAGACCCTACATTTGGGGTAAGTCAAGTCGATGTTGGTCTGTATTGTCTTATTACGTGCTTATAATTTAAAGCTCGGTTTGAGAATAATTTGTTAAAATACTTTAGGGCTGTATTTCGACATGAAGTAATGGTAATGTAACCGGTTATTCAAGTAACGGGTGACCACTTTGGATGTGCCCAATCACACACCGGGGACAGACGCTCGCAGTGCGGATTCCAAAAGTGATAAATTGCATGGATATTGATTTCAGTGTGTACTGTTCCGTGAACGTGATGTCTTCATGACACACCTACTAGTTTCGGCTTCGCAGTATTTCTAGGTCGTTCGTAGTTGGGCAAAAAAAGCTCCCGTTTCCTGTAATTTGCTATGATAAAGGAGCTCTAAATTACTTTAAACGACTTGAGGGAGCAGAGCGTTAAAATGATAAAAGAAGTGCTGGCCATAAGAATGTCATAATGCACTGATATAATTCAGCGGCGTCGCGTCGCCGACCAGCCGTGTTCCCTACCGGCTCGGTTGACTTTTACAATTCGCGTGAGAATTAATGCAGCTGATAGATAAACACTGTTTTCTTTTAATTTCCACAACAACCGGCATCCTGGTAATTGTTGATGTGTTCATATTGCAGCGTTCTCGGAACTAAATTATAATGTACTTCGATACCTTTTACCGACCATCGGCTTAGAATTATTTATTCTCTATGTTTTAAAATGAATTGGCTGGTATTTTATAAAAGCGTTTTTTTTATGATAAATAAACAATATTGCATGTTTCTTTCTACTAAGAAACATAATGAAATGTGTTAAATATTATTGAAAGACCTATTAAAAAGATTCTGAGGGATTGAATGGGATGAGACGGGATAAGACGCTGGGAAGGGGCGGTAAGGTAAAAAACCCACAAATAAAAAAACACGAACAAAAGACAGTACTTACAATTGACACTAAGATCGACTGAGGCGTCGAGCTGCTGCCCCTCAGACATGGCTCTGTTCCACACGACACACCGGAAGACCGCACCATCGTCCTCCCTCGTCGGCATGAGCGTCAGAGTCGCCACTGTCGGGTCCGCTCGAGTCTTGGCGTGCGCTATCGTCGCATCCAGGGGGTACGTTGAACCCTCGCGGTACCATCTGAAAAACGACACTCGTTAACATTTGTACGAGCACATTTTCTCGCACAGTCTTTTACTGCTCGGTCTAAAGTGGCTCACTGATTTTTATGTGTGTGCAGAAAGGACACATTTATTACAAGCTTTTTTTAAAATTCCATGTGATAATGGACTAAGCTCAAAATCAAGCTTTTTCCTCGACACTTTATTACTAAATCTAGAGCGTGTGAGTCAATTTACATTAGGCGCGAACCCTTCGGTATTCGGTAAAATAATGTTTATTGCTTTTGCCCATTGAAATACAGCAGTAATCTATTTTCTGTTTGAACCACTGCCACTCGGGTGTTAAGGGCTGCGGTTTTTCAAAGAACGATTAACAGAATTCTTCTCTTTGTTGCGCGAATGTGATAAAAGACTCCATTTTAATTCGACGATCACATTAATTCTCATTTGCAAAACCAGCTGTGAACCCACATTATTATAAATAAATGTTCAATGACCTTTATACGTTTTCAAATAACGATTATTGTAGGCTCGAAATATAAACTGAGAGGAATGCTTAAATAAATTCTATGTAATATTATTATGATAGGTAATGTACGGCCGGGTATATGGCGCGATATTTAATTATATACGAGTTACGACTGTTCACAAAAATACATTATTGTTCCTAAAATATTTTGTGTAATGCCGTTTCTACAATTACACATTCACATCGGTGAGGGTGGGTAACAGGGTACATAAGTACAAGTACCTACATACATACAAAACCACGCATGTTTACTTTAGAATTTAGATCCCACTCAGAATAGAATTTAAAATTTAAACAGGAAGGTACCTAAGTTTCGTGTTTCACAGACCTTACTTTGCGTATAATTTAGTGTGTAGCTCTTTTGATTTCCTTATTTATATAACGAATACGTAAGTTACTATTTCATACGTTGTTATTACACGTCACATAACTTTACCTACTAGTCGTCGCGTTGTAATTTCGGTCCGAAACAAAGCCACAACTTTTTGGTAAGTTGGGACAAGAATGGGTGACGCACAGGTGTAAGGTATAAACTTTGAGCGGTACACACAAATACATGATTAGATTTTAATTAAAATTAAACTCGTGCCACTCTTTTGCTCCTACGCTTATAAAGGACGAGATATATCAAAGAAAGAGCAAAGTTGAAGAATGTTTTGGTATTTGGAAGTTAATTAGGTTTCAAAGCAGCCGAATTGTTTTAAAATATTTAAGAAAACAAGTAAAAACTCTGCCGAATTTTAATCAAAATTATTACGAAAAGATTTATTGATAAAATTAAAACTTGAAACCATTGTTAGGTACTTACTTACTTACTTTTATATTGTCTGTACGTTAAGTGGTTACTAAATAGGTCTGATGTGTTAGAGGCTCCACGTTAGGCTTTACAGATTACAATCACAATATAATGTGTACCTGTGTCGTGTGTTAAGTGCCTGTTCTTCCTTCGCAAAGAATGCTTACTTAATTAGACAACCGTGGCTTCAAGTTAACAAAGTAGGCAAGCTGAATAAGACGACCGTCTGTTTTACATTACAATATTTTTCTATTCTCAGTATTTAAATTGCATTGCAATCAAAAAACTAAAACTAACCGCAGCAAACTCTTTCAACTGAAAGTTATTCCGCGCTCACACAGCATCTCATAGTTCATGTATCCGGGACACATATCCGGTTAAACGTAGTGCCTCGTATACCGAGTTTTTGTGACGTGTATCCAGAACACCTAGTTTCATCCGGCCGAGATGCCGACCTTTTTATGCAAACTAGTGCCAGCTCCGCGACAACGGCGTAGCGGGCTCATGTGACATCATTTCCAAATATCCCGGTAAACCCCGGCTTAGTGCAACGCTTCAATTTCATTATTTGTACCAGGGTGTAATATGTGAGGCACCAGCGGTCATTCCGCCGACCAGCTGCCCGTCGGGTACTGTACCCGTGTACCCGCAGTACGGGCCTTTCCTCCCGACTCTAATTGAATCCGAGTCACTGCCTACATGAAATTTATCACCACATTTATCAGCTTTTTATCTTCCCCGTACGCCGTTCTTAATGCGTTAGGTAAAAGCCAATTACGGTCTGGTACGAAAACGTACAAAGTGGAGCTCGGGATTAGTACGGACAACCACTTGTATAGAGCCGGGTCAAGTTTTCGGCAGTTTGTACAAATCAGAAAAAAGTTCGCCGTCTTAAAACATGATACTCACTTTGTGTCTAAGAGATCACGTGTTTTTGCTGGAGCAGCTATCACACAATCCCATTGTTCTCGGGAAATGGCGAATATGTGAGTGAATAATTAAAACACCGGAGGGAATATCATGACGAATATAATAAGCCTGCAATACGGGCTTACACCACTGCCGGTAATGACTTTTTATTTCTCTGCGGCTTTAGCAATGTGTCAAATAAATTATTCCATAACGATTATGACTTTCGATGTTTCCTGAACAAATTCATAATAAAAGCTAGACATACAGGGAGCATTATGTGCGAAGCCGGCTGTAATGAACCTGCTCAGTCGGGATAGCGATAAGTGCTAACTACCCACAAATCGCGAGAATGAAATTCTGTGGCTCTAGGTAATCACATCGCACAAAGTTAGATTTGGCTTAATTTAGGATACATCAAATATGAATGCAAGACCAAAATTCAAACAATATTACGAAGTCGCACATGTAAACTGGCAATTACAATTAGATGTTTAATTTGTAACTTTATGCTTATATCATGACAAAGTTTTAAAAGTGACACGCCTACATATCAACAGTAAATACTGCGAGACTTGTGCCGTTAATTTAACTTATGTACATGTTGTTTTTATTAACATACTTCTCTACAAAATTATCCCCCGAAGGTAATAACCTTCGGGGGATAATTTTGTAGAGAAGTATTTCAAAGGCTTTCGAAGTGAATTGGTTTTCGTGTTGTGTTTTGCGGAAAGTTTTCATTGATTCCTACCGTTTTATTTTCGAGCTACCATAACAATTAACAAATGTGACTATTTTTTTGAGCTTTTATTACAGGTACGTGAAGTCCCATTTTTGTTTTGAAAATGTCCTCATTCACACCTAGCACGTAAGTTATATGTATTGCGGAAGGCGGGACGTGCTTAGGTGTTACGAGAATAAGTTATGCACCAAACGTGTGCGGAATTACGAAACAAAATCCGTGTCTTACTTGATGGTTGGTTCGGGCGAACCTCCGGAGCTTGAGCATGAGAGGTTAAGTTCTCGTCCCTCCTGCGACTGCGCGTGCGAGCCGGGCGTGAGGACAGGCGCGCGCGGGCCGGTGAGCACGGTGAGCGCGTGGCCCTGCGCGTGCAGCGTGCGCCCCGACCCGCCCGCCTTCACGCGGCACTCGAACCGCCCGTTGTCCCGCTCGTACGACACGTTCGACACCATCAGGTCAAATCGACCCTCCGTCGGCTTGTACGAGATTCTGCAACAAAACATATTCGTTTTTGAATTCCGAAGAAGCGAAACTCTTATACATATCCCTAATGGGTTCGTTCATTATTTTCCAGGATCGACAGATTCCTCGCGATCCTACAAAGAACAAAACCGTCAGTGTTCCGACGTGAATGTGTTCCCTTGAGATCTTTACGTTTAAGCAACGAGGCCGTCGACTCTTCAGACTGCTTGCAGAATATTTCTAAGCCGTTTGCAAATAGACTACACATCGGCACACTAAGTACATATAGACGTGTTCGTTGTTTCATGTTCAGTTTGCAGTAGTGTGCAGGCGATGAAATACAACTTTAAAAACTATTTTCACAGAGAAAAGCTGGTTTAAGTCCTGAGCCTGTGGCGTTCAACGTTTAAAAGCTACGCTAATCGTGAATATGTATCTCGGGAGAGAAATGACACAAAGGAATTTTACGTAATTCCCTCTTAGTGGTGACATGAAGGCTCGACGTGTACCTACAACCTTAATATTATTGTGGTCGTTTGCGGGCTGCTCAGAAAGATTTCCTGTTTTGCCTTATTACGAGATGGCACTGACAACTATATTCCATTTGCATTATTAGTATGTTTTACTAATGCTAATCCTACTAGAGCCTTTGCTGTGCCCAAAAATATACATAAGATTCTTACTAACCAGCATCCATTTTAACCAAAAGTAATAATTCAACATTTTATATTTTTCGGAAGACTTAGTTTATTCAGGTATCTGAAAAGTGAAAGTTGTATTTTTAGGACCGTAAGAAAAGAAATTCTATATGGATAACAAATTGATGAGTAAAATAATAACGTTTAGGTCTGCTAATGTATACCATTAGCGTTACATTAACAAGGTAAAGAGCCTAATTACCTCACCTAGTATATACTTTTGTATATTACTCCGAGCTTCTGACTGTAATGTAAATACAAGGATAATAATTATATAATATTCCACCGATTGCCTCGTTGGTGTAGTGGTCGCAAGCGCGACTGTTGAGCGTAAGGTCCTGGGTTCGATTCTCAGGTCCGGCCAAAGTGTTTATTGAGTTATTCCATCAGGAATTTCTCAGTAGCAGCCACGGAGTCTGGATTTGCGCCCGGTTGATGGTTATAGGCTCGCCCCTATTACATGGGACTTAAACATAACTGGCGAAATGTGGGTGTACTATTAGGTCCACCTCTGCCTAACCAATCGGGGATTACAGGCGTGATGTTATGTTATGTAATATTCAACCGAATAAAAAAATATTACAATCATCAATGATGCTTGGCTTCGTTATGAGAGAGTGTAAAAATTTCAAAAATCCCATCATTAAGAAAATAATGTACAACTCGTTAGTTAGAAGCCATCTCGAGTATTGTAGTGTGGTCTGGTCACCTGAGTATAAGGTTCACATCGACCGCATTGAACGGCTGCAGAAACGGTTCTTATGGCATCTTACATTTGCCAATAATATGGGTAAAAAGCTTAACTCGTACCAAGAGCGACTGAAATATTTTAGGATGGTGTCGCTGGAGAAACGTAGGAATATGCTAGATTTGGTTTTCCTGAAGAAGCTAGTCACGGGCTCTCTAAACTGTCCCGATTTGCTCAGTAGGGTCTTATTCCATGTGCCACGTAATCTGCCAAGAAGTTCTAATAGGAGACTTTTCTGCATGCCAAAATGTCATACCAACTTGAGGCAACACTGTCCACTATCAAGAATGTATGCTACATACAAAGAGCACGAAATGGACATTGATCTCTGTAACTCTTCAGTACATGGGTGAATATCAAATCAGCAAATTTTACGTGTCCACGTTGAAAACAAAGAAAAAATTGAGCCACCAAAATTGACAAAAATGAACTTTGTTGATATTCACCCACATGCTTTAAAAAAAGTCACCCTTGCTATTTAATGGGTACGTCTAGTCAAATTACCTATTTACCTAATTTTTTTAATAATAAAATAATTCAATCCATTTTAATTTAATTCAATCTATTCTAATTTATATAAATCTATATTTAATTTAATTTAATTCAATGTAATCAATTTAGTTTGTAATTGTTTTATTTTTATTTTTTCAAACTGTATACTTCTTGTGTTAATTATTTAATTGTGTATTATCTGCGCATAATGTAGTGCATGCTGTGCTTTTCTGTAAGTGATGAGGCGCTTAGACTTAAGTTTGCAATGTAAAAATTATAATGTATCAGTGTACTCATTGTTGAGAAGCCTAATAAATAAATAAATAAAAAAATAAACTTGACCATTTTCTTATAAGTAGCAGAGACGAACTACGCAGTGATTACTTTATGAGTACTATAAATCATATTTTTGTCGAAGAAAAGCTTATAAAGTTATGTTCAGTAGATTCAGGAGTAACTTCATCAATAAGAAATAAAGTAGGCAATCCATAAAAAGGATGAGTTTCTAATGAAAATTGCTTTTGTTCAGAACTTGTGATGTTAGGACCAGGCGAGATAACGATATCCCTAAATTATTAATGTCATCGGTTTCCAATAGCTTTGCTTGTGCAAACAATTTTAATATTGGTTTTTGCAGGACGGAAAACATTTAAAACAATGTATATGTAAAATTAACATAGGTATAATTTGATTGAGTTTAATGGATAATATTAATGATGAAAAGCAATACATGTGGTTTTGGTTTATGTATTAAAATATGATTTTGCTGTTTATATACATATAATACTAGCTTTTGCCCGCAGCTTCGCCCGCGTGGATGTCGAAAAATATCCAATTACTTACCTTCATCCCCCTTTTTAACCCTTCGGGGGTAGAATTATCAAAAACGCTGAGACACGTATAAATTAATTTTCAATCGTCAGCCGAAACACAAAATTTGAAGATCCTAACTTCAAAACTGACAGACTTTCATACAAACTTCCATCCCCTATTTTACCCCTTTAGGGGTGGAATTCCCAAAAATCCTATCTTAGTGGAAACCTTCTCTTCACAAAGAACACACCCTCCAAGTTTCATGTCTCTAGGACCAGCGGTTTGGGCTGTGTGTTGATATATCACCCAGTCAGTCAGTCAGTCAGTCAGTCATTCAGTTTACTATTTTATATATATAGAAGATAGATTATTATAGATAGAATAGATAGATAATTACATCCTTTTTCAACCTCATTTAAATGCAGACTTCGTCCTGCGTCACCCCTAAAAAAAGCATGTACTGTGGGCTTTTGAACACTCGGCTCAGCGTTGCGAGTTGGTATTTCAACTGATAGTGTTAGCCTGCGTCATACCACTGCTGGGCAAAGGGCTGTCCCCATGACTTCCAGTTGCTACGATCCAGGGCTAATGTGGGCCACTAGTCGTTTGTTATGTCCAGCTCGTCCCGCCGTCTTCTCTTCTATCTTTCCGCAGAATTCATACTTTTCATTTTAGCTCTGCGTACTAAAATTCACGGTTATTTCTAGACTTTCACGAACGGCTGTGACGATTATCATTATTCTGAAGCATAACGAAGTTAGACTTCAGTGTAAGCTTTTACTTATTTAAACAGACTTACAAAATCTATTTGTTACATACTATTCCATCTGTAATGGTCATGGAGTTGATGGTCCCCCCCCTCCGTCTTGTTTCGTTAACCATATAATTTTGGCGCACAAAATATCACTTATATTGAGCCAGAAGAAAACATGTATTTTTTACTGTTGGCAGCTTAGTACCGTGGCCATAACTTTTCTTGCTGAAAAACATTGCGACAGGGAATTACTTGTACCCCGTCTGACATGCCATCACTTGGTGATAATTTAATTTTTTTTATTCTTCGCTGCCAGTAGCCACAGACTCCCCCGGGCCGACCATTTTATACATGTGCCTACACAGCTAGGTATAATTCCATGCTCGTGGGATCTTTCAAACGTACAGTTTAAAGGCTGTCGGCTGCTATAATGTACACTCGGAAAGAAAGATATTTGGACGTTGAATTTATCTTCCTCGCATTAGACGACGTCGTATCGCATTCAATGTAGCTACTCGTGCATGAAATTACGTAAATGTATTTCTCTTATTTTGGAAATAGATCTCTTACTTGCTGCTTCAGCTATATATTTCACTATACACGACATTTTAAGAGTAGAGAGCTTTTAAAATGTTCCTCTACCTGCGTTACTTACGGTTACGGCACGTTCATATTATCAAAGTTATAATACTTGTTAAATAAGTTTTAATCCCCAATAATTTACTTATTTTGAAAAGTTATAGCGGTATTATTTCGACCCGCCTTCGTGTTTAGCACGCAAACTCTTTGTACTTTTTCATGAATATTAATTATTTTATAAGGGTTGGCAGATGTCCGATATTTACCCTAGAGATCGGTACTTATTTGAATATCTTGTTGGGGTTAGAAAAATAAAAAGGGTTTCGTACGACTACGAAACGTCCAACTGAGGTCGCAAGATCATAAGTATCTACTTGCGCGTAACTAAGATTTGCATCTTGACACATTTAACCTCGGGCCTAGATATACAAAAATTTACCAAAGCCGCTTTCTTTTGAGGTAAAAAAATGTTGTGTGTACGAAGGCAAACAATGTGTGTGTTTGAAATACACGGCTTGTTTTTGCGAACCTTAGCTTAGAGGGAATGGGTTTTCTTTTGTTCGTGAGCTGGTAAAATGGATTACTTATTATAGATATGGACTTACTGGTAATTAGTCTCGAGAGGGATGTTGCCGATGGCGACGTTGTCGTGCCCGCTGGCGGTGCTTCTGACCCAGTAGTAGGTGAGCGACTCGCCCGCCAGCGGCTCCAGGGCGAAGCGACACTGCATGGTGACATCGTCGCCTTCGCGCGCGTCGTGCTGCTCGTCGTCACCGCGCACCGTGCACCACACTGGAACAAAACACACACAAATGTAAATATCATCGTCCTACTGACCGTCATCATCGTTCCCCTGCCCTAACCCCAATTTATTGGAGGTCGGTGCAGCATGTCTTCTTATTCCATAGATCAGAGGAATGGGTAAAGAGAAGATCATCCTACTGACCACCTCAACCCTAATCTGCATGGTCCTCATGTCGAACAAGCTTATTATGTCTGCACCGTAAAAGAGACTCTGCTCTCCAAGTATGTTCTGGTGTTTCGTCTTGGAGCACTCTGATAGGAAAAACCATAAAAAAAATAAAGATATTTTGTAAAAGTGTTTGTCAAAACCAATTTAAAGAATAAACATCACTGATCAGATATCATCATCGTCATTAAATACTTAGGTATCATCATCCATCAGGGTATACCCTAATCATGACATGATAGGTACAAAGTCACACGTGGTATCGTAAGTAATTGCTTGTCCAAGAAATAAATGGAAAAAGCAGCGCTACAGTCCCCAGTCCAGTGGCCTCGTCTGCCTTTCGTTTAAGTTTTATAAAGTTGGCAATATTGTCTCCACTTTAAATTTACTGTTCGTCAGTCTGGAAAGATAGCATGTGGTCTCGGGTATCTTTACATAAAAGAAAATTTAAAATATTTGAAAATATAAGCTACGTATGGTGGGTAGTAAACTAATAAGGTATACATGGTATGTACGAATTCTAATAACCAATTCCAGGCAAAAGCCCAGCTCGATTTCATATTACTCAGTGCATTTAAATTCGCTGGCTGCCGGCTTTTCGTATCTAAACAAAGAACAAACTAATCATGAAACTATCACTTCAACAATCGATTCAGTGGGTTTTGCTGCGATATTACGAAATTGTACCTCCACTACGAATATATGAATCAACAAATTGAGGTCACCAAATTTCCACGTAAATACACTGTTTAGGCCAAGAGAATGTAATCTTCTCGGTGCATAATATTGCTAGGAAAATTGTCGGAAACTTTTCGTAGACCCATCTACCCATCTGGAAAAATCCTTGACACATTCCACCTCGTATTTCCTATTCAATAATAAGACGCTTCATTTTATTTTTGCACTACATATAAAACAGTAACCAACCAGTATTAATATTTTAAAATCAAAGGCTTTTTGCCAAAGGAAATACCAACGGGAAGAAAAGTGGTTAAAATGGCCTGAGAGAATAGTGACTTGTTAGTGTTGCCAATAGCAAAAAACGTGTTCAATTACATTGTAGAAAATTGAATTAGGTTCACTTTCTTTTATTGTTTAAAATAAGAGTACGTTCACTTGTTTTTACTTTTTTCTAGATTCGCAATCGGTAACTGACCTGACAAGACTTATCATATTTGGTTGCCTATGTGGAGTTATAATGGGTGTAAAAATACCCATAACGAAGCCGAAAGGCACTTGTTCTTTCCGTCATTGCGATGTATTTTTTTTGTTCTGGACCATACCAGGGAACCTTGTAGTTACGGAGATATGAGGGTTCAAAGTGTACTTTTTCACAACTTTATTATATAACAAGTTTTTTAATGTTATAACTTTACTTTAAATACCTCCATGACCCCCTTACTATTAAATGCATCCATCAGCAAAATTTTTGTGTGCGCTACATTAAGTGCCACCGTAAAACGTGATTTTTCACCCCAAAAAAAAAGCCTTGCCAGCAATTTTTGCGTAGTTACTTAATTTGATGTATAGAATGCTTGGTTGACTGCTTCGTGAAGGATCCGTTTACAAATTGTATGTTGTAAAGCCAAAATCATTAATTTCCCACGTACATATATCTCCCGTGTATTAATAATTCAGTAAACCAATTAAGTCATGTGTCTCTAGAGTTAAATTCAGAAAACGTTTCTTGAATATCATGTTAAACTTTAATTGAGACTGAAAACATTAAATTACAGTTCTTCTAAGTACCCCAAGTAAGTTCAGTCACATTTAACTAGACAAAGTTATAATAACTATCGAGAAAAACTTTACTTATCACAACTGTTTGTTACGATTTTTCAATAAGATAACTGCTAGGAAATATGCTGGGATATTGTAAGTCAAGGAAAAAATAAAAAGTTTTGAGGCACACAATGAGAAACTACAGCTTTGTAAAATATCAATGAGTTTTAATTAAGACTGGATTTAAGAAACTAATGTAAAAATAGGTTCAATAGTATCAGTGAAAATAATACAAAGAATAAGTTTAAAAAAATACGATACAGTTAGTTTCAACAGGTACTTGTGATGTAAACTAAAAGTAAATAGAAAACTTATTGACATTGATTGATTAACTTTCAAAACTTTTGTCTACCACAGAGGATTTCATAAAATTAACTAAGTATCACGAATTATTTCGCCACGATTTTTCAAATACTACGCATAATGTTACTCATCTCATGGTGATTCGATTGAAAACGAGTTCTCCGAATTACATTCTAATCGATGATTCTCAGTATGAATGGACTAAATGTCAGAGGTAACATTTCTACGTTGGCGTCGTTTACACATGGCAGAGTTTTAGCTGTATTATTTACGACTTTCAATGGAAAAGGCGTAAACCAAACAACCCTAAAAAGCAAAATTTTCGCACCACAGAATTCCCGTCCTCCTTTTTTGTACGTTTCGCCGTAAAATACACGCACATATTTCGAAAATTACAATGACTTAACGTATTTTTTCTCACACTGGTTTCTCTTTTTCTATCACCACAACAGGATTGATGCTATCTCCCTCGCTCTTGTTAGAAGACATCGAGTTGTCGTCTCTTTCACTCGAACATCTAAACGGTTTTAGTCAGGGTTGTCTAAATCAAATTTCACATTTTCGTATCTAAAATGAAGTCGATGACTGATGGTTTTAAGTTTATCAGCGGACGCTAACTTCTATGTAAACAAATTGCTTTCGTACTTTTACATGAAGTGGTACCTACTTACGATGATGAGGAAGGTGACGTCAGAGAAAGCCTTGAGAAATAAAAAGAGAAACTGTTGCAGCTTATTGGTTACGAATCATATTTTCCTCATTTGTTCTGAGAAGAGATTAACAAAGGTGGGTATTTTGGCATCCTTAGGCTGACACCCATTCGTAGAAGCAGCAACGGCACCGGCGCGGGCGCAGCGCGGCAATGGCGGCGGCGGTCAATGACACGAGGTCGCGTGCGCGCGCGCCGCTGCCTGCTACCGAGCGCGGAGCTTCGAACCGGAGCCACTAGACCCTAACACGAGTCCACACCACCCACATTATCACCTTCATGTTACTATAACGTAAACGTTAACTTATAATTAACATAGTTTAGTCGGATAACAGTAAACAAACTATGTATTAAAGTTTCGTCTTGACGATGTACGGCGCACCGCGCAGTATACCTATATGTATGTACATTTTGGTACCTATGTATATGGTAAATAAGCCCGCAAGTTAAATATAGTGGTACAATAAAAGACTAATGACAGTCCTCTCAAATAAAATAAAATAACTAGGACTATAATCTAGGACGTGCTTTACGTAACATAATTATTAGATTCTGGTATATAAATGAACGTAGATATAAAATCCGAAACATAAAACCCTAATGGCAATGATAAAATACGTAGTCTGTGTTAGCTTAACGGCTAATACATGTATATTAGTCTTGTTACAAGCAAATGGGATTTACGAAATAGAAGATCCAAATGTTGTTTATCCTTACTCAAAGCAACAAGTTCCTAATAAGCTAATTATAAGTAATACTAGCGACCCGCCCCGGCTTCGCACGGGTGCAATATATATATAAACCTTCCTCTTGAATCACTCTATCTATTACTGAAAACCGCGTCAAAATCCGTTGCGTAGTTTTAAAGACCTAAGCATACATATGGACAGACAGAGGGAAGCGACTTTGTATTATACTATGTAGTGATGATTATTATGCCGTGTATCAGTGGCGAAGGTTCCATATAACCCGATTCCTACCGGCTTCCCTTTGAAAAGTGGCACAGTCAGTATTCTATAGCCAATAATATTCTATACAGTAAAGATATGTACTCCGGCTTACCTCTTACAAAAACTGACCCTTCGCTACTGCCGTGTATATAATGCTGACTCTATAACACAACACCGAATGACAGGAATTCGCAACAACAATCATGTTTACCAGAATCTCTTATTCAAAGTCAACGGTATTTGCTCAGCTTACTTAACTAAATTACGGTTCGAAGAAACTTTCCTAGGGAAGCAATTGCGAACAAGTTTTCATGTTATGCTGATCAGTTTCATTCAAGTTTTCAATATCGGTTTTTAATTCTAGCGTCTTTTAGAGCGTAAAAGGCTTTATACTTATTTTATCACCATCATGTGCCTAGCCTTTTCCCAACTATGTTAGGGTCGGCTTCCAGTCTTACCGAATGCAGCTGAATACCAGTATTTTACATGGAGCGACTGCCTATCTGACCTCCACAACCCAGTTAGTACTAGGCAATACGATACCCCTTGGTAAGACTGGTTGTCAGACTGGGCCACTGACTGACTACCTATAACGACTGTCAAAAATCTACAAATGACAGCCGGGACCAACGGCTTAACGTGCTTTCCGAGGCATGAAGGAATCTCGGTATGTAATGGGTGGCCACCAACTAAACATTTAATAAATTAAATGTTCTCACACAGACGCTCACCTATTAATGTTCCCTGAAAAACCTTAGTTTCCTACTTGACCCTTCCCTTAATTGAGTTTTCATAAACTCCGGGCCTAGTTTTAATTCACTCGGAGCCGCGAAGAAGCCGGCATTAATATATGACTTATTTCCTCAGAACCCTTCAGTTCCCGAGAGAAAATTAAATAAATATTAACGAGCTTTGTTTATTTCGATTTCATTGCTCGATTCCTATAGCCGATAACGGTGCGTTTTGCTAACCAATCGTAGGCATTGTGGCACTTAATGAATAACTGGTCTTTTCGAGTTTGTATGGAAGTAATTAAACCTTTGGTTTTACGAGAGTTTCGCCAACAACACTTTGGGGAAATGGAGAAATCAAGCAAACATAGCAATAGAATGTTGGCACTATTTGAAAGAAATGTTTAACTTCTTTTCTTATTTACCTGTCCTAAGCGCGAATTACACAGAAGCGGCGTAAGGTCACGGTGCGGCGCAGGTGCAGCGCAGGCGTGTTATTTGTAATGAAACGAAAGAACGGCGTGCCTGCGCCGCGCCGCTTGAGTGTAATTCACGACACATCGCCTACGTACATTTTGTATGAAAACGTTTTGAAGTGGCATCATGCCTGCGCCGCGCCTTCACCTTACGCCTTTTCTGTGTAATTCGCGCCCTAGATAGTTACGTTGAACTCAGTAACAGTTATTCACGCACACACATAACTTACATAATGTTTACATCGAATATACCCACGAAATTATAAAAACTACCGTGTTAGTGTATAACCTCGATTTCGTCAAAGAAATTATTCACAGCAATTCTCTCCACTATTGTACAATATTGTGATGTATGGAAACAAATCGTGAAATAATTACACAAGTTTATATTTATTGCAATCGACATTTATATAATTAATAGCTCTTATATGAAAAAATGACCCAGTGTACCTAATAACATTTTCTTTTCCAGCACAAAGTAGGTAATTTTTGAAAAACAGTTTATTAAAAATATCGTACAAACGCAAAATTGGGTGCTCTTGAACAATTTCATAATGAAACAAAATGTTAATGACTAAAAATAACATCATTTTTGCATGCTGATATCATCTTTAAGGCAAGGAAATAATGATCAAGTTTCGTTGACGTATAAAATTAGGTGGTGGGTAATTTAGGGATGATTAATGTTATGATTGGTATAATTATTTTCACCCCAATTAAAGGTGCTCTTTTGAGTGGTGGTTGAGGATGGAGCCCCGGGTTCTCGGAGCCCGGGGTCTGGCGGGCCCTTTCCGCCCCACGCTCTGACGACCCGCTGCTTAATTTGTACCTCCGTCACTGACGTATGGTCCCGAAATATAACGAATTTCCTTCATCCTCTTGTAACGCGTAATAAAATGCAGCGTCAGGTTATACAGGAACTGTCGCTGCTAATTAATGAACTTTTCATGTGCTTTGTGTGAGAAAAGTTGGTATCATCCAAATCAAATAACTATTATAAAACTTTGTCACCATAATAATGAATTTTCCTAGAAATTGTAGATCCCGTTTAATTTGATTATGATTTGCGCGTACAATTATTACTGAAGAAGTGAACCTTCTATCTTCTTCCATGCTTCTCTATTACTCGTCATCTCAGCAATCACCTCCTTTCTCGCCATATCATCCTTCACACAGTCCATTCATCGTTTCTTTGGTCTTCCTCTACTCTTATAGCCTGAAAAGCTGTCATCAAATACTCATATCCTAGTAATAATAAACCTATTCCTACAACGAACTTAGTTAATCTGCATAACTAAAGTCACTTAAACTTCTATAGAACCTTTAACTCGAAATTTCCATTTTCTTACCGCCACCCCATGGAAAATCGAAAGTGCGACTTACTTTTCAAAAGTTAATTTTTCTCACACACAACTCACACCGGTAGTCTCAAATTCTATCGAACTTAAAATAATGTTTGCTTTCGCTTTTCCGCAAAGCGGACCCGAAAATACGTCAAAAGTTGTGTTAGACAGTGTTGACACTGAATCAAACCACTTTTCTCTTTTTTTTTTCAGAACACTTTGGCAACTTGAGCTATGGAAGTACGAGAATGTCGGAGACATTTTTTGCGAGTGTGTGCGCCGCCTTCATTGTTTTCTTAGAGCTATAGTCTGGTCTGTATAGTGATAGTCTGCCCACAGCCTTAGCCTTGAGGGCAAATGTCCTGTCGCCGACATATTTGACCTTTTGCGTCAAGACCGTGACGTAGACTTTGCTTTGGAGAGGCATAATGCAAAATTGCAACAACAAAAAATATTAATAGCCGTTGCACTATCATGATGTTAGCTAATGTTAGGTAGTGATTAGTGAAATATGTTTAACATTGAGAGCGCGCGCATAATAGGAGTTTAGTGCTGAGCTGTCAAAACACGATTAGAATGAGCATTGATAAAACTAGGCACAGAGAGTGCTGTAAAACTAAAGTATCATAATATAAAATAATAAAAGCCGCGATAATTACAAAATCCTCCGCCACGAATCTATGGGACTTGGACATTAATATGGTATAGACTAAAAGTTTTCGTGTGATGTCCTTGCCAGAGCGACCGAACGTCGTGGCTCTATACGCAAGTAGACTGCTCTATGAAAGCTGCTCCACGTGAAATTAATCCCTCGTAAAGATCGTAGTCGAGGCGTGTAACATGTCATCCGAAGTTTAGTTTAACCTAATTTCACTGCTCTTCTTTTCATCAGTCGTCGTTATCTTCTTTCATCTACAAGTAAAAGATAGTTTGAGTCAAGTTAGCGTCGAACCTTTCGCTCCGATACCATTATAATTGGCATGCTGTTTTGTTGCGGCTACAGATTCATATCGTATTACGTTTCATAATGGTGTTATACGTTTACCTCGCAATAAAGCTTTTGTTATTTATTAGCTCTTGTTGTAATTTGCCTAGCCTTTGTTACCTTCACAACTCAAGCGAAGTGCGCCTGTTATTAATAATTTTATTGAAACTTACTTTCAACCTTCTATTGGTACATTCGTCCGGGAAACCAATAATGAGATCTTTGATTTTTTATAAGGGATTACCAAAACAAATACTTAATTTCCCCACCTCCGGACCACATTCGACGTAAAGCTTACATTATTTTGTGGATTATTTCATTCCACAGATAACCTCCTCTTATGCATATTTCATACTCATCAACTTGGTTTACTCTCGTAATATATTTTTGATAAGTTACGTCAGCTGTAAAATCTGGCATTTTAAAAATACGTTGGGTAATCTCGCTACACTTGTGAAGCTCTTTCTACGAGTTAGAAATGCATGAAGTTTTTGAGAACGTCGTGCCACTTACCATTACTTTTATAGAGATTAGACTTGGACGCCATTTATTAGTCTTTTTATAAAGTTAAGTTACGTGTAGGCACCTACTTATTATTGTTAAACAGTTATAAAACTGTTTGGTCAACCATATCTTTTGTGTCAGTGGTTCGATCACGTACGGTAAATACAAATCATTATGAATTGCAAAATAACGAAATAGTAAAAGGCAGGAAGGGCGAACGTAATGGTAACAATATCTGCAAGGTCACGTTTGTCATTAACACGTGATGTAGGAGTCTGTTTTGTCACATTATCGCTGATCTCTGCCAACCGTTAGGAAAGAAAGATCGATCTAAATATTCATGAGTTACCGCGCGGAAAGTCACACTTGAACTATAAGGGCAGATCCACTTTACTTAGGGATCTAGAACAGGAACATCTTATGTTTCATTAATATTTAAATGAGTTACCTAAGTAAATAGAATTCTTACGAGAACTCATCTAACTTATCTTGATACAACGTTATTTACTCGACCGGTTTCTCTAAAAGTTCTGGCGAATAAATCTTTCACACATCTTCACATAGATATCATAACATTAGTACATCTACGTCACACATACCGAGTCTTTCAGTCGGCACCTCGCACCTCGGCGGCGGTGAAAAGTGAAAATATTGCAAAGTAGCATCGGTACGTTTATGTTTATCACTTCGTAACTCGCCACTGGCCGTCCGGAGTTTCATCATTTCCTTATATCAACAAACACGCTGCAGCAAGAGTTTATTTAAATCGATCCACATTTCTTAACATCTGCATTGGCGTACAAACAAACATCCCTTTTAATATTAGTTTTTATAAATATACAAAGTAATGCAATCACATAAGTAGAACTGGGTCAACAAATCCGTACGTGTATATCGTGTGCACAAGTACCTATGTTTTCACTTATGATTTATGTAGCAGCGTTCGTGAACTCAGCGTTCTACGCATTCTTCATCAAGTACAGGAATACTTGACTGAATTCTTGTTCCTACCTAATTTATTAGGTATATTAATGCGTATCGATTTTTTTCCGAGCACTTAATGGCGCAATTAAGGTCGATAACTTTGGGAGTACAAAGCTCCCCTCGACGTCTTCGATTGACAAACGAAACGAAAGGTTTTTTTTATGATAAGAACTAAATAGGCCACTTTTTATTATTAGCTTTATCAACATAACTTGTAATTGAAGGAAACTTACCGTGCGTGCCCCATGTTATTATCATTACTGACCCTTGCTGATAAAAATACTTTCACATACAGGCAATTATTTTTAGTTCTATGGTTAGAAAGTATTGAACTATTAAATACGTAATTTTTGGATGCTCTATACATCAGTCATTTAATTGTGTGAAATTCGAGTCTTGGGATACAAACAAAGTAATAATTTGTCCCTGTCGTGTATACCCATTTATCATAGCTAAGACCACAACTTCCATGAAAATGAACGATAACACTAGTAATTACTGAAATCGACGTTTGAAATAGTGCCACTTTATATTTCATAGACTTCACAACAACTTGAAAACAATAAGGTCCCTTCCCATTACTATTATGTCCATAAATAGGTTTTAAATATCCGAAAATTAGGTAAGTAGGTAGTACGTTGTCGAATTGACCAAAGACGAAAATTGATCCCGTTTGATCAACTACGCCTTTGACAGTGATTGAAAATATTAAAACAGAATTTCAAAGCAATTCATAAATAATTCTTAGACAGTTGAGTTGACTCAAAGAAACAAAGAAGCTTTAAACTCAGCGTTTCAATCATAATTTTTCATTGAATGTAAACTAAATGCGGGAGTGTTTCCAATCTATCCTCCGAACCGCAGTATCCGCGAGGCGGTGGATCAATCCATCATTTTCATATTATTTCTATTTATAAATTGAAAACTTCCAGCTCAAATAATGAAAGAATAAGAATACCTAAGTTTATGAAAGGTATAGCCAGCAAGATAAAGAACATTTACCCATCGGCGTCGGTCGAGTGTTTCAGTAAAATATTCGGTTATAAAGGTGGACATTTTTAATAAAACTTTAAGAGATATTAGAATAAATTGCGTGTAGATAAGTACGGTACGCGGATTGTCGGGACGTGGACGCATTTGAATCAACATTGAATGTCAACGGCGACAGCGGTTGGCGGCGCGCGGGCGCCGGGCGCTCCGCTCCCGGCCACTAACAAATGGCACCCATTTATGTGAAAGAATTTTATTGATAATATAAATTGAAAAAAGGACATAGTCGACCATAGATTTTTTTTTATTCGACGGTAAAACGTGATCTATTTTCGTTGCCATTGTTTCATGTAATCACTTCGTTTCGTCTGTGTGGCGTGTGACAGACTTTATTGTCACTCATTGTTGCCTCAGATGGTTCTTGTCGTAGATGTATTGACGTATTATTATTTCTCGACACAATTACTAATTAAGATTCATTAGAGCAGCACTACATTTACTTCTACTTCACTTCATATATTAATGAGAAACTGTTTACAAGAGAATATTTGCCTTGAGGTTGGTTTTCAAACCACCGAGAGTGTTTACACTATCTTATTTATTATCTTTAGCTGTGCTTGTATTACTTGCCCTATCCAATAATATCGAGATATTCTGTATCGCTAATTAACAAAATACACCTGAAACTTACATAATATGTTGCTAAATATTACTTTATCCTAAACGATAACTTTAATGCAATCGGATAAAATATGTTGATATTTTGAAAGTTTTCATATTTCTGGTCTATCTCTTTAATGCGAAAGCTTTAATATTACATACTATCATTATAATTTCCTTGTATCAAATTTCATGCGGATTACAAATGTAATTACTGGATCCTACGTGTACATGACAATTTTAGTCCACAGAGTTAGCTGCTCCGTATTTATTTTGAGCGGGCGTAGCTCTGAGTACGACATACGAACAGTGTCTTTGTTCTACTTTAATATACATGGCACTTGGACACACGTGTTCCGCATTGTAAATGGCGCGACCAAGTTGTGTGATCAAGTGGCGACGTGGTGGTGGGACTGGTGGGAAGGCGCTCGCACGTAAGACGAGACCGTGGGAGCATGCGGGCCGCCGCCGCCACCGCCTCACGCCCCGGCTCGGGTTGCTACTTCAGACATCACTCGCAATCTGATTGCTGATATCAATTGTCAAATAAGTGAAGATAACCCAACCTCTCATTAACCAGCCAATCTCTTTGTTATCTAAACTAAATGTAAAACGAAAAGCTCGATAGTCTCAAAACAAATTTGTAGGAGATCTGCTCTAAAAAACAGAACGAACAGGCTTCAGCTATTTCGTTTCGACCCTCGAAAAACTTTCAGAAATGAATACTTGTTTTTCGAATTCAGTTACCAGACCAGACAGTATCATACTTCATCCCTTATTTGATCTTCCAAATGAGTTTTTGAAATGAAATTCAAGTCCTAGATAAATCCCTTTCTGCGGCAATCTAATAATTTCATCACATCCCTTGTACCCTTTGCAAACAAACAATATACATTGCGTCGCTCCTGTTCCGCTGAAGACCGCAGCGCCGGCCACCCGGCCTGTATAAATAAACACATGACTGAAACACATCTGGACTAGTTGTTATTGAAAAGACATAAACTATGAGATTAAATTTTTATCTCGTAAATCAACGAACACTCAGGCATTCACCTTTTGCGTCATACATATTGAGGTGTTTGGCATATAAAGTGTGTTAAGTGCTAATCAATGTATTCCGCAGTGATTGTTTTTTTGAATAACAACTCATTTGACCTCATTGTGGAGCTTTTAGTAGACTTTTAAATTATAAAGTGGTTCAACTGATATTGATGGCAGTTTGGGGTTTTTCTGTGAAGCACGAGCTCTAATGCTCTACAATAAAGCTTACAGCGTTAATAAAATTGATACTTTGGAGCTATAACATAACCGCTACTAAATTTAAATTAAAGTAAGACATTTATACGGCTAATAAAATTAATACGAATAATAAAATAGACGGATCTTTATTACTATGGTGAAGAACAAAAACAGAATCTGAACGATTTGAATGAACACCGTCGAAGAGAAAATGGTTATGTACTAGGTACGATTTTCAATAAGTTTTAACGTCTAATACGTAAGATACTGTTACACATGAATTCATATACATTGCTTGTTAAAACTTAGGTATCCTAAACAGTTTCAACTATCAACTAAACTCAAGTCTACACTAACGCGGAGGCGAGGCGTGAGAATCTCTACTTAGTTCAACACCTACATACGCTTTCATGTCAATAAATATGTAAATAATTAAATTTAACTGTCTAGTGGTCTTTCGCGCGGACAGCTGAGAATGAAATGAAGAATGAGGTCCTGGGTTCGATTCCCTAGTAGGACATAGAATAATTGTTGATTTCCATCAGGAATTTCTTATTAGCAGTCACGGCGTCTAAATTTGTGCCCATTTAATGCCAATAGTTTCGCCCCCTATTACATAGGACTTAACTGGCGAAATGTGAGTGTACAATAGTACACTCACATTTCGCATTTTCCTAATAAGGTACACTTCTGCCTATCCCTTCAGGGATTACAGGCGCGATGTTATGTTATGTATGTTGTTTAATTTGTCTAGAAAATAAACCTTTGTTATAACGGCACATCTTGTTTTATTAAGAAACTATCTCACTGGACAAAGAGACGCCGCTTTACAGAGTCGAACTTTTTCTAAGACTCGATGTGCTATATTCAAGATTTACTGCACATTTTTCGGTAGAATAGTAAGTACCGTTAAGAATTTCTTAAAGCCCTTTTGATGAGTTAAAATTGCTATCTAATAACAATAATTATATAGTAATAGATACAGTAAACCAGGTACAGTGAGCTGTGCAGTGGTTAGGTCTTGAGGACAAACGATTCCGTGTCGGTAACGGTCGTGACAGTTCCACTGAGTGCCATGTTGTGCCATGTAGGTGACGACTACTACCAGTACCGTACGTTACCTAAGTAGTAGTGCGCACCTGCAGTAAAGATGGCCGGCGCTAATTGAGTACACACGCTTAAATCAATATTATGTACTTTTTTCATCATTGTGCCTTTATTCGCCTGAAACTTTGTAACGGTCCGGACGGTGTCCTATTTTCTAGATAAGTGATTTGTCTAAGTTTCGTTTTCCATGACAAATAGGGATGTTTCCTGTGTAAAAAAATATATGATTCTATTTAGTCCGTCAGTTAGATTATCGAAAAATATTGGATACGTATTTTTTGTTTTATCAAATCAATAAAAATTGACGAAGATAAAACGCAAACGCATCAAAGATCATGAGTGGGGGCCTGTGACGTCACTTTTAAAAAGTCAGTACACTTTACTTACAAGTATGACGTCACACGAGTTTTCGACGCACTGTATCGTCTTCATTTTTAGTTTTCGTGAAAAAATACGTGTCCAATATTTTTTGGAAATCTGACGGACTAATAAGATTTTTTCAGGAAACATCCCTATTGTCGCAGTTGTTCCCTTTGACCGTTGGTCTACTTCGATAAAGGCAAGCCCTGTCTCCCATACATTTTTTTAATTTATTACCTAGATTAACGTCTTTTCTTTTTTCATATTTTCTATGTTTAATTTCAAAGAGATATTGATTAGGTGTTCGACGAATCAAAATTAAATTGCAGCGTAAAACGCTTCGTTTGCTGTGTCGATACATTATTTCGTCAGAAACAACAACTAAAATTTAATTTGTGTAACAAAGTGCTCGTTTGAACAATTCAAATTGTATAACTATATGTACCAGAAATATTGTTAAATACCGACTAGAATACAAATTGTACATAGTGCTTCTATTAAAATTGGACACGTGTACGTACATGTAGCGAATAAACAAAGTATCGTAAAACGCGATTTTATTCGTTACTAGTGTTGCCATACTATACAATACTAAGTCGCAATGTGTAGTTTAACTTGTTTCAAACTAGTAGAGCGATTTTAATTAAACCTTCGTATGCTCGCTGTTTGGTATTCTGGTGGCGTCGCCAACTACCCCTGCCCGAACTACATGTCTATGAATTTAGACATTACTCTCACCTAATTTTTGAACGAAATAAATAGATTATACAGGGTAGGTACGCCGCCTCGTTTGTTTTTCTTTTTCATTTTGCACTACCACAAAAAAAGTGCAACTTTTTGATGAAAAACTTAGTTTTCCAAGTACACTACGAGACTACGAGTAGCTACGAGTAGCTAGCGACGTAGTCTGTGTTCAAAATTTTTTATAATATATTTTTTTATATTTCTTTCTTTGAAATATCAAAAGGTGGATTTTAGCTTTAGCTGTTGGATTATGGATGGTTTCAAAAAATGCGAAATAGCGGCCATAGCTCTTACGCAGTCTTTGTTCTGTTTTGAACTGTATATCTGTATGAAATGTTTAAGTAAGTTTGGGGTCTTTTAATTTAGCGCTTGAGGGCAACACGAAGTTTTTCATTTTTACTTTTATGTAAATAATTCATCTATGACAGCATACTTATTGTAATCCTTATAACTTTTTTGAGTTTTATTTTTGCTTAATTATGTAAAGGTTTTTTACATTTTGTTTTAGGTGTTTATGAAATACTGAAATGTAATGTTACTGACAGATTTTAAAGCCTCAATTTGATAAAATTTCATTTTACTGTATATATGTGTATTAGTATGTACCTATTTATGTACAAAATCACAATCGTCATCATCTGTATATCTATGGTAAAATGGTATTTTTCTTATTTATTTTTTTGTACTCTATCACAATGCTGTCCTATTTGACCCAAAGGTTGACTGGTATAGAGTGCCTTGTGGCATTAAGTCCGCCTATGTACCACTCTTGTACATGAAGTTTAAATAAATAAATAATAAAATACAAAATGTTTTCAGGCTGTCCTGAAACACTGAAAAAATATTTTTTGAAAACGTTACAATGAACTCAAATTGCAAGAGGTAAAAATCAAAGAACAGTGTGCAAAGTACACAAAAAGTGTTTTTTTACGCCTGAAGCATGATCGAATTTTAAATGTACCAATACCATGTGCAAATACACGTACATACAAAAAATCGAAAAATTTATTTAAAGTCAGCCGGTGACCGAAATCGCTACTTTCAGAAAAACGTAAGTATTTATTCAATAAAAATGCAAAGAATTTTAATGAGAACGAAAATATTTAATTTTGTGTTAATACATATTTAATTTACGTAGGTTGTCAACGACTCGGTAATTGCCACACGGTCGGAGCAACACCGACGAATATTGCTTGATAATTAAACACTTCTTTGAAACGTAAAATGTTTCGTAGTGACGTACTGAGATATCGATATGTAATTTGGACCATTTCTATTAAAATTAATAGTAAAAAAGTAAGAAATAGTAGGTACATTAATCAGGAAAGTTATAGTATGTCAATAGTTTACTTTATCTATAAGTTGTCACGTAGTTTTCTGAGGACCAATATGGACCACACTCTCTTTTTTAAATAACACTGCTCCTTTAGTTTACTGGAGCAAGTTTTCCAAAAACATATTCCTATAATATTTGGGCACAGGAAAAGTATATGAGATTAGATTGAAGCCACCCATTCATCATTCAATGTACGTAGCTATGAGTTTCATTCAGTCCCTTTTAGTCATTCGTTTGTTGTTGCTGGTAATATTATAAAGCCGTGTTCACGGTAAGTTGCCCTACGTTTCCCGGAAATGATTATTTATAGAACCCGGGAATTAATGTAGAAATGCGTAGTGAATATCGCTTTCCGTTGCGGACATACATACAAGGATTTACATATTTGGTATTTGTGTATAAGATAATTTTCTAACAAATTACTTAATTAGTTTACGGAATATAATTATATTCTCGTTTGTTCGGTAAAAATAGAAATGAAACCGCATAAATATGATTGGCATAAAACTAAATTCTCCAAGAGGAAAATATTTTGCATATTAAATTAAAAAGTCCCTTTCCAAGCAATGTTTTCACCACAACGGGAAGTGGGTGAAATTCGATTACAAGTTATGATTGTCAGCTAGGCAGCTGTGAAACTAAAATATATAAAATCGTTTAAAATAAAATGATCAGCGCAGAACCTTGATAAAGGTATACCGTGTAAACATTTATGTAAAATAAAATATTCATTAAACTTGATGTACTTTTGGAGGAAGTTTGTTAAACTGGTGCGTTTCATAAATTACAAGGGATAAACCGAAAGCCTCTATGCAGATGATGTATCGTTCGCGTTTCAGGATTCCGTAGAACACGATTTTAAAACAGTTTTTTTTATAAATATCTATTTAAGTGTCCGTTGACAGAATTTTCTTCGATTTGCAACGTACAAGATTCTAGAGAGGAAGTCTTGTACTATGTATATCAAACGCTATCACAATCTTTACATAGCATAAATAAAACAAATTCGATCCCGCTGTCTGTACGCTTAGATCTTTTAAACTACGCAACGGATTTAATCAGTTTTCAGCAATTGATAGAGTGATTCAAGAGGAAGGTTTATATACAGGGTGTAAACAGACCCTTCACATACCCGTCAACCAAGCATACATCACACTAGGTAACTTTACGCAAAAATGATTGCTGGAATCGACTTTTTTTTTGGGGTTATAAATCACGTTTTAAGGTAGGAAAGAAAGCACTCAAAGCATCGTGCAGATAGATGGATTGAATAGTACGGGGGTCGTGGAGGTGTGTAAACTAAAAATCTTACATTAAAAAAAGGCATTAAAAAAAAAATTGTGAAAAAGTTGGAACTTTGACCCCCAATATCTCCGTAACTAGAAGGTTCCCAGGTATGGTGTAAAACAAAAAAATGATCGCAAAGACGGGGAGAACAAGTGCCTTTCGTTTATGTTAAGGGTCTATTTACACCCTTTATACACAAGTATTGCATCCGTGCGAAGCCGGGTCAGGTCGCTAGTAACTAATATTAGTAGTATTTTCATAAGCCTGAACAATAGTTGTTATGGAGTTCGCAGTTGAAGCATGCTGCACACGCTTGACCGGTTTGTTCGTTACAAATTCTGATTCAGCCTTGGAATGATTAATGACACAAACAGACTTAAATTAAAGTAACCCCCTTAAGGCTTTGTATATTTTAATAAATATTGCAACTATGAATATTGAAGAAGTTGACCGGGTCTTAAGTTATCCATGTTTATCCAAAGTCGCAGTCTAGAATACAAAGAAAAAGTCAGAATAAAAATACAAAGCAGCTTTTAATTGCTCCTTCCCAAATTGCTGAAACGCCTACGGAATAGGCCCCACCTGTTTTAATGCACATCTATTATTCATGGGAACTTATTTATTTATAAAGATTGAAATAGACTTATTATACAGACGCTTTTAATATTTAACGCTTTTGTCTCCTTTCATTAAGATTACTTACTTTATTATTTTGCCAAAACCTGCAAGCGACATTTGAAACAAATACATTTTTGATTCCCCCCCAGGGGACGGAAGCCGTGCGGTGTAAACTTGGCCGATATAGATTATGTTTTACAAAAATGTTTCAGTGAGGCGTGGATGTATCTTTATGTTATTTACATTATAAATTGACGCGGACATTTGTGTCGGGTATAACGACGTATAAATCTCTTTCGCAGGGTTGTATTAACTAGACCGCCGAGCCGCGCCGTTTTAAACCCTCATTTTCCACATTTAAAACGATAATAATATCCACGTCGAAAACGTAGAACTCATTCAAATGTATGTTTGAGTATAACCATCTAAAATATTATTTAGACGTGTTTGAGTTCGCCCCAGGTATGGAGGTACACCTTACTTTCTTTGTTGTATTCAAGAATAACCCCAAGTCCTTTTGTCGTAACCTGCCTACCTGCTCGCAAATAGGACCTCATACAAACTCGAGATGGCATTGTAAAGAAGGATACACTTGGCGAAATTGGGTATTGACACTGTATTGTAGAATGTCACGATATTTTAAAATATCGAATAACCAACAGAATGTTGAGCTATTTATGGGCTCAATGCGGACACGGTTCTTTAGAATCATGTCACCGGACCAGATTGAATGTGAACCAACAATAACATAATTATGAGATATTAGTAGAAAACATTTTAGAGCCCTTGTTTTTAAACCAGCTAATAAGCTTATTAAAGCTTACTAAGATTTGAGAAAACACGGAATGTTTAGTGAATGTCCTGTCTGTATACAATCTAGCTATTCTCTAGAATTGTTTCAAGCATTCACGAGTATCTCAGTAACCAAGCACGACTCAACGAGTCTCATGATGCGACATTAAATCACTATGATCGCTTACAACGCGAACGCTGAAAATGCATCCAGTGTACATTTAACAGGCTTCCGTGCGTTTACTGTGACGCTGTGACGGAACAGCGTCGGTACACCGACAGCGGAGCAGTGTAGCGCGGAAACGATGTTTACATTAACGTTCTGCACACCAAATTCGCCCTAAAACGTAATTAGATTTAATTTATGAAGTGTTGCTAACCCAAAATAGCATTTCTATTTGTTTCGTGCGTGTGACATTTACTGATTTCGCCGGAAGTTTCATCTTTATTTATTAGGGGCCACTCTCAGTTTATGGAAAGGCCATCAATAAAATATATCGCGTGCGAACAACCAATCTCAACGAGCTAAAGTCATACATATTAGTTTTTCTAGCCCGTTGCCAGCTCAGCTTGCACGACAACAGAATGAAACTTTAAAAAGCCGAAAGTTGTTATCCAATTTTAATTTGTGTTGCTAATATTGGCATGGCGTACAGCGAATTTCCTAGGAGGAAGTTTTGTCATTAGCTAGATTGGATTGCCACTCGACTAGCTGCTCCTGTCATTATCGGCGGAGTACCAGTAGGTATATGAATAAATTGGAAGCTGCTAATAACCTCATAGGATCACGTTAGCACGGATTTAATATCTTGATATTGCAATTTTATGCCAAAAATAGAATTTTGTTTAACGAAACTGAACAATAATAGGGTAGTTATAGTTCACACCCTAATTATAATAAACACAGCTATCGACATACACTCGAATAAATATCAATCCTTCCGGTGGGAGCAACAAAATGTTCCCGACATGTACAGACCTAAGAGTTTGGTCGATTTGAAAACTTTGATCGAATTTCATTATAAAAATAATTGTAAAAGTACGAAGGGAATTTCTTAATTGAACTCATCTAAGGCCGCATTGTTCTTAGAAAATTGACAATGCTTTAAAATCAGTTTAACTTTGTCGAACATAAACATTATCATTTGGATGTTGAGTTTGAAGAAGCAGAGTTATCAGAAGGAACTGCGAGAGTGTCGTCCAAAACATACAAGGAAACTATCATTCTGTAATAATACTTGCGCCCTCCACGTGTTGGGCCATCGGCCCATTTCAGAACTGATAGTTTAGATAACAAGTTCAAAGTGTCATTAGACAGGAACTGTTCTACGACGGTATGGGTGCGATATTTGTGAGCGTTTTTTTGCTTGAGCTCCGACACCGACATGTGCGTGGAACGAAGGGCGAAGCTCGGTAAAAAACTAACATGTGGCGCGTTCACTTCACGCGGCGACAACATCCGGGACAGAATCCGCTACACGGCACACCCGACCCCACTCAACCAGTCCTCGCTAACTAAGTAACGATTATAACTTTCAAATAAACATCTAACAAACAATTAACGACGAAAGTATCTACATCTACGCCTAGCAAGAAATATCCAAGTTATTATTCATGTAAACTAGTCGGACCGAGCGATTGATTAATAAAAAACGTTGTCTAGGTCAGAAAGCACTGTGGACTCATCAACAATACACAAACAAAAAGGCCTGTAATGAAACGCACTGAAGACAAGATGACTGAAGAATATTTATAATATTTCAAGCTTAGCTAACACTGTCTGTCTTTTGGTTTATTACTCGTTTCATCTTATTCAGGAGAGATGTTAGTTTCAGATTTATGAATTTCAGTATAAAAACCTGCCTCTCTGCTTGGCGTTTGTGGACTACGAGAAAGCCTTCGATTCGATCGAGACTTGGGCTGTACTGCAGTCTCTCCAACGGTGCCAAATCGACTATCGGTACATCGAGGTGCTGAAGAGTTTGTACAAAAACGCCACCATGTCAGTCCGACTTCAGGACCAGACCTCGGAACCTATCCTTCTGCAGCGAGGTGTAAGACAGGGAGACGTCATATCTCCGAAACTGTTCACCGCTGCACTGGAGGATGTCTTCAAGGTTCTGGACTGGAGAGGGCTAGGCATCAACGTCAATGGCGAGTACATCTCTCACCTTCGGTTTGCCGACGATATAGTGGTCATGGCTGAGACCATGGAGGACCTCAGTACAATGCTCGATGACCTCAGTAGAGCTTCCGAAAGAGTGGGTCTTAAAATGAACATGGACAAAACCAAAGTCATGTTGAATGCCCATGTAACACCCACTCCTATCAAGATCGGAGACTCTACACTCGAAGTTGTAGACGATTATGTCTACCTGGGACAAACGGTCCAGTTAGGTAGGTCTAACTTCGAGAAAGAGGTCAATCGTCGAATCCGACTCGGCTGGGCAGCGTTCGGGAAGTTGCGTGAAACGCACTGAAGACAAGATGACTGAAGAATATTTATAATATTTCAAGCTTAGCTAACACTGTCTGTCTTTTGGTTTATTACTCGTTTCATCTTATTCAGGAGAGATGTTAGTTTCAGATTTATGAATTTCAGTATAAAAACCTGCCTCTCTGCTTGGCGTTTGTGGACTACGAGAAAGCCTTCGATTCGATCGAGACTTGGGCTGTACTGCAGTCTCTCCAACGGTGCCAAATCGACTATCGGTACATCGAGGTGCTGAAGAGTTTGTACAAAAACGCCACCATGTCAGTCCGACTTCAGGACCAGACCTCGGAACCTATCCTTCTGCAGCGAGGTGTAAGACAGGGAGACGTCATATCTCCGAAACTGTTCACCGCTGCACTGGAGGATGTCTTCAAGGTTCTGGACTGGAGAGGGCTAGGCATCAACGTCAATGGCGAGTACATCTCTCACCTTCGGTTTGCCGACGATATAGTGGTCATGGCTGAGACCATGGAGGACCTCAGTACAATGCTCGATGACCTCAGTAGAGCTTCCGAAAGAGTGGGTCTTAAAATGAACATGGACAAAACCAAAGTCATGTTGAATGCCCATGTAACACCCACTCCTATCAAGATCGGAGACTCTACACTCGAAGTTGTAGACGATTATGTCTACCTGGGACAAACGGTCCAGTTAGGTAGGTCTAACTTCGAGAAAGAGGTCAATCGTCGAATCCGACTCGGCTGGGCAGCGTTCGGGAAGTTGCGTGGTATCTTCTCGTCCAACTTACCGCAGTGTCTCAAGACGAAAGTCTATGACCAGTGTGTGTTGCCAGTGATTACATACGGGACCGAAACGTGGTCGCTCACAATGGGCCTCATCAGAAGGCTGAAAGTCACCCAAAGGGCAATGGAGAGGGCTATGCTCGGAGTTTCCTTGCGTGATCAAATCAGAAATGAGGAGATCCGCAAGAGAACCAGAGTTACCGACGTAGCCCGAAGAATAGCCAAACTTAAGTGGCAGTGGGCAGGGCACATTGCTCGCAGAACGGATGGCCGATGGGGCCGAAAAGTTCTGGAGTGGCGACCGCGAACCGGAAGACGCTGCGTTGGAAGGCCTCCCACTAGGTGGACCGATGACCTCGTAAAGGTTGCAGGGATCCGCTGGATGCGAGACGCACGGGACCGGTCAATGTGGCGACACTTGGGGGAGGCCTATGTCCAGCAGTGGACGTCTTTCGGCTGAAATGATGATGATGATGATGATGAGTATAAAAACGTTGAATAATGTTATTTATTTCATTTCCTCAAGGTGAGTTGCCAAGCTTTTATGATTTACCTATTCGTGCCCATTTACATTATAAATAGGCAATTTGGAATCATCTCCGAGCAATCTCCTGGTATCTACCAGTCTTCACTCTTAAGTTAGAACTTGCTAAATTTTTAAGTAAGATATACATGACTAGTTTGTCCAGCCATTCTTAATCACGCTACGTGATGTGTGTTACATACAAAGACACAGATTCTGATTTTGGTATTTTTAATTATGGTTGATTAGAATAATTCCTGGGAATTTTTTGAATAAATCTTTTCTAGCAAGATTTCTTCTTCCGAGCTTTTTTTTACTTTTACTGTACTTCCAAGTAATAAATGTTGATATTTTTTGGCATAGATTCGGCAGATCATAACATTACTTACTTGTATAATAACTTTCAAACACCAATTCAAGTTATTATCGGGGTTACTCAAGTGTCATTTTATAAAAAGAAAACTATGGATTTAATTCTACTGAATGTGTAAGACCGAATGTTTTAACATTCAGTCGTCATACCACCGATACCGCTACGACTCTGCTCGTTCATTGCCAAATACCTCAGTTCGCGATCAACACAGAATGTCGAGTAGTTAGTGCTGGGCTTACTTACAAATCACGTTTACTAACGTGCCACTAATCTACAACGAACTCGGTTTAAGTACGATTGATTCGGATTCCATTCGGACGAGTTAATCATTGAGTATCCTACTGTTATGGCTACACGAATGCAATGTAAAATGTCAACAAAACGAGATTGTGAAAACCTTGAAGCGCGAGTGTAGCATATGGCACGGTTGGAGTGACGCGGTTTGGCGACTTGTGCTCATCTATGTCTACGGTATAGAGGAGACATTATGCATAGACCGCGGCCGCCATGGCCAGGCAGGTAAGTAAAACGATCACGTTTCAGAGCGGCTGCGCCCGCGCCCCGCCGCGCCGGCCGCCATGAGCGCAGTCCCTACAGCTTGAGTGGCACGCAGTGCTGCCAATACTTAGAACTTGACATCAATATTTTATTTAATCTCGGAATAAAATAGATTTATCTGAATAAGAGTTAGTAAGCAGAATACATTTGAATTATCGTTGAAGATATGGATTTGGTTTATTATTTATGGTCAGATAAAATGCTCGTTGTTACAAATATTATTGGTTCTACCAAGTTAAATAAAAGTCTACCAATGTAGAAATTTTAAGTTGAGAATAAAGTTGCGTAGTAATGTGACTAATGTGGTAAGCGGTACAAAATTAGCTGTTAAAGAATGTGGCAACAAAATTGACATTGCAAAACATTTTGGTAGTGTAAAAAGTTATGTTTTCACTGTAAACCAAAGGAAAGAAAGTTACAACCTACATCTCAATTCGAATTATACCGTTGGCAGCACTGTTTATACGTAGAAGCGATGTTGCATGGCTACATTCACGTGCGAAAGAGACAAAGTTATGCTTGATAGGGGGATAGAAAGGGACAGCTGAACTGGCTGAGCAGGTAAACGGCGCGGGCGCCGCCCTGCGTACACCGAAATCACGATGCCAGATGCAACGACCGTCTGTTCGCCACTCAGGTAGATACGCTTTATAATAAGTACGTTCGTAGTTATCTATAGCGAACCTACTTAACTTTGAAACACGTTGCGTGGGCCGTATGACCTTAAAACTGTTCCATCTGCTCGCTAAATTCTTCTGCAAAACTAGCCTTGTTATGACGGTGATTGACGATCTTTAATCAAGTAAGAATTCAAAAGTTAAACTAAAATATTAACATCGGTACACGTAAAGACAATCGGTTATAGAAAACTGACATTATCAGTTTTGTTATAAATGGTTTTATTGTCAACGTGTCACTGTCCAATATTTGTTAGCAAATAAAGCTGGCGCTCTAAGCAAACAACGAGATTTAAATCTACCTATTAAGTGGAAAT
The DNA here is from genome assembly GCA_963082995.1 of Noctua comes. Classification (NCBI taxonomy): domain Eukaryota; kingdom Metazoa; phylum Arthropoda; class Insecta; order Lepidoptera; family Noctuidae; genus Noctua; species Noctua comes. The sequence continues at coordinate 6,345,174 of OY720277.1, forward strand.
CTACTTTCCACATTAAAACAGAAAATCAGTTCTATTTTGGTAATTAAACGTTGCATAGCAGTTAATATTCCACTTAGCTCAGTTTTATTAAAGTTTTAATCAAAAAGCTCGGGCCGCGGGTAAAGCAAGAAAAGCGGAGCAATTCAATTGGTCGGCACCGCAGCGCTTGGGCACACGGCGAGGGAGGTTAACCTCCCTTGTTTGTTACTTACCATAGGTTTTATTCGGCCTCAATTATAACTCGAAATTAAACTCGATTACACAGGAACGTGCTAATGACGTGTAACATTTCGCTCTCGAAGCCGTCCTAATTCAATTAACTCTCGTAGTTATCACTCGCATATCGCTTATAATGTTTAGACTTCGAGAACCCGGAGTTTGGGCGGTTTTAATGACTGGAGCTGTACATTTTAACGCGCGGCATAGCCTTGTGTAATATTTAGTTCCCTCGTTGACAAATTTCCTCGTTGGCGGTTTCATTCCACTTCATATAATAAATTAATTACAGTTTATATTCATATTTTATAAACTATAAATCTTGAGACTATCATTTATAACAGTTTAGTTTGAGATGAAATATGTCATGATGAGATGAGACGCCGGAACGTCTACAAAAGGAAAGCCCACGTTTTAATAAACATGAACGGTAAACTCAAACGAAATAGCCAATCAAATACAGCTTCCTCTGGATTAAAAGATTTGGTTCTCCTCGGGAGGAAACTAATAAAACAATACGGACGTTTAGCGGGAACTGCGAATTGTGATGGAAAAAGTCTTCAAGCCTTGTGTGCTAGGACTCCGTTCCGAAATTTGAAATGCGCCTTCTTCGCTCCGAATCTCGATGGCCGTCAGAAAACGACTAAATGCGAAGAGCCTCGACCGAAATTTCGGATTAAGGACCCGTGAGCAGGCTCCCCGCCTTAGAACCCTAATTACCAGCTTATGTTTAACCATCCGGCCCTTCACTGTTTACAGACCAAACATTATTTTGTAATATAATTATGGCAAGGCAAAGCTATATTTTATAATACTGTCAAGAAGCGTTGTACGTACGCGACGATACGCGCCTAACGTAAGTAAATGTAAAACAAATATCTAACGAAAAATATCGTTTTGGAGGTTCTTTCTTATAAAAGTTCTCTTTGCTTATAAAGACTGCGTTCTGCAAACCTGTAGACTACCCAACTATTCTGTCATACTAATCAGATTCTGTACTGTACCATTGTCACAACAAAACAAAATAATAAGCCAGCTATAAGCAACGCCAGTTAAAACTCTGTGTACACTGAACACAAGCTAGATAACACAATCGGAAACAAATTCGACGCGTAATCCTTATTCCTCAGTCTTGTAGTCCGAAGTACTTTTTGCTCAGATCAGTCTATTATATCAGGCTTATTGGCAATAAAATAAATGGGCTACTTTCCTTCTAATTCAGCCTTTGTAGCTGTAAACCGTATTCCGTACATTCCTTTTGCTTTCCTTTCTTCCGTTTCCGTATCACTTTTGTTAAGATGTTCAAACACCTCCTCAGAGCATTGTCTCATTTTATTCTTGTTGTGACATTCGCCTTTATTCGCGTTATCAAAATAATTCTACCTACATGTACCTATACACGTTATCTGTATACTCGTTATGGTAATTGACCTGTCTGGGTGAAAATAAATATTTTACCCACTTGTTTGGTTTAACGAACGCATTGACTATTCAGTTATAGGAATTCACCGATTAAATAAAACTTGCCTGAATGTTTTCATTTCATTCGCTAATGGCAGCTCACGTATTGATAAATGAAAATAGAAAAAAGTGTGGCTCTACGATCAATCGATCTGATAACACAGGGACGTCTTCATTGTGTGACGTCATGCGTCATTAAGATACCGCAGTCGGTACCACAAAAACCGGTATCTTTTTCCAGCACACGTTGGCCAAGCTCACACGTGCCTGTTCGTAGGACAAATACCACGACCTTAGAAGCCTCTGTCGCCGGTACCCGCGCCTCGCGAGGAATACGTAATGCGCCGCTCGTATCTCGAGTGTGAGGCAGTTTCGTTAACGGACGCCTCACACGTGACGCGGAACGCAATGTACACAAGGCCCCATGTTTCAAACTTTGATTAAGGGTCAGGACCGAAACTCTTAAGATAATCACAATAATCTTTCATATTTCTTCACATTCCCGACAGACTGGCCGCATTCCCAGCTCCATCCGTCATCTTACAGGCGTCATTAGCTTTTATGTAAGGACTTATATAACTTTGGTTTTCCGAGGTTTTCGCCCCAAGTCTACAGATAAAGTAACACTTGAATGTCATATTTCAGCGAACATAGGCTGGACGAGACAAGAATAGAATTTTCAGGAATATTTTGACCCCAAAACCTCTCTGCAGAATACGATCTTGTTTTTACGACGGTATTTCTTACCACTCATACTTTTCTTCGAACTTTCAACAGCCGTAGTTCTTCTAAGTGTTTCTTAATTGTGTTCAAGTTCGGCTCTTAAACAATTCCCGAAAGCGACATTCCGCAACTTTCTAGCTGAAATAAACTGGAAGTTATTCCACTTAACAAATTTTGTAGATAACTTCACCGATGCCTTTTTAAATAAATGTTGGAAACCGTACAGTTTGTGCCATTGTTCTCAACCGCAACCGAAATGAAACTGAAAAATACATACTCTATCGAGTCGATGGAAATGATGTCGGTAGTTATTTTCTTATCTCACCACCTGCCTGTTTATGCACATAAGTATATCCTCCTCTGTAAAATCTCGCAATCCAAGTAAGGTTTGCTGTAAGAAAACCCAATTCTGGGTTAAGCTCGCCTTACAAAAGCTATATGTTGTAACTATGTATTTCTCTCATGTTTGTGTGCAATAAAGGATTAAGAATAAATCCCTAAACATGACATGTAGTTATCTTAATTACATTATTTATAAAACTATATCTAAACAAAAATACCAATGTCCATTAAACAATTAATGGAGGGAAAGCCACAAAGGATGACATCTGAATCAGTAAACGACACAAGTTGGTTCTTTGAACAATGAATAGTAAGTTTAAAGACATTTTCTTACGCACATTGACCTTATTCCGTTACAAAAAGAAATAAAGTGTAATGAGAAAATTTTGTGCGAATGGGATAGTGGGAACGTGGAGATAAGACACAAACAGCCATTGTATCAGGTCGAACACTGGCGTGCAAATAACCGCACCACTATTGTTTTGCTGACGACGAACAATACACACACAGAAGTACCCACTTACATATGTAACGTCGATGCAGTTACTAGAAAATGGATAGAATAATGTGGATCACACGTATAGTTTGTGCACAATGAACATCCATCGTGAATAATAGAGACCATGCTCCATGGCTCCCAATAGAACCGAGGATTCAATATTAACTTGCTTATTTGAATAGACTGAACGATTGCGGGCGTTTCGCGTAATCAACAGGTAACAAAATGCCTAAGTAATCGATTTTATAATAGTTGTTATTCCATGACTTGGAACGGTTACAAAATAAGTTATCGTGCGTCATGCAATGGAAACATAACTCAGTTTAAATGAATTCACCGCATAAGCCAAGTCGTCAAATATCGTCTGCTATAAATCTCCACTGAGAACCCTGTGTACAGCGTGTTTTAAAAAAGTATATAAGACTACCTCGTTTAAACGAACAAACATTTTTTCACTAGGAACCCTTTCCTGAAAAGAAAATGTTGATGGAAAAGCCAAGAAGGGCCGCGATACAGTAAAGATTATTGTTGCATTGTGGAACCAACGAAAATGATTTTGGTAAGGAGAACATAGTATAAAAGATATCATTTTTAACTTTTCCCCACAATCCTCGTCTTTCATTCCAGCGACAAAATGATTAAAGTGTAAAGCCAAAGCTATTTCAGTTAATAAAGATTTCAGAGTTCATAGACGCGAGTCGCGACCCTCGGTATCTGGAACTGTACAAATTCCCTCGTGTTAAACATTTTAATTAGATACCTCTATTTGGCGGCCATACTGTTTTATTATCCCACTTTTATACATTTTTATTCTTAGATATTCGCGCAGGGAAAAGTTATTTACAAATCCGACTTCACATTTTCGTATCTTATGCGAAAACAAGAACCAGAGGAATCTTTATAAAGGTAGGCCAACACTATATTCGGGCAAGTTGCGGATTTATTTAGCTTGTATTGAATTTATTTATTCAGCGCCTAGACGATTGAAATACGTTCCGGTCACTTGATTGGTTTAGAAATGTATGACTTATTCTGAAAAAAAAAATTGGATGCATTTCAGCTTGGTCTTAGTGAAATTTCACATTTTAATGCAGCTTTTTGTTTACGTATTCTATTATTACTAATATTTTTACATGGATAAATAATAATTCGAATCAATTTCTATGAATTGCCGTGCCGTATGTGTTTCTAAGGAAAAAACAGATTTATGCGAAAACTCTTGATTTTCGATCAATGTTTGTTTACCAAATCTATGTTGAGAGTAACAATTGTAAGGATTTATCTCTTGTTACTGGAAGCGTGTTCCTAGAAGCGAGATTTTATTAACTAGAAACAAACATAGACATAATTTTGTTTTCAATGGATGAGCGGTTGATCGCTTGCTACATACAAGAACAGAAGTCAAGCAACTTTCTTATAATAAAATGCCCTATATGTTTTAAATCACAATATACGATTACAATAATAATATAAGTGTGAGGAAAAATTCTGTTAAAGAGTGAAGAATGAAAATCTGGTGTTCTACCTCAACTTGGGAATTTGAAGAGGCTTATGGGAGTAGAAAGCTGTACACTGCGAAAGCTTGTATTGATTGATTAAACACATACGGTAGCCGCGCATATTTTATTTTTATAAGGAAATCTCTCTGGGAAAAATGGGTCGAGGCCTTCACCTTAGAATGCGATAGTATCTAAAGGCAGGAAAAAAATAGCTTGAAAAATTTACCTTATGAATCCAGTGAACTCTCTCATATACATACGTAATCTATGCTGGTAAACGATAGTTGTATAATTTAAATATAAATGAAAATAAAAACAAAATGATTAAACAGGATTATTGGTAATATGACGGCAATCCGTTAAGGGGATGTAGGTGAGATCATTTGCAACCAAATGACCCCCGATGACTCCAAAGTAGTTCTGTGTTTTTTTTGCGACCATTTGAGTCAAAAAATGTGCTCATTATGAAAATCGTAACAATTTGTAACTCTGATTTAAAAACCATTAAAGATAATTCTCATTTTATGGTCGATTACTATGTATTCAAGTGTAAACAAGCAAATAAGAATAATAAAAAAATATTTCATGCGCTGTTTTTTTTTAATAAATTAGTTTATACCGCAATGTCTTCAAAACAATATAAAATTTCAAATTACTCGAAAATGGTTGGCATTTGCACAGGGGTCAAAGGGGGTCATTTGGTTGCAAATGATCTCACCTACATCCCCTTAACGGATTGCCGTCATATTACCAATAACCCTGTATATGTATTAGAAGAGAATATTGAAACGCTGGCAAAGCATGGCCAAGTTGGATAGAGCTTAGCAGTTGGCTAAAGTAACTTGAATAAGTTATACAGGACGTATACGATTGTGCAGTGTAGCGTTCCTACCCCTAGGTTCCAAGCACTCTGTCCACAAGGAGCAATAGACGATGTCAAAGCTGAACTAACTTGATCGAGGTCCTTTACCATATTCAGAGCTCCCAATACATATTGATATGAACTAGACTATGACAATTTTAGCAGTAATAAATGCTTTGAAGTCGAGGACTAGGTAAACATGACACAGGAGGTCAGGGGACCTTGTTTGCAGAAAGCTCTTTAGTATTTAAAGTGTTGGATAAATAGTCTCAACGGCTACGAATAATTGCACGGCTACAATCCAACCCGTTTGTTTATTCTTTACATTTCTCTGGAAAACTTAGTTTTTATTACCCTCGTGGGTTAATTATTCTGTCCGTTGTGTTAGTGTGTGTGTACCTTTATAAGCAGCAAAATAATGAGGGCTGTGATTTATACTGCATCTTATCCTATAGATAACGATTGACAAACTTTCGTATAGGTAATTTGTTTGTTTTCTACATAATGTGCTGGAAAAATAGGTTTGAATGGTGAATTGGTTCGAGGTAGAGGAGAAAATAAAAAAGATAAAAATCCTAATAAATGTCAATAGTAAAAGGGACTGTACGTCTACATACTAACTATCTAAATAAATCGAAGGTAAATCTTGAAAACTTTATCTAGGTGGGTGTGGGATAAATCTAGCAGATTTCTTGTCTAAATATTGAAATGCCGCAGTTTGAACGATTGGTTGAATATTGGTACTACATCATGACATCAGCACGGCTTACCGCATTTAGATGATAGATTAGCCCGGAGCTGAGTGTATTCCGGTATCCCGGATTAACATAATAGGCCACCATTATCCTGAAAAACCGCGGTAAATCATGAAAAAATATGCGAACAAAGTCACGGGAAGCGCTCAGTAGGTCATTAAATAATATAACAAAATATACAATAGCTATGCCAAAAGATGCAATGAAATGATAATAAAAATAAGTGAACAATTTTATGTTGTTTTAATAAAACCATTGAATTCTTTGAATGAGTAGGCAGAGGTCCAGATCTGATAAATACTAACTGCTGTCCAATACAATAAATAAAGAGCGCGCCATTTTTCATTTTCTGGGAACTATTCCAAGCTCGGAATACTCAGAAATTTATAATAGACAATCTAATAACAGTGCTCGAACTGGCAATCAAACACCTAGCTCGGCAATCGAAACTTTACTAATGGTTGAAAAACTATTATTTACTTACTTGTGAAAAGTCACACACAAGTCATTCACTGTCGAAAAGTAATGAAGTATTTTTCATTGTTGTTTTGTGTTTAAAATAGTTTTATTTTTTTTAAAAGCCCTTTTTATTATTATTCTATGTCTGTACAGTTACTAAATAAAATAGTTTCAGTGCTGTAATTCTCCCATGATCGATTAAATATTCCTCTAATTAGGTTAGTAAAACCGCGATTCAGTACCATTATGTTTAATTAATACCACACGATTAGGGTGACTGTCAGTTATTTTACGTAAACAAAACATATTAACAAAACAAACAACAGCAAACATACAACACAACAACAACAAAAAACAAACAAACATACTGAGTTAAATATAACTAACATTTTTTAAACAAACAAACACATTGATTTAAATATGACTAACATTTTTAAATCCACTATGATCGAGTATGATGTTTGTTGTTTATTCATCATATGTTTTCAAAGAAATAAACACAATTTATCATTTCGTATAGTGAGGGAAAACACCGCGAGAAAACTTACTGTAGCCTAAAGAACGAGTAGATGGAAAAGTGTTGCCTGTCACGGCGCATGAATTACTGGCGCAATATACATACATAGATAAGTTAAGTGTCAAGCACTCACTACGATGATTGACGTTCTTTGAGCAAACCCTACGATTTACTCCATTTTTCTTCGATCCTCCACACCTCACGCGTGCCAGCAACAATCAACTTCACGTTCTTCAATCAAATAAAATAATAACTCTTATAACATCGAGTTATTACGTTGAATTGTTTACAGAAGATCAAACATCGCACACTGGAGCACACAGCAGGAAATTAATTTTCTATCAGATAACCTGTATTATGACACGCACATGAAACGTTCATAATATTTCGGCTGAATAATTCAGTATATTGACAGAACGTTGATGTAGCTCTTGTGAAATAGACAAGTAGACACCCAGCCCACACAGGTGCTCTGTGTTATTGATTTGTTAACTTCTGCGTGTAGATAAACCCATTAATGATGATGTTTTAATTCAGATCCGGAATTGTGGCAAGAAGTTCATATGAAAAGCGATTGCGGGAGGATTAAAAGGGGAGCAACTGGGGCCACATTCGCACACATACGTATTACTTGGCTTCCGTCTCTTCATTTTCCTTGAGTTTTGTACGAACATGTTCCAGATTGGTGTAAAGGGATTGCCTGTTATTACGAACAGAAAAAGGGACAGGTTTTATCTAAAAGTAAGCTTGGTTATATAGACGGAATTTTTATTTTTTTATTTTAGATAAGTTAGTCTTTAAGGCAAGTTAACAATACTTATCTAAAGAATTCATAAGGAAATTACGACACAAAAGAAAACAAGATAAATAACGTTTCGAAAAAATATGAATAGCTAACAACAAACGAATGATGATTGATTGCTGTGTCAATTAATCATCAGAAACAGTTTACCTATTTCTTGAAGACGGCCATTAACATAGTTGTAATTATTACAAATTATTCAAAATTTCTCTGTCATTACGAACGTTTACCGTTACATTACCATTAAAATACCAAGTAATTGTTGCCGTAGATAAGTGAAGCACGCACAAATGGCTTCGTTCTAAAAATAATTAGAACAAAGTGATGCGGCAGTAATCCCTCAACGTAAGAAGAACGGAAATTGAGCAAGTTATGAAGGCTCTCTTGAAGACCGTCTTTGTTCCGTTACAGAATCCCGACCATTAGTTTAGTTGACAAGCTGCCTGCTGCTCCATAACCCAACTACCAAGCTTCTCAAACTACCCCCACAAATGAAGGTACCGGTATTATGGTCCCAGGATCCTATCTTGCGTACCAACATAATATATTTAGGCCCATACTGACTTGCCGTGGCGATGGCGGTGTTAGCGTGATACAATATAATTACATGATATGGCCTAGTAAGTTTACGAAAATAATCGTTAAAACCGGCTTCGTAGATCTAGATTTAAGTAGCGCGATTTTAAACAGGCCTACTAATTTACTAAGTAAATGGTTATTTGGAACAAACACATTCTTGCTGTGCAATGCGCTTTAGTAATATACGGTTATATTTACTTTTTTGTTTAGCTGTTACCGTTCCATTAACGTTATTATGATAATTACAAACGCAAGCTATAATAATCTTTTTATCATCAGATATAACATTTTCCATTATTAAAAATTAGGTCCAGTCACGTCAGTGCAATTATAGCTTCAGTACCCACATAGGAAAGCATATAAATGTAGATCACTTACTATTTTAATATGCCATATATTCAGTCAATATTTGCTCTCCAGCCAATTAGGCATTTTCCGCATCTTACAAATCTCTTGGGTTTAGTTCAATATGCCAACGTTTTCTACGCGCAGCACTTAGATCAACGTTTCACAGGTCTTGAATTAATTATGTCGTATAGTGAAAACCACGAGCTATTAATTACCTTATTAAATTTAGCAACTTGCGCAGCTTGTAGTAGGTACCTGTGATACGTGCGCGTCAAATTGGCAATAACTGAGTTAATTATGATCACTCTCGCTAACCCTAAAGTACTCAGTAATATTAATTATTCTTGAACTGAGTTTAAACAGTTTACAGTCAAAATCGTGATTGGGGTTACCAGGTTATTTCGTAACCATCAAGATAGTCTGGTGAACTCGGTAGTAAAGGAAAATGGTACGTCCAAACTGAAATTGCAATATCGACGTTCTTTTGTTTAGGTTTTTAATTTCAAAACTCGACTGTCACGATTCTGACGCACGTCGCCTTTCTGTACCACTTTGCTCTGAGCGAAATGATTTGTACGACTACAGAAAGTGATATACACCGTGTTCTGGACGATATACATAAACGTCGACCAGATGTTCAGAACACGAAAATAAGTATTTTTCATTATGTACATATTAATGAATTCTTATTCTTTTTTTTATTATTTACTCTCGGGTTCCTCTAGTGCGTGCAAATGAAATGCAAATAGCATTTGATAATTTTATTGCACTAAGCGGCAACATAGGCCAAATTAAGACCCTTTCTTACTGCATAGCTCAACTAAATTTCATTAAATGAAATTACAAATATCTTTGTAACGAAGCCTTTATAAGTACTACTTTCTTTGTAAGATTTGATTTGTAAAAGCTATAGAAGCGTTTGCCAAAGTATATGGATAACGTGAAGAACACGGTGTATATGGTTAGAACCACGGAACAACTAACAGCAAAGTAAACTAAACGTATTAAACTTGTTGGCGTATTTGTCAACGAACGCTGCTGCAGTGCATCATAAATAAATCATAAATCATATTTATTTCTGCAATTAGGTTTACCAAACTCTTTTACATGTCATGTTTTGTTTTAAAGCTAGATGGGGCCGGTGTTTCGTACCTGACTACTCTGAGAAGAAACATCCGAAACAAACTCAGAGGTCACCGTCTCTTTTAAAGTCCAGACATTGCTCAAGTCATATGAGGACCATGTAGATTAATGTCTGAGATGGTCTTTTAAAGAAATAACCAGACAGTGCCGTGACATCATTTGAGATGTTTGTGTTTCTATTCTACTCTCGAAGGATTTTATTGATTAATGAACCTTAATAATATTATGGTTTGTGCATTACGTTTATTATATTGTATGTATTTGTTTAGTTTGGTTTATAAAATAAGTTAATTTAAGTTTTTAAATGTACTGTTTTTGCACATAGGTATAATCCTCTTCTGCAAATCTCGTAATCGAAGTAAGGCTTCCTGTAAGAAAACCAAATTCTGGGTTAAGCTCGCCATTGTACATTAGCCATATATTGTACTTTATTGTGTATAATGTATAATTTTGTGTGCAATAAAGAATAATAATGGTTTTTCTATTGTTTTCTTTAAATTATTTAATTTCAGTGTATATGTAAGTAAGTATTGTCCTCACCTCAATATTTGAAGGTAACAAAGACGGTTTGCCTTCAGAGATGGAGGAGTATTTATGTAACCAAACCGATTTGTTGAATTATAATGAAGATAATATTAATATGTACATATTCTTCGTACACTGTTGCAATAGCAGCGAACACGCTAAAGTATTAATGAACGACGAAGAAGTTTTGTTCCTGTTATGGTACGTCTAAAACTTGTTTGAAATTATCGATAAGTTTACTTATAGCAAGTTTAACGATGTAAAACTGTTCTGTTTCTGTTATACAGGGTGTAAACAGACCCTTCACATAACCGTCAACCAAGCATTTTGTACATCAAACTAAGTAACTTTAATTTTTTTTTAAACTTGTGAAAAGTTGGAACTTTGACCCCCAATATCTCCGTAACTATAAGGTTCCCAGGTATAGTCTAGAACAAAAAAATGATCGCAAATACGGGGAGAACAAGTGCCTTTCGTATATGTTAAGGGTCTATTTACACCCTTTACGTTTGTAATCATGTCAGTACATGAAATCTTTTCAGAAATCCACATACACATAATAGAAGTATTTAACATTATTCATTCTAGTCGAACTCATTGCGATTTGTAGTATTTTTTAAAGTTTCAAATGTTCATATGTGTACTGTTAAATCTGATTTTAGGACTGATCATGTACACCACAGTGTAGGTAATTAATAATTTCAAGTTAATTATGGAAAATCTTTTAAACAGGAAATTAAACACAGAACCGCTTCACTTTTAACCATGGAAACCTCTTCGTTATAAACTTATAAGGCTTTTTATGTGTTTTAGTTTATTAATGTATAAGATTATTTTTATCTAAGGGCCTCAGTTGCCTCTCTAGAGGGCCAAAGCCTGCCGGGGTCGCGGGACTTATAGAATTACCGTGACCCTGGAACATAAAGGGCTATTGAAGGACACCGTGGATTTTAGTCAGTACAAGTCTGACAGTCCCTCCCGCTCTGCCCTGGGTGGGAGGACTCATTTGATGATTTTACCACGCTAAAAAAATAAAAAAAGGGCCTCAGTTGCCTGACAATAAAATGATTGATTGATTGATTGATAAACGCTGTTTTCTCCCAAAAAACTTGGATTTCATACGCTCAATTTATTCCCGGAATAATAAAACTCGATAAATGCCCATTGTTGTTTATTTCAAGCTTCAATTATTTTGTTAGATACGTTGATACTTGAATTAGGGACCAGGTACTCCACTGGTAAAGACTTAGGAGATTCTTAGAAAATCATTCTTACTAGAAGTCAATCTTGGCCAGTCCTATTTTCTGCAAACCTCTCCCTAAGCTGAAAAACAACTTTCAAGGCAATAAGATAAGCCAGAAGCTATGTTTTCGTTTAGTTTCCGAACAACATGAAAACGTAGAACCGAGATTAAATTCGACTTAAGTTACTTTCGATAAGATGTACAAATTGCGAGTCGACACCAACACTGTCAGCGGAACGGAGGGTTCAAATTATACCTTCGCGATATTTGATCAATTGGTTAACCGAATAACATTTATAAGGCAACCCAATTGGATCGGAGGACGGAGGATTACGTGTCGTATCATGTGCTATAAATAAAAGGAAAAAATAAGGAAAGTGCGGAGGGAGCAAAAATCATAAGTACACAAAGTAAGTCATTAGACAGCAGGTCTTGTACCGCTGCGGGCTGTAGTGAGCTTATTATATGAGCTATTGTTGTCTCGTAAAATAATAGAAGCACTGTAGCAAAGTTAACATATTGCAAATTATTATCAGTTTACTCGATTTATTGAATAATGCAAAAGTTTGTTTAATTTATTTGAGAAAAAATAAACGTGAAAGTCGTTTCTGTTCCATTAAGCGATGATAAATTAAAAGACAGACATTGACATACAAATATGTCTAAAGAGCAATGTAAGGAAGTGTCACGTAAGGCAGACAGATACAAATGAATCCAAAAACGATTCTCACTGATAAACGATCGCACTCTTCGGAACATAAGGAACTTAATGAATTCCTCACCAAGTGTAAATGCAAGGTGTGTTCGCATTTTTTAGCATGTACTAGCACAAATAAGTGCAGATATTAACAGAACTGTGTAAACTAGGCCAAACTTAATTCATCATCAAATATTTAAAAGGAATAAAAACAGCTTCTTTCTACATTTAGGGAGGCCAAATCATAAAACAAACAACTGCCATTTAAATAATTCCTTCGTTTTAATTAAGCGGGAACGCCGAAGAAACTACAAATAAAAACCGTAATGGGAATAGTAAGCTTTATTTACTCTTGTGCTTACCTGCCAGGGTACCACAGACGAATTACCTAAATCCCACAAAAAAGAACATAGTTCGTTAACAAAAAGAATTTGTGCAGGCTCTCGTAGCTGTTAAATAACTACGGCGATATACAAGACCATTAAATTAATCGTAAATACCGGTGCAAATTGGAAGAACTTGCGCTTGAACTCGAAGAAACACCCACTGCTTTCATGGTGTAGCTCTAGTTTTAAAATGTATAGGATTCGATTCGAATAAGGTAAAATATTTGTACTACTTACATAATAAACCTTCTGAACAGCCCAACGCCTAAGTGAGCAGTTTTTCGAATACTTACGTAACTATGATAATGTGTTTAACTAACTACGTATTATACTCCAATTGAGGGAACTTCAGAGAAAATTACTTTCCAAAAGGAAATTATTTGTTAACACAATAAAATATACGTGAATAGGAACGTTGGGAACTAGGCGCTAAATTAAGTTTAAATGAACGTGTCAAATAACTTTATTAATTATAAATTTCCATCATCCCAGCTATTATTGTTCTGGTTTTCTTTATCGTGTAAGCTTATCAGGCAAATATAACAGCGGATAAGTATGGGTTACAGTGGCGAAGGGTCAATTTTTGCAAGAGGTAAGCCGGAGTACATATCTTTAATGTGATTATATTATTTATCTATAGAATACTTACTGTGCCATTTTCCAAAGGGAAGCCGGTAGGAATCGAGTTGTATGGAACCTTCGCCACTGATGGGTTATTTGATGCGACCGTTTATTTCACGCATGAAGAGAGACATGACGGGGTCACTCAATGGCGAATACGGAGGACCGGTAGACAATCAGTCCCATGCAAACGGAAGCCCCCGCTCGCCTGCGAGCCTCTAATAAAGGAAAACGAGCTTCTTGTGAACTGAACCACGACGACCAAACGAACCGTTGGGAATGAAATACTTATTGTTGTGGCATTAAAATTTCATCGTAATCAAACTCGTTTGTTGAGTGATCCTATGTCTACGAACTTATCGACTCTGATGGGGTCACTACTCTGAATAAGTAATTAGTATTCCCGAAGTTCATTCTTCACTTATCGGTATTGGAGAATACAGGATTATACAAGACAATAGCATACTTTCTGAGAAATCCAGCTTCTACAAATATTGTTTCAATAGCGTTCCTTTTTATTACTTCTAATGTTACTTTTACAATTTTTCTCCAGCTCGTGGAGAAATACAGATTTGACAGTGAACAGTTTATTCAATATTATTACTTCTATTGTTACTTTTACAATTTTTCTCCAGCTCCTGGAGAAACACAGATTTGACAGTGAACAGTTTATTCAATTACTGGAAGTATGAGACTTTAGTTCCAAGAAGGAATAATTTTGTACGTGGTTACTAAGAGTAAGAAAGGAGACAGAAAGGATATTAAGATGTACAAAAATAGAATGGAATATGCACCGCGCGTCTCAAGTGCAGTAAGTGTCTGTACACGTTTATGCAGTGTGCTGCGTTATGCAGAATGAAATTGGACGCCAATGTAATTTTAGCATCGGATTCGGATCCCCGACGAAAAAAAGAGGAAAATATTTTCGCTATTTTGGTTTAGTTCATTAAAATCCTAGGTAGTTAAGGAGTTCTGAAACGAACTGTAACTGCGATTGCTGAGCGGCAAAGTTAAGCAATAAAAGTTATTTGTTTTTGCGCAGCACATAAGTAGCTACTTTCATAATCTAAGAAGTCAAGTGGCAGTATTTTTGCGAACCCAGTAAATTGTTTGGCAACGTTTTGGGACAATTTGAAAAGTTTGTTGACACGTCTCTCGGTGCTCGCGTTCTTTTATGTTCCTGTAAGTCTAAATGTCTGACTTTTACGCCACATTGCAACTTTTCAGAGCTTCCAAAAGGCTTCAAGATATCGGTATTTTATGTCTGCACGTAAGGTTGAAATTCCTGACGTTATTAAAAATTCATATTTATTAAATTCAGATAATAATGAAATCTCTGTGATTTGTGTACTTTTTCTCAAAACTTAATATACATTTCTGAGAAATTGATCAAGATACAGCCGGCAAAAGCCTAAAGAACTTACGAGACGTTTACAATGAATCCAGACCGCTTCTCGATTATATAAATTCCGAACATCGAAATTCTTTGTTTCAGCCAGTGAAATCAATTAGATTTCACTGGCTTCAGTTGATACTATTATTGCACGAAAATATTGCAACTCAATTCTCACCCACTCTTTTAAATTATGCATCGACTTTCAGACAGTTTTCATGTAACTTTCATGATAATACAATATTATATGGAAATGGTTATCGAAAAGCTTTAAACTTGGATGATATGGATCCCTTATGGATTAGCAAAACTATTTGAAGAGAAAGTGTTGGAAGCCCCTTATTTTAAATTAATAAGAACTTGAAAGAATTTTAGGACCAAATGCGGAACCAGGCTTAAATAGCCCAGTTTAATATTTTATTTTATTTAATAATATTATTCCAAAAATTAAAAGGCCAAAGGATATTTTTGAGGGTCCGGCCTCAATAACGTACTGCTGTCAGTTTGACAATGACAGCGGCTGTATGTCCTAGCAATAAGGTCATTTACGTCGTGCAAATGTGGGGTCTGTACAGTCACGTACAGTGTAAAAATATTTGATATTGATAAAAATCCTTTACTACTGTTACTTACTTACGTGCCAAAACGAGCAAAAAATTAATGCAGTGAAATAAGCGCATACGAGTTTAAAGCATTTTTATATCAACACATTTTATAAAGTGCTTCATATTGCAATTCTCTTATTTGCCATTGCTGATACGTTGTTGGGTTTTCTGTACATTGCAATTATTTATAGAAACATTTGTGCTCAAACAGCTTACCAAAATAAGTAACTGTCGACTTGTACTTGAATAACTGCATGCTTAAGTTTAAAAGTGGATTAATTGCTACGCATAGCTGGCCAGAAGAATAATATAAAAGATCTACTATAACTAAAATAACTTGGTAAGACCACAAGTGGACCTACTCTACCTCGAACGGCGCACACCTGCATCAAAACCGGTTTCTAGAAACATGATTTCACTCTCTCGGCACCACTGGCGTTGCCTAATTTACGCATTCAAGCTTGAGTCGACCAGAATATTTTTCTTTCTCTATTTTGTGCAGAAAATTGTGATTATTCAAAATGGTTATAATGTATTTTATACCCCTTTTTTCCTAAAACTCATGATGGCACAGTTTGTTAAAAATTTAAAAACAATTTAGTCCGTGTTCTGAATTGGCATCATGTCTTAATAAGTTATTTACTTATTTATTTAGTATTTACAGCAAATTGATGACCGCAATATTCTCCTCCTTTTTATCCATTCTGTTAACATCACTAATTTGAGCCGATAACAGGTATTAATTGAGCAATTCAATATCAATTAAGTCGGCAAGTCATTGGCAAATTTCGCCATTAACAAATTACACAAAAGGATATTTAGCAAGTACCTTTATAGTACCTATCTAAGTATACCTACCTACTTGGGATCCATTAGGGATTACTTATTTCTTCTAAAAGTGTAAACAGTGCTGTGCCTTTATTCAATAACTCTTGGCCAGATTATAATATTTCTATTTGGAAATTAGTACTTAATTATACGACTCTTTTAAGACTTTCTGCTATATCCGTTATGAGGACTGTTGTGTCACGGAGTCATGGCCTTTATTTAAAAATAACAATTTCTATTTTATAGCGATGCTAGACATGTTTTTCAAGTTCTAAAATCCTTGTTAACCAACGTCACCGACAAAAGTGCATTGTACAAAGGATTCAACGTGTACGGAAGGATACCGCATTGCGCGTATCATTTTATAAGTTTTATTAATACTTGTGAAAATTATATAGCCGTCGTCTGTCGAAATACAAAACATATTGTAGTATCCTAATACCAAATATAATTATTTAACAAAAATAATATTCTTAGAAGCATCAATTCTGCTTTTATATAGCATAAATCTGAGCAGTTGTTGCGGTCTGGAAGTGCCTGTAGCGTGTACAATGGTTTATCATACCCTATTCACACAGCTAAACCAGCCTCCCTTGCATACGGTTAAAGAGTCAACAAACGCACACATAGGTGGTGGTACTGGCTGTAGAACGTAGACACAGCCAGCACACGGCACACAGGCAAGCTGAGCTTGCTTGTTGATACAGCGCCGCAGCGTCGGCGTGCTCAGCTAAGGTGACTCAGAAAATAAGTAGGCAGCTCCGCTTACCTGTACAAATCAGCAGCAAAGTAAATGGTGAAAGCAGCCGATTGGTCCCCATGTTGGCAGTCCGGATACTTTCTATCAATTATGCACCGGGAAACAAATCTTATGCGCCCATCTTGCACAATTTTAATAAGTGCTTAACTCCAACTTAACTGTTATGCATCGCACACACAAAGTAAACGTTTACACTTCAAGTAGCCGGTGATACACTTTTGTCAGTCCAATTGACTAGAACAGGCAGTTTCCACACTTTCTAACTTGATGCACTTCAAAAAATAATCTCATTTTCCAATCCTCAATGTAAACTTTGGCGCGAAATATCCGTTACCAGCGAACATGGGCACGTTGTACACGGGCGACGGTTAGCCCAAGGCTGAATAAATTTCAAATCACAAAGCGGCGCGCGAGAGAGAGACAGCACCATGAACTGAGTGAAACAGACAGATAATAAAGTTTGCCTTGTCTTGTCCGGGAATGAAGTGGCAACAACGCGCCGTTTTTAATGCCGTCTTGCGAGTTTTTCACTAGATGGCAGTGCTGCCTTCTTAGAAAAAGTATACAGCAAGTAATTATGCTTTCTTGTATTTTATCTAAAACTACTTTATTTTATTTTCACACCAGGAAAGTATTTCAAATCATTTGAAGTTATTGTGGAAGAAATCAATTAGTTTATATTAAGTAAAATGTAAACAAGTTAAAAACTTTCTATGATTATCACTTGTGTGTCTCGCGCAGGGCGATTGTCGAGCGTAGGCGTTACTCAGCCATATGTACAGTTTGGCACATCACAAATGGAACATAGACATGATGCAGCCGTTGCGTAGACGTTGCGTCAACGCTGAGTATCCTCCAGGCAGGTTATGTAGCAGCGGCATGAGCCCTGCGTAGGAGGGTTGTAGGCCTGCGTGACAACGGCGGTGATGGCGGTGACTTAGTGTAGCAGCGGCGTAGCTGAGGACCGGCGTAGAACTGTAGGTTTTGCGTAACAGCAGCGTAGCCCTGGGTGGGAGCAGCGTAGGCCTGCGTAGCAACGGCGGTGAGTTGGCGTAGCAGCAGCGGCGAACGTGTGGACCGGGGGCGTAGAACTGTAGGTTTTGCGTAGCAGCAGCGTAGCCCTGCGTAGCAGCGACGACGAAGACTTTGTGCGTGTGTGGCAGTGGCGTATGCTTTGATATAATTATGGAGCGGCGTAGGCCAGCGTAACAGCGATTTTTACTCCTAAATACCAAGTACACAAATTGTGTACGTGCGATATTTTTTATTACAAATGTAATCCGAAAAAGTGATTCAGTTTTTGCGTCTCACTCAAAACCGAGATTCCAGAGA
This sequence comes from Noctua comes, assembly GCA_963082995.1. Lineage (NCBI taxonomy): Eukaryota > Metazoa > Arthropoda > Insecta > Lepidoptera > Noctuidae > Noctua > Noctua comes. The sequence goes on from OY720277.1 coordinate 6,363,769, forward strand.
TATCATAATAGAATTCTTAAAAAAAAAGTTTCTCCAGTTTCTACCAAAAGGACAAGAGGGTTGCTTTTTACACACTCGATATTTTGTCCAATTCTTCACACCGAGTTGGGTCAAGATTCTCTCTTGCGATCATTCAGAGCCTCTCAACTTGCCTTCATTCATAATAAACACTTGCAATATCCTTTCTTCCCCTCATTTCAGAACGCTTTGATCTCGGTGCCACCGTCATATTTTGTTGAAAATTTTACGATAACAGATTTTAGAATGCTGAAATTCACAGTAGCGCTTTTGACAATAGTGAATACATGCTTTGAACAAAAACAATTGCCAAATCAGCGTGATTATAGCTGGCAACGGGTAATCAAGAGAACCCTCAGCGCGCGCATTTCAAACCCTACTGCATCGACGCCGTATCGCTGCTAAACCGCTATTGTCTAGTGCATGCTTTATTCACCACGGACGCAATTGTCACTCGGATTTTAGTACTAAATACTGAAATTTGTCGCCAAATTATTTGACGATGTGGTGAATGAATGAAATTATGTATAGTTAAATTACTGTTAATACACCAGACAGCTAATCCCATAGTATTACGTTGTCATGTAAAATCATCTTTTTACCCTCAGCTTAATCAGAACCATTCAAAAGAATAGCTTCGCATTATGAACCCCTAATCCTGGAACACAATATGGCCTAGATATTTTTACAAACTGGGCTCTAAACCAAACAAGTAATATTTGTGGAAATCTGCCAGCATCAAAGGCTTTGCCGACGAACCTATACACACATATTTAGTTAACAAACTTTATGTGGCTTACGAAAATACCTGGCGCGGGAAACATACGGTTACCTACTTATTTATGAACTTTATGTTAATTTTCATACCTAATAAATTACGCTCTTTGATTAATTAAAAATAATATTGGTTTAGTTCTTATACTGACCCAAGCCACTAAGCTAAATTGTAATATGCTTTTAAACATACATACTTGAAGGGAATCCACTCCGGCTGATTTCAGCTATGCTACGTAATCTCGATGAAGCACTATTGAACTCAGGAATGTGGATTTCCAGTCTTAATTACTATTTCGATTGCACCAATGTGTGGGTGAGGGTGGGGGAGCATCTTTGTTTGCAGCAGGCTTTCACTGGCTGATATTAACCGAATCTAGGTCTTCAGCAGATCCTGAACTAAGTCAAGTCGATTAAAAACTGGCCGGGGAGCAGGGCAAAACTAAGCTTATGTTTAAGAACCCTCTCACATTTCGGCGTTACTCTAATTTTATAGTATAACTAAAAGGCATATAACGAAAATGTATTCTATTTTTATAAAAGACTATTTTTTTTATTTTTTTATTTATGAGATGAAAAAAAAAAGGTGATTCAATAGAATCTACAAATTAGGTCCCAAATCAAGTCTCCGTGAGTTTTTGCCTAAACATGCATCAGGAGAATGATGATTACTAAATAAATAAGTTATCGTTAATTCTAATAATTTAATTCTAATCGTAGAGAAAACGAACTATTTTAACAAGTAATTGTTATTTCAAGCAACGAACAAAAAACATAAAATTCAAACGAGGAAACTTTGCTACTTCGCGTTTTTTTTTTGTAATACCCTTCGAGTCAAAATACTCGACACATGACATCAATCAGCCGTATATTTCCGGCTTGAATATGTAATATGTCATTAAAATACTCATCAAAGCTGTATTTCCCGAAAGTAGAGGAATGATTGCACTCGAAATGTTTAAACTTTCTCTTCTACAGTGTTAAAATGGTAAAACACGTGAGACAAATTAAACATTCAATTTGTTGTGAAACCTTTCCACGTAATAACCAGTGTAGTGCAAATAAATTAATTGATTGCATTAACTGAACAATTTATTTATACACAGCAAATACGTGGCATAACGCATCAGGGTAGCTGCAGGTAAGTAACTGCTTTGAGTGGCGAATGTGGTACATCCAGAAACCTAGACAAAATTACATTCTAATCGTATTAGCCATGACTATGATGGAAAACTCAAAAATATACTGTAAGTATATGTACCGTAAAGCTTATTTTTCAATCCTGTAAAAAATCGACTGCTTCGTTTGTCTACTGGTCACAAGCGCGACTCCTGAGCACGGGGTCCTGGGTTCGATTCCCGGGTCGGGCAAACTGCTATTGGGTTTTTTCACCAGGAATTTCTCAGTAACAGCCACGGAGTGTGGATTCGTGCGCGGTTGATGGCAATAGGCTCGCCCCCAATTACATAAAACTTAAACATAACTGGCGAAATGTGGGTGTATTATTAGGTACAGCTCTGCCTAACCTTTCGGGGTTCTGCCTAAGGCGTGATGTTATGTACTCTAGTTAAAGCTTTACCTACTTACAGATTAATAAAATGTACCCCTTCTGAAAGCCGTATTTCATTAAAGCAAATATTGAATGATTGCGTAAAGCTTTAAGCATTTCTAATATAAATAACTTAAGTCTTCATAACTAACCCTTCACTTTTCTCGGCGTTTAAGTATTAGCACAAATTAGCATACTAAAAGAACTTTAGAAGTTCTTAGTACTCAAGAAGTCTCATTGGTTCGTGGAAATAATATCGAAAGTATCGGAAACTTGCCGCGTGAGGGAGAGGACAGCGTCCTCCCTCCACCCCAGCCGCAGTGGTGGCAGACTATCTCCGGCCACCGTAGGCGCGGGCATGCGGGCGGCGAGTAATGGACTACTCGCTGTCCGACCATGGACCATGCCCGGGTCTACGGCGCGTGGTATTTGTGCGGCCTCTAGAGGGCCAAAGCCTGCCGGGGTCGCGGAACTTATAGAACTACCGTGACCCTGGAACATAAAGGGCTATTGAAGGACACCGTGGATTTTAGTCAGTACAAGTCTGACAGTCCCTCCCGCTCTGCCCTGGGTGGGAGGCCTCATTTGATGATTATACCAAGATAAAAAATAAAAAAAAGTATCAGAAACTTGACGAATAGGATAAGTAAGACGGTATTATTAAAAGGAAATAAGGATAACGAATAAGTGATTGATTGTTAAGCTAATCTATCCGTATTGTTCTAACTTCGGACATGAAATACCAACTTTCTTTGTTATATTTAGATTGGATTATATTAAGTACGTTAACTACGCACAATGATTCATGTTCTATGAACTTAAAAAGTGGAGCCCATTATGTAAACACGTTGCTAGATAATGTCTATTTGATAACAAACATTAGGTACTGGCTTCAAATGTCAGCTTTATGTACCTAACCGAGCCAATATTAGTCCTGAAACCAATGACCACTGAACAAGGGATCTCGGTCAGAATGTCCGTACAGGTGAAATTACACACATTATTTATCGAAAGCTGTTTTATTCGGCTTTATTTACTTACCAGACCATTCATTCAAAATCAATTTTTTTTTTTTCACATTGGCCTACATGGGCACTTATAAAACGTCGAGAAAAGGTGCACGGTTCGGGTTGGTCGTTTCCTATGGACAAGAACCGGTGAGAAACTCCATGGTTACTCTTTTATATTTGCAATAAACAGAATGTTGATATGTTACAGCGTAGGTACTTAAGTATGGAAGGACATTGTAGGCCCGACAATAATTCCTTGCTTAAGTACTTCACAAAAACGAAAACGAGATAAAAAGTTAACAAGCATCTAGGAATCTACAAGGCCTAGGTAACTATTCTGAACAAAAGGTGTACTTTTTAATTTGATTAAATGTAAATACTTGCGTCATTATTCACTTTCGAATTGAATCTTTCCACTTTTAGGCATATTAAATCGGTAATCGCAGATTAATGTTATTTTTGCATGCTTTCATGTTGCGCATCGACCTGCATGCCTGCCACTTAGCACGCACTTAGTGACATGTGTCACGAAACACGAACATGTTTGTATTTGACGTGCAATAAACACCGTGACACGACGACATCTCTTGTTGCTAAAGTGAAATATACTTGCGAGTTGTCTTAAATTTATTCTTGTCGTCTGTGATAAAACTTTCAGGAAGTCTGGGTCTTCCTATTGTAACTAGAGGAAAGGTCCTTACGACAAATTATGTCCAATTAGTCGTTAGATAATAAGTTGGCGCTTATTAATAAATAACAGACTAACGAATATTAATCGTTAATTTGTAGCCTGTTAAGTCAATTAGGGACTGTTACTGACAGTTAGCCAAAGTAGTTTCGGGTCTTTTTTGCTGATTTTCGAATGTGAAAATCATAATCTTTGCACGGCAACTCATAGTGCGCACTAATTGGTTTCCCTTTTCAAATGAAATTTGTACAGTCTCCACCGCATCACCTCTCCAAACGAAGTAATGTAAACCGGTCGAACATTTTTAATTAAGAGTCGAAAAATCGTGTAAATTCATCAATGTGCACACAGCACAGCTGTGCGTGTACTAGAGATATGAAGCAAGGTAATTGGCACAGTATTGTGTCTAATAAAAAGTACAAATAATAACCAGGTACCTGTAAGTAGGAGTATTTTACAAAAAAACCACCGGGCGGTGTCAGTATCTACTTTTTTTTCAGGTTAGGAAAGATGTATAAATTTCAGATAATTTGACATAGACCTCTGACAAGTTGCACCTCTGCACCCTATCCTCGGCCTTCTAGATCCAGTCTGACCCAGCAATCTTTTTAAGATCATCAGTCCATCTAAACTGGGGGCGTCCAACACTGCGCTTGCAGATAAGTCCGCGGTCTCCACTCCTGGATCGAGGAGACTTCGATTCGACTTCGATTCGAGAAGCCGTGAGTCTATCCTTTTTTGGCATTACGAAAGCGAGCGAGATAGACATACGACTTTCCGAATCGAAGCGTTTGTGAATAGCTATGCAGGACTCGTTAGGTTATTTTTGAAAAAAGTTTAGAATTTCGCGCCTTTTTCCCAGGCAGCAGGAACTACAGAACGCCAATCCTTATATACTACTTTTACTTGACAAGCTAAACATCCATAGAAACAGACTTTTTCAGTATATAGCTGGTTCAAGAACTACTCAGGAATCAAAAATAATTCTCTATGCAGAAAATACAGATGTTACTAGATATAATTACTTATGTTACAGAATATAGTCAGCAGTAATGTTATAGTAAACTAGGACACAAGATAGATCTTTGTATATTGTGCCAACTGGAATTAAAATTTTTAGATGATATTTTATTTATTTATTTTGCTACTTTCCATGAAACGCAAATTAATTATTCCCCCTCTATTTTATCAAGATTAGGATTTGTATTCTTGTATACAGTTAACGTTTAACAGGATTCGTATCTCTCTATTAGAAGTCGAGTCATGGTAATTATTATTAGGTTTCTCGTTTTTTATTTTGGTATTTGTTAAAATATGTATTAGTTCATTTTATTTGTATATGTGTATTAGTATCATTATAAGTGCCTACTTATATAAATTTTCGAAAGCAAGAACTTATTTTTATATATTTATTTTGTACCCTATCACAATGTTTTCTTACTTTTTTTTTTCTTACCCAAAGGTTGACTGGTAGAGAATGTCTTGTGGCATTAAGTCCGCCTATGTACCATTATTGTACATGAAGTTTAAATAAATTAATTAATACGTAAACAACTGTTTCCATGGCAACGACGATTGCGAGTTTCTACAATTTCTGTGATATTTTTGTCACCAAAATAATTTAATTTCTCAGCGTAGGTGTAGGAATTGTGTTTGTTCTTGGGAGCCACATTAATGAAATACTACCTACACTTAAACATTTAAATGTCGCGTTAACTTTCGTGTTAAAGAAAAATTGATAATATAATAATAACACATTTTGTGTACTGGGTACACAAGGCAAAAGTGTTAAGGGCCCACTTAAGGTACCAGAGAGGCAAATCTAGTTTTACGAGTATGTGTGTACTGTGGTGACGACAGACTATGATAATTGTGCGTGCGCCCATCATATCCTCATTCTCATCTATACAAATAAACAAAAATGAAGTGTCTGTTTGTAAATTAAAAATAACAGCTTTTAACTGAATGCATGTGAAAGTATATACGATACTTATAAAAAAAATTAAAAACTAAAAATTTTAATTTTTGTGTCTTTCTGTTTGTTCCGGCTAATTTCCGAAACGGCTGGACCGATTTAGACGGCACTTTCATTGGTAGATAGCTGATGTTATAAGTTACTACTCATTACATCAGCTATCTACCAATTTTTTTTATAAAAAGTACTTTTTATAAAAACAAAAATGGAGAAAAAAAAAAGAAGTACCTACCTAACATTTTATAATAATTTCACACGGACAAAGGTAGCGGGCAACTGCTAGTCAGTAATAAAACACTTAGATCTTAAGCCGGCAAAACCTAAACCAACACATTATCTTATCTCCCTTTCATAAGATTCCTATAAAATCTTGTCAAAAAGTGAAATGTGTTTCAATTAACGTCTCTCATTCGCACATCAGTTTCGTTCAGCCATTTTTAAATAAACTTTCTAGTTTTCTAACGCAAGGTGCGCATTGTTGCACTAGTTGCGAAAACATATTACTGTAACTAGTCCGTTTAAAACAAACTGATTAAACAAGTTAGAAGGGAGAATTTAATGTATCGCGTTTGGAGTTTTTACCCCTTTATTTAAGTTCTTCACCAACGCCGCGGGCAGTTGACGAAGTCCTAGGTAAGTTTGTTTGTTATTCCCTAGCGGTGAGAAACTTACACTCAAATATATAGAAACACTTATCCCAGTCCCGTTTAGTCATTGTGGATGAGATTATGGCGTCATTTCCCTCTGAGAGTGGCCTGTTAGTGGCCACTTGGGGCGACCAAGTGCCTAATAATTTTGACTTAGTCACTGTCTGCCAGTAATACCACCGTTGTGGTAATAATAATCTTATGATGTTTATGTTCGTGTTTCTCGCCTATAATAGATTTTTAGTATCCCAAAACTAAGTATGGTCTTCAAAATTTAATAATGGCCAACAAACAAAAAAGTTGCTATAAATTCTACGGAACCTCGTAAAAATATGATTCGCCATCAGAACATTGAATCTCAATCTGGATACTGATAATAACAGTACCTCGATAAAAATATCGTTGCTTACGAATTTTAGTAAGCTGTTTCACGTGGGGATTTGTTTATGGGTCCGCCCGGGGCACGTGGGTGAAGATATTTTTAAGGATGTTTCCTCATTTGTGTACCCACCCAGTTGATGTAACTCCGAACAATAATAATTACATTCATACTTATATAACACTAGCACTTCGCCCGCGACTTTGTCCTCAAAAAAATATATATGAAATTAATAAATAAATAAAAATTGTGATAGCTGGGCTAATATGCATGCTCCCACGAATAATGTAGCTTTCTGCCAGTGAAAGAATTTTTAGAATTGGATCTAAATTTCCGGAGATTACGCTCTACATACAAACTTACAAACCTACAAACTTACAAATCCACAACTTACAAACAAACAAATTTTAGATACCTCTTTATAATATTAGTATAGGTCACGCCTATAACGTAACGTCACGTGTACGAAAGGTTAGGCAGAGGTGTATGTACTTAATAGTACACCCACATTTTATATATAAGTTCCATGTAATAATGCGCGACCCTATTGCCATCAACGGGGCACAGAACAGACTGGCTGCTACTGAGAAATTCCTAATGGAAAAACCCAATAACACATTGCCCGACCTGGGAATCGAACCCAGGACCTCTTCCTCAGCAGTTGCGCTTTCGGCCACTAGACCAACGAAGCAATCAATACCTAATAATTATATTTAGCAAAAATACAGTGCTCTTTCTTTTGGAGTGTAGACTGTTGTCATTATTTTCAAAACTTTACCAATAAAATAAACTCAGTACACAGTAACTACTGCATACCTACCGACATGAAACTTTCCACGCTCTGACGAGAGTCCAAAGAAATACCTCCGGTAGTCATAGCAGCTGTTCCATTGTGCGAGATGTGGGCTATTTGTCATCCCACACGAATACGCGATGACCTAACAAACTGCCTTTACTTACAAATGTCCCAAAACATAAATCCAACATGTTACTGTTGTTTGGTTTCATACAACGCTGACCAACCTTACGATGGAACAGATTACAAGTTTCTTCAAGCTGTCTGGAAGAAAGTTGGCAGACAGTGTGAAAATAAATACGATTGTTCTTGAGTTTAGTTCAGTCAATGTCAATCAAGAAAATTAGTTTGGTGGAATTTAGTTTTGTATGGTGTGGAAATTTTTTTTTTTGGCCAAATCGTGTGTTGAAGACGATATTGTTATTACGTAAATTGTAGGAAATTTTCTCTAGCTTAATTTTATGTTTATGTTTTTATCGTAAAATTTGTCGGAAAGAAGACATTGTCAAAAAACTGCTTTTAGGCGCCATTTTTCCAATATGGCGGCGCCATTTTACCAATATGGCGGCGCCATCAACGGCAATGATACGAAGTGGCAAAATTAGGAATCGGATTCGGAAAAAGCATATCGAAATCTATAAAATAACCCCTTTTCTTAAACTCCCGGAATACTTTGCATGTAACCTATTCTTTTTTAGATACAAATGACTGTACTAGTTATTGAACACAAACGTCCATTTAACGGCACACCTGGCACGTCTGTCTATAAGGATTATACCATAAGCCTTATTGAAGTTCCAAATAGACGCAGATTTAATTTATAGACCGTCAATGGCCTCCTGAACTGAGTAAATTAATTAGAATTTTGACGTAGGCCGCTGTCAGGCGCTGTAGTAGTGTACCGCACCTCGGCACAGGAATACTAAATCCCGACCACTCCGACCAAACGGTTGTGACTTAATTAAATTTATACCCGACATAGTCTTAACGTTTAATTTAGATATTCAAGAAGCATCCAAAGTTTTTACAACCACACGTCATCCGCTTGGGATTATCGTAAAGTAAGTTTGTCCTGGGTTTATGAAAATCCAAGGCAATTATTTACGTTTGTATGTGTATGAATACAAGCATTATTAAAGCTCGTTGCCAGTATGCACGCCCTTGTTGGTTTAGTCATAACTTTGGTCGCGTTGCATGCAACGCATTTATTTGATGAATTTTACAGGAAGTCCCAACTAATTTCGAACTTCGAACGCTGTAAAAGTTTTTTCACAAAAGCCCGTCAAAGGCTACAGCTATCCGTTATGACGTAACATAACTAACAAGTAGTTCATAATAAAAAATACGTCGAGCTACAGTACCGTTTGTAACTGTTTACTTTGTTCAATTTCACTTTTTTGTTGATTGAGTTGCGTAAGCCGTAGTTAGTTAGATTTAAGGTAGTTAGGTAATTATTGAATCTTTGATGTAAAGCCGATCATTTTCATGAATTAATATTACCAAAAAGTTTGATTCGAACCTATGTTACAAAAATCCGTAAACTGTATAATAACGGACACGCTCGTTATAAATCTGTCGTAAAAATAAATTGTAATTTTGACAGAAACTTTAAAAAAGTCAATTTATTTATTACACTTCATCAGAGTTATTCCATCTGACTGTACGTTCATAAATCTGTAAAATATTTGCGAGTATCGTTCGCGGGTGTCTTCTCCGTAGCCGACTCTCATCGAGATACGGAACGCTGCAGCCGTAGCCAAGAGTTTTGCGATATTTATTAAAAGTCAACCTCTATCCTCCCTGATATCCGCTACACGTCTATTTGATACCGTAACATTCATATAAGCCTTAGAAATTCGCCTTCTTTATGCAAATATCCCACGCAGTAAAAAAACTTTGAGGCCCTTACATTGTCAAAAGAAAATATATTCCCAAACAGTTATGAGCTAGGCTGTAGCAGTAAATCAGATCTGATTGTAAAAAGGAGAAAACTTTTTTAGTTTAGCAGGAATAGCCTTAATAATAAACTAGAACTCGGCATTGGTTTTATTACCATTTGGGACACAAAGGGAACATGAAACAATACAGATATTCCTATGAGTCCGTGTACAATTTATGATTAGATTGCTTCTAATAAAGAGCCTTAAACCCACGCTTTTACCGACAGTTGGCAATTGGCCATTCATAAGTTGTTTCAATTTCGGTTATTATTCAAAAAGAGAAGTTTAGAGGACGGAAGTTGGATTAATCTGCGAGGTTAATCCAGAATTATCGTGACTGTTCCTCACGGTTTATAGGTTATCAAAACAACTCAGTTCTTCGTCCTCAATATTATTGTTAATCGTAACAGTTCACGAGAGTGCCTGAAAAATCCAAATTCATGAAATAGGACTCGTCTAGCTATTTTTATACCGTGTTTTAGTTTCCATTCGAAGAACAGTATATTGGTACACTTAAACTGCTATAAGCAAAGCCAATCTCGTCGGAAAAAGAATGATAAATCTTTTGGTAGTCTCAGAAGTTGCACCAATGAAAATTGTTACTAGTAATAATCACAAAAAATCGTCTATGATCTTCTATTCTATGTAACACAAGTAGCTTGTATTGTAGTATTACTATATTGAGATAATTGACTACACCGTAATACTATGTAACTTTTATCAACTCTAGGAATTATCTGCCGTGAACCAACCGAAAAATGTAATTTTGCAATGCTATCTTGTTATGCGACCATCCCGGAAAAATAATGTTACGGCGTGTGGCGCTTTAATTGCCAATTAGGTAATTAAATTATGAAAATTGCATAATAATTTGATTACAAGGGGGACGTTTATTTGTCAAACAAACCACCCGACATAGCTACAAACAGATATACAGGCTCAGTCAGTATGCCTGTCTGTGTTTAACCTGTCGCTTAATATAGCTAAGAATCGCCGAGTAATCTAATCTTAGGGCAAGTTAATTAGCAGCGTATTAACTCGTAATAACGATCCTTTTCTAAACAATTTTATCGGTCTAATTCTTTCAACAGTATCATAATAATTAGTAATCACTTTCCTGAACATAATGTGTAGGTTTTGGGGATGTTTCTTTAGGAAACATTTTCTATCTCCATGATCTTCATTTATCCATTTTTGCTACAATTATTTTACTTGGCCAAAAATAATAATACCTACCCCTGATGCCTGAGGCACGATCCCAATAAATCTGTGATCATACAAAAATAGGAAATTCCTAACAATATTACTTTATTCTTTAACCTTTATTATATTAAGAAGGTTCTGAATACGACTGTGTTTTTGGGATTATAATGTATCCAAATCGGCTTAGGAGTGCTGGAGATCGTCTGCCCATCTTCAGTATTCTAAACTAATGCGGATTATTCTTTTTATTGAGGTTGAATAGTCCCGGTCTGATGAGACACTGCGGATAAAGTTGTGAAAATCCATGAATTTCTATAAATACCCTGCAAGTGCAATAGCAAAATTAAAAACTCTTTTTAAATAAAAGTTCGTCGAAAGTAAGATTACACTTTTTTATGATAGATGACCGATCGTAAACAAAAACTATTTTTCTCGTTCAAAATAAGTCCATAGTAATTTCGAGAGACCCTAGAAGCAGGTAAGCCTCGTAATGAATCCTGGCATTAAGCCGGAATTCTTCCCAGGTTGGAGAAAAACAACTATTCACAAAAAAGTAGTAAGTATCAGTTAATGGCATAGGAAATCTTTTTAACTACGTCAGTTTAGCGCGGAGGATAAATTCCGGGCACCAAGTGTACTAAATGATTCAGGAAATTCAGATTACGATGCTCGGTTAAGTGGTGGATACTTCTAATATTATTTATAAAATATAGGGTACTTAGTGAGTTCCCACAGTTACAGCGAGGGCAGGAAGCTGAAGTATGAAAGCGTCACTATGTTATGTTGACAGAATGAATCGTACTTGTGATTTATGTGATTGGATATTTTACATGTGGCTTTGGACATGCCTTGCACGAAAGTATTTCCAGTAAAGATAAATTATTACTTTTAATAATAAAGTTACTTGGGTAAGGCTTTGATAGGGCCCACTTGAAGTTTTTTTTTTTGTTTTTGGAAACGCCAAACTCTTATCATCTATTTCGATGGCAGATATAAGACCTTTGGTATTCTTTTGAGATCATTATTGGATGCTGGCGCCCATATTTATGACAAAGCTTTCTATGACATGGGAACCTACAGACAGGTGTCCCCAATTGACACAAAACTATGCAAGCACAAAGGAAATGTATGTAAAACAAAGACTAGTAAAAAGCGAACGAGGTTTTCAGGTACAGGTTTCATCCTTATGCCCTGAGTAATAAGGTTGGAAGTGGTCGACAGTCAGTGAGTGCGGTAATACCATGCTAAAAACTGAAACGTACCGACCGAGTCGAATTTAGTACCTCAATTGTATTGTGCTGCGTCAGGCATTTCAGGACAACAATAGAAGGATAGTTTGCGTTTACAGAACTTCACAGCACTGGCAATTGTCAGAAACGTGAAATTGACATTGTTATTTTGTTGGTACATTCAATAAACCACTCTGGTTCCAAGATTATTATCATCACAGTGACGTTTTGTAAAGAGTAGGTATCTAAGTATCTAGATAGAACTTCAATCTTTTCATATCTGTTACTAGCTGATCCCCGCGGTGTCACCCGCTGCTCAGCCCCTAAGGTGATGTTATATAGCCTATAGCCTTCCTCGATAAATGGACTATCCAACACAAAAAGAATTTTTCAATTCGAACCAGTAGCTCTTGAGATTAGCGCGTTCAACCAAACAAACTCTTAAGCTTTATAATATTATATATAAATATATAATATATATAAAAAGTATAGAAGTATAGATAAGTTGATAAAATATTCTATTGTGATCCACGCAATGTCGTGAATAATTCTGAATAAATTGTATCACTTCATTTTTTTTCCTAAGAATCGTGCTTTTGTTGCAGTCCGTGTAGCAAATAAATCACGTTGTGTATTGTCGCTCCCACAATTCCTATCGTTTTTCTATAGAAATTATAATAATAATTCTTCCATACTCCATTACACGTGAAAGTTTAGGCACTGAGAGACGTAGGCAGTTTTCTGTTACCTTGTACCTACTTATGTTTTTTCAGTTCGGCAGAAAAGTCTATGTAAGGAAAATACAAAAGTCTCCGAAAGAGACAAATTTATTATTTGAATATTTTCGCATTGAGTTAGCTGAGTTGGATAAACAAGTTTCGTTATATGACTAGAAAGTTGTGAAGATACTCGTATATCAGAGATTCAGAGTTGGTACATATTTCATCGAGCTCTGTCAGCAGTAAATAGAGCACAACGAGTAGCCAGCCGGCCGTTTATAGGTAATAAACCTACAAATATTAGGAGCAATATCAGGCAGAGAGTGGACATGACTGTGATAACTGGGGATCATATTTTTAATTGTCTCCGAGTTGGTGCTACAGCGATGTTATGACAATGTCATTTGCCACACCCGGCAGACGTGAGGAGGTTTAATTAATTGTCTACGGGCGCACAGGTAGTAAACCGATGAATACAAGTAATAAAAGATAAATATTAATTAAACTCGATAGCTGGGCAAAAGCCCAGACTAATTGAATATTTCTAAACTTGCTCCATGTCCGCTCTCAGCATTTCGTATCTAGCCACCTCGCGAATATCGTATCACCACCAAGTACTTCCTATAAACAATAAAAAGTTCTATTCCATTTTGCCATTTTTTTTTCAAAATAAACGTAATAAAAGTCTTCTATGTACGACGTGTTACCCGAATGTTACTAGATATGCAACACGTTATCGAGTTTATCGCCAATTTGAAGACAATAGGCAAAGGAAGGCTTTTCAAACGGCCCAATATTTTTTGAACTGCTACCAGAATTTACAGTCCACATGTACGACTGTCTAATAAAAAAAATATTCGAAAATCAGTATGAAAACTGTTTTTTCTTTTACAGTTATCCATCATCATTCATCACTTTAGAACTTTTTTTCCTAGTACGTGGCATCGGATTTTAGTTAAAATCTGTTTTCTGACAGAAAGCTTTTGCAAATTATCGTATCATCTATTAAAGCCATAATAAAAAAATAAAAATGTTTTATAGTTCTTATTAAGGCTATAGCAATTTTTCCTAGTATTATGTGAGCAGCTTTTGATTTGAAAGCGATTTCCGCTGATGTTCTTTGTCTGCATCGTTATTCTAAAAACTGTAGGTTCTTGGAAACTTGATTCCTTGAATTTGACGTGAAAGAGGAGCGACACGAAGCAAACGCTGTTTTTTTTACTTTTTTACAAAAAATTTTTTTTGGGATTAAGGGGAAGTCTAAAGTGGCGCCGGTGACTGAAAAGTTGTGTGGTAATCGGTTGTCGTGGTAAGGGCATGTGATGCGGAGGAATGAGGAAAATGTCGTGAGGAATGTTTTGAGCATGAATTATCTTATATATTCTTATAGCCATAAGAGTAGAGGAAGACCAAAGAAACGGTGGATGGACTGTGTGAAGTATGATATGGCTAGAAAGGAGGTGACTGCTGAGAGGACGAGTAATAGACAAGTATGGAAGAAGAAGACATGCCGCGTGACCCTAAATAAATTGGGATAAGGACAGAAGAATGATTATGAGTTTTAGTATTTACCTTACTATAGTGCAAAGACTATTTACTCTTTTCCGGTGAATTATGGAAACCCGTATCATGGTGTGTATGTCTTCAATGCCCGTTAAGATAAAATGAAAAACTTGTAAAACTAGATGAAATTGATGTAATAATGGTAGTGCCCACCTTTCATTGTTCCCACCAATACATTGTCCGTACCCAAAACCGTGAACAAGTCGAGTATACTGCTAATACATGTAAATAGTTACGGTCGCCATTTTTTGATATTGTATTCCGTATAAACAGCCTATCGGCCACTTTGCATACAAATTGTACATTCCTCTCAGCTGTGGAGCGCAGACCTGTATAAATTACCGTCACATTGTTCCAACCGTTTAGCTTGATGTTTCAATTTCGCCTCACGAACTTAAAGTGTCTTAAGACGATGCTATCTTACTTATTTTAAACTCAAGTCTAGGCTGCTTTTCTTATTTTAAAGACAATGTAGTGCACTGAAATTTCGGAAATTAGGAGAGGCTCGTTCCACGCGTTGCTATTTTCGGCTTTTCTGTAGGTATGTCGTACGTCTGGGAATTCAATCAAGGCTTTCAGCGCAAGAAATCGTTTGTCGAATGTTAAAAGGATCCAGAATCGTCATTGTTCATCTTTGTAAAGTTTAATACAATATACGTACTGGCACACATCTGCTGCTGCTCATGAAAAAAAAAAAGAAAACACTTTTTCCATATTATAATATTTTCATCTTTTGTTATAAGATTTTCGAGGTAGGTGTAAGCGTATAAGACATTGATATATATTGCGAGTAAGAATCGGCCTCTTTACATACAATAACGATATTTGCGCTAGGAATAGAGGAAAAAAATAGAGTCCCGAGCGGCACCCTTCACGGGTTACGCTGATTAATTCTTTGAGATACATATCAGAACAGAAAAGGTCTTAAAATGTGGCATTGGGGAAAATACACGTAGGTATTCTTTGTAGCATTGTTGTCGGCCTTTGGGAAACTTTATGAAGTGAGATATTTATGTAAGAGCCGCATTTACTAGCTACATTATGGTTTCGTGTGCTGAAACGAAGACTGAAAACTAGGTAACTCTTCGCTGTTTCTAAGTTGTTACCTACTTCAATGTTCCACGGCAATCTTTAATGAGCTCCTTGTTTTTATTTTCGAATCGACTTTGATAGTTTGAAGTTATCTTTGATTGTTACTTTTGTGAAAAGAGTTTATTTTTTGGAATGTTGCAAATGCAGTGGAAATAATTTGGGGAAATCTTGCCCAGTGGGACAATTCAGGTTAACAAAAATGTAGTTGCAATTCCCCACACACCGTCTTAGTGACAAGCATATTCACTTTTTATTTTTATTTGTTTTATGTGTTAATTTTGTATTTTTTTTTTCTAAATTATGTTTTCTGTAATAATTGTTAAAAAAACAAATCTGTTAATGATATTAAGTTATGGAAAAGTGGAGTCTCCTAACACAGACTTTAGACGCCTAAAAGGAAACTCCAATCACTAATTAGTAAGAAAAACTTAGTAAAACAATAAATCATTGTTATTTTTTTTCAAAAGGAGTTTAAATTATTTACGCTCTCGGCTTTTCTTAAGCTAGTAATGTCTTAAGTGTCTATGTAACTGCACCTTTGAAGCCCTAATGATCGCCACAGACACTGTTAGCATGACCACCTGATCTAAAAAGTACCACATAGGTACATAAATTCACACCTTTTTCCCACGGGGGTAGGCAGTTTCACAGAACGCCATCTTCAACGATCCTTACATACTCCTCTCGCTCGCCTCGTCCACGTTCATTCAAAGTTTCAAAAAAATCCTAAATTCAAAAAGAATAGAATAATTTTATTTGTGTAAAAACATGGTATATTATGGTCTTATAAATAGGGTTGTCAACTTACATATTTCGCCATAAACTGGCATACAAGTATTAGAAGATCTTAAACGTAGAATTTTAATACAACATCAATTAGTGTAAATATTAATATTATTATATGTCTAGGTAATAAGAATAACACTTACAATTCAGGATTCGTATCTATTCGAAATCTTAACAATAATAATTGACTGTTTTAATTTAAAAAAATATATCAATTTAAAATACTTTGTAGAATTCAGTAGCCATATCTATCGGATACTCTTTTTTCAAGAAATTATTTTACACTATAAAAACAATTGTCAATAAGCCATTAATGTTATTTGGATTTAAAATATTTTAAAGGGAGATCTCTTAATTCTTTTGGTATGTTGTTAAAAAATGTATTGCAGTGATTAAACTGTTTTTTTAAAAGCAGAAGAAGCTAGCTGTTGCTGGTCGCGGGACTCATAGAATTACCGTGACCCTGGAACATAAAGGGCTACTGAAGGACACCGTGGATTTTAGTCAGTACAAGTCTGACAGTCCCTCCCGCTCTGCCCTGGGTTCGAGGACTCATTTGATGATTTTACCACGTTAAAAAAAAAAAAAAGCTAGCTGTTGCTTTTGTGTGTCTTACTTTCTAAGCTTTACTTTATAGACTACCAGTGGCGAAGGTTCCATGCAACCCGATTCCTACCGGCTTCCCTTTAAAAAATGGCACAGTCAGCATTCTATACACAAATAATATAATCCATTAAAGACACATTAAAGACATTACATAAAGATATGTACTCCGGCTTACCTCTTACAAAAATTGACCCTTCGCTTCTGTAGACTACAGTTAGGTGTTAAACAATTAACCCCGTGACAGCTTCTTTAACTGTTTGACTAGACCTACGCCAAGACTAATACAATTTCCCACCTGCTTGACAAAGTTTACTGTGGCAATTACCGCGCAGCCGTAATATGTTAGTTGCGTAATTAGTGAATTAGCTCTAGAACGGCTCCGTGCGTTTCGGGTTCCATGTGATTATGTTATGTTAGGCTAACGTGTCACGCACGTTGCCCGCTGGCTGTCAATTATATTCGCAAGCTGTTTGAGTCAATGCATTCGGTCATTTAGGACCTTAGTCTGCCTATATGGTGCAGTTAGCCTATTAGCTACAAAGGCAGCGTCAGGGAAGCTTATTTTCCATACCATCAAACGCTTTAATGTGTTGGTTGCAAGGAGACCTGTCTAAAAGAGGAAACCTCTTTGCGATGATCATGAGTATCATGGACAAGAAGGCAGACAATTTAAAAACAAATCGGCCAAGTGCGAGTTGGACTCGCGAACCGAGGGTTCCATATAAACTTGTTTGTTAATAAACTACATATTTACGGTGTTGCGATTTTTTCTTTACATGTGCTGTAAGACATTACTTCTTGCCAAATTTCATGAAGTCAACGGGCGTACCCTATAAGGTATTGATTCCCTTGTGAAATCGCAAAATATGCCACATAAACGGTCATATCTTTTGGTCGCGTTAACTTACAAGTTTGATTTTTTACGGTTCCAAGGAGTAGTAGACCTACGTATTTGATATTAATTTCAGCTTAATACTTCCAAGCGTTCCGGAGAAAAAGGGTATTAACAGACGGTTAGACAGACGAGCAACAAGGTGATCCTATAAGGGTTCCATTTTTGCTGACTGAGTCTAACCGGATGCAGCTGAATACTAGTATTTTACATGGAGCGACTGCCTATCTGACCTCCACAACCCAGTTAGTACTATATGATACTGCTCGGTAGGACTGGTTGTCAGACTTTTTGGGCCACTGACTAGCTGTAACGCCTGTCAAAGATCTACAAATCACAGCCGGGACCAACGGCTTAAAGTGCTTCCCGAGGCACGGCGAAAACTCGGTATGTTATGGGTGGTCACCCGTCCACACACCAACCAAGGCAAGCACGGCTTAACCTTAAGATCGATCCGAGCGGCTGTTATTATTCAGCCACGAGCTCCTCTCATAAATGGAAAATATATTTCATTAAATGCTTCAACACCGCACCCCTACACAAATAATTAAATAAAAGTCATCACTGTTAACTCGAGCAAATAATAACATACTTCGGTGACAAGGAATCTAATACTTAAGTACTTATAGCGTAAGGTTGGTTTAAGCAAAGTTGACAAAGAATTTTTGTAAATGCCCTAAAAACGAGGAGAGGAACTAAAACAATCGAAAAGGAATTGAAGGGTTAGAAAAGGTTCACGTGTCTTTCAATTTTTTCAATAGTTTTGTCTGAAAAGGACATCTCTTGCCAATTCAAATAAAATAACAGTACCGGTTGATTGATTCTATCCTTTCACACAGTTTTGCCGTTTATTATGGGAAAATCGACGTTGAAAATCAATTTATTTTACCAAAACAATTGAACGAATGAAGTAACGAACCACCTGAACTCTGACCCTTTAAATAATTAACTATCTTCAAAGAACTACGTACGTTCGTACGTACTAAATAGCGATGTTTCCTGAAAAAATCTAATTAGTCCCTCAGATAGATTTCCAAAAAATATTGGACATGTATTTTTTCTTTTTTCACGAAAACTAAAAATGAAGACGATACAGTGCGTCGAAAACTCGTGTGACTCTCGTCATACTTGTAAGTAAAGTGTACTGACTTTTACCGAAAAGTGACGTCACAGGCCCCCACTCATAATCTTTGATGCGTTTTATCTTCGTGATTTTTTATTGATTTGATAAAACAAAAAATACATATCCAATATTTTTCGATAATCTAACTGACGCACTAAATAGAATCATAATTTTTTTTACACAGGAAACATCCCTATTGACGCTGACCAAATGTCATTTCATACAGTTCTCATTTGTTTGTTTTTCGTTTAATTTTTTTGCGTGTTGCCCTCTGAACGTGGCAAACAAACGATGTTTATCAATTGAGTCTCCATAGAGTAACATGATCCTCTTACCTTCCTGCTTGGTACTCTCATAAGCAGTAAACAAACGAACAAGACGGTTTCTTATTTCATTCTCGTAAACGACCACATTCCTGTATCAATCTCTGCCTGAAAAGTTACTTTAGTGTTCGCGTACAGGAATAAAAAAAAAAAGTTATCATATTTATGCTTTTTGAAAAACTTTATGTCAGAATGTATTTGAAACGACATCATGTTATCTAAACCCGTTGCGACGAGTGATGTTGTTCGTCAAACAAAAATAGATACAATAAAAAAAAAAACACTGAAAATATTTTTACAGCTTTTTTTATCTAACACAGGTCCTAAACGGTACTCCACGTGAGCTAAAATATGGTGCGCGAAATGTTTTGCTATTTTTATTAAATTCATTGGGCGTTGAAACGCATGCAGCTAGCCAGCTAGATGTTTGTAACCACGGTATTAAAAAAGATTTATGAATGTTTTGATAACACTTTATTTACTACTAGTGGCCCGGTCAAAGTTTGGGAGCCACTCACCTAGAGACAGGGAACTCGCACTCTCTGATCCCCGATTTCCCGTGACGTCACAGACACGGCCATAACCCACGGACAATCAACTAAACATTGTGCTTCATAAAAGTAGGGACCAGCTCACATAAAACTGCGTCCCCACATATGAATATATTCCCCTCAAATCCACCACGATGAATGATATATTACGTAAATTATTTATCTTTCTGTAGACGACTTCCGTTTCCTATCGTTAGCGCTGACAAAAGGTTCATCTCGTCATGCGCGTGTCTGCAACATTTTGTCATGAAAATCATATTATATCCTGAAGTTTCATCTGTAACGTAGCGTGAAGGAAATAAATACGATTCCAATATCGCGACGTAGAAAACTGTCGTTATGCAGATAATAATATCTTGTAAAGATATAGGCTCTCCAGCTAGCTGAATTATTAAAGACTTGTTGCCAAAATAGCTTTGAGTTCAGCACTGGCTTCATAAAGCAAACTAAGAGCTTAGTAATCTGTATAATATTTTGTTTCATTACAAACCGCGGGTGATTATGTGAATATTCGGTCGAGTGTTTCAGTAAAACATCAACTAATTAATAGGTAATTTACAAACGCAGTAAATTAACCACAACATTCAAATGCGCCATTAGATACAATAGAGTACTCTGAATAAATAACATCGACCACAAACTAGTTCTACACAAACCATAAATTATTTGAAATATTGGAACAATTTATCATTCGGTTCAACTCAATATTCGATATATGTGTTTCTCATAAAACTCTCGGAGGTGAAGTACAGGCATCTTTGTTTATTTCACTTTGTAAAGTAGCGGAGCAATTCACAGCACACCTAACCGAGAACTCTTTGTTGCTGACAAATGTACTTTAATCTGATTCATCGAGCTTCTTTGTACACTTGAATGCCAATTATATAAACTTTTCTTCCAATCCGCAAGTTTATTTGTTACTAGCTGTGCCCCGCGACCTTCGTCCGCCGTGAAATTATTATAAGATATAACATCCCTATTTGAAACACTGTTTTATTTAAGCTTTCACGGTTTACAACTAAACTTATACTGCTACTTACTTAATGTATTTTCCATCCACCTGCATTCTCCAGTCAACCCGCGATCATAGCGCTTGCAACAGCGTCGAAATATCGGGAGCTCAAAATAATGAACAATCACGTAAGTGACAGTATAGGTTTATTTGGATCGGATTTTGTTAACAATTTCAAGGGTTTTATTTTTTTTGCACGGAACCCTAATCTTTTTTCTAAAATTAAAGTAGCCTAAGTTACTTCTATAACATTAGCTATCTGCCGGTGAAAGTCCCGTCAAAATCGATCCAGCCGTTTCTGAGATTAATCGGAACAAACAGATAGAAAGACAGACAAAAATTTAGAAAAATGTTTTTTTTTGTTATAAGTACCGTATAGACTTTCGTAGGCATTCAGTATAAAGCTTTTATTTTGAAATTACAAACAGGCACTTACATTTTAGTTATTTGTATAGATTTAGAGCGATAACAATTGGTACTACATACAAAATCCTTGTTTTGCATGGTCCTTGTTCTTCCATTTGACCGTGGTCCGTAGCTTAGTTTTCGTCTACAATCATCATATATAGCTTAGCTAGCTTTTCTTATTTATTATCCCCTAGTTTCTCATTTCTGCCTTCTTCTATACAAAAAGAGCATATGACTGTATACATTATGTAACTTGAAGCACGAAATTGATCATGAGAGTTACGATTCCGAATGCGCATTAATCCTTTGGTCCAGTTTTCCTCTGAATACTCGGTCTCTACGGGCAGCTGGCATATCTGTCGTGTCTAATCTTAGGATATCTAGGATTGTATGTACGCACGGCGGCCAATCAAGGTATGCAATTCCAAATTAAGTTGATCTCTCACCGTACAGGAAGCTCATTCAAAGCGAAGTCATGTTATACTGGTTATTTAGAGCTTGATATGCCGCCATGTGTACCAGTAATTGGGTTGTAGCCATCAGTGACAATAGTGCCGTGTAAAATACTAATTAACTTAGACTAGAAGCTAAGTAACGTAGCTTGAGGAGGGGTAGCATGATGATTGATCATAATCAGGTAATAATAAAAGTAAGTACATAATATGAATTAAGAGATTTAGATAATGTTACACAAAACATAAAATCATCATCATCTGCCTAGCCTTTTCCCAACTATGTTGGGGTCGGCTTCCAGTCTAACCGGATACAGCTGAATACCAGTATTTTACATGGAGCGACTGCCTATCTCACCTCCACAACCCAGTTAGTACTGGGTAATACGATACCCCTTGGCAAAGGTTGTCAGACTTTTTGGGCCACTGACTACCTAACGACTGTCAAAGACCTACAAATGACACCCGGGACCAACGGCTTAACGTGCTTTCTGAGGCACGGAGGAAACTCGGTATGCAATGGAGCACCCATTCACAGACTAACGGCTTAACCTAAAAATCGACCCGAGCGGCTGTTATTATGTAGCCACGTGTTACTCAAAACATTGAAATGTGTAGACAAAAAATATGTCAAATCATTTATCTAAACGTATTTCAACGTATTATTTCAAGTTTCAGTTCAGTATCATCGAAAACAGGTTCACTGCTGGAAACAGGCCTCCCCAAGAAAGGCCGCATCCAGCATATCTCCGTGACTTTCACCAGCGACCTAAACGAGTTTCCAATTTACGATCAGGGTTGATCAAATGATGGCAATTCGTTTCAATTCAATTTGATCAAAAATACCATCACTCTTAAAGATACAAGGAAGAACTGATATTAAGTTGTACCTACGAGTAAAGAAATTATTCCGGAAGAAGTAACATCTAACTCGTACTCGTGCGTATCATCGTATGTTTAATGTAGATCTTTGAGCTCAAAACAAACAACCCTTCGTTTGAAACAACATTCTCGTGCACCCTTCTTGTAATGTAAGCAGCAATTAAGAAACAATTTTTGAAATTCGACTCAAAGGGGGTGGAAAAGTGAAATGCGTTTTGGCGACAGGCCCGCAGGAGGAGGCAGATGCCGCGGGCTAGTGGTCGACATAAAATGCAACTTATCTATAATTCGGATATCTCGTTCGATTTTTCCCCATTCCGTCGCAGATGTACGAAGATTCCAATGCAAAAATAAGTAAGATTCAATTTCATTCCTATTCTATTAACTATTGATACAGAAATCGCCTTTGATATAAGTTTACTGAGC
Source organism: Noctua comes (assembly GCA_963082995.1). Lineage (NCBI taxonomy): Eukaryota > Metazoa > Arthropoda > Insecta > Lepidoptera > Noctuidae > Noctua > Noctua comes. The sequence goes on from OY720277.1 coordinate 6,386,812, forward strand.
CTTATTATATTCTCAGACCTACTTATGTAAATACATACCTCGAAGCAATTTTTTTCACAAAACTAGGTACTTAGGTAATTTAATATTAAATTGAAATAGTCTTCAAAAGCAATCGACTGAACAAAAATAAACAAATATTATTTTAAATCTGAGCCTAGAGAGTCACTAAGTAGAAAAAAGCTGCCCTGATGGGGCATCGTTAACTTTAATAAATGTGTTTTCAGCTCATTTTAACTGTCTGTGTTACACTATAGTTTGATTTATGTTTGAAACATGTAAAACTCATATTCGTCGTCTGGAGAGGTCAAGGAAACAAACGTACATCTTGAAGCCATGTGTAGTAAAAATGAGTAAGTACGAACTACCATCGTGAGAAATAGGTTGGCACAGAACGTCGCAACAACCAAATTCCTTTGGCCGAATGTAATAACTTACATAGAGAGATAAACATTAAAGGAAGTTCCAAGATTTAGATACTAACATTTTCTCAAATAATTACGAAATAGTATTTCTGATTAATCTCGACTACAAAGACTACATTTGTTTACAAGTTGTAATGTCATTTACAGGCGGTAATGGTGGGGTATTTTTGGTTGTTATATAAATCCCTGTCAGCGTCGCGAGCCGCCAGGTTGCTATAGATAGAGCAATATTGAAGAGGAAACGGTTATTGTCTACCCCGACTAAAGGGTCTCGCCGGACTCCTATTATCCCTAATAACATTTCCCTTTACCTACTAGTCTGCCGTATATGAAAATAAGCCGGTTTGTTTGTGCGTCAACATGGCTTCTGTTGAATATACAATGAAATCTATTTGAACTAGCGATAACAATTTCAAAAGCTCTTTTCTTTCTGTGCCTACAGGCATTCAGGAATATTTTTAGACTTTTACTTTTTTCCTCCTTGCCTATTTAGGGATGTTCTTCTATTGGGATTTCGGAGTAAATTGCTTTATTTTCACGCTAAGTGGAAATGTCGAATTATGTTTACCTAAAAAAGTTACAAGTAATAAATTTCAGCCGTAAACAAAATGTAGTCGAAATATATGAAAAAACATACTGAAAATAAAATAAATTGGGCTCTCGGTTTTAATGAGTCAAGCTCTTGCCACGCCAAACAGAAGAAGCGGAGATCTCAGCGAAAAATAAAAACCGGTTATGTGTGAGTTTAGATTTTCCAACGAATCTTTACCGTGGCTTCAAATATAAGAATAGCTGTGCAGCCTTTGGCGTCTTGTCTTGTGAATTTCTTTAGAAAATATCTTGAAGAACATACGTGGCGAAACGAAAGTGACTTTTAAAATTGAGTAGGTAGGTTTCTGAAAGGAACCAGCGTTAAAAACGTTTTACTGTTCCCGAAATCGTGCAAATGGTGCTTGAACGGCGTCACAAACAGTGTGTAAGTGATGGTCACACTTCACACGACTAACAGGGTCCCTTCCCGCTTTGTGTCACGTTATATGTATCATGGAACGGAATTGTACGCACAATATGCAAAATCCCGACCGACTCCGTAATTTACATGGAAATTTGTCACTAAATACTTAGGTGTGAAGGCGTTGACGGGTTCCGGCATTTTGTGGGCAACCTGATCAATTTAACAAGGTCAGCAACGCGGCGGTATTCCCTCAGGGGACCGTTATCCACGCCACTCGCCGCCGGTGGCCAGTTGACTTTGGTGGCCAGTTACCCATTTGCTTTCATTAAATATTGGTGTTCCTCATGCATGATAAATTAAGCTGGATGCTTGTAAAACATAAGCATTATTGGATAATAACGTGTCACTTCTTAGGAGTATACATTTTGTTATTTATTTATTTCAGTAAGGTTATTAAAATTACTTAATAATTTAATTACTTAACGCAAATTGCTATTTAAAAACTGTACTTAGACTTACTTTTACAATTAAGCAGTAGAAAAAACTACTTAAGGCAGACGAAGTCGCCGGAAAATGCTGTTTTTTCTTTCGGGAAAGTTGAAGCAGAAGTTTTAAAACAGTTTGTAAGTTTTAATTTCAGTTTGCGATGCGGCTTCCAGAAATCCAATAGGCATTATTAAAACAACACATTTTCGAAACTATTCCTCGTTACGATTATAGCGAGATCTTACAGCTCAGTAGTGACCCGTCATGTTGAAGTTAAGCTTAAGCTTTAAACCTAAAAGGCTAACATTGAAATGTACTTTCAAGTTACATGGCAGTGTCGATACGAATTCCAAAACGTTATAAAGTTGAACTAATTGGGTTCCGTGGTGATTACAAAAATAGTTTTCCAACAAACCCAAGGCTTTTGACTTCTCAACCAAACAACCAAATAACCAGCGAGGCAATTCCTGCAGACTTGAAATAACTTATTTTGAGGGTCGTAATTAAATTATGAGTATCCCTTTGGTGGGTCCGTGAGCTTAATAAAAGCGTAATAGTTATATTTCGAGGGAGGGTGGCTGGTTGGTTGCGCAATTACGACGATTACAGGGGACGTTATTTGCCCAACTGCGGCATAACCGAAAAGGATTGTGGCGAGTTTGGCCTCTCCGAAATTAGAAATTGTCTGAGAGTGCAGAGATGAAGTGATTGAGTTGGAGTTGACAAGAGGCACTGATTGATGAGGAGGAGGTACGTGTACAAAACAATGAGAAAGAATCAGCTGCTTTATTTAAAACAACTTGTATTGATCCACAATAACAACAGTGATTGAAGAGTCACCACTCAAGAGTTCAATGGATAGAAATGCATTTCAAATGAGTTGCGGATATGATCGCGACCAGTAGCATCCTGTGAATCCATCACAGCAATATCAGCTCCATGTTAATGCGATAACTACGTATTTCCATATTCATTCGTGATTTGATCGCTGTATCGTGTGAATAATATTGTATGCCAATATCATGTCGTGGACTAATGATATTCTTGCTTCTTGTGTTACTTGGTAATACGTCCTTTGATACGTGTATCGAGTTGCCGCGACATGATCTGGGAATTAAATAAAACCTTGGACAGGGCTGGTAATTGGAACGAGTAGCAATCTGTCACAATTGCGGCCTTTGTGCCCGAATCACCATTGATGTACGTATACGATGTACGGCGACAATCGATACGGGTTCTGGTTCCGTATTTAACTTTTTTGGGGTTCTGTGGCTGTAGTACCTCGTGCAGTTTCGTTATAATCTGTCTGTCATTAGAATTGACCAATAAGGTGATTATTTTATTTTCATATCTTGCGGAACCCTACTTCTCGAGAGTTTTATACGCACTTGGCATGTTTAAATAATGTGTTTCATACTCACACATAAGCCCCTATAGCAGGTATGAGAACAAATAAAGACAGTCAAAACACATCAAAATAAATAAACGATTTTCCTAACACCATTACCGTAGCGTGCTACAAATGTGGCAGACTGGCATTAAAGCTAGTTCACTCATAATACTTTCCCGAGTGTTCCATCTCGGGCGCGCTCACACAAACAAGGATTACGCCTAACTTGGAATACTTTATGCAAAGCTCTGCTATTCCGCGGCCCGACTACGTAATGTGATGAGGCTAATGAGGACCGTTACAGTTTTCAATAGCTCGTCGATTGGCACGGATGGCACACAATGACAGGTCAAGTGGTCTTGGATCAGCTCGAAACGAGCCTGTAGTGCGGAAACACTACAATTCCTCTTATACCGCCTTTTCCGCCTCATAACTGCGTCTGGAGGAGGGCACTTGCGAGCTTGAGGCTAAAACGTTATTTGGCCTTTTTGCTTCGCAATTTCAGTCGAGTTTGCAATTGTTCCTGGTAAATAGAGAAGAGATTGCGTGGTGCGCGATAGCTTCAACACACTTCCAGCTATGAGCTACTTAAGCTGTGAATTGTACCTTTTTGTGAGGCCAAAAGAGCTGTGTGCTCCTCATGTTGATTTCTACTGCTACTAGTCATGGGGTCTTCAGAAAAGATTGTTTCTTTCTACAAGCTCCAAAATTATGTAATGGGGTTAGGTTCGCTCCCAATAGCACAAAGAAACTATATCTGGAATTGAGAATGTACAACAGCCCATCTATGTCCGTCTTCTAGGTTTACAAGCGTGACGATTATACAATGATTGGTCAATAGGACGAGGCGTGACTGGTGACTCAATAGCGCGGGTCTGTAGTGCGGAACCAGTATGATTCCGGTCATGTGCCCTCTTCCTAATCGAGTGCCCCACTCGGATGTCACCCGGAAGACACAATGATCATGTCCAGACAATAAGCTCGTGTTTGTTCACTAGTGTTGTGACCGCGTCTTTGTTCCCGCGCTGAATATTAAATGGTCCCGCTCGTGACGTCTCTTAAGTTTTGGGGATAAGCCAATGTAAATAAGTAAAAAAATAATAAATTAAATGTTAATATCCACAGATTGCCTCAACAGGTTTTCTCTAAGCTTCCGAATTAATCCGGATTTCGTTTCTATTCTGGAATAAGCCGCACCAAAGTTCCAAAAATAAAAAAATACCTACCTACGTGTTATTTTTTAATTCCGGGAGTTATTTGAGAATACAATTCCAATTATAGGTATAATAGCGAGCAATACAACAGCACCTGAAGTTCAGAATATTGTCACCCGTCGACACACTCAACACATTTATTGAACACGTTCTCGTTTCATTTCAAACTTGTCTGTCAGTGTCAATTGAACGCGCCCACCCGTGCTCGGGGTCCAATTAGCGTTTTTAATAAATTGCTCTCTGTTGCATATAGTCTCATACCTTTGCAAATGAACCACGCGCCGTATTTCCCAGCTCTCCGCTCTCGTCTCCTACCAATCCGTGTCAAATTGACTAAATTTATGCAACTGCTGTTCCTCAGCCAACCCCACGCATCAAATGTCATAATTGAGAGGGGATTGCATCTGAATAATGTATTAGTGCAGATAAAGCAAACTTTGGAGTCCCAGTAACTGTCATCATTTTGGGCAGTTAGATACCACTTTCGGAATGTCGATGTCGGCCCCTTTACAGTGCGAATACAATATTCACTTTGATTAAGGGTGTGATTAAGTATCAAAATAATAAGACGATGAATTTGTAGAATTTAGAATTTGAGAATAATGATGTCGGTAATTTAAATCCCTCCCTGAAGTATTTGTGAATAACTTAACTTCGGTGTAATTGTACCATTGATTACTAACTAAGCACCAAAAATCAAATCCATGGAAATGTCCAAATATTATTCTTTATTTCCACAACAGCCGTGTTCAAACTTCAAAAATATTCAGGAGTAAAATAATAAAACAAAGTATTGTGAAAAGAAAAGTTTTGTTTGTTTGTTAGCCCCGAATTCACGTAAAAAAGGCTTTTGGGCTTATTTTGAACATCAGTTAGCTAGCGTCCAGATTCGTTATAATTATTATAAATAAGGAAGTAATTTAATAATGTTTCACACCCGCGGAAAGGGAAACTTAGTAGGGTGGGATATCTAATAATAGTAATGGACTTTTATTACGCATTTTCATAAGTGCGTGCACATCTTGACACCCCTTTTATGAAACCGTTAAGCACCACCATAAAAGATAAAAAATAAATGTGTCGCTGTTTTGTTTGACATTGTTAATTCTTTGAACAACGTCAAACAAAATGAATCTTGGCAACAGTTTAATGAAATCTTTCAGCCAGATCAGATGACAGACTCTCTAAAGAGGTAAGTAGTTCCAATACTCTTTGGAAGCCGGAGACAAAGACATTCAATTATCTTCTGTCTTCAAATAGTACATTATTTTGTTGATGAAACAATAGTGTAGATTTCCTTTAACAATGGTTAACTATAGCATGTCAAACACCATTTTCTTAGAAGTCAAAAATTGTAGTTCAAACAGAATTACTTTCGACTACTTGTCTTGCTTCAACTCGTTTTTCCTAAATTTCGGAAATAGAATAGCATGTCAGCGTTTCGCTCAGTCGACTTTATGAAATATACGCGGGAAAATAACCAACTGACATATTATTTCTGTTATTCTTTCATACTCGGATAAGCGCGAAGCAAATTCCCACTCAATATATAGGTACTATATGGTCTTAGAAATAAAACACCAGTCAAATGCTGCGGTTAGTGTTCCGTAGGTACATTAATTTTTTGTTTCTTCTGTTTCGACAACAGAATCATGATCAGTCTGTGTGGGTATAAATAAGTCGTTTTATGTCAAATTGTAACAGAAGAAATGGCGACGAAATATCAGCAGAGAGATCACGAGAAGCTGATGAAACGGCATTAAAAATAAAAATAAAAACTCGAATGACTCCTTTTCCGTAACCACGAGATAGACCCTAAAACAATATCGACATACATAATGTTTGTGTAAGTGTATTGTTTATCAGAAAGGGGATGAAATAAAATTTTGGCTGCTCATCTTGTTCGTGCACGCGTCGGTTTGGGGTCCCCCAAGTTTTTTCACCCTAATGATTTGCTGTGGGGTTCTTTTGAACCCATTGTTTATTTTGGAACGATCTCTGAAATTGTTTTTTTTACACTTGATGTCGTTGCGTATATTTATTTATACACATTTTATGTGTCTGATATTTTCTCAGACACATGAGGATGCCGCCGCTCTGGGAGCATGTTTGAGACAGCGTTGATGAGTTTATATTATAGTTTCAATTTACTGTGTGATAGGAGGGTAGATACATCTAATCTGTCCTTCTCAAATAACTATTACTGTAACTATTATTAGCCTCGTAAATGGTGTGCTCTGCCATTAATAGATGTGCCTAAGACGCCCCTGCGACGGAGCGGCTAATTTATCGGATAAGGTGATGGGATGTCCCTATAATAGGCTTTTACGCTTGGCGGATTGGTAATCATGGTAATAAATAGTGAAGTAATCCCGAGAAAAACAATATTATTTTATTATATTGTTACAACCTTTCACTTACACAAATAACAATAACTGACACGCCTTCATCCCAACCTTCAGGCCTCGTCATGATTGCTGTCGCTCATCTCCATATGGTTTAAATGTTTAATCCTTTACCTTTTCAACACTAAATGAGATTCAAAGGGGACCACACTCTCCCTCAGCAGTCCTTATATAATAATCCTTTAATCGCTTCTTACGGAACCCACGTGAAGGGAGCCACAATCACGATCCCTTGGGACAGTGGGGACTTCGGGAGCCAACACTAAACGACATGACTTTTGCTCTTTACCTACCTTATATCCCAGACGCGTAATAACGCCCACTAGCATGTCTAAAGATAAACTTAATCAAAAAAGAGAGTTTCGAGAAGTATCTTGGTTCTCCGGCTAAGCTTCGCAAAGTAATAAGTACCATTTTGCTCACAAAAACAAAAATTAAACATTCTTGGAATTGGGATGGAAACATGAAACATTTTCAACAATTACAATCACGCAAGCTGTCAACGCATTTCCATATCCTTTCATATCTTTCACCCAGCTTTATTCATACACTCGCAAACTTTTCCATAATAACGCGGCCGGTTCGACGAATTTATATTTTCCTTATCGTTAAGAATTCCTTTCTAGCAGATTATTGATAATGTAATTTATTTACAAATCCGTATATTATGTAGATTCGTTTACTATAAATTTTTCTTTGGCTGCGAAGGAAAATATCGTGAGGAATCCACGCGATAATCGTAAATAGTAAAGGTGTGTAATGCCCTGGGAGCAGCGATAGATAGCACCTGTCCCAGTTGGGCTACAACTACCGACACCACGTAAATACATGAGCGCCTTCCGACTATATTATCCGACGTTTGACTGGCTTAACTTACCGCCTACCTATCTACCTCACGAATTATCTTTTTTATCCTTACGTTTCCCGGCCTCCATTGTTCGCTTTGTTGTAAGAAACTGGCCATTTTCCGTATTCTTCTCGGTCATTTGCTCATTAGAGAATGTATTATTAGACCGTCAAAGAGGTTCTATCTTTAGTTATCTCTAAATGTGAAGAGTAATTGCGATTGATAGAATGATTCACTGTTTTTGTAATGGTGCAGGGTAGACTTTTCAGCTTGGATCAAGTGTTTAGGGAAAACCTGAAAACATAAAGAGTGACTGCTGTATAACTCCACAACCTGACCAATTTCCCTTTACGTTGTTAATAGAGGAATTCACGCCAGCAGTTTATGACTTCAACCGCCTATTACGAACACACAGCAACCCAAGAGGTTGGTAAATAAACTCCTCTCTTCTATCTACTGCACTTTATTTCTAGTAATGATCGATATCAAGCGGCTATTTGTTGTGGAATCAATAAAGCAAATATATCACCCTCGCTTCCCGCAGAGCGTGAGCAATAGAATCACCTCGCACTCCCCAGAGCCTGGGCTCTGTTCTCTAGAAAACACCGCAACGTCTAAATTGCCTCTGGCGACGCGTAAAAAGCAATGAAAGCATTTTCACATGACCAGTTTTCATTTCACCGACGCCCCTCTGATCCCTAAGGAATTTCAAATAGTATCTGCAGTAACTAATAATGCCGGGGGTGAGAGGGGACGAACCGAACCCTGCTATGCATCCCCGTAAAACGTATTGTTATTAGAAGCATCAAAGAGTCTAATATTTTATTTTATACCCATTTGAATTTTATCGAAGGGAAATAAATACATATGAAAAGTCTGTTTAAAATATAGGATGAAATAAATATGGAAATTTTTGTCGTTGAGGATCTTTTGATGGTTAGGAACGCGAAACCTAATAAAAATCTATTCCATCCATTTATCATTGAATCCTGGCAAAGCATTTCTACTGAAAATCATAAGGTTATTTCATCCACTTATTTTCTAGTTCACTCACACGCTAGAAAGTTCAAAGGATATTTTTCCATCTTTCCTCGTATCGAGTCGCGTGAAAAAGATGAAAAATTAATGAGGTTAAAGTAGGACGTCTTGCGAGCCAAACAACGTGGATATAAATACCGAACTGGAAGTACGGGCCGGCTGGCGCGCGGCGGACAGGCTCGAAGCGGCGACAGACCGACACGAGGGGTGCGGAGGCTAGACTAATTCATGCTATAACTACTTAGTTCATACTAACTTTGTTTGCATTTACCGTTATTAGAAACTACATAAGTAAACCTACCTTAACTAGAAGTATATCGAGCATGACCATGATAAAACATTGTATAATGTTGAAATCTGTTCCTATTTACAACTATTACGAAATAATAAGGTTAGCTACGCGAAAATAAATTCAATGTTGCTTAATTATTTCTGATTATTACATTTGTGTTCACTTCATTAACATTAGGAATTTGATTCCGAGGTTTTCCATACCTCAAAAACAGACGTAGGTACTTATTAAATTTAATTGTATTATTTTGCTCATGGTTTCATAACAAGCTGTCAGAAAATACCTTTTGTTATTACAATATTCTGTATTTATAACAGGTAGGAAGGAAGTAAATATTTGGTGGATTTAATTGAGCTTTTGCGTATCGTTAATCATAATACTAAAGTCAATTAGAGAAAGTGATGTCTACATCATAGGTAGTTAGGTAGTCTTGACGTAGCGTAGGTCCCAACTGTTCCTTACATAGGCGTTTCTGTCCCAATGCCTCCGATGCACTTACACTTATTGGTATACTTGTCAAAAATTCTGTTATCCAAACTCCAATAACGAATGTAAAGCGATCTTTATGGGATCCGTCTCTTCCAATACTTTTATCTGAAACTGCATGTTAAAAACCGGAAAATCGTGTCGGTGTACGTGTTATTTATTGACGTTAAAGAGAAGTAAGTAGGGAGTAAGGGGTATTCCTCAAAGCGCAACAATTTTTAAGCGCAAGTAAATTATTCCTCGAAGCGCAACCATTAGTTGCGCTCACATATTCAAATTAAAAATATTAAATGTTTATTCCTCAAAGCGCAACCATGATGAAAAATAGAGGGGTATGATGGATTCATTTTTTTTTTCAATCATGGTTGCGCTTTGAGAAATAAACATTTAATATTTTTAATTTGAATTTGTGAGCGCAACTAATGGTTGCGCTTCGAGGAATAATTTAGTTGCGCTTAAAAATAGTTGCGCTTTGTGGAATACCCCGGGAGTAAGGTGCCTACTACTTATATGCAATTTAGTTTGAGTATGGGAAGTTTGAAACTATAATGACTCTTCCCGGCATTTTAGTTCTGAGCACAAAAGACCCTCTCGCCAGTCCCGAGGGTGGAATCAGCTACATTGAAGGGTGGCTCTCGGCATTACGTGGTCGCCGCCCCATACATAATATATGCATTATCTTAGCTACACAAATTGCTCTGACGTGACGAAACGTGTTTTATTGCTCCTTTACTAACTACGAAACTAACGTGTTTTATACCATCTGCCAAAAACCCATGAGAGATTTTGATTACGATTTCAGAACTTGATAAGATTGTGAAGAATTTGCAGCTCTATTATAAAAAAAAAACGCTTAGAAAACTATGTCTGTTTAAGATATGTTATTGGGTACCTATTCTATTCGAGCACGTAATAAAAATAAAAGTTTTCACTTTTAAGTCAACTTGTCTGTCACCACGTCACTAATAAAATACTGAACTGATTTACATGACACTTGGCAGTGATAACTCACATTAAAAAAAAAAAAAAATTAAATTATTTTTCTAAAAATAAATAGTTATGTGCCTTTCATTTCTACAGGATTGGCAAAAAAACGTTTCCCCGAAACGGTTTAATTGAGTGAGGATTGTGAGATGAAACCTTCGCTGCTAGTTTCACTGATTTTAATTAAAGCATCACAACTTTCCCGTAAGTTTATGCTAGCAAAAGCAATGTCTAAGTCGCAAGTTGTCAAACACAGAGGAGCTGTGACTGGGTGGGTCACTTCGTACGTTCTGATCCTCCCAAGGTTTGACTTTGGAGCACTTCGGACGCTAGCCATTAAAACTTTCGCTTTCCTTAAAAAACATTTCCTTTTATTCTTTTATTACAAATACCAAATTAAATTACTTTTCCAACATACACATTTTTCTCTGTATAGTCCCAGGTTTTATTATACTCAAATAATATATATATTTTATATCCGAATATACATCAAAACGAACCTACCATATTTAAATTAAGTTGTCAGATTTCGTGGCGGTTTTTCAGCAACAATATTCGTATAAAAATCTTTTTGTTTAGCATTTACCTATTAACTTAATTCTTGTAAAACAAATTGGAAGTATATGGCCCAGTTAAGTAAAACCATAAGCCCATGAGCAGATTAGTAAAGCACGCGACATTCGAAACCCCTTATATTTTCTAGGAGTTTAAGCTATAGCGTACAGACCAGTGGCGAAGGTTCCATGCAACTCGATTCCTATCGGCTTCCCTTTGAAAACGGGCACATTCAGTATTCCATAGACAAATATTAAAATCAAATTAAAGATAATTACGCACGCCGGCTTACTTCTAAAAAAAATTGACCCTTCGCTACTGGTACAGACGCCACCAAATCAAGCTACCCGAAACTGTCAAATTTTCCCAATCAAACTTGAACCTAATGCCTCATCAATAAAGTTGAAAATCTATTAAAGAAATTTGACAGATTGTAATAGCTCGATATGCTGGCGTCTGTACTTATGTTAAAATTACCCAACTTTGCCATTTTGTAATTACTAGTGCAAACAAACTGACTGGCTTGGGAACAAAGTGGGACGCTAAATATTACGTACCTATATTTTTCCTTATTGCCTTTTTCAATATAGGTCGAAACCGTTTTCATACAAACGGCTTTTCCTCGAAAAATCTACATGCCTTCCAATTTACGTGATATAGGAAAACATTTTGCTAACACGCATATTTACACGATTTTATTGTACTTTAAGCCATTTTACAGATTAGCGTACCTCGTCTAAATGAAGACGGATTATGTTAATACTTGGGAATATGCTTTGTTGACATAAAGTTTATGCAAATGTTACGTAAGTTCGTATGTTAATCACGTATTAGTTGCTAGGAGGTCAGAGCTGCGAGCAGCGTTTAACTTGGGCATATAGTAAGCAAGGAAAACAGCCAGAGGTCCCGCACTTGCGAGGGCCCAGGGACTATTGAAACTCATTAATGCGTAAAGACGATTCTTACACGTGGACATGATATGTAGATAGATAGGTAGACCTACGCGGTTTTCTTCAAAGAACAAAGAATTTGCAGACTACTTTACTTACACGTGTATAAATAAATGAGTTTGGGGGATACGTGTATAAATAAATGAGTTTGGGGGATAAAATTCAGATAATTTTTGTTGTTCTGTTCTAGGGAGTTAAAAAGCATTTTTTTAACTGTGTAATGTGGGTGCGCTTACAAACATTTAATCTCACATACACAAACAGCCAGACCCGGAACAACTAACTGTAGGCCCTATAAATATTTGTTCCATGTGGGAATCGAACCAGCGACACGCAGCGCAGCAGCGAATCGCTCAGCCACTGCGCCAACCGTGTCGTCGAAAACAACAACGGCGAATTCCATCACAAACAGAAATCCAAAACAACTCTCTATTCAAATACGAAAAGTTCAAAATGAAAAACGAACATCATGAACGTTTTTCCAAATAAATCTGTATTGGCTGGTGGCTATCATTATAGTCACTGCTTAGGTTCCACCTCCGCCGCTCCGTCGTCGTATGTAAAAGTGATACTGGTCACCATTCAAGTGCCTCCAATTTTACCCCAACCGCATATACGTCACGTCGCTACAAACTACAAAGCGGGTTGAATTTGCCGTCAAGAATATACCAAACCACAACAGGCAGGTTAGGCAGTATGCTCAATTAGGTACTAACTCCACCTGAACACCATAATGCACGATTACCAACCGATCTTACTTCTCTAGTTAACATTTACGAGGTCACTAACAATGTGCCTATGGTATGTAATACCTGACCTGAGTTTACAGCCTTGGCAAAGGAAAAATGTTTAAAAAAACTGATAAAGGTATCTGAAGTAAAATTGTACTACCTACCTCTCGCAAAGGATAATCAAAGGTGCCATATTACTAAGCCTCCGCTGTCTGTCCGTCCGTCCGTCTGTCTGTCAGCGGGCTGCATCTCATGATCCGCAAAAATAGGAAGACTGTGGAAATTTTCACAGAATGTGTATTTCTATTGCCGCTATAACAACAAATAATGAAAATTTGCGCTTGCCTACTACGATGGTACGGAACCATTCTTGCGCGAGTCCGACTCGCACTTGGCCGGTTTTTACTAATAGCTAGGTACGCAAAGAAAGCACCATCTTCGAAGTTTTTGCTAAAACTTCGCCAAAGTAAATTAACTCCCGTAAACGGGGTTATTGTGCTTCTAAAGATGAACAATTTCTGCTCTCTTCAAAACTTTTAGAAAACAATATGGCGAAATGAATGCTGCATATATTATAATATGGAATTTACGATTCCCCTTAGCAAAAGTTCAAGAGGGACCGACTTGAAGTTTTTTGGAACTGTTTGAAGCCACGTGCGCCATTGTGATGTAAATGAGGTAATAATGAAGTACATAAATCTCGGATAACTGGGAGATTGGATACTTGGCGATGAAATGCAGGAAGACCCCAATAAATAGATGGTGGCTTTCTGATGAAAGCCATGAACAAGGCCGGAAGATACTCATAATATTCAGTCGTTTATATGTTAAAGATTGTCATCCGATACGATGAATTTTGGTTGAAAAGAAAATATTTTGTAACACAGTCCATGGCAGTTCACAGAATCACAGCAATTTTCTTACAAAATGTTTTTTTTTTTAATTTACAAAGTGAACACCAACAGCCATCGTTACGATGAGATTTTAATTGGACGACTAGTCATTTGAACTATGCTTGTAAAGAACTACCTATCCGTGATTATTTTGACAGCACTGTTGACGCTGTGGCTGAGCGATTGACTGCTGCGCTGCGTGTCGCGGGTTCGATCCCCGCAAGAACAGGTAGTTTGTGTATGTGAGTTTAAATGTTTATAAACGCACCCACAATACAGGAGAAATTCCTAGGGTAGAGCAACGTTTAAAAAAAATACTGCTCAAGATTTTAAGAGAAATCTAAACCAGACTATTGATCAATACCAGCCGAATTCACATAATGTCAATGTCAACTGATCATCAAGAACACCTTAAAGATGCATTAAAATAGTGTCCTATGATGTCTCTACAAGCGTTGACTCGTGAATGTAGCTAAAATTCAATTGTCAACCAATTGACTAACAACTTGAATTGTTTTTTATAACCATATGACAACGATCATTCTTTGACTGTTCTATGAAATGGCTTCAATATGGCAAATTGTCTCAATTAGCTTAAGAATTAATGTTCCTGACTGTACCTATCTGGGGCACCGTGGTCAGCAGTGGCGGATTTGCCCTAAGGCGCAATAGGCCCGGGCCTAGGGCGGCCAGATATTAGGGGCGGCAAATCGTGCCAAAAAATTTACTGATGATAACAAGAAATAACTCAAATGCAAAGTACCTAAATATTTTAAATTCTCGCGCATATTATGGTCTTCTATCTACACTTACCTACATTAATCTCAACAACTATTCAAATGGGATTAATTTACGGCCACACATGCCTCCGCTCGTTTTCGTAGGATTCCCACTCGAGAATCTAACCTCTGCATACCTATATCCTACGAGCCTCGTTCAGGTCATCACCCGCGATGGCGTAAAGCCGTACCATTTCGGTCCACTGTTCATTTTTGTAAGACATAGCACTTATAGTTAACTAAATTTCTGAACCGATTTCGATAAAAGTAAATTCAGTATGTACCTAGTCTATGATAGGTGCTGAGAAAGGGGCGGCATATGGCCCGGGGCCTAGAGCGGTCAAGACTGCAAATCCGCCACTGGTGGTCAGCCACACACACTGTGGAGTGGCTAATATATTTAACACGGAAGGTATTCTCCTGTACCTAGTCTGTATTGAAACGGTTGAAGAACGACACAATTATATTCTACTCTTTATTTTCCTTCAATTTTGTCTCAATTTGAGTCGGACCATTTGGAAAAATAAATGGTTTCAAATCTTTTTTGCAAATGGTTTGATGGTCCTCGAAGAAATAAACGACAGCACGTGTATTAGGTAAGTATACCTAGTTCATAAGGTTTTAATATTATTAGAATTGCCGAAATTGAGGAAATTAATTTTGAAAATGTGATTACTTGTGAATTTATCTTCAATTAACTTAGCATAGGTAACAGTCGAAAGCTTTTATGAAAGTATCTTATATTATAAGGTACCTATCTACATCTTGTTAATTAATCACAAACATTATTTACTGAAAGACATCCATCAAAAGTTTTCCAAGCGAAAACAGCAATTTACAGGAATTTCACAAAATGTTTATTTTTTCTGTGTAAAATGCATATCTACTATATCTTAATGTTGAACCAAATTTACACAGCACATAAAGTAAAAAAAATGTATTATAAAATCATTCGGATGAAAAACTGAAGCTCATTTTTCTTTTCGCGACTGTTCAGAACGTGAAATTCAGCCAAGTATTAACGCCATAACAGTTGGTCCGATTGTTGAGAAATGAGGTGTCAAATGCTCCTGAATAGGACGAAAGAAACGGAAGAAACAAAAATGCCAACAACAAACGTTTCTCGGGCGAGGCATTTAAATTAAATATTAAAACCTATGTGAGACATAAAAATAATACAACTTTGGTGAGAGGTTAATCTAATTTATTCACAAGGGAAGCTTCTTTTTGTAATATTGTACGCACTAACTGAGATATTTTTGTAACAGTAGAATTACATGAAATTGCGTAACTTTATTTTTACATCTCTGAAGAAAGCGTATGAGCGATTTTTCCAATACTTTTGTACTAAACTAATAAGTATGTATGTACTTACCTACTTAACCGCGGTTGTATCGTGATTTAAGGTATTATTCAATAGCTACCTACTTACTCACCTATGTGTGTGTTTCCCTAATAAGGTAAAGCAGATAAAACTTAAGTATAATAGGTATAGTTGGGTACTACTTATCGGTCGATTTATCGATAAGTTCTTCAAAGTTAACAAATCCGTACAACTAATGAGCTAATTAAAAGAAAAAACTTATTATATCAAAACTAATTTGTATAGGTATTAAGAAAAAGTACCTATTCACATTAAGCGTCCTTATTTGAGGTTATAATAGCTTTATATTTCTTAACGAAGACCTTTATATAACGCAATGGTGTATTGACCTTCTATAAAGGAAAATATACTTGTAGGAATATTGTAGTCGTTTCGCTTAGCACCGTTTGAGCTATTTACCAGCTTCCTCGCTAACAAAGAATGCTCCATAGCGCTATGTCGGTCGCTGCTCGCCGCTTTGTAGGTATTTTCCCATTTTCAAGATTTTCAGCCAGCGTTGAGGTGGCGTAACGACCAACACCACTTACAGTATTGACGGCACGACGGGCTCAGTGGCTGGGTTTGGCGATTCGGGTTGCGGGTTTGATTTTGACACGGAATTAATATTTGCATGACCTACAGATACTGGTTTTAGCTTCTTTTTGTTCTCAAGACACACAAACAAAACGTAATTAAAAGATGATTAAAAGTAATTTATTCAAACTGTAGGTACTGAGAATGACCACTTAATAAACGTCAAAGCGACACGAGACAGGCCAAGGCGCCCGTCCTTTACGACTTCCTAGTATTATAATTATAAAATATAATATATTTAGATTAAGTGTAACAAGCAAGTGTGCAAGTAACATCGATTTGTGAAGTTAATTTGATTCTATACAACAGTCAAAAACAAAGCAGGTAAGTAAAAACATGTCTTCTCTTAAAAAAATATGCCACTCAACGGGGCGTATCGATATAAACACTCTTGTAAAATTTTAAAGTTTAAATAAAACAATACTTTTGCCATACGTTATTAACCTGAAAAGAAAGGATAAAGGGTGTAAATGGACCCTTTTTTTTTTTAAGGTTGTAAAATCATCAAATGAGTCCTCCCACCCAGGGCAGAGCGGGAGGGACTGTCAGACTTGTACTGACTAAAATCCACGGTGTCCTTCAATAGCCCTTTATGTTCCAGGGTCACGGTAATTCTATGAGTCCCGCGACCCCGGCAGGCTTTGGCCCTCTAGAGGAGGGCCCCGTCATTATGCTGACACTCTTTGAGGCGCGCGTGGAACACAACGCGCCGTCGACCCGGGCATGGTCCATGGTCGGACAGCGAGTCGCCCATTACTCGCCGCCCGCATGCCCGCGCCTACGGTGGCCGGAGATCGTCTGCCGATGTCCGGCGCCGTGGGCGTCTACCACAGCGGCTGGGGTAGAGGGAGGACGCTGTCCTCTCCCTCACGCGGCCCGCCTCCTCCTTTGCGAGCATGACTGCTTCGCAGAAGGAGGCAACCGCTTCCCACTCCGTCTCGCCTCGCAGCATGGCCTCGACCAATGCCGGGCGCGAGAGGTCTCCGCCTATCGCCGCCGTGAGGACACGGCGGTGCTCTGCCCAAGCGGGGCAGTCCTGCACCGTATGCTCCACCGTGTCCTCCGGGCGGTCCTCGCAGTGGTGACACCCAGGCGTTTCCTCCTTCCCCATATGACACAGGTACCTCCCGAAACTTCCGTGTCCGGTGAGGACCTGCGTCACGCGGTAGGTCAGGACGCCGTGACGCCTATCCAGCCACTCCTTAAAGAGGGGCCTTACCGCCGCGATTGCGGCATGCCCGGTGTAAATGGACCCTTGACATAGCCGAAAGGCACTTGTTCTCCCTGTCTTTGCGATCATTTTTTTGTTCTAGACCATACCTGGGAACTGTCTAGTTACGGAGCTATTGGGGGTCAAAGTTCCAATTTCACAAGTTTTTTTTTAAATACCTACATGTTTTTAATGTAAGATTTTACTTTACACACCTCCACGACCCCCGTACTATTCAATCCATCCATCAGCACAATGCTTTGAGTGCTTTCCATCGAGTCCTACCGTAAAACGTGATTTTTCACCCCAAAAAAAAAGTCGAACATAAAACTGATTTCATAGACCAACTAGGACAAGTCAATCAGACTATCGACCAACGTTTTTTTTTTTTAAATCTATTATTTAGTTTAAACGTGTGTGGCAAGGATGTGTAATGAATTTATTTAATTTTTTGAGAGTGATTTCCCTGTAGGTAGGTATGTAGGTACATCGCCAAAGGCAATGCAAAATTCAATTTTCAATAATATAACGGAACTTAAATTCAGTAGGTAAATAGAATGATTCTGTTAAAAGCGTGTGAAAAGCCTCGCGAATAATTTAAACGCAACCCTTGATAGATAGCTGTTGAATATTTTACGCGGCTTTTTGTCTTTGCCAGTGGTAGAATATCATTTATTTATAAGTAGGTAGATAGGTAAGTACCTACATAGATATTGAAATAAATGCCGCCATTTAATTTACCCAGAGGAAAGCTGAGATAAGTAGGTACCTACCTATCTATTTCTCAATTTGTTTGACTCTTATTTAGATTGTTTTGTTCTATTTACAAACAATTGCTGTCAATCTTTATTCCACAGTGGTTAAGAATAAATGCCATTATGTATTTGTCACTATACATTATGTAAAGTCATGAGTAGGTAGTCGAATTATTGTGAACACATGTCCATAATATAGGTATGTCCCCACCTCGCGTGTTATTACTTAGGATGCCTTCCGTTATTATTATGTAGGTTCTATCTAGGTAGGTACTTGGGTAAATTATTACGTAACCACTAAATGTGAGTAGATACCTACCAACCTACTTAGGTTTAACTTGAAGGACAACATCGTTTACTTATGCATGACTTTCATAAGTCAAAGCTTTACCTAATTGGTAGTGGTTAAAAATACACAATAATATTGTGTATTTTTAACCACTACCAATTAGGTAAAGCTTTGTAAGTAAAGCTTCCATATTATGGACGTGTTAACATCAATAAACCACATTTGATTACATTACAATCCATGTTAAAGCTGGCAATGACAACAAAAAGGGGAATAAAATAAGTTATTGAAGCCCAATCAGCGTAATAAACATTGAGAGTTATTTCGATAATAATATTGCCGTTAATTGTTACGCGAACCAGTCCAATCCGCGCCATATTCCGCTAATGACGCACGATTGGATCGTAGCCTTCCGAAAATTATAAATATTTCATGCTCCATTCATATAATTTGATAATTTTATATCATTGTCGAAACTCACAACTTTGGCTATAACCACCGTTGCGATCATTCGAATAAATAGATTACGTTGGATAAAAAACAGGTGAGAAAAACACAAAACGTGTTCCCCGTGTGAACATCAGGCCTTTTTGTCGCATTCGTTATTTGTTAGCGACATTGTTTTTCAAAGTATATTTCATGTTCCGGATAAATTCCGTTCGGTGTGCAGAGTCGGCACCTCGAGGGTCATGTCAACATAACACAATCATAATCTAACCTTATCTATAAAGCTGACACGAACGGGGGAAATGCCGACATCGCACACCTTATGGCCAGTGTCCTTATCGTCACATATTTATAACTTTGGCTGTACATAACTGAATGGAAATATGCTGAATTCCAAGGAACAAAACAAAGTTTATATTAACTAGCCTAGATATTTTATTAAGTTTCAAGAAATTAAAGAATAACAAGGTTTTTGTGGCAGTTATCGTCTCGCTTCAGAGCTCTCGCCGACGAATGGAAACGGCAATGCCAGCTAATCTTGCTATTGATCGATTCCTATTCGAGTTTTGAATTGTGATCAAAAGCTCGTTATTTTCCGAGTAGATAAGGTTCGGCGCAAATAGTTATTAACTAAGTACTTATTATAAAATCATTCCCTACTAATACGTTTGAAATAAACCTACAATCAACGAATTTTAAAAACATGACAAATGTTTCAATAAATCCACGATGATTTAAGCGTGGACAGCTAAAAATGCTACTCTAGAAAATGACCCTGATATTAAATTATATTTCCATTCCATTTGATTTATTAAATTTTATGAAAAGGAATTTCATAAATTTTCCCTCCCTTTATTTGCATATACTTTACACCTGTTTATTAAAAACAGCGAATCATAAATTACTTTAGATTGTTGTATATAAAAAGCAATCTGAATCCAAATATCACTTGGAGTTGGAAGATGGCGAATATAATGGCTACGACGTTGTCCCAAAGTTCTTGCTAAAAGATAAATTACCTTCAGGAGAATAACTATTTACCTTCTTGTCTACAACAAGAAGGTAAATAGTTATTCTCCCAAGTTTTAAATTACTTTCATAACCAATGAAGTAGTAACCAAACATAGTTAGAGACGGGTAAGTCCCAACGCAAAATAAGCTACCTATGATGTACCTACTTAATCATCGCACTAATTTATGATGAAATGAGACATTATAAATACTTTTGAGTTAACTACACTTCAACTCCAATACGTCTGTAGCTTTGCGAGTCCACTTTTATAACATTTTTTCTGGCGCCCAATTTGAATAGGATAGCTTCATGAATGTGTTAAAAGTTTCTTATCCTTCAAACACTTGACACACGAATAGAAGGCTCGGCTTTTGGCCGTAACCAGCTTTACATTTTTAATGTGTAAACACTGTAAATGACAAAAAAAAAACAATTAGCTAGTTCACGTCCCTAAAACCGTACATGACATGTATCATTAGTAAGAATGAATTTTTGATGTCGGCTGTACCTTGGTAGGCATGGTACACCGTCAGTCACATCGGCTGGCGGTATTCCCATGCAATACACAATTACGAGTTCATGAAGGAAAACGTGGAAAAGTGGTAGTTACTCTACACCACAGCCTTAATAACTGTGCCACTATAGATTAAGTTATTGTATAAATTAATACCTATTGACTACAGCCGACAAGGTGTCGTCCTTTAATCATGTGAGTTTCGAAAAGGGGGGAGGGGCGTCAGAAAAAATCACGGTGGAAATCACTTATATCTTTCGTATAACGAAAACAATTAATTTGACGTGCAAAATTTTGTTTACCAATATCTCAATGAATTAAAAACAAGAGCGAGTGAATTTGTGCCTAAAAAATGCGTTATCTTTTTTTATTAAAACAGTTTGTAAACGATCGTTTGAATAATACGAAATACACGTGATCCTGGGAAGGGGAGGAGGGGTATCCTAAAACCTCACGACGTATCACCAAGAAGGACGGAGAGCTATAAAAGCAGCTTAAAAACCTCACGTGTTTAAAGGATGACCCCCAAGGAGTAAAACGAAATTAAAGATCGTTTTACAAGATGTCTAAAATTGTTTATCGAAATGTTTATTCCGGCCGTGCAAATTAAATGATACAATTATTAATTAAGTCTATCTTCACTAACAAATTTTACTTATTTTTTAAAAACGTTGCCCCACTCTTGGAATTTCTCCAGTATCGTGGGCGCGTTTACAAACATTTAAACATAAACAGACCCGGGACAACTACCTGTAGGCCATTCATAAATTTGTTCCGTACATAAAACGAGTAGGTATTATAGGTAATAGGAAGCTATCAGTTATCTACTATACTATGTTATGTACCTACTTTACCTGCCTCGTTCGGTCTAGTGGTCGCAATCGCGACTGCTGAGCATAAGGTCCACGGTTCGATTCCCGGGAGTCAGGCAAATTGTTATTAGGTTCTTCCATCAGGAATTTCTCAGGATACTCCACGGAATTTGAATTTGTGCTCAGTTGATGGCAATAGGCTCGCCCCCCATTACATGGGACTTAAAAATAACTGGCGAAATGTGGGTGTTCTATTAAGGAACACCTATGCCTTGCCCTTTACAAGGGATTACAAGCGTGATGTTATCTATGTTATGTACTTTAATTACAAAAACAGTCACAGTTCACAGATCAGACTTTCGAACCACACTTGGTCTGCTGTCTATTACTATACACAGCGACAATAATATGGTACGAACATTACGAACTTTGGACAACGTGTAAAGCCTCTACCTAGGTACCTACTCCTCATAATAGTTCCAAAGTTCAAGTTTGAGATAAACCGTAGGTACATAAATTAATTAAAAGATTAGTCAGTCATAATGATTCAGAAAAACGTTATATTCAGTACTAAGTAGATAACGTAGATAATATACTATTGTAGTTAAAGATAAAACGGATAACAAACAACATTGCACTCCGGCTTTCGTGCCTAATAGTCGTTTACTAAATTACTTGCCTGTGCTTCGTGTACTAAGTAGTACCCGTAAGGTGTTAAATATAGGAACTGCAAGTGTACCACACGTTTTTGTATCATCAAACATCCTGCACAATGCATTGGCGATCAATATGTTGTTATTTTGGTTCGTCGCGTGGAGAGACTAAAACAATTAGCTTGTAAGTACATTTCTATGCTATGTTACCGAGTCATTATTAACAATAGAACGGTGGAAGTTTTAAAATAAGTATTTAGATTTGTTTTTAGCGTTTAACTTACCGTTCTGTTCCTAGATTTCATCGATTTCCTGAGTACTATACTTACGTTAGTTGGTCTTGTTTCTTTCCGCTTGTTATTAAGGTGTATCTTGCACTGCGGTGCACTGTTACATTCATCTTAATAAAAGCTACATACAACAAGGTGTCTTCAAGAAAACAAATACATTAATTTTCCAGTGTGTTTAGTGCGACACGACAGAGTTTAGGGAACCACCTACACACGAATCATTATAATTTTAATAATCATTCGTTTTCCACGACATAGTGACTCCACATCCGCATGTTTGGACAGTGACGCACTTTAAAAACATCTTTTTGATACTTTTCTGACCAGGTTAGGTACAGTCGAAACAACTATGTTTTAAATAATCTGCTGCATGCTATCATTATGGCGGGATGTGTACTTTTTTATTGCAATCCTGCCTGGTCTAAACCATTTGTTACATCCTTTATATGACCTACCACACGTAATTCAAATAAAGATAGGTGCCAACTTACTTTCCTACTTAGAAAAAAATATCTTAGCAAAACGGTAGTATGGCAAATTGTAAAAACTTCAATTAAATTCAATAGGTTGGAAAGGAATGGGAGAGGCCTTTGCCCAGCAGTGGGATAGAATAGGCTAATATAAAAAAGGTGAATACTATTCAAAACTGTCAAATTCCGTTGGCCAATATATAGTCTTCTTCATATTATATTTTCAAATTCTACTGAAGAACAAACTTTTATAAGCACTTTGAGTAGGTCCAATCTTCCAGTTTTCTAGCTCATCCCTAATTCCATGTTCGACGACCATTCCATTAAGTATACTCCGTGGGGAAAAACATGCGTATTATTATTGTATTATTTTTCAAATAGTCCACACTATTTGAAAAAGAATACGATATTATGAGATTGAATGTGTGATGTGATTTATTTTAAATCATACGGGGTGGAAGGGACACCGACGCGAAAACGCATACCATGTAGGGACCAGCCGTTAGGTATCCCCTCATCTCAAACTTCTACCCTGTATAACTATGAAAAAAAAGGTCCGACACCCGATGCGGGAATCGAACCCGGCTCACGACACTTGACGCATTCTCTCAGAGCTCCCTCTGCCACGACAAGTCCGATACAGTTATAACAACGTAAAGCCAGTAGACAAACAAAGTGCATTACTTTTATCGATTTTACAGTGCAGTGTGAATTTATAACGTGACTAATAGTTTTAATAAAAAACGTAAAGATACAATAAAGTATCATAACGATGAATAATAAATCGAATGATTATTAAAACGATCTAGTAGTGTGTCACATTATTTGTTTTGACGTTTGCTTGGATACAAAATAACCTTATCTTGGTATCTTATAAACAGTTTTGTAAATATTATATTAATTGCATCAGAGTGCAGTGTTATAGTAACTACCCATTATTTAAATAACTCGGAAGCTGCCAAGGTACCTACATAATTACTATTAATATCAATAGAACGATGATACCATTTTGTAAAAACACGTGGTATTTTTACTTCAAAGACCTTACCTTTAGCCCTACATACAACCTTTTGTGCTGAACGTAGCATTGAAATAACAACGGCCGATGTTTTTACAATACTGCAGTCTAGATTCGACTGATTCGAGGCAATGTTTACATAAGTAGGTACTATAAAGTAGAATGTGTAGATAACAAACGAGACGCTGCGTTTGTGTCGTGACGTGAGCGTGACAGGTTATGACGCCTTACATTATTTTATACGTCACAGCAAGACTATGTTCAGCACTTTTAGACTAAGCAGCCTTGATGACTATTTATAGTATTGGTATTACTCACTAGAAATATTGTGCAGTAGGACGAAGGTCGGTATCGGTAGGCGGCACGTCAATTCGTAGGTACTACGGCTGGCCAGTTTAAGGGGGAAGCGCCAAGCTGACCCGCGAAATTCAAATTTTCTTACGTTTTTTACAATTTGCCGGTCAGTGTCAAGTTTTATGTTGAACAAAATATGATTCGCGACCGAAAAACGTATGTATTTACAAAATTGTAGTCATAAAAATCATCAAAACAACCCTCTAAATTCTTTTAATCCCATTTGATGATTATTTTATGAAAAAGTCATCCAATGGGATTATATAATATATACAAATATACAATACAACCCATTGATGATTTGTAGCGGTCGAGAATCATATTTTAATCAACATACAACCTGACACTGACCTGCAAATTGCAAAAAACGCAAGAATATTTAAATTTCACGGGCCTCCCAGGCGTATCCACCTTAAGGTCAGTAAATATATGTTACTCAATAGTTTTGAAAAGGATTTTAGTTACGACTAAAATCCTTTTCTTTGTAATATTCTAACCATGGTGATACATATGCATAGGTAGCAGTGGCGAAGGTTCCATATTATAGAACTCGATTCCTATCGGCTTCCCTTTGAAAAATGGCACACTCAGTATTCTATAGACAAATAATATAATTACATTAAAGATATGTACTCCGGCTTACCTCTTACAAAAATTGACCCTTCGCTACTGATAGGTAGGTACTTCCATGTTTGTAGCAGCTCAATGCGAATACGGGGCGGGCTACCGATCAGACGATGGCCGACTTGCTGGAGTGTTCAGTGTCCCTACACCTGCGTTTTAGAGGACTTACAGTCGAGAAACCGCGATTAACGTAGTCACCTGGGTATTAATAATTTGAATTCGTACCATCGATACGAAAGAAGATGAAGAACAGAACAATATTATTATTATTAAGGGGGAAGCGCGAGGTCTACCGTACCATCAATCTACCTTCTCATTTCAAGAGCATTGAAGTTATTAGCAACAAATGCAACAATGCATCCGATTTCGTAATGCGTCCTTGTAATGCACGTAGAATGTAGAAATATATATAATTAAACACGACTCGGAAACATGCCTTTTATAGATGCATTTATGTATGGTACTAATTTTACTTATCTTGTCTCTATGCATCATAGGGCAACCCGCGGCCAAGGTTATGAGTAGTTACCTACATACATGCCTGTTTTGGCATCTAACCAACAGATAGTTTCACGCGGCAAATTAAATTTCCCTATGTACAAGTTTCATTTTGCCGTAGCTTAGCGAATAATCATGACTAGTTTTCCCAAATAGCTTATAAGATTATTAATATTAAAGTTTATGCAATTTACAGAGTTAGTCGCGTTATGGAGCTACCACTAGTCAAGATTGTGCAAGGCGAGTTAAAGGGAGTCGTTTGCAGTGGTGTCGAGAATTACGTGGCGTTCAAAGGCATACCGTATGCAAAGCCGCCACTTGGAGAATTAAGATTCAAGGTGAGTAGCAAAAGAAGACATACCTACGCACTTTGTAAGGTTTTTTCTTCACTTCAAACGAAAGCATACCTAAGCATGCACATTAGTATTCACTCTGAGACTATGAGCATATTATTATGATGGTATTCGCGTAGTAGACACACCTAATGAAAATTTTATTTAGATACCACTCTGCAAGTATGTACATTAGACAACAAATTGTATTACCATCAAGTAGTTGCTTATCGTTAGTGGATTATGAGTTATAAAGTTTAGTACTTTTCATGTCATGATATAGCATTGTTTGTTACCAAAAGGCGGTTGATTTAATTTGCCTTTGTGGAACCCATGACCGAACGTTGTCAAGTTACTGAGATATCTACACCTTTTTTTAGGCACAGAAAGTAGAACATAGTACGAGAGTAAAGTATAGAATCCCGTCGCAGTATCGTTATCTGCCCATAACGAAACTTCACCTTCCCTCTACCTACTTATCAATTTGAACTTTATCGTATCTTTACAGGCACCGGAGCCCCCTGAGCCATGGCAGGGCGTCCGCGACGCGTCGCAGCACGGGCCCGTCTGCCCGCAGTACAACGAGCGATTGAACCGCATGGAGCCCGGCAGCGAAGACTGTCTCTACCTTAATGTCTACACCAAAACAATCACACCGCCCAATCCTCGCCCAGTCATGGTCTGGATCCACGGCGGCGGCTTCTACACAGGATCCGGCGACTCAAACTTCTATGGACCAGAATTCTTCATGGCACATGACGTAGTATTAGTAACAATCAACTACAGACTCGAAGTCTTAGGCTTCCTGTGTTTAGACACCGAAGATTGTCCCGGTAATGCTGGCATGAAAGATCAAGTCCTGGCCTTGAAATGGGTGAAGCAAAATATTGCAGCTTTCGGCGGCAATCCTAATAATGTGACCATCTTCGGCTGCAGCGCTGGGTCTGCCTCAGTATCCTGTCACATGGTATCCAAAATGAGTGCAGGATTATTTAATAAAGTTATTTGCCAAAGTGGAGTCTGTCTCAACGAGTGGAGCATAAATATCTATGCACGACAAAGATCTTTTCAACTTGGCAAACTACTGGGTAAAGATACAGACGATCCAGCAGAACTTTTAGAGTTCTTAAAAAGCGTGCCAGCGTCTTCCCTAGTTGGCATACAATTACCGACCTTAGAATTACAATATAATGATTTAATGGACAGTATTCTATTTGGTCCAGTAGTCGAAAAAGTCGGTCATGAGGAAAACAAGTTTTTATCTGAATTACCATTACAATCAGTGAAAAATGGGCAAACAGCCAAAGTGCCTCTCATATTAGGATACACATCAGGCGACGGGATAGAACTAGCAAGAAAACTGCCTCTTACAGCACCCTTTTTGTCCACACCGGGCGCTGTTGTTCCGCGAGAATTAAAATTGAAATGGGAACCAGAAAGAACACAGAAAGCCGACGGAAGGATACGAAAACAGTATTTTAACGATCAACAGATTTCGATGGAACTGATACAAGAATACTCGGATTTTGAAACAGACAGAGTATTTCTGTACAATATTCTTAGGTTTGCACGATACCACGCCCAGTATACTTCAGAACCAGTTTACTTTTACGAGTTTGTTGCAGAAACCGAGAGGAATTTCACCAAAAAGTCTTATAATATGGATTCACTGAAAGGTGTTTGCCACTCGGATGATTTGGCATTTCTTTTCAATGTAACATGCATAGATATACCACCAATGACAGATGAATCTCGAAAGATCATAGATAAGTTTGTGCGACTTTGGACAGATTTCGCTAAAACCGGGTAAGCATTGCATATTTCAATAATCTAGTAGTGAAATAAAATAAACTAAACAAAGTAAATCTGCCAACTCACGCCCTACTCATAAGCCGGTGCTGTTACCACTTGGCTAAATATAATAATTCTCCAAAAAAAAGCTTTGATTGAATTGATACAGTTCTTCTATATTATTATATTTTCACGTCTATGATTGATTTGTACCAATAGGGCATATTTTTAATTGAACTATTTGTTTTTCCAGTAATCCTACTTCAAGTGGAGCAGTGGAATGGAAACCATTCAACGAAACGGAACGAAACTACTACTCCATAGGAAAACAACTCGAATGCAAAAGAAACCCGAATAAAGATAATATGACTTTCTGGGAAGACATTTATGACGAATCAAAATTAAATATAAATAGCAAATAATATCTAGCGGCTACTTAGTATTCCTAATATCACAGTGATCAATGCTTTAAAGTGGCTTATTTTAAGATCTGTCTTGTGTACAAAGTGCACTAATTAATTCAAAAGGTTTTAAGGCTGTAGGTAAACAAAGAGCAGTATTAAAGAAATTAAACTTATATTGATTTTTCAAATTCCACATTTTCTTACAAATACACTGTCCGACATATGGGTGCTCAATATCCCACAGAATCTTAAAAGATGACATCATATCATATCTAACATACTTAAGTTAAAAATATGCTATTAAACTAAAAATACATTCTTAATGGAAGTCACACACTTCTTAATTACAATATTAGGGACACTATTGAACTAATATCAACCACATTCAATCCTTACATAACCTCGTATAATATTATTATCCAGACAAAATTAAATATAGGCCGCAAAGAGATGGCGAAGTAGACCGGATCTCAGGATGGATGAAATGGCGACAGGTCACTGGAACAACATGCGATACACGGATGCCCCTCAAGTTATACGGGAAAATATACTAGTCCGTGATTAGACCTGTCGTACTGTATGGACATGCTATGCTAATGCGGCTGTGAAGAAGATGGATGAAAAAAGATTGCATGTAGCGGAGATGAGAATGTTGAGATGGATGTGTGGAGTGACAAGAATGGATAGGTAAGGAATGAGTATATTAGAGGAAGTTTGAAAGTGGCGCCAGTTACAGAAAAATTGAAAGGAAGTCGTTTATCTTGGTATGGACTACTAATGAAGAGGGATGAAACGCTTGTGACTAAAAGAGTGATGGACATGAATGTTGATGGATGGAGAAGGAGAGGAAGGCCAAAGAAAAGATGGATGGATTGTGTGAAGACTGATATGAAAGAGAAAGGAGTAAATGATGCCGTGACGTCTGACAGGGGAGAATGGAAGAAGAAAACGTGTTGCGCCGACCCCAAGTAGAATGGGAAAAGGGCTGGAAGATCATGAAATATAGGCCGCACATAGTGCTAACAAAACCAGTATAAGCAGGCCTCTTATTCCGTTGAAACTGCCTTGTAGCATTAAGCCGGCCTGTGTACCACTAGTACCCCTGCTATACATGAAGTTTAAATAAATAATCCCCATACTGCACTAGGCCAGCTCAAGGACATGAAACACTATAATATATAACTTGTATGGGTAGAGCTAGCATGCACAGGGGACTTATTGTTAAGGATATATCTAACCAGTAACATGGAATTGGGAGTGATGGGAACATTGCACATTTACTAAATCCATATAGTCAGGCTGGACATGAACCAAACCTATGTACTAAGTATAAGCTGAAGTATCCAGTGTGTCTCCAGTAGTAACTAGTAAGCCATTAGGACACCAACGCAGCAAGCCGCGGAAAACTTGCAAAAACTAATCAAAGTGTAAGAAAAAGTATTGCTTTGATATTGCAGCCGTAGGCGTTGGTGTGCTGACGGTGTTTGGGTAAAATATATAGTATACATATAAATATATGATGTCAGTGTCGACGCACCTCGTGGACAGTACAATTGTATAAAGTGATTTATGACGCTCTCTAATACATGTACCATCTGTGGAGGTTCGGTCAGTAACGTCCGGAGCGCGAGTTGCGCGGCGGGTCCCTGCGCCGGTTCTCGCCGCCACCACCGCCGCCCACGCCGCCACCGCCACTGCCCCCGCCGCCCCCTCCGCCGCCTCCGCCGCCGCCGCCACCGCCACCACCGCCGCCTCCGCGGGAGCGGGAGCGGCGGCGACGGTCGCGCGATCTGCTGCGAGAGCGACGCGAGCCTTTGCGACGGGAGTACAAGTATCTGGAACACAATGATATGACATTGAAGATAGAAGAGAAGGGGGACAAGGACATCCAATGCTAGGGTAGAGTTAGGCTTCCAATTATATTATAATAGATCGTGAAAATATATATGTGAACTAAGAAGGGATGATTCTATACAACAGCATTTTTTAAGAATGTTTGATGAACATTTAAACGTTACTCAGCGATTGCACTGATAAGACAACATGTTTCAACTAAGAGAAGAGAGTGAGAAATAGACATTTTAACATGTTTTTATGTGAATGTTTTGCAGTAACATAACACAAGCAGTGTACTATGTATAAACAAACTAGGTCAGTAATCAACTATTTGAGACACAAAATATTTGATTAGAAATACGACAAATACAATCTGCAATAATTACATGGTTTACCAAGACTTAGTGCAATTTGTTATCTAACTCTCATACTGCTCAGAGGTATTTTATAACAAGAAGTTAGTTATACACACAGTTCCTTCCTAGACCCTGTAATAATTCCTTACAATTACCTAAACAAAACTAGGTTAAGTAAAAATTACCATCCTCAGTTGGATAAAAAAGGTTTTAACCATCAGAAAAGTTTAGCAACTAATATTATATGTATATAGTTATGGCTCTGAATCAGGGCCATGAGAACAACCACTGCTTTCCTCTAAATAAGTAGACTACAAGTGTTCCATTTTTTTTTTTTTTTTTAAATCCTGAAATGACTCCTTCCGCTCTGGGCAGAGCAGATGGGAGTGTCAGACTTTTACTGACTAAAACCCATTCATGTTCCTTCTTTGCCCATTGTGTTCCAGGGCCACGGTGTCTCTTTCGAACAGTCCTGCAGCCACGGTTACAAGTGGTCCTAGTGAATACAATTCGTTCATTCACTGACACACAACGCACATCCATAACTGCTGGGTTTACATGTTGAAAATTTTGCACAAGAGTTCCTTTTATAATTAAGGTGATCAGTAAGCAACGATTTTTGGAAATTCATAAAGAAGTTAAATAGGGGATGAAAGTTTGTATGATGATCCCCATAGAGTCAGTCAGTCAATAAAACTTATGACTCACCTTCTCAATTCTCTAGAAATAGGCTTCAAGTGCATGAAGTTGCAGAAGCCACTGCGGGTACACTCCCCCATCTCATACTGACGGCAGCAAGCTTCACGGAAGTCCGTCACCGGGGACAGCTCGGCGTACACTGGACGACCACCAAACCAACGGTTGTTCAGGTCATTTACCGCCTTCTCTGCATCCTCCTCGCGTCGGAACTGGGATTGGTATAATAGGAAAGATTATTGGAATGTGATGATGTTGTCTTGATTTTAATGTGGGTTGCCAGTTAGTAAATCCTCGTTTTTCCAAACTTCACAGTTTTGCGCTGAAGAGTGTGCCTAAGGAATGGAAAGCAGCTTTATGTTTCTATGTATTTTGAATTGGGCGTTGATAGCTGCGCTCTAGTATTTTACTTTTGTAGCTTTCTCCGTTTTTCCAGTGTATAAAGTTTATTTGGAACAACTTAAACATTGTTCCAAATAAACTTTTTTTTTATATTTGATGTTGTAAATCAGTGCTTTGCATTACCTAGCCCCTCTTCCCCAATTCTTCTTTAAACGGGGTCAACTAATGTTGGATATTGACTACTACTTCAACTTGGATATTACTATGTTTGTATAGCCCAAAATCAAAAGATTACACGGCATTACATTATTTCTAATTGACAATGAATGGACACTGATCGAGAACTCACCTTAATATAAACATTGCCAACTAGGTGGTCACCCAGATTGTCACAAACATTCATCTCCTCAATCTCTCCGTACTTGTCTTCACACTCAACAAACACATCTTCGAAGAAGTTGTCATAATGCTCCTGCATCTCTTCATCAGACACATTTGCCACAACCACTGGAAGCAGAAAACATTCAAGTAAAATATCAAACCCAGGTTTTATACGCAATACTAAATTTTATTATTTTTAAACCTTTGTATACCCTAGTCAAATTTTATAACCGGGTGTACAGTCTCACAGACCGAAAGTTTCAAACTCAATTTCAGTTTTTTTTTCTTCAAATGCCTTATTCAAGGATATTATAAATTCTCTGGAAACATAGTATGAAGTATCATAAAAATTATAATATACTGCCTATTCATAGGGGTCATTTGGTTGCAAATGATCTCACCTACATCCCCTTAACGCATTGCTGTCATATTACCAGTAACCCTGTATAAGTATTAGTATGCACCCATTTAAGTATATGAATTTATGTCAACAAAATGGTTTTTACCTTATTTTTTTTTTTGTACTCTATCAGAATGCTATTTGACTCAAACTGACTGGAACTGGTTTTGACTGGTAGAGAATGCCTTGTGGCATTAAGTCCGCCTATGTACCACTTGTACATGAAGTTTAAATAAATAAATAAAATTGAATGCAAAAAGGGGTTAACTAGAATTATATCTTTTATAGAACATCAGACTATTGACCTCACTTGTGTTGTGGGCATGCCCATTGTGCCCACTAAGGTGGATCCACGCTTGACTTGTTAGTATAGGAAGGTTAAAGTATTTAATTTTAAAACATGCTAGGCTATTTTAATGCCTGTGGAGACAATGATTATGAATAATTGAGAAAAGTACTTACAATGACTGCCATCGGCAGATTTGGCTGAGTTCTGAGGATTCACATACAGATTTTGTAACAGCACAGTTTGTGAAAAAGTTGGTTTGTTATGAATACGAGAGCAGCGGTCTCCATGTCGGCATGCCCCGATTTTAAAGTAGAAGGAACAGTTGACTCTGGAAAACAAATTATACTGACATAAATCAAAAGTCATAGGAACTTCAACAATGTGGTATTTTTTAATGCAGGATACATTTTACGTCAGTATGCAGCCCATGTCTGTGAAGCTGATTTGGTGGAGGAGGAAGTTACTGTGTAGCAGCCACATTCAGCATCCTACAGTAAAGCATCTGGTCTCCCATAATAATCCAAAAACTAACCTCTATTTCTTGCTAACATATTATTTTGAATGTGTGAGAGGATGACTAATTAAATCCACATCTTTGAGCTTTCTAAAACGAAATGTGTACTTACTTATCCTTTTCTGTTCCAAATATAGCAGCTAAATACTCTGCCATTCTGAAACACCGACCAGCACGGTCGCTCTCCCCTTATCAGCCGAAGTAAATAAACTTGTCTTGATTTAATTACTTGATAACAGGCATCTAAACTAAACTGTATCGATAAACACTGAGAGAACTTTGTTGAACGCTATACTTGAAAAACAAAATTTTACAAAACCATCATCATATTCACGACAACCATGTCACCATTCACCAAGCCATGAATGAATGAATGAAATGAACATGAATGAAGAACTTAGAAGAACATTTGTCAACACATTTCTTCTGTAGTCTATGATGGGTTGAGCAGACTAACCATAGTATAAATTTATACAGTATTGTGACTCAGTCATGTCCTTGAAATAATTACCTAAAGCCGGGCGGTACGTTCGCAAGGGACAGGGCTGCCGCGCTTACTGTATTTTAATTTCACCTACTTAGTTGAGTTTCTTTTTAGTTTTGTGATTGTAACTATTATATTTTTTATAAAAAAAAGGAAGTTAGTTGTGAATGAAATAAGAAAAAAAAATTCAATAAAAATACAAGTCGTGTCCTTTGATTAGTAGATTTAATTAAAATTAGGAATTCGAGACTTTTTTTAACGTGAGCATAGGTACCTAAATCACTCGTATGTCACTTTTTTCACACTATACACTTATTTATTTATTAATTCAGGTATTTTACTCGGTGGGAAAAGCGAAATACCTACGTATTAAAAATAAACCAATTACGTATCTACTAGTAGGTATAAATAAATTATTTTATAGTCTTACCATTCGCAGTTTCCAGGTAATTTAAAAAATGTTATCACTGGATGCGTTGTTAAAGAATTCAAGCAACCAAAGACAGCACAATATACTCTATTATAA
Source organism: Noctua comes (assembly GCA_963082995.1). Taxonomy (NCBI): domain Eukaryota; kingdom Metazoa; phylum Arthropoda; class Insecta; order Lepidoptera; family Noctuidae; genus Noctua; species Noctua comes. The sequence goes on from OY720277.1 coordinate 6,420,493, forward strand.
CTCTTTGGTATATTTAGTAAATACTTGTTCTTATTTCAATCAAATATTCACAAATCGCACACTTACTGCTTACAAAACCATCACAACGTTCGATCGTCAGTGCGGCGCATTCGTGACTTCTTGGGTACCGAGTGGGTACCAAACTCGAGGCATACAGGTATGACTCGCGTTCCGAGCGTTTGTATGAAGATACAGTACTGTTGATATTATTACCGTGCTTACACTAACAGCACATCAGCTACTACGCTATGTATTCCTGAAACTAAACATTATTTTGTACATAATAATATAATTATTATCGACTATGGTTTAAATTAGTGATTTTATATGTGAAAAATAATTAATTTCTATCGATTTTTTATTTGTGTGACTTTTATCTGCTTGAAATGTACGTTTCAAGACAGATTTTGACATCACTAGCAACAATTAGGCGGAAAAATCTGTGTTTAACACACACTTGAGTTGTCGACCCAGTATTATATTGATGCTCTGTGTTGTCGACGATCAAGCAACATTACATTATAAATGAAATATGGCTCAAGTCCCTACATGACATGTATACCTATCTAAAGACACTGGAGCATCATAGAGGATGAGCATAGTGTTGGAGAAGTTGAGGTGAGGGTGTGAGGGTTAATGAAATGTCAAATTTGTTCTGTCACTGTCAATGTCAACAACAACCTCTCACTTTACAATTTTATTAGGTTCTACAGTGGGTGCTCGTCAGTGCGGTAAATTTAAAATTAGTTTTGCAGTTGTGAAATGAATGTGTTAAAATGACTTACAATTCCTCACTGGATACTTTCTGCGGTTCTACGTTTTGGGTTAGTAAACATCGTAAATCAACAAATGTTTTGTATTAAATGTTGTGGCTTGCAACCAGTAAAGTTTTTGTTAGTCTTTCATAAAGTTAATTTTATTTTTTTGTTACAACATTATATTCTTCAGCATAAATCCTGCCCAACCACTATTAATGCTTAAATAAATAAGATGTAGGTTAATGAAATGTTGTGCAATTCGTTTTCCTCGAATGCTACAAAAAGTGGAACAAAACAGCAAAAACACTACATTCATCTTAAAACTTTTGAACAAACTTATTTTGTTATAAACATAAGATAGCATCACGCCTGTAATACCCGAAGGGTTAGGCAGAGGTGTACCTAATAGTCCACCCACATTTCGCCAGTTATGTTCAAGTCACATGTTGTAATAGCCGCGAGCCTATTGCCATCAACCGGGCACAAATCTAAACTCAATGGCTACTACTGAGAAATTCCTGATGGAAAAACCAATTTGTTATAAATTCCAGAATACCATAAGTAAGGTAAATAATGCACACTAAAAAAAATATATCAAGACTGATTGATTAAGCATCAACAGAATATCCTCAGCAGATGTCTAAATGAATGAACCAGTGGATTTAACAAGAATCTTTTTTCCGACTTTTTCTAAATATTCATTGTGTAGGTAAGCCAGATTGCACCACAAATGAAAAAGATGACTTCATAAATGTGAACTAACATTTTAGGATAGCAACTTAACATGGTACACAGCCAATCCTGACTTCACACCATGTTTTCAAAAGACAGTTCTTGTATGGGTACCATGCATGTATCTATGGGTGGCAGCCCTGATTGATATCTACCACATAGTGAGCAGCAAGGAGGGCAACATACCCTGGAACAAATTAAATATAGGCAAGCTCACTATAACATGCCTGTTAGTAATATTGCAAATAGTCAACCTGGTCCGAATTACATATGAATCTTCAAGAGAAGGAAACAGTATTTATGATGCAGATTTTTATGATCCAGTTGTAAAGTTGTTAACTTTGGTGAGTACTTCAATATTTTCACTTGATAAATCAATTTTAGTTTGAAACTTACAACCCGAAACTCACCTAACTACTACTACTACTAGTCTTAACTTACAGACTGGCCTCAACTTACTCAACATTAATAAGTAGTAATCCTTATCTACCGCAAAATTTTGTGGGAAAACTGTGTCTTTATTTTAAATACCTACTTCCTTAAAAGTAGGTAGGGAGATATCATTTTCCTTATGTTGTCTATCTTATCAAAAATAGAAGTAAAGGTCACTGGGCAAAAATGTATGGGACTACTTCAAAGACTATTCAGTCTATGAAGTAAATTTAAATAAGACACCCATAACAATCCTATTGTATTTACGGCGATTTTTAATTTGCTTCATTTTCAATCTTTTAGCGATTTACATATTACCTATGGCTATATGTAACTCGCATAAGTCACATTAGTGGTGGACTTTTGGACCACTTTCACCGCTCATTGTTTTTTTAGTAAGCACCGAAGTAGTTAGATATTTAATTTTAATGTTATAGTAGGCACTTGAGAAACCCTTCATAACTGTTTAAACAATAATAAAGTTTTAAACTTTGTGCCAAAGAAAACATAGGCAGAGCTACTACACAGGAGGCGAGTAGTTCAGGATTAGCGCCCATGGGCGCCGGCAGAATTATTTTCATGGGCATACATTTTCAGCTCTGCATAGCGGGCTAAAAATTTTGCTCCTCACCTCGAAGAGGGATTTCGGTTTGGTTTTATTTTGTCCATTCACATAATAATGGGAGTACCGTAGTGTTGATTTGTACAGAAAAAACTAAAGAGTTGAGTGAATACAACCGAAGGGCGAGTGTAGCGAGCTCGAAAATGTTACACCTCGCCTAGAATAGGTTAGAAGTTATTTTGACGATCGACACGAGTTACTTAGGTACTTTGAACTAAAGATGCAAAAGCGACCCCCTTCCTGCGTCCATACACTTGCCAAACCTTTTAGGAACGCACTGATTTACGGTACCTACCAAAATTAAACTTGTAGGTACTTGATACTATATAGATATATCATCAGTATCATCACTACTAAACCTTGACGATAAGAACTCGAAAATAGAAACGTAGAAGTAAGTTTAATATCTAACTAGTTACGTAGATATCGCGTTCAGTCAGTCAGTCACGAATTGTTCAATTACGTGGTGTATAGACAAACGACTAAAGTTCAAGAGGCAATAATTGTTACTAGTAATCTGGATTGCAAAATAAATTGTATTACTTCAACAAGATACCTACGTCAAAGATTTCCTGTTTTTTCAATCTTAACATGTTTCCTTCAATATTGATATCTTTTACAGATGTTATCAGTAACATTATTATGTTACAACCGTAAATATGGCATCAAGACCTCTGGAGTGCTGTTCTTTTTCTGGTTATTCCTCATCCTGGCTGGTCTCCCGCAGCTCAGGTCTGAGATCGTGCACTACGGTTCAAACGCTGACACGTATGCCAGATATAGTTTTGGCAGTTATATCTTGTACTATACTCTGATAGTAATTATGTTTATATTAAATTGTTTCGCCGATATGCCGCCTAAAGACACACCTTATGATTATAAAGAGGTAAATCGTATTCTAAATTCTTAAGACTTCAATAACCCGTCATCTTCCCGTGTCTAATATCATCTATTTGAACCAACAGACGACATCCCCAGAGAACAGAGCAGGCTTCCCAAGTCGGCTAACATTTAGCTGGTTCGACCCGCTCACTCTAACAGGCTTTAAAAGAAGTCTCACTGAAGAAGACTTATGGCCGTTAAACCCTCAGTTGAGCAGCAAGGAAGCTCTTCCTAGATTTGATAAATGCTGGCAGAGAGCTTTGAGAAAACGAGAAAAGTAAGTATTGGTTATTTAAACACAATCATCTCACCACGCTCATGTATTACAAACATCTAAAAAACTACATAAGTAGGTATGTGCTAGGACTGCTGGACATAGGTATTAATTTGTTCCCTGCTTGAATCGCACCAGGTGACGCATGGTGTCATGTCGTGTATCGAAGAAGCCATCACTCAAAACATTTCAAACACAACGACACCCCAATACCGGGGGATATGCGGGCGTCGTCGTGTAACTCCAAACATAAAAGCTATATAATATGTATATGTTGGTTCACAAAATAGGTCACGGAATATTTCAACTGAATAGTGAATGATATTTAAAACTTCCGACTTTTCGTCTTCCTTCAAAATAAAAGTAATTCTGATGAAAACATTTTATTAGCGGGTTCTGATTCAGTTCATGTCATGAAAAAAACGTGTTGCGCCGAACCTAAGCAACATGGGCTAAGAGCAGCAAGATGATGATGATAAAATTCAGTTTATGTCTCTTCATTAGCTATTATTTTTGTGGGATCCGAACTTGACGCGGGCGAAAAAAAACGCAGGCAAAAAGCTAAACATGTTATAAAGTCAAAATGATGTTACTATTCTCCCCATAATTCCAGCAACGCGAATGCTTCAGCCGGTGACGATTCCCCTGAAGTTCAGAAGCAAACCAAGAAACCTATGAACTTATTGCCCGTGGTCTGTTTAGCTTTCGGAGGACAGTTCTTGTTTGCCGTGTTCCTCAAGGTGATCCACGATTTACTTTTTTTCGTGCCGCCTCAATTACTTAGGTAAGTACTCATAGAGTTGCCTTGACTTATTATTATGTTAAGCAAAAAACTAACGCGAAATGTAAGTTATCTCACTTCAGTTTCATCCTTATGTGCCTTCGCATTTCTCATTGATTGTCACTTTGACATTGCGTTGCCGCAACGTCAGCGTTGCGCCTGCGCAGCGTTGCGCCTGCGCAGCGTGAACCTACGTTCAACGAACGCGTACACTAGCCTTTCGGCCAGTACGAATACACGAAAAAACTTTGACACTGTATTACAATCAAAACTAACTGAACAATGCAAGGTTCTGTCAACACCAAAAATGTACTTTGCTTTTTTATGATTCGCATTTAGTTTTCGTATAACTGCGTAAACCTATTGTTGGCAAGTTACTTAATCATGTTTACCAAGAGTGTTGTAACTGAAGTGATCAAACGGTAAGACAAATAATGAACTGCAAAACAAGTACGATAATTATTATAATCCGCAACATTTATTTTTTTCAACGTTGTGATATTTTTTATTGCAGTCATCTCATTGGATTTATTCAAAGTGATGATCAACCTGTGTGGAAAGGCTATTTGTACGCTGTCGGTATGTTCGGATGTGTCCTCGTACAAAGTATGTTCCTGGGACAGTATTTCATCAAGGTAGCTATAGTCAGCATACAAATCAAAAATTCGCTTTGTAGTGTTGTGTACAAGAAAGCTCTAACATTGTCTAATGCAGCACGGAAAGAGTCCACCGTTGGAGAAATTATTAACTTAATGTCCACTGATGTAGACAGGTAAATACATTTTGTTGAAATATATTTTTTTAGAGTTACGGAGTCTAATGGCAAAAACGGAACCCTTATAATTTCATTATGTTCGTCTATCCATCTGACTGTTTGTCTGTATGTCACTCAGCCATTTTACTCTAAGTATATTTGTCAAGGGAATCTTTATTCTGTGCATTGGGAAATTTTATGAAATAGAAACTTATCTTTCCGGCCAATAATATCAATATCGTGCATGCATAAACATAAATCGTGACTACGCGACGGAACCCTTCACAGTGCACATGGACTTGGTGGGTTTTTCTTGTTGTTATTGTTAGACGAGTAAGCAGATTTATACTACCTTTGGTGTCTAATATTTAAAACCGGGTTTAAAGATAAGATAACATAAATACTGCAACGCAGAACGATGAGCATCAGGCTCCAATTAATTACCAAATCGTTGTGTCTAAAACTGACAGAGTGACTAATTCCGTGAAAAGCTCAAACCATTTACCTATTATTGTTCATTATCTTATCGTAACAAAGTAAACATTCAATGTTCGGAACGAATAAACGACCTTGAAGCACATCAGTAGATAGAATAGATACCGTTCAAATCATCTGCCCAGACTACTATCCCAAGCCTTATGGAGCCTACACACCAAAGCCTAGGCAAGTCGGCGATATGTCAATTGTACGTGTAGGTACCCAAGTTTTCGATACGCTCGGCTCGTGTGTAGGCTCCGTTAGTCCCCAGGTTCGAACGTGGCATAAACCATTGTGAAATATTTCAGGTTCAGTGATTTAATCTTCGTAAACTTGCTATGGTCTGCTCCTCTACAAATTGCCCTAGCCCTGTATTTCCTTTGGGGCGTGCTGGGGCCCTCAGTCATGGCCGGTTTAGCCGTCATCATCGTACTTATGCCCATCAGCGGGGTTTTAGTTGGATATCAAGCGAAGCTGCAGACTAGCCTGATGCACCAGAAAGATCAAAGAATTAAGCTTATGAGCGAAGTACTAAATGGAATTAAGGTAAGATACCTCAAGGAAACCATCTGGTGTTAGTCTAGCGTAGGCGTTTGTCGGATGTAAACGCAGTGCAAACGCTATAAAAAGTCGACGTTGCGTCAACGCGACATGTTTTCAATTCAGCCTGGGAGCTGAAAAACTGCTCTTAATTATAAAATCTTATTTTCTATCAGGTCCTCAAAATGTACGCATGGGAAGGAAGCTTCCAAGATCATATTTTAAGAATAAGAAACAAAGAATTGGGTATACTCAGAAAGCAGGCATTCTTGAATTCAGGAATGTTATTCGTGTGGATTTGTACACCTTTCTTAGTAAGTATTGGATGACTGTTGGATTAATCTATTGCTGGATTGTTACCAACGACATAATTTAATCTATTGAATATTGTCGATTAGGTATCCTTGATGTCATTCACATGTTTCGTGCTGGTAAATGACACGGAAGTACTCGATTCTAAGCGGGCATTCGTGGCATTGTCCCTTTTCAAGATACTTCGATCCCCAATGTCCATGCTGCCTAATGTGATATCGGATGCTATAAAGGTTGGTGAACTACTTATTTCACCTACCCTATTTACCTTGGCCTTTTATTTTAATTTTGAAACCATTTTTGTACAGACCGCAGTCAGTATAAAGAGGCTCAATAAATTCCTGAATTCCGAAGACTTGGATACCAGCGCAATAGAACACAACTCAGATGAGAGTAAGTACCATGTTGCAATTCTGTTTACCACGTCACAAGCCATTTACAGTCGACAAAAGAGAAAAGTTGGCAAGCAAAAGTTTGTAGACACTTTTGTCGAACGCTAATGACAACGACACTTGGAAGCAATCTTCATGAAATCAATTTTTAATTGTTTTTTTAGAAGATCAAATCGTGGTCGAGAAGGGTCATTTCACGTGGGGTGACGAGCCAGTTCTAAAGAACTTAAATCTGCATATCCCTCGCGGTTCCTTGGTTGCGGTTGTGGGCGGCGTCGGGTCGGGCAAGACCTCTCTACTCTCTGCCTTGCTTGGAGATATGGACAAAATTTCTGGACGCGTTAATATCAAAGGTAGGAAGGATTCTTCTACAAAAAAATGGCTATCTGCTACTTGAACCTTGTGTACTTGAACATAAATAAAATTAATCTTCCAGGCAACATTGCATACGTCTCTCAGCAAGCTTGGATTCAAAATGCTACACTTCAAAATAATATCCTGTTCGATCGGGATATGGACCGAAACAAATATAATAAAATATTAGAGGCCTGTGCGCTCGCGACTGATTTAGAAATACTTCCCGGAGGGGACCAGACTGAAATCGGTGAAAAAGGTATGAATTATTGATCATTGAATTTGTTACTCAGAATGTTAACGGTTTTGTAATGCTAAGGAAAATCTTGGCTGTTGTAAAAATACGATTGGTTTCTTTAGTACTTTCTAAAAAATCAATCGTCTGCCAACTTGTGCAAAGCTTTGCAGGAGGTAAGTAATTGTTGCGTGCAAAAATTATATTTTACAGCTATTTTTATATGCCAATCAAAGAATAGCGGTTAGTAGCAGATCTATCGATTTAAAAAAATGAGATTGCGATGTCTGAACATGATTTTTAACAAATTAGGTATAAACCTGTCCGGCGGTCAGAAGCAGCGCGTGTCGATGGCGCGCGCGGTGTACTGCGACGCCGACAACTACTTCCTGGACGACCCGCTCAGCGCCGTGGACTCGCACGTGGGCAAGCACATCTTCGACCAGGTGCGTGTGGTGTGTAGTGTGTGGGAGCGGGACAGCGGTAGACAGTGAGTGATGCCTCTCCCTCGCACAGGTGCTGGGGCCCAGCGGACTGCTGAAGCACAAGACGCGCGTGTGGGTGACGCACAACGTGTCGTACCTGGCGCACACGGACCTGGTGGTGGTGCTGCGCGACAGAGAGGTGTCGGAGGTCGGCTCCTACAAGCAGCTGCTCGAGAAGAAGGGCGCCTTCGCTGACTTCCTGCTGCACCATCTTACGGTTGCAGAGCAGTCGGCGTCAGCTGAAGGTTAGCTTGGAGGATGTTTTATGGTAATCCTTAAAACAATATTAGCACGATAAAATGTAAACGCGTGATTAGTATTCGCGCTTCTTATATAAAGAATAAAAATCTAGTCAAATAAATCTGTGCTTAGAACTTTATCTTAAAACCTTCAAAACTCAGTTCGTGGTATTTTATTCAGCATTCAATTTTCCGTGTGCAAATATATTCATGATGTTAGCTCGCTTGGATATCAGAGCTCCGCTCATCCAGACATGGTTCATTTTACTTTTCTATTTGATAGCAGAATGAATAGATAACGTAACATCTGTTGTTGTTCGGAGTCAACCCAAGAACGTAATTGTGAAACGCATGTCATGCGTGAAGGCCGCTAAGGAACAGTCACATAACGACATAATTGACCGTTTACTGAAATATTCCCGCAGATTTGGCAGTCATCAAGAACGATTTAGAGACCAATCTTGGTTCAGAATTTCATCGTAAATTGCAATGGGCTCGTTCGTTGTCAACGGGGGCTTCAGATACAGAACCCATGGATGCAGGTAAATCAAGGATACCTACGCATACTAAAACTCTTTAAGACAGAAACAAATGACCAAAAACAATACATTTTGTAGGTGACCACGTCGATGCAGGAGCTAAGGAAAAGGTGGACAAAGAAAAGAAACCAATAGACGAGAATGCACAATTTGAGGGGCTCATTGAGACCGAGAAAACTGAAACTGGAAAAGTAAGCACCTTCTTGAGTACTGCTAATTGACGTTGGCTGTTTTAAGGGGAAAGTGCCAGGGTCAATGGGATAAAATTAACTTCGAATTAGAGGGTTGTATTGATGATTTTAATGATTAGGTCTTCTTCTTATCGCATCGATGTTCCTTCCATATTAGACGGTTTGGGCCCAGTAGGTGGCCACGTTTATTGCAGCGGCAGAGGCGCTATTCAAGTCGTCAAGAGTGCAGGTAAACGAACACCTGGAACACTCCAGCAGGTGGGGCATAGTTTAATCCGGAGCGCCGCACTCGTACTCGGTATTAGAGGGACCAATAATACCCCATTTTGCCAGATTATGTTTGCAGCGGCCTACTCGGGTACGCAGTCGGTTCAGAGCCTAGGCCACTAGTTCACTGCTGGGAGCCAGGTGTTCTTGGGGTTTTAAGAAGTCATGGGGTGGTGGACACTTCTCTTGCCATAACATGCCGCGTACTTTAGGTGGCCTGTCTTGGATTGCCTGAGTGAAGCGTAAGAAGCTTTTGTGGCTTTTTAGTCTTCCCGGGATAGGTGTGTGGTCGTAGAGGGGATGTCGCGAATCGGATTCTTGGTTCTTTTTTTCCAGCGCGCATGCGACATCCCTTCGTACAGCAGGTGGTGCGATACCTGCTAGAAAAACCCAATAACACTTGAAGCTCAGCAGCCGTGCTTGCGACAACTAGACCAACGAGGCAGTCATGTACTCGTATGTAGTACGTGGTACTACATATTCTGATACTATTTCTGTTCATCTACACAGGTAAAAGGCGCAGTTTACGTGCACTACCTATCTAAGGTCGGAGTAAAGGCAGCCGTGGCTACGCTTGTCATGTATGTCATACTACACACGCTACAAATCAGCGTCAACTTCTGGCTCGCGATATGGACCAGCGACGACAAAATGGTCAGTTTGTTTTTTTTGTTTTTCCCACTCCATTATACATTTAAGAATGAAAAACACATTATCATTAACACTAGAAACGCGATATTTACTATGTAAAACCACCATGTTTACCATGTTGTTGTGTGTTGTAAAAACACATGCCGTATGTTTAATTTATGCATATACAGAGTGTTCATCATACATTATGTTAAGGAAAAGTGGATTATATTTGAAGTAAAACCCGCAAGTGATACCTATATGTTCATTCTTTAAGGAAAGGATTTTCTGAGTACTTGAGGAATTAAAGATAATGCAACAAAAATATATTTTGATTTACATAAAAACGAGGTATAAGCGAGGCTTTTTCTCCAGTTTAATGTTAAAAACCCACTCCGTCTTATTGATCACCACCCTGCTACAGTTACTGTCAAACATTATAAATAAACATAGTTTATATATTTTTAGCTCGTAAACGGCACGGTTGATACACAACGGCGGGATATGTACCTCGGTGTCTATGGCGGCCTGGGATTCGGTCAAGGTAAGATTCATGATTTATTTAATAATTCCATACAAAAAATTTGCAACTCAAAACAGTTCGTAACAAAATAACTAATTTTCCATGCAACATTCGGCAAACATGATCTGCGGTATCCTAAAGGATGATTTCCACCAAACGGCTCGCATCGCATCAGATCGGAAAGGATACGAACGGATGCGGCGACAGCCGATCGCGTCCGGCAGGAACGATGTCGCCGCATACAATCGGCTCCGTACGTGCTTGCGAACGTATCCGTTTCTGCGCCCAGTCAAATAGTTTCATTTCTACCGTGTCGGATAGCACGACAGGCGAACGGAGCCGATCGTACGTCGTAGCATACTTTTGGCTACGATCGTGTGTCGCGGAAGACGCCCGCGCGGTCAAGCTACTGTGCGCGGCTTGGTATTAAATTAAAAACCGTGTACACGATTTAATATCGTTTAAAGATAACATGAGGAAATGGGTGAGGCCTTTGCTCAGCAGTAGAAGGAAAGGCTATTGGGAATGGGCACTTATAAAACGCCGTGGAAAGGTGCACGGTTCGGGTTGGCCGTTTCCTATGGTGAAGAACCGGTAACAAACTCCATGTTTACTCTTTTAAAATTATTTGGTTTTAAAATATTATGTTGCCTTAGTACTTAGTATGGAAGGGCACCGTAGGCCCGACAATAAGTCGTTGCTTACTTCACAAAAACGTAAAACAAAATAAAAAGTTAACATGGCAGGCATCGAGGAATCTACAAGGTCTACAATAGTCACACATTCACAATCAATCGGTAAAAAAAAATCTACAAAGATAAATAGAAATATTATAAAAAGACTATTATCTTAACCACAGATATAGATAGACCTAGATACCGCAAGAGCACCTACTTCGCGTGCAAAGAAACTTAAGGCCAGGTTCCTCAGAATCGCCCTATTTTTGATTCAACAGCAAACAGTCAAATATTGTTTGTTTTGATCAGATAAAAATTATATGTTGTAGTTTAATAAACATTCTTGATTATTCTACGGTTCAAAACACGATAATTACAACTTTACCCGATCATAAAAAAAACGTTAAAATTTTGACGGTTTTTCAAGTCGTACTTGAAGTGAACTAAACTTTTAATCCCAAAAACATACAAAAAAACAAAGATAATTAGAAGAATATTCTACGGTTACTTTTTCTTAACAAAGTTTTTTGTTGTTTTAACAAGTCATTATATAACAAGGCGGCCTGCGGCGCAGGCCGCCTTGTTATATAACGGCGGACTACTGAAACGACTCGCGCAGGCCCTGCGCGAGTCGTTTCAGTAGTCCGCCGGGCGTCTCCAAGGCAGGACCTGTGTCGCTTTTGCTGGCTCGCTGCGTTCGCCCGCTAATCGATCGAAATATACTTTGGTTACATTTTTATTGTGTATCGCATGCAACAGCTACAGTCAATAGATTAAGTCTAATTTTTAAGGAATGTACATATTTGTTTGAAATGAAATACTGAAAATGAAATACCAAACAAAAGCATCGAATAATTACTAAATGAAATTATTTAAAAAGATAGCTTAAACAGGTTAATTTTAATAATTTGAAATTATACCAAAGAGTTTTTTATTCCGTTTCAACTCTTTTTTTCCAAACTTGGGTTGAGCCGGTTTCTTGTATTTTGCCGTCAAACCTACGACACCGTCGTTTTGACTTTTAGCAATATTCAATACCGCATGCAAATACAGTTTTCAGCGAGCTTATTTATACGTTTTCTCATTTAGGCGCTGTGATATTTTTTCGGGTTTTCAAAAAATCGGGATTACTTGAAAATTATAAATATTTTCTTAAATCTAGTTCTGTCACAAATATACACAAACTAAGAGCTACTCGTTTATGTTTATTCTACAGGCGCACATACAATGGTTTTAGAGGTACACGATTCTGCGAAACGTTACTCTAGCAGGAAATGCAATATCTCGAAAACCTGAACACGCACAATCTCCATTTTCGGTGCACTTTTTTACACAAATTTAAGCTCTCTGGCCATGCACAATATTTCTATCTCCGATCATTCGTTTAGAATTTTTCTGCTGGAAAAACGTTACCCTAGCAGGAATCGTTTTTCCAGTTTTTTTTTCCAAAACGACAAAGGGCACCAATTTTTTATGTGGTGCACATTTACAGAACTGTAGGAGAAACTTTTCTGCTAGGGTAACCTATACCAAATTAAAGCCATCGGCCTTTATTTTGATTCGTATGGACGAGCACCTGCACCATATCACCTTGAGTTTTTAAAAATGAATTGCTAAAATTGGAAAGTTGATAGCACTCAGAATGATTTGACTTCAGTTTGTGGTGAATATTGCTTAACGTATTTGCTAAACAAGTTTCAGGGATGTTCAATGCATAGTTTTGTAAAAATATTTACAGGGAACACACTGTACAACGATATTTTAATGGATGAGATGTTTCGTTCATATTTTATTGATTGAAATAAAAATTGTAACAAAAAGAATGAGTTCTATTGATCCAGAATAGCATAATTCTTCAGAAACCAGCGATAAGGAGATTGGTAAAGGAGAATGCACTCCTAATTAGGGCGTAGAATGAGTAATAGATAAGGCACGCAAATGCACTAGTAATGCATAAGAAATAGCGAAGTTTGCCAATGAGGGTGCAGGGACACCGGATATCAATTAAATTTTCGTTAATTAATTTATATAACTCTGGAACCGCGCATCCTACGAGCCAGAAATGGCACTACACATCTACTCCCATCAACTCTAATTAATATTTCTCCTTGCCCGTTACGTGGTGAAACAGTTCAACAACACTCAGCTAGCCTTCTGACGAATCTCGTTTATGTTTCAGCGATAGCATCAATCTTTACCGATCTGATGCCTTTCCTGGCTTGCTGGAAAGCAGCGAAGATACTCCATGCAATCATGTTAGACAATGTGCTAAAATCGCCATTACAATTCTTCGAGGTCACACCCGTTGGTAGAATCCTGTCTAGATTCTCCAAAGATGTGGATATTGTGGACACTGCACTATCTTGGGAGATTGCGAGCGTGCTCAGTCTTATTTTTAAGGTAAACTTACTGATATGTTCTATAGTAGGTATTTTTAATCAATTGCCAGAGCCAGAGCTACTCCATTTCAAAGTATTTCTTCGATAGCTGTCTGGTTAAAGCTCTTGTTTGGATATTTAACCAGATCGGCCATCATAAGATATTAACACATCAAATGTATAGTATTTGTGGGTACTATACTAGTATACCTATCTGCCAAAAAACACATAAAATATTAAGCCACCTAAGTACCAAAATATGCAAACACAATCGTGTGAGCGCGCCGCACTCGCTTATACCAAGGTCATAAGATATAGATAGAATATGCTTGATTATTGTACATCATTTCACAGTGCGAAGGTAGTACCTACCTACATTAGATTTGTGTTTTTCAATGGTCGAATTCAAACAAGTTTTTTTTGGTTTAATGTCTCCTTTTTTTCTTACCACACACTGTGAGTGAGGTCCATTGATTGATTTACATGGAGCTCTCCACATTTGCGAAACAAAAGTCGGTTTTGTCAATATTTTCTTTCTGTACCAACAAACATTTTCAGTAAACGAATCTCAAATCTAGCAACCCACGGGCCTGGACAAAGTAATGACATTATATCAGCTTTATTATGTCAATCCTGTTGCATGTCATTGTAGAAATACGAAACACTATGAAAGCTATTACAATGTCATCTGGTTGAAATCGTTGTACCTAGTTTTAAACGAAGTTAAATTTATTTTTGTTAAGTGGTAGGAAAGTCATAACTCAAAGGTTTATGTTGGCAAAATTTGACATTACAATCATACACAAATAGTATAGGCTCCGTCGACCCTGAACTGGACTGTCAACATGATGACTTAGCGGAAAGGCCTTTGTAAGGTCAAGGCTACTATAAGGGTGTGAGGTAGAGCTGGCAAACAATGGTGTTCCACTATACTGATCTATTTCATTTGTTTAAAATGTCTTCTATTGATTTGAACGTAGAGAATACCTCTTTTTGCCAAGGATTTCGTATTAGGCGACCTAGGTCCATATTGATGATGTAATCTGTCAGCTAGAAAATATGAGAATCCTCGTAACACTTGATCATCATCACTGACATGCCTTGTTCCTGCTGAGAAAAAAATCCGTCCAAAATGATAACATGAGTCATACTATCTTTGTGGTAGGATTCAATATGAGTTTACTGTTGAAATATTAACAAAACAAAAATCTTTGTGTAGCCCTTTGATAGATCAGTCCCACTCCTGGGCAAAGGTCTCCCTGCACTCCTTCCAGTTCAAACGGAACCTGTCCAGTACGTCCCTCCATCTCCTGCGTCCCTAAAAATTATAAATTCATTATTTTTTACCCATTTTTAGGTAATAGGAACAGTATTCGTGATAAGCTACTCCACACCCATGTTCATGGTCGTGATAGTGCCCATCGCCTTGATGTACTACCTCATCCAACGGTTCTACGTGTCCACTTCGAGACAGCTCATTAGGCTTGAGTCGGTAGCCCGCTCGCCAGTGTACTCGCACTTCAATGAGAGCATTTTGGGTGCCACAAGTATTCGAGCTTTTGACGTTTTGGACAGGTAAATAGAAATAATCCGGTTCTCATGACATAGAAAAAAAATACATACACACGAAAATAGAACTCCTGTTTTGAAGTCAGTTAGAAAAACGCGCCTAGTGATACTTTCTGCTTAGTCATAAAACCGTTTACATGTAACGAGTGATGACGCGCTTCAGATTTTTTGTGATCAATACTGAACCTTAATCCGGTTTGATAATCCAAATAAATTATCGAAAAAAATATATTTCAAGTTTTCAAACTAGTAGTAAGAAAGTAACATTTTAATTTCCAGGTTCGTAAAAGAGTCCCAGCAGAAGGTGGATCACTATCAATCGATACATTACATGAGTAACGTAGCCGACAGATGGCTCGGAATCCGACTTGAGATAGTCGGCAGTTTCATCATATTCTTCGCTGCATTGTTTGCGGTTATCGGAAGGGATACTATTAACCCCGGTTTTGCTGGTCTCTCTGTCAGTTATACGTTAGAGGTAAGAAAAAAATTCCTTTTAAAAATTACATTTTAAAGTATTTACAGGACTTAGCATTCAACTTAATTAAAATACCAATGTTTATTTTGTTATAGATAACACAAACCTTAAGTTGGTTAGTCCAAATGGTATCAAATGTGGAGACGGACATCGTAGCTGTGGAGCGAATGAAGGAGTATGGAGAGACGCCACAGGTGAAAACGACTACGGCAGCATATGACGAGTGCAGCGTGTCAGGTGCGGTACTAACGTTGCTTCGTATCCGCAGGAGGCGGCATGGAGCATCCCGCCCGGGCCCGGCGCGTCGTGGCCGGAGACGGGCGCGCTGCAGCTGGAGCGCCTGACGCTGGCGTACCGCGCCGGCGCCGAGCCCGCGCTGCGTGACGTCACGTGCGCCGTGGCGCCGCGCGACAAGCTCGGCATCGTGGGCCGCACCGGCGCCGGCAAGTCCACGCTCACGCTCGGCCTGTTCCGCATCGTCGAGGCCGTGGGCGGCCGCATCCTCATCGACGGGCTGGACATCGCCGCCATGGGCCTGCACCAGCTGCGCTCGCGCATCACCATCATCCCGCAGGACCCGGTGCTGTTCTCGGGCACGCTGCGCATGAACCTGGACCCCTTCGAGACGTTCTCGGACGAGGACATCTGGCGCGCGCTGGAGTACGCGCACCTGAAGCCCTTCGTGCAGGGTGAGTGCGGCTAGGTGGCGAGGGTCTCCTCTCCCCGCGCGGTCTCTCACGCTCGCGTGCGCTTGCAGGGCTGGCGGCCGGGCTGCGCCACGAGGTGGCGGAGGGCGGCGAGAACCTGTCGGTGGGACAGCGGCAGCTCGTGTGCCTGGCGCGCGCGCTGCTGCGCAAGACGCCGCTGCTGGTGCTGGACGAGGCCACGGCCGCCGTGGACCTGGAGACGGACGAGCTCATCCAGGTGCGTCACGCTCACACAGCTCACACTCACTCCTCTGTCTCACTCACCACTCACTCACTCACTCGCTCGCTCGCCTTGCAGAAGACGATACGCTCCGAGTTTGCGCAGTGCACGGTGCTAACCATCGCGCACAGACTCAACACCATCATGGACTCCACCAAGGTCATGGTGCTGGACAAGGGACAGCTCGTCGAGTTCGCGCCGCCTGAACAACTCTTACAAGACAAAAACTCTATATTCTACGGAATGGCGAAGGATGCAGGCTTAGTTAATTGAGTTCATTAATAAGTTTAAAAGAAAAGAAGGGCTTTTAAGGTCCTTCTTAACATAAAATCTATTTAGCTAATCTCTTTTGAGATTGTTCTTTACACATAAACATAGAAAATAGAAATGCAGTGTACATCTCACAATTAGCTGTATGATCTATGTTTTTTACTTTAAGTCGATTTACTCTCGATTTCTGAAAGCCAATTCAAGTTTATTACGTATTATAATCTCATACCAGTAGATATTATCAGAATAGTATAGTTATTGTTGCCAACCAATCACAACAGTTAACATGATATTCAAAGACTTGATCGGATTTTTAGGAGCTGGGTGTAGATCCTGGTGCTATTTGTTACCAAGTGTGATCAAAATGCAATCATTTATTTAATAATAATGAGTTATTTACTTAATTTTTAAATAGAAACCAGTGCGAACGAGGCAGGTCCTATGTTAAGTTTAAAGAAAAATCAAACATTTTAGAATAAAACACCAAACAAACAGAGTAAGAACAGAATCAAAAATACGTCATTGATGTTTATCCTCCTCACCGACTAAATTAGAACAAGAAAGAGATGGAAGGATATAAGAACTTTCAAATTGAGTTCAACTTAAATATTTAACTGTCACATATTGCTGTCCTTTTCTAGCGCTATTTGTTAGTGAGAGATCATAGTAGGTACTTCTTTAACATTAGCTTAGTTGGTGCGAGAATCAACACTGCCAACATTCCTGCTGGAAACATAATTAATACTAGATTTTTGTATCAAAAATATTTACTATGAGTATCGAATTACCGAACTAGTAGTTAGGTATAGATATAATGAATGTTGTGCTCTAAGCATAATTTATTTGGTACTTAATGGTTTTTTTATCTTTCTGGATCCACAACAGGACACTCATTTTTTTAGTTTTTACTCGAAAAAGAGCTTTTATGTACCTTCATATATGATTACGAACAAGTTCAACACCCAACCCAATGAGTCTAACAAAAAAAAACGACTTTATTTCAAAGTTACACTCTGAATGAACTTTTGTCATAAAACCACGTACACTTAGACCGAGGTCTGCATGCGCGTCGGACGTGTGCCAGTACGTATGTCAGAAGAAAGCAGACCCTCAAAAAACGTTTACGAAAGCAAAAATGTACTTATTTTGACTTGATGTACTTAAATGATCAAACGACTGTCCTTGTGGTGATGCAGAAACAGTCTACAACAAGGATTAATGTGTGCTTTGTTCCGTGCCTTATAGTAGTTTAAGAGAATCTTAGTACCAATTAATAAGTATTAAAAACATTCAAACACGTACCCAAAATGTTTTCTTTATTAACACCCCAGTATTACCTTAATAAGTAACTGCCCGCTTTGTTGGTAGTGATCCCAAGCATTACTACTGCGCACGTAAGGGACCTCGCGTATTACGCGGCTACGACCAGGATTTCTGGCCGCAGAAGATTCGACCAGGAAGAAAATTTGGTCGCAGAACCGAGCGGCCGTCCAGTTTTGTTCAAAACAGCAGTCGATCATGCGACAAGTCGTGGTCGTGGCCGCGTAGTGCGCGACGTCCCATTGTGTTATTGGGTTTTTCCTTTCGGGAATTTCTTAATAATAAATAACATGGAGTTTTTATTTGTGCTCGATTGATGAACCTAAGCCCCTATTCCTTGAAATTTAAAGATAGTTAAATGGCGAAATGTGGTGAACCTTCAATATACCCACTAACTGAAATACGGGCGTTCTCTCTATTAGAAGGAATGGCCCGTAATCCATTACGCGGGACCAGTTCGGGTTGGTAGTTGTCTCATGTCTCCGAGTTTTTGGCTCTAGGACATGCCGGTTTCCTCGCGGTTTCTGTACAGCACAGTTTTTGGTATCAATGAAAGAACACTAAAAAATAAAAGGTACATACTAGAGATGGGCCGAATGCCGAAGCCGAATTTCCCTTTAGACGATGAGAGGTTCCATTAAGCGGTCTACACACCAAAGCCGCTGACCCCGGGCACGGATCGCCGGCCCAACCCGCCGGCCTTATTTTGTACAATCATGCCGCCGGCTTGCGCCCGCGCGGGCAAGCCGGCGGGGCAGCATGCCGATGCCGGCGGCATCCCTCTCCACTCACTCAGTCAGTTGCCCGCCGGCTTTCATAGAGTAGTGAACAATTACTAGAACACCACATGCCGCGGCTGTCGTGCCGCCGGCAAAGTCGTTCGGCTTGGACATTCTGAAGCCGGGTTAACCCGCCGGCACTAAGCCGCCGGGTCAGCGGCTTTGGTGTGTAGACCGCTTTACGTTTGTTAGGTTTGTTTTTAACAAAATATTAGGCAAGAAAGGAGGTAACATGTAATCAGTGCTGCCAATAAAAAATTCTCGATTCCCCGCGTCAGTGTTGTCAATTCCCCGAAATTCCCCGCTTCTTTTTTTTTCATTCTCCACCAAGTCCCCAAAATGATATTTTTGGAATAAAAACGCAGTTTTATACAAAATTTGTTTAATCTTATTTCTTGCGGAACAAGGGCAGCTCTCAAGAAAACTGTATTGCACACCTCGAATGCGAAGCGGAGAGGTAGTGCTTTACAGTCGACAAACTCAAATTCTAGGTTCCGGTTAACTTATGCTGAACATGCTACTTACCTGTTTTTTAACAGTAGCTGCACTTTTTAACCACTCTTCCATAATTTTATTGAGAATTTCAACCGTTCGCAACAATTTAAAAAAAACGACAATCATGAACAATTGAATTGATGTAGAAATGGATCCGTTCAGAAATACAAAATCGTGTTCAAATGACAGTTGAGCAGGCATTTGAGTGGTGTTGCCATTTAAACTTATGTTAGTAATGTCGAGCTGTCTCTGCCAAGTTCAAACGTGATTTTTTAGGTGGAAGTAATACGAGACATAAAATAGTTTTAGCCCACCGAAAAATTGGCCTGGATTCCCCGAAATTCCCCGATTTTTGCAATTCCCCGCGCTAACCCTCAATTCCCCGCAAATCGGGGATTTTCCCCGCGATTGGCAGCACTGCGTGTAATAGAGAAGTATGGAAGAAGAATACATGCTGCGACCACAAATAAATTGAGATAAGGACAGGAGAATGATGATGATTAGCAAAAGTTATTAAATCACATATTTACAACTATTTCTGAATCAAAGGACATAGGAGCGCACATTTAAAAAGTTGTCAACGTCGCAAATAGCTGTCAAATATTTACCTGTTTTAATTAATTTGGCAATATTACTGAATGGAAATAAGAAATATGGCTAACTAGTGAACTAGAATATTGAAAATAAATTGCAATTAAAACACTGAATTTGATATTGTAATCGTTTTAGGTGTAAAAGAGGCATTTGGAAATAGGCTTGTTGAAAAAGTATCGATATATAAATGTATCGATATTTTAATTCAATACATCGAATATATTTCGATATATCGATACAAAATATCCAATATCGAAAATTTTATCAAAAACTTGTGACAAACATTTATTAAAATTAAACATGGTTAAACAGAATTGTTTTGTGGAGTATCTGCCGTAAGCCAATTTTACTGCCTAAGTTTCTCAATGCATTACATTTCGCATGCTGGAATATTCTTAAATTTAATACGAATTACTTGCTTTTACTAGTTGTAATTCGTGTGATTCTTCATCCGTTATACATTGGATAGAATGTGGTGGACTAATTAGATGATTGAAACAGGCATCAAGTCTTGTATAAAATATTTTTTTTAATCGCATCAAAATTTTGAAAAAAATTCTCGATACGGCAAACCTCCGAAGTAGTGCGTAAGTGCGCACAAAATTTGAACAAATCGTGGTCATCAATCCGGAACTTTTAAATGGAAAAATTGTTCAACACAGTCCTGAAGAGTTAACTTCGGCGTTGTTATCTCTGTCAAACGAAGCCCTTTTCCTTCACGTCATTCCTTGCAAGATACCAGGAGCGGCCAGAGCCTGTAGTTGCAAGGCATTGCAGTGCTAACTGAAGAGAGCTTCGCGCACGAGAGCATCTATTGAGCACACTCAACCTGCCTTCTTTCCGCGTTCATCAATTGTACTGATGATAAAACCAATATGCTTACCACTGGAAAAATTATGGTACTGCATAAGCATTTAACGCTCATCGTGATTTTGTAGCATGAAAATCCTCTGGCTTAAAAGGCTGCACACAACAGGATTTTTGCTTATGGTTTGAAATTCGGGTATCAACATTTTTGACTTATTTCCTCTTTCAATGGAAAGTTGTAACAAACAAAAATAATGCTATTTCAATAACGTGATACCTACATAGGTACAAATTATATTTGTCATGTGCATAATGTTAACAGTTTTAATGAAAAATACACGAAAGCATAAGTCTTTCGTCTGCAAAACGTCTAAGGCATGGTCACACTAATCATTGTTAGTAAACAAAATCTATAATATTCTTTACCTGTGAAATAATATGCCACAACCACCATGTGATTCACTTTTACATGACGTGATACAATACTTTTAACCATTTTCCCAGTTAAAATAAAAAACAACCGTAGATATATTTTATAACTAGCTGTTACCCGCGACCTTCGTCCGCGTGAAATTTTATAGCCTATAACCTTCCTCGATAAATGGGCTATCTAACACTAAAAGAATTTTTCAAATCGAACCAGTAGTTCCTGAGATTAGCGCGTTCAATCAAACAAACTTTTCAGCTTTATAATATTACTAGCTTATGCCCGCGGCTTCGCCCGCGTGGAGTTAGGGAATTGCCCACGGGATCTTACTTCTGGGATAATAAGTAATCTATGTATCTATCTATAATACATACATAGATTTACATGTACTTGCTTATAACTTGCAATTATTAGTTTAAAGTTATATCAATTAAATTAGATACGTGAAATATTGATACCTTGGTTTGAGATTGGACATCGGATTTACTAGATTTTATCTGAAGAGTATGTACACAAATTTTCAAGTCAGTCGACCCCGAGAATAAAAAGTTTCACAGAAAATTCAACACCCCATTTCACCCTCTAAGGCAGTGATTCCTAACCTTTTCGATTTTGTCACCCCAAAATCTGATTTACCCCTCCCGCTCTCCCTCATGTTACCAATGAACACAAAACAAAACAACACACATAAATACAAATTGACTGTCTACGTAGAGCATCTGGATAAATGTTTTGTCTTTGACTTTTGAGTAAAACTCTGATTCTTTTTGTGTTCGCTGGTTTTCCAAAAACAATCCTATTTCTTCACGAAGTTCATAAACTCTGTTTATACATTACCATTATTTATTTATCTTTATATATAACCAGCTTATTACCCCCGAAGAATACCAGTATTACCCCTACAGGGGTAATTACGACGGCACGGTTGGCGCAGTGGCTGAGCGATTGACTGCTGCGCTTCGTGTCGCGGGTTCGATTCCCGCACGGAACAAATATTTGTATGGCCTACAGGTAGTTGTTCCGGGTCTGGCTGTTTGTGTATGTGAATTTAAATGTTTGTAAAACGCACCCACGATACAGGAGAAATTCCTAGTGTGGGGCAACGTTTTTATTAAAAAAAAAAAAAAAAAATTACCCCCAGGTTAGGAAACGTGGCTCTAAGGGGTAGGAATTTTGAAAAACTGATACTTACTCTTCACAAAGAATACACCCTCCAATTTTCATATCTCTGGGACCCGCGGTTTGGGCTGTGCGTTGATGTATCAGTCAGTCAGTCAGTACATTGAATTTTAAATTGGGGGATGATTTTGGAAAAACTGTGATACACATATCTCATAATTTTAACTGAAGTATATGTAGACATATTTTCAAGTCAATCGACTCAGAGAATAAAAAGTTTCATAGAAAATTCAACACCCCATTTCACCCTCTTAGGGGTGGAATTTCGAAAAACCCTTTCTTAGTGGATACTTACTTTTCACAAAGAGTACATTGTCCAAATTTCATGTCTTTAGGACCAGTGGTTTGGGCTGTGCGTTGATATATAAGTCAGTCAGTCAGTCAGGACTTTGAATTTTATATGTATAATAAGATAGATAGATAGCTTATGCCCGCGGCTTCGCCCGCGTGGAGTTAGGGAATTGCCCACGGGATCTTACTTCTGGGATAATAAGTAATCTATGTATCTATCTATAATACATACATAGATTTACATGTACTTGCTTATAACTTGCAATTATTAGTTTAAAATTATATCAATTAAATTAGATACGTGAAATATTGATACCTTTGTTTGAGATTGGACATCGGATTTACTGGATTTTATCTGAAGAGTATGTACATAAATTTTCAAGTCAATCGACCCCGAGAGTAAAAAGTTTCACAGAAAATTCAACACCCCATTTCACCCTCTAAGGGGTAGGAATTGGGCGGGAGGAAACGCCCGGGTGTTTCCATTGCGAGGATCGTCCGGAGGACAGGGTGGAGCACAGCGTGGAGGACTGCCCCGCTTGGTCGGAGCACCGTCGTGTCCTCGTAGCGGCGATTGGCGGCGGCGGTCTCTCGCGTCCGGCCCTGGTTCAAGCCATGGTCCGGAGCGAGAGGGAATGGGAAGCCGTCACCTCCTTCTGCGAAGCAGTCATGCTATTAAAGGAGGTGGCGGGACGTGAGAGGGAAAGAACCTCACGTCCCAGCCGCCGCGGAAGACGCCCTGGGCGTCGGGGTCACGTGGTGGCTCCCGGCCACCTTAGGCGCGGGCCTGTGGACGGCGAGCTATGGGCTAGCTCGCCCTCCGGCCGTCTTATGACGACAGGCCGTGTCGACGGCGCGTTCGTGTTCAACGCGCGCCTCAAAGAGATGTCAGCAACAATGTAGGGGTCTGCAAGGGCCGATGCCTGCCAGGGCTGCGGGACTGTTCGAAAGAGATACCGTGGCCCTGGAACACAAAGGGCAAAGAAGGAACATGGATAGGTTTTAGTCAGTACAAGTCTGACACTCCCTTCCGCTCCGCCCAGAGTGGGGGGGTCATTTGATGATTTACAATTGGGAAAAAAAAAAAAAAGGATAGGAATTTCGAAAAACTGAAACTTACTCTTCACAAAGAATACACCCAATTTTTATATCTTTGGGACCCGCGGTTTGGGCTGTGCGTTGGTATTTCAGTCAGCCAGTCAGGACATGGAATTTTAAATTGGGGGATGATTTTGGAAAAACTGTGATACACGTGTCTCATCATTTTAACTGAAGTATATGTAGACACATTTTCAAGTCAATCGACTCCGAGAATAAAAAGTTTCACATAAAATTCAAAACCCCATTCCACCCTATCAGGGGTGAAATTTCAAAAAACCCTTTCTTAATGGATACCTACTCTTCACAAAGAGTACACTGTCCAAATTTCATGTCTCTAGGACCAGTGGTTTGGGCTGTGCGTTGACGTATCAGTCAGCCAGTCAGGACATTGAATTTTAAATTGGGGGATGATTTTGGAAAAACTGTGATATACGTATCTCATCATTTTAACTGAAGTATATGTAGACACATTTTCAAGTCAATCGACTCGGAGAATAAAAAGTTTCATAGAAAATTCAACACCCCATTTCACCCTCTTAGGGGTGGAATTTCGAAAAACCCTTTCTTAGTGGATACCTACTCTTTACAAAGAATACACCTTCCAAATTTCATGTCTCTAGGACCAGTGGTCTGGGCTGTGCGTTGATATATAAGTCAGTCAGTCAGGACTTTGAATTTTATATGTATAGATTATATATTATATTATATTATTAGTACAGATACAGATTTTCTCAAAACAACTTAGGACGTCAAATTTCATGGACTTAGTCCATGGCAAGGAACGTATAGTCCATGGTCAAATTAACACAATTGATGACAATATGATGACAGATTTCAGTGTTACCATAAGGAATATATAATATCTTTCAAACAATCATACTAATATTTAAGTTGACTTAAAATAAATAAAATAGTATTATGTACAGACTGTAAACCTTTAAAGGAAAATAATTAAAATTTATCTTAAAGCTAAAAACATAAACACGTAATTTATTTTACTTGCAGTGTGAGGTGACTGCCGATGCCGGTGTAATATTTTCTACCATCTTTAACATTTTTATCTGTTGTCAATTGAGTGAAAGGGACAAAGGGCTCCCTTATGGCTATCTCTCTCGCCTCGGTTATGAATTTATGATAGCTTAACAAAAGTAAACATACGGTATGACAGTTAAGGTTCATTTTTGTGTGTGTTAAATTTTGCAGAACTCAGTCCTGTTTGTATACTAAGTCCATGGCCATGAATTAATGAATTAAATGAACATGCATGAAGAACATTTTTGTCAACACATTTCTTCTGTAGTCTATGGTTTGAGCAGACTTACTGATAGCAAATAAGGAACAATGCTATGCATTCAAGAAACTAAACATTATTTTGTACATACATCGACTATGGTTTAGAATTAGATTAGTGATTTTATTTGTGAAAAATAATTAATTTCTATCGAGCATCATAGAGGAATAGCATAGAGTTGGAGAAGTTGAGGTAAGGGTGTGAGGGTTAAAGAAATGTCAAATTTGTTCTGTCAAGTAACTGTCAACAACAACCTCTTCTCTCTCACAATCACTCACTTTACAATTAGGTTTCATAGCGGATGCTCGTCAGTGCGGTAAATTTAAAATTAGTTTTGAAGTTGTGAAATAAATGTGTTAAAATGACTTACAATTCCTCACTGGATAATTTCTGCGGTTCTACGTTTTGGGTTAGTAAACATTGTTAATCAACAAATGTTTTGTAACAAGTGTTGTGGCTTGCAGCCAGTAGAATAAATTTCTTTTCAACTTTTTTTTAGTCTTCCATATATGTTAACTTTGTGTTTATGTTACAACAATTATATTCTTCAGAATAAATCCTGCCCAACCACTATTTATGGTTAAATAAATAAGATGTAGGTTAATGAAATGTTGTGCAATTCGTTTTCCTCGAATGCTACAAAAAGTGGAACAAAACAGTCTGTCAAGTTTCGAACAAAAAACACTACATTCATCTTAAAACTTTTGAACAAACTTATTTTGTTATAAACATAACATATCATCACGCCTGTAATACCCGAAGGGTTAGGCAGAGGTGTACCTAATAGTCCACCCACACTTCGCCGGTTATGTTCAAGTCACATGTAATAGCCGCGAGCCTATTGCCATCAACCGGGCACAAATCTAGACTCCGTGGCTACTACTGAGAAATTCCTGATGGAAAAACCCAATTTGTTATAAATTCCAGAATACAATAAAGTAGTTAAATAATGCACACTAAAAAATATATCAAGACTAATTGATTATGCATCAACAGAATATCCTCAGCAGATGTCTAAATGAATGAACCAGTGAATTTAACAAGAATATTTTTTCCTACTTTTTCTAAATATTCATTGTGTAAGCCAGCTTGCACCACAAATGAAATAGATGACTTCATAAATGTGAACTAATATTTCTATTAACATTTTAGGATAGCAACTTAACATGGTACACAGACAATCCCGACTTCACACCATGTTTTCAAAAGACAGTTCTTGTATGGGTACCATGCATGTATCTATGGGTGGCAGCCCTGATTGATATCTACCACATAGTGAGCAGCAAGGAGGGCAACATACCCTGGAACAAATTAAATATAAGCAAGCTTACTATAACATGCCTGTTAGTAATATTGCAAATAGTCAACCTGGTCCGAATTACATATGAATCTTCAAGAGAAGGAAACAATGTTTATGATGCAGATTTTTATGATCCAGTTGTAAAATTGTTAACTTTGGTGAGTACTTCAATATTTTTACTTGATTTATTTTATTTTGAAACTTACAACCCGAAACTTATAACTATAAGACTCCGAGGTACCTCAGAAAAGTAGATATTGTACTACAATATCAGCAAATATATTTAATTAATTCTAAGTAACTCAATATTGTTTATGAATTTCTTTCCAATGTGTTTGGCTGGCTAATCTAAAAATATTACAACTTGTAAGAAAGATTATTTTCCAGTTAAAATCTATGGATAAACAAAGTAAAGAGCAACAGTTAGTGACTATAATTCCTAAGATTAGTTACTTGTTTATTTTAACTGTGTTTTGTACAAACAGAGCTAGTAAATAACTTCCACACTACTGGCCACAGCTCAGATGTTATCTCTTAAGCCACTGACTGAAGGCCTTTGTATTTAATTCCGACAATCATTATATTAACAGGCATCTAAATTATTATGCTACCCATCTTTTAATGACAAGCGGGTAGTCTTTGTTCAGAAATTAAATTTGGATAATCTGCCATGTGTTGGGTCTGAATAGCCAGGTACCTTACAGTCCTACCTTTTTTTTTAATTGGCTATAGTAACACAAATGGTCTGTGTACATATTAAATGGCCTTCTATTATGGTTTTCAAACAGATGCAGGCTTGTGATAAAAGCCGCGCGTCTTGTGATAGGCTTAGTCATAAGGTAATTTTGAAAATAGGTGAATTCCCAAAAACCTGTGGTAATACCATAATAATTTCACATAATGTGGTTAAAACCCAAATTTGATAAGTGTAAATAGGTTGCTTGTTAACCTTTTAAACGCCAGAGCGTAAACGCATCGGCGTCCCCCACGCCAAGCCACAAATTCAACGCAAATACCTACAAAAAAAAAATCCTTAATAACTTCGATAAACAATTAATCATTGCTTTTTGTCCCATATTTTTTAAATATCACTTATGACGTCATTATTTTATTTAATTTGACACTATTTCGTATTATGCTATCACCAAACAGCAGTTACAAAGATTTGAAATAAAAACCGGCCAAGTGCGAGTTGTACTCACACGCACACAGGGTTCCGTAGCGCCAAACAATATAATAAAATATTTTGAAACCTCATTAATATGTTGCATTGTAACTAAATTTGTTTTTCATAGTATGCTAATGAAAAACAAAGTTACTGATGCAGTTTGATGAAAAAGTCCCATATCTCAGAAACTAAACATCAAATCTTATTCGAACCAATTTTCATTGAAAGTTTTTTTTACGTTCTACAATCCTACTTTTTTTTTCAAAACTTTCCACTTTAGAAATTAGACACATTTTACCACTTTGGAAGTGTCTATCTTTCAAAGGATTGACTTTGACAAAAAATGGTTTTAGGAACCTCAATGTCATTTTTAAATAGCTATCTATAGACACCCCGCACGTATAGGTTTGATTAAAAATATATTTTTTTAGTTTCAGTTCTATGTATACTGGGGAGCCCCCCCTTAATCTTGATTTTTTTTATTTTTGTATAAATTTCGTAAAGCGGTTCACAGAATACATTTAGGTACCTATCAAGTTTCAACTGTGTAGTCGTAATAGTTTTGGAATAAAGTGGCTGTGACATACGGACAGACAGACAGACATGACGAATCTATAAGGGTTCTCTTGTCAAACATTAAAAGCAATTTTGGTAATTTATCTACATAGTTAAATGAAGGGACGGGTTAGGGATCTCGTGACGGACAAAAAACATTCGCACAGGTAATATATAAAGTTAAGCAATGCTTAACGTGGTCGGTCTGCAGATGGGTGACTATGATTCCGAGACCCTCCCCTTGCGTCGGTAAACACGTTGTTATAGATCTTTGGTAGTCGTTACGGGTAGTCAGAAACCTGTAATTATAACAACCAGTCTTACCAAGGGGTTTCCTGTTAACCAGTAACTGGGTTGTGGAGGTCAGACAGGCAGTCGCTCCATGTAAAATACTGGTATTCAACTGCACGATATTTATAACGTCTTTGTAGGCACCTATAAGAAAAGTGAGTAATTAATTGAATCACCTATAACAATAAACAGGAAAATTATAAATGTGTAAGAATATACTATGTATTCACGCTTAGTAAGTACCTACATATAAGCCGCCCTAAAGTTAGAACAAAACTATATTCTATTAATCCACCTGACTCCTTTGAAACAGCTTTGTAGCTACCTACCTGTGGCGAAGGTTCCATACAACTCGATTCCTACCGGATTCCCTTTGAAAAATGGCACAGTCAGTATTCTATAGACAATAATATAATCACATTAAAGATATGTACACCGGCTTACCTCTTACAAAAATTGACCCTTCGCTACTGCTACCTACCTAATTACAATTGATGAGTGCAATACGCCTTCTTGTCTGCAAGTCAGCACTTTCAATTCGGCAGTATTTGTGTTGAACAACAGAAACGACCCGAAGTATAACCGCATACCTACGTAGGTATATTCGGCTTTCACTCGGCTCCTGCCGATCAGCATTCGGCATCGATCCTCACTGAAATATGATCAGGTTGTCGCGGCGCTATTCTAGCATAACAGAGTTTTTCCCAAACATACTCGTACATAAAATTTATTTAATCGAATAGTATAGGTTCTATTTTAAACGATTTAGCCACCCGGCTGTGCCAAATCGTAAAAGTAAAGGTGTCTAGCACGCCTTACTAACAATACTTAACTCAGTTCAGACGTAATGGAACTAGATAGTTAACAGAGAACAGGATAAAGCATACTTTTTATCATAATGAAACTACATAATA
Organism: Noctua comes; assembly: GCA_963082995.1. Taxonomy (NCBI): domain Eukaryota; kingdom Metazoa; phylum Arthropoda; class Insecta; order Lepidoptera; family Noctuidae; genus Noctua; species Noctua comes. The sequence continues at coordinate 6,449,723 of OY720277.1, forward strand.
AGTTGAGCTTCATTACGTGACTGGCAAGAAAGGAACGGGTGCAAAATCGAGCTCTTGCAAAGCGTAATTTCGATAAGGACCCGATGTCCGCTTTCAGTAACACTAAGCGACACCTAAATGAATGCCTAAATGTTATTCTTATTACACTGACGGAATTCGGCAGTCGGTAAAAGTTAGGAATGTAAGTAATGCATTCTAGCGACGAGATAGATAATGACATACCCTGAGAAGTGCTCGTACGGCTATCGAGACAATCTCGAAATTGTACGGTCTAGATCCCTACCAGCATCTTACTAAACTGGCACTGGTTGTCACGGGCTGCCCTGCGAGTATAATACTGTATTTTCTTTTAGGGAAATCCACAGCAGAATTATCAGCCAGTCTGGCTCCTCACCCTAAACGTGTTCCGGCAAAGTTAACTCTACCGGCACAGACCTAGAGTTCGTTGGAGCGTGCAGGCTCCACCACTTGGTGAATACATAGAAATGGCGCCAGCTGTGTACCTACTTACCTAGTCATTATTATTACTAAGCTCTGATCCTATACGGCAATGAAAACTGCTGACCTCAACTTACTCTACATTTATGAGTAGTATCCTTATCAACCGCAAAGTTTTGTGGGAAAACTGTGTCTTTATTTTAAATACCTACTTCGTTTAAAGTAGGTAGGGAGATATCATTTTCCTTATGTTGTCTATCTTATCAAAAATAGAAGTAATGGTCACTGGGCAAAAATATATGGGACTCGTTGAAATGTCCACCACTAACAAGACTGGTTACTTCCTACTTCAAAGACTATTCAGTCTATGAAGTAAATGACACCCGTATCAATCCTATTGTATTTACGGCGATTTTTATTTTCTTCATTTTCAACCTTTTAGCGATTTTCATATTACTTAAGGCTATATGTAACTCGCATTAGTCTCATTAGTGGCGGACATTTGGACCGCTTCTGCTCATTGTTTTTTTTTTTGTAAGCATAGAAGTAGTACGATATTTAATTTTAATGTTGTAGTAGGCACTTGAGAAAACCCCCTTATCTGTTTAAACAATAATTAAGTATTAAACTTTATGCCAAAGAAAACATAGGCAGAGCTATTACAAAGGAGGCGAGTAGTTCAGGATTAGTCCCCATGGGCGCCGGTAGGATTATTTTCATGGGCATACATTTTCAGCTCGGCATAGCAAGCTAAAAAATTTGCTCCTCACCTCGAAGAGGGATTTTGTTTTGGTTTTATTTTGTTCATTCACACAATAATAGGAGTAGTGTGTCGATTTGTACAGAAAAACTAAAGAACTGAGAGAATAGAACCGAAGGGCGAGTGTAGCGAGCTCGAAAGGTTACACCTCGCCTAGTATAGGTTAGAACTTATTTTGACGATCGATACGAGTTACCTAGGCACTTGGTCGATTAGTTATTAGATTAGTTCGAAATCTTAAGAACTAAAGATGCAAGAGCGACCCCCTCACTGCGATTTAGGGTGCCACATTAAATTTGTACTTGATAGATATGGATATATCATCAGTATCACCACTAAACCTTGACGATAAGAACTCGAAAATAGAAACGTAACAGTTTAAGTATCTAATTAATTACGTAGATATCGCGGTCAGTCGTCACGAATTGTTCAATTACATGTATAGACAGACGACTGAAGTACAATTGACAATTATTACTAGTAATCTGCATTGCATAATAAATTGTATTACTTCAACAAGATACGTCAATGATTTCCTGTTTTTTCAATCTTTACATGTTTCCTTCAATATTGATATCTTTTACAGATGTTATCAGTAACATTATTATGTTACAACCGAAAATATGGCATCAAGACTTCAGGAGTGCTGTTCTTGTTCTGGTTATTCCTCATCCTGGCTGGTCTCCCGCAGCTCAGGTCTGAGATCGTGCACTACGGTTCAAATGCTGACGCATATGCCAGATATACTTTTGGCAGTTATATCTTGTACTATACGCTGACAGTAATTATGTTTATATTAAATTGTTTCGCCGATATGCCGCCTAAAGACACACCTTATGATTATAAAGAGGTAAAACATATTCTAAATTCTTAAAACTTCAATAACCCGTCATCTTCCCGTGTCTAACGTCATCTATTTGAACCAACAGACGAAATCCCCAGAGAACAGAGCAGGCTTCCCAAGTCGGCTAACATTTAGCTGGTTCGACCCGCTCACTCTAACAGGCTTTAAAAGAAGTCTCACTGAAGAAGACTTATGGCCGTTAAACCCTCAGTTGAGCAGCAAGGAAGCTCTTCCTAGATTTGATAAATGCTGGCAGAGAGCTTTGAGAAAACGAGAAAAGTAAGTATTGGTTATTTAAATAAAATCATCTCACCACGCTCATGTATTACAAACATCTACAAAACTACATAGGTATGTATGTGCTAGACATAGGTATTAATTTGTTCCCTGCTTGAATCGCACCAGTGACGCATGGTGTCGTCGTGTATTGAAGAAGCCATCACTCAAAACATTTCAAACACAACGACACCCGCATACCCCCCGGTATTGGGAATACCGGGGGGTATGCGGGTGTCGTCGTGTGACTGCAAGGTTAGGTTAAACTAGTCAGGGTTGCTAAATCACATTTCATTTAGTCTCCACTTGAACAAATGGAAACATAAAAGCTATGTTTATTCACAAAATAGATCATGAAATATTTCAACTGAATAGTGAATGATATTCAAAACTTCCGACTTTTCGTATCACTTCATAAAAAAAGTAATTCTGATGAAAACATTGTATTAGCGGGTTCTAATCCAGTTCAAGTCTTGGAAAAACGTGTTGCACCGAACCTAAGCAACATGGGCTAAGAGCAGGAAGATGATGATGGTAAAATTCAGTTCATATCTCTTCATTATTATTTTCCTTTTCCCAAGAATTTCATTTTCTAAAAAATTTCCCCAGTGACGATTTATTTCCAAAGAAAACCCTAATCTACCCACACTCTGTCGACCGCCTTTTTCAGTTATTCAAAGTGGGGTATTCCAAGTTATAAATAGATACCACGTAAGTAAGTATAGCACATATAATTGATATGAAATAGTGTACTTATTTCATAACATTAAAACACCTACAGTGTTTATGTGTCATATAAACATAATATGTGTTATGAAATACCGACGTTCCTTCAATTTACTTTGGGTATCTTTTGAAAAGTTATTTATACGAAGATTAACATGCACTGAGTTTGCTGTTGAGAATTACCTACTACCTATTACGTAATATCTTAATAGGAAATAACAAAAAAGATAATGTTGAATGTAGTATTTATATTAGTTTTGTTTATGGTAGGTCTAAATAAACAAAGTTATCTGGGTATTTACAGGGTGAAATAAAATGTAATTTTAAATTTAATTCTTACTAACGTCTCTTAACCATAAGCGATATTTATCATTTTTAACACGGAAAAAGATTTTATTTACTGTGCAAGTCATTATGATTTATGAAATAAATATCATTGAAAGATAAGAGTATCGTACGCATCTGCCAGTGTAACGATATAGTCGAAAGATAACGAAAAATATTTTGGATATCAGCTGGCCACTTGGTTTTAGTGTTCCATAGCCTAATAACAAAAACGTGATTCATATAATTTTGTTATACGTGTCTGACCATCTGTCCGGATGTAACGATTCCTTCCTCCAAGCAAGTTGTTTCTGCAAATCTCCATTCAAGGCGGTCTTATAAAGCCAGAAAGTGGTTGGAGCTCTGTTCCTCATTATTGTTTACTCCGGCCGGTCAATAAAGGCAAGCCAAAAATGTGGAACAAAACTCTCGCTACTAACCAATAGCTACAGATTGTCTTGCGTCTCTTAGTCTGGCTCTGGTTTCTCACCCTAGACTTGTTCCGGCAAGGTCAACTCAACCTGCAGTACTGCAAAGACATATGTTTCATTGGACCGTGCAAGCCACCATGACGTCAACGTAGAGATAAAGCGGCGCAGGCGCCAGCACCCCACTTATTAATGTATTTACGTAGGTATTGCAATTTTTGCTGACCTCATCATATTCTGCATTGATGACTAATCCTTATCAACTGCTAGGTTTAGTGGGAAAATTGTCTATTTAAATACCTACTACCTTATCAATAGGTAGGTATTATTTGCCTTCATTCCCTGTCTTGTGAAAAAGAAGTAAAGGACATTGGGGAAAAATGTATGGGGCTTGGGTCCATGTCCACTACTCACAAGATCTATGTATACTGAATAGTCTATTAAATAAATTATTCCTTATAAAATTGATCCTACTAGGAAACGTATTTTTAAGTAGGAATTTCTTTGCCATTTCAAATTGCCAATAACTCTTAACAACCTTTAAAGAACTTTGTTTAAAACATAATTTGAGGCAACGCAATTGATTTTACAATACTTAATAATGAAAGTAACACGACTTTGTGACCTCGCTTTCGTTTTCGATTCTTGGTTTTTTGCACTGGTAGAGACTGTACTGAGCTCTGAGAATGGGCCATTTCGTTATTTTAACTTTAATATAAATAATATTACACCTATTTTTTTTGTTTAATGTCGTGATCATTGTTTTATAAAAATCACCGATTTTACAATTTAATATTGAAACTGTCCAACTGTCACATAGACAAAAAAACGTTTTATGACGTACAAGAGATATTTAAACTTAGTGTGCTAAAGCAATATACAAGAAAAGAACAGTAGCTTTATGTTAACTTACTCTGAATGGGATAGGTAATCAGTTTCTCCAAGTATGGTAAAAGTAACATAATATGTAAATCCTAATCTCTTTCACTTAACTCAATGAACAATACGAATGCTTGTTATAAAACGGCTGTTTCCTACATAGGATAAGATATTGACACAAACCACTTAAGAAAGTAGGTACTCGATTAATTTGTTTTAATTACTCTGTTAGTATCTTGTTGTTGATGTCTTCAGTCACGGAATAAACGCATTGTGTAATGGTGGTATCTTGGCTGGATAAATTTGTTGGGCTGCATCAATTTGAGTGGTTGTATGGAACCTTCACCACTGGTAGGTTTACCAGTGGTGAAGGTTCCATACAATCCGATTCCTGCCGGCTTCTCTTTGAAAAATGGCACAGTCAGTATCCTATAGCCAATAATATTCTTTACAGTAAAGATATGTACTCCGGCTGACGTCTTACAAAAATTGACCCTTCGCTACTGTAACCTACCCTACAAAAACAATGTGCTACTTAGTATACGTAACACACTCATTGACAATGGCCTTAGTTTTGGACAATACAACGATATTACTTAAGTAGTCCTTACATAGTAGTCCAACGAACAAGGGTTTTCTTAGAAATATAAAGTAATTCTCGATTTCTGTGTATTACTTATCTATTATTGAAAACGATTCTGATCACGATTGTGCTACACCTGGTGTGTAAAGCCAAAATAGCTATAGGCTTGCGCCCCATAACGTAGGACTTATAGCAGGACTGTCAAAATGGCAGGAAGGTACTATCGCATCTTTGCCATCGCTTTCGAGATGCACGATATCCTTGCTAATATTATACATGCGAAAGTAATTTCCTGAATAATGACCTGGTGAAGGTTGCAGAGATCCGCTGGATGCGAGTCGCACGGGACCGTTCAATGTGGCGACACTAGGGGGAGGCCTATGTCCAGCAGTGGACGTCTTTCGGCTGAAATGATGATGATGATGAAAGTAATTTCTATAATACTTGTCATCCAGGTCATCATCGTTCTCCTGCCCTTATCCCAATTTATTTAGGGTCATGGCATGGGCATCCAGGTAGACTATTACTTGGATTAGGATGCTTTTTATCCCGGTGATAAGCTCCCGCGGGATCCGACGCAGGCAAAAAGCTAATCATGTTATAAAGTCAAAATGATGTTACTATTCTTCCCTTAATTCCAGCAACGCGAATGCTTCAGCCGGTGCCGATACCCCTGAAGGTCAGAAGCAAACCAAGAAACCTATGAACTTATTGCCCGTGGTCTGTTTAGCTTTCGGAGGACAGTTCTTGTTTGCCGTGTTCCTCAAGGTGATCCACGATTTACTTATTTTCGTGCCGCCTCAATTACTTAGGTAAGTACTCGTAGAGTTGCCTTGACTTATTATTATGTAAGCAAAAAACTAACGCGAAATGTAAGTTCTCTCACTTCAGTTTCATCCTTAAGTGCCTTCGCATTTCTCGTTGATTGTCACTTTGACATTGCGTTGCCGCGACGTCAGCGTTGCGCCTGCGCATCGTGTACCTACGTTCTACGAACGCGTACACTAAAAACTTTGAAACTGTTTTACAATCAAAACTAACTGAACAATGCAAGGTTCTGTCAACATCAAATGTATTTTGCTTTTTTTATGATTCGCATTTAGTTTTCGTATAACTGCGTAAACCTATTGTTGGCAAGTTACTTAATGTTTGCCAAGAGTGTTGTAACAGTGATCAAACGGTAAGACAAATAATGAACTGCAAAACAAGTACGATAATTATTATAATCTGCAACATTAATTTTTTTCAACGTTGTGATATTTTTTCTTGCAGTCATCTCATTGGATTTATTCAAAGTGATGATCAACCTGTGTGGAAAGGCTATTTGTACGCTGTCGGTATGTTCGGATGTGTCCTCGTACAAAGTATGTTCCTGGGACAGTATTTCATCAAGGTAGCCATAGTCAGCATACAAATCAAAAATTCGCTTTGTAGTGTTGTGTACAAGAAAGCTCTAACATTGTCTAATGCAGCACGGAAAGAGTCCACCGTTGGAGAAATTATTAACTTAATGTCCACTGATGTAGACAGGTAAATACATTTTGTTGAAATATATTTTTTTAGAGTTACGGAGTCTAATGGAGCCTTATAATTTCATTATGTTCGTCTATCCCTCTGACTGTTTGTCTGTATGTCACTCAGCCATTTTGTTCTGAGTATAAATTTGACAAGGGAATCGTTATTCTGTGCATTGGGAAATTTTATGAAATAGAAACTTATCTTTCCGGGCAATAATATCAATATCGTGCATGCATAAACATAAATCATGAAATCGTTTATGCTACCTCTGGTGTCTAACATTTAAAACCATATTTAAAAATAAGATTTCATAAATACTGCAACGCAGAACGATGAGCATAAGACTCCAATTAATTAGCAAATGATTGTGGCTAAAACAGACAATGTGACTAATTCCGTGAAACCTCAAACCGGACAATACCGTGACAAGGATATTGTGCATTATCTAATCGTAATAAAGTAAAATATACATTCAATGTTCGTAATGAATGAACGACCTGGAAATACCAGTAGATATAATAGATACTGTTCAAATCATCTGTCCAGACTACTCCCCTCTATCCTAAGCCTTATGGAGCCTACACACCAAAGCGGCAAGTCGGCGATATGTCAATTGTACGTGTACCCAAGTTTCCGACACGCTCGGCTCGTGTGTAGGCTCCGTTAGTCCCCAAGGTCGAACGTGGCATAAACCATTGCGTAATATTTCAGGTTCAGTAATTTAACCTTCGTAAACTTGCTATGGTCTGCTCCCCTACAAATTGCCCTAGCCCTATATTTCCTATGGGGCGTGCTGGGGCCCTCAGTCATGGCCGGCTTAGCCGTCATCATCGTACTTATGCCCATCAACGGGATCTTAGCGGGATATCAAGAGAAGCTGCAGACTAGTGTGATGCACCAGAAAGATCAAAGAATTAAGCTTATGAGCGAAGTACTAAATGGAATTAAGGTAAGATACCTCAAGGAAACCATCTGGTGTTAGTCTAGCGTAGGCGTTTGTCGGACGCAGTGCAGACGCTAGAAAAACTCGACGTTGAAGATAAGCGTAATGCTGAGACGCAAGTGACGCTGGTCCACGCAGCGCAGGGCAGAGCAGATTTTGTAATGCATGAACGTACTAAGAGCTGCATACGCTGCGGCGCCGGCACATGCGACGCTGACATCCGTCTGCCCTGCTCTGCGCCTTGTTGCAGTGCTGGCACAGATTTCTGCGCGACGCGTGCATGTCGACACTTGTTTTTTACCGCTAATTCCCAATTTTGTTGCAATGACAGAACATTTAACCGAAAGTAGTTTTCAAACAAAACACCATTTGTCAGATAACTCTCGTGAGAGTCAAATTCCCCAACGTTTTTTCAAATAATCACTTTGCCAAATAGTTTTTTTACGCTTTGACAAACTTGAAAGTAGCAACAACTCGTTAATTTCATAATCGGACTCTGAACTCATTTTGCTTGTCAACTCGAACACGTCTATTCTTTGTACTAGTTAGAAAACGAATGTGTCTTTGAGCTGCGTCGCTGCATGCGCTCCCGGCCCATGTCGGCCTCGCTTGCTCTGCTTTGCAAAATCTGTACTGTGCTGTAATGCGTCACTTACGTTTCAGCATACGATTAGCCTAAAGCTGCGTCAACGCGACATGTTTTAAATTCTGTCAGATCACCGCCTCCTACGCTATTACAATGCCTACGTACGTCCGAAAGTCGTAAAACCTCGAAGCTGGAAAACTGCTCTTAATTATGAAATCTTATTTTCTATCAGGTCCTCAAAATGTACGCATGGGAAGGAAGCTTCCAAGATCATATTTTAAGAATAAGAAATAAAGAATTGGGTTTACTCAGAAAGCAGGCATTCTTAAATTCAGGAATGATATTCATATGGATTTGTACACCTTTCTTAGTAAGTATTGGATGACTGTTGGATTAATCTATTGCTGGATTGTTACCAACGACATAATTTAATCTATTGAATATTGTCGATTAGGTATCCTTGATGTCATTCACATGTTTCGTGCTGGTAAATGACACGGAAGTACTGGATTCTAAGCGGGCATTCGTGGCATTGTCCCTTTTCAATATACTTCGATTCCCAATGTCCATGCTGCCTAATGTGATATCGGATGTTATACAGGTTGGTGAACTACTTATACAATTTTTTTACCTTATTTACCTTGGCCTTTTATTATAATTTTGAAACCGGGATTTTTGTACAGACCGCAGTCAGTATAAAGAGGCTCAACAAATTCTTGAATGCCGAAGACTTGGATACCAGCGCAATAGAACACAACTCAGATGAGAGTAAGTACCATATTCCAGAATTTCAATGGAATGCAATTCTGTTTACCACGTCACATGCCATTTACAGTCGACAAAAGAGAAAAGTTTGCAAGCAAAACTGTGTAGACACTTTTGTCGAACGCTAATGACAACGACACTTGGAAGCAATCTTTATAAAATCAATTTTTAATTGTTTTTTTAGAAGATCAAATCGTGGTCGAGAAGGGTCATTTCACGTGGGGTGACGAGCCAGTTCTAAAGGACTTAAATCTGCATATCCCTCGCGGTTCCTTGGTTGCGGTTGTGGGCGGCGTCGGGTCGGGCAAGACCTCTCTACTCTCTGCCTTGCTTGGAGATATGGACAAAATTTCTGGACGCGTTAATATCAAAGGTAGGAAGGATTCCTCTACAAAACCTCCTTACAAAACTTCCTTGTGTACTTGAACCTAAATCTAAATAATCTAAATCTTTCAGGCAACATTGCATACGTCTCTCAGCAAGCTTGGATTCAAAATGCTACAGTTCAAAATAACATCTTGTTCGATCGGGATATGGACCGAAACAAATATAATAAAATTTTAGAGGCCTGTGCGCTCGCGACTGATTTAGAAATACTTCCCGGAGGGGACCAGACTGAAATCGGTGAAAAAGGTATGAATTATTGATCATTGAATTTGTTACTCAGAATGTTAACGGTTTTGTAATGCTAAGGAAAATCTTGGCTGTTGTAAAAATACGATTGGTTTCTTTAGTACCTTCTAAAAAATCTATCGTCTGCCAACTTGTGCAAAGCTTTGCTGGAGGTAAGTAATTGTTGCGTGCAAAAATGATATTTTACAGCTATTTTTATATGCCAATCAAAGAACGGTTATTAGCAGATCTAACGACTTAGAAAAATATGAGATTTTGCTGTCTTAACATGATTTTTAACAAATTAGGTATAAACCTGTCCGGCGGTCAGAAGCAGCGCGTGTCGCTGGCGCGCGCGGTGTACTGCGACGCCGACAACTACTTCCTGGACGACCCGCTCAGCGCCGTGGACTCGCACGTGGGCAAGCACATCTTCGACCAGGTGCGTGTGGTGTGTAGTGTGGGAGCGGGACAGCGGTAGACAGTGAGTGATGCCTCTCCCTCGCACAGGTGCTAGGACCCAGCGGACTGCTGAAGCACAAGACGCGCGTGTGGGTGACGCACAACGTGTCGTACCTGGCGCACACGGACCTGGTGGTGGTGCTGCGCGACGGAGAGGTGTCGGAGGTCGGCTCCTACAAGCAGCTGCTCGAGAAGAAGGGCGCCTTCGCTGACTTCCTGCTGCACCACCTTACGGTAGCAGAGCACTCGGCGTCAGCTGAAGGTTAGTTTGGAGATGTTTTATGGTAATCCTTAAAACAATATTAGCACGATAAAATTTAAACGCGTGATTAGTAATAGCGCTTCTTAAATAAAGATAGTAGGTAGTCAAATAAATCTGTGCTTAGAACTTTATCTTAAAACCTTCAAAACACAGCTCGTGGTATTTTATTCAGCATTTAATTTTCCGTGTGCGAATATTTTCATGATGTTAGCTCGCTAATATACCAGAGCTCCGCTCATCCAGTCATGGTTCATTTTATTTTTCTATTTGATAGCTGAATGAATAGATAACGTAACATCTGTTGTTGTTCGGAGTCAACCCAAGAACGTAATTGTGAAACGCATGTCATGCGTGAAGGCCGCTAAGGAACAGTCACATAACGACATAATTGACCGTTTACTGAAATATTCCCGCAGATTTGGCAGACATCAAAAACGATTTAGAGACCAATCTTGGTTCAGAATTTCATCGTAAATTGCAATGGGCTCGTTCGTTGTCAACGGGGGCTTCAGATACAGAACCCATGGATGCAGGTAAATCAAGGATACCTACGCATACTAAAACTCTTTAAAACAGGAACAAATGACTAAAAACAATACATTTTGTAGGTGACCACGTCGATGCAGGAGCTAAGGAAAAGGTGGACAAAGAAAAGAAACCAATAGACGAGAATGCGCAATTTGAGGGGCTCATTGAGACCGAGAAAACTGAAACTGGAAAAGTAAGCACCTTCTTGAGTACTGCTAATTGACGTTGGCTGTTTTAAGGGGGAAGCGCCAGGGTAGCAGTATTTAATCCCATTCAATGACTATTTCATGAAGAAGTCATTCAATGGGATTAAATTAACATAGACTTAGAGGGTTGTATTGATGATTTTAATGATTAGGTATAAATCTGTAAAGCCATATTTATTACGGTTGCAATTCATAATTATGTTAATCAACATACAACCCGAAATTGACCTGCAAATTGCAAAAAACGAAGGAAAATTTGAATTTCGTGGGTTACCCGTGCGCTCACACCTTAAAGTGAGAGCAAAGGCAAAGATTACCACGCTTGTTGGATTACCTACTTATTCAATTTTCCAATAATTATACTCTCCGACAAGAAAGTATGAAAAGAACAAGTCAAGTCAAACCATTTCTTTCAATTAGGCTATTAAAAGGAGCTCGTGGCTTAATAATAACAGCCGCTCGGGTCAATCTTTAGGTTACGCCATGCTTGCCTACGTTGGTCTGTGGATGGGTGACCACCCTTTACATACCGAATTTCCTCCGTGCCTCAGAAACCACGTTAAGCCGTTGATCCCGGCTGTCATTTGTAAATCTTTGGCAGTCGATACAGCAAGTAGTCAGTGGCCCGAAAGACTAACAACCAGTCTTACCAAGGGGTATCGTATTACCCAGTACTAACGGGGTTGTGGAGGTCAGATAGGCAGTCGCTCCATGTAAAATACTGGTATTCAGCTGTATCCGGTTAGACCGGAAGCTGACCCCAACTTAGTTGGGAAAAGGTTAAGCTGTTGAGGTTATTAAAAGGCACTTTTGAATGTCAAACTTTACAAGAAATAGAATTGACTGATAGCACAGGTAAGGATCGTAGCAGGTAGTGCTCTGTGGTTTCTGCCTACCCCATGGGAAGAAGGCCTGAGTTTATGTATGTAACACATAACATATCACAAATCCAGACTCCGTGGCTGCTACTAAGAAATTCCTAATGGAAAAACTCAATAACACTCTGCCCGACCCGGGGATCGAACCCAGGAGTTCAGCAGCCGTGTTTGCGACCACTAGACCAACGAGGCAGTCATGAACTCGTATGTAGTACGTAGGTAGTAGGTACTACATATTCTGATACTATTTCTATTCATCTACACAGGTAAAAGGCGCAGTTTACGTGCACTACCTATCTAAGGTCGGAGTAAAGGCAGCCGTGGCTACGCTCGTCATGTATGTCATACTACACACGCTACAAATCAGTGTCAACTTCTGGCTCGCGATATGGTCCAGCGACGACAAAATGGTCAGTTTGTTTTTTGTTTTTCCCACTCGATAATACATTTAAGAATGAAATAACGCATTATTATTAGCACTAGAAACGAGATATTTACCATGTAAAAACCACCATGTTACGCCATGGTTACTATCTTGTTGTGTGTTGAAAAAACACATGCCGTATGTTTACTTTATGCATATACCTACAGGATGTTTATCATACATTATGTTATGGAAATATAAAGTGGATTATATTTGAAGTAAAACCCACGAATGATACCTATATTCTTTAAGGAAAGGATGTACTGAGTACTTGTGGAATTAAAGATAATGCAACAAAAAATTATTTTGATTTAAGTACATAAAAACGAGGTATTAGTGGTTTCTAAAATGGTGCTCAAGATTATTTTTACCGCTTTTTCTCCAGTCTAATGTTAAAAACCCACTCGGTCTTATTGATCGCCACCCTGCTACCGTTACTGTCAAACATTATGAATAAACATAGTTTATATATTTTTAGCTCGTAAACGGCACGGTTGATACACAAAGGCGGGATATGTACCTCGGTGTCTATGGCGGCCTGGGATTCGGTCAAGGTAAGATTCGTGATTTATTTAAACCGGTCTGAAAGATACCCTTGAGTTTTATTTGCAACTCAAAACAGTTCGTAACAAAATAACCAATCCATGCAACATTCGGCAAACATGATCTGCGGTATCCTAAAGGATTATTTCCACCAAACGGCTCGCATCGCATCAGGTCGGAAAGGATACGAACGGATGCGGCGCCAGCCGATCGCGTCCGGCTGGATGTCGATGCATATGATCGGTTGCGTACCGTCGCTTGTGAACGTATCCGTTTCTACACCTAGTCAAATAGTTTCATTCCTACCCTGTCGGATAGGACGACAGGCGAACGGAGCCGATCGTGCGTCGTAGCATAGTTTCGGCTACGATCGCGTGTCGCGGAAGACGCCCGCAGTCAATCTATTGTGCCCGGCTTGGTAATAAGGTTACGAACGGACGGACGGACAGCGGAAGCTTAATTATAGGGTCCCGTTGGTTACCCTTCGGGTACGGAACCCTAAAGATACGATTGAGAATAGAGACATTCACATATTTGACAAATTGCTAACGGTGCCCTCGGACATCGGGCTTTGACAGATAATTTACTGAAGTCGGTGTCCGATGTGCGCAGTCCGCAACTGGGCCACAATCTGTTCGTATCATACCAGTTTGACCGAATCCAAATGGAAAGCATCGTTGCCATCATTTGTTTGAAAAACCTAAACCCGCCTTCTGGCGGCGCGCGGCGGTGGCGGCGGTGTGACTCGGTCACTTCCCATCAGTTTAGCGCCTGAAAGTTCTTTTTTTATGAAACTAAGTAAGGGTTTCAAACGTAAAGCTCAATATGACGTTATAATCACCCCCTTCAAGGGGGTACCAGGTAACTAAGTTACCACCCTGTTTTCATTAGGGTGGCAAGGTAGCACAGGTAGCTGAACTGTGCGATATAACAGGCAAGTCAGCGAAAAAAATCCTCCAATAGATTTGCTTCATATTTAATTCGGGACAATTCTATTGTTTGTTTTGTCCTCTCATATAACTGACGGTTGCCCATCAGTAGATGTGTAGTGCTATTTCTGGCTCACGATGCTCGGGGAACTAGTCCACAGTCGACTGAGAAGCTTAAAAGAAAAAAAAAGGTTTTGCCATGCGCTGATCACGTTTCTGTGGTTGGTAGGTCGTAGGATGTCCGGCTCCGGAGATATATAAATCAATTAACGAAAATCTAATTGATATCCGGTGTCCCTGCACCCACCCTCATTAGCGTTTCATTGTTCGCTATATCTTATCTATTGTTCGCCATTTCTTATGTAATCTTTCTTTGAAGACCCTCATTACGAGTGCATTAGCGTGCCTTATCTATTAAGTATTAGTGATTGTACGCCCTAATTAGGAGTGCATTCTCCTTATCGCTGGTTTCTGAAAAAATATGCTAATACGGATAAAATATGAACGAAACATCTCATCCACTAAAATAGCGTTATACAGTGTGTTCCCTTTTTTTCTTTTCTTTTTTATCGTGGTAAAATCTTCAAATGAGTCCTCCCACCCAGGGCAGAGTGGGAGGAACTGTCAGACTTGTACTGACTAAAATCCACGGTGTCCTTCAATAGCCCTTTATGATCCAGGGTCACGGTAATTCTATAAGTCCCGCGACCCCGGCAGGCTTTGGCCTTCTAGAGGGGGGCCCCGTCATTATGCTGACACTCTTTGAGGCGCGCGTGGAACACAACGCGCCGTCGACCCGGGCATGGTCCATGGTCGGACAGCGAGTCGCCCATTACTCGCCGCCCGCATGCCCGCGCCTGCGGTGGCCGGAGATCGTCTGCCGACGTCCGGCGCCGTGGGCGTCTACCACTGCGGCTGGGGTGGAGGGAGGACGCTGTCCTCTCCCTCACGCGGCCCGCCTCCTCCTTCGCGAGCATGACTGCTTCGCAGAAGGAGGCGACCGCTTCCCACTCCGTCTCGCCCCGCAGCATGGCCTCGACCAATGCCGGGCGCGAGAGGTCTCCGATACAGTGTTCCCTGTAAATATTTTTACAAACCTTTTCTTAATAAATATATGACACGTTGGACATTCCACTTGATCTTCGTTACCGCCACTGGTCCCTGCAGAGGTAGACGCTTCTTCTCCGACTCCCCTATTCCAGCCACTGGTCCCTGCAGAGGTAGACGCTTCTTCTCCGACTCCCCTATTCCAGCCACTGGTCCCTGCAGAGGTAGACGCTTCTTCTCCGACTCCCCTATTCCAGCCACTGGTCCCTGCAGAGGTAGACGCTTCTTCTCCAACTCCCCTGTTCCAGCCACTGGTCCCTGCAGAGGTAGACGCTTCTTCTCCAACTCCCCTGTTCTCGCCACTGATCCCTGCAGAGGTAGACGCTTCTTCTTCAGTTCTTGCTTTTTTGATGATCTTGGGTTCTTTGTTGCTCGCTCGCTTCATTCCTTTTCCAAGTTGTAGTGATTGACTGTTAAAATGTTCAATTGTATTACAATGCTTTTTTTATTGTCTTTGTAATTTTGTATACGAGGCTGCAGTGGCGAAGGTTCCATACAACTCGATTCCTACCGGCTTACCTTTGAAAACTGGCACAGTCAGTATTTTATAGACAAATAATAAAATCACTTTAAGACACCTACTCCGGCTTACCTCTTAAAAAAATTGACCCTTCGCTACTGCGAGGCTGTTTGTGTTCTCGTAGATGCTATCGTTACCATTTCTCCTCCTATCATAAATTTAAATTTTTATGAGATGCGTCGCTTGGATAGACCAAGCGACGCATCTCGTCGTCAGAATTAGTAGAAATGTATGATACACCATCTCTAGCGGCTCGTGCCACGGTTGACGATAATAGTTTAGTCTGCTTTTTTTATGTTTGGTGCCACTTCAAAAAAATGGTCTATCGCCTGCGATTTCCTTTTTCCACTATCGTAGGTGTTATTAATGACGATGTGATCACTCTCTTTTTGTGTTGAGGGGAGAGTGTTGAATAGTAAAACTGTTTACATACAGGGTGTAAGAGACAGCCCTCCGCAGACTGATGGGGTGAATTCAGTATATCATACTAAGATGACCGGTACAAGATTTTTTTTTCTGGAACGTCATGGGAATCCAATAAATTTGGTTTGTTTTATTTCCTCTTAAGCAATGTATCGTTACCGTGGCAAGACGCACATAGCGAACGGCAACCACGACGGTGAGTTCGATGAACTCTGTAGCTAGTCAGGAAGTGGACAGCTGATTTCACGCGTTGTTTGTTAGAGTATTTCAACATCCATTGTTGGTTTTTTGATTATAGCCGTTTTATTTAAATTAATGGGGTGCTGCGTACAGATAACGTAATTTTACATTGAAATAAAACTGAAAAAACGATTTAAAAAAAATGAAATTTTTGTGGAGAAAAATTCCGGTAGAATATGATTCAAAATAATGAGCTAAATGGACCCTGTCAGTTTATGGAGGGCTGTCCCTTACTTCTTGTATGTATTTTCATAATTATCTACAAAACTGAATAATTTCTGCAACAGTTATCATATTAATACCAATTTGTTTACACTTAATCACACACACGCAAGGAAAAGGTCATGTAAGTAAATATAAAAGACAGAAAGATAAGTAAGTTTGTCGAAAGAATAAACACTTACCTGCATCGATGCGTTGAAGTAACACAAAACGTAGTATTGGTAGAAACTAACCACTGCTGTCAAAACGCACTACTATGAACTGACTGCAACTGCTTGGTCATAAACAAGGTGTAACATAATAAACGCAAGACCTCCCGTGTGGTCTCTCGCACCATGAAACTAAACATCTTTTGTTCTACGAGTTCTTGAAATTCGCAAAAAAAAAAAAACTTTCTATAGGAACTGACGCAATCAGCTGATCCACATGTATGGTAAAACTAAAAAAAAAGTTATGAATTTCCAAAAGTCATAGAACAAAAGTTGTCCAGTTTCATGGTCTGAGACACCACACGAGAGGTCTTGCGTTTATTATGTTACACGTTGTATAATATGCAATTAGGATGCGGATGATAAACCAGGCTCACACTGGGTAGCTTTACATATTGATACAAATTAATGCCATTTTTTTATTCATATGGACGAGGCACCCACACGATATCATCCTGAGTTTTTAAAAATGATTTGCGACAATTGGAAAGTTGATAGCACTCAGAATGATTTGACTTCAGTTTGTGGTGAATATTGCTTAACGTATTTGCTATTCAAGTTTCAGGGATGTTCAATGCATAGTTTTGTAAAAATATTTACAGGGAACACACTGTACAACGATATTTTAGTGGATGAGATGTTTCGTTCATATTTTATTGATTGAAATAAAAATTGTAACAAAAAGAATGAGTTTTAGTGATCCAGAATAGCATAATTCTTCAGAAACCAGCGATAAGAAGATTGATAAAGGAGAACGCACTCCTAATTAGGGCGTAGAATGAGTAATAGATAAGGCACACTAATGCCCTCGTAATGAGGGTCTCCAACGAAGAATACATAAGAAATGGCGAACAATAGATAAGAAATAGCGAAGTTTGCTAATGAGGGTGCAAGGACACCGGATATCAATTAGATTTTCGTTAATTGATTTCTATAACTCCGGAACCGCGCATCCTACGAGCCAGAAATGGCACTAATTAATATTTCTCCTTGCACGTTACGAGGTGGAACAGCTCAACAACACTCAGCTAACCTTCTGACGAATCTCGTTTATGTTTCAGCGATAGCATCATTCTTTACCGATCTGATGCCTTTCCTGGCTTGCTGGAAAGCAGCGAAGATACTCCATGCAATCATGTTAGACAATGTGCTAAAATCGCCATTACAATTCTTCGAGGTCACACCCGTTGGTAGAATCCTGTCTAGATTCTCCAAAGATGTGGATACTGTGGACACTGCACTATCTTGGGAGATTTCGAGCGTGCTCAGTGGTATTTTTGAGGTAAACTTACTGATATGTTGTATAGTAGGTATTTTTATCAATTGCCAGAGCCACTCCATTTCAAAGTATTTTTTCGATAGCTGCCTGGTTAAAGCTCCTGTTTGGATATTTAACCAGACCGGCCATCCTAAGATAATAACACACACCATTTGCATAGTATTTGTAGGTGCTAGCATACCTATCTGCCAAAAAACACATAAAATGTTTCGCCACATAGGTACCAAAATATGCAAACAATCGTGTGAGCGCGCCGCACTCGCATTACCAAGGTCACAAGATATAGATAGAAAATGCTTGATTATTGTACACCATTTCACAGTATGAAAGTGGTACATTAGATTTGTGTTTTTCAAGGGTCGAATTTAAACAAGTTTTTTTTTTGTTTAATGTCTGCTTTTTTCTTACCATACACTGTGAGTGAGGTCCATTGATTGATTTACATGGAGCTCTCCACATTTGCGAAACTAAAGTCGGTTTTGTCAATATTTTCTTTCCGTACCAAACAGATATTTTCAGTAAACGCAGTTCTTAAAATCTCAAATCTAGCAACCCAAGGGCCTGGACAAAATAGTGACATTATATCAGCTTTATTATGTCAATCCTGTTGCATGTCATTGTAGAAATACGAAACACTATGAAAGCTATTACAATGTCAACTGGTTAAAATCATTGCACCTAGTTTTAAACGAAGTTAAATTCATTTTTGTTAAGTGGTAGGTAACCAGCTTGGTAAATGCTTATCGCTTGAGGAACAGCTTACCTAATCAACCTAAGAAAGTCATAACTCAAAGGTGCATTATGTTGTCAAACGTTGACATTACAATCATACACAAATAGTATAGGCTCCGTCGACCCTGAACTGGACTGTGCGTGTCAACATGATGACTTAGCGGAAAGGCCTTCGTAAGGTCAAGGCTACTATAAGTGTGTGAGGTAGAGCTGGCAAACAATGGTGTTCCACTATACTGATCTATTTCATTTGTTTAAAATGTCTTCTATTGATTTGGACGTAGAGAATACCTCTTTTTGCCAAGAATTTGTATTAGGCGATTAAGGTCCATATTGATGTAATCTGTCAGCTAGGAAATATGAGAATCCTCGTAACACTTGATCATCATCACTGACAGCCTTGTTCCACCCCCTGCTGAGAAAAAAATCCGTCCAAAATGATAATTCGACTCTTACTCTCTTTGTGGTGGGATTCAATATGAGTTTACTGTTGAAATATTAACAAAAAAGAAATCTTTATGTAGCCCTTTGATAGATCAGTCCCACTCCTGGGCAAAGGTCTCCCTGCACTCCTTCCAGTTCAAACGGAACCTGTCCAGTACGTCCCTCCATCTCCTGCGTCCCTAAAAATTATAAACTCATTATTTTTTACCCATTTTTAGGTAATAGGAACAGTATTCGTGATAAGCTACTCCACACCCATGTTCATGGTCGTGATAATACCCATCGCCTTGATGTACTACCTCATCCAACGGTTCTACGTGCCCACTTCGAGACAGCTCATGAGGATTGAATCGGTAGCCCGCTCGCCAGTGTACTCGCACTTCAATGAGAGCATTTTGGGTGCCACAAGTATTCGAGCTTTTGACGTTTTGGACAGGTAAATAGAAATAATCCGGTTCTCATGAAACACAAAAAAAAAACACAAACACACGAACATAGAACCTCCTGTTTTGAAGTGAGTTAAAAAAAAAACGCGCCTAGTGATATTTCTGCTTAGTCATAAAACCGCTTACATGTTTGTGTGTGATTTTTTGTGTTCAGTATTGGTATACTGAACCTTAATCCAGTTTGATAATCCAAATAAATTATCGAAAACATTATATTTCAAGTTTTAAAACTAGTAGTAAGAAAGTAACATTTAAATTTCCAGGTTCGTAAAAGAATCCCAGCAGAAGGTGGATCACTATCAATCGATACATTACATGAGTAACGTAGCCGACAGATGGCTCGGAATCCGACTTGAGATAGTCGGCAGTTTCATCATATTCTTCGCTGCATTGTTTGCGGTAATCGGAAGGGATACTATTAATCCCGGCCTTGCTGGTCTCTCTGTCAGTTATACGTTAGAGGTAAGAATAAACTTCCTTTTAAAAAGTACATTTTAAAGTATTTACAGGACTTAGCATTTAACTTAATTAAAATACCATTGTTTATTTTGCTATAGATAACACAAACCTTAAGTTGGTTAGTCCAAATGGTATCAAATGTGGAGACGGACATCGTAGCTGTGGAGCGAATGAAGGAGTATGGAGAGACGCCACAGGTGAAAACGACTACGGCAGCATATGACGAGTGCAGCGTGTCAGGTGCGGTACTAACGTTGCTTCGTATCCGCAGGAGGCGGCATGGAGCATCCCGCCCGGGCCCGGCGCGTCGTGGCCGGAGACGGGCGCGCTGCAGCTGGAGCGCCTGACGCTGGCGTACCGCGCCGGCGCCGAGCCCGCGCTGCGTGACGTCACGTGCGCCGTGGCGCCGCGCGACAAGCTCGGCATCGTGGGCCGCACCGGCGCCGGCAAGTCCACGCTCACGCTCGGCCTGTTCCGCATCGTCGAGGCCGTGGGCGGCCGCATCCTCATCGACGGGCTGGACATCGCCGCCATGGGCCTGCACCAGCTGCGCTCGCGCATCACCATCATCCCGCAGGACCCGGTGCTGTTCTCGGGCACGCTGCGCATGAACCTGGACCCCTTCGAGACGTTCTCGGACGAGGACATCTGGCGCGCGCTGGAGTACGCGCACCTGAAGCCCTTCGTGCAGGGTGAGTGCGGCTAGGTGGCGAGGGTCTCCTCTCCCCGCGCGGTCTCTCACGCTCGCGTGCGCTTGCAGGGCTGGCGGCCGGGCTGCGCCACGAGGTGGCGGAGGGCGGCGAGAACCTGTCGGTGGGACAGCGGCAGCTCGTGTGCCTGGCGCGCGCGCTGCTGCGCAAGACGCCGCTGCTGGTGCTGGACGAGGCCACGGCCGCCGTGGACCTGGAGACGGACGAGCTCATCCAGGTGCGTCACGCTCACACAGCTCACACTCACTCCTCTGTCTCACTCACCACTCACTCACTCGCTCGCTCGCCTTGCAGAAGACGATCCGCTCCGAGTTCGCGCAGTGCACGGTGCTCACCATCGCGCACAGACTCAACACCATCATGGACTCCACCAAGGTCATGGTGCTGGACAAGGGACAGCTCGTCGAGTTCGCGCCGCCTGAACAACTCTTACAAGACAAAAACTCTATATTCTACGGAATGGCGAAGGATGCAGGCTTAGTTAATTGAGTTCATTAATAATTTTAAAAGAAAAGAAGGGGTTTTAACGTCCTTCTAATCATAAAATCTATTTAGCTAATCTCTTTTGAGATTGTTCTTTACACAAAAACATAGAAAGTAGAAATGCTGTGTACTTCTCACAATTAGGTGTAGGATCTATGTTTTTACTTTAAGTCGATTTACTCTCGGTTTCTGAAAGCCAATTCAAGTTTATTACGTATTAAATCTCATACCAGTAGATATTATCAGAATAGTATAGTTATTGTTGCCAACCAATCACAACAGTTAACATGATATTCAAAGACTTGATCGGATTTTTAGAAGCTGGGCGTAGATCCTGGTGCTATTTGTTACCAAGTGTGATCAAAATGCAATTATTTATTTAGTAATAATGAATTATTTACTTAATTTTTAAATAGAAACCAGTGCGAACGAGGCAGGTCCTGTGATAAGTTTAAAGAAAGATTAAACATTAACATCAAACAGAGTAAGAACAGAATCAAAAATACGTCATTGATTTTTTTCCTCCTGTTTATCCTCCTCACCGACTAAATTAGAACAAGAAAGAGATGGAAGGATATAAGAACTGTCAAATTGAGTTTAACTTGATATCTAACAGGGTCCCGTATTGCTGTCCTTTTCTGCTGGCTATTTGTTAGTGAGAGATCATACTACTTCTTTAACTTCAGCTTAGTTGGTGCGAGAATCCACACTGCCAACATTCCTGCTAGAAACATAATTAATATTAGATTTTTGTATCAAAAATATTTCGTATGAGTATCGAATTACCGAACTAGTAGTTAGGTATAGATATAATGAATGTTGTGCTCTAAGCACAATTTATTGGGTACTTAATGTTCTAGGCACTGTGCAATTATGTTTTTTTATCTTTGTGGATGATTACAACAGGACACACATTTTACTAGTTTTACTCGAAAAATAGCTTTTATGTACCTACATATTAGATTACGAACAAGTTCAACACCCAACCAATGAGCCTAACAAAAAAACGATTTTATTTCAAAGTTACGCTCTGAATGAACTTTTGTCATAAAACCACGTACGAGGTCTGCATGCGCGTCCGACTTGTGCCAAGTAAGTATGTCAGAAGAAAGCAGACCCTCCAAAGACGGTTTCGAATGCAAAAATGTGCTTATTTTGACTTGATGTACTTAAATTAAATGATCAAACGACTGACCATGTGGTGATGCAGAAACAAAATCTACTTCACCTACAACAAGGTTTAATGTGTGCTTTAATCCGTGCCTTATAGTATGTTTAAGAGAATCTTAGTACCAATTAATAAGTATTAAAAACATTCAAACACGTACCCAAAATGTTTTCTTTATTAACACCCCATTATATCTGCCTGCTTTGTTGGTAGTGTTCACAAGCATTACTACTGCACATGTGCTTCTGGGTTCGATTCCCGGGTCGGTGTAAGGGACCTCGCGTATTACACGGCCACGACCTGGATTTCTGGCCGCAGAAGATTCGAAATGACAGATAATGCAAAGAAATCTGTCATTGTGTCGACACAATCTGTCATTTTGTCGATTCTTCCGTCAAAGAAATCCTTGTTTACGGTGGTCATGCTACGGGGGCAGGAAGAAAGTTTGGTCGCAGAATCGGGCGGCCGACTAGTTTTGTTCAAAACAGCAGTCGATCAAGTGACAAGTGGTTCATGGCCACGTAGTGGGCGACGTCCCATTGAGTTTTTCCTTCCAGGAATTTCTTAATAATAACATGGACTTTTTATTTGTGCTCGATTGATGAACCTAAGCCCCTATTCCTTGAAATCTAAAGATAGGTAAATTAACGTTAACCTACAATATTCCCACTTACTGGGATACGAGCCTTCTCTCTATTAGAAGTGTACGTTACCCCAGCAGGAAAGTGTCTCCTAGAGTGATATGAGTGGAACGTATAATTATGTATAATCTGCTGTGAATGTGCACCACATAAAAAATTGGTGCGCTTTGTCGTTTTGGAAAAAAACGGAAAAAACGATTCCTGCTAGGGTAACGTTCTTCCAGCAAGAAAATTCTAAACGAATGATCAGAGAGAGAAATATTGTGCATGGCCAGAGAGCTTATATTTGTGTAAAAAAGTGCACCGAAAATGGAGGTTGTGCGTCTTCAGGTTTTCGAGATATTGCATTTCCTGCTAGGGTAACGTTTTGCAGAATCGTGTACCTCTAAAACCATTGCATGTGCGCGTGTAGAATAAACTTACACGAGTAGCTCTTAATTTGTGTAAATTTGTGACAGAATAAGTTTTAAGAAAATATTTATAATTTTCAAATAATTGCGGTTTTTTGAAAACTCGAAAAAAAATCGCAGCGCCTAAATGAGAAAACGTAGAAGCTCGCTGAAAACTGTATTCGGACCTTCTTGACGCTTATAATAACCATAAAAAGTTTCAAAAGTGTAGATGCATGCGTTATTGAATAATATTGGTAAAAGTCAAAACGACGGTGTCATAAGTTTGACGGCAAAATAGAAGAAACCGGTTCAACCCAAGATGTGTAGGTGTAAACCAAAAATTAGTGTATTTAGTCAAAAATATATAGTGAAAATATTCAGCTTGGAATGTTTCGCATTAAGTAAATATAAACAAAACACAAAATATGTAAACAACAGCTGGTTATCCGACCAAATTCGAAAGACTACAAAAAAGCGACGGATTCATATCGATTCTGCAAAACGTTACCCTAGCAGGAAATGCAATATCTCGAAAACCTGAAGACGCACAACCTCCATTTTCGGTGCACTTTTTTACACAAATATAAGCTCTCTGGCCATGCACAATATTTCTCTCTCTGATCATTCGTTTAGAATTTTCTTGCTGGAAGAACGTTACCCTAGCAGGAATCGTTTTCTCCGTTTTTTTTTCCAAAACGACAAAGCGCACCAATTTTTTATGTGGTGCACATTCACAGCAGATTATACACTAATTATACGTACCACTCATATCACTCTAGGAGACACTTTCCTGCTGGGGTAACGTACACCTATTAGAAGGGATGGCCCGTATTCCATTACGCGGGACCAGTTCGGGTTGGTAGTTGTGTCATGTCTCCGAGTTTTTGACTCTAGGACATGCCGGTTTCTGCACAGCACACTTTAGGTATCAATGAAGGAACACTAAAAAATATAGGTGCATACTAGACTGGGCCGAATGCCGAAGCCGAATTTCCCTTTAGACGGTGAGAGGTTCCATTACGTTTATTAGTTTTTTAACAAAATATTAGGCAGGAAAGGAGGTAACGTGTAATAGAGAAGTATGGAAGAAGAATACATGCTGCGCCGACCACAAATAAATTGGGATAAGGACAGGAGAATGATAATGATTAGTAAAAGTTATTAAATCACATTTTTACAACTATTTCTGAAAAGCTAACTGGTCAGTGGAGACCTTAATTTTTTTGTAGTTCCTAAAATTTTCAAATAACTCTTCAAAAGTAACTTGTACCTACTCCTTTATATAAAGGGTGTAATAGACCCTTAACATATCCAAAAGGCAGTTCTCCCCATCTTTGCGATAATTTTTTTGTTCTAGACCATACCTGGGAACCTAGTTACGGAGATATTGGGGGTCAAAATTCCAACTTTTTCACAAGTTTTTTTTTAAATACATGTTTTTAATGTAAGATTTTTACTTTATACACCTCCACGACCCCAGTACTATTCAATCCATCCATCAGCACAATGCTTTGAGTGCTTTCCATCGAGTCCTACCGTAAAACGAGATTTTTCACCCCAAAAAAAAAATCGATTCCCAGCAATAAATTTTTGCGTAAAGTTACTTAGTTTGATGTACAGAATGCTTGGTTGACGGCTATGTGAAGGGTCTGTTTACATCCTGTATAAACAAGTAAGGAAAATCTAGAATAATAATAATCCGAGGTGTTAACATTTTGAAGTGGCTATAGCATTTTAGATTCTAAAGCCTGGTTTTCACAGGCCCAGTTTCTGACCACCCAGTAGTTGGTAACTGTACATTCTGCTTCTATACAGTACTGTCACTTACCCGACGTGTTCTCACTACTGGGTCTACAAAGGAGACAGCAGCAGCAGCAGCAGCACACAGCTACTGTGTTACTAGTTCTGGCCAGATGTTTCTGGCCCATTGCGTTTTCACGAGGCCAGTAAAATGGCTGATCAGTGCGATATAATTAAAACAAATATACGACTATTGGCATTACTCCTTGTTGAACATTTGATGGAAATTCTCAAAAGTCAGAAGAGAAAAAAGAAAAAAATATGGACAAGGTATTGGTTACAGAGGATTTTTTTTTAATTTTATACTATCAGCATCACTCCAACGCCCTGCTACCGCCATTTTAAACGAAGAAAAAACGATTTCAAACTAAGAAAAACTCTGACTGTCCAGGCGTTTACTTTCCTTCGGCACTGACCAGCCACTGTCTAGTTGCATTCGTATGGAGCGAGTGACGACCCGGTAGCTGTCCTTGTGGGAGTGGGGGAAGGTCAGTGGACAGTAGAAACAAAAAATTTTGAAGTAGCTGACCAACAGCAACTGACCCGTCAGTACTGGCTCAACTTTGTTTTCACGGACCCAGTAGCTGCCAGACAGTAACTGTCCTTCACTGTCCGCCAGCTACTGGGCCTGTGAAAACCAGGATTTAGAAGAACTTCAGCTGCAACCGTAAATAGTAAACTTAACCCATACAAATCCCTTGCAACTCGTACCCCTCCCCCCCCCCCCCCGCCTCTGGCAGAAAAGCTGGCTTTGGGAGAAAGGCCTACGTGTGGGTCGACTACCAGACAAAGACCTGTGAGGCTGTGAGCCTATAAAGAGAGAGAGAGAGATTATAGAGCATATAATCTAGCCTCAAAAAGATTGAGCGTTATTTTTATGTAATAATTTTATGAATGAATGTGGAAATAAATTGTTTGAAATTATTTTTTTGTTTTTTAGGTACGTACCAAAGAATTATACGAATTATACCTATAGGTATATGTAAACATAAATAAAGTTAGTTTTGTATTTTCATTCTGATTTCACTAGCAGTGAGTTCAGTTAACAAAATGCTACTAGTCTGTCTACATTTATATAAGAATGTTTGGTATGCGTACGTAAACTGAATATTCGAACCATGAACCAAACTTCGGCCGAATAGCGAAATTCGGTAGAAGCAGCAGCCGGTAACGAAACCAACCAATAATTAATTGTTGGTAACACAAATGGCACTGGCATCGCGTTGGGTCGCGTTCCCCCATTTCTCCTAATTCGAAAGACGATTTTTTTTAAGCAAACCGAACATAAATTATGAATCCCTATTAAAGGTGATGATACTCTAGATTGAATGTCACGCCGCCCCATATTAAAACTTTTAAAACGAACTTATCTTGCCACCCGTTAAAAATATAGAACCTTCGAGTGATGACATTACTATGAAAATACGGTGTAAATATTTCTTTCCTATAGTAAGTATTACATATATACTTTTAATTAAAAAACGTGGGTATAATCGAAATCCTTTTTCAAAGATTTCCACAAAATGGGCAGGCTAAAAAAACGTCGCGTTAAATGAAACAAAACCTTTTTAAAAAGTATTTATGTCTAATCATCGTTGTCTGTGCTACTCATAGATTTAGTGCTGCTGACCGGACCGACTGACATTTTATTCCTTTTATTCTATCTATGGTGCGCGGTGCGGTGCGGAGTGATGTGGTGTGCGATGTCGGGAATTTTATCGAATTTTTTATAAACTCTGTAAAATACTCTCAGTGAATGAATAATTTTTAATTGTAAATAATAACTTTCAACTAATCGTTATATTAACTATATGAATACATCGATAGAGTGTCAGTTTTGGCGTGTATTTATGGCAGTTACAAGTAACTAATAATCACAAATTGTGACAATGTCTTACAATTCCGTGCTTGATACCTTCTGTGGATCTGTATTTTGGGTAAGTAGGTCTTTTGCCATACATTTGTTATAAAAACTTATGCTTTGGGTAAATTAACGAATTGGCAAATCCAACTACCTACTTGATTACTTATAACTACTTCAAAATGTGAAATGTTAAGTTTCTAATAAATTAACCAGTTTTGCAGCGTCTAAGTACGAAAGAGATGATGTTGAAAGGTCAAGTAGCTTTGAAAAACAAATACCCTAATATGTCAATACTCATAGAAAACATGTTTCAGTTATATTTTAATGAAAAACTATTTTTACCAACAAAATATTTAGTATGCAAAAATTTTGTTTTAAGAGCTATGTATTTTTAGTTCAAAAAGAAGTCCTATTTTCAAAGAGGAACAAACATATTTTAGTTTGTATTGAGAACAAAAATATTAATAATGCTCACAAGCTTCATAGTTTTCACATTAATTGTGTTGAATATTTAAACTCATAAGCTTGTTCAAGTAGCTTAGAATTTTATATAATGCACATTGAAATACGTAAGTAAATAATACCTACTTAATTTCTGAGTGGAATCTAATTGGAACACTTGACCCAAATTCAGTTTAGTGGTGGTCAAAGTATTTTATCTAAACCTACATTCAATGAGCTCAAAATTATAAATACTAGATTTTATGGTGTTCGAGACAATTGAAAAATTGTTACTTAATTTTTGTATGACAGTGTAATTTTAAACCATACTCATACTAAAATACCTGATATATTAATTTAAAAAAATATATTTCCGTGTTTAAAATTGCCATCATATTGTGTGTATTATTCTATAACCATCACCTAATTACCCACACACATTTTATTTAATGGAGGAACGTTAATGTGTGTTTAAAAGTGAGGCCTTCATCATAGTGTTTCTTTTTTTTATTTATTAAGGTCCAACAGAACTCATTAAAAACATTTTGAGTGGAACCACATGACCATGACCCAAGCCATTTTCTATAATAACATCATGTCTATAAATAAAACCTGTTTTTGTAATGCTAAAGTAACATAGCTGTTTCTACTCTGTGCCTTATCATTTGGTTGGTGTCAAATAATTATGATGCTAAGTTGCATTGGTTATATAGCAGTATTTGAACAATAAATTATACAAATGATTATAAAGTTATTGAACTTTTATAAGTTGATGCTAAAAATCTGGCAGAACTTTGCTCGCTTTACTGCTTACTAAATACTCAAATATGCTAGAAACAAAGGTATTTTTGTAGTATACTGGTGTCCCGCCCGTGCGTTGCATGGTTTTTACATTAAATATATTCTGCTTTTTCACCTCACCACTTCCCGTTACTTGGGCCGGCACTCAACTGATTGAGATTTTTTATTAGATATATGCTATTTAATATTAATGTACTATGTACTTAAATCTTCCAATATATATGCAAAATCAAAATCTGTTGCATCATTTAGATTTAGAAGAACAACCCGATCATAAGTAAATCTTGACAAAATGAAAATAATGACATTTAATCAAAGAACAAGTAAACCATAACAGAATATAAAATATGGTAACGTAGCAATCTCTGAATTTGCGGATGCTCTGTACAAACTATCAAAAAATGGTTTACTGCTTTACAGTACAAATAGCTTATAATGCTTATACGGCTTCTAGCATTATGTACGGAATCATTTCTGGGGCAACTCCACTGACAGAGACATTGCTTTTAAAGCTCAGAAGAAATGCTTGCGATTGTTTCCCAAATTACAATCAATTGATAGTTGTAAACCATTGTTTAAGGAACTGGTCAGTGGATCGTCTTAGGGCCGGATTTGTAGGAGTTGGAGTATAGGCTTAGGGTCACTATGAGCAGCAAAGAAAACACAAAAAAAGGTTAATAAAAAAAAAAAATTGTTCTGAAAAAATTTCGGACTTAAAAGACTTGGTCACTATTTCTGTCTGCAGGGTTTAAAGAAACCTAAGCTAACGTCGGGGTGCCCCATTTCCCTAATGCCCCGTTACATACACTCCAACCGAAGAATTTTCTAGGTCCTCCCTCCATAGCGCCCCTAAAGCTACACTCAACCAAGGAACTGTTTGCTCACTCAACCGTCTATCTACATATATGAAATGGGGCATGGTTTGTTCACTGTAACTTGCATTTATTTGAAAAACTGCGCTCTCACTGTTATCAAAATACCATTCATGTTACCTCTCATAAAACCGCATTTTTCAGCAACAGTGTTAGGCATGGTCCCAAAAGTAATAATAGTATAACAGCAGCTATAAGAAATAAAGAGTGGGTATGGTACCTTTAAGAGGTCTTTCTTTAAATTCCTTTTAGATAGATGTTACTACTGCATCACTGAATTTAATACTGATAATCAGAAATATGATGTTTCCGACTTGCCAATTAAACACATGATTTTATTTATTACTATTCTCTTATTGACTAAGTATGAATATTTATCTAAAATTGTAATGACATGTTTACTTAACTGAAATATATGTACTTTTAATTGAATTATTATTTTTTCAATGTAATCTATTGACATGCCACCTTAATTGTAATTAGTTGTTTATGTTAATTTTGTCCGCCATTTGTACGCCATATATTGGCAAAACAGAGTGCACATATTTTATACTATCTGTAACCATACCTATGTTTAACAAAGTAAATTATTGATTGATTGATAAAGACAACTCGAAAAGTTATTTTATTTTGTGGTATGACTATATACATTATTATTACATCATTAAAATGAACTAAGAACCTAAGCATAAAAACAGCAAAGTCATTCAATTATTCAGAGATAAGAAGCCAGTAAGAAAAATGACCCTTCAATTTACTGCTAATATTTTTAATTGCCCTTCAAAGAAATTATAGTTCCCTACAAATAAGGCCCCAACCATGCTACTTCTTTCTTCATAAATGTGTATACGAACTACTGTACTGCTTGTCTAACTTAAAATATCAATTTGGTTGGCATGGCAACAAAAAAGACTACAAACACAACTTGAATAAATTGAACCAATGTAGTTTCTGATTATTATTAGTCTATATTGTCCCACAGAAGGGCAAAGAGCTCCCTCCCCTCTTTCCACTTTTCGCGATCGAGTGCGATTGTATGCCAATGAAAGAATGAGTCCAGCTCATCCCACCATCTCCTAGGCCTTCTGTGCTGTCGTTTCTTGCAAAAAATTAATATGCAAAAGTACTTCCTTTAGCAATGCCATGTCAGAAACTGGCCCCAAACGTTTTATTATTACATCATTTATTATTCATATTTTTAATTGCTGTATTATTCAAATAAAATAACTTATAGAAATATGTTTTTTTTATGTATAAAATATAGTAAAAAGTGATGAATCATGCTTATAATATTATTTTATGACAATTATAAAGATACATTTAGAACTGTAATAGTTTGTTCACCACCTTTTAGTCAGTTTCTATTAGATTCTGCTAGGAATTATCTGATACTCTATTAGTTATTTTAAAAGCCATAGCAGCAGTAGTAAAGACAAGATACTCAAACATAAAGTGTGATTTAACTATAAATTGTTATCATTGTCAACGAAAAAACACATTGTAGCTGAAAATAATGTTCTTTCAAGAACTAAAACCTAATTACTTTCAGTTCTGACAGTAAGTAGGTACATCAATATTTCACAACATTAAGTAAATTAATTATTATTATTACTGTTTTACAGTTATGTATGACTCACGGTGTTCGAATTGTGATGTAACCTTGTCACACGAATTAACGTGATAGCTCTAAGGTCTGTTCGAGCTCGAATCTAATCGGACAATCCCGAAATACTTTAGTAAAACCATAAACAAAACAATAACAATTTAAGATTGTGGCATGAAAGCTATACTTATAAAAAAGTACGTAAGAAGTAATATACACAGAAATTTAGGTGATCTGTATGTGTTTACCTTCAAAAAAAGTACTTTTATTGATTGTACTTTTCTGGTATCAATCATTCTCTGAATGGTCTTTGTTCATGCTAATTATTCATGTTTAGGTGAGGCAGGACGTATGACATATGACGGCCTGGTATTATTTACCTTTTGACCATTTTTATTAGGGTTCCGTACCTACTAGGGTTGCCAACTTTACTTCTAGAGTATTCTATTCTATTTCGCAAAGGTGTACTATAAACAGCGATTTTAGCGTACTCGCCGTACCTACGCTCAAATACTAGGTTGACTCCAGCTTAGTATTTTGCCTGCCAATGGAGCTAAGGCTCGAAGAGAGTAACGACGGGGCTTCAATGAAATTGATGAAAACCTAACTCCTCATCAATTTAACTCGTAATTAGAAAACATGTGAGTACCCAGTAAAATTATTAAAAAAACAGTGACTGTCTGTCGGCTAGTCTTGTCTGTCACAGGGCTGAATGAGTTTAACTTCTCTGCAGCGAAGACCAAAAGTAACGCTTTTTAACCGAAAAAGGTAGACCCTTCAAATGCACATAACACCAGTGGCGAAGGTTCCATACAACTCGATTCCTACCGGGTTCCCTTTGAAAAATGGCACAGTCAGTATTCTATAGACAAATAATATAGTGACATTAAAGATAATTATGTACTCCGGCTTACCTCTTACAAAAATTGACCCTTCGCTACTGTAACACAGGTATGCATGGGTAAAATTTCAAAAGAGACTCGTAAGGTGTTTTTAGAAATCTTAATAAATGCTACCAAAATGCTACAAATATAATAGTACAAATATGCTTTATCAATTAATTATTTTATTTGTGGGTAGAACTAAATATAATTATTAAATTGTGATTGACTGTCGTTAAATATCATTTAGTACCTACTTGAAAGTGATAAAATAAAGGTGGCATATGTTAGTGAGAAATAGATTACTTTTCAAAATGGCTTCAAGTTTGAGAAATTGCACCAATTGACCACAACACTTTTTTTACCCATGTTTGCAAAGAAATAAATGATTTGATTTGATTTTGATTTTGATTTGATTTATATTTGTGGGGAATTCGTCACGAAGAAACAAAGAGGGCTTACTTACTTACGGAAATCAATAAAAGCCAAAACCGACTACGACCGCTTCTAAGCTTGTTCAATATTTTCTAATCGACTTTACGCCCATGATTATTTATTAATGCTAAGGCGGTTACTATTTTTGTCCGATCCGATATAAAAGTCATGTTATAATACCAATACAATCCACCTACACGTTA
The DNA here is from genome assembly GCA_963082995.1 of Noctua comes. Lineage (NCBI taxonomy): Eukaryota > Metazoa > Arthropoda > Insecta > Lepidoptera > Noctuidae > Noctua > Noctua comes. The sequence goes on from OY720277.1 coordinate 6,482,012, forward strand.
CCGGTATCGACAGGTTTTGTTCTTCCAGGAATAATCGACGTTAAATGAACACATCGTAAACCACAACAATTTGAGACATCACCGGATAACGCTACCAACAATACCGTCACGGTAAATAGATACAAAGGTGGTACGACAATCATGCAACATTTGATAAGATCTTAACTTGAAAGAGTACCCTCCATGTCATTTCAACCTATTTCCTTATAGCCATGCAAGAGTATCAATAGCCTCTAGAGATGTTTGTAACTCTACACGAAATGACTTAATAAACCACACAGCCGAAGGCTTCCGTGAGAACTTCGAAGAAAAAAGACAAAATAATTAATTTAATTGATGCATTGATTATTGGTCGGTCATGTTCATCTTATCAAAACATGAATTGACACAATAACTGTAAAATGTATAATGGGGGGTTATTATGAAGACCCACGCCAGTTATTTGCCACACGATGACTCGTCACATTAACAGATAACCTTATCTACTCACATTAATGGTAGGTTACTGTGTAACATGTTTTTTCTAAAAATAAAGCCATGATATCTCTTTCGTTTACCTGTACAGATTAGCACCATATGCTTTAAGACTACGGGGTAATAAATTCCATTTTATAAACAAAAATTCACTTCTGCGCATGCGGGTGGAATGTTTCACTGCGAAATGAACACGAGAATGCACAAATAAATACATTTCAAATCGAAATACATATCCAATCTTGCGCAAATTTTGAATAGGAGTGAGGAGGGGAGGGTAGATAAATTAATTAGATTCGCGAATTGGGGTAGATAGCAGAAACTGTACTACTATAGGTAAGTAGGTAAAACCTAGGTACAGAAAAACAAAATCTGATCTCCCAAGGTCGTAAAGTTGCTCTCCAAATACGAAGCATGACAGCAACGCAAAAAAAAAACGGCCTAAGGCAATGATATTAGGTAACCCTAACTTACCGGTGCATGACGATTGTCATTTGATTGTAGACTGAACACGCTAGGTATCATATCAAATATTCTACATTAGATATTACACACATTTTTATCGGAATATAAAAATGGGCCAAAATTGTAAAAATACCTACAGTTTAATTCTAAAATCACATAATTTAAACTTGGTTTCTTATTTAAAATTACACCTTTTGAAATTAGATCACATATTTTAATATAATTTTTGTGAGTAAAATTGTTTTTGGTGAAATATGTACTTTCTTGAATTTTATGTGAAGCTGAATTGTTTAAAAAGTTAATTAAAAACATTTTTTTTAAATTAAAAAAAAATACAATCGCTTGTTTCCTCCACATGCTCTATTGTATCTTGCGATAGTCTCTGCCATTCCTCAACTACGGCGATTCCCAGTTCACCACATTGATAGGAGCTGCGATTCTGGATTTTAATCCTCGTTTCAACAGGTCCCAGACGTGTTCTATCGGATTCATATCCGGTGATCGCTCGATATTCACATTATTAAGATTTGCTTGGGTTCATCGACCAGTATGCAGTCGAGCGACAAAATCGTCACGGATAAAGGGGGCAAACCAATCACAGTTCCTTCTAAAATTTCTCTAATATAAACGATCTGCAGTCAGACTCCCTCCATCGATCACCACCAAGTCTGTACGAGTTCCTAAACATATGCCCCCCAAACCATTACTGACCATCCACCATATGCCACTTCAATTTCAAAATTTGTTTATTATTTTTGATTGTATCGTTCTCCTTTGCGTCTATAAATTCTTTGCCTCCCGTCAATTTAATTTAAAGATTTCTACAGTCATCACTAAATAATACATTATCCCATTGCTCCGTGTTCCAAAGTCGACTTTTCCGAGCAAAAGTTAGTCTGTTTGTACGATGATGCACCTCAGTTTGGAGCCCTTGCGGGCACAAACGAACCAAAACCATCTTGTTTGTACCGTACGCTCACGTACTGTTACACCTTGAACTTCCGCAAGCTCATTTCGGGGTTCCTACGTACGCGAAGCTGAATGAAAGGATCATTCCTGCTTGGAGTACGTCTTTTTCTGCCTTGTCCCGTCCTTCTCACAAAAGCTTTCGTCTCGCTGAATCGTTGAATACTATAATAAATTGTTGAAACACACCGGCGAAGAATTCTTTAGATTATCTATAGGTTTGATCACTTCTCCTCATCTCAATTGCCCTGGCAATCTCAGTTGGGCTTGACTTTTAAAAACATTTAAAATTAAATAAATTAAAATAATTAACTATTTTATTGAAAGTTTTACAAAATGTTAAATCGAAACCGTAAAATTCGAATAAAATTAAAATATCGCATAAAAGGTGACGTTCAATTGATTTCTCAATTTGAAATAATTCGTTCTAAAATTAAATTATATAAGAACCAGCCTGCAAGTGCAATGTAATAAAAACTCCTTTAGTTTTCTTTGGCGGTTTGTCTATTTTATTTTGTCGAAATAACGGCAGGAAAATGATGGTAGGGAAATGTAAAAAAGCAGACGCATGGACACCTAGGTATGTACGCTACCTCACTGACACGTCGTCGTTTGCATGGAAAGCATAGAATGCTCTTTATTGTGCACCAAAATGCACGTGTATATTGATAAATTTGTTGATTTGATAATTTATAGGTGCGGACATACATTTCGGTAATTATATTATCGATTCAGCTATCGGATCGTACATCTAAATCGGTTTTTTTAAACACGTGTTTGTGTTTATGACAATCTTCCAATATGACTGACAATCAGAAAGCAAATCGAAAACACGGGCCGACCGGCCTAACGGGAACTAAGTAACGGAATATTATACCAATTCCAACGGCCTTGTTATCTGAATAGTGAATATCATGCTTTTTGATAACGATGCAGTAACTAAAGTATTTTGTAATATACTGTTATCTAAGGATGTTTCAAAAACTGCTGTAATTTTTATGTTTTAAGGGTATACATTTCAGCTCTAAAATTAAGGGTTTGCTACTCCAGGTTTAGCAGCCCCTTAATCATAATAAAATTCATTGTTCTGCCTTTGAAGAGAACATTGCTCCTTGTTGGTCGTCATGATTCACGAATATGAACATCAAACTTATGAGTAGAACTTTATTCGTAGGCATAACTTTAATGTTAATGTCCGTATGAAACGCTTACAAACGTTCACATTCGCTTAAACGAATATGATCATTAAATCCTTAAGTAAAAGGTTCACATTTGAAAGGCTTACCCTTGCCCTTAAATCATCATATTTCTAACAATTTGTTTTCTTTTTTTTTTCAGAACAGCACTCTATCATGGAACACCGAAAACCCAGAGCTAACGCCATGCTTTCAAAAAACTGTGCTCGTGTGGGTTCCGTGTCTGTACCTATGGGTCGCGGCGTTCCTTGACACATACTATATACTAAACAGCAAAGAAAAAAACATACCATGGAACCTATTAAATCTCAGCAAACTGTTCATAACTTGCCTTCTGATAGTGTTAAAGTTTGTGGATTTGGGCGTCACCGTCCACACCTCATCGCAAGGAGAGACGGAAGTGTTCAGTGCCGATTATTATAGTCCCATTGTAAAGATTTTAACATTTGTGAGTATGAATTCCATTCATAATAATTTAAGTAACGAAGTGTTCAATTTGGTTGGTGAGACTGGAAGGGACATTTCACACTGATGAACTGGTCGCCGTGGTCTTGGGTTCAATTCCCAGGTCGGGCTATGTGTTATTGGGTTTTTCTATTAGAAATTTCTTAGTAACAGCCCGGAATCCGTATTTGGGCCTGGTTGATTGTAATATGCTCGGTAATGCGCAGGTGCGCACTCCCTAAATGTTTTTTTTTTTGGAATTATTGGCATGATGATTTGTAGACATTAAACCCTTCATGCATAATCAGCCCCCGAAACAAAACTTTTCGATAGTTAATTTGTTTCAAGCTCCGCTTAATAACTCATCATTGTTATCAATTTATCATCCTCTTGCCCATTGATTTCAATTTATTTAACATCGTGGCGTCCGCGTCGGCGCAGCATTTCTTCTTTTATTGATCTCAATATTTTTTAGGGTAGCTCAGTTTTTTGGTAACCTAGAAACGAGAATGTTTTCATATTTACCGTGCACGCAAACAGCAAATCATTGTCGATCAATAATTTTCAATCGATCCGCTACGTTATCGAAGAGTTCAAAATCTGATTGGGAAAACGTTGGGCTGATAAGAATGATTGAGTCACTCCACCAGTAAAGCACAACAATTTCACTACATCATGAAATAACTTACTCAGCATTTTATTGTATATGACTCAAATTCTTTACCAAACATCACCTAGGTATTTAGGTAATCTACAAAGACAGCATTAAGTAATTTGAACAAGATGGTTGTTTTTCTGCGAAGGGCCCTCGTTCAAGTAATTTAATAACGCTTCCTGTAAGTTCCACTTAATTCAAACCAATGGTTCTATTGGTTTTTTAATATGTTAATAATATTATTTTTTATTTGCCTCATAACTAGGTCATTCACATCCATACATATGTATATTAAAGTAACTCGTAATACAAGTAGGCATCATAGGCATGCATAGTCAATTGAGGTTTGCAATTGATAGCCAATAGTTGTCCTAATTATTGATTCTAATTCATTATGACCCATAAGGCATACCGTGACTATTCAATGTCTTTATGTATTAAATTATTTGTTTATTTATTGTCAATGATTCACAAGTAACTGATATATTCATTGCAACAATGTTTTAAAGCCCTTTCGTTGAGTATTACATTTATAAAATCTTGAACACTTTGTTAACCACACACATGTCGACAAAAAAAAGTTACATCACCCGTAACCTATTACACTATTATTAATGCCACCTCGAATGTCGAGGCTCGACTGACCGCACTCATCATGTACGGAACTCCACGCTCACTACGAAACGGATCTTCAAACTATTGACCTTCACTGTGATATAATCACAATCAGTGGTAAATCTTTATAAAAACTTGAATACGAGATAAAAACGGACTTTGGCCGATTTAATATGACAGCGGTTGTATTATATGCTTCCATTGTGCAATACAACACACACACTATAGAATCATTCATTAAAATGATCAAATCCATGGCCGTGTCTCTGTTAAACAATTTTCCGATTCCTAAGCTTGGTTTGTTTTTATTTTCTAGAAATTAAGGGTTATGTCTATTTCCTCAATAAAACGGTATAAACATCGGCGGTAAAGTCAGTCCCAACAACCGATAACATTCCTAACAATGTTAATTGAGCATTATTAAGCAGTAATTAATTTCAGTTAAGTTCTCAGCAACAACTATCATGTTATTAGTCATTTCTTGGTTACTGTGTTTATTTGTACAATCGTTCAACGGTTCAACGCCAAGCAACGTTTGTCTGTCCAACGTCTAAAAATAAAGTTATATAAGTTCGTAAACCGTCTGTTTTTCTCAGAACATAAAATGTTGAGAGCAGCAACAACTCGGATGTTTATTTCTCATTTAACTCTCACTCATTTGTTAATTTTACCTTTCCTTCACAGGGTTTATCAGCGACATTATTGTACTATAATCGAAAGTTTGGTATGAGAGCATCAGGAGTGCTCTTCTTCTTTTGGATATTTTTAATACTGGCAGGCCTGCCTGAGCTGCAGACCGAGATTAAAACACACTACAATCTTTCCGATGATGAAAATGTTCAATACAACTTCGTTAGTTACATGGTGTATTATCCTCTGATAATAATTATGTTTATATTAAATTGCTTTGCCGATTTACCTCCGAAAGATTCGCCTTACAAGTATGAGAAGGTAATTCAAATGCTATATTAATATTTATTTTACTTCTGTACTGGATTTTGCTAACTTGCCACAAAAGATAAGGTGAAAAAAAAATAAGTTCAATTAGTAAGTTACTTTCGCGTACCTATAAGAAATCAAACAGTTTCCGAATTCTGGCCTTAGAGTGATCACAGTACCTTATGATTTGTTTGTAAAGAAACAAACTGTCAGAAATACATTTTACTAAAACAAGTTACAAGTTAATCTTCTTTATATATATATGGAATTAAGAAGTATCTAAATTGCGTTATTAGAAACGATTTTTTGTGATCCCTATAAGGCCAAGAAAAAAACTCAAAGTTTGCCACAAGAATGTCAAATTACGTCAGCGTAAACACTTGACTAGTTTTTCAATTTTGGCCTTGTCGTTTCTTATATTTATATTTGTAATTATTTTATAATTTAGAACCAATGTCCGGAAAACTCGTCGGGATTCCCTAGTCGTCTCACATTCAGCTGGTTCGACCCACTTGCCTTGACAGGGTTCCGTAGAAGTTTAACCGAAGAAGATTTATGGGCTCTGAATCCTCAAGACTCTTCCACAGAAGTCGTGCCAAAGTTCGACAAATTTTGGGAGAAGTCTTTGAAAAAACGAGAAATGTAAGCATAACAAATTCATGACCAAGGGATGCGTCCACAGTGCGATCATTGCACCAGCGGCCAGTGGGCACATTGAATCGGGAATACAAAAGCTGTGCACGAAGTTTCTTTAGTCGTCAAGCTTATGGTAGATCGCGGAATGGTGATTTTCACCTCCACGTGAACACTCGCTTTCGAATGTTCGCGATGTGGACGCACCTTTAACCAAATTATTTTATCTCTTTAATCAATTTTGACGTTCCAAGGCAAAAGTGTGTGTGCGATGTTGTTCCTTTTAAATTATTTTTTTAATGTTTGCACGTAAATAAATCCAAGTTTAATTTATACTTCCCATGGACTACTTTGTAGAACAATTGAATTATTATTTTCCCACACGCTCAGCCCGTGACAAGCGCGTCTAATAGTTCAAAATACGTTTCCGTTGAATTAATATCGAGAGAAGAATACATAGTTTTCATTGACAACTATATTTCTTTGATATAGGAAAATATGATGTTTGATAAACATCTCCGACTGACCCTTACATTTGTTTGGCAGCGCCAACGCCACCAAGGCAACATATCGGAAGACATCAGCCAGCGTCAACTTCAAGCCTGAATCTGAGAAGAAGCCAGCCTCCATCCTACCAGCACTATGCTTAGCGTTTGGAGGACAGTTCCTGTTTGGAGCGATGCTCAAACTGTTCAATGATGTGCTGATGTTCTTATCACCACAATTACTCAAGTAACTTACAGTACTTTTTTTTTTGTATTGACAAGATAATATTATTTTCACCTGATTCACATGATGCCTGATATTGCCTTATGTAGACTTAGTTTGATAAAACTTATCAAAACGATAAAAATAAATCCTTTCAATAACGCCAACTCATTCACCGCATTTTTTTAGACTCCTAATAGCATTCGTCAGAGGTGGAGAGCCGCTATGGAAGGGTTACATCTATGCAGTTGCACTTCTTGCCTGCGCCACGGTTCAAACGATGCTGCTGGCGCATTACTTCACAAGAATGTATCTCGTAGGCATGAGGATAAGAACCGCCCTGACGAGCGCCATCTACAGGAAATCGCTCCGAATGTCCAACGCAGCGAGGAAAGAGTCCACGGTCGGAGAAATCGTTAACCTCATGTCTGTGGATGCTCAAAGGTAATGTAACGATTTCGGTACCCATTTTTTGAGTATAGCTACCAGAGGCGAAGGTTCCATACAACTCGATTTCTACCGGCTTCCCTTTGAAAACTGGCACAGTCAGTATTTTATAGCCAAATAATGAAATCACATTAAAGATATCTAATCCGGCTTACCTCTTACAAAAATTGACCCTTCGCTACTGATAGCTACTGCCAACTGTGATGTTGTTCAAAGCTTAGATTTTAATGAAAAAAGAACACTAAAAGTTGACAAATTTGAGTTGAAATAAATGAACAATTTTGCTGATACCAATCAAATATATTTTTTATTCAGTCAAGGTAAGTACCTACGTCAAAGCGATCTCATCCGACATTGAGATATGCAGGTACAATGTGTGAATAGTATTACATTTATGATATTGTCTTATCACACACCAACTAATCAATGCAGCAGGAAAGCTTAAATGTAGATAAAACAATTCTAAACAAACAGCTTCTTAAATTTTGTTTTTATATGTTGCCATGAAAGTTGAATAAATAATGTTATCATATGATACATATTATTTGTTTAAATTATAACTATGATTTATCAGAATGACTCTTATTATTTATCTATGTCATTGTGCTCCTGCCCTTAACCCGATTTATTTGGGGGGTCGGCGCAGCATACCTTCTTCTTCTATTCTTGCATCTTCTCGTCTCACGGACCGCTTTTCTTGCCATATCATCCTTTACACAGTCCATCCAGCGTTTCTTTGGTCTTCCTCTACTCTTATACCCATCCACATTCATACTCAAAACTTTCCTCACGACATTTTCCTCAATCCTCCGCATCATTCTTGTTTTAATATGTACCAAGTGTTCTTGTGATAGAACCTTTCCTAACTATTCTAATACCTCGATGCACCATGCATACTGGCCGAACTGTAGGTAAGTTTAAAAACCGATTAGTAAAATGCACAATATGCTGTTTATACTAAAACAGTTCCCACACAAACAAAATTTTATTTCTAGAAATTACGCACGGCGACCGATCAAGCTATACAAAACTAGTTTATGCGGATCTCTCATTGCACGGGCAATCTATACATAACAAGGCCATGTTATACTCGAAATGTATAGCTTCATGTGTCGCCGTGTGTACAATACTACATGATGAATAAATCATACCTATCTTAACTTACATTTCACAGATTCGTCGAATTGACTGCCTACTTGAATATGATATGGTCTGCGCCGCTGCAAATTGCTCTTGCCCTATACTTCCTTTGGGGGATCTTAGGTCCCTCTGTACTTGCCGGATTAGCAGTCATGATCATCCTGATCCCTGTCAATGGACTCATCGCCAACAGAGTGAAAACCCTGCAAATAAGGCTCATGAAATACAAAGATGAAAGAGTCAAACTTATGAATGAAGTACTAAATGGAATAAAGGTAAAAACTAAAAATATTCATGATTTGTAGCAAAAAGCTACACCCGCACACAGTCCATACGGAAGTTATTTTTTGTGGAGCGACATTTGCAAATGTGCGCAACAACGGATAACCATACCATACCATAACCATAGAAAATTATACCAAACGCCGCATAAGTTATAGAAAGCTAAAAAAATGTTACAAAATTTTGATCAAGAAAAATTATCTTTGGTGTGGATACACCTTAAGTCCATGTCTCGGTATTTATCGCCCAAACTCGACCTTGCGGCGAATGTATTTGATAACGGCTTATTATTAAAAGTACAGTAAAAGCAGACATAGTGTGGATTTTTGTTCAGATTATGATTTCTAATCGAACAATCGTTTCATCTAAACATACAATAAAATTGTAACAGGCCGATGTCTGTACACTGAAGATATTGAAAAAAAGGAAATTATATAGAGCAACAGAAGCCAAAACAACAGGTTTTAGAATTTTTGTCTGTATGTTTGTACGCGCATCACGCAAAAACTACTGCATGGATTTGAACGCAGTTTTCACCGGTCTATTGCTGATGCTTAACATAAAATTTAGGCTACATTAGATATAGTTTTGGACCCGATAGGTGGCGCTGTGCGAAGCAAGGGGAGGTCGCCAGTACCTATTTAAAACATTGATTTTGATCGGTATATTTACTACATACCGAGCAAAATCGATGTTTTTACGACAACCAACTACGACCATGTTTAGCAGAATAACTCAAATTTTGTTAAACAATCATTATTATTGTTTAACAAAATTGTAAACATTAAAAACTTATTTTACATGCTCAACAAATAGATTTCTTGGTTATTTATAACACAAAATAACTGCTTACGACCTACATAATTATGTCCTAGGTTTCATTGCCTGACCAAGGGACTTTTGTATCTGACTTCCATGGACAAGCTTAATAACATCTTGATAATGGCATCTTCGAAGTTTAAAACCCTTTACATAATATGATGCAATAAAAATATAAATTGTATGACTTGCAAAAAATATCAATATACTATTTAAAAAAAACTTCTTTTCCGATTTCACCACATTGAATAACATTGTTTGAGATAAGGTTTCGTGGCCGCTGAGTTATCTCCACACAAAACATATCTTATTTGATTCCCCTGATATCATTACGCAAACACCAGATACTACTGTAGTTTTTATCTCTAAATAAGTATCTTTATATCAATATGTTATAAGAATACTATCTTCCTAGCTTTAGGACGCCTTAATCTTATCGTAATATTCGTTATAAATATTTATTTCCTTATAAAAACGTATTGCTCGGATCATCATCGCAGCTGATTTAAAGAAATTAAGGGTTGCGCCACATTTATCAGCACGGAATCGCATTTTTCTATGCTCCTATCTTTTTCTCTCGCTCAGAACCGTGATTGCACTGAGTGCAATGAGCGACAGATAAGGAAAGGAGCATGGAAAAATGCGGTTCCGTGCTGATAGATGTAGCGCAACCGTTAAATGTCATTTCGATTAACGTCTCTCGTATTATATCAAGCTAACAGGCTTGTTCAAGTACTTACTGCTAATTCAAATAGTTATGTTTTTGTCCGGCTAGAATTTGCCTGTTCAAATAAATTGGTTGTTTAGTCTTTACATTACTTTATCATTTGAACTTTTCATGTTCAAAGTGGAAGACATACCAATCTTTATTGAAACCCTTCTGATATATGAAACTCAACAAAACAACACACGCCGTATTTCTAATACATTTCCCTATTACAAGTCGCATTAGATAATGCAAAATGCACTTTATCTAATGTCGCACTTATTGCATATGTACACGATTTTATCTAGTTACGTGAGTGCACTGAACTTTTTGTGCAGACTTACTGTTAGAACCTTATCTGTAAAGTTCTAACAGTAAGTCTGCACAAAAAGTTCAGTTCATAAAAAAATCAGAAATTGCGAACAGTAATCTGTATTAAGTATTTACTGTACTTTTAGGTTAGGCTAGAACTACAATCAATAACAACTAACTAGTACAGAGCAATGAACCACATATATCCATATGTGAAAGATTTCTCTTTACTATAAAAAAATTACATTCTTGAAACTGTTTTATGTAATTTCTTTTTGATCATAATCTAATTGTATATTTTCTTTTCAGGTTCTTAAAATGTATGCCTGGGAACCGAGTTTTGAAGATCAAATTCTTAAAATAAGAAACAAAGAAATGAACGTTTTAAAACAGACTGCTTATCTTAACTCTGCAACCTCGTTTATATGGTCTTGCGCACCTTTCCTGGTAAGCGACTTATCATTTATCTAGCTGAAACCTTGATACACAGTGTTGCCAAATCAATTCAATTTCAGCTTCACCTACAATATGTCGAGATATTATTTTTACAAATCCATGACACTCAAGAGTAACACCATAAGTTCTGAAATCATGCTGATTTCAATTGTATCACTGCGAAAACATGATTTTAATTGTAAAAAAGTAAATTATAAAGAAATCATTATCATTGCCAACAAATAGCTGCATTATTCATTTTGTTAAATATACTAGAATATATAGGCAAAATAAGTGTACTACAATATGTACTTTTTGGAAATGCAACGTCATGGTATTTATTATGACATAATGATTATATTCTAATAATTTTAATCGAAATTACATTGATAAAAATCCTCAATCACAGTCGCTAATCAAATCAATGTAATGAATTATGTTATTGATTTGGTAACCATATCCGCACAGATTACACATTTATACCAGTCTTATCAGTTTTAAACGTCTCAATATTGTTATTGATGAGCGTTTATGCTTTCATATCACTTTAATATGATTTACCTACTGATAAAGTGATAACACACCGACATTGTGTTTTTTTACTTAGCTTCAAGATAACCCCCCAAAGGAGGTAAAGTGATGATAATATCAACCATGTACGAGCCTTTTAGCTGCTGTTGTGTTCTGTAGATTAATAAAACCCTGCTGATTTTAAAGTTAAAATTCACTTTTATTAAAGCAATTCTGCAACAACTTGTTTCAAAGGATTTTTCAATACACTTCCTCGAAAACTGGCTCTTGTCCACGCTGCGATAAGGTATATCACACTCGTGGATTCTTTTCACTTACCTCTACTAGTGCGGAAATCAAAATTTCCACAGATAACTAACTATTAGTCCAAATTGGTTCAATTCCTATAGGTGACTGTTTTTTTTAATCTCGACAAAGAGATATTCGCCTTTACAGCGTAAATATTTTTTGCATATTTAAATTGTGTTTATAAATAGAATATCATAAATAAACATGATTACCTATTTAAAAAAATAATAATAATCTGTTTCTCATATTAGGCTGTTTAGCGACTTCATACCTTTGCTTCTCCTTCAACCTGCGGAATCAAAGTGCGGAAAATATTCATGACAAAAATACTTTTCGTTCTATTATTCTTATATATTATATTTTATTATTCTTCGAAAGTGTATTGAATAATGTCGTTTGAGATACGTGGGCATTTGTTACTGCAGTTCTGGGATCCATAACACCATCGCCTGCGGCTCGGGCGTGAATTCCGCTTCGGCTGCAATAACAAAGTTTCCCCAGTTGTATCAAATATACTATTAATGTCATGTAATCATATTATGATATTGAACTTAAGATCAGCAAAGGATAAATAATTTTGTTTGTTTTCAAGGTGACCTTCCTAACTTTCTTCACGTTTCTGATAACGGACCCCGAGAAACATATCCTGACAGCTGAAAATATATTCGTGTCGATGTCTCTGTTTTACACCATACACTTGCCCCTAGGTTTACTGCCACTCATCGTGGTATCAGCGATCGAGGTAGTGCCACCCCGTGTCTATACATCTACACATGAGGCTATGGTTCTTTTACATACAGACACACTAACACGCATATATCTTGTACTTAATACTATAACCGAAGAGCGACAGTGCAAATTCAGTTTAGGTTGTGCTCCCACGGCTGCTGAAACTCGCATGACGTTTATTTGTACGACCGCTCGCCGAGTGGTGATAATAGGTGGGGTAGAGACCGCGAGCGAGCGGACGTACAATGCAGCGGCCAAGGAGCATAATGTAAACTCCGTAAGCTTCGATCCAGCCGCTTGCATGGGCACTTCTTATAATATAACTCGTGGAATGGTGTCGTAGGTGTCGCTGATGTCGTTCGGGTGCTTTGTACTGGTAAACGATACCGAAGTGCTGGACTCTGAGAGAGCTTTCGTAGCGTTGTCTCTTTTCAACATTCTGCGTTTCCCACTGTCAATGCTGCCTAACGTTATATCGAATGTTGTACAAGTAAGTTTTATCATATTAGATTATTTTGTCTGTGTGCAGTGTGAAGCTTTAATTGTAGAAATCAATATTTTTGTCAAATCTTGAAACAAATATTACTGATGCAAATGTGGGGTAAAAAACAAAACACACATTAGCAATTAATTAAGCAAGTATGTACTTGCTTAATTAATATTAGACCAGGACCCTGCGTTCGATATAAATTTTCTGATGTAGGTAGTGGTCACACAATCATAAATCGACTCATTATTCAAATTTTCTTTTAACGTTTCTCTGATCGAGCGACTAATTATAGTTCTAACAACTTGCTTCTACTTTACTTTATCGTTTTTAATTTACGACGAGTATTTGATTTATCGGTGTGGAATATGTTTAGCGAAGCTTGGTGTGGTTAAATAATGAGTGTAAAAGTACCCTTAACGAAGCCGAAAGGCACTGGTTCTCCCCGTCATTGCGATCATTTTTTTTGTACTGGAACCTGGTTCCGTAGATATTAAGAGGTCAAAATTCAAATTTTTCACAAGTTTTTTTTAAGTACTAGTTTTTTAATAACTTCCATGACCGGTTTACTATTGAAAGCATACATCAGCACAGTGTTTTAAGTGTGCTACATTGAGTTTTACCGTGAAACGTGATTTGAAACCCCAAAAAAAAAAGTCGTTTCCCAGCAATAATTTTGCGTAGGGTTAGTTTGATGTACAATGCTTGGTTTGGCTTTGTGAAGGTTCCGTTTACACCCTGTATGTAGTTAAATATATGTTGTGTTGCTAACATTCTTATAAAATATGTGCTCATTTTCCGTACGATTAACATATTATTTCAACATTTTTAGACTTCCGTCGGTATAAAGAGATTGAACAAATTCATGAACTGTGATGAACTAGACATTACATCTGTTGAACGCGACCCTAAAGACCGTACGTATTATTTACAACCTTATATTCTCTTACATATGTCTTATAATCTTGACATTTGTTTTATAATATGTATATCCGAATTTTAGCTAACCCGATCGTAATAGAGAATGGGCACTTCACGTGGGGCGACCAGGACGCGGAACCGGTTCTGAAGAACCTTAACCTGCACGTGCCGCGCGGCTCGCTCGTCGCCATCGTGGGTGCCGTGGGCTCCGGCAAGAGCTCCCTGCTGTCTGCCTTGCTCGGTGAAATGAACAAGATCTCCGGACGAGTGAACTCATATGGTACGTACCACTTTAAAAAAAAAGCACCATTATTCATACAAATAGTGGTCAGGTAACTTATTCGTCCTTTAAATTGTAGGTAGTATAGCGTATGTGCCGCAGCAAGCGTGGATTCAGAATGCGACGCTTCAGGACAATATTCTGTTCGGCAAGCCGCTGGACAAGCAGAAGTATAGCAATATCATCGATATGTGTGCTCTCAAACCTGACTTCGAGGTGCTGCCTGGTGGAGATCAAACTGAAATCGGCGAGAAAGGTAACATATGATCTCTCGGAAATTACTTGTGTAGTGTTTTAATTCATATTTTAAGCCGTGGTAAACTGGGTTCGAACCCAGGCTGGCGCATAACTTTGACATTATTACCATTGCTCTCAAAACGATGAAAGAAATCATCGTGAGGAAACCGGCATGTCTATAACCAAAAATTCGAAGACATCTGAAGTTGAACATGAAGACACTAAACCGCCCTAGACCCGTGGCTGGATTGCAGCCCATTGCCTTCTCTTAGAAAGGAGGCGTGTGGCCCAGCACTGGGAAAGGCTGATTTGGTGCTATTGAGTATTACTACTAAACAAATGACGGTGTACGTCTATTCACAGGTATAAACCTGTCCGGCGGTCAGAAGCAGCGCGTGTCGCTGGCGCGCGCGGTGTACTGCGACGCCGACAACTACTTCCTGGACGACCCGCTCAGCGCCGTGGACTCGCACGTGGGCAAGCACATCTTCGACCAGGTGCGTGTGGTGTGTTAGTGTGTGGGAGCGGGACAGCGGTAGACAGTGAGTGATACCTCTCCCTCGCACAGGTGCTGGGGCCTAGCGGACTACTGAAGCATAAGACGCGTGTGTGGGTGACGCACAACGTGTCGTACCTGGCGCACACGGACCTGGTGGTGGTGCTGCGCGACGGAGAGGTGTCGGAGACCGGCTCCTACCAGCAGCTGCTCGAGAAGAAGGGCGCCTTCGCTGACTTCCTGCTACACCATCTGAGCGACCTCGAACGTACCTCACCCGAAGGTAACTAACCGGTCCACAGCGACCGAGCCTGTTAGGTTGGTGTGGACGCGCCTCTTCACGTTTGACTTCTAGCTCGAAATTAATCATACAACCTAAATAATTTTTTGTAAGGTCCAAAAGTTTTTGACCTGAACAACAAAACCAAGGAAACTTCAAGTAAATCTCCCTTTATTTCAATACACTGATTAATGTAGATAGCTAGAGAAAAGTTCAGTAATTTAAAATATAGTTTTGAGTCTCTGATTAATCCAATGTGTAGGTCGGAAACCTACATGATAATTAAAATTACTATCTGTTTACAGATCTCTTTTCTATTCCAGACCAATACTGAATTTCTTTGAATATCGTTTCAGAATTGGACGAAATCAAACAGGACCTTGAAAGTAAACTTGGCACTGAATTCCAGACCAAGTTGCAGCGAGCTCGTTCCCTTTCCGAAAGTGCATCAGAGACAGATCTGGCAGCAGGTAACGGAAAAATTACGATAATCATCTTTTTTTAGAATTAAATAAATGAAGATAATGATATGACATTCATGGCATCTACTCATGCATGGAGACGTGATCAGGTGACTGGGATAATACAATAGGTGATGTTGAACATATAATTTCGCAATAAATCGTCACTGCAATCTACTAATTGTTTTATATTAACTAATTAAAACGTCTTCTCCGCCTCTAGGTGATCGCGCCGGCAGCGTGAAGAGAAAAACGCCAGAAACCGCCACTCCGAATGAACTGAAAGAGAAAAACAAACTCATAGAAGCTGAAAAAACAGAGACCGGAAGTGTAAGTTATTTACAAATTTTTATTAAGACTAAAGAAAATTGTATTACATTTTTAAAATAGTCAAAAGTTACAGTTTTATGCCAGTGGTTTTACAGAACATCCACAAAATCTACGTAAAGAACATTGCAGACTGTAGGGTCTAATCAGCCGCGCATAAAAAGAGCGTTAAAGCGAATAGTCTACGCGCGCTACGTACACGCTACGCACAACCAGTATACAACCAGTGCGTGCACGCACACCCCACGCGCACGCATTTGCTCTGCTCCGGTCTTTGTTGAAAAATAAGCCAACGTATCTGCACCTGCTCAATTTTTTTGCTGTATCATTCGCAGGTGAAATGGGGCGTCTACAAGCATTACCTGATGAGCGTAGGAATTTTGTCGTCCGTTATAACAGTACTTATGAATCTCATCCTGCAAGTTTTCCAAGTCGGCTCCAACTACTGGCTCACCGAATGGGCAAATGATGATAAAATGGTAAGATCAAATTATTATTTTTTTGAATATCTTTGTGGCATATTTTTTTTTTAATAATAAATATAACCGTAAAAGATTATGTCGCTGGATATAAGATTATTATGATTATTTAGTACGCTTGATTAGCGAGAGGAATGACCGTAGTATAATGTTATCACTTATCAGTACACAAACGAACTATAATCTCGCTTGTGTTCTTATTTCTAAAAAAAATAAAAAAAATATGTTCGTAATTCACGAAGCAACCTCTCGCGTCAATTTAAATTGTTTGGTTGTAATTGTTGCAGTCATTTTAAAGAGAAATATTGGGTTCAGTTTGCCTATTCAAGTCGTGATCCAATATGTACGCACGACGGCCAATCAAGCTCTACAAAACCAGTTTATGCGGATCGCTCCTTTTATATGAAATATATACAAAGCGAGACCAAGTTATACTGGAAATGTACAGGTTCATGTGCCACCGTGTGTACATTCTTACCTAAAATTAACTTTGAAAGAAGACCATTTTAATTTAATAATAATATTGATTTCAACATAATATTATGTTCATATACAACATGAAGTTGCAATCAAAACAGTAGGAGAAAATCACTTACACTACATAATTTGCCTTGTTTCGATTAAGTATTTAAAGTAATTTATTGTTTTGTGCATGTGGTGTTTACCTTTAAGTAATTGTTGCGCTGTAATTTAATTTTTATAATGATTTATGTTGCTGTATCTAGTGTGAACAATTGTTGGTAGACCTAATATAATAAATAAAATAAAAAGTATTTGTGTGTATGAAACATACAATAAAATAATAATCAGCATACAAAAAAATAATAATCTAAGAGCTTTTCCACAAACTCAATCGGTTTCGATTGACCCATGAAGCCTGGGCCACGCGGAGCCGATCAGAACCTTAACTGTGGTGAAGCACTGTCAGCTGAATGTAATGTGTTGTAGATCGTGAACGGCACGGTGGACACAGCCCGACGTGACATGTATCTCGGCGTGTACGGCGGCCTCGGCATTGGACAAGGTAACATAAACTACAACTCAACTAACCACTGTTGTTATGGCTATACTGACGATTACACCAAAACTCAATTTTATTTCCCATTCAATAATTTCCAAATTACTTCAACTTTTGCCATGATCTATGTTGAAAAAATCTTAATTTATCACGATTGGTGATTGCAGTATGTTGTTAGTCTCTTCACAATAATTATATTTTAGACACCTCTAAAGTCAATCAGATATAAAAACTACACGACACTTACAATATACTAATAAATGTACGTATGTTATTTGGTAATGGAAACCATTAATAATGAATACATTATTTACAAAATATTATGTTTATTTCAATGTTTGTTTTAACTATGTATATTCTTTTTTTTAAAAACCTTTTTATATCTTAATCTTTATTATTTATGTATTATCTTTTGCATGGTCTGAAAGAAATTCCAATGTGCATGGATTCATTACAAGAATTGATACAATATAGTAGAAATATAACATACAAGAGTCATGGATAAAACTGAATTACAAGTATTTCTAAAAATGTTGAAAGCTGCTAAAGTTAAAAAAAGAAAATGTCTAATTTCATCAATTTGTGACGACAGCGACAGAACGACTTGACAAAATTGTGTCCTCTTTTGTTTGTTCTAAAATAAGGGATTCCATTTTAACAAATAAGTACTTTTTGTTCATTGAGTGATAATACAGAAAGTGAAACACTTTGGAACTGGCGCCCGCTATGAGTACCAGATCATGATATTCCGTAAAATTTGGTGAGCTTCGTTGCAATCCTTACAACATAATATATTTTCGCGTTGTTGTTGATATTGCTGAAATGCGACTCGTGACTTTTGTATGTTGAACTAGTATTTTAATATATATATTTTTATGAAATTGCATGATACTTCTTCTATTTAGACATTTATTTGTTGAAATATTTAGTAATCTGTTTAAGTTTCGAAAATTGATGCGTGCTCTTACTAAAATGGGAAACTAAAGGTAATAGTAAAAATGAACTGGATAACATGTACTAATCCTTTTTACGAAAATTAAATACCAGTTCTGTTGTGCAAGCCCCCTACAGCTGCCAACTTGAATCATATTATTCAATTAATTCAGCTGTTTTAACTTCAAACTATTGAATATCGGCGACGTGAGCCCTAAAAACTCGGTACGAGTCGGCCACGTCATGTACACTTGTGGATCGAAAATGTCAAGCAATTTTCTGAAACTTTTCTCTTCACGTCAAATATGGGTTCATAAAGCCGCACAAAAATAAACAGGCACCTTGCAAACAAAAATAATCGTCGGGGCGGTCTGCATGTTTTGAGTCCGCTCGTGTAGTCGGTGTGGGGTTGGGCCGGTGTTGAGGCGTCAGACATCAGGAGTACAGTACGGCTGTGACAGTGGTGTCGGTGTCGGTGTCGTCGCTGGCGCTGTACCTGGGCACGCTGGCGGCCGCGCGCGCGCTGCACGCGGCGCTGCTGGGCGGCGTGCTGCACGCGCCGTCCATCGGCTTCTTCGACTGCACGCCCGTGGGCCGCGTGCTCAACCGGTTCAGCAAGGACGTGGACGTGCTCGACAATGTGTTGCCCATGACGCTCAGGGGCTGGACCTCCTGCTTCTTTGCGGTATGCGACGCCTTCCCGCACTCGCGCACGTGTGGAGTGTCACACTGGTACAACTCGAACGCTACGTATTAGTTCGACCGTGCACGTAATTAAAAGTAGAATTCAGAAAAGGTAGTAGTGTTTTAGACACAGTCATAAACTTTGTAATTACAAAGAAAAAACTGTATATCACTGTAACTAAACCCCAAGAAAATAAGATATTTTCTGCGAAAAAATCCAAGTTAATCATTTTCACCGGTATTATTTTTATTTAAACATTAAAAGTATTGAGAATATATTCCATTGAGATAACATGTGCAAAAAAATATTCGCTGTCAAAAGTCCCAAAAACTTTTATGTCAATTTATGCTAGCACTCATTTATTCTTTATTAAATTCTGCATAAAGGGCTTGCATGAGATTAATCAAAGATCTAGTTCTCGAGATAAACAGCTTCGAAATGTTTGGGTAACGTTGCATTTGTTTTTGCGCCACCTTTACGATAGAGTAAAATGTCGTAAGCATAAAACGCTGTCATAAGTCTAACTCAGTGTTCCTCGTTCTAATCTTCTGCTTCTCTTATTTCCTTTTACTCTTTAGATCAGTTGGTAAAGTTTCATCTCGTCGTGTCAATAGGAAACGAAACGAAAAAAAAAAAAAACGAAAACGAATCGAATCGTGTCGATCATCTTTACGGGTCTCATTTATTCTCTTTTTTTAAATTGAAACAATGACGGACACAACTCCCAACATTTTCTGAGCCATATATTTCGAGAACCATTGGTCCTACAACAATCTTAAATATGACTTTTTTGTGTAGAATTTCGTAGGGAAAAAACTTGTGGTAACAGAAATTAACATAAAACTCTTTTTTTGCTCAAGATATTGTCATCAACTTTTCATTCAGTATTTCTAATGCCAGAATGAAGATAATCCCGGTGATAAATCATCACTAGAATTAATTTCACAGATGGCCGGATAATTTATCTTAATTTCCTGGGCTAAATAAGATATGTAGAAGCAAATAAATATCAAAAATTAAGAACGTTATACTTCAAACGCAGGATTAAGCATGCAGAAAATAGTCTCTATTTATCTCTTCATGAACAATTTCTACACGCTTATATGAAGTACTGCATGCACAGTCTGACGTGTGAATTTCTAGAGTTGACCAAGTGTTGCACTTTATACAGCAATGTGATACACAAATAGCTTATATAAATACTTATACTTTATTATGGAATATAGCGGCTATAAGTTTGGAGCCCCAAACTGGTGTCTCCTCAAAATAAGAATTTAACGTTTACCTACATAATTATGAACGTGGGATCAGTTTATGAATAACAAAACGTTATTACGCTCCTTTTCGTTTTTAGGTGCTTAGATAGTGTTTTTTTCTTACATTATTTGCTTTCCTATGTTTAACCCAGGAATTAGATGTATGCTACTATAAGCTTGCATGTGATTAACCTAGTATAGTTAAGCTCAAAGGAATGGCCAAAATCGTTAATTTGGTGATAAATTCGACCACAACGCGTCATGGGTTTTCAAGTTCATTCATGGACGGATTCTTGATTTGGTATTAGCAAAGCTGGTCACAAAACACCAGCCAAGCGAAATATGTATTTTAATTCATTTTATAATTATTTTGTGTCACACGAACTTTTGAATGTCGAAATATGAAAACGCGCTGCGATTAAAAGCTAAATAGGTCAATATCTGTCTCCCAATAGTAGCTTGATACTGATACAAATCTAAATGGATTTTATAGTGACCACATTAGAAATACATTTGGAGTGCTGTCCGTCTCGGTATAAATTATTTCACATACATAATCCTGGGTTCTCGTTTTACCATCGGCCAGCCTGGGCAAATAGCTCAAACACGAGTTAGTGGTTATATTCAACTACTAGCTCTGAGTTTTAGTCCAGGTACTTAACGTTTGCCCGATTCGGATTCTGAAAATAGCCAAATTGCGTTAGGAACAAATATCACTGACAAGAGAGGCAGTACTGCGTTGTGGTGGATTTTTTCGCTGATAGGCTTTTACAGGCATGAGCTTAACGTAAACTATAAATAGCTCTATTATGTATCTTGCGCACAGTATTCTATCAATATCCACCAACTTAGCGTCGTGTAGCCCCTCTTACCTCGTAGTTAATGTTTGAAAATACCTATCGTAAACAATGTATTCATTATTATTAGGAGTGTCGCCCATCTGTCGAGCGCCCATGCGTTCGACTTTGGTACTAAACTAGTGTCCATGGATGTTGTTGCAGCAATAAGCTCAATTTTTGCTGATCTAATGCCATATCTGGCGTGTTGGCGGGCGGCGAGGTTGCTCCACGAGCTATTGTTGGACCATGTGTTAAAGGCACCGTTGCAATTCTTCGAAGTGACACCCGTTGGCAGGATACTCGCTAGATTTTCTAAAGACATGGACATTTTGGACACGTCTCTGCCTTCGCAGATCTCCGACTTGATGTGGTGCATGTTTGAGGTAATCTCACCACTGTTAACTATTCATACCATTGTTTTGGCCATTCGGTTATGTTGGTGGGTATTTTTTATTGTTTTATTATTTGTCTGTGTTTGTGCACATTATGTTCGTCTTATTTGCTAGGTGTTAATGCGATGCAGTGAGCAGTACGGTGATGTGTTTGCAGACCACATTATGCATAAATGCATGTAATAAACGAATAAGATTAATTTTTTTATTAATTCGAATAAGAATTTAATTTCAAGTCATTGATGAGCTCGTTTTAACCTTTCAAGTGCAACGTAATATTATACATCTCGAAACTCATAATTTGGATTACCTAGAGCCTTACAAGTTTCATAAAATCTATACAAATAAATTAAATTGAAGTGTCTGTTTGTAATATCAAATCACAGCATTTTACTGAATGCATATGAAAATATACACGGCACTTAAAACAAAAACACATTTTTTTTTTTTCAGTTTTTGTCTGTTTGTTTGTTCCGGCTAATCTCCGAAAAGGCTGGACTGATTTTGACGGGACTTTTACTGACAGATAGCTTATGTTATAAGGTCTAACATAGGCTTATACTTTTATTTTACAAAAATAATTAGGGTTCTGTACAAAAAAAATTAAAACCCTTGAAATTGGTAACAAAATTCGATTCAAAAAGGGAAAACTGCTTGAAGCCCCCTTCTAAAAAAACATTATAATGCCGATAGATACTGAAATGAAGATTGTTGGTTTAAACACCTATTGTATATACTTATTGTCATACACACACCTGTGTTACTTGAGCTGCCAAAACCACCACAAGGGACTTTTCATAATACCCAATCTTACCTATAGTAGGTACTTCAACAGAAAAAGTTTCAGCTTTTATGAAAAGACGTAGGTCTGGCGTTCATGGGATCCTGGTCCAATAGTACTATATTCGCTTAATATTGCTGCCTCGCTTTATTGAAACTACAAGGAGATTGGAGAGCTTGTTGTGTGTTGTAATTTTTGATCTTTTACTGTTCTTGTCCCAGAGTTTTCATAGTGGTATCTGGAAAATTTCTATAGCCTGGCCCTAGCAATACGTATTCATCTTAAAACTAAACTTGGTTCTTAATTCAAGTTTGTAAACTGATCCCAAAAATATGCGTTTGTTTAATGTGTTTTTGTAACGTTCACCAAGCCGCCATTACCTATCATATTTATTAGATTTTAAATGGATACAAAAATTTGCTGTCTTTATATTTAAACTATTAATTCAAGTTATCAAACTTTAAGCTCAAACATGATTTCAATATGTGTCATACCGCATGGGGTAGTACTTACCACCAGATGGTTTAGATGACTCCTTCCGAGGTATGATAAATTACTTGTTTTATTTATTCAGTAAAATGAAAGGTAGCACCTATTTGTATCAAAGCAGTATGCACTCATCGAATAATCTTGCACCACTTTTATTGACATAGTATTTAATTTTTATGTAAATAAATGGAAACGGAAATAGAACAAACCAGAGACAAAGCGATAATTTTATGCATGAAAATTAAACGCGCTGCTCTATTATTTTTAAATAAATTATCAATAAAAGAGGTGCAAAATTAACTTCGATTTCTGTTGTATTTTAAATTTTGATTTACTTCATTGAGCATGAAATGTCTGTAGGTATTGGGGACGCTTTTCGTCATAAGTTTCTCGACGCCGATATTTATGGCCGTGATTCTTCCCATCGGCTTCATTTACTACATCATCCAACGGTTCTACGTGGCGTCTTCGCGACAGTTGAAGAGATTAGAGTCTGTGTCGCGATCGCCCATCTACTCGCACTTCGGTGAAAGCATCACAGGCGCTAGCACCATTCGAGCATACGGTGTCGCGGACAGGTAAAGTCGATCACTATTCTTATTCAGTCTTATTCAGTGTTACTCAGTGGAATAACAAGACAAGTACATAAATTAGATTTCATCTCCTCATTGATTGAATAGAACATGTATAAACTCCGTCCAGATAGATAATAGTGATGGTATTATATTAATTTCGTTTGATCCGCTAGATTTATTGAGGAGTCGGAGCGCGGTGTGGATCACAACCAGTCGTGCTACTACCCGAGTTGCATCGCGAACAGGTGGCTGGCGATCAGGCTAGAGATGATCGGCAATCTCATCATATTCTTTTCTGCGATGTTTGCGGTGCTTAACAGAGACACAATCAGCGCCGGTCTTGTCGGACTCTCCGTCAGTTACGCCTTACAGGTATAATTACTAACTTTTTTTCAATTATAAAGCACTTTACTGTGTTAAACCATTATACTGTGAAAGTGAACTGTACAATACTGCCTGTTCTTTACGCATCGACAACTTTGTTTTCAGATCACACAAACTTTGAATTGGCTGGTGCGAATGACATCAGAAGTTGAAACGAACATTGTAGCAGTAGAAAGAATAAAAGAATATGCGGAGACAGAACAGGTGAGTAAATGTGACACTGGTAGCGTGTAAGTACTACCTACCTTTGAAGTGACTAATCTGAACACTGTTTTGTGTTGCGATATAGGAAGCAGCGTGGGACGTGTCGCCCGGGCCCGGCGCGTCGTGGCCGGAGACGGGCGCGCTGCAGCTGGAGCGCCTGACGCTGGCGTACCGCGCCGGCGCCGAGCCCGCGCTGCGTGACGTCACGTGCGCCGTGGCGCCGCGCGACAAGCTCGGCATCGTGGGCCGCACCGGCGCCGGCAAGTCCACGCTCACGCTCGGCCTGTTCCGCATCGTCGAGGCCGTGGGCGGCCGCATCCTCATCGACGGGCTGGACATCGCCGCCATGGGCCTGCACCAGCTGCGCTCGCGCATCACCATCATCCCGCAGGACCCGGTGCTGTTCTCGGGCACGCTGCGCATGAACCTGGACCCCTTCGAGACGTTCTCGGACGAGGACATCTGGCGCGCGCTGGAGTACGCGCACCTGAAGCCCTTCGTGCAGGGTGAGTGCGGCTAGGTGGCGAGGGTCTCCTCTCCCCGCGCGGTCTCTCACGCTCGCGTGCGCTTGCAGGGCTGGCGGCCGGGCTGCGCCACGAGGTGGCGGAGGGCGGCGAGAACCTGTCGGTGGGACAGCGGCAGCTCGTGTGCCTGGCGCGCGCGCTGCTGCGCAAGACGCCGCTGCTGGTGCTGGACGAGGCCACGGCCGCCGTGGACCTGGAGACGGACGAGCTCATCCAGGTGCGTCACGCTCACACAGCTCACACTCACTCCTCTGTCTCACTCACCACCCACTCACTCGCTCGCTCGCCTTGCAGAAGACGATCCGCTCCGAGTTCGCGCAGTGCACGGTGCTCACCATCGCGCACAGACTCAACACCATCATGGACTCCACCAAGGTCATGGTGCTGGACAAGGGACAGCTCGTCGAATACGCGCCTCCTGAACAACTCTTACAAGATAAGAACTCTATATTCTATAGCATGGCCAAGGATGCAGGCCTAGTTAATTAAATATTATACTCAAAATTCACTAACACATCCGTTCCTTTTAGTGAATTGAGAGTATTGAGACTCATCTCCGTGTGATAGACGATATCGACACAGACACGTTCAATTATGTTTTAAGATATTGACTTTGGTAAACAAATACTTAAAAAAAATACTTTCATGTTGGTTACATTATAAAAGTTTTATGAAACTGATACACTATGCAGTCAGTATTGTCTATTACTTGTGAGTAATTTGCGCTCAACTCAAAATATAAACTATTGCTGCCACTAAGTTATTTGACAATAGTCATTATAATGATTAGAAAAGTTAGTGCATTTTATACCTCCCCATATTAAGTTTTAGCATGTAGTGAAATAATAAAAATTAAAGCATTTACAACTCATCACAGAAACAAATAAATGGATAATGGTGATTAAAATATCGAAATAGTACTTAAGTATATGACAGGGTGAGATTTTACTGAGTTTCAGCTATAGGTAGTGGTATAATGTTAAGATAAGCTCAAATCATGCCACATTAAAAGACATTGGATGATTCCAGTTCTAGAAGAAATTGTATAAACTCAGAATTCTATTGACCGACCGCTGTAATGAGTCCTTCTTCGCACTTCCGGTGCGGGCGGCGGGCGCATTATAGGACAAGAATGCGCCCGCCGCCCGCACCTCCCTCGGTCCCCTTGGTCGTCATACCGCCACGTTCGTGTACCCCGCGGGCGAGGACTTATTAAAGCGGTCGGTCTATAGACTGACAATACTTATTTTACTTATTTACTGTTATTCATAAGAATATAATAATGATTTTCCCCTGTATGATACGTGTACAATTAAGAATATTATTCTTTTATATTATTTTTCAAATGGAATGTCAATTTGGGTCAAATACAATTTCTTCGAAATGGAACTTGTTGTGTTACATTTCACAATGTCTTCAATCATAACAGTTACTGGTATTATTTTACGTTGCGTTATTGCCGGATTGATTGTATCAATAATTTACTCCGAGATTACTAATCGTTTTAATAACCTAGTTAGCATGCATGTGTATTTTATTTTTTATTACTTGATATGAATTACACAGGTCGGTCGCGGACCCTGTCTTAGGATTTGGTTGTTTTATAACAAATATATACATTGTTATATAATTATTATCCTAAGCGGCTTGGAACTCAGCCATACATCTAATTAGTGCACAATAATAATTTGTGGATTATTTTTCTACTTAATTCTGAGACTTAATTTTGTTTTATCAGATTTACTTTAATTAATTATTAAATTGTTTAAAAGTGTTGCATGTGTGTTATTATTAAAGAAGGCGTTCAATTACATTTATTACCAAGTTACCACGCCCTCAGCCGCTCGATCATTGTTAATTATTTGAAGATAATACTTAGAACCATATTTTTTATTTAGTCTCATTTCAAGTACTAATGAAATGGTAGGTAAACTACTTAAGCAAAGATACTTAATATTGTATTATCTATGTAAAGAATTCTGTATATAGAAATACGTACTGTAATTATATAAATTCATTTTCTGTATAAATACATTTTAAAACAATAATACTTAATGAGGTATGTTTTTGTAATATGTTATGTAATCACATTAATTAATGATATTTGTATTCTTGGTAGACATTTAGTATTATATTTCCTACAATTGTTATTTGTAGCTTTTAATTGTTCCTTCATGTAAAATGAAGATTTTACTGGCCACATGTACTTTTATGAATGTTACAGAACTAATTTTGTTAGTATCAAAATAAAAAACTGAATAATCGTAATAAGAATCTACATCGCGGGAGACATAAACAGAAGAAAAATAGAAGTATAATGTTACGATCTTACTGCCAATGTAGTGGTATAAATGATTATTTATTGCGTGATGCGTAAATGTAAAAAATATATATAAATTAGTTAATAATGCCTCGTTAAAATCATTTTTATTCAACGGTGTTTTCCGTACAAACATAAGAATATGACGTATCTCGAAACTTGAACGTAAATTTAACAAATAAACAATGAAAGGCAGAAAAAGCCCGAAAATAAAAACGAATCAACTTTCCAAAAAAATAATTACGACTATAAATATTACACGTCGTCCACAACGCTACTCAAAAGTATGCAGTTAGTGCAGTTACAGACAAAAGTCACCGATGAGTAGCTGGAATATCACAGCACTAGGAATTCAATGGCGGTCCGTACATGACGCGACTTGCTAATTTTTATGTACTGGTTGGTAACTGGTTAATTTTAAGTAGCTTCGTGGGCAACGTCGGTACGAGAATCAATGTTTAGCTTAAGACAATGACCAAAATTGATGCCTTTCTTTCAGTGGTCGAAACTTCATAAAATAGGTAGAAACATACATACAAATGAAATTTTGTGTTGCAGTTAAGCATATAAAATAAATCAGTCTAAGCCGAGTTATACAGGGTGGAAGGAACACGTGTATGCGATTGTGCGTCGGTGTCCCTTCTACCTTGTAAAAGGGTGATTTTTACGATGTACGCATCCGAAATAATTAATACAGAAAAACGGTCCGAAGTACCAAGACCTAGATTTCGGATAAAAATAAGACTCACTTTTTTTTAAAGCCATATTTGGTAGTCATGTTACATGGTAACTATTTTTTAAAGTTTCGTAAAAAAAGCGAAGAGAAAAGGCGCCACTTCCAATGCTCTATACAATTTGGTTATTGTTTTTTTGCTCAAGTTTCACATCGCTTTACTTTCAGTCGAGTACTGCTGAGTTGTTAATGTGTGTCAGGACATATAGGTGTGAAACTTGTTGGATAAACCTATAACTATTCCAAAGGCTTTTTTAATTCGATGCCATTTCTTAATATCCTTTCTGTAACATTTTTGATACCTATCATTATAGTTGAGTAAAAATGCTGTAAGATAAATGTCTTACAGCATTTTTGCTGATTGTCTTTCTGCAAAAATAAACTACGTTTTAGTCAATAGATCAATAAAATACTGTTTTTATGCACCATTGATCTATGCGTTATATCTATGATAATCAAGTTTATATCTCATATTGTTTACCATACATTCAAAAGAACGTTGATAATAAATTCATAAGGGCGCAACACACTTCGAGTCGTCTCGGCTCGCCACTTTTCGATAAGTTCGACGAGCGGCTTTTGCTCGCACTTATATCTTCATTTATATTTGGTTTTGCCGCTGGTCTGTGCCGAATCCTGGCGACCCGAACATGAGTAGCACCCCAAATGTACATCTGTGAATAACCCATGTACATAATGTTTACGTGTACAATTTGTAAAAAGTTGCCCAATTTCAAGCAAGGCAGGTTCTAGAATATAATTAGATTAGTCTTCACTTTTGTGCCTATTGAATAATTTAAGAGAATATGTGTTTCAATGTGTATTAAAAATAAAAATGTTTTACCAAGATAGACTAACTTTTGTTTTTTTTTTTTATAACAATAATACAGGGTGTAAACAGATCCTTCACATAACTTTACGCAAAAATTATTGCTGGGAAACGAACTTTTTTTTGGCGTGAAAAATCACGTTTGACTCAAAGGAAAGCACTAGAAAGCATTGTGCTGATGGATGGATTGAATAGTACGGGGGTCGTGGAGGTGTGTAAAATAAAAATTTTCAAAAAAAACTTGTGAAAACGTTTGAACTTTGAACCCCAATATCTGTAACTACAAGGTTCCCAGGTATGGTCTAGAACAAAAAAATTATCGCAAATACGGGGAGAACAAGTGCCTTTCGGCTATGTAAAGGGTCTATTTACACCCTTTATGCTACCTACTTAAAAGAGAATGAAATGAAAAAAAAATCCGTAACTCATATCCGGCAGCATCGAATATCACAAAACCGTGGCGCGTAGGCAATGTATATATGAATCAACGACCAAGTCTTTTTGGTGAAAGTGTAAACAAATTTATTACGTTGAAGTTGAGAACTTTGTTACCTAAAACTTTTCTTCTACGACAAGCAAGACTAACAAGTTTTTTTTCCGGGCTTCTATTGAAGGAATCTGTAGATAAGGCACCAACTTTACGAGTGGGAGTGAGACAGCAGAAGTGGTGAAGTGACTAAAGAATATCTGTTACTTACCGAATCTCCTCCATGCCGTCTATAATGGCATCTCACTCCTACTCGTAAATTTGGTGCCTTATCTACCTGCTCAAACAAAGAATGGGGTACCTGGAACATTGTAAGTCTGCACTGGGCAGGGCTATATTCAAATGGCTTTATCTCTTAAAATAATTGGTGTTGACTAAATATTTTGATATCATTTTGTAGGTTGACTCAAATACTTCTGACTTAACATAAAGTCAAACGCAACATTCGGGGGTTAATTTTGCAATAGAGTAGAAAATGTAAATAAAATAAGTATTTTAAGTATTACGTAATTTCCTATTTTTTAGGCTCTTTTTGCTTATTTCTCAGGAAATTTTTTTGAATAATTTGATAGCTTCGGCGTTTACCCTTGCAATAAGATCATTTACAAGTCTCTGTCTCTAAGATTCAAAGATATTAGCATTTCATTGAACATACTCTGGACCAGTGACATGTAAATTGCAAAAAAAAACGCTGCTACCCTGACGCTTCCCCCATAAACCAACTTATCTTTTCAGGCGAGAAACCACAGAATTAAAATAAAGGAAATATGGATCCAGCTAATCTAATCCAAATGAATTTAACTTTACGTCTAGTCTGTCGCAATATGCACAGGCCCTAAATAAACTAAAATCGCTGTAAAAAGCACCTGGCGCAGTGCACCTGAAAGACAATGTCAAGAAGGCGCTGCATTGGTTAACATTTGTGAAATTGCATTGAGAAGACAAGATCTTTTAGAATTTAGATGGTGGTATTAGTTCCGTCTAAAGCCACGCGCCAAAAGAAACATGCTACACTATAATCTGCTGTGACCAAAGAGCAAAGAGATTTTATAATATTTGAATGTCCCGCTCATTGGGCTGTGACAGTGACAGTTGTGACACCAGGCCGGGTCGACTCATTGGGTAAACCTTGGAATGCCTACGGGGGCTAGAACTGTGTTGCCAGGTTCTCTTTTATTATGCGAGACCTAAAAACTTCGGTCTCTAATAATGACGTTTTCAAGGAAAATATTAAAAAGCTACCATTTGGTAGTTTTAGCGACATTCTTGTTTAAATTATTAATCAACAAATTACCCAATATTTCGGATAATTTATTCAATGTTAATATTATTAAAATTGAATAAATATAAATGTAATTAATGCAGAATATAATAGAAATACGCTGGTTTAGCGTAGGTTGGAACTATAAAAAAACAAAAGGGTTACCAATCAAGCCAACAAATAAATAATTAATTAAATTTACTGCATTGGATCGGCCATAGGCTATTTATTTTCAAAATTTATTTATTTTACAAAATTAGGTTAGTAAGTTTTTGTTAATTGTACCTGGCATCCCCACACCACTTCACAAGAAAAATGGCTACCGGCACGGGTGCATGTTGATGTTATTATTAATGCAATAACTATTGTGTAATGTTAATAAAGTACTTCTGACTTATAAGACAAACTACTGTTTTATTATAAAATACTAGTGAGAAGCTTTGACTTTTACAAATAAACCACAAACTTGTGATTTTTGTCAAAATTCATAGTTTTCTACTGGCAAGATTTGTTTCCTATTCACCGTATAAGTTAATTTAAACAATAAGGCTGCTTGACCACAAAGCGGAGCTGGAAAATTGTGATCAGTGAAATTGCACACTAACATTTTCACAGTTTCCCAGTTCTGTTTTTGTGGGCAGGACTAAAATAAATATCTCAAAGAAATCCGATTTTGAATTTCCCGCTTTCGCAAGTTTTCGGGGGCACCCACCAGGAGGCGCTAAAACCGTGCCATTTTATTTGTACGTAGTTGACATTCTTCTCCTAGAGTATATATTATGTTCCTTGTGTGACACTGACACATTGGTCGTACGGTGGTATACAAAACTGCGAATTACATTTTGTTGTTTATTACCTAGTTATCAGTCTTAATAATTAACAATTACCCATAAATTTCAACGGTACACAGACTAATCTCCCGAATCCGTTCTTATTGTGATTCACTTCATTGCATTGAGATTTATTAAGGATAAATGGATAAAGTATTTCAAATTGAATCACTTGAAGCCTTTCAAAATGTAAGTAAAATCCAGCATAATTATTGGTTAGAAGGTACCTAATCCCATGTTGCCCGGGCGTTCAGAAAAGCAAAAATAATCATGTTTTAACATAAACACCCACAAGGTATTTTTACCCGAATATGGCGAAGCCAAAAGGGAGCGTTATGATTTTTGCAGTCTATCTATATTTGTATTTACGTATGTTACTCCGTAGCGCAACTATTCATCGGATATTGATGAAAAAGGTGTCACTGTCAATCAATTAGTTATTATAGTCCGGATGACATAGGCTACATTTTAACCGACTTCAACAATAGGAGCCTTGAAAATCACACTCTAATTAAATTCGTGGTTTACAACTTGTAAACCACGAATTTAATTAGAGTGTGATTTTTTAGTAGTCGGTTTTTTAGTTGTATGACACAAATTCTTTTTTATTTACCCAGTAGTGAGTGCTGCCGGGTAAATACACATCTGTTTCCCCCAAGGGCTAGACAAAAAATGTACAGGCAGGTACTAGTACCTGCCTGTGTAAGTCCATCTCAATATTGTTGAAATCCCAGTGCACAACAAGTACATTTCATAAAAGTTGATTGTGAATTAGTTGTGAATTTGTTTTTTTTATCAATCCACTTTCTAACCACATTGATTATTCTTGTTTCAGGTATCAAATCACATCTTGTCCAACTTGTATTATTCAGGATCACCTGATTCACTATTATCGTACTTAGAAGCTGATGTGATTACGTTGGCAAAACAGGATTTGATCTCAATCATTTCTGATTGTAATTTTGATTTTCAAAAAATTATAGATGCAACTGACAACAAGGGGTGGCCGCAAGAAAAAGTTAAATGTTTTCGTGAATTATTAGAAACTAACAAGTCTGAAGTCCTCCATGCAGCCCTTAATTACTATAACAGTAGTTACTGTGATACAGTAGTTAATTTTGATTGGTATTTAAAATTTGTTCTTGGTACCAGTGAAATGAAAACATTGAAATATCCAGTACTACAATTGATAATGTCTACATTAAATAAAAGTGGGAACCAGAATAAAATTATTTATGATATCAATAAAGATGTTTTACGGAATATGATAGATGCTTTAGAATGTATAAAATAAAGAAATGTTAGTTATAGATTTGTTTTCTTTTTATTCTTTATCACCTAACATAAAACAAAACGCCTTTAATCCGCGAACTTCGGGTATTAAAGGGGGCCGGAAGGGTTAGGCAGAGGTACCTAATAGTACAGCCACTTTACGCCAATTATGTCTAGGTCCCATGTAATAGAGGGCGAGCCTATTGCCTTCAACCTGGCACAAATCCAGTCTCCGTGGCTGTTACTGAGAATTTCCAAAAGGAAAACTTCAATAATAATACACGACCTGGGATTCGAACCCAGGACTTCATGCTCTACTGTCGCGTCACCTTATTATAATTTAATTGCAAGCTGGTCGCTCTAGCTCGAGCTATGGAACGGGCTATGCTTGGAGTATCTGAGGGATCACAGGTAATCCAACAGAGAACCAGAGTTGTCGACATAGATCACAGAATAAGTAAGCTGAAGTGGCAATGGGCCGGCCATATTAGCCGTAGAACCGATGGCCGTTGGGGTAGATGTGTTCTTGAGTGAAGACCACGAATCGGCAAGCATGAGTTGGGACGCCCTCAGGCTTGGTGGAGTGACGATCTTGACAGGGTGGCAGGTAGCAACTGGATGAGAGTTGAGAGAGAGACCGGACTAGACAAACGTACGGGGGAGTCCCCGCAAAAAATAGAACTAAACATGACTAGACGCAGCAACGCACACAGCGAACTTTAGTCCGCGTTGAGCGGTCGAGAGTGAATCGAGCCGTAATAAAGGGACGGGCCCAATATTCTTCTTCTCATTTATAAAACGTATTCTCTTTTCCATTAACTTTATGTAAATAACAACACAACGTAATCTGAGAATATTTGCTTCCATAGCGTGCGCTTCACGTAATTTCCGAGCAACAAAATAATCGCCCACCGTGTGTGAGTCCGTGGCAAGTTCTCGGCGGAAATATTCACGATTCAGGGATTTTTGTGCACTGTGCGGACAAAAGTCTAGTAAGTTTTGTATTATTTTTAGAGGTCATCATTGATTTGATAATGAACTAACATCAAAACGATCGAGTCCCAGATGACGTGCGACACTAGGGGATGCAACGTCGTAATTTAAAATGTCCTTCAAAATGGTCTCCCGAGGCAATTTACTGATATTTTTACCAGCGTTAAAAGTCAATTGGTAATATAAAGAGAGGGATCTGGAAAAACCCAATAACACTACCAGACCACAGAACCGAACCCAAGACTAGACTTACTCACTGGCAGCAGTAGTAGCTTGCAACGCAGAGCCAACGAAGCGATCTTAGCAAGGACTCACCCGAGTCAAGACTCGGACGCGCTATATTTGACGTGACGATGCGAGTGTAGATGAAATAATAATTAAAAAACGGAGTCTTTTTTTTAATATTTATTGATTAGAGACATTCACACATCAACATTTAAGTTTCAATAATTGGATAAACATAATTCCCTATTATAATAATTATGATACAAATTCCACATTGCTTAATGAGCAAATAAGTTAATTTCCTTGAATTACATTAAACTCAGTCAATTTTGGGTTATTATAGTACGAAATCCTTAATACAAAACATAACTACTACTGGAAAGTGATTTAAGTTCTAACAGGAATGATACATGATAATAATGTTAGCTGAATGTAATGTCTCTTTAGGGACACATCAAATGGAAACTCAATTGAAACTACAATACCAGTTCTACGGGGGAATTCATTTAAATAAGCAATTGTTACTTACAATATTCTACAAATATGAGATTTAAGACACCTCTAGCATAATATTGAGTCTT
This sequence comes from Noctua comes, assembly GCA_963082995.1. Classification (NCBI taxonomy): domain Eukaryota; kingdom Metazoa; phylum Arthropoda; class Insecta; order Lepidoptera; family Noctuidae; genus Noctua; species Noctua comes. Next base: position 6,516,375 of record OY720277.1, read on the forward strand.
ATTGCTGGTGTTAGAAATTTTGTAAATAAAACGATCAACTTTGATATTACGAGATCGTTTTGACAGTTTACGAAGTAATTAGAGTGCATGCACGCAATATTACAGAACTTCAGACAATCTAGATAGCACTTGATATGGAATGTCTCACTCACGTTTACAGTTTATATAACTGGAGAACTTCTCCCAATCGTGCAGTGTCACATATAATTTCATAAAAATGTATAAAATTACAAAAATGATTTTGAAATCATATGATTATTGGACACATAGTATTAGAAAATGACCTTATTATTGTATAGTAATATCAAACCTTATAAGTCATCTAATTGTATTTTACGAATGAGGTTGAAACCAATATACTAATAATAATAGCGGTTGATAATAACCACACCGCCTTTACTAACTCGTTACACATACTACAATTCTAAATAGTACAATATAATCATGTCTGTATAAGTTTATAAATTGTATAGTAATCACAAACTTGGCCACTGAATATCAATTTTAAATGATAAATCCATCCTCATATATTAAATTTAGATTCAACAACCACACGCTACTTTACGAAAAATGCCTAAACATGTTCATTATCTTACTGTATCATCTTACACACACAGGAGCAACTTTCCGTCATTTACTAAATGAATAAAAAATTTATGAGCTTGCATTACAGAGAGCTGCTGACAGACTAATTTTATACAACTTAATATAAACTAGAAATAAAACACAATGATTATAGCATAAACTAATGAGATTTCATATTCCCTCATACTTAACAATTTACAAGTTACTTCAAACTTCAATTTGATAATTAACATATGTATGTTTTACGAGTAAATGAAATCGGTGTTCATATATACATAATAAAATAATGTTTCAAATTCAAATTATATTTACTACTATACTGATGACACTTGATCATCACTGACGGGTCTACGTATCGTATTCGATAAGAAAAAATCTATCTTTCCGTGTACTTGAACAATGTTTCTGATACAGTACATTGTCGTACACAATGCATGCGGTGATACCAATTTATACTAGTCGAATGGGATGTGATTTGCGTCGGCCAAAACTTAAATACATTTTTAATTAAAGTCAATTTAATTAAAATCAATATATACTACTATAGGTAATAAAATGGCCTTTTTTAAGTTTTGCAAGGAGGATGTACCAGACTTCATTTTAAAACATGTTTCTAATATTTGAAAAGATGTTTAAAATCTCTTCCTAACGCTGAGGTCGATCTGAACAAAATTACTTCTAAAACCACGACGCATATCAACTGCTGTCGCATTAAATGGAAAAAGATTTCGAGTAATTACATTTTTATCTGAGCAAGAGCTGCGGAAGTAATAGCGACATAGGAGAGCTATTATTTAAGAGCGAGCGACACGCGACAACGTCAAACTTATACCCCTGTAATAATGGCACCAACTTATCGCACCGTATACTGTCTAGATATAACTTTGTTAATGTAATATAATTATAAAAACTCGATTCTAGCGAATAAAATGTATAAAATCTTAATTTTATAGAAGCAAAGCACGCTAAACTTATAGTATAATCATTCTATACGAAACGTCACATCAGAACTGAAAACCACATTATTGACGATGTAAATTATTGACCGAACTTAGTTCGACAATACACCACAGTACTAAATCGAAATAAATTAAAGGCTCATTTTAGACACAGTGACGTGTCGTGGACGATGGCTTGCGATCTTCTGTGGTGTTTAGTTGGCCACCGCCACGTCGCCCGTCGTCTCCTGCAATTAAGTAAAAATCACGTTAATATACGTCAAATTCAACATTAATTATTTTTCGTCGCTTCTAATAAAAAATAAATATTATAAGTGTACCATTTCCGTTTTGAGTTCTGGCACATCTGGGACCTCCGGGATCAATTCTGCCAGTTTGTCACTTACGGGGAGGGGATCCTGTAATAATATTTTGTTGTCAGTACATTTTCGTGCCTACTAAATAAGTTCAATCATAAATATGTACAAGTGAAATATTACAAAACAAGCATTAAACACAACAACCTATTATGATACACATAAGTACAATACTAAAGCATATTTATTTACTGGAAATATGACAAAGTGGAAATTCAAAAATATGATACAAAACAATGTATTCTTATATTAAACAAAGCTAATGAGCAAAGAGCGCTATCTTAGAGAGGTGAAAAATAACTTTGAGTGATACAAGGGTTGTTATCTCGACATCACTAGGTATTATAGAAGCGCATATTTTACCTCTAATATAACAGGTAACATAAAATAACAGTGCCAGTATATTGGAAATTAATTGTGATACTACTGGATTAGTGATAACATGAAAATAAATTGCTTAGACATACAATTAAACATTAATAAAGTCCTATGAATTAGACTTAACATAATTTTAATCCAATCCGGATACAATACAATACTTTGAGATTAAAAAATGAGTTGAAAACTAAACCCAACTACGACAAGAAATGTATAAAAAATCGGTTTTACGTCGTTACATAATTGTCATGTAATATTACAAACCACGACCGACCGCTTTTACGTGCACTTCCGGATACATACTAGACTGCTACAATATTATAACCCTTCCTTTTTGCTTTGCCGTAGTCGGATAAAAACGTATATTTATGAGTGAATGGCACTGGCGATAACTTTACTTTGGTATAACTTATAAAAAATGTCCAAGTGCTAAAACAAAACCTAGGCATCCAGATACGATTAATTAAGAAGATAATTTACATAACTATACTGCCTGTCTGACTTCTGCAGTCTTAATCAAGTAAATAAGGCACACCAACTAACATTATTTACTTAAATGATCGAATAATAAGTTTATAAATGGAATCTTATTTTTTGCGAAAACTGCATAGATACTACATTAGATAGATTTGTGGATAGTAAATATTCTGGCTTATATCACACTAAACATTATTTTTTCTACTTGATCACATGTCAGTGAAAATTGTATTACTGGATTAACACAATGGAATTTTTTATTTCAATACATAGTAGATCACCTAACATGTGAGTGAGGGCAACAGCTCAAAATTTTATGTCTGAACATTATTATTTAACTGTTGGACCAGTTTTAAATTACATCTGTTTCGGCGCGGCAGATTTTCGTTTTAATTTTCTGACCATCTTCTTGAAATCTCCTCCAAAAAGGTTTCGATCATATGCTTTACGACGTACACCTAAACTTATTTATCAGTATAAAACGAATAAGCAAACGAGCAAGATTGAGGGCGCCGCCATTTGTTAATCCATCCATCTTACATTAACCAATATCAAGTACGCTGGAAACAGCAGAATATTATGGACAACATATTATGTGTAACACCTATGTAACAACAATATTCTAGCAAATAAATTTATTATTATTATTATTAATGACCAATTGGTAGTAGCAGCGTTAATTGTTTTATGAAAGCATTTCTAACAGAGCGGCTAAATTGAGGGTGCCTTAAAATATTACAAGGCTCGTTCCCTTATAATAGCAAGAGAATGTGTATAATCACATGGGACACGTCATATCACTAGAAAACCGGTAACGGCACCAGCAGCGCCTGTTTATTATAAGCTTTTATTTAACTAATTGGTTTGGACAAAATAGTCGTCGGTTTTAACTGAAAGCATCAGCAGTAGATCACTGAAATATTCTGAAAAGAACTGTTCACAAAAATAATATAACACGAATATTTCGTGAGAACGCGACTACACGTGGTTTATTTTAAAAGAAGCATTACAACTGCTTTGTAGATAGACCGTATCGTAATCGCTGCTGGCGATATTCTAGTGAGATAAAATATAGCTTTTTAAGTACAGAAGCATGTGTTAGTAGGTTTGTAATGAAATTATGACTGAAAATGAGTAGGAAACTTACAAGTAGTGCCTTAAATTACATGAAATGATAACGTAACAACGTTCGGTTTATTTAAATAGATCACTAAATTATAAAAAAAATGGTATATGAAAGTCTGTTAGCACTAAAGCCTACTTTACGTGACCATGCTAGCATATTAATACGTATCCATCCATATCTCAGTTTCAAGCGTATTAAATAGGAAAGGGAAAGGATAAGAACGCAGCCTCAGATCAGGTCGATCACACTCATATTTTCCTGGTTATTAACGGTTCACTCATGCTGGTAAAGAAATGCACATGAAACTAAATACGAGATCTGTTAACGGGGAAACTCAAACGCTTCTTATATTACAGAACTAATTCCACTACAAAACAAGAGGGTCCGGTCAGTATTCACCTGTGGCGGGTCGGCCGGCTCCGGCTCGGGCGAAGCGGGCGGCGACGGGTCGGACTCCGAGCGGCACAGCTCGCTGGGCGGCAGCGGGAACGACTCGGACGCCTCATTGCTAGTCACGCCCGCCGCCGGAGCCGACTCGTTCGCCTCCGACAGAGACGGCGGCAACGAGTCATCGGGAGTCGTCGCCGTCCTCACAGGTTCTATGTTCTTAATCTCCTTGGTGGCAATCGGTGGAATTATTTCAGTTGTTTCCTTATCTTCCTCGATGTTACCATTACATTCGATTGTTCCAATTACATTATCGAGCGAGTCTTTGGACTTGGCCTTAACATTTTGTTCGAGGATGCTATTGATCTCGTTTTCAGGAGCAGCCGTTTTCTCGGTATCAGATATGTGATTAGAAACTACCTCAATCTCTCTTGTTTCATGAATAGTAACTTGGGTATTATCGATGTTTTCTTCCACAACATTGTTCTCAGAGCTTATAACATCAACGTCATCACATATCGGAGACGGAGGGGAAGGTAAATCCTCAGAAGCATTCGAAATATCGTTCTTATCCTCTAGTACTTCTAAGTCCTCAGATGGAGGCGCAGGAATTTCAATATCAGTATTTTCAGATGTTTCTGGGTTTTCGATTTCCTGTTTAGTTATTGTTGCCGATTCTTCAATTATTACGCTATCGGTTTTTACATTTTCGACTTCAGGAGTACCCTCTAAAGGGACAGGGGCATTGTCTAATGCTTTCGCTGGTTCAGATCCGGCTTCAATTTGAGCGATAGAAACTGTAGTTTCTTCAGAATTTTCTTTGACGGGAGAGGGAAGTTCATTACTAACAATTTGGGTGCTGGTTAACTTGTTTTCGGACTGAGGGGGAAGGTCATCTAGTTTATCATTTGCAATTGGATCAGAAGTTGGTGGTGGAGTTGCGTTATCAGCGGTGTTAGCTAGCGAAGCGTCTGTCGATTCTGGTGCCATTGTGGTGGCAGCAAAAGATGCCACAGAAGAAGGAGGAGGATTCGCGGGGAGTGGTGGAGGCGTGGAATCTATCAAAGGCATTTGTTCAACACAAACCTCTTTTATGACGGAAATTTCAGGTACAATCTCTGTCGTAACAGCGGTGGGTTCTTCTTTGCTCTCATCAATCTTTTCTTCTTTGATAATTTCCTTGGCAGGTTCTTCTAAGGAAAGCCCATTGACTGCTAACTGTTCTGGTTGTGTTTCAGGCTGAGGCTCGGGCCTGTCGATGTCAGGGCTAGGAGCGGCTGGTTCTTCGGCTACAGGGCTTTCGTCTTTCGGCGACTCAGGAGTGGTGGTTCCATTAGTGATCGGTTCCGTCACGGGGGTTTCTGGCGTTTTCTCCTCTTTAGCTTCGCTTTCAGTCTTGGCTTCTTCTGCTGTTTCGGCAACAGCAGGCTCGGGAGCGACTTCGGCCGCCTACAAAGAGCAAATTTGTAATTTAAATACAATGAAAATCCACAAATAAATCAAATATTTCGCAGCTATTATTTAGAATCGCAGATTGGTTTCACAAAAATATTATTATTCTAACACAAATAATAATAACTCGATTATTAGTACCTTATCATCGGCCATGGCTAAGAGTACGAAGTTTAACCCGTCAACTCTGCACTGAGACTGAAGGGAGATTTACGAGTACAATATTATTTATATAGTATTGTATTCTGTAACGGAAGAATGGCTCCCATTTTTAAATACGTAGTCTCCCTTCATTGCTCATGATCAAGCACAGATTATATTGCACACAGCTAGGCACAGGGTTGTCAAACTACATATATTAAAAATTAACATTGGTCATGCTCTAAATTTGCTGGCTCGTGTCGGTAGGGATACCTTATTGCACAAATGAAGCGCACTGATGAAAAGAAGGTACAGTTACAATCAGGTTATAAAAAATAAGTACAAGTAATGGATAAGTCTATTCATTTGGTATTAACGTTTGGTAGGCTGTTTTTTTTAAACTTTAAGTTAAGTAAAAGGGTTCTATTTCCACTTTTAAGCAAATGCAACAAGGTACACTAATATTACAAAGAGGTAAAGTTTATCAGTTTGGCTTTCTGAATACCGATCATCATTCTCCTGCTTTTATACCACCGTATCTGAAGTTTAAACACCGGAACTACTCATCTGATTTGAAAAATTCCATCACTTATAGAAAGCTACCCTATTGCCGAGTGTATTAGAATTTGTTTTATGTTAAAAAAAGAAACTTCACACGGGCGAAGTCGCGGACAGAAGTTAGTTATGTTCACTAAATGGATTTTGACATGCTCAAAACAATAATTATCCCAAAAGCTCATTTTGATTTTATTGGGTAATTAGACCACCTTTTAATTAGTAATTAATAGAGAGATATACTTTAGTAATGTGTAAGTAATTTACTAACAATACGATGGCATTTACGATGTACGGCATATTTTATTTCATATTGTAGCAATATTCAACCGCAGGGTTGTGGCAAATAATAAAACGATACCAGCCTGCAAGGCCGTCTTTGCTTACTGATGTAGAAACATACAACTCAGCTAGCAGTAGCCCTTTACAGTCTATGATAGTTTGCCCACTCCGTAGAATAATTCAATCATAGAAGTAAATATGTACTATAATAATATAAACACAAAAGAAGCCTAAAAGCTTAAAAAATACAAGCGACGCGCAAACGTTATATTTACGAATTTATTCTCCGAAAATAAAACAACTTCCCTATTTAAATAAATGTAACAATTAATTAAAAAAAAAAAACGTAACGTGCTATGGGGACGGGTTAAATCTAAAATAGCGAAAATAATGTGTTGAAAATGGTTAGTTAAAAATACAGCCATTTTATCAAAAACTTTCCAACATAATATTTAGTTGAATAAAGAAGTCTCGACAATAGATTTCTGAACGGATGTGATTGATTGTGATTCATTGTCGTGGACTGATGTATCTTTGGGGCACCAGTCACGGCTGTTTATGCAGACATAGTATAGCTTTATCCGCCACGTAACGGTTAACTATGCGACGTTAAAAATGAGTCACAAAATGGTTTACAATCAAAAGCCATGGGTTCCTGGCTATGGTAATGATTTTCCGCTCTGTAAACAGCGCTCGTTCAGTTCAACTCTCATTTTGATAGTTAATTAGACTCATCCGTTATATATGTTGAATTCCATTCAAACCGTATTATTTTCCTTCATTTAAAACAGTTCCGGAAGCTAGCACACAGCGCAAAGCCTAACCTTAAATCTACAACATTTATCGCGTTACTTTCTTGTCATAGGTAGCAATTCAAAATCTATGTAGGCCCAAGTATGTTAACAATTCATATTTGTTTCCTTTATAAACTTGTGCCTTCAAGTTTTCATTAGATTAGGACTTGTTTTGGTTGAGGAGCTCGTGGCTAAATAATAACAGCCGCTCGGATCGATCTTTAGGTTAAGCAGTGCTTGCCTAGGTTGATCTGTGGATGGGTGACCACCCATTACATACCGAGTTTCCTCCGTGCCTCGGAAAGCACGTTAAGTATTTGGTCCCGGCTGTCATTTGTAGATCTTTGACAGTCGTTACAGTTAGTCAGTGGCTCAAAAAGTCTGACAACCAGTCTTGCCAAGGGGTATCGTATTACCTAGTACTAACTGGGTTGCGGAGGTCGGATAGGCAGTCGCTCCATGTAAAATACTGGTTTTCAGCTGCATCCGGTTAGACTGGAAGCCGACCCTAACGTATTTGGGAAAAGGCTAGGCAGATGTTGAGGACTTGTTTCGGTGAAGAAAAACATCGTAGGGACACCAGCATGCCTGTGAGATATCTTGACGGCATGAAAAACCAAGACAGAGGCCCATGGGCGGCATAAAACACTCACACTAGGTTAGGCACTACACGATAAAGAAGATTAGATTAGAATTCCCTTAAAATTTCCCTCGGAGAAGAAACATCTGAAACAAACTCAGGGGTTACTGTGTCTTGACTCGACATTGGTCAAGTCGCATGAGGACCATGCATCTTTTTATTACTGTCCGAGACGGTTTTTTGAAGAAAGTACCACACAGATTTGAGTGGACCTGTCCAGTCAGTGCAGGCATTTGTCAGTTATCGAGTAGCTCGACTCATAACTCAAGGACCTCAACGATACGGCAAACAATACCAAAGAAAGGACATTTGGGTGGGCTGCATAAACTACTCTTAACTGCCAGACAATCATCAAAATAAACTAAATCGAAAAAAAAATTACCCGCATAGTCCACATAAATACGTAAAAATTTCAACTAACTAGAAAAAAAAAGTCATTGACGTACTCAAATCAGAAGAGGTATATCCTGTGAGCTGTTAAAGGAATCGTGTGATCGGAACAGCAGCGGACGATAGTAATTTGCTTCACAATAAATAACGGACTGTACAGATGCACTCTCTAGTGTCATATAGGACATCAGACGTGGTAGCTATCACAAGTTGAACGCCCTTTCTTGGCACCGATTGTGAGCTACAAGTAGGTTCATAATACAGAGACGCACTAGTTTTATAATAATTATAAACTATAATAAAAGGCCTAACAGAATAATGCATAATATTTCAAAATAAACGTGTACCCAGACCCACTCATAGATACCGAAATACAATTATGTCAAAATCGATGGATAGAATTTGAAACCTTGGCATTACTAATTGATTATATTTTGGGGTAGCACCTTTCGCTATTTCCGGATAAGTTCCGGTTAATCCTATTGCCTATCTAGACAATCATAAAATTAGGACCCCAGGATTTATTTCATTGCCCAAAAACAACACTACAAGGTGCATTTTGGCATAAACTAGCATCGATCGGTGAAGTGATGACGCAAGGACGGGGGCATTAGGAAACAAGTTTGTGGAGTTTGTAAGCGCAAAATAAAATTAGCAGTCCGGGGCAGGTTTTGTGGTGCTACACGTGGGCGGGTAGGGCCGGAGTCCGGACGGGTTGCGACTTTGCGAGACTGAAACGTAGGAGGTCGGCAAACAGCTTTAGCTTCTAGTTGCTTTAGATGCTTTTTAAGTCAAATAATGTACAAACATTTAAAGTTAAAAAGACTTACACAAGTCTTAGTTCTAATTTCAACTAATTTCGCTAAACTGACAATTTTTTTTTATTAAGTATCATTTGCAGATTTAATGATGTGTAAAACATACTTAAAATAATTTTACACATTTAAAACAAAAAGTTGGCGAAGTATTTTAATTAGTTTTGTGTTGTCAGTTCAATCTGTAACAAGATGCTACACCGCGTGAACAATGGAACGTATTCAGAATGGTTGTAGGTATCAAAACTGAGTACTGGTAAAGGAAACATAATGAACTTGTAGAGCTCAGATTGCATGTTTATTGAATAACGACGGTGGCGGCGACGGAGACTTGTCCACGACGCGGACCATCCGTTGTATTTTCATAATACGATGACTGAATAGTGCATTGACATAACAAGTAGCTTGCAACAGTTTGCTTTACTGACAAGCTATTATGTGAAAAAATGTGACTACAATACTATTGTACAGATATTTAAGGTTACAATTATGTCTTCTTAAAGACCGTGTTCTTGCAAATAATACCCTTTCAGGGTTCCGTAGCCAACAACTTCATTAGCTGTTCAAGCGTAGATCCCGCAACAAAACCAATAATCATGTGAAAGTGTCCTTGAAGTTAGGTTGTGCTATCATACGAATTTCACTACTACATAATCGAGGAACTTGGCGTCACAGAAGTCAATGAATTAAAACTACCACTAATAGAGCGATAACGCCGACGACAATGGCGGCTCACGTTTGGTTAGCACGGATATAGCTACACTTTGAATTATAATGCGCATTGTTCCTCGCGCTGCGCCAGTTTGGGTGCAATGCACTACGGCGCAATAGTTACTTGTCATAGAAATCGTTCGTTTCTAATAGTTCTGACCGCAAGGTCGCATCGCAAAAAGAGAAATAATATTTGAACCATGTTTAATTTTACAGTACTGACTATTCCAAAACAAAAATACGGAAGAACTGTTAAAATGTTGATGACTGTTAAAATGTATGGAACAGTGGTGCCTTTTTTCTTATAATTTTTTTTTTTTTTTTTATAAAACCTCCAATAATAGGTAAATACATATAACATAACTAACCGAGTTAAAGGACTATCAGGTAGATTTTTGTGTTGGCACATCAGGATTAATCTTACCTCCATTTTGGAGAAAATTAAAAGTGTTTAGTTTAGGGTTCCGTAACCGAATGGCAAAAAACGGAACCCTTATAGATTCGTCATGTCTGTCTGTCCGTCCGTATGTCACAGCCACTTTATTCCGAAACTATTAGGACTACACAGTTGAAACTTGGTAGGTACCTACATAATGTATTCTGTGAACCGCTTTACGATTTTCATACAAAAATAAAAAGATTAAGGGGAACTGAAACTAAAAATTTTCTTTTTTCATCAAACCTATATGTGCGGGGTGTTTATAGACAGGTCTTTAAAAATGACGTTGAGGTTCCTGAAACCTATTTTTCTCAAAGTCAATCGTTTGAAAGATAGACACTTCCAAAGTGGTAAAATGTGTAATTAATTAATTAATCCCTCTAATTTATAAAGTAAGAGGAGGAAAATTCTGAAAAAATGTAGGATTGTAGAACGTAAAAAAATGTCAACGAAAATTGGTTTGAATAAGATTTGATGTTTAGTTTTTGAGTTATGGGACTTTTTCAGCAAACTGCAGCAGTTACTTTGTTTTTAATAAACATACGTACACTAAATAGATAAATAGGAAAACAATAGAGGAATTTCATCAAAATACTAACAAATTAATTTGATGACAGGTACAAGCGTATTAAAATGATCATTTGAAATTTAGGGCAGCTATGACAGTTGTGTTTGACATACTGTCAAAGTCGTCAAACGTCTTTGACGACTTTGGCAGTTTTAAGAAGTGACGTCTTTGAGTCTTTCCTTGCTTTGAGTTTGAATTGGATGTCTTTCGGAGTTTTTAATGTATTCTTTGTTTGGCGACCCAGTTTACTACTACGGCCATTGATTGATTGCTTCTCTGCTGATCCCGGCTTTGTTTAATGGTTTCTATTTTTTTTTATTGAAGGTATTACGATACACGTCAATCAAATGACAGTGTCAAAATGAAATTTTTCGCAAACTGCTGATCTGATCCACCATGTTTAATTTTATGTTGTGTTGCTCTCGTTGGTCAATTTAAATTGAATTTAAAATAGCGATATTTACATAGTGTACATAGTGCTGGCCCAGGCTCCATACATTTCTAGAACATCTCCTTTAGTTTTGTTGTGGAATAAAGGGTGTAAATTAGACCCTTAACATAAAAGAAAGGCACTTGTTCTCCAAGTCTTTGCGATCATTTATTTGTTCTAGACCATACCTGGGAACCTTCTAGTTACGGAGATATTAGGGGTCAAAGTTTTTTTTTATTTTAAATACATGTTTTTAATGTAAGATTTTTACCTTACACACCTCCACGACCCCCGTACTATTCAATATATTCAATCCCTCCATCAGCACAATGCTTTGAGTGCTTTCCATCGAGTCCTACCTTAAAACGTGATTTTTCACCCCAAAAAAAAGTCGATTCCCAGCAATAATTTTTGCGTAAAGTTGCTAAGTTTGATGGACAGAATGCTTGGTTGACGGATATGTGAAGGGTCTGTTTACACCCTGTATGAATGAGCCTTCAAAATATTTGTATTATGTTTGGTGCTACGGAACCCTGTGTGCGTGTGAGTACGACTCGCACTTGGCTTGGTTTTTAAGTTTTTACCTGAGCCAGGAAGCCGTCTAATACGTGCGCATGACCACTTTCGCACACATGAATACTTTACAAAAGACCTCATTGAACTTGTTCAGTAGTATTCGAGTTCAGAAAAATCGGGGGAAAATATGAGCATTCATTACCTATTTCGGCATGTTTTTAAATGAAGTCCAATTCTTTGATAGTCGTTAGCTGTTATTTGAATACATAACAAACTGCTCGTTTATTTTTAATTACAGTTGACGCGCGATAACAAATATATTCGATACGGGCTAACTCGATGTAGATTCAAAGGCCTCGTACCAGTTTGATCGCACATGTGTGCACGATTTCACATATCCTTAAATTTTCACACAGCGTAAGGTCAATGACTTGAATGAGCCAAAAAAAATTGACTAGCTATGCCCCCGACATCGCTCGCGTAGCTCACGGTAAATATGTGGTACGCTATGATTCAGAACAAAATCTTCCAGCCGAATAACCAGATGTCAGTCATTAAATAGAGTTGAGCCATCATGTGGCGGCAGTCTTATTTAAGCAAGAAAGTAGCACGTTTCACTTATTCGTTAGTCGGTTTCCTTTTGTTTGTAATTTTAGAAGCTTTTATTAAATATCTTGGAACTCATTTTAAAGGAGGATTTGAAGAACGATGGTACAGCGGGAAAGAGGGCGATGGCTGTGAGTTGTAACTTGTTTGTACCATGATTCTCCCTTTTTACGGTTAAAATAACACTTTTTAAGGCAAACTGGGTAACGTGTTACACAGAGTAAAAAGCTAGTTGACAGAAAGAAAAAACCTTTTTTGTTTTGAACAATGGTACTGAGCAACTGAGCTAAAACATTCTGCAAAAACATCGTACAATAACCCCGAAAAACACATTTCATGTATAGGGAACCCCTTAATTTTTAACTTGTATCTTATTTGTTGTTATAGCAATACCAGGCCACGGTAATACACAACACACTCTGTGAAAATTTCAAGTGTCTACCTATTAAGGTTCACAGGTTATAGCTCTATGACAGACGGACGCACGGACAGACAGCGGAGCTTTGGTAACAAAAAAAACTGGCCAAGTGCGAGTCGGACTCGTGTATGATGGATTCCGTACCATCGTAGTAGGCCTTTAATTTATTTTTATTATTTCTTGTTATAGCGGCAACAGAAATACACACATTCTGTGAAAATTTCAACTGTCTAGGTATTAACGATCATGAGATACAGCCCGCTGATGACGGACGGACGGACGGCGGACGCTTATTAATAGGGTCCCATTGGTTAACCTTAAAAATATAGGCTACTCCAGACGATAGTGTTTAAAATGGTAAATGGAAACATTCTTTATGCATCGGGCTTAAAGTTTACGTAATAATGAACGAAAATAAGGGTCTCTGCAGGAACTACACTGATTAGCAGTGTGTCCCTCTCGTACAATGTCAGACTGTTCATTTATCTACTAAAATTGCCTGCTCTGTATTCTGGCTCTATCAGCTATCAGATAGTGAAGGCCAAGAAAGTTGGGTTTGACGCAGAATGTGCACTTCGCAAAACGTGCACTTATCAAAATGAGCACTACTTCAAATGAGTGAATTTTATCACAATGGGTCAAAATAAAAACCGTTTGCTTACTACATTTTTTTTAAAATTATTTTGCACGATAACAGTAGCTTCTTTGTTAAAAGTCGTCACGTTCAGGAACTGTTTGATAATGTATTTTCAGTACAATGTTTGTACACAAATTAAAAACAGAAAGCATGTATTGGGACCATCATATAATTGATAGTTTTTTTCAAAATGTTAGGCAAACCGTAAACAAAAAGATATTTAATTTGATAAAAAATACACTTACAGTGCCAATCTTCACGAAAAAGATTATTAATAAGTAAAAATTTAAAAAATGTGGAATTGACATAATGAATATTGTGATTATTATTGATAGTGCTTATTAATTATTATAAATATTTTTATAGGTAGACTTAAAACTATTTACGAATTAAATACTATTTTAGTCACTGTTTATTTTAAATTGCTACATTTGGTAGGTTAGTATTTGCTGGTGGATAATCAGTTGTTTAAATATGTGATTAGTTAGAAATAAGGTTAAAATAATATATAATATTGATAACATATGTTTATTAAAAATAACAATACAGATAGATGCAGTAAACAACATATTACAATGAATGGCTGGAGTACTTATATTGTGTGTATAGCTGACGTGTACTGAAAATACATAATCAAACATTTCCTGAGCGTGATTACTTTTAACAAAGAAGCTACTGTTATCGTGCTAAAAACCGTGCAAAATAATTAATAGTAAGCAAAAGGTTTTTATTTTGACCCATTGTGATAAAATTCACTCATTTTGAGTAGTGCTCATTTTGATAAGTGCTATTTTGAGAAGTACATATTTTGCGAAGTGCACATTTTGCGTCAAGTGCACATTTTGCGAAATTCACATTCTGCGTCAAACCCAGAAAGCTGTATGCCGTAGTGAGAACAAACACAAAACATATTTGATAACTGGGTAGGCCAGCTGGCCAAAACATCTATACCGGCTTGCTAAAGCTAGATTAAGACTAGGGAGGAATGTTTGTCCAATAAAATGTATAAGGCATGAAGCTCGAATGGTTCTTTCGGATGATCAGAAATTGAGGATTAGGTAGAAGGGCTAGTTTGGAATGAGGAGATTGACTGAAGTGAGGGGTTAATGAGAATTAAATGGAATGAAATAAGCTGAAGATTAGGTCGAGGCGGAACATCAAGTTAGAAGGAACTATGAAGATATTACGGGTGGATTGATGGCCGTGACGTGGTTAGCTTTAATAAGTTGGTGCTAAAAGAATGGTGTAAAAGTTCGCTGGTACCCATCTTGAAAACATACTATAGAGCGGTGAAGCTAATGTCACACAATTAGAGAGCTCGAGAGAAAGATATTGAATGGTGACTCACAGAAGACAGCAAAATTGCACAAAACCAATTCGGTTTTATGCCTGGTCGGGGAACAGGGATGCTATTTTAACCTCGAAGGCATATGATCTGCAAAGTTTTGTGGTAGAACCCGACCCGATCTTAAGGAGCAATGTGTTCCTGGAAAGTATGTGTAGTTGAACCGAGCGATGTACGTGCAAACGATGCAATACCCAAGACCGGTCTAAAGTGGACACTAGTGGCAGCTTCAATGTGGCTGTCGGCTTGCACCAAGGGCCCCTACCCACATACCCTCCTCTTGGTGATAAAGGACGCTCTTACATCAGACATCCAGGGGCTTCCTGGTGTATGCTGTTTGCCCATTGTGCTGGTTGTCGAAAGTGGCCTCGGCCACTCTCGACAGCACAATAGACCTCTAGAGGTCTAGAGAGATTGGAGGTGTGGCGAAGACAGATGGTATGGCAACCGGTTGCAGAAACCACTTGCGACCTACGAAAATCTTTAACTCCATGTTTAGACTCGTCCTACTGTATAGATCGGGATTACCGGGCCGTGAAGAATACGGATGAAAAAAGATTACGTGGACACATGTTGAGATGGATGTGTGGATTAACTAGAAAGGAGAAAGATAAAAATTTACTTACAAGAGAACGCTTGAAAGTGGCAGACAAGTTGAGAGGAAATTGGTTAGCTTATCAGCATGTGATGAGGAGGAGTGCAACGCACATAACTAAAAGAGTTATGAATGTGGATGGAGAGGAAGGCAAAGATGGATGGACGGTGTGAGGAAAGACATGAATGAAAAAACGTGATCCGTCGACCACAAGTAACATATGACAAGGGCAGGAAGAACACAAGGTATTTTCAATAGTACAGTAGTAGGCCGTGCCCTACTAGCTAGGTAATGCGTATTGATAGTGGCAAAAGAGGCATCGCTAGTTCCGTTTCCACACACGCGAAGGCGCATTCTAAAAACTCCGTATGTATGGGTTTTAAACGGATGGCGTGCTGTGGAAATTAGAACATAATATGGGTAGAGGACACACTAATCTAGGGACACTTCCGAAAGTAGACCCCGTGCGATTTTAAACACGGTCGCGACGACTACGGCCGTAGCCGCACTTCTCTTCTGCGTTCATTTGTCAAACAAAAAATACGTCTCATTGCTATGTTAGTGACAACACTACTGATATGCCGTCTGCAGTCGCTGTTCGAGCGCAGCAGCAAGCGGTCTTATCACATTAATGAATTCTCGTTTCGAATACTAAAATGAGACTGAAAATGTGGCCATATATCTCGATTGTGGTCAGATATCCACAAACAAGCAACACGAAATTTCTAAGAAACTAATACATACCTCCTCTGGCACTTTCTCTGATTCACCATTTGTTTTGGGTTCCTCTTCTTTTTGCTTCTTCTCTTGTTTGGGTTTGTCTTTTCTGCTGAAACTGATCGATCGAAGCGACCATTTCTTCTTGACCTGCCCATGACATGCTTGGTTAGATAAATGATAAATAGACACACACATGCAACTAAAACTCAACACTAGTTAGATGTTGGTAACTAAATACGACAAATAGCACCTTTTCCTTCTTGGGTTTCTTGCCGTCTTCAGGCGTAGGTGTAGACTCTCCGTTCTCTACTTTTGGCTCACTTTCTCCGTTTGTCAGAGGAGCCGTCTCTTTTTCCTCTTCATTTAGTTTTGCTTCTTTCTCTGTGGTGGCATCTTTTTCGTTTTCTGGAGTGCCGCTGTCGATGTCCTTTTGTTTTTCCTACAATCAAATGTAAAGGACGCATCAATCTAACGTGTCACACAAACAATAAGACAATAACAAGAATGAAGAGAAAAAATGTTAAAATGATTTCACATTGTACATTTATGTACTTTGTTGAGTTGACTCATTTATTTCCAGGCAGTCAGTTACTCTACAACTCAAGTTAATGTTTTCGTTATCATAACCTTAACAAAATCAGCGAGTGGCCAAACATACTCAATGATCAATTTATACATACGGATAATTCGAATAACGCTTAGACGGGTTGTTTTGTGATGGGATAAAGTTGGTAGGTTAGATACTACCTATACATGAAACACTAGTTATTACCGTTGTTTCGTGTATGTGCGGGTCTCCATTGAGCTGTGGTTTGAGCGCGTCAGCGTCTGCGAGCTGCTCAACTCGGCCTTCGCCACCGGCGCCCGCAGCTGCTACTTCGCCGGCACTCTCTGCCTCCTTGCCGCTTATGTCCACCGAGCGCTTGCTCTGCTTAGCACCCATGCTTTTTGATGGCCTATTCGAATATAAAACAATATTTAGATTTCAATTGAAAACTAGTCCTGGATATTGCAATAGTTATGGTTATTACACCAAATGACCAAACGGAATTTGAGTAGGATGTGTATATTTAATAGATGCGTATTGTAAAGGCTTACGGAATATCTTAGACAAGCCCGCGCTACCTGCGCATGAACAGTCTACGCTACGCTTGTCGGCTCTTAAACCCCTAATCCTAAGCCGTATTGAATACGCATGCGGGCCACGTTTCCTACCAGCGAAAATAACTGTGAAGCATTTTTCAAAAATATTTGATTCAAAATATAAATATGATATGTTTCATTGCAAGTGTGTTGAAAAACGTCGCTTAATACGCGTGAGCGTTTGTCATTGCACTCTTGCTCTAGTTCAAAATTCTGTACGGTAGGTAGATATGTCATTATCACACGAGCTATAAAAATAAATAACTCTGGTAGGTACAAGGAGGAACTAAATTGGAATACAATGCACGTCAGTGGGTCACGGTGCTGGGAACACGCTTAAAATAAATTTAAACTGTCGCCCAAAATAGCACCACCCAACGAAAGTGCAACGAGATGCATGCATCACTAATTTACTAGGTAGCGTTTGAATAGTAAAGCAGTGGTGACGCACACTACATTTTTTCGAACGATGTAAATTAAATTATGGATTCACTAAAGAAATGTAAATAAACGGCACACTGCAGATGATTCATCGAAACTTAATAAGTCAATAACTATTATGCTTAGGATACACACTTAACAATAATTATTTTGTAACCTTTGGCTTGTTCACAACTTACTTTATAAAAATGTATTTGAACTGTTAATGCTAATGGTTTACCCGCCTCTTTTTTATTATAGATAAGTTAGCACTTGACTCAGTTAGGAAGCACACTACTGTCTCAGCACAGCGTTTAAAATGAAACTGAGTGAAATAACCCACGCATAGTTATTGTTCACTTTGATCATTAACAGTGGACCAAATTCCTAGCGCATCGTCGCCTTTATCGTTCATTATCCCAGTCGTTACACTCAATACAAATATAAATAGCAGTGACATTAGTCACGCAGCTCGCAGGCAGGACTCGATGCTTATCTCTGCGCAAACATTCTCAACGAGACAAAATATTTATAGCAAAGGAACGGTACCTTCTTTATACGTACTTACGTACAATTTTATATATTATATTATCTTATCTCGTATCATTACAGTATACCCATGGTGGCTAGCTTATTTTATTCATGTCAAGCAGACAGAATAAGATTAAACGAACATCTATCAATACTACGATAAAAAATAACCTAAAGTGGGCCCCAGTATGGTATTGTGCTTATGTAGTCACAAACAGCTAGCAATTACACATACTGTAATATCCTTTGTCCTTGATCGTACAGCGAACGGTGCGCGAAGAGCGTCCGTCATGTCATGATGGGGAGTTATTTCAAATCGGTTCACGCGTTTAGGTTATTGACCCAGCGTATTCTTCCCCCTCTCCAACATTGAGATTTTTTTGCCTTTAATCAGTCAACCAAAACGTATTATTGTCATCAGCGATACAATAGGAGGCACTTTACTATTTGGATGGTTAAATTTTTAGTGAGTAAAAAGTCATCTGCAACCTTGACTCTGGAGCGACCAAGGTAACGGCTGAGTTGGTACACTCTGACCTTGAACTGGCCTCACATAGAAGGTTCGGAGTTTCACTAGAATGTGGGGGCTGCTTACATTGGTTTTGTTCCCTTATTATCACTGACGTGCGGCGTACCGTATATTTTATGAAAATTCGTTTTATTTTTGTTTCGTACCCTAGCTGCACTACGCACGACCTACGCAGAAACATGTCACTAGACCATCGTCGCATCATTTTAGAATTAAGCACACGATTATTGAACATTTCAGTTTGGTTTGTTTAAGGTTTTTCAATAACAAACTCTACCTAACACCGTAGATTTAGTTAAAACCATAAAATTGAAGGATTTCTCCTTTATAATTTTCTAATTTGAATCAACTGACATTCGTCTATCAGTGAGCTGTATGAGCTGATCCTTGTAATTTCATGGAAAATATTTGAAAAAATGAAAAACAAGGAAGATAAAAATGAAAATAAATCAACGTGTAACGTGCCCAATGTGGTGAGTTCGGCCACAGAATAAATAATAGTACTGGTTCGGCTCACACTTGGCTTTATAGCCAACAGAACCTTTATAATTTCGTCATGTCTGTATTTCCGGATTGCACACAGCCATTTGACTTGGAGACTATTTTTGATTATTAGATATTACTTATATGGATGAAAGTTGCAGAAGTGTATCCACCGCTAAATAACGGTGTAGTGAAATTACGAAACGATAATAATTAGGTGTGGTAGTGTGACACTCCTTATACAACAAGTAACCGAGGGATGAAAAAAAAGCAATGCAGATTACGCGTGTAGTTTCGTTGGATCCCATAATTCAAAAGTTGATGATGTTTCGTCTTTTATGAGTGACTTTTTGGGGACGGCAAAACAATACTCCAAATTTTATGCAGCTTTCTTTACTCTGAAAAATATTATTTAACTAGTGCCATTTATACCTACTTCAAATGGTCAAAAAAATCTAACTCATCCGAGATAAGGTGCTGAAGTTTTATAGATTGTTTCATTTGCAGTTTCAGCCTAGATTCACTTAATTTTTTAACTTGCTTGTTTTAAATAAAAATTTAGAAAAAGTTGAAAAACGAGCTCGCTTCGTGCACTCTTACCGCCTACTTACTACAACAGCACAAAGTTACGCCCATTTCTGTTGGCAAAATTTGCGTGCGATCCGGGCACTTGAATTGAATCTTGCGCTACGCCACTGAGTTTAATAAATCCCCCACTATGGTAATACTGCTTAAGTACATTTTAAACACAAAATTGAAATCCTCCGGGAAAACAATGACAACTTAATAAAGAGGAGGAAGTACTAATACCTATAATACAATTACGTGCAAATAGTGCAAACAACCAAGACCGACGCATACCCCTGCACAGAACACGTGCACGGCGAGTAGAAAATCGATAGCAGCGGTCAGTTGTGGATAAAAACCACAAGTAACACGGCACCCGTCATAATATGAATAACAGACAGAATTGCAAATCAATTCCAATACATTGTAGGTACTCTTTTTACACGACGGAAAAGTCAATAACCAAAATTCGTGAGTTTTGTTCTTTTAGTAGAAAATAACAAAGCAAACAAAATTTCGTATGGCAAAAATCAGTCCGAGCCGAGTTAAATCAGGTTAAACAGTGTGATTTTTAATAACCCAACATTCTGATACGGGTGAGAGAAATGCCGAAGTCGCAGGTCGTTCCTGTGAACTGCCGGCATTTCATCCATCCTTACTATTACATGACCCGCGATTGCCTTCGCCTTCAAAAATGTACTTTTAGACTGGCTCCTTTGTTCGGTTGGTCGCGCTGACCTGACGTTACTTTGTGTGGACTGTGAGGATCATCAGATACATACAAAAAATATGGAGGGCAAGCCTGCTGTCATTCTGATCAGACTTATGGTCGGTTGGCGTACATCTCCGTTTCGACTGGAAGCCGACCCAGACTTAGTTGGGAAAAACCTAGGCAGCTGACAAGGACAACAGAAAAGGACGTCCGTTCCGGCAAAATTAAAAGTACCTATGAGGGTCTAGTACAAAAAGTATGGGCGTTATGTTGGTAAGCTCCAGAGTGCTTCCAGAAAAATCTATAGACCGACCGCTTTAATGAGTCCTCGCGAAGGTATCAATTTAAATGGAATATTCTGAAGGTTACCTACATATTATAGGTATACCTACGTGGATTATGGTTATTTTAAAACAAAAAACCTGTGGGATATTGTTAGGACTTTGTGGACGCTTAATGTTCCTTTGATGGGGCAAGGCGGATGACTCATTAAAGCGGTCGGTCTATACAATGTGTGGTCAACCTTACGTGAATTTGGAAATATTGACACAACTACAATCATTAATAAATTGTTTTTTTGAAAAACCCATCACTTTGAATGAGTTGTCGACTACCATGTAAGCTGAACTTAGAAACTTCTAAACGTTGAGATTGGAATAGGTAGTTTAGACCCGAAGGTCGCCACTCGACAACTTTTCTAAACAAAATAATGTTGGAAACACGCATTATTCTGGACCTATGCGTACATTTAGATTGAAGTCGTTTTTTTATGTCTGTCTGTAGGTATGTCTGCGTTAATCTTCTAAACTACGCCACGGATTTTGATGCCGCTTTCCCCATAACTTAACTTATTCGGGAAAGATTATGTGTATAATAATATTAAATTTGGTTACTGGTTGACTCAATCTATAAAAACCGTGCAAAGTAGGGGCGGGTCTCTACAAATATTATAAAACAAAGTCGATTTTCGTATCTATCTAAGCATACCTAGTCTTGAGTGACCGATTCGTTTTCCCAGACAACAAAATTGAATTTTAATGTGGTTTTCAGCTTCATCTAGAAAATTTATTCCGGAAGGCATAGGATTAAGAAATTCAAATTTAACCAAGTTGATAGCAGAAAAATGTGGATGTTTTGACTTAGCACCCGCGTGAAGCTGGGGCGGGTCTATGGTAAAACTGGGTTGTCGACCGCCGAGTTACAGAGCTGTAGATGTGATTGTGTTCAGAAATCAAGGGAACACGAGTCCCGATTATAATATTATACCTACAACTGGATTTGACAAGTACTTAGGTATTACTTACTAACACATAATATTCATGAAGTTGTAATATTGACGGTCTATATAATAATGCTATAAATTCAGCTAAACAAACAACTGCACTGTTTTAAAAAGCAGTCGCGATACACAAAGGGAACGTATTATTTACCTACATAATTGAAAGGT
The DNA here is from genome assembly GCA_963082995.1 of Noctua comes. Classification (NCBI taxonomy): domain Eukaryota; kingdom Metazoa; phylum Arthropoda; class Insecta; order Lepidoptera; family Noctuidae; genus Noctua; species Noctua comes. The sequence continues at coordinate 6,538,529 of OY720277.1, forward strand.
CATGTCGTTTATTCTCCGCTAAGTTTAGGCACAAAACATACCTACCATTTTTCATTTAAAACATTAAAGATAGCCAGTAAGTAAACAAAAGTACAAATTGAAATAAAGTCAGCTCAGGTTGTACCCTACCTACTCACGTAGGCACCCTTGTTTTTAGTTTTTACTGTCTCCCCCAGTAAGTTACTCACAACGATGATTCATCGTTCCGTTGTTAATCACAAAGAACGTGCGTATTAACCGGAAAATGTTTTATAGGTAGGTCTCAATCAGTTCAACTAAGTGAATCACTCTCAATAGCAGGAAATACACAATAAATCTGGAGTAAAACACTTATTAAATAATTCAGGCTACAGCGTAGGTACTTAGTCAAATTCAACTAGACACCCTATCACCCCTGTGTTGCATTGAATATCCCATACTGAAATAAAGAATTGAAAGGTACCGAATCTTTTGCAGTATAATCCTAAAGAAATGCATTTACCGGTAACACAACACAGTGCATTCGTGAAACTTTAGAAAGATCAATTTCGAAAGTACCTCAATCGGTACTTGCACCAATACTGCTTACCGATGCTGCAATTCTAGAGCAACCAACCGGCTTGCTAGGTCTTAAAGTATTTAATTATCATATTTTGTAGATACAATTATGAATATTATGACAAAAACTAATATTAAATCAAGGATTACCTTAAGGCTTATCAATCCGAAATATATTAACAAAAGAATTTACACTGAAATACGTAAAATATTCACTTCCAGCACTCACAGCTCAACACAATATGGCGGCAGGACGAAATCCCCACCTCGAAAATAATAATTCAAAATTTTAACTTGCCAGCGATTGGTTGCCGCATTCAAGACGCTTCACTGCTACCAACCGTATGTTTACCAACTTAATGATACGACATTTTTATGGAGCGATATTCTATTCGAGCGTGTTTATACCTGTACAAATAAAAAGTAGCCATACTTTTTATTGAGAGGGAGAGGAAGATCATGAAAACGATGGATGGATTGAGTGAGGAATGATATGAAAGAAAAAGGAGAAAAGGATGGCGTGACGGTTGACAGGGGAGAACGAAAGAAATAAATATGTTGCGCTTGCGACTTCGGGTATATTCAAATTTAAAAAACGTGACAATCCGACAATTTTGTCAGTTTTTGTCAAATAAGTTGAGTTGTCGCGACAAGTGCTGTTTAATAAAGATGCCAGTTACGTCCAAATGTAACAGGTAAAAACTGACAAAATTGCCAAACTAAAAACCCGTCAAATAAAGGCGACAATTGTCAGATTTTACCAGTCGAGTCTCTAAAAAATATTCTCGGACTTAATTGTCATAAGTTCCTTGATTGTTATAGTAAATTATAGTAAATGACAATATTGTCTCTTTTTCTGACATATTTGTCACAATACAATATCGAGGCATGCATATGAGAAAACATGAGGGTAATATTAACCTTTTAAACGCCAATGACATAAAATTATACGTGACAAGCAAGTGCGTACCCTGTACGCAAACGACACAATTATGTGATAAAATGGAAGGTGAAATTGCGGTTTGGCGTGGAAGGCAAGCGCGTTCGTTTATGCTCTGACGTCCAAAAGGTTAAAAAAATATAACAATTATACGTCTCTTTTTGACTTGAACTTCGTTTTTGTTTGATATTTGAATTTAAATTGAAAAAAGTTTATTCTTGGTCGTCGTTCAATTTGCACCAAATATTCATTTTCACTGCTACTACTATCCGTCAACGACATTAACACCATTTTGAAAATTATTCGTACTAATGTAACTGCCGAATTGCCTTGACGAAAATTTCTGACAATTCGTCAAAATATATGTCCACCTGTCATGACAATTTAGTGTTTAATTGTTGTTTAAAAAAATTTGTGTTGTAAGTTATTCCTCAATGGATACGAAATTATGATACTATGCATTCAAGTGATGTATTAAAAAATAGTATGCAATTCTGAACATTCTGATTTGAATCTGAAGAAGAAGTATTCAAACTCAGATCGGCTGGCTTAAAAGGCTTACATTCTGACTTTTTCGTTCTCTATGCTCTTTCTTTGATAGAGTAGAAGTAGAACCGAGACAAAATTTAGTCTATGGTGTACTAAGCATTGATGTCGCGTTGCCCTTGACTCCCTCTATCTAATTACTGTTTTTAAAAGTTATTTGCTTAAAATTTACTCAAATTGTTTATCTCGACTTTGCTTTCTCCCATATAAACGTTTTAAAGAGTGATTTCTGTGTTTACTAAACTGGTGTGTTCTTTATTTTGTGTAGCGTCACCTGACTGAGCTCATTGTCATTTCCCGCCATTGTGGCCTGTGAATTTATCATTTCTAAGATTTCCTGTGCGTATCCCTTGAAATTTTAGATGCATATTAAGTAATAAGTGCACCTAAGTAATGTCATTACACGGTAATGACGTTTGTTTGCTAGAAGTGGAAGATTATAACTTGTACGAAGAGGAGGCATCTGATCACGCTTTAACCAGGTATGGATAACCGGCGTGGTCGCCGAAATTTTACTCGTTTGCTCTCGTTCATGCCTAACAATGATATATGCATCAATTTTGAGGTAAAATATTTATCATCTCCGGATTTCATCGTAAATCTGTGAATGCGCGGGCCATATGATGACGCTCACGCCCCGTGCCGGCCTGTAGTCAGCTGTTGGGCCGCCATGTTTGGTCAAATCGAATAGGCGTAGTAGGCGCCTCTACATATCGCAAATGTACTATCAAACATATGTACACTAGCGTAAATACAGTCATTCATGTTTTTTTAAACACAGAGTTATTGTTAATATTATTATGTATTATTTATTAATGTCACCTTAGCAATAGGTATGTCGTATGAGAATCACAGATAAATATTTCATATATGTATAGTAAATTAGACATTTACAGAAGTTTTATAAATAAGGACAAATATATATTTTTGACATAACTAAATAACGTTTCTGGACCATGTTGTGTTTTTAAAGTCCTTTTTTGTTAGTATTTATATACTGTATAAATAGCCAAGCCATGTGCTGATAAATAAACCACCTATGATAAACTTTCATCACCCATTGGAGCCCCATTGTCCCTAAGCCTCACCATTTTTGTATTTAATTAATTTAGAAAAAGTTCATGCTTAGACCCATTACAATGTGAATTGTGTATCAGTGGGTAAACAGATTTAAGATTTCTATTAAGAAGTGACTTTAAATAGGTATGAATCTTACACAGTTAGCATGAAGTGACTTACTTAATTCCTCATATTTCCACAGTGACAAGCATCCAAGTTCTGGAAGAAAAACAATGGAGGCAGAGAAACGGATTCGAAGAGAAATTGCTAATAGCAATGAACGTAGACGAATGCAGAGCATCAATGCTGGCTTTCAAGCACTGCGGACCCTGCTACCTCGTCATGAGGGGGAAAAACTTAGCAAAGTAAGTAAAGTTTAAAATATATGTTATCATGAATACTTCTATTTTATGTGAATAAAACCTCAGCCAGGTATCTTTGATTCAATTCCTATAAGCTGCCTAATTCCCAACAAAGTATTATATTAGGCTACTCTTATTTTATTGGCAGCATTTTGTGTTGTTATTGTTTTTGTTATGAATGTTTCAACAAGCCATGAAAGTGCCATGACAACTAGTGGAGTTCAAACATCTATTTCATTAGCCAATATAGCTAGTGAAGAGTTATCTTTTCTACATACAGTTATGGTAACTCACATATCTTTATTATACTAAACTTTAAAACCTGATCAAAAATGGCCTGCTCGATGATATACTAGTTGTTGAGACAAAATAACAAGCATTATAAGTAACATAAGATTTGTCTGCCATAATTTTGTACAGGCTCGCAGCAACCTTAGGTTTTTTAGTACTATTAAGTACATTATGTCTTTGATTTATGTGAGAAAGTATATTTTTCTTATTATTTTACAGGCTGCAATACTACAGCAGACAGCTGAATATATTTACAACTTGGAACAAGAAAAAACAAGACTTCTATCTCAGAATTGTCAGCTGAAGAGATTACTTAACCAACATGAAGGTGGGGAAATACCCCTGAAGAAAAGAAAAGGTGAAATTCTTACCCATATCCCAGCCATAATTCCTGATTCTACTGAAGATACCGTAACCAACTCAAGATCACCTGAGCCAGTGGCTGTGATTTCTGTAACAAGTGTTGCACAGAAAAAGGACTCTGAAAGCAGTGAATTACGCGTTCAACTGGATCGTGAACGAAGACTGCGGCGGCACTTGGAAGAGCGCTTACATTCTCTTGAAGCTCAGATTTATCCTAACAACACCCATGAAATAGCTCGTCCCGTCATTCATTTTGAACAGACAGATGTTGCTGCTGAATGTAAGCTTGAAAGTGAGGAAGTGGAGGCCCCACCTGTGGAACCTGCGGTTGTTGCTGCTCCACTACTAGAAGCCGCCATCAAAGCTGAGCCCCGCGTTGAAGTTGAGGTTCTCCCTGATGCAGCACACGACGCGCCATCGCGTTTATATCTCGCAAGCACAAGTCGACAGAACCTGGAAACTATTGTGGAGGCTATTCGTCATCTTGAGGGAGACCATTTGTTCCGCGAGGAGTCAGGGGATGCGCCTCTGGCACTCACTAAGAAAGCCGAACTTCCGCCGCCGCCGAGACCGGGTGTGATCGTTGTGAAGCATTCGTGATCGCGTTAAACGTGTTTATGACTTTAAGCTCGTAAATTTGCTTCCGCTTAGCGAGCACTCCTGACCCTCCTCGAATATAGTTTTAAATTTTTAGTTGTTTAATTATCTTTTCCAAAGTGACGAATCGATAAGTCTGCGTCTTTGTTTATTTTTTTATAACGCATTGAAGTCGAATCGATAAGTGGTTTAGAATTAGCTGGATGCGTTGTCGCGTATGCCGATCGGCGCTGTGCTTAGTTTAGTCTCAAATGTAATTATATTAATGTTTAAATTTTATTTTAATTTGGCTTTTTGCAGCATGTATTGATGGGAAGAGGATTGACTGACTTATGTAAGATTAGATGATGAAGGATAATAGTACACCATGCCGCGTGCCAATGTTATAAATATTATTTCTTTAGACAAGTTATTGGAAAATGGAGATGAGTGTTTTTGTAAATTTCAATTAAAATTAAATTCAAATAAATTTTCTACTTATTGCCATAATAAATTGCAAAAGATTCATGGAGGCTTCAAGTTGCATTATGGACACTGGATAGTACTTTAGTGGAAAGCATTTGGCTTGTGTAGAAAATAAACACTGCATTCTGCTAGTCTAGCATTTTACCTTTATTATCATATAAAGAATTTAATTTGTCACTATTAGCTTGTCTGGCTTTTGGCAGAATGCAGAGTATGCAGGCATGCGGCTATAACAAGTGTTTGACGTACGCAATTGTTCATGAAATTTTAATTTCAAACTCTTTACTATTTTAATTGATGTATGCAAAGTCATATGATATAAATGTTGTAGGTGCAGTAGTTAAAAATGGCGTTTCAGATAGTCACTAAATTTGACCCTCACCAACCAATTGTTGGTGTGGTATTAAAATTAACAAACATTATAATTCCTTGAGACAAGAAACTCGCAATGGAAATTAATGGAGAAAAATCACTTATTTAATTAAAACATTGATATAGAATTTAAAATAATTATAATGTATTGACTAATATTTATCCAGTGTTGCTGCTTTTTTGTTCATATTAGAATGCCCAGTGTAATGCGTATTTTGTATGTGACATTAGTAAATTCTAGGCGCTTAATGCTGCCATCCCTAAATTATAGAAACAGAAATTTTAGAGCATTCCATGTTGTTGAATTCTCATTAAAGAGTTATTCTGCATGAGACATCATTGATTGGAAATGAGTTAATGATGTATTTGTATTCAATTTAACTGATTAGTATAATTATGTATTGCTTCATATAAGCATTCTTTAATTGAAACTACTTTAAGGTCTTATTATATAATAGCTAGTGTAGTTGACAACAAGTAACAAAGTGTTACTGAACACATCCCATTCTACAGAACAGTTGATTTAATATGTTATTTTATCGAAGAACTATAAAGTATATCATGTCACATGTGAAATAAAAAATATTCTACATAAAAGCACTTAATCTAAATAGCTCAGGTTTTTTAACACAAGATTGGAAATAAAACATGTTCAATCACGTAATTGGTATTTGAATTACAATTACTAGATTATTCTACCAAATAGGTGACGATTTAATCTACCTTTGGGATTTATAAAATTATAGTGAACAATCATGTTCTACTGTTTTACTTTATAAGAGTTAAGGTTCACAGTTCTTACATTTCCCTGTGACTTAGGTAATATAATTGTATACAGTGATTAATTAACGTTTGCTTTAATGTGCTGACATTTTTGTTAAAAATGTAAAACGCCGTGCTCTTTTGTTAATATTTTTCTTATAAGTTTTGAATTTATTTTAAGTTTGACTCAGCAACAGAGTGGATCAACAAGTACAACGCTTTGCAGACGTCATAATGCTATGGTCTTGTCCACAGAACCATACGGATTTTAAGACTGATCATTTATTCATTATTAAGTTACGCTAGTTCAAGTCACCATAATATTGATAGAATAACGTGTGTGTGTGTTACGTTTATGTAGCTATTTATATGTATGTATGTTGTGATATTGTAGTCCAAAATTGTGTTGTAGACCTGACAGTCTTACAGAGATCTCTACACTGTTAACATTTAGCAATAATAATGTCAATCATACATTATGGTACTTATGACTAGTAAAATTTTATGTATAAATAAGCTTTCCATTACGAAAATTAAAATATATTTATACACAAGAGATCTCCCTAACTCTGTCAGGTTACTTAGTGTTGTGGTGTGATACAAGTGTTTTCTGTGTATGTATTTTAATAGAACTTTGTTTATCATACAGAACATTTACTCTAAGCATGAAATGACATTGGATTCAAAATTCTTTGCCATATTAATAATCAATACTAAATTTTATTCAAATAACATTTAGATTTGAGCAACAACAAGTTTTATAGCATCAAAATGACATAAATATAAAATGATTTATTTCGTGTTTAGAGTAGCTCTAGTTTTATACATACTACTATTCGTTCCCGACGCTTTCTTCGCACTCTGTTTCTGAGTCCGTAGTTATAAGGAGTTGTCTGCCTACCGCCTTTACATTATGTCAGTATAGGATAGTTAACAATGTAACATAACGGACTTGGTTATACTATTAGTGTAGTCAAAAATAGTAATAAGAGATTTTAAGTCAAAGAAGCAAGTTAAATTGTTTAAAATGTGTTATTATTTATGTCTTAAAGTATTAAAATGGTTATTTCTTATTAATTAGTTTGTAAATGATGATCGTCTGTACATTTAATCGACCACTTTTCTTTGTATATTAAGCTAAAAACCAATAAAACATAAATGCTTGAAATTAAACCACATTTTTTTAAATAATACATGCATTTTTAAAAAAACTGTAAAGACTGACGACATTTTATAATTATCACGACAGTCGCTTGCTTGAAATGCACAACATGTAATGGTCTGCTATATTTAATTATGAGTAATCTCAAGGATCGCATTTGAATTGTCACTGTTATTCAGTTTTTAAACTTATTTTTATTAGGTCAAGTTGGATAACTTGTACAAACTTTGTTCGCGTATTAAATTGAAGTGATGGTTCATAATTTGCTTCAGCACTGTTAATATTTTATCGTATTGTCATAGATAGGATTAATGAATGTGCCATGTTTTATTGGTTTTCAGCACATTCAATGTGAATATTTCCATTTTCTACACTCTATCGCATTTTATTGTAATGGATATAAGTAGGCGTTATTTTAAACAGTATGCAGACTCAAACAATTGGACTTGCACAATTGTATTACAAGTAAGTCTAACTGACTACTTGGCTCACATATATGTTTAAAATAATTGATGTTTAAGTATAACCTTATAATAATATTCTTCAATTAATTCATCTGGTAAAACATAATTATAATAAATACCTACTTAAATATTGTTTATAATAATTTAAGTCTGGAATAAAATTCGTACTCATATTTCCCACAGTTTAAATTGCATTTATCCTTAGACATTTGTTTTATTAAGCTTCTGGATTTCAGTGCGAGTCTGGAATTTAGTGATAGGGTGAATATTTTTCATGTTTTTTTTTTTGTCATATAACTGCCAGTTATTTATAACCTTTACGTTGATTGAGAATTTATTAGTGTATTGATGAAATAAATTTGAAAGGGAATTACGATTTTAATTTGTTATTAATTGCATCATGTCATATTTAAACATTTCACCCTCTCACTAATTAGCTCATGTTCCTAAACAGATAATTATGGTACCTATAATATTACTTAACAGTTAATATAAAGATAAAGTGTAGAAAATAATGCATGGATTTCCATTTTGATATGAAATTGATAAAAATATTTCCTCTGATTTTAATTGTACCACATTTGACCTATATTTACCAATATTTATAAAAGATTGATATTATAGCGTTTCATTTAATCTCCTAACATAAATTAAACAATAATTGAGCTCCTCTAATTTCACATATTTTTTTATTATCAGTCAGGGGTGGTCGTGGCTGGTCTCCAGGGCCGTAGGCAGGGGGAGGGATTTGGGGTGCAAACCCCTCGAAATCTCTGACAACTATATAGTAACTAACTCATACGAAGCGGATTGCAAACATTTTCTAGCTCGCTTCACTCGATAATCTATACATATAAAATTCAAAGTCCTGACTGACTGACTGACTGACTGACTGACTGACTGACTGACTGACTTATATATCAACGCACAGCCCAAACCACTGGTCCTAGAGACATGAAATTTGGACAGTGTACTCTTTGTGAAGAGTAGGTATCCACTAAGAAAGGGTTTTTCGAAATTCCACCCCTAAGAGGGTGAAATGGGGTGTTGAATTTTCTATGAAACTTTTTATTCTCTGAGTCGATTGACTTGAAAATGTGTCTTCATATACTTCAGTTGAAATGATGAGATACGTGTATCACAGTTTTTCCAAAATCATCCCCCAATTTAAAATTCAATGTCCTGACTGGCTGACTGATACATCAACGCACAGCCCAAACCGCTGGTCCTAGAAACATACAATTTGGAGAATGTACTCTTTGTAGAGAGTAGGTATCCACTAAGAAAGGGTTTTTTGAAATTCCGCCCCTAAGAGGGTGAAACGGGATGTTGAATTTTCTGTGAAACTCTCTCGGGATCGATTGACTTGAAAATGTGTCTACATATACTTCAGTTAAAATGATGAGATACGTGTATCACAGTTTTTCCAAAATCATCCCCCAATTTAAAATTCCATGTCCTGACTGGCTGACTGATATACCAACGCACAGCCCAAACCGCGGGTCCCAGAGACATGGTGTGTTCTTTGTGAAGAGTAAGCATCAGTTTTTCTAAATTCCTACCCCTTAAGAGGGTGAAATGGGGTGTTGAATTTTCTGTGAAACTTTTTATTCTCAGGGTCGATTGACTTGAAAATTTGTGTACATCTCTTCAGATAAAATCCAGTAAATCCGATGTCCAATCTCAAACCAAGGTATCAATATTTCATCATCATTCATCATTTTCCTGCCCTTGTCCCATGTCACTTGGGGTCGGCGCAACACGTTTTTTTCTTCCAATCTCCTCTGTCAACCGTCACGCTATCATTCACTCCTTTAACTTTCATATCATTCCTCACACAATCCATCCATCGTTTCTTTGGTCTTCCTCTCCCTCTCCATCCATCAACGTTTATATTCATCACTCTTTTAGTCACATGCGATTCATCCCTCCTCATCACATGTCCATACCAAGACAGTCGATTCCCTTTCAACTTTTCTGTAACTGGCGCAACTTTTAAACTTCCTCTAATATACTCGTTCCTTACCTTATCCATTCTTGTCACACCACACATCCACCTCAACATTCTCATCTCCGCTACATGCAATCTTTTTTCATCCATCTTCTTCACAGCCCAACATTCCGATCCATACAGTACGACAGGTCTAATCACGGATTTGTATATTTTCCCCTTTAATTTGAGGGGCATCCGTGGGTCACAAGTTGTTCCAGTGACCTGTCGCCATTTCATCCATCCTGAGCTGATCCGGTGCGTTACGTCTCGGTCTACTTCGCCATCCCCTTGGACAAGCGACCCGAGGTACCGAAAGTCGGAACAGATCGGTATGGGCGTTCCGGCAAGAGTTATGGGCACAGGACTGGAGAGACCGCCGAAATCACAGAATAGGTACTCTGTTTTGGTCCTACTGACTTTCAGGCCAACATTCTCCAGTCTTTGCCACCACACCTCCAATCTGCTCTGGACCTCTAGGCCACTCTCGGCAACCAACACAATGTCGTCGGCAAACAGCATACACCAGGGAGCCTCTTCCTGGATGTCCGACGTAAGTGCGTCCATTATCACCAGGAAGAGGTAAGGGCTTAGAGCCGACCCTTGGTGCAAGCCGACAGCCACATTGAAGCTGCCGGTAGTGCCCGCTGTAGACCGGACTTGGGTACTAGATCGACTGTACATCGCTCGGATCAACTGCACATATTTCCCAGGTATACCTTTCTCTTTCAGGGCCCACCACAAAACCTCACGAGGTACCCGGTCGTATGCCTTTTCGAGGTCGATGAACACCATGTGCAAGTTTTTGTGCGCACTTCTATATTTCTCGCACAGCTGGCGTATGGCAAAAATGGCATCCATCGTTCCCCGACCAGGCATAAAACCGAATTGATTTCGTGAAATTTCACTCTCTTCTCTCAGTCGTCTTTCAATAACTTTCTCCCAAACTTTCATACTATGCGCCATTAGCTTTATTCCTCTATAGTTATTGCACTCCAGCACATCACCTTTATTTTTAAAGATGGGCACCAGCGAACTGTTGCACCACTCGTCAGGTATGGCTTCTTCCAGCAACAACTTATTGAAAAATAAAGCTAACCACGTCCATCCATCCACTCGTAATAACTTCCAAACTTCAACTGGTATACCGTCAGGTCCTAAAGCTTTACCATTCTTCATTCCATTTACTGCTATTCTCACTTCATCCATACTAACATTCCTCACTAACCCCTCATTCACTGGTTTATTGTCCAGCACACCGTTCCAGTCATTCTCCTCATTCATCAGTTTTTCAAAGTACCCCTTCCACCTATACCTAATTTCCTCATCATCCGAAAGAACCAATATTTCACGTATCTAATTTAATTGATATAACTTTAAAAAATAAAATAAAAAAACTATGTATGTATAGATAGATACATTAGATAGATAGATTACTTATTATCGCAGAAGTAAGATCTTGTGGGCAATTCACTAACTCCACGCGGGCGAAGCCGCGGGCATAAGCTAGTTCTTCATAATATAAGGCTGATGACAGACGGACTGCATTTCAACTGCAATCTAACCGCAAATTGCAGTTGACACGACTGCAATAGAACTGCAAACCAATCGTTCACACGATTGCACGCCGACTGCAATCGGACTGCACGTTTGGTTTGCAGTTCTATTGCAGTCGTGTCAACTGCATTCAAATTGCATCCGAACTGCATTTGCGGTTAGATTGCAGTTGAAATGCGGTCCGTCTGTCTAGAGCCTTAGGTACTTTCTCAATCTAAACAAATAAATAAAATAGAGGTGTCTTTTTGTGATTTCAAAATAACAGCTTTTACTTTGAATGCTTAATTAAGAAGGTTTATACGGTACTTATAACAAAAAACATTTTTTAAACGTTTGTGTGTTTGTTTGACGAGACCTTTACTCGCAGATAGCGGATATTTTATGGAGTAACTTTAGTCGGTGTAAATTGATCCTAAAGTCTGTTTTTTACTCGGAGACTAAATTGACAAGTGAAAATGTCAAAACTGACTTAAATGCTATTGAAATCTATGTCAGTTTGCCATTTGTACTTGTCAATTTAGTCTCCGAGATTAAAAAACAGACTAGGGTCAATTTACACCGACGCGGAATGAAATGGAAGGGGATTTTTGCAACAAAATTGTACATAGCATAATGAACTTTATGTTAGTTGTATAACATACAAACTAAAAAAACTCATTTCTGTAATAAAAGGTCAAATGAAAATCTAACCTACCCTACTCCTAGGTGGAGAGGGGCTAAAGTTCTCAAGCCTCGCTTCGTTGGATATTGTAACGAGACCCCAGCACATCAAGCTACCCGTGAAAATTTTTCCCAATCAACCTTGAAACTAATTCCTTGGCGATAAAGTTGAAAATCTATTAAAGAAATTCGACAGGTTGTAGTAGCTTGACGTGCTGGCGTCTGTACTTCAAAGTTCACTGATGGTCGACTACTTTTCAACCTTATGTCTTAAGGCATAAGGGTGAAAAGTGGCAGACTGTCAGTGAACTTGTTAGTAACTACAACATTATTTTCATTCATGAATAAGATTTTTGTTTATCCTATTTCTCTATTCATAGACAAAAGAAAACCTATCAAATTCGAGTTGGATGCTAAAATTTTCGAGCTCGTTACGCTCGCTCTGGAATCGTACGTTTTCTCAATTAATAAGCTTTTCTACAGATACATTCAAGTCTTCAGTCTTCGTCTCATTCTAAGTAAATATTTGAATGTATTTGCATTCAAATATTTACTAACGAGTCGAGTTTTACTTTTGAATTTTTAAATCTTTCAAATCTCTTTGGTATAATTCGTCGACAAAGTTACTCTTCGCATAAATTCACAAACTAAACCCTAACATTGCGTTCGCTTTTCGTGAACCTGAAAATGAGCCCCCCTGAAAGTGATCTTGCTGGTGCCCGTGATCGTGGTGTTGAGGTCAACCCAGAAACGGTTGTCCAGCGCTGTATCTCCCAAGATAGTCTCATCGATTTTGAAATTCGAATTCGAGTTTTCGGAAGTTGATCCTAATTGCCTTTCTTGTTTAGTGTTGAACCCATTGATTTTTGCCCCATCGATCTGCTTTTTTTATTCAGAGTAAAAACACCCGAACCACCAAATCCTTATTTAAGCAGAGAGGAGATGGGAAAGAGCTAGGGTGTATCCACCGGAGATGTGCAAAGCGGAGAGGAGATGGCACCGCTCACAGTACACCACTCGTAGCACGCCACATACGTCTCTTCTCTTCTTTGCTGTGCGCTTGGCTTGGCCGCTTAGTGTGAAAGCTGGCCTAAACAATTATGAGACATCTCTCCTCTCTACTCAACCGTTTCCACTAATGCTAAGCGGAGACGATCGAGAAGTCTAAAAAACTAAATTCTAATGGTGGTTTACAAAACATCTCGTCTCGTCGTGTCCGCTGCGGTGCAGTCCGGCCCTGACGTCACAACAGAATTGAGAGAACTAAATGTTATGAAATTGTAAAAAATAATCAGATTGCTTCAAGACCATTGGTTTTCAAAAATACACATGGTTGAATACTAATAAATTCGTACTCGACCCGCCCCTGCTTCACACGTCGCCATCCTATCGGCACAGAATAAACAATAGTATTAACGTACTATCGGGTCTGTTATATCCTATCTTTCGAGCTGGGCCTGGAACCGACTATAAACACTCGAAAAATTTCATTGAAATCGCTTGGGTGGTTTCAGAGATTAGCTAGCATGATTTTTTCTAAACAATAGGATTAATTCACAGAACAGTTCATCTATACAAATAAATAAAATTGAAGTGTCTGTTTGTAATTTGAAAATACATAACAGCTTTTTGCTGAATGCATATGAAAGTATATACGGTATTAAAAAAAACAACTGTTTCCGACAAAAGCGCAATACCTACACCGTCAAAATGTATGGGACAGCCGATTTTCTTTTAAATGAACGATGAAAAATTTCTATGTACGGTTACCGTTTTAGCGTCGGTGTTCTTTCCACATCTTGTTACCTGAACTACACTTACTATTTCTTTTATTCATGTTTCATGTTGTGTTGTCATTGTCACACCAGTAGGCAAAGCGAGCACGAACCTTCCTATAATATTTGTTTGATAGAATATGTTACCCTTATTCCTTTTGACCTGACTGAGGCAAAGTGGAGTGCTAAAGATTTTGATGGCCACGTTGTTTTCACTATTTTGGTGGAAATAATTACTGTTCCGAAACACTTCCTTTCCCTGAGAGCTCTAATTTTAAATGAATAGTATTTAACTGTAAATAAAAATCAATCAAAAAATTCTTCGTTTTTATATATTAAAAAAAAATCCCAATGCTAATCAAAAATACTGATTGCACAGCAAAATGGTTATCTACCTCAAAATATTATTATTTTAGCAACAATTTGAGTACGTGATTAATTGAAAAGCGGAGCTTTTTTATGAACGCATATCTAATAATAACTAGCGTAAATAAACTATGTAGGTAATTCATTTTTTTAAAACAAAGCTTCTATTTTTGAAACGCATAAAGGTAACAAATTAATTTAAGTGAAACCTATTTGTGTCTGCAGGGATTAGGTAATCTAACACGAAGTGGATGACGGGGTCTCAGTTCGCTCACTAGACCCCGCCATCCCCTTCGAACCTAACCTGTCCGAGTCGGGGTGCCACAAGTCCCGAGCTCGCTTCGCTCGCTCTTGCATCCTATGTTGTCCTTGCCGCAATGTCTTTTTTACGATGAAAACATGTTGCAAAAATATTTTGTCATACTTATGTGTGAGTATTACGTTTGTACGCTCTGGCCAAATATGATGTGCAATCAGTAATTTTGATGTAAAAAATATTTAACTGATGTACTTAAATAAATTGACGGGTTATTAGTTTTTTGGTGTGCATTTAAAAATAAGTCATTTTAAATTGTGTACCTAGGTATTAAAATCGGTGTCTAGTGCCCCTTTCATATTATATCGTCCCGACCCAATTTTGGACACAATCACAGCAGACATTCACGACGAACGAACCCTGGACTCCACGCTCAGCAGTCGCGCTTGCGACCAGGGAGAACTCGGAGATCAAAGAGCAAAAAGCAACGTTCACTCGAATTGAGAACACCACGCTTTCACACACGAGCAGAGAAGAGCAAATCTTTCTAAAATATGTAAACTAAAGCACTTTTTTTTTTCGTAAATTGAACCAGTGTTCATACTATTTCTACCTACCTTTCAAAATTACGAACTTTAATACATCATGGAAGAATTTTTAATAATTTTTCATTCTCCTATACCGTTGTCAGTCAATGAAAAAAAAAAACCTGGGAATCTTCGTGCTAAAAGAAAACGGTATTTATTTCAACTTGATACCTCTGCCTACCCCGTTCCTGAAAAAAAAGGTCCGAGTTCCTGACAGATCCGTGAATGAATGTCTGATGAGAGTGATGAATGAGTTACGGAAACCTTAAAAAATATATATTATAAATAGAGATATTTTCATATGGAAGTTGAAGGGTTAAAAGTTAACGATAACTGGCCTTTTGTTTGGCCTCCATATAAGTAAATGATTCATTTTGGTCCCACACTCGTACAAGGTTAGTTGCTCTGCGAGTTGATTTGACGAGTAGACGTGTTTCGTGTTTTCCCTGTATTTGTGATTCTTCTTAGTTTAAGCAATTCTGCGGCCATGTGAGTACCATACTCGTACCTACTTACCTAACGAAGGGACGAGTCCTTCGTAATTATTTTAATTTAAAAATAGTTAAATAACAATATTTTATGTTTCGTTGAATGAGCCTGTATGTTTTGGTATAAAATAACGCTTTTTACATAGGAACAGATTGATACACAATGCAATGGTAGTTACCTATTGCATTTGAGTCATCAATTATTTAGGTACCTGTGTGGTACTTATGTGCCAACATCAATTTACCGCTATTTCAACACACAAATCTCATTTATAACGGATCACTTTTTCTCTCATGTAGGTATCTAACATTGTTCATTCAGTTTGACTGTGTTTTAACACTTATATTTAGCATTTTGTTGCCTCGATCGATAACTTGACTTGACATTGACGAAAATTACAAATCAACACTAAAGCGTGTCTTGGAATTGATAACACTGCATGCATAGTAATATTAAAGTGATTATGATTGCTAATTTGAGCTAAGGGTAGGGTTCCCAGGTCCAATAATAAAATTAACACAGGGTCACCGGGTAAACTGTAGCAGTGACAGCCTAGTGGTGTGACCGTCAAACTGCCAAATCATAGATCTCGAGTTGGAACTCTAAGCACGCACCTCTTGATTTTTCGGATTCATGTGCGTATTGTATAATAATATCACTTGCTTCGGTGAAGGCAAACATCATGAGGAAACCAGCATGCATGAGAGATATTTCTTGACGGCATGTAGAGCCATGTGAGAGGTAAGAGGCCCATGGGCGGCATAAAAACTCTAACACCAGGTTAACTCAAAACGTATCAGTTAGATTGGCTTAAAATTTGGTATGATATAAATATTGTTTATTTTACCAGCTTTCAGAATATTACTAAATCATTGGTCTCCAATAATGGAGAGCAGAATAAAAAAAGGTTTTTTTAAAGAGCAGAATTGACCCAGTTATACCTACCAGTTATACCACCTGTAGGTTTTGGTGAAAAATGAATCGCCCCCTGGTTAACAGTGGGTCTAGGGATTTTTATAGGTAATTAAAGACATTTAACCATGAAATTATATAGTTACTAGCTGCTGCCCGCGACTTTCGTTCGCGTGAAATTATTATAAAAAAATTTACTTCCCTGTTTAAATCGGATTTTGTTACCAATTTAATTTTTTTGCACGGATCCCTAATTATTTTTCTAAAATAAAAGTAGCCTGACCTTACAACATTAGCTATCTGCCAGTAAAAGTCCAGTCAAAATCGGTCCAGCCGTTTCGGTGATTAGCCGGAACAAACAGACAGACAGACAAAAATTTTAAATAAGGTTTTTTTGTTATCAGTAAAAATCTGTTATTTTGGAATTAAATAAAACACTTCAATTTTATTTATTTGTATAGATACCTAAGCAAATCGTGTGTGCGGACGGACAAGCGGCCGACTTAATTGATTTCGTCAATGTACGTACGTGTGTGTATTTGAAACCCACAGTACCTACCCAATTGACTAGGGCATGCGGAACCGGGTTTCCATCCCATAGTAAAACCGGTTTTTTGCCAGGTTTTACTATGGGACCGAAATCGGGTTTCGCATGCCCTACAACTGACCTGACCCGCCGTTTACCCGGTGATCCTAGAATTTTACAGTACCTACACTAAGCTAAAATTCCGGACTTGTCAGGATAATTCCGGACGTATGGCATCGCTAGCCAAGGTATTTGATCTTTATCATTATTAAACACTATCGTTGGGCAATAAAACTTGCTGCATTTTTGTATAAAAAACCATAGTAGTAGGTATGTATTTTCCTCCAAAATCGAGGTCACGGCCACTGCTGTCGTTATCTAACTTACCTACCCATAGTTTCAGATTTGGCAGATATAGGTACTTATCTAACTCAATTTTGGACTGGTTATTACAGATGCAAAGTAGGTAGGTACCTAATACGCAAATATTTCGCTGGATAAATTATTTTTTTGCCTAAATTTGATAATGGTCTCTAAAAATGGCATCAATTTTGATGGTTGTACCTAGATTTTAGTCACGTGAATCGCTTGAAAACTAAGTACCTACCTACTTACCTAGGTGATTTTGAGAATCTCATCACCATCACTGCAATTAGTTTTCTTTTTTCGGCTACTTACCAACGAAACAAAGTTATAATTATAACTTTTATGTAGCCAAAACTTATAGTCACGTAAGGGATATCTTCCGTGATTGTTCACTATTTTGAGCTCCCGATATTTCGTGTGCGTTACGATTGCTCCGCCAAGTTATCAAAACAGAAAAAAACTTCGCCAAAACATTTGTCGAAATTTGTCAAAATCGAAGGGTGCAAACCAAAAATTTGTCAAAGTAGAAATAAAGAAGTTATAAGGGTTTTAAGTTGGCCGCGCGAACGTAACGTGGAGGATTGCGCGGCCATGGAGATCTCAGCAACTACTTGGGTTAGAGATCTAATTCTTTTTGTCAATTGAAGACTGAATTTGTCAAAAATTGTCGAAAAAAGAATGATAAGCCCAATATGATAATATGCATATACTACCTCAACTAGTATACTCATATACATATTTATGATGAATGGAATGCAGCAAAGCAATTTCTATCGTATGTATGGCAAAGAGCAACCTAAAGATGTTACGACAACACGACTAATGGAATTGGCCATAATGAACAAAGATGTGCCAACAAAAATAGATGCAAACTACCAGGATGCAAAGGCTACTCACGCACAGAATCAAAACCAAATGCAAGGTTGCTCTTTGCCATACATACGATAGAAATTGCTTTGCTGCATTCCATTCATCATAAATATGTATATGAGTATAGTTGAGGTAGTATATGCATATTGTTGCCAAATGGCAACATAGTGTTTTTTTTTATTATAATATATCAATAAGTTAGACTATGATTTTTTTTATTATTTTTCCCGACCTCTTTACATAATAATTGTCAATTGTGTGTCACTCACGTACAATTTAAATCGTTGAATGAGCAAAGAAATCTTTTCCAGTGATGACGTCATCAGCCTTAAAACTTTAAAATGAAATATAAATTAAACTAGCCATTTCAATGATATTCAAGTGGTTTCTTAAAATACTTTAAGTGAACTAATAAAAAATATTTATAAAATATACAGGTTAGATTTTTTGGACAATGCCCATGAGTTATTGAAATATATACAAGGTTTTTATTTAATAATAATACATTTTGCAGATTGAGCTAGAATGTTGTCCAATATAATTGCTAGGTTAGAGGCATTCCCAAATCAAATCGAAATTATGGTCACCCTGCTTGAACATTGTATGAGATAACATAATTTTTAAGATTATAGGCG
Source organism: Noctua comes (assembly GCA_963082995.1). Taxonomy (NCBI): domain Eukaryota; kingdom Metazoa; phylum Arthropoda; class Insecta; order Lepidoptera; family Noctuidae; genus Noctua; species Noctua comes. Next base: position 6,557,438 of record OY720277.1, read on the forward strand.
TTTAAAACTGTTCTAAGGGTAAAACGATATGTCATTCTAATGAGGTTAATATGCCGAATAAATGGATGTTCACACCGAAATCCTAGCAATTACAGATAATGAGATATCAGCGTACAAAGTAACGTTTCGACCGCGCGGCCACGAACTTTTTGTTTTGGACCGATTTCTTATGTTTAACTAAACTTTAGTAGTATTTATTGCTTTCATTAGTTTTGACAAATTAAGACCTTTCTTCTTGTTATAGTTTTATTGTATGAAGTCTTAGGTTTAAAGAAATAATCAACAATAAAGAAACAACAAGTGGAGGATTGCGCGGCCATAACTTCCGAGGTGAATATTTCCTAAAACATTGATCCAGGGCTTATCATTCTTTTTTCGACAATTTTTGACAAATTCAGTCTTCAATTGACAAAAAGAATTAGATCTCTAACCCAAGTAGTTGCTGAGATCTCCATGGCCGCGCAATCCTCCACGTTACGTTCGCGCGGCCAACTTAAAACCCTTATAACTTCTTTATTTCTACTTTGACAAATTTTTGGTTTGCACCCTTCGATTTTGACAAATTTCGACAAATGTTTTGGCGAAGTTTTTTTCTGTTTTGATAACTTGGCGGAGCAATCGTAACGCACACGATATTTCGGCGCTGTTGCAAGCGCCATGATCGCGGGTTGACAAAAAAATAATAAAAAATATCGGGAGCTCAAAATAATGAACAATCACGAAGATATCCCGTAACTCCCGTAAGTGACAGTATAAGTTTAGTTATAAACCGTGAAAGCTTAAAACAGTGTTTATAAGTAGCCATTTGTAACTTTGTAAGAAATAAATAACTGTTTGGTGGTATTGGGAGTAATATCTACGCACTCATATTTCCTCATAAAGCGGAAGTTGCATAGTACTTAGATAATATTATACCTACGTACCTAGCGTAATCAGCCTATAATGTATCCCCCTGCTGGGATTTTAAGCCTTGGCCTCCTCCGTGAGGCAGCACTGGGCCCATGTTCGCACCGGATCAAGATCCAGACGTGCCTTAGGTAAAAAAGAAAATGTTGCTCATAGCTACTTTAGTGTTTTTTAACCGACTTCAAAAAAAGGAGGAGGTTCTCAATTAGGATGTATTTTATTAATGTTTGATTCCTCATAAGTAGGTACTCATAACTCCGTCATTTAGGAACCGATTTGAAAAATCTTTTTTTACGTGAAAAGATATACCTACTTACTTCCCGATTGGTCCATTAGAAATGTCATCGAAATCGGTTCAGTAATTTGTTTTTTTTCCCCTTTAATACGTATTTTTTCTTCTTGAGCTATATTGATGACATGATGATACACTTCTAGAACTTCTAGTTACAATGTAAAAAATAATTCATGACAAGAATTTGTGTGATATACTACTAAAAAGGGTAAAATAAAAAACTTTCTGCAAAAAAAAACACCGACTTCAAGAAAATGAAAAAAGAAGTCGGAATTGGAAATTCTATTTTGCTATTCTGTGCATTTTTTTTTTAAGAAAATGGAGGGCGCAGCGTGGGTCTTTTTAGCCCTAACACTTTTTATTCAATGTTCTGGACAAGAGACAGTGGATGAAGATCCAGTAGTAAGGTATGTAAATGCTTATAAATTAGGTAGTTGCAAGATATCTATCAGTTATGGCACACTTCCAAAGGTGCGAGCATTATCACAAAACTCCTGGAAATTGTACATACCTACCCACCAATAAAACGGATTCACAGATTCCTTCACTAAATTGCAAACCTATTTTCAGCACGACAATGCCAACTATAGAAAAAGAAAACCTAATAGCTAATGCTATAAATAATTTTGGTTACAAGCTACTGGTCAAAATGATGAATGAAAAGAAAAATGAGAACATTATAGTCTCACCAACAGGTGTTGCTGGTAAGTAATACATTTTTATGATTTTTTAAACCTAGTCCAAAACCGTGAAAAAGTGTTATATAAACCTATATTAGTATCTAACTATCTACGTACATTTTGATGCAGGTATGCAAATACGATATGCGATACCCACGCGTATCGAACCAAGATTTTGACACGCTTGCTAAACAGAAATAATGATGTCATAAACATAATTTAGGTAAGGGGTCCATTGATTGTCTTTGTGGAAAAGAGAAACTGGAACTTTGGTTCGACGTCTATTATAGTCCATAATGACTGTGGCGACCGATATTTTTTATTTACATCAATCGGCCTCTACGTACAAACCCCAAAGCAGCTCCTTTGTGTTTTTTTGTCAAACAATGCTTCTTGGAGGCGATGGCGATCTACCAACAATAGATTGTAACGTACGGTATCCTGGGTCAGTAATCTGAGACAATAGGCAGAAATGGAAATATAGGAGGATGTCAATGTGTAAGCATAAAACCTCGTATTGTATGTAGCTGTAAAAAAGCTTTCATCTTTAAAATAACAGCCCAATATGAATAATTAATACTGCCCTTTCGGTCTAGTGGTCAGGCAGTGGCAAGCGCGATTTCTGCGCGTTAGGTCCTAGGTTCGATACAAGTCCAGCGGTGTTATTATTGGGTTAGATGCATTGATATATTAATATATCAATGGTTAGATGTGCTACATGGTAGGTACTTAACTGACGAAATGTGAATGACCTTTATCTAATATGTCAGGTAGGTACATAATTACCTTCGCAGATTGCAGCCCTAACGTTATGTTTATTATATTATGTTCTATGAATTGTTTTAGGTTTGCTAGCCATGACTCTACTCGGAAGTGTCGGGACAACACATAATGAAATCGCAGAGACCCTCGGTTTTTCCCAAGGTAAAAAGATTACTTGCGTAAAGTTTACACACGTAACAGTAACTGTGTGTTTGGTTCTATTTCTAAATGTAAAGGTGTGAATTTTATTTAGCTATACGGGGATTATTTATGAGTCATTTAAACGATGTTATAATTTCAACTTCTCAAGTCTAATTTAATTTGTTTACACATGATTCGTTAAATAATAAAATATTTTTCATTTTAAGTAGCTGTGTTGTACCCATTCGTATTGTACACTACAAAGGAATTTTCTACCTTCAACAGATATATTAAAAAACCGCAAAAACCACGAACAGTTCGGCGAACTTCTGCAGAATTTAAATGCCAACGTTTCTTCGAAGACTGTGTATGCTGATGTAATGTTTGTGGATGAGCACGCGCCGTTGCGAGAGTTGTACCGCAACTATCTGTACGACGTCTACCGGGGGGCTGTACTTAGTGCCAATTTTAACCAATCTGAAGAAACTAAGAATATTATTAATGAGTGAGTTCAAAAAAACAATACTATGTATACTTACAACCGTTCCACCAACTACCTATTAAGAGGGAACAGGGCCTACGAGGTAGGTATTTGAAGAAACTATTACCGTCCCGCTGCGTAAAGCCTGCCCCCGTAGAGTGCGCGCATAGGGACAGCTGCAGCTCAGACCGATTTTATCAGAAAATTTTTGACATAGTCGACGTTTCGTAAGGTCCCCCCTGATGTTTAGTTTTTGAGATATGGGACTTTTTCATAAAACTGAAGCAGTAACTTTGTTTTTCATTTACATCATCTGCCTGGCCTTTTCCCAACTATGTTGGGTTCGGCTTCCAGTGTAACCGGATGCAGCTGAATACCATTATTTTACATGGAGCGACTGCCTATCGGACCTCCACAACCCAGTTAGTACCTACTGGGTAATACGATACCCCTTGGTAAGACTGGTTGTCACACCTTTTGGGCTACTGAGTACCTAATGATTGTCAAAGATCTACAAATGACACCCGGGACCAATGGCTTAACGTGCTTTCCGAGGCAAGGTATGCAATGGGTGGTCACCCATCCCCAGACCAACCTAGGCAAGCACGGCTTAACCTAAAGATCAACCCGAGCGGCTGTTATTATTTAGCCACGAGCTCCTCTCGGTGGCCAGCGCTTTAGTTAAAAAAATGAGTACCTAAAATCGTAGTGCAAACTGAACTTGTTGTATGGGTATTACCTAAAATAGCTTTTCCAAAAAACGTTAAGAAACTAAATCGTGAACGCAGTGAGGCACTGCTCATTTTAACTAACTACATAGCATAGCTAGGTAGTAAAGCAGCCGCAGCAATTGTAGATTTGTAGCTCATTTAACTACTAAATAAACTATAGGTATGTGTAGCAGTCGACTAGAAATACCTCATTATTTACCTACAAGTTACTCGACCTAATACTAACGACTAGCTTTTGTCATGCTTTTCAGGTGGGTGAATAATCACACGGAAGGACACATAGAGAAATTCTTAAAACAACCACTTCCTACATCTACCAAAGTGGTATTGTTAAGTGCACTATACTTTAGTGGCCAGTGGGCACAACCCTTTATACCGGAATACACAGCAAAGTAAGGTGTACTTTTGAACTATAATTAACTATAATTCCTTTATTTACCTACCTACAAGATAGAAGTAAAATTTTCGGGGATTACAGGCGTGATGTTGTTTGTCGTGAAAACACGTGATAAACTTGAGTGATAAAACAGCATCGCAGCTTGGCCGTTGGCCTTTTCTGTCTTATCAGATGCATAATAAATTAATACTACGAAACAAGACAGTATTTGACCTCGGCAACTTTGTTTCTGAGGATAACTACTTAAGCCTATGGCTACAATAACGCCGAGCCAAGAGCAAAAAATTCGCCAAGGTAACCTTGAACTTGGGAAGGCCAAACATTCTCCAAAACCGCAAATAGCAATTAAATCCTAATGACAGTTTTTGTCTAACTCTATTTGTAACGTATTATTCCAGGATGTCATTCAAGAAACCTACAGGTGAAGTCATGGCTGATCTAATGCTAAATTTTGGAACTTTCCGGTATTTATTTTCCGAGAAACACGGTACGTCTTTGTCTTCTATTTACTATAACAATGAGCCTAATGATTGCCTACGTTAATCATTCGTATTCGGGGCTTTGTTAACTATTGAACGAATCGTTTTTATACCATTTTTTTTGTTACAGATTTGCACATAATAGCTTTGCCATATAATGACAGTGAAACAACTATGTACGCTTTAAAACCTAGGTTCCCTAAAAAATTAACATTGTTAGATCTGATGGAAAAGATAGACTATGACCGTATCGACGATATAATAAACCAGATGAGCTCAAGAAAATGTGTTGTACGGTTCCCTAAGATGGAGATTAAAAGTACCACCCATTTGGAGAATACTTTGAAAGCCATTGGGGTTAAAAATATGTTCATACCAGGGGAAGCCAATTTCGCTCTTATGATTAATAGTAATACGGTTGTGAATAAGACAGAAGAGGAAATAATTACAAGAATAAGGGATGGAGAAGATGAAGCAAGAGGAGAAAGGAATATATTAGACAGCCTCCCTAATCCAGGAATTCATGTAGATTCCATACTGCATGATGTTAAGATATCTATAAATGGTATGTGAATTAATATTTATGTTTAAATAACGATATGCATGTATAGCATGGAGATCATACTATCAGGGAGTATCATATCACTGATAGCGCCTCGACATTCCATGATCTTGAAAACGCATGCTTGGTCAGAGTATGGACTGGCCAGTAATGCCGCGCCTAGATAATATGGCCTACTACAAACATCATGGTCTCGAACAGAGTAAAACAATATTATTAATCCATTTACTAATTTAGTCAGCACACAAACTCTATTTACTGAAGGAGTGATGTGATGACCAAACAGGTTTGACTCGACTGGAAGAGAATATTTAGATTGTATTTTGTTTAGTTCACACTACTATAATTATGTTTGTTGAAGTTGTGTGTTTTAATTGGTTGAAGTCATGGAAATATATCCATGACTTCAACCAATGAAATATTGATTATACAACAGATGATTTGTTTCAGAATATGGAACGGAGGCAGTAGCTGCTACAAGCGCAATATTAGCACGATCAGCTGAACTATTCTATGCAGACTCACCATTTTATATCTTTATAAGGAATGAAAGAACTAAACTTGTGACCTTTAGTGCTGTTATATTTGATCCAACAAACTGAAGAGTGCAAAGTAGTTTAGAATTTAGAATATATTATATTAAGGAATCTAACTGCATCATTAATAAGTAAATAATTTAAAATTTGTTATTTTTGTAATTGAATAAGAAAAATGTGTAAGCTATGAAATACACTTTATATTATACATACATTTACAACTATGAATATTGGATATTATAATATTTTGTTATTGTTTTCAACTTAATACACTATACTTGATTATTGTTTATCTGTTATTCTTCAATCTTTCTATTTGTTCATTGAGTGTCTGTTTCCATTGTTCTTCAGATATGCTCTGAGCCCATTCTGGGATTGAGGCCTGGGGCAAAGCAAAGTTCTCCATAGCTCTCATGACCTAAAACAATACAAAATTTATAAAATAATCACATGCTTAGTTAAAGATTTTTCTATTAAATTGAGTACTCTTTTTTGCACACTGAAACATGGAAGTAAGGAAGTTACATCATCATTCCCAAACCCTTACCCCAATGACCCTTATCCCAAATTATTTGGGGCTGGCACAGTATGTCTTCTTCCTCCATAAGTAAAGAAGTTCCATAAAATATTATTTTATGAGTTTGCCTCACCCAATGACCGTTATCCGAAATTATTTGGGGTTGGCACAGTATGTCTTCTTCCTCCATAAGTAAAGAAGTTCCATAAAACATTATTTTATGAGTTTGCCTCACCTGTTGTGCTCGCTCATTGTCCATCTGAATATCATCTGTATCTCTTGGTGCACTCCAGACCTCTCTAGTAAGGGCATTCTCCATTGGTTCTATACTCGGCACATCCTCTGGAGGTGTTTCAGGATTCTACATAACAAAACAAGCTATTACACTCTTCTGATGATAACCTAACCCAGGTCATGGTCTAACTGTTTGCCACCTTCCATTGGAATCCTGGCCTGAAAAGGATCTGGCAGACACACAGACATATGTGTAAGTTTATCAGTAACCAATTAATTACAGTAGAACCTCTGTAATTCGAACTTGAAGGGAGACAACAAAAAATTCGAGTTATACATGTTTTCGATTAACGAACAATTATTTTGTATGGAGATGCGTACGCATCCGTTCAGCTTTCCGCGTCTATCCTGATGCGTACGCATCTCCGTACAAAATCGTTGTTTTCTATGGACAAAAGCTGAAGAGAACTGAATAAGAGTAGTGAGTCCCTTATGGAAGACTTCGACTTAAGCAAATTTTGTCAGAAATGTTCGACTTGTAGAGGTTAAGATTGATTCCAACTAATTTTGAGTTAGAGAGGTGAAATAAATAAAAATTCTAGATAAAGTCGTTTTAAACATTTTTATTTGCAAGTTAAATGATAGGTACCATTACGTATTTTCTATAAAAATCAATGTACAGGGTGGAAGGGACACCGATGCGAAAACGGTTACCACATATTCAGTTCATCATTCTGTTATAAAAAAAACAGCTGTTTCCTACAAAAGTGCAATACCTACATGGTCAAAATACCATTGCTTAGAATTGGTTTATTGAATACCTACTTTTAGATTGATTTCTAAGAAATAATTATGTACATTGTCGGCATATACTTAAAGTCGGTATCTTATTTTTCTTCTAGCTTTAAAGGTAACTTCCTTTCAAATAATCGAGTTGTAAAGGTTGTGAAATAAAAGATTGCTATGTACGAAATGCAGAGGTCAAAGGACAATGGGCAAAAATGTATGGAACTTGGTCCAAGAGTCTCCACTGATGAGACTTGTGGGGAATGAAAGTACATACTTGTTTTATCATTTTGGCAAAAGTTTATCAAAATCCGTCCGAGGATGCTTTTTTTATGATCATGTTTAATTTTTTGTCAGAATGATGTGACAAGTATGTACTTTCATTCCCCACAAGTTTAATCAGTGGAGGCTCTTGGACCACTTTTGCCCATTGTCCTTTATTTTTTCGAGGTATATAGAGAAAATATGAACTGAGTTTACTTGTAGGGACTCACTAATTATTCCGACTTATAGAGGGGTCAGATTTCAAGCAATGGCAGTTTTGCGGCTTGAAGGGAAGGGAACACAATTTTTTTCGAGTTTGGGAGGCTTTCGACTTATTGAGGTTCTACTGTATCATAAAGAAAGCAACATCAAGATAGGTGCCAGGAATGGCGGGAGGCCTTTGACCGCTAAGAGCTAATTTTATAAATGAAATCCACCTGGCACGATTACCACAGGTGACTGAATTTGACCAGTAAAGTACCCACATTTGTTATTAACCTATTGACAACCACAGACATCTTTGGTTGTCAAATCAAAAAGTGCTCAAGACACGCGCAAATAACACTTTTTTAAAGCGCTTAGTGTAGAGAACATAAATGTTCGTTATTGACGTGGTGGTAAAAAGGTTATGGATACTGTATGGACCATTAATGTACAGGGAAAGGCAGAATGAACAGAAAAAAAACCTATCACACTTTCATAATAAATATTGTCTTAAAAGCTGCCATTACAGTTCATTGCCGCTGAACATTTTTCATATTTCCGGTCAATGTGGTGACACTTGGGGGTGGCCTATGTCCAGCAGTGGACGTATTTCTGCTGAAATGATGATGATGATGATGAACATATTTCCCTTTTGGGATTTTCATTAATTAAATGATACTTGTGCCTACAAGGAGTCTTTTTTTTTTTTTTTTAAATTTCAAATTGACAGTTTCAATAAATTATTATAATAATGAAAGCTGAAAGCCCTTTCAAAGTATATTCTTGATATACCTACGCATCCCTATTCACCCTATTTTATGGTAGGTTCTGTTAGTAAATGATTACTCAAACAATCAGTTTAATTTGAATGTACCTACCTCTGTGTCGTCATCGCTGTCGTGGTCTGAAAGCGCCAGTTCTGGAGCTTGTGCCAAAGGTTCGTAGCCGAAGTATTCATGTTCCTCGTCGCTGTCATCGCCATGATTACCATTCATTATCAATTCGTTTCTAGGGGGCGGAACCAGCTCGTGAGGATTGTTCTCCGGAGGGTCAGGACCGTCACAAACCATATCCTTATTTTATTTAGCTAAAGTATAACTACTAAATTTCACCGGCACGTTTGAGGTCGTATATCAGAAATTAATAAAAAGATTTCTCTACTTTTGAACGTGTAGCAATTGGTTTCGAGATTGAATTGGTAATAATAGTTTTAATTTGTAATGGGTTCCAGGTTTATATATTCAGATAGCTTTCAAATATATTTGCATCAATTTATCCAAACTTTATGAGAAATTGAAATAGAGCGAAAAGAACACAGAATAAGAAACAATGAGATATTGTGTGACAGTTGCGTGCGACATTGACAGTAAAAAAATGTTGCCAGTGGCAGTTCTTTTTGACCATTACTTCAATATTGGAAAATATTAACGCGTCGAATGGGGATGGCAACTGCAAGGGCAACTGTAAACAGTGAAGGAAGTAATGGCGCTAGCATTTATCTGGTTCCAAGCATCGTAACCAAACAACCTGTATATTAGTCTTACTATGAGACAGCGTACTCCCAGCGTTACTAATTTAAAAAAAGCGAATATTAGGGAAGCAGGAGATACCAAATATTTAGGATTACAATTGGATTACAGCTTGAATTGGTAGTAAGCACATACTTAGATATAATGTGTAAAAAAACTGAGTTCATCTGAATATGTCGAAAGTTTCTGTCTGTATGTATGTATGCTTGTTACCCCTTCACGCTCAAACGGCTTAACGGATTTGGATGTTTGGTATCAAAATAGCTTATATTCTGGATTAAAAGCTATGTTTGGAAAGCAAAATCCAAGTCATTTTGAACACCTGACATATTTCCAAGGTATAGGCGTGACAATAGCAAACTATGTCAAATAACATGTCAAACCGCAAGTGTTTATTGCATGGCCCCAATTATCTTCTTCTTTACATACTATAAAACAAAGTCGCTCCCGCTGATTGTACACAATGGATTTGAATGCAGTTTTCAGCAATAGATAGAGTGATTCAAGAAGAAGGTTTATATGATTGTATATTGCATCCGTGCGAAGCCGGAGCGGATCGCTAGTTACATAGAAAAAAAGTCGCTCCCGTTGTTTGTACGCTTAGATCTTTTAAACTACGGAACGAATTTGAATGCAGTTTTCAGCAATAGATAGAGTGATTCAAGAGGAAGGTTTATATGTCTATTGCACCCATGCGGAGCCAACGCGGGTCGCTAGTTTACAATAAAATTACCAATTGGTGGGAAACATTTAAATACGGTGCTGTTTATGCTGCGGCCACACTACCTTACCGTCTACCGCCCGTTTACCGCAATAATTATGGCATTAAATTACGGCCTAAATTACCGCGTGAAGTGGTGTGGTTACACTAATGTTTACGTAGATAATATGACAATGAACTAGGCGGTAAAAAATATTATTTTCATTTTTTTAATAATTTTGTTTTTGTTTGTGGTACTAGGAAATGATAAAAATTGTTTAATTTGACGCCAAGCATCACTTTGTACACCACGACTTTTATGATTCTTTTGTCGGGTATCTCATTGACTTGGTTCCGATTGGAATGCTTCCAAAAACTCGAGTACCTTTTCATTCGACCACTCCATAAGTAGATAAGGTGATAAAAGTGACACACGAGTGATTTAGGTAGGTACCAGGTAGTAAAGTCTCGAATTTATAATTTTTATTACCCGACTGAGGCGAAGCCCAAAAGGAGGGTTATGTGTTTGATTAAATCTATTATTCAAAAGACTCAACTTGTATTTTTTATTGAACACTTCCTATTTCATTCACAACTAATTTCATTTTTTACATCGTATAAAACAAAGTCGCTTCTCGCTGTCTGTCTGTTCCTATGTATGCTTAGATCTTTAAAACTGCGCAACGGATTTGGATGCGGTTTTCAGTAATAGATAGAGTGATTCAAGAAGAAGGTTTATGTATATTTTGCACCCGTGCGAAGCCGGGGCGGGTCGCTAGTGAAAAATATAATATTTACAATCACAAAACTAGAGAGAAACTCAACTAAGTAAAGGGTGTCCGGTGGCAGAGTTAGGATTTAAATTGGATTTCGGTTGTGCGTGCGAAAGTTCCGAGTAACAGTTCAGCAAAAAATCCGCGGCGAGGGCCCAGCCGAACGTCAAGAAGCGATAACAAAACATTGAATTCGTCGCGAACAGTTTGCGCAATAATCCGCGCCAGTCGGTGCGCAAGAGGGCGGAAGTTCTTATCGGCGCAAGATCAATGGTTATTTTCTTCCAATACTGAGAGAACATCCTTCCTTCACTTCACACACATGGTTTCAGTAAGATGGCGCCGTGCCCCATACTGCTAGACGCCATGGCTTTGTTGCGAGATTTTTACCCAAAAAAACGGCTTATCAGCCGTTTCGGTGACATCTGTTGGCCACCACTTTGATCGCCAGATCTTACCCCTATGAATTTTTTCTATGGGGGAATTCCCAAGAATAAAGTTTATTCAACAAATCCAGCAAACATTGTTGAACTCAAAAAAAATTTCGTTCGGGAAACAAACAACATTCCGCGATCACTTCTCCAGCGCGTGGTGCAGAATACGTTCGACAGATTCCAGGAGTGTGTACGTGATACGACAGGGAACATTTAGACGGAATGTTTTTTAAATTAAAATCCGCATTCATGTTCTATACAGAGCAAATTTAATTAACTTAACATCATCATCTGTCTATCCTTTTCCCAACTATGTTGGGGTCGGCTTCCGGTCTAACCGGATGTAGCTGAATACCAGTATATTACATGGATCGACGGCCTATCTGACCTCCACAACCCAGTTAGTACTGGGTAATACTATACCACTTGGTAAGACTGGTTGCCAGACTTTTTGGGCCACTGACTACCTGTAACGACTGTCAAAGATCAATAAATGACAACCGGGACCAACGGCTTAACGTGCTCTCCGAAGCACGGAGGAAACTCGGTATGTAATGGGTGGTCACCCATCCACAGAACAACCTAGACAAGCACGGCTTAACCTAAAGATCGATCCGAGCGGATGTTATTATTTAGCGACGAGCTCCTAACTTAATTTATATTGTAGTTTTATTTTAATTTAATTTTGAAATTCTAATTCGAACACCGGACACCCTGTAGATGAAATTAAAACGCTGTTGGCGCGGCAGCCCTATCGCATAAGAACGTACCCCTCAGCTGTTAGGTAATTATTTCAAGGATAGGGCCGAGTCACGATACATTTATACTGTGGCTTGCATATTTCATAACAACTATTGTGTATTATCCATATTTATAAAATAAAATCCTATTCTATTTTATAAGCAAGATATAGATGTAGGTTTTCGAATATCCAGCACGTCATTACTAATTACTAGACATCGGATTATATATACAGGGTGACTGGTAATTAGTGACCGATACTTATACACGTGATTGTACTCATGATAACAAATAACTTTCCCAAAGAGTTTTTTTTTTTGTTCACTTTCACTTTTATCACAATAAAACTTACGGAGGGGGCGTGAATGGCAAAATCCGAAACTATGGGGAATAGCGAAAAATATCCAAAATCCCGCTCGAGCCGGATTTCGATGAAAACTAAAACTGCGTCATGACATTTTTGGAAAATCAATATTCCTGACCTGGAATCGAACCCGTTGATTAAAAATCTATCAATCAATCAATCAAACTTTATTTGTGAACATAGGTATTACAATGAAGGTCTTATGTATACAATTTAGTCGAGCTATATGTCCTACCAATGAAATTGGTGTACAAATCTATTCATTTTTTTAGTAATAAGTTTGAATTTATACAATAAAAAGTCAAGTTCGAGTAAATAATGGCAATTAAATCAAAAGACGAACAAATTTCCACTTTATCATATTGTAAATAATGTCAATTAATGGTACTGTTATTAGGCAACTAATCAATTATAATTTATTGTTACATGCATGTCAAAGGTAAATTGTATTAAAAGGTTAGTAATGTCATATTTTATCATTTAAAAATTCTCCTATGGAGTCTAACTAGATTAAAATGACAGCTGCCAAACTAGACGGACTAGTAGGTTTGGTCCTTTCGAAATAAACGAGTAGAAATGCATATAATATGCAGTCAGTATTGTACACTATGTAAATATGGGTGTTAATTATTAGGGCCAATTAAATTAAACTATAAAACATAGTCTTAATAAAATATTAGTGGCATAATTAAATTTTATGAACTGTACAACGGCCGCTTCACTTGTTAGTTCTTATTTCAATTGCCTACATTTTTTTCTATAACGGTCTTAAACCGCTAAGAGTTAATAAAAATTTGAAATTAGAACATTTTCTGAAGAAGAAGAGCGGGTGTCATCAATCAAGGACATTGATAAAAATTAATCATAATCTAATAATTACATTAACTAACGTTTTCTGTCGCAAATATTTGACAAGCAATAGGTGGTAAAATATACAAATGTAAAGGTAACAATTTTTTTAACAGCCTGTACAGTTACTATAAACAAAGTAATACGGTCGCGATGGATGTTTATTGGATTTCTTCCATTATTTTTTCATTATCGTCGGTACTCTGAATTCAACTCCTCGCGCTAACAGGTCATAGAGTATTATTATTAATCACTACTGTTACAATCGTCTTCGGACTACTTCGAGAGTTTTGTTGTTGTATGTAGTAAGACGACGTAACATCTAGCAAACAATAGGGGAGACGTTTCGTAACAGTACAAGAGTCAAATAAGGGGAAGGAACAACTAGAGAGAAAAGCATACTTTTACAGCGTGAGAAGGACTCGGGTTAACGCTGCACAAGTGGTTATATAATTTTATATATTTAAACTTTTATTTTTTTTCTATTTATAGTGTTCAGTAGCGGACTGCAAGGAAGTTGATTGATTAAAACATTGGCAAAGTATGGAAACGCAAATCTTGAACATGATGTCATGTGGTTAGTGGGTAATTAATTGGTGTTGTCTATTGTTATGACAGAACATTAGGGAAGATTCTCGAGGGAGATGATGAAATTGCATAAACACCTAATAAAATTGACTTTCGCGGGCTACCCTGGCACTTCCCATTTAACAGCGATATTTCCTTTCGGAACGGATCTGTCAGTTTTCAGAACTAGGGATGTAGAAAGTGAAAAAATTTTCGATATATCGATGTATCGATATTTATTAAAATATCAATATCGACGTCGATTTTTTGAGGAAAAATCTGTCAAATTTACAAGATTTTGTTTGCGCTTTTTTAAATAATAGTGTATTCAGCTCAATATTATCAATAGTAATTTTTAAACAAAATGTACATTATTTTAATGTACAAAAATCTCATTAAAAGTGAAGGTATTTTTATCAGTATTCCTTTTTATTAGGCAATAATTACAAAAATATCAAAAACTAAAAAGCTATCTTCTAAAGAAAGCTGTGTCGGCAATAGATTTGTAAGCTATTAATAGTTAAAATTTCAATCGCCAGATGTCATGACCCAATTCGTGAGTTCCCAGTACAGTTACTTTTTTCCGCTCGTTCCTATCCTTTACGGTTTTGGATTCTAGTGACTTAAGTTAATAAATAAAAAAATATATCGTTTTTGATATTTTGTATCGATATATCGGATCAAAATATATCGGCTAAAAATATCGATGTATTGGATTTAAAATATCTATACATCGAGATATATCGATACTTTTTCAACAACGCTATTCAGAACGTTGACAGTTCGAACAGACGAAATACATTGATTTTTTACCGACGGAAAAAAAGGAGGAAGTTCTCAATTCGACTCGTAAATTTTTTATATGTATAGATTATTATCGATAATTGTTGCGCTCACGGCCATTCGTAACGAGTTTTGACGCGCTAACATTATATATTAAACTAGCTGTTGCCCGCGACTTCGTTCGCGTGGAAATTTTGGTGTGCATGTGTGAGACTGCCTCGTTGGTCTAGTGGTAGCAAGCGCGACTACTAAGCGTGGGGATCGATTCCCGGGGTCGGGCAAAGTGTTAAAAAAAATTGTTTATTTCAATTACATTAAGGTGTCACACACATGATTTGGAGATCACCTTTTAAGCAAGAAGATGCTTTTGTTAGGGGGCGTCCATTAATTACGTGAGGCGATTTTTCGATCCCCCTCCCCCCTTGGTGGGATGTCGTGAGATTTGGGTTGACCCCCTCATCTCCCTCCTAATCTCACGTGAGATTTATCAAAATGCGTAGTTTAGTATAAATACGGTAATCTGTGCTTGATTGCGTTGAATTCACTAAAAGAAAATAATTTGTAGAGAAACATGTTTACTCAATTAAACCCAGTTATATCTGCCGGGACTCCCCTCTCTCCCTCGTGAGATTGGGTGATAACGGGCGCGACCCCCCCCCCCTTTAAACGTCTCACGTAATTAATGGACTCCCCCATAAGAGCGTGACTCCGCTCTTCCACTTAACTTTAAAATATGCACATGAAAAAATACAATAAATATTAGAGTTATTGGGTTATCCCATCAGGAATTTCTCAGTAGCAGCCACAGAATCTGGATTTGTGCCCGGTTGATGGCAATAGGCTCACCCCCTATTACATGGGACTTCAATAAAACTGGCGAAATGTGTGTACGTTTAGGTACATGTCTGCCCAACCCTTCGGAGCTTTAAGGCGTGATGTTATATTTTGAGTGAGAACTGACTGCCAGATCAAAAGGTGATACTGTACTGACGACTACAAAAGGCGTCCTTTTGGGTGCTGTAATTCTGGGCGGCAGAGGTCCGAAACAAAATTAAATGGCGTTGAGGCAACGATATGGATTTAAAAATCGGTGTATTTTGGCGCTATACAACATTTTTTTTAAAGTGAACCTTGTTGGGCGCTTTTTAGTCTAATACCATTCTGTATACAACATTAAATGACTTTTTGCGAGAGCCCTTAGACCTCCATAAGTCGACCCTGTCGCAAAATCCGTTCTTAGCGAACGTCCACTAACTATAAACTACCTCACTGCCAAATATTAAGTTTGTAGCACAAAAAGTTAAGGACTTAAATGGAGGACTTCCATACAAACTTGCGAGAGCCCTTAGATCTCCTTAATCCGGCCCTGTCGTAAAATCCGTTCTTAGCGGACGTCTACTAACTATTAACTACCTTCCTGCCAAATTTCAAGTTTATACGTCAAGCGGTTTTTGATATTTTGTGAACCACCAATTTTTATGGTTTAAACTACAAAAATGATGATTTTCCATTCAAACTTTCATCCCCTATTCAGCACCCTTAGGGGTTGAATTTCGAAAAGCATTGCAACACGTTTTAATTTTCCCCATAATGATAAGACCAATTTTCATGGTTTAAACTACAAAAATGACGATTTTCCACACAAACTTTCATCCCCTATTTAACTCCCTTAGGGGTTGAATTTCGAGAAATACTCAAACACGTGATTTTTAATTTTTTACCAGGACGGTAACCACCAATTTTTATGGTTTAAACTACAAAAATGACGATTTTCCATACAAACTTTCATCCTCTATTCAGCACCCTTAGGGGTTGAATTTTGAAAAGCATTGCAACACGTTTTAATTTTCCCCATAATGATAAGACACCAATTTTCATGGTTTAAACTCCAAAAATGACGATTTTAAATACAAACTTTCATCCCCTATTTAACTCCCTTAGGGGTTGAATTTCGAGAAATACTCAAACACGTGATTTTTATTTTTTTACCAGGACGGTAACCACCAATTTTTATGGTTTAAACTACAAAAATGACGATTTTCCATACAAAGTTTCATCCCCTATTTAACTCCCTTAGGGGTTGAATTTCGAGAAATACTTAAACACGTGGTTTTTAATTTTTTACCACGATGGTCACCACCAATTTTTATGGTGTAAACTACAAAAATGACGATTTTAAATACAAACTTTCATCCCCTATTTAACTCCCTTAGGGGTTGAATTTCGAGAAATACTCAAACACGTGATTTTTATTTTTTTACCAGGACGGTAACCACCAATTTTTATGGTTTAAACTACAAAAATGACGATTTTCCATACAAAGTTTCATCCCCTATTTAACTCCCTTAGGGGTTGAATTTCGAGAAATACTTAAACACGTGGTTTTTAATTTTTTACCACGATGGTCACCACCAATTTTTATGGTGTAAACTACAAAAATGACGATTTTCCATACAAACTTTCATCCCCTATTTAACTCCTTTAGGGGTTGAATTTCGAAAAATCCTTCCTTATTCCTTGTCTACATTATAAAGGGAACCTCTGTGCAAAATTGCAGCTTTCTAGGTCCAAGGGTTTGGGCTGGGCGTTGATGAGTCAGTCAGTCAGTCAGTCAGTCAGTCAGTCAGTCAGTCAGTCAGTCAGTCAGGACTTCTCTTTTTATTTATATAGATGATGCTCTGTGTTCGGAACGCACTGGATGTTGACACTCTTGTCAGTGTCACTACTGTCACTGTCGTACACTTGACACTATTTTCATAATTATTTTTCTAAAAAAAACATTGTAAAATTTAAAAAAAACAAATGTATGAGTGCATTATTCACAATAGGTTATTCATGGCGTAAGATATTCCTGGTGGGGTTCGCACTTCCTTTAAGCTTCATCATGGCTTGGCGAAGTCATGGGAAAGATAATGCTGATCTGATTCGAAACTTACGAGGTAAGAATGTTTGGTTTGTGAAGACGAAAATCGTACATCATTGTTTAATACTTTCTATTATTTATACTATCTTTTGTTATTGTATTTATTTGTGTCACAATTTGCTTATTTTCAAAAAGAAAATCAACTGGATTAAGCTTGAAACTGATGTTTGATGATGCTGACTAAGATGTCAACAAACATGTATAGTTTGTTTCTGTATTTTGAATTATGTAATTAACAAATGAACACCTTTTTATTCATAAAACTTTAAACTTATTTTTCTTTGCCTACTGCCTCAGACGCGTCTAGTGCCGCGCGCGCTGGTTCTAGTAGATTTCAGTGGTTTATTGATATTCATAAAATATGATTTCCTGTGCTGTTACTTGCTTATCAAGATTGAACTGGTTGTACCTGCAACTGTTTATTGCTCAAGCTCAAATAAGAAGCATATTAGACTAGACTAAGTACAGGTGATTCCCAATTAACACTAATGTCATGCATACAAATTGAAGGAAAAAAAAACATATTGAGAATTGAATTGATTGCATCAATTATCGTGTGAGATTGCCAAGTCATTCTATTTATTAAATAAAAAAAGATGTCTAATATTGATATGGCTACGAAATGTCAGTTGTCTAATTAGGCAACAATTTATGTTAAAGTTGTTGAATTGGTAATGATTAAATTAACCGAGAAGGGTAAGATACTTTTTCTGGGAAATCTTTATATCTAATAATTGTTTAAAATTCTTATTTATTTTGCAGCCAATGGCATCATAAAATCTGAAGCTGTGGCAAATGCCATGTTAGCCGTTGACCGAAAAAATTACTGTCCCTTTGCACCATACCATGATTCGCCACAATCTATTGGATATTCAGCCACCATCAGTGCACCACATATGGTGAAGTTTTTATTTAATTGAAATATTTTTGTAAAACAAATGTCTTTGAGCATTTATTAACAACCTTTTTGATTAATTTTAGCATGCCCATGCATTAGAAAAGCTAAAGAAACAACTAATCCCAGGGGAGAGAGCATTGGATGTAGGATCTGGGTCTGGATACCTCACAGCCTGCATGGCTATGATGGTTGGGGAGACTGGACGAGTTGTTGGTATAGACCACATAAAAGAGCTTGTCACATTATCCATCAAAAACATTCAGAGTGATCACCCAACACTGCTCACTTCTGAAAGGATAAAATTAGTTGGTAAGTTTTTATCTGTAATTAACAAAAAAAAAACAGTTGTTCCTTACATTTTTTTTACCGTGGATGAAAAAAAATAAAAAAGGAAGAAGAAAAAATACAATATAATATCTTTAATATTTTTATACTCACTATAACACTCAAAATTAAACACGTTACGATTGATTTACGAGATACAAATGATAAACAATAACAAAAGCGTTGGGTCTTGTAACCAAAATCTGCACTCCTATTGGTCAATCAGCACATACCCATGGTACGCTCCACTTGCAAGCCCCACCCAATTTCTTTCTAGTCGCGACCAGCGCTACATCTGTCAGTCCAAATCGATGTGGAGGCTCCACATCATCCCTGGTATAGATTGACAACAATATTTTTTGATTGATCTTTTTAATTTTTAGTTGGCGACGGACGACTTGGATATCCTTCTGACGGGCCATATAATGCTATACACGTTGGAGCTGCTGCACCCACCATGCCACAAGCTGTAAGTAGAGTGTACTGTAAGTGTAATGTACCCATGTAGACAGCACAACAAAACAAAACAAAACAGCTACATCCGTTAAGACTGGAAGCCAACCCAACATAGGGAAAAGGTTAGGCAGATGATGACATAATAAAGAACGGAAGATAACTATCTATCTACCTTTTTTTGCAGTTAATAGAACAACTGAAACCTGGCGGCAGGCTTATTGTACCCGTAGGACCAGAGGGTGGGGAGCAACATCTGACTCAGGTATTTAGTATGCTATGGTTAAATTTTTCTTGTTAGAAAATTACACGCACGGTTGGCGCACTGGCTAAGCGATTGGCTGCTGCGCTGCGTGTCGCAGGTTCGACCGCCGCATAGTTGTTCCGGGTCTGGCTGTTTGTGTGTGTGAGTGAAATGTTCGTGAACGCACCCACGTTTCAGGAGAAATTCAAAAAGTATGGGGCAATGTTTAAAAAATGTATGTATTTATATAAAGCGAAAAAGCCCATTTATATATCCTATTCGGGGTGTTTATTACTATATATCTTATTTTGCCTGGTCTACCTTCATATGTCTGTGGTACTTTTACTTTTCAGGTTGACAAGGCAGCTGACGGTACAACTACTGTCAAGAAACTAATGGGTGTGATCTACGTACCCTTGACCGACAAGGATCATCAATACCGTGAGTGATGATATACGTATGTCATTCATGGTAGTTACCGCATATTTGAAATTCTCATCCCTATGTCGTTTTGTTTCTCTTATTGATCATCATTTTACCTATTTCTATTGTGTAACAATGGCAAAGCCGGGGAGAGAGCAGGGAGGCCCGGACCCCACCAAAGCGGAGACGGGCGGAGATTTGTGAAGCGGAGAGGAGAGGAGATGCGTAAATGATGGGGTGTATCCACCGGAACTAGCGGAGATGTGCAAAGCGGAGAGGAGAGATGTGCAAAACGGCACGCCGCTCAGAGCACGCCACTCACAGTGCATCGCACACAGCGCACCGGTCACCGCACGCCGCTCACATTTCACCACACGCCGCACAGATATCACATCTCACCGCACGCCGCACATATTTCACCGCACGCCGCACACATTTCATCGCCCGCCGCACATATATCACATATCACCGCGCACGCCGCACACAGCACACCGCTCACGTCTCTTCTCGTCTCCGCTGGCCTAAACAACTGCAAGACATCTCGCGTCTCTGCTCAACCGTTTTCACTAAAGATAAGTGTCACAAAATTCTATTCGTGGTTTAAAACACATCTCGTCTCATCTCCGCTTCGGTGGAGTCCGGCCCTTTTAACTTGAAGAGCGAAAAACAGTTAAGTTAATTTAAATTAACCTGGCTCACTAGTGAACATCGAAATAGTAATCACTGACTCACCTTCGAAAAATTTGTAACTACTTCTGGATGTAAATGATTTGAAAACCAATATAGTGGTTTACTGTGGACCAAATGTTTTTTAAGAAGACTCTCCAAGTGCTATCCGAAGTCGCCCATTTGTTCAGCGATTATTACAAGTTTTGGCAAGCGAACGATCTAAAAAGTTTGTAAAACTATTGGAAAGTCTTTGCCATACTCATACTTGTATTTTAGGAATTGAAAATTTGGAAAGAATTTTGTCGAATCTAATGTTTGCCTTTGAACTATTTCGGAATGCACTTGTAAAAAATACACAGCGCTCGTGTAAGTAACGCACGATGCCCGTATTTCAATACAGGGATAAAAGTTCTATTATCATGCTTCATAGAATATATTATAATTAGTAGTTCAACTATGACGTTTATGTAATAAAGTCGAGTTAAATGAGCAGAAAAATCACAGTGTTAGCTGTATCGAGGAGCGGGGGAGGCCTTCTGAATTAGACCCTTGATCCAACCGCCTAAGGAAGACGTCGAGAGAAAAAAATAGAGATGTTTGTCGAGGCTCTTGGTCATCAGGCCATTGGCCGTATGGACTATCGGCACAATGATAGCCACATTCCACATGTCGACAATTTCATAATCAAGTTCTTTATTAGTGTTAGATGTTCAATGTGTAGTATATTAATGATTAAAACCTAAACTTATACTGTCACTCACGGGATATCTTCCGTGATTGTGGGGTTGACTCAACCCGCGATCATGGCGATTGCAACAGCGTCGAAATATCGGGAGCTCAAAATAATGAACAATGACAGAAGAACTTATACTGTTACTTCCGGGATCGTAAGTGACAGTAAAAGTTTAGTTGTAAACCGTGAAAGCTTAAAACAGTATTTGATAAAAACCTAGTTTTTAATCAAAATCTGGCACTTAAAATGATTGGGATAAGATATCAATTTTACGCTTTCACGAAGTCTAATAATAATCGGATGGAATTGATGCAAATGGATGGCTCATATCGATTTTCCTGAAGCTACTACATTTATTATACATTATAGTCTAAATAAAATACCATGTTCTTTTCAGGTATGATGGGCAAGTTTTTAGGTTTCTTTAAAAGGAAACCATAACTGTTTATTTAGATTTATTTCTTCAACAAATGCTCGATACTCGACTATAATTTGTAAAAAAAAAAAAGTATTTTGTGTGATGAACAAGCTGTCTTTTGCAGGGCGTTCAATATGTCATGTGATTTAATATCACGAAGTTGTTCAGCTGAACGTAGTATAACAAAACAAAGTTTGGCTGGTACAGTTGGTTAGCTCTCATCTTGGAATCCCTCAAGCCACAGTAATTTGTAAAACTAAACTGTATTATTTAACTATTTGAAATTGTTGAAATCGACATTGTAACTTTGTTTTAGGTACTTGGCGTTGATATTATATCCCTGTGCGACCCTTTTATTATTGATCGGAAGTGACGATCCTACCTTGACATTTAATGGTAGTTAAATAGAATCTATTATATTCCATAACAATTTAATATAGTATTCACAATATTCTTTAATAAATTAATGAATTGTTTGAAAAATAAATAATTATCATATCAAAAACTACTATCTTCTTTTATTTTGGAACGGTTTTCCGAGGAATTTCTTTTTTCCATATGGTTTTTCATCTTTATTGGCATCAACAGGCCGAGGCTTGACGTGTAGTATGGAGTGCAAGGTTGCTGCTTCATTCTTGTTTTCTATTATTGTTTGCAGCTCGTCCTGTAAAATAATTTTTGTCAAATAATTGAACTAAAATAGGACCTTGTAAGTACTTGTATTATTTTATTAAATAAGTATACCTGAGACAGTGTTATCAGATGATCCAGCGACACGCCTCTATCCATAATTCTTGCGATGTTCTTAGAGCTGACTCCGGGTAACTTTTGCACAAAGTCGTGAACTTGAGTGTTGTATCGCTCATAATACATATCTTCGGCGGTATTGTCACTGCTGAGCGCAAGAGCCTCTTCTATGTTAGGATTTTTCCTGCCTTGCTGTAACACGAAAACGTAATCAGATTTAGATGATTTTCTGGGGATTCATAACAAAGTATCTTTAAGAGGCCCTTCCCGGTCCGTTTATCGTCAACGCGAGCATGGTCGAAAAGATTGTTGTTTCATCCAGAGCCACAACGGCGATTTTTTTTTCAACTTCCCCGTCTCAGGGGGCCCCAACCCCGTACGAATCGTCTCCTGCGCACCTCATACCGCCTAAAGCGATAACATTGAACGATAAAAATATTGTTCGAAAATTCCATAAACTTGTTCCAGGAATTACGTGTTTTTGAATAAGGCCTACAAGTTTGTGAAATAAACATTTGTCATTTAGAATCTCCATTACATGTGCAAGGTTTCTATCACGATGTTTTCTTTTTTTCACAATTTATGAGTACATTATGAACGGCCAAGTTTTAGGTAAAATATGTGGAAAACAGCAATTTTTGGAGGCTTATATTGAATTTGTTTCCCAAATTTTTATTTATTGCTTTGATAGAAACTTAGACATAGTGTACAAGATAGCTATCAGTAAAAAAAAATCTAAGAGATGTGTTACAACGGCATAATCACGTACGAGCGTTTGTATGGAAACTATGACGGGTTGGCCGCTCTTAAGATGTGCATATCTGACAATCAAAAACTCTGTAATCTGCCGTTTATAAAAGGTAATTCAGAGATAACGTTATCAGGAAAAAAATAACTGCTACCACCAATCGTCAGGTTATTCCAGTGGGACAAAGTGGAATGTTAAACTTTGTTGTTTAATGTTTACTTAGCCCCACAGGTCGTGTCAATGTCCAACCCACTGACACTGAGACTTGATGAATACTGTTTATAAACAGTTAGGTATACTAACCTTTAGCTCGTAAAACAACTCGGCCGTAGCATAAGGACTAGGAGACCACACTAGTTTCAACCGAGGAAAGTGTATGGTCAGAAGCTGCAGCTTTTGTTGTATGTCTGCGCCCGATAAGTCGGTGGACACCACGAAGTGGCCCTGAAAGAATGAAAAGATATAACATCTAGTGACCTGGTAGTGCTTAATTTTGTCACGACAGTTTTTTTTTTTCTAGTCTGCTTTGTCTTACTCCTGGAGTCCTGGGCAAAGGCCTCCCAGCACTCCTTCCATCTAACACGAACCCATCATATCCGGTACGTCGCCCCATCTCCTTTATTACCTTGAGTAATTATTGAGTTAAATTAAACTTCAGATTAATTTATTATTGAGAGATAAAAGTGTTACCTGTAGATTAAAAGGCTTGTTCTGATCGAATTCAATAAGTAGAATGGGTCGAGTGTAGTTTCGACACATTTGAGTGCATTGTGTAAACAGTCGACCCGAGTTCAGTGATCCGATCAAATCAGAAATTGATTTCCTTTCAACGCAGATGTCGGGAGTGAGAATATAATCACCAATCTGAAAACAACAAATAGGAATGCTAGACAGTTAATTTCTAATATATTATCGTAAAAGATTTACGGTAGCACATCAGTCGGATCACTGACCTTTTCTTTTCACCGCCCACGTACACATAACGCGATGCCTTGCCAGCGCCAAGCTATAAATGTTTTGCCGATTTTAAGACAAATAAGGGCTACTTTTGTGTGGAAAAGTAAAAAACAGGGTATTAGACCGTGTTATATTAAATAATAAAATGAAACGAAGCTTTTAAATACAGTACTTTTATGTTTTTTTATAGGTAGTTAAAAATTAAGAGCTTCTAATGAAGTCGTGGGCGCTGGTGGCACGGAAATCTGGAACTTCTATTGAAGTCTGTGGCGGTGAAAAGGTTAACTTGCATTTATTCAAGTACTGGGTGATAAATAACCAGGCGATCTAGCTGTGTTAAAGTAATTAATTACAAAGTGAATGCTGCAATACAAGAGCAAATCACTGGGACTGATAAGATGTGATATAGTAACATCATAACATCACGCCTGTAATCCCCGAAGGGTTAGGCAGAGGTGTACCTATTAGTACACCACATTTCTCCATCTGTGTTTAAGCCCCATGTAATAGGGGTTGCGCCTATTGCCATCAACAGGGAACGGATCCAGACTCCGTGGCTGCTACCGAGAAATTACTGATTGATAAACCCAATAACACTTTGCCCAATCAAGGAAACGAACTCGGGACCTCTTGGTTAGCAGTTGCGCTTGCCACCGACTATACCAACGGTGTCAAGTAGTCTAAGGCCTTAATAGATGATATACTGACCGTTATTGTGACTGGTTCGATGTTGATTCCCTTCTTGTGAAGTAACGCTGGCAGATCTGATCGAAACTCTCTCATGTCTACAATAACGACGAGCTTCTCTTTTTGCTGATTTTGCCCGCCTGTGAAACAAGTGGATGACAGACTGGCGATTTAAACAAAATACAGTAGTATTCGTTTATTGTGACTCCGCCTACATTGACCAACTGCTTAATATGAAGTAATTACACAGCTAAGTTTGGTTTTCATATAAAATTCTTTTTAACGAATGACTTCGCTTATAGTGACCGATTTGATTCCTAAGGCGTGCCGCCCACTAACTAAAGTCGACGGCGTCAAAGCGCGGCCACACAAGCGGCGCGCCGCATCTATATTTTCTTTAGGAATTAACGGCAGTGCGCTCATATACTAGGGTCGCGGCGAGGGCAAGGTGGAGGCGGCGCGGGGTCGAGGTGGGGGCGCGACGGAGTCGAGGGGGGGGCGCGACGGAGTCGAGGTGGGGGCGCGACGGAGTCGAGGTGGGGGCGAGACGGAGTCGAGGTGGGGGCGCGTGCGTGGCACGTGGCTTATTTTTGTTTTGAGTCTCAGTAGATAATTTTTACATACATATTAGTATTATAATTTTTACATCGGTGGTCCACATTAACCCAGGACTGAAAGCGATGAAAATCATGGAGACCTTTGCCCAGCAGTGGGTTGATGCAGGCTAATAGTAACAGTATTATTTTCTTAAAAATCTTCTGGAGCCTATTGGTTAGTCGATCTGTGAATGATGATAATGTTGAACAAGTCTTATTTACCAGCTTTCCGAGAGTCTGTGGCGTTGTCTTCATGTTCTACGTTAAGATTGAAATACTCTTCCGTTTTGCCATCCTGATATGACGGCACTACCATGACCTGGGAACATCAACAAGCTCCATAAAATAAACGGTATAACGGCAAGCGCACATCCACCAAGGAAAAGCGCAGCGTAGTAATTGCTATGCAACAAATATCGACCTTGCTACAGTTGAAATAAAGTTGAAAATAAATAAGCTTTTAGATAAGAGCATTTAATTCTCGACTTTATTTTAAGGAACGCAATGTTAATATTTATTTGACAAGGTGTGCATGTCCTAATATTGTACATAGGGTAAAACTTACACTCTTCGTGTGAATCAATAGCTCAAACGCTTGTTTCTCTCTCTTCAATGATGTTAAGTATGCTTGTTCCTCTACTGTTTTATCATGTATCACAAAATAAACTTTACTTGTGGGCTCTTCAGTTTTTTTGCGGCATTCAAACAGTTCAATCTGTCTAACGGCCGCCACGTCACAGTGATATAAAATCACATATTCCGGACGCAACATATCTAATGTTCGCTCCAGAGAAAAGTTGCAGCCGCTTTCTTTGAACGTTCGAATGCAAATAACTGGTCTCTCGATTTCCAGTTGAGTGAAATCTAAATTGTCCATCTGAAAACAGGCATAAGTTTAGTTTTTTTTTTAATTCTCGTATTTACGTTGGTTGGAGTTTAGTTTAGAGTTAAGTTTTTTTTTAAATTCTCGTATTTACATTGGCGTTACGAGGAGTGGAGAGAACGAATGTTACCTACTTAAAGACTTTGTTCGTTGACTTTTTTTGTTTAACGACTTTGGGTTTCCTTTCAGGGCTGTATGCATTTTTAAATATGTATTACCTGTGAAATGGGCTCAAACATGCTTTCTTCGTGCGACACAGACTCGTTAGATTGTATAACCGATTGCGTTAATGTTAACAGGTAATTCGATTTCGTTTCATCTTCATTGATACCTTCATCTTTATTATCACTATCTTTAACTTCAGGTTTTTTACCTTTTTCATTATTTATGGCCTCTTTTGGTTCTGGATTCTTAAGTTTAGTGTATTTAGACGACACCGCATTTATAGTGAGGTCCCTTCTGAATGCCATATAAAATAGATATTTATAAGGACCCATAGTAAGATAGTGATTCAACTGGGAACATGTTCTATTATCTTGACAGAGAACTAATATTTTAGTATTGTTCAAGTTTGCACCTTCTTTTTTCTTTATTTCATCTGGTATTTCTTTTAATAGCAGGTCACTAAGGCATTTCCATTTTGGACATGGTTCGGGATCAAATTCTAAAAAAAAGACCCTATGTTGTTATATCCAACATGTGCACTATTGCTCCAACTAATCTTCTTAATGGCAAATTTATATGAAGAACCTTATTTTTTTTTAGCAAATAAAGACAAATGTTTACCTTGTTTAGGATTAAATACTCTCCCTCTGGCTAGTCGAAATAACTGCTCAGCTGACTCCAAGAGAATCCATCCAGAATTAAGTTTAGCATACTCTGGAGTGCTGTATTTGCTTACTAGGGCGTGGAATGAAACAGCATCATCATGGAGCAAGTTACTGAAAATGAAAGATATTTTGACAACAAATCGACAAAGTTGGGTTTTTACAAGTTCAAAAAATGTATTCACGTATTTACGTCAAACAGGAGGCATTTTAGCCTTATCTTACTTTCTCTGTAAACATCTGTCAACATCTGTAACCAACAAGATCAAAAGATTTAAAGAGGTCCGGAAAATAATAGGTGCAGGACACCTATTTATGCCTACTCTACTGTATTTCGTATGAGACACAACACACAACAATGAGCTCTCTCTGCTGTATTATAAAGATGAATCACTTACACAGTCATACTCCTTAGTACTTTTAGATCCTGGATGTATTCCTTAGTTCTTGTACTTAACTGATGCCAAACACAGTCCAACTGTGATTGAAGAATTTTGTGAAACTTTTTTGTGATGCAATTTTCTGTTGTTATTTCCTAAAATCAAACACATATACAAAATCAATTTATTAGGGATCTCCAACACTGTTACATTGTTATGTGCATTTCTTTTTAAATTACTTGCATATCCAATGTTCTGTTGATGCTCTTGAGTTGTTTTACTGTGTAATTTATAATGTCAAGCAAGCACGTCTGAATATAGCTCATATTTGTACTCAGGGGCACATGTAATTCCACCACTTCAGCCTGTCTATTCTTGAGACTCTTGATAATTGAGCCATGGAACCTACGTAACAGAATAAGATTTGATTATTAAGTCCAGTAATTTTTGAAGGGAAATAATAGTGGTCTTCTTCTACTTTTCGTGTCAATAGACTCAAATAATACCCGACCAGTATATTGCCACCTGCACAGCTCTGTCGTTGGCTTCATTTAAATCCTGGAAGGTGCAGGTGATTGTGTAAGATAGGCAAGAAAAGAGGTGGGACATATCTTGGATATTTTGTTATATATGGTTAATGAGATTGATCAAAACAAGAGAACAGACAGATTATATTAGTTACCCTCTTGACAAAATACATAAGCCACCTTTTCTCATTCTCCCAGTTACAACATTTTTGAATATTTTATATTAACTTACCTGGGCCATAAAAATAATTCTGTTACGAATAGTGCCCTCATAACTTTCTCCACTTGGTTATAACCAAATGTGAATGATATTGGAGAATTTGAGAATGCCTTCACAAAACCAGTCTGAAAGAAATGAAATAATTTGTGGTTAAAGAAAGGTGTTTTATTTTTAATGAATCACAATATTGTCTCTATGTTGGTAATCTAATTAACTTACCTTATTTTTTTGTCTATAGAGTCTCAGAGCGAAAGCTTCCTGACATGACTCTAGAACTGTATGTGCTCTCAAAACAATAATGCCAGTTATGTGTGATATGGGGACCCGGTTCTTCAGCAAGTCCACTACCAATATACGAGTTGACACAAAGTGTATGCCACCCTCTAAATATGTTTTTTCTCTGCAATAATAAAATGTCATGCTATAGTAAGACTCCTTGCAAATTCATAATAAAATGTCATGCTATAGTAAGACTCCTTGCAAAAACATAATAAAATTTCATGCTATAGTAAGACTCCTTGCAAATTCATAATAAAATGTCATGCTATAGTAAGACTCCTTGCAAATTCATAATAAAATGTCATGCTATAGTAAGACTCCTTGCAAATTCATAATAAAATGTCATGCTATAGTAAGACTCCTTGCAAATTCAAGTGTCATTTCTGTATTGAAATGTGGAACATACAACCTACCCAGTACTAACTGGGTTATGGAGGTCAGATAGGCAGTTGCTCCATCTACATAACATAACATCACACCTGTTATCCCCAAAGGGTAAGGCAGAGGTGTACCTAATACTACACCCACATTTTGTTCAGTTTTGTTTAAGTCCCATGTAATAGGGTGCGAGCCTATTGCCATCAACAAAAAAAAACCCGATAGCTCTATGCCTGACCTGGGAATCAAAACCAGGACCTCGTACTCGGCAGTCCCACTTTTGATTGCTAGTCCAATGAGGCAGCATAGTATTGCTCCATGTAAAACAGGAAGCCAAGAAGACATGCTGCGCTGACCCCAAATATATCATCATAATCTGCCTAGCTTTTTCTCAACTATGTTGGGGTTGGCTTCCAGTCTAACCGGATGCAGCTGAATATCATATATTACATGAAGGGAACCCAAACACAATAACAGCAGGGAAATGATGATGCTATGGAGTAGTTTGAAGTGATAAAAAGTATTTTTTACCTGTCAGTTCCAACATTAGGTAAAGCTGAAAGGCCAAATTTTTCTGTAAAATATTTTTCTTCATGATCACCACTGTTTAGTACTAGTACCAAATGTGCAGGATCTTTATAAATCCACAACATATTCGATATTATGTTGTTGTAATTGATTCCTCTAGAAAAAAAATAGTGTTCAGAAAAATAATACATAATTACTTTTTTTATTCCACATCATTTTATGACGAAGAAATGCCTGTTTCTGTATTATAATTTAACTTATTGTTGTTAGTAGTTGTTTGGTCAGCGTAAAACTAGAGTTATAAGGGAAGTACATACTTAGCCATAATAACAAGTGCATCTTTTTCAAAAGAATCAATAAATATGTGTTTTTCAAAAGATAATAAAGGAAATTTCATTTCGATATCATCTTCGCCTTCAGGATCGATCGTGTCTATAATTGATGCCATTTTAGTAATAGTAATGTTCACTAAACGTATACTGGAGCCTAAAGAAATAGGGTATTGCAAAAATAACTCAATAGCTTATTCCTGCAAGGATTACGACCCTCGTTTCTCTGCTCGGAACAAAGTAGAATAGTTTACTACACTTTTTGAGAATACTTATACCAAACCGCTCGTAATCTCGCTTAAAGTCACTTCATCACAGAACTTTATAGTCTAGCTAGTAGCTAGCGAGCGCTTCATGACATTGACAAATGACAGCTGACGGCTAGTCATTCTCAAAGCTTTTGTGAAAATGGGACCCCTGGAATTAGCAAGTCCATGAAATTAGTAAAGTAAATACTTGAAAACTTGGTACACACGGCGACACATTCGGCCATATGTTTCCAGTATAACATGGCCTCGCTTTGTATAGACTTACAATACAATGTGAGATTCGCATCAATTGGTTTTGTACAGCTTGATTGGTCACCGCGCGTACTTTTCTTTCATCATTATTTGCCTGGGTTAGGCAGACGATGATCAATGTAAATTGGAGCATTAAAGTGGAAGCGCCAGGGTAGCTCGAGAAATTCAAACTTCCTTACTTTTTTTGCAATTTGCTGGTCAGTGTCAGGTTGTGTGTTGATATTATTCGCGATCATAACAATTAAGACTTTCATCATCATCATCATTTCAGCGAAAAGACGTCCACTGCTGGACATAAGCCTCCCCCAAGTGTCGCCACATTGACCGGTCCCGTGCGACTCGCATCCAGCGGATCCCTGCAACTTTCACCAGGTCATCGGTCCACCTAGTGGGAGGCCTTCCAACGCAACGTCTAATAATTAAGACTTTACAGAGTAATAATAATCATCATCATACAACTGATGGAGCTACTGAAGGTAACTGAAACTTTCAGTAGCGCCATCAGGATGGAATTTGGTGAGGACAAATGTGCGGTCATGCATGTAAAGCGAGGGGAGATTGTGGAATCCGTGGGAACCCAGCTCTCGAATTCCATAAATCTTAGATCACTCTCAGCAACCGAAACCTATAAATATTTGGGTATGTCCACAGAACAGTTTCTGTTCTGTGGGTATGTCGGAAGCGCTGGGCATCAATGTTGCTGACATGAAGCAATCGTTGAAGGAGCTCTTCTTTGGCCGCCTGAAAAAAGTATTATAGTCTTTTATCAGGCGGAAATAAGGTACGTGCGTGTAAGTAAGGTTTGAAAAGCCAGCTTTATATATTTGAAATGTGTGAATTTATGAAATCATTGGCAGCACCGATAAATTACTTTCCTCCATGGGCAACACTCTCAGTGACACAACGGAAACGGAAACGACGCCATAGTGTGTACGCCGACATATTTTTCGCATTACGTACGCTGCGCCAGCTAGCTGTGGGAGTCGCGTACGCGTTTAAGTGTTTGTGTCTTTAGTGTAATTATAAATAACCGGAGAAAGTTTAATTTATCATTATTAGCAGCAGTAGGTAAGGATTGCGTGTTATTTAAACGTTATTACCATGTTCTTTGAGTGCTTATTTTCACGACTACAGAATCACTTTTTTTTAGTATGCAAATGCAAGCCATGAATCAATTTGGAAATAGAGGTTTTGGCGGCCCACCGCAACCGCAGAGACAGGGTCGTCGTGGTAATAGCAGAGGAGGCTTTCGTAATACAAGATTTGATAATACGCAGCAGAACCAAAGGAATCAGAATCACGGTCAAGGAGGTCAACGGCCTAATGAGGTAGGTGCTAAAATGTTATCTAGATAGTGCTTTGGTAGATAAATTGTTATTATTTATCAGTTGTGTACCTTGTTTCACGAATAAGCCTGAGATATGTACGATATATTAATATTTTGTTAAAAGTCGTATGACAAACAAAACTAGATCGAGCGAGTTCCAAGAAAATTACCGTGGCGAGCACGACGCCATTTTGTGAGCTTGGTGGTCTGGCTGGGTTATTGATTACGTTGAAAGTGAAACCGCCCATTTCGCCCTAAACTCATATTGTTGTAGATGTTGTGGAAACTAATAATGCCTTATATGTTATATTTTGAGTTTTTATTTTATAATATTTCCTTTACCTTCGGGGGATGGATGAATTTGTTCCACAATTCTGTCTGACCTACTTGACCATACCTTAACAATGAGAAGTTTGCTGTTTACAAAGCACATTTTTGCTTATGTATTGATACATTTCGGAAGTAGAAAATTTATAAGTATGTAACTTTGGTTTTAGACAAAACCCGCGCCAAATGTTGAGAAGCCTCAACAACAAGCTCAACAACCGAATCAGCCGCAGGCTAAACCTCAACAACAACCAGCGCCAAAGCCTGAAGTTCAGCAGGCAGCCCAGCAACAGACTCAGCCACCTAAACAACAGCCTGCACAACAGGCACAACAGAAGCCACAGCAACCGCAACAACAGCAACAGAAACCTGCCCCTGTTGCTCAAGCAAAGACTGAGTCTCAGGATAATGTTGATAAATCAGTAAATGTTGAGCAAAAGAAGCAAAACCAGCATCCTAATCAGAACCAGAATTCTAACCAAAACCAGCTTCCTAATCAGCAAAACCAACATTCCAATCAAAACCTAAATTCTAATCAAAATCAACAGAGGGTATGTTATGCAACAACTTCGATATTAAAATTATTAACACTACCATTAGAGTTTGACACCAGTTTTTTTTTTCCCAGAATTTCAATGGCAATTTTGGAGGTAACAGGCAGGGTGGATGGGGAGGCCAAGGTGGTCCTGGTAACAAGCAAGGAGGTGGTAACTTTGGTCAGGGTAACAAACCGTTTGACAAACCATTTGGACCCAAACTGGGTCCAAATGGCTCCGGAGGACCTCCTCGGAACCAAATGCGTGGACCTAATAACATGCGTGGACCTCAGCAGGATGGAGTAAAACCAGTCCAGAGGGAGGTTAGTACTTGGGTGGATAGATTTGCTCTTGGTTTATTTTATTGTGTCCCAATAAATTTGTCTCATCAAAGTGATCCACAAAAGATCATCCCACACAATGGTTCTCTGAATACTTATGACAGTAAAGTAATGAACAAAGTTAACTGACCATATTTTTAAGAGATGAAAGAGAATTTGTTAGACACATCAGTTCTATGCATGTTAATGTATATTTTTATTTAAGTTTTTTAAATTAACCATATTTATTGCAGGAACATATGTTAGCAAACAAGCTTAAGGACTTGTCAGGACCGTTGACAGATTTGCCCCCAATTGAACAACCTGAAGTCAAGTTCAATGGAAGAAGTCGATTGTACATCGGAAATCTCACTGGTGATGCTACTGAAGATGAGATTACCACTCTGTTTTCTCCCTTTGGTGAAACAGCAGAATTATTTATTAATAAAGAGAAGAACTTTGGATTCATTAAAATGGTAATGTTTGCTACATATTGCTATGTCAGATATATTTCCTTCCTTGACAATTAGTGTTTAAAAAATGGTCAAACAATTTAATTGTAATTTCTGTCTCTCATCTTTAGGATTACAGGGTTAATGCTGAAAGAGCAAAGAGGGAATTAGATGGTAAAAATAGAAGTGGAAGAACACTCAGAGTAAGATTTGCTCCTCATAATAGTGCAGTCAGGGTGAAAAATCTGCCCCCATTTGTGTCAAATGAACTTTTGTATCGCGCTTTTGAGATTTTCGGAAAAATTGAGAGGGCATATGTGAGGGTAGATGAGCGTGGGAAAACCCTTGGTGAAGGAGTAGTAGAATTTGCACGTAAACCTAGTGCATTGGCTGCTATCCGTAATTGCACTGAGAAGTGTTTCTTCTTGACTTCGTAAGTTATGACTTCATCAAAATCTTATTTGAAAAGTTAAAATTATGGAAGTATTAAAGGGTAATGTTATGTTTTAGATCACTTCGTCCAGTTATTGTGGAAAGTTTCGAGGAGCCTGATGAGTTTGATGGTTACCCTGAAAAGAATTTGCCCAAAAAACATCCTGAATTCCTTCGGGCGCGAGAGATGGGACCACGCTTTTCTGAGCTGAACAGTTTTGAGCATGAATATGGCACTAGGTGGAAGCAACTGCACGAGCTTCACCGCCAAAAAGAAGAGGCTCTAAAGAAGGAATTAGCTGCAGAAGAGGAAAAACTAGAAGCACAGATGGAGTATGCCAAGTATGTTGAATATTTTAAAATATATAATAACAGGAAAAAAAAATGTCAGGTGGAACATTACTTTTTGTTAGGATTATGTACACTTACACCTGCTTGTTTTTTTCAACAAATTAAACTCTTGTGTTTTTCAGGTATGAGCATGAGACGGAGCTACTGCGTGAACAGTTGCGGCAGCGCGAGCAGGACCGCGAGCGCCAGAAGCGCAGCTGGGAGATGGCAGAGCGCGCGGCCGATGAGCGGCGCGAGAGCGAGCGCGCACAGCTACTGCGCCAGGAGGAGGAGCTGTCGCAACGCATGCGCCACCAGGACGACGAGTTGCGCCGCCGCCAGCAGGAGAACACGCTTTTTGTGCAGGTAATTATCAGCCTCCCAACATGACATGTCTTCTCTCTCTATACTATACTTTTTTGCTATTCATTCATTATTTATATAAACAGATCCTCTACAAAGCTGTAATTTGATGCAAAAGTTATTACTGGGTAAGATTATTTTTTCGGGGGAAAAAAATCACAGCAGTCTGAATATAACACACTCCAAACATTGTGCTGATGGATGCATTGAATAGTACAGGGATGGTCATGGATGTATTTAAAGTATTAGAAGTAGATCCTCTGACTGCCAGACCTATGTCATTTTATAAAAGCTGAAACTTTTTCTGTAGAGGTATCTTACTATAGGTAAGAACAATTGATTACTATAAAAAGTAGGTAGTGGTGGCTTTGGCAGAATCTATACAAATAAATCGGGACTTTTACTCGCAGATAGCTGATGTTACAAGGCCTAACAAAGGCTACTTTTAGTTTAGAATAATAATTAGGGTTCCATGCAAAAAAATAAAAAAACCCTATTAAAACCGAAATCGAATTTTGATACCAAATTCAAGACTTGGTATCAAAATTCGATTTTAAAAGGAAAGTACTATTTTTTTTATAATAATTTCACCCGAACGAAGGTCGCGGGCAACGGTTAGTCAGGTAATAAAGGTGTGCTAAATAGATGCTAAGTTACGTCAAACTCTAAAGCATTATTTTTTTAAATAACATAGTGCGTATAATGATTCACGTACACTCCACTGCCAGACACTTTTTTTGGTTGGAAACCCCCGCCAGACACTCTTTAAAGTTAAATTGTGAGTGAACTTAGCTCTAAGGTTTATGTACAGGTTTGATTCATCTATTATATATAGAATATTTTAACCTGCCTACTCGAACACCTTTTTTAGAACCCACTTGTTACCTGTTTCATATCAATAGTGGCAGTAAAAGTATTGTATGAGACAAAATCTTTTACCTGAGGTATATGCTATAGTTAAAATCAATTCACTGATGCCACGATTTTATTTATTTTTGAATATTATTATTTTTTATTATTTGATCCCATACAATACTTCTTTGTGGCTGTTATTTAGAAAATAAAATACAATGGCAGCCTATTGGGCAAGCAATACTTACTAAAATATTCAAATATTTCCTTTTTTTTTTAAACAGGCGCAACGTCTGAACTCCATGCTGGACCGCCAAGAGCAAGGCATGTTTGACCAGCAGCAACCAATGGTGAGTAATGCATTTTATTTACAGTCTGACATCTCAGGCTACTGCCATAGACAGAGAAATCTCTTTGTCCACTGATAAACATTTTTTAAACTATTGAAATTCTACTTTTGTCTATCTCTTAACTTGATACATTCAAGTTAACAATAACAATACCTTGCTTTATGCAACCATATTTTTCTTAAAAAAATCCTGTCTTGTAAGCGTAATTTGAACACACGTTTTCGGTACATAAAATTAATAATATCACGACCAGAAACAAGGAACTGAATTTTAATGGCTTCCATGTTATCGACCTGATTCCAATTTGGATATTACTGGATAAACGTTTGTTATTGGCGTACAATATTCCGCCGCTACTTTGTATTTTAACATTATGACACATGCATTGTTTTGGTAAAGCTCAACTGCCTGTGAGCTGAATTCATCGAATTTTTGACATTATAGTCAATGTCTCATTATGAGCTCAGATTTTACGTACTATTCATCTTTATCCAGGAACTAACATCGTTGTTCAGTAACCAAGTCTTGCAATTTAATTTACCAGTATTTACTAAGGAACAAATTTTTCGCGATTTCTCATGATTTCAGTATTACTTAGATGTTACATTTCCACATTT
This sequence comes from Noctua comes, assembly GCA_963082995.1. Taxonomy (NCBI): domain Eukaryota; kingdom Metazoa; phylum Arthropoda; class Insecta; order Lepidoptera; family Noctuidae; genus Noctua; species Noctua comes. Next base: position 6,593,748 of record OY720277.1, read on the forward strand.
ACTTTGTTCAAACTTCTCTGCAAATGAGGAAAGGAGTAAGAAACTGTACAGGAGTGGAGTAAGGAACAGCAGTTTTTCTCTCAAGTCCCACACCGAAATACCTAAAAATCGATTATTTTGAAGCCACATATTCGTGAACATCTATGTAACTATGAAATCATGTAGATACCTAACAGAATTACTTTATTTTTGTCTTAAATGTGATGAATGGGCAAATGATTTTGCCGTTAACTAGCGATGTGGAGACGTGGATCAACGAAACAGCGAGTTTCTATGTTATATCTAAGTTAAATGTGGTGTGTGGTTTATACACATAACCTTCTGGAAATATTTCTGAATGATGGTAAAAACCGCATCAAAAAACAATAAGCAATATGAAAGAACTGACTAAGCGGACACTCGGAAAAACGAAACATGACTTAGAACTATGTATTGATTAAACGATTAAACACATAGGTGTGCTTGCACCACAAATAACTAAATACATTTAGCGTTTCAAACGTCATTCGATTTTTCGGTGTCTGTCAATTTCAAATAATTAGCAAATAAAAAACTTTTTAATGTACATCCTTACACCCAGCTTCTGATTTGAACATTTGGTTATAGAACAACTTAAACTCTAATTAAGGTGTTTCCTTCAATGTAATGTAGCACTCGAAATACAAAAAAAACATGACTTAAGCATTGTTTGATAAGTCAACTTCAATGACTGAATTCAGAAACTGGCAATTATTGTGTTCATTACTTCAGGGACAATCAATTTGCATGGACGATAAGGATTGCAGGATAGGTTTATTCTTTACTTTAAAAAAAAAAAAATATTTAATCAGGGTAGCAGAAAAATCAGTTAACCTTTAAGGACTGAAAGATTCATAAAGACATCTGAAAATCAGATATGAAATATGCAATAAAATAAACTAGAACTAGCGTATTCTTGTGGAGGACACCTCTAAATAAATACATATACCAGTGTCATCATCATCTTCCTGTCTTTGTCCCATGTTACTTGGGGTCGGCGCAACACGTAAGGCACCAATATACAGTGTCAAATAAAATAAGCTAACAAAGCCCCGCAGACGATGAGTATCAATATCTAAACATGATAAAACAAAATAACAGTGCCGCGGCCAGCCAGCGCTACATTCTCAACATCGCAACCCAGTTGGTTGCATGATATCGCCAGTAACAATCGTATTTTTAAGGCGCCGTGAACATTCTTAACTTTTAGCCAATGGGATTCAGCTGAACCTAAGTTTAGCTGGCCACCCATCCTAAGCCGTAACATTTAAATATCTCTACCCATCGTGTCTGACCCTGTTTATGCTAAAGTCAACTTCAATATAATATACTTATAGAATAATAATATATAAATTGAGATCTCATACAGAAAAGTATACTGCTATCATTATTGCTACACTTTTATCATTCTTCAAACTTAGAAATATGCAATATATTTTTTCATTTAGCATAAATATCCATTAATTTATTTAAAACCTGAGCTGAGCCCTGCAATCAGACGGTGTGCGCCGACCCTATAAGCGCATTAGCTCCGCTTCCAAATCCGTAGAGACCATCCGCGCTGGTATCGTCAGTAAACATAGAAAACATTGACAAAATAGTTATTTAGCTGATTGAGTGACATCCTGTACTGTATTGCAACAAGAATTACGGAAAATACGCTTTTTGAATGTTAAGTTCCGGACACCAGTCCGATATACAATAATAAACTAATACAATTACAGTATGTGTAGGACAGGAAACGCATCGTTTCCCGATACTCTCATATCGCAGGGAAATTGTGTTAAAGCCTGGCCAACTTTTTATCTATCGGGAGAACCTATCTTCTGATTGTATCTCGAATAAGTTACCATGAAACAGGAGAATGGTTTTTTCTCCTTACACTGAAAGAAAATAACCTACTGAAAATGAACTTACCGATTGGTTTATTCTCGGAATCTTTGGTCCCTAGTAAATACTTAGAGAATTAGCTACTATTATTTCTTGAATGCTTAAATTATGAATCCTTTGGATTCATCAAGGACGTGTGCAATTTGCACTGGTTAACAATCGCTACTACGGTACATATATTTGGTTTTTATTTTATCATACTTCTTACAATCCTTTTAGTGAAATTCTATTAGAAAGTATTATGATTGCTTACTTAGGATGGAGGCTTCAGAGACCAGTACGACATGCCACGAGGGAGTTATGATGACATGCCGCCAAACCGCGGTTGGGAAGGACCGCGCCAAATGGATGATTTTCCTAACAAACGTCGTCGTTTCTAAAGCAGCTCTTTATGAGCCCTTAGTGTGTAATTTTACGTTGTTTCCGACTATGAAGCTTTTTATTTGATTTCGTGGTCGTTGGTTAGGTACAAATAAGGGATATTTGTAAAGGTTTCATTGCTCAAATAAAACTTATTAACACAATTTAAATGTTTATGTGAATAGGTGTAACAGGAGAAATTCACTAAGATTGATTGCGATTTCCGAGTATTGTTGTACCTTTTAAAATGATTTTGTTGATATCGCCAAAATTACCCCTTCATTTGTCCTAACCATAGACATACATAGAATAAAAATTGGCACTGCCGTTATCAATGTATCACGTAAATAAATTACATTATATAATTATTATTTTAGAAATAATGAAATTTAGAGAAAATTACTTATTAAGATACTAGCTTATGAGATAGCTTCTTTTTATCCTTCTGTCATGATACGGAATTGTGCATTTTATGACAATTCCTTCACTTGGAGATACATTGGCCTTTTCAATAAAATGCTGGTAAATAACACGATTCATTACCTTCAAACGTGTTTAGTATATTATACTATACATTTCATACATACAAAATTCAATCATCTTTAATGTTAACATTCCTGATTCTGCACTGCACCAAGTCACTGCAATTAGAATAAATTAATAGGGAATCATTTAATGAAAAAATCCATTTGTACTATCTCAAAATCTATAAAAATATAGCGTAAATATTATATGTATTTTATTTTAAATATAAAGAGTCTACTATTTGAAATAGACCTTCTGAATCAAACTATTATCTATTTTAGTGTCATTAATTAGTTTAATAAACAATTAGAGAATTAAGTTGCTTGTTAAGTCCAGTTTACAAACGTTTTTTAATATCAGTATTTCACCTTGACTTAAGAGGATGTTATCCCAATAATAACAATTAATTCTTCTATTTACTGTATTTCGTTAATACTTTTGGTAAACGATATTTGCTGTAAATCTATTTCTTTCTATGAACGCATCACATGCTTAGTATCTGAGGAACTTTATTGCCTTATTAATATTTAATTATTTCAATGTCACTTAACTGGATAGTACGCTACTGACGCTCCCAACTTAAAACAACGGGCCGTTATCTTAGCACTAATTAAATCTATCTGGGTGGGGTACCTTGAGTTTATTAATTTTTATGTCTCAATTTAAGAAAAAATCTAGTTCATTTAAACAGGTATAGCTTGATGAAAAAAACATTGAACTTGAAGTACGTTTAACTTTCGGAAGTATTTGATCTTGCAAGTACCGCTGCTATAAACTGCAATAATTAAGTCGACTCCCACAAGTAACATTTATTTTGAATGCTTCATTAGATGACGTTTCCCTTGTGTGAGTGTAAGCCATTAATTTTACGTTAATTTAACTTTGTGCATAGTGAATTGAGTGTGAAAACATTATTTAACATTTCATATTTTAGTTATTTTTAACATCGTAAATAAACAACCTTATTTAAGAAATTATTTTTGAATTCTTATTTTTTTAAAACCCGTTTCAGTGTATAAAGTTGACGATCATTTCGCCTTATATTGATTAACACGGTGATAGGTTTCATCTAATAAATTTCATCATTATTAATAATACCATAACATCTTTAATAATGTTGGCGTAGGAGCACGTTATCAACATTCACTGGAAATAGCACTTATAGCGTCATCCCGGGTATTTCCCAATATTTCTTTATTATTGTAATATTCAAGTATTTGCCCTCGCCTTTTTCAGTTAATAAGTACAGGTGACGTGATCCTACGACAACATTTCATAGAAATTACTAGGTCCTAAATCTTAAATTCAATAGCTGATGTACCTGCAATAAGCTTAAAGGTGATGCGCGGAGCACTGTAAATATAAAATGTATTACTGTCAAAAATCATATTTGTGCCAATATACGTTAAAAAGTACTTTTTAGAAATTTTAATACAAGAATAAACATATCGCGACAGGGTTGCCTGATGAAATTAAGTAAAGTCTTAACTATTATGAAAAAAACTTCACTTTTTTTTAAAACAAACTAAATTAAGTATTGATTGAAAGTGCATAGCATAAAGTGCAAGAAACTGTGGTGTTGTCTATCTTTTTGTCCCACTACGGTGTTGGATATAAATAGGTCACTTGACACTTGCACACTTATCTGTTTTCTTATTGAAATATATATTAAAATATAAATACTTTTATTACAAACGCCGTGGTATTAGGTTGTCAAGTAAAATCGGTCAAGACTCACAGTTGTCGCACTTTGGATAGTCTTGACTTAATGTTATCAGGGATCCTATTCGTAATATATTTGTATGAATTAAGAATGCTAAAAATATATTTCATTTGGTAAACAGATGAGTGAAGGGCCTAGTCTTAGACTAGCCAGAAATGTAGTGCTACAGAGCCCTCCTAGGCGGGGTTTGCGGGCACGGGAAAGCTTGTGACACAGTGTTTTAGTGAAATTCGTTTTTGGTTAAAATATGTTTTTCTCCTACTTTAATTCGATTCAATTGCTTTTTCAAGCAGCAGCCGACCAGAGACGTAGTTATGTAACAGATTTAATATTAAAACGGATTTCAGTATGACACCACACTAATATTATGAATGAAGAAGTAACGATCGGCGAATGAGGTCACATTTAAAGCTTTCTTCGACGGATACTTTACTTGTTTTTCTAATTTTGATAAACTTACATCGACGAAGGAAATAACCGTGAAGAACCTAGCCTTTAAATTAATGTAAGACTAAAATCACCAAACCGCCTTGAGCAAGCGTGATGATCAATGCTCTTGCCTTCTCTGTATGAGAAGAAGCCTTTGCCCTGAAGTAACGCAGCCTTGCCTGCACTACTGGGACGGTAATTGGCCGGTATTATTTATTATATTATGTATTTATAAATTCATCGGCCGTCGGTGTTGGTGTCTTCTTGAAGTTATCGTTTACGTTTGAACCTTTGTGTTCAAGAATCGTAATCTAGCTTTTTTATACGTAGGACATAATCAAGTAACATTGCATGATATATTGTTATTTTATCCCCAACGCCCTACTCCGTGCCCAAAAACGAAAATTTTAGCAGCCCGCCTCGGATAGGTAACAGATTTTCTTTTCACGATTAAAACATATGGTATTTAACTTAATTTTTCTACTAATGCATTAAAGATTTGGAACAATTACAAAAACTTAGCTGTAAGAGCGAGCTAGAAAATTTTTGCATCCCAGATAGGTTAGATTTTCTTTTTACCATGACGACAGATACTATAAAAAAAGGTGGGCGACAGGCTAGAAGAAACTGCTTGTATCTAGAAAATACTGGGCTACAGACCGGAATATTCGTGAGGCTTGTATGTAAAGCCGCCCCGGGCCAGCGGCGTATTGTAAGGAAACTGCTCCACTGCTTAGTTGTCCTTGTTTTTTTTTACAAAATAGTCCCGATGACAATAGTAATTACCTGATCTGATAACTATGACCTGACGCTGCCGCCTGGCTCCGCTTGTCCTGGCTCTGCTCTCTGCCGCCTCCTGAAACGCGCCGCCCCCCCGGAGCCCTGGCGCCCCCTATACCCCCCGCCACACTACGCCACTGATTAAACCATTTACAGGCACTTCTAATTTGTTAAAGTAGTTTTCAGTCAAAAACAAAAAGATGAAGATACAATCCCGGTCACCTGGCATAATAACTCATAGTCCTGTAGTTGCTCGTTCCAAAGTGTAGATCTCTGTAGAATCTGTGTCTGTATATTCGTCTACACTGCAGAAGGACGAGAAATTTCACGGAGACTCTTGTAAATTAAAAATGTATTACAAATCCGGGCAGAACGTTCATTGTTTTTTATCTAAAGATCAGATATTATATGAGGACAAAGGAAACTGCGCACGTTAAAAGAGGTGGAGAGAAAAAATAAAATTAAGAATTTAAAAAAATGCCATGTCAACTAAGAGATGACCAGTACTGACGCTGCCCGTTCGGAACATGACGCATGCATCAGCATCATCCAGCTCAACCAATTTGACGGGAACCGAATGACCCAACACGCGCCAGCATCAGCGAGTTTTTGTTCTAATCTTATACATAAAGGGTGTAAATAGACCCTTAACATATCCGAAAGGCATTTGTTCTCCTCGTCTTTGCGATCATTTTTTTTGTTCTAGACCATACCTGGGAACCTTCTAGTTACGGAGATATTGGGGATTAAAGTTCCAACTTTTTCATAAGTTTTTTTTTAAATACATGTTTTTAATGTAAATTTTTTACTTTACACATCTCCACGACCCCCATACTATTCAATCCATCCATCAGCACAAGGCTATGAGTGCTTTCCTTCGTGTCCTACTGCATCACGTGATTTTTCACCCCAAAAAAAAAGTCGATTCCCAGCAATAATTTTTGCGTAAAGTTATTTAGTTTGATGTACAGAATGCTTGGTTGACGGATATGTGAAGGGTCTGTTACACCCTGTATAAATAGACTTTTGCAATTCGATGTTTGGCGACTATTGTTTTCCCTCATAGGAATAGTGAAAATGGAATGGTGGAATTTCAAGTCGTCTATCAACATAGTTTATAACAGCTTCCTGTTCTAGTAGTAGAACTACTGTTTTATTTCAACCTTCATTGACATCGCTAATTTTCTTTTGATGTTTATTTTATAAGTTTCTATGTGCAACTTTACAATGCATAACTTATGTTTGGAATTTCCTTCATTTATAATGCTTCGAGGTTCATGATCATCATTGTTTATTTTAGTTCAAAAGAAAATAAGCACTGAAAGATTCTAAGTATGCTTTCGATTATTGGTAAGTACAATGAATGTAATGGCTAATGGGCGTGTTCGTTGAGATGTACATAAAAATAATTTCCAGTTCTTGCGGAATGCAGTTAAATGATGTTTAAAGAACTACTACCTCTTCTAGGACCATCGGGGAAAAAATAACTTGTTAGCCGTAACATTTTAATAAAATAACAGTCTTAAAATATAAAAATCAGTTTAATTTTAGTTAGTTAAAAGCAATCTGCATGTGCATAGCGTGTCTACAAAAAAAAAATCTAAATTTGTTTGGTCCTAAATTCAAAATTCTGCAACGCAAATCCTGTGCTGACGTAGTCATTAGCGTCACATGTACAGATGACGGCTTTTTTTTTCAGATGGGATTTCATCCAATGACCCCCCCCCACTCTGGGCGGAGCGGAAGGGAGTGTCAGACTTGTACTGACGCAAACCCATCCATGTTCCTTCTTTGCCCTTTGTATTCCAGGGCCCCCTGGTATCTCTTTCGAACAGTCCCGCAGCCCTGGCAGATGACAGGGCTAAGGTCAAGTTTGTAAAACAGATATTCGCGTTTTGGACACTATTGGTCAGGATGTCCAATGGAATTGCAGATATAAAGCTGGCATGTATAAATGTGTTATGTTCGGACATCACATTCACTTATCTAAGTAAAAGTACCTTTTTAACTAGATCTAAGACACTAAAACTCAAAACACTTATTTCTATTAAACCTTTTACAAGCACTTTTGAATTGTGAGAAGGTTTCAGTCAAAGTCATAGAGTCATATACTCTATGGAGAAGAGCGGGCCAGAAACTCCATGCACACTCTTTTTTAAATCCTATTAATATTATAAATGCGAAAGTTTGTGAGGATGGATGATGTATGTATGTTCATTACTCTTTCACGCAAAAACTACTGACCGGATTTGGATGAAATTTGGCACACAGATAGTGTATAACCTAGATTATTTTATCCCTGTAGTACGATCCCGTGGAAAAATTAGCGAACTACACGTGGGCCAAGCCGCGGGCAAAGGCTAGTCAAATATATACTACAAATCTGGATTACACATCGTTCAGTTTTTGATCAATAAATACTTATACAGTGAGTGGCCTCCAAAAGTTGAAATTTTTCACTTCAGATGTTTCGTCGCATTGTCATATAAAATCATAGTGCTTTGTTATTTTCTAATCCAATTATTTATGATAAGGGATTTCCAGTTCTTTTTTTAAATTTGAAATCCGTTTTTTAGTAACCAATACATGAACTTCAATCGCTAAAATTCTTTGTAAAATATAATTATGCTGATTTACTATATTTGATAATGCTTACGAGAAGCGGGGACTTAAATTACTTAAATAACCATTAGACAACTAATTTATGAGGCAACGTACGCTGGAAAAAATCCCAAGTGATCAATTAGTCCATAAGAGGTACAGATTTGTTTTAACACCCTCCTTTTTAAGTTGGTTAAAAATGATGTATCAGTAAGTCATTTAAATTTTTATTCAATAAAAACCTAACCATACCTAGTTCAAACATTTGAAACAAGAATTTTAAATGATAATGTACAATTACGTTTTAAGTGTAAAAAAAATTAAAAAAATTTGGAAGCCACTTTATGTATGTGAGAAAGAGGTGCAGAGCAAAAATAAAATAACATTTCAAAAAGATAACATAAAAAAAAACGGTCAAGTGCGAGTCATACTCACACGCACATGGTTCTGTAGCAAAAAAACAATATTATAAAAATATTTTGAAGGCTTATTCATATGTTGTATTGTTCATTGAACAGCAAAACTAAATTTGTTTTTCATAGTATAATAATGAAAAACAAAGTTACTGCTGCAGTTTTATGGAAATTCCATATCTCAAAAACTAAACGTCAAATCTTAGTCAAACCCATTGTCGTTGAAAGTTTTTTTTTACGTTCTACAATCCTACAGTTTTCAGAATTTTCCTCATCTTACTTTAGAACTTAGAGGGGGGGGGGGGGGATATACATTTAACCACTTTGGAAGAGTATATATTTCAAACGATTGGCTTCGAGAAAAAAAAATGGTTTTAGAAACCACAATGTCATTTTTAAAGACCTATCTATATACACCCCGCACGTATAGGTTTGATGAAAATATAGTTTCAGTTTTATGTATGGGGAGACCCCTAATTATTATAATATATTAATCTTTGATTTTATTTTTATTTTTGTATAAAAGTCGTAAAGCGGTTCACAGAATACATCTAACTACCAAGTTTCAACTGTGTTTTCTTAACAGTTTCGGAATAAAGGGGCTGTGACACGGACAGACAGACATGTCGAATCTATAAGGGCTCTGTTTTTTGCCATTCGGCTACGGAACCCTAAAAACAGAGGTTGTTTGCTCCGCTGTGGGAGGCAGTTTCTGGATAGAAAAGAATCGTTATACGGGTTGTTCTAGCTCATTGAAAGACCGGAATCTGCATTTGTGCCCAGATAATGGCACGATTGCTGATGACTTGACCCAGTATATCAGTATTACATCGAATTTAATGTGTTGCCTGCCCTCTACTTCGGGGAATATAGGCTGGGTGTTAAGTCATGGGGGTGAACTTTTTATAAACGCTAGTTGACTCAAAGTTAGAACAAGAGAACTAAATACTTGAGCGGCAGAAGCCCAATGGCTTATTCACATTCATATCTCTTTACACTATTGACCCAAACGTACTCCTACAAATATTGAACTTATTTGGAGATGTTTGTAAATCAAAATTTGACCGGTTTGAAGGTAATAATAATTTTACAATTCATTAAAATGTATGTAAATTAAGAAAATCGCACTAAATAGCTATTTTCATTAATTTACTACCTGTGCTTTTTTTCCAGGATTGTCTGTGTACCTACCTAAAAGAGTACATTTTGATATAAGTTGGGGAAACGTTATTGCATTCGAGGCGGAATTCACACCCGAGCCGCAGGCGAGGTTGTTATTAAGCCGAGAACTGCAGTAAAAAATGCCCACGTGTTTCAAACTACGTTTTTCAATACACTTTCGAAGAAATAAAATAATAGAACGAAAGTATTTTTGTCATGAATTATTAGGAAACTGATTTAATTTGCGTTTTTTTCCGCGCTTTGCTTTCGCCAGGTTGAAGAAGAAGCAAAGGTACGAAACCGCTGAACAGCCTAATATGAAAGTCATGTTTATTTCTGATAATTATTCTATTCTCATTATCTTAAACACAATTTAAATATTCAAAAACTATTATTACTATTACTATTATATTCAAAAACTATTATTACTATTATTAAAGACGCATTTCATCTTGAAGAGAATAAAAAAAAGGAATAGTATCTTTGTACTTATTATAAGTATAGTATAATATCTGTGGAAATTTTTATTTCCGCACACGTGATAAATGAAAAAAATCCACGTGTGTGAAATACATGGCATGCTGAACCTAATCGTAGTGCGATAAGCAGTTTTCGAGGAAGTGTATTGAAAATAGCTTAACCACATCACAATTGGCTCATAGACCAATTTCGCCATGACTTGATATTTTTTTCTATCGACAATCATAACTTATTTAATAAAATGATTTATGGATGTGGAGACTAGACTAAGTACTTAATTCGTCACTACTTGACTTGTAAGGGTTGCGCCTCATCTAGCAGCCCAGCGCATCGCCGATGGTGCGGCATGCGATAACACTCCCGCCCTGTTTGATGACTGTTCTGTGTGACGGAAAAGGATAAGGGCATGGAAAATGCGATTCCGTGCTGCTAGATGAGGCGCAAGCCTTGCTCATCTACGTTGCTGTTGACTTGACGAAATGCTTTACAAAACGACTAACTCTGATTGACGCAGTGATTTTTTTTTTCAGATTTTTTAATTAACTACTCCTACAGTACCTATGCGCGATTGCCTGTTCTGATTTTTTGAAAAGAAGAAATACTAGCTTGTTTCCTGGCTTTATGGTCAACCGGTATTGATGAAGGGCTCCGTGCCAACTTGGGTTTAGCGAATCACTACTGTCTGACTTACGTACCAATTTCCAAGTGATGCCAAAACACAAAGTTGCTACTCGATAGCGATATCTCATTCAAATTCTTATTTGCCGGTAACAATTAGTTTCAAAAATATTTGTTAAAAAGGCAGTCCTAGTTACAACCAGACTACTTGGATCCTGATGACAACTGAGAGTCCTAAACGATTAATCCGTACTTTCAGTTAAGTTTCATGTTTTTTAGCCTCGCTAGTCCTATTTTTCCTTACTAGTGATGAAAAAAGTCCTTGACTTACATCGATTCGCCCAGACTACATAACATTATCATCAAATAAACGAGTTCTATTTAATAACGTTAAGGATGTCAATTAAATCACGCAAAAAATACTCTATTGACAGTACCTAGTTATTTTGTAAGTAATGGCAGTGAATTGAATGGGCTTTGATTCCTACTAATTGCAGTATGTACAGGGTATAAAGTATTAACTCAAGCTCGTGGCGAAATATTAACGGTCAGTTTGATCTTCAAGGTTAAGCGCCACTTGTCGAGGTCGGTCCATGGATCTCGTCGGACCATCACTGACATACCGAACCATTCCGTGCCCTGAAAAACACGTTAACCTGTTGATCCTGTTCAGTCCCGTAGCTGCCGTTCGTAGTTAGTCGAAGCCCGCAAAACTGACAACCATTCTTTCCAGGGGGCATCGTGTTACCCAGTTACGGGGTTGTGGAGGTCAGTTAAGCAGTCGCTTCATGTAAAATACTGGATTTAGCTGCATCCGGTTAGATTGGAAGCGTGTGGGGGTCCCACATATTAGTGAAAAGGTTAGACAAATGTATCTTTGAGATGAGGAAATACCTAAAGTATTACCTTACTTTTTATCTTCAAAATTACGCATTCATACATAGCTTCTCTAATTGATTCGTAAAATTGACGTTTCAGACTGCCATTCAAATATATGTGCATTGTTATGTATGGTAAGTAGGGTATCGTAATTTTATCCATCTCGATCATTTCGACGTTTCACGCCTTCAAGGCTGAAAACATTGTTTTTATTTTCTTATTTTATATTTTTTTTGTTATTGTTTTAAACTGGAACCAACAGAGGAACGCACTGCAAGTCTTCGGTCCATACTCCTGCAGTTGTTTCAGTCTTTTTTGTCATTGAGCGTGTTAACTATCGAATTTGATTTCTTACCGTACTTCGTCTGCACGCAAATGCATTTTACAAATGTTCGTAACTACAGTCTCTCTCTTCGAGGAAAGTCATTCTTTATTAAAAGTTCCGGTAAGATTCCTCAAATACTACTTGAAAAGCAATCGAGATTTTTTCGTGGCGATGTTTTCCCTTTCGAGGTAAAAATATGAATAAATTACTAGAACGTCATTAAGATTGTGATTTGTGAAAATTGGTGATATTGGATTTTTCCATCAGGAAATTTCTTAGTAGCAGCCTGGAGTCTGAACTTGTGCCCGGTTGATCGCAATAGGCTCGTCCTCTGTACACGGAACTTAACATAACTGGCAAAACGTGGGTTTACACCTCTAAACCTAACTCTTCAGGGATTACAGGCGTGATTTTCTGTGATGTTTTATTGGAAATTACGAGAGGGTTCTATTGTGGTTTGCCTGCACTGCTTAATATTTTTTCCTCAGTTTAAATTAGCTGTTCTAATTTAACATTGAAAAGGAGGAGGATTACATGAAGAGCTGAATAAGAAACCACATTTGCTTCATCGAAGACACCTAGTATATGTCTGAAACTCTGCGGCTATCTCTGAGTAACTAACTGGTAAGTTATGATCTAAATGCAACGTCCTCATAAATAACCGAAAGTAGTTTCAAACGGTGTGCGCTGTTTTATAGCACGATTAGACCACGTGGAAAATAAATAACAATAATTATTTAACTGCAGAAGTGAGGAATTTGTTAGTGTGCAAATTCAAGATTTATTCTGAAACTATCCACACTCTGTAACCGGCGTAATCTTGTATAAAATATTTTTTTTACTAATTTCTAATTGTTACACCTTTGCTCAAGTAATGACCACCCATGGCGGAAGGCATATAAAAATGTCTGTTAAAAGATCAACCTTAGAATAAACGCCGTCCGTCGTGTCTATATTTTTAAATCTGTGTTATTCTATTTGAAGTAGAATCTATCTTATCGTAAGCTCCAGCGATGTTTCATGAATTATAAAAATACCGTAACTGAATAAAATATCAAGGGCGATTTCATTTTTAAGGAGACGGAGGGCTATGCTAACCGTAAGAGATAGAAGGATATCTCTGTAATATGTATATTAGCAGTTACTGAACGCATAATATATTTTGAGAAGTAACATTTTACCCAAAGTTTTGAGTCTAAACAACACTAGAATAAAAAATTGTGACATTTTGTAACACATCGTCTACAATCAATATACCCACTTCATAAGTTTTTCAGCCAGCCTGTACCTGGATGGACAAATCGCACACCCGAGTTTTAAACGTTCCTTTTATGAATAAGGCATTGTACTGCTAAGGTGCGATTTTATTTCAGGAAGAAAATTTTGCCTTATACTATAAATGACATTAACATAATTTAAATTTTATACTAAGACTGCATAATTTTATTGTAGTCTCCCGTGAATCACTTCCAGATGTCGTATTGTTAGTGCTAAGGAAAACGTTGCGGCTCTAAAAATATTTCTATATACTTACATTTATGGTTTTAAAATATATTTAAAACAAGGTGCTGATCTTAACCGGAAAACACTTATTAGAACCCAGAGACAATAATATTTCACATTTATTTTTAGGCCTACTCGCCCTACCCTATCGCACCTAACATAATTTACTTTGATAAGAAAATCATATATTGGGGTTATTGGATGCGCAACTACCTTAAAGAGAACATGGAAATCCTTCTACTACTTACCTACTCGCTCGTTTGAGGTTATGAGTTACCAAGATCTACCCACTCCTTTAGATTGAGAAAAATAAATGATTATACAACCACATTAATTGATAATGAATAAAGGTATTTTAAGAAAGAATGAGCTGACCCGATAAGTCTGATAATATAATGACACTTGCGTTTGTACGTTGACGAGCTATTTTACAGATGCATGTGTCTACCTCCCATAATTACCTCTTTACATTATTGTGAGCTCAATACTTGTTGCTCAATTATGTATTATTATATTGCTAAAAAGGAAAATAAACTATATTCTATTATTTTATTTTATTCTCGTAGTTAAAGCTTAACAAAGTAAATAATAATCTAATAGATATATACTTATTAAATTTAGAAAAATAGTTATTGTGTGATATTCTACTTTTTACCGTCAGCATCAAATCATGCAAGACAAAGCATTTTTAATAACTAACCAAAAAGCCTTTAAAAATAATAGAGCTCACTCTTTAAATACCTTGAAGGATTATTTTCTATTTTAGTAGTACAGTGTACTTACTTATAAAAACGAGCAATGATTTTTCATTAATAAAACAATTTTTTGAAATTTAATAATAATTGCTCAAAAAATGCTGATTGTAATGTAATTAATAACTTCCAGTACAAATGCTATATGTATAATTTAATTAGACACTAATTTTGTTATTATTATGTTCACAGGTTTCAGTTTTTAGCTAGACCACCCGCCTGGGCTTTTATTCAGGTAATTATTAAATCAATTTCTTTGAATTTAGTATGCTTATTAAGAATTTGTGTACAAGTCCCCACTATGATGGTTTATCCAAATAATATTTCTTATTTACGTTATAATTATCAGTTGTAGGGATTTGTTGTTTTGTTTTTACAAAAATATGTAAAGAATGGATTATAATAATTATTAACTCAAAATGATCTCCTCAAAATATCGGCCTTTTCGAAAGCACCTTCTTCGTCTTTGTCGTTTAATAAGACTTGCGTATGATAAAGTGTTTAACTTTTTGTCTTCAGATGACCAGGATCGAAGCCTTGACAACAATTTATACTACACGACTGAATGATTTGGGCAAGGTGCGTTTACCTTCATTTATAAGGCTAACATATTTTTTTAGTTCTTTTGTTAGAAGAATGATGATTCATTATTTTTTGTCTTCTTTTCCCGACTGATGCATAATGAAGCATAACCATTGAAATCTGATACCATTTGAAGAAAAGGTCTTTACATTTTTTTTTCTTTTTATAAAATCATGTTAACATGATGTCATGTTATGTTAAAAACCTGTAATGACTTGTTTTTCTATAATTTAAAATAAACAAATAATACAACTTGGATGCGAATAAACGCCTGATGTTTTTTGTTTTTATTTTACAGTGCAAAGAGCTGTCGGCGGGTCCCCGGCAGGTTTACCGTACGAAATAACTCTCACTACCATATAATTAAATGTAGGTAATGATTCACTACATTAAGGTTTTTCATTTACTTTAATAAAAAAAAAAACAGTCAATGATGATTCAATTTTTTTGTCTTCTTTTCCCGACTGAAGTATACTGAAGTATAATAATAATGTTCTGATGTAATTACTTTTCTTTAAAAATACTGCGACCCGGTTGTCCTTATAATGACACTTGTCTGTTTTATTTTTACAGATATTCAAAGGAGCAAAGGAATTGGAGAAGAACTACAAAAATTGTATTCAATGTTTATTTTTTGCCGATTAAGCGAAATATTTTATTATGTATCTACGCAATGCTTACATACTTCTCTGTTACAAAATCTCTGAAATAAATTTCGATATTTTTTAACGAGTAATAGTACCTATTGGTAAATGAAAAAAGAAAAGAATTACTTGTTTATGCTATTGTGAACTTTATTGTTTCAACCATAATATACGTTAGAATCCCAAAAACATTTTGTTTTATTTTTTATCATTAAGGAATTCCCGAAGGAGCCGAACTGATTACTTTTTTTTATTAAGAAAAGGCCCTGATAAATAGAAAACTAAGCTAGGGCAAAATGGATACCCAATTTTCTTAACTTATATAGACTCCGTGCTTACAGTATTATTTATGGTACTTCTTATTACACCACGGGTGTTCGGCCATAAGTGAAACTACTAACTAGGTGTTTCAGGGTGATATAGGCATTTTGATAAACTACTCCACGTATAGTAGTGTAAGCAGTCGAACAAGTTGGTGCTTCTTTCTTTATACTATCGGGTCAGATTTCGATGTCGTCATAATAAAAAGGGACCAAGGTCTAGACTAGATGAACCACATCTCTATTCTCCTATGGCAGCCGTTGACTATCTTCTCTGTCTATTCGGTATCTGCAGACTTTCGCTCTTCATTAAGTTGTTGGCGGGGTTTGTGCCAGTCGTCACCGCGAGCAAATTCTGGTTCGCCATTCGTATAGAGATAATAGTCTCCTCTAATGTTTGTTGAGACAGGGTAACCCATATAAACTGAGTTTTCTGTACATTCGCCATTTTCAAATTTCTCCCAACTTTCGCATGGATATGCCACAAAAGGTATTTTGGAGTCTATAGATTCGGCAAAAAATAGCGTCGAACGTCCATGACTACAACCCTCTGAAAATAAATAATATTATAATTTATGTGTCATATTAATTAACGTTTAAGTCATAATGTGCCTACGTAGATTTTCCATTCCATACGAAATAACGAAAACCAAACATTACGCCTGTTATCCCTAAGGGTTAGGCAGAGGTAAACTAGTAAACCCACATTTCGCCATTAATGAAGTCCCATGTAAGGGCGTCGCGAGCTTTTGAGGAAGGGGGGGGGGCAGGGTGAGAAAAACAAACATTTGGAAGGGTTTTTTACCACTACGGTACCAATTACGGATGCAACTGTACTTCAAAGTACATTCTAAAATGCAAGATTTAAAAGCAGGCTCCCGGGACCCATTGAAATATAAAATTTTAAAACATGGAATGGGTCTTGCCTGCTTTCAAATGCGCTTTTTGTTTTTTCTTTTCTGTCGGGAATCTTAGTTTTTATAATTACTTTTTTATTTCAAGGTTTTCAGTTAAATAATGTGAAAGATTTCACAGACGATTTAACATCTTAATTTTTTCATTTTATAAGATTTTTCATTTCGAATAACCAACTTAAAACGTTATAAATCCTAAATGACCATTCGAAATGAAAAATTATATGAGAAACCCCAACCAGTAAAGATTATTTTCAAACAAATATCTATTGAATGAAACCTTATTTGTCATAGTTCGTCAACTTCTATTTTTCACAATATGGCGTCTGGTTCTCGCCATATTGAATTTTGATTAATGTCATCTCTTTAGTGACACTCACAATAATATTTTTTTTATTTAACGGTCTTCAGTTTAATAATGTGAAAGATTTCACAGATGATTTAACTTCTTGATTTTGATCACTGTGTTTTGTCATTTCGAAAAACCAACTTCAAATCGTTATAAATCCTAATTGGGCATTCGAAATGAAAAATGATATGAGAAACCTAAAGATGATTTTCAAATATCTAATCAATGAAACAAACCACACTTAACATAGTTTGTCAACTTTAATTTTTCGCATTATGGCGTCTACTTGTCGCCATATTGAATTTTGTTTATGTCATCTCTAGTGACACTCGCAAAATGATGACAAATCGATTGACGTTTGAATCAAAATCGGCCCACGCGCTTGCTCACTAGAGCCCCCCAAAGAAACAAACACATTACCCTCTTCAGTCGGGTAATAATAAAAAGGCAGCACCTCGGATTGGTTAGTTTTTTTTTTTTAATTATTTATTGCGCCTACTCTTGAACTTAATCTTGTCCTAGGACAGACTTCTTTACATTGTTCATAAAGTTTTGTCAAAAACTTATATATATGTATAATTAAACCGACGAAAACAGAAACTGCGCCAAATACACAAGAAAATTATTAACATAAAAATTTGCCTAGCCTTTTCCCAACTCTATGTTGGGGTCGACTGCCAATCTAACCGGATGCAGCTGAATATAGATATAAGGAAATTATTACCATATGGTGTAAAATAATGGAAGCTTAATTGATCTTCCTCGATTATTTGTTTGGGTTATTATTTGTTGTCGCGGGTCATCCTGGCGCTTTCACCTCAGGTAATTACTTAAACTCAAATAACTTGACTATAGATACAAGTGTTAGAAATTAACTGACGTCTCGCCCAATAATTTACTATATATTTTTCAATACACTTCCTCGAAAACCGGTTCTTATCACACTACTATTAGGTTCAACATGCAATGTATTACACGGATTTTTTCATTTATCACGTGTGCGGAAATAAAAAAATCCACAGATAACTATACTTATACTAAAATAAGACCAAATTGGTTCAATGCCTATAGTCAGCGGTGTTGTTTTTTTTTTAAATTTTGCTAAGAGATATGCGTCTATACGGCGTAAATATATTTTGAATATTTAAATTGTGTGTATTAATAGAATATCATAGATAAACATGATACTTTTATGAACAAATTAACATTTATTTGTGTTCTTAATTCGAAAATATTAAACTTTTCTATTTTCATTAGGCTGTTTAACGACTTCATACCTTTGCTTCTCCTTCAACCTGACGAAAGCAAAGCGCGGAAAAATAATACTTTATTTCTTCGAAAGTGTATTAAAAAACGTTGTTAGATATACGTGGGCATTTGTTACTGCAGTTCTCGGCCCCATAACAAAACAACCTCACCTACGGCTCGGTTGTGAATTCCGCCTCGAATGCAATAAAAAAGTTTCCCCACTTATATCAAAATGTACTATTAATTGATAGTCGTTATGATTCGCAAGTTTTATAAAGATAACAATAATTAGATACGTAAAAAGGAATATTTAAAAATATAATTGATTTGTATATAAATAAATAAAGGAAACAAATTTGATACGTAATATTGTCAATCAGTCTTACCTATAACTTGTAGCACCCCTTCGCAGCCGGGCTGCCTCGCTCGACCGTTATTTGGGTAAAAGTCAGCATGACCATAGCTTTTATTGTACCCGTAAATTCCACCACAGGAATGGATAATATCTACAAACTCGGCATCGCTTTTTTCTAGACGATAATCTGCTGCTATCAAAGGAAGCTCGAAGAGAGGACGAGCGGGATCTAACCCTGCGAGAAGTCAATCATGTATGGTAGACAACTTGGATTATCAAATACAGCTACGTACAAGACTACAAACAGCTAGTAACACAATTTCGTTCATACATAAATACGTAACATATCATCACGCCTGTAATCCTCGAAGGGAGTGTACCTAACAGTACACCCACATTTCACCAGTGTTTACGACTCATGTAATAGGAGGCGACCGTATTGCTATCAACCGGGCTCAAATCGGGGCTACGTGACTGCTACTGAGAATTTCCTGATGAACTCCAATAATACCTCCCGACCTGAGGATCGAACTCATGCTCATCAGACGCGCTTGCGGCCAGTAGACCAAAGAGGTCCTAATTAGTTAAACTAATATTAAACGGTAATTATACTTGCTCACCTGTGATTCTATGTATTCTTTGGTTTGAATAAAATCCTGTGGATCCCATGACATGTGCACCTAAACTATGTCCCATTAAATGCATAACCTTTCCGTCTACTTGATATGTTCTTGCAATAGAGTCTAACAGTTTAGCTATTTTCTTCCCCACATATCTAGTACTACATGCCGACCATGGATAAAGCGGGTTTTTCGCTATTTCACTCCAATCTACGGTAATGACATTGAAATCAGATTTTCTCAAGAAAGCATCCTTTATTTCCTGAAGCCATTCCGTCTTCTCGTGGGAGAACCACCCATGCGTCACAACCTTAATGTCATTGCTCGAGTTAAAGTATTGGCTGGTAAATAGTTGATTGTCTTTGGGAATTTCTAATTGTTCTGCATCAGCGTTCCGTCTACAACAAAAATATCAGGACAACTGTGACCTACACACCTATACAAATTACCTATAACTGTTATGCTTCCGAACTGGCGACGTTATTCCAATACCCGCATCGTGACTACTCGTGACTATGATGGCATCGGAACTTCATAATTGAACGTTTCTCACCTGGTGTATAAGTAATAGTAAGAGTCTCCAAAAAACATTCCACGCGTTTCCTGTGGCAGAGTAGAGAAGTTCATGGTGTGGGTGTTCCCTTCATCGTCGTAGAAGTATATCCATTCGTCACCATATTCCGGACCTTGCTCATTCTCGTACGGTAGGGCTGCTGTATAGGAGACTGTAATTTCAAAGAAGCGGGTAGAAGTTGTGGAGGTATTTTATACTGTTGAATAAATCAACAAAGGTAGGGTTTACACCGAGTTGGAGGTAGATTTTTGATTCGTACGGTCTTCTACTAAACACCTATCTTCTGCGTCTGATCTCTTCCCTGACGTATTACCATACTATCGGACTAGCTAGATAGTGATGAAATAGATACTGCACCTGTGATAGTGATACCGCACACTAATAATTACTTGGCAAATCTCCAGCTAATATTAGTATTATTTGGAGTCGAGAGTAATTTGAATATAGTTTGGAGAAATAAGTAGGTAATGATTGGTGTTCACAATAAGTTGTAGGTAAGAACATGCTTACAACCTACTGTAAAGCCGTTTTTGAATCAATGCAATGATGAGAAAAGTTATAATATAAATGAGTATTTACCTAATAAGCAATTGTATATAATTAGTAGTCTGGAAATCATTTCTTCGACGTGTATGCGGTGGCACCAAGTCTTTGACTAATTTAGGACGCTTCTTGACTATATTCAATTACTTGACTCGGAAATGTATAGTATGTGTGTTGTTATCAAAAGACATGTTTAACATTTTTTATCACTTATGACTTTTTGCCTGGTAGGCAGTTCTAGTGCACGTGTCAAGATATTTAAGGTATTTAGATAGTGTAAGGTTTCTGTTAAAAAATCGGAAAAGTGGGAATAGGTCTCGCGCTCTGAGGGTTTCCTCTCAAGACTGTCCGGCTGCCCAAAACTTCATAGGCCTAAGAATTTCCAATTCCGGATTGAGAGACAAACTTAGCATTTTTTTTTAAATAGTTAGAGACGACCGATTGCATTTAAATAAAATTATACTTCAAAATAAGTTTGAACTTTCCATCCTTATTTTTTCTGAGTTATGTAGTTATTCGATTTGAATTTCAATTACAGCCCTCTACCCGTTCCTGAGAAAAAAGGTGTTGACAGACTGACAACATATTATTGATCCCGTAATCGTTAACGGTTCCGTTTTCGGCGCGGACCCTTAAAATAACAACCTGATACAGAAATGTTATTTGTTTGGCTTCCGGAATCTGAAGAATACGACAGTACGACGTAATTTCTGAGTAGGTATTCCTTAATAGCTTTATGCATTTTGTAGGTACATTATATACATACCTACCTATGGCATCAAATCGACTTTTTATTCAAAATGTCTAGCCTAATTTCTTTTCCCATGGAAAGTTCCAGAGATAGAAAAGGAATAACTTTTTTCGTTTGTTAATTGGCGAAATGTAAGTGTACTATAAGGTGCACCTATGCCTAACTATTCGGGGATTACAGGCGTGATGTTTTATGTTATGTGATATTGTGTATATGTTTCGTTTGTTGGTAATTTAGAGCGCCCCTTACAACATGAATACTGTCGTCACATTATGATCTTTTCCGACTCATATATATAATTCAGTGACACTGTGTTCTGCTGTTTTAGAAGATTTACTTACTATCTACCGTCCAAAAAATGCTGATAAACCATTAACTACATGTTGCAATCGTGTTGCTCTTGTAAATCAGGGGTTCCTACGTGTTGCGCTGATGCCTCTCCGATGTGATTTTATTTGGGGTTCTCTTTATGAAAAACGACCATTTTTCATAGTTTCAAATGTGTGTCTCCTACTTTCCTACCCAGATCATGACATTTTTTTCCCAAATGTGTAGGTTATAGCACAATTCGGTGCCACAGTTAATTTCTTGCGAAATGCAGCTCGAGGTAAAATAATACAACAATATAATCATAGCAACGTTATTGTATTTTTATTTTTTTGAATTGAATCCTTTTTTGTGCTTACACAGTAAACACATGATCTCAACACTTATAACTAAAAATATTCTATAAATGAAAATGGATATTTACTCGAGTTATAAAAATGTTGCTTGTGCATATTTTGTTTTCAATCGAGGCAAACTTATTGTGGATTCATTGGAGTAACAGTTAAAGTGCTCAGTATGATATTTTGAAGATTCGAGTATTTAATAATATCACTTGTGCTGAGATATTGTGCATTATGCCTTAAGTTTTTAAGATTTGGGTGCCCTGTTTCACCGCAATACATTCTGCCAATGTGCAATAACTTCGTTTACTTACTTTCCTTTATACAAACTGATACATACGATTTAGTTACATTAATCTAAAATATTGCTATCTTTTTCATTTTAGTCTAGAAATTGTCGAATGATGTTTGGGCTATTTTATTCAGCAATGCTTTACTTTCTTAGCCTTCACTTAGGTTTATGAAATAATTGGACGATAAAAGTTGAGTGTGTAGACCGTTGAAGAAATGCAAGTGCTTCGACAGTGGCTAACTTCAGTGTATACTTGACATCGACAGAATTCAGACAAATAGCCTGAGGCAGTCATATCCAAATTATCTGTAAAGGTTAAAATAAGTGAAAATGCGATTATTAATGAAAATTTTAGTATGTAAAGGAAGGATAATTTTATAATGGAAAAGACTAGATATCACATGGTTTGAGCTATATGTATATATTACTCTTGTTTCTTACTCTTGTACGTACAATTATAATAAATTTGTCAAAATAATACCTAAGTAGGTACATACGTTGTGAACAGCTCACGTTAATTGAATTTCAAGTCTTGGTGGTTGTTACAATGATCGCATTTAAATATAATTTCAGTAAAACGAGTGATTTAGGCATTATAATATAAAACCTACGCAAACTACTCGAATGTAGTCGTGCACCTACGTATTGTGTGCGATATATCTGTGGTCGCTTTATATCACTCGCCGAATGACATGAAATCAATAAAACAAATATTTACAATTCTATAAGTATTATACCTACTAAAAGATCAAACTTTAAAAACAGGACTATTATTTTTAGTTTTGTGATATGCCCGCCACGGTCAATTAAACAACAAGAATTACGAGTTAGGCACCTGCACTACTGCTGGCCACACGGCCACAATGTAAGCTTGCCCAACAATTATACCTGTTTGCAATAATTCTCTACTTTTGTCTTGATTAACGAATTGCAAACTATCAATTTCTATACCAAAGCATAATAAATTCGCATTTAAACAATCGTGATTTCGAAATTTACCGATAATATTTTTTACAGTTGGTCAGTCGAAAATATTGAGCATATACATACATAATTATTTTAACATATTATAATTTATTTATATTGAACAGTGGATAATTTATTGCACAAATCGTCGATCCTAATATACTAAGTGTATGCTATGGCGGAAGTTACTTAGAGAACGAGTAAAAAAAACAAAACAAGGGTCTATTGTGTCGTTATACGTAGCTTAACTCTACACCGTCATCAGCAGTGAACTAATGATGCGCTTGTTCGCTGTCCTTGACGTAACAATACACAGTGCGGACGACAGGGCGTGTCGCGTGAGAGCTGCGCGAGCGTACAGACCGCAGCGCAGGCGCCGCGAGCGCTCGCACGCAGCCCTCCGCGACAAGCCGCGTGCCTCCTGACGCAACGCGCCGTATTCCTCCGTATCAGACGCTTCCATGCACGCACATAAATAACTACACCTTATCATACCTACCTATCTATTTGTTATGAGTAATTTATTCCAATTTCTTTAAAGCGTACATTTTTATACTTATTTTTAGGAGGTCCTTATCTCGATATCCGAATAAAAAAAGTTCTGCGTTACAAACAATAGGTACAAAAAGTGCGACGTGCATGCAAGGAAATATCTAAGAGCACATTTGACACAATAAGTAAACCTAATAACGAACATAATTCTAAACAGTCTTGGTTTTGACTGGTCAACTACATAGGTGGGATTACTCAAGGAACCAATAAGTAAATTACATATTATTATGCTTGTGAAATAACAAACACAATCATTGTTATCTCATAGTGAATTGTAGAAGGTTTAAAAAAATACATACAAAATTATAAAAAAAACTTACTCAATATTTGAGTGAGGTTCAAAACAATTGACTGAACCTTTGCGATTACTTTGGGCATTGACACTTCAAGTCGCATCGTCACATCAGGTAAGTCATCATCAGTCACACAGGAATAAAAAATAAGTTAGTCATCAATTTATGGAATACTTAATATAAACGTGGGAAGTTCCTAAGTCGGCAGTGTCTAATGGCGACAGTGTCGAGTGCCTCACAAGTAGTCACAAGCACTGACAAACAGTTCTTCAGAACCTCAATCATACCACACCACACCTAAATAAATAAATGTATATAATATCTAATATGTTTTTACATATGTACAGTTGTTCCTTTTAAATTATTGTAACTACATAAATAAAAATAAAAATAAATTTGTACTTGTAAAATAATAATTCATTTAAAAATGTCAAACAAAACTGAGTTTACACGTTTTGTATCAATCTAAATTATTTCTAAAATCTACTTAATGATTATTTTGTTGTATATTATAAACGAGCAGCCGGGACTGGCGCCCGAATACGCAGTGGACGCCCGGCCGTGGCGCCCGAGTGTGGCGCCTGCGGCCCCGGGCGGGGCGTCGGGCGCGGGCGAGCTGCTCGCGCACTCGACCACCAGTCGCGGCTGCTCTTTTAGTAAATCGTTATTCGTAATTAGTTACAATAATAACTACAATATAATGTTGGTATGAGCGGTGTCGTGGATGCTTCCCCGCTCATACCTAAAGCGTTAAGGTGAACGTCTCTCGCACTGGCTGCTCGCCGGGCAAACGCCCACATCACTTTAAATATAAAACAATATTTTGATCTGTATATGGCACATTCTGTTCATAGTAATCACTTTCAGCATTCAGTACCTACATTAGCCTAACGGTAATTGTATGTATATTCAATTAGAATAAAAATGGAAGTGCCTGTGTTTTTTTCACTATGCATGCATGATCATGTTTTGCCACGTTTATTTACTAAAGCGTCCGAGCCGTCGTGCGTGAGGTTACTTCGAACAATTAATTGACATATTTTATTAGATTGGAAAGCAGACAGTGCGAGCATGAAACGCCACAGCATCCACTTTTATACGTACATTATTACAGTCGCAAATATTCTTGTGCGACTTAAGTCATCATTTTCTAAGTTTCTAGTATTTATAATAACGGTTACCGGCGGCGTGGTCGTAACGCCAGTGACCTGGTGGGATCTTTTAACACTACATAAACAGTGAACGTACCAAATCAATATCTACTTCCGAATAGCCCCCGTTTTGTGGATTCTCGGGCTCTATTTGATGATGAATTTTACCGACTTTCAAAATTGATTGTCGGTCATCGTTCTTGCCCGATATTGTATAATTAATGCTCAAGCTAAAGTGTTATTCAAATTATAATGATTTACTTGCAGAAGTAAAATTCGGAAAGTTAATATTACTTCACCACATCTAGGCATGTAAAAGATGTAGCGCAGATCTATAAAACTGAGGGGGTCGGTGGGGAGTAAAGCGACCATTTGGAGCTCGTTGCTCGAAATGATCGGAACGTAGCGGTCAGCAGACAGTCTCAGCGGGCGCGGGCGGCGAGTGCGCCAGCGCCGCCAGCGGTGACAGCGGAGACAGCGGCGACAGTGGCGACAGTGGCGACAGTGGCGACAGTGGCGGCGGTGGCGCCAGCGGCTCCGGCGAGCGACGCCTCAGCGCCTGGCGCTTGCGGAACTCGAGGAACTCTTCCTTCATGGCGCGCACTCGAGCTTCTACATCGTCGCGGGTGGGTCGCGCGCGGGTCCGCTCCGGCGTCGAGGGCGTCGGCGTGCGCGTGGCGCGATCCCACTCGTAGTGCACGTCCACCGAGCCCGCGTCGCCCACCTCGCCGGAACCCGGCCGCGGCGGCGGCGCCGGCGGTGGCGGCCGGTACGGCGGCGGGCGCCACTCGGCCAGGCTGCCTGTCCGGCTGCTGCGGTTGTGTTGCGAGGACGAAGCGTTTTTGCTGCCGAACCCGCTGGACGACGAGCGGCTCTCGGGCGAGGCTTCGTGGGGAGGCGGCGGCAAATCCGCGACGGCTCGCGGGCGAGCGTGCCGCGGCACAGGCCGAGCGCGCGGTCTGGCCAGGGGCCCGGAAGTGGCGCGCGTCGGGTCGTGTGCGCTCTGTCGCAGCGATCTCAGGCGGAAGGGAGACGGAGGCGTCGGGAACGAGCCGTCGGCCGAGCTCGGGAAGGGCACGGAGCTGAGGTCAGACACGTGTAGCGGCGACCAGGGCGTCCAGGCGGCCGCCCACGGGGGCCACGGCGGCCACGGCGGCCAGTGCAGCGCCAGCGCCGGCGACGACGCGCGGAACAGCGGCGGCGCGGCGGAGGGCCGCAGCGGCGCGCGCAGGCGCGGCAGGAAGCCGCCGTCGTCGGAGGAGGAGGGCGCGGGCGAGGGCGCGGGGGACGCGGCGGGCGCGGCCGACACGCGCCGCACCGACACCCAGTAGCGCGCCTCACCGCCGCAGCGCGACGCCGGCCACACCCAGTTCGCAGTAAACCGCAAACACTGCACTATACTCGATATTCCGCGTTCTCTAAATCTGTGTGAACACAAAAAACTTGTTAGCTAACAACATAATTATTATATAGCAAATGACACCACGGTGTGACAAACGAACACAACTATTATCGACTTATTTTATGTAAGTAGGTTGAGGTTTGAGAAAACTGACCTGATTTCCTGTTAAAGCAGCATGAATACAGTAGCGAGTATAAATTAGAATTGTTCAAAAGGACCAAAAAAGTCAATTATTTATGTACATATGTAGGTACAAGCACATATTACTCACTTCTTAAAAGGCACTTGAGTGCTATCAGCGGCGCGGAGGTCTGTCAGTCGCGCGGCTACCATGTTGTATGCTGCAATCGGATAATTTCTGAACATTAACGTAGTGGAGTGGTGCTCCGCCCCGAGCCCAGCCACGGCCGCTGCCCGCCACCCTCGCTACGCTACCACCACCGCCACCCTCGCTATGCTACCACCACCACCACCCTGGCTATGCTACCACCACCACCCACCATATTGTCAACTAAAACACAACGAGCTCTGGAATGGATTGTTGGATGTTATTGTAGGGATAATTTTATACCACCGGCAATGATCAGTGGTGTTAGTTCTCTATAGTTATCGATTTTTAAGTAAAATATATGCCAATAAAAAAGATAAAGAGATTTCGAGCTTTCAGAGTAGAGCTATGGAGCATCGGTGGTTCTTTCCAGAGCACGTCCTTATGACGATGAAACTATGCAATAATGACGTGATGATGGCTAAAAGCAGAATATGGGTCGTCATCACTCACACAATTGCAATGAGCTTGATACCCAACATGCATAACGATATTTTCTGTGCTTATAGTGGGATTGTCGTATGGTACTTACTGCGTACTTAAATACGTAAAATGTTCTATCGTATACAAACCTCCTATATGTCCCATGTGTATTATGATATCTATGGTGCCTTGTATACTAACTTGACTAACTTCACGAAGAATAGCAGTATCTGATATGTGATGTATGATATGAAGCATCGAGACAACTAGCTTTTACAGTTACTACTGCTTTATCTTGGACAGGGTCACAAGAAAAAATAAGAAATCTAATATTAATTTGGTTAGGTTTAAACATCTTGATATTTTAGGTACTAGTAGTTCTATCTTCAACTTATTGTTAGCACAACAATGCATAATTTACATAAACTAAACGCATGCAAAAAGCTTACAAAGGCAACACCAGTTTATGAGTGAATTAAGCAGATAATATACGAACGAATATGTAATTTGCCGACAATATGGTAAGTTATGTAAGGAAGTCTACCTGTCTTCAACGAACGCGTTATCTATGTAAAGAGCCTAGGGAACTTGTGTCGTTTATAATAATGAATTGGTAACTGACAATATTTTCGTTGCGAAATGACAGCGACAAAGTCAGGTATGACATTATCAGTTCTAGTGAACTGAAGGTAGGTCGTAAAGTTTCAGGGTTGAGTTATTTTCATCGCGAAATGTTAATTTTGTACTATGAATTGATACAAGTTTGAAGTATTTATTAGTTGTACCAGTAGGATATATCTAATATTTAAACTACTATTTTCCAGTCGGTGGAAACAGGCCGTCGTCTAGTTCGGTTACGTTCAATCATTTTATGCTTGAAGTATGCAAGGCGACACAGTTCGTTTCAACCCTCAAAGTTTTAGTAATATTACGGCATTAGTAAGTTCCACGAAAGCTAGCGCATACGGAGGCAAGATCGCGGGAGAACTAGCGCCGGCAGCGGGCTAGCGGCCGCTTGTGTGACGCGGCTCACCTTTCTCCTGCTTACGGCGTTTACGTTTGTTGCAGATCTTCACGGCGCACACGGACAGAATGATGGCCACAATGAAGAACAGGATCCCGCCCACCACGCCCGCTGTGATGGCTTTGTGCTTCACGCGGGCCGGCACCGGGAACTTCACCTCTTCAGAGCTCTCGTAACTGGTCGCTGAGTTGGCCAGCACTCGGAAGTAGTACGTACGACCACCGACTAGGTTTTTAACTGAATAGTAATAAAATAGAAGAATATTTAGTGATGTTGCTGTGATGAGAAATGTATTTTGTTTTGATCTGTTTCTGTTTAATTTGTAGTACACAGATAAAAATGTAGGTTAAGTTATTGTGTAAGTTAAAGAAAGGCTGGTTACTCGATCTCTATGATCTAAGTTATGTTGATAACTGAACTGACCAAGCTGAAACCAGATTATAAAAATTAATCTAAGTAGGTACATATATCTAGTCCCTAAAAGCGCAAAAACCTTACTTACATTCGATCTCATATTAGAATACTCAAGTGTAGTTTCGAAATAAATCGATTATTGGTCGATTGTATAATCTGCGTTTATTTTAGAAAATATTAATTAGAAAATATTAAATGGCAATTTTTTTTGCAAAGCCTGAGTTTTATTTCACGATTAAACAAAACACGACACAATATTTTTAACTATCTACGTAAATATAAATCTAGAAAGTATAATCAATCAAAATATAGTTAATCAAGTCCGAAGAAACCCTCATTGAAAATATGGAGTGTTGTTATTACAGAACAGCTTCTGTCACAATTTACCCAAGTAACTGGTCTCCTCGGGTCGTATCTGTCCGCGGTTGAGCGTCTTCCATTGCGCATCAGTGCGGTACTTGATGGTGTAGTACTGCACCAGGTGCGCGCGCTCCAGCGGCGCCTGCCACGTGATCAGGAACCCGTTGTGTACCTCCGTCACCGTCAGGTTGCGCGGAGGGCCGGACTTCGGACCTATGTTCACAAAGAGTTACAGTTTTCTGGTCCTTTGAACTAACGATAAGTAGGTGAATGTAATTTTATGTTTGTATGGTGAAAAATATTAACTAATTAAATAAATGTGAGAAAGTATTTTCATGGTATGAGCTGTAAAAATAATTTTATTATCTGCTAAAATAGTAGTGTAGTGTATAAGTTTTTCTCATTAAAATTATGAAAAGATATCAATGAGTATTTGGAAAAGAGAGAAGTACAGAGATAAGATGTTAACATGCAACTACTGATAATCATTAAAATACAGAATACAATAAAATATAAAAACACAACTAAAACAACGTAAATCATGCGCTAAATAAAACACAGAATCAATTCTAAGTATAGTTGTCTAAACGAGTCTACTTGAAGCAAAAATCTATCTACCTAAATGGATGATGATTACATGAGATGAGGTGAAGTGATAAAGTTAGTGATTACTGTGCAACATTTGTGGGTATATACCAGAGCCTTCGGGTGCATTTTGAAATATCTTTTCGTCTACAGGCCCCGCCGGGGTGGCTGCCGCCTTCGGTTTGGCGCCTACATCTACAAAAGGCAACCTTCAGTTAAACAACCCACCACAAATCCAACCAGAGCTTGGAACTGAAAAGTTTCTTCAAATATATCATAATTTTGTCCCTGTTGACACAAAAGTTATCAAGCTAGTCCACAACCCATACCTGTTATGCACACAGATAGCGTTTTTTTAAGGTTATTTCTTTTATCATGTTATAACACACACATGTTAAGTCCCGCCACACATAAATAAGTAAATAGGATAGCAGCACTCACCAAGAGTTCTTATTGTAATAGCTTTACTCATCATTCCTTCTCCTATCGTATTCTTGCTGTTTACTTGAAACTCATACGTTGTACCAGGCTGGAGCCGATTTATAGTGACCTGGGAATAGAGGACAAGTTCAGTTGTGGTGTTTTTCCAGAATTAATACTTCTTTGGTATGCGCCAATGAAGCTAAGCAAAGTTCAGAGTATATTTGGAAATTCGCGAAGAACACCTCGTTTTTCTTTGAAATCGTTCCATTAATGTTAGTCGTCAAGGATCCTTACTCAAATTGTCACGAAAAAAGTTCCCAAACCTAACGATAACATTTATCAGACAGTTCAAAGATCATCAATCATTTTGGTCCTTCGAGCCAAAAGTTCCTCGCTACGGCGTAGACCCTCTACGAACGACGACGCTACGAAATGATTTTCAAATACTTTTGGTAAAATTATGACAGCTACGCTTATTTTGAATTCTGCACTTAGACTTTTTATCCTTTACTTCGTCTTATTTAATTGTCATATTTGTTAGTATAGTAGCCAACAAAAGAAAGAAACGATTGATGGACTGCTGAAACGACGACGAGTAATAACGAACTATGGAAGAAGACGACATGCTGCGCCGATCCCAAATAAATTGGGATAAGGGTAGGAGAATGAAGATAGTGGTATAGTCAACCGCACGTCGCTGATAAAATCGTTCGTGTTTCAAAGGATACTGCCAATGTGAAGTTCATCGTACTTATTCGTTAAATAATGATGCAGCCAAAAAAAACTGCAAATACTCACAGAAGTAGCACCAGACGGCGTAACAGGAACTTTAGTCCATTCGGAGAAGCCAGCCTCCCTGTACCAGATTGTGTAGTCCTGCTTGTAGTCGGGTCCACCAGCGTACCCGGGTTGCCAGCGCAGCGTCACCTGGAACTCCGTCGCAGTGCCCGACACGTTGTAGGGCGCGTGCGGCTGAGTGCCCTCGATCACCAGCTGCGTGTCCGCTACTATTGTTGCCACCTGGACAGCAAGTTGGGAGTGTTATTTGAGTACGAAAACGATGGAAGTGTTATCGTGGTAAATGAGAAATACTATACAGTGAAGTAATTAAGATGTATTCATTCAGTTTAAAACACAAAATGTCTATAGAAGAAAATGATGAAACCCGCCGCCGCGTGCGCCGTGAGGCTGTCATTCGTATATCTTTGTTAAGCTCATAGCACACTAATAGGCATCACCTCACCTCATTTTTACTAGATGGACCGTATCCGCGCGCTGCCGTACGGTAAACACCATGTGTGAGTTGCACTTTGGAGTTTCAGAGAAAGAATCCCGAACGGCTCTATTTGAGATGATGCTGATCCCGTGCAGTGCTTCTGCCTAACTATGTGTTGACCTTTAGTCGTTACGGAATCCGAATTCCAAAAGTCTGATATCCAGTATTGATTCCTTGTAAGACAAGCGTGTTACCTCGTTGGAGGCGACGCATTGGTAGATGCCGAAGTCCTGGCGGCGCAGCGTGTCGATGGTGATGTTCCCGCCGAGCGCGCGCACGCGGCTCTTCTGCAGCGGCAGCCCGTCTCGCCGCCGCCACACCACGCTCGGCCGCTGCGTGCCCTCCGCCTCCTGCGCCTCGCAGTGCATCTCCACTGACTCGCCCACCTGCCAGAGACACAGCTACGCCATTAGTAAATAGCAAACATCAAACCTTTCTGTGATCAGAACAGCAAGTGCCACCCAAGGTGGCGAATTGCCAAACAACGTGGCAAGATGCGGTGTGGAAGATAGAGTAGATCAAAATGTGGAATGTGGAGCTGTAGCGCAACTTGAAAGGTTTTGGGTGTACGGAGTTGCAGTTAATTAATTGATCAACATACGACATAGACGAACTCAGTCATTTCAAATTCGAGCTCTGAAATAGTTGCTTAAATAGCATGTCTTTAAAAAAAAATGTTAACGAGATTTTTAAAATATCACGTCTCACTCTTAACCCAAATATGTATGTAACTAAAGGGTGTATATATATTTTAGAGGATGGTTTTAATATCCATGAAATTGGCGAAAGTCATGGCCGAAGCTGAAGGTTGCTAGTAAGGGCCGAAATTTATAGAATGCGTGAGACCGCGACGGAAGAAGCAACGTGCGGGAGGCATTACAAAGTGTTATGCGAAGTTATATTATTCAGTTTTAATCCTTCACTTTTAAGCTCCGGCTTCGGCTTCTACATGGCGTAATCAGGAGGTCCAATTTCCACATATTCTACGCAGTAACTCGGGCTGTATTTCGGTAATAATGCGTTGAATGTTGGCGTTCAAGTGCTCAATTGTTTCTGACTTAACGGCGGCGACATGTGACTTTTAGATATCCCCAGAGAAAATTATCAAATCGCACGAACGAGGTTAACAGCTCAATTTCGTGAAATTGTTCGTTCGTCGAAGGTTCAAAAAAGAAGTTGTTCAGAACCAGAGCACTTAGAACGTTATAGTCTTTAACTTTTCGTGCCTACATTTTTAGGCATTAATGTTGCAGACATATGTTTCAACAAGACATGCCTCGTGCGGCATGCCAAACAGGGTGCGATACGATAAGTTTACTCAAAGCCCAAAATCCAGCTGCGGTGGCCTCATGACCGAAATCATATTCAACCATAACAGGCATAAAATTATAGGGTAATTTAGATATTAAACTCGATTTGCTGTGTTTTATTCTGATTTAAAAATCTCCCTCTGCCTCTAAAAAAACACCAGTCATCTTTTTTTTTTCGTGCTTTCTTGATGGTGAGCTTAAATAATGTTAGTGGACAATGTCATACAGAAACGTTTGCATTACCTTTCTTTGGTACAGAGGCTCCGGTTCCACTGTGAACACTGGTGGTTTACGAACTAATACTTCCATCGGACCTGCAACAAAAAACCATCATTAGTTACATTCCTTTCAAAGCGAGGTTTTAAGTTTTTACTTTATCATAATTTTTAAGATCTGAGTCTTTTACCTGAAGATCCTTGAGTCCCTTGCGCGTTATAAGGAGTACAAGTATATCGACCCTGATGGTTCTGGTTGACCCTCGTAAACAGCAAGGAGCCGTTGTTCATGATCACGATGTCCTTGGTCTGGTAGGGCTCCAGCAGCCGCTTGTCCTTCGTCCACGTCACGTACTGGAGGGGAGGGTTGGCCTTTATGTAACACTGCACCACACCGGCCAGTCGGAAGGGGAGGTATTGCACGGTAGGAGTAAACGTTACTTTTGCTGGATCTGTGAAAATATCGTAGCGTTTAGTAGGTACAGATTCTGTTATCTGTATGGATTAGTCCGTGTAGTCTGGATTTCATTCGAATCCAGAAATAACCCGTTAAAATTATATTGTAACTGTCCTAATTTCAATTTGTCGAGACTCGACTTTTACTCGGCCCATGAAAACAAAAAGTACTCACATTCAACATTCAGATAGGCCGAAGCGCTCTGCGGGTCCCCAATGCCGTTGGACACTTCACACAGGTACTGCCCCGAGTCGTCGGCCGCCACAGGGTTGATGACGAGCGCGCCATCTCTTCGGATAGTGACCCTGGTCTCCAGGGCTGCCACCTCGGCCACTGGAGCACCCTCGCGGAACCACTTCACCGTCACGTTTCCAGGTAAGGCCTTCGCTTCGCATGAAAACTGTACTTTCTCTCCTTCTAGCTTCGTTTGGTTTGTTGGCGGCATCTGAAGAAGGAATTGAGAATTTATTTTAACTGATAACTGGATTGGTAAGTTTATATTTTTAAGATAAAAGTTAAAGAGATTTTTAGTTTATTTCGGAACATATTATGTAGGTACTCCACATACATTTTCTCGTATCCCTAATCGTATGCTTCCGTAAATCAGAACGGCACAAAACTATGAGTCTGCCCTTCTGATTTCAATTTTCAATACCAAAAGAATACGTTGCAGGTTTTGTAACACTTTGTTGAAAACCGTAAAGTTTTTTTTTTTTTTTTTGAATGCATGAAGACGTGGTTGTCTACCCATGAAATTAACTCGATGAATGTTATTTTCTAAACTAATCAACATCACACTCACAGTAATAACAGCGCCCCCAGCGATGATGACGCGCGCAGTATGCGACACCTGCCCCTCGCCATTCCTCGCGATGCAGGTGTAGTCGCCGATGTCCTCGTGGCGAATGTTGCTGATGCGCAGCTCGGTGCCGTCGTTGAA
Source organism: Noctua comes (assembly GCA_963082995.1). Lineage (NCBI taxonomy): Eukaryota > Metazoa > Arthropoda > Insecta > Lepidoptera > Noctuidae > Noctua > Noctua comes. The sequence continues at coordinate 6,628,184 of OY720277.1, forward strand.
GATGCCGACCGTGCCCGAAGGCTCCACCGGATTGGCGTCCTTGTACCACAGGATCTCCGGCGTGGGTGTGCCCTCCGCTTGGCAGTTGAGGATTATGGCGTCTCCTGGAAGTACAGGTAAGTGTGAGTTATACTTTTTCTTGCTTGGTATAGTTTTATGGACGGTCTACAATGTCGATTAAAGAAATGATGAATCTATATCTTATATCTACAAGATGGAAGGGACACTGACACTAAAACGTTTACCACGTACTCAGTACGTAATTCTGAAACGATAAAATATTTCAATGTGGGCCCCATTGAAATTTTTTATCGGTAAAAGAAAAACTTGCTGCTCCATACATTTTGACCGTGTAGGTATTGCAGTTTTGAAATTGTTGAAACAACGAGGAACAGTGATCAATTAGATATTATTTTCTGAATGCCTTATCGCTTCAATTTTACCCCACAAGGTCATGAGATCTACCTTTAAATTAGTGAAATTATAAGCTTAATATTTGGAAATGGTAATAGTCGAGTCAACTTACCTAAATTAACGTAAATAATGTCTTCCGGTGTGATGGAGAAGCGTGGTGGCGCGTGCACGTCCAAGTGGAACCATGTGCCATTTTTGTGCTGATTGGGTGACCGGTTGAGGAACACCACCTTACACTCGTACCATCCCTGGTCAAACAGTAAAAAAAACTTAACAACCCTGACAAAAAATCTGAATCTCTCACTTTTTATATAAGCATTCACGATGTATGTGTTATGAATGATTAAGTAGTTGGAGGTTACCTGGTCAGACTCCCGAATATTGGTGAGGTTGAGGCTGGCGGCGCCGTAGGGCGAGTCGGGCGCCACTCGCGACACGCGGCCCTCGTACCCCTCGCCGCTGTGCGTGGGGTAGCTCTCGTACCAGATGTAGATCGGGATGTCCTGTCCCTACACACACACGCCCACATGTTAACAACTGAGCCAATCTGGTGCGATATCGTTAACTCTACCACTTAGCTTACATACAGCTAAATACTTATATGCTAAATACATTTCGCCGCATAACTGGTTGTGGCGCTACACATTTCCAACTCTGTTTAAAGCTTTCAAGACGATGCGATGCGTTTTCACAAAACACAGACAGAATCAGATGCTTAATCTTGTAACGTGACGTGCAATTCAGTCACAATTGCACGCGGTAGTCATTTTGGTTTTGTGGTTACAAGATACAAAACTAACTACATAAAGAAAGAAAACTACTGAAACATGCAAGGATGATAAACAAATCATGAAACTGATTACGTGTACCTACGCATATTACTGATCTTACTAAGCTTGAAGTTCGTAAGTCGCTGTCGTTGTATTTATGTTCGAAGGCGTACATAATAAATTATGCATTTTCAAACATCATTATAATATAACGAACGCTTAGTCAATATTCAATACGTTACAATCGTGCATGCAGAAAGTGAAAACGGGGAAACTTAAGCGTTTCTACAGCATGCTACAAAGTAGATCAACTGTGCAGTCACTTGAATGAGTTACAATACAAAGTATGTCAAGTAAGTTGTACATGAATCTACTATTGCCGACAGAGCGTGGGAGAAGCCCACAGCCACAGGAAGAGAGAAACAGACAGAACCGCCGCCAGTGCGCGAGAGTGCGCGTGCCCCGTGTCAGCCGTGTAAGCGATAGTGCGCGAGACTATCTCAGAATAACAACGGTGCACCCAAACAAAATAATAGAGGAAAAAATCTTATTGTACATGTAAAGTGGCGTGTATGTGTATGTTCGTATCTAACGGGGGTCTGCTGCTCTCTCGGACTCGCTTTGAAGGCCTTTATCACTGTGGGTATGTCGAGCCGGTCTGTGACGAGCGCGGTAGGTACACGAGGCAATACGCAGAAGAGGCAGAGATACACAAAAGGCGTGCGGAGGGCGCGCGCGGGGCGAGGGCGCTGGGGCGGCGCCCCCGGCCCGAGGCGCCCGCGCTTTACCACTAGCACGGGACAATACGAGGTGTCGTAGCCGACACAGACGAGATATACTTTACATTCTGCGGGGCGCGTCGCGCGGACGAGCCGACCTCTACTGAACAGAAACACACACACGGTAGATGAGCAGCGTTGTATTGTAAGAGTGGAGTGTGGACCGTCGTACCGTTTCGCCTACCTTCTTCTCCCACTGCAACACGTACGGCACCGGGATGTCTTCCGGAAAGTCCACTTGGCAGTTGAACACCACGCTCTCGCCGAGGATCGCCGTGATGTGCACAGCATCTTGGTGGTCTTGGTGGCAGGTTACTGCGCGGACAAAGCGAATCAAATACGTTAGCTGATGTGATGCTGAAACTTGATTACTGCCAGATTAACAGGAGCCAGATATGGTTAAATTTCTTATCCTCATTGATAGCCAAGCCTGTAATAGAGAAGTGTAACCAAAGATTTGTTACTGGACTGATAGTTAAGGGGGTGGTCAGCATAATATACCTGGCAGGTTCACTAGCAGCAGTAAGAGCAAGCCGGCGGCGATGTGCGGCGGTTGCACGGCGCGCCAGCCCATGCCTGCGCTCCCATGTCACGGCCGCGCGCGGCGACTCATCGTTGATGCATCACCTGACAACAGACAACAACCTTATTGTACCAACTGCCTTACGACAAAAGATCTTGACAATACAACCCAGTTAAAAGGGTTATCTGAAAGGTACAAAACAACAAGAGGCTTTGGTAGAACCAGGTTGACAATTTATTGTTTGCACTATTTCGATTTTCTACATCGAAAATTGTTCAAGATCGAAACTGGATTTTCTTCCTTTTATCAGCAAACATTCTTTCTTGATTCCTGGCTCAGAAGTTTTTCAAAAAACCAAATGTTCAATTTTGGTTTTCTGCTAAATTGCGGACATGGTTTCTTTCGTCACTTTGTCGTAATATCTGTAGTTTCGAATTTATTTAAATGTGCATCGAAAATTCTTAGTTCACTTATGCAGCTGACGTATATTCCCCCCACTTACATGCAGCTGACATTTTTTTATAATCTAATAATCGTCCTATAAGGTTTTGGCGCGGTATGAAATTCCTCTTTTGTTAGAATTTTTCTTACAACTTTGACATGCTGCAACTTTGGATTCCCCCATGGGTGTGGCAGCTGACTTTCATTTGGATGACACAACACACTAGAAATAAGTTTCATTCGGCATAAAATTACCCGCAAAAATTGCGCGCAGTCGCCCATAATATGAGGCCCTATTCCAGTTTATAAAATCTGAAAATCAGAATTTTTTCGCGGTTTTCTTATGTCTTTAACCCTCGCCGAAAGCAACTGGGGGTACTGTATTTGTCATGCATGTTTTACTCTATATTTTGCCAGAGTAATCATAAATGCCGCAACTCATTTTAAATTCCATAAATAATCGAGCGACGAATGTCTGTTCAGACAATTTCCTATGCTGATGTGCTTTAGTTATTTAGTATCGCATTAGAGCTTGTCATTACCTTGTCAATGCCATGTTTGTCCTTCGAGGGGAATCGTTTAAAGGGCCTTTAGGTATCATTTCGAACTACGTAGGTAATATATCTACAATCGTTGACAGTAGTACCTTGTGTATACAGTGAAACTATCCTTTATTATACCGAATGTGATATATTCAATTATTCATGCTCAATATGTCTGAATTTACCGTGTAAATAGGGCGATATCGTGCACGATGAAGAACGCTATTAAGTATACACCACACATATAGATACCAGAACCAGGCGTTGTAATTTGCAAATGTGTCTAGCGGACTATGAGCTATAGGAGCTCGGCACAAAACAAGAAACTCGCCCCTAATCATGAAGGACGGAACTCGTTATGACCTTTTGAAGTTAAATATAAAGTTGTTATGAAGGTTCGTCACTGCAACTTTGTAACAACTGTATATTTTAACTTACTAGGTAGTAATTTGGTTCGTCAGTTCCCTGTCTATCAACCCCTTATTATCTGTTTGTTAAGTCTAAAAATTCGTGGGAATATTACCAGCTGTTCATATTTTCTATTTTCCAATATTCTAAAATTACTCGCGAGGTCGGATCCAGTGAAGGCAACATGCTTGTATTAGAAAAAAACCCTGATATAATCGTCGCTGAAACGTGTTTGTTGAAGACTTAACTCCTTGTTAAATGTGTCAATTACCGGGGGATTTGAAGCGACGCCAATTTGCAAACATAGATGAAAATCAACGTAAATATAGCCAACGTTTTGGCAGTAGGTATATTTGAAGGTTTTTTCTTAATGTAGGGTTTGTTTGGTTATCACGTTGCTAACCAATTGATTAATTATTCACGATTTAAATGACTCATTTTTTAAAAGCGTTAAGTATTAAATGAACAGTTATTTGATGTGAGAAAATGAACTCAAATAGAATTATTTCCAAAATTCTTGAATATTAATCTTTATTTTAACTTTGATGGATCTACAATTATGTAGATTTTATTGCGTACCAAGCTCCTGTAAAGAATCCGTACTGCAATAATAAATTATCATTACAATTTTAGTTAAAAGCCAAAGTAAGTAATTACGCAGTTAACTACCTTCGTATATAAATATCATACATATTAGCATAGCCGATAAGCTAGGCGGTGTATGAGAGGTGGGTGGCCTTTGAACCGCGCTCGTCCTTGGACTATTTCCCGTGGCTAGTAATTGCACTGCATCACGACATATAATCGACCTACACCCCGGCCCCTACCGCCTGCCATAGTCGTCAATATTCTAACGACGCTTACATGCTAAGCTTTTATTTATGGTACCTGTTTGTTGCATTATACTTAGAACCACACATTGACGTTTCTTTTGATCGTGAAAGAACTTAAGTTTAACTTAGTATACGATTATTGGTGTGTGATCTTTTGTTCTTGAAAATAGTGAAAAAGCCCACACACGGCTTAAAAAGTTGATATTTCTATTAAAACTAAAAAGTTTATGCTGTGAGGTGTGAGACATGTGCAAACTTGCAAAGTGATGCTATGACTATAATTTTCTTTACTCAAAATTAATGGCAGCAGATTCTCGGCCTGAATAAGAAATAACGACAAAAAATAAAATAAATCAACATAATATTGAAGGAAACCGCTATCCTTTTTGAATAAATATTACATTTAATAAAACGATGATTTCGGAAGGATTCAAAAGCAGTTTTATTAATGAAGATATCTGAAATTTACTTGTGGGTTTTTGGTCAGATGGCACCCCTCTATATGACACCCCATTGTAGTAAATGAGTTTCGATACAACTGTTTCCTCAAATATGAATAGGGTGCTCGGGTGCTCCTATCATCATTACCATGGCCTTTTGCAAATGTGCTTCTAAAAATGCACCTTGTGGAATAACGAAAATAGGGTTTGCGACTTTGATCAAATTAACATGAAAGGTTTCTTGCACGATCTAGGTCGTTACCTCAAGGTTTTTGTTTCCATTTATTCATAGTAGGCAGTTAAGAACATAATGTCCAAGGTTGATAAATGGGTTAATAACACATCAATTAAAAAAGTAGCGTTTTGATTTAAAATACTTTTGCGTTGGTCAGTTGCTCTATCCTCAGCTGGTACTACGGAATGTTAATACATTTTAGGATAACGTTACAGTGCCGAAGTCCACGTGTCATTTAGTTTTTAAATAGTTAAGTCTTTTATTTGTAAGAATCAACATTAATGCGGATTTTTAGCCTTCTTGGGCTTCAACATCCTTAAATATTCACGCTGCAGAATTAGGTTAAAAAATTTGAATAAAGAGGTAAAACACTGAATTTTTATCGAGGTCTATTGGCATAAAAATAATTTTATTTGGTTTTCATGTAAAACTAAGGGATGATGACATACTGAGCGCTGGTAAAAATAATTACAAAAATTAAGAAAGCACACTTCAATTTTGAACGTTGCTCTTTCCACCTCGGAAATTCACTAAACATGTGCTCACTAAATTACTGGAGTTTTAACTTAAAAGCTATTTCTACTATAAATGTAATAGTACCTATTACGTTACGAAGCCTGGGAAATCGTTAACTTTAATAACTTAACGCCACAGAGATGAAGTCGAGGTGTCGTGGAAAACTACGTTATCTCTTTTGGTAAGATGCCCGCCATTTAATTTCAGGGGAATGTTTTTACAGTTCTGGTAATAAGATATTCATTTGATGGGTTTGTAGAGGAATATATAAAGAAAAAATATCACTGATCGGGAACAGAGAACTATCTGCATACGAAATCAGAAGAAATTGCTATGAGTTGTAATAAATTACCGTTATCAAAAGCAAGATAAGAGCACAACGTGGCAGATGTTGAGCACGGGGAGCAAGAGTCGTGACGTGCTCCGTGCAGGGACCAGTGAGCAGCGGGAGCAGGCAGCAGGGCCGCGGGCAGGCGAGCAGGCGGGCAGACGGCGCGCGTGCGGCCGGCGGAGCGGTCAGCGGATGCTGCGGCACTCGGGGCTATCGATTTTCCTACCTTATCGTCGCGCGGTACGAGCGAGTGCGGGGGCGCGCGGCGTGCTTGGTCGTGCTGACGGGGACAGTGCGGCGCTCTCGTAGGGTGCGGGGCTCCGTCATCTGTGGAGGGCGGTCATGGGCTCGCGGCGGCGGAACGCGTGCGAGGCGTCGCGCGGCGGGCCGGGCACTGCCCGCCCGCGCCCAGCGCGTATTGATCGCTGCGCGCGCAAGCCGCCGCCCTCGCACATGAATGGTCCCCGGTGGAAGCTCACGTGCTCGCCTCGCTCGCGGCCTGGCCTGCTGTGTGACCTCCGCGCCACCACTACGTCCTCGCTGCATGTCGATACTCCCCACGCTCATATTACTGGCTGATCATTTAGCCTAAAAATTAGGTTACCCACATCGTTCCCAATAATGTGATCAATTTTTACAACCCAATTTAGTTTACTCTTTGGTGGAAATGAGATTAAAATATTCTCCGTAAATTAAATATGATAGAAATAAATGTGTTGCTTTTTATATCGTTTGGTTTATTTATGATATTAAATAAGAGTACAACTGCATGACAAATGGCAACTACGGTCTCGGATAGCTTATAACAATTTTGCATAATAAAGTTTAAAACATGACAATAGCGTTGTCGTCGATGTCTTCTATAGGAATCATAATGGAGCATTCAACGACAGGTTTATGAGAGTAGCGCGAGGGGCGTCGGTATTGAGTCGGCTGACGCTCAATGCGCCTATATTGCCAATATGCGCCTTAATGCGCTGTCACTGATCACAGCAAATCCCTTCCACAGTTTATACGGGCACTGATTACTCCCCGTAATACGCTACCAGATTCGATGACTACGCACAAAAATATTTCACCCACAATGTCATGTTTTGTGCCCGCAGCTTGACAAGTAATTCAAAGTTTATTTGTGTCATAATATAACATAGGCCTTTTGTAACCTAAAACAGTCTGTCGATAACCTAACGGTTAGAAAAACATTCAGGAAAAAATACAATTCGAATGGAAATAACTTTACTTTGTTTTGTGACGCGCTTTACGGCGCAGGCACTGGCTACGACAGCCACGCTAATTTAATTTTAGATATCCTTATTTGTTTCCCAAAATAGATTCAGAACAAAGTCTAATGGGATTATTTGAAGATTATGGTGACCTCATTCAGCCTAAAGCTCATTCAGCGTCAGATATCTTGTTACCTACCTATTTATTTATTTCATGCTGAAAAGATGCAACACCATCTACTTAATTAACGAATACGTGGCTGGTAAAACTTTGTATTGATTGAAATAGTTTCAAAATATTCAGGTGTAAAATAAGCAAAATTTTCCACAGCTAGAAATAGCGCTGAATTTGACTGTGTCTACGAGCCCCGCTACGCGTTGCTACGCGGCCTACGCCGCCTCTACGATATTGTTACACATTTTCTAAGAGCTTTGTAATTAACAGGTGCTGAATTTATTGAGTAGGTATTAAATAAAATGTGTATTATTTATTAGGAAACGTGCTTTTACAGAAAATTATACAGATTCATTTAATTTTAAAAGACTGCTAAATTCAAGATTTTGATAGATATCAAAAACAAAATTCTATAAAAGTATTTCTTTGAGTTTAACGAGGCAATTAAGTACGATCGTTTTCCGTTCAAAGACATAGATAAATGCGAAGAATTAAAACGTTCCCTGTTTTATACAATAGGGAGTAACTTTTTACTGTATTTATATTTTTAACTAAGCAATCGCTCTAGAACCGAGTTCGAGAAAATACATTTTGCTACCCTCCCCTCTTGGGGGCCGTATTTCGAAAAATCTTTTCACTGTGCGTGCAAAGAATACATTGTGATTAAAGACTTATTTTAACGCTTTGACAGCTTCTTTCTATCGAACCTTTATTTACCTACAGCCAACGGCTAAGAATGAATATGAATACTTATCCGATAGCAGGTCATCGCTTACATAGTTGATCAAAATGTCTTCTATCATTTAGTATAGACTTATATAGGCGGCAAATACAAAACGTAATTAAAAAACAGGTTCAGAAAGAAATGGGCAAGCATTCACTGATCATAATCGCTAAAAGATCTCAGATTTTTTCTTTACGTCACGATCACACGAATATAATATCTACAAACGAACTATGCTCAAGTAAGTGTGACGTGTGAGGTGTCAGTGCACACTTGCACAGCCGTGGAGTGTTGCCAGCCAGTCAGCCAGCCCGCTAACGTCTCATGAAAGCCTATCACTACACTCGTACACGCGAATATCATACGTTCTCACAAGTGCTCGAAACGCTTTTCTGCACTCCGAATAAAAATACAACACCGCATTTTATTTCAAAACAAGAACCTTTATTTAAATGCACATTTGCAATGCGGTTTTTTGCTAATAAAATAAGCATTTTCATTTTTGAGCTCGTGGAATTAATGAACGAATGAGTATTTTTCTAGAAACATTTCCGTGAGATAATTGTAAGCTTGGAGACGTTTCATAACTGTTACACGTATTATTTTGACGTCTCATACAAAACTGTTAATAGGATATATTGGTAAGTACGTATTAGGAGATACACAAACGTAATCCTTTTCGTTGACAGTTCCGTCATTATTTTCAAGCTAGTGTAGAAAAAAGATTACCTTCTCCAGTTTCTAAGCGAACCCTTCCGCGACTGTGTTGCGGCAGAAATATCATGTAGGTACACACTACATACATATCCAGCTATTTCGTGACCGGAATGAGTGATGGAAGACGGGAACCGGTCGGGTTGGCGCAGGAAGGGACGCCCAGTAAAATGACTTTCTCACCGAAAATACTACACGCCGCCTTTTATATTTTATAGACATTTCATATCACCATTTCTGTTCGAGGCGCCCGAAATATAATAAATAGTTGCCGATAAATTTGAAGTATACGTGTGTATCGTGCCGCTCTCACATATTTGTACACACGTAGCTACCAATAGCAGCAGAACATTCATCAGGATATGCGAGTAGGTAGTTTAGCAGTTAAATGTTCAAAAGAACGAGTTATACAGTGATATATCACGTGGCATTACTGTAATAGACACGTCGCTTCATAAATCCATGAACACTGCACTACAGATACAAAGTTTACACTGGGTACTGAAATGCAGAATGCAGTTAAATAATGCAGCAAGCGACCGTGCGGTGTCGTTCTCGCGTTGCCTGCGATCACTGGCTCCCTTTATCATACAGCACGAGACCTAGCTTTAATATCCACCAAAGCCTATTAGATATCTGTGCGAGTAATAGTACTAACAATCAACTTTAGTTCCAATGTTTCGTGCTATCGTGCCGGCAAAATTATTGTATTAATATTGTAGCATTCGTGATCAATATCAAAGAAAAAGTACAAAACTGTTATTGTTCACCGAATATACAATGTATACGTATAAATACTGAACACGTAAATCAAATATGAATGTAGAGATAGCACACGGCGTACATGCGCGTTTAGTTTACGCGCCGATTACGTGTTCAATATATGTACATGGTATTCAAAAAGTGTGTCGCCGCAAACGCCGACATTTTCAAAGTATTAGTATACTGAATAAAATCTAAGTTTGAGTTTAAAGGTTTAAGAAAGTTACCCGCGTGAACGAATCTTATTACTCTTTTGTCGCGGCATGCAAGTTTAAAGTAGAGAATTCAGAAGAGCGATCGACAAAGTTGTGTCTGTTGCGACCAAAGCGGATTACTCGTTCAGCCTTCCCCACTCCGTGGCTCCCGGGAATATCGCAACGATAACGCGATTATTTGAGCTCGTCCGAGTTGAGGGGACACACTATCCGTATTGTACGCCTTGCCCGGGCTCATGTTGGCCAGCTGAGTGCCACTAGTTAGCGTTTCGCATTCGAGTGTGACGTCAACGGGTACCGCACGCGGCCAACTTGATTCCGTCCAATTATACACTGGTGCTGCAGTTACGGCCAATTACGAGTTTGGGGGACTTGCTATTGGCTCTATGATACCCGAATCTAATTACGTGTACGTTTATGTAAGACCCTAACAGCCTTAGTGCTGGATGTCTAATGGAACAGTCTTGTTTAAAGTTCTGTGTATCTGTTGTTTAACCCCCACCGCTCACATCTCCATTTATAAATAAAGACAAAGATTTGTGCTCGGCCAGTGCTCTTCACTAACGTCACTCAACGCCAAAACATAAATGTGCCAAATTGAGCGCAAATATTCACAAGACCCTTATCTCTGTGTAATGAAATGAGTGGCGTGTATAAATTGCCCTGTAGCCCTTACATCTGCACTACCACTAACAATAGGTAATTGGTCGAAGCCTTCTGGGCCAGTTTCTGACGTATTAAGTAAATTGTTCGATACCTCACTGCTAGTTTCTTTTATAAGCTTTTATTTAAGTTGCCTTGATACTTAGGTAAAATCTGAATTTTAAACCAGTTACCCAACCGATTGAGCTGAAATTGTGCACAGACCTTTGGTTCTGGAGACAATACATTTTTATGACAGACATGACTTCATTATGCAGCCAGGATCGCCTCGGACAAGAGAGCACTCCGCAACGGCTAACAGCAGGGACACGAAACTTTGTATACGAGTTCAATGTTGATAGATAAACCTATTTTTTTAAAATAAATGCTGGTTTTTGAAAAAAATTGAAGTTTAATTTGTTATTAACGTACGTGGCCACGTATGTAGCCTTGAGCAAGACATTCCTATTAGTTGATATTGTAATTGTCTGGAAGTGGTAAAATGGCATAAATTACCTATTACCAATATAGATCACATTTTTCATAATTACAAAGATAAAAAAAATAAAATTGAACAGAAGTTTCACTGAAGTTTTAATAGAGCCTTAAAGAAAACTAATAAAGAATTGAACTTAAATATTTTTGCGAAAATATAATACTGTTGTTTAAGTGGAAGTATAATTAGCGGAGAGGCACCGAGCCAAAGTAGTTGAGTGGAGCGAAACAGCGGATAGTTCTGAAGAGAGAAACAAAGTCAAGTGGATATCTTACCAGTGCGCTCTGCATCGACCACTGCCAGGCGCCAAGCTCTGCAACGACGAAATACACTCTTCATTTTATATTTTACAACTTTAAACAGACGTATTGAGAACTGTATTACTTTGCGATTTACGAACCTAGGTTCATTTTTAATGGATGAATCGAATGGCGTTGGTTACTTTATAATATTCGTTTTCGTATAAGAGATTGTAGTAACATTACTCCCTCTACTTCTAAGAATCAGACCTACACTTTTGAGGACCAGGACATTATCATAAGTGGCAGTAGCGAAGGGTCAATTTTTGTAAGAGGTAAGCCGGAGTACATATTTTTAAGGTAATTATATTATTTGTCTATGGAATACTGACTACGCCATTTTTCAAAGGGAAACCGGTAGGAATCGAGTTCTGTGGAACCTTCGCCACTGATAAGTGGACCCTTTCCAAAGTTAAATCAAAATGTTTTGTGTTTATGAAATCCTATACTTATCTTAAACAGAAAATCCGCGCAAGTGAACATATAAGTACACGGATTTTCTGGCTCTTGTAAGTATTCTTCGAAACATAATAAATATTTTTCCTGCTTGCGTTCTATTGATATCTTGGATTCACACATACCAAACCGAAAGCTTATAAGCGCCCCACGTAAGTTTGATGCGTGCGTGATACTAATTGAAGAAGAATGTTGTTATTGTAGAAGGTACCTATGTATACATTTGTACCATATTGTTATGTTGTTCAATGCAGGTATGAGTAGGACGGTGGCGCCATTACCAATGTTTATAATTGATTGATTATATTTATTATTTGTTTTGAACCTAGACTAGGTTTAGAATAAAGAGAGATTCAATTCCTAAAACTCCTATGGGTTTAATGGATTTTAATTAAACGATTGCAACCTGTTTAACTTTCGACTATTTTCATGGCTTTAAAGCCAATTTGTTGCTACGAAGAAGGAAAATTTCACTTTTGTGTAACCACTGTGACTTGGTCTGCCAATGAGACTGTACGGTCAGCAACCGCACATTGTACCTTAGCCTAGTTTAAATACTGCAAATTTTGTTAATTTATAAAAATTTTATATCGTCACGTACGTAAGTGCTTCAGTCTTCGGTTTAATATTGAGCTCGCGCAACATCCAACATTTTGTAACTTTTGGAACATTTTCTATTATTTTCTTATAACATTATTTTAGTGCAATTTCATATTAAAGACCTTTTTGAACATTAACATTTATTTTATTAATATTCAAGGCTCATGCCCTTACAGAGACATATATCATAATAATATCCACTAATGTTTTGAAATGTATGCTATCGACCGTACCTGATTGATACACTTAAAAAAAAATGGTTGTTAAAATCTTTAAATAGTATAAATAAAACAAAGTCGCTCCCGCTGTCTGTACGCTTAGATCTTTTAAACTATGCAACAGATTTTAATGCAGTTTTCAGCAATATACATATATAATATAAATTTATACGTAAATGTGTATCTACGTTGCACCCGTCCGAAGCCAGGGTGGGACGCTTGTATGTATATTATAAAATTTATAAGCTATATATTCTTATGTGAGACAAAAAGATTTTCTTACGTGTAAAAACATTTTGCATCCGTGTGCAATGTGCATAAAGTGTCACTGTTTTACTGAAAAGAAAATTAAAATTTCTTTATCCAATCAGCTGCGTATGAAAAATCTATTGAATTATGAGGAAACACATCAAACTAGCTACATTGCGAGCACTTTCCAGCGCCAGTTTTCAGCTCCTACTGTGATATTTTATCTGTGGTCACGCTTGGGCTGCCTGTGAATAAAAGTGCTGGAAGTGCTCGAACGTTCGCGTTCCGTATTGTGTGCTTCAGATTTCAGTGGGCTACTTATCTCGGAGACATGAACGAAGTCGATTTTACAGGAAATAGCCCGCTATTAAGATTACTTAAGATGGCGATTTTCTTCTTTTCACGATATTCTTTCATAACTGGAATGTTTTTATTTTTATACCAATGTCGATGAGGAACAAGTATATAGGTATGCTGCCGTGTTTCTTCTGCCCGGGAGGGTTATGTGACTAAACAGAATCATCTGCCTAGTGTTTTCACATCTATGTTGGCGTCGGCTTTCAGATTTACCAGATGCGGGTGAATTCTGTATTCAACATGTAGCGACTGCCTGTTTGACACCCACAACCCAGTTATGTTGGTACTGGGTAATACGATACCCCTTGGTTAGATGGGTAACAGAATAGTGAACCAATAATTAACGATAGCACGATTCATAATAAACATGGGCGTGTCAATATTAGCTGTGTGTTAGTTAGCAGGCGTTGTTTTAATCAGCGCTTGTTTGTGACCACTAGTTAATGATGGCAGCGGCGTGAAGCGGGTGTGTAGTGCGCCGCGTCGCCAACAGCTGGCGCTGTCAGCGGCCGCCATGATTGATTGGCGTCCTCCCGCAGACGCAGCCGCATCTAGGGTAAGTCGGGACATCCGGACCGATAGCACTTTCGTCACTGCTAGAGCTGGTATAAGAGTTTACGGGATCACTACCTTGTTGGGGGCTTCAATTAGAGTTAAGATTCGGGTTCACACCAGAGTTTATAAAAGTAGATAAGCTACCTGCTCCGACAAAATTGGGTGCTGTCCATTGACTTCGAGATCTAGTATAGCTCGCTCGTAAATATTTGAATGTCTTTGAGTGTAGCAGTATAAATATAACTTCGCAACCTAGACAGCCACCCTAGATTGCAGTCTTGACGATAACAATAATCCATTGATCACCCATGCTTTATAATGTTGCATTATGAAGTACCTAACGAGGCTATTAACATCTATGATTTCATACGACCAAAAAAAAATGTTGGGTGATGTGGTGTGGTGTCGGTTGCTGTAAAGATAGCCAAAAAGACACTAATAACAACGAAAAAGTTTTCAGTGAATTAACTCCAATCTCATTAACACGTAAACTAGCTGTTCAGGAAGTGAAGCACAGCTAGCTACCACCCACACCGCTCCACTTCGGAATCTCAATAGGCGACTCCCCTTTTTCTCAAAAAACCGTCGGCCTCCTTAACATGCAATCTAAATTCCGATTTAAACTGTGATCGCTCACAGTCCAAAGGGTCTAAGAACCGAGGAATGTCGGGAATGCAATCAAAAACGTCTCAATGCTGCTAAGCGATCTAAGGAAGCGTCACACATCAGATCGTTCGGCACGCTCCGCCGTCGCCATCGCCGCATTCGACACCCACCGCACATTTGTGATTGATGTCGCTTTCATATAACTATTGCTGGGCTAATGCTCCTATTATTTTAGCTTAAAACTATTACCGGCTAATTTAATCTGAAAGCACAACTTAGTCAGTACGACTCCTTTCAAATTACAAGATAATATTGTCTGTTCACTTGTTCAAGTAATTTGTCGCACCACTTAATTTAACCAAGAAATGAAATAGCAGCAAAATTAAAATGCTCTAGTGGGTCTAGGACAGCCTGTGGTGGACAGAACGAGTGCGGTATAAAATATTTTACCAGAGAGGCGTTCAGCTGCAAAATATTAATTTTCTTTACTGCCGAGCTACCGGCTTAATATATCTGACCCAAAATAATTAAATTATATTCATTTCACACTTTTCGGGCACGAATTTCGGTTAATCCTTTTTCACGATGTGTTCTCTCATTTTTCAACGTGAGCTTAATTGGGGTTTACTTGCGACAAAGTAGTTAAGTCCTGATTGAGGGACATTAAAGGCCACAGATTTGAGTAAAGCTAACAGAAGGCTTAAAAACTGATTCGGATTTAATCTGTGGAGCATTCTGTGAACAAATAGCTACGTTAGGAGCACATTCGTCAGCAATCAACATTGAGTTAATACATACAATACGTAGCTAGGTAGTGATGTGATCAATATCGTGCATTGTTAGATTCGGAGACGGCTGCCGGCGGCGCGTAATTTCCGCTCCGTTCAGCTTAATCGCGCCGTTTCCTGTATCGGCTTATGAATCTTTTGATACTGCGCGCACCACAATTCGCGAATCAATTGATTACCCCGACGTTCATGGTAATCACCGCACAACACTGCGGCTTATGGCTATGATCTAGTTTGTGCGACGTAATCCACGTTCTGGTTAGTGTAAGCCTTTATTATAAACACGTCAATTGAGTGCTCGCTACGGTAATCGGTGTTTATTTAAGGTAACATGTTTTCTCTCTTTGGTGACCTAAATCTTTTAAGCTTTTTATGGAACTGTATCTACCGTGTTTCGATTCTGTTGTTTATTTGTGTTATCGAGGGCAGAACACTTCAAAAGAAATTGGATTAGGTAAACTAATTTGTGTATTTTACCAGAGCTATTAAGAGCGAATTAGGCAAGAGAAATGTGTCGTGTTATACAAACGGACATCCCTTATACGCTTTTCCAGTAGTTAAGAGGAAAAACTAAAACCACTGACCGAAGCAATTTGGAAAAAGTATGCGAAACATGTTTAACCTAAATAAAGCTATCGGTCGGTATTCATACTCGGTGAAGGGTAGAAACATGCAACGTAATCAACTGGGCTGGTTTTAATCATCGAGGGCTGTTCGACACGGGCTCCGCGGCCATGTTGCCATATCTACTCGTTAGCTACAACAGCTCGCGACATGCCAGCATTATTTGAATACATGAACAGTTTATCCTAAAACGACACGACACAATAACGACTGCTGCTGAATAGCTGTAGCTATTTGCAAACGTTTGTGGTGCTGTATTCAGATATTTCCGATATGTATGTCATTGGCTGCCATTTTTGTATTGAATTTTTATTTTAGAAATTGTAACGTTTGCTCGACAGTATTCCATTTAGCATAAACTCTGTGTATTCGCCAATAGGGTCGTAGATGTTACATTTAAAATGATTATAAGGGGTTAGTCGCCTATGCACCTCGCGCTTAATGAACGTACATACATAGTTCAGGGGACGGCTATCAAGGCGTTAAAGTAGGCTGACATAAATATAACAACAATGCCCACGTCTGAAGCTACATTATTATTAGCTGTGATTTATACGGCTACCACAATGACTGAAAAATAAATTTCTAATACATTCTTCTTTTCATTTTCAGCAGGTATACATTTTCTTCCGCCGTGAATGTGCTAAGTACCATAAAAAGGGAATAAATCAAGTCAGATACTGCTCTAAATAAATGTAATTTACGGTTACGTTTTCGCTTTCTGAGAGTAAAATGACGTTACACCACCTACCGAGGTATATCTACGGATCTCGTGAAAATTCTTGTACTTTTGTCCGGACATTTTAGTAATGCGATTATGAAACGTAGCGTGCCTCTCATTTGAGAGTTATTTCAATCCATAAAACGGTGAGTCTCGAATATTGTTGAACAGATTATCATTATTTTCGTTAGGTACTTTTGCAATTTTTTTTTCTAAATGTCAAAGTAAAGGAAGAATCCGTTACGTTGGGGCAATGGGCATGACGGATGGATATTAAAGCGTTACAGAATGTCTCTCATCTATTTAAACTATCGTCATAAAGTCGTGACTTACGCAAACGTATTGAAATCATCATCTCAATCAAAAAATATTATTGTGATTAATTTAAATGTAAGTGAGATTCCGCATAACTAAGTAGAAGGAATATTTTATCTGCATCGCAATGTTGTGCTTTAATTCGGTATTTCGATTTTGCTGCAGGTGACAAATGGTTGAGGTAACGTTTCGGTGCCAGCCAGGAGATGGGACATAAAATGGTTCATAATGAGTTCATAAAACGAGCGGTCCAATGTTCTGGAATGATTGTGGACCATCTTTGCTCCAATTAAATCGTAGATCAAGCTAAAACTTCCTATAGGTGCCTAACACTGCAGATTTTATAACAGAGTTCTTAAACATTCACATAAAACCCTCTTCCAAATAACCCGCCCAGTGGCGCATAGGCACATAATCCAATATCAAATTTCAACATGTGAAATAATCTGGTGAGTTTCATTTCGAAATGTGAACTAAATTTCAGTTTTATCAGTGCAAAGTGGGGAGGAAGGAAGCGGGGAATGCGCCGGGAATATTTGCTTAGTGCCCAGATGCCAGCGGCTCCCGGCTCCCGCTCCCAGCTCCCAGCTCCCGGCTCCCAGCTCCCGGAGATCCCGGCTCGAAACACGAAGCGGTTGATCTCGGGAAGTCGCAAACACCCCGTTTTAAAACGATGTTCTTGTTTGTAGGTCACATGTAGTCTAATTAATTTGTTCGGTTTTCAGATTGGGATTGGGATGGTTATTTTGGGACTTAGATTAATCGATGCAAATATTTGTGATTTTGTTAATTAAGTAGTATTTGAGCAAGGTGTGAGTATATGTGTACTACGAAACTGATTAGAGTTAATATTCGATCTAAACAAATAGGGAGTTCAAAATTGCTTCAGTTCATGAATGATTGTCATTTTCTTCTTTATTACAAAGAGCCAAGCAATAAAACGGGAATAAAAAGAATGTTAACCTGCTTTTCCCATTTGACAGTTATGTCCCGAGATTTGAATACCAAATCAAGTTAATGCAATTCACTACACACTTGCTCATAACGCCAAAATTCAAACAGTAGAACCTACTCGATGCAAACTAAACCCAATTACAGCTCGGTTTGATTGTGTTTTCCAGCGGAAATTGTTCGGCATTATCAAATCTTTCTGTACACACAACCTCCATAATTATCGACTATATACATACAGATGTGCAGGCACCAGATTGTCCATTTCGTTACTTTTATTACAACACGTTTTATCCCGACGAATCAGGATTTTAATTTCCATGTAACGGCAGATAGAGGGTGGCTAATGCGAATTTTTGCAGAAACGCGATAAGAGAACAAATTTCCGTCACGATAGATAACAGATCGTAAGTATTGGCAGAGCGATGGACATGGAAAACTTTAAACGTTTAGGAGGAAAGCTTTCACATCAGAGAGACCGAAATATGACCTAGATACTTAAAGCTTAAAAAAAAAAAAAATAATAATAATAATAATTTTAAATAAATAATAATAATAATAATAATAATAATTTATTTATTTGTTAACATAGGTGAAGAATTACAGGTCTTATGTTTGATGGTCAGAGCGCTATGTTATGCCAGGAGGCGTACAAATATTGGCAGTATAAATAAAGTAGGAAGGTACAGGTTTATACTGGGTGGAAGGGGGGACTTCGACGCACAAACGGTTACCATCTAGGTGCCTACTCAGTACATCATTTCGAACCCTCCGCATTTTAATTTTTCAACGGGATTTTTTTTTAATCAGCTGTTCCATACTTTTTGACGTAAAAAAAAAACATTTGACTTGTCCAATGGCCATGTCTATTGTCCTATATTTCGAATGAAAAATAGCCAACGTTTAATCTACGTATGTACAACGTACAGGCCAGCAAACGAGATTAATTTACACATTCAATTATAATTTCATAGGTACCCTGTGCCGCAGGTATCTATAAAAAAGTTGCGTACTGAGGATGTTGGCTCACAGAGGAAATGTGGACCGGTTAGGTGTCAATGTAGTGGTCTTATAGCGGGGTGGCTATCGGTTGTCGTAACCACAAGCCCATCCTGTGCGTATACAAGCAAAGGAAATCACGCGGGCGATACCACACAGATATACCGGACATTATGCCGTATAAAAAGAGAAAGTACACACAGGTTTTTTATACCATTGTTAAAATAAAAATAAAAAATATAGTAAAGTTTACAATAAAAGTAACTGTAAAACAATTATTAATTTTTTTTTCGTTATGGCCGTGTAATTTCACACACGCAATTTGCCAAATTGTTTTAATTTACATAATAGCTTTGGTGAAGCTTACATCAGGGGTTAACAACAATTTATATTTAATAAAAGTAAAGTTGTTGTTATGACTATTTATTCTATAGAACTTTACACAAAAGGAAGTGCCTGCTCAGCTCATCTGTACACTTATAAAAGTTTATAACGCATTCAAGCTTACGAGCTAACGAGAATGAAACAAACGTTCTAAGTAAATATATGAGTTATTTAGCAAGTAGGTAGACATCAACAGTATAGCTAACGAATTTAAGTGTACCTGTAACAGTAAAAAACTTACATTAAACGTTACATTAAACTTACATTACGAAGAAAGCCTCTTTACAACGCCAAAGTCAGTTAAAAATATTTCCCACGGTGGCCACGATTCTAGTTTGTCCTGTCTACCTGCCCAAGGGTGTTAAAACTCCACAAATATAACGCTGGCGTTCGACACATAAAAACACAATACTAAAAACGTGATTATAAGCTCTAAGCTTTTAATTTATTGATCATAAAAAAAACGACATTAATTCAAACAGGACAACTAGATGGCGTTGTTCTTTTTGTGTCGAATCCTGAATCGCGCTATAGAGATTTTTCTGCGGCAGCATATAAGGGGCCGGCCGACTCGAATCTTTTGCATTTCGCCGGCTCGGTCTGTAGCGGTTTGCGGACTCTATGGGCCGAGGCAACTAACCTAACCAACTTCTTGGACCTCTTTTGCGGGGTGGCGGGTCGACTCTCGAGTCAGGAAAAATTGAAACCCCGCACCAAAAAACATTGACACTAATGTAAAATGGATTTTTGATAGGTAAAGATACGTCAATTTACAATAATAATGAAGATGCGTGTAGTCGTGTGCGTGAATATATTATTCCGCTATTTATTTACGACTTTCCTTTCGAAAGTTATATTACTGTACAGGTTAACCATCATCTGTAGAAAATTAATTTGAAATGTCATTACTTCATTAGACAAGGTGGTGTATTAGCTCAAATACATAGGTTCATTTTTTGTTTAAAATAACAGTAACATACGGTGCAGTGAGTTTATACAAAATACATGGCTACCTATAAATATTAACAATTCTTACACTTAATAAGATGTGGAAAGTCTTCAGAATTATAATTTCAGTGCCGTAAAATATCTCGTGTTGATGACCGCTTTGCAGTATAAATGAAAACATTCTCTTGAACTTTATTTAGGGAGTGGGTATAATAATTTGTGACGGGCTCAGTCGCGGTTCTTATTGAGTTTCGACGAGGGGCCTTAACTCGTCATTGCAGTATTTAGCGAACTTTAAAGGGACGACGACGGGAGCATGAAACGGTATTTATGTAACGTTTATATTCCATAATAGCTGAAGAAAGGTTTAATTCTCCCCTTTTGTACTTAATGTTCCGTTGTAGATCATTTATAAGTTTCATTGTAATAATACTTAACATTAAGTTCTTATGTTGATCGACTCGGTTTTTTTGTAAAACTCGTTTCGTACCAGGTGGAATGGAGACTTGTTTATTTCTTGGAAATCGTGACTTTTCACTATAATGGCACTATATCGGTGAGCACCCATTTAGTTGTTACTAGCTCAACGTCTAGAGTAAAAGTTTTGTCGTCAAACAACAGTTATTGATTTTAGCACATTCAGTTGTTTCAGACAGGGTCGTTTGAGGGCGCGAGCGGGCCTGCGAAGGGTTTCAGGAGGACGGGGGGGGGGAGGCGGGGAGGGGAGGCAGTAAAACGGCAACCATACCTCCACACGTGAATATTTGATGGCTGAATCTCGCTGTGGCTACGGATACAAGGGTATTCAGGTTATCAGGCAGCCCTAAGACTGAATCGGCGCAGACATTAATTAACTTCACTGATTAGGGGCTAAGCTTTGAAATGAGCTTGGAAGTTAATCCTCTGGCGTTTCTGAGGCAGTTTTCGTTTCAATTTGCGAAGATGGAATAAATAGCATCGATCCGGCGCACACGGGTAATGTCATACGTTATTGAAATGCCTCTTTTAACCTTATCAATGAACTCGAACAAAGCCTCTACATAGAATCGTATAAGTATTTATACTATTAATACCTACATATATTGAATCATGCTATCATTCTACGTAATGCTTACTGTAATGGGTACCAAGTCCCAAAAAGAAGACATACATACGTATTTACGGAGTTTCTTTTGCTCTGTATACAGAGAGCGTACTCAGAGGGTGTATCCTTAAATAATTGATTCCCTCAAGCAAAACGAGGTCTTCCTTATTTCCCGTCCGCGACAATCTTACCCTGGCTTACACTTTTTAACTAAAAGCGTCCTCTCTACTCTATCCCTGTACATACGCCACAGAATTATGCATGATTGTAACTACTGACTCAGTTTACATAACAAATGTGATCTGCGCTGCGGGAATTAAAATGTTCAAACTTTTGCTATAAAGAATGTTTTATATGAAAACGCCATCCGTTGTCGGATGCGGCATAAACAGTCTTTATATTAATAAATCTGATGGTTAACATTTTTCACGTACACTTTATTATGAAAATACGCGTATGTATCATCACACGTCAAATCTAAGGTTATTATTTCGAGTCATATTTCTTGAACATTCATTTAGTGTCACATTCATCTTCATTACGCAGTTTCCGCTCCGTTCGTGATGCGGCGTCAACGCGCTTCCCGAGCCACACTTAAAAAACATGCACCGAGTTCCGTGGGAGACGGATAATGATTGTATATGCCGATAATGATATTCGCGGAGAACTTGGCGGCTGCACTGCCGGCTGCCGCGCGTCCTGCTCATTTGTTACGCTCGCTCGAGATCCCGAGTGTATTACTCCTGCTTTATTAGAAAATGTACACTACAAGAATGAATAAATAATTTGCTTTGGTCTGAAATACTCTGAAATTGTGGAATCAGTGCAGTGTACAGTGTACGTAAGTAGATCTCATCTGCATTAACTGTGGAGTGTGTCGTTGGCGCTTGTTTTTAGTCCGCCTCGAACGGAAGCGGGCTGGCGCATGGCGTTGATATATTATTTAGCACTAGCGTTAGCCCGCGGCCACACTTGTGTCTGGGATAAACAGTAGCCTATGTCCGTTACCATGTCACATATTAATTTTCCACCACCAGCTTATATGTATAAAATACATTATCTGGCGGTCGTGGTTGAGAATTGTGAGAAGGATTTTCACCTATGTGGATGTGAAAGGTTTTTTAAGTAAAACGCTTGCACAATATAAAATTATTTTTTAACAAAAACTCATAAAAAACAACATTGCAGCAGTTTCTGGAAAATAAAATGGATGATATTGTCATCGAGCATAAATGAATGAATGTCACACGAAACTCCAACAAAAACATTTAGACAGTAGTGTAAGCTTTATTTACGAAGAGCACTTAAAGTATTAGGTTTAATTGTTGATAAAATCGTGTTTGTTATGTGTATTTGTGTGTCATTTCCCGAGGGAGAGGTAAATGGGCACAGGGAGGGCGCGGCGCGAAGAGGGCGCGTCTGTTACTGCTAAGTGACTTTTTTAATATTTTAACTTCGACAGTGCAAAGGTGAGGTAACCGCGATACTGCTAATTTGTCGCGGAGGGTCCTCGCTACCTGTCTAATGTTCCGTGATTACATGAGTTTTATGTCTGTTATTGTTACAACATTTTTTTACTTCGTGACTACGAATAATGCTTTTCTTTCTATGTACCTACAGTTACCTTCAGATTCAAAGAGAAGATACCTACATTAACTTCTCTAACTACTACACTGTGCACACTTATTCCCCCCCTAGTTTCACACAGAATTTTTGAACAAAACTCTTTCTTCATTTTCAAACAGTTTAAGGCAAATAGGAAAGAGTTTTTACTTTAATCTAAAATTTCGTAAAGCACAGTGCAAAGACTTGGTAACTGTAAGCTAAATGTACGATGCAAACTCTAATATGAGTAGGTACAGAAACTGCCGCGCCAAAGCTTATACGAGTAAACTAGTCGTGAAATGAGCTTAAAGCAAAATCGGGCAGTATATAAACCGGAGACACCTTAATAAAATTATGAAAAGGCATGAAAACGTTTTCTATATGTACCTAAACATACTTGAGAAAATACACATGGTTTCATAAGTGTTTACACTTATCTAAGGTAAATGCGTAATTGAAATCGAACCACGTCTCAATGGCAGGCACAGGCCCACACTCCACAGTGTTCTCCGTCTCATGTATATTTAGCAACACTTCACCGCACATATTACCCAAGTTTTTTCAAACGTTCGCCTAACTATTACTAATTTATTCAAGAGCTTGCGTAACCCGCTCGCCCTTCGCCCTACCTTATACACTTTAGAATATTAATAGCGACGTAGCCCTTCATGTAAATAATCATATAATGCTATTTCGAAATTTAACCTGCTCACACTTGCTGCCATAAAGTTTAAATTTAATTATTTTCTTATATTTGAAAGTGTGAAATGGAATGCCGATATTCAGTAAAGAACTGACGGCATCTGATAAAGCTCAGAACACCTGCAGCCGGCCATTCGTTCGTAATATTTTTCTATATTAAAATATCTTACAGATGAAAAATTCTTAGAATTTTGCCTGACAACAATATTCGTACCGATAAGGCTTTGGCCCGAATCCCGTTTTGATCTGTATTTCTTGTGCTTTTAAGTTTACTTTACTTTGAAATTGTATTGAAGCCGTTTCTCTTTGCTACTATCCTGAATTAACTCCCTATGTCTAATGCCGAAAATATTAAATTAAAAAATCACTTCAGTCCCGATAAGTGGTTTCGGAAAATTTGGAAAACAGTCATTCTCATTAGGTATAAGATCCCGGTGAAAACGTATCGTCAATGACAGAAGTGTGAATCGACTCACTGTCAAGACACCATGGAAAATATAGTATGTATGTACCTCTACCTACAGTACCTACCTACCTACTACCCACACCTAATAGTTGTCACATTATACGGTTGTTTACCCACTTATTAATCACTTAAGGTCACTACCATGATCTTTACGTAACTCTCAAGGTCAACCGTAAGGTACCTATATATTTTGGATTGACATTGCAATCAAAACAAAACAAAACCACACCACTGCAATGCCTACTTAATTCTTTATGTAGGGCATCTCGTAAGTTCCGCAATTTCACAAAAAAAAATGAATGAACGTTTTACATACGGACCAAGTGAAGTTGTTCCATTACTTATGAACCAGCCACCAGTGACACTATTTTGTAAATAACCACTGTGTCTAACACCCTACTGCCCTCATTTCTCCAAGGATTGGTGTCAATACCTCCCATCTACTTACTACGAAACGTTGTTCTGAAAATACAAAGATAATGAAATGACAGTACAAAAGTCATTTGTGAGGCTTTCGAGACTTTCTCAGACAGTATTTGAGATATCTACATGAATTAAACATTTCTAATATACATAGATTTAAATCTACGAGCAATAAATTAAACTATCTGAGCGGTACCGGGAATCCAATTATGATCGGTAAGTAATTAGGTATCTTGGGACGCCGCCGCCGCCGCGCGCTGCCTTCCGCGTTTCCTCAATGGATGCAGATCGCCGATCAGATCTAGATTACGGATGAGAGAGAACCGTAGTCGGATAGTTTTTAAATGGTTTAAGTTTTTATTCCTGTTTCAGAATAAGAGGGAAAAGTCGGTATCAAGTTTTTCCGTTACATCACTGGGCATTGTCCGCTCAGAACATTCAACTCAGAAAAAAACAATTGTATTATTTCTTAATTCTCTATTTTTTTAAATTGTGTTTTACTTCATTATATCACTTACGTGTTGTATATATGTTACTGTAACATATTTCGAATCAATTAATATGATTTTACTTGCAATGAGACTAAAAATATGCTCTTTACCGTTTTTGCTGCATAAAGGGCACTTATTATCGTCTACAAGCGTAGTAGAAAGTAGCACATACACCTTATTGACTTTAACTCGTGCGATAAATTGCTGATAAAGTACGTACGTAACGTTAGTTCCTTTGTTTTCTTATATTTGGAATATTAGGTCAGATTGAACATTGTAGGGCATTAATAGGACGCACTAGGTACCTATTTGGAATTCGGATACGAGCAATTCACACTAAATCTTCACACACAATTCACACGTATGTGCGTTGACATAAGGAACATATACCTACCTACTCAAGAAGCATTGTCATTTGTGATAGATAGGTAAACGCCAAATATGATGATCAGCAAACTATTTCATGAAATCTTGAAATCATGAGTGACTTGAGTGAGACGTACTTTCAGCACTCTTGTCGTGCTCCCTCAGTGTAAATTCAGTCTTTACACCCATATATTATAGTGTTTATCGACAAAATCCCATTTTTATTTGTCAACAAAAATGTTTAGGCTTGCGTCATCTTATGAAACCTTGACCTAAATTGATTTTAACTTAATGTCATGTAAATATATGCCGCCAACGCGTTAGTAGTACAATCAATCTGTCTTTAACGTAGGTACGAGTAGGTAACGACTGTTAAAACGTTGATCGACCGACGACCACTCCTCCTTATAAGTACAAAATGTGGTATATAATAACTTATTATTAGTTGTAAATTTGGACTTATTTGTATGTATGATATGTGTGTGGAAATGTACCCATATTTGGTTAATTGTTTTGTAATTTTAATTCGTGCTCATCGCTGTGTTTAAAAAAAAAATGTGATTTGTGGTGCTGCCATAAACATTTTATAATCTCATTTCATTCCATTTGTTAATACCTGATTTAAAGCAGGCACCAACATGCTTATTTAATAAAAACTAGTGTCCGGCCGAAGGTTCGGTTTCGACCAAAAAATCTAGGTTCGGCACCAGTTTCGGTTTCAGCCAATTATTGCCCGAAACTTCGACCCCGCCGAAACTCGATATTCGTGAATTGTCGTACGCTTTCGGCGAACTTCGGGTGAGTTCGTTGGTCGTGATCGTCAGCTGAGTTCGCCACCGTTCTTGCCTTTAAAATGTTAATATAACATGAATAAATAACAATTTTTGCTACGTACTTTAATTATTGTTTTTATTTTATTTAACATGAAGGTTTTAATTGTTTTATACACGACTGCTGCGCTAGAAGTCTTCCGTCCTGGGTTCGACAACATTTTGCCCAACTTGGGAGGTCGGAAAAAGTGTTATTGGGTTTTTCCCATCTGGAGTTGCAGTCACGGAGCCTAGATTTATGACCGGTTGATGGCAATAGGCTCGCCCCCTAATACACGGGACTTAAACATAATTAGCGAAATGTGGGTTGAAGGTACACCTCTGCCTAAAGCTTTGGCGATTGCAGGCGTGATGTTATGTTAAGTCATGTATGTAACTGTCGTATATGTTTAAAAAAACGCTAGATTTTTAAGTGCCATAAACATTTAATATTCCAGTTTTACCTTAATTTTTTGGTTGGATACTAGTAAAAATGCCCTGAAACGTCCTTGGCAGTTCTAATTATAACTTCCCAGGGTAAGTAATAGGCTAATAGGTCATTAAGGCATGCATTATTGTAGCACTAGGTGGCAGGACGTGGCAGGTTAAGTTATGGCCTGCTAATATATTAAACTTGCAGTGCATAACAGGGGTAACTGACTGCATAACTCTAGAGTGACGTGTTAAAAAAAGGTATTTTACACAAAGGGAAATTGATAAGCGATTTTCTTTGAAAACCTACCAGTTAACTGAACGTGAAAACTATTTACGCAAATTTCAGATACTCGTATGTACCTACCTACTATATTTTATCATTTAATCTGGTAGAAACCTAACCTACCAAAGATATTGAAAGAGAAAATCGCTTTGAACTTAGCAATGTGTATTTCTGACATCTTTTACATGAGACGTGAACTCGTGGAACAACAGGCATTGGTAAATTGGGTACAAATACGCGATTTACACTACATCAAAGAATTCATTCCCATTCCAAAGTATCTTTGATCAATGAATATATTGGTAAGGTAAATAAATATCCAAACATCCTTTGATTATTATTGTTTGGCACATACATAGTTCTGTACTGTTATGTGCGCCAAATTAGCTATGGGTACAAAGCAATTGTAACGGTTGATCAAAATCGAAGCCTTTGTCTGTCCTCAATGTAATTACTAAATTCCAATAGGTGGTTAAATTCTACAGAAAACCCTAACAATTAGAAAGGTAAAGGTATGAGAATGATACCTCAGGATACAACGAGGCGAATTAATCTTTTGTATGATCCTGATTGCTCTAAAACCTCTTTGTAAGCCAATAAGCTACGAATAAAGCCCGACGCTTGTGAATCATCAACCTCACAATATAAACGTTGCAGCTCATACATCTTAAGATCAGTACAATGTCATGTTACAAGCATGCTTTATGTAGTGCGTAATGCAGTCTCATTGTGTGCCATGTATACATATAGGCAGCTCAACAGCTGTGGCGAGACTGAACGCCGATGTACAGCAGGCGCCTACGCATCCATGCGCGACCAGCTACACGATAACTTACTTACGTTCCCACATGCACTTTTCCATTGTTTACACGCTCATTATGTCCTTGTAAAAGCATCGCCCACGTACAACGTCACTCGGTTATGTAACGCGGTAAAAACGGTAACACTATTATCTCATAAAAGCTCTAATGTACCTGTTAAATGGTTTGCAACGACCTCCCACGGCTACGGTTCGACGAATATTATTAAAATATTATCAATTATGTGCTTTCATTAAAGTGGAGGGTTTATTATTTTCCGCTCCGAAATATTTTGAAAAGGAAAATCTCTACGGAATGTAGGTAAACAGACAACACCTAGTGATATTACTATGTAGAATCGAAAAATTCTCGTTTATATTGGTTAGAGATTGACAAAGCCTATGTTCAATGATGTTATTTTAGGATAGTTTATTGTTTCAACGTTCTGTCAAGCGTCCAAAGAGCTCCTTTAACGGTTCTTATCTTAAACTCTGTAGGGCTTTCATATCGAAAGCTATTCAAGGGCGTCCAAAATATTTTCAGAAATGATTATTGCTATATTTTGTATTGTTCGCTGAAATAGGGATTAATCTCTTCCCTAACTACCCTGCCGTGGTTCACTAGAATTGCTCAATAGGAATTTCCACTTTCAAACTGTGCTAGTGAACTCATAGTCTAGAGTCTAGTCAATAACAAAGACATCCGCAGATCAGCGTAGCAAGATGCTTACCTACTACAACCGTGTGTTAGTTCATAGGAAGTTTCCGAGCCGGTTCCGAAGGCACTTGAACCGTACGGTCATTAACGTAAACGGTCCTAGGTATAATAAAATAGCAAACAGTATTGAACGAGCTTATCAGTCGTGTCGGACGCAGTGGAAGACGGCGATCAGGCGGCCGACCGGTCCGCGGTCACCGACCCCGCTAGAGCTTACGCGCTTCTCCGCTAGCCCGCTATGTGTGCAACTAGGTTTTTCAGATGATCACCTTATTTAGTAACACCTCGACGCTTTGAAACGTAATTACGCACACAAAAACTTGGACGAGCCATTCTAATCAGCGCTAGACTTGTTAGCCCTGTTTGCAGTTTCTTTTCTACATTCAAAGCTAGTTTTATTCTTAGGCTTCTAATAAGTCTAGATACCTTTATTTTTTGTTCTTGCTCTATGTTTTTATTTTCTTTTCTTCGCGTGTTTTTGGTCTTCAAAGTCTTTTTTATTCAAGCCTCAGCCAAGTCAGCAGCCAATAAAATCGGTCAATTTTTTTCTAGTTTTCTACGATCGGTCCATATTTCTTTTATTGCATTGTGATTCATAAATATTTTATGTAACTACATATTTTAACAATTCGAGGTCTGATTTAAACGAGTAGTTTATTTTGACAGTTCATGGCGGGCACGCGATCGACAAGCGGAAAATAACTCGGTATTCGTTGGCTTTCTCTGTGACAGTTGTTACGGCTATTGATGCTGATTGACCTGCAGAGTTCAACCTGAATCATCCTGTTATTCAATTTGAAGTAACGTTCTTATTATATAATAAATCTGTCAACACAATCTAGCGCGGCGTTGATTTTATTTTACTGTTTAATCTGAAGGAACCTAACAGAACGTACCTAAAAATTACCAAATGTATCTAGTCAATAATAATTCTTCGCCACAATCCTTTTACTAATGTCTAATTTAAAAGTAAACTAATAAAAAGTTCGCATTATGGTATGGAATATAACTGATAAACATGAAAAAATAATTATGAAGCCATTTATTGCAATAAAAAAAGACATAATAAAAAAAACTTATTGGCATCTGCCAATTCTTTTGACGACTGATGACCAGTATCGTTAGAATTTAAATATGGCAACTAAACAGGTTGCAACATTAAGTACGGTTTGCCTATTTCAAATTTTAAATTTGAGAACTTTTCTATTAAAAAAAAAAAATTGATTGATGTTTTTTTATTCAACAGAGCGGATTCAGTGCTTCAGTTTTCAAATTTTTATTAGAGACCCACAGCTTAGCCCGCGTGGGGTTTGGAAAAATACAACATTTCGGAAAATGATCACAGGGTTCTATTCACCGAAAATATGAATGTGATTTTCTCAGGACTCTTTGTCTGACTCTTTACCTTTATTATATTCGAATGTAAGTTACTATACATAATGGCCTTTGTGCAGGTGAATGGAGTTCACAAAGATACAACCACAGACACATGGTACAGATTTGCAAGTGGACCCAGATTTATTTGAACGTGCCCAACGTTACAAACACGACACACTTAGTACTCTTTAAGGCACGTTTCATATATTTGCAACAGTCGCTCTGTCACACTTCAACGGTGCACTGATAACGTTTTGTTTGCGATTAAATAAAGCAGCGACACATCTTTAAAGAACCGATTTTTATTTTTATTATTTAATAACATGTTCCTACCTCTATCAATAGTAGCATTATAATGCTTGTTTCTATGAAAACAAAGTCTGATTTAGGTATCCCCTATTTTTATTAAAAGGCTACTGTTACGGATGTATATGTAAGGACCAAAAACTTTCGGTTTTTACTAAAAAACTGGTCTTTCATACCGAACAGCTCTAATGAAACAGGTAAATAACATTAGGTGTGAAGACCACCCTATCATTTCCGGCGGAAGTCGTAAGAGCAGCCTATAGGATGTTATCAGCAGGATGGGCAGCAGCCTCCGTGGTGATTATGGCAATATAACCCCCGAGGCCCCGGGGCCTTTCGTAGTGGCGGTTTATTAGGGATCTCGGGGAGGCCCAATTCAGTAGTGGACATTAACATACAGGGAAGTAGGTGGACATTAAAACCTTTTTTGAGAATAAAATGTACCCACTAGTAACATTATTTTATAATAATATTGTAAAAATCACGTGTCATTATACTCGTACACGCTAATCTCCGAAAACACCTAACCGATTTCAATGAAATTGTGAGAATGTGTTTGGTTGGTTCCAGCTTGTAAGGTAGGATAGTTTTGGAGCCTATATTTCGCCCTGTTAGTAAATTGCAGCCGTGCGAAACAGACGTGGGTCGCTAGTAGCTTATCAAATGGTATTCTGATAAAGTATCCAATAATTTTAACTCTGCAAATTCTTATTTCTTACAGCAAAATAAGTAAATTCTAGTAAACCTTTTGTCGTACCTAACTAAACAGAAACGCTACAAAATGTCAAAGTTATCGTTATTTGCGAACATTTATTCCAGCATTAGGTGTAATATAAGCCGGCATTGCACTGTGTGCCTTTGCCCCATAAACATGCTCATAGGTCACAATCCTTTGCAAACACCTAGTTTCCCCCGGTGTCGATTGTACATTTGTATTACTTATTGAGCGAAAATAATTATTACTTACACGATTATTGTTGATTCATGATATGTTTTTCGTAAAGGCACAAAAACCCGCTCAATTTATTATTCCAATTGAATGGTACGTAACATCCTAAGTTGTGGTAATGTATGGTTGTTGTCGATTGACTCTAAAGAATTAATTTGGGTAAAATCGGATACGAAACTTTTTGTCAAAGAACTCATTTCACATTATGATTCTTTCACAAAGTTATCGAACGCAAAATTACAGATTCATGCAAAACTCGCCTAAGTTTCGAAGCCAAAATTTTCAGGATAAAATCGGGAAGTTTGGTACAAATTATGATTTGATAAGTGGGTGCATACATAAGAGCGGGCTCCGGGGCTAGGTGAGCGCGGCCGGGACAGCTGCAGTGAGCTCGCTCGCCAATGCGGACCCATATATCAGCCACCACCTGTTTTATCTGAGCATGTTTTTACTGCAAGTGCCAAGTGCCTACCGTAGTGCCTCCCCGTGCCGAGCCGACGCCGAGCCACCGCCGCGCCGCGCGCTGCCACTGAACACTTATTTTAAAAAACATTTTATGGTCCACTTTTATTTATACGGTGGGAATATTTTTTACATAAATGATATGATGCGTTATTTGTTCTGACGTCATTTCGTTATTATCCTTTTAGTAAAACTTCCCACGGAAATTTTAAAGCTTTAATACGTTGAATTTGCCAAAAGCTCATTATAATTATCGTTATGCAGCATACCGCGTAATTATGAACACTTTTGAGGAAACTTCACGACTAATATCAATGTGGGTTATTAATTAACGAAGTTACGATATCCACGTTACCCTACGATATCCATGTTACCCTACAATATCCACGTTTACCCTTAGCAGTTGAATCAAATTGCGTAAAAACTTCTTATAAACATTTGAACCTAGCTTCCGACTGTTCCTCACAGTCTAAGAATCTCTCATTTCGCTGAAATATTTCAGAATTTATGAAATCAGTCAGAAAATTGTGTTCAATAAATTGTACGGCTTATTTCAACACTCTATTAGTATTCGTTCGTATCGATTGAACTTTTTCATTTTCGTTGTTCGGTTTTTATGCGTAGGTAACTCGTTCGGCAGAAATCCCGGCAAGGCGCCGCACCGTGGGCCGGGGGAGACGACACCAAATTGCCGACATAACGTCAACGATAAAGCACTCAGCCGAGGAACCAATCTCTTTTACGGTTTAATCAGAACTTGCCTTACCTACCTAATATTACTCGTTCCACGGTATACGATGGCAATTTTACGCAATACACGTTGCGGCTCCAGTACGTCACACAGGTGGTTTTTGTTACATATTAAGTGCGTCATCATGGTATTCCGCTACAATTTCAATTTAGAAAAGTTGGCTACTTCGATTTTAGGGTTCTTCGGCTCGGGCTTCGTAACCGAACGCAAGCCATTGAAGGGATTTTTCATTTTTCCATCAATAACTTTACGCTCATCAAAAGTGTTACTGATAGGTAGTAAAGACAAACAGCTGACAGTCGAAACTCAATGTAATTTCATAAGTGTTTTTCCAATTTCGCTACGGGCCACTAAAACACGGTTAATTACTTTTTCTTCAAACTTCAATTCGTTGTAATGGATGAAATGTTCCGTTAAATTACATAATTGCATTTTTATTTGAAGAGAAAAAGTGTTTTACTGGTGTTGTTGCTTTATTTATTCGTTTGTCGAACGCAGTGATCGGAATGAGCGACAATGGATGCTACTGATTGATACGAAATTCGTTCGTTTCGTGTTTTCAGTCATTTACATTTGTAAACCGTTATAAAGACTTAGATGTGTATTTAGTGAGCGGTTTGTTCTCTTTAATAGTATTTTTTTTACTTAGCCTGAGATTGAACGTCCTATCTTCTCATTGGCTAGTATAGACCGTCTATTAAAAGCAGGTAGTCAGACTGGGCACTCGGCAGTCAGCTACCGGCTAATTTAATGGCCACAGTTTTACTGCGATAGTGCGGAATGTCTCGGTAGTGTTCATAGAAATGGCTAGTGCCTCGCCAAGCTGTCTCGTGTGTTATCTACCTAAGTTCGCTGAAGAAGTTGAGAATACTTATGGTGCTAAGTTCGGTACTTTAGCCCGTATTTTAAGCGCGTATATTGCAGTTTTCTTTTGCATAGATTGGTTCCTTTACCTTGACTGAAGTTTTTCTGATGATGACGCTTTTGATTATCATTAAACTTTGACGAAACGAGTTTTGTCTCTGTTCTGCCTCGCTGGTTTACTAGTCGCGAGCACGACTGCTGAGCATGAGGTCCTGGGTTCAATTTCCAGGTCGGGTAAAGGGTTATTGGAATTTTCCATCAGAAATTTCTCAGTAGCAGTCCCGGAGTCTAAATCTGTGGCCGGTTGATGGCAATAGGCTCGCCGCCTATTACATGGGACGTAAACGTAACAAACGAATTGTGGGTGTACCAGATTAGAAGCGTGATGTTATGTTATTTGTGACTTTTGTATACTACGAACAAATGAACTGTTTTAAATTCGCACCATTCATCAGCGCTACGCTGCTACGCTCATGTTTTGTCCAGGAGATCCGTGTAGCATAACATAACAGATGCGGGTAGTTGTAACACGATACGTAGTTGTAGTTAAATATTATGATAGCTTATCGATTTGTGGCCACCTAAGGCTCGCCTCGCTAGGCGTGTCTGAAATATAACTCAAATATCGATCTCGGAGTTCAAAGAGGTTGACGGAACCATTTGATTCAATAAACGAACTTATGAATTTACGGCTGGCATTTTTCAAGTTTAGTCAAATTAAGTATGAGTTTTCGATCAACAAGATTAATACGCAGAAACATTGTGTCGATGTCCTTACATAGATTTATTTAGCCGTATTTGCATAAAATATCTCCAATATTTGGATAGGATATTTTATTTATTCGCTAAAGTAACTGTACCCTCAGACCTGTTTTCGAACAGTCAATATCCTCATAATAACACGCGTGGCGTTCTTTATTCAAATAATAAAACAAAAACTATATCACATAGTTACGGTACCTGGCGTCGCCGTAAAATATTATATCATTTCTAAATAGGTATTCAAATATTATTGTTGAGATGGAATCTAATAAAGGAATCAGTATTCTCAGTTTTAGTAATGAGTAAACAGCGGGTATTAAAAAAAATACTACGTAAACATGTTTTTTTCTTAAATAGATATTTTATAAATTCAAAACCAAAATGGCGGCGTTAAATTTTCTTTAGGCTATTCCGTAGCCTGAAAAGAATTTTTAAGGACTGTCAAAAACAAGAACTACGTGCGTCAGCTTGCATGCAAGCA
This sequence comes from Noctua comes, assembly GCA_963082995.1. NCBI lineage: Eukaryota > Metazoa > Arthropoda > Insecta > Lepidoptera > Noctuidae > Noctua > Noctua comes. Next base: position 6,662,570 of record OY720277.1, read on the forward strand.
AATTCTTCTGACACTTAATGTCAAAAACGTATGAATTGATAAAATGAAGATTGTTAAAAAAGAACCGTGCTTGCACCGCTGCACGCTGGTTTCAGAGAGACGGTACCCAAAGCGCCAGTTAGCGACAGTCCTTAGGCACTGACTGCAGTATAATCCTCTTTGCTCCAGTTCAGGTCAGGCCTTAAGGACTTGGGTCACGAACGAGTGCCCCAACTAAGCCCTTTATGCCTTTATAACCGCAAGATATTTCTCCGGGATTCTGAATATTATAATACTGAATGAACCGTTTAATAAAGAGTTACTTTTCAGTTTTTTTTTCCTCTTGCTAAATCATTTTCAGTTGCTTGATAACCTGATTTATACCTAGTACTTAAATGGATGAAAGGACCAATTTTTGTCGGAGTAATGTTGCTAAGTTTAACACTTACCTTCTTATTATGTAATAGGCCTGTACTGTTGAAATGCTAGAAAAATTCGCCTCAGGCTAAAATTACTTCAACAATGAATAGACCGCGAATCTTTGCTACGTTTGAATGGAAGCTTCTATCGAAGTTATTGATGCCATCGGCACGGCGCTGATCATTAGCACTGGGGATTTCTTGCTTATTATATACTCTGTGTGTTTATGTAAAAGGTCAGCATTTTGGAAGACAGGCACCGACATGCATATACAAAGCCACACGTAAATGCCAGTTGTCTTAAAATTATTGTTTCTTATTCGAAACTATGGTTTGGTCCACTCATATTTTAATACGGGAACGTGGCGAATGATTGCTATAGTTAAAGAATATAATATCTGGAAGGTTTTAAGTCGACCTATTAAGGTCTCAGGAACACATACAACTAACGACATGAGTAAGATAACAGCTCTATTGCTCTTATCGCTGATAGCTTCCAGCTTCCGACATCCACCGGCCCCCTAAAAGAATATAGCGTGAAAATGAATAAATTATCATTGAAAATGGCAATATAGCGGGTAAAAGCAGTGTTGCAATCCTTGGCACGGTGCCACGCGGATCGGAAGTGTTAAGGATTCTCTTATCTCTTGTTATATAAACCTCTGTAACACCTAAATTGTTTCTGGAGGGGCTCTGAGCCACGGAGCTAAATGGCTACATCACAGAGCGATCGATGGGCGACGCTTCCGGTTGCTGCTATTAGCTGGGTCGGTGATCAATGATCATTCTTTACAGATTGAGGTCTCTCCGTGCTTCGGAGAGCACGTTAACGTCATCAGTCAGTTGTCAAGCCGGTGACGGTTTAGACAGTCGGAAGCCGGAATGACTGACGCTGCGTATAAAATATAGTCAGAATTTGATAAAGTTGGAAACTGATTGTACTTTGTAGGTTCAAAATTATTGCTGGCTTGATTTAGAATTGAGGCCAGCTAGCAACGATATTCATCTGCAAATTAGAATTAGTAATGAAAATTCAGGTTGTATAGCAATCATTCGAAAAGACGTTACGACATTAATAACTGTAGGTTAGTGTACATGTTCTATAATGAGCGGGTCCAAGGCTCGTGTCGTAACCGTTGCATGCTACTAACATAATCGGCGCGATACGAAAAATGTACAAGCTTTCTAACCTCGTTCCCTTTCCTATAATGACGGACAATTTGTCATTTACTACCTTTTTCGAGTACTCGCGTTAATATTGTATTAGACGTAACTGAACGTTTAGGGTCACGCTCGAAATATAGAGTAAAATTGATTTCTTTCCGACACACCTACTATCTTAAAAGTAATCTTTAGTTAAAATAGCATTGCGTTTGAGCGTCCTCAATTATTAAGTGGATGTGTCAAAAATGTCTTTAGAAATTCTCTCACTCGACACAAAATCATAAGTGCTTTTATTTGATAACTTTATGTTAATGTTGCTTCTGCTTTTCTCTTTAGTATCATACAAACTTTCGTTTGTTTTTTTACAAACACTGGCTTCTAGTAAAAGCTTTGTAGATATGCGAACTGCGGGTTGGAATTTCATTGCCGTTTCTTTTTTCAACTTTTTATTTCCTACAAAGTCTTTATAAAAGACGTCTTTCTGTAAGAGCTGCATTATCTAAGCCTTGTATTATTTGTGAAACAAGGTAGAAACGTATTCGGCGACTGAATCAAGGCGACTTCCGTTCACCTCGCCTATTCAATAAAAGCGTCCGACTCGAAAGGAGTAGCAATATTTTTCTTTGATTAAGCTTCCTTTACGGCGTTTTTTCGGCGGTAGCTATTAACCTATTTGCGTGACCTGAGTCCGCGCGGCACCGCGACCTGCCTACCAAGCAACCGATGTACACGAAAAATAAGGCTGTATTTTTGCGGAAACTTTAAAAGTTATACCATTTTTATAGGCTGGGAAATTGAGCCGACACACAATTTGTGTTCTGTGTCAGCGTAAAAATTGTAAAATAAGTACCTACCTGTCCAATGGTCGGATTACTGAAGCGAGTTATTATCGTCGATGGCCGGGCACCGCAGTCCGCAGCTCGCAGGTAGCTTTGCTGCACCGCTACACTATTTTTGCGGCTAACTGTACGCACAGTTAATTCCGACCGACCCTTCTATTGATTACTACGTCTGTGGTTGTGGCAAAGTAGCGTACTCGCGTGTGTGCCATTATTTATTTTCTTGGCATGTTGATTTATTTATATAGAACATATTTTTCGTGTTCCATTCTCGAACAGTTATTGTAGGTAGACTTTATAATGCCTTTGAACAACTGTAATTATTTGTATGTACGGTCAAACTACTCTAATTAAGTATGAACGGAATTATAACTTTATGTTGTGTTGTTAAATGTTGGTTTGTCAGTAGAAATGTAATAACGTGTTTGTTTACTCTTCTTTCTTTTGTGTTACTGGTCCCATTGTTTTAGGCAGATATTGCAGAAACATTCCCACAACACAGCGGATGTAAGGGTTAATGAATGTAGAGGAATCTTATCTAATAGAATCTAATTTGATGTGGTCTATACATGTATCTAAGTGATTAATCGTGAGAATACTGTGGGTAAACAAGTCGGTTCGTATTGGATCGCTCATATCAGGGCTGGGAAGCCGCCGGGATAAATCCGCGTTCATTGCGGGGCTAACTAAGCCACCCGTCAAACTTCGCCCATACATTCGGCGGTCGCGATCGCTCGTCCCGACAAAGCTCGCCGTACCTGCGCGTCACCCTTATCTAATTTTACCTCAGCGTTTTGTTTGACCCCAACAAGCTACTATTTAGATTAATATGTTTGTTTTAATTAAAATTATTCGTCTCTCTTTTGTTTATTTGTTACTAAAGTGTTGAATTTTCGCAACTAATTCTGGTCCTTCGAGCCGGATCGGATGATTTCATGACATCTGTGTTTTAGGCTTTCAGAAAACACATTTTGCACAAATATCAGACAGGTCAAACCAACTAAAATAGTATTCATAACTTAACGCATTCAAACAAAAAGATAAGGTACACGAGCTTCCGAAAGTTCACTTATTTCCGTAGCCAGTTGATTGGGAAATAGTAGACCATAAAACAGCGAGTAATAACGCTAGTTTATCTGTAGTTACACAGTTGAGACGAGTTAATTAACCTGAAGTTTAGCCTAGGACGGCACAAGTTGCGATGAAACGAGCGGAAGGCGCGATATGAGAAAACTCTGCGAACAGCTAAACAATGATACCGCGCCCGTCAACTTATCGGTCCCATATTGTTATTGTAATAAAAAACTTTTACTCCATTCTGCGTTATCCTTGTTTATCCAGTTAGATATGTCCACTAGATATGCGACGTACAATATAATAAAGTTTTGATGCGGTGCGCTGCGGTAACAGAATGTTTTTAATGTCAGTTCTATTTATATCGCACGGATTTCTGCTTTATATTCTTTTTATCTTAGGTACTTTCTGTGTTAACGGAATAACTAAATAGACGGCAACACATGTGTATGAAAAACCTAGTTACTCGCCTTCATACTTTGAAGTCGAATTTACAACAGTACTAAATTTACAGTAATGAATAAGACTTACGAAACAGTTGTGCCAGATTTGTGTAAATGTGGTATGTACCTGAAAGTAGAAAAAATACCAGTTAGACAAACGGAAATCTCATAAACTCAAGCATGTAAAGTAGCGTAGCTAGGTACACAATGACATGCAGTTGTAAAAAATTATAAGGATGAAACGCAAAACTAACAGTGCCGTTAGCCCCCTAAAACCAAAAATAAATTGTTTAGCATTCGGAACTAGAGTTTAGAGAGCACTTACTTAAGAGTTCAACTTCAAATATTTTTAAAGTCTGAAATAAGTACCTATAGAGTACATATTATGAAGTTGATACCTAGCAGTGGCGAAGGTTCCATAGAACCCGATTCCTGCCGGCTTCCCTTTGAAAAATGGCACAGTCAGTATTCTATAACCAATAATATTCTATACAGTAAAGATATGTACTCCGGCTAACCTCTTACAAAAATTGACCCTTCGCTACTGATACCTAGTGCAGTGCGGATACTATGCTAAAGGATTTGCCAATAGCTTCACCATAAAGTAACCGCCCACAAAGATAACACACCTTAAACTAAAGGTTACTGGAGACTGGCCATGGCTTGACTAAGTACTGAGGTAACCAGTTTGAGGTATTCTTAAATATATCACTCAAGTTTATTATTTAGAGTTTTTGTGCTACTAAATGTCATACATTTTTAGTACGAGGTTTATGTTTCAATGTACTGCAGATCTATATAGTAGATAAAGCTTTAATATTACAAAATTGAACCACCACTGACCACAAATGGGTGAATATCAAATCAGCAAATTTTACGTGTCCACGTTGAGAATCGAGGTGTAAAATGATAGGATGTTTCTGATTTTTTTTTGTAGTGAACTACGTAACTTGTTTCAATTAGGGCCACATTTATTTTTTTATAAGTGTATATAAATCATCAGGGAAAAAAAAAATCGCCTTCAAATTCAAGTTTGGTGGCTTGTCCCAGTTCCATTTTTTGATGTAATTGCGTTCACCAAAGTAACAATTTGAGGTACAATAAAAAAAAAACAATTTTGTTAGTATATGCATTAGTCAAATTATCTAAAAACAATTAAACCATATTATAAAATCTTATTTAAAAGCACAGGACACTCGATCAAAGTTTGTCCAAGCAAAAATCATTTTTTTTCTGGCACTTTTTCAACTTACTATAACATGAAGTTGCGTGCGTGTGCGATCAATCGCATTATTTATTTCGCATCTATCAGTCGTGCCATTAGTGCGATTAGTATCAGGTGTGTAATTAGTGCGGTGATTACCCTCCAAAAACATAAGTACTCGCCTTGGGCGGAACGGGGGACAAGAATTGTTCAATTTTTGGTGGATCGATTTACTGTTGATTTTAAAGTGTTATAATAGTAAGCTACATGCTATAGCTAACGATTTGGGTGACCCATAAATCAATGACATTAATTTAGTTTTAACTTAGAACCCTTATTTTTTAAGATTTTTTTTATGCCTGGTTCCAATTTTGGTGGCTCAATTTTGGTGGTTTTGGTGGCGTTTTCAGGCCACCAAAATTGAAAATGACCCGCCAGATTTTAATTATGTACTGTATATGTATTGTTACTACCTATATAGCTAGTTTTTACGTTGGAAGACAGTTGGATTAGCAAACAAATACATGTTATGTACTTGGCAGTTAGTAAGACCTATTATTATAAGGGTTGCATACTAATGACCAAGTTTCTTATTCATGTATATTTATTTTGTTGCTTTTTAGAATGCCAAAACAGACCAGCGAAGGGAGGCTGCTTAAAAGCACTTCACCGTTGTCATTGAGGACTTCAACGCGAAACTAGGCAATTTGGGGTTGGACGTCGGAACCACCGGGGTCACCAACTGGCTAATTTTATGGAGAAGGAGGGCCTCTATAGGATGAACTCCTTCTTCAGAAAGCGTGAGCACAGGAAGTGGACCTGCCAGAGCCCCGATGGTACAACTTCAAATGAGATCGACTTCATCATGTCAACCAAGAAGCGTATTTTGTTCAATGTTGTCTCTACAATCAATTCGTTGAAAACCGGAAGCGATCAAGGCATAGTAAGAGGCACATTGAACATCAATATCAAGCTTGAAAAGTCTCGACTGATGAAGTCTACGCTCTGTCCAGCACAGATCCAAATTCAAAACCCCGAGAGCTACTGCAATCTGAAAAGCTTGAACTCCAGACTCGTTTCGAGTGCCTAAGAACCTCATTGGACGAATACAATGATAAGTTCGTGGAAACTGTCCATACGGGTCTAAGTTCTTCAAGACACGTCGTGCACATAAGAACAAAAACTCTCTGATCATACTCTCAAGCTTATGCAGGAGCGACGTGAGATGATCCTGCAGTCTTCAGACGAGGCATGGAAATACCGGCAGCTCAATAGACGGATCTTTAAATCCAGCATATTAAAGATGCAATTGAGCGGCTCCAATTAATTTGCAAGAGATCTGGCTATTGGGCAGAGCCAGCTCGCGGAACTGAAGACCGACCATGGCAGGATCGTATCCGCCAAACCAGAGCTACTGAGGGAGATCAAGAGATTCTATGGGCAGTTATACACTTCACCCAGTAAACCCATTGTAAATCTAGCAAATGACCCAAGAGCTAGACTGACCCGACGCTATACCGAAGACAACCCGGACGAGATCTGGATGCACGAGATTAGGATGGCTCTGGAACAGCTTAAAAACAACAAAGTACCGGGTGATGACGGAATTACGGCCGAAATCCTAAAGGCGGGTGGAAAACCGGTACTTAAGGCCCTTCAGAAGCTGTTTGATTCCGTCATACCCGAGGGGAAAACCCCACAGGCATGGTGCAGGGGTGTGGTGGTACTCTTCTTCAAAAAAGGCTACAATACCCGGCTGAAGAATTATAGGCCCATCTCACTTCTAAGCTATGTCTACAAGTTGTTTTCAAGAATCATCCCGAACCAGCCGGATTCCATAATGGCTTCAGCGCCGTACACCACATACATACGTTGCGGCAGGTTATACAGGAGACCGAAGAGCTGCCTCTCCGTTTAGTGTTTGTGGACTACGAGAAAGCCTTCGATTCGATCGAGACTTGGGTTGTACTGCAGTCTCCCCAACAAAAACGCTACCATGTCAGTCCGACTTTAGGACCAGACCTCGGAATCTATCCTATTTTTAACAAAAGAGAGTTTTATAAACCGATAAAAGTTATTGATACTTCCCGAGAATTTGTGAGATTAATCACATTGAGCTTTATTAGTGAGATTGAGGTTTCTGACGGAGAAATCCAATTTTGGGCCACTGATTTTCAATTTTGGTGGGCACTTTCGATTTTGGTGGGTGATTTTCAATTTTGGTTAGTGTTGCCCAAATTCAGTCTTGGTCTTGCAGTCTTGGTCTTGTTCTTGCGTTTTTGCAAGACCAAGACCAAGAACAAGACCGCGTATTTTTAGCAAGACCAAGACCAAGACTGACCGTGCAAGACTTGAGCAAGAACAAGACATAGCCTGCAAGACTCTTGCGTCTTGCAGCTAGGACTTAGCGCTATTTCACGGAGTAGTTAGGTGTAACAGTTCGGTGTATAGGTAGGTAGGTACGCTTAGGAATTCTATGAGACGCAAAAAACTATATCAAAGAATATGAAAAACTGGACCTATGCGCATTACGACTAATACCATAAACATAGCGAATAAAAAAATATCTATTAAAATCAAACTGAGTGCATGCATAGTTATGTTTTAACCATCGGCACTTTGATAATGCGGCATCAAAGGTTTTGTACTTACTTCTCAAAGAAATTTGCCGCTTTTCGGAAGTACATGGTTATGATACACGCGCCGGCGGCTTCTTTTGAAATCTAAAACAATCGTTGCCGCCGCGCCGAAATCATAACATTTGACACTATTCATGCAAAATAATTTCGAATTTTAAGAGTACCTACAGGTGTTCCAAAGAATAAATAAGTTTCAGAGTGCTTAGAATGAAAATGAATACATTATACTGATCACGCAAGTAGTATTATGATTAGGATAAAATGGTGAGGATAGGTAGTAGATGTCATAATAATTCATTCTAGTAAGTAATTATAATATTGATTACTTATATGGTTTTAAACTAATTACTTAGGTACTATTATTGTACATTTAGTCATTATATTTCTTAAGTTTTTACAAGAAAAAATAGCAAAAAAGTGTTCGAATATCTCTGAGAGAGATGATGAGAGTAAGTATTTACTAGCTGTGCCCGCGACTTCGTCCACGAGGAATAGTAACTTTGGAGGTATAGTGACGTTCAGGATTTATTTATTTATTTTAAAACTTCTGTCATCAAACATACAAACGAACTCTTCAGCTTTATAATATTAGTATAGATGCACGCCAAAACATTCACTTATATGTCAAGAATAGTGATTGGCACTAATTCTTTACATATATTTTTTTCACGAGTCGCGTCTGTACAAGTAGGTAGTATTTAGTGTGTGTTTGTACGCCGCACGCGGCATCGTTCGATTTGCGGCGGCATCCTTTTCATAGAGCCGGCACGTGGCGAGGCGGCGCGGTAAAAAGCAAGGAAACGTACTATAAATGAAGGAATTATTTTAATTCCAGTCATTTCCAATTGAGCTGTGCTTCGATTCTAACTTAATAATTGTTTTTACTAATTCTCGTTGTTTTCTAAAAACGTATCACGTGTACAATTTAATATGAGTGACGAAGATTCAAATTATTCTAGTCCGAGTAACGAGAGTTTGAGTCACAGATCTAAAAGACCCAAAAGCAAATTTGAGGAGTTTTTCGAAATAATTCATGCATCCCAAACTGCCTTGTGTAAATTGTGCCAACATAAAAAGATTGAAATAAAAATGAAAAACAGAAACACTTCAGGCTTAAGGAAACATCTAATGTCTTTCCACAAAAAGGAATCAGAAATATTTCTTCCTGTTAAACCAAAATTAAGTGGAGATATCACAAGCTTTTTAGTAACCGCTGGAAGAAGTGGACAGGTAAGAATATTTTTTTAACAGTTAAAAGAATTTTAACTCCGCGTAGCTATTCATGCGATACTTTCAAAAACGCCATTAACTTACGTAAGTATTTTTGAGTTAGTGGTGTTTTCATCTAGGGGTGCGACATATTAAGTATGTAATTATCGTCTTAAATATTTTTTATAAACACCCATATTTTCATTTAATCGGCCAGTAACAACTAAGTACTTTATTTTGGTAAATTACAGTACAGTGCAACCTTAATATAACAAATATCAATTTAACGATTTTCTCGATTTAACAACAACAAACCTCCTCCTCTTATACGCTCAAACCTAGTATGTTTTAAATAATAACACAAGATTTATTGTTTTGTTTCAGTCGGAAAACAGCAGTGACAACATCACGACAGCTACAGTTGATTGGGTGGTGAAAAAATATCTTCCCTTCTCATTTTTCGATGACGAAGCTACACAAGTATATTTTCGACGTATTTGCCCTAATATGGTGTTTCCTAAAAGGTCTACACTTAGAAGGAAAGTCAAAGAGCGATTTGAAGAGCTCCAATTGAATCTCAAGGAACGACTTCAACCATTATCATCTAAAATGTCGTTTACCATTGATGGGTGGACGTCAATTGCTGGTAGGAGTTACTACGGGGTTACTATTCATTATATAGACAACGAATGGAAGTATCGATCTGTAGTTCTTGATTTTATACCATCACGCGGTCGACATACTGGGGAAGATATTGCAACGATTTTCCATGAATGTTTATTGGAATATGGCATAATTGATAAAATACAAGGTATCACGGTCGACAACGCAACTGCAAATACCAAATTTATGTATGAACTGGGCAAACAGCTGCCGCCACACTTTGATTCAGACAATCAACATTTCCGGTGCTTTGCTCACATTTTAAACCTTGGTGTACAAGATTTATTAAAGACCTTAGCATTACACTGTGAGTCTGACACTAACGCGCAAGATCAGCAGTACGAAGACTATGCAGACGAAACTGAGGATGAGGAAGATGAAGAATCTGCACCAAATATTGCTGACTCGCGTACATCTGTAACAAAGTTACGCAGTATTTCCAGTAAAATAAAAAGAAGTGAGATAGTGAAGAAGAAGTTTCAGTCTGCTTGTGAAGCAGCTGGCGTGCCATCAAATCTAAATGCCATTCTTGACTGTCCAACGAGATGGAATTCCACACATGATATGATTGGATTTGGTTTAAAAGTGAGAGCGGGCATTGACATATTGTGCAGTTCTGTCACCGAATTGAATGATTTTCAAATCACAGCTAATGAATGGCAGGTACTCGAAAAATTACATAAATTTCTAATAAACTTTAAACTTTTAAGTACAAAACTTGGTGGAGACAAATATGTTACGTTACCGCTAGTCATTGTATCATTTAATCTCTTGCTAGATAAAATTGAATCCATGGTAAAACAGTTAGATGAGAAACCTAATCGATCTGAAGTGGATGAAAGGCTCATTCTAGCTTTCCAAGCAGCTCGAGACAAAATGCTTAAACATTACAAGAAGAGCAACTGGATTTATTGTACTTCTTTAATTTTAGACCCAAGGCATAAGGCTCAGACTTTTGACCTGACAATGTGGGGGAAGCAACTTAAAACAGAAAGTCTGCGCAAGTTCAATGAACTTTATGAAGAATATAAAAGTCTACACTCACTGAACAAATCTCTGGAATTACCAGAAAAAGACAATAAAGTATGTGATGAAGATGAAGACGTAATAGACTTTGATAAACTCTATGAATGTCCCTTGACGTCATCTGGATCTTGTCTTCAAGGCTTAGTGATAGACGAGTTGGAGGAGTACCTGAGAAAACCAAGAACTGCCAGCTCGGAAGACATTTTAGATTGGTGGAGGACGCATGAGACAGAGTATCCGATTTTATCGAAAATGGCCCGTGATTTTCTCTCAATACCTGCAACTTCAGTACCTGCTGAGAGGTTATTTTCTAAAGCATCATTAGTAATTAGAAAACATAGAAATAGGTTAAGTGATGAGTCAGCCAGATGGTTACTTTGTATTAATTCTTGGTCAAAAGAATTGATATAAAGTATCATAACCTAATGATAAAGCTGTTGATTTGTGTTGTATTTTATTTTTTATTCAAATAAATGATAAATCGTAAAACTCTTTTATTAAATTTCTTATAAGTTGAGGGTTCAATCTCTTTCTAGACAGATAAGTATTGTTCTTTAAAATACAGTCAAGTTATTGTAATTAATTTGTTTTTTTACATGTTTTAGCAAATGTAAGCTTATAAATCATAAATGTTTATTAAGAAACAGTTACTTCCATGGAAAACGACATATAGGTCAGTTGATTTTTCGAATTTCTTATCAAATCTTCAGTTATTTATTAATCTGCTTGATCTTTACTATGGCTATGTTAATTCAAGCTCACAATGTTCCAATTCTAATACGTTTTTCTAAGATTTAAAGTAAACTTTAATAAATAGTAATAGACTAATAGGTAATTGCAAGACTTGCAAGACTCTTGCTGCAAGACCAAGACCAAGACCAAGACTGGGAGCGCAAGACCAAAACCAAGACCAAGACCAGGTGTATTGGCGCAAGACCAAGACCAAGACTGGCTAAGTCTCGTCTTGTTCTTGCATTTGGGCAACACTAATTTTGGTGGCCACACTAGACTTTGAACTAAAATATCTCAAAAAGTTATGGAGATATTCTGAGCCCTCATGAAGATCCTTCAAGCTTGGACATTCTATTCTTATACCAGATCGTTATTTTTCACGAAAACTAAAGAAAAAATTGAGCCACCAAAATTGACAAAAAATTAACTTTTTTGATATTCACCCAAATAATTGATTATTCATGTGAAAATTCAGTTTGAATTGTTGAGTGCATTGCGATGTCATTTATTAAAATTTATTATTATTATGTCACAATTCATTAATTCAATTACGTGTCAATGAGTTCTACATGAAATTAAAATTAAAGCATTATTTCTGCCTCGTTGCTGCTGAGCATGGCAGTGCCGGGTTCGATTTCCAGGTCGGGCAAAGTGTTATTGAATTTTCCATCAGAAATTTCTCAGTAGCAGCTCCGAAGTCTAGATTCCCGGTTGATAGTAATAGGTTCGTCGCCCATTTGGCGTAATTTGGGTGCACTCATAGGTACCTAGTACACCTCTGCCTAACCCTTCGGGGATCACAAGCGCGATGTTATGTTGTGTGTGTTATTTAAGTGTATATCGTTGACCTAATTCTAATATGGCGTAACTAAGTCAAAAGGCCAATAAACTTTTTATTTTTGCAATTTAGGTACCTATGTGATCTAAAACTAAAAATGTTATTAAATAACTAATAAAATTTTAAAATTTTCGCTCATAAAACGTTAAATATTACTGGAAATTAAGTAATATTTTCGTCAGAACATTAATTACAAATTTCCTAAGAACTTTACGGAGTAAAAAGGCTTTTTCCGCATCTTGAGCAATTGTGACTTACGTCATAATAGAATTAGGTCGACGATATGCAAACTATCCTTGTATGTACTTTACGTGTATCTGTTTATATTCTGTAATAGGATAGCATTGCTGTAACATAGGATGCAGGCTTAATATTGCACCGCAATTGGTAGTTATGTTACAGTTACTGCCAAATCGACTGAAAATTAGAGCTTTAGACTGATCCTAGATAATACTAGCATCAGTTAACGTTAACCGTTGGATAGTTTACTTATTAAATAGTTACTGAAAATAGGTACTGTACTCTGGAAAGACTTTGGGCCGTATTTTTGGTTACATTTTATCATTTAAAAAAACAAAGAATTCAATGATTTCAAGTCTTTGATCCAGTTTAGTTGCTAATCGATGAGATAAATACTTAAAGTTTTCATCATTCATCATTCATGTTTTAGAAAAGATCTTATTTCAGAAACGGGTTACGTTACAGGCATTTGGGCAATGCGTCGAGGTACATCCAGGCCGCAGGCGTAGCTAGGTACCATAGGACCAATCTCTAAAATGCACTAAATTTGCACTATGAACGGACTCGATTAGGTTGATGCACAATAGAACAGAATCTTTGGTCCACAACATATTTCCTGGCTGTAAAAAAAACCTATTTGATTTACTGTTTTGCATTCGTCCTTACTGACATCGAGTTACTTTTATTTTAAAGAAAAAGCCGGCAATATTTAGCTGATCCAATAAAAATGTAACTCATGCTGTAATAATGGCATACACGGCACACCGACACCGTTATTTACGCACTTAAATAATACCGTTCACACGTTATTCAAGTTTAGCTGGTGTCATGGTCACAGTTATATAATATTTGAATTTAATTTATTATAATTTTGGTAACAACTACGTATGAGGGGCTAATGACATCTATCTACACTAATATTATAAAGAGGTAAAGTTTGTAAGTTTGGATGTAGGAGGTAATCTTCAAAACTGCTCAGCCGATTTCAAAAATTCTTTCACTGATGGACAGTTACCCTCTCACCGAGTCCTATTAATAGGATAAATGTCTTCGACCCAGACGAAGTCGAAGTACAGTTTGAAGTCGCGGGCAGAAGCAATATTTATTTATTTAATTTTTTTTTTTTATTTTTTTTTTATTTATTTATTTATTAACTCATCATCACTATCATTACAGGTACTTCCTAATTCAATAGTGTGGCTATAATTACAGTTTTATTATTTATCATAACATATTCTGTTCATCGTGATTTTTGTGAACTCACTCAGAGAACAAGTAAAAAGATCTATGGTGTCTGCTACGTAATATAGAATGTATGTTGTATAAGCACAACGATCAACTGCTAGCTGGGCTCTGGAAGGTAGTCAGAATAAGATGCCAAGTTTTGTCCTAAGCCTCGAGTGATCTTGATACCAATCTCGTATAAGACCCTATTAAAAAAGCTGAAACTGAAAGCAAGGGTACCATTTAAAAGGCAACATGAGAACTCATAATCTGGTTGTCAAGTCATCACGAGTTTAAACAAAGTCAAAGTAAAGTAAACTCAATCGGAAAACAGAAAAAAGGTTCACTTTACAAATGTAACTCGGTATCTACGTAACAATGCGGTGGGCATGGGAAATTATTGTAATTAAATAGCAATCAGCTCATTTGATCTCTCAAGTAACAAGAAATCGTATTACGACACCGGTGCACGGTGCACTGTTCACTTATAACTATTTGCCGCAAAACGCGAATTCTTTGAAGGTCCCGCGCGCTTCATGGAAGTTAGTGGCGCATTCGGTCGGTTAATTAGACATGTATGATTACATAGTATTTTTAGTTTATTTAGGTTTCAAGGAAAATGTTTGCAGTACTGTGCATTGAACAATCAATGGAAAGCTAAAAATTCAGTGATCCAATACACAACTATGTCACAGTATGGTCTGTAGCATTCCGTACGAGACGCTTTGCCTTTGGAAATATTGCCTGCAGTATTGTAAAAGTCTATAAAGAATGCACTACATTCGAATAAATGAAAAGAGCTTTTGCCCGGAATTCAAAATGGTAAAAAAATGAGAGTGGATCCAATCTCACAGGCAGTGCAAACTTCAAACAACATCGAACGAACGAACTGATTTCCGACTGAGATCAAGAGATTCTGCATTTCTATTTTTGTTCGAGTCGGCGACAATAGCTAAAAGAATGTTCTCTCTCCGTACGTTCGCCGTACGTGGAGAACGGGGGACCATCCATCAACATTGACATGAGGTGCTTCAGTGAGAGTACGTCTATACGCTTCCGAGTATTTCTCCGGCTTTGTTTGGCTACATTTTACTATTCTTTTTGAGTAACGAGGAAACTCAGGTATATAAACTAGCATTGACCCGGAGCCTATAAAAAATGGCTGCGTAAAAGCTGAAAGTATTATCACAGTTGCCACGGGATGGTTAAAAAATGCAAATTCTTTGTTGACGATGACTAATGACCTGCGTAAAAGGTTGAATGTAGATACATTGTGACACACAAACATAATCGTTTTCTGAGCTCTCACATAATCGCAATCACCATTGTTTTCTTCCATTTGAATCCAGTGATAAATCTCAAGCCTGCGTTATTTGCTTTCTAACAAAACAAGGCTTGTTGAATCGCTTTAACTTACATTACAGTGTGAGTGTTAAAGGCTTTGGATAAAGAATAGGTCGACCAAAGACTGTTTGCCGCGGCTTATTGAGTGCAAACACGACGCCCCGACGTCCGGGCTCGGCGGGATCGCGCAAACACTCGCCCGGCCACTGCGTCTTTGCTCAGCGAAATTATTAAATAACTGCGGATCACATAGAACTACTCAGCAAACAGGGTTCTGTAGGAGACAGGTAAATTGCGACATATGGTTTGCGGACGAAGCAGAAGGCAATTTAGCTTGATGATAGCAATTGACTGAAATAGGTGCGTGTTTTGAGACGCAATTCTGAAAATCATTGGCTTCAACAACCAAGGAATTTAAACAAGACACTGAAGACATGACATATTTATGTTTCAACTGTGATGAAAGTAACAGAATGCTAGAAAACCTAAACGCTATAAACATCCAAAATCCAAAATAAAAATCAAGATTCTTGTTGACAATTTGGTTGGAAATACCATACATTATAAAAAAAATCAAGGTCATAATAGTGTATGGCCATGGCGAGCTGAGAAAAAATGATACGAACGAAGCGACAAGTGCCCGGCCGGGCATCGAACCGCGCTCGTCCAGCAGGTTTCGCCTGTCGTCTCCGGCAGCCCGACCACTACGCATCCGTCTCTTCGCGTCAACTGCAATTATGTAACGGACACTCGCCACACTCGCCAGTCGACCAACCTCCTAACTTTGCCCATTAGAAGTACGTCGCTAAAGGGAAACTGACGCGTCGGCTGCGCTACTTTTGTTAATTTACTCCAACAGTTCATGTTAATACAATTTGTTAGAGATTTCTGTACAATTTGCCTTCAAAAAGAAAGGTAGGTAAGTACTTCAGATATAATAGATTTCATTTGTCAAACTGAATACATCTAATTAAAGTGTGCACACCGCAGAACTTTCCAAATCAACGTCGCTTTTCATGGCAACTCTAATTAACATGTTTTACAGTACACATGACCGTTGCTGTATATGTCCAAACGAATTAGGGGCCGGAGACAGTATGTTAACAAGTACGGCAACAAGAGGGCGAGTGCCCGAGCGAGAGGAAGTAGGCGGCACCGCAGCGGTTACTGCACGTACTCGTACGAGCAGAAGTGCGACTGTCGGTGCGGCTCCTGCGGTCGCATCCCACTCGAGCACTTTCTCCGATTCCCTGCTCATTAGCGATGCCACAGCGACTCTTCAGCAAACACTTGGCGCCTACAAATGGCTCGTGTTGTTTCACCCTCCACGTAACGTCCCACCTACACGTGTTCGTGAACAATCTTTTCAAGAAATCGACACACAATAGTGTCGCGGGGCGCTTTGAGAGCTTCCAACGATGTTGTTTTTACACGCACTTTTTGCAGAATCACACTCACCTCGCTATAGTAACACAGATTGATAGCGGCTCGAGGTAGGTTGCGGCGCGTGGGTGGCTGAATGCTCCTTTCACTAGTTCTATTACCAGTCAATAAATACGACTATAACTCAACTAATTATCTTATTCCAGAAACATTAGTCGACTGCAGTTCGTGAAATAATGGAACCATATCAAGTAATTGCTATTTATAGTAACTGAGCCTACTAGATTCAGATAAACTATTGACATTATTCGACATTTAAGACTGAATTAGAGCCGGTTAATGGTAATGATTGATGATAACACCTAATTAAACTTAAGTTTACAAACACGTTATGTAACGTATCTCTATAATAAAGGAGACATGCAGATAATGCGGCAGATCTTTACAAATGTAGCACAACGGACCATGCATTTGATACCAGACAGGGCGTGGCATGTCGCTTCCACACGCGAAATACATTGTGTGCACGTCATGCCAGGGTCCTTCACAGAACTACATTGTAGCCGGTGGCCCTAGTGCCTACTGCGGACATGCTAAATAATAGTGGACGCACATGTTACTCGCCAGACACTGCATCATTAGCACTGGCCGATGCGACACTCATCACTCACAGTTTTCATACAAACGTACGATACGCGAAAGTAGTGCTTTCTCTACCGTTTTTAGGACACATTTCGAAGTGTGCTAGTACAGGACAAAAGCTTTGCGAGAAATGAAGGTAGAAGAAATGTGCAACGTGTGCGCGGAACGTGTTACATAACATTGTTTTGCTTTTCCCAAACATACGTACTTTCAGCGACTCTCATTTGCATTTCAAAATATTATACTCGTATCGTCGTACCGTGTCTTTTACAAAAGATAATACGGATTGTTATATGGGTATGTGTGGGGTGTTTTCTACTTATAAAACTGGAGGTAGGCACTTTTTCTTCTCAAGTATTCGTGTGGTTCTTTATGTTAAAGAAAACTTACAGGAAAATTGCAGTTTTAAGTAAAGAGCTATCTGATCCTCCAGTATTCCTTACAGGACACTTTTTTCTTTGTTAGTAAAATGAACGTTGGAATTTCTTCGCTTACTATTTTACAGTCTACTTAGCTGCTTCTAAGCTGCATGGCGGTCGTCTGGTACGTAAACTTCGTCCTTGACCAATAATCGTTACGTAAATCGTTATTAAATCGAAACGAATCGACAAAAGCGGAGCTAGGTACAGTTGGTATAACTCGATTAGAGCTAGCTACATCTCGTGGCTTCTCGCATGTGTCTGTAGCAATAAAACTCTCGTTCGGCAATATTTTCGGAGCCCTTAGGGATGTCACACGAGACAAAGTTAGATTGTAGCTGGAACGATGATGTATGGAACTGTGGGAGACAAGTTTTGAGGTAAGTAATGGTTGTGGGACAGGATATGCGAAGGACAGCCAGCAGCATAAGACGATAGACTTTGTGAAACCCGTTTACAATGTTTTCTATCTAATCTAAAGTGCTTGTTGTGGTTAATGTGCTCTATATTAAAGCAAAGTATCTAGCAAATCATCCAGTAATTTCATGGCATTTAGATCCATTATCTAACAAAAGACTTCCTATAACAATTACAAAAGTATCAAATCAAAAGCATGTCAAACAGCATGTCGGGCCATGAATCCATGATGATTAGAGCGTGAACGTGAGCGAAATGTCAGTGAGTTGTCAGTGAGTTGATCGTAACCCCGCTCACACGTGCCATAGTTACGCCGACGGAATATTAATCCTTTGCATGTTGCCCGGACTTGCCCGACATAGACAACACTTAGCTTTTTCCATAAGGTCTTTATGAATTTGTGAAGGTTTTGTTATTCGCTAATGGATTTAATGTTAATTTCGGTTTGTTTGCCCAGTTTCTTTTGTTAAAACTACGTAATGCCCGGCTTTTGAGGTTTAAGCGAACTTTATTATTGGTAGTGCTTGGTTTGATGAGTTAACGCAAAGCGAGCGTTGCTTCGATAACATGACCAGTTGATAACTTTTGAGTCTATCTGAATATTATCCTAAATCCGTACGCCATTTTAAACCTTGATGTCCATAAACAAGATTTCCACACCCATGCATATCCTTAGGAACTCATGATTTACAGCAAATCCCAGCGCTAAAGTTGTTTTGAGCTTAACTCACTGAAACTGGTTAATAAGTCAACTAGCGGAAGACAAGTGCACTAAAAGTTACTGAAAGTCACCGTCAGCCGCCTTTAGCTCTTCTTTTCTTTCGTTTTTTTTTAAATCGACCATACTGCTGCGACTGAAATTGTAAGATACCTTCTAATTTGCATGAAATTACAAAATATAGTCATAGTTATAGAATCGAACTCAAGACCATTTGTTCAGCAGTAACTTTTGCGACCACTAAACCAACGAGAAAAAACCTGAATGAGGTTGACACAGGAACTTGTAGACATAAGCAGACAGGTCTATACCCAGCAGAGGCCTAATGTCAGGCTGTGGATGAGTGAGATGGGAGACCAAAGAGGCAGATAATCTTTTAATTTCTAAAGGAGAGGAAAATTCTGAAAAAATAGGTTTTGTGGAACGTAAAAGAACTTTCAACAAAAATTGGTTTGAATAATGGTGCTCCCTCACCGCGAGCATTCGCCTGTAATGTAACAGTCCAAGATTCGATTTTGTATGGAAACAAGTGAATCTGAACTGTTACATTACAGGCGAATGCTCGCGGTGAGGGAGCACCATAACATTTCATATATTGTTTTTGAGATGTATATGAAACTTTTTCGTGAACCTGCGCAAGTAACTTTGCACCAGTATACTAGGAAAAACAAATTTAGTTTCGCTGTTGAGTGCAAATTGACATAATATGAATGAGCGTTAAAATATTGCTATTCTATTTCTAGTCTATGGTGCTATGGAACCTTTTGTTCTCGAGGCCAACTTACGCTTGTCTGGTTTTTATTTCTAGGCCAGAAAACGTAAACAAATACGTATACCTACATTGGTGCGGTCAACATCCCGACGCGCATCCTAGCCTGAGCTAAAAGTAACGGAGCACATGGTCACGCTACATGCCTTCAACACTAACTGCAACTGTAAAAAGCACTGGGAACTGGAAATTTTATTTATGAAACACTAATTACGTAAGTATAATTATCTTTTATTTTATGTAGCTGTTTTCAGGGCTAATGTCGCTTATATCCTTCTTTTTCAGGCAGCTCGTAACTGAAGTTACTGTATTTTCAGTTATGAGTGCTGCATTGTAGTTTTTAAAGAATTACAAAAATGTACAAGGTGGACGGGACGCCGACGCACAACGACCACGTTTTCAGTACATCATTCTAATTCCCCACATCGAAATTTTTCATAGGTATTTTTTTTTTTGATCTCAGAACTTTATATTTAAAATTTTTACACCTACTTTCTTTACACACATCAAAAGTGTTTATGGATATTTTATTTTAGTTATCACGTATTTAGATAACTAAATACGTGATAACTAAAGTATAAACGTAAAATGGTAAGTTTAATTAAGTAAACTAACTACTAACATTATTAATTAAAAACTATTAAATAACCTAAAATAAATAAACTAACAACAAACTATAAAAGGCATCAAAAAACTCCTCCTCAATTTTTTTTAATCAGCAGTTCCATACATTTTGACCGTGTAGGTATTGCACTGTTGTAGAAACAGCTGTCTTTTTTACTACCGATGAAACGTTTGTACATGGTGAGGTTCAGAATGATGAACTGAATACGTGGGAAGCGTTTGTGCGTCGGTGTCCCTTCCACCCTGTATATGAACATGAAAAGGTAAAAGATAGACCCACCGCGTAGGCACAACAGACCCGTATTTTATACACCAAATGAAGAATAAGAGAAAGCCAACATAATGCTTATTTAATCTTCCAGCAACCCTAAAGTCCAACCTGCATAGATAGCATACAGGGTCTCGTCGCCTTATAAAGACATGGTTGGTAGACGCGCCACGCACCGGAGCCTCCTTACTACAGAATATAGGAGAAGATAGGTGCCAGAAGACGGGCGTCGTCGCCGAAGGACCTAAAAACGCTGGTGTGACTACTTAGAGGCGTTTGTGAGAGATTGGCCTAAGAAAGCCGCACGTAGATAAGAGTGGAAGGTTTTGGGGGAGACCTTTGCCCAGCAGTGGGACAATATCATCATCATCATCATCATTTCAGCCGAAAGACGTCCACTGCTGGACATAGGCCTCCCCCAAGTGTCGCCACATTGACCGGTCCCGTGCGTCTCGCATCCAGCGGATCCCTGCAACCTTTACAAGGTCATCGGTCCACCTAGTGGGGACAATATAGGCTAATTAAAAAAAATAAAGGAGAAGATTCACATTCTGCGGTTTGTGCATCCTGCCTTCATTCCTGTTGTACAGATATCAAAATCACTTTATAAAATTAGATTGTCGTTTCGTACTTTTAACTATTTTTTCAGTAAGGACTGTCAACTAAAAAGTATTCTTGCCTCTTACTGATTTATGAAATCTTAAACGTATGAGAAGTTAGTGCTTCTTCTTCTTCTCAATCTTTGTGTCGGCCCAGATCTGAGCGACGAGTTTGGCGCCATCAGTAGCGTCAGTGCTGAAGAGTTTTGACAATCGGAGATGTTTTCAGCGACTTTTTTTGCTAACCGTAATATGTATATGGGTAGTATTGTGGCTTGCCTCGTTAGCCCCATCCACGGCACGGATGAGACCCGAATTCGAAAACACTGTTTTGTTTAAAGAAAAACTTTAATTAAAGTCGAGCCAAACTCATTTATTTACCACTTATTAGTTAAATGCGCGAGTTTTGGCGACGGTCGTGAATTATCCTGCCTAGTTGACGTTACTTTATTGTTTGGGATATTTATGTTCATCTGGTAAGTAATTTTGCTTTTTCTAAGAATATATACTTAATTTGTATGCATTCTTCAACACCTGATTAACATATTTTAATTTCGGTGTTCCGTTATCAGTCAATATTAAAACCATCTTTCTGAGAAAATTCTATAAGCTAATAGATTCAAACCTATATCGCATTATTTCAATGGTCGTCTTATTTTTAAGACGAATCCCTTTACAATTGCGTCGGCAAATAATCAGAACCCCTTCAATTCTAGTTCCTAAGCTAATATTAAAAAATACCCGAAAGACATTAGTAAACAGAATAGGTTTCATTTATTTGAGTTCCCTCGGTTCCCACGTTAACATTGTGTTGATTCTCACACTGCATTCAACGGGTTAACACACAACACAACCATTTCGCAACTTTTGACTTTGACAAGTGATAGGATCCCAATTGCCATTGTCTTTCTTGCAGTTTTCATAAAACTTCAAGTTTTAAAATAAACACAATAGATACTAACTTACTTAACGACAACCTGACTATTCTGAAAAGTGTTTTTTTTGTTGCATAAATGAGTGACTCATGTCAAAAGATCTGAAAACCCAAATACGTTTTTGCGGAACTGAAAAAAATTACAAAAGCTCAGACAATACAACTTGACTGCAACACTAAAGTCGAATTGTTTCAAGGAGATAGTGAGGTAAAAACAAGGTGATAAGAAAGGCCACATATTGATTGTTCAAATAGAGCGAACTGGTACTGTTATAGCGTGTTTAGTGAACGAGCGTCCCGCGGAGAGGCGCGCCGGGCGAGGAGGTAAGGCAACAACGCACACGGTCGCTTTGTCAATAGTTTTCTACCTGTACACAATTGAACGGGCTCGCGTGAAACACTTCACACCACCCTCGTGTTACTATTTGAATGAGGCTGCCACAATGGCCGTTCAACAACGGTCCCTGATACACGGAACTGGGTATGGTCCTCCTCTCAAACTTGATAGTATTTGAGTTTAAATAAGGACTTCGCTACCACGTCTCATTGTTGCGTTTGCTCGTGTAAGGTACAACAGCGTTCCTCTAATTTAATTAATTTCGACGCTCGCTCGCGTGTTCCATACCCATTTCCTGATAGATATTGGTATTCCTAATATTCTTCTACCTCATAAATGCTAATGGCTTATTAGATAAAACGTTTTTAAAAGGCTTTGCTATTATTAAATAATCTAATCGAATAAAATAGCATCATGTTAGATAGAAGAAAGAAGTTGCAAATAAAACAGGTACGCTGAAAACAGGTTTTATTCCAACAGATGTAAAAGTACAGACAACAAAATTAACACGATATGAAAACAGACATAAATAACGCCCTCTTTAAATTGTTTCAAAAACGAAATTTCCGCGCATTCAACAGCAATGAGTGCGAGATTATAATATGATAACAGCTCTCGGCACTGAGTTGAAGTTTTACTTATTCGAATAACAGTTAACGACGTGTAAATTCGATTATAACTCGGCGCCATGTTCACAATTAATTGGTCGGTAATCGGTTTGCGTATCGTCGTAATCACTAGATGAGGGATGCCGAGCGAGGATGCGGTTATAGGTAAATAGTTTACCTACTGAAAATTGCGTTTTACCTTACCTGTCCTATTATATTACAATTTAACTACATTTGGTTACAATTAAACCGCACATTTAACAAGTACGAACTGGGATGGTACATCAAAGATACATGCGCGTAATGAATGGATGGAAACTATTAAGTACCATAAACTATTAGGTAGAAATATAATAGTAGTGAATTGGTTATTATTATTAACTTTAGGGTTCCGTCACCCGTAAGCCTCGAACACTCATAAGGTGCTCGATGGTCGTACTTACTTTGAAACGAACAGAAAAGAAAATTCATACAAAGCAAAACTTACCAAATGGTTGATTCCACAAAGCAAACTTCATATTCCAACGGCTATCCTCAAAAAAGCTCATCTCCTAGTCGTACTCTAGTTTGTAACAATAATTTATTCCTCATAGTAAAACCGGTATTGTCTAAAATATCGTAATCACGCACATACAACTCGAGCTTGACTCTTTTTTATTGGAAGAGGCGAGAGGACAGGCTAATCGCACTAAACGGTTATTCAATCTCGTCATTCAAGTTTAAGTTGGGGGACATAGAAGAATCTTGTAGAATTGAAATGATGCATTGAGAATTCATTGAGTAAGCTATGTTAGTTAAGCAAGCATAGGAAATGATGTAAGTCTTAAACTATTCTTTATTTTTGAAATGGACAAGTATTGCCTAAGCTACACATCTTTAGAATTTAGACAAAGAAACTAAATAGCATGGCAATTTTCAGTGATTTTTTCTCATACTGATTTCCGCGTAGTTTTCTCAAAAATGAAAGATATTTAAATAGGGAAGAAAAGAAACAAACGAGCATCGACGGAGGTGGTCCTTCGGGTTTTTGGAAGCGGGTATAATAAAGAGGGATCCTCAGACAATGGGGTGTGCACTGACGTGTGTTATATAAGGTAATGATACCTTGTTCGTACAAGTTTACTTATGCGAATCTGTTTGTTTCTTTAAATAACATCATTCAGTATGTGTTTCTATGCTTTTTCTGTATTCAATGCAATGTGTAGGTCACAGTGCCATGGCAAACATATTTAGACTTTAGTTTTTTTGCGAAACATCACTGTTGCGGTTACGACTGGTAAGAATTTTAGAAATAATTAGTATGTTACTACTGCCATACTTCAAATCCTTTCAACGAAATAATATCATAGAATAAACTTAAACACCAAGCGGATTTATTTAAAATGGGTTTTACAAAAAACTTTCTGCGAAAAAAAACCGATTTCCAAAAAAACACTAAAAAAGTCTAATATAACTTTACTTTCGGAAGTCGAAAAAAACAAAATTGCTGAACCGATTTTGATGAAATTGAACCGATTTTGAGATTTTTTCAAATCGGTTTAAGAATGACGGAGTTACGAGGTAACAAACATAAAAAAAAATACAACCGAATTGAGAACCTCCTCCTTTTTTGAAGAAAGTCGGTTAGAAATACAAATACAATGCTGCCATACGAAAACGATTGAATCATAAATAGAACAAATAAATAAGTTCAATATCGAATTTTCTAAAATATTTACTTTGTCTGAGCTATGCTCTATTCTGTTCCTTTTACAATAACTTGCAATACGACGGCAGATGCCGGAAAAGTTTTGGTACTCTTGCTGTTTTACAAACAGATTCGTGTCTTTAAAGTCTAGAAATCGAGACAAATCTCTCCCAAGGTATTCTGAAGATGTACTGCTATTCTAAATTTGTGGTTACGATTTACCGATCGAAAAGTACAAAGGCTGTATCACAGTGTCTGTGTAATATTGCATTCTTGGAAAAACTATGAAATGCCAGGTATCTTTCTTTTGTTTAGTCGTCCTATTTATTATAACTTAGGTATAAAGCGCAGGCCACACCGCCAGCAGGCGGGCGGGCGAGCGACGCGAACGACGCCCTTTTCATACTTTGTTCGTATCTTTCGATAGTTCGCGGTGTGAACCAAAGTATGAAAAGAGGTGAAACGACGCGTCGTTCGCGTCGCTCGTCCAGCGTCCAGCCAGCTGGCGGTGTGGCCTGCGCTTTAGTCAAGAGTCTTCTGATTCTTGCTTCCATCAAAGCAAATGAGGCAGAAAGAGGCGGCCGAAATTGGGTATTTTATTAAAGAAAATCTAGTTTATGTCTAGTGGCAATTCATTTTCGTGGTAGCCACGTAGAGCCATTGAGAATCTTTAAGTATATTCAAAGACTTCCATTCATTATCGGAAATAGCAAGCTAAGATTAGATGTAAGCGCTTATTAGAAGATGCTGCATATTACTGTGTCGTTAATATGTAAAATATTAGTCTTTTATGTTTTTTCTTTCTTGCAAAAAAAAAACACACGTGCACATTATGCACAAGGTCTTCAGAGGTGTGATTAAATTATAATTATCCATACGTTATGTTTATATGTGGCGATGCCATCTCTGGGACTACTGCTACATAATGTTGGAATGTCCTTCTAGCAATCTAGCGGGAAGTAATTACCTATTTCCGAATGCTGCATTGCTAACACTGTCTTAATGAATCTTTAATAACTCTAATATTTGAATATGTTAAGTAATTAGTTAGCATGTGTGGTAATCAAATAGAGATTTACAAAAATCTTTGTTCAAAATTACTCAACCACTGCGCAGTCTGACTTCATAGTCAGATTTAAACTGCAGCGTCCAAATTGTGGTGTATCTATTGCAGTGTTATAAGCCAGGGTAAACCTAGTATTACTGTGAACTCATGGTTTTAGCTCCATACTGTGGTTTCGTAATAGTTCCGCTGCGGTCAAACTGTTACCACGGAAACTGTTGCCAGAATCGAATGATTCCAATGGTATCTCTCGGTTAAAATTAGGTTTAATCCCTCCCTGTGTATTTTATATTGCCTTGATTTTTTAATCTGGTTACATGATTCTAGAATTATTCCCACATTTGATATTAACTATAGGAGTCGGATATTTTAATGTCAATCTATTTAGATCAATCTAAATAGATTAACATTAAAATATCGCTGCAGTCAACTGCGTTTATCGAATTACCAATTAACAAGTAGATCTTGAAACATGCAATAATTTTAGCGAGGATAACAATTACATAATTCTACCTAGTTATCTCATTAGCAAGCTCAGGTATTATTATATCTTTGACCTGGTCACTGAATTTATCAAACCACTGTTCTGAAATATTAAGTAGTTTCTTTATAAATTACACATTTCTAACAAAGTCTTTGTACTGCTACCAAATGGGGCCAGTCAAGCGTGTGGTTACAAGTAAGATATTAATTTCTTTACCGCCTGCCCCACTTACTAATACGCTAAACGAACATTGAACATTTTATTCTAACCATGGCACAGATCATGAACTGTAAATCAATGGTTTATTTATACATACTTTAACACGCACCTTACAAATGGTTTGATGAGAAAATTCACAGCACTTATCAACTACAAACGTTAGAGCTGTTTGATTAATTCATCCAATTAATGTCAATATTTTTGGTAATAAAAAACGCGAACCAGTTCTATAGCGTAAGACATATATTTTTTAACGATACTTCTGCACACTGAGAAGATTTATCAACTAATTAAAATTGATGGCGATCACTGCAAGATTAAACGATATGGACATCTGAAACAAATATCTTAAAATAGCAACGTCATAAAAGATTGATATTCGTTGCAAAAGAGGTAGAATACAATGCATTCAGCCTTTTTGCTCTCAGGCTTCGCGTTCGGCGTTTACCGTGAGAAATTGAGAGCGAAACTGAATGGATCTCCTAGACTCGTTGTCGGCAGAAAAGAAAGCGATCCATGGCTATCTTACTTAATCCGTCTTATACCTGCCTGCTCACCGCTCAATGTTCTGACATCACGGTTCTTTTGCAATTTTAGAACGTCTCGGTACGTTATTGAAAGAATTATTGCCGACGATTATTTCAAATGTACTTGTTCATTTTGATCTTCATCAGTAGGTCATTTATTTTTTTGTTCCCAAAGATTTCCAAGTCTTTAGTCTCGTTTTTAAAGAACATAATGTGTACGAGATAATCGCATCCTATTAGCTGCTCTCTGTTCAAATGCTATCCGCTTTGTTTTTATGAATTGTATTTGAATTTCGTAACGGCTTTAAACTATTGATTCTCCGTCTGCGTAGGTACCATCGCGATTCGAGATCGAGTGAAGCACATTCAACGATTAGAAAAACCCTTAAGAATATTATTTATTTTATTAGATATTTCGATTTACTTGCTGCAGGTAAACGGCTTATAAGAAAATTTGATGTAATTAATTGGCCATCATCATTAAAATAATTTCGATCTTTCTAATTCTTAAAAATGGTTTTTCGATTAATCGTAGCCGGTAAATAATTTTCAAGTGGGTAGGAGATTATTTAATATATTAATAGGTTCCTACAGAACCAGATATAGATTAATGTTAGCATTACTAAAGCTTATACTAACTACTTATAATCAAATGTAGGGCGTTGGCTAAAACACATTTCTTATGGACTGCAAAATACGCAACCCAAAGCGCTGTCAAAGATTTCGTATTAGATTTAGTTAGATAGGTCCTGAAACATGGATGGTATGAGGAAGGGTACTCGCTTACACAAACTGTTCGTAATTACACACAAGAAATTAACGTTTTCAGTTATGATGTTATCTACTTTCGTCAGTTTTTTAAGTATCTGCGCATGGTTTAAGATTACTTATTTACTGGTCGAAACCTTTAATGAAGTATTTAAATGGTCAATTAAACACTAGCGAATGTAATAAAATAGTTTTAAATTTACTTAAATTTACCTAATTTACAGCCTCAAAAACTGTATTCGAGATACAAAAAGTAATTTAAAACGATTGAAGTTTAAGTTAAGTTACGAAAATAGACTTTACTTACGGTCAAAGCTAGAGTTAAGTAAGTTCCAAGTGTAATGATATTTAAACTCTCGTAGGTAACTGTAAAGCTGTACCCATAGGCGTTCTGTGTTATAGAGATGTTATAGCACGAACTTGATGTTTTATTTACTCCGTCAGTCCACTCTATTTTATCAAATCTTAACGGCCGATGCGGTACTTCTTGTAGGATAAGTACTAAAATAAATAGAGACAGATGACTTACCTTCTTGCTGGGATTGTAATCGTTCGATCCCTATTCTTATATGGGTCTCCGGGGTCCGCAGTAGTTAAAATTGCCGCATTCCACTGTAGTCGGGCGTGAGGCCGGCGCAGCTTCCCGATCTGGACCGGTCTCGCGGCCGGGAGAGCACTGGGCCGGTGGCGATCACATAAACTATTATAGTAGCACAGCTGCGAGGGGGACAGTGTGGGAATTCATTGTTATTTCATAGAGTGGCAGTATCGTGTGTGGAGGAGAGGGCGGCAGGCGGCACGCGACAGGTACTGCGGCCGCGGAGACGCGCACGGGACTGGCGCGCGGCGACGCCAGCGCCCCCGCGCGCACGCGCGCCGCACCACGCCCGCTGCCTCGGCCGGAGGCCCAGAGCCTCATTTACACACATGGACTCACACAATGAATGTTCAATGCAGACCGGCAGGTTATCTAAAAACCCTCGGAATACAAAACGGGATGGTCGCCAGCCGAGGCTTGCTGTAATTCGGGGGATAGCGACGTGAATAACGACAGCTTGACCCAGTTCCGAATTCACACAAATATTTCAGTGAGCTTGGGAGTGGCACTTTGACGTAACAATATGTCTCGTTACATATTATTACGTACGTACACCTATGTTATGTCTGCAGGGCTCCGACAACGCTTGCACTGGGTCGCTCTTTGATGCCGCCAACACCATTAACGAGCGACTCTCCGTACTCGTAAAGTGTAGCTAGATATCATAAGCATCGCGCAAGTAATGATGTTGGAAGCTTTTCTTTTATACCTTGCCTGACCTATTCTCTCTGCTTGTCATAAACATACCTAACATTATAATCCCGCCTATTTTCCTGAACAGTTGTTTTTTTGGAAAATCAAGTTTATTTTTAAAACGGAACCTTATTAATTTATTTAACAATTTATGTACACACTAAATACAAAAAAAAAGAAAGGAACAGAAAATACTACAAAGGTGATGCTTATTTCTAAAGAAATCTCTTCCAGCATACCTGCGAAAGGAGATACTAAAAAAGAGATGTAGACATAGTGTGTAAAAGAAGAAGAGAAAGTGGAATGCATAAAACGTATTGTAAAATTATTAACCGTTTTGTTAACCTTCTAAAATACGAAAAAAAAGTAAAGATCAAACACAATACCTATTTATTAAATAATTTAAAGCATCACGGTTTGTTTTGATTCAAGCTCCTTGCTTAAAATTATCTGAAATCTTCCGCCTCCGTGTTCGTTTCGCGTGAATCTTCCTTTTTTATCTTAATTAGTAATGCTAATTAATGCGGGAGGATTATAAATACAGTAGACCCTTTACTTGCTGTCTTACTTAACCGCGGTCCGCCCGAAAGAATAGATAGGTACCTACAGAACCTTCCTGAAACAATGAAAAGTGAATTTAAAGTTTTACGGAAATTCTCCATTTTTTACAAACCACGTAACAACTTGCACTATATCTATAGGTATCTAGCCTGATCTAGGCACAAAGTGAACTAAATATGACATCTTAAATAACAAAGTCTTCCTTTCGCGTTCCTCAACTGAGAGACAGGTTTTAACGATACAATAGCTTGAGCTATTAAGATCTTAAGAAACAGTGAAGCTTTTAAAATCTTGATGTTATTAAAATCTCAACACGGACAGTACCGTCGTCCGAAAGAGAATAAGTTGCGGAGAACTGAAGGTTTTAAGCAGTTAGTAGTCTACATCTACCTAGCTAAGATAGGCTCGATAGACCATCCTTCTCGTTTTGTGTTCCACGATACCTGTTATTAAATAATTATAATAACGAGCGACGTGTACCGTAAAAAAAAACTTCTTTTTAAATTGATACGAAGTGATATTTAGATAATATAAAAATAGAAAAGAAATAGAAGTAGTAATAATATAATCAATTTTGAAATGATGTGCATGACACGCAAAAAACAGACAAGTAGACTCAAAAAAGCAATATTGTCGATTCCTAAGCACCAGAAACCAACGCGAAGCTCAAACTAATGTCTATCGAAAAAATACAAATTGTAGTCATCCATGTATTGACCGATGCACTCGGTGTCATCCGTTAGAAAGTGCATAGAAAAGACATCAACGCGATCAATAAAGTTAACTTTTCAATTTTCAAGTATCTTTTATTGTTGTTCTTATCCATACATCGATATTTTATTAGGTACATATACTTTATGAATATTTTCAGTAGCAAGCACTAATTCGTATGCATTATTGTTAAGATGGCTTTTGTTTGCTTCCAACTACTTAACTTATTTATATTTCTATTCTACATAAACCAAATCAATAACTAATCAAGACTATCCAGACAAAGATGGCGATCCAAAAAGTTTTGAAAAAAAAGCAAATAATTGTTCATTCACCAAAAAAATTAAACATTATAAATTGACACAGTCCGAGAATAATTCAGTGTCGTAGCAGATCGTAGCTTCGTAGCCGCGTAGCGTTGGCGTAGAAAGGGTTTATCCGCTGCAGTTGTGACACATCACAGCGCCGATATTAATTATTAACTAGCTGTGCCTTTGGAGTTGCTCGCGTTAACTATAAGTACTTACCTACTAAATTATTATTTGAAAGCGGTAATAAGTGCTGGTTTTAGAGTTATAAACAACATCAGTTATGGGCTGACAGACAGAGACAAGTTATGTTACTTTATATATATATTTAATTTCATCCAGTCAGCAACAATATAAATCGAATACAAAGGAACTTTAAGGGAGTAGTACTCATGAAAATGAAAACCAGCTGTTTCTTATAGTTTATCGATTTATTCGAACATCAATGTAGCTAAAGAATAGCAAGAGGCCGCTTGTATGGCATTGTCGTAGCATTGGGTAAACATTTGTGACACACAAATGTGAAATTGAAATTGTATTGAAAGAACAAGATGTAAAACTAAATGGGAAATGGGGGCTTTAGTTCTGAACCGAAAGAACCATAACGCACTCTACAAACGTATACCTATATGTTGTCATTGTCAACGTATCGTAGCTTGCCAGTTCAGAAGTAGCGGCACTATTAAGAACTAAAGTTTATTCTGCCGTAATTTGAAGCAAGTCTAATTTTATTACTTGGCTGAAATTGTTCTTTATCTTTCTCAGCTCTCCGACGAACTAGAAAAGTATTTTCCAGAAATTGATAATGCTGAAGATGACGCGAAACCTATTTATGATCACAAATTGATGCACGTTGCGTGTAGAGCTGAAGAAAACAAGGCAGTGACAGCGGCGGCAGTGAAGGCAGTAAAGGTGATGGCCCCGACTTACAAGACGTAGGTTAGGCTGGCACTCTTTGTTAGTTATTTTATAACCATTGCTCTCGAAACGTTAAAACTTAAATAATCTTGGTACCCACAATTTTTTCAGAGTCAACAGCATAAGCATAATATAATATTCCTATTGATGGTACAAAGTCGCTCCATGTAAAATACAGGCTACAGCTGCATCCGGTAGACTGGAAGACGAAAAGGCTAGGCTGATGATGATGATAATGAGACAAACGTCATTGTCTTCAATATTCCTCTCTGCGCTGAAATCCACCACGTGGACCCAGTGTGGATTGTTGGTACATTCTTGGTACTGGTCACATATCTAAGAATTTCGAAGACACACCTGTTTCCACTAGATGTTTCCTTTAATATACTTATTTTTTTCGTTCAATATTTTGTTTTCGGAAAGCAAACTTTAGTGATTAACGGTTTTAATGCCATCACTTGTTCCATAAACAAAATAAATACTAAGATTTGACATGAGACTGACGTTGACGTTTCTGCAACCAGCTGTTCTGTTGTCATGAAATGTCAAAACTCAAAAGATTCTGTAAACTCTGTATTGTTGTTTATTTTTAACAATTAAATAATTGATATTGCCTTCAACCAAAGCTCGAGATAACAACAGTCCCTAAGTTTACCTCTTATTCAATTGATCTCAGAAGTTTATACTTGCAAAAATGTCGAAACAAAGTATAATGTTTCATCCGATAATAAGCTCGATACAAAGAATAGCTCTGTATGAAACCAAAGCGGTAAGTAAAATATTATGTTTGAGTAATATACACTTCTTACGCTTTTCATTATTTATATATGAGATTTTTTGGCCAAGACGAGGTATTTGTACTTTTTCATAAAGTTAGAAGGGGATGGCACACGAATCATTTTAGGGGGTGGATTTATTACACTGAATATTTAGCATTGCAACAAACTGAAATAAAATTACATATATTTGGTATAAGAAACTTTAATTGAACAAATGTGGTAATATTTGGTCTCACATATTTCAGAGATTCTATTTGATCGGGTCAAATAATACCGAAACAAGGTTTCGTGTTCTCAAGATTGATAGGACAGACTCACGGGAGCTGATACTGGTGGATGACAAGTTTGAGTACAACAAACAGGAGATACATCAGCTTCTCAACATGATTGGCTTTGGCAATAGATTGAGAACGGGACTCAACAAACTTGTGTCAGCATTTGGTATTGTTGGTAAATATCATAATTTTTATACGTCTAAAGGGTGTAAATAGACCCTTAACATAAAATAAAGGCACTTGTTCTCCCCGTCTTTGCGATCATTTTTTTGTTCTAGACCATACCTGGGAACCGTCTAGTTACGAGAGAGAGTAGTAGTAGTTACGTGAGATATTGGTTAAAAGTTCCAACTTTTTCACAAGTTTTTTTATTAATACATGTTTTGAATGTAAGATTTTTACTTTACACACCTCCACGACCCCCGTACTATTCAATCCATCCATCAGCACAATGCTTTTAGTGCTTTCCATCGAGTCCTACCGTATCACGTGATTTTTCACCCCAAAAAAAAAAGTCGATTCCCAGCAATAATTTTTGCGTAAAGTTACTTAGTTTGATGTACAGAATGCTTGGTTGACGGATATGTGAAGGGTCTGTTTACACCCTGTATACTTCATTTTGGAAATCATTTCCAAATCCTACATTCAATTTGGTGTGCGCAGTTTAGTTACTTGGAAACAGCATAATACACCTGCTTTATATCCTAAAAAGTCAAATTTTTAGATCCAAATGGTAATTAATTTTCATAATTTTCAGGTTTCATAAGATTCTTAGAAGGATACTACATAATATTAGTTACTAAAAGAAGAAAAGTAGCAGTTATTGGTTCACATTCCATCTACAAAATAGAAGATACAGCTACAATATACATTCCAAGTGAGAGCAATAAGCCTCTCCATCCTGATGAACAGAGATACCTGAAGATGTTTTTAGCCATAGACTTATCAACTAACTTTTATTATAGCTACAGTTATGACATCACACATACCTTGCAAATGAACATGGCACCTCCTAGACAGCTTGCACCGGCTTTATTCCCCAAACCGGTAACAGCAGCAGTATACCACATGAACTTAAGATCAACCTCAACCCAGGACTTACAGGAAAAGTGTGAATGTCACAAGTATGATGATAATGATGAAGATATATTTGAAACTTGGAAGAGTCAACTGCAACAGAGACAAAAGACTGGGTAAGATTATAATTGTCCATACTAATTTGTATGTACTATTTTTAATTTGTTTTGTTAGCTGTAGTTCTTCCATAGATGATGTTCACGTAAATATTAGTTCATTTCAAATTAGTTAAAATTATTATCAATAGATGGCGTTGTTAGTTGAGCGCCAAATCCTGAATCTCGGTGTTAAGATTCTCCGGCGTTCAACTAGGTCAAAATATGGAAAAATTGTTTTTGTGTGTGTGAGCAGCAAGCACTGTGGATTTGATTATACGCGCTTAATTTAAAGTCCAGTGTTTGATTAACCCCCCTCGCAAGTCGACCTTCGTTCATGGTCCTTCGAGTCGGATTGGTTCGGGAGTGTTTGTGGTGGTTCCGGTGGTGGTAGAATCCTACCACCCTTCGCGTCATTACTGGGCAGTGGATCGCTGTCCAGAGCAAACCCCCCTTCAACCGGGGTACACCAGGTGAGAGGTGTTCCTGGATCTGGAGGTGGAACCGGCTGGAGCAGAGAGCAGCCCAGCAGCAGGGAGCGGTCAGTGGAGCGTGGTGCAGCGCTACTGGCAGACTACAGCAGCCGGAGGAACGGCGCGAAGGAGGTGACGTGCGGCAGAGGGCGCCACTTGTGGTGCAGTACAGCGTGCCGATACTGTGGTGCAGTACAGCACGCGGATAGTGTCAGTGAGTGAAATTATTGGTGAAAGAAAATAAAATCGTGAGTACATTTTGCGTATTAATTAGGAAGAATAAAGAAATCTCAAGAAAAGTGCAAGTCCTGAACTCCTTTGAATATAACTTTGTAGATATTAGAACTTGTAAAATTTTATGTGTAATGTGGTTCAGTCGGGGAATCCATGCCCGATTTTGACCCGTATGACTTATTTGTTTACAACTTGTAAAATTTTATGTGTAAATTGGTCCTGACGGGAAATCCATGCCCGATTTGGCCCATATAACTTATTGTTTATAACTTGTTATTGGCTTGACGGGAACCTATGTCTGATGTTAAAATAGGCAATCCCTTGTGATATTTTAAAACTTAGTATTTGTTTTGGTAAAATCATATAAAATAATTGTTCCAAAATGGAGTCCTTCCTTGCTATACAGGAGGATATAAGCACAAAAATGAGTAAGGCAAAGTCCAATTTTAAGAAGGCTTCTAAAGATAGGTTAACCCGAGCATATATAGAGACACGTCTCGAAATTTTGGAACAATTATGGAATACATTCACGGCCACTCATACTGAGATTTTAAGTAAGGTCAAAAAGGCTGAATTGTCTAACTCGAGTTATATTAAAGATTGTCTTTATGATGAAGTAGAAGAATTTTATGTAGATTTTAAAAGTGAGTTAAAAGATTTATTGGCTAGAGGAAGTTCATCTACGCTATTTATGGATGCTAAGTCTATTTGTCAGGACCAAAAGAGTAGAGTCAAGTTGCCAGAAATTAAAATTCCCTCATTCTCGGGAAAATATTCAGAGTGGCAAACATTTAGAGATTTATTTGTGGGATTGGTGCATGAGAATTCTTCTCTTGATGACGCACAGAGATTTTTTTATTTGAAGGCTCATTTATGTGGGGAGGCTGAGCAACTATTAAGAAATATAACTGTAACATCAGATAACTATAAATTTGCATGGTCTAAATTAGATAAGATGTACAAAAATAAGAAATTTCTCGCAAACGGTATTATGAAAAGATTACTTAGTCAAAAGACGTTGTCCTATGAATCGGCAAACGAGATAAAAAGGCTTATAACGACTACCTCAGAATGTTTGGAGTCGTTAAGTAATTTAGGAGTGAACGTTTCTTCCTGGGATCTGATTATTATACATATAATTAGCGGAAAATTAGACAAAGAGACCAGAAAATGTTGGGAATTCAAAGTGGCTTCAGATTCAAGTAACGAGCTACCTACATTTATACAGTTTTCAGAATTTTTAAATAGTCGCTTTAGAGGTTTGGAAAATTTAGATAAGTCAGAAAACAGGGAAAAACCTACACATCAGAAGGGAACTCACTCATTTCACGTTTCAAAAGATAAAAGGTCAGTATCGTGTGATTTTTGCTCAGCCGACCATAAGATTACGTCATGTCCAAAATTTTGTAAAGGGACAACTGAAGTTAGGCGTACTTTTGCTATTGAACATGGTTTGTGTTTTGTTTGCCTACACAACAACCACTCTGCCAGACACTGTAAAAACACTCTCAGATGCCAGGTGTGTAAACGCCGCCACCATTCTTTATTACACCCAACAGGTGTTTCTGGGTCGGTAATTGGTGAGGGTAATAGGGGGTCTCACGAGGAAACCTCATCAGCCGTTGTATCGGTAATGAAGGAGGATAATAGTAGTAAGAAGGAAATAGCCGCGCAAGCGGAGGGGTCAAGTAAACCACTAGTCGCGTGTTTCTCGTCGGGAACTGGTCGCAAAACTGTTTTATTAACTACTGCGTTAGTAAAGGCGAAGTCGAGAGATGGGAGCTATCGAGTAGTTAGGGCTTTACTTGATCAAGGATCGCAAGGTTCGTTCGTAACGGAATCCACGGTCCAATTTTTAGGATTACGCAAAACGCCATCCAGGCAAACTGTGATAGGCGTAGGCGGAGAAAAAAATGCGACGGCTAAGGCAACCGTTGTACTTCAATTGAGGTCTAGAGTAGATCCGACTGTCCAAATAAATGTAAATGCGTTCGTCCTGAAATCAGTCACTGCTCTTCTCCCAGCTATGAAAGTAACTCGGGTAGAATGGGTAGATTTGGCCAATGATGATTTGGCTGATCCAGAATACGACAGGCCTAATAAAATAGATGTTTTATTAGGTGCTGAAGTATACAGTCAAGTTATTCAGGAGGGAATTAAAAGGAATGTTGGTGGAACACTTTTAGCACAAGACACCACGTTAGGTTGGATATTGTCAGGAACCTTTGAAGTGGACCAGACTAGTAATCCCTCACACATTACTGTGATGCATTTAAGCCTGGACACAGATAACCTGCTTACAAAATTTTGGGAACTAGAAGCGGAACCATCTAGTAAAAAGATGCTAACGGAGGAAGAAAATAAATGCGAAGCTTTATACACAGCTACTACTGAACGTGACAAGAGTGGTCGTTATATAGTAAGGCTACCGTTGCGTGATGTAGACCCGGTCAGCATGGTTGGTGATTCGAAGGGAATCGCTGAAAAAAGATTAAGATCGTTAGAAAGTAAATTCAGAAAAAACAGCAAATTCCAGGAAGATTATACGAGAGTTCTTGAAGAATATTTGGAGCTGAAACACATGAGAAAGGTTGCAGATGAAAACAAACCTCAAAAGGCGATCTACTTACCTCACCATGCTGTTATCCGGGAGGATAAAGACACATCGAAGGTCCGTGTCGTATTTGATGCTTCCTGTAAAGGAACTAATGGGATGTCACTTAATGACAATATGTTAATTGGTCCTAGTTTGCAGCCGGAACTCCGGCACACTATTATGCGTTGGAGAACACATCGGATATGTCTCGTAGCGGACATAATCAAGATGTACCGGCAAGTGTTGGTAAATAGAAAGGATGTAATGTTACAAAGGATCCTCTGGAGAGACAGTCCTGAAAAAGAAATAGAAGTATATGAGTTGGAAACAGTTACTTTCGGCACGGCAGCGGCACCATATCTAGCTGTAAGATCGCTTCAACAGTTAGCACAGGATGAGTGCCAGGATCAACCAGAAATCGCAAATGTCATTTTAAACGATTTTTACATGGATGACTTAATGACCGGAGCTGAAAACGAAGCAACCTGTTTTAATATATACACAGAGTTGTCCAAAGTGTTAGCCAGAGGAGGGTTTCCATTACAAAAATGGAGAAGCAATAGCCATGAATTATTAAATAGCATTAGGGATGGAAAAGATGAAGCGTTACAGATAAAAATAGACGATATATCAAAAATATTAGGACTTACCTGGAATTCGCGCGACGATTGCTTCCAATACTCTCTGGAACTTAAGCCGGTAGCAGGACCTGTGACAAAAAGAAAAATTATATCCGATATTGCACGATTATTCGATCCATTGGGATGGCTAGCACCAAGCATAATCGTAGCAAAGGTGTTGATTCAAAAGCTGTGGTTAGCAGGGTTGCCATGGGATGAAGAAGTTCCAAACAACTTACTAAAGGAATGGTATACTTACCGTAATAATTTGGCGTCTATAACAAACCTGAAAATCCCACGATGGCTGCTGATGCGTTCCAATAATGTGAAGACTGAGCTGCACGGATTTTCAGATGCCTCGAAAGTGGCATATGCAGCAGTTATCTATGTGAGAGTCGTAGATAACACCGGTAATATCCATGTATCGTTAGTAACAGCAAAAACGAAGGTTGCCCCCATAAAGCAGGTGTGCATTCCGCGTTTGGAGCTTTGTGGTGCAGTGCTCTTAAGTAGTTTGATGGTCGAAGTCGGCAAGGTTATGGATATACCAAAAAGTGATTGGCACTTGTGGACGGACAGTGAAGTGGTTTTGGCGTGGCTTAACAGTCATCCAAGCCGTTGGAAAACCTTCATTGCCAACAGAGTTTCCCATATTTTGACCATCACAGAAGCCCAACACTGGTGTCATGTACCATCAAAGCAGAATCCCGCAGATTGTGCATCCCGTGGTGTTTCTCCTGCAGATGTGGTTAGCACATCTATATGGTGGGAGGGTCCAGAGCTTTTAAGACAGCAAGTAGTTGAATATAAGAAGCCAAAGAATAATAATACTCATTTGGAAGAAGTAAGGGTGCACCCATCTATTATTGAAGTTGGGTTTTGGAATAGGTATTCGACATTGTTTAAGCTAGTAAGAGTAGTTGCTTACTGTCGTCGATTTTTAACACTTCTAAAGGAACGGTCAGCTAGGTGTAAAATAAAACATTTAGTTAAGCAGGAAATCGAGGAAGCTCTCAACACTTGTATAAAGATATGTCAAGAAGAATGGTTTTCTGAAGAGTTGATGAATTTAAGAAATAATAAACCTTTAGAGAACAAGAAAAATAACTTACAATCATTAAATGTATTCCTCGATTCCAATGGAATAATAAGAGTTGGAGGCAGATTGGAGATGTCGCAGCTTGGTTACGATCGTGTGCATCCCATTCTAATTCCAAAGGAGTCATTCTTGACAAGCCTTTTGGTAGCTGATGCGCATAGTAAAACAATGCATGGGGGCCCTCAGCTTATGGTCACGTACTTAAGATCCAAGTATTGGATTATAGGGGTTAAGTTGTTAGCTAAAAAATATGTAAGGAGCTGTGTTAAATGCGTTAGGTATTCAGCAAAAACACGGACCCAACTGATGGGGCAACTACCATCGGCACGTGTGACGCCAAAGAAACCTTTTCTGTGTACAGGAGTAGACTATGCTGGCCCCATAAACATAAGGGTATCGAAAGGTCGCGGGAACAAGTCATATAAAGGTTACATAGCACTTTTTATATGCATGTCCACTCGAGCAGTGCATATAGAAGCTGTTAGTGAGTTGAGTACTAAAGGTTTCCTGGCTGCGTACAAAAGATTTGTGTCTAGGCGTGGTCGTTGCGCCGAGTTGTACAGCGACAATGGTACTAATTTTGTGGGTGCTGCACGTGATTTACTTTATTTATATAATGAAGAAAAATCTAATTTTAATTCGGAATTAGCAGATTATCTTGCTACTAGTGGCACTGAATGGCACTTTATTCCTCCTCACGCGCCAAATTTTGGGGGTCTGTGGGAAGCAGGAATTAAGTCTACCAAGTACCATTTAAAGAGGATCATAGGAAACGCCACTCTGACATATGAAGAGATGGCTACTGTGCTGGCTCAAATTGAAGCGTGCCTCAATTCTAGGCCGTTGTCCTATGTTGAGGATCAAGATAAGGTTGAAATACTAACACCTGGTCACTTTCTGATTGGAGAGCCAGTTGTTTTAGTTCCGGATTCAAGTTATGAAAGTTCGAATGTTAACAGTTTACAACGCTGGCAACTCCAGCAGAAAATGATGCAGGAGTTTTGGCGACGGTGGTCGCATGATTATCTGCATCAATTTCTGCAACGGCACAAGTGGGCTCATAGAAATCCAGAACCATCTGTTGGGGACATAGTATTAGTAAAGGAGGATGGCATGCCTCCCGGCAAGTGGTTGTTAGGAAGGATTGAGCAGAAACATTGTGGACCTGATGGAATTACTCGGGTAGTGACTTTACGCACGAAGGCTTCAATTGTTAAAAGGCCGATATCTAAATTAGGTCTATTGCCAGTTGCCTAGAATAGAATAAATGTATGTTTTTTTTTTTGTTAACTATCTATGTAATGTGATTTACATGTCTGTTAGTTTAATTTAGTTTAAGAAATACAGTGGTTAGTTATAAGTTCAGTAATTACAGTGTTGTTTTAAAATTATTGTTAGCAATAAGTTCTGTACTTAATAAGTTGTTTAAACCTGTTGATAATTAATTATTATTGATCATCAGGGCTGTACACGATTTAATATTGTGATAGGAGTCTATCTTGAAGGACATTCGCCATAATGTCCTTGGTGGGCGGTATGTTCACGTAAATATTAGTTCATTTCAAATTAGTTAAAATTATTATCAATAGATGGCGTTGTTAGTTGAGCGCCAAATCCTGAATCTCGGTGTTAAGATTCTCCGGCGTTCAACTAGGTCAAAATATGGAAAAATTGTTTTTGTGTGTGTGAGCAGCAAGCACTGTGGATTTGATTATACGCGCTTAATTTAAAGTCCAGTGTTTGATTAACCCCCCTCGCAAGTCGACCTTCGTTCAGATGATAAATAAATATTCAAATGTGATGCCTGTGTCTCTCCCTGGAATAACTTGCCAAGGCGGCCATCCACTAATTAAATAATCCTTACATTATTCCAATTTCCAGCTACCAACCAAATAGATTAGACTTTGGAGTGCGCTCAGTTCCTGAATGGCGATTTGT
The DNA here is from genome assembly GCA_963082995.1 of Noctua comes. NCBI lineage: Eukaryota > Metazoa > Arthropoda > Insecta > Lepidoptera > Noctuidae > Noctua > Noctua comes. The sequence goes on from OY720277.1 coordinate 6,703,048, forward strand.
ATGGAACAGTCATCTACTATCAGCAGTACATTCACACCTACACCCCGACTGGATCCTGTACATAGTCCATGGGTTCATAGAACAGAGCAATTTGAACATATTTGGCAGACCCATATACCTGACATTAATAGCTAGAAGGAGCAATAGGTATGCAGGCACCAGGTTCCTGAAGAGAGGGGCAAACATGCATGGAGATGTAGCCAATGAGGTTGAAACTGAACAGATTGTTCATGATTCTATGGTTTCATCATTTGCTGCTGGCAGGTAAGAATGTCTCTGCTTGCATTTGCATTTCTACTAATAATAATTCCTTTCTTGTACATACTCACATTTCCACATAATTTATATCCAGATTCAGTTCATTTGTTCAAATGAGAGGATCTATACCAAGTTACTGGTCACAAGATGTCTCGAAAATGGTGCCGAAACCAGCAATTTCAATAGATTTAAGTGACCCTTATGCTGAAATACCTGGCAAGCATTTAAACAACCTGATGAGAAGATATGGATCTCCAATCATGTTCTTGAATTTAGTGAAGAAAAGAGAGAAGAAGAAGCATGAGTCTCTGTTAACAGATGTGATAAGCAATGGAATAAAATATTTGAATCAGTTCTTGCCTCCTGAACATGCTGTGCAGTATTATCATTTGGATATGGCTAGGACCAATAAAAGATCTGATGCCAAAGTGTTGGACAAGTGAGTTATAAATGTTACTACTGATACTGTTAGCCTGCTTCATCCTATTGCTGGGCAAAGGCCTCTCCCCATGACTTCCAGTTGTTTCGATCCAGGGCTATAATGGACCATTGGTTGTTGCTTTTGTCCAGCACGTCCCTCCATCTTCTACGAGGTCCGTGACGCGTTCTGGGTGTATCAGGGCTCCAGAAAATGGTTATGTTGGCCCACAGATGTTACTGAAATTAAAAGTGGTTTTCGAAATTAATAGCCACTGAAATGAGTCCGTACAGATACCAAAAAAGTTTATTACAATGTAATTGGGCAAACCCCTGGATGTTTTTTACTAGTTTTGTTGGTGGCATGAATGATCAGTGGTCGTAAAATACGCAATTCCCATTGGTATAAACACAAGAGCGTCCATACAACTTTTTGATAAGCTTTACCCTACTGCTCACCTCTTTTATTTTTAAGATTATCTAATCATAAAAACTGGATACTTGACTAGATTTAGTACACGTTATTTTATAATACAGTTAACATTTCAGTACAAAATAAAAAAAGTAAATATTGGCGAAACTTCACTGTCCAATGAATATCAACATCCAATCTGTAAAAAGTTTCTGGAAGAATTTTTACCTATTAATCGATCTTTGTCTCCAGGTTGTCGGCAATAGCCCGCACAGTGGTTCGTAAGACGGGAATATTCTTGAGTACCAGCGGGTTCGGCGAGGTGACGGGGGTGCCCGGTCATCAGGGGGGGAGGCTGCAGACCGGACTCGTGCGAGTCAACTGTGTGGACTGTCTCGACAGGACCAATACTGCACAGTTTGCCATCGGGAAGTGTGTCCTCGCACACCAAGTAAGCACACAATGTTTTTAAATGGGCCCTCACCAGCAATCGGGGCTCGGGATTTAATGTGTGGCTAAGCTTTAACGCTGGCGCCATACTTGGCGTACTTACATGTCCAGATTATACAAGTTATTTAGACAAAACAAAATATGTACCCTTCAATATAAAGATCAAATTATTTTTGTATTAGTAAAATAATATTTGGACGATTACAGAGCATCCAGCATTAAATCCTAATCTCCTTTATTTATTTTTCAGTTATATGCCTTGGGACTTCTAGGAGAACCGAATATAGAGTTTGATTCAGACTGCGCCAGGCTGCTGGAAGGATTGTATGAGGACCATGGTGATACACTGGCCTTGCAATATGGTGGGTCACAGCTTGTTCACAGGTATGTCGAACTACGTAACCTACGCTTGCTTTTTATTATTTTTGTATTTGCTTGCTTTAGTAAATTGGCATTAACTAATTCTGATTAGAACTTAATCAAGCATGTGCAAAACTTTAAAAAGTCATAAAATACAAGACTTAACCTGTGAAAATTGACCCTAAAAACAAGACAATCATCAAATCCTTTTGTTTTGATATCGATGAATACCTATCACGTCTATGGAATTCCGCTAGCTAATTTAGTTTGACCTCGATACTGAGATAATGTTTTTATTTACAGAATAAAGACTTATCGTAAAACAGCGCCATGGTCGTCACACGGAAACGATATCATGCAAACACTGAGTAGATACTACTCCAACACATTCTCTGATGCTGAGAAACAAAACACGATGAACTTATTCCTTGGGTTATTTGTTCCCGATCCGTCCAGAGCACCCATTTGGGAGTACCCGAACGATTATTATCTACATCATCCCGAAGCGATAGTGTATATTCCTAGTAACAGGTATATAAATAATAAACTGAATTAGATTTTAGCACTTTTTTTTTGCAGATAATTCGTTCTAGCAATATCAATCATTATTTTATGTTTCCCAGCACTTTCAGAAATCAATAAATGTATGAAAATGACGAGTCATCGAACTTGTTTTCTTCTTTTTTTTTGTTGGTCTTTCAGAAAAGGCTCAAAAATGTATGGAGCCGAAACGATCTCCTTTTTCATCCCCAGGTCACTTACAAAATGGTGGGACGACGACGTTCTCCGCCACCTGCCGCTGCCGTGCAACGAGATGAGAAAGCTGTGCTGCGAGATTATTGGCATGCAGGGCGACAGTAGCAGCACGATAGAGATGGTGGACCCTTACCACGATTTCAACAGACCCTTTGAGTACACTGTATTGATGGAATGCTTTGAATTTAAAGTAAGAATCCTATATATCTCTTGGGTCTTTGGGTTTAAGAGAAGTTTGAACACCACCCTATCTTTTATTAAAATGTATGAATCCCATTTATTAAATATAGCTTATGCCTGCGGCTTTGCTCGCGTTGAATTCGATTTAATTAGCATAGTGTAGTCCAGGTTATAGTCGATCTGTGTACTAATTTTTATCCCAATCAAACTCAAAGCATTTATTTCAATTAGACCGTTACAGGCACTTTTGAAACTCAAAACAAAATGAAAAATCTGTGATTCCACATGGTGAAACGTGACCAAGTAACAATCATGCACACACAATTTTGTAATGAATGGTGTGTCTTCGCTTAACACTAGAGCTAAGGGCTTACATACTCTCATGTTCTCGGTGACTAAAGGAAAACTTATATTTTTCACAGATGTTCCACACGTTCCGCGACTTGGCTCCGACATTTTCAGAGAGTTTCAGTCCTTTTGTAGTGCGCGGGCGTGCTATGGGACAGATCAAAGGCCCGACCTCCAAGAACCCGGTCATCAGTGGCCGGTCTAGCACCACGTCGAATAACTCGAGCGAGTATGTACCTGTTGTCTCGACTGAAACTTTAGTGTTTATTAACCTAACACAAAATTATGTTTAGTGCTGCATGATTCTTTTGGCGCTTACACCGCCATTTTATTTTTTGAAAACTATTTCCACTGATTTCTTAAATCTGTAGCAAGTGTGTCCTATTAACTCATCCAAGCGCTAACAAGACCTTCCAGGACTGTGTCGGTCTGACCCCATATATTAATATAGTGATCGTTGCATTTATCTTTACCCGACTGCGGCGATGCCCAAAAGGAGGGTTTTGTTTTGTAACTCAATGTTTGTAAAACCCAAAAGCGCCTTGTCGGCGTACACGGCCGACACGGCCTGAGTCACGCGCTGTACTGAATAAAATATCACTCTTTACAGCTCAAATGGTGATTCCTCGTCTGATGACGACTTGACAAGCTCAACCCCAAGCACACGTCTATCTGTTCCATCGCCGCTCACAGTAGTGGCAAAAATATTACAGGCCAAAGAGGTAGAGGAAACACCCACGTTCCCTGCTATTAAACGAAGAAACAGAGTTCTTTTAAGTGAACCCAGCAAACGAGATATGGTCATGTAAGTACTACTACCTCAACCTGCCTACTTATTCAAATTTATTTCAACAATTACATAAAAAGATTAGATTGGAAGCCGGGGCCGGCATCCAGTCTAACCGGATTCAGCAGTATTGTTTTCCATTCAAAAATGGTATATCCAATAATCCAATATTAGTTGGGAAAGGGCGAGGCAGATGATGATGATGAATTACATATTAAAAAAGTTTTGAATTTAGACATTGCTAAGATTATTTTGAAGTAAAAACAAATGCTGCGAGACATTGCCGCGCTGGCGTAAATTATACCGGTATTCTTTAGACAGAAAGTCCCGGTACTCAAGTATTCAATGAGGATAGCCAGTGGAAGCTAAACGTAGATGGCGCTAGCACTGGCTCTTGTCATTGTTTAGTTTCGTATTGATTTACTTTAGCACATTAATCCTGATAAGTAGTGATTAAAGTAATGAAGTTTCTTTGCACCTTTTTTCAGGTATAGGAGGTATGTGAACTTTGAACGTCGTTCAAACCCGCGTTATAAGTCGGACATTCATGTGGTGATGACCGTTAACAGCGCGTTTACTATTGACAGCTCCATAGAAGTCATTCCGCCGACCGTGTCGAAAGCGTCCCGCGAAATCTACCAGGACTATGTCCAACGGTATTCCGGAAGAATCAAAGTTAACCCTAGTTCTATTGCAACATATAAAAAATATGTTAATTTTAGTTTGTAAAGCTGTATTTATGAAATTATAACGCTTGTTATTAGTTTTCAATATTTATTATACTATCAATGTAATCTCCAGATTCTATAAATATAACTAAATAAATAAGATCCAGATTTAAACTTATTTTTCTTCCTACTCATTCAACCTGATTCAGGCTTCCACAGTGTATACGCACCCAAAGGTCTTAAGCAAGCGATCCAAGCTAACCTTTGAATTCTTATGGTGGAAGCGCCAGGGTAGCCCGCGAAATTATTTTTTTTTAGGTTTTTTGCAATTAGCAGGTCAGTTTCGAGTTCCGAGTTCAATGTAGTAATCATTCAAATCATCAGTCAATGATTATAATTCTGTAACTACTTACGTAGGTATTACGGTCGCGAATTATATTTTGTTTCACCTAAAGCCTGAAACTGACCTGTAAATTGCAAAAAATCTAAAAAAATTGGAATTTCGCGGGCTACCCTGGCGCTTCCACCTTAAGGCTCTTGTTCACGATCGTCTTCTGCCCGAGACGGCCCCGTCCCCGGGCTCAGTCGACAGTTATGTATCAAATACTATAGAAGCTTGATCGTGACGTCGGCGTAAGCTCCGCCGGGCCTAGGCTCATGATTAAATATTATGTCAATCTATAAGGTCTTATTCACGACATCGAATGTACGCACAGCGCATGCAAAAAAAATCTTAGCTCACTATGAAATAAATAAATGTTGGCATTGAACCCTTGCGATCTTTGACCTATCGCAGTGAAGATGGCAGTGGTAATTTTATTGACCTGTATTCTATTTTGCATAATGGCAATTAATAAAATGTTATTTTACCGTTTGACAGTTTTGACGTAGTTGACATTTGTGATTTGCTTCGAATTTCTATCCAATTCTCATTAGAATTTTCTTGGTCGATTGTTGTGCAAAATTGAAGCTGAAATAAGGGGGCGGATGGCTGTTGAATCCATGTAAGTGACTAATAGTCTCTTGTAACCATGGCTATGTCAAAGGGATTTAAAGTTCTGGAGAAATCGGCTCCACCGAATCCGTACAGTATAATATTGCAACACAGAAATAAAGAATCAGCACTTCTCTTCGAGTCTCAAGCCGTGGTCTCGCTGTCGTCTCAAGAAACAGAAACATTACGGAAACAATATCACAAAATAGCCGACGCGTACGGGGTTCTGGGTGTCCTGCAGCTGAATTCTGGCGAGAGCTGTTTGTTATATCTGGTCCTTGTAACGGGATGCTGCTCAGTAGGTAAGATCGGAGACGCAGAAGTCTTTAAAATTACCCAGACCCAATTTCTACCGCTATTTTATCATACGCAAGGTGAAGATAAAGTTTCGGAAGTAAGAAAATTAGTCAACTCTGGGACCTTCTACTTTTCTTGGAATTCGGGTAAAACTCCCCATCTGTTTGATCTCACTCTGTGTGCTCAAAGAAAAAGCAAGGGAGCCAGCCCTGATAACAGATTCTTCTGGAATAGAACTCTGTTTATACATTTAATAAGATTTGGAATAGATTGTGAAGAATGGTTAACTCGAGCTATGTGTGGCTCAGTAGAAATAAGGACTATTTATGTTGGACATAGACAAGCAAGAGCAGTACTGGTGTCCCGACTTAGCTGTGAGCGTGCTGGGACTAGGTTTAATGTCCGAGGCTGTAATGACGATGGCAATGTTGCCAACTTTGTGGAAACAGAACAAGCTATCTATATAGATGATTCAGTTGCTTCTTATGTACAGACTAGAGGCTCAGTTCCTCTGTTTTGGGAACAACCTGGCATCCAAGTGGGATCACATAAAGTTAAGATGTCTAGAGGATATGATGCATCTACCAGTGCATGTGATAGACATTTCTCACAGCTAAAGCGTAACTACGGCTCATTAATAGTAGTTAATCTTTTGGGGTCCAGTTTAATTGGAGGCAGTGAAGGTGAAGCTACCCTGAGCAATGCATTCCAAAAACATTTGAATGACTCTGCCCACAATGATGTGATTCAAATCATTTTTGATTATCACCAAGAAGTTAGAGCTTCTTCTATAGAAAATGCATTGGCAAAATTTAGGAAAATCATTGAAAAACACTATGATGACATAAGTATCTTTAGTGCTAAAAGCTCAGATATTTACAATATTCAAAAGGGAGCTATAAGAACCAATTGCTTAGATTGCTTGGACAGAACCAATTCTATACAAACATTTATAGGATTAGAAATGTTAGCTATTCAATTGATGCTTTTGCAATGTATAGACAAAAAACAAAATGTCAGTCGGTTTGAAGAGGTATTCAAACAGATGTGGGTCAATAATGGAAATGAAATATCAAAAATCTATGCTGGTACTGGAGCCATCCAAGGAGGCTCAAAACTTATTGATGGGGCAAGGTCTGCAGCAAGAACAATCCAAAATAATTTGCTAGACAACACAAAACAAGAGGCTATTGATATATTACTTTTGGGTTCTACATTGAACTCGGAACTTGCTGACCGTTCACGAATATTGCTACCATCCAATCTATTGCACACATCAACACCAGTTCTCAGAGAAATGTGTCGTAGAGCAAGTGAATTCACGCAACCGACTACCATACGAATCACAATTGGCACATACAATGTGAATGGGGGCAAACATTTCAGGAGTCTTGCCTACAAAGATGTTTCCTTAGCTGACTGGCTGCTGGATTGCCCTAACTCTGCTTTGGTTAATACAGTTAATTTAAAAGAACATCCATCAGATATATTTGCTATTGGCTTTGAAGAAATTGTGGACTTGAATGCTAGTAATATCATGGCAGCTAGTACAGATAATGCAAAAGCTTGGAGTGAAGAATTAGAAAAAGTGCTATGCAGAGATGCTCCATATACATTACTCTCAAGTCATCAACTAGTAGGTGTCTGCCTTTTTATTTTTGTCAGGAAAGATCTGATTCCACATATTAGGGATGTTGCTCTAGATTGTGTTAAAACTGGTCTTGGTGGTACTACTGGAAACAAAGGATCAGTTGGCATTCGAATGGTCCTCTATGGAACGTCCCTATGTTTCGTATGCGCTCATTTTGCTGCAGGTCAATCTCAGGTTACAGAACGTAATGCCGATTATACTGAGATAACGCGAAAAACCGCCTTCCCAATGGGCCGCTCTCTGTACTCTCATGATTATGTGTTCTGGTGCGGTGATTTTAACTACCGCGTTGATCTGGATAAAGATGAAATACGTTTATTAGCGTCACAAAATAATTTACAACGAATTTTAGACCATGATCAATTGTTACATCAAAAAGAACAAGGGTTGGTGTTCAAAAATTGCTTTGAAGGTGAGATAACATTCCCTCCTACATACAAATATGACTTATTCAGCGATGATTATGATACGAGCGAAAAATGTAGAGCGCCTGCTTGGACTGATCGAGTATTATGGAGAAGCAGGAAACACACTATTGACCCAGAGGGCACATCGGAATTACAAACCGGAAAATTGCTACATTATGGCCGCGCAGAACTGAAACAAAGCGATCATCGGCCAGTTATTGCAATTCTAGAAATCGAAGTACTACAAGTAAGCTACACAAAATGTATGGAGGTGTTCTATGAAGTAGTGAAAGATCTCGGGCCTCCTGATGCTAGTATAGTTGTACAACCTTACGAAGATTATAATAACGAGGATTGCCCATTCGATGATAACGTGGTGGCAGCTGTGCTACAGGAATTATCTACAATCGGTGAAGTAACGTTAGTGCGTTTTATTGACGATGCTTCTCTTAGTATTACTTTTAGAGAAGGGCAAAATGCTCTAGCAGCTGCACAGAAGGGGCAAATATCTGCTTGTTCGATCCCATTACAAATAACTTTGAAAACTCCTAATTGGATCGATATCGTTCGAGCGGAAATAGGTTTGTGTTCAAACAATACTATTCCATTATCAGGGGAAGCTCAATTGGAGCGGCCTCTCAGATCTGCTCCCCCAACTCCTCGCAGACAGCAGCCTAGCAGACCCCCCGCACCTTCACCGACACCTCTGGTGCCATCCAGAGCCCCAGCAATAACTCCAGCGCGTCCTCCACCCCCGCGGCCCGCGCCGCTCCCGCCGGACGCAGGTAAGTCGCCGGCACAGACTCCAGTGGCATCGCCGCCCCCTGTGGCGTCGCCGCCGGCGGACAGCGTGCCGCCGCCCACGTGCGCCCCGCCCCCGCCGCCGGAGAGCAGCACTCCGCCGCCGGCCGGCCCGCCGCCCCCGGTGCCCGCCAGGCAGGGTGCTCCGCCACCACTGCCCGCGCGTCCTCGACCAGCGTAATGACTCAACTTTAGTCTTATTTAAGATGCTGGAATAATATGCCTGTATTTTATGTATTTTTTATGTTACCTTAATTTATTTATAAACTGTCTCCTTTAGTACGAAATATTGTTCAATCAGTTCAATGTCTTGTTTACTTGTAAGTATTTAATTTTATGTACGAATTTAAATGGTGTTGCATCAACTTTTTACTGTGCGATACAATCGCTGCTTAAATACGTTTCGGCTTTGATAATTTAATTAACATACTTACTAATTAGTTTAAGCTTTTTCTTTTGTTACGTAGGTAATATTATACAACAATACGTACGTAGATAAGATTTTAGAAAATTCTCTGTTCTCAGTGATTTTGTATTCGATATTTATTTTTAGAATGAAACGTCACACCGAAAGTAAAGATGTCGGCCTTTTTTTAGGGATTGTTTAAAAAGTTTAGTTAACATTTAGTTAGAAGCATATAATTTACAATTAGTAAGCATAGGAAATGAAAAGGGTAGGTTTATTCTCAGGTTAAATATTTAATTATGAACAAAAATTGGCACTGTTCCAATGGGGTTGCTTCTCATATTGATTTTTACTGGTGATGAGTTAATCGACACATATATTCATAGTAGAATATATTAATTGTGCATGTTTGTGAGGTGTGTTAAATACGTGTTAATTATATTAATTATATCAATCTGTATCGATCTATTAGTGTTAAACGAGATTATAATACATATGTATTAATCAAAATATATAGATATCATCTATGTACATTGTTACAAATTAATGTTATGTTTCGAAAATCTGTAGCTAACTGTATTCTTGAATGAAGATAACTGTATTCTTTTGTAATAGTTGGAGTGGTTCCAATTCCAATATCACAATATAGTGACCCAGTTAAGTACTTGCCTGAATGGGTTAGGTAAACGTTTGTTCATCGAAGGCAACTATTAAACCCTCGAGTGTATGAAGTTTTAAGTCGGTAATCAAATCGTCTTGTATTAGCTCATGATCGTAATATTCCTCATCATCTTTGAGTGCGTTCCTACCGTGAGTATTAATTGCGGAACTGGCCAATCTAGCCATTCGTTTGAGATTAAAAATCAAAATGAAGGCGATTTAAAAGGATGGGCCTTTTTAAAACTTCAAACGAATCCTCCAAAGAAATCTCGTGGTCGCGAACGAATTTTCGTAACGTACGATTGCGTAAGGAATGCTCGCGGTGTGGACACACCTTTAGTCATTTCCTTAGTAACTTCGTACGTCAGTATCGTTACGGGCCTATAATTATTTCAGATACCTAGAAACCCTAGTTACTATCGTATTCGGTGTATCTTCAACACGTGTTATTGTACTGCTATTGATTTCTAACTAGTAGGTCTGCCTAATAATTAATTCCATAAATGTTAATGATAGTTCCTAGTTACATACACAACGCCTATAACTAAGCTGAAATTGACACCAATACAGACAGATACAAACAGGTAAATGCACTGATAATACGATTATCACTAGCTACAGTATTACGTTCTAGCGATAATCAAATAATCGTGCTTGTTTGAATAATATATATTTAGTCCCAAACATTGATAAAGCAATTCTCTTGATTTACTTATTGAAATATTCTGCATCATTTTCGACCTTTATGTCTGCCCGTCTAGATTCAAGAAGACCCGCGATTGGTCTGGTTTTATAAGGTTTCTCATTCTATTGTAAGAGTTTACCGCGCACTAGAAAGAATGAAGTCGGCAGATTGATTATGTCCCGATAGTTTCATCTGTTACTTAATCAACCAATATGAAACTTTATTGTACGTTTAGGCCATCGAATTTACCAACTTTTGTGGCTAAAACAGCCTGACTAAAATCTGTCTGTAAAGCGCACCTAATCTCCTGATTTTAGTAACCACAATGTTCGATAGATCTGCTAATCAATAGGGGTGATTTACCTCTGTTGATTAACGTAAACATTTGTGTGTTTTCGACAAAGTATAATAAACTACAAGTTTGTAACATTTGTTTCTGTTTCTTGTGATTACCAGTAGTCTCGCATAAACATTATTACACGTTGGTAGATATATTATACCTAATTGTAGGTAATTATATGACTAGCATTTGTACGCTGCTCGCTGGAGTGTAATCTATTATTGCATGTCTTTAGGTCTTAGCGCGAGGGTCTCTACACGGCTTTGCTACAGCTTGATTTATTATCAATCCTGTCTGGGGACATGTCACTATCACTATCAATGTGTGAAAAACGAGACATCAGTTGGGAGCATAGAACTTGCTTGACTTATAGAGAGTACGAGCCGATTTATAGATATAAATAGTTGTGCATCGAATCGTCATAATCGTAATGTTTTGTTTGATTCAACGTAAATGGACTTTTATTAGGTAAATACGTAATTTTTACACAAGTACATATTATTCAAACGTTGCAGGAAGTTTAAAGCAACTGTTTCCTTCGAGTGTTCTCTGATAATGATTAGATCTACGACACTACTACTTACTGTTTATGTTATCAGTAGTATACAGTCATTTATCGTTCTGTTCTATTCATACTACTATGTATTTTTCTTTGAGAAAATATTTTATTTACTAGTAAGTACGGTAGTCGTGCTTTTCTATAAGTACTTACCTATCTCATTTTTTAGAAAATCAATCATTTTATGAATGTTTTAAGGGTTTCCAGTAATGTATGAAGTGCTGATTACTTTTTTATATTTATATTGCCTAGCAATTAGTATAATATTAGTTAAATATCATATAATTATGATTAACCTGTATTTACTTCGAGTATTACATTTTTGGAAATTAAGTGATATGAATTTAATAGGAAACATTGTCCTGATTTACTTTGTTCTTTAAAGGCTGTGTTGTGCATTTCAAATGAGATTGAACGTTGAAATAATCTCAGTATATTTTAAATTCGTCTGGTCAGTAGCCCTGGCTGAACCGATTTGATGGTAAAAAGTTCCAGAAATATTTTTTTATTTTCTTTTTATATTTTACTAGCTAGATTTCTTTTTGACCTATTTTTAAATATATTATTTTTATTGTACGTGTCTTGTTCTCGAAACTGTTCACGTAATAGGTACCTGATTGTTTTCCTTTCTACCCGACTGCGGCGGAGTCCAAAAGGAGGGTAATTTTTTTCAGCTACACGAAGTACTAAGTTTACTTAGTGTGTTACGTATTATTATCGATCAAATTATGTATACTTACTTACTTGAAGTCTTACTTAACGATTAAGGTCCAAACATAGTAGATTGGTGTTACAAAGTAGAATGCTTTTTGGATGTTAATGCTACATGGATTCACAAAGTATGGTTTGCAATATGGCATTATAGGTGAAGGCCAGTGTTGATATGTTATACAAGTTATATCAAATATAGAATTATTTAAACACTTGTTATTTTATTAATTTTTGCTTGTGTCTTCCAGAATCCAAAATTATCCTTATGTCCACCTGCCCCATCCTGTGCCCTATAATTTTAGAGTTCCCTAGCTTTGCGGTCGGAACTCGATACTGTAGTGTACGTGGTCCAACACGCACTTGGCCGGTTTTTTTTTTCAAAAACTTTCTTGATCAGGACAATGATGTTTATTTTTTTATTTATGTTTGTTTGTTTGGAACTACATCCTACACAACAAATTTTAAATATCATTGCAATTTAGGAATTTTATAACAAAAGGTCACTCCAAAATCAACTTAAATTACAGTTTCCTAAAGTATAGAGCCGGGTAATTCAGAAACTCGTCTTATTTTTGTTGTTGATTTTTTCTTTCGGTCGATGGTACGATTTTTTTTTCTTGGGCTCACTGTATGTGGCCATGTTAATCGCGGCGTCTTTTAGGTTCAAGTGCAGGTGTTGGGTCACTTCGGACACTCCAGCAAGTGAGACATCATCTGGTCGGGAGCACCACATTCACACTGTGTATCGGAAGAATTTTTAATGCCCCATTTTGCCAAATTGTGTTTACAGCGGCCTACTTGGGTGCGCAATCGGTTAAGTGCTTTCCAAACAGGCCACTGCAGATCATGTACCGGAGGCAAATGTTCCTGTGGTTCAGCGAAATCAGGAGGTGGTGGGTGCTTCTCTTCCCACAGTTTGCTTCTCACCTTTGGTGGTTTGTCTTGAATGGCCTGCGTGGAGCGTGAGAAGTTCTCTCGACTTTTAAGCCTGCTCAGGGTCGTTGTGTAATCGTCGAGGGGATGTCGGGAATCGGATTCTTGTTTCATTTTTTCCATGCGACATCCCTAATGTATGGCAGGTAGTGCGATTCTTGCTAATAGGTAGAGTTTTAAAAGAGTAGTTGGATTTAGGGCAGAGTCTATTTGCCTGGCGTGAGTGTACCGGTGCCACACTAGACTTACAAATTCACCAGCAGAAAAACATACAAGACATGCCAGTTGTGTGGAGGATGACGGGTGCTGCTCCCCAGTTAGCAGAAACTAGATGACGCAGCAGATTTTTACAAGTCCTGACCTATTTTAGTGCGCTAGCTAACGTTACCCCTAGGTATTCTGGGTTGAGCAATGTTATAGTTGATAGAAACACTGGACTTCACTCTGGTTCTGAAGCCAAAGTTAGTATATTAATTCTGAATTGCCCTTTTAATAAAAAATAAAAACTCAGCAATGCTTTTGCGTTAAGTTATATATTTTCTAATCACAGTGCTGAGACACCTTATAACACAGGCAACTAATACATAATTTAGTAATTGATTTTTTCATGTATTTACTTCTTGGGCACAGCATGGCTGAAGATGGTATGGCCGACGCCAAGGAGGCCAACAATGCAGAGAGCCATGGTGAAGCGGTAAAGAATACCGTCCACGGGACCTCCCTTCAGGAACACGGGGACATCATCCTCTTTCTAAAATGCAGGAGGCATAATGTTAAGTTACATAGGTCAACTTAATGGTGATAATAAATGAGTCACTGGGTCTTGTATTGCAAGGCTACTGATGGAGTAGGACTGCATTTATGTTGATATTGATTGATTTTTTATACCGACAAACAAGTTGACAGAAGTTATGTTATGACATAATCAAAGAGTAGAATACTTATACCAAAGACATTAAATTAATACCTCAAAAAAGTTTTAGTATGATAAAACTTGATAACATCTTGTTTGAATCACAAGTTCCTTCAATGGGAGACAACAGCTATAGTTTAATTTTATAAATAAGTTGTCTATGTATATCATGAGTATTCATAATACTTTTCTTTCAAATGACACTGGTCAATGGTAATAATACGACTCCAATGAAATAACATTGTGGTCCAATCAAAGTAAAAGTGAAAATTATGCATTATTGCACACTTAATAAATGTTACGGACATACTTGAAAATATAAGATTAAATACAGACTCAAATATCTAAGTGTGCATAAGGTTGAAAAGTTTTTCCATTATTGTCATGTTGTAAAACAGGTATACTGAGTGCAAACTTATATATTTGTTTACCTTAATGGATCATTAACAAAAAGAGATGGAAGTAGAAGCTAATAGTTACCTGGAACAGTTTCTGTCGTTGACGGATCTTCTCCGACATAGGAGCGTAGGGAGTGTTCGTGCCGGGGATCAGCTTCGTCTTGCCAGGAGCTGCGCAGGCATCGACGACCGTTGACAAATGCGCAGTATTGTACTGGATGGTCGGGGGCTCCACTCGTTGCAAAGCAATTGGGGCCTATGTATAAGGAAAATTATCTAAGTATGGAAGCACTCGGTGATAAAAACGTAACCCAAGTTTTTAGTACTTAGGTACTTACCACGGGGTAAAGTGGGCTCTGTAAGTGGGTCGAGGCCACCAGCCTTCCAGTTACCCGGCTAAGTTGGTGATACATTTTGTCGGATAGATTTTCTACTTTATTTTAGACTTGCAAAGTGCCTGAAAATCGAGCGATTACGAAACAAGTAGTTATCAAGTTCGTTTTGAAACCCCGATCTGCAAAACGTGACGTTGGAACGTCAAAAATATGTACGGGGATTTATATTTTTGTGTTTAGTGCTAATCTTCTAACTTATTTAAATAGTCTATAATTACAAGTGCAAGTAAACTGATGTATTGTATTATATTGTTAAATTAAATTAAATAATAATACTTTGTTGTCAACTCTGTGATAAATGAGTTTTTGAACGCACAATGGAACAGAATCGTTCGGAAATATTGCATTATTAAGAATCGATTAGCGACTGTGAGTACTGGACAATTTAATAAAGTAAAACATATACCACTCATCTATATACAGGAAACAAAATACACATAATTAAGTTATTAGAACTCTAAAAAACTTGATTGCATTGAATTTTATAAATTATAATTTTTTTTGGACTTTATTCTGTCTACTTTAATTTTCTGAACGAAAACTCTAAATGGTCCGCCATATTTCTTCTTGAGTTTGACAGTTCTTTTACTTTGAGCACGTTTTTAGAAGAAGGTGAGTTCGTAAATTATCTAAAAATCTCGCGAATTGTACGGTAATTTTATACCAAAGTGCATTAATAAGTAATTTAGTGTTTCGGGTAATTATTTCCGAGATCTTGACTGTGTCAAGTTAATCCGATGTTCGAAATTTAAATCTCCGCGTGGCGTGTCATGTCTGGTCATCGCTTGGCATTTGTTTTACTAAAACTTTAGGCCACCTGCCATAAAAAAACCCGTAGATGTTGTTGTAACTAAATAACTTTGATTTTCAGCTACAAAATGCAGATCTTCGTAAAAACCCTCACGGGTAAAACCATCACCCTTGAGGTGGAGGCTTCAGACACTATTGAGAATGTGAAGGCTAAGATCCAAGACAAGGAGGGAATCCCACCTGACCAACAGCGACTTATCTTCGCCGGTAAACAGTTGGAGGATGGCCGCACTCTTTCTGACTATAACATCCAGAAGGAATCCACCCTTCATTTAGTACTCAGGCTTAGAGGAGGTAAGACAAGTCATATTTGCTACACAGTGGAAGACAGAGTAATACTATTAAAATCTACATTATTTACAACCAAGTTGTATTTTCCAGGTACCATTGAGCCTTCTCTGCGTATCTTGGCCATGAAGTACAACTGCGACAAAATGATTTGCCGCAAGTGCTATGCTCGCCTTCACCCTCGCGCTACCAACTGCCGCAAGACCAAGTGCGGTCACACCAACAACCTTCGCCCCAAGAAGAAGCTGAAGGATTAAACTGTTTTATTCCTTGCAAAATGCATAGCATATTCATCTTTTAATTTGCAATCCATATAATTAAGCCAAAATTAATAAAAGTGTAACAGCTAATTTCATTGTTTTAATTTATGACATTGTACTTTGGATTTGGTAAGGCCCACTGTCCTTCGGGCCACAAAATCAATGAATTCATGTTGTGCAACTCAATATTGCACAAATAATTGGTACCTACCTACCAACGTCATAAACAAAGGTATCACAGACCATAGGTAACAATAGGTAATTTTTACTTAATATGAGGCCTATGTCCAGCAGTGGACGTCTTTCGGCTGAAATGATGATGATGATGATGATGATGATGTACCTAGGTATACAGTTTGTATAAAAATTATAGATATGGAACTGTTATTACTATTCCAACATCCATATATTTATGTGCATGAGTGTATATCTTAATTAACAGCTCAATGCCATTGACAAGTTAATTTGGTTGGAATAAATGCTGAGATTTAGTATAGAAAAGTAATGAAAGCTAATTTCTCTTAAAATACAACACTTAGGAATCTGAATTTTTGGTCACTATAACTTCTTTGGGAGCAGTAATTTTGTTTGTAAATGTATGAATTTGGGAAGAAATCAAGTTCCAATAGGGAAATCTTGAAATAAAAATTTAACATTGACTACCGCCATCCCACCACTGGCATGGTATATCTCGTAAACTACCGGAGTAAAACTTGATTTTTTGGGGACTAATTTTATCTTGCAGGGCAGTAATTTTCTATGCAGGTTTGAGGAAAGCGACAAGCTCCTCAAACTTGGAATCAACATTCAAAGTCGTGGCCCTGCTGAAAAAGCGCGCGAAAGTTACCATCGTTGATTTCTCGATAAATACAAATATTTCAGTACTGTTTTTTTTTACGAAATTAATCACATATAAGGGTATTCATTATTTGTTTAATTGGGATAGCTGTAGCATGCCCTGTTTCGGCGCTCATGGTGGTCCTGGTGAAAGGATTTTCTCGAAAACTACTAAGGCACCAATTTTGTGTGTGCGTTTTGATGGCGGACACGGCGTTATTTTTTTAAAAATTTGTAAAAGTTGATTGTGTACGTTACCCCAGCAGGAAAGTGTCTCCTAGAGTGATAGGAGTGGAACGTATAATTAGTGTATAATCTGCTGTGAATGTGCACCACATAAAAAATTGCGCTTTGTCGTTTTGGAAAAAAACGGAAAAAACGATTCCTGCTAGGGTAACGTTCTTCCAGCAAGAAAATTCTAAACGAATGATCAGAGAGAGAAATATTGTGCATGGCCAGAGAGCTTATATTTGTGTAAAAAAGTGCACCGAAAATGGAGGTTGTGCGTCTTCAGGTTTTCGAGATATTGCATTTCCTGCTGGGGTAACGTTTTGCAGAATCGTGTACCTCTAAAACCATTGCATGTGCGCGTGTGGAATAAACTTACACGAGTAGCTCTTAATTTGTGTAAATTTGTGACAGAATAAGTTTTAAGAAAATATTTATAATTTTCAAATAATTGCGGTATTTTGAAAACTCGAAAAAAAATCGCAGCGCCTAAATGAGAAAACGTAGAAGCTCGCTGAAAACTGTATTCGGACCTTCTTGACGCTTATAATAACCATAAAAAGTTTCAAAAGTGTAGATGCATGCGTTATTGAATAATATTGGTAAATGTCAAAACGACGGTGTCATAAGTTTGACGGCAAAATACAAGAAACCGGTTCAACCCAAGATGTGTAGGTGTAAACCAAAAATTAGTGTATTTAATCAAAAATATATAGTGAAAATATTCAGCTTGGAATGTTTCGCATTAATTAAATATAAACAAAACACAAAATATGTAAACAACAGCTGGTTATCCGACCAAATTCGAAAGACTACAAAAAAGCGACGGATTCATACATATCTATGACCTTCTTTATCGGACGTATTAAACCTAAGCTGTTGTCCGTACAGTCGCGTTCAAACGGTTGTTGGCAATTATATGACCTAATTTTGGAGGATAATAAAAAATTATATTAAATGCACCTTGAGACCATATCAAATGAAAAAGATTATTTTTATTCCCTTAATTTTGATTCTTAAAGTAATTATAGCAACAAATCACAGATCAAATTACCTACCTGTAAATATTAGAACACAAATAGTGCTATCAAATTATTTGTACCTTGTGTAGCCATTATTATTTAAAATCACAGATCAGTTTTTCAAATTAAATTTTAAATCACTGATAAAACGCCACCAAATCAAAATTATGTGACAAGACTTAACTAGCTTTAATATTAAAATCGTAGGTTATAATATCCCACATACGTAATACGATAATGGAAACACGTTGTTGCAACACATATCTTTGTGCGGTTGACAATGTATACACTAAATACATTTCTCAAAATTGTACCAAAATTTCTTTGCTTAACCCTATACAATTTTGTCTATTCTACCATGTAGAACTATTACATGTGGCATTATATTTCCCGCGTCGTTGGATTTTACCATATAGGTCATCATAACATTCAAATAAATTACTATTATATATAATTACTATTTTTCTGTAGCAGTGAGCCCTGTAATTTCCAATGCTTTCGGGTTTTCAAGCGGGTTTATATTCTATTAAAGACAGAATTGAGTAGTCCTTATTATTTATTTCAATGATAAAAAGCAGATCATCCAACCAGGCGACACGTCACGAAGTTCAAAAATGATAATGTCTTTAACATCGTATAATGAATGACACATTTCCACTGCGACAAATATAACACACTGGAGTAAATTCTCTTCTCAAACATGATTCGCAAGCTTCTTGAAGGTGGTTGATACCTTTAGTATTTATTATATCCAAGTTCAACGGCAAATACTTGCAATTGTACAATTTGTTTTACGTTTTATTTAAACATATAATAATAGTCACAGAAACAGTTAGAAGAATATAATCCAATAACAACTTTATTTTATTACTTCTTTTCTACTTCAGTGTACTCAGGCAAAACACGTTTCAACCGACTCGTGAGTAAGTAAAGAAGGTCATAGATATGTATGAATCCGTCGCTTTTTTGTAGTCTTTCAAATTTGGTCGGATAACCAGCCGTTGTTTACATGTTTTGTGTTTTGTTTATATTTACTTAATGCGAAACATTCCAAGCTGAATATTTTCACTATATGTATATTTTTAACTAAATACACTAATTTTTGGTTTTGCACCTACACGTCTTGGGTTGAGCCGGTTTCTTGTATTTGCCGTCAAACTTATGACACCGTCGTTTTGACTTTTACCAATATTATTCAATAACGCATGCATCTACACTTTTGAAACTTTTTATGGTTATTATAAGCGTCAAGAAGGTCCGAATACAGTTTTCAGCGAGCTTCTACGTTTTCTCATTTAGGCGCTGCGATTTTTATTCGAGTTTTCAAAAAACCGCGATTACTTGAAAATTATAAATATTTTCTTAAAACTTATTCTGTCACAAATTTACACAAATTAAGAGCTACTCGTGTAAGTTTATTCCACACGCGCACATGCAATGGTTTTAGAGGTACACGATTCTGCAAAACGTTACCCCAGCAGGAAATGCAATATCTCGAAAACCTGAAGACGCACAACCTCCATTTTCGGTGCACTTTTTTACACAAATATAAGCTCTCTGGCCATGCACAATATTTCTCTCTCTGATCATTCGTTTAGAATTTTCTTGCTGGAAGAACGTTACCCTAGCAGGAATCGTTTTTTCCGTTTTTTTCCAAAACGACAAAGCGCACCAATTTTTTATGTGGTGCACATTCACAGCAGATTATACACTAATTATACGTTCCACTCCTATCACTCTAGGAGACACTTTCCTGCTGGGGTAACGTACACAAGTTGATTCCCAAAACCATAAATTTGTCACAAGTTATGGTTAAAAACTTATAAGGGTTTGAACGTGGCCGCGCCATTGAGACACGGAGAACCGCGTGGCCACAGAGATCTTTAACACGAAGCGTTGCAGAGACCTGAAATTTAGGTAAATAACAGATTGGATTTGTTAAAAATTTGTAAAAATATAGAAAAAAATGCTAGGTTTACATTTCAGGAGCTTTAAGACTAAAACCCCATGGCCGCGCCATTGAAACGGTGAAAATCACGTTATCGCCGGTGTCTCGCTGAAAAAGCATCGCAGAGATCTGAAGTTTTTTGTAAAACTTAGATTTGAATTTGTCAAAATTTTTAAAAATACACAAAAAAGTCCTAGGTTTATATTTCAGCTGTAGTATTGAATCATTGCCTGCACAAGATAAGTATGGTAAACCATTTTGTTGGCACAGATTGAGTTTCAGTAGGTGGTAGGTATTTTGGCAAGTGGCTTATTTATCACATAAATTAGATGATGATTAATACTGGTTATCATGGCCTTAGACAACTTGGCATGGAAACACTTTATCGTGTCGTTGTGCTAGAACTTAAACATTTTGTATGCTATAGCAAAGCATTTCCTTCGTCCGAGGAAGTTGAAGCTTTTATGCTAATTTTTACACTCGAAATAGGAAATAAAACAAAATTTTACTAATAAAATGTTTGTATAATTTGTGTAAAATAAATGCATCAACAATAATTAAATATTTATCAGTTAGTAGAAGTCATCGAAATCACAACTATTAGGCTATTTCTTAATCTAATTAATCTATGTGCTTCCTCCCTGAGGGTTCTTCGTCAAGACTTAATGCGGTTGATTTCGTAATGCGAAGTAGCACATGACTTGCTTTACCCAAAGCACGCAAAAGGCCATACCTACTTTAGATTTACTAAAATGATTAAACTTCGACTGGATCGAAGCATAGATTCAGGAAGATGTCGATTTTCGATAGAGATTCTGGTTGTTGCATCAGATGAGAATTCATAAGTAGGACAACACAATTGACGTACAAAGGCGTCATGCGACTTATGTGATTGACATAAGGTTTTGATTGCATTGACTGATGCACACTCATGATATGCAACGAGTTAAAAATTCTGATCAATTCTATTACATTATACAGCATGTAAGGGTAAACACCGTTGTCACTCAAACCATGGGTAGTTGACATAAATAAAAAAATATAGGACCGAGTTAAAAAAACAGAATAAGTAATTTACTTAAAAAAACATTTAAAATAAATTATCCCAGACCGGCCGCGAATTCATGGTACCTATGCGCCCGCGTGACGTAATGGCCGCGCGCCGCCCGTCTATTACCTACACAATACTCGTGTTCATTCATAACCTGTAACTGTGATGGAACTTTTCCTTCATACTTTTCCTGGCATAAGACAGGCAAAAATACCTTGCTAAGGTGTTGCGTGTCGAGTCTAATTGTAAATTTAATTTGACAAATTAAGAAAATGAAAAAATAATCCATAAAATTGGGTAGGTATTTTTGGCGTATTTAAAAAGTTCATCACAATTTTATGTACAGTTAAAAATCAACGATTACACTAATTGAATCATTGAATATCTACACTAACTACACTACAAATACCTACATTAATCTTAACAACTGTTCGAAATGAGATCCACTTACGGCTACACACGCCTCCACACGTTTTCTTAGGTTGTTTCGCACTCGAGAAAGCACAATAGTGTCATTTCTTATGTCTCTAAACGCCCTACGAATCCGTCCGACGTCCGAGTTCCGACGTATTACGGAATTCAGTGGCATACACCCAGCGCTTCATTTCCTCCCAAAGATAATCGTCCAGAGGGGTAAGATCTGGCGAACGCGGTGGCCACGCCACTAGCCCTCCACGACCAATCCATTTGAATACAGCCTACGAGCCTCGTTCAGGTTATCACCCGCGA
Source organism: Noctua comes (assembly GCA_963082995.1). Classification (NCBI taxonomy): domain Eukaryota; kingdom Metazoa; phylum Arthropoda; class Insecta; order Lepidoptera; family Noctuidae; genus Noctua; species Noctua comes. The sequence goes on from OY720277.1 coordinate 6,725,007, forward strand.
TGGCGTAAAGCCGAACCATTTCGGTCCACTGTTCGTTTGTGTAAGACATCTCAGTAGGTACACTAAATTTACGCGCGAGAACCAAGCGGCACCGAGGCGGCGCCGGCGGCGGCGGCGCGCGGCGATACTAGTTACGCACGTGCGCTCGCTTGCTAGCGCGACAGCTGACTGAGGTCATGAGTAGTCATGACTCACTCGTCCGTTGCGTCTGCGGCGTGTAGCGTTTGTAGGTATAACCGCGTGTGCCCGCCGCCGGCGGCTGAGACGTCCAGCCGTCAGCTGTTTTGCGCGCGCTTTAGGGTGAAACGATCTTGTGGGAAACAGTGGATTTTCTTCAAAAAAAAAAAAGGTTGTTTTTTTCATTGGTTTTACGTTCTATTAATGAAACCAAACCACTGGTTTCAAGGATAACGGTGTTTACCCTTACACCCTGTATACACAGATTCTGTATCCTCACATAATAAATCATTAATACATTAAATTATACTAAATGATACTTATATCTAAGTCTGGACGGACTCTTATCATCACTATAATTGCACAATGTTGCAACAAAATGGAATGTATTGCAGTCTCTATACCATGCCGAAATGAACTACTTTGATTTTCGGCGGCTTTTGTGTTGCGTTTTCTGAAAATAGAATTAAATGGCGATATTTTAAAAATATTGTTGGTGCAAGTAGGTGAATAAGTACATCATGCTTTGATGGAGAATGACACAATACCAGATAACACAAATCATGCAGAGCAAATCCTCTTGTTTCTTTTTACAACAATATTATTGACATCCGAGTAACATTATTAGAATATTATTCTTTTAAATGGCACATTTAGTAGTACACAACAAAAACCAAATTACGATATATAAAGTCCATAAAATAAAAGAAGCGAAACTAAAGCGACACGATCTTTGAGATTACTTACTATTCAAATAATGTATATATCATTTCCTCTGAATTATAAACGTGAAGCAAAGTTACAACTAGTATAATGTTTGGGTCAACCATTATTTGAGATTTGAGTTTGGCTAACTTTATTCTTAGTTACTGATTAAGGGAGTTTATGTATAAATTATCTGTGTAGTAGTAATCAGTGATGAAATAAAACGTGCAGAATCGCGTGCGTCACAAATGAGGTGCAAATGACGTGAGCATGCGTGCGTGCATCACACTTCTACGTAGTCGAACGTAGTACCGGCGGGCGCGACGTGAGGCGCGTGCGACGCGTGCGGCGCGTGCGGCGCGTGCGGCGCGTGCGGCGCGTGTGACACGTGCGGCGCGTGCGGCACGTGCGGCGTGTGCGCGGGCGGCGGGGTGTGCGCCTGCTGCGGGGTGAAGGCGGCGAGGTACTTGTGTGGCGGACTTAGGGGCAGACTTGCTGCTAACTCGCGAGATGGTTCAGGAGAAACTCGGGATTCCTGCTGAAAAAAAAAGAAAAATGTTGATATCGTTCTCTTCTGCTTTTGGGAATCTCTTGGAACATTAATAAATAGTAACTATTGAACCAAAATTTTAACTTACCGAAACAACGGCGATGGTAACAGTATCAGAGAATTTAACTTTATTCCTTTCTCCAGAACGATTTCCTTGTTTCTCTGGGGCGTCACCGTCCAGTCTATACGTCCTATCTTTCAAGCTAGTGCTGGGATGATAATTATTATTTTTTTGGTAACGATACAACGTGTTAGGGGATTCTTCTCTTAACTCTGTTTGATACAAGTGTTTGAAGTGTGTGGAAGCAACTCTTTCATCGTGTGGCCGAGGTATGACGTCTAGGACTGTGTGTGTAGGCTTGACTGGAGCTTCACTGATCGTTAGTAATTTGTGTTTTGGTGCGCTATAGTTCGACAGCACGTCCATACTATGCCACCGTACGCTTTGTGAGTTTCGTATCGGCTTCGGGTAGTCTCGGTACGTATCGTCTCGTACGTCCGTGGTCCATATCGTGTTGTCTCTTTCTAAGTATTGGTGGAGGTTGGGTCGTATGCTGTTCGTTGACATGGGTTCTGTCTGCATGATAGGGACCTGCATGAGTGTGGGATGGTTCGGGAGAGAGACGCGGGGAAGTGGGGGAGGCTTCGTCTTGACGATCTCTGACGTCACACTTGCTTCCTCTTCGGATCCAGTGTACGAGTGCGAACTGCAGCTTGAACATGATTCTGAACATTCGGATTCTGAAATTGGTAAGCGTGTATTGAAAAGTAAAGTTTTTATTTACTTAAAACCATGTCTTTTACGGGGCATTTGCGATGCATTTCTTAGGGCGAATGACACCAACAAAAATGTACCCGATTAGCACATTAAAACCAAGTTCAATAGCTATCATTGTCATCGCTGTTGTGTGTGTGGAATATTGACACTAACAGCTCTTGAACGCGGTTTGCTGATCACTTTCAGTTTCGTGGTGACATTCGGCCATAGTACCTATGTTTTTCTTTTATTTTATAATTTTTACGAAACAAGACAGACGGTAGTGTTGAAGACAAATATCTGCAGCTATTGCTACCAGCACAATTGACCCGTGTGGTGATAGTTTTGGCCAAGGACGGCTAATATATAATCTGTGGCTTGTGATCTTTGAAAATAGAGAAGAGCGGGTAAATAGTAAGTTCTACTAACCAGGCGTATTATCAGCATAGTGCAGTGCCAACGCGGCGGCCTCGGTAGCCAATGACGTAAGTGCACGCCGAGCTGCAGCCCACCTCGCATCACAGAACAGATCCCAGGCTGACAGGTCTACCGCTAAGCTTAGCGCCTTCTCGATGCGACCGCGTCTGTGAAATATCAAGAAGGATGTGGCTAGCAAAGTCGCTATTAAAAGTTTACATCACGTCTGTAATCCCCTTGAAGTGTTAGGCAATAGTTGTACCAATGAGTACACCCACTTTTCACCAGTAAACACGGGATGGATGAAATGGCGGCAGGTCACGGGAACAATCTGCGACTCCCGCATTCCCCTTAAACTTAAGGGGAATGATTTATAAAACAAAAAGTAAAGTGGTAAAGTGGTTAGACCTGCTGTTTTGTATGGATCACCATGTTGGGCCACAAAAGGAATGGATGAAAGGCATTTGCATGTGACTGAGTTGATAATGCTAAGGGGGATGTGTGGTGTTACGAGAATGGATAAAATAAGAAATGAGTATATAAGAGGAATTCTGAAAGTGGCGCCGGTGACTGAAAAATCATTTATCCGCCCTAGGAATCGAACCTAAACCCTCACACTCAGCAATAGTGTCTGCGACCACTAGACTAACGAGGCAGTAGTAGGTTTATTTGACTTATAGTAAGACCAGCAGTGGGCCATCTGCCATCATAGTCGGTTCACACACTATGAAGTGTGCCATTTAGTGACGAGCTGGGAGCTCTTACGTAGACTAATAGTCGCGTAGCAGCTTAGGAAGCCAAATGTTAGCCAAAGTTTAAGATCAAGTACGTCAATTGTTATAATACCTTAAAACCTACCTAATACCTGAGGAGGCTCTCGTTAGGCAGCTGGATCTTGAGGGCTTGATTCAGAAAGCGGTAATCCTCGACACGGCTCGTATTGTTAGGAGGTTCCTTTCTCTGGAGTCCTGACTGGTAGCTTGGACCCTGTTCTCGATATTAGGGGGCTACTATTTTTTATATTTTAAATGTTTTTTTACATATTGACTGTATTTAGGAATAGTTAAAAAATGACAAAATGTAGTAAAATAAAAGAGTAAACGAGATAAACCTACCTAAGTAAATGATGGAAGAACTTCCTGGCGAGGTCATGCACGGGCGGCGCGTAGCGCGCAGCGGGCGGCGCGTGCGGCGCGGGCGGCGACAGGTAGGCGCCCAGCGCCGACTGCGCCACCGTCTCCGAGCTGTGCACCTCTGGGGGAAACAATACTGGTTTTTTTCATATTATCACGATCCGAAGGATTTCATACTTTATTTTAAATTTCGTCTCGCATTTGCTATTGTACGCGTGTTATGCAATAGCCCAGCTGGTTTCCTATGGCCAACGAGCTGATTTAAAGCAATTATCTGGAAATACAGGGTGTAAACAGACTCTCCACATAGCCGTCAACCAAGCTTTCTGTACATCAAACTAAGTAACTTTACGCAAAAATTGTTGGGAATCGACTTTTATTTTTTGGGGTGAAAAAACACGTTTTACGGTAGGACTCGATGGAAAGCACTCAAAGCATTTTGCTGATTGATAGATTGAATAGTACGGGGGTCGTGGAGATGTGTAAAGTAAAAATCTTACATTAAAAACATGTATTTCAAAAAACAACTTGTGAAAAAGTTGGAACTTTGGCCCCCAATATCTTCGTAACTAGAAGGTTCCCAGGTATGGTCTAGAACAAAAAAATGATTGCAACGACAGGGAGAGCAAGTGCCTTTCGGTTTTGTTAAGGGTCTATTTACACCCTTTATAGACACCTTCACCAGCACACCCTTACTATACCTAAAAAAAACAATGTATCCGTAATGTACAGATCATCATTATCTGCCTGGTATTTTCCCAACTATGTTGGGATCGGCTTCCAGTCTAACCGGATGCAGCTGAATACCAACAGATATTCCCTGCGTTTTATATTAACTAAAACATCTGTTACTTTTAATTTGGTACCTTAAAATTTCCTAATCAGCATGAAAACCAAAGACAATTATTATTATTTTTACGTTAGCCACACTTGTAATCTTTGCATGATTTAATTTTGAAAGAATACCAACCAGTCTTACTCCTCAAGGCGGCGCAGACAAGCATGTTGACAGCCCACAGACAGTCGGTGCCTTCGCGTTCCCAGTCCATGGCACGAAGTAACGCTACAGCATTCGACGGTCGCTTCGTACGGACCCATGCCTAGAAAACAATGTTAATTTCCTATAAAGAAAATCTCATAGCCACTGAAGCCATCTTATTACTTTTGTGAAGGAACCAGGTCTTCGTTTATTCAAGTCCTTGTTTCCAAATGATGTAATTGTTACTTATAAACGAATATTAACTGTTTGGAAATGTCAATTAATTTGATTTCAGAATAACGAGCTTACTAAAGAAAAGGTGATGGCTAATGTTTAGCTTTTTTGCCTCTCTTATTTAAATAGTGATATTTACCGTTAACAATCGAGGGTGTGTGATGTGTAGAAGCGTGAGAGGCCCTCCAGAGAATGTCGCTAAAATAATCGGCCCGCCCTTAGCGCTTCTAGTAGACAGCAGCTGCATCCGTCGAGAATCCCTGACACAAAAAATCAAATAGGTTTCTTATGACTTTAATTAGTTCCTGTAGTACTTTTATACCCCGACCAAAAAAGAGGGGTGTTAATTCCATAAACATCATGATCTGCCTAGCCTTTTCCCAACTATGTTGGGGTTGGCTTCCAGTGTAACCGGATGCTGCTGAATACCAATATTTTACATGGAGCGACTGCCTATCTGACCTCCACAACCCAGTTAGTACTAGGTAATACGATACCCCTTGGTAAGACTGGCTGTACTACTAGCATCCCATATGTCCCTGCTACATTTAAAACATTAAGGGGCCGTCTCTACGAACGAGAGAATCGCGGCGATATTATCGTCCTGCCACGTATTTCTGTACACCCTCTTAGGGCCGTCTCCACGAGCGAGAGAATCGCGGCGATATTATCGTATAGAAATACGTGACACGACGATAATATCGCCGCGATTCACGCGCTCTTGGAGACGGCCCCTAAAGAAATGTGGTAATGTGGGCGTAAACTTACCGCAAATAAGAAGTGAGATCCAGGCACTTAGAATGATGATGTAGTAGAGAGAGCGCGCGGTCAAAACACTGTAATCTGCCGCCTTCCTCTGCAGCTATGATCAACTCGTCAGCCCAACGGATTTCTGTCGCTATCTGTAAGTAATAAAGAGTATTCTCATTCGTAGCTAGGTTCTACTACTTGCCAAACGAGGCTTAGGCAATTTTTACCAACCGACGCTCTACTCTTTACTGACAATCAGGGGCGTGCTAAGGGGCAATGATACGAGCCCTTATGACGGGCAGACTGTTCAGACACTAACATCATGAAGAGAAGCAGGTTATAAGTACAAGCCAAATTTTTAGGCTTGTATGAAATTGCCGCCAGTAATGTCTAGATCCACGGTTCCTAACCTGGGGGTAATTACCCCTGCGGGGGTAAAACTGGTATTCTGCGGGGGTAATAAGCTGGTAATATATAAAGATAAATAAGTAATGGTAATGTATAAACAGAGTTTATGAACTTCGTGAAGAAATAGGATTGTTTTTGGAAAACCAGAGAACACAAAAAGAATCAGAGTTTTACTCAAAAGTCAAAGACAAAACATTTATCCAGATGCTCTACGTAGACAGTCAATTTGTATTTATGTGTGTTGTTTTTTTTGTGTTCATTGGTAACATGAGGGAGAGCGGGAGGGGTAAATCAGATTCTCTAGCTAAGTCTTGGGGTGACAAGATCGAAAAGGTTAGAAACCACTGGTCTAGATAAACAAAAAAAAAGAGAAAAAAGCAAAAAATATTTTGGACATTGGCCTAGAATGCGACCATCCGATATGCTCATCTTAACAAAAATGTATGTTATGCACTTACAAATCCAGCTCTAGTCGTATTGGTAAGACCGGCGACACAGTGTACGACATGCAGCGAGCCGTCTATGCACGCGATAAGCAGTCGCGAGTCGCACGGAGACCTTCGCACGACTCGTACGGACGTCGACAGCGACACGTGAGTCGCACTGTCGCGACCACTCGACAGTTTTGCAGCACGGTCCTCAGGGTTCACTTCGAATCGTAACCAGTCTAAGTTGATGCCGTTCTGAAATAGGAGGAGGTAAAATAGAGAAGGTGAGGTGATGTTCTCATAATCACCTTATGGTATTTAGGACCTCGTGGCTAAATAATACCAGCCACTGGGGTCGATCTTAAGGTAAAGCCGCGATTGCCTAGGCTGGTCCGTGGATCGTCCGGTTAGACTGGAAGCCAACCCCAACATAGTTGGGAAAAGGCTAGGCAGATGATGGTATGGGTGTATATCATAACAACGTCTTTATTTTGACACCAATGAAAAACTTCATACATACAGTCCTTTCATAGTTATTGTACAGGAACCATTTAGTCATGAAAATAAAAATCATTATAATTTTGACAAATTTGTACTGACAAACCCATAAAGCTGAATGGCTCACCCTTGGTAAGGGTGGACATTTTTAAGTACTTGGGACATTTCGTGACTCCTACCTTGAGGGATGATGCAGACATTGAGCGGGAGCGAAGGGCGCTGTCGGTCAGAGCGAACATGGTTATCCGCAGGTTTGCACGGTGCTCAAAAGACGTTAAAATTACTCTTTTTAGAGCCTACTGCACTACTCTGTACACGTGCAGCTTGTGGACTGACTATACGCAAAAGTCGTACAGCGCCCTTCGAGTCCAGTTCAACAACGCGTTCAGGATGATGTTGGCGCTCCCCCGCTTTTGCAGCGCATCGACTATGTTTGCAAGCGCGCGCGTGGATTGCTTCCACACCACGATGCGCAAGAGAGGCACGTCGCTGGTGCGGCGAGTGCGGGGGAGCGCTAACAGCATGCTGGCCGCGCTCGCGGCAAGGCTTGATTGCTCCATCGTCTCCCATTGTTGTGGGCGACATGTGGCAGGCTGATGCGACAACCAAGTTATGGGGGTAAATTGCTAATTTAACTTTGATTATTTACTTTTTAATAAATGTGGTGTTGTATATGTAATGTGACTGTGTGTGTGTGTAATTATTAATTATTTCTTGTATGAGTCGGTGATGCTCGAATTAAAATGATTTTATTATTTTTTTTTTTTATTATATCAAAATTTTTGAGATTTTTATCACTGGATAGCAGCCTAAAAACAACGTTATTGCTACGTACAAAGCAGCGATGCACGGGCGTTGGTAAAAGATCTTTGAAAGGACTGTAATGTTACCACAGCCAAGTAAATGGTAAAACAACTATTTCACAAACAATTGAATCTCAACTTTTGTTACATTGGCATAAGACTGAAATTACTTAAGTGAATCAAAATCACACCGCAGTGGTTTTACAATTAGTCCTATGTAAGACAGAGGAATTTTATTATACAGCTAGTTTTTAATTTTCAAATCATTTATACCTTTTGCTCAAAATAGTTACAGCACTGGTATCAGTATTTGTGTCACTTGTTTAATTTAGTATTTTACAATATTTTCTTACCTTTGTATAGATTCTTTTTATCGATTGTTTGTGAATGTGTGGACATTGTAGGCTTTGTAGATTCCCAGCTGCTTGTTAACTTTTTATTTTGATCTACATTTTTTGTGTAGTAAGCAACGACTTATTGTCGGGCCTACGCTGTCCCCCCATACTTAAGTACAAATGCTGTATCCATAATAATACTGTAACACCAAATGATTTGAAAAGAGTAACCATGGAGTTTCTTGCCGGGTCTTCTCCATAGGAAACGACCAACTCGAACCGTGCACCTTTTTGTTGACGTTTTATAAGTGCCCATCGAGGCCCATGTGAAATAAAATATTTTGATTTGATTTAAAAGTGGGAGGGAGTTCAATTAAATAAATAACAGTTACCTTATGACATGTAACTTGTTCTACAATATGCACAACAGTGTCTCCTTTATTTGATAGTTCTGCTGATAGTGTCTCATTCTCCAGTTGGTGATATGCTGTCAGATTGATGTGGTGTCTGTAAAATACAAGTAATATCAAATCAAACTTCCTAAATGCTTTCTTAATCATTAATAACGTTGTGTCATCACACGGGCGCGCATCACTATTTTCTTAGCGTGAAAACTGCTCAGCAAGTTGTGTGGCGATTCATGGCATGCTCAGTTTTTTCATTTGCTTTTTCCACAGTCGCTGTAGAAAGGCGTTTGTCGCTTGAGAGCAGCTCGTGGCCAAGAAATTAGATGTTAGGTCTTTAGATTTGCATTGGCCGATGCCTGCCAGGGCTGCGGGAGTGTTCGAAAGAGATACCATGGCCCTGGAACACAAATGGCAAAGAAAGAACATGGATGGGTTTTAGTCAATACAAGTCTGACACTCCCTTCCGCTCCGCCCAGAGTGGGGACGGGGGGTCATTTGACGATTTGAAATCCGAAAAAAAACAGGTCTTTAAGATTTAATTTGAGTCAGATTGCCAGAGGGCATAGCAAATTTTTCTTAATCATTCACTCTTTATAGAGTGGTTGTGGTTATGGTTATGGGGGTCACCTACAACTGCGGTTGCTGCCTTCGCGATTCTTTTCCAACGGTCTATTGGCACATCACATCAAATAGCCTTTAGTAATAGTATTACCCATTAATGTTATACAGGTGGAGGTTGGCATGGTCCTCGAGCACAGGGCTCCAGGGCGCCGGCTCTGCGACAGTGACGCTCCACACAAGTATGCGGGCACCATTGGTGCCCTCATTGGTAGATATGTGCCTCTCTGTCCTGCGACTACTGCCACCAAGTTCTATGTTCTGAAAGTAATTTAATATGAAAGAAACATTGTGTTCATCAAGTAGGCCAGTTACAGGAACTTATGAATTGTTGAAACAAAGACAAAGAAGCTACAGTCCCAGTCACAAGGCATTATAACTGTGAAAGTACTGTAGTTGCCCATTCCAAAGCTTAGATCTCTATGGAAAAGAACAAGCAAGAAACTCCATACAAAAGTGTTGAAAGTTAAAGTTTGCAGTTGCAGCACAAGACACAATTTACAAATGTGTTGTATTATTGTGCCGAATTCCCAGTAAAGTTTTGTGTGTAAAGCATGTGCTGGTTTTTTTTATGGTTTTTTAGTGCTTGTTGTCCCATTGTCGGGCAAAGGTCTTGCATAGCTTTCCACTCTGTGTGTGGCAATTTCAATTTCCCACAAATGCCTCTAGGTCATCTTCTTTTTTACATAAATTATAACTATACTCAAAAACATTCAAGATATTAAAACTCATCACCTGTAAATGAGGATCTCTGTCAGTAATGCGACATGGAAGACTAATATTGGTTTTGCCAAATGTTACTAATGTTGCTGTCCTGTCGCTGTGAGTTACTAAGATGTGTGATTTGGATAGTGCCACTGTAACATAAATAATTATAAGTTTAGATTGTCTAGTTGTACTAATTTGGCATCAATATGTGTAAACAATTTGATTGTTTTCTAATGTCAAAGTATATGCAAATCATGTTAACTGAAAGCCGAACACAATCGGCTTTTAACCATTGAATCTAGAACTTACCATTTGTAATAGTCTGACCAGACAGTTTCCCTACAAAATACCTATCAAAAAGAATTTGAGTGACATCCAAAGTGTTTTGCTTAATAGTGAGGTAGGCTATCACTCCTGAGGAGAATACTATGGTGATCAGTGAGTCTTTGGTCCATTCACATGTGATGATGCTCCTGTCTCGGAGCTTGGACTCCAGCTGGCGCACCTGCCGCGGGTGGGCAGCGCGCCATAGCCCACCGCGGCGCTCGCAATAACTTCTTTTGCCAGAATCATAGACTGCCTCATCTACTCTTTTCTTTGTTTCATACCTGTAAGGAAAAAGGTTACTTCTTCACTACTGAAGAGGGTTGATTTGCTAATCCTACTAATACTATAAATGCTGAAAGTTTTGAGGATGGATGGATGGATGCTTGTTACTCTTTCACAAAAAACTACTGAACAGATTTGGATGAAATTTAAAACTCAGATAGTTTATAACCTGGATTAACACAAAGGATACTTTTTATCCCGGTTTTATGATGCCGTGGGACAATTAACGAACTCCACGCGGGCGAAGCCGTGGGTTAGTATATAAATTTATAAAAAGTATATATTATCTTTTTTGAAACTTTAAATTGGTCCTAATATACTAATCAATTGCGATGTTATGATACTAAAGTAGTACAAGTTTCTACGCAAAACAAACCGATTTTTCTTATGCTTCATCTTGTTATTTTAACGAGCTTATAGTTTCATAAATGAAAGTTTTTAATTGTATATTTGTTTTCGACAACTTTTTAACTTACTTGAAACTTTTAAAGTCACTGTTTTTTAAGTGCAAGCTTTCATCACAAGTCAGAAATTTGACATCGTAGTTAATCATTTTATGTTTCGAATCATACTTTTATTATGCTGTTTGAAAATAAAGCATTTTTTATTCATTTATTTTCCACTAGAAATCTCAAGAACCGTAATTTACAAAGTAAATAATTAATGTGACAGTGACGGACCAAATGACATTTTATTGAAATTCTGTCTGCTGTAGAGATGGTGTAGCCCAATCTAAAAAATAATCACATACAGATTAAAAAAAGAAGTAGTGACAAATATTTAAAAAACATCATGGTTTGGTGATGTTGAGAGAAAGAATGAAAGACGAATAACAAAAGGAAATTACAAGGCAGATGTTTGTAGAAACGCTCGGAAGAGACGGCCTAGAAGGACATACACTGATCTTATTGATGACTAAAGGTTGTTTGTTGGTTGTGAACACTGGACAGAGGTGGCGTAGTTTTGGCCCAGTGGTTTGTCCTAGGTTTGAATCTGTGCAGGTATGCACGACGATCAATCAACCTATGCAAAACCAAATTAAGCTGATTTCTCATTGTACGGAAAGCTCATACAAAGCGAGGTCAGGTGATAATGGATATGTACAGATTGATTTGTCGCCGTGTGTACAGACGCAGCACATCAAGCTACTACAATCTGTCAAATTTCTTTAAAAGATTTTCAACTTTCTTGCTAAAATATTAGGATCAAGGTTGATTGACAGTTTCGGGTAGCTTGATGTGCTGACACTTTACGTTACAATACGCTGATGGAAAACATTGTGACGGAAATGGTATAGTTGACTCCTCTCTGTGAGAGGTCACAGAGAGGAGTCAATAGGTTGACTATGAAATAAGCCAACTCAGTAAGCTAGGGCCTTCTTTAACCAATTATAGGCCCTGGGCAATTGAGAATAATGGGACCCTTTCGGTCGAAATTTTGCACCCCGCCTCGGATAGGTCAGATTTCCTTGTGACGTCTTGGTATATTGGGGACAAGCATTGCGTAACTATGAAGATCAACCCGTGCGGCTGTTATGATTTAGCCACAAACCCTCAGTATAAGTTATACCTCGTAGAATCTAGAATACCTACCTACCTAGAATAATCTACTACTGAGAACTGCTGAAATATCACCATCACCATTTCATGCATATTACGATGTTATAAAATCATATGATCATAATAGCTTTGTGCTTGCTGTAGTGTAATTGAAGGCCAAAAGCACTCAAGGGGAGAGGTTTTTCGAAGATTTTTCATAAGTTACGGTCGATTGAGTATGCATGACACAACTTTTCCTTCTTTCAATTGCTGCAGAATAAATTGCGATCCTCAAATAAATGATTTGACCTACTTATTTGCCGCATTTTATTCAATCAAAGATAATGTAATACGGATAAATAATATTTATTAAAGTTTTATCTGTGCACATCTTCATCTTTTTGGACATCTGAAGGAATTTTTTTCAATAGGTCATTAATCAATCAATCAATAGTCTTTATTTGTAAACATAAGCGTCGTCCTATTGTCATCGCTGGATGATGCGATGCGATTTCATCATGCGATGAAACCGCTCGCGCGATTAGAAATCTCATGTCCTATTTTGGAGCGATGCGATCACTCTCGAAATGGCAGAGATGCACAGTTTCTGCTGTCGGGCAATATTTCTTTAATCGTAATATAATTAAAAAAAAACAAAATATAGTAATATTGATATTGTCCACAGAACTGTTAGAGTCGTCAGGCTTTTATTCAGTCATGTTACGAGTATAAAAATATTATTATGTCAAAGATATACTATTTCTTTTAATATATTTTTTCAGATTTGCTAATCAGCTAGTCGGTGGACCTACTTACATCGTAACAAACCTGTCCCTTGGTAACATGATTAGTAGAGCTATCGTTATCAATGTTTCCCAAAAAGTTTTCTTTATGATTATTTTATGAAAGCAATCTACATTAACGAAGATTTTTGAGATAAGCATTTCTAATAGAAACGTTATTGTGTTAAGGAAAGTAGTTAGTTGATGGATGGGTGCTCGATGAGTGGAACTTTGAATTTGTCTTAGATACAAGGAGACAAAATAAAAATTCTTTATGTTCTCATTATAATATTTATAATATTCACAAACAAAAAGATGGAAGATTTTGAATCTAGGCCGTAGGTATTCAATGAACATCCATATGGAACAGGAATTCTTGAAATATATTTTTTTCAGAGCAAGCAATGTGTTTAATAAAAATAGCAATGAATGGCAATGTACAGACTGAGCCAGCACACCAAGCTACTACAATCTGTCAAACGTTCAAGTTCATAAAAGTTGGTTGCTACCCAGTTTTGGCAAGTGAGGGGTTGTATTTCATAATTCTCACGATTGTTATGGTTAAGGAGAACACAGCTTGTTAGCAGGGCCACGTATGATGTGGTTAGGACCTGAAATTTATGGTACGATGAAAGATAATAGGTGTCACACTTCGTACGCCGCCGCCGTGCTGGTAGGCTACAGTGCCTACATGTCGCTCGTTAGCGACAAGGATAACATAACTCTAAAATTTAGATTTTCGATGTTTTTTGTTGGATATAAAATTGTAAATATTAAAGTATGGAACGAAATACGTAAAATAAACCTTTCAACTTTTGAAAAAAGGCCTCTATGCAAAAAAGTATTGGCAATATAATGAAAATATTCATAGTCTTATGAAAAAAAAGACTTTTTTTAAATGCACATCAAAAAAGTTATCACCCGTCAATTTATTATCATCAATTAAATATTCGTAACATCAAAAGTACTGTTTGCACAACAAATTTACCAGAGCGTCCAAACGTAATACTCACTAATATATTTTCATCGTAAAAAAGGCATTTCGGCAAGGACAACATAGGACGCAAGAGCGAGCTAAGCGAGCCCGGGATTTGAGCCAAGCCAAGCCTACGACTCGGACACTTCTTTTTAGGTTACTTTAAAACCCTGTAGACAGAAAAAGGAGCCCCGCGCAGCTGGGCTACGCACAGTGTATAATTTCGCCTCAAAAGCGGACATCCTCGTTTTATATGCTATTTAGAAAGGTATTAATCGAACAAATCTCCTAGTAAAACTCCGGTGTCGTTATCTATCATAGTTGTCGAAAAATTTTGAAAATCGAGAAAAGTCCATAGAAAACATAGAAACATTTTATTTCCGTATTTAATCATTTTTTCCATTGGATGTTTTTTGGTTATGATTCAAACATATTTTAGGCACCTATTTATATTAAAAAAGTTAAAAAATCTCGTCTGGTTTGGGCGAAAATATTTTTTTTCTGTTATTTAGTTTATATTTTTTTTCTGACATGTCCTGCAATATTAGCATTTTTTTTAAATGCCAAATTATTAGTTGATGTAACCATTACTTCGACAAAAAAAACTAGACGCTTTAAGCATAGGACTTCGGAAATATAAAATTTTAAAATTTTAAGTTAGGGTTGTCACTCAAGTCTATGGTTTACTTCAGTGATGTTCGTTATATTTTTTTAACGAACATCACTGAAGTAATGATCGTGAGCATCACAAACGCAAGCTGAATCGAAAAACAACTATAACAGACTTATTTCACCGAGGACTTGAATCATCTGATCCATATTTATCAACTATATCCCACAATAAAAGACGCAAACCGAAAAAACCTTTGCCCCCAAAAGTTCTTTCTCTGTTGGAAGTGACAATGGACAATGTGCGTTATTACTCACCGGATTCTAATTTCGAATTTGAAGAAGTGGAGCTGACTTCAGACGAAATCCTCATTATTTCAGATTTATTGAAGATAACCCGTAAACTCTCATTTCAACTTTTTTTGTTTATGTCTATATACCAAATAAGTACAGTTTATTTCTCCCTTTTCTTTCAAAAACTCAAAATTTATCTTGAGGAGGTTCAATATTTAAAAAAATATTTCTAATAGATATTGTGTGATTTTTCATACATTTTTCCATGAGTTTACTTAATTATACCTAAATAACATAATTAAGTAAACTCATGCTTGACAACCCTATTTCCATAGAAATTGATGAAAAACTTAGAAACGTTATAGCTCTGAAGTCCTGTACGTAAAATGTTCCATTTTTTTACTATAAGAAGCTACATAACTAGAGTGTATGTCGTTGGTAAAAAAAAATGCTAATGTTTTATAGAAAATTTTATATAATTTATTTTCTAATATTTAGAAAATAATTTTTAACTCGCATTCCAGGGAAAGTAAATACTTGTAATTTATACACGACATTATATATACAATTTTCAATTCATGGTTAATTTTAAATAAGGTGAGCGTTTGTTATTTTGGGAAATATCTACAAAAAAAGTTTTTGACAAAGTTCATTGACCTTTCAAAAAAAACTATTGTAACTTTAAAATTAAGGAATATATTTAAACTGGTGTTTCATATTATACTGTATAACAGTTATATCCATCGGAATCCGCTATAAAAAGAGGATGTCCGCTTTTGAGGCGAAATTACACACTGTGCTACGTCGACTCGGTTTCACTTAAATAAATTGCCAAATGCGTTAAAAAAAATAGAAGTTTTGTTTTAACAAAAATGAATTACAAAGTTATGTTGTCGTGCGTTGGATATTATTAGTTATCCGTTCATAAAAAAGCTCCGCTTTTCAATTAATAGCGATGCATCGCGAACTCAAATGTTTGCTGAAATAATAATATTTTGCTGTGCAATCAGTATGTTTGATTAGGATTCGGATTTTTTATCTAAAGGAAGATTTTTTTAAATTACAGATAAATACTAGACTTTAAAAAAACAGTGTGCTGTTTTTCTTATTTTTCGAGTTATGTCATTATTGTCGCAAACAAGCGATGTATGAAAATATGTTGTCGTTAGAATGGGAAATGAAACAGACGTAAATTATAGCATGCAGTCATAAAACGATAAAACTGAAGTATTGCGGTTAAGTGCTAGTGAATAAACATTATAATGGCCGGTCCAATACACCTATTTGTGATACCTACATGTTGGGTAATAAAACATGAGTAATTTTAGAAATAGGCCTCTATTTACACTTAGTTTTAGTAAATTGGTATTAATAATGTCTACATTTGTATGATTGCTGTTAGGTAGGTATACCTACGTACGGTACGGTTAAACCTACCTAGTACCTAATATTTTTCATCCATACTAATATCTATACTACTATAAAGCTGAAGAGTTTGTTTGGTTGAACACGCTAATCTCAGGAACTACAAGTTCATGCGGTGTAACATCACGGTACGACTAAAAGGAGCGGAGCATCAATGAAAAATGTTGCAAAAACGGAGAAAATAGTATTTATTTTATAATAATTTCACGTGGACGAAGGTCGCGGGCAAGAGCTAGTGTTTTCATAAAGGTAGTCACTAACCTAGTAGAAAAAAAAAATCGGTTATCTGTAAAGTCGGTTTACTGACGATAGTTGAACGTGACAACGTCATAAGAAAATACTGATGGAATGGTTGCATTTTTCAAAAAATGAATGTGCGTTGAGCAATTGTTTTATGGAACGCCTCAGAGCGAGGTAACGCCTCATTTTTTCGTGCGTGCAGCCGGCTCCATCGAATTATAAGACGTTGTCACGTCAAAAAAGCTGTAGTCCTAGCTGAGTTTTTAAAAAGAAAATTATCTATCCTTATTCGTTTTCATACTGGCAAAAATTAAATTAAAAATTTAAAAAGCCCCCATCGCAACAAAGAAAAGCAAACAATCATTTGAAAAGTCAATAAAATGGCTGCGCCGGTTCTGATAAAACATGTCTAATTGTAATATACACATCACGCCCTTTAATTTGATGCCTCACTTGGGTATATTTGAAAATATTCGATTTTTCATACCCATTTATATCTAGTAAATGGCTGCACCCTTTTGATAAAAAGAACCATCGCCAAGAAACTAGCTTTCAAATAAAAAAAACTGCATCCAAATCGGTTCACTCGTTTAAGAGCTATGGTGCCAGAGACAGACACACACACAAACACACACATTGCGGTAAAACTTATAACACCCCTCTTTTTGCGTCGGGGGTTAAAAAAGGAAAATAGGCTCGCATCAGAGTTCTTATGTAACGTAAAAGTAAAATGTCTTAGGTGGCAAGTTCCAATTGGGAACAGGAAAATTCTCTTGGATAATTTTATTTACATTAAGCTTTCAGCGTTATCCTTAGCAGTAAGCTTTCTTTATTCTTTATAGCAAACAAAAAAAAAATTACATACAAATTGCAACAATATAGCTTATGTACAATGGCGAGCTTAACCCAGAATTGGGTTTTCTTACAGCAAACCAAATTTTTACTGTGAGATTTGCAGAAAAGGACTTAAGTGCATTAACACATTGTGTTACTTAAATTAATTAATGTTACAAACTAAACTAAATACATACAATATAATATACGTAATACATATTGTACACATATATATATGCTTTGTTGTCTGCCCGTGTAGCATGACCAAGTCCATCTCTACAACTCGACATGCTCGAAGCTCTTTTTACAGAAATTATTTCCATAGCAACGGGGAAGTAGTTAGTGATGTAGATATACGAATCTCGATCGTCGTGTCGTGTGTTGGAGAAAACGGGCTTTTTTAAATAGTTGAGAAGGAATGTTTCTACCCCCAAGTGTCAAAGGTAGAGAAAAAATTGTCGTCATGCTTGACGTTTTTAGACTTTTGTCGACTGAAGAATAGAAAAATTTCTTTTCTACGTTTTTAAACATCGCCATGCTTATGACGACGATAGAAATCTTTCTACAATCTGTAATTTTGTCGATTCTTCATGCTACGCGTGCTGGTGTAAGTTGTACGTAGACGGGCGTGTACAGAATAGCCCACATTGCCTTCCTTTTGATTTAGGCTGAGCGCAGACTTGAGTCACGACAGTTTTAAGACAGACTTGCCTCACATAGACAAGTCTGTCTTAAAACTAAAACGAAACTGTTTTGCCTACGACACGTCGCGCACCTAAAACGAAACTGTTTTGTCTACTGCGACGACGTGGCGCTTACCGTTCAATTCTTTCTCAGTATCAACATGGAATTCATCGATGCTGTTCTAATAAGTATCCTAGTTACGCGTAAATTTGCAAAACGACGCAGACGTAAATATTGGGTGCATCCCATATATAGTGAAAGACTGATAAAAGACTGATAACTACAAGAGAAAAGATTCGTCGCTAGACTGTTTTGTCGTTGATGTGCGCGCCCGCATACATACAAAAGGGAAGCAGACAATCGTTAGTCAGACTTGTCGCTGTGCAGTTTTGTTTGAAGTTTGCGCAGCTTCATATGTTTTGTGAAGCAATAGTCTGTCTTAAAACTATCGTGACTCAAGTCTGCGCTCAGCCTTAGCGAAAACTGCTTAGGTAGGTTTGTATAGAATATATTGTTGGACCACACCTGAACGAAGAGTTATTGCAAACTTATTTGGGAAAATTACTGTACTGATTGTGATGTTAGCAAGGAGAATTGGGCGCGGATACAATACAATTTTTGTGTGATTTTACCTATCTTCCAGAAAGTTCATTATAAACAAAAAAAATATATACTTTTAATAATTCATGCAATCAGGCGTTTGCGGAAGTCCATGATATTCAACTAGAATATTTAGTATTAATCCCGCCAAATTCGATGGTCATAAAGACGTACTGAGTCGGTTTCAGGGCAATTGCACCCATTGCCCCCTCTGTATCTGCGCCTGAGGAGAATTGTTCATTTTGGCCTCATTTTATATATTCCAACGACATGTGGAAATGTGAGCTACACGCGATGACCTAGTCGGAGTAAAATAACAATAGGAAAGCCTTCATTCCTTATCATAACATCTAATTTAAGGCGCTACCTCGAAAATAAATCGTAGCTCGATGGGCGTGGCTTAGCCCCCCGCGAGGGGAGCGGCGAATGCAGTGTACGCGGTGGCATTCGGGAAAACAGAGTACGCACTTCTTGGATTATTTGAAATATTAGAACATAGGAGGGATGGAGTAGAAAAATAATACAAATATTTAATTTTCAACATTTTTTTTTATTAAGTACACCATGTAATAAAAATTCATTAGGTAATGAAGGCATATAACAAATGTTTATTTACTATGAATATTTTTTATTAAATAATAAATATATTGTTTCAATTTTTCTATATTTAACCTACTTTAAAAAACTCGTCTATTTATATGTATTACTAGCTTCTGCCCGCAGCTTCGAACGCGTGGAGTTCGGGAATTGGTCACGGAATCTTACTTCTGGGATAATAAGTAATCTATGTATGTATAGTACATACATATATTTACATGTACTTGCTTATAACTTGCAAATATTTGTTTAAAGTTATATCAATTAAATTAGATACGTGAAATATTGATACCTTGGTTCGAGATTGGACATCGGATTTACTGGATTTTATCTAAAGAGTATGTACACAAATTTTCAAGTCAATTGACCCCGAGAGTAAAAAGTTTCACAGATAATTCAACACCCCATTTCACCCTCTAAGGGATAGGAATTTAGAAAAACCCTTTCTTAGTATATACCTACTCTTCACAAAGAGTACACTGTCCAAATTTCATGTCTCTAGGACCAGTGGTTTGGGCTGTGCGTTGATGTATCAGTCAGCCAGTCAGGACAGTGAATTTTAGATTGGAGGATGATTTTGGAAAAACTGTGATACACATATCTCATCATTTTAACTGAAGTATTAGACACATTTTCAAGTCAATCGATTCAGAGAATAAAAAGTTTCATAGATAGTTCAACCCCCCATTTCACCCTATTAGGGGTGGAATTAAAAAAAAAACCGTTTCTTAGTGGATACCTACTCTTCACAAAGAGTACACTGTCCAAATTTCATGTCTCTAGGACCAGTGGTTTGGGCTGTGCGTTGATATATAAGTCAGTCAGTCAGTCAGTCAGGACTTTGAATTTTATATGTATAGATAGATATAGATAAAATATGTTAGCAATTTTCTCGTAAACTACTGAACCGATTTTGATGATTCTTTCACTGGTATAATCTAATCCCCAAGTATGGTTTTAGTGCACAACATATAAAGATGCCAATCTTATTAACAAACTTACACGTCTCTGGCATCAGATGAAATATTTAATCTGCAATGTTGCATCACATTCACGGAGCTTAATTGAAAATGTAGACAGCAACATTGTAGAGAATTTTAATGGAGTAGTTGCCAAATTAGTTGGCGGCAAAAGAGTTAACTACGCTCTTAAACGGTCTTATCAGGCAAGATGAACAGGGGCAGTAGTATCATTTAACTCCGGGAAAATATTGACTACCGTCCACAAAACTATTCACAATACGAGCCCTTTAGAAAAGTCAAGAAATATGAAGAACAAGTAGAAAATACAAGAACGTACAACCAAACGTTAAAAAAGAAAAAAAAAACGTAAATTGGTTTCTAAGAAAATAGATTTTAATAATGGCGAAAATGCCGACAGACCCGATGTGGATTCTGATACATATAACCTCACAAAATTAACGTTTTTGAAAAATTTAGAAAAATCCGATGAAGAACGCTAAGAGATGCAGGAGTGGACAATACTACAGAGTGAAAGTGGAGAGTGGCTAGAATTACAGTAGAAATCTTTTAACAGCGTCTAATTACGGGACGGTGGTAAAAAGGATAAAAACGAATAGTTGTGCTAATATGGTGAAAAACATGTTGTATAAGGCAAATATCGACGATGTGGCAACTATAAGCCAAGGGGCGAAATATGAAAAAGCTGCTATTGAGCAACTGTCTAATTTAGTACAGGTAAATATACAAAAATGTGGTCTTTTCATTGACGATAAGTACCCGTTTTTAGGGGCAACGCCGGAAAGGATTGCTGATGACATGCTTGTTGAAATCAAATGTCCTGAATTGTGACTTTGTTGCACCAGGAATGATTTAGTTTTATGTCTTAAAAAATAGATACGTTTTTGTCGCTCCAATAAGTGAGAATAAAAATGGCCATAAATACATTTGTTTGGCTGTAGCTCCAACGCACGTCAAACTCTCGTGGGCACGGGGGCATTGTCAAATGTTACTCTGTCGGCCCAAAACCCGAGTAAAAACCGCCAATAATCACAAAGGCACCTGCGTCATCAAGTAGAATTTTGAGATACTTTCGGGGATATCTTTGTGCCCCAAATGTAGGCATGGTTCAGAGACAATTTGGCAAACATAACTCGATTTTGCAGTTTAGGCTATTTGTGACTTTGTTGCATCGAAGGTGCGAATTTGTGATTTTTGCAACCAATCTTTTCGACCGTGATTTAGGTATATGGTCGAGTGTCAAGTGTCAAGTATTTTTGCATAAGAGATACTGTCTCCATCAGCTATGTATCTTCCAAAGATAACGCCATGCATTTCTATGGACTGTTTACTGTCGGCGCTAATAGTGGATTCCATAGCTGTTGAAGATCCGCTAAGATTTTTAAAACACTCATGGTGTTTTACTTCCTCATTTCGTTTTACCGCTCTAGCACAAATACAACAGTATTTGTTTTTGACTGCCATGAAAAGAACTTGACGAAATCGTCTACCTATAATTGTCGCAGCGCCAGATAGTGCAGAATAATTAGTTCTGTATGAATGTTTAGCCCAGCAACCATCTAAGATTACATCTATTATTGGTATGCCATCTTTAGTAGCTTTCCTTCTTTCACTGCCGCTTCTTTCCCCCGTTCCCCCACTTTCCTCATTTCTTCCCATGCCGTCACTTCCCATTCGTCACATATTTCATCTTGCAAGATTTTGTATTTGTATTCCGGCACGGATGGTAAATCGACAGCAGCCGAAAACTGTTTCAGTTGAGCGTTACCACAACCAGCTGCCACCATCCCGGCCACCACCATTTTATTTTGAGTTCCGTACTTTAAACTTTGTTTTACAAAATGTACAAGAAAATGTGTGTAAGGCCAGAAACTTCTGCCCTGGGATCTGGAGGCGACTGCCCTCCAGCGCGTCTATGAGGGGCGCGCGGAGGCGCAGCGCCGGGGCGAATCCCTGCTGCCTCGACAAGTCGAGGCGCGGCGGGAAGAGCTCCGGCGCGATCTCAGGGCAGTATGGAGGAGACGACTGTCGCAACCGAGGTCCGGGCACGCCGCAATCGCGGCGGTAAGACCCCTCTTTGAGGAGTGGCTGGATAGGGGTCACGGCGTCCTGACCTACCGCGTGACGCAGGCCCTCACCGGACACGGAAGTTTCGGGAGGTACCTGTGTCATATGGGGAAGGAGGAAACGCCTGGGTGTCACCACTGCGAGGACCGCCCGGAGGACACGGTGGAGCATACGGTGCAGGACTGCCCCGCTTGGGCAGAGCACCGCCGTGTCCTCACGGCGGCGATAGGCGGAGACCTTTCGCGCCCGGCATTGGTCGAGGCCATGCTGCGGGGCGAGACGGAGTGGGAAGCGGTCGCCTCCTTCTGCGAAGCACATGCTCGCGAAGGAGGAGGCGGGCCGCGTGAGGGAGAGGACAGCGTCCTCCCTCCACCCCAGCCGCAGTGGTAGACGCCCACGGTGCCGGACGTTGGCAGACGATCTCCGGCCACCGTAGGCGCGGGCATGCGGGCGGCGAGTAATGGGCGACTCGCTGTCCGACCATGGACCATGCCCGGGTCGACGGCGCGTTGTGTTCCACGCGCGCCTCAAAGAGTGTCAGCATAATGACGGGGACCCTCTAGAGGGCCAAAGCCTGCCGAGGTCGCGGGACTCATACAATTACCGTGACCCTGGAACATAAAGGGCTACTGAAGGACACCGTGGATTTTAGTCAGTACAAGTCTGACAGTCCCTCCCGCTCTGCCCTGAGTGGGAGGACTCATTTGATGACAGTTAAAAAAAAAAAAAAAAGGCCAGAAACTTTTTCTGATTCTAATTTAATGGTTGTAAGGCCGCATTGAAACAGTGATTGGTGACTCGATAATTTAAGCAATTCAGTAAAAAAGTAATTTACATCAACAACTCTGTGGCCACTAATGTCGGCAGTTTTGGACTCCTGAAACAAAAAGTATAAGTCAACTTGGAAAAATGCTATTTATGCCTAGCTCCATACTGGAAAGTTCATAGTACATAGTAAATAAAATAAGAGGACTCACATTTCCTTCAAGTTTACCTCAATAAAGATCAAAAAAAAAAATCGATTAAAAACTCACCTCTTTTCGCAATTCAAATGCGACTCCATTCCTTTTGTGATCATTGTCTGTCACACGCTGTAATCTTGACGTATTATATACATCAATGTATTGTTGACATATTTCTAACCTAAAATGAAATATAAGTACATTTTAGCCTTTTTCATAATATAAACAATTATATAAATAGAAACTAATAATTATTGTACATAACTATATACTTACTTTTTAATCTTTCTCATTTTCTGAGCCCTCACCCTCAGTCGCTCTGTGCTCTAAACGTTGTACTTTATTTAGTTTTGGTTTCATATTTTTTCCCATTAACGAGTCGAGTGTAGTTGCCCCGCGCGCAGCGCGGTTGTCTGTACTTACCTACAACCCGACCCTTTTTTTACGAGGAGCGGCGGGTGTCGGGTGACCGACACGGCGTATAAACAAAAAGTTTCTATGAACTGATAGTAAACTAATGACTGTTTACTCAAGTGTATGGACCAAACTTCACAACGCAAGTTGTTTCGTAACTTTGAATGAATGTCATTGTTTTGATAAGGCAAAACAAAATAAAACTTGTATTATTTCAAAATTTAAAGCGGTGACCCTATGTTTTTTTTAACTTTAATTATAGCCGTACTCAGTAGGCATCAAATGACATCAAAATAGTTACCACTCTTCAAACAAAGTTTTGAAATACGAATATTAATAACATCGCCTGGACTAAATTTCTAGTCAAAACAAATACCTACACTACGTAAGTAAATCATTACACACCTTCGAATTCTTAACTAAATGGTATGGAATTGGTACCAAATCGTTCGTAATTAATCACGCTTTATGGTTAATTCACAATGACTAAGTACAAACTAGCAATTTAATAGTTATATCACGTTTTTAGTAATTTAAAGATTTTTCAGACAACATTATATATTATTCCAACATCAAATAAAACTTGTATTATTTCAAAATCTAAAGCGATGACCCTATGTTTTTATTAACCTAAATTATAGGCTAACTCAATATGCATCAAATGACATCATAATAGTTCCCACTCTTCAAACAAAGTTTTGAAATACAAATAATAATAACATCGCGTGTACCAAATTTCTAGTAAATTTTTTTACCTACAACGCTCTGGCGCAACGTAAACAAATTATTTCACAACTTCGAAACCTTATCTGAATGGTATGTTATTGGTACCGAATTGTTCGTAATTAATCACGCTTTATGGTTAATTCACAATGACATAAGTACAAACTAGCAATTTAATAGTTTTGTCACGTTTTTATAAATTTTTAAATTTTTCTGACTAAATTATAACCTAACTATTGATTTCATCATCCAATTTACGATCGATTCAGAATTTACATGTATCATTAGAAAGGCCGTTAAAACAGGAACAAAAAGGTATATAATATTACTTACCAAACAAATAACAAACTCCAACAACTATCACTTCAAAACACAACCACAGAAAAAATAAATACCAAATAATTCACTCAAAATTCTACTTTTTCCACAGCGTATAAAATTTTGCGTAAGCCGATTGGAAACAATGCCATCTGTCTTAAAAATGAGGTATTTCAATGGCTTTCTATCAGTACAAGAACGAAGGATGTCGCTTCGTTAGAAAAATTCTAAAAAATAAAACAGAGTGCGCTGTCAACAAAAATAAAAAGTAATAATAATAGTGTGCCAAAATTGGGCGTTGGGCAGTTGACCGTTTTCGTTCCGGTCCCAATTTTGGCACTTGGTCAGTTTAGGGGTTAAAAACTAGTCACAAATAGAAAAACGATACGTTATAGGTACTGTTCAATCACAAGAATAGTCTTTATATACCTATTTAACACTAATTAACACAATCTACTAACTTTTAATGTATAAACAATTATTAAAATCACGAAAATTCGATAGCACCGATCTGCAAAAAAATGTCATAGGTTTGACGTCAATGAAGCCCACCGGGCGACTGATCTTGTAAGCGAGCGAAAGTGATGCAATTACTTTTGAAACGCAAAAAAAGAGATGGCTATATTGTGCGTGCGCTCGGAATAAAACGACGTACGTGCCAAAACGAATTTACTCCTTTTTTAACATAAAAAATGAATTAAATTTAAAACTACAATGAGTAAACTTTGATATAATAATTCTCTATGTTTTAAAGTAAATCCCATTGAATAATTCTTAAGCGTTACGCCGTGATGTCGAAAAAAGTAAAAAAATAGATATAACTTTGCATTTTTTTTGTATCGAGAAAAGTTCATTGAATCGTGTATTCCTTATTTAAATTTTCTAGACCAAAGAGTCAAAAAACATATACCAAAATGTTGAATCCCTATTCCACATACTTAACAAGTTATACGAAATAGAAAAACCACATTTTTTTCAATATATCACCTTAAAAGGCACACTTTCAAAAATATCTTCGATAAAATGAAATAATGGTTGGCATCTGGCGTTAACGCGGTTCACATTAAGCGGCTCTCGAATTATAACAATTCCTGCTGAAACCTTGGAACAGGTAGGTATTATTCCTTAGAAAATTTAATTACTTACCAACCAGAGGGCACCTTAAAGCCGATTAAACGGCAAAGTTTGCTCCGCTAATTCGTTTTTAAGGCTTATGACATCAATTCTGTTTGATTACGTATATTATTGCAAAATGAGTACGTACTGAAATCATTTTAGGTTTGTGACTTCCGGGACTGGCGAACACTGCGGAAATTCTGACATAAATTTTTATGACAATCCATTACTACTTAAAAGTAAAGATGACACGGACAATATTTAGGAGCTTTGTGTTTATTTTCTAACAGCAATTAGGCCCATGTAATTTTATTTGCTATATACCATGGCAACTTATGAATGTTCAAAAATTTTGTTGTAAAGCCATTGGACCTATGATCTCGGATACTCGCGCTTATGCGACCTTCAAGTAAATATGACATTTACGAGTTGTTAGACGCATTTCATACGACTTTTCATTACGAAAATTATGGGTTGGAATAATTAAAGTTTCGTGAGACCCAGGTTTTTTTTAAATTAGGAAACTATTTATTTTATATGGTTCTCTTATAACTATCCGTATATACTTGACTATGTAAACATTCTATATACCCAATAATTTGTAAGGTGTGTAATAAATGTACCCAGTATTTTGGTTTTTACTTTGAAAACAGAACTTTTATTTTATTTCGTTCTGCCCCTTCGAGCTTTACACTAATTAAATAAAAGCCGTCATTCGAATTATTCAGCGCTATCGTCTAACATTTTACAAATTTAAACAGCTTTTGATTTAGAAAGTGCCTTTTTAATTTGTAAGTGTCGTTAGTTACTTATGCAATACGTATTTATTATCTACTATTTTCACATTTTTTTGTGAACATTTAAAACTCATCTTGTAATTTCGTCTTTGATTCTACTTTTTAGACGCTTTGAAGATTGACGGATATCAGTAATCATCGAAAAAATAAAATTACAGCTTTTCATATCGCAGATAAAAGCATGGGGCACGTTCCATTTTTTAACCCACAAGACATATCCATATAATACCAACCAGAGTTATTACTCTCATACAAAAAGTAATAATTCAAGAACTGATACCATTATCACTTTGTTACTCGGATACATTTTATACAAATGTCGGTTTACGGCAATAAAAAAGAAAAATTACGAGCCGACATCGATAAACAAAGTGGAATACCTACGGAAAACAATACATTGAATCAAAGTGGTTTTGATATTCCTAAACACTTCATTTACCTAAGTGTTATTTTTTGGAAGAAAGTTTTTCCACACCACCTAATAGTAATAGATACTTACACAATATACGGGGTGAAATCCCCACCGCGAAATCAGTTCATCATTCGGACCCCCCCCCATATTATTATTATTAAAAAAAACAGCTGGACCTACATGGTCAAAATGTATGGAAAAGCTGATTTAAAAAAAATAACCGATGAAAAATGTCTATGCTCAAAATTACATCTATCTATATCTATTATCTATTATTATTATTATTACTTAAAATAAATCTGTAGAGAGGTCAATTCTGTACATGAAATATATTTCCAAAATAACTATCAGGGGGTGATTAGGGATCGATACTGATGCCAAAAATGCAATTAGTCAAATTTTTGTCTGTCTGTCTGTCCGTCTGTCTGTCTGTCTGTCTGTCTGTATAACCGTTATAGAAACAAAAACTACACGACGGATTTTAACGAAACTTGGTACAATTATTTCTCATATTCCTGAGTTGGTTATAGTATACTTTTCATCACGCTACAATCAATAGGAGCAGAGCAGTGAAGGGAAATGTTGGGAAAACGGCAGAAGTTACTCCATTTTTTAACCTTCCGTCGCGTGTGCAACCTTAATGGTTAAAGCTACACAGAAATCATGTATGACGGAAATGTTCTCCTTAAAATTATATAAAAAATATCCCACGACAGCATATGTCTATCTTCTATGGTTGACTCACAATATCACGTGTAACTCCCGATAGCTTAGCAGTTCGAAGCTTTCTGATTATATTTGTCTACTCTTACGTTTATAACACTCTCAGTCATCCCTAATTAAAAAAGTTAACATTATTAACTATTCCATAAAAAAGAATCATAGAAATCGGTATAGAAACACCAAAGTTATACATGAAATACGCTAATAATAAGCCATCGCGCGTGAATACTGAATCATGCTATATGGATTATCTATTCATTTTCTATCTTCTTCTATAAAAATAGTAAACTGACTGACTGACTGACTGGGTGATATATCAACACACAGCCCAAACCGCTGGTCCTAGAGATATGAAACTTGGAGGGTGTGTTCTTTGTGAAAAGAAGGTTTCCACTAAGAAAGGATTTTTGGGAATTCCATCCCTAAAGGGGTATAATAGGGGATGGAAGTTTGTATGAAAGTCTGTCAGTTTTGAAGTTAGGATCTTCAAATTTTGTGTTTAGGCTGACGATTGAAAATTAATTTATACGTGTCTCGGCGTTTTTGATAATTCTATTCCCGAAGGGTTAAAAAGGGGGGTGAAGGTTAGTAATCGAATATTTACGACATCCACGCGGGCGAAGCCGTGGGCAAAAGCTAGTACTGAATACATGGTAACCGTTTTCGTTTCGTTGTCCCTTCCACCCCGTATAGAACATAGACTGTTTTCCTATTTGTAAATAAGGGATTAGATAATCATAACTATCTCTCGTAATATCGTAATGTTCAGGTTTATAGATAAGTACCAAAAGCAAAAATGTTATCTACCTGCTAAAGTAAGCGTAAAATGACTACTTACCTACCTACCTTCCTACTACGTCTGTAAAAAATCTTTATGTTGTTAGGTATTCTATTAACTAAAACTCAACGTTTGTTAGAATCTATTTGTTCTAGAAATTCACCCAGATTCTAAACAATATTAAATAATTATATTGTATTACAGCTTTGTCAAAAAAAAATTGAATTAACCATCGAACCCATAAAAAGTTGAGTGGTATTTAAAAACAAAAGCTTTTGTATTTGGCATTCACTTTATTTAAAAACAATGTTACTTTAAGAGGTCGTACTTTCTTCTTTGTAGTGCTTTTCTATAATGTTTCGTGAAGCCTTTTCTATTTCAGTGGCGGCTGCAAAAGCCGTTGTGGGATTTTCCGACGACTGATGGAGTTGCGTCTAGTTTTACGCTCGGCAAGGAGTTTCAATTTACAGAAATCTGTCGACTATTTGTGACACTGCAGTGCTGCAAGACGGGAAGGAGGTTATTGGTATATTTTTATTTCATGAATCGAGAATTGACTGTTGCTTAAGTTAAATATCTACACTATAATATTAAACCTATAGAGCAACCTGAATTTTGTAAGCTTGGGTATAGCGGGTAAATCGGAACCCGATTTTTTTTTCTCTAATAAATAAAATAATAAATTCATTAAAAAAAATTGGGACGGTAGGCTGCGAGCTAATGCTAGTTGTAACTAAATCTTATCTATAATTAAAAAGAGGTAAAATTGGTTGTAAGTTTAAATGTATGGGGTAATCTTCGGAATTACTGATCCGATTGCGAAAATTCTTTGAATAATGGGAAACTAAATTATTCCCGAGTGTCAGGCTATTTTTAATACGTTTCCGTGGGATAATTTACGACCATAAGGCTAGCTGAAGCCGTGGGAAAAAGCTAGAGCGTATTTAGCTTTGGAGACACAGAATGACAGAAAAATTTTAGCTCACTCTAGGTAATTTACATGAAAGTAAGTAGGTATTCATGTAGATTCCTATTTAAGGATATTATTCATAAAGCTACGTATACTACACAGGCTCCCTATATTACCTCTGAAGGGATCGCAAATATGAATTATTCAGCTCTATGAGATATTGAGCATGGAAAGAACCATAAACCTGTTGCCAACCAAACGGAGAAAAAGGAAAATGTATTTCAGAGCTAACTATTACGTAATGAGCTGTTCCCAATGGGGTTAAACTAAGTAGATAAGATAAATTACTAGAGTTTAAAATGGAGCTTATTCAACTCAGACTTGCTGGGATTTGGTATACTTAATTTAAAAACACGATACCTACTTGAAACTAATGAAAGACCGTTAAATATGTAACTACTAGTGGCCCGTCCCGGCTTTGCACGGGTGGAATTTAATTTTTTTTTAAATTTATGTTACTCTGGGATAATGTAGCATTCTAATGGTCAAAGCATTTTTGAAATCGGTCCAGTAGTTTTTGAGTATATTCGTTACAAATCTTTCATCTTTATAATATTACTAGCTTTTGCCCACGGCTTCGCTCGCGTTAATTTGGAATATGACAATCAATTCGGGCTGTACTCTGCCTGTAATAATAAAATTCAATCATGATTCGAAATACACGTGGCACCATCTACTATCATAATTACGTTATTGTTGTTTTCCTCGGGAACCGTACTTTTTTTCGGAATGAAAGGTACCCTATGTCCGTTTCTGTACACCTGACAACGTATATGCAAAATTTCAGGATGATCGGTTCAATGGTTTAGGCGTGAAAAGGTAACAAACAAACAAACTTACTTTCGCATTTACAATATTAGTATGGATATGGATTAGTGTAGATAAAGACTTCGTAAATGCCTCGTACATATCTATGTATGATTCTTGTGTATGTACCAGTAGCGAAGGGTCAATTTTTGTAAGAGGTAAGCCGGAGTACATCTCTTTAATGTGATTATATTATTTGTCTATAGAATACTGACTGTGCCATTTTTCAAAGGGAATCCGGTAGGAATGGAGTTGTATTGAACCTTCGCCACTGATATGTACATAATTATAGGAGACTATCTTTAGGCGTAGGTGTAAAATCTCACGGAACAAAACTCGCTCTAATGATTAGGCCACGAAAGTAGGATGGTTAATTAGTAATTTATATAAAAAATAAAAAATATTTTAAGCGACAGAAAGTAAATTTTAAAATTCATACTTACTTTCTAACATAATTTAGATTCAATTTAAGCATTGACAAGTATATCCGAAGATTTGATCTAAATTATGTACATACATATTGACACAGCATTTACCTAATGTTAGTTTTAAATACATATTTAATGTCCTCGGATAAATTCATGAATGTCATTTATAGGAATACATAATATTATCATTATCAGCTAAAAATTATCGTATTTTTTTCCATTGAAATTGGCTATTTGAGTTATTTTAGTAAGCAATCATCGTTCATTTTTGTTTTGTTTTTTTCTTGATTTTTAACACGTTTGAATATTAGTGTTTGACAAAGATACGCATGTCAATAATACGACGACCTATGAGTAGAGTATGGCCACCCAAATGTGGCACATATCGCTTTTTTAATTTTTTCAAAGTTCTGCTGTATGAGCTTCGATTCTGCCACTTCTGTGATTAGCAATGTAATGTGAACAGTCATGAGCACTAATATATATGTACACTTACAAAATTAAAAACCGGTTTTCTAGTGAAATAACGGTTTCTTCTTTGAGATATGTATGAGTATGGCTCTTAAAATACAATTTTCGTAAAAACGTAAATAAACACAGTAGGAGAATTTCATTTTTAAAAGTCATGTCCCAATCGTACCTACTTGACCATTTTTTACAACTAATAATATTCCAAGTCGAGGTCGACTGCATCAAAATAACTGCCTTATATCCGCCATCATATCTAACCACCATAACATTGTACCCATGGGTAATTTTCCAAAATTATACGTCGTAATCATATGGATAAAACTTTGGGAACTCATTTAACTTTTCACATTTGTTTTCCCAAAAAAATTATCCCACAAAATGCGTGAAATGTTGTGGAAATTCTTACGATTGTATTCCCTCCTCCGTGATTTGGATTTAGGAGCCCTAAATTTTCTTGTTTCCAGAATTAGGACATAGAAACTAGTTACCGTAAAACCGACCTATTTAAGAACTACGTGGTTGGCATTCGGTCTAGAAAATACTAGAAATTTCTTTCTATCTACGCACTCGCAGACAAAATGGTTTTGCTTGAAGTAATCGCTCGAATAAGTTTTAATAATTCTGTTGTAGGAAAAATTATGTGCACTGACTGGAAGTAAGCTGTTCCTTCAGTTTTAATTAAATTCTTATTCTGTGTATACTTATTTATGTTATCTTAGAAAAATTGTTGTTGGCCAACGTTTCTATAAGACGATGTTGTGATATTTTGTTTCGATTGAGCTATTACTGGATTTTCCAGGGATATTTTTTTTTTTAAATTTAATTTAGTTGTTCTCTGGCAGTTTGAGTAGGTTTTTTATGTGGCCTGCCCATATGTCCTTTCTTTGGTACCTTTTGTTCTTCATGTCTTTGAGCTCCTTGAGTTATGGGTTGAGGTACATGATAACTGACAAATGCTTGCACTGACTGAAGATGTCCACTCAAATCTGTCTGGTTCTTTTTTCAAAAGACTCTCAGGCACTGATCTGCATGGTCCTCTTGTGACTTGACCAAGTCCATGCCTGGATTTTTAAATGAGACTGTGACCTCTGAGTTTGTTTCGGCTGTTTCATATCAGAGTAGTGAGGTACGAAACACCGGCCACATCTAGTTTTAAAACATTATAACCTAACTGTTAAAATATTTTTTAAATTAACTTAAATAAATATGATTTATTTATGATTGATTAACATCGATTTTGGAACCTTTCACCAATGACATTTTGGTTAAATATTTTTTAAATCTTCCTCTCGCTTTCTCTCGAGAGGGAGGCTCAAAGTGAGATCTTTGGAGTATCTTATTATTAGATAAGTTTCTAAGATAGTTACTAACTTAAAAAGACAATGTGGTAGCTTAACACAACAGTTTAGTTTAAGACTAAGGCAAGTTTAAGTGTCAACCGACAATGCGATAGCGGGCTTAGCAAAAACAATGAACCCCCGTCTTGCGTAGTACGGTCTGTTGGCAAACAATCAACCCTAAAGGAGCAACGGTTTAAACTGCCTCCTTTAATTTTAATTACATTTCTGTAATTCGGATCCTACTGTGTGTATGCTTAATAAACATTAATAAGAATTAAACACAAAGACATACACACGCAGGCATAAACAAACAGGCATACAGAAAGCCATATACACAGACACACACAGATACATAGAAATACACACACACAGACAGGTAGACATTACAGGAAGGGTTAGAAACCTTCTTTCCTAATCTGTTGCGTAGGCCTGACCCGGAGTTGCAAACTACCTCTAATGAAGTCTAATGAACTCACTGAAATGTCTTTAGATTCAAATAAATATCCCATGACATCATCTGCCTAGCTTTTTCCCAACGATTTTAGGGTCGGCTTCCAGTCTAACCGGATGCAGCTGAATACCAGTATTTTTCATGGAGCGACTGCCTGTCTCACCTCCACAACCCAGTTAGTACTGGGTAATACAACACCCCTTGGTAAGACTGGTTGTCAGACTTTCGGTTGACACTGAGTACTTGTAACGACTGTCAAAGATCTATAAATGACATACGGGACCAACGGCTTAACGTGCTTTCCGAGGCACGGAGGAAACTCAGTATGTAATGGGTGGTCACCTATCCACAGACCAACCTAGGCAAGTCCGGCTTTACCTAAAGAGCGATCCAAGCGGCTGCCATTATTAAATATCCCATAAAATTTTGCGCGAATAACGTACTTTAAAACTACGTAACGAGATATCCTCATCATTCCGAATAGCTAATTTATCAAGTACCCAAACTAAGTTGTAATAAGAACAGATAATAATGAAACCATAGTCTAAAGAAAGCAAGTAAATGGCCCTCAATTAGGGTAGATGAGCCTTCCCCAATAATGGCTCGATTTTATTTGTCGACTATAAATCCTGACGGCTATCACTGTAGGCCTTATCTTTATTTCATTCGTAGGGAATAAAACAAAAATACTGCGGACGGATTGTAAATCTATTCCGGTCGAATGTCACAGCCTTGGTCAAGTTGCTCAGTGGTTGGTTGCCTCATACGATGTGTGCCTCTCCGTCTATAATCTATGTGAGTACAAATGTTTTTATGAGTCTTTTTAATTGACGTTAATTAACAGACCTATAAAAGTGATTTATTATTTACTACATGTGTATCACTAACTACACATTTCGTAACAATCCATTCTGAAAATCGAGTCTGTAAGAGTCTAAATGATCGTCTTTTTTAGGGTTCCGGACCCGAATGGTAACCAACGGGACCCTATTGCTAAGCCTCCGCTGTCCGTCTGTCAGCGGGCTGTATCTCATGATCCGTAATAAGTTGACAGTTGAAATTTTCACAGAATGTGTATTTCTGGAAAATAAATTGATAATTAAAGGGGGCTCCCCTACTACGATGGTACGGAACCCATAACGCGCGACTCCGACTCGCACTTGGCCGGTTTTTTTTTGGAATTGATGAAGCTTTCTGAAAGACTACTCTAGACTACTTAGCCTTTTTTAGTTACCACAGATTTGATTCCATTAGGAAATTTCGTTGAAAATGTTCTGAACGAGAATGCGTCCCGTACAGGCGCGAACATATGATTCAAGGGGAGGGGGCAATTTTTGTGTGATTTTATTTATCTTCCAGAAAATACATTTTAAGGTGGATGCGCCTGGGTAGCCCGCGAAATTTATTTTTTTTTACGTTTTTTGCAATTTGCCGGTCAACATACCCAGAGCCTTCTTTTTCTTGAATCCGTTTCTCTCGCCACAACAATTCGTCTTTTAGCAGAAGAGAAGCAGCTGGCACTAATTAAATGCATAAATTAGTTTTTTGGCGCAACCTGCCTGGAGCTGAATTTTTCAATCGTTTAATCAAACTTCGCGATGTCTTTTTCATCATTGCATATTATTGTTTATAGATGTAATCTACATAATGTATGTGTATTGTAGAAGTAATAATGAGTTAAATAACGATTTTTGTAAACAAGTCTAAAGATGATTTAAAATTTTTGAAGATGGTCTTAAAATGTATGGGGGCAATGGCGTACCTATTTGTTGTGTCTAAGGGGGGGGGGGGCAATTGCCCCCATTGCCCATCCTCTGTATCCGCGCCTGCCCGTATGCCTTATGCCTACATAACATATGGCATAGAGCACGTCTGACGAGTTATGATGTTGATTTAGTATCAACGCTAGCGTTAGGTAAAATTTAAATATTTTTCATTTGGGTTATCCTTTAGTCAAATTTAATACTTTCGATTTAGTGTATCTCTTGAATTACAGCTATTATAGTGTCAAGGATTTGCCTTAATTCCAATTAAGCTGTAACTATGTTCTCTTGTTATTAAGTTTCAAGTTTATGTTCATTTAATAGTTGAAGCCTTCCTAAAACATTCACGATTAAGATCACTAAATTATCATGAAAGTAAAATATTTGGGTCAGTTCAATGTTAGTTAAAACAATATTAGGTTTCATGACTCAGAATAATCCAGTTTCGAGTTTCCTGAGTAAATCTCGCTACTCAGTTATTTTAATACAATGTACTAATAAAAACTTTTTTTCAATAAAAATAACCGACTTCAAAAAAAAAAAAAATCACATAAAAGTTGAAAATAACTTAACTTTCGGGAGACGGTGACTTTTGTTTGTTTCATTGACTTTTTGGCATCTGACTTCCGAAAGTAATATAATTTTCCCCTTTTTAGTGTTTGTTTTGGAAGTCGGTTATTTTTTTAAATTTATTTATTAAAACTTTGTGCATAAGTAAAAACTGTACAAAGGCGGACTTAATGCCTTGGGCATTTTCAAAACCAACCTTAAAATATTTATTAACAGAATCATTTTCATGTTACTCAAGAGGCAATAAACAATTATAAAACGGATTTTTTATAAAGTGCTTTGTTTATATTCACACTAGCTGTGCCCTGCGGTTTCACCCGCCGCTTCTGACTTGTTTTTTTTGCTCGGCTCCTATTGGTCATAGCATGATGTTATGTAGGCTATAGCCTACATAATCGCCTTCCTTGATAATTGGACTATCCAACACTAATATAGTTTTTCAATTCGAACCAGTAGTTCCTGAGATCAGCGCGTTCAACCAAACAAACAAACTCTTCAGATTTATAATATTATATAGTACAGATAAGTCTTAGTAACGGTCCGAGCTGTACTCGTTTGTCTTTCGATTGAGCGACTATATACTAAATACCCAGCAAATCAACAAAAAGTCAGAAATAAGAAAGTTTGAATGAAATAGGAACGGATCGAATGAACTGTCATGTTCGGTCTTCGTTGGCTCTCTTCGGGAAAGTCACCGCTCTTTTATTTTAAAAGTTTTTCTTTAATTTTCTTCTGCATTTCGGTACCTCAGAATCTTTATTGGATTTTCAATTCAACGTTTATATTTTACTTTGCAATGGCAGTGATTGAGGAGTTTTACATAAGTACCTCATCAACGTTAGGTATGTAATACATCGATTGTGCCTACATACGAATTATTTCTTTACCTAGGTCTTATTGGGATACTCGTACAATGGGCATCGTATTGAAGTACTAACTGGGTTGTGGAGGTCAGATAGACAGTTACTCCATGTAAAAACTATTCACTAAGTACTAGTTACTGATATTCAGCTGAATGCGGTTAGACTGGGAGCCGACCCCAACATAACCCCCATGATGATATCTTATTGGGATACGCAGCACTAAATCTGTGATCGTTCTTCTGTGTTTTATTACAGCTTTTTGTTCAGGAGCATACAGGGTGGAAACTTTCAGCAGGGTAGTTTATAAAATATAAACGCCAACTTGTAAATAAAACCCACCTTAAAATATTTATTAACAGAATCAAAATGTTCATGCTACCTACTCAAGAGGCAATGAGTTAATATAAAACGGATTATTTTATTAAAGTGCTTTGTTTACAATCACAAAAGTCTTAGTAATAAATCAAATCAAAAATGTTTATTTGTAGAATAAGGTACAAGCGTACAAATATTTTTATAAAAAAACAAAGCTTACATTACTAACCTCTTAATAATTACTAATTAGAGAATATCTTAATAAAGATTGAGATTGTATTGTAGAAATAATAATAAATATTAATAATAATTTTTGTTGATAAAAATATTAAAAAATGTAATTAGTAAGTAAGAAAAATCAATAAACATAAAAATAAAGCGATAGTGTTAATAAATTATTGTTCAGACTGACAAATAAAACTGAAAAAGTAAGAGATAGTATTTCTAAAGCCTTCATCAACTGTCATCTCGTCATATTTTTTACAATGAATGTAAAATAAAAATCCTACCTTTACGAAAAATATTGGAGTGAAATAGACATCACAATTTAGGTTCATGGTATTTTCATTCGATAAAAGGAAAAAAACTTGCGTACCGAAAACCTGAAGGCAATTTATAGTTACAAATTACCAACATTTTTGACCCTTTTATAACTGAAGACCTTTTGTTTTAATCAAAATATAACGATGAAAACGAAATTTATGGACACTGAAATTATTGTATGATGCTCTTTTATTTAGCAAATCGGATTTTATCATGGTTGTGTGAGTTTTATAACCGGCGCGAAAACGGAACTAAAAAAAAAGGTGTTTCCTACAAAAGTGCAAGACCTACACGGTCAAAATGTATGGAAGAGCTGATTTAAAAAAAAAATATCGATGAAAAAATGGCTTAGAATGATGTACTGAGTACGTAGTAACCGTATTCGCTTTGGTGTCCCTTCCACCCTGTATGTATTGCCGTGGAATATGAAAGTTTATATTATTCTATAGCATTATTCAGACCACTGAAGCAGTGAAATATCTACTTTGTCACACGACAGGTTTGCGTGACCGAATGTGAAATGTCTGAACTGTTTTTAGTCTTCTAAGTTAGCAAGGTTATTGGCTATATCATTGCCTGGGTAGGGAGCTCTAGCCATAATCTCCGCCAGGGTAGCGGGTTGTGGCGATATCTGAGCTTATTTGATAAAGTGAGGGCGTTTTATCGGATCCCGATCGATATGCCACGCTATCGGAGTTTCTTCGACAATTTTATTGTTACTTTATACCGGTCTTGAGACCCATCGTCATGTGAGTATGGTCTAACGTTATGGGTTTCTGTAAGTTTATACTGTTTGGAGATTTATTTAAGTGTTTAGAGTTGTTTTATATTCGTAAGACTTTTTAGAGGAACCAACCACAATACGTTTGACTAAGTTTTAAAAATAAGTCGTTGTCAAGGCTTCCTCAAATCAATTGAATTACTTTATTTTTCAGAGCCACCGATAAAACCAATAATTCAATTTTCTCCCTAACAATGTTACTTTGAAGTTCCCAAATTAATTGTTACTATCAACTGCTAAGAACATTGGTTGGAGGTAGACTGGTAGAAAATGCCTACGGCATTAAGTCCGCCATTGTGCAGTTCTTGTGCATAAAGTTTTAATAAATAAATAAACATTGGTTGGATTTTCATTCTCAATTCTACTGAGGTTCGGTCGATGTGGTGGCGTGAGAGAAGCTGAAGTAACTCAATATTTTCTCAGTAAAGAAACCATTAAAAGGGCTACATAACAAGCCTACAAACATGTAAGTAGTTTGAATACACTACCGACTGACAGCCATTCACTCGATGATTGACGAGCGATTAATATTTCCGTGACCATTATAAGCTTGTACACAAATTACAATGCATCCATCTTTTAAAATACTTCTATAGACTCCACTACGTGATATTAGACAATAGATACTACTCAGTGCAATACTTTTGGTTTTAAGTTATCTTGCTGCGTCCTAAAAGGGTCATGTACTTACTCACTAGTTTTAAGCATAGCGCGTAACTATGATTGTGTGCATTATGCATAAAACAAATACATCGTGATTTTTGTGAGGAAATGATTAGATTAAGATGAGCACGCTTCCATCTACAAATGTGGGGAGGAGATTTGATTTAAAACTTACCTATATTTGAAGGAGTTAGAGCAGGCGAGGTTGTGAGTAAGATTTTATTGTGGGCCATAAGTCTAGAATTTTATAAAGTGTGGTGCCGCAGAAATTCGAAATCGAAATCTAAATAATAAATTAGCATAGAAATATTCACTACAGAAATTTTAAAGCTCAGCATGTGGTCTTGTCAGTAATTCAGTATCATGACGGCAGTGTTTAGTAATTCTCAGCTTAATTGCGTAACACATTTGAAATGGCAATTCCTTTAATTTAAAACGTTAACAAAACGTTACATTGCGTTGTTTACGCTATCGCCCAGACGAATTTTTGTAACATAGGAAGCATTGGATCAGGAATTTCCTTGAAAATCGTTCGGATAGTGATTGGAAACGTATTACGCAATTGGGGCCTATTCACTATCCACCGGAAATTTTGGACTACTAAAGTTTTGTAAGATTTATTCATCACCTTGTTAATGTTCACATTCAGACTGTCACATCATAATTATTATTGCCAGGATGCTTCTTCTATGTTATCTAATTTCAGATAGTGGAACAATATTTTGTGCCGCTCTTTCATTCAAATTTAATTCTCCGTGGGTCAAAATTTCTAACTAACACAAAAAAAAATATTGGCAGCATTTACAGCTGGGCCCAGAAAGGCCATCCTTTTTTCTATTTGTTAGTTAAAATACTTGGTAGTGTCAGAATCATCGAGTCTGCCACTGGTGGAGGATTCCACTAATTTAAGTGTCATCTGCCACCAGTGGGGACAGAGATAGGAGCAAGTGCGACTAAACAGACGCAACCACCACCAGTGGTGGTAGATGCTACAAATAGTTGCTAAAACTTGAACTTACCGCCAGTGCGGATAGTCCGGTGGGGCCAATCGGGAATAAGCCTGAGGCAACGTTAAAAAAAAAAAAAAAGATACATGTTAAAGAATCTTCTATTTTGAGCTGATCACGAACATCAGTTTACTGTAATAACTTAATTGGTGTTGGATAGTTATAATATTTAGCATTGTATCTATACATATAAAATTCAAAGTCCTGACTGACTGACTGACTTATATATCAGCGCACAGCCCAAACCACTGGTCCTAGAGACATGAAATTTGGAGGGTGTATTCTTTGTGAAGAGTAGGTATCCACTAAGAAATGGTTTTTCGAAATTCCGCCCCTAAGAGGGTGAAATGGGGTGTTGAATTTTCTATTAAACTTTTTATTCTCTGAGTCGATTGACTTGAAAATATGTCTACATATACTTCAGTTAAAATGATGAGATACGTGTATCACAGTTTTTCCAAAATCATCCCCCAATTTAAAATTCCATGTCCTGACTGGCTGTCTGATATACCAACGCACAGCCCAAACCGCTGGTCCTAGAGACATGAAATTTGGAAGATGTATTCATTGTGGAGAGTAATTTTCCACTAAGAAAGGGTTTTTTTGAAATTCCACCCCTAATAGGGTGAAATGGGGTGTTGAATTATATGTGGAACTTTTTATTCTCGGAGTCGATTGACTTGAAAATATGTTTACATACTCTTTAGTTAAAATTATGAGATACGTGTATCACAGTTTTTCCAAAATCATCCCCAAATTTAAAATCTAATGTCCTGTCTGGCGGACTGATATATCAACGCACAGCCCAGATCGCTGGTCCGAGAGACATGAAATTTGGACGGTGTATTCTTTGTGAAGAGTAAGTATCCCCTAAGAAAGGGTTTTTCGAAATTCTATCCCTAAGAGGGTGGAATGGGGTGTTGAATTTCCTGTGAAACCTTTTATTCTCGGAGGCGATTGACTTGAAAATTTGTGTACATACTCTTTAGTTAAAATTATGAGATACGTGTATCACAATTTTTTCCAAAATCATTCCCCAATTTAAAATTTAATGTCCTGTCTGGCTGACTGATATATCAATGCACAGCCCAAACCGCTGGTCAGAGAGAAATGAAATTCCCTAAGAAAGGGGTTTTTGAAATTCTACCCCTAAGAAGGTAAAATGGGGTGTTGAATTTTCTGTGAAACTTAATATTTACTGGGTCGATTGACTCGAAAATTGATGTTCACACTCTTCAATTAAAATTATAAGACATATGTACCAGTTTTTCCAAAATCATCCCGCAATATAGTTAAATAGGGCTTCGAAGCTCACACGGACGCATGCCGCGCAGCGCTGCGTGGGGCGTGCGGGGTGCGGGAGTATTTACCTATTACTAAGTAGGTAGGATTTTTCTGAGGTAGACGTGTCTGTGAATATGGTTTATTCCACCGATTTTCGCGTTGGCTCGCGATACGGGACATTGATATTAAATATTATGTCAAAGTATTATGTCTATAAATAGATTCCTAATAAATCATTTGATTGGTGTCCCGGTGTCCAATCTCAAACCAAGATATTTCACATATGTAATTTAATTGATATTACTATGAACAAAATAATATTTACAATAGCAAGTACACGTAAATCTATGTATGTACTATACATACATAGATTACTTATTGTCCCATAAGTAAGATTCCGTGGGCAATTCCCGAACTCCACGCGGGCGAAGCCGCGGGCAGAAGCTAGTATTAAATAAAAACTTAAAGTGTGTTCAGATTAACAACTATTAGTCCCAGCAAATAAATATGTAAATATATTAATAAAGCAAAATTTAATAATTTTTTGATGAAAAAGATCACGCCATGTTAAAGCCTTCGTAAATCTTGATATAATATTCTTCTTATCAATATTGATCGTTTGAAAGTGGACGAAGCGAAAGGAGTCTAAGAAGAAGTAGGTGGTGTTCCGTAGTCTGCGTACCAAATGTGAAAACGTCGTGACTTTTTGTATGTGTTAGACTCGGGGACCCACCCACTGCTGGTGGGAATGTTGTAGGCTTGTTATAATTAGTCATTTAATCATTTTGAGGATGGAGGTGAGGTTAGAGAGAGTGTTCGTTCCATAAAATACAAAAGCATTCCTAAAGTATTTAAAGATTTCAAAGTAGCATAAATATATATGTACCTCATTGTGTAACACTCTTACTATAGACCGACCGCTTTAATGAGTCCTCGCAAAGGTATCAATATAAATGGAATATTCTGAAGGTTCCGCGTACTGGTTGAATTAGGTAATATCTACGTGAATTATGGTTATTTTAAAGTAAATAACTTGTGGGATATTGTTAGGACTTTGTGGACGCTTAATGTGCCTTTGAAGGGGCAAGGCGGAGGACTCATTAAAGCGGTCGGTCTATAGCCGAGTGCAATTAGACAAAAAATACTCCAAAGGTGGAACGAAGTTTCAAGAGGTGTAGAGATGAAATTTTAGTTCCATCTTTATGTCTAATTGCACTCGACTATACAATGGCTTTCATTTTGACAGCACATGGCAGACTAGTATCTAGATAAAATTCATTATGTTGCTTGTCTTGAAGAGATGACGAATTTTTCAAACGGATGAATCGGGTTCGGATTGTGATTGAAAGTGTGCACAATTGACAATTGTATATCGTAGTTGATTGATCTTATTGTGGTTTTGTGATTAAAGCAGCTTCTGGGATCAAAGCTGTGGCTAAAATTATAATATCACTAGCTTTTGCTCGCGGTTTTGCTCCCGTTATGTACGGAATGTACTCAGGGGGACGTTTAAATGTAGCCTATAACACTAGGGGATAATGTAGCTTCCCGTTAGTGAAAAAATTTTCGGAATCGGATCAGTAGTTCCAAAGATTACGTGAGTTTGTATGTAGGGGATACAAACTTACAAATACCTGTTTGATTAATTAAGTTAAGTACTCGTTGGTAGATATATAAGGAATGTTTATTGGTGACTATACTATAGCCAATAGCACATGCGCAAATAGTTACAGTTGTACTGTTCATACGGTCGTACCACGTGGTCGTATCCACTATATTCAAAGATAGAAAATAATAATTATGTTCAGAATTCCCGAACACACATTTTAGCTGTCATTGACCGTTATTGAGTGTTTTTGAAACAAAAGAAAATGTTGCTCATCATAAAAGAAAATGTTGTTTTAATGAAACCAATTTAACCGAGATTCTGGTTTATTAACCGCTTGTGGTTACTTCAGCAAGAAGGTTATACATCCAACATAATTAGGGTGCATGGGGAAACCCGTAAATTATTATTTAAAATTGTATCTAATCACCTTTACTTCGGTTAGGTAGGTACGTAACCTTTGCAATTCACCTTCCAATGACGTGTGATTTCGTAAGTTAAGAGGGAACAGGGACTGCGACGAAGGTATTTGAAGAAACTATTGCCGTCGCGCTGCGTCAAGCTTGCCCCCGTAGAGTTCGATAGGGACAGCTGCAGATCAGACTGATTATATTACAAAAAATTGACGATATCGACGTTTCGTGTTGTTCTCCTCGAAAACAGAGCCGATTCAATTATTTTGACATCAAA
Source organism: Noctua comes (assembly GCA_963082995.1). Lineage (NCBI taxonomy): Eukaryota > Metazoa > Arthropoda > Insecta > Lepidoptera > Noctuidae > Noctua > Noctua comes. Next base: position 6,767,944 of record OY720277.1, read on the forward strand.
ATTTTAAGAAAGAGTTTGTCTAGATCAGTTTCTTTTATGTTAAAAAAAATTCGAATTCGTCTGGTAGTCCTCTAATCACGGCCGTAAAAATAGTTCTTTTTTGTCATGTTTTTGGAGGGTTATATTTTCTTTACTTATTAGTTGCTGAAAAAAGGAATCGACAGAAACGTGTCATTGTAGACCTTGATTTTATGAAAAAGAAATGATTGCTCTAACTAGAGGCATTATTCAGGACGAAAAAAGGGGAATACATCTGTTTTGACAATCGCAGCCTCTGTTCCCTCTTAAGCTATTTTAAGACAAATAATCACCTATAAGTCCGGAATTCACCGCACCCATAGCTACGCCATTTGTAGATCGAATGTGACTAAAGTATAAACGGGTACCTAATGAACGTAAGTACCTACTTTCTCAAAAGCTTGACTGTAGATATTAGAATTAAACTAAAAACGGCCTGTTTGCCAAGTTACTTAAGCAATTCTTCTGCACATTGATATTTAAGTGGGGTATCCACTCTTTACTACGTATACCTAGTAATTGTTTTGCGCTATCCTAATTTATTTTACCGTGTAATTAATTTGTTCTCGCAGAGAAACTGTGGAAACAGTTTGGTAGAGCATGTTTATTTAGTTTAAGGGCTATAAATACATACGCAACACATACAAACTTTACGGTCCATTTCCATTGATGCCTTTAACCCCGGAAACGGTGATGCCTATAGGGAACGACCCATTATTAACTTGAATCATATTTCTGTTATGTTTATGATTGAATAATTTTAGCAAGATTTTCATACTTCCTTAACGTCAAAGGGCTTACGTTCCTATTACATCTACGTCAGTTGTCTACGCAAGATGGGCTTGCCTTGATTTTAACCTCACTATAAAATTAACTATTCTTGGTCTAAATTTTATTTTATTATGCAGTTTATAAATAAATTTTAAATATGGCAATTTAATATAAACTAAATCATATATGCACATAATTTTCATAATTTTGGGTGCTGTATTTATAACTTTTTGTTGATAACATCTATACGCAACGTTCCCTTACGCAATATAACTTTAGATTCTAATAGTTCCACGTCAATAGTTTACGCAAAATAGATAAAATAGAAGGACCTTGGGTGGCCGGTACTACTTATATAATTTTGATTTCATTTTCCATAACGTGTATATTTTAAAGTTGGGGAATTAAAATGCTTGAGTTCTATGTTTGAAAATCTATATATCTAAGTCTAAGTAATACGAACGTATGCGTAGAAATAGTTACAATTGTGTTGAATCTTTCAGTACAAAAAAAAAGATTATCGTATTGATGAAGCCGTCCCACTGTACGAGCTGTTAGGTTAGCTGCTTTACGAAAGTTCTATCTAGTTCAATCGTTTTTTGTTTTTTTTTAATAACCAAACCATCACCAAAAGTTTGCTTCAAAATATAACAATATTGGGTATTGCCATATTTCAAGCAAATAAAATGAATCTAAATCTGAACCTGAAAAGCTTTTTTATTCATTGGCTACAATTAGGAAGGCTACTTGATAAACTAGTTATTGTTCTTTCATCATCATTATTCTCCTGCCCTTATCCCAATTTATCTGGCGTCGGCGCAGCATGTCTTCTTCTTCCATACTTCTCTATTACTTATCATCTCATTCTGATGAGATGATAATTAATGGAGATGTAGGCACCACCTTTCTTGCCATATCATTCTTCACTCAGTCCATCCATCGTTTCTTTGGTTTTCTTAAATCCATCCACATTCATACTCATTGGTTTTTTATAGAATCAAATAAAGAGAATGTAGATACCCACTGCAAGGAGCGAAAAATACTGGGAAATAATTTATACATTTGTTGTGCATATTAAGGTGCAGAAATCGTGGATATTTAAAGTTTGGTTTAAACTAGTGTCCGAACGAAACAGGATTTTCAGCCGAAACCGAAGCAGAACCTTCGGCCCTGCTCTCAGTTTCGGCCGAAACCTAAACCGAAATCGTCAAAGACCATTAAACAGGAAAATTTCCGCCAGGTCATCGGTTGATAAAAAAATAATTGACTCTACTAATTGCGTGAGCGATAGGGTAAGTCCTGATTTATTTTTCAATCTGTGTAGCTTGGGAATGTTCTCCAGTTTGATAGTTTGAATCTCCACTTAATAGGTATTGCGCTTATTTTACACCCTGCATTATTCTTATTTCTTTTGGCATTTTAAAAATCTTGTTTTAACACCCATAGATGTAAAAGATCCTTTTTAATTAACGAAGCCAAAAGGCACTTTTTCTTCCCGTCATTGCGATATTCTTTTTGTTCTGGACTATGGTCCAGAAACTAGCAACGTTACGCGGGATTTTGAAGGTCAAAATTCACACATATTAACAAGTTTTAGTTTAAATACCTCCATGACCGCTGTACTATACATATTGTAAACCGTGATTTTTCACCCCAAAAAAAAAGTCGTTTCCCAGCAATCATTTTGCGTAGAGTTACTACTTAGTTTGATGTACAGAATGCTTAATTGACGGTTTGGTGAAGGGTCCGTTTACATTTTTTATAAGATAGTTAACACGTGTTAAATAAATTAAAAACATAATTATAAAAGGCACAAATGGCGGCGAACTCAGCAAGCGATCACGAGTACTGAACTCACCTGAAGTTAGCATAAGGACATACGACAATTCACGAATATAGAATTTCGGTGGGACCGAAGTTTCGGCCAATAGTTGGCCGAAACTGAAACTGTGGCCGAAACCAGATTACTAGGCCGAATTTGGCCGAAACCGAAACCGAACCTTCCTCGTACACCAATTTTAAACTTCAAAATAATTTTGACCTCAATATCTGCATAACCAAAAGCTTTCCAGGTATGGTCCAGTTTAGAAAAATGATCGAAATGACTCTTCATTTAGAAGATTTAAGAATGACTGAGGCTCAGCTTCGTTATACGATTTTTTACACCTCTTATATTTACAAGAAATCAATACAGAACCTGCGGGAGTTGACAGACAGAGCGAAATATACGAGAACTCGTATTTCCAATTTATTGTAAAACTTTCAGTGTAGCGCAAAAATAACGAGTAAGCTTGTAAGACAATTTTTAGTTTCAATTTTTATTATTTCAGTAATATAAAGAGGTAACCTAGCCTCTAGGTACTTATTAAATTATAGCCAGAATAGAGCAGTAAAATTGGCTATCATGTTTTAAATGTTGTTATTGAATTAACTGGTAGTCATTCGTAGCAATGCTGACCAAACTATGGTTGGCGCAACGAGTTTAAAACGAGTTAAAATGTTTTAACTTATTGAGAAGAACCTGTCCAAAATCCGCTCGCAAAACTTGTATAAAACTGGAAGAACGGACAAAGAAACCAACGAATGAACACTTCTTTTGTTTAAAACAAAGTAAATAAACAAAACGATCACTTTATTTAAATAGTTCATGTCAACAAAAAAGAAAAATAAAGTAATTTCAATAAACAGTTTTATTAAGTGTTGTTTTTGTCAGACTTCCTGCAAATCGCTCACGCCAATGAGGAAATATCATGTTTATCGACTTACAAACTAAATTTGTAGTCTTAAAAAATTATGCGTCAGATTTTCTACGTAAAAATAATGTGGTATAAATCACAGGCGAAATCACTGAGAGCTTTATCCGTCTATGTTGATTGTACCTAAAGTAAAAGGATAGAATGTGACTATGTTTTTATCCACTAGTCAGCTCCGAACTGGTCGTCACCCTGAAGAGAGCTAACTGTAGAAAATTATTTTATAACTAGCACTTCGCCCGCGACTTCGTCCGCAAAAATTGTGATAGCTCAACTAGTACCTATGATATAAATGTGATTTATAGCTTTTAGCACTCACGAATAATGTAGCTTTCAGCCAGTGCTAGAATTTTTAGAATTGGATCATTAGTTCCGGAGATTAGTCCCTACATATAAACTTACAAATTTTATCCCTTTATAATATTAGTATAGAAGTATAGATTAAACAGCTAAAGTTTGTGCATCTACATATATCTAGCTAGGTTTAAAAAAGGAACAGAATTTCCAGTTTCGTCGGTAGTTAACCAAGGTAGTATTTTAGATCACGGCTCGTTGGCTCGGACGCCATCCAACGCGTAAGCTGTCGACTGAGCCCCGGAGCCGTGTCGTAGCTAATACTGTAATAAACTCGGACCAACCCATCAACATCCAGGATCCCAGCCCAGCTGTTCCCAGTAGCGTGAACGATACGGTTCAAAATATGAAACCGTATTGTTCATGCTCCAATAAAGTCGAAATTTTACAAAATCCTCCAGAGAACTTAAAAATCTGGAATATTCGTCTTTTGAAGCGAATAAAATCGCGCATCTCCTAGTAAAGAACAAAGTAAACATTTCGCTTCTTAAAGGTCATAAAAGTTTCCCTCAATATCGTAAAAATAAAGGCTCTTAAAATATATATATCTTTTCTGAAATGATTCGTGGCAATCACAAATAAAGCATTAAAGATTTTCATTTGATGACATGACATCGTATTTATATGTTTAGAACGAAAATCACGAATGTGTAACGTGTAACATATTATACTAAAATACAATGATAATGACCATTTATCAAAGTCTCGTCTAAGAATAGCCCCTGACACTTTGCGTGGGTGAACCGGCCGATTAACAATATAAGACATGTCTGTTTACAAAATACTCGGCCTACGTACGTCGTACGTGACTTTTTACTACAGTTTAACGTAATCTAGTTCCCTACTTTAGTATTACTCGTAGCTTGAATTGCCTGCTACGAATGCATCTACAATTGTTAGGTACGGCATGCGAGCGCTACGTCACGTCGTAGCCATTCGCTAGCCTACCTATACGTACGAGGCTAGGTGCATTCGTAGCAACCCTGTAGCGTCGGCGGCTTTGTACCGGCTGCTTTATCCCAGTGGTTCTACGATTAGTCGATCACACACGATGCAGGACGGCAGGAAATCGTGCGTCAAATCCACTAGTCGGTACTGCGATGTATCTGTCATCTTTTTAGAGGATTTCTACTCTGCTCTAGAAAATAAAAAGAAAAGTTTTACATTATCAACTTAAGCTGTGTTGAAATTGGATTTAATGTTATGTAACCACCGGTCAAGTATTGTAAATACCTTTTAAGTTATTGCATTAATGCTTTGCTCTTTTTCTATGTGTACATTTTTTTGTTATTATTTTAAGTTTGTAAATAATCATAAAAGTATATTAAATCAGCCTTCCTACTTACCTTTCTACATACCTGCAAGTTCGTCAGGCGACCGTTTCAAGTTTTCTAAAAAATAACAACGTTTGTTTACGCTTAAAAACGTAAAAACCCAATTATTAATAACAATAAGGATTAATATTGTTGGTACAAAAATAACAACCCAATAAGCGATGAATCTTTTGAAATACTTAGAAGTAACATTAATTTAATTATCAACGTATTGCTAGGTAAAGAAACCGCAGCATAATGTTCATGATTCAAATATCTATGTATTAAGTATTTTATATCAATTTTAATCAGCATATATTTCGTTGACAGGTAACCTGTTTACCAAGCTCCAAACTATTACAAAAAAATAATAAAAAAGCAAGTAAATGATGACTGACCAGTGACCATAACTTGATAGGTCAAGTAGTCGTCTAAAATAATAATAAAAAAAAACTACAACACTAGTTTTTTTTTTCAAAATAACAGAAGCTAGTCTGGTTTCTAATAAAATTAATGATTTATAAAAGCAAATTGTAAACGTGACTCCTTTGTGGTTGCAAGCGGCAGGAGGGGGGAGGTTCATGGGCTTAGTGTTATTTGATTTTTTTAGTTTGTGCCTGGTGGGTATTAAGCTCGCCCCCTACCTATTATGACGTAATGTGGGTGTACATTATAATTCCTCTGTCTAACACTTCGAGTAACAGAGCAGTGACGTTTTCATAAAAGTAAGACCGTCCATTGTGTCACCCTACATGAAATGTTTTCTTTTATGAATGTTACTTGTATGGTGCATATAATAAAGAATATTCTATTCTATTCTAGTGTATGTTATTTTCCAAAATATTACCTACCTAATAAGTACGGTCCACGGACTATAGGGTATAACCGCGTATGATGACTGTTCTAAATCCGTTATGAACGGGTATGATACGTGGGCATTGTAATCCGGGTCATGCTTTTTTCCATGCCTGATACGTTCGTATTACGGTCATGGTATGGTACGCTGAAGTGGGCACCGGGCAAATTCCTTATTAAACAAAACATAAAGGTCAAATAGATCTTCTTTCTTTATCGTGTGGTTAGTGCCTAACCTGGTGTCAGAGTTTTATGCCGCCCATGGGCCTCTGATTTGGCTTTACATGCTGTCGAGAAATATCTCTCAGGCATGCTGGTTTCCTCACGATGTTTTCCTTCACCGAAGCAAGTGATAATTATACAATACGCACATGTATCCGAAAATCAGAGGTGCGTCTTGGGTTCGAACTCGAGACCTATGACTTGTCAGTCCGACGGTCACACCACTAGACTATCACTGTCAAATAGATAAAAACATTTTATCGTTAAATAAAAAAAATGCACACATAGATTTAAAACTGCAGTGTTAGAGCAAGTATCTTCATATTTTTCTTACAAAAACCGGTTAATGCTTCGCTTCTACTGGACTGGCTGTCCATTTAAATGTCAGAATATATTTTCTTAAAGACTAAGCAATAAACTGTGATCTGAATTTTAATATTAAAGATGGTATATTTAACTAGACCTACGTAACTATTTAATGCATAAACATTGGAGAAATCTAACTTATGTGATGCATGCAACATGCAAGTAGAAGCGCTAAAAATTAAAAAAGTAGTTTCGAGTAGGTATACTGTATAAAGTTGTCAAGGTAAAAAAATAACATTCATAATAATTATGTACATGAATGCAAATATGGTATTGATAAAAAAACTATGCAAGCCAATGCTGAAACCAGTTATGTGGACCATGTTTTAACTTTTTACACTTATATCTGTCCATTCCAATACGATAAACAAATCAAAAGACAAATCGTGTTTTAAATAAATGAAAAAGGTGCTGACATTCTTACATATGTAATGACAACCAACTCTGATATCTTAAGTGATTTTTTTCAATGTTGGCACAGAATCCTGAAATATTCACTTCTTCAGCACGTTTTTGTTCTTAAACAATAGAATGTTGTCGTAAGCGGCGATTGGCGGCGGCGATCTCTCGCGTCCGGCCCTGGTTCAAGCCATGGTCCGGAGCGAGAGGGTATGGGAAGCCGTCACCTCCTTCTGCGAAGCAGTCATGCTAGTGAAGGAGGTGGCGGGACGTCAGAGGGAAAGAACCTCACGTCCCAGCCGCCGCGGGAGACGCCCTGGGCGACGGGGGTCACGTGGTGGCTCCCGGCCACCGTAGGCGCGGGCCTGTGGACGGCGAGCAATGGGCTAGCTCGCCGTCCGGCCGTCTTTTGACGACAGGCCGTGTCGATGGCGCGTTCGTGTTCCACGCGCGCCTCAAAGAGATGTCAGCAACGATGTAGGGGTCTGCAAGGACCGATGCCTGCCAGGGCTGCGGGACTGTTCGAAAGAGATACCGTGGCCCTGGAACACAAAGGGCAAAGAAGGAACATGGATGGGTTTTAGTCAGTACAAGTCTGACACTCCCTTCCGCTCCGCCCAGAGTGGGGGGGGTCATTTGATGATTTCCCATCCGAAAAAAAAAAAAAAAAAAAAAAAGGGTGAGAATGGCATGCAGTGGTCGTTCTTCATAGTTCCATAACACCGACTAGTGTGAATGTTGGGATAATTGATTTGAGCTTTAATATTTTCACGCTCCGTTACCTTTACGAGCTGGGCATAACTCGTAGGTTTATGTATAGAGCCGCATTCGCCTTGGTACTATTCCGTTCTTGGCTATACACTATGTGCTTATGTAGATATTGTTGTGAGAAACCTAAATAAACACCTAAGGAAAATATACTAATTTCATGAACACCAAGCGATACATAATTGTAGCTCCTGCACACTGTATGGTTTTCAATGCTCCGCTCTGTGCCGAGAGCTGAAAATCCGTCAGTGCAATTTTATTTAGACACTAGAACGGAACGAAACAGAAGCGGGTGAAATCGGGGGGGGGGGGGGGGGGCATTTCACTCGCTTCTGTTTCACTTTATTCTTTTTGCTGAGCTCTTAAGGGCCGTAGCGTTTAAAAGGTAAATTTTTCAAATCCGTCTGGTAGTTCCGGAGATTGGCGCGTTCGAACAAAAAAACAAACTCTTCAGTTTTATTAAATAAGTAAAGATTTATTTAGGTGTCACTTAGTTTAGTGAAAACAGATGTAAGAGTCTATACTTTATCTATAATTATTTGTTGAGGATGGACGGAAGTTTGTGAGGATGGATGGATGTTTGTCTCTTTCACGCGAAAACTATACTGATCGGATTTGGATGCAATTTAGCACATTGATAGTTTGTAACCTTGATTGACATATAGAATACTTTTTATCCCGGTAGTATGATCCCGTGCGACAGTTACCGAATTTCACGCGGGTGAAGCCGCGGGCATAAGCTAGTAATATTATATAGAGGCGGCGAAGGTGGTGTGACGATCTGATATTGTTAGCTAAGCGAACATGGACATCGCACAAGATAGAGAGGTTTTGAAAAGGGACAGGCCTCTGCTCAGAAGTGGGACACTTGACAGGCCAATAAATAAAATAAAAGATGTTGATGAAACTAGTAAGAAATAAAAGTAAAAGATAGTTTCCACTAAACAATTTTCAACTTTTGGCAGGGTAAGTCCCAAAGGGTAAGTGCAAAAAGTAAGTTTGAATAAATAAAATATTAGTTTATGCCGGTAACATCAAAATAAGAGGGCTGTTTCTGTAAAATATCAATATTAAGAAGCTTTAATTTTACACGTCATAATCAAATTAATTATGTACAATATAGGCACTTATCTGTTAATAATATATTTACGTATAATTAACTTTCAAACAGAATTTACATGGTTCTTGAACGCGTGGATTTTAAAAGAGAAAAGTTAGGATACGAGAAAGTTGAAAAAACATTATACTAACTTCGCTAATTAAAATATCCTAAATATAATTCAATGAAGGAAAGGGAGGAATGAAGGAAGGGTTCTGTAGATTTTTCTGCGACATCCACGTGATGGAAGCCGCTGATAAATAATTATATATGTTACGGAAATAAGCGTATTAATAACAAGGCACAACATCGATATTTACTTTTTGAAGTCACTCGGAATCAGAATTCTATTTTTGTAATTTTCTTTTAACAGTAATTTAATTGATTTTGTGTTAATAAAAGAACTTTTCTTTGGATTTCCGTTTGAGAAAAAACGGAGTATTTTTTGATCTTTGGACTTTCGCAGATTAATTAAATCTACGGCCATTGTAGCGGCAAATTCATAACAATCACGAAACCATTTTCCTCATTGCAATTAATAATCCGCAGTTCTGATAATGTCGATCACGAAACTCGCGTAGAATATTAATGAAAATTTAAACTTCCGAAACTTTCGGAATGTGCCGCCTGCGAGAATTCTCGTCAATCTTGAAGGTTATTTTTCTCTAGTGTTTATGTAATAGTAGTTTAATAGGGAAGTCAATGATGCATTCAAGAGAGATGGTGAGAGAGATGTGCCGACATTGACCTTAGCAGCATAAGGTGAGCACAAGTGGGCACGCGGCGGCCGGCGCGCGGATGTTTTCAGTCGCGATTTGTCCGCGCCGCAACTTTGTCGTTCGGGCGACGCACAAGCGCCCAGTTTTCGCGTCTTCGGTTCAAGTGCGTGGTTTTAACGTAAAAGTGATTGTGTTGGACTGTCCAAGTTATACATTATACGCGACAAGATCGGATTGTTTAGAAGTTTTGAAATTTCAAAGTATGTACCTATGGAATAAGTTATTGTTTGTGGTACTTCAAACTTTTATTTTGTGGTTTATAGCAGTTTTTAAATGAAAAAATAATACTTGTTTATTTTTTTTATTTTTTTGCTTCATTTCTATACTTGTTTACAATATATTTTCAAGTGATGCCCACGTAGTTGTGATATAGTCCTCTATCGTGGGACGTTTAAATTTCGTCACGCTAACTTTTAAATAACTCGCTTGGTATTAGCCTAACCAAATATTTATAAAAGTCAATTTATTAGTCTTTTGATATTATTCATTAATTTTATTATTCATGAGAACATAATATTTGTCATTAAATAAAATACCACAATTTATTATAAATGGTCTGCACAATTTATTGGCATGCCAAAGTGTAGCCTTTCATTTTGTTACTAATAAATATTTGAACATTAACTTGACAGCTCCGATCATTTGAATAAATAAGGTGAATTTAATTTGACGAAAATTTGTTCATTTCGGTGGTTGCAAGTTACATACATGAATAAAATGAAAATCAAATGAATTCATATGGTTTCATTGAGTCGCTAATTAAGCACCTACGTGACAAATCAAAAGCTACGGCTTGTATTGAATTTTCGGTGAAATGTATGAGAGCACTCGTGCAAATGACGAAATGACTTCCAAACCGTAATCGTCATTCACGGAAATTCCAGAAATTAATTGTTGTTTTGAGAGTTGTCCACAAACTGTCGGCACATGAAATAATCAGAAACTCAAGTGTGTTTCTTTGTGTGAAGTTTTGATTCAATAATAAAATGGAATTAAAATTAACGTAGAGTCGTTGTGAAAAAATTTGTATGCTCTTATACCTGAAATAATGGCAATTTTGGGAACTTTTGTACCTTTGAAGTTATTCTTCGAAATCGAAATCGATTCCTGTAACTTTTTTTTTCATTCATTTCAAATAAGAGCTTAAGTAAATGCATAAATATAATAAATAAGTCATAACTTTGGGTAATATTTTACAAATATGAAGAAAAGCGGAGTCGCCTATCTTTTATAGATCAACTATTCGGGTGACAAATAGGTAGGTATTTTAATTAAAAACATTTGAATTTTGTTTACCTCACAAAATTGCTTCTGCTATGTTTAATTAGATCGACTGTTGAACTGTTTTCGGGTAAATATAAATAATAATTAACTAAATTCAAAGAGCTCCCGCAGACAAAACTGTGGTATTTTAAAGTACTACCATCGTTCGTTAAAACAAATATCTATATTAAACAACTGAAAATATTTTGCCTTTTGAGTGATCAAAGAAATAATTTATGCTGGAATTTTAATCATTTCGATACTAAAATTAATACAAGTAGTTCTAGGAAATTAATATTATTGACCTTATTCAAAGAACTGGTTTCGATAAATTGGTAGATTAAAGTCCGAGGTGTATTGAAAACTGGGGATCTAGAGGTTTTTTACAGAATCTTGATATACAGGGTGTAAACCGACCCTTCACATAGCCGTCAACCAAGCATTCTGTACATCAAACTAAGTAACTTTACGCAAAAATTATTGCTGGGGAACGACTTTTTTTTTTGGGGTGAAAAATCACATTTTACGGTAGGACTCGATGGAAAGCACTCAAAATATTGAGCTGATGGATGGATTGAATAGTACAGGGGTCGTGGAGGTGTGTACAGTAAAAATCTTACATTAAGAACAAGAATTAAAAAAAAAATTGTGAAAAAGTTAGAACTTTGACCCCCAATATCTCTGTAACTAGAAGGTTCCCAGGTATGGTCTAGAACCAAAAAATTATCGCAATGACGGGGAGAACAAGTGCCTTTCTGTTGGTGTATTTACACCCTTTATTGTTAATTAGTTTAACAAAATATCAGGTTACAGTGTGTAAGGGGTCATCAAAACAACAGAATAATTTACTGAATAACTGAATTCATGGTAACGGGGCACTATGAATTCAGTTATTCAGTAAATGATTCTGGATCCTCCCAACAACGTAGAAATTTGTAATATGTTGCGCGTCAATGTCCTTCACATTAAGTGTATAAAATAAAATCCTAATTAACGGTCGTCAGATAAATACCAACTTATTGAAGTTTAGGTAAAGTCTTTGTGTCAAAAGTCAAAGATTTCGTTACAACAGTGAACAATAAAATTGTTTCACACTTAACAAAAGGGTCGGAAGTGAAATTAAATCGTACATTCTGGATTAGAAATTCATCTTTGAAAACTGTAATGAAAGGAAATAATGGCTCTGCTCGCCTTATTCTCTTCGGTATTCGATTAAAGACGAAGTTCCATTCTTGACTTAATAACCTTAAACCTAGGTCAGTGTTTCTCAAACTGGGAATCATGAACTTATGACGATACGGTTCGAGGTATAACTACTAACAGGTAGTTAATAAGCTACGAATTCCAGATGTGATTCTCTTATAATTTTCTGTTGAATACCTTATTTCTATACAAGGTGTAAACAGACCTTTCACATAGCCGTCAACCAAGCATTCTGTATATCAAACTTAGTAACTTTACGCAAAAATTATTTCTGGAAAACTACTTCTTTTTTGAGTTGAAAAATCATGTTTTACGATAGGACTCGGTGGAACGCACTGAAAGCATAGCGCTTGATGGATAGATTGAATAGTACGGGGGTCGTGAAGGTGTTTAAAGTAAAAATCTTACATTAAAAACATGTATTTAAAAAAAAACTTGTGAAAAAGTTGGTACTTTGACCCCCAATATCTCCGGAACTAGAAGGTTCCCAGGTATGGTCTAGAACAAAAAAATGATCACAAGGACGGGGAGAACAAGTGCCTTTCGGATTAGTTAAGGGTCTATTTACATCCTTCAATCTAGCCTTCCTAGTTTCACATAAAGGGGAACACAAATTCAATTCCAGCATATAAGGATAGCAGATTTAGAAATCCTGGCTTGGATTAATGCCTACATTGGGTCTGGGGTACACTACAAATTACGTTTTGTCGTAGTAACACATGCTCCTAAGTCGTTCTATATATTTTCGAGTCACAATTGCGGTATAAATTACCTGCCGTAAGCCTCCGTACGTTCGTTCATTTGTCGAACGTGTGGCATGTGCGATGTGGTAGGTACACTCTGTGAACATTGCACACTATTTTCATTCATTTCCTGCCACGCGCCGTTATAAGTGCTATTTTCCTTTTTCTTTTCTACATTTTTTTAAAATAAAGTCACTGCGTGTAGTTGTAATTATTAGATGGTAGTCAGTAGCGAAGGGTCAATTTTTGTAAGAGGTAAGCCGGAGTACATATTTTTAATGTGATTATATTATTTGTCTATAGAATACTGACTGTGCCAATTTTTAAAGGGAATCCGGTAGGAATCGAGTTGTATGGAACCTTCGCCACTGATGGTGGTATAAGGTCTAACTTAATTGGTTTCGATCTGAAACGTGGAACTCCAATATAGTTACAGAATTTGATCGAAGTTAATTCTGAACATTTGACGTTCTAGGTCAACATAGACGAATCCTTCGTGTACCTACACTTTGAAGTTTGTTTGTGATACCCTTAATACATTGTTATATTAATCGCAATAGCTTCAGTGAGTTGAGCTTCAGTAATTGGGACAAACTAATTAGATTGATTGTTTACTAAAAATGGTTGTATTAATTTTCATCAAACTCGTTATAAGTTACAAGCACTGTGTGAAACTGTAATTTGAGTAGGTAATAATAAAGTGGTACGAACAAGTAATAGTTGGAAGTATAATTATGACCTAGTCTTTTTTTAATCAAAATGTTTTTTTTTAGCAAAGAATCACAAATGTCATCATCATTTATTTATTTATTTAAATGCCTTAAACTTAAACTATCATTACAGGTCTATATAACCTAATGCAATAGTCAAGTCACACACATAATATTAAAATTAAAGCATGATAATCATCATGCTTTAATTATTGATTTACACATGATTGATTTACACAATCATGTATGATTGCGTGTATCCACGGCAGTAAACCACGTCAGGTATTTCATTACGAATGGCATTATGTATTGTTTAAATGAAAACGCCAATCGTACAATCAACAAACATTCCGCTGATCTGATTTAAACATCGCCATGAAATTTCAATTTCGCTCAGTGTATGTCCACGTCGCATATCTGTACCATCGATCTATATTCATTCATTCGTTCTTTCGTACGATTGGAAGACCGACAGACCGAACATAAGTAGATATTGAATTAATTTAACAGTGTTACCGACTGTTCGCTTAAAACATGGTATTAGTTTGCTTTACGCATGCAGTAGTCAAATTTTTAAATAGTTTAAACTTAAAAAAAATCATTAGATACACATTTTGATGAGACAGCTGCATTCAATAGATCACCCTTCAAATGTAGATGGGTTACCCAGTGATAAGTTGAGGCCAGCACAGGCCAGGGACGCATTTTATCTTTATCTAAAGTAAATTCATACATACGTAGCTAGTGGTAAGATACAGATTCTAATGCTTAGATATCGTCCCCAAAGCATCAAAGGGGATTTCTCTTCGCAGCATTGAATATTGGAATCTCATGTGTGCTCTGCCCTGTGTCCACGATGAGCGTTGGCCATTATGGCGTCTCTTTATGATAGCGCATGTGGGTTCCAAACCTGACTTGAACAAGTGTGAATTTTACAGACAGACAACAAGACAGTAGTCAACTTCACGTACATAGGTACCTACCAGTGGCGAAGGTTCCATACAACTCGATTCCTACCGGTTTCCCTTTGAAAAATGGCACAGTCAGTATTCTGTAGACAAATAATAATTATAATCACATTAAAGATATGTAGGTACTTCGGCTTCCCTCTTACAAAAATTGACCCTTCGCTACTGGTACCTACTGAGGCCTACTGTTTAATAAAGGATATTGTTAGTACCAAATACTTGCATAGGTAGATGTGGGTAAATATCAACATATTGTATGCCCAAGGCTGTATCCTTGAATTTTATTGGATTCTTCCCGTTTCAAATAATATAAGAATTTCATAAATCTTGGGAATAGAAGATTGCCAAACGTTTGCATTTCGACGAATATAATAAATATGTAAATTAAGTAAGGTACGATAATCATGCCTTGAACAGTTTTTAATTTGTAGTGACTGCACTAGATTGTACTATTACGTATTCATTCAGAGTGTATGTATGTTTAGAGATCTGCACTAACAATGACCATTTATAATTCCGTAGAAACTTCCCCCAGTTATTACGCATTTCACGGTTTCAGCTTATGCAAAGCTCATACTAATAATACCTGCAGGTGTATAACGTGTTCCGCAGTTTTGTAGGTACCAGGGAACTAACAATAAACGGAGTAGCGAGCTCTGCGTCACTGTAACCTATTTGAAGCGCTTTGATTCTTTAGATTCGCTCTGCACCCAGATAAGCACCTAATACCTGTTATGAAAATCTTATAATAGATATTTTACGAGTCTTCAATAAAACAATTTTTATCGCCTGAAAAATAAAGGTCTTCTGAAATAACTCTTTCATTAAAGTCTTGTATGAACGTACCTCAATATCATCACGCATGTTTTTCTTCGAAGGGCTGGGTCGTGGTGACTGTAGTACACCCACATTTTGCCAGTAAAGTCCCATGAAAAATTGGGCGAGCCTATTGCTACCGACCGGGAATATAATATCCGGATTCCAGGCTCCTATTGAGACAATGAAAAAACCTAATAACACTTTGCCCTAAATAAAAGGAGTACCAGTGTAAGGATCGGGCCAGTTCCGTAGTTCCTATACTGGGAAAAGTCGTGAGTTTTTGTATGTACCGATGCCAGCACATGAAGCTACCCGTAACTGTCAAATTTTCCCAATCAACCTTGAACCTAATGCTTTAGGGATAAAGTTGGAAATCTATTAAAGAAATTTGACAGATTGTAGTAGCTTGCTGTGTCGGTACGTTTAAAGTAATCTAATTAAGGTGCTATGCAGAGTGTAACATAATAAACGCAAGACCTCTCGTGTGGTCTCTCAGACCATGAATCTAAACAGCTTTTGTTCTATGACTTTTGGAAACTCATTACTTTTTTTTAGTTTTACCATACATGTTGATCAGCGGATCGCGTCAATTCCTATAGAAAATCCATGTTTTTTTTTGCAAATTTCTAGAACTCGTAGAACAAAAGTTGTTCAGTTTCATGTTTCGAGAGACCATACGGGAGGTTTTGCATTTATTATGTAACACCTTGTATAGTTCAAAAAACTATTATCTACATATTCTTCAAATAACAAACGCTAACAAAATAGATATAACACTATTTGGGAGCAGACAGGAGTCGTAAAACGTAGCACCTGTGTAGTATACTATTACGAGAAACTACTACCCTTAGAAAAGTCTATAAAAAGGCTATCAAGTTATTTGTGGTCGTATGACCCTTGAGGTCTAAGTCATGGACGCAGTCTAAGAATAGAACACCCTTTACATTAGAATGTGTTGTCAAAAAGTATGAATGTTAAAGTCTGTCAGACTCACTACTGCGTTTGCACTGGTTTTCATTTTAAATCAGCTTGACTTGAGTCTGACTGCTGCCGTCCAAATATTAGGTAGATAATGATGCACACTTCCCTGGAACTCCTGAACGTACCTAAAATGAATAGATTACCTTGTGACTACTTTGAAGTTCTTAGCCATAAGTACCTAATTAGTGTAAAATTTCTCCATTTAGGATAGTCCTTAGGAAATAGAAAACTTTTAGCCGCATGTGGGCCAACAGATATGGTTAAAATTTCTTCATTTCCCATAAATCTATGTTATAAGCCCTCGCTAAGACCACGCTTGGCATTCAAGTAGTTAACCCGATGTGGGAATTGGGTCCGTGACCGCACAAAAGACGGAAGCTCCCGTTCTCCCAAATACGCCATTACCCTGATTTGACTAATACAAATTGAGCGGGAAATACGCCGCTGATTCATTTAGTGTTATTCGATCCAAATCGGAGGAATTGAGATTGGTCTGAAGTAGGTAAACACAACTTAAACATTTTGATCGGCCAGTACGCGTGCGACCGGCACGTGTAAGATATCTTCGCATTCATAATGTGTTTACCAAGGGACAAAAGGGGGGGGATTATGACCTTTTGGCGGGGAGGAAACTTTACGTAAGCTCATGCTTCGTTAGGTCGAAACGTTGATTTACAGTTGGTTTCGTTCTTTATTCAAGACACGAGAGCATGAATAAGCACTCCCTGAAAACTGAACACTGTACACAATCAGTAAAACAATTGCATTAATTGGAATGAAGTCTACGGAGACTATCGAAGAGGACGAGTATCGCTACAAGATAGATATTCCATTTTAATCACCAAGTGATTTCATTTATTCCCCTCGTAAACTGTATTATAGCCGTTTGTTGGGATTACCTATAGCCATCGGCATTAATAGCCGTGTTTTAAAAATAATGTATCGATAGACTATTGCATTTATCGTTTTTCTTTTTTACTCACTAGTTGTCTAACTCATTAATTTTATCGAAGATGGAAAGTTAAGATTAATCACAATTGTTAAAAGTATAAGGGTTGCTCATTATTTCAATATTATCTTATTTCATGCGATAGTATGGATTTGATTCCTATGGAACACAGATTTATGAGAAGTATATCTATCTAGATATTGAAGCCTTCATGATTTCATCTATACCTACCTTTTTTTGTAAACGCACCTACGCAATAAGATATTAATGTTTCAAAGAAAATGATTAGGGCAAAATTTCTCATAAAAAATGGTAAAAATTTTCTATTTTTATACTACCACCTGATTATTACTTACGTCATATTTTTGATCTATGAAAGGTTTTTAGCTGTTCCAATTTGATCACTTAAAAAATAAAGTGTTTTCATTGAAGTAAGTACCTGAAGGATGAACTAAAACAAGAGAAAATTTAGCTTTCTTAAGTTTTTCAAATAACGTCAAAACGTGTGTAACGTTTTGATGTTATTTGAAGCTATTAATGTTAATTATTAATGAAATAGCTGAAGCTTTATTTATTTTGTGTGTTATTTTTTGAGAGTGTTCTAAAATAACTTACACAAAATAAATGTAGGTAGTTAGTAACATATTTAAACTTTAGAATTAAAATAAACAAACCTATTGTGTGTTTACCAAATTGTAAATAGGTTTAAAGGTAAATTATTCTGAAACTTCATGAAATACCTAGGAATCCTAAAAAAAACGTTATTAAAACTACCAACGATTAATTCTGGCGATTTTTCTACAATGATTCCTGTGTTCAAATAATCTGAATACACTTGGCTAGACGTGGTGATGGCAGATGGAGTAGAGCTCTAACGGAATTGTTGGCGACGAGAGACGGTAGATTAGTGAGATGGGGACCACCTACAGATGATCGCGGCAGACCTGGAGAGTCCCACAGACCAGGGATGCTTCTTAGAAAAAGGAGGAGGCCACAAATCAGCAGTGGATACACAAACCTTTGCTGTGTGCCAACTATACAGGGTGGAAGAAGCCGCACAAATATCATTCATGTAAATATATATCGGTAATTTAAAAAAAAACACGTGTTTTTTATACATACACGGTCACGGGTATAGACCAGATTTTTTATTTAGATTCTGAAGTGGTCGTTTGTGCGTCGATGTGTTTTCTAGTCTGTATACCGGGTGGAAGGGACACCGACGCGAAAACGGTTACCACGTATTCAGTACATCATTAGGAGCCTCCCTACAATCATCGAAATTTGTTGTCGGTTATTAAAAAAAAAATGCTGTTTCCTACAAGAGTGCAAAAAGCAATATATATTTTTTTAATTTTTTTATTATATATTTTTATTATTTTTATATTTGTGATAATTTATATTATTTTTTTAATTTCACTGTATGGATCATGTTATCTGAATTAAATGAATTTTATTTTATTTTTATTTTTTATTTTTAAAACCTACACACGGTGAAAATGTATGGAACAGCTTTTTTTTTAACCGAGGAACGATTTCTGTGATTGTAGGGCTCAGAATCATGTACTGAACACGTGGTAACCGTTTTCGCGTCGGTGTCCCTTGCACCCCTTATTAGCACAGACGACTTCATTAAGCACCATATATACTGTATTCAAGTTGAATTGTTATTACGTTCCATCCCAACCGCTTCTAAGTGGCATGGATCAAGTTAATTATGAAGAAGGTTGGCTGTAGCCGTAAAACCGGCTGAGACCGGCATATAAACACATTAAAGAATTTAGCTAGGATATAAGTTTCTGGTCAAAGCAAAAAAAAATATGATTAGCAAAAAATGCCCAAAGTGCCAAGATGCAAGGTCATTAAACTTCATCAAAGTTAAACAGCGATAAGAACAACAGAGATGATGTTGTCTTGGTAATGATACGCATTGCAAAAACATGAAGACGGCACGTCTGTATATCTTGAACTGTAAATACCATCTTTTTTATAATGTTCCATTATGAGGTTGTTTATTGGAACAACGAACGGAAGAAGGCGAAGGTTCCAACTCGATACTCCTAACGGCTTCCCTCGAAAACTGGCACAGTTAGTATTTTATAGACAAATAATAAAATTACTTTAAAGATATGTACTCCGGCTTACCTCTTGCAAAAATTGACCCTTCGCTACTGCTGGCTATTCAGTAATACATTTGTTTTATAAACATTTTTTTAAGGTTTTAGAAATAAGTAATGTTCCTAAGTATTCATTAAGATGTCACTGTCAATACTGTCTTTTCACTGCGGATAAAGAGACAGATTTCAAAGAATAGACTGTTCAGCTATTTGTGTTGGATACGTACAAAATTGTCTTTGAAAATGTGTCGTCTGACAGAGTCAGTTTATTAGTTCGGGAGACGGATCTAACTTTTTTTCGTGTATCTTCTTGTCACATCTAATATTAACCGCATGTCAAGAAACTTTCCGTTCGTCGGGAAAAACCATTATCAAACCGGCCAGTAAGATATTTTTCTTATTATTTTAAAATATTTTGTTGTATAGTAAAATACTAAAACTGGATTCGAATATATTCGTACTTATTAAAAATAATACATAGGGATCCTGTTTTAGTGTTTTAGTTTTTGCGGGGATCTAAAACCGAATTTGTGATGACTTAATAATACAACATGAGGTGTTATTTTTTTAATGTTTTATGGGCCAATTATATTTTTATTGTTTTGTTTCCGAAATATAAAGATAATTTTGATGATGATCTTGAGGTTTTCCATTACCTTTATGAATAACCCGAAATATCTAACAAGTGTGCCTACAATATATTGAAGTAGGAATATGTCAATGTTTTTATTTGTGTGAGTAACCTAGCAACATGTTACGCTGACAGTGTGTGCCAACATTGCGGATAATATTCGTAATTTACACAAGGACGCAAGCGTGTACCTAATTGGGGTTTGTTCCGAGGAAGCCCCCAGAGGTGAGGGGAATATGTTCTGTACAAGCCTAAATACGTACCTTATTACTAAATTACAAACCTCAGGCCCTATACGAATCCTAGGTATTATGAATCCCAAGAACAGGAGATTAACTTTAAGATCCTTAACAAGTACTTCATATTGGCGAATTCTTAGAAGATTACCCTTTGATTCTTTGGTCTAGAAAGTAAGCTTCCAAGTATCGATCATCTTCGTTGTCTTAGAAGCTTTAAACCACATTACGCCCGTGTGCTTTAAAAGTCTTAAGGGCCAGTAAAGTTCCCACTTAAGAGATCCCTGGGGCTAAATAATTTATGTTAACACGGTCATGTACGAACTTTAACACTTCTAAGTTTTCTCTATTACGTATTAAGTAGATACTCCTTTATAACTAGTATATTTACTACAAACTTTAGAATTAATTATTTTTGAAATTGTGAAAGCTGTATATTTACGGCTGTAAGTTTCGCTGATTTCATATTACCTAATTGGATCTGCGTTTACGAGGTCCGTCCACTTTTATAACGCAGTGCCTGCTAATCAAGTTTCGAAAATGAAACACTCACAACAACAACCTCTAAATGTCACATTCCTTCCGGGATTTTCCAGTTTGACATTTTGACTTGCAAATCAGACAATTTTAGCTGCTGATGTTGGTAACAAGTTTAAGTCTAGGCACTTATTATAAAGCACCTATTTACTTAGAAGCCAATAAGAAACAAGTAATTATCTAAAGCCAGGGGAAGACCCCGAGCTTTATTATTACTTATTTAATTTAATACAGAGGTCTCGCATATTAATTTGGACTGTAAGCCTGTTATTTACAAACCGGTCGAGATTACAAAGAGCAACGCAATGTTTGGCTCTTAATTTAGGTTTCCTATTAAATACAAATTCTTTTAGGTTCATTTGCTCCATAATTCACTAAATGCGTTTAGCGCCAAACTAAATTATCATCATTTCAGCCGAAAGACGTCCACTGCTGGACATAGGCCTCCCCCAAGTGTCGCCACACAAAAAATAGAAAAGTTTATTTTCTATTTTTTTGACATGTTTGGCAACATTGCCGATGCGATTAACGCTTAAGACATTTGGTAACTTGTGTTGGAAACTGGCCTTAATTTCTAATATTCAAACGGTGTTTTGAAAAGCGACTACGTTCTCACTGCACAATGTTTCAATAAAACTAGGACGCGTTGGAAGCATTCCTGAACGTCATAAATTACAAAATGTAGTTTGTCAACGTTTGTTACTAACTACCGCCAAACGTGAGTTATTACACGTACCTACAAAAGTTTTTGTTTTTAATTTTAAAACAATCCAATAGGAGCCTTTCCGTGACTCGAGTTCTAGTTAAAGCCATATTCCAACTGTCAAGTAACTTTGTAATAGGTACTTACTCATTTAAGGAGCGCGCGAGCGGTTTGATTCAAAATTAAATAATTTCGTGATAAAATTATTGGGAAGATGTTTTATTACAAGATTTTTTTTGAGGAACTGGAAGGTTGGGTCTGGGGCGTTAGGTGAAGCATTGAGCTTCGGTATGAGCAACAGAGGCGAAACTCTATTTAATAGCTCTTAATAAAACTCCATATAAGATAAATATGGATATTTACTGTCAGGTATTGCCTGATGAAAGATCATTGGTATTGTGGGGACTGCTTGACGGTTAATACCTAAAGTTACAAAGCCAAGTCCTGGTCTTCCAACATTTTTAAGAAGTGTCTTAGGGATCGAACATGGATGTGATGTCAAACTATAAAATCTATTCATCAATTACCATTGTATTGCAATCCGAAATCCGCTGGCAAACACTCTGATTATGGTAATAAGTTCTTCCCACTGAATTGCTTAATGCAAATTATAGAGGCAAGCATGGTGGAGTTAAATGAAACATCCATAACCGTACATTTCCATAAACCATAGACATTTTGATGACTATTTAAAAAGTTAGAAAGTAACAACTACAAACTTAGATCATTATCATATAAATAAAATAAAACACTGTTTCGAAATAAAAAAATATTAATTCAAGCTTGACTGGTCTGGATTTCTAGTTTGCAACCCAATTGCGTAATATACTCATTCAACAGTATTTCATTCATAATCGGAGCTTTCATTCATACGTTCGAGAAATTCTTTTGCTCGACAACAGGAACGCAATGAATATTGATGAATTGTGGTAATGAAAGCGATTGTGATTGAGAGTGGGTTACGCATTTAGGCTAAACAAAAAAAGGTTTTAAATAAATATTCATTCAGATAGAAGTTATTCTATCAGTTTTGTGTTTAGTGGCGTAATATTTATTACCTATTAATCCCGATTATGGTGCGTAACGTTATCATAAAATAACTCTCACTGCACTGTTTTTTATCATAAATATACTACGTGTTTGCATGCAGATTTTGAAAAGCTAGAGAATATTTCATTTTTATCATTTAAAGATGTTTTTTTGAGTTCCGGAAGGCGGCTGGGCTGACCTAGTAGAAGACAAATGGATGTCACAATGTGAATAATCGCCATCTCCCTAAAATAATGTGAAAGATAAGGTGTTTGAGACTGCGAAGAAAATCTGCAGGAATGTTTAAATGTTAGAGTCACGTAAATATTATGAATTTATAGAAACGACCTTCCTCTCAGCGGTGATCGTCGGTCGTTAACTTTTTTCTTTTGTGCCTTTAATTTTGATGGCTTCCCTTTTACCGTTTTATGTTAATTAACTTTTTTGATAGATTCTGCTTTGACCTTTATACTTTTTTATAGAAGTGACCGATCAAACTTCTCTCATTTATTTGACAGCTTGTTGCGTGGCGGAAACTAGTCGTTGACAGAGGGGGTACAAGGAGGGAATAGAAAAATTGTAGGCGCATTAAAATGTTATTAATCATGGTTTATTGTGACAACTACAATCCGTCCCCTAGCTGTTACGTAAGATCGACTTCTATTATTATTTAAGGGTACCTTGATCCTTGATACTTTGGAGGTCAATAATCACGGTCTGATTTCTAAGCGGAAACTGAATACGATTTTTAATAGGTATCATCACGAGATCTTGAATGGTGATTTCGAAACGTGACAAATATGTGCATATTCAATGTGGATGACGGCAGATACCGGCTATTTCTGTACTAACACGGAAACTTGTAATTATTGATAACTTTTTTTTTAAATTAACTTGTAAACTGGCGATGTAGCATAATCAGCCTATAATGTTCCCACTGCTGGGACACACGGCCTCCTCTCTATTAGAGGGAATGGGCTTTAATCCATCACCGGGCCCAGTGCGGGTTGGTAGATGTCACATGTCTTCGAATTTTTGGTTCTAAAACGTTTCTCACGATGTTTTCCTTCACCATTTGTGAGAGCAATGGTGGTGAAATAAAGAACACAAAGTAATGCGCCTGCCTGGCTTCGAACCCACGACTTACTGTTCGTAAGTCGGAGCTGCCACCACTGGGCCACCGCTGCTCTCGGCGATGTGTTTAGCATAATTAGATAATTATGTGTCGCAGAAAGTAACTAATCCGTACTAGTACGCCTAGCACTAGAAGTAACATTTCAATCTACGTAACGTGTTTTTCGAAAGTTAGCTATCACATAACTTGATATACCTACATGAAAAAAATGTTCGTGTCACCAAGTCACAAACATTAACCCTGATATTTAATTGAATCAATTATTCCAAATTTTTCCATGCGAAATTCTATGTTAAGTGGTAAAAAATATTTATGACTCTTTATATTTATGCATGCAAAAATGCATGCATAAATAAAAAGAGTCATAAATATTTGTTTTTTATTATCAGTTTTGTAGTAAAGATGGAACAAAGTAATAATGAATACGAAACTATACTGACACCTTTAAGTGCAACAAAATGTCAATGACAATACTCTGATTCCAGCTACTGTAATTCATGTGCATACATGGATAATATAATGCGTGAATAAATTAGGCGACTCGAATGCAATATAGTATTATAATTTGCATAGACAAAGAAAACAAAACAAACAAAAAAAAATCGCGTGAGATGACTAATAATACTATCAAGTCTCTGACTCGTAGCCATCTCATCCATCTCACGCGATTTTTTTTGCTTTTAGCTTTAGGGCTGCGGGACTGTTCGAAAGAGATACCGTGGCCCTGGAACACAAAGGACAAAGAAGGAACATGGATGGGTTTTAGTCAGTACAAGTCTGACACTCCCATCCGCTCCGCCCAGAGCGGGAGGGGTCATTTGATGTATTCCGATTCGAAAAAAAAAAAAACAAAAGTCTATATCAGAATAGGAAAAACAAATCGTGTTTATTCAGATGTAGTGAAAAAAAATCATCTGAATAAACACGATTTTTTTACACGAAGCGAGTGCAATTTGTTTACTAACCCAATTGTTGGGAGAGTTGTAGATGTCTCTTTGGACGTCGGTTGCCAGACTTCTGGAATTCCGGCACCGATGTCCTCAGTTTGCACATTCGAACTATCCAGGACGATTAATCAGAGTAGTTTTTTTTCAAAACAAGTTAGAGTTGGTTTTCAGTTAACAAGTTACAAATTTGGTAACACGCTGCGACTGATCGAATTTTACGCTGTTTATAATGAACTCCCGCAGACGGTGTGGTGTGGTAATTAAATAAATTAACTAATACCAATATCGCTCTTACTTATTATAACTTTCACAAGGCACATTCATGTTTATTAATCTCTACGGTTTTCCTCACGTGTTTGTCCCGGGATTTCGGGATTTTCAAACTTAATTGAGCAAACCCGAAACAAACACGTGACTGGCTGTGGCAATAGCCAACATCATGCCTAATACATTTGACAACATAGACTAACAGCCGAAAGGTTCAGTATGTATATGTGGAACCCCCATATAACACAGTATTTACAGGTTACAAGTACCCTGTCGTAACTCCATAGAGGTGCATACTGACTAGGAGATGATAATGTATCAATATTTGTAATGCGATGTTGAGCATTACATTCCAATGGGACATTACTGACTGGAGGAACAATCGCTTTTGTAACAAATCGGCTTTAAGTGTTACATTAAATCCGCATGTTACAAACACGATTCGTTGCATCCTCTAATACTCGTTGGGAATGTTCCAAGATGTATATCATTACAAAAGTGCGCAATATAATGCTCGGCTTGACATAGGTACTCACCGATGTAATGCCCGAATTAGAGCTCTCACGCGAATACTCCCGATGAATACCGACCTTTATAAACACAAAATGATTCGTTTCCTTTGAATTCCACAGTCAAAGGTCTCATAGCAGTCCCAGGGATTCCTTTCTACCGCCACCAACATCAGCCTAATTTTATTTATCGCTGTAATATCCGTTTCAAATTTCAACGTCCTCTATAATCTATGGCTATTGTAGTTGGGTGAAGTGATTGTACATAGAGTTCTTTGACCTCTGTGTAGGCTCTTTGGCAATGTACTTTCGTCCGTAATCAAAGTATCTTATTGTTTTGTTTGTTTGTTTGTATTGCGAACATAAACACAATAGATCTTGGAATAATTGACTTGGATTAAATTAAGGTGTTTTAATGCTTATTTCTTCTAAGCCGCCGTTGAAAGTTGGTATATCAGAGTATTGTTGTTGGGTTTTAATATCCGGATTCGCCTTTATTAAAGTTTACATTTTTTATTTAATTAAAGCTAATTACTTTGCAAACATGACTATTTTCTAGTTATTCATCATGTTTAATTGCTTAGAACTACTTAAGTTTTGTTTTAATAAACAGTTACATTAAAATACTTAAGTAGGTACCTACGTAGCTTAAGTCCCGATCAGGTAGGTAGGTAACTTAAAATTGAATCCGCTTGAGCAGATTCAAATTTACTTCAATAACCCTTTTATAATTGAGGATAATAATATATCTAAAGCAAAAAATATATGAACTTCAACAGGAATAACGTTATTTTAATTAAATTAATGAATATCTTTTCCTCTAGAAATTAATTGTTAAACAAATAATCCTTTCAAAGTTTCAATTACATTTCATAGGGATCCCCTTTTAGCGATAAGACCGATTAATCTGTCTGTAACTTTACCGGATTTCAATGTTTGGCATACAAAACCACAGTAGACCATGACGTTTGCTAGTAGTGTTAGGAGTCCTAACACTCGCGATACAACATAACACATAATGCAGCGAGATATAAGTATATTATGTCCTAACTTAGGACAAAGTATACTTTATATCTCGCTAGTGCGATCCCGTAAGATCAACATAACACGTAACACAGCGAGATATAAAGTATACCATGTCCTAAGTTAGGACGTAGTATACTTATATCTCGCGGCGTTAGGACATAGTATACTTTATATCTCAATAATCAATAGTCAATTCTTTTTGCATTCCACAATGTGGCCTTAGGTGGTAGACATTATTCCAAAAGAAAAAATCGTAGACCCTGTCGGGCACAGCAAAAGAAGGATAATAATGTGTGGAAATGAGGACTTATCATTTAAGTATCTTATAATCTAACTCATTTTAAAAAACATTTTTGTTAATTCTTTACGAGTTTCAAGGATTTATCATTTGCGATGCCGTAAGATCAACATGACACCTACCACAGCGAGATATAAAGTATACTATCCCGTAAGATCAGTTCCGACATCCACACGAGCCGAGCCGCGGCAAAATCTGGTGTTTTTATAAACTGCCACTATTCTTATAAAAAACTTGAAAAACAAACGACTAGGAAAATTGACGACAAAGAAATTGTAGCATAATTAATGAATTATGGGGAACATATCCTTTATCCGCCTAACAATCCTGCAAAGATCCGCGTCGTGTCCAGGACTAGTTCACGTTTTCGATAACAAACAACATCTTCCTCCTTCCCCATCCTTGTTGCAACTGAGTAACAGGACCCTCTCCAAATGATGGTCAAAAAGGAAGACGAGCTTATTTTCATAATAAACTAGGAAACGTATAGAATAGGTAATATTTTTGACCGTTCAAATTTTTTGTCAAAACACACAACAATTTTATATCAAACACGTATCGAAAGACAGCGCTAGAAGGCTACTGTCAAGGTGGATTGGTGACCTGGTGAGGCCCAGTGGAGAAGGAATCCGCTGGATGCGAGGACCAAAAGACCGGTAGACGTCGCGACGCATGAGGGAGGCCTATGTCCGCTGTGGACGTCTTTCGGCTGATCTCATGATGGTGATGATGATGGAATTAATTCAGTTTACTTAAGTCAAAGTCTCTCTATTTTAATTTCTAAGTAAATATGAGAATTATTAGAAAATTTGTGTGCACAACAACACACGTTTGTAGTCTTACCGGCCATTGAAAAGCAAATAGGATATAAAGTTCAATGGCGTGAGACGGTAACTTGGCATTTTACATTCTTTATGCTGTTTTTTGTCTCGTTCTGTTATTTTTAAAGAATTGTTCTAAGAGGTAGGTTCACATGCATAAGCAGTATAACGTTAAACACTTGCCTTATTGCTTGTTTACGAAACCTTTGTTCGTCAGCTTTTTTATAGGCGTAAGAAATCGTCGTGCTGCGACAAGTTTTTTTTTATAAACCAACAAAAATGTCATGTATCATTATATTACAAATTCAATTCACGTAAAATATACTTAAAAAGCCGTCAAAGGTGAACTATGTGCCATGTTACAGCCATTAAATAATGACCATAAATCAATAAGTTTTATCTCTTATTGTTTAGCAGCCTCTAAGCCGACACTGTTGCATGAAAATAATATTTATAAAGATGCATGGTTATCTAAATTGACTTAACTATGAAAAGTCAGCAAGAAAAAGTACAGAAACAACGCAGGATTCAGTAATTTTAGTTTTTAGTGCAAGCGAATTTTTTTTTTTTCTTTTTGTAAGTGAAACTGTACAAACGGTCAATGTTACTCGATATCGCTTCATCAATATTAGTTCCCCGTTGTACTACTTTCCTGGAACATATTTTCGCAATATTTTTCGTGTTTATTTACCTACGTTTTCCTCTAGAGATTTTTATAATTGCTTTTTTTCTACACACATGGCCGGCAGCTCACGTTAATTGAACCGTAGAAATAGGTATCTATTTCTACGGTCAAGTTTGTTCAAATAAATGGTGATTAATTAGCTTAATGGTAGCTTGTGTGCATTTAAATTTTCTCGGATATGCTGTGGGAACTGAACTTTTCATCTATAAATAAAATGGTTATGTGAACTCCATTAGTGAAGATGATCCTCGTGCTTCATTTCACCTTGGTTGCGATGTGACATTAATGGTGGGAATGCTTCTCAGACATATTTTTGCGCGTTAACGCTTTTATCGCACTTTTTTCACGATTTCAGTTATCGATCGTTTTTCTCGTGCGTCTCCGAATCATTATGTGATTTAAGAGTAAGAAGAATTCGTTTTGCTCCTGTATTTCTCTAGGGCTTACCTTCCAACGTTCGTTTTTATATTGTTTTCTCGTAGTAGTAAATGGCTTGAGAACTAGAATGTTGTCTCGTGCAGTACAGAAACAGACCCGCTTGCTTTGCTTTGGTTGTTGCAATAACAACTAGCATGAAGCAAGAAAGTTCATTATAAACTGAACGACCGGAACACTAGTAGAAGATAACTTTATCATTCCCAGATTGTACATCACGATGGAGTTTGCTAGTTCCAGCTGTAAATGTTATGAATTTAATAAATTCAGCTTAACGATGTTTCGGAAGTTGCTCACTCATTATAACTGAAGACTCTTCAATGTTAGGAAGTAGTGACAGTAGGTACTCGTGTTTTATAAGTGCTGGGCAAAGTTCGCTGAAATCTTATTATTTTTAAATCGTTGTATTCAATAGCAAGTTTAAGTTAGTTGTACTTATTAAAGAATCAAGAATCATTTGTTTGCTTAAAATATTGGTGTTATGTCAAATGGTGTATTAGGCACAAACCATATTTTGCCTTTTTAGGGTATGCAAATAATTATAATTTTATGTAAATAAATACCAAATGCGTATTTTAGTGAAATAATTACAAATAATGTTCTAAAGCTAATTTAAAATACAATATATAATGTATTTCGATTAAATTCCCGTAGACCTTAAAATAAAATTTTGTGTTGCGTTAATTCCTGTCAGCTGTAGAAAAAAAATTGTGTTAGCCATTTACGCATTCTATTTACAAAAAAATATAATGGGAGTTCTCTTATAGTCCTAGATAATTTATTAAAAATAGTTATTCACGTATGATAGACATTCTTTTTAATTAATATTGTATTACAAAACGGTATCATAATTTTGGTTGGATCTCGTGGTATTTGTTTAGTGTAACTGTCACATTTGAATCTAAAGAATTCAGTATAGCTTCCTTACAAATATCGATACCTCAAACACGTACATACATGCCTGTCAAGGTCAGTAGCTTAAGTTTTTTGAATAAAGACCACAAGATTCCAGTGGACCGAGACCGCAAATAGCTTTAACACTTTTTTTTTAACAATAAATGCCTTACGCATTTTGTTGAAGAGCAAATTAAGAGTCTGTAGGAAGTACTAACTCGCGTCTGTAATATTTTTATGTTTGACAATACAATCATGTATTATCATTCTTTTGCCCTCTTCTTTCATACTTCTATACAACATTAGTTTTAATAAATGCGAAACCTGAAACGCGTGTCTTGTATTATTATGTAAAGAATCTATGTACAAAATTTCAAAACTGTGTCATGAAAAATCACAAAATTATAACCTTTTTCTGTTACCTGGTTGTCCGCACAAAAACGTGGTTACCACGAGGCAGGGCCGCGCGCGCGCCTCCAGCGTCGTCTTGAGCTCATTGATAAAAATAATTTGGCAGTAGGTACCTAAATGATTGCGATAGGTACTGAGTATCGTTCGGTGTCCAACTTGTAATCTTTTTTAAATATTTTTGGAACAAAATATAACATGGTTTAAAAATTTGTAAAAAGGGCGTAAAAAGACCATAACGAAGCCGAAAGGCACTTGTTCTCCTCGTCATTGCAAACATTTTTTTGTTCTGGACCATACCTGGGAACCTTATAGTTACGGAGATATTGGAGGTCAAAGTTCCAACTTTTTCACAAATTTTTTAATACTACGTTTTAAGGATATAACTTACTTTTAATATCTCTATGACCCGTTCACTATTCAATGCATCCATAAGCAAAATGTTTATAGTGCGTTACATTGAGTTTTTCCGTAAAACGTTATACATACACCTCTTTTCTTGCCATATCGTCCTTCACAGTCTATTTTGTCTGTGATAAAAGTTGTAAATATTAAAAATGTTGGTATGCTTACAATCTTACTTAGATGATGTGACTTAATAAGAATAGGTACACAAAGAACGAGTCAAGTCTTTCGTACCATATTTTGTTGACTAATTGACGTTTACAAACGTTTCAAGTGGTAAGTCTCATCTCTCATATAAAATATTACAAAACATGAAACTTGAAACAATACATTACAGAGTAAATAAAATGTGATATACCTCCTTGTCTACAAGAAACCTCCAAAATAAGATATTTACAAGAAAAATATTAGTTTTTGAGAGGCATTTCACAAGACTTTCTTCACGAAGTTCTTCTTGATCTTGTAATAGGAAATATCCCGGTAAAATATTTTTCTATCAAGTCTAAGATTTTTCAGTAGCCACTCATTGTATTGTGAACTGTTTTTTTGACACTGTGTACTCAAAGGAAATCTTTTAGGCTCCAAAATGAGGAAAATGAATATGTTAATATCTATTTCTATCTGTCTTTATACAGGGTGTTAAATAATAATTTATTTACACGTGTGTAAAAGCGTAGTGTACAAAAGTGGCTGGCTGCTGCGTGCTACATATGGATATGTATTTGTATTTACGTATACCGGATTATTAAATAAGCTCGCTTCACGACTGCGGATTATTTTAAAGCTATTAGTTTAATTCATCTTTTTTATGCACAGCCGTTAATCAGGCGTTATTGCTAATAAAGATGAACCGGTTCGAATTTGACATTACAAAAGTCATAATTATTCCATTTATATTCTACGTGTTAGCACTAGTTTATGCTGTGAGTAGATATGTTTACCTAGTGCATCTAGATTGATGCTCCCAAATCGTCGAAATGGGTGTCCCCAAGGCATAATTCTGGACTTTTCCTGACCCCCATAACATTGAGGTATAGATTATTGGTATCATCGAATTTGTGATAGACAATTGCAAAAACAATTTTATTTCTAAATCATGTTTTTATTTATGGATGCTGTATAGTTTGGGAATTTGGCTCAATTAAAACGTATACTCATCAATATTTCAGCGCTAAATCAGAAGCACGTTATTTACAATCAGACTTTTCTTGCAAGTCATTGTAACAATCTAAAGTAAAACAAATTTATACGGTGTCTAGTCTAGTTAGTAGGTAAGCGTATATTAGCTAATAAGTCTAGCTTTTAGGTATAGCCACTTAAACTGCTATTATAAAAACTTGACACTGATGCACAAGAAGTCAGACAAGTTTATGACAAAAAAAATAGACATTTAATTTACATATTTAATTATTAATACAAAATGCATTTAAAATGAGAGTTCCTCGCAGTCTGAAGCTCACTGGAGAACAATCAGACATCGTGAGTAGAGTATATTCGGGACCGTTCGTGTTCATTAAATTAAGATTGGAAGCATTTACGTAGGAATCCCAGCACTCCGGTCAAGGTACGTTACTGAAATAAACATTACTTCATGAAACTTCAAGAATCACTCGAACATCCAAATGGTCGATATCAATGCGTTTGGAATTATTCTGAATGAGAGATTTATGTTATTGTAAATGGATATTGCCTTTTAGTTTCAGCATGCTTGGCAGTTGGCTCCTTATTAATTTTGAATGAGCATTTACTTTGTATTTTATTTTGTTTTAAAAATAAAATCAATATATTTTATTTCAGAAAATATTTACATTTTTACAAACTACAAATCTATAATAGTAATAACATATGTACAAGTATCAAAAAGGTTACAGGGCGTCAAAAAATTCGCCCAGAAGGCTGGCAGCATTGCCACGTTGGATGGCCATGCTGATTCTTTGGCTAAAAAATAGGCCCGCCCTCTGGTCACGTGAAGAGTCGACCAACCGCTTGGCGATTTCCCGAAATACTAGGTAGACACTCGGACCCCATGGCCCTAGTGTTTTATTGAATAGATATTTCATATGATAACCAATGAATTTTGAAGCCGTATCACATATTGTAATTAGTTACCCTAATAGCATGGTCGATTTCCAATATCAGTAGTACGGCAGGCCACACGCCAGCGGTAACGAAACCAGTGTAAGTTGGCCTAGGTCAGCGTTAGGTCACTGTGCTATCAGTGAAGTGTGGCCTACTGGATCTAGTTCCAACCCAATCAACTGTGATGATGAAGACACGGTCCCTTGACTTCTATCGCAGCATTTAATTAAATATGTGAAAGAGTAATCAGGGATCCTTTGAAATTCCGGCACTAATTAGATGTAGGTATACCTGACTTTGCAAGGTATTTCGCCACTATCACTAACACTATAATAGACTAAAATTATATATTCATGATACGATCTAGTCATGGAATTTAGATGGAATGGATGAAATTAGTTTGTGAATAAATATTTATTTACCTGATTCTGATATTCGCGTGTGACAGATCATTCTGAATTGATAAATTCTCGTATCTTACGTGCAGAATTACAAAAAGGTGACCTGTGAACTCATCTATACCATCTATACAAATAAATAAAATTGAACTGTCTGTTTGTAATTTCAAAACAACAGCTTTTTACTTAACGCATACTATTATGAAAGTATAATTATACGGTACTTATAAAAACATTTCTTTCCATTTTTGTCTGTCTGTCGGTCTGTCTGTCTCTCTCTGTTTGTTCCGTCTAATCTCCGAAACGGCTCGACCGATTTTTACAGGACTTTTAATGGCATATAGCTGATGCTAACTTACTTTCATTTAAGAAAAAGGATTAGGGTTCCGTGCGGTAACAAAAACCGATTCAATTAGGGAAATAATATGTTTATAATATTTTTTTAATAACAGCTAGTGGTGTATAAATTATAATTAATAAGGGACTTTGACACCACAAACTAACCAGTATAACATTTGACAATTTAATTAGAAACGCCCTTCGTGTAGTAAATTAAAGATGTCTAACTCGTTTATGAATGTTGTTTTGAGTTGAGTTCTTTAATATTTGGAAAATCGAAATGTAAAAGTACCGGTTCTGTTTTGATTCATGATCCATTTAATCATGTTGTGAAAATCTTCGCAGTTTTTGAAATCAAGAATTAAATCAGACATGTCAATCATGGTGTAGTCTAACGATGTAGAGCTCAGAACTAATAAAAATATTAATGATTGCTTCAACTTCAATTTATCGCAATATTGACGTATAGTGATTAGTGAGTGATAGTAATTAGCTGACCCACCTTTGCATAAAAGGTTGAGATTTCTTAGAATACGAATCGATGGAATTTTATAATTCTTTCACGTTTTACTTACTTTGCTCAAAAATGTAATAAACTTTTTTTTTTTTTCGGTTGGGAAATCATCACCCCACTCTGGGCGGAGCGGAAGGGAGTGTCAGACTTGTACTGACTAAAACCCATCCATGTTCCTTCTTTGCCCTTTGTGTTCCAGGGCCACGGTATCTTTTCCGAACAGTCCCGCAGCCCTGGATTTAATAACCCTTTCCTAATTAAATAAAGCAGATATCCACTCCACATTACCTTTCAAGTGATATAGTAGAAATAAACAAACCTTTCTTGTTTATTTCTAGATATCACTTGGATTGTATCGGTAATATTTCTTACCAATACAATGAACAGTACTCCGTGAACAATTGTACTACAGTTGGATGCGTTTCTGCTTAGGATTGAAAAAATATATATTGTCTGTGGTCGATTGACAAGCTAATTTATAGGTTTTTTTTTTAATCCACAGGCTTTAAAGGGTTTCGTGGAATTTATCGTAAGCTTTAGTTAAGTAGAAATAGTATTTAATTTGCCTAAAATATCCGCACAGTGCACCAGTAGTGAAGGGTCAATTTTTTAAGAGGTAAGCCGGTGTCCATGTCGTTAATGTGATTTTACTATTTGTCTAAGGAATACTGATTGTGCCCGTTTTCAAAGGGAAGCTGGTAGGAATCGAGTTGTATGGAACCTTCGCCACTGCAGTGCACCCCAAACTCGTAATGTTTTCTAACGCAAAGTCAATAAATTAAAAGTAATTAGAGAGTTAGTTACTTTTCAGCAGTACTGGATCAGTAATTGCCAAAGTCAGGTGCTCGAAGTGAAATTAATAATAAGTAATGAACGCAGTCTATTCATTATCATCTCGCCCATTAATCAGTATTCCAATATATTGACTTTCACGGCTCTATCTATGACATCATTAATCAGCTTATTTCAGTTATCAGGGATATTATTATATGGAATTGATTGTATATTTGTGTAACTAAGGGAATTATTTATAAATGGTCCTTAAACCTAAGTAATGATTAATGTCTGCTTACTTAACCATACATTTTTGAACGTTTGAACATCTCCTAAATATTTAACGTAGACAGCTTAGCGAATAAACCCCGTAATGTTCAATATTACTTACGATGTTGTTTTTGCATCTTCCCGCATTAAAGAAAGCATTATTTCCATCAATTTAAAAAAGTATGTTAAGTATTCAGTACAACGATTCTTTTTAATGTTCAAGATGAACGCAGAATGTAATTATTTTTGCATTTGCGTTGCATTGCGATTCTTTACCGAGGCCGGAAGATACGATAAAATATCTTGCGTTGATAATGCAGATACATATTTTTGCTTTACAAAGTTACTATTATTTCGGGGAATTACCGTTTGACCATTTATTGTAGCGCTCATTGTCATTCAGATGTCCTAATCCATCATAACTACAGTCGTTACGTCACATAATTTGATTCACATTGTTAAAAGCAGGACGTCAATAAAATCCAAAAGCCCAATAAAAACGTACCGTTGATTATACCATCTATCAGAGTCAGAGCTGGATACTGGTGCTAGATTAGCTACGCGCGCATATTTCACATTGAGATTTATTGAATAGTTGTTCAGAGCTGGAATCAAATCATTCTGTGAGATTTAACGTCCCGCTACAATGTTTCACTGGTATAATCCGCAATATGATAGCCACACGAATACACGTCTCGCCTTTTGCAACTATGTTTGGGTCGGCTTTCAGTCTAACCGGATGCAGCTGAATACCAGTATTTTACATGGAGCGACTGCCTATCTGTCCTCCACAACCCACTTAGTGCTGGATAATACGACATCCCTTGGTAAGACTAGTTTAGACTGTCAAAGATCTATAAATGACAGCCGGGACCAACGGCTTAACGTGCTATCCAAGGCGCGGAGGGAACTCGGTATGCATGGTCACCCATCCACGGATCAACCTTGGCAAGTGTGGCTCAACTTGAAGATCGACCCGTGCGTCTATTATTATTTAGCCACGCGTTCCTCCACTTGAATACACGTGCATCGTTAGATACTATGTTGCTGATTTACGTCCTGATAAAGGACCTGTCATTTCAAGATCAAAGATCCAGCAGCCGCGCCAAATTACCAACAGCTGTAGCTAAGTGCTAAATAACTGTTTTGCATTGTAAAGTTGACTGTGGGGGGGCTGCCAGTTGTTTCAATTATTTACTTAATCTCATTACTTGGCGGTTTAATCAAGACACAAACAGACAGATGTCTAGTAACAATTAACTAATTTGCCGTAGCGTGACGTTACTACTACGCAGTTAGAACATTTGGAATAGTTTATATCCATAATTTGGTATGTTCGACAAAAACATGTCCACGATACTTGTTCGCTACCTTTTCGCTGTACAGTATTAAAATTCTATTATTTTTGGCTTTAAAAAAGTCTGTATACAACGGCTTTTGTACAACGTCCGAAAAAAAACCATGTTCAGCTAATACCTTCCCCAAAGCTTAGGCTAGATCTGGTTTATGGATAGCTTTTTGCAAGCACACAAAACATTTTCATTGTGTAAGCTAACTGATGGAAGATACGTGCAAAATCCTTCCTGAAATTCACGTGGTTTAGTTGATACGCAGCTTAAAGTCAAACATTTACTGAGTGCTATTTGTTGGGCCACAAAAGGGATGAATGAAAGGCAATTATGTACATGTGACTGAGATAAGAATGCCGAGGGGGATGTTTGGTGTAAAGCAAATAAAGGGTGTAAATAGACCCTTAACATAAACGAAAAGCACTTGTTGTCCCCGTCTTTGCGATCATTTTTTTGTTCTAGACCATACCTGGGAACCTTCTAGTTACGGAGATATTGGGGGTCAAAGTTCCAACTTTTTCATAAGTTTTTTTTAAAACACATGTTTTTAATGTAAGATTTTTACTTTACACACCTCCACGACCCCCGTACTATTCAATCCATCCATCAGCTCAATGTTTTGAGTGCTTTCCATCGAGTCCTACCGTAAACGTACGTGGTTTTTCACCCCAAAAAAAAAGTCGATTCCCAGCAATAATTTTTGCGTAAAGTTACTTAGTTTGATGTACAGAATGCTTGGTTGACGGGTATGTGAAGGGTCTGTTTACACCCTGTAGATAAAATAAGGAACGGGTACATAAGACGAAGTCTGAAAGTGGCTCCGGTAACTGAAAAGTTGTCTGGTAATCGGTTATCGTGGTATAGACATGTGATGCGGAGGAATGAGGAAAATACAGTGAGGGAAATGTTGAGTATGAATGTAGATGACTTAGATGGCTATAAGAGTAGAGGAAGACCAAAGAAGCGATGGATGGACTGTGTGAAGGATGATATGGCTGGAAAGGAGGTGATTGCTGAGGTAACGAGTAACAGAGAAGTATGGAAGAAGAAGACATGCTGCGCCGACCCCAAATAAAGGGATGAGGGCTGGAGAATGATGATTTACTGTGTGCTATTTTATCGGTATGACTGGATCTTTCGTTTTGTGGCTGGTGGGCTACTAACCGCCCATTTTTTCCGGGCTAACATCCTTATCATACACAGATAAACATAATATAGTAAAGATGAATGATCTTGCGTGACATCTGGCATTACAGTTACCGTCACAATAACGCAGTCTTCTCAGATGAGCTAAATACTTATTCAAAACCACAGCGTTGAAAAAAAAAAAAACACCTTTTTGTCTTTGTATTGTTCGTTGGAATAAATAAACTACGCGACGAGCGAGAATAACATTGGTTACTATTCAGGCTTCTCCAGGGTTTCATACTT
This sequence comes from Noctua comes, assembly GCA_963082995.1. Classification (NCBI taxonomy): domain Eukaryota; kingdom Metazoa; phylum Arthropoda; class Insecta; order Lepidoptera; family Noctuidae; genus Noctua; species Noctua comes. The sequence continues at coordinate 6,805,514 of OY720277.1, forward strand.
GTAAACAGGCACCGTAAATGTATGCGGCCAGGACAGTTTATTGATTCGAGAAGTAAACAAGAATATTGCCTGTTTGTGTGCCACTGCGATGTAAGGATTCACGCCATTGGAGAAAGAAAGTACATATTCAAAGTGCCTATTGTACTCTACCTACACCTGTTCAAGAAAAACATTAAATATGCATACATTTTATTTCACAATTCTCAATTTTTGTTGGATAGTAGATCTATCTTACTTATCTATCTTACTTACCTCTTGATCTTCTCTTTCTAGGAGCTCGTGGCTAAATAATAACAGCCACTTGGGTCGATGTTCAAGTTACGCCACGCTTGCCAAGGTTGATCCGTGGATGGGTGACCATACATACCGAGTTCCCTCCGCGCCTTGGATAGCACGTTAAGCCGTTGGTCCCGGCTGTCATTTATAGATCTTTGGCAGTCTAAACTAGTCTTACCCAGGGATGTCGTATTATCCAGCACTAAGCGGGTTGTGGAGGACAGATAGGCAGTCGCTCCATGTAAAATACTGGTATTCAGCTGCATCGGGTTGGACTGGAAGCCGACCCCAACATAGTTTTGAAAAGGCTAGGCAAATGATGATGATGAGATTTATTTACCTCTTCGTGTCGCGCGATTATATAATGTTATGTTATTGAGATGCTGTACTATACATTAGCACCGATAAAATGATAAATCAAATCACCATTGTATAGAACTTTAACTGTGTGTATAAGACATGGGATGTAGCAAAACGAAAACCTACAGCCTATTATTGTTATTTTCGCATGGAGTCTTGGCCAATCGATGCGCAAATAACAATAGGGAATGTAGCTATTCGGCTAATCAGAAATCAATCTCCACAGTGAACTATTATTCTGGAACAATTGACATTCCGGTTCGCCCTTCGCCTCTAATTCGAAGCAGGGACATAGGTAAGATAGATTAACTAAACAACGGAGAATATAGATTGTCTATTTGGTTGGGAGAAGGACGGTTTTATTGAAGTAATTTTTCAGGCATACCAGACAGTCTGGAGGGTTCGCTTGCTCGGCTGTCTAGTAAGAAAATTAATTTGTATTAATATTCCCGTCCTCAGGTTAGAGTGGACCGGACCTTAACCTGAAGTACGTACCCAATACACCGAATGGTTATTAGTCTATTGTACAAGAAGACCCCTTTTAGTTAATTGGCTCTATGACCTGTTAAATGAAAATCATATGATGATTAGTAAAGGGTGTAAATATAGCCTTAACGAAGCCGAGAGGCACTTGTTCTTCCCATACCTAATTGCGATATTTTTTTTATTCTACATCATACCTGGGAACCTTCTGGTTACGGAGTTATTCGGGGTCAAAGTTCTAACTTTTTCACAAGTTTTTTAATGTTATAACTTCACTTTAAATACCTACACGACCTCCATACTATTCAAAGCATAGCTACACAGTGTTTTGAGTGTCTTACATGCGAATCCTACCGTAAAAAGTGATTTTTCATCCCAAAAAGACGTTTCCCGGCAAACATTTTTGCGTGGAGTTACTTAGTTTTATGTACAGAATGCTTGGTTCACGGCTTCGTGAAGGGTCAGTTTACACCTTGTATATCTGTTTTACCGCAGTAGATTGATTTTCCGTCATATTTATTAACACAAAGGATACTTAATTTTATTGTAAGCGCAGTTACTAACCTGAGACTATAGACGTCTATAGTTACTCGCGTCGGACGAGGTCGCATTGTGTCCATCTGATACAAATCCTACTAGCTTACCCGAGAGTCCAACCGCGTGGAACGTTTTTAATTTTCCACGACGGAGAGAACCCTTTGAAGCACAAAGGAATCTTTTCTTATCTCGTCTTCTCTATGTACTGAGCAATTTAATTGTAACTTTATCAATAAATTCGATAGTTCAATATATAGGTATGTAGGTTCCAAATAGACAGATAAACACTTACATTCTGGCATTTGTAATATATTTGAGGACAGATTTCAAAGAGAGGGATCGTCTATTCTTAGCCTGGGCCCATAAGATCTGACGTCTGTGTTCCTACGGCAGATCTAAGGGGCACATACTTACAAGTAAGTACTCACATAACCTTTTTATAGGCGTTTCTAAGGGTGTAGTGGCATGGTGTTATATTTTATGGCAAAGGTCTGCTCCCAAACTGCCTATTATACTATCCATCTTATTTTTACATCGCAACCAATTTTCAATCTTACTCAGCATTTTTATAAAACGTTTCTTATTTTAGACTTTTAAATAAATAGTTTTAATTTATTTATTTAAAAGTCAGATCAAAGTAGGTAATTGTTTTGAAATTATCGATAGTTTACATACGAACGAACATAGTTTACGTTTTCTGAAACGTAACACTTATATAGACCGTAAAAGAATGGATTCTTTTACGGTCAATTTTAAGTATTACGTTTCAGAATTCTCGGAAAACATTTCAGGGTCGCCTGGTCAAGCTACGTAAAACCATATTAATTTTGGGATGTTCATCATATCATGTTTTCGATATCCGATATTTGAGAAGGGATCAAAATAATGCGGTTTATTTATTGTCGTTTACTTAATGGTGTATTTTATTTCGGAGAAAGTGATAGAATGATATGACTGAACGCGTTTATAGCGTTGCGATCAAGAGTGTGTATTTAACGGCAAGTTCATTATGCTCGATACAATTTTATTGACTTTATCAGGTCAGGATATACAGGGTGTAAGGGACAGTCCTCCTCAAACTGATGGGGTGAATTCAGTATCAATACAATAAAAAAAAAATATATGGAAATCCAATAAATTTGATTTGTTTTATTTCCTCATACGGAATGTTTGTTGTTACCGTGGCAAAACGCAAGTTGCGAACGGCAAGCGTGACGACGAGTTCGATGAACTCTGTAGCTCGGCAGGAAGTGAACAGCTGATTTCTCGCGTTGTTCGTTAGATTATTTCAACATCTATTGTTGGATTTTTGATTTTATCCGTATTATTTACATAAATGGACTGCAGCGTACAGAGAATGTAATTTTACATTGAAATAAAGGAAAAGTAAAAGAAGAAAAAAACTGGAGAAAAATTCCGGTTGAATATGATTCAAAATAAGGAGCTAAAGAATAAGACAAAGAATTTTTTTTTTTAAAGTATTACAAAAAGTGTGTATTTAGGCGCAGTAGTAACACACCCAGCACAGGCGCAGTAGCAGCTGATTGCACCCTGTCAGTTTGTGGATGGCTGTCTCTTACACCCTGTATTTTCCTGCAGCGTACCGATGTTTTTCATGAGTATGGTAGAGTGATTCGGATTTATGACAGAACATTGGTCGAGAATTTGCCATTAGAGATTAGTAACAACGGAATAGAATTCCGAGAAAATTAGAAAAAAAACAACTTGAAAACAAGAGTGAGAACGATAAATAAATAGTATATATAAGTAGTCGTCGTCTCGTCGTCGTCGTCTACGAAATTCGACGATTCTTATGGAAGAAGCTGATTTACAATAAAAATCACCACGTGACTATAGAAAACCGGTATGAGTAGTTTTAAATAATTTATCAATCAAAGATTATTAAATTGACTAAAGATTATTAATATTACGTACTGACTCCACTCAAATAATATTGTTTCATTTTCCGTGGAATTGAAAGTAAACAAAATCAGGGTTGTCTGTCATACGAATGTTTTCGTTCCAAAATTCTGTTTTTAAATAAAAGACAGACATTTATCAGCTGTCAAAAAGACACTCGCGGTAAGTTACGGCCTTGTAACGCCTCGAATGTTAAAAGGGCTTTGTGTTTGAGACACAGATTTGAGAAATAAAGGAGAGGGTAGTAGCTTCGGGATTCATCGTCTATCTTCGAAAATACTTACTGGCTGTAGTAGTACTGACTTGTTTCGTTTGTCTATGATTACAAAATCTAGATTAAGAACTCTTTGCAATTTAAAAAAAAAAAACATTAAGTTGTGAGACAGATCATGATCTGCGAGCGAAGTAGGTAACCTGACAGAGGAAACATTTCATACAAACTGACAGTGATAGTGCATTAATGTTAAGCATAGCTTGACAGCAGCAGCTTGACTTGAACTTAAAGTCTATATTACTCTGTGGTGCGACATTCGCGCTTATTCCGAAAGACGAAGATTACCGAAGCGCACACCTTTTCTGGTTTAGTTGTACTTTAATCGGTATCATGTGATTATGACTGTTTGAGTTTGTGTCAACGTATACTGACCCTTCTACTCGTTTCCTTCCATCCATCATTATCAACCCAGATCTCGGTATTTATTTCCTTTTCAGCTATATTTTCTTTCCGCAATCAATCCATCATTTCTTTGGTGTATCTCACCTCTCCCACACTTAAAACCGTATCAATGTTGAGGGTGTCCAGTGTCAATCTTTTGCTAATTCTTTCCCTTTTATAAATACTCTTGGAGTCAAGTTACAACCAAAAACCTTCATTTTTAGCGGAGTTAAGTTTCACGTAACTTAATTCCGAGTTTAAGTCTACACAATTCTATACTATTTCACCATACATTAGGGCCATATTGTGGCCACAGTTTTGGTCTTTTGAAAGACCTTCATTTTTGAGTAATTCGTCGTATCGCCACAGGAGCTTTGTAGGTAGCTGACTTCGAGGTCTCGAGAACGAAGCCACACGACGCCCTATCGGAACTTTTTCACTCGGCTCTTTCTTCTCCAAGGATAAGACCTTCAAGCGGCGTGCGGAGTCTATAATTGATGCTGTAAATCTTGAATACTGGTCGATATTTCTACCGTCTAAGATTTTAGTTTTTATCATGCTATTTAAACTATTTTTCGTCCTTCATATCAACGCGTTAGTTTTTATCGCACCCAAAGGGGAAGACCATAGCGTAAACTTTCGCATAAAATAATTCAGCTGCTACTTTCAGCCCCCTTAAAAAGCGATAAAATCTAACAGCTTCCTTTTCCTTGGCGTCCACAAGCTACGTCCGTTCGGAAATGTTTTCTGAGCGGGCAACACCAAGTGTGCGCTTTACAAAATAAACAGTTCGGCTATTTATCGGCATTCGTCCGATACCATTTCGGGTCTCAGCTGTTTTTGACGTTTCGTTAAGTTCGATTTTTAAAGCAGTAACTGGCCAACTTGAGTGCAGGATTGGTTCCTTTGAATTTTTAAATTGAATGCTCGTGGTGAAAAAAAAACTAGGAAAAGAAATAGGTGTAGATACTTACTACACGTATTGAGGTCAATGACTGTGAGTATTAGACACCACAAATCTGATATTAATCATATTTTTAATACGTAAAGCAGGACATGGTTAACTCAATAAATAGCTAAACCGGTTATAAAACGTCACAGTAACATTGATTTGGTCAACTCATGCGTTACTCGTATTTGAAATTTATTAAAAAGGTCTATGTCGATAAATGAAATTAAATAACCAAGGGAGGCTACAAAAGTTAGCAGTAACAGTTGTTATGGTAAGTAGTCCTAGTCAATACCGAATGTCGTAGATACTCGTAGGATACTTATGTTACGTAGACATGCCAAAGCATGGGCCCTACATAAAACTGAGAGATCTGTTAAAAATCACTCGTTTGTCCGGACTGTATTAATATTCTCCCTTGTTCATGAACACAGAGTTAAGCTATACAGGATGTAACAGAATGGCTATGGTCATATGAAAGGATATGCTGCAGACCATCAAACTGAACAACTTCCTCCATAGGTCCACTGATCAGCTGTCCCATACTAAATTTTAAGACCTACTCGACTCAAATTTATGGGACAGCTGATAGTTTTATTGCATTTACGATATTGGACCCATATACACCCTGTATAACACTCATCATTCTCCTGCCCTTATCCCAATTCATTTGGGGTCGGCGCAGCATGTCTTCTGCGTCTATACTTCTCTATTACTTGTCATCTCATTAGACACTGTATAAGTTATACAACACTGAAACTTGAAAAATGTAAGGTAATTCTAAAAAAAAGATATAATGTTATAATGGATGTGATTAAATGTGTGATTTATCTTCATACAACTTTTTAATGAATAGGACGGCACGGTTGGCGCCGTAGCTGAGCGATTGACTGCTGCGCTTCGTGTCGCCGGTTCGATTCCCGCACGGAACAAATATTTGTGTGGCCTACAGGTAGTTGTTCCGGGTCTGGCTGTTTGTGTATGTGAGCTTAAATTTTTGTAAACGCACCCACGATACAGGAGAAATTCCTAGTGTAGGCCACATTTTTTAAATAAAAAAAAATAAAAAAATGTTTGTAACTACTAATAACATAACATATAACAAGCAGTGATAGTCTAGTGGTGAGACCGTCGGACTGACAAGTCATAGGTCTCGAGTTCAAACGCAAGACGCGCACTTCTGATTTTCGGATACATGTGCGTATTGTATAATTATCACTTGCTTCGGTGAAGGAAAACAACGTGAGGAAACCCTCATGCCTGGGAGATATTTCTCGACGGCATGTAAAGCCAAGTCAGAGGCCCATGGGCGGCATAAAACTCTGACACCAGGTTAGACACTAAACACACGATAAAGAAAGAAAGAACTACTAATAAACACGTTTATGAATGAGAAAACACGAGTTTATTAATAATGAGGCAAATGAACATTTTAGCTCGGTGGCTGTATGGGTATTATGTCGGTGAAGCACGTTTTAAATATTTAAATTGGTAGGCACGACCTTTTTTATAAATTTTTCAAAAAAACTTTATGACATAACATATCACTTAATGTATCGTTTTTTACTTAATTACTGTTTATCCCTACGAAGAACTATTAATCATAACTTGTTAGGTTGATAGAAAATGTCAGAATTTTAGACATATGTCATCGTTATTTTTCGAAGTAGTGTGTTTCTACAAAGAGTACGTTTGCGTCCTGTCGCTTTTTTATTAGTTGATTAAACGGTTTATCTTATTTATACTATCATTTTCGAAGAAAATTTTATTTTATTTCAAAGCAAAATAAAGACAAATATTTTTTTTGACATTGAGAATTATACTACGCTGTGTTTTACAGAGTTAATGACAGGCCTAAGCATTACTTAATTTTTATTTTAATTTATTAAACCGCAAAATCCGGTTTCATAGCATTAACCTGTCTACGTTTGATGGCCATTGGTCTTCGTTATCAGCAGGTCGTCTGTCTGTATGTCTTGAGATTTACTTTTAAAATATGGTTATATTCATGAAGGGCTTGATTACCATGTAAGAAAGATATTTTTTTACACGTGCCGGTTTTACTAAAAAAAGAACTTCGTAAAAAATACTCACGACACACTACGTAGTTATTAAGCTACCATTCATAAGCAACTCGAATAACGGTATAATAATGAAGTGGGTCAGAAACGTTACAAACGACGCTAAAGCACAACTTTACTAACGAACTTGGCACGGTCCATTTAATAATTGTTCAGCATTTCCCAACAGGTACGAACTGCAATAAACAAAGGAGTATCTCGTACCTATAACTTATTTAAAGGGAGCACTGTAATAATTTTCCGAAAAAAAAAAACATTTGGGCCAAATAGACACATATAGTGTTGTGACGTGACTAGCATGATACCATTACCAATATCTTACACCTAGAAAGGCCCTAGCACGAACACGCGTCTTAAACGTTACGGAAATTGGAACTAAGTCGAAAAAAAATACAACTGCTATTATTACTTTTTGCATTTGACAATTCAAAAGTGATGCGTAACTGGCCTACAAGAAATTCCTTTGATTTTGGCTAGGCTAGTGCAGTTTATTTATTTGTTTATTTTTTTAACACTTCAAGCACTAAAGTACATTGGCGGACTTAATGCCATAGGCATTTTCTACCAGTCAACCTTAAGCTACTTAATTGCCAAGAGTCTCGATCAATACCTGAAGAGGCTCTCGTTAGGCAGCTGGATCAAGGGCTTGATTCAGAAAGCGGTACTCCTGGATACGGCTCGTATTGTTAGGAGGTCCCTCTCTCTGGAGCCTTGACCGATAGCTTGGACCCTGTTCCCGATACCGGAGGGCTACAACTTTTTCATATTTAAAAAATATTTTTTATATTTAAAAAAAATGTAAGTAATTAATTTGTAAAAAAAAATACAGAAAATATGAAGCTACTATAATAACTGTGTAAGTGCTGTAGTTGCCCATTCCCAAGCGTTGATCTATGGAGAAGAATGGGAAAGAAACTCTATAGACACTCACAAGTAATATTTTTTTGAAACTAGGTAAATATTACGTTTATAATGAGTATCAATTCAAAATGTTCTTATCTAGTTACATAACTACGTTTACTCCGCGCGTTCATGTTAGGGCCACAGAGCTTACATCCCCATAAGAAACGAAACTCATGGCTGATCACTACTGAATATTGATAGAGAAAACTTCTACATAACGTATTCAGTTCCTAATATTTGTTGATTCGGAAAATTACCTTCCCTTTGAGAGTAAACAGAGCGGAGTTATGTGGCTCAAACTATTTTATACGTAACATGAATACAGTAAGAGTTGCCTAAACTGACGAGCTTAAGGCGATAATAGCCACGCTTAGAGCCTGCCAATCTCCTGGGATTAGTGTTCGCAATAAGATATAACAAAGGTGGAGAGGACGCTGCCGTTCATCCTAACGATAAAACTGCTTAATCGCTTTTGTGCCGACAAAGATCGCATGTTTTTATTAATATCCTTAACTACAAAAGATTACCAGATGTTTTGTCTACTTATTACATTTTGATGAGATTTTCTATTTCCGTACCGCTTTCAATTATCTCGATCTACTTTTTTTTGTTTTCAGCTCCAAATACAGAGCGTTCGTGAATATTTAGGAAATATTTTCTTGCCCACGCAACCATTTCGTGGAATACCCAAAGTACATTGACCTTATTATTCTGTCTGGCGGTGGTAGCGGTGATCAGGGAGCTGTCTGATCGGGATCACCTTTAACCTCAGTTTAATTAGATCCGATTCGATCCCAAGCATTACTTCTTGTTACTTTCATTAAGAGCTGCAATTTCGACGACTGAAATCCAATAGGTAGCAGTATTGAAAACGTAAATTAAAAGTACGGGATTCTTTTAAAAGTAACGCTTATTTTCTGTGATTGCAAATTGACAAGGTTTCATAATCATGTCTCATCTAGAACATCATAAATGTATTATTATTTATTCCAATCAAGGCATCATACCAGGTAATTAATTTTAAACTATTCGATTTTTAAGTTTTTCCTTGAAATCACTGACATCGGTGAAGGAAAACATCGTGAGGAAAGCTGGACGTATATTTTACTTTTTTTTTACTTACGACGCAGACACGAGATTTTATGAGGCCTTTGAGACAACTTTTAGAACACCAAAATGAACGTGTCTACGAGTTTACAGCTTATTATCTTACATTCCGAGGCCTTTTTTTTTGCTTAAGTGGGACTATTTATATAAATTTGAAATCGCCAACCCGTCTTGCGCAAGCGCGGTGATCAATGCTCGTGGCTTCTCTACACGATAAGAGGGACAGTAATAGGCTGTTGTAATACGTTTTATATACTATTCTATTTAGATTTAGTTGATTCTGTTTTATCACAGCTTGTTTCAAGAACCTTTTACTTACTAATTTATAAGACAAGTTTTCTGTATGATCATTAAAGTTTTTTGTCTATCCGTTTAGGTATATCATGGTTTAGCTAGACCTCTTAGAAATCTATACGAGTTCAATAATGATAGGTGGCAATTCATACGAATGAATAGATGGTTTTATGATGAGATTGGAATCTTCTGTTCCCGACCAGATAACAAGTTTTATAGCTAAAATTAGTTTTCTTCATATTCACAATGTCTAAACCGGTGTCGTGTGACTCATTTTATCATAAAATTAATGACTGCGGCTATCCAACCTGTCTGATCCTCTCGAATATCGGTTATGGTTAAACGTAACTGTAAATAACTTGAATGCAGTGATATCAGGAACACGATTAAATATTTCAGTGGGCATACATTTGCTGATAGTTACAACGATATTAATTTGGTAAATTGAAATCTGTGAGGTTTAGCCTTAGGGTCCAAGAACATGATTAGGCAGCGCTGGATTCGAGTACCGTCTAAGATTAATTTGATAAAGGATGTAAATTCATTTAGGTGTTAGTATAGTGTCCTTTGCAAATGACAAAGGACACTATACAAACATGGAATAGCTGTAAAAGTTTTGCAATGGTTATGTTTGTATCAATTTGTCAATTCTTAATCAATGTTGGTTATTCTAAGCATTTTACTAATATTAAATAAGGTGACGTGATCAACTTTCTGTAAGAAAGAAAAAGTTGAAAAGAAAATTCTTATGACTAACCACTTAATAAATATAAGGAAAAACCTTGACCGATGTGCGGAATTCTGCAATTTTTCGTGATGGTGCCATCAAATCTTATGTCGTTTCAAAGATATTCGGCCAAATTCTACACTTCTTTATTTTATTGAACCTTCCTTGGATCAATTTTATTATTTTCTACGGATTCCGTTTTGTCATGATAATTGTATGTGAATATGTGATCACGATTCGTTGGCCATGATTTTTCTTAAGTTTAGTGTATAAAATGTATTTTACTGATGTCAGTAAAATATATTTTTTAAACAAGATACACAAAAATGTCCAATAACAATCCATTAAGCGACTTTTGCTTTACATTTATTTATTGTAAAATTATGTACAATTGTACATTTACAAGTTACTAAATAAACCTTAAATAATAATATGTACTAACTATGAATATAAAAAAACTTGATTTTCTGTTGATTAAGAATAAATTAAAAGTATAAATGTTTCCGATGTCAGACGCGTACTTTATCCTGGTACATATATATTATGTGAAACAATTTAGTTATTCCTATATCACTTGTATCTTGTATGTTATCCAAACTTGTTTTACATTAATATTAATTATTTCTTTGATCCCGTTACAAAGTCAAGGATATAATAATATGATTTTTAACCAGACGGTTTGCTCTACTTTTGCTTATTTAACTTTATACAACAGTTGTAACCTTGAATTCTTTTGACTTTATAAATGCGGTAAGAACTGGTATCATTTTAAAGTTTTTTTTTATCAAGTTGGTAATAAAATTTTATGGTCTAGTCGTTAGGATGATTTGGATTCCGTGTAGGATTAGACGAGAAAAAGTTCTGATTTATTTTTAAAATTCAGTTAGCTCAGGAGGGATGAACGTGAGACCCTCGTCTCACTAAATTTGAATTTTGCTTTGTTTCAAACACTGAATTAGATTTTAGTTTGGTCTAACTTTACTATTAAGCCACAAAAACTTCTAACCATGAATTTTATAAAGTTTGATTTGGAAACACTGTTAATTGTACTTGGATTGCAAATACATGAATGATAATCGAGGTTAAATTAAATTAATTTTAATTATAGTTGTTAACATTTTCATACCAACATAAAAAAATCTTACGAGGAATAACTGATTTCTGCACGACGATAATTATCGTCGTGCAGAATAAATAGTTTAAAACGGAAGTACATTGAATATTACTCAAGAAAACATAACCAAATACAGTAAGGTACACTTACCTACAGCAAGAACAGGATACGGAGGGTTAATATCTGTAGTAACCTTCATATGGTGCCTCCCACCTTAAGTCGCGAGAGAGCCATCGTCGATAAATAAGGGGTTAAAGGATCGCCCAAACACATTTAGGTTTCATGATAAAATATTTTATGGATAAAGAAATATTTGGAGGCTGTACGTGAGGGGCCGTGGAAAGCATTTTGTTGTTTATTGTGGTGACCTAACTTAAACTTTGTGCAGCTGTGTCAATGTTTAAATAATGTTAAAAGATGGGAATGGCGGAAGGGAGTGTCAGACTTCTTCTGACTAAAACCCATCCATGTTCCTTCTTCGCCCTTTGTGTTTAAGGGCCGTGGTATCTCTTTCAAACAGCCAAGGTTGCCCAAGGTTTGTACAGTTTTACTTGTGCATAAAGTTTTAATAAATAAATACTAAAGAGTCAAGGGCGGTTGGTACTGACTTTTACGGTCCAAGCAGACCCTAGTAAAAAGTTAAACGTGTGCAAGACCGGTACCTCTTGGAGACAGAACGTTTACACTACAAATATATCGTCGAATGAAAAAAGTTGCCAGATTAAAAACAAGTTATTTAAATTGGTGATTACAATGCACATGGTACGCCAGGGGATTTTCGTGTTTATTTCGCTTGCAATCCTTGCTTTTTATAAAATACTTTTTGTTCGTTTTTTCTTGAATCTCGATAGTGTTTATGCGATGAGTGGGTAATTCCCTGGGATAACCCAGGTTTATAGCAAGTGCTACAGCTTTGAGATAATTATAGCAGTCATTTAACTTGGCAGGTTAAGGTAGCGTATAAGTACCATTTCGCTGCCATGCTTTGCTATGCTACCTTACTAACAAGATACTTCTTTATCTGTGTTGTCAATTTATACTCGATAAATTATACTTCAGGGATGGAAAATTTCATAAAGATCAAACTTGCAAAACTAGAAAATGAAAGTAACTACTTATCTACTTGAATATCTTTGAGTAAATTCTAGGGCAGTGAACTCGTCCTGCGGACATTGCTATAGACCGACCGCTTTAATGAGTCCTCGCGAAGGTATCAATTTAAATGGAATATTCTGAAGGTTGATCACGTATTGGTTCAATTAGTATCGTAATACCTACGTGGATTATGGTTATTTTAAATCAAATAACCTGTGGGATATTGTTAGGTCTTTGTGGACGCTTAATGTGCCTTTGATGGGGCAAGGCGGAGGACTTATTAAAGCGGTCGCTCTATAGTTATATTTGCATTTCTAATCAAATCTCAGCGAAATCATAAATTATCTCCATAGAGCGTTATGAACTTGAGATTCGAGTTCTTCTAAAAATAATACAAATTGGTTAAATTGATTCAAAACAAGTTATATCGATTTATTCAATAGTTTTTGTGTCTTGTAATCATTCACATCGGCCATCGAACTAAGTAGGTATGTTTAGGTGTGATATCCAAATTAAACTTAAAATTACTGAAGGAATGAAATTATTTATTCTGTTGCTTGGATTTTTAGCTGAAGTCATATTATGTTACAATCTGGTTATTGTAGCCATTTCCTCTCTGTATTCTGTACAACAGTATGATTTTTCAGCACATTATTCCGTATCTGCCTATCCCCATAATAAAAAGGCGTGAGTTATCTAATTCCGTATTCAAAATTGCTAAAACGTGGACCTCCCGATAGCCGTTACTTTTAATGAATAAACGACTACTGTCATGAATAATAAATTAATAATTAAAAAGCCTACAAATCTATAATGTAACAGAACAACATGAGAGCCTTGTTAAACGCTCAGAAAGAAAAACTTACAGCACGAACTTGCTGAAAACAATACTTACCTAAAATATTGAATAAAAATCTTAAATTCATCTACTCACGTTAATTCATGAAACATACGCCCTACACTAGAACGGATTGGGTTTAGAAACTTGAAGACGATAGTTCCTTATACACCGAAAGCGAGTACTAAGCCCCTTAAACCCTTGAGGACTCGCCTACGGCGACTTTTTGTAGCGATGCTGTCGCGTATGTGTATCGATACAGCCGCGATGCTGTCGCGCGACAGTATCGCTACAAAAAGTCGCCGTGGGCGTTGTAAGGTTTAAAAGGTAACAGGTAAAGAGGTTCGTCATTTTCGTCTATGGGAAATCGCAAGTTTTCCAATAATATTGGGCGCATAATGTGTTTTCACTGCTGTCTAGAATAACAAACGTAATATTTACAAACATTATGTTATCTTTGCAGCCTCGTTATAGTGTCGTTTATTGTGCGACCAACATATTACAACGTCATAACCGTTTTACTATCCAACGTGGCTCCTTTTATTGTCCGAACTACAAAGGGATATTAAAATCGGAAATTATTTGTATTGTAAAACAATGGAGTCGTAATATTGACATTTATGATATTTGATTAGTATGTAAGTATTACCTATTATTGCCAGTTCTTGCAGTGAAATAATTATTAAATTATTATTTTTCCTTCATGTGTCAAAGGAAGTAGAGAAACAAACAAGAAATTTTAATTATTCTACTCTTAATAATAGACTCTTTTGAATAGATTTAAATAAATCAAATTAAGACAACATTGAATATACAAGACAGCATTTCCGTATTCAGATTGAATTGGGTTCTTTTATTTAAACTTTAGTAGTTTTCCACAATGAACTTACAGTTTAGTAATTCGCGCTTTTTATGTAACAAAATGACCTTTTACGTGTAATCATTACTCATAATGTTATGGCAACAGGGCAGTGGCGAAGAGTGAAAGTTTTGACAAGGGTACAGTATGTGCAATAATTCAGACACAAGTAATTAACGTGTTTTGTTTAGGACTTCGAAAATTATTGTGTAATATCCGCCCTTCGCTACTGATACGGAATCTGTACTGCTTAAATATAGGTCTTTTACTATGAAATTGCCGTTTTTTTCTCAAATTTTGTTCTGTTTGGAATTTTGACGTATAGTTATATTTTTCCTAATTCCATTTTTATTGGATTAATTGTTAAATTACGTACCTTTTAGAATTTAAAAACCGTACTAGGAGTTGCATATTACTTCATAGGGCTGTGTGTCAAAACACCTGTTTCAATGTGCCGTCGGTTTCACTACTTCAAGTAGGTATGTTTTTGTCATAGATTGTGTTTTGAGAATTTAAGATACGCAGTGAAGCGTAGCTTTTTTCACTCTATAGTTTGCAATTGCATCATACATAATCGGTTCAGACGTTTCCAATAAAAAAAATGTGAGTATGGAAAAATCACTTTTCACGAAATTGTCCATACAAACCGGCCAATTTCTTACTTTGACTCCTAATAAGAAATACTTTAAAATATAATAGATCTTACATTGGCTGTTAAGGCACCATCACACTGCGATGGCCAGTTAGTTGCTTTGAAGTTTTCCGCTGTTTCATCAACAAGATCAAGGTAAATCATACCGGAAACGATTTTTAATAACGCTAAAGGAAGATTTTTTGATATACACGTATCACTTTACCTATTTTTAAATACTTTGTCCTTAAAATAGAATTTCCCCATATCATCGTGGGTGTGTTTACAGTCACACGTTTGACTTTTTTATCGGCAACTTACTACAGGATCAAATAAATAATAACAAGGTAACGAAACGTAAATAAATCTAAGTGCCCGACACGTAGGTGGTTTTGTTATCCAAAAGGTCAAAATCTACTTTCGATCTTATATCAAAGCCGTAAGTAAACACCAATACATCCGGCTATTGATTTTTGACAACATCTTTGAGAGTAGATTGAAACTACAAATTGGCCTTCCAACCAAGTTAACGGAACTTATACTGTCACTTACGGGATATCTTCCGTCATTATCTTCTGATTATAAACAATCACGGAAGATATCCCGTAAGTGACAGTATAAGTTTAGTTGTACACCGTGAAAGCTTAAAACAGTGGTCAGTTTAACGGAATCTTAAAGGCTAAAACATAATTTTTAAAAGAAAATAAAACCACTTTATTTTTTGAAGCAGTACCTGTATTTTATTAAAATTTTGAGACGTAGATGGGCAGAATGAACTCAATGAACATGAATCTATACAATCTTCCTTACTGGAATACAATTTTTTTTTTATTCGGTGATTATTTTAAGGGTTATAGCATTAAGGGAATCACATTTGACTAAAAGAGTAATGAATATAAATGTTGATGGATCCAGAGGGAGAGGAAGACCAAAGAAAAGATGGATGGATTGTGTGTGGAATGATATGAAGGGAAAAGGAGTAAATGATAGTGTGACGAATGACAGGGGAGAATGGAAGAAAAAACGTGTTGTGCCGATCCCAAATAACATGGGACAAGGGCAGGAAGATGATGATGATGATTAATTTAAGGGTTCCAGTAACTCTGATTTGCCACAGGAATTTTTACCTTAGGTTCCCTGTTTGATTTAACACTGTTGCAAACTTCATAGAGACAACACGAACATTACCTGAGGTTTATGATAAACGATATTGCTAATCATACACATCCGACCTTTAGTAAAAACTAATAGAATATTCATGAATTATTTTTGTTTTACTCGTATATCCTACAAGAAAATCGTTAGGGTTGTACTTGTAGTATTCCCAGACGGATTTTTAAATATCAGAGAGGTACTATTCTACTATGCTGATCTCTAGAGCGTTGCCATCAAACGACTAGGTTCTGTGGAATTTAAAATTACTTTTTTATACTATATAACTGGTTAGAAGAAGTGGGTAAACCTACTGTTATCCGGGTCAACTTATTTTTATCCACCACATTTTCAACTACTTTTTTCGAAGAAACGACTTAATAAGAAAAATTGATTACGTCACGTGTGTCCACCCCACCAACCAAGTTAATCGCGTTCTGATCAGTAATTTGGTCGTGTTAACGGCCAATTAGTGAGTGACCTTCAAGATGTTTACGTGCACTAAGCCACAATGAGTTAAATAAAACAGTATTATGTAGCAGTATGACCATATCGCATTCACGCTCCATAGTCATCTAAAGGTATCATTTTATATATTTACGCCAGTAATAATGTACTTATAATTGTGTAAATTAAATACAAATGGACACACGAACTAGTTACGCGCAGGACTTTAACCCCTGCCTCAGTATTTTTATTTTATAGGGGTTTATGTTAATACCTGATGTAAACAAGTTTTTCTTGTTCACAGGTAAAATGACATTGCCAGCGCCCCCGAGCATCGACGAGTATGAGGACCCGTTCGTGATGAATACAACGAACGTGACAAGCCACCCCGCGGCCTACGACGAGCAGTACGCGCTGGACCTGGTGGTGCCGCTCACCGTCACCTACGTCGTCATCTTCGTGGCCGGCATCCTCGGCAACACCAGCACCTGCGTCGTCATCGCGCGGAACCGCTCCATGCACACCGCCACCAACTTCTACCTGTTCAGTTTGGCCATCTCAGATCTCATATTGTTAGTGTGTGGCTTACCGTTCGAAGTGCACAGATTGTGGAACCCGGACACGTACCCGCTGGGCGAGGCGCACTGCATCGCCATCGGCCTGGCGTCAGAGACGTCAGCCAACGCGACAGTGTTGACAATCACGGCGTTCACGGTGGAGCGCTACATAGCGATATGTCGGCCCTTCATGTCGCACACCATGTCGAAGTTGTCGAGGGCTGTGCGGTTTATAATAGCGATATGGGTGTTCGCGTTGTGTACGGCGGTGCCGCAAGCGATGCAGTTCGGTATAGTGTCGTATGTGGATAATGGGCAGAATGTGAGCGCGTGTACAGTGAAGGGTGTGGGTGTACATCAAGTGTTCGTTATATCTAGTTTCGTGTTCTTCGTGGTGCCTATGTCGATGATAACAGTGTTGTACGCGTTGATAGGCATTAAGTTGCGGACCTCTCGAGTGTTGCATCCCGTGAAGAAGCTCTCGGTGGACAGTAATGAGAGAGCGAGTGGGCAGATGCAGTACAGGAACGGTGCATCACAGAGAAGAGTCATCAGAATGCTCGGTAAGTTCTAACACAAACACAGTTTTAGCAAAAGGCTTCAAGTATGTTAATGAGATTATTAACAAAATGGAGCGAACATTTCCCTCTTTAAGTTAGTTTAAGTACTTACCCATCCATACTTAATAGGTCCACTTTCAAACTCTACTTATACTTAGTTATTTTAAAGCGAAAGCGAAGTTTAGTTCTTAAAGAAGATCGGCTGAATGGGGCTCTCTTATTTCAAAACCGTTCAAAAAGAAGATAGGGTTCATTGGATGACAATTCCTGAATTAAAAATGATTGATATTGAGATAAGAATCGAAGGATAAGAATGCAGTTAAAATTTGGTTACAAGCCTGCATAATATCATGACATTAGCATTGAACTACTGACCTAGGCGTCCATCTAATAACATTGAAAATGCCTGGATGTTAGATAATATTCTCTTTTCCAACCTTGATTCGAAATATGTTTATATATGTATTTAGTTCAACCACGTAGGCATTTGTTTCGCAAATCAGTTTGTTCAGGACATAATGCAGTGTAGTCTAACTGGGGAAGGATAGGATAAGATACTTGGTACCCATAGTGTAAGGCTAGTTATATTTTCTATAGATTTGAAACCCTTTCATAAAAAATTGAGTAAAGACTGGAATTTAGAGAGGTACCATAGGTTTATGAAGTAAAATAACAAAAAATATTGACTTCTAAAATAACTGCTGGTAGGTGGAATTAATATTCGGGACTAGAAAACTACCCAATTCACTTGTTGAAAATTGTAATGAATTTTTTCAAGTAATAAGTTCTATTGTCTAAACGTTTAATATTCCGACTATAATGAATAATTAACAAGTGTAGTGACCGCACTGGGCAAATTAAAATTTCTAATTTATTTGTCTACGCATCAAATAAATTATTTAAACCTACATTTTGGTACTACCTACGGATTTTAGGCAAGTAAATTACCTATCTGAAACGCGAGCGGCCATTTGTTCCAGGCGTAAAGATTAGTTAAATGTCCCTGACGATGGACGCATCTGCGAATAATTAGACTAAACAATAACTTATACTCTCGAACCATTAAAGAAAGAAAGAAGAAAGTTTATTTGACGTCAGTTCATCAAGCACACATAATAAAAAAAAAGATACAAAAAAAAATTACACACACTAACTAGTTATTCATTATAATAAATAACGTGGTTTTGGCTGCTATAGTAACAGATTGTTGAGAATCCGCTAAAGGATTAAATTAAACTGATCAGACATATCCCTAGAGTGAAACGACCTAAAATGTATTAAATTATATCACACAGAAATCACATTTCCTTTTCCGTAGTTTTGTTTTCTTCCTTTCCCAGGGGTAACTAAGTCAAAAAGGGAAATAATTAGGAAATCAAGTAGAATTTGTAGGAATGACCGAATGAACCCAAATCGTCGATAAATTGTATTAGTTGCGGTTCATTTCGTGGACGACTGTACCATTATTTGCTCATCTACCCTTTTACGGGAAAACTACTTTACTGTGTACCTACGTTTATGTTGATATTTGAGTGGTACTTACTTCCATATCAAAGGGCTTGAATGAAAATATGTTTACGTATGATTATTAAAGTTTACACGGAATTATTAAACCAAAAAATATATTTCGTGGTGCTCAAACTTTTCCATGTTCAAAAGGTTAGAATTTTAAATGTTTTATATGGGGTATTTACAGTATGTGTGAGCGCCTAAGGGAACGATTAAGATCCCTGTTCAAACGCGTTTTATAATCAAGCTGAATTTGTGGCAGAAAACGTTTAACTTTTAAAGCTAAAGAAAATGTTCTGCAACATTTTCGTTCCCCAATTCATAATCATATCTTAAATAATCTTTATTTTGCCAAAAGAATAACAACATTACAAAAAATTTTACACGAGTACTTATTTTCTATGAAGTTAAAGGATAAGATACCCAATTATATAGTTGCTCAGTACACACTAATAAATTCTGGTTGTTCAAAACCGATTCACGCCGACCCCCGTACTAATTATAAACTGTATTACGGTGGGACAGGTTTCCTTGTTCTCAGTTCACAATATATAAGCCGTTTTGAGAGAAGAATTGGTTTGTCGAATTTCAGACGACAATAATAAAAAGCTGAAACCTACATTATAAAGTCTTATTCCATTTTTACTGAGATTCACACGTTCATGAAAGTATAAGACGTTATTGTTTAAGTAAAATGTAAGAGTAAGAAGGTGTCTAATAAAACCGACAATGTGACAGGCTTCCAGACCAGACTAGGACCTAATGACATAGTAAAGAGGACCCACTAGACCTAAGAGGATTAGGGTCGCACCTATTTCTATTTTAGTACCTATAACTTACTATTGGTAATACTGTACAGTACTTTTGAAAAGGAAAATTGATGGTCTTCACGTGATCGGGAGGGATCCGATATTTTAGAACGGTGGACCAAAGAGCCAACTCATATTCCAAATTTATTCAGTTACATACTAACTAGCTTAAAGTATGTACATATTCATCTAATCATAACTTTATTGAAATTTTGCGATCGTTTTTGCTCATTCAAGCACAATTAATTTGTAATTTTAGTGAAGGGAACCGTCCCAGCTAAAAATAAACCCGTAGCTGAAGCCAAACAATTCAGAAAATTGGTGGAAATGTTCCTCTAGAAGTTGATTATAAATTCGTTTGTAGATGACTATAGTCGGCTCTTCAGTCACCTTGGTTTAATTGTGTACACACATCACACAAGTGGGACAATTGGATTTAAACTGGTGAATGATATTTCCCGCCTTGTGTAAGATAAACATTATGACGTTTTCAGCTGTTTTCAGCAGCTTTTAAACTTTCGTGTTATATTGTAGGTCGACTAATATTTACGATGTTCTATCCAACGCTGTAGAATAAAAGTTCTAGTGAACGCTGCCAACTATGAATATTAAAAAACACAATACCCTTTTTTGCACTTGCGTAAAAACAGCCACAAAACGCTACATAGTTAGGTGTTTACTTCTAAAAAATATGTCTCAGAAAAGTCTTTCTTTTTTAAAGATTGTCCTAGATTTATTCTATTCAACTTTTAATTAAATTAGTTTATCTTACTTCAACTTTCAAGACGAATGTCTTCAAATCTCTAACTACTCCTAAAAATGGGATCTTGCTGTTTTTTACATTGTGGTGTACCAATCATTTTGTTTCGGAGTGTTTTATAGGTAATTAATTACAGAGAGAAAAAACTATGAATTGAATAAATTGATCAGTTTAATTGGTCTATTTGCAGTCATTAAGTTTGATGGTTTCAGCCGTTAAGTTTGTGAATTACAGCTATAAAACAAAACAATTTGGTGTAGGTTAGGTATGTAGCACTAGCGATTGTGGGTGTATTTAATAGAATGGAAGTTGGACTCGTAAGACCGATTTGAATATGAAATTGTTGAGTCTGCAGACTTCAATGAAATGCAAGAGAATATTAAATATAACTTTCGAGGACTTGCAGTAATTTCCAAGAGTTTTGAAGCTTGTCTTTATGTAATACTGGCGACCTCCTCTGCTTCACGTGGTTGCAATGACGCCATGTGAAACATAGATATTTGTGTGTTGTGTTTTAATTACATTTGATTATATTCTACAATATAATAGAATATAATCAATTTGAATGCTGTTTGCTCTACAATTTAGAGCATATTGTAGTGCAAACAGCATTTAAATCCATTGAGTTGTTTATAGGTGCTAAACAAGTCTGTGTGACTAGACGCCTAGACCAACACGAGAAGCAACTTTGTATTGCGTTATGGATTATCTTTTACATCGTTGTGAATTTTGATTCAAGTTAGAGTCAGATAGGCTGTAGCTAAAAGGGGCTACTTTTATTATGTTGAAAAGCCATCAGGTGCGCTAATTAATTTATCTCGGCTAGCAGGCGGTCCCTTGACCGCAGTTAGTTGGCAGTGATTTATCACAGATTTTACGAAACACTCACTCATTCTTATGGTATGAATTCTATGAGAAATACATGCAATAAAGTACAGTACAGTAGTAGTAGTGTAGTATAGTATATAATATTGTATTTTGTGCA
The DNA here is from genome assembly GCA_963082995.1 of Noctua comes. NCBI lineage: Eukaryota > Metazoa > Arthropoda > Insecta > Lepidoptera > Noctuidae > Noctua > Noctua comes. The sequence goes on from OY720277.1 coordinate 6,827,122, forward strand.
CATAAATAAATAAAAAATAATATCCATACATTCATTCATGGCTTTACAAACAAAAACCTATTTGATTTAGCTACACCATATCGTTACTCACGTTAATAAAATAGAAAAGTGTTAAAAAAATTAAAATGTAACGTGCTAATGTCACATTTAAAAGCTTTAATAAAATAAGTTAATAAAAGCGTGTTAAGATAAAATATTTCTAAATAAAGTAACGTGTTTATGTAACGAAAACGTAATATGTGCAGACGGTTAGAACGCGTGGCGTTAACGGCACGCGCTGCGTGAAAACATGTCAAACGCGAGTGATTGACACGCGAGTGCGAGTGCGTGCCGTCAATCCGTCATAACATCCATCATTTGTATGTTTTCTTTCAAAATAGGTCGATCTGTGATGTAAACTACACATTACCTTCTGTTGGGAGGAATGACATTTAGGTAAATATACACTTCAGCCAACTTATCTGTGCAGGCGAGAAAACACAGAAAATAAGTGTACGAGTTTGAAATAACGATGCATTTTTTCTTGACAAGCAACGCCACCTCGAATTGCACACTTAAAGTGGTCATATACGTACCTACAACTGACGGGACAACGTGAAATAAAACATAATGTACTTGCAAGAGTTAATTGGGGCTTGTACTAACAGCAGCCGGTACAAGTGTAACGTGTCAGTCTTGGCAATTATGTTATTTTGTTTTAATGTGATACACTGATTCAATTATTTCTATAGCATTTCTATAGTATCATAAATATCTTTGGCTGAAAATAATCACTTCAATAGTGAAATGAGTCGGTGTCGACAAGTGACCCCTCGCTCCCCAGTCTGTCTGTCTGTATTTTAAACTGTTTTTAACTTGAAGCTTAGCTTAGCTTAGTTGTTGCTTAGCCTTTTCCCAATTATGATGGTTCCCAGTGGATTCCCAACTATGGAGTCAGCTTCCAGTCTACCCGGATGCAGCTGAATGGCATTATTTTAAAGTTAAAGTGAAGATATAAATCTGATATACGCGAGCCTCTTTGTTTTTGTTTCCGTACATTCTAGAGTTTCACTTTGATAACTTCAAAATTGGCTTTTGCTTTCCACCCAGCTCTCCTTTACATCCAATATTGCACCAATAACAAGAATGCAAACAAAAATGAAATCTGGAATTCGGAAACAAACGGAATCAAATAAAATTTTATGTGACATGGCATTTTTTAGTTTTCAATACAGAGTTGCTTTTGTCTTTGAATTTTGTATTTTGAAGCCAGGATAACGACTATGATACATGGTTCAAATGGAATGTAGCTGTAATATTTTGTTAGCGACAATGGAAAATGGAAATAAACAAGCACTTTTTCCTGTAAAATGGAAAATTTCTAGTTGCTAACTGGCACGCCAAACTGATTGTGCCATACCTAGTCTTAATAATATGTAAATATGTATGGAATTTAGTTCACTGTTCATATTAGGTATACAATTTAAATAACATATTTTTATGCATATGCGTGACATTTGGCCGGGAAACTGAAATTAATTCAGCGACTTTATTTTCATTGACTTTATGCAAAAAATCGTTTATGTAGCGTATTTTTTTGTTTATTTTAATACATATTACATAGATTTAAACCAAGGAGGATTGTGATAAAATCAGATAACATTTCGTTGCTAGGTTAAAGAGTTTCGGGTCTGATTGAGTTAGTTTTCCTGTTTCACGTTATTGGGGCAAAACGAGAAGAGAAAATTCCACTGTTCGTGTATATCCGCCATTACTTTCCAAAAGCAAAAATATGGGGGTAGGTACTTTACATTGGCCAATAATTTCCCAAATTAAAGATGTGTTTTAAGGTCAGTTTTTGTGCATGTATTTTTAGGAAAACTACGTATATACCCGTCGAAATAAGTCCTTTAATCATTATACAGTGAAAGAAAGAAAAAAAAAGAAAATAAAAACACTGGGTACACTCATTTCACGTTTCGTGTTTACTGTTGTGCGTATAATAAACAAATGGCACCGAGTGTAGCTTTTTATGTACACTAATATTATAAAGAGGTTCTATTTTTGTATGTTTTGTAACGAATAAACTCAAAAACGACTGGACCGATTTCACAAATTCTTTCACCATTAGAAAGCTAAATTATCAGGAAGTAACACTGGCTATAAATTGTATTTATGTCATGCAAATTAGCTGAGCTATCACAATTTCTGCGGACGAAGTCGCAGTCGAAGTGCTAGTGTTATAATATAATGGGTTGAAGTCTACGTCCATTAAAAATTTAAAAAAATATGCGGCTTATTTGTTGTTGTTCTATTTGTTTTCTAAAATAAAGAAGTCTTTGCACACGAAAAATATATACTTTCATCGTAATTTATAAACGTACGTATAAAGAGGAAATTAATGCGGTAAGTTATTGTACTCGGGCATTGAATTAGAATTAGCTTACTGGGAAATCTTACCTATATTAAAATAACTTTTCGGACGTGCTTCTCTTTAGTTTGTTTGGCAATAAATCCAAAATACACATTAATGAACCACGGATAAACAGACAACTAATTTAACTTGAGGTAAGCACGATGGCCCATCAAGCTATACAAAACCAGTTTATGCGGATCTCTCATTGTACAGAAAATCTATACAAAGCGAGGCCAAGCTATAATGTACAGCTTCATGTGCCGCCGTGTGTACAAGACTCGAGGTCGCTACAAATTAAGCTAATAACAAGAGAACCAACAACCAACAGTAATTTTACTTATTATAATATGCAGATTTTACGACCATAATGATTGTTTACGACATTTTCCATATTCATACTGTTATTTATGAACGGTTGCAGCCAGTTTCAAGTTTCGTCTTTATTTGGCTCAATAATTGTGCGTCTGTAGAATGTCTGCACTCAGGGTCATGAGGTCGATTCCCGCGTCGACAGAAGCAACGATTAAATTGTTTCGAGCCATATAAACTATACAGCTTGATTACCATGGTCCATGTGACCATATTTGATTTATGATTTTAGTTTGAATTTAAATTTTTATACATAAGCGTGTAGCGCGAAGTGTAACGTTATCACAGTATTCACCAACAGGCTTTCCTCTTGTTTTCGACTAATATTACTAATGGTTATCCATTACTTATTTTCGCGGTTCGATTTTTTTACTAATGGTTATCCATTAGTAATATTAGTCGAAAACAAAAAGAGTATTAGGGATCCTAGCCGGTAGTGTTCCATAGTTTCTGACTACCATGTGAGAAAGGCGTGAGTATTACAGGGTCAGGATCAGTTACAGGGTGTAAACCGACCCTTCACATAGCCGTCAACCAAGCATTCTGTACATCAAACTAAGTAACTTTTCGCAAAAATTATTGCTGGGAATCCACTTTTTTTTTTGGGGTGAAAAATCACGTTTAGGTACGGTAGGACTCGATGGAAAGCACTCAAAGCATTGTGCTGATGGATGGATTGAATAGTACGGGGGTCGTGGAGGTGTATAAAGTAAAAATCTTACATTAAAAACATGTATTTAAAAAAAAGACTTGTGAAAAAGTTGGAACTTTGACCCCCAATATCTCCGTAACTAGAAAGTTCCCTGGTATGGTCTAGAACAAAAGACGGGGAGAACAAGGGCCTTTCGGCTATGTTAAGGGTCTATTTACACCCTTTATGTATTGCCATTGGGTTTTCTCGCAAAAACTTAACGCTGTTAAGGTTTGGTTTCAATCGTTTACATCTCGTTTCAGGCTCTTATTTTGCCTGACTCCATCATACTCACGGGGTGCGCGTGCTGTTCGATTTTTTTATTTGTGTCCTGATTTTCTTGTTTCTCTCGTACATAATATTTGGTAGTTTAAACAGTGCTCTGCAAGGCAGTCAATCGGGGCACTTTTTAATTTGGTTTTAAAATTAAAAATTAATCGTAAGCTTATCTATGTATGTATCGGTTCAATGATTGGATTATTATCAAGTTTTTATTTTCTATATTATTCTAGTATTCGAAGCCCCTAATTTCCTGTAGGTACTGGTTTGAACGTTATTATACGTTTTAGTTTTGGAATTCGAGTCACGTAGTTATGGCGTTTTTGTTTTTAATGACATTCGACGAGTTTTCTTGATTATAGACGCGAGAACGAAGCATGCGCATAAAAACTTAGTGAAAAAGGTGATTATAGTGGGTTTTTGCTATATTTGTTTTTAGAAGATACTAATTTTAGTTATACTGGTCCCAAAAGTCGTATTTTTGGTGGTTGCGCCTACGCTACGCCAAAGCCCGTTTGAAATAAATTAAGTAATTCAATGTTTTTATTTAATTTTTTAACTTGTTCTACACTAACAGAAACATAGGAGTGTATGGAACACAAAGCACTGATTATTTCCTTTCAGCAAACCAGCGGGAGAATTTAATGACTAGGAATGCGGAGACAACAGAACTAACAGAGTTTACTCCGATACACACTGATATTATTCTTACTTACCTGTATATAAAGTTCATAATCTAATTTAGTATGTTCTGCTTGGATATCCTCAAGCAACAAAGGAAGATGATTTTGTCCAGAAAAAAATAGACTGAGATCTATAAACGTTACAAACAGTTGTGCGACAGACTCAGGAATAGCCAATAAAAGGTCTAAGTAAGTTTAAAGACGACGTTACACACTAAAATCACGTTCAGAACGTTCTTGAATTTTCGTTGGAATGCACCGGTTACATCACTCATCCATCTTGTTTTTGGTTACATAAGGATATAATAATATTATCACTCTATTAAAGATCAACCAAGCTTATCTTTGAATCGGGCACGCCGCAATCGCGGCGGTAAGACCCCTCTTTGAGGAGTGGCTGGATAGGCGTCACGGCGTCCTGACCTACCGCATGACGCAGGTCCTCACCGGACACGGAAGCTTCGGGAGGTACCTGTGTCTGATGGGGAAGGAGGAAACGCCTGGGTGTCACCACTGCGAGGACCGCCCGGAGGACACGGTGGAGCATACGGTGCAGGACTGCCCCGCTTGGGCAGGGCACCGCCGTGTCCTCACGGCGGCGATAGGCGGAGACCTCTCGCGCCCGGCATTGGTCGAGGCCATGCTGCGGGGCGAGACGGAGTGGGAAGCGGTCGCCTCCTTCTGCGAAGCAGTCATGCTCGCGAAGGAGGAGGCGGGCCGCGTGAGGGAGAGGACAGCGTCCTCCCTCCACACCAGCCGCAGTGGTAGACGCCCACGGCGCCGGACGTCGGCAGACGATCTCCGGCCACCGTAGGCGCGGGCATGCGGGCGGCGAGTAATGGGCGACTCGCTGTCCGACCATGGACCATGCCCGGGTCGACGGCGCGTTGTGTTCCACGCGCGCCTCAAAGAGTGTCAGCATAATGACGGGGCCCCCCTCTAGAGGGCCAAAGCCTGCCGGGGTCGCGGGACTCATAGAATTACCGTGACCCTGGAACATAAAGGGCTACTGAAGGACACCGTGGATTTTAGTCAGTACAAGTCTGACAGTCCCTCCCACTCTGCCCTGGGTGGGAGGACTCATTTGATGATTTTACCACGATAAAAAAAAAAAAAAAAAAAAAAAAAGCTTATCTTTGAATCTAAATTAAAGCTTTATTTTAAGTATTACCAAAAAAAAAGTCTAGGTAGCTAAGCTACTAATTATAAATTGATAGCAAATGGGATTATGTTTCTTGAATAATTTGATTCTATCTTTTATACTGCAATAATATATTCTTCACACTGTTCTCGAGTCAATCAATGTAGATATTGTATCTTCAAAGACGCGTGTGCTTTGAATACTATTTAATTTAAGCTCTTTTAAGACAATTTCATTGATTGATTTTGTCGTAGTTTTTTTTAAAGAAATCTCCGCTACTAGTTAGTAGTAGTAGTAGAGCTATTCAGTTGTTCATGAAACAACTGTACACTACGATTCCTTCTACTAATTTAGAATTGGTAGGAATTTTACAAACAAACAGACGTCATCTGAACATCAATTGATTCAAAATAACCGCAAATCGTGCATGAGTAAACAAAACAATGTTGGTGATGATGTAAACTGAACATTTGTTATTGAATACTAAAGTTTTATACCCGTCTGATGAGGCTGGTTCACGTGAAACCTCGACAAACAAACACTTTAATGTTATCATAATATATGTTTGTACTCGTTTTTCCCTGAATTGAATTAACGAACTAAACTACCAACTATCTAGCCATTTGCTTTGTGTTCTAGCTAGATCAATTTACTAGAAACATTTCAAACTTCGATTAATAAACAATAAAACCCAGTTGAGGCGGAACGACAACAATGAGTATTCATGTTCTCAGAACGCGTAACATCGAGGAAATAACTCCAGCCTTCGAGCACAATCTCATTAGTTTTTTAATCTCCAGCGCCTATAGGAACCTTAGTATTAAATCTGTCACCCCGCAGAGATTCTTTCTCCAATAATATTGACCTTATTTCCTGTTATATTAAGATTAAAGGGCCACTCCGTAGTGTAAACATTGTTTTTCCTCCAGTTGCTGTGGCGCTGTCATTCTTCATTTGCTGGGCACCCTTCCACGTGCAAAGACTGCTGGCTATCTACGGAAAAAGTTTGGAACACCCTTCAGATACCTTCTACCTGGTAAACTTTGAATTTTATACCATTTACGAAATAAGATTAAACTTTTGTAAAGTTGGCAAGCGCGAAGCATTTTTGGACACGAGTTTCAAAAATAAGATTTTTCCGAGATTATTCTAGTCTTTTTTATTTGAATTTGTAACTTCTTGTCTTTTAAGAAAACTGATAAGGCGAACAATTTACAATCTTAAATAGAAACAAAGAGTTTGTATATCCCTGAACAAATTGTACTTCCCATTCGTTTAAGATTTGTCAGATTTTGGAATATTTATGATATTGATATTTATTGTTTTGCGTTTGTTTTATGTGCAGGTCTACATCGTGCTCACGTTTTTATCGGGGGTGCTTTATTTCCTGTCGACCGCCATCAACCCCTTCCTCTACAACATCATGTCGAATAAGTTCAGAAACGCCTTCAAGGTAAGATTTTGTTACATTTTATGATTGATCTACTTTTATTGTTACCTCACAGGACCGCATTTTTCATTTTACAACCGTCTTTGTTGTTTAAAACCTTTCATAACATTTTGTTTTTAAAGTATTCTCAAGGGTGTAATATTACATTATAATGATGAAGCATGTCGACCTCTTTGCACTTCGTTTGTAGTTTGAAACAACTTGATCACTTAGAATTCGGAAAACCCCGGAATTTAAACGCGATTTTCCGCTAAGCTAAAAGTTGAAAATTTACGGCATTTTATGGTTTTATCTGCAGTATTCAGACCAGCAGCCGGCTGAGTGAGCACAAACAAAATAAAAAACAAACTGCAACATTGTGTTCTATCTATACTACACGCATTCCGCATAGAAAATGCTAATATCAGCTGATTCCTATTCCACTCCAAAGAAATAAGATACGGTGGGTCGGTGGTGGTGGTACATGATTTCACCATTTTATTATACATACCCTTAGGTGCGGAGACATATTAAATTCATAGTGCCAAAAGTAAACAGACAGACCGAGTGAATCCGTTTTGTTATTGGTCTGCGGTATTTACAGTAATTTGGTTTGTTTATCGATGTCGGGTCTCTTCGGAGCACAGCTTCTCGTAAACAATGGCGATAATTGGATGTCCCATCATTATCACTCAGTTCTTTTATTTGTATTAGATATAGCATTTTCACGAGCCGCTGATATCAATTAATTTCAGGAAATGACTGAAAAAATACTCTTGCTTGTTTTGGGTCAGTTTCACAGAAACCGTCTTGTTTTCCTTATTTGATCGGCTCCTTCAACCTGATATTATAAGTTTGTGAAATGATGTGGAACACGTCCGAATTTGGGACGGGTAGAACCTATATGGACCGTTACCCTTTGAATATTACGTATTCTGATTCGATTATACTGCTTGCTCTCCATCCTGCCAGCACATGAATTGATTGAGAGCTCTGTTCTCACCCACTGGTAGCAATTCCTGAACCCTTTGATAGCCAATCATTTCTATTGCGTTATTTTGGTTTCCGAGTAAAATGTTCAACGAAATGAAGCTATGTATTTGAGTGTTTTATGAAATAATAAAAGGAATTACGACTCTGGGTGTAACAAAATTAGGGTCCTTTTCACTAAATTCAAATATCCTCAATAAAGCAGAGGCTGGGCATATAGGCTACAGATCTGAAGATTACGTACACTCCCGTGCTTATATTCACCATCTTGGCTCATTTTCTCGTTGACCCTACACAACTTGCGCCCAGAGATAAGAAGCTTTGGGAATTTAACTCGCTAAATACATACAACAGATTGTACTTGGTTTAGTCTTAAGAAAGTGGAAATTTGAATGGGACGATTATGAAACAAAATGGTAGATAATATTCATTAATTTATTCAAAACGAATCAGAAACAAACATAAAAGCACTCGAATTAAGTACCTACTTTTCGGGGCTTGGTACAGTTAGGTTTGAACTGGGCAGAATAATAATTCATAAACATCAATCAAATGCAGACTGGGCGTTGTCCCTGTTGTTTCACACGTAAATCTCTCACCAAGAGTAGTATCTTTTCAATCATTATTTTTAAAGTTATAACAATTTCAACTCATTAGTCGCAAGCACTGCTGAGCATGAAGTCCTGGTTTCGATTGCCAGATGGACAATGTGTTACTGCGTTTTTGGATTAGTAATTTCTCAATAACAGCCAAAAAATGTGGATTTGTGCCCGGTTGATGGAATAGCTTTGCCTCTAATTACTTGGGACTTAAACATACCAAGTAATTTCGATTACTTGGGACTTAAACATAAGTGGCGAAATGTTGATAAACTGTTCAGACACACTTCTGCGTAATCCTTCGGGGATTATAGGCGTAATAAAAATTAAACTTGATTGTTTCTTAATATGTTGTGTGAAGAGTCCGTAAATACGCTATTACTGAATAAAATATCCTATTTTATGTAAGAACGAGAATAAAAGTAAGATACATCGGGATCTTATTATTCAGCGCCGGTTGAAGGAGAGAGTTAGATATAATTAAGGTCGGCTGTATTGCACGAGGTTAGCGGTTGATGAGGCGTAGTTAGGTACATCTGTAACTAGGTACCTATCTACTTGTTTCATATCAAATGGTGACGTCAGCAAATGCATTGCAGATGCTAAATATTCATTAAAGCTAGTATTGCCGTAATCTTTATAAGACTGGTTTTAATATGAGCAAAACGAAAAATTTTTTTATAATGAAAAATTTTAGTTGCGGGAAAACTCCAAGTAATTCCAACAAAAAATACTCTACAATGAAATCATTCAATTGACAGAAATTGTCAGAAAACCAACAAAAATTAATTGTAAACTATTGTGATGGAAAATAACAAAAGAAAAGATCTCTACGATAAACTGACAGGTTGACATAACATAGAACAATTTAATTAAGTTTGAGCACTCCCTATTGCGTCCGATTCGGTATCTGATCGCATTTTGTAAATCCTGGCCGTGGGTACTTACGCAGGGCTAAACAAAACCACTTTATGCGGATCTCTCATTGTAAGGGAAATCTATACAAAGCGGGGCCATGTTATACTGGAGCTTCATGTGTCGCCGCGTGTACTAGGTAGGACTATTGTTACGAATATTTACAGATGAAATGCAGGATTTTATTGTAGGCTTTATTTCAAATAAAATTTCCGTTGTAAAAGTAACTGGCCGAGGATCTTATGACTCAATAATAACAACCACACGGGTTAATCTTCAAGGTTAAGCAGTGCTTGCTTGGGTTGGTTCGAGGATGGGTGACCCTTCATTACATACCGAGTTTCTTCCGTGTCTCAGAAAGCACGTTAAGCCGCTGGCCCCGACTATCATTTGTTGATCTTTGACAGTCGTTACATGTAATCAGAGGCCGGAAAGTCTGACAACCAGCCATACCAAGAGGTGTTGTATTACCCTGGAGCGACTGCGTATCCGACCTCCACAACCCAGTTAGGGCTGTGGAGGTCGGATAGGCAGTCGCTCCGTATAAAATACTGTTATTCAGCTGCATCCAGTAAGACTGGAAGCCGACCCCAACATAGTTGGGAAAAGGCTAGGCAGTTGAGTAACTGACCGACGAATTCTGTGTATGATAACTAATTTAAACATTATGTAAAAATAGGACACTTTAATTTCTATCCGTTTCATCATCATCATCATTTCAGCCGAAAGACGTCCACTGCTGGACATAGGCCTCCCCCAAGTGTCGCCACATTGACCGGTCCCGTGCGTCTCGCATCCAGCGGATCCCTGCAACCTTTACGAGGTCATCGGTCCACCTAGTGGGAGGCCTTCCAACGCAGCGTCTTCCGGTTCGCGGTCGCCACTCCAGAACTTTTCGGCCCCATCGGCCATCCGTTCTGCGAGCAATGTGCCCTGCCCACTGCCACTTAAGTTTTCTATCCGTTTAACTCTCAGCTTTAGCTCGGTGTCAATGTACGACTCAGGAGTCGGACATTAATCATTGTCGAACTGTCACTTTACCAGTTAAAAGTTACTTCATCTAGGATTCTGAAGCTCAAAAAGGAAATGTCTGGAATGTGTGAAGTGACACAGGTATACCAAAACCTCAGAATTTAATTAGAGCCAGAGAATTTAGAATGTTAGCAACGTGTGAGAGAATATTTGACTTCGTCATGTGGATTTCAACTGCGGTTCGTTACTGATTTTACAGTCTGTGTGAAACTGAGTTAATTGTCCTGTTTATTGGACTAAATAAATTTAGGTGGCTGAGGTATCTATTAATAAATTGATCATAGTTATTATTTGTATTCTGTGTGTATCTGCTAATTGCGAGCATTCGTTTGCGCGAATTCACATGATCATTGCGTGCGGTGTTCTGATCAAAGCCACCACACTTTGATCATCTTCTTTTCTTGGAAAATGTTATTGTCAAACGAACGCTTTTGAAAGATTAGTCGTTGTGTGTACCTCTATCCACTACTTGGTAACATCCCACATTTTAATTGAACAATGTTTTCTAAAACATCATGTTTTAAAAACATATCTGGTAATCATGTCTACGCTATTGCTGAAAACTGCATTCAAATCCGTTGCGTAGTTTAAAAGATCTAAGCGTACAAAAAGAGAAAACGACTTTGTTTTATATTATGTAAAGATAAAGATGGTAATACGCAGATAATTTCTTCTTAATGGCAGTTCCTTAAGACATGGAAGGTGCTTTGCCGTTTAAGTTAGCCTGTGGTACGCCTCTACCACAGTTTATGATTATATAATCTCACTGCTTGCATTCTACTGCCTAGGAATTAAATGAAGCTTAATTTACTCCTGGTTTGAACATGGACTTCGTATATTCAGGTTGTACCTAAAGGAAAATATTGAAGTGATTAAGACTGCGTCGTTGGTATAGTGGTCGCAAGCACGACTGCTGAGCATGAGGTCCTGGGTGCGATTCCCGGGTCGGGCGAAGTGTTATTGGATTTTTCCATCAGGAATTTCTCAGTACAAGCCACGGAGTCTGGATATGCGCCCGGTTGATGGCTATAGGTTCGCCCTCTATTACATGGGACTTAAACATAACTGGCAAAATGTGGGTGTACTATTAGGTACACCTCTGCCAAACCCTTCGGGGATTACAGGCGTGATGTTATGTTAAGACGTTGTGCTATAATTACTCTTGTAATATCATCAATGTATGGCGTGGTAGTCAAGGCTAAGCATTTGACATCTTTTAGAGGGTAATTCTAATACAATTCGTAGCAATTCGAGTCGTATGTAAATACAATGACGAAAAATTACGCTAACGTAGAATCAAGTTCTTAGTTCTTTGTTTTTTGATACCATTATTGGTTCAGTAGACAGGTGCGTCGTATTAGAGATGGGGGGATTCTGAGGACCTTGAGGAGTGAAAATGATATCCGTATCGTCCTCAAGAGTGAAGTGTGTCCCCACTTGTTAAGTGGAGTATTATAGAGTGGCCGGCAACCCTTATGCCATGTTATTGCATTGCTTATGTACGCTTATGCAATGGCTATCTTTTATGGCATTTTTTGTTGCTCTACATTATGATTGGTTATTAGTAGACTGTTTGTGTCACATACTTACTATGTCCAAGTGCTTATATCGGCTCATTAAGTACTCGAAATTCAAAATGGGATAGATCATCAAAAACAAAAGTGAAAAGCGAAAATGACAAAAACAAAAGTTAGAATCATCACCGATGCGCCAATGAAGGTCATAATTAGGCTAAAAGTATGCACCATTTGGAAAATTACTTGAACGTCACACGGTTGAACTTATCTTCATGTTGTTCGGTGCCAGAGAGTTCAATGGACACGTGAGCAGCGCAATCAACTGACTCAAATAGGCAATAGTAAACAGTCACATAAACAAAAAACTAGAAGATGAAACCCGCGTCACCTCATTTGTTTTTATTAGTTTTTCCAATTGTTTTTCCTCATTCAAGTCACTCAACTGTCGTAAGAAATTTGAAAGAACTTAAATTAACGTTGAAACTTTGGAGGAATTGGGATAAGTAAACAATAAATATAAAAAGAATAAAGTCTACAATTTACTTTAACCAGACACCTGGAAATGTCAAAAATAAAAGGTGAAGGTTTAAAATTAAATTCCGTCAATCCATCATGGAATAGCTAGCTAGCTAGCTAGAAGCAAACAAATATCTTTATTAAATTAATTTTGGCAAAAGAATGTGTTTTCCATAAACGATTTGTCGAATGTTGATTGAATACTATAGAGCAGCTGATACACAATCCTTCAAAAAGCTATGCACAATAATTATTATCATGAATATTTTCTTACGGGCCAGGCGTTTCAAGTAATAATTGAAATTTTGTTTTTGTTTAAATTCAGATCAGATCTGTGCCACACAATGATTGATAATATTAGGATAAACAATAATCGTTATGAGTTACGAGCCATGAAATCGTATGTTATCATCCAATAAAGTTTACTTAGCTTAGGATGATTGGATAGGTATGATCCAGCATTATTTTTGGCCAATATTTTCCGCGATTGTTTGGTATCTATTAAATACCAAATTTGGAGAAGCAGAAGCTCAAATGTAAATACAAAACTTTTTAAATAATTCCTTTGTTGATGCCAATCACACGAAACACAATATCCAATATAATTGAACAGTAAGCACTTGTCTGTTTACGTTTTGTCTTTTGGCTCCCTGTTTGGAGTCGGTGTAAAAGTAGGTAAGCACATACTTTCATAGCAAAATTTTAACTAAGTGAAAGAATTTAAACTATAATGGTCACTAAAATTATTATTAAAACTAGAAACGGGATAACACCCACCCGCAATAACTTCAGTTTATCCCGTGATCATGGTGCTTGCAACAGCGCCGAAATTTCGGGAACTCAAAAAAATCAGTAAACATGGTAAATAACCCGTTTCTAGCGTTTATTAATACTTTACGGGTAGTTTATTAGCACCAGGGGCACAATATACTGAGATTAGTGTGACAACACGATCCTGTTTTATTGCTGGCTGTTAAGACGCGTAATTTTACTAACCGATTTGTATGCTAATCGGAAAAAAAAAAAATCGGTTGTCTGTAAACTCGGTTTACTGACGATAGTTGAACGTGTTAATGATAAGTGAAAAAAATAAAAAATCAACTACTTACCCTAGTTTTGTAAAATAATTAAAACAATACATGTCTCGATATAACTGATTGCAATTAAATTGATGTAAATCGATCTTTCGAGTTAAATTGGAGTTAATAAATATTATAATAGTTAGCCAATTGAGCATTCACATACTTAATTTTTTACTTCAATCCAATTATACTTTATATCAGCGATAAGTGTGTAAAAAAAATGGCATATCTATTAGCAATCAGTTAAAGTATGACAACCATGATCTTGTGATTCGATGATCGATGAGCTTTTATTACTGAGCGGTAGATTGAAATAAATAGGCCTGTTTTATATTCCACCAACGGCTTTATGGCTCCAGGTTAGTTACAGACAGATTAAAAAGTTTCTCTTTAGGAATTTAAGCTAAATGAGAAAAAATCACCCGTAGTCCTTGACATTTAATCTAGGTGTGCCACCAGGGGTCATCGTCCTAAAGTTTTTTTCTACTGTAATCTAATTAAGTTTTAGGCTTCGAAATCTCAGAGATAATCACAGTATCCATTTATAAAAGTTACTTCACATAACATCACGCCTGTAATCTCAGCAGGGTTAGGCAGAGGTGTACAGTTACGAGCACCAACATGTAGACACTTAACAACTTTCAAAAGTGTTTTTCTCCTACTGTTCTGACTAAAATTTCATGTTGTTACGAACATAGTATTCTGGAACTCATATTTTTATGAAAAAGATCCTATCTCCACGTTACAATCGTTATTTCTCGCGAAAATTGTTTTTAAATTTAGGAAAGTGTATCCATATTAGTGCTCGTGACTGTACCTAATAGTACACCCACACTTCGCCAGTTAAAAGTTACTTTAACAGATTACTGAGTGCTTAGGCAATTTGCAGTCGCTTGATAGAACGACTTTTGACGAGATTGACAAGTTTTTGATAGATCATGTTAGTCCCATACATTTTTGATGGATCTTGTTAGTCCCATACATTTTGATCGATCATGTTAATCCCATACATTTTTGCTAGATCATGTTAATCCCATACATTTTTGATAGATCATGCTAGTCTCATTCATTTTTGATAGATCATGCTAGTCCCATACATTTTTGATAGATCATGTTATTCCCATACATTTTTGGCATTTTCATAATCGTTGACGCTGATAGAACGTCAATGTGTCTAGGCCATCTGGTCTACCTCTAGCTATTACTTAGATTTTTTATCATCATAACATCACGCCTGTAATCCCCGAAGGGTTAGGCAGTGGTGTACTTAATATTACAACTCGCCAGTTATGTATTAGTCCCATGTAATAAAAGGAGAGCCTATTGCCATCAACAAGCGTCAGGCGAGCGTAAGGTGGGACGGCCCCAGGCTCGGTGGAGCGACGATCTTCGCAGGGTGGCTGGTAGCAACTGGATGAGAGTTGTCGAGAATCGAGTTGAGTGGCGTGCGATTGAGGATCCTATGTCCAGCAGTGCACTGCTGTAGGCTGATGATGATGATGGGCACAAATCAGACTTCATGGCTGCTACTGAGAAATTCCTGATGGGAAAACCCAATAACACTTTACCCGACCCGAGAATCGAACCCAGACCGGACCTCATGCACAGCAGTCGCACCTACAACCACTAGACCGACGAGGCACTTACTTAGAAATTTAATTCTTATTTTTCCTCTTTAAACTAACACTAGTCGTTTTTTTCTGGATGATAAAGGTTCACGAGAAGATTTATTGCTTTTAATCGTATCGAGTCGGGGTCGCGCCGTACTTGAGAACTTGTGAAGGATCTTAAGGCGTCCCTTTGTTTTTGTTGGTTTAACAAGTACATAGCACCCGTACCGAGTATATAGCAATACTGCGATACTAGTTAGGTACTTGACTAGGAATTGTAGAAATAACAACAGCCATAGTTTCCAACGCAAGCGACGCCGTAGTACTTCGCTTGTAAATGTGTCACAAACACTGCACATAAGTGCTGCTTTCTTCTATTGTTCTGCCTTTTCCAATACAATATTAGGTGACAAATAGATCGTTCGGATACTAAGGACCTGAGGATTACTTTTTGCGACTGAATTGAGAAAAAGATACGCTCCATTGAACAGTTCGAATCGTTTGTGGCTGACTTGATACTTCTTTTGTACTTCTTAGCTTGAAGTTAGACCACGAGTTACAAGTTTCGAGTCTTTAGTGGAGTGCGTGTAGTAATGAGCTAGGGTACCTGTCTTGTTGATGCTGAACTAGAACTTAGTCCACGTTAATTGAATCGTTGGTATTTGTACATTACCTATGCTACGAATATTTTGGGACAACCCTACCACACTATTACCAAACACTGCAGCTACTGAAACCCAGAAACAACAGTGGGGACCGGTGGTTGCAGCTTTTCTGGTGAAAAGGAACGTCATTAATGTGAACGAGACCCGGAATAAAGATTTAACAGTTTTGGATCAGGCAACGAAATTAATCGGAAAAAAACGCAGAAGAGTGATACAAAACATAATTTCCATTTGCCTCTTCCTCGCCAAACATGTTACAGAACAGAGCGAGGCCAATAGGCACAAAGGGACGTTTATAACTGGGTAAAGTTTAGTTGCCTAGCACCACTGATTAAAATTAACATTCATGTATAGCATATACGTTACGTTACGTAGGAAAATTCAGCTGATCGTTAATTTCGGCAACACGTGTCTCGTTAGCACATAGAGGAAAATCGAAAAATAAAACGTTTTTCAATTCTTGCCTTAGAACTCGGAGCTTAATTGCCACTAGAAAACTTGTTAGTTCAGGAGTTGTTTACACGCTTCGAAAAACTTGATCTCACTGTTAAATGTCTTCATTTTTACGAGACTTGGAAATGGAACTTAATTTTAATACTTTACGCGTAGTTTATTAGCACCAGGGGCACAATATACTGAGATTAGTGTGACAACACGATAATGTTTTATTGCTGGCTGTTAAGACGCGTAATTTTACTAACCGTTTTATATGCTAATAGGAAAAAAAAACAAGGAATATTTAAAAACTCGTCTTTAGTTTCAAAGCTTTGTTACCTAGGAAAAGAGCCTGACTCTTAGCCTGATAAATATTTTTTTCCGGTGAAGGACTACTATAAAACCTGTATTTGCTGATGAGTATGTAGGGCATTGATGCCTGCGAAATTTAAGGGCTCATGTCATACATACTATCAAACCCCACCAGGGGGCCTGAAATGGCTGCTTTAGCAGAATCTTGAATACGTTACAATTATTAAAATGGTCACAGAAGCAATTAATATTATTTTATGAATTGTAAAGTAATTCATATTATTATCCTATTATGATTCTGCAAAAGGGACCATTTTAGGTCCCCTGGTTCTTAGGATAGGTAAAGGCCACAACCAAATTACCTTCCATCAAAACATCTTTGCAGCTGCATCAGTCTCCAGTCCTCAGGTCCCAGGTCCAAAGCTTCTACGAGTACGATTCCCCAAAGACACAAGATGATGTTTAGAAGTCTCTTTGATACTTAGCTTGTCCACTTTGATGGTTAGCACACAAATTGTGGGTCAAAGATCGGATAATATCACGATGATTCGGCGAAATCTAAATTGGTCACGTAGTTAACCAATCGGCGCCGTTTGGGTGGCTTCAATTTTATTTTCTCTATGCATACGACGTAATTATTACCGAGAGTTTGTAAAAAAAGCCCAAATATCGGTACAGTCTATAAACAGAATGTGTTTTTTACAGATAGCTCAATTATTCAAATCAAACGGCTAGTCTTTTTTGATTGATTGTTAAAAAAAATGCTAACCTGTTATTTGTACCTGTGTACGTCGTTATTTAGTTTGAGCTGACAATACTTTTTATTGAAACCTTTTTTTCAATGAAACATCGCTCTCGTTCCCAGACAAAGACCTGTAGCTATAAAAGTTTATCCCAAACATTACAGAATACAGTTTTTATTATAGTCTGCGAGACACATGATCCCGCTTTGTGTGTTTTGGAACAGTATACGCTGTTAGCACTGCCTGACACGGTTTCTATCGTACGAAACGACACACTAACTGTTACTGGGTGTTACACAATTTCTTTGTTTTAGCTCAGCTGACGTAGGTGAACGATATTACTAGTTCATATTGTACATGAAGCTAGGTCAGGCATTCGTGGCACGAAAAAATGTACAATAACTCTTGAAGTAACACTTTGTGTGCAAAAAATATCTTGAGTAAAAAGATTCTTCAATGTAAATTACACTAAAAAAAAAATACACACAATTACTTTAAATCACACGATTTGACGGACGAGAACAGTCTTTTTAATTGTGTACACATGCCACATATTTTTATTAAAGTGTGAATTACATTTAAATAAAATATGCGGCATATATCATGATGAATGGTGATTAGTTGAAAGAATCCGTTTTGTATAAAAAACTGAGCAACAGGTAGTGATATCGTGGAAGCGATTAGCTTTATTTAACGATTTAGATCGTAATCTACGTGATGCGGACGTTAAACGTGTTTTAAATTTGAAAAAAAGTTTAATAGTTTTCGTAGGAAATAGCGCCGGTGAATCCCAAGTACTATTTATAATGTAATATCGTGATGCCATTTTATAGATGACAAAAACATTGACGGAGGAAAATTGTTGTAGTTGATGTGAAGTTGTAAAGTTTTACGAAAATATACAGGTACAGTCAATCAGACAAGCCTTTTAAACCTTTTTTTTTATCGTGGTAAAATCATCAAATGAGTCCTCCCACCCAGGGCAGAGGGGGAGGAACTGTCAGACTTGTACTGACTAAAATCCACGGTGTCCTTCAATAGCCCTTTATGATCCAGGGTCACGGTAATTCTATAAGTCCCGCGACCAGCCTTTTAAACCTTCGGTGGTCTTCAAAATCTTTACTTTATAACTCAATAACATTTTATAGGATAGGATAGTATCCACCTGCCAATTGGGTACTCAAACCTGTTTCTGTTAAGCCGTACATCATCTATTGTTTATTTTATAACTGTAATTTAATATCTAACCATACGTCAGCTGTCAGTCAAAGAAAGGTTACACCTTGAAACCGAATACAAACTCATTAGAAATAGCGACGGAATACAGAGAGTTATGTGTCAACGTCAAACAACTAAACTATGATGAAACGCAAATGGTTGGATGAAAGCTCTATTAAGGGAATCTGAAGCAATTTTCATCTTGAGCTTAGATTGTAATTAAGTACCGGTAGATAATTTTGAGCCATTTATTTGTCAGAATGTCACGTCTTTGTCATATTTTCTTTATCAGTATTAATCACTAAGTTTACTAATATGACTTGGATATTTGAAAGATTTTATAAAGTAGGTAATATGGAAACACATAATGTCTTAAGTGTACGATGAAGAATTTAATAGCTTATCTACTGAAGCCTACTGTTATGCGTTTCCTTAAAACTTCTTCTATAATAAAATATTATTCTAACATATATAATACTAGCGACCTTCCCCGGCTTCGCACGGGTGCATAAATACCTTCCTCTTGAATCACTCTATCTATTGCTGAAAAATGCGTTAACACTATGTAAAGATTAGAAATGCGAAAGTAAGTTTGTTTGTTACCTTTTCACGCCTAAACCACTGAACCGGTCATCGTGGAATTTTGCATATACGTTGTCAGCTGTACAGAAACGGACCTAACCCGAAAAAAATTACTCTGCTAGTAATTATGTTATTACTAGCAGAGTACAACCCGAATTGATTGACAAATTCTAAATTAACGCGAGCGAAGCCGCGGGCATAAGCTAGTATATAATATATCTATGCAAGTGCTGGTCGCTCAGCAAGAAATTCGAGAACGCCCAATCAGTGTCCGCTTCCACGGTCCGTAGAATTTCGGTGAGGGCCTGGCAAACTAAACGTAGCGAACATGTTACAGCCTCGACTTGAATCTCACCTATAAACAAAACCATTAAACAACGAAATCGTGTTAAACTCTTGTAAAATCGAACAGGACTGCTAATACTAGGCGGTGCTCATGCAATAGTAATGATATTCCAAGCACAGGTGGTGGGACGTTGCTAAATAAAAACCCCATTCATCTTAGAACAAAACATGCTTTAATGACAGCTGACAGCAAGACTACAACATTATCTATGATTTAAGAACATTTCGTGTTGCATAAAGAGTTTGATTTCAATTACGTACAGTAAATAGCCTCAGGAGGATTTTTTGTACCAGATCTACCAGTTTTTTATAGGACAGGCCCAGATTAAGCTGAACCATGTTTCGTAATAAAGTGTAATGAGTTGAATATTGAGAACTTATTTGAATGCAACGTTTAAATAGAATTATCTAAATCTGGAATTGTCTATACGAAGAAATATACTCTAACAAGCAAAGTCTCCACAATTGAGACAGCAAGACGGAAGGGAACTTTAACAAAATATTGATTGGAAGCAAGAAAGTTAAGGCCTTTGATCTTGATGAGTATGTGACGGATAAAGATCCACACACGCTGTATTTATTTATAGTTCGGACAATTTTAGAAGCAAAATAAACTCAGGCCTATGGTTTATGACGTCAGCTCTGTTTTGTCTCGAGTCGTGATTCTCATCGTCTGTGGAATTTTGACAAAGCTATCAAAGAGTCTAAATTGAGTTACAAATTGTGTCTCAGCTACGTTTTGACGCCTGTCTACGTAAATCTCTGGGTGTTTCTCTATTTCTATTCCACGATAAAGTTGTGTAACTCTTGTTGCGGAATAATTTATTTTTATCACTTGCGGCCAAACAATAAATTTCAATTATTTATCCTACCACATGATGACTTTGATATTGTATTATGAACTTACATATCTAGAACATTTGTTGAGCATAATATACCTAGATAATCTAGGTATACATAAAGAGAAAATCGCTTGACACAGGCGCCTGAAAAACAAAAATAGAAAACTGTTTTCTTGTTTTTAAAAAGATTTTCTTTTAACTTTTTTACCAGCCTCATCAATACTTCTATACTAATATTATAAAGCTTAAGAGTTTGTTTGGTTGAACGCGCTAATCTCAAGAACTACTGGTCCGAATTGAAAAATTATTTTAGAATTGGATAGCCCATTTATCGAGGAAGGCTATAGGCTATGTAACATCACGCTACGGTCACATAAATAAACCCTCTCTTTCTTATGTGACGAAGACGAAGTTGCGCGGGTCAGCTAGTTCAAGAATTTTTCCACAACTACGACTTGGTTAATGATTTTTCTTCCTATAGCAATACATAGGTATATGCACGTGCAACAGTAGTAAAGAGAAGACAAACCATAAAGTTTACGTGGTCATAAATGTATCCAAATATCTGGTGTTTTATTGTCATCATTAAAAACAGCTGAGCGGATTTGTATTAAATTATTAAAGCTTAATATTCGTCAAACTGGTTTGAAGATTATAAAATATGGTTTGCGTGCCAAATATTTGTATCGCAGGCTTCCTTCGTTTATGAGGAATTATTATTAGTTCCGCCTTAGTTCAAACTTTCAGTTATTATTACAGTATTATTATTTTCGGTTAATACCATGGCAACAAGTTTGGCACGATAATCATGACCTAAAAACTGATTGTCTTAAGTTTTGCAAATACATGTTAAAACCTAGCTCCATTTATTTACGACTAAATCAGATAATAACGAAGTCATTGCGTCCCTAGAAAAACTTTAATGAAATTACACTATTACGGAGGAAAAGTGACATTAAAAATTCCGTCTCAGCTTGGTATTCTTATCTTGATCAAATTTAATTCTTTCGATTCCGTGGAGTGGAAATGTGGGGGTGTAATGAACCTCTGGAGGCGACGTGCCGGTCAGGGGTCGCAAATACCCTCAATATTTTATGTAAATGTCCTCAAGCTAAGTGTCGACACAGACATGCTAAACAAGGACTAAACATTCGTCAGTTAGCTTTGATACATTCACTCTTACGTGTTGAAAAGGGATGGAACGATTGAGAGTTCTGCGGGATTTGTTTTGATTTCCAATAAGGATTAGTAGGTCACTAGTTCAGGAAGATAAACACAGATACATAAAGTTTTAGACGTATATGAAGAGAAATAAATTAGATTCTGTTATCCTGTAAACATGTATGGCCACAGTTTTGTTATTGATTGCCATGTTGGTTGTTACAAGTAGGTATAATTACTGTATTTTTTTTCTTCTTGAGTGTACAACTGTTATTTATAAACATATTGCATTAGTCTGCCTCGTTGGTCTAGTAGTCGCAAGCGTGACTGCTTAGCATGAGGTTCTGGGTTCAATGCCCAGGTCGGGTAAAGTGTTAATGGGTTTTTCCATTAGGAAATTCTCAGTAGCGGACAGGGAGTCTGGATTTGTGCCCGGTTGATGCAACACAACATAGGCTCGCCCCCTATAAAATGTAGGTGTACTATTAGGTACACCTCTGCCTAACCCTTCGGGGATTACAGGCGTGATGTTATGTATCTATGTATGTGCATACATATCTCGCTAGTTTTACATTCAGTCTATTACGTTAAAAACTAAGTTGATAAAACTCTTACTCTTAGATACTCTGGATGACGTAAGGTAGGCACTGCAAACGCGTCAATATTTTTATGGAAATACAACTAATCTAGTATTTAGAGATCGTAAACGATCTCTATAATAGCCATTAAGCTCAATAATTTATTTATTTATTCATATTTAATTAAAACGATATAACACCAATTACAATAATTAACATAGAAACAGAAAACAAAACAAAAGTAAAACATCCAGATGACAACATTCATTAAATTAAATTAAAACTAACAATGAACAGTGGACACTCTTACATACTTTCTCTCACAGAACACCAGACTTATACGATTACCTTACTCCATTCATCCGCAAACACATCACATTCAGGGTTGGTAGTCAGGGCGTTGAGCGTCTTAAGCGTACGACACACCGGAGATTCAGCTCTGGCGACAGTTTTGGATGACGGTGGGGCGAACAGATTGTGCCGTGTGTCTAATATATTTGTCGGGCACAAATAGCTGGCAGAAAAGGCTGTGGAACTCTGGGCAGTCGATTAGTTGTAATGGATTGGTCGCAACCCCTCTACCGTATGTCATTACGTGGCACTTGCTTATTATGAAAGGCAGCTTATTCACCATGCTCCACGTATAAATGGCATCAATATCCCTTTATAAGAGTTCGCAATCCTCGGCCGTTCTGATTTGTGCAACAAGTTTTAGGTCGTCGGCGTATAGCAGGCATTTGGCAAACTTAGCGCTTGTTACCAAGTCATTAATCATGATCAGGAACAGAGGCGGCCCCAACACGGATCCCTGGCTCACACCCGAGCGGGTGTTGTAAGGCTTAGACTCAAAGCAACCATGTCTGACAAATTGGTTGCGATCCCGCAGGTAGTCAAAGGCAAAGAAGTTTAGAAATCTGAACGAAAAACCTATGCCCCATAGCTTGTCAAGAGAACATCGTTATCAACTTTGTCGAAGGCTTTTTCGGAAATCAAAATACAAAGCGTTGAACTGCATCCCGATGTCCAAGCTACTGGATATGTAATCGACATGAATCAGTACATCATGTTTGACACCCGAACAAGTCTCACCATTAAGAACAAGGGTTGACCCGAAACCGCCCTTAGATCGCAGGCTAGAAAAATGCGGCCAAAAATGTCGCGGAGTTTTGCGTATGCAATTTTCCGCTGCTGCAGTGCAACCTATAGGCGTCCCTGGGTTCTTACTTTTAGGTTCGACCGCAGTTTACTAAACTCTGCATATGTGACATCACATCGCGAAAGTTTCCACTTATTATAGAGTTTAATTTTTCGCCGAGTGTCGTTCACAATATCCCGCCTAAACCAGACTGTATACCAGCGATCATTCTCCTCTTCTTTGGGATTGAAGAGTCAAATAAATCATAAATAACTGAATTAACTTACCAGCAGCAGAGGGTGCGTCATCGCAACTAAGAACGTCATGCCATGGAGCAGAAATAATTAGATCACTTAAAGTTGTTCACCCTTTGACAAAATTCCAATTCCTACTTCGATCAATGTTGCTGGGGTCCAATTTTTTTCTATCCTTGTACTTTTTGATAGTAAACGCAATATTTAGATATTGCGTTTACTAGGAGGGTGGTACAATTCGATTGGACCTTTGATATGCTCACATCTTACTTCGGGTCAACACTACATCTAACTTACTCCCACGCATATTCCACACTTCATTCATCTCAGTCAGACTACAGAAGCTTAAGAAGTAACAGTAATAATTGTTTACATTTACAAAAGCACTTTTCATAATGTAGCGTACATTGCTGAATTTTACTTCATAGGTATAAGTCATCGTGATTTTCAAAAATTAATTCATGCATATATTTTGTGAATTCTGTATTGTTATTCGCTCATGAATTGTAATTAGTGTCTAAATAGAATTTGGGTAGCTTATTACTGCTACTGACTTAATACATTTACTACTAAACATAATTAAATATACACAATGAAGTTTCGAATACATTGATCTTGACATTGAAGTTCTGAATATTATTCTGTTTACCTCGAATTGTATTATTGCGTTGTAGCGATCGTACCTTCTATTTGAATATTGATAGAAAAATCCAAAAACCTTTTTATTTGCGTTAACGCGACACGACTACGCGAAGTAGCAGCCTCACATCGTGTGTAGTAATGGTGTAGACACGTAGACACGTCGCGTAGCATGATAATCATCACAAATTACATACACACATTTAATACTAAGAACACACTCTAGTCTTTAGTGTATACCAAAACTATTGGAAACTAGCTTTTGCTCGCGGCTTTTTTTTTAGGATGTCTAAATCATGATATATAAATCATCAAATGACTCCCGCTCTGGGCGGAGCGGAAGGTAGTGTCAGACTTGTACTGACTAAAACCAAACCATGTTCCTTCTTTGTTCCTTTTTATCACTTTCGAACAGTCCCGCAGCCCGGGCAGGCATCGGCCCTTGCGTACTCCTTCCTCGTTGCTGACATCTCTTTGAGGCGCGCGTGGAACACGAACGCGCCGTCTAACGGCCTGTTGTCATAAGACGGCTGGACAGCAAGCTAGCTCATTACTCACCGTTCACAGGTCCAGTTTGCCCGCGGCTCCGCGTTAATTTAGAATTTGACAATTAACTCGGGTTGTACTCTACTGGTAATAATATAATTCAATCATGATTCGAAAGACACGTGGCGTCATCTATTATCATTAGAACATTATTGTTGATTTCCTCAGGAACAGTATTTTTTTCGGGATAAAAGGTTATTTCCATTTCTGTACACCTGACAACGTTTATGCAAAATTTCAAGATGATCGGTTCAGTGGTTCAGGCGTGATAGGTAACAAACAAACAAACATACTTGCTTTCGCATTTATAATATTAAGTTAGGAAGTTAGAATTGTCTCCGTATTACACGCCTGTTTTCTTTGAAGCGTTCTTCTTCTTCGTCGTTTCGATGATTTTCCTTTATTTAAAGTTAAATTAGTTTTGACCAAAACTCTGCCACCTCGACGACGTTGATGGTGGCCTCGGACAGGTCCCTCAAAGTATACACAGAGCCATAGTTTACGTTGAGGCGCCGCAGTCACACGTGGCTTCATCGGAATACCCTCACCGGACCATGTTGTATCTGCAGCGGCCCACCTGGGTTCGCAATCGGTTTAGGGTCTTCCAGGTGGGCCAAGGCAGCAGGTGTCCCGGTGGGAGCCTTTCTGCAATTTCGACATAATGTGTCGGAAGGGGATGTCTGAGGAGCCACAACTTTTTTTTTGCTTTACTAGCCCTGTTGTTGTCGACTATTGAATTAGTCGACTTAAGGAAGCGTTGGACAGTGGGGTGTACCTGTACTGCATTTTTTATTTACCACAGTATCATCTTAATAATTTGTAATCTTAATTCTCCAAATACAAAGTACATTTTTGTTGCAGGTGACGTTAGCAACGTGGTGCGGGCGGGGTGGGCCGCGCATGGGCCGATCGTACAGCGCCCTCCTAGCATCCCAGCGGCTGCGCGCCGGGGGCCCAGGAGCCTGCGCCAGTGTGCGAGGTACCCGTCGCCTGCGCAGGCTATCCACCGCCACCACACAATTGTATGATGCGCCGCCGCGAGCGCAGGTGAGGTCAGGCCCACAATCAAATACTAAATGGGAACAATGGGCGACGGTAACTAACGCTTCACTAACAATTAGTAGTAAGTAGAATTCATTCGTCATTAAACCGAAATCAGATTCTTCACTTTGCTTTTCATTTTATATCTTTCAAAATCAACACAAAATTAATTTAAAGTGAAAAATCAATTCATCACTGAATCGATGCAATGATTTTGGGCTTTTCTCAAATGAACGTTCATTAACCAGGTAATTTTTAAAGGGGAATGAACCGACTGGACTGAAGTGTCTGATATCGGCTTTAGATTCATCTCATCTGAGATGGTTGATGTATTTTTTTTAATTACATAATTTGCTAAATCATACAATATGTGGATAGTGTGGATGCCTTTTGTGTGTCCCTTATTCCTTACTTCCAGAATGTATGTACTGGGCACCTGTAGGTGTAGCAATTTTCAAAATTATTTTAGTCTTTTGTTTGTTTCCACATTCTGCTTTGTCCTTCAGTTGATCCATGTACCTAATGTTGTTGTTGTTGTTGTGCTTTTTATAATTTATAATCAAATTACAAAAAAAAACAAAACATAAAGAACCTAATTGATAAATAATCGAGATAAAAGAATTGAGGAACACCTTCAAATAATTCAAAACATGGGTCGAAACTTCAAAGTCAATGCTTTAATTACAGGTTGTATTGCTTAAATAATGTTTTCATTATAAAGTAGAAGCCATTTGTATGAAATATTAAAATCACATGTCACATTAGTATGTGTGTGATTTTAATATTAATTTAATCATACATTCAGGTTACCTCGCTGAACCAGCTCCTTGAACTTTAGGGGCCGTATTTAAGAACAGTTTTCGAGATTAGAATCTAGATGTTGCACTGAAAGTTTGTTTTATATATTTTACGACTTGACAAAACGGCGAGCTTTGTTATTTAAATTATGTTAGTTAAATATTAATGTGTTATACTCATAAACCTTCCGGAATAAATTCTCTAAATGATAAAAAACTGCATCCAAATCCGCTGCATAATCTTTTGACACGTGCAGACACGAATAGCAAGTTTAATTTATGATCTTTATTCAACTTTATTTTTAGTATATGCGAAACCTGAATATAGTTTGATCAGAATAAGTAACTGAATCGATTCCAATAATTTTAATCCATGTTAAATTTTGTCCCAAAAATATTTAAAAAAAATTACAAGTTGGACACCGAGCAACACTATGTACCTATCGCAATCATTTAGGTACCTACTGCCAAATTATTATTATCAATGAGCTCAAGACGACGCTGGGGGCGCGCGCGCGGCTGCACCGTGTGGTGACCACGTTTTTGTGCGGAAAACCAGGTAACAGAACAAGCTTATAACATTGTGATTTTTCATAATACAGTTTTGAAATTTTGTACATAGATTGTTTACATAAACATACTAGACAGGTGTTTCAGGTTTCGCATATACTAAAACTAATGTTGTAGATTTTATCACTGCAGTTTAAGTAATTCATAAATATAATCGAAAAAAACAACTTTAAGGACGTCCATTGTTTGTCTTAGGACTCCCCCTAGAATACAGCGCAGGCCACACTACCAGCTAGCGAGCGAGCGAGCCGGGCGAGCATCGTTTCACCTCTTTTCATACTTCGGTTCGGCACTTTCGGTAGTTCGCTGTGTGAACCACGAAATGTTCTACCCAATTCTAATTTATTTGAAGAAGAATTGATGGTTTCCATAATCCTCTATATAGAAACCATGAATGCTCCTCGAATGAATAAATTGGAAACGTCACTTCCTAATATTAATATCGATGTTGACTGAACCTCCATATTCATGCATTATTGAAGACGTATTGCATTGGCTACCTAAATAGCCCTTCCGTTCACTGTGTTGCTTTATTTTTAGAATGCAATAATACGGGTTCACATGGGTACATGATATTTATTTTTCCATTACCATATTATTTTCGACTCCGTATTGAATATTGATTCTGGCCAATCGTTTTTGTTCTGTCAACCAGATTAGGTAATGGCCTCTCAGTTTTCTCTCATAATTCTGATTTAGAATCTCTTGATCTCATTGTTGGTTTGTATTTTGAAATGGGCAACTGGCTTCATGATTTGTCTGACCGATTCTTTGACAGTTGAAAGTGTTCAATACTGTTTTATTGCAAGTAAATGCTTGGAGTTTGAATAACTGAGTTTCATTAACGTCCTGAAGGATTTCAGGACATAAATTTAGCTCAGTCATTTTACGAGTACATGGACAATACCATTAGTTTTACAAACGCTATATTAATTTATTAGTCCACTATGCAGCTTCTATTTTACTACTATGTTGGCATTGAGTACAAAGACCGGAAAGATAGTAAAAGTATCTAATTTAAGCCGATCCATCAGACATGTAGGTGACGCAAAGTCTTGATCATTACCAAATCACATATTATATATTTTCTTTTAAATGCATTGATTATGATAATGAGTTATGTACATATCAGATTTATTTATTTAGTGAATGTCATCAGATTTAGAATCAAGAATGCACAAATTAGTGAATTGAATGTACTACCTGTCAAACAAATGTCAAGTCTGTTTAATTATAAAATTAAATTCGATGTCTCGTGTTGATTGATTACTTAAATGAGAATAAACAAATTTGTTTAAATGATTCTGTCTAGCAACTAACTGCCTTGACCGCCAAATTTTAATAAAAGTTTTCTTAGTATCGAAAAATCAGGTGATCTCTTTTTGCTATATAAAATATTTTTCATTCAATTGCAAAATCCCAAAGGCACCAAACAGCACATGTCATGTCATGACATGTCGATGGTTTTTATTAATAACGGATATAATAACTCGGCATAGTATCCTTGGAGTTAAACTTACTGATCGTATAAGCAACTCGATACTGTGTTCTAAAGCTCAAATTGCCGATTAAGCGCACACTGCTGCCAAGCTGAAATGGAACTGGGCTGGCTTTGTCGCATGCCGGAGGAGTTATGGGCTAAAGTAACCACACAATGGGTCCCAAACAGAAGCAAACGGCAACGCGGTAGGCCCAGAAGGAGATGGCGGGACGAAGTCGACTCTTTTTACAAAGATAGGCGAGTAACAGCACTGGATAGGGATAAGTGGAAAGAGGGAAGGGAGTCCTTTGCCCTGCAGTGCGATACAATTGGCTAATAATCTTAATCTAAATATATAAAATGGTAAACTGACTGACTGACTGACTGGGTGATATATCAACACACAGCCCAAACCGCTGGTCCTAGAGACATGAAACTTGTAGGGTGTGTTCTTTGTGAAGAGTAAGTATCCACTAAGAAAGGATTTTTGGGAATTCCACCCCTAAAAGGGTAAAATAGGGGGATGGAAGTTTATATGAAAGTCCGTCAGTTTTGAAGTTAAGATCTTCAAATTTTGTGTTTAGGCTGACGATTGAAAATTAATTTATACGTGTTTCAGCGTTTTTGATAATTCTACCCCCGACGGGTTAAAAAGGGGGTTGAAGGTAAGTAACTATGTTTATTCGGTTTGGATATTTTTCGACATCCACGTGGGCGAAGCCGCGGGCAAAAGTTAGTAATAAATAAAAAGTAAACGGAAATCATGGTTGTTGACGTCATGTTGAACATTATATATCTAAACAAATGTACATACAGAAATCTCATTCATAACGATTGATCCCACTACTTAACGTAAGCCAACCAAACAAATTACAATTGACTGTCCGAAAATCATGACCAGTGCCAATAATACCATTGTTAACCCGTATAACGACTAATGAATTGATCTGGCTCTGTTTATTATAATGGCCACAGTGAACACAGAAGCTATTAATGAGGCTTAACTAAAAATAGTTTCATTACTAGGATCTGTACCAAAATAAATTCTGTTGTGGTTGGTCCTCCAAATTGAAGCCAATGAAATAAGCGCCCAAGTAAATCGTAGAAAAAATGAGGAGTATCGAATCATGAAGAAAACTGCTCCCATTTCGAGGCTTTTCAATCATTAAGGCTAAAATACTGGTACTACTACTTTATGTAACTTAAAGTTAAGAAATAACCAAAAATCTCGAAAAGTATACCTGCCTGCCTGAATAACAACAGTCTAAAGCAGACATGTGGGAAAGGAGCTCAGTTACACAAAGAACCTGCGGAACTGTTGGATTCGCCAATAAAAGAATTGAGATCTAAATGGGTGCCAAGCTCTTGCAGGAATGTTCGACTTTAATTGCTTTAGAGGAAAATTTTATTTTTATCTATCCTTCCTACTAACTTATTTAGTACACTCGTGTGTAGATATCAAAGCGTCTTGATGACATGAGATTCTGTTGTCACGAATGTAATTGGCTTGTTTAATAAATGTACGAATGCAGTCAAAACAATCTACACATGACAATAAAGTAATGAATTTATAGCCCTATCAATGTACGACGCAGTAGCACGTCTCATTTTATTTTATAATATAGCCAAGGACAATATCCATCAATATAATCGAGATTTCGAGACATTCTAGAATCTTTTTTTTTAACTTATTCTGTAACGTAGGTTTGTAAACTCGAATGAATCCTCTTTTTACTCTTCTTATTTTTATATTGTACCAGATAAAAAGTCGGTTATAACCAATAGTAATAAATACAAGGTTGAGTTTATTGGTTTGTAGCTAAAAATTCGTATTAGAGCCGATCCGCCCTTGACCGGCTGTAATGCCGATTTTATACTTTATTGAGGAATCTTCGAAAGCAATTTTTTAGATTTAATGCCTTTTAATATTTTACGTCAACATCTTAAACATTCCTCGGGTTCACGTGATAATTTTGCCCTTGGATTTATTGAGGCAGCCTCTGAAATATAGCTGAGGTCTGGATTGCTTATGGCAAGCCGTTTTTCCTCCCATATATTCTCAAGACCGCTTAGATTTTCGTTTTTGCGATCATAATTCATCAATGAACGTAAACTTAATACATTACGGGCTAAATTGTTCTGGTTTTTGGGAAATAAAGTAATACACAAAATTTGTGGAAAAAAACAACTTACTTTTACAAAATTAAAATTCAAATAACTTTCGATATGGCGTAACGGCAAAAATAGATTAAATTATGCGGCTAGAGGCAAAATGTAGCATGTATGCACTGCTTTTGAGCGCAGGCCACACCGTCAGCCAGCGAGCGAGTGAGCGAGCCGGGCGTGGCATCGTTTCACCTCTTTTTAGGGTTCCGTAGTCGACAAGGAAAGGAACCCTTATAGTTTCGCCATGACCGTCTGTCTGTCCGCAGCTTAGCTCAAAAACTCTTAGTACTAGAAAGCTGTAATTTAGCATGAATATACAGATTAGTTACGCTGACAAAGTGGTAAAATAAAATCTCGAAAAGATTTTTTTTAGGGTATCTCCTGTCCCTACACGTAAAGTGGGGATTTTTTTTTCTCGCGTACCTCATTGTGTGGCATGGTGTTGGTTGGATAGGTCTTTAAAAAATATTGTGAGTTTGTTCACATTATTTTTTGATTAAGGGATTCGTTTGTGCAATATTAAGCTTTAAAGAGGTAATTTTTGTTAGACTCAAGTGTCCCCCCCCCTCTACGAGGTAAACAGTTGTGTATATGAAACGTGTTGTGTTTATGAAAAAAATCACGGTGGTATTATATATAACGAAGTTAAAAGGAAAACTATCTCAGCTAAGTAGGCTTTACAAATTGACGAGTAATAGTCGACCAACTTATTAAATGTACTTGGATAAAATATTGTCCTAAGCATAATGTATGGGACCACAGGTTTTTCAACTGCAAATGTTAAAAAGTTTTTTATTTTTGATTATTACAATTTACAATAAAAATCATCGTTCGGAGGCAAATCCGCATATTTTGATGGCCAACTACGGAACCCTACATTGTGCGTGGCCCGACACGCACTT
Source organism: Noctua comes (assembly GCA_963082995.1). NCBI lineage: Eukaryota > Metazoa > Arthropoda > Insecta > Lepidoptera > Noctuidae > Noctua > Noctua comes. The sequence continues at coordinate 6,858,781 of OY720277.1, forward strand.
GGCCAGTTTTTTTTTGTACTTTGGTTCACACCGCAAACTACCGAAAGAGCCGAAATGAAGTATGAAAAGAGGCTCGCCCGGCTCACTCACTCGCTCGCTAGCTGGCGGTGTGGCCTGCACTTAAAATGGTTTCTAGCCGCATATTTTTTTAAATATGTAACAGTAGTTTTCACTATGTTAAACATTGAGATTTATAACCAAACGGAATTTGTCTTTTATCACCGATTTAATGTCCACTGTTTAATGGCAAGACACATTTTTATCGCCGGAGGAAAAAATATGTGCGATATTTGTTGGTTGTTATTAGCGGATGCAAGATAATTCTAGTAAAAATATAGAACATAAATAATATACTGCCCTTTTTTCTACTATTGACGATATTGAAGGCCCAAACCCAGCGGCCTTGCTTATTTCGTGTATACTAACATTTTGATCCTCTTTTTGTCATTCCTAATGTACCAACCTGTTAATGGGTTGGGTAAAGGTCGCTCTGCCAAGGTCACTTCATATGCCAAAGCATGCAGGGGGTTGAATCTTAATAATCATGAAAATACCATGTGGAATAATGCGAGCAATGACATTAAATTAAGTGTTACTGCAAATGTGTCCTACTTCTAACACTTATTTTAATGTCAAGCTTAAGCATTAATAGCCTCGTAAAATGTTTTGAAAAAGGGGTCTGTGGGAATGAACTTATATAAAATAGTTCTCAGAAATATGAATATTAATTCATTAGTTTCCCAAGCTGTGTACCCCATGGGAAAACCCATGGACAACTTCTAACGAACCTTATACCAACATTTATTCCCTATTTAACCCTTTTAGGGATACATTTTCGGTAGTTTATTTAGGCTGCAGGTATGTAATCTCTGAGTGAATTTAATATTTTTTTTAATTAAGCGTCGAGTGTATTCAATGTTTTCCTTCCTGAAACATAAGAGAAACAACCAACTTCCTCGTAACAGGATTTAAACAAATAACTGTTTCTGGGAAACAACTCGTTCCACACTTTTTATCGCCGCCTCGTGGTATTTTCGCAAAACCCTGCCTTATCAGTTACTTACAATAAACAAGATTCCATGCCAAATTCTAATGTAGGCTTAAGGGTTTTATTATTGTCGGACCGGAATTTAGGGTTCAAAGAAGGCGTTTAATTTAAATGGATCAACTGTATTTGTGTCTTGATTCTATTACTGGACTCAATAGAAAAGTTTTAATGTTCTATTTTTATGTGTAACAAAACGGAGGAGCTCGTGGCTAAATTAAAACAGCCGCTCGGGTCGATCTTTAGGTTAAGCCGTGCTTGCCTAGGTTGGTCTTTGGATGGGTGACCGCCCATTACATACCGAGTTTCCTCTGTGCCTCGGAAAGCACGTTAAGCCGTTGGTCCCGGCTGTCATTTGTAAATCTTTGACAGTCGTTATGTAGTCAGTGGCCCAAAATGTCTGACAACCAGTCTTACCAAGAGGTATCGTATTACCCAGTACTAACTGGATTGTGGAGGTCAGATAGGCAGTTGCTCCATGTATAATACTGGTATTCAGCTGCATCCGGTTAGACTGGAAGCCGACCCCACCATAGTTGGGATAAGGCTAGGCAGATGATGATATGAGTGTAACTAAGTCAAGAAGTAGGTTCATGTCACAGCTAGATTTGAGCTAGCATTTAAAGTGAAGAGCTGTCAACGCTTAGCGATGTCGTTAGGATTGCGCCTCATCTAGGAGCACGGCATCGCATTTTTCCAGGATCCTGTCCTTTTCCGTCGCTCAGAACCGTCATTTGCTAGCGCGAGAACCAGAGTGGGCATGCTATCGCACGCGGCAGCACCGACGATGCCGTCGGCAGCATGTCTGTTTCTCGCAGAAAAGTATGGCGCATGGAAAAGTGCAATTCCGTGCGGCTAGATGAGGCGCAACCCTTAGTGTCGTGTACAATGGCACTTTTTTTAATTGAAAAATCTATATTGCACTAGTAAATATTTTGACTATTATTAAAATCCGTGTCTCCATCTCTCAATTTCTCTTCCCCTTGCTTGCTGACACTAAGATCTCTTTCATTGAGAATTGTGAGGAAAAATCATAAGTTATCCCAAGTTTTCGACTTGTTTAATGTGAGCTCAATATTCGTATCAGCCGTTATGTGCACAATAACAAATTTCTGTTTCCCTGATCGCATATTGTTGTGTTGAATAAAGTCCATTTCTGCTTGATTAGAGCATAAAAGGATCAAAACATTGCGTCATATATTTTGTCCTTTATGTTGTTTTTATTGATGTATCTGCATTTTGATGTTCAGAAAAATCGAGTAGTGTCGATCGCTCGATGTAAACACCTAAAAATATTCGATCTACATAACATTAGTTAATGATATCGATGTCCGTTTCTTGTTTCTGTTAATAAGTTTTTAATTAATATAGTAAACATGTTTGTGATTGTTTACCAACGTAAAATGTGTGCCAATATAAGGTACCTTTTCGGTTAGGTATATACAATTACATAATAAAAAATGTGCATATTCGTGGATGATGACGACTATAACTTTGTTTACCTTTATTCACTGTATAATTCAAATTGTAATGTTTGTGTGCGCAGTGCTACAACGGGCGCGATCTACCAACCGTTAACGAGTCCCCGAGCGGGAACGGGCACTGGGGCCGAGCGTGGCGCCTACGCATCCACGACCCCTCCGACTCCGTCGAGTCCCCTCGAAGCATCTCCAACTCTAGTCTTCGCGAGGTCGACGACGAGCTCACCGGCGAAGAGCTGGCCACCTACATGTACCACGTGAACTGTAATATCGGTGGACTCACCTGAGACACGTCTGTGTAAGTGACAGTGACCACGCTACCGCTCGATGCCCGACGCTCGTGAGCCCGAGCAGAACTACAAGTGACGTAGACGGCCTAACAGTGTGATCTATTTTATAGACGTTTATAAGCGATTTTAAAATTGTACATAAAACATTGTTGTCCATTGTTAGTTACGGCTTTGTTAATATTTAAATGTTAACGTGCACTTAAACGTCCATTTTGGTCTTAAGTGCTAATCTATGTTAGCTGAAACTTGATGGTAAAATAACGTAAAAAATTGTCCTTGAGAATTTATGTAGTGGACGGAGCCGCCGCGCCGTAATAGCTTACTGGGTATAGAATGCGTTTAAGGGTGTACCTATAGATAAAATCCCGGAGACTTGCCCACTTTGTCATAAAACAGTAATCTTTGGCACGCACTGCCCATTATTCATTCTTGAATCTATTAATTACGTTGGGGTGACACTTCACCTTACATTCTAGTTAGCAACATAAATCTATAGTCAATATCCGAAGGCTAAAGGAAGCGTCGCCGCCGCCGTTTTCTAAAGTCATTTGGTAATAATTCATGTATGTAAAGTATCGATCAAAACTGTCAGTGATATTTATAATACAAATAAAATATGTATTTATTTATTGAGTTTTTGGACAAAGTGATTTTAGAGTATTCGTTGAATGTCAGTCTAGATATGTGTATAAATAAGTGAGTTTAGCCCATAATACTCTACTGATAGTGTTTAAGTACGGTGGTTGTAAAAAGTATGTGCTAAGCACAAAATAATAACAAAAACTTTGAGTGTAGAACGTGGGGAGATGGAATCGAAGAGAAAGCTGTGGTAGTACAGAAAGTACTTCAATAAATTATGTATGTGTTAAGCTGCGAAAAGTGAGAATTCCCAATGTTAAATCTACCGTGGTTTCCCGCCCAAATCTGTAAGGGTCGAGCCATACATCACCGAACCATATCAAGGACGTCTGGCCAACTTTATTCATGTTTGTGACAGCAGTATCACGATGTATGTAACTCTGGTGTAGTTCGGGGAGTGTGCGCCGGCCCTCGATTAACGACACACTGTGTCCATACTTGATGATACTGTCAATGACGTGTATATTGTAGGTAAGTATATCATGAGTGAAGTTAAAAGAACGTATTGTAAGTATGTACTTACTTATGAGATTAAAATACTTTATACATTGTCAATCAAGTGCAACAAACTAGGTATATATTAACAATAATATGCAGTATATACAAAAACAGACTGTAAATAAAGTATACTTATGTGAATAAACGGAACAAAAAGCCTAAGTGACTTGGATTAGATAAATAGTTAAATTTGTCTGAAGAGACGATGTTATTATTTTAACAATATTCTTAAATGCGACTTATTTACGATGAGTTGCGTTTTGTAACATTATTTTTATCGAGTTTTGTACTAGTATGTGTCGTTAGTTGAATAAATGGGTATTAAAAGGCTTTGGCTGTGTATCAGTAGACATAAATTTTAGTGAAACAAAGAAATGTAAAAAGAATGTAAATTATACAGCGATGTAATTCCATTGGTCAAGTGTGATTTTTATAGTATGAAATTGTGATACATCTGTTATGCGACTACGGGGTGTACCTAAGCGTTAAGACCGTCACAGACGTAGCTATAATACATATTAATATGAATCAAATTTTCGAGCGCAGCTATAATATATATTATAGCTGCATGTGCGGTTACTCGAAAATTTGTATAGAAAATATGTCGTAATATGCCTTGCTATTATTCATATTAATATAGCTACGTCTGTGATGGGCTTTCTATTTGTTTAAAGTACTCTAATTATAGAGTACGGATTATGGATTACCAAAGAAAAAAAAAACATCGAATAAATGCGCCTACGAATACTCTTTTTTTTTGTTGTGTTCTGTACCTTATTTAGCTTGTGTAGGTAGGTAATCAAAAATAGTAGGTGATAATTTTTTTACGTAGCTAATAGTGTTTTTAAACAATTAACCTTAATGTCTCGTAGTTTCGTATCAGATGCCAATGTACGCGTGTCACATTAAAATGTTTTAGTAATTAATATCATTGTTAAAGGTAGGTAAATAATTGTTGTTGTAAAATATCATAACGAGTGATCTATTTTGATTATTGTAATGTCAATGAATTAAAAAGGAAATTCCCCCAACCTCACTTATTTTTTTTAATTTTTTCAACACATTTTCTAATTATCATTTGCGAAGTACCTACCTACTTATTATTAAATTGATTATTTATTGTAAGAAAACTGAAATAAAGTAGGGGAAAACCAAAGAAACAAAGGGCGGACTGGGGGAAAGATGATAATAAATGGCCATGACTGCTGAGATGAACAGATGACGACTAATAGAGAAGTAGTAGGTATGGAAGAACAACACATGCTGCGCTGACCCCAAATAAGTTAGAATAAGGGTAGGAGAATAAATTTTATTTTTTGAGTAAAAATTAGATTTTTTAAAATTTTTATTAATTAATTTAGGGTTTTTATAGGCTTCTTTTGGGTTAGCTCGTTCCATCGTCGACCTCATCTCTGTCCTCAGGACTAGATCGAGGTCAAGAGTAACCCCATTCAGTATAAAAAAAAGAAAAAAAAAAGAATAATGACGTCTCTCACACAATTAAGAACCATAAAGGTTTCGTGATTTTTTTACCGCTGGCAAAGGTATCAATACGATGGATGCCTGAGGATGGACGGCGCCACCGAGGCCGGCCTGGAAAGAGATGGCTAGATGATCTAGACGCGCATCACGAAGGCTGGTTCGAGGTGGCGCAGGAGACGAGTACCTGGAAGGATATGGGGGAGGCTTTTGCCCAGCAGTGGGACATTAAAGGCTATTAAAAAAAAAAAAGATTTTGTGGCGAGAGTCCTGGTAAGTATTGTCATCATCATCATCATCATTTCAGCCGAAAGACGTCCACTGCTGGACATAGGCCTCCCCCAAGTGTCGCCACGTTGACCGATCTAATGCGACTAAGTAAGTAAGTATTAAAAACGCATTTAAAAAGTCAGAGATATTTATGTAAGTACTTAATTATCTTGCTGTAACCCCTTCGATGCGGCCCGACTTCTGATGTCAAAAGGGAGAGAAGTGGTTGTCTGTTTTATTATTCATGAGTTTTACTTTATCTTACCTGAAAATACGTCACTATTGAGATTTCAACCCTTCACAGGTTACGTGTTTTACGATCGAGGAGCACCAGCTGAAGATCCTGCTTATAAAACCGCTTGGGATCTGGGGTAAGGATATTGCGAAGCTCACGTTACCACACTTCATTAGTTACGGAGAACTTTCTCGAATTGCGGTACATAAACGTTTAATTAAGTTGTTATTAATTTATGCGTTTGCTTAAGACTTGATTGTGGGTGCTACGAAACTTCGGTGTCATTCTCGGAGCTCGTAGCAGTCTGCTAAAAACTAAATTTCGGGAAAATGGATACATGCCTACTTCGTTGATCTAGTGGTCGCAAGCGCTTCTGCTGACCGTGAGGTCCTGAGATCGACTCCCTCTACATCATCATTGTCATTCTCCTGCCTCTATCCTGGCTTATTTGGGGTCTTCTTCAATACTTCTCTATTACTCGTCATCTCAGCAGTAACCTCCTTTCTAGCCATATTATCCTTCACACAGTCCATCTATCGTTTCTTTGGTCTGCCTCTACTCTTATAGCCATCAAGAGCGACTCACTACTGACTAAACATAATTGACTAAATGTGGGTGTTGATACCTGCTATCGGATAGGTACACCTCCGCCTAACCCTTCGCGGATTACAGGTATGATGTTATGTTGTGCGTGTAATACACGAGAATACATGTATTGAGAAACCAAATTGTACTTATTTGCTATCTTCCTACACGGAAGTATGTCTGCGAGAGTAATATCCTCTATCTTAAGAACACGTCTTACCTATATCTCAATCAGGTCTTAATCCTCCAATCTTGCCGTTATAATATCTTCAGACTTGGACCCGACTTACACCTAAGCACGTAAGGAATTGTTATAAATGAAAGGATGTACGTAGCCACAGTATATTTTTTCCTTGTTCTTTCTCATTTGGCCAACGAATGTGGCGTAAAAACCATAAAAATTGCAAGTTTATCTCATTTAAGACCTGCCTATGGGAGTTAATAATAGGGATGTTGCCTGTGTAAAAAATATGATTCTAATTACTCCGTCACGTCAGTTAGATTATCGAAAAATATTGGATACGTATTTTTTGTTTTATCAAATCAATAAAAATTGGCTAAGATAAAACGCATCAAAGATCATGAGTGGGGTGTGTGACGTCACTTTTCGGTAAAAAGTCAGTACACTTTACTTACAAGTATGACGTCATATGAGTTTTCGACGCAATGTTTCGTCTTCATTTTTAGTTTTCGTGAAAAAAGAAAAAATACGTGTCCAATATTTTTTGGAAATCTATCTGACGGACTAATTAGATTTTTTCAGGAAACATCCCTATTATAGTCTTGAACTACTTCGAAGTAACCGACTACTGGTTCTTGAACTCATTAACGTTATAGATAGTTACATCACGCCTGTAGGTAATACCCAAAAGATTTTTTAGATTTATATCTTTGTAGCCCACAATTGTCCAGTCATGGATAATATAAGTTCCATCAGGCCTATTGCCGTAAGCTGAGGACAAAGCCCGGCCCCGGGCTTAGCAATTCCTGGTTGCAAAAAAATAACATATTTCCCACCCCGAGAATCGAACTCTTATACTCAGACTGCCATGATATTAGTATAACCAATGAGGCGAGCAAAGAAAAATACTCATTACACATTCAGTACCGTCTACCAGTCATAAAAACAACAGTTTACAACATGGAGGCATTCCAACTGCGAACAATAGAAAATAGCGAGGTGCAAATGTCTCTTATCAACAAATTGTTTACTTCCAAATGCACTGCATACTTTCCGCACTCCGTGACTTGGGAGATAAGGGCTTGTACGCAGAGAATACCAACGGAATTGTTGCGACTGGTAAATGTTTTAGTGACGTCATGTGCACTATGTTGTCTTGATGGCTCCCATTTTATTAAGTGCATGCAATTGCACGTAGTTAAAAACAAATAAATATCGTGGTAGTACTGGTTTTGGCTTCATCTGTGGAGTTTTATCTGATGTTATTTTATAAATACATAATTAGCAAGAAACATAATTAAGTAGGCATGATTGTTCTTTTGTAGATTAGTATAGAAACTTCATATACTGCCTCTTTATATACTACTTCGCTGAAGAAGAAACTGCATTGCATTTAAAAACTATTAAGTAATTTAGGTACAGAATTCCTATTTTGCCCAAAGTCAATGAGGTTTTGCAAAAAGCGAATAAAGGTTAAATAAAAGACTTCAGTAACTACCTAACAGCATACAGACAAAATCATTTGCGATTAATTAAAGATTGATCTTTGGAATTTCCCGGTCCACTTGATTTGAAGCTACTTTTTGTTTTAGCACGTCGAAGTAGGTATATCCATTAACTAAATTCTATTAAACTTGCTCTGCCAGACCAGATTGAATTTCAAATAAAACATCGTCTAATGTTTTTAATAGTGTTTCGTCTAGTGATCTAGTCGTAGGTAAGCAACAAGAACACTTTGTCAGACAATAAATACTGTTCCTATGTTTAATTTGAAGACAAATTCAATTACATCAAGTAATTTGATTTTCGTTTAAAACTGGAAAGCAAACAATGTCGTTTTATTTGTAAAAAATAGAACAATAAGGCCGTAGTGATTTGATAAAATGGATCTATTGATCCATTTTATAAAAAAAAGGAAATCAAAAGAGAAGGGAAAAGGGAATCATTTTATCAAATTTTAAATTAAAAAAGGTGGAAAAACTATTGTATTTCCACCTTTTTTAACTTAAAATTTAGCAATTTCTAGATTATTTTTTTTGGCTTAACAATTAATTAAGTCAAAAAAGTCAATCTAGAAATCGCTCGAGGCAAGGCATTATTATAATAGATAGGTACCAAGAACACGCGTTAACGCAAAAGCGCTTTGCGTCTAATCTTTTGGAAGAGACTAAGACAAAAGAATTTCTATACTTCAGATGTATGTGTGTGTGGATGAACTCGGATCGAAGTTAATTTAAAATAAATTGAGCGTTTCCTGTAAGACACATTGGCTTTGCTTAGAAGTACCGAAGTGTTAATATAGCTTCCGACACATCTATCTTAATTTAAAGTTATTTGTCCTATGTAAAGGTGCTCCCTCACCGGGAGCATTTGCGTGTAATGTAACATTATAGATTCGACTTTGAGCATTACATTACAATACTACCTCCCTGACTAACGAGCATTCGCGTATAATGTAACATCTATATATATAAAATGATAAACTGACTGACTGACTGACTGACTGACTGACTGACTGACTGACTGACTGACTGGGTGATATATCAACGCACAGCCCAAACCGCTGGTCCTAGAGACATGAAACTTGGAGGGTGTGTTCTTTGTGAAGAGAAGGTTTCCACTAAGAAAGGATTTTTGGGAATTCCACCCCTAAAGGGGTAAAATAGGGGATGGAAGTTTGTATGAAAATCTGTCAGTTTTGAAGTTAGGATCTTCAAATTTTGTGTTTAGCCTGAAGATTGAAAATTAATTTATACGTGTCTCAGCGTTTTTGATAATTCTACCCCCGAAGGGTTAAAAAGGGGGGTGAAGGTACTATGTTTGTACGGGTGGATTGCAACTCAATTTTGTACAACCGATTGTGCTGAAATTTTGCACACACATTTGGTTTTGGTGACAACACATTTTTATGACAGACATTCCTTAATCCTGCATCTAGGATCGTCTCCTCAAGAGAGAACTCTTCAACGGTTAGTAGCACGGTCACGAAACTTTGTTTACGCGTTCAATTTTGATAGATAAAGACGATTTTTGACCGACTTCCAAAAGGAGGAGGATTTTTTTTTTTTTGTTTTTTTTTTTATTTGTTTGGATGATCGCCAATTGTGAACCGATTTTGATGATTCTTTTTTTTTTGGAGGAATATTATTCTGCGGTGGTCCCATTTTTTATTTGGTCAAGATCTGATGGTGATCTTCGGAGATATCAATGGAAATCTTCAATAATAGACAGCACATCCGTCGTGTTTGCTGCAATCGCTTGGATGTTTATTGTTTACACAACACCATAACATAACGTCACACCTGTATGCTCTGAGGGGGTACGCAGATGTGTACAGTACACCCCCATTTCAACAATTAGGTATGTTAAGTTCCATTTATTGGAGATAAGCCTATTACCATGACATGTATTGTAAACGGTTCACAAATTTTTCACCAAAACTCCTTTGACAATTTTTAACCGACTTAAAAAAAAGGAGTTTCTATGTTCGACTGTATGTATTTTTTTATGTACCTATGTTCATCGATTTCTCCGCCAATTGTAGACCGATTTTCATAATTATTTTTATTCGAAAGCCTATACTCCTGAGGTAGTCCCATTGTCACCAAATCAGAATCTGATGATGAAATCCCAGGGAAATCGAGGGCAACCCTCAAATTTTATAGGCACGTACAACGTTTTTCATATACTCTCCAACACAATTCAGATATTTGTGCCTGGTAATTAATCATCATCTCATGTTGCTGAGCTGATGATGGAAGGTATAAGTCAGGATCAGATGATGGAATCCCAGAAAAATTAAGGGCAACCCTCAAATTTTATGGGCACTGTTTGAATCAGTACCTATACTGTCCATGTGTTCCCATGGTCATCATGTCAGAATCTAGTGATGGGATCCTGGAGAAATCGAGGGGACTCTCTAAATTTTATATTACACTAAAAATAGAAAAATAAAAAATCTTTTTTGCAAAAAATAAAACCGACTTCAAAAACACAGAAAAGTGAAAAATAACTTTAGCTTCAGAAGTCGGTGACAAAAAAACTGAACCAAACAAACAAAAGTCACCGAGTTCAGAAGCTAAACTTATTTTTCACTTTTTGTGTTTTTGAAGTCGGTTTTATTTTTTGCAAAAAAGATTTTTTATAATATTATAAATGCGAAAGTAACTCTGTTTGTTTGTTACGTTTTGATGACTAAACAGCTGATTGGATCGTAATGAAAGGCAAGGAGATAGATTATATCCTGAGGAATGGTATAGGTTATCGTTTTTTTCTCACACATACACATCAAAATTTCCACGCGAACGAAGTCGCGGGCAACAGCTAGTTTAGTATAAATTTGAATTTGGGAGCATTCTGATTTAGTTGTTTCCGTAATGTCAGATGAAGCGGTCATTGTGCTGAGTGCGGCAATATAAATTCGACATTGTTATTTACGTAAAAGAAAATAAAAGAAACGATATTGATGCTAATCCGCGGCCGCCGGCCAAACGCAACAAAAAAAGCGCATTGATGTTACAAGTTGTATTAAAATATTACACATTGTATCATTACAAGGTGCGCATTGTAATGCTCGGTTCTCCTCCTTCACTGATGTAAACTCGTTTTGTATCATTACAGTTTGTGCACTGTAATGCTCAGTTCTCCTCCCTCACTGATGTAATGCTCGACTCTGTCACGTTACATTACACGCGAATGCTCCCGGTGAGGGAGCGCCTTAATGTGTATTTGGGTCTATATAATGTTTTATCTCGGTTATCATGCAAAATGGGTGAATTTTTGCATCGGATACTCCTTTCAAGTTTTGACTCAAATAAGAAAATGGTCTTGAAGGTTTTTAAGTCTGGATAAAGCTTAAATCTCCTATCACCATTAAAAACGTGTTAAAATGGTTAGTTAGTGTGCAACGCTTAGAAATGGGCAGACTGCCCCGGCAGAGTGCACTGGAGGTAGGAACACATCGTAAAATGGCGGATTTTTATTACGGCTTTACTAAAGAAACTTTAAGTAGTTTGTTAAAAGCTCTCCAGGCTCGTCTTTTAGTCGTAAAATTAAGTTATTGGAAGGCTGTGTACACTAACACGTGCAGAAAATGAAATAAATTTATATATAGATTCCAGGAAAAAAACACCAGGTATGTTCTTCCAGTTTGTTTGTTATTCAGAAGGCGACATAGATATAGTGTATCGGTACATATGGAGCGATAAGGAAACAATTTCCGGAGATACGCTATGATACTATGATATACACAGATAAAGTCATAATAGATGAGTAAACAACGCTTTCCTTGTTTATTTCGTTGGTATTATTGCATCTGTTCTTATGACAATATCATTGTTATTTTGCATGTGACGTACGTAAGGGTTTATTTGCCAAATGATTAGACGAGACTGATGCATATAATAGAATCAGTCTCGTCAGCTTAGTTAGATCCCTGAAACACATCAAATCGAGATAATTAATATTTGAAGATAGGGGTCGTCCTTTAATCACGCGAGGTTCAAACAGTGGGGGAGGGATCAGAAAAAATCACGATGGATGGATGGGGTAGAGTGACAATCAAGTGTATTCTTTCGAGGGACGAAAAAAAAAAACCTATTTTATATTTTTACCAATATCGGTTTCATTTTAATTATATCCTAAAAAATATTTTTTACTAAACAAGGTTCTAAAAGTCTCTGATTTTTCAATAACTAAAAAACACGTGATGCTGGGAGGGGGGAGGAGGGGTGGCCTAAAACCTCACCACCTATCACCAAGGGGGAGGAAGGGGTGTAAAAGTGGCCTAAAAAAACTCACGTGTTTAAAGGATGGCCCCATACTTCCTGAAACCTCTTCTGACAACCGGTCTTACCAATGGGTATCGTATATTACCTAGTTCCTGCATCCAGTTACACTGAAAGTCGACACCAACACAGTTAGGAAAAAGGCTAGGCAGATGAGTACTTCCTGGAACATGATGTTTCGTTAGGAAATATTTACTATTTCAATTACCGAAGATGAAAACATATTTTGTTTTTACCTAGTTCGCTGAAAAGAAATTTACGTAAAAAAGAAAACACGTCAAAGCTGAATTTTAGGAAACAAAATAATATGTAGGTATTTTAATCCTACACTGTTGCTAGAAATTCGCTTCAAGACATAAGCGTTGCCTTACTTTTTCAAAGGAACTACACGTGTACAAGACAACACTATGTAAGACTCCGTAATCTTGCTTTAGAATAACAAACACCTACTAGCACGATGCTTGCTTTCACAAGAAAGCTCCATAGCAAGTAAGATTACTCTTGAATGGTAGTAGGAATAAGTACTAACGCTATTTTGCACTTAACAAACTTTTCTCATATCCGTGTGCATGAAGTTTGAAAGAAAGTGAGGGATTTTTTATGCTAATACCATGACAATATTAGCTTGTAGCAACTTCAGAAGTAATAAAATAGTTTTAGCGCGTAAATACGGCTCGCTTTTGCTATTCAGGCTGATCAAAATACAGGATTGGTTTATATTTATTGAACATCGTCATAAAAAGTAAAAAAAATGCAGTATTTGGGAGCTGACACCACATCTGTAAAACATAAATAAGCTCCTAAAATAAGAAAACCAAAAATATTTATCTTCTAGGTGTACATAGGCGTAAAACTAAAGTAGTAAAAAATAGGTAGGTATTCCAGACACCCATGGATATTGCTCGAGGTGAAAACAATATGCTTGGGGTTTGATGACAGCTACAGTGATATGGGGTAAGTCTATAAACCACAGAACACGTCCTTTATTTTTAAAACAAACACAGGATGTTAAACAAACCTTGGTTGTTTTCTTGCAAGAGTTTTTTTCGTGACGAAATTTATGTAATGAAGCAATTCAAATTTTGGGTGATGGATGTCCAAAGCAGAAAGTTTATCAAAACTGAGCTTCCTCATTAAACGTTGGAACAAAAATAAAACTTGGTGTAACACCTGCGAAGTTAAGAATAATGAATAATGGCGAGGACAGAAGCGATTTTGGACAACTTTTAACATAATTATAGTTGAACGGAAAAGTTACCGTGACAGTGCTTACAAGAGAATATAATTTCAAATTAGATATATTTATTCGTGCTTCTAGTACCTATGTATTTAGTTTTAGGTTGAATAATATGAAAAAGTACTTAAAAACTGGAGTGTAAACAGGAATTTCCTCTCAAAACATAAACATGTCAAGAGGCGTTTACAACTTATACTATATTTTATAAACTAAAAATAAACCCAAACCATATTCCAATATGGTTACGTAAAAAAGAAAACACGGCTGTTAAAGTGCCGACACAAATGAGAGTAAAAACGAGTTAAGTGCATGGCTTAAAACAGAGTAAGTGCCTTGCTTAAACACTCGGTAAGTAAAGTGGCCGGCGGCTGAATCGCATCACCACAACTATTTGCTACTAGTTAGTTAAGGTACTTTACGGGAAGTCGCCTTCGTCGTCGCCTTTTCTTTCAAGGCGTAAGCGCTATGTTCACATTTCACGAAGTTAGTTCAATTATACACTTTAGTCATGGGAGGAGTAAATGACAGTGACCGCAGGACATTACTGGAGGAGAGTGCAGTGGGCAGAGATTAATGGAGTTCACTAGAAGAGGCCTGTTCCAAAGTTATGAGTTAAGGCTTTTCAATCATTCATAGAAATAAAAATGTTGGTTACACCTATAAGTTGATGAAGTTTTTCAGACAGTTCAGATGAACGCAATCAGCTCTGTTTCTGTTTCTGTTTTTTTAACAGATTGGCATGGCTGACAACGAACGCAAAAGATGTAGGTATGTAGGGATAGTAGTATAGTAGGTCACATTCTGTCAGTGGCGAAGGTTTCATACAACTTGATTCCTAGCGGCTTCCCTTTGAAAAATGGCACATTCAGTATTCTATAGACAAATAAAATAAAATAAAATAATCACATTAAGGATACGCTACTCTATACCTTTAAAAAAATTTACCCTTCGTTACTGCATTCTATAGGACTACCCCTATCGAAAAATGATTTTAGCTCATGTACATAGGTGTAGGTTCCCTTTATGAGGAAGCAGGTATAAAAATGTTGGTATTTTTGCACCTTTATTTTGGTGATGTTCTTCAGAAAATCCTGAAGCGTAGTACATCACAACCGGCGTGTGTGCTATTCTGTATTTGTTTTTTCAGAACGGCTTGGCAGATGTATGAACGTGGACAAAGCATAAGGATTATGTTAGGATCGTAGTAGGTAGTATTTTGTAGTGTGTGCATGTGAAAAATATAAAATACCTTTACGAGAAAGGTACCAATAGGTACCATTCGTCCGACAAGGTATAAACGCCAAGTTCACATGTTGCTCAGTTAGTTCAATGATTGCAACTATAGCACATGCATGCATACGTTCCGTTCAATGCGGTTTCAATTAGTGCCCTGACACTGACACTTGTGACAATGTAAATGCAATTGAACCGATAGGTGGACCAGCTTGTAGGGACGTCAACGTACGTACGTACAGTAGCTAACCTTTGATATGAGACATCGAGATTTTGAAAACGACTATCACACAGATTTGAGAAACAAAGATGACGCTCTATTAAGCCAAACTTTTTCTAAAACTTAAGCGTTCGCAGGAGAAGAGTACCTGGAAGGATATGGGGGAGGCCTTTGCCTAGCAGTGGGACATAAAGGCTAATAAAAAATAAAAAAAAAGTGTTTTAGGCTAAAATGGGATTGGGCGGGTCATGTCAGCCGCATGCACAATGACCGCTTGGCAAAAGTCTCCACACGATGGTTGCCGGAAGACTGACGGCGCTTCCTAAGCCGGCCCAGAAAGAGGTGACGAGATAATCTGGACAAGTACCGCGAGGGACGGAGGCACAGGAAAAGAGCACATGGAAGGAATTGGGGGAGGCCTATGCCCAGCAGTGGGACAGTACAAGGCTAATAAAAAAGGGGTTTCATCTTAATGAAAAATGAATGGTTACATTATTTTTTTGACGTTTAAACGTTTTTAACTTAAACCATCCAACCAACCAACCATCCAACCATCTATTTATGTCGCGAGTTAATAGGTTTCTTTTGGGTTAGCTCGTTCCATCGTCGACCTCATCTCTGTCCTCAGGACTAGATTGAGGTCAAGAGTAAGCCCATTTAGTATAAATAAAATAAAATAAAAAGCTTTTATAAAAATGTGTGTTCGATACTGAATTTTCTGTGGAACATATTCTTTTAGCAGCGCTCTTATACTTATTTGCGCTACTAAGAATTTTTCTTTATGTAAACAAAAACGCGTTTTTGACGTGGAGTTACGAACATCAGCCCGATATATACTTACAATAATACCATTCTAAGAATTTTATAACAAAGGAACGGAAATATGGAATATTGCATATCATCTTCGGGGAATCGAAACTAGGAAGTTTCGCCTGACAAAGTAAGGGATTTAGCAAGAAATTCATACACCACTATCTCTCTATGATGGCTCGATGTCGCAGCGGCTGAGTGATTGGCTGCTTTTCACGCTGCCGGTTGAGATTTTCCGTTCATTTTTAGCACAACAAATATTTGTGATGGCTCTGCAGGCAATGTTGGTTCTAGGTACTTGTGTACGTTACCGCCGAAAACAATAAAAAAAAAAAAAAGGTACTTGTGTAGGTTTGTAGGGAACTATTTTTCTAGTACAAGAGGCAGTGGCTATTTAAAAGAAAATCCAGAAGTGTCAGTAAAAAAAATGTTTGCGTATTCATAGCTAGCTTATTTGGCATAAATTAGCTATGAATGGCTTATTCACGGCTTCGTCCACGTATAGGTCGGAAATTATCCCATGAGAACGTACTATCGGGTTAAAAAGACTAAGCTCTAACTCAAGTTATGGTGTATGTGAAAAGGTTACAGAAAAACAGACTTAGCTACTACTTTAGATTTTTCAGAAATGAACAAAATTTAAGTTCCTGTTTGTAATTTCAAAGTATATACGGTCCTTTCATAACATTTCTTATTTTTTTTGTATGTCTGTCTATCTGTTCCGGTTAATCTCCGAAATGGCTGGACTGATTTCGACTTTGTCTTGCTTTACTTATGTTTTTGAAAAAGGATAAAGGTTCCGTGAAAAAACAAACTTTTCCTATGAAATTGTGAATAAAATCCGATTTAAATAGGGAAGTACCTAATATTTTATAATAATTTCACGCGGACGGAGATTGTGGGCAACACTAGTTTATAGTATTGGTATCGAAGTATGTTTGATTGCAGGCCAAGAAGGAAAGTCATCTGCAAAAGTTTTTCACTATGCGCTGGATGGCTCGGCCAATATCAATATGAATTCTATTCTCAACCACCGGTCACTGAAGTGAGCCTCGATTGCAATAATTCCGACAGAAAGTTTGTTGGTACACCTACGGTCATTATGTAAATACTACGCCTGTCCAACTTGGGCCTGCTGCCCCTAACTGTACCTATGTGTGAGTAGTGAGATTCAACTGACTAATTTGACGTGTGAGTTGCGTTGCTTCTGACTAGTGACTACGTTACCTATAGTGTGAAGGGTGAATATTTGATTCGGATCAAAATACTCACGGCAGCATACTGTAGGTATTATTTTGTTTATCTCATGTTTTCTAACACTGTTAGGGTGTTACTACACCAAGCGATCGATGGCAGAAATGACGACGATCGATCTATTGGTATAGTAGCAACTGTCGATCGACGTTGATATAATTATCCATTCTACCATCGATCAATGGCCTCGATCGATTGGTGTAACACCCTATGTGATAAGACTATACAAACATAAGCATTATCATGCAGCCTATATAGTTCCCACTGCTGGGACATCGGTCTCTTCTCTTTAAAAGGGAACGGGCTAAAATCCTGGTCTAGCAACAGATAAATTATGATAAATAGTAATATATTTTCTAGCAAGCTTTAAAATGAGCTCACGAATACTATGAATATCAAGTATTCTAGTTCTAGCCATAAGTTCAGAAATATTCAAAGCGAAATAGGGCTGGGAAAGCTCATAACGAACAAAGCCAAAAAAATAAACGACATCATATCGCCTCCTCGTTTCACATTCCACCACTTCGGTCTACATTACCGTGGTTATGTCACCGAAGTACCACTTCTAGTGGCGGGAAGGGTTGACCGGGTTATTCGCTTTATTTGACGTCATCTGCAAACGTTTCTGCGAATTTCCTTACCTAACCTACGTCAGATTGACATTGACATTTCGTGACTAGTGATGTTTAGCGACTTAAGAAGCCGTATTGTGTTTTAAAAGAAAAAAAAAACGTATATCGATTTTTTTTTTTTAAACGTTGGCCCACTCTAGGAATTTCTCCTGTATCGTGGGTGCATTTACAAACATTTAAACTAACATACACAAACAGCCAGACCCGGAAAAACTACCTGTAAGCCATACAAATATTTGTTCGGTGCGGGAATCGAATCCGCGACACGCAGCGCAGCAGTCAATCGCTCAGCCACTACGCCAACCGTGCCGTCGAATTGTTGTGACCAACTTAACGCGTAAGTATTCAAAAGCTGGAATTGAGAATTCGAAAACCTGTATAAGAGCCCAAAACTTGTTCAAAATAAAAAAAGGTTACTACAAACTCAAAATCTCTTTTTTATATTTTGCACAAGTTTTGAGTATCTTTCGGTTCAGTGACACCAAAAAAATACATTACAAAGTCCTGTTCGAAATTAACGCTGACTCAAGGCTCGAAAAACAAAAAATGAAGTTCGAATCATATAAGTCAAAAAGAAAACAAAAAATTTAGATTTAATGGTCGTCTCAACACAAACCAGTCGCGTTGTATCTTTGCACAGAAATAAGCACTAAAAAGACTGCAAGGTCAATTCGATTTTGGGTTTAATTAAAAATGAAATACCTAAGAAAAAAAACTCAGGAAATTGGTTAACTCAATAATAAAATAAACATGTATTAAAACACTCAACCATGAAGATTTATTCATTCAGAAAAACCCTGGACCTCTTTATGCTGATAATAAATATGTAGGTATTAAGTCGTTGCTTAAAGTTAGAACAAGCAGTACCTTTGTGCTCGTCTATCTTAATGTAATGTTCTGTTAAGTATTTTGTGTGTACAAATATAAATAAATAAATAAATAAAAACAAGTATTTTTATTTTTTATTATTTTTATTAGCCTGTTTGAGTGTCTCACTGCTGGGCAAAGGCTTCTCCCCTTCCCCCTTCCCTTTTCTCCTTCCAAACCTCTGTATCTACAGGGTGGTTTTTTAAACGTGGGCAATACTTTAGAGCAACTTTTACCAAGAAATCGCGAAAAAATATCAGCAGTTCCACACATTATTGGTCGCGTAACTCGAAAAAATGTAGGCAACAGCAGAATTTTTAAATCATATTTCATAGTTAGCCCCATAGAAAAAGTTGCTCATATTTATGAGTACTTCACTCCCTGTAAGTATTGCCCATGTTTAACCAAACACCCTGTATAATGATTTCAAGTATACATAATAATATAAAGGCGTAAACATACAAGAGTAGACGGTTTGCTTTATGCATCCAATACGTTTTGGCATGGCCAACTAAAGCAAGATATATAGGCAAAATTTCAGCTTCGGAAACATGGTCCCACAAGCGATTTCAGTGCGAAAGTACGAAGCAAGCTATATTTTGCTGCAAGCAAAATTAATCGTTATTGCATACATGTCGTGAGAATTAAGACACTCTGCTAGTTCAGCAGATTTAGTACGCATACGGTATATTAGGTTCGTATCGATCACCGTTTATCACTATACAACCATCTCGGACGCTGATAAATTGCAACTATATTCTGTGTAGGCGCAACGCCGATTATATACAGAAGTTCCGGTAATTATACATCATAATACACTTCAGATTAAGGGGTTACTAAAGTGTCATTAAAATTTCCTGGAACGTACGGTTTATGCTGACATATACTGCTGATATTGCTGTCACCAATCTGAGCAGCACGTGGCTAAATAAGAACGGCCGCTCAGGTCAATTTTCAGGTTGAGCCACGCTTGCCTGGGTTGGTCCGTGGATGGGTGACCACCCGTGTCGAGTTTTCCGTGCCCCGGAATTTGTAGATCGCTGTCACTTGTAGATCTTTGACAGTTGTTACAGGTAGTCAGTGACCCGAAAGTGAAAACCAGTCCTACCACGGGCTATCGTATTGCCCAATACTAACTGGGTTGTGGAGGTCAGATAGGCAGTTACACACGTAAAATACTGGTATCAGCTGCATCCGGTTAGACTGAAAGCCGACTCTGATGATGACTGCTGTCACCAATCTGTGGACCAATGAAGAGTGATTAGGTAGACGCAATATTATGATTGAATGTTTGTTGAATATGAGGTTTCTACTCAACTATGAAAACAATAAATGCATACTAGAAAACAAAAATGCCTGAATAGCAGTAGCGAAGGGTCAATTTTGTAAGAGGTAAGCCGAAGTACATCTCTTTAATTTGATTATATTATTTGTCTATAAAATACTGACTGTGCCATTTTTCAAAGAGAAGCCGGTAGGAATCGAGTTGTATGGAACCTTCGCCACTGCTGAATAGCTTGTTTAGTTTTCGTAATACAAAATTGTTCTATCCATAACTACATCAACCAACAATTTTTTGACTTTTATCGTGAAAAAATGTGTAAAACCGCCTTAATAAGAATACCGACACTAACTAGTGCTGTTTGTTTCTTAAATTCTGACATAATCATAATAATATTTCCCCGAACTTTTTCAATTTCTAGTCATTGTGATAGCTTGTAGCCGTACTTCATGACAAAAAAGAACTTTATAACTAGATTCTACTTTCTAAGTTTTCAGGGACGCGTAGGGCCAAAAAAAAAAAAAAAAAAGTGTCTTCATAAAATAATGGGTCTTATGATAAATGGTTGAATCGTGTGCCTCATTTGGTTAGGCAATATCTTATGTTATGGACATTTTACCCGATGTACGGAATGTATTGAGGGATTTTGATACTGAATATAAATACGTCCACTTATAGGCACTGTAGCTGCTATAGTTTCTTCAGAAGGTTGCTCTGTTGCATTTAGATATTATCGTTATAATCTAGATCTCTTCAAAGTTCGAGTGAATCTAAGTTTCTTCTAGGCAAGCGTGTTCCACCCAAGCGTGTTGCGGCCAAACGCAAGCCTATTTAACAGTAGCGAAGGGTGAATTTTTGTAAGAGGTAAGCCGTAGTACATATCTTTACTGTATAGAATATTTTTGGCTATAGAATACTGACTGTGCCATTTTTCAAAGGGAAGCCGGTAGGAATCGGGTTGTATGGCAACTTCGCCACTGCTATTTAATATAAAAAAAAATGAAAATTGAATATGTGTATGTGTGTGTGTGTTGTATATGTGTGTGTGTGTTGTATATGTGTGTGTGTGTGTTGTGTTTGTGTGTGTGTGTGTTGTTGTATTGTGTATGTGTGTCTTTCTTTGTCCAGGCGGTTTTCCTTTGGAAAGCGCTCCCTCAGAGTATCAGGACGGTGACCAGTCAGTTCACTTTCAAAGTGAAAGCTCGGGAACATATACGCAAGAAGTTGGCAGATTCGTCTTAGAACTGAGTTGTTGTAGTTTTTCTTGTTTATCTCTCTTACCTTATAAAGTTTATTATATGTATGTATATAAGTATATATTCCTATATGTTTTAAATAAAAATATTTTCTAGTCTTTTTTTCTGTTATTGCACCTACTGTATATTGTCTCTGCATCACCCTAAGGTAGACTGGTAGAAAATGCCTATGGCATTAAGTCCGCCGTTGTGCAGTCTTGTTACTTGTGCATAAAGTTTTAATAAATAAATAAATATGTACGTGTATGTGTTTATAATTGGCTTATTTATCTCAAATCTATCTTTGAATTTTTATAATGCTTAAAACGTCTCAAGCGTACTGATTAGATTATAAGACCTATCGATCTTAAGTTACCTATGTCGCCAGCTGTGCTTTGTGAAAAACCTCTAGATATGCAGATTATATTTAAGAATTATATGAATGGTTTGATATTTAAGAATTATATGAATGGTTTGTAGATATAAACTTAAAGTATTGAGACTGAATGCTTACTTGGGGGTTAGATAATTGTTTTACCTTATTACATTAAATTACAAAAAAAAGTACAAGCACAGACTTAAAAAACAGTACCCATCAGATACGAAATGTATCCAATGCGGGCCATTCTCGCACCTCGGTGTAAATATTTTATAAAAATCGGAGCACAAAGGCAGACGTCCCTCCAGAGTGGATCGTCAATTGAGTTGTCTATTACGGTTAGGAGGTACACAACCGACAACCCGACGGATGGTAATCGACTAGCCTACCTACTATCATCCTGCCTACAACCTACATTTCGTTTTTTGTTTTTCCGATTTCGCTGTGTGTTTTAAAGAAATCAAGTTAGGCACCTAGCATTCTCTGAGCGAAGCTGTTTTGCAGACATTCGTTGCACGAGCTTTTGTTACGCAACGAACATTTATTCGTAAAATGAACATTCGCTCACGAGCGCTGCGATTCACGAAAGTATGTTAGTTCAGTAGTTGTAAGTAAAAGTTTGCGCAGTGAAGCGGTACCATTTATTAAACGAACGAAACGTCCTTTATTTACACACAATACCTACTACATACAATACTATAATTATACCTACCTAGTATTGTGGTTTTCTCAACTGCGCTGTAAGTCACGTAGACGCCACGCAATAAAGATTAAAATAGCAAATCGGTACTTGCAGATAAATTAATGACTGTAATATCGTTCTACTAATTAACACAAACAACTTTGACAAACCAATCAATATTTTAAAGGAGCTTCACAAAAGTGCCTTTAGTTCTATCGGTGAACGTGTAAGGTCAAAGGTCACATCTGTTACAAAGTTGCGATCGGTTCGATCCCTGAAACTTTTGTAATGCGTTCTCTTTTATCGCACACACGCTAAAAAATGCGGGATTAGTATTGAAGTTAGTTTTTATGAAGATTTTCTGTTTAGAACTTTATTTCTGGCAATCAAAGTAAGAATCTCGTGGCTAAATAATAACAGCCGCTCGGATAGATCTTTAGGTTAATCCGTGCTTGCCTAGATTGGTCTGTGGATGGGTGAACACCCATTACATACGGAGTTTCCCCCGTGCCTCGGAAAACACGTTAAGCCGTTGGTCCCGGCTGTCATTTGTAGATCTCTGACAGTCGTAACAGGTAGTCAGTGGCTCAAAACGTCTGATAACCAGTCATACCAAGGGGTATCGTGTGGGTTGTGAAGGTCAGATAAGCAGTCGCTCCATGTAAAATACGTATCCGGTTAGACTGGAAGCCGACCCTAACATATTTGGGAAAAGGCTAGGCAGAAGATGAATCAAAGTAAGAAGCATTGTCCACCAATCATTATTGTAAATGACTCATAAACCATTATGCTTGAAAAAAAACTTTAGTTAGCATACAAAGTTCAATCAGAGTTCTTGTCAAATTATCAGCAGTCGCACTTAGATTCTATTAACAGTCACATATGAAATGCTAATACATTCTAATACCTTTGCTTTTCTTCATCTACAATTTCCAAGAAAAATAATCAGCGCAATCAATAAAATACTTATCTCCAAATCCCATAAATGTCGCACAAAATGAAACTACTGTCCATCAACTTGGATGCTTATCCAGGTGATCACTTCGTTGTACAAATGAGTTACGTGCCCATTCGACCGGTAAGGAAACGATAGCAGCCCTTCAGACAGGTCCCGCGACAAGACTCCCAGTTCCCACTTCCCAGTAAACAAACAATATACAAGTGAACAAGCTCTATTATATTACTTCGCTGATATTAGTTTGCTCAAGAAATGTAGTTGGAAACACTCGAGCGGTTCATTGGTTCTGCATCTTCAAGAATGACTGCGTAAAAGTTTTAATGGCACGTTTTAGCGATACTTAATAAGTTTGCCGAAGAAATAATAGCTGTATTTTCGTTCGTTATATGCGAATATTGAAACTCGTTCTGTAAGGAAAATGTTGAAACTTGACTGATTGCTTATGTTGAGATATTGACTTGTTTTTGATGGATCGTGTGTTCTATTCTTTAGATTATTACAAGGCTTTCTGAACCAGAATAAAGTTGTTTTTAATCTTCAAATTTGTTTACAGACCTAGGGTCTGTATCGTACTAAGTGTTAGGCAGATTAAAACTAAAATTATATTTGTAGGTACAGACCTAGCACAAAATGCCTTCTAAATAACAGATGAAGGTAACTAAAATTAGACTATTTGTTTCAGCTAGCAAAAACAAAAGAATAAACACATGAGTGTGTTTTGTGGCTCAAACTGAACTTTTTTCTGTTTACTTTCATACAGCCTCTTGAAGACTTGATGTAAGTAGCCTTCTGTGTTTATCTACTTTCTCACTTTTATACTTTACGCTGTTCTATCGTTGATTAATTGAACATTTCTGGCGTACGAGAATTACTTTTAGAGGAAATGAGTACGCAGGAGTTTTTAATGTGTACATAATCAACACCAAATATGTATACAAGTCCCGCTGAATTTCTATTTAATATTCTCAGAGATGCGGGAAGTGGTAATTTCAGACCAGCATTGTTCAGAGCGGCGCTGTGCGCGGCGTTTCGTTTGACAAGAACGTATAGGTACGCACAACGAATAAATCCGACAAATAATGCGTCTGCAGTATAATAATATTCCGGGTTATATGGAAGCGCTGCTTACAAAGCCTATACAGTCCCGTGAAATTTAGTATATTACAAATTGTTCTATCCTAATTTGCCACTTCTTGAGTACTGTTTAGTTTTTACTCGTAGATAAAGTTTACAATTATTCGGCGCTATCCTGTGCATGTATTGACATTTTGGTTAGTTTCGACAATAAAATATCAGACTATATGAGTTTTCTATCAACCTCCACACATTGCATTGTGTCTGCGCAAACACGCACACGGGGCATGAATGGACAAATTTATGCTTGCATGTTATGAATATGCTACCCGCGGCGGGCGCACATGGAGTGCGTGGCTAATTTTGGCGTAGGCAGATTTCTAAACTAATGATATGAGTACCATTCATTTTTATACAATAGGAGGCAGTGGCGAAGGTTCCATACAACTCGATTCCTACCGGCTTCCCTTTGACAACGGGCACAATCAGTATTCCTTAGACAAATAATTATAATCACATTAAAGATATGTACTCCGGCTTACCTCTTAAAAAAATTGACCCTTCGCTACTGACATTTCTGATGTATGCGACGTTCACGGCCAAAGAAATCCCCGATTATCTGGAGGTAATCCTATAAGGAAAACATCAGATTTTTTTCAGTTTCCAGTCTTCCATATTCGACTTTGGAGATTGCGTTTTTGGTAGTTGTCACTCGCCATTCACAATGCAGCAACGCAATTCACAGCGGCGGCGACAATATCACGTTATCAATGATCGCCGTGATACTGTCGCCGTCGAGCCAGTCCATTTATGAGCAGTAGGTAGGTAATCAGCTGCCGGCCACAGCTGAGCTCTACCGCGCAGTAAAGCCCATCTAAACCGATTCAGGCGCCGATTATGAAACCTGCAATTATAGCGTTAGATCAGGTATTTGATTTAGGCCAAATTAATGGAAATAGGGCCACCGTTTATCGGGGTCAGTTTCACATTTATCATAGGACAAAGAAGATTATTGGCGTAACTCCATCTCTGCGTGTTCCAAACCCGATTACTGGGGTGAAGAGAGCTTAATTTAAACGAATATTTTGTCTGAGCGTACCAGAGTATTTCCAGTTTTGGTTGGGACTATTTTCCTTGGCAAGAATCCTACTAATTAGAATTTTATTTTTCAAGTTTCGCCTTTATGTGGATTTCTGATTGCAGCTTTTGGTTTCGGTAGCTGTACTGGATTGCTTCGGGGATATTAAGGAAAACAGCTGAATATATATCTGAATAAAGTTGTTTTCTTTTTTTGTTGCTTGGGTACTACGTACTATTATATATTCAGTGGTGCTACTTTATTTTTATTGTATTTATAAATAAATTGACGGTGATTACACAAAGTAAAAGCGAGTAATGTAATACCAATCTATCTAGGTATGTAGTACGTTAATAAAAACCGTAAACTATTTGTAAAAATATTTATAACAAACACAAACGAGCAAAGCAGCTTTATTTTCATAACGCGCTGTCAGAAATTTTGTATGCCAAATGAAATTCGAGACATTCCACTGGAACCAAAGCTTATTAAGAGCGTGGTAATTTAATCTGATAAATTAATTTATAGGTACATTTCACCAAATTATACTGATTTAAATTTAAACAGAAATCGTAAACAAACATCCCAAAAATATTATTTTGAAGTGCGAAATACAATGTCGTGTAATTACTGCACGCGACCACAGAGGGCACGTACGATGAACGACATTTTAACAAAGGCGGCAATCCGACATGAAAATAACGAATGGTTTTTAAAAGTTACGTTATTTAACGTGCAAATATGCTTATACAGAGTGTAACAGAAAGGGTTTAGTCATATGAAAGGTAGGCTGCAGACCATCAAACTGAACAACTTCCTCCATGGGTCCAATTTCGTAAATGCGAAAAAAATATCAGCTGTCCCATACTAAATTTCAATACCTACTCGACCCAAATGTATAGGACAACTGATAATTTTTTCGCATTTACCATATTGGACCCAAGAAGAAAGTTGTTCAGTTTGATAGTCTGCAGCATATCCTTTCATATGACTATACCCTTTCTGTTACACCCTGTATAAGGTGTAATTTAGTAGCACGTTAAAAATACTGTTTAATTAAAAGCTTGTTTTTTTGCTTCTTGTTCGTAACTCGTCGGTAAAAGCGCTTCCATTTGGTAACAGTGTTTTGTCGCGTTTACTTGCTCTTTTTTCAAATGTAATAGTTACTGAAATGCTAATTATGTAATAAAACACACCATTCCATCTGTTGAATTTACAAAAAACAACAAAATTTCTTATAAGTTGTAAACAAAACAAAAATATTCATGTTTCATTTCATAAAATCTCAAAGGTTCACTTATACTCCCCTCGTTTCAAACAAATCATGTCAATCATGTTATGGAATTAACACAAAAGAATACCTTTCGTGAAATGTCTCGAATGCTGTTGAAATAAATAGATATCTATGTGTAAGCATCAGCATATTGCATTTTACAAAATCCTTACTGAAACATATTATAAATGCGAAAGTAATCCTGTCTGTCTGTCTGTTAACTTTACACGCCTTGACGGCTGAGCAGATTTACAAACAGGTAGACTAAAAACTAAGTTAAGACATGGGATACTTTTTATCCCGGTAGTAAATTCTTGTGGGATAAGATTTGACCGCAAAGCCGCGGGGTTAAGCTAGTGTAAAATAATATATTCAGACTGATCAATCAATCCACGTCTTTATAAGTAGGTAGCAGAAAGTAAATTAAACTCAAAGAGCTTTCCAACATTTTTCATACCATGTACAAGAATATGTGAAAATTCTATTTCCAAAATGAAGTTAATCGAGAAATGAAAATGACTTGGATTGGTACTTTTTGATAGAAGATTACATGGAACTACGACCAACTGAGGAGCTCGCGACTAAATAATAACAGCCGCTCGGATCGATCTTTTCTTTCTATGGATGGGTGACCACCCATTACATACCGAGTTTCCTCCGTGTGTCGGAAAGCACGTTAAGCCGTGGGTCCCGCCTGTCATTTGTAGATCTTTGACAGACGTTACAGGTAGTCAGTGGCCCAAAAAGTCTGACAACCAGTCTTATCAAGACTGGCCTGGTACCTAGTCTACTAACTGGATTGGGGAGGTCAAATAGGCAGTCGCTCCATGTAAAATACTGGTATTCAGCTGCATCCGGTTAGACTGGAGGCCGACCCTAACATATGTAGTTGGGAAATGGCTAGGCAGATAATATACGTGGAACTACGACCACATGAACACACTAATTAGCGGCAATTTTATAATGAACTAACAATTCAATAACAACTCTAGATATCCATATCAATGCAAATTATTCACTAACCAATACAACATTAGGTACCTATTTCAATAACATACTCGCTTCAGTTCTATTCGCGACCATTTATCAAAACCCATTATTCAATTTCGTGCAAATGTATGGATGATTGTGAATTACCATAGATAGCCATTTGAGGTGGCTGCGGCTTATGGAGGACGTATGGAGTGATCGATGGGCACGGAGATGTTACCAGGCAATGGTATGGCGAAGGACACTTTTAACGTACACATCTTGCTACATCGTTCTCACATAATGAACCATCTCAACATGAATGATGTAACCAAGGTTTTGTAAAAGTATTCTGATTTAAAAGCAATTTTTGCAAGCTTTCTACATCGATGTTGAGCTTGTAGCAGGGATTCTCATAAATCTATAAGGCAGTGTTAGGTTAAGTGAGTAGGTTAAGTTTTACTAACATAGTTGTAAGGAAATATTGTTACTAACATTGTGAGTCATGTTACTTGTGAATTAAATATAAATAAATTAAAAGAGTGTCCATGGAGTTTCTTACCCGTTCTTCTCCATAGAGATCTACGTTAGGGAATGGGCAACTACAGTACTTTCACAGTTTTTATGCCTTGTGACTGGGACTGTAGTTACTTTTAATTGTTTTTTGTTTCGAAAATTCAAAAGTGCCTGTAACTGGCCTACTTGAAACAAATGCTTTGATTTTGATTTTTTGAAGCTTTGCCTTATGCTGGCACTTTTTTTTTTTTTTTGTCATATGGCATATTTGTCAAAATTTTCGCGATATTGAATCGAAACAAAATGTTCCTTAGACCTATTGAGATAAAGTTCACTTTGTTTTAATGATAGAAGGCGAATATTTGCCCAGATCTGAAGTAGTGCCACCATTACATAGTAAATGTGACACGTTAGTAAATGAAGGAAAAATGAACTGCAAGACAAGTTTTAAACTGTCAGTAAACGAGGTAAATAATCCGTTTTTAGGGTTAATAATACTGCTAGACAAGTTCATGAGTTTCCATTTTTTTTCTTTAGCCAGTGAGCTATTCGGAAAATGCACAAAATAAACCCTCCGATTTTGCAATTGAGAAAGACGGTAAAGTCTTTTTCAGTTGGCAGCAGGATTTATCAAACATCGCCGATTGGCTATCAGCTGTTTAATTCTCGTACGAAAAATGGGTAAACATTTTTCGAATTTATAACTGGATCAGGTAGCTGGTGTAGGTGTAGCTTGAGGCCAACAAAATATTATTAGGCCTGAGTTTATAACACTATTAGGTCCTCAGAGCGTAAAAAACTGCATAAAAACCATTGGAGCTATGAATAGAAATAGAACTATGCCTCGTGTTATTCACAAATAAATTACCGGCTAAAAATATTTTTCCATTTCTCCGGGTTTCTGTTGAATAAATTATACAGACTTTTACACATAACATCACGCCTGTAATCCCCGAAGGGTACGGCAGAGGTGTACCTAATAGTACCCACATTACGCCAGCTATGTTTAAGTCCCATGTAATAGTGGGCGAGCCTATTGCCATCGACTGGGCACCAAGTGCAAACTCCGTGGCTGCTACTGAGAAATTCCTGATGGAAAAACCCGATAACACTTTTTCCCGACCTGGGAATCGAACCCAGGACCTCATGCTTAGTCGCGATTGCGACCAACGAGGCAATCCGACGAGGATGATGACATTTTTCGTACTTTGCTGTACCAACAATATCATCATCGACGGCGTTCAGTCGAAAAGGATGCAGCTGATATTTTAAATGAAGCGACCATGAAAATAGCCATTGTAGGACTTATCATCAGACCTTCCGACTTCTGACTATACGTCAGTGGCGAAGGTTCCATAGAACTCGATTCCTACCGGCTTCCCTTAGAAAAATGGCACAGTCAGTATTGTATAGACAAATAATATAATCACATTAAAGATACGTACTCCGGCTTACCTCTTACAAAAATTGACCCTTCGCTACTGCTATACGTATCGAGTGTCAACGGTCTATGAATTACAGCTAGAACCACAGGCTTACCGAGCTACGAAAAGAGGGATCTCGAGACGTAATGGATGGTCACCTATTCACCGACCGACCTCTGCAAGCGTAACTTAACCTTTGATCGACCCGCGTGGCTGTTATTGTTTATTTAACAATAGTAATATTTAATTTAGATACGACTGTATAATCTTCAATAGTATTTAATTGAAGTAATGCGCCAGTGGCTGCGTCTTGCCATCTTAGTTAGATTTTAGAGTCTAGAGATTAAAACTTCTAGACGAATTGGTCTAGCTTTTTCCACTTTCAAAGTTAGCCAGACAGACGATCAACCGTTTTAGTAAAATATGTGTGTACTTATCCCCAGATCCCGCTAATTGCTACATGATAGTGAGGCAGCTAGATTAAGTAGATTATATTATTATCATTGAGCGTACTATATTCCATTTGGACCTGAACTAAGTAACCAGAAGACAATTAATCACTTAGTTAGGAAATAAATGTTCGTGTGTTAGCAATAAATTTCTCCGCAACGCGTTGTGGCCAACAAAATGTTCGTCGAGATACGCAAAGCAAATTGTAGGATTACGAGCTGTTAGGCGGCAAACGAAAAACAGGCCTGCTGTTATGTAGCTATGTGAGATTGGAGACATTCTGCAAAATCCTGTTCATCTTTCGCAGGGTCTTGACATCTAAATATAAAAAGGATCACATGGTATGGCTATATCGAACGGATCTATTTCTGTGGGGTGTAAAAATGTGCTGAAAACTACGAAAGACTTCAATTCACGTAAAATGGGTGTAGGCTATACAATAGAACATCCTACTTATATTATAAATGCGAAAGTTTGTGGGGATGGATAGATGGAAGTTTGTAACTCTTTCACGCAAAAAACTTCTGAACGGATTTGGATGAAATTTGGCACGCAGATAGTTTATAACCTGGATTAACACATAGGATACTTTTTATCCCGGTAGTTTTATATATCCTTGTAGTTTATCTTAGTATTTTTTTTAAATTGCGGATATATACACCTACTACTGTTTGTCTCTGCATCACCCAAAGGTTGACTGGTATAAAATGCCTATGGCATTAAGTCCGCCTCTGTACTTTGTGCTTGAAGTGTTAAATAAATAAATATGGTCCCGTGGGACAATTACCGAACTCCACGCGGGCGAAGCCGCGGGCATAAGCTAGATACAAAATAGTTTTTTAACACGTTATTGGTTCAGTTAGCGGACTACTGTCACAAATACCTATGTTACAAAGAACACGTGTCCGTTTTCAAGATACGTAACTCGATCCTCAAAAAAATCGCCAGCTTTGCAGCTTTTACGGCTTCCGATAAATTGTGAGAAAGATTCCGACTGATATTGTCACATATATCTAGAAAAATAAATGTCGTAAGACTAATAAGGTGAAGGTGCGCTTATTACAGGTGAGTCTTATTAATTTATATGAGTATGTTACAAGCGTATAACGTTACAACATTGAACTCATCCCTTCGTATGTCCCCTTTACGTAATTTAATGTTACCATGCCACCGATCCCTTGTTATCCACGCTACAACCTGCTTCAAACGATCAAACATAATTAGAATCATCGAATATAATTCATGTAATTAATTTTGAATGTAAACGTGTGCGGAAGTAAACTGTGACCTTTATTTAGTCTAACATCAAAATTGTGGTATTATCGTGAGTTATTATAGAAGGAAATTAAATAATTTTCCTTTTTTTGCAGTTAGCATTGATTTTTCATGAATACGCGTACCGCGGTTAGTTCAAGGAGGCACGGGAAAAGAGCTCTTGGAAGGAATTGGAGGACTCCTTTGCCCAACAGTAGGACAGTACAGGCTAATTACAAAAAAAAATCAAAAGGGCTGATCCGATGTGGCTCAGAAAAAGGACACCTGGAAAATATGGGGAGGCGTTTGAGGAATGCGTGAGATGATTTAACTTGTCCCTGCTCAGCCGTGGAACAATGTTGACTAAACAAACGAAAAAACAGGCTCTAACTACACTGAAAAATTTTGATTTTCTGTTGAATTAATTAGAAACACGTGAATCACTGTGTTCAGCACGAGCTGGAATAAAAGTAGTCTGCTTATATTGTTTGTACCGTTGCAAATGAGACGTGTAATTGGCAAAAGTTCTGATTTGATTACAAGCTTGATATCTGTCGCACGGAACATATTATTATTGTTATTTCAGAATATGTCTGCATGTGTAGAAAGCTTTCTTCTTTAAGAAACATTGGCGTTGTTATTTGTCAAGGTAGGTATAATTAGGATCTTCTTTATCTAGTGGTTAGTGCCTAACTTGGTAAGCGGTACTCCTGGACACGGCTCGTATTGTTAGGAGGTTCCTCTCTCTGGAGCCCTGAGCGTCGGTAGCTTGGACCCTATTCCCGATACCGGTGGGCTACAATTTTTTATATTTTTAAATGTTTTTAAATTGTTTTTTCTAAGGAATATTTAAAAATGTAAATAATTTGTAAAACTATAAATAATGGAAATCATCATTTTATTATCAGGCTACTAAAGCCCATAGATAAAATACACAAAATAATCTTATACAATAATACACTAATACATATTACAAACCTTAAAACTATGCCGCTCGGGCCTCTGACTTAGCTTTACATGCCGTCAAGAAATATCTCTCTCATGCTGATTTCCTCACGATGTTTCCCTTCACCGAAGCAAGGAAAACTTCGGTTGTATTAGGATAACTACTACATACGATCTCTGGGTCCTTCCTAGATGAAGATGACAGAATATACAGAAGATTTTTAGTTTCACTTTACGTTTGTTTTTCACATCTAAATGGTCCATAACTTGGTCGTTTATTTCTGAATCATAATATTCCAGGAAATTTCCCAGTACTTAAACCCGTTACTTGTTCTGAAAATGTCATAATCGTAAAATAAATCACAGCGTTGCAAAAGTTAGGACTTAAATTCTAGGCAGCGCTGCGGGATGTCTATAGTACTTTCATAAATGTATTCATAGTATGGGGGCTACGTGCCTCTCTCTGCTACGCGAAAGTCTACGGCGCCTACGCCGTAGCACTGATTGGATTGGACTGAACGAGCACGCAACTATGGCCTTATAACTTATTAGATTTTTCTATCATTTTATTTTTGTATCCATAAACAGTTTTACGAACAAAGGATCGAGTTATAAATGGCCTAGTTAACCAATGGAAAATGGTTATAAAAATGTTTTATTTTTGTCATATTTAAACTGAATACGTCGTTTGTCACGCAAACGCTTTCCTCAATTTATGTTGTATACGCTACACTGGCTTTCAATGTGTTAAATAAAGACACCAGTTCCATTTGGAAGCAATTAAAAAGTACTCAGCCACAGCTACCACGATTGAGCGAGATTGGGCATTCAATACAATGTTCAATTATCCGACGTCGGGACATATTAATACTGTCAACAGCACTGTTCACAATGATTTATAAAATGTGTCTGAGTCATTAAACACTTATCTGTAGACTATTGTCATAGACTGTTTTAATAAGGCCCTGTTTATGAGGGACCACTTAAGTAAATAAATTGTATTCTAAGCGTTGATAAGTACTTCATAATTATTCACGGGAAACAAATAGGATCCTTTCGTCCGTCCGTAGATGTAGGGTGTGTAGGGTGTAGGTAGGTATCATCACAATATTGGAAACCAAGATATTATTTCGATGCAACCTTTTTAAATACGTACAGTAAGGTGGTAAGTAAGGCGGCGATAGGCGGAGACCTCTCGCTCCCGGCATTGGTCGAGGCCATGCTGCGGGGCGAGACGGAGTGGGAAGCGGTGGCCTCCTTCTGCGAAGCAGTCGGCAGACGATCTCCGGCCACCGTAGGCGCGGGCATGCGGGCGGCGAGTAATGGGCGACTCGCTGTCCGACCATGGACCATGCCCGGGTCGACGGCGCGTTGTGTTCCACGCGCGCCTCAAGCCTCAAAGAGTGTCAGCATAATGACGGGGCCCCCCCTCTAGAGGGCCAAAGCCTGCCGGGGTCGCGGGACTCATAGTATTACCGTGACCCTGGAACATAAAGGGCTACTGAAGGACACCGTGGATTTTAGTCAGTACAAGTCTGACAGTCCCTCCCGCTCTGCCCTGGGTGGGAGGACTCATTTGATGATTTTACCACGTTAAAAAAAAAAAAAGGTGGTAAGTAAGGGGTAAATTCTGCTGTTTTAGTCAGTTATACATTACGGTAGTTCGATCCACTGAATATAATTATGGTAAGGTGTTATTATACAGGGTGTTAACGGACCCTTCACAAAGCCGTCAACCAAGCATTTATACAAATCAAACTCAGTAACTTTACGCAAAAATTATTGGTGGGAAACGACTTTTATTTCGGGGTGATAAATCACGTTTACCGGTCGGACACGATGTAACGCACTCCAATCATTGTGCTGATGGATGGATTGAATAGTACGGAGGTCGTAGAGGTGTTTAAAGTAAAAATCTTACATTAAAAAAATGTATTTAAAAAATTACTTTTGAAAAATTGGAACTTTGACCCCCAATATCTCCGTAACTAGAAGGTTTCTAGGTATGGTGTAGAACAAAAACAATATCGCAATGACGGGGAGAATAAGTGCCTTTCGGCTTCGCTAAGGGTCTTGTTACACCCATTGTTCCTGTTGTTAATCCGTGATACGCTGGACCAACACGAGGTGAAAGTGACCAACGATCAGTAAATGTAATTTTTTTTTATGATATCTAGATAATGTGGTAAGCTACCTACTTATACTTCTGAAAACTCTTTAAACTAGCCCTCACTGGTCTAGGTTACCTCTACTGCCTCGTTGGTCGAGTGGTCACAAGCGCGACTGCTGAGAATGAGGTCCTGGGTTCGATTCCCGGGTCGGACAAAGTGTTATTGGGTTATTCCGTCAGGAATTTCTCCGTAGCAGCCACGGAGGCTGGATTTGTGCCTGGTTGATGGTAGTAGTCTTGCCCCCTATCTTCTTCTTCTTAATCGTGTGGTTAGTGCCTAACCTGGTGTCAGGGTTTTTATGCCGCCCATGCGGGTTTATGGGGTTACCCCCTATTACATAGGACTTAAACATAACTGGCTAAATGTGGGCGCACTATTAGGTACACCTCTGCCTAACCCTTCAGGTATTTCAGGCGTGATGTTATGTGTCTTCCAACTAGCGTGAGTGCCAGAAGAAAGAAGACAAAAAAACTGCAAAACATTGCATAATGAATTCCCTTTCCCAATCCCTAGATGCGACCAAATACAATTAGTATTTTATTCGTTCCGATTCTGCATGCGTAGTACATTAAACCTTAGCTTAATGGAAATTGGGAGATTTCCCCCTGACATTGTGAATGTATTCCATGGGGGATGTTGAGAAATGAGAATAAATATCGTTTTATGGGATTCTCTTTGTATTATAATGTGATTATTGTGTGTTACGAATCCTGATTCAGTCTTTGAGGCTTTTTGTTAGACTGTTTTGTAGGTTATTGAAATGGTTATCGTCTTTAAGATGGCGCTGGTGGCATCTACATAATAATGATCTAACATCATTTGTGTAATATTTTATGTAAGTCAGTTGTTGACAATAGGTCAATAAGCTCCACGGTGATAATGGTCATAGATTTTATTGAACAATTTATGGCGAATTTCTCTAATGTAAAAGCGAGTGTCATAAATTTTTATGGACTTACACTGACAGCTCTGGAACACCGTTTAGATTTGCTGATAAATCTGCTGTAAGTCATAATCTCTCAAAATAGAGTAGACTCAGAAACTTATATTTTCCTTGCAAGTCGTAGTATTCCACAAAGTTTCACAAGTAGGACTGTATCAAGTCTCTAGAAAGTTTGCTTCAAAACACTTTCAGCTAAATTATAAAACTCCACAATGTAAATGAAATCAGGTTTGTGTTTTTTTTTTTCAAAAGCAGAAATAATATTTCCCAACAATAAAACTACCTACATTTTTTTTGTAAACATTTTTGATTAAAAATACCTCGAACTGTTAATGAATAAACATAAAACCGCAAAATTGCGTCACAAACACAAAACAATTTCCATCATTCAACAACATGATTGCGGAGAGCACAGCAGCAGAAACATGATAAAAATGGGCCCGAATATTTCCATACATCAGCAATTCCGTATTTACACAACTTTTACTCAGTTATTGGTCACCGGCAAATTCACTGTGTAAAGGAAACTTATTGTTACTGCGTCACGCTCTGATAATAAAAAAAAAACTTCCGTTATCTGGCCAAGTTGTGACCATTTGTCAAATTTGTCCTTCATGCCCGGAAAATAGAATAACAGCTTAAGGGAAACTGGGTGAGTATGTCGTCTTAAGTCAAGTCAAGCACATATATTACCTTTTTGTATCGTGATAGTTATGTGATAGCGATACAAAGGGGTATCGTAACTTGAGATTGCGAGTTGAGTAAAGAAAGTCCTTTGGGGATTAAAAGTTAATAAAGAACAGCAATTTTTATTAAAGGAAGAATGAAAAAATTTTACTTACTGCTGAACCGACGTACATATTTTTACAACAAACAAAACGAATAAAGTATGAACTAAGGGTAGCGTAGCGTTATCACAACAATATACAAATTGGTATGTACATATGCACCTACCTCGCCAAAACAATGTTTCCGTATCCATATCTATACTTAATATTATAAAGCTGAAGAGTCTGTTTGTTTGGTTGAACGCGCTAATCTCAGGAAGTACTGGTTCGAATTTGAAAAAAAATTTAGTGTTGGATAGTCCATTTATCGAGGAAGGCTATAGGCTATATAACACCACGCTCTACGACCAAAAGAAGCCGAGCAAAAAAAAAACAAGTCGGAAGCGGCGGGAGAAACCGCAGGGCGCAGCTAGTTATAAATGAAAATAGCATCATTGTGTGCTGCACAAGCAGTTATTAAGAAAATAAGTGAAATAACCTCAGGTGCGGTAGTAGTACATTAAATATTACAACTGTAATAATCTAAACTAGTAAACTAACATTTGCGTTAATCTCACCAATTAAGTTAAACAAGCCTTTATCCTGGGATGGTTATTATAGCAGTTAACTGGGAGAGATTTGAACTCTAGGACTGTAACTATATGACCATTGTTTAATAGTCCGCATCAAACAGTGGTAGTTCTATTTACTTTATTTAAATAGTTGACCAAAACCCGGAAGAATGGGCCTATAGTT
Organism: Noctua comes; assembly: GCA_963082995.1. Classification (NCBI taxonomy): domain Eukaryota; kingdom Metazoa; phylum Arthropoda; class Insecta; order Lepidoptera; family Noctuidae; genus Noctua; species Noctua comes. The sequence goes on from OY720277.1 coordinate 6,895,679, forward strand.
ACCTCTAATAAAGTCTAATATAATGTTATGCCGTACTTTTGAGTGTCCGAATCGTAAACATTAACAAAATGTTTTTGGGGTCATGAAAGGAGCTAACTTATGTGGCGTTGATCTAAATAGTGCTGCAATTCTAAACCCTCGGTACGCTCTAAACGGTCAGTATTCTATAAGACACCTAGCTGACGCGGATTTAGAAAAAGGCTCTTGAGAACCAAAACCATTATTTTAAGAGGTCAAGAGCAGGCCCATTTTGTAATAAAAAAAAACCAACGGTCCTTGGGCGAATGATATATAAACGATCTTCTTATGGCACCCTCCACTAGCTTCCTAATCCCTCATTTTGACGTCAATCAATATTTAAGGCTTTTCAGACGTACGGAACGCCACAGAGGTCACGATTGACGTGGCCATCTTCTGAGTCAAAGTTTGTGAAAAAGTCTTATGCAGCCTTGATTCGAAAAAAGAAGAACTTTATATTACTTCTTTCAAACAATTACTGGCTGTATAGAATCTATTGTACTTGCAGTGGGTGCTAGTGCTAGTACACACCGCAACATATCAAGCTATACATTTCCAGTATAACATGGCATTGGTTTGTATAGATTTTCTGACAATGAGAGATCCGCATTAACTGGATTTGTATAGCTTGACTGGTCGTTGTGCGTACTTCTATACAGGGTGGAGGGGACTACAAAAGTGTAATATCAGAACAGGTTATTTTTTTTTAATTACCGATGAAATATTTCGATGTGCCCCACATCGAAATTTTTGGGAGTTTTCGCGTCGGTGTCCCTTCCACCCCGTATATGTAAAAGCTTAGTCAAAATAGCGTACGGAGATCGAACTCACTCGCTAATCCACGGGATTGGGCTGCATTTCATTTAAGCATCACTTTCAATACGAATCACTGAATTTCATTATGACAAAGTTTTGTCATCTGCACTTGAATTAACATATATTGGGGACGCGCAAATGAGCCATACGGTGACCGATGAGATTAAATTAGGGTGATAGATGATCGTTCAGTATGTTCTGTAATGTGTGGGGAATCGATAAACAGTATTACTCTAGAAGAGCTATTACTGTCCATCATGCTTTGTTAGGTATGTGATTAAAGGTTCAGTTCCCGTGATCTTTATCATAGCATAATCAGCCTATACTGTTCCCACTGCTGGGACACCGGCCTCCTCTCTATGAGAGGGAATGGGCTATAATCTACCACGCGGGCCCAGTGCGGGTTGGTAGATGTCACATGTCTTCGAATTTTTGGGTCTAAGACATGCCGGTTTCCTCACGATGTTTTTGAGAGCAATGGTGATGAAATAAATTACACAAAGTAATGCGCCTGCCTGGGTTCGAACTCACGACTTACTGTTTGTAAGTCGGAGCCGCCACCACTGGGCCACCGCTGCTCTCAATATCTTTATCATAATACCTATAATATTTTAACTCACCATGTGTGTCTATCTGTGTCATCGTAGCTCCCAAATGGATGAACCGATTTTGAATTTGTTTTTTTTTTATGTCATGAAAAGCGGATTGTTATCGCTCTGTTGTCGTCGCGAGGAATGCTTGCAAGAAGCGCAAACAATAGGATACACATCTGTCTCTACTTTTATAGCCACATTTATAGTATTTTAACAGATCATTACCTTCAAATGACCTCAGAATTTCTCAACTAAAGGATAGGGGCATTGTTATGGTGAACCAAGGGACAATAGTTTACACCATAACATTGTTTGTCTCGAAAGCTCTTTGGTTAAGACGCGGCTTTGTTAGTAAGGATCTGTTCATCCTTGGGACGCTTAAAGACCAGCAATGGGTTGTGGACACCTGTTAAACAATTTATGTTTTTGATTAACAAATTAATGTTCATAATTGTTTACGGTTTTGATTCAAAGTCTCATCTCGCTAAGAAGTAGAATATAAAACTTTGTTCTGACTATCCTCAAATAACTGAATGTAAACATTTAATATTAAATAATAGATAGGTACAAATATTTAGCTAAGTACTAACTGGGATGTGCAGGTCGAATAGGAAGTAGTTCCATGTAGGTATTCAGTTGTATCCGGTAGACTGGAAGCCGACCCCAAGATAGTTGTTTTTTTTTTAAGAATCTTCATGCTCTTTTTAATGGAATAATTTTAAATGAGAAAGAACTTAGATCATTTTCTCATACTTGTTAGTACGATATGCAAGTATAAACTAAAGCAGCCAATGCCTACCTAAACCTACTTACCTACCTTCCGATTACAGCGAAATCTACGAACAATTCCACTAAACTTGTTGAATTGCTAAAGTTTATGGCGATAAATGATGTGCATACTTGCGCGACACGACTTTGAAAACTCAGACATGTACCACACAATAGTATACATACTCAGTCATGGGCGCCGGCAACAGGGTGCAAGGGGGTCCACTTGCACTCCCCTTTCGGAAAAGATAATATATACAAAATAATAATAATTAATTAAGATACTGTGTGAATCAAAACTTAAGGCCTACGTCTAGGTTGCTGTCCAAAATTGTCCATTAACTTGACAACAAAGTTAGTGCTCTACTCTTTTCCTGTACACTGAGTATGTATGGGCCACTTAGCCTCACGTTTCCCATCGTCAGGGCCGTAGGCAGGAAGAAGGTTCCTATAGGGAAAACAAGGCGGAAAGCAAACATTTTCGTACATTATAGTTCCTGTATGTGTGAAACAAAATAATGTAATTATAAGTTAATGAGCTCTTCTTTATAAATAGGCAGAATTAGCCGTATTTACATAATAAACGACAAAAGAAAATCTATCAAATTCGAGGTGGGTGCAAAAATTTTCAAGTTCGCTACGCTCGCCTGTGAATCCTATTTTTTCGATTGATGGGCTTTTCTGTATCGAACGACAAGGAACATATCCGAGGTGGAGTGCAAAAAATTTCGAGCTGTTTTCACGGAGCTGAAGGTGGACCTCCCTGGAAAAAATCCTGCCAGCGCCCATGATACTAAGTCTATAACGTTCCCACTGCTGGGACACGGACCTCCTCTATATGAGAGGGAATGGGTCGTAATTCACCGGGTCCGGGTGGGATTATGAAAATTATAAACACCGTACCCTCTTTTAACAAGTTACAGCTATCCATGCTTTACCGCAGTCGACCGTGGATTACGGTAAATTGATGTGAAATAATGAACTAAATTTATCTTATACAACCACGTTTAACTGCGGAATTACAGGCTTAAAAGTTAAGTAGAAATTGATCAAATATTATATTTTCAATATCTAGGCAATTCGCAAATTAAACGATGTTGCCATGTTACAAAATATTCCTCGAAGAGTTTCATGTTTCAGTAGTATAAAGTTCCCGTGGAGCGATGTTTGTTTATGGTTTTTTATATTCGTAAGCTTCGTATTTCCTATCTAATTTAGTTATTTATTTACATTGAATATTGGTTTCGGTAAAGTTAATTAAATCATAAAGAAAAACGTTATACTGTAGCAGTGGTGGACTTTTTTTAAAGTACCTATAGTTCAATACATACTAAATAGACAGAAATGTTTCCTATATAATGTGACGTTTCTTGGAACCATTCTCCACATGAATCGAATTAAAATAGTGTCATACTCTAAATATAATTTACAAAATATCCCAAAGTCTAAATATTCCATGTAAAGTTGAATGGCATAAATTGATACATGAGACAAATAGTAAATAAAAACTACTTTTGACGAGATGGCATTGATGCTGCGTGGGTGAGACTGAACTTTAGCGGGACATGCTGACGACACTGGCACTATTTCTATACAACCTCTCTACCGCTAAGCGAGTGAAAGAATTGGCAGGTGGGTCGCATTCTTTGCGAGTTTCAGGTTTCTTTCAGGCACAGCTATGCGCCTGTCATTTTGATTAAACTAAGTCTAATCTCACGCCTTTAAAGTGCTGAAATTGATGAATGAATTCTTTAGTGAGACTTGTAAAGCATTCCTTTTATTTCTCTGTTTGAATTGAAATGTCTTTTGACGTTCAATTCTATCACATAACTTGAAGCCGAGGTAATCTTTCAGAAAATGTGAAATCGTCGTTTAAACCTATTTACCTGAAAGTAGAAGTTATCGTCTGTAGACCTATAATTTTGTTCACACATTTATTCACCTAGAAAGTCTACGAGTTTAGTCCTTAGTAGCTTTGTATATTTGAAGATTTCATGAAAATACGATTGAAGGTGGATTTTGCTGCGAGCTGTAAAATTGTGTTTTAGCCAACATTTCGATAGATTTTTCTAGTGTGAATAAAACCAAAGGAATCGAAGTTAGAAAACAAAGCGGGTAGGAAATATTTTGTGGAGCTCTTAGTACACGAACAAATAACTGTGAGAGAAAAACCTATTTGAATAGCGAATGTAAAGCAGTCGGAAGCTGGATCGATCTCAACTGGACCATTAATATTGACGGATAACTGTGGCGCTTCCTTTGACTGAATAGTCTCAGCACGATATCAAATCCAGTTTACGATAATATCTTGGCCTTGACCCCATAAGATTTTTGAATGTGGAAGATTAGTATGGAAATGAAGTAAAGAATTCTAGAAATCAATTTCGAAGAAAAACTTGTCATGCCGGTAAAATCTATGGTATAATAATTAAGATGATAACAGCGCCACCGAATAGTGTTTCTCTAGATCTGTCTACCTGCACACGTAGCATGACCACCGTAGACAAGGATTTTGTTGACGGAAGAATCGACAAAATTACAGATACTGAAAATAAATCTGTCATTGTGTCGACACAATCTGTCATTTTGTCGATTCTTCGTTCTAAAAAACCCGCTTCTACGGTGGTCCTGCTACGCTTGCAGATACTTAGTTTCCACAAATCTGTATTATAAAATAAAAGTATTCATGGCAAAAGTTTGTAACAAAAAACTTGTTTAATTTAACGAATTATGTAGATTGTGTGGTGTCCTGTCCTAACCAAATTAAGTGACATTAAGAAAATACAGTCTGAGAACAGACGAGCGCCTGGCGCCTGGTGAAATACAAGCTTGAAAATCTGGAGCCTGCGTAATGCTCACCCACTTTGTGAATTAAAGTATTTATTTACCTAATATAACAAAGAGAATTACAAGAAAGAGACTAACTTTTCTTTCACGAATTTAATGTAGCGGTTGATTAGTTGTTTAATTTTATTTGTGTTTTGAATATCGAATTATTATTAAAATAAAGTTGTATTTTTAATTATTTAAATATTATTCAATGACCTTCATGCAATAGATTAAAATTAGAAGAAAATCTTTTCCCAAAATCAACGTGTATAAAGTTATCAAGTAAATTGAAAGAGCAGACTCCTTTTACATTCAATATCACTTAATTTCAGATACGTTTTCTGAGAAACCTATTCTGGACACACTTGATGAATTAATTATTATCTAACAGACCTACGTCCATTACTGAACAAAGTTTTAACATCTTTGATAATGATTTTAGAAACTGACTGTACCTACACATCTTGATTTGATGTCTGATACTGAAGAGTTTCCATCGGCAAATTTCTATAGATTATGTAGTTTTAAGGTCAATGAGACTTCGTGATGTTATTTGCATAGTAACTGTGTCAAGTAGAAGCTTTAGTTTCAAACAAAATTGGGCTTTATCCATGTTATCCACAATTTAATACTTGATTGGATACCGATTGCTTGATTTACGTCTGGCAAATCCCTGAAGAATTTAGGCGTAAGAAATTATATATTTCTCTATAATATAAGTAGCTGCGACAACAACGTTTGCAGCAATGCCTGACTGCATAATGACTCTCAATTTTATCTTTCTGTCGTCGTGTTCTCCCACTGGGCATTTCATTTGAATTCCAAGTTATAGTGAGTTTTTATTGCCAACTTTATTTTAAGGTTAGATGTTGAAAGAAAAAGCTTTTAGCGACAATGTGTATGAAAAAAGAAAAAACTACAATATCTTCCTACGTAAACTCTCTTTTTTTGTATTGTATAATTCCGTTGGTGTTGGGAATGCCAATGAAAATGAAAGCAATCTCACCGTAAAGCTGAAAACGTTTTTACCAAATCCCCGGGTTGCTCTCTACAAAGCCGTAGGAAAATTATTGCTGAAATAGATGGCCAAGTGAGACCATTTTATAATAAAAGGCCGCGACAACCTTTTACACTTGAATTTACGGATTAAATACTTCAAACTTCAAGATAGAACTGTCACTTGGGAGCTTTTTCTCTATCTTTTGTAACTAAGATAACTTTTAAGTGCAAGAAGCGCATGAATATCTTCAAACTAAATATGATATTCTTCAGGTGAGATTGGAAGTAGCATAAGTAACGGAACGCAATCTTCCGTAATAGAAGCGGGTGTGTCGGACTTAAGCGTAGTTAAATTCTCTGGATGGGGAGCATCACTTAAGTTATTACCGGGAATTACCGTGGCGTGCCGGCGGCGCCCGCTGCGGCGGCGTCAGATGCACGGGGCGTGAGTTGCACGAGTCAGTTAACGTCAGGACCACCACAGCACTAGTGTCCATACGCTCTGCACTAAACTGTGAACTAGAATAACCACTACTCGGATTTTACTACTGGTGTACAACCTCTGCAATTGTATCAAATACACGGTAATTTTGAGTCGAGCCATTCTTCTACATTCAAAGCGTTTTCAAAATGCTATTTAATTTTATGTGTTGCGTATTGCCGACTCTTTATTTTTTGTTTGGAATTTATTGATTTAAAACTAAGCATGATTATTTGATAGTTTGATGGCAAGTTTTAATTAGGATTACTGTCAAAATATAATACGTAGATCTCAGCGCATTGTAATAAATTAACATAAGACTTGTTAACGCAAAAAAAGTATTATACATTAAAATGAAGGTGCCGTGACCCAAAGTAAATAATGCAAAGAGATCTTAAAGTATGATAATGAAAACGAAAACTTCAGAGACAATTTACATACAAAACACGCTTTTTTTTCATAATAATATGTACCTGTTGAAAATAGTTTGAAACTATATTTTTTTTGTTCAGTAACCTAAGATGATTATACGTTTTTGAATATCTCTAATTTTGAATAACGTTCTTGAGTGATACTCAGAAATATCGTTTTATTTGTGGAAAAAACAGCTGCAACATTAAATTCTGAACCTTTTTTAAGATAAAATGATTGTAAGAGACACTGCCTCGTTGGTCTAGTGGTCGCAAGCGCGACTACTGAGCAAGAGGTCGTGAGTTCGGGACCCGGGTTGGGTAAAGTGTTGTGTTGTGTATTGTTGAGCAAAGTGGTTTTTCCATCTAGGCATTTCTCAGCAGCATCCACGGGGTCTGGATTCGTGCCCGGTTGATAGCAATAGGCTTGTCCTTTATTACATGGTACTTCAACATGACTGACTAAATGAGGGTGTACTATTAGTACACCCTATGCCTAATACTTCGGGGATTACAGGCCTGATGCTATGTTACTAGGTACTCAAAGTGATAGCTTACAAAAACTAATGACTGGTTAAATCTTTAATATTACGATAGCCATCCAATATCCACCTTTAGACTTTATGCTACTTAAACTTTACTAAAAGTAGTCAAATCTTAGACCTCTTGGGAGAGACTGGATCGTGTAAGCATGTTGGATAAAAATGTAATAGACGAACTTTTTCAAAATATAACGATATTGACTTCTTTAAAGAATAGTAATTCTCTGAAAATTTCAGTTTGCTAGAGGATATTCAAGAGGAGATTCTACTTAAATGAAACTGTAGTATTTTCAGGGCACTTTATCTGTTTTTTTTCCAAGTAATACTAAACTGGAAAGCCGTTGAGTGCTGAGTTCCAGTACCGAACCGGATTTTTACTGGTATTCTTAAGTACCAAAACGTGTATTTCAGGATTTCGTAGAAGTAAACAATATTTGAATATTTGTTTGCTTGAAGTAATCAATACTTATTATAGTTTATACTTATTTCGACAATACACGCTGATTTCTTTTTATGTAATCCGAAATCAAGGCATAGACAAGTCTTTTATTGTATCATTTCACTTCAAAATTAGCTTTCGTTCTTCTTTATTTTTAATAAACTCATTTTGAACTTCACTATATTTGTGCCCAGAATTCTTGACCAGATAGTGAAACTTTACAGAAACTAAGTCCCATTTATTATAAACGCCCTATAAAAGTGGAAAACTCGTATAATCGAGCCACTTCTCATGTCATTCATATTAATATATACTTCAGTTATAAAGACTTATGGCTTGGTCGTCACGAGTTCGCGCTGTAAGAATACCCGTTTGTATAAAACGGCGATATTATCACGGGCCGTTTGAGTGCGAAATATAGAGTACATTAGAACGCAGCCCCAGACAATAGGCGGGTAATAGAGCGCAAAGAGGCGTTAGTACTTGCACACCCTTCTCTATTAGCGCAGAATTACCCGGAATAAAATAAACTGACGTACTACATCGCTTGACCTTTCAGGACTTACCTATTTGCTTTTCAGCACATTTAGTCAGATTTCTGCGAAGCTTTCTGGCTTTTTAGTTAAGTAAAGTTGGTAAATTAGTTTTTGTGCTGTGAGTGCAAACAGGTGTAGTTTAAATAGTTTATTTTTTGTCATAAGTAGGAATGTATATAAGAGAACTTAATAACACACCAATTTATTTTAATTGCACCGTAAATAAAGTGAACTGCCAATTACGTTACCGGAATACTTAATGACTTGTTGTTCCATAACTAATTGGTCGACTCGTGATGTATCACTAATGTCCATCAGGTGCTACGCGACCAATCATCCCGAAACTGGGTGCCTCTTGTCTAACTAGCTATGACGCTAACACACTGAAGGTATCTTGATCTAACATAGGCTACTTATTAACTTATAATTAGAATCGTAATTTGAAAAGCTATTCTATAGCTATTTTCTCACAGACGCTTTATGTTTTTTTCAATTAAAGTGTGTGAGTGAGTGTGTGTGTGAGTGTGTGTTTCTATTTTTGGTGTTCCATTACATAATTTAGCGAAAAAGTATTCCCCAAGATTGTTTACGCTGAATTATCTTTTCAGAATCTATTATGAATGTCTCCGAGCTGTAACTTTAGTATGTCTTTGCTTCAATGACGATGTGTTAGTTGAGCACTCGCTGCGTGATAATCCTGGCCCATCAATCCTAATGCATCCTACAGATTAAAACTTACCCAATCCCTCTTCACCTCACAGATTTATATCACACTAACTATTTCATAATAATATAGTCACGTTAGTCTAGATGAATCCGTGTCCCGACGTGGTTAGAATAGTACATTTGATGTTTGCCGTCCGGTTATGTAGACACCCAATTATTGCCGCCACATAATCCAGTGAGTTAGCGACGTCCGCCAGGTGCTCGAAGTTCGTAACTATTTGGGCAGACGGAAATTGAACTGTGGGTCTAAATGTTCGGGGTAAGTCTGGAAAGTTGTGTAGTTTAATCTTGATTTGATGTTACGTAATAGGTAGTTGTTGTTATGGAATGTCATGAGTCTGAGATGAGATGAATTAATCTGTGTCACAAACTTTATATTGGTTTAAAAGTAAGCTGTTTGTTTCCTTTTTTATCATACATACAGGGTGTAAACGGACCCTTCACGAAGCCGTCAACCAAGCATTCTGTACATCAGACTAAGTAACTCTACGCAAAAATTATTGCTTTGACTATTTTTTGGGGTGAAAAATCACTTTTTACGGTAGGACTTAATGTAACGCGCTGAAAACGTTGTGCTGGTGGATCCATTGAACTGTATATTGAATAGTATAGTACAGGGGTCGTGGAGGTATTTAAAGCAATGTTATAACATTAAACAAATATATTTAAAAAAAAAATGAGAAAAAGTGAGAACTTTGATCCCCAATATCTCTGTAACTAGAAGGTTCCCGGTATGGTCTAGATTAGAACAAAAAAAAAAAATCACGATTACGAGGAGAACGAGTGCCTTTCGGCTTCGTTAAGGGTACTGTTAAGTACACCCTTTAGGTACTGCTTGAGTGTGCTTGATGGACGGAAAATACTTCTATGCAAGTAGATATAGAACAAAAGTATATTTCACCTGCCTGAACGGAGTTATTTCCTTTTTTCAGATCATATATTTTTTAAATCGCAGTATGCATACAATCCAGACAATTACAGAAATATATCGTTCTTCGAAGCGATTGTTACGGAACACTGGGGCTTTTTGGCACAGCCGTTTTCAGCTGGAATGCTGTTTGTCACGGTTTTCACAGAAAGGCACATAATTAATTAGACAAGCCTTTTGGTACTCCCTTATTTGTGCTTAAAATGCTCAAGAGCATTTGCGAAGTAGTTTTAATTGTTGTGCTTTATTTTAAGAGCTTTGAGTGAATATACAGTGAGACAGGTTGTTAAAGTTAGTTTGGTAAAATAGAGTCCATTCTTGAATGAATGAATGATATATTTATTTGCAAGAATATAGGTAGGTAACTTAAGTTCTTACGAAAACTATCATAAAAAACAAACTTTTATTTAAAAACATAAGTAAACAGGTAAACTAGAACTAGTAATACAATAGGTTACATTTTTTTTTTAACTTTGCCCCACATAGGGATCTTCTCTTGTATTGTGAGTGCGTTTACAAACATTTAAACTCACATACACAAACAGCCAGACCCGGAACAACTATAATTATGTAAGTCATACAAATATTTGTTCCGGGGATCGAACCCGCCACACGCAGCGTAGAAGTCAATCGCTCAGTGGGTTAATAGTCCAGTCTTGGGGGTTCAAGCTCTTATGTATGTACGCCTGACCTCTTTCCCGTCTATCCAGACCCAATATTTGCATCTAACTAATGATAATTACTTTTATATAAAAGTTCGAGCTTGTAGAAAACTATTCGTTGGAATTTATATTAAGTACTTTCCACTTACCTTGATTGCATGCAAATGGAAGAGAGAAAAACGTTATCACTGATGAAGTGTTGAGTGGTAGCTAACGAGTAACTAGGTAACAGTAGTTTATTTAAAAAAAAAGTATCTACTATTTTATTGTTTGTTTTACTTTATCCTCTCTAAAATCAAATCGACTATAAATATTACTTATCTGAAGGGTAACATAAAAACTCCTATTAACTCCTGTATCAGATTTGTGGGCAAAACACAAAAAAAAAATCGAACAAAATATAAAGTTTAAATTACTTTTTAGCGAAAGCCGTTTTCAGTGTTCTTGCATGAAAAAAAAATAAGTTAACCTTTAACGGGGTTCTAAAAATTTCGTTACATGTTGTAAAAGTAATTAACTTTTAGAATTCCATTATTTCGTTTAATGGCGTACTTGCTATATTTCCCGGGTCCACTGGAGTACTGGCTGCGAATTTACAAAACACTTCTGAAGGCTCTCCTTAAGAAGGTTGAAAGGACGATGGAAGAAAGATTGCAGCTTTCATTCTATTACGCGAGTAAATACAGCTGTCTATTGTATTACGGCTTAGCAAATAATATGATGAAATTAATACTCAATTTTTGAATCTAGACCTTACTACTTACGCATTATTCTCGTAAAGATTCTACTGTCTAATGTAAATTCATTATTTTCAGTGCGTTTATTCATACAGAATACAGTAAGCACGAGGATGTATAAAGAAAAGTGTTATTATGTTCATATTGCGCAGCGAAATATAAATTGCGACAAATTTAATGGGGTGTAAATTATCATGGAGAATGCTTGACATACGATGTTCTCGGGACTGGCATTTATGACCATTGTGATGATGAGTGACTCGATCTTATCTGCGAGGGTTTCTCATGTTATTTTCCTTAATGGCGAATTGTTTGTTTCTATTTTTCACCAAAACGCGCATTAGATTAACCTTTTGTTTTGGTTTACCATTTATCATCACAATAAGTCATGATAACAAGTCAACTTATTACTAATCTATATTTTCAAGGTTAGGTACATAATTTCCCATGAAGAAAGCTAAAGGTACTCGCCGTCAATAAACAAAATCAAAAAACTAATATTGGTATTCTATGTATGTAGAGTGGAAGTTTTGTTTCCAAGTGTATTTTGTAATTTCGCGTCATTCGAACGGGTGTTTTCGGCTGGCGAGCCGCCAACCTCTCCGGAACTTATTTATTTACGTATTTTAATAAATGTCGCCTGTTCCATTCGTTGCTGTGAAAAATCAGAAAACACTGTAGGGACAAACATTTTAAAAACGAATAAAAAAGCTTTTTTACAGTTGGTAGAAATGAGAATTATAATTTCGAATAAAGTAGCAAAGTTATGGAGTAATTTGTATAATGGAATTACTGGTCTGAAATTATATTCAAGATAATTTACACTTATTAGCTAAGTGGTAAGTTTCCTCAGATTTTCATTTTAACAATTACAAGAGACTTTTTGCTTTGTTAACAGTCACGGATAGAAGGAAACTTGTCTTATAAAATTAAACAATAAAATAAATATACGACCGGAACTATTGTTTGAATTACGGCACACAGGTTGAATTATTATGTTATTAAAACAATAAATTGAACATAATAATATCTCTGTAACGCAATATGAATACAATAACAAATGGTCGGACCCTTGGGCCGCGTTTAGCGATGAGTCGACGATAACAAAACAAATAGCGATCTATGACAACACATTAATATTATCAAAGGATATCATTATATCGTCGTTATGTTAGGCCGCTCCTGAACATACATGTGCCAAGTTTTATGCCACGCTGTGTAAAAGTTTTGTACATAAAGCCACCATCTTAGAATATGCATTCGTAGATGAACTACACCTTTATATGTAGAAAATGTTAACATTTTTCTCAAAGCAAATCGGAGTGCGAAAAATTATGTAAATGTTGAATGCTACATTCAGCAACACAATGCACAATGTACAATGGTGCATATAAAATGTCTGCGTGTGTACGTCATGTAAGTTAGGTTCTCCTTGGTTAAGTCACAACAAATAAGGCGAAGTAAGAAATGAAAAATCGAATAATTTTAAAGTTTTTCATAATATATACCCTATGTCAATAAAGTCTATTGACGTAGTCTTAGGTACATATTATGGAATTCTTTTTTGAACAGAAATGTTCAATATAAGTATGTATTTGAGAACCTCAATCTTCAGGGAACTTAAGTAAAAGAAAAACAATTTTGCAAAGAAAATAACAAAAAATAAAAATAATTGTGGTAAGTCAGCCGTGGTTGAAAGCCGATTTGACAATGTTCGTCAAAAGTCGTGACGTTTGATTTAACAGAGGGTTTAGCGTTCAGCGACTTTCGCGTGTGTCTGGGTCGGAGCTGGGATTATCCCTTTCCGAATGTTTATAATGTAGCCTTTATATCGTATTTGATTCGCTATTTATCGGAAATAATATGATTGTTTGCTTAGTATAAAGTCCCATGTGTCCTTCTTTTCATAATAACTAATGGTTAGTGACACTCAGTATAGTTTATTGTGTTAATTCACAAGTTATACTACTACTATTTTACTTAATTACTTATAACGGGTGTGAAAAGACCTTTTGTGTTTTCTAAATTCTAAGTCAGGCGGCGAGGCCTGCTACGTTGGGCTACGCACCGAGCTACGGCGTAGCACTATGCTACGATCGCGTCTCAGCTGATTTCCGTTACTACTTTTTTGAACTCACGACGACACACCAAGCTATACATTTCCAGTATAACATGGCCTCGCTTTGTATAGATTTCTAATACAATGACAGATCCGCATAAACTGGTTTTGTATAGCTTGATTGGCCGTGACGTCTGATAGGGGAGAATGGAAGAAGAAAACGTGTTGCACCGACCACAAATAGAGTGGGACAACAGCAGGAAGATGATGATGATTGGTCGCCGTGCATACGTTATTCAAACGCATTTATTTTCACTAAAATTATTGCTAAAGCAATGATCAAGGAGCAATTCGTCTGAAAACTGTGTAAAGCATAAAATAATCAAAACAATTGCAATGGAAGTTTAGTATAAAATACAAAGCTCCATGACTTCTCATTTGTATGCAACATATGTCGTATCATGCACAGTCTGCTATAATCAGACTATAGTACGTGCATCGAACATTTTCGGAGGATCGTGACTGTTCATTGGACCAGAGAATTACCGTCGAAGGCATCACAGCTGTCTATCCTCCATCCATCTTGACGGCTGAAGTTTGGTCTGTTAGCATAGGTATAAGTACCTAGTTACTCTGCTCACGTCTGAACGGTGCTCGTCGTCGATAGGGTGGATTTCCATTGGGATTAAACTTTTTTAAAGATAAGAGTGGATGACGGCCAGAATGTTTACTTGTTATTTAATGATTTTGTTATTTTACCAAAGTTCTGCTGTATTGTTTCTTATTTTGAGTGAATTGTGTGAGTTGATTGTGTGAAAAAGTGAGATTGCTCATTTGATCGTTTTATGATTTTTTTGACGTGACAACGTCTTATAATTCGATGGAGCCGGCTGCACGCACGAAAAAATGAGGCGTTACCTCGCTCTGAGGCGTTTCATAAAACAATTGCTCAACGCACATTCATACTTGTAAAAACTATGTACATTGTATAAAAAAAAAAATGACATAATTGTATTTATGCGTACAAATAAATATAACTTGATCAATTCAATTGTGATTTCCATTTACCTCCTTCTCTATATCCATACAAAATATCTATCAAACAAATAAAATTAAAATTTTCTTTTGAAAAATGCAACCATTCCATCAGTCACTGTTTCAAGCTTTCACGGTTTACAACTAAACCGACAACCGATTTTATTTATTAATAAACGGGATACAACCGCTACTTGCTTGTTGTCTTGTAACGGCACTTGCATCTTATGGGTAGGCAGGTATAATATTTATTTGTAAGAAAGGTACATTCAGGCGTGGTTTAATTTTACAGGCTGAATGAACAGAATGGATAGGATGAGTACCTAATCAAACTTAACACTTTCGCAACAAAATGAAGTAATATTCTTAACAGTTTTCCTAATCTCGTTCAAGGCACGGGTTATTCCAATTTTAATGTTATTATTCCATTAGCTCGGCTGCGCAAGGTACCATGAAATTTTAATGTGTCCCCGAAACTAATTACAAACTCCGTTGTAATATTATTAGTTGTAGTCATAGGCTTGAGGATA
This sequence comes from Noctua comes, assembly GCA_963082995.1. Lineage (NCBI taxonomy): Eukaryota > Metazoa > Arthropoda > Insecta > Lepidoptera > Noctuidae > Noctua > Noctua comes. The sequence goes on from OY720277.1 coordinate 6,910,787, forward strand.
CTTGAGATTTACAGACAGTTAAACAGCTCGGCGACACAGTACTGGATTCTAAACTAGGTATCTTCGCTTAATATAATAATTGTACTTCGGTATAACAATTTCATTTTATACTGTGTGGAAGGGACATCGACTCATAAACGATCACCACGTATTCAGTACATCATTCCAAACCCCGGACATAGGATTTTTTCATCGGTAATTTTTAAAAATCTACTGTTTTCTACAAAAATGCAATGGTCAAAATGCATGGCATAGCAGGTATTTTTTCCTTCTAACCTGTTTTTTTAAAGTTATCTTAATCAAGATTTTTTTTTTTTGTAAACCCTAAATATATTTTGATTTGATTCTACGAGTAGTATAATGCATCCTGAGCTACAAAAGTTCCGTAACTTCATTCATGATATGCAACCTGTTTATTAACTTAAAAAGTTACTGAAAAAACTAACGGCCATTTTCCTCAAAGAAATCCAGGATGCCGTTTAATTTTATTTTTTATTATTATATTTTTAATTTCTTTAACAGGATTCACGTTACTATTTGCAACGTATACCGGCCTGTACAATGTAAATACTTTACTGCAACCTCTTTGATGTTTTCAATTAATAAAATAAAGGCAATGGCCATTTCATTCGAAAAAAAAACAGGATGCTATTTTTTTATATGTATTTTTAATTTCCTCAAAAGGCTTTACGTAACTTTTTACAACGAATTTCGGCCTGTTTGCTGAAAACACTTTATTGGGACCTTTTTTTGTTCTACTGGAAACTTACTAGCAATGACTTTCGGCTTCTGCAGTGGATTTTTTTAAGCAATAACGTTTTTAATTCATAGCTACTTTGCTTCAAAAAAATTAAAATTTACCCTTTTCCTTGTAGATAGCAATTAAAAGCCCAAATTAAAAACTTATAGTTTCCAGAACATACAGTTTTGGGTTGTTTATAAATTAGCCATAGTATTTCAACGTTAATACATTTGGGAAAGTTCCTACACAACCGAATCATGTGTTGATACTGTCTTCTGCGTTATACTGCTTCGGCTCAAAACGCGCGGAGTTTTCAGCAAATCCTGGAAAATAAACAGTAAACATTATTCACTTTTTACTCATTATTGTATCTGCCGATATTTTAAAACTGAAAAAGATTCAGTAATCCAGGAAAAAATATAATCTTGAGTACTCTTGCTTACGGTACTAATCAAATAAAAGTTGTGAAAGTATGGCCTCATCTCTACGGGGGTGTACTTGCGAGAAATAGAATATCAGTGCATCCTTGGTATTTCATTTATCTAGCTGTGAAAATGCCTTGAAAAATTGTTTACGCCAAAGAGATAATTTTACTTTGAACAAGCATTATAATTCAGTAGGTACTTAAACTACTTATTTATACAAGAAAATAATATTTTGAAGTAATGATTGAAATTCCAAAGTTTATAGTTTAAGTCTATAGTTGGTGTCATTTCAATATTAGACAGGTAGGGTAGACTGCGTTTCACTGGTAAAAAACCAGTGTAAGTTGACCTCGTATTCTATTGAAACTTGGTGCTACGCCAGCTACTAAGACAGCTCAATATCAATGTGTGGCCATATCCGCGCAAACTACTGACTATAAGCCATATAAATCTATTTTTTGTCACCAGAATATAAAAAGATTTGAAAAAATATAAAAAAAAGAAAAAAGAAAATATTATTTTCAAATCAATTTCGTCACATAAATCTATGGAATTAGATACTGATTTAAGCCTGTATAAACCGCGAAAACTTCCGTAACAACTAACAATGGTACCACTGGACACGGCTGTTCATTACAAGCATCTGTTTGGCAGCTTCCCAATTGAACCCTAACTGCCTCTCAATTGTGCTTCCTCGTTAATTCCACACACGTTTCCGCAAGACTTGGGTAACTTTTTAATGGAAGATTTTTCATTTTACCGTTTTATTGCTACAAATATTTCTTACTCTTAACAAAGCGTAATGACGATATTGGCTTGAAATGAGGAAGCACGCTAAGTTCCCATGCCACTTGCGAGCCAGAAAACGACCAAATCTGTCTATGTTACAGTTAACAAAATTTAAACTTTAGTGAAGTTTAAAATTACTGATAGGTTGTCAAAAATGGAAAAGCAATCACGAGATTGTGTTGCCATCCTGCGCAGTCCGAGCATCCAGAACCGGGTCTACCCATTTTCTAAGTATCTATATTTTCATCTTCCTACCGTTATCCCATGTTATGGGGTCGGCGCATTACGTTTTTCTAAACGAATAGCTCCTGCTGTTATTAAAACGTACGAGCCTAAACTTTAGGCTTACGTACTATCACATTCAGGAAGAACCGCGCTATGGAAGCCGACCGTTTTGTCAAAATGACTATCACCTCAAATCTCTACACAAGCTACGAGTAGCTTTCATAAAAGTTTCTTTCGTCTTATGGAGTATTCAGCACAACGTGGATAATATAATAAAGCGCAGATGTGTTTTATGGAGGTAGTAAACTTGCACAACCGTCCGACAGTCGCAACGACAAGTACTTGCGACCAGACAAAATATTAGCGTGAAGACGTCTATGGAAGCTATGTAATTTACAAGTGAGGGAGATATTTCGAGGATTCAATTCAAGACCGTACGGGGTCGGCCGTGGGGGTGCATTAATATCCTTTTAGAGGCGATTTTTCGATATACATGGATGTCCGCTGCACTCAGTCTCTTGGACTGGGAGATTTTCATGTCTAATAGTGGATATTGTATTGTTTTATGTCTAATTACCTGTTGACCACGGTTTGGCTAGCTAGAAGATCAGAAATTATCCCACGAAAACGTGTGTACCACCGAAATAAAACGTATCATTTGTCGTTACACGGTCTCAAATTCGATTCCAAATCGTTAAGGGTTGAAACGATAACAGACAGAAAGAGTTACTTTCGTATTTTAATATTTTTAACTTTTATATTCTAGTTTACGTATTTTTTTTGTTATTAAGTGAATGAGGAATTTGGAAAGAAATGAGTGAAAGGGCATTTTAATTGTTTTACCCATTACTAAGCGTTGTGTTTGCCAAGCAACCTTTACAAAGATCGCTGTTTAACAATATTGTCATATAGCTAACCCAACAGCATACATACCAGTATACTGGTATACTGGTATGTATGCTTTGGAAGTGAGTTGGTATACCCGATCATTAATATTAATTATATTAACTATAACGTACAGGTAATAGTGCTGCGGTATGTAGACTATCGAATTAGTGATGGAAATTAATTGGCTATAATAGTAACTGGTTAACTACATAACATCACGCTTGTAATTCCCGTAGGATTAGGCAGCAAGTACCTAATAGTACACCCACATTTCGCCAATTATGTTTTTAGTGCCATATAATAGGGGGCGAGCCTATTGCTATCAACCGGGCACAAATCCAGACTCCATGGCTGCTACTGAGAAATTCTTAATGGAAAAATTCAATAACAATTTGCCCGACCCGGGAATCGAACCCAGGACCTCAAGCTGAACAGTCGCGATTGCGACAACTATACGAACGAAGCAGTCACCAATAGTAACTACGTGGAATGTCATTAAGTCATTTATGTACAATATAATATTTAACATAGGCTAACTGGCAAGTCATAAACCTCTACCAAAGATATTACAATACCCACGTTGTATCCCTTCTTTCCATATGTTCCCAGCACCAGCTGCTTTTTAAGGCCATCGACCCCTGTGTTCTCGTCCTATTCCACCTACCGTCCTTTTCTAAAACTTTTAAACAAGTCTCGAGAGCAACATAAAGTGTAACGACCTCACACTGGCCGGTCGTGTGTGTCCCTATAATGATGTATCTACAGATTATCTACCCTCGCAGTAAAGTTCAGGCTATCCCGGGATCCCAGACGAAGTTGGAAAGCAAACGCTAACTTACTTTAAACGCTTGTCGAAATTTCCGGGACATCAGACTGTAAAGTATCGGGTTCGCAGCGGTAGAAAGGTACCCATTATAACAAAGATAGTTGACGATTTTCCACACCTGAAAAAATATGGATTTATTTTAAAAATAATATAAGTTTTTAATACCCAATTTTTGCTGAAAAAGTTTCTGAATAACTATTTTTCTTGTCAAAATTTACATTTTTATTGCTTGCCGTTGATGTGCAATGAGATAAAGCATACAGTGTTTACAAAGAGTTTTAATGATTTATTTCTCGAGGGATGTGAAGCAGACTGCAACAATGATTGTTTGAATTTTAGTAGTTAGTTTGTTCTCTAGAGGTGAACTAGGTATTCATGAGTTGGTTTTTGTCCAATTACATTTATTTAAAGGTAAACTGGAAATTACACACTTCAGAAGCAGTTTCATGTATATTCCATTAATAAAAATGTTAAAAAGAGTGCGTAACACAACTTTTTATTTGTAAAAATTCTACTAAATATGAAATAGTTAACCATGCATACACGGTACATAGAAACATGCACGTATTACGCCGACCTCATATAAATTGGGATAAAGGCAGGGAAATGATTATGAATTCTCTCCTAAATATTAAGGTTTAATGAATGATTAATAAGGTAAGGCCTTTCTATGTCATTAAACTTACATTATAATAATCCTCGTAGTCAAATTTTGGTAACACCATCATGATACGGAAAATACAATATGGCGTCCACGATAGAAAAAACGACGCAGCAACGGCCGCTGAAAAAAAAACATAAATTACGGTTTCAGTGTTTACCTACTTTACATGATATTCGTTTAAATTCCTTGCTTGTAGAGTTTTTAATGTTCCGAATAAAGTGGAATTTCATTAGATGATGTAGATACCTACTTAATGTACTGACAAAAAAGTGGTTTTCTTACATGCCAGTTGGATTTGCTATGCTTATGCAGTTCAGTACTCACATACTTGGTAGTAATATTTATTTCCACGTGGTTTCTACTTCTAGTAGCTACCTTAGATTTTGAAAATAGTCTTTCAGTTTCCAGTTAAACACACTTTGTTCTTTATTTTCATCTTAACGCAAACACATTTCTACTAATTCTTTTGTCGCACTTAGTATATCGTGTTGCTTTTCGCAAGGAAATGAACTCACTCACTTAGAGTCCAACTTTAAGTTCACAAGATACACAGCGCCCGCTTGCACAGACTGCTTAGCAAAGTAATTAACACCACTTTGTGCAGCCAATTGCACACAACTTCTACAATAAAACCAAAACTAAGAGGTTCATAAGCTTAAAGAAGACGTAATCTTTTTCTTTATGTAATTCTCTTCAAAAGAAAAAGATTCCTGATTGAAATATTATGAACTGGTTCTAGGAATTTTAAGACAAAACATGCGATACAATAATGTATTTTTCTAGAGTAAAGTACTTGGTTATAACTTATAATACGACAAGAATTCTGTTATTAAAAGTGTCTTTAGTAACTACGGGTGAAAATATCGTTAGAAAATATTCATTATAAATATTTTAACATTCTCTTATCTACTGAACGTGGTTCATATTCCCACGATATCGTCCTTTTTAAAAATGAGTTAAACAAGATTATTAAATGAGTAGGTACTAACCGATCATTTTCACCGCCTTGTCTCTGTTTTGTTTCCCAACTACCGGACTGCTCCGCAATTTCTTCTGCGCCGACTTCAACTTTATTGTTATTTTGATGTATAGTACCAATATTGTCGTCATTGGTATTGCGAAGAAAATGAATATCTCGACTGCGACCACAGTGCTCACAGCTTTAGTCAACGTGTAGTAACAAAACACATACTCCTTTCTCTCCAATAGATCTATGTAGAACACGTCGGGGATACAAAATCCAAGTGAGATGACCCATATAACACCTACAATTTTGAAGACTCGAGAATTCAACGTCAGCTTTTGCCGAAAAAAGGGTTTTGTCACTATGATGTAGCGTTCGATCGTAAATGCTGTGATGATAAGTAGGCTGCAGTTACTGAACACGTCCCAGAGGATGAAATGTACTCGACATCCTACTTCTCCTAGAGGATAGAAGTCTGGTACGAAGATGATGTATATTTCGAGCGGGATGAAGAGGGCGGTGAGTAGGTCGGTGATGGCGAGGTTGGCGAGGTAGCAGTTGGTGGGCGTGCGCATGGTGGGGTCGCGCGCGATCACCGCCAGCGTGCACACGTTGCCGATCACGCTCACCACCATGAAGATCCCCAGTATGATGCTGATGATCATCTTGACGGTGTACGTGTCTCCTAAAACGTTGCCGTCGTCGTAGAACGCCATCCCCACGGGCCCGAAGAAAGAAAACGAGTTGTTCTCGTAATCGCTGTCGTTTATGAACGACATTTTTTTAAATTTATTTGTCTAAAATATCTTATAATTACTTATAGTTGTCATTTAATGTCTTTTGAATTAAAAACCGTCCCTATTTTTAAACAATGGAGTGTCCGATGTACCTATTGACTGTGCTCAGTGTCGCTCTGACTAGCGATAGGGAAGTACTGATAAAAAAATAAATTTCGTCAGGCCTTGACGCACCCTTATACAGTATGATGGTAAGGGAAGATTTTTGTTTTGTGTTTTGTTAAGATTGAACAAATATAACAGTTCTGTTATGCTTCGTTATTCTGTGAGACACCAAATGTAACCGCTCATTATGTAAAGCAATTGATATGCCACAAACGTTTATTTCTTCTTTCTGGTACAAATTAATCCCATTTTCAGAGATGAATAAACCGAGCTCATTTGTTACTCGGCTGACCGACCATTTTGCCGACCTGGGAATCCAACCCAGTACCTCGTTAGCGGCTTGAACAGAATACACGAGCGGTTTCTCTTGTACAACTATAAATCGTGACCTACGGCCAAAGAGTACAAAATGACTTTGACTAAAAATGTTGTTGAAAAAGGCACTACTAAAAGCCGCGAGGATTACATTGTGTCTCTGGGTTTATTTCTGTCGTAAAAACGACACGTTTCATGCCGGTTACGTCGTGTATTCAAGCCTTAACGTTGTCACTTGTATGACGTTAAACGCAGCCAACTTTGTTCGTGGCAATTAAGTGGAAGCCTCTCTTAAGTGTTGGCTCGTTTGCAGTTATAAGGGCAGTCCTAAGACACACAAAGGACCAGATACAGGTAGGATAAGTTTCTTCAACGACTCAGGAACGAAATTGGACGTTTGCGATAGGTAGGTTGTGTAGATACTTATCTCAAGGTAATTTCCTTTCATTGTTTCTCTTAGAATAAAGCAAAGCAAGACTTTGGTTTTTTTTCTAAATTTGACATTCATTGTCAGCCACTATGAACAATAACAGTTGTTTATAAAGATTTACCGAGCCGAAAATCTCAAGTGTATTGAGATGAATCATTGCTCGATTCTGCTTGCAAACTCGTTCATCGATATACATACTTGTAGGTAGTATCCTTCCAGATTACTAGTCTAGAAAAATCTTATTAAAACTTAAAGCTATGAGTACAAAAGTAATTTCAATGTTTGTCCTAGATTGGATAGTAAACATAAAAATATTTACTAGCCAATTTACTTTTTAGGTTTTCACGTAAAATTAAGTTGTTTCTTATCAGCAACTTGAGCGTTACAGCAAAATATATTTTAGTTCTTTAGTTTCCACATGAAAGTAGACGGTTTTACATAATATTTGGCATATTACTTTACGTGATTTTCAGGGATAGTGAAATTAAAAAAGTTGGTTCTAATTTCCTTTCGGTCCTGACTCAGCGTTACTGACATTTCTTCCCCAAATTGTCACCTACAGTATTACGTGGCACGGTTACAGCGATGCAGAGAGGTGATAAAAGAAATATATCGGTGCCCTAAAACATTTCTTTATTGTTATTACGTTCGTCGATTACGTTGAGTCGATTTCGATCTTTAGCGCCGCAGTACAAAAGACTGGTGAAGTGAATTAGATTTCACTTTATGGGAAATAACATTATATTTAAGTGGATATTTTTTTTTGGAAAGTTAAGATCGGCGCTGCAGGAAAGAGGGGCTGGGTTTTCTACTAAGGAAGTACCTATTTCGCCATTTTCGCTTTTACGGAGCCTTTTGACGTTATATTTTCTCGTCGAAACACCAGAGACAGTCATTCCACAAGGGAATTAAGAGAGCGTAAACATTTGGGAAGCGGATTCGGTAAAATAGGAGAGTAATTTATGAATCCTGTTCTGCGTTATTTCGTGGAAAGCAAATTTCCCTGATGCATTATGTATGACTCATTGCATTATTATTCGACCGACTGTGCTGAAATGAAACAGTCAAGGAATCCTTATATTTTACAGAATAATATTTTCTGAAATTGATATGTGAGGGCTGTGAGTTTGATTACCAGCCCATGCACAACACCCCAAAACGTAGCTCCATACCTGAGAAGAACCAAAATCCAACGCAGTCCTAAAAAAAAAAAAAGTACCTCATTAATATTCCAATAAAAAGCTACACCCTTGTGATAAAAGTAATTGCGTTGATCTAAACAAGCGGTCAAATTGCGGCAACCATATAGTGCAGACGCACGGTCACCCCTAATTGAAATTACAGCCTGTTGTAGAAAGTAGCGTCATAATACAGTAGCCGGGGAGGGGAGGAAACTGATTTATTCGTTTATACTTGTGTAGTTTTTGTCTGATGAAATGAAGAGCATTCATTGAAAATTTTGTCTATCTTTTGTTTACGAAGTTCGTCTGCTGTTGATTTAGATCTAGCGTGGTAGAGATTTTTTTTTGTCTAGATCACAGAATTTTTTTTTGCTGGCCAAAAAAAAGCCAAGAAAAGGATTATAAAACATAAAATCACGCCTTGTAATCTTGTAAGATTAGGCACAGGTGTACCTAACAAGTACACCCACGTTTTGCGAGTTATGTTTAAGTCTCAAGTAATAGGGGTTGATGGCAATACTGAGAAATTCCTGATGGAAAACGCAATAACACTAACCCCGGCCTGGGAATCGAACTCAGGGTCTCATGCTCAGCAGTCACGGTTGCGACAACTAGACTAACGAGGGTGTTTAAAAGGATGATAGGATTCCAGAAGATTCGCCTTATAAAATACCTGACAGCAGCGTTATACGTCGTACTTAGACCTAATATGGTAAATGGATATTATTGTGTCGAATGTTATAATCCTAATGCATGTCATCAAACTGCCTCGCCCACGCTTACATAATTAATCACAAATGACAGGAGAACGTATCCACGGCGGCACATCAAGCTGTACATTTCCAGTATAACATGGCCTCGCTTTGTATAAATTTTCCGTACAACGAGAGATCCGTATAAACTGGTTTTGTATAGCTTGACTGGCCGTCGTGCGTACCTTTGACGTATTTGTATCTATTCATAGTTCAGAAGACGCACGTAGGTAAGGTTCGATGACTTTAGCCAAAAGATCATTTGATACGTTAACAACCATGTTCGGGTGTAAAGTCGTGACAGCGAAAATTAAAGGTAACACTGAGTTATGACACCTCCTTTTGGGCTCCGCCACAGTTGGGTAAAAAGACAACGGGCTGATACTCTAAGGATGTGTAAATCATGGTTGAGCCGAACTTAATCCAACCTTCGGAACAAAAACCGCCATTATAAGAGGGTAACGATATTGGATACTAAATTGGTAATTGACCCAATTGTCACCAAAATTAGGTCAATTATTATCTCCTTTTTGAAGGTTTTTAAGTGATTTCAATGTGTAATGTACAGACGGTACAGGTTGTATGTACCTTAATTAGATACCTTTTTATACAGGGTGGCAAACAAACTAAATAGCATAAAACTGTTAACGAAATAGAACACCATTTATAAATATTAGTTTACCGACTTCAAGTATAATTTGCACTAATTGACATCTGGAAATTTTAAGGAACGAATTTGGCAAAGGTTTTTGAAGTAGCGTATGTAGGTGTTTAGTGTTTATGTTAACGGAAGAGCGTCTATTTACTATTTTTTATGTTACCCTAATACATTACACACCACACCCACATAAACAAGGAATTGTGGGCTAGGAAAACTTAGGATGCCAGCAGCGCGAGCGAAGCGAGCTCGGTACTTGGGCACCCCGACTCCGGACAGGTTAGGTTCGAAGGAGAGTAACCTAACACGAAGGGGATGGCGGGTTCTTAGTTCGCTCGCATCGCTCGCTCTCATGTCTCCGCCATCCCCTTCGTGTTAGGTTACTTTAAAACCCTGCAGACAGAAATAAGAGCCCCGCGTAGCGGGGCTACGTAGACTACGCCTTATAACAACATTTTGAAATTTCCCTTGACGTTGATTTTATAAGTGTTTTATTCATTTTAGTTACAGAGAGCATTCGTTTTTATGCCATTCCTAGTATCATTTCAGAATTGCATGCAATTCCTAGGAAATACATACATTTCACAGGAAATGTGGGTATTAAACAATCTTTGAAACATTATTTTACACATTTCCTAGGTAGACTCGGAATTGTGTATATTTCTTAGGACTTGTGTACAATTCCCAGGTTTCAAACATTTCCAGTAACATTTGTACCGATGCGTGGGTTGTTAACCTGTCGGTGCTAGCCTATTAATCTACATCATGTAAAAAAGGCTGAAAATGAAAAATGTCCTGTGAATAAAGTGCTGGATTTATTCGATTGAATTTATGTAGACTGGGAACGTTATAACGTTAACGTTCCCAGTCTAATTTATTTTCGTATTGTCTCCATCCTGTATACAGTACTTGTGAAGGATTGTCTGTAGGTTCATAGGTAAAAAGCGCTCTCTTTGTAAGCTAAGAAAATAATTAGAAATAAATGTTTTGGAAAACTAGGCTAATAAGTAGGTACCTAATGTTTTTGTAGAAGAACAGGTGACTGTCTCATAAGTTCATCATTCGAAGATAACAAATTATAAATAAAGACGACTGTAGTTATGCAAAACTCAGTCTTATTGTAATAACATTGCGTGATTCACACGCGTGATAACGTAATAAAAACTTCAAATGACAAAATGTTTTCAAGGTCGATAGTTAAATAAATATGGGGAGATAAGAAAAGTGTTGCCGATCGAATCTGTCCGTTGTGACTCGTGTATCCGATCAATTGCTTCGACGGAGAATGAAGAGTGAGCAGACGGGGAACTTATTGTTGAACATTATTTAAAGATAAAGTCACTTCGGAGGGTCTATAAAAATATACTACGGGAAACCTAACGCCATAAGAAAGTAGCTAAATGCGACCTGAGTGTATGCAGACGCAATAAGCATGTATTTGACAAGGCCTTCCTAAGATCATTCATCAAGGGCTTACGATTTAGTTCATAAAAAAGGATTTCACAAGAAACAATATATTATTTTGGTATTATTTATTGTATTCTGTCTACAGGAAACAGATGGGCATCATTTATTAAAAATCTAAGAATTAATTCTAAAAGTCTCGATAACCATTATCACTGCGAATTATAAATAAAATAAATAATATTACTGGTATCACATTTCCCTCACATTTAGTATAATTAATACACGTACACCCTTCGATCTAAAAACTAATGGAATTGGATCAAACGGGGTCGGTTTGATTATTCAGTCTTCTCTGGGCTAATAATAGCTGCTAATTTCTTGTCCTCTTGGTGCACTTCTTTGTCATCCCAGCCCCACACCGCGTGGCTACCGTCGCCGGTCCTCTTCACGCGTTTCTGGATGACGTCAGTGGACACCGTCTTGAGGTCGTATGCCCATCCGATAGCGGCCATGGTATCAATGAAAAGTTTAGTGATGTTGAGGGAATAGTTTCCAAGTTCAGCGGTCTTGTAGTCCCAGGGGAACGTGTGATGGTAGTTGTGGAAACCTTCGCCGAGAACGACGAGGGAGACCGGTTTGGTTTCCACGGGGTTGATGTTCTTGTCGTAAGGCTTGTCGCCCCACAGGTGGGCGGCGGAGTTCACCAGCCAGGTCACGTTCAGCACGTACACGTAGCGGAAGATGGAGCACACGAAGTACGCGTTCCAAAGAGACTCGCCCCACAGCGTGGGGATGTAGCTCGGCATAATGAAGCAGACCAGGGGCATGAGGATCAGGTAGTGTCTGCAAACGACATATTACTCATGTTAGTATTAGAAGGATAAATTGTTTAAAAGAGTACCTATTTAGATAATGTAGGTAAATTATATATTATTATAGGTACGTTCCTACATAAAGGGAAATCAATTGATGATTAATTAATAATTACTATTATTTAATTAAAAGATAATCGAATTTGTCCTTTAAAACATGTTAGTAACACGTAGGCAGTAAGTATTTTTTTTTTATTTTAACAGGCTATGTTTTTAGTCAGGCTTGGCTCAAGCTTGTTTACATAGGTACCCTGAACCTATAGAAACACAAAAAAGGACCACGTTATTCTTTTAGGATAACGAAATATATACGAGAGACTAAAATACTGACTGGAGATTATTATAATATTGGACGTACTTGTTTGGGAGCAATATGTTTCGAACATCAATCGTCGTTTTCCGTCGTGTGAATACAAATCAAATCTGAACACATGTTCCTCTTCAAGTTAATCTTTTCAACATAAAACATTATAAAGGGTGTAAATAGACCCTTAACATCTACGAAAGGCACTTGTTCTCCCCGTCTTTGCGATCATTTTTTTGTTCTAGACCATACCTGGGAACCTTCTGGTTACGGAGACATTGGGGGTCAAAGTTCCAACTTTTTCACGAGTTTTTTTAAATACTTGTTTTTAATGTAAGATTGTTACTTTACACACCTCCACAACCCCCGTACTATTCAATCCATCCATCAGCACAATGCTTTGAGTGCTTTCCATCGAGTCCTACCGTAAAACGTGATTTTTCAGCCCAAAAAAAAAAGTCTATTCCCAGCAATAATTTTTGCGTAAAGTTACTTAGTTTGATGTACAGAATGCTTGGTTGACGGCTATGTGAAGGGTCTGTTTACACCCAGTATAATCTTACCTTTTCTGGAAGCGCAGAATGGGATCATTCTTGAGGTCGGACAGGTCGATGGTGTGTCCCTTTGCCTTGATCTGCGGATGTTTCCTGACCAGCAGCCAGCCCACGTGGGCGAAGAAGAAGCCTCTTGTCGCATTATGAGGATCAGCATCAGTTTCCGAGTATTTATGATGCATCCGATGGTCACGTGCCCAGTCGATTACGGCATCCTGGAAAGGTAATAAGAAGTTGAGAGGAAGTCCATCAGGAAATAAGGGTTCAAAGTCGTATATGTGCCTATACGCAGTCATTTCAGTTCAATACCCAAATGGTTTGGAAACTGGAGCCGAATGGCATGATATACGGCCTTAGTGATAAAAACACCAAGCTAGAGTTCTAACTTGCAGTTTTTAGTCACTGTTATGACCTAATCATACTCGGCAAAACTAGTACCACGTAACATAACATCACGCCTGTTATGCCCGAAGGGTTAGGCAGAAGTGTACCTAATAATACACCCACATTTAGCCAGTTGTAATAGGGGGCGAGCCTATTGCCATCAACCGGGCACATTTCCAGACAACGTGGCTGCTACTGATAACACATGTCCGACCTGGGAATCGAACCCGGGACCTCATGTTTAGTAGTTGCGCTTGCGGCCACTGGACCAACGAGGCAGTCTGTTGGCAAAATGTTAACCTACAACGTCAACAATAATTCAACTACCTTCATTCAACAATAATTGGTTGGCAAATGATTGCAGTAAGGAGTTGTGAACCTATTCCTAGACTACTGCGGTATACTTATCGGTCGACGACGCGAATTATTTGTTATTGTATTTTATTTCTACACCTGTCTCATTAATTGAACAATCATTGTTTGTCAACTTTGACGCACTATAATTAACGATTATTATCAATATAATCTGTGTAATCTCTAAGTATTACTACCAGATTTTTATGACAAGGAAAGTGAAACAACAGCTGGGTTTTTAAGGTATTTTTGCGATAAAATACTAACGTAATTATAAATAAGTACAATATCTAAAAGACGTACATGATTAGGTATCAATCAATCAACAGCTCATCGCAGTTTTCAGTTGAACATTAATTATTTTGTTTTCATTTCGTTACTTTCTTTTGTTCTTTCATAATTTAATAAAACCTAATAGTATATAGAAGGCATTCAAGCGTAAACGAACATCATAGAACATGAATAATGATTAAAAACTAAAATTTAAAATTCTTTCTATTTTTGTAGCTTCATCTAAAAGCCAATCCACATAATTGATTAACTAACTTCATTAGTTACAATCATGCATGTTTAATCTTACTACTATTATAAATGCGAAAGTTTGGATGGATGGATCGATGTTTGTTACTCAATCACGCCAAAACTAATGAACGGATTTGGATGAAATTTGGAACTCAAATAGGTTGTAACCAGAATTAACACATAGGATACTTTTTATCCCGGTAGTGTGATCCCGTGGGACAATTATTGAACTTCACGCGGGCGACGCCGCGCGCATAAGCTAGTAAATATAAATATAAGAATTTTATTCCATAACTGTTATGTACGGCAAATTACTTTAGATAAAACATTATTTATTATAGAAAGTATTGATCACGCAGATCATTACCTACCGCTGATAACATAATTACAGTCAGAGGGTAATCGATGATACTGGTGTTAAAAGGTGATGCTGATAACGATAGTTTCTCACGCGTGATAAGCACATGCATGGGTTGACAGACAGTGTTTGTTCACGTGGTTAAGGTATGGTCTTGTCTCTATTTTTACCCGACTGCCAAGGAAGGGTTATGTTTTTCGCGCGTATCTTGTATGTTTGTTTGTTTTTTTGTAAATTTCTTTATTACTTCGTATGTTCCAAATTGCTGGATGAATTTTGACGATTAAGGTATCATTAGATTCGTCACAAACACCCAAGTGTCCTTAGATAGGTGTTTAAAAAAAAAGCCAAAATGGCGGATATTTGGCGTTAATAATTTTTTTTTCAACCAAACCTATCGAGTAGGGTATCAAATTGATGAAGGAAATTAAAAGTAAATACATGTACACACATTTGCAGTCGGGTTTTTTAGTACTTTTAATTATATGTTACTTGTTTGTCATATAGCTGCACCAAGTTTTCATCACTCTGCCTAAATATCTGCTGCTAAAAGCAGAGCCTCTATATCAGAAGTCAATTCTGTTGATGGCTTAGAAGAGATTGCATAGCTAAATCCCTTACTTCATAAGATTGCCAAAAAATACCTGCATGAGTTTTAATAATATTCCTTTAAATTGTTTCAGAGAAAGAGCTACTAACCCATAAATTGTGGTAATCGGATCGTGAAAGATGGGCTATGAAAGTCTACTGTCACTATAGCTGGGGATCTTATGTCATTCTATTTTTGGACCTAAGACGTTATTGATGAGGGTGACATTAAATATCATTCAAGTAATTTTCCTGCTTTCCTATAAAATGTAAAATGACGTCTAAACTACGCAAGGCGTTATCATTCACGCGTCACACATTTTCTATGCGTTTTAACCTTAATGAACTTTGTGCTGGGTGCATGTGCGTCGTTGATAGTTCGGAAATTATTCCAAGGCACATGTCTTTTCATGAGACCAATGCCCTTGCTAAGCCCTCTAATATCTAAAGTCAAAAACCTTCAGGTAAAATGATGCCCTTCTTAAAAATTCAGTTGTGGCAATCAAAATGTTTAAACATTGTTAATTAAACAAATTCTTTTGTTGTATTAATCTTTGATCTTTCATAATAAGTGGAATTTTATCTTTCTTTTATTTTTTTTTTGTTTTGTTTTTTTTTCTTTTTTTTGGCTGGTAGGAAAATTTTACTTCCTCTATTGTTTTACTTTTGAATATCAACAGACATAGGTTTCTACATGGAATTTTGAGCAACTAGCCGTAACATACCTATTTGTGACCCTTATTTAATTAATATTCATGACAAAAGCAACAAGATGAAGGGCTAATACTTGGGATTCCTTAATAAATTAGTTTTTTATTATTTAAGAATTATATGCATATTAATATATAGTATTATATTAGCGTATAGGTAAAAAACTTACTTGAAAGGCCAAGGTGTTGAAGAAAGTGAGCATAATTCTGAGTGGCATACGCGCTTTGTATGACTTGTGAGCCCATAACCTGTGCGCACCGGCGGTGATGCCCAGGCCTGAGCATATATACAAGAACACAGCTGAAAATAAACAGAAAAACAAACATTAATTATGTCCCACAACACAGACTTCCTTGGAACACCAGGTCAGGAAAGAACAGGCCAATGCCTTCTACCCACGAAGCGTAAGATATTGGCATTATCATCATCATCTGCAAAGCCTTTTCCCAGCTATGATAGGGTCGGTTTCCAGTCTAACCGGATGCAGCTGAATACCAGTATTTTACATGGAGCGACTGCCTATCTGACCTATCTGACCTCCACAACCCAGTTAGTACTAGGTAAAACGATAGCCCTTGGTAAGTCTGGTTGTCAGACTTTTTGGGCCACTGACTACGTGTAACGACTGTCGATCGGGACCAACGGCTTATCGTGCTTTCCGAGGCGCGGAGGAAACTCGGTATGTAATGGGTGGTCATCCATCCACAGACCAACCTAGGCAAGCACGGCATAACCTAAAGATCGATCCGAGCGGCTGTTATTATTTAGCCACGAGCTCCATAGTGGCATTATCAATAGAATAGAAAAAAATCTTATCATGTATAACTTATTTGTTTGATTTGCCCTAAATATATTATTACTGATAGAATATATTTATAAGCAATACACAGTAAGCTCTAGTTTATAATAAGATTTTCTAATTACAGTAGAATATTTGGTGCTGCCATGTAGATAGGCCTCTTAGTATTTATTTTCACATCTCATTAAATTAACTACGAATTTATTTGAAGTACCTACAGCCGTGTTAAGAGAATAATATAATTAATTTCATGAAAGTGTGTATCTGAAACTGTTATATTTATTCGAGGCAACAATTAATTCGTAACTTCTATAGAAATCGACACGTATTCAGAAATGTAATTCAGAGGAGTGTTTACACGTAGAATTTGTTTGTGCCCTGAATTCTAGCTACTGCTTGTTCAAGTAAGCACTTATCGTTGAAAGTTATGTACATTGTATAGTACAGTAAAATATACTTTTAAACATTCTCAGAAACTAGAAACCCAGAATGAATTAGTTGTTCCATTTTATTTGTTTTAGAGTACTTAAATAACGAGCTTAAAATACAGGAATGTCAGCATACGCATTAATTTAAACCTGATATCCACACCTATCGTGGTAACATCAACAGCATGAAATTGTTAAAATAGACGTGGAAATATATTTAACTAAGTATCATTTTCCTATATATACGGCTCCTCCCCTATGTATTCCCTTCTCCTCTCCTATATATATGTATTCTCCGTTTTCAGGGCACGTTATATTGTTCATTTATAGCAAATGATTTGCACTTCTTAAAAAATACAGATAAGTAAGATGGCAATTTGAATTATGCTATTTTATCATTCTATATATTTTGTGAAAATTTAACCTTTTTTACAAATAAATTCAGCTTGATATTCACATGGATAACGTATCCGAACAGCGGGTTTTTATTATTGTTTTTATGTACGCTCAATGTCAAAAGGTTTTACAAGTATCACAAACAAGAAGTAATAGCTACTCATAGTGATTTACGAATAAAAGAGAAGGCGGAAGATAATTATGGTGGGTTAATTAATTTATTAACCGATTGGTCCGTATAAGCTCAAGATCGAGTTGTGTTGAAAAAAGAAAGGGAGGTCCTTGCCCTGCAACGGACCAATATAAATATAAACAAATAATGACCAACTGTCCAAAAGTAATATAATAGGGGAAAAAAATGTACTTCCTCAAAAATAAAACAAAAAAAAACTTACCAAAGAAACACGTAGTCCACATTGCTTTTGTAAGGAATAGGTAGGCACCATAAACTCCTCCTATATGGAGAAGTCCCATAAGGATGACATTTCTCCATACTATCTTCCACACCCTTTTCTCGGCCGATGGTGGTACGATGACTGGGGCAGCATCTGTGTCCCCATTCACAGCATCTGTTTCGTAGAGGACCCAGGAGCCACCAGTTTGCCCTTGAGGAGGCATTTTATCTGCAATAAAAAAAAAATTGTAAAAGTTGTTTTAAAATTAATCTATTTTAATGGACTGTCGATTTCCTTTTGTTTTCAATGACACAGTACAGTCAGGATTAAAAATGTTCAGTGCAGACAAATAAAACGGCATGTTGAGTGTTCACCTTTCATTTTAACAAATAAACATCAAATCGATAACGTTAATTAACTGCTAACTAGACCACAGGCCACAAAATTTTACAACATCACATAATACACGCCAAATAAATGTTAATCGGTACTTCCACAGCACATTCGAATTTGTTAATGAAAGTGCGTCATATTTATGCTAAAATTCTATATCGTTATCTTTTAATAGGTGTAGGTAATCTTTATCTCAGATAAGATTCGGGTTATTCAATTCTAGACTGTGAAAATATTTTAAATAGTGCACGTATAAATTGGAAACTTTACAGAACTGAAAGTTTAGGAGTAACAGCCAAGATACGATACCGGGATTCAAGAGATTTGTGCAAGATAAAAGTGTGCCAAATCCGACCAGTCAAGTTGGTAATATAATGCGGGCTACACAAGTTTTAGCTTTTATTCCTTGGTTAACTTACGTCGTTTATGCGGATTAAGCAGAATATAGTGCTGGGCCAGTTAAGACGTCTGGGGTGGATGGGTTAACTTTCTCAAGTGCGCTGTGGTGCACAGCGTCTGATGTATTTATCGGTCTCGTGACAAGTTGCATTATTTATCTATCACGTTTCAAAACATAATAAATTACCATAACATTCTATGTAATCACGTTTAACCCCTGTAACAGCATCATTATGTTGTGGCTACGTTGTAAACAACGATGTAAGGAGTAGGCTCCTTAAGATTGTGTTGAATAAACTGCCTGTTAGTTTGAGTTTATTTGTTTGCATTTTTCCATTTAGGTAATAAAAAAAAGATATGATCTCTTAGCCAATGCCTGACTTCAGATGCGTCCAATGAGTCACTTGATGTGGCAGTGCAAATTTTGAAAGATTAAGTACCTAATTGTAGTAATTATGATGGATACTATAGTTAATTAGGTACAGATAGGTATTATGAACGATAAAATTAAAAGCTACGTGACTGATACTCCGCGACCACCTGCCAATGTTTCTTTGTGTGCGGGTCTTTGCAAATGCGACAGAAGCATTTAAAAAAATAGCAAGAATTGGAAAAATAATAGTAATAAAAGAAGTAACATGAAAAAAAAAAAAAAAAAAAATAGTAATGGTAATAATGGTTAAGAATGTTCTAAAAAAGCCCCTATTTAAACTGCATCCTCGGTATGCTATTGTGTTACTTACAGTTTTTTCTGAGTAAATAAGGGCCTGAAGTATCAAGGATTTACTTACCTTTATTCTGACCTATTTTGATTCAACCATTGACAACAAACCTTCAGAGCAAAACGATAAAGTTCTTAAATATTTTTCTATGTTTTGATATTTTGCTGCGAAATCGCAAACAACGCTTCTATCCTGCTGTCCCTACCTAATCTTAGCTCAAAATTTACTTATAAATAAATAATAAAATATAATAAACACGCAACAAAAGAGACACAATAAACAATTAACACTAATCCTAATGCGATAACATTTAATTATCACACAAAAACAATGATTTTCTTTTACGAACTGATAATATCTATTCCAAAATATTAATTCACGAGCTTAGGCACCGTTTGGTTTATTATTTTAGCAACATTCCATATAACTTAACTTTTATAAAGCATGCGAGAGTTGCAAAACTGAGTAATATTATGTAATAAAGTTGCATAATATTAAAAATTTGCAATGCTTTTCAAAGTTGCAATGTCTTTAACTGGTTATTGGTTTCCGTCCTGCAATCCTAAGACGAGAGCTCAACTTTCATGCATCTCAGGCAAAATTGACATTTTCGTTTTCGGTCGAAGCCACGGGCACAATTATTTTCGTTATAAAAGTCACTGCATAGTCGCGTCCATAATTTTAAAGGTAAAAATTTCGAAGAATGCAAAAGCGCTGAAAATGGCTGGGGTGGCGTCAGATGCGTTTTATTTTAACACGTCATCCCACTGAACGTTTTAACGGTCACTTTGGAAAGTTATAGGGAATTCAGCTGCTATTTTTCGTGATAAAGGTAGCCTGAGGGTAAGGTAATAATCATTATTCTGTTAGAAAATCCAAGGCAAAATTTAGCTTGAAACATACACGTATTCTTCAAGTATCTTATCCATTTTAATGAAGCGTCAAGCTCACGCCAACATAAGCTCTACGCAAGATGTTTAAATGATTTTCGGCAAAATAAAACATTTTTTTTTAAAAGTACAATAAATAATTTTTACACACCATTTTGACGCGAGCATCATCTTCCTAGCCTTTTCCCAACTATATTGGGGTCGGCTTCCAGTCTAACCGCATGCAGCTGAATACCAGTTTTTCACATGGAGCGACTGCCTATCTGACTTCCACAACCCAGTTATCTTAAATGAATGTATGTTTTTCGTCTCTAACAAGAGATCACATAAAATGTAGGTAAGTCTGCTGACAACGAAACCGTCTACCTTCTTCACAATTGCAAAGCTAGCGAGAATGCTGTGAAGAATAACTGAAAGCTAGTTGAAAGTGAAGCAGACGACGCTATTTATGCAGGTCGAGTGCAAACCTACAAATGCAAATACTTATTGAATGATCGTATCTACCGGGGAATTGAAAGCTTTTCCAATGTCTCTTGTAATTTTTATTGGTAGTCGTTACCTTTAACGTAACCTTTTAGATCGTTTGGAA
The DNA here is from genome assembly GCA_963082995.1 of Noctua comes. Taxonomy (NCBI): domain Eukaryota; kingdom Metazoa; phylum Arthropoda; class Insecta; order Lepidoptera; family Noctuidae; genus Noctua; species Noctua comes. The sequence continues at coordinate 6,931,613 of OY720277.1, forward strand.
CATTTCCTGTCAACATGATCAATATGTATGTATATTATATGGGATTATATATATATATATATATATATATATATATGTACTATATGTATTATGTATATTATATTGTATGCATGTAGTTTAGTTTATAACATTAATTAATTTAAGTAACACAATGTAATGTTAATGCACTTAAGTATATCCTTTTCTGCAAATCTCGCAGTCAAAATTTGGTTTGCTGTAAGTAAACCCAATTCTGGGTTAAGCTCGCCATTATACATAAAGCTATATTGTTGCAATTTGTATATATATTTGTTTTTTGTGTGCAATAAAGAATAAGAATAAGAATCGTTTTACATGACTTTCTCTGTTCATTTTCCGAAGTTGACTGTAGATTTGTGGTACTGTAGATTTGTGGTCCATTATAATAGATTATATAGGCAAAGATAAAAAGAGGTGAATTTCGATACAAATTTCATCGTCATCATCATCATCATTCGCCTGCCCTTATCCCAGCTTATTTAGATACAAATAATGGATTTTTTCATCAGTGAAAAATATAACCCATTATTTAGCAATTGACGTTACGAGTAAAAGAAAATAAGTGGTTTGATAACCAAGCATTCACAATATTGATATAAAGTGAAAAATTCTGCTCATTTACCTATTATGATAACAACAAAAACAACAGAATTGTTGCTATTAGATGTTGTTTCACAGATACATGATGATAGTGAATCATTTGCCTCATGCTCATGTTTATCCTACTACTTAGGCATAAATTAGCAAGTTTTCAATCGCTAAAATTGTGTATGTGAGTTTAAATGTTTGTAAACGCACCCACGATACAGGAGAAATTAAAAAAAAAATGCTGGCATCGCTATACGAATTTACCAATAACGAAGCTTTAAGACCTTATTGGTGAAATTCTTCAGAAAGGTCAGGTGCGTAATAGGTATTATCAACCAGCGTGTCGGGATGAACATGGACGAAGCAAAAGAAGTGTGTGAGCATCACAGCACTAAATGATGTTCTCGAAGGTTCTACCTACACTACACCCATGCAAAAAAAGGCCGTGAATGTATAAGCATATGTACGAATCATCCGAAATTTGAGCTGTAGTCGTCACTAAAGTATTTAACAAAGTATTTCCCAAACTTCAACATAAACGGAAAGAAACTGCTACACACATACTAGGTTTTGTCTTCAATAGCCACTAAAATGGAACAAACAAAGAATACTGCTGCATCTTCGAACTGTTGCTCTGTTCTTACTTCACAGTTTACAGCGCCGCGGTCCTAGTTTCAGTCTTTCAGTTTAATGTTTCACTTAAAAACTCTATCCAATTCACAAAGTTCTGAACCTTACCTTTCTAAAGTTAAGATTGCCGAGCCAAGAATTGTTACATATTGAATATATAAATGGATACTAAAATATACATTTTGTAAGCTTTATTGACATGGTTTCATCATTGGAATACCTTTTCTAGTAGATCATAGAGACGTAACATTATCTACATTACTGTACTATTAGTCAAAAGTCATTTAAAACCATTTTACTTCTTTTTGTGTGGAAACAATTATGAAATCACGATCTAAAAAGTAAATTGCAACACGTGTCTCGCCACGTTTGTGCCTCTCTCTGTAATCCCAGTTAAGCCTTAAGCTCAACATCCAATCATACGTGGAGGTGCGTTTGCATTAGGTAAGTAGACTAGTGTGGTACAAGCGAAATGGACTGGAAAAGACGTCACTGGACTAGAAACCTAACACGAAAAAAAAAAAAGGAATTTAAACGCGTTTAGCACGTCTAAACCACGGTCAAGACTCGACGGTCTTACTAAAATTAGGTACTTCGTACCAATTTAATTTGAAATGATTGATCGTTGGCTTTCAACTGACGAGCGGTTTTATTGGATCTTTTTACAGCAACTTAGGTGCAACCAATGTGAACGGGCCTACAACACACGTAGTGTAACACGCTACAGTGTTGTTTAGGAAAACATAATAATAGCTAAGTCCAAAATAATGTAAGACATAAGAAGGTTTAACTTTGCACTGTCACAATGTTGAGAGACAGGCGACCTTGTCGAAAACTCGGAAACGAATATGTGTCGTATAACTTCGAACACGTGAAGAGTATTATTTTCGTTGTTTAAAATGGTAAGTATGTATACTTACCATTTAAATTCATAGTGGTAATGATAAAATTAATGTTAGTAGCATAGCGGTAATGGATTTTCCGCCGAAATTTTATCGGAATTTTGGGCATTTATTCCACTGATTAAATACCTTAAAATAGCTTGACATAGAGCTCAAAATAATCTAGTTTTTGAAATAAAATTGCTATACCATATTACGTATATTAAATGTAAAAGCGGGTGTGATTTGGCTTGGCATTGTTTCGCGCAGAAATGAACGGAGAAACATTAAATGGAAGAACAGGCTTCTTTAAATCCCGAAAACGGCACGGTCCCTACGGGATAGCCCACGGGAGGGAAACGAGCGCCTAAAAGCTAGTCCATCTAATGGGCGCTATTGCATGAGCATATTTCTTTGAGCTACAGTGATAAATTCACTACCTGAGTAAACAATGAAATATGTTTAACGGTAAACGAGACGTAAAATCACACTAACAATTTAAGCATGTTAACTGAAAACAATCATACATGATTGGAGCTTGTTATGACGATATCTGATGATACGCACGCAATCATTACGTACACGTGTTTATAAATAAAATACTGTTTTTTAACATACTCTAAGTTATGTTCTGGTAACATAAATATATTATTGCACTATATTAATTGTCGCGAGGAAATTAATGAATGATGATGAATATGGATAGCTAAGCTAAGCTAGCTAAGAGTGGGGCTCTTAGCTATCCATATTCATCATCATTCATTCATTTTGAACACCAAAAAGAGATGGACTGTGTGAAAGATGATATAGCTAGAAAGAAGGTGACTGCTGAGATGGCGAGTAATATACATAGAAGTAGGTATGGAAGGAGAAGACATGATGCGCTGACCCCATTGGGTTAAGGGCAGGTGAATAGTTCAGCACTGATGACAACATTATGTGTCACTTGATTCATTTAATATTTTTATATTTTTTTCTTATCTTTGTATAGATTCTTTTTTATCGGTTGTTTGTGAATGTGTGAACATTGTAGGCCTTGTAGATTCCTATGTGCTTGTTAACTTTTTATCTTGTTTTACGTTTTTAGTGAAGTAAGCAACGACTTATTGTCGGGCCTACGCTGTGCCCCCATACTTAAGTACTAATGCTGTAACATAATAACATTGTGAAACCAAAAATTTTTAAAAGAGTAACCATGGAGTTTCTTTTCGTGCACCTTTTCTTGACGTTTTATAAGTGCCCATGTAGGCCTATATGAAATAAAATATTTGTTTTTATTTTGATTGACGATGATAGCACGTTGCCAGTGCGGTGTAAAGTTTTTAGCTATTTACCGACAATTTCTTTTTTTGATTGAGCAATATGTCTGGGCGATTCACATTAAGTTTGGAAACTAATATTGTACCTATGCTTATTAATCGTGTTATTTCATAGAAATCGCATAAGGAAACAAAAGATCATAAAATTTTATGTTGATTAATTCAAGAACAAAATAGATTATTTATGTTGTTATACGAAAATGGTTTAATCAAAATGTAGTAATTTCTTATGATTAGATAATTATTTGATCTTCACGGTGGGTCAGGGATCCAAAATATTTAAATAGTTAATATTTAGAAACTACTTGTTAGGATAATTATGCAAATCTTAAACTTTATGAAATGCAAATTATCTGATGTGCCTAATGATTTCAGAGTAATTTTCTCAATGTAAGTGAAAAAACTTTACTAAGATACACATCTTGCAAAAATAACGATCTAATATTCAAAGCAATCTAATAAATAGTAAGATTAACATTTTTCATGAAAATGTTAACAACAGGTCTGCAGTCATGTTTAATCATTACTTGCTTTATATTTGATTTCCATAATTATGTGAAAACTCTGGCAGAACAATCGGACATTCGGAAACCAAAAGGATTTAATATTTATTTAAATTAGCCCCTTTTGAAGCAAGCTTTGTCTGATTTCCAATGGTGATTGATTACGTAATGTTACGTAATATTTTCCTGTGTCTACCTTTCATTTCCAAAACAAATAGGAACTTAGAGACTGACGATATGGTTTTTGTCGTTTAACTGCGGTTAAATGGTTGCTCAGCGTTTTTCCATTTTATTTTTGTGAATGCATCTCGCGGGTCATTCTAGGAGGTTGTCATCTGTTTAACCGCACTGTCCTGTGGGTGCCTTGGTATAAGACCTCCAGCCAGGGCAAAAAACTTACAAATTAGCGTTTTTCCAATGATCGGAACTTCTTTAATAATAACTAATCCTGCAACCTAGTGGAATTTTGAATGCAATTTAATTTTTACTGAGTGAATTTTTGTTTTAGTAAACCAATTTAATATGCTAATCTATACCGTCTGTAATATCCTGGTTTAGTAACGGGTCAATTCTCTGACACAATGATATATTTAAAATTCATGAAATCGCGATAAAGTTCTACAATGAAACTAAATAATTCTTTGAGTTATTTTATTTACTTAGTTTTTAAACTCATGATCAAAGTTTTATTTTAATGAATTATATTCTGCCAAATGTATGTATGTTTGGTTTAATATTGCGAATTCTACGCTGATACGTAGTCAGTCTAGCGCTATTCATGTGTGTTGTTTGACCGCTGTGACGGGGGCGCAGGAGTGGCGTGATCCGTCTGATGCGATCACAATCGAGATCGCCTGATAGAGCGCGCTTTGTGTGCAATGAAAGGTGACAGTTCGCGACCGCGCGACGCCTCACAGACGACTTCTTTATAATAATAACCTTTTATTATCGGACGGTAGTACCTATTCGTTAAATAACTGCGTTTAGTCAGTTGATTATTTAATTTAGTAATTGAATAAGGTGATCCCTGGAGTTTCAGGTTTCCTAATTAAGTTAGAATACACTTTAAATTAGATTTTGCTAATTAAAAGTCATTTACAGTTTCTAATGAGTTCTACAGACTTTATAACAGTTCTGCACGTTTGCAAAGACATTCAAATATTATGAGCTAGTGTCAATGAAGTCGATCCATCAAAAAAAAAAAAAAATTTGTACATTTCTTGGTTATTAATTAATCATATGGAATATTACTGCATTCCTATTAGTACTAATAACGGGATATTTACCATGTAATGTTAGTGTCCATGATAGTTTAAAATGTTATATTACTGCATTCGACAAGGTTTGTTCTAAAATAAATGTTCAAGTTATATTTAAATACCTACAGTACAACTTTTAAATCCGCTTACGTCGTTTACCTTTCAATAACAAAATAAATTAAAATTATTGGTATTAAAGCATCAGATTATTAACGAAACTACTCATGTGTTTTTTTAATAAAAATTACTACTTTTAATGAAATACTGAATAAAAATGTAAACAGTTCACTGCTCCATTTTTTTAAAGAAAGTAGGTACTTAAATAGGAGCCTAAGTAATTGTTGGAGTGATGGGTATTAAGAACTTAGGCCAGCTTTCATATTATATAATATGTTTATTACTACCATATTACTTTAACAGAATTTTACATTTTATGAACGAGTTACAGAGATACAGAATAAAATCAAGCGACGCCATGACAGATGTAATAGTTAGTTTTATAGAGGGCGGTAATGTTGCCATACCATAGATCAAGATAATCACATTAAATTTACCACAGATTACAACACTAATATCAGAAAAAAATGTAGGTAAACAATCGTAAACGAATAGGCATTTATGAGAAAATATTAGTTAATAGACATACACTCGATTGGGCGTAAATGAATAGAAAACGAGTTTTCCAGTCGATCACTTGTATGAATGAGTTTGATCAAGATTAGAAAGCTCTGGGCAATTATTCATTGAACTTTTCACTCAAAAGAAAATAGTTGTTTTATTACTAAAAATAAAATTTAATGAAAAATCCTTTTCCAAAACTAATTTAAGGGTCTAACAGGATAATGCATAAAGCCAATGTTTGTAATGTTTAGTCATGTGATTGGATGATGATCGTAATAATTAATTGATGCTTAATTAGGCTTAACTTCTGATTGACCAGTGTCCAACACACTGTAAGTTATGATCCTGTTAATTAATAGGAAATACAATAGAACTAGCAATATTGGAAAATAGCTTGCAATAAAGTATTATTCTATCTATTCGTCTATATCAAAAAGCTTTTCGTCAATGACGTAAAAAGTGAAAAAATTGTACCTATAATATATATATTTTTTTTTTATTGTTACTCTTTTGAAAAACTATCCGTATCCTTACTTCCTTATTAATATTACAAATGCGAGAGTAAGTTAGTTTGTTTGTTACCTTTTCACACCTAAACCACTGAACCGATCATCTTAAAATTTTGCGGGTAGGTGTACAGAAACGGACATAGTGTACCTTTCCTCCCGAGAAAAAGTACTGTTCCCGAGGAAAACAACAATAACGTTCTTATGATAATAGATGGCACAACGTGTCTTTCGAATTATATTAATACAAGCAGAGTAGATACAACGGAGGTCGAGTAATACAAGGGATTTTGGAACTAGCAAAAAGTTGGTGACGAATTAGGCAAAGAAACATCAATCCATGTTCATCGGGAGTGGTTTCCGGACTTTTATTCTGGAGCAAGATCGAATATTGTTGCTGTCTTATGTCCATTTCCTGTCCGTCAGTTGCATCTTGTTTTAAAAGAAGTTAATCATAATCAATAATTTTCAATAAGTATTGGTACATTTGGTCTTAAACAGTGGCGGATTTGCAGTCTTGACCGCTCTAGGCCGGGGGCCGGGGGCCCCTTTCTCAGCACCTATCATAGACTAGGTACATACTGAATTTACTTTTATCGAAATCGGTTCAGAAATTTAGTTAACTATAAGTGCTATGTCTTACAAAAATGAACAGTGGACCGAAATGGTACGGCTTTACGCCATCGCGGGTGATGACCTGAACGAGGCTCGTAGGATGTATGCAGAGGTTAGATTCTCGAGTGGGAATCCTACGAAAACGAGCGGAGGCATGTGTGGCCGTAAATTAATCCCATTTGAATAGTTGTTGAGATTAATGTAGGTAAGTGTAGATAGAAGACCATAATATGCGCGAGAATTTAAAATATTTAGGTAGTTTGCATTTGAGTTATGTCTTGTTATCATCAGTGAATTTTTTGGCACGATTTGCCGCCCCTAATATCTGGCCGCCCTAGGCCCGGGCCTATTGGGCCTTAGGGCAAATCCGCCACTGGTCTTAAAATCAGTTGATGTTCCTAATACGTAGTCAGATATAGATGACATGCAAAATTTTACAATATTTTAATGTTAGTGCAAACAATACATAATTATTGTCTTTAAATGTCGGTTTCTATCCCTCATTAGCATTACAAAACATACAACAGTCATTAAAATTACATTAATTTCAAATAGATTAATCATTAACATTATTTATAAATTCATCAATAGAATAACGAATGATATTATATGTGAAAACTTGTAAATAGCATTCAAATTCGTATTGTTTAAGAACATTGATAATGTTACCTGTAAGGTTGCCTAATAGTATGAAATAAAAATAATTATAATGAATCATTAACATTATTTATGAATTCAGTACTAGAATAAGAACGTTTTTCCCGCATTCATAATTTTAGCTTTAAAAAAAAAATTGCTCTTTGAAGTCCTTTGGTATTTTATTAGATATAGATTAGTCCACACATATTAAAAGTTCTTTTTATATAGAGAAGTCCTTGGCGCTCTAGGCATAACTATTATATCTGGGTATCTGGATTTACGAGTCATGTTTATACAAAGTGGAAGGGACACCGAGACGCTAAAACGGTTATCACGTATTCAGTACATCATTCTGAACATACAAAATTTTTCATATGTATTTTTTTTAAACAGCTATTCCATACATTTTGACCGTGTAGGTATTGCAGTTTTGTAGGAAACAGCTGTTTTTTTAATAATCGACGAAAAACGAATCGAACGAACGAACGAATTTCTATGTGGCGGGGTTCCGCCAAATATTATATATATTATATATTTCCTAAAAGCATTTTTTTTAAGTACATCTTAATAGGTACACACCGATAGTTTTCAAAATGATGTTGGTAAATTTGCGTAAACGTTATTTTACTTCAAGGCCTTTAATTTAAATCTATTTTTAAACTGTGAATATTCTTTACCTGTCTTTTTATGATAGCTTGAACACTGGAACATTACAGGAATCTTATGCACGCATATATTTATCAATAATTTAAAATGTTTACTAAATAATTTTTTATATATTAATATTCCTTGCTGTTTTTTCACTGGTTATACAACAATAATAATATTTTCTTACCTTTGTATAGATTCTTTTTTACCGATTGTTTGTGAATGTGTGCACATTGAAGGCTTTTTAGATTCCCAGATGCCTGTTAACTTTTAATATTGTTTTACATTTTTTGTGTAGTAAGCAATAACTTATTGTCGGGCCTATGCTGTCCCCCCATACTTAAGTACGAATGCTGTTATATGATAATATTGTAATACCAAATGATATGAAAAGAGTAACCATGTAGTTTCTTGCCGGTTTTTCTCCATAGGACCAACCCGAACCGTGCACCTTTTTTCAAAGTTCGTCATGTCTGTCTGTCTGTCCGTCTGTGTGTCACAGCTATTTTATTCCGAACTGTGATTCCGAAACTATTAGGAATACACAGTTGAAACTTGGTTATTCTGTGAACCGCTTTTCGATTTAAATACAAAAAAAAAATGATAAAGGGCTCCCCATACATGGAACTGAAACTATTTTTATGCAATATCGATTAACTTTTTATGCAAAAATAGAAATCAGAAATTACTAAAATTCAGCTTATTCGTTTAGCGCTATTACCTATATTTTTTAAATTCACTATAACATTGTATTATATTTATATTTTAAAACACAATATGAAAATTTAACACATGATTTGATGGATTTCCACATAAAATAGACAATGAACTTCTGTTTCGATAAATTATTGTAAAATCTATAACGCTTTTTAAGTTAAGAGCACTGCAAAACACTTTTCATTATTTCTATTAAAACAAAAGGAACTCAACGGTTAATTTAACCTCAAAAACCAATATTAATAAAAAAGAAAGCTTACCTGTACTTTATTTTAAAACGATGTAATTGCAGAACTAGCGAGAGAGGGTATCATCCACTCGATATCACGCCTAGTTGCAGCCGTTAGATGTGATTGATGACAGACGCACCGCAGAAGACTGGCAGCTGAATTTCCTCGCGACCGATTATATACAAATGCGATTTCGCTATGATTCGCCGCGATCGCGGGAAGACCGGCGCGCGCGCAATCGCATCACGTCACCGCAAGGACTTAGGGTCAAAATACACAGTCCCGCGTGGTCCGATCAGCGGGTGGAGTGATGCACGCAGTCGTGTTTTGGTGACCCTTAGACCAATGTCACCCAGTAAGATATAATGTTGTTGTGAAGTGTCAAAGTGCACTCTTACCACCCTGATCTAGGCTTATGAAACTTATTGTGAAGTTGGAAAGTCCACATGGCAGTTAAAAACTTTGACTTTGTAATTGTGCGTAATTTACAAGAACAGCATTAAATTGTGATTTTTGATAAACTGAAAAATTATAGTAAAATTTTATTTGTGATTTTTTTTATTACAAAAGGGGTATCATAATTACCCAGTACTAATTGAGTTGTGGAGATCAGATAGGCAGGCGCTCCAAGTAAAATACGATATTCAGCTGCATCCGGTTAGACTGAAAGCCGACCCCAACTATTTAGGAAAACGCATAATTATGGTGATATTCAAAAAATACGTATGAGCGTTTCAGTCTACGTTATGTTTACTGACCATGAACAAAAGATAATCAAGGACTGATTACGGTGTGTCTAACCATTTTGAAATGAATTAATGATTTAATTTTTGTGGATTTTAAAAGAAACGAAGCTTTCGTCAAAGACCTAATTCATTTCACAATTTGAGCGAAAACCCGTAGAACAGGTCATACAGTTAAAATACGTCAATATCTAGACACATCTCCGCCAAGCAGCATTGGATCGGTACGTAATTGTGAATATAAATATTTTGCTAACTTTCGAGATACGATCAAAACATTTGAATAGCATTTTAACAAAGATGATCTGTCAAAAAAATAATGAACAATCACGGAAGATATCCCGTAAGTGACAGTCTAGGTTTATTTGTAGACCGTGAAAGCTTCAAACAGTGTCTACATATACTCGATACGTGTTTCGCCCCTCCGTACTTTCAGAAGACGACCACTCTGGTGCTGTTATCTTAGTTCACAGACTCAATCAGTAACTATGATCCTAAATGTTTATTTCCCTATAATTAATGAGTATAAGTACTACCTGCACAAGTATAACGTCAGCAGAAAAAATATATTTTTCAAATTATTTAGTATTTTTAACTGAGCCAGTTTTTTCCCACGTGTATAGGTATGTAATGTACATAGTGTCGAATTAGAAAATATGAGCCATCAACACACTGGGTCTGCGTGATAGATTAAAGCCCACCACTGTGGCAGCCCAGGCCTGTGTCCCAACAGTGGGAACATTACAGTGTGCTTATGCTAAATGTAAACCAAACCACTCTCGTAATTTCTACACAAGTATGCTATGCCATAGTGGCATCTGAGGTGCACCATATATGTAAAAACTGAGCTTTTTGGTTTTTTATGCGTTTCTAAAACTGGCTGAACAATATATTATGTCTCCAGGAGTACTACACAGTAGGCGTTACAGTGTGTGCTATTTGTATGGCCTATAGGTAGTTATTCCAAGTCTGGCGGTTTGTGTATGTGAGTTTGATTTTGAACTAGCGACCCGCCCCGGCTTCGCACGGGTGCAATATATACATATAAACCATCCTCTTGAATCACACTATCTATTAAAAAAAACTGCATCAAAATCCGTTGCGTAGTTTTAAAGATCTAAGCATACGTAGGGACAGACAGACAGCGGGAAGCGACTTTGTTTTATACTATGTAGTGATTAGTGCTGGCTAATTGGCTATAAATAAAGTAGGGTATCCTAGTAAATAGATTGAAATTAGCGTCAACGTACATGAGCTGAGCATGTTATAATTGAATCAAGCACACCATCCACAATATGATGAGCCCATCCATCAATTTAGGAGTGTCAGGCAGAATGGGAATTTTCGCAGTAAATACAGAGAACTTTATCCAATTTCGTAAAAACGAAACCGTTTTAACCAATGGTGAAATCTAGATGTCATCACTTTTAAACAGTTAGCAATGCATGTTGCTTACATTGATAAATTAAAAATATATCAATAATTGCATATCGAATCGTAGCAATGCATATCGTAGTTGCACTGGTTGACCAGTAAATCTACAACAACTCGATTCAAACGTATGTCCACATGCAAGTATTGCTTACCAAGTCGAAGGATAGGTTGTTAACCTTTGTTTTTTGTGTAATATATATCTACATACAATATAAAGAGACAAGTGTCTTTGTATTGTATGTACATATAATTTAGTGCCAAACTGTCAGCACGTAGGTATTATCTACGAGTACTTAATTGCAATGTGAATGAATCGGTAACCGATAAAGAAACAATCATTCGTAATCACCACGCTAATTGGCAAACAAATTGATGAAGAGGCTGATATAGGTAGATACAAAGAGGGGCTGCAGAAATGCTTTCTTCTTGTTATCATCTTAAAAAACCGGCCAAGTGCGAGCCTGACTAGCACACGAAGGGCTCTGTAGCACCAAACAATAAAATAATAATTTATAATTATGTTCATTTACACTCAATAACAAAATTAAATTTGATTTTGCTAGTATGTTAATGGAAAACAATGTTACTGCTGCAGTGTTACGAAAGGTCCCATATTTTAAAAGCTAATTACCAAATGATATTCAAATCAATTTTCGTTCAGTAACATGTATGGAGGGTCACCCCTAATTTTATTTATTCGTAATTTCATACCAGGAGCGGTTTATAAAAGACACCTCCTCTCCAAACTACTGTGTGTTGCCTTCAGTCTTGGAGTAAAATGGCTGTGACATACGGACAGACAGACAGGAACGAATCTATAAGGGTTCCTTTTTTCCATTTGGCAACGGACTCCTAAAATGGCATGTTTTTATTATTTAGGACTGAATCATCGGCAATTAATTTTGATGATAACAAAATGTTCAGAAGCAGTGATTGTCACAGGGGCAAAGTACAATATGAACGGGTGCCGAATCTCCAGTCATCTCTAGTGCATGTACCTAGTTAATGCAAGGTAGTAATCAGACAATTAAATTTAACGACTTACACAGTAAATAACAGGTCAATATATTAAGAATAACATTCATGACCTAACAGTAGCGAAGGGTCAATTTTTGTAAGAGGTAAACCAGAGTAAATATCTTTAATGTGATTATATTATTTTTCTATAGAATACTGACTTTGCCATTTTTCAAAGGGAAGCCGGTAGGAATCGAGTTGTATGGAACCTTCGCCACTGTGACCTAACCCCGAGTTCCCCGTTGAATCTCATGTAAGGTGTTTTACCTACAGAACGGAATTAATAACAATATTATTAAAGTTCTTTTAGGTTTAACAACAGGTTCAGTGCCTGATGTTAAATGTTCTGCTGAGAAAATTGGGTCAAATAAAATCAATACCTAACCATTATGATGAAAAGGCTAATAAATGTCGTTCTTAAAATTCATTGTTTAAAAACTAATATTTTAGAATTTTCATTAAGAGCGGCCAACCCGCCATACTTTTTAAACAAACGCTCGTACCTACGTGATTATGCCGTTGTAACACATCTATCTTTGAATTTTTTGAACTAATAGGTATCTTGTGCACTGTATCTAGGTTTCTACGTAACCAAAAAAATAAAAATTTGCAGAAACAAATTTAGTATAGGCCTCCAAAAATCTGTTGTATTGCACAAATTTTACCTGAACTTTGGCCGTTCATAATATTGTACTCATAAATTGTAAAAGTAAAAAAAAAACATCTTTATTTAACCTTGCACAAGTAATGGTTTATTCGAAAACACGTATTTCCTGGAACAAGGTTTATGAAATTTCGGACACTATTTACCGTTCAATGTTATCGTGTTAGGCGGTATGAGGTGCGCGTGAGACGAGTCGTGCGGGGTCAGGGCGGGGTGAGACAGGGGAGTTGAAAGAAGATCGCTGCTCTGGCTCTAGATGAAAAAACAAGCTTTTCGACCGTACTCGCGTTGACGATAGACGAACCGGGAAGGGCCCTCTTAAATAAGAATCATGAAATCATGGTGAAGTTTGTAATTTTGAGCTTCGAACAACACATTAAAAATAGAGAAGGGAGATGCCAAGGTCTACTACAGTCTCATAATAATATGATGATATAGTACTTTGTTATTATATTCGGAGGTGACGCGGTAGACCTCGCAGGAGATGGCGGGACGAGCTGGATAGAACCAACGGCCAGTGGTCCATATTGGCCCTGGATCGAAGAATTTGAAAGTCACGGGAAGAGGCCTTTGTCCAGCAGTGGCATGACACAGGCTAACAGTAACAGTATATCCAGAGATATAAGGGGCCACACTTCATCGAAGCGTAGACGAGACGAGAGGAGAGGAGATGTGTTGTAAACTAGGTACCAACAGAATTTCATTATTTAGACTTCTCGGCTCCGCTTAGGTTTAGTGGAAACGGTTGAGCAGAGAGGAGAGATGTCTCGTAATTGTTTAGGTCAGCACTCGGCGGTCAAGCGCACAGCGGGGACGAGAAGAGAAGTGAGCGGCGAGCATTGAACGGTGTGCTGTGAGCGGGGTGCCGTGAGCGGCGCGCTGTGTGCAGCATGCGGTGAGCGGTGTGCTGTGCTGTCCCCTCCGCTTTGGAAATCGCAATAATGGATATTTTTTTATTGCAAGGAAGTTGTTTCGTCGTTGAAGTCTGTAATACTCTTTATATAACGAAGCCGAAAGACACTTGTTCTCCCCGTCTTTGCGATCATTTTTTTGTTCTACACCATACCTGGGAACCTTCTTGTTACGGAGATATTCAATCAATGTTCCAATTTTTTCACATTTTTTTTTAATCCTTGTTTTTATTGTAAGATTTTTACTTTAAAGACCTCCACGACCCCCGTACTATTCTATCTACCTATCAGCACAATGCTTTGAGTGCGTACCATCGAGTCCTACCGTAAAACGTGATTTTTCACCCCAAAAAAAAATCTTTTCCCAGCAATAATTTTTGCGTAAAGTTACTTAGTTTGATGTACGGAATGCTTGGTTGACGGCTTCGTGAAGGGTCTATTGACACCCTGTAGGTAGTTATATTCTCACAACCCTGTATATCTTTATTTTCCTTAAAATTAGATAATACTTAGGCATATTGTAACTTGTATCCTATAAAGTTAATAGTTGTGCTACACTCCAAGGTGAGAAACCAATCGTTACGTAAAATAATATTTTATTTGTGTCAACATTATATTTTTTAACTCAACACATTCTCGATGATTTTTCATTTCGCAAAACGCGAAAAAATTCGACAAAGTCTAACCATGAAATAAATCATGAATTAATGATATAATTATGACTTTATGAGCTGTCACGTTTCTTTTACAATATTGTGCAAGTTTATACGCACACGTTTTGCGCATCATGCGTAATAATTCATTTTCATCGATAACCTTTAATTAATTTACTAAGTGCAACTAGAAACATAGGGTGATAGATAAGCCTGGAGTATCTACGTGTCGGGATTAGCGTCTCTACCATGTTCACGTTATTTTCCGCGGAGGTACATCACGTTTTGTAGCTAAAGTTACGTGATAACGATAACTCCTGACCTTGTTGTCTAAAAATACCTGTATGGTATAAGCTGGATGGGGTTGCGCTTATCGATAAGAACGACGAAGCACGTGTTTACAGGTTCCTAACTACACTAAGTAAGAACTTGCTGGCACTTAGGATAATGAAGACCGTTTTTAGAAAAACAAAAAAAAAAATTCATTAGGTACTCAATGCACGTAATTTTCAGACCTTGACATTGACTGTCTCGTAAGTCTAGTGGTCGCAAGCGTGACTGCTGAGCTTGACGTCCTGTCCTGGGTTCGATTCCCGGGTCGGACAAAGTGTTATTAGGTTTTTCCATCAGGAATTTCTCAATAGCTGCCACGGAGTCTGGTTCTGTGCCCGGTTGATGGCAATATTCTCGCCCTTATTACATTGGACTTAAACATAACTGGCGAAATGGGGGTGAACTGTTAGGTACACCTGTGCCTAACCCTTCGGGGATTACAAGCGTGATTTTATGTTATGTTCAGATATTTAAAATGCTGGACAAAGCTGAACCTCATCTCTGTCCTCGGGACTAGATTGAGGTCAAAAGTAAGCCTATATAGCATAAAAAAAACCTCTCTGTGTTTCAAGTCGTTTTGATAATGCTTGACATTACCAAAACGACTTGAAACACGCATACCACCCGCAAAAAGTGGATTTCACCTTCATTAAATTATGGGAGCATACACACGCTGTACCTTCCGGTACTCGGTCGGTGTTCCATAACTTTTCTGTCCCATAGGCCATCTCAGTTTAGCAATACTTGCTTTTTTTCTAATCTGTATCAGGAGATGAAGGTTTTCATAAATGATTTGCTGAAAACACACAAGGAGCTTCGTTAACGTATTCATAATCAATTCATTACATACCCCATTGGGTCCTCTTGATTTATAGTCGATGTGTGTGAAGTGTGCTGAAGGGGCGTGCTTGTGCATTGATTTTAAGTGTTGCAAGTGTGTCGCACTGACTGAACGGCCTGAGCGTACATTAGTGTTCCTACGTTTGCTATAAATAACAAATTTGTTATTTCGCGCGACTTCGTGCTCATGGGCGGAGATTTGGAGTGTCTTTATATAAACTTATTTAAGAAATCTATCGACTTTAAAAATATTGAATGATTATTACCTTTCTAAATGGTAATTATCTTATCCTTTTTTTATAAGTACTGTATTTTTGTTACTAATCAGTTTTTCTACCATTTACTACAACCTTTCTTGGAGATTCGAATTTAAGTAACCAATGTACCTACTCTTTCAGTCCATTCAGATTAAGATTTAGGGTTGAGCTATAAACTTCAATAAACATCTTATTGGAGGCTGTCCAGCCCATAACGTGACACGCATACCAAAAGAAATATCAGTAGGTAATGCTGATGAAAATGCCAGAAAACTTTCTCGAATCATAAACATAGTGTGTGGTCTAACACACTAGTTCAAGGAAAGTGATATGACTGAAGATCACGACCTTTTCATCTTTGATGTTTGCTGTCACGTTTTACTGAACGTGATTATTCACGCACAGTAGATAGACTGTCATAAGTTTCACAAGAGAGAATAAATGTGACGGTATGCAGTTTCCTCGGAAAATCAGCAGTTTAAGATACTCATGGTCTTGAGAGACCAACGGCCACTTGGAGTGAAAGAGAAGTTCTAATAGCTTCAATTTGTTGTTTCCATGAAATACTATCATATTTATGAATACCTATCTACTATTGATTACAAAAACTTTAGACTTTTTTTATAGTTGCTGTATGCCTTGTTTCTCTCATCAAGGACATTCTAGAATTCGCTTGCCAATTTGTTACATCGTACGGATACGGTAGGGTCGTATTGTTCACAAATTGCTAAATTGATGCACGAGTCTTATTCGCAACACGTTGTCAATTGCCTGATGGGCCATATAAACAAGTTTGCTTGCGACTAGCCACTTTTTTTGCCTCCTTTATTTTATTCAAAAGCTAGGTAGATCATGTGTCACTTTGGCGACCTGTAATATCTAGAAAAATACGGAGAATAAACTAAACAATTTTTTCGTTTCATGCCGAGATATAACGAGGAAAAAACAATTCAGACTATTGTTTCTGTGAAAGCTAGAAAAAAATGTTTCAGGGAAAGTTATGCTCGGAAGAACTCGAAATTATTTTTTTTTTTGTTTGATAATCTACTTGATTGTTTATTTCCAGAGCGGGTGGGGTCAATTGATGATTTCCCATTCGAAAAAGGTAGGTACCTACTCAAATAAACCCGTTTTTGTCAAAAAAAAATTGTTTTCGTATCGATACATTTTTGTGTAAAATATTCTATGAATGTTTATGATCACATTTAAATAAAGGCCCCATGCCTTTATATATGACCAAGTATATACATGTTGATGTTATTTCTTCAGTGACCGGTCAATCGTCACCGTCATCGATTCGTATGTGGAGATGATTATCTAAATAAATAAATTAATAATTAATTTTATTATGACACGAGACTGAAACATAATATTGTGGTAGGAATTTGAAAATAGATAACCGCTTTCCCACATTTACTTATTGTGGTGAAATGTTTAAGATTAATAATAAACAATCCTTTTTTTTACTATCTACGTCACATAATATCACGCCTGTTTCCCTGAAGGTTTTAGGCAGAGTTTTAGACAGTTCCGACAACCGAAATCATAGATCGGTAATAAGTATAAACGTGTATAAAATAAGTCCAATTTCTATATACTTAAGTAATTAAAAAAAAAAAACAATTAAGAAAAGGAATTCGAGCGAGTGGATTTTGGGATGAGTCTGACTATGTGACCGTTTCGTTATTCTAAACTTCATAATGCATTTTAATGCGATTTTCACCATCATTAATAGAAATGTCGATGTTTTGGCGAGCCGTAAAATTTCTGTTTTACCGGTAAAACGTCATTTCGACGAAATGACGTATTTTATGTTAATGCGCCTTTTTTGCATCGATGGTGCAGAATTTATTCATAATTATTTTTATTTATTTTTTTCTCAAAAAAGCAAACAGGTGACACAGGTCACATTAATAATATATTTTAATTTCCAAGATTTTCATCAAATTGTTACGCAAAGTAATTCGTTTTTGCCACAGATGTTTTTCATACTTAGTTAAAATATATATTATTCTTGTTAAATATTCATTTTTTTTTTACTTTGGTGTTTTTTATACTTACTTTAAACTTGTGTAGAGCCCTACACACCAAAGCTGCCAGTTGCTCAGCGACACACACTTGAAGCCGACAACATAATTCTGTCTTTATGCGAATCTGACCTAACGCGAATCTAACCAAACGCGAATCTGGCGTAAACCGAATCTGTCCTTATGCGACAGCCTTTATTTTTTTTTTTTGACCTTTGTGTGTGTATTAGTGATATTTTTAATTTGACGTTATTATTTTGTAACGGATGAATCTGATTTATTTATTTTTACATTATTTATTTGATAAACATCTTTTTATAACATTACTATTTAAGTTATATTCTACAATTTTTTTATTTTGCTATTTATCATATTATAACAGGGGGGAATAGCAAATGCTTTACTTTTAATTAATTTATTTGGTTACTGTTGTAATTCTTTTAATTTTATAATTTAGTGTAAACGACACGATGTAAAAATTATTTCTGAAATAAATGAAATAGAGCCTACCAGACATTTTACATACTCTAGAATTCGCATTTTTGGTGAAAAATTTAAAGTAACTGCCCTGACTTAATGTGTTGTAGGACATTGTAGGTCTTGTGTTGGAACCCAGACAGCCGCGTTAATTTATGTACCGTAATCCGGCCCTGTACTGAATGAAAGCTCCAGCGTTTTTATTTGTCCGATAATTTTTAAAATCTAGCCTAAATTTGTTCTGTGATGTAATTGTATGATTTTTGATTTTCATTCCTTTGGATCAAAGTACTTAGTTTTTGAGTCATACATAACGGAACTGATATCTACGATATTTATTTCGATTCATATTATTTATTTAAAAAATTATGCGTCAACATGACCCAACATAATCTACCACACCGCACTGGGGGCGCGTGGTAGATTACAACTTTGCAACCCACTCCCTCTCAATAGTAGAAACCAGTTTTCCAGGCAGCATGCAGCAGTAGGAATTATAATATGCTGATTGTGCTAATGCTACGAAAGTATTCTTCATAACTCTGACTTGGTATGGCTCTTGACTTGTGGAGGTCAAGTGGCAGTCACTTCATGTAAAACATAGTATTCATATTCATATTCATATCCTTAATTGCTTTTTATTATGTATGAAGATATTACAATGGGCTTAAAGCTAAGGAACAATTACGGACCCTGTAGGTCACAGCAAAAAGTACAAAATTTATGTGAGGAATTAAATTAATACTGACTCAATTTACAATTTTAAAACATGTGCAGTGTGTAATTAGTGTTTAATTGTATCACAGTTGAATGAACGAGGTTGCATGCAAAAAATATGTTTGCATTAATTTCCGGTTATTACCGAAAATGGGTAATAAAAATGCAAATGTCTTGTTTTACCAGACAGTATGAAATGTTCTGAAGGTGATCCAATTTTGCTCTTTCAAGTTCGATGCCTGTGCAGAAATAGGTAGGTATACGATGTAATTCTAATTATTAACATAACAGCACGCCTGTAATCCCCGAAGGATTAGGTAGAGGTGAACCTAATAGTACACCCACATTTCGCGAGTTATGTTAAATCTCATGTGATAGTGAGCTCGTGGCTAAATAATAACAGCCGCTTGGGTCGATCTTTAGGTTAAGCCGTGCTTGCCTAGGTTGGTCTGTGGATGGGTGACCGCCCATTACATACCGAGTTTCCTCCGTGCCTCGGAAAGCACGTTAAGCCGTTGGTCCCGGCTGTCATTTGTAGATCTTTGACAGTCGTTACAGGTAGTCAGTGGCCCAAAAAGTCTGACAACCAGTCTTTCCAAGGGGTATCGTATTACCCAGTACTAACTGGGTTGTGGAGGTCAGATAGGCAGTCGCTCCATGAAAAATACTGGTATTCAGCTGCATCCGGTTAGACTGGAAGCCGACCCCAATATAGTTGGGAAACGACTAGGCAGATGATGATTCATACTTTTAGCTGAACTACTTTTCTTCATAGTAAATCCCTTCCCATGTCAATCAGAAGGAAGAATAGCATCCAATCATGAGCCTGAAAATTTTCCTGTGGCAAATTGCCAGACTGACTTTACAAAAGGGGACTGGGTCAGACTGGATCCTGAAAGCGAAGGACAAGCTGTTGTGGTACAGTTTGGGAGATGCCTATGTCCATGTTGATTAATTTTTGAGATTGATTATTACAAGAAAATAAAAGTTCTAAAAATAAAACCTTCCTACAATACAACAGTAGTTTTAGTACGAGTATATGCGAAACCTGAAACACGTGTCTAGTACTTTCATGTAAAGAATCTATGTACAAAATTTCAAAACTGTATTATGAAAAATCACAAAGTTATAAGCTTGTTCTGTTACCTGGTTGTCCGCACAAAAACGTGGTTACCACGCGGCGCGCCCGCGTGCGCGCCTCCATCGTCGTCTTGAGCTCATTGATTATAATAATTTGGCAGTACGTAACTAAATGATTGCGCTAGGTACTTAGTGTCGCTCGGTGTCCAACTTGTAGCCTTTTATAAATATTTTTGGTAAAAATATAACATGGTTTAAAAATTATTGGAATCGATTCAGTTACTTATTCTGAACAAACTATATTCAGGTTTCGCATATACTAAAAATAATGTTGTATAGGCACTCACTTAAGGTTTTGTGTGAAGAGTGGCTACCGGTCTGCTACACCTCCTTGCTCAGGGACATCGTGGTTTATCCTTCCATCACCCTCTTATTCAGATAAAGGGCTATTTGGTAGAGGTGTATGGTAGCTCAATGGTGATATAAAATAGTGTTGTGTAATTTCCATGCAAATGAGGTTACCGGAATATGTAACAGGTAATGCATATTTAAAGAGTCATTTGATAGATGGAAGCTGAACCATAACAATTTGTTAAGTTCTTTTTCGTATTTTGGTGGTATAATAGCATTTTACAGAGAACGCTGCTGCCCATTCTCTGGAAACTGTCCACACGACTGGGTTTAAGTTCTTCAAAACACGTTGTGCAAATAAGAACAAAAAACTCTCTGATCATACTCTAAAGCTCATGAAGGAGCGACCTGAGATGATGATCCTGCAGTCTTCAGAGGAGGCAGCCGGCATCTCAATAGACGGATCACCGCCGCTTTAATACCGAGCGTATTAAAGACTCAATTGAGCGAAATAAACGCTCCAAGGTATTTCCTAGAGATCTGGCTATTGGGTAGAGCCATCTCACAAAATTGAAGAACAACGATGGCAGGATCGTATCCGCCAAACCGGAGCTTCTGAGGGAGATCAAGATATTCTATGGGCAGTTTTTCACGTCAACCAGTAAACCCATTGTAGATCTAGCAAACGGCCCAAGATCTAGACTGACCCGACTCTATACCGAAGACATCCCGGACGTCAGCCTGTACGAGATTAGGATGGCTCTGAAACAGGTTAAACAACAAGGCACCGGGTGATGACGGAATTACGGCTGAACTCCTGAAGGCGGGTGGAAAACCGGTACTTATGCCCTTCAAAAGCTATTTGATTCCGTCATACTCGAGGGGAAAACGTCACAGGCATGGTGCAGGGGTGTGGTGGTACTCTTCTTCAAGAAGGGCGACAATACCCGGCTGAAGAATTACAGGTCCATCTCACTTCTAAGCCATGTCTACAAGTTGTTTTCAAGAGTCATCACGAATCGTCTCGCGCGCAGGTTTAACGATTTTCAGCCTCCCGAACAAGCCGGATTCCGAAAAGGCTTTAGCACCGTAGACCACATACATACGCTGCGGTAGGTTATACAAAAGACCGAAGAGTATAACCTGCGTCTCTGATTAGAGTTTGTGGACTATGAGAAAGCCTTCGATTCGATCGGGTCTTGGGCTGTTGAAGTGTTTGTACAAAAACGCCACCATGTCAGTCTGACTGCGGACCAGACCTCGAAACCTATCCTTCTGTAGTGAGGTGTGAGACAGGAAGACGTCATATCTCCGGAACTATTCAGCGCTGCACTGGAGGATGTCTTCAAGGTTCTGGACTGGAGAGGGCTAGGCATCGACGTTAATGGTGAGTACAACGCTAACCGTATATACCACTATATCGTCGGCAAATCGAAGTTTTCCGACGATATAGTGGTCGTGGCTGAGACCATGGAGGACCTCAATATAATGCTCGATGCCCTCAGTAGAGCTTCCGAAACAGTGGGTTTTAAAATGAACATGGACAAAACCAAGGTCATGTTGAATGTCCATGTAACATCCACTCCAATCAAGATCGGACACTCTATACTTGAAGTTGTAGACGACTATTTTTACCTGGGACAAACGGTTCAGTTAGGTAGGTCTAACTTCGAGAAAGACGTCAATCGTCGAATCCGACTCGCTGGGCAGCGTTCGGGAAGTTGCGCGGTATCTTCTCGTCCAACTTACCGCAGTGTCTCAAAACGAAAGTCTATGACCAGTGTGTGATGCCAGTAATTACATACGGGACCGAAACATGGTCGCTTACAATGGGCCTCATCAGAAAACTTAAAGTACCCAAAGGGCAATGGAGAGGTCTATGCTCGGATTTTCCTTGCGTGATCGAATCAGAAATGCAGACATCCGCAAGAGAACCAAGGTTACCGACGTAGCCCGAAGAATGGCCAAATTTATGTGGCATTGGGCAGGGCACATTGCTCGCAGAACGGATGGCCGATGGGACCGAAAAGTTCTGGAGTGGCGACCGCGAACCGAAAGACGTTGCGTTAGAAGGCCTCCCACTAGGTGGAGGGACTACCTGGTGTAGGTTGCGGGGATCCGCTGTAGCCGAGACGTACGGGACCGGTCAATGTGGCGACGCTTGGGGGAGGCCTATGTCCAGCAGTGGACGTCTTTTGGCTGAAATGGTAATGATGAATGGCTTCACAGCATTTTTTTTCTGTAGTACGGGAAGCACCGTTAATCTGACCAAGTCATTCTATTAAATTTCGACAGAAAATCACATCAAAATAATAATAGTTGATCCATAGCACCGCAGGGATCTGAGAGTCATCTGCTCCAGAAGTGGAGGAATCTAAAGTTACAGCATGTTCAAGTAGAAAAAAAAATGAAAGCATTGAACGAACGAAATAAGGGTGTAATATGCTAACACCTCGAGTCACAGGCTCTTACTAACCCTTCGTGGGTTACAGGCGTGATGTTATGATATAAAGTTCGTTATTTTCGTAACGAACTCATCCAAAAATATATTACCTTATTAGGTACTACGGAACCCTACGTGTGGTTAAACTCCATCTGTCTGTCCGCAACACGCATTTTGTCGACTCGGGGTAGTCATGTTTCGCCGGTAACGAAACCATAGCGCGATTCAGAAATCGGCTTTCAACTAACAACGCCATCTTTGGAGGGGAATTGAAAACTTTTAACCTTTGCTGTAAATTAAATTTTAATTTGGAATTTGGGTTTTTCGAAGATATTTATTTTATAACTAGCTGCTGACTGCGACCTTCCTCCGCGTGAAATTATTATAAAAATATTACTACCCTATTTGAAACCTTAGAGATAGGAAAAATAACATAAAATAACATAAAAATTGTTTGGATCATCTTAAACCTAAAAAAAGTCAGTTGCCTGAAACTTGAAACTGCGTCAATGAACATGTGATTCCTTTTATTTTCTACATTGATTACAGCGTCATCGTGTTGGAGTGAACAGAACTAAATACCTAGGCAATGAGATTTTATCGTCGCTGATTGAATTGTTCTGTAGTAGTAATGTACAACACAGTCTCGGTTATTCGAATAATCACCACTAGATGTAGAGCAGATACGTTTTAAGAATATAATTATTGCTTAGCAGAATCCATACTTCCGTACTAATATTACAAATGCGAAAGTAACTGTTTGGTTTTTACCTTTTCACGACTGACTTTTCACGGCTCGGATCGTATTTTTTTTTTAAATCGTTGCCTCACACTAGGAATTTCTCCTGTATCGTGGGAGGCAATATGGGCATTGATTAAGTTTTTATTGATGACCTAATAGGATCACGAATTCACGATTCATAGATACTAACTGGAATATCCCAAACCAGACCTTGAGGACAAACAAGATACATAATACGTACCTACCTAATTAATTGCTGATGAGGATGAGACATCTAGCGTTGTACCCACTGAGAAACTTTAAGGTATTATCGATGTAGGTAATAGTCAAATCGTGACATTTTACCATAACCTTATTGTGTGCCTTTGATGTATGGCAGTAAAAACTAAACCGATTTCGGATGCAGGGTCTATACATGATATAAAAATGACGGGATTCACAAATCGTTGCCAAAGAACCAACTACCACTGCGATGGTGAGTTTTCCGAGTCATTATATCAAGGCCAGAGGGCCTACCTAGACAGTAGACACTACAGGTGTATCGCGTTTCTACGATTTTTAACAACAGGATTGATTTTGCTTTTTGGTCTGTGAGGTCAGTTCCATAAATTAACGAACGATTGTCAAACACAATCGTTCGTTAATTAACTACCGTAGTTAGATTTTTTTTTGGTATAAGCTCGCCACTCTACTCCCTAACCACTGCAATTCCTGAAAGCCAGAATAAACAGTGGCGACCACCAGAGAAGCACCGAGGTAATGAAGCTCGACCGGAGAAAATATTTAACCAGTTTGGTAACATATGACTTTCTCCAGGCCCTCAGATTGCAACCGCAAGAAAAATGTTGCATAGTCGATTGGAAGACTGCTTGCGAAAATAAAGAATATTACTTCATAATATTTATATGATATTCATTCACGAACTGGGTCGATCAGATAACGGTGGATGGCGCAAAACCTCAACCTTCGAATCAAGTAGCCGAAGCCGAGGTGGAAACAGAAGCAGGAATCCTTCAAGCAGCGGATACAGCTCCAACGGTACTACGGCGGGAATTCTTTCAGATCTTCTCCTGGATGTAACGACAGTTTTGCAGATTCTACAGTGATTCATCCAACAGCTGGAATCAGCCAAACCAACGCTTCCACTCCAACAATAGATGGCAGTATTCGGGCTGGTAGACTTGATCAGGTTTATTCAGTGAAAATACTTTAGTTTTAAAATGATAGCTCGAGCATTTCTATGTTAATTTAGCTTTATTTTCAGGTCATCTCGTCAGAACGCCACTATATTCCTAGACTGGTTAGAGAAGCAATTGAGATTACCAAATATAGGAACTTCAACCGGGAGGATGGGTTTCAACTGTCGAGAGCCTGGAATCCAGTGGTCCAGCTGTGTAAAAAGCGGAAAAGTGCCGAAAAAAGTTCGCGAGCGGACACAGTGAGTTTCGTGTGTCGGGAGCAGAATCGAGTTGCGAGTGACAGTGGTAGCGGTACCGAGTGCAAAAAACGAACAAGAAAGAGGGTAGTCCGATTTGTCTGCTCATAAACACCCACCCGCAATAACTTCAGTTTATCCGTGATCATGGTGCTTGCAACAGCGCCGAAATATCGGGAACTCATAACAAACAGTAAACATGGTAAATATCCCGTTAGTATTAATAGTAATGTTGGTTAAAGTTTTTTTCCGGACTACACAAACCTCGAAAATAATAAATTAAAAGTAGGTAGTAGTAGTTCCTGTTTTTCGGTTATGGGTAGGTACTAACATACCGACAATCTGAATGGGCCGCAAGATTTTTAATAAATTTCATGATTACCTACTTCTTTAAAAGTAATGTGGATAGGTTAGATAATGGCCTTCTAAAATATATTCAATTTGTTTATAATTTGGACTCTTCATAACTAGCACGTAATTAGAAAAATTTCAAATAATTTCGATATCATTATACTTACCTACAGTTTTAATTATGGTAGTGGTTACTACAAATTTGGGTAATCCTATTAATTTGACTACCACATTAGTCAAATGACTGCAGTGGTAGTAGTTTTATTTTTCGAAAGATTTCTACGTAAAACACCCAATATTATCTTGAGTTTATATCTAATTAGCATATTTAGGCACCTACCCACTAAACCAATAATAAGACCATTTTTTTCTAATAAGCGGTGAAAAATGCCTAACGCATACATACCGCACCATCCGGGAGACGGCTTGCACCCACTAAAAACCTCCACCTTGAGCCTACTGTCGCCTTTACAGATGGGCCGCGAGAACTGCTACGCATGACGTTCGTGACCCATCCAGCGCAGCCCGCCTCTGGGCACCAAACTCCTTTGGCGTTGTACGGCCTCACCTGAGACATCGCCACCACTCGTGAGGGCCGTGCATTGCGACGATGATAGACTCCCCGATCTATCGTCTGCGAGCACCTCCTAGGGTGGCATCAGGTCGCCATGGTGCCTCCTCCACCACCCTGTCATACTGCAACGAATCGCGTCAGCGAGGGAGTCTTCGTCCCTGACGCGCTCCGCCGCCCATGTCCCCTGCTGTCGACCATGGCCTTGGCCACAGCCAAACAGAGGTCTGTCCTGATTGCTGCTGTGAGAGCACGGCGCTGCACTACCCATGCAGGACAATGCTCAAGAGTGTGAAGCGCCATGTCCTCGCTTCAACCGCACTGGTGACACACAGGAGTCGCCTCCCGTCTAGCCACTTTGTGAAGATATATGCCAAAGCAGCCATGCCCTGGATCTAGGATCGGCTGGATGGCCCCCACTGTCCAGTGAGCAGCACTGGGCGTCTCCAACCTTACCCTCCATTCACTCAGCGTATGGGTTTGGGCCTCCCTACGCCATCTCGTGACCACTTCAAGCGGTGGGCGCCTGCCACTCTCCGCCTGCAGATCTGCGCCACGTCGGTAAACTTCGGCGAGCACCTGCGCCTCCAGATCCCACAGGAGAGTGTCCGCGAGGGCGCTCGCCGCTTCCGTCGATACAGTGCGGTATCCGCGTACGACCCTGACTGCCATGACTCTCTGTCGTCTCCCCAGTAGAGCCTAGTTCTGGACAAACAAGGTCTCCGCCCACACCGGGGCCTCGTAGAGCGCCATCGAGCGAACCACCATCGTGAACAGCTGCCACATTCAGTCGGCCCAGGTTCGGCAACAGCCGGCTGAGGGCAGAAGCCGTACCGAACAGCTTCGGCTGAGCAAAGTGCTCGCCGAAGTTCCACCTCCGACCCAAAACCAAGCCCAAGTATTTCATACTTGCCCGTATCGCTATTGTTGCACCACCAATAATGAGGTGTGCGCCAGCCGGTGGCTGTCATCGGGGCCGCATGAAATACCAGGCCCTCCGTCTTTTCGAGGGCCACCTTTAGGCAATATAAAAAATAAGACTTAGGTTAACCTATCTACATTAAGTCCTATTTTCTGTAACATGAAAACGGTTTTTTTTTTAATTCCGACATTTCTCAATGTTACTAGTTATTGAAGTCTCTACTTTTACCGTCGCATACAGTAAATAAACACATAGTAAGTAGTTTACGTCTGAATTTGAAGGTAGGTACTGCTTTCACAAACCATATCACCAAACATAATAAAACTTGCGATATTCTCCTGAGGACCTGATTTGAATTCGTCCATGATGTTTTCTAAGGTTTGTTAATTTGTATAATTAAAGTAGGTACCTACTACCTAATTACTATAATGCTAATTTATTTAAAAACTTAAGACATTTTTTATTCGGTTGCAGATAAAGCACATGCTTCGGTTTTTGGTAGCTCGTAAAGGCGAGACGGATGACCTGGTCACTCTGATATCCTGCCTGATTCACAACACCGGTCTCACATCTTATACTACTATCCACAGAGTGCATTGGGCGTCCAATGTGACTACATTCTGTTTTCTTATAACATTCGTCTTGCAAGTCATTGGATTCGTCATGGTTAAAGACGAACCTAATAAGCTATTCGAATGTTTCATTGTTCTCGCGTTTTGCGGAATGGGGGTCCTAAAACTACACTCATTGCGTAGAAGCCATCAAAGCTGGCGCAAACTCCTGACCCACATCTCAATGTTGGAAACCACACAATTGAGCAAAGATCCCATCTCACACGCAGAGTACCAGTCCGATGATGAGGAGAGTGCCAATTTTTCTGACTACATCAATATTTACACAAATAAATTTAATAAAACAGCAATAATTCTGACTAGGATCTATAGCTTTATAGCAGCTATCTTTGTAGTGTCTCCGTTTGTAGAACATTTGCTCTGTAAGATGCGTGGCACGGGGTGTTCGGGATACCCTCACATTTTTCCCTGCTGGACTCCGCTGGATGACTTGAGCATTTTCGGATACATTATAACAATTTTATGCGAATTTTTGTCTGCCGTTTATTGTGTCTGTGTCCACATCGCATTTGATTTAGCAGCTATCGGAGTGATGGTATTCGTTTGTGGTCAGTATTCGTTGCTCCGCGATTATAGTTCACACATTGGAGGAAAGGGGAAACGGTGCAATCTTTCAAGGAGAAGAGACGAGAGAGCTCACTTCAGGATTGTACGGTGCCATCAGACTAATATGTTACTGGCAGAGTTAGTATGGCTGAAGAGTATGTCCACCTACTTGGTTATGTGTATGTAATTCATAACAAAATAGGTGGACAGAATAGAGCTCTATTTTTTTTTTTAACCGAATTTGTTTATTGTAATTTTCTACTCCTTATCCTTCCAGATTTTTTTTTTAACTTTGACAATCTGTGTTTTATAAGCTAGGTACCTATAGGTAAAAACAATAAAAATGTTCTTCTATTTTCAGTTCAATTGCTGAGCTTGACAAGTTGTTGAGCAGTATCATTGGAGTGTATTTCCTCTGTGCCACTCTAACATTGTGTGCTGTAGCTGTTAGATTGAAATCTGTAAGTACAAAATATTCTACCAGGCCTCCTAGTGCCTTTAGGTGAGTCGAATTAGGCACCTGGAATTAGGTTTCTTAAGAAATTGTACAGTTCCATACAAGTATGCCAAGTTTTTTAGGAATTGTGTTGTTTGTACCTACAGAATAGTGTGACTGTACTTTATTCCTGTTTGTTTCGTTTCAGGGAGACATGAGCATAATGAAACTAGTGTCGTTAACCCAGTACATGTGCGGCACTCTGACACAACTCTTTTTATTTTGCCGGTATGGTGATGCGGTCTTAAACGAGGTAGGTAACTGCTAATTGCGGTTTAGTAATGGAAGAATAAATGCTGCACCGTTCCCAAAATAAATTAGAATGAACGAAGGAGAAAATAAGGAGAATGATGATGTGTCATGTACATAGAAATTTTTCATCGTTTTTTAAAAAAAATCAGGTGTTCCATACATTTTGACCGTGTAGGTATTTTTGTAGGAAACAGCTGTTTTTTTTTAATAACGGTGAAAAATTTCTATGTAGGGGTGGGGGGGCTCAGAAAGATGTACTGAATACGTGGTAACCGTTTTCGCATCGGTGTCCCTTCTCCTCCGTATATTCAAAACCTAAGTAGGTATGGTGAGCGCACAAAGGGGGCAATGAAACTGTTTTCCCATCTGCCTGAGTATATTGGTAGATGGGACCAAGTCTATCTTCTAACTATTTAAATCTATTTGAACGTATCTTAATTTTACATCAGAGCTCACTGGGTATGGGACAAGGGCCCTTCGCAGCGGCAACATGGTGCCTGAGCCCACGCATCAGAAGAGAACTGACAATGCTCAGCGTCGGTATGATGAGCCCACGACACCTGCGCGCTGGACCCTTCAATTTCATCGATTTGCCTTCGTTTGTACAGGTAGGTACACGTAGGGTACCCATAGGCATTATATTTATAAGAATAGTTGGCCGCTGCCGTTGGACGATAAGTGACCCCCGCAGTAAAAGTGCGGTTCTTCTGAACAGTCTATGTCCCAGGTTCTATGTGCACATTTACTTCTTTGATGATGGAAATAATGCCACTGATACCGAAATTAACATGATAACCTACTGGGCTAAAACAATATAAAGTAGTACGTAGTCAAATCGGAGAACCGTCTGCACAAAATGAAGAAGAATAGAAGTGGAACTCAAAAATTAAGATAGGCGTTCTGTATCATCTATGAGTATAGCTCCGAAATAAGAGTTTTGATTTCAATGCGGTTTTTCAAGATTGCATCGAAATTATTAGTACGGGTTCAAAGTAGGCTACCAAAAATAAAAATGCTGGATAGGCACTGTACAGCTATGTATGCGAGTTAAAACAGTGTTTTCATGTTACTTATTTTATTTTATTGCAGGTAGTACGAGCAGCCTACAGTTATTACGCTGTATTGGGGAAAAAGAAGTAAATTGAATAGAGATCTTGACTACTACGATATCCTACACACACCTTCAATTTCTATTATGAGAAGTGCACTAAAACGTTGAATGATTTCAACAATTATTATTATTATGTAGGAACCCCACCCATGCAGAATAAGGCACAATATGTTTACCTACTCACATTATTCACCGTCACACAGTCACATTGCTGTAATATCGATAAATAATATGACTGTCGCCATTGGCATAACGCCCTTAGATCTAAATTTATTAAAATAAGTAGCATTTCAGGTATTATTATGAGAAGTTATAGAATCAGGCGTTACTTTACGGAAACCCATGACATTCAATGTTATGTAACTAAACATTTAATGGTATTTTTATGATTATTATGTAGAAGTCAATTAAATGTACAAAAATATCTTAATCTAGTTTTATTTCATGGCCAAGCAGAGTTACATGTAGGTTTCTAGTAGTTACCGCAACAGTATTGGAAGAATTTTAACGATTGGAGCTCATTTACACAACGTTGCCTGTAATCCCCAAAAGGGTAAGATTGAGGTTCCGAGGATACCGCACAATCGCCGGCGAATCGGCCAACCTCCTTGCCGGATTGCTGCCCTGGGATCTGGAGGCAACTGCCCTCCAGCGCGTCTATGAGTGGCGCGTGGAGGTGCAGCACCGGGGCGAATCGCTGCTGCCTCGACAAGTCGAGGCGCAGCGGGAAGAGCTCCGGCGCGATCTCAGGGCAGTATGGAGGGAACGACTGTCGCAACCGAGGTCCGGGCACGCCGCAATCGCGGCGGTAAGACCCCTCTTTGAGGAGTGGCTGGATAGGCGTCACGGCGTCCTGACCTACCGCATGACGCAGGTCCTCACCGGACACGGAAGCTTCGGGAGGTACCTGTGTCTGATGGGGAAGGAGGAAACGCCTGGGTGCCACCACTGCGAGGACCGCCCGGAGGACACGGTGGAGCATACGGTGCAGGACTGCCCCGCTTGGGCAGGGCACCGCCGTGTCCTCACGGCGGCGATAGGCGGAGACCTCTCGCGCCCGGCATTGGTCGAGGCCATGCTGCGGGGCGAGACGGAGTGGCAAGCGGTCGCCTCCTTCTGCGAAGCAGTCATGCTCGCGAAGGAGGAGGCGGGCCGCGTGAGGGAGAGGACAGCGTCCTCCCTCCACCCCAGCCGCAGTGGTAGACGCCCACGGCGCCGGACGTCGGCAGACGATCTCCGGCCACCGTAGGCACGGGCTTGCGGGCGGCGAGTAATGGGCGACTCGCTGTCCGACCATGGACCATGCCCGGGTCGACGGCGCGTTGTATTCCACGCGCGCCTCAAAGAGTGTCAGCATTATGACGGGGCCCTCCTCTAGAGGGCGAAAGCCTGCCGGGGTCGCGGGACTTATAGAATTACCGTGACCCTGGATCATAAAGGGCTATTGAAGGACACCGTGGATTTTAGTCAGTACAAGTCTGACCGTTCCTCCCACTCTGCCCTGGGTGGGAGGACTCATTTGATGATTTTACCACGATAAAAAAAAAAAAAAAAAAAAGGGTAAGATTGAGGTGCACATAATAGTAGACCAACATTTTGCCAGTAGTGTTTAAGTCATCATGTAATAGGGGGCGACCCTATTGCCATCAACTGCCTTAACCAATCTTACAACAGAATGCATGCAATAATAAGAATTATTTCGATAACATTCGAGATGCAAGCCAAATTAACTGTGTTACGCTTAAGTAGTACATCTAGATCATCAAAAAATCTTAAACAAACATCATATGCACTTCTGTAAATGGGTTTATGCTTGGATAGTCAGATAAAAGTAAAAAATGTCCTTTCATTCGGGAATTTAAATGAATATTAAAAATAAAACACTAACCTTGAAGAACGAACTTAAAGCTCATTTTG
Organism: Noctua comes; assembly: GCA_963082995.1. Lineage (NCBI taxonomy): Eukaryota > Metazoa > Arthropoda > Insecta > Lepidoptera > Noctuidae > Noctua > Noctua comes. Next base: position 6,963,709 of record OY720277.1, read on the forward strand.
ATTTGATTACAAGAAACTTAGAATAAAAATAATTAAAAAGCATTTCGAACAAAAAGGAAGCCTAAAAAAAGGGTATAAAGAGCTTCAAACAAAGACGACGTGGATTGAAAGTTTAGAAGAGTCTGGTCGAACTCAATATAGCCGCAACGGCATCATAAACATGGCAACGGACTTCTACAAAAACCTTTACAAATCTACTACACAGAATCGTAGTGTTGTTTCCTACTATTCTCCTTTGGTAAATTTATTTAATATGATTTTGGAAACCTCAGAAACACCTTCACAATGGTCTGATTCCATTATTATCCTGCTCTATAAAAAAGGAGATCCTAATGACATCGTCAATTACAGACCAATAAGCCTACCGCCAACTATAAATATTATAAACTCTTTTCTACAATAATAAACCACAGAATTAGTACTTCACTAGAGCAAAAGCAGCCCATCGAACAAGCTGGTTTTAGAAAGGGTTTCTCCACCGTAGACCACATACACACTTTGGAGCTAATAATCGAAAAATACCTGGAATACCATAGACCTCTGTATATTGCATTTATTGATTATCAAAAGGTCTTTAACACGAAAGCATCTGGGAAACAATGGAAGCTCAAAACTTTGAGAAAAAATACATAAATATACTGAAAAATATATACAAAAGAGCACTAGTAGAGTCAAATAGTAGTAAGTAGTGCAAATAAAGATATTAATATGGGTCAAACTAAAATCCATTGGTCCAAGTTTTTCAGTGAAAAGAGGAGTTAGGCAAGGGGACCCTCTATCACCCAAAAATTTTATTGCGGTACTAGAATCCATCATAAATAAACTTGACTGGGACAACAAAGGTTTTATTTATACAACGCAAATATTTAAACCACCTTAGATTAGCAGATGACCTCGTCATGCTCTTAGAAAGTGCTTTTCAACTACAAGGTATGATGGATTCCCTTCACAAGGCTAGCAGACAGGCCTCGAAATGCACATATCAAAACAAAAGCTATGTCAAACCTCATAAAGTGGTGAAAGATGGCAAACCTTTGGAATACTTTACTTTTTGAATAGTGATGAGGTAAGCATATTAGAGGCTGAGATTAACTCTACCTTACTGTCAGTTGTTTATTGGCTGCAAAATAATAATTCGATTATAAATCTTGATAAAACAGTATTAATGAAATTTAAGAGAAAATTACAATCTGGATTTAAATATTAAATATACGGACAAAATTATTAATGAAACAAATATGACTAAATTTCGTGGACTAAACATAGAAAACACTTTAAAATGGAATTCACATATTGACAAAGTATGCAGTAAGCTTAACCAACATTCTTATCTTTGCACATGTTAAGTAAAACGGCCAATCGAGCAACAGTCTCAATGGCATATCATGGTCTAGTAGCCTCAACATTGAGATATGGAATTATATTTTGGGGCAATGCCACGGGTAAAGATATGGTATTTAAATGCAAAAAAGATGCATAAGAGCTATATATCATTTGCAGGTAATAGAGAGCTGCAAACCGATTTTTAAAATAAGAAAATATTAACTATGCTTTCATTGTACATTTTTGAAACGTGTATGTTCGTCAAAAATAATTTACATAGCTAGAGTAACTAGTCAGCGCCGCGCGCCGTTGTGATCGGTTACAAACAGTCGGATCTAGTACTGCACTATACTGATATAAAATTTTAAACTATCATGGTCACTAATATAGGGAACTCGAGTAAACATAGTAAATATCCCGTTTCGAGTATTAATAATAATGCACTATCACTATACTGAATCAGTATTTTTGTAATGGTTCCAAAGGTCTATAATAAATTACCAAAATGTATAAGGAGTGAAGATAATGTCTGCAAATTCAAAAGTAAATTGCATTTATTTCTAATAGATACGGCGTATTATTCTATTGATGAATTTTTAAATGATAAAATATGACATGACCAGCCCTTTATTGTAATTTACCATCATTGACATGCATGTGAAAATAAATTATTATGAATACAATTACTTGACACTATTTAAAATATGACATTACTAGGCCTTTAATATAATTTACTATGCATGAAAAAATGTATTACAATTGATTAATTATTAATTAATAATCAATTTAATTGACATTGTTTACTGGAACTTGACTTAATTGTATTGTATGAATTCAAATTTATTACTAAAAAACTAATATATTTGTACACCAATGTCATTGGTAGAACATAGAGCTCGACTAAAATGTATACATAAGACCTTTATTTTAATACCTGTGTTCACAAATAAAGATTGATATTTGATTGATTGATTGATTGACGTAGAACAATATATTTATTTGGGAAAACATATTGAATTTAACAAAAATAGAAATGAACTAGAAGTTTAGTGGCGAGTTAAGAATAACTGGAAAAAATACTGGAGTTGTAAAGAAATATTCATAAAAGCGTTATGCACATAAAGCTAAAACAGAAAATAATGGACTCATGTCTTATCCCTTGCTTGACATACGCATGTCAAACATAGAAATTCACAAATAAAATAATTACATGCCAAAGAGGACGAACGCAATACGAACGCAATATGGTGAATGAAAAAAAAATAAGATACAAGAATACAAATAAGAGCAGAGAACAAAATTAAGAGCCTAAGACAAAAATGATAGATGCTCTAAACCTCGCTTTGAACTTAAAATTTAAATGGGCTGGTCACGTGGCGCCACTCAAAGACCACAGATGGACCAAAACTGTGACAACATGGAAAGGCCCACAAGGCAATCGCTACAAAAGAAGACCTGATTACGCGCGATGCATCGATATCAAAAGAATAGTTGGACAACAATGGCAATTTATAGCTAAAGACCGGGAAAAATGGAAATCTTTGGAAGAGGTTTACCTTCAGGGGGGTTCCTGTTACCCAAAAATATAAAACTTTTTTTTCATCAAACATACTTATTTTTTAATCACGCAATTAAATTTACGCTCTACAATCCTACATTATTTCAGAATTTTCCACTTACTTTAGAAATTAGAGGGGGGACACACGTTTTACCACTTTGGAAGTGTCTGTCTTTCAAACGACTGACTTTGAGAAAAAATTACTGGATGAATGGTTTTAGGAACCTCAATGTCATTTTAAAGAGCTATCTATAGACACCCCGCACGTATAGGTTTGATTTTTTTTTCAGGACTGTGTATGGAGAGCCCCCCTTAAATCTTTTAATTTTTGTATAAAAATTGTAAAGCGGTTCACAGAATACATCTACGTACCAAGTTTCAACTGTGTAGTCCTAATGGTTTCGGAATAAAGTGGCTATGACATACAGACGGACAGACAGACAGACAGACAGACATGACGAATCTATAAGGGTTTTAGCCGTTTTTGGCCATTCGGCTACGGAACTCTAAAAATGACGTCCGTACAAAGTTACTCCGTTATGGCGGTTCTTATTTATGAGTAGCTGACCCGCGCAACTTCGTCTGCGCCACATAAGAGACCGTGAGTCAACCTTAAAGATAGACTAAAGCCATCGCGGACTTTTTTAGAACTTTTTAAGAGGAACGTTTCCTTTATACATGATTGTTGTGTATCTTTCACCGTTTACGCAGCGCACGCAATGGAAGCTCTCAAAAGGAATAAATTTTCCCTGTTTTTGCAACATTTTTCATTGATACCCCGCTCATATTGGTTGTAGCGTGATGTTATGTTAGAATGTCACTTTCTCTAGGTCCTCAGATTGAGTCCGTTGGAAAAATGTTGCATTTAATCAGTAGCAGTTTGCCAGTAGTCGATTGGAAAACTGCTTGCGAAAATATAGAATTGCTTAATTTTTTGTAGATTTTAGCAATAGACCTACGAAACTAAACATTCATCATATTAAGTACGTCTCTTATTCTAGGGGAAGATTTTGGTACTAGTTTTGCTTACCACAGCAGTTGTATCTATTGCCAGCCGAGATGTTCGCTCTCCAGGTACCTAAATAATACAGCAGTTAACAGTTTTCTCACTAGTTTTCTCTAAGTTAGCCCTAAGCTTTGGTTTTGAGCATGCTAATGCTCTTTAAAAGACTTAACCCTAGTTTTAAATAAGTCATAGGTACTGCAAGATATAAAGATGGTTACCCAAGAAATTCAAATAACGTCTGCTCTAAATTTTCCTGAAGGTAGACCGTTAATATCTAACTCAATAAAAATAATCACCACTTTGGTGTTCTCTTTCCCAGATGGTTCCGGCTGGCAAACAAGCACAGGCTTCAACGGAGGACCTTCCTCCGGTATCATCCTCTCTTCTGGAGGTGAACTGGGTCGATCAGACAGTAACGGTGGATGGCACAAAACCTCAACCTTTGAATTAAGCAGCCGAAGCCGAGGTGGAAACAGAAGCAGGAATCCTACAAGCAGCGGATACAGCTCCAACGGTGCTTACGGCGACAATCCTTTCAGATCTTCTCCTGGATGGAACGACAGATTTGCAGATTCTACAGTTATTGAAAGTCTTGATTCATCCAACAGCTGGAATGAGTCAAACCAAGGCCGTTCCTACAATGGATGGCAGTATTCGGGCTGATAGACTTGATCAGGTTATTCAGTGAAACTGGCATTTTATTTTTAACATGATAGCTCGAGCTTTTCTGTGTTGATTAGTGATTAATTTTAAATTAGTAAATTGTGATGAATATGTATGCAGTTTATTATCCATGGAATCATAACCCGACCATTGATTGCATTATTATAACATAATTTTGTAAATACGTGATTCAGGGAAATACTACAGGTGTCTTTACCAATGAAGTGTTTGTTTGCCATAGAAACATGAAAAGGGCGGACTGTCTTCCACTCAATCAAATACACACCTTGGTAATGCCTTCGAAAATTGTGCAATTATTAATATGCTACGGCTAGAGCTAGTAGATGGTAGATAAATGAAAATGAAGTAAATGAATGCAAAATGCAAGTACTTACTAGGGGCATTACCCTAGTACCGGCAACCGAAATAAGGCCTGCAAGAATATTTAATGAATTTGATGACTACCTACTTCTTTAAAAGTATTGTGGCTAGGTACAGGTTTAAAAGTATTGTGGCTAGTACCTACCTATCTACTACTGACCTTCTAATACATATTCTATTTATTTGTAACTTGGATTCTTCATAACTAGCATGTAATTAGAAAAGTTCCAAATAATTTCGATATCATACTTACAATTTGAATTATAAAAGTGGTAACTACAAAGTTGGGTAATCCTAATAATTTGATTTTAATAAAGTAGGCTAAAGCCTAACCTAAGCGTAGCCTAGCCTAGTCAGTAGTAGTAGTTTGTTTTTTGTTATTTCGATACATTTCTACAAAAAGTTCAATATTATGTTGAGTTTGTAGGTACCTAGTCAGCATTAGGCACTCAGCAACTTAAAAAACATCATACCCACTAAAGAAATTGGTATAAAATAAGACCTTTTTCTAGAACATGAAAACGGTTCTCTTTTTAAATTCCGGCCCTTCTCAATGTTACTAGATATTGAAGTCTCTACTTTAACTGTCGCATAAAGTAAATAAACACTTAATAAGTAGTTTACGTCTGAAGTTACCTACTGCTTTCACAAAACAAACATAATAAAACTTGCGATATTCTCCTGAGGACGTGATTTCAATTCGTCCATGATGTTTTCTAAGGTTTGTTAATTTGTTTAATTAAAGTAGTTACCTACTACCTAATTACTTTAATGGTAATTTATTTAACTTAAACAATAGAAAACTTGGAGACATTTTTTATTCGGTTGCAGATAAAGCACATGCTACGGTTTTTGGTAGCTCGTAAAGGCGAGACGGATGACCTGGTCACTCTGATAACTTGCCTGATTCACAACACCGGCCTCACATCTTATACTACTATCCACAGAGTGCATTGGGTGTCCAATGTGGCTACGTTCTGTTTCCTAATAACATTCGTCTTGCAAGTCATTGCATTCTTCATGGCTAAAGACGAACCTGAAAGGCTCTTCGAATGCTTCAGTGTTCTCGCGTTTTGCGGCATGGGGGTCCTCAAACTACACTCATTGCGTAGGAGCCATCAAAGCTGGCGCAAACTCCTGAGCCACATCTCAATGTTGGAAACCACACAATTGAGCACAGATCCCATCTCACACGCAGAGTACCAGTCAGATGATGAGGAGAGTGCCAATTTTTCTGACTACATCAATATTTACACAAATAAATTTAGTAATACAGCAATCATTCTGACTAGAATCTATAGCTTCACAGCAGTTATCTTTATAGTGTCTCCCTTTGTGGAATATTTGCTTTGCAAGATGCGTGGCATGGGATGTTTGGGATACCCTCACATTTTGCCCTGCTGGGCTCCGCTGGATGACCTGAGCATTTTCGGCTACATTATAACAGTTTTATGCGAATTTTTGTCTGCTGTTTATTGTGTCTGTGTCCACATTGCATTTGATTTAACAGCTATCGGAGTGATGGTATTCGTTTGTGGGCAGTATTCGTTGCTCCGCGATTATAGTTCACGAATCGGAGGAAAGGGAAAACGGTGCAATCTTTCAAGGAGAAGAGACGAGAGAGCTCACTTCAGGATTGTACGGTGCCATCAGACTAATCTGTTACTAGCAAAGTTAGTATGGTTAAAGAGTATGTCCACCGACTTGGTTGTGTATGTAATTCCTAACCAAATAGGTGGACAGTATGGATGCCTATTTTTTTTACTTCTTATCAATGATATGTTAGAGAGATATGTTTTGTAAGCTAGGTACCTGTAGGTAAAAACAATAAAAATGTTCTTCTATTTTTAGGTCAATTGCTGACCTTGACAAGTTGTTGAGCAGTATCATTGGAGTGTATTTCCTCTGTGCCACTCTAACATTGTGTTCTGTAGCTGTAAGATTGAAATCTGTAAGTACAAAATATTCTACGGGCCTCCTAGTGCCTATAGGTGAGAATTAGGCACTCCGAAGCCCTTCTCTTAAGAAATTGTACATTTCTATAAAAGTGTGCCTAGTTTTTTAGGAATCGTTTCGTTTGTACCTACAGACTAGTGTGACTGTACTTTATTCCTGTTTGTTCCGTTTCAGGAAGACATGAACATAATGAAACTAGTGTCGTTAACCCAGTACATGTGCGCTACTCTGACACAACTCTTTTTATTTTGCCGGTATGGTGATGCAGTCTTAAACGAGGTAGGTAACTGCTAATTGCTGTTTAGTAATGGAAGAAGAAATGCTGCACCGTTCCCAAAATAAATTGGGATGAACGCAGGATGAGAATAATGATGTCTCGAGTACATAGAAATTTTTCGAAAAATAGCTGTTGCTGTTGTTGTTGTTGTTGCTGTTGTTTTGTAGTAAACAGCTGTTTTTTTTTTTTTGATAAAGGATGATAAATTTCCATGTAGGGGGGCTCAGAATGATGTACTGAATACGTGGTAACCGTTTTCGCGTCGGGGGTTCCACCCCGTATATTGAAAACCTAAGTAGGTATGGTGAGCGCACAAAGGGGACGATGAAACTATTTTTCCATCTGGCTCTTTAAAGGGAATTGGGCATATCGGTAGATGGGACCAAGCCCATCTTCTAACTATTTAAATCTATTTGAACATACCTTAATTTTACATCAGAGCTCAATGGGTATGGGGCAAGGGCCCTTCGCAGCGGCAACATGGTGCCTGAGCCCACGCATCAGAAGAGAACTGACAATTCTCAGCGTCGGTATGATGAGCCCACGACACCTGCGCGCTGGACCATTCAATTACATCGATTTGCCTTCGTTTGTACAGGTAGGTACACGTAGGAATCATTGGCATTATATTTATAAGATTGCCGCTGCCGTTGGATGATAAGTGACCCCCGCAGTAAAAGTGCGGTTCTTCTGAACAGTCTATGTCCCAGGTTCTATATGCACATTTACTTCTTTGATGATGGAAATAATGCCACTGAGACCGAAATTAACATGATAAACTACTGGGCTAAAACAAACCACCAAACCATCCGCAAAAAAACCATCTGCAAATTGAAGAAGAATAGAAATGGAACTCAACACTTAAGACAGGTGTATTTTTTTTTTTGACCCCCGACGTATGAAGGTGGGTTTTATAGGTAGACTAGCTTTTGCCCGCGGCTTCGCCCGCGTGGATGTCGAAAAATATCCGACAGGAACGTACTATCTTTATTACGTTAATCCAGGTTATAAACGATCTGTGTGCCAAATATTATCCAAATCCAAACAAACTGACCAAAATTCTAAAAACTATATTTTTGGCATCAGACTCGAATATTCAATGTAAGGTTTGATTTCGTTACTATTTATTTTACTACGTCCGCGTAGAGTTAAAACTCTTTTTTCTACATAATTTATGAATTATTATAACAACAACAATATTGAGCTTTGTTCATGGCTAATTGTCCTGCACTATGTGTGATATTTGAGGAATACTCTAAAGAAATTTCCTACTGTCAAGGACCGGTATCTACATAAATACCGTCCTTCACAGTATTTCTTTATATACAATATTTTTCACTAATTCGGAAGCGGGCACTAAAACAAACAGCCCAGTTGGAGAGCTTACACGTGAGCAAGCCACATAAACTGGCCGTGGGAGAAACAGTCTTGCCGCAAATCAACTCAAGCAAATTTCAGAGTTTGTCCCTGTAACTTACCTTGATTGGGAACTGCAATCTTTTAAATTCAAACGGAAGGTCATTTGGTATCAATGGTATACGCGGCACGAAGACTGTTTCTTTTCTGGCAGATCCAGTTAGGTTTTGGTCTCAATAACATTGCGGCGGAGAGCAGTTACTTGGATTCTAGTTCCATAGCACAATTTTGGAGGCAGTATATTTCGAAGCAACATCACAGGAGCACCTACACGTAACATAAGTCTGTGACGCGGAAGACCCGACGGATTAAGAGAGTTTAAAATTCTACAGGATAATTAACCGACTCGTCCATATCGATTATGGTATCAAAAGAATCATAAATAATTTCTTCACGCTGCTTCTGCGTTGATCGCACCGGCTTGGGCGTTTTTGGGAGTCAAAATGGCTCTCTTGCAAAACCACTCCATCGGTTTGTCTTTAATATTTTTATTCATGAACGAAGAACTTCAATACACAACTTCATCCCCCTTTTCACCCCCTTGTGGGTTTGAAATTAAAAAAAAAACAACGATTTACGTTGTGTTAATTTCCAACCATAAGCCGAAATATTAGTGATTTTAATTTAAAATACCTTTTTAAAAACGCTAGTAACCATTGAGGAGTTCCTTCGTGTGAAGACGGTGCTGGCTGCAGGATGAGGTCATGATGAAATTATCTTTATCTATCAAACTTAAACGCGTAACCAAGTTTCGTGTCCGTTCTACTAACCGTTGAAGAGTTCTCTCTTGAGGAGACGATCCTGGCTGCAGGATTAAGGAATGTCTGTCATAGAAATGTATTGTCACCAGAACCAAAGGTGTGAGCAAAATTTCAGCTCAATCGGTTGTACAAATTTGAGTTGCATTCCACCCGAACAAACATAGCAACTTACCTTCATCCCCTTTTTTAACCCTTCGGGGGTAGAATTATTAAAAACGCTGAGACACGTATCCATTAATTTTCAATCGTCAGCCTAAACACAAAATTTGAAGATCCTAACTTCAAAACTGACGTACTTTCATATAAACTTCCATCCCCTATTTTACCCCTTTAGGGGTGGAATTCCCAAAAATCCTTTCTTAGTGGAAACCTTCTCTTCAGAAAGAACACACCCTCCAAGTTTCATGTCTCTAGGACCAGCGGTTTGGGCTGTGCGTTGATATATCACCCAGTCAGTCAGTCAGTCAGTCAGTTTACCATTTTATATGTATAGATAGATAGATTTGACGACTCTGTGGTTCTGTCTCATCTTTCAGTATAGCTCCGAAATAAGAGGTTCGATTTCAATGCGGTTTTCAAAAGCTGGATAGGCGCTGTACTTAGCTATATATGCGAGTTAAAACAGTGCTTTCATGTTACTTATTTTATTGCAGGTAGTACGAGCAGCTTACAGTTATTACGCTGTATTGGGGAAAAAAGAAGTAAATTGAATAGAGATTTCGTGATTACTACGGTATCCTACACATACCTTCAATTTCTATTATGAGAAGTGCACTAAAATGTTGAATGATTTCATCAATTTATATTATTATGTAGGAACCCCACCCCTGCAGGATAAGGCACAATATGTTTACCTACTCACATTATTCACCGTCACACAGTCACATTGCTGTAATATCGATAAATAATATGACTGTCGCCATTGGCATAACGCCCTTTTTTTTTTTTTTTTTAACGTGGTAAAATCATCAAATGAGTCCTGAACCCAGGGCAGAGCGGGAGGGACTGTCAGACTTGTACTGACTAAAATCCACGGTGTCCTTCAGTAGCCCTTTATGTTCCAGGGTCACGGTAATTCTATGAGTCCCGCGACCCCGGCAGGCTTTGGCCCTCTAGAGGGGGGCCCCGTCATTATGCTGACACTTTTTGAGGCGCGCGTGGAACACAACGCGCCGTCGACCCGGGCATGGTCCATGGTCGGACAGCGAGTCGCCCATTACTCGCCGCCCGCATGCCCGCGCCTACGGTGGCCGGAGATCGTCTGCCGACGTCCGGCGCCGTGGGCGTCTACCACTGCGGCTGGTGTGGAGGGAGGACGCTGTCCTCTCCCTCACGCGGCCCGCCTCCTCCTTCGCGAGCATGACTGCTTCGCAGAAGGAGGCGACCGCTTCCCACTCCGTCTCGCCCCGCAGCATGGCCTTGACCAATGCCGGGCGCGAGAGGTCTCCGCCTATCGCCGCCGTGAGGACACGGCGGTGCTCTGCCCAAGCGGGGTAGTCCTGCACCGTATGCTCCACCGTGTCCTCCGGGCGGTCCTCGCAGTGGTGACACCCAGGCGTTTCCTCCTTCCCCATATGACAGGTACCTCCCGAAACTTCCGTGTCCGGTGAGGACCTGCGTCATGCGGTAGGTCTCCTGACCGCCGTGACGCCTATCCAGCCACTCCTCAAAGAGGGGTCTTACCGGACCTCGGTTGCGACAGTCGTTCTCTCCATACTGCCCTGAGATCGCGCCGGAGCTCTTCCCGCCGCGCCTCGACTTGTCGAGGCAGCAGGGATTCGCCCCGGCGCTGCGCCTCCACGCGCCACTCATAGACGCGCTGGAGGGCAGTCGCCTCCAGATCCCAGGGCAGCAATCCGGCAAGGAGGTTGGCCGATTCGCCGGCGATCGTACGGTATCCTCGGATCATCCGGATAGCCATGACCCTCTGGCATGCGACCAGCTTCAGTGGTCGCGTCCGAATGCTCAGGGCCCACACGGGGGCCCCGTAGAGGGCCATGGACCGCACGACACCGGCGTACAGCCTCCGGCAGGAGGCGTTTGGCCCGCTGAGATTGGGCAGGAGTCGCCTGAGGGCGGCTGCTGCCCGGTTCAGCTTTGGGGCCAAACGCAGGAAATGCTCCTTGAAGTTCCACCGGCTGTCGAGGACGAGTCCCAGGTACTTCATCGTTCTCCCGACGCCGATGCGAACCCCTCCCACCGTTATGTGGGACTCACACCGTGGCGCGTTCAGACGGCCATGAAAACACATGGCCTCTGTTTTGTGCAGCGCCACTTCGAGTCCCAACTGCCGGATCCTTCCAACGACTGTCGCAACCGCTTGCGTCGCCAGGTCAGCCGCCGCCTGGTGCGACTCTCCCTCCGCCAGGACGAGCGTGTCGTCGGCGTAACATATTACGCCGACGCCGTCAGGGAGGTCGCCGCGCAGCACCCAGTCGTAACCGATGTTCCACAGGAGCGGCCCCAAGACCGATCCCTGTGGAACACCGCACGACATCTCTCGCCGGTTCCATTCTCCCTGGTGACCGGGGTAGATGACGGCTCTGTAGATCTAAATTAATTAAAATAATTATATAGCATTTCAGGTATTATATAAGAGAAGTTATAAAATCAGGCGTACCTTTACGGAAACTCATGACATTCAATGTTATGTTAATAAACATTTAATGGTATTTTTATGATTATTATGTAGAAGCCAAATAAAAGTACAAATTGATCATAATTTAGTTTTATTTCATGGCATACCAGAGTTACATGTAGGTTTCCAGTAGTTAACAGAACAATATTGGAAGAATTTGAACTATTGGAGCTCATTAACACAACATAACACATCACACCTGTAATCCCCAAAAGGGTAAGATTGAGGTGTACACTGGGCCCAAGTATTTGGTTTACAGTTTATATGTTCTTATTAGTGTGCGTGTGGCACATCAATTACCATATACCAATATATAGTCATCATTCACTTATGATGCTGAAGGAGATATAATATTTTGCATGATGTTAATATAGCAATCCTGGCACAATGGCTATCGTCTTTGGTCACTGAACGAGAAGTCGTAAGTTCAAATCATGCATGCAATAGTATATTATTTTTCTTTTTGTATTCATTATTTTGTTAAAACATTACTTAAAGTAGAATTTATAACAATTCCAACGTTTGAGACAAACATTGAACTCTCAGGCTATTTGATTTTGACTGTTTAGACAACAACTACCGACAATTTAAAAATATTGTTTTCAAACACCTTCATTTATAAAAAATGAGCATTCTTACTTGTCAATCTACGAGTATTTGCATTACTGAGTTTATTGATTACTACTCTTGAGCATGTGTGTGGTTTTATTGTGTCCCTTCGTCCAGCATACTCACCATGGAATCCTGATATTTCATGAATGTCAAAAAACTGTTCTGAAATAGTGCTAAATAGTGCCCAAAGGAAAAAAATAGTGCTCTTGTACTTGCGAAGTTATAGCCATAGTTCGATGAGTATGCTGGACGAAGGTTTCGCCCAGCATACTCACCTCCGTCCGGAGAATCTGTATACGCTTCAAACATAATTCATACTTCAAAAAATAGTTCCCAAATAGTGCCAAACGGTGCCCAAAAAGAAAAAACAGTGCTCGAATAACTTCGGAGTTATAGGCTTCGTTCAGTGAGTATGCTGGGCGTAGGTTCTACGCCCAGCATACTCACCTCAGTGCGCGAATATCGAACGAGCTATAGGTACAATTTACGTCTCAAAAAATTGTGCTTGAAATAGTGCCCAATATCAGTCCAATTTTTGCTTGACTTTTGACCTAGAAAACCATTAAATTTGATTGTAAACTTCTACATACATTACATTGAGTACAGTCGAATACAATATTATTAACTTTCTTTCTAACAATTTTTGTCTTGTGTAAATTATTAATTGTCTATGTAAGGGAGTATTTACTTTAGAATCGCAATATTATTAATTACACATTATTTTAATAATACTTTATAATAATATGATTAAGCCTTCGCGCGTCGCATGGGACCCCGGTAGCTAGGAACAATGATTTTATATATTTTGTCTAGATCACGGCGCTTGAAGGATTAAGATATCAAATGAAGTAAATCATGCATGAAAAATAAAGTTGCTGTTATTAATGCTTACATTACAACTGACAAAATTATTCAAAATAATCATTTTCCGGATCAAGGACGGTACCACAACGTTTACGGAATTGACCTGTATTCCTCATGTGATAAAGTTCAATATAGTGTGGCAGTAATGGATGCACGTACGGTCAATAGGTATGGGGCTTACGACGCGCGGCGCCCGCGACGCAAATGAATATGTTTATGTTTAAATACTAGATGGCGCTGCCCTAACATCTTACGATTATTAGACAAGACTGATCTGTATTTTGAAGGTGATAAGGGTCCATTTTGTGTCACAAAACGACGCGCGGCGCCCGCGACGCAAATGAATATGTTTATGTTTAAATACTAGATGGCGCTGCCCTAACATCTTACGATTATTAGACAAGACTGATCTGTATTTTGAAGGTGATAAGGGTCCATTTTGTGTCACAAAGCAATCGAAACGAACAAGCGCTTCTCAGTTTCTTTGTTTGTTTACTTCGTCGCACATCATTATAATAACGCCGGCTTTTGAGTTTGACTACATAGTGGGTTGCAAAACCAAACAATGTGTTGGTGATGTCATTATTTACCTATATAAAATTGTGTATCTAGTACGTAATCAATATAGGAGCTGCACCCAAATCAGTAAGTACGTAAGTTATAAACTGTGATTGCTCAATTTATACTTATTTGTAAGATAATTTTATTGTGATTAAAACGTTGTAGCAGTAAAACAAAGTACAAGTACCTACGTGTTATATTTTAGAAAGTTTTACCAATATTTGGCTAAACATTTTTTTATATGTATATTATATACAATATTAAAACTACAATTTTTTCTATTTACATTGATTATATTATGAATGTTAACAAAAGCTGTGAACTAGTTAACTAGAATTCTGATTACTTTGGCCCTTTAAATAGTAATAAATAACGTAAGTAATTAAAAATGTTTTTTATTGCTAAACCTTTCATTGATGAAACTATTGGAAAGAGTTTTAAAAATTTGTATAACTATGTCACAGTACTAGTTTTGACTGGTTATAAGTTTTGCCTGCAACATATATACAAAAAGAAACTGTATAATTTCCTTTTTACAATTTTTCAAGATATTAATTTTATTGGCTGCAAATGACTGTTTTTATTCAGACAAACACACAATGCAATGAAGTAATAGACTTCATTTACGCTTAAAGTTTCATTCATTTATTATTATTTATAAAATATATAATAATGCATTTAATCGAAAGTTTTTGACATGTGAGAAAATACCATAATTATTTCTAATAACATGAAGTCTACAATTAGAAAGTTTAATATTTTTGTCCAAAAACATGTGTCGACGACTGTACCCCATTTTACGTTAGTATGTAGAAGTTTACATTAAAATTTAATGGTTTTCTAAGTCAAAAGTCAAGCAAAAATTGGACTGATATTGGGCACTATTTCAAGCACAATTTTTTGAGACGTAAATTGTACCTATAGCTCGTTCGATATTCGCGCACTGAGGTGAGTATGCTGGGCGTAGAACCTACGCCCAGCATACTCACTGAACGAAGCCTATAACTCCGAAGTTATTCGAGCACTGTTTTTTCTTTTTGGGCACCGTTTGGCACTATTTGGGAACTATTTTTTGAAGTATGAATTATGTTTGAAGCGTATACAGATTCTCCGGACGGAGGTGAGTATGCTGGGCGAAACCTTCGTCCAGCATACTCATCGAACTATGGCTATAACTTCGCAAGTACAAGAGCACTATTTTTTTCCTTTGGGCACTATTTAGCACTATTTCAGAACAGTTTTTTGACATTCATGAAATATCAGGATTCCATGGTGAGTATGCTGGACGAAGGGACACGTTTTATTTCTGTGGATCCAACCATGCAACATTTATCAATGTTCAAAGAGGTGGAAATCGTTGTTTTGGATGAGCAAAACGTATCTATATTATGTGAAATTGTGAGTGTAAATGTGGTGCTGCCTAACAAACGATGGGACACTTTATATCGTGTCCTGCCTGTTCTGTTGTTTGCTCCTGTGAAATGCATCACAGGACGCTACTGCAAGAGCCAAACTCGTCGCCAAATTTTGGGCTGACTCAATTTGAATTGTTATCGATTAGCGTATCGATGAGATGAAGTGAAATTACAAGGCGCTTAATGATATCGGTGAGTAACAGTTAGATATTACGTTGATATTATACCTACTTCACTTTAACTAACTCCTCTATTCTCTTTATTCCTAGTAAACATTGAAAGGGATGTTTACTAGGAATAAATAATTAATGTAACTTAAGTGCAATACCTACCATAGTTATAATAATATATTATCATAACTGAATTATTATGGTTTCTTTATTTAAATTTGTAATCGTATGATGATTATGATAAAATTAGCTTGGTCTAAAATTAGCTTGATCTAGCCTTTAGACAGATTAAAGAAAAGCCTTTGAATAACGTAAATAAAAATAGATTATAATGTTTGCTAATGTCAGTGTATATCTTATATTTATGTATTGTATTATTATAAGTAATATTAATTAGGTATATATAAGTATATTGAATAAACATAGTGTATATATAGTATAAAAATATAGTGTTTATTTATTATAATATTAGCTATTATTATAAGTATTATAAATACTGTTTGTATCCACAGGGGAGAACCGTGCAGTTATGGGTCCGCCGATATGCGTATTTTGGAGACGTAGAACATCTTAGGCCAAAACCAAAGGCAAATTCATCGACTCGACACTACGACATCGTGGCAAGGCACAAGGCTGATCCCTTCTTGTCCACCCGCATAAAAGTGTGCTTACAAACTGTGAGATCTCATGAGCAGAAGGTTACAAGGAGTAATAGAAAACGAAGGATTGCCGACTCATTATTAGTCGAATTTATATTAATTAGTAGACGAATATGAATCTTATTTTTATGCAAATAATGTTCATATTTGTTAAGCAAATTAGAACAAATACAAAACTTAGTAATAAGTAGGTAGGTATAAAACTTTTTTTTAAACCCACAACTCGTAAATTATTGAAAGTATGGTGAAGTGATGTTATTGTTATGCGATTAGAAGTTGTCATAATTTCTTACTATCTAACATGTTGATTCACTTCACCTCTAATTTTACTTTGATTCAATTTGTATATAAATTACCACCTACTTTGACAAATTATTTACGTCAATCCTTACCAATAAAAAACTTTGTATTTGTCAAAAAAACAGGTAAACAACAGTGTATTAAATCATTGTATCGGCCACACAAGTTTTTTTTTCTAACATACAGCCCCCACCAAATTGAACCTTAAAACAACCAATATGTATAAGAAAGGAACATATTGGAAGAAACGAGACGGATAATTTGCTAATGACCCAAGCGATAAGCTAAGCAAACAATAGCAATGTTTATCTAATAAAAAAATCAAATTATTTCATTGGTTATATTTAGTTACTTTTTATTTTTTGCTTGAGTAATTTTATTGGCCACAAAATAAATTTATTAAAAAACAAAAAGTAAAAAGTAGCAAAAATAATTCCTCAGTTGGGTTCGAACTCGCGTCGTCGAGGTTAGATCACTAGCTAACGCAAGCGCTTACACCAATCGGCTATGGTTACCATGTTAAGTTAGTATAAAATGTTGGGCTTTATTGTAAACTCGTTTATATTATTTTTACTAGATTACCCGACAAGCGTAAAGATAAAAAAAATAAACCCCGTGTAGGGTACAATATGTTTACTCACACAATAATAATGAGCGGCTGTATGAATATTACCGGCTCGTACAGCAAGTCAAGTTAATTTAATTTTGTGTTTGTGTGCATAACTATGACTTCACTCACACATATAAACTGTAAACCAAATACTTGGGCCCAGTGTACATAACAGTAGACCCACATTTCGCCAGTTGTGTTAACTCTTCATGTAATAGTGGGCGACCCTATTGCCATCAACTGCCATAACCAATCTTACAACAGAATGCATATCTGTTGTTTGAGCAAGTAGTCATAAATACTAAGAATTATTTCGATAATATTCGAGGTGAAAATTAACTGTGTTATTTTACGCTTAAGTACATCTAGATCAAAAAATCTTAAACAAACATCATATTTACTTCTGTAACCATTTACAGATGCAAATATGATGTTTGGTTAAGATTTTTGCTTGGATAATCAGATAGAAGGACAAAATATCCTTTCATTCAGAAAGAAGAAGGATCAAAATTCACCCACGTCCTACAGCAACGAGAAGTATCTCAAAAAATAGATAAATATGGGTATAAAAAGATGGCATATTTCCAAACTCCATCCTTACAGTCTAACATATAAAAAATTGCTATGAAAATTCGTTCAGGAGAATATCTACAATGAATGTACTACAATACTACATGGTTATTATTTGAGAAATACTTGGCTATCTTGACTTAACTTCAATGATTGAGTTCCATCATCGAACAATAGAGGTTTTTTTCACTTGTTCGACCACCGAACATCGAACTAGTGAGAATTAGGCATAAATTGATTGTTTGATTATTAAATAGAATAGAGTAGACTAAGATAGAGTAGGGTACCGTAGACTATGATAAATTCCACATAATAATCGATACGGTAATTCCATTTGCAATACGGTTATTATTTTTTTCTTTTGATTAGTTAAAAGTACTTTATAATTGTAAGATGTTAAAAGAGTATTTATTATATTATGATTTTTTAAATTAAAATTCAATTCCAAATATTTTTATTTGTAAAATATAGATTAATAAAATGAACGCTTTGTCTTGCCGTTAATGGCGTTCAAATATTCCAATTATAACTTATGAATAATTGCTAAAAATAAAAGTATATAATAATAGTAGGTTTTCATTTTATATTGTGTAGTTGTTGATAATAATAAATGACCTAGTTTGTTGACCTATTGTGATTTGTTGGATGCTATTTATTACGTGCCAAGTTATTACCGGAATTGATTTAGTCTTGTGATTTGGACACTGATGATATGGAGAACAATTGTGTTGTGTGTGAGCATTCACTGCGACGGCGTCGTAGACACATTCTTAATGAACATTTTCTACTATCATGACCGGACTTTCGAGAACATATTCCCCATGCGGTTCGAAGAAGACACCGTTCGAAGAAGAGAGTACGCTTTACAACAGAGAACTTGAAGGGAGAAATGCAATAATTGAATATTATTATACATTGTTGTTCATGCATATATGGGCGCAGGACACTGGGAGTATGTGCTCATATTATAACGATCATCTATTACTAAGAACCTATGAACCATCCGGCATAATTCTTAAATACTGTATTAAGAGATATGGAAATTGAATAAAAGTATGCGCCCGACCCAGTTCTAGATCATATAATGCTATTATCACGTTGTATGGGGATCGACTTATAGTCTCTGACAGGACTGTTGTTGCCAATAAGCCTGACATTGTGGTGACAGATCGATTGGAGCGTAGCGCAATGATTAGTGATATAACGGTCCCGCTGAGTTGCTGGTTGTTCTGAGGAGGGTCTCGGTTGGCAGCTGGATCAAGGGCTTGATTCAGAAAGTAGTACTCCTAGACACGGCACGTATTGGTAAGAGTTTCCTCTCTCAAGATCTACCGGTTGTTAGAACCGGTAGTTCAAACCCTGTTCCCGAAGCTGGTGGGCTACTATTTTTTTATATTTTTAAAGTTTTTTTATGTGGGTGTACTATTAGGTACATCTCTGCCTAATCCTTCGGGGATTACAGGTGTGATGTTATGTTTTTTATGTAGTTTTTAGATTCCTATATAGTTATTCGAATATTTAAAAATGTATTATCCTATGTACATTTTTAAATACTCCTATATTTAAAAATGTAAACGATATCTGATAAAATGAATAAAGCAAATAATTAAAAAAAAAACAGTATCTATAGTTGTAACATAGTCTACCCTACTCTATTTTAGTCAACTCTTTTCTATTTAACAATGCTAATGATTAAACAACCAAGTTATGATTATTCTCACTAGTTCAATGTTCGGTGGTCGAACAAGTGAAAAAAACCTCTGTTGCTCGATGATGGAACTCAATAATTGAAGTCAAGTCAAGATAGCCAAGTATTACTCAATATTGTAGTACATTAATTGTAGATATTACTGCCCTTGAACGAAATTTCATAGCATTTTTTTAAATGTTAGACTGTAAGGATAGAGTTTGGAAGTAAGCCATCTTTTTATACATATTTTTATCAATTTTTTGAGATACTTCTCATTGCTGTAGGACGTGGGTTAATTTTGTATGAACCGTGCTCCTTCTTCTTTAAATGAATACCAGTAATTACTTCGGGTCGGCCTACTTGTATAATCACCTTTTTCGTGTCGATGATGCCCATAGTTCTTTAAATAACTTGTTTCGACCAGAACTCAGCCACATCGGGCTAACCGGCTAACCCGAACACGAGTTTATCACCTCCAACCTGCTTTTTTCTTGATTATTGTTTGTGATATAATTTTTCCTTGTTTAATTTTTGTTTTTTTTTTTTATAGATATTTACCAAACTTGGTACTTTATAAATATCAAAAAACTTTACGTTTCTACGAATGGGTAAATTAAGTATATAGACACTTATATAGTTGCCTTTATTAATGCTTATGATTAAAACCTGCATCAATCAAATTCTCCATTTTCTTTTTGTCTTATCGTTTCGCAATCACACCGCGCTTGGCGCAAATCTGTCAAACCTCAGTCTAATCACAACGCAGTCCTTCCTCGCATCCCAAAGATTAAAATAGACACCAAGAAACACTACCGTAAATACTTCAAAACATTAAGCTAGATGTACACTATGTTCGCGAATGAAACCGGCGATCATTTAACTGTCCAAAAATAGTTTTGAGATCTAGAAAGAACTAATATGTCTCAGACCGTGTACTATTCGTGAGCATAGTGTAAACTCAGCTTTGAAACAACGTCACAGTATAAAGATAAAATCAATAAACCAACTAGGCAGTTTTTGTGAAATCAAGCGCGGTTGTTCAATTAAACTTAACGTTATGTTGTTCTACACTCATGGAACGTAACCGCTTGACTCGAAGCGACAGCCCCGACTTAGCCACGAGTGACCTGTAACCCGAAGCATGCTTAGGAGACCTATAAAATCTTTGCATGTGTGTGCGCCAACTCCGACCATTTGTTCCTAGTTGAAATACTGTAGGTATATAGATACCAATTATGTCTACTGTGACCACGTCCAGTACTTGAATGTGACACCTATGTAGTCAGAATTAAGCATGATGGTTGTTGTTGAGCCAAGACGTCACGTGGTTGAAATGGTATTCGTTCCATTTAATGTCGTTGCAAACATTCTCGAGCGCGCGCTTGCGACCGGACACGCCTGCGCCCGCATCGGGGTATTGAGCGAAAAATGCTTCCATCTGCAAATAAAATTAACCTTATTTATAAAAGTAGGAAGGCTACGGCTTTTTATTATTATTGATGCAAATGTGTATTAAATAACATAATTTTTGAATACCGTAATCATTTTAAAAATTAATAAATTTACTCTATTTAATTACTTATAGAAAGTGTTATCACGGGATTCACGGGAACGTCAAGAGGAAAATTAATTGTGAATAGAGTATTTTTATTTATGGTAATTAAGATTGATATTCATTGACATTTAAAAATTAAAACAGAACAGACGACCGAACGTCAGTACACTGTTATACACACAGTTACACTTGATTTACGGAACCCTTACACTACGAAATATTGCCGTTGTCAAGGAAGTTATTTTACTACCAATAATTAGCATAGACCTGTGATTGTCTATAAACACAACGTCAACCCTGAAATCCCTGAAGAGTTAGTTACTTCTACATTTTGCCAGTTATATTTCCATGTCGCGGCGACGAGCATATTGCCTTCAACCGGCCATAAATATATTATGCTCCGTGGCTACTGATTACAAGTGTGCCAAAATGTAATCCATTCATAAAAAAATTACAATTTTTATTACATAAATGCTATTATACTATTAATGAATATCTAAATGACAAATTTTAAATTAATAATTATGATTCAGTATTGTTACTTTTGTATACCAACTAATTATTAGTAAAATTAAGCCCTCTTCCTCTCTCCTATCTTGCTGTGCCCTTACAGGGTCCATATTTATGTACCTAGCTTTAAGCCCTTTGTAACGTCTTTTTTACAATATGGAATGCAAAATAAATGAATATGAATAAATGAATACTGAGAACGGTTAAAGACACGAAACCCACCTCCTGAATCTTCAATTCAGTGCTAAAGCTCGCTGTAATGGCGGGTATCAAGCTGCCCAGATATCGGCTGTTGAGCGTGAAGCGCTGCACGAGTTCCGGCCAGCGGGCGCGCACCGAGTCCCACACCAACGCGGTGCCTGAAGGGTTCGAGCTGATCTGCGCTAACACGGTCAGGTAGTCCTGGCTACGGATGTTGCTCTCGTCCCACGCCATTAGCAGGTATCTGTAATGTAACCTCATGCTTGTATTCCTGCACCTTTTAATTGCTAGAAGTACCAAAGTGTACCGAATCACGAATTTGCATGCTGTATTCTAGCAAGCGAAATATTTAATAATAATTATGGAACCTTCCAATCACGGCATCAGTGGCGCAGGTTATCAGAAGTTCCTGTTTGGTACATTTTTGACTCTTTAAAACACTTTTTACACACAAAAATGTACCAAACAGAAGTTCCTGTTTGGTATATTTTTGACTCTTTAAAACAATTTGTACACACGCTAGTGCTACATGAATAATGTTACTAGAAGTTTGACTCATATATCAGAGACAGCTTGAACATTTAAACAAACCAAAACTTTAAACCTTACTTCATGATAACCTAGACCATAGTTTTGCTTGGAAGTTCGTGAACTGAATAAAGAAATTCCAAATGTGTTGTATTCTAGTTGAGGAGCCACTTACTTGCGCAATATGTTGGTGTCACGTGGTGCAGCTAAAGCCCTACGAAGTTTCACCTTTTCCTGGACATCTTCCTCTTTTTGGTATAATTTCCACAAAGTGTCCCAGTCGTCCATGGAAGCTGACCTCATACCTGCGAAAAAAAAAAACGTTAATATGTAACATAAAACATGTTATTTAAAAGGTACTCAATAAAGATAAATGGCGAAAAACTAGAAAATGATGATCTAAAAACAAGAGTTTTACCAAAAAACCAATCATTAGGTGTTTTTTTATTTCACTTTTGTCATTATAGCATTGAGTTTGTGTAGGAACTCTTAATTTGATAGCAATTACTCATCATCATCATTCATCATCATTTTCCTGCCCTTGTCCCATGTCACTTGGGGTCGGCGCAACACGTTTTTTTCTTTCAATCTCCTCTGTCAACCGCCACGCTATCATTTACTCCTATAACTTTCATATCATTCCTCACACAATCCATCCAATAGCAACTGTTATTACTATTTATTATTATCAGCCATCTGTGTCCCACTGCAGGGCAAAGGCCGCCCTTCCCTTCTTCCTAACTGTTATTATAAATTTAAATGTGGTTCCAAAATGTTATAACTATTAGAAATTCGTACTTTGGCTGGAAAGTGGTTCTTTCATTTATTCATCTTCGGATTCTTATGCCCGGTACACATTGGTGTAACGTAACGTGAAATGTAACATGAATGAGCCGTCCAGACTTATGCAATGCAACATGAAATGTAACCCAACAACAGGTGAATTTGTTTCAATGTGTGTTACATTACATGTTACGTTTCACCAATGTGTACCCGGCATTACAAAACAATAAATATATTACCGTTATAGTAGACGAGATCCCTGAGGTCCTGCTGTATAGGCCGGCTCCCAGACTTGCCATTTTGGTTCAACCACTCTTGGAACATAGCTTTAGCCCTTGCTTCAGCTTCTGGTAAGTGATACTTCACAGCCAACGACAGAATCAGAGTTCTTAGCAAACTGTAACAATTTTATTATCGACGGTTTTTAAAAAAAAATTGGGATTTTTTCTGGGATTAACTGTTGATTGTGATGACTGATCAAGCGCTTTTTTAAATATATTATTTGTATGTAGCATAAAAGGAATTATCCTTTTTCGATCAAGCGCTTTTTTAAATATATTATTTGTATGTAGCACTAGCTGTTGCCCGCGACTTCGTTCGCGTGGAAATTTTGGTGTGAGACTGCCTCGTTGGTCTAGTGGTAGCAAGCACGACTACTAAGCGTGGGGATCGATTCCCGGTGTCGGGCAAAGTGTTAAAAAAAAATTGGTTATTTCAATTACATAAAGTTGCAAAAATATGCTTTTGTTAGGGGGCGTCCAATAATTACGTGAGGCGATTTTTCGAACCCCCTCCCCCCTTGGTGGGATGTCGTAAGATCTCCCTCCTAATTTCACGTGAGATTTATCAAAATGCGTAGTTTAGTAAAAATACGGTAGTCTGTGCTAGATTGCGTTGAATTCACTAAAACCCAGTTATATCTGCCGAGAACCCCCCTCTCTCCCTCGTGAGATTGGGTGATATTGGGCGCGACCCCCCCCCCTTTAAACGTTTCACGTAATTAATGGACGTCCCCTTAGGTGAGTCAGCTCTTTAACTTAACATTAAACAATGTATATGCAAATGAAAAATACTATGAATAATAGTGTTATTGGGTTATCCCATCAGGAATTTCTCAGTAGCAGCCACGGAATCTGGATTTGTGCCCGGTTGATGGCAATAGGCTCACCCCCTATTACATGGGACTTCAATAAAACTGGCGGAATGTATGTACGATTAGGTACACGTCTGCCCAACTCTTCGGGGCTTTAAGGCGTGATGTTATGTTTTGTGTGAGAACTGACTGCCAGATCAAAAGGTGATAATGTACTGATACTACAAAAGGCGTCCTTTTGGGTGCTGTAATTCTGGGCAGAGGACCGAAACAAAATCAAATGGCGTTGAGGCGACGATATGGCTTTAAAAATCGGTGTATTTTGGCGCTATGCAACTTTTTTTCAAAGTGAACCTTGTTGGGCGCTTTTTATTCTTATACCATTCTGTATACAAAATTAAATGACTTTTTGCGAGAGCCCTTAGACCTCCATAAGACGGCCCTGTCGCAAAATCCGTTCTTAGCGATCATCTACTAACTATAAACTACCTCACTGCCAAATATTAAGTTTGTAGCACAAAAAGTTAAGGACTTTCATCCAAACTTGCGAGAGCCCTTAGGCGTCCTTAATCCGACCCTGTCGCAAAATCCGTTCTAAACAAACTTCTACTAACTATAAACTACTTTCCTGCCAAATTTCAAATTTGTAGCACAAAAAATGAAGGACTTCCATACAAACTTGCGAGAGCCCTTAGATCTCCTTAATCCGGCCCTGTCGCAAAATCCGTTCTTAGCGGATGTCTACTAACTATTAACTACCTCCCTGCCAAAATTCAAGTTTATATTTACGTCAAGCGGTTTTCGATATTTCGTGATGAGTGAGTGAGTGACCTAGCAAAAGGCTTAATGCAAATTTTCGTGGTTTGAACTACAAAACTAACGGGTTTTCCATTTATACTTTCATCCCTATTTAACTCCCTTAGGGGTTGAATTTCGAAAAACACTGAAACGTGATTTTTAACCAGAATGATAAACACCAATTTTCATTGTTTAAACTACAAAAATGACGATTTTCCATACAAACTTTCATCCCCTATTTAACTCCCTTAGGGGTTGAAATTCGAAAAGCACTGAAACACGTGGTTTTTCATTTTCCCCCATAATGATAAACACCAATTTTCATGGTTTAAACTACAAAAATGATGATTTTCCAGACAAACTTTTATCCCCTATTTAACTCCCTTAGGGGTTGAATTTGGAAAAAACACTGAAACACGTGGTTTTTAATTTTTTCCCATAATGATAAACACCAATTTTCATGGTTTAAACTACAAAAATAACAATTTTCTATACAAACTTTCATCCCCTATTTAACTCCCTTAGGGGTTGAATTTCGAAAAACACTGAAACACGTGATTTTTAACCAGAACGTTAAACACCAAATTTCATTGTTTAAACTACATAAATGAAGATTTTCCATAAAAACTTTCATCCCCTATTTAACTCCCTTAGGGGTTGAATTTGGAAAAACACTGAAACACGTGGTTTTTGATTTTTTATCAGGATGGTAACCACTAATTTTTATGGTTTAAACTACAAAAATGACGATTTTTCATACAAACTTTCATCTCCTATTTAACTCCCTTAGGGGTTGAATTTCGAAAAATCCTTCCTTATTCCTTGTCTACATTATAAAGGAAACCTCTGTGCAAAATTTCAGCTTTCTAAGTCCAAGGGTTTGGGCTGGGCGTTGATGAGTCAGTCAGTCAGTCAGTCAGTCAGTCAGTCAGTCAGTCAGTCAGTCAGTCAGTCAGTCAGGACTTCTCTTTTTATTTATATAGATAGATAGATAAAAGGAATTATACTTTTTTATAAAATTCTATAGAAGTATAATTTTATCCATGGGCAACAAAACAAACAGCCAAAAATTAAATATGCAGTCAAAATATTTACCCCTCTTGAACGGGCAAATTCTCAGCTTCCCAATCTTGTTTCACGTAAATCGGCCGAATTATACGTTGAATGTATTTCTGTAAAAACAAAGTTTCATTAGATCAACTGGATCTATTATAGCTGACGCAATTATTTTCTTGCTTTTACAAAATTCCATGCGTGAGAATGGAAAAATACGTGTTTCACTGACTCCAAGTAATATGGGACAAGGCCAGGAAAATGGTAATGAGCAAAATTCCATGCTTACCATCAGATTGTCATAAGCCAAAGTGTCCAGCAGTCTATCCGCGAGGTCCTTGAATATGGATGAAGCAGTTTGCCAGGGAACGAGGTCATTCTCCACCAGCAAGTAGGTGGTGAGGTTCAGAGCCATATTGAATGGCACCGCGCGAGACTCGGCCAGGGCGAATATGTCATCCATGAGGTTGGATCTGTCTGCTGGGGTTAGCTGCGAAAAGAAGATATTTCATGTATTAGGCTTAGATGTTTACATCATTAATCAAATGAATAAGAAAGTTTAATTACACATGCTGTTTTACGCCTTATTTCTTACGTTGCCGCGTTGTGAAGAAAATATTTATTAGTGAGAAAAAATTAATGACAGCGCCAATTTATGACTTGCTCTGATCCGTCCCTATCTTTATTTATTTTATACTTCAAGCACAAAAGTACAGAGGCGGACTTAATGCCATAGGCATTTTCTACCAGTCAACCTTTGGGTGATGCAGAGACAAACAGTGGTAGGTGTATATCTGAAAATAATTTTAATTAATACAAGATTAGCTACAAGGATTATAAAATACTGTAAATATATATCAAAATTTTGATAAATGTAAATAGACATTTACACGAATATACTAAAATAAAAACACAAACAATGGGGAAAACATTACCGTCGTGACGAAACTGCCAGCTTCTTCTGAATGTACTCGTGAACTTTAATTTTAAAAGATAAGCGATTGGTTGCCATCCTGATTTCCTGGGGAAGCGCATTCCACAGAGATATAGACTGGACAAAGAATGATCGGTGAATGAAGTCAATGTGGTGAGAGGAACATTGAAGCATACGGTTTTGCGATGATCGCAGGCTCCTATTATGATTGGCGCAAATATACTTAAAGTGGGGAGCAAGTAACTAGGGGAAGTGGGAGAAACAAGAAAAGAAAACAAGGTCGTAAGCGCCCTTTGCTCTCTACGCTGACGTATGGGCAACCAATTAAGAAGAGTCTGGTGCTCGCAGACATGGTCATATTTACCTTTCTGTCCCTACATAGGGCCAGATGGGAAAAGTAGTGCCAACTTCCCCTATTCAACCGGCGTCGTCGTTTATAGAGGATGGCACACATGGATTGTAGTTTCATCCGCTATCAAAAAAGTGTTGGGATGAGGGTCGGATTTATACCGGACCCAAATATGGCCGGTGAAGCGATTTTTTTTTTACTTTCTAAAGTGCAGCATTACCGCATGTAGTAACTAACTATTACACAACGAAAATCGTCCTTGGTGCTACGAAATAAAAGCGCAGTCAAAGCCCAAATATTAACACCAACCAGTACTCAACGGTAGGTTAACTGTTAGCAACTATTCGTATTTTTGTATATACCTGTTTAGATTTAGATTTCATAGCTTCAATCAGTGTCTGCCACATGGGTAGTGAGTAATTTACTCTGTAGTACCCGACTTGATTAATGTTCAGTTTTATCCACTGATGTCCTTCGTCCCCTCTCAATTTGACTGAAAAAATAAAATTATGATATTCCTATTTTTTTGACAACCTTTGAATTTAAAATATTCAATAAGTACCCTTACCATTTTGAGCAGTATCGGAGAGCCATACAATCCCATCATTGGTTCCAGTGTTCGTCTTGAAAGTTATAGGTACAAACCAACGGTAGCTAAAAAGATACGAAACATAAAGATCCGTATTCAGAGGCCATATGGAGGAGTATTGTATATAGCGTAAAAGGGATGGAGCTACTTGTTTAGCATAGATTCATCTGTTTCTATCACTATGGGGAGGTGCAAATTTAAAATGCTGACAGAGTCAATGCGAGCGTTATTGGATTTGCAACTTTCGACTCAGGGCAGAAAGTTCAAAATCCAATAACCGCTTACCATCAACTAGCCATCATGACTCCGATAATTCCCTATAATGGCCTCTGGGCCTGAAGAAAACAATAGAAGAACAGAAGTAATCTAAGGTCGGGTAATTTCTGTTATTCTGTTTGTACTGGACTACAAAGCAAGTGGTAACTTACTTGAACTTAGAATCGTTAGGGTAAGTCGCGTCGGGGTCGATAAGGAAACGTGACTGTGACACGAAGTAAGTGTTGGGCATGTCACCCATTTTCACCTCCAGAACTGGGTAACCCATCTGCCGAGTCCAAGTATCCATTATGTATCTGAAAAAATAGCAGTATTTTATAAGTCTCAAACCCTGTAGATAGAGAATAGCAATACAAATGGTAAGTCACTAAATAATAATGTGACTATGGACACACCAGATCCACCAGTAAAATTAATCCAGACAAAATTATATTTTCACCAATGATTTCAAAAGTATGGATACGCCCTTCATAAAAATGTCTTATTAATACAAGCAAAATAGCGCTTTCTGTCATAACACGTACGAACTACGTGAGTGCCGCGTTGCATAGGTCGACGACGTAACCTTGTAAGTGCGTAAATAATTTTTTAATAAAATTTTTGTCTGTCAGTATGAGTCAGTTGCATGTATATGCGCCATAACGATTTCCTTTTTGCAATGATATTTTATTGTATTAGGTTCAGAAATTACTTACACTAAGTTCTTAAGTTAAAAAATAACAGAAATAAAAAAAATCCATTAAGACGGTTCGTATTTATAACAAGCAAATACTCGCTTTCTCCTGCGCGAGACGATTTAGTCGCGTTGGCCCTAAACTGTCGTTTTAGGGCCAGCGTGCTGGTGCCATTTAGTTGCGCAGTCGGCATGGTTCTTACGCAAGTAATATACATATAAGTCAATGATTTTCACCATCTCTTTCGCATATTATGCAAACAGCATACCTACATATTTTGTTTATACTATTTTTACTTTCAACAGATGGATTTCAGTTAACAATAACATAGTAAATGGGTGGATCTTAAAAAAACCATTCAACTGAGTTTTTGTAGTTGAGTGTATTTTTAAGTCGTCTTACCTGTGTACTTTTTTAATTTATATGCAACAAAATACTTACGAAAGATTCAAATCAGGATAATCGTTCTTGAAGTAAGGTTCCATTGTTGAGAGCAAGTCTTGAGTGACCGTGTTGCCAAACTCAAACTTCTTCAAGTAATCAGACACCCCCAAACGGAAGTTCTCTTGACCAATGAAACCTTCCAACATTCTTAAAATTGATGCGCCCTATTAACAAATAATATTCAATTCAAATATTTTATTTCAGATCAAAAATCCATATTATGTTAGTAGCAGTATGACTAGCTTAATGTTAGTATTAAATTAAATTAACAATAATAAATAAATAAATTAATTAATTTCATTTATTTCAGGTCTGTGACTCTGTGACCCATCTACGAACCAAAAATAGAGGAAATACAAAAATAAAAACATAAATTATAGCCAAAACCTAAATATCAGAATTACATTACATTAAATTAGAAACATTACAGAATTAAATTAAAAAGTAAAAAATAAGCCTAGGAATAAAACGATTAATATGGACCATTTACGTCCACAGAATAGGGAAATGAATGTTAATATTATTTAATTTATTAAGCTAATCTGAAATAATTTGATGCATACAGGGTGGACGGGACACTGACGCTAAAACGGTTAACACTTAATCAGCACATCATTCTGAACCCTCCACATAGAAATTGATCGTTGGTTATTAAAAAAAACCGCTCCCTGTTACAACTGTCAAAGACCTACAAATCAAATGACAGCCGGGACCACCAGCTACTGGATGCTAAAATAAACATACCTTATTGTATGAGATTGCATCAAATATAGCAGTTATTTGATCAGGAGTGGCCACAGTTTGCACAATTGGATGGCTTGACAGTTTTGCATCAGTCACAAGCACTGGTTGCAATGTTTTGGTTAAGAAGTGATCCAACTGGAAGAAAAATAACACCAACTTAATATTGATTCAGCTCATTATAACAACCAGACGCCAAATATCCATTATTGGAACGTCATACATCTGCAAATGTAATTTATAAAAATCTTAGAATGGTATTTTATTAAAACTTACAACTTTCCAAGTTGGCTCGATGGTATCTAAGGCTTTCACCTGCATGTAAGAAGCAAAGCCTTCGTTTAGCCAAACTTCATCCCACCATTTCATGGTCACTGAAACCAGTTATTGGCAACCATAAACATTTTGCTGTAAATTAAGAGTAGCGGCTTGAATAAAAAAAAAAAGAATTATAAATGAAACAGCTTTTACCTAAGTTACCGAACCACATATGAGCTAGTTCATGTGTTATGGTGTTGGCAACACTAATTTTGTTGCTAGCTGATGCTGAAGCCTCATCAACGAGGAATGAAGTCTCCCTATAAGTGATCAGACCCCAGTGCTCTGTAGCACCTGATACATAATCAGGAATACCAATCATATCTGAAACATTATCAAATAAATTGATTACAAACAAGAATGTTTTATATGTACAAAGTAAATCATAGAATTTTGATTTTATTTCAGACCTAGTTTAGGCAGCGGGAAAGGCACTTCATAATACTTGATGTAGAACTCTGTAGCTCTCTTCCCAATATCTTGAGCAAAGTCAATTTTGTGCAATTCTTGTTTCTGAGCAAATGAGCGAAGTGTGAAGCTCTTTCCGATGCCTCCAGTGTTAATTTCTGCCCCTTTGTGATCAAAATCGCAGACAACAAAGCATGCTAAGTATGTGGACATTGGCACGCTTGTTGCAAATGTTACCTGGTCCATATCAGTCTCTTTATCATATATTGTTGTTATTTCCTGGAGAAACAATATTTAGATAAGTTTACTAAGGAAAGTGATAGAATCTGTTGGAGATCCAATACATAAATAAATAAAAATTTATTCTACTATAAAACTAAGCAACCAAACAGTAAAGCTCCCAGAAGATGTAGTATCAGCCCAAAATGCAAACCAATTCAAAAATCGACTAGACAAGCATTATACTGCAAGAAGAAAATCTAGTGGGGAACAATAGGATACTGGATAGTAATCAGTTGTGTCAACTGCCTGTTTGATCATAATTAATAGTTCCTGTATTTATTTTTACACATATTTAATACATTTTTAAATATTGTAATATAAAACAATGTAAAAAACATTTAAAATATAAAATTAGTGGTCCGCCGGTATCGGGAACAGGGTCCAAGCTACCGGCGGTCAGGGCTCCAGAGAGAGGAACCTCTTAACAATACGAGCCGTGTCCAGGAGTACCGCTATTAACTATTATTATATTACATTACATTTACAACACAACATCTTTTGAGGCTCTTGCAAGGCAGTTGGATCAAGGGCCTGATTCAGAATGCAGTACTCCTCAATACGGCCCGCATTGTCAGGAGGTTCCTGTCTCTGAAGCTCTAACCACTATTTTTTATATTTTAAATGTTTTTTTTTAAGAAATACAAAAATGTAAAAATGAGTGGAATTCATAAATAAAGGAGTAATAAAACTTAAATTTTACTGACAATAATAAAGAAAAAATATTAAGTCTTGAATAAAGTTTTATTCCGCAATCCCTATTCTTCTGTAAAATACTTACATTCATGTTGGAAAGTGCGACATAAGATTGTGGCTTCCACAGAGTTATATCATACGTAGCCTTGAAGTCTGGCTCATCAAAGCAAGGGAAAGCTTGGCGAGCATAGGTGGGCTGGAACTTACTTGCCACCATTTTCCTAAAACAGCAAAATCCTTATAAGGATATTTTCTATACCTTATAGTTTAACTATTTTTTTATTATAGGTAATTGGATGCCATATGAGTCGGCTTCCTAAACTCAATGCAGTATAATAGTTTTAGTGAGGAGATAAAGAAAATTTAAAGTAGCTAAGTAGTCAGTTTACCCATAAATTAATAATAGTTACATTAGTATCAGTGATTGTAGAAGGCAGATTGATTTTTTTTTAAATATACAGGTGACTAAAATAAGTAAAAAGACCCCTTTGCAAACTAAAATAAAGTGTACAATTATATTTATTTTTGAGTACCTAGTAATAATGACAGTACGGGAATAGCAAAAGCAGGTTTCTGGTATCCTAACCAGTTAAACAACCTATCTTTGCCTACTCCGATGACTAGAAGTTCCTTGAGGCAATTTTTTTTTAAAGTTATCAAGATTCCTGAGGCGTGTTCATATTAAGCTGGTCAATGATATTAGACATTATCATTGACCATAAACCAATCTACCTACTACAACTAATGTATATTACACAGCTAATTTACCTAGAATTAAGTAAACGCGAGGAATATAATCCAACAATATCTCTGGTTAAGTCTCCATTGAATTCAATGGAGATTTTGTAATTCCCTGGGCTTAGAGGAGAATCAAAATGTACGAATAATTGTTCCACCTCTTGAATCTCATAAAACTTTGTGACGGCGATCTCATCTGTTCCACTGTACACTTTTAGATTTGTTAAATTTAGAAATTTTGAATGTAGACTTAAAAATTGGCTTTCTTGTTTTGTCACCACGTCAATTTTCACTCTGCCCTGAAACTCGCCTTTTTCTAAATCAGGGCGTAATTCAAGGTTATAGTTCACAGGACGAACTAGCGGGTTGAGACGATCAGTTAATTTCACGTTTGGACGTATAATTTCCATGGTTTTAGTATCAAAAGCAAAATTAACCCGGCTTTGTTGAATTATAACATCAGTGAATCCAAATATCTGTCTACGACCGCGAGGTCGAAGCGGCATATGGTTTACACCCAAACACTTCTTAATTAATATACCGCGAGAACATAACATTAAACAACATAGACTGATATTAATATTTATGTTGATTTGCGCTTGCACTTCCACAGCTGATTTTACAGCAAGTAACTCAATACTTTGAAATGTCATCAGTGTTGCTACATCAAGTGTCTAAATTTTCCCCATATTCTTTTTCAAAATTATTTCTTTTGCAACTATTTTCCCTAATTTATTTTTCGAACAGGAGGAAAATAAAACAAATGGAGATACAACTATTTAATATTTAAATAATAAGCGTTATTTTAAAAAAAACGAAAATTTCCAAAGATTCCCCTTTAACGATTTTTTGCCCCAAAAAGCGAAAAGAACCTGAAACTACCAACACTGAATGTCATCCACCTTCTGTCAATGTGACGTTTTAACAAAGCACAGATCTAGGCCTTTCAGCCTGAAAAGCCGCTCTTTTAAAACTCTTTATCGTAACAAAATCGAAACAAATAATAAATGTTGTTTATTGCCTGCTTGTCCTCCACTGACACAGTAAGTAGGTATGTAGGTACGCCCGTGCCTGTAAACTCTACATTTTAAGGCAGATTGACTAATCAACATCAAATGCGGTGTGCGTTTGCGGTAGCGGTACCGTGTGATTGTACGACAATGAAACCTAAGAAGATTACTCTACCTAAATATCAGTTCAATATCAATAATTTTAAAAAGGCCCTCAGGAAATTAAGATGCTTAGATAAATTAATCACGTAGCTACCTATACCTACCTATAGTACCTCTATCTAGTCTGTATATGGAGACACTAGGTAAAATATAAATTACTAATATAAATATTAGGTACATGGTTGGTGAAAAGGTGAGATAGTCTACTTACCCACCATTTTTTAAACGGCTTCCATAAAATCCAACTATTTTATTATCCAATCTACCAGAGAAGAGAATAAACAACGTGTAGTATTCCTGGTGTATTTCATGTTCTAAGTCAAAAATCAATAGCTCTCTTTTATCTAGTATCTTGTTTGTGGCTAAAATTGGTATACTTTGATTATTGCTGTTTTTTAAGGTAACTGCATGAATGGTCAAATTATTTGAATGCAGCGTAATTTTTTGTATGGTTTGCTTAACTCTTAATGTTATCATTACAGATCCATCAAAAGTATCATTATTCATGTTAGGATGTAACATTAATCTATAATTTTCAGGTTCAACGGTTCTTGGCAGCCGGTAATAATTTTTATCCTGGAAAATAAATATTCAATTAGGTAATGTTATTAATTGCCGCCTTTCTGATAATACGATCGTTCGATTAAAATCACAGCTTCAAGTGAGCAAAACTATTTTTTTTGTTGAAGTTTCACCTCAGTTTCCGAACGAGTTTCTTTCAGTTTACTGTCTGAAACCTACATAGCGCGCGTAATCACAGACAGACGCCAGTACATCAAGCTACCCAAAATTATCAAATTTTCCCAATCAACCTTGAACTTAATGCTTTAGCAATAAAGTTGAAACTCTATTAAAGAAATATGGCAGATTGTAATAGCTTGATGTGTTGGCGCCTGTAACTACACTGTCGAATGTTGGCGGTTAAAAAAATAAAGATACTTTGACGGTTAACGTCAGTACAACGATATCAAAACTCAGGCACCTACCATTATGATTGTTGCATTAGTTTCTTGTTTAGTCGTGTTGCCTTTTACTTCTTCATTTTCAATGAGCTGTTTGCACGCTTCTCTGTCTATAGTCGCTAAAGCCACGGTGGACACGAACAGGCTTAGAGCGGCCATTATGAAAAATATCAGTAATTTATTGTTGCTAGTCCATTTTCTTATTTTTGAATTACTCATCTGAAAAGGAAAAATTCTTGAACTGATTTGAAAAATAAAGCTGTACATTTTGCCACCTTGATGATCGTCTGGGTTAAGTACCTTCTTCCGGAATTGAACGTTTTCAATTTAAAATTTTTCGAAATTTAAATTTTCAGTGATTTGTAATTGGCAGGTCATTTTCAGGCTATTATGTGAAACAAAATATGATTCGCGACCGTAACACGTATGTAGTTACAAAATTATAAATTTCATTAAAATCATCAATACATACCTCTAAGTTAATTTAATCCCATTTAATGACTATTTCATGAAAAAGTCATTCAATGGGATTATAATGAACTTAGAGGGTTGTATTGACGAGTTTAATGACAATAACTCTGTAAAGCCATCAGTAGCGAAGGGTACATTTTTGGAAGAGGTAAGCCGGAGTACATATCTTTAATGTGATTATATTATTCGTCTATAGAATACTGACTGTGCCATTTTTCAAAGGGAAGCCGGTAGGAATCGAGTTCTATGGAACCTTCGCCACGGAAAGCCATATTTGTTACGGTCGCGAATCATATCTTAAATTATAATTATTAAAATCATCAATACATCCCATAAGTTAATTTAATCCCATTTAATGACTATTTCATGAAAATGTCATTTAATGGGATTATATGAACTTAGAGGTTTGTATTGACAAGTTTAATGACAATAACTCTGTAAAGCCATATTTGTTACGGTTGCGAATCATGTCTTATTTGACATACAAGCTGACACTAATCTGTAAATTGCAAAAAACGTAAGAAAATTTAAATTTCGGGGGTACCCTGGCGCTTCCACCCATCCAAAGCACAGAGTTGAGAGCGTGGAGCAGGGTAAGTCCCTGCAGTAACATATTTACTCACAGACATAAACATGTCCGAAGCAAATAAGGTAGAAACCTATTTAACCAAAACAATCTACCTACTAACCAAAATGTCGGAAATATTTACGCGATTACGGATACGGTTGGCCTACTGCCACCTGAGGGCCCTAAACCTAGCACAGTTTTTAGGTTTCCGTAGTCAACGGGTACATTGAGTAGGTACCTTTGTAAGACTAAAAAGTCACGGTGACTGGTAATTAGGAACCGATACTGAAACACGTGATAGATAGATAGAAAGAAAGAAAGAAAGAAAGAAAGAAAGCAAGAAAGCAAGAAA
The DNA here is from genome assembly GCA_963082995.1 of Noctua comes. Classification (NCBI taxonomy): domain Eukaryota; kingdom Metazoa; phylum Arthropoda; class Insecta; order Lepidoptera; family Noctuidae; genus Noctua; species Noctua comes. Next base: position 6,999,631 of record OY720277.1, read on the forward strand.
GCAAGAAAGCAAGAAAGAAAGAAAGAAAGAAAGAAAGAAAGCAAGAAAGAAAGAAAGAAAGAAAGAAAGAAATTTGTTATCGTGAGTACAATCACGTGTCTAAGTATCTATCACTAATTACCAGTCACCATATATTTTTATTAAACATAGTTAGTCCGTGGGCAACTACGGAACCCTACATTGTGCGTGGTCCGACACGCACTTGGTCGGTTTTACTAGCAGGCATTGCCAGTGTCTGTGGCCATTGCAGTAGACCCACTTATACCTGTGCAGATAAGTACCTATATCTACTATTTTAGTAGGTCGTACCTATCTGCCAGCCTTCTGTGAAGTTTATTCAAAAGATTATGTATTATAAGCTGATTCTCGAGTACCTACGTACTTAGATAGAGGTAGTTAATAAGTACTTAGGTACCTTGGTAAACACGGTGATTACTTAACATATTAATGATAGCATTGTTATAATTTATGTAAACAGTAAATCAAGAACGCAGCCTGATACCGAATACCATAAAATGCATAAGGATAAATGGGATTAAATTGAGAGAGAAACATTGGTAGAGGATCTACAGTGTAGATGTAGGTAAAAAATAAATATATAACGTGCTAACGTGTTAACGTTATTAAAATAAACGAACTATTATTATTTTGTTCTCTCTTTAATATTCATATTCCTCTAAAGTTACACAATGACACAGATTAGCAATTAAGAGTAATAAAGTCACTCGAAAGATAATTATATTAGAAGTGACCTAAATAAAACTATGTCACTTCACTACTGTTTGTTAGCTTTCTCACTTCACTCTCTTCGTCACTGCACTAATGATTAATAATTTATTCATTTGTCTACGCAACTGTGCACAAACATAGGTACTTAGTATTTACTACAGGTAACAGCTATTATAGCTATACAGCTATACGTTCTACGGTAAATAAGTATCAGTACATAAAAATAGGTAGGTACGATAATTACATACCTTGCTGCAAATGATATCTTTTCACTTTATAAACTGCATTTATTTTTAAAATGATAAATGGGAGCACTTTTTTATTTTTCTTATTTATTATTTACTTCCGATATTTACCAACTAACAAAACTCCGATGTAGCTTGTAGTGGCTTGACCGAGTCAACCACAACTACGATTAAAACGCTCTCGCACTAACTATCGATATTACGACATAAGTTTCACTCGCTCACTGCGGCCGTCACTCCAAATGGACGCAATACTTGGACAAAATAATGTAACCATGTTGTTACGACTATTCACAGTTCTAACATAGTAATAAAAAATACCAGTTTTTTGCCAACGTTTTCGTACTTACTTTCACCTATATTTTGAGTCAGATTTGTTACAATTATGAAAGAACTCCTTTTCTAGCCTAACAGTTGTAACAGAGAAGTATCTAAATACGGAGAGTAATAAAGGCGCATTTAAGCAGAATTATACATCTGTCTTTTCCCATTGTAAGAGTGATGGATGCTAAAACATATTATGGTCGGCATGATGTGTATACTTTTGCAAACTAATTTCTGGTCCTTTTGTCGGTGAGGTAAGGCTCAAAATAAGATAAACAATGGTCAAACGAAAAATTAGGTTCCCGGTTTAGATAACGTCGGGTACACAATAAGCAATTACGCCTGTGGAGCAAATCAATCAAGAACTGATGACGATTTGCCCTTTATATAGTTTCTAAGGTTTTATATACACGGCGTTTTTTGTACGCGCCTTCGGTGTATGCGCTTTGTCTGCCATCAACGCGATGGCGCGCTGCATATTATATAGAATTTTATGCAAGTCGAATTCGCGCGTGGCAATTAACGCGTATACGCTCGTATTATCCTATACGCTGCGCTTAGGCCCTTAGGTACAGACGCCAGCCCATCAAACAGTAGCTTGATGTGCTGGCGTCTGTAACACAATACAATCTGTCAATTTTCTTTAATAGATTTTCGACTTCATTGCTGAAGCATTAGGTTCAAGGTTTATTGGGAAAGTTTGACAGTTTCGAGTGATGATTTAGTTTTGTAGGTATCCTTGAATAAAACAAGTTACACAAGAACTTTTAGGATTTACTCAAAACTTACTTACCTACTTATTTTGTGAATGAAGGTCCTTAGGTAACACGTAAAAGTCTGCGGCTGGCATTGTAGACAAGGAAAAACTGTGAAGGTTCGTTTGGGTAGCCTTTCGAAATGGTAAACAGGAACATAAATGCTAGCTTTTGCCCGTGGCTGCGCTCGCGTTATATCCTAAAATAAAATTGTCCCACGGAAACATCGTTTTCTTTATATGGTCTTTAAGACTCGGGAATAATGTTGCTACCTACTGATTATTGAAAGAATTTTTGAAATGGGATGAGTTTTTCAGAAAATTACTACTTAAATTATAGAGGTATATCAAAACTTACAAAATTTACCTCTTTTCAATATTAGTAGGTTTATGTTTAGATCGTGTAAAACGTAAACATCGTGACCTAAGTAATAACTACTTACTAAGCTAAGCTTTCTATAACTTCATAGTCATTTTAGTAACTTGATAAAGACTTCCTTGAAGAAAATCTCATTTTGTTTTTAGCTAACATAATTACTACACAGATGTAACCTCAAATCTAAAACCATCGTTCAAAATCTGCAGAACTATCATCATCATTATTTCAGCCGAACGACGTCCACTGCAGGACATAGGCCTCCCCCAAAGGGGGGTTTTGCCATTATCGCCACGCTTGGTAGGCTGGTTGGCGATCGCAGTACGGTTGTTAAAAAAACACAGAGGACGCTGCTGCTCACATTCGCTGGTAAGTCCCTTAGTCGCCTCTTACGACACCCACGGGAAGTTATCGGATGGTAATATTCTTTACGTTCGACACCACACAGTACTACGCGGAACGAGCGGAACTATTATGTATTGATTTTTACCTGTAAGTATCTACTTCGGGACCTTCCTATTTCAAACACGTCATCATCATCATCATCATCATTTCAGCCAAAAGACGTCCACTGCTGGACGTAGGCCTCCCCCAAGTGTCGCCACATTGACCGCTCCCGTGATAAATAATAATCTTATATACCTATCTCTAGGTATATAAGATTGTGCATATGTGAACCAGCGCCTGTAATTCCTGATGTCGAGATGAATAAAGCTTTATGAGATCATTTTATCAAGGACAAAAACAAAATGATAAAGTTCACATGAGATTTCATACAACAGTTCAGAATCTTGTGGCATATCTTGGCAGCACAGTCCTTTCAGTTATTTTCTCACTGACAGCAGTCGTTAAGACGAAGAACATAATAAATATCACTATTATTTTGATAGACTTGACAGTGATAGCATCCTGACAGCCTTATTGCTAAAGGTGTAAAGGTCATTACGATATTGACAGCGATGCAAGGGCGGAGGTAAAATAAATGTTAAGGGACTGTTTAAAACTTTAAAATAACGAAGTCTATCCAGAATTTGCATAAAGAAAATGTATGGTCAACTTATCACAGTAAAACAGAAGTTCTTTTGGTTATGATTTTAATTGACTATTACCTATTTGTTATTACAAGAACAATAATTATGGTACAATGTAACTTATAATTGACAATTAAAGAACTAAGTACCTACGTCAACAATGCCAGTATGGTACATACACTACTAGCTGCGTTAAAGAAAATTAATTACATATTGTTCAGAGTTTAACGATGAAAAACGTATCATATTCGCTTGGGACATATTATATTGTTGCGAGCGATGAATAACTCTGGAAAAATGAAGTTGAAATAATTTACTTATTACGCGACTGCCCAATGGAAGAGTTTTATATTTTACCAATTGTAGCCGAGTTGCTGGCCAGAGTAGGTAAATTGAACAGAGCATAGGAAAGTGTGAGTCAGTCTTGCGCAAAGGCACTCGTTCCCACCAAAACTGTTATATAAGATTTCTATCATGGTCACTAACATAACATTAACACTAGAAACGGGATATTTGTCATGTTTAATGATTGATTTGAGTTCCCGATATTTCGGCGCTGTTGCAAGCAACATGATCACGGATACATTGAAGTTATTGCGGGTGGGTGTTTATGAGCAGACAAATCGGTCTACCCTCTTTCTTATTCGTTTTTTTCACTCAGTACCGGTACCACTGTCACTCACAACTCGATTCTTTTCCCGACACGAAACTGACTGTGTCCGCTCGCGAACTTTAACAATCAGTAAACATGGTAAATATCCCGTTTCTAGTGTTAATTATAAAACTGTTATAGTTTAGCGTTTTTTATTTAATATGTATTTTGGCACGATGGTTATCAACCCCAGTGAAAAAAATACAGCCCTGTAGCAGATAGATGATGATGATATGTACGTAAATGTTACTTGTTGTTTAATGAAACAGGTCGAGCGCTCATGAGCTGCCGACCAGTTTACTCATCCACTACATTTCAAATTTCTAATTCTATGCTAAGCACAACCTTTTAACCTGCGCCTTTCTTGGGAAGATACATACAAGGTGGTGTTTTCAAAGTGATATTCTTGACTCAGGTATTTTATAGCCCGCAGACGTGCTGTGTGGTGTGACAAAGAATGAACTAAGTAATCTGTACTAGCGGATCTTTTAAATACAAGCTTAGCAGGAGATTAGAAGAGAATTCCATTCGCAACAATTCTACCGCCGAATCTTCCAAGGTTTTATTAGCAGACTGAATGTTTACTGAAAAACTGCGACCATAATTATTCATGATCGGTAGATCACATTATTCAATTAGGCAACGTCCCTTTTCGAACATCGTCGTACTTATTTTGAAACTTTTTAATTAAAGTGGTATCCAATAAGTTTATAGTTAATTTGGTTAGCAATAATGCTCTCACACTTTACATATTGAATTGGCAAACTTAAGTGGCAGTGGGCAGGGCACATTGCTCGCAGAACAGGTGGCCGATGGGGACGAAAAGTTCTGGACTGGCGACCGCGAACCGGAAGACGTTGCGTTGAAAGGCCTCCCACTAGGTGGACCGATGACCTGGTGAAGGTTGCGGGGATCCGTTGGATGCGAGACGCACGGGACCGGTCAATGTGGCGACACTTGGGGAGGCCCCCCCCCCCTCCCCAAGTGTCTGTGTGCTTATGTCCAGCAGTAGACGTCTTTCGGCTGAAATGATGATGATGACTTTACATAGTAGTTACATACCTACCTAATGTCAAAGCACCATACACCATAACGAGTTGTACACACTATTTCAAAATGTCAATCAGGGTAGACCACGAAATTCGTGACCGTACCAAATATGGCTGGACTGAGTTATAATCATTAAAGTCATCAATACAATCCTCCAAATCATCATTTTTTTTTCCTATTTATTAATCCCATTGAATGACTTTTTCATAAAATAGTCATTCAATATGATTATATTATTGTTCAATATACCTTACTGACACTGACCAGCAAATTGCAAAAAACGTAAGATTTGAATTTCGTGGGCTACCAAAATAAAAAAAAAACTAAATATTTTATTTCACATAGGCCTCGATGGGCACTTATAAAACCCTGGCGCAATATTTATGCTTGTGCCTGAAGGCATCGTTAATCATAGAAGATTTAAACTGTCATGGTCACTAACATTATCATTAACACTAGAAACGGGATATTTACCATGTTTACTGTTTGTTTCGAGTTCCCGATATTTCGGCGCTGTTGCAAGCACCATGATCACGGATAAACTAAGTTATTGCGGGTGTCTATGAGCAGACAAATCGGTGTACCCTCTTTCTTGTTCGTGTTTTGCACTCAGTACTGCTACTACTGTCACCTTCAACTCGATTCTGTTCCCGACACATGAAACTCGCTGTGTCCGTTCGCGAACTTTTTTCGGCACTTTTTCGGTTTTTACGTAGCTGGACCACTGTATTCCAGTTTAAAAAAAAAAATATCCCGTTAGTCACGTTACTCACAGTCGTTAGTGAACTTGAAGTTCGGGAAAATGCCGCTTGGCTAGCCAGCGACGTTAGTTAGTAGCCGAGCGGTGTGCTAATCAGGTCGGGCCGAATGAAAGCCGAATATTTTTAGTTGTTGTTCAGGCCGGTTTTGTTGTTTAACGAATAGAGCAGACTCGAACAAGTATGTGTATACTTGTGTAGGTATGTATACCCGTATAAATAGTGTCCCATTTTGTCTGAATACTGTAACTGATTTGTTAAGCCATTCATATTTATTTTAATACCAGCATTATCTTTGCTGAGATGAAATGTAGCTATGTGGGTATCGTAGGCGTCGCAGGCACCGTCGACCACACGTTAGTGGTAACGCTTTGTCTTTGAACTGGCGTAGCGTACTACGGAGTATAGATAGAATGGAAGGCTAGCTCATGCTACTGACTTTGCTAGCGCTACGCGCTGCGCTTGTGTACATATCAAAAAACAAGTAGGTTTTTTTGCTCATAACCATAAATACAAATTTAAATTATGGTTTTATTTTTATGGTCTCTTCCGCAATATTAAAGTAGGAAGATTTTTGGACATATTGAGATGAACGAAATGAGAAGGGACAGGTCTGACTCCGTTAAAATCTTAAAGTAGAGCAAAATATTTCCGTGGTCATCATCATTTTTTTAATATTTTTCGGTGGATATTAGAGTAAATTTTTCATTTTTTGTTTTATAATACACAAAATATAAAAGAGTTATGGCGTTAAATCAGTCATAGCCATAACAGTTAAGTTTAATACCTAAACAAATGGCCAACGTCTAGCCTTCAGAAATACTTACATAACAAGTTTTAGCAGTAATAGATCTATACGTAATCAAAAGAGCAGATAAATTCCATAGGTACATATCCCACCTCTATATAAGGGGAAACAGGATTCTTCATCTTTATTTGGGCCGCCTTCGTTCTTCAAACGAGATGATACATATATGTAGGTCTATGCAACACTAGCACAGCGTCAACGAGTTGTCAACTTCTATGAAAGACCCGCCCTCTTAATCAAAACAAGTTGTTGTATATGTTAGTCCGCCATTGTGCAGTTTTGTTTCTTGTGCATAAAGTTTTAATAAAAAAATAAATAAATAAATATGTATTGTCAGTGCCAATACACTTTTTTTTAGTACCTAAGCAAAAGTTGAATGGAATAAAAAAAGCCTTTAAATATCTATTTTTAGTACATAAAATTTTTAGTTTTCATTATGAACATTACTACTTTCAACACCTAAGCAAAAGTTGAATTGAATAACTTCACAAAAATTTTCATATTAAGATGGCCTTTTGCGAATTTACACATAACTTTAAGTATTACTGAAACATTGTTCAAAACTCTCGTCCAAGTTGAATAAAGGTAGCTTGGCGCTTGATTAACCCATTTAGTCGAAATAATAAGTTTTTAACTGTACTTTTCATTCTGAAAAGTTCACCAGGTATTTTTTTTCCTTTTTACTCGTATTTGCCTTCATAGTGACTTTCTCAAAAGTTTTGTCAGCGAAACTCCACTTGGAAACATGTTCCAACTTGGCAGTTGGAGGGGCACCCGCATGACATTTTCATTTTAGAGGTTCCGTACCCTAAGGGGATAGTAATAATATTCACGAAATTGTTTAATTTGATTTTCCGAATAATCACCTTTTATGAGATCCACGCTTTCCTGTACTAAATCAAAAACCGCAGTCCGCCTCTGTACTTTTGTGCTTGAAGTATTAAATAAATAAATAGTAATAAAAACAATTTTCATAATGTACCTACCCCATGACTTAGCATTATGTTTCATACCTTTTTAGATAGCTGATAAGGTAAGGACATTTTCCTAGAAATTTGTACATCTGACGTAGTATTTTTTTTTTGCACTATACAACAATTTTATGAAGTAATGGCAAATATTACAAAAAAAATAAATGTTTAATTAGTGATCTTTGCCAAAGTTTTAGGCCATTTTTGAACTTTTAATTATAAAAAATTACGCTACGGCATCAACTATGATAATAACTTAATTTTTCATTTCATGGATTTTTCATAAAAAAAACTAAACATATAACTAATTTAAAAAATAATTTATATATAATAATTTCGGAACATTTGGTGGCTTAAATTGTTGCATTTTAACCTTACTATGACTTCCTGCAAGGAATACGTCGAGTTACCAGTTACCCAGTATATATTTTTTAATTTAGCAACACTGGTGGAATAAATCAAGATCATCAATAATCTGAAAAATCGAATTGTTCTTTTCATATAATAGTTTTGTCAGATCTATTACAGTATTGAATATACATACATTGCTTGTTATAACTATCGATTGTCAACTTCATCGATGTCGAATCGAAATGAACACACTCAAACCTTTGTTTAAATTGGAAATATTAAAGTAAATATTTGGTCACGCTATGCGTATATAAATTGCTTTGATTTGCTATCGAAAACTATATATTTATATAATATTAGGAGTTAGAGCGAATAATATAATCTTTTCGGTTGTCATAATGTATCATGCGATACGAACCTCGAACTATGCTCATAACCCTTGGCAATGACTATCTCTGTTAATATTAAAGCAATGAGCAATGAATTATTGAATGAATGAGCAGAGTATCAAAGTGTGTTGATATTTTGAAGTCTTAGTCGTATTCTTTCTTATAGGAGATATCACAGTTTTAAAATAACTCCGCAGCAAAATAATGAACAGGTACCGTGGAATGATGTGTGTGATGTTTTAGAATCGTATTATAGGTGCCTACAACCCACTCCCTCTAACCCTCTCTCTCCTCTTATGTGACGCAGACGAAGTTGCGCGGGTCAGCTAGTCTTCAATAAATTTTTATTTTATCATTCAGGGGCCAAGTTCTCACAGCTTTTTTAAGGAAATTTCTAATCGCCTAGTTGACGCTTCCCATGACCCAAGGACTGACTTTTACCTTGACTAGAGGCTAAGCATTGCCATACAACGTAGCAACGCCGCCGCCAGTCTCTTGGGCACACTAAGCTGACATGAGAGACAAATTCAGAAATAGTATAAATTTATTAGTGCAGGGCTCCAAAATGGTCACAGAGTGACAATTCATAATTTTAATTGCGTATATGACCATTTTAAGATTTTTTATTGTTAACGTGATTCATAATGGTTCTGCTAAAGCGGCCATTTTAGACCCCCTGGTCACAGGAGATCAGTGGTGACCCAGAGGTAACGGCCCTGACTTACGGTCGTGTGTTCGAACCCAAGCAGCCGCATTACTTTATGAAATTCACTTCATGACCTCTCTAAACTGTAAAGGAAATCATTTTCAAGAAACCGGGCATGTTCTAGGACCAAAAATTCGAAGACTTGTGACATCTACCAACACATTGGTGTATTGTAGCCCACTCCCTCTCATAGAGAGGAGCTCCGTGTACCAGCAGTGGGAACATTTTAGGGTGATTATGCGATGCTATGCTTACGCTATAAATATTTAAGACAGAAATTGAACTTATTTTGGATCCTACTTATATGGCATTTTGAAATGCAATAAATGATTCATCATTTTCCTGCCCTAGTCCCATTATACTTGGGATCGACGCAAACGTTTTCTTCATCCATCCTTCCCTGCCATAGACGTCACGGCATCATTTACTCTTTCTTTTTCATATCATTCCTCACACAATCCATCTATGTTTTCTTTGGCCTTCCTCTCCCCCTCCATCCATCAACATTCATATCCATCAGTCGGAATGCAATAAATGATTGAGTATTAAATATAAAAATAATCTTATAACCTCGTTTGAAATGTTAATAGATGTTCAATAATCATATAAATAATCATATAAACTCGTTTATGCAACATCTATTAACATTTCAACAATACAGTAAAATTCACGTCAAATTAAAAAACTAATAAAATATAACCGGCTTACACAATTTTAATGAGAATATTTACAATATATTTTGCAAAAATAAATTCCTTTACAAAAAAAGAAATGTGGTGTTACGTAGTCACTTTAAACTACTATGCATGCATTTCATATTTCAATCAATTTATTGGATAAGAACTGTAACTAAAAATGCTCTATGATATTCATATTAATCAATTATGGTTCAACGTCTTTTAGTATTAGAGTTTATTTTTATAAAATTGACGGAAATCAGTTCTCAATTTATAATTCACACTACTTTCAAGCAATTTCATTTCCATCGTGGCCTATCACCAAGCAGGAGTAATTCCAGTGTGGGAAAGAGATGGCGATAGACGACCTGTATAGCGCTGCCTCTTTCTCACACTGGTATTACTCCTGTTTTAAGACGTCATAGTAACCCCCCAGGACAAGATTGAGGTCAAGAGTAGGCCCATTTAATATTTATATAAAAAAAGAAAAATGTATACGGAACGTTTTTCTAAAGCATTTATTCTGCTTTCATGTGTACGAATTCTATTTCACTTAAACTTCTTAACTTAATCACTTAGGACTTAATCATTATAAGCCAAATGAAACATGCAATAGATATTAAAACGTTTTGGTGCTCCATAGGCACCCAAAATATAATTTATCTATTAAAATAAAGGAAAGATCACTATGACAATTATGGAGGCATTATGGAGGTCGTTGTTTCTTGACAAAGATAAAAAAAATAACATACCAAAAATGTGTCTATGGTTTATTTAGTTGTTCATTTAAATTGTGGTAAAAATACATTAGTAACCTTGAATACTTTGGAATTGTGTGAGTTTATCAATACATTTTCAATATTCAATTTTAAATAGTGCTTTTTAAATAACTATGCTAAAGCCGGTGAGTTAGTATCCACCTTTTATAATTTCTAGTTTTATAAGTTACATTATTTATTTTTTCAAATTTTATGAAAACATAAAGTCACATTTAGCATTAAATTGTAAGTTATAGTTAATTAAACACATTAGTAAAATCATGTTAACATAAATTTGTGAGAAAGTAAAACTGTATGGATCATTTTGTTTTCTTTTAACAACGATCAATTTTAAATGTCTTGAAATAAATAACAATCATACTACCAATCTAAAAAACTTACGTTCTAAAATAAATTAATAATAAGTTTTTAATAAATTAAGATAAATTACTACTAAAATTAAAATAAATAATGTAAATATTCGCTGGTCTTTGATGATCTTGAAATACAACAATATCATTTTGTTTAAATACTTAAGTCAACATACATTTGCCATCAATGTGATAGCGTTTATTTACAGCAAAAATACAGGTAATAAATAAACAAGAAAAACTTAACAAATTAGTATGACTGCAAACACTAAGAATGAAAGATTTTAAGACATCATTTTTTTAGACTATGGTTTTAACATTTTTAACTACAGACATTTTCTTTTTAACTACAGGCATTTTCTTTTTATCTACAGGCATTTTCTTTTCAACTACAGGCATTTTCTATGCCTAAATGGAGACTCCTCGACATACAATGTTAGCCAAAACGACATGAAATAAATTTATTTTATTTTAATTTTACTTAACATTCTATCTACGTAGTCGTAGTACGTATTCTAGTACTTTATCATAAATAAATTTACGCCTAATATTGTTAAAGATAATTATTACGAAATTAAGATCTGCTTATACATAGGTAGCAGTAGCGAAGGGTCAATTTTTTGTAAGAGGTAAGCCGGCGTACATATTTTTAATATGATTGATTAATTATTTGTATATAGAATACTGACTGTGCCATTTTTCAAAGGGAAGCCAGTAGGAATCGAGTTGTATGGAACCTTCGCCACTGATAGGTAGGTACATATTCACTGAGAAAATCATTAGGATAGTGGAATTAATCTATTGAAACTCTTCTCTTTTCCTAAACTTATTTCCCGTACAATCCGATTTTAACAATCATTAGGTATTATTTAAAGATATACGTCGTCAATTCGGTTTGTAGGTAACCATATAGTTAAAATAGTTACGTTAGGTTTAACTTGAAGAATAAACGAAAAAAATCACTGAAAATTCAGGCTTCTAGCTTTATCCACAACGAAGTTACAGGGGGTCGAAAATGTCCTGAATGACTTCGAAAAAAGGATGGTACGACTTCGTCTTCGTTTTTTTTTTTGCTCGACTTGGCTGAATATGCCGTGCCCCCAGATTTATTTTCCAAAAGACTTTGTCTTTTTTAGTGACCAGCGGTCAACGAGGCTTTGTTTCGACCCCTACAAAGTGATTTCACAGATTGATTCCTGTCTCTGTTCAACCCACATCAAGTTTGTAATCAGTAAAGTACCAAGCTGTCAAAACTGAAGTTGGCCTTGTGATTGGTTGATCAAAGTATTAACAACTTGTCTTACGAGTATGTCATTTACTACAGAAAAAAATGTATATCTTTTCAATAGACTGAAAATTACGTAAAACGTATTTCGATGATCGTCATTTCTGTCGACATGATAATAATGTAAAAATCAATCAAGGAGTAAAGTTGTGTTGAATCTATTGAGAATTTGAAAAAAAATATGAATGTACAATGTACATACAAATTGAGCCATACCCGAGTCCCTAGAAAGGCGGCAATTGTTTTCAAAGCGTTTCGTATCTATAAGGACTTTTAATAGGATCGACATATTATCTAAAAGTTTCGGTAGCCTGTGTCAATCCAATTGACACAGGCTACCTTCGGCGTTGCTGATAGAAGGTCACTTTGTGTAGGCTCTCAGGTATTTACTCATTATTTTCATTTCCATAAAACAATACAAGTCGAAAGTTTTCTTTAACAGATTGCATTTAAACATTGCACCAAAAGTTCTTTAAAGATTTCAACTATCTACATTCAATTTAAGTAAGAAGTATAGTGCTCCATTCCGTTGTCATGGTAACCATAGTGAGCACTGGCCACCTCAGCATCTCTTCCCTTGAAGGAGTTATGATTTTTGAAGGCATTGATCATGATTAGGGTAAGTGCTAGTTTTCCTACTAGGAAAGACTTGACCAGCATGAACTTGAGCATGCCCAAGACTAGGGGTATTATCGCTGACTGCAGGACGAACGGCAATATAAACATCGGTAGCATTTTCTGCATCATGTTCTTCTTCTTCTTGCTTCGACCTGAAATAGAATGATGAAAATAATATTAACATAAATACATTTTAATTGCGCTCTTAATGATTTATTTACTGCATCAGTGAGCGGGCTGAGTTTTAGGCCAAACATATTTAAACTTTTTGCCATCGAAACGCTAAGAAGACTGAAAGTAGGACTTAATTTTGGAAGCCAGCCATGGAAGATTTTAGAAAATGCTTCAGGGTGTTGTGCAATTTTTTTTTTTTTTTTAATTCTTGCCCCACACTAGGAATTTCTACATTTAAATTCACATACACAAACAGCCAGACCCGGAACAACTACCTGTAGGCCATACAAATATTTGTTCCGTATGGGAATCGAACCCGCGACACGAAGCGCAGCAGTCAATTGCTCAGCCACTGCGCCAACCGTGCCGTCAAAACAAATTAAAAAAACAATTATGACAATCGTGCATCTGGCAAATTGTTCAATTAACAACTATGTATCTCGCGCAAGGCCCTAGGTATTCTTTGCAGGAAAAAACCGGACTTATCTAAAGAACGTCTCGTAAAATAAGTAAAAATATGCTACGGACTTGCGGATGCTCGTGTTTTTTTCCACGAATGCCATTAGCTCAGCCACCGACATTGTCAGGAATTATAAATCTCACAATGTGTCATCTTATGCTAAGTAAAACGACGTGAAATGGCATAAAGTTACTTTTGCGTGACATTATGAAACTGCACTCTGCACAACTTTCACGGAAACCACGCTAAGCGTAATAATTGTTCGTATGAAATAGTAATTATTTTAAAAAACATCTAGATTTAGTAAAAGTTTTTGTGAAATGTAAGTTACGAACATTAGATATTCATTCCTCATTAAAGTGAATAAAACAAAAAAAACATTAGCAAATACATATACCTAATTATTTTGGGATGTTATCTATCCATCGCGTATGAATAAAATATAATGATTTATCTTCAAAATTTAGATATGGCTGGAGAATGATGAAATTCACTTTCAATAAATTATGAAACTGAAAGACATAATTTATGACTTTCATTTTTTTTTAACCTAAGTTCATATTAAAGGAATCCTTATATACCTACAGTTGGGAAATACCTAACCAACTACTATGTTCAATAATTATGAAACGCAAATGTTCTTAAAAACCTTTATGTAAGTATTCCTATTAATGTTCAGATTTGTACACTATTGTACAGGTCTGTAGCTACCAACTTATCTATAATCCGTTTATATTATGTTTAAATTTATACAAAAAGATTAACAACTAATACAGCCGTCACGAATTTGGTCGTTTGTAAAATTTATTTTCTACTTATTCAAATAAACGAAACCTTAAATATACACTTTTGATGTGTTTTATTGAAATAAATAAATGCAACAAATAAATTCTTTGAAAAGCCGAAGGAAACATTGTTTAAGTGTTTCCATTTACGTCGTTTCATTTTTCAAAAAGTCGCGTACAGTTTAACAGAAAATAACCAACGTTTTGTGGCATTTATGTCCACCTGACTTAGGGTTGCCGGATTCGTCCGCCCACATTATACGGCTTTTTGGCGTCCCGTCCTAACTTTATCCGATTTTTTCCTGTGTTCGATTATCGAGATACGACTTCTTTTTGATGATAAAAAAGTTGAAATCCTATATCATCATCTGCCTAGCCTTTTCCCCACTATGTTGGGGTCGGCTTCCAGTCTGACCGGATGCAGCTGAATACCAGTATTTTACATGAAGCGACAGCCTCCATCTGACCTCCACAACCCAGTTAGTATTGATAAAATATTATAGATGGATATAAAACTGAAAAGTCCGGAATTTTTGCAGTCGTTTGAAATTTTTAATTTTGAGGTGGCAACCCTAACTCGTTTCGATACAAAAATTGGCAATTCAGTATATCTGGTTTCTTGTCTTCACAAAGTGCACTATAAAAACTGACATTCAAGTGTACGGTCCTTTGAGTGCGATGGAACCGGTTTGTACGCGATCGCCGCACTTTCAAGTGCTCCAATTATTTCGGTTTAATTCACAACTCCAGTTCCATACGCTGTCGAAACCTTGATCTTACTTAGAATCATGTCTCATAATAACGATGTAAATGATGAAGTCTACAAAGTGACTTAATAAATATATCTGTAGTTTTACAAGCACGAGAAAAAAATGGTGTTTCTTTTTCGTGTACCTGGTTACTTACGCACGACGGCCAATCAAGCTATACAGTACCAGTTTATGCGGATCTCTCATTGTATAGGAAATCTATACAAAGCGAGGCCAAGTTATACTGGAAATGTACAGCTTCATGTGCCGCCGTGTGTACGCATTATGGAATAGGGATTTAAAAATTTTGAATTTATCATTTTTAATTACATTATAATTACAGACTAGTTTCCTGTACAAATAAACCACAGTAGGTACCTAAAACAAAATTGTCTCGTTACAAAAAAGAAATGCAAAATTCGGTCTATGTTTTTTCGATGTCAAGGCGTACCTAACTCTTATGACTGATTCAAACGGTTTTACTTAATTTTAATTCGTGAAAACATGTCGATAAGTTTTGGCGCATTTGCTGCTAAGGTCCAAAGAATAGAACATTTAGGTCGAAAGTGATCAAAGCTATTGAATATTCATATCACTACTCTATCAATAAACAATTGCGGTCTGTCACCGCTCTGATTATTACCTATTTGTATGTCGAACACATTTCACTGAACTTTCTAGGTACGATACATGAACCGTAATAAACCTATGAATTAGTGCGGTGTTGATCGAATTTCCTATCCAGCCAGTTCATTACTAAGTTCACCAACTACCTAGAGCACTAATTTTAGGACGCATATATTCATCACTCAGTTGGTAGTTGAAATAAACTTTAAGTGAAAACTTGGGGACCCGGTTTTAAATAGCAGCAGTGGATAAAGTCATCATCATCACCTGTCGTACTGTATGGATCGGAATGCTGGGCTGTGAAGAAGATGGATGAAAAAAGATTGCATGTAGCGGAGATGAGAATGTTGAGGTGGATGTGTGGTGTGACAAGAATGGATAAGGTAAGGAACGAGTATATTAGAGGAAGTTTAAAAGTTGCGCCAGTTACAGAAAAGTTGAAAGGGAATCGACTGTCTTGGTATGGACATGTGATGAGGAGGGACGAATCGCATGTGACTAAAAGAGTGATGAATATAAACGTTGATGGATGGAGAGGGAGAGGAAGACCAAAGAAACGATGGATGGATTGTGTGAGGAATGTTAAGAAAGTTAAAGGAGTGAATGATAGCGTGACGGTTGACAGAGGTGATTGGAAGAAAAAAACGTGTTGCGCCGACCCCAAGTGACATGGGATAAGGGCAGGAAAATGATGATGATGATGATGGATAAAGTCATCATCATCTGCCTAGCCTTTTCCCAGCTATGTTGGGGTCGGCTTCCAGTCTAACCGGATGAAGCTGAATACCAGTATTTTACAAAGAGCGACTACCTATCTGACCTCCATAACCCATTTAGTACTGGGTAATACGATACTTGGTAAGACTGGTTGTCAGACTTTTTTGGGCTACTGACTACCTGTTACGACGGTCAAAGATCTACAGATGATAGCCGGGACCAACGGCTTAACGTGCTTTGCGAGGCACGGAGGAAACTCGGTATGTAATGGGTGGCCACCCATTCACAGACCAACCTAGGTCTAAGTAATAAATATAAAAGTAAAATAAAGTAAAGCACGGCTTAACCTAAAGATAGACCAGAGGGGCTGTTATTATTTAGCCACGAGTTCCTCCACTCGTTTATAAAGTCTCCTTGCTTAATTATAATTAAAATGTGGACTCTTGGCTTAAGAGTAGGTAGTGCCTTGACGCCACATTTATTACTGACGGAAATAACTAGGATTACTCATCTACTCGTAACTGTAGTAGCTTCATTTATCTAATGAAGACAATTATAATTTTGTATATCATGTCGAGAACAGTTTTTTCTTCAAAAAGATTTGAAAGTTATCTTTCAGATGCACGCTCTCATGAATCATCGTCTAGAGACGCGGACGGTTATAGAAGTTACAGTTACATAATTTCTTTATTGTCTGAAACATAACCCATTCATACCAATGCTATAAATGTGAAAGTAAATCAGTCTGTTTGTTACCTTTTCACTCTTTAACGACAGAAAGAATTTGGGTGAAATATGGCGCATGGATTGACAAAAAAGTATTCTACATAATATTCTATCCTTGGTTAGACCTTTGCGACATAACGATACTTTTAATTCCGGTAGTAGGTACCAAGTGAAGGGTCAATTTGTTTAAGAGGTAAGCCGTAGTACATATCTTTAATGTGATTTTATTATTTGTCTATAGAATACTGACTGTGCCAGTTTCCAAAGGGAAGCCGGTAGGAATCGAGTTGTATGGATCCTTCGCCAGAGGTAGGTACGCTCCTATAAGATCATTTCTAAATTCCTCGCGGGCGCAGCCACGGACAAAAGCTAGCTTCTCTATATAACAGAAAACTTAAAATAGAATAATAATAATTTATTCAAGTAAAATGGGGGTGAAAATTACTTGAAAGGGAATCGTGGCAGTTGCATTGCTCCTCTTATTATTGGCAACTGGAAATTAGTGCCGAAATTCCCGGAATGCCTGCCTCCTGTTTGTTCCAGAGAAATATTATTTGTTTAAGATAGCGCACAAACGTAGCGAAGCGAAAGTAAATTAATTTACACGTGCACTTTATAATTAGTCAAAGTCGTATAATTTAAGCTAGAAATGCCATAGTTCTTGTATAATTATATGTTTCTTGTTTTGTGCCTGGCATGTTCACACAGTCATATTCATATTGAATGGGATTCATTTGCTACTTTACTTTTGAGACATGAACATGAACATGACATGAATTGTACTTTACTTTACAATTCATTAATTCAACTCAAATTCTTTCGAATTGAATTTTCAATTACCTACATATAAATATCTTTATTTACATTGTACACCTACAAATAGAATTAAACTAATGATAAAAATAACCCTAAAAGTATGAAAATATACACATCTAAAAAACGACGACAATAGGACACTTAGGCGTCAAAGTACTCCTCCGCATCGCTGTCATCTGGAAACGTGCCTAGAAGACTGGCAGCATTGAATTGAATTTAGTATGCACTGTTTTACATAAACTATATTGGATGCTTGCTGAATAACTATGATCTCAAGATCCTATGGCTTCAAAATGGTCATCGCTAAGCTGTTCAGTTAATCCTACGTCTCGAAAGTTTCAAGTCCTGAGATGACAGTGACGTAATCTAGGCTGTCTAAGTCTGGTCTAAGTACTTGCCCTATGTGGGGCAAACTAACCTAGGGTTGGCATATGTTGGAATACTCAACATTGTAAACGATGAGGGTTAGAACGTAACGTTACTTGAATATTTATGAATCTATCAAAAGTGCCGGTTACCTATGTCACAATATTATTATTATGGCGTAGGTAGCCGGCACTTTAGGTTCTAATGAAAACGAACATTAATACATTAATAAGGACCTTAAATTACACTTTCAGTTATTGAACTTAACTACAAATAAATCGGTGAACTTAAAAAAAAACCTTAACATTGCTAACATTATATCGATTGAATTGGAAACTGTACATAGTCAGATACTTATTTGTAAGATACGCATTATAACAAATCTAATGAATGTATTAAAATTAAATAACATTTCATTGTACAAGGTGTTGAATATCATAATTTGATCGTTGATTTCGATCACATATTTAGGAATAAGATAAAATACATTAAAATGTGCTTTGATCATATTCATTGTGAACAAATTAATATTAAAAGCCTAATGAAGTTGTGTTTTTAAAAGCTTTTTTTATAATCATTCTGCTACAATTAAAGGTAACGAACCAAGTGAACCAACAAAAGTGTCCAAGATTTAATATAATGAGACCATGATAGTATATTAAAAAAAAATCACGCTTACCTTCGGTTAAGCTGCTATCAGTATCCACTTCGAAGGAAAGCATCCTTCCCGTGCTGTTATCCTTAGGTATGCTCACGAAAACACCATCGAACAGTTCCATTTTCTCATCTTCCACGTGATCTGGTTGCGGCGGTACATTGTTCGCAGACGCAGCACAGATTGCAAGGAACAGCGCGAAAAGGCACAGAAACCGCGTCGGGTGCGGTGCGTCCATTCTGCCGGTCGTTTGGGCAGTGCACCTGCGTCCGCGCGCCCCACTACGCCTTCTACCGTACCCCTAAACTGATCTAAGTAAAGCGCGTCATGATTTCCACGATCACACTCTCGATATTCAATTTCACTTATTATTTGTGAAATTAGTTAGTAACGTAATGTTACAGGCAATATGCAATTATGGGGTAAGAAAGTTTAAGTTTCGACGGGGATGTACTGTTTATCTTATATTTATTACTTACCTATATCTGTGTATTTTTATGACTCATTTTTGGACATACACGATTTCTGAATTGAAGAATCTGGAATGGAAGCATTTAATCACAGCATCATGATTAAATGCTGAATTTATAATGAAATAAGTAGGTACCTGGGTTTAACAAAGCCAGATTTCGAATGAAAAGCTGAAAAGAGTAAATTAAATTCTAGGAATCGTTGTTTCAGATTTCAGACAAAATAATTTAATTAACACGAAGCAGTAGGATTATTTTTAAGCACGTAAAAATGGTTGAATAAAAACATATCAACGTACAGTACACGTGTGTATTCATTGTATAGTAAGAGTAAAGCTTAATGATGCTGAAGATAGGCGTTACTTGTAATTATTTGACTTCTTAATTGTTTTTAATTCAAAGCCAGAAATTTAAACTTTGGTATATCAGAACGCTTCTTATACCAAGCAGCAGTAAATACAGTGACAAACGCAGTAGATATCAAAATATATATGAGACCTACGTGTCTAGATACGCAAATGGTGGCTAACGGTGGAATTAGAGCACATCGACGGGCCACTTACCTCACTGAAGCGAAGCAAACCCGAGCATCAATGTTGCCAGCTCTTTCTGATCCATTACACCTGTTTAAAGCACGACCAAACACCGTATTGAGGTCTCTTCATTAACATAAAAAACCCGTAGAAACCACGGTGGGGTAAGTTAATTACGTAATTAAAATTAGCAAGCGTTCTTCAAAGGACGCTTATTATTATTCATTGACTAGTGTTTCTGATTTGCTAGTGCTAAGTGGGAAATCTGTTTATATTTACAACAATCAAAGCTGTAGGCGGAGGCTTTTAGTTCTCGTCTTTTAAATGACTCTCACATTTCAAACTGCGTTGTAATTGTATAATCTAATAAAAATAGATCAAGTCTAGACTCTAAGAATTACTTGCTTAAAAGTCGTGGACATTGCATTTATGAATATTAATTTCGTTGTCTATTTTTTTGTTTAACACGGCAGTTCATTGATCAAACCTACGTATTTGTAAAATGATTTGTAAATTAGTTGCAGTATTTTAAAATAAAAACCTCTTTTCAATTTCAACTGTGTGTCCTGCAAATAGATAATATCTAAGTATCCGAGCATAATATTTGTGTCACCACAGCCAGCCCATAAAACAGAGAAGACATTCTATCTGAGCCGATGGCCGAGATAATAACAATAGTTATCAATAATTGCTAGCAGTTGGCCTGCATAATAGCAACCTGTTACCCTCAGTTGTCTGCAACTCAACGGGATGACATACGTCTGATACACTCCAAGAATTTTCACCAAGGCGTGAGAAACATTCCATTATTCCCACACCATAAATAAAAAACTAACTTTCTATAGTACTTAGAATAAATATGAAAATATATTTTATGAAAGTAATGTAGAACTCTCTACGCTAATAATAGCCTAGTTTTCACAGCCAGAAAATATTGAAGGCAAAGAGAAAATAAACAAATAAACAACGAAAGAATTTGTAAGGGAAGACAGTTGGCGGTTGGAATGTTTGCCAAACGAATATTGGTATTACTTTTTGGTGACAGCCGTGTTTAAATGAATTATTCTGTTCTTTTCCTAGCTGGGGGCTAAATAATAACAGTCGCTCGGGTCGAACTTTAGGTTATGCCGTGCTTGCCTAGGTTGGTCTGTGAATGGGTGACCGCCCACTCCATACCGAGTTTCTTCCGTGCCTCGGAAAGCACGTTTAGCCGTTGGTCCCAGCTGTCATTTGTAGATATTTGACAGTCGTTAGGTAGTCAGTGGCCCAAAAAGTCTGACAACCAGCTTGCCAAGGGGTAATTACCCAGTACTAACTGGGTTGTGGAGGTCAGATAGGCAGTCGCTCCATGTAAAATACTGGTATTCAGCTGTATCGGGTAAGACTGGAAGCCGACCCCAGAACAGTTGGGAAAAGGCTAATCAGATGATGATGACTGTTCTTTTCCTGAAGGACTGCTTATTAAAATTCTCGTCTTTCAGGGCTGTGGTTGTAACTGTAACTAAGTAAGCTGATGATTTGAAATATTATTTGAGGGTGGGGTCATCATTCATCACACTTATCACCTCTATGTTCTAGTCTAGTTGTAAATACAAACAAAAACAAATCCAGTCAAATCAAATTAAAAAATATTCAATGAAATTTTGTCTGGGATTTGAATGCTACCAATCTACTCAAGATTGGCAGCGGTAAAATTATTTTGTATTGTTTACGTCTGAAAAAAAAAAGTTCTTAAGTTATCTTTTCTCTTCATACAGAACCTGTTTTGTATGTGTATCTTCGTAATGCAACAGGAGAATGCACATTAATTCAGTCAATGGACCTGTATTAAACTGGTTAGAAACTCTAGGTTAGCTGCCGCATAGTCTAGATAGATATTACGTCTATATCCCTTGGCTTCATCTTGTACTTTATCTTCGTTGGAAGTAGGTATCATGAAAATCAAGTTATGATGAGGCGTATTTTTTTCCAACCATTTATCATCGACTTAGCAAGTCTTAAGAAATTCCCTATTGGAGAAGAAAGGATTTGATGTCTTTTTTATGTTAAGGGGCGTCTAAACGGGCTATATTTTACGACAATTTGTGGCTGCAATCCTGTGGCCGGCAACATTGCTAGCAATACCAGCCACACTATGCAATATTTTAAGGATGGCCCGGCATTATAGCCACATATTTTTTGGTATGTCAAAATGTTTTTATGTGTAGACTCTTGACTTTATCAATGTAAGCGGCTGCGATGAGCGTCATTTCGTCGGCCATTGTTGCTGGATTGTGTGGCTCATTAAAGGGTTCTGAATCAAAGGCCATACTATTGCAGCCATATTGCAACATGTTGCCTGCAATTGATTACTCAGCCATAAAATGCACTAAAATGTTTTTTTGATGGCTGGGCAATGTTTGCCAATAATTGCAGCCACAAATTGTCGTAAAATATAGCCCGTTTAGACGCCCCTTTAGTCCTTAAATAAAACTATGTTGCAGAGGTATAATGATTTTTATGCTTAATATTATAAATCTAAAAAATCCATTGCAGTGTTTTTATTAATTATGCTGAGAAAAATAAAGATACAGGGTGTAAACAGACCCTTCACATATCCGTCAACCAAGCATTCTGTACATAACACTAAGTAACTTAACGCAAAAATTATTGCTGGGAATCTAATTTTTTTTTTGGGGTTATAAGTCACGTTTTATGGTTGGATTCGATGGAGAGCACTCAAAGCATTTTGCTGATGGATGGATTGACCCCCAATATCTCCGTAACTAGAAGGTTCCCAGGTATGGTCTAGAACAAAAAAATGATCGCAAAGACGGGGAGAACAAGTGCCTTTCGTTTGTGTTAAGGGTCTGTTTACACCCTTTACATGATTATTTATCTTTATTTATCTCAACATCATATTACACTATTACACTGATTAGTAAAATTAACAAAGTTAAGTAGAGCATGGTGTCTGAGGCAGGAGGCTCCTGAAATGTGAAAAAATTTTCAGCTGTCCCATATATTTGGGTCGAGTAGGTATCTATTGAAATTTTGTATGGGACAGCTGAAATTTTTTTCGCATTTACTATATTGGACCGAAGGAGAAAGTTGTTGAGTTTGATAGTCTGCAGCATATCCTTTCATATGTTACACCCTTTATAAAAGAAATGCGTGGTCAAACATAAAAAAATATATATGTGCGCGTCCAATTGAGTACATCCTTCTTTTCTCGTCGGTTAAAAATAAAATTAAAACAACAACTGATGAAAGCTATTCTAACCAAGGCAAAGTTTATAAAACATTAAAAAAGGAAAGTTTTATAATCTCAACCTGCTAACTCAACACTGACCCGAAATAATACTACTTCTACTTTTTCCAGATAAGTAATTGTATTAATACTGACACATTAACCTAGGATCGGTTTGTTTGTTTATCACAGCAACACAGTGTAACTTTGCTCACTTCCCATAACACAAGTAGAGGAAACTTTTTCTTAAGAGTTACAACATAAAGCCGTAACCACACTGGTTCTGGTGCCCTACTCACCCCTAGAATAGAATACACGTTTACTAGACACACACATCTACTAGACACTAGCTTTTTCCCGCGGCTTCGCTCGCCTTATGATCGGAAATTATCCACGGGAATGTTTTTACAAAGACACTCCAGCACTCCGGTATAATGTAATATTAGTATAGATAGATGTAGAGCACTAAAGGATGATGCTAATTTTGGTCCCACCCCCCAATAATTACATGTAATACGTCGTTGGATAGGTATTTTTAAGCTGAACAAAAGTTATTATGGCATCAAGTTCCAAATCTTAGTCCGTTCAGAGTTATGCAGTATTAAACAAGTCAGTTTAGCAACAGTCAAAAATATTGTTTTTCTCTAATATAATGCGCTCTTTTAATTAACACTAGTGTTATAGTACATCACTACCACTATCATCAGAGTCGTAAGGTATTTTTTTATAAATAAAACACAATGATAAGGTATTTTACGTTGTATTTAGTTATTAAATAAGTTATTGTTTCATGGGAAAATCAAACATAAAAAAAAACTAACTAAACTGACTTGTTTAATACTGCATAACTCTGAACGGACTAAGATTTGGAATTTGGTGCCATAACAACTTTTGTGCAGCTTAAAAATACCTATCCAACAATGTATAACACATAGCTATTGGAGGGTGAGACCAGAGTTCATACAAATCCTGGCATCGTCCTTTAATAATATGTTACATTATTATGAGGGTAACAATACTTTTTTTGTAATTAGCTACATCCTAACAATTGCTTTTTATCTTCTCAGTGTTACCTACATTTTACTCGACGTTTTGATTTTCTTTGCTTTCTTTCACATACCCATTTAATATTTTATTCACCATTTTTTTACATATTTTATAATAAATTATGACTATAATATTATAGTAAGTTTCTAATTGTATTATTTGCTTTGAATATAATGACGAAGCGCATCGGTGCATATCAGCGCGTTTAAAACGAAGTCACCACATCAAGAATTCCACAAAAATAAGCAATAGCACTTTTACTCTTAGTTATAACTAAGAGTAAAAGTGCGTGCATGGGCAGATGTATGAACGTGGAAGAAAAAGGAGTATGTAAGGATTCTGCCCACCCCAAGCCTGGGAAAAAGGCTTGAGTTTATGTATGTGTGGCAAGAGTAAAAATAATAACATAATATGTAGTAAGATTTATTAAGTATTGTTACTGACTTGTTGAATTGTCGCTCTAGTTAGGAGACGCTTTGACTTGAAAACTTGCTGTAGGTATGTGGGAGATACCGTAATGTAATATAACTGCGGAGCTGCGAGACATGCCTTGACATATAATGTTTTAGAACTTGAATCTTCTTCAGGATGATTGGATCTTCTTTCTTCGTAGGCGGCGGTGATGTTACTTATGTAGTTCTCAAAGTTACTAAGGTACTAACATAGGGCTTTGGCTGTAGGTAATGCCTCTTCTTCAAATTAATCAGCATCTGCCTAGCCTTTTCCCAATTATGTGGGGATCGGCATCCTGTCTAACTAGATGCAGCTGAATACTAGTATTATACATGGAGCGTTTGCCTATCTGACCACCACAGCTGGGAAATACGATACCCCTTGGTAAGACTGATTGTAACTACCTGTAACGACTGTCAAAGATCTACAAATGACAGCCAGGACCAACGGCTTAATGTACTTTATAAGTCAAGTAGGAAACTCGGTATGTAATGGGCAGTCACCCATCTACGCACCAACCTAGGCAAGCGCGGCTTAACCTGAAGCTCGACCCGAGCGGCTGCTATTATTGAGACACGGTGTCCTCCTTCGTCAAATTACCTAATTATTATTTCGAGTAATGTATAGTTGCTTTATCATCATTTTTCTGACCATATCTCAATGTATTAAGACTCAGTAGACACTCCATCCATCAAATTGGATTGTTGTTTTGGAGTTTTAAACCTAGATGTTAGTTTGTGATTGCGCCTTTTAAAGTTACCAATAAATGACTTGCTATGAATTTTCTGTATTGAAAAGAAAATTATTGAATTCAATACATAATTGTGTTCAATTCACCAAGCGATTTATTCGTCTAGAATTGATAAAATTTAACGAAATATTGCATAAACAAAAACGCTTTAATTATAGCACATAATAGCTGTATTATAGTACGCTGCGTGTGCAGGAATGTGATTAAATAACGTGTCACACTCTATCAATTAAATTACAAACACGCTGTAACACGCAATTTTACAACAGCATGTATCACTGTCTGTCTGCAACAGAATTAATTATTGCATGAATTGCATCTTAGATTCAAATATTATATAGCAAGTTATTTTTAGCAGCTTATAAATAACTTGTTATTCAACTGCTGTTATATTTATATAACTATTACAAAAAGAAAGTAAAAGTGAAAGACAAGTAAAAGCTGTCTAAAATAACTTATTAATAATTGAATTTAAGCTGTTTAAAAATAACTTATCTGGTGAGGGGGTCAGGTCGGTTAGGCTTCCTGCTTTGAAGACAATATTTCTTCTGGTCATTTAATTACAAAATGTGCCTTTTTGACAAGCCGCTCTCAGAACATTCTTAGTCCTCGTGTCAGTGACTTCCCGCTGTAGAGGAATGTAAAGACGCGCAGGGCAGTACGTCCCAAGGATTCTTATGCCTGCCACAAGCTTCTCGCTCATTCCATCACCGTCAACAATGAGCGAGAAGCGAGTCGTCGTCGTCTGAACTATACAACAATGATAGTTCTAGTAATTGTTCTGAATTCATAATATGTGCACTCAGATCCGCACTCTAGGTATAATGGACTGTTGGTTGGTCTCTCGGCGTGAGTTCTATACTAGATATGTGTGACTAATAGCTAGGTAGTGCAAGTAGATATGTAGCGGTGCTGTGAAACGTGTGATGATTTTCACCATAGCAATTCTTATAACTGTAATGGCTTCCACCAAAGATGTACGAGGAGGCTGTGCGGATGCGTAGCGAATCTGTGAAACGGTGGAGTGGTTCGTGAATTTGTAGCTGAATCTTTTCAACACCGTTTTGCACACGTCTCTTGCACACAATTCTCGCTCGCGCCCCTCGCACACATCTCTGGTTTTTTTTTTGTACGTACATACTAATACCTGGCTCCGCTAGCCTTTATCAACCGGAGCTGAGCTGGCTGGTGCTGGCTACTAAACTGCCATAATCGAGGCTACGGAAATGTAATCCAATTGGTGGTTTTTCTTGTCGCGCACTGCTTAGCTATCTCGCACATCTGTGGTGGTATCTCGTGAGGTACAGACGCCAGCACATCAAACTGTCAAGTTTTCCCAATCAACCTTGAACCTTATGCTTTAGCGATAAAGTTGAAAACCTATTAAAGAAATGTGACAGCTTGTAGTAGCTTGATGTTGCGTCTGTACTTAAAAGTGGGTAATCTTTTGCAAAATGACGGTGGACTTCTTTGCGCTTCTGAAAAATGTAAGTGAATTACCAAAGCTTTTTACTATTATCCAGCCTATTGTGATGACAAAGGTCTTTAAACCTTAAAATGATTTATTAATGTAAAGATATTTTTGTCACGTTTTATTTATCATAATAACTGGATGCTGACATTAATCCCAGCACAGATTTATGAATTGTAGATTATCGCTTCGTTGGACAATTTAATAAGACTAAAGACTAAGATATCAGAATTATTAGTGAATTTATTAGTTGTTCAAAGTTGTTCGAGAAAGTTTAGTAATTTAATGCCTTTATTTACTGCACTGCACAAGTCACTTTTCAACTTATTTCGTATGAACAATTAATAAAAAAAATAAAATTGCATTTTCGCTTAATTGCGAGACGTACGGTGTACGACTACTATTTAATTACTAACCACATCGTATTTCAGATAGTGATTCAGTATTCAGACTGTTGGCATTTGCAAAAAACAAAAAAGGTGATAATGTTCTGAATTCCTAGTGAGAAAGCAAAGTTATTATAGTAGCCATTATGTTATGTGTACCAGACGTGCGGCCATTTTAATTTCATTTCGCGCCATTATGAAAGTTACATACAATACACAGTAAAAGAGCGTTACATTGTTTGAATCATTTATTGAATTATAAATACTTAAAATTAAACCTGATCGTCTATCTTTCACAAATTCTCACAGTTTTCGCGAGAGGCAGACGATCTTAAATAAACACATCGATAAAATCTTATTACTTTTGTGAGAGGTAAAAGTAATTAAATTCCTATAAATAGATTAATTCTTAGCGAATAAATAAATGCATGTTAGTGAACTGATTCGCTCAGTCGTTGAGGTAGCCGTAGCGTTTACTCGATTGGTGGGTTTTCGATTGTGAGTCACACCAGGATATGTGCCTACTTAACATCTATTATTTTCCATGGAATAAGAAGAAATGGAGCACAAATATAAGATAGAGAGGCATTTTAGTAGCGCCAAATGAAATTCAAGTAAGAGGTATCAGAGGTCGCAGCGCCTAAGATTCTTACTGTTCGGTCTTGCCAACTCCGGATCTATAGCGATACCGATGTCGCCTCTTATCAGACATTAATTTATCTCTATGTTGTTTTTGTCTTTTTACAAGTAACACTCCATCTTAAATTACTCCATGACTTTTTCTATTCATTCCAAACAGGCACTGGAGTTGCTAGTAGTTGTAGTTGGATCTAGTCAGAAATGGGGGCGTCGTTGTCAGATCTGGCCCAGGGTGAAAGCAGGGGTCCAGGTGCGGGCCAGGGGGCGGGGATACCAGGGGCGGGGAGCAGCTCAGCACGGGGGTGGAGGTGCAACAGGGATGATGGCGCCGCAGCCGATAAGAACAGCCTGGATACAGCCTGGAACACGAAAAAGGGTTGTTTATAGTTACGATTGACCTCGTTATTGCTTTATTGAGCATTTTTGACAACATTTTCCATTATTAAAACTTTACTAAGGTTGAAACTATATAACTACAAAACCGATTGCGTAACACACTCTGAAGGAAATTCCTACTTTATAGGTTGGAAAATTCTTTCTGCTAAATAATGTAAATTGTATCGTTATGAAGGTGGTTTAGCTGTCAAAACATGAGGTATTGCAATTATTAATCTGTTTTATACGAATTCCCCGCTGGTCTTTTTATGATGTACAAGTAACATTCAACCTTAGGATGAAAAACAATTAGGTACAAGATCCAGTAATTCAGAGCAGGTGCTCTGATAATTATCTCTAAAACGTGCAATACAGCATTGTTTTTACTTTCACCGAAATTCTAATAAGAACAGAATGCTAAAGCATTTTAAAGTCAGAGCTGAGTTTACATAATTAAGTATGATTAACTATGTAGAAACAGTTGTAAGCTAGTTTAATACTGACATCTTGTATCGTGTCTAGTCGCTATAAAAAAACAAGCTCAACTTTTCCGAAAAAAAAAAAAATATTACGTAGATATACTTTGAAATAAAGTAGGTACGTTTATTAAATATGGACACGCAAGTAAATGCCTATCTTTCAAAAAAATTAAAATTAAATAAAAACGTTTTTGTAATCACAGAATTTCTTTGGCGCAGTTCAGTTGTCAAAAAATATTGTCTTGTCATTGTAATATTGTCGCGGTTATCTTACTGACTGCCTCGTTGGTCTAGTGGTCGCAATCGCGACTGGTAAGCATGAGGTCCTTGGTTCGATTCCTGGGTCGGGCAAATTGTTATAGGATTTTTCCTTCTGACATTTCTCCGTAGCAGCCTGGATTTTGCCCAGAGACGCAAAATAAAAAAAAAAAACAAAACTATGGGATTTTTTTAGACAAGTTGTTCTTTTTTTATACGTACTGTAAGTTTTCTATAACACCGGTATAATAATGAAGTTCTGTGTCAAATAGGCATATTCACCTCTCACTCAGCATCAGCACTCTTTCCAAAAAACACATATTGTCTTACCTGACTGACAGATACAATGAGCAGCATGACACCGATGGCTAAGTTCTTCACAGAGATGACGGCGAGAGCCATCAGGAGTGTGGAGATGACACCTAGGGTGAACATGACTGGCAGGAAGATGAAGGACAGGCGCTTGAGGGCATTGTGACCAAACGTACGGCCGACGCTTAAGTCTGAAAACAAGCATTAAACTTTTTAAACCACTAACTTTTGGCCGCAGCATCACCCGCGGGAATTTCGGTTACTATACCGGGATGAAAAGCATCCTAAGTGTAACCCAGATTTTGGTCAAATTTCATCTAAATCATCATAAAACATCATCATAATACAGTGTGTTTTTATCCAAAACTAAATTCCTGGCTAGCGATATTGATTTTACAAAAATTCAATGATGCAGTTTTAGTTTTCGTAAAATCGGGTCCGAGGCTCCTTTGAGTATTTTTCGCTATTCATCATAGTTTCGGATTTCGCCATTCACGACCACTTGAAAATTTATACAAAAGATTACATGAACAGGCCTGAGAGCCTTTGCGCTGTTCAGAATTTCAGTTCCCTGAAATGATGCTCGGAAGAATTTAATATCGTGTGTGTGTTTTACGATCCGTGAAACAAGGAATCTAAAAATTTATATATAAGCTTGCAGGTAGTGTGATGCAGATGCAGTCAAGAATGAATTTAATTATGTAATTTAGTTACTTCTGAGAGCAGGTACTGTGGTGGAGATGCACTCAGGAATGAAAATAATTATGTAATGTATAGTTATTACGGAGGAGCAGGTTTCTGAATAGCACATATTCGCGGTTCTATGTGAATATGTGTACAATTATATTAATGTAACACGAGTCGCGTCTAAGCGTGTGATAAACATACTTGGGTAAAGCTTAGACCGTGAATTACGGTACAGCAATACAAATAAATCATACCCCAGATTAGTTTAATTTGCTCGCCTTGAGAATCCCGCGGCGAATTTAACCAATGAAACTGAACGCGATCAGCACATCTGAGCCGCGTTCAAGAGTCAATATTTTACAATAATAATGAGACTCACAGATCTTGAAGGCGGTTTACATGTTCTGATCGAGTTCAGTTTCATCGGTGAAATTCGCCTTAAGCGGGTGATCTATCACGCGGGTGGCTTTCAACAACTTTCATTTTGTAAGATTATAAGATTTATGAGTGACAGGCAATATTCCCTTATTTTGAAGGACTTAATATATTTTTGTAGAAATAGTTTGTAGGTACCTTATGGGAGTCTCAACAAACACACCTTGTTTTAATAATCTGATGAGCCCTTTAAAGCTCATAGGTACTTGTATCCTTTACAAACGTTCAGTAAGCCCGGTAACCCAACACTAAAAGTGTGTAACAGCACCTGCTGTTAGACACTTTTAATTTTTAATTTAAATAACTTTCTTTAATTTGCACTTTTTTGCATTACGTAAACTAATTTAATAAAGACTTTTAGTATGCATTTACAATCTACATTGATATTTCGATTAACGGTTATGGTTTCTAATTTTTGTTTATTAGTTTTGATAATATTTCCTATCTTTCAAATTCAATTATTTTTTATTTGTCTAGACGTAACTAGTGATGTAACTTTTATGAGTGCTTTTGTTATTTTTTCGAGATAGACTTTGAACTAGTGGAGTGTCTGTTGGGTGAACTAGTGGAGTGTCTATTGGGTGAACTAGTGGAGTGTCTATTGGGTGAACTAGTGGAGTGTCTGTTCGGTTTTCAGCTGAGCGTGAGGGAAAGATTGGGCATGAGTTCTGTTTTCAGTATTTACCCAACCAACAGCCTGAAATTGTGGAAAGTAGGCTGGTTTCAAGTGGGACGGTACTTCATGACCTTCAGAGATATATTACCTTTGTGCATTAAAAATGAAAATAATTACCTTGGCTCAAGAAATCCTTAGTTTCCACATTATCACACTGCACTACGGAGACGAAGACGACGACGTACGTCAAAGTCAACAGGGTGAGTTTGTTGCACATTTTGGCTAACACTTAGCAATTCGGAGGAATAATAATTAGCTGGTGATCTCCAGACGCCTGCTGGTGTATGACTGATTGGTTGCCTGCCTGCCTGCCAGGATATAAAGTCTCCTATGAAAGACAATGGCCGGCGAGACCAAAGAATCACGACAAAAGAAAGCGCAGGACAACGTGACTGCACGGTAGAAATGTCGCCCCCGATATCGACGCCTGCGCCGGTTAAGGACTAATGTTGATTCATTAACGGTGTGTATGCTCCCGTTGGACATTGTAGCGATCGTTATCGTCGAATGAAAGGTGAAAGTGACGATACTTCCTCCTCATCCGGACAGGATTTCTTTAATCTAACTCTGTTTGGTATTCGCTGCAAGGACTACAATGTCAGAAAATTGTTAGAGTTATAAGAAATGTAAGAGCGATAAAAGCTACTCGTGTGAGACAGCTTTTAGTGTTTCCAATAATATAAATAGAAACAATAAACATAAATATTTATTTGAATGACTGTCTACTACTAACTTGCAATTCTTTTTGTTAATTAATTGGTACTTAGTCAAATAAGTCGTCGTTAGACTTGAGCATTTTGATTATGAATTTTATAACTCTGTGGGTGTCTATTCATTGAGAATTCACAACTATGATTTAGTATTTTAAGTCTTATTGAATGTCGTTAAAAGAGTTAATTAAAATAATTTATATTCGCACTGAAGTAGGAATGAAAATCAATCATAAACTTATGTCTCCTGAAAGTTTTGCTTTCATTTCATTGCGAGTCATGTAAGAATAATTAGTGAAAATTATGATTTGCGTGTGTGGCGCATAATTAGTGAACATTAATCAGGAATCTTGTCACGTACGGCGTAGAGAAACTCGATCGTGGGGCAGCCGCGCGCGACAGTGCGCGGGCGCTGCATCGCCGTCGCTCGGCCGTGTCCGTGACCGCGCGTATGCTAATCACACACTGTGTTCGGCAATATAGGTCATTTCCTGTCAACACGGAATGCCGAAAAATCGAAACGACAACCTATCACCTAGAATTTTGACCGAAATTAGTGCTTTCACGCGCTGCTCATTTGTTATTGAAATAGAAGCTTGTCAATGTTGATTTACTAGTCGTGTCGTGAACACGGCAATGTATTCATGTCTCGGAGTAGGTCCGTCGGTGTCGAACTCAGATCTTTTCCAGAATGTTTGGGTATTCCTAGTGTGTAGGTTTAAGACACACAAAAATAACATTGGTCTTCTTTAAATCTACTTAGGTGGTCCCAGACATTTTCTCTGAACTGGCTTGTGGCTAGAACATTGTTTACAGATAAAAAAAGAAAAAAAAAAGATCGGATCGTTTACAGACAGAGAAAAGTGATACCGATTCTATTTACAATTTACTTACTATCACTATAAACATGGGAAAATATCATCAATACAAGACTTGCAAAAAACTACATATAATTCAGTCTCCCGTGACACAATATCTGTAACTATAATGCATGGGAAATGAAAATCGAATTGAATGGGCCTAAACAATACTGCACTAATAATACACCATTTATGTTTTATAAAAAAATATGAACACAACGTAAACAGTTGAAAACCCCATAACTACTTAACTTATACATTTCTGAAACAATAGCAACGCATCTTGTCATACTGTTCGCAATTAAAACGCGTTAAAACGTTTACAAAAACGTCAAATCACGTAACTCTTACATTCTCTAAAATTGATTGTTTCACACTGATATCATGCCGACGCGTGCACATAAAAAACTGCCTGAATTACATACACAGGTTATTCTGTGCAGCGGTTTAAAAGTAACCGTTCAATATCGATTATAATGACTGATGTCTAGACGTTGCTTTAACCGAGACTTTCCATTGCATTTGTGCATTGCAATAAAAAAAAAAACAGTATTTTTAGTCTGTGGTTGCTTTCATTTGTTACTGTCAGTCATACTAAGGCATATAGCGTGCGTTGGTGGTGATTTTTAAATACAATTTAACACAACCTCGTTGCTAATTAGGTATTTTTGTGAAATTATTATTCTTTGTCATCACGCGACTGTTATACGGGTGTAACACGATAAGTTTGGCTTATATAGAGACAATCCTTAAGTAATTAATAATAATAGAATGCTTGGTTAGGTTCGAACCTGCTTCCTTGTTAGAAATTTTCCGTTGCTTTTTTTTAACACGATCTCTTTGTCATGTTTGCAGGTAGTTTCAATTTCACAGAGATAAGGACTCTACTGTCCATTTTAGTCGTCGATGTCACATAACATCACTGAATTCTCTTAAGTTTTTAAACAGGAGTGAATGCTCACATTTTGGCAATTTATAGTTAAGTCATAGTACCTAATAGGACAAAGGCTTTATTCTTAATTTCGGCTTTGTACAGAAAAATCCTCAAGAACACATTGTCCAACGTAGGGATCGAACCCACACACCCTCGGTCTCTAGTCAACTGGCGAAGAACAGGACGATCAACCAGTCTAACTAATTAATGGTTGACCACTTTCGCCTCTAGCTAAGAATGTTACGGAAGCGATAATCCAACGGTTAAGGGCCCGAGTTGTAAGTGTAACGGAAGTACAAACAGAGCGAGTTACCTTGCGATCAACAGTAACTATTGCGAAAGTAATGATAGGGATCTGGTAGAATTTAATAATCTTTTATCCACGACCTGCCTCATTGGAGAGGCCACAAATTATTCTGCTAAACATGAGCTCCTGTGCTCGATTCCCACGTCTGGTAAAGTGTTCTTGGGTTTTCCATCAGGAAGACATAGGAGACCGAGTGGTGTTAGGCTCGTTAATCTTATAATTAAGGGGTTGCTGTCAAAGTAACTAATATGAATGTAAACATCATAATTCCTTTGCAGCAATTATTCTGAAACATTGCAAAAAGGAATGATCTTCTGTTTCACGCGAAAGTGCAATCAGCGTGCTACCCAACGGAATTGTCTAAATAGATGCATTATTCCTTTCGCTATTTAAAAGTTGTTTCCAGACTATAGTTGCTCATAATCATCAGCACTTTCACCTCCTGTAATGTCAAGTCTTGTCAATGTCATCCAGTACTTGCGCTTGATTTGATTGAATACTGCAAAACAGTTCTAAGTACGACTAACCACTGTATAATTATTTATGCGTAAGCTAACCTCGTAATGACAACATCATAATAATCATGTTTTACTGTTATCAGTTGGTATACAGTAGAAAGTGAAGTTTAAATGATTTTTTACTTTGTTTTGTCAGAGAACTGGTCTACCCACAGACATATCTCTGTGGGTCTACCCAATAGAAAGTGGTTGAAACAACCTGAAACACTGTAGGACTTGCTGACCTTAGCGACAAAGTTGAAAAGTATAATTTTTTCCGGTTCAGAAGAGGTCGATGGACAGCAATGCCGTTTGGTATGCGAAATAGGGACGGTAGTACCTTCTGCTGTAGTGCAGTAAGAAGAACACCCGGAAAAACTATTTCACGATTTTGTTATTTCTAATAAAGGCTCTGCCAAAAGAAAGTTTACTATGGGTTTACTGCAGCTGAAAACCGAGAAAGTTATACCCAGCGAAAGTGACATTAGCTGGTTACGAGATATTAACCTAACACTGTGGTAGATAGAATTGATTGATTAATCTTTGATGTAGGTAAGCTAAACGCCTTCGATAAGAGGGCACCTAATTTTGTTTCTGTATTTTGCAGCGAAGCAATTAAATGCCTCGTGTCTCAACATACAGCGAAAAGACTACAGCTGAATTTTGGAATGTGGAAAAGTAAATCAATAAAACTGTCTACACGATTCCTTCTTACTGTACGCAATAAGTTCCTTATTTATGTCGGAAACATTTCTACAAAACAGTGCATAAATCACTTTGATAAAACGCAACTTCCACCTTTCCGGAAATGTTTCAACTTAGGTAAAACATAATCCTCGATAAAGTATTTCTTTCGTGCGCGTCCAAACATCGCTTTCGCCCGGCGCTGTGGCGATGGCGATGCACTTAGCATTTGGAGCGAGTAGTGAGTAGTGAGGGAACCTGCTTTTGCGTCAGTTGAACCGCAGCGATGCGCCCGCTCACCGCACTGCTCCTACTGGCCGCGAGCCAGTGCGCGTACGCACACCAGCACCCGCGAACGTCGCGCGAGTACCTCGATACCACGCTACATGCGCTCCTCGGACAGCACTACGACCCTGTACAACGCATTCTCTCCTGTACGAGCGTATTAGGACCCACAAAATGTTTCAGTGCTCTAAGTGTATGGCGAGCAGAACGCGCCATCGAAGCATACTCCAAAGATCCCGCCACCCGGTTCAACCTGACTGAGGATGTAGAACAGTTCCCATGGATGAAGTACAGTAACACCACGGATGAACAGTTATACTCACAGCTCTACGATGACACCAGTAAATTGCTACAGTATCGGCCCTTGGGATTCAACATGATTCCCGGCTATAACTTACAACTGGCTTCGAAAGGAAATGGAACGATGAAATTCGACATTTTTACAAGTAAGTTTATGTTCCGTTTTTTTTTTTGCTTCGTTCGAAGCAGAATTACTTATAGATGGATGGATAGAAAATATTTTTTATACACCAAATTTGATACAAATCTATTATACAATGCTGTTAATTCTATGGGTACAACGGCGGTCTTATCGCTGATAGCCATATGTTCTAAGCAACCTTTGGATGGACTACATAAAAAGGGGAGTAGTCAGTGGTGCCCTGCTAGTAAATAGGTACACAATACAAATAAAGCTATTTAGGTATAAACCTATAAATACTTATGTTATTAGGATGAATGAACTCCTAATGTAAACACCGCAGACGTAATGTTTTTGCTAATAAAATATTTTGTTTGAAGTTACCTTTTGAAACCCATTTATTTTAGCTTTTCATACGTCGCTTTCGTTACCGTTCAAATTATGTTTAATTTACAAAATATATTTACGTATTTACGGACCTAAATGAACTATAATAGAGCATGACATGTACACGAAACCAAATCGCAAATTTGGTAAAATTTCGAATTGACTACCTAAACCAACCTATTAAAGTACAACGACAACCGAATATTGGAAAGTTATTTCATTTCACTCAAAAAATATTATTTTCACTTTCAGGTCATTCAGAGGAAACAGGTCGAAGCACCATGAAGAAATTACAGAAATCATTTTACAAGTTCGCGCCATTAATGTTATTGCCAGGTCTGGTAATGTCAGCCATCTTCCCGTTTATCTTGCCCGGGTTAAAGATGATGACCCTCATGGTTGGGATGATGAACAATATGGCGCTAATGGGAGCCATATTTACAATTCTAAGAAACAATGCTTTCAACGACAAGTACGAACACAAAGTAATTTACGTCAACGATGGGTACAACAATGAGAAGTATGCTGCAACAAATATTGAAGAACACATCCATTCAGACCACTTTGGAGAACTGTACGATGACGCCAAAAGACCTCTCCAGCATGAAGATCACACATTCGGTGAAGAACATTTTGACCATGTAGACGAAGTGCCAGCATTCTCTGTTAACCCAGAATGGCTGAAAGCATACGGTGATGGGAAAATGCTGGCTATTATTGGGAAAGATAATAACATTCTTAATGGAAAACATTAGACAGCCAAAATATTCTGCCTACAAGATAATAATCTTGCCAGTTCATTATTTACTTATTTATTGTTAGAACTCAAACCGAGAATTTAAATGCTTTAATATTGTGTGTTTTAAATCAAAGAATACATGTTGTAAATGCCCTAGTATAGCTCAACACATGTCAGTTGTAATTTGATCTTAAACTGGTCTAGCGTAGTGTGGAGACTCAATAGAATACGAGGTCAGCTTATACTGGTTCGTTACAAATGACGTGCGGTCGACTGTACCTATCATGTAAATGTAGCATTAATTATTTATTAAATTTTATTTAAGAATTAGTTACGACACGAATCTCTATTCTCGTTTATTTCATCCATCATTATTTATTATCATTACTACATAATTTATGTTGCCTACTCTCTGTTTGGCCTAAGACTGCGTTTCCACCAGAAATTTACAAGGATGTGCAGCGAGAGATATGCATAAAACTAACCAATCACATAGCTAGCTTAGCTCAAAATGTGTAAAAGAAGTATTGCTATTGGTTAGCTTCACACACATCCCTCGCTACGCATCCTCGCTCATCTTTCGTGCAGCGCAGCTTAAGTGTCTACTTATTGTAAGTGATATGTTGAACTTTGTTAAATAAACTATTTCTAGTCCATGTCACTTGTTAATAATAATTATAGATTTTTGTTTATAAGTGTTGTTCTTAGTTATTACGTGTAGTAAAAGGCCCGAAAGACTGACAATCAATCTTACCAAAGGATACTGTGTTAACAAGTACCCTGGGGCATAGCTACCGCCGCGCCGTATCAACCTTACCAATGACACGGGCCCCCCTAGCTAAATTTTATCCGTAATTCCATCAAATTCTTATTGATTGGGCCCATAAATTAAATTAACTTATCGCGGTCCCAAAATGTCTACCAAACACTAGTTCGTAATACTGTAACGTATCTGTAATGTGTCAAAAAAGCTTTGCAGAAACTGTTTTAACTATTTATTTTTAAAGAATATACTTTTTTGATCATTGCTCTAACAATCTGTTACGACCTGAAACAACGACTCTTCTAAATAATCTTCAAGTTCAAATAGAGCCGCCGAATGTGGCCAGTGCCTTTATATGACCAGCCTGCATGATTTGAGGTTGCTTCGAAGGTAGATGGAAGATAGACAACCTTACAATGCCTAAATCCCACAAATATCTTACTTCTGTAGGCATACCGAAGTAAAATATTTGTGTGAGCAACATACGATAATAAAAATTATTTATTGTTAGTGTATGTTGCCGCGTTAGTATATGTTAAGTAATATTGGCTAACTTTTGAAAACAGTACGCAATGGGTATAATGGTATAGCATGCGATGGGGACGCGATGAGTAACATTCAACAAATAGTTACAAGTAGCCACAAAAGTTACAGATATAAAAGTAGTCACAAAAGTTAACTGCTATATGGTATAGCTAATCTCAAACGCTTCAATTCGATTTCGATTCAGAAAGTCGTTATGTCTAACTCGCTCGCTTTTGGAATGCCAAAAAAAGATAGACATACGACTTGTCGAATCGAAATCGAATCGAAGCGTTTGAGAATAGCTATGCTGGAGCCATTGTACATGTACAGTTTTATTTTAAGACAGCAAACAGTGACAGCTCGAATATATTTACTGATGTCCGTCCTTTTCTTGGCCAAATAGAGAAAAATATATAATAGAGTTAAGCTTGTGTAGGCTCAACAGAATCGCCACGATTACCTGTATTACCAAATGATACCTAACCTGCCAACTTTAATTCCTTTCATTACTTTAAAAGATCAAAAGTAAGCAGCAATCGAAGTCATCACATTAAGCCGTTGCAGGAAGACATCAGGACAGGAGTGAAATAATATTTAATAATAAAACAAAACATTAACAGTTCACAATTTATTAAAATATTAAGATTTAATTTACAAAAAATGTTAAACTAATGCCCGCACTCGTATATGTACGTCAATAAAATTAACGTTAAACCATAGGTGTCAGAGTGTGGGCGTTATTAACCTTATTTAAAGCAGATACCCATTCGTAATGTTTCGCTGCTAAATAAATTAAAACTTACATCAACTTTGTGTCAAGTTTCACTAAGAGCCTGAAACATCTTAAAATAAGCGTCGTTTAAAACTTCGTTCTATTTTCAAACGTGACGCTATTCAGGCTCATAATAAAGTAATAAATTAAAAAAATAAATATCTTTAACAGTCACCATCAGAACAATATCACATACAAGTGTACGAAATATACTAAATACTAACATAGTATTATATACATAAGTTTATTCAGTCACTTATGAATAATACCTACCCACAATCTCTTGTGTATATTACTTATAACTAAGCCTTACATGAAATATCGGCTGAATACCGTTTATCTAATAATATACAACATGAGAATGTAATTCTGCTAAGAATGTGACCCAACATCATTAACAACAAAAACAGGAAAGTTCGTAAGCATATACTTAGGTTAGCTATATAGTATACTTTTTTACATTACATTCACGATTTGTTATTTACAAAATGACAACCATTGGAACTTCTCTCTAACATTGTATTCATGTAGAAGTGACACGATTTTTTCTTGAGCAACTTGTGTATCAGCACGATTTTTGAACGTGCATAAAATTTTACAACATAAAATGCTCACAAAATACAATAACAGTCGGTCACCAGAAATGGGTATAGGGACGTTCATTCGTACAGAAGAAAAATTAAAACAGACTCCATAACTTGAGGAATCTATTCAGTTTTTCTGTGAACGATTTCAGCAAATTGTTTCTCTTCTTCGGTCATGTCCGTGTCCTCCCAGCCCCACACCGGGTTCTCCGGGTGATAGTGCTCTTCCTCCTCCAGATTTCCCTTGGACAACGGGTGGGTACCATCCCCTGTCCTATTCACCCTCTGTCGGATCATATCGGCTGACACTGTCTTCAAATCGTAAGCCAAACCTGTGAATAAAAACGCATTTTGTTTTAAATTTTGACTGAAAAACTGAGCTTCAAATAGAATAATTTAACTGTGTAATTTCGTCGGCTTACATAAGAGGAAATCTGAAGTGGCGCCGGTGACTTAAAAGTTGTGTAATAATCGGTTCTCGTGGTACGGGCATGTGATGCGGAGGAATAAGAAAAATGTCGTGAGGAAAGATTTGAGTATGAATGTGGATGGGTATAAGAGTAGAGGAAGATCAAAGAAACGATGCATGGACTGTGTAAAGGATGATAAGGCAAGAAAGGAGGTGTCTGATGAGATGACGATTAATAGAGAGGTATGGAAGAAGAAGCTGCACAGACCCCAAATTAGGATAAGAGAAACAGAATGATGATGATGTCTTCGTCTTATGTCGGTACCTCCACGGATATTATAGTAGGTAAACTTCGTGAAGTAAAATAAATGTTCTGAACAGTTCACCGAACTGCTTTTAACAAAATGTTGTTTCGCAATCGCTACTGTTCAATTGGCTCTTGTCCAGTGCTGTTCAAATTGTTCGACTTCCGAAAACCATGCGGTTATTATAATCCGGCAATTTGTGTCCCTCTCGCACAAGGGTTTTGTATCCACAAAGCCCTTGTATTGCTTTGTCACGAGAGGGACACAAATTACAAATGATACCACTCCACTGGAAATGTTTGGATGGAATGCGACTGAAATTTTGCAATGGCATTCTGAATCTAAAATTTGTACTGATTATGTCAATAATGGATTAGTTTTCAGACGACATAATGCAAACGTATTGTTTGGAACAAAATAATATTTAGGTTGCTTTAGCCGTTGGTCCCGGCTGTTATTTGTATCTATCTTTGACAGTCGTTACGGGTAGCTAGAATCAGAAGCTCGAAAGCCTGAAAACCACTTTAACCAAGGTGTATCGTGTTACCAGGTAACTGGGTTGTGGAGGTCAGATAGGCAGAAAATCTATGTAAAAACTACCTACATCCGGTTAGACTAAAAGTCGACCAGAACATAGGACAAGGCTAGGCAGTTCTGATTTAGGCTGCAATCACGTAAGTCCAGTCCATTAAGTCATTAATTATTACGAGCCGTAAGTCCAAATTCCCATTTTCACTCGCACCTAAAATAAAGCCTAAACAAAAGCGTGCTGTTGTACTTCCAACGTTCAATTCAGCGCCGAAAATTCAAAATCCCTAAGCGCAAACGGGGAAGCTTCAAATAAGTGAATCGAGTTTTACCGTGTTTAGCGGCGAAGTCTATTAAAGCAGTAGATAAGTTCGTGCTGTAGTTTCCAAGTTCCGCCGCCTTGTAGTCCCAAGGGAAGACGTGGTGGTAGTTGTGCCAACCTTCGCCGAACGCACAGAGCGCGACCGTCTTGTTGTCAGTAGCGCCTATGTTTCTGGAATAGCAATATGTTGGGTGTTAGAAATACTTTTTCTTTCTTTTTTTACAAGTTATTTTCTGCTCTTAGAGACTAGGTCCTACTTATTACATTAAAAAAAAATATTCGTAAATTATTAGTAGTTATTAGTTGCTGAATTTAACGTGCGGATGAATTGCTCATATAATTTGTATGCAATACGCACAAAAATTACATACATACCACAAATATTAACCTAAGTGATTTTTTTTAAATAACAAGTAAATAGGTAACTTGATGTAGCTCTTTAGTTAGCATCGCATCTAAACATTATATTCTGCCTTATGTTAAACGTTTATCGAGTAAAAGCTAGCTCAAGCTCAAGGCAGTGTCTGATAAAATAGTGTGAGGATTCGAAACTTTGATAATGCTGACCAGGGTGCCTGGCTACATCTAGTAGCATTCATTATTCAATTTAAGTACACACATTATTCGGCAGTGGCGTAGCTAGGGGGGCGGCGGGGGCGGCCTGCACCGGTTGTCACCCACTTAGGGGTGACACCCGACCGTGAACATTAGTAGTGCCACCTATAAAATTTCGTAAAACTTTGGCAGATTGCATAACTGCCACTATAGTCCTTTCGATGTAGGACGGTGCAGGTGACATTAGATGTACCGTTCCTTTTCAATCTTGAACGTTACCTTGATTTATTACTTTTATTTTTTATTTTAATTTTTGATTGATTTTTGGGGTGACACCTACAATATCCGCACCGGGTGCCACCCATGCTAGCTTCGCCACTGATTCGGGTGATACACCACAGGCTGGTTGGCAAAATCGAACGTACATTTTGCCGCCCAGCTGCATGAATCAGGCTGACCAGAATGTGTTTAGAAAACGCCTAATTATAGTAAAGGGATTGTGACTTGCACAACAATTATTGTTATTACATTACAGTAGGTCGGCACGATTTAAGGAAAGGCAATAGTGAATTTCTGTAACTGAACAAATAAATTTACTGAAACACCAGGATGTTGGTAGTTAGTAGTCTCTATTACATAACAAACATCACGCGATCTAGGTACAACCACTAGACCAGCACACATCGAACGTGAACTACAAATTTATGTTAGCAATTATAAATGGACTTGAGTTTTTTTATTTCTCATTGTACCGTCAACATCACAAGTCAGTGAAGACTTTTCAGGGAAATATTGTTCTTAACGTCTTGTAATAATTTATCTTATAAGAATTAGGTATTTCTCAGTTTATTGTTAAAGACTAAGTTAGAATAATATCGCATTTTCAGTTTATTTAAAATGTTGTTAAAACGTAGTCTGAATAATAAATCATTTTCGTTTAGTCCTGAAACGATCTCCACAATTATATTAATCCACAAGGCAATAACGTACAACTTTTCAAACTAACTTAATTCTAAAACACAAGTTACCAACAGGAGCCTAAAGTACAGCAAACTTGTGCCATTAACAACAGAGTACACACAATATAATAACAAAGTAACATGTTTTTTTCCAATAATCTGTTAGTTCACCGATCCGTAACCGGGTCAAGAATTCCCTGCATTTTTTTCAACTTTCACCGAATGTTCGTATAAACTTGATGACTTAAAAGTGAAATGTTGGTCACTTACTTGTCGTAGGGCCTATTGCCCCAGAT
The DNA here is from genome assembly GCA_963082995.1 of Noctua comes. Lineage (NCBI taxonomy): Eukaryota > Metazoa > Arthropoda > Insecta > Lepidoptera > Noctuidae > Noctua > Noctua comes. The sequence goes on from OY720277.1 coordinate 7,042,602, forward strand.
GTGGGCCGCGGAGTTGACGAGCCAGGTGAAATGGAGGGCTACTGTGTATCTGGTGATGGACGCCACGTACCACGAGATCCAGGCGTTCTCGCCCCAGAAGTAGACGGGGATCCAGGCGGGGATTATGAAGCAGAGGATTGGCATCACCACGAGATATGTTCTGGAAAGTCATTGTAAACATTTTTAAGGAAACGTCGTATATATGTGCATGCAGACTTATTTTCTTTTGACAAAATGAAAATGTTTGCTTCATATTTTTTTTGTTTAGAAACCAAACAAAGTTCATCATGGTAGACCAATATAGACACAATATAAACCATTGGGGGTCGTATCGTATAATAGTAGTCTGTCCACGAAAGCTACAACTGGCTTTCAAAAGTACCTTAAAATTGTCTATTTGTCTAAAAGGTACCTAAAGTCCCTTCTCCCTTCCAATAGCAAAAAGGTAAAGTAAAAATAGGCATTAAAGGTTCAAACTTAATATCGAAGCGTCTTAAACTTAACGGAACTTTAAAACTAACTTCTAGATCTAAGACATGTTTGTCGATCAATTTGTTTTCATTTATGACAGCATACAAAGCGATTTCTCGTTTTAAGGGCTAGCACGAGAAATCACTTTGTAACGCGGGAGCACGTATAATGAGTTAGTCAATTGTATAACTTAAAATTAAGTAAAGTAAAGAAAGGCCCATTATGCTAGAATTTATTTTCAATAGCCATGTTTTGTTTCTTTTCAGTCTCTTAAAAACATGTGACTGCAAAACATGCGGTTTGTGTAAAAATTCAAATTCAAATTTTTATATATTATTTATAAATACACTCACACTTGTTTTTTTTTTTGTTTTTTATTGTTTTTTTTTTATTTGTAGTTATATGGTCTTTGGGGCGCAATATAATTAGGACCTGTGGCTATTCTATTATGAGCAATACCTATTATAGTTTTGGACTTGCTTTTGTTAGACATCTAACAACTGGTTAGCTATTTATACTGCTGTTTCGCTGTCATCTCGAAAATCAGTTTAACTTTTTTTTTAAGTATTAAGTATAACTACTCTATAACTTTAATACGCTATTGGTAAAATATTAAACAGCTGTCAATCTGACGGCGCCCTTAGTAGAAACATCTGTACAGTATTGTGTTCACTGATTTTCCAGGAAAACTAATCTCGATATATAGACAAAGAGCTTCAAACCTCTAGGGTACTTAGATAGATAAATTAGCACAGTAATGAAGTTAATATTGTCATTTTCAAATTACTATACTGAGTGTGTTCTCTGAATTGTGTATAGTAATTTTAAGCTATACTAGCTTAAAATTACTGATTACCTGAAGTGTGTACTTCAAGATACAGACGTAATGTTGTGTTATGCTTATGATTCAACGAAAACAAGATCTATACTGATTTCGGGCTTTTGTCTAAAAATAGGTTACCTGCCTCCTGTATTCAGCAGGTAAATATAGCCTACCATCTTTGTACAAGCCAATGCTCGATATATACAGGGTGGAGACGACAATGCGACAATAAATTTAACTGTATGTAACTCATGACGATCCCAGTCTGCATACAAAAATTCAATCGAAAATTACTGGATATTTTCGATTGAATTTTGTATGCAGATTATTCACAGGACGTTATTTTTCATTTTTAGCATTTTCTACATAGTGTAGATAATAGGCTACCACCAACAGGTTAACGAATCCCGCATCGGTATAAATGTTAAACACATGTTGCCAACTCGCTACTTCAAAAACCTTGGCTAAAATTGTCGTATTGTCGTCTCCACCTTGTATACCTAAAAGTAGTAGTAAAGTAGTAGTAGTAGTTTTTACCTGAACAAGCAATTGCTAATTCCCCGATTTATGTACATTTGCTGACTAGGCTATTAAGCACGCCACAAATCACCTACTTCAGGTATTATTTATGTCAGATATGTCAGGATTTATTCCATTACGCTCGTACATCATGTGGGCAGACGATGGGTTTCGTACTATGGAAACACACTGGGTTTGATACACTGTTTCTAGCAAACCTAACCAATTGCTTGAGATTACAACTTAACACAACAGCACGGGGCACAATGAATCGGGTCCAGTTCCAAGACGTCTCAACTCCGCCACGATCAGACATTGACTGTCCCTTGCCTCGAGTTGGACATCAGGGCTCTGTAGAAGCATGCTGTGTGATGAGTAGACGGGTAAGTAGGTCGGGTGATGTCACCACTGCACACAGGCGCGCTTTCCAATTCGTTTTATGCCCGTACTAACGACCGGATCCGACATATATTTTAATATTTTACCTAATAAATTGTCAATCATTTATTAGGTACATATCCCTTGTGATTCGTCCATCTACAGACTACATCTCAGTGTGCGGAGCTACTGCCCCTACAATCTTAAGATCACGTAATATTGCATCTATATTCTTTCAAATATATAAAAATCATTCAGTCCTTCATAATAGTTTCATATTTTTACTTTTACTTGTTTTTTACTTGTTTCTTCTATCTTAGGAAATTCAGAAAAATCTTATCCTTACTCGTTACGAGTACAATAGAGAATATAATTATTCTAACATTTTTATTGTGGTATATTATGTTGTAGAATAAAGAATAAAAACTGAAGCAAAAATATCCCAGTAATAAGCGCAAATATTATAAGGCTTTCTTGAAATCTGATAACAATATTCATAAAGAAGTTAGTCTGAATTTACTTTCCAATATTATATTAAATATTTTCCTTAGTACTGCTTCAATGAGGGGGTTTAAGTAAAATATTGCGTAGGTAAATGAAAAAGCTTATTTGAAAGGTTTCAAGTGGGCTGGCTACAACACTGAAAGGGATTTAACATCCAAACACAAAACTCCTTTCAAGTTTTGAAACCTTAACTTTGGGATCTAAATAAACAGTGTGTTAGTAAATAAGATGTTTTCCACTCCCCCGATATTTATAATACTTTTTCTACGAAAAGGTAACATGAAGTGAAAGCTCGGGAACATATACGCAAGAAGTTGGCAGATTCGTCTCAGAACTGAGTTGTTGTAGTTTTTCTTGTTTATCTCTCTTAACTTTATAAAGTTTATTATATGTATGTATATAAGTATATATTCCTATATGTTTTAAATTAAAATATTTTCTAGTCTTTTTTTCTGTTATTGCACCTACTATTTATTGTCTCTGCATCACCCTAAAGTAGACTGGTAGAAAATGCCTATGGCATTAAGTCCGCCGTTGTGCAGCCTTGTAACTTGTGCATAAAGTTTTAATAAATAAATAATAAATAAATAAAAGTGTCTGACTTTGCTAAATTGCTGGGTTTTCAGGATGTTGAATTGGGTGTTCGTGAACTCACACCTAAGACAACCGCGTCTTTTGACACAAATAATGGCAACTTAGTATTTAGGAGGGCTTCTATCACAAATGAACCAATAGCAACCTTAGATTAATAAATAAGATGGTATGGTTGCAAATGGGTTGTTGAGGTCAGATAAGAAGCTAGTCAACCAACCCTTTGGTGCAATGCACCAAGCATTGCAGCAAGCATCTAACTGGGTGCAATTAGAATACCAGTATTTTAATTGCACCCAGTTAGCACTGGAAACCGCCAATAACGTATTCGGGAAAAGGTTAGATCGAAGAAAGCAACGGTGAAGTGTAATGTAGTGAGATACATATATATGTATATTAAACTCATGGTTTTTTATCATGGGTACAGGGAGAGACAAGAGAACACCACCAGCTACAATTCTAACATACTCCTTTCGCCTTGTCCACGCTCATACGCCTGGTCATAAGCGCAAGCCGGTTGAGAGTTCGACACACCAGACCTTTGGAGAACCTCACCAATAAGGTCCAGTGTATGTCCTTCCAGGGCGTCCCCTCCCGGCAATGCCACTCACATATTTCTTGTAAATACCTTTTGTAACTTACTACGTACTTTGGTAAGCGCACTAGAAAATATGTAGTACCGACATTAGTGAATGAGCTACCCCCACAGTTGATATCGCAAGTCAAATCAACCCACCAACTTAAAAAGGTTCTTAAAAAAACACTATCTCTCTTTGTGTCCATAGCTAGTTTTGCATCAATCATACAGGTTGTAAACAGACCCTTCACATGTCCGTCAACCAAGTATTCTGTACATCAAACTAAGTAACTTTACGCAAAAATTATTGCTGAGAATCGACTTTTTTTTTGGGATGAAAAATCACGTGATGCGGTAGACCTCGAAGGAAAGCACTCAAAGCATTGTGCAAATGGATGGATTGAATAGTATGGGGGTCGTGGAGATGTGTAAAGAAAAAATTTTACATTAAAAACATGTATTTAAAAAAAAACTTGTGAAACAGTTGGAACTTTGACCCCCAATATCTCCGTAACTAGAAGGTTCCCAGGTATGGTCTAGAACAAAAAAATGATCGCAAAGACGGGGAGAACAAATGCGTTTCGGATATATTAAGGGTCTATTTACACCCTTTATATGGAATGTGAGAATGTAATCTGTAAATTCACTTTCTTTTTTAATACCTTAGTTTAGTTATTCTATAAAAAAAAAGAATTGCGAAACGAGAACAACTGCCGACAAACTGTCTTGCAGTTTGGTAGACTTTTTTTTTGTTACTGTATTACAGATTTTGGATAAATAAATTTAAAAAAAAAACTCGCCTTTCACTCATCCTCTCAACATGAGCCAACCATCTAAGCATACTCTTTTCAACATCTTCTTCTAAACCGCAACGTTCTTGTGGTGAGACAATGGTGATGAATGGCTCGGTTGATACTTACTTCTTTTGGAACATAACGATCGGGTCTTTCTCCAGGTCGGACATGTCGACGGAGGCGCCCTTTTCGAACACGTCCTTGTGCTTGCGCACCATGAGCCAGCCGATGTGCGAGAAGAAGAAGCCGCGCTTCGCGTTGTGAGGGTCCGCGTCCGTCTCCGTGAACTTGTGGTGGACTCTGTGCGGGGGAAACTTTCATTACTTACAAAATACGCCAAGTAACTTTATGTAAACACTGCGCGTTATATAAAACACAAAAAAATGCTCGATGTTTATTTACAACCAACGAATGGAGTCGAAGGAGCCTAGAATGAGCACATGCTCGTTTGGTTTAAACCTTTTAAACGCATCTCAAAATTATAGTCTAAAAGTAAGCAATTTAAAGCTTAGTTAAGCTTGTTTCATTTTGGTTCTTGTCTGATACAACTGCTACAGACTTCCTAAGACCCATCACGTGCAGATGATCTGTATCTATCCTTAAAATCAACGTGCGAGAGGCAGTGGGCTTCAACCAACGGATTGGCTGTTTCATTATTGGTATTTCAGAAAAGGGTTAATTTATCGGAGATAATGGATTCTAAGTCACAAAATACCCAGACCTCTTCAAGATGCATCTCCGAGCCACTCCTGTTTCCCAAAATCGAATGTCTGCTAAATGACCTTCATCAATTAAACATTACCAAAAGCTACCTAGATTTACATAGCCAGCCTAGAGATCATACAAAAAAAGATCATCTGGAACTCCTCTTGGCAATTTCTTTAGGCTTTTTGTAAATAGCTCTTTACCACGTCTGAGAAATTGAATTTATTTACCTTTTTAGAATAGATGTTTGATTCGAGTCTGAAAACATAGGCAGAAATGTGAATGTATACCATACCTACTGGGATATAATATACCGATAAGTCGTTTTTGTTATTGTGTAAAGACTTGCTAAGTACCTACCACCAATTATTTTGTATTATTTTAAGTAAGTACTTAGTATGTAGATAGGGTAATTCTATGAGACATTAACCAAAAAAATACGTACTTTGTAAAAAACTTGGTGTTTATTTAAATCACAGTTTCCCAGTTGTTTTCCATGAACAGATGCATAACTTGCATACAAAGCTAACATAATCGTAGAGAACACTAACGTGATATTATAACATTGTAATTAAAATGTTCAACTGTGCGTTACAAATCTGTTTACTGACGTCAATGATTCCCTGTTGTATTCTTCGTAATGATGTTACTACAGTCCATTCACAGCTCTTTTTCCTCAGACAAGTTGCTGCAGTCCAACCTCAAAAAACGAAAATAAAGATCACTGTGATTTTGACAGCGATGCAAAGGCAGAGGCCTCTGATTTTTCGAATTCATGAGCGTATTGTATAATTATCACTTGCTTCGGTGAAGGAAAATATCGTGAGGAAACCAGCATGCCTGAGAGATAGTTCTCGACGGCATGTAAAGCCGAGTCAGAGGCCCATGGGCGGCATAAAAACCACACTATAAAGAAGAAGAATAATTTTGAGAAAACTGTAATCATCTGAATAACCGACTGGTAAAACAAGGGCTTACACTCTTTTCAGCATATCCTGGGACGTTGTAAATAAAATACCTATAGCAACTCCTTAAATAATATTTGAGGGACTTCGGGCTTGAAAAATCGAAAAAAAAGACGCATTCATTTGTTTCCCGACACCGTTCAATCCTTGTTTTCATTGAAAAATTGTGGGTTTAAATAAAACATAATGTATGTAACATTATGTTTTATTTAAACCCACAATTTGAACCCTTCATTCTTTCCACGGAATCACATTCACAGTTTTTCGTTTAGGATTGCAAGTATACGTATTTTCTACTTCCAACAAGACACACGTGAGTGAAACCGTAAATACTGTTGTTTACAATGTGGTGCAAAGTTTCGATCAACGTAAAGATACAAAATATTATCGACATATCCGGCAAAGCGCTGAAGTTACATCACTAATAGTATTTATAGATACGGTCTATGTGTGTGCAAGCAATTAGTGACCGCTGGTGAACCGTTCGTATTTACTGTTGTCAAATAAGTATCAATACACTATTGATATTATAAACAAACCTAACAAGCGCCGAATTTTCATGGCACCAAATAAATACGGGGGCGCAACCAAAGTCCAGGCGCAAAAAAACATATTAGTGCTAATTTGTGAACTTGAACGAAGAGTCACGAATTTGTGTATTATGAGACATAATATTGATATCTTCGAGGTGGCAACAACAAAGTCATTCTTCTTTCCTGAATGTTTTTTGGAACCAATGATATTGTCAATGTTCTTTACCTTAAATATTTGGCACGAGGCAAAAGTCTACTTGGTATCCGAGGTAAATAGGGAAAACGATCTAGAAGCTAATTTATTTGATACACAGATATTTCTTTACCAAATGAATAAAGATAATAATTTATAAGTAAACTATCGAGAAGATCCATACTTTGCACTGTTTTGACAAAACATCACGATTTCAATATTATAAATTAATAATAATGTATTTAATACACAAACTTTCCGGAATAAATTTTCTTAATTATGGTTAAAATCACATCAAAAGCCGTTGCTTAGTTACGAAGCAAAATGCCGTCAAACAAACGGACACGAAGAGCCGTTTGTGTGTGATAATTTGTATAGATTATACTTATTTCAGTCTCTCGAAAGAGTGTTTAGACTGTAGTTAAAAATAGGAAGTAATGTAGTGACTGACCTGTGATCTCGCACCCATTCATAGATGTGGTTCTGAAAGGCCATCGTCTGCATGAAAGCTAAGAACAGCCGCAGAGGCCATCGCGCCTTATAGGAGCGATGCGCCCAGAGTCTGTGGGCTCCAGCCGTCACGCCCATACCTGACATGATGGCGAAGCTAACACCTGGAAGCAAAAATACATAATGAAATCACCATATCTGCTTGTTTTTTTCTCGTATCTGGTACAAGAATAGCTCTTGCCGTGGACAAATCTTAGCCAGTCAACAAAATATTGTTCTTTGCATGGTAGGTTGGGTAGTAAATTCCAGACACCTCTCGATATTGTACAGACACCAGCACATCAAGCTACTACAATCTGTGAAATTTCTTTAATAGATTTTCAACTTTATCGCTAAAGCATTTTTTGACAAGGAGATAGTACAGAACATAGAATCACATTTGGCATACAATGTGGCCCACAAAGGCGTTCTTTTTTTTGTGAAAGGCATCTCGCAGTTTAACCAGGAGGTTGTCGTCTGCTTAGCCGGACTATCCTCTGGGTGCCTTGAGTGTAAGGCCTCTAGCCAGGGCAACCTCATAAAGGGTAATGCACCTTTAGTGCGAACGATATGTAAGTACATTATATGGCCTATATTATGTATTATTATATCAGTATTAATATTAAACAGAAGTCCAAGTTACACCAATTAATTCAACTCACTGAGTTGTTAGGAAGCTTATCGCCTAGCTAGAATGTTAATTTAATGTGAGTTTTTCCAACAGGATTTATTCAGTGGCAGTCTGAAATCTGGATTAATGCCCAATTTAATTTAAGTCAATTGAAAATTAATGTTAATGGAAAAGCCTATCCAAAACACTTACTGGAAAGCCCTTTGGGCAGATCCCTTGTCACATTATATTATTCAGAGTGCCATGATAAAATAAATTAAATGTCTTGGGCGCTCGAAGGATCACTGAAGTCACAATAAACAAGCTTTCCTCGTACTGTGTTTTATGAAAACCACTTTACTGTGCAATGGGGTAAAACAAGTGTCGTGCAGTGAATTTGAGCAGGCAGCTACTAGGGTTTCCTCCGTGCCTCGGAAAGCACGTTAAGCCGTTGGTCCCGGCTGTCATTTGTAGATCTTTGACAGTCGTTAGGTAGTCAGTGGCCCAAAAAGTCTGACAACCAGTCTTACCAAGGGGTATCGTATTACCCAGTACTAACTGGTTATGGAGGTCAGATAGGCAGTCGCTCCATGTAAAATACGGGTATTGAGCTGCATCCGGTTAGACTGGAAGCCGACCCCAATATAGTTGGGATCAGGCTAGGCAGATGATGAGTTTACTAGGGTTATCTAGATATAATTTATGAATTATCTAGTGAAAAGCCTCGTTGGTCGTCCCAAACATATTGTATACCTAGTTCCCGGGTCAATATTGTTTTTTTTTTTTTCAGTAGCAGTTATTTCTCTGTAGCAGGAAGGAGTCTGGATTTGTGCTGGGTTGATGGCAATGGGCTTACTCCCAAGTAGTACTTTAACATAACTGGGAAAATGAACACAAAGAGTTTATATCACTGCACCTCTGCTGCAACCTTTTGGGGATTGCAGGCATGATGTTACGTTTCATTAAGAACAAGCACTTACCAAATAAAACTGTCCACAATTTGACTTTTCCAGTGAACATTAAGTAGAATCCGTATAGGGCAGCCGCGTGCAGGTACACAAACGCAAGCACGTTTCTCCATACCACTTGCCATCTGCAATTAACAAGATTGCCATAAGTAAAACAGTTGCTGTTTTAATTGCTTATAATAATTAGATAGTAACGGGCATGACCTGCAAACTCAATCAAGTAATTGTTTTGTATTACCGTTGCTTCTGTTTCCTTCTAAGTTTTTTATAGTGATCTTTCATTTGAACCCCCGACGCGAAAAGCGGGATGATATAAGTTTGACCGCAATGTGTGTGTGTCTGTCTCTGGCACTGTAGCTCTTATACGAGTGAACCGATTTGAATGCAGTTTCTTTTATTTGAAAGCTAGTTTCTTGGCGATGGTTCTTAGATACGTTTTATAAAAATCGGTGCTGCCATTTACTAGTTATGGGGGATGAAAGTGGGTATGAAAAATCGAATATTTTCAAATATACCCAAATGAAACCGAATGATGTGTATGCCATTTTATTGACTTTTCAAATGTTTGTTCGCTTTTCATTGTTGCGATGGGGGTATTTAAATTTTAAATTTAATTTTTTGTTATGACTATGGTTAGTTTGTGCGTACTGGTAAATATTTATATCTGGCCTGAAAATGCTTTAAATGGTTAATAAGGGTGCTGTTCTGCATAATATAAAATGTAACCTACTTATCTTGAATTCTATGCATGACAAATACCTACCATACTTACGAATTACTGTTTTATTTAATTGGTACATGGGCATAGTTTGCATGAGCTGTAACAGAGAGTTTCAAAGAATTTGCTTAGCGACCACAAACTATTTATACAAGCTCATCTCTAAATACCTACCTAGTGCTTCTAAAATACTGACTTATTTATAAAACACTGTAGTTTAATAACGTCACAGTGCCCAAAACATTAAGAAATTGATTCTCTGACCACTGTGTATCGTTCCGTACTTTCTGTCTATCACCATAAGAAAAATCGCGTGAGTTTGTACACTGACCGAATGTATCGACCACAAGATTAATGTCGAACATTCACTTTTCAATATTGATGTTGACCAGACACAGAAAAAGTCCGTCAATATTTAGTTTTCTACTTAACGGAACTAAACACCACTAATTAAGTATTCTGTGAGGACAACAAATCTTTAAAATACAATTAAAGTTTAATTTAATTTCATGTGTATATAATTTTTAATGTTTTATTTGTGTGATTTTATTAAAATAAATGGTAATGGTGTAAATTAACTTAATAAATGAATTTATGATTCAAAAAGTGTCTATTTTATTAACGTTGTTGGTTTTCATAAGATTTAATACGAATTCCCACAGAAAAAGAACTTTTTGTCGTTGTGGGGTCGATGCATTTTTCATTGCTGGTATTTTCGGTTGTTTCCTGAAGCGAGATAATATTATGTATGCAAAATATTCGGCTCGTTCAAATTCTTACAATTCGCTTGGACGTGAGAGTCCTGTGTGAATGTGATATTGAGTTTCAAACAAACTAGCAACAAAAGCCTCCAGCTGTTTTTAATGTGGGAAATATTTGGTTCGCCTGTACATACAAAATACAGGGTATAAACAGACCCTTCACATATCCGTCAACCAAGCATTCTGTACATCATACTAAGTAACTTTACGCAAAATTTATTGCTGGGAATCGACTTTTTTTTTTTTGGGGTTATAAATCACGTTTTAAGGTAGGACTCGATGGAAAGCACTCAAAGCATTGTGCTGATATATGGATTGAATAGTACGGGGGTCGTGGGGTGTGTAAAGTAAAAATCTTACATTAAAAACATGTATTAAAAAACAACCTATGAAAAAGTTGGAACTTTGACCCCAAATATCTCCGTAACTAGAAGGTTTCCAGGTATGGTCTAGAACAAAACAATGATCGCAAAGACTGGGAGAACAAGTGCCTTTAATTTGTGTTAAGGGTCTATTTACACCCTTTATACAGTCGAAGTGACGACATTAATCTAATCCTTACCACTGTCTTTTAGTTTAATTCATTTTGTTTTATTTATCTATTGTTTAGCTATTTGTGAAAACCTGTAATTGACCTTATTGTTGTTATTAACGAAACTATTGTGTCTGCCTAGCTGTATGTTTTCCGAAAATAAAAAAAAATACAACTTTATTGGTAGTAGTAGGTTCTACATTAGCCCCAAACTAGGCAAAGCCTGTACCTCCACATGTATAAGCTCTAAGTTGCGTATAAGTGTGTGGGCTTCTACATCAATAATTCAGTACAATCAGCTTGCTATCTCTTTGGGAGGAAAAGGGGTGCTTTCACACAAGTGTTCCCAAATATACTTGAAACTACTAGTACAACTAATACTCCGCCTTTGAAGCGACATAAAGCCAAAAGCTGAAAAGCAGCAATTTATAAAGAGAAATAATTCTGAAGGACGACTTATAAGTTCCATTTAACTGGAAAATATTTATTGGTAATTATTTCTTATTTCTCTCACTTTGAAGTAGTTCACGATTCTGGGAAACGAATGAATCAACCTTTTGAAACTTTAATACCTTGGCAATGCCCAAACTACTTCAAGTCTAGGTATATATATCAATAAATTTTCATGTGACAGTGTGTGTCGTTCCAATGAAAGTCAAAATCCCTATAAGAACTGTTATGGTCACATAAAAAAAACTACAAAAAACTAATTACAATAAAGCAAAGAACCTAATAATAACAAGCATAATAACAATGGAAACAGGCTAACGCCTTGGTCTTGTTGTCAACCTCAATAAAAATAAGGAATAAAGAAAAACTTTGATACCAATATTTTGTTTGTTTCAGTTTTTTTTTTCTTCGGATGGGGAATCATCATATGAGCCCCCCCCCCCCACTCTGGGTGGAGCGGAAGGGAGTGTCAGACTTCTACTGACTAAAACCCATCCATGTCCATGTTTGTCTCGGTGCGGTTAATGTATTTTTTCCACAGAGGTAAAAGTTAATGGTGTTAATAAAAAAGTAATAGATGTAGTTTTGGACTTATTTAAAAAAGGAAGGCCCCAGATCAGTGGCTATATCCCGTTTAGTAACTTTCCTGATTCACCAACTAAACAAAAGAAAGGCCGGAACAAAAAAGTGCCTTTTCGTAACTATTTTAATCTTCATACATTGAGTCCCGTTTCGCCAAATAGGTCTAAATTTCACTGTTTTTTGTTTGGATTGACAAAAGCTACACCGAAATTCGAGACCGAAACCTAGTACTTGTTGTAGGAAAATGAAACTAGGCCAATCTTGACACAAACATGACCTTTAACTGCCTATTGTTTTCATAGCTAGTTAAACATCTTTTGTGTGCTATTTGTAGGGTCTGTTTCAATATAATACTACTTTAGCTGTTCGCAAATAAGGCCTTTTGTCATTTCTCTTCAAAATTAAATGAAAGTATTAAATTTACATTCAAAATATCTGGACCGAGAAGCATTGTTAAAATTCTGGCAAAAATGGCACATATGATTTCTGAAAATTATTCCAGTGGCATTTCAACAATACGTTTTATTTGATTACACAACGAAACTACAGTTGGTGCTGACATGGTGTTCGGACCAAATTTTTATCACGATATTATGCAAACAGGTAAAAAATCAAATAAAATCCATATACGAGTATCACAGTATTTTTGCACGGAATAATATGTACCTACTGATTATAGTCGTGTGGTAATTAGTTTACTTTACTATTTAATACAGATATACGAAATTGATTCCTTCATAGTATCATGTTGGCTAGATGCTAATTTGTAAAACTAAGTATTTATTTTATATATTTCCTCGCTGAAACTTAGTGATTATATAAGCAGTTTGTGCTAATTCTATTTCAAACAAAGCTACCAACTAAAAATAAACTAAATTCGATGAACTTTGAATGATTAAAAACTTGGAAGGGACACCGACGCGAATACAGTTACCACGTATTCAGTACATCATTTACACATAGTTTTCCATTGAAAAATTTATATGGAATCCCACAAGAAATTTTTAAAAATTTATATGTTGAAGGGTCATTTATACGGGGTTGAAGGGAGCCCTCCCTTCAAACCCGTGTAAATGACCAAGCTAAAATTATTTGTATTAAATTATGCCAAATAGTAGACATTAGCATTATTTAGTATCTAGTTTATCTTTTCTTTTGAAGACGTTTGCGGTGCTTTTTCTCAATGTCATACCTAATGAGTAGCACAGCTAAACTACTCCCACTGCTAGGATAACTCTCTGTGAGGCAGTGGGCTGTGATCCACTACGTGTTTATTGTGTAATTGATAGATACCTACCACCTAACCTATTTAGTCGGAGTGCTCTATATATTACGCAACCATCTTGGCACTCGGCAATAATCTTGCACATCTTGTCATGGTTCTAACCTACCTAAAGTTAGAACCATGACCAACCATGTCCCTAATAGGAAATTACCTCAGTTTCAATTATATTGAAATTAGAATCAGATTGAAAACTTGGTTTGTGGCTAAACCTAGTTCTTACCGGCTATTCTTAAGTTTTTTTCCACACCCATCTTTTTGTAGCTTTATGAAGTAATACTTACTCGTAATCTCTGTTCTTATTCTTGACCGGCTCAGCATATCTGATGTCATCGTCTTGCAGTTTGCTGGTGAGCATCGTGTTGGCCAGGAGCAGGGGGGCGCTGGACATCGCGGCCATTCCTCCTCGCAGCCTGAGGATCAAAGAGATAAGGTTATATAGCTATTTAGAAACGCTCTGAACTTGAACGAGAACTTAGACTGCGATGTATGTGCATGCCTTACCTAGACCTAACTAATTATTTAGTGCTCAGTTTGAGCTTTCTTTCTACACCACTACGACTAGGAGGATATCGAGGAATACGTGCGTCAGAAGACCAAGTACGTGGTGAGAGTGCAGCTCTTGGAGTCGCGCCGCAACGTCAGTTTAGGCTTTTGTGGTGCGAATGACAACCGTGTTATCGGCACCTCATCTTAGAAGAGGACTTTTGGCCGCAGGGAGTGGCGTGGGCAAGTGCCACATGAACGCACAGTAACATAGTGCACAAGTGAAGTGTTACTAACGTAGTTATAAGGTACTTTTTACTAACACAATTAGTATTTTATCATAAATGTATGTTAGCCTGTAATGTATATATCTATGGGCCAAAGTTGCCTGGAAATGAATGGAAAATTCTTGTTGATAGAAACAGGAATAATTAATTTTTGGTTCTATGCGTGAAAGAAGTTTGATTAAGCCTTATCTAAATCTAAGTAAAGTCAACTGAACCTTGCTTTTCTAGCGATAACAATGATAAAGTCACAGCATACCACGTGTTTTGTAATTATGTAAAAGTTCGATTTAAGTCGAGCCCGATTGTTGCACGTCAGCAATTGACCGGTCAGAAATCCAGACCCTGGTAAATGTTTTCAAAATCCTGATATGGGAATGTAGTACTTAATAAACACTACCAGAACTTGATCCAAGACCTCCCGATTTTAGCAGTGGCGCTTGCGATCACTAGGCCAATTTAGGCTATTCTTTAAATAATATTTTTTAAATAAAGCAATTTTACTTTTTTTTTATTGTAATTTTTTTTTTTACGTGGATTTCATAATTAAATTGTGCTTTGTTATTATAACAATATTCAACGTCTAGTAATGGCCGTGTACAGGCGAAATATATATTTTTATTTCAAATTAGATAATATTAAGTTACTAGGTGTAGGTATTTATCAATAATTTTTGTACGTTTCACCTGAACATGAGACCTTGTGAAACCGTAATCACATGAATTATTTCGCACACATTACATACATATATAAATATTTAATCATTTACTTAGAATAGTCCTGTTATATAAAATCTCAAGTTTAAAATCGTGCTAATTAGATTATTTACAGTCAAAGTCAAATTGTTAACCTTCATAATATTAATATCTTATTTAAAAAATTGAGACACAGGTGTTAAGCGCAGGACACACCGCCAGCAATTGGGCGGACGAGGAACGCGGGCGGGCATCGTTTCATCAATTTTCATACTTTGTTTCACACCGCGAACTATCGAGCTAAGCTTTGTCAAATTGTCAGCGATACAAACGATGCGAACGAAAATTCCGACGATGCCAGCGGTGCTATTCGTTCACTTCGCCCGCGTCGCCCGTTGCGAGACGGAATGGTTTCCATCGCCTCGCTTCGCCCGCCAGCTAGCTCGCTCGCTAGCTGGCGGTATGGCCTGCGCTTTAATGTACTTTTGGACTGCAAAATATGCTTGAAGTGATGTAATTCTTTTTAAATGACTGTGGTCAAGTAATTCAAGTATGTACTTTATTTTGCACCATGGTTTATAGAGAGTTCGACGAAGCCGTTAGGTGTTCTCAAGTGTTCCAACGCATTATCGAGTAAGAGCTTATAGAAAGTGGCGTTATTTTTTATTGAACATCTCATTATTGAGATGGCGTCTCAGAAATCGAACGCACAGCCATTAAATCATTCCATATGACTTATTCCGGTATAACTGTGTTAATGTCCTTATTTTCGACTCGCACGTGTCGGAACGGTCCAGTTTCTGAGCAGGAAAATCATTCTACTGGTCTAATAACGCCGAGATGTATCTATTAGTAAGTAACTACATCTTCCGCTAGATATAATAGTGGTTATGTAGGACATTAAAACTTTTATAATGTAAAACAGAATCCCATTGATTTATGACTACCGATTTCGGTGATTAGACTGGCATAACTTACTAGAATCTGGACAGCATATTAACATGTTTTAGAAAATCCTTTGTGGGTACCGACAATGCATGCTTTTCCCCTATTGTTTACCTTGAAAGGTAGAGTACGAGTATAGGAGGAAATTCAAAACACCTCTGCCGTTAATATAAGACGGTTTGTATGTTATTAAGTTAGTCATTTCCCTTGTGAAAAGGACTAGCTAAACGCACGGGCGCACGATCAGTTTAAACGCGCCGACCTTGGCACAGGTCGGGAAATCGCTGCATTAGCCTTGCCAGGTCATTATTATGTTTGAGTTATAACCGCGAATTAATGTAAAATACTCACGATGATATAATAACTTAAGGTACTGAGTTGAATGGTAAAACAATGTCTACGATTTTCACGTAATAAGAGACACTTGTGTTATAATAACAATTAGTGCATACTTCACGCTTCTTGGAGAGAACAAATGTGGCGACGATATGATGTTTACGTGTATTGTCGGAACAGAGTTAATTCTAACATTCTTGTTTGGTCTGGTGACGAGTGGTTTATTTTAACAACATGCATAAAAGTGGGTAGTTACGAGGCAGATTCAAAAATGTATTCAACCTCGATATGTATTAAAATTATTATATATTTGTATTTAAAATGTTTGTTTAAAACCTATCGGGATTTATGTATACAGTATGTTCCAATCTATTTTTACAAGTTTTTTTTCAACAAAATCTGGGTTGGCTTTCGGCACCTATAACTAGTTTTTAGATAGATTTTTACAGGATTATTACGAATCACAAACTGCAGCGAAAAATATCTATTCAAATAAATAAAATTGTTGTGATTTAAAAATAACAGCTTTTTACTGAATGCATATGAAAGTATATACGGTACTATTCCGGCTGATCTTCGTAACGGCTGGACCGATTTTGACGGGACTTTTACTGGCAGATAGCTGATAAGAAGTAGCTAAAGCTATATATTAAAACCCATGAAATTGAATATTTATAATAATTTCACGTGGACGTAGGTCACGGGCAACAGCTAGTATTGTAATAATAGTATACCTTCTCCGCACATCACCACGCAAAAACGTCAAGCTAGTTTTCCTCGTAGGGTACTACGGAACACCCACATTTCGCTAGTTATATTTAAGTCCCATGTACCAAACATAGGACTAGCCTATAGTTTTAAATCGGGTATAAAGAAAGAAAGTTAAATAATAAAAGCCGCTTGGGTCGATCTTAAGGTTAAGCCGCTTGGATCGATCTTAAGGTTAAGCCGCGCTTGCCTTGGTTGATCCATGGATGGGTGACCGCCCATTACATACCGAGTTTCCTCCGTGCCTCGGAAAGCACGTTAAGCCGTTGGTCCCGGCTGTCATTTGTAAATCTTTGACAGTCGTTACAGGTAGTCAGTGGCCCGAAAGTCTTACAACCAGTCTTACCAAGGGGTATCGTATTATCCAGTACGAACTGGGTTGTGGAGGTCAGATATGCAGTCGCTCTATGTAAAATACTGGTTTTCAGCTGCATCCAGTTAGACTGGAAACCGACCCCAACATCGGAATAATCCAACATAATTGGGAAAAGGCTGGGCAGATGATGAGAAAGAAAAAAATACCTGACATTTAAATCAAACCCGCCTTCTTAGCTGTAGCACACTAGCGACAACTAAACCAACAAGGCAGTCCTTTTCCACCCATCAAAATTTATTATTCAATGTCTTCGATTACATTCACTTTCTGTATCTACAATAGTAATAAGTGATTAATGATTACTTTGGCTATGTTCTCCCACGTCCCACTTAAGAATTTCAATGTTATTAGTAGAAGGGTGTCTTCACGAGGTTACACAGCATTATCATTAATTGTTGTTCCTAGCTAGACAATAACATAAGGTACTATACAGGGTGTAAACGGATTCTTCACGAAGCCGTCAACCAAGCATTCTGTACATTAAACTAAGTAACTTTACGCAAAAATTATTGCTGGGAAACGACTTTTTTTTTGGGGTGAAAAATCACGTTTTACGGTAGGACTCAATGTAACGCACTCAAAACATTGTGCTGATGGATGGATTGAATTGTACGGGGGTCGTGGAGGTGTTTAAAGTAAAAATGTTGTATTACAAAAACGTATTAAAAAAAATTGTGAAAAAGTTGGAACTTGCACCCCCAATATCTCCGTAACTAGAAGTTTCCCAGGTATGGTCTAGAACAAATAAATGATTGCAATGGCGGGGAGAACAAGAGCCTTTCGGCTTCACTAAGGGTCTTTTTACACCCTTTATATACCGTAAATCTGTGAATTTGGGGGAATTCGTCTGCGAAATCTACTTATATATATTGTAAATGTAACTAGTTAATAATGATGGTCTGGATTCGAAATAATTAAATTATTGTTTGCCAAATAAATAGTCTCTACTGTTTATCTGACAAACAATTAAATTATTTCGAAGAAAGAAACGACCATTCATTCCGGTATAAATAAGAAGGAAGGTATGTCGGAAAATGGTGATTTTGAGATCCTTAAATCAGAATGAGCAAATTTTCAATGCGATTACGCTCACGAGATTTTTTTAATTCTGCCTTATCGGATTACAGGATGTGGACCATAAAACTGTAAAACCGAGGATGGGTATATGAGTAGAGGAAGACCAAAGAAGCGATGAATGGATTCTGTAAAGAATTATATGCCAAGAAAGGAGGTGTCTGATGAGATGACGAGTAATAGAGAAGTATGGAAGAGGAAGACAGCTATGCCGACCCCAAATTAATTGGGATAAGGGCAAGATAATGACGATGAATGACGACTCAGCAGCGAAAGCTGAAATTCCAATATTTCAAAAACACTTAGGCATTCATTAATGTGTTGCATAGTGTTTGTGAAAACATTATTACAGTGTTATTTATTGACCCTATTATACCTGAAGACCTCGTTAAATGCGTCGATGTAAAGGTGCATGATGACTGGTACGTTCAGTCTGATATGTATGCAAGTATCTATCTATGTATCTATACAACGAAATGAAAGCTTCGCGCGATCTGACTCGAGTCACGTGCACCAGTCTGTGTCCATTCCCCATGTAAGATTAGGTATATCTTTTACTCAAAAGAAGGTCCCTATGTAAGATTTATTGTAAAAGTTGTACAAGTTTCTGCAATAAACTTTTTATTTATTTATTTATTATATACACAACAACACTCCCCCTCCCAAAGTCAAAGAAATTTAATATTCTTTAACTTTTTCTATTCTTTAACTTGTAATTTGGTACACAAAAAGGGTTGGTTTAAGAGATACAAGCGAAAAACTGAAAAAATACAGTTTTTATACCCCCCCCCCCCAGCAGTTAGCACAAATGATTAAATTATGTTTATTTTGCCAATATGAGGCTGGTGTTTGGTACCTGACTAATCTGAGAAGAAACAGCCGAAACAAACTCAGAGGTCATAGTCTCTAGTACTCGGTCAAGGTCCAGACATAATCTTAGTCAATTCACATGAGGACTATGCAGATTAGTGTCTGAGATGGTCTTTTGAAGAAAGAACCACACCGCTTTGTGTGGAACTGTCTAATCAGAGCAAGCATTTGTCAGTTATCGTGTAGCTCGACCAAGGAGCTCACATAGTCATAAGTGCCCATCGAGGCCAATGTGAAATAAAAAAAATTTAGTTTTTTTTTTTTTTTGTGTCTGAAACTTAGGATAGTCTTCCTAGTGTACCCCCAGACAACCTGTTAAAGTTCCATTAACTTCGGAATACTTTCCAGCTACCTCACCTTTTTTCGTCATGTTCACTGGATTATGTGAAAAATGACAAACTTTTCACTAAATCAAAAATGGTTTCATTTAGATTTCAATTCTATGTTTTCATTTAAAATAGATAGGTCACTGAAACTTCTACTACCGATTGTTTTGTCAGTTTCTAAATTAGAATTTTTTACACATTCCAATTTAGAAACAAAAATAAAATTAGTCTGAAATAATAAAATTATTTTGCTACCTATTGTCAAGCATAATAATTATGCTGTTTAGTTCGTTTTTCTAACCGGAACAGTTACAAAATTTAATTCAAGACTTGTGTTTTGAACAAAATAACTTTATTATTTCAGACTGTAATTCTATTTTTTGTTTTTTACACATTAATTTGCTTCACATGTTAATTTAGACTGGCACTTAAATCTGTGGTTATAATACATAGTGATCTCTTCATATGCATGAATACTTAGGTAGGTAACAGTAGCGAAGGGTCAATTTTTGAAAGAGGTAACCCGGTACACATCTTTAATGTGATTATATTATTTGTCTATTAATACTGACTGTGCCATTTTTCAAAGGGAATCCGGTAAGAATAGAGTTGTAAGGATCCTTCGCCACTGGTAGGTAAATGCACTGCCAAGATCAATTAAAACACCAATTATAAATCCAAATATCGGAAATGAATTATGGGAATAATTACCTACTCTAATAAGATGCGTATTTGCAATGTACTTACATAAGCATGGTAAAAGCTGAATTATTGAATTAATAACAAGGGTGTTTTAAAGTCACTGATTATTATTTCCGTCGTAACAATTGTGTACAGAAGACAATCACTCAATTTCATCTCTTGTCTAGTTAGCATGCATCCGACCATGACTGATAGTACCTACGAACGAAGCTGGCTTATTACTGTGCTATCTGTCTGTGATGCGCGAGACTGAACATGCAATTAAGATGTGCTATCTGATACATGTTCTTCAAATTATCGATATGTACTAAATGCGCTGATCAAAAATATTATAGGCGTCACTTTAGAAAGTGCGATCTCAAATAATCATTAAAAGAAAAAAAAAATTACAAACTTTTTTTTTTTTATTTATGCGCCTACAATAACCGCAGAAACAAAGAAGAACAGAGAGGTAGAGAGATAATTTTATATTCTTTTTATTAATTCCAAAAAAAAAAAAAAAACAATGTGTTAGTAGAGAAAAAAAAGGGAAGGTTTTGCTCCATAATTTCAAACATACGAAATAATAAAACGGTACGACTAACTCAAAGAAATCGCCTGGTAGTTGAACTTTAAAGATATTTTCTACTAGAATATCTTCCTCTCATACCTACATAGTTAAATAGTAGTTCCTAAGACATCATAATAATTGCCATTGCGTAATCGTAAACACATAGAGTAACTAATAAGATAAAAAACAGACAATAAGTTTCGTGAGAAGATACCTAAGTACCTACCTAACCTATGTATGTACATAGGTACCGATGCTGTGTTTATTGTGTATGCGGTGTTAATTCCTTATGCATTAACCTTCTAGAAAGATGGACGTTTGTACTCTAACAGTAAATGTTATTCGAAAGTTATATCATTGAGAAAATGAAGGAAAGGTGACAAGAAGTCACTTTCACAACCGCCGTAGGTAGGTATAGCAAGTGGCTTTGAGAGGTGCGTTATGCCATGTGTCAAGCTCTGCACGTTCGTCGCTTGTTGACTAATTACTCAAGAACCGGGCAAGTGGAATCTGGGCACAGTGGGCATGGGCATGCGAGCTCTGGCCAAAATGTAGACTTTGGAAAATACTGTAGCTTTATTATGTCCAAAAGTTGGTCAAAACTCTCAATGCTAAATGATCTCATTTTTTGATGACTTCACGTTGTTATTTTATGTTGTTGATGGTTCTTTTGACTGAATTTGATGTATGTTACAGTTACGTGATTTCGTTTAACTTAACAATACATTGTGAGTCTCCGAGGTCTATTTGTAAAACAAATTACGCATCAGCTTACTGGGTATTTAATCAGCAGACTCCAAAAACCGCAAAACGGATGTTTATCTTTTTCGTGTCTTTTCGGCCTTTGCTTACATCCGTTTTACTTTTAAGGTTTTCAAAACCTTATCTTGTCACGTTATACAAAGTTGACCTTGGCCCATTTACAAATGAAAACACTCCTTTTTAAAAGAACAGCAAACAATTTATAGTCAAAAACATTTTTCCATTTGTGGAAAATGTAATGAAAACCCGATAAATCAGCTGTTTTCTTTGTAAATAGTGGTTATTAGCATTGCAACAGCTGACGGAGGCAAACGGGTTGGTAAGATGCATTCTTGCAATCTTCGGACTCGATATACTAACCGTGCGAAGGGTGAAATGCCAGTATTGGACGGTATATTAGCTCAAAAATGTACATATTTCAGATAATTTACTAACACTGGTATTCATAGTGCTTTGGGAGGAAAATCAGTACCGTTTTTGTGATTGCGTGAGAGTCCTAATTATACACAAACAAACCGTGATCGCTTCTCCTACTTTCTTGCAGTTCAATCATTCAAAATTATTTCATGCATAGTCAAGTAGACAATGTGGCCATTAGTCTATAACAGAAATGACACATAGAAACTATGTCTTTGTATAAACACTCCCATCTGTAAATTCTAAAGCGCATACAATAGATTTCGCATAAGAAAGTTTTACGAATGTCAGTGAGAGAAAGAAGTACACACTTCAAGTCAACGAAAACGGGACACGACATACAGCCGTTGGCAAAATATCGACGGATCACACGTCGCATAATATCTTCACAAAGCTTTGCTAACTTTTACTGACTCTCGAAGAAAAGTAAATAATGGGAACGAAACTTGTTGTGCGCTTGACCCCGAGTTTAACCGAGTACAGTGAATGAGATTGCGTGGGGATCGCCGGACACTTTCACCGGCGCGGGCGCATGCTGCGAGATACTTGCGGAACCGGTGGAGAGTGACCACGTGCACGGCAACCGGCCGGCGAATCACGGCTACGAGAGCTTACGAAGCACTGAAGCTCTCGGCTCGTAAAAAATGGAGATTTGGAGGCTTTAGTTACGTTTTTGAATGGAAAATATCCTACCTCACAGAAAAGTGTAGACTTGACCATTCAGTAGACATTTTTCATGAACAAAAGTTTCTGATAAGTTAAACCGCCTACTAACCTACTTTAGACAAATATGCCGTACATTATGATAAGTAACTTCTAGAATAATTTACTTATTTTATTTCGAGCAATTAAATTTTTATACTACGGTT
Source organism: Noctua comes (assembly GCA_963082995.1). Taxonomy (NCBI): domain Eukaryota; kingdom Metazoa; phylum Arthropoda; class Insecta; order Lepidoptera; family Noctuidae; genus Noctua; species Noctua comes. Next base: position 7,065,507 of record OY720277.1, read on the forward strand.
TTACTGTACATCACGATCGGTCGTAAGATACCTATTACAGATATTCACATTGATCTTTAAAATTTTTCCAGACTTTAAGATATTTTTTAAGTTGATAATTCTTATGTAAACGCAAGCAAGGTTCAATGCTTGTCATCTTCCGTTGTGGTTTTCCTCGTAGGTATCTTCGTAGTTAGCGACTGAGACATTTGTTTCGGTCACTTATTTTTTCTTATTTCCATGAAATTATGCATTTACGGAAGCACATAAACAGTTTGTCAAGCTCTATTTAAAATTAACTAGTGTGTTTTTATTCTACGTTATGAGAACATAAAACTAAGGTACCTACTTCATTATTTTTTTTACTTGGAGTTTGTGATCCAATTGGAAAAATGGTGAAATAAACTGGATGTATTTTAAACTAGTTATCTAAGGAGCCACTAAAGTAAAACTGTTTTTTTTTAGTAATTTATTGTGTTAGCTATTAAATATAATAAAAGAGAAGAAAAAAGAAATAGATATTTTACGGTTTCATGTAAAAAATTGTCGTTTTAATCTAACTGGGTAGATTCAGAAAAAATTTTACCAATTAGGCGCAGCAACGGAACATAAAACAATGTCAATATTGACAAAAGAAATGACTAGGTCATAAAACTGCTATTTTATGGCTTGTTATTTCAACTAATTGACGTGTTTCTGTTAGCTACATCATTCGCTATTGACAAGTGAAAAGCTATTAAATTGTGTAAAGTTCGAAAGTAGAATCAAAATAAACGCCTAATCTGTATGTTACGGAAATTCTGAAAAAAAAAAACAAAAACAAATACACGCATACAATAATGATGTATTTTATTATTATTTCATTTCCACTTAATTTCTATAACGTATTGCTCCAGTGTTGGAATCTCGTTGAATGCATAATTTGAACATGACGTCTTAAATAAAGCTTTTAGTAGGCGTTATGAGATCAAAAATAAATAAAACACAGAAAGATTTCCTCACTAATTTCAGTACCTTAAAACCTAGTTCGCAGCTTTTTTGCGGCTCGAACGAACATCACTTTTACTATGTGAAGTAGCCGAACTTCAATCGTAACTTCGTAATCGGAAGTGGGACAAAGTCAGCTGACCTTGATAGTTACCTCAATCTTAAAAACCGTAGTAGGTACGGGTTTTTACCGTTTACCGTTAATGACACTTGTAGCATTAATTTATATCTCGACAATAGCCGAGTTACTGTATTTACTTCGAAATTATGGTTGTGTAAAACAGCATCATAACATAGATCAAGATGGCGTAGTAAATTGAATCATTCTTCTCTCGCTAGCGTTGAAATTTTCAAAGCTTGTCTCACATTCCGCTTTTCTATGCATGCATATTAAATAATTCGATACTGTTCTAAATTATCAAACGTGTTTGACTACATAACATAAATAAAAACGTAAGTTAAAGTTCCAGAGAAAAATGTAAACTTACTTTTTCTTTTTATCTCAAATGATGAGTGGGATTTCTGTTAGAAATATTCCGAAATTTCGTTAATGAATACCGACAATCATTAATGTAAAGTCGTTTGATACATTATGTATATGTAATAACAGTAGCTTGTACCTACTCCTTGATAACTAGATACATAAGTACAGCAGATTAGAAACGCTAAAGATTCCTTGAACAACGTTTAAATTTCGAACTAATTATCTACTAGAACCGTTACACGTGTAGTAAAACTTTACTTTTTTTTTTAAATTTACGACATCACTATTTTATATTTTTACACTAAATAGAATAATACTAAATAATTAAAGTTTCTTTTTGCCTTTTCCTTTGTAGAGCCTATCTGTCATGATTATGATTATAAAATCGTAAGCACTTTTTATTTTATAATTGTTAATAAAAGAGAAAGTTCTACTAGACAACGTTATTAATCTCACTCATTAAAGTAGCTTAAAGGCACTTAAAGACTAATGAGATTTCTATTACACGTATGGGAATATAGTATAGACTTAATGATTTAATTATTATTCATATAAGTTTGGATGATTAATTATTAATTAAAATGAACCAAATAACCTTGTATGATGCACAAAAATACCGATCGGCAAATAAAAGTGGGTTTCTTCGATGTTTTAATTCATTACGATTAGTAATACCCTACAATTTATACATACGTGTGTAAGATTTGGAAACAATTGGTCAAGTATTCGACGAGTTATTAAGCAATAAACAAATGAACCAACTGCAGTCTGTGCATTTTCGCAGTCACAGTATAATTTAAAAAACAGATAACACTTACACTTTTGTTAGAAGTTTTTATGGAAGTGGTTAGATTAGAAATATATACATTTTTAATCAATTAAAATGATGTTTTTATGAAAAGGTATTTTATTTGTATTTTGATGGATCTACCATGTTTTATCTTTGCATCTGGCAGAAAATACCCATGACGTGTATTCCGCTACTGTGCTATATTGTTGTGCAAATGATCACTGAGCAATTATAAGTAAATAATCACTTCATTACTGTCAGCTAGTGAAGAATAAATTTAATGCTTATGAGTGTGTGGTTTTCTTTATTTATTAAGAAAACAGCAATTGTGTTTATGGCCTAAACGTTTAAGGGTTTAAGTTTGTTTCCGAACACACAGTTTACAACTGGCGTGGCCTACAAACTGCTGCTCGTAAAGTTTATTCAAGCAACACAAAGAGGTCGTACCGATGCACTGTTTAGCAACTTTGCTTACATACAATGCTTGGAAATAACTAGAATATTTTACATGGTAAACTTATTTGTTTTAACTTTAATGACATCAATATTAGTAGAAAATATAGAAAAGCAAATGAATTTGTTTAGTTTCAGAGTTTTACTATTTTTAAGACGGACCAAAAGTATCGACAACATCACAGCACTGAGTTATCAATGTATTTTTTTCTAAAGTATAATTTCAACAGTATGTTTTATTAATTATTCCCTCCTTCTTGTCGATAGACTCAAATAATACCCGACCAGTATATTGCCACCAGCACAGCTCTGTCGTTGGCTTCGTTTAAATCCTGGAAGGTGCAGCTGGCTGTGCAGGATGGGCAAGAGAGGAGGTGGGGCATATCCTATAAAGCAATTATGAAATTATTCCCTTAAATATATTTGATCCGCCCACAGACTTTTACTCCCACTGTAAAGACAACACCTACACTGATGCCCTTAATAAAGTTAATCCTATTAATATTATATATGCGAAGTTTGTGACGATGTATAGATGTCTGGATGTTTGTTACTCTTTCACGAAAAAACTGACCGGATTTGGATGAAATTTGACACACAAATAGTTTATAACCAGGATTAACACATAGGATACTTTTTATCCCGGTAGTACTATCTTATGAGACAATTACCGAATAACACGCGGGCGATGCCGCGGGCATAAGCTAGTAATTAATAAATATTTTTGTAGAGGCGTCTCTGTTCATCTCCTGAACAATTAAACAAAAACTACTGATAAATCAAACACAGTACAAAATTAATTGATACTTTGTAGTACATTTTAATAAATGCAGACTCATTCATTTCGCGTCTGGCGTTGAAAAGGATGACCATGTTAGTGTGACAATGAAAGTGAAGATTGTAAACGTTTGCTTAAATAATTGGCGGGCTTCGTCTTTTAACTTTCCAAAGAATCGTCATTATCTTTGTATGCGATTCTTAATGAGAATCTAATTACTTTAAGTTTTAGTTATACCATGGTTTGGGTTTTTTCTGTTTTTCCAAATTTTCTTAATAAAAAGATACGATAAATGGTGGCAGCCATTGCTTATCATCATTGTCATCAGTTTATCATCAGCATATCATAATTATCATCATCTGCGCAGCCTACTTCTTATAAATGTTGGGGTCGGCTGCAGGTTTAGCTGGATGCAGCTGAATATAGCTTCTATTCTAATGAACACACTGTTTATTTTGAAACACAATAAAAAAACCTTTGCGTTTGTCTGACTCATAGTTTTCGAGCAGTCTACTGCGCTTGTTTTAGCTGACTAGCTAATCTCAGTGCTCTTACCAAATTGAAAATGAAGCAGAGATTATGATTAGGACATTGATGAACTATTAAGGTAAGGCGAACTCAGAAATTTAGAGACGAGATATTTCTCTCTTGAATATTCTGAATCGTTTATTTTATTAATCAATTTTATGAAATTATTTCATTAAGAATATCTTCTAATTGTTATACCCAACATGATCTCATTAATCTTTAAAATTCAGACATTATTAGGTACTAGCTTTTGCTCTCGGCTTCACTCCCTTTATGTAAGAAAATTAACTCGTGGGAACGTTTTAAATATTCGATGACACTTGGGGTTAATCTAGCTTCCCGTTAGTGAAGGATTTTTTGGAATCGAATCAGTAGTTCTGAAGGTTCCCTACATACAAACTTACAAGCAGTTTTTACCTCTTTATATTAATAGTATTGATTATATTTAAAGTTTAAGATGAACAAAAATAAACAAATAGTTCAATTATACGTGATTACAAATTGGCACGTGCTTGGCACGGTTTTGAATACATTTTACGATGATTGTTTTGTTTATTATTCTAAACAAATGCTTGTTTTTGACAGAATCAACGATTTTCTCCGGTAAACAAAATACTTAGGTATTCTCATGGTGTTGAGCAAAAATTGTTTACACCTGTAATTGGTACACAAGATCCTTAACAATTACATTTTTATTGTTGAATGTTTAATGTATGTACTGTTGGTGTATCTGCTTTATATAAATTATTATTATTTCCTTTATTTATATTTTTACAAATTTTTAACATTTTTAAATATTCCTTAGAAAAACCAATATAAAAAACATTTAAAAATATAAAAAATTGTAGCCCACCGGTATCGGGAACAGGGTCCAAGCTACCGGCGGTCAGGGCTCCAAAGAGAGGAACCTCCTAACAATACGAGCCGTGTCTAGAAGTACCGCTCTCTGAATCAAGCCCTTGATCCAGCTGCCTAACGAGAGCCTCCTCAGGTATTGGTCGAGGCTCTTGGCAATTAAGCCATGGGCTGATACAACTATCGGCACAATGATCGCTGAGTCCACATCCCACATGTCGACAACCTCGTGAGCCAAGTCAAGATACTTGATTTGCTTATCTTTCTCGGCTTTCACGAGGTTCTCATCATGCGGGACCGTTATGTCAACAATCATTGCGCGCCGCTCTGATCGATCCACCACCACTATATCAGGCTTATTGGCTACAATAGTCCTGTCAGTGATGATGGATCGATCCCAGTACAATGTGATACTGCCATTTTCGAGAACTGGGTCGGGCTCATACTTATAGTACGGCACTTCCGATTCCACAAGGTGGTATTTTAGAGCAAGTTGCTGATGTATAATCCTGGCTACAAGGTTGTGTCTATGCAAGTACTCTCCGTTAGCCAGACGAGAACACCCGGAGATAATGTGACGGATTGATTCGCCTGGACGGTGGCATGCCCGACATATGTCCACCGTACCATCCTTCACAATAAATTTCCGGTAGTTATTCGTCATCATAACTTCATCCATAATTGCACAGACAAAACCTTCGGTTTCTCCGAAAAGGTCCCCGGAACGTAGCCAGGCTACGGACGCTGATAGGTCTACATCGGGTCCATGCAAGGCCCGGAAAAAGCGTCCGTGAAGCTCCTTACTCTGCCATACCTCCATGCGGTCGTTAGTGTCAAGCACTACAGGTTTGCGCCAGTTCTCTTTAGCCAAGGAAAGCGGGGTGAGGCCCTTGTCCACCACGACGACATCTCGATGCATCCCCACGTCGGCTTCAAGGAAATATTCCCTGAGATTGCATATCTCGCGATTGTGGAGAGTCTTAGCATTTAAAAAGCCTCGACCCCCACACTTCCGCGGGATATACAATCTCATAACTGAAGAACGCGGGTGATGCATACGATATGCCGTCAACAATGTACGGACCCTCCTATCCAGGGCGTCTAGTTCTGTTTGAGTCCATTTGAGTATGCCGAAAGAGTACATCAAAACCGGCATGACCCAACCGTTGAAGGCACGTACCTTATTTCCGCCTGATAAAAGACTATTAAATACTTTTTTCAGGCGGCCAAAGAAGCGCTCCTTCAACGATTGCTTCATGTCAGCAACATTGATGCCCAGCGCTTCCGACATACCCAAATACTTATAGGTTTCGGTTGCTGAGAGGGATCTAAGATTTATGGAATTCGAGAGCTGGGTTCCCACGGATTCCACAATCTCCCCTCGCTTTACATGCATGACCGCACATTTGTCCACACCAAATTCCATCCTGATGGCGCTACTGAAAGTTTCAGTTACCTTCAGTAGCTCCATCAGTTGTAAATCGTTGGGGGCAAAGAGTTTCAGGTCATCCATGTAAAGGAGGTGAGATATAACTTGACCACCTCTCCTCAACCGATAGCCTAGACCTGAATCCTCCAGCAGCGTGCTAAGAGGATTCAAGGCTAAGCAGAACCAAAGTGGACTCAAACTATCGCCCTGAAATATACCTCGCTCTATCCTTATCGGCTCGCTATTCCTCTGGATTTGCCGACATCCTGGATAGCGAAGGACTGTCCGCCATTGTCTCATACATGACATCAGGAAGGTGCGCAGAGTTGCATCAACTTTATACAACTCTAGCACCCTCATGAGCCATGTATGTGGCACCGAATCATAGGCCTTCTTATAGTCTATCCAACATGTCGACAGATCCTTTCGGGAACGGCGAACCTGTTGACTAATGGCCATATCAATGAGGAGTAGCTCCTTAGTACCGCGGGACCCGTTCCTACATCCATTTTGAGAAGCAGACATGATAAAATTGTCATCAATGTGTTCGTTAATTTTAGCTCTCAAAATGGATGTAAGAACTTTATAGACCGTCGGAAGACAGGTAATCGGTCTATAATTTTTGGGTTCCGCAGTACTACCCGATTTATGGAGCAGGTGGGTTATACCTGTTGTCAGGAACTCTGGCAGCGACCCTGACTCTAAGGCTGACTGGAACAGGATCGCCAGGCGAGCGTGCGATCCTGTAAACCATTTAATCCAGAAGTTGTGCAGCCCATCCGGCCCTGGAGATTTCCAGTTTGGCAACGGACGGACTGCACGAACTACGTCTTGGGGGCTGATAGTGATTGCCCCCATTTCTGGTACTAGATCGCACGCTCGCTCAACCTCCCGAGTCCAATCACCCTCGGTATGGCTAACAGGCACCGACCAGATGCTGCGCCAGAACGAAGACATGGCATCATCATCCGGTAGGCACGTGTCAGCCACACCTTGGTCCGGTCGCTCCCAAGCCCTATAAACCCACCTTTCATCTCTTTGGAATGTACGATTCTGAGTGTATCGGTCCACCCTCCGCTTATACCTACGAATACGGTTTGCCCATGCATACACTTTCTGCTTCAGGAAGTCGATGCGCTCTGTGACACCGGACATGTAGTCTCGAGGACCAATATCAGTCCCCGAGAATGCCCGCCGCACAAAACGCATCACTCTAGGACGAGTATTGCCCTCCCTGAAGCAGATCAGTTTGCCGATGAGTGCTCTGGCCTCACCAATACGTCGTTCAATCCTGTACTGCCATGCTGGTACGGCTGGTTTAGGTCGTGTAGCTCTGTCATCAGAAAATTTGACATGAGCTACACGACATGCCGCTACAGCCGCACAATACAGGATTGAGTGAGCATCGGTGAGGTCTTCACAGTTGTCAAAATAGTTTGACAACTGCGAATCCAGAACAGCCACCAGCGCCCTATTTTTGTTATGCATGGGCAAACGAGGTATGCGTGGTCTAAGGTCGGGTTGCATAAACCGATACTCCCGAATCGCACCCTCCAAAGCACTCCTCATTTCCTCATTGCACTGGGTACTTACATTAGTAACCATATCATTACTCACGTCGTTATCGCAATTTGATATCATAGTAGACTGTGGTGGAACCACAGCCTGCGGCGGCGTGGCAATGACTTGGCTACTCTGCATTTCCATCCGCAAGCGATCAAGCACAGTGTCATCCAACATACGATTACGCTGGATGACTCGTACCTGATCCGATAGTCGTTGTGCCGACACGTTGACAGCTGGCTCAAGCACCTGAAACAGAGAGAGCATCCGAACACGGTACGCAGTCAGGTTGTTTCCTCCCTCTGTAGCCCCATAGTATGCGCGCATGACATTTGCATTAATGGATTGCGTCCATCGCATGCGCTGCACACTCCCGCCGAGAGCTGGGACCCTATCAGAGGCCGGTGGGCCTCGAGGTCCTAAGCCGTCCGGCGGCCGGCGTCCTCCCCGTCGACGAACAGGTGGTGGCGTCGTGGGCGGAGAGAAATACTCGTCGCTCGAGCTCGACGCAACTGCCACGGCCGGTGTCACAGCACTCACGACGGGGCTGGATTCCGATGGTGGCGAGGCGGAGCTGAGCGACGGGTCCGGAGGCGATAGGCGTGCACGTCTTGCTGCTGCTCTGGTCAACATTATCTTATTTTATTTTCATTCTTAAATTTTATGTACGTGTGACATATGTCATTCCAGATCATATTTTTCTTTTTGTGATAAATTGTGATAAAATTGTTTCATTTTGCTGTTGTTAAATTATTGTAGAAATTATAATATATAAAAACGGAGATTATGTTCTAGATTGTTTATTATTATTATTATTATAATAAATCTGTAGAGAGGTCAATTCTGTACATGAAATATATTTCCAAAATAACTATCAGGGGGTGATTAGGGATCGATACTGATGTTAAAAATGCAATCAGTAAAATTTTTGTCTGTCTGTCTGTCTGTCTGTATAACCGTTATAGAAACAAAAACCACTCGACGGATTTTAACGAAACTTGGTACAATTATTTTTCATACTTCTGAGTTGGTTATAGTATACTTTTCATCACGCTACAATCAATAGGAGCAGAGCAGTGAAGGGAAATGTTGGGAAAACGGGAGAAGTTACTCCATTTTTTAAGCTTCCGTCGCGTGTGCAACCTTAATGGTTAAAGCTACACAGAAATCATGTATGACGGAAATCTCCTTAAAATTATATAAAAAATATCCCACGACAGCATATATCTATCTTTTATGGTTGACTCACAATATCACGTTTTGTTGGAGAGTATAAGAAAAACATTGGATGTGCCTATAAAATTTGAGGATTGCTCTCGATTTCCCTGGGATCCCATCATCAGACTCTGAGTTGTGACAATGGGACTACCTCAGGAGTATAGGCTTTCTAATAAAAAAAGAATTATGAAAATTGGTCTACAATTGGCGGAGAAATTAGTGAACATAGGTACAAAAAAAATACATACAATCGAACATAGAAACTACTCCTTTTTTTTAAGTCGGTTAAAAATTGTCAAAGGAGTTTTGGTGAAAAATTTGTGAACCGTTTACAATACGTCATGAAATATTGTACATTAAGAAATACTGTGAAGGAAGGTATTTAGGTAGATACCGGTCCTTTACAGTAGGTAGGATTTCTCAAATATCACACGTAGTGCAGGCCATGAACAAAGCTCAATATTGTTATTGTGATAATAATTCATAATTATCTAGAAAAAAAGAATTTAAACTCCGAAATCAAACCTTACATTGAATATTCGAGTCTAATGCCGAAAATATAGTTTTTAGAATTTTGATCCGTTTGTTTGGATTTATGTTCCGGTTTGCACAAATACGGCCGAACGGATTTGGATAATATTTGGCACACAGATCGTTTATAACCTGGATTAACCTATAGGTTACTTTTTAATCCCGGTAGTACGTTCCCGTCGGATATTTTTCGACATTCACGCGGGCGAAGCCTCGGGCAAAAGCTAGTATAAATTACAATTTAAAAACAACAACAACAATTTAAACTACTTTTTCGTAAAGAAATGCAATTAAATTGTTTTTCAAGAATCTTTGTAGATATTTTTTTTTAAACCTTTCAAAATAAAACTCAAAACGACGGTTCCAAAATGAAGAAAATTCAAAATAACATACATCACGCCTGTAATCACACAAATTCAAATTCCATGTGAACGAAAACCCCAATTTCCAAAGTAAATTTTGATTTTCATTAAAAAAAACTAAAGAGAGCGTTGTAATTTAAAACAGATTATGAATATCGTTAACACACATTTCTCTATGACGTGCGTAGTCTCGTTGCTCATAAGAGCAAAACCTCAACTACGGCTTTATAGCGGTCACTCTAAAAGTATTTTTGAATAATAAGTAATAACACTACTTTTAGTTTGTTTTTGGAGCGTGTAATTTTAAATGTTAAAATTATGGCAACAATTTTCATGAAAAACTGAGAGCAATCTATCTGCAGCAACGTTGGCATTCTAATTTAAAAGTTCTTGACTTTGATTCTTGCTGAGATACTTGAGGCTAGATTTTAAACGTTTTCAATGACTGTAATTGACCTTCTATTCCCCTGAAATCTCCAAATATAGTACAATCTCTATCTGAAATATTCTACTTGAATATTTCAGATAGAGTTTGTATATATTATATTCTTAATAATAATAAATAAATTCATTTATTTCAGGTAAATAACACCCATTGCCACACATAAATTGTTAGAAATCCAAAGACAGACAAAATAAAATAATGTTTAATGCTTGTAAACGCGTCCACGATATAGGAGACATTCCTAGTGTGGGGCAACGTTTTTTTAGTATTTTTATTTTATTCGTTCTTTTTTTGTATTTTAAAGTAATGTTACCTATATTGTAATGTCCGGCGCAGCACATTACTGATTCTTTGAAACATTTTACTGGATCGGCCACCACACCAATTATGCGCGTGTTGGGACTGAAGTTATGAGAAAATAATTATGATGACATTCGCGGTGTCAATACACGGACAGCAAAAGAAAGACTTTCACGAAATTAACGTTTTTTGTTGACTCAGAAAACATTTTGAATTCATGAATAAAGTCGAAAACCGTAACTTGCAAGTGATTTTGTACGTCGTCGTAATGATGAAGAGATAATCTTTTTGGACTGATAATGATTTCTAAGCAAGCGAGAAAAAGTGTTACAGAGAGCTAAATCTATGTTATTTTGGTACTATTTGATGTTTAACTGTGCCAAGTCGTTTTCGGATCACAAATTACTTAGGTACTACAGATATGCGGGTGATAATGTCTACCAAAGCAAAAAGAATTCTTTTGCACCCCATTTGATTCCATTCCTAGTTCACATAGCAAGAGTAACTAACTTAAAATGACTGGAAGTGAGTGTGAATTAGCTAGTATTTTGTTACTACTTACTTACACCTAGTTATGAATGTTACACCTTACTTGCTAGAAACACGTCTGGTTAAGAGGAGATGACGTATTTTAGCATTATAGTAGATCAATACGAAAGTTTTATGGACACAAGTTGAACTTCTTTAATGACGTATAACTTTGCGGTGTGGTGGGACGTACTCGTCAATCATTTCGTTCTCATTAATTATTTTCTTCTTTACAATAATCTCTATAATTTATAAATCCTGTCGCTACTGAATTAAATGTCGGTTTTTCTTTCTTCGATGCGTAAAAGAAGCAATTTTGGTGTGAAGTATTTTGGCAAGACAGGTGTCCATTACAGAAATGGTGGATAAATGTATTGTATTGTTTTCAATAAGGGCAAGATAACGATGCATGAAATAAGTATTATTGTGTTCTATAAATAAGTCTGAAGTCGATCTTGCCCTACTATACAAGTACTTCGCGATGGTTACGTACTAAACGTTGCGTCTGCTTGCGGTTGCATCGCCATTGATTGTTTCCAGTTGCATCTGCATCTTAGCCTTCAACGTCTCATTTGTCGGTTCATTGCCATATAAAACCTTTGAAGTCCCTTTCATTCTGAATGGTTAGGTTTCTAAATACATGATTCATGCAGATTAGCTATGGTAGGTCATTTCAGGCACACGATACTGCGGTTTTACGTCGGTAACATGAAAATATGCTTTAAAAATCCTGGTATCAAAACTATTTCCATTATATTTGATTTATGCGATGTCATGACTGACACGAATTGTTATACAAGTGTAATTCACGCTATGGTCTGTCTATAACTCGTTGTTGTTGGTTACGGCCGTGAAAAGTACCGTAGACATTTAGCCTAGTTTATCATTCGATATAATTTTATAATGATGTTTCTTTTGAAAATAAAGCGCATTCGTATTCGATATAATTTCTCAAAAACTAGTGTCGTATTTAACGTTATCGATTTTATACGAACTGTAAATTGAATAAACAATTCAAATAAATATTAAAATTAAAATGATTCAGTTATAGAGATTTTACAACCGACTTTAAAGAAAATTTAATTTAAAATTACTAAATTTTTTTTATAAATTGCAGAAACTTTTAGTTTAATATTTATGTTTTCAGTACCTTCTTACATTTTTAATAAAATGAATAAATAATAAAAATCTTACCTTATTTCAAAATAGGGATGATGTTTTGAATCCAGAAATGACAACACACACTGTTACTGGTTATAGCACTAGGAAATAAAAGTTAATATGTAGCTGGTTTTTTTAGGGCATGAGACACACCGAGCGCCCGTGACAGTGCGCGCAGGTCGGAGCTTTGAGTGGCGCGTGCGCATCGACGCCTTACTTATAGTTTCAGCGCGGTGTAACACTTTCCCCACCTATCTTCATCTCTTTATATATGTAAGAGATATTCGAATTTCTCTTTCGTTTTAGATGAGGAAATTCTGATAATAAAAACATATTTTTTGCTTTTATCATTAATGTTTAGATGCAAATTTATCAATTTATATTTTGCCCTTTTAATCAAAAAGATTTAAGTTACTATTCAACAATTCAAGCTGTAGACTCTTTATACGTATCTAGCTATAGTTAGAACTTTGCATTGGTTACTCCGCTTCAACATGGAAGAAGAATTATTTTTAAAAGATTGAAAGGAAAAATAGCTAGCTACCGAAAAATGCTTTGTCAAGATGAGCGAAAGCAGATCAGCCTTGTTCCACTAACCAACAGAAGAAAGATTAGTCTGTTGTGATACTTGAAAATATATTGACCCCCTTAACTCCTACTATCAAATCCAAATACATGACAGGACGTTTTGGTGATTATCAAAACATACACACGTTTCCTATTCTCAGAAAAACACTAATGGACTACAGAGAGGCTGTGATCGAATAAACAGAATCAATAACAATATCATTACATCACACCTGCTTTCCCGAAGGGTTAGGCAGAGGCAAAGACTTTCAAATATTTACGAGTGATAGACGGGACAACACGAAGAAAATCGTAATCATACGTACGTGTTACTGCCTAGTAACAAATCTTTCCGTCTAGTGTCATACGCCCGGTTGTCAGGTGGCATTCGTGTGTCAAAATCTAAAATGCTAGACATCAAAATTTTTATATCAAAATGTTTCCAATGTCCTCTCTACTTATAGAGTGGACATTGGAAACATTTTGATTTTTTTTGCCCCTAAAAGACTTGGGCAAACAGAAAAGACGTAAGACGAGACGAGGACGCATTTTTCATTTCCGCGTCTTGTCTACGCCCTGTCTTTTCTGTTTATTTTGTGTCGCGACGCTTCTACACATTTTGTATGAAAATTTATTGAAGGGGCGCCGCGTCTGCGACGCGTCCTCGTCTTACGTCATGTCTGTTTGTCCCGTCCCTTAAATCTCTTTGGGTAGAAGCGCACCTACCTGTGCTACACACTTTTTGACAGTTAGGATTAATTCCCATGTAATAAGGGACGAGTCTACTGCCATCACAAATCCAGACTCTAGGCATAATAATAGACAGTCGTAGCAAGGATTACTAGCTCTTAGATAAGATAATGTGACCACAAAACGTTCTCTTGCAGACAGCCTTCGGGCCTAGGGCTTTAAATGGAATTAAATTCTAGAAGGCTAGCTTTATGCCTATTTATATTATGACAGATGTTCTAAATTGGAGAATTTGCGTAACTGAGCTTTATTTGGGAGTCTATCTAGATATTGTTTTCTCTTATGTCTGCGACTTGATTGCTTTTTAGTTCACTTTGTGTGAATGATCTCTAAGGAGTTGTCATTTGAAATGTATCTTTAGAAATATATCTATATATATATAGATAGTTTTAGCAAACAGAAGCGAAGATGTTGAAAACAAGAATAACGAGATGCACAATAAGAACAAAATATCAATCACTGAAACTAACCACAAATAATTACGAATTCATTAAACGTATAATTGTTTAGAAAAATAGCACTTAATAGTACTTACTCGTACACAAAATAAGAAATTATAAATCTTATGCCGGGTACACATTGGTGTAACGTAACGTGAAATCTAACATGAATGAGCCGTCCAGACTTATGCAATGCAACATGAAATGTAACCCAACAACAGGCGAATTTGTTTCAATGTGTGTTACATTACATGTTAGGTTTCACCAATGTGTACCCGGCACTACGGCCCCTTGCGATGCGAGCGATGTTCCCGTCAAGCACACCGTCAAAAGCACAGGTCAAAAGTCACCCGCGACCAGAGACAATTCGAAGTTGTCACTCCTTTCCATAGAACCAACATGTGCTACGTACAACCTCATTTCTTCCTAATAATAGAATGTTTTATTGTATGCCAAGTTCAAACCAATATTATTATCCGGATTTTTTGCCTAAGTGACCTCTGAGTTTGTTATGACTTTTACTATCAGAGATATTCAGGTAAGAAAGTCCAGCGTCTACTTTTTCCATGTGGTTTAAAATGCATAGACATTTAATTTAATTCAAAGCCATATAAAAGCTTGTCTAACCTCTATAATGTTGAGATTCATTTTAATATTTTACATTAATATCATAAATTAATCTTTTAATCTTTCGAATTGAATTGACTTAAAATTTTGACATGAAGTGACATTGATTATGAATGGTTATGGTACTCAAATACGTTAATAATGAAATATTGTAATAAATTTATATTTTAATTAAATAGTAGGTACCCACTTGTATAATCGTTTTTTTTTTGTTTTTTAAATAATTTGTATGTCAATTGGCAAAACACAACCACGCGCACTACCTAATTTTCTAAGATCTTATGTGTAATTATTACCTATGTTTATGAATAAATGATTCTGATTCTGAGATTTACCTCTGTTCCAGTGTTTTTAATGTCGCGACAAGCTTTTATATTATATAAATTGTATAATGTAATAAATTGAAGGGATTGATTTAAATTAAAGTTTATTTTCTTCTTTTTGGAGCATTTAAATAAAAGCTTTTAAAGATGTTTTTTTACTATTATTTTATTTTTAAATTTAATACTATGATGTGGTAGGCCAGATTGGACTAGCATGACGAAGCTCCTATTGGAGGAAGAACTTCCCGACCCGAGCACCCAGGACAAAGTGTCCTGGCGCCAGAAAATAAGAAGGGCCGACCCCACCTAAAGTGGGATAGCGCTACGATGAAGAAGAAGAATGTGATAGACCAGATATCAGGGCGGTCAGACGGTGCATTCCAAACTGGTCAAACGACAACATCAGATTTTATAAGTTTCAGATTAGTTATTTGAATACATTATAGATAAAGATAGTTTGGTTTCCTTCAAAGAATTATGGTTATGGGTTGTAAAATCTATTCGCTATGCGTACATAAATCAGCCTATAATGTTCCCACTGTCGGGGCACAGGCTTACTCTCTGTAAGAGAAAATAGCCAGTGATCCACCATGCAGGCCCAGTGCTGGTTGGTGGACGTCGCACAATTATCTTCGATATTATTGTTCGATGACATGACGGGGTTCACGATATAAGTTTTTAAACGACATGGTCACTAAGACTATCATTATCAATAAAAATGAGATATTTACTATTTATTTCGAGTTCCCGATATTTAAGCACTGTTGCAAGCACTGTGATCACGGATAAACTTGATTATATTATAATAACGAGGTTTATCCGTGATCATGATGGGGTTCACGATCTTTTTCAAAGTCTTTACGAGCAGCATATTACGTAAAGGGCCTGCTTGGTTGAACCGGGCTACCAGGCAAGCATGATACTTTCCTCTTTGACCGTTCCCTACAGTAAATAAATGGTTCCCGGTGGTAATTAATCATTTAGAACATAACACCGTTCTAAATGGTCAAAGAAAATATTTATTTTCCTTCTAAAATAAATGTTAAGTAATTGTTTATATTCTAAATGGTCCATGGTGGTAATGAAGAACACAACACCGTTCTAAATGGTCGAAGAAAATGTTTATTTTCCTTCTCCTATAAAATTTGCCCAGATGTTCTTCGTAGGTTTTGATTGTGGACAGCCGCATGGTTCACCGGGTATTAACATATGCAAACCAATTTCATACGCAACTGTAATAGTGAATCCTGAATGTAAAAATGCAGTAAATAGGCGCATACAATTTTCTATGATTTTACCTACCTTACGACAATCAGGTGCTAAATAATGCTTTGTTTCTGTATATACAAGTATTTCTTGATTGTTATTAATATTTTCATAAGAAATAAGTATAATTATATTGAAACGTTCTCGGACCATAATAATAGACACGTGTCGCCAATTATAATACACATCATGGCAATCTGAGAATCTGCTTATGCGGAGAAGAAACAAGTATTATAACACTTTCCTGGTGACTGTGTAACTTGGAATTCCTCACAACATTTTCTTTTCAATTTGTGTTTCCTTTTACGCGAGTGTCGAAAATTATGATCGTAAATACAGCGTGTAAACAGACCCTTCACAAAGCCGTCAGCCAAGCATTCTGTACATCAAACTAAGTAACTTTACGCAAAAATTATTGCTGGGAATCGACTTTTTTTTGGGGTGAAAAATCACGTATGCGTGTAAAGAAAAATTCTTACATAAAAAACAGGTATTTAAAAAAACTTGTGAAAAAGTTGGAACTTTGACCCCCAATATCTCCGTAACTAGAAAGTTATTGGTCTAGAACAAAAAAATTATCGCAAAGACGACGGGAAAGTGCCTTTCGGTTATGTTAAGGGTCTATTTACACCCTTTATCACCCTCTTCATCCTTTTTTACCATGAAAGTTTTGAGTATGAATGTGGATGGGTCTAAGACTAGAGGAAGACCAAAAAAACGATGGATGCACTGTGTGAAGGCAAGAAAGGAGGTGTCTGGTGAGATGATGAGTAATAGAGGTATGAAAGAAGAAGATATGCTGCGCCAACCCCAAATAAATTGGGATAAGGGCAGGAGAATGTTGATGAATTACGCCCACCATGAGAAATCGACTAAAAGTAGGAAAAGACATTCAAGCATTATCATGACACTGAAGCGCTCAAGGGCAGGTAAATTAACCGAACCTTAATACTCAACCTGGATGCGTAAGTAACGTTAGAGTATAATTTTTTTTCTTTAATAAAGATTTTAATTTATTTTTGGACAGTATCCATCGTATTATATTCCGCATATTTTTTAGGGCAACGCTCTTGCTATCGGCAGTACAATGACGTGATGGATAAAGTTCATCACGGTAAGTTTATTTGTCGTGCGGTCCATGGCCCTCTACGGGGCCCCCGTGTGGGCCCTGAGCATTCGGACGCGACCACTGAAGCTGGTCGCATGCCAGAGGGTCATGGCTATCCGGATGATCCGAGGATACCGCACAATCGCCGGCGAATCGGCCAACCTCCTTGCCGGATTGCTGCCCTGGGATCTGGAGGCAACTGCCCTCCAGCGCGTCTATGAGTGGCGCGTGGAGGCGCAGCGCCGGGGCGAATCCCTGCTGCCTCGACAAGTCGAGGCGCAGCGGGAAGAGCTCCGGCGCGATCTCAGGGCAGTATGGAGGGAACGACTGTCGCAACCGAGGTCCGGGCACGCCGCAATCGCGGCGGTAAGACCCCTCTTTGCGGAGTGGCTGGATAGGCGTCACGGCGTCCTGACCTGCCGCATGACGCAGGTCCTCACCGGACACGGAAGCTTCGGGAGGTACCTGTGTCTGATGGGGAAGGAGGAAACGCCTGGGTGTCACCACTGCGAGGACCGCCCGGAGGACACGGTGGAGCATACGGTGCAGGACTGCCCCGCTTGGGCAGGGCACCGCCGTGTCCTCACGGCGGCGATAGGCGGAGACCTCTCGCGCCCGAGCGAGACGGAGTGGGAAGCGGTCGCCTCCTTCTGCGAAGCAGTCATGCTCGCGAAGGAGGAGGCGGGCCGCGTGAGGGAGAGGAAAGCGTCCTCCCTCCACCCCAGCCGCAGTGGTAGACGCCCACGGCGCCGGACGTCGGCAGACGATCTCCGGCCACCGTAGACGCGGGCTTGCGGGCGGCGAGTAATGGGCGACTCGCTGTCCGACCATGGACCATGCCCGGGTCGACGGCGCGTTGTGTTCCACGCGCGCCTCAAAGAGTGTCAGCATTATGACGGGGCCCCCCTCTAGAGGGTGAAAGCCTGCCGGGGTCGCGGGACTTATAGAATTACCGTGACCCTGGATCATAAAGGGCTATTGCAGGACACCGTGGATTTTAGTCAGTACAAGTCTGACAGTTCTTCCCACTCTGCCCTGGGTGGGAGGACTCATTTGATGATTTTACCACGATAAAAAAAAAAAAAAAAAAAAAGGTAAGTTTATTGTACAGGACTCTTCTCATAACTTCCAGTTTTTTCGATCTAGGGTTAATGTGGACCCACTGGTGTTTGGTTTTGTCCATGTCGTCCACCATCTTCTACGATGAAAGCCTTATTAAGTGATGTTAGTGATGTGTGTTTAAAGTGATGAGTTATTAGGTGATGATTACTTAATAATAATCATCATTAAGTAGGTAGGTACTCGTGGCTAAATAATGACAGCCGCTCGGGTCGATCTTAAGGTTAAGCCGCGCTTGCCTAGGTTGGTCTTTGGATGGGTGACCGCCCATTACTTACCGAGTTTCCTCCGTGCCTCGGACACGGAGTCGGAGCACGTTAACCCGCTGGTCCCGGCTGTCATTAGTAGATCTTTGACAGTCGACACAGGAAGTCAGTGGCCCGAAGGTCTGACAACCAGTCTTACCAAGGCGTATCTTATTACCCAGTACGAATTGGTTTATGGAGGTCAGTTAAGCAGTCGCTCCATGTAAAATACTGGTATTCAGCTGCATCCGGTTAGACTGGAAGCCGACCCCCACATAGTTGGAAAAAGGCTAGGCAGATGATGATAAGTAGGTACTTAATTAGATCGGTACAGTAAGCAACTGTCTCATTTGATCATTACTTTTGGTCAAAGATTTAAAGTTACCTATTTACAGTTTGTTGGTTAAAATTAACACGTTATTACCTACGCAGCAGCAGCAACATGAGCAGTATAGAGTAATACTTAGCAGTAATAGCTTAGTGGTATGACCGTCGAACTGCCAAGTCATCGATTTCGAGTTCGAACCCAAGACACGCACCTTCAATTTTACGGATTTGCGTATTGTTTATTTTATCACTAGCTTCGGTGAAAGAAAACATCGTGACGGAACCAAAACAGCATGCCTGAGAAATACATATTTCTTGACGGCATGTAAAGCCAAGCCAGAGGCCCATGGGCAGCATAAAAACTCTAAAACAAGCACTAACCAAACGAATAAGAAGAAAAATACCTACATAAAAAAAATTAAGATCGTAAGATCTTAATTTTTTTTTTTTAGCAAATTCTATTTGACGTGAATCGAATAGGTACACTTGAAAACGTACCTTATTATTGGTTCACATTAAACGGAATAATCCATTTTCCAGCAATAAGCTCGTAAATTCTTTGTTGGAAATCTCACGAATAAACTTGACTCAAATACCACTTGAGTAGGTAGTTATTTATCTGGCATAAATTATAATAAGTACCTACTCACTTTCAAAATGAAGTCCTTTTCTCAAGCAGTTTATAATAGTGTACCTACTTAAGGTAGCAAGTAATCTTTAGTTTCGTTTTTGCGAACATATGATGCGATTTAAATAATCTAATTGAAATTGTAAATGACTATTGAATGCTTAATGGAATAGGGATGTTTCCTGTGTAAAAAAAATATGTTTCTATTTAGACCGTCAGTTAGATTATCGAAAAATATTGGATACGTATTTTTTGTTTTATCAAATCCATAAAAAATGACGAAGATAAAGCGCATCAAAGATCATGAGTGAGGGCCTGTGACGTCACTTTTCGGTAAAAAGTCAGTACACTTTATTTACAATTATGACGTCACACGAGTTTTCGACGCACTGTATCGTCTTCATTTTTAATTTTCGTAAAAAAAGAAAAAATACGTGTCCAATATTTTTTGGAAATCTATCTGACGGACTAATTAGATTTTTTCAGGAAACATCCCTATTACAGTGGACACGAAACAATAATACAATTTATTATAATACGTATTATAATGATACTATGGTGTTAATTAACTTCAAGAGGTTTCATTGAAATTGCCAGTTAGGTATAAGATGTTTACATTACTTACGGCTTGGTCAGTAGCTGATTTACACTTGCTTTAGTTAACACCTGGGCCCAGGACAGAATGGAGTCGAGCAGTAGCGAAGGGTCAATTTTTGTAAGAGGTAAGCCGGAGTCGGGACATCTTGTGATTTTATTATTTGTCTATAAAATACTGACTGTGCCAGTTTTCAAAGGGAAGCCGGTAGGAATTGAGTTGTATGGAACCTTCGCCACTGGAGTCAAGCCTTTCTTCTTTTGCGTGGCATCTTCCTTACCCCATCAGAAACTTGCGTGACACTTTACAAACCAAACTACACTATTTAACTACATAAAAACAAGCAATACGAAGGGTTAGGCAGAGGTGTGCGTGCCTCAGTACCTACACCCAATCCAGACTTCGGATGTCTATTGGAAGATTCCAATGTGATGCAAAAATCCATTAAAACTGTCCAACCTGTTTGCAATCACAAGGTCGCAAACGCTACTGCGAACTAACGAGCCAACTAAAAAAACAGATCAATGCACAAACACTGAAACACTTAAGGTGAAGCTGAGAAATTCAATTTTTTTTTGTTTTTTTTGCAATTTTTCAGGTCAGTGTCAGGTTGTATGTTGACAAAAATATGAGCCGCGTCCGTAACACGTATTTAGTTACAGAATTATAATCATTAAAATCATCGATACAACCTTCTGTTCAGTTCAGTTCATTTAACCCCATTGAATGACTTTTTCAAGAAATAGTTATTAAAAACGCAAGAAAATTTGAATTGGACCTCATGTTCTGAAGTCGCGATAGGACCTCCAGACCAACGAGGCTGTATAAAAAAAAAGCACAATAAATCTAATACCCAATCAAACATTCTTCGACTAATGATTGTGTTAGATAGACGATGTGCGTCATAATATCGACGATCAAGTCTAACAGTACACTTCGAATAGGAGCATATTATTTTGATTTATTCTTTACCACGACCACAACTTAGGCCCATTGCCCACATACTTAAATCACAAAAGAGTAACCAGAATGTGATAGCACTGCCAATCACGCCTTATGAAGTAGCGTCGCTGGAGAGCAAAGCTAACAGAACAGACAGTCGTTGGAGCTGAAGGGTTCTGGAGTGACAACCATGTACTGAAAAGCGCAGTATTGGAAGTCCTCCTGCATGGTAGACCGATGACATGGCGAAGGCCATGATTCCTGTGGGTTTTGCCCAGTCTTCGGTCGCTAGATGTGAAAGATCAGGAGCTGAGCCATGCCGTAATACTTGGGGGAAGAATGTATCCAGCAGTGAACGTTTTTCAGCTGATATGATGAAGATGAAGTCGTAAACGTAGTATTTCAATGGTGATCACCATTGAAATACTAGTGCTGTGACATTCTGGCTACTATAATTGGCTATTTTAGTTTGTAAGTGGTTAATTTTGTGATGCGTCGTGAACGAACCTTAATAATAGTTAGGTTCTGTAACTAGGTAAGAGAGCTTTGGAGATTACATTACAATTAGCCATTTCATTAACAACATTTTTCCTTTAAATAAACTGAAAATTGCACATCTGTATCTATGAAAAAAATATATAAATAATTGGACTGCGGTTTCACCTTAAGATGAACACTGTACCTCGTTTTTTATTAGGTCGTCTTGTCAGTAATAAACTCTGCATCAGTTATTACAGCATAAAGTTAAATACTTAGGTAAATAACACACTGTCTTTAGGAATAGTGTTTTTTATTGAAACGCGGAATCCGCTTGGAAAATTAGCCATAAACGCGTAGCTAGACAGACTAACTTGCTTTTACATGAATGTAAAGACGTAGGTAGCTTGACGCCGCAGTTCAGCAACAAACTGTAAGTAGATAACGTTTATATCCAATTATATTCACACTTACAGGGGTGATCAAATTATATAAAGTGTAAACAGATACTTCCCGAAGCCAAGCGAGCCAAGCATTCTGTACATAAAAGTAGTAGTACTAAGTAACTCTACGCAAAAATTATTGCTGGGAGACGCTTGTTTTGCACCTGAAGCAAGATTGAAAATGAAAATAAAAAGTTAATCGGAAATTCATTTGAGTTCAAATTCAAAGTTTAGTTCAACTTCCGGAGAACTAGATAACTAATTACTAAAATTGCATGAACTCAACTTTACCAAAGGCAAACTTTGCCTTTGACTTACTATTTCAAAGAAAATACCAATGACCTCTAAAGTAAAACCGTCAGTTGGCATGATAAAGAAATCGAATTCCGAAGCTGTTTACTAGAAATAAATTAGGTTTTTCGATCCGAGAAACTCATCGGTAATTGAAAATGCTACATATTTTTCTTTAGAAGGTTCGGTTGAGTTTGATTAATTTGTTATTTAAATAAACTAAGATCAAGAAATCTTCACCATTTTCCGAAAATTTATTTAATTTGTAGGAGTAAGAATAAGGACAGACAAAGGAAAGACATCTTTGAATGACTAGTCGGTCTTGTAAAATCTTAATACCTATCTTTATTATTTTGTTCCACACTTTTGTAGGAAACGTCATATTTGTAAGAACACGGGTTCTTACAAGTAATGTGCCAGGAACAAACACCACAGAGTACCTACTAACAGAACACTAGGGTGACTGGTATAGACAGTATGCCAACAACACAGTTCATATTTATTTACTCAGCTCCTTATGGTCCTTTGTCCGTTCGTATGCTAATTTACACAATATGTTTAAAGCTATGTAGAGTTATAGATACACCTACACCTACAATGTACCATTCACCGGAGATCCCATTCTGTAGTATAGTTTTAAATAACCCTGCGACTTCCCCAAATGGATCCAAGATGGTGTCATTTGTTTATTTATTAAACACTTCAAGCACAGAGTACAGAGGCGGACTTAATGCCATAGGCATTTTCTACCAGTCAACCTTTGGATGATGTAGAGGCAAACAGAGGTAGGTGTAAATTCAAAAACGATGTTCTATTCATCAGCAAACAATTCCAATCCAGGATTAGGGTCGATCTTAACAAGCACTTTGATCATCGTAGATCCTACAGTAGTTATAATAGCAATTTCACTAGCTACCGACATAAACAAGTACTTTTATAAAATACTTGGCCGTATTGATACTATGATACGTGTGGGAGACATTACGTACATCAAGAATGTAAGACACACATCGTGACGAAGATTCTTCGCGCATCCCATAATCACAATGAACTTATTTATTTAACTTACAACTATCATTAGAGGTAATCTTAAACCTAGTTCGATAGTGTGTGTGACTATCACTCTTATTGCTCTTATTCCTTTCTTATTCTTATTTATAATGTGTGCTGAGACGCTGGCTTGTTCTGTGAGAGAGACCTATAACCAAGGAAATTATATACTAGCTGGAATGAGTACGAACAAGATTTTGATATCAAAAAACCGTTTGAAAATGAACTTTATCTGAAACACATAGAGTTCATATTACTTTAATTCATTCGAAGGGGGACGAAAACTTCAGAGCGAGAAAGATACCTAGAGTGGATTGTGTCCTTGTCTAACAATTGCCAGTAAACAAAACATATAAAAATATTTTTTCTTTTTTTTTAAATTTAGTAATCGGAAATCGCGTTGATAGCTAAACTAGCACATAAATCGTAACGGGATTAATTTAATATTCAAATACTAAATATTAAAATAATAATTTCTTGCGAAATAAAGTAAGCTTAATATAAATTAAATTGTTTATGAATTAAGTTATTTCTGAATGGCAACATTTGACACTCATATAAACAAACAATATGGCCGATACAATTTCACGCTGAAGTCATATTTTTGCGTTATCAAGTTCTTTTTACATTACTTATGTGAAGTCTTCCTCTTTAAATATCGTGAAATCGAGTTGTGTGAAGGGGTGTAATAATAACGGGTTTGCTGGATGACATTTACTTTTTCAGGTTAGTTCTTTTAATTTTGTTTACAAATTACGACTAGGGTGACAATGATCTAGATATGCAAACGGAGATCATGAAAATATTGTAAAGAATACGCCTATTCTATTATCCATATCGGTATTTACAATCTTGTGCAAATGCGTACAAAATTCAAAACATTGTCATTTATAATGCATTAGCAAAACTTAATCAATTACTCAATTTTATGTTAACAAAATAACTTCTTGAAAATAAACATTTGAATTATATCTTTACTTTTTAATATTTATTACTTTTTATATTGCCTAGTTTGCAACCGTCTTCCATCATCAGCATCTTGGCACTTAAATTTAAGATTACTGACATATACTAAAAACCAACAATTACATAAAACCATACATTTAATTATGTATAGTGTGAATAATAAATTTATCAAATACTACGTGTTAAGTTGTTTGAATATGCCAGATGCTCATGCTTCATCTATGTAAATATTGCAGCCCTGTACGCTTTAAAATCTCTTTACAAATGAAGGATGTAACGTAACATGTACCATGTGACCACCGTGAACGAAAATTAGTGTTACGTATTATTTACTTTATAGACCTATCCCATTACAGTTCTACAGTATGCGTAGGTTTCGGCTTCGCCCTATCTTTTATACCCCGTAATTTTGAATAATCTGTTACCCATGCAAAACGGGGAGCCGAGCGGGGTGCTAGTAAGTTATAACAAAAAAACTGTCCCAAATGTAAGTAAAATATTGGATACCCTATTAGAAAGAGATGCCATCCACTCTAGGTATTTTTCTCGCTCGGAACGGCTTTCCGTTGCTCGTCCTCATTCCAGCTAGTATATAATTTCCTTGCCTATAACTTATTCAAAAACCTTAAAATATTTTGCGCCTGAAGTTCAACTCTGAAGTTCTATTGGCTCGAAGCAGCAAGACATATTTTTGGCAGGCGCAGTCCGTTGTGATTCGTTATGTTTTTACCCGACTACGGCGAAGCAAAAAGGATGTCATGAAGGAGGTGTGTGATGAAGGAGGAGGTGTCTAGTATTTTGATGCTAAACGGCGTGACGGCGGCTTTCGTAATGCTAGCTTCTCTGTCACTAACCCACATTTCAAACTGGTGAATATTGAAAATACATGCATGATGGTCTCCAAACTCAGTATTTATTCCAAAAAGACCAGTTACAGACACTTTTGAATTATAAAACAAATAAATGAAGCTAGCTAGACTACAGCTAGAAGGCATAATAACTGTGGAAGGACTGTAGTTACCCATTCCAAATCGTAGAGCTCTATGGAGAATAATTGCAGTGGCTGAGCGATTGGTTGCTGCGCTGCGTGTCGCGGGTTCGATTCCCGCACGGCCAAATATTTGTACAGCCTACAGGTAGTTGTTCCAGGTCTTCTGTTTGTGTATGTGAGTTTAAATATTTGTAAACGCACCCACGCTCCAGGAGAAATTCCTAGTGTGGGGCAAGGTAAGGCACAACAATACAAAACTATTTAATCCAAGGTGCACTGAATGCTTTGTCTGTGTAAGTAGGTATGTTTGCATATTTCAGATCAACGTACGGCAAAAAAACGCCTGAAATAACTTTTACGTTTCCCGACGACGGTACGGAAGTTCAATGCTCTTACCTGTTGCCAGGCGCTACGTGTACTTCACGCGGTCAATCGGTCGGATCTAAAAGATGTCGAGACGTCTACGACGCAGTATCTACAAGGCTTTTACGCTGCGCCAATGCCTATGTTGAACACCGAATTGATGTGAAGCAGAACGTAGGTAGCTGTTCTAAAAGGTAAATATTAAAATTATAAATATATAAAGCCTATTATGTTCCCACTACTGGGACACGTTCGCCTCTGTGGGGAGGAGTGCGCAATAATCAACCGAGCGGGCCCGGTGCGTTTTGGTTAATCCTAATTATTTTAAAACAAAATGGGAAATTATAAGTCTCGCCACAAAATTATTTATTGGCCACGTGATTAAACTTCTAATTTTATAACTAAGCAACGGGAAAATGACATAGCCTCTAATAAACTAATTCGTCTTTTTTACAACGCTAACTAAATCTATACTTATAAAATTCAAAGTCCTGACTGACTGACTGACTTATATATCAACGCACAGCCCAAACCGCTGGTCCTAGAAACATGAAACTTGGAGGGTGTGTTCTTTGTGAAGAGTAAGTATCCACTAAGAAAGGATTTTTGGGAATTCCCCCCTTAAAGGGGTAAAATAGAGGATGGAAGTTTGTATGAAACTCCGTCAGTTTTGAAGTTAGGATCTTCAAATTTTGCGTTTAGGCTGACGATAGAAAATTAATTTATACGTGTCTCAGCGTTTTTGATAATTCTACCCCCGAAGAGTTAAAAAGGGGGATGAAGGTAAGTAACTATGATAAGTAACTATACTTTGTTCGGTACGTTCCCGTCGGATAATTTTCGACATCCACGCGGGCGAAGCCGCTGGCAAAAGCTAGTATTCTATAGAAAGCGTCTAGTAACGATCATCAATTATTGTGACTTGTCCTTCTTATTTATACATTGCCACCTAATTTACTAACTCGGCCACGGATTTTACATCTCGTCACCATTTTACGTTTTACAGCTCAACAACACACAATGCCCTCAAAAAATATAATTCAAGCTTCCACAGAAAGCATCATTTATTATAAGTTAGCATGTAAAATAATACATCATATTCTTTTATCGTGAAAATAGCCACTGCATGATTTGGCGCGAGTACGCGAAACCACAGAACTCATAAAAATTCAACTCATTAAATAGGCACAACGGTAATATTAATTAACGGAACAACAAATACTTAGGAATCAAGAGCGAGCGAAGCGAGTTCGGGACTTAGGGCACCCCGACTTTAGGTTAGGTTAGGTTACTTTAAACCCTGCAAACAGAAATAGGAGCCCCGCGCAGCGGGGCTACGTCGACTACGCCTATTACAAAATATTGATATTATTTACCTTGGACTTTAGGTGAATTTCTGCACTAAAAACTTACGAGACTACCCAAAAAAATAGCTTAATACTTTGTGACTGGTTTAGAATATTTATTATAAAGTGGTATTTAGGTGAAACGTGATTTTTCCAAAAGAATCAAAATATTTATTAAACGAAAAATTTATAAATGATTAAATATCAACATTTGTAAAGCGAAGCGTTTGCCAAAGGAATGCGTGTAAAGTGATTGTTTAAAAAATGAAACATCTGCGGAATACGTTGTTTGTGAAATAAATAGTAAATGAAACGTTGGTTGTAAACTAAAAATTTGTGAAAGGAGTTTAGGAAATACATTAGTGAACCGGCCAATATACTATTTGATGACATTTTTAGCAAAAATTTTGGCGATCAATTAATATGGGATGAGTTACATTTTAAACGTACTGAGTTAAAAAATTAGAAGCTAAATAAATATATTTTTTGATGTCATTTAATAGTATTTTAGAAGTTTACTGTTAGAATGCATGTTACAAATTTAGATGCTAAAAAATAACCATCATGCTGAGTTGTATTTAGAGTGGTTTACATAGACGATAACTAGTGGATAGGATAGTATTATTTAGATGCTCGTTAATTGTGGCTGACTTAGTTATTTAGAAGTCAACTTAAATTTTTGGAGGCGAATAATGCCATTAAAAAGAAGCCTATTTAATTAGCACCCAAACAAAATTGTAAGTGGGTGTTGCACATAATTTGAAAAGAGGGAGGATAACTTCCTAAAATGGCTTCTCATGTTTGGAAGTTATCCTCAACCCTTATCTCGAATGATGTTGATAATGGATAACCTCAATCCCAAATTATTGTGTTTTTTTTTGTATTTCCCCCCCCTTAGTTTTAAACGATATAGGTATGTAGGTACCTACCTAATCTCCAACCAAAAAAAAAGGATTTCTCAATTTATTCATTCATGAAAACGATAGAAAGTATCTCTTCTCTTCTCTACATATAATAAAATCGTTAAAATCCGATCCGATGTTCCGACTTGGCGCAAAAACTACTGCATAAATCCTGTTCAAATTTTGCACAAATATTTGTAATAGGCTTCTTCAAATGTTAGGCTATATATTATCACGCTACTTGCTGAAGGGTATGAGCAATGACCGAGGTAGACCTGAGAGTGGCGGTACAACGGCTCAAAGCCAAAAACACCGCCCCAGGACCCGACGGCCTGCCAGGGAAAGCCTGGGTTCTGGCCTCGGGGACTCTCGGGCCTCGACTGGGGGGGCTCTTTAGCGCGTGCTTGGAGAGGGGCCGGTTCCCGCTTCGTTGGAAGACGGGGAAACTGGTCCTCATCCAGAAGCCCGGGCGCCCTGCGGACTCTCCGTCCGCATTCCGGCCCATCGTGCTGCTCGACGAGGTGGGCAAGCTCTTTGAAAGAGTCATTGCAGACCGCCTCGTCGGGCACCTGAATCGGGTGGGTCCGGACCTTGCGGAGAGCCAGTTTGGCTTCCGCAGGGGGCGCTCGACGGTGGACGCCATCATGCGCGTGAGAGCCCTCACGACGGGAGCTGCGGTATCCCGGGGTAGGGTCGTCTTGGCGGTGTCTTTGGACATCACCAATGCCTTTAACACCCTGCCCTGGAGTTGCATCAGGGAGGCACTCCGGTATCACCGGGTGCCGACCTGCCTCCGTCGCACAGTCGAGGACTACCTGACGGACAGAGCCGTCATCTACCCCGGTCACCAGGGAGAATGGAACCGGCGAGAGATGTCGTGCGGTGTTCCACAGGGATCGGTCTTGGGGCCGCTCCTGTGGAACATCGGTTACGACTGGGTGCTGCGCGGCGACCTCCCTGACGGCGTCGGCGTAATATGTTACGCCGACGACACGCTCGTCCTGGCGGAGGGAGAGTCGCACCAGGCGGCGGCTGACCTGGCGACGCAAGCGGTTGCGACAGTCGTTGGAAGGATCCGGCAGTTGGGACTCGAAGTGGCGCTGCACAAAACAGAGGCCATGTGTTTTCATGGCCGTCTGAACGCGCCACGGTCTGAGTCCCACATAACGGTGGGAGGGGTTCGCATCGGCGTCGGGAGAACGATGAAGTACCTGGGACTCGTCCTCGACAGCCGGTGGAACTTCAAGGAGCATTTCCTGCGTTTGGCCCCAAAGCTGAACCGGGCAGCAGCCGCCCTCAGGCGACTCCTGCCCAATCTCAGCGGGCCAAACGCCTCCTGCCGGAGGCTGTACGCCGGTGTCGTGCGGTCCATGGCCCTCTACGGGGCCCCCGTGTGGGCCCTGAGCATTCGGACGCAACCACTGAAGCTGGTCGCATGCCAGAGGGTCATGGCTATCCGGATGATCCGAGGATACCGTACGATCGCTGGCGAATCGGCCAACCTCCTTGCCGGATTGCTGCCCTGGGATCTGGAGGCGACTGCCCTCCAGCGCCTCTATGAGTGGCGCGTGGAGGCGCAGCGCCGGGGCGAATCCCTGCTACCTCGACAAGTCGAGGCGCGGCGGGAAGAGCTCCGGCGCGATCTCAGGGCAGTATGGAGGGAACGACTGTCGCAACCGAGGTCCGGGCACGCCGCAATCGCGGCGGTAAGACCCCTCTTTGAGGAGTGGCTGGATAGGCGTCACGGCGTCCTGACCTACCGCGTGACGCAGGTCCTCACCGGACACGGAAGTTTCGGGAGGTACCTGTGTCATATGGGGAAGGAGGAAACGCCTGGGTGTCACCACTGCGAGGACCGCCCGGAGGACACGGTGGAGCACACGGTGCAGGACTGCTCCGCTTGGGCAGAGCACCGCCGTGTCCTCACGGCGGCGATAGGCGGAGCCCTCTCGCGCCCGGCATTGGTCGTGGCCATGCTGCGGGGCGAGACGGAGTGGGAAGCGGTCGCCTCCTTCTGCGAAGCAGTCATGCTCGCGAAGGAGGAGGCGGGCCGCGTGAGGGAGAGGACAGCGTCCTCCCTCCACACCAGCCGCAGTGGTAGACGCCCACGGCGCCGGACGTCGGCAGACGATCTCCGGCCACCGTAGGCGCGGGCATGCGGGTGGCGAGTAATGGGCGACTCGCTGTCCGACCATGGACCATGCCCGGGTCGACGGCGCGTTGTGTTCCACGCGCGCCTCAAAGAGTGTCAGCATAATGACGGGGCCCCCCTCTAGAGGGCCAAAGCCTGCCGGGGTCGCGGAACTCATAGAATTACCGTGACCCTGGAACATAAAGGGCTACTGAAGGACACCGTGGATTTTAGTCAGTACAAGTCTGACAGTCCCTCCCGCTCTGCCCTGGGTGGGAGGACTCATTTGATGATTTTACCACGTTAAAAAAAAAAAAAAAAAGGGTATGAGCAATATTGCATTTTGTCAGTATTATTCAATTGTTTATCGTTTCAGTCATGATATGCGTAACAACGTCTATTTCAAAGTATATGTCAGCGAAGCAAATAGAGAAACGGTATCATGACCGCTTTACGTGCATCACGTCGCAAGTTCGATCCCCAGCAAAATTACACTTTTTGTAGTTGGTTGTAATTTTTTTTGATAGAGATTATTATTATTTATTTTATCTTTTTTATGTTTATTTTTCCACGAGAACGAAGTCGCGGGCAACAGCTAGTATAACATATAGTAAGAAGTACCTATTGGGTATTCGTAAAGGAAAACCACAGACGGACAATAAAATTAACGAGACAGTAATTGGAATCGGAAGACTTTCAATTTTAATATGCATTAAAAAGTTTTCCTTTATAAGTACTACCGGGTAGTATAGGTAATCCCGTGGGATAAATTCCGACCCACGGGCGGACGAAGCCTCGGGCAGAAGTTATGAATAATTTTACGGTACGGTACGGTACGGTTGTTATCAATCCATTGGCATGTCATTAAATTGAGTGCAGACAACATTTTATTTAACATTGGGTAACAACGCATACTTTTATAAAATTACTATACCTATCTCACTTGTAGGTATACTATACAAGCAATGATGAGGACGGAGAACGAGGAGGCGATAAAATAAACTTATTTATTCACTCGATACTTTTTAAGATTTTTTTTTTTTTTTTTGTAGCCTGAGAAGAATTACTTCCCTAATCGGTACAAAAATAGCTTTTAGTCCTTCAGTACATGATACAGGGGGGTTGCTATGACGTCCTAAGAGCGCTTGTACAGAAACTGGGCAACGTCGCAAATAGCTGTCAAATATTTCGCTGTTTTGATTAATTTGGCAATATTACTGTATGGAAATAAGAAATATGGTTAACTAGTGTAATAAAACTCTCAGTAGCAGCAACGGAGTTTTTGGAGGATTTGTGCCCGGTTGATGGCAATCAGCTCGCCTTCTATTACATGGGACTCAAACATAACTGATGAAATGTGGATGTACCTACTATTAGGTACCTACACCTCTGCCTTACCCTTCAAGGATTACAGGCGTGATGTTATGTTGTACAGTTTAATTAAACTAAAAAGATTTAGTCTACAAGCTGTTTTCAAGAGTCATCACAAATCGTCTCGCGCGCAGGTTTGGCGATTTTCAGCCTCCGGAACAAGCCGGATTCCGAAAAGGCTTTAGCACCGTAGACCACATACATACGCTGCGCCAGGTTATACAGAAGACCGAAGAGTATAACCTGCCTCTCTGCTTGGCGTTTGTGGACTACGAGAAAGCCTTCGATTCGATCGAGACTTGGGCTGTACTGCAGTCTCTCCAACGGTGCCAAATCGACTATCGGTACATCGAGGTGCTGAAGAGTTTGTACAAAAACGCCACCATGTCAGTCCGACTTCAGGATCAGACCTCGGAACCTATCCTTCTGCAGCGAGGTGTAAGACAGGGAGACGTCATATCTCCGAAACTGTTCACCGCTGCACTGGAGGATGTCTTCAAGGTTCTGGACTGGAGAGGGCTAGGCATCAACGTCAATGGCGAGTACATCTCTCACCTTCGGTTTGCCGACGATATAGTAGTCATGGCTGAGACCATGGAGGACCTCAGTACAATGCTCGATGACCTCAGTAGAGCTTCCGAAAGAGTAGGTCTAAAAATGAACATGGACAAAACCAAAGTCATGTTGAATGCCCATGTAACACCCACTCCTATCAAGATCGGAGACTCTACACTCGAAGTTGTAGACGATTATGTCTACCTGGGACAAACGGTCCAGTTAGGTAGGTCCAACTTCGAGAAAGAGGTCAATCGTCGAATCCGACTCGGCTGGGCAGCGTTCGGGAAGTTGCGTGGTATCTTCTCGTCCAACTTACCGCAGTGTCTCAAGACGAAAGTCTATGACCAGTGTGTGTTGCCAGTGATTACATACGGGACCGAAACGTGGTCGCTCACAATGGGCCTCATCAGAAGGCTTAAAGTCACCCAAAGGGCAATGGAAAGGGCTATGCTCGGTGTTTCCTTGCGTGATCAAATCAGAAATGAGGAGATCCGCAAGAGAACCAAGGTTACCGACGTAGCCCGAAGAATAGCCAAACTTAAGTGGCAGTGGGCAGGGCACATTGCTCGCAGAACGGATGGCCGATGGGGCCGAAAAGTTCTGGAGTGGCGACCGAGAACCGGAAGACGCTGCGTTGGAAGGCCTGGGAGGCCTTCCAACGCAGGTGGACCGATGACCTTGTAAAGGTTGCAGGGATCCGCTGGATGCGAGACGCACGGGACCGGTCAATGTGGCGACACTTGGGGGAGGCCTATGTCCGCGCTCACAATTAAATATGATGAATCACATGATTAATAAAAACTAAAAATTACGAATCAAAATCCTGCGGATATCTAACTTCTTATATTTGGAATCCGGACAAAAATAATTTGACTCAATCAAGAAGGTATACATATTTTTAATATGGCCTAAATGATAAGACTGAGATAGGTCTCAGTCTTATCATTTTCACCTAGGGGTAGTTACTATTTATAAAAAGATGACACAGAATTACGTGCAATTAGATACCAATGAATGACAAATTCACTTGTAATCACTGCATATATTAGTTTTATCGTAGACATAATCAATATTAGTAAACAAACGCGTAGTATTGAAACGTGAGTCATAATAATCTGATAATATGAAGTCAAGAGAAATTGATGACTATAACTGATAAAATCACCCGATGTTGTGGTGACTAAGATCAATAATAAGTAAGAGATTAAGCGATGGACAGGAAAAAGGGATGATTTTAATGATAATAATTCTGTAAATACATACGTGTTACGGTCGTGAATCATATTTTGTTCAACATACAGCCTGACCTGACCTGCAAATTGAAAAACAGGTAATAAAATTTGATTCCTCAGGCTATCTTAGACAAACCTCCTCTGATGCCCGAATAAACTAAAATTAAGCGACGCCTGAATCTAAAACTCAATATTGAATTTCTACCATGGTGAAAATCCAACAATGAGCAAAATCAAAAAAATCAAAATATTTTATTTCACATAGGCCTCGATGGGCACTTACTAGGTGCACGGTTCGGGTTGGTCGTTTCCTATGGAGAAGAACCGGCAAAAAACTCCATGGTTAATCTTTTCAAATCATTTGGTATTACAATATTATCATGGACACAGCATTATTTTGTACTTAAGTATGGGGGGACAGCGTAGGCCCGACAATAAGTCGTTGCTCACTACACAAAAAATGTAGAACAAAAAATAAAAAGTTAACAAGCAGCTGAGAATCCACAAAGCCTACAATGTTCACACATTCACAAACATTCGATAAAAAGAATCTAAACAAAGTTAAGAAAATATTGTAAAATACTAAATTAAACAAGTGACACAAATACTGTTATCAGTGCTGTAACTATTCTGAGCCAAAGATGTATAAATGATTTGAAAACTATTATAAAAATCTGATTCTAAGAAGAGAAAAAATGAGGTGGAGAATAGTTAGAGACATCCACATATTTGTGCCGTTTATGAGCTACAAGGGAAGCCGCATGCGCAGAAGGAACTAAAGCCAAACTTATTTATCTTCAACGTAGTCCTTGATTTTGAACGTTTGAGCGTTTATATGGTCCCTTCCTATTTTCCTGATAAATCCAGGGTCCGAACTTAGCAGTTGCGTCTCTTAGAACACCAAACCACTGAGAAAGTCAACGCTTCAAGGATGTACCTTCACATATACAGAAATAGGAAATAAGTAATTAATTATTATATTATAAAAAATGTAAAAATACCCTTAACGAAACCGAAAAGCACTGGTTCTCCTCGCCATTGCGATATTTTTATTGTTCTGGACCATACCTGGGAACCTTCTAGTTACGGAGATAGGTCAAAGTTCGAATTTTTTCACAAGATTTTTTTATACTAGTTTTTAAGATAATAACTTTGCTTTAATTACCTCCATGACCCGGTTACTATTCAAAGCATCCATCAGCACAATGTTTTAAGTGTGCTATATTGAGTTTTACCGTAAAACCTGATTTTACACCCCAAAAAAAAAGTCGTCCCAGCAATTATTTTTGCGTAGGGTTACTTAGTTTGATGTTCATAATGCTTGGTTGACTGCTTCGTGAAGGGTCCGTTTATTAACCCTGTATGAGACTAAAATATAACTATCAAATTGTGAACTTATACTGTCACGTACGGGATATCTTCCGTGATTGTTCATTATTTTGAGCTCCCGATATTTCGGCGCTGTTGCAAGCGCCATGATCGCGGGTTGACTGGAGAATGCGGGTGGATGGAAAATAAATAGTTAAGAGCAGACAAATCTATCTATCCTCTTTCTTTGTCTTTTGCTACGCGCACTACTGGAACTCGACACTTAAGTCACGGCAAAACACACTCACAGTATCACCAGGTTTTGTGGAGTCCTTATTACGATGCCGGCTGCTACTTTTGAGCTTACTCAAAACTGGATTTCACGTACTTGACAGTTTGAAGCCATCCTCTCGATTGAAATTTTTGTGTTTTCTTATTTCAATTGCTTCTCTTGTCAGCCTTGGTACGTAATATCGGGAGCTCAAAATAATGAACGGAAGATATCCCGTAAGTTTAATTGTAAACCGTGAAAGCTTAAAACGGTGTATCAAATTGTGGGTATACAGGCGTGATATTATGGTAAAATGTACATTGTAAAAACTTGCCATATCACTAACCTGTACATATCTACCTACCTATCACCTACCTATCACCTACTTACTAAAGCAAGGAGTAAGGTAGGTACTAGCTTTCCATACTTTTTGGCCCTGAACCTTAGCATATAATGGTAGTATCGACCTTCCGAGCTCCCAATAACCACACAAAAACAGCAAGTGCAGAAACCACACAAAAAGCCGTTACAATGGCATCAATAAAGTTCATGACAAAGCCATTAGTATTATGCTGTAGATTACCTACATTTGTGTAGCGTATCCGTGTTAATACCTTGGTAAGTTTTTGACATCGTAGGTGACCTTGCGTGTGCCATGTGTACATTATAATTTATACGTAAGTTCTAAATTTCAGTTTAAGCAAACGTTAGGACACTCTATGTAAACTTTAGTGTACAAGGGCATAACATGAAAAATTCAGTCTCCTGTGGATAGGGTTTACCATTTCGAAATCGGAGAAGCCCTGACAAAAAACCGGATATTTGTGTAAATACCCAGACATTTAAAATTGAATTGAATTTTCAAATATTTATTTTCCCGTCTCTCATTGAACTTTTTTATTTTTTTTAATTTTATTAATTTCCAAAATTTCCTTATGTCCAAAAGTTGACGGACCACTGCTGGCATTTAATTAAGAAGCCTACTCGTTATTTATTAAATAAATTTCAGAAACATCCTTTAAATAAAATTGGTAAAAAAAATCCTCGAACCTACACGAACCATTTAGATTTCCCTCAACTTTTCTTAAATCAACTTGACTCTGAACGACAAATGTAAAATCTGAAAGTGTATTGTAGTAGCGATTTCATTCCCTCTAAGAATAAACAAGTCTAGATAAGTTTTTAGAGCTTTCCACACATTCTTTGATACTACAATTGTATTAGATGCTTATGTGCCTAAGTATAGTCAGAAAAACGAAGCTAAGCTAACACGAGTTTTCTTTAAGGGCTTCAACTAGACGCCTAACATTATGTAACTTGCGAAGGCGAACCTTAGTATGAGTCAAACTAGTATTTCGTGGAAAGTATATGTCGGAAAAAAAGGTGTGTAGTTTTCATTAGTAATTCATGTTATTTTAATGGAACTAACCGAGTGTGTGTTACTCAGTTACGCTTCGGTAGAAAAGGCATAGTCATCGAAGAAAATTAAAATGGATTAAAGGAGTTTCCGGTTAACCAGCTATCGGATTGACTTTCGTGGTAAATAGATTATGTAAACGGATTTCAGTTAACACCAAGTTTGCCGAAGTGCTGACATAAC
This sequence comes from Noctua comes, assembly GCA_963082995.1. Classification (NCBI taxonomy): domain Eukaryota; kingdom Metazoa; phylum Arthropoda; class Insecta; order Lepidoptera; family Noctuidae; genus Noctua; species Noctua comes. The sequence goes on from OY720277.1 coordinate 7,102,135, forward strand.
AATGTTAGACATAAATGAACAAACTAACAATTAAAGCGGCGATCTATGCAATTCTTCCACACTAACATTAGTGTAATCTAAAGTAAATACAGCGCTTTCATGTTTCGAATACAAAGGTAAGAGTCAGTGGCGGATTTGCAGTCTTGACCGCTCTAGGCCCCGGGCCATATGCCGCCCCTTTCTCAGCACCTATCATAGACTAGGTACATACTGAATTTACTTTAAGCGAAATCGGTTCAGAAATTTAGTTAACTATAAGTGCTATGTCTTACAAAAATGAACAGTGGACCGAAATGGGACGGCGAGGTTCGTAGGATGTATGCAGAGGTTAGATGCTCGAGTGGAATCCTACGAAAACGAGCGGAGGCATGTGTGGCCGTAAATGAATCCCATTTGAACAGTTGTTGAGATTAATGTAGGTAAGTGTAGATAGAAGACCATAATGTGCGCGAGAATTTAAAATATTTAGGTACTTTGCATTTGAGTTATTTCTTGTTATCGTCAGTGAATTTTTTGTCACGATTTGCCGCCCCTAGTATCTGGCCGCCCTAGGCCCGGGCCTATTGGGCCTTAGGGAAAATCTGCCACTGGTAAGAGTATTATAACAAGATCAGATACCAGATAAGTATGTCTTCGGTATATAATATGAAACTAAAACTACGTCACCCAGCCATTGACAAACAATCCTATCTATTCTGCAGAGGCGCGAGGGCCGAGACTGTCCCTAAGTAATGGAAGGCCTAAATCTTAGAAACGATAAATGTTTTGTTATTTTTTACATTTTTCGGAAGAACATGTAAGTATCCTAAGGGTGGGATACCCATTTCGGAATTAATTCAAAACCGTTAAAGCACGCTTCAACATTCTATAAAAGTAAATTTCTGCGAATAGGCGTCTCCAATCGCACGCCATGCAAGCCGATTCTGAGTATCGGAAACTCTCATTTAGGTGCTACCATCCCCTTTGAGAAGATCTTCGCTTCAATTAGCCCAAAGCACATCAGTCTAGTTCCTCCATTACCACCTTATTAGTCGCATGTTCCACATGCTACTAATAAGTAAGCTTGTTTGCTACGTAGCATGCCCTCATTACTCTCTGTGCCTGTAAAATGCTCATGCTCTTTTCGTATTATAGACATATGCTAGTTGAATGTTAGTAAGAGTAAAGCATGCTCTTGTAGCACGATTTAAGCGGCTGGGCTTTAAGCAATAAAGTAAGAAATATTCTAAACGCGAAGTATTTTTTCCCGAAAGTGCCGAAAGAACCGTGACTGATTTAGAAAATCCCGGTTCCTAAATTGACGTAAATTTTCGGGATTTCCCGGGACTATTCACTAATAGGAATTGAACCAATTTGAACTTATCAATATCTATGGAATTTTTATTTCCGCGTTGTTGCGATAAATGAATAAAAGCCACGAGTGTGAAATACATTGCATGTTAAAACTAATCGTAGTGCGATAAGAGCCAGTTTTCGAGGAAGTGTATTGAAAAATATTGCTGGACATTTTTTTTAAGGATAAACTGAAATTATCCTGCTTAGGCGTTATGAAATATTTCGGGATTCATTATTATTTTTACAGGAAATATAATAAAATACCCTTATAAATGTGTTTTCCGAAAGGGAGAGGAATACTGCGTAAACAGATTATTTCTCCGAGCACCGATCTCTTGCCCATATGTCAGCGCACTTCCCCGATTTATCTTGCTACTCACTTTCAGTACATTTGTGCCAACCATAATAGGAGTTTACGTTCACCCCAAATCCGAGTTCTTCAATGTCCCTCGTACCGCACTGACTGCATTCATCGATCATTCTTCGAATCTTCGTGCATTCTATGTCTCTGTGAAATGCGCTTCTTCATTAAATCAGGATGGCAACCAACCGTTTATCTTTTTTAATTAAAGTTTGCGAGCAAATTCGTACAAAAAGCTGGCAGTATCGTCACAACTTTCATGTTTTTCAAATTGTTTGTCTTTTCTATTGTAATTATATGTACATTATAGTATATCCGTGCATGTATTATTTATTTATTTGTCGGATATATCAGGATTTACTTCGTTAGGCTGTGCACTATGTGGGCAGACGATGGGTTTCGTGCTATGAAAACACACTAGGTGCGACACACTGTTTCTAGCAATACTAACGAATTACTTGAGATTACAACTTAACACAATAACACGGGGCACAATGAATCGGGTACAGTTCCAAGACGTCTCAACTTCGCCGCGATCAGACATTGACTGTCACCCTCCCTCGAGTTGAACGTCAGGGCTCTGTAGAAGCACGTTGTGTTGTGGGTAGACTGGTAATTAGGTCACGTGATGTCACCACTGCATACAGGCGCGCTTTCCAATCCATTTTATGTCCGTACTAACGACCGGATCCGACATATTTATATCTATTTTTATATTTTTAGTATTTTATATAATATAATATCCTTGAATTATTATCTTTTTCCACTATTTGTCTCTAAAACTGTTTGTAAACTAACATTACTATTAATACTAACGGGATATTTACCATGTTTACTGTTTGTATCTATTTGTAATATCGGGAACTCATATTCCCGATATTTCGGCGCTGTTGCAAGCACCATGATCACGGATAAACTGAAGTTATTGCGGGTGGGTGTTTAATATCGGGAACTCATAACAAACAGTAAACATGGTAAATATCCCGTTAGTATTAATAGTAATGTTAGTGACCATGATAGTTTAAAATCTTATATTGTTTGTAAACTGTTTTGTAGTTTGTGTCACCCAAATGTTGAGTGTTAGAAAATGCTTATGGCATTAAGTCCGCCTCTGTACTCTGTGGTTGAACCATACCACCATCAGAAAGGCATTTTATAAAAACCACCCTGTCTATATTAGAATAAAGTACTAACAGTTAAAGTAAAGAGGTATAAGTTAAGTTGTTTACTAACATCTAAAATTGTAACTACATATTTCTTGTAATTTCATTGGCTCATGTTGTCTGTTAAATAAAGAAAATTAAATTATTATACATACACTAGCTGTTGCCCGCGACCTTCGTCCGCGTGAAATTAGCGGTTTGAAACATACTTTACGACCTATTGTCATACCTACCAAATATACAAAAAAAAATCATGCAAATCGGTCGAGCCGTTTCGCAGGAGTGTGACCACAAACAAAATATAAATAAGAAAGAAGAAGATGACTAGAGGGCCCAACTCCGGACTACTGTAATGATATTTGGGACTAACCCAGGACCGATATCCTACCATGATCTCTTAAAGCAGTAAGTATTGATTTTACCTTACTTCAATCTTGTAGGAAAGAGACGGCGCTAGACGGCCTGTATAGCCTCATCCCTGTCCCACACTGATGTAAGATTACAGTAATACTGCTATAAGAGGAAGTAGATCAATCCCAGATTTGTTGTGTTTAAATTTTGTAGTCACGAGGTAGCCATAAAAAACAACAATATCTTTAAGAATATATCGGAACTTCGGAAGACAGACGGCGCCGCCGAGTCCGGCCCAGAAAGAGGCGCCGAGACGGTCTAGACACGTACTACGAGGGCTGGTTCGACAAGGCACAAGAACAGATCTCATGGAAGGAATTGGGGGAGGCCTTTGCCCAGCTGTGGGACAGCACAGAGTAAAAGAAAAGAAAAAAATACTATAGTGAATGTGCTAATATGCATAACCCTGTGGCATAATCGCATGCAATAAACAGAGCATGTAGTTCACAATTCCCGTAATAGAAAAGGTCGCTGGCATTCTCATTAGTCACACGACTGATTGGCTGCACAGCTTACACTGCGGCTAATCATGCATTCAACAGAATATGCAGAGCTGTTTTCGGCCTTGAACTGAAGCATAATAAACATTATACCTTGTACAAGGTTGAAACTTGGCAGGAAATGTATTTTTCAAGCTTTGCGATCGAGCACCGCACGATCGTAAAGCATTACAGAGAGAAGGTAAAGCAGCTTTTGGAAATTATTCATTAATCTTCCCTAGCAACAGATGGTGTCAAAAGAATATTTAATTGTGTGGAATGGTGGCAGTTTTCTGCGATCTGTCACTATGCGAGCATTAGGCATTGCGAATAATTTGTTGCGCTCAAAATAAATCGACAGATTCGACTATATTGCTACAAGATGCCAAACTGATGTAACTGTCGAAGACGTAAGAATAGGCCAATTCGAAATACACAGTAAAAATAAATCGACAAAATGGTTTAAGGGTGAATATATTTGACGCTCATAAACGTCAAATTCGCGGCGCATGTAAGCGGCCGTGCACACCAAATTTTTAAAGTATGTCAGCCACGTGCTAGGAAAATTGCGTAGTTGTAGTCGTGTGGTGTGCGATGGATGAGCTAGCGACGAAGAGAGCGTCGCGAGGCGAGAGGCGCGTGGGTCGCGCCCCGCTGCCGCCACGATGACGCATCGTGCCGAGTCTGACGCAACTGTGACCAGCTTACATTATGTATCCCAAGATAACATGAAAAAATAGAAAATTTCACTAATAAATAGTTAAAAAGCCAAGATTCAAACCCTTAGCTTGGTACATCAATAAAACAAAACAAAAAAATATTTTTATAAATTCAATTCAATCTAAAATAGAACACAAAACAAATTGGAACTACAAAACACTATTTTACATTGACTCAATAGAAATCCTTCATTCTGTTTGAGTTAGATTAGCATACGTAACCGGAGCAACAAAAATATCTCGAGAACTATCGTCGGAACGATCGTCCGTGTTCGTCGTGGCGGAGACATACTCGTGGAATAGGTAGTTGCAGTGTTTGGCCGGCGGGTCGGCCCCGACCCCATCCCATCCGTGGTGCTGAGCAGTCCACCATAGAACGCCGCGCGCGCCGCCTGTATCGCACCACCGTACCACACCACGTGCCCACTGACTACCGCTCAACTGTGCGCCGATTGTGAAAACGTGAATTAACCTAGCTTTTCGTCGCGCGAAAAGCGACAAGGTCGCTCTAGATACTCAATACTTTTTGTCAAATCTGTGTAAAGACCCGTGCCACCGTGTCGCTCGCAAGGAACTTTTAGCTTCAATGCAGTTTGTTGTTTACAGTGAATGTAAATAATCGCAGCGACGAGACGCCGCTTTTCAGGTAGTGTGTCAAGGTCATTATGCGTACATCTAAGTTAATGTTAAGCTTGGAAAACCAGCTGTGTGTGATAGATTAATAGATTTTCTATTTATATACATTCCAGTTCGGTTTTTTTTTCTAAAAATTATGAGTAATTTAACAACAACATCCATACAGTAGACATCTTCAAATCAAGTCCATTCGCTTGAGGTCTAGGGTTCGATTCTTATAAGCGTGATTCGAAAACTAAAATGGCCCCTTCATTACTCGACGGTAACTCGAGATTATAATGCCTGACATCCTATTAACTAGACTGACAGATTTGTTGCGCATTGATTGAGAACTTGGTAATAACTAAGCATTCATAAGTAGTCCGTTCACCGCCTTTGGTAAACAGTACATTATATACTCTAAATAGGTTCTAGGTTATATCTCTGATTTATGGATTGGTCACCGTCCTATATCTATTGAACTTCTTCATCGACTATCGGGCTACTTTCCATGACATCATCATACAACTGGCATCCAACATTTTGTTGGTGAAAAACTGTACTATTCGAAACTTTGACAACAAAACAAAACACCAACGAATTAATCATTTTTAATATGTCATCACAATACGCTTTAAATATTAATTACAGCATACTAACCTATTCTTTATCAAATACAAGCATTTGACAACTCGCAGAGACCCGTTCTACGTTCTACGAATGGTTGTTCGTACTTCGTAGGCCATGACGCCTCTCAGGGCCATAGGAATCGTTGGAATTAACGCACCTAGTCGTAGATATTTTGATAAAGCTTTCTCTTTTTCTGTCGCAACACTCGCAACGCGCAGTTACGAGATTCTCGTGGGCGATGTAAGAACTTGTTACGCCTACAAAACTATGATCTATGAATGATGCGTTTTAAATTTGTTGTGGCATGTTGGTAGTAACGTTATTTTTGTACGTGTTCGTTATTTAAATGAAATATCTACATGAGATTATTGATTTGTTGATTCTAAAAAGACTGGAGTTTTGACTCAGTGATAAGGTTCTTTATCGACCCGAAAAGTAATTTATCTTAATTAAATAAGAATGTAGGTACCTACAGTATCAATATGATTACATCATAATTAACTTGTGTTTGAATCAACACACCAAGTTAAAGTCGCAGATTTTATGATGTGACAACGTTGTAATATAGTTTATTGTTCATTGTTGTTACTATGCACCAAGTAGGCCATCATGTACTTTTAAATGTGACAAAAGGTACTTATACCTGACTACACTGAGTCTATATTAGGAGCTCGGAAACTATTTTGAAGAAAAAAATGAGGGTACCAAAATTTTGTTCAAAAATTAAACATACCTTTCTACAATTCTAAATACACCATTCACATACATATTGAGACGAAACCAGTATCTACAGTAAGTATTAGAAATTTACACTTTTACAGCTTATCCAATTATGGAAAAAAACCAGTAATTACATTCCTGCGGGATCGTGAAGACCAAGCACCATACCTTTTAGAGCACCGCACCGTTACATAAACATAACATGACGCTTGTTTCATTCGAAGCGATAAGCAGAGCTCTAAGTTATATTTAATACATGGTGTTAACGGATCCTTCACGAAGCCGTCAACCAAGCATTATGTAGGACATCACTTTACGCAAAAATTATTGCTGAGAAACGACTTCTTTTATTAGGGTGAAAAATCAAGTTTTACGGTAGGACTCAATGTACGAGTAACACACTCTAAACATTGTGCTGATGGATATATTGAATAGTACGGGGGTCGCGGAGGTGTTTAAAGTAAAAAACTTTCATTGAAAAACAAAAAAAAAACTTGAGAAAAAGTTGGAACTTTGACCCCCAATGTCTCTGTAACTAGAAGGTTCCCAGGTATGGTCTAGCTAGAACAAAAAAATGATCGCAATGACGGGGAAACCAAGTGCCTTTCGGCTTCGTTAAAGACACCCTTTATTTCGCCAGCTATAATTAAGAGCCAAGCCATTATCTTGGCCTTTGCCATTAACCTCTAGAGTGCTACTGAAAATTTCCCTAGGAACAAACTTGTCATGTATTGACAAACCCCGAAACGGACGTTCAGCAAACCCGCTTGCGGCCACTAGACCAATGAGGCTGTCAATTCATGGAAACAACACATTACTCAAGGACCTATTGCTGCAATGATTTATCCTAACGACTGTGCATTGTTGTACAATAGTTAATGTGTTTATCGGTTGGTAATGTGCTATGGAGCGCAGTACCTTAGGTGTAAATTTAACAGATAATGTACAAATCACTGTGACTACACTACGTTCCAAAACACAAATCGTTGACGTTGCTCAAAAGGCTGCCCAACTTAAATGGGACTGGGTAGGACATGTCTGTCGCATGCCGAACTAAGTGTGGGCCCGTAAAGCACAGGATTGGTGCCCTGAAACAGTGACACAGGGTCGCGGCAGATCACGAAGGAGATGGCGGGACGAACTGGATGTTGAGAATTGGAAAGAAGTAGCACAGAATCGTGCCTGACCTTTGGAAGGAATGGAGGGAGGCCTTTGACCAGCAGTGGGACAATATGGGCTAGCTATAATAATATGAAATAGGTACCTAACTAATTACATGATAATTACACAGACTACAGAGTTACTTATCTAATCTTGTCATGTGCTTATTATACCATAGGTACGTGGAGACTGTGTTTGTACTTTGAAATGCGATCATACACGTTTGAAAAATAAATAAAAGAGCCTCCCTTCTATTAAAGTCGATAAAAAGTGCTAAATTGAATCGGTCTGAAAAAACATTCATACAAGGCTATTGCCAATCTTCCCCAGCACTCATAATGCCGTAATTTAGGTCTTAAAATTATTGCAATGTTGGATTTTAAACGTCTTATCATAAGTTTAGGAAGAGAAGGTGTTACTGTAAATAACCCAGCCTTAGACAACATCACTATCTGTCTGTTGTCTGTCTGTTCTATTTGTATGTCAACACGCAAATGCGTCATAAATAAACCGTTAATAAATACATAAATTGTTGAATACGCCTCCAAATTCAAACTTCTTCATGAAGGCAAGCGTCGAAAAAAGTAAAAACCAGGACGGTTCATACAATGATACAGCGTAGGTACTATGTTCCTACTCATAAATTAACCTAAAGTAAGTACCTACCTATATCCAATAAAAAGTAGCCATGAACGGATGTTTATACCAAATTGACTGTTGACACGCATCATTACCCATTCAATGCTTTTAGACAAGTGACTGTTTTTCTAGAACGAATGAACGTTCTAGAACTATCCAAATAGGTACAGTAAAATACCTACATATTGCCTGAAAAACAAAGAAGTGTGAAGTAATACCTAAAGGTGAATGTTAGTCATCTAATATGAGTCTTATATCATTGGCTTTAAATCCGTAAATAATGTGTTTTCATCTCAATAATTATTAGTATACATACCTACCTAGTCAGGAAAGACTATGACAGTATTTTCAGCAAACATCTACCTATAACTATATAAATTCGTCAATGTCCATAGGCATTCCATAGGTTAGTCAGCAAAACAATGGCTACAGCTTGCTAATTAGAATACAAAGTGACGTACATTGATGGCTAAAGGCTATTTGGTAAATTATAAAACAATACATAGCAAGTTTATCTGTATATACATCCGTACATGAATTTATAATGTATAATCAAAGTTAAGAGCGTTAACCTAATTCTTATGCACGGAATATGGTCCGTCGAAATGGCACATGACGTCAGTGTTCTACCCTCACGATTATAATACTTTCTCCCCATTCCCTCTTGCTAGCTCGTTTCCAACCGGCCTTGGACGCACGCATTAATATAAATATGACATAATCCAGTCAATGATGTCATTTCAGAAGATATTAGACATGACACACTAACGCAACTACAGGCACGTGTAGAAGATGAAATTCAGTAGCGAATTTCTCTCATGTATCTGAAATTCGGGAATTTACTGAACAAATACCGACGTACCAAGCGCTGAAAGACTAGTGTGATTATTATAGTTTGGAAATATTTCATAATCACAACTTCTCATTGTAGAAAATAGCTTTTGAAACTTGCTGTATAAACATAGTTATGTTTGCAAATACATTTGTGCACATAACTGTAGTGTATATACGTATGAACAAAAGTGTTCACGGAATGTAAAACTTTATCTGTATCATAAAACATGGCCCATTTATCTAAAGCAAAGCACTAAGTTTTTATAACACATTAAATCTTTACAAACGTTAATTAGTGTTATTAAAACTGCAACGTTATCACGAAAGTAAAGAAAATTAACTTATCTTATCGTTTATGGATTAATGGGTTATAATGGCGAATTACAAATTATAAGCAAAATATGGAATAATATTATGTAACGTCATCGGCAGTTTACTTTTTAAATAAAACGTTTCATTGATAATACCGAGCTCTGTGTTTGTTTACACACACACAGTGAATGCCTATCGATGTGTGCGTGAGTGCGGTAAAGGGAGTCACTGACTGACATACACGTGTCCAAAATCTAAACGGCCGGCATAGCAACAGGCTCACTCACACACATAGGGGCGCGCCCACAAATGAGTGAATTTAACGTGAGTGCTAGTCGAATTATTTTGTCATCTTGTGCCACTTACTTCTGTCACAAAGTGTATTTGGATCTGTTAATTAGTCCCCGCTTCCATACAAACAGTTTCGAGGTCGTTGACACACATTTTTGTGTATCTACGTGAGGGAAACGGCCACCGGAGAGATATTTTGAAATTATAAGTAAGAAAAGACAACATTCATTTATAGAAGTATCTATTTTTAGTAGGTAGACTATTCTTAAATCGTTGATTTTAAAGCACACGAGACGTAAATAACGCCATAATTATTTCCTCTAGAATAAATTAACAATGACGTTGACGATCAAAATGTTCAATACTACATTCGATTCAGCTGTTTCAAGATTAATATCCTTGTAAAATGTAGGTAGGTAGGTACCTATTTACGTTAGGCCACACGTCATTGGTGTTAACAAAACCAGTATAAGCTGGGCCTAATCCATTGAAATTCCGGACTACGGTAGGCCAACTCAAGGTTAAAGTTTTACCAAGCGATAAGCCCCTGCCGTACCATCCGCATATGTAACTCATACTGTATGACTTTGTTACTAATGCTATGACGTCCTTGATAACCACCCTCAGGGGATTACCTCTAGGTCTGTTGAGTTTTCCTCATGAAGTTTTCCTTCTAGAAAAAAAATCTAGACCATAGGTAGGTACCTAAGTCTTTTTACCAATCATAAGTTAGGTAGGTACCTACTCGAAGTTTCCTTCATACTTTACTCATTTGTAGTGGACCTTGGTATTGTTTAATCTCGGCTTACGATTTTAAAGTGACTGGCCACTATCATTAACACTAAAATGAGATATAAAACTATGTTTACCTTGCCTTTGTATTTATTTTGCGTTCCCGATATTTCGGCACTCTTACACGCACCATTATCACGCAAAAACGTGACTACACCAGCGTGAGTGATAAACATTAGTTTATCCGAAAATATCCCGGTTTTAGTGTTAATGATAGTAATGCCACTATCACGTCATTAAACGACGGTATCTTGTTATTTATGTAACAGTTTGAATCTCATTGAAGTTTCAATTCAGAAGGGATTGTTTTTAAAAGTGGTAACGTAATTCCGAGATGGACTAAACATTAGAACTCCATTGCTATTATGAATTGAGCCTTACTATTCGGAAATTAAGCCTGTTTAGCCTGTTAGTGAATAATAATAACTCTTCTCAAGACCGGTTCTTACGAATAGAATATTTTTTTGTATCATATAACTATGTTATAAATACATAGTCGCTCATACATATTTATGTATTCTGAATATGATACCTAGAATATTTCGTAATGAATAACAAAAACTAAATTATTATCAAAATGATATAAATAATTACATAATTATATAATTTTAAGTTATGCAATCAAGATCAGATTATGATCTTATCTTCTACGTAGGTAAATATGTATATCGCTGATATTTACAGAAATCGTAGAATAAAACCGCTTTTTTGTATCTATTATATGACCGCGTTGTTGTTCTAAACTACTCAACTTAATTTGATGTTCTTCTCATCATCATTTAGAAAATGTGTTCCGAAATGTTTACCTGCATACTCGTATATAGTTCAAAGTTTATGGCGGCTCGGAAGTTAGCTGCGAGAGACGGTCTGCGCATTATACAGTCAATATGATGCGTCCTCTGCGGCCCGCTGATACCTAAAATTGTGTTCTTCGCAGCTTTACGTTAGATGTTCCGAGCCTCCATAAATTTTGAACAGAACTGTGCCATACAATTTAATATAATGTAATAAAAAATTATAGTAGTACCTTTTTAAAATTAAATAATAATAGGTAGTGCTATCAAGATCAGATTACGATCAGACCTTTTACCTTGATGGTAAAGTTCAATTAATCGAACTTGAATTGATTCACGTAAGGAAAGATTGCTCACAAACCGCTGACTCATTCGAGTAGTTAGTTACACCAAAGTCAAGGCCGAGGTCACACCTATTCTGGTTTTTTACATGAGTACTTACGGCTGACGATTATCTGACTACATATAACATAACATCACGCCTATTATAATCCCTATAGGGTTGATAGGGTTATGTTATGCAGAGGTGTACCTAACAGTACACCCACATTTTGCCAGCTATGTTTAAGTTCCATGTAATAGGGGGCGAGCCTCTTGCCATCAACCGGGCACGAATTCAGACTCCGCGGCTGCTACTGGCTACTGAGAAATTCCTATGGAAAAACCCAATAGCACTTTGCCCGACCCGGGAATCGAACCCGGGCTCAGGCTCAGCAGTCGCGCTTATTACGACCAACGAGGCATGACTTTCAATACGTACGTGAAAACTGTCCTTACACAAATATGGTTTTATCGTGTCTCATATTCATGAAAATTCAGATGGCGCGACAGTAGTACATACGACAGCTGTTTTGGTAATTCTACTATCAGCTTTATTTAGTAGCATTCAGCTCATACACAATATGGAGTTTCTTGCCCAGTCTTCTTCATCATCACCATCATATCTGCTTTGGAATGGGCTACTACAGTACTTCAACAGTTATTAGGACTTGTGACTGGGGCATTAGCTGTATAGCTGGATATTTTTGTTTTTGACAATTCTAAGTAACTGGCCTACTTGAAATAAATTCTTTGATTTTCTTAGTACCTACTTTCAATCAATCAATCAATCATTTTATTGTCAGGCAACTGAGGCCCATAGGTAAAAGTACACATTATATAAAATGGTAAACTGACTAACTGACTGGGTGATATATCAACACACAGCCCAAACCGCTGGTCCTAGAGGCATGAAACTTAGAGGGTGTGTTCTTTGTGAAAAGTAAGTAAGTATCCACTAAGAAAGAATTTTTGGGAATTCCACCCCTAAAGGGGTGAAATAGAGGATTGAAATTTATATGAAAGTCCGTCAGTTTTGAAGTTAGGATCTTCAAATTTTGTGTTTAGGCTGACGATTGAAAATTAATTTATACGTGTCTCAGCGTTTTTGACAATTCTTCCCCCGAAGGTTTAAAAATGGGGATGAAGGTAAGTAATCGGATATTATTCGACATATACGCGGGCGAAGCCGCGGGCAAAAGCTCTTAATCTTATAAAATAATAAACTAATACTCCACTCACACTACCACACACTAACACCACTCGTACTCGGAAAGTAGTAGAGTACTACTACTTTCCCACTGCTATCTCACCGGCCTCTGTCGGTGTCCCATACACATTGGGCCATAATCCATCACGCGTTCCCAATGTGGGTCTTTAAATATTTTGGTTGTATGACATACCTTTTCCCTCACCATGTGACAAATGCGTCTGTTTTGCTTTATCAAACATATTCTCCTAATCAATAAAACACATTATATAGACATTATATACATACCTATTTACTTTTGTGCTGTCATCTACGTAATGGATCCAGCCTTCAGTCCCAGTCAGTATTGAATTACTGATCCCTACTTATGAAACGCTTACGTCACGTGGGTAAATAAAACCGTTAGAGGGACTTGAACTCTTATGCCTCTATTAACTAAGTAGATAACTCAGTGGAGCTTCTTTTCAAAGAGCTGGCCGTAATGGTACCATGGCAGGTCCTGTATCTACAGTGAGATAGGTGGAAAAGATGTGAAAGTAAGTTTCAGTCACAAAAGCCCTTGAAATTTAGTAAACATAACATAAAATCACGCCAGTAATCCTCAAAATATAGGGGTGAGCCTATTGCCAGCAACCGGACACATATCCAGACTCCTTGACTGCTACTACTAGAAATTCCTGATGGAAAAACCCAATAACACTTTGCCCGACCCGGGGATCGAACCTAGGATCTCGTGCTCATCATGCTTGCGAATCACTAGAGTAACGAGGCTGGTGGATAAAGTACCCATAAAATAATAAGTAGGTACCGATGTTACTAGACGGCAGTGGCGAAGGTTCCAAACAACTCGAGTCCTACTGGCTTCCCTTTGAAAAATGGCACAGTCAGTATTCTATAGACAAATAACATAATCACATTAAAGATATGTACTGCTAGACGGAGCAAACTACATACTTCAGAGTTGACAGGCATCGTCTGGGCATGCTCGTTCCACTATACACCTCACTCATCGCCGTACATCCAGGGATCAGGCAAGCCTATAACGCAGTAAAAAAAAACCTGCATTACATGGACCGTCGCGTCATCGTATTGACCACATTAAAAATAACTCAGCTTAATGTCAAGTATATTCGCATCAATACCCGGAGCTGTAATTTTCAAAATTATGACGTGGGCAAAACGCGCGCTTTATACGGCAAAATTTCTATAACGTGGAGTGACGAACAAAACGTACATTTACTACAATTTTATGAATTAATGAAAGACACGCTTTTGTTACGTCATTAATTAAGTCGTAACACTCATACCTGGTTATGAGAGAAGGAACCTCACGACATGCTGTTAAGGATCTCGCGACACGGCATGACCAACTGATGAAAACAGAACTGTTTCAGTCCATTGACTTTAGATTGTACAGTAGAATTCAGTTTGCTTAGTTTACTATCAAAATGTGGGTATAACTACCTATCGGTTAAATCAGGTTATATCTCAGTAGCACACGCATGGAGTCTGGATTTGTGCCCGGTTGATGGCAATAGGCTCGCCCTCTGATACATGGGACTTAACTGATAGGTAACCTCTACCTTACTCTTCAAGGAAACACGCGTGATGTTCTGTTGTTTCATTCTGTTTTAGTTTGAATAGACGAAAGTGTAGGTAGGTACTTGGAAAATGGTGTGCTGCGTGGCGCAGGTTCGATCCCCGCACGGAACAAATATTTGTATAGCCTACAGGTAATTGTTCCGGGTCTGGCTGTTTGTATGTGAGAGTTAAAATGTTTGTAAACTCACCCACGATACAGGAGAAATTTCTAGTGTTGGGGAAAGTTTACATTGTATTAAAAAAACGAAATAAAGTAGATAAGTACCAACTAGACAGCAAAGCAAGCCCTCATTGTTGTTAAAATAGCGAATTAATTAATAAAACGTTGAAAACTACAGCCTTGTTTTTCCACTACAAAAATGTAGATAAATATAATGAAATCGTGAAACTATGCATGCAAGCATTTGAGTAATTTTCCATTGTACTCGGATTTGCAAAATAACTATCTGGGTTAATAGATTAAAAGTAAAAATCTATATAAAACCGAAAGCCAAAAGTTATTTTTTGTCGGATTGAGTTTTAAAACGCGTAATACTGGAATTGCTCTTCAGGTCAGTGAAAATCAAACAACTTAATAAATGAACAACATTTTTTTATTGCAAAATGGGCTTCTCTTGACCTCGATCACGCCTGATGGAACGCGATGGGTGAGGTGTATGATGGAACGAGCGAGCCCAGATTCCATATAACTAAATTTTTTGAAAAACTATTTACCTACTGGAGAATTTAAGGTTCAATTAAAGCTTTAAGATACTGAAATCTATCCTAAAAATGCTATCTAGTCAAATAACTGTTTACTAAAATATTTATCCATTTTAATATTATAAATGCGAAAGTAACTCTATTTGTTTGTTACGTTTTCATGACTAAACAGCTGATTGGATCGTAATGAAAGGCAAGGAGATAGATTATATCCTGAGGAATGATATAGGTTATCGTATTTTTCTCACATCAAAATTTCCACGCGAACGAAGTCGCGGGCAACAGCTAGTATCATATGTATCAACATAGACAAATATGTTTACTTCTGTCTCTAAAAATGATCATGTTTAATTGATGAAACGCCAATAGACGTTGCTAACAGCTTTATTTATGTAGGAAACTGTTTTATATCCAAATTGGTCGTTTCTAAGGAAAAGTAGGCTATGAACGATAAGATTAATAATAAACTTGATTCGGAAAACCTTTCGTTGGATGAGTGACTGTTTTTATGTAACTAACACATCAACATTGTATATAAGTATTTGTGCTAATGACGTCACTATCTTAGACTCACTGTTATTCTACGAGAAAGAAAAGTATTTCTGTTGCCTTTATAAAACATAAGTTGTTTAACCCAGCCTAAAAGTTTCCCTGCTGGGACACACGCCTCCTCTTTGTGTGTGGGGTCCCAATTCACCACGAGGACCCTGCGAGTTGATAGTTGGTTGGCTGTCAAGTCTTCGAATTTTTGGTTCAAAGAGATCCCGTTTTCCTCCCGATATTTTCCACCATCCTTTTGAGAAGCAGTACTTGCCTATAAGTGACTGTGGTAAAATAAAATAAGCAAACAAAACATTGCTTATTGCCTGGTGAAGGTTGCAGGGATACGCTGGATGCGAGTCGCACGGGACCGGTCAATGTGGCGACACTTGGGGGAGGCCTTTGTCCAGCAGTGGACGTCTTTCGGCTGAAATGATTATGATGATGATGAAACAAAATATGCGAATCAAATGTCATTTATTAAAACAAGGCTGCAGTTCGCCCTTTTTGAACGTCAATTTATACAAGAGTCCCCCAAAACGCCCGCCCTTCGCCATTTCCTAATGTTTTACCGTGAGGCGAAGAAGTGGCGGAACAAGCTCCCCAGCAACCACTCTCAGCACATTGAGTTGCATTGCGTTTGATTTAAGAAATCGCTGAAATTTTCGAAGTTTTTTGTGACTTTTACTACCAGCACCAGCACTCTTGCTTCCATCCACGATCGGAATTGAGAAACGAAAATAATTTAAAAATACCCACTTATTTTTGTAAGCCTCGTTTTTTATTATGCAACTTATCTAATATTAACAAAAAGGGACGAAATCACAAAAAAATAATAAGTAATATCGGGAACTCATAACAAACAGTAAACATGGTAAATATCCCGTTAGTATTAATAGTAATACTAAGTAAAGTACATAGGTATCTATCTACGTCAATAATAATTAGGACACATAGGTACTCCTCCACATCCCTGTCAACCGGAAATGTGCCCACTTATTTATTTAATACCTATCTTATCATAAAGCATATCGGTAAAAGTCAAGGATGAATTAGATACAGGGATTGAAAACCGGTACGAATTTGGGTTCCGGTTCTTCATTTCGGTTCTTAAAAATGTTCTTCTTTTCGGTACGGTTCTGGTTCAGGTTCCGGTTCGGTTCTGGTTCCAAAGTACCGGTTCCAAATAAAAGTTCCAATATACCGGTTCCGTATCATCCGATTTAAAGGTTCTCCAAGAAAGAAGGGATATGTTTGACGCGTGCCTGGCGTGTCTTTTCTTTCAGTTCGCCTTCGAAATATTAGCGAGTGGAAGTCTGTACTGTACAGTGTCAGCAAATATTATTAGATAGTGGTTTGAATAATCTAGAGTAATAAAACTACTGTTAATTAATACATAGACTCGCTTTGAAGAAGAACCGGTACAATAAAGGTTCTTAAAGGTTGCAATTTAGGTTCCGGTTCCGGTTCGGGTTCTAAGTAACGGAACCACTAAATACCGGTATTTTGCCGGTATTTCGGGAACCTTTTCGATCCCTATTTAGATATGCTTAACCAATAAAAAATGTGAAAAAAAACGAATTCTTAATGAAATCGTTACCGTTTCATAAATTTTTAAGCACAAAGTAAAAAGGAGCTTTAAGATTTGTGTTTCAGTTCGGATTTCCTGAAACCTTTTGAAACTTATCTTTGTTTTATTTTTCATATGAATCTTGTTATCTTCTTGGAGATGGTTCTGAATTTTGTTTCAATCTTTGTAGACAGGTTAGCTAAGTGAATAACAAAAACGTTTGTCAACAGTAAGTACCGAATTAAAAAACCTCTTAAAGCTCTTTTACATCAAAATTAACTGTCAGCTGTCAGGGCTGACTGTGAGTATCTCCACATTTTTCCTGTTCTAAATTTTATCTTTTTATTATTTTAGTTTATCACTTCGTATGCCATGGGGCCGATTTGCAAAGCCATTCAGAAAAAAATACCTGCACGTGCCCTTAGTCCTGAAAACTTGTATGTTGTATGTAAGCCTTACAGAACATTCGAGAACATACCTACATCAAATTAGACATAAGCCTATAATTCTTCTACACAATGACACAATAGATCAAGCCGGCACGTTTTAATATCCGTGACTGTTCTCGCTATTTAAAGATTTGTCTAAGCGTTAGTAAGTCTTTAATGGACGCTGAAGTGTGTCCAAGCGGTCTAACAGTAGCCATTGTCTTAATAGGCAATGATAGCCGCTGTCAAAAGTGTCACAAACTTATGGAGATGAGGTCATTTTAATATTCCTAGACCACTGACCTGCTTGTTAAATTGTTTGCTACCTCGCGACGGAACAGCGGAAAAGTATTTTGAATTATGAGGGTATTAACCTTGACTTTGAACAGGCTTGGATCAGGTTTTAGTAATTCTAAATCTATCAAGATCGTTATCGCAAATCAAAATCAAATAAAGAAACCAATTTTTTAAATCATGACTTTGTATCTAGTCTATGGACTTTCGAATTAGAAGAAATTAGTAATTTATGACACTGGAACTTTAATAACTACATAGTCGGTCAGTGACCTGGATTACCTGACCTTTCTTCCTCTCTTCTTCTTTATATGGGGGTTAGGTAAGTTTTTACTAATTTATGTATCTATCCTAAGACTATAATTAGTGTTTATTTTTTTTTTATGTACGACACTACTGTTTGAACCATATCAATTCAGAGTTCATTACGTAATTTTGTAGAACATAATGTCACACAGATCATATCTGAAGGAGAATTATTACAGGTCGAAGTCCACCTGTAGTTTTCTGTCGTTCTTCTGTAGGTATCTATACACAGGCTTAGCAATCAAATCCGTCTATAACGTACAAGTTTACTAATTAACATAATGATGATAATAATAGTACAAACAGTAAAGTTCTTAGTAAATTCGTAATAAAGATTTATGATAACTATTTGTTATGTCATGAAGGTCATGTAAGAACGGACAGTCTACGATTTATTATTAGTAACGTATTCTTAACTAAGTAGGTATAACTACATATTTTACAGTTACTCATAGTATTGTATTTTTTCTCAAATAATGATAATATTAAAGTCTCACCCAGTATCAGTAATAACCTAAAAAATAATCATACATGTCGGATATGTCAGGATTTATTTCATAAGAACATCAGGGCTATGTAGAAGCACGCTGTGTGGTGGGTAGACTGATAAATAAGTCGCGTGATGTCACCACTGCACACTGGCGCGCTTTCCAATTCATTTTATGTCCGTACTAACGACCGTATCCGACATAGATAATAATATTTAAGTAAAACGAAAACCTAAATAATAATTCACTAACTATCCATTTGTCTCAATTACTCGTCAATTGACAACAGCGGGAATAATATACTTACATAATATATACTAGATAGGTATATATTATGTACAAACCGTTTGTAAACCTACAAACAGTTTGTTAAGTAGGTACCTACCTAAAGACAGATGTTTCGCTTCATCGAAGAGATCGGTAGTCATAGTTGAATGGAAACCTTGAGAGAACATCAAAGATGCATCAAGTAAACATCATCATAAACATTTACATAGCCTTGGCTCATCATTTTTACTGATCTTGGAATTAGGAAGTTTAAAAACAGGAAGATGTTTCATTTTCAGAAACACTTAGCGAGTGTTCCTAATTTGTCGTGATGACAGATACTTGTCTGGTTAGAAGTGTTGTGGCTTGAGCAGTCGTGTTACAAAGATCTTTTGACGCTCGCATGACGTTGTTAGGGTTTCATCGGGTTACCAACAGTGCCTGCTGTTGGTAAATATGTCTTGTGAAACGTCTTGGCGATGTTAGTTCAGAGTTTGAACACGCAACATAAATTAAAATCTTGGGACAGTAAAATTTAGCCACGTGCATCATTACTGTCGTCTACTTTAATTTTGCAGTGCGATTTTCTGTTTTCTTTTTCGATCTTCTGTTCACGGCCGTGGAAACATCTAGAAACGTTACGATAAAATCAAAACACTCTGAATTGAGGAAAATGACAGTTTTTATAGGGTTTAATGATTGAAAGAAAGAAAGTCGTTGGTCTAACAATAATATAAAATTTTCTATGAGATTCAGAAAAGGTTTTCTTGTTACCTAACAACCACATGAAGTCAAGAAAAGATATTTGAGAAGATATCAAGAAAAGATATAACAGACGAGTGTACTTAGATACTTTTTTTTGTTTCTGTGCTACCTATAATGTTTTTCTTTTTTTAATTATTGTAAATTATAATATCAACATTATTACGGTGATTACTTTACACTTACTACACTTTGCACATGTAGGACCTACGTCTATGAAAGAGTGACGTAACATGTACCTAGTTATAATTTGATTGCATGAATCATGAGCAACTGTAATGGTGTCGTAATGGGCCTCACCGACACTGTGAGGTGTTTCAAGAGTAAAATAGATCCTCTGGAAACACTCATAACACTAATGGTAAAGATGCTTTCATCTAACAAACACAAATATTTGTAATCTACAGAAGGGATGGGATGCCAAATTGAATGTAAACCAATTAAAATATCATCAACCGGCGTGACATGAATCCACATTCAAATTAATATTGATTCTATATCAGCCGTCTGCTCCATAAATTTCCACCGTGTAGGTGTTGCACTTTTTTATGAAACAGACGGTTTGAATAGATATCTCCCTATATGTAGTTCCGACTATCTCGAAGAAAGACTTCTGAAAGAATCCTTAATACATGGTACAAATTTGGAGTATTGCAAACTAAGTTGCCAGCAACAGTTGGCTGGATAAGCAAAATATTGCAAAGTCTGTTGTAGATAGGTAGATACACAACCTAGGCAGAGAACATCTATGAATCACAAATAAAAACACGTAAATCGTTTGGTTACGTGGGTGATATTTTGATCTCGAATAATCAAGTTATATAACCAAAGGACAAACAGTCAGAGAGATGCCTGTTATAGCATGATGATGATACATTAACATCGTAATGGTGGGGTTCTTCAAAAAGATCAGGTGCGGTGTATGGCCAGTTGTATGAACGTGGGCGAGGCGAGATGAGTATGTTAAGATCGCATATCATGTGGCTCCCGGCCACCGTAGGCGCGGGCCAGTGGACGGCGAGCTATGGGCTAGCTCGCCGTCCGGCCGTCTTATGACGACAGGCCGTGTCGACGGCGCGTTCGTGTTCCACGCGCGCCTCAAACAGATGTCAGCAACGATGTAGCAAGGGGCGATGCCTGCCAAGGCTGCGGAACTGTTCGAAAGAGATACCGTGGCCCTGGAATACAAAGGGCAAAGAAGGAACATGGATGGGTTTTAGTCAGTACAAGTCTGACACTCCCTTCCGCTCCGCCCAGAGTAGGGACCCGGTCATTTGATGATTACCGATCCGAAAAAAAAAAATATCGCGTATCATCGATAGGATGTGGTGTTCTGTACTTTCTGCCTACCTCCAAAAGATGTGTGTTTATGTATGCACGATAATGCATTACAAAGTATCACAAGATCCAAGTCATAACGTAGACCATTCTTTTTTTATTTGTTTTTGTAATTGTCTGGTAATTTATGTGGTTTGTTATGACTATGACGATTTTAAACGTATGTGCGAACTCGCTGATTTTCATGTGCGTTCGTCTGCTTCAAAATAGCTTTCATTGCTTCACCCATTTCTTGCATATTCTCGGTTTGATTGACTCACTTGTGAGTGAGGTCAGCAACGTTTTCAATGAATACTTTGGCTTCTTCTTCTTTCTTTGGTGTCAGAGTTTTTATGCCGCCCATTGGACTCGTCTTTACATGCCGTCGAGAAATTTCTCTCAGGCTGGTTTCCTCACGATGTTTTCCTACACCGAAGGAAGTAATACTACAATACGCACCTGAATCCGACAAATCAGACTTATACTAAAACTTTGGCTTTTGATTTCCATTGTAGTATTATAATGGGCCATGTTTTAATACTAAAGCCAAAAATAAATAGGAACAGAGTTGATAAAATTAATGGCTGTTATCAAATATTTAGGCTATTATATTACTCAAATACTTGATAAGAGCTATCACAGACGAAGTGTGCGTGGTTTGTATTGTATGCATTCTATCTTGTATATTTTAATTGTTTGTAATGGGAAACATCGTTCACGAATAATTGCATAAACACTATGTTTTTCTATGACAAATCTTATCATATTCGCAATTCTGCAGTTGACAAACTACATTTTTCGTAAGTTCACACACACGGTTCGCTAGCATCGCCACTAGTGGTCATTTTCATCCATTTTCCATTCAATTCGCAAAAGTGTAGTCGTGAACTAAGCGTAGCGTGTTCGTGTGTTACGCTAGATGACTAGGGATGCACGATACTCGCATTTGTGTCGATACATTGGATAGATCCAGACCGATGTGCGATACAATTCTAAGATCGTATCGAATGGCTTCGATTCGATTCAATTTCGATTCTCCAAATTTGGAATCGTCGTCGTCTTGGATGCACAATTTGCATTTGTATTATCGATACAATTTCAAATATCTTATCGTACTTATTAACCCTTCTAAAAGTCTAAGCAAGAATCCAGGGATTCTTTTGTTCTCCTTTTGTGACCTCTTTTATTGATCTTTTGAATTTGCTAGTCATGTAATTTATTAGGATTGTGTACGATACGATCCATTTATTCCGAAACCTGTGCTTTTGCATCGATTCAAGATATCGGAGTATCGTATCACGGTATATCGATACTGTAAGGTATCGGATCGGTTCTTACATCACTAACAAGTCCAAATTAAATTCTCGCACACAGACATCACAAGTCTATCTCGACTGATGACGTCACGTGCTGTTGGTCATTACAGGAATTAAGTCGCAGAGAACTATGACATAATCGTAAATCATGCTAGATTATTTCATAGTTACATTTACGTTATTTTGTCATGTATATACCTATAGAGTTAATATACGCAGTTTGCTATTAAAATCTAGATAAGGCACTAGTCACCCGTTCATCATCATCATCATCATCATCATCATCATCATTTCAGCCGAAAGACGTCCACTGCTGGACATGGCCTCCCCCAAGTGTCGCCACATTGACCAGTCCCGTGCTTCTCGCATCCAGCGGATCCCTGCAACCTTTACGAGGTCATCGGTCCACCTAGTGGGAGGCCTTCCAACGCAGCGTCTTTCGGTTCGCGGTCGCCACTCCAGAACTTTTCGGTCCCATCGGCCATTCATTCTGCGAGCAATGTGCCCTGCCCACTGCCACTTAAGTTAAGTCACCCGATATATGTGAAGAAAAACTGTTAGATTTTTGGAAGGGGTGAAATTAATAATTACTAACTATCTGTCGGATCCTGATGAGTATGTATGCGACAGTAATTGTCGAGACGTGGTCGCGACACCTACTGGCTTCGGAACTGCTCTGTGTTTCCTTTTAAGTTCAGAGTACTTAGTACAGTAGTGTTAGTAATTGACTCTGTAACAATGAACTGTGTACAAGTTAAAGGAGCTATTCCTCTTGTTTACCCGTATCCCATTCTGTGCCCAAAACTGTTTGACACTATGGATGTCACTTAGTATGTCCTGGCCAGGGTCCTATGTACCATGATGCGACATACCCTTATTACCTTTAATTTAATGACATTTTTTTGTAATTGTTCCGCACTAGGAATTTCTTCTGTATCGTGGGTGCGTTTACAAACATTTAAAACTGGCATACACAGTCAGACCCGGAACAACTATCTGTAGGCATACTAATATTTGTTCCGTGCGGGAAGCCTACCTAAATAGATTCCTAAATAATGGCGTACTTGTTGCATTTGCAATTCTTAGTTCAGCGCAGAGAGTTTCATTTCAATAGGTGCAGTAATACGAGTATTTTGTATGTGGCTGTTAGTGAAAATGTTAATAAATGTAAGTGACGACGCGACCGTTCTACAGTTCTTCATTAAAATTAAAATCTTTGCCAATATCGAAGTAAAGTTTCATGAAGTAGAAGAATGGATAATATCTTTTTCATTAAAAAGCTGTTACGGATAAATATACAAATCTTTTTCTAATAATCTGCTAGCTTTTAAAAAAAGCAAGGAAGTAGAATTTATTGAGTAATTAATTTAATTTTTAATTTTTAATTTATTTATTTATTCATTTATTTATTTACTCACTTATTTTATAAAAATCAGTCATGAAATTAAAAGAGCTAAAAGTAAAGTAAGGTCAAGAGACGAGGAGTAAATAAGGAAATAATCAAAAAAACCGCGTTTGGCTATTAAAAATATTTCAGATAGATCAAAACGTTACTTTTATCGATTTGGTATTTACCCGTGGTAAAGTAGCATAGTATGATGTTTCATACTATGCTATATATTATGATAATTTTCTAATTTACTCTTCGACTCTTATTTACTTATTCGCCCCATATATTATGTCTTTCCAAATTTTTCACCCTTTTCCTCATAACATCTATAGTAGATTGATTAAATTTCCAAGAAAGCGATATTTTGCACATTGAGAAAAATGTGTAATATATTGTTATATCCTACTGGAATGTCAATATAAATAGGAACATTCTTTTGCCGGTTGCGAAAAGACGGACCCTAATTTCAGCTCGAGCGAAATACCTTTGTATAGAATGTTCTCAAGAGAGGCATCGATAGACTTGAAATCGTTCGTTGAAGATCATAGAATTAATTACTGAAATGAAAAAAATTGGACAAGTAAATACTTACCTTGGTAAAGTAAAGATTATTTCCTTTCTTTTAGCATTTCATCGGTTAGCGTTTGACGACTATCTCTATTTTTATTTTATTTTTATTTTATTTATTCGGAAGAACCAACAATTACACATTATATATTACAAAAAAAATAGGAAATAAGGAGTAATACAAATGTGCAACCAACAACGTTCTCCACAGATACACAAAAGACAAAGACAATGTTGATAAAGTAAAAATCGGACAGAGTAGACAATTGCATGAGATAAAATAAGTACATAAAAACATAAAAATACATTAAAGTTACAGCCACCAAGGAACACTAAAGACACATATCTAGACGCTTAATAAATCAACTGCAATAAAATGTTAAACCATCAGCCAACAGCAGTCCACAGCTGAACCTAGGCCTCTCCTGTCTGTCACACAACTCGATTCTCGGTAACTCTTATCTAGCTACTACCGGTCACCCTACGCCGACCTTTTTAATTTAAAGCTAAAATGAAACCAAGATTAGGAGTAAATCATTGAAGTGAGGTGTAAGCTTCAAGACTTCAATGTAAATCGGGCTTACATAAAGGTTATAAGGATCACACCATTATAGGAAAAAAATAAAAAGACATTTAATGTACCTTCTCGTAAATCTCATGGTTTAAGAGTTAATAACAATAGAGCGCATTATCGCGCACGGAGAAAAACAATGGTAATTGTCTGTAATTAAAATGCGTGACTTACGAGCCATTCACATTATTGCATAACGAGATTATTAAAGATTACAACGATAATGCAGCTTCGCTATTACATACCTTAGATAAGATAAATCCAAAACAAATCCATACGAACAAAAAATCCAATACGTACATACGCGCATATATTCACGTCTTATTCCTTTGGGGGTGGGCGGGCAAAAACAACAGAACACCACCTGCTAAAATCCTTACATTCTCCTTTAGCCTCGTCCACGTTCATTAATCTGGTGTGGTAAGATCACCTTAGCTCCAAGCTAAGGTCGCCGTGGCGACAGCTGCACGCTAAGGAAGAGCCTAGTCGCGAGCGTGCCTGATGTCTTGGTCCGGGCTCCTCCAGGTACTAATAAATGTACGTAAATGCACATTCTGCGTCAAACCCCAGTGTACCTCTGCAAGAGTGGCAGTGCAGTGTGTGGACAATGTTTATCCGTTGCTGCTCGTGGGAACAGAATGATAGTGGCTTGCTATCCTGCTTCATTACTGTATTAACCTTTTGACCGCCACGTCAATAACGAAAGTCTGTGTTCTCCACGCCAAGCGCTTTAAAAAAGTGTTATTTTCGACGTGCCGTGCCGTCCGAGGCGTCGCACGTCGGCGTGAGCACTTTTTGATTTGACGTCCATAGACGTCCGTGGCGGTCTATAGGTTACGCCACACTATTACCAAACCACTGCAACTCATGAAATTCAGTATCAGTGGCGACCACCATAAAACCGCCGAGACAATGAAGCTCGACGAAGTCTCGTATAAACAATTTAATTGTCTTGGATCCCGCAACGAAATTAATCAGGAAGAATAGCGTAGGAGTAAGAAAAACATAATTTCCACTTCATCACCAGCACTTTGACAGCGAGTTCGTCCCACCTTGAAGGGAGGACTCTGGTACCTACTTATTAAGAAGCGTTCAAAAACAATACCCAACCCAAATCACAAGAAATCGAGTGTTATTTTAATTAAAAATCTAAACTTTGGACTGAAACTGGCAAGACTAAAACATACAGCAACTACCAGAAGTATCTATCTTAAACTTATCAGTCTAAATATTATGTCTTATCTTATCTTCTTTCTTATTATACATATATAAAATGTCGTGTCACGGTGTTTGTGGTCGCACTCCTCCGAAACGGCTCGACCGACTTTTTATTTTTTTGTGTTATTTGGTAGGTATGAGAATAGGTCGTAAAATATATTTCACACCGCTTATTTCACGCGGAGGAAGGTCGCGGGGTACAGCTAGTACTTACATAAATATTCGTTCTTCCCAGAAAATCTTCAGTGTTTATTTACTCTTACGACTTTTTTCCAAAATATCCGTATTGAAGCAATAAAAACAAATAATGTGCGATTTGTTTTTTGGCTGAAATACCGACGCTGAATTTGTTTTTTTTTCTTCTTGGGCTATGTTGATGATATGATGACCTCTTTATAAGTTCTAGTTACAATGAAAAAAATAAATAATGACAAGAATTTGTGTGGTATACTACAACTAAAAAGGATAAAATCAAAACCATTTGCAAAAAATCAAAACCGACTTCTAAAAAAAACAAAAAAAGTCAAAAATAACTTTACTTTCGGAAGTCGGTTTTGGACCAAGCTCCATATATTTTTGCCCATTTCCCTTTGTTTGTTTCATTGACTTTTTTGTCACCGACTTTCATTTAGTGAACTGTTCTCAATGTACCAGAGAGAGAAAGAGATGCAGGTAGACGTTCTACATAGATTCATCTCTTTCCTACTCTGGAATAAGATTCTAATTGTAACCCCCTGAACCTTTTATCGAATTGTAAAGTTTCATGCAAAGGAACCACATCATTCTGGCCTTCAAATGACAATGAAATGTGATTAACCAGACAAGCAACAAAAACCGTGGCACGTGTAACATGTATTTTCACGGAAGTAACTCATTGTGTGAGCGACATCACAGGAGCCCATCATTATCCAATAAAATATGTTCCTAAATATTCTGTTGTTATGTAACCAAAATTCATCCTTTTGGCCTTGAACTAAGAAGCATAATGTCACAGCTGTCTATAAAGCTACGATCACGTCATTGAAGAACAATAATTGACAATACGTCTTAATGCTAATTTTTATTTAAATGAGTTTCGTACTTACGATAATAGTTATAAATAGGTACGAAAAGAAGCTACGTGAGGATAATAATCATTTGTTATCAATAAATTTTTTATACCCAAACATCAGGCAGTCAGAGATAACAAACTTGATGAGTCACAGGATGCGGCCAACCTTCGGCCACTTTATCAAAAGTGTAAAGTTTTGGAACACCTGTGTTTACTAATACAGCGATATGGCTCACGTATACTGATTATCCAGAAAACTCGTAAATAATAGATAAAACGTGTACAAATACTTTGTGTTTCACACAAACAACATATACGGTTATTTGCTGTCGAACAGGCATGGCACAGCCATCACCCATAATTTGTCCCGATTTATTTTTGTAAGTTCTTTAGAGGTGCCTTTATTTTATTAATCTATTATTAAGCTTAAGTTGTAAAAATATATTAAAAAACTATACGTGTGAACGCAGTCATAAAGACAATTTTATGCATACATTTATATAATTATCTGATAACATTTTTTTTTCTTCGACAGAATGGCTCCAGCGCAAAAGAACATGGAAATGTGTGGTGAAGAAATACATTCGGAACTAAAAGTTAGTCCAGTTACTTACAAGAATGGCAAAGGCGCACATTTCGAGAACAATAATACAGTGATAAGTGACAGTGCTAGTGAAGTGATAAGTGACGCTGATTTTGATTTAAAAAAATATGAAGCCATGGAATTCAAGGCTCAATGGCGGTGGCCGGATCTCACCGTTCAAATTCTTTTGCATTTAGTTTCAATATACGGATTGTACCTGATGATAAGTAACCAAGTTAAGCTGTACACAATATTATTTGGTAAGTTTACATTTTTATTACCTTGACACATTTACTGAATACTAGAACCTTACCAAAGTCTACATCTTTCGTTACAAAACACGGAAAAATCTAAAAGGTTTATTATCCATTGGTGAAATTGCGATGTTGTGGCGTTCTAGTGAAAGTATATACAACGTGTAACATAATAAACGCAAGACCTCTCGTGTGGTGCCTCAGACCATGAAACTGAACAACTTTAGTTCTATGACTTTTGGAAATTCATAACTTTTTTTTAGTTTTACCATTCATGTGGATCAGCTGATTGCGTCAGTTTCTATAGAAAGTATTTTTTTTTTGCGAATTTCAAGAACTGGTAGAACAAAAGATGTTTAGTTTCATGGTGCGAGAGACCACACGGGAGGTCTTGCGTTTATTATGTTACACCTTACATAAACGAATAAATAAACAACTTGACTTTTCATAGAATTCGTAGAATTTTTTGACTTTGACTTTAGAAAGTTGTGAAACTACAGCTTCTTTCCTGAAAAATCCTTCAATGAATTGAAATATTGATGAAACATTTCGGATGTATTTCGGCAAGTGAAAACCGAGATAAAGTAAAGTCTCATAATCGTACCAATATTTATTTGGCTTTTGTAAATGAATTGGTCACACTACCAATTTCAAAATAATTTACAGGGTTAAGATTTACTCAAACGAATATTAAATTCATTATAATCTCGTTTAAGAAGTAGTATCCAAAAAAAACAAATCTAAAGTACTAACTGCCGAAACTATTTCGCAAACCAATCATTTTATTTTCTTTTTAATATTAACTTTGACATTTTTCTATGTCTATTTTTATCATATCTTTATTGCTGCGCAAATGAACGCAGATTCTGGTATCTAAATTAAAAGCCATAGATACAGATCAGTAGATAGAATATACTTTATTGCACACCAAAATTGATAATGTTTTTTTTTAATGAAGTCCTCTTTTTTTCAGCATTCTGCACGATATATACTTCAGGATTTGGAATCACAGCGGGTGTGCACAGGCTGTGGTCACACCGGGCGTACCGCGCGCGGCTACCGCTGAGGATACTGCTGGCCATACTGTTCACCATCACTGGACAGGTAAGATTATTTTAATACTAAGTAAGTACTTGCGTGGACTGGCCATATCAGCCGTAGAACAGACTGTTGGGGTAGACTTGTTCTTGAGTCCGCAAATCGGCATGAATAAGGTGGGACGCCCTCAGGCTAAGTGGAGCGATGATCTCTCCAGGGTGTTTGGTATCAACTTAAAGTTGTCGAGAATTGAACTGAGTGGCGTGCAAATGAAGAGGCCCATGTCCAGCATTGCACTGCTGTGGCGTGATAATCTTGAATCAGTTGCGGTAATAGACTTTGTTTTCACCTATATAGCAAAGTGATTATTGTTTCGGCCTTTGTAATAAGCCATTAAAAAAAAAAAATAATAAGTTCCTGGAAAATAAATTATGTAGGAGCATGTTGATGAAGAAAGACAAAACTTAAAGTAACCTACCTACATAATTTAGAAAATGAAATCACATTTATAATCTTATTTTATATTCGGTGTAGGTAGACATGTTTGCGAATATGTGCGACGAATGACTGATGGAATGTTGTTCTAGTAGGCCAACGGTAGGTTGGCAAATTGTCTGTGTGTGGCACAACTTTTATAGTTCGAGAAACTGGTATTTAGTGCTGATTTTAATAAGGTACCTTTCTACCTATAGAGATGGCTAAGATATATGATTGAATTCCCCTTATTTCATAAACGGGAAATTATCAGAAATACCCCTAAAGACCTTAAAGGCCCCTTTTGATTTATTCAATTTGTATTAATTTTAAAACTCGTACCAAACAGGTCAAAAGACAGGTCTTACGCGCAACTGGCCTAGCACATATGTAAATATGAATTGTAACTTGTATCACGTCCTATAAACATCAGACAAAAAAATTGCTGTCACTACCCAAAACAAGTTATAAAACTACTAACAATAAGACTTACCTGTTTTTTATATCCGTTTAAAAATCCACGTGGATCGAAATAGAGTTCTTATTTAGAAGAGCACAGAAGAATGCTTTTAGTTCAGCAAACAGTTAGAATATGTGTTCACTATTCGAACACACGAACTTGAAAAATCCCGCTCTCAAGAATCTATTACTAACCTACATTAAAAGTATTACGGACACCTACTAGCGGTTTTCTCGCGACATTTTCGTGTTTTCCAGCTCAAACTTACATTCCCCATAATTTCAGATACAAACTTACAACAACCGCGTACTAACGCGTAAAGTGTACAAACTTCAAAATTCCAGTTCACGATGACTTGAAAACAACTAACAATATATAAATATTGTTAGTTGTCAATTAGTGCAACTAACAATATGTTAATATTGTTAATTGTCAAATTAGTTCAGAACAACCTGTATAACGGATACGGAAGTGTGGAAAAAAACTGCATTGGCCTTAACTTTATTAAATATCCAACTAATTATCTTTTTCACTGCAATTTTTTGTCTGTTTTTGTTTTTTCATCTGTTTCTTTCAGTACTTTACAAGGACTGTCTAACGCATTTTTTTACCCAAATATGAGACTGACAATTCTGTTTCGACGGAACTAATTAAGACCCTAAGGCGGTCGGCAACTTCGTACTATGGCAAAAGAAGCCTATCTTTTACTTTCTTTTCGTTAACTCCCTCATTAGTTCACTTCAGCCCAGAAAAATAGCAAAATATTCTAATGAATAAAACCGTTTTAAACTTACGACATTTTCCAAAAATACTTACTGAAAACCCCAAGCATTTGATTTTTTGCCAACGTTCATTCGTATTTTAGAAAAAAGAACTACGCAAATCGCAGTTCTATTACGAAGATTATAGAAGCAATTTTCGCCGGGATAACGTAACAGTATGCCTGTAGGTATTTCTCCGAAGAGCAGGATAGCAAATATCCGTAATCGCTAAATTTCTCCAGTTACCTACGAGTGAAATTGAGACTTTAAATCTTCTTATTTTTTTATGGCTTGAACCAACCATGGCGTGTTCACAGGAGCTCTACATTGCACGCCATTGCATCGGCTCTAGCCTAACTACGCACAGGAAAAATTCGCAGACCGTATTTTACTTTGCTTAGTTGAATATGAAACTTATTCCAAAGCACATAATGTGCATATTCCTAGGAGCGAATCTGAATAAAAGTTCTATGTTAAATATTATAAACCCTTTATTTATTTACGAGTAATGTCGATTTTCGTATAGATATAGGGTGTTATTCTATATTCACCTCTCAGGTGGTGATTCAGACCACCAAACTGAACAACTTTCCTGAAGGAACATCAGTCGAAAAAATAAAGAAATTTATACTTCCCGTACAAAACATTGCGCGTTTTTAGAGTTACATAATTCACAACACCTATTTTACTTGGTAAGGTAAAGCAATGATATTGTAAAGAAAGATACGCTATATCGTTGCATTGTTACGACTGCGATAGATAACACGGAACGTATGATACAGAAAGAGATAGCTATTGCACTTGAAGTACTTAAATTACGACAATTGTCTGAATTTGTCTGCAACAATTTGCGCGCGCTAGTGCGATATCTACCTCTTTTTATTTATAATGTCATTGAGGTAAAGTCAAAAGTCCGGCTTGTTAAAGCCCATACCCCACCACTCCTACCGCTCCATTGTCGGACTTCACATAAATTTAATTCCCCTCGACCACCTTCAACGGTTAGTAGCTTTTTAATCACAAAGGTCACGGCCATGGCAACTAGTATCGCCAAAATGTTTCAGGTCAGGCGAATGAGTGATTTAGCTACTTTCCCTTATTTTTATGGCCTATAACTATCGGTTTCGACATTCATATTGTCTGCTATTAAAACAATTTCTATTTATACATACGACCTTCTGGTTTTGTGACTAACAGCTGTGATTACACGAGTGGTGTTTAGAATATTAATATGTGTGTTTGCTATTTCTAAAGCAAAGTTCAGAAACATGCCTCTTCTGTATCAAAAAATTCTAAAAAAATCTTTAAATCTCTCATTTTGTATTAAAATTGGTTCATAATGGGCTTCATTTTAAAATGACCGTCTGCGTCCTGTAAAGTAGATACAATAGCCATTATCATAATTTCTTCGAATTGTATTTTGGATAAAACGTTAACATGTAATTTATTATTCTACCCGCTAAGTACACCAATCATACGTATATTTCAATACACATATTCATTATCAAAATTGTTTCCTACGTGGAAATAGCAGTTTGATTAGAAATAAAATTAGGGACAACACACTGTGAGGTTGACCGTTAACGTTAAGTGATGGTTTTTGAGCATGTTAAAAAGTTCATAGCATTTCCTTTACGTTTTAGTGGTAACGTTACCACTCATACCCATAGCGATTGTGTTGCGTTTGCACTGCGCACAGCTCCATGATAGCTCACGGTAAAACAACACCAAACAAACACACACACTTAGAGTTGAAGATCGAGATAGAACGAGTAAATTTCTACATAATTAGATCACAACTCACAAATTCAATAAACTAAATTATGTAGATATTTACTGAACTTACTTAGGCGTTTTTCCCACTGCACCGCGCTCCGTCGCGTAGCGCAGGGCCGGCCGCAGATAACAACATTGTACGCAAGTATCTGAATTTGTATAGATTACACGCCTAGGACACTGACAACGTGTGCGTACAATGTTAAAATCTGTCGCTCCGCGCACCGCGGCGGGACGCTTTGCCAGTGGGAGAATCGCCTGAGGCGATTCTCATACGATACCGCACGACCGCGTGGAAAGGCGGTGAACGCTGCTCGCCCGAGGTCAGGCGGTGTCGTGAGTTAGGCATCAACGGATTTCATATTAGACAATGCGACGTGTGATCCGCTTCACCGCCCGACCGCGCGGAAGAGCGGTGCCGTGTGGGAATCACCTTAGTTATGTTTCCAATTTGTTGATAAACCCAACACACACACGCAATCAGAAAAAATAAACTGGAACATTTTCGATTCAGATAAATTGTCGCGTTATTTAGAGATAGTAGATAATTCAATTTATATATTATATCTGCATCGCTAATTAAAACCAGCTGACTTATAGTAACTACATTATCCCTGTTTGACAAACTTAGCTTTACGCTTATGGTGAAGGATAACTTGCAAGGCTGCTGATGCCTTGGAACTGGAAGTTAGCAGCATTACCGCCACGGCTTATCTTGCAGCTGGGGTGCAGGTTCCATATCTAATCTAGACAAGCCGGCTTTGATAACATTATCCTTGAGCTCTTTGCTTACCTCCCAGCTACATTAGATAGAATCAAATTACGTCGAACATGGTGCTTCCGCCCCGTTTACGACCTCAGCTGATACCACTCACTTGCATCAAGTCCCTGTTTTGTTCACGTAAGTCCAGACTCGTGGCATGACCTAAGTAATTTGCTTTGTCTGCATTCGCCTAGTCGTATAGTACGTGGCCAAGAGGTTATTATCTTGTTCCACCTCATCTCCCAATTTCCAGTGATTTTTATGAATATATTTTGATGACCATAAACATGAATTGCTTTAAAGAATTTTTGTTTCTCTGAATCTCGAGCTCAAACCTCGTTAGTTAATTTTACCCCTGAGATATTCTGCTTATTTTACAAAGGAGTTCATTAGCAGTTCCACAACAGAAATAAAGAAAAAGCAGCAACTCAAACTAGTGCAAAAATGACTTTTTTTAATTTTATTTACACAGCGCTGTTAATTCCTGGATAAACAGACGGTAATTGATGTAACACAATCTGTGAATAAAATCTTTCCGTTTACACAGAAAATTACTTAGTGACGTGTCTTTGCTATGCGGAATATCGCAGGTGTTTGAGATAAAAAACTAGTCATTTGGGAAAAACGTTCCAATATTTTGCTTACTGATGGAGTTAGGAATAAACAGTCATAATATTTACTCTCGGCATTGATTTATTTATTTATGTACACATACTTTTAAAAATAAAGGAGTATTTCCTTTGAGTATTTGCTATATCCAGTATTTACAGTACTTTACATCCATGTGAGGTTGAAAAATTCCAGCCTGTATATAAGTATAAATACCTGTGGTTTCTAAAGGTTTGTTTTTTTATTAATGTTATGAAACGAAAAGGTCGCCCG
Source organism: Noctua comes (assembly GCA_963082995.1). Classification (NCBI taxonomy): domain Eukaryota; kingdom Metazoa; phylum Arthropoda; class Insecta; order Lepidoptera; family Noctuidae; genus Noctua; species Noctua comes. Next base: position 7,136,299 of record OY720277.1, read on the forward strand.
TGTAATAGAAAGTAAAATAATAGAAAACGACTTATCTCAAAGATCATCCAACATACAGACAAAGCTTGCTTTAAAATTCTATTAAACTGGACTTACGAGGACTCCATGTCTCTTTCGGTTGACTTGCATATTTGTGATGTCTGCTGAATTAGTAGCAAAACCCGAGGATTTAAACGAAAAGACGAAACTAAACTCTATCAAATAAGGTAACATATAATATACAGGCTGTTCTGTCTGCTATGGGCAGTAAGTACTTATTAAATATTACGTTACAAACAACGGCCCACTGCAATGTTATTTTATTTTGTACTTGACATGAATGGAGTATCATTAAACATAAAAAACTGTGTACCTATTGCCTTTAAAAAACGACCCAAATATAACTAATACCATAAAGTTACGTAGTTATAAAACTGTCATTATTTTCAAGTAAATAAATATTCTCTAGTTTATTATCGCCCTGTATAAATGATAGTTAAGCACTTGTTTTGTAAGATAGACAAGTTAAATTGAATTGCAGCAGGCGGCGCGGGGCGGCGCGCGGCGCGTACGGTGCTTAGAACTTGCTACTTTTAAATTCAGTGGATTGAAAGCTAAAGAAACCAGTAGCAACTTAAATTAATCATTACTATCGCTTTCTTACCGTCTGATTAATTTAACTGTTTGTGGAAAATGGACTATAAGTTCAGGGAAAAAAACATAAATTATGTTTAGCATTATTTTCTGTTAGGTATTGCAGAGCACATGTCGTAATAGGCAGACTATGATTGTTGTCCAATCAAATCTAACTTAATTAAACTGGCAATATAAATGCAGTGATAATATTGCAGATAAAACAACTGTTTCCATTTCTGAATGAATAAATGAAAGTTTAAAAAAGTATAGGCTCGCCCAATAGGGGGCGAGCATGGGACATAAACATAACTGGCAAAATGTGGGTGTACTATTAGGTACACTTCTACCTAACCCTTAGCGGATTACAGGCGTGATGTTATGTGTGTTAAAATTTTTTTTTAGTTATAAACTAGGTTCGCCGTTTCTCTATATGCTCGGCGCCTTAGGGTCGTATCGATGATATCCTAAAAAATTGGGCTAGAAAATACTATAATACTAATATAAAGGGTGTAAATAGACCCTTAACATAACTGAAAGGCACTTGTTCTCCCCGTCTTTGCGATCATTTTTTTGTTCTAGACCATACCTGGGAACCTTCTAGTTACGGAGAAATTGGGGGTCAAAGTTCCAAATTTTTCACAAGTTTTTTTTTTTAAAACATGTTTTTAATGCAAGATTTTTAATTTTTTCCAATCCATCCATCAGCACAATGCTTTGAGTGCTTTCCATCGAGTCCTACTGTAAAACGTGATTTTTCACACCAAAAAAAAAGTCGATTCCCAGCAATAATTTTTGCGTAAAGTTACTTAGTTTGATGTACAGAATGCTTGGTTGACGGCTATGTGAAGGGTCTGTTTACACCCTGTATAAAAGATTCTTTCAAATCAAACTGTTACTTCCACAGATTAACGCGTTCAAACAAACTCTTCCGAGATGGCAGCATTGTTTTCTCAAATCAAAATACTTTTGAAAGCCACACATATTGTCCCAGAGCTCTTGTTGTCACAACTAACGCTATATCGTCAAGGTTTAGTCTACTCAGGGAGCTAGAACTCTCACGTGTTCTGAGAAATCAGACCAAAATCCCAAATAATATCCCACAATGTATTATAAAGCTTAGGCTACCTAAGGTTTTATTATTATATTAATACTTAACTTTATGGTATACAATACACTGAGTCGTGGTCCCAACCTTCCTTCTGAATGTACGAAATTGCCCGGCAATAAAGTTGTAGCCTATGACACTCGGGGATAATGTAACTTCCCGTTACTAAAAGAATCGATTCAGTAGTTCCGATGTGTGATGATGTTCCCCCTACATACAAACTTAGCAAATTTTACCTGCACCTTTTCCTACTACCTACCTGCTACCTACCTGCTACCTACCTGCTACCTATTTGCTACCTACCACCTACCTGCTCCCTACCTACTCCCTACCTGCTACCTACCTGCTACCTACCTGCTACCTACCTGCTATCCACCTAAGAACCTGCTCCTGACAATAACAAACACAACAAAAAAAAAAAAATAGTGAAATCGGTCCAGCCGCGTGATGGCGCGTGGCGTGACCAAGGGAAATAGGGATTCATTTTTATATATTAGTAATATAGGTATTATAAGCGGAAGGATATCATATGGAACGGAGGACACATTTTGAATAGGTAATTATTACTTGTGCGTAAAATTCATGTAGGTATCACTAGTGTCTTACCTCAAAGTGTTCGGGAAAGTTTTACCATCTCACATATTTTAGGCTTTTGGTAGATTTTTTTTTGTATTTCTGTTTGGAACTCGCTTTCTTAAGAAATGAACATATTGAACGTTCCTGAACCCGTCTTTACGTTAATGTCAATTACATTGAAAGTAGTTTGTTACGAATACATTTATAGTAATTACAGTTGTGTTGTTTTTGCTTGATGCTCGTGATCGCCATGATCAAATGAAGTCAATTGCACGCATTGCCTCTCGTCCAGCCTTGGCGACAAAACATCATAATATAAAATGTACGACTGCTCGTTACATAGCAACGGCTATTCTACATAAAACGTGTCCTTTCGTTTTCAGTATTCTTAGACAAAAAGTTCAATCGGTTAGTGAAATGTGTCTCTCATGATATTCACAGAAATCGCCAAATAGTTTTCTAAATTCTCGTACAACATTTATTTGTCAGCGTTGTTATTTCAGTATTTTTATCCCCAGCTCAACAATGTTATTATGCGTTGGTAATCTTATTTGAAAGAAACCCTGGGCAAGTCCATTACCAAAGAGACTTCCTTTGAAATTGAATTGTAAGCACTGTTTTATTTGCTTGGAATCAGTACACAGTAACAGGTATGTTGAAGGATATAATCTTCGTATTCTGTATTAGTTGTTTGGCAATAAGTACCTATGTATGTCTGGCAGTTACCGTCCCTTCTCTGCTGAAATTGGAACCTTAGGGCTATTCGAAGTCCAATCTCGCAATTAGTTAATTGTTGTAGGTTTCATTGTAATCCTGATGAAATAAATTTAAAAAAAAAGATCTGGTAAAAAATGATAATTAACAATGAAATAGCATTTCTAAGTAAGCAATAAAAAAGATGTGTTCAGATGAGTTATAATAAGAAGAGGAGAATGATAAATATTACCAAATAAGATATTTGATGAAGTCAATTTAACATTATTAGCTGTATTGAATTTAATTACAGCTCCGGAAGATAAGGCCTCATAAATTCGACTGAAATGCCATCTTTGTTTCAGTTAATTGAACCAGTGTGTTTGGAATTTATGAAATATTTTGTTAAGGGCATCTTACATGACGCTAAAACTCAGCTGATAGCTTACTTGTAACCAACCAACCTGTACAACAACGCTACCCTGTTACACCTGCTGTTAAAATTAAGTTATTAAAATACTATAAATTTGATACACGGAAAAACATTAATTTAAACATAAATACTCGTATATACGGAATAGCTAACTTACTTGATTTTAACTGTGATCTTGTTACTACTTAGCCGCAGACACATTAATTTAGGCTTCGTTAGTAATTAATTAGTAAAATAGTAACCACTAATCACTTCAAGTTCAAACTAGTTACCTCCCAACGCGGTAGTTACCGGTAACTCCGTGTCGCTATCGACCTCCATTGAATACTATACGCTAACTACTGACTGGCTAGTAACGTGATTTGCTCTCTAAGTCCTTCCATTTAAGAAAAGCTTTACCTAACACGTGTGTCGCCATTTCAGATTGTAACAATGTGTTATATTGCTTATGCCCGCGGCTTCGCCCGAGTGGAGTTCCGCAATTGTCCTACCAGATCGTGCTACCGGAATAAAATTATATCTGTTAATTCAGGTTATAGACTATGTGTGTGCCAAATTTCATACAAATGCGGTCAGTAATTTTTGGATGAAAGAGTAACAAACATCCTCACAACCTTTTGCATTTATTGAAGTAAGTAAGATTCTCAATAAATATAAAATAACTTAGCTGTAAGCTCAATGTTAAGACAAACACTCGCACGACGCACTAAGTACCCCTGATATAGGTAATATTTCATTCGGAACCAACTAAGGCGTGGTATTTACTTGCCCTTTACAATTCTATTAGGACAACAAATTTTCGTGCATCACGAAACTAGAGGGGTTATATAAAATCTATTAGGGCAAGTAAGTTGGTAGTAGTTATTTTATCGATACGTAAAATGTAATTACACTATACCTACGTACCGACAGAAATACTAAGTAGGTACTTTTTTATTAATATTTGGTTAGTTGTATTTTAATTAGTTTGATTAATTTCTAAATATAGGATGTAGAAAATAAATCACCTTCGTGGAACTACCATTACAATCCTCTTTTACTATATTTTACTACTCCATACTTAAAAATATATTAGGGTAATATTATAAATCTGAGAACTGGCTGTTTGTGTATGTGAGTCTAAATGTTTGTAAACGCATCCGCGATACACGAGCTAGTGTGGGGCAAAATTTTTGTAAAAAAAGGAAATAAGTACATTGAGCCACAAGATACAAGCTGTGCATAGTTTGTGGCTCACCAAATATCACTATTGTACTGTGACGTTTTGATTAATGAACTTTTCTTTACCTGTCTGTCTGTCGGTTTTTCGTTTTGTCAACTTGTCAACCCTCAACGGGTGAACGGATCTTCTTAAAATTATGGCACACAGATGACCACGCTCTAGGATAAAACAACACTATTTATCCCTGCAATACGTTCCCGTGGAATAGCTTCTGACATCGACACGAGCGAAGCCGCATGCAAAAGCTTATTCTAAATAATCCACATGATTTCCCAGTTCAGAGAACTAGGAAATTCGTGAATGTTGTTTCCTGGTTTATTCGCATACTGTTTGCGATCGGTACTCGATCCAATCATGTTTGCAATTCGTGGATACAATTATTTTTAATTCCACAGCTGGAATTAAAAGAATCTAACGTTCGGAGTATCGATGTCGAACATTAAAAATCAATCCTGACTACCTCACAACTCTTCACATTATTTTCGAATCGTTGCTGGTTCGATTTCAATTAATTACAGTAAAAAAATGTCTGTGAACTTTCTGTCGTACGTTCATACGTCAACCGATGTACTTACATCATTAAATTTATTTTCGGTCAGATTTATCACAATGGTACAGTTTTCGTCAAGGTAAATATCACGACATTGTCGATTCTGAATGGCCTTTAAGAATCGGAAGGGGTTTTATTATTACTTACAAAATGTACCAGAGACCCTCAATCCCCATGAGGATGACATGAAATAAAATTGGATCACAGGAAAAAGTCCGCTTGATTGATTGATGATACTTTTAAGGACATACGTGCGTAATAAGATACAAATACGTGATACAACATTTTACGGATACAACACATAATATCACGTCTGATTTCCCGTAGAGTAAGGCAAAGTAGGTGTACACTCACATTTCGCCGGGTATGTTTAAGTCCCGTGTAATAGGGAACGCGCCTATTGCCTACCGAGCAGAAATTCTGACCCCGGGCTTCTACTTACCAATTCTTGGAAAAACCCAATAATACGGATTGACCCATGGGAACCCATGATCTCATACTCAACAGTAGCGCTTGCGAACACTAAGTCTAGACCAATTACAACCAGTCCAGCAATAAAAATACACTACTCGTGGCACCCCCACTCAGACAGGTTAGGTTAGAACAGGGGTGGTGGCCAAGACCAAGACCCCACCATCCCCTTCGTGTTAGGTTAGGTACTGCCTGGACCTGGACTGCAGGATCAAAGATATGGCGCTCACTCATACACTAATTTCATTGTCCAATATTAACGACAATTCGGAAACAAACTCATACAATGCAATAAAGAACACAATACTGTTTGCATCGAAACGACATAATGCATTATTACGAAACAGTTGTAGGTCAAAAGGAAGCTTACAATTTATATCTAGCCAGTCAATGTTATAAGTACCTAATACAGGCCTTAATTAGGCAAGAAACGGGTGTCTTCTATGGGGAATATCCCATAAAAGATAAAAAAAAATATTGAGGAAATATCTAGATATATACAACTCACCACCAAAATGTTTGCTTAAGCTGACCTGACTAAGTACTCACAGCGTTGTGTTTAATTAATAAAGAGTTAAGTGTATTACTTGTTGTACATACTGGCTTTTACACACACTTAACTACAGTATTGATGCAGTATAAAAATATAAATGAGGAATGTTTATGACAGCAAGCGATATCTTACGAGTACATGAGTAAACAGGATGAAATTGGAAAAATACGTCTTATGGACTCTTTTCGGAACCGACTTGGGAATAAACAGAAAATTGTCCCTTCATTTTATGTCATACGAGTAGCAGTTTCCGCATGATTAAACATTTCAAAGATAAACTCTTAACACTCTTGCATAACGATTCTACCATAGGGCCTCAGATGGACGTTACTACTGCAATAGTTTGCAGCTGTCTTGTTATTTTGCTATCTTTATTCTAAACTTCATTTGTTGATTCCAGCGGGACATCTACATCTGGGCACTGGATCACAGGGTGCACCACAAGTACTCGGAGTCTGTAGCAGACCCTCACGACGTCAGGCGAGGATTCTGGTTCGCGCACGTTGGCTGGCTGGTGCTGACCCCCCACCCCGCCGTGGAAGACCGCCGCATCGCGCTGCGACCTACGTGTGCAGACCTTCTTGCTGACCCGGTGGTCAGGCTACAGAAGAAGTAAGTAACTGAAATCTAAGATAATTTAAGCACTTTTGGCGCTTGTGTGACCTGACACGCAGATGAGATAAAGAGTGCTCTTAAAAAACAAACCTAAAACAAGGGTTTAAATGCTCATTTCCACTAGTAGATTATGGAGGTATAGGAATCCTTGCAATGGTCGGCTAGGTTAAATGTAAAAACATACTGTCTACCATCCTTCTGCTTTAGTACTATAAGTAGCACATTCACGGTAATTTGCTTGTATCAACAAACCATCAAATAAAACTTTGTGTACGTCGAATCATGAAGTAAAATTTGGTGTCACGTAAAACTACGGATCCGCCGAAAACGTAAAACCAACCAAAGTAGGCCACCCAGTTTTATTCAACATAAAATATTAAGTCATTGCAATGTGACTCTTATCTTATTGCAAAAAGGTATAAATTGGAATGATTTGAATGGAGCTTTATCGGGAAGCACGTTTAAGATAAGATGTATGTTCAAAGCTCCGAGCTGTTCTCCGAGTGAGATCTACTGGAGCTTGTACCGTATACATTCCCGCATTCATATACAGGGTGGAAGGGACACCTACGCGAAAACGGTTAAGAACCACGTATTCAGTACATCATTCTGAGACCCCTACATAGAAATTTCGCGTCGGTGTCCCTTTTACCCCGTATATTTCACAACCCAGCACAACAACAATCTTGTCAAACATACGGCCGGCCTGCGGAATGTTATCATGTAGCCAGCGACCAGATCGAAATATTTTGTTTTATAAAATAAATAATCAACAACACAAATCGATCAAGGCTCGGTTTTCCAGGTCTTCAGATAAACTCACAATCAAAGTAACCTATTTCAGCCTTCCAGAATAGATTGATTGACACACAATTCAGAGTCTTAATTGTGTGTCTATTCGAATCTATTTTTCTATTACCGTCTAAATTTTACACGGTAACATAGAACACAGACGTATAGCTAACACCGTCACATATTGTGATATGAAAATTCTTGATGCGATATAAGTGTGAAACGTACAATCGACGTCTCTTTAAGTTCCACAGTTGAGTGAGAACACGACTAAAGCTTTGAGTTGGTCCTCAAAGGGCTTTACGTGTTGCATGATATGAAGCACGAGACTACCTTTCGCTTTATGCTACCCTATGATCAACCTAGTCCTTTTGCGTGTGCCGCTCGCCGATTGGCACTGGATCAGTGTGAACACGACTAAACCTTTAAACACCTTGCAAGTGCTTTCCTCATGAAGGGTTTGAATTTTCTTTACGTCCTGTGCTGAAACTAGCTATCGCCATATGATACTGTTTGATCTACCTACCTGTCCCTTTGTGTGTGCCTCTCGCCGATTGGCACAGGATCAGTTGATGATGATGCCATCTAACCGATTTCGGCCACAGCGACTGCATTCGATGGCTTTCTAGGGAGGTTTTCGAGAGCTTTGGTGTGCTACTCTGTCATGTGCTCTCAAGTGGCTAGCATAACCAACTACATAAAGGATCAGTTAGAACATGTCTAAGGCTTCGAGTGATTTCCTCGTGGGCTTTCATTTTCATTACGCCCTATGATCCTGATATTCCTGAAAGGGCAAGCCGAGATTTTATAGGTCACCTTTTTATAGCATCACCATTCGCCATGTTATTAACACAGCTAAAGGCTCTTCAATGGTTGCGGTGCTGTCAATTTTCTAATATAATTTTAACCCACACTTCTTTATACTCTTCAAAATTCTGTAGCCTCGAGTTATCAAAATACCAATACCTTGTAGTCTTTCATTGTTATTAAATAACCAAGCGTTAAAAATAGCAGCCGTCTAATATTGAACATCCCAGTTCCCACTGAACTAAGGATTTGGTCGAATGGATTCGACCAAATCCCTAGCTATAATAATAATTCAATGTGCCAATTAGAATATTTGCGGTAAATTCGACATAACTGGCAACCAATAGCCGCTGTGGATCATTCAAGTTTACTATAGTTCAAAATATGAATTTCCTTGTTTTCTGTATTCAAAGTAAGTGCTAATAATATATGGATGTCTAGATGAATCCTGTCTGGATGTTTGTTACTCTTTCATACAAAAACTACTGACCGGATTTGGATGAAATTTCGCACACAGATAATTTATAACCTGGATTAACACATAGAATATTTTTATCCCGGTAGTACGACCCTGAGGGACAATTACCGAACTCTACACGGGTGAAGCCGCGGGGATAAGCTAGTGTTTCTATGAAATAAATATTAGTATTGGCATGGCCATGCGGACGCAACAATAAATTAGTAGGTATTACCCGTATTACTTTTCAAAACTGACATGAAAGACAAACAGTGCTTATAAATTCCTTGATTTCATTCTAAAAACGTCTTGTTATTAACAACATAACTACATCATACTTTAATATTCTATTATCATTTCTGAAAGGCTTGGTCGTTGGACTCATAAATTGATGCCTGATTCGATACACTTGTCCTTGAGCGCCAATATTCTGACGATAGTTCATATCAATCAGACGAATAATCGAATAGCTATGTCTCTGCAGATGTCCATAGACCTCACCTAAATTGAGCAACCAAGGTAAAAGCAAACCATTAAAAAATCTTTATAGGTAAAATCTACAGCTAAAATTATCGGTACAGATACCAACAACGTATTGAGCAAAAGTTATCAAAGTATCAGTAGGAGTGAGCATAAGTATGTTTGGAAATAAAGAATTATAATGTTCACCGTTTCAGTAATCTATTTCCATCTATTAGAAAGTCTGCATTCATTGACATTATTTTGCTAAAAATAAATGATACCGCTACTACTACTGACTCCGACCTCATTTCGTCGGCATTCCAGAATTTGGGGCCGTTGTTATTATTAAATTATATAGAATACGCATCGCATACTTCCAGACTCGTGACTTTAATCAAATAAAATTGTTAAATAAATATAATATAATATAGTATAATTACATTATAATTATTTATTTTTAACCGACTTCAAAAAGGAGGAGGTTGTATCGTTGTGCTCGGATGTTTGTATTTTTTTTTTTTTTATAATTGATTTAGGCGGATGGAAACATATTTGAATGAAGTATGACAAAAGAAGGTACATATTTAATTTTTAATGAACTGAAAGGACAAGTTGGCTACTATTGTATGTGTCGATTTTGAACCACATCAATACAAAATAAGAAACGGTTATGTGTGGTGTTAAACTATTTGGTAACTATACTGCAATGGTATTCGTTTCTTTACATTAAAATCATATTTGGCGGCTACAAAATTTTTCGTAATGGGTGTTAGTGTCATTGTCAAGTTTTCAAGACCAAAAATAGGTTCAATCATAAATAAGCTCCTGAATTAATATTTTTTTCAAAATGGGAAATATTTAAGGTTTGATTAAATCATTCCAAAATTAAATGGTAATCCCTTACTTACATATCAGGAAAAGCCGACATTAAACGAATAATACCACAATTAACAGCCTCGTGTCACGATAAAAAAAAAGAAAAAGAAAAGCTTATCGTGACACGAGGCGACTGTTTCATGTTTATATGATTTATTCTTTGAGCTGAGGTCATCGACCTTCAGATAAAATAAATAATATTTTTATTTCCAATTTTATTTCGTTCGGGAAGGGACAAATTTCAGAAAAAGGTAAGATTTACAGTTAGGAAGCTTTTACTTAGAACTGTTCGTAAATAAAGCTTTGTTGTACATAATATCGTTTTTTTGGAAACTTATTCTGTAATACTACTGAGTAGTTGCCGATGGAAAATTCCTTAGGGCACACGTCTTGTACCTCAGAAAAAACAGACATAAAAGGATTTTTTTTTACAATGGCTGCGATGCTATTTACTTAGTCACTAACGATGTAGGTACATACATACTCGTACTTATCAAAGTCTACACGTTCAAGAGACTTTTCATGTTTATGCGACAATATTTAGGAAAAAATTAACTTATTAGAAGTCTGAAAATTAATTATGGGTATACTATGTACTAGCGAACCGCCCCGGCTTCGCACGGGTGCAATGTGTATACAACGTGTAACAGAATAAACGCAAGACCTCTCGTGTGGTGTCTCAGACCATGAAACTGAACAACTTTTGTTCTATGACTTTTGGAAATTCATAACTTTTTTTTTAGTTTTACCATACATGTGGATCAGCTGATTGCGTCCGTTCCTATAGAAAGTATTATTTTTTTTTGCGAATTTCAAGAACTCGTAGAACAAAAGATGTTCAGTTTCATGGTCAGAGACACCACACGAGAGGTCTTGCGTTTATTCTGTTACACGTTGTATTATAATTATACATACAAACCTTCGTCTTGAATAACTCTATCTATTGCTGAAAACTGCATTAAAATTTGTTGCGCAAGCGTACAAATAGCGAGTGCGACTTTGTTTTATACTATGTAAAGATATAAAATTCGTGAAATGGGACAAAGTGACAATCCATCATACTAACTGCGTCTGTGACCATTTCAAGATTTTTAACGTGATTCATATTATTATCCTTTTATGATTTTGTTAACGCGGTCATTTTAGGCCCCCTGGACGTTTACCAACCCGAGATTTTTTTCATTACAGCAGAATATTAATGATCGTAAGAAAATCCGGTTTGCAGAAGTCAATCAAGTAGATATTATTATCGTTTGGATTAGGAAGCTTCTTTTCTAAAACCAATCTCAGTTTAAAATATCGTTTTAGATCAGTGTTCCACTGTTCATGGTCACTGCCTGTGTGGACTGCCTCATTGATCGAGTGGTCGCAAGCACGACTGCTGAGCATAAGGTCCTGGGTTCGATTCCCGGGTCGGGCAAAATGTTATTGGGTTTTTCCATCAGGAATTTCTCAGTAACAGCCATGGAGTCTGGATTCGCGCCCAGTTGATGGCAATAGGCTCGCCCCTTTTACATGGGACTTAAACATATGCGGCGAAATATGGGTGTACTATTAGGTACACCTCTGCCTAACCCTTCGAATGTTACAGACGTGAAGGTATGCTATGTTTATATCAGTGTTCATAACCGATTTTCACTGTAGAGTACGGGTCAGGCAGTTTAAACACGCTGCAACTGTCGTTTCATGGTCACTAACATTTCTATTAATACTAACGGGATATTTACCATGTTTACTGTTTGTTTGAGTTCGTACGTTTATTTCAACGATTTTTGACCTCATTTTTACATGAATAGTAACAATTCATGTATTCATGTATTGTTAACAGTAGAAATCTATGAAATTAATTAATTTAGTCGCTAAGAAAATGCGTAATGGCTATTGGCTAGTTAGCATTGGATAATTCCGCGTATCTGCACTATCCCCGACGATGTGTGAAATGCATGCTAGTTAAACTTGCGGTTACGTTAGGTTAGGTTAGTCAGGCGACCAGCCGTGAGTATCTGTAGCACCACAGGACACACTGATGCGTTAATCTGCCTGTATAGAAGGGGTGGGGTGGTGGTTGTTAGTGACCCTTATATACTAGAAAACCGGTCAATTGCGACTCGGAGTCTATGTTAGTATATGATAATGGTCCGCAATTCATTATAATAATCTAAGTACTGTGCAGGATGCATTGTAACTTAGTGAGTAATAACGTATAATAATTTGCAAGGTTAGGTAAGTTCATCATCTTGTTTCAAAAACGAACGTGGATGAAAAGTTATTCTAAAGGTTATGAGGAGCCGGAAGCGTTTCGAAGGTTGGTATCAGTACCTACCTTTTCTTATCAGAAATAGATAAGATGTTTAAAGAAACTTGCTTTATTAATGGCTTTAATTTAATGACTTTGAAACATAATATTTTAAAGTTAGGAACCAGTTCAAGGGTTCCAATTTCCAGATAAACGTAAATTAATGCAGTTCGAGTCCTCAAGTTCGATAAAATACTCTTTGCAAGGTAGCTTCTAGATCCGCAGTGTAAACTCAGTAAACTGTTACACCGATTCCATTAGTTTCCCCTCAAATTACTTTAAGAAAATTCAAGAACTAATTGATATTTCAATAGAACATCCGAATAAATAAGTACATTCACTACAGAATATTCAAAAATTGCTTTTAATTTTAACAGCTGTTTTAAATAACGGATTATATTATGTAATCGATAGGTATGATTTTTGTTTTTTTATTTTATCTTGTGCAAGGCATACCTTTATTTTTTTATATTCAGTATTTCCATTTATCTCTAGTAGAGTTTTGAACGGTCGTAAAAAAATCAGAGTGACAGGGTTTTGGGGCATTTTTGACTGCTTTTCCTCTATTTGATGAGCCCGTGAGCCTAGTACCTAAGTTATACTCCAAAAATCAGAATTTCAATTAATCACCGACAAAAGAAGCACCTAGTTAAAAATTTATTAGTCTAAAAGCACGACACACCAGTTGCAGCATGCAACATGCATGCATGTTGCATGCATGTTGCATGTTTTGTAAAGGTCACCTACGACCAACTTTCTAAGAAACAGACATAGACATACTCTATTTAGAACTTTGTGAAAGTCAAACTACAAGTTTGTGGTATCCTCCTCATCCTTTCAAATAACCTTACAAGTCAAAGTTACTAATAACTTTTTCCAAGGCCTGCTTTAGCGGGCTAGCTCGCCATCCGTCCGTCTTATGACGACAGGCTGCGTCGACGGCGCGATCGTGTTCCACACGCGCCTCAAGCAGATGTCAGCAAATCGGAAGGGGTCCGCAAGGGCCGGTGCCTGCCGGGGCTGCGGGACTGTTCGAAAGAGATACCGCGGCCCTGGAACACAAAGGGCTAAGAAGGAACATGGATGACTTTTAGTCGGTACAGTCTTACATTCCCTTCCGCTCCGCCCAGAGCGGGAGTGGGGTCTTTTGATGATTTCCCATCCGAAAAAAAAGGCCTGCTTTAGCGAAAGTTTTTTGACGTGATCCTCAGCCGTTTATGATTTCCTCAAAGAATTCCGAAAGTTATACATAGGTAACAGGGTAACTTACCAACTAGGTGAAATAACAAAACATTTGGCGAGCTTCCTCAAAGTACTTTGTCAATCGCTTTCCGACATTTTTATCTACGTTAAATTATTGCAAAAGGGCTTATCGCAAAGCAATAAATTTTATGCAAGCTTTAAAGCTTGTTACAATCATTTACGTAATAAAATGCAACAGTAAAATACGTAGATGAAGGACGCACTAAGGCTGCGTGCAGCGGCGATCTTCATAGAGTGGCTGGTTACAGCTGAATGATATTGTCCGTGTATAGAGTTAAATGGCGTGGGATTGGAAAAGCCTATGGTTGGAAAAAAAAACTATACACAATATAGACATAGGTATTAATGAACTAAATGTATAACGACGTTGAAGTTCTAACACCACGTAAGTCAGAAATAGCAACTTTACAGGAGATTGAAAAAACTGCATAATTAAACCATGTAATGGTACAAGACCCTTTTATAATTTGTGTTCAGTTCAAATTAGATAGGGCAGTTGCTTGTTTTTGTGACTGGCTGAAACAACGCGTCTTCTGATTCTCTAGCAAACGGCATCAAAATGTCAAAACCGCCGAAAATGACTTACGTGGTGTTAGAACTCCAACGACGTAAAGCACTGGATAAACTTGACCTGTTTACCCTCGTGATTGAAAGCACAGTAACTGAAGTTACTATTTTTCAGATACGGGAGAAAACGTTTAAATTTCTATAATAACCAACAATATTCTAATATTAGATGTATTAAATGTAATCATTATTTGTTCTAGATTCTTTATTCCTATGTTCGCGCTACTGAACATTGGGCTTCCCATCTTCGTGCCGTGGTACTTCTGGAACGAGACCCTAGTGAACAGCTTCGTGATCAGCTTCGTCACGCGGTTCACCATCACGCTGAACATCGCCTTCTGCGTCAACAGCTTCGCTCATCTGTGGGGCAACAAGCCTTACGACAGGTACAATATTTATTTTCTATTTGACTTCGCGTTCCAAACAAATCTATCACGCGAATACACAATCGTCCTCCATATGTCACGTATTTGTTCAGAAAACCGAAAGGCGCTATGTTGCATGTTCATTGTTCATGCTATCGATCAAGTTTGGTCTATTATTATTTCGAGAAGATGAAGCCTGGCATTGGCTATAAAGCCGAGTTTCGATGTTAACGTAATATGCCATCAATATGAATACGGGTATCTGTAAAAAGATAAGGCATGGGCCTACATCCATACGGCCTAACGAGTAATGGGCAACTGAGTACATCGCCTAATGACTGAGGGTCGGGTAATCTTGATCATTCTTACATTTCAGTGGGCAGCCAGTGAATGACTTGTGCCGTAAGAAACATTAACGCTTATAGTTAGTAGATATGCCTTTAGTTATTTGGAAGTATTTTTGTGAATATTCGCAAACAATGTTTACGAAACTGACAAAAAATATCCCATTCAATTTCGTTTCTTATTATAATACAAACGTTTATATCGTAATGATGTTATTTCCACCCATTTTATTACAATGTGCCATCATCCATAAATGCAAGAAGTATAATATTACCTCTTTACGAGCTACATCGTAAATTGCTAATGTTTTTCCTATTCTATGGGCAAGACAATAATGTGATTGTTGTAAACATTACTTTGAATTCACACGTTCTTTGTGACAACCCGTCTGAGTTTCAATAGATGTAGGTACCTACAGTAAACATGCTACGTGATTTTTGTAAAAGCAGCCATATTTCATTCCAGACAGGCACTATCAATCAATAAACACGTAGCAAAAGAAAAATAAATAAATAACATCAGTAAAGTGGATACTACTATATGTATGATTCATGTTACTGTGGGTAATGCCGTTTGGTCTAGGAATTGTAAACGTGACTACTATACTACTACTATTGAAGTCGTTACAGGCAGTCCCAAAGTGGTCCAAAAGTCAGACAACGAGTATTACCAAGGGTATCGTATTACCCAGCACTAACTGGGTTGTGGGGGTCAGATAGTCGCTCCATGTAAAATACTGGTATTCAGCTGCATCCGGTTAGACTGGAAGCCGACCCCCACATAGTTGTGAAAAGGCTACACAGATGATGAATTAGTTACACCTCTGCCTATCCTTCGGGGATCACCGGCGTGATTGTGTGTACTACATTTCCTACTTCATATTATAAGCGATCAATAGCTAAGCGATATGAAACTTACGTACGAATACTTAGCAAAATGAATAACATCATAAAAATAGCTGTGTATATGAAATAATGGATTCCGCTTAGAAACGAGGCGTTTACTTGCCTATGTAACTGTATATCCATTAGGCATGGAATTGATGGATTCCTGCCAATAATGACTAATGCGCGATTCGCACCTGACGGAGTGAGCCAGAGCGTGCAGCAAATTAGCATTACAATGAAATTAAGGGAATTGACAGACGATTTCTAATGTTGAAATATGTTTTATTTCTTTTTAACACATTTTCTGATTCACCTATGCTGGACGAACCGAGAGCAAGCCGCAAAGGCGCAGTCATGGACCCACACGAATTTAATACCGTACTCAATATTTTCCACTACGTTGCAGTTTCAGCCGCTACATTGCGCTTAAACACGCTTCACCGACTGTGAAACATAAGTTTAAAGTTCGACCGGCATTTGTTTCATACACTAACGCCAAAAACAATATTTTACAACCCGTAATGACCACGAGACTTGGTAATCAATCATTGGAAATGAACTTACCGCGCACCAGTTTATGTTAATACTTTGAAACATTTATTATAAATTGCTTATTTTAGTTTCCTATTTTTGTTCAAGTGGCGGATTAGCGATAGGGAACTTTCCGATTTGGAAACTTACGATTTCTCAACGTGTTTTTGATGAATAAAAGTTGACTTCTTTAATAGCTAAGTTAAAACAAGAGTTTTTTTTTACTTTTTAAACGCTATATCGAGCACACAGTTTTTTGCAAAATTATTTATGGTGTAACAATTTTTGCCCGTTGCCAAAACCTTCACATACTCAAATCTTAAAACTGAACTAATGTTAAAAATAACTATTATAAAATAAAATTACTTTTTCCTACAAGGCAAACGTGAACGTCCCGTTTCGTTTCGTAGAAGTACTCTCAAGCAAATTATTAGTCTCGTAAATGTTACAAAGCTCTTTGCAAAACTATTAGATTTCAATTAGTTAGAACTACTCCAGTGTCTCACTAAAGCCGACGACGGTCCTTAAACTACTGCGGAACTAAAGACTATTCACTGTATTGAACTTAGATCCATCTTTTGAACAAAGTTATATTTAAGATTGAATACTAAATGCAGCTAGGTCTAAAACATTTGTCGAGTAGTCGAGCATGGGGTTCTAAAACTAGAGCATGGACGAGGGTATACAGGGTGTAACAGAAAGGATATGCTGCAGACCATCAAACTGAACAACTTCCTTCATGGGTCCAATATCGTAAATGCGAAAAAAATATCAGCTGTCCCATACTAAATTTCAATACCAACTCGACCCAAATGTAGTAGTTTTAGAACCCCATGCTCGACTGTTCGACCAATGTTTCAGACCTAGCTGCATTTAATATTCAATCTAATCACTAAAGCAAGCCCTGTGGTTTAAGGGTGGTAAGCCATACATACCCCTTGGTAAGACTAGTTGTCAGACTTTTTGGGCCACTGACTACCTAACGACGGTCAAAGATCTACAAATGACATCCGGGACCAACGGCTTAACGTGCTTTCCGAGGCACGGAGGAAACTCGGTATGTAATGGGCGGTCACCCATCCACAGAGCAACCTAAGCAAGCACGGCTTAAGCTAAAGATCGACCCGAGCGGCTGTTATTATTTAGCCACGACCTCCACCGTCCATACATACATAAACATATTATTCATGTGTAAATTTTCGCCTTAGTTATGTGTATACTGCTTATTATAGTGAATATTTTATTCTGTTCAGGATATATTTAAATATCTAATGGACTCTCAACTGATAAGTTATCCTCTAGGGCTCTCAGACTATTTCAATAATAATCCATTTTGTTCTTGAACTATTTTCGTAATCCCTTGTTGGAAAAGTTTTCACGTTCGTTGAGTATCTATTGTGAAAAGGTCAAACGCTCAGACTTTAACGAAATATCTATTTAAGGTACCCTAAAAAAAACGTAACTTTTATATAAGAACATAGCAAACGACGTCCGCAGTCCCCGGGAGATTAGACTGAGGGAAATCAAAACGACGTTTAATGTTTTAGGAGCGGGAAAAGCTTTTAAGTTTGTCTTAAAGCTTTGCGATTATTCCAAATAATCTTAAACACGCATTTATGAGAGTCAAATTCGGATAAAATTCGATGAAGGGCAGCAATCCCAATTGAGACACTTTTTATGAGCTGCCAAAATGCGATTAATCCATAGATTTTGTGTGGCAATAGCAACCTGTGACGTGACGTCACAGGTTTGGCAAATTAGTGACGTCACTGACGTCACTAATTTGCCAACCCAATGACGCAACTATTAATTGGTTATAGCAATTAAAACTCTATTTTTACAGTTCATAGAAAATTAATCGGGTTTTCAGGCCTACAATAAAGGGTTTTGTAGAGAAGTTGTGTCTTGGAATTACTGGCTAATGGTATTAACTACCCCTTCTATACTAATGGGTTCTTTTCTATTCTCTAAATGTTTCGAAATTCGCAAGTGCATTTGAAGCTTTTGAAATTGTATACAATAGGGATGTTTCCTGAAAAAAACTAATTAGTCTGTCAGATAGATTTCCAAAAAATATTTGACACGTATTTTTTATTTTTTCACGAAAACGTCGAAAACTTCACGTCATACTTCAGTACACTTTTACCGAAAAGTGACGTCACAGGCCCCCCACTCATGATCTTTGATGCGTTTTATCTTCGTCAATCTTTATTGATTTGATAAAACAAAAAATACGTATCCAATATTTTTCGATAATATAACTGACGGACTAAATAGAATCATATTTTTTTACACAGGAATCATCCCTAGTACGTAAGGTTCCAAGAACACCCCCTTTATTTCTGATGGGCCCTTCATTGGTATTTCCTAGCCCTTTCCCAGCCTATCAGATGTTACTAAAAAGATTTTTCATCTCCTGCCATCTTGATTTAAGGATATGTTTTAGTAAATGATCCATAATATCGAGGAAAATTCGGGAAAAATATGCAACTTTTCTGGGACAACCCGGAATAGCTTCCAAAAGGTTCGATTTAACGTCATGGTCTTAGGTCATGTAATTTTTCATAATTAGACTTCTATAGTCTAATTATGAAAAATTAATTTTATTAGATCAGCATTACTAAAGGTTTTTTTCTTCAGGTTCATCAAGTCAGTGGAGAACGGTCTGGTGAGCCTGGCAGCTCTGGGCGAGGGTTGGCACAACTACCACCACGTGTTCCCTTGGGACTACAGGACCTCGGAGCTTGGCAAGATGAACGTGTCCACCGGCTTCATCGACCTGTTCGCCAAGATTGGATGGGCTTATGACTGTAAGTATTTCTGACTTCATTGTGGTTGTCAGGTTTTAGAAACGAGGCGCGAATCCCAGAACTGGTGTCGTAGTAGTAATTATTTCAGTAGTGGAATTACTGATACCGATATGGCATTTTGTATGAACTGTTTTGTTTAATCTTTGAAACACCGTCCTTCTTCTTCTTTTTTCGTGTTGATGGTACGACTTGTTTTAATTTCTTTGGCCCAGTATGGCCACGTTAGTCGCGACGTCTGTGGCGTAATATTGTCGCATCATAAAGGGTTTCGTATCGGTTTAAAAAGTCTGTTAACGTGGTTAATTGTCCTTTCCTTAGTCTGGCATTTTTTTGGGTTTATATCTATCTATATATCTATAATATAAAATAGTAAACTGAATGATTGACTGACTGACTGACTGACTGACTGGGTGATATATAAACACACAGCCCAAACCGCTGGTCCTAGAGACATGAAACTTGGAGTGTGTTCTTTGTGAAGAGAAGGTTTCCATTAAGAAAGGATTTTTGGGAATTCCACCCCTAAAGGGGTAAAATAGGGGATGGAAATTTCTAACAAAGTCTGTCAGTTTTGAAGTTAGGATCTTCAAATTTTGTATTTAGGCTGACAATTGAAAATTAATTTATACGTATCTCGGCGTTTTTGATAATTCTACCCCCGAAGGGTTAAAAAGGGGGGTGAAGGTACTATGTTTGTTCGGGTGAAATGCAACTCAATTTAGCACAACCGATTGAGTTGAAATTTTGCACACACCTTTGGTTCTGGTGACAGCACATTTTTATGGTAGACATTCTTTAATCCTGCATCCAGGATCGTCTCCTCAAGAGAGAACTCTTCAACGGTTAGTAGCACGGTCACGAAACTTTGTATACGCGTTCAATTTTGATAGATAAAGATGACTTTTAACCGACTTCCAAAAGGAGGAGGATTATATTTTTTTTTTTTTATGTTTATTTTTTCAGCGATTTCTTCGCCAATTGTGAACCGATTTTGATGATCCTTTTTTGGTTTGGACAAATATTATTTCGCGATGGTCCCGTTTAAATTTGGTAAAGATCTGATGCTGATCTTCGGAGATATCAATGGAACTCTTCAATAATAAACAGCAAATCTGTCATGATTGCTGCAATCGCTTGGATGTTTATTGTTTACACAACACCATAACATAACATCACGCCTGTATGCTTCGAGGGGGTACGCAGATGTGTACCAGTGCACCCACATTTTGATAATTAGGTATGCTAAGTTCCATTTTATTGGGGACTAGCTGTGCCCGCGGCTTCGCTCACGTGAGCGGGTATTCTTTTGGCATTATTAGGGAACGTTACAAGGGAACGTGAAGTCGTAGTATATTCCTAATATCCTCTAAAAAAAAAATCCATTTTAATATTATAAATGCGAAAGTAACTCTGTTTGTTTGTTACGTTTTCATGACTAAACAGCTGATTGGATCGTAATGAAAGGCAAGGAGATAGATTATATCCTGAGGAATGATATAGGTTATCGTTTTTTTCTCACACATACACATCAAAATTTCCACGCGAACGAAGTCGCGGGCAACAGCTAGTTGTAATATAAAATGTAGGAATTTTGAGGGACAGAAGTATTAAAGGACCGCACATGATGAGGGGTACTAGCAATTGAAAAATACTCCGAAAGCCAAAAACATTTTATACCTTCTACAAAAACAATTAGCTAAACCGCAGGCAGAACCTTGTCTGTCTGCGGTTTCATCATAATATAAGTATGAATTCGTATCAACCTGATAATATCCGCAGCTTTGAAAAGGATCTCTGTATATTAGACAATAGAGCCACGGAACATCGGAATGGCAAATCATCATCATCATCATCATCATCATTTCAGCCGAAAGACGTCCACTGCTGGACATAGGCCTCCCCCAAGTGTCGCCACATTGAATGGCAAATAGTAATATGAAACTATTGAAATAACTTTGGTACACCTGCGATAGGTACTGTGAAACCGAGGTTTCATAGTAACACGAGATCCATACAATAAAACAGAAACCGAATACTACACCATGAATATATATCACAAAGGTACATTCACATAGTTAATTTTTATATTCGGCGTCGCGAAATAGACATGACGCATGACAAAAATCTCAAACTACAATGCAATCAATTAATTAAGCATCACAGCTGATAACTACTGCAAAATGAATTACATATATATCTTTCAAATTATTTTAACCAGGCTCGCATCACTACCTGATTGATGTTACCTCTCCTAAAGTAGGTGCCTACTATATTTTATAACAGCGGGGCACAGATTCTACACGAGTAGGTACACAAAAATGCCAACCCATTGAAACTTTTGTAATCTATTAGAATCAGAGCCCTTAGAATGTAACCTTACCTGTTTCAGTATTTTGGTACTAGAGGTTTAATACCCTCAACTATTTTTGAACTCTGAGAGTCAATCGCGTGATTCGTAAAGTTCAAAAATTTCAATCTATTCTGAGATTGTGACAATCAGATTCAAATTGATCTAACTTCAACTTTCGTGAACCGTCGTTCTCATGATCACCACAAGCTTGAATAAAAAAGCCAAGCAGAACCCAATGTCGGAGTATATTTGCACTTTTTTGGTGTAACGAACCATATCAGATATAATTGCTCCGAAAATTATTTCGAAGTAAAGCTTCGCTCATCAAAAAGTTACATTTCAGGGACGTTGTTATGGCTTCGGGAAACATGCCATGGGTAATTTTATTAACATAGCTAGCTACTAAAACTAATTTTGTCTTAATAATGCCTCGAATTTGATCTCAACAAATATAAATAATACCTTCTCCTGTGATATCACAGGAGAAGGTATTATTTAACATATTCTATTTCCATGTTATGTTGACAAACAATAATAAACTTACAAGTTTCATCGGTACCTACAAAATTATCCTTTCTCACACGTAATGCCATTTTTCTTACGCAGTCCAATTTAATTTGAAGGAATATGGGGAGGCCTTTGCTCAGGAGTGGGACAATACGGGCTAACTAAAAAAAAAAAGTCGAATTTTAATCTAAGTCCTTGATGGATCAAGGACTTAGATTAAAATGTCTTCTTCAAGAGATTTTAACAATCCTCCAATTAAAATGTAAAATCAAACCGTGAGCCACCTAAAAAGCGCCTTAATCTATTCTCTTCGTAAAGAATACTGATATTAGTCTCAGTTGGTTAAATTGGACTCATTAATATTCACAACACGGTGATCCGAAAAAGACAATCGTCGGGAGTCTATTGTCCAATCCATATAGTAGTTCAATCTTATACTAGCCTTATTCTGTAAACATCGTTCGACATTCGAACGTTCTCGATGCGTGAACCCACGATCACTTACAGCAACAAGTGAGTATCGATTTCGATTTGCTCACGGTCATGTATAAGGTTAAAAATCTTCTATTTTATAGAATAGGTCTATAGATCGAGTTGATCGCTTCAAAAGTCGACCTCAAAACGTGACGTTCGCTTGTCCACTGACAGCCACTAGATATAAGGTGGTATTAAATATCGCCTCATTCTACTTGGCAGTACTCAATTAAGGGCAATGGACTATGGAGAATCAATGAGTGTTGTATTAAACCGATGCCTCGTGAGTACTATTATGAGCAGTGGCCCAGTGGTGGCGGCCCCGGCTTACGAGCAGTAAGTCGTGGGTTCGAAACCAGGCATGCGCATTACTTTGTGTAATTTATTTTACTACCGCTGCTCTCAAAACGGTGATGGGGAATATCGTAAGGAAACCGGCAAGTCATAGAAACAAAAATTCGAAGACTTGTGACATCTACCAACCCGCACTTGGCCCACGTGGTGAATTATTATAGCCCATCATCAGCCCTCTCATAGAGAAGAGGCCTGTGTCCCAGCAGAAAGAACATTCTAGGCCGATTATGCATTATGCACAAATTTATGTTAAAAATATGTGTAAAATTACCATACTGATGTTCGAAATAATTCACAAAAACTTTTTTCATATCCACAAAGTTGATCACAAAAAGATTGTATTGTTTTTGCGGGTAGGTATATTATTTTTAGAAGAACTTCAAAAAGTTCACAAAAGTTTTTTCATATATTTTTATCCTCAAACTATCTTAATATTAATCAATGATAAACTATCTGAAGCTCCTAACTAAGATTACTCGGTTCAGCGTGTAGCTCGTAGCAATAATCCGTAGTCGGTAGCAATTATCGTAGCATGTTCGTAGCACCGACACCCTGTAGAGGGTGGTTGCTCTTTTAATTATCAGTCAATGACTCTGCAAAGAGCTGATTGCATGGAGTAATTACATTATAGGTACTTGAGAAAAGTATAGTAATAGAACAGACTTCTAAGGGCTTTTATGGATATTGCTCAGTATGTGTTCTACTGCAATAAAATAAATGTTTTTAACAAATTAAACTTTTAAAGTAAATTCGTAGCTATGTAAAAATTTTATTTAATTATTAAAATCTACATTCTCAATTTCTCCGAGATTGGTTGTAAGGACATTGGCGCATTAGCGGACTAAAATATACCAATAAAACCACATTTTCATTATTCTTTGCATTTGATTTATCTTTTTATTTCCATGATAAATATATATCGTTAGTTGTGAGTTTTAGCAGTGATTTGATTAAATTGTCATTCTTGTCCACCTTACCCTAACTGGGCCTGTCTCACTATGGGCATTTGCCAATCTCATTTATAATATCGTCTTGATATCGAGGTCTGCCAAGCTATTGACGATGGTAACTAATACTACCAAAGATCGAGAAGAGTCCTACTATCGTCAGTGTAGATACGGTCGGTTATGTTTACCAGCGTCAGAGCCGCTACAATACAGCTTTCAATATTGTGTCGTATGTATATGTACTCTGCATGTATCATTATGTTTTGGACAAAATTCCCTCGACCAAGGGTGGGCATGCGATCCCTCGCCGTCCGTTCATTCATACAGAAGACTAGATTTCACTATCCGAAATGTGCGTGAATTTAACAACCCCCTGGCCGCAAAATTAGTTTATATGGCTTTAGTCAGAAGTTAATTAGAGGCATCTTCAATTACTTGGAACCTCTATGAGAGTACTTACGCCTAGCTTCTAGAGAAGGTCCAAAAACTATTCCTTGGGTTTTATTTAAGAAACTGTTCGGGTACTAAGTAAAAATTTAGTAGGGTACAGAAAGGGATTCTCACAAAATTTTTACTTGGAATGTTGAAATTCAACTCTTTCGAAGTCTGCGTATTTTGTACTGATCTTTGCTTGTAGTGCCCTTCGTGGTGAGTCTGATTGTCCGGAACTAGTAGCTCAGCGTGTGAGACTTTTCGTACCTCCCATGGCCGTTTGAGTTTATGTGATAGGATGAACGAAAGCCGATATTTTCTCGTGCTTGTTCTGTAAAAAAACTTGATTTTTTTTTAAATTTTATTTAAAAAATTATCATTCCTTATTATATGTTTCTCTTGATCTGTGTTTTGTCTGTGCAAAAGATTGTATTTTTCTGTTGTATTGTACATGTTTTCTCAAATAAACAAATAATTTTACTATGAAAACGAAAACTCGACTATTAACGTTATATCAACAAATATCTAATCTCATAATGATAATACAACGAATTGTATAAATAAGAGAATGTTGTTTGTTTGAGAGATAAGTATGTGTTATTCAAAAACAAACTGTAAGCCCTATGATAACTACCATCGGCAAAAATTTACGAATTTCCATAAAAACTTTTACGGCTACGCATTGTCTGTGTATGAATAAAATTTAGATCTTAATTAATTCGATTTCTATCTAACCTGACCTTCCGCGATATAAATTAGTATGAGGTCTCTTAGCTTCGCAATACCAAAATAATGTATATCTTTTCTACTACAACCAACCGCACCAAGTACGAAAAAAACAATAACACAACAATATTATATTTATATTATTTGTTTCAGTAAAAGCCGCCACAAACGACATGATAGCGAAGAGAGCTAAGCGAAGTGGCGACGGAACCTTCGGCGAGTCGGAAGAGCCTTATCCATCGTCAGAACATTGTCATGCTGAGTGAACCCTAATCAGCGCATCGGATCAATGAACCATGCAAAATAATATTGTTAAGAAAATTTAAATTGTTTACCTCGTAATCGTGCGATGGAGACAGTCCATCTGTTGTTTTTATTTGTCTTATTCTTATATAATAGATCATCATCTTCCTGCCCTTGTCTTATGTTACTTGGGGTCGGCGCAACACGTTTTTTTCTTCCATTCTCCAGGGGAGAATCAATCATCACCAAATCAACCGTCATGCAATTATTTACACCTTTTTCCTTCATATCATTCCGCACACAATCCATCCATCGTTTCCTTGGTCTTCCTCTCCCTCTCCATCCATCACCATATTCATCACTCTTTTAGTCACATGCGATTCTTATATAATAGATATTTACTACTTAAGGTTTTGTTTTTTTTCGAAGACGTCTTGTGACTACGTGTGTGAACTCAGCACGAACGTGCGACTCAAACGTAACATAATTTTAAACGATTTTAAAATGGAAATTCAACTAGTTTTTATCATTTTGAGGGGAATTTTTTGCGCCGAGCACAATTAGTGTCAATCGTAGATTATTTTCCCGTAGATATTTTACTGAGTATTTGCAATTTAAAATCGTTTGTATAAATTACGTTTTCTACACGCGTTCGTATTAATCCAACAGTTTTCAATCGCTAATAACCTATTGGAGGCAGAATATTATAATCAAGCTATTTTTAAAACTTAAAGTTCATTAGTTCTAGCGGGTGTAATCCGAACTCATAAAATCACGAAAACTTTGCTGTTGGAGTACTGTCCTTTACCATTCTTGAAAAACAGATTTAAATTTTTAAGTTATTGTACGAATTCATTATTACGTTTGTTTTAAATTAATATTTGAGGCAACATCTAGATCCGATTTGATTCAAATTTAATTTCAGATTACGAGTAGTTGGTTATAAGTTTCAATAAGTTATTTTTAGGAAAACTCAGAATAGTACTTTTAACAGTTCAGAAATATGATTGTTTAAATTATACAATTAAAATTTTTAAAACTTTGTATGATAGCTCATAAGTGCAGTACTTATATTTCTAAGCAATTCTATTTTTGTTATCATGGTGGATTGGTGGCATAATAATATGTTTTGTTATACGCTATCGTTTTGTTGAAACCCCTAAATATATATTTCCCTAGACGTTAAAACTTATTATTAAGCCAGTGTTCGTTAAAGAAGAAGTATAATAAAACTGTTGTAATTTTTTGTAGTGTGGTGGTTAATAAATACCTACTGTCTATCCGTCGCAGTGTTTGTAAGTCCAGTGTGAAGGTACAATTTCGTAGGCGACTGCAGACTGCAGACCGCACCTGTCAATCCGCTCATCCTTGATGACAGACCCTAACGGAGTCGTAGACGTACATTCACAAGCACCAAGACGTATACATTTAACATAATTCAAAAGCAATTTTGTCATGAAATGACGGTTTCTACTTTGAGATAAAACATGTTTCGTAATAATGGGTGTTTTTATTTCAGAGGCGGATTGAAATAAAACACACTCAGAAAAATGTGTTTAATATCCATTAAATTGGGTTTATTTGATTGATCATTTTATGCCATTTCTATTTGAATATGATGTCGTGCATGTAGCCTCAAATAAAGCCAATTTCATTGATATTAAAACCTTTTTTTCTGTGTTTTACTAGAGTTCTCCATTTCTAAAAAACACCCTTTTTGCCTCCCGACTTGTAGCTTAAGATTAATGCTTAGGAAGTGTACCTGCGACCTTATTGTAAGAATAAGTCGTATTTGCAATAGATGTCATATTGAAAAAGGAAATTGACCATACAATTTATTAATTCATGAAAGTGAAAGTACAATGATTGTGAGTACAAAACGAAATTGAGGATTTTTAAAATAAGTACCTAGCTATTTTTGTTAATATATATATTTTTAAAACTAAGGAGGTTTAGGATGGAATGTAACTATATTTTATAATTATATCGAATCATCAAGTAACAAAACACTATGATTACCCTTTGATTGAATGTCATGCATTTCGCAAAGTAACGCCTGATTCCATAACCTATGTATAATGAAAATGAATAGCCTGTTTTGCGCGCTTTCTCGGCTTAACTTCAAACAATTTTGATGAAATTTAACTGACAGGCAGCTTTATACCTACTCGGAGAACAATGTGACACATTTTGTATCGATCGTATAGGTACCTATGTACATCAACTACAAAGTTAACAGGCCAGATGTGA
The DNA here is from genome assembly GCA_963082995.1 of Noctua comes. Lineage (NCBI taxonomy): Eukaryota > Metazoa > Arthropoda > Insecta > Lepidoptera > Noctuidae > Noctua > Noctua comes. The sequence continues at coordinate 7,163,873 of OY720277.1, forward strand.
AGGCACCTTTAAAGATCTTAATATTAACTATCGTATAATATTAAACGGAGTTATTTATCATTGTTCTTTTGTATAATTATATAAAATGTGGTGATAATGAATAGAGTACATAATATATGCATTTTATGTGATATAGAAATTCCACACTTATATTTATCTACCTGTGAAATATACCTTTGAAAATAAGACGTAGTTTTTGTTGTATTCATACATAAACAGGATAAGAAGACATGTGACATTGGAATAAGACCCAGGAAAACTTTGTCCAAAATTATATTACCAAAGTAACTATTTACTTTGGTAATATAATTTTTTTTTTATTACGAAGACGAAGGTTGATATGATTGACATAGTGGTTATACAGGATATTATAATAATAATAATAATTCCATTTATTTCAGGTCCAAGACCCATATAAAAACCAAAAATAGACAAAAATACAAACACAAACACATAAATTATAGATTATAAATTATAAATTATAAATTATAAATTATAAATTATAAATTATAAATTATAAATTATAAATTATAAATTATAAATTATAAATTATTAAAACTATGATAAGTACCAGTGTCGTATACTAAGAAGATCCGAAGATCAGCTATTTAAGTATTATTGGATAACTTTGGCTTCGAGGAAACATGTCAGTTTATTAGTTGCTAATCAATTCCAATATTCAATAGAGAATGAATTTAGGTCTGATATAAAAAAAAAACATATTATAAGGATGATATTGCAAGAAAGTACGTGTCTGATGACGAGTAATAGAGAAGTGAAGAAGACATGCTGCGCCGACCCTAAATAAATTAAGATAAGAGCAGGAGAATGATGATAAAATAAAAATATTTATATATTAAAATAACATACTAACAAACTTTTAAATAGTATGTTAAGGCATCATCTTCAGACCTGGCGTAGGCGTTTGTAGATGACGCTGATGCCATGTCAAGGAGACCTTTTTTTTTTTTTTTTTTATCGTGGTAAAATCATCAAATGAGTCCTCCCACCCAGGGCAGAGTGGGAGGAACTGTCAGACTTGTACTGACTAAAATCCACGGTGTCCTTCAATAGCCCTTTATGATCCAGGGTCACGGTAATTCTATAAGTCCCGCGACCCCGGCAGGCTTTCGCCCTCTAGAGGGGGGCCCCGTCATAATGCTGACACTCTTTGAGGCGCGCGTGGAACACAACGCGCCGTCGACCCGGGCATGGTCCATGGTCGGACAGCGAGTCGCCCATTACTCGCCGCCCGCAAGCCCGCGCCTACGGTGGCCGGAGATCGTCTGCTGACGTCCGGCGCCGTGGGCGTCTACCACTGCGGCTGGGGTGGAGGGAGGACGCTGTCCTCTCCCTCACGCGGCCCGCCTCCTCCTTCGCGAGCATGACTGCTTCGCAGAAGGAGGCGACCGCTTCCCACTCCGTCTCGCCCCGCAGCATGGCCTCGACCAATGCCGGGCGCGAGAGGTCTCCGCCTATCGCCGCCGTGAGGACACGGCGGTGCCCTGCCCAAGCGGGGCAGTCCTGCACCGTATGCTCCACCGTGTCCTCCGGGCGGTCCTCGCAGTGGTGACACCCAGGCGTTTCCTCCTTCCCCATCAGACACAGGTACCTCCCGAAGCTTCCGTGTCCGGTGAGGACCTGCGTCATGCGGTAGGTCAGGACGCCGTGACGCCTATCCAGCCACTCCTCAAAGAGGGGTCTTACCGCCGCGATTGCGGCGTGCCCGATGTCAAGGAGAACTTCGTTATACTTAACTTTATTATACCTACTTGAAAAAAATAACTTGTTCCATACAGGGTGTAAACAGACCCTTCACATAGCCGTCAACCAAGCATTCTGTACATCAAACTAAGTAAATTTACGCAAAAATTATTGCTGGGAATCGACTTTTTTTTTGATGTGAAAAATCACGTTTTAAGGTAGGACTCGATGGTAAGGCACTCAAAGCTTTGTGCTGATGGATGGATTGAACAGTGCGGGGGTCGTGGAGGTGTGTAAAGAAAAATCTTACATTAAAACATGTATTTAAAAAAAACGTGCAAAAGTTGGAACTTTGACCTATCTAGAACAAAAAAATTATCGCAAAAACGGGGAGAACCCGGAGAACAAGTGTCTTTCGGATGTGTGAAGGGTCTATTACATCCTTTATATTGTCGTTTCACAATTTACCACATGCTTGTTTAGAAATTATTCAAACCGTAGCTTAGCCAACTTTAAAGATAGCGGTAGCAGCTTTTGAGCCATGGGGGCAGGAGATCTCAAAAAAGCAGCATCTCGGATTGATTAGATGTTCTTTACATTGTTCATAAAGAAATAGAAGTTAGTCATTTGTCGACTTATTTGAAAAAAACTTTTTAGCATTCAATAATAAACATTAGCTCATATAAAATAAACTTTATTGTATAAATAACACTACAAATCACAGTCTATTTTTTACACATAATTTCACAACACAGGACGAAGAGCGGAGAATATTGACGTACGAAGAAGGTGGTAGAGTAGCGCTTGGGACCTGGCGGACCGAGATGCTGTTGAACACCGCCGGCGCAGCCCCGGCAACCATTGCGAGGTGAGGAGTCTGGGAGTCTGCATCTGCACTTAATCACGATATTCACGCGTATCTGGGCACGGCCTCCGGATTTCACCTCTCCACTTCTGGAGTTCAGGTCCTTAAAATAATCCAACCCCTTTCAGAAATACGGGGCGTCCAGCTTCGTATTGAAAATTTGATTTTCTCCTGACCACTGACCGTTAGCTGTTACTACTTACACATCGGTAGGCACACAGATGGATCAGATTATCTGACATGGGAATAGTTCCGGAAAGTTTCATCGAAATCCCGAACGAAAGTTGGATCAAATTCACACAACTGTCCAGAGACCGGATTGCGGTAGTTTGATACCATAGGTTGGTTTGTAAAAACTTTGGCATACTGCACGCCTTATGTACGCAGATAGTTTATACTGTAGATACGATTGAGGCCATGTTTTTAGAGTTAATACATTAATTATCAGTCCAAAATAGCTACAGTTGAGTATTATAAGAGTACACAGTAGGAGCACCTAATTCAAAGAAAGGCAAATAAATAATTCCGTCGTACTTCGAACTAAGAATTTTCCAGACTCATAGAAAGACTAGTTAAACCATAAGCTGCCTTAGGTTCAAACTTGAACCATAACAACATAGAGATACATACAAGTACACTCCACTTGTACATCAATCAACCACTCTTTTAGCAAATGACGGTTCTGAGCGACAGAAAAGAATAGGAGCATGGAAAAATGTGATTCCGTACTGATAGATGAGGCGCAAACCTATGACAGGATCAATAGGTCTTGCTGCTAACGGACTAAAATGTAAAAAAATGGCCAGCTGTAGTTTAAAGGGAAGTTTAAATTGGCGTCTATCAGTGACGTGCCTAGGGACCAACAATACGGCAAGCCCATAAGGCAAGCAGGCTACAGACTGCAGTAATGCCACTGACGTGACGTCTAGTGGGTTCTCGATTTCAACAACATTGGGCCAGTAGTTAGATTTGCGGATTATTCAGAAACTGTAAATGTTGATAACTCCATAACAACATATTTCTTTTGAAGAACTGCGCTATGAATGAACATGGAATGAATAATGTATTCGATACAAACCATAAATTAAAACTATTTCCTTAAATTAAGATTTTTAGCAAAAAGCGTAAACTAAGTTTTAATCTGTTTTCTTACATTTGTAGACAGTTTATCAGTAGTACGATTGAACCTTCTAATATTTTTTACTAAGGTCAATGGGAACAATTTGAATTTAAATGCTAATTTGCCTATTATGTCTCTAGGCAAGGGGCTCCTAATTTATTCCAGCCTTTGTCGAACTTTATCGATCGATCATGCGAAAATCCAATAGGTGTGCCAAACCAGAGGCAGAAAGGAGCGTCAAAAGTCAATTGCTTTTTTCGCAATGTCCCTTCCTTCTTACTTGGCGCGCAAATTGGTTCAAGAAAATAATTTGTAAGTTTGTGTGTTTGTTTGTTTGTTTAGTTAGTATAACCAGTACCTACATAGCTTATGATTCTACTGTACGCTATTTAATATTGCGTTCTTACTTATTCTGAGGCGGGAAAAGATACAATTTAAAAAATTTAACCCCCCCCCTCTCTCCCGCCCCCTTGGTTGTGCCCATAGTGATAAACAATCTGTGCAAGGCCTGTACATCATACGTTATAAAACGTCATTGTATGAAATACAATGTATTCGTGTACGCTGCTTGAAAGCAGCGTACACGAATATCCATTTTTAGGATTCTGCATCTAAAAAAATAATCTTCACTTTTTGTCCATCTATCACAGAGGTTTTTTGATTTTGAACAGCTTTAAGACATTCTTCATAAACGTGCTCCTCAGACAAAGATTATCTCAAAAATCTCAGCACGAAATTCAACAGACTTATACCTAAATCTGAAAGTTCAAAGAATGTTATGTTTTTGACCATAGATTCTCAACGAACGATGAGCATTTAATCGGTCGATTTATGCCTACAAAGGAAGTTTATTGACTTTATTCAGCGACAAAAGTTTGAAGTTATTTACGGTAGGAGGAAAATAAGTTTACAGCTAACCGAGTTAACGAACCCTCAACTAGCTTTCCCATCCCTTCGAAGTTCAACAAATCGAAAGATTTTGAAATAAATAACAGTGGTGGTGGCCCCAACTTACGAGCAGAAATTCGTAGTTTCGAACCCATTACTTTGTGTAATTGATTTCATCACCACTGCTCTCAAAAACGGTGAAGGACGACATCGTGAGGAAGCCGGCATGTACTAGAACCAAAAATTCAAAGACATGTGACATCTACCACCCCGTACTGGGCCCGCGTGGTGGATTATAGCTAATTTTCTCTCATAGAGAGGAAGCCTGTGTCCCAACAGTGGGAACATTATAGGCTGATTATTATAATCCATTGCTTCATTTGTTTGAAAAATTCGTTTGCTCTCAACTTAAAAAACGCAACGGATGCTGTTCATTTTTCGACAATGACACATTTAATGTGATATGTTACTACTCCGCTGGTTTATTGCGCTTCAAACTGTACATAATAAAAACGACAATTGGCTTCATATTTTATCATAAAACAAGATCCTTTTTCTAGTGTACAGTACACTTTATGTCATTTTAATTAAGAACCAATTAGTGCAACAGATTGCGCGAAAGTCGAAAATTTTATTTTCAGCTAAACTTGACAAACAGAGAGTCGTATATTGGCTTTACTTCTCGAAATTTCAATGTACATAATTATACATTATACAACCGAAAGACTACCTACACGTAGCATTTTGATTTATTAAATTCCATTTTATTTTCTTAACTCCACTTATATACCGAATCAATGTCTGATTGCAAGCTTTGCAATCGCGCTCAGATAGCTTTAAGTCATCTTCTATAAATATAAAATGGTAAACTGACTGACTGACTGACTGGGTGATATATCAACACACAGCCCAAACCTCTGGTCCTAGAGACATGAAACTTGGAGGGTGTGTTCTTTGTGAAGAGTAAGTATCCACTAAGAAAGGATTTTTGGGAATTTCACCTCTAAAGGGGTAAAATAGGGGATGGAAGTTTATATGAATGTCCGTCAGTTTTGAAGTTAGGATATTCAAATTTTGGGTTTAGGCTGACGATTGAAAATTAATTTATACGTGTCTCAGTGTTTTTGATAATTCTACCTTCGAAGGGTTAAAAGGGGGATGAAGGTTAGTAACTATGTTTGTTCGGGTGGGATATTTTTCGACATCCACGCGGGCTAAGAGGGATCTAGCATTCGCAACTACAATAGAGGGTCACTAATTACCAAAATGAAAAGGAGAGAGCCGACTACCGAACTTTAACTCACACCTGAGCGAGTGTGGAGTGACTTGTGCAAACCCAATCTGACAAATTGTTGTCGGTCCCGCAAATAATCTGCAAGAAGCCGTAGAAGCCCTGGAGCAACACCTACCGCACTGAGCTTTGAAAGCAAGACGTCATTGTTGACTCTGTCGAACACCTTTTGAAAATCAAAGTAAAGAACGTCTACCTGGCGCCTGTGATCAAGACTAGTAGAGATATATTATTAATACTCGAAACGGGATTTTTACCATGTTTACTGTGTTTTTATATTTACACAAACACAGTAAACATGGTAAATATCCCGTAACATATGGTATGGTAAATATTCCCTTATCTCTACTATTTTGTAGATATATAATTAACTAGTGTAAGTAAGTTAGTAGAAATTACTTGATGTAGGACAATATATCCGCATGTAAACAATTTACTTGTTACTTCTAAAATTACATTTTGGGCACAGATGTTTTGTTTATGGTTTCGTTTACTTTTATTTCAGACGTGCCAATCACCTGCTTCCATAAAAAAATAAAGTCAACTATCTAAGGTTGTTCGCCCCATTTAAAAATCTTTGGAAATATATTTCAAAGTACATTATATAACAGGTTTACAAAGACGTTTAATGAGAGTCGAGTTTTCCCGTCATTACTAATTATTTTCATCGATAACAATTATTTTTGAACAATATAATTCTTTTGGTTGGTTTTAGGAACCCTTGCCTTAGGTATAGGTACATAGAAAAAGGATAGAAAGAGATAGCACATTAATGAGTGTATCGATGAACTATAAGCTTTATCTCGTCCCAAATTATTTGACTCTGTAGTCAAGTATGATAACCAAATGTGCGTAATTAATCCCTACAATCCAACCAGTATCAAAAGATATTAGTAACCAGCTTTTGGTTATGTACTGTGCCCGTCTGAGATTAGATAAATCAATTGGTCCACCAGCAGCTGTAGTTACGCGTTAGCTATTCATCACTTCACTGGGGGCCTAACAATACCTCTTAGAGCAGTAAGTATTATCTGAATCTTAACTCAGTGTGGGAAAGTGACGCAGCTAGAGGACCTTTGTAACTCCATCTCTTTCTTAGTGAAAAGAAACTGAAATAAAATGGTTCCTGTTTAGCTGACTTTAAAGGATTGTTTCTACATTCAGTTATAAATAGTTGGTAAGCAGTGACTATCTAACCCTGTGTAAGTTCGTCATCGTGCAAAAATGGTCTCTCTGAGCTCACACAGTGTCATTAAAATAAACATAAGGGAGCTGCTGCCCCCTTTTTTTTTCGGATGGCAAGTCATCAAATGACCCCCCCACTCTGGGCGGAGCGGAAGGGAGTGTTAGACTTGTACTGACTAAAACTCATCCATGTTCCTTCTTTGCCATTTGTGTTCCAGGGCCACGGTATCTCTTTCGAACAGTCCCGCAGCCCTGGCAGGCATCGGCCCTTGCAGACCCCTACATCGTTGCTGACATCTCTTTGAGGCGCGCGTGGAACACGAACGCGCCGTCGACACGGCCTGTCGTCAAAAGACGGCCGGACGGCGAGCTAGCCCATAGCTCGCCGTCCACAGGCCCGCGCCTACGGTGGCCGGGAGCCACCACGTGACCCCCGAGCTGCTGACCCCTTAACGCCCAGAGTTATTAGAACGAGAAATTGATTGCATCTTTCAACATATACTTCTGAAACAGTACTTTAGCAGGAAAAATCAAATTGGTGGTCACTGCTAATAAAATTAACAAGTTTTTTTACTGTCCGCCATTGGTGGACAACGGAAATATTTTAAAAAAGTCGGGTCTCTGTCCACCAGTGGTGCCTAAGAGGAATAATTTTAAAAGGTTGTGTCGCCTAGAGCAGGTGGTGGACATCGGGAATCATCGAAACATTTGAACAGGGGGGTTACCATGACGTCTTAGTCTGTGAGAAAGAGATAGCGCTAGACGACTTGTATAGTTCTGTCTCTTTCCCACACTGGAATGACTCCTGCTTTAAGACGTCATGGTAGGCCACCAGAGGTGAACCACAAACTAGCTGTGGAGGTTTTGAGAAATCATGATTTCTGCTGTAGTTGATTATTTTTATTTCAAACTCCTGAAGTTACACAATAAGTCCAGGTTGACAATATAGCGAGCTAACAGCGGTTGAGGATGTCGTTCTACAAATTAGCAAATTGTCTTCGAAAGTCACCGGAATATTGGTGGTCGACATCGAAGTTATTAAGTATTTTTAAGCAATATTAGGATCTCAAGACCTCGTCACATCAGTGGTAACAAAACCAGTATAAGCTGGCCTCACGCTACGCCAGCTCAATGTCAAAGTGTTAACACTGAACATGCCGTCGACTAAACAACATTAAAAGTTACAACCTTATTATCTAGTTTTTAATCGGACAAAAGTAGAACCAATTTGATGCGTATTAAAAGTTATGAGTAAATGATAAATCATTCACCATTTTACAAAAAAAGTAAGAAATTAATATTTTTAATAAGAATATATCGCACTAAAATTTCTGTTTTCGCATGGTTTTAAGCGCTCCGTCTCTGTATATCATATTCTCAAAATATCATAATCTGAAAACACCATAATCGCAAATCATCACATTATCCTATAGCCACGGGATCAAATTAAACAATTATGTCTGATCGAAAAAAATCAATCGACCCAAAAATATTCGTGTGACGTACGCAATACCTACTCATTAATATATACTTTTTTAAGATAAATGATACACATTAAGTAAGCACTATGTTTTGTATGTGCGACAAGGAAGTAGTTATTATGTTAAGAATTTTAGAATGATTTATATTATCCGTCGCAAATGTTAATCAGAAAGATGATTAAATTTGAAAAAAAAATGATTAATAGCACCTTCGAATTAATTTTAACCAATATACATATTATTTTTAAAAAAGTCGAACACGAACATTATGTACTTCACGTTCTAAAAAACCCTTTAACATTAAAAACTTGTATTTAAAAAAACTTGAAAAGGTTGGAACTTTGACACCTAATATCTCCAATTCTCCATAATTAGAAGGTTTCTAGGTACGGTCTGGCACAAAAAAATGATTTCATTGACGGGGAGAACAAGTGCTTTTCGGCCTCGATAAGGGTACTTTTACACCCAATAGTAAGAGCATAAATAATATTGTTTTTTTTTTTGCTGTGTTCGTAATTGTCACGACAAGGTTTTTGGTAAAGACTTTTTGTTGTTTTTACTTAGCGCGTTTCACATTTTCTTCACACCCGTGCCAAGCCGGAGCGGGTCGTTAGTTTGCAATAAAAATACTTAATTAATTTGGTTGGTATAATATTAACTAAGTAGGTATTGCTTAGTAAGTAGTTTGTGCTCGGCCGGCCGTGAATACTCCCCGCAAAACGGTAATGTGTCGGTATAGTGAGCTAAGCTGAGCCTAATAACTGTTTTTGTATACCCAAAAACAATAGATGGTGAAAAAACCTATAACGTTGACAGATTTCTTTCTTTTTGCAACGCAACTGAAAAAACCGCAAACGAATTTGATAAACGTTTTTAAGCAAGCGACTTAACAACATTTGTGTTAAGTGTTTATATCGATGCGGGTCGTTAACCTGTGGGTGATTAATCTAGATCATGTAGAAAATGCTGAAAATGAAAAATAATGTCCTGTGTGTACTGGATATACTCGATTGAATTTTTGAATGCAGACTGGGAACGTAGTTGTGTTCGTAATTATCAGGACAAGGTTTTCATTAGTAGATAACTTGCACCCGAAGCCGAAGCCGGGCGGCTTGCTAGTTTACAATATTATTTTGGAGACTTTGTCAGACTTTGGTACGCTGCAGCTCCCTCACATTTAAAGCATTTTTTTGTTTTAGTATGACTAGTCTGTAAATTGCAACAAAAAAATGTACAGAATAAAAATAAAATCCTATAATGAATTCATACTTTATTACTTGAGACAGTGAATTATTTAAATCAACATTAAAACACCTTCATAGACACAAAAAGTTAACGAAATATTTAAAACTTTTAAGAGACATGTGATAATTAAGAACTAGTTTTTAAAAGAGTTTTTTTTTCAGTTTTTATTTTAGTTAAGTTGAATCCACTGAATATTCAGTAGGTAGGCAACTAGCTGCCTAGTTGCCTACCTACTTAGTTATATTTTTATAAAACGACTCTAGTCATTTATCCACTTACAACAAAAAGTCGTTAAGTATCTGTTTATTCAGAAAATAACGATACGAAAATAGCTATCACATAAAAAAAACTGTTTGATAAGAATATCGTGATTGCCTAGAAGTTTAACATTACACGAGTTCTTTGCGTTTCAGCCAGACTCTTATTCGATTTGCAACATTTTTTACTACTTCACGTCTTAAATACATTATTAATTAGTCACTAATCCACAACCACAACAATCACTAATTAATAATTTATAAGTAATCATGTAACGTATTTTTGGAGAATTTATCTTAAATGGCAACATTCAAAGCTATGTCGTCTATCAAAAAAGAAGATGTTATAATTATTGATCAATTAAAGTTTTGATGTGTGGTTTTGCTGTGAATAGTTGTGCATTGTTAATGGTACTTTCTGTTGTCTCACTTCCTAGTTTGAATTAATATTGATATATGGAGTGAGGCCGGAGACTCCCGTTCCATCCCCGAGCATCAACAAGATCGTTTCACTAATATTCCGTAATTGAGAATTTTCCACGTTGACACAAGGATGCTCCTCAGTACAATGTTTTCATATATTTATTGCACTAATGCTATATTAAAGGTCACCTGTACATTAGTATTATTACTAATAGTCGCAGTATTAATAATATAACTAAACTTCGACATACTACATAATTATGTCTCAATAAATATTAAAATATCCTACAATTTCTTTGCCATTTAATGCGATAGTCCAGTGTACAATCGAGTTATTAAATTACTTATTAAAACTTCCACTAAAACGATCGCGGAAGCCTAAACTTTTTACAGTAGTTATAGTATTCATTTATGTATGTGTTACGGCTAAAAGCCGAAGTGGCTACACCTAGTTCTGGCCGGCAAAACCTAGGTGCGGCTGGTAACAGTTGTGTATCCTTTTTATTGCTAGGACACACCGACCAAATGGATTAGATTAGGTTAGGTTAGAACTGTGACCAAACGCGCTACATCTAAATTGGTTGCATGTTCTAACCGAAGATAACTAGGATACATCTAAGTTTAACGGGCCGTACCTAGCCGGCTGAAACTAGGTGTAGCCGCACTTCGGCTTTTAGCCGTAACATTATGTATCAGTCGGCACGCATCCCTGACTTAACCACCACTGTTCTAGTTGCTCAAATGAAATAAAAAGGTATTTTATCAAACTTTAAAGAAAAGAAAACTCAAAAGATTGATTGATTGATCAATTTAATTTAATTTAATACAAAAAAGCTACTAGAAAAAAAAACAGAAGAATTGATAAGCTCCTCCTTTTGGAAGTCTGTTAAAAAGACGTAATCTTCAGAATACGATTATTACTTTCAGTTGTAACACTCACGCCATTAATTTGAAATACAACATATTTACAACGACTTAATAATGTCTTACTTCATCATGTCTCTAAATCATATCAAAACAAACCATGCACAGTTTCCAGCGATGTAATGGGAAAACTTAAGTAAATCATGTCTGTTTTCCCGAGCGTCCATTGTACCGCGGAAACGTGCGGCGCTGGTTTGGTTCAGTCAAGTGGGTAGACCGGCGCGGACCAGACGCGCGCGAAAGCGGCCCGCGGCTGCCGTTTGCGAACTTGTCATGTGAAGTTTTAACAATAATAAAAACATGCAACATTGTGATACACTTGGTTTTAGTTCCCAACAATTGTGTTTTCAACTTGTGTAATGGTTACAACTTTATTACGAGGCTGTGGTGAGTTTTTAACAAGTTTTACTTTCTTTCGTAACTTTTTTCGATATTATTTTTTTTAATTATAAATTACTAAAGATCTTTTCTATTTTTTGTGAGATATCTATTGTTTGAAAATAATTGAATTTTTAACTATCTTCGACCTCGCGTGTTTCTTTTAATCATCTAAAAGTGTTAAATAACAATTATCCGTTATCTGATCTACCATAAATAACGGGTTATTAACAGAATCGTTTATGAATGAAGGGCACGCTAATTGTTTAAGTACTTTAATTAGTATAAAGTAACTTTTTACGACGACTCGTGTTTACTTAATTGTTAAAAATACGGAATATATTACCCAAGTTGGTACTACTTATTCACGGTTAGCGTACACACGATTCATTTGAATTTAAATAAATACATTGCAGGTACTACATTAGGTATCCTAAGTTGAATTTTAATTCTACTTAATATTATAAATGCGAAAGTTTGTGAGGATGGATGGATGTTTGTTACTCTTTCACTAAAAACTACTGAACGGATTTGGATGAAATTTAGCACACAGGAAGTTTATAACCTGGATTAACACACTCTACTACTACTTTTTATCAAGATAGTATGATCCTGTGGGACAATTATCGAACTCCACGCGGGCGAAGCCGCGGGTATAAGGTAGTAAGTAATAAAGATTAATAAAATCATCTTCAATTCAAATGTTTAAAAAATAAAAATAACTGCATTTAGTTTGACATTTCTATGTTTCTAAAAATATTTATTGCTATGAATAAAATCTAAGTCTAGACGAGAATGTCGTAATCTAACTAAAATTAAAATAAACTATTGATGATCGAACGAGTCGTATACTACGATTTTGCAATCAATTTGTGAATTGACTAAAGAATGATTCCCACCAATCGGCTCGCATCGCATCGGATTGGAAAGGATACAAACGGATGCGGCGAAAGTCGATCCGGTCCGGCAGGTTGTCGACGCATACGATCGCCTCCGTACCGTCGCTTGCGAACGTATCCGTTTCTGCGCCTAGTCAAATAGTTTGATTCCTACCGTGTTGACGACCGATCGAACACGACGACAGGCGAACGGAGCCGAACGTGCGTCGCGGCATACTTTCGGCTACGATCGCGGGTCGCGGAAGACGCCCGCGGTCAAACTTCTGTGCGCGGCTTAGTAATATAGACTTTAAATACTGTGTACACGATTTAATATCGTTTATAGATTGTAAGACGATGTAATTACTATATCCTTTTCGGCAAATATCGCTGTCAAAATTTGGTGTGCTGTATGAAAACACAATTTTGGGTTAAGCTCGCCATTGTACATAAGCTATACTATTGCATTTGGATGTATATTTGTTTTTAGTGTGCAATAAAGAATAAGAATAAAATCCGTTCCTATCCGATGCGATGCGAGCCGTTTGGTGGAAATCATCCTTAAAAGTGTACATAAAAGTTACAAAATCTGAAAACTCCTACAAGTAGAAGGGTACTTTCAGAATCTCTTAGTCACTACGAGTCAGTGAAATCTGTTTGTTACTTAACTCTTGTATCCATTTTACGCTTGGAAAAACAACCTTTTACGAATACGCTTAATGTTAACTTAGTTACTTAGTCCAAACACAATCGGCTTCAATAAATTCCATAGAAGAATCATATAATATATAATCGATTAATCAAGCCTGGTTTTAAGTTGCCACAAGTAAAACGAACCGAGTAATGTTTACAAACTGTGAACGATAAATCAGTAGTTGACAATGGCATTAATGGTATGATAATGATGATTGAATGTCCACACTTCCGTAGAAAACTTAAACAATGAAAATAAATCATTTCTAAAACAGTCAGACACGAAATAATGAGTAGTTTTTTTAACCCCCGACGCAAAAAGAGGGGTGTTATAAGTTTGACCGCAATGTGTGTGTGTGTCTCTGTCTCTGGCACCGTAACTCTTAAACGAGTGAACCGATTTGGATGCAGTTTGTTTTTATTTGAAAGCTAGTTTCTTGGCGATGGTTGTTAAATACATTTTATCAAAATCGGTACAGCCAATTACTAGATATGGGGGATGCAAGTGGTGATGAATAGTGGGATATCAAATGAAAGGGCATGATGTGTATATTACAATTAGACATGTTTTATCAAAACCGATCAGCCATTTTATTGACTTTTCAAATGTTTGTTCGCTTTTCTTTGTAGCGATGGGGGTTTTTTAAATTTTAAATTTATCAATTATTCCACGTTTAAAGCGAGTTGCCACGCCGTCTGCAACGGTCGCCTTAGTCAATATTGACTGCAGAAGGAGAGGAAATAGAGTGAAATGACTTTTTTCCTTTCCTGCATGCATGCTACTTCAATTAAATATCGAAGTAGTCAGTTAGGTTATAAATTATTAAAAGCATTCATCCAAAAATTTGGCAACGTAGCAAATAGCTGTCAAATATTTACCTGTTTTAATTAATTTGGAAATATTTCTGTACGGAAATAAGAAATATGGCTAACTAGTGAACTAGAATGTTCTCTCTCAAATCTTTAGACTCATGTATCCTGCTTATGCGTACGAAGTTTCATTATAATCGGTTTAGTCATTTCGAAACAAAATCACTTGAAAGTTTGTATAAAAAGCCGTAAGATGTTAACGCTCTTAAAACAGGTAAATATTTGACAGCTATTTGCTACGTTGCCCACTTTCTTTTTCTGTATAAACGCTCTTGAAGAAGAATGAAAGAAAGAAAATACGTTTATTTGGCACATGCCACAAGTGCACACAGTATAAAAAAAATAACAAAAAATTTAAAAAACTAAATCTAAACAGCAAAATAAAATAGTGTGCCACTGTGTGCCATTTAAAGGCGTTACCTTTAAATTTATATGTGCAAAAACTTCCAGTGACATGTGATACGACTTTTGTTATCGTTGAAAAACGTTGCATGTTTAATGCCTAGAATAGCATTTATGGAACCTGTTAGCAAGCAGGTAGTATTATCAGTAACCTGTCTTGTAATAGGCGAGACCCCTTATTCTGTCTTATAATTACCATGGTCGGTCTGTTTACAGTGAGCTAACGTTTATAGGTATACTTGTCGACGTTTCGGAGTTATCCTCACAGGTAGGTACCAGTGGCGAAGGTCCCATACAACTCGATTCCTACCGGATTCCCTTTGAAAAATGACAAAATCAGTATTCTAAAGACAGATAATATAATCATCACCTTCAAGATATGGCTCCGGGTAACGTCTTACAAAAATTGACCCTTCGCTACTGGTAGGTACGTATACCAATTTATGGCCTAAACTTTAGGCGACGGTTTAGAGTTAGTCTCACGGGTGTTCTTATCACTGAAACACTTAACCTACCCTATTGTCAATCCAAAATCCTATCAAATGCTTTAACTCTATTCGGTAATTTAAAAAGTACCTAACCGTTGTAGGTGGAGCAGCTAATAACTACTTAACTGTAAGTTACCGGTCAGCTTAAAACGTTACCGTCAAATATTAGAACGACGGGGGCTGAGAACTTCAAAGTTGAAGTAAAGCTCCGTCGTCCGGGCAGGATTCTTTAATAACTGGCGGTGAAAGTGCCAAACTGAATGTATGAAAGCTTTCATTTCATTGTACACTTCAACACATTTTACCCTTCCTATTTCGGTGAAAACTGGCGTAAGAGTTGACAACTCAGTATAGCTAACTACTGCAAACGCCCTTTAAGTTCAATCCTTTAATAGTCTTCTATTAAAAATGTATTTGGGTAAAAATCAAAATAACTCTTCCTTCCAGTGTTAACTTAACTGCTTGTAAGATAAAAGTTATTTGTTGAACTATTCTATTCTATAGTCACGAGCAATGAAATGTAAACACTTAGCAAAATTCAAAACTGATTTTCACGTGAAATTACAATTTCTACTTTGTGATAAAACCTATTTCGTAATAGTAAGGCTTTCAAAATAACAAACGTAACATTTTAATCAATGAAGTTGGAGAAAATCGCTTTTGAATATTGCTGTTTACATTTCATTCCTCGTGATTGTACAATAGAAAAGTTCAACAAACAACTTTTAAATCAAGAGAAAGTATCTATCAGGACTACATGAAATAGGTATGCGAATTGATTGTTTCGATGAAACACTGGAATAAAAATATAAGCAATCGATTTGTTTGCACAAAATGTTCGTTTTATTTTAATGGATGATGTGCACTTTACAAGATCGCAAACTGAATAAAAGCATCAAACAATTTCATATTACGGATAGAGTGCTTTCTATATTATTTTTAGTACCAAATTGGATATAACCTAATGGATGCTAACTAGCATCTTATCAGGTTACATCCAATTTCCAAACTAGGTACCTATCTACCTACAAAACAACGTGTGAAAAAAATTCAAAGCGTAAATCTTGAGGTCAGGAGCAGAAGCACTTGACAAAAATGAACAATAGGTAAAAGTAGTAACCCATTATAGCATATGCTGCTATGGCCATGTCCCAATTATATCCCGGTCGATTTTCAGACTGACCAAAATGTTGCTCAGGTAATATCGGATACATAGCCGTTATTATGCTCCATTGTCTATGTTCCCGTAGTTAAAGCAATATCCATTACATATGCAGCTAAATTCAAACAAAGCTGTTCAAAATCTCGGTTCGGTAACTTAAAATTAATTTCACTTAGCTTTTATGCTGCACGTAATGCACGCAATAAGCACAGAAAAACATAATTAGTATCCAAGAAAAAATATTAAAATGAAAGAATCCTCCTACCAGACGGGTGATGGTTTTGGTGGGTTATAAGTGGAAAGCAATTAAGTAAGACGCAGCCTTCTGAAAAGTTGAGTGCATGCTCTGTAGTCTGTTCACTGTAATCAGGCATTAATACAGTTGACCTACCTACTTAAAAGAACATTTTGAGAAGAACTGTAAAAGATGGCGGCGGATGTCACAAATATTCGTTCGTGTAGTCTCTACTAAATGCATTTAATTGAATGAATATTTTAAGTCAAAATGTATGAAGATACATAATTAGATAAATATTTTACGTGAATTCTTTTGACTTTATTCTACAGTATAAATAGGTAGTTCTTTTTATTCCAGTTCATTTATCAATCCTGCGAAATCTGTGCTTGTGAGGTACTCAAGGTGACTGTGAACAACAATAGTTTATTTTCACATGTTTTTCGTACCCATGTTTAAATAGGTACCTCGAGCAAAGATTTAAATAATAAGATGTTACCATACTTAAGTCTAGAAAAACTGCTCACAACGCGAAGAGTAAGTATCTCGCGTGGGGTGAAATTCACTTTTCACATTTTCACTTTTCACATTTTTACACAGATTAACATTTCAATATAAACTCGAATTAGGGTATTGATTACATTGTCTGGACATCTCAATGGAATGCGACTAATGACTTCGAGTAGTTTGATTGAAGTCATTGTGACGACTAGCATAACCATAATCGAAGTAATAGGAAAATTGGCGTCGGGTCTCCGAATTCGGTTACCAGAAACGATGAAAGTGAACGAGCCTGTCCGAAGACGGACGTACTCGGCCCTGTTGGTTTACACCAGGCCGGCTTCCCGAATTATATCAGGTGTAATTGCACCATTAAGGTGAATCTAACTATATAAATCTTTGATTTAAGCTTGAAAGTCAGATGCTTGAAGTGTTTGATTGAAAAACTTTTCTGTTAGTATTGTTAACGTATACGTGGGTACCCCACAGGACTCTCTCACCTTTGAAAAGATTTGTGTGACAAATGATACGTAAGCTTCGTAAGCCTCTGTCTGTGTTGCCTACTCAATTTGTTGTTGTTGATTCATAGAATCTTTTGTCATATTCTTGAAAGCGATGAAGGTTAGTGAACTGATCATGTTGTTGACGACTTTACCATATATTTTGGATAACAATGAGATAGATTCTTTCATAATTCTTTGAGCTAAGATGTAAATAAAACGGATATTAGAATGCGTTCGAGGGACATGGTCGAACTTTCATTTGTTTCACTCATGTTTAGCCTTATCCCTTTTCACAAATAGTATCTACAGCATCATAACAATCAGTTCAAAAAGGAACCTGATATAAAGACGTCGAAATATTATATTTCTAATAGTGTTACGACCTTTTTATAAATATATACTAATGCTATATCCACTTATTGCACCTAACGGCTCAAGTGGGGTGGACTGCACACAATGTAAAAAATCTCCGTCACTTTGTTAATTTATTGTAACCACCACACAATACGGGCCGCACAGCACTTTTTGTAATGAAATGCAGCGTGCCGTGGACATTTTTCGATCAAAGGATATCACAAATCCAACTTCCCCTAAGCTACAGCATCCAATATAATGTAAATAATTTATGTAAGATCAACTAAAAAACATGCTCATTATAGGTACCAGTGGCGAAGGTTCCATACAACTCGATTCCTACCGGCTTCCCTTTGAAAAATGGCACTGTCAGTATTCCATAGACAAATAATTTAATCACATTAAAGATATGTACCTCACACATTTTTGTGTTTGAAATAGTTAGTAAGGGTTTGCAACTGGCTGTGAAATGTTTGTAAATTATTGCTGGCCCTTGTGGCCTTCTCCGGCATTTATTTTCGAAACTATGTGACGTACTTAGCTGAAATAGGCACGAGGCGCGGGTTGGAATTATCTGTTGGGGCTGACAAAAATAATTCTGAGCTGGGACAAGTATGTCTACATTTTGGAAGTTTATTGGTTAAACACAACCTGTTTGGTACCTAAAGGTACTTCATTGGGGATCAGGTGTGTAAAAATACTAAGCAGCTATGTTATTGTGACAAAACCGAAATATTTTAATTGGACCTAAAACATGAATCCAACAAAAAAAACATCTGACTCTATCAATCGTCGGGTTCGACTGAAAAATGCTAAGGTATGTCTAAAAACTTTGTTTTCACTGAAAGTTTCTGCCGTGGACTTTATTCGGGTAGACTCCATGATTATTTAGGATGAAATCGACGTTACAAATACCTATTGGTGTGCCAGGCTAGTGCTCTTAAAATAGACCCGATACGTACCTTAGTACGAGAATCTATGATTGGGATTCTTGGTTGATTCCAAGAATTCCAATCATCTATATATATAAAATAGTAAACTGAATGACTGACTGACTGACTGACTGACTGGGTGATATAACAACACACAGCCCAAACCGCTGGTCCTAGAGACATGAAACTTGGAGGGTGTGTTCTTTGTGAAGAGAAGATTTCCACTAAGAAAGGATTTTTGGGAATTCCATCCCTAAAGGGGTAAAATAGGGGATGGAAGTTTGTATGAAAGTCTGTCAGTTTTGAAGTTAGGATCTTCAAATTTTGTGTTTAGGCTGACGATTAAAAATTAATGTATAGGTACGTGTCTCGGCGTTTTTGATAATTCTACCCCCGAAGGGTTAAAAAGGGGGGTGAAGGTACTACGTTTGTTCGGGTGGAATGCAACTCAATTTTGTACAACCGATTGAGCTGAAATTTTGCACACACCTTTGGTTCTGGTGACAACACGTTTTTATGACAGACATTCCTTAATCCTGCATCCAGGATCGTCTCCTCAAGAGAGAACTCTTCAACGGTTAGTAGCACGGTCACGAAACTTTGTTTACGCGTTCAAATTTGATAGATAAAGATGATTTTTACGCGAACGAAGTCGCGGGCAACAGCTAGTAGATTATAAATTAATATTGATGATTACGTTGGTAGTAGGGTACCTACTCGGTTTTTGACGCTCAACTTGTACCAACCGCTGTTCGAGATTCTGTTGATTATTAAATAGAACGAAATACAACTAAATCCGAGTAAGTTTAGTTGAATTTATAGCCAAACCTCTTCATATTTTTGTTTATTTAACATTAATTTTAATAGTTTTTTGACTTAAAGACGTTTTTAAACAAAACTAAAAAGTGTCAAACAGGTTACTGGTTATTTGATTTAATAATAAAACCACAAAAAACTTTGTTCATTAGTATAACAAAAACCTGCCTTTGCCGTCGCGCAGACGGGTAAAAATGTATAAATTTCTAGATTGTTTATAAAGTATACATATATAATAATAGTAGATAAAAATAAAAGTGAAAAACAGCTACAGGTAGTTGTTACAATTTTTATTCGATGCTTTTGTATTTTATTCTATGTGAAACAGACATACTTTGCATAAAAATATAGTAGTCGTATTAAATGATTACGTATTCATCAATTACTTGCTCGTTCCTACTACCTACTGGTTGACATTGTTTTATTAATTCCTTATAGGTAATTAAATAGATACCTACATACACCTACATATAAGGTGTAAACATACCTTTCACGATGCCGTCAACCTAGTATTCTGTACATCAACCTTAATAACTCTACGAAAAAATTATTGAGACACGACTTTTTCTTGGGTTAAAAATTACTGTAATACAGGGTGTTGAGGATCCCGGCCACCGTAGTAGGCGCGGGCCTTTGGCGAGCTATGGGCTAGCTCGCCGTCCGGCCGTCTTATGACGACAGGCCGTGTCGACGGCGCGTTCGTGTTCCACGCGCGCCTCAACGAGATGTCAGCAACGATGTAGGGGTCTGCAATGGTCGATGCCTGCCAGGGCTGCGGGACTGTTCGAAAGAGATACCGTGGCCCTGGAACACAAAGGGCAAAGAAGGAACATGGATGAGTTTTAGTCAATACAAGTCTGACATTCCCTTCCGCTCCGCCCAGAGTGGGGGGGGGTCATTTGATGACTTGCCATCCGAAAAAAAAGACTGACACAGACCCTTCACGAAGCCGTCAACCAAGCATTCTGTACATCAATTCTAAGTAACTGTACGTAAAAATGATTGCTGGGAAACGACTTTTTTTTTGGGGTGAAAAAATCACGTTTTACAGTCGGACTCGATGGAACGCACTAAAAGCATTGTGCTGATGGATGGAGTGAATAGTACGGGGGTCGTGGAGGTGTGTAAAGTAAAAATTTTACATTAAAAACATGTATTTGAAAAAAAACCTGTGAAAAAGTTGGTACTTTGACCCCCAATATCCCCGTAATTAGAAGGTTCCCAGGCATGGTTCTAGACCATACAAAAGAATTATCGCAAAGACGGGGAGAACAAGTGTCTTTCGTCTTCGTTAAAGGTCTATTTACACACTTTTTTTTTTTTTTAATTGTGAAAAAGTTGGGACTTCGACCTCTAATATCTCCGTAACTAAGAGGTTCCCTGGTAGGGCCCAGAACAAAAAAATATCGCAATGACGGGGAGAACAGGTGCCTTTCGGCTTCGTTAAGGGTCTTTTTACACCCATTATAAAGTTTAACAAATATTAGATAGGTAGTACTATAAACCGAAAGGTTACCGACGTAGCCCGAAGAATATCCAAATTTAAGTGGCAGTGGGCAGGGCACATTGCTCGCAGAACGGATGGCCGATGGGGCCGAAAATTTCTGGAGTGGCGACCGCGAACCGGAAGACGCTGCGTTGGATGGCTTCCCACTAGGTGGACCGATGACCTCGTAAAGGTTGCAGAGATCCGCTGGATGCGAGACGCACGGGACCGGTCAATGTGGCGACACTTGGGGGAGGCCTATGTCCAGCAGTGGACGTCTTTCGGCTGAAATGATGATGATGATGATGACTATAAACCGATTCATGAATTTCTATATATTTTCAAAAAAAATACTCTATTTGATTGACTAAAATACATTTTTGCGAATGTTTTTTTTTCCATTTCACCCAATTCCATTGTACACACATGTTTCTTCTTTTTGAAAAAGAAAGCCGCATAACTTACTTTTTCTTTAATGTCAAAAGTTTAACCTCCTTTTGAAGTCCTACGCAAATTCGGGAAAATTCCGACATACTTGTGGAAGAATTGTACAATACCTTCTCCACGAAAAAATGCGATCGGTTTCACTTGTTGATATACCTATCATGATATTTTTTGTGGGATAAGTTTAGAAAATATCCTCTTAAGGTAATTTCTCAAATTGAAGTTAATATAAATAGTTAATAATAGTGTCAGCTTTTCTCAAAGATCTTTGAAGAAATCTTTTTCTTATCAATGCTTCGTCTGGTAAGCAGGCCAGGAATAAAACAATATAGGTAATGTCTCAATGAACGACCAACGATAAGTCGCCTGTTATGTTACATATTATATCCGCAAAAAACTTTCAACTACCGAACAACCAGATGATATTGTCAATTCTATGTTATTCACATTAATATCAGTAAACCGTATGATGTGGCACGAAAAACTAATTAAAATTTAATTATGGTGCAGTAGATTATGAGATTATTATTGTAAATCGAAATGGACAGTAGGTATCAAAAACATGTATGTATATATATGTAGATATAACAAAAAGAACCGGTTATATCTATATTTCATATATATTCATATATATTCTTTATTGCACACAAAAACAAAATATACATATAAATTGCAACAATATAGCTTATGTACAATGGCGAGCTTAACCCAGAATTGGGTTTTCTTACAGCAAACCAAATTTTTACAGTGAGATTTGCAGTAAAGGATAAACTTAAGTGCTTAACACATTGTGTTACTATACTGTTCATAACATTAATTTGTATTATATTTTATGTTATAGATCTTCCGTATGGATTGAAATGTAGCATCGAGGGTTGAATAAAAAGTGTTGAATAGAGCTTAGTTGAGAATGGAGGGAAGTATTGTGAGTTTTCGGATGAGTGTGCAAGGATATTTGCATGACAGCTGGTAGTAGCAGGATGAGAGTTTCTGAGCATCGAGTTGAATGGCATACGATTGGAAATGCTATACCTCTTCGTGCAACAGTGAACTGGTACATGCTTTAATAATGAACATAATTATCATATGCAAGGATGGTTTGAAGTGTACAGATGACAACGTGACATCCAGCACAATGACCTTGTCAAAGAAATAAATTATCCGTTTTCCTCTTGGAGGCATTGCGAAAATAACCTTTAGACCTGAAATTAGGCCATCACGTTTAATACCTGTGCTCAAATACCAAAGTTGAATAGTTTGAAGAAAATCGATCGCAATCATCATCTACCCAGCCTTTTCCCAACTTTGTTGGGGTCGGCTTCCAGTCTAACCGGATGCAGCTGAATACCAGTATTTTACATAGAGTGACTGCCTATTTGACCCCCCACAACAATGTTGGTACTGGGAAACACCCCTTGGTAAGACTGGTTGTCAGAGTTTCATGGTACTGACTACCTGTAACGACTGTCGAAGAGCTACCAATGACCAACGGCTTAACTTGTTAACTCAGTATGGAATGGGTTTTAATTAGTCTGTGGATGGGTGCCCATCCACAGACTAACTTAGGCAAGCGTGGCTCGCTAACTTGAAGATTGATCCGAGCGGCTGTCATTATTTAGCCAGTAGCTCCTCTACGAAAATCGATCGCAACATTAAACAGAAAAGAATCAAAATGATTTATGGAGTAGGTAGATATCAACCTATTCTATTTTTCCAATCTAAGCACGGCTACAAAGGTAATGTAATTAATAGGTATAGTTGAATGAAATCGTTTACGCAATAGGTACTACAATTTCAGCCATTAGCACAATTTACACTCGCTTCACCAATTAGTCCATAGGTTACTAGAACTTCATATAATATATTTTTGCATGAATTGACAGCTTAGAGAGAATGTGAGTGTCAAGTTCTATAAAACGATTAGGTATTTAAGCAGTTGGCATTTTTTATGTGTATGTAACAAAAACATTGTCTCATTTTTCATTAGAGTGAAAGAAATACACTTACCTAAAGTGTATTTCTTTAATAGCTTAGTGAACAACTACGTAGCTTTTAGCAAAATGTTCAAGGTTAAATAGTAATCCAGTAATGCATCATCTACACTTCAAACAACTTATCTGTGCACCTGCACACACCGGAAAACACGGAACTAAAATAAATGTACCTACCTAGCTGTGGAGAAGGTTCCATTCAACTCGATTCCTACCGGCTTCCATTTGAAAAACGGCACAGTCAGTATTCTATTGACAAATAATATAATCACATTAAAGATATGTACGGTTTACCTCTTACAAAAATTGACCCTTCGCTACTGCTACCTAGTTTGAAATATCGATGCAATTTTTTTTGACATACAAAGCCACCTTGAACTGCACACTAAGGCTGCGTTTCCACCAGACATGAGCGAGAATGCGTAGCGAGGGATGTGTGTGAAACTAACCAATAACATCGCTTCTTTTTCACAGCTTGGGGTATTCGAGCTATGTGATTGATTAGCTATGCATCCTCGCTTATCTCTGGTGGAAACGCAGCCTTAAAGTGGTCATTCGATAATCAACGGCTAAGCAATATCTGTCAGTGTCACTTCTGGGAACTGCATCTAATGTCTCCATCTTTGCTAGACCTTAAGACCGGTATGACATCACCGCGGCGGAACCAAAGCAGCAAAATCGAAGTAGTTCCGCCACAACATGTCGTAGTACGCCGAGCGAAACAGAAGCGAAACTGCCTAATTTATGCGTAGGTACAGATTTCATTATGATTCTATCTCTTTCCCGGGTAATTTCGCCGATCTACTCGGAAGCCAGCCTCCACTGTCAATCCGCCTTTTTGTTGCAGTGCCAAATTTGTTTTGCACGCAGGTATCTTTGGCATTATGACGCTCTGTGCATTAAAAAAAAAAAATTGACACGCCTGATGTTCCGCTACGTGAATCGCGACGTAGTAGAGTACTATTTTGTAGCGAAATTCGTTTAGCGGAGTTGTGCTAAGGCCCTAGCTCTGCCGACATAGCGACGATCAGCTGCATAGTTTATGGGACACATGGCAGTTATGTGTGTTTGTTATTGGCTTTAGAGGTTTACCTGGTTTATTTATTGGTGTAGACTGGCCAGATACGGCCTAAACAATGGGATATTTTATCAGCGTTAACATAGACGGAAACTCAACAATAAGATTCTGGGAACAGCTATTGAAAAGCTTACGTCAATCTTTTAAGTCTTACAAGAAAAGATTTGAAATCTGTAATATTTCGGTTTTCTGTATTAGCTTACGTATTTCGTAGCTTTTCATAATTATAAAGAATATTTTTTATGTTGTCATCATCAGTGATAGGAATAGGTAGTGCCTATTTGCCTAAACTTCGAAGAACAGAGACAAGAAACGGAGACTTCCTTAGGACTAAATTTTTTCCGAGACATATGTCCCGAAATTTCGAGACAACACATAAATACATTTAAAAAAAATGTTATTTGGAATAAGTAATTCGTCTATATTTACCTAAAGTTTGCGACTAGATATATCATAATAAAATAATAACATACACAGTCGTTACAACCATAAAATTTTCTGAATTTTTTTTTGGAGAACATTTTGTAAATGACTTGTTGATCGTAATACACAATGAATCACAATGTTTGAATAAGAAGCAGTACACGTTTCGAAGTAAATATTATCTTCTTTCTAGCTCACTCTCGGCTACGTTTAATGAGATTTCTAAAGTTCAAGTGTAAAAAAGGCATTATATGTAACACATACTATGATTTAAAAGAGTGTCCATGGAGTTTCTTGTACGTTCTTCTCCATAGAGACCTACTCTTTGGAACGTGCAATTTAGCTTCACTTTTCTTGGACTGACCGACATTGACTATTCAAAAGTGCCTGTAAATGGTCTATTTGAAATAAATGCTTTGATTTTGATTTTGTCGGTATTTAAAATAAATAAATAATTCATTTATTTGCCAGAATGTAGGTATACAAAGTGGTATGATCTTAATATTAATGAGGTTCCTTTACATTCTACCATTATACATGATGTGCAAATATTTAGTTGAATTGAGTAATGGACATCCATACAAACTATCACATTTATAGACAAACTTTAGATAAATATAGACGAATTACTTATTCCAAATAACACATTTTTTTAAATGTATTTAAGTGTTGTCTCGAAATTTCGAGACAGATGTGCCGGAAATAATTTAGTCCTAAGGAAGTCTCCGTTTCTTGTCTCTGTTCTTCGAAGTTTAGGCTAATAGGCACTACCTATTCCTATCACTGGTCATCATAAAGCTAACACAGACCTCTATTATAAGCAGCTGAATACAAATTAGTTACAACATTATTTTGGAGCTTTTGCATTAGGTACAGTGATAATATAAATCCTTTAGAAAACTATTCGTATACGTCTTCAGTATTTGAAATAATATACTAAAATTAGATAGATAACTTCACGAACGCCACCTAGGAAATCTACTACCCTACCTAGTATGATATACCTACTTATTATTACCTACTTTAATAACTTAGTTACTAAACACGGCAGCAATTACTGAACCGCAACTAAAGTAAAATGGCAGATAATTTCGGCTATTTATCCTTAGTGAACGCACCCTACCAACTGTTTTGTTCTCAGGTTTGATATATTAGGGGTTAAAGTATGAAATTGCCGATTTGTATGGACGATTTCGTGAAAAGTGATATTTCCATCCTAACATTTTTTTATGTTTCTTAGAGACGTCTGAACCGATTATGATGCAAAAGCTGCGCTGCACTGCGTATCCTAAATTCTCAAAACACAGCCTATGACAAAAATATTCCTACTTGAACTAGTGAAACCGACGGCACATTGAAACAGGTGTTTTGATACTCTACCCTATGAAGTAATATAAAACTACTAGTACGGTTTTAAAACTCTAAAAGGTACGTCATTTAACAATTAATCCAATAAAAATGGAATTAGGAATAATATAACTATACGTCTAAGTTACAAACAGAACAAAATGTGAGAAAAAAACGGAAATTTCATACTTAAAGACCTAAGTAAATGCCTAAGTACCTAATATTCCGTGAATATTGCGTGGAAGTGCACATTACTAGTACTAGATGGCGCCAGAGATGTGAGCGGTCTTGAACGGGAAATGTGTAATATTCCGTTTTAACCGCACAGTAATGTGTTGAATAAATTTTCAATTTCTAGCGTGATTCGAATTATTTTTCGATTTCACTTTTTTTCACTAATGGAAATGGTGAATGGGGCCAATTTGACTTTCTCGGATGTTGAATTGGAATCATACATGTCAGCTACAGTCTACAGTTGTATGTGCGAATATATAAAGTTCATTTTATTCAGATATGTACCTATCTTCGTTCTTGTTTATAAGATAACTCGTACGGTTTTATGATTTTACCATTTAATATTTTCTACTTTACTACTATTTAATGTACTTAGTGGTCCCCCGAAAATATTCTACCTAAATTAAACGTAAAGGGTCAACATTAGCGGGCCTGTGGACGGCGAGCTATGAGCTAGCTTGCCGTCCGGCCGTCTTATCACGACAGGCCGTGTCGACGGCGCGTTCGTGTTCCACGCGCGCCTCAAAGAGATGTCAGCAACGATGTAGGGGTCTGCAAGGGCCGACGCCTGCCAGGGCTGCGGGACTGTTCGAAAGAGATACCGTGGCCCTGGAACACAAAGGGCAAAGAAGGAACATGGATGGGTTTTAGTTAGTACAAGTCTGACACTCGCTTCCGCTCCGCCCAGAGTGAGGGGGTACCATACGAAAAAAAAAAAAAGGGTCAACATTAAGATACTTATCATGTGTCGGGGTTTTGTTTAAATTTTTAATTTAATTTGTATTTCACGCTTTTTAATTTATATTACTGGTAGACACGCTACCAACGTCTCTATCCGCACAACCACGTAAACATTCCGGGACGAAACACGAAATGACCTCGCCCAAATCGGTTAATGTTGTATTTTCATAAATACCGGGTCAAGGGTTATCATACTTTTTTCTCTTTTCATTGACAAAGTGACAAGATTACAAATATCGAATCGATTAGACCTGCGGAAGTTGTTATTAACTTATTATCGACTAGAAAAGATGTGATGGTTTTCAAACGGCTGAGCAGATTTCTTTGAAACAAACGAGTAGCTCGATTAAGGCACCTTTCAAACGAAAAAAAACTTAATCAAAATCGGTTCATCCGTTCAGGAGCTGAGACACACAGATTCACATACACATTTCAAACTTATAACACCACTCTTATTGTCGGTTGAAAATAGTATTAATTTTTGAGGTAAGTATTTAAATAACAACAAACCATTACAAGACTATTTTACAGACAAAAATTTGTTGTCTTGAGATAATTCAAAACACAATGAATAGTGATAACGCTGTACTGTCTGTGTGTACTTCTCATCTGAAATTGTTATGTACAAATATATTGATTGGCAATTATATAAACAACTTACACGTAATAAAAAATCAAACTCAGTAACTTTAGCGCAAAAGTTATTACTGGGAAATGACATTTTATTTTCGGCTGAAAAATAAAAACAATATGGGAATATTGGTATGGTGGTCTCAATGTAACGCACTGAAAACATTGTGCTGATGGATGGATAGTACGGGGGTCATGGAGGTGTTTAAAGTAAAAATCTTTAATTAAAAACAATTATTAAAAAAAACTTGTGAAAAAGTTGGAACTTTGACCCCCAATATCTCCGTAACTAGATGGTTCCCAGGTATGGTCTAGAACAAAAAAAATATTGGAATGATGGGGAGAACAAGTGCCTTTCGGCTTTGTTAAGGGTGTTTTACACCCTTTATTACTGCAATTTGTATGTTTATTGTTACTTTACTGTGCATTAAAGAATAAGAATAAGTATTCCGTCACCCATGCATAACTGTTTGTAGGCGGAAGGCAGATTACATTGTCATTTTGTTTTCCAACTAATGTGGTTTCGCAATGGTATTACAAACCAGATTGATGTGCACACATTTTTGTCACTCGTTTTGGGATTTATTTGAAAGATACCTACTTTCATGCCCAATTGGAATTTTCAAACCCTCTTTGTCAGCTCTGAGAAAACTTTACGGCTTGCTCACTCACAGCAACAGCGTGCTATGGGCACCCCCTGTGAGATAAGATTCGCTCCGCTAACAACTGTCTTTTACAATGTCCTTCTCACCGCTCTGGTTTTATAAAATCTTCTTTCTTTATCCAGGCGGTTTTCCTTTGGAATGCGCTCCCTCAGAGTATCAGGACGGTGACCAGTCAGTTCACTTTCAAAGTGAAAGCTCGGGAACATATACGCAAGAAGTTGGCAGATTCGTCTCAGAACTGAGTTGTTGTAGTTTTTCTTGTTTATCTCTCTTAACTTTGTATAGTTTATTATATGTATGTATGTAAGTATTTATTCTTATATGTTTTAGTTATAAATATTTTCTAGTCTTTCTTTCTGTTATTGCACCTACTGTTTATTATCTCTGCATCACCCTAAGGTAGACTGGTAGAAAATGCCTATGGCATTAAGTCCGCCATTGTGCAGTTTTGTTTCTTGTGCATAAAGTTGTAATAAATAAATAAGAGCCTCGGCTTAGGGCATCGCTGGGAAGAGCAGCAAAGGGACCTGGATCCGAGTGAGATCATTATTTAGGAGCTGATTTAAAACTACTGGCTCTGCATCACAGGCTGGCTCGAGCAAGGGCCGGGGGGTAAAATGTATATGTGCGAACACTTAATTTATACAAATTTTCTTTATAACCAACAATAAAAACGTGTTTCGTGAATTAAACCAAAATCAAAGTGGTAGGAACACTGACTGAACAAACTTTCGTCGAAGGCTCGCCTCATCCAATCTGTTGATTACAAAATATTGGTTTGATATAATTATTGGTTGGATGAGCCGAGCCACCGACGAATGTAAGTTAATAATCTAGGTAGGTACCTATAAGTAGGTATTCGGTCGCATACCTGTGATTAACCACGAACAGATTAAATGCGTATTCACAACTTGTTTATAAGCAAATTATCATTATATTGTTGTTTATCGCGAAGGTCAGACGCAGGAAATTCCCTCTTAACTCAGCAGGTGTATTATTTGTAAAGTAACAAGCTAGTAGTCAACATGCGCAATAAATTATAACTTATTAGTTATAAAAATGCTGAATTTAAAAACTAAAATTTCATAGATCTAACTTGTGAAATAGTAAGAAAAATATTAAAAAGTGCTGATTACTTATCGTTATCAGCCGATCGGTCAACATCAAGTGAGATTTATTACACACTTGAATTTCAAAATATTATTTAACTGTACGACAGTAAATCCAAACTTCACTGTACTTGAAATTATCTGTTAAACAAAATATACCTAGTCGTTTTATGTGACATTCAACTGGTCAGTGGTTTAACAATTACGAAATAGATTATAAATACCTAATTTCCCCGCCAATTTATTTGATTAATTTTTCACGAAATACTCTTGTAACGCCACATTTTAGTAAACCATGTGTTTTATCACCCTAAGGTTGAATCTCACTTGCACATAATATACGACTAGGCGTCTTGTATATTTATTGCATAAAGCAAATTGGTTTGATGTAGGGAAAGCTTGGTTGACGGCTTCGAAAAGGGCCCGTTTACACCCTGTATATACATAAACTCACGGCAGTAACCACAGAACGCCACCTGCTACGATCCTTACATACTGCTTATGTCTCGTCCATGTTCATACAAGCACCCCGGTGTACTACGCACCTGACCTTTCTGAAGTACCTCACCAATAGAACCCCTATTGGTGAGGTTCTTCAGTCCCTGTTCTCAACTTCACATTGACATAAAAATAACCAAGACTTAAAATAACTCAACACTCAACAAAATGTTATCATAAAAACAGTACCAGTTCTGTTGCATTTCGTTAGAGCATGTGAATTCAGCAATACCGGTTTATCGATTGCATGACCGCGTTTAATTCTAAACGTGTCGCGGTCTCGTATATCAGCGTTCAGCGAAGAACATTTCTATGGTACCTACATTGAATCTAGATTGCAACGGTCGAAAGTGCACACGAAGTTTTTTTGGTGAGGAATTTCTAATGAATTATTATAATTATAACGCAAACTGTTACTAAATATTTTCACAAAAGCGAGTAGCTTAATTAGCTTCTCGATGAGTGTCGGCGGTTCTGCTGACCACAAGAGCATTGCTGAGGGTTTTAGAGAGCACTTCACTGTGAGGTCGCCCAGGTCCCTCGTCTGGTGAAGAGAGTGATGGTGGGCTCGTTATGACGGGGTAAAATTTAAAGATACCTGCGAAGAGTGTGGCTAAAATAATAAATAAAATGCAGCATGGAAAATCTCCTGGTCACGATGGGCTCAGTATCGAGCATTTTAAATATGTTGGGGTTCACTTGCCGAGAGTACTGTCTCTGTTTTTCAGTCTGTGCTTAGGTCAGTCGTACTTGGCGGAGCCGCTAATGCGGACAATAGTCGTGACGATAGTTAAAAATAAAACGGGTGATACGTCTGATATAAATAACTATCGGCCCATCTCACTCGCTACCACATCAGCCAAGATGCTTGACAGACTGCTGAATAGTCACCTCACTGCACAGGTTGTGTTGCACGATGCACAGTTCGGGTTCAAAGCAGGAGTCTCAATAGAGAGCGCTATTCTGAGTCTGAAGCGAACTGTCATGTACGAAAGTTCAAAAACCACATCAAACGTGTCCTAATTAAAAAAGCTTATTACAAAATCAAGGACTACGTTGAAGATAAAGAACTTTGGCCTTAGATTCTGCGCTTGCGGCTTCCCTGGTAGCTCATAAACGGCACAAATATGTGGATGTCTGTCTCTAACTATTCTCAATCTCATTTTTTCTCTTCTTTCAAATCAGATTTTACAGTAATTTTCAAATCATTTATATCTTTTGCTCAAAATAGTTACAGCACTGATAACAGTATTTGTGTCACTTGTTTAATTTAGTATTTTACAATATTTTCTTACCTTTGTTGTATAGATTCTTTTTATCGATTGTTTGTGAATGTGTGGACATTGTAGGCTTTGTAGATTCCCAGCTGCTTGTTAACTTTTTATTTTGTTCTACATTTCTTGTGTAGTAAGCAACGACTTATTGTCGGGCCTACGCTGTCCCCCCATACTTAAGTACAAATGCTGTATCCATAATAATACTGTAACACCAAATGATTTGAAAAGAGTAACCATGGAGTTTCTTGCCGGTTCTTCTCCATAGGAAACGACCAACCCGAACCGTGCACCTTTATGTCGACGTTTTATAAGTGCCCATCGAGGCCTATGTGAAATAAAATATTTTGATTTTGATTTTGATTTTTTGACTACACGGCGAGTAGGACGGTATACGCGTGTTTCCTCGACTTGTCAAAGCTTTTGACCTAGTTTCGTATGATATACTGTGGGACAAGTTGAGGGACGCGGTTTGTTGGCGGACTACACCTCCCTCCTCAAATACTGCTACGCTTAACAAAAAAACCGGGTGAGGTGGGTAGTAATCTGTCGGACGAGTACAGGATGAAATGCGGAGTTAGACAGGGGAGGTTAAGCTCGCCTCTGCTATTTAATTTGTACATCAACCTGCTTATCGAGCAACTGAGCAGTACACAATCATGTCGGCTGCCACATTGATGGAATATGTGTAAAAAACATACGCTATGCAGACGATATGGTGCTGCTCAGTCCATCGAAAGGTGGGTTGAAGAAGTTGACCTGTGAGGTCTATGCTGGGGCACTTCTTGATATACAACTCTAAAAAAAGTGAGCTTCTTGTTTTAAAGCCCCTAAGCAGCAGCCACGCTGTGTTCCGGCCATAGGTCTCAACGTCGCAGCACTAAAACTAATTGTCAATAGTTTTAGGTATCTCGGTCACATCATCACGAGCGACCTAAGGGACCACGAAGATATTGAGATGGTCGCAGGGCATTGTCTGTGAGGAGCAACATGCTTGCCCGCAGGTTCGCCCCTTGTACCACAGACGTCAAAGTAACCCTATTTAAGGCGTTCTGTCAATCATTCTACACGGGCGGTCTTTGGGTGTCATACATGCGACGAGCCTACAATGTCCTGCGCGTCAAATTTAATAACGCCTTCAGGATGCTGTTGGGACTGCCTTGGCGCTGTAGTGCGTCGGAAACGTTCGCAGAGGCTGGCACAGATAGTATCAAGCGAAAGAAAGCGGCCCCCGTACTGCAGCGCCTGCATGGTAGTGACAACAGCATTTTGAAGATGATTGCTGCCAGACCGGACTGCCCCTTCCAGAGTCACTGGGTGGGGTCAGTCATTGGTCTAAATAAATAATTAAGTTGTAAACACTAACAATATTATTACTTTAGCACCATTGATACTAACAAAACTATGGACTGTAGTCTGAAAATAAAGATTAATTTACTTTAATTTTAATTACTCAGATAACTTCATAAATTGCGGATTCTGTAGGTACATTGTTATTGTTTTGTATAACAGAATTCCAGCTATGACATAAAACCATTTTAATATAATATTATTTACAATAACACAATATAATGCAGATAAAATTACTCCGGAGAATAACTTGGTTTAAAATACGAGGTTCAGGTCCTGGAATCATATCTTAATTTATTTGTTGAGCTACATTATTCTTGATGATGAGCTAAATTATTCTTTGTTGAGCTACTCGTAAGAAGTTCTAGGACCTCGTTGAGTTATTAGTCTTCTACTCACAAGTACAGTAGCACTTGCAAGTAGAAGAGGTGTATGCTGAACTGTTCAGCATAAGGTTTTGGGTTCAACTTCCATGCCGGACAAAGTGTTCTTTCATCAATTTGTTCTCAGTAGCGGCCCGGTGTCCTGTTTATAGCAATAGGTTGACCCGCAGTAGTCATGACGATCATCTGCTGCATGATGTCATCATCTGCCTAGCTTTTTCACAAATTTATTGGAATCGGATTCCAGTGTTACCGGATGCAACTGAATACCAGTATTTTACATGGATGAGCGACTGCCTGTCTGACCTCCACAACCCAGTTAGTACTGGGTTATACGGTATCCTTAAGTATCGGCTGTAGGCTATGTGGCATTGAAATAATAATTATGCAGTAGATGCTATTGGGAGTTGCACAAAAGAAGTATGGACGCCTGTTTTCACTCAACAAATGAATGCTTAAATAAAATCGTTCGTTAGGCGCTGGCCTCAACGTGGTGTTGCAATACCAACACTACAAAAAAATAAGCATTCATTTCGGTGTAGGGCATGATGATTATATTGATCCGTTACTTGGGACTGGATTATTTGTAATTTACGACTACTTTGTTAGCTTGGGTCTTACCTGTAAAAACAAATGTGTGTGTTAAGGAATGATAAATAAATAAATAAATATTTTCTAAAGACATGACTAAGGAAATTGAAAATCTTGTTTTATCAGAATTTGAAATTAACTCTGTGATGTAACATAAACATAACATAACATCACGCCTGTAATCCCCAAAGGGTTAGGCAGAGCTGTAGCCCTTAGTACACCCACATTTTTTATGTTTAAGTCCCATGTTTTTGGGCACAAGCCTATGCGCTTGCGACCACTAGACTAACGAGGCAGTCAGTATCTGTGATGTATTGCCCACAAATAAAAGACCCTGTATATTTCCTTAATGTTAAATGTCTGTTTGTTTGAATAAATTCCGGTAGTTAATTACTCAAAAGTGTCTTAGCACATTGCACTTCGCGGATATGTCACCTTGTTGTCGGTTCGTTGTCCGAAGAGGATCTATTTTCACTTACGGGTCAGACGAGGCAATGTTTAACCGATGCACTTTGGCCTGCGCTAACGCAGCGCGACAGACTAGATGGCATTGCTGATGCTACACTGTGTATGGGTAGGTAGGTAGGTACTGCAATTTTACCTGAAGTCGGCACTAGTTCCGTAAAATATAATTATACCTACGTCTATACCTACTCACGTCTTTTTTTAGAAATGATATGCTTCTATAAACTACGAAACGTCACCAGCTAACGCACCTAGCTGTGTTTTGTGTTTTTTTTGTTTTTGTGTTTTGACTTAATGCTATTCTTCTCTGCCAGGGCTGCGGGACTGTTCGAAAGAGATACCGTGGCTCTGGAACACAAAGGGCAAAGAAGGAACATTGATGGGTTTTAGTCAGTACAAGTCTGACACTCCCTTCCGCTCCGCCCGGAGACCCTCATTTGATGATGCCCAATCCGAAAAAAAAAAAAATACTATTCTTCTTGACTAGAAGACATGACACGTGAAATCCACCACCCACACTGTGCTGGCGTGGTAGAATAAGCCCCACTCCCAGTCACAGAGAGGAGGTCTTTGTTGTGTCCCAGCGGTAGGAACGATATAGACTGATTTATGCTTACTTCCCAGTGAATGTAAGGGTGAGGACAAAATATATTGTTACGTAACAGGTTCTTATTCAATCGAGCCATTTCCAAATTAAGTTCCAATATATAGATATTC
Source organism: Noctua comes (assembly GCA_963082995.1). Classification (NCBI taxonomy): domain Eukaryota; kingdom Metazoa; phylum Arthropoda; class Insecta; order Lepidoptera; family Noctuidae; genus Noctua; species Noctua comes. The sequence continues at coordinate 7,198,894 of OY720277.1, forward strand.
ATAAAATAAGAATAACACGAAAAACGCCTTGAGGAGATATTGTAAGGTAGGATAAATTAAACCACAATTAGATGTTTTTTAAATGTAGCTATAAAAAACATATAATTGTGGTTATAACCTGTGTGTTTGAAAACAGAGCCCAAAAAAATTAACAAAACCATTAAATTAATTGTTAATCTTTTTTTGTGATGAAATACAATATAATCTTGCCCTGAGTGGTAAACACATCCAAAATTATTAAAGAGGTAATTTAAAACCCAATTTTTTTTATTAACATTTGGGTAGCCTTTTATATCTATACTATAAGAAGGTACTGAATGAATAAAGATGTTTCTTAACTGATGAAGGTTCCTAAATTAAATATACATTTCTGTATTTGATGTTACAAAAAAATAAATACATATTTGTTAATTCGTTTTAAATAATGAAGAATGTTGCTTTCCTGTGACCGGCAAACGCGAGCGGCGCGCGACCACGCACGGTACAAAATCAGGGACAGCCACTCCTTTATAAAATATATGGTGTAGACATACTATTTTTTTAAATCTGTTGTACGGTTGGTAAAAAATCCCAGTAATAACTGGCCTCTATTTCTATTGGATTAAACAAACCAAAGCCAAGGAAAAAGTGTTGCACAGCCCGTGCGGCTAACAGATTTACACACAAAAGCCAAGGATAAAGTGTTGCACAGCTTGGACGGCTAACACGTCAGCGACGAAAAATGCAATTCAGTGATAGTCGCTGGCCAACTCAAGTTCAAAGTGTTCTCTCTGACGTGCGGCCTACCGTAGTACTCAACATACATAAACATACTGCAACAAGAACAATATTCTATTAATTTAAATTGATGTCAAAGATATGGTATTAATTCATTCATTTAATTATACATTGAATATTGTTTACGAACAGTGCTCAGACAGTCCACAGGGCCAGAGAAGTGGAAACAGCTTTCAAAACTTTTTATATTATACAACGAAAGATTCTTAACAAGATTGACATAATTTTTTCGGTTGTATAATTTGTAAATACTTTTTGACTTTTACATTATTGTTATGACTGGTAGAATGTCAGTTTGTCCAGGCTCTCTGGGCACTAGTAGGCAATACTAATGTTTATGAGATCCAAACACCACAGAATATTTAGATACGACTCGCATCCGTGCCGATCCGTTTGCCATCCATTCCACACAGCCACACCGATTAGCCGCGCAAACAGTACCAGTACATGTCTGTTTCTTTTTCTAAGTACCCAATTTCCATCTTCGTCTAAGTACTTAATTCAATCGATGTATTTCGCATGCTGTCACTTGGGTCGCGGTCGCGGCCATGCCAATGTGCACTCCCAATTAGTATGCAGCAGATTGGAATTCATTGTATCCATTGTGTTCTACATAATGACTGTGCTCTAACCTGTGGTCTTAACTCAACAACTCTCAGAGTTGTTAATACCAACTGATGAAAGAGGGTCAGCCCTCTTTCATCAGTTGGTATTAATTTGGCATAATTATCAGTCTCCTCTCAAATTTACGAGCTCTTTTGTTCTATTCCACATCATCATCGTCATCTGCCTAGCCTTTCGCAACTATGTTAGGGTCGGCTTCCAATCTAACCGGATGCAGCTGAATACCAGTATTTTTACATAGAGCGATCTGACCTTCACAACGCAGTTATTACTGGGTAGTACCATACCCATTGGTAAGACTGGTTGTCAGACTTTTGAGCCACGGACTACCTGTAACGACTGTTAAAGATCTACAAATGACTGCCGGGACCACCGACTAAACGTGCTGTCCGAGGCACGGAGGAAATTTGGTACGTAATGGAAGGTCACCCATCCGCGGACCAACCTCGGCAAGCCGGCTTAACCTGAAGATCGACCCAAGCGGCTGTTATTATTATTTTCTCACGAGCTCCTTTTTCTGTATTTGCCATGCAGAGTGCAAATTGCACTTCATGGTAGTGACATGTTGGCAAGCGGAATTTGTATATTTGAAGCGTCAGCAAAAACCAGTATCAACCATCACTTTGATTGAATACAATGCAGTATCTTTGATCAAGCTCCTTCACTTCAGTAGTCTATTGCTGAAAGGAAAATTGAAAATGGAAAAATGCAATCAGTTTAATGCATTACAGAAACTTGTTTGAAGTGAGTTTACTAGATGTTGTAGACAGATTAAATACAAAATATAGGTCATCTGTACCTGCACTTCAAAGCATCAGCTATGAATAGCAGCTGTTCGAACGCTTCTAAAATGGATTTATAAATATTTTTCAACTGGATTAAGTGAAGAACTTTTCAGATAGAATCATTTTGTGCCAAACACTGTTTTAAGCTTTCACGGTTTACAACTAAACTTATACTGTCACTTACGGGATATCTTCCGTGATTGTCCATTATTTTGAGCTCAAAATAATGAACAATCACGGAAGATATCCCGTTCCGTATCCGTCGTAGTTGAGACGAATCCAAAAATTTATTTCAGGTTTCGCAATACTGTACGTTCTGAATAATTGGTGTGTATTGGGTTTGTTTCCATTTTGTTTCAATATTTATTGAGCTAAAACGTAAAAAATTAACAGAGTTGAGTTTCCACAATAAGTTCTATATCAGCACTGTATGAACAAACAGAACGAAAATGATTTTTCACAATTTTTATTAGTCTAACGAAAATTGTTATCAAACTGTTTTATTTTTACATGTTTACACTGTTAACAATTTGACCTAGGTAGTTGAAAATTAAATGAGTTAGTTAGGTAATTGAAAACAAATAGTTATGCAAATTACGTAACGTGAAGTCAGACGATAAAGACGAATATAAAGGTAAGATTTGTCCATTATAACAATGGCTCCGTTATCTAGTCAAAAGTTATAGTTAATCGAAAATGTATGTACATAATAATGTATCGACCTATTTCGACCCAGTTTTTAACTTTAAATCCAAATAGTCTAGCTAGAGCAACTGTCAACGATCTATTAGCAACTGGTTGTACTCTTGAAGTTACGTAACTTATTGCTCAACAGAAAACGATTAGTTTTTAGTAATTTATTTCGCATGCAAATGTTTTTTTTTTTATTTCAGTAAATCATATTCGCAGACAGGCTATAAAAAATAAGCTAAATTAATACCAGTTTTATTTAAATAAATATTATTGTGGAACGTCAAACCAGTTGCTCATAGAGATAATATAAAATATTAAAATATTTGACGATTCTCCCACACTGGCACAATGTATTTAAAAAAATAAATAAAATAAAAGATTATGAATTATAAAATCCTTATCGTGAACATTGTACTTCTCTTAGAATATTATTTACGATGTATCGTTAGCATAAATGCAAGAATGATTGTTTAAATGGTTTTTCTTATTTAAATAAGTTATGCAATGTCCTTTAAATTACCCGTCAATGTGAAATCTCGTGTAATATGAACGAATTTAAAACATGTTTAGACTGCTAATAAGTATTCATACAGTTTTTGTCGGTATATTAAAAATTGTAGACGAATATTAACAAGTTTAAATAATTTAATTAGCACCACACATCTCCGGATAAAAAGTTGAACATGATTAAATTACACAATTAGATTTAACTTCCTGATTTATAAAGTGACAAGGAAATTATTATTCTATACCTATAACAGCGGCCAACTGATTAATCATAACTTAAAAGTCTGAATTCAGTCGTCTCTTTATGTGAGTTACCTAGAACCCTGTCTCAGTATTCACACATTTTCTTTTCACACCTCAAAGGGTCATCAGATTTTGTGGTGGCAGACTATGACCCGGCTAAGGACATACTTTTGTTCGTATATCCCAATAGTAGGATTCCGTGTGACATATAATGCTTTACCTCCACACGCGAAAGCACGACCAAAACAAGTCTGTCATCTTTTTAAAGTTGGCCAGTTAATTTATTTTTCCTTTTTTTACCCTGTCATTGTAGATATTGTCCCCGTTGTTGTGTGTTGTTCCTGTTGTTGTTTGTTGTTGTTGTTGTTGTGCCCTGTCATTGTGTTATTGTATGTATTGTATTGATTTGTTTTGTATTATATTGGGTATTTGTTTTTTGTTGTTTATTGTAGATATTACGTCGTGATTTTAGATCGAAACGCTGCTAGCGATATCTGGAGCAGCAATAACACAAAGAGTGCTTTGCATACTTGTACAGGCGTCGCTGTAAGCGAAGAGGGACAGCCCTCACGCGGCACACGGTACGGGTGATCTTTTGTATATACAGTTTTATGATGCCACGAGTTTTGTTCATTTTTATTGTTATTTCATTGTGCTTATTCTGTCTACTAAAAATGTTTTGTTTATTCTTTGCGTCTACCATATTGTTTACTTTATAATTTTATTACTATTTTTTATTCTGATTGTTATGTTCAAACAATAACTTGTATGTTTGGTGTAAACTGTAAGTATAAGTTGGTAATAAATAAATAAATAAAAATAAATAAAAAATAAATAAAAAAATTTTGGTTCCGGCTATAGTTCAATCCATGGTTGGAATCGAGAACGCGTGAGTCCGACATAACCCTCCGCTCGCCCCAGACAGCATTGGATACCCTTCGTATCCATTGTTTTAATGAATAATTATTAACGTTTCTTATAATTACATCAACAAGCATTTTAGTGTATGTGATTGGTCGTTTTGTGAAGAAACTAAGTATGTACGTGAAATAATGGTACGTACCGTTAGTAAGACTAAGTAAACTAGTATGTATCTTTAATACCCGTGAAACGAATACCTCTGCTCCGGTAGTTTTAATGTATAACTTAATAAAAGTTTGTTGGTATTTCGTCACGTTCCATGTAACATGGACAACAGTAGCGAAGGGTCAATTTTTGTAAGAGGTAAGCCGGAGTACATTATCTTTAATGTGATAATATTATTTGTCTATAGAATACCTAGATACCTACTGACTGTGCCATTTTTAAAGGGAAGCCAGTAGGAATCGAGTTGTACGGAACCTTCGCCACTGATGGTCAATAGTTGTCAACAACAAACCGTTTAAAAGATGTCTTTATGAATGCTACAAGCAGGCAATATTTATTACGAAATATGTAGTTATTATTTCATCGCAGCATATCATCACGCCTGTATGCTCTATAGGAGTAGATAGAGGTTTATGGAGCACTTTCATTTCGCCGACTTTATTAACGAAGTTTGACTTTGATAAAAATATCGAATGGTCAAACTTTTACATGTACTAAATATTTATAAGTAGGTAGGTACTATGTATACACAGTAAAAAAAAAAATATTAAATATTTAACCGATCAATTAAATAGTTTGTTTTTTGAGTGCGACTTTTCCCGGAATAAAATGTGACCAACCTGGAAATACGAAATAAATGTCAGCCGTAGTGTATTTTTCGTACACAGGAACAGTTAAAACACAGCTAAAAAATAAATCCCTTGTTTTCTGAGCAACATCTCACGTGACGAATAAAGAAGTCGAAAACCATTAGAATTATTGACTTAGCATTTTGGCACCAGCCGACCCCAACATAGTTGAGTAAAGGCTATACATATGATGATTTAGACTCAAGTCCCACAATTTGATGACAGCGAAATGTCTATTCTTATACCGGCAATAAAATTTGTCCTCCAAAAGCGGAATAACAATGAGTTTCTAGTAGCAACAAGACATTTGAATACAATGTACTATCAACATGCCCTGAAATATTACTTCGAACAATTACTCAACCGAAATAACTGTGATTAATATTTATCAACTAGCTAGACACTTTAAAATCTTGAAATATTTTTTTTTGCGGTAATTACTTTTTGTTAAATTAATATCACTATTTATCATATTAACTGTTTACATTTAAATTACTCCGTTTTAGTTTAACATAATTATGTATGCATGAATTGCATGATGCTGGTTTTTGCAAAAAGAATTATTAGAAGAGGATATTTTTTGTTTATTTGTAGCGTAGTCACGTTGAGCAGATCACCTTTTGTTGTTAAAGTATTGTGGAAGAACAAAAAGGATAACTGCTCAATTAATACGACCTTATTATATTTTTATTTGAATGATAAATATCAAAGAAAGCTTCAACAATGAATTTATAAAGAATACTTATGAACTGCGTCGTTGGTCTAGTGGTCGCAAACGCGACTCTGAGCATGAGGTCCTGGGATCAATTCCCGGGTCGGGCAAAGTGTTATTGGGTTTTTCAATCAGGAATTTCTCAGTAGCAGCCACGGAGTCTGGATTTGTGCCCGGTTGATGGCAATTTGCTCGTTTAAACATAACTGACGAAATGGGGGTGTACTATTAGCTAGGTACCTTTGCCTGACCCTTCGATGTTCCATATGACTCATAACTTAAACCAGGGTTCGCAGCGTTATTTATATTGATAATAAAAAATAATAATTAAAACAATTACCACATTCACGTGTCCGAACGCAAAAAGTGTAAATTAAAAAAAAAACGGTTACACTGAGTTTAATCAAGAAACAGATTTTCTAATGCCGTTACAGGTGGCCCATAAGTCTGAACACCAGTTTTACCAAGGGATTTCGTATTACCCAGTACTTGTAACAGAGTTGTTGAGATCAGATAGGCAGTCGCTCCATGTAAAATACTGATATTCAGCTGCATCCGGTTAGACTGGAGGCCGGCCCCAACATAGTTGGGAAAAGGCTCAATAATTGAGAGACCAAGTTGTGCATCAGCATTGATAGTTTTCCGATAATGATCATAATCATTATCAAAGAAACGAATTATCTTGATAATTTTAAATACAAACCCACTTTTTGTTTTAAAGACCAAATGAGGTTTCAGTGATCCTATTTTTTTTCTGTTTTCATTTCCAACAATATAAAATGACTCATTAATAAATGAAATAATTCAAACAAACGATTAAATAAAACATGCAATTATTTCTACAATTACGTGGCTAAATGCTACAATCATCAACACAAAACGACGTTCATTAGTTTTCTATTATTAGAAACTTCGGAATCATTCATCAGTTTCCGATATCCACTAGATGATGGCTTATTAAAAGGCCTGGTGTTCAAACCAGACCGTCTATCCGTATGCGTCACGGCCACGGAAGTGTACTCCCATAAAACATGACCTAGCTAAACCAACAAGAACGTAGTAAAAGACCTGGTGTTCAAACCTACAGTGGGAGTAACGTAAGGGAAGTCTTGGAAAAAATCAAGCAAATCATATTCATGAGATAGACATAAATAAACACATTTTTTTAACACAACTTGATTTTGATGTGTAGAATATTTAAGTTTGTAAATGTTGCTGGCGGAAAACAATAGTGCCACAAAAACAAAAAGTACAAGGTCGGGTATACAGACCGATCGCTTAAATAAGTCCTCCGCCTGGCCGTATCAAAGGCACATTAAGCGTCCACAAAGTCCTAACAATATCCCACAGGTTATTTGCTTTAAAATAACCATAATCCACGTAGGTATTATTATACTAATTAAACCAATACGTGTTCAACCTTCAGAATATTCCATTTAAATTGATACCTTCTTGAGGACTCAATAAAGCGGTAGGTCTATAGAATCCATCATCACACCAAACTGCTGACATTAATTTTACATGTCTCACTATTGAATTTAGTCCACAAAATACTAAGATATTAAGTACCTAATACATTTTACCTCTACGTAATAATACAGACATTTAAATCTCAAATCACGATACTAAAAACCCAAATAAAACTTTAAAATATCATGAAGTGTTGAGATTAGATAGAGTAGGTACTGAATTCCTCTAAGAACTTCTCAAGGGCATAATCCGTCTATGTTTACAAATTGACGCATTTCTTTAACTGACAAAATGTTGTATTTATAAATAAAGAGAAGGTACGAGCTTTTTTTAAAAAATAACGAAAAATGTTTAAAATTTATACTAGACCTAACAAATGGATAGATGTATTTATTAGCTAAATATTATAAACATTTATAAATTAAAATAACCTAAAGTACCTAACTAACTTAAAAATAAACTTAAAAAATGGCGTCAAAAAACTCCTCTTCAACGCTGTCAACTGGTTATGTACCCAAAAGACCGGCGGCGTTGCCACGTTGTATGGCAAAGCTAAGCCTTTGGCCAAAGTAAAAGCCAGCCCTTGGGTCACGGGAAGTGTCAACTAAGCTTTTAGAAATGTCCTTGAAAAGTCTGTGAGCACTCGGACCACACGGTCCTAGTGCCATCGTCGCGTGCCAAGCCATTGGGTTCTAATAAAGCTAGTACATTAACAAATGACGTAGAATGTCAACACACCGCATGTACCAGAAGGGTCAGGCAGATGTGAACTTAACAGTACACCCAAATTTCGCTAGAGGGCAAGCCTATTATTACTATGAATAAAACTATTATGATATGAAGAGGCAACCGTGGACGCTTGAAGAGTTTTTTAGAGAATTTTTTCTCAACTTTAATAATTCATACCTAAAAACTCTTCTTGTTGTCTTGTTTTTTGGAATTTCTGTTGGTATAATTCATTCAACATTGATTCTAAATATCAATCACTGTTTATCTACTCGATCATAATAACAAAATTGAAAATCAACTCGCTTCGGTAATTATATTCAATCATTGCGACTTAGTTAACGTTGTTGTTTGTGTAATGAATATTCAATTTGTAGAATGTATAATTACAACAATTTCAACTACTTAAATAACTTTATTGAAGTTCATCTTCACTTACAGTCTGATTTCACCCCATGCTGGGTTGTGCATAGGTCTCTTTTTGCTTCTGTCAATTTGCCCGCTCATGTGCCAGCTTCACCCAGGTTTTACCCATAAGAGTCTGCCCATAAGACGTAGCTACGTGCAATGTTTCCATGAATACAATAATATTGTGTTCGTTCGATTTTTTCAGTTTCCATCGTTTTCACTTAATTTTTCTACGTGACCTCTTAATATTTTATTTATTTTATGATAGTTACATGGTTTCTTCTGCTCAACATACGCACTAAGTATGTCTTCGGTATATGCATCAACTGTAAGTAAGGATGGTAGTAAGGTTGTTAGCACTACGCTAACAAACTTACTACCATCCATATAATTACCATCTACTTACTCATGAACCGTAGCTGAATATATAGTTTCATAAAATAACTCTTAACGTCTGCTGTACGAAACGGTACTAATCAAAATATAACGGTTGTATTTAGAGGACAGGAGGACTGCTAATTTGGTAGGTGGAAACTGTACATAACTTCGGACTAATATAGCAATTGTTTTACGGTTGCAATGTCGGTTTGTCAGAAGCCAGTAATTTGAGAAATATCTAACTCTGGGTCTACTTTGGATGCACATACAATAAAGGGTGTAAATAGACCCTTAACATAGCCGAAAAGCACTTGTTCTCCCCGTCTTTGCGATCATTTTTTTGTTCTAGACCATACCTGGGAACCTTCTAGTTACGAAGATATTGGGGGTCAAAGTTCCAACTTTTTCAAAAGGTTTTTTTTTTAATACATTTTTTAAATGTAAGATTTTTACTTTAAACACCTCCACGACCCAGGTTCTATTCAATCCATCCATCAGCACAATGCTTTGAGTGCTTTCCATCGAGTCCCACCGTAAAACGTGATGTTTCACCCCAAAAAAAGAAGTCGATTCCCAGAAATAATTTTTGCGTAAAGTTACTTTGTTTGATGTACAGAATGCTTGGTTGATGGCTATGTGAAGGGTCTGTTTACACCCTGTATGTTCATGTAAATACTAACACCTACCTAGTACCTACAAGAATCAGCAGCTTTCAATTTAATCATTACCCTTTAGTTTGCTAGTTATTATCTGTTTTTGTCGTATATGCGGTGGATGAACACTCTTTGGGTTATAATTATCTTTAAGCGCAATGGCCTCAAGGACAGCGATTATTATGGTGTGCTTCACGTAAAGCCTTTTTTATCTGCCTTAATTAATCTAATTGCTAACAATCAAATCATAATTCCGTTCGGCTCTCCGCTGAGGTAATTACAAAGGTGCGATATATGGAAGACCAACAATAGTAACAATGGGCACCCTTATAATTAACGCGATTGCATAAATCATCGGATAGCATGGTGAAACATTTGCACAACCTTGGCCCATATGCTATCAAACTCGTAAGCCATCAAGCCCCACTGTTTGATTTGTCCTAACGATCATCGTCACGTAATGAGAGCCATTAATGTAACTTGGAAATTTTATAATGACCTGAAAACTATGACAGGGGAAAATGGAAGTCATCAGTAGATGCGATCGAGTTTCGTGCTAGGATTAATTATGGCGTCCAATGCCGACAACCGCTCTTGTACCAATCTGCGCGACACGCTTATGACACCGCTAACTATTATTGTTAGTGACTGATTTAGCGATGCAAATATACCCTTAATAGTAGTTTTAGTAACTCTTAAATGAGTACAGTTTTTAAGTAAAAGCTACTTAAGCAAAACATAGAAAAGTAAAGTCTGTTTTTTTTGGAGAAAAGGTTCGAAGACTATAAAATTGTCTACATAATATATGAAAAAGCTATACCAAACATGATGATATTCACATACTTTTTGATTCCATAACAGAAAAATAATTATTCGGAGGGCATGCGTTTACGTTTTAACATAATTAGAAACGAATAAATTTGATGCACATTGTCACCAAATAATTTAAAGTACAGTTGCAGTTTACACGGTAATAATAAAATCAGTCTGTATATTTAATCGTTTTAGGAATAATAAAAAAAAATAATGTAACCTAATCATTATCATCTTGACTGTACCTGCACGGAACAACGCGAAGCTCGCAGCTTACTTCCGAGTCACCATAAAGTTTGAATCGAACGGTACATAAAAAATATGAAACCTATCACACGAACGATATTAACTTAGGTTAACTCAAGTATACGCAAAGATATTTACGATGTTTACACAAATATATTTATGGATATGGAAAAAAACCAACAACATGGCAACATTGACTATGGGATAAGCCCTCTGATTTATGCAAAAAATCCATCCCCCCTGATAAGTTTGGAAGCTGCCTTCGAAGACAAGCCAAACATTGTTTGCAGATTTGTATTTGTGGTGATTTATCGAAGTTTAAGCAAGCGTGTACTAGTACTAAGAACTACTACAACTGACTACAACACACCACAAAAGTGTGTAAAAAAAACCATTCAATAAAAGTATGCTCCTATTTCCCAAAAATGGAACTTAAAATAAACTGGTATCATTTGGCGACTGTGACTGGCGAAATAAACTGGTATCAAGTGGCGTGTGTGAATTTTTTATATTATTTTACAACCCCAGTAGGATTGTAAAATCTATACATATAAAATTCAAAGTCCTGACTGACTGACTGACTGACTTATATATCAACGCACAGCCCAAACCAGTGGTCCTAGAGACATGAAATTTGGTCAGTGTACTCACAAAAGTGTGTAAAAAAAACCATTTAATAAAAGTATGCTCCTATTTCCCAAAACTGGAACTTAAAATAAACTGGTATCATTTGGCGACTGTGACTGGCGAAATAAACTGGTATCAAGTGGCGTGTGTTAATTTTTTATATTATTTTACAACCCCAGTAGGATTGTAAAATCTATACATATAAAATTTAAAGTCCTGACTGACTGACTGACTGACTTATATATCAACGCACAACCCAAACCACTGGTCCTAGAGACATGAAATTTGGTCAGTGTACTCTTTGTGAAGAGTAAGTATCCACTAAGGGTTTTTCGAAATTCCACCCCTAAGAGGGTGAAATGGGGTGTTGAATTTTCTATGAAACTTTTTATTCTCTGAGTCGATTGACTTGAAAATGTGTCTTCATATACTTCAGTTGAAATGATGAGATACGTGTATCACAGTTTTTCCAAAATCATCCCCCAATTTAAAATTCAGTGTCCTGACTGGCTGACTGATATACCAACGCACAGCCCAAACCGCGGGTCCCAGAGACATGAAAATTGGAGGGTGCATTCTTTGTGAAGAGTAAGTATCAGTTTTTCTAAATTCCTACCCCTTAGAGGGTGAAATGGGGTGTTGAATTTTCTGTGAAACTTTTTATTCTCAGGGTCGATTGACTTAAAAATTTGTGTACATACTCTTCAGATAAAATCCAGTAAATCCGATGTCCAATCTCAAACCAAGGTATCAATATTTCACGTATCTAATTTAATTGATATAACTTTAAAAATAAAATAAAAAAACTATGTATGTATTATAGATAGATACATAGATTACTTATTATCCCAGCAATTCCCTAACTCCACGCGGGCGAAGCCGCGGGCATAAGCTAGTAATATATAAAATTCAAAAGATGGTGCTTAGCTTTGAAGAATACACTTATTGTCTTGTTATTTTTATTATCTTTTAAGCCACCGGCTGCTTGAGACGAAAACAAACATAATGTGATTTGATGATTCGAAAGAAGATTTTTGAATTAAAATGGAAAAGACGCAATCACAACTTTGTTCTCCATTGTGGCCATTGTTAAGAAACGAGAATTGAAAAGGTCACAAAGACAAGAAGGATGAAAGAAAATGTTTGGGGATCGTGGCTATTTGTTTGTTGCTCCAGAAATTGTTGAGGTGTTTTAATGAAAAACCCCTGTAAATTTCAATTAATTATTTTTATTTGTTGTTATAGCTTTCTTATAGGTTTCCATGTAATCTATGTATAGGCAAAGAACTATTTTTTGTATTTTTTTCAAAATCTTCGGGCCTGTAGTTTCGGAGTTAAGGGACCTTAACACCGAAACTACAGGTTTTTCCTATCAATTTAATATAGAATTATAATTGAGGAAAATTACAACACATTTCGATTATTTTTTTAATTTCGCTCTTATCAGGTTTACTGTGTTATGAAATATGTTATACAAACACAAATGATTAATCTTGATACTTTGAGATAATTCATAAATTGTATTTTGGATATAATATTTCTAAATGTATGTAAGTAATAACAATATAATTTTATCTTTTTCTTGTAGAACCCATATTACGGGTGTTGAGATAGAGATAAGCTAATATTAAATCTTAAATTAATCAAAACTGTTTGGCTGTAACTAAACTGACTGGAAATAATTATTAAAAATAAAGCCAATAACATCATTCGAGTGCCGTATTTAAAAAATCGGTTGTCTGTAAAGTCGTTTTACTGACGATAGTTGAACGTGACAACGTCATAAGAAAATACTGACGGAATGGTTGCATTTTTCAAAAAATGAATGTGCGTTGAGCAATTGTTTTATGGAACGCCTCATTTTTTCGTGCGTGCAGCCGGCTCCATCAAATTATAAGACGTTGTCACGTCAAAAAAAAATTGTGATTGATAAATCTGAAAGAACTGGCAGGTATGTATGTACAAGGTACAAGTTAGATACCAAATGTTGTCAAACACAGTGAAAATGAAAGAACTTTCTTTCATATTTCTAAAGACTTTTTAAATTTTGAAGGAGGTATAAAAAATTGGGTTTTATAAACACTAGCTTATGCCCGCGGTTTCGCCCGCGTCGAGTTCGTTAGTTTTTACGCAAGTACGTATTTGTTTGTAACATAACATCACGCCTATAATCCCGGAGGGTCAGGCATGGGTGTACTTGTTTGTAATTTGAACAAACAAAATATTTTCTCCTGTATACACCGTGACTTTTTAGTCGTCTTACAACGGCAGCTCACTTCATATATCCAATGACAACTAAACATTCATGAAAAAAAGTATTTATGAGATTTTAATAATTTAAAAATAAAAATATGATTCAGTATTATGACGCATGACGTAGATAAAACACCCTGTTGCGAGCGATGATCTACTGGAGTCGAGCGCTGGGTAGGTATGTTCTCCCGTTTGACACGTAAACATCATTAACAGGAAGTTTCATAATTTTATTCTAATCTATTTTTTTTTGTTCCTATTATGGTGGGAAAAAAAAAGTCGCACCTCGAGCTATTTTATGTCGGGTACATTGAGTAGACCACTTTTGAAAGACGACTAAAAAGTCATGGTGTATATGTATATGTTACAACATAGTAATATGTGATCTTTATTTGTGGAAGAGAAATAAACAAATTTTATTTTATTCTAATTATAATTTATGTGGAGCCGGCGCAGCATGTATTCTTCTCTATTAGTCACCTCCATTCTAGCCTATCTCTTTCTAAACTATAGACACTATACTCATACACTATCAATAAAATTATCAATAGGTTAGTTTGAATTCTTGTAAGTTTCTTCATCTTCTTAACTACTGATCCTATTCCGAAAATTGTTTCACTTATCAGCTACATTTTACCAGAGTGCTATTAATCACATCATAGGCAATATTCAAAACGTTGGTTCCCTTTGGAAAATTTCCGACCACAACGGAAGCAAAGCTGCGGGCAAAAACTATTCATTATATTATATAACATTATTATGCATGCATTCACTCAACATAGGAAATGAATAATTTATAATTAATATGCAACAGAAATATTGCAACATAAAATATTGTCAAACCGTTTGAAAATTAAATACGAAAGAAATTTTAACCAGTTGATCCGACATTATTATACATATAAAAAAATATTTTGTTGATAACAAGTCACTTTTTACATCATGGCAACACATTGAATTTCATTGTCACGTGTTACGAAGGTAAATTGAAGAATTTCCTTTGAGAGATATACCTGGAACAACGTCAATACTAACATGACATACATTCTACGTCAACACACACACACACATTAAATATCAATGGGAACGGAATTGAATGTTATCGGTGCTTTTGTTACTTGAATATTAAAGAAAAGTCAAAATTTTCTTTTAATAAAGCTGTTTTAAAAACGTTGATCGTCAGTATAATTGGTGCTTCTAACCAAAAACAGATAATTTTCTCAAAATATATTTACTGTACAGTATTTTTTGGGCTATAGCCCAAAAAGTTTGCTAAAGTTATAGCAAAGTAAACAAATGTATTGTATATTAATAGCCTTTTACCATAAAAAATATGACGCTGCCTAAAATACGTAAAGGTTAAGCATTCGTAGCACTGCTACGGCGTAGCACTGCTACGAAGGGCGCGCGCGAGCGTGATACTACGGCAAGTACCCGCCCTTAGTGTAACCTCTTAATATTTGTAGTTGGTATACCTGAGAGAAACTACATGCAAATACTTGAGAAGAGTATTTGCTGGATCTATAAGATTGTTTGTGCGTGTGTTCTGTTAGCTTTGAAATTAGTTTGAATATTCAAGATGTTCTAAATATAGACTAGATTTCAAGACGTGTACACCTTTCAGAGTCAATACAAATGTATCAAGTAAATACGAAATATTAAGTAACTAAATAAGAAATACTACATTTGTTTGACATATTAAATACCCATACTTCTATTCATGTGCGAAAAATGCACTCGGTCATTGTCCTTAAAAGAATTGCAATTTATTTGATTGTGTTGGAACTCGTACAGTTACTGAGTTTGGGATAGAACCGAGTTGGACGTAACATCGTGATTGATTGAGTAGTTCTTGAGATAACACTTCACATATAAGCAGTAATTACCATAACAACATGATACCTTCACGCCTGTATTTCACCGACGGGATAGGACGAGGTGTACCTATAGTAGGTAATACATTATTCGCCAGTTATTGACTGTCAAAGTTAATTGAGTCTGTTCTTTGAAATTAATATGATATCGTTGTACAAAATGATTATTCCTTTCTCCTGCCCGTCTTCTTAATTAATATAACAAAATTAATAAATATAATCTTTATTCCTGGATTGTAAGTACAGTCACGAGCAATCAATTACGCAATATACAAAATAAATATTCTCCTAAAATATTAATAGATTTTTTATGATGTTACGAATGTTGCTTTACGAGAACATTCTAGGTTACGTGCGAGTCTCGAATGTTCCCGTAAGGACCTGTCTAGAAGATTAGAGTCTAGAATGTACTATTATAGAACTGTCTAGAAGATTCGAGAAAGTTGTGAAACTTTCTCGAAGGATGATGTTCCACTAAGAACTGTGAAGAAGGTTCATGAAAGTTGTGGAACCTTCTCTAAGGATCGGTCGGCATATAAATAGCCGTCGTGTTTGCGGGAACAGGCAGTCTAATTCAGGCGATACAACGAAGTGAATCGAAGTGAACGGGAAGTGCGATATCTAAGCGAATAGTATTCAGTAGTGTATTTGTGCTTGAGTTTTAAGTGTTTTGTGATTATTAAAGTTCTTTGTTGTTTAATCGGTAGTATTTAATTTATCCCATACCCAGCTCGTAACAATACTAAATATGAAATAGGTCTTTTCCCAAAGACGCAATCGTTCACGAGAAAATGCTTTTCAATTTTGCGTCAATTTAAGGTATTTATTCTCGTGTTTGTACCTACCTAAATCAAATTTCTTCTTAGTTGTTAGCGTAAGACCGGCGACGGCATCCTAATAAACTTTTAACGAGAATGATTTGATCTTAACATCCCCGACAACAATATTTATTTACGCTTTATAAACGTTGCGATGGTCTAAAAGTCAGGCAGACATACTTCAGGCTTCATACTTTCCATAGTTTACAATCAACTCAATCTTACCAAAGATAAGCGGAGGAAGAGTAATGTACATCCTACACGTTTTTTCCGTACCAATACCATTCTCTCCCAAAGGTTTTGATGTTTTCATGGAGGATATCTGTATAATAAAATTAACACTACACTTGCAATTTACCCACTTATACTGCAGAGATCAGCCTGTAAATTAACTGTCTGTAAATGGTTGAAAACTCTAGACTATCAGGCAACTGAAATTCTTTTGATTCCAATCCACTAAACTTCTATCTGTGTTTGAGATGAGCTACACAAACTCACACTGTGTTTGTGTAGCTCATCTTTCTCAGCTCAATTACAGCTTTCTAGTACTAAGAGTCTTTGAGCTAAGCTGCGGACAGACAGACGAACATGGCGAAATGATAAGGGTTCCTTTCCTTGTTGACTACGGAACCCTCAAAAGGGACCATTACACTATCCACAAACTTTTTCTTTGCAATAGCAGTTGTTTAGTAACCTAAATAGTCTCCAGGTCGGACACAAACTACGAAAGACTAAGTAAAATTTTCCTAGCGAAGAATATCCCAAAACTGACCGAAGGCGTCGCAAGTCGCCATTCTAAAAGTCATTACGTTTTATACTCCATAAAATGGTTGTTGGCTGTAGCTGAAGGTCCCCTAATATCACGTTTAATACCGCGTTTCGTCAACGCTAAATACAAGTATAACATTGAGGAACTAACATGATATGATTCTTAGTTCGTCTAAAAATTGCTTCAGGCAGCTAATGTATTTTTTTATAATAATAATTTTGTTGAATTTGGAAAGAACAATGTCCAAAAATGTATGGACACCGTCCCCACCCTTGTAGCACTTTAAAACCTATGTTATTCGAAGGGCCATAGTTATCTTATCATTTTATTGTATGACAGCGAAACTGAAATGTGCATCCGAAAAAAGTTATATCGACATGAAGAAACCGGAATCAGTCATCACAATAATGATTTTGTTACCGATCACGATGCTTTTCTTTGTTTAATTATTACTGTGGGATGATTTCGTTCGGAGTATTCAACTCTTTACAACTCTTTGGAATTAAATGGTCACTCCCGCACGAGGACAACTCACGGAGCAGAAAAAGTTCAATGAAGAATTCTGCTGAATATCGTTTTTGTGAAGTAACCATTGACGTTTTGTTTAGGACATTTCAAATAAAAATACCTTATTAATCTAAATATATAAAATGGTAAACTGACTGACTGACTGACTGACTGGGTGATATATCAACACACAGCCCAAACCGCTGGTCCTAGAGACATGAAACTTGGAGGGTGTGTATTTTGTGAAGAGTAAGTATCCAATAAGAAAGGATTTTTGGGAATTCCACCCCTAAAGGGGTAAAATAGGGGATGGAAGTTTATATGAAAGTCCGTCAGTTTTGAAGTTAGGATCTTCAAATTTTGTGTTTAGGCTGACGATTGAAAATTAATTTATACGTGTCTCAGCGTTTTTGATAATTCTACCCCCGAAGGGGGTTTTATTAAAAAAGGGGATTAAGGTAAGTAACTATGTTCGTGTGGGATATTTTTCGACATCCACGCGGGCGAAGCCGCGGGCTAAAGCTAGTTACAAATAAAACCACTACCACTTACTACTTGCTCTGCGTCGTGTTGCGCTGCGCGTGCGGTTATAACTATTCTATCCTGCTCACCTCTAGCTTCTTTGGACTGTGAACGTGTTTTGAATTAAAAAACTTACCAAATTGTAGTTAGTAGTAGGTATGGTTACATCATGTCGAAAAAGTATAATAAACGGCAACATAATTGTGACTGATTCCGGTTTCTTCATGTCGGTATAACTTTTTTCGGATGCACATTTCAGTTTCGCTGTCAGACAATAAAATCATAAGATGACTATGGTCCTTCGATAAACATAGGTTTTAAAGTGCTACAAGGGTGGGGACGTTTTGAACATTGTTCTTTCGTAAGTTTCCTGCAGATTCTGATAACTATTCCCGATCTTTTACAATAATAAATGTTGACATCGACGACTATAGAGAACCAGCAAAAAATAACATCGAAAGCCGTCAAACTTGGCTTAAAATTGATTAGATTGCCTGATGGATTGACGTAGGTATGTACGTGTGCTCCCTGTGGATGAAACATGCGAAACGAGAGTTTTGCAATACAACATAATTATTTTATGCCTCAACCGAAATCTGCTTGAAGTTTATTAATAAAATATGCAAACATAAAACAAGTACAAAAAAACTAAAGGTTAATTTATAATAACACATGCTGAGGTTTAACAATGTAAAATAGCAATTTAATAAACAACAATAAGTAATGCAAAAACGGTCAATTCTGAGAATTCCGCATTCAATCCACTCATTATGTTCACATAATCATTTTCTAGTTATAATGTAATTAATCGTCAAAGGTATGTTGAGTTGCCGGAAATAATTGGAAAAACAACATTTTGATCGAATAACATGGTGCATTAAAGATTTGGGTGTGGTACGGTGTGGTAGAGACATTCTGCAGCGAGAAATGTTCGAAGAGACTTGAATGTTTTATCTCGTCGGCGTGATCAGCATATAGAGTGCCACGTTGAAGAATATAATAATAATGCACTCTTAATTCTAAACTGTATACTTACCGCATTTACATTTCGATAAAAGAATACTTGGAATTCGTTTGAGTAGCGGTGAGTCTTTTCTCGGTCTAGTAAATTCGAAAACTATTAGTAAAAAGAAGCAGAATTAAAGCATTCCTGAAAGAAAGAAAGAAAAAATATTTATCAGACTCACACAGGACAAAAAAGGATGAGATTACAATAATATAAAAATTATATAAGAAAGTAAACATAAGAAAAAGATAAAACAAATTAAATTGGTCCTGTACGAGGCCAAAAGGTCCCTATCTCAGCATGGTGCTGCAACATTTAAAATAAAAAGTACACCCACAGTTCGTCAATTTTGTTTTAAGACCGGTAATAGGGCAGGAGCCCATTGTCATCACCCGGACACACATCCGACTCCGTGGCTACTACTGAGAAATTCTTGATAAAAAACCCAATTACACTTTGCCCGATCTGGGAACCGAACCAAAGACCTAGTGGCTCAGCGGTAGCGCTCGCGGCCACTAGACCAAAGACCAAAAATAAACTTTAAAAAAACCTTACAAGTAACTAACATGTATCATATACGTTAGGTAGGTACATACATCACCGTCATAACAAAATAAATGACCGGGAAGAATCCATTACGTTTCATCAATAAAACATGCGGAATGCGTCCTACGCGTTGCTACAGGCGAAATATCAAGCTTCGCTAAAACAGAAATAAACTTCTATCTCCAATTCATTCGAATAAAACATAAGACAACCTAATATGTTTATAGTTACATATAAAGAACATGAGAGAATCCATTCACAGATATTACTTTTCTTGGAAAAAAGAGAAAATTGACTTTCCTTTATTCTATTACTTTTTTTCTTCCAAAAATCTATGATCGAAAAATGTCATCCACAGTTTGGCAAATAATTCTTATAAAGGTTTTCATCTAAATACCGAGTCTAATCATCAATCATTTATTAAAACACAAAGATACTCGTTTCAATTGTAGTCGTCCCAGAATTTTATCGATGTCGAATCTTAATTACTTAATACCGTTCCAAATATGCAGATTCGGGTCCCGATAGGATCAAAGACGAATCTACAAAGAACATTTGTCTAAATTTGTAAATATTAGGTATACAACAGTCGCTTTGTATTTTGAAGTGCCTGTCTGTGTGACCTCCTGAGTACGACGAGAACGTAAATACGACATTTAAAAATAAAAAAAATACTCGTTTCACGTATAATATTTTCATAATTTTAAGAATTTTTTCATATCTTTGGATGAAAAACCTATATTATAAGATAAAACGGAATGTAGGTTTCATTTCGCATATAACTAGTGGAAATTCTAGTGTTACTATGAATCTGAATACCTTTGAAGTTATTAAATAACCAATCGTGCTAGCCGATATCAGACCCGACTGTGCAATCGAGTAGCTACCAATACTGGATATTGCTCTTTGGTTTACATTACACAATTTTAACAATATACAGGGTGTTTGGTACATCGTGTGCCAAATTGAAATGGTCGACTGGGGGGGTCATCTGCTATCTTTTCAGACCCCTAAACATTTCTCATGGCCTGTGGATTTTTTTTCATCGACTTTTATTGTTTTATTAAAAAAATACCCAAATTTTACATTCAAATACAAATTTAAAAAAAAAGTGTAAGTTGCAGACTCTGAATTTTAATTTTATTTAGATGTGTATTGTATATACAGTACTTTTAAATTCAAAATTAGTGACATTGGCCATCTAGTTTTTTTTTAAATTTACTCGCAAAGTTTCGGACTTAAATTAAAGCTGTCCTTTCTACAGCTATTTACATGGCTATAAAAGAAAAACCAAAAGCAACCGGGATCTTCCAACTCCCTCAAAAATTTTCTAGTCTATCCTCTTGCTAGTGATGTGCCACATGCCATAAAAATTTTTTTACAACTTTGTGTATTCGCTAGAATTGTGAATTGAGTTACAAAATACTAAATTCCAAATTATGATTAAAAAAAATATTATTGCATAAATGATACCTGAAAAACTTATTAAATCTGTTATCTCACTCTTATAAGGTAAAATCTGTCTCATATCTCTCTTTGGGGGGGGGGGGGGTTTCATAGAAATAAAAAAAAAACATTTTAACATTTATTTAATAATTTAACAAGGATATGTGTAACATAAACCGACAGAATTCCACTCGTCTGTCAAAGTTGCCACCCTCAAGACCTACAAACAAAGAACTCTTTTAAATTCCTGTTGAGCAGTAAATAATTGCACAATAAGATTTTTAGGGACCTCGTTTTGCTGAAGAACGTTCCAAACTTTCCATATTGAAATATCAAGATGTGCTGCCACATTTCTATTAATGCTTCTTGTAGGGTCTTCCTCAAAAAGTGCCAGTATTCTCTCGTCCACTTCAACATTATGTCGCACAATATGGCCCCTTGGTTGATGAAAAGTGACACTGCCAGTCTCGCGTATGCGTCGGTATGTCTCTTGGAAGACTCTGCGGCCAGGTAATCTTCTACCAGGAAAGCGTTCCTGGTGAAGTCGTTGCGCTGCACGAGCGACACCATGGGCGGCTCCATAAGCCATCATGATGTCAGCATATTCTTTGTTAGAGAACGTCGCCATTGCAACAACAAAAAAGTCAACAAAGTTTAACAATAACACCAAAAGTTAAAATGTAACAAAAACCAACAAAACTCAACAAAACAAAGTAACAAAATGAAAAAATCGCGGAGTGAACTAGCACACACGTCAGGTAGCAGAGGCAGTGATGTCTCGACTAAAATAATGACGGCGTCGTCGGCGGCAGTTCGTCGTTTGTTCACACTAGTTTACGCTATGCACGAAAGAGATAGAAGATAGATTTTACTTCGCGAGAGTGAGAAAACAAATTTTACCTGTTTCTCAAGTAACAATTACGCAAAAAGACTTTTTTCTTTAGAATTTGAAATTTAGTATTTTGTGGCTCGATTTACATTCTAGCTAATTCACAAAGAAGTAAAAAGCTTTTTATGGCATGTGGCACATCACTAGCAAGAGGATAGACTAGAGAATTTTTGAGGGAGTTGGAAGATCCCGGTCGCTTTTGGTTTTATTTTTATAGCCATGTAAATAGCAGTAACATGGACAGCTTTAATTTAAGTCCGAAACTTTGCGAGTAAATTTAAAAAAACTAGATGGCCAATGTCACTAATTTTGAATTTAAAAGTACTGTAATACAATACACATCTAAATAAAAATAAAATTCAGAGTCTGCAACTTATACTTTTTTTAAATTTGTATTTGAATGTAAATTTTTGGGTATTTTTTTAATAAGCAAAAAAAAGTCGATGAAAAAATGTCCACAGGCCATGAGAAATGTTTAGGGGCCTAAAAGGATAGCAGATAACCCCCCCAGTCGACCATTTCAATTTGGCACACGATGCACCAAACACCCTGTATAAAAACCTCTATAGAATTTTTTCTAAGGTTGCTGGTATACAGATACAGATTTACCGGACTCACCACATGGATTTTCTATAACTATTTATTTTCCGAGTAGTACTTGCGCATTGTTTCTTTATCACAACAAACAAAGCCCTCACGAGGTTTAAAATAACAGTATTCCAATAAAAACTTTACTAATGGACTTTGTTATCCCATTATGTTTGTATTCTATTTCATGTTCCAATGATTTGTTTGATATATTTTCGGAGCTTTGTTTCACTTTCGTCAAAATTTACCGGGTGGAAGCACGTTACCACGTATTCAGTACATCATTCTGAGCCATAGACATTTACCTCGGTTATTAAAAAAAAAACCAGCTGTTCCATACATTTTGACCGTGTAGGTGTACCTGTTTGTACATATGTATGTATCAAAAAAAATATATTTGTGACAATGTATTTGCTGTTTTTACAATGCAAAATAATATGATATCTGTATACGGGGTGGAAGGGACACCGACGAGAAAACGTTTACCAGAGTAATCTGTCTGTCTGTTACTTTTCACGCTTTAATTACTGAACGGATATGGATGAAATTTGGCAGACCGATAGACCACGAACTGGGTTACAATATAGGATTTTTATTCCAGTAGTATGTCAGCTCCCGCAGGCAACAGCTTACGTACTTTAAATAAGGACTTATCGAATTGCAGTCATAGAAATGTTACGAACATAAATTGACACATAAGTGCCTACCTACAAATATTTTTCCAATATCACATTTAACACCACCCTATAACTTTGTACCTTTACAAAACAAATCAGACTATGAAACCGTTCTAGTTTATGGAATTGCTTTGAAGTTTTTCCATTTTAAAAGCAATATTTATGCAAACGTACCTTGTGGTACGTTCAAGGTACCCGATTTGTGAAAGCCGAGAAATATTTCATACTTAGTAGGAGCCCACGTACTCCAACTTGTTACCGCCGGCACAGATAATATAATACTATAGCGCCGGGTAACAAGTGTTGGAACGTGTAAAAAGGGGCTTACAAACCCTAAGAAAGACAAAGGTTAACGCACACTTACTTCAAGAAATCAGCGTCTCCTCAACACGAGCCGTTCAGGTGTCTTTTTATGCAACTCTGGCCAAGTACATCATAATGGCATTTAGTCCGCCTCTATACTTTGTGCTTGAAGTGTTAAATAAATAAATGACATCGCCTGGGATCGGTAGCAGCTTGTAAACAGCAGTCACCTAGCTTACGGCGAGACGGCAATCCGTCGCTTACGATGAGTTAACCACTCCACTCGGAGGTGTTGAGCAAATCCAGTTACGTGCTTACAGGGTTGATGACGAGCCAATGAAGCGAGGTGATGCCGATCTCATGCTACTGCCATGCACTG
The DNA here is from genome assembly GCA_963082995.1 of Noctua comes. Lineage (NCBI taxonomy): Eukaryota > Metazoa > Arthropoda > Insecta > Lepidoptera > Noctuidae > Noctua > Noctua comes. The sequence goes on from OY720277.1 coordinate 7,222,848, forward strand.
CTCTTACGTGAGCGCTGGCGAACTTCAAAAGTGAACACATATCGATCTCCCCGGCATAGAGGTTTATTAAAGTTATTGTTATACCTTTATTAATATCGTGAGGCATTAAAATAACATTCATTTGTGTTACATTTCTTTGAAAATATTATGATCATATTTCCATTGAGTATTGCTACTACTTAGCCCATTCAGTACCTATCGTTATGCTACATGACAAGCACTAAGCTACCAAAAAGATTATACTACATTGTCAATTAGTTTAAAATTTGACAATTAATCTTTCATGTTCAGCAAAGGAAACTACAAATAGAAACGGCATCGAAATATAAACGGTAGTTAACATAATGCTTCAGGCTAAATTTTTGGTTAGTATAAACAAAAAGCTATTTAACATGCTAATTGGGACCTCTATGATTTAGAGGCTATAAATAACATCATTTCTGTGCATCACACAAAGCGTCAACAATTCGGTATGTAAAGTTAATTTAACCTATGCTGGTTCCGAAACCATTTCGAGATTTTACATTTATAAACCTTGTTTTGCTATTATGTATTTGAATATTATTCTTGTAATATAGATGGGCAAAGATATCGAACTATTCAGCCTCATCTCTGAAGTCATCACGATCAAAAGTTTAGAAATTTATAAAATTAAATCAGGAATATCCTGGCTTCCACACTGGTTGATTTTGAAATGTCATGCTTCTCCGAGGCTATCGATGCTTGGAAACTCGCTTGCCCGAATACTGAAGAACCCGACCATCCGTATTCCCAGAGACGGTGGGACGAGCCGCTCTGCAGAGTAGTTCAGAACAATCTACTAAACACGTCTGCTACTACTGCTGAGCGTGCGCGCCTACCGGCTGTGGGGTGAGTGAGAGTCGGGTCTTTGGCTTCACTCACTGCCGTCGTCGAGCATAGGCACATTATTCGACGACACGACCTTCCGCCTCGCTGCTGCTATACGCCTTGGTGCTGCCTGCTGTTCTCCTCATCGCTGTGACTGTAGTGAAGCTGTCAACAACCTCGGTCACCACGGCCTGTCACGCATCCACAGTGCGGGCCGTTTTGCACGGCACGCGAACATAAACAACATTATCCGACGAGCTCTTGTCACCGTCGGCGTTCCAGCTGTTTTAGAACCCCATGGCTTGGCACGCGACGATGGCAAGAGACCGGACGGCATGTCATTGTTTCCTTGGAAGATGGGTAGGCCTTTAGTGTGGGACGCAACATGCGTCGATACTCTTGCGCCATCACATCTTTCAAGATCGTCGTGATGTGCTGGCGCTACCGCTGCGGCTGCAGAGAACCTCAAACGGCGTAAATATAGAAACCTTTGTGGTAACTATATTTTCGAGCCGTTCGGGGTTGAAACTCTGGGGTCGTGGGGCCCGAGTGCTCATAGCCTGTTTAAGGAAATTTCGAAACGCCTAGTTGACGCTTCCCGTGACCCAAGGGCTGGCTTTTACTCAGACCAGAGGCTAAGTGTTGCCATACAACGTGGCAACGCCGCCAGTCTCTTGGGCACATTACCACAGCGTTGAGGAGCAGTTTTTTGATGCCCTTTTATAGTTTTTTGTTAGTTTATTTATTTTAGGTTATTTAATAGTTTTTAATTAATAATGTATAAAAAATAACTGCAATTTAGAATACAAAAATGTTGAAGTTTTGTTTAAACTAATCCAATCTACAAAATAAAAATATAAAAAAACGAAAATAACTTTTTGTGATTCCAACTGTATGTAGCTGTATACTTACTCCCACGCTCATTAAGAACAAAAGAGAATCGCTCAGAGCGTTCATTTAAATAATTCAATAAATAGGTATAACATATTTTATCCCACTGACAAAACTTGAAGTACCTCATTAAAATTTTATAGATTTTAGGCATTTTGGACGGTATCAACTACAACCACAAGGAATTTGTTTTGCAAGCATTCGTTGCGCAAGCTTTAGTTACGTAACGAACATTCTTTCGCGGAAAGAACACTTTTGGTAGGTACGTGAATTAAAAACAATTTGTAATAGCTATGCTTGTGAACTAATATCTACCTTGTGTCCTTATTTTACCGTAACACCACGCTAAGAATCCTAATGTTAGTGGTGGTAGTTGCATACAAGCCTAAAAGCTTGGCTTATCCTTAAAGCCTACTACTCTTCATGATGTCAAGGTTTCTGATCAGTCTGCTTGCGTTATGGGCTTACTGTCTTTTTGGCATCTAGGCACGCCAATGCCTAATATACACCGGGTGGAATGGTCACCGACGCTCAAACGCTTACCACGTATTCAATAAATCATTCCGAATCCTAAATTTTATAAAAGTTAGCTGTTTGGTACTTAAGTGCAATACACGGTCAAAATGTACGGAGTATACATTTTTTTTTCATTACTGATGAAAAATATCTATGTGTGAGGATCAGAATGATGTACTAAATACGTGGTTAGCGTTTGTGCGTCGGTATCCCTTCCATTCTGTTTAAAGGTTTTTACGTTACGTTAAGGTTTGTACGTCACGGCAAATATCAAGTCACCCTCTTCCTTCGACATTCACGAAGAAGTGGCAGTTGTCCTCAACCTGAGGTCAGCTAATGGAAGTCCGAAGAATAGACATACGTACACGTCATCTTGAATGGAACAGAATCTATTTCGTAGAATACCAAACTTTATCAAGACATATTTCAGTTCTCAGTACTTTACACGACGTTCAGCTAGATAAATGAAAGTATTGTGAACATGGAGACTGGCAATTTTTGAAGCAGTACAGACTCGGTTTAGCCGAAAAAATATATTTACTGTTGCCTCGATATAATCGGTACAATTCTCGTGCGGATCAGTTGATCCAGTTGGAATTTGGCTATTCAATCGAGACACGGCCTTGCCCCAAATAAAGAAGCCTTAGAGTAGATGATCGAAAAGACGAAGAATGGGTTAAATAACTGTAAGTTATTGCAGAACAACACAATACTTACTAAATTCATAAATAACGAAAAATTGGTAAACAAGGGGAGCTCTACAATTGAAATTTGTCTAGGAATACGAGTTGCTTGGCGGTTTTCATACTATCTAGCGACTGACTTATTTGTTGTTGTGAGTGATTTAAATTCAAGCAACAACCGCAGCTTTTTTTGTCCAAAAGTGCCCATTCAAAGTAAATTACTTGGACTCCCTCGCCGGTCTTATGCTCAACAGTCGCACTTTTTTATGCTCAGCAGTCGCAAGCGCGATACATTCCGTTGTAGGCATTTGTATTACAGACTAGTTTCTTCAAGGAAAAGCTCTCTCGGGATGCGATGAAAAGGAAAAGGATGAACGCAGTAACATGCAACATAAACTGTTTCGTAATGTACAATTGGAAATTGTACAAGTTAAGTTTGTATTGTATTGTATAACGGGCTGGTGTCCGCAATTCCACATCAAAGCGCGACAAGTTCTTTTTTTTTATTACAAAATGGGCCTCCTCTTGACTTCGATCACGCCTCACGCCGCAAAGCGATAGATGAGGTCTATGATGGGACGAGCGTGCCCAGAAGATAGCCTGTTGACTCTTGTTTAATTTGTGTACCTTGTATGAACAGAACTCGGAAGATTGTCTGCTAAGATACTCTTAAGTAGGCGCACATATTTTTGTAGTTTTTACGACAAAGTCAAACTTCTAAATGTTTCATAATTGCTATCGGTATCTGCTTTGGGGAAAAAAGTCCTTTATGTGCTCCTTATTACGCCGACAATAGGTAGAATCCAATATGGTACTTTAAATCGTCATCTCACCCCTCATCTCATCAAAAGGTTCGATTACATTATTCTGATATCATATTCAAATTAATTCTAACACAATAAATAAATAAAATTTGATCACCGGGAAGTCCTCTTGCCGGGAATTCCTCTTTGATATCTTAGAGCGTCAACGACGTTAATATTATTATTTATTTATTTATTCTGTCAGCAGGTTTTTAGAAAGACGGAATTAAAAATGTTCTGAATTTTCATTTAACTGATTCCAACTTCTTTCTGCCCTGTAAAAAGCAAGCGAAAGACATTTTGTTGAAATCTTTTAAAGAATATTTTTCTTCCTTGTCTGAAATACAGGAATGCAAAAAAATCTTTAAAGTTTTTGGAGGATTATAGTTTGTAAGATTCGAGACGAAACGGACAGTTATTTCAAGGTTAGATCAACTGATAACAGGTCTTAAAGCAGAATAAAGAGAAGAATTTACTGACTTGCACTCGAAAGCAAATTGATAAAAGCATTAAACGTATTTAAGTTTCTACCAACTGTAAACTGTCTCGAATACAGAATCGGACACGGATTTTTTGACGAATATTTGACACTTTATCTATTCGTTCACTCTATTCAGTACAAACCCAAAGTACTTAGCAGGTATATCTACTCACAAGGCCTACAATCTTTTACATTGTAACCAAGGGATGCCCCTGGATTCTAGGAATTACTTTAAAAGATTAGCAGCTGTTAGTAGCCATAAAACCGTCCGTTTTCACGGACCAAGACTGCTACATAACACACTGCAACTAACAATCACGCACGGCTAACCACTAGAATGGGAAAAGCTTCTATTTTCTGGATATAAGACCCATTATTCCTGAGCCGCCATCCATGAAACTTCCAACAGAAGACAAGGGAGATCGCACAGTAAATGACGTAAAGGATGCCTTCCCCTTTGTACACGTATTATATACATGAGCGGCCTTTGACGTTAACATCCTAACGACGAATGCTATTGTTTGAGCATAATGCAGTACGCTACTACTACACAATAATAAATATAATATCGACTGCATCTTCGCATGTAATTCGCATATAAGTATGACTTATAATGACAGCTTAACGGCTTGATTTCTGAAACGTGATGATTGTGAAGTGCACGCGATGCATCCTGTCGCTGAATGATACCCTTGTTTCATTAATTTACGGCGGCAGTCAGCCATCACTAATATATATAAATATGTACAGTACTCTTTATTTATTTATTACAATCACTCACACTCGGTGTCGGGAACGGAAACTCATAACATAACAACACGCCTATAATCCCCGAAGGGTTAGGCAGAGATGGACTTAGTAGTACACCTACATTTTGCAAGTTATGTTTTAAGTCCCATGCCATAGGGGGTGATCCTATTGCCATCAACCGGGCACAAATCCAGACTCCGTGGCTGCTACTGAGAAGTTCCTGATGTAAAACCCAATAACACTTTACCCGTCCCGGGAATCGAACCCAGGACCTCATGCTCAGCAGTCGTGCTTCCGACCACTCGACCAATGAAGAAATCTAGAATAATCGACTCATAATGGATTTTAAACATTTGCTGTTTTATTTCAATTTAAAGTTCTTCGCTTCTAAAAAAACGCCTGTTACATTATTTTGTGCAATTTTTACGGCCTAAATCTGTTTTTTTGCTGAAGCGTTTAGGTCCAGAAATTACCTAATCTTCTAGATCTTCAGCATTAAGTCGTCTGCTTTCTGAGACTAAAAGCCTGTAATATAAATCGTGGGTGTTTTTACAAAAGACTGGTAATTAGAAATTTTCAAGTCACATTAAACTCTTAATGAGCTCATTTGATCACGGATGTCGCTTATTACACAAAGCTTGACATATAAACAGTCTAATTGGTCTATTTCTTTAGCAGATTCACGTGAGAAACAGAATTCCCGCGATAGTATGGTAACACGGACAGAGGACAATAACTAGAACAATAAATTTTATTAAGTTCCATTTTAAGTTTTTATTTTTATTCACATGACTTTACAAATAGTAGATAAGTACCTGATTAGGTTTCGCTGTTATTAAGTACAACCAAAAGCAATAAATCCCTCTGTTGTGCAGACATTTCTAACTTATTTCCCAGTAAGTGTAAAATAATAACAACATAAGATCTCAATAACAAACTATAATTCTCTTCATGTTTCAAGGACTAGACGCAGACGCTGCTTAAAACTAACGTTTTAAAGAAGACTAGCTTTTGCCCGCGGCTTCGCCGACTTGGAGTTTGTTAATTATCCCGCGGGATCTTTCAACAGGGACAAAAAGTATCCCATGTGTTAGTGTGCCAAACATTCAAGTTCGCTCAGTAATTTTGCGCGAAAGAGTAACCAAACATCCAACATGCATGTATCCATCTATCATCACAAGCTTGCACATTTATAATAGCAAATAAGATAAGATAGTAAGATAAGCGGGAAAACAATAATTTCCTTACCGCTTGATGGCTTTAGTAGTTCATTTACACGCTTATTATCAACAGGGGTTCTTGTTCTATTTTCCACATGACAAGCTACTCTCAACGTCAGTTCATTCACCCCTTAAGTGTCGCACTCAATCAGGGACACTCAAGAGTTTATTAACTTCACAAGTTAACTATTCAGTCAGGAGTTTTTAAAATGAGATTGACATTCTCTTTATTTGTTTTTACACATATTAAATACATTTTTAAATATTCTAATATAAAACAATATAAAAAAACATTTAAAAATATTAAAAATAGTGGTCCGCCGGCATCGGGAGCAGAGTCCAAGCTACCGGTGGTTAGGGCTCCAGAGACAGGAACCTCCTCACAATACGAGCCGTGTCCAGGAGTACCGCTTTCTGAATCAAGCCCTTGATCCAGCTGCCTAACGAGAGCCTCCTCAGGTATTGGTCGAGGCTCTTGGCAATTAAGCCATGGGCTGATACAACTATCGGTACAATGATCGCTGAGTCCACATCCCACATGTCGACAACCTCGTGAGCCAAGTCAAGATACTTGATTTGCTTATCTTTCTCGGCTTTCACGAGGTTCTCATCATGCGGGACCGTTATGTCAACAATCATTGCGCGCCGCTCTGATCGATCCACCACCACTATATCAGGCTTATTGGCTACAATAGTCCTGTCAGTGATGATGGATCGATCCCAGTACAATGTGATACTGTCATTTTCGAGAACTGGGTCGGGCACATACTTATAGTACGGCACTTCCGATTCCACAAGGTTGTATTTTAGAGCAAGTTGCTGATGGATAATCCTGGCTACAAGGTTGTGTCTATGCAAGTACTCTCCGTTAGCCAGACGAGAACACCCGGAGATAATGTGACAATAATAATATTATAGTTGGATTATTAGGTATGCTACTACGACTAGGCGACTGTTTGTTTGGAACAAAGTTCCCACTTACGTGAACAAACTTAGAATGGGCGAACATTCATGTCAACTGCTGTTTTAGCACGTTGAATACAATTTTTTTTGGCGTAGCAAAGAGAGTATCCTCCCGTTGGTACGCGTAAAAAAGAAGAATTTATTCAACATTTCTATTAAATTTTCTCTTTGACAAATAAATTATTCAAATGGAGTCTGGACTATAGTACAATACTCTCTCTAGCAAATAACGGTCCAGCCCCCGTAGCATGACCACCGTAGACAAGGATTTCTTTGACGGAAGAATCAACAAAATGACAGATTGTGTCGACACAATGACAGCTTTCTTTGCACTATCTGTCATTTTGTTGATTCTTCCGTCAAAGAAATCCTTGTCTACGGTGGTCATACTACGGGGGCTGAGCGACGTAAAAGAATTGGAGCATGGAAAAACTCGATTCCGTGCTGCTAATTCCTTTGTACTTAGTGAACAATAGGTACATCATTATACACACCAGATAAGTGCAAAGCTTGGTGATTTATGACCACGATTGAAAAGTAACCACTGCTGATATCTTAGTAACTACCCATCATTATGACACTTATCACGGTATCATAGATCTAACTTTTCGATTTCGTTCCCTTAATGCCGCCGATTCACTACCAAAACGCTGGCAAAAAAATGTAACTGCCTATAACATAGCCGCGTAGCCAAGTTATTTTTAGCTGCGAGATACATACTAAAGTCCTTTGTTTACCCAAATATCTACCTAATAGCGTCTCCCGCCACGCTACATTTTATCTGTATTTTTATATACTTAGTATCTACTCAGGGTCTGGAAGCATTTTATCATTAAACATATTATGGGATGTGATTGCTGAGATGGCCTTCTTAAGATTTTTATCGTCTTTTGTGTGTTCACTTGGCAGGGTGTTACTAACTGCAATTATGTATACTTAAACAAAACAACTCCAAACTTAACCTACATCATCCTTTATAAGCCTATGTTTAAGTTAACACATGTCATTATATTTGTAGTTCTGCAACAATCACTATTACTAAGTATTAATTTGTTGGTTTGTAAACAACAACTTTCCTTTTGTTTTGTTTTGTACAATATTATGTTTCCTTTTTTTTCAACTTAAAGCTTAAACGGATTATCGTGCTTCGATTAGTGACGTCATTCTAAATCCAATACGGCGGACTCCCAAAAATGGCGGACTAGTTATTTTTGGGTGCTAATTAAACAGGCATCTTTTTAATGGCATTATTCGCTTCCAAAAATTTAAGTTGACTTCTAAATTACTAAGTCAGCCACAATTAACGAGCATCTAAATAATACTATCCTAGCCACTATTTATCGTCTATGTAAACCACTTTAAATACAACTCAGCATGATGGTTATTTTTTAGCATCTAAATTTGTAACATGCATTCTAACAGTAAACTTCTAAAATACTATTAAATGACATCAAAAAATATATTTATTTAGCTTCTAATTTTTAACTCAGTACGTTTAAAATGTAACTCATCCCATATTAATCGATCGTCAAAGTTTTGCTAAAAATGTCATCAAATAGTATACTGGCCGGTTCACTAACGTATTACCTAAACTCCTTTCATACATTTTTAGTTTACAACCAACCTTTCATACATTATTTATTTCACAAACAACGTATTCCGCAGATGTTTCATTTTTTAAACAATCACTTTACACGCATTCCTTTTGCAAACGCTTCGCTTTACAAATGTTGATATTTAATCATTTATAAATTTTTCTTTTAATACATATTTCGATTCTTTTGGAAAAATCACGTTTCACCTAAATACCACTTTATAATAAATATTCTAAACCAGTCACAAAGTATTAAGCTATTTTTTTGGGTAGTCTCGTAAGTTTTTAGTGCAGAAATTCACCTAAAGTCCAAGGTAAATAATATCAATATTTTGTAATAGGCGTAGTCGACGTAGCCCCGCTGCGCGGGGCTCCTATTTCTGTTTGCAATGTTTAAAGTAACCTAACCTAATCTTAAGTCGGGGAGCCCCAAGTCCCGAACTCGCTTCGCTCGCTCTTGATTCCTAAGTATTTGTTGTTCCGTTAATTAAAATTACCGTTGTGCCTATTTAATGAGTTGAATTTTTATGAGTTCTGTCGTTTCGCGTACTCGCGCCAAATCATGCAGTGGCTATTTTCACGATAAAAGAATATGATGTATTATTTTACATGCTAACTTATAATACATGATGCTTTCTGTGGAAGCTTGAATTATATTTTTTTGAGGACATTGTGTTGAAGCTGTAAAACGTAAAATGGTGACGAGATGTAAAATCCGTGGCCGAGTTAGTAAATTAGGTGGCAATGTATAAATAAGAAGGACAAGTTACAATAATTGATGATCTTTACTTGACGCTTTCTTCAGAATATTTAGATGGCGTTGTAAAAAAGACGAATTAGTTTATTAGAGGCTATGTCATTTTCCCGTTGCTTAGTTATAAAATTAGAAGTTTAATCACATGGCCAATAAATAATTTTGTGGCGAGACTTATAATTTCCCGTTATTTTTTATGGACCCCCATATTAAGCGTATCAATTAAAAAGGTTTGCTGAGAAGTACGTATATTAAACCAGCGAAAACTAAAAATAAATTGAGAGAAAATAAACATAGACAAGGTTTTTTTTTACTATTAATTTATATAAATAAAGAAAGACAAAGCTCCAGTCAACATAAACGGCATCACTGTTAAACCGTGTTCATTAAGCGTTGTTTTGAAAAGTTTTTTAAGTGCATATTTATCAAATTGAAAATAGGACCATTCTATAGAAAATTGATTGATTGTTTAGCGTCAAGTCAAACAAATGAGTATTTTCTATTACAAAATCGTTCTATTTTCCGTTACGTTGACTCTGCGCAATCGTACTAGACCCAAAGATTCGTGAAGCTTATCTTTGTGGAAACAAAATGAATGGATATTGAACAGAGTAAGGCTGCGTTTCCACCAGAGATGAGCGAGGATGCGTAGCGAGAAATGTGTGTACAAGTAACCAATAATATCGCTTCTTTTTCACAGCTTGAGCTATTCTAGCTATGTGATTGGTTAGTTCCACACACATCCCTCGCTACGCATCCTCGCTCATCTCTGGTGGAAACGCAGCCTTACTGGAGCGCATTCACTCGCTGAAATGAGTCGTTCTCCACAATACATATCACGTATTACACAAGGTAGTACTCCCTCAGTCACTATGTCGCATTAGATTTATTATCTGTAATGGCAAAGGAAACATGTCATGGGAAAAAAAAAATCGGTTGTCTGTAAAGTCGGTTTAGTTGAACGTGACAACGTCATAAGAAAATACTGATGGAATGGTTGCATTTTTCAAAAGAAAATTTTAATTTTATTTGTTTGATAGATATTTTGTATGGATATAGAGAAGGAGGTAAATGGAAATCACAATTGAATTGATCAAGTTACATTTATTTGTACGCAAAAATACAATTATGTAATTTTATTTATTTTTTTACAATTTACATAGTTTTTACAAGTATGAATGTGCGTTGAGCAATTGTTTTATGGAACGCCTCAGAGCGAGGTAACGCCGCATACGTCATGTTTTTTCGTGCGTGCAGCCGGCTCCATCGAATTATAAGACGTTGTCACGTCAATAAAAAAAAAAGTACAGAATATGAAGTACTCACTGGGTATTTTATCTGTAAACAGTGCAGTAGTGAAAAAAAAATTGTTCAGCCAAGAGACTTCTTCTTCCGAGCTTAAACACTTGGAAGTGGCAAAGGGTTGCGTCACTCATCATCATCATCTGCCTAGTCTTTTCGCAACCGTATTGTCGGCTTCCAGTTTAACCGGATACAGCTGAATATCAATATTTTACATGGAGCGCCTGCCTATCTGACCCCCACAACCCAGTTAGTACTGGGTAAAAAGATACCCCTTGGTTAGATTGGTTGGTCGGCCCACTAACTACTGTCACTGTCTCGTATAATTTTAGAATCTGAATAAATTATTTTTTAATTTTAAATTGATTAGACTGAACAGTCTAATCAATTTAAAAATAAAAAAATTAAACTTAGATTTGACACTGCAGCTTTAACATATTTGTCATTAGTCCTAAACTTAACTAGGTAGGTTGGCCAAAGCTCATTAGGACTAAAATAATCAATTTAGCTTACTCGAAACTAGCTCATACGCGAAACGGGATAATAATTATCTATTATGCAAACTATGTATTATGAATAATTTTGAATGGTTCAATTAGTTGTGGTGAGGTGAGGTGGTGTGATGAGGTATTTATTATAGATTGCAAATATGAATATGTGCACAAAATGATAATTAATTTCTGCTCAATTTCATCCTGCATTAGATAAAATGTATAATTAAATTATAGGTATTATAAAAGGAGGAAGGGATTTTCAGAAATATGTGTGTGTGTTTGTAGCCGTATAAGCAGAAAGTGTAGTGATTGGAAAGGTAATTTTAAAAAAATGTCACAAGGAGAAAGGCTCGGCTCTGTCCTGGACCTAGGTGTTAACTAAATCAAAGTAAGCTTATTTGAACAAAAACATGATAACACAACATGATAACATATTTTTTAATACAGGAATCGAGTTATACGGAATTTGGTAAAAGTGAAGAGTCGCTTTTTAAGGCTCCATAGCCAAACTGCAAAACGAAAAGAGATATTGGATATTATTTTTTTTTGATTATTGTTTTTTTTTCAGAAAAAATACGAAATACATACACATACAGCTTCTTCACGGTGATTGAATCAAAACTATGATGGTACTAATGAGTGCTAAGAAATCATTTAAAAGAACACGATTCGCAATTTTTAATCGAAGTACCTAATAAGTCACTCGATTGCCATCCACATTCTTAGATTTTACCGATCTATTCATTCTCGTTAACTAAATATACTCAATAACTAGATTAATATTTATAGCTTCTTTTATCTCGCTTCTTATATTTGTAGAATGGGCCTAAATTTTGTGATTTCCTAGAGAAAAAAATAACGGGTATTTTGGTACATATTTGAACTAGTTAACAGATGGGCACAGAAATGCCATCGGCCTTTAGTGACTTCTGAGAACTCGGAAAATATTTGCCCTTTAAAAACCCACATAAAGGGTGTAAATAGACTCTTAACGAAAGCCGAAAGGCACTTGTTCTCCCCGTCTTTGCGATCATTTTTTGTTCATACCTGGAAACCTTCTAGTTACGGAGATATTGGGGGTCAAAGTTCCAACTTATTCACAAGTTTTTTTTTTTTAAATACACGTTTTTAATGTAAGATTTTTACTTTAAACACCTCCACGACCCCCATACTATTCAATCCCCATCCAGCACACTGCTTTGAGTGCGTTCCATCGAGTCCTACCGTAAAACGTGATTTTTCACGCCAAAAAAAAAGTCGTTTCCCAGCAATCATTTTTGTGTAAAGTTACTTAGTTTGATGTACAGAATGCTTGGTGACGTCTTCGTGAAGGGTCTGTTTACACCCTGTATAGTCTGTGACAGATAAGGAGGTATTATTAGTTCCTTACCTCCACACTCCCACGGCTCCGCCTTCTAATGCCTGCACCACACGCACAAGCTTCACCACAGTTCTGCCTGCGCAAGCCGGTTTGTACACGGAACACCGTGCGTGCGGTTGGTAAAACAAACCTTGTGTTTACACGAAACACACGGTTTGTTTACAAACCGTGTGTTTAACTGTGGTGAAGCTTGTGCGTGTGGTACGCCCATAAGATTAAAGCATGTGATTGATCGTGATAGATCAACTGAGCCGCCATTCGTCATTTTTTCTACTATATTTATTTCCTCGTTTCTTCGAAATCAATCGTTGCTCCGACATTAAAAGGAAAGAATGTATTAAATATTTTTTGTCATGGTGTACTTGATTTATGTCACTATACTTCCCATGCTTTTAAACCGTATACCGGTAGTTAATCGACACGAAAGGAAGAATAAAACAATTCCAGCTTACCACTGTTAACAAAAGACGCACTCAGGCTGAAATCCTTCTCCACAGAGCTGTCAAAAGTAAGCTTACCAAAACGGACGAAGTGACAGCTAACGACGCCGATGTTTTAACACACTGCAAGGTGCAAACTACCACTCAAAAATGTGTCAGTATTTTGGTCGCTTTTTACTCCACAAGTCCCTCTCTGCTTGGCACGGTTATTACGACTTTCAATAACATGGAAATTTCTTAATTCCATTTAAGTTAAATATGAATTTGGGTATTATACCTTACCTAACTACTTACACTTAAACCTCCCACAGTAAATAGTCAAAATAATGGCGTGCACAATGGATTTGCCCGCGAATTTAGAACACGAAACGTGACTTTGTTTTATATTATTAGCAGATAATATGAAAATGGGTGAAAAAAAGGTGCGCCCGCCATCGCAATTCACCGAGTAACTTGCTGACTTCCTGAATCTATTAATTTTCCGGCCAGAGCTCATGCTCATTTGTCGCGTTTCTAACCTCGAGACCTACGATGCAATTATACTATTAATACAAAGAATAACATATACACGTGCCATAAACTCGGTATTACCCAGTTCATGACTAATCTAGTTTCTTACATTCTGATGATAATCTTGTTCAATTAGCTCATGTTGATGTCCAGCGCTCGCGACAATCGTTACGGAACAGGTTTCAATGTCGCAGTCGTTATGCAATTACTACTGATTGATAATTACGGTGCAATTTATACGATGAAGGTACTTTATGGCACTAACAACGTAAACAATATGCCCCAGTAGTACAATCACGAGCACTAATATATATACACTTTGCAAAATTCAAAAGACTATTTCTCGTGAAATAACGCTTTCTACATTGAGATAAGACTCATTTCGTAATATTATGGCTTCCAAAATACTATGTTCATAAAAAAACGTAAAACGTTAATCAATACAGTAGGAGAAAATCATTTTGAAAAGTTTCTCCGTGTATACATATCAGTACTCGTGATTGTACACAAGCCTGAGAACACTTAGCCGTGTGATTACCGTTATTATGATAGGCCATTATGAACAGGAATATTCACATCGGTATGTTTTGATGTTTTTACTTTCAAAGTAGTCGTGTTTATATCATTTATATCGTTTTATATTGGCATTTACAACTTTTCAAAAAATTTACACATTTTGTGTTTTTACTCTTCACGATAATGGACTCGACACACCAAAGTCCAATCCTTTATTGCACATCCCGTCATCCCAATTTAATAATAAATCGTGTCTGTTTTAAGCAAACAGTAAATGTTGATAATTATGTGAAATATATTTTGTGAATCCCATACCGCCAACACGCTTAGAAAACACACCTGCACTTTATAGAAGTAGTACGATTTATTATCAGCGTTTGGCTAGTGCCAAACACTTTGTAATATGTATATCCTTAATTACCTGAGAATGTATCATTCCCAAAAAGTATACCGAAACGTACTCTATTTACAAATGGCCAAGACGGAGACAGTCAGTGTGAGAATTTAACACACAGTGCCTCACACAAATAGCCAAGGGCTTGGGAAAACGGAAGCGTTCGGAATTATAGTAAACAAGGGTTTTAGAACGCTCGTGTGCGTTCAGTGTGCGAGGAACCACTTTTTTTTAACTTTACCTTATTTTATCAACACACAAAACCTGACAAAGCCTCTGGCTGTTGATGTTGATGGGATGGGGCGTTTCTACCGCCGCCGCTTATAATTTAACTATGTTAGAATGCTCGCATCAATGATTAAAACTATCATTAGTTATACAACAGGTACAGATATACCAAGCATTTACAATAAACACAACAATCTAATCAATAATAAATAATTAATCGGAGATAAAAGCATGCTGGAAGCCGTAAAGGTTCGTAAATATCATTTGAATTATGGTGGTACCATTTTGAACATTTTTCAAAGCAGGTACTGAAACGGTGTTTAACTTGTGTTAAAGTACCTAATGTATTGAGCCTATGAACGTTATGGTGCTCCCACACAGCTGTTAAAAATGTTTACTAACATTCGTAAACAAACACTTGATCACAATGTTAAGAAAATCTTTTCATGTTAGGTACTGTTTGTAAACATTTCTAAACAAAATTATTAGCTAACAAATTGTAACAAATAAAATATTCGTTATCATTTGTTTGTAAACATTTATCCAGGCGACAGCTAGGTTGGCGGAGAGTGCGGGGCTCTTCAATGCCCAAATCCTTGAAATACTCGGCACTATACTTTTCTTAGCTCTTAGCATTTGGAGCATCCAGTTTTTTTTTAACAAAAAATAAAGCTAAGCCAATGAGCAAATATTCTTCCATTTTCGTGTAGACGCCTCGGAACGTAAATTCAAACTGCGAGCCGATGTCATGTTTTCAAATGTTATATTGTTGTATGTATGTTATATAATTTGACGGCACGGTTGGCGCAGTGGCTGAGCGATCGGCTGCTGCGCTGCGTGTCGCGGGTTCGATCCCCGCACGGAACAAATATTTGTATGATCTACAGGTAGTTGTTCCGGGTCTGGCTGTTTGTGTATGTGAGTTTAAATGTTTGTAAAAGCACCCATGATACAGGAGAAATTCCTAGTGTGGGGCAACGTTTTATTAAAAAAAAAAAAAAAAAAAAAAAATATATGTTTGTTAACATTTTCCATCCGTGTAGGACCACTCAAAAAATCTTTACAATAACTCCTAATATAATGTAATAATTCCTAACATTTGTTGGTAAATTTATCAGTGTTAGATATTGTTTATAAATATTTTTAACAGCAGTGTGGGGTGTTTACATAAACTCTAAATAAATCAAATCACAGTGCAATCATAATATTTTCTCCACTTGCTCGATAGAGCTATTCGGCAAATTGCTACGAGCCTCATCAACTCACAAAGGAATTAGCAACATTTAACGCCATGTTTTTTCATATCCGATTCAATCGTATCTCACCTTAGAATAAGGCCAGAGTCTATGGGTTAATAGGGTTGAAATCATGGGAATATAAAAACATGACAAACTGTTTTACGAACCTACTAGCTTACCTAACCTATAGAGTATAGGTCACTAATTTTAATTCGCCGGTGCACCCACGCACGTATTACCGGTATAAAACGCATGTCAGCTATGTCTTACTCCAGGTAATGTTCGACGTGCGTCCCTTTCACAGGCATCCGTTCGCTAAGGCAAGATCAGGGGGCGATAAACGAAGTTAATATTATGAATTTTCACTTTGTGACCATTTTACGAATTGTTACGTAAATAATATTATTATTATACCTATTATGATTCTGCTGCCACCAGGTAACACACATACAGGCAGACAGAATCACTTTTGTATTTAAATACGGATTAAAGGGAAAAGATTACCATCGTTAATATGATAGCATATATACCGACCTACCTACCTCCTTCATAGAGAATTTTCTGAGAATATTATTTTCCATATATTATGTATGGTAGTCAAAAAGTGATCACTACAATGCGTGGGATGAACAAAAGAAGAGGCAAATGATCGATCAACATTACAAAGTAATATAATGATCCTACAAACAAATAATAATATAACGACGACGACGTTGTAATAATAGGTATTGCTTACAAAACCACACAATTGGAACCTACCTATTGGTATTGTTACCCACGTGATTTTAAGTACGCACGACGACGGCCAATCAAGCTATACAAAACCAGTGTATGCGGACCTCTCATTGTATAGAAAATCTATACAAAGCGAGGCCAAATTATACTGGAAATGTACAGCTTCATGTGCCGCCGTGTGTACATACCTACTAAAGAACCCAGCTAACTACGAAACAACGTAGGCGCAGATTATGGATGCGGTCCCGGAAACAGATATCTCCTTACAAATAATTACTGAAGTATCTGTCAGTGTCCGAATGTCCGTGTTCGAAGCCGCGTCCACAAATGTCCGTACCAGTATGTTGGTTCGTAGTTCGCTCGGTTGCAACTTGCAATAAGGTAATAATTTCCTCATATCTCTTCATTAATCTTTATCGCTAGTAGTTGTTTATAACATAATAATTATTGACTACAACTATCTATGAAGGTTGTTACACCAGTGCTAGCTTATTAAAATAAAGTAATTAGACTCGTCTGATCACTCGAATACTAATCCACTTCACAATCGATTTATTTGTACCAAACAAAAGCAGCAAAATTACATACTTGGCAAAAAGGCCAAGGAATGCTAATTTTAATGCGTCTAAAACAGGCATCAAATTAGAATCATCGAATGGAGTTAGCGTCGAAATGGTCTTCGTGGTCGTATTAAAAATCCTTGAAATCTTTTTTTCAATGTTTTTTACAATTTTCAAGAGAAACACCTTCTTAAATCGTGATTGAACATATCCAATAACTTGTTTGTAGGGAGTGGATTTCATGTTCGTAGACGGGTATTTAAAAATACACTGACAGTCATGTAGGTACAATGTATTACGGTTCAAAGAACCTATTTAATATTTGTACTACCATTAGATAAACTAAAGAACCTTCTAATAAGAACATTATAAATAATTACAAAAATTATAAATAGCAGTCACACAAATTAAGTCACACAATTAACACTTTTAAAGGAAGTTTTTTTAAATCGTTTTTTTTTGTAGCATTTGACGCGATCTAATCAACTTATTGTATTGTTAAACTAAAAAAGTTTTGAATTTTCAAAATGCAGAAAAAAAGTTGTTCAGTTTCATGGTCTGAGTCACCAAACGATAGGTCGCGCGTTTATTATGTTACTCCTTGTATACCAAGCACTCCTAACAAAGTTACATTCAGAGTAACTATTGAATCAAAAACATTCTAATTAAGCTTCCATATAAACGTTGCCGCACTGTGCAGCATGTTAATGACAATATAACCAAAATCATTAAGCTCTAAACGTAATTACTGCGTCATTATCTGTTTGTGAATTTCAAGCGGTTGAAAGCAATAGCATATTATGGCAATGTATTTGCCTAGCCTTTTCCCAACTATGTTGGGGTCGGCTTCCAGTCTAACCGGATGCAGCTGAATACCAGTATTTCACATGGACTATAAGTCCACACCGGATACAAATCCTCTGTCGCTGCTACTCAGACATTCCCGATGGAAAAGCTAATTACACTTTGCCCGACTTGAGAATCAAACCCAGGACCACATGCTCAGCAGTGGCACTTGCGACCACTTGACGAAGGAGGCATTCTGCGAGCATAAGGTATCTATTTCATCGTAATTTAACTAAAAATTGACTTCAGATTGTGATAAACAGCTACACACATCAACAACTAGGTGATTAGAAAGTTGTAGGAACTTGCACAGGTCCGAATTCCTTGAAATCGTTTAGAATAACTTCTAAACGACGAGAGCTGAAATTCGAATCGCAACGCAGATTTCAGTAGTCACACATATTAATTAATTCTGCTGAAAATTCTACTGCAACTGAAGGAAAACTGTTAGATACCTATAATCAAATATTTATTTATTTTTATTCCTCTTTACTGTTTTTTACCTTCCGCTTACTATTTTACATGGTTCGAAATTGTCAAGATTATTATTTTCTTTGATAATTTTCCATGCTGATTCATAACTTGATCTCTTTAATTTTTAACTCAAACCGCTTTTATTGTTTCCATACACTGAATTCTGTCCAAGACAAGGTCTTTATGTTTCGGTATTTTCTTAACTATCACTGGTCGTACTCGTATCATACAGAGTGAAAGGGACACCATGAAATTAGTGCATCATTCTGAACACGGAAATTCACCGATAATTTAAAAAAAAATCTGTTGTTTCTGATATCTTTTTTTTTTGTTTTTATATCCCCAATATTTTTTTCTGTTTAACTTTAAGTGTTAACAGTTTACAAACTTTTATCTTTCTTTTTGCTTCATGTTCTTTCTAAATGTTAAAAACTTTAAATGAGCCCACTTGTTATTATGTGGTAACAGTGAAACTGAAAGTTTTTTGAGAGATAAAATAAAAATTAAATCCTGCTCGAGCAGAACAGGAAAGTAATTACTGTACATGTGCTACTTACTCAAACTTTCATTGTTCTTGGAAGTCTTAGTAATAAACGAAGTATTCTCCAAAGAAGCTTTTTAATTTAATAACATCAACAAGTCTCTTCATGAAACGTTACTTATTAGTTTTATTTTCTTAGGACACAGGTAGCCTTATTTACCCTTTCATGAAAAACAATACTTCTGTACTTTACATTGTTTTTTTGATTAATTAAAAATAAAAAATTTAAACGAAATAATAATTTAAATTGTTGAAGCTTAAAACTAAATTGAATAATTTTAAGTGAAATGTAAACACGAAAACTTGAAGATCCATAATCAACGAACATATCATCCTCATGTCAAAAGGCGTCGCTCTCAATTTCCGCCCTGAAATTACTTAACTATTGGAAACAAATGTAGGGGCGAGATAAGCAATGTTTTCACCCCATCCACCCGCCCTCCACAGCGATGACGTGAGCGGATGAAACACGGGATGATAAATTATTATGAAAGCGTGTTGATGACTTGACTAACGAACCATGCACCCTGTTTATCATGGCTATAAATAGATGATAATATGTAAAGTATAGAAGAAAGAAATGGTACAAGACGAAAATATCTCTCTATAATATTCAATATATATATATATATGCGAACACTCACAGCACACATGAACTGAAAAAAGACATTGATTACTCTTGATCCCGTTCGTTATTTTAGTTCGTTCCTATCGGTTAATATTCGAAAATTTAACAGTTAGTTTAATAATAAATTAGCAGACCTTAGTTTTTAAATAAAAGGCGTTCAGGACGGTCTTGATGAAAACTTTGTCCTTGCCCTAGGTCGCTAGGTCACGTTGTTAAAAATTAAGGCATTCAAGAAATCAAAGCATCTTTCTTTTTATTTTCTATGTAAATATCTTTGACTTCCTTCCTTGTAATCCAATTAACGAGTTTATTTCTATATTAACATAATGCTTTTTATCCTTTGGAGTGAGTAAGTAACCTTTCCATTGCTTTCGGCAAATTCAGCAGAAACCGAATAGCCGATTAGCCTTTGTGTTGTGTCAAGTGTCACAACAAGAGACACGTGTTTCTGAAATATGACCATACTCAGAAACGCTGTGTTTAAATTCGCATTTACTTAACGAATTAGATAACTTGCTCCTAAGATTACGTGTCTTTATAAAGGGTGGGAGGGGGGACATCGACGCACAAACGGTTACCACTGATGTACTGAACACGTGGTATTGTGCATTGAGGTCCCTTCCACCCACTACACGACTCAAGGCCGTAATTATTCGCTAAGCACATGTGACATTCAAGCATTTAATTTTATTATTAAAGTAGCTGATCATAACTTCAAGAAAAAATTACTAGCAATATAAAACACTTATTTTTTTACCCACAATCAACTTTTTAAATATTTATTTCATAGGGCCGCGCCGCCACTGAGTAAGAGCACCATGCAGCTAACTACATACTACATGAGTTTGAAAAATCTAGTAAAATACGTTGTCCATAATATTAAATGGTATTTAGTATATAGCTTAGTTTCAAAATTAATTAATTTAAGTAATAAAATGTAAGTTACTGTTAATGCAAACAGGTCCCTTCCGCAAATCGCGCATTCGAAATAGGTGTACTGTAAGAAAACCCAATTCTGGGTTAAGCTCGCTATTTTACATAAGCTAAAATATTATTGCAATTTGCATGTATATTTATTTATTTGGTGTGCTTTAAAGAATAAGAATAAAATTATTCGGTGTTCGCTTCACATAAACAAAAAAGAATGTTCAAATATAACAGCAGGGAAACCTACCAATCTTAATCACACCACAGGGTTTGCCAATGAAAAATACGCGCCTTCGCGAATAATAATAACATCAATAAAAATGTAAATCCCTTGTTAATATTCTTCGCAGCGGTTCTCTTATCTAACACAAACGGATACCGATTGAAAGGCAGGTAGCTGTTGTATTGACAATCTACAAAAGTGAATTGGAACACATTAGCTTATTATTCCAACGATCGCATTATGGGATGAGCATGGCACACCCACTCCAATTACGGACAAAATACACACCGAATGTATTCTAATGCAGCTCGTCGAAGTATCCTGTTTGTTCCATTTCTACTATATTTGCAATTATAATTATATGGCAATATTGTTCGCGTGGCCTGTTTCGGTAGTGTACTTTCAAATTGTTCTTGTATTACGGGTTTTATTCCACACTTGCGCGTAACCAAAACATAATCCGATCTAAATAATGGTGTTTGTGTTGCATCTTTTCGTAATAATTTGAAGAATAAAACGAGATTCTTTCGTTTTATTTTCTAATGATCCAGAAACAACTACACGAGTTTTTTCTTCTCCTTTTTCACCCCATAAGTGTCAGCTGTCATCCTACACAAACATCGTATCATATCGTATTATTTTTACCGTACGTTGCGTATTTGAGCCCTGATTACTCCCGAGGCCCAAGGGTAATCCTTTGCTTGACAGTTGAATGTTCAGGAGCTCCGTTTTCTATCTGGCTATTTAAATAACCGTATGTTTAATGTGGCGAAACATCTATAGGAAGACGAAGTTGAACTCCAACTCCTCCTTACCCTTATATCTAAACCTGTTATACTTATAATCTCGACAGTACAGGCTTAGCCGCAAGCTGCGGGAGTGCGGGTATCAAGTCAGTGCACTCGCGTATGGCGTCGAGTAGAGTAGATTGTCTTGTGTTATTATTCCTAGGGGAAACTATGACTCACCTTGAAATTGTATATTGTGTTGGAAACGGAAATGCGATTGTGAATAATTTCATAAAATTTCCATAATTTACGGCACTACACATACTTACATTTTAATTTCTTTGTTTCAGATGAATAAACAAAGAGAATAAAGCATCTCTATGCTACGTACAACCGACACAATGACCACCATGAGCCCTATCACCGAGGTCGTCAACCTGACCGACAACACCTTGGCCCCCGTGGACTCCACGGACATCTTCGGCCCTCAGAGGGACTCCCTCTTTATCGTTATACCTATAACTATTATATATTCAGCTATATTCTTCACCGGGGTATTGGGCAATATATTTACGTGTTTAGTGATAGTTCGGAACAAAAGTATGCATACAGCTACCAATTATTATTTATTTAGTTTAGCGATCTCAGATCTCCTATTACTTATAAGTGGGATGCCTCAGGAGATGTACTCCATATGGTCGAAATGGCCGTATGTGTTTGGACATAGTTTTTGTGTGATCAGAGGATTAGCGGCTGAGGCTTCGACGAATGCCAGTGTTTTAACAATAACGTTGTTTACGGTAGAGAGATATTTAGCAATATGTCACCCGTTTGTGTCGCACAAGATGTCGAAGCTATCGAGGGCCACGAAGCACGTGATTTTCCTGTGGGTAGCGGCGGTGGGGCTGGCTCTGCCGCAGGCGTTGCAGTTCGGCATCCGGGAGCACCGTGGCGTCACCATGTGCCTGCAAACGCGAGTCATCATAGAGCACTCCTTTGAAATATCCACGTTCTTCTTCTTTTTCGCGCCGATGGTGCTGATCACGGTCCTGTACTCACTGATAGGCCTGAAACTAAGAGAGACGAACATAAGCAAAGAACAAAGCGAGAAAGATTTTGACACATCAATGAGATACACGCACAAGATCAGGCGGAAACACAGCCAGTCCACAAGGAGGGTCGTCAAGATGTTAGGTAAGATTTATTGAACATTGTTTTAGGGTTCCGTTGTCAAATGGCAAAAGACGGAAGCATAAGGGTTCACACGGACGGACAGAGCCGTATGTCACAGACATTTTACTCCCAGACTGCTTTCAGCACATAATTGAAATTTGAAGAGTAGGTGTCTTCTATGAACCACTACACAAAAGTGATGTGAAATTATGAAAAGGGCTAGAATTTTTGTTTTTTACATATATCACGGTTCACAGTTTTAACTTCAAGCAATTATTAAACTACAAGATAAAAATCGTATCATAAATCATTACTTTTACTCAAGTTATGACTTTGACTTGTTTATAGATATGGGTGTCAGAGTAAGGGCTCCAGAAACAGAAACGGAGAATCCAGAAAAACCTACCGTTTTCTTATTCGAAATCCCTATCCATCATATCGTTTCTCTTAAATTTATTTATTTACATTCTACGAGGATCAAAAAATAATACGACAAACATTTATTTTTAGATAGTACTTTCCATAACAGTGACGCATCGAGACTAGAAATAAGTCGGATTTTCAATATTCCTCCACGGACAAAGTTCACAAATTGTTATTAATGCAACAGATGTGGCTGTTATTAAAATATCTACGGAGTATTAATAGTTGCCTACGATTAATATTGAAACTTCCGGTATGGAACTTTTCATTTCATAATTATTTTGCTGCACTATGCGTTGCATAGTGTTGGATGCGAGACGCACGGGACCGGTCAATGTGGCGACACTTGGGGGAGGCCTATGTCCAGCAGTGGACGTCTTTCGGCTGAAATGATGATGATGATGATGATGATGCGTTGCATTGTGACTTCTTATTTGGCATACCTATCCCACCCCGTATAATAATACCAACCTATCACTGTCCCACTGATGGGCAAAGACCTCTTCTCAAATAAAGAAGGCACGAGCAATGATCACCACGCTTGCTCATGACGCGTTGGCAATTTCAGACTTATAATAATTATAAGTCCAGGACGCCGACGCCGGCCCAGAAAGAGGAGGCAAGACGACCTGGACGCGTACCGCGAGGGCTGGTTCGAGGAGGCGTGGGAAAAGAGCACATGGAAGGAATTGTGGGAGGCCTTTGCCCAGCAGTGGGACAGTATTGGCTATTAAAAAAAAAGTCCAGATTTCCTTACGATGTTTTTCTTCACCTATGTCTGTGATGTTCAAGATAAAAGACATATGAATTGAAAAAGTCACATTGGTACTTGCCCGGATTTGAACCCACAACCTCATGCATGAGACGCGAGGCCTCCTGTCAATCAACCTCTGGGCCACCACGACTATTCTCTGGGTCGTCACGACTAACGAATTAAAAAGAAATCTTCAGTTAGAGAACCTTGGTACACCCCCGTATATCGGCGTGATATTTATAATTTTCTGAAGAAATTAAGTAAACTAGTCTTATCATAGTTTAGCATAAATTGTGAACCAGTTTAAATTCACTTGTAATATAATTATGAAAGCACAATTAACCAAAGAGAGGCCAAAATACCAATATAATACTGCTACTAGAGGTTATTTTCTCCCTGTAATGAATGTATTAACTTCATGATAACATTTGTTGTAGTCCTCCCACACACTAATACTACATAAAACAAAGAAAGATTTTCATGCACAATTAAATACGGATTATTTTTAAATTACAACTTTCCGCCTAAAATTACAAAGTAGACAGGTATATCTTATTAACTGCCTGGGTAAATAAGACATTATTTTATTAGCATGTTAAAGAATGAAACAAAACAATCTCACTGTGTGTTATCATCCATAATTATGAATACACGGAAGTATACCTGCCGTACTCCCGACCCGACCCACGACCGACCCGCGCACGCTCACTGTGTGTTTCACGTTGGCAGCTGTTTTTAAAAAAAAAACGATGAAACATTACGATGTGGATGATGTACCGAATACGTGGTAACCGTTTGTGCGTCGGTGTCCCTTCCACCCTGTATAATTGCTAAATCGCAAGTGAAGTTTAAATGCACATGCATTAATTCAGTCAACGCTGCTGCTAGGCACTCGTGACCGCAACTAGAAAAGTTGAAACATCATAATTACATGCTTAGTCCCTCGGTTTTAGTGAAGTGTTAGAAAATATAGACCGGCCGCTTTAATGAGTCCTGCGCCTTGCCCCATCAAAGGCATATTAAGCGTCCACAAAGTCTTAACATTATCACACAGATTATTTGCTTTAAAAGAACCATAATCGATAATATAATATAATACGTGATCAACCTTCATGATATTCCATTTAAATTGAACCTTCGCGAGGACTCATTAAAGCGGTCGGTCTATAAGTGAATATACTGTAAATCTTGTGCGAATAATACAAATTCGAACAAAAATAGAGTGAAATTAATTTAAGATGTGATAAGGTAAAGAACCGGTAAAATTCCTGAGGGCAATATTTAGTGATTTTCTTTTTTGATTGGCTTGAGTCTCATTTTAACGAAAAATAGTGTTCTAATTAATCCTGAGTAGGTAGGTATAGAATGAAACTACGAAATAATTAATTCATGTTTGAACATTGTACTTAATGGAAAAAAGAGTGTTAAGTTGACATCTAATAAATTGAGCCTGCCGTATAGTGATGATGAATTGATGGCACATGAATCCTTTAAAAATATTTTACATTACCTCTTTATCTTATCTATAATTCTTTTCCAGTGGCAGTGGTCGTAGCGTTTTTCATTTGTTGGGCGCCATTCCACGCTCAGCGGCTGGTCGCGATCTACGGGACCACGGAGAACCATCTAGCACGATCACCGATCCTGCTATCAGTGTACTCATACGTCACTTACATCTCTGGAGTTTTCTACTACCTGTCAACGTGCATCAACCCGATATTCTACCACATTATGTCCAATAAGTTTAGAGATGCTTTCAAGGTAACTGTCAATCTTCTGTTCTTCTTCTTCTTCATCTGTCAATCTGTCTGTCTTCTTGTAATCGTTGGCTACGATTTGATTTAATATCTGAGTCAATAAAAAATATTGACCCAGTCAATAAAATCAAGTCGTTTGCACATACTGAATGAGCAAGAAAATAACAATTATGATTAACTCATCAATTGAAATTTCATTTCTTATTTAATTTGAAGAGTAATAACTCATAATTTCAGATCGTTATCAATTAATTAGTAATAAGTCACTCTTCTTTAAAACACGTAATTGAAGTCATCATAATCGTTATGCGACCAACTCTGAAATCGTGAAGTGTTCACCTTCGTTGAAAAAAATGTATGGGGCAGCAGAGTACAATCACGTGTAATTTCAGTCACTTGTATTTCGAAGGAACAGGCGAAAAGTTCGCTAAAATTAAAGTTAGCAGACGCTCTGTTTCAGAGCTCAATGAAGATGTGGTGCTGCCGCTCCATCGAGAGAGCCGAGTCCAAGCGCTGCTCCTACACGGCCATGGCGTTCCAGAGGAACCCCACGTCTAGCGGTACTGCCAACTCAGGTTATTTTCCATCGACATTTCAATTATCTTCAAACTTATAATAAACTGTGTAACAACACCCTTAACGGAGCCAAGAGGCACTTGTTCTCCCCATCATTGCACCCTGTGTAAAAGGCATAATACATACTACTATATATTTGGCAGTAGCTCTGTCTGTCTGTTGCCTTGTCATGCTGTAATGGCTGAACAGATTACAATGAAATTTAGATTGACCATGAACTGGTTAGAACACAGGGGTAGTTAGGAAACTTTTATTTCGGCACTACGTTCCCGCGGATAATTTCCGAACTTCAGGATGACGGAGCTGCGGGTAAAAGCGGTCAGTCTATACTCAGTTCCTACTACTGTGGCACAGGCTTTCTCTTCGTGAGAGGGAGATGGCCATAAACTACTCCGCAGGCCTAATGTCGGTTGTTGTATGTCCCATGCCTTCGAATTGTATTGACATATATGAGGAGTAAAGCAAATCTGGCGAAAGTACGTTAGTGAAATCTCAAGTTTGACAACCTTGGTAAAGCGTTCTCATTAATGACTCTTACTCATTCTTCATCAGACTCTTGTGTCAGACTCGTACTTGTACGTGTTCGTCCAAAACCTTTAACAACCTCCAGAGGTATTCTAAAAATCCGTATTCAAGCCTAATACCTAATACCTACTACCTAATACCCTTCCGTAAACGAATATTATGTATCCTGAACACGGATTTCTCGGAGTACATGTACAACAAGTTATAAACACGATTTATGTAAGATCGTGCGGTATTCAGGTATCTGATACGACTTCATGATCAAATTACTCGTACATACCAGCTTCAATATCCGAAGCTCAATTACCGACATTTGGTTTGAATTATTATTAAACGTTTATTTTAGATTCAAAATTATCCATAGCACAAATTTGCATATTTAACTTAAAAAAAAAACACAGTCAAATCATAACCATTAAATAAATAAATAAAACAAAAACAATAAAATCACGACTTCCCTTAATAACTAGCCTTAATGACTCAATAATTATGTGCTACGAACCATTATTTATGTACTGTTCATCTGTAGTAAAAATAAAAAAATAATTAGCATGTCATGGTGAGGGTTGCTGATTGCAAAATCAACATTTTAACCGAACATAAATCGTTTTACACAGGTAATTCACTGAAGAATTCTTTGCGAAACGAGGCGAGCACCCGCTACAAGATGAAAGACCAGGATGTCAGAGACCGATGCATACCCACTGTGCACGTATGCCACAACGGCAGGACGATCGTCACGCCCCCTGTGCACGACTACAGGACCTGCAGCAGGCACTCCTTCCAACAATCACTCAAAGAAGAAGTTATTAACAACAGAAACGCGTACTTAGATACAGCCATGCGACTAGCAAACGAGAAACGAAGACCTTGCTCGCCAGTATGCTGCACCTACCCCTCGTCACCCGCTGAAACTATCACGGTCACACCCGACCAATAGTATTTCAGAAGAGATTACTCTGCGGACGAGCCGGAGAAATATCTCAAAGAGATCAAATTGAGAATTATACAACGTGAGAAAGAATTCGGACAAAATTATATCTGAATTGTGAATGTGAAGTTTTAAATTAAGCAACAAAGACAACAATTTGTCAATTTCTTTACGTCGAACTGTAAGTAGATATAATGGCGTACAAGACATCGATTTACAATTATTTGCAGTGGGTAATGTTATCTGGACTCACGAAACTAAGTATGTTTTATTACAATTTTTCATGTTGTTAATGGATTTTAATAAAGTATGCACGTGCCTAGGTAAGCATTCAGGAAATATATTCCTAACAGATCTTTCGAGTTATGACTCGTATTTTAGTAATGTTTGTTGACAGCCTCTCAGTAAAAAAATTGGTAAAATCAGTACCTATTTTATACCTTTGAATAAAATTGTTACTAATTTTAAAAAAATATCCCAGTGATTGAACCTTTTTGAGAGAATTATGTACATATATTAAATATATCTATCTGATGTGAACTCTTTGCGACTAGAAATACTTCCCTGATGATCTCCTTATGGCTTGAATATATCCTGTGGATATTCCCCTGATAGTTTTAAAGAGCGCAACTAATATTCTGCTAGGTATTTGTGAAATATATTATTTATGAAAGATTCAGAATTCTGAGAAGAGAGCGTTTGCAAGTGAGCACCTAACAAAGAATGAACTATTTTCTTTTGATTCACACATGACCGGGTCTCAGAATGTAAAGATGAGCTTATTAAGTACAGGCATATAATATATCTCGTAACTTTTTGCCATGAGTTGTAATATTTAGAGAATATTAATCTTACCTAAGAACATAATATTATAAGAACTTGATATGTAATTGTTTCATGGGTAGCAAAATACTATTCTTTCTATTTTTCCATGTACATATCCCCAGTGTCCTATGTGTTACATTAAATTTAAAAATAATTCCTACAAACTCGGTTTTTGCTAGGTAGGTACGTCCTAAAATAAAAGTATTAATTTTTTTTCGAAAAATCCAAACACGTCCTGAGCGGTCAAAATGTTATGACATTCAAAGGTATTCTAAACAGTAAAAATAAGAGTAGCAATAATCATGAACATCGATCTACTAACTTGAAACATCACTTAGATAACAGATATAAATTCCATGATCTATTTCTGAGGGCGATTCTAGATCGCTAGGCGCTCAGCTAACTGAGGGTCGAGACGATGTCGACTGCATTGTTACGAACTTATTCATTTCCCGACTGTCGGCTATGCCGGCGTCAGCTGCGACATCCTTAGGGACACAGCTTAACTAAAAATACTTTTCAACATTCTTGTTTTTACTGCATTTTATACTTATCTTAATGTAATATAAATGTATTTTTATGTAATTTTATCTTTTTGGGAGGAACTGGATGCGAGTCCACAATGTAAGACTGAGATTTAAAAAAAAAGTAAAGTTTCACCAAAACACGAGAAGATGTAAAGTTCTTAGAATTTTTCTAATTTCTTAGTGATTGTTTTATACATAGTTATAATTCATATCTCTGTAAGTACCCAACAATAATTTTGTAAATAGCATATATCTACATACATATGCATTATATATTTTGTTATGTAGGTTCATATTAGAAAGCTTCCTTTTCTTTGAAGGATCTTTTCTTGAAGGATTCCTTTATTGCATTTTAAATGTTTTTTTCATGTGAAAATTGCAGGTCACGTAATCCTAAGAATTTGGCTATTTCATGCAATACTTTTAAAAATTTTCATTAAATATTTTTAATGTATTTGAACACACATTGAAAATAAAAATAAATGTTCTTGTAGCGGTACAGAATTTCTCGGTTTCCTCGAAAGGGTGCTGAGGCACTGAGTTTATCCACATAAACTTCGGGCAAAAGAATCTCCATACATTTTGCATGGAAGCGTCCACGAACGGAATCGTTAGTACGCGATCGAATTTCAAAAAGCGCTGTAAAATATACCGTAGACTCTAGTTTTAGAAACACGAACAGAACAATTGAAGAAAACTTTATTGTGAAACAGTGTTTCTGTATATGGCCAAGAAAAAAGTTATATGTTTTTTATTATTTTAAAGAATAGTTGAAAGTAAATGTTGTTTTAACGAATTCTTAGGAATGTATTTTTTTAAAAGACACTGCACATAGGCAATGAGGAGACCAAAAATATATATTGTGTGATTAAAAAAACAATAAAGCGGGTAGACTTTGTTCTTTGTTTGTCTTGTCTTTCATTTATATTTCCATATTACTAAAACCTACATTCGGGCAGAGGTCCTAAAATCGACATTTTATCAACGAAAACGATGATGACAAAGGATCTCGTGTCTAAATAATAAACACCAATCGGACTTCTCGGATCAATGTGCAGGTTAAGCCCGGCTTTCATTTTCAGATCTTTGACAGTCGTCACAGGTAGTCAGTGGCCCAAAAGTCTGGCAACCGGTCTTACCAAGTGGTATCATATTACCCAGTACTAACTGGTTTGTGGAGGTCAAATGGGCAGTCACTCCATGTAGAATACTGGTATTCAGTTGCATCCGGTTAGACTGGAAGCCGACAGCCATAGTTGGGAAAAAGTCTAGGCAGATTATGAAAGACGATGGCAAAGTCAAAAAATGTATGGGTCTTACTCAGGCCTATTTCAGAGCGAAACCCCGGCCTGTTGCGTGCGCCGGTTGTTCGTTTCGATGTCCATAGATTTGTATATTATGATAGCGCTGGTTGGCGCGATTTCGCTCTGAAATAGGCGTTAAGCTTCTATTAAAACTAACGGGATATTTACCATGTTTACTGTTTGTTATGAGTTCCCGATATTTCGGCGCTGTTGCAAGCACCATGATCACGGATAAACTGAAGTTATTGCGGGTGGGTACTCATAAAAAACAGTAAACATGGTAAATATCCCGTTAGTTTTAATAGAAATGTTAGTGACCATGATAGTTTAAAATCTTATAAGGCGTTAAGCTGTGGAAAAGCTAAAGTAAATTTTGCTAAAAGTCGTTACAAAAATACTAAACGCTTTGAAATCGGTCGCCACCGCTATAGGCCCTCTGATCTAAGTTACTATGCAAACTGCTACGAAAATGAACAATTTCATCTATAGTATCTACAAGTTGCAAGTTGTGATGGACTAAATAAAAACTCAATTGAATTACGATATTCATAAAAAGGCAGCACAGCTTTATAACAACAAGCTACAACAGCAGCAGCAGCCTTAAGCAGCAACAGCAGCAGCAGCCTTAAGCAGCAATGTGCAGCAGCAGGTTAAGGCAGCTTTTTGCTTTACAACGCGTCTATTTATCTTAATGGATTTATCTTACAGGACTGACATACCAATTAAAAACATCTTTTGGTTCGTTAAACACGATTTCAGCATAGAACAATCTGCGAGTTCTGGAGTACTCTTTTTGACGTGGGTACTGTCGTCAAAAGGGTGAATATATTGAAAGAAACCTGCAATTAACGTGACGCCATTTTGCATGTAGATTGCAAATATTAATTACCTCCCGGCTCTGCGACAATTTACATGGCTTTGGTAAATAGTTGTACTGTCGCAGTAAGTGTAGGAACTTGCCAAAGTGGTAAACAAAAATATAATTATGTGAAACTGAGGCAGAAAGAAAAATGCGTATTTTGTTATAAGAACATAAAACACCTGGGTTCTCTCAGACACTTTAATATTTAGATTATATCTTGCATAAGCTGCCAGATTTTTGCACAGGGACGTAAATAAGGGTCTATAGAACGCCATCTGCTACGATTCATAAGTACATCCTCTTTTTGCTCCGTCCGGGTCAATAAATCTTGATAAGGCGTCTATTCTACGTGGCCCTGATCCTGTTTCAGTAGTTCATATAGATCTAAGTGCCTTTTTCAATATGTCCTAAAATCGAATTATTAAGGTAATTCTGTAGTAATAAAATATTAAGTGGTATTGGATTTTTCCATCTGGAATTTCTCAGTAGCAGCCATAGAGTCTGGATTTGTGCCCGGTTGATGGCAATAGAGTCGCTCTCTGTTCCATGGGATATAAACAAACATAACTGGAGTAATTTGGGTGTACTATTAGGTACACGTCTGCCACACCCTTCGGGTATTACGGGCGTGATGTTATGATATGCTAAAATATCAAAGTCTCGACCTTTCATAAACAGTTTCACTTCGCTCGTTTCCTATCAAAACATTGGCGTCTATTTCAATATTGTAATTAAAACGGCATTTGTGTCAATAATGATCGTTATATTTTATTGTTGCTTATCTACTGCTCCAATACAATTATTATTCATTCCTATGAAAATATATTTCAATTAAATTCTGGAAACAAGCCAACTGTGAGCAATTAATACCATCCGTTTTGCTTCCATACCAGAATATTTTAGGAAATAATCATCAAAAGATGCCAAAAATGCTTGTTTTTATTTTCACCACATTCTACCCGTGACTTCGTCCGAGTGAATTTCTTGTTTTAACATTATATTCTGTGACCATAGTGTAGCTTTCTACCAATGACTTATTTTTTTTTAAATCAGACGCGTAGAATTGAATAGAATATTCTTTAATATGTACACCATACAAATAACATTTATAAAAGAAAACATTTCACATAGGGTGACACAACGGGCGGTCTTCTCGTTAAAAGCGATCTTTTAAAGACCACCTTTGGATGGATTACAGAAAGACTGAGAGACAAAACTGCAAGTAGTCTGTGGTGTACCAATTACATATCAATATACATACATACATAAAGCATATACAAACCAACCTACCTACCTATGCGTACCTAGTTTCGAGATTATGTACGAGTACATCCTACATCCAAACTTACAAATTTTAGATTTTTAATATGAGTGTAGAAGAAGTTAAGTGTAGCAGTAGCGAAGGGTCAATTTTTGTAAGAGGTAAGCCAGAGCCGGAGTACATAATATCTTAAATATGATTATATTATTTATCGATAAAATACTGACTGTGCCATTTTTCAAAGGGAATCCGGTAGGAATCGAGTTGTATGGACCCTTCGCCACTGAAGTGTAGCATACATTGTTTTAGACGTGAGAAAAGCTTTTAGAGTTTTTTTTGTTGGCGTACATTTTTTACTTAAAAATAAAACATAAATTATTAAAAATTTAATTATGAAAGTATAAAGAAATTACGCTCAGTGGCGTGTTCGACGTTGATTGCTGTACAAGGCGTGGAAGACACAGTTTTCTATTTTAATTGTAGCTGAAACGTTGCTAGCTCTACATTATAATGAACATGTCACTGCAACAATAATTAAAACGAACTCATTAGGCTTCCAGCTGCTGCAGGTAATAATAATTTGCTTTCAAATAATATGTCAGTGAAAGCTAGGCTTACAAAATGGGCCAATAATGAATGTTCGCTATTGCATTGATTCGCAATTCAATTGTTTCAAAATCAAAGCATTTATTTCAAATAGGCCAGTTACTGGCTCCTATGAATTGTCGAAACAAAGACCAGAATGAATGAATGAATTCGGGTTGTACTTTGCGTGTAACAATATAATTCAATCATCATTCGAAAGACACGTGGCGCCATCTATTATCAAACATGCATCAAGTCGAGTAGACCCGCGGGTCCCGCCTGTGTAGGAGCAATAAGAACGTTATTGTTGTTTTCCTCGGGAACAGTTGTTTTTTTTTCGGGATTAAAGGTACCCTATATACGTATCTGTGTACCTGACAACGTATATGCAAAGAAGGGCGGCGAAAATGGACCCAAGGAATCTAAAAATTAACGAAGCTCCATGCAAGTGTAAATATAATATAATTATAACTACAATTATATAAGATATTTATTTAAAAAATATTGAATTTTTAGGACACGGGAATCAAAAGTTATAAATATTTTAATTAACTCAAAATTAAGTAATCGTGCAATTACAAAACGCAACATTTTTTCCGATTACGTTCCAATCCAATGACATGTGTTTTTACTCAAGGGTTTTCTTACTATAAATGGCTCTTTCTCTTCGTTTTTATTCATTCTAAAATGTACAATATTAATAAACAACATGTAAACTTGATATTAAAACGCCAATTAACAAGGCAAAATCATGTAATAAAAATGAAACTATGGTGACTTCGTAGTATATGTTATAAAGGAACGTTATCAATGGTGATTGATTGAGTCCCGTCACTACTGTCACTGTAAGATCTGTGATGATCTATTCCAGTGTTTTTCAACGGTTAATGAACGTGATCGCGACCCCCCTAGGGGTCGCGACCCGCACATACAATTTCTCCCATCGTGGATTCGTTTCCTTCATCTGCTCTTTCAGTCTAGCAATAAATTCCGTGATTATTCATTATTTTGTGCTCCCGATATTTCGACGCTGTTGCAATGAACAATCACGGAATATGCCCCGTATGTGACAGTATAAGTTTAGTTAGAAACCGTGAAAGCTTAAAACAGTGTTTGAATAAATCCCCTGTTCGCACCACTCATGGCTTTTGCTCTGTCACTACAAATAGCAATGCATTTCTGTACCCAATTGATATTCATATCTTGCGTAGCTTCAAGGAACATGTTAAGCAAGCATTGACCTGTAGTATTGGTGGGAAGTGCTCACAAAAGAGTATTTCTTCCATTAATTTTTCATAAGATTTAAAACACACAAAAGCTACAAACTGCACAGCCCGCAATATCCGTAAATTAATCAAATTGCAAGGACACAAAAGTTACTTTATTTTATTTTTTTTCTACATAAATATCACTTATCCTGCGTTGAATGGTATTGTCAGAGAGGGGTATACTTTTGAGCTTTTCGATCTCTTGTTTGCCAAACATAATCAAAGTGTGAGATTTTTCTGCTTGTCGCGATCTGTCTTGGTTATACGTATGCACGAATAAACTGTGAATACACGAAAAAACGCGAAGGGTCGGGGGTCGCGAAATATTTTTTCTTACTATGGGGGCCGTGTCATGAAAAAGGTTGAAAAACACTTCTATTCCATCGTTCGATACGTTTGTATTTTTGCATGGGATTTTATGTTTATCATTGCGATTTTGTGGATTCTCGATGAATTGGCCTTTACATCTTGAACTGACGATAGTGCACCCTGACTTGGACTACCGCATTCTTCTTTGGACAACAAGTTGCTTTTGATTTGGAGTTTGATTTCAACCACTAACATGCGTTGCGTTAATTGCCATTTACGACTTGCGCGCTTACGGAGGCATCGTCTCTCTGATGAAGGTGCTCAAGCTGCTCAAAGGATCAAGCTCCACCTAGTTAGTATGATAATGGGCTTATGATGAACACTATTTATATTTTTTCTGTTATTTTGTGTTTTTGACTACTTTTTACTGGTATTGTTTCAGTTAACACCTAATGATGAAGTGTGTGTACCATGCGATTTGAGAGCGCTCAGAGGAGTTCCCGTAATGTTGTACCCACAACAAGTACAGAGGAAAGTACCACCTTCTGAACAGAGAGCAAATTGTGGATATTGAAATGGTGGATAGTGCTTACAGAAGTTCTGCTGATTTTGCACACTCCCCAAGTTCAGTAGAAATACATCCTGTACCTATTACCTATCTTATATTTCATGACAAACACCCATTTATTTTACGTGCCAGAATAAAATT
Source organism: Noctua comes (assembly GCA_963082995.1). Lineage (NCBI taxonomy): Eukaryota > Metazoa > Arthropoda > Insecta > Lepidoptera > Noctuidae > Noctua > Noctua comes. The sequence goes on from OY720277.1 coordinate 7,258,306, forward strand.
AAATCTATGTACAAGCACATAGAAAGCAAGTCCTATTAAACGTATATCGTAGTAGATAGAAGGCTACAGGGGCGAAGTGGTGTATTAGGCTATTGTTGTCACTGTAATGTTGGGACACGGACAGCGGGTTGTTGCTCTCATGTTATGAGCATATTATGGTATATGGGGTCTGCCAGACACCAGAGCTATATCGCTGCACCAGCTTCCTTTTTCGATAATCTTTTATAAGATAATATTTTTTTCTATAACACTGTTGAAAAATATAAAAAAAAACATGTAAAAAACCAATAAACGAGATTTATTACGTCACATTACACATTTTTAATTCATCAAACCCTGCCTTTCAATAGCTGTATTCGTACATACATAGCTAGTGAGCTCTGGCTGTTACAATTTATGTAAAAGTATATATCTTCATTCAGCGTAGTAATCGTAATCGTTCTACTTGACCATAATTCGCTTATAGATCAAAGTCGTAACAACATAGTTTTAATAGTGATTGAACTAATTACTAGGTTAGTTTTCAGTATAGTCTCTAGACGCAGTCTGGCAGTTTTATGATTCATCAATTAGGTACAGGCAAAAAATTCGGGTTTTGGCTTAAGACAAGTAAATAATAAGTAGGTTCATCAGAATAATATAACACGACCCGAACCAAAATTATTACCTCCCCTGGCACCTGTCAGTTGCCTACTACCAAAAACCAAAGAGAACAAAAAAGCACAGAGCATCATCCAAAGAGGCCGTGTACAACGCGCCACGCCTTTTATACCCATTTACTCGGACCGGGAAGGTTAGAAAGGGAATTATCTAAGAGTAGTTTATTCAAATCTTCCTTTATGTATGATTCATCCTAAACATTATTTTTTTTTGATTCATTTTAAATAAATAAGCAGACATTCACAGTTAAAAACCTTAACCGTAAGATTTTTAGGTTATCTTGTATAAAGACGTATATCTCTTTTCTCCCAACTTGTTCGTCTTACTTTCCATTTGCTTTTTTGTTAGTCTTTAGTCGTTTTACAAGTATGTATAAGTTGCCATAATGAATGCTACCTCTAAGACTGGGTCCCAAAATACATGGAATCTCGCCAGCCTTCTTTACCGGATGATCGGTTCAGTGGTTTAGGCGTGAAAACGCACATAGACACACAGAGTGGAATCACCGACGCACAACTCATTACATAATTTTGAGGAGATTCAGAGTGATGTACTGAATACGTGGTGACCGTTTGTGCGTCGGTGACCCTTCCATCCTGTATGGGTGTGCCCCGCGGCGTTAATACCGCCGTTTCTTTTTGCTCAGCTCCTAAGAGTCGTAGCGTGATGTTAAATAGCCTTCTTCGAGAACAGGGCTATCAAATTCAATTTTTTTTTTCAAATCCTGCTGTTAGTTCTTCAGCTTTTCAGCAGTATAAATATGTGAGATAAAACAGAATCAAAACAACAGAACCTAATGATTACCTGAACATTGTGAAGAGTTCGCAAAGTACTTGCTACTTTATTGGCTACAATTAGGGCTGAGTAATAGACGTGCCGTGCCGACTAACGTACCATTAATGCTGTTACTAAATATACTGTTTATAGTTACACAACATGCATCTAGCACCGAAGTGTTTAAAACACTAAAACTTAGCCTTTCAGTGTCTTCCTTTGTATCGCATTTAAATTATTTCAAGGATTATGTAAACTGGGAATTTACCAACACGGAAGTGACAGGTAGGTTTATCATATTTAGGTATCGACACCACGTCAGTGAAGGCCAATTGATTTAATTTAATAAACAAAAATAACACCCAAAAATAACATTTTATATTTTTATATAATATATATTATATTTTTTAGACGATTATGTCTACCTGGGACAAACGGTCCAGTTAGATAGGTCTAACTTCGAGAAAGAGGTCAATCGTCGAATCCGAGTCGGCTGGGCAGCGTTCGGGAAGTTGCTTGGTATCTTCTCATCCAACTTACCGCAGTGTGTGTTGCCAGTGATTACATACGGGACCGAAACGTGGTCGCTCACAATGGGCCTCATCAGAAGGCTTAAAGTGACCCAAAGGGCAATGGAGAGGGCTATCGGAGTTTCCGTTTCAGTTTTTGATTAAATCAGAAATGAGGAGATCCGCAAGAGAACCAAGGTTACCGACGTAACCCGAAGAATAGCCAAACTTAAGTAGCAGTGGGCAGGGCACATTGCTCGCAGAACGGATGGCCGATCGACGGGGCCGAAAAGTTCTGGAGTGGCGACCGCGAACCGGAAAACGCTGCGTTAGAAGGCCTCCCACTAGGTGGACCGATGACCTGATAAAGGTTGCAGGGATCCGCTGAATGCGAGTTGCACGGGACCGGTCAATGTGGCGCCACTTGGGGGAGGCCTATGTCCAGCAGTGGACGTTTGGCTGAAATGATGAATGATGATGATGATTAACATAAAGCACGACATAAACATAGGTAAGTAATTAAAGCATGTGCTTACGTGCGTGCGTATGTACTCGTACATCATGTGTGTAGAGTTATAGTAGGAATAAGTCGTAATTATTGTCAGTTTCATAATCTGGAAAAAAATATCCAGAAAAAGTTAAATAATGATTCAAATTACTTAACATTGGTGAATATGTCTTTTGGCACCCAAATATTTTGCCGACTCCAAAGTCCCAAAGTCATTCTATACTAAACTATTTAATAAAATTCAATTATGCTAACTCTGTTATAGAATTTCACTCAGGCGTACACCACTCTGGGAATAGCAAAATCTCATTTCTGAGATATGAATAAATTCCCTAAGACACTATACATAGCTTGCTATCTTGGTAACGACGCGTAAAAAAATAAAGGTAAAAGATGGCTGAACGAGCTGGATACAGCCCCGGATCTTGAATTATTTCGAGGCGGGGCAAAAACTGAAAAATGCCGCCCCCGCCTGACTATATTTTTACCTTTATCATCATCATCATTTCAGCCATAACACGCTCACTGATGAACATAGACCACCTACAAAGAAAGCCACAACGACCGGTCAAGCGCTGCTCTTTCCCTGTTAAGCCTATATTTTTAAAATACATGGACGTGTTGGAGGCGCGGTCCCAGTGTAATTCTTTCAGGAGGGGGTCACAAGGGGCCATAGTCAGGAATTTGGTTGAGGACCGTTTGGGGGTGTCAAACTATTATCAACAACTTTTGAATAACGAAATTATGTCAACCATCTCTGGATTTAACAAAACAATCAAGGGCGACTAAGGCCTATTTCCGGGAGGTGCATCTTTAGCTTTCAGAAATTGTGTCAGTTTATAAAGATATACTGAAAAGAATGCAGAATGTCAGAGCGAGCTCGAAAATTTTAGCACTACATCAGGGTAGGTTAGATTTCCTTTTGACCATTCATATAGGGAGTTGTGTAGGTACTAGACGCAAGAGCGAGCGAAGCGAGGTCAAAAAAATTTCCACCCTTCCTCGGATAAATTAAGTTCTTTTTGTTCATTCATACAGGAATGTGTACAGGAGGAACTCTGTCAAGATGTGGAGAATTCAAACGTACAGGATATATTAGCGAGTAAAGCTAGCTGCAAATGTTTAGCACCACTTCTTTTTTTAATTTATACAGAAATGAGAATGTCAACTGTCAACTCATCATCACTCTCATTGTCACTCTGTCAACTTTTGCAGAATTTAAAAAGAATATGATGTATTGGCAAGCGAAGCGAGCGAGAAAATTTTTGCATTCCGCCTCGGATAGGTTGATTTCTTAATAGTTGTCGGAGATTTCGGGGGGTTGCACCCATCATCCCCCTCCCTGCCTGCAGCCTAGCCCCTGAGATAGTTAGATTTTTCAAGTTTTAAGATGAAGAGAACGCAAGAGCAAGCGAAGCGAGCCGGACCTCTATTTATTTTATTTAAATCAATGAGTTCAGAAACATGATCACGGTCGAACTAGGCTCAACCCAGACGGGGTGGTCATGACGCCCGGCCATGACCCCCTACCGGATCCGCTCTTGATACTAATAGAATGCAAGAGCGAGAAAAGAGAGCTCAAAATTGAAGCACCGCGCCTCCGCCCCTTGTATTAGGTTCTATTTGATAATTCATGCAGAGATGAGAATAAAAGTGACTCAGATGCATAAGCGAGCGAAGCGAGCTCGAAAATTTTAGAATTCTGCCTCGAAAAAGGTTAGTTTCTCTTGTTGAACGATTAAGCAGGAAATCAGATAATAATTCATATCCGAAAAAAGCTATTTTAAGAAGGTTTATCAATAATATTATACAATAGTAATCGCAAAGTTGCGATTCGTTGGTAGACGAATACACTACTCAGCAACTTGCAAATTGCAAGCTTGAATTTGCCGCCCTCTAAATTTGCCGCCCGAGGCACCGGCCCCGGCTTGCCCCCCCTGGATCCGGGGCTGGCTGGATATAACCAACGACCAGTGGTCGACATTAGCCGCAGATCGAAAGGACTGAAGGGCATGGGGCCTCTCCCCATGACCTCCAGTCCTTTTGATCCTTAATGCCCAACAGTGGTAAGATGCAGGCTGACAGTTAGTCTTGGGCGTAATAGTTCCCAACTGAAATCGAACTGTTTAGGTCGCCGCTCCGAAATGAACTAGTTCGCTCTTTTAGTTCGTTAGTTCGTGTTTCGTTCCCAACTTTTCGCACTTCAGCAGAAGCAATTTTAAAACGAGCGAACGATTTGCCCTATATTGGCAGTTCTTCGCTAGTTTTGATACTGCTCCTGCTGTTACGACTTTTTTTCTCAACATTGGACATAAATTCCTCAATCAACTAAAACTTAGATATTATGTACGTTATACCTTTACTCATTCTGTCAAGAACGATTGAACTACGGAGCGGGAAATTGGGGATCTAGTTCGCTTAGTTCATCTATGGGAACTGCTCTTTTGGACTAGTTCGTTCGTGAACTACACAAGACTGCTGACAGTAACAGTTACGTCTAATCTTTTGTAAATAATAAGCACTTTAGTCTCCAAAATCAACAATCCTCTGGGGTACAAAGAAAACGTCTGGAGGATAATGCATTAATCAAAAATTTTCCAGAATTAATAATAATAATGTTTTATTCACAACCCTTGTTACAGTTGGTCTTATTCTAAGGTGTACATCGTAGTGACTTGAAATATGAGATTGGGCATTGGGTTATAATTTCATTGGGTATTGTAGCTAAGGCTTATATTTGGCAAACAAAGTATAAGAATCCCTGACTCTGAAACTAGGCAATAGCCTGTATCTTCAGAGCCAGTGGTTCCTTCTTGGGGTCTTGTAAGACTTCGACTTCGACTTCGTTCATAATGTACTTCAATACTTTAAGAAATATTTTAAAATCTCATTTGATTTTTTTGTTTATCTATATAATTAACGGAATTGTTAAGGTAGTATTTTGCAACTTGTGTCGACACCCTTACGCCATCCCACCCTTGGGCGGCTACTGAAGTTGCTGAAAACTTCAAACGGTACAAATACAATAAATAAATACCTTTATTGGTAGTTATGTGTTTGAGACGCTTGGGGTTGCCATGGGGTCCAAGTGCCCACCTAGTATATTGGGATATCGCAAAGCGGTTGGTCGACTCTTCACGTGACCAGGGGACTGGTCTATTTTTGGCCAATCAGCTTTGCCATCCAAAGTGGCAATGCTGCCAGCCTGCCTTCTGGTCATGTTCGTATTGGCAGCGATGTAGACGAATTTTTTACGCCCTGTTATTCTTTTTCTATTTTGATACTTTCCATTATATTTTTATTATTTTTCAAGATCTACTTCGAGTTTATAAATAATGTACTTTATCTATTCATTCAGATAATTAAATTGATTAAACTCTCTACATTTTTATAATTCAATAGCATACGTAATTTAAATTTGCTTGAATTAAACGAATCGACGTTCAATATGTCACCTCTAGCTGAATGGCGCAGAATATCGATACGTGGGCGACTTGCTGAATAAACTGAATTTTGAGATTTTAAACTATCATGGTCACTAAAATTATCAATAACACGAGAAACGGGATACAACATGGAACATAGAACAACACCGGGAAGATGGTAAATATCCCGTTTATAGTGTTAATGATAAACCGAATTTTGCGACACCAGCTCGATAAAAAATCGATTAATGGTTATTCGTTTCACCAGAAAAACGAACAAACGCATAAAGCAAATAGGTACTTAGAAGTTATTTTTTTAAGTAAAATGAATGATCAATGAAACCGTTATATTATAATGCAATGTATTGTAAAGTGGTAGGTATACCTATCGTGTGTAATTAACCAAGTAGCTTGGCCCAGGTCTTGTGAATGTATAATGATTTGAGTAGCGGTTGTGCTTTGTCACTGTGTTGTGCTCATCGATTACGGTTGCCTGTCTGTAGGGTGAGTTCAATATTTATTATTTTACTTTTTTATCATAGGCTTGGTATAAATGTATGTAGGAATTCTTAAAATTAGAGGTGCGCAGACCAATATACACTGGAAAATAACAGGCTTGCACTAATTTTATACAAATTTTTGTGTGAAAAAACACTCTCACGTCTTGTTGATCGGCTTATCAGTGAGTTTTATTTATTAGAAATTAATTTGTTAGCCGAGTCAACTGAGTTAAATCTAAATCTGTGATATTTGTAGCTGGTGCCACACTTTATAATCCGTTTATTAAAGGAAGAGTCATTATTTCAGGACTTACACGTCTGGAGCTCTCAAAACTAAACAAGTAGATACCTCCTAATCTTTAGGTTAAAACTTTTAGTCAATTGTACACTGCAGGAGAGAGCCTCAACGTAGTTCCGAAAAGACTAGGCACATTTCAATATACCGAACCATTTTTAGGTTATCGCGAAATATATTGGCTAACTTGACTAACCCTGTCAGGGTCTGCTGGGGCTAACAATGACGAGCAAAACAACACTCCCTGGTCAGCTCAGTTTTCTGTGTCACAATGTTTCGTGCAAATATCACGTAGATTATTCCTGTCTTGCCTTTAGAAGCAAAAATTGCGATCGTGCTCGTATTTCGTGTAGCTCTGCAACAATGCATGTGCTGAGGTCCGCTCTTTTGACTTTTTCGCGTCGTTCGGCTGTAAGTATGGCTCTATTAACAATATGGTTGCAAATATATAAAAGAATCTTTCTAAAGAAAAAACCGAAATACATAGTAATTTAATTTTTTTTTGTTTTAACCCCTGGATGAACGTTTGAGTGATACGCTGCCGATCGCGGGTTACATTTCCGTTCAATACAAATATTTGTATGTAGTTGTTCCGAATGTGTTGTTCTTAGAAAGATGACAAGTAATCCTTACCCTCTCCCTCCTCTTATCATCTAATGATGCTATCTCTATCACTCAAAGGTTTGCTAAAAGGTTTGGAAAAAAACTCAGCGTTGTATTCAAATTCGCCTTCGACTCTATTTATTCCGGTGTAATAATTATTAAGTTTAGTGTACATAAATAATTACCAACAATTTAGTTCAATGTACGCACGTGTTGTTGACCCAGGAATAGAATACATCATCATCGAATACTACTTTTTCAACTTTCTTTGTACCTACGTTGTGTAATGTATGAGAATTCTACACGTTTTCACGTACTACACGTTTTTAAAGCCAGCAGCCAGCAAACAATACCAAATAAGTTTTACAAATTGCCCGTCAGAGGTTCCACATACAAGAATCAAGTAGCGTGCACCTGGGCACTCACTCGTTTGAAAAATATAAAAATCGTTGGCAAAAATCATTGATTTAAAAATATAAAAATGTGAAAAGTAAATGAAAATCAGTAAGTAGGTACGACTGCTCTTATAACCAGTTGTTGTACAGATATACTATTAAGTAATGGACCATCAGTCTCTTCCTCTCACTTAGCCATATTTATGTGCGCAGCCAATGCGAGCAAGTCATCTTCTTCCATAAACAATAAGTCGTCATCTCAGTAGAAGCCCTTCCTAGCCCCCCCGCACATAGAAATTTTTCAACGGTAATTTAAATAATACCTACTTTTTCCCACAAGAGTGCAATACCTTCACGGTCAAAATGTATGGAACGGCAGTTTTTTTTGTGTATAATAATCGTTTATTATAAAAAAGGCGCATTTACAATAAAATATCTTAACAAATAAAATAGAGCACAGTTGTTTATTGCCTGAGGTTGAACCGTCGATGTCTATCTCAAGATTTACTCTAGAAAGAAGACTTGTTGTTTTAAAATAACATAATTACTAGATCCTGAAATAACGTAAAGTAGAACATTACTGAATTATCATTTAGTTACAATGTCATGCTAGATTTTAATACTTTAAAGTAACCAAGATTTCGTAACAATATTTTGATTAAAAAGAGTGTCCATGGAGTTTCTTGCCCATTCTTCTCCATAGAGACCTACTCTTTGGAATGTGCAACTACAGTACTTTCTCAAGTTATTATGCCTTGTGACTGTGACTGTAGCTTCGCTTCTTTTTGTTTTATTGACATTCAAAAGTGCCTTTGATGGTCTAATTGAAATAAATGCTTTGAGTTTGAGTTTTGAGTTTTAAATGCCTTAAAAACCTTTGTTCCTACCTACACTTATCCGCTAATTTATAATAAATGCTCCACTGTTATTACAGTCAGCATCAAGTTCGGTGGTCGCCACTTGTTTAAAGGTCATTATAATTTCAAATGACGCGTTTTGGAAAGTTCATTCTTTTATTACCATACAATAGATTTATTTGCCCTTTGGACCTTCACATCGACACACTGTCTTTGTTTCGATAAGATCTTGGCTGTATGGCATGGCATTGACAGGTATTGTCTAAAAATAGCTATTGACAATCATTCAGGTAAAAATAATACAATACTGATTACTCTATACATAAATGGTGGTCAAAGTAATGTAGAACAATACCTATTTGTTATACAGAAATTAAATATGTATTACTTTTTATCCTTTAAAGTAATTTTCTTTATCAAATTGCAAACCAAGTACATTTTTGATACCTATGGATTTATACACAGTACACAGTACAGTCAGCAAAAGAGTAAAACATACTTGCTTGCATAATTCATTGATATCGAAAGAATTCCTTAGAGGGCGGTTTCAGCCTCGAGTACACAGGGTACACGTGCTAGCATGTGTTAAAAACTACTTAGCTAAAGTTTTGCTTTCAGCATAGCTCTTTTGGTGACTGTATCTGCAGCTGCCGAACTACTTGTATGAGAATCGAATTTGATTTCAAACTTGGGCGGGAACTTCTGGGTCGCGTTTGAAACTTTATGCACGAACATTATCGCAGAAATATTCTGAAAGTACACTAAGCTGTTTATAATTACTAAAATCGTGAACCTATATTCACTTTTTACTATACTTACGTGGTTATAAATGCGACTGCTGAGCATAGTGAGCATGGGGTCTTGGGTTCGATGTCTAGGTCGCGCACAATATGATAACGTAAAATCAGGCCAGTAATTCCCGCAGGTTTTCTCCAGTTATATTTAAGTCCCATGTAATAAGGGCGACCCTATTGCCCTAACGGGCACAAATCCTACTGAGATATTCCTAATGGAAAAACACCCAAAACACTGACTTGCTGTCCCATGAGAGTCATTACTCTCATGGGTCAGCTAGTCAGTGTCAGAGATCGCAGCTGTGCTTGCGCTGAAATTGGCCAGCGTGATTCAGTCTGACCGATATTATTATTGTCATTTATACTGCGAAAAGAAACGGCTCAGCTTACCTAATCCAAGTATGCACGTATGATGGTGAATTTAATGCAATTAATAGACAAAAAGACGCAATAGGTGATCCTCTAGTGATTTATCTAAAGTCCCATTGTAGCTTTAACTACCCGGAAATAAAGTGTACGAAATCTAAATTGTTGATTACGCCAGTTATTTCGCGATGAACACCTGAATTATGTATAACGTGGGGAAAATGGAACGTTTCTATTTCCATTCGTAAGTAAATAAGATTTATGTGCTTTTTACATAATGTGCCAGATTCAGCAAATACATTATGCACAAGGACATGTATTCCTATTACATATCGATATTATGTAAGCATGCCAATCCCTCATATTTTAGAATTTCAGAGTGGTGCAAGATGAAATATATTTTTTAAGTTTACCTATAAGAAAAGTCCCGAGATACACCTACATTTCTTTAAGAAAATGTCACCTAAACGCCGCCTTCCATTATTTATATTATTCCGCCTCTACTCCTACAAAATCTGATTCTAATTCATTTATCAAACATTTAGCTAAAAACAAGAACTAGTAATTTATCACTGCTGTTCGTAGTGGTTCTTCATAGTACTCAGCAGTAACAAATCTGGGTGATAGTAACCCAGGAATAGATTCACAAAACCCAATTACGTCCTCGTATTAACCAATCGATTGACACCTCATTCATCAAAATTGGCTCAGTAGTTTAGGCGCTACGGAGGAACCTAAAAATGTTACAAACATACATAGACTGCTAACATCATAACCCTTCCTTCCTTAACTTTGTCGTAGTCGGGTACACAGGATGACGAAAACTAAACTTCGGGTTTAGGATAGACTACATCATAAAGTGTTTATATGTATAATAATGAAGTGCCAAAATACGTGTCATGTATAATAAAATATTCAAATAACCAATCAACTCAATGTGCATTTTTAATAACTAGCTATAAGCTAAATTCAATGCGAAACTATTTAATTGTTTACTTTGTGGTAGGTAAGGGTTCATCCATTAATTACGTGATGTCTTTTAGCAACTTTTTTTTGTTTAAATCTTCCAGTAGATACTGACCAGAACAGCTGTCCGCCAGCTTGATCCTTTGTTAGCTCATCAGAAACTTTAGACACAGCAGTGTCTAAAGTATATATAGAGAAGAGAAACATTTCCCTGGTAGTAACCATGGTTACTACGAGGGAAATGCTTCTCTTCTCATTTCTTCGACAGTTACTACGACAGCCTACTATGACGTTAGTAAATGAAAGCCTCAAAGAGACTTTGACCCCAGTTTTTTTTCAGGGGTTTTCTCATTTCCAATATGAAATGTTGACTCGAGCAAACTTGAAATGAAATGAATCTTCTTCATTTATTACACAGCATTGAAAAGCATAAGAATAATCAGCCTATCATTTCGACACATACCTCTTTCTATGAGAGGGTTAGTTACCGACAAGCGAGCCCAGCGCGGGTTGGTAGAAGTCACATGTTTTCAATTTCAAACGAAATACATAATTTACGTGTTACAGATCTCCAGGAACAATGGTGGAAGTGAGTGACGCCGTCCCAGGGCCAGAGGAGCCGAAGCTGAGCAAGGGTCGGGATGCTAACTGGCCGGCGGTGCTATTTTTTATACACATACACCTCTTGTCTTTGTATGGGACATGGCTGCTGATCTACGAAGTCAAACTGGTGACCCTTATTTTCTGTGAGTCTTATAAATAACTGAATTAAAAAACAGGTAAAATGATATCATCATCATCATCATCATTTCAGCCGAAAGACGTCCACTGCTGGACATAGGCCTCCCCCAAGTGTCGCCACATTGACCGGTCCCGTGCGTCTCGCATCCAGCGGATCCCTGCAACCTTTACGAGGTCATCGGTCCACCTAGTGGGAGGCCTTCCAACGCAGCGTCTTCCAGTTCGCGGTCGCCACTCCAGAACTTTTCGGCCCCATCGACCATCCGTTCTGCGAGCAATGTGCCCTGCCCACTGCCACTTAAGTTTGGCTATTCTTCGGGCTACGTCGGTAACCTTGGTTCTCTTGCGGATCTCCTCATTTCTGATTTGATCACGCAAGGAAACTCCGAGCATAGCCCTCTCCATTGCCCTTTGGGTGACTTTCAGCCTTCTGATGAGGCCCATTGTGAGCGACCACGTTTCGGTCCCGTATGTAATCACTGGCAACACACACTGGTCATAGACTTTCGTCTTGAGACACTGCGGTAAGTTGGACGAGAAGATACCACGCAACTTCCCGAACGCTGCCCAGCCGAGTCGGATTCGACGATTGACCTCTTTCTCGAAGTTAGACCTACCTAACTGGACCGTTTGTCCCAGGTAGATATAATCGTCTACAACTTCGAGTGTAGAGTCTCCGATCTTGATAGGAGTGGGTGTTACATGGGCATTCAACATGACTTTGGTTTTGTCCATGTTCATTTTAAGACCCACTCTTTCGGAAGCTCTACTGAGGTCATCGAGCATTGTACTGAGGTCCTCCATGGTCTCAGCCATGACCACTATATCGTCGGCAAACCGAAGGTGAGAGATATACTCGCCATTGACGTTGATGCCTAGCCCTCTCCAGTCCAGAACCTTGAAGACATCCTCCAGTGCAGCGGTGAACAGTTTCGGAGATATGACGTCTCCCTGTCTCACACCTCGCTGCAGAAGGATAGGTTTCGAGGTCTGGTCCTGAAGTCGGACTGACATGGTGGCGTTTTTGTACAAACTCTTCAGCACCTCGATGTACCGATAGTCGATTTGGCACCGTTGGAGAGACTGCAGTACAGCCCAAGTCTCGATCGAATCGAAGGCTTTCTCGTAGTCCACAAACGCCAAGCAGAGAGGCAGGTTATACTCTTCGGTCTTCTGTATAACCTGGCGCAGCGTATGTATGTGGTCTACGGTGCTAAAGCCTTTTCGGAATCCGGCTTGTTCGGGAGGCTGAAAATCGTCAAACCTGCGCGCGAGACGATTCGTGATGACTCTTGAAAACAGCTTGTAGACATGGCTTAGAAGTGAGATGGGCCTATAGTTCTTCAGCCGGGCATTGTCGCCCTTTTTGAAGAAGAGTACCACCACACCCCTGCACCATGCCTGCGGCGTTTTCCCCTCGAGTATGACGGAATCAAACAGCTTCTGAAGGGTCTTAAGTACCGGTTTTCCACCTGCCTTCAGGAGTTCGGCCGTAATTCCGTCCTCACCCGGTGCCTTGTTGTTTTTAAGCTGTTTCAGAGCCATCCTAATCTCGTACAGGCTGACATCCGGAATGTCTTCGGTATAGTGTCGGGTCAGTCTAGCTCTTGGGTCGTTAGCTAGATTTGCAACAGGTTTACTGGTTGAAGTGTACAACTGCCCATAAAAACTCTCGATCTCCCTCAGCAGCTCCGGTTTGGCGGATACGATCCTGCCATCGTCGGTCTTCAGTTTCGTGAGCTGGCTCTGCCCAATAGCTAGATCTCTTGAAAAAACCTTGGAGCCTTTATTCCGCTCAATAGCGTCTTTAATACGCTCGGTATTAAAGCGGCGGAGGTCGCGTTTCAAGGATTTAGAGATCCGTCTATTGAGCTGCCGGTATTTCCACGCCTCGTCTGAAGACTGCAGGATCATCTCGCGCCGCTCCTTCATGAGCTCGAGAGTATGATCAGAGAGTCTTTTGTTCTTCTGTGCACGACGTGTCTTGAAGAACTTAGACCCAGTCGTATGGACAGTTTCCACGAACCCATCGTTGCATTCGTCCACTGAGCTTCCTAGGCACTCGAAACGATTCTGGAGTTCAAGCTGAAAGCTCTCGGGGTTTTGGATCTGGATTTGTGCTGGACGGAGCGTAGACTTCATCAGTCGAGACCTTTCAAGCTTTATATTGATGTTCAATGTGCCTCTTACCATGCGGTGATCGCTCCCGGTTTTCACCGAATTGATCACAGAGACATCATTGAACATTTGCTTCTTGGTTGACATGATGAAGTCAATCTCATTTTTAGTTGCACCATCGGGACTCTGCCAGGTCCACTTCCTGTGCTCACGCTTTCTGAAGAAGGAGTTCATCATATAGAGGCCCTCCTTCTCCATAAAACTAGCCAGTTGGTGACCCCGGTGGTTCCGACGTCCAACCCCAAATTGCCCCACCTGCAGCTCATCCCCGTCTCGTTTGCCCAGTTTCGCGTTGAAGTCCCCCATGACAACGGTGAAGTGAGTTTTGAAACCATGTAGGGCTTTAGAAATATTCTCATACATGGTCTCCACTTCGTCGTCGGGGTGTGCCGAGGTCGGGGCGTACACCTGTATGACCTTCAGCGAATATCTTGAGGATATTCTGAGTATAAGGTACGCCACCCTGGTCGACACACTCTCGATCTTCACCACGTTATTCACGAGGGACTTGTGGACGATAAACCCAACACCACCCTGGGACTGCCGGTCACCCTCTCGGAAATAGAGCAGGTTGCCGGATTTCAGGATTATCGTATCCTCCCCCTCTCTTCGGACTTCAGATAATCCCACAATACTCCATCGCAGCCTGCTCAATTCCTCTTCGAGTTCCGTTATCTTCTCGTCGTTCCGGAGTGTACGCGTGTTGTATGTTGCCAGGTCAAGTCGTCGGTATAGGCAGCCTGATCCCGTCCGGAGATTCTTCGCACCCCTTGCCACGCCGTAACCTCGACCGCTACCATAGTCGAGGGTAGACGGGCTGCCGGGTACTAGGGGCCATTTCTTGGTTGCGCTCATCATTGGGGGGGTTTTGCCATAATCGCCACGCTTGGCAGGCGGGTTGGCGATCGCAGTACGGTTATTAGAAACCGCAGAGAACGCTGCTGCCCATTCTCTGGTAAGTAAAATGATATATTATTAGGAAAAAACCAGAAAAGAACCATGTAAAAAAATTAACCTTATTGCTTGAAATGTTTTGAGAAAATAATACTTCTACTTTTATCGAAAACAAACGGAACGATCGACTAAATCCTACTTAGCAATATTTAATATTTACATTCACTTACAAATGTATTATTCTCCGAAAAAATAAACAGAATCCCGGCTGTTACTAAAACAAATGAAAAACTCAAATATTAATCTAATGTCAAGAAACTTAAGTTGATGAATATCTTAAATTATTTGTAAAATAATTTCAACGAAACTAATCCCTTCGTGGCCTACAGACGACTTTTTCTCCTTCTGTACTGTTGGTACATACAAATAAAAGCGTAATTGCTTTTTAACTAAACCAGGCATTTGTCACAGTTGCGGTTTCATTAACAGGATAAAACAATTCAAAATCAGTGTAGCACTAAAGGCTAACGATTATAAGGCCATACGAATTAACTTGATTGAAATTGTTAACAATCACTAATTGCAGGAGTTTGTTTGACGAAAGTCCCTAATTATGGAGCCCTATATTTTTCAGGCCTTCACTTTCATGATACGACCCCAGAACTTGTCATTTACACTTCATAAATGTCATGTCATACTCAATTTTAAAGTAGATTGAAGCCCGCTGCTTCAGCGAATCAGTGACTTCGCCTTTATAATACTGATGAGGAACTCTGTTGATAATGAGATTAACAATGGTTTTTGAATATTTTGCATTAACTTACAAGCAATTCCAAAGAAGTCGGTTGAATGCCCATTATTATCATTCGACGTTATTCCCTCATCCGTGTCATGGCAAGTTTCTTTATTGAAATACGTCGTTAAGTATATAAGTGTATAGCTTCGCATAGCTTCATGTCATTATGGAAAATTTTGAACCTCTACTCATTTCTTAATACTGTACCGAGTTTCAAATTATACAGAAAGCCACTGAGACGTATCATTAAAATAAGTCCGAAATTGATTTTTTTAAGCAAGACTTGACTTTAGTCTCTCGTGATATAAAATTACCCTTTGTAATCCTCGTTCAAATCATTATCTACGAAGTACCTTCAAATGTCACTTTAATATCAAAGCATTTTACCAATATAAAGTACATTATTTACTAACTATATAGACTTAAAATAATAAAAAAATATGTACATACATGCGTCAAAAACAGAAAAGAACTAAAAGCCGTCAAAAAGTTCATCCGCATCTGTGACAACGGGGAAATTGCTCAAAAGGCAGGCATTACCACGTTGTATGGCAATGCTGATTCTTTGACCAAGGAATAGACCAGCCCTCTGGTCACGAGAAGAGTCGACCAACCGCTTGGCGATGTCCAGAAATACTAAGTGGGCCCTCGGACCTAAATTATTATAAATGGCTATGTATTTCCAGTTGTAACCCTGACGTCAGTAGCAATCCTGGGCATGACCACCGGAGCTCATCGGCTGTGGGCGCACGGAGCGTATAAAGCGAGCACCGGACTACGGATCGTGCTCATGCTGTTCCAAACCTTAGCTGGAGTTGTAAGTATTGTGCTTAGTACTTTGCAATCGCCAACCCCGCAGTAAGTACTCACGCTAGTCATATTGACGAGAGTCAACCATCGTAAAATTGATCTCCACAACTCCTACAAATTATTCCAAAATACACATAAATACTTTCTACACAATCACCCAAGTACAGTTAAAATGCAGTACCTAGATATAAGTTGACCTTCATCTTACGTTTTCTAGAGTAGTTATATGTTAAACAAGCACCTGCAATAGACGCCGAAATATGCCCCTATCAGTGGCGAAGGTTCCATACAACTCGGTTCCTACCAGCTTCCCTTTGAAAAACGGCACAGTCAGTATTTTATAGACAAATAATATATTCCTATTAAAGATATGTAATCCGGCTTACCTCTTACAAAAATTGACCCTTCGCTACTGTGCCCTATTGTTACATCCTTACTGCATCTTATTTCTTTAATTATCCCTATATAATGACCATGACTCTATAAATTCATTACTAGATTTGACAGTTTCTTGCTTGTACTTCGTCATAGTAATCTTCCACTAATCTTCGATCTAACTGACTGACTCCCGAACAGGAAGTATTCTGAAGGAAATTAATGCTTCAGGTACATTTCGTATCAATCAATGCATCCATCACCTTTTTAATGAATGGCCATATCGATATTGAAATATGGTTAACGTCACTCATTTGTGCAAAGCACAAAGGGCATTATCACATTTCCACTTCAGATGATTGCTCCTTAAATATAAATTAATGAGTAATCATAAAATGTATTTGTCTGTCTTAAGTGTTCAAAGCAACTGAAACACACTGTATTATGAATGAATTCTTATAAGTAATTCAAGTTAAATTAAATGGATAAACTGCTTGCTCCTTTCTCATCAAATAATATTGAATTTTTGCGTGTACTGCACACCGCCTACGAAGTCAAGTACCCGGGTTTGTGTGATCAATTATGTCATGATTCCCAAGTCGAGACTGATTGGGATCCATCTAAGCCGTGAGCTCGCTTTGTCACCAACTGTTGATCTTCATTCAAATGTCTATACTAATATTTTAAAGAGATAAACTTTGTAAGTTTTGATGTAGTATGTAATCCTTGGAACTACTAGGTACGTTTTAAATATAGCGCACGTTCGCGTTCCATAATTTTCGATCATAACGCGAAATCTAGTCATTAATAACAAAAGTTATACGAATCCTACATAGGTAACTACATCATGTAAAGACACTACATAAGGATCTTTTCGCAAATCAACTGTCACATTAAATCCATATCACTGCATAATAACATAGAAGTTACAGAACGCCACCTTTTAAGATCCTTACATAGGTACTCATTTGTACCTATGTACGCTGGTTGCTAGTACTAAGTACGCAACAGACCCTTCTTCATCACCAATAAGGTCAGTCTATGTTCTCCTTCCAGACCATTTGCAGTCGCGTCTGCCTTGGTTTATTGTTGATCTTTAGTTAGATCCCCTTTCATTCTGACACACTTCTTTCTTTCTTCTTTATTCACTTAATAAATACTAAACTAAAGTAATTGTTTGCTTTCCCAGGGCTCCATATACGACTGGGTGCAGTACCACAGGCTCCACCATGCCCACTTCGCCACCGACAATGATCCTTACGATTACAACAAGGGCTTCGTGTACTCACACTTCCTGACTCGTCTGAGGAAACTAAGCCCTCACCAGGAGAAATTAAAGGCTGCTATCGATATGTCGGATCTTGAAAATGATTCGGTTATTATGTTCCAAAAGAGGTGAGAATTATTAAAATGTAATATGCTTGGTTACTACTACTTAGGTACTATTATCTAGCTCTAAGCTGGTTTTGCAACATGTAATATGAACATGAGTTTTGGGATTAACATCCCCTTCATCAAGCGTAGCTAGTGATCCGTCGTGTCATAGCCAGTGCACCTTTCATGTTATCTCTCCACCACCCTTCGTTCTCACGTTTTTTATTCATAGACCCGTCTGAACTTTCAAAGAAACTTACCCCTGAGTTGGTGATTGTCGAAAAAACTTCAGGCGAGTCTCAGCTATGAAAGTCTTAAAAGACCTACTTATTTATTGAATTGTCTGTTCATTTCACTTAAATAATGTATAAAAGCCATATCTATTGAAGAATTCTTCTGTTTGTTTCAGATTGTATTGGGGTCTATACGTTGTACTGTTCCTGCTGCTGCCTCTCAACGCTCCCCTGGAGTACTGGGATGACACCATTCTCAGCTCTGTCTTCGTCATCGGCTTTCTGCGGTACCTGATCGTGCTGCATGCGTCCTGGTTTATCGAGAGCGCTATCTGTGTATGGGGTCTCAAGCCTGGCGAAAAGTAAGGCTAAATATGATGTTGTTTTGTTTATTGTAAACAGAAATTGCGATCTTATCATGTCTAGTTTTTTAGGGTTCCGTAGTCAACAAGGAACCCTTACAGTACGTTACGCAGCTTACCTCAAAGACTCTTAGTACTAAACAGCTGTTAATTGGCATGAATACAAAGATTAGTTAAGCTGACATATTAGTAAAATAAAATCTCGTAAAAAATAAGTATTTTTATAGGGTATCTCGATCTCCTGTTCCCGTACACGTAAAGTGGGGATTTTTTTTTCTCGCGTACCCCATTGTGTGGGATGTCGTTGGATAGGATCTTAAGAAATATTGCGAGTTTGTTTGTTTAATTTTTCGATTAAAGATATGGTAGGCCGTTTGTCGGTGCAAAAACCAAAACCAAAACCAGTAGTAGTAGTAGTAGTACAAAACCAGTATAAGCTGACCTATTAAAACTCCATACCTACTAGGCCAGCAAAGTTCAAGGTCAAAGTGCGGTCTAATATAGAATTGGTTGATAACCTCCCAATATGTTTGATTTACTATTTATTAATTGCTACTAATCAGTCTTTAACCAGATTTCTGGTAGGTATCCAATAAACTGGCAATACATAGGCACTAATAAGGTTGTTTCGTCAATTCATTTGAAAATCTGTCAAACTAGCACTCATAAATTGATTACTTATTCTTTGACTATCTTAAAAAAAAAATAAGACCCTTTATATTTCTTAAGAGGTCTTCGTACTCATCTTTAAATAAAACAACTTTTACTGCGGAACCAACCTAGAAATTAGGATAGAAAGAACGTCAAAATGTAGGGAAGAGCTGATTGGATATATTTTTCGCGATTTTAGGAATCGACACATTGTAAAAATTGTTACTGATGAATACAATCAAACCTAAAGAGTTTTAGGTTAACCAAAAATTGACAATTTTTACAATGGGAAGATTTCTAAAATCTATTATAGCACAAAATATAATATTAGGCAAAATAATATCTGTGGTAAGGTTATCTACTTACTTCCTACCCTATACACATTACAGTCATAACCACGGAATTGATGAGTCCATTATCCATACATATAAAATTACTTGTACTACAATTTTACATGGAAATTAACTTACAAATATTTATTTTTCCGTGATTGATTGCCACTGAGACTCTCGGATACTGTTTCATACCGACCCATATTTTTACCCGACTACGGCGAAGCTAAAAGGAGGGCTATGATTTCAGCCCGTATATTCAATGTTCATCTGTTCCAGCATAACTTCTAAACTACTTATCATAATTAGACAAAACCAGCGGCAGGTGCAAAGTGAAAATAAATGGTTGTTGCTAACATGTTCCTGCTTTCATTGCAGATCTCCACCTGACTCCAATACAGTATTCATATTAACGAAGACATTCTGGCCCCACTACCATTACCTCGTGCCATATGACTACAAATCTGGAGAATACGGAACTTACGGTAAGTTATCCTCTACAAACTTACCTACAATAACTAAATCTTGAATACAAAACTTAATTTACTTTCAACTTCTTCGGCGAATCAAAAACGAATTTTATGTTACTTTAATAAAGCTTATCCTAAACCAACAAAAGGCGAAATGATTGTTTAAATGTTATAATTTACAATTCAGTCTTACCTACACGTGTACATAGTATGGTGGGTATACGAACGAACGAACCCGAACGGACGATAAAACATTCGTTTGACAACATTTTTGTAGACGGAAATAGAGAGATCAATACAAACAGAAAGTGCGTTATTCAGTACAATATTTAAAAATAGAAGGACTGTCCTCTATCCAACACACACACACACACACACACACACACACACGCACACACACACACACACATGGCACATGGGCTCGAACGTATTTGTTTTTTGGATTCTTTAATGAAAACAAATACTATTTGGTTTTTTGCAGACTATGGCTGTTCGACTGCCTTCATTCGAGTCTGGGCAGCTCTCGGCCTGGCCACGAACCTCAGAACAGTGGAGACTATTACCGTCCAGAAGGCCTTGGCTGATGCTGCAAGATCCAAAAAGGATTTAAAGGCCTGCATCGACGCAGCTGTCACCAAACAAACGCTGCCTGACGAACATTATCTTAAAAGAGAATAGTCTCTAAGTTATTTTATTTTTAAGTTTAGGTTTTATTGTATGGTATTAGAATAAATCTCTGTTTAGTAGTGTTTCTTTTATTTGCCTGTGCTAAAGAAAATTGAAGTCATCAGTGAAAAACATAAATGTTTAGTAAGCTTTTATTGCCACACTCCACTACTAAGAGCTATAACTTGATGTGCTTATTTTCTATCCCGCTGCTATAAATATGCTGTATACAAGGTGTAACATAATAAACGCAACACCTCCCGTGTGGTCTCTTGCACCATGAAACTAAACATCTTTTGTTCTACGAGTTCGTGAAATTCGCAAAAAAAAAAAAAACTTTCTATAGGAACGGACGCAATCAGCTGATCCACATGTATGGTAAAACTAAAAAAAAGTTATGAATTTCCAAAAGTCATAGAACAAAAGTTGTTCAGTTTCATGGTCTGAGACACCGCACGAGAGGTCTTGCGTTTATTATGTTACACGTTGTATACATATTCCGTGAAAATTACTTCAAAGGCATTTTCAATTATACATACCAATATGTAGGCAGACAGTGCATAATGACTACGTATAACTATTCAAAATAATCGCTACCACTTCATAACCTTGTGACCTAACACCTACGAACAAATATTGCGATTTCATTATAGCCAATTGTCGCCAACGTCTTGCGACAGACGTCGTCGTCTTTAATGCAGTACAATATTGATTATACGGCGATAACATCCAGCCAAGAATGTTTTCAACTCCTTCCGATTTTTCCAACAGTATTCTCCTAAGCCTGAAACAATTATTAAGATTTAAATAAATTACTTTTTTTTTACTTTTATTACTGTCACAGTAATATCTCATGAAAGCAATCGGTCACATTCGAATTACATTTATTAAGTATGTAGGCAAGTAAAATCACATAGAAAGCAGTTATAGGGGATTGTAATATTTCAATTGTTTAGAGAACTAGGTAATATGATTGATCCTATCCCATTCTTGTTAAATAAGATTTAACCATATACCCCAATTATATTATCAGAACCCTGTTATAATAATATAATATAGGATTGCGGATTATATTGTACCTAAATTAATATTGTTGGGACAGGGTTCTTCGTAATACTAACAATATTAATTCCAACACCCCTCATCACCCCCCATCCCTCTGTAAATTCCAAGTGATCCAACACTTTCCTGCGTATGATTTATAAAATATCTAAACTTATATTTTACGAAAAGCTGTAATCCGAGTTCTACGGTAAAATAAACTCGGAATTAATTCAAGAAAATAAAACAAATACGTAGATTTTAAGGGACACCATGTTCCTGGCCTTGGCCTGCCTCCTGCCGATGGTTTATGATCAAAAGTGCAAGTGGGTATGGGTAAGTACCTCCAGCCGGTTCCAAAACATGTCTAGTGGATTACCTTGTGATGTTTTACCTCAGTCGATTTTGAGAAATGCACCATGACGTCATATGTATAGCAGATGGTCATCGCGACTGACTGCATGCCCTTATGATCGCAAGGGCCCTGACATTATCATCGACATCGGACGAAATTAAAGGCAGAAACAACTTTAAGGGTCAAAGGTTTTATCATCTTACTGAGTTTAAATTAATCAAAATGTTAATGTTTATTTTTGTAAACGCAAGTTGTTTATCGGGAACAAAATGCCTGTCCCAGAACTTTAATTGGAAAACATCGATTTACGAAAAACCCACGTTATCTCCAATGATTTCGAATAGATCAAGATCAATTAGGTACCAACTTTTAGCTATTACCAATTCCCACTCCTCCAATTCCTTTTTGAGATATTCCTGTTGCTGAATATTAAATATACTTCTCCCGACATAAAACAAAGATTGATACATTTATGAGTCTCTTGGTTTTAGCACATACCTAAAAGCAGAGACGTGATAAGTCCCACAATAAGTAGGATGAGTGCAGACCGTACGTCAGTGGCTCGAGCGGAGGCGAAGCCTGGGGGTGGTGCACATTGGGGCATGTCGGGAACCAAGGCTGCTTCCAGACGAGCCAGCGCGCCACCACTGCGCAACTGCAACAGACTATCAACAAAAAGTGGTCAAATGAGAGCCGATAGCAAGTCAGTGGGTCGGAGGTAGTGATAGTGGTAGTGCAAACTGCATGGAGGATGTCGGAAAATAACGCGGCGTCCAGACGAATCATCCGCCGCCATCACACAGCTGCCACAGACTAACAAACAACGAGTTGTTTAATTAGATCGGATCCTGTGTTAGTCAGCGGCTCTAGCAGAGGCATAGCCGGGGGGGAATGATACACATTTGGGCATGTCAGGAATACTATACTATGTATGTTTATAAATTAAAACATATTTTTCTCAGCACTTACTTAAATGTACAAGACAGCCTGATAGTAAAAAATACAATTGCACCATTACAAGGCAAAGACAATTTAACGAAGTAAGCCACTAAAAGCATTTATTGTTTATGTTTAATTAAAGTGTACTTGAATTAATCAATCACAATGTCCATCGTGAGAAGTGGAAGGGATGGGGGGAGGCCTTTGCTCAGGAGTGAGACAATAGGGGATAACTAAAAAAAAAATTTTAAAAATGTCCTTTGGAAGCTACATCTCGAAACTACATAACAAATCAAGACATGTTAACTGCTGCAATATAACACTTTTTCACACAGTTTATAATAGCGTTGTTGTTTACACACTGTGATGGTTTCCAAAAGGCGCTAATGCAATAATTAAACAACATTACATTTATCGGTTATGGTTATTGGTTAAAATATGGTTAATAATTAATAATACCTGAACCGGAAATCATAAACTAAATACATATCTCGATATTCTATATATACATTCTCATTGTATATGTTTAATTTTATATTTTATTTGTAAGATTAGTTCGCACTACGCCGATCGAGTCACGTAAGCACTTTTCAAGGGAAAAACTCTTTGCGATAAAATCAAATGATAAAACTCTTGAACACTTTAACTTCAATTACCTTTACCTAAAAAAAGGACACAAGTTGTTACAAAAAATGACAATCAATAAATGTATAAGTTACGTCAAAGACTTCGTCACATGTTTCCTGTTAAGTTAATATGTTGCCATGTTATATCTATCTTAATATAAATCTATCTTTCTCTCTCCCATACACACACACAAACACACGCGCGCCCACACAAACTCTCTTATACAATTGATCGAATTTGCTATAATTTTTAATTATTTATTTTTTCTCTTTTTGTTATTCATCTATTTGTAAGTTTATTATGTAAGGGAAGAGCGGAGCCTTCAACTACAGGCATTTTCTATGCCTAAATGGAGAATCCTCGTCATGCAATGTAAGCCAAAATGATATGAAATAAACTTTTTTTTAATTTTTCCAGTTATGTATTCTGCTAGTTGCAATCACTTATATCCTGACAATTAATATTTAGTTATGGGCGCAAAAAGGACACTTGAAAACCTTTAATACCTTTTTTGCTTCTAAAACGATTGCAACACATAATCAAGGGTAATTATTGCAATTCAAAATCAATCATTTAGCGCAACACAGAACGATATTTCGTTGCCCCGACCGCGCGGACGAGCGGACGAGGGATGGTGGAATTCGGCGCGCCACTGAACAGACTCTATACATAATGAACTGAAATATCTGTCAGTGTCCACTGTCCGCATACTGACCAACCAGTTTAATCGAACCTTGAATTAATAACTCCAACTTACGAGAGCAGGGTAGGTCTAGCGTAGGGCGACTGCCGCGGCAGAGGAAAGGCGAGGTGCGCTCGAGTAGAATGCACCGGTAGTTCCCTAACCGCGCAGCGACCGCGCGCTTGACTCAGAGACCTGAAAGACAAAGTATTATCTGATTAGTCTGCAATTTGGGGACAATTGGACAACAACTGCCGGAACTTAGGACTCCTCTCTATGACCAGGTGTGCAGTCGGCCCAGTAAGATTTGACGGATTAACAACGAAGTACCAGCCTGTACGGGATAACTTTTAATGCTTAATGCAGTTGAATTGATAAAATGTATGGAGTAGCTGTTACAGTAGATGCAATATTACTGATACAATTAAAACGGTTTCCTCTGATACAAATTTAGCACCCACACGTGGTGACGATCGATTGTGAACCAAATGCAAGAGACACAAATGCTTATATGGCATGAATTGAATTCATTAATTCAATTACCACTAATAACTGCAAGGTACAAAAAGTTTTTTACAGGTCCTGGCCAATATTAAACAAATCAATATATGAATAAACTGAACTGAATAAAATAATATTGCTCGAGTTCAGATGCTGATAACAGACAAATATAGGCTATTTCCAATCTCTATTTATACCCCCATGATGGATTTATGGGATTTTAGAGTTAGAAACATATATGTATACCTATGTACGGCGGAACCTAAAACATTCTATATATACCCCATTTTATGCAAATAAATATACTTAGATGCCGCCGACGGCTTGGTGCAACACAAAAACTACTACAGTACCTAGTTTCCATATCAGCGCGCACAACCTACCAACGTTTAATTTGATGCTATTGACAAAGTATACATAAACATTACACTCCTTTTGTGCTTAGTGGCAGTAGATTAAGAAAAACATGCAGCACTCCATTCAATGGATGCAACAAGATAACAGCCTTTAATTGTGTCTCGGCAGAGCCCCGTAAACAAGGAGAGGGAACGGGGAACATTAAATTGGTGTTCAAGCTTTCTCATCACGGGCTGCCAAGTCCGAAGTTAGTAGTTAAAGAATAACTTGCCAAGAACATGCAAGTGCGAGGTGGTCGAGAGGGACAGAACATGCAAGTGCGGGGCGGTCGACAGTCCTCGGTAGAGAAGTATGAGACACGACGGCACAATGAATTAATAAGACGCGGTGCTCAACAGGCGAGGCGTTATAATACAGGGTGTAATCAGACACTTCACATAGTCAACCAAGCGTTCTGTACATCAAACTAAGTAACTTTACGCAAAAATTATTGCAAGGAAACGACTTTTTTTTTTCGGGTGCAAAATCACGTTTTACGGTAGGACTCGATGGAAAGCACTCAAAACATTGAGCTGATGGATGAATTGAATAGTACGGAGGTCGTGGAGGTGTTTAAAGATATTACATTAAAAATATTACATTAAACACAAGTATTTAAAAAAAAACTTGTGAATAAGTTGAAACTTTGACCCCCAATATCTCCGTAACTAAAAGGTTCCCAGGTATGGTCTAGAACAAAAAAATTATTGCCGAGCATGAGCTCCCGGGTTCGATCCCTCGGGCAAAGTGTTATTGGGTTTCTCCACCAGGAATTTCTCAGTTTCAGCCACGGAGTCTGAATTTGTGCTAGGTTGATGGCAGTAGGCTCGCCCCCTATTACATGGGACTTAAAACATATCTGGCGAAATGTGGGTGTACTATTAGGTACACCTCTGCCTAATCCTTTGGTGATTACAGGCGTGATTTGGCGACGAGAATAGGATCTATTCTGCTTATCAATGGATTTGAACCCTAAGGGTTTAACCTCACCTGGCAGCACGAAAACACACTTTTCCATGCTCCTGTCCTTTTCTGTCGTTCAGAACCGTCATTTACTAGAGCGAGAAAAAAGCGTTCAACAGCACATATTTTACCTTAAAGTAGAGCGCGCTACTCTTTGTCCCGCAAAGAATGCATAGTCCTGCCTCGCAGCCCGTGCTAAGCCCTCCTCGGCCGACGATACTAAGTTATCGGCGTCAGAATAGCCTCGAATGTAGAAAGCGTTCAACTGCACATCTTTTGTTGACTGCAATGAAAAGAATAATCCATTTTCGAAACGGAAAACAGTATTTCTCTAACCTGCCACGGAAGGATGCCATTTGTATTGTGTGTTTAAATCTCTTTTATCATAAAATATATGTATCGTTCAATCGTTACTGTACCACAAATGTATTTCAAGAAATACTTACAAATAAATACACTGCCTACACGCTCAATTTCGCCTCATTGCACAATTTTAATGTATCATCCTAAAAATGCAGAATGACAAAATATATACCGTGCGGTAGGTAACTTATTTACTTACTTAACAATTAACCAGTTCAGAAATACAAATACAATAAAACACAGATTTCGTTTATTTTAATACTTACTTACAATATCAGCTTACACGACAAAATATTGCCTTTGACCGTGGCATTTTCTCACCCCGGCTTTGTGCAATTTTAATCGTTTCCAAATTTCTTTCTGTTTACTTATAAGATTATATTCATTTTGTGTCAAGGAGCTGATGTGTTGACAGAGAAGAAAGGTGGTCACAGGCTCTGTACCAAGATACTATTACGGCAGACCATTATGGTAGAACTGAATGAATGAAGTAATAAGGTCACCTGCATCGAAAGAATCATCCTACTGTTTATAAAGACGGATCATGAATTCTTCAACTACAGCGAGCGCTTCTTACTTTGAATAGTTGTCAATAGAGTTTAAGTGAATTTGATGTGAAGTCCCCGGGAGGTCAAGAATAACTCTAATGGAATTTTTTGTCGCAGACAAAATACTCCTTAATGAACATTCCTTTTCAAAGCGAAGTGCGTCAGTACCCTTTTAACACATAATGATGTTTAATTGTTTTCTATGGGCAAACAGTTTTTTCATAATATGCTTTCAAAAACATTAAGTAATTATTCACATTCGCAAAAATCGTTTTGGCTAAACTCAAAGAGCGAATACAATTTCGTTTAAAAGTTTCGTATTAATATGTCGTGGGGATAGCGATAACAATCTTAACTTATATTGGAAAGTCCTGTAAGGGATGAATTTCCATTGTAAATTCAGAGTAAACAAATTAATGAAAATCTATTCAAATTTGGGCTAAATCTTTCACCGTTTTTATCTACACGTTACCCTAGCGGATAAAGAAATTTATTTTCAGTTTACATGCTTTGAGATGGAATAAAACAAATCAACAGTCTTCTTTAGAGCTTTGACTTTTTGAAAAAAGAAGGAGGGTTCTTTCAGCTTTGCCATTGTTGGGTTATAAACCACAATAGAGAACAAATCCTATCGTATTCACGCAATTCCTTGATCTCATTATTATATACGGAACCCTGGAAAAAATTAATTAAGAACTGTTTATGAAACTGGTTTGTCCTGTTACCGGGCAAACCCGATTCCAGGCCAAACTAGTTTGTCCTAGGGCAAATCGGTTTACTGGTGTTGTCGACGTAGCCCCTCTCACTCCTATTAAATTGCTACCGGAGTCGGGGTGCCCGAAGTCCCGTGTTCGCTTCGCTCGCTCTTTGGCCTTTATTCTTTTATGATGCGCTTTTATAGTTTATTGTTAGTTTAGTTTGGTTATTGTAGTTTATTTAATTTCAATTAATTTAAATTCAATTGTAAAATAAGTGATGTTTCATACATTTCAAACCTAAAATCAAGAACTCTTGTGTTTGGGTTTCTTGCTTAAAATGCTTACCATAAGGTACATTTGATCAGCTCCATTCCTTATATATCCGATCTTGAAGTTAGGCGAATGTAGAACAGCAGCTATGGTGTCAACACTGGCAACTCGAACTGACAGCACAGAGGTTATGAACGCCGCGTATGCGTTGTATGTGACCACGGCGAAGAACAGGCAGACGATCAGCAGAACACTCCCTGATGGGTTTGTGGGAGTCCATGTTCCTCCTACAAGTGAAATAAAAGATATAAAACGAGCTCTTTCCCAATTAGGTAAGTTGCGGTCGTCTTTAAGTCTAACCGAGAGCAGATGAATCCCAGTAATTAAGGTATATAGGACGTCTGCCTGTCTGAGTTCCACAACCGTAGTATCCAAAGATTCAGACTAGTTGTCTGGCTTTCTGTCTTCTGACTTCACATAGAGTCAAAGATCGACGAATGACAGGATAAGACTTTTATATTAGTCAATTTTCTAAAATAAAAATACGAAATCTGATAACTTTCTAGTTCTTGCTGAGCAAATAACGATACCTTGCTAGTAGATTAGTAGTGTATTTCGTGTCAAAGCGATGAAAATCTTAATTTCAAAATAGTCTGTACCAATTATGGTACCAAGTACCAAAACATCTCGTAGTCGCTACGTTCGTGCGCTCCTGTGATGTCTCAACACCTGATGTCTAGATATTCGAATATGCCAGGAATGCCTTTATGATATGACTGCTTTCAATAAAACTAACATCCGTACCTATCTATAGTCAAGTTAAAGTAATTACTTGAGTTTAAGTCAATTTTTAAAAAGAGAAATTACTTCTGCAACATTTTTATGCAATGGACAAGCATTTAAACGAGGTAAGAACCACCTAAGAAAACAAAGCTAAGAATTCTAACTTTTGACAGTTCTAACTTCAAGCAATTACTGACTTTTACTCAAGAATCACTATAACTATAGATACGAGTGTAACCTTATAACGCAGACAATGTTTTAATTTACGCTCAAACGACCAATGTGGTACCTACTAACTACCTCTACAAAGTTTAATTTTGCGGAATCCCTGACAAACATTCGCCTCCCGCATGATCGGAAAACCGACGCGGTCTAACTACCTCACTTCATTAATATAGACAAAATGTTGTTTAACATCATCTCAGTATGTGCCCAGAGGTAGGACGCGGCACTAGTACTACTTCCGACTCTTGGTTACCCTGGACATGAAAATATAATAAGGACAAGGTTAGTGAACATCTCATATCTCGTTGAACTGAGTTTAGCAAACCAGTCGTTGATTCAAGTACGGTTTCGAATTAGATTTAGTTTCTCAGAATAATCCAATTAAATCATGAAAAGCAAAGTACTTCAAGAGTAGTTCAAGTACTACATTTACTTACAGCCTGTCAGTAAAACATTATTTTACAATTAATTGCCTCGCTGGTCTAGTGGTCGTTGACTGTTCAGCACGAGGTCCTGAGCTCGATTTCCAGGTCAGGCAAAATGTGTGTTTGTGTGTAGTAGTTTTTTCATAACGAATTTTTCAGTAGCAGCCAGCATGGAGTCAGGATTTGTGCCCGGTTGATGGCTATTGGCTCGCCGTCATATTACTTGGTACTTAAACTTAACTGACGAAATGTGGGTGTACTACAGACCACCTCTGCCTAACCCTTTCTTGTAAAAGCAGGCGTGATATTAAGTTACTCAATTAGTTTTCTAAATCTCAGTCTGGTAATTGAAAAGGCTTCCAACTTGACATTATTTTATTCAAAGATTGTTATTTGGGGGTTAACAGGTGTCTACCATGGTAAAACTTACCAACTGTGGACGGTAAGCTTCTTGTTATGTCTGTAGTCCTTTAGTATATAACTTTGAAACATAAAAATACCTACACAAATGTGGGTACTATTGGCACACCCTGTCCTAACCCTTCGAAGACAACATGCGTGATGTAAGTGGACAACAAACCTTGCTGACAGAGTATCCCAGTAGACCAGATCAGGGCTTCAGTGTATCCCATGCGTCGTTGATGGACGCTGTCGACGCACAGAGCGGAGGTGGCACGGCTGATGACCACGATGGCAATGGCAGCCATCAGCACCACAGCCACCACGCAGGCCACCAGACGCACGCTGAACGGAGCCAAGAATATGTCTCGCACCGTCGACGTCTCTTGCTGACGAATGTAGATGTTACACCTGAAAGGGGATCTGTCTGAGGAATGGAGCCCACATACCAAAGCACGAAAGTTGCCGACATGCTCAACAGGCTTAGTGTGTCTGTGTAGATCTTATAAAAACAAAGATGTTTACTGAAATTATAGAAAAGTCGCCAAAATCAACAAATAGATTAAGTTTTTGTGTTATCGAGGAACAACAAAAGCTTTTAATTTTCCATCTTAAATAAGGTTCATGGTTCATTAACATTTTAATATTCGATTTCAAAGGATTTTTCACGTCAAATAATCGTCTTGCAAAACTTAAGTTTCTTAGCCAAGTTAAGTTTACAAATCAATAGTAAATTAATTAAAATGAACTGAGAAACAGCTATGATTATTATAACGTCAAACCCTGTGTGCAAATCAGTCAGCCCCAAAAATCCAATCAAAAGACCCAAAGTTGTACTAATTATTTAGTTTAGGTAGAGCGATACATAATAGAAATTTGCTAAAGAACATAACATAACATCACGCCTGTAATACCTGAAGGGTTAGGCAGCAGAGGTGTACCTAATAGTCCACCCACATTTCGCCAGTTATGTTTAAGTCCCATGTAATAGGAGGCGGGCCTATTGTCATCAACCTAAAGTATACCCTACCTAGATAGCAAACGCGTAAACATTTATCTAGTACCTCTATCGAAAAAAATAAAAATACCCATTTCTAAGGTAACATAATGTAACTAAAGGGTGTAAATAGACCCTTAACACAAACGAAAAGCACTTGTTCTCCCCATCTTTGCGATCATTTTTTTGTTCTAGACCATACCTGGGAACCTTCTAGTTAGGGAAATATTGGGGGTCAAAGTTCCAACTTTTTATTAACTTTTTTTTTAAATTCATGTTTTTAGTGTAAGATTTTTACTTTACACACCTCCTCGACCCCCGTACTATTCAATCTATTCACACAGCACAATGCTTTGAGTGCTTTCCATCGAGTCCTACCTTAAAATGTGATTTTTCACCCCAAAATAAAAGTCGATTCCCAGCAATAATTTTTGCGTAAAGTTAGTTAGTGTGATGTACAGAATGCTTGGTTGACGGGTATGTGAAGGGTCTGTTTACACCCTGTATAATATCAGTGTGAGAGGAGAAAAAAAAACAGGTCACATCTGTTAAATCTCCAAATAGTATGTACATATTAGATTTTTTTCTAAAAGTAACTTTACAACCGTCATTGGCATGAATAAAATTAATTTCGCTTAAAATTATTCCTTCAACAATTGGCTTACCAATTGTTGAAGGAATTGTTTAATTAAATTGATCTTAGCTGTCTAAATATTCAATATATTTTTTTGGAACTCACACTAGAACATTCCCATTCTGTTCGCGCTGAAAGCAGAACTATCACTATCCTGTGATGTTACCTTTTGATTGCGTTTCTTTTAATAATAAAAGGTACAAAATGTACAAAACCACACTGGCAATTAATTAGATGTCGCTTATTGTTACTGAAAAAGGGACACAAGCTCTCTTTTGATACAAATTGTCATAAAAATCCTCATCATTTGTCACTCACATAGTTTCAGCAATGGGAAAGATAAAGTCCATGTCTTGTAGGCGAGCCGCATGAACAGTCACAGGTTCCAGAGCCACGTCTACGGTGTGGTCCACCAGAGCCCCCAGCAGGCCGGTCCAAGTGCCCTCGTACGTACGGAACCCCAACTTACTGTAGTACCGGATCGATGAACTGGGAACAAACAATCGTAACCATTGTCTTGCCTCAAATTTTCTAAGAACCATACGATTAAAATGTATGTTGCTAAAAGCCAAAACACGTGATTAAATCAAATTGAGGTTATTTATGTTCAGAAGTCACTGAAACAATAATAAACTAGGGAATAAAAAACTAACGTAGTATTCAATCGCACTGTCAAAAAATGCAGGATGTCATCCAACATCGGTTCAGCAGAGGGACCATCGTCATCCAGCGACGGACCACCGTCCCCAGTAGAGTTGCATCTTCCTACCACCAGCTCTTCACCCAAGAAGTTACGAGACTCCACTGGATAAGGAACCTCCACTCCTGACATGGACTGGATGCGATCCCAGTTACCTGAATTTCAGAGATATTATTGGATTTTGGAAGAAAAAAAGGGCTTGCACCAATAGGATACATATTTTGTTCAGACGCTTCAATGGCCAGGATTAGCCCGGGATTTTGAACCATAAAACTCATATGGCACGATTTTTTTCGTACATCCATCCGTCCATTGTTAATTCGTTATGTACCTATAATATAATATTATTCAGTAAAATAATACAATTCGTTGAATAATTCTATCTTTTGAATCATTATACTTAAAAGTCTGAATACGATTATGTGAACAATGACAGAAAAATTTGACTTACCTAATAAATAGGCATACAGCGTAGAATTAGTGCGTACTTTGAAATACTGCAAAACACTTATTATTCTCTCTGTTGGCTCAAGGCGATGAATTAAACTCCACTTCTTAAACTGGAGACTCAAAGAAAATCTACTGACATTCAGCATATTAAATAATCTTGAATAGTTGTAGTTGGTGACTCCTGACTGGAACAGGGGTAGCACACTACCATCCCTTCTGTACGTGTTATGTTTCGTTAGATTTCTAAATCGTTCAGAAGTGCGATAGTAGTTCCTCTCGTATTCCGTTTTCATGTTCTGAATTTCGTAAACATCCCGAAATTCATTAGACCCTCGATGCAGTCGGCGACTGCGATGATTATTTCCGTCTTTGTAAATGAAATTTCCTTTGCACAATCCGAGGTTGTTGGTTTTGGGAACGTATTTACTTTGTGTATAGCTGACGACAATGTTTTGATCAAAACGAACTGAAGTAGCATTCAGTATTTCGTTGATGAAACCAAAATCTTTATTGGATCGTGCTGTGATGAGCCAGTCGTATGATGACGTGTCCATTTTTTGGTCATGTAACTGAAAATAATGTATTAATTAAACTAAGGTACTAAAATGACATGAGCATAAATAAAATCTCTCATTAAAACGACATACTGATATAACGTAGCCTCGATAAGAACTTTTTAAAATGTGTAGTAAAAACGCCTAAAAATATTTTTCATCTCTCAAAATTCCAACATTTTGAAAGCAAAATGAAACGCTTGGCTTTTATGAATTAATTCTAAAATAACGTTTCGTTCGTTTCGCAGCTATCCCGTTTTTTTCAAACCTAGTACACTAGTAAACAAACACAAAAGGCGTCTAATAAATAACTAAACGCATTAATTACCAATATCACCGAAGTAATTCAACTTACCTTATTGACGAGTTTTGTAAGGTTCGCAGTTGCGTTTCGTCTTAGATGCGGGGATAAGATGATAATTCCGAGATTAGCGTGTAAGCGAACATTCTGCAATGATTCTGAAGCAGTGGCAACTCCATTGATACTCAGACATTTCATCAGTCGAATGATAGCCCAGTGACAACCTGCAGAGAAAATAATTGACTCAAGTCAAAGGCATCATTAATATTATTAACAAGGACCGTAACTCCTCTTTCTGTAAACATTTGGGCCTACCCCAGAATTGGAGTCATCATCATCATCATCTCTATTGTATTGGTAGCAAATCTAGCCAGTCCCCAGCCAAAATTAAGTCTAAGTCTGCCGTGTGGTGTATGTTCGAACACAGGCGAGCTGATGTCCTGAAAATCAGCCACGTCGGTTCTCTCTTGTACATTCACAAAGCAACTAGATCATTTTAATTAGGACATCGTACGTAGTTTCAGTTCTTCATATTTCTATAACAATTTTCAACAGAATTGACATAAGTTTTTGTTTGTCAATCCAATACATTTTATCATCATCGTTACGCCCGATAGAGTGGCACTTACTGAGAGTTTCTGATTGAGTATTTGACTAAGTTTCACATCAAACGCGGGGAAAAAGTAAATATTTATGCTGGTGCGTCAAAGAAATTGTCTTTGGTCTGGTGGCTACATCTACTTTTAACATATATTATTATATACTTATATATTATGAAGTAATTGGATGTTTAAATAGACATCCTTATTATTTGCGTGTGATATTATATTTTTGTGTTATAGTTATAGTTATTTTAATCAATTTCCTTTTCTAGTTACCACGTTATTACACCACTGAATTTACGATGCATTGTATACATATAGCGTTACAAATAAAAAGCTGATCGGCTTAAGCCCTTGACATATGTAATGATTCTTAATAGCGATATAACATAGTTCATCGATGGCACATCGCCATACTGAGTGAAAGTACGTGACAAGGTATGTGCTGAGCAGATTTTGAACAGTGCTTCAGACACGTAGAGGGAACAAACGTGAGCGGCGCAGGCGCAGGCTGGCGCACGCAACACATCTCGTGCATTATACAGATATTAGTACGACCGGAGCACACGTGGTTCAATTGTGGTGCCAGGATTTTTTTAATGTTGTGAATTGCAGTGTAATTTATAAGCCGGAAAATATTTTTTGGTGAGTTTTGACAGCTTATTGTTGTTTTTCTGTTATTATGTTTATTACGGTGTCTTCTCATTCGTTTTGCAGTTAACATTTCAATTAAAATATTTTCATTTCATAAAAAATACCTGCGTAAGTACATTAATTAGTATGTAGCTGGTAAAATGTTTTTTTTTGGTTTATTTTTAATTAGGTATTCAAGACTGTACAAAAGTATAGTTTTTAATTATTTAATTTTTTAGATTTTAGGAAAGCTTACAGACTAATAACATTAAAATATAAACCTAAACTACTAATTACAAGCCTCCACAGATAATTTAACTTATAATAGGAATATATTATATTTTTACTATTAATAGTTTTCCGATCATTTTATGAAAGACTTAATAATTTAAAACCCTTTAATTACAGAACATTACAACAACATACAACACGACGTCAATACGACAACGTTAAAAAAAATGTTTCTTTTTTCGTTTTAAATAGTTTTTTTCTCCTACTTCTGCATATTTTTTAAATTAAACTATTGACCTAGAAAGTTTCGGTTTTGTTTTTGAGTATTGTTCTGTTACGTATAGCTTTGTAACATCACTTCAATGAAATTAAAATTCAGTAAAGAAATATCTTATATAAATATCTATAAAACGTTTTAGATTTCAATACATTACACAACTGGTTTATATCTTCCGTTAAAAGTGCCTTTTTACTGTAATACCAACACGTAAAAGAAAAATAAATACATGCCTTGATTTTACACAGATTTTCAATGTACACCTAGAGATACCTAGGCAACTTGTGATCTTTTTTTTTTATTTGTATTAATATGATTTCAAACACAATGTGAATTGTTTCCTGAATAAATGTAATTGAATTGAAATTGAACAAGAATCGCTAATAATTAATCCAAATAAAGACGGGATATAATAAAGCTTCCGAAAAAAAAGAACTTCCAACGATCGACGCGATTGGTGGTTGACTGTAATACTAGCTTGGTTTAAATGAATTACCGAAAAATTTATACAAAATTAACCGGCAAAAAATGTTGTATTTAACAAACAATCATGAGCTTATTAAAATTACAATTCTTAGAAAAATAATAAACTACATTTTCAAAAAAATCTCTCGAAAAAAATACTAAGTATGCGAAAAAAATACTAAGTTTGCGAAAAAAATACTGTTTGCTAAAAAAATACTAAGATTGCGAAAAAAATACAAAGTTTCCCAAAACATGGTCTGCTAAAATAATCGTTTTATTAGCCTCTACAACTTAGGATGGAAGAGCGAGCGAAGCGAGCTCGGGACTAGGGGCACCCCGACGTTAGGTTAGATTAGGTTACTTTAAACCCTGTAGACAGAATTAGAAACCCCGCGTAGCGTCGACTACGCCTTATTATATTTTGATATTGATCTTGACGTTGATTTTATTCCTGTTTTATTTATTGTATAGGTTAAATCGCAATTTAAGCTGCTGCAAAAATAATACATCAGCAAATGCTGAATTGATTTTCGGAATTTTCAGTATTTTATTCGGTCGTTTCTTTGTCCCTTCGCTTTCAGTTGTCACAAGATTAGTATTTAAAGCAGTACATTTCATGTTTTGAGTGAGCTCATTTTATTTTTCGTAGCTCTTATACTACCCAATAAAAACTATCTTCCTAACACCCTAAATTAACATGTTACATAATTTTATTACTTCATTACGATTATACATTAATTAAAAATTATCAATCCTTATGAAATAAGAGTGACACTGCAAATAACAGGCTTTATCAGCAACCTACAAACGTTGTGATCTCAAAGATTTGTACGTGCCGAATCTATTCGCTGTAAGGAAAACATACATTCCAACATTTTTGTTAACGAACTCATCATTTTATCAATGTACTCATTTTCTGAGATATCTGAAATTTACACCAAAAGACACAGTATAACATAAACTTTCGTACGTTCGGTTTCACGCCTTGACGGATTATGGCTGAACAAATTTAGAAAGTTTTGAAAACATGTATGTAGATCATGACCTGGCTTATGAAGAATACTGTCTGTACCGGTAACACGTCCCCATGGGAAAATTTTTGTCCTTCTTTGGCATTTACAACGTAAGATTTTCTTGTTCTGGCTGCTTTTGTCACATTATAATTATGTTCTTCTGCCATTCTCCCTTATCCAACCAGTCAGCTTATCATGTACTCCTTTTTTCATGCAAATTCAACGCTAATAATATTTTCTTTGTCTCCCTCTCCAGTCCCCATCCAATCCCATCAATAGTCTTTAAATATTTTGTACGTTATGTATTACCTAGGTAAAAATAATAAAATGCGTTTCAAATAAAAAACGATGCGGTTAGCAACAGGCACCAAATAAACAATTGGCCTATATAATTTACAAGAATTTAAGAAATAATCGGATTGTTACCATAGTATAAATAAATAGCTCACCATTCTTTGTATTTCCACCTACATATCTAATTTATTTTAAATAGTTAATTTTATTTTGATTTTTACTTGTTCTTATTCACCCTTTTAATAAATAGTACACAATTTATTAAATTATTCGTTTACAAAAACACAAATTATTCTATTTTATTCTGTTGATTTGAACTATGGTCTTTTTAAGCCATAGTTCAAAACGATAGTTTAGTTCATAATTAACATAATTCATAATTTAAAATGTCGCATGATATGAAATGTATTGTATTGTAATTTTGGTAATTTATTTATTTGGTTTTGTTTTGCAATTTAATACAGGGTACGTCAGGGGTACCTTTGAGACTTGAAATCTTATTCCAACCTCTGTACCACAATATTTTTGCAACAAACTTGATTTGATTTGATATGTGTTATCTACTAAGGTTTCACCGCAACGCTCTCCGTCTGTCTATTCGTTTGTCTGTGTAGGGCTGAATCATTTTACCCGCAATGATCCTATGAAGTTTATACGGAATACGCGTTAGGTATAATGGCCTCTACCATGGCATAGTTTCGTGGGTACGGAGTCTACCGACGGAAATTAGTAGTGTACGCAATTTCTACTCGCACCTGGCTGGCAAAATATTAGAACCAAGAATAAAAAAATCATTATGATGTTCTCTTTAGACAATAAAGAAATCATCTTTTCATGATGATTTAGTACTTTCACGGTAGAGTTAACTGAGTGACAATTATATTGTGATCACAGTCCAAAGAATTTTACAAAGGCGTGATTTCGTCAATCCTGCTAATGTTCTTACCTATACATATACATATGTAATTATCGTCATTTACCTAAATTATATTAAATATTTCATTGTTATATTCATGTATGTATGACATTCAATTGTATGCTAACAGTTACCTAAATACGATTTCAATAGAAAAAAAAACATCTGCAAAATATGAAAGCACCTAAGATCCAAACCCCGGTCTAGAATTTCATTCGACCGTCAAAGGGTCACCACGGTGTATAAAACATACAAACAATAAAAAAAAGCTGTTACACAGTTCACGAATATCTAACAGATAAATTCAATAATTACACATAATTATGAAAAACAGATATTTAATTAACAAAAGTTAACAAAATTAAATTAAACTTTAACTCTTATACATAACGGGTGTAAATAAACCCTTAACACACCCGAAAGGCACTTGTTCTCCCCGTCTTTGCGATCGTTTTTTTGTTCTAGACCTGGGAACCTTCTAGTTACGGAGATTTTGGAGGTCAAACTTCTAACTTTTTCACAATTTTTTTTTAAATACATTTTTTAATGTAAGATTTTTACTTTACACACCTCCATGACCCCCGTACTATTCATCCATCAGCACAATGCTTTGAGTGCTTTCCATCGAGTCTTACCTTAAAACGTGATTTTTCACCCCAAAAGAAAAAGTCGATTCCCAGCAATAATTTTTGCGTAAAGTTACTTAGGATGATATACAGAATGCTTGGTTGACGGCTATGTGAAGGGTCTGTTTACACCCTGTATACACAATAATTTATACTATAACACTTATATATAAATATACTACAATAATAATTATGAACAATTTTTAAAGCGAGTAAACGAATAAGCAATTTTAAATATAATTAAATAAATAAGAAATGAATAGATAGACTTACATATAAAATATTAATAGATTAAGTAAATGAATGGAAATATAAAATACTTAATAGAATAGAAAATAATTCAAACTTAACAACAAGGAGAAGTAATAAAGCGCTCCTTCTCCGTGCCCGACTGGGTCCATAATTATTTCTATTTTTTTATTTACCACCTTTAAGTGTACAGGTTAAAGCAATAAACGATTTGATTTGAAAACTTTTATGTTATTTTTTTTAATTCGTCAGTAAATATCATAAAGCAAGAAATAAATACTTCCGTACAAATGAAGTCCTAGCTACCCTTGATTTGGGTAGTCAGTGAACTTGACTCTCAAAAATAAATTGAAATTATTTATGAATCGCGTAAGGTAAACCGGAGCTTTTGAGGAACAACGCCTTGATTGGCGCGAACTTAACGATTCCGCTTGACTGAGCTCGCGCTGACCTACATAACATAAACTATAGGTATTTTTTACCTACAAATTGCAAGGGCCGTTGTTCATGTTTCATAATATTATTATTCATTGCATTACCAATCCGGTTGTGATCTTCGAAGTAAAGGTGTACATACGTTTGGTCGCGTGAGTATCTTACAAATTCGTAGTGGCCTTTAATCTCGTGTGCAGATGTGCTGATATTTATCAAATACTTTGGTAATTTAAGTCTACTTTAAAATGTTTTATGCAATGAGGATATTAAAATAAAAAAAACGAATTCTAACCTGAATTTAATTGACCAAAGATTAGAATGATTGTACGAATGGAGTTAGCTCGCGCTCCATCACGTGATAGAGTTTTACATCACTTTCATTATATAATATTATCTGGAGTAGATTTTCAGAATAAGCCTTTCTTAGGGAGTGCAACCGACTATACATAAGAAACATCATTCTATTTTTACGATTTGTATTGTTCAATGGTAGAAGCTCTGCGTTGTTAGTCAGTCATAGTACCTACTTCCTCCATCAATTAGGTGCCACGTTGCGTGGGCGTAGTGGCTACGAAGCAATTCCGCGTTTGCGTAGTGGCTACATCGCGTTGGCGTAGCGGTTATGCGCTACGTCATCATGGCGGCTACTATTTAGTTTTAGATCAAGATCCATGAACCAACATTTTTCTAGAGTACTAAATTCAACTTGAATGAAGTTTCTGTGTATAATGTTAACGTCATCATTACCTGCATGTTTGATATATTAATCAGCAAGCAGATCCGACCCTAAAATCACTGATTCATGTGAAAAACCGGCCTACGGCCTGTGCGGTAGGCACAGTTGTAAAGTAAATCAAATTTCCGTCAAGGTTCTGCCAAACCGATACGGGAAATGTCGGACGCGAGTTCGGTTTCTGCAAGCCGGTCTACAATTCCCATTAACCTTGCGTTTATCCGTACCTAGGAAAATAAGTATCGTATTCCACTACATACCTTGCTCAAGGTCTGGAGTGTAGATAACAGCCTGGTGCCACCCGCGCCACACTGCATACTCCAACACAAAGGGAAGCGGCGCAAGCGCAGCCTCCGGGCAGTAAGCGGTCACGGACAGCCCTTGCGCCAACATAAGGTAGGAAATCACGTAATGAAATTTCATCTTGGTCCGAAATGGAGGTGTTGATGTTTCTTAAATCATAATTAATAGTGTTTTAAGCCCGTCTTCACGGTGAAACCTAAATGTTAAAGCCAACCGTTAGATTTTCAAAGGTCAGCTCTGCGAAGAAAGTATAAAATACACATACTCAGTTAGGTAGCGTCAAATGTTAGTTAAAACAGCCATTTGTATCCATTCGGAATTCCAATAGTAGGATTTGAAGTCTACTTTTGCCTCAGTTGTATTTTTTCGAAATAATTTTTTCTATTTCTTCATGCGTTGATTATGACATTATTGTTTTCTTTAAATGCCCGAAAAAACTATGTTAAAATTTTAATTAAAATAATTTCCACTGTATTGCGTAAATGATCGTACTAACACGAATTTTATTAGCTACACCAGCCAGCCACCGAAACTAGAGAAAACCCATACGACCGTAAAACACAAAATAGAGTCCGATAATAATCCATTTTATAGAATACCAAGTAATAGCCTGTAAGAAAGACATCAATCAATTAATTGAATCAGTCCTTACTAATACAATCACAATTAATATAGAAGTGAGTTTGTTTGTTTATTTGTTTGTCACGACTTCATGTGCCTTAACATGTCAGCACATTATGACATATGGCATTATGTCATTGAACATGATAATATGGCATTTTATCCCAGTTGTAAAATAATTTACGAAAATCCATGCGAGCGAGGTGGCAAGCATAAGCTAGTCAATCACAAAGACCTCATGAAGTGATTGATGTGTTTCTTCTACATTGTTCTGTTCGAGTCATTCATTTTCTGACATACACGAAACTTCGGAGACCGTTCGAAACCTTTGATAAATGGGTTATTTAATGATATGAATTTGAAAACATTTTGTACATTTATTTTTATCTCTGTCTTTGGTTTAATATACTGGGTAAATTGTTTATCATTTATGACTGTTGGTATTTTTCATAACTAATTAAAATCCTTGCACTGTATTAATAAAGCCATAAATGCACACAAGGCCCTTTCCTCGGTCACGGTACACGAACCAATTTCCGGAAGTGGAGAGAGAATTTTGTATTATATTATACAAAATTCTCTCCGTTGAATGCGAATTAAGACATCAATGACGCCAAAAACAAGGTGATATTGATCATTGTACTTATTTATTAACTATACTACCTACATTACTCACGGACTTATCTTGAAATTTCGAATAAAATAACCAGCTGTTCCCTACAGCGAGTTATACAGATTGTTTTGGAATGCTTAGCTGATTTTTTTGACGTTTTGGGGGTCGGTCCCTTAGTTGATGACTACAATGACCCCTTTTCATGTTTTGAGTTATGGTTATTGAGTATTTGACAATATTTCGCTTAATATTGAGTCCATTTTTAGACACTCTAACAATTTTAGAAAAGGGGTGGCTATTATGACGGGGTCTATCTTTCTCGATTCTGACAAAATTCCAAGAAAATAATCTTCACATTTATATTCAGCGAACCTTTATTATGACGCTTTGGATAACCATTTGCTGTAGGTCAAAGAATCCTTGATCGCACGCAGTAACAAAATTGCAATAACCCTTTAGCCCTTCTAAAAAATGATTGCTTTTGAGTTACTGGGTTGAGTATCTGACGTGTACCCATGCTACCCGATAAACCCCCGTACCTACTAAAAACGTAATCAAATTATACGGGTCTCTCTAACCTGTTTGCAGATCATAATGTCCTGAGTGTTACTTTGACCTACATACATTATACTGAAGCCTGTTCCTGGTTGTAGGTAGAAATTGCTGAACGCA
Source organism: Noctua comes (assembly GCA_963082995.1). Taxonomy (NCBI): domain Eukaryota; kingdom Metazoa; phylum Arthropoda; class Insecta; order Lepidoptera; family Noctuidae; genus Noctua; species Noctua comes. The sequence continues at coordinate 7,300,374 of OY720277.1, forward strand.
TCGTGCTGTTCTTCTTATCTCTTGCATTTACTGCGATCGCATTATTTTCGTTAAATGTAATGTAGGTGAGGTTATCTGTGATAGGTACAGATCTCTGTGGATAGGCATGCGCTTTTGGAATCATCGTCTATCTTCAGAAATACGAACGCTCAAGAGTAAAATTAAATAGAATGTTACAGTCATGGAAATACTGCCTATTTTGCAATATAAAGATTACAAAATTATGAGACGTTCGTGCTATTTCGGAAACACGTGGATTACCGAAGCACAAACCTTTTCTGGGTTAAAACCGCGTTAAATCTCAGAGGATTACGATAAGTCAGACTCTCAGGGTGTAAGTAATCCGTAGGTACATGATGTAAGTATACAGTAGAGTTAGCAAATACAGAAACACTCTGTAGATAGGTACCTACCTAGTAATTTTTTCTTAATAACGAAAATTATTTCACAAACTGAAAGAATTAATCGGGATCATTGAAACCATTACCTACCCATTGTAGCACCTGTACCCACGTGTTATAATTTAACTTTAAATATTATAAATGAGAATAATTGCACTCGAATACTTCATATTACCTAGAATACCTATATATGTAATATGTATGCAGACAACACAGAGCATAATAGGTTGCGATGACAATGTATCTCTAAGATGCGCTTAATAGATGTGAAAGGTCAGCCATATTAATATCATATTTTTTTAAATTAAATTTTAATTACCTATAATATCGGGCTCTGTGGCACATTTTCATTAATTCTGTATCTCTATATAAATGGAGTAATCCATTATTTGTTTCAGTAAGCAATAATGGCTCCAATAACGTTTACGGAGACCGAACTGGAGCAGCCACTCCATACAACCGATTACGTAGAGTACAAGCTTCATCACCCAGCCAAAGAGACCAGCGACACCAGAGCCAATTCCAAATTGTACCAGACCAGCATTTACGACCAGCTGCTAAGTCCAAATGACTCGAAGTTCCTCGTGCCATTACGAAAATGGGAGAGAAGCATGGGATTCGTAACTCCGATCAGATGGTTCAACACTATAATAATTGCAGTGTACCATCTTGCAAGTGTCATATGGCTGATCTACTTCTTGTTTATCTGCAGTAGGCCATTAAAATGGCAGACCTTCCTATTTGGTAAGTGAAATTACTATTATAGGTACTACTACTACGTCATTCAATACTGATTTTGTATCAGTATCATACCAACTCGGTTATTTTAGAAAATAGAATAAAATATGTGTAAATAAAAAAATATTTGTGTTTTGCTCTTGATAACGAGTCTCTCAATAATTTCTACAATAAATGGTTAAAGAGGAAATGGACATAATTACTTAGCGTGATATTATGGTAGAGTTAATTCTCTCAAATTAATATAGTTCTTGCCCGTCACTGTTTAGTACGGAGTCCGGAAGTTTACAGCGCCTGAGCAAAGTATCCTCCTTAAATACGAACTTAAAGCCAGTCGGATAGATAACATCAAACCTGCCAACCGGTTGTACACTGTTTTATAGATAACAGCTTTATAGAATTTCGTTTCATATAAAATGTATCACATACAGGGTGTAAACAGACTCTTCACATAACCGTCAACCAAGCATTCTGTACATCAAACTAAGTAACTTTACGCAAAAATTATTGCTGGGAATCGACTTTTTTTTTTGGGTGAAAAATCACGTTTTAAGGTAAGACTCGATGGAAAGCACTCAAAGCATTGTGCTGATGGATGAATTGAATAGTACGGGGGTCACAGAGGTGTGTAAAGTAAAAATCTTACATTAAAACAATGTATTTAAAAAAAAACTTGTGAAAAAATTGGAACTTTGACCCCCACTATATCCGTAACTAGAAGGTTCCCAGGTATGGACTAGAACAAAAAAATGATCGCAAAGACGGGGAGAACAAGTGCCTTTCGGATGTATTAAGGGTCTATTTACACCCTATAATATCATTTCATAGAATAATCAAAACGCAGAATACTTACTTCGAATAATTTTAAATAAAAATATTTGCTTACTGAATTAGAAGTAGGTAAGCGAAATGTTTTGTATAATCTTTTACTTTTAACAGCGATCATACTTAACTCAAATACCTAAGATTATTCTTAGTCTATTCTTCTCATTCGACACCAGAAAGAGATAGGCAGTCTGTTACATAAATAGAATTTACTCTTTAGATGTGCGTTAATGCGCTTCATAAATTATGAACGGTACTTAATGTTCCAGGATATTTCACCGGCCAGGTTGCTGGGTTCGGGGTGACGGGAGGAGTACATCGGTTGTGGTCTCACCGCTCCTACAAAGCTAAACTGCCCCTACAATGGATTCTAATTATATGCTATTCGGTGGCTGGTCAGGTAGTATCCCTATATATCATGCACTTGAATCCTGAACCAACTCTTTATTGCACTCTTTTGTAGCCATCCCTCTCTGTTAGATGCAAATTGCAGTGGTTAGTTTTGCATGGTAACTAGCAGTAGCGAAGGGTCAATTTTTTTAAGAGGTAAGCCGGAGTAGATTCCTTTAATTTGATTTTATTATTTGTCTATGGAATACTGATTGTGCCCGTTTTCAAAGGGAAGCCGGTAGGAATCGAGTTGTATGGTACCTTCGCCACTGGTAACTAGGCAAATTAACAACAAGATCCATACCTAGTGTTGCAAATCAGTGAAAGTCGCTACTTATATTTGTTTTGAACAAAATTACATTCTCACATCACACTTACCAACACTTAGCACATATTCTTTTAGAAACTGTGATGACATGAAAAAATATTTCGCAAGTATATGACACCTTCACTTGTTTTGATTTGATTATGTACATTGACGGTAAAAATACATCTGCTTTCTGGTAAGGTAATTTATTACGTATCATTTGTGAACAGAACACCATTTTCGAATGGGTTCGGGACCATCGCGTGCACCACAAATACTCCGAAACGAAAGCGGACCCCCACGACGCCAACCGCGGGTTCTTCTTCTCACATGTTGGCTGGCTGATGATGAAGAAGCACCCTGACGTGTTAAAGCAAGGCGTCAAGATCGACATGAGCGACATCGTCAACGATCCCCTAATTCAGTTTCATACCAGGTAGGTACCTACATACCTAGTCTTTTCTCAATCCGTTGCCCAAAATTTTAAACAAAATATTTCTTCCTTTATATTTTGCAGTTCCAGTTATTTTAAGGTTTCATGTAACTACCTAACTTCTAATCTACCTACTTACATTTCCATCATTCCTGAATATAGAAGCTATTTTTTTTTTTGTACTTCCGTTAAGAAATGTGAAGCGATAAATGTAATGTGTGTGTGTGTGTGTGCGCAATATGTACATAAATTACTAATTAAAATACTGTTAAATTATAATAATGTACCATCTAGGTAGTAAATAGTTACTACCTAGATTGTACATAATTATCATTTAACAGTATTAACAGCTATTGCCGTGAATACTGTCAATATTCCTTCACTGCAGAGGTACCCTAAGACTAGTCACAAGAAAAAATGCACTAAATGCTTGCTTTTGGATTTTTAGGACAATTAATTGATCACTATGTACCCAAATTAAGACTAACCTTCGTGTGGGTATTGTAAAAAACTTGACGTGATAAAATATTAAATTTTGACATTTATTTTAGTGTAATCTTTGGAGCAAAGAAAAAATAAATATTTATAAACTAGTGTAATTAAAGCTGTTTTCTAAGAGAAAATACAATAGGTACGCGAACGGAAAGAACGGACATTATTATCAGCTATTCTGGGATAGATAATAATGAAGCGCCTTTGTTGTAGAGAAAATTCTAACGTAGCTTGTGTAGCTATTTCGAACACATTTTAAAATGTTCTCTTTATACAATAAAAGTACTAAAGAAATTATAAAAACTTGATCCAGTAGGAATTTAAAAGGAACCTACTTTACGGAACCTAGTTAATCATCTTACATATCTGTTGCATGAAATTTTCAGGTACTTCACGTTATTCAAGATGGCGTTCTGCTGGGTTATCCCGGGTATAATCCCTGCCCTGTGCTGGAACGAAAGCTGGATGACCTCCATCATGTCTCAGGCCGTGCTGAGATACGTGCTAAGCCTCAATTTCACCTGGTCGGTCAACAGCTTCGCGCATTTGTGGGGCAACAAGCCTTATGACAAGTAAGTTTCCTTTCATCAGTTTCCTGGGTACCACAGCAGGGCAAAGACCTTTCTCTTATTTCAATTCTTACAGCTCGCTATGCTCTTTACCAGTATAGTGAGCGTGTCGTAATTTTTTCATAAACTTTGGAAAAATCTCAATGTAGTATAAATTGACATATCTCCGAAACTATAAAACTTTAGCTAGGGAAAGTAAGGTTCAATAATTATTATTATTAAATGACCTCCTCTATATGCGAACTTGCTTTGGCGGGTCCAGATCCAGTCACCCTGTATAAAAGATATTACTTTGAAAAATAAACATAGAGAATAACATTTTGAAATAATTAAAACATTCGTCTTCTACGTTTCGTGACTAATTATGAAAATAGAGGGGGCGGCCAAAATCACAGTCGACCCCAGGCGGCAAAAACCCACGCTACGCCACTGCTCTCACTACAAAGAATAAAATTGTGCCAAACTAATCACAAACTCATAATTTCAGGAACATAATGCCAGTTGAAAATTGGGGAGTTTCAATAGTGGCCATGGGCGAAGGCTGGCACAACTACCACCACACCTTCCCCTGGGACTACAAGGCAGCCGAATTAGGAATACCCCTCAACATGACCACGACATTGTTAAATTATTTCGCGAGTATAGGATGGGCCTACGACATGAAGCAAGCTTCGCCATCCCTCGTCAGGTCGGTGGCCAAGGCCCGGGGTGAACTACGCGATGAAGATGACTAAACTAGCTGATGGATGCACTCATTTATTATTATAGTTGTACAAGGATCTTAATCTTTTAGCAAAGGGCCGAAATCGGAATTAAATCTGCCATCTTATTTTCTCTAAATTTTAACAAATGTTTATCAAAAACGCCCCCTTTCAATAACATTCAAGCGCCTTGTACTGCTTTACATAGGTCAATTTAGGTGGCATGGTCCAACTTGATGCTAAGCCTCGGTATGTAAAATACCCGCATGTAACATCAATTTGTAAGTAGTATTTAAAATGGTAGGTAGAGGTACCCATTGGTACCTTAAATTGTATAGAGTAGAATAAGGGCAAACGTGATCTTAGGTTTTAGTTATTGATTAATGTGTTTTGGGGTTTTTGTACTGTTATATTAATATGGAATATAGTTAATACTTTATTCCCATGTTTTCACTGTGGGAATTGAAGTACATTATTACACGTATCTTAGCATTTAGAGGGAAGGAGTAGTACCTACGGTTAGAGGAGGAAAACCACTGTTTAAGGTTCGGTGATCCCAGGACATTTTCCTATAGGTATTAAGGAAGTAAAAATAGATAATAATAAAGAATTCCTATTTAATTAGTCGGTGTAGCTTAGCGCTATTTTTCAAGGGCAGCTGAATATTTGCAATCTTAGGCTCCTTACATCGATTTTTTTTAATATATAAGACCTCTGACTGTTCCCAGTCATGAGAAAAGCTCTATAAGATATTAACTACATTTAGATTTCCAAAAAATCCTTGTGACTCCTTATAGTTGTAATGATGAAAGCGAGAGTGGATCAAGCGAATGGTATCAAATTACAAGTAAAACTTATGAAGAAACATTGACTATTAATTTTAGTAGTCTTACTAAAGAATACATAGTAATGACTTAAAAGACGTTTGCAGTACACCACCGCAATTTATAAATAAAGAAATGTATGGAAAAGTATCCTGTTCGCGCGAAGCAGCATGGACTCTACACACCAACGTGCGATGCCGGCTGTCAATGACTTGAAGCCGCCAACCATTCCGCCGACAGCAAAGTTGCTAACACAGTCATGTCGGCGGATCGACAACTTTGGTGTGTAGAATCGTTTAAGCGACAGCATACAACCGGCTTAGGGCTCATTTACGGAGACGCGGTGCGTAGCGCGTCGCGTGCGGCGTGGCGTCTCGCTGCGCGTTTACGGAGGTGCGTGCAGCGGCCCGAGTTATTACACGCGCAAAGAGATGCGTATGCCAATGTACGATGCTGTTTACAGAGTCGTCTCTGTAAATGAGCCTTTAGATGGAAATTCGTGGGGGTGGAAATTGGTGGGTGCGGCAAGTAACTGGTAGTAAACATGACTGTGGATCTCAGTCAGTGACTCATAGCCCAAAACCCAATTTCCAATATTTTTCTTATAAAATAAATTCCTTTCCTCAAGCTTATTGTATTGCATAAATCCAGTCTCATATTGATTGTCATTAATGATGACTCTAAGTATATGGAAACTTGTATCTTGTATTATAAGACTTATTGATAATAAGATAAATTATTACATAAGTATACATTCGAAAATAATACTTGTTGTTTTATTCAAAGATATACATGACGCTCAACTATGCTCAAGCAGTTATCAAACGACCATTTAAATTAACACAACAATTAGAATCCAGCAGCCATACATAACGTTATTATTATATAACAAGTTTTCAGAGGATGCTTTATATTAAGTAGAAAAACAATATCCACTCGCAAGTTCAGGTAGCTGAAATGAGTAGCTCAACTTGCACATATAGGTGTACATTTACTCAGTTGTCTCGTACCACACGTGTCTTTTTGGCGTACAATAGACACTAACAGTTTTAGTTTGTTTGCTGACAAGCAGTGAACTTGCACCTCCCAAGTTTTAATTGCACAACTTTGCTTGAATATACTGGGATATTCTACTGCGAGCATCAACTTACGCAGTACAGCTTGCTAGAGGGCAATGCACATAAGGACTAAATAAAATCACAATATTCAGCACCAACACTAAAGTAACAAAACAATTTTAAAAGGAAAACAGAACAATCATTTCTCCTCTGCTTCTATACTAAACTTAAAGTGAGAGCCTGTTTATGACAAGAACATGATTGTTGTTAAGATACAAATTTATAACAAGCTACAATAGAATTTGAAAAAATTTGAGAACACAACAAAATAAAACACAAATACATAATAAAGTGGCAGGTCCCATTCTTCGAACACTGCCTAGAATGTAGAAAGTAGAATCATTTCAAACAAGTTTATGTTCATGCTGTGACTAAAAGCATTAAAATATTTAAGACATATAATAACTCGCTATGATAAAAACTCCCTTCACGCGACATCCACCACAGAATGTGGATTTCATGAGACTCAACTAACCAGTCATCAGTATTGAATGGCTCTCTACAATAGTAGAATGTATTTAAAATCAAATTTCATGATTACAATGCTATGAGCTTACATTATTTATACAAAACCTATCCTTCTATAATTTCGTAAATAAAACATTGACTGTGTTTAATGACATCAATTTACACATTTAAATCCAATACATTTGGATCATACAAATAGACATCTCACGAAACGAAAGCACCTTAAAAATGATCCTTTTTTAAAAGACACAAATATTAGAATGTTTTTTCATATTTTCCAAAGAGTAGGTACCAACGTTCAAGGATAGGTAGTGCTTCAGTCTTCAATCAAAGTAAACAGGTCTTTCTTAGGCTTTACAGGAATCACTGCAGATACAACTTCTAATTTATCTGTACTCATTTTGGCTTCCTTCACAGGTCTATTATTGTCATCCTTAGATGGTTTCCTTTTTAAGCTCAATACTTTATTAGTGTAGATGCCATCACTGCCATTGTGATCACTAGCCGACACCTTTCTCTTCTTAGTTTTAGTGATGACAAAGTCTAGGTCAGAAGAATCATCATCAAAGTCAGCATAGACGGGTACAGACCGGCCACTTCTGGTCGACCTTACTGGTTGTACTCTTGTAGTCTCTTCAACAATCTGCAGCGGTGGGGGCCAGGCGGCAAAGTTAGCAGACTGTCTGGCCTGATGGTAGCTATTCAGCGACATAAGTTTTATATAAACAGCTAGACTGCGAGCTTTTTCAGATGGTGTTATTGTTGTGGGTAGTAAGCTCCATGGCAAACGTCTGTCTCTTACATTAAGGTACCTTCTTTTCATTGGTTTTTTGGGTGTGGTACTACTGGTACTAGATTGATTATTTTCAATCTGAAACAGAAAAATGATTATTGTTACAGTTAAATGAAAATAAAACAAAGTATTTTAAAGAAACTATAATGCATTTTCCACATATTCACACTGCCTGCTAGGACAGAGTACAGCTAGCAGAATTGGGATAAAGCAGCTGAAATGTAAAAGAATAAATTAAAGCTTTATTAATTGAGCATAGGTACATCAATAGAGTGCTGGACTATCCAGCAGCCTGAGTGTGTGAATTATACAGTAACCTAACTCACACTATCATTTTCTCCGTCACGAGCAACTTCTTCTAGCTTTTCCGACGATTTTGAATTCTTCAAAGCTTTCAGAAGATCACTCATTTCTTCCTTGCTCAGATTCTCTTCATCAAATCCAAATTCTAAGAAAATGAAATGAGTGGGTAAAGTATACATTATTACAGAATGGTAACATCACCAGGATTGCTGAAAAATTCAACAAGTCGAGTGCCAGTTCTCAGCAGACAAACAAAATTAAAACTATTATGAGGAGATAAAATGAAATCAAAGGAAGCTAGTTTAGATAACGCTAGACAATAAATACAATATATCCTGTTCTCTTTATATATCGTTTAGGAGTACGTAAAAAATATTTTATAAATACCGATCAATTCATTCTTCATCAGCTTCATTTCTGAATCGCAACTATCGTCAGAAGATAGTGAGGGCTCCATTTTTGACTCTGTCTACTTCGGACAGCAATGCAATTTTACTTAATCTACATTACAATTTGGTGTATATAAATTGAACAGCGAGAAATATATAAAGATAAAAACATTGAAAGTTGATAAACACAACTCCAATCAAATTGTCTTCCTATTTACAAACTGTCAAATCCATTATATCCATATTGACAAAATGATTTGACGTTGGTTTTCCGAATGTTGGCAATAGCTGGCGATGAATTGAATCCTATGAAAAGACCGGTAAAATCGTATTGCAGCGATGTGTTAAGCCGCGTCCCCACTAGGGCCGCGCGGCTCCGTGAGGCCGAGCCGCGCGGCCGAGCCTCGTGAGTGAGGCTTGAGCCAAGAGGCCTAACAGGGCCGCACGGCCGGCCTCGCGTAACCCGACGGTTGTCGGTCTACTTCAAAGAAAACCGCGCGGCTCTGGGTAGTGGGGACGGGCCGCGCAGCCTGTTAGTGCACTAGAAACGCCAAAAACGTCGTCGCCGTGGTTTATTTCTTATTTGCGCAGCGGTGCTTATTACTATGAATGCTGCTGAAGCTAAAAGCACGTCCTCTTCTTCGCACATCTCAAAAGAAACTGCCGGTTATATCTCTGTATAGTCTGTGGCATCTGCGCAAGGTGGGCTGCGCGGCTCTTTAATGTGGACGCGTTGCAAAAAAACACAAAAGCCTCGCGAGGCCGAGCCGTGCGGCCCAAAAAGCCGCGCGGCTCGTAGTGGGGACGCTGCTTTATGTATGCCTCTATGGTTATGCCGGCTCCAAACGCACGCTGGTCAAACCTCAACAGACCTGAATTTGTGATAATTCTAATGTTGTTCAACTTGTGACGGGCTTCTTACCAGCGTTACTGCCGAATCGATCCACGCCATCAATACACACACGATAATATTTTGAATGTTTTTTCAAGAATAAACCGGTTATCCATATATTATTTTTAGGTGATTCTGGTCCAACCCTAAATTGTTTGTGGTATCAACATTTTTTTGATTTTTTTTACACTGTGTGACAGTGTACTGTCTGTAGTGGTCTGTGCAAGTACTGTAAATGTAATGCAATGCATGTTGCGTTATTTTTCTTGTTGATTTTATTTATTTATTAATAACATAAACTCAAACAATGTTAAGAACCTCTTAGGAGGATGTGAAGTGAATTCAAATTTATTGTGGAAGAGGGTTTATGCTCTCACACCAGTTACAACAAAATGGAAGAGGAGATAAGATGTTTTGTTTGTAAAGAATTCTACAGGGAACCAGTATTACTACCTTGCGGGCATGCACTTTGTAGAGTTTGTGCAGTAAATTTACAGACTCATATACACGAAGGAGATAACTCTGCAGCGTCGAACGATTATCAAGAAGCGGACAAAGCCTCAGTGTCTAGCGAAACTGACAGTGGAGTAGTATGTGGATCAAGGCCTAATAGTTACGCAGGAACCCCGGCTGCGCCCGCGTATTCGAGCGCAGCGTTTACATTAACATGCCCATCCTGCAGTAAGTTAGTTTACTTGGACGATAATGGAGCAGAGGGACTTCCACCGTTTCGCGTTATGCGAACTATTGTTGAGCGGTTCGGTGGGGTCACGGGTGCTCCGCCCGCCGAGGAGGCCTGTCAGATGTGCGAGGGGGACCGGCGCGCTGCGGTGGTGCGGTGTGAGCAGTGCTCGGTGCGGTATTGCGCGGGCTGCCGCGACGCCTGGCACCCCACGCGCGGCCCGCTGGCGCAGCACGAGCTCCGGCCACTGGGCACCACGTGCGCCGACCACGGTTCGCCCCCCGTCCTCTACTGCAATGCTTGCTTAGTACCTATCTGTCAGCGCTGTCTTGCTGAAAGACACACAACACATGAAACACAGGCATTGTCCGTTGCTGCCAGAGCCCATAAGGTAATATAAAACTGACTTGGATGTTTTAATATTTTGAACTTAATTTTGCATGGAAAGGATGATCAACCAGATCCTGCTTGACTCTATCACATTATGGAACCATAGCTGACGCTATCAGATCTGCCTCTACTTTCTGCTACCATACATTATTTCATTTTTATTAGAGGGATTTAGATTAAACTAGTTTTTTGAATTATTGGCACATATTCAACATTGTTTAACTATTTTTATTTCAGACTGAACTATCACAATCATTGCAACATCTATCTGAACAAGCCAAAGCCATGACAGAATATATACAGTTAGTAAAAGGAACAGGTGATAAAATAAATGTAAGTACTTTGATATTGAGACCACTACTTGTAATGTGTTACCTTACAACTAAGATTAAGAACAAAATTGGATGTGTTTTCTTGTAACAAAGAAAGACAATATTGTACTGCAGTAAAAATTGAGTTTTGTTTATCTTTTGAAGTATTTATCTCTACAAAATGCTACTGTTTTCAGAGAATTTACTTAACTTTCATCTCACTTTTTTATAGGAATCTTATGAAGAGTTGGAAAAACAAATAGACCACGCTTGTTTGGAAGTAACCCGTGCCATAGAGAGGAGACGAGATGAGCTCATACGTGCAGCTCGGAACACTCGGTCCCAAGCCATAACCAACATGCGATCCCTTACATCACATGCTGCTCAAAAACTGCGAGAAGCAACGGCTTTACTACACTTCTCCATTGAAGCTCTTAAAGAATCAGACCATGCAGCTTTTCTACAGGTAAGAAGTTTTTTAACTGTAAATATGTAATGGTGGTTTTGGTAGCTCCTTCAAATGTCTAAGCAACTGATACCACACAAATTAGAAGATCATTCCTTTATGACATCATTATAATTTTTATTCTACATAATATTAGAAGTAGTACCAAGTAGACCTAACATCTTATTATTATTTTTTTATATCTATACATATAAATTACATTTTTAAATATTTAAATCTCATAAAATATATTTAAAAAACATTTATAAATATAAAAAATAGTAGCCCACTGATATCGGGAACAGAGTCCAAGCTACCGTTGGTCAGGACTCCCAGAGAGAGGAACCTCTTAACAATACAAGCTATGTCCAGGAATGCAGCTTTCTGAATCAAGCCCTTGATCTAGCTGCCTAACGAAAGCCTCCTCAGGTATTGATTGAGGCTCCTGGCAATTAAAGCCATGGGCTGATACGACTATCGCCGCAATGATCGCTGAGTCCACATCCCACATGTCGCCAACCTCGCGAGCCAAGTCAATATACTTTATTTGCTTATCTTTCTCAGCTTTCACTCATATTGATGTACAGGATGCTTGGTTGACGGCTTTGTGATGTGTCGTTTTACACCTTGTATGTGGTTGTGGTGGCACGTGATCGACTCAGATCGCCGATTCGCCTCGATAAGTGTGGTCACTTATTATGCTTTACACAGAAAATTTACATCTAGTTCATTTATATCATCAACTAACATGGATAACTCATCAATTACGATGAGGCCTATTAATGTCTAACACTGTAACATAGCAGATAAGCTTTATCAGTGTGCCAATACATAATGTAATACTGTTTGCTGACTGATACCGGCACACATTAGAATGAGGTCAGTCTAATAATGTTGAATTGATATGCTTGTCAATATTTGAAGATATTTGAGAAATCAGTCAGTGTGCCAAAAAACACATTGGTTGGCTTACCAATAAACAAACAACAAAAATATGCTAAATGGATTATACTTGTGGTTTAATCATAATTAATAGTGAAAACTTACACAGTGCAAAAATTATTACTGGGACACGACTTTTTTTTTCGGTTTTCACGGTTTACGGTAGCGCTCCATGTAACACACTCAAAACATTGTGCTAATGTATGCATTAGAATAGGACATGGCCATGGAAGGTTTTTAAACTACTGCTATAAAATTTGAAACTTTGACCTTCAATATATCCGTAACCAAAGTTCCCGGATATGATCCAGGGTGTTTTTACACCCGTTATACATAGTTCGGCGTAAGAAAACGAAGCCATTGACATTTTTTTCGCTTTTATTGCTCGAACATAAAGCTTCTCTGAATGGCTCATCTCGATTATGCGTCGATAGGTCACTCCCCAAGTCACAAAAGAAAAGCAATTTCTAAGTACTGATAAGATGTATTTTGTTATCCCAGGTGTGTCATATCCATGAATAAAGCTTTATATCTAAGAAATTATGTAAACAAATCTGCACCTGCACTCTAGACTAGACAGTTCTAAACAAAAGATAATATTATGTTTTACTTAAGGGGCACGCCCCATACTGGGGTATGAAGTCCCATTATAAATTATTCATTGTATTCTTCGACTAATTAGTTACGCAATGTATTCAATGCGCGCAAGTGGTATGTTGTACCTTATAATTTTATTAGTAGTCCTTGTAATAAATGATTATTTTTTCAGGTGGGGAACATACTGTCGGCGCGAGCGCAGGAGACCGCGACTAATCTGTGCTCGTCTCTGGACTCCCCTCCCGCTGCCCCCGCACTCACCCTAGACGTCGACCCGGTGCTACGAACGGTCAGGAGTATGAACTTCGTGGAATGCATACGTAAGTTTATCAGCTAAAGGTAACAATGCCACCTATATTTAAAACATCTTTGGTTTTAACACTAAATTGTCTTTCCCAATTTCTTTTGCGTACATTGGAAATACAGCTGCGGAATGCCTAATGAAGTCGTCAGGTAAGTAAAGAATCTTTATTTCAATTTGCAATCATTTTATGTACATTTGGTTTGAAAACTTACTGCGCATAACGTATAACACGAGATCAACTGAAGTAACTAATTTTTGTTTTAATAGATATACAAATGCATAGATCTATGCAAACCGAACCGAAGGCCGACCCACATAAGTAAATAACATAACATCACTCCTGTAATATTCGAAGCGTAAGGTAGAGGTGTACCTACAAATTTCGCCAGTTAGTTTGAATTTCATATTATGGGGGGCGAGCCTATTGTCATTAACCAGGCATAAATCAATTCTAGGACTCAATAATACTTTACCCGGCCTGGAAATCGAATTCAAGAACTTCATGGCCAGCCTTTTTATGGTATAAAGAAATCCTCATGTACACCCTGCGTCTGGGGAGAACGGAAGGCTATTTCGGACTCTTACCGTCTAAAGCCTCACTGGTCTTCTCTCTCTGGCCCTCGACTTATGGTACCTGGGTACCATAAGTCGAGGGCCCGAGAGACCGGTACAAGTATTCTTGGTTCGCGCACCCGCTCAACCTAAGGCCGAGTTAGGTTTAAATGTTCTGATGTTACCACAGCACCGGGAGCCCCGGAGATGGCCGTGGAGGCGTGTGCAGCGCGCGGCTGCTCGTGCACGCTGGCGTGGCGCGCGCCTGCGCAGCCGCACGCCGTTCGCGGGTACGTGCTCGAGCTGGACGACGGGCTGGGCGGACCTTTTCGGGTAAGCGAGTTTCAATCATTCCTACCGGTTTTACACCCAGACTTGTCATGGATTTTGGTTCTGTTACTACCGTCCCTGCTTATTAGGACTCCAACACACATGCAGGTGGCCCTACCGGATTTTTGCTCTGCGGCGCATAACGTAGAAGCATTATGTGTCGGCGGCGTAAGAGCATTTGTGCCGATGGTTACAACTTACAACGTGCAAAACTCATCTGCCTAGCCTTTTTCTCAGCTATGTTGGGGTCGGCTTTCAGTCTAACCAAATGCACCTGAATATCAGTGTTTTACACGGAGTGACTGCCTATCTGACCTCCACAACCCAGTTAAACACGATATCCCTTGGTAAAACTGTCAACTTTGTGGCTTCTATTTACCCGACAACCGAGAGCAACGGCTTAACTTGCTTTCCGAAACACAAAGGATCTCTGTATGTTAAGGATGGTCACCCATCCACGGACCGATCTCAATAAGCTTTGTTCAACCTTGATGATTGATCCGTGAACTGACAAATTGTTACCACTACCAGCCGTTTGAGAGTCGTGTACACGCCCTATTTTATTAATTTATTGGCATTGTATACCGAATAGCGTCGTAAAATCGATGATCCACAACTCGACACAGTTAAATGTTGCCACATTCACAGCGCCCATTCCATTGATAGGTACTTAAAAGGCATCATACTTTTCTTTTATAAAAATTAAACTGATAAGTTACGGATCAGCCAGTCTCAAACAATGGCTGGCAAAACATGAATGTGGTTAGTTTTCAGTTGCCAATCCCCTACCAAAAGTATCAATGATGTCACATTTGTAACAATATTGATCAATTAGACCCGCTTACACCACCCATCCCTAAATACACTACAATCACTGCTAAGCGGATAAACGAACGGAACGAAGTTTTGAACTCGTTTAGCCTAAAATGTGTTAAATGATTTTTGCCGCAAGCTGGCTAAAGTCTTCAGTTCTCGACTACACGAGATTATAAATATCAAATATTTTCCAGCTAATCCTAACTAAAACGTCCTTGACTCATATAGTTCAGATTACCATAAGCCCCATTGTTTTCACGCACAAACCGTGCTCATCTCGTTACTCATAGTTAGTTTATTTTATAGCCCATTATCGTCCATGTTTATCTAACGTAAGCTAATGCGGCCTTGTGGAGTATTTTTATAGATAGATAAGCAGTCGTACCATTTTCTACGGCTTGTTGCCTTTTTTAGTGCTATCTCATTGTTTGTTTACTGAAATGTTGTTATCATTAAAATTTGAAATTAGGTAATTATAGCCTGACGGTATATTATGTTTTTGTTTTGATAAAGATGTACCCAATATTATATCTTAATGAAAACAAAGGCCTGTGCTGTTATTATTGTTTTTACGCGCCGTTCTTTAAAAATTCTACCTATTATTAATATAATTTTATTGATGATTTTATGCAGGAAGTATACTGCGGTCGAGAAACAGTTTGCACCATAGACGGGTTGCACTATGCTTCGCTGTACAGTGCTCGAGTGAAGGCATTCAATGGCGCTGGAGAGGGGCCCTATAGTGAAGTCATCGGGCTACAGACTTCTCCAGGTACACTTTCTTTGTTCCCTTTGTCCTTTACTATTTGCCATCTTGTCAAGTACACCTCTGTAATCAGTCAAATCTGTTGTAATCTTTACCTGTATAATTTTGAACATTCCTTCTAAGGTGCAACTAGATTGTGGTATAGCATTGAAACTGTAACCAACACAAGAGCTTTGCCTATTTTCTACCAATGCCAATAGTTTGCTATAAGTCACCGCTGCTTAAACCTTCGGGAAAAATAGGCGTTATGTTATGTTAAATTGTTCCAGTGGCATGGTTCACATGGGACGCGCGCTGCGCGGAGGCGGAGGGCGGCGTGACGCTGAGCGCGGACGGGCTGAGCGCGGCGGCGGCGGGCTGGCAGGCGCGCGTGGCGCTGGCCGACCAGCCGCTGGCGCGCGGCCTGCACTACTGGCGCCTGCGCATCGACCGGTACGACGGCGACGCCGACCCCGCCTTCGGGATCGCCAGGGCAGATGTTGCTAGGGATAAGATGCTCGGTTAGTAGCGTATTCTTTTTTGTGCCTTCTGGGCTATGGATCTCTTAAGACTAACTCATAGTCAATTGAACAACAGTGACAATCGACATGAGTCGTCATTGGTTTTGTTATTAAGATGCGATGTGTTGCTCTCTGTACACGGGCGTGCTTGAGTCTAGTAACAAACTGATAATTAAAATGTTCGGGCTCGTTTAGAAACTTCAGTTCGTAAAGTTGACTCTCTGCGTGAAACTTCCTAAAAATGAGCGTGTAAGGCTAAGAACTCACAGAGCGATTTTCACCCGCGTCCGCCGCGGTTGCGGGCCCGCAGCTTCTGTAGAATGCAGATATATATGTAAAAATTAAAGCATAACTCAAGACGCGTTTTACACCCGCGGTGTGCGCGGTTGTTTGCGGTTCCCGCTGCACCGGCGGGCGACCGCGGTCGCCGGCAGGGGGCGGGGGGTACAGAAATCCAACGACATTTTGCACCATTTTTTTCTGGATCTCAACTGACCGTTTTACTGCCCGTCTTGCGGTCATCGCCCGCCACGTCTGCGGGCGATGATCGCAACCGCGACGGCTGCGTAACCGCGCAAATAACCGATCTCGGTGAGTTTAGAAATAAAACCGCAATTCCACCACCGCGGCGGTCGCGGGTGAAAATCGCTCCGTGAGTTCTTAGCCTAACGTTTCAAGTGCTGGGACACAAGTCCCCTTTCTGTGAGAGCTGGACTCTCTGTGTGAAGGCAATATGAATGATTGGGTACTGCGTGCAGGTAGCGACGCGCTGGGCTGGGCCATGTACATCGACGGGTCGCGCTCGTGGTTCGTGCACGGCGGCGCGCACGGCGGGCGCGCGGCGGGCGGCATCGCGCGCGGCGCCAGTGTGGGCGTGCTGCTGGACCTCACGCGCGGCACGCTCAGCTTCACCGTCGACGATCAGCCACAGGTAGCTTACCCAGAACTTATAGAGAACTTGAAAAAGTTAGAAAAATATTTTTTGGTTAATAAAAGTGATTTAGTCATGTTTATTTTGATATTTTATGTACCATTTAAAGAAATATTTAATGCATTTACATATTTAATCTGAAAAATCTATGAAGTTTAGCCCATTTAAAATGACGTCTGACAGACTCAACCTCAGCTGCAGAGGGATAGTCCACACCAAAGTTACTTTTTGTAGAATAACGTTTAAAGATAGCTAAAGTCGCAAATATTACAGAAAGTGACTTACTATTACGATATTGCAAAATGACTGTATCTTAAATTTTGTTCCTAAACGGCAATTTGAAAAAAACTTCGCCCCCTCGAAAAATCCTACAACCTTACAAGTTTGTTTCTGTGAAAATGCTCGTGTTGACTAGCTGCAAGCATTTATAAGTATTGTGACTCAACTTTATGAAAAAAATGCGCAGTGCTTTTATTGGTTTACAATTTAAAATCACACGATGCCTGATCCCGAATAGCAACAACGAGGCTGTACTTTTACAGGGCGACATAGCGTTCACGGGCTTGCGCGGCGCGTTCTACCCGGCCGTGTCGTTGAACCGCGGCGTGACCGTGACGCTGCAGCCGGGACTGCCGCCGCCGCCCGACGTGCTCATGTCGCAGCTCTCCATCGACTGAACTGCACTGCACCACGGTTCTTTTGGCGCTTCAATGACGTTGATAGGAGAGCGCTGTTGGTAAACATTTGTGAATTGTCTGTGGAATATGTATTGAAAAAACAAGATGGCTGCGTTAGTTCCTACTATGGCCACGCGCCAAAGGAACCATACACTCATCACCAATCACTAACGCACAAGGAAGCGGGAGATTAGCGGAGGTACACATGTCATATACTTCTGCCTAGTAGAAACAAACGCCGTAAGCGTTAAGTCCAACTTTCTCCTAGGCAACTAGAATTATTTGTCGAGGCGATAGATACGTAAACTCTTTGTTTGGTAGAACATTAAATAATTATACCCAGTTAAACTTACTGTTATCGTGTTAATATCGACGCCTTTTCAACAATAATCACTTCACTCGTGAGCAGCGAGTACATTTTTGTTATAAGGCGAACTTGATTCACGCACATTATTCTTGCATTTGTAATTACGACAACCATACAAATTAAGGACGTACAATCGTCCCTGGCAACTTGGTTATACTTTGTACTTTATGTAAATCGCCTACTTTAAAATACGCAATAGAGTATCGAATTTACATTAATTGTTATAAAAAACATATTTTGTAATGGCCCCCATAGTTATATAAGCTGCGTTTAAAACTAATATAATATATTTAATGTCTTTTAGATAGGTATAGCAATTGAAACATGTGAGATGATTTTCGTTTACTTAGATTTTGTTGACTATTTTTGAAACGGTATGCCATAAAATGCTATTAATATGACAATTATTGAAGTACATAAAATACTTTTCGATAAGTAAGTTTTAAATTTGTACTTAATTAACGCAATTTGATCTCTTGAATTCAACTTATTAGTCATGAACTATGAACAAAAGAATGTGTAACATAATAACAAAAACTGCTAAGACATGACATTGCCGTAAGTTTATATTCCCTTATTTATAAGTTAAAAGTGTTTTGTGTTCTTATTTATAATCTGATTAACAAAGTTATTCAAATATCAGGGGACCTGAAGTGTAACTAAAATATTCCATAACCCACCAGAACTGTCCTCCAACATTTCGTTACTCGTAAGGCAGCTATTTTTTACTTTGTTTTACCTTCTTTAATTTATTTTATAATAAGACATGTATTTCCAAAATAAAACTATGTGTTCAAAATTTTATTATTACAACTTGTTTTTCTAAAAAAAAATAACATTTATTAAACCCTTGAATTATAAAAAAAATTGTTAGGGGATTGCCTTTCTGAAATCTATTAGATAAAATTATTGTATTGAATTAGTCCTGAAAAAAATGCTAAAGATTATGAAAAGTTTGAAATGTTGTACAACAACTTTTTATTACAACACTGAGGACTAAGGAATAATTTTTTAAACCCCCCTGAAGTGGTTAAATAGGGTATGAAAATTTATGGGGCAGTTCGTATTTTTTGCAAAATGGGTAATTTATCGAGCACGGCTAGTAAGATTATGTAAAAAAAACTAAATTTTTTTTTTTTTAATTCGCATCCCCCGATTTGCTTATTGCCTTTATTACCCTGGCAATCTGTTTTGATTATAAAACATTATAATTTTCGTCTACTAACACGTCAGAGTATCTTAGATATTTATTATTTATTAACATAATATATTATAAAGCTTAGCTATAATAAAATTATTAGCACACCTAAGTTTTTTTTGCATCGTCCCACTGCAGGACAAAAGCAGATTATCATCATAATTTTGTGAAAAAACTACATATCCTATAAAAAAATACGTGTAAATTATTTATGATCTTCATATTTCTTATGTAAACTAAACGGGGTGGAAGGGACACCGACCCGGAAACGGTTACCACGTCTTCAGTACATCATTCTGAGCCCCCCTTCCCCACATAGAAATTTTTCATCGGTTATTACTGAAGAATCAGATCTCAGAATGATATACTGAATACGTGGTAACCGTTTTCGCGTGGCTGTCCCTTCCACCCGGATATTTAAAGTAAGGGAAATGTTTAAAATATGTAATAACGACATTATTATTCATAGAATTATAAGACGTTTATTTAAATAAAACCAGTGCTATGACATCCATTACATGAACTGCGTATGTACTTAATTATGACTGATTTTCATTAAATACTTTTATTATATAATTTGACGCGTATCATTGTTTTAAGATATAATAAACAAGCAAAAAAAGGGTAAAAATCGACTACAGACACATTATGGTATCATGGTCGTTAAAAAAAATGTTTATCAGCAGAGATAAACCCTTTTTTAAGTATTTGTAGGTACGGTCAATTACGGTAGGTGTCTTCGCTCGCGTGGATGTTGGGAATTTTCCTAAGGAAATGTTTTACCGGGATAAAAAGTATTCTATGTGATAGTCCAGATCAAGGTCTATGCCTTTTGGGTTTCAATATTTTGGCTGACCTGCTCAAAATAGCAGCCACACATAAAACCTGTATTAATCAAAAGCTGGCATCAATACAAACAAGTATGTACTACATACATAAAATTACGCTTTTCCTTCCCATGGGGTAGGCACACACTACAGAAAGCCACATGAGCAATCCTTACAACATAAGTGATGTATGAAACAAAATCTTATAAAATCAAATTTCTGAAATATAAGCTACCTATCAAAGTTGTACGAGGCACGAGCACTGATATGTGATGTATACTTACGTTACAATTTTTGAAGTATTTTTTCCTGCTGCGTTAATTTTAATTTAATGTTGTTACATTACAAAGATAAGATTTTAGAACGCATTATCTATAAAGTACCGGTAGTCACAGTAACACTGTCCGGGATCAGATATTTTGACAGCAGGCACACGCTGTGCACCGTGCGCGTTTCAGCGGATGCTGTGAGCACCATGACGGCATAGCATCGGCTCGGGATCAGTTTGTAACGTGATGATTTGTAAAAACAAGAAGAAGTTTTTTATATATTGTAGTTTTATAACCTTCCTAAAGACTTCCTGTCTGGATCCAAACCTAGGCCCAACAGCCGCTAAACTTTATAACGAGATATCAAAATTATACGAGTCCCTATAGGTACACTATTTCGTCTGCACCTACCTTTGAAGAGTTCCCCCATCCAGAGAGAGTCTATCCTGAGTGTAGAAAAATCACTGAAATAAACAACTCCATTGGATGAGAGAAACTTGTTCTTAATTCAGCTTACAAGATTTGACTTACACGAACTAAAAGCATTGCAAGTTAAATAAAAGCTTATAAAAAAAACATTTTCGCTTAGAAATTAACCGACTTCTAAAAAAATTACTTTCATAATTCAGTGAGTTTGTTTCTTTCATTGATTTTTTTTTTGCTCCTTAGTTTCTAGTAAAAGTTCCGTCAAAATCAGTAATTATGCATTCAGTAAAAATCTATGTTATTTTGAAATTACAGACACTAGTTATAATTGAATCAGTGGCGTAGTGTGGGTTTTTGCCGCCCGGGGCCGACTGTGATTTTGGCCACCCCCTCTATTTTCATTATTAGTCGAGAAACATAGAAAAGAGTCAAAATACAAAGCATTATTTTTAATTATTTAAAAACGTTATACGTTTAAATTTCAAAGTAAAATCTTTTTTATATACAATTTCATTAAAGAAAGGAGGTGTCTGATGAGATGACGAGTAATAGAGTTAGAGAGGTATGGAAAAGGAAGACATGCTGCGCCGATCCCTAATGAATTGGAATAAGGGCAAGAGAATGATGATCATTTTGTTTGTTTGTATGTGGGTATGTCATGTTCTATTTGTCAATATAGCTAATACCTAGTGTATAAGGTTTGCCGTTCCGGAAATTAACAAAAAGAGCAAGTTCAAAAATTTTTACCACATCGGATTAATTACATTTTATTTTAACTGTAGGTACCTACATGCAGTTGCTATTCCGCTAGATGGGGTATAATTGACCCATCTCAAACACAGTTGGATTCTGGAGCCCCGGACAACAGAGCAGCCACTTTGAATACAAGCATCATTGAATGATCAGCTCTCATGGTTATTGTCACAACTACTTTCGTACTCTGAGGGTAAATGAAAGAGAAAATGGCGTGAAGAGTTTATTTTTGGCCCGTTTTTTAACAACAATATATTTCTGAAATAGATAAAACAAGATAAACAATTATTAAATTACAGAATATGCCACTGCCAATATAGGTCACTCTAGAATGTATACTTTTCGACACATATTTTGTATAAGAGCATGATTTATTGAAACTATAACATCTATATAAAATCTTATCTGATATGCTTTCTATTTCGGGTTTCAAAAATCTGGTTTAGTCAAGATCATAACTATCACTTCCCTCTTTGTAGGTGCAACGTTGATTCAGGAGTTTTCCTTTTTTTATTAAGTCAACAACACATGAACACAGGGTCCCACTTGGTCTGTCAAAACTCTATACACTTATTTACTGAAAATAGAGATCAAAATACTATGCATGAGTTTGACAATCAACTTCAAGCATTGATTCAAATAAGCTAGTCCAGTACTGCCCGAGCCTGCTATCAGACGCTAATACAGAAACCAGGAATCAACGTCGTCACATGTTTGAATAACACATTATTCGGGATATTGCCACTTTATTTTATTAACCTGTGTCGTTTCGTAATATTAAATGGTCAGTTACATTTACACATACTTCGAGATTATCGGAAGACTAAATAATTAAATGTATAGTTAGAAGGTACACACACATTCTATCTTAATCCAGTTACGCACGATCAGCAACACAGATGATTATATTTTCACATTATATCCAATTGTTGAGTATATTTAATAACTAAAGATTATAGTCACTGTGTTGCTGGGTGTACCATGAAACCATCATCAACCTTTATCACAGATATATTTTGTCAAAATCATTTTCCCTGACTCACAACATTTGTATGCAATTTCCACCAAATATATAATTGAATTTCAAGCTTCATTTTCCAAAACAACCCTTATACTAAATACAATCAGCAAAGCAATCACTACAAACAATTCTCATCTTGGTCTATCCTTAATTTACAACCTGCATTTGCACCAATGCTTTTCTTCTAGGTCAAATTTAACAGGCTAATAAAATAAACAATTCTTGACACTTTACATCTAAAAAACCTGAAACACCGAATTCTGTTTTCTTCAGAATATAAAATTCTTAAGATTTGCGTAAAAATGGGTAACAATTTTGTTCATGTTAAAATTTGACTTTGAAACAAATATGTGTGTTAAAATTGACAGTAGGACATATATGTACATTAGTGATATTAAGTCTGTACTGAGTAACAAAACAAAGATTCATTTAGACCAACATAAAATATTTGACATACTTTGATTGTACTCTGTACTACCTGTAAGGCCTGCTAACCAAATAACTCTTCACTTGACATCCCGAATTGGTTTTATCCCCAGAGAGCAGATGTTAGTTTCGTTCGACAAAACGAAGCCCTCAAATTAATTCCCCAGTATGAGCAATGTGCCATATCTGCAAGCCGTAACAGAATGGTTTATTGCTCAACTTTCAAGTCACAGTTCCTTGCAAATGTTATGTTTTTTTTTTCCCTAAGGCAAAGTGCCATTTTCTTACCAGATAATACTTGGAGGACCTGATAAAGTAGGAATGCTATTTATATTTATTGCCATTAAAAAGGAGTTTTGTGATTAAGAATAGAAGACTATTTTAAAAAGTTTTCTGATTCAGTCAGGTCCTCCAAAGTGTTATATCATACTGTAAATTACTTAACTCTGTGACAAAACCGCTTAACTATAAAATGAAATCAATAAAACATGATAACACAATTCTTCAAAGCTAGGTCAAAATGATACTTCACCAAGATTTAAAAAAAAACTGAAAAATTGTTTTTTTCCTTTGATTATACTCAGATTTTTGAGATCAGTTTAAGTTTTGTCTAAAAGGATTAGTATCATGATGACCTTCTTTTTATAAACACGGCTTGATGACAAATATTGTTTCAAGCGGCCAGAAACAACACGATTTACACTGAAATTTTTCTTCATTTAACAATAGATGTTGTTTGAGCTAGACTAACTACCTACCCAACCCACCTCACAAAATTTTAAGTTTTTTACTTGAAAATAAAATAGGTGCTAGCTCAAACTTACATATGGTATGGGTAGGTGTTCATGATATCAGCAGAAAGTCAACCACAATTTATGTAAGATGATGGACAAATCTAGGTAGACTCTCACAGATGATGCTCAAATAAATATTTTTTATATTTTAACAATGTAGGAATTCGCACACAGTATCCAATATGGACAAAGTACACAAGATACCTTTTTGTTTATGTCCTGATGTGTGGTTTATTTACACTTTAAAAAAGTAACCCATTTCAGGTCAAAGTCTTACTCACGATAAACTATTTACACTCACATTTTGTTACAATAAATTCATTACACTTTTTTACAAATAAGTTTTTGTTTTTAAAGATTTAAACTATGTAGTTCCTTTCACCAGTCAGCAAGTCCAGTTAGTTGCGGTGCGCGCGGCGAGCATGCGCGCGAGCGGTGCGACGGCGGCACGGCGTTACTTGTCGGCCGAGTCGTCGTCGTCCGCCGGGCGCGCCACGTATAGCGCCGGGTCGATCACCTTCGGGATCGGCTTGATCTCCGTGCCCAGTTCCTGCTCGATGCGGTGCAGAGCGAAACGGTCCTCGTACGTGATTAGGTTGATAGCGATACCCAAGTGGCCGAAGCGTCCCGAGCGACCGATGCGATGCAGGTAGGTTTCGGCCATACGCGGGAAATCAAAATTGATGACGACGTTGACAGCTTGCACGTCGATACCTCTAGTGAAGAGGTCAGAGCACACGAGATTGCGGCAGAGCCCCGCGCGGAAATCGTGGAATACACGATTGCGGTGCGCCTGCGCCATACGCGCGTGAATGTAGTAACAGCAGTAACCTAGCTCAGTTATTTTCTTTGC
Source organism: Noctua comes (assembly GCA_963082995.1). Classification (NCBI taxonomy): domain Eukaryota; kingdom Metazoa; phylum Arthropoda; class Insecta; order Lepidoptera; family Noctuidae; genus Noctua; species Noctua comes. The sequence goes on from OY720277.1 coordinate 7,325,194, forward strand.
AAGCAGCTCCACACGCTGAGTTGAATTACAGAATATTATAGACTGGTTTATTTGCAACTGAAACAATATGAGAATACAATTTAATGTAAATTTGGGTGCTATTTATTTGTTGACTAATATCAAGAGTATGCTATGAAGAACAAGTTTTATCACTAACCTTTGAAAAAAGTGTATTTAAACAATGCACTTTCTGTCTCTCTTGTACAAATGCATAGTACTGTGTAACTCCCTTCAGTGTTAATTCCTCCATGAGATTAATCTCATACGGCTCTCTTAAGTGCTTTTCCATGAATTGTTTCACACTCAGTGGGAAGGTGGCAGAGAACAGCAAGATCTGGCGTTCTTTGGGTAACCTGTGAAGACATATCTGTTATGTGTTTGTCTAGGAAATGCAAAACTGTAACTTAGACTTAATTATCAAACTTCACAAACCGTGAAATAACCATATCCAGCATTCCTTTGAAGTCTTGAGAAAGAAGTTTATCTGCCTCATCCAGAACCAGCATCCTGCACTGGTCCATCTTGGCAACTTGTTTATCCATGAGATCAATCATACGTCCCGGCGTAGCTATAATAACTTGAACTGAAACAAAAACATGGCACAAATAAGATAAAGATAAGAATATCAATTTACTGAAAATAAAATTGCAAAAATAGGATCTTTACCATTTTGATAAATACGCATTATGTCATCCCGGAGATTAGTACCTCCTGTTGTAACCATTACGCGAATATCTGTGTGCTTTGCCAGTTCAATGCAAATTTGTGATGTCTGGAGCGCTAACTCCCTAGTTGGTACCACAATTAAAGCTTGAATAGCATCTTTTTTGGGATCCACCTAAATATAGAAAATAAAATTATTTATAAAGTACTTAATACTCCCTATGATCATGTATGCAGGCAGCAATAACAATCAGTAAATACGGGTTTTATCACTTATAGAGAAGTGAAGGGGAATCCAAAAATATCATCATTCAGACCGTTTAGGCAATAATTGTACAATAACAACAAATTTTAACAGTAATAACATTTTATCAAACCTGTTCTAAAACTGGAATACAATAAGCGCCAGTTTTGCCAGTTCCATTTTTAGCTCTTGCAAGGACATCTTTACCACTGAGTGCGATAGGAATAGAAGCCTCTTGAATGGGGGAAGGTTTTTCCCATCCTTTCTCAAAAATGCCCATCAGCAGCTCACGTTTTAGGCAAAACTCCTCAAACTCATTACCTCTTGTGTCAGTTACATCCTTTAAATTAAAAAAATACAATGAGTTTCATTGAATTTAACTAAAAGGCAACCTGAAGTAAACTAGTCTTTTGGCAACATTTTAATTATAGCACCAAATACCACAGATAACTGCAAAGCTTGCAAAATAACCTATCCCAGCTCAGAATAATTAACAAATGATTGCAATAGTTCTGTTTATCCTAAATATGTATATTTGGTATATTTATAATACATAATATTAAATAATAACACAAGAATGATGGTGTGATCTTGTCTGTGGTGCATACATAGCCAGAGATCACACAAGACAGGAAGAAGACAGGAGACTTGCCCACGACAGGGGCACATGTCAGGCTAATAAAAACAAAGTAAATACACAAAACACATTTACACTAATAAACCACTGAACTTATTTCTAAGAGCAGTGATTTTCATTTGATAGCACCAATTCCTGTTATCAAAGTATACAAAAACTTATTGCCTTCCTATTAAAAGCTATGAAAATTATTAATTAAATTCTAGACTGAATTATTCTAAGATTAGCATGGTGGTACTAAAAGAAATTTTAGAAGGTTATTTCTCTGTTACAATTATTTTTTAACTTAATGTATAAAATTGAGGGTATGAGGGGAAAAAAATTACACTTACACTAGTCTTTATTCTCCTGTCTTTCGGGGGTATTTTTAATTTTGATTTCCAACCGATGTCATCCATACTTTTATCGACATCTCTGAAAAAGAAATAACGATTTTTATAAAAAATACATGAAGATGAACTGTATTAGCAACAAAGAGTGATACGAACCCCTTATTCTGACTGGTCATACTGTTTCCGACGTGATTACTTGAACTAATTCTATTTTCGGTCATCATTTTGCCAAATAATCCCACTAGGGACACGACTAAAATTAGAAACTTAGAATCACAATTCTTTGTCCAAGTCCGACACTAAACAAATTTTACGATAAGTCACTTTTCGACACATAAGCTATTTAGAAGTTTATCACGTTCACCAACTTAGTCCGGGGATATCTGGAACAATAAATAGACCATAATCAATTAACATTATAGTATAGATAGGTACGCCGTAGCAAGATAGGTAAACGAGATTACGAGACGCGTCAACAAGCACCAAAATAAGTACAAATAAATTACAAAACAGAAAATTGGCTTGCAAACAAATACCTACTTATAACTAATGTAAATGTTTTAAAGCGTATACAATTTAATTGAGATTAGTTAGGTATTTAAACGCAAACAGAACAAGATTACAGAGATTATACAGGATAAAACAAAGTCGTAGTTTTATCTTCGAATTTTAATATGGCCGCCAAGAAATATATAAATGACAAGTAGTTGGTAGCGGCTATATTTACCCAAGTTGTTAAACAATACCCCATTTTGAACTTACACATAATGGAAGCAAAAATAAATCATGCAAAATTCATATATAAACATTACCTTGATAAAATTCTACAAAAGACGACGACACTCGATACTCGACGACGACATCACAATGTAACCAAAATAGTGTTGCCATTTAATCATTTGGCATGCATATAGGAAATAAAAATAAATGTAATAACGATTATTATTGCATTTGTTGTTGCCTAAGTGTTTCGTCTTATGCAACACCCCATGAACTGCGGCTTCTTGTATTTAACTTATTTAAAACGAACGGTTTCATTGCAAACTTGTGATTTAAATGGTAATTTGACATTCTATTAGCTGAAAGTTTTCTTTAAGAGGGGCCTACTTACTGAATTGAAAAAAATCTTTAAAAGAACGTAAAATACTGTTATTAACAGTATTTATAATGGCAATACTGAATCAATAGATAAGATAAAATTTGAGAAATAGACAATATTGTTTAAATAATAAGGGCAGTCAGAAATAATGATTTTAACGACTGTCAACGTTAAAACTTAGAGAATTTGATGTGTCCAAAGATATCTTTACACTTATGTTCAGATGGGACATTCGCTGTGGACTTTCTGATGTGCGGCATTAGGAAGTATTTATGCTATGTCCTCACTAGAGTATTCATGTTCTGTGGCCATATCACTGTCTGTCAAGCAAGTGTCAAGCGTAGGCTAGCGATGGTATTGTGTACGAAATAAAACGACGAGTTTATTGCAAATATTTCTGATTTTATCTATTATTTCGGTGCTGCATTTCTAGATTTTTATAGTAACGGTGAAATTATTTCATTTTTGAAGTGTTTTGTAACTTTTATATTCTTCAGATAATTTTTGATTCAAACATCGACAGGGTTACACCGAAAAAAGAATGTAAGTTTAATCTATTTACGCAAATTCTGTGCCAAAACCTTTATTTGTATAAATTGTTAAATCTTAAAATGTTTTTATTTTCAGGACAGAATATTGGAAGTCTCAAGCACGAAAATATTGCGAATTTTGCAAGTGTTGGTTTGCTGATAACAAAGTAGTAAGCATTGATTTGAAAGCATATCCATTTGATTGTTAATGTTTGCATAATTAGTAAAGGTTTTGACAGATGTAACTGATTTTGAACATTTGATTTTTATTATTCATAATTGTATGATGATCATATTTTACCCATCACATGATACTCACTGTAATTTATCACATTTCAGTCAATTTCATTCCATGAAAACGGTAAGCGTCATAAGGAAAACGTTCAAAAACACATATCACAGCTCAGTAAAAAGAGTGCTAAAGATTTCAAGCAGAAAGAAAAGATTGATGATGACATCAAAAAAATGGAAGCTGCAGCTATGGCTGCTTACTTAAATGATGTGAAGAATAATGCTGACATCACATCACAGGTACAAATTGACAATTTAACACATACTTGAATTTATGCAGGATATGATCCACCTCCTGTCCTGCACAACCACTTGCACCTTTCAGGCTTTAATCGAAACAAATACGGTGGCTACATAATGGTCTAACACAATTTGAGATTCATCGACACATAAAGAAGAAGATCACATACTCTAAATTAAATTAAGCCACTACATCTATACTAATCTATATCTATACTAATATTATAAAGAGGTAAAATTTGTTTGTATGTGGGGGGTAATCTCTGGAACTAATGATCCAATTCTAAAAATGCTTTCACTGGCAGAAAGCTACATTATTCGTGAGTGCTATAAATTATTTTTATATCATGTAAATTAGCCGAGCTATCACAATTTTCGTGGACGAAGTCGCGGGCAGAGTGCTAGTATTGTATAAACAGACAAAATCGTTGAAACTGTCGAGCTCTTATGCTGAGAGGGTGGATTGTAGGTGGATTTCACTTGAAGAGTTAAAAGTGTCAATGTCATTTCAAATTAAAAATAGTAGCCAGCAAGTTACCTGGTTATTTGGAGTTGAATTATGGCTTTACAAGGTCCATAAGTTTGAATGAACGAACACGTATTGTGCAGTTTTGGTTTTTTTTTTTCTGAACTCAGTCAATAATAAGGCTTGCCATTATTCTAAGGGCTATGGACTAACCTATCGTTTTTCATTTTCAGAATATCAATGAATTACTAAATCAGAGCAGTAGCAGTGATACTCCCATAGTTGTGGCCAACACACCTACATCAAAAACAGCTCCTGCCTGGGAAGAGGTCAAGAGTGAGGATGGGAGCTCATACTACTGGAATACTGAGACAAATGGTATTGGAAATTGGTTTAATTTTGTGTGATAAGTTTATTTTATTCTTACAAGATATTGATAGTACATAATTATACACAAAAACCAGAAAAAGAACCTTCTCACTTTATAAAGTTCAAATATAAGTTACATAGTGGGTGTAAAAAGACCCCTAATGTAAGCCGAAAGGCACTTGTTCTCCCCGTCAGTGTGTATCAAAGTTAAAGGCCATTTACTGATTGCATCTTCAGAACAACTTTGATTTGTCTACAAAACTTGTTTGTATTGATACCAGCTATCAATTAATATAGGTTTTATGTGTGACCGCAACTTTGAAAAAAAATTAAACCTGGCCAGACTTCATACAAAAATTTTCCACACCCTTTCAACGGTTGTACTCTGTGGGTTGTACACTGTTTTATAGACAACAGTTTTATAGAATTTCGTTTCATATAAAATTTATTTATTTAAAATATAAAATTACTATCATTTCAAAGAATAATCAATACACAGAATACTACATACTACATACAAACACACACACACACACACACCACTACACACTTCACTCAACACACACACTACACGCTACACACTTCATACCACAAACACACACACTACATACACTTTCACTTTCTACTACATACTTTGAATAATTTTAAATCATTGATTTTTGTTACAAACACAAATTTTGTTTCGATGTTCATATCATAGAATAACAAATTAAATATTCTTAATATTCATATTGTTTAGTTAATATAAAACTTAGTACCAAGAAAAACTTTTTCTCGAGTGACGGTTTCTAAATGTTTCAATTCATACCTTTGACAAAATGCATACCCTCGTATAAAATTTTATTACCCACATTGTTTTTGTGAACATTGTGTGTTCACAAAAACAAAAAAAGGACCAAATATTACATGAAACATTTTGTGTGAAACGAAATTCTATGAAATTTCTGTCTGCGAAACAAGGGTTCAGGTTTCAACATTTACACAAGTTTTTTTTTAAACAAGTATTTAATGTTATAATTTTATATTTAATACCTCCATGAACCCTGTATTATTCAATGCATCCATCAGAACTATGTTTTGAGTGCATTACATTGAGTCCTACTGATTGCATTACATTTAATTTTACATGATTTTTAGCCCAAAAAAAACCCAGCAATCGTTTTTGTGAAGATACTCAGGTGCTTGGTTGACGGCTTCGTGAAGGGTCTCTTTAAACAAGCTAGGTTTCGCATTTAATAAACGTTTTTTTTTAATCTTTCCTTTACTATCCAATGCTGGGCAAAGGCCTCCCCCGAGATTTTTTCTTTTCGTAGGAGTTTCCCGCGCCCCCTGGAACCAATACTCGCGATACCGGTACGCGTCCAGGTCGTCTCGCCACCTCTTCTTAGGGCCGGCGCCGGTCAGCACCATTGTGTTTTGGCACTCATTGTGTGCCTCCAGAAGTCGTTGTGCATTCGGCTGACGTGAAAATGGGCGGGCCCATTTTAGCCAGGCATACAATTACTCTGGCAAACATTACATTATCGGGTAAACAATAATACTGATTTTTTTTCTTTATTTTAGAAACTACCTGGGATGCTCCAGATGAGTTTGTGTCAGTAGTAGAGCAAGAAAAAAAAAAATTAAAGGACGAAACACAAGATAAAAAGAAGCAGAAACTAAAGTGAGTAGACAGTAATTTATATGTCTGTTCAATTCAAATGAAGCTACTTGAACTATTATTAGTAATCACACCGACAGAGGGCGCCTTCCGGTATTCCGAACCAATGAGACATAATGAACACGACAATCGCGTTTTAGCGCGACCGACGCACGGAGCGGATGCCTGCTGTTAAAATATCAGAAAAACTGTCGCTCGCGCCCGCGCCTCTTAGCGCTGCTCACACAATTTTTCAATACTGACACGCGAACTTGCACCCGCATCCGCACGTGTTTTAGCGAACGCCCTGAGACGTGGGGTTAAACTTACTCTACACTATATGCTTTTTGTTTTGGTTTCCAGAAAGCAACAACAAAAGCAAGCACAAAAAGATGTGCATATAGAGGTGAACGCTCATATAGCAAGAGAAAGAATGAGAGAGTTGGCAGTCAACAAGGACCCACCACCTGTCAAGAAGTTTGTAGACTACGGGCCAGCTCCGCGCGCCACTAAGCCTTATGGTTCTTGGACTCCAGTAGTAAACGAGTAAGTCGACTTTAATTGCGTTGCTATGCTACCTGCATTTTAAGTTGGAACTACCGATTGTTGCGTACAGTACTGCTTGGTTCTTTCAGCGCGTGGCGATAGTCGGAACTAACGCCGCCATTCTTCCACAGACAATTTCATAAATGTAACCAACAGCAACCTCCAATCGCCAGAATAACCATGCTGCACCAGGTTATTTATTGCATTGTATTTAGTTGCAGAGTTGGGAGAAGCATATCAACATATTGGTAAACGGACTTAAGTGGCCAGTGATCATAATATAGTGTGAATTTTTCAAGTAGGCGTGAATGGCCAAATGACTAAATCCGAAACTTTGTGGAATATCGAAAAATACTAAAATATACCTATACTCCTTTGAATATTTTTCCCTATTCCTCGTAAATTCAAATGACACAATTTGCAACGAATAATAAATACAAATAATTTATTTCTTTCCAGACCTGTAGAACATATCGATCTTCAGCTACCGAAGCCTGAAAAGGAGCTACCGCCACCCCCAGTCATTGTGCAGCCAGAAATCATTCAGTTTAAGGAAAAGCGCGTCGAGTCACTTGGCGACGAACCCGTCGAGTTCAAGAAGCGAAAGTTCAATATGCCTAAAAGAAATATGCGTCAAAAAGTAGATGATGACTGAATAGTAATAGGTGATGAGATGGCAATGAAATGTGTAAATAAAATCAGTTAGTGTAAAATACCTTTTTTTATTTGTGAAATCCCTATGCACTAAAATATGATCTATACCGGTATTGTCGCGGATCAACAAACGACTTAATATGATACACTTAATACATGGTCACCGTCCCCAGCAGATGCACGGCACACCCAATCTGAGTCTCGCAACGGTGCGGTGCTCCGCCATTGATTCTCCCTGGAGTGTGCAAAGCCGTTACCCTGGATACAAAGTAAGGTAAAACACCCAATAATTATGTTTTTTTTGCCGCACTTGCATTACTTAATTTTATATTATAAAATAAAATTGCCTGCTTCCAACTTTTCTTTAATTTAAAACGTACTTGTTTTTTGCTTTTCAGTTTTTTCAGTCGGGTTTTTTAGTAATTTATGTGAGTATGGCCACACCTTGTCATTCTAAAACTATAATGGAAGTGCGGCAAAACACACACCGTGTGTTTCTGCAACTGTAACGCGGGTGCGGCAAAATAGACACCGTAATTATAATTCTGCACCAGTAACGCAAGTGCGGCAAAACACACACCGTGTGTTTCTGCAACTGTAACGCGGGTGCGGCAAAATAGACACCGTAATTATAATTCTGCACCAGTAACGCAAGTGCGGCAAAACACCGTGTGTTTCTGCAGCTGTAACGCGGGTGCGGCAAAATACACACCGTAATATGATTCTGCACCAGTAACGCAAGTGCGACAAAACACATAGCGTGTGTTGCAGTCGTTGGTTCAGGCTTTTTAAATTTAAAAGAATATTGTTAGAATGTAAGTTTTTAAACTGACATGGTCACTAAAACTAAGTATCATTATCTAACACTAAAAACTTCAGTTTATCCGTGATCATGGTGCTTGCAACATCGCCGAAATGTCAGGAACTCAAACACAAATAAGTGTATGTTTGTAATATTTAAATAACAGCTTTTTATTGAATGCATATGAATAAAATATACGGCACTTATAACAGAAACACATTTTTTTCAATGTTTGTCTGTCTATCTGTCTGTTTGTTCCGGCTAATCTCCGAAATGGCTGGACCGATTTTGACGCGACTTTTACTGGCAGTTAACTGATTTTACTAGGTCTAACAAAGGCTACTTTTATTTTAGAAAAATAATTAGGGTTCCGTGCAAATAACATTAAAACCCTTGAAATTGTTAACAAAATCCGATTCAAACGACTAACCTCCGAAACGGCTGGAACGATTTTGACGGGACTTTTACTGGCAGATAGCTGATGTCATAAGGAGTAACTAAGGTTACCCTTGATATTAGTAACAAAATTCGATTCAGAAAGGGAAGTCATATTTTTTTAAATAATTTCACGCGAACGATGGTCGCGGGAAACAGCTAGTTTGTTATAAAAGCTGTAAGAGGTTATGAAAATCCCGAATCGTTTGCTTATTCGTTTAAACGCGTAAGTTTAACCTGGTCTAGGGTACAACAAAACCTTGTCTACCTGCGTCATCGAGTCATCTGTAACCCTGTCCACACACAAAGATTATGCAAAAATAATTAGTAAGCTAAATGAAGACTTCATTTTAAAGGCAAAGCCTGACTGATCCTTACCGACCTTCGAGGCACGAAGAAAACCGATATCCATAAGTAGCAGTAGGTACTTAAACTACCTATGCTACAGCTGTGATAGGCTGATATCAATTGTTATTCAAGCTACACGATCATTAGCCATATTTATAAGTTTGTTCCTTTGTGGCGCTTTACAGACCAAAGGTGCGGGCCGATTTTGATGACTCTTACGTCAGTCGATTTGTCTTAATTTTACAAGTGTCACAAGAGACATTCATGACAGCAATCAAAATGCAATATAGCGACAACCAGACGCCATATTGTGAAAAAGAATAAAATGAATGTCGACGAACTATATAATTATCATGATTAAATAGGTATTTGAAAAAAATCGGTTGGAGTGCAGCCTTAGGGCTATGGCGCAAGAAGTTAGAAAAATATTCGGAAATTTCCCAATTTTATTTCAGTGTCGGATTGACCGTCACCATAAAAACCATTTCTGTTCTGAAAAGCATGGCCCTACGACGCACCGTTTCCGAATTATGGGCCTCCGAATTTTATTTTATTTTAAATAAAATGCTCTATATTTCCAAAATGATAGCTCGAATGAAAATCTTTTCGGGAAAGAAATTGTTGATCTAGTCGAAAACCAAGTAAAAAAAACCCGAAATATTGAAAAAAAAAAAGAATTGAGAATTTTTCGTTTTTTTTGCGTGACAAATTTTCCCGACTTTTGTCAAAATGCAACGGAATCAAACGACGTTTTTTATACACTTACGAAGTTCAAATAAAATAATAAAACGAAAAGTTTTTATCATAGTCATTTTGAAACCGCGCTTTGCCTTCGTAGATTGAAGGAGAAACAAAGGTATGAATCCGCAAATCAGCCTAAATATAGAAAATTCAAATAGTTTTGAATTTAGAACACAAATGAATGTTAATTTGTTGACAAAAGCAAATAATTTTATAAATAATAAAGTTATTTATTAAGTATAATTCTTTTTATAAACACAATTTAAGTATTCATAAAATATTAAGGCCATAACATGCAACATGAAAATAAACTTTCTCAGAACATGAAAAGTTGAGGAAACCGAAACCGTACTTGCTGTAATTACTCACCTTTGTAGGTCTTCACATCGATAACAGTAGGGTTCCCCTAATCTGAAAAATGTTTAGGTACCTATACTTTGTGATTAGAAAAGATAGGGTAAAAAAAAAAAAAAAAAATTAGGGTCTCCGGAAAATGTTTGTGTAACTTTTCTAAAGTGATATTGAATGAATTAGGTACCTAAGTACCTACCTAGTTTCTTGTTTCACTTTTTGAGATTTGTGTTGATTGATAAAAGAGTCACGCGAGCGGCAGACAGGTGGTAGGTACCTCAGTTGTTCTCAAGCTGTGTGGGTGTATAAGTCTTTGTCGGCAGCTTGTATTGTTTTACCTATCCTATATATTTTCAACTATGATATATTATATTCAACCTATGAACCTATGAAGAATATAATAGAATTTCAAATTAGTTATTCCCAAAAAACATTTAAAAAATGCGATTTGAAAATCTAGGTAGGTACTAGGTAAGGTACATGCATGGTTGTAACTTAATTACACACAAAAAGTCTTTGTTATGTGTTTTTTTTCAATATACTTTGAACAGTTATTAATTCGACAAAGTTATCTGGTCACAATCAAGATATCAAACCATAACCATAAAGATTTTCAGTTATTTATGTTAAAGAAATAAAATGAGATTTACCAACTCTGATACCCTCAAAAGCCAAAACTGTCATACGTCAATCAGGCGCGGTCCCAGCCTAAGTCTTTGTGGGGGGGTCACAAGGGACCATAGCCAGGAATTTGGTTAGGGACCGATTGGGTGGGGGGGGGGGGGGTGTTAAACTATTATAAACTCCTTTTGAAAAACGAAATTATGTCAACCATCTCTGGATTAAAATAAACAAAACAATCACGGGCGCCTAAGGCGTCCGGGGGGTGCATCTTTAGGTTTCACATTTTTTTATTGAGATAATTATACTGAAAAAACGCAGAATGTCAGAACGATATTTTAGCCCTTCATTGGGTAGGTTAGATTTTCTTTTGACCATTCATTCAGTTGTGTAGTACTCAGACGCAAGAGCGAGCGTAGCTCGAAAATTTTTGCAACTTTCCTCTGATAAATTAAGTTCTTTTTGTTCATTCATACAGGAATGAGTATAGGAGGAACTCTGTCAACTTGTAGAGAATTCAAAAGTAAAGGATGTATTAGCGAGCTGCAAAATTTTAGCACCACTTCTTCTTCTTCGAAAATTGTTGCATTCCGCCTCGGATAGGTTGATTCTTAATATGTTGATAGTTGTCGGAGATTTCGGGAGGTTGAACCATCACCCCCCCCTTCTGCCTACGGCCCTGCCCCTGAGATAGTTACATTTTTCAAGTTTTAAAATGAAGAGAACGCAAGAGCGAGCGAAGCGAGCCGGGATTCTTTTTATTTTATTTAAGTCATTGAGTTCAGAAATATGATCACGGTCGACCTAGGCCCAACCCAAACGGGACGCGAGCATGACGCCCGGCCATGTCCCCCTCACCCGGATCCGCTCTTGATACTAATAGAATGCAAGAGCGAGTGATGAGAGCTCAAAATTGAAGCAGCCCGCCTCCAACTCGTGTGGTTCTATTTGTTCATTCATACAGAGATGAGAATAAAAGTAACTCAGATGCATTAGCGAGCGAAGCGAGCTCGAATATTTTAGAATTTTGTCTCGAAAAAGGTTAGTTTCTCTTGTTGAACGATTAAGCAGGAAATTAGGTAGGTAATAATTTATATCCGAAAATAGCTTTTTTAAGAAGGTTTAGGTTATTAATTTGGCGTGTATGATTTTGGGGGGGTCATGACCCCTGGGACCGCGCCTGACGTCAATCGTTCGATTGTATTTTAATTGTATTGCATTTTGATTGAATTTTAATTGAGTTGAACGAACTTTAATTGTATGTCATCTACCTGTCTTCCTCATTTTTTTTTTTTTTTTTATCTTGGTAAAATCATCAAATGAGTCCTCCCACCTAGGGCAGAGTGGGAGGAACTGTCAGACTTGTACTGACTAAAATCCACGGTGTCCTTCAATAGCCCTTTATGATCCAGGGTCACGGTAATTCTAAAGTCCCGCGACCCCGGCAGGCTTTGGCCCTCTAGAGGAGGGCCCCGTCATAATGCTGACACTCTTTGAGGCGCGCGTGGAACACAACGCGCAAGCCCGCGCCTACGGTGGCCGGAGATCGTCTGCCGACGTCCGGCGCCGTGGGCGTCTACCTCTGCGGCTGGGGTGGAGGGAGGACGCTGTCCTCTCCCTCACGCGGCCCGCCTCCTCCTTCGCGAGCATGACTGCTTCGCAGAAGGAGGCGACCGCTTCCCACTCCGTCTCGCCCCGCAGCATGGCCTCGACCAATGCCGGGCGCGAGAGGTCTCCGCCTATCGCCGCCGTGAGGACACGGCGGTGCTCTGCCCAAGCGGGGCAGTCCTGCACCGTATGCTCCACCGTGTCCTCCGGGCGGTCCTCGCAGTGGTGACACCCAGGCGTTTCCTCCTTCCCCATCAGACACAGGTACCTCCCGAAGCTTCCGTGTCCGGTGAGGACCTGTGTCATGCGGTAGGTCAGGACGCCGCGCCGTGACGCCTATCCAGCCACTCCTCAAAGAGGGGTCTTACCGCCGCGATTGCGGCGTGCCCGACCTGTCTTCCTCATTTTAGGAAAATAGACGTGAAGATATGTATGGTATTTAATGTTTTTTTTTTAACGTCTATAATGCAAAATAAGATTATTAATTAAATGTCATGGAAAACAGTAGGCGTTTCGAACCGACATACTATCGAACTAATGAGCCACCGCCTGTTGGGTTTTTCGCAACAGGATTTTTCGCACAAATAAAGCATCGATGGAATAAAACATCGTACAACTGAATTATCGACACACCGTGTTCGATATAATAAAAATCGAATCATCAACTTTCGAAATCAAGTAGGGCCCTCCCAAAAAGCCCTAACTATTCTGTGATCATTGTACATTTCAAACTTTTACTACCATACGCTCGGTAAATCTTGTTATTTCGCTGCATCCGGTTAAACTGGAAGACGATCCCAACATAGTTGAGAACAGGCTAGATGATGACACTCGGTAAATTTTAGGTTTTACCTCTGGGACACGACACTATAAATGTTAAATTATGGGCGAATGACTGTGAGCGACTACACATCCTGAAGCCGGCGTCTTGAGAATACGCAACTTGGACGAAGCACGTTTGCCACAGTTTTAATCTTTTTCGGTGAAAAATGCTTGACGGATACCGCACCGTACGGGGAGACGGTTTGGTTATGTGGGGCTTGCACCCACTAAAAAACACCGCCTTGAGCCTACTGTCGCCTTGGTGGATGAGCCGCAAGACTGCTACGCACGACGACGTTCGCGACCCATCCACTATGCAGCGCAGCCTGCCTCCGGGCACCAAACTCCTTTGGCGATGTCCGGGCTCACCTGAGACACCGCCACCACTCATAGGTGCTAGAAGTGCAGGTACCTAGTTTCACAAATGACTCGTTTCAGTCATTGGCACTGCAAACACGATTAATAATAATTGACTGGCGTTTCATTGTTGCGTCTTTTTATAATTATCCACCCTTGTCGGTTTTTGGAACAATGTTTTCCTTCGAACTGTCCCGAAGTGTCATCGTTTTCATTATTTTTCCGTGGCCACGTGCTTGCCCGACCCGCAAAAGTCCGCTAAATGCGATAATTATTATGTAGGTACTTATGTATTGAACTAATTGCGCATACAAATCAGAATAGTCGCCATTTGTGTTCTTATGCAGAATAAGAAAAGTAACATAAGCTAATCTAAACGTATTCATATAAACAAACAAGCCATCTTGATTTATTAAAATGGATTAACGCCCACTTGCTACAGTTTTATTTATTTAATAATACAATAAAATAACTTTACAAACCGTTCTTGGAAAATTTCTGAAAGTAATATTTCATAAAAGTTGTAGAGGGCAGGCCGCAGGCTTATAGTTTATCACGTTGGTAAAAATGTCCCTATGAACATGAAAAAGTTATCGTAGACGCCGCAATAAGTATGGTATTGCGTGTACTGACCATTGTTTACGAGTGTTGTTGTCTGTGAGGTAAGCGTGCAGTTAGCACCTGGTTGGGGGTAAAACTTTTCCTGCTACAGTTTTCTCTCGCTTACCTAAATCAATTCTTAGAAGAATTTAATTTTACTTAAAAAAAATGAAAACGATATAAATAGGTAATAATAGTAATCTCAGTACATAAGTGTTTTATATTTTTTACTGCCGTTAATGTGGCGTCGAATCTTCTACGCGCCTATTGTCCCACTCTGATCCGGGTCCAATATGGAAATGAAGTACTATTAACTGTTAATGCGACATTGTGTATAACAATTTTTTACATCCTATATGCAGTATGTTGAGGACGGTCGGAGGATCATTAGTTTTTCCAATCACGGATGGGACGCCGGCCTCTGGGCTCCGTATATAAGCTGGGGCGCGGGAGAAGAAGCTATGATATCAGCCGTCGCATCCATCGACTACAGTCCTGTCTAGTGTCTACTAGATTTTGTTTGGTGCTGTGTCTGTGGAGGATTTGAAAATCTTCAACATGTTCAAATTGGTGAGTTCTTAAATAATATTGACTAGCTAACTGGTGTTGCTTCCTGATTGTTTCTAATTGGAAATCGCAAAAGGGATTTCAGTTATAGTTGCCCCCCTTTGTCTGATAAGAAATATTGCGTATTGGGCTGTAGTTTACAAGCGTATATATCGAGTGTTCCATTCCGACGTTTAATTTAGTGTTATGAAATATACTTTTTTATATGATTGTCTGTTATGTACCACTAAAGTACATTGTATTATTAAGATTGATAAACATCCTCAGTTATATGTACTTTTATTGATATTTCTCCGAAGAAGTTGAAGAATTTTTAGATAAATGATTTGGTGTGTTAGGTGTCTGGTGGTCGCTGGCGTGACTGATGAGCATTAGTTCCCATTCGATTCCCATGTCAGGCAAAGTATAAGTAGGTTTTTACAACAAGAAATTCTCAGAAGCAGCCACGGAGTCTGGATTTTGCCCGGTTTTTTTCAACAGGCTCATCATAACTGGTGAAAGGTGGAAGGTGAAGATGTACTGTTAGATTGTGGGTTTATTATTAGACCTCTTTTTAACCCTTTGGGGATTACAGATGTGTAATAGAATGAGCTGCGTAGAAAAGAGCTCTATTGCTAACAATGTGAATGTGCCCGATGGGCCGAATATTGAGTACCTGCATATTAAAAAAAAACTAATTCTGATAGGTTACTTCTCTAGTAGCCTTGTTAAATAAGTTTTAATGAACATTTTTAATCATAATTCATTTCTCCATCAGTTAATGCTGGTTGCCTGCGCCTTGGCGCTGATGGTGAGCCCTACAGTGGCTAAGCCTCAGGTGCTGCTGGACTACGGCTACAGTTACCCCGCCTACGCGTACAGCCCCGTAGCGTACTCTTACTCCTACCCCTATTACGGCTTCGGTTACCCACTAGCCTACTACTAGCGCGCATTCAACACCTCCCCTACCCACCAAAGCATGCATAAACACACCTTATGTATCATCAAGGTTCGTGTTAATAATCGGTATTTAAAGTCATTGCAACATTATATTGTGAATGTGTGATAATTATGTTTTAAACATGTAAGAGTGCGGTATTGTTATCAATAAATGTATCTATACTGAATTGGTGCTTGTTTTTTGTGTTTTGGCCTTTGTTCATTGAGCTGTCTGTTAAAGCACAGCTTCAAGTCGTTCCTAAACAGGAGCATCAAAGACCTGACGATTGTTTCATGCCATTTTCAACTTTTGTGTACAGGACAATACGTACATAAAGTGATCAATATTATAATACTCGAATAATTTATTAGTTCATTGGTTTAGTTGTTGCAATCGAGAATGCGGAGCGTGAGGTCTCGGGTTCGATTCCCAGGTTGGGCAAAATGTTTTTACGTCAGGAATTTCTCAGTAGCAGCAACGGAGTCTAGATTTGTGCCCGGTTGATGACTTAAACAAAACTAGCGAAATGTTTATGGAATAAATATTGTTTCAACAAATCGACAATAATTTATCGTACCAACTAGATGACGCATATTTATACACTTAATGGTGATGGTGCCGCTAATAAATATGCTGAACTATGAATGGATTCGATTTGCATAACAATTAAATTCAGAATGGGTCGTGCTACATAGGTACCTACAGGTACCTAAGTTTATGACTATACTATAAACCGACTTCTATCATTACTTAAGGTTTTGACGGATGGAGCATCTATGAATTATACGTTTTCAGCAGGTCATCATCTGCCTAGCCTTTTCCTAACTATGTGGAGACGGCTTGTAGTCTGCCCGGATGCAGCTGTAAAGGTACCAATAATTTACCTGGAGCGACTGCTTATCTGACCCGCCCAACCAGTTACTGGGTCACCTGATCATCCTCTTTGTTAAGACTGGTTGTCAAACTCATTGGGCTTTATAGTTATGTGTGAAATATATGTTTACGTATTATATAGGAACATAAGTAAGTTCCGATCAGCCCCCATTCTTATTATTTCTTATTTATTTAGTGAAGTAGGTATACAAATTTGTCCCACTAGTCAATAGGTGTGTTCTACAATTATAAATCATAGTACCACAATTTAAATATAGATATTACTACCGTGATAGTACCTATTTATTGTCTTTATATGCGGTCACTCGGAGACAATCCAAAATTATTCATTAACACATCATGCTCATTCTAATGTAAATAAACCATATAAAACTAAACATGAACTATGTAAGTACTTAAGTAGTTTGAACCATGTAATCCATTCGATTTGGGTTGTACCCTCGGCCCTCGTGAATCATTAAATAAGTTACAAGTTATGGCTAAGTATTACTTAACGAGGTGTGTCGTGTACGTAGGCTTTCGCTACAGATAGCCGAGCAGCCTGTTTGGAGGGCCATCGCGTCGGTTAAAATAATCTTGTCTGATCGGTCTTAAAACTTGCAGATGACTGAAAATTTATGTAAAGAAACACTAAAGTGTGTTTTTATTCTAAACTTTATTCCTCTTTTGTGTTTTCTGCAGGGATAAAAGCAAGTATACCATTTCGCCTTGTGCCTATTAGAACGCTACCGCATGGCCATCAACCATGTACAACTCTAGACTCCAGCCTAAAACGTTTAGTGGTAAAAACCCAAGAACGCTGGAACCCAGGAGCCACCCACATCAATATCTATTAAGATACCGATAATAATAACTGAGTCAACTGATTACGTAATTGTAGGTATGTATCTAATTAATATTGTCATCAAATAAACCGATGATCATACTCGGTCACATCATTGACCGTACATGCTAACACGCGCATAGTACTCGGGGTATTAATCGGGATGACATAGTCAATGACACAATAATGGTGGCAGTAGAAGGCCACACTTACATCAGTTCTCATACCCCTCCTGCTCATTTGTATGCCGGTGCAATACACCATCAGTCAAAGGCAATGACACCTAATCCGCCTTTGGGAACTCCATTAATGTTATCACGACTTGTCATCGATCAAGGAAAATACCTTGGTGTTATAGATTAAAAAGTGTGAACATATTAGGAAGTAGCCATTGTTTATATTTTTGTAAGTACTACGCTAAGCATGTTCGTATGATAACGAAGTCGCGATGTCTGTGGTCTTATGTTACAATGCTCAATGGAAGGTAATGCAGTAGGTAACGGAAAAACGGGCTCACTTCAACAACGTGATGATTATAATGTTGGTACTCCTGCTCTGTTCAAATCCGTCTTTTGCTGATGAACTGTGTGAAATGAATCAGAATAGTGATAGATTCTCTGTCTTTCTAAATTTTGTCATTTGATTTTGAACCAAACTTTCAACATTTTATGCTTTAAAATCATTTGGAGAATTTTTTCTAACAGTAATAGACGACCAACTTTAGGGACAGACTTTCAGGCACATCACAAAACAAAATATCATTTTGTTGTGCGTTTGTAATCTTGTTTACCACTACTATATAATATAATATTAAATATAAATATAATATTAAAGTAGAAAAAAAACGCAGAGGTTTTTAAGTATATTATGTATTTACGGATTTAATTACTTTTTTTTATCTAGATAAACCATACATTTAGTTATTACTATTGCAATAAACTTTTGACTGTCACGAAGCAAAATCGTAACATAGACAAGACAGTTCGTTTTCTAATTTCTTCTTAGAATTTCTTGCACCTGTTTCAACCTCAAATAAATAACAAGTAAATGAACAACATTTACGCAGGGCGTTCAATAAGTTCTTGGTTATTTGAATTCAGAGATAGGTAATTACACTATCTGGAAGAGTAACTACTTACAAACAATGTAAACAGGCGCGGTCGCAGCCTGTCTTTTTTAAACTATTATTAACAACTTTAGAAAAACGAAATTATATCAACCATCTCTGTATTTAAGTAAACAAAACGATCAAGGGCGCCTAAGGTCTATTTCCGGGGGGGAGGAGGCATTTTTAGCTTTCAGACATTGTGTCAGTTTATAAAGATATACTGAAAAGAACGTAGACTGTCAGAGCGAGCTCGAAAATTTTAGCACTACATCGGGTAGGTTAATTTTCTTTTGACCATTCATGCAGAAGTTGTGCAGGTACACAGACGCAAGAGCGAGCGTAGCGAGCTCGAAATTTTTTTAATTTATACAGAAATGGGAATAGGAGCACTCTGTCAACTTTTGCAGAATTGAAAAAGTATAGGATGTATAGGCGAGCGAAGCGAGCTAGAAAATTTTTGAAGTCGGCCTCGGATAGGTTGATTTCTAAATAGTTGTCGGAGATTTCGAGGGTTTGAACCATGACGCCCCCCCTGCCTACGGCCCTACCCCCGAGATAGTAAGATTTTTCAAGTTTTAAGCGAAGCGAGCCGGCCTCTTTTTATTTAATTTAAATCAATGAGTTCAGAAGGATCCGCTCTTGATACTAATAGAATGCAAGAGCGAGAGAAGAGAGCTCAAAATTGAAGCAGCCCGCCTCCGCCCCGTGTATTAGGTTCTATTTGTTCATTCATACAGAGATGAGAATAAAAGTAACTCAGATGCATTAGCGAGCGAAGCGAGGTCGAAAATTTTAGAATTTTGCCACGAAAACGGTTAGTTTCTCTTGTTGAACGATTAAGCAGGAAATTAGGTAATAATATATAGAAAGAAAAAAAGCTATTTTAAGAAGGTTTATCAATTTGGCGTGTATGATTTGGGGGGGGGGTCATGACCACTGTGACACCCCCCCCCTTGGGACCGCGCCTGAATGTAAGTCTATACCTACTAATGTTATAAAGCGGTAAAGTTGTAAGTTCGAGAATTTTCGGAATCGGATCATACATATGATCCGATTCCGAAAATTCTTTCACTACTAGGAAGTTATTATAAGGTATTTTTTCCTGAGTGTCATAGGCTGTATTAAAAATTATATTATCACTAGGATAATTTCCGACCATAACGCGAGCGAACCCGCAGTTAAAAGTTAGTCATCAATATTGAATAATTCAAGAGGGACGGACTATATCATTGGAACGGGGCAGGTTAAATTTTATACAGGAGTGTTGTGTGTTGTGTGTCACTTGAAATAATCGTCCTTAAAAAAAATATTTGCAACATTTTCATCTAAATGACGAAACGAGAATACCACCCTGTTTATTTTTTATAAGCGCTAAGTACACGCTGGCCATATTTCGTCAAAAAAAAATTGAAAAGCCATTTGATGTTTGTTTTTTGTATTTATTTTTAAATTTTCTCATGGTTTCATAAAATTATTTCATTAAAAGCAGCCAGTGTTTTAAAATACGTTACATAAAACCTTTTTCCTTTTCGTTATAATTATTTGGAAAATATTTTTTTAGTGTTGTATCACTTGAAAAAACCGTCGGTACAAAATATAGTCCGTGTTACCGAGGCTCCTGACCCGCGGAAGAGGAAAAGCATTGCGTCCCCCTGATTGAGACAATGGTGGCAGACTAAGATCATCAGTCTAATTCATCTAAATGAAGGGTGTATAGCCGAAAGGCAATTGTTCCATACTTGGGAACCTTCTAGTTACGGAGATATTGGGGGTCAAAGTTCCAACTTTTCACAAGTTTTATTTTAAATACGTGTTTTTAATGGAAGATTTTTACTTTACACACCTCCACGACCCCTATACTATTCAATCCATCCATCAGCCAATGCTTTTAGTGCTTTTCATCGAGTCCTACCGTAAAATGTGATTTTTCACCCCAAAAAAAAGTCGATTTCCAGCAATAATTTTTGCGTAAAGTTACTTAGTTTGATGTACAGAATGCTTGGTTGACGGCTATTTGAAGGGTCTGTTTACACCCTGTATACAAACAACTTATTGAACACCCTTCATAACTAAATATCATTTGATTAAAACAAACTAAAGCTAATATCATAATAGAGTTCGTCCTTGATCATTCTAGAAACTGCGGTAATATACAATGGGTGGACTCCAAAACAATTATTTAACTGTCTAGTTTACATTAGGAGAACACATAAGTAGGAACCATGGTAAAACATACTAGCACATTTTTTTAGTCAGTCTATAAATAGGTACCTACCTTTCTGTTGATGCTACAGTCTGGTTATCATAGTCAGAAATAGATACATTGACTAAGCTTTTATGTAAATCTCCTTCTGTGCAAAATCCTCAAGAATTCTACAAAACACTTATAAAACTATAGAGGATAGTTTTTCACGGGTATTTAGACCGATTTTCAGGCATTTTCCCAAAAAAATAAGAAATTGTATAGTTGCACTACCTGGGTAATAGAAAGTCAGCTACGTTTGCCTAGTAACATTTTACGCCTTGTGGTGTTACTTTACTACCATTTCAGTATTTTTATAATGTAAACTAGTTAAGTTAAATACTGGTGACATTGTTTAATTGATGATTTAAGTACTTTTTATATTTAGATATAGTACACTGTGCTTAAACATTTATCTAGATAGGTATTGAATTTCAGGAAGCGGAATTTCTAATCGCTGAAGTTAATATTTTCTATTCTGCCGATACTTAAAATTTACATCAAGGGAATGATCATGTATTTTATTTAATATGCGTTGATATTACACACTTATCTACATTTAGTAGGAGAAAGGTTATTTTCTAAAGTAAAATAATACGTTTAGTCAAAGAGGAAGTCGATAAGCGCTGATACTATTCGTATTCTACATACGTACATTATATATTATGCCTTTAAACATTATACATTCTTAATACACGATGTTATAATTTTCCTATATATAGGCAAGTAAGTTGAGTTAGATATAATTCACAATTTAGATATCTACCAGTCAAAATGATTATTTTCACAACACATAGGTCACTGTCGTCCTCGCACTGAGTTTAGAAGTCACTAAATCACTTGAGATGACACTTTTACACACTTGTCTTCTCATTTTCTGTCACTTTAACGTTAATATAAGTCTGCTGTGATAGTGGTGTTCACGAATGTTCTGGTGTTTGGAAGTATAGTGTTTAGGCGACTTCTAGGTCAGAGTCGGAGTCGTCGGTGTAGTGGCGTGGAGTGGGCGGCGCGGGCGGCGCAAGCGCAGGCGAGAGCGCCGGCGACAGCGGCGGCCGCGCCAGCAGAGGCGCGCGCCCGCACGCTCGCTCCTCCTGCAGCTTGCGGAGCCGCTCCTGCTCCTCACGTTTCTGCTTGCGCCATTTTGCGCGACGGTTCTTGAACCACACCTGCGAAAGAAAATGAAATGTCTAAATGTCTTAAAAATTGGTGGAAAGCCTCGCTAAGACATCAGTGACTGTATTTTTCAAGACTTTTTCTAATAATTATACCACGAAAACCTACTACGAAATAATGAGTACAAAATAATATAGATACCTACAATCTGCATGAGTAAGGTGCAAAACATTTTCAGCCAGTTATAAATAGGTAGCTCTAGGCTACCTAAGGTATGTTCCTTTAGATCAAAAAGAAAATAGAAACTTATTTCCTGTAGTTAAGTCTTTTGTAACCTTTAGAAACGTCTGTATTTCTAAAGGTTACAAATATTTGCAAATATCTACTAAGTATAATACAAATTCTATCAACCAAATGCGTATTATCTAAATTTGTATATTTGTCCAGAAACTTAACAATACATTTTTCTGTGAGGATAACAACATAACAAATATTCAAATATACGGTGTGATATCATAACTCAAAGGTTTCTTAAATATTGAATCATTCAGTTCGGTAGCTAATACGAGCCGAGCCGATCTCTTGTAAGCGATCAATTGATTGTTATACACCGTGTTATCTACGGACAATTGAAACGACCCAATTTTGTAGCAAACATTGACCGAGCTACTGAACTACATAATAGCAAAAAAAAAACTCAAAGCTGGTATTGTTGTTGAGGTATCATTGATAGTTCCCGGTAGAGAGGGGCTGCGCGGGCGCGCTTCCACTCGAGTGGGCAGACACAAGTGTGAGATGTTCCCAGACTGCGGGTGGTCGCCTGTCCGGCTGGCCAAGCCATTGTAGCACCTCGCCGTCACAACACTGGACCAGCCTTCTTTCCAATCGATCCATACGAATTCATTTGTTACTCGTATTTCTCGTCTTCTTTACAAAACTGACGTTCATTGATGTAGTATGTGAATGTAAAAATTATGGAACTCTTTACAGAAAACTATCATGCGTACAGGCGTAGCGAAATATATTCTGAACACTCCAATAATTCAAAGTAAATAATAAGGATACAAATATTATTTACTGGACCAAAATACTGTTATTTAAATATTTTTCAAAGAAAAATTTGTATAATAATTATGTGTTCATGATGTCAGATAAGAAAATTAAGTCTTTAGTCTAGAACCATCAGTCTAAAAAGTTCCAACTTTTTATGCTAGAAAAGATGTTAATTAACAATTTTCATTGATATTAAAATCATAAAAGCAATATAAGATAAAAATAATATTCCACAACCTTTTTCCATAAAGATAAGTCAAGCCCGTGATCTGTCACCGGAGTCCATACAAAATCTACATATTTTAAAAGGGGCACCCTGAGCTTATATTCAGTAGGAACCTTTAAAATTAATTCGTTAACGATAGCACCATTGTCGGAGTTAATTGCATTACAAGAGTCGGTCGGCGGCCGACAAAGGTCCCATTAACTTTCGATGAAAGAGTGACGGGGTTTTCGCGTTCGGCGTCCGCCCGCGCCCCTCCGCTCATTGGGCGCCACTCAAGCGGCAAATATGGCCGCTGCCACCGCCAGACTCCGGGGCTCCGCGCTCGCCGGTTCCTTACACCCGCTCGCACGCCTCGCACCCGACTCCTTTGTCATTCCTCACTCACAATAAGATTAGCCTGATGTTCTTTTGTGTCCTACTGATTGTGTTTGGTTTAACTCGTTTGCTGTTTTCATTGCAGCCGATGAGTTCATTTTCTGCAATAAAAGCACCCCTGTTTCCTTCGTATCGTTAAGTGCGTTACATACTTAACCGTTTGTGGGATATACAAACATCGGGATCGACTAAATTGGACATTTATTGCAGAAGTCCCCACCGAGATTGGGGCGGCATTCATAATAATCAATTACTAAGCGTCATGTGATAGCTATTTGGGTCCACAGTTGATCCGGTTCAACAGTCAAACTGGTGCCCCTCAGGGCACAGTAGGCGGGCGAGTAGATAAGGATAATGAGATGGCGGAAAAAATTGATGAAGAACTGGAAAGAAATTGTTCGAAGTTCTTAGAATCGTTTCTCAAATGACCTGAACCTAAATTGTTATACATTTATAATTATAAGTGTATTAGTGAATAAGGTTGTAACTTTGTAAGGATGCTGAATAAGGACGAGCCATAAGATTAAGGCAGCCCCTGATCTTGAATTATTTCGAGGCGGGGCAAAAACTGAAAAATGCCGCCCCCTCCTGACAATATTTTGACCTTTATCATCATCATCATTCCAGCCATAACACGCTCAGTGATGGACATGCGCTGCTCTTTCACTGTTAAGCCTATATATTTTTTTAAATACATGGACGTGTTGGGCTAGGTGCGGTCCCAGCCTAAGTCTTTCGGGGGGGTCACAAGGGGCCACAGGCAGGAATTTGGTTGGGGAGCGATTGGGGGGGGGGGGTGGTGTTAAACTATTAACAACAATTTTTGAAAAACCATCTCTGGATTTAATTAAACAAAACAATCAAGGGGCATCTTTAGCTTTCAGAAATTGTGTCAGTTTATAAAGATATACTGAAAAGAATGCAGAATGTCAGAGCGAGCAAAGCGAGCTCGAAAATTTTAGCACTACATCGGGTAGGCTAGATTTTCTTTTGACCATTCATACAGGAGTTGTGTAGGTACTGACTGAGACGCAAGAGCGAGCGTAGCGAGCTCGAAAATTTCTGCACCCTTCCTCGGATAAATTAAGTTCTTTTTGTTCATTCATACAGGAATGTGTATAGGAGGAACTCTGTCGGATCACTCTGTCAACTTTTGCAGAATTAAAAAAGTATATGATGTATTGGCGAGCGAAGCGAGCGAGATTTTTTTTAAATTCCGCCTCGTATAGATCGATTTCATAATAGTTGTCGGAGATTTCGGGGGGTTGCACCCATCGGCCATTCCTGCCTACGGCCTTGCCCCTGAGATAGTTAGATTTTTCAAGTTCTAAGATGAAGATCCCCCCTACCGGATCCGCTCTTGATACTAATAGAAAGCAAGAGCGAGAGAAGAGAGCTTAAAATTCACTGCAACGGCCGCCGCGCGAGAATTCGCGATCTATGCCTACGCGCCCCGCGGAGAATACTTAATTGTTTATGTTATTATTTTACTATACTGCCTGTTAGTAATCGCAAAGCTGCAATAATTCTGAGTAGTGTATTCGTCTACCAAGCTTGAATTTGCCGCCCTCTAAATTTGCCGCCCGGGGCACGGGCTCCGGCTTGCCCCCCCCCCCCCCAAGATCCGTGGCTGGATTAAGGCCTAACAAGATTGCAACTCTATAAATCTGTTATCACCACTTAGTAACTATTACTTACTATTATAAACTTTTCTGACTTAAATACTAATCAGAAAAGTTTACCTGCTATATTATTAGGATCACGTTCCCCGCAGTATTACATAAATCCAATATTGTTACCAACACTGCCTACCTAGATTAAAATAGATAAGCTTCATTAAGCGCCGTCGAAACTCCCGCAAGCTTATAGGCATAGCTTACATTGGAAGTTTGATATTCCCCATTGTTTTAATTCCATTGAGAGCGTGGAGAATTCCCAAATTCTATTGTACGGTACGCCACGTACGGCTGCAGCGGACTGGCATCATGCATGCATAATTTCAATGCGGTAATGTTCATTCTGCTGAAGACAAACACGGTATTGAAGATCTAAACTAAGAGAATATAACGTTATCATAACTAGATGAAACATTGAAACGTTTTTAATGGAAGTTATTTCATTGATCCTCTAAAAAGTTATTGAACTTTTAATGATATCCTTTTTTTCTCCTTTTCACTTTAACTTTCTTGCGTATTCTCAAAGTTGGTCGCACTATTAGTATTTACCTAATTCAGTTGCAAGGTTTGACCAATACATACTTAAAAAAACTCATAACTAACTAACAAAGTAAGTTAAACAAAAACTTATAAAATAGCACAGGTTCGGGGTTGTGCTTAAATTATAACAGCCACATGTGTCGATCTAGGTTCAGCAACACAAGGGAAATCGCGTTATACAGTAACTGAGTGTTGTAGGTCTCGTCAATTTTTCTTGTGAAATACTGGTATTCAGCCGCATCCGATTTGACTGGAAGACCACCGCAACATATTTGTAAAAAGGCTAGGCTGATGATGTTGAAAATATTCACGAAAAGTATTTTTGGAGGAATGATGTGTGCTGTTTTAAGTCTTTGTTGGAAAAGTACCCATGGAAAATATAGTCGTAATAGTAAGCAGTAGCGAAGGGTCAATTTTTGTAAAGAAGTAAAGCGGAGTACATATCTTTAATGTGATTACATTATTTGTCTATAGCTCTATACAATACTGACTGTGCCATTTTTAAAAGGGAATCCGGTGGGAATCGAGTTGTATGGAACCTTCGCCACTGGTATGAAGTAAGGTCCGTGGCATTACCGATGGACACGTATTTTTTTAACTGTTTAGACCATTTTACTCTTCCGTGAATATGGAGGAAAATCGCCTATACGAAAGAGTGTCTGTGAAAATTCACGAGGTTTTTCCGATGCCTAAGTTGAAGTTTGTATACGTATCATGAAATCACAGGCAACAGCTAGTATGACATAATTATTGCAATCCAAGGACAGGTTGCATATTAAGCACGATTTTGAATACGATCAATAAGTCACGTCAATATAACTCACGCTTTGGAATATTAAATATCTAGTCCGCTTTAATTAAAATAAATAAACAAGTGTCTACGTTTAAGTAGTGTTTCATTAGGACGGTGCGGATATGTCGTGTGGGAAGACAAACAGATGAGACGGCAGGGCGGGGCGCAGTGCCCGCGGCAATGGGCACCACGCCTCGACGCCTGCCCACCCCCGCACCCCAAACACTAGCTACTTAGCGGGACAGTAGCCTAGACATAACTGTAACTAGGGCTTTCAATCCGGAATTCCGGAGTTTCGTAACTCCGGAGTTTCGGAGCGATTTTAAGCATTTTTCAAATCCGGAGTTGAAATATAACACCGGAGTTGAAACCGGTTTTCAAAAACCATGTAAACATTCAATGCTTTTATTAGCTTGACCTGTAACTAACTTATCATCTGCCTAGCCTTTTCCCATTTATATCGGGGTCGAATTCCAGTCTAACCGGATGCAGTTTAATACCAGTATTTTACATGGAGCGACTGCCTATCTGACCTCCACAACCCAGTTAGTACTGCGATACCTCTTGCTAAGACTGGTTGTCAGATTTTCGGGCCACTGACTACCTGTAACGACTGTCAAAGATCTACAAATGACAGCCGGGACCAACGGCTTATCGTAAAGATTTCTTGTGCTGATCGTTGATCTGTCATTTTGTCGATTCTTCCGTCGACAAAACCCGTTTCTACGGTGGTCAGACTACGCGTGGAGGGAGATTCTTTCTTGTTAGGTTAGTAATCATAAAAGTTTTTAAACAAATACTTTTTTTTTTCGGATGTGACGTCATCAAATGACCCCCCCCCCCTGCTCTGGGCGAAGCGGATGGGAGTGTCAGACTTCTACTGACTAAAACCCATCCATGTTTCTTCCTTGCCCTTTGTGTTCCAGGGCCTCGGTATCTCTTTCGAACAGTCCCGCAGCCCCGGCAGGGATCGGCCTTTGCGGACCCCTTCATTGTTGCTGACATCTCTGTGAGGCGCGCGTGGAACACGAACGCGCCATCGACACGGCCTGTCGTCTGACAGCCGGACGACGAGCTAGCCCATAACTCACCGTCCACAGGCCCGTGCCTACGGTGGCTGGGGGCCAGCACGTGAACCCCGACGCCCGGGGCGTCTCCCGCGGCGGCTGGGACGTGAGGCTCTTTCCCTTAATGCGTATTAGTTGTCTGTTATAACGTCCGCTTGTCAGACAGTAATTTTTTAAACAAAAGGTAGATTTTTAAAAAGTAGATTTTTTAGGTACCCATAAGTTCATGATTATTATTTTATT
Source organism: Noctua comes (assembly GCA_963082995.1). Lineage (NCBI taxonomy): Eukaryota > Metazoa > Arthropoda > Insecta > Lepidoptera > Noctuidae > Noctua > Noctua comes. Next base: position 7,353,231 of record OY720277.1, read on the forward strand.
GTAACTTGCCAAACAACAAACAAATGTTTATTTTTAATGATTGCTGATTTTTTAATAGGTACCTACTTTATAATGCATATTAGTTGTTTATTATAACTTCTGTCTGTCAGACAGTAATTTTTTGAACAAAAACACTGATTCCTTAACAAATAAAACTTCTATTGATTAAAATAAAGGCCTTTTTTATTAATTTCTAAAAAAGCTGTCAACTCCGGAGCCAACTCCGGAGTTCCGGATTTGATTGCTCAAAATCGTAACTAGCTCCGGAGTTGATAACTATCCGAGTTTGAATGCCCTAACTGTAACATAACATAACTGTAATATTTTGATAGTTTTCCTCTGAAAATTGCAGCAAGCAAGAGACCTTGATTGAGTACATAATTATGTTCTGATTATTAATGTGTTGAAGTTCCATATAGTAGAGATATTGTAATACAGTAGTCATAGCCATATAAGCGTAGTACGTTTAGCTAGTCAGTCTTATAAATCATTTTGTGTATTTTTCTTAGAGAATGTTTCCGTTCCTAATGTTTAACGTTTCCAGTTATCCAGGAAAATTTAGCCTAAGCCAATCAAGCCTACAGAATACCAAATCAGCGTGGCTGTTCGATTTGGACGATCAGTAGCGAAACCTTGCAAATGAATTGCTTATTTTTTTAGAAATACCTGACATTGACCGTTCGATTTCTAAGTAAAGGCATATGAGTATGCCTATGCGCTATATCGTCAAAAGTTTTGACGTTATGGCGCGCGTTTTGAAGCGTACCCCTGAGAAATGTGACACTTTTTGAATTTGTTGTGTAATGCAAGTAATCAACGGCTACACGAAGGGAGGCACAAAGCGCAATTTAACCAAATAAAAATACCGAGTATTATAATATCTAGCCAACTCATGAATAATTGTTATAAGATCCTAAGTTTATTTACCAATATTACATTATAATCTACGTATTCCTATGTATGGAATTTGTTAAGAGGCTTTACCAAGTTAATACGAATAAAATGAATATCAAACATGTCAAATTAACAGTGATGAAACGATTACTTTTGTGAATTATAAATAATAGGATCGTGGGTAACGTTTTGGTTTCGTAGAACATACATTTTATTCGAACGTTTTCCTGGACCCACGTTACGTAGAATACTAAAAATGTATAAAATACTAGCTGTTGCTCGCGACTTCGTTCGCTTGAAAATTTTGATGTGTAGGTACGAGTATGTGTGAGAAAAATCTATGTCCTTACTCCTTCCCCAGGATATAATCTATCTCCTTGCCAAACTGATCCGATCAACTGTTTAGTCGTGAAAAGGTTACAAACAAACAAACAGAGTTACTTTCGCTTTCATAATATTAAGTATTGATATTTGGCGCCATCCTATCGATGATGCGATAGGATTTCATCGTGCGATGAAACCGCTCGCGCGATAAGAAATCGTGTGTCCTATTTTGGAGCGATGCGATCACTCTCGAAATGGCTCTTAACAGAGATGCCAGTTTCTGCTGTCGAGCCTGTCTTTAATCGTAAATAGGATTAAAAAAAGAAAACGCAGACCACATAACATTATACTCTATTAAAACAGAAAACCGCCTCTCCGCTTGGTCGCGCGTGCGCCATTACGACATTCAGTACTAATCAGTGTGTTTGATCGAACGATCGTCCGATCAATACGATGCGTCGATGATGGCACGACGAAAACTATACAATTTGGTCGCATCGCATGATCGCACGATCTTCAATAGGACATTCAGTAGATATCAGTACCTATGTTTGAACGCACAGTCCCACGATCATTTTCGTCGGGCGCACGCATCGTCGCGCGAGCGAGTTAATAGGACGGCGCCTTAGAAGTGTTGTCACGTTGTCAAGTGACAAAGATACAGTGTATAGGTATCTTAAGCTTTAGCTCTTTTGACTGCTGGTCATTGAATTTCAGCACTGAAAAATCTTCTTCCTCCTATCCCTATTATACTCGTACAAACTTTACTTTCTACACGTTAAATCTCGCTGTCATAGATCATTGCTACATGGAATCAATTTCAAAAGGGATACGCTTCATTCCTTGAACCCTCCGATACAAATACAATTCTTTGTATGAGCTCATCTCGCAATCTGTTAGTAGTCTTCCTATTACAAGGCGCACTTCAACGACTTCACCCAATATAACGTGTAATCGGCATCAGTTAAGTGACAAGTTAATAATTTAACTTACTGTATCTTTCTCTGTGGCTCTAGTTTTACAAGTAGAAAAGTTTTCCCGAAAAAATTGAAGTGCCCCAATTCCGACTTTTTTTGATTGCAAACGCGAATCTTTCAAAATTATCTTGTCGATAGAGAAAGCATCGTCCAAAAAAGCATCGTCCGAAAAAGGGTTCGCGAATCAGTAATTAAATGATTTTCCGGAAAACGGATTTTCAAGAAAAACAACCCGTTTTTAGTCTAATCACAAAAACCGGGGATTCAACGTACCTACTTATAACATTTTTACCTGCCCGATAATAATATTGTGTTATCTTTAGACTTATTCACGTGTACAATTTTCCTTGTTATTCAGATTTTTATTTCTGACATCAAGATGTGAATGAATGAAGAACATAAAAGATATCGACGGCACAGTAAACTTTGTTTAGTAATATAAATATGTACGTAATGTATGTTTAAGGTTTGCAACGGCAAACCATCGTGTGAACCGCACGGATGGGGCAGCGGGCGCGGTGCGAGGAGCGCGCGGCGCGGCGCGGCGCGGCGGCGAACCGAACCCAAACTTATTGTAATAATGTTGTTAGAACAAACACCGCGCTCCCTCCGCCTTGTTTGAGATTACAATTACGGTTTTAGCGAACTGATTTATTAATGGACCGCCTGATCCGCCCTTGATACTTTAATGTCGATTTAATTTGCATATCTAGGTAAGTAGATGCTTGTGTTTAAGATCCAGGTGGTTTTTTAAAGTAACTTTAGTTGGCTGGCTTTAACTACCTATAGGCATTACCACTGCCTATTATAGGGATATTTGTGTCTCTATTAAAATATCCCGTTTCGAGTATTAATAATAAAGTTAGTGACCATGATAGTTTAAAATCTTATATTTGTGTCTCTTCTTACGTACCTTGTAAGGGGTCTACCGACTCCAGTTGCACGTACGTACCCAATATCCTAACAAACAGAAACGCAGAATGATATCTAACTTCGTGTGGCATGTATGTATGTAGTAATACCTATCTACTTTTGTAGAAAACCTAAACTAACTAAATTGTCGCTGCTCCCCTAGACTCCACCGGCTGTACCCAATTAATTAAAAAGTTACAGTAAGGTAATCTAACCGTGAAATGTCACTCACACATCAAACAATTGTACATTAACATCAAACAGAGTAATAAGTCGTTGTTTTTTTAATCCCGAGCGTCGTTATACCCTCGCACCTGTCCTATTCCATATCCCCATTAGCAACGAAATGCATTAGTCAATATTAAAGACGCCATCCGCGACTATAATTCCACAAAGGGCACTTCAAATCACACCCATCTCTTTTCGGTTGATGTCAAAACATTACTCCTCTCTACCGCCGGAGGCTGAAAAAGTATCCCCTCGTGTCTGTCACTTCGTATCAATTACCGCACGCAAACACCCATGCATGGTTCGGTGACGAAACGACGTATCTGCGCTCCGAGCGCCACTCGAACCGAAATTCAATTGTCAAAAGATTGCTTTAATAGTACCACAATACCTTCGCAAAACGAAAAAGTATTTCATTCCCGCGACAGCCTTACAAAATAACACTTAAAGCTACATAAGTAAATGTCAAATTCGTTGAGCCGCACTAGCCCGTAGGGAGTCCCCGAGGGTCGTTCTGCAAACAACGCTCCCCTAAACGTTATACTTTGAAAACAATAATTTGTATTGCGTATCGAACGCGTCTATAAATAATAGAGTGATACTTCACTCACTGATGTGACCGCGCTTGTTTCAACGAGCTCAAAATAATTATTTAATTGATAACAGTTTTAGGGGCAGTTTTATGCGTTAAATCGTTTATTGTCGGTAATTGTGTTAAGATTTTGTATTGTGTAAAAGGTTTTAAATTTTTCTACTTAGATACTTTTTGGTTTTACTACCTTAACATGAATTTTATTAACAGAAACCAATTGAAAACAATTATTATTACGCGCTTTCCCGAGTTTTTGGAAGTTATGGTTATGTATTTAAATATCGGTTTATTTATCGAAAAATCCGTCAAGTCTCTTTATCGCCAGTTGGTTTGCTATATATGATGATAAAATAATTGTATTTCCATATTTTTGAAAATCTGGTTCTGGCCATCTTATCAAAATATATAATAGTATACTAAGAACTGGCAACAAATACTCTACCATTGCACTACGCAGTTCGAAGTTGTAAGTTTTTACGGTTTCACTCCAAAAGTGTGTCACCGGGACCCTAATTTTGACCGAAGGATATCTGTCTGTCTGTCACAAGGTTTGTTCTCAGTAACCGGTTAGTTGCAGGATTAATATTGTTGTTTTGCATGGTTTAGCATATGTTTTTATTGTGGTACAATTTTACCCTGCTAGTGTTTAGTTGCAATCTGTTGTAGCAGTTTTACTCACAATGATTTGTTCGTCAGGCACGAATGGTGCTGAAACTGTTATTGAAAAGAAAAATCGCTTATTGAATTTTTTTTTTTTTTTTTTTTAAAAAGACACGTTGCCCCACACTAGGAATTTCTCCTGTATCGTGGGTGCGTTTACAAACATTTAAATTCACATACACAAACAGCCAGACCCGGAACAACTACCTGTAGGCCATACAAATATTTGTTCCGTGGGGGAATCGAACCCACGACACGAAGCGCAGCAGTCAATCGCTCAGCCACTGCGCCAACCGTGCCGCCGCGTGAAAATCATCTCCTATGGGGCTTTTCAGAAACAAAAATCCATAATAATTTTAATGCAACTTTCTCTGTCTGTCCGCCATAATGTTAATGACTGAGCTGATTTGAACCGGAAGACAGGCGTTAGGACATAGGATACTTTTGCCCTGGTTCGTTCGCGTGTGATTTCCTCCACGAGGACGAAGTCGCGGGAAAAGGATAGTATAAGTAATCATGCCCTTTTGGGTTGAAACTCTGAGTCCGTGGTATCCGAGTGCTCAGAGCCTTTTTAAGGAAATTTTTTAATGCCTAGATGACGCTTCCCGTGACCTGGCTGGCTTTTACCTTGGCCAGAGGCTAAGTATTGCCATACAACTGGCAACGCCGCCAGTCTCTTGGGCACATTACCAGCTGACAGCGTTGAGGAGGACTTTTTGTTGCCCTTTTATAGTTTATTGTTAGTTTAGTTTATTAAATAAAGTAGTAATCATGTATCTCTAGATTATATGAGGAAGGAACATATAAAAATAATTGCCAACAAACATGAAATACAGCCGTCGTTATTTGAACTGTGTATACCTATGATATACAAAAAAGAATTGAAAGATTGTGTTATCACCGTTTCGTTTGACAATAAGAGAAGAGCAACAAGCGTAAAATGAAACAGGACGAGCTCTTTGATCACGTGATGCCGGATCGCTGCTCAGCTCATAAAGGCGTTATTGCTTTCAGGCGACACGGAAGCGCAGGACAAAATGGCGCCGCTTTATTACTTAGTAACACATTGCTAGCGTATCTGTTTTATTGTAGCTACCTATTAGGAGATAAGTCCTGCCGGGGGGAGGCTGCAGATCACAAGAAAGCGCGGCCGGGCGCTGGGGGCTGGGCGGAGCGTCACGCCCACTTTTTCTTGTTCATCGCTGTGTGTCGGATGTTCCTCCATTTGTGTCATCTGCGCCGTCTGCTCACACACAGAGCAAGAGCATCACTCTTCTACACCAATATCATTAAGAATGCCGTATCTTCAACTTCGACACAAATTATGAGTTTCTCTACCACTTATTCCTTGAGAGTGCACACTGGTACGGAGTATGATATTGCTTCAGGAAAATGCAAGTTTGATAGAACAGATTTTTCGGTTTATGAACACACAACAATTTACATAAAATAAAGTCTACCTACTCCGCTTTTGTAACGGTTTAGTAACGATTATATTTATTCCTATTACTTTGGAAAATAGAAACAATTGAAATGTTTTACATGGAATATTTTATAAGTACAAGTATTTGATTTTGAAACTTAGTACTTTAAAAGACGAGATTGTGTTATTCATTGAAAAAAACCTGATCAATAAACAAAGCAAAGATTTTTCTCAATGTTCATATTTTCTTAAAGATTTTAAGCGAGGCCTACTTATTTTTAAGGCCTTGCAAATGGGTGAATCTGTAGTTTCTGCGGGTTAAAAATTATGTCAGTAGATTGTGTATTTTCCAAGACAACCCAACGTTAAGAAGTCACATTTTCCTGACCCCATCCAGTGTCTTCCTTTACTGGTACATACACCAATGCTACTTGGTGATAGAAACGTGTGTAGATCATATCTAGGTAGGATAGCTTCTTTATGATAGCTGCTACACAAAGAACTCTGTTATATTTAAAACTACTTGATATAATACGTATAGAAATAAATGTGTAAAGATGTTTTTTTAATGTCCTGAGTTGGATATTTAAAAAAACATCTTTATATGTCAAAAATAAATAATGTTTTAAATTAGACGACTAGACTTTATCATCATATACTTAAGTAGGTACTAATAGGAACTGTGATGATGAAAACAGATTGCCACTATCTGCATTCACAGTAGGTACTGGAATGCATTTGTGCAATGAGGCGTGGCGCGAATACGCTCTGCTGAATTACAATCCGCATTGCCAATGTTACTACATTTACAATAGTGCAATTGTATCTTACTGAAACATGAAATCAGACTGGTGACAAAACTAAAGCAAAATTAGATTGGCGTTGATGACCGCCGAAATGCGCGTCGCCGCCGCTACCTTTCTTCGAAGAACGAATTTTTCGAACGAACTGCCAAACATTACATCCAGAATAAAAAAAAGAACCTAAATGCATGTCAATATAATTTATTGAATTTCTTCTGATTGATTTTACGGCGGCACAATCATAAAACACTAACGTAAAGCCTGAAAATTATTCAGATTATATACGCCTAGGTCTTTTACTAAGTAGATAGGTAGATATATTATTTTCATTCGCAACATTAACATAAATATTACGATTATAATCGAAAGAGCACACGGGTGTAGGGCGCATTATTATGGTTTAATTATGAATATCGTTAGAAAACATAAATCGTGAGGTTATAAGTGAATATAAGCCATTCAGTTAATCAGACAGTGGTGGCGTAAGATCAACAGCGTGGGCGCGAGCCCGCGGCGCTCCGTCGAGCACCGAGCACTCTGCGGAGACAACTAGATTACACCTCACTTAATAATTAATTTGTGTAAAGAGTTGAACGTCTATCATACAATGGAAGATTGCGAACCACCCTTCGTTGTCTTTTCGTTTACTCAGCCGCCGTTCTTCGTACAATATTGACACAGTGAGTTTTTATTCAACAAACCTACCGGGAAGATGTCTCAAGTCAGCTTGCATTTAAATCATTTCTTACTAACTTACTGTTATAAACTCTTTAATGTGTTCTAAATCTAAACTACGCTCTGGGGTCGGCAGCGCCGCACGCATGCAGCTTTTAATAAACCAATTAAATGTTCACAGTAGGACGCGAAGAATTCACACCTCTTTGGTTAAGGCAACACTTAAGGGCGACTGTAAGGTGAACAGTCACCAGCGCAAAAATACATTCCTACTGATAACGATACGCTACCGCGTGATGCTATATTTCACAATCGACATAGTAAACTGGAATAAAAGTCAGACTTTCAACCTATTTATTTCAGGAATTTTATGGCGTAGCCAGCCGTCGTAGCACGGCGTAGCACTACGTAGCGCGGCGTAGGCCAATCAAATCAATCAAATCTTTAAAAATATAAGATTCGGCCATATTGTTCCAGATGACGTTTATTTCTGATTGTCTTATCGCAGTACAAAATGCTTATGCCTTCTAGATATGTTTAGATAGCATGGTATGGAGCGGTATACCCGAACATATCTAATCTATCATAGGAATTATTTATTTCATTGGATTGGATTGTTTAGATTTAAAATCTATAAATCTCTCATATATCCATTTTCTATACTTATTAATCAAATACTAACTTATTTACATACTGCATTAGTTAATACTACAATCAAAAAGGTGTACCCAATTCAGAAACAAAGCAATAGCTGTGAGCGTGCGCTCGATTTTGAGCAAGTGTTGTGATGCCTAAACAAAAGCGTTTTAATAATGCAATTTCCAATTGCCGCTGCGCAAATAACAGGGGCAACAACGAGACCGACTGTATTGCCAACAACTCACACTTTTGTTGTATCTACAATGTACTTCCTCCACACAACCAACCACTGCTAAATTATAAAACGTAGCGAATGTTCTTTTAAACAGGCGCAGGTTTTAATGTTTCGTGCTTTCATGGCGATTATAACGAAAGATTAGTACCAAGTAGTGTCCTACCAAGTAGGTACAATTACTACAAAAAATATTCATACCTTTTTATAATCGAAAAGCAGACACAATAAAAACAAAGTTATAATATAGATGGAGCAAAACTGACGCAGAGGAAACGAGACCTAAAAGCAAAACTAAGTAAATCAGAAAGAATCAAAGATGGGACATACCGAATATTATGAAATTATCTACAAAAGTAGTTAGCCGGAATTCATCCGAAAGTGGTTTAATGGTCATTATAAGACACAGTGTTTTTACCGATTTGAGAAAATATGCAGCCTAAAAATTAATAAGCCCGTCGTCGACGCAATTCAATGCCGTAACTAGTAAAGAACATAATAAATTAGGTTCTAAAAGTCAAAAAATACGAGGTAGACAAATTAATTATATAGAATCAATTTAAGAAGGGGAGAAACGAAACACTTATAGACACGAAGTTTGATTGAAAAAACATAGAAAATTGTTACGAATGGAATTGATAAAGCGATAAAAATATTAATTGTTTATATAATCGGAAAATTAGTAATGCGATTATATGAATATCTAATTTAATAACGAGATAAATACCTTGATTTTCATTACAATATTGAAAAACCAACATGTCGCAGCTTATTTGATTCGTAAGCACCATTGTGCTAATACAATAGCTACTCGTGTACACAGAAGGCTTCTTGGAAAAAAGTTTGAATACGAGAACAATTTATCCTATATCAAACTTGGCCAATGATAAATGAAAACAACAGCTTCGCATAAAGAATAACTTTGGTTGATTACTCAAGTTGTAAGTTAGGCAAATCGGAAAAACTCTGTTATCCGGGAAAAAGCCGTAAAAGTGACCCTCATTAGCCGAATTGTTGTGCTTTTATCGTTCCCTCGCTCCGGCCGGGGCAGCATAAATAAATCAAATTTAATTAACTCAGATTAATTTTCGCGGCGCCCGTCTCACCGCGTCGTCCCTTTTTATTTGCCCTGAGGCAAAATTGTACTCGGTTGAAAACTCTACCCGCCCGCGGTGATTTACTATGGATTCCTTAATAAAAAGTTTACACTAAAGCAAATTTCACATGTAGACCGTTGCTCTCAGCCAGACAAGCCATAGAAGTCATTTAAATTACTTATTTATATTACGTACTGATCTTTTAACTTGTTTACATATCGGGCTTCATTTTACCAATTAAGTAAGGCGAAAAATTAATGAGCTTCGACAAGTCGTTATATTACATACCTACTGAAACATTATAACTGATAATTGGTGTAAGCTATGATAAAATACGTACGAGTATTTCTAACCAGGCAGCGGTTTTTTTAATTAAGGTAGAACTCCAAACTACTTCTTCAGTTAAAATCAACAACAAAAAATCAGTAGAAATACGATGTGGTTTGTTTCCATTCAATTTGACTAGAGCATAGTAGGGTATAAACTGAAAACAAATATAATAATATATTCTGCCAGTAGTATAACTTATAATGAGTTATATTATCCGTGGCATACCCACATAAAGTCGAGTCAACACTTATGTTGAATTTCATTAAACCTTCGAAAGTTAAGAACTACAGAATGTCATTTGGATTTGCGCAGTCCGTGGCCGGATAAGATGAGTGTTCGTGTAAACAGAGCCGTCCGGCTGGGTGGCACGCTGTCAAGTGGTCGGTACACATCGCCGCAACACCGGTAGCCGGTGGCCGGCAGCCCACAAACATATCCCGACTTACTTTCAACATCACAAATTCTATTGAGAGCACTCTGTGTTTTAGTATCTATACAGCAGCTCGGGCTAATCTTGCTATGTAACGGTGAACTGACGAACAGAAATCCAGAAATTAAATTTGCGGGCAATATTAGCCTCGTTGTTTTGGAGTGGAGAGTAAAAATGAGTAAATATGACCAGCGGGGTAGATATGAATTGGTGGTAAAGGGTGTTTAGATATCTAAAGGGAAACTATAAAAGAAGTAGACAAGCTTAATTGCAAAAACCGAATTTTTACTAAGTAAATTGCGTCATAGAAATCGTAGTCTTAGTTTTAGAGAAAACATGTTCAGTTCTTGACGCGTTTCATATAACGGCCGACCACCCACATGGTGTCGTAGAATATGTCACGTCAGCGTTGTTGACTGTGGGCCCTTCGCTACTACTAAACGTTACGCCCCGTTAATCTCGTCATTCGGAGTCACATACCAGCCAGTTTTTTTTGCTTCGAAAAAGGATTAACCAAGGTTTTATTTATACAGGGTGTAAACAGACCCTTCACATAGCCGTCAACCAAGAATTCTATACATCAAACTAAGTAACTTAACGCAAAAATTATTGCTGGGAATCGACTTTTTTTTTTGGGTTGAAAAGTCACGTTTTACGGTAGGACTCGATGGAAAGCACTCAAAGCAAAGCTTGTGTTGATGGATGGATTGAATAGTCCGGGGGTCGTGGAGGTGTGTAAAGTAAATATCATACATTAAAAACATGGACTTAAAAAAAACTTGAGTAAAAGTTGGAACTTTGACCCCCAATATCTCCGTAACTAGAAGGTTCCATACCTGAAAGCCTTCTAGTTACGGAGATATTGGAGGTCAAACTTCCAAGTTTTTAACGTTGTAGCTTTAAATACCTCCATGACCCCTGTACTATTCAATGCATCCATCGGCACAATTTTTGGAGTGCGTTACATAAAGTCCTAGCGTGATTCGTGATTATTAAACAAAAAAAAAATCGTTTCCCAGCAATCATTTTTGCGCAGAGTTACATAGTTGGATGTACAGAATACTTATTTGACGGCTTCTTGAAGGGTCTATTTACACCTTGTATTGACAGAAGTTGTTCACTGTTCCGATTTATTAGTTAATGAAATTGGATTATAACTGTTTCCTGGTTTTGTAGCTGACCTAAACGTTTTAAAAAACAAAAACTAGGCTTTTAGAGCTTCAGACCTTTGCTTCTCCTTCAACCTGGCGAAAGCCAAGCGCGAAGAAAAAGCAAATTGAATCATAGTTTCCTAATAATTCCTGACAAAATACTTTTCGTTCTATACATTTTATTTCTGCGAAAGTGTATTGAAAAACGTCGTTTGATACACGAGGGCATTTGTTACTGAAGTTCTCGGCTCCATAACAACCTCGCCTGCGGCTCAGGCATCATTTTGCCTCGGCTGCAATAACAAAGTTTCTCCACTTGAAACAAAATGTACTATTTCAATCCACATCCTCGAAAACTGGCTTTCCAGCTCCAATGACAAAGTTCCCCCACTTGTATCAAAATTTATTATTACGTAATCTCCTAAATGTTTCGATTTATTTCATCAAACACAAAAGACTGTAGGTAACCGTAAATGAAGGATTGTTTTTTCTAATTCAATGAAAGAAAAGTGTCAACACGCGTAGGTACAGTCACGTACCAGTAAAAAATATTTCTCTTTATTACTTAACATTTTAACGTGAAGCCTTACACAACAAAGGAAAGAAAATACGGTTTTCTGTTGGTATTATGAACTAAGTAGATTTCCTATTTAACTTTGTTTGGAGGAAAATAGTGAAACAAAGGAACATTTTAGAATTCCATCATTAATTAAATATTGCTTATTGTATGATCACGAAAAAACTGGGAACTTGACCGCATCCTGGTGGAAAATTGCAACATGAACTTATATTTTGAACGTGTTTCGATGCTTTTCTTCTCATTGACTTTAAGGTACTGCTTTATGTATGCATGTACACCAACCATTTCTACGATAAATAATCTACCTGCGAGCGAAATAGTACAAAGCAGCAAGCTCAAATATACTGATTTCGGAATAATTGCAAGATTCTATCTCTTGTAGTACCTATACTAATTGGTACAATGTGTTATTGTTACAGTTGGTGCAGATTCGTAGCTACAATCAGTTGCTTCTGGTTAGCGCAACTTGGAATAAAGATAACAGTTTCCAGAAAAAAACAAAGAGACATACCTCAACTCTCTCTTCTTTCAAGTCAACCCGCAACGCGAGCTGTTCTCTTAGAACAACATCAGGGTAGTGCGTCTTGTCGAAGGTGCTCTCAAGCTGTTCGAGCTGCTCCTCCGTGAAGATGGTGCGGTGGCGGCGCTTGCGCTTGGGCGGCGGGCCTGCCAGCCCGGCCAGCGCAGCCGCCGCGTACCCGCCGTACAGCCCCGCGTAGCCGCCCGCGCCCGACACCACGCTGCCCACGCCGCTCACACCTGCGCGCGCAAGCATTCTTGTAAGTTGTAAATCATCTAGAAATGAAAAGGACTTGATAATATTTTGCCGTCTACCGCTGTAGGTAATCCTTGCTAAATATAGCGATTGATTTATGCTGTGAGGCAGAAAAAGAAGTCTGCGACATTTTCTTTTGGATATATGGTATACCAAATTCGAGATTCTAACATCACATTTTGCAGATCGATCTAGAAGGAAATTCCTATGATAAGTAATTTATTTCAGGATTATTATAAACTAGCGAACCGCCCTTGCTCCCCACAGCGCCACCTATCGGGTCCAAGACTATATCTAATATAGCCTACATTTTAAGTTAAGTTTCTAGCAGTAGAGCAGTGAAAACTACGTTCCAAACCATGCAGTAGTTTTTGCGTGATGCGCGTACAAACATACAGACAGACAGACAAAAATTCTAAAAACTGTTGTTTTGGCTTCTGTTGCTCTAATAAAGACGGGGTCTTCATATCATTTTTATTCAATGTCTTCAATGTACAAACATCATACAACAACAATATATGTTATGTATAGATTATTATTTTGTTTAGATACTTAGATATGTTTACCGTACACAATTTGAAAAAAAACTATTTAATAACGAGACTCTTGTTATAATTAAAACGCCGTCTTATTCATTTCCTTTCTTTCCAACTTTCGCGAACAAATTAGTTATTTGTCTAGAAAATTATTACAGTAAATAGGTACTGTATCGACATTATGCCTATCTACACCTGCATTTTTAAATTTGAATATGTTTATAAGAAATCAGAATCAAAAGTAGGATGCGTCGCCACGTATCAGTGTTAATACGCGTTCGAGTAGGCGGTGCGTGAAGATCTGAGCTTAGAGCCCCATGAGCTCCCCCGGGCCGCACTCCACTGCGAACCGTTCAAAATATTAGAGCCAAGAATAAAAATTGAATATTTTTATACTGTACTGGAAACGCGAGAGGCATTACACTGTATTATTTCTTAAAGGAATATAAAAGCTTTTAAGGCCGGCGGCGGCACGTTGCTAAGGCGCTATCGGCAGTATTCCACACGCGCCACCGCAGCACCTCCGCCCGGCTAAGCCCTATCGATTTTGAATACAATAAAATCCTATGCTACGCGAAAATGTCAGTTGTGTTTATTGAGATATAGCAGACAGGTCTGTCGAGATTAACACAATGTTAGAAGGCGAGTTAGTAAAGTTAACTTAAAAAAACATTTTGCAATAAATTTGATGGACGTCAAATCATTCGAACTGACATGATACTTAAGAGCAATTAATGTTTTGACCCCTAATTGTAAATTAATTCGAGAAGCACCCTCAAAGAGGGTTGTCGAAGGGAGCAATTCAAATTAATTGTAATGTCAAAGTTCCTACTTAATAGAATTAACAAACAGAAGTTAAGGGTTAAATGACGTATTCAATGGTTTCCTGATTGAAGACACAAAATTGTGTCTTTATTAGGATGAGGACGAGGAAAACGTAAACGGAGTGAATAGAGTATTAGGTTATTAGGTAACTAAATGAAGCTATGAAAGAAGCTAATTATGGCATATATTAATAAATTGGAAGAAATTGCTAGATTTACACAGGTAGCTAAATCTTATTCTCATCGGAATCTTGAAAACGTGACTGTGAATCGAGCGTACACCGCACACCGTCGGGTTCGCCGCGTCGGCCCTTGACATTTAAATCGGAAAATTTGGCATATTGTGAGATCGAAAGCTGTTTATAGAATAAGTACGTTACTTAGTATATCATTGATAACCTTTTGAATTTACTACTACTACTACTTGTACTACTATTTACTACTTATCAGCTTTTTATACTTTCAATAAGATTTAGATAGAGTAGATACGTTGAATGTTAATATGAGCTTTGCGCCTTGCAACACTAGCACACTCTTTGACGGTTTTTTTTTCTTTCTTCTCTGTGGCATCACTACGATGCTGACTGTATGTTTTCTCACATGTTTTCTTTAAATTAAACTTAATTAGTAAATAATAGTAGTTGTGATTTGTCTAACCCCATCAAGATGAACATCCAAAATTACTTGCGAACTTAATAAAAGAATATAAACGTTTGTTTTTGTTATGGCAGCGAATCACCGAACCCTAAGGATATTTTAAAATTTTAAAATGTTCGCTTGAATAAGAGGAAAAAAGATTTTAATTGAGATAAGCCGTCTTCACCCTCGATGCGGTTTGGCGTGTATTCGAGGGATCGCCCGGGGCTCGCGCCGCCGATGTCTTGCACTTAGCCGCTAAAGTACATAGACGGGTAAAATTTCATAAGTTCGTGACTAATAAAAACCGGTAGATACCAATAAAAACTAAAGTAAACCGAAACAGCAGCTGAAATCGTAACTAATACTCACTTTAATTTGAAGGAGTAGGTACGGAACTAGCATATATATAGGTATATAACATCAATATATCTAGAAAGAGACAAAAGACTGAAAATTATCTTTAAAAGTGCTCAAATTAATTTTAAAGCTACTTGTATTTAAAATAACTAAATATTTACAAACTAACTAAATGTGAGTATAAACAATAGGACGCTTAGGCGTCAATGTAGTTTTCCTCTTAGCTGTCATCCGGAAACGTCCCCGGAAGACTGTGGTAGCATTGCCACGTTGAATAGCAATTCTAATTCTTTAAACAAAGAAAGAGGCAGCCCTCTGGTCACGCGAAGTGTCGACCAGTCAGCGAGAAATATCTTTAATAAGGAGAAGCGCACTTGGGCCCCATGACCCAAGCGTTTCGACCCCAAACGGCTCGAAACTGTAACTACTAATTAAGTTACAGTATTTGCGCCGTTTGAGGGTCTCAGCAGCCGCAGCAGCAGCGCCCGCCCAGCCCGCCGTGCTTGCAACATGAAATAGCGCAAGAGTGTCGACGCAGGTTAAAAAAAAAACAAAAGTGTCTTAATTATGTCTCTTAACTAGGTACACAGGGTGTAAATGTGTGCCTTTAAGGAAGCCGTTAACATTCATCACATTCTATTCAATTCATTCATTCTTTCATTCTGTACATCCAAACTAAGTAACTCTACGCAAAAAATATTGCTGCAAAACGATTTTTTTTTTTGGATGAAAATTCGCGTTTTACGGTAGGACTCATGTATGTTACGCACTCAAAAAATTGTACTGATGGATGCATTGAATAGTAGTGGCGGTATTTAAAGTGAAGTCATAACATTAAGGTTTAGGTTCATTATGTTCCCAGGTATGGTCTAGCTGTCTAGAACAAAAAAAATATCGCAATGACGGGGGCAAAAAGTGACTTTTGGCTTCGTTAAGGGTAGTTTTACACCCATTATATAACTTTCAGACTACACGCCACGTCGGTAAATCCAGTTCTTTCCTGGGTCACTTCATTTAGGATCTTATCCTTCATGTTGACCTTTCGGCACCACATGTACTTATGTCACAACGGGCAGACCGCACTAGTCGAAGACGTTAATAGACTTAAAGTTGTATCTAAGGAGTTGAATGACTTGCCCCCTCGACCCCTCCGATAGATAGACTCCTTCACAACCTCAGAGCGACACTTCGATATGCATTTTTCTCGGCCAGACGTGTCAATTAAATTATTTTTAATTAATTTCGTACAATTTTAATGGGAAAGTAGATCAGTCAAGCTTTGTTCCCAATCAAACAAAATAATCGAAGTTCCATTCGGAATCGGACTAATTTTAGAATATTTTGCATTTCCTTCTTGGGCATTTTTTGTTACAAAATCCAAAAATCTTATCATATCCCACATGTCTTTAGGACGACCAAAAAGGTCGTTGCCACGTGTCAAGTACGCTTCAACCTGCTTTAGAAGCATGCTTTGAAATGCATCCTTGTATGGGTCTCTTTGTGATCCATTTAAACAAAATAATCTTCCTTCAATTGCCATAATGATGTTAATGTATGTTATTTGGCATGATCGACCTATTAATATGCGTCATAGTCCTGTGCTACGTCGTAGCACAAGCTACGATATCTCGTAGCTGCATACCTAAATATCTCGCTGACAGCGTGCACCCCTGAAAGGGAAGCTAAAAGCGTAAGTTGAAGAGCATCAGTGTACAGTAGCAGGCAATAAATTGTACAATATTTTCAGTTTTCAGCGTTTTGTTTTCCGAATGGGTGACCACTGAGAATCACTGGTCTGCTGCGGTCCCTCAAAACAAAGCATCATGCTGCGTGGAAACCCTCTCATCACAATCACGATGCGAGGTGCAGCTGCCGACTATAATTTATGTTCCGTTCTTAGTTATTATATTTTGTTTTGTTTATTATATGAATGTTATCTATCATATTAGTTTAGTTTTGTTAATTATATGAATATTATCTATCATATTTGTTTAGTTTTTACGGTTCAGTAGCCGAATGGCGAAAAACGGAACCCTTATAGATTCGCCATGTCTGTCTGACGGTCTGTGTGTCATAGTCACTTTATTCTGAAAATATTAAGACTACACAGTTGAAACCTGGTAGGTAGATGTATTCTGTAAACCGCTTAATCAAAGATTACCCATACATGGAACTGAAACTAAAAAAAAAAAACATCAAACCTATTCGAGTGGGGTGTGATAGCTCTTTAAAAATGACAAGAAGGTATCTTCTAAAGCCATTTTTTCTCAAATTCAATCGTTTGAAAGATAATTTCTAAAGCAAGAGGAAAATGTAGGATTGTAGAACGCAAAAAAAACTTTCAACGAAAATTGGTTTAAATAAGATTTGATGTTTAGTTTTTGAGATATGGGACTTTTTCAAAAAGGGCAGCAAAAACTTTGTTTTTCATTAACATACTATGAAAAACAAATTTAGTTTTGCTGTTAAATGTAATACAATACAACATATGAATGAGCTTTCGAAATATTTTTATATTGTTTAGTGCTACGGAACCCCGTGTGCGTGTGAGTACGACTCGCAGTTAGCCGGTTTTTTATAGGCGACTTTTCATTTGTTTAGATTTTATGTCTCTGTGACAGTTCAACAATATTTTATTTCTTACTATCACTAGGTCTTCTTCTTCGCGTGTCGATGGCAATCTAAACTGTGTCAGCCCAGAACAGAACTGATCTACTAGTTTGGCGCTTTCGGTAGCGTCCACTATGTAATAGGTATTCTTATAGAGAGTTGTGTAGTCTACCTACTAGTAAGCAATAAAAATCAAAATAATTGCTGGTAAAATATTTTATTTGTACTTCTAATAAAGCTCGATTGGTGCTTTGTCCCGACTTCTAAGCAATGTCCTGTGATTTAATCACAATAACAGACAAATCATTATTATTTGTTATCATGCTCTATGTATGAGGAGCTCGTGGCTAATATTATTACTATTATTAAAGCCGCACGGGTCGAGCTTGAAGGAAAAGTCTCGCTTGCCAAGGTCGGTCTGTGGATGAGTGACCATCATTACATACCGATTTTCCTCCATCCCTCAAAAAGCACGTTAAGCCGTTGCCGGGACCGGCTGTCATTTGTAGGTCTTAGTCGTTACAGGTTGTCAGTGGCCCGTATGTCTGACAACTAGTCTTACCAAGGAGTACAGTATTACCCAGCACTAATTGAGTAAAGGAGGTTAGATTGGCAGTCGCTCCATGGAAAATACTTATGTACAAGTAAGACTGGAAACCGACCCCAGTAAAGTTGGAAAAAGGCTAGGCAGATGATAATTCCACATGCTCTTCCATGTCTTGGACGTACCTACATTTTTGTAAGTGATAGAAGTATTGGTAAAAGTAGCAAAAGCTTAGCTCGATTTACTTTATGAAGGGTCCATTGAGTCAAGATTTTTGTAATTGCGCAGAAAACGTTCACGCCTCTCTACAATATTATTTCTTCACAATATGTGTTGTTTCCGGGTTCAATAACTTGCGTTGCGTACTCAAGATTCTGTTCAGTCTTGTCTACAGAAAAATAATTACTTAACGTTTTCTGTCAAGTCGGTCATAAAACCCAGTAAGAAAATGGTGTCTGAAAATTAATAAGCTACTCAGCATTCTACCAATTCTTTTACAACTCTAGTGTTATAAAAGAAATCTTTTCAAAAACATATTCCAGCAAAATTGATTGGTAAAACCTCTCTAACCGCACCTGACATAACATAATATTTTCCCAACATTTTGCATTGATGGCATAACAAGGGGAATATTAAGCACTGATCAAAAAGTATCTAAGTGCCTAATTGCATCATTTGAAAAGAACACAATTTAGTTAAATAATGATGTAGGTATTTAAGTTATTTTAGAAAATAATAGTTTTTCTGACAATGTTTTTTTTTTCAAGAAAACAAAGCAATGAATTTGATAAACTCAAAAGGGGTCAAAATAGCCAATCAAATTATAAATATTTTTGGTAAAGCTCAAAGTGCTGGTTTTACAAGTGGTGTAAAAATTTTGGACACTGTTGTTTACCTACTAGTGGATAAACTAGAAAACCCACCTGCTAAATATAATATAAACTGCACACTCACACAACCTCATCGTTTTAAAATCTTACATTTGATGATAATAACCTTTGGGCGAGGTCCAAATCCGGAAGAGGAGTCACCGGTTTTAAATTGGTGTTGATAGAACACGAAAAAAACAAAGTCTGGCTAGTCAATTCTAAGGTCTTCCTACGAAAACTGAATAAAATAACAAATACTCAAAGTCAGGATAAATTTAGCGTCATTTTAAATATCACATGTAGGTATGGCTGTATGAATGAATATTTAAAGATCGGTGATGGGTATTTATTTAATTAAATTATTGTACACACAAGTTATTGTATTGTTTTAAACTAGCTGATGTCGGTGCTAATGCTACATATCTGACTACTCTGAGAAGAAACACCGAAACAATATCAAGAGGTCTAAAGAAAGGGTCCAAAAGAAAAAAAGGTAGGTAGTGCCGTGGCAGTTCGCTGACAGTTCGGCTCGTCTTGGCGTGGCACTTCCGTACCCCCAGATACCGACGATAGTTTATTTTCAAGTCCAGACATTCTTGGTCAGATCACATGAGGAAAATGCGCATTAGTGTCTGAGGATGTCTTTTGAGGAAAAAACCACACTTGAGGAAAATACCACACTTGTTTGAGTGGAACTGTCCAGTCAGTGCACGCATTTGACAGTTATCGTCTAGCTTGACTCAGAACAAAAGCACAATAGAGAATTTTGAGTGTTTTGATATTCTTAAAATATAAAGATATCGAGCGTATCCATTAAGAACAGTTTGACATCTGTTGGCCACATTTTTTCACAGATTTTCACTGAAACCATACCCAATAGCTTACACAGAAGTATAATATGATCCAAGCGATCAAAACACTTGCTGTAGTCTGTGTAGATTACATCTACTTGTCTGCGATGAGCCATACATTCAGTCAAGTAGTCACCACAAAGAATGAGGTTGGTGGTAGTGGACCGACCTCGCAGGTGGTGGCGTTCACTGATGCTTAGCAGCTGGTATATTATTTTTTCGAAGATTTTACCGAAAATGCATAATTTGGATATGAGCCTATAGTTTTCCACGAGGTCTCTATGCCCTTTTTTGTGGATCGGAGTGATTAACGCCGACTTCCAAATTATAGGTACCTCACCTAAATTTAGGGACCGCCTGAATAGAAGTGAAAGAGGAGGAGTCAGACTTTTGGTACAGTTTAGTATAAAAACTGGTGGAATATTGTCTGGTCCTGCAGATTTAGATAAATCAACTCCTTTAACTAGATTGAATACTTCTAATTCATTAACTTCGACTGAATTTATGTCTGAAACCATATCGCTCAAATGCATGTTTGATCCCTGCGCGCGGTCATAGAAAGATTGTCGTCACCGTTGATACTACTAGCAGAACTGAGAAAATTATAATAGAAATAGTCGCCAATCATGTTGCAGATATCCTCTCCTATACTTGATGTACTTCACTTTTTCTTTTATAATTTTAAAGGCTGTTTGAACCAAAGAGGGTATCATCTGCTGCTTGGAACTACCGTCTTAATAGGTACAAAAGAATCACGTAATTCATTGAGAGTGTCGTAGAAAAATGATCATCTTCGAGCGTCTTAGTGCTCACTTCGTTGTGCCAGTCGATCTGCCTCAGCCGGTGATTAATGGACGTATTAGTCGGTTGATCGGTATAAAAATTTATACGAGGACGCGCAGGAATAGTATGAAGTTCCACGAAATCAGCTGACACACAAAGAGCCCTATGGTGTGGATTCCGGCACCAGAGGGTCGGCGCAACTAGCTACTGAAACCTCGCTATTAGATAAAACTAGATCTAATATTTTATTGTTGACATTTAAGTGCGAATTGTATTACGAGATATTGCAGACTGTAAAGTTATCAAACAAATTGACCTGAACATGACCTCGGATATTACTAGGGCAATCAGACTGACCATCATCAGCTGGCTCCCAGTTTATATTTGGACGGTCAAAATCACCAAGAACTAAAAATTTATCCGCGGGATGTTTCTGAACAATATGATCTGTTAAATTATAAGAAAAAATTGTTAACTGACCTGCTTGGGAGTGGCCAAGATTTTGATTGCAGATGTACACTACACAAATATTCATTCTATACTATACTCGCGGTCACTTCCAGTGTAGTGTGAGAGTAGTCCACATAAGTCCTCGGCAGACGAGAACCATTCACTGCGAAGATCACTGATAAGTTCACGTCGCACTGCAATAAGCACCCTACCCAAAGTTTGTTTCGTGCTAGAACAATTTCTATCGCGCCTCCACACTATGTAACGGTCGTCAAACAATTCACTGTCTTTAATACCTTCAATAAGCCATGTCTCAGTTAAGCAAATGATATCGTAGAAATTAACACACACATTACGATATTGACGCGTTTGACCGTAATCCCTGAATATTTTGGTAAAACACACTAAGTTGTTAGTTAGTGCTTCAATTGAAATTGTTTTGTGAGGTACATTCATATTAAAGCAAACAGTTAAACTATGATACATAAAGTAAATGAGCGAGAGATCCAATCAAATTGGGTTCAATAGAGAAATAGCTATGGTCAACACCGAGCGATAAGAGAACAAAAGGGCAGCGGTAAAGGAATGCGCATAAAAGAATAGCACCAGTGTTTCTCAAACTATTATCGCAGTGCGTGCGAGTATACAAATATGACAAATTATAAAATTGAAACAAAATTTTTAATTCAGAAACTTTTTTAAATCCTGTTCCGTTTTATGTGATGGGTTGGAGAAGTAGTATTTTTCTTTATAAGGATTTTGCAACCAACTACCCAAGTGTATAAAAACCTTGTTCTTTAGTCAGTTTTTCGTTTTGTTCAACAGCATTTTATTCTCAAAAGTTAGATGATCGTTGACGTAGATGACACTGTCGGACTGCAGACCCAACCTGCTTGCAGTTATAGATGATTTAAGTTTTCTAGCAGCGGCCACGAAATCATTTTTGAGGTATCTGTTATGAACTTAGCAAATAATATTTTTATTATGCTCGTTGCATCGCATCGGTACTCTCGCAATGAAATTTATCTGCTCTTTAGGGATACTGCATCCAATGATATCTCCTATCTTGATAACAGATTTTCTGAGTTGGTTAATGGAACATCCTTAATTTCTAAGTTGTTCATTCTTGATCTTTGCTCAGATTCGCGATGTAGATCTTCAATTTTGGAGCATCGATCCAGTAATGCCACCATCTCCTCCTTTGTTTTCTTAAGGCAGTCTACTTCACTCTCCAACCCCGACACTTTGTTGGCTAATGTCTCCACCGAATGGTCCAGAAACTCGACATCTGTTTTAAGACTGAAATACTCCAATCTGATCGACTTAAGCTCCGCCAGTTCCGATTGGATAGCTTTCACGTTCTCCATTAAAGCAGGCAAGTTGTCCATCTGGGCTGAGAGGGCCTTCAGTTCTAACATAATAGAGTCCATGTCAGCTGTTACGCGCGTAGCTGCAGCTGCAGTTGTGGGGCGAGGGCTGGATGCTGCTGAAGATTTGCAATAACTGCACTTCCATGTGTTCTTGCGATCGCCCAAATTCCTCCATCCTCCTTCATTATGCCAGCGCAGGGAAAATCAAACTGTCCCAGGCATCCCACGCATTTATCGCCGTCCCTACTCTCAACTTGGCAACGCTTGCATTGAAACATTTTAAGAAACCAAATCAAATCAAAACTTTGAGAATCGTAGTCAGGTAAATAGTCGGTCACCGAGTCTCGAAGCGTATGCGTCCGTTTTGCTGTCTACCTTCGTACTGGTATTTTGGTAACACTAGAAGTCTTAGGATAGTCAGGGGTCTTAGAACCAGTGTAATTTTGGTCTGCTAATTCACGTGCTAAAATGATACAAACTAACATAATGTGTTTTATGTGATATGAAGGTTTTTTTTATTTATTTGAGAGTTTGTGTACACACTAAACTTCGAAAAAAAGAAAGGAACGGAGGAGGAGCTTTTTTTTTAACGTGGTAAAATCATCAAATGAGTCCTCCCACCCAGGGCAGAGCGGGAGGGACTGTCAGACTTGTACTGACTAAAATCCACGGTGTCCTTCGGTAGCCCTTTATGTTCCAGGGTCACGGTAATTCTATGAGTCCCGCGACCCCGGCAGGCTTTGGCCCTCTAGAGGGGGGCCCCGTCATTATGCTGACACTCTTTGAGGCGTGCGTGGAACACAACGCGCCGTCGACCCGGGCATGGTCCATGGTCGGACAGCGAGTCGCCCATTACTCGCCGCCCGCATGCCCGCGCCTACGGTGGCTGGAGATCGTCTGCCGACGTCCGGCGCCGTGGGCGTCTATCACTGCGGCTG
The DNA here is from genome assembly GCA_963082995.1 of Noctua comes. Classification (NCBI taxonomy): domain Eukaryota; kingdom Metazoa; phylum Arthropoda; class Insecta; order Lepidoptera; family Noctuidae; genus Noctua; species Noctua comes. The sequence continues at coordinate 7,376,724 of OY720277.1, forward strand.
GTGTGGAGGGAGGACGCTGTCCTCTCCCTCACGCGAAGCGCCTCTTCCTTCGAGAGCATGACTGCTTCGCAGAAGGAGGCGACCGCTTCACACTCCGTCTCGCCCCGCAGCATGGCCTCGACCAATGCCGGGCGCGAGAGGTCTCCGCCTATCGCCGCCGTGAGGACACGGCGGTGCTCTGCCCAAGCGGGCAGTCCTGCACCGTATGCTCCACCGTGTCCTCCGGGCGGTCCTCGCAGTGGTGATACCCAGGCGTTTCCTCCTTCCCCATATGAAACAGGTACCTCCCGAAACTTCCGTGTCCCGTGAGGACCTGCGTCACGCGGTAGGTCAGGACGCCGTGACGCCTATCCAGCCACTCCTCAAAGAGGGGTCTTACCGCCGCGATTGCGGCGTGCCCGACAGAGGAGGAGCTTCTGATGCGTAAGTGAGCGTGGAAAGCTTTAGTAAGAGTGGCAGACCAAAGGAATGATGAATGATTATGAAAAAGGTGATAGCTAAAAAGGAAATTCAGAATTTTAAGATATTGGCTACCGAAAAGAAATATGTGGGTAGGTGGGGAAGAAAAATATGTGCTGCTTTTATCAGCCTTTTTTATATTCATGCGTACTCGCTGGAAAAGTAAGTGACCTTTATCTACTAATCCACCGTGGTAGGCAGCGCGAGCTGGTGTCCCATACATTTGGGTCCAGTAGGTATTGAAGTTTAGTATGGGACAGCTGATAATTTTTTCAAAAGTCACATTTGATTAAATTAAGATAAAATAACAAATGAATATTGTTAACATAACATCGTTTCTTTAAACAATTTCAACTTTGTAGAAATGTTCAAAGAAACGATGGATGCATTGTGTAAAAGATGATATGGCATAAACTGCTGAGGTGACTACTGAGTTGACGAATAATAGATAAGTATAGAAGAAGAAGATATGCTGTACCGATTTCAATAAATTGGGGTCAGGAGAATGATGAGGATCGAAGTACTTTCACCTACAACTGACTGGGCGATTGTAGCAAAATAATTTAAGAAAACTACAAGTGTGCTAACTCGTAGCAAGCGTAGCGTAAGCTGCATGTTTCAGTTCATTTTGGTGTTCTTTTATTTCACCTATCTACTCGTATGATCTAAATGTCATTATATGGCTGGTAACGTGTCAGTATGTTCTGTGTTGATACCGTAATATAACTTGAATATAATGCATAGAATGACATATGTATATTGATTTAGTATGGATCAAGATTTGAAATTGGGAACCAAAAATTTTAAAAGTTATCCACCCTCGTAACGGGGGGAGGTGGATCCAAGTCCATGTGTAGCTAATTGTCAATGGTTCAAAATTTTGTATTGGTAAGTGTTTATTAGACTTTAGTTTAAGTCACAGATTTTTTTTTTCGCGATCGAATTGCTTACGTCATCGAGCTGAGAGAAGGCGAACTGGATTCGGCTCCTTAATTCTGAGTAAATTATGTATGTCAAGGGTGTTTACCTAAGCTGTTGGCAAACGTACCAAAGAGGTCATGTGCTCTATGGAACGGCGAGTGCGCCAGGTGCTGCAGCTGCAGTGGCGGCAGCGGCGGGTGCGGGCGCGGCGCCAGGATGCTGTCGATAGTGAAGAGCGGCGCGGGCGGGCGTTCGGGCAGCGAGCCGCCCAGCAGCAGCGCCGTGCTCAGCAGCGCCGGCGCTTCCCGCGACCAGCCGCCGCCCGCGCCGCCCATGCTGCCCTCGCCGCCGCACGCGCCCTGCGTCGCCACCGCGCTGACCACGACCGCCACGACCCTCACCGACCCCCACACACTCGCGCCGCGGCACTAGCCCGCACGAGGCACCACATCATACCAAACTTGATAAAGTTTTTACGAACATTTCCAACACTCGGTTTTACTTTTTAATCACTTGGTCCAACTATACGTTAATTATTTTAATCAGCGCTCGAATTAACTATTAGCCTCGAAACCGGAAAAGCGTCGATTTTTGGTGTGATGATGGGATAATGCTCGGGTGATGCGATTGCGAGCAAATCGTTTTAGTGAGTAAAGCGGGCGCTGCGAGAGTGCCGGGCGCGGCGTGTGTGGGGTGAGCAGCGCAGGGCGGTCGGGGGCGTGGCGCGCCTGGCCCCGCCCCGAGCACAGCTTAATGGATGTGACAATACGACGCCGACGCTCCCGAACAGTTGATATAATAGTAATCTGTGTATCCCTCTCCGTAAGTTGTAATCTGTAATAATGAAACGCGTAGGTATGTTGTGCAGAGCGCAGCCGTCGCACCGTTCTCGCTGGACCGACTAACCGACACGTTCATATTAATACGTGGTAATACCACATCACAGTAACAATAATTGGAATTGCTGACACGGACATAAAAATATTGTTAACTAAGTAGGTAGGAACGTTGTATATTAGGCCAGCAGGTATTACGCTCTATTTACCTCTTCTTATAACCGTGTGACAAGAGATGCAGTGTAGATCAAGTCTGGCTTTATTGTTTAATTGGATTCTATAGGTACGGTTTTTTTTTAAGGTTTTGTTCCGACAACAGTTGTTAGGTATTATAAGTTTGATTATAAGAGTTATTTAAGGCGGAAAGGAAGCAAATTTGATACCATACAATTTATGACACAGTTAATTAACTTACCAATGAGCATACCATATTATACATTTCGGTCAGATAGGCAGTCGCTCCATGTAAAATACTGGTATTCAGCTGCTGCCGGTTAGACTCGAAGCCGACCCCTAGGCAAATGTTAATAATACTGAGCATACCATAATTATTATCGCTTGTTTAAAGAATTAGACCTCTTATTAAAACAAACCATATTGGTACGTATCACTGTACAATGATGCGGCACTGCCTCCTTCGTATCAGGGTAACTACGACCACCCTGGTCACGGTTATCTTTTACTCTATTCGCAAACTATATTTTAAAGGTCTACCTACCTCTTTATACAGGTATAATATCTCCTCCACTTCCGAGGCATACGGGCTCATGATCGCAACCCAGCCTTTTTGTGACAACTGTGGAGACACGAGGGATTACAACTTGTACCTAACAGCGAACAAATTGAATAAGTTGTTTTGTCAAAAGTTGCGCCCGCGGCGTTCGCGACGTGTTCGCCTTTTTGCAGCTTATGAGAATCGTATAACAATATCTAATACTCACACACTTACACACATCTTCTATTATACGGATAAAGGGTAAAAAAGGTTCTTGTCAATCAGTGGATGTAAAAGAAATTAAATGGGTGTTATTAGATATAAAGCTGTCGTGAAAAGAACATTGAGTTAAAATAAATAAATAAGCACGATTCGGGATTAACAAATAAACGAAAAAAAGTTATCTCGTTAGTTTAGCAATAGTCAGAGCAAACAGAGACACAGGAGTTCAATTATTTCAGAAATAAGTACCTAAAGAATGCTCCAAATACAGTCTCGAGCAAATAACCATCTAAAATATTCCTGTCAGATTCCTTTGTAATTAGGTAGAATCGTTTCAGTCAGTTTGGAACTAGTAAGAAGTGTAGGTAATCTCGCATTGAAAAGTTCCCCATTAGTGATGTATACAGTATGAGGATGACCTTGTGCATTAATAATGTCCACGGCTGTGACTGTGTGTCGTTGCGTAGACGAGTGTCCATTCGAGGCGGGGAGGCGGCGGCCGCTCGCCAAATATTGACAAAGGTGGGAGCGAAACCCGAGCGCGACTCTGTTTGCCTGTAATTGATGTAATTAGTCGTGTCGCCCAGCTGCCAGCGATAAAACCTCCGATCCAATGTTTGAACAGTTAATATGATACTTTTACGAACCGGAAACATCTTTACGGTGTTCTGTTCCGACAAATATTGGTCACTCGACGATGCGTGACAGTAAGTCAAGATTACCTGTAAAATCAAGGTATATTTTTTTCTACCAAATGAATGTAAACAATTTAAAATTCGTTTACGAAACGACAGAAGTAAACAGAAGCTTATTGCCTCAGTTGTTAAAACAACATTCCAAAATATTCTCTGCTTGGGGAAAAGACTGGTTGAGCAAGTTTCATGAAGTAGAATCTGCGTCAACTTTCAGATGAATAATACAAAACCAACGACAATATGGGAACTGTTACCTATTGACACATCATAAATACTTCATATCTGAATCATAACATCCGGTCATGTTAGTTGAATAATATATCGATTTGGCATTAATATTGCCAACATTAACTAGAATGTACCGTGGGACAGCATAATACATGTAAATAATGCACACATTTGGGCGGACTGCAGGGATGTCGCCGGCTTGTTCCGTGGCGACAGTAAGCAGCTGCCAATCCCTCTGGTACAAGCCAATGGAAAATTAACTCTACATAATACGGCGATTATCCGCGTATGACTTAATACAGGACACACACAAAAGGCATAAGCATTAAAATAGCTAACAATGGCGGGATTATCCGGGGCTAACCTCCTGATTGCTAACAATGTGTTGTTCAAACCACGTTCGCCATGCTGTCAACATTATATGGGTATCGATATACACATGCATTTATAAACTACACTACAATGCAATGTGCGCTTTTAAATACATGTCTGCGGAATACATAATTCCGTGATGGTTGTTTGCTATAAATAATTACAGATGAGTATTATTAGTTTATTTCCAAGTTATTGTAGGGCAATGTAGGGATAGCAATTTGAGTGTGGGATAGGAACTTTCTTCAGGAAAGGGGTATCTTTGTAGAATAATTCGCCTGAAATCGACTAGGTACTTAATTCAATAAACAAAATCCGATGTCGGACTCTCGTAGAACAAAAGAAAAAAATAATCACGGGTCTTTCTTGTTGGATAACTTTGGATCCGTTCTTCATCATCTTCCTGCCCTTGTCCCATGTTAGTTGGGGTCGGCGCAACACGTTTGTTTCTTCCATTCTTCCTTGTCTATCATCACGCAATCATCATCATCATCATTTCAGCCGAAAGACATCCACTACTGGGCATAGGCCTCCCCCAAGTGTCGCCATATTGTCGTTTACTCCTTTCCTTGATATAATTCCTTTGGATCCGTTCTTAATAAGTACAAAATGGAACACACACACATTCGAAAGTTAACTAGTGAAGAGATACCTAATTTGTGAGTACGAATTATTATAAGCACAACTCCAATCTACCTACACTGACTCCCTAACTACTCCTACGTGCGATCCCTCCTCGCAGTACTGACCTATATCTAAATATTATTTTAATCCTAAGAATATAATGTTACAGTAATAACAGTGTTAGCAAAGCACACGCTAACAAGATTGAGTGATGTATGGCTAGGCTTCTTAGCGCCTAATGCCCTTAAGTACGGCGCCCTGGATGCACTAAGAGCATTAGAGCCTTGTGACTTACTGCAACTCGGGCTCCAGCAAGAGTATACGATTTCTTTGTACAGTTTTACGAGTGAAAAGTTCATACCACCTGCTTATGAATATTGTGAGTGACTTTATATGTGTACTTAAAAAAAAAACATAGAATCCTTTTTTTTAATAAACATCAAGGAGAACTTAATAATACTTGTATATTTAATACCTCAAATAAACGTAGAGAATTCGTGTTTACCGACGATACTAAACTTCCAAAACCTATCAACCCAATAATAGTGGTCACGTAACGGTCACACACATAATAAAGAACCCGGATGTCCAGAAGTAAGAACCTGAAGAAATCAATAAAAAGGCAAAATAAAAATAATTAATTTGCAATTTGACATCGAGAAATAATTAGATGTCTTTTCTATGAAGAAAACGTTTTATTGCTACACACTCACACATGTGCTACGTGGCTACGAAAATGTGCTACGGCTACGAAACTGCTACACTAATTTTATTTCGCATCTACGAGACTGTGTAGTCACGTCACGTGTCACGTCGAATTTCACAATTTCTAAAGTTCCAGTGATTTTCTTTATTTTTGATACCTATTTAATATAATAACTAGCAAGGTACTACGACATAACCTAACGCTAGTTATGAAGCTATTTAAATAGAACCCTGCCGGTGCTAATGTGTCGAGCGTTAGGGTAAATTAAAAGGCGGAGGGTTGGGTCGGGTTTATTCTGACCACAACTGACTGACTTAAACTGTGCTGTGTGTATAGGTATATTATGTGAGATATAGGTATCGCAGCCGAACCCGTGCCATAGATACTCAGCTTCAGCATATTTTTTACTTGTTTATTTTGTTTTAAATGGTGAATGTATATTTTGCAAACGAGTGTCAACCTACTTTTAATTGGTAAACATCTATACAAGGTGTAAACGGATCCTTCACGAAGCCGTCAACCAAGCATACTGTACATCAAACTGAGTAACTAGAAAAAAAGTTGTGAAAGAGTAAGAAATTTGACCTCCAATATCTCCGTAACTACAAAGTTCCCAGGTATGGTCCAGAACCAAAAAAAATCGCAATGAGTCTTTCTACACCCGTTAGACATGCTACCTATAGCATTTTTGTTTGAGAAATTCTCCACATCACAGATTAGAATGGCTTCTTCGCAAAGACAGTATTTTATCCAAATATGCTAAACTTAAAGCAGTATAGCCCGGTGTTAACGGCCCCGGCGGAGTTCTAGCTCATGAGTTCGAATCCAGGCAGACACATCACTTTGTGTATTTTTTTTACCCACTGGGTAACACGATACCCCTTCGTAAGACTGGCTAACAGACTTTTGGGCCACTGACTACCTGTAAGAACTATCAAAGATCGGAAACCACCAACGGCTTAAGGCTTTGTGTGTAGTACTCCAATCACGAATCCGTTTCATTTAATTAAGATACACACTTATATTCTTCTAAGATACACTCTTAGTAGCTACTGCAGCCACATAACGTTCAGTAATTCTTCCATGGCAAGCGAAAGTACTTCAGAAGGCCACGAGCGGTGACCTTGAACACTCGGGGCTCTTTTGAAAGCGAACCTTTAGAAAAGAGCTCAATAGACCGTGACGATCATGAACTTACCACTCATAATTATTCATTTGTCCAAGAGACATGTTTTTATTGATATTCATAATTATTTTTATTATGATTTAATATCATCGATCAGATTTTTCATCATTACGTGTATTATATGTAAATATGCAATGCTTAGAAAAGTAACTGAAGTCTTTCCGTCATCTTGATAATGATGGATGGTATTTGGATTAATATCATTATATGGTAGGACATGTGATGATAGCAATCCAAATAGGTATACGAAAAGCCAAATAGATATATGAAAATAAAATACTTTTCAAGATTAACAAAATATGTAGATTGGAACAGAAATAAATAATGTGTGAAAGTTTTGTAAATGTTTGTGTTCCAACAAACAAATCTAATTTGTTGTAAATGGAGTTTGTTAATAAAAATGGTTGAGTCATCTATTAACTTTGTAATGCTGCATCGGTCTTAATGGAAAGAGCTCAACATCTCTTGCAAGCTGTGGTCTTGCTAATACTTTATTGCATTAAGTATTGTTAAAGATTTCAATTTCCCATTCTTGAGCATACCTACTCTGATAGGCGTGCTGCACACTATGGCCGAGGGGACATGATTCAGTCCAACCGAACGGCAAAATCAAACCTAATGGGTGTAAAAAGACCCTTTTTTAAATTCCTTCATTAAGCTCTTTTCCTGTGCCTCCTCGAACCAGGAGAGACCCTTAGCGAAGCCAAAAGGCACATTTTGACCGTGTCAGTATTGCACTTTTGTAGGAAACAGCTGGTTTGTTTTGACGATGAAAAATTTCTATGTGGTAACCGTATTCGCGTCGGTGTCCCTTCCACCCTGTATTTACTCAAATCGAGCCGAGCCGACACGAACTTAATTTAGCTAGAGTAGATGCCGAACGTTGGTTCCCGATCGGCACGACCCGGGTGGAACCCGAATATTATGAGTAGTACTTTTTACGGATCGGCTATGTTGTTCAACAAATACTAACTACCTATTATAGCAGACTCGAATGTGCCGAATGGAACATGTGTACTATGTAGCACGGGTTAGTTGCTTAAACATTTTGACGGAGGTGATGAACTACTGTCTCTCTCTCGAGCAGCAGTCGAGAAAACAATCGTCAAAATGATTTACAAAACAATAATTAAGAATAACATAAAGGTGAAATTGTAAAATAAAAAGTTAGGTAAAATTGGTTCTCTGCAAGCTGAATTTTAATCAGCTACTTTAATTGCAAGTGTTGTAAAACTTCTTATTAAATAGGTACTACAAACAACTTTGCCAATTTATGACACCGTAACGGTTGTTCGAACTTAGTTAATTGAAATACTTTTAACGATTATAATGAACCTAAGTAAAAGTCGCTGAAAATGCCATGAGAAAAGGTACATAATTTAAACTAGCATAACACCTACCACTACTGCTATTTTTATAAATGCATACACATATTTAAATATATTTATGTTAGTATAATAAACTGGAATGTTTACAAAAGACCGTGATGAACTCATAAGCGTGTATAATCAAACTGAATACTCAAACAGATCTGCATTATGTTGTGAAGATCCGGACGTGGAGCAACAAGGGCGAGGATTAACAGTGCTAAGTCATTCGGAAGAATTGTTTAACGCTATCCAAATAGCGGCGAACGGAACGCGAAAAGACCCACTAAGCAGATAATTTTCGATAGACTCCAGTTTATGAGCCGTCACTCAACTGTGTGTTATGTTGAATGAAGATTTCTACGTGGTGAGGTTCACAATGCCGCCATTGATGTCGAGACCTATTCAACTCGAAGCTGCGTTAGCTACGCACTCGCTCGACCAGCAGACTTGTAAAATATGAACACTTGCTCATAATCGTGTACCTGAAAGTATGGAAAATAATAGCGACCTGCTTTTAGGTAGAATAACTACCTAAGTGTACTCGTTACTTTGAGCTTCAGGGCAGATCACGGTGTACAGTGTAAAGGACTCTACAGTCGTAAACTTTGTGTTATGCTGTTATGCATTTATACTAGACCAAGCTACTTGAATAGAATGACAAGAATATTTATCGTAATGTGTGTCATGGATGTCCGCCTTATAAGCGGTTTACAATAAACTTACATCCCTACAAACATCGTTTGATGAAATTGTTGTTACTGACAGATACCTATGTTCAAAAATGTAAGAGTGATGAATGAATAACTTGCATATACATATTTGATGTGCATCAGTGAATTAATTAATGGACACCTTAAGCAGGGTTGAACGTAACGCAGTATATAATCGACAAGTAATCTGTGCCTCCGGCGAGTGCCCAACAGTGCGAGATGAGGGTGCTGAACACAGTCACTACATGTAATTAATTGGACAGTCAAATATGCTCAAATTAGTATAGGTTTATTAGGTATTTTATTAGGTATATAGTTATGTATCTGTTGCAATTAACCATTATAGGTATTGCTTCTTTCTGAGCATTAATAAAATGCTTTCGATAGCAGAGTCGAGTAAAAACTGTCGTACAACGAACTTTGTTACTTAATTCTCAATGTAGATCCATTTCCTGTCATGTAACCCCCAAATAGATGCTTCTACAAGGCATTTTCTTCATACCTTTTGTTGATGGGAATAATATATCAGAAAATCGGGAAAAACCCAGCTAATCTAACACAAAACAATTACCCACCACACTCAAGTTGGGTAGGAACACTAGGAACCTACCTAGAAACATTTTACCTGTCGGGACATATAAAGACTGACTACACCAAAATAGAGAATACGGTAGGATTAAAGCAGAAAGCAAATAAAAAGGTATTAATTACCCTTCTTAAATATTAGGTAAATGTTAATCAGAAACTTAATAATACTACACAGAAACAAACAGGTGGTGAACACTAATTCACTTCATTTTAACTCTGAAACGAATCACAACAACCCGGTATTTTTTGTTTCATAAAATATCCTGTTAACTGGTAGTACTATAAGGACTCAATTTTATTAGTGACTAGATCATCGTTATCAAATGATTTGCTATAGGTATGTAGTCTAAGCACCTAACAAAATGACAGCTGTCTTTTTTAATTTGTCCATGAACTAGTGCGGACGCTTGCGGCATTATTTCTCCACCGCTGTAGACGGTGCTCTACTACTTACCGATATAAATAGGCAATCAATGTATCAGAGGTCAGTTACAACCGGACTTCCTCTCAGGACTTACCTACCAAGGAAGTACAATAAAATATACCATGAGGGTGCTTTTAGTACTTGGTGTGCTGTGCCTGGCGGCAATGTGCTCCGGGGAGGCCGACCGCGACGACCAAGCGGTGGCCGCATCCGGACACCACCACGAGCATGGCGGCGGACATGAACACCATGCGCATCATCACCATGACCACGGCGGCAAGGGACACAAAGGACACAAGGGACATCACCACCACCATCACGGCGACCACGGTGACCATGGCAAGCATCACCATGCGGATCATCACCACGAGCACGGTGGCGGGCACAAGAAGCACTGGGATGAGCACGACCACCATGGTGAACACCACGAGCATGGACACCACCACAAGGGCGAAAAGCACGGCCACAAAGAGCATCACGACAAGGGCGAACATGTCGACGGCTACCACAAGAAGCACCACAAGGATCACTTCCACAAGGACCACCACTTCCACGACGGCCACCACCACGAAGGCAAACACCACAAGCACGGTCATCACCACGGACATCACGAGAAACATGGTGGACACCACAAGAAGGGCGGTCACCATCACTCCGGCCACCACGAGGGACACCACGGCAAGCACGGCCACCACGACAAGCACCACTACGACGAGGACCATCACGGACACAAGGGACACCACGGACACGAAGGACACCACCACCACCACCACGATCACGGCAAGAAGGGCCACCACCACGACCACAAAGACTGGGGCCACCACAGCAAGCACTGATACCACTATGTATCCTGATTGTTATGAATTACTATTGTTAAGAATGGAAGTTGTTATTGTTGTTGTTCTTATTTTTATACGAAGTAAATAATTTTTCATAAATCTGTTTTTTCTCTTTCCTCCATCTTTTTAACATTTTGCAGCTTGTTGAAATAATAACTTACTTGATTATTGAGTTAAAAAAAAAAACTGATAATTAAGGCAGCTTCCTTCTTCAGAAGGTTATCTAGGTCATCGCCTGTAACCCTTGAATCATAAAGCTAAGAACTCCGAATTCTGTTGTCAGTAACGCTGCTTGTAATGAATTTATAATTACATAGAAAAATAGATACTTAATTTATTAATAAAATAACAATACCTATACCTTAAACCTGAATTTCGAAATCATGGTATCGTATTATTTTATAGAAATCTAGCGACCCACCGCTGCTTTGCCCGGCGCCATCTATTGGGTCCAAAATATATCTATCCTATCCTATCCTATATTTCAAACTGGGACTGGGTGGTCCCAGTTTGAAATTTCATTTAAATCGGTGATTTTCATTTATTAAAAAAGTATACATAGACATCTAAACGTAGGTACCTCCTATTTATTAAGCCTGCTTGCAGGAACAACTTTGTGTTTGTTCCTCGTTTCTTCTTCGTTGCGTGTTCTTCATTTTTTCATGTTTGAAGAATTCATCTGCTCCACATAGACACTCTGGGGTCACGTAATCTCACGTAGGTATATGTATTACATATTTTTGACATTTTGTTACCTCTAGTATGATAGTTAATAATGATGCCGGTCAGCTACTTAAAAGCATGAGGAATAGCGCATCAGCGGCAGTATCAAGAAAAGTTAACAATTTTAATTTTAAAAAATTGCGATAAGCAAATCTACTTTCATAATACTTGGTACATACTATTATGTGCGATACGAGTATTTTTAAGCGACTTCTAAAAAGGAGGAAGTTATATATTCATCCGTTATATTTTTTTGTGTATTTGCGTTGCACCGATTTCTCCGTGATTACAGTGCTGATTGACGTGAACCTTTTTTTATTTGTTTTTCATAGTATGCTAATGAAAAAGAAAAATTATACCTTTAAGGTTATTTTCGTTTCACAAACCTACATTGTTTCAGAATCTTCCTCCTCTTACTTTAATAATTTAGAGTGGGGTCAATTTTTATGACTTTAGAAGCGAATATCTCATCAACCATTGACTTAAGAAAAAGAGTACATAGGGACCTCGATATATTTTTTTAAGAGCTGCCGATAGACACAGTTAATATGCCTACGTTGAAATATTTTTATCAACCTTCGGTTACATGTACGGAGGGCCACCCCTATTTTTTTAAATTCATTAAGTATTTCACTTCAATTTTGTGTAACGGTTCATAGAAGATATTTGCTCTCCAAATTTAAATTTATGGTGGTCAAAGCAAAGCTGGAAATAACAGCTTGCAAGACAGGATAGTTTCGACCCGATAGGTGGCTCCATGCGAAGCAGGGGCCGGTAACTATAGTACCTATTATAAATCTTAAAGAAACCTATCAGTTTATATCTCACTCGTCCACGTGGGCGCTGCTACTATGGGACTAACTATGAAATATGATAATAAAAACTGATGTTTCAAATTCATGAGTAGCTACTACACATCCCTAAAGGCCTAAAGAATTGATCGCGTTTTATATATTATCACCCAACGTAAGACAATTATACAGAAGGTCAACAAGTACCAATGGCGCGTGGCAGTGATGTCAACACAATTTACGTTCGATCGAGTGCGGTGCTATTCTTATCTAAACTACGATAGAAAAAAGAAAATGAAAAGCGAAAAACAACAACCTTTTTAGTCTAACTACGCTACGAGTATGTAAGTAATAAGTATTTTGAAGCGGCGACAAACAAACAATTAATGAAGACCGATCAATCTATCATCGTTACGCATCTAATTAAATTATGGTTATTTTTGTTTGGCGGTAACTCATTAGTTACTTTAGGTTTTATCAGGAAGCATATTCAGCACGAAAACTTGATAAACAATCAACGTAACAAGTAAGCAACAATCAAGTAAGTTTGGCGTTATTAGAAAACGCCAAAACGATATTTGAAAAGTTTCAGCTAGCAGGAGCTTTCTGATTTCAAAAGAGGACAAAAATACAGCAGGGTGTTCAGCGATGTACGTGACTTTCTGAAAGTCACTTTCAACTTATCGGCTCGCTTTGTATCTCGCTGATATAGTTCTGGCGTTCACGCGGTCACGCCCCATCTACTCAACTATCAAATTTTCGTGCTGAATATGTTTGCTGAAAAACTATTTAGGCCATTTTTATTAACAAAATATCGAAACAGGTTACATCGACCCATAATCACCCAAATTAGTCAAAGATTTAGTGCTACGAGTTCTGGCTATGATCGAAGATTTATGCGACGATCCATCGACTTTCCTTAGCGAACCTATATACGCTTCTTTCGCTTTTGAACAAAAACATTGTCGGTTCAAAACAAACCTTCGGTTAAAAATTACACTTTGCCCAACCTGGGAATCAAATCGAGGACATTATTATGCTCAGGTAGCGCATGTGATCACTACATCAAAGAGGTAGGTAGTCAAAAGTTGAAAGGTAATTAAGATGTGAATATTAAGAAGTTCATTGGTATATAGTGATTCAAGCTAACCCGCGCAAAAACAACAGGATTCATAGAACAAAATCTCTTCCTTGGAAGCTCTACAACTATGAACAACACAAGATACGGTTCAAAACTTGCAGTTTCCTTAATCTAGGAAATCTTATTTTAAAAAGACATTGAATTAGCGATTTAGTTTTTGTTACACAGGTAGGTATCAAAAGAACTACCTAGTTTAGGTGTAATAATAACTGAATTGCTATGAAGTGTCTAGCTACCTTCTTTACAGTACAGATATGTTTGCACGTTGATTGTTTATGAATTAACTGGTAAGTACCTGTGCTCTTTTTTGCGTAGGCTTTTAGAAATGTCGCAATGGTAAGGCGTAACGCGTTCCGAGCTGGCCGGCGTGGCGTCCTTGCCGATGGTTTCACCGTCTGCAACCCGCAAATCTAATGATATAAAATGCTGTCACAGGCGGTTCACAGGCAGTTCAGTCCAAGTAGCCAAATACAGAACAAATAGTGAAGTAAAACAATAACAATGAGGTCGCTAGTCGCCCTTGCCGTGCTAGCATGTGTCGTAGTAGCGTGTTCTGGACGAGAAGAGGAGCAGAGCGACCTGGTCGCCGCGGCGAGCCACCACGGCCACCACCACGAAGAGGGCGGCGGCAAGGAGCACCACGCACACCATCACCATGAACACGGGGAAAAGGGGCACAAAGGACATAAAGGACATCATCACCACCACAAAGGAGAGCACGGTCACCACGGCAAGCACCACAAAGCTGGACACCATCACGAGCACGGAGGCCATCACAAGAAGCACTGGGACGAGCACGACCACCATGGCAAACACCACGAGCATGGACACCACCACAAGGGCGGCAAGCACCACCACAAGAAGCATCACGATAAGGGCGAAGAAGTAGAGGGATACCACAAGAAATACCACAAGGATGAGTACCACAAGGATCACCACTTTTACGATGACCATCACAAGGAAGGTAAGCACCACAAACACGGCCACCATCACGGACACCACGAGAAGAAAGGCGGTGGTCACAAGAAGGGCGGTCACCATCACTCCGGTCACCACGAGGAGCATCATGGCAAACACGGCCACCACGACAAGCATCATTATGATGAAGACCATAAGGGGCACAAGGGGCACCACGGACACGACGAGCACCACCACCACCACCACGATCACGGCAAGAAAGGCGGTCACGAGGACCACAAGCACTGGGGATTCCACCACGGCAAGCACTGATAATATTACTGATAAGATTATGTTATTGTTTACCTTGTTATTTTACGCATTACCTCTTTGTAAATAAATTTAAACCAATTTAAAAAATAACATGTTTCATTACCTCCTTTACATTAACACATAATTAAACCTACTTAGGTATCTATACAATGTTTACTAAATAAGAGTTGCAATAAAGCAAATCAATAAAGTGTCAATATTACCTATAATTAGCTGTCCATAACGGAACAAATTCAGTTTAACCATAACATGATGTCGTCACTGCCACCGCTTCGTCGTCGTCGCGGAATCATTCATCCAGAAATCTGCAGCAACAATTTCCAAACACCTCTCTGTAATCGACGTCAGATGAAAGCGATCTAATCTATAAATGCAAAGTGCGGAAACAGTTTTGACACTGTTATCGTAGCTTTGGTGACGGCTACGTCTTTAATCGAGCCAGACAAAGTGAGTTGGACTTTTTTTTTATTTTACACATATTTATATCCTTATAATGATGGTGATTTATCAAATTAAATTAACAATAAGTATGTATAAGTTCATCCATTACAATTGATTTATTTTTTCTTTTCAGTCATGAGGCTCCTCATTTTAATAGAGCTTCTGGCATGCGTGGTGCTAGTCACGCATGCTCGAAATGTAGCCAACGTTAAAGGTGAAAAGGATGCCGTATCCAAGGCCGTACCGGAAGTAGCAGCACCCACGGGCCCAGACCTGTCGGCAGCCGGCAGTGAACCCGGCGACCAGGCGATAGCGGGCACCGAGCATAAGAAGGCGAAGGACAGCCACCACGAACAGGGCGGCGGCCATGAACACCATGCCCATCATCATGAGGACCACGGGGATAAAGGCGAAAAGGGATACAAGTCGCATCACCACCACGACAAAGGCGAGCACGGAAACCACGGTAAACACCACCACGAAGGCCATCACGACGAACACGGAGGGCACAAGAAGAAGCACCACGATGAACACGACCACCACGGCGAACATCACGAGGCCGCGCACGGACACAAAGGAGGGAAACACGGACACAAAAAAGGCCACAAAAAGGGTTCAAAGACCACCGGTTTCCATCACAAATCTCATAAAGACGAATATCACAAGGAACACAAGTTCTACGACGACTTCCACAAGGGAGGACACCATCACAAGCACGGTGACTTCCACGGCCATCATGGTAAGAAGGGCGGTCACCATAAGAAAGGTGGTCACCATGAAAAAGGTCATCATGAGAAACACCATGGCAAGAAGGGTCATCACGATAAAGGACATTACGACGAAGATCATAAAGGGCACAAGGGCCACCACGGTCATGAAGAACACGTTGCGCACCACCACGACCACGGCAAGAAGGGCGGACATGCCGGCGGCAAGGAACATGGTTACAGTCACGCAAAGAAAGCGTAAAGAGGAAAAGACGTACCCGCTTAATTATTTGTTAAATTATTTTGTTGTTGTTTTTTATTGTTACGTTTTTCAACAAGTCATTGTACATAAAACTTTACGTAAGACATTATTAATTTAAATTTAAATTCAATTCAAAGTTGTCTTGTGACTATGCCTCATTTTTAAACACACATTTACATATTATTTACTTCACATGTGTTTATAACACATATACAAATAGATGTATTGTTATATACCAAGCGGTGTTGACCGAAGGAGTTTGAAAGTAATAGAATAATCAAGTTAATATAAGTGGACTAACCTTAAACCGTTGACTATGAATACATAAATATAATAAAATTATCATTTAACACTATTATAGGTAAAGCAACCTTTAAAAACCTGCCAAACTCAAAGTATTAATTCTTAAGTAGGCTAAAGGGGCAAAGCATTGTAAGTATTGAGATTGAAAAAACGAAGTAAACAATCACACAAAAAACGAGTTATAAACATAACAGTATAAGTGGTGATGAAAGCAATCAGAGCAAGAAATGACACAATTATTTTATTTTAAATTTATTCAATACAAAGTTGCATAAGATTTACAACAAAGCCATCAGTGGAGCTAGGTGGTCGAACTCAATCTTCTCAGTAATGTTCTTAGTCTTAATGTTTTCATCTTGGTTGGCAATGAAGATTAAGTTTCCGTCATCTCTCCATCCATATTTTTTCACCCAGTGTTTCAAGGTCACATCTAAAACCAATCACAAACACATTTTGAAACTGTGTATTGGAAAAATGAGTTGAACTAATTAAGTATCATACATTAACATAACATCATGCCTGTAATCCCCGAAGGATTATAAGCCCCATGTAATAGGGGGCAAACCTATTGCCATCAACCAGGCATAAATCCAGACTCTGAGGCTGCTACTGAGACATTTCTAGTGGAAAAACCCAACACAAAAACACACACATCAATTACATTTTTGTTTTTTTTTTTATTTTGAATAACAATTTGCCTGACCTGGGAATTGAACCTAGGACATCATGCTCAGCAGTCGCAATAGTGACCTCTAGACCAACGAGGTATGTATTTAAGTAGGTATCATCATCTACCTAGCCTTTTCCCAACTATTTTGGGGTCGGCTTCCAGTCTAACTGGATGCTGCTGAATACTAGTGTTTTACGTGGAGCGACTGCCAATCTGACCTCCACAACCCAGTTAGTTCTGGGTAATATGATACCCTTTGGTAATACTGGTTGTCAGACTTTCAGGCCACCAACTACCTATAACGACTGTCAAAGATCTACAAATGACAGCCAACAACCAATGGCTTAACATGTTTTCCGAGGCATAGAGGAAACTCTGTATAAAATGAGTAGTCACCCATCCACGCACCAACCTAGACAAGCGCAGCTTATCCTAAACATTGACCCAGGCAGCAGTTATTTAGCCACAAGTATTTAAGTATCAAACGTTTGAAATCATATACAGTGAGAAGGTGAAGACTTGCTGTATGAAAATTCATAAAGAAAGCAGGTATCCAAACACGGCATTTAATTTCCAGTTCAATGAATTTCCACTTACCATACAATGATAACTTACACATTTTGAGGGCAGTCAATTCAGTCACGAAATAATTTACATGTGAATTGCCTGCCTGGGTACAAATGACTGCTTTCACCATGCTTACCATCATGTGTAAAGAGCTGTATGTTTGAATATGCATACTTTTTATATGAAATGAGTAGTTTTATTATTGTTATTACTAACCATCAATCCCTCCCAATAAGTTAGCGAGGTTGTTCTTTTCAATTGTCTGGAAGGTAATGCCAACAACATGGCACACAAACTTCCTGATGGAGTCATGGAAACCACTGATACGGTTGCAAAGCTCTGGCATTTGATGTACTCTGTTCCAAAACTGGGCAAAGTCACACTGCTCTAGAATATCAGCCAAATATTTAATCTGTGATATTGTCTCATTCTCCACCTGAAAAATACACATTATTCATTAAGATAATACTAAACTTCGAACAAGAAATTAGCTTTAACTCAAAAAAAATACAAAATTTTAGACTATATTAGGTTTTAACTTTGTTTCACTTACCACGGATTCAAGAAGCAGACATTTGCACAATGTGAAATCAGTATGTGGGAAATTAGTCAAGGCTTTCAAAAGAATCTGACATGTGATGTCAGCGTTGAACTTCTCGGGATTGAATTGGTACAGTTTTAAAACCGCCAGATTTGCTTCCAAATCATAAGTATTCTCTCGTGATTGCATTTCAACATACCTCTCTAATGTTTGAAGATTGGCAGGATTGTATCTATAAACACAGAGCATTTAATGTTAGCAACTGATATTCGCATGCAAAAAATACAGAATTTTCATCAATTATTTAATATGTAATAAACTAACCCTTTACTTACAGCAACAAATCATTCCATTCATAATTTCGAATGCCCCTACAACTTAAATATCATTGCATGAACTTACCTTTCAATACTTTTTAGTATGCTTGCGACGGTTTGCTTCATAGTTTCAGCCATTGTAAAGGCTTTTATTAATTAAGTTCAACCTTAAGCAAAGATAAATTCAACAAGCGTGGCATCCACAAATCACAAATGGCAATTTGACATTGACAGTATTGAAAACTGCTTGCAAGCATAGATGATAGACTGACAGTGATAACCAGAAGCAAAATGTTTTTTTCATTTGAGACTTATGAAATGGGCTACCGTTTTTGAGTAACGTCCTGTCATTAATTCTATATTACAAATAACTTCCTAAAAAGGTTATTTTACAACATAGTGTAAACTTCCGATACATATTTACAATATTGTCCATAAAATTAGCAAGCTGCATGCAACATTTAAAAATCATTCTTCCTTCAAGTACTAACAACTTAGATCCTAACTTGCTACTAAAAACCTTCCCATCATAGTAAATCAGGAATGGCTCAATCTTGACCACAATCGTAAATATAGGTATAAAAACAGGATTAAACGGCGCGCAACGCGCGAACTCTCTATGACATCTGACATTTCTTACTCTACAGGAACGCCTCCAGCGGTGAATTCATGCGCGATAGCCCTCATTGAGAGAGCCTTAAAAACTACGGAAGATAAGTCATGGAATCCTAAAAGGTGGTAGCCGTAAGGCTAGTCCGGGGGCATCGCACGATCTCCGGCGAGGTGGCGAGCCTCCTTGCCGGATTGCCGCCATGGGATCTGGAGGCGATAGTCCTCACACGCCTGCACGAATGGCGAGTGGAGGTACAACAAACCTCCAGCGCGATCTCATGGCGACATGGAGAGAGCGACTATCGCAACCCCGTGCAGGGCACGCCACTATAGTGACGATAAGTCCCCTCTTTGAGAAGTGGCTAGAGAGGCGCCACGGTCCGGAGCGAGAGGGAATGGGAAGCCGTCACCTCCTTCTGCGAAGCAGTCATGCTAGCGAAGGAGATAGCGGGACGTGAGAGCAAAAGAGCCTCACGTCCCAGCCGCCGCGGGAGACGCCCCGGGCGTCGCGGGTCACGTGGTGGCTCCCGGCCACCTTAGGCGCGGGTCTGTGGACGGCGAGTAATGGGCTAGCTCGCTGTCCAGCCGTCTTATAACGACAGGCCGTGTTGATGGCGCGTTCATGTTCCACGCGCGCCTCAAAGAGATGTCAGCAATAATGTAGGGGTCCGCAAGGACCGATGCGTGCTAGGGCTGCGGGACCGACTGTTCGAAAGAGATAGCGCGACCCTGGAACACAAAGGGCAAAGAAGGAAATGGACGGGTTTTAGTCAGTAGAAGTCTGACACTCCCTTCCGCTCCGCCCAGAGCGGAGGGGTCGTTTGATTTCCAATCCGGAAAAAAAAAACCATGGAATTAGAATTTACTCAAAAACAGACGAGTCAAAAAAAAACGTGTTCACATGTTTGGTGCTTACTCCACACTACAAACCTCTACAAACTCAAAATGTGCCAAAACACTTACCTAGTATCCTTTGATTTTGACACGAACATCAACACCTACCATTGCTGGTTGTAATGTAACATAAGAAGGCGACCTAAACGTGGAATACAAAAGTATAATGAGATTAGAAGCATGCTTGTAAAATTTAAAAATTACAAGCATGGCATTAACAGTAGCTACAGTTTTTTTTTACAAAATCCGCAATCTCATTGATTCCGTAGAGAATAAGTAATACATAGTGGTAAATAGTAGATTTGGAAGAAACCTACGTTCAGCGTTGGATCGCCTAAGGTTGAAGAAATAGAAAAACTATTCTTTTTTTGTACTCGCTACCCGCCCTTGCTTCGCACAGCGCCAGCTATTGGGTCCAAGACTATCATACATTATCTACATTATCTAATGTAGCCTATATTTTAAGTTTGGTATGCACCGAGTACCTAGTAGAGTGGTAAAAACTGCGTTCAAATCCATATAGTAGTTTTTGCGTGATGCGTACAAACATACCGACTGAAAGACAGACAGACAAAAATTCTAATATATTTTTTTTCAATATCTTCAGTGTACAGACATCGGCCTGTTACAATTTTATTATATGACATGTATAATTGACCGCTTTAGGTGTGCAGGTGTGCAGTACAAGAAGGTGTTGCTTGTCAAGAAAATTGTCATCGATAATTCGATATGTCAAGCTTTTTACATTTATTTTAGTTATGTCTTTTTCTGGCTGCACAGATAACTTGAAGTGTACCACGCTACGAAAGTGAAAAAACCTACTATTTACATATCTGTGAAATAAACGTACAACCGATTCTGTCATGATGATTGACAATGACATATACAGTGACACATGTCTGACAAGTGACATCTAGACCGTCTATCTAGATGGGTTGACCAATTTCGTTAGCGGTGGAGGCTAAAATAAATTGTGCATTGAATTTAGTATGCTTTTCTTATAACGAATATAGAAAAACAGTGGTCAAATAAAGTACAGGCTTACCATTTACTGAAAATTAATTACTGGTCAAAAATATTCGTCAACGCAGTGTTTTCAGACATTATTTCAGTACCATCAAAAAGTGAAAAACAAACTTCAAAATGGATCAAATGCTACCGAGTCCGTACAACATACCTGGCATAGGTACTCCTTTGCATCAGCCAGAAGAGGATCAACAGATATTGCCGAATGCTATGCAACAGCAGCATCAGCAGCAACAACAACAACAGCAACAAGCCCTCGCCGCCATGGGATCCTCACCCCTCGTCGGTTTTGGGTCATCGCTAATGGGAACTCCTCAGAGATCAGTGCATACTTACGCGCCAGCTGCCAGCTATGCTACACCTCAACAAATGATGCAGCCTCAAACACCAGTAATTATTATTCTGTATTCTATCCTATCTTCATTCATTATTGGCTGTAATCATGTAAAATCTACTATCTCACAAGTTACTGCTTTATACTTGTTTAAGGATGATTCTCCTTTCCTCTATCCTAATTTATTAGAATTATTCTATTTGTATCACACTAGAAATCTTAGAGCTGTGATTAGCACAATTGCTACTTATCTATATGGTCAATCATACACAGCCTTGGCACAAAAGTAACTTTTAATTCAATATTATGAATATATTCTACTAATACTTATATTTTTAGCAAATAATGTCACCCATGATCACAAGTGGCAGTCTCGCAGGCCAACCGATGCTGAGTCAGGCGAGTCCTGCACCAATGACACCTATGACCCCACACTCAGCTGACCCTGGTATCTTACCACAATTACAGTAAGTACTCCTGTGCAGGTTTTGTTTAACCAATTCATTGAGGCACCCGGATTCGAAAACTTTTTGCTGCGGCGGTGAACAATTATTTCATAACATGACGGGCGTGCCTAACGCCATAGAAGATGATGGCACGCCTATTGTGCCATCAGCCACGTATATAAAAAAATATACTTTCTTTGGTTTTTTCACTGATTTAGACTTGATCGAGTACAGTTGACATCAAACCAAGGAAGTGAACTGCAGGATACATTGTTTTAGGTGGTTTTTGAGTAGCTAATCTACGTGTTTTCCTTGAAATGGACAGCAAGTGACTTTATAATTCAGATGTGCCAAACCTTTTGTAATATTTAGTTATTTAAACTTTATGTACAAGACTGGTACATAGCTGGACTTAATGCCACAAGGCATTCTCTACCAGTCAACCTTTGGGTCAAATAGGACAATATTGTTTTTTATTTTGATAATATTATTAATTTATAAAATTAAAGTAAGATAGGGTGCTAGAAATACGTAAAATCTTGCTAATTAAATTAAATTGTAACCTACCTAACGCAGAATAGCTGACTGCAGTCACTTTGGCATTTGGTGTAGGTAACTTAATTTTAATAAAATAAAAGGTTTCAAAATTTTTGAATGGAGCATGGCATAGTCCCTATCTGCCATTTTGCTTTTTTTTTTTAAATCGCGGTTCGCTATGGTACTACATAGCACTTAGACTAGCACTTTTTAATTTTTAGAATTAACTATTTTTTTCACACCTTCGTAATTAAGATGTAACTGAATGAGCTATTTGAAATCATCTACATATAATTTCAAGTTAAATTGAAACTTTATTCTAAAATATCTAATTTAATTTAGATTAAACTAAAATATTTAAATATATAAATACTTATGAAGGTATGCTATAGTCGTAAAAATAATGCAATTTGAAAAGGTTGTTAACCACTGATTTTTTTAAATCTAAACAATGTCCAGAAACGAAGGCTACAGGCTTATAATACGTGAAAAACAATGATAGTTTTGTTCTGGGTAAACCCTTCTGAAACGAGAAGCAGTTTTAATCGATTTAAAAATGGCACGCCTCTCGTGACATACGCCACACGTTAAAAAAAATTGATGACACGACTGTCGTGCCATCCGCAACGAATCGGTTAAACAGATCAAGTATAATTTATGTATCATCACATTTAAAAACAGAACATTAATAAAGTAAAATAAATAGAGGCATAAATAATATAATATGACTTTAATTATATTTTAGATATTTTAAAGGGGAAAAATATTAAAAGAAGTGACACTATCATTTTATTCTTTTTGAAGGATGTCCATGGTTATTCGATCTGTCCATGAAGGTTTCATAGCTTCACCTTCAAAAAGTTTTGATATACAAACTTACAAAAATTTCGTTTTTGAGAATCTTTTGTTGTTAAAAACAATTTAATGTCAATAAATGTACAATATTTTTTTTTAATTTTCAGAAATATTGTCTCAACAGTGAACTTAAATTGTAAATTAGACTTAAAAAAAATTGCTCTACATGCAAGAAATGCAGAATATAACCCAAAGAGATTTGCTGCAGTCATAATGAGAATAAGAGAACCTAGAACAACAGCACTGATATTTTCATCAGGAAAGATGGTTTGCACTGGAGCCAAAAGTGAAGAAGACTCCCGTCTAGCTGCTAGGAAATATGCTAGAATTATTCAGAAGCTTGGTTTCTATGTAAGTATGAACTGATAATAACACAACAGTTTCCGGGGGGCAGGGGGGGGTGCATCTTCAGCTTGATATGTAGCTGGATATGTTAGGTTTTGCTAATTTAAATAAATGCTTTGAGTAAGTAGGTACTTCGACGGCTAATTGAACATTAATAGACGTCAAGAGCGAGCTTGAAAATTTTACCAGCTCTCCTTGGATATAATTTAGGTTCTTTTTGTTCATTCATACAGAGATGATAATAAAAGTAACTCTGTTAATATATATTTAAGAACTTAAAAAAGGGTAGGATGTATTAGGGAGCGAACTTAAAAATTTTGGCATTCTGCCTCGGAAAGGATAGTTTCTCTTGTTGAACGTTTACAGAAAGTTAATAATTTATAAAAGGAGACGGACAAAACGTGCCCCAAAAGTGTACAAAATCTCAATATTTTTTAAGGAATTTATATTTATGATTTCACTCGAAAAGTCGAAAATCACCTTAATGTTGCCATACAATATTAACAAAGAAGAGAACAAAGAAAAATAAAATCATACCAGGCATAAAATATTCGTAAGTTACCGTAACTTAAAAAGACTTCCACCGTAACTTAAACCTTCATAACTTTTCTATATGACTAAAATGACATTAATTTTTTGTATATTCTGGGGAACAGGCCCATACAATTTTTGGCCATCTCCATTCCGAAACTTAATACCCATTTTAAGAAGATTTTGGGGGTGTTATGACCCCTGTGACCCCCCCTCCTCTAGGACCGCGCCTGATACCTACTATTGGTCAATATATTTGTTTACTTTTATTAAAGTCATACTGTACCAATTAAACCCCATCGATATTCATGTCACTATTGAATATATTATAATTATGTACATATCAGTCAGGACTTCCATTCTAGGGCTTATAAAAATCGATAGTATGTTTACACATGTCTAATGTTCTCATTTTATTTTACAGGCCAAGTTTTTAGACTTTAAAATCCAAAACATGGTTGGAAGCTGTGATGTAAAGTTTCCAATTCGCCTTGAAGGTTTAGTACTGACACATGGACAGTTCAGTTCATATGAACCTGAGTTATTCCCGGGCCTTATTTATAGAATGGTGAAACCAAGAATAGTATTATTGATCTTTGTTTCTGGCAAAGTTGTGTTAACTGGTGCAAAAGTGAGAGAAGAAATATATGAGGCATTTGATAACATTTATCCAATCTTAAAAAGCTTTAAGAAACAGTAAGTTGTAAGTATCATATTTTATGTGTTCTTGGCTTAAGTGAATAAATACTGTTCTATTTTTATTTTATAAATTTTATTGTGTAGTTTTATTTGCATCTTTCTCTGAATTCCTTTTCTGTATTTTTACAAGCTTTTATTTAGTTTTACCTGTCCCGGTTTCTGTCTATAAAGAAATGTTGAAAGTTAAAGGAGATCTAGCCTTCATAGATTTTTGGGCTATTTTCAAAATACCATCAAAAATGTATTATTTAAATAGAGCATAGCATAATAAACATTTTTTATTATTACACCTAGTTCACCTAGTCAATTCACCGAGATATGTTATTCAACCACAAAATATCTATTCTGCGTACTTATAGATCAAATCCAATCCATAATTATAATGTTTATATAGCATTGATACGGCCTTCCAAGGCCGACAAGCTATTATGCATTATTGCACATGGGCGCCGGCAGTAGAGTGCAAGGGGTTGCACTTGCACCCTGTCGGCAAAGAAAATCTGAAAAGTCGGTTTAGAAAGGATTTTTTTTTATAATATGTTATTGGGCTATTAAACACTTAAGAGCCATTTCACGTTTTCGCGCAAACATCTAAGACTTTAGTCTTTTGTGCTTGAAGTGTGTTAAATAAGGCGTCTAGGGTTGCTGTTCAAATTTGTTCATCACCTTGGCAATCAATTTAGTGTCCTCTACTCTTTTCCTGTGAACACAGCATGCACAGGTCGCTTACGCCTCGTGTCTTCCATCGTCAGGGCCGTGGTCAGGATGAGAAGGTGCGTAATCTTGGGCAACTATAGAGAAACCAATCTACCCGAGGCAGAAACCAAAAAATGTCTACTGCACTCCTATTCTCGTACTTGTTTCTAAGAACATAAATGATCTAATTTATTCGAGAATGTAATAAATTATTCGAGCTCGCTTCGGTCGTTCCGATATATCTTATATCCTTTGCATTCATAAGCTTTTCTTTACAAATAGGCAGAATTAAACCTATTTCCATAATAAAAGAAAAGAAAATCTATCAAGTTCGAGGAAGGTTTAGAGGACATCTGTTGTGAGATTAGGAGAATAACAATCACTAACACAATAACATTACAGTAATAAATAGATTTAATAATTTTTTTAAAGCAATGGAAGAAGAAAAAACCCCGACTGCCGGAGGCGTAATGTTTTATTATACTACCTACTATTGTTTATACTACACTTACTATTGTTTCCTTTATTCCTCTTTTATACACATTTTTAAATATTTCTTAAACAACTTAAAAAAAAAACATTTTAAATTTTAAAATAGTGGTCCGCTGGTGCCGGCAGCAGGATCCAAGCTACCGATGAATAAGGGTCCCGAGACAGAAACCTCCTCCGAGCCATAGCGAGGATTACTGCCTTCTGAATCGCATTATTATCATCGCCAACGGGACTGGTCTGATGGCCCAAACCAGTTGCTGCTTCAAACTACAACGCATGCAAAGGCTTGCATGCATGAGGACTACTCCGAGTGCAGCTCTTGAAGCCATGTTGGGGCTCCCTCACCTCTTCATCTGTTCATACAACAAGAAGCAACGATGGTGTCAGTACGCCTCAAAACACTAAAACTCTGGGGTAAGAAAGACACACTAGACACCGCGATACTGGAGGGATTCTACAACGAGTTTCCCTTAGCGAAAGTCATAAACAACCGGGTAGGTACTAAAACAATTCATCTTCGATAAGAAATACAAGATCCAGCTCTATGACGATCGCTGCGAGGGGTTATCCCCACAGAGCTGTGTGAATCTTCATGGATGGGTCAAAAACAGGAATCTTCTCGGAGGATTTCAACATTCACATAGCCGCATCTTTGGGGGTTCACAACACAGCTTTGCGAGGCTGTACCTACTGCAAGCACTAAACAGCCACACAGTCAACGCCAGGTTGGTAATCTGATCAACATAATTATAAAAACCGTCCAATGGATGACAACGATTGAAAGACAGCGTTTTCCAGTTCCACTATGCAGCGGACAAAGGCGTTAGAAGGTGAACGAGCATGGCAGCAGTGGAACCTGAACCCATCGTGCAGCTCCCATTCGCACTCTGGTAAGGAAACGCACCAGGGAACAACAGCATGACCATGATGGGTGCAGGCAGGTCACTAAACAGGCCCTACAGCTGACCAAACACCAGTTGAAACGGTGGAACGCAGAGCTAAAAGGCTTATAGGCGACGAGACGTTGGCAGCTACGCTTCACAGCCTAGCTCATCAGCGTAATGTTGCCTGCCTGTTGGTCTTCTACAGACTGTACTTTACTTCGGAGTGTGCGCAGGAGCTCCACGACCTGATCCCACCATCACCTTTTTACCACCGGACACACTTGGTTGATATAGACGAGTCGTACTCAGCGCATCTCATCCAAGATTTTAATGCGCACAGCCAAAGTGTGGAACTCTCTGCCGGCATCTGTGTTCCCTCCCACATTTAACCCGTCAACCTTCAAAGCAAGAGTGAACAGGCATCTTCTGGGCACGCTCGTCCCATCATAGACCTCATCTATCGCTTTCCATCAGGCGTGATCGAGGTCAAGAGCAGGCCCATTTTGTAATAAAAAATAGTTGCGCATAATTTCAGCCAGGGTCGGACTGGCCATATAGTCAGGGTGGCGATTGCCAGCCGGGCCCAAGCCTGCGCGGGCCCCCCACGGGTCTGGCTTGCGGGGTTTGCCGGAACCAAGGCGGAAAGTAGCATAGGGGCCCGCGGCTCAGGATTTTTAAAAGTTTTTAAAACGTATTCTGCCTGATACTACAGAATTACTATGTACGTAATTAATTGTACCGTATAGTAGAATCACTCTAAAACTAATTCTAGTTTAGGTTTTTCCTATTTTTTGCCTTAAAAATATTTATAAGGCCATAAATGAGCCTCTGAGTACTCGTACTACCACTACAAAGTTACAAATTTTCTTAAAACCAACCATAGGCTCCTTTTGTCTGCCTGTGAATTGGCACTCCTATTGGATTTTCACGTGATCGACCGGTATAGACAGAGGCTTAATAAATTAGGAGCCCTTGCCCCGAGACCTTAATAGTCATACATACACAAAGTTGCAAAAAATAGAGCTTATAGACATTTTGATCTCTTACATATCTGAATTTATTCGAGGCAAGATGTAAAAAATTTCGAGCTCGCTCTTGCAGCCTACTTTCTCTTAAATCTTGGCTTTGCCTAAAAGTCGACCAAGTAACTTCTGTATGAACGATCGAAACAATTCCAACCTTTCCAGGGAAGGTGTCAAAAAAGTTCGGACTCGCTTCGCTGTACCGAACCTCCCAGGAGGAAGACGAGACAGCGGCTCTTGTGCAACCACTGTGCAACGCTACTGCTATCAAAAAACTAATCTGGCGACCGTTTCTATGCTTAAATGTTGCCAATAGTCACTGAAATTATTATTTTTTATCGTTTTCAGCACAGATATAGATAGGTTTTCAGTCAAAAAAAGGACGTTGCGTATTTGGAATTTTCCAACCTACGACATTTTAAGGGACAAGTTAAAACGAGTATTTTATATTATTTTGTGCTCTAAAACGCTATAAATAAGGAATATTATAGAATTTAAAACACATAACCCTACCGAATTACAAATATTATTGAAGATAAAGGTAGGAAAATACTGAATTTTCGTTCGGAACTTTGCGAAACGAGGGTGGGACACTAAAAAAATCACCTTTCGTCTTTCATGATTATATTTATGTAAAATATACATATTTATGTAGTTTTGAATACAACAATAATCAATTTTGAAATTATTTTATCGTTTTTAGGCAAAAAAAGTTTTAAAACCCTAAGCTTGCAGAATATAGGTCTAAAGTCATAGGACACGTAATTTTGCGGAAGAACTGCTTTTTTTACTTAGCATTGAACATGCGTCAAAAGAACATGAAAACTGACAGCTAAACAAGGAAATTATATACTACCAGGAATGAGGACGAGCAACGGAAAGCCGTTCCGAGCGAGAAAAATATCTAGAGTGGATGGCATCTCTTTCTAATAGGGTATCCAATATTTTACTTACATTTGGGACAGTTTTTTTTGTTATAACTTACTAGCACCCTGCTCGGCTCCCCGTTTTGCATGGTTTACAGATTATTCAAAATTACGGGGTATAAAAAGATAGGGCGAAGCCGAAACCTACGCATACGGTAGAACTCTGTAATGGGATAGGTCTATAAAGTAAAGAATACGTAACACTAATTTTCGTTCACGGTGGTCTACATGTTAGGTTACATCCTTCATTTGTAAAGAGATTTTAAAGCGTACAGAGCTGCAATATTTACATAGATGAAGCATGAGCATCTGGCATATTCAAACAACTTAACACGTAGTATTTGATAAATTTATTAATCACACTATACATAATTAAATGTATGGTTTTATGTAATTGTTGGTTTTTAGTACAATTATGTCAGTAATCTTAAATTTAAGTGCGAAGACGCTGATGATGGAAGACGGTTGCAAACTAGGCAATATAAAAAAGTAATAAATAGTATATAAAAAGTAAAGATAGAATTCAAATGTTTATTTTCAAGAAGTTTGTTAATATAAAATTGAGTAATTGATGAAGTTTTGCTAATGCATTATAAATAACAATGTTTTGAATTTTGTACGCATTTGCACAAGATTATAAATACCGATATGGATAATAGAATAGGCGTATTCTTTACAATATTTTAATGAATCCCGTTTACATATCTAAATCATTGTCACCCTAGTCCTAATTTGTAAACAAAGTTATAAGAACTAACCTGAAAAAGTAAATTTCATCCAGCAAACCCGTCATTATTACACCCCTTCACACAACCCGATTTCACGATATTTAAAGAGGAAGATTTCACTTAAGTAATGTAAAAAGAACTTGATAACGCAAAAATATGACTTCAGCGCGAAATTGTATCGGCCATATTGTTTGTTAATATGAGTGTCAAATGTTGCCATTCAGAAATAAGTCATAAACAATTTAATTTATATTAGGCTTACTTTATTTCGCAAGAAATTATTATTTAATATTTAGTATTTGAATATTAAATTAATCCCGTTACGATTTATGTGCTAGTTTAGCTAACAACGCGATTTCCAATTCCTAAATTAAAAAAAAAATTAAAAATATTTTTATATGTTTTGTTTACTGGCAATTGTTAGACAAGGACACAATCCACTCTAGGTAGCTTTCTCGCTCTGAAGTTTTCGTCCCCCTTTGAATGAATTAAAGTAATATGAACTCTATGTCTTTCAGATAAAGTTCATTTTCAAACGGTTTTTTGACATCAAAATCTTGTTCGTACTCATTCCAGTTAGTATATAATTTCCATGCAGCTAAACAACTTTGCAAGGGTAATAGCTAGTTTCATGCTAGTTTATTAGTGTTCTGTGAAGGGTATAGTCCCGTATTGTATATATTCTGTGCATAGATATAAGAAAAATAGGTTCTGTGCCATTCTGTACTTTGTTGAGTTGTTGACTGAGCAGTGGGCAGGACCCTAAACAATAAAAATATCGGCAGTTCAAATAAATATTGAACGTACATACGTATTGTTGTTTGTAGTTGGAAATTAAATAAGGTTTTCGAGTTGTGGTGTAATTAAGACCCTAATTTATTAACCAACAAACACGTCAGCAATCTAATTTCGTTTTAGTAATAAAATTAATCCACTACAGCAATGAGAACCGACATAGAAAAAGAAGTTGGGACTTGGCTTCTCAAAAGATATGGCCAGTTTTTCAAAGCACAATATCAGGATCTTGCGTCTACAATAAAAGGTGAATTCTGGGAAGAAAACAGAACTTATTTGCCAGTACAAGTTGTAATGACACCAGAAGAACTTATTCCAATAACAGAATTGGTATCATCTGATAACACTTGGATGACCAAAGTTTTGAGTGTGCTTTCATCATTATGTGTTGAAGTTGTGGCTCTCAAAAAAGAAGCATTTGAAAGGTATGATAATGATAGTTATTTAAAAGACCTCAACAAGAACCCACTAAAATAATAATAATATGAGCTATCACATTTGATTACAGGCATTTCAGTTTTTTATCAGTGTATGAAGAATATAATAACAATGATATTAGTACTCAAATGGAGTCAATTTGTTCACTGAGTGCATTCACCAGTCGTTGTGATGATGTACTGCGGAATCTCTGCAGCCAAGTGTTTGCTATATTCACCAAAGGTGCCATTAATATCAGTAAGTTATGTCACCAACCTTTTGGTTTTAATCAAAAACTAAAAGAAGAAGAATCAAAAATTTAAATGTTTGACTAATTTGTACTTATCATGTTTCAGATGGGATACAACTACATTACATTATAAACCACATTGGTGAAATATTTACTGTTCTTGTTTTGCTAGAAATATTAATATCCAACACTTCTTTAGTCACTAATTGGAATAAATACTGTAAAACTATGAAATCCTTCAGCCATGTACCAGAAAACTTGGATTTAATGGAAGACAAATTCAAGGCTATGATGGGAGCTATAAATACAATCACTAATAAAATTATGAATGATGACATTGTACAGAAGAGTATTCAAAACCTAACAGCATTAAGGGGCAGTTTAGTTGATAAGAACTGCTCATTGGTAGCAACAGAATTCACTCAATATCTGAAGCAAGCAATAGCAAATCTGGACAAACTTATACAAGAGCAGCCCAATGTTAGCAATATGTATAAATGTATCAAAGTGAATGGCCTTTATGTACTGTCAGCACATTTGTTTGGAAACAGCGACAGGAAGGTTCTCAAGGCTCTAATAGACTTGAATACAAAGGTAAATTTGTATAATCAATTGGATTAGTTGTCACTTTGGCAGTCTACCTGTCTTGAGTTATATTTCTATTAACTCATTTCATACAATTTGCAGTCTGTTTGTCTTCATTTATATTATTATTTTAACCTTATTTTTTTCTGAGTAATGTAGTATAATAATTATTATAGTGTTAACAATAAACTTTTAACAAACTTGAAAATTGTTGCAGGCACACAGTATAAACGTTATTGGAACAACAATCTGGTTTCCAGAACAATTTCTTCAAAGACATGTGGCATCACAGTGTGCTAAATATGACAAAATATCACAAACAATGGTTAAGGCAAGACAAGCTTATATCAGTACAAAGAAAGCTAACTTAGCCAAGGATATTGCCAGTCTTCACGTGATATGTACACAATGGGTACTTAATATGGAAGAAATATTTTCTTCAAACCATCACAAACTGAGTGCTGCTGAAATGAGTTTGCATGCTAAAACTCTTTTGGAAGGTCTTGACATTGCATCAAGAACAAACCATTCAGTGCTCACTTTAATTAATTTACATCTTACCCTGGGTATACCACTACCCAAGAGTATGTTGATATCATTGTTTGAGATTATGTACATGTTAAAAACCTTAAAGAATGCAGTTACCAGGAATCGTAATCAAATAATTATTTCAATTAACATGATTCTGCAGCATCTTGTATTTCAGTCAACATCCTCTATACTTGAAGTAAAAAAATCTTTAATGACTGATAAAAATTATGCAAATAAGCGGCTTGATGAACTGACATGCTTAGTGATTGCGGAAAGAGCGCTGAAGGGAGCTGCAACCATCGAAAGAGTTGTAGCTGCTAATATTGCCTTGAGTTTTGTTCCAGACACAACTTATTTAGAAGACAGCTACATTAGACTTGGGAAACTACTTGAGAAAATACAAACTTTATCAAATTTTATACACTCCATGGATCATTTATGCAATTGCTCATGGTTGTTGTGGCACAAAAACATTATCCCCATTTATTTTGAACAAAATTTTAGCATGCAGTTGAATACCTTGAAATTGAAATATTTTCTTATGGTTTTGGAAGACTGCATTGTGTTATTGCATAGAACTGATAAACATTATGGAATGACAAAGTACCAACAGTTTCTAAATAGTATGAAATCTATGATAGAGAACAAAATTATACTAAGTGCAAGTCAAAATATAGAGACAAATTTGAGACTTCATATTCATTCACACCTACAGTTGGATGTTGTAAATCCATTTACATTTGAGATGACCAAGAAATTATTACTTGTTGTAGACAACTTTAGGATGCAATTCCTTTACATGTCCATTGTGCCTTCAGTGGAACACTACTTGTCTACAATGTACTATAATCTAACAACAGTAGTTCTATCCGATTGGAAAACATATGGCGAAATGCGACAAATGGCGAAATTCAAATTTAATCTTAAGACAGTACAAGACAATTTACCCACTCAGACCTTAGAACAAGGTTTGGATGTATTAGAAATAATGCGCAATATTCATATATTTGTTTCTAAATACTTGTACAACTTGAATAACCAAATATTTATTGAGAAAAGCAGTAATAACAAACATTTAAATTCTATAAACATCAGGCACATAGCGAACTCTATTAGAACTCATGGTACTGGCATTATGAATACGACTGTGAATTTTACTTATCAATTCTTGAAGAAAAAGTTCTTCATCTTTTCCCAATTTATGTATGATGAACACATCAAGTCAAGATTAATAAAAGATCTTAGAAACTTTAAGGAAACTGCTGATGCCAATGGAAATGTATATTCATACAAGAATGCTGAAAGGTTTAACAAGGGTATAAGGGTGCTTGGCTTAAATGAAGAAGGACAAAGCTATTTAGATTTGTTCCGTGACCTTATAAGTCAAATTGGAAATGCCATTGGTTATGTTAGAATGATCCGGTCAGGAGGTCGTCATTGCTGCTCTGATGCTACCATGTTTTTACCAAATCTTGAAAACGTCGAATCTATTAAACAATTAAGTGAGGAGAGTGATCTTGGACCAAGAACGATTGAATCGTCAGAAAATTTAGATCATAATGTCAATGAGTTGATATCGAACTTCATCCAAGGAACAGAATACTTTAAATTACTTGTCAATGTATTCGCACCTGTATTTCGGAATCCTAAAAATGTTCATCTCAAAAATTTCTACATCATAATTCCACCATTGACTTTAAACTTTGTAGAGCACATGATATTATCAAAAGACAAAATGTCAAAGAAAAATAAAATCGGTGCAGCATTTACAGATGATGGCTTTGCAATGGGTGTTGCTTATATTATAAAATTACTAGACCAGGTTAGTAATGAAAAACAATTTTACGGTACTTTCTTTACTTTAAATGCCATTCCATGTTTCGATGATTTTCACCGCCGCCCATTGCGGGAAGTAGGTAAAAACCGCCGAGAGCATTCCGCAAAGTATTCTTATAACACTACGTTTCCACCAAAGATGCAGGCTAGGCGGTGCGCGAGATAAATACTTACCTATTGCATTATTTCATTTTGCTAGACCCGCTTTACGCAAAAAGGGAAAGAACCTAGCGGAGCTATGGTTCTCTAATATTCTCTATGACATAGGTACCTAAGCACCAATATAAAAAAGCGAGAGATGTGTGCAACGACGCGAGCGAAGAATATAATATGCAAACGGTGTTGGTATCTAGACTAGAGCTGAAAAGAGTCCGCTACGCATCCTATCACAACTCGGCTACACATCGTTTCACAGAAGTGCTACTCATCCTCACACTGCCTGCGAGGATGAGTAGTGGTGCTGTGAAAAGCTACCTTGCACATCGCTGGTGGAAACCAGCCTAATAATAAACTTTTGCGGCGTGTGTGGCGATTTATTTTTAAGTCTATTTTATTTTTCAGGACTCTAACTTCGAAGGTCTTCATTGGTTTGACTCTGTTTGGAAGCATATCGGCGATGAAAGGAAACTGCTGCAAGAGCAACAACATAAGGGCTCTGTACAACTACAACAGACGTTAGCGCTCACCGAGATGAAAATCAAAACTTTAGAGGAAGAGTATAAGTTATTGTATTACAGTCTTACGAGTGCGAGAATATTTTTCAGATAAAAACGCCCATAATAGGCGTTAATACATAGAGTAACAATTATTTATTTAAATGGGCCCAAGTATAGACGCCAACACATCAAGCTACCCAAAATCTTCCCAATCAACCTTGAAGGTAATGGTTTAGCGATAAAGTTGAAAATCTATTAAAGAAATTTGACAGATTGTTGTAGCTTGATGTGTTGGCGTCTGTACATAGCGGCTCAGACTCTGTTGTATTCTGGATTCTTTATTTCTAAATGTATAATATCAGGCAAATCGATGTATGAACGAGGACGAGGCGAAGGAAGTATGTAAGGATCGTAGCAGTGGCGTTCTGTAGTTTCTGCCTATCTGTAATCTTCTGAGCGTAAGCGTAATGAAATATATATAGCTAAACGACTAAACATGTAAAGAACAATGTAATTATTTTGTTCATATTAAAATATTATCAGAATTATAATTTTACCTAGTCAATCATTTTTGGATAACCCTAAACAGGGCTGGCGATGGCGGGTCGTAAGCGAGCTCGGGTGCCGGAGCCGATGGACTCTAATATCAGGCTGATAAGCTTACGTCAGATATTTTTGTCTTGCAAATTATTTGGTTTTGTATGAGCACGGCAGTGACAGTTAGAAGTTTCATATATTATTCTAAAGCCTCTCACCCACCGAGCCCTGTTTGACGTTTGGCAACCTCCCGACTACTGAGGGAGGGACACTGAGCAGTGAGCGGGTCTCCGAACACCGCGGCCCTGATACCCTCCACCACTATGCTCCTTAGTAGTGTAGTCTCAGTCTGAAAGTTATGTGGAAATAATCGGTCGTCATGGTATGGGCATGCGATGTGGAGATCTGAGGAAAATGTCGTCAGGAGAGTTTTGATTACGAATGTGTTGGCTATCATAAGGGTGAGGGCAAACGGGCGTAATTATGTGAGTTGTGTAATTCGGTGTCTACTAATTTTTCGTCGTTGTGTGACATCAGACTTGACCGAAATCGAATATAGTTCAAAATTTAGCGACTCAGTTCACAATTACGCTCGTTTGGCCTCACCCTAAGCGATGGAGACACCGTGTGAAAGATGATATGGTTAAAAACTACTGAGATGACCACTCGTAAACAATTACGGAATAAGGCCAAGAATGATGATGAAATCCAACAGTGCCATATTATGTGAATGGTAATTTGCTCCATCAAAAAAGACTAGTGGGACAGAGTAGCCTGTCAAATGTTGCAGATTCCAGTGGAATAATCCCAGAAAAGGAACTTCCCCAAGCAGGCAAGCAAGTAATTACTCATTAAAATTACATGTACGAGAATAGAGTATATCTTATATTAACTATTACTATTTGTAAGCATTAAATCAATAAAACATAATTATTAATTAAAACAATATTTTATTTAAATGGAATCATTTGTACTAGCTATAATTTGGTGCATTTGCAAAAGTGCTCCATATTCAAGATGATTTTCCAGATATTTGGCATATTTCATGATAGAACTTCCTGCACCCTCTCCTTGTAGGTAAGAAACAATTCTTTTCATAGCCTGATAGGCCTCCATTCCTGATGTGGACTGACATGCTTTTTGACTTAACACTTCAGTAGATTGCATACTTTCATCCGGTTGCCCACAAATACATGGCAGTTTCTTGTCACAAAAAATATATTTATCTAATGAACTTGGGCAATGTTCTGAATTCAGTGGAACATTATACAGCTTGCACCACCGAGATAAACTATGATCACTGTCACTGTCCTCTTTGACATTAAAGAAAAGGCTGCCATCTCCAGGAGGAAAGCATAGGCTCTGAACATACTTCTGTGGTATATTATACCATGCCATACCTATCATATGAATGTAATCCACAAATGACGAGTTGTCTTTACCATAGGTTAAAGATCTACTTATTTGTAATCTTCGATAATGGTACTTGAAGCATTCAACCACCCTTTCTAAAATATTTGTCACATAGCTTAGGTCAGTAGTACTGACTATTCTTATATTTTGAAAATGTAGATTTCGTGTTAAGCTTTCTGGGACATCTAATACCAAGGTTACATGGTTACCCTTAGATACTAATTCATTTTCCCATTTTGTTAAGTAACTGAGGACTGCAGAATAATTTATTTGTGAATGAATACAATAGTAGTAGTTGACTGGCAAGCTTCTAACAAGTGTTTCTGTTTCCATTAACTCTTTACCAACAACTGCTACTTCTCTTTTGTCAGTTCCTAAAGTATTTACTATAAACAGTAATGAAACATAACTGTCTGCATGTTGTCCACTTAGATAGCTGTTGTAGTCAAGATTGTGTGATAATGCACAAACACCACCCAAGTAAATATCTTTGGACTCTGAACTGTTGAGAAACCTTTTCCAGTTCTCTTTATCTTTTTCACTACACACATGATCAGATGTGTATTTGGATATGTTATGTCTTGTGCGAAAACTTAACAGCCAATCATCAATACAAGTAAATTCTTCACTCAATCCCTTGAGTATGTCCTGTGCTTTATTGCGTAGATTATCTTCTGTGATAACATTTCCACTTTTAAATTGTTGATCAAACCAATCCAAAAGGTTTTGTTCCAGATTAAGACTACAAATTTCCTTTAAAAGGTTATATTTCTGGGTATATTTTTTTATGATAGAATCTTTCTGTTTGTAAATAGATGAAATAGTCTGGGGATGCACGCCATATTCTCTAGCTATGTCGGATTTACATTGCCCATTATCTAAAGCTTGTATTACTTGCAATTTTGATGTAGCGTCAATTTTGGTGTATGACTTCTTGGGGAAATCTGTTATAAATTCCGATTGATTTTCAACCACATTTTCGTGATTAGAGCTCCAAATTGACATGCTTTTTAGATAACTTATCTTTCACTATCTACTTTTACAAAACTAAATAAAAGATGTAACTTTATTAATTTCTCAATGTAAATAGATAAACATGAAATACGCCTAAGTTTCCATTACTTCAATCAAATAAAATCTCACTCACAGGCACAGCCTCAGCAGTCATCAACTATCAATATCAACTGTCAGTTTCCTGTCATATTTGACATTGTCAGTGCATTTGACCAACGTTTCGGGCTCGTTTGCATTTTAAGATGACGGCACGATTAGTCGAGCCCTTGCCAGCGCCGGTGGTCAGTCATCCACGCCATCCAAGTCTTCTGCGAGATCCATGATAAGAGACCATGCATTGGTCCATTTGTTCCAGAAGTCCATTTCTAATCACGGAAACCAAAATGGCTATTATAGTAGGTAGGAGGTTTTAGTAATTATTTTCCTTACCACTCGTAAGACTTGACTTGACGGTTGATCTATTCATGGATGACCAATAAACCGTATGTTAATTTTAGTTTTAAATCTATTCACTGATGGCATCACCAGTACCACTTTGATAGCTTAAGGCCGAAACACACCGGATCCGTACACGTAGACGTGCACGTACCATGATGTTGTAATATATGGAACGTAATAGAGACATGGCACACCGCTTGCGTGACGAACACGTGCGCGTAGACTACATGCGTAACGCTACGCATTGCAGCTCCCATGAGACAAACCGGCTGCGTACCTACGCAGAGCGGAACGGCAACGTCGCATTGATGCGTGCAATAATGACGTTGTAGTCAATGGCATTCCGTATTGGACGTCACACCTAGCAAGTTTGAAGACGTACGTATCTTTGCTGCGCGTCACTACGCGCCTGACTTACGCATTCAGTTGTATTTGTTTTCAAATTGTACCGGTAGTAAGTGGTGTTTTGTGTCGGTTAATGATGAATAACGAAATTACAATATTAAACATGAATGTTTGTACAACACAAAAAACAAAAATATGTCTTATAAATCTTTATTATGGGAAAAAATTGGAGCAACACTTCAGATACAAGGTATGTATATTGTATACACAAAATGTTGTTTGTTAGTTAAAGTATGTAACAAACTTTTCTCGGATAGCGATTGCGTCATTAGGTGCTGCCGCAGCGGCTGGGTACGCAAAGGACTGGTTGCATTTCGTGCCCAGCACGTATGCGTAAGCGTAAGCGTAGACGTATGCGTAACCCGGTGTGTCAGGGGTCCACGCGTGTCACTACGCGCGTTTATACGTGTACGTCACGCAAACGTCACGCCACGCATCTGGTCTGACCAGGCCTTAACATTTTGAAAACGTGGCGCTTTAGAAGATTGTTTCTCATACAATACTTGTTTATGTTGATATCAGCCAGGGCTATCTTTAAACAAATTGGGAGGCCTTCGGCACTATAGAATAATGGGGCCCTTGTAGGATGCAAGACTGAGCGAAGAGATTTTTTTTGCACCCTTGGATAGGTTAGGTTTTCTTGTGACAGTTCATAAAGAAATATACATAAGTAGGTAACTATTACTATGTACTGAAAAGTAAGAGAATTGTAAGAATGAAGGATATAAAAGCGACGAGGTTATTTATTTGTCGGCCATTCATAGTAGCACATATTAGCTTCATCAGTTGAAGAATGCACCATAAACTTTGGACGCACGAGGACCAGGTTTTTTTAGTGTTGCTTCTCACCGATGAGGTAATATTATATTGATGCTCTGTGGAGTGTGGATGAGGTCCTAGGCAGGCTAGTCCCTAATTGGCTTGGCATACGTTCAGGCAAGACGTCGAACTGACCCACTGAATGACAAACTAGACACTGAGGACCCTAGTTCCCTGCATCACTTTGCCTTCAACTTTAGAGGCGTAAAGAAGTGCTTCAGGGGCGCTACCATAAAAAAGCGCTTCAGTGGCACGATTGTGGCGCATTAGGCGCGCTTCTGTAACCCTGAAATATTTGGAAGCGTCCTTAGCAGTTTTGTTTGCAGTCTTATCAGTTACTTTTACCTTTGTCAACGTCATTCAAGCGCCAAAAGAATCACGCAGCACTGTACAATGTCCTTTCAGTCCTTTCACAGTTACTTTACCTCTGACTTTACATCACTGTCAATTTCTCTATTGTTCTTAATTTTATGCTGGAGTTGGGTTGCATCCGCTGATGAAGTCTGTCAAGATGATAGTGATATTTATTCTCTTTGCAATTAAGGTGCTGTTGGGTTGCAGCTAACAGAGGTAAAATACAAGGGGGCTATGTTATTTATTCTTCGTGAAACTTTCAATTTCAGCCACGATCCATGTAGTGCTTATGTAGATCCACAGGAGTTATGATATGCTAGTGACATTCAACCTATAATGAAACACGATCGTCGACTGTATCGACTACGGTCGATTTCGAACACGAGAGAAATTGCAAGTTGGCATAATATCCTTGTCGTG
The DNA here is from genome assembly GCA_963082995.1 of Noctua comes. Classification (NCBI taxonomy): domain Eukaryota; kingdom Metazoa; phylum Arthropoda; class Insecta; order Lepidoptera; family Noctuidae; genus Noctua; species Noctua comes. The sequence continues at coordinate 7,416,809 of OY720277.1, forward strand.
TTGCAACCACAGAACATAAATATCCACCTTCCATCATTAACACGTCGCGTGATGGGGCCTTAAAATTATACAGGATACATTTTTCAAGTGGATGTGGATGGCCAAATCCGAAACTGAGGAAAGCTAGACTATCGAATGGTGTAATAATACAATGTGTTTTTTTTTCCGAAGTCAATGGGTTCGATTCCTGGCTAGGAATATTGATTTTTCGAAAATCTAATGATGCAGTTTTAATTTTCATCAAAATCGAGCTCGAGAATCCTTTCAGTATTTTTCGCTATTCCTGATAGTTTCACGTTTGGCCTTCCACGCCCACTTCAAAACTACATCCTGTATGAGCCATAAAATAGCGGGCGCAGAGTATGGGGTTCTGGTATTTGTTTTGGAACGGTGGAAACGCCAAGGAAGCCTGCGAAATGCAAGTTTTGATACCCCTTTTTGCAATCTGCAAGTCAGATTGTATATTGATGGAAATATGATTTGTGATCATAACAAATATGTATTTACAGAATTGTAAACATTAAAATCTCTACATATTACAACCCTACCTACATAAAAATTATTTTTTTTTAAAATGCTGGTTGAGTACATAACCTCCTCCCTTTTTCGGTTAAAAATTTTACTGTCTCTTCTGAGAATTCAAGATAGCTAGGTGGCGCTGTTGTCGCAGTACAATGTCTGCCTACCGAGTCCGCCGGTAATTATGTAAATTCTGACCACATGTTAAAAACAAGAAACAACAGTAACTCCGTGGAATACTGAATAGCAGTGTACCTATCAAATAACTTTCGCGTCAACTGAAAAGTCATATAAAAAAAAAAAACGTTGCCGACCATAACATTTTAATGGGCGTAATATCAGCAAAACATTACATTGTATAATAAATTGTTATTTGTAAGTTATGTATAGTATCAATATAACAGAGAATACGCATGTTTATCAAGTAGGTAATTAGTTAAACTTGTATTACCTAGCTGAGTAGTACACATAAACACGTCGTTGAAGAGATAGGCTTCGCATAGTGTAGCTGTTATTGCCTATTACGTTTACGTGTGTAGGACACGAAATGCGCTGTTACTGAAAGATTGGAATGCGTCATTTTTAAACTTTTCGGTAAATTCGATGCAACGGAATGCACTGCCCAGCTTGGACAATATAATTGATTGTATTCTGTAATTAAATTCTAAAACTTATTGCTAAGAGATGACATAATTATGTCAGACCATTAATGCTAAATAAGTAATAAACAATATAATAATTAATTATACATAAAAAATATTTTTTGTTCAGTCTCATAATGCGATCCCATAACGTCTACTTTGGTAAACATCTGAATAATGATTGTATTCTGCAATCAAATAAATATATATTACCTCCGTTGTTAAAAATTTGTAGGTGGCTTGAAAACCAAATCTATTTTTTTAACCACGGCACGAAAGAGCAACAGTAGTATCGAGAGTATTGGACAAGTATGGAAGTAGAAGACATGTTGCGCCGACCCCAAATAGTTGGGATAAGGGCAGGAGAATGATGGTGAGTACTGATCAGTGGAGTCGAATTAAAAACCGTCGATTTTAGGTACACGTAACTTTTTTGTTCTTTTTTTTCCAATGATACCGAGAATAAATTTGCGCCCACAAGATGATTTTGGTGAATCGCATTTTGCGACTGAACGAGATTTTTTTTTAACTACATCTATTTCTTTTGACGTACAGTCTATGGAACAGTCAATATTAAATACACAAAGATGAAAGCACTCACTATTTTTTCATTAACAAGAGTCATTAAAATAAGTTGCTACTCAAAGTTCACTCAGAAACTACACAAATCCATTTTTTTATATTGTTTACAATGTTGGTAATACACCATACAGTTTAAAGACACTGAATAACTATATTTTCTTTTATATTTGTATGAGAACAAATTGCGGAGCCTTAAAAACATAACTGCTTTCGTAGTCCGTGTTCGTAGAACTGTGTGCCACCTGTTAGTTGCGAGTTCTTCGTCTAGCGTTGCGAACAATTACGCAGCAATTATTCGGTCAGTGCGTACACCGCGACGTGCGTACGGTCATTATAAAGTTCATGCGTTTATAAAGTAATAATGTTCTACTTTTTAAATTATTTCTGAATAGGCATGAGTTCGATAGCATGATAATGATATCACGTAAGAGTATAACAAGTTTATGATAGCGAATGATCGTCCGAATGGGACTGCGCGTCATCAACAGCGGCGTGTTCCCCTGCGGCGGAGGTGGCGGACGTGACGGTGGCCGGCTTGGGGTAGTCGTTGAAGATGTGGATGTGCGTGACGCGACGTCAGTCCGCCTCGTGCTCGTGCAGCTGGGCCAGCAGCGCCGCGCGCCGCGACTCCAACTCCGCGTCGCTCCACGCCGTCGAGCCGCTTGATCTGTACACCGACATATATTGTTATTACCACAATATAAAACGTAATATCACGCACTTAAGCCTGTAATCCCTGAAGGGTAGGGCGGAAGTGTACCTCATAGTACACCCAAATTTCGCTAGTTCAAGTCCCATAAATACGACATGTCCTGCAAAAGACCCTTTATTCCCAAAATATCACATTTCATTTGTTTCATCGGACCCCTTTTGGAGATCTTCTAAGACGTCGATCTTAATTAGTTGTGACTAAAAATAAAACCTTACCAAGACGTATTAAACGACCTTAAATCGCAAAAACATTGAACGTATGTACGTTATGCTCTTAGTTGACAAGTCTCGAACGAAAGAAACAGCTTTAAAATGTGTGTAGGACCCACCGTTCTTTCTTATCCTTCTTGTCCTTCTTCTTCTTGGGCTTGTGCGGGTGCTCGTGAGACTCCTCCTCGGGACTGCTGGGGGCGCTGCGCTTCGACTTCTTGCTCTTGTGACGCAATGTCTCGTCGTCCGTTATACCGCCCTCTTCAGGTGTCGGAGATTTCTAAATAAAATCAAGTATTCTCATCAGTAACACAGAAATAAACGTAAAACATATCAAGGAAATAGGTCAGAGTATGGGACGAATTAGTTTGAAATTAGATTAGACTAGCCGATGCCCGCGTGAAGGTCAGGAAGGGTCCCACGGATCATACTACGGGGCTAAAAAGTATTCTCTACGTTAATCCAGGTTATAGACAATCTATGTGTCAAATTTCATCCAAATCCGTTCAGTGGTTTTCGCGTGAAAGAGTAACAACCATCCGTCATCCTCACAAACTTTCGCATTTATAATATTAGTTAGATTAGATACGTCTACGAATCAAAAATGTCCAATTCTCAAAATGTCCAACTCCCAAAATATCCAATCTTTGAGTATGTGGTAAATTTTTGTTCAATATCTCATTAAAGCGCTTTTTTAGACACACAATAAATAAAATACTGAAAGAATCAAAATATGTTTTATTTATAAGTGTTGTGTTTTATTATGACAAAAATGAGCGTTAAAAATATTGTTATTCTATTTTTTGGTGCTATGGAACACTTTGTGCACGAGTCCGACTCGCATTAATTGTTAACCATATGAACAGTGAGATGTTAATGTTATAATCTCAAGATTTTACTATAAAATGTCATGGTACAAAAGCTTGTGAACGGCTACTAATGAGTTATGATTACTTACAGGCATTGGCGAGTGTTTGCGGTGTTTCTTCTTTGACTTCTTGTGTTTCCTGCCTTCGTCCGAGGTCCAGGTGCCGTGGCTAGGCGCGGGCGACGGCGAGCGCGCCGTCTGCACGGGGGATGGGGAGCGCGACCGAGACTGAAGCACAAACATGTACGATAAATATGACGAGTTTGGCCATGGCTTATTAACGAAAGCAACATTGTATTTAAGACATATCGTTAGTTAGGATTACACAACGGACTTTGTTTTCACGAGCATTATTAGTTGAGAAAATTGTTGGCTCAGTGATGACGGCCCTGAATTTGTAAAATTATGTTAGTCTTGCAGGCACATACTTTTTGTAATCTATTTCATTAACACTGTTCTCAAAACGTTTAAGGAAAACAGCGTTAGGAAACCAGCATGTCTTAGAACCGAGAATTCGAAGACATATAAAATTCACAAATCAACATGTCTCTCAGAGATTGCTTATTCCCCAGCAGTAGGAACGTTATAGGCTGATTCTGCTTATATAGTGACTTAATCCACTAACCAATGAGGCAGAGTGCGAACGCTTCTTCTTCTTAGAGCGCTTTGTTTTTCTGGATTTAGGATGATGGTAGTGCATGCAGCTTTCTTCTTGTTCATGTTGGAAGTCCTGCAAAGAGCAAAAAATAATATATTTTTTTTAGCAGATATATGAGTTAAAATCTTTTATTACGTTTGTTACTAGCATAGCTTATAAGTAGTGTATTTACTAATACCATATGGATCAAGGTCTGAAATAATGCGGCTTTTTTTCTTGTTTAGTTGCAGTTTTAAAAAGGTAACGAGTGGTTGTAAAATCAATATAATCACTTACGATCATTGAGATCACGTAGCTCGTCATAATATTTAGTTATTTTTCCAAGCTCTATCATTGTATTTAATGTCTCCTTCCAGGTTGCACGAATAGTGAAAGGTGTGAGAAATTTCACAGCACAACTCATCATTTAGGTAACGTCAAATATCGACATTGCTTCTCGTCTGCCGATACATTTCGTCTGATGATTTGATATGAGTGACAAGGACGGTTAAACTGTATGACTTACCTTATATATTTTAACTCGATCCTCTTCGTATGGCACGGCCGCGAACTCGGGCGCGTTCAGATCGAGCTTCTCTTTGACCTCGTTCCACGGCAGCTGGTGGTCGATGTTCGCTTCACTCAGGGCCCATTTAAATGCACTCTCTACTTTCTTCTGAGCTTTGGACTCTTCTTTTATCTTCTCTTTGTTTCTAGCTTCAGCCTGAATATAAAAAAAAATATTTTAGAAACCACAAGTGCCGAAACAAATAAAAAAAGAAAGTTAATAATATTCACCTTTTCAAGTAATGAATTATACGTGAGCTTAACGTTGCCCGCATCCAAAGAAGCTGACTTGCTGTCCTCGCAGACGACAGTCGCAAACTCTTCGAAGGTAGTATCAGGCTTGACTTCGAAACTCTTCTCTTTTAATATTTCTTTTATAACTTTCTTTTCATCATGGAACCGTGCTTTCAGATTTTCTACGTAAAATTTGAATAAATCCAATGGAGTAGATCCATTTTGACCTGAGAAGTTAAAAATAATATAGTTTTATTTTTATAGTTTTGGGTGCTTCCGCCAACTCTTCGCTAAATTTGATAGTTTATTCGAAAAATATACAAGGTTCACTGATTCACTTACCAAGCATAGCTGAGAAGCGCATATCAGCCGATATGACTGGGTACAGCTCCACCCACAACGACATGGAGGTAAGTTTACCTTCTTCATGCAAAGTGTCGAGTAAAACCTGTAAGTTACATAAATGTTCATGAAGTGTCCGAGTATGTCTGACACGACGCGTTAAAAAGGAAATAGATTTGGCAACATATCATTTTTGCTTATCACGAACTTTTATGAACGAGTGTTTGGAAATCCGTTAAATATTCTATGTTAACCGTGCGTGCAATATGTTTGTAAAAATGACTGGACCAGATAATGCTTGTTGTTAAAATAATGTTTAATCCTACCAAAAAGTTGTCTCTGTTTTTTCTTTGCTGCCTCTTATTCCGTTTTTTGACTTGTTCTCGTTCTTGCAAGTATTCTGCTTCTAAATTTCTAATATGTTGTTCAAACACTGAAAGGAATTAGAGTATTATTTATGATTAATTCATGGGGAAAATAGTCACTCATCATACGACATATACTTTATACACATACTGACTAGATAGTATCTGTTAAATAAATACTAGCTTCTGTGCGCTTCTTCGCCCGCGCGATACCCGGATAAAAAGTAACCTATGACCATCCGAAATAACGTACTTTTCAAATAGTGTCCGTGGTTACAGAGATTACCCACCGCATAAATACAAATTCACAAAATTCGCATTCTATAGTATTAGTATAACGGGTGTTAAATACCCTTAACGAAGCCGAAAGGCACTGTTTTATTTTTAGGGTTCCGTAGTCAACAAGGAAAGGAACCCTTATATTTTCGTAGTACCCTTATGGTTTAGTAGAGTAAAGTGGGGACTTTTTTTCTCGCGTACCCCATAGTGTGGTATGTCGTTGGATAGGTCTTTAAAAAATATTGCGACTTTGTTCAAATAATTTTTCGATTAAGGGATACGTTTGTGAAAAATTAAGCTTTAAAGTAGTAATTTTTGTTAGACTCGAGTGGCCCCCCCTCTACCAGCTAAACGGTTGTGTTTGGGCGTGTGGAAAAATTCACGTATACATAACGAAATTAAAAGAAAACTATCACAGCTAAGTAGGCTTTTAAAGTCTACGAGTAATAGTCGACCAACTTATAAAATGTACTTGGATAACATATTTTCCTAAACATAATGTATGGGGGCACAGGTTTTTCAACTGCAAATGTAAGTTTGATTATAATTATTACAATAAAAATCGTTCGGAGGCAAATCCGTATATTTTGATGGGCAACTACGGAGCTCTACATTTTGTGTGGCCCGACATGCATCTGGCCGGTTTTTTTTGTAGTGGATCATACCTGGGAACCTTCTAGTTACGGAGATATTGGAGGTCAAAGTTCTAAATTTGTCACAAGCCTTTTTTTTATTCACCCCAAAAGAAGAAGACGTTTCCCAGCAATCATTTTTACGTAGTGTTATTTAGTTTGATGTACATAATGCTTGATTGACGGCTTCGTGATGGGACTGTTTACACCCTGTATTATACAAGGAGCACTTGGTTAACCAAAAAACAACTTACCAATAAGTGCGTCTTCTTTGTCCATGCCCAGCAAGCTCACATCGTTCTTGAAAGCCGAGTTCTCTAACAGCAGCACTTGTGCCTCGCTCCATGTGCTACTATATGTTATTTCACTCATATTCTCTAAGACCTGTAATTAAACAATTGTGGTAAATGATGTGAAAGTAATTTAAGTGATATCAGTTTAAAAATCAATTTATTTTTGTGTAAACTCTACAGACATGATTAAATGACTAAATAACCTATCTAATCCAAAATTTAATATAATATAATGTTCTCAGTTCTAAAACTCTTCTTTATGAAAGGATGGTAAGAACCTGATTACTTTATTATTACATGGGTTAGTGCTTACAAGCACCTCATAGTTCCAGAAACATAACTGCAACCACTCTACAGTGATGAAGTGCACCGTCACCGTCAGCATAAACAAAGATGAAATGTTACCTGTGCCAGCATCTTCATGTTACGTTTCTTCAAAGCCTTAGCTTCTTCCTTCTCGCGTTTTGTAATTGTAAATATGCAATCTTCAAATATATCTCTACGATCCGATTCAGGAACACATCGCCATATCTAAGGGAATGATTACATTAGCACCACGATTTCTAGTTTAAAAAGTTACCTTCATACTAGATTTTTATAATTCCATTGCAACCCTTTTTAACCCCCGACCAAAAAGAAAGGTGTTATTTACAAATTGCCAAAAATATCCTTCTAGTAAATTATGTTATTCATTTCATTAAAATATCTTTAATATAAGATTAAACAAACATGCACGCAAAACGCCCTTACCTCAAGGTTGTTGAACATTTCCTCGCATTTATAATATTTCGTTAGTGATGTTACACGATCACAGCTTAACAAAAACTCTTCTAGGCTTTCTCTGTTCTTTTTTGTTTTCAATCTGGAATATAAGATGGCTTATTGTAATGATATCTATTAAACTAAAATAAGCAACACCAAAAGCAAATACAAATGTTACATCTTTCACCTTTGCTCCTCTCTTTCATCCTTTAATTTTTGTGTTTTATATGCATTGAATGCCTGTTTCTTCTCATTTAGCTTTTTAAATGTTAAATAACGAGGATCTTTAGATATTATCTTAACACACTGTTCCCAAGTTGCATTTGATGGCACGTTCTGAAAAGCACATAATATGTTTTTTTTTTACAACTTAATTTACATGTCTTTATTTTAGACCCCCATTACTGGAGCAAGTGACCGTCAGATCTTCTATGTACTAAGTGAAAAGTATTATAGTTAAGTTTTTCAGCCAGTATGAAATCACAGTGACATGTTCAAACTAACGCCTCCATACGAGACCCTCAACCCCTATGCCGTTGCATGCAGTCATTGACACAATTGTTTGCGTGTATTCGCACAAAAATAAAAAAGTTTGAAATATTTTTGAACAATGTAACATTGTGCAAAAATATTGCTGGGAAACTTCTTTGTAGTTTGTGAGTTACGTAATTTACTATTATTTATTTATTTAAACTACATGTACAACAACACAAGTTGTATAGTGGCGGTCTTAATGGCACAAGGCATTTCTCTACCAGTCAACCTTTGGGTCAAATTGGAGTACAAAAAAAGAAATAAGAAATACACCATATTTTGGAGCATAAATTGCTATACATAAATAGCTACATACTAATATATATATGTACGTGTGTATGTTATTGTTACTTAGTATGTACAGAACGCGTAGATGACGGCATCACATGGGCCTCGCAGCAAGTACGCGCGGTATTTTTACCTTTGTTTACTGTATTTATTCGTGGACGTTTTTATAGGTATTTTTTTCGACATCCAGGTGTGCGAAGCCGCGAGCCAAAGTTACGAATAAGTATTTATTGTAATATCGATTGAGTTTCTTACCCTATCTTTCAAGAGTTCTTTGAATGCCTCAATGGCTTCCTTCTTGTCCTTATATTGTAGTTCGGGCGGATTTTCGGAGTTCTCATTATTATTGCCTTGCGGTGGTGCCGTCATTTCTTCGGGCTTACCTAAACAGTCAAAAATATTTTGAACATTCAATTTATACAATGTAAAAAATGGGACAAGTGTACAGTCCTCCTCTACACATCCACAGATGCATCTGCAGACGTTATCTTCGGATGCGTCCGCCGACGTAATTTGCGCGTTTGTTGTAGGTGTTTAACGTCCGCAGGTGCGTCCGCGTGGTGATCCATCTACTGATGCATCTGTCAGCGTCAGCGGACGCATCTGTAGACGTGTAGATTAAGCTTAAGACGTACTTTAGATGTGCAATTAGTGTTCGTCAGTGGAACAGTTTACAACAACAGTAGATGAGCTTGAATGTCCCATTAGTCGTAAAACCGTTTACGCTCCATCCTAACCAAAGCAATCAGTCGCGCGAATATGCGTTCCTTAAGTCCCTCACGGGATTGGGTTTGTTCTTATATAATCTGAATCATCATCGCCTTTGGTCTTGAAAATCCGCATCCCTATTGTGTAACTTATAACTGAACAATTGATTAACTTTACTTACTTTCCTCTGGTATTGGTATAGAGTTGGCAAGAGATGGATCAATCGATGCAAGAGTTTTGGCCATTGCCTCATCTAAAGCGGAGCTTCCAGTTTGATTTGATGGAGACATTGGCAATGGCACTTCTCCAGGCGGCATTTCTGCATTCAGTGCTGCTCTGCAAGTATTATTAAAGCATTCAACTAACACCAGTGTTAACAGAAATAATAACTGCATAACAATTTCATAATCTAATACTAAGTTTCATCTGTTTATTTCTAAATGAAACAATGGATTTTCTACCTAACTTGAATAATTGACTTTTGATTTGTTTTTGTCCTGCTCTCTTGTGCTATCACCAAATGATTACTGGGATCCAGTTAGTGGTTCACAGATATGTGGTATGTAATAGATATGTCTGGCCAAATCTCATTTAAGTTTATAGTTTGTGAATTTATATGTTTATTAGTATATGTTACTAAGATATAATAGAAATTTAGTTATGTTTTCACTTTTCACCATATTGGTGCGAAACAGGGATGGATCACTAGTTTATTAATAATGAAGAGTGTGACAGCAACGGAACATGCAACTTGATTTCTTGTGTTTAAGTTATATGATAATGTTTTAAGGAAAGTTGAAAAGTCATGAGATTTACTGTGTGGCTTCCTCAGCAGTTATTTTGTCTTTGATCTCCTGAAGCTCTTTCGGTATGATCCAGCTAGATTCTTTAGTTTCAATGTTATGATAATACACACGCCCTGCATCCGTCGTGTATTCTTTCCACACACAGGCAGACAGTAATTTCTGTTGATAGAAAATAATAAATCAATAAATCATTCATAATGACTTGGTGGAAATGTAATGGTTGCTATTGTATACAAATATGCAGAATCAAGTGTAATGAAATTACTGTATTTATAATATAAAAACTGCTGTAGCTTACTTCTGCTGGAGTTTTCAAATCATCTGGTTTCTCCCATAGACTTTGTTTACTGACAGAGTTGTAGTAATAGGTTCTTCCATCTGGAGCTTTATGTTCAGACCAAGGACTGCTTTGGTTGGCCATGGGAGCCACATCTGGAGCTGGAGCACTCATATCCTGCAATTGTTGCATGCTCTTACACATCATTAGTAAGTACATATAATAGCAAATTAGCAAAGCAGTCCTACATCCATATATGACAATAGTTTAATTGTCTAAGAGGTTGTTTAGCTCGTTTTTGAATGATTATTTCAAAGCCAAGATTTGTTTGATATTGTGTTGTGCATGTATACTACATAAAAAAACAAATTGTGTTATTTTTCTAAGTGATTTCTCATTCCATGAATATAAAATAAGTCTGATTTCTATTAAGAATACTTGTTTTTTAGGATGGTAAATCAAAACCCATCCATGTTCCTTTTTTGCCCTTTGTGTTCCAAGGCCGCAGTATCCCTTTCGAACAGTCCCGCAGCCCCGGTATTAAGCATGCTTAGGATATGAATAATTTCATCGTAATAGGTTTCATTTTCCTATGAAATGCTACTGTACATATCTCGAATAAGAGGCTCCATCTTATGAATATAAACTTAGCATGTGCTTTGGTTTAGTACAAGTCTCAATCTTGCACTTGTAGTGTCATGGTTGAACAAAAGTGACAGGAACAACACAGACATAGTAGAGGCTAAATAACTGAGTAAAATTGACATGGACAGGAGAAAGACAAGTGAGTTAATTTTGACAGCAAGTTAATCTACTTGCTGTAAAAATTATCTTCCTGATTTAATGAAACATTCAACTACTGGTCTACCATTAATCTTTTATATATTCCCTGTAGGGAACATCAGTCACTTAAACATCAATTAACTGTTACTACTATTAATACAATAGCAAAACATTTTGAGGCAAAAGGAATATGTAAAAATCGTAGCCGGTGGCGGTCTGTGGTTTCTGCCTACCCCCATGGGAAAAAACCATGAGTTAATGTATGTTTTAGAAACTTGAATGCTGATCAGCAAATCTAAGAGTCCCTTCATGACATCTTTGTACCTAAAAACTAATACATATTGCTAAGAACACTTACAGGTTTAAATGCAGGAAATCCTGGTGGTGGCATGGAAAATGGTGCTATCATAGGCGGGAAACCCATGGGTGGTGGCATGCCAGGCATGTTTGGTGGCATACCAGGCACTGGAGGCATGCCAACTGAAGTAGGCATAGGCGGAGGCAAGCCACCTAGCATCGTAGGCGGAATCAGTGGTCCCGAACCAATCAGACCAGGTGAACTGGTCCCTGAATTAGGCGGTTCCTGCAATAAAGCAATATAAACAATTTTCGAGGATTATGTTAATGAAGAATTAGAAATATTCTAATAAATCAAATAAGTTAGATTTTTACATTTATGGATAGTTAAAAATTTAATAGGTACCAAATAATCTTTGACACTATAGTTATATTTCTTTTCATAACCTAAAATACTTACCATAATCAGTTAGTTTTCGTATTTAATTGTATTACTAAGAGTAACACAGTGTAACACCAAAATTTCAAAAAGTGAAATGAAATGATATCAGCATCATTTCAGATTTTCAGGATAACACAAATTATTTGTGACAATTATTATTATCACAACCAACCAACCAAAGACAAGACAAGACCAGAGAACATCCATGCTGGAGAACTTAAAAAAACCATGGATTTAGTAGTTTACAGATTACAAATAATTATTTATAACTAAATCAACGAGGTTTTAAGTGTGTTAGGCGTAGAAAGAAAAATAAACTAAAGTCTGTTTTTTAATCTCGGAGACCAAATTGACAAATACAAATGGCAAACTGACATAGATTTCAATAGCATTTAAGCATGCATTTAAGTCAGTTTTGACATTTTCCCTTGTCAATTTAGTCTCCGAGATTAAAAAACAGACTATGAGCTGATTTTTCTACGCATTACTTACTTAACCCTCTCTGCCTAAGCACAGAAGACGCCAGCACATTAGGTTACTCCAATCTTTAATTTTAAACTTTATCGCAAAAGTTTTAGGTTCAAGATTGATTATTAGATATTCAGAACAAAAAAGTGATCGCAATGACGGGGAGAATAAGTGCCTTTCGGCTTCGTTAAAGGTTTATTTACACCCATTATGTAACTGAGCCTATTTTTATTCTTTTATAATTTCCTTTCACTTTTGTGTACCGGTTCATAGAAGACACCATTTAATCCCATTGAATGATTATTTCATGAAAAACTCATTCATATATTTTTTTTTATTATTCAATGGGATCAAATAAACTTAGAGGGTTGTATTGATGATTTTAATGATTATAATTCTGTAACAGGCAAGGTTTTAGGGTAAAGTGTTTGAAGTGGAGGCAGTACGTAATAAATCCATGGATTACGGAGAGTGTTGTACTCTTTTCTTTTTTGAATTCTGATATGACACAAGCTGTCAAGTTGACGTTTGTTAAAACTTGAAAGAAGTTGAATAGAAACTAGAACAACGGATAGTAAACAGATTTTATTTTTGAACACAAATAGTTTTCTTACATTCATTCAATAATGAGAATACAAATATGATTTCACTTGTGGCCAAAATTATCAGTATATTTGCTACCAGTCTTCAAACTGTTCTACTTTTAGCATCATTTACAGGAAAATTAATAGTTTCAACTGTAACATGGATCTTGTCGATAATACTGAGCACTCTCAAAAGCCTACAGTTATTTTTTCAAATTGTATATGAAGACAATGTATCCATATTTACGGAAGAAATACCGGCTTCTACCCATGAAATAATTGAAGCATTTATCAATCAATTAACTTACGTCCAAGATGGAGTTGTTAATATCTATAACATTATATATTTAAAATTCATTGGACTGTTATCTACGGCTAACTGGTTAACTCGAGCAGTTATTGTGATGTTAAGTGAAGTGATGACTTTAGTGAAGAATTCTGTGATATTTGTGGGAGACACTGCATGGCTTATAGTCACATTTGTGCCTATACATCTTCCACAATTGTTAAGGGCAGTGTTTAAGTATATTGGCCACGTGATAGGAAGTGTAATTGTAGATGCCTATATGACATTATTAAAATTCACCAATTATTTAACAGAAGTGCCTTTACAATCTTTTATGGGAATCACAAGTGCTATAATAATTGTGCGCTTGTGTGTGCATTTTAGGGAAACTATAGTTATTCAAATGACCATGTTGTATTGGTCATTAATAAGGAATGTTTTGTATTTATACTATGTACTTTTTAATTATTTTACCAACTCAGAAGTTGGTATAATAACACAAATGACTGGTGGGCAAGGTTTAGAATCTAGACAAGGTAACTTCTCACCTGTTGATGATGCTGCAAATGCTGCTGACTCACTTTGTGTAATATGTCAAGAGCAGCAGAAGTGTGTTTTGACACTGCCATGTCGCCATGTATGCTTGTGCACAGATTGTTGTAGACGCTTGTATGGATATCAACGCACTTGCCCCATTTGCAGGACATTTATTTATCATACAGTGACTGTGTATTTGTGACATTCAGATTTCATTTTAGTATGCATTGTGTTCAAAGTCTTAAATTTGTATCAGTAATTGCTATTGAATTGAATCTGGTTTAACAAACATTGTCATTGCACACCCCGTGCAGAAGTTATGGAGTGTAATTTTTTATTATTATTACTTAAGAGTTTATGTTTATTGCAAATAAAACATTTGTAAATTATCTTGGGAAACATCATTTTATTTGATAAATTTTTAAATGTACACATCACAAACTATGCCTTATTCAGAGCCATAAACATGGCTCTAAATTTGGAAGTCTGATATCACTTGGAACATGCTAATCTTATAAATCTGAAAGACACCTTGAACTAAATGTTGCAAATTCATAATACATTCATATGTATATAAAAGCACATTAAATGTAAAGACTAGGTTGAACTTGAATAAATTAATATAATATTTATTTAATGAAATTATAGTACAGAGATGTTGCTTAATTCTAAACTCGCTAAACTTTTATGTTTGATGGCAAATTATTATGCCATTAAAATTTTCAGGTACCCACAACATGCATAAAAATCATTAGCATAATAACCTAGCAGATAGGCTAGGCTAGGAGAAAAAGGCTGAAATTGTACTTAAAAATTTTTTTTTTTTTTATCATCAGGTTTGCAATCCTTCTGACACAGACACTAATAAACTTGCATTGGTAGGTGCCGTTGTACCTCTATCTACATTTAAGATTGCATACAAATAAAATACAATTTATAAGTTATTAAGATTCTGATAAGCTTTTAAATAATGTTAATAGTCACACCACACCATCATCATCATCACATATAAAGTTAAAAAACATTAAGATACCTTATAACTAAACTTAAAAAGAGTATGCTGAAATTATCATTAAGTTGTTATTCTATTAATATAAAATGCATTCACTGGGTGCTACCACCTTTTTAAAATGAATGAATAAGTATTGAATCATGTATTTTAAATATTTTTTATGCTTGTCTGATGCGTGAGTTTAATGCATAATTCTCTGATTCTCTTGCTTCTACAGTGTGTAAATTGAGAGCACTTCTCCTTTGTCTAGCATTAAGATTTAAATCTTTTAATGATATTTGAAAATCTTTAAATGCATTTAACATAAAAACTGCTGTTATGACTACGAGGAAACCACATATGCATCCTATGATATCAGGAGTACTCATATGATCCCATTCCTTAAACAGGATACCTGATGCGATTATAACTAATATTGTAAACATGACATAGTACACAGGAGTAACAATACTTGTATTAAATATGTCTAGGGACTTATTTAAATAATTCATCTGAATCATGATACATATGACAGCAGTAGCAAATAATAGCCAAAAAACATAGTTTGTAAAATTATTTGTATGTCCAGAAACACTTTCCCTTACACCTAAAGCAACTCCTTTACAAAATACCACAGTTAGACTACCAATAGATGAACATAATAACAAGTAAACTGCAATATTCGTATTACCAAACCTTGGTATAAAAACCAATTTTATAATAAAACACATTAAAAATATTGTTCCAACATATGTCACAAATAAATAGTCAAATAACTTATCTACTAACTCACTAAAAGCTGTGATTTCTTCTGATTTTGGTGAATGAATCACAAATATTATTGATCCAATAATACAAAGAAAGCATCCTATCTGTAATAGAAATGTAAATCTGTTAGAGGTGTCATTGTCTCAGGTAGTTGTTTTTTATTTAATATGTACATACATATAAACAACTTACTTTTCCAATGAAATTAAGTTTCTCATTCAGAAACTTGGAAGAAAGCACTGCTGCAACAAGTACACTAAGGGCACCTAATGGAGTCACCAGTGCTGCAGGAGCAAATGCATATGCCAGAAGATTGGCTGCTTCACCTATGCCCACTGCAAAGAATATTTCATTAGTAAACTTAATTAATTTGTTTCGTATTGAACTCTCATAGTGTATAGTGAAAGTTCAAAAACAGGTAATTTATTTTTTTACCAATAAGTTTGTAAGTTATTGGTAAAAAAATAAATTAGAAGAAAATCTGAGGCCCTGAAAAGACAGCATACTCACGGAATCTATTCAAACTGATTTATTCAACCCATTCAAACAAATAGGTCTCTGATTACATTGCTGTATAAGGGCCTAAAAGTTTTCTTCCACACATTCTATCATACATCATGTATAAAGTTTATAGTTACCTACTTGTTATCAGACCAAGCCACCACAGCCATTGTTTTAAGTAAGCAAACCCACCCGCCGATGCCCGAACATTTCCCGAGGCTTGGAGTTTTTTTAAAGCAACTTTTTTAATGATAAAACTAGAGCCGATAAAAACACTAGATGAAATAGCCAGACTTAACCCTATTGTAAAGTGGCTATTATTGTAATTCTGGCCATTTATAATTAAATTAGAGGTTTTCATTGTAGCACGTTTTTTTACCTACTATATAATATTCATCCTAGCTAAAATGTATGAATCATTAACAAGGTACGTTCTTATCAGATAGATACGAGATAGGTGCTCTGTCAGGAATTTACCATGGTATGATATACTGGCCAACTGATACTAATGTAAATTCAATTTAAAGTTTCCCTTATTTGATTAGAAACCGGAAAACGAAATAGCTACCTAAACAATAGTCTTAATGCGTTTTTGGTGACAATGTTATTGTCTAGCATGGACCATGGACAAGCAAGCTAGAAGTTTGACAATGGCTTGACAGACCATCAGAGCAGTGTTGCTAGATCTGGTTCTGATTTTTCCTCATACTTAATTTTTTTCTCCCGAAATGATTCATTTTTTAATTTAGCTCTCATACAAACATAAACTTACGCCTTTCTCCCATGGGGGTAGGCAGAAACCACAGAACGCCACGTCACACATCTGGTCATACACGCACGCCGGTTGCGATTACTACACACCTGACTTCTGAAGAACCTCACCAATAAGGTCAGTGTTTGTCCTTCTAGGGCGTCCCTTCCCGGGGTTGTCACTCACATCTGCCTTGTAAATAACTTTTGCTAGTCGTCTTTCACTCATCCTTGCCACATGACCAAACCATCCGACCATACTGTTTAAAATGTTTGTCACTACATCTTTTATTTAAACCGCAACGTTCTCGTATAACCTCATTACTCAATTTATCATTCATAGTTACACCACACATGCTTCGCAAGGAACGCATTTCCACAGCATTAATTCTACTTTCATGCCTCGTTCGCCACACCCAACATTCATTTCCATTCATAAGTGAAGGCACCAGCACACCATTGTTAACAGCCAGACGAGCCTTATTTGACATCGACTGGTTGGTCAAAACCGCAAGTATAGCACCATTCTTTTTATTTCCCGCATTCAGCTTCCAAACAGGAGATTGAACGAATAGGGAGATATAAAACTATGTTTATTTTCAAAATCGCTGGGTTGCACGAATTTTATGTCAGAGTATGTAATGTATCTCTTGATTTCCTAAATTTTAGTCTGATATCATTTTCTTGGGATTTCATTTCCCCAAATTTTTACCAATTTTTCCCCAAAAAAGAAATAAATCCACAATCTACCAACACTGAAGTTGTGTTGCCAGATGTGGCGCGCTACAGACAAAAAAACGTCGCAAGTGGGCAAGTCGCTTTAGTTCTTTTATCCTTAGGCCCAGCGCACACCGCTGGAGGCGCGGCGGCGCGCAATTGCCTTGACATACGGTCAATAAATTCACATGCGGTGCTCGGAGCGCCCTCAAGCTACTACAAGAGCATGCGCGCGACTGCTCCAGTCGCCGCCGTGCTGCTCTGCGCTACCCCGCGCCCGGCTGGCTGGCGGTCAGATGCCTGGAGAGTTTTAATTAGTGTGGTCGTGTGTTGAGCGAGATCACGGGCGAGGAAAAGTTAATTAATTTAGTGCAATAATAATCATGCCCCAGTCCACATCCATTACGAACGAGAGCGAGTTGTCTGTATAAAGTATCGATCAGCACTAAATGACATGGGCGCGCTCGGAGTAGCTGCGAGCCGCCGCGCGTCTCTCCGCTCGGGGGCTCTCAAGGGCTCTTGGCGCCGCTTGGATCCGCCCGCGCGTTTCAAGGAAATGCGCTCCGCCGCGCCTCCAGCGGTGTGCGCTGGGCCTATCACCTACGACACTCCTTGGGCACTAATTGAGAATAATGGAGCCCTTGTCGGATGCAAGAGCGAGCGAAACGAGTTCAAAATTTTTTGCACCCCGCTTCGTATTGGTAAGGTTTTCTTGTGAAAGTTCAAACAGAAATAATAAGGTTTTTAGAGACAGAACTTTTAAATGTAAATAAAACACAATTTGTTTTATATCCATCTGAATGGCTTTCGGATATGCCCGTGTGCTAAACGCTAGGCGCGCCCGTAGGGAGATCTATCGGGTAAAAACAAGAATTAATTTGTTCTCCAACTTACTGGAACAGAATAGGTATGTGTATCACATATATATATCACTCTTTATACGTTACACTTTTGGTTAAAATTCCTTATTTAATTAAATTGTGACCTGTTTTCATAATTTTTTTTTTCTTACTTACTGCACCGATATTTTTAGGGGAGTTCTACATATAACCCAGCTTTTACTTGGTGGCAACAAAAATGCAATTGACATTTTGACACGTAGACACGTCATCAGTAACTTTGAAAACAGCTGGCTGTCAGGGAAAAATATTTATTTGAGTATTTCTTTTGTAATTCATCGTGTTATTACAAACCTATTGTTTTAACATCAGTTTATTCAGTGAAGAATCATCGAAGTAAATATATATTTTACCGAAAATACTAAAGAATGCGATGCTCCCTCGTCGGCGAAACATCGGAGGTGTGACAGAGCGACTTTTGGAAAACGATTTAGATACTTATGATAAATTAGACAAAAAAGGGGCTCAGCCATCGAATAACAATTCAAGTATTTTTAATCCGTTTCCAAAGATTCAGGTGAAGCAAGTGCATTCAAATCATATTGCAGAACCAGATTTAACATTTGAAATTCTTGAAGAATTTGTGTTCGAGCCCGTGATGGCTGCTAGAGACAGAACCAATGAGTTCATATCGGCTGTACGAAGCCTACAGGGTAGAACTCTGGCTAGGCCAGTTGTCAGAGATGAGCGAAAAGCTCAAATGCTGGAGACATACTCCCAATTTATGGGCATGGCAAAAGTTATTAGTAAAAACATTACAAGTACTTATGCCAAACTTGAGAAATTAGCAATGTGTGAGTATAACAAGTTTTTGTGTGACTTTTCTTTATTTTAATTATAATACCACAATTAGTAATGGTTACTCTTTTATCTTGTTTTTATTTCAATAGTGGCCAAGAAGAAGTCTTTGTTTGACGATCGACCAACAGAGATACAAGAGTTGACTTACATAATTAAGGGAGACTTGAGCTCCTTGAATCAACAAATTGCTAGACTGGGTGAGATGCCTAGGGGTCGCCGCAGCATGCACAGTCACTCATCTAGTGTAGTGCTTGCTTTGCAATCACGTTTAGCTTCAATGAGTAATCAATTTAAACAGGTAAAGACATTTATTCATTACACAGTGTGTAAGTTTGTGCAAGAACCGACAACAGTCTTGAGAGAGCCATGTGTTTGTATTAACAAGATTGTTTTTTTTTTAATTACCCAAAATTTCATGTTTAAGATGGCATAAGTTTTTATTGTACAGCCCATATATTGTAGAGCTCTAACAACCTTTTTTTTGTAAAATTGGTTTCTATAAAATTTATTTTTACTTATTTTGTTTGAACTAACAATTTATTGACTGACCAAAACTGAAAGTTTCTGCCACAACATGTTTTGTGTCCCTTATACCTTGTGTAAAGTATTAAATCATGAGAAGTATAATGATGAGCAATAAATAAAATGGAAAGTAGATGAATTATTATTATTTTGAATTAAAATGTATTTTGTTTGGAGCACTTTAAATGGAGTAATGGTAGTCACTGTTAAAATAACTTGTTTTTTGATAAATGTATTCTTTCATAATGATTTTAAATGATTAATTTTTTCCTTAAATTTCCTTTTAAGGTTCTTGAGGTTCGATCTGAAAACTTAAAACATCAAAATAACAGACGAGAACAGTTTTCAAGAGTGGGACCTTTAGTGAAAGAGGTCCCATCTCTCTTGCAACAGGATGATGTAAGCATAGACTTGGGAGATGCACCTAGTATTCAAACACAACAGCTAGCCATGCGAGATGACTCTGACACATATGTGCAACAAAGGGCTGAAACCATGCACAATATTGAGAGTACTATTGTTGAGTTAGGGGGCATATTTCAACAGTTAGCACACATGGTGAAGGAACAAGATGAAGCTATTGGAAGAATCGATGCAAATATTCAAGAAGCAGAAATGAATGTTGAAGCTGGTCACAGAGAAATCATGAAGTACTTCCAAAATGTCACGGGCAATAGAGCCTTAATGTTTAAAATTTTTGGAGTCTTGATATTCTTCTTCATATTCTTTGTAGTGGTAATGGCTTAAAATTTAAATAATTGTGTGATACAATATTATGTAAATGGTATTTTGTAATAACTAACAACAGGATAATTATTTGAATAATGTATCCTTTTAACATAAGGACGACATATTATGTGTAAAGATTACTAGTGTCTGACTGAAGGTCGATTTCTGACCGAAGCCGAATAATCGGCTATGGCCAAAACCTTCAGCCGAAACCATATTTATAGGTATAGGCTGGCCCAGGAATAGAAGTCCAAAAGAAAATTTCTGACACATTTCTCTATGGGTTCCCAAAACACCCCCATTTATGTTCAGCAATTATTTTAAGTTTAATGCCTAGTATTTATATTTTTTTTTCTTCACAATAATTACTATAAAATTATTGCTGGATATAAATGAGGGTGTTTCACAAAGCCACTGGAGCAGGTTCTTAAAATTGTTTTGGACGTCTAATCTTTTGCCACCCTGTATAACGTTATTTGAAGTCCTTATAAAATGAGTGACACAATATATGTATAATTAAGAGTATAAAATTGACCATAAAAATAAAACATACCTACCGGAGTTCAATAATTTTAACTTTAAAGGAATCCCCTACCTACCTAATTTAAACTTGAAAACGAAGTACCTACGTGTACTTCAAATTATTGATCCTCCACAGTAAGCATAGTAGACCCCAGCATCTGTGGTACCTAGTAAATCCAGTATAAGTTGATCTCTTTAAATTCTATTGAAATTCCACAATACTACTAGACTCACACAGACAAACAGCCTACTTGAACTGTCATGTCCAGGGAGGTGAGTAGGTAACTAGGTACCTACCTATTGTTGAGCCCTAAGCTCGTGCGATGTGTTTCTGTGCGAACGAGGCCTCTGGCCAGCAGTAGCGAAGGGTCAATTATTGTAAGAGGTAAGCCGGAGTACATATCTTTGATGTGATTATATATTTGTCTATAGAATACTGACTGTGCCATTTTTCAAAGGGAAGCCGGTAGGAATCGAGTTGTATGGAACCTTCGCCACTGCTGGCCAGTCTAGTGCGAGGGGTGTAGACATATCTACCAGACCGACTCTAGGAGAGGAAACAAGTCACGAGACTGGATCTGACTAGAGGACTCTTCCAAGCCCGAGATACCAGGCTCCCGCTACCGATTGACTGACTCGCCCTAGGCTTTGTTAACTGACACTAATGTCCACCTTGGACTTCGGGAAAAGTGACCCACATATTTTTAACTATAAGACATGTGAATAGACTCGGTTGGGACTTTATAGAGAAACTAGTGGACTGTATTTTATAGGTGTAATGCCATAATTAATATAATTACAAGGTCTGATGCAATTGAAGGCACGGCGAATGGTGCCTCGCTTCGTCTTCAGTTCAGCCACTCTCGTGACCCCGTCTACGCCGGGATAGGTTTTCGTGACCCGACCCAGGGACCAGAGCAGAGGTGGCGTTGCCTTGTCCTTGATCAGGACTAATGACCCCGGCTTCACTTCACCTCTGGAAACAAACCACTTTGATTTTGCCTGCAGCAGAGAGATGTACTCATTATGAAATCGCCCCCAAAAGTGTTGCTTGATGAGCTGAATCCGCTTCCAACGATCCAGCCGCGTGATGTTGGCTTCAGTCAACTGAGGATGTGGTACTGACAAGAATGGTCGTCCAATTAGGGAGTGAGAGCTGAAAAATCGTTAGGGTCAGAAGAAAGAGGAGTAAGAGGGCGTGAATTCAACACCGCCTCTATGTGAGTGAGACAGGTAGCCATCCGGCTCGAAGGACCAATGAATAGACTCGGTTGGGACTTTATAGAGAAACTAGTGGACTGTATTTTATAGGTGTAATGCCATAATTAATATAATTACAAGGTCTGAAAACCGTACAATGAAATGCCCGGAGTGGCCGACGTCTGTGAGCTCAGTGTGTGGTAGGGCTCGCTGCGGCGCTCGCGCAGCCGGGTTCGGTACCCCGAGCCCCGCGCCCTCCCCGCGGTTATTCACGCATATGTGAGGGGCCGACACATGGTAACAAAAAATTTAGGGGGGAGGGGTCATAAATGTATAACGAAGTAAACAGTAGTGATGAGGGTATCGTCATATCGATGAATGAGATTTACACGCTTCAGGTTAAGTTTTATTTATAATTTTACGAATATAAATAAAAAATGATTAAATATTTTCATATTTGTTTTATGTCACATTATCCCTAGTAGGTACCAGTATAAATTATAAATATCAAAGGACCGAAAACATAACTCTATTAGAGCTCTAAGAAATGAGGTATATCTCTGTTTGTTTCATGACGTCATTCTTTGACTTCATTTCAAGTCCTTGGTGCTCCGGGGCACGGAAAAGCAATTGTTTTGTAGAGATGGGAATATAATTATCGATAAGGATTGATAACAACTATGTAATTCCGTATCGGCAACTATCTGAAGGTCGAAATACGTCTGTTTTCCTTTTGTTATAAAGTAGTTAACTATGTTCATATTTTACTGACCTCAAATTGTTTTCAATAGTAGTATTTATAAACATTTCATCGGGCGAAATCAAACAGTGACAACTTTCGCGTCACATCACTGGCCGACTATATATCAAGTCCTTGGCGTTCTGGGGACATTAACCTTTTCACCGCCACGGACTTCAATAGAAGTTCCAGATTTCCGTACCACCAGCGCCACGACTTCATTAGAAGCTTTCTCTTTTCGCCAGTTATGTTTAACGGCACTAATGCCCTACTACTAGTCTCCTGGAGGGTTATAGCGTCACAACAAGGGGGTGCAAGCAGCGGTTTACGTCCATTTAAACTAAAGATTTAAACGTAAGCAAACGTAAGCAACCGCCTGCACTCTGATTCGCCCCTATATGACTTCACACTTCATCAATAAAAAAATATATTAGGGATACATTTCAATTTATTAATAATTGATTAAGCACTTAATTATAACTTACAAACTACTACTTTTTTATAATTATTGGTTAAAATTGGTAGTGGCAGAAAAAGATTTTACCATATTAGATTTATAAAAAATATTTGCAATTGTGTCGTACCACGAGTATACAGAGGAATAATTGTTTGTATGAAGTTAATGGTGATGACATTTTTCTTACAAAAAAAAAATAGGTAAAAAGTGCGAATTGAGATGCATTACCAAAAATAATGACATTGGTATATTACAAAATTTAACTCTCTGTTTCTTTCTTATAGCCTCATTAAATCTTGTGATAGAAGCCTTTTTACCTATCATATGAATTATGAGCCACAGCTCATACATTCATCCCTATTTTGTAAAGAGCAAGTGATTGCAGCCATATTGGCATCATCAACCTCAGACTTTCCATTAGTCTCTGATTTTCCATTTGTGACTCGACCCTTAACCTTAGATTTATCAACAGTAAACTGTATAGCATTGACAGCAGGTTTTGTGCGTAGGTAGTACATTCCAGTTTTCAAACCCATTTTCCATGCATAGAAATGAATAGATGTTAATTTACCATAATTTGGTTCAGCAACATGGATATTGAAGGATTGGCTTTGATCAATAAAAGCACCTCTGTCAGCAGCCATTTGTATTGTAGTTTTCACAGAAATTTCCCAGACAGTTTTATACAAGTCTCTTATGTCTTTAGGAATAGATTCAATGTTTTGAATAGATCCATTATTGTGGATGATAAGATTTTTCATATCTTCATCCCATAAATCAGCTTCAGTTAGATCATGTAAGAGGTGATGATTTACCACTTGGAATTCTCCTGACAAGACACGTCTTTGGTAAATGTTTGATGTAAATGGTTCAAATGATTCATTATTTCCTAAAATCTGGGCTGTAGAAGCAGTTGGCATAGGTGCTAACAAAAGTGAATTTCTAAGACCGTGCTTTGCAATCTTCTCTTTTAGTGAAACCCAGTCCCATAAGTCTGTTGGGGTCTTGTTCCACATGTCATACTGCAATATGCCCTGGCTTGCAGGGGAACCTTCATAAGTCTCATATGGTCCATACTTCTCAGCTAATTCACAACTAGCTTCTAGTGCTCCATAGTAGATTGTTTCAAATATTTGTTGATTTAATTTTATAGCAGCTTCGCTTTCATATGGTATACGCATTAAAACAAAGGCATCTGCTAATCCTTGAACTCCAATTCCAATGGGTCTGTGCCTCATATTTGATTTTTTTGCCTCTGGCACTGGATAAAAGTTCACATCAATGATCTTGTTCAAATTTTCAGTTATAGTTTTAGTAACTTCTTTTAATTTAACAAAATTGTATGTTTTGTCATCATTTACATACATATTTAATGCAACAGAAGCCAAATTGCACACAGCAACTTCATCTGCTGAAGTATACTCTACTATTTCCGTGCAAAGGTTACTGCATTTAATGGTGCCTAGATTCTTTTGGTTACTTTTTCTGTTGCATGAATCTTTGTAAAGCATGTATGGAGTTCCTGTTTCTACTTGAGCTTCAATTATGGCTTTCCACAAAACCTGAGCTCTAACTTGTTTTAGAAACCGACCTTCTTTTTCATATTTCTCATATAATGCTTCAAATTCTTCTCCCCAACAATCAGCTAGACCAGGACATTCATGAGGACACATTATACTCCAATCTTGATTGCTTTCAACTCTTTTCATAAACAAATCAGGTATCCATAATGCATAAAACAGTTCCCTAGCACGTACTTCTTCTTTTCCAGTATTTTTTTTCAAATCCAAGAATTCAAATATATCAGCATGCCAAGGTTCTAAATATATGGCAAAAGCACCGGGTCTTTTATTACCTCCTTGATCAACATAGCGAGCTGTGTTGTTGTACACTCGTAACATGGGCACAAGACCATTAGACACACCATTTGTACCAGCTATGTAAGTACCTTTAGATCTAATGCAGTGAACATGGAGGCCAATCCCACCAGCTGATTTAGAAATGAGTGCACATTGTTTTAAAGTATCATAAATTCCTTCAATGCTGTCATCTTTCATGGCTATAAGGAAGCAAGAAGATAATTGAGGACGTGGAGTGGCTGCTGAGAAAAGGGTTGGGCTTGCATGCGTAAAATATTTTTCGGATAGTAAGTTGTATGTCTTAATAGCCCCCTCAATATCTTCACCATGAATTCCAATGGAAACCCGCATGAGCATGTGCTGTGGTCTTTCTGCAACCTGAAATGTTATAGGTAATAAACTCAACATTTTATATATAGCTTATAATAAGTTTTTAAACTGACATGGTCACTAACACTATCATAAATACTAAAAACTGTCAATCATGATCAATGCGCTTGCAACAGTGTCAAAATATCAGTAGTTCATAACAAAGAGTAAACTTTGTAAATATCCCGTTTTTAGTGTTAATGAAAGTACATATTAAATTAACAAAAACACTACACGGAGTAGTAATAATAATTTTACCTTATTATCTATTTTCAACAAATATGACCTTTCCAAAGTCTTGAATCCAAAATAGTTGTATTTAAAATCTCTGTCATATACAATGGCAGAGTCCAGTCTCTCTTTATTTTTTATAATTATATTGTAATGAAAATCTGATATCATTGGTGTCCTCTTCTTCGTATGTGGATTGATTATATTGTATAAATCAGTAATTACATCTGAGAAATAAAGAATGTTTGAACTGTAGTAGAAAATTGTAGTTTACAAGTTTTTTTTAATTACAAACAGTTGTAGAATGATTTACTTTAAATATTAATATACTTATTTCCATATAATTACCAGAAAAGTGTTTTTTTGTTTCCTTATGCAAATTAGAAATGGCCAATCTTGCAGCAAGTAATGCATAATCTGGATGATCAGTAGTCATAGTCGCTGCTGTTTCAGCAGCTAAGTTATCAAGTTCCACAGTTGTTACACCAGAATATATACCACTGATGACTTTGAGAGTTATGGATACCTGCAAGCATTAGATTATTATAAAATGAAAACCATGCACACTCCGAGGATGATAAACTTATCAAGTTTCTTGACTTGGCTGGTGAAATTTCTGAAATGAGGCATGTGGATTTGCTTTTAGAAGATCATGATGTTTTGTCAAAGTCATTATTTAGTTAGGATGGGATATATGGACACAAGATAGAAAATTAAAAATTAAATATGTAGAAGAAAGAAATTAAATATGAAGAAAGTAGAAGAAAGAAATTATGTAGAAGAAAGTAGATCAACAAATTATTTGCTAGACTGTAGACAGATTAAAAAATACTTACCGGGTCTACAAAGTCCATGTTGAGACCATAACATAACTTTTTTATCCTTGAGGTGATCTTATCAATATGTACCTCTTCCATTCTTCCACCTGCAAAACGAGACATATTTTTACTAAGGATGCAACAAAAACAACTAGTTTTAGTAAAATAGAATGTGTGTGTGTGTTAAAGTACAACTCACAAGGCATTGGGCAAGTCTCTCATATTATGAGAGAATAAAAAAAATAAGCAATAACTGTGATCGATCTTAGGGCTAAGGAGTTAGAACCTAGTACATAGAAACCATTTTCTTACAGCAAACCATAGCCCTGCAACTCACCAGTTCAGGGGAAATTGGCCTTAAAATATTTGTACTTGTTTGGTTTTAACTATTAATTTTTTGACTTGGGTTAATCTTATCCACGGAAACCATATAGCCTCTGAGAAACAATGCAGACTAAGATGCAGTGTTACTGAATTTTGGACCTTTTTAAGGTGAGTAATTTTGCTACATGAGGTTGGTGTTTCCTAGCTGATTAGTCTGAGGAGAAACACTAATACTCAGAGTTTAAAGTATCTTTTCTTGAGGAAAGTACCTTTGAGTGGACCTGTCCAAGCAGTCCATGTAAGTGGCAGTGATAGTGTAGCTCAACTCAGAACTTAAGCAGCGCAACTATTCAAACAACAATACTAACACTAATTTTTAGGGCAGTTGTGTAAAAATATATGGTTGTAGGCCACAAGGAGTACTCAAAATGATAGACAATCGAAAATCAAAATTTATCCTCATCATAATAACTAATAAGATAATAAATGGAAAAGGTACTTATTAGATATCAATGTAGGCATGTTTAAAAATAACAATTGAAATTTAATTTTGTTTACTAAAAAAATTTAAAAATGTGATGAAATATGTCAGCATTGACTAATGCATTTGAAGCTGAAGATTTCGATGGACAAGATTAAAGGTTACCCAAATAAAGAGTTGGGTCACAGTCATCTTAGGGGATTTATTGAGAGCCTCTTGTGTTTGTTTTGCTGGTAAAGTGACTTTATGCATACACACTATCCAACTCCCATGGTTGGTGAACATGCCAGATGGATGGGTAAGTTTGATTTAAGTGGATGAATAGATAGGTACCACAAGAATTATATTGACATGTATACGAACTTCCTTACCTCTTTTGAGAACGAACAGTCTATTAAGTTTACCCACCATGATGCTAGGAATCAAGAAAGAAATTAGAATTAATCAACTGGTTGTTCAGCAAGCCAGCAGTGAGCAGAGTGAATTACTGAAATGACGTTATTAACGGCGGGAATTGGCGGGAACGGGGAAATAACACGCGACATGGAAAACAAAACAACAATACATTGCAAATGGATCTTTTTGCGCGTGGGCAAAATCGGAACTAACTCTACCAGCTTGTTTTTCAATACAATTTCATGAATCTCTCGCAAATTTTTACCAACAACGCTCTGCTGTCAATGTCATTCAAGTGCCAAAAGATCGTTGTAGCGTACTAACAACTGAATTATTTTTTTTGTTTGCTGCCGCCTCTGTCTACACACCGCTTAATGCCTGCACCACACGCACAAGCTTCACCACAGTTTTGCCTGCGCAAGCCGGTTTGTACACGGAACACCGTGCGTGCGGTTGGTTTGTTTTACCATCCGTTCCGTGTTTGCAGGCATTAGAAAGCGCCATGTAATTTACAGATAGCGTGGCTTGCCATTTGAATAATATTATCGGTTTTGTCCATGGAATTAATAAATACTAAGAATACTAGTACTAAGTACTAAGAACAAGAAAACAATTTACTGTGGCATGTGCTAAACTCAGACCAACAAAAAAAGGGAGACGGCGCGCCACGAACATCAAAAGTGAAGCCACAAAAACCGTGCTCCTACATGTAAACATACACGCTCACGCACACACCTAAAGTAAAACTATTATGCTCATCCATCGCTCTTAGTACGTCACGAGTCGTCGTCTCCCTAACACTGATAAAAAATAGAATTGTACCTTCCAGTTGTGTAGTCTCACGGAAACACTTTTCACTTGAAATAACTTCATTTTTTAATTGATTATCTATGATTTTTGTAACGAACGAAAGCAGTGATATCATGTGCGAGGGCTGCCATGATATGATTTCAAATTTCCCCATTCGACAAATTTAACTATGATTTCTTACTAAGAGTAATTATACGCCGTGAGTTTTTAGTCGTCTTACAAGAGTGGTCCACTCAATGTACCCGGCATAAAATAGCTCTAGGCGCGATTTTTTTTTACCTACCATAATAGGTACAAAGAAAAATAAATAATACATTAGAATAAAATTATGAAACTTCCTGTTAATGATGTTTACGTGTCAAACGGGAGAACATACCTACCCAGCGCTCGACTCCAGTAGATCATCGCTCGCACAGGCTCGCAACAGGGTGTTCTATCTACGTCATGCGTCCTAATACTGAATAAAATTTTTATTTTTAAATTATTCAAATCTCATAAATACCATTTTTGTTTAATGAATGTTTAGTAGTCATTGGATACATAAGGTCACGGTGTATACCTGTCTTCTTTTTATGTATTTAATATTTAAGATTTCCAATGAATACTGAACCAAAAAGAAAATGGATAGTAGCTATAAGAAATAGTCGGAATGATCCAGAACGGCTACAATCGAAAACCAGCGTGGTTTGTTCCGGTCATTTTAATAACAACGACCTTCATTCATTTATTCATTTTTATTTACGCGCATTTTTGCCTTTTTCTCTGTATTACGCTCGTTCATTTGTATAAAGTTAACTCTTTCTATAATTTAAAACTAAGCTCTACTTGTATTCGTATTTTTACCCTTTTTTACATGCAATTGCAAATTAATGGATAATTCTATCTGGAACAGCGCGGCAGCGGAGTCTCCTAACTCAAGCAATTCTTGCTTAAAAGGTGTTCTTATTATGTGTAAATGCACTTTGTATTTAATTGTTTTTTTATTTTGCAATGTAAAAAAAACTTTTTTGTTTCGGAATAGAAGTCCTTCTTAACAATTGAGGTTCAATACCATACTCAATAATATCTTACTCGTACAATATTATCCTACCAATATTATTCCCCAAATTATAGGGAAAAACTTTAACAAATTAATGCAACACACACAGATAAAAAGGTGGCTTCACTTATGATGTTCGTGGCGTGCCGTCTTCCTTTTTTTGTTGGTCTTAGGCGCTAAACTAAATCCCACTTATTTTTTATCATGTGGTAAGTGCCTAACCAGATTCACCTGGTGTCAGAGTTTTTATGCCACCCATGGGCCTCTGACTTGGCTTTACATCAATATTCATTATATTTCAATATCAATCTTTGAATATAATTATTAAATCATCATTTTAATCAAGAAATATCTCTCAGGCATGCTGGTTTCCTCAAAGTCGGAGTTATTAGCACCAGCAGGTTTTACGAAATATTTTCTTGTTTATTAAAATCGATTTTACGTTAGGGCCAGTAAAAAGCCATATAATATTCACATTCTACCAAGCAAAACTTCGATTGTGCATGGACTCGAGTTCTGTTGCCATCTGTGGATCAGACAAGTACCACCTGCCAAGGGTGTCGCCAGGTTTTGGGCTGGAGGGGGGGAGGGGTCAGAAGGGTGCGAGCTAGCTATTTCATGAAAAAGTCATTCTACGGGGTTAAATGAACTTAGAGGGATGTATTGATGACTTTAATTATTATAATTCTGTACCTACCTACATACGTGTTTGTTGCGCGACTAATTTTTCATCAACACAACCTGACACTGACCTGCAAATTGCAAAAAACTTAAGAAAATTTGAACTTGGCGGGACAGGTGTTTTTAAAAAAAAACAATATGGCGGATTTTTGGCGCTAAATTGTATGTCGTTAATAAATGTTTTTCAATCAAACCTATCGAGTAGGGTATCAAAACGAAGGAATTAAAAGGAGATTACAAATTTTTATTTGTATTTTCCTTTCATCCTGAAATTTATTTTTATAACAACATAAAATATTTTTTAACAACTTAAAATATCATTTCTTCTTATAACTTAGGATAATATATTGAAGCCTAAGGTCGGACTTGGCTAGTTTTAATTTAATCTTCGAAAATTTGGCTTGCCGGAAGAAACTAGCCATCGAACATAGGGCTCTTCCATGACTGTTTTAGTAGGTGATTAATAATAATTCGTATATGACAATAATATGAGAACTAGCCAAGTCAGACCTTATTTTAATGAACATACCTTCGATCAATCGATTAAAAAAATAAAAAGGCTGCCATTCGCGGATGTGCGATTATGAATATAAACGTGTATTTGTCGATAGAAATAAGTATGTAATAGGCCCTTAAAGTATCGGTAACCGGTAGCCAAACACACTGTATATTTACGTACATATTACAATTTGTAATTAATAAGAACACATCAATCAACATCACAAGGTATTGATTTTAATGTAACGTACAAACGCCAGGTGCACATCAAGCTACTACAATCTGACTAATATTATCATTCTCTTGCCCTTATCCCAATTCATTTGAGGTCAGCGCAGCATGTCTTCTTCTTCCATACTTCTCTATTACTCGTCATCTCATCAGACACCTCCTTTCTTGCCATATCATTCTTTACACAGTCCATCCAACGTTTCTTTGGTCTTCCTCTACTCATATACCCATCCACATTCAAACTCAAAACTTTCCTCACTCCTCTGCATCACATGCCCATACCACGACAACCGATTTCCACACAACTTCTCAGTCACCAGCGCCACTTTCAGACTTCCCCTGATATACTCATTTCTTATTTTATCCATTCGCGTAACACCACACATCCCCCTTAGCATTCTCATCTCCGCCACATGCAAATATGCCTTTCATTCATCCCTTTTGTGGGCCAACATTCTAATCCATACTAGACAGCAGGTCTAACCATTGTTTTATAAATCTTCCCCTTAAGTTTAAGGGGAATGCGGGGAGTTGCAGATTGTTCCCGTGACCTGCCGCCATTTCATCTAATTCTGTGCTTTTCACTACGATCTATTTCGCCATCGCTTTGCACGAGTGAACAGAGATACCGAAAGTCGGAGCAGACAGGAAGAAACGCACCATCTAGCGCTATGGCTCCAGAACTGGAGAGGCCGCCGAAATCGCAGAACATGTATTCCGTTTTAGTCCTGCTGATTTTCAAGCCGACGCTTCCAGCTTCTGTTGCCATTTCTCCAATCTGTTCTGGATCTCAGGTCCATCTTCACCGACAAGAACAATGTTGTCGGCAAACAACATGCACCAGGGTGCCTCTTCCTGTATGTCCGACGTCAAAGCATCCATAATCAACAGGAAGAGGTAAGGACTTAAAGCCGACCCTTGATGCAAGCCTACAGCCACGCTGAACTCATCGGTGTTGCCAGCAGCTGACCGGACGTAGGTACAAGATTGACTGTACATAGCACGAATTAACTCTACATACTTCCCGGGTATACCTTTTTCTTTCAAGGCACGTCTGTACTTCTCGCACAATTGGCGGAGTGCAAAGTGGCGTCCATTGTTACTCGACCTGGCTTAAACCAAATCAATACAGATTTGACAAATAGATTTTATTTTTTTATATTCGTTAATTGATTTTCTACTTTATCCCTGAAGCTTTAGGTTCAAGGTTGACTGGGAAAATTTGACTGTTTCAGGTAGCTTGATGTTCTGGCCTCTGTAGGTACCTATTGAACATGGGTAAATAAAATAACTTATATGAAAAATAATTATGTATTTTAAAATTACATTATTGATGCCCTTGTAGATAAAATAATTTACACATTATAAATAATTAACTTATTCGATAACTCCGTAAAATTGGATATATTATGTCTAGGGCTTCGTTAATTTCACCTCTTGTTTTGCCACCTGTAAATTAAAAGAAAAATACAACAATTACACAGTTGAAAACTTTGTAAAACTGTTGAATTCTATATTGAAACTTCTATTATTTGTAGCTTAAACTAGCTTTCCTCAGCTCTAGTGAAGTTGTGAAAGAACCCGTGTCTTTTCAATAGCTTTTACAACCCGAACTCGACCGTGCTCAATCGACTTCCAAAATAAAAACACTAAAATGTGGAAAATTACTTTACTTTCGGAAGTAGGTGGCAAAAAAGACAATGAAACAAACAAAAGATACGTTTTCACACGCCAAGTTTTTTAACTTTACCCTTGTTTTTTGTGTCATTGACTATTTTACCTTGTGGTATTCCGTTGTGATGTATATTGAATTCTTGTAATGTATAAATTAGATTGTAAATTATACGATCATTATGTCAATAACATGAAATCGATGTACATAAATAAAAAGATGACGGACGAATACATAACCTCCGCCTTTTTTATAAAGTCGGTTAAAAGTGGTTTGTGTTTCATATCCCTGCCGACTCATTTCGATATTAATCTGATGAATATGGAATGTATTTTTATATGGTATTTTTGGAGTCGAGATGTCGGGGACGAGTTGTCCTAAGGATGAGTTGTTCCTGAGCGGCGAAGGAAGCTCTGTGGCTGACCGTCGGCGAGGCGAGGACTCGAGCCAGGGAAGTGATGTTGTCGACCCTAGACGTGAAACTGTGAGGGTGCCCTTATGGTGCAGCCCGAGGGAAACTTTGTGCCTGGGCGCCCCTACTCACAAAGAGTCTGCAGCCCCAGCTGCTAGAGGATGTGGTCGCAAATCTCTTTTCTGCTAGAGAACGAGCATATTATACTGCTGCCGATGGCTTTGCCCACAGCCACAGTCAGAGGATGAGGAGGACGTCAGCGTCCCTGAGGTGACAACCAGAGATGAGGGCGGCAATACCGGAGGCCGGCGCGACATGTGCGATTTTCCACAGTGCTCGGTCGTGGGCCCACCCCTGTGGAACACCGGGTGCGACTGGGTGCTGAGAGGCGAGCTCCAACCGGGAGTGGCCCTGACCTCTTACGCGGCCGACACGCTGGTCACGGCCCAGCGGAGCTCGTACAGGGAGGTAGCGTTGCTGCGGTCTCGCAGGTTGTGGGCCGCATACGGGGCCTGGGCATGGAGGTGGACCTCAACAAGTCGGAGCCCGTTGCCTTTAACGGCCCCCGGCGGGGCCGCCGCCAGGATCACATATTGTGGTCGGGGGAACCCAAATTGCTGTCGATTCCATAATGAAGTAACTGGGATTGGTGCTCGACAGCCGTTGGGACTTGGCGCCCCCACTTCCAGCGGCTGGTACCCAGTTTGATGGGCGCGGCGGGCGCGCTCGCTACTCTGCTTCCTAATCTGGGGGGCCCGAGCAGCGCCTCTAGGAGATTGTACTTGGGGGTTTTGCAATCCATGGCCCTGTACGGGGCCCCGGTGTAGGCCTCTGAAATGACGGCCGGTAGCATCGCGATGCTGCCAAAAACGGCAGAGGGCGAAGGCCGTCAGGTCTATCAGGGGTATCGCACAATCTCCTACGAGGCGGCTTGTGCACTGGCCGGTCACCGCCCTGGGACCTAGAGGCGAGTGTCCTCGCGTCACTGTACCGATGGCCCGAGGAGGCGCGGACGCGGGGCGAAATCCTGGTGGCGAAGTAGCGGGACAGGCTTTTGCGCCTACCTCGCTACCATTGAGGCGATCCGACCAGTCCTCGAGAGAAGGCACGGCTCCCTGTCGTTTCGGGCGACGCAGGTGTTCTCGGGGCACGCATGCTTCCGCAAGTACCTGGGTCGCATGAACTGGGAGCCGGGCGCTCGGTGTTATCACTTTGTCCACTGTCTGGAGGACAAGGCGCCGGAAGGGAACACCGGGGTAGTTTTTAATTGGTTAGAGTTTGAGAGAGTTTGACATCCATGAGGATTTTGCACCCCGGAATAAAATAAAAGGGTTGAGTTGTTCGGATCGAGTTGTAGAGGTTGTGTTGTCAATATCTTGTTGTCGGAGTTTGCCCAACCCTCTGAACTCGACTCAACCGTTAGGGTCGAGTTCAGTACGGGTGGCAGTGCACACCAAAACATTGCGAAGACGTTAAACTGTACTCCGCTACTAAAGCGGAGTACAGTTTAACGTCGTGATATCTTAAATAATTGAATAATTATGAGCAGTGTTAGGCTTTGAGACAATCAAGGGAATAAGTCGAATTATAATTTTGTATTATAACATAAACATCTATAACATCTATAATATTACTAGCTGCTACCCGCGGGCCGCGACCTTCGTCCGCGGGAAATTGGCGGTGTTAAATATACTTAACGACCTATTCTCATACCTACCAAATAAAGGGTGTATATAAATAGACCCTTAACATAAAAGAAAGGCACTTGTTCTCCCCGTCTTTGCGATCATTTTTTTGTTCTAGACCATACCTGGGAACCTTCTAGTTACGAGATATTGGGGGTCAAAGTTCCAACTTTTTCACAAGTTTTTTTTTTAATACATGTTTTTAATGTAAGATTTTTACTTTACACACCTCCACGACCCCCATACTATTCAATCCATTCATCAGCACAATGCTTTGAGTGCTTTCCATCGAGTCCTACCGTATCACGTGATTTTTCACCCCGAAAAAAAAAACTCGATTCCCAGCAATAATTTTTGCGTAAATGTTTGGTTGACGGATATGTGAAGTGTCTGTTTACACCCTGTATACATAAAAATCGGTCGAGCCGTTTCGGAGGAGTGCGACCACAAACACCTTTACACGAGATTTTTATATATAAGAAGAAGATTATGTTTACTTATGAATTGAAATATGTTTTAACAGCTATACCGACAGAAGTTTTTAAATATTAGTATGTGTATACTTTACCTGTAAATACAATCTTTCCGTTGACAAATATTAGTAAAACCACTCTAGGGCGTACCATTCTGTAAACAAGACCAGGAAATAATTCTGGTTCATAAGATGCAAATTGGCCATGTGCTTGTTGTAGTGCCTCTAATCTTATCGGAAACCTCAAATCAGCGGTAGCTATAAAATTTTGAATTTTGAAGTCCAAAAACTTTGCCTGAAATAAAATAAACAAAATGACTATTATACCAAGAACATTTCATTTTAATTAGATTTTGCGTTCAAATATTCAAATAATAAATAGTGGGTCGAATATTCGCATTAAAAGAAAATCGAGATTTATCGAATTTCAACATCAAACTCAAAACTGTGATGTATCATAAAGTAATTTTTAACCTTTTCACCGCCACGGACTTCAATGGAAGTTCCATATTTCCGTGCCACCAGCGCCCACGACTTCATTAGAAGGTCTTAATTTTAAAACTACCTATAAAAAAACATAAAAGTACTGTATTTAAAAGCTTCGTTTCATTTTATTATTTAATATAACACGGTTTAATACCTTGTTTTTTACTTTTCCACACAAAAGTAGCCCTTATTTGTCTTAAAATCAGCAAAAACATTTATAGCTTGGCGCTCGCGAGGCATCGCGTTTTGTGTGCGTGGGCGGTGAAAAGGTTAAAGGTTTTGGAGACTTCAGAACTATATTACATTAAGTGCAACTTGCATAGGGTTTCTTTAGTTTTGTCTTATTCAACTTCTAAAATTCGGTAAAACAGTGATCTAACTAAGATGACTTCACAGTTGGCGCAAGATTTCTGTGGGTTTTGTATTTACTCCCACGAGCTGGCTTAAGAATTTGAATATTCGTAAGCACTAGTTCTTTTGTATAAGATTACGATTTGTTATAAGTACATACGGGATATCCAAGTTTGTGAATAATCCGGGCAAATTTTCTGGCAGCTATATAGGAATCATGTTCATTTCTTAGCCCAGTGCAGAGTACTTTTCCAGATCTGTAAGTATAAATCTGTTTTAACATGAGGGAACTTTTAAGTAAGGACAATAGGGTATGCTCTGTTCCAAAAGTATTTTATGATAATGAAGGTCTTACTAATGATTCTAAACCTAACAGGGGCTTTTTTCACTCACTGTAGCACCTACGACCCACTTCCAACTAGTTCGAACCTAACCTTCGTAAATCTTGCAAAACTATTAAAAATAACAATTGAAAAAACATCTGTATTAATATGTAGATATTAACTGAATATTTCGAATATTCAGTTAATATCTACATAATATATTTATGCAAGAATTGTTGTCCAATAAACATGTTTTTTTTTTACAGTTTCTAAAACAAATCGCTAAAACTAACATGCAAAATTATTATAGCTCATGACTAAATAATAACAGCAAATCGGGCGGGTCTTCAAGTTTAAGCGCTTGCCAAGGACGGTCCATGGGTGGATGACCATTTATTAGTATTACATACAGTTGACTCCGTGCCTCGGAAACAACGCTAAGCCGTTGGTCCCGGCTGTCATTCGTAGATCTTTGAAATTTTATTGTCGTGGGGTTGACCTATCTGGGTCGAGTCACACACAGCTAAACTCCTCCAGATTCGGCATGATGGACATTTTGTTTTTATAGGGGTGGTGCTGTTGTGACACCATTAAGATAATCATTAAATTACCTTTTGTGTTTCCGTAAGAATTTAACCAATTCAGGTTTCTTTTACACTTTGATTCTTTTAGAACAGACCATACCTGCTCACTATTGTGTCACAAATAAGTTTTTTTTTACCTAAACACCAGTGCTGTAGCTCTTGGATCAATTATTTTCATGACAACACCATGGAATCTTGCTGGATTATATTCGGAAAATCGGGTTCTACAGTAAATATCCAATAATTTTAATTCACAACCCAAATTTATAGTTGATACACAGTTCCTGTAACAATAAAACACATTTATTAAATCAAACCTCCTTAATGTTTTGTATAAGTACTAAGCCAAAAGCCAACCATCACAATATCTATATTCCAGTGTCACTGAGTGCTGCAGGTGCTACTAAAAAAATCAACAAGGCATAATAATGGTGCCCTTGCAATGAGATATTTAGAGGTAAAGACAGCAATATGAGAGATATGTTACTGGTAACTCGACGTATTCCTTGACTACAAGGAATACGTCGAGTTACCAGTAACCCTGTAAATTAGACTAGCTGTGCTGTGCTTTGCAATGCTTTTTATTTTAAGGACTTTTTTTGAGAAACCTCTAGCATAAATGTAGAACAATTGTGCAAAATTTCAATCGGTCGGCCAATCATTGGCTGAAACCCAAACTGTGGCCGAAACTAGATTTCTTGGCTGAAACCAAACCTTTGGTTCGTCACTATTTAAAATGCATGCACGAAACAACAGTAAAATTTTAACAAATAAAAAAAAAGTAAGAGGAACAAACCAATGAGATATAAATACTCTGTTACTGTATCTGTTTAAATGGTTTACACCATGCTACTATAGAACAGACGCTTTAATGAATCCTCACAAAGGTAACATAAATGGAATATTCTGAAGGTGGATATATTGATTCCATTAGTATTGTAATACCTACGTGGATTATGGTTATTTTAAAGTAAATAACCTATGAGACATTGTTAGGACTTTGTGGACACTTAATGTGCCTTTGATGGGGCACGGCGGAGTCGTTAAAGCAGTTGGTCTATAGTTTCTTTAAGTGAGGGATTGGAAAAAAATTTTACCTGAACAGGGTTTGTTTACACTTCATCAAATACTTGTGGAACAGGTTATACCACCAAATATCTCGGTTGTGTAAAAGAAAAAATAAAAGGATGGTGTGACTATGGCACTAAGGTTCATGTCATTGGTGTTGTGTAGTCTTAATAACATAGAATAACTCCCTCCACTATGGCATCCAGTGATACTGTTACTGGCAAGGATCATATCCTGCAATCAGTGCTCAGCAGCAATTACTTTTGCAGTAGGTGTTATTACATTGGGTTGATGCAGCATTATGTTATAACAATATAATGTGATGTAATATCAGAATTAATATAGCAATAACACAAAGTTACTTACTGAACTTTTATGCTGTTCTTAGCTTGGTCTGTTCCGCTCACCATCGGGGTGATAGCAGTCATTGCACTGTGAGGATTTATGGCTTGTGGTGTAAAAGTACTGTGTGTTGGTGTAAGTGCCACCTCCCCAGCAATATAAGACTGTGAAGTTGGCATTGCAGGAGTAGTAAGTGCAGAACCACTGGCTCCAGAGTGAGCAGGAGTATGATGCATGTTTGTACTACTATTCCCATTCCGATTTGGTACACTGCTAATTACAGACACTCTGTTCAT
Source organism: Noctua comes (assembly GCA_963082995.1). Lineage (NCBI taxonomy): Eukaryota > Metazoa > Arthropoda > Insecta > Lepidoptera > Noctuidae > Noctua > Noctua comes. Next base: position 7,455,485 of record OY720277.1, read on the forward strand.
TGAAGTGACATCTTCTGTGTCATCTTGTGAATTATGATGATTATTTTTTGCAGCTGTTTCTTCATTGCTAATTTCCATCTGCTAAGTAGAGATTTGTATTTATTATTCTTACAGTATCAGTATAGTACCTCCTAACTACTTTTCGATACAGGTTACAAAAACTGTGAATGCAGGGAGCAAAAGGTTGTTTCATGGTAATGACTAGACTGATTATGGCTGTTTTTTTAGGGTTTCGTACCTACCGAAAAAACGGAACCTTTATAGGATCATTTGCATGCCTGTCTGTCTGTCCGTCTGCCACAGTTATTTCGAAACTACTTGGCCGATGGAGTTGAAATTTGGTACACATATGTAAATCGGTGACTCAAAGACAGATGTGTAATGCAAATGAATGAATTTTAAACATGGGGGCACTTTGAGGGGTAAATTAGAAAATGAAAAAAAAAAGTTTTGCAAACTATATTGTGTTATATAAATCAAATGAAAGAGCTCATTTTTAGCATGTCAAATATATTTTTTATAATATTAAGATAACTATTTATCCAAAAAAAAAAATTTGAACTTATTTAAGAAAATAGGCCAAAATTGACGTTTGACCAGAAACTAAAACTTAACTTAAACAAAAAACAAAAATTTTGAAAAAAATAATAAATTTAAAAAATATTTAAATATTTTAAAATTTATTTTGGCACTTTTGTTGCATATACCGAGCATTTAAGATGCATATTGTGAATTTGTGACCATTTTAAGTTGCTTAAAGGCCGGTCTATACGTTATAATGACTTAAGATGAAAAATGTATTTACCTCATTATTTGAATTAGTGGTCCAATCAGGTGTAGGGACACACGGAGTTGGTCTTTTTTCTACATTTTGTACTAATACTGGTTGACTTGAATTTTCCATGTTTGTGCAACCAAATGGTACACTCGTCAAATTGACAAACCCGTGTTTACAGTTAGTAAGTACTGCCTTGATTATTTAACTGTTCAATTTTAAAATTGGCGTTTCATCGTGGACTAAATAAAAAAATAACGCTTAATTCGATTAAACGTGGGATAAACAAACTTTGGACTCGTATTCAGTCAAATTCAGTTGTTAGTTGTGAGCTTATTCTATGCTTGAAGTAGTAGATGGCCGCCTCGCCTTGATGGCCGCTGACATGACACTGACAGTGACAGTTAGTAGACTGGCAGTGTTGCCAAAGCTCTCCAGAGCACTGTCGCATTACAAGTCGTAAAAAAATTCAACAATAATCCTCAACCTCGCTGGAGTATATAATAATTATGTTCTGTGATCCTCAAACGTCAACGTCAAATCTACAACGTCAATGATAATAATGTCTTTTGTCCAAATACAATAAAATAAATAAAATAATCTTTTCATCTTGCTGGCAGAAGAATTTATTTATTTATTCAAGTGTTAACTGTTCTCTTAGATAATTCCTACCATATGTATTAATTAATTTCTTAAAATACTATGTAAATTTTTTGAAAATGTCTTGTCAAGTGGAACAAATAGCTGACTGTGGCGATATATCCAGTTTAGGAAGAGCTTTGTTTATATCAGAAAAAGAAGGTACTTTTTTTTGAGATTTCGACTTGTTTCGTTTTATTGAAATTCTTCCTATGTTAATGTTTACACTTTCAGACACAAAGTGGCTGCCACAGTGTTCCATTTCTTTGTCTTCCTGCAGCAGCTTATTGGCAGTCGGATATAAGAATCGTCTCTGTCTACTTATCAATCAATGGATTAGTCTGACAAACAGTAACACATTTCTTATATCATGGAGTGGCACTTTACCTTCAGAAATAACAGTGGTATTGGCATTACCTATATGTCCATCACAGCAATCTTCTCAGGTAAATATCCAATACTCTTAGCAGGGGCGTGCATTGCAGGTAGGCACTTTCTACTTGCCTACCTCATAAGATGCAATTAAACAAACTTAATCATTTTAATAATTATGATGGATGATCACTGTCATATCGTCGGGGATAGTGCAAATCCGCGGAACTAGCATCGGATAATTCCGCGTATCTGACAAATGTAGCGAATTTCAATTACGCATTGTCGTAGGAACTAAATTAACGACTTTAATAGATTTCTACTGTTAGCAATACATAAAACACATGAATTGTTACTATTCATGTAAAAATGGGGTAAAAAAATGTTGAATTAAAATAAATATAAACTTCCCCTGTAAACCTGATATTTCTTTAGTTTATTTATGAACTTTTTTTTATTTATGTAGTTGTAGTAATAGATAAAGAAAGTAGGTAATAATAGAAGGTACATTATGCAGTACCTACAATAGATTTTCATTTTAATTTCCAGGCCCATTCCTACATAGGCAAAAACTACCGAACGCCACCTGCAACAATAATTATGTTGTTATAATTTTACTTACTTATTTACAGAATGGACCAGATTGGTTCTGTATAATTGTTGGCTTTAAAAATGGCAGTGTTGGATTCTATACCAATACTGGTCACTTGCTGTTACTTGAAAAATTAGATGACAAGCCAGTTTTGAAAATATCTTGCCACACTGGGACTTATGGAACTTTACCTGATGATATACATATATTGTTTCAAACTTGTGAGTGTATCATCTCAGGGTCAAGCTTGTACCAAACACTCAGGAATGCCAAAGCACAATTAGCCCGAGGTATATTTTATGATTTGAAATAATAGTAATAATTGTTTTCTGGACTAGGCATCTTCTGGGCCAGTTGATTAAAAATAGGATTGGCAATGATTGGAACTTCTTTAATAAAAATCATCTTTATAGTTCGAGCTGGTATCCTCGGGGACTACTCAGTGGATAGCCGAAGCATCAATATACGAAAATGGATGTTCTTTGAACAAGAAGTTATGAATGATGCTGCAGTTGTAGGACTAGATCTCAAAAACACTTACGACCACCTGTTAGCAGCATCCACTTACGGAGGATATGATGTTTGGTAATTAAAGTTCAAGTTATTTAACCAACTATGTTTCTTCAACAATGATTAATACAAAAACATGTATTTTTTTGAAATTGGTTGTTTTTGATAGGGTCCCATACCCTAATGTCAAAAACGTTATTCACGTCTTTACCCAAATGGCACCGCGTTAATCTTCTACGCATATCCGGTTTCTAGGCGGAAAGAGATGCGATTTTGTTTGCACGTGCCGTGCTACTTGACCATGTGCCGGGCAGCCGGGACACTCCGGGCACGACGCAAAGTTAAACCGGGCGGGACCTTGAAAAAGCATCCAGTGTAGTTAACCTATTGGTTTTTAACGATTCATCCATCCCGGTTTGGTGGCATTTTTTCATAATCACTATTTTATAGTTTAGCGGTTCTTAGAAAGACCTTTCTTCAAAATTCCATCCTGCTTGACAAACAGGCATGTATGTCCGTCTAGCGACGGCTTTTAGACAACAGTCAAGTACCTATTTTATCTAAAAAATATATTTTAATATTACAGGTATCGTTCTGTGCCACCTGTTAACACTTTGATACTTGGAGCTGGTGTTAAACCATATATTGGTTTTCATTATGCTCTCGAAGGAGGAACTACTCCCCCTCTGCAAGATGTGGCTAGAGCTGTTGCAAATAAAATCAAGTCTGCTCTTCCGTAAGTATGAGATAACTTTATAGTATAAATAAAGCATTAACATAGGGGGTGGTCAAAATAATGACGGGGGGAGGGGGTAATGCGAACATACCTCATGTTTGTTCCGCGATTCTTGATAGTTTTCGAGTTATAATTCGTGGATCGGCCTATACCTATAAGAGGCCCTTTAAAATTAATTTGATTTATATTGTTCTCTATTATTCCAAATCTTGTGGTTTTACTTATTTTTTTTACTCTTGATGCTAATCAGATTAAAAAATGCCTCTAGTTAACGTTAAGGAATGTGAAAAAACTGTTTAAAAATAAAGATGACTAAAAAGCTGATAACAGTTAACGTAAGGATTATTATTATTAAACGGGTTATTATTTGGCTTGATTAAAGGGGCTGGCTGGGAGGGGGCTCTACAGAAAACACAACGACTGGAAATGAACCATTAGTTCGTTCTGAACCTTTATCGATGCGCAACGGCTTATATGATGGTCAGCGACATGGCAACGTGGTGGCTGTGTCGCCAGATCGACGGCTTGCGGCCATAGTCGACAGCTTCGGACGCGTTGCGGTCCTAGACGTGACACGAGGACATTTAATTAGACTCATCAAAGGTTGCAGAGATGCTCAGTGTGCATTTGTACAAGTATGTGTATAAATTTATAAAATTAAGTTATCATCAGCCTTCAACAGTCCACTGCTGGACATAGGCCTCATTAATCGCACGCCACTTAACTCGATTCTCGCCAGCCACCCTGCGAAGATCGTCACTCCACGTTGAAATTCAGTATAATTCAAAAGACAAACCGATGACTCAAAAAATAATACGAGTCCCCGCAGAGTTTCTATGGGCTGATACAGGCGCGGTCCCAGTCTAAGTTTTTTGGGGGGTACACAAGGGGCCATAGCCAGGAATTTGGTTGGAGAGCGAATGGGGGGGGGGTGTTTAAAACTATTATCAACAACTTTTGAAAAACGAAATTATATCAAGCATCTCTGGATTTAAATAAACAAAAAAATCAAGGGCTCCTAAGGTTTATTTCCGGGGGGTGCATCTTTAGCTCTCAGAAATTGTCAGTTTATAAAGATATACTGAAAAGAACGCAGAATGTCAGAGCGAGCAAAGTGGGCTGGAAAATTTTAGCACTACATCGGGTAGGTTAGATTTTCTTTTGACCATTCACACAGGAGTTGTGCAGGTACACAGACGCAACAGCGAGCAAAGCGAGCTCAAAAATTTTTACACCTCTCGTATATATATTAAGTTCTTTTTGTTCATTTATACAGGAATGAGTATAGGGGGAACTCTGTCAACCTGTGGAGTATTCAAAAGTACAGGATGTATTAGCGAGTGAAGCGAGCTGGAAAATTTTGGAACCACTTCTTTTTTTTAATTTATACAAAAATGAGAATAGGAACACCCTGTCAACCTTTGCAGAATTGAAAAAGTATAGGATGTATTGGCGAGCGAAGCGAGCGAGAAAATTTTTGCATTTCGCCTCGGATAGGTTGATTTCTTAATAGTTGTCGGAGATTTCGAGGGGTTGAACCATAACGCCCCGGCTCTGCCCCTGAGATAGTAAGACTTTTCAAGTTTTAAGATGAAGAGAACGCAAGAGCGAGCGTAACGAGCCGGACCTCTTTTTGTTTTATTTAAATCTTTAAGTTCAGAAACCTGATCACGGTCAACCTGGGTGGGCCCAGGTGGGGTAGGACCTAGGCGGGGTAGTCATGACGCCCGGCCATGACCCCCCCCTCCCGGATCCGCTCTTGTTACTAATAGAATGCAAGAGCGAGAGAAGAGAGCTCAAAATTGAAGCAGATCGCCTCCGCCCCGTGTATTAGCCTCTATTTGTTCATTCATAATTTCATACAGAGATGAGAATAAAAGTAACTCAGATGCATTAGCGAGCGAAGCGAGCTCGAAAACTTTAGAATTCTGCCTAGAAAAAGGTTAGTTTCTCTTGTTGAACGATTAAGCAGGAAATTAGGTAATAATTTATATCCCAAAAAAGCTATTTTAAGAAGGTTTATCAATTTGGCGTGATGATTTTGGGGAGGTCATGACCCCTGTGACCCCGCCCCTGGGACCGCGCCTGGGCTGATAGTTTAGTCGCGTTTTGCTGCTAGCGTACACACTTGGCCAACTAAACGTGCTCGCAGAGTCGGCCGATTAAACAATCGGCAAGTGTGCGCGCGGTATAAGAGCGCCGCACAGTGTGGGAATCTCGCAATCTAGGGGAATTTAATTCCAAAATGAATTAAATAAAAGATACAAGTTAAAAAATAATACTTATTGGTATTTAAATAGAAAATTTTAGTCACAATTCCACTTTCGGCCTCATTTACGGTGGGTACAGAAAACAATTTTAGGACATCAGGATTTAGAGGATTCCGTTTTCTCTTCATTATAAGCCTTATGCTGGATATGAAACAGTCTGATGATATAAGAAGCCTATTAAGTAAGTCGGTATTAGTGACGTTTTTCTAGTGTTTTTTGTAATTTCGGCGGTCATTCTGAAAACCGAAAAATATGTATGACGGTCGCACAGAATCGCAAGTTTTATCAATTGTTCTCAAATTAAAAACACCGGGATATTCAGGTCTGTTTTTTTATACATCTTTTGTTTTGCAAATTATCTCTAAAAATGCTTAATTTAACTGTGCTTTCAAATGATGTTACAAGATAAATGTTTAACTATTAATTAAATACAATACACTCTAACTTACCTTGAAAGATATACACAATACAATAATTAATCAATAAACAAGACTACCTATACGTTAATTTGATCAGTAATCTCAAGTGAAGATGACACTTTAATGTTGTTGTTCGTATTGTAAGGGTACAACGATTATTATCTACCCACTTCAACATTTTTTTTTTTAACCCACCTACAAAAAATTCTAATATATAGCTGTTACAGATAGGGTCTTAGCTATAAATAGGTTATAACAATATTATCAACTATTAAAATTTATCATCATCATCATCATTTCAGTCGAAAGACGTCCACTGCTGGACATAGGCCGACCCCAAGAAAAAAATTTAAATCCCCCTAGATTGCGAGATTCTCACACTGTGCGCCGTACTGAATTACTGATCTAGTATTTGGCCGATAGTATCGTTTGAAGGCAATCGTATAGCCCACTAAACTGTTGTAATATGCACACACAATATGCTCATACTGATTAAGAGCCCGACTGAAATATCAGCCGATAGAAAGTCTGCAGTCTGCGGGGACTGTAATAAATAGTTTTTTAGCGTCTTGCTTCCTTTTAAATAGGTACTTTAAACGTCGGTCGGCGTGTTTAAACTCCATGTTTTATTTATTTTCAGATATTCGATATGGATGACAAAAAACCCCAATTGTCAGTTGTTAAGGAACTTAAAAGAGCCATATTTTTAATTATTTATAACCCTAAAAAAGGGCTCATAGATATAAGGTTAATGCAAAAAGGAAACAGAGTAGCAGCATTTACCGCGACGAAAAACGGCTTACTTTTATACAACACTTGTGGCCTAGTTGGTGCTGAGAAAAATTATTCATATAAAAAGCTTAATTTGCCCGAATTCCAATGTGTATTAATAGACCCAGACGGAAAATTGAAGAAGTTTAATATTCCATTTTTTTATGCCTTGGAAGGCGAACATTCTCAAAGATCTAAAGATCTTCATGCTTTGAGAGAATTACGTGAGCATCTCAAAAAATCATCGACAAATTCTGAGGATTTTGTTAATGAATTGCTGAAAAAAGCCATGGAATTAAAAACATTGGAACTGAAAAAACATTGCTTAGATATGTTAGTAAAAAAATATCAAATATCCCCAAAAACTGTAATGGCTTGTCTAAATTTGTTTTGGGATAGTATTGAAAATGAAGAACTGAATGATCAAGAAATTGAAATAAAACACTACTTTGCAAATCTTGGGTTAGCCACTTTGTTCTTAAGACATATCAATGGAGAAAACACTGATGACATGCAAGATCTTACAACCAAAATACATACCTTTATGCATTTAAATACAGAAAGTACTAAAGCTGAAAAAAGTCAACTAACCGAAAACTGCCAGGACCTATGTTTCGATCTTTTGGAGGACGATAATTGTATATTGGAGAGATTGCTGACCTTAGCACAAGAGAATAATTACAAGGAACACCATCACGCTAGAGTAACATTTGCCGTTAACAACACCAACACATACAGAGAGTTTGTCTCGTGCTTCAAGTTAGATGAAAGCGATAAATACATTTCTTTGAAAGTTGATACAACAGAAGATCAAATCAATAATTTAGCTAGTGTCACTTTCAAGTCTATATTTAAATTAAAGAACATATCAATGTTAAGTGATTTCGTAAAAGAAAGTAACATAGATGCAAAAGAAATAGTAAAACTATTAATTATGCAGTTAATGAACATGCCGTTGGAAGATATAAGTGTCGAACTTATTGAGCAGTTCATACAAGTTTTATACTACTTGTGTAATGTTATAGAAGAGGCCACACATATAGCTTACAATGAAACATCGCCCTGGTGGCAAGATATTCGCGATGTGTTAGTAGACATGCCTTGTCCTCTGCGGAGCATGATTGTTGCAATGGCTTGTAAAGCAGTCAGTAGAATATTTGAAACTAAACGTCAAGAAATAGAAGATGATATATGGGAGTCTGTTACAAAAGAAAATGCTAAATGGGGAATACTAATCGGTAAGCTAGAGGACATTTCTATCCTGAGTATTATCCTTATGTTCAAAGATTCTTTCACGGGAACCTCTTTACCGAAATTACAAATGACTGAATTAAATATAAATCTCAAATATGTTTACACAAGAGGGAAAGGATCTGTAACAGAATTAATAGCGAAGTGGTTATGTGGAATGGGCGTTGTTCCCGAGGCAATTGTTGCTAACGAATTACTTGAAAAATATTCCAGTATGGGTATTGAATCGCCGGAAACCAACTATGACAATGAATCTGATTATCTTTTTATAGAAAACAATCGTATATATGTTGACGAAAATCCTAAGATATTTAAATGGCTTTCTCTGTTAAGACAACAATTCCCACTAAGCACATCATCGAATTACATAATTGCAAACATGTGTTGGGAATATTCTATGGCTTGGCAGAAATCAATGAAAAATTGTGAGCAACTTGAAACAGTCCTTCAATGTCTTACGTGTATATCGGACTTACATATTAGAATGGGTTTATTTTCCATAATATGGTCAACATATATTAAGCAAGTGTTTGAAGTGAGTTGTCGCTTAGTGAACAAAGTCGGAAGACTGCCTAAAGATCCATTGTGTCTTCAAGATGTTGGCTTTGACAGTACAAGCATGGTCAAATTCCTTCAAATTGCGTCAAAATACTTGAATGAATTCCTAAACTGTTCAAATTTGTCGATCAATCAAAATAAAACAAAAATTCAATTCGAGAAAATTTGGGATGAAAGTAGTCCTTCTTTAGTGGAAGTGGCACAGGATAATAAAAGTATTAATACCGACATATTAAATTTAAATTATCAAATATCATGTACGGTGTACTATATGTGTCATTTTAATGTAAAGCTGTCCAAACCACTGGATAGTCTGTACGATATTGATTACCAGTATATATTTGAAGCATTAACTGGCGACGTACATAGCCGAGAAATAAGCATGAAAGCATCTGAAAAATTGAGAAATCCGAGAATGAAATTTTTAACCAAACTCATTCGATCTGCGGTAGAAACTATAACCGCATCGGGAAGTGACGGACCATACCAAACATATAATAGTGAAGAATGTCTTGCTTGGATTGAAAGAATCACCCTCCTAGCAGAGTTATGGAATGTTGATATCGATTTTATAAGGCGCCAGCAGGTAAAGACGGTGTACCTAAATCTAAGAAAATAAATACGTTTTTTTTTGTAAGTAAACTAGGTACCTAACTGTATTTGTTTACAGGTAATTTCACTTTACCATCTCGGGTATGATATGCTAGCTGAAAATATAATAGGCTTACTTAAGGAACCAGAAATAATCCTGCCATCACTTTTGGCCATAACTACGCAAAGATTCAAGAGAAGTTTGGAACAATCGAGTAATCAGCCGGAGTGGATAGTTACAATGCCACCACAGCTTTACAAACGTCTACAAAATACAGTCAGTATATTCCTATCCCTCCATTCAGTTATCACAGACAGTGTGATTTGCTTTTCTTTTATTTATTTTTTGACCAAATAACAAAATTAAACATCGATGTGAGTTTGATACGGATTGAGCTATCGCTACATTGCGGTAGTAGTCGCCTTCGGCACAGTACCTTGGGTCAGCTCTTACAAAAATGCAACGCGATGCTTCGAGGCGCACTTTTAAAGTTAACGATGCAATATAGAACTTTATTGACCACACAAAAAGTTGATTTCAGTGTCAAAATTCGAATATGTCGCATGACGCGGCGCAACGCGCATATGCTTTGGTGTAGTACGATTTCACGCGGCTTCACGATGTGCTTTGTGGCCTGGCGAGGCAATTTGCGACCACTGACCACTTTTAACTGACCTTTTCAAGCATCATGGCGTCGCATGTCGGTGTGACCTGGCCCTTAGTTGCACGTGGAAAAAGTCTGTCACACTTTTTTGATTTCACAATAAAAAATATGATTAGAGAGTATGTGGATTATAGTAATGATTAAATAATTATAATTTTGTTTTTGTTACAGACATTAGATACTTCGATACCAGCGTATCCGTCAATGGCCACAACAAAAATGGTACTCGAAAAAATACTTATACAAATAGATAAAAAAATTGCAAATAACCCTGCAAGTTCTCAAAATATCAAAACTACAGAACTTTTAATTGAAAGTTGCGAAGTGTTGGTTAGGCGTAAACTGTAAAGGACCGAACGCAGGACGACCAATCAAGCTATACAAAACCAGTTTATGCGGATCTCTCATTCAACGGGAACCTATAATATTCTAAGCCATGTTATACTGGAAATGTATAGCTTGATGTATCGGCATGTGTACCCACCGGGAACATTCGCTTCGCGAATTTATTGTAAATCAAGGGGTCTTGGTCAAAATGGGCGTAAGTTCAACAGAATTGAAATATATCTCAAATCTTAGCTCACAACATTATGTTATCGAATTTTCAGACTTTTGCGACCAGAGCTACCGCCGATTAAAAATGTTGCAATTTCCTATATTTTTTCAAATATTTGACTGCAACAGTCTTGATGTTGAAAACATTGTGCTAAAGCTAATAGTCCAAAGATCGATCCTCGGTAGATCCTCGGGCCCCAGACCTTACCTACATGTTTTCTGATTAAACTTTCAAATATTTCACTGTTTTGATAAATAAATCAAAATTACTGAATGAAATTGTGAAATGTCTCTCTGTGATGCACTAAAATATGGATTTTGAATAACAATAACCAATATTGTGGCACGGGATATTTAGTTTTAGGTGAAAAAAAGCACTTGGTCTACGCCTGTTAAACTTTTTCAACACGTAATCATGTAAAGTCAATTCAGGGGCCCATGGCGGCATAAATACTCTGACTCCAGGTTAGGTTAGTCTTATAATTGCAATTCATAGTCAATATTTGAGTGAGTACTCGGGAATTATTTCAGTACTTATTCTGAGCAGCCAGACTAATCGTAGAGGCCAAACATCACCCAGAACAATAATTAAAATGTCGCTGTATGAGCGGATAGGTTTTATGAACCCATACAAAAATGATTAATTGCGACCCTATGATTTGTCTGCCTACTTACAATAAGTATTGAAATAATTCCCTACTTTTCAAATATTAAAAAAATAAGACTCAGACTATACTTTCCTAGCTTTAAAGTGTTTGGTAGAAATTTCCGTGAACAGGAAGCGTCTGGCAGTGTTGATTATTAATTTGATAACAATATTCTATAAAATATATAAAAAAAACACTAAGACTATTAAAAAAGTGAGTATTATTTTACCGTAACTGGAAATTGGCCGTTGGCCCCAGCTAGCAGATATGTTCACAGTACATGCTCACTACTCGATCCCACACATTTTGTTAATCAGAAAACAAGTAAGATCTGACGGCTTTGAGATCATGTTCTTTATGTACCTACACAGTAATTAACAACAGGGTTCTGTAGTACAGCCCACAGCCTCTACAGTCCTTAGTCGATTCTAAGACCTCACTGGCCGGCCTAATAGTTCGCATTAAACTAGGTTTATTTTTAGTTTGAACAATAGGTAAATTTTTTGGCTGAATACAAAAAATGCAACATTATACATATTTCAAGTGGCTCTACAAGGTGTTGCTTTGCATCCTCGTCAAAATTCAGGAGGTTGTCTTAAAAGACGTAAATAATCAATATAAATTACGGAACCTGGTCAATAATAATAAACGCTGTTTTTTTTTGTTGTTTAAATTTGACACTAATTCAGAATGAAGCTCTTCGCAAAAGAGGAGAATCACCCGTCGCCTTTCATGGCGCGAGGCACCGCCCACTTACAACTACGACACACAAACATGCGGATAGCACGTGCGCGCTTTATACCTACAGTGACCGAATGGCGATGATTTATCCTAGTTCGAACTCGAAAATCGCTTTCGTTATTGTCATAAATTTCGCTTAATAATTAATTCATTTTTAAGTATCATAAGAATGCGGAAATCTTACTAATAAAAGTAGTACTAGTGCCCCAAAGAAAAGTTCACTGACCTACTGTAAGTACGGTGGTTATCAGCTGATTAACAAAATGTTAGTTTTGTTATGGCGTTTTATTGCAATTCTGCTGAATGAACAATCCTAAAATTGGTAATCTTAGATTTTAATAATAAAAACATGTAACAATCCTACTACCTACCGGTAAGATTTAGGTAAGTATAACCTGAGGCGCACAGCTGTTTGTTGCATAGATAAGCGCGCGCGCTCGTATTTACCTAAATGCGCCGAGTACGCATTGTAGGTAAACACAGCCCAAGGTTTTCGTACCGTTATGATTTTGTTTTTAGTTGTGGATTGAATTTGGAAATTGAAATTGGTTGATTTTAAATTTTCCTTCGTACTTAACGGGCTTAGGACCGGCAAAAACACCTTAGACCGATCTAAAATGTGCTAGTTATGTAGGCATGTGGCGGTAATTTTGTTTGATAGGTATTATTGGCGTAGTTAAAAATTTGAAATCAACTTATTTACACTAATAAAATTGATTTAGCAAACGTATTTACAAATGATTGTCTATGTACAAATAAATAAATTACCTACTTAGGTTACCTGGAGGTATTGTTCAAAGTTTCCACCACCACACTCTAGGCACAGTCTAGCACGACGTCGCTGATTATCTTTCAGTTTACGCAACACTAACACATTCGTTTTTAAAGTGTCGAAAGCACTGATCACTCTTGCACGTAATTCTGTTACACTTGTGACTTCCTCCGTGTACACTAACCTTTTAACGTCTCCCCACAAATAAAAGTCCAGGGGCGTCAGGTCCGGAGAACGCGGTGGCCAGGCCACAGGTCCACCGCGGCCGATCCACTGGTTGCCAAACCTTTCATTCAAGTACTCGCGTACTTGCCGAAGGCGACAGGCAGGGCTTCGCTGCCGCGAGCTTGAGCATGCCTTGGAACGTCAAACTGCCGATGATCTCGCAGTCTCTGCGTAGCAGCCAGCATAAGGCTCTGTGATGGGGGTTCCCGATTGGGAAACAGTTCCGCGAACAGCTGGATGGCTCGACGTAGGCTGTCTCCGCTGATGGCATACAAGCGGACCATTTCCACCAACTCAACATTGGAGTAATTGTCCGTCATCTTGCACTACATACGAGTACACGGGGAGCGTAATTTGCATGCACATGCACACGGCTCGCCGGTTTTTATTGCACTGACCGCGGGGCCGGGGTGCGGTTGGGCGGAGTTTAGGGAATACGAAATTATTGAATGAACGTTTGCGTTTGTTTGTGTGTGAGAATTGGCGGTTTAGGGCTAGTATTAGACAGGTCGCGTTTTAATACGGGTGGTGTTACACTTACTATTTCCGATAATAAGAAAAAAAATACCTACTCATTTTATTATTGATTCGGGTCGAGAATCATTAGTATAGTGACCTCCTTGAATTTGACGAGGATGCAAAGCAACACCTTGTATTTCTGTTTTTTAACGACTTAACTACTTACCTACGTGTTTCAGAATCACTTAATATCCTAATTATAGGCTACTATTTGAGATAAGTTTGCGAGTCAAAATCAAAATTTTAGATTTTTCGATGTTGTTTGTAGTTACTATTGAAAATATTTTTAGCCTAATTAAAAAAAAAAAAAACGGTGTCCTGTGTTTCTTATTCTTCGAGTTATGACATTGTTGTCGCTAATAAGTGATTTCTATTCTGTTGCCTTTACGCCCAGAGTTCGTAAAGAAATGCGCTTGGTCCTTTATGTACAATAAATTTGCGAAGCGAATCCTCTCGGTTTGGCTTATGGAAATTATTTAATTGATCCCCAAGTAATTCCATTTTTAAATTCCTAAAAATACTAATCGATCGTTTTTTATACTCACTGTTCATTTTTTTGTGATGTGCGTCAGCCCTAGCCTAGTTACTGAGAGACCAACTTGGTGAATGTAGTGCTAGCTCGACTAACGCGTTCCAGGCGTCAATAAACCTTATGACCGCCATTGTCATATATACGTGACAAGCAAGCGCGTGCCCTGTACGCCAAACGACAAATAGGTGACAAAATTGTAGGTGAAATTGTGGGTTGGCGTGGAGGGCACGCGCCTGCGTTTATGCTCTGGCGTTTAAAAGTTTCAAGTGAACCCGTTTACGTCGGGATTTCCTAGCGCGCGACCTACTTTAACGTCGTTTTATTAAAGAGGTCAGAAAATTTAAAGAAAATCAATAATAAAAAGGGGGACCATCAGGGCGCCTCAACCCCAGGCCCGCGGGCCACCATGTGGCCCACCAACGTATTTATAGTGGCCTGCCAACAGTGGTCATCTAACGACAGTCTATTTATTGACAACAGATTTCAGAATTTCTAACCCGATCGAAGCAATATTTTGTTTGTTATAAACCCATCCTCAACAAGCTCCAGATATAAATTACAGAAATCCAACCACATTTGGAGGTATGGGTTGTACTTTGAGACCCAATCTCCTAAATAAAAGTTGTGGATACGGGAACAACAGTTTAATCTTCACTATCACTCGTGTTAGTAATAATGTTGGATAGAGCGACACACTGAAGCGAGTCGTAAGAACAAGCGTCTTACAAAATGGCGGCAGTGGATATTCCTTCTACCGGAAACATTAAGTGTTGCCAAATAAAATATAAAATACAGTGACACAATGCGCCACAACCGCCCTGCGGAGAAAATAACAGTTATTTACGAACAACACACAGAGAAAAAAATCTGAAAATATCTTCACAATCATTGTGTGACTGGCGTATTTTTACCCTTAGGCCAGGCCTTAGCCACGGGCCGCAAACTGAGAGGGGCAGACGCCGCCTCTTTTATTTTCTGGCCTGCCACCCCGTATTCACTTGATACAAGCAATCATTTAGCCTGCCAGCCCTTAGCTTAATTAATGGTCAAAAAGACAATCTAACATAACAGAGGCGGCGCGGCGTGCTAAAAAGTCATGAGTTCATGACATATATTGAAAAAACTCATCAGTATTATTTAAAACATGACCCGCCGATTGACACGGAATCAAAATTTTGGGCCACCTTCAAAATAAGTTAAGCAGCCTTGGTTTAGAAGATAACCGCCCATTGAACATAGTCATAAGTGTGTTTATTACTCAATTCTTTATTGCATTCCACAATGTAGGCTTAGGTGGTTGACATTTTTTAAAAGAAACAATCGTGGACCGTGTCGGGCAGTTTATCCCGTTTGCTCTATGTGATATACAATAAAGTGAAATATATAACCTGAAATGTTTTAAGAGGATCAATTAAATATTTCCCACGTTTTGTTAGTTTGCTTTGTATTTTATTAATGTAGCTTTATGATCGTTTAATGTAAAATCATCTTATTTTATATTGCAATTAAATGTTATGTTTTAATCTTATGTGTTGTATTCTTTTAAACTTGATAAAACAAAATTTCAATAAATAACACACTCCATAGGAGAGAATCGCCACGCACGATGTTGCTCAAAATATTCAAACCCCTTTGGTTTGAATATTTTGGCCTGCCTAACTTTCCATTTCTACCATTTTATTTTATAAATAACAGCCACGCGTCAGTATTAATCAATATGAGACAAAATCCGTAAATTTCTAAAGAGTTACGTTTCCGAAATAAAAGCAGGCGCCATAGAATTGATAATGCGGAAGTTAGGCAGACCCAGGCTCCATACAAAAATGTTCAAACCCTTTTCGGAAAAAAGATCCCTAGTAAGATAGAAATATAGGTAATCCTAAGATCTCAAACCAACAAAAAAAGGAAGACTGCACGCCGCGAACATCAAAACTGAACACTGAAGCCACCTTTTTATCTATGGAGTGTCGAAGGGTTTCCATTTGTTAAAGTTTTTCCCTGTATTTTGGGGAATAATATTGTATGGGTAGGATAATATTGTGCGAGTAAGATATTATTGAGTATGGTATTGTACCTCAATTGTTGAGAAGGACTTGTATTCCGAAACAAAAACTTTTTTTTTACATCGCAAAATAAAAAAACAATTAAATACAAAGTGCATTTACACATACAAAATCACCTTTTAAGCAAGAATTGCTTGTGTTAGGAAACTCTGGGAGACTTAATTTGCAATTGCATGTAAAAAAGTTAAAAATACAAATATAAATAGGTTAGCTTAAAATAGAATTGAATTGAATTCTTTAAAGCGCCAAACTAGTCGCTCAGTTCTGGGCTGACACAATTTAGATTGCCATCGACACGCTAAGATGTTTTAAATTATAGAATAATCTTTCTATTGACAAGTGAATTAAATTTTAAAAAACCCCCGTCGCAGCAAAGAAAAGCGAACAAACATTTGAAAAGTCAATAAAATGGGCTGAGCCGATTTTTATAAAACATGTCTCATTGTAATATACACATCATGCCCTTTCATTTGATATTCCACTTGGGTATATTTGAAAATATTCGATTATTCATCACCACTTTCAAACCCATGTCTAAATGGCTGAACTGATTTTGATAATACAAGCCTAATTGTAATATACACATCATGCACTTTCATTTGAAACCCCAATTGGGTATATTTGAAAATATACGATTTTTCATACCCACTTTCATCCCCCCTACTAGTAAATGGCTGCACGGATTTTGATAAATGTATCTAAGAACCATCGCCAAGAAACTAGCTTTCAAATAAAAAAACCTGCATCCAAGTCGGTTCACTCGTTTAAGAGCTACGGTGCCAGAGACAGACACACACACACATTGCTGTCAAACTTATAACACCCCTCTTTTTGCGTCGGGGTTTAAAGAGGAAACTTTATATAAATGAACGAAAGCGTTATACAGAGAAAAATGCTAAAATGCGCGTAAATAAAAATGATTAAATTAATGAAGGACGTTATTACTAAAATGATCGGAACAAACCACGCTGGTTTTCGATTACCATTCTAGATCATTCCTACTATTTCTTATAGCTACTATCCATTTACTTTTTGTTTCAGTATTAATTGGAAATCTAAAATATTAAATACTTTCAGAAAAGGCCCAAAAAAATAATCTCCTTTATATGTTATTTCAAGTACTTATAAGTGAAAAATGTTACCGTGAGACTTTTTACGTGATTTGCTAGTTTTAACAAGTTTTCATTAAACAGGAAGGCACAATTCGATTTTTTTTATCAATGCCACCTACGACTCGTGACGTACTAGGAGCGATGAGCATGGTTTTAGTGCAGATGTGTGCGTGAGCGTGTGTACTTACTTGCAGGAGCACGGTTTTTGTGGCTTCACTTTTGATGTTCGTGGCGCGCCGTCTTCCTTTTTTTGTTGGTCTGAGCTTAAGATAGAGACCCATGTCCTAATCATTTAAGGGCTACACTGAGGGATCGTTTATGGCTGTATATTGTACAAGGATCTTTTGGAGCGTGGCCATTTCGAAATCAGAAATATTTATTTGTATGATAAGAATGTAGTTTTGCATAGTACGGTGCTAAGGGTTTGTTTAAGTCCTTAACATTCTGCCTTTACTTATGGTGCACAAATATTCAGATGTCACTCAGTAAATAAATTAAATAAGTACTATTCTTTTATGATTTGTGATTTAAAATAGGTCCACATGAATTAATATTATTATAATTAGATAATGGCAGTGGGCACATTGCTCGCAGAACGGATGGCCGATGGGGCCGAAAAGTTCTGGAGTGGCGACCGCAAACCGGAAGACGCTGCGTTGGAACTCCCACTAGGTGGACCGATGACCTGGTGAAGGTTGCAGGGATCCGCTGGATGCGAGTCGCACGGGACCGGTCAATGTGGCGACATTTGGGGGAGGCCTATGTCCAGCAGTGGACGTCTTTCGGCTGAAATGATGATGATGATGATTAGATAATCGTTAATCAATGTCAAAATTAAGCACTTTTAAGTAGTTTTTGAATTCTTACAATATTCCATATATTCTCCCATGTCAGGTTTACAGCTGTCCAAAAACCAGCCGCCAGATATTGCCATACTTATTTTCATACTTTGTTCGTACCTTTCGATAGTTCGCGGTGTGAACCAAAGTATGAAAAGAGGTGAAACGACGCGTCGTTCGCGTCGTCGCTCGCCCGCCCGCCAGCTGGCGGTGTGGCCTGCGCTTTAACACACTTTTTTTGTACCCGAAATGCCATAGAAACTTCAACTGCATATAGAATGCTGAAATGGACCTTTTTGGCGCAGCCGTGAGGCACACAGCACATGTACCTATTTTCTGTTTTTTTTTTTTTTTTTTTTTTAAACTGTGATTTTTTATTTTGTATTTTTTTTTATTATTTTATTTATGTGTGCTTGATAAACTGACGTCAAATAAACTTTATTCTTTCTTTCTTTCTTTCTTTCTAACTGAATTGCCACATAGTATCAGACCCGACCTCGCTTCCCTCGCTCTTGCATCCTAAGTTTTCCTAACTACAATGTCTTGTTTATGTTGGTGTGGTGTGTAGTGTATTAGGGTAACATACAAAAGAGGAGTACGATATACGCCCTCGACTGTGTGTAATCGCCACTCACACCGCTATACCCGCTGTACTTAAGAACATCAAGAATGTAATACATTTCCGATTGCTATTTACGAAATTTATGGATTTCCTAGGAAAAATGCATATTATAAAATATATTGTAGATTCTCTATCTATTTTAGGAATTGTACACAATGACGGATTACATACTTTTCCGAACACATACATACCACAGAGTCCCTACTCACTCTAATGAGGGCTATCGTTTTTTAGCTCACCAGATGGCGACATTGGCAAGTAAGGTCCAGATTTTAATAGCTTGATGTGCTGGTGTCCGTACTTCTACCAAAAGGAATACCAAACAAAAAATTCTGTATTCTGACAACCTAATAAAAAAAAAGCGGAATTGACAGGAGACATGACAGCTGACTTGACAATTTGGGTGACTTTGACAGTTTGTCTGTCTTTAAGTGTCTTTCATTGTATTTGGTGTAAATTCATTGCTCCCCAGCTGAATTTTAATCTGATTTCATCTTGATTTTAGTTGTGTTCAACGGCATATAAATTCATACAACTATGGCTCCAAAAGCTGGTGGTGATTCTGCTAAAGTTAATTCGGCGGTGTACAAAGATAAAAGCAAACCAACTGACGTTCGGCTCAGCAACATAAATGCCGCAAAAGGTAAAAACATCTGTAACTATTTTTGATGATATAAAGCAAATTATAACAAAAACGTAATTTTAATTTGCATTTATGCAACTAGAAACACGAAATAAAAGTTGACCCTGTTTTGTTTTATCAATTCCATTCATTTCTATCTGAAAAAATCTCAGGGAAGAATCTCGTGATTTTTCAGTTTATCTATGGTTAAATCATTTTATTAGTCATGTTTAATTTGTTATTTTAATTTTAATATAATATAACCGACTCTTTGGTTGATTCATTTAGTATCATAAAATATTGACTTGCATTAAAAACCAAAGTTTACTTTTTTTTTAGTTCCAACATGTTACCTACTTATTATGATAAATTTCAGCTGTATCAGATGCCATTCGCACAAGTCTGGGCCCTCGTGGGATGGATAAAATGGTAAATTTAAGTTTAAAATCATATTTGCTATATTCCATTGTTATTATCTCATCATGTATTTACATAGTTTTGCCTTGTTTTAAAAGGGGGACAATGAAGTCAAAAGTAAAAGAGTGAGCTCTTAAATCTAAGCCCCTCACACAACCCTCTCTAGTGGCTAATACTACTTAAAGCTTGGTTTAGATATCTGAATATTTAAGTTTGTAAGTATACTGCTCGACTTATTTTAAATATCTCAAAATTTTCAGATTCAAGCTAGTAATGGTGAGGTAACAATTACTAATGATGGTGCCACTATCTTGAAGCAAATGAGTGTAATTCATCCAGCTGCTAAAATGGTAAGCAATCACCAGATCAGTATTGGTCCTGTTAACAAAATGCTGATAAATATACATATTCTACCATCAGGCAGAAAGAAGTTGTTATCAATAACAATAAAAAATTACAGTTGGTGGAATTGTCTCGGGCTCAAGATATTGAAGCTGGTGATGGCACCACATCTGTTGTGGTTATTGCTGGTGCTCTTTTGGATGCTGCAGAAAAGCTGCTGCAAAAAGGAATACACCCTACAGTCATTTCTGACGGTTTCCAGAAGGCGCTGCAGATGGCTCTACAAGTAAATGATTTTTAAGTCTTTATAAATATAACTCCACTAGGCCATGTGCTGAACCTCGCGCGTTTGCCTGTTGTCAAAATATCCTTAGAAAACCCATCATTTGTGTTGGTGCTGCTCAAACAATCTTTCAATATAGACATGGAAGCGTGCACATGCGCCCAAACCCGCGCGTGTTTTAGCGCCCTTCAAGATTGTCATGGTTGTACATCTAGCTTTTATTGTCTAAATAATTGGATGTCCCGCTTCTGTCCCATATCCTTTTCGATTTGAAAGGTTCCTATTGTAATTAATTGTAATAAAAGTAAAATTTTAATTAATTTGTACTTTTAGGTGGTTGAAGGTATGGCTACCCCGGTGGACTTGTCAAATGAAGATGCTCTGTTGAAGGCAGCAGCAACTTCCCTGAACTCAAAAGTTGTCTCACAGCATTCGACAATACTTGCTCCAATTGCTGTTCAAGCTATTCGTGCAGGTCAGTATTATAGCAAGGCCGATTTTGATTTTAATAAAATGTACACTACTCTTGTCAAGAAAGTACCGAGAAACATTCAATAATACACAAAATGTTAGTTATTCATCCAAAGTTATTTTATCGCCTTCAAAGTATGCTCCTTCAGAAACTATACAATTTATGCCAACGAATAATCCAATCATTTTTAAACGCTTTTTCCGGAATTGAGTTCAGTTCTCACCACAAATTCTCCTTAATGTCTTCTACCAATTGAAAATCGGTGCCACGAAGTGATAATTTGAGTTTAGGAAAAGGAAAGAAATCAGCTGGAGCCATACCTGGTGAATAAGGTGGTTGCTTAATGGTATTTGTTGGGTTTTTGGTCAAAAATTCGTTCACTATGATGGCCTTGTGCGAATGCGCATTATCGTGGTGCAAAATCCAAAAATTTCCTTTCACAAATCTTTTCTTTTTCGACGAATTTGCTCTGTTAAACGCTGCATAACGCTCAAATAATATTCTTTATTTATTGTTTGACCTTCCGGCAAGAATTCAGAGTGCACAACACCGCGATAGACTTATATGACTTTGACTTTGGTCGACTTTGGCGTGGTTTTTTTTGGTTTCGGTACATTTGGAAGGCGCCACTCCGAAGCTTGTTGACTAGTTTGCATGTCAAACTCGTAAACCCACGTCTCGTCACCAGTAACAATGCGATTCAGGAATGTTGGGTCAGAATTGACTCGTTCTAACATGTTCTCAGTGACTCTTTTGCGATTGAGTTTTTGGAGAAAATTCAGTTCTTTTGGCAATAGCCGAGCGGTTCATGTTTCATACCCAAGTGATTATTTAAAATTGTACAGATCGACTCGTGAGACAAAGAAAGTTAAGCGGTTATCTCTCTCAAATTTGAATGAGGTTTTTCACTTTTTCGATGTTAACTTCAGTTGAAGACGTTGAGTTGATGGTCTACCAGAGCGAGGCAAATGTTCCATCACATCTCGACCGATTTTGAACACTTTGTACCACTCATAAGCAAGTGTTTTTTTATAAAATAGATTCAACGTGGCTTAAGTTCTGTAACATTTTTATTGGGTTATGATAATATTTCAATAAAAGATTAGATGTTAGATTTCTTTAAACACGATAATTCTTTATTGGGCATAAAAGACAAGACATTTCTATATCGAAGAGAAAACGCAAGTGTCAGAAAACCAAAAACAACAACCAAAAAGTTTATCTATCTTATAAATTTATATTTATTCAACAATTTTCAGGGACTCCGAACACGAAATTCCAGTGGTGATGCAAAATTTAAGACTCTTTGTTTGATGTTTTTGTCCATTATGAAATTCGCAATACACACTAGATATGATCTAACTAAAAACAGCACTGTATTTAATCTAACAGATGCAACTCAAACTCCGCACCAAAATGGAAAACAGTTGTGCCAATCTAACAACAACAAAAAAAAAAGAAAAAAAATATTTTGGAACCATACACAAATCATCCATTCCTGATACTTTTTTGACTGAATGTATATCTTTGTGACTATCATTAAGTAATTTAAATTGATTTTTCAGTAATGGAACCTATTGTGGGAGGTGTGGGTGCACGAGTTGACCTGCGTGATGTGAAAGTAATTGAACGCATTGGAGGGACTGTAGAAGACACTGAACTGATTCAAGGACTAGTCATTCCCCACCGCGCATCTAATGTCAATGGACCACACAGAATTGAGAAAGCTAAAGTTGGACTCATACAGTTCTGTATTTCACCACCAAAGACAGATGTAAGTGTATAAATTCAGTAGAGGAGGGAACCGTAATTAAGGGTTAACATAATTACTCTTTTGTTTAATTTTCATTTTAGATGGACCACAGTGTTATCGTATCTGACTATGCTGCAATGGACCGCGTCTTGAAGGAGGAACGTCAGTACATCTTGAATATCGTCAAGCAAATCAAAAAAGCTGGTTGTAATGTGCTCTTGGTGCAAAAGTCAATTTTGCGGTAAGCTTCTTGGTTATTGGTCAATACTATTTAGGTTTCAACCTACATTTTCTCATTGATTAAACATTGAAAATTTGAATTACAGTGATGCTCTGAGTGACTTGGCTATTCACTTCTTGGACAAGATCAAAACAATGGTGATTAAGGACATTGAACGTGAAGACATAGAGTTTGTGTGCAAAACTCTTGGCTGCAGACCCATTGCTTCATTGGACCATTTTACATCTGAAAACCTTGTTAACGTTGATTTAGTAGAGGAAGTTAGTGAACCTGGTGGAAAATACATCAAAGTGAGTATGAGTTTATTTAATTGTAAATAAACAATGCATGCATAAATCGTTAGGAGTAAAAGCCACAGCAGACAAGTGGGCTATGCTGGGAGTTTCTTTAAAAGATGAGCTCTGAAATGGAATAAGTTCCTGAGAGAGATTGCAAAGTAACAGTGGTGAAGGTTCCATACAACCCGATTCCTACAGGCTTCCCTTTGAAAAATGGCACAGTCAGTATTCTATCGACAAATAATATAGTCACATTAAAGATATGTACTCCAGCTTACCTATTACAAAATTGACCCTTCGCTACTGCAAAGTAAACAAGCTGAAGTGGCAGCTGGTCATGTTTGTCAAAGGAATGATGACCGAAAGGGTTAACGAGTCCTGGAGTTTAGACTGCATATTGGCTACAGCAGAGCTATTCTGAAAGCTTCGTTTGCGAAATCACTTCTGAATCCGCGGTGAAATCTTGGGACATAAACATTTCGTATTCTCAAATTGAGTGAATTCGACACTAGCGCCAGCAAGTGATGACGGAAGTGAGAGGAATTACAACGGGTGAGTATTTTGACGTTTGTCCATAGTATTTCGTATTCTCAAACACAATTCGCTCACCGTATCGAAAGTCATCTCGCATCTCACACACGAATTCATCTGTCAAATGAAAAGTTACTATTTCTTGAGTGAAAGTAAGTGTTTTTTAAATATGTATGTGATATAAATGCAAGACAAAAAGAACAATTATCTATAATCTATATATTTGTGGTTTTCTTACAGAAAAAAAGTGAAACAGTTAGGATGAACTTATATAACATTATTATGTTAAATAAAGAATATATAGAATATTTCATACAATAACTTGTTCAACGGTTACTGATGTGCCTGGTACCTCCAATACATAGTCATCAATAACCTGAAACAATACATTTTTCATGTCAAAACTTAGTAATAAAAAAATAAGAGTCAGATGTTGTTGCAGTTAATCTTCTCCTTCTCTCTTCTCCTTTGTGCGTGGGAGTGTATGTACATATATTGATCTCAGCTGTTGTTATAAAATGACAGTAATGAACAAAAGTTAGTGGGCTCTAGCCGGTTTGAAAACACTGGCCTTTGCGTAGCCACAGTGAAGCAGCATGATGAAGTAAGCTCAAAGACATTTTCATTGAACGGACATCAGATCTTGACAGTGAAATGAAGAAGTATATTTTTATACTACTAATATACAAATCACTCACTGGCATGTTTGTGTAAGTGCCACTAGCTGGTGCCAAGATAGAGGGACTTTCATTTTCCTGTGAAGGTTCCTGTAAAATCATTTTTTTATATTAGGTGTAGAGTCCATAAGTTGTTAGTGAGTTAGTAGCAGAATGAATGAATAACATACATTAATTAAATGGTTCTATTTGTAAGTATGTGTCGCCAGTAGCAAAACCTTCACCAGCCATTAACAGTAGTATGTGCTCTTCTATATTTGAAAGCTCTGGAATGCCACCTTCCACCATTCCCAAGCCTGTGGTGCTTCTAAAAGCGGCGCGTGTAGCGGCTTTCTTTTTTACTGCACTTTTTTTGTCAGACCAATACTACAATGGGAAATACAGAAATAATGATTATTTCACACTGCATGATGGGCAGACGCACAAATAACATTCGCACAGTGAAATAATTAAGTATACTTTGTTTAGACGTTAACTGAAATGACCAACTCACCTTTATTCATTTTTTTGCCGTCTTTATCGTACCTCCACCCATACTGTTTAATTTTACAGTGATATTATCCCACTCCTTATTAGCCGCCTGCTTGGCGCTTTGATTTTTGGCAAATCCTTTTGCCAAGCTAGGCTTCCTTTCTAAGAAGTCGATTAGCGTCTCCACTTGACCCGCAGATGGATGGGAAGTACGCTCAGCACTGAAGTAGAGAATTAACAATTAAATATGAATATAACGATATCGGCAGTAACTTACTTACTTCATCAGAAATCGTACTTACTTCATTTTGTTAAACACTTCACAGTGAAATTTCGGGGAAATAAAAATAACAAAGCTTGTTTGTCAACAAAAAAATAATTGAGTGAATGCTTTTTTTTATACGCGGGCTCCCCTAACTCCTTGAGGCAAAGGCGACACTGCGTTCAGTCTAGTTTTTCATTCTCTATCTCAAATAAAACTTCTAAATATTAAAACGTACAAAATAATGCATTTACATTACATTTATGGCTGAAATAAACTATAAACTATTATTTTAGAGCGTTAATTCGGCTAAATTATGTGAGTCGATATAAATCATAACAAGGCACAATTCAGTGCCACCGCCCTACTACCATAGAGCAATGTCACCTGAGTTCTCGAAAGTCACTTCACTTCACTTGGCCTTGATCGTGACATGAGAATACCAAAACTTGTACAGGCGAGATGAGAAGTGAAGTGAGTGTGACTTTCGAGATGATTTGCGAGATGACTTTCGAAGTGAGTCACCGTTTACAGAATAGCACTGCAGCTTTGGATGCCCCTCAGCTAGATGGACCCAAGACTGTAAAAAGATATCTGTATCAGAGTGGATGCGGACGGCGGAGGGTGTTGTGAAGCAGCTCAGGAGGGACCTATGTCCGGCAGTGGACTCCTGAGCTGATTGTGAATGGAAAACATTGAAAAATTTAAACTAGGCAAAAGTAACCTGCATCAAGCAAGGCTAATATGACTCGTACTCTCACAGATGAGCGGCTGCGCAACGGGCGGGCGCACGGTGTCCGTGCTGGTCCGCGGGTCCAGCGGCGCCGTGGTGGCGGAGGCGGCGCGCTCGCTGCACGACGCGCTGTGCACCGTGCGCTGCGTGGCGCGCCGCCCCGCGCTGCTGGCGGGCGGCGGCGCGCCCGAGGCGGCGGCGGCGGCGCATCTGGCGCGCGCGTCTGTGGCTGCGCCCGGCGCCGACCACTACTGCCTGCGCGCCTATGCCGACGCGCTCGAGGTCGTGCCCTCCACGCTCGCTGAGAATGCCGGTGAGTTCCTTACTGACATAGAACTGAGCATGAGACCTTGCAGACCTAATTAACGTAGCATAATCAGCCTGTAATGTCCCCACTGCTGGAATACAGGCCTTCTCTTTGTAAGAGAGAGTGGCCGAATAGGCTGGACTAGTAACAGTTGATAGATGTTTCACTGTTTTTTTTTATTTTCCTCACGATCTTTTCAGATGTCCTGATGTCTTGTCTTTCATTATTTAAAATGGTGTTGATGCCTGTTTTTGAGCTGTAATTTATATTTAATAAAACATTAATTAATTAATGGTGCGTTCGCAGGTCTGAACCCAATCGAGACAGTGACCGAGTTGCGTGCGGCGCACGCCATCGGCGCGGAGAGCGGCGTGGGCTCCAACGCGGGCGTGAATGTGCGCCGCGGCCGCGTTACCGACATGCGTCAGGAGCACGTCCTGC
This sequence comes from Noctua comes, assembly GCA_963082995.1. NCBI lineage: Eukaryota > Metazoa > Arthropoda > Insecta > Lepidoptera > Noctuidae > Noctua > Noctua comes. Next base: position 7,482,091 of record OY720277.1, read on the forward strand.
AGCCGCTGCACGTCACCGCCTCCGCGCTGGCGCTCTCCACGGAGACCGTGCGCGCTATACTCAAGATAGACGACATTGTAAGTATAATTGTTGTCATCACGGTAAACAAAAAAAAGTGCAGTTTAAATATCTTAAGCAAGGTAGCAGAGCACAAATTGTGGGGCATGCAGCCTCACCTTGCGATTGAGTGCGTTTTTACATTCGAACACAAAACATTCGAATAAAAATGGTCTCTCTAGCAGAGTTCGTCATGGCCTATTTCAATGTGCATAGTGTATTTTCATCTTCCTGCCCTTGTCCCATGTTACTCCCCTGTCACTCTATCATTTGCTTCTTTTTCTTTCATAATTTTCCTCTCACACACACAATCCATCTTTCTTTTCTTTGGTCTATCCATTAACATTTATATTCATCACTCTATTAGTCACATATTTTTCATCCCTACTCATCTACACCAAGACAAACAACTCCCTAATTCAATAAAGAAACAAATACTAAAAAATACAAACAAATAACTTCTGGGTTCGATTCCCAGGTATGTTTTTCCTTCCGGATTGATTCAGTAAGAGCAAAGGAGTCTGAATTTGTGCCCGGTTGATAACAATAAGTTCGCCCTAATTGTAATTCTTGATTTATAATTTATTTTTATGTTTTCTCATTGTTCCAGGTAAACACATTAAATTAGTTGAAGAAGTTAAATGAAGCTTTAAATGTGCCCTTATCTTTACAAAATGCTTTACATTAATAAATAATTATTAGTATTAACACTTCAGTTATTTTTAATTCTAATAATTATTGAGTTAAATATTTCTTTTTATCAAAATTGTCGTAAGTAAAGACATTTATATCGAATTATTTTGTGAAAATTTTGATAATTATGAAAGTGGCCTTGTAATTTCATTATCATTTTGACAGCTAACAATTCCGTTGCAGGAATGTACCCAATAACTGTCACATTAGTCTTGAAAGCAATATGGACTGACTTGCAGAGCAAGCGGCATTCAACCTTAGTGTGATAAAGCAATTACGAGGTCATTAAACTTGTACGAAAGCATTTAATTAATTATATCAATAGCCTCATCTATTTCATGAAAGTTTTGAATATTAATTCACACAGACAGATAAGTCTTTAACTGCTGGGCATACAATTTTGCACAAGAGGCGATACAATTTTGTATGGAAGGTGACTAAAAGTTGTAGGAGAATATGGGGCAGGACAATAAGAAGCAAATTGGTTCAGTTCCCCATGGTCACTCTCTATTCCATGTACCTACCTATTCAAGTGGAGTTTTACATTGAAAGCCAGTCCAAAACTTTCAGTTACTGGCGCTGCCCAGTGCAAATAAGTGCAGATGTTACAATTATTTTAAAATTGGTTATGATTATTCTGTCATTACTAATATTCATTGTTATTAAGGATTTACCTACTGAATAGACCCTCATAATCTTAATTTACATTAATTTGTCTTTTGATTTGCTAATGAGAGCTTACATGAGTACACAGCAAGCTTATATTATGTATTAGTTTACTTACTGCATAGTTTCCTTTAATTTAAATAACACGAATGAGTATTATAATATGGATCTTAATTTCCAAATAAATTAAAAAAAATAACTGGTTTTATTTTTAACGCTGTGCCCTAGTCATTCCCTTACAAGTAGGTATAATCAACAATCGTAGTTAGTGTAGTAAACATAACCATTTCACCAAGCGAACCTCCGAAGAAATCAGCAACGCAGTTTGTCCTCTACAAAGACAAGTTGTTATTTCACATAACTAAATACTGGTGGAGTTTTGGGCAACCATCAACAAATAAAATATTATACATATTTATTATTTTTCTCGCAACTGGTGGAATTGAAAATATGATTTCAGTGGTTTCGTGCGCCGCGGATTCCCGCATCCGTGTCGCGTTATCAGTCAGGATTCAAGACGTACCAACACCTAAGACAAAATTACCTTTTCACCGCCAACGTACACAGAACGCGATGCCTCGCCAGCGCCAAGCTATAAATTAATTTTTAACGAATTATACAGTAAACAGTAGTGATGAGGGTATCGTCATATCGATGAATGAGATTTACACGCTTTAAGTTAAGTTTTACGAGTATTTATAATTTTACGAATATAAATACAAACTGATTAAATATTTTCATATTTGTTTTATGTCACATTATCCCTAGTAAAGAAATACCAGTATAAATTATAAATATCAAAGGATCGAAAACATAACTCCCATAGGGGCCGTCTCCACGAGCGAGAGAATCGCGGCGATATTATCGTCGTGTCACGTATAATTCTATACACTCCCTTAAGGGCCGTCTCCATGAGCGAGAGAATCGCGGCGATATTCTCGTATTGAAATACGTGGCACGACGATAATATCGCCGCGATTCTCTCACTCGTGGAGACGGCCCCTTAGAACTAAGAAATGAGGTACGCCTCTATTTGTTTCAAGACGTCATTCTTTGACTTCATTTCAAGTCCTTGGCGCTCAGAGCCATGGACTTAGTATAATAAACTGGACTGAGTACACTACCAGAAAAACGTGACGAGAGAGATATTTATAACAGAGCCCTTTGTCTCTTTCTAATAGGGTGACCAGACATTTTATAACAAATAAGAAACTTCGTTTTGACAGAGATACTTTGTGTCCGGATAAGACGTCAACGGTTACATAAAATAGTGAAATAAAAATTTATGAGAAAAAAAAAGAAGTCCTTTTCGTTTCCATGCTCTTTTCCGTTTGCTCTGCAGAATTGGTGTTTGGGTATTCAAACGGAAGGAATAAAATTGAAAGTGTGTGACAAAAATTTATTAAAATTAAACGTGATTAAACAGAATTGTTTTGTGGAGTTTCTGCCAATCCAATCTAAACCAATCTTACTGCCTAAGTTTCTCAATGCATTACATTTCGCATGATGGAATATTCTTAAATTTAAATAAGAATTAGCCAATGATTTTACTAGTTGTAATTCGTGTCGTTCTTCATCCGTTATACATTGGATAGAATGTGGACTAATTAGATGATTGAGTCTTGTATAAAATTTTTGTTTTAATCGCATCAGACTTTTGAAAAATATTCTCGATACAGCAAACCTCCGAAGTAGATACGTAAGTGCGCACAAAAGAACAAATCTTAGACATCCAGAACTTTTAAATGGAAAAGTTGTTCAACACCGTTCTGAAGAGTTACGTCCTGAAACGTTTTGAAGAGTTAACTTTGGCGTTGTTATCTCTGTGAAACGAAGCCCTCTTCCTTCACGTCGTTCCTTGCAAGATACCAGGAGCGGCCGGAGCCTATAGTTGCAAGGCGCCCGCCCCAGTGCCGACTGAAAAGAGCTTCGTGCAGGAGAACATCTATTAAGCAAACTCAACCTGCCTTCTTTCCGCGTTAATCAGTTGTACTGATGATAAAACCAATATCCTTACAACTGGAAACAATTATGGTACTACATAACTACATAAGCATTTAACGCTCGTCGTAATTTGTAGTATGAAAATCCTCTAGCTTAAAATGAAGGCTGCACACAACAGAATTTTTGGTTATGGTTTGAAATTCGGGAATCAACATTGTTACCTAATTTCCTCTTTCAACGGAAAGCTGTAGCAAACAAAAATAATGCTATTTCAATAACGCGACACAGGTACTAATTATAATTATCATGCGCATAATATTTACAGTTTTAATGAAAAATACACGAAAGCATATAAGTCTTTCGTCCGCAAAACGTCTAAGGCATGGTCAAACTAATCATTGTTAGTAAACTAAATCTAAAATATTCCTTACCTGTGAAATGATATGCCACAACCACCATATGAATCACGTTTACATGTCATGTCAAAAATGGTTAAAAGTATTGTATCACAATACTTTTAACCATTTTTACAGTTAAAATGAAAAAGAACCGAAGATAAATCTTATAATTTTCTTAAAACAACTTAAAACGTCAAATTAACACCATTGATGACTGATTTCAGTGTTACCATTATGAATATATAAAAGCTTCCAAACAATCATACTAATATTTAATTTGCTTAAAATAAATAAATTAGTATTATGTTCAGACTGTAAACCTTTAAAAGAAATTAATTAAAATTTCTCTTAAAGCTAAAAACATATAAAAGGTAATTTCTTTTACTTGTAGTGAGAGGTGACTGCCGGTGTAATATTTTCTACCATCTTTAACATTTTTTATCTGTTGGCAATTGAGTGAAAGGGACAAGGGGCTCTCTTATTGCTATCTCTCTCGCCTCGGTTATGATAGCTTAACAAAAGTAAATCTACGGTGTGACAGTTAAGGTTCATTTTTGTGTGTTACGAATTAGGCAGAACTCAGTCCTGTTTCTTATACTAAGTCCATGCTCAGAGAACGATAAATTCACTTGTGATTAGGGGTGTGGTCTATGGTTTTTCTTCCTTCTGTTTTTGTCTACTCACGTGTTTTTTTAACGTTAAGTCAACGTTTTTTACCGTAGGTATCTAAGTCTAAGCGGAAGAATTTTTCTCAGTATTTAAAGTGTTTTTCGCCGTATTTTTCGAAATGGAAAGTAAGTACGTTGTTATAATTTAAATACGTACGTAAAGTGCTGTGATAGGTACACCTATCACAGCACTTTTTTAAAGCTTTGTCTCTGTTCTTTTCTTCACTCATGTTACGGTAGCGGTTACCCATCGTGCCGGCCATTCTAATGCCTGCACCACACGCACAAGCTTCACCACAGTTTTGCCTGCGCAAGCCGGTTTGTACACGGAACACCGTGCGTACGGTTGGTTTGTTTTACCATCCGTTCCGTGTACAAACCGGCTTGCGCAGGCAAAACTGTGGTGAAGCTTGTGCGTGTGGTGCAGGCATAAAGCCGCGGTCCCACAAAATTCGCCCGGAGCATTCCCACGGATCATCCCATACATTCGTTCGGACGGGCAACGACAGCTCATCCGAACCCAGTTCTTCATTCAATTTTCACTATTGTTTACTATTATTAGTAAAAATAAAACAGTGTGTAAGCAAATTAATTGGTGCTGCACTATGCCAAAGTGACCTTTACAGCCGTACGCTTATGACGTCACGACTTCTATTATAGTCCGTGGCGCCCGGGGCACGGAAAACCAATTGTTTTGTAGAGATGGGAATATAATTATCGATAAGGATTGATGACTACTATGTAATTCCGGATTGGCAACTATCTGAAAGTCGAAATTCGTCTATTTTCCTTTTGTTAGAAAGTAGTCAACTAAGTTCATATTATACTGACCTCAAATTGTAATCAATAGTAGTATTTCAACGGGCGAAATCGAACAATGATAATTTTTGCCTCACATCACTGGCCGACTATATATCAAGTCCTGTGCGTTCTGGGGACATCAAAAATTTAATTTTTGTTTTTGCCGATTTTATGACAAATAAGGGCTACTTTTGTGTGGAAAAGTAAAAACAGGGTATAAGACCGTGCTATATTAAATAATAAAATGAAACGAAGCTTTTAAATACAGTACTTTTATGTTTAATAGGTAGTTAAAAATTAAGAGCTTCTAATGAAGTCGTGGCGCTGGTGGCACGGAAATCTGGAACTTCTATTGAAGTCCGTGGCGGTGAAAAGGTTAAATATCTGGACAAATTCTCACAAATAATCAATAGCAAAGGTCGCTTTGTTAACGCACATATAATACTTATCCAGGACACGTTAAGGATATTTTGGTAATAACTAGGGAATGCAATCCCGCACGATATTACAATCATGGTTTGGTGTATGTGCATCTGGATTGAGGGCCCAAGTTATTTAATCATAAGTTTTAATTTACGTTTAAGAAATTCACGGCCCTTTGCTTTAAGTTGTGTACGTTACCCTAGCAGGAAAGTGTCTCCTAGAGTGATATGAGTGGAACGTATAATTAGTGTATAATCTGCTGTGAATGTGCACCACATAAAAAATTGCTGCGCTTTGTCGTTTTGGACAAAAACGGAAAAAACGATTCCTGCTAGGGTAACGTTCTTCCAGCAGGAAAATTCTAAATGAATGATCAGAGAGACAAAAATTGTTCATGGCCAGAGAGCTTATATTTGTGTAAAAAAGTGCATCGAAAATGGAGGTTGTGCGTCTTCAGGTTTTCGAGATATTGCATTTCCTGCTAGGGTAACGTTTTGCAGAATCGTGTACCTCTAAAACCATTGCATGTGCGCGTGTAGAATAAACTTACACGAGTAGCTCTTAATTTTTGTAAATTTGTGACAGAATAAGTTTTAAGAAAATATTTATAATTTTCAAATAATTGCGGTTTTTTGAAAACTCGAAAAGAAATCGCAGCGCCTAAATGAGAAAACGTAGAAGCTCGCTGAAAACTGTATTCGGACCTTCTTGACGCTTATAATAACCATAAAAAGTTTCAAAAGTGTAGATGCATGCGTTATTGAATAATATTGGTAAAAGTCAAAACGACGGTGTCATAAGTTTGACGGCAAAATACAAGAAACCGGTTCAAGCCAAGATGTGTAGGTGTAAACCAAAAATTAGTTTATTTAGTCAAAAATATATAGTGAAAATATTCAGCTTGGAATGTTTCGCATTAAGTAAATATAAACAAAACACAAAACATGTAAACAACGGCTGGTTATCCGACCAAATTCGAAAGACTACAAAAAAGCGACGGATTCATACATATCTATGACCTTCTTTATCGGACGTATTAAACCTAAGCTGTTGTCCGTACAGTCGCGTTCAAACGGTTGTTGGCAATTATATGACCTAATTTTGGGGGATAATAAAAAATTATATTAAATACACCTTGAGACCATATCAAATGAAAAAGATTATTTTTATTCCCTTAATTTTGATTCTTAAAGTAATTATAGCAACAAATCACAGATCAAATTACCTACCTGTAAATATTAGAACACAAATAGTGCTATCAAATTATTTGTACCTTGTGTAGCCATTATTATTTAAAATCACGGATCAGTTTTTCAAATTAAATTTTAAATCACTGATAAAACGCCACCAAATCAAAATTATGTGACAAGACTTAACTAGCTTTAATATTAAAATCGTAGGTTATAATATTCCACATACGTAATACGATAATGGAAACACGTTGTTGCAACACACATCTTTGTGCGGTTGACAATGTATACACTAAATACATCTCTCAAAATTGTACTAAAATTTCTTTGCTTAACCCTATACAATTTTGTCTATTCTACCATGTAGACTATTACATGTGGCATTATATTATATTTCCCGCGTCGTTGGATTTTACCATATAGGTCATCATAACATTCAAATAAATTACTAGTTTTTCTGTAGCAGTGAGCCCTGTAATGTCCAATGCTTTCGGGTTTTCAAGCGGGTTTATATTCTATTACAGACAGAATTGAGTACTCCTTATTATTTATTTCAATGTTAAAAAGCAGATCATCCAACAAGGCGACACGTCACGAAGTTCAAAAATGATAATGTCTTTAACATCGTATAATGAATGCGACAAATATAACACTCTGGAGTAAATTCTCTTCTCAAACATGATTCGCAAGCTTCTTGAAGGTCGTTGATACCTTTAGTATTTATTATATCCAAGTTCAACGGTAAATACTTGCAATTGTACAATTTGTTTTACGTTTTATTTAAACATATAATAATATTCACAGAAACAGTTAGAAGAATATAATACAATAACAACTTTATTTTATTACTACTTTTCTACTTCAGTGTACTCAGGCAAAACACGTTTCACCCGACTCGCGAGTAAGTAAAGAAGGTCATAGATATGTATGAATCCGTCGCTTTTTTGTAGTCTTTCAAATTTGGTCGGATAACCAGCCGTTGTTTACATGTTTTGTTTATATTTACTTAATGCGAAACTTTCCAAGCTGAATATTTTCACTATATATTTTTAACTAAATAAACTAATTTTTGGTTTTGCACCTACACGTCTTGGGTTGAGCCGGTTTCTTGTATTTGCCGTCAAACTTATGACACCGTCGTTTTGTTTTGGTTTTGTATTATTCAATAACACATGCATCTACACTTTTGAAACTTTTTATGGTTATTATAAGCGTCAAGAAGGTCCGACCGAATACAGTTTTCAGCGAGCTTCTACGTTTTCTCATTTAGGCGCTGCGATTTTTATTCGAGTTTTCAAAAAACCGCGATTACTTGAAAATTATAAATATTTTCTTAAAACTTATTCTGTCACAAATTTACACAAATTCAGAGCTACACGTGTATGTTTATTCTACACGCCCACATGCAATGGTTTTAGAGGTACACGATTCTGCAAAACGTTACCCTAGCAGGAAATGCAATATCTCGAAAACCTGAAGACGCACAACCTCCATTTTCGGTGCACTTTTTTTACACAAATATAAGCTCTCTGGCCATGCACAATATTTCTCTCTGATCATTCGTTTAGAATTTTCTTGCTGGAAGAACGTTACCCTAGCAGGAATCTTTTTTTCCGTTTTTTTCCAAAACGACAAAGCGCACCAATTTTTTATGTGGTGCACATTCACAGCAGATTATACACTAATTATACGTTCCACTCATATCACTCTAGGAGACACTTTCCTGCTGGGGTAACGTACACCTTTAAGTTTTTACTATTTTTTACGAATTTCCCTTTAAGCCTTATTTCGTTTCTCAAGGATTTTATAAATGGGCCCCACGCCCCTCAATCTAGATGCACATGTTTGGTCTGTGTCCGTAATAAATATTTCATTGATACAGGCAGCAAGGACATTACTCCCATAGTATAAAATAAAAAAAAAAACAACTGATCCATATATTTTGACCGTGTAGGTAAGTATTGCAGTTTTGTAGGAAACAGCTGATTTTGTTATTAATAACCGATGAAAAATTTCTATGCTCAGAACCATATACTGACTACGTGGTAACCGTTTTCGCGTCGGTGTCATTCCACCCCGTGTATTTTCTTCATCGTCCACTTCGAATTTTAAGAGACAAGTGACCAGCAGCACTGCAAAGTACATGATTATAACCATTCTGTTTATTTGTTTAACCATAAGGCCAAAGACCAAAAAGAACGTGGTGTGCTGTGTTTTCACAAATAACTTTTTTTTTGGGAAGAACAGCTTGCCACTAAGATGTACAACACTCATAATTTCTTTATCATTATCATATCAGTCCAGAATCCGCAGCTGGATATAGGCCTCCCCTTTTTTCTGCCACACTTCCCGGTTCTGTGCGTCCCTTATCCAGAAGTTTCCCGCGGCCGCGACTGACAATCTCGTCGACCCAACGAGCTTTAGGACGGCCCTAGTTTCTTTGGCCTAACCTAGACCACCACTCGGGTAAGTCTTGCTCCATCGGCCATCTCCGCGTCAAGCCAGATGTCCTGCCCAGGCTCATTTGAGGCGCACTGCCCGGTCCCCGACGTCGTAGACTTTCGTCCGACGGCGAATTCGGTGTTACGCACTCGATAAGAGGGTTATGCCGAGCATGACTTGCTCCATGGCCTTTCGTCATGCTAATCCAATTAAATTCAACATTATGCTGAGGTGCTGAAAACGGCGATCGGTGTATCTTGTTTCATTTAAACTGACGAAGGATTTAGATTTTTTGATTGATTTTTTTTTTTTTTTTTTTCGATTGATTGATTGATTTTAGATTTTTGAAACCCCAGAGTAAATTAAGTTTGTTGATAGACACAGCACACGTGCAGCAGTGTCAGGTGTATGTACATACACCTGTTTTAGTTGTTTGTAAATTTATTGGATCATCATCATCATCATTTCAGCCAAAAGACGTCCACTGCTGGACATAGGCCTCCCCCAAGTGTCGCCACATTGACCGGTCCGGGGCGACTCGCATCCAGCGGATCTCTGCAACCTTCACCAGGTCATCGGTCCACCTAGTGGGAGGCCTTCCAACGCAACGTGTTCCGGTTCGCAAATGGGAAATAAAATAATGCTTTGAAAACACCACAGATTTATTTTTTGCAATTCATTGAAGCATTATTTTACCAAATTCAGTTTTATATTATTTGGTGGATGTTACGGCTATGACAACGAGGTTCGATGCTACGTTTAAGTTAACGTTGATAAGGATGAATCTGGTTTGCAGCTTTGATATTGGTTTTAATAGCAGATGGTGCTTTTGGTAATGATGGAGTTGCCTGGCCAAGTTGCGGTGTTGGTCCACGGGAAGGACCCATCCCCGGCGCTACGCCCTGCGGTACTATAGATGGTATTCCTGGACGTAAACCTTTACCTGTGCCTACAGCAGTCACTAGTGCATGGGTATCAGAAATACTGTGAGTTGGTTGCATTCCTGAAAAGAAAAATACAAAGGATGATGCCAGTAAAGGTTTGGAGTCTGGTCTTTTTCTTTGTTTCTTTTACCCCCCTATATATATAATAGCTATGTGTAAGGAATCATTGGATAGCTCTTTTTGAGCTAACTTTATAGAAGTTACTATGGCACCATGGTTAAAATCCATTCAGAGTTCCTACAGTCCTGAAGATGTCAGTTTCATTTCAAGGCCAGAAAAACATTTTTTTTTTTATTTCTGTCATTGGCCACTTGGATGGCTATGTTATTCAACAACAGTAAATACATACCAGCTGATCGCAAAGACTCTCCATCCCAATCTTCCCGTCCTTTGGATATTATTTCCCAAACATGGCTCACCACTTTAGTAAACTGTGCAACTTGTTTCTAAAACAAAAAGTATTCAAAGATAATTTTCATTTTAAAGTCAGTTGAAACTACAATTTTAATCCCACGATTTTACCTGTGCTGTATCATAGCTTAGAGTACTGGCTTTGTGGTTAAATTGTTGAAGCCTTTGTTCAGCTTGGGGCTCTGGCTTGGTACGAAGTAAATCTGGGACAAGGTCATGAGTGCATGCTGGAACACGGCCTTCCGTTAATCGTGCCAATGCTTCATCCCGCTCACAGCTTAGTTGAAGAGGCAACACAATGCGCGACCTAAGTGACGCCGCAAGTTCTGCTTGTAGTATTTTACTCAATCCAGTCAACTGTAAAAAAATAAATTATTTTATTATTTTGACTGCCTAAAAGTTGAAACCCATTCCCTGTTTGGGCGGACCAACTTTCAACTTGTCAAATTTTAACTAATTAATGTTAGAGGTACTTGTTTACCTACTTCCAATTTTAACTTTAGTATCTTGACTTAAAATTTTGCTTTAAATAAGATGTTATATCTTAGCCGGAGAGGTGATCTGTACCTCAGGAGCAAGAACTTCAGACACCTTTTTTTATACAGGGTGTAAGGGTAAACACCGTTATCCTTGAAACCAGTGGTTTGGTTTCATTAATAGAACGTAAAACCAATGAAAAAAACAACCTTTTTTTTTTTTGAAGAAAATCCACTGTTTCCCACAAGATCGTTTCACCCTAAAGCGCGCGCAAAACAGCTGACGGCTGGGCGGCGCCGGCGGCGGGCACACGCGGTTATACCTACAAACGCTACACGCCGCAGACGCAACGAACGAGTGAGTCATGACCTCAGTCAGCTGTCGCGCCAGCAAGCGAGCGCACGTCCGTAACTAGTATCGCCGCGCGCCGCCGCCGCCGGCGCCGCCTCGATGCCGCTTGGTTCTCGCGCGTAAATTTAGTGTACCTACTGAGATGTCTTACACAAACGAACAGTGGACCGAAATGGTTCGGCTTTACGCCATCGCGGGTGATAACCTGAACGAGGCTCGTAGGCTGTATTCAAATGGATTGGTCGTGGAGGGCTAGTGGCGTGGCCACCGCGTTCGCCAGATCTTACCCCTCTGGACGATTATATTTGGGAGGAAATGAAGCGCTGGGTGTACGCCACTGAATTCCGTAATACGTCGGAACTCAAAAGACGGATTCGTAGGGCGTTTAGAGACATAAGAAATGACACTATTGTGCTTTCTCGAGTGCGAAACAACCTAAGAAAACGTGCGGAGGCGTGTGTAGCCGTAAGTGGATCTCATTTCGAACAATTGTTAAGATTAATGTAGGTATTAGTAGTGTAGTTAGTGTAGATATTCAATGATTCAATCAGTGTAATCGTGGATTTTTAACTGTACATAAAATTGTGATGAACTTTTTAAATACGCCAAAAATACCTACCCAACTTTATGGATTATTTTTTCATTTTCTTAATTTGTCAAATTAAATTTACAATTAGACTCGACACGCAACACCTTAGCAAGGTATTTTTGCCTGTCTTATGCCAGGAAAAGTATGAAGGAAAAGTTCCATCACAGTTACAGGTTATGAATGAACACGAGTATTGTGTAGGTAATAGACGGGCGGCGCGCGGCCATTACGTCACGCGGGCGCATAGGTAGGGTCATTGCGCCGGTTAGCGACCAGTTAGTTGAGTTGCCCACATTAGATGAGGAAAAAAAAATGTTGTCTACACGCAAAATAGTATGTGTTAATGTGAACTGGTCCCAAATATAGTCTAGTTTGGATGCAAAACATAAAATAAAATACATTAGTACAAAAATATTTATAAAATGCTGAAAAAGTGAAAATATAGCGAAAACGTCGGTTAGCGACCACTTTCATCAGTTTACGACCACCATGAGCCGGTTTGCGACCGCCCTTTTTAATATGAAAAATATGCTATTAAAACAATTATAATCGCTTTAAAAATATTTTAATTTTTGCCTCTTAATAAAAACAAATATGGTAATCCTTTGGTGTAATGTTTTCTTATAATTAAAAAATAACAATCTTACATTTCGTAGGAACTTAGTCATAGCTGTAATAGAATTAACAATCATTAGTCAAACAATATCCTTAATATGTATATAACATTTAAAAATAATCAATATCAATATTTTCAAGTCATCTGGTTTTTAAAATTATTTTAGGAATCGTATTCCGCGTTTCAATAAGTTGTTGCTAGAAGAAGCCATACCTGACGAGTGGTGCAACACTTCGCTGGTGCCCATCTTTACAAATAAAGGTGATGTGCTGGAGTGCAATAACTATAGAGGAATAAACCTAATGGCGCATATGATGAAAGTTTGGGAGAAAGTTATTGAAAGACGACTGAGAGAAGAGTGAAATTTCACGAAACCAATTCGGTTTTATGCCTGGTCGGAGAACGATGGATGCCATTTTTGCCACCCGCCAGCTGTGCGAGAAATACAGAAGTGCGCACAAAAACTTGGACATGGTGTTCATCGACCTCGAAAAGGCATACGACCGGGTACCTCGTGAGGTTTTGTGGTGGGCCCTTAAAGGGAAAGCTATGCCTGGGAAGTATGTGCAGTTGATCCGAGCGATGTACAGTCGGTGTAGTACCTAAGTCCGGTCTACAGCGGGCACTACCGACAGCTTCAATATGGCTGTCGGCTTGCACCAAGGGTCGGCTCTAAGCGCTTACCTCTTCCTGGTGATAATGGACGCACTTACGTCGGACATCCAGGAAGAGGCTCCCTGGTGTATGCTGTTTGCCGATGACATTCTGTTGGTTGCCGAGAGTGGCCTGGAGGTCCAGAGCAGATTGGAGGTGTGGTGGCAAAGACTGGAGAATGTTGTCCTGAAAGTCAGTAGGACCAAAACAGAATACTTATTCTGTGATTTCGGCGGTCTCTCCAGTCCTGTGCCCATAACACTTGCCGGAACGCCCATACCGATCTATTCCGATTTTCGGTACCTCGGGTCGCTTGTCCAAGGGGATGGCGAAGTAGACCGAGACGTAACGCACCGGATCAACTCAGGATGGATGAAATGGCGACGGGTCACTGGAACAACTTGTGACCCACGGATGCCCCTCAAGTTAAAGGAGACAATATACAAATCCGTGATTAGACCTGTCGTAGTGTATGGATCGGAATGCTGCACTGTGAAGAAGATGGATGAAAGGAGATTGCATGTAGCGGAGATGAGAATGTTGAGGTGGATGTGTGGTGTGACAAGAATGGATAAGATAAGGAACGAGTATATTAGAGGAAGTTTAAAAGTTGCGCCACTTACAGAAAAATTGAAAGGTAATCGACTGTCTTGGTATGGACATGGACATGTGATGAGGAGGGACGAATCGCATGTGACTAAAAGAGTGATGAATATAAACGTTGATGGATGGAGAGGGAGAGGAAGACCAAAGAAACGATGGATGGATTGAGTGAGGAATGATATGAAAGTTAAAGGAGTAAATGATAGCGTGACGGTTGACAGAGGAGATTGGAAGAAAAAAACGTGTTGCGCCGACCCCAAATAACATGGGATAAGGGCAGGAAGATGATGATGATATTCCACGTTTCTTATTCAGAAGTAAGCCAATCTTGTGTCGTGGCCCTTGGGATCTGATACAGTCTACATGTTTCTCTTATTCTCTTCCCTTCTTTTCGGATATCATCGAGAGCTTTTTTCAGGGCTTCTTCAGTGTACTGGATAGTCTTTTTCTTTTTTTTTTTGTTGACTCTATATTATTTGGGAGCTCCATCTAAAAAAAAAGTAATATATAAAATAGTTTATTGTTGTTTTATGACTAATTTTGTTTTAAACTGAAAAATAATAATATTTAGGTTTCGACAGATTATGTACAACCACATGGTTGCTTGTTAAAATAATTTTTAAACGGACGTGGTGGCATACTTAATGAACTTTCATACTTATTTCTGTTAGCGACCGTTATTTCTCTCATACTAAATTATAGTGGTCGCAAACCAATGTCTTTATTTCGATTATTTTGGTTTGCAACCACCTGTTTAGCACCCAATTTTGTACGTAAATTAAACTAAGTTCTTTCAAAGAAACTGGTGGTCGCTTACTAAAGAACTACATAGAAAAACGTTTACAATGCTACATTCAAAATTGTAACAGTCCTGTATGAAGCATTAGGATCATATTAATCAAAATAAAATAATGCAGTTCTCGTCGGTTTGCGACCATGCGGTCGCTAACTAACGTTTTTGATAAATAAGCATTTCGGTTACCGACCACTTGATTTTATCTTAATAATAGGTTTAAAAATAGCAAAATACAACTAAATAATAAGCAAAACTTATCGATTGTACAATTTAACATCTAACTTGTGTGTAAAACATGAATTATGTAATAATACTTACCTTTGAGCGCCGCGCGCCGTGTTATTTTTTCTCTAACTCGCCGTACGTTTACTCACCACTGAATCAAGACGCGCACTGAGAAATTTATTTTCGGAGCTGGGTTAACCCATTTGCTTCAAACTGTGTAAATTCTTATTTCATAATTACTTATAAAGCACGTTAGATTTATTTTTTATTTATGTTACCTCTACAAATACTATTATCTTGATTTAAAGAAACTTAGTCCGTCAAATGGTCGCCTACTGAAGGTGGTCGCGCTACCGGCGCAACGACCCTACCATGAATTCGCGGCCGGTCTGGGATAATTTATTTTAAATGTTTTTTTAAGTAAATTACTTATTCTGTTTTTTTAACTCGGTCTTATATTTTTTTATTTATGTCGACTACCCATGGTTTGAGTGACAACGGTGTTTACCCTTACATGCTGTATAAGACTAGCTTTTGCCCGCAGCTTCGCCCGCGTGGATGGCAAAAAATATAAGATTACTTACCTTCATCCCATTTTTAACCCTTCCAGGGTAGGATTATCAAAAACGCTGAGATACGTATAAATTAATTTTCAATCGTCAGCCTAAATACAAAATTTGAAGATCCTAACTTCAAAACTGACAGACTTTCATATTCATATAAACTTCCATCCCCTATTTTACACCTTTAGGGGTGGAATTCCCAAAAGTCCTTTCTTAGTGGATAATTACTCTTCACAAAGAACACACCCTCCAAGTTTCATGTCTTTAGGACCATCGGTTTGGGCTGTGTGTTGATATATCAGTCAGTCAGTCAGTTTACCATTTTATATATTTAGAAGATTGTGCATATGTGCACCAGCGTCTGTAATTCTTGATGTTGAGATTTATGATTACTTTTAATAACGCAAAACAAGTATATTACACATAAAAAATGTAAGTACTACAAATACTTACATGTCCTGATAAAATTGCATAGTTGTCCAGAAATGTAGGCCAGTTGATAGTTTCGTATTCATTTTCAAGCTTATTTACAAGTGCCTGGATAGCTGTTTTTAAATCATTAACTCTGTTTAATATAGCTTGAATTGTAGTCTCCAGTTGCTTTTCTTCCCTTTGTTGCATGTTCATTTTTCAGAATTTTAACTAAAATAATTTCACGTATAGTTAAAACTTGAACTTCACTTGGATTGCGACTGTACGGTACGAATAATTGAAATTAATCACTTGGGACATCGTACTGATACAATTACAACTAAAAAGTCAGTTTTTTATTCCGAGACTAAATTGACACATGCAAATGCAAACAAAAACATAGATTAGTATACCTTTCAATGCAAATCACAAATGTCAAACTTACATATAATGTTGCCAGCTCTTTTTTGTAGTGTTGTGTCCTGCGATACCGGTTTGTTGAATCGTAACTTTTTATATTTATTAAACGATTAGAAAAAAATACAGATGCCATTAGTGTTGTTCCCGTAGACGGTAAAACAGATATAAACTTTTTTCTCTTAAAAAAGGCAGAAATTTAAAAAAAATACGACAGTCGTTGGAACTCGACACCATACAAACAATTACAATTTTAAAAATAATTATCATAATGACGAATAACTACCGGAGATTTATTGTGAAGGATGGTACGGTTGACATATGTCGGGCATGCCACCGTCCAGGCGAATCAATCCGTCACATTATCTCCGGGTGTTCTCGTCTGGCTAACGGAGAGTACTTGCATAGACACAACCTTGTAGCCAGGATTATCCATCAGCAACTTGCTCTAAAATACAACCTTGTGGAATCGGAAGTGCCGTACTGTAAGTATGTGCCCGACCCAGTTCTCGAAAATGGCAGTATCACATTGTACTGGAATCGATCCATCATCACTGACAGGACTATTGCAGCCAATAAGCCTGATATAGTGGTGGTGGATCGATCAGAGCGGCGCGCAATGATTGTTGACATAACGGTCCCGCATGATGAGAACCTCGTGAAAGCCGAGAAAGATAAGCAAATCAAGTACCTTGACTTGGCTCACGAAGTTGTCGACATGTGGGATCTGGACTCAGCGAGCATTGTGCCGATAGTTGTATCAGCCCATCGCTTAATTGCCAAGAGCCTCGACCAATACCTGAGGAGGCTCTCGTTAGGCTTCTGGATCAAGGGCTTGATTCAGAAAGTGGTACTTCTGGACACGGCTCGTATTGTTAGGAGGTTCCTCTCTCTGGAGCCCTGACCGCCGCACAGTGTGTAATTTCGCCTCAAAAGCGGACATCCTCTTTTTATAGCGGATTCCGATGGATATAACTGTTATACAGTATAATATGAAACACCAGTTTAAATATATTCCTTAATTTTAAAGTTACAATAGTTTTTTTGAAAGGTCAATGAACTTTGTCAAAATCTTTTTTGTAGATATTTCCCAAAATAACAAACGCTCACCTTATTTAAAATTAACCATGAATTGAAAATTGTGTTTATAATGTCGTGTATAAATTACAAGTCTTTACTTTCCCTGGAATGCGAGTTAAAAATTATTTTGTAAATATTAGAAAATAAATTATATAAAATTTTCTATATGACATTAGCATTTTTTTTTACCAACGAAATAAACTCTAGCTATGTAGCTTCTTATAGTAAAAAAATGGAACATTTTACGTACAGGACTTCAGAGCTATAACGTTTCTAAGTTTTTCATCAATTTCTATGGAAATAGGGTTGTCAAGCATGAGTTTACTTAATTATGTTATTTAGGTATAATTAAGTAAACTCATGGAAAAAATGTATGAAAAATCACACAATATCTATTAGAAACATTTTTTTAAATATTGAACCTCCTCAAGATAAATTTTGAGTTTTTGAAAGAAAAGGGAGAAATAAACTGGACTTATTTGGTATAAAAAATAAAAAGTTGAAATGAGAGTTTACGGGTTATCTTCATTATCTGAAATAATGAGGATTTCGTTTGAAGTCAGCTCCACTGCTTCAAATTCGAAATTAGAATTCGATGAGTAATAACGCACATTCTCCATTGTCACTTCCAACAGAGAAAGAACTTTTGGACTCACCGAATCAATTCTATCCATTATCTACCCCCTTATATCCAAGAAATAGGTAAATAACCTAATGATAAGTTTTTATATTACACGATAAAAATAAGATATAGATATAGACATAATATTTTAGAAGTTTTAAGAGATCTTTTCTTTGACTATCATCCACAAAAGCTTAAAAAAATATAACGAACATCACTGAAGTAAACCATAGACTTGAGTGACAACCCTAACTTAAAATTTTAAAATTTAATATCTCCGAAGTCCTATGTTTAAAGCGTCTAGTTTTTTTTGTCGAAGTAATAGTTACATCAACTAATAATTTAGCATTTAAAAAAAATGCTAATATTGCAGGACATGTCAGAAAAAAAATATAAACTAAATAACAGAAAAAAAATATTTTCGCCCAAACCAGACGAGATTTTTTAACTTTTTTAATGTAAATAGGTGCCTAAAATATGTATGAATCATAACCAAAAAACATCCAATGGAAAAAATGACTAAATACGGAAATAAAATGTTTCTATGGTTTATATGGACTTTTCTCGATTTTCAAAATTTCTCGACAACTATGATAGATAACGACACCGGAGTTTTACTAGGAGATTTTTTCGATTAATATCTTTCTAAATAGCATATAAAACGAGGATGTCCGCTTTTGAGGCGAAATTATACACTGTGCGCCGGTAGCTTGGACCCTGTTCCCGATACCAGTGGGCTACAATTTTTTATACTTTTAAATGTTTTTTAATTGTTTTTAAGGAATATTTAAAAATGTGATTTATTTGTATAGGAATAAATAATGGAAGAATTATCATAATAGGGCAGTTAGTGTGTGATTTTTAATACGGCAACCCTAAATTTAACAGGAACAACACTGAACGCCGTTTTATTATTATTAATGTATGTTTCACATTGTATATATTTATATATATATCTTAATACTTTTGTATTATTTTGTTTTAAATAACTACTTACACCTTTTATTCAGGATAGCTTATTATAAAAAAAACGATATTACTTGATTTTATAAACGGTTATTTACGGTATTGGCGCATCACTATAAAAATTGCAAAAAAACTGGCAACCCACCACACGTAATGTCAGTTTAGTCCCAGAGATTAAAAAACAGACATTAAATAAAAGGGCAGTGAAACCAACAGCCACACTGGTTCCGATTAAACCCACGCACTGAAAGCACCACGCAGCACTATACTTCATGTTCATAGTTCATGGCTTCTTTCTGTCACCTACACACTGACATGCTGACAGTCACTGTGCTCTATCAAGTCAACTCTATCGTCTGTATTTTGTAGTTAAAAGTAGTGATAAAATGCATTAATCTTCTTCGATATTTGCAGAGATATTGGATGAATTCAATAATTTCGTGATTCTTTTGCATTTATACCTACATTGTGATTTATACACAAGTGACTCCTGATATTAATTGTTGTAAAACAATAATGAGCTTCGTAGATATTCCTATTTTAGATAAAGAATGGAGGAATCCGATTGATCACTCCAAATTTTAAATAATCAGGTAAGTACCATATTTTTTATTGATTATAATGCAACACCTGTGGACCAATGTGTACACCTAAACCTGCGTAGATGCAGTGAAATAATATTCTTGTAAATCAAATTTAATAATTTTATTTATAAATGTATTTTTATTAATTATACCTGTAGGTATTTCATTTTATTGTTGCCCTGTCCATCCAAAAGTGATCTTGTAGATATCACTATTAGCAAGAAGACTGCTATTGTACTCTGAATATTGATGGTTTTGTAAAGGAAAAAGTCAAAATTTTGGTGTTTAATGAAGTATGTTCTATTCACCTATCTAATACTGAATATAATATATTATGCAAACAAATTAAAAGACTTTGTGTTTGTTAAAGCCCTTAGGCTATTATATTAATGGCTAGGAGGTATACTGTTGATGTTTTGTTAACTAAAGATTCTACAACATCTATTCTAAAGTAAAGCAATTTACGAGGCTGACAAAACTAGAAAAATTATATTCTGAATAAATAATGAATCTAGGTTATAGTCTGGTTAGCTACAAACCAGATGGTCAAAAATTAATATGTTCTATGTTAAGTGTAGCAGTATTTTACTTTATTCAGCTTTACACAACATTTTTAAATATTTCTTTATGAAAATAGATAATAAAAACATTAATAATAGTAACATACTCGCATCAGGAATAAGGTCCAGGCTACTGGTGGTCAGTGCTCCAGAGAATGGAACCTCCTCACTGCACACCATATCCAGGAGTACTAGTTTCTAAATAAAGTTCTTGACTCACTTGTTCAATGTGAGCCTCCTAAGCTGTTGGGTGAGGCTATTTGCTATTAGTCCATTAACTCTAACGGCTATCTTTATAATGATTGCAGAGTCCAAGTCCCACCCAGGCTGTTGAAGTCTCATGTGCTAAATCAAGATACTTGATTTTTTAACACTAAGCTTTCACGAGATTCTCATCATGAGGGACAGTGATGTCAACAATAATTGCATGGCACTCTCTGCAATCGTTCACCACTATATCAGGCTTATTTGCTACTGTAGTTCTGTCCGTGATGATAGGTCGAACCCAATGCAATGTGGCATGACTGTTGGTTAGTTGTGTGCGTCGGGGATAAACTCTTAGTATCGTACCTCAGATTCCACAAGGTTGTATGGCAAGGGAAGTTGCTGGTGGATAATCGTAGCTAATAGATTGTGTCTGTGCAAGTACTCGCCGTTAGCAAGACTTAAGCAACTGGAAATAATATCTCGGTCGCCTCAACCGTACCGTCATTGACAATGTATTTCCGATATCTATTCGTCAAGAAAAAGTGTCCGTGTAGCTCCGTGCTCTGCAATACTTTCCTGCGGTCATTAGTATCCAATACCAGAGGTTTGCGCCATTTCTCGTAACTCGGGCCGATTTTGTGCCTGGTTTTCCCACACTAAGGGGTCAATTTCGCATCTTTTGAAGTGTCTATTCTGAACATCCTTGAAACGTAACTGACAAATTGTTATTATAATTTACCTAAACCAAACTACATTATTCAAAGAAAAAAGTCATTGAGAATTGAAGCAAACTGCCTGTTGTTGGACATTTTGTAAAATTACATTATTGTTATTGTATTGACTGCATCCTTTTGTATCAATCATACTAATGGTGTTATTATTTGTATTTTCAGATTACATAAAAAAATATCGCAATTTGTTCTGAAATGTAACGTAATGGGGTGCTTACACAGCAAGAAGGAAACTTCAGACTTACATCCTAATGTGTTTCGTGTTGTAAACATTGATGAGAATGGTGCTGATTTATGTTCTGGTCAGTTAGAAATTACAGATTCTGATATAATATTGTATCGCGAGGGCAGAGACTCGACTGTATGGCCTTTACACTCATTAAGGAGATATGGATTTGAAGGAGACATATTCAGCTTTGAATCAGGTATGTAATTACAAAATCTACATGAATGAATATGTTTTTTTACCAATCTTGAATGTTCCATTACATGGTAAGGGTTTCCCCCATTCGTAATGTTGCAAATTATCATGGGACATGTATAAAGAATACTGGCATAGATTAGGTTAGGTTAGTGAGATTAGTTTACGTTAGGAATATTTCAGGTGTATTCTACATATATGAAGAATGTCGCCATAGTAAGAAATATCTTACCTACTGATGAGAGAGAGATGCTTCGATTGACATTTGTTTCAAATATGTTGGAGAGTAGGGACGTTTTTTCCCAATGTACTTTAAAATTATTGATGATATAAATCTATGGTTTATTCTGATAAACCTGGAAAGCAATCAACTACAGCTGCACCTATATTCCTATCAGTTCCTTTTAATCTAGATTGACAACTAACTTTTGATTGGCTAGTTTCCTTGCTTTGTGGCAAAAGTCACTAAAAATGGACCAATCACTTAAGCCTCTAAAGCCTCCAATCCAAATCAAAACGTGCGAACCATCAAAATCAGTACTTTTTCTTTCTTTATTGGAACTAAACTAACCTACTGTTCAAAAGTGTACTTGACGCCCTACTTAGGTATAAGGCTCCGACAAGCCATCGCCTAAAAGTCTTTAAATATTGCTTCATGTAACAAAAAAGTTTTTGATTTTCAGGTAGACGTTGTGAGACTGGCGAAGGTATATATGCATTTCGCTGTCGAAGAGCCTCTTTGTTATTTCGCACACTGCAACAACACATTCTAATAAGGAATGTGATCCATGATTCTGTACCATATCCTGTATCCAGATTAACACCATCTCCTCAGGGTAGACAAACACTACAGGCTAGTGTAGTTCATCGCTCATCCATAGACAATGGCCTACCAGACAATGCGCGCCCGGCTGTCAACAATAATTTACCAAATAGTATATCAAATGCATCTGTTCCACGTAATGTTACTCAGTCACCACGATCGCCATCCAGCGCGGATATACTAGAGGTAATGCCGCTATATCCAAGATCTCAATCCAGTACCAATCAAGTCACTAATGTCTATCAGGTCAGGGATTTTAAGAGAGAACCCAATAATAATCAAGGTGAGGTGCCGATGGCGATCGCCGAGAACCGTGCATCGGAAATCCGACATGTTTACTCAAATGACATAAATAGAGATTTAGCTTTCTTACGGAGCACGTTACGTCAAGAGGCTGCTATGAATACGATGAAAGAAATAGAAGATGAAAGTTTATTCCTTGAAAGTTTGGATAAAAATACTTCAAATACCAGACAAATAAATAGCCCTTTATCCCCGACATTAAGTAACTCTAGTGAACACTACGCCCAATTGAGTCTAGAACAACAACAACAACAGCAGCAGCAACAAGAAGCTGCTAGAATGTACATGAACCTGCCCACCATACCCACTGATGCAGAAGCTGGTAAGAATGATACGGGGCCTACCACTCCATTGACACCAAAACAAGTAGAATATTGTAATTTGTCTGTGGGGAATAAACCCGAGATAAACACATACGCCAATTTATCACTCGGTGATATGGGTGACAGTATTAAAAACGCTAAACAAATATTAAGTTTCTCAGCCCCTTCTGAACACAACCAAAAGTTTTCAGAATCCGATACTTTTACGTCTATGTCACCTGTGGAGGAATTAGAAGTCAACTATGCGATATTAGATATTGATTCGAATAAAGAAATTACAAAAATGACAAGAGATTTAACTTCTCCCGAGAGTCAGTCATTCAGCGGTTCTAACAAAGAAAGCGTTGCTTCGTATTCGTCACAGCCACGTGGACGTCTTGTATCGCAGTGCAGTGTAGAGAAAGTGAGCCTTGCCAACAACCCCGCAACGGCACCGCATGCTGCCATCGGTTATACTACTATTGATTTTGATAAAACCGTCGCGTTAACATCTGTAGCTGCCGGAGCAGATTGCGATGCAGATGGCAATCGCAAGACTAGACATAATTCATGTAATATCATTTGCGGAAGTCCAGCCAGTAATGACAAAACAAAATAAAAGTTAAGTATTGCACCCTGTATAGCAAAATATTTTAAAGCCAGTCGCACATCTGATACGAATTTGTATCGCACGTAAACGTACGACACCAGTCGTAGGACAGTACGCATACTGGTAACGTGTTTTTCGTCCCTCATTTTGTATTATCGTGGCCCTGTAACGCAAAATATTCCAAAGAGATACGATTATGAAGAACGTCTAATTTATAATTTTGCGCCTCTTGAATTTCTTTTCCGACAACAACTTGTCATAATTAGCGTCGAATTTCCCTTACAGATAAGTTCGTTTGACTATTCACTCTGTGCACAACATGTACTCTTGCATTCGTCACCGTGATTGTTTATTCAGTCACTGTTACGGGCTGACGCTTCGGCACCTGTGACAATGGCAGAGAAACCTATACATACATATGTGTTGTGTACCCATGCAGAAAAGCGGGGTCCACAATTTTAAATTAGACAATCTGTACCCATATGACCCATAACACTTGGTGGATTGGGATCAATCGTCAAAGTTCTATTAGACTTCTTTGAGGAGGAGCTTGCCTATAGAAGTACATACCCATTTGTGCCGCCGAGCGGCGCTTTTTGGTTAAAGATCTGTCTGGCACCGGTCAATATTATTACATTACTTAGGACATATCAACTATTAGGTAATACGAAAACGCGTCCAAAGTGACGCCGAATTATAAATCCTAATATTCAAAGAATATGTAGGGTGCAATATTAAACAATAGTTCATATACAGGAAAGTAATGAATGTGGTATCAGCTGCATTAATTAGGTATCTCACTCATTTTAATATGCTAAAGAAAAGAAAACATCCTTAATTTTTGGGTAATATGCCTTTTTTATTAATTCATTGGAAGGTGTAGCTAGTGAAAAATATTAAAAATGAATGTTGGCTTTTGCCTGTACAATTTTCTTGTATACATGTACTAAAATATTTATTAGATAAGCATTAATTTTAGTTATTTCTAGTTCCTTTAATCTATGTTTATATTTATACTGCATGTTGTTACAAAGTAGTGTTTACCAAAATGTAATCTGTGTTTTAGGTAGATACCTACCATAACATAAGGCATCTACATCTAGTGACTAGCACACCAAAAATCGAAAACAGTGAATAATATCAATCAACTCTTAAAATCTAATTATGTGTCTGTAATTCTGAATCTTAAAGTGAATAGGTTCAAGTATATCTTATCACATAAAAATGTGTCCTACAGCACTAGTTTACTTGTCATTGTATAACGTTATACTTAGCCAAAGCTGGATCACACAAAAATAATTACCAAACATGATACATTGATATTAGGGTTTTTTTGTTGCCATTTTTGTGGTAAGTTATGAGTTGCAATAGTTGTTAAAATACACGGTAACATTACCTTCCTAAGTAAAAGCCAATGACTAAAATTGGTCCTTTTTTTGAGGGCTAGTAACATCTTTATAAATTAGGTAGAAAATAACAACAAGCGACAAATTGTGTATGTCGCTAAAGTTTATAAAAATAGCCTGACCTGTAGTTAGATAGTCAATCTTTTAAAAATTATCACAGTTAACTCATTTATTCAGTTTGAGTGAGTTTTGCTGTGCATACTGTTTACCAATGATACCTAAGTTTTAATCATAAAGTAGTACCTATTGTTTATGAGGCTTTTTATAATCTTTGTTTTAGTACATTAAATATAGATATATTATAAGAAATATTTTTTCAAGTGAGTAGTGCATAATGTTTATTTTGTGGATAATAAAATGCACTATTCGAATGTTTAGGAAATGTAGTAGGTTAGATGTGTTCATGATCTAGTAGGTAGATGCTTTATCTGTGAAATTGAGAATAAGGTGCTGAAAAAGCAAGGGTCTAACCTAAGTATGCGTAATGTGAATACATTATATAATTATATTTACTTGTAAAATGTGACTGGCCTAACCGCTTTGGATTACACACTTAAATATCAACCAAATAATGACAAATACCAATGTTTAAATGTTAGTTATTTTAATAGTCGTACATCAGCTACATAATCAATGTCCTCATAATAATTATTTTTACGTTATAATAATTATTAGCTGTTGAATTACACTGTTTATTTAAGGCAAACTTGACTTGCTTAGTTTGTAATGATATAAACTCTTTTAACTTGAGATGTTTCATCAATTTGCAAACGTTCTACTGCAGCTGGACATTTTAACTTGTTCAAAATGTACCTAAATTGGGAAATGTCAATATTAATTTAGAAACTTTCAACAATCTTTAATAACTTTCTGAATAAAAACAATTAGTATCACCTCCATTGAACTTAGCGAAAGTGATATTCTGCTTAACGTATCTAAACTTCTCAAGTAGGTACCTATATTTTTAATTCTCTACAGTAATTTCATAGTTATTTTATGTCTGAGATCACTGCCAAAATCACAGTGATCTTTATTATCGTACTATATTGTTGGTTTTTGATTGCTCCCACTGACAAGCCTGGTCAAGGTGACAGTGATCTTTATGTTCCTTGCGATACGGTTGCTTTTGGGTTGCAGCTGCCCAGGGTAAAATAACTGTGAAAAGACTATACTTTTCGTTTTTTTTATTATATCTTCTTTGTTTTTAATACTGTTATTATCAGACTTTGTATGTTACAGGCATCTTCAGAGTTAAAGGGCAAGATTCACAGACTATCTTTTACCTTTACTTCAAGTAAGCGTCTCATATGAATAATATTCGTTAATCAGTAGTATGTTCATATTCGTATTAAAAGCTTGCTTCCGCTCGCTTATACGAATAAAGTCCTACTAGAAAATGTATACGCTTCGATAATCTTTATTTTAACAAATTGGTTCGTACCAATTCTTATTTTTCTTTTTATGGTATATAAAACGTATACGTAAAACGTAAACGTACGTACGTACGTACGTAAACTAACGTACGTAACTTATACGTTAAACGTATATTTTCGTTGGGGAGCTGTGTCAATAGTATACGTAGATATACGTAATAAGGTTCGCGTTCGTATAAAATGTTTTCTTTACCTAGCTAAAGTAGGTACTAACAGTCTGTCAAACTTGCCCTTGTCCTTATAAATTGAATAGGATGTGTAGTTGTAAAAAGCCGGTAAAATGTGTTGTATTGGCACAAATAAATATATCAATATAAGTTTTTTAATATTGAAAAGCCAAAAAAGCCGTTCGTTTTCCTTGATTATGTAAATTATTGTTTTGTAATATTATCGTGGATCACACATGGTTGTTATGCCTAGTTGAGGGACTATTTATTTTTGTGAAAATGATGACTGATTTTCAGTCCTATCCCTAACCCTAATGCTTTAAAAATGTAAGAACCAAAGACTTTTATTGCAACCCTTCCGATACATAGTAATGTTTTGTGTTGTCTTTTTTATTTGACTGAAAAGTAAGGATGACATGACTAAGTATGAGAATGTGGTTTAGATTTTAGTTATATTTACATGTGCCATTTGTAAGTAAGGTGTAGCTAACGAAATTGAAAATCAATTAATTTAGAGATGCCGTGTATATAATATAAGGTATAAGAAAGCTACCTAGTAAATAATGATATATTAATTGGACAGACTTAGAAATTAGCTGTTTAAGAAAAAATATAAGATATTGTTCTTTAATTTTTGTTGTCTTTTCTCCTAAACCAATTAACTGACATCTGTTAGCTGTAGATAAGTGACATCATATTGATTTGTATTTCAGACCTATAGATTTTTTAACATTATATTATTGAATGTTCCTCTTCTTCGTTAGTCTAGTGGAGGCAAGCGCTACTGATGAGCAGAGGTCCTGGGTTCGGTTCCCAGGTCAGGTAAAGTGTTATTGGCAGGGCCGCCTTTCACCAATTGGAGACCGTAGGCATTTGAGAATAATGGGGCGCTGGTAGGATGCAAGAGCGAGCGTAGCGAGCTCGAAAATTTTAGTAGCCTGCGGTCCTGCCTGGGATAATTTAAGTTTTTTTTGACAGCCTCTAGCTTTGTAAGTTACAGGAAATGAACTTGGGGGCCCCTTGGATCGTGGGGCCCTGGGCACGTGCCCAGTGTGTCTAGTGGAAAAGATGGCTCTGGTTATAGGGGGTTTTTCCATCAGGAATTTATCAGTGGTGGTGGTGGGTGTAATATTAGGTACACCGTTTGCCTAACCCTTCGGGGATTGCATGCAAACGTTCAGTTATAATCAAAATTCATTTTTAACGGACTTCCAAAAGGAGGAGGTTATCAAGTCGATTAAATATTTTTTTTTTTGTGTGTATGTTCAGCGATATCTTCGCCAATTGTGAACCGATTTTGATGATTCTTTTTTTGTTTGGAAGAATATTATTCCGCGGTGGTCCCATTTTTTATTTGGTGAAGATCTGATGGTGATCTTCTGAGATATCAATGGAACTCTTCAATAATAGACAGCAAATCTGTCGTGATTGCTGCAATCGCTTGGATGTTTATTGTTTATACACAACACCATGACATAACATCACGCCTGTATGCTCTGAGGGGGTACGCAGATGCGTACAGTACACCTCCATTTCAACAGTTAGGTACCTATGTTAAGTTCCATTTCATTGGGGATAAGCCTATTACCATGACATGTATTGTAAACGGTTCAAAAATTTTTCACCAAAACTCCTTTGACAATTTTTAACCGACTTAAAAAAAGGAGGAGTTTCTATGTTCGACTGTATTTTTTTATGTACCTATGTTCACTGATTTCTCCGCCAATTGTAGACCGATTTTCATAATTCTTTTTTAATTCAAAAGCCCATACTCCTGAGGTAGTCCCATTGTCACCAACTCAGAATCTGACAATGGGATCCCAGGGAAATCGAGGGCAACCCTGAAATTTTATAGGCACATACAATGTTTTTCATATACTCTCCAACAAAATTCAGATATTTGTGCCTGGTAATCATCATCTCATGTTGCTGAGCTGATGATGGAAGGTATAAGTCAGAATCAGATGACGGAATCCCAGAAAAATTAAGGACAACCCTCAAATTTTATGGGCATTGTTTGTCAGTATACTTTCCATGTGGTCCTATAGTCATCATGTCAGGATCTAATGATGGGATCTTGGAGAAATCGAGGGGACTCTCCAAATTTTATATTATCGATATCTTCGACAATTGTGAACCGATTTCGTTGTTTTTTTTTAATTTGGATGAATATTATTCCGCGGTGGTCCCGTTTAAATTCGGTGAATCTGATCTTCGGAGTTATACAATGGAACTCTTCAATAGTAGACAGCAAATCTGTCGTGATTGCTGCAATCGCTTGGATATGTATTGTTTACACAATATCATAACATAACGTAGCGGCTGTGTGCTCTGATGGGATACGCAGATGCGTACAGTACACCCAGATTGCGACAGTTAGGTATATTAACTTCCATTTTATTGGGGATAAGCCTATAGGATTTTAATATTCTATACAAATATTTGCTATACATTTACACTAACAATGGAAAAATAAAAAATCTTTTTTGCAAAAAATAAAACCGACTTCAAAACACAGAAAAGTGAAATAAGTCGGTGACAAAAAAACTAAATCAAACAAACAAGTCACCGAGTTCAGAAGTTAAGTTATTTTTCACTTTTCTGTGTTTTTGAAGTCGGTTTTATTTTTTGCAAAAAAGATTTTTTTAAATTATTTGTTATGTTAAGTGAATTTATCAGTAGCAGCCACGGAGTCTGGAATGGTGCCCGGTTGATGCCAATAGGCTTGCCCCACTTTTATGTGGGACTAAAACATAATTGGTGAAATGTGGGTACTACTAGGTACTTACACCTACATATGCCTAAACCTTCGACTAAGGGCGTGATATGTTATGTTGAGTGTACCGTTTTACTAACTTAGTAATATGTTTTTCCCTTTGTGAAGTATTACAAAAGATTAAATCTCAATAAAAGCGTGCATTTGCTACAATAGGTATCTTTTTATTAATAATGTAAATTGAAATAATTTTTACAGGTACTTATTAGGTAAAGCTTAATAATATTAACACTTAGTTAAATAGTAAAACATAGCATAGTTAGATAATTAGTATCACAATAGAGAAAGTCAGAGTGTCGTGCGTAGATGCGTCACGACAGCTGCCAACGTCAGCAGCGCCCACGAGCAGTGGAGCCGAATGCCGTTGTCACCTGGAGAGCATAATCATCATAATGTGAGTGTAGGTACCCAAAATAATTAATAGAATTGCGTTGACGATTTTTCTTTAGACGGTTGTTTTAAGGACTATAGGTATGTATACCTTATGAAAAATCTTAATTTTACTGACAGACATCGCACAGATAAATTGTTGGGTGTAGAATTTCGAAAGTTTGGCAAGAGTTCCTCATACAACGAACGTTGGTAAAATGGAAACTACCACTAGAGGGACGGTTATTCAGAATACTTCCACACACGGTCAACATCCTCATTGGATATTCGGGAATGTGCTAGCACTATTAAGAGGATTTCTGAAATCGTATTTTTATACCTAAATAGAACTCCATTACAGAACGGCTTGATGCATGCTAGTATTGTCCCCGTGGATTATTGAGGCGGGTTACTTAATTTACAAACTTTTGAAAAATACAAGTCAACA
The DNA here is from genome assembly GCA_963082995.1 of Noctua comes. Taxonomy (NCBI): domain Eukaryota; kingdom Metazoa; phylum Arthropoda; class Insecta; order Lepidoptera; family Noctuidae; genus Noctua; species Noctua comes. The sequence continues at coordinate 7,512,238 of OY720277.1, forward strand.
CAAGCAAATCAATGTATCAATAACATACGGTGAGCAAATAGTTAACAATTCAGGCAAAAGGAGAAGACTAATTAATTAATTTTTAACTGACTGAAAAAGGTGCAAGTTATGTTTTTAGGTACAAGTGCTCAATAATTAAAAACAATTATTGTCATTTGACTTCGTAATTTAATAACTTTTTGCCAGCTGGCTTCTATTTTACCCACCGAAAGGGTTAAAAAAATGTGGTTAATAGTTTTTGTAAATAGTGGCTTGTTAACATATGGGTTTGTAACTTAATAATATAACACTGCAAACAAAACTATACGAACATTCATAGGCGTAAGCACAAGGCTAGCCGAGTTGAATCTTCTGATATTGTATAAATAATTTTGACATTTTAACTCTGTAGCTACATATCTTTGGACTTTACAAGATTTTTAGGTAGGTAATGAACCGTTCTTACAAGCAACTCGATTAACCGCGCTTGCACTTACAATAATAAGGTTTAGTTAGTAGGAATTCATATATCAGGCATATGGGCGTGGCCAGGATCCTCGGGGGGGATAAAATATGTCATTTTCAATTATATTACATACACGAAATAAATAAATGATAACTGATGTACTGAGTGGAGTGGATAAATGTAATAAAAATAAGAAAATATAATTACACATTATATTTATAGTGTTGATGTATTCTTAATAAGTCAAGATAGTATAATTGTTGATAAATACATTTTCAGTTAGTTTAAAAAATCATTTCTGATCAGTAGACTGACGTAAAGTGTAATCCTTGGTCTTGTGTACCTAGTTTGTCTATGACTTACTGGGGTTTTGCAAGGAGTCGTGCGTAGGATCCGGCTCGGTCTCGTCCTCGGGCGGCTCAGTGGAGGCGGGCGCGTCGCGGCCTGGCGTCGACCATCACCAACAACCAACGTTAGTACACAGACAACACACAGTGGCACACACTACTCTACGGCCAGCCACAGTACTAAATACGTCTTATTTATTAACAACAGATTGATCGCAGCACACTGCACATAATAATTATATTGCCACCTTGCATTTTCTGTAGGCGATTAGATTATAAATTGTAAGAAATATATTATACTGTTAAAAAATATCAATTAGTAGTCTGTTTCGAAAACAACGTTGAACTGATTTTAACGAATACTGTGAAAATATAAATTATTTAATTGGTTCGGAACTAAAGCTTGAAATATGTATATCCATCCCTGTACTCAAAGCGAAATGCTGTTACTCATCATGCTTTTGAATCCAATATCTAAGTAGTATGGATAATGGGTAAATGTGCAGTAATAATGAGAAGGTTTAGTTGATTGTGTAAATGAAAAATGCAAGTATGTAAGTTAAATTCTTTGCTTGAATAAACACAATAATGTGAAGACGTTCCAAAGCAACACATGTGTGCCATAAGCGATCAATTGATGCATTCAACTTGTAAAGATACCAGCTTCATTTTAAAATGACCATGTTATTAAACATAAATACTTAGGTACAGTCCTGAATTCATAAGTCACCTCTAAAATTCAATTAAATATCTTTTCGCTTCCTACGTCAACATCGGCCTAGCTTTTTCCCAACTAAATTGGGAATGGGGTCGACCTTCCAGTGTTACCGAATGCCTTACTACAAGTATTTTAGATGGAGCGACTGCCTGTCTGACTTACTTAACCCAGTTACCGGGTAATATGTTGCGCCTTGTAAGACTGGCTGCTAGGCTTTTAACTACTCCTAACGACTGAAGACCTGCAAATCACAGCCGAGCCCAACGGCTATTTGGTGCGATCAAACTGACTGAACCGGACTGACGGATTATGCATTGAAATATGTCGATTTTCCAGCACCTTAAAGGCCAGTGCACACCGGGAGGACATATATCCCCTTTGAGGCCTTGGGGTCGATCTCTACACGTTGGAGTCTGTCTCTTTTTACCACCAACTGCGTATGCATTTACGTTGGGTAAAAATAAAATGCTCTGCCCTGCCGTCCGCGGTGTACGCTGGCCTTAAAGTGCTTTCAGAAACACCGAGCCACCTACCCTCGCTTCTTACTTATTAAGTCTATAATATACCTGCAGGTACGTATTTCTTCACATCTACGTACGGAGGATGTTCTAATGAAAAGTACGTTAGCTCGCAGCGTATTTCACCTTCGTCGACATCTGCTATGCTAACGGTAGTGTTAACGAATATTTTATACAAGCCATTTTCACTTATGTCTTCTACAATCGATGTTGTGTTGATTGTTTCCCTGAAATATTAAGTTTTTATTTTAGTAGGTATCGTATTTATATCCAAAAGGATGTTTTCTATGATATTTTTACAATATTATTATGACTATTTTTTTCTGAACGAAAATAAAACAAATACGCATCGGACCTCTTACAGACAATAGTACTTTTGCAAACACAGCATTGATTTGATGGACAGTAAAAATAAGTTTAGAAACATAACATAACGTAATATAATGCCTGTAATCCCCGAAGGGTTAGGCAGAGGTGTACCAATAGTACACACATTTCGCCAGTTATGTTTAAGTTCCATGTAATAGAGGGCAAGCCTATTGCCATCAACTGAGCACAAATCCAAACACCGTGGCTGCTGCTGAGAAATTCCTAATGTAAAAATAAGTTTGTATTCTATAGTATAATGCTGTGGATGGATATGATAGACATTTATTTGCCATTATAATATTATTTTACTTCTAGTTTGTCAAACCTTATGTAGTTTAAAAATATATAATATATGACTACTGTGGCACCATACAAGTGAAAGTGAATAAAAAATCTGAAGATATACTTTCAAGTAGGAGGCAGCTGCATGTACAGGTTTGCTCGTATATCTTCAGAGGAGGCTCAATATTAAATAAAAATGTACCCTTGAAAGGAGATGGTCATATCTGGGAAGGGTGCGACGTCTTCAGCTGCACATTCTATTAACAACATATCCTCTTCATCCTCGGCCTCACTGTTTATTAACGTGTAATTTATTGCTGGACCGGTACCCATAGCTGAAGAATAAAATGAAGATTTCATAAGATTTTGATATTTAATCTCACAGAAGCGGTCTTTATTGTGTCAGATGCATGTACAGTCACAGTAAAAAATGTTTTTTGCCCTTAAGGTCTATTTTTGTTTGCTTCGTGCATGATGGAATTTGGCACAAAGCACGGAAGCACTGCGCAAGCAGGGTCTAGTGCCGGCAGTACTAATTAAATCTTTAGTGCCAAAAGTGAGTTGAGCGGACAACTTCTGCGACGGAACACCTTCATAGCCATCATGGAGAGAGAGTGTAAACATTGTCGCCGCTAGCAGCGGCCGTCGAGGCATCGCCGTGCTCTGTGGACTCTCCTTTACTGACTCAGTTTTGTCATAATCTCAATATAACAGAATGACACTCAGTTAAAAAAATATGAAACAAAGATTTTACATATTTAATTAAATTGCCAGTCCATTAAAAACGTCTTTTTGATTGATGTCAGCAAGATATTTGTTAAAGGTTTATGCTATTTTGTTCCTTGTTTTCAAGAGATTGAATATATGTAGTTTTAAAAAGTGCCCTGGCTTGATAAAGGCAAGAACTTGCTATCTGGCGAAAGTTTTCGCAACTCGACTGTACAATTCTACACACACACACAATGAATTCTATATGTCTTTGTGAGATAAAACATTACAAGGTATAAAAAGATCTTAGGAAACGTGCTTGTTGTAGGAACTGGTTGATACTTACAGAATACAATAAGCTTCTCGTGCTTTCTCAGTTCGATATCGTTATGTGTCACTTCACACCCGTAAGTTCCGGAATCCACAGGGTTTACATCTAGTAAGATGATGGAATCGTTACCCTTAATCTCTGAAAAGTAATGCAAGGTGTGCTTTAAAATATATTTCGAAGTACACGTTTGATTTAGTCGGTAGTGTGTTTTTGGGTTACGTGTGCCGGTTTTATTTTTGCGGAGAATAACCACCCACATTAACAATCAATTGAACAGGAACCAGCCTGTATTGCTTGTATAAATTGTATTTACCTATTTGGCTAGTATTGTTGTGATGGATGGCCTGTGCGTCATGGCCGCCGATGCGCTGGTACAACTGCATTGGTTCGTCGCCGTTGCCGGCCCCTGGCGTCCACCACCACTTCACATAGATCGCTTCCTCTGTCTCGTTACTTTCTAACTCGTACTGACATCGCAGTTCAGCATCTTTCCCGACTTCTATTGCTTTCGGCACCACAAATTCTTTTATCGATAATTGTCGACTACCTGTAATTTAAATTGGTTTAATAAACGTACAATGTTTACAAATTAACGGTTCAAGTTGAACCTATTTGAGTTTGAGTCATCGTGGTGAAAGGATTCAGCTAGACTCAGCGTTACCGAGTGCTAGCTGTCCAGGGTGCGCTGGACGCTTGGAATCCCAGTGCGATATTTTTACGCCGCTCGGGGAGGCTCCTTTCATGCAACCCTTTTCCACAGAAGACAGTGCGTCAGATGAAAGATGTGAATTGTGGAGGAACAGACATCCCACCCCTCGTCACTTCATCAATCCAGCAGAACATCTTCCTCCTGGACAGGAACTGCAGTGGCTAATCTGGAAATAAACTTAACCGTTTGCGGGCCCAGATTGGCCGCTGTAGAAATAATCTGGCCAAATGGGGTATCATCGATCCGCCACAAACACAATGCCAGAGTGGAGCCCCTCTGCAGGATATACACCACCTCCTTTCTCGCTCATCCTGCACCTTCCAGGATTTAAACGAAGCCAACGAAAGAGCTGTGCAGGTGGCTATATACTGGTTAGATATTATTTGAGTCCATCGACACGCAAAGAAGAAGAAGTTGAACTTATGATATTTAATTAGATCTAAGATCATTTGCACGTCTTTAGGTCTCTTAGATTCAAAGATATTAGCATTTCATTGAACATACCCTAGATCAGTTGATTAAAAAAACAAGATGGCTGCCATTCGCGGGGTGTGGTTAGGATTAGGAGTATTTATAAACGTGTATTTGTCGATAGAAATGAGTACATAATATGCCCTTAACTTAAAGTATCGGTAACCGGTATCCAAACACACTGTATATTTTTTTATCTGAGTCCTCCAATTCCATCCACGAATTCTTTTCTCACGCTACCTCGAACCACCCTGCGCGGTACGCATCTAGGTCGTCTCGCCAGTGTTTTCTGGGCACTATTCGTTTTAGAACGTAGCATGGTGTTTCGAACTCTCGTGTCTTTCGACCCCCAAAATACTGCTACTCCAGCCCCCGTAGCTAGTAAGATAATGCAAAGATAGTGCAAAGAAATCTGTCATTGTGTCGACACAATCTGTCATTTTGTCGATTCTTCCGTCAAAGAAATCCTTGTCTACGGCAGTCATGCTACGGGGGCAGGACGGGTCTTAGCTCCGCAGGTTAGGACGGGCAAGATGCACATATCGATGAGCTGCACTTTAGGGAGATCGGTACATCACCCTTAATTAGCATATTCATGGACCAATAGCTTTCTAGGCGTTTTCGACGCGGCGATCGATTTTCCTTTCTTTACAGTTTTTGAAAAACACTAACTGGCCCAAGTAGATACTTGTGCAAAATGAACATTAAACTGTGAGTTTTTAAGTAATTTTTCACACATTTTTAAAGTAATTTGAGAACGCAGGGGTTTTCACAAAAACCTATTTGTAAAAACCCCTGAAAAGTTGAAGAACTTTGACGGCCTAGAATATCATACTTTAATAATTTTCTCCTAGATCTGAGTACTCATTTTAGGGTTCCACAGTCAACAGTCAACCTAATAGGTTTTTTTAATTTCTGCACAGTTTGTTAGGTTAGACGAGGGCTATGCTTTAAGGGAACTATCATGAAAATGAACTACTTTTAGTAAGCATGGAAATGGAACCCAACTCTGGAATATAAAAAATAACGTAAATGTGTAAATGATTTTCGCGATTTTGAACTTGCAGCTAGTATTCAGTCAATCCTTATAATTAAACGTAATCGGTAACGTTTATCGTCACACTTGGCAGGCAGATCGTTGGGCGTAGTAAAATGTTATGGCGTTTGTGCGAAACTGCTCAGGCGAGGTTGTGCGTTAATGTGGTTTAAGGTGAAGTCCATGTTCACCAGTTCAGGTCTATGACTAATTTACGTTCAACAATAATTTAACAATAAATAACTTAGAAAGAAAATTTAGCAATTGTTTTGTCCAAGAATTTTGAATGTTTACCAAAAATATTTGCGTAACATAACCAACTATGTAACTAATTCAAAGTGCTAATATTATATTCACATATCGGTTCATATTTTGGCTACACAGCTCAGAGCGTCTGGTGTAGGTAATTGCTTTATTGTTGTGGCAAAGAGCTAAAGAATTGAAATAGACGGGCACTGGCAGGATCACTATCATTACGATAACGTGTATGTACCTACCTGCGGAACTACTAGGGTGGACAATAAATCTGCATTACCTAAGATTTATGATCACATACGAATCATACGATTGCTACGATGATTTTGATATTTATATTTTAATTTATGTACTATATTGCTCATCGCTGGAGTTTCTTTAGCAATATACCACCCACGCTACAATTTTGAAGTTAAAATAAAATTGTGTGTGGTGTCATTTGAAGATATGTGATTGTACTTTGTAGGTGTGTTCTATATGGTTTGACTAGCATGAGATATTTTAATGTAAACATAGCGGCATGCCGCTGCACTTAATTTAAGTGCGGATGAACTAACTTCCGCATACAATACCTTAATGAGGTCGATCCTCTATTATGTTTATAACTCCCAAAGTATTTGACTTTGCATCCATTTCTTTATGAATTTTCTATAAATAATTTGTTATAGGAAATTAGGTCATATGAATGAATAAGCGACTATCTTGGCTAACCTTGAGGCGGTCCGGGAATGTTAAAAATACCACCGCGACCAGAGCGCACGCGGTGTGCGTCGACGGGATTTGTATTATTCGATAAAATACCGACTAGCTGATCAATACAGCAACAACAATTGGCAAAGACACCTCTTTTATAGCAGGAGTCGTCACTGTATCTATCAAACATAATATTGTAAACAAACCCCAAAGGAAATAGAAATTACCCAAATATAAGTCGCGCAGCGCGTACTAAAGCAAATTGCATACAAAAGTTTGTCTTCCTGTGGTGTTATGATTGGATGAGTCATGTGAAATAGAACAGGGATTGAGCATCCTATTGAATGTATGTAGAATCTAAATGTCTGTACTCACAGAAATATTGCTGCAGCAGCTGTTTAGTGAAATTTACCTATCTGGCCTACAAACATATTCCTACTTAAAGCTAATCTAGATAAATAATTCGGTGCGAAGTGGCGTTTTCCGTACCTATAAAAAATCTTGCAAGACTATTTCATAAATCATCACGTAGGTTTATCTTCGTTTCTTAGACAAAATTATTATCTGACACAATACCAATAAATTCTTGCTAGCACACCAAAGGACAAAAATAAGTTATTTATAGCGGAAATGTTTTAACATACGTACAACAGCGTCAAAGTAAATTCAATGTAACTAAAGAAAATTGTGAAGATCACCCGATGTAATCACCCAATTTAAATTTTGAAAATTTAACGGAGGGTGATTTTTTCATAATGGAAAACATTTCACATGGAATTATCAGGTCAGCGCACTAGCACGAGATGACCGATGCGAGTAGCGTAAGGCGCTCACCTGCCACCAGGCACAGCAGCAGGGCGCATGCGCGCAGCGCGGCGCTGGAGACGGGCATGGCGTGTGGCGCGCGCGGGACGAGCGAGCGACTGCCGCCGCACACGATGCCGCCCGCCCTTCGGACTATCAATTGGCCTTGAGGCAGCGCGAGGTAACCACTAAATTGTACCCAATGATACTTGTAGCTCGATGTGAAGAAGCATAGAGAAGATCATTGTTGTGTCATCGTGAGCAAGATCTAGTACGAGTCACGTCATGTCTCAATGTGCTCTCAATAAGCGAATTCCTTAGTTTATTTGTTTATCTAGATAACTAAATATGAATCTGATGTATTGCAAACTCCAACTAAGATAGAAAGCTTAATATTAGCCGATGTGTGCCTAATTTTAAGTGTTGTAGTGTATTTTAGACCAAGGCAGCAAATCAAATCAATTTAACAATACTTAGATCATTATTTATGTACCAAGACTTGCTTCAGCATACATCACGCCATTACAGGCACAAAGACGTCCAATTTCAAAGCCGGAGCATTAGAAATAATCATTCAGTAGATTCTTAACGATCAGAGGGACAAACATGTTGGTTTGTGAATGTTGTGATTGTGAGTATGTCAGTATAGATGTACGTGCCTAGGTAATAGGTATAAGGTACTATAATAGTATAAGTATAGGTAACTAGTAAGCAATGCACATAATGAAATAATAGTTACTGTGTTTAGTTGATGATTTATCTATAACTGTAGTAAACATTAAAAAATGTTCAATATAAATAAAAATATATTTGTTCATAATTTACACATTTATACATAATAGACTGTATTAAAATTAATAACACTAATATATTGCCTCTACGGTAAACGGAGAAACGTCACTATGAGCAAGAATAACATCGCTGTTTCTTTTATAAAACGTCTCCATAATGTTATTGGTGTTCCAACTTCCCCTGGAAGTAGAACATAACTACATCGCAATTTCAGTCGTTACTGGGCTGTCTGAATCTGGTAGGTGTTTTGCGGAATGACCAAAGCTTTGTTTCTTTAGACGGAGTTCGTCAACCCCCTATTTTCAGTTTTAACTAATAAAAATGACTGTTACGTGTAAAACGGTGATGACGAACATGGCAAATTTATGTCTATCTATTTAAAGTGAAAGCGCTAGGGTAACCCGCTTATTGATGACTATAACGATTATAAATACACATTTGTTGCGGTTGCAAATTAATCGATCATCAATCTACAACCTGATGACCTGCAAAAGCAAAACACGTAAGAAAATTTGAATTTCGCGGGCTAGCCTGGCGCTTTTATCTTATGTATAAACATGATATGAGGTGCCAGTCTTCTAGAGGTTAAAGTGTGAGAGTAGTCTGTCGCTGAAAGTGATGTGTTTGAAGAGCGAGGGGTGCGAGTTGGCGCGCGGCGGCGGGCGCGAGGCCAGCGCGATGGCCACGGTGTCGCGAAGGCGCGCGCGCGGCACGTCGCCGCGCAGCCACAGCAGGCGCAGCAGCTGCTCCTCCGACATGTCGGGGCACTTCGCCACCACGCTGTGCAGGTCCAGAGACAGCATTTCGATGTCCTGGCACCGCAGTACCTGTACACAATGCTTGTTTTGTAGTAAAGCTCAAATCACACTTTTTCATTACATTTTTGACTATCTAAGACGTACGTGATGATGACTTTGTAATGGAGGAACACTGACTTTCAAGTCTACTTCTTTTTCTTGTGGTTAGTGCCTAATCTGTTGTCAGAGTTTTTATGCCGCCCATGGGCCTCCGACTTGGCTTTACATGCCGTCCAGAAATGTCTCTAGGACATGCTGGTTTGATTTCCAAGTAAAAGGTATAAATCTAGTTTAGGAACCAGGGACCTACGTGTGGGACGATATTTCTGGATGTTGTATATTAATATAAAAGTCTGTAACAGTGTTGTCACTGTTTTGAAATAAACAGTTTATTCAATTACTATTATTTACCGTGCTAGCTACGACTGACCGTAGTGCTACAACGTGCAAACATGCAGCGTTAAGTGTAAAAAATCTAAACGCAAATAACATGAGAAACAGTCAAACTATTCTTACATTGAACACGTCATACGTATCTATGATCTAAATAGAACATGAGTTTACTCCGGGTTATAGACATCCACAAAATCTTTCTTCATGGTTGGTGGAAAAATAAAACAAGTGTGTATGTTTAAGTAAGCACAATTAATGTGCTGAGAGTCTTCAACTCACGAAATCTAATATAAGATTATAGGTAAATTTAAGGAGGGGCTCGTGCCTAAGTGCAATGGTTACAGGCGCAAAGTTCTATCAAAGCTATGCTTTCCAAGATCGGACCATGGATGGGAGGCCTCGGAAAGCACGTTGAGCCGTTGGTCCCGTCTGACATTAGAAGGCCTTTGTAATGCACGCATTTTTTCTTGAGCAGTAGGTCTTATACATAATTTTGACAGCAACTGGATAGTTTTCGTAGTTAAATAAAAGATTCGTCAGTAGGGTTTGAAAAACTCACGCATGGATTGTAATAATATGAAAGACTCACCTCTGCTAGCATACTGATGACTTCGAAGGGAAAGTCCACGTTGACGCCCTCCGCCGCTATCTTCCTGAAGAACGACCTTATTTGATTTGCCTCCTTCACTATTTTAGTAGCAGCTTGCTGAGCTTCCTCTACATTTTTAAAGGCCACTTTCTTGGACAGCATCGCCGTAATATACTTTTTGTATACCAAGTTTTGAGCTTCGTTTATGACATACTCAAAGTTTTTATCTCTCAAATGATTGTAGTCTTGGAAATAGTCGTCGAGTGTGATGCAAATAGTGTCAACTGGAATGGTGGAGGGTAGCCATTTTGCGGTAAATAAGTCGTCGAAGTGAACTTCCAGGTCTAAGAACGCTTCCTCAAGAAGAAACCTTGCGGCTTCATCTCTTAAGCTCTAAAACAGAAATAATTACGTCGTAAAGTATATTTTAGCTGCTCACATGCACACGAATGAAAGATATTGAGTTTTAGAAAGATTTTAGTACAAACATTGTCGGATATTGACATTATTTCACGGTTATAAGCTATGAGGATAAACGAGGGTAAAATCACCCGGGAAACGTGGGAAGAAGCGAATCATTATAACGATAAACAATCCTACGGGATATTGAGTCTAAAGTTAACAAACGGAACTAAATATTGTCAACCTAGGAAGTGGAAAGTAATGCCGCAAACGATCGAATTAATTGTAACAACCTCGACACTATGGAGCAACTGTGAATTTCTTAACCGCCACTGCTGTTTAGTATATAAAATCATTGTCACCGATGGATCGATATCATTCAGCAGCAACAAGTCCAATCAATCATGAGGTGTATCCTTCTGGTGGCATTTGGCCTTTTGGCCATCGCCGCCCTCAGCTCGGCCAGGGAGATCCGCGAGAAGAGGGATGCTGACCTGGAGACCGCCGCATCAGGCCACCACTGGGACAAGGGTGGCGGCCACGAGGACCACGGACACCACCACCATGACCACGGCGGACACGACCACAAGGGACACAAAGGACACCACGAGCATCACCATGGCAAGCACGGACACCACCACCACGAGGGACATAAGGGCCACCACGGAGAGCACGGAGGGCACAAGAAGCACCACCACCACGACGACGGCTACCACCATCACGAACACCACGGCGAGAAGGGCGACCACGGCCATGGCCATGACGAGCACGGCCACTGGCACAAGGGACACGACACCAAGGGACATCATGGCGTCGAGAAACACGATGAGTTCAAGAAGGACAAGCACTTCCATGACCATCACGGCGAGAAAGGTTTCCATGAGCACCACGGCGGGCACCATCACGAAGGCGGCCACAAGAAGGGAGGCCACTTCCACAAGGGACACAAGCACGGCGGCCATCACGAACACCACCACGGCAAGAAGGGACATCATGAGCACGGCGGCCACCACCACCACCACAAGGGTCACCACGGCGAAGGCGGCCACCACGAGCACCACCACCATCACCACGACCACGACCATAAGGGAGGCCATGAGGGTCACAAGCACTGGGGACACAAGAAAGGTCACTAAGCGGTTGCTGAATGTAACTGAACCGTTATTTGTTAATATGTTGCTTACGACTGTTTTTGTTATGTTCTTACGCCAAAGAATAAAATTTTGTACAAACTGAATTCTTAGACTTGATTTAAAACAAAACTAACTGTGCTACATGGTTTCGCTTGCATGGAGATTCACTACTCACAGGAATAGTGTACCTTTTTAACAGTGAAATAATTTATTTTTTGTAATCTGCAAAAAGGTTCACCGGTGAACAAATATGTAGGTATGTCATCAAGATCAAGATTTTTCCTTCCAATTTCAAGCAAGCAGTTCGTGGACACGGTTGCTTCTATCTAGCAGTACGAAAGATATGCAAAATAACAGAATGTGTACAATATTTGTCGAAAGTGCAATAAGTACTTGCTTCAGGATCTATTGTTCCATTATCTTGCCAACGCGATTTTTTTTTTTTGCCGTTGACCGCGGAACGGCGCTTGACCTTGTACCGATGAGAGTTATTTACACATCGTGATCTCACTGACCGTAGCGAACGTTGAACTGTCACGATTGGCCCTGAATTTCAACGAAAGTATCTGATGTTCAATTTGTTGATATGATTCAGGTGGCAGGTAGGTTCATGGTCTTCTCTTTTTTCTTCGAATCGATGGTAAATACATCATTATATTTAAATAAGTTGGGCCCAATCGGTGGCCACCCCGATCGCGGCATCAGTTGCGGTTTTTAGAGTCTCAGAAGACAGAAGTACAGGTCTTTTGAAGGTCTGGTCAGGCATTGGCATAGGGTATCGGTGTCTATAATTCTCCATTTCGATAGACTACGCTTGCAGCGGCCTACTTGGATCCGCAGTCAATTGTATTTGTAATAATTATCGTTTCTTTACTTGTCTGTTATGGCAAACAAATATGACGTACCGTTTGAGATTTAGATTTCAGGAATTTGTGGTAGTTTTCGATGGAAATCATACTTTACGCGTACGGAACACATTCACAGTTACTCTAAAGTGTGCGATTGAATGAAAAACTCGTATTTAGTATACAGAGAAATTCACTAAATGAAAAGAACGAGTTACCTGGAAGGTATTGAGCATCCTGTCAAACTTGGCCTCGGCCGGCGGGTCGTGGCGCGCGGGCGGCCAGTGGCGCGCCTGCGTCTGCTGCGCCAGCCGCACCATCTGCTCGCTGTTGTTCACGATGGTGATCATGTGGTGCGTGAAGTACGCCACGCGAGAACGGTCCGCGAAGTGAGCGTTCTGTTTATTAAATATGTTTTTATTTATTTATTTTTATAAATCTTAATTGGGACAAAATAGCAGAATCATCAATTACGGCCCGGCCACATGTAGGCCAAAACACATTGAAATTCCGAGCATAGTCCTCTCCATTGCCCTTTGGGTGACTTTAAGCCTTCTGATGAGGCACATTGTGAGCGACCACGTTTCGGTTCCGTATGTAATCACTGGCAACACACACTGGTCATAGACTTTCGTCTTGAGACACTCGTTAGACACGATACCGCATCGGGATGCGACGTCGTAACGTGTATGTGTTTTAGACCTTACGACGACCGTCACTAATTCTATGAACCAACGGCAACTGTGAGATTGTCGTGACCGTTGACGACGCAACGTTGTATCGTTGACATTTGGTTGGGCGCTTATTCAGCTTGTAACAATATTTTTTGTTGCACACTTATTTCGAACTCACCTTAAATTGTATAACACCATCTCTGTACATATTCCCATAGCGTGTAACTTGATCAATACTAAGTAGCAACGCTTTAAACGTTATATCTTTGCTTATAGTTTCAGTAACCTGTAAAAACATAAATCAGTCACATATAAAAAAAACATAACTATGGAAAGTTATTCAATAAGGCCGCTTACGAAACGGTCGCGGTGTCGGTTGACTAGCAGCAAGTTAAAGGTTATGTTGATAGTACCATTATTTTTTTCGTAATCGCCAAAGGAAAAAAAATATGAACTATTATTTGAAAACTTCCAATGGTCGTTAAATTCACACTGCGATGTGTGCACTTGGAAAAGTGAAGAAGAAATTGGTTTAAATATTTTAGTATGGAGCCTGAGCTGCGTAACAGTCCTTCATTTTATTTTCAAAATTGCAGCCACGCGAAAACCTGTTTTAATCAATAAAATAAGCTATTGATATAAACAGGTAGTATATCTATATATATAAAATGGTAAACTGACTGACTGACTGACTGACTGGGTGATATATCAACACACAGCCCAAACCGCTGGTCCTAGAGACATGAAACTTGGAGGGTGTGTTCTTTGTGAAGAGTAAGTATCCACTAAGAAAGGATTTTTGGGAATTCAATCCCGAAGGGGGTAAATTAGGGGATGGAAGTTTATATGAAAGTCCGTCAGTTTTGAAGTTAGGATCTTCAAGTTTTGTGTTTAGGCTGGCAATTGAAAATTAATTTATACGTGTCTCAGCGTTTTTGATAATTCTACCCCCGAAGGGTTAAAAATGGAGATGAAGGTAAGTAATCGGATATTATTCGACATCCACGCGGGCGAAGCCGCGGGCAAATGCTAGTTTATAATAAGAGTAGAAGCAATGGGCGCTAGAAAAGAGGTGACGGAGTGTATGGAAAAAATGGTATGCCTGCAAGTTCTGGTCGATCATCTGGAAGATAATAACGGGCGCGTGCGTGTGGTAGGCGTTGGAGTGCGGCTCCACGTCGGGTGCGCGCTGTCCCGCCCACTCCGCGCGCTCTGACTCCAGAGTCTTCTCCATCCATTCCATGTAGTTCGATTCCATTTTCTACAAACATTAATATGATATTTAAAATAAAGGAAATTGCAGGTGATCGATAACTGGTCCAAAGACACATAAGATAGAAATTGGAGCAAACGGGTCCTTTGGTTTATTCATGCCAAACCCCGCTTGGCTTTGATATTACAAACATATATGTATATAGTTGCTTCTGTATTTATTTCTGTACCCACTGTGTTCGTGTTTTTAACTACATATAAGTTACAGCTATTCTTTTCGTTCATCTAAAAACTCACCTGCAAGTATTCATCCTGTATTTTTTGCATTGTTTCCTTACTGAGCAAAGGTGACAAAGTCGATACGTCAATAGTTAACTCTGAACTGCCCATCAATTCTTGTCCTGGATAGGTATTTAAAATCCAGGATAAAAGGGTTACGTATTCATTGCCTTCTATGCCATTAGTTACTACATCTTGGAGCTGTAACAATGTTTCAGTATAATTATTTGATAAAATATGTTCTTTTTAATTTAGAAACAAGCATATCAGATAATATATAAATCAAAGTCGGGCTAGGCACACCAGTTATAACTAAAGAACGGCTGGACCGACTTTAATGATCTCTGCTTTTTTGGAACCGTCTCCGTCCGGAATAGCAGAATAACTATTAAAATATCTTTTTTTTTTTAAATACCTAATATGTGTTTTAAAAGAAATTATGTTTGGGATCTTCCGCAATTGACAGCTCACGTCACACACGTATTAAATACCTACCTATTGGCTATAAGTTGTGGGTATGTAGGTAAGTAGGTAGGGTATGTAGGTAGGTAGGGTATGTAGGTAGGCAGGGTAGGTAGGGTAAGTAAAAAGTATAAGGAAAAGATGAATTGTAACGCATAGCCTGTAAAATACAAATTGAGGTCTTTGAACATTACTTAATCGTAATAAAATACTTTTTTATTGAATTTTACAAGAATTTATACCCTGGTCGAACCGAACAGCTCAAAAAATAACAAAGATTTAAATAACAAAACTTACACTTGCAGATAAACAAATATGGTACATATTGACATATTTGTTCACTATATCATAGTGGGGTGGGAAGCAGGGAACGCATAATGTTTTGACGACTCTCAAGTCCTCAAGTATGAGTTGTCTGGTGAGCTCTAAGTATCGAACCAGCCAAAGTTTATTGTCCTCTCGCTCGTCGACGCGCGTGCCTTCTATACGCTGAGCGACAGCACATTCTAGAACTTCAAAAGCTTTGGCTCGCCAATTTTTAGGGCGGCCAGGCGGCATAAAACCGGTTTGGCTTTGTTGCTGTAGATAGAAAAACAACTGTTAAATAAATTAATTAATCAGTCTGAAAAATGTTTTATTTTTAAAGTAATGTATGTACGTAACCTGTAAAGCCATTTGATCTCTTTTCTCTTCCCTCTCTATAATCCTCAGTGCAGTAACAATAACAGTAGGCTCTTTACGAACAGTATTCAAAGTTCGTGCTAAAATCAGTTTTATCTGTTTTTCAAGCAAATTGGACACCATTTCAACATCTTCGAAATATGCCTTAAGCATAATTTTATCATGAGATGATTGATTTGGCAACCTATGCAGCTCATATAGTAAGTCATCTCTGGAGTTCTCCAAATCATTAAGACACTGAAAGTGTAAACAAATGTGCATATTAGAAGAAGACGTAAGCAAAGGGATTTTATTTTTACATACTTAACAGCATGTCTGTAAGACCGAGGAGTAAATAATATACCCACAAGTTATAAGTTTCTAATAGTACACCCACATTTCGCCAGTTATGTTTAAGTGCTACTGAGAAATTCCCAATAACACTTTGCCCGACCCCGGAATCGAACCAGAGACCACATGCTCAGCAGTCATGCTTGCGAACACTAGACCAATGAGGCAGTCATTTTTATTTTAGTGGTTTTTATGACAAAATATAAATGTAGGTCTCAAATAACATCTACACACTTACTTGGTGGGCATGCAGAAGCTTGCCTTCCCCTATCCATTGTTTAGTTTTGGTCACACTTTCAGGCACTGTAAAAATGTGTTTCAGACTGTCCATAGCTGTTACATACTGTGAGTGACGCGAGTCTTCCTCTCTGACTGCCTGGAGTGATGCCACCAGTGGTGGCACACTTTTCAATAACTCCTCCAATTCATCCATTCTGAATAATTAATTAAGTTTATTTACCATCCCTTTGCCTTTACAATGTGTGTTTTTCTGACAGTTTATGATAATAAAGTTAAAAAAAGGTTTGTTGGTCATCATATTTGATAAGTAAGATTGGTCAATACAAACAGTCTCAGGCTAGTATGATCATGTTTAACAGGAGATAGTAAATTAATAGCAGGTGGTATTCTGTAGTTCTTTCTGCAGTGTGCATGGGAAAAAGGTGTGAGTTTATACATGTTATAAAATAATACTTACTTGAGGCTAACCTGTTGCACATCCTCCAAACACTCCTGCAACTGTTTCAGTCCAACACTCACTCCATCTAGTTTGCCCTGCACAGCTGATTTCAGTTGAGCCTCAATAGATGCTTTCTTGTGAGTGATTCTTTTTTTATAATGTTCCACCTAGAATTGACAGCACAAATCAAATTAATACTATAGAATAATGAATAGGTAAAACAAAACATTTCAGTTTGGCTAATGTGCCAAATTATTACATCTTCTAATAAGAAGCCAATTGAGCTTGGTTAAGAAATAATCTATTACGAATATATTTGTTTTTTTTTCTAGCCTGTAGGTACTGTCCCACTGATGAAAGAGAGGTGGCTAGAAAGTGCGCGAGACGATTTGGACGCGTGCTGCGAGAGCTGGCCCGTGGAGGCGCGGGAAAAGAGCACATGGAAGGAATTGGGGAAGGCCTTTGCACAGCAGTGGGACAGTACAGGCTATATAAACTTTAAAGAAGTTTTTTTCCCCGTTCGTTCAAGCAACGCCCACAAAATTTACATTTAGAGAAATGTCTACTTAATTGATGGTTTTTGGTCAAAGCTTACTTAAATACCTTTAAACGATATAAAAGAGAGTGAATTATTGTTAATAGTAATAAACTGAATGTCTCTACTTACTTTTTCAAGTTGTCCTGGTCTCTGCATCATATTCATTACCATCTTTTCGGCTGCAGCTTTCGCTTCATCTTCTATTTCGTCCATGGTACTCATTTTCCTTTCAAAATCAATTCACCGTTTTTAGCAAGATTTAGGCGACCGTTAATTAAAAAGTACTTCGAATTACTAAATTGGATAACAGATGATAATTTCGAGACAAAATTAGCAAAACCCTTACAAAATAAACTAGAGTCTAGACAAAACTTTGACAACAATCAATGACATAAGATAATGACAGCATTGACAGTAGCGAGTTCGCGACATAAAGCAGTTCGTTCTGAAAAAAATGAGAAAAGGTTAAATAGCCAGGATTTGTGGTGGTTGTTGGCAATAGGTTCGCCCACTATTACATGGGACTTAGACATAACTGGTGAAATGTGGATGTACTTGTTAGATACACCTCTCTGGCCACTGCCTAACCCTTCGGGGATTACAAGGCGTGAATGTTATGTTTGTTAGGTCATAACACAACACACATATTATGTCGATAGGACTGGTTAGCATCGTCTCAACTCGAGCCGTTTAGCAGTCTTATTATAAAATTTTATTATGGCCTCACCTTTGCGATAAGCTAGTGAATGGCATGCGGTTGGAGAGCTGTTTGTATGTTCTTCCCGAACACAAGCGTCGTCGCCGACATGGCGCCACGCCATCCAGCGCAACTGATGGTCGCCTAGTAGTGTTAGGTTATCGTTGAATTTAGCTCGATTTAAAATTGATACTTGACTGTCTGTTATGAATGCTGCGTTGACTCTAAATAAACATTCGTAGGATCCTTGATCATTCGACATTCAATCTAGCGATAGTTAAAAAGCTAGATCCGAACGGATTTTTTCCTTCGAAGCGGAAAAGATCCGTTTCCATCCATTATCCAGAGAATTTTGCGTTTTCTGTGGATTTTTTTAAATCTTGGCTGGCTTGCTGGCCTGTCACGCCGTGTCACATCATCACACATGTCAAACAAAACGGCTGTCAGTTACAGAATGTGTGGCCCACTCGGCTGTCAATTCAATGTTATTGAACAAGAAATTCGTACAATTTTACTGTGTTTATCTATTTGCCGATGATACTATCTGTTAACCTGCAAGATGTGGGAAATAGTTATATTATTAATATTGTCGGCGGTAGCTTACTTCATAACAGATGAATTAATACCCAACCTTACAGATTTGTTTGTTAAAGCCGGTCTATTTGGAATAGATCTATGTAAAACCAATAAGAAAAAAATGTGAGTAAATGAAACATATTTTAATGATTTTCAACTAAGTATGGTACTGGTTTCTTTGTGAGTTGTTGTCAGCACTACTGCTGCTGTATCATTGAGGGAAATTAATCTTAAAGTGTTACTCTATTTCTTAAATCTCCATAACATTATTTTCAGCCCAGAAGCAATAGGTGTTGTATCTGGATGTGTCTTCTTAATAACAAGTTTTATATTTATACCAATTGTTTTTGGTAATGGCTTGATGGATACACAGCAATTCCCTCACAATGAGGTAAGATATATATTTTTTTTATCAATTCATGCCAGTAAAAATGGCCAGGGTATCAGTGTCACCAAATGGTTGATTCGAGGACCAATATGAAATTATATAAATCTGGTTCATTTAGTTTGCAGAACTATTGGCAGGATTGTTATCCATCTGTTGTATGCTCCTTCTTGGCTTTGCTGACGATGTTTTGGACTTGAGATGGAGATATAAACTGTTACTGCCCACGGTGGCTTCATTACCCCTGCTTGTGGTTTACTATGTGAACTTCAACTCCACTACTTTTGTAGTTCCTATTCCTCTGAGGCAGTGGTTGGGAGTTTCTATCAACATTGGTATGTATTGTTTATTAGAGATTTTGCTAAATTTAGTCTACCCTTTATGAAAACTTTTCATTCTGTTCTAGGGGTACTTTACTACATCTACATGGGAATGTTAGCGGTATTCTGCACAAATGCTATTAACATATTGGCTGGCATCAATGGACTTGAAGTTGGACAATCGGTCATCATAGCCTTTTCAATAGTTATTTTTGACATCATTGAATTGAGAGGAGACCAGTATAAAGCCCACACTTTGTCTTTACATATTATGATACCTTATCTTGCTACTACACTGGCTTTGTTGAAACATAATTGGTAAGCTATTGCAGCAATAATTTATCTTTATTTCCTGTCATCATCATATTCAGCCTTCTGTTTATGCTGGCATGCCCTTGCATTATTAATAAGGCACTTCAGGAAAAGAGTTTTCAATGTTTAAATTGCAGTATACATATAATATTCAAGATTTCCCGAAGGGCACTTTCAACAATGAAAAAAGAAAAGTCCTCTGTGTTAAATACACTTGATGAGTCACCTTCAAATTATACTCTAGTAATTATAAGTAAATAAGCGTTAATTATGACCATGACTAAAATGTTTCTTTTCTATTTTTCAGGTTTCCTTCAAAGGTCTTTGTAGGGGACACATTTTGTTATGTTTCTGGAATGACGTTTGCAGTTGTAGCCATATTGAGTCATTTCAGTAAAACTGTTTTACTATTTTTCTTGCCACAAATCATCAACTTTTTGTATTCAGTGCCTCAACTATTCCATATAATTCCTTGCCCAAGACATCGCCTACCAAAGTATAGTGAAGAGACAGATTTACTTCATGCAAGCAGAACAATAATAGCAAAAAAAGAAATGACTGCCTTAAGCAAATTGATAATTCGTGTGTTAACCATCTTACATTTAATTGATAAAAGTGAAGATAAGGAAAGTATAACTATAAATAATATGACATTAATTAATTTATTTTTAATTAAGTTAGGACCAATACCTGAAGTTCAGCTAACCACAAAGCTTATGGGTTTTCAAATTATATGCACTTGTATAGCTTTTGTAATAAGATATCCTTTAGCATCATACTTCTATGATAGTTAAAATTAGTGATCAATTAGGTAAGGTATATTATTTTGTAAAGTTATTTATGTGACCATATCAGCTTTTTTAAGGTTTTACTAATTTAGAAGGTTAGCCAAAGATGAAAATGTGATAAAAAAAAAAACTAAATTGGCACAAACAAGGTGTAATGTAACTGTTGGGCAAAGTAATCTTGTGTTTTACCATAAGGAATTTCTAAATTGTATCCCAGAATCTGAATTTGTGCCATTAGGATGGCAATAGGCTCGCCTCCTATTACATGGTGGCGAAATGTGGGAGTATTTAATATATTCTGCCTCTACCTTACCCTTTGGGGAAAATGGGTTTAATGTTATGTTAAGTAACACTGTAATTCAAATATTGCTCTTGTTTCTATTATTGGTCCATAAATTATCGTAAATAAAATTCCATTGAAACCGTAATTGTTGTTAATATTTTTTATGATTGTTACATACAATAAAAAAGTATTTATAAAACAAGTTCTTTATTTTCGATAAAATCAACATAAATTACTATAAATAGGTAGGAAGTACATTCATCACAAAAACAATTTACTACATTTAAAAACTGTTGTATATCCTGTTTAAATTGTTTACGTGTGATTTGTGACAAGGTGGTAATGCAGAACGTTATCAAATAAAAATTACAATCGGTTAAGAGATCTAAATATAATAGAACACGATACTCAATTGATATTTCTTCAATGTACAGACGCCAGCACATCAAGCTACTCGAAACTGTCAAATTTTCCCAATCAACCTTGAACCTAATGCTTTAGTGATGAAGTTGAAAATCTATTATAGAAATTTGACAGATTGTAGTAGCTTGAAGTGCATGCGTTTATACCTACAATTTTACAGTCAGCACTAAAAGCGGATGTTTGTTGTACAGAATTTATTTTTATCTGGGGAATCTTATTATCACCTGTCCGCTATCTCTAAACATGTGGCACTAAAGTTAACAAAGGTGTTTCATTCTGAACTGCTGTAGGCTAGCCTAAACTTTGCTGACTCAAACATAATGAAACCTGTTGGCATAATTGCATAACTGCTGTGATTCTGTGATAGCTGCGACGTGTTGTGGGTTGGAGATTCGCCGTCAATGAGTAATAGGTACGGGGTAAATCGAGACCAAACTTTGAAAGAGATTTTAATACTGAATTCATATGATATGTTACCAACAGATACTCTATTTTATTGACTTAATAATACGTTATTATTTAGAGACCTTGTTGGCAACATAGCATATTAATACAACGTTAAAACCCCTTTTAAAAGTTTTGCCTCGATTCACCCCGTTTTACGGTATGGACAGCAACATATAAATCGTAATTATTTAATAAATTGCCACAAAAATATTTGATAAGGTGTTTTCCGCATTTTCTGTGATGGATGAGTTTAAATCATATATTGTTTTATAATTTGTGTGTCAATTAACAATGACCATTAAAAAAAACTCATTATAAGTTGATAACAGACTGTTTTGTTGATTAGCATACTTTAGGGTTGAATTTCACTTAGCAGCACGGAATCGCACTTTTCCATACTGCTGCTAAGTGAGACGCAACCTTTAAGCGCAGACCACACCGCCAGGTAGCGACAGCGAGCGAGCCGGGCGAGCCTCTTTTCATACTTCGTTTCGGCTCCTTCGGTAGTTCGCGGTGTGAGTGAACCAAAGTATGAAAACGAGGTGAAACGATGCCTCGCCCGGGTCGCTCGCTAGCTAGCAGTGTGACCTGCCCTTTACTCGTTCGCTCTTTTTGGAAATATCGATGGTTTATATGACTAGTTACTTTTAAAATAGTATGGGTAACAAATTATCTATTAATTCCAAATGTTTCAGGTGCATCTAAATCTTTGGAATAAACCATTTATGGGGTTTGGGTCGTATGCTATAACGATGGCGCTACGATCCATTTAACTCATCATATCCATAGGTATTAGTAGATGAAAAAGGTGTAAGTACAGAACTTGGAATCCGTCTTAAGATTTTTATAGGTTTGCGTATTGCGTAGAATACCTATAACGGTCACAAAGCCGGGTGAAAGGTGGTGGGGAGTAAGGACATCCCTGTATGGGATTATGAGCGGAAAGTAAAGCGTAAATGTGTCGTGTTTATATACTTTAGGTAAAGCCATGGAGTATGTGAATGTATGAATCATTTGGTTATTCTAGTCTAAACTAATATTATAAAGAGGTAAAATTTGTTTGTGTAGAGGTAATCTCCGGAACGAATGATCCAATTCTAAATATTCTTTTACTGGCAGAAAGCTACAGTACCAGTGGGTGTTGTAGGCTATAAATTATATTTATATCATGCATATTAGCCGAGCTATCACAATTTTTAGTAGTCGCGGGCGAAGTGCTTAGTGTTATGTATAGGTACTTGGGATGGGATGTCCTGTTTTCGCATTATAGAGGAGAAATATAAGTACATATTTGTATCATTTAAACTTATTAAACAGTTTATTTACATAATACACATACATCAGTTTCATTAATCAATATTATACTAGTTATTACAATGAAATTCATCTCTGACCTTTACAAGTTGGTTTTATATCCAAGTTAAGTCATTGTATTGTATACTACATTTAGAACAATAAATACATAGGTAGCTAGTGTTTAAAAGAATAAGTATTTTTTTTATAAAAATGGCTACAGAATATTTTCTCTATACCTTATATGCATACCTTAGTTTAACCAAATATCATACAATATATTGTCCTCTGCATCATTTTCGTTTATCACCCGTAGTGTTTTGAGGGTTTGCAAGTAAAAAGTCAATTCTGAGGTGACTACACCATGCTGAGGACTACCATTTGCTACTATGTTCATCTTTACTAATTGTTCTCTGAGTTTATCTTTGAAGTTATCATGTACTCTTTTATAAACAGTCCTTATTTGTTCATTAGGAAATATATCAATAAGTGCTTCATGTAATTTTACTAAGTGTTTAGAAATATTTCGGAATGTTTGAGATGGAACAGGGGGTTTAGCATCCCACCCTGTCAGTTGAGATGCAAGCATATTACTTACTATGAGACAAATCTTATTCTCTATTTCCTGCTTATGGCTTACTATATCACTTTCTATATTACTAAATCCATTAAGTGATAGTTCCTTAGAATGCTGTCTTTCTAGCAATCCTCTTATCTTAGGTAGAAACCACATAACCACTTGTAGGGATCTAGACACTAAAGCAAGGTTTGATGTAGATATCGTTTTTAAGCCAGCACTCTGTATTGCTCCAGCACCTAAAACCAATTGGCAGCATCGAGAATTGAACAAGCGAATCAATTCCAACATACAGTGCACCAAGTACTGAACAATGACAGGAGACTGTTTTGTTGCATCACAATATTCCAGCAAGATCTTGATTAAAAGCTGCACTGTGGCAACAACAGCATAACTCTCCTTATTAATGATTAAATATTTTCCATCAGGCTTCCCACTGTCATATTCAAGGGCATTTGGTATTTCGCCTGATTCATGTATTTTATTTATTGCACTTTGTAATTCACAAGGGACATCTGCAGCTTTCCAGCGCTCTGCATTCAGAGCAGATGTCAGTTGAGTTCTTCTTTCAGCATGTAAACATTGTATATACTTCATTGCATAGCTTCGAAGAGCTAGTTTCATTGCGTTACTGCAATGTCCAGTAATATTTTCACAATCATCACAAAAATTTTCAATGAGTTTGGACAGTATTGATAATTGGGACATATCAGAAAAAACATAATCTTTGTCAGTTTTAGTTACTATGAGATTAGCACATCGTTCATTACAGTAGTCAGAAAGAGACCCAATCATCTTTTTTAACTTCTCTTCAACAAAAAGTAGCTCCTCAGGTGACCAAACATCTTCACTGTCATTTCCAGTAACATCATCCATTTGAGTAATGTCCAGTATCAAATTATTTAAAGATAAGATTCTTTTAAATAAATTAATTAAGTTTGGACTAACTTTCTGTAGAAATGTTATACCTTCATTACACAAAAGCCATGTATTGTCAGCAGTAGATCCTCTCAAAACAATTTCTGTGTTTCCGTCTCTTTCTGAAATAATTTCTATCACAGATTGTTTGATTGTAGCCTGAATGGATGTCATGGCTTCTATTTTGAATGTATCAATAAAATCAAATTCCTTTAGGCGGAGAATTCCAGACACTATAGATACTATTTTCTCCCTTTCTGGTATTTCTGTGTCATCTTTTGGAGGTCTATTTAAATCTGTGACAATGAATCTTAAAAATTCGTTGCTCAGCATTTTATGTATTAATCTCTTCATTTCAGTTAGTTGTGGAGATAAATGACGAAATGCTTGTATACCAGACAGGCGTGTAGATAACACTTTTTGGGTAGAACTGATCAAGTCCAGGGCAGCTACATAGTCTGAAGTACTCAAAAGAAGCTGTATCATTGGTTGTGTCTGTTGTACTGTGCCCATTAACTTTAAAAGATCATAGACATTATTCAGATTGTGATTAATTTTTGTTAAACTTGCTAATTTTAATGGACATTCAGTTAAGTTTCCCTTTACGTGAGTTATATTTTTTCTGGTTTCTCTAACTGTTTTTACTGCTCTAGCCATCTGTTCCATTATAGTGTCATGAGACAGCATTGCATGAAAAAATGCATCTGATTTTTGAGCTACTTGTTTAGAGATTTTCATCTCTATAACATCTAGGTATGTACTCAGTGTTTCTTGGAGAGCTCTTATAGCAATGCTGGGATCTTCAGAAAGACTTAGACTAGGAAAAACTTGACTAAAAACATCTGGATCACTTAATGGTAGTGATTGCTCATAGAATATGCTTGGTACCTCACACACATTTTCTACTACAGGTGTTTTATTTTTGACTGGAACACTTTCTTTTAGTCTGCAATGACGCCGATATTTCTTAGCAACTCTTTTGCAATATGATTCAAAATGTGCCAATGTGATTTCAGGTAAATATGGACTAGGGTATATATCAACTTTATCAATGAAACTGTCTCCCCACGTCTTAGTGAAAAAATTGCTCTGTTTACCTCTATTAGGATCATTTAATACTGCTGGAAGGTTTTGAGAGGAAGAATAGAACGTCCAGTCATCATTTGAGTCTTTTGTATATAAGTGGTACTCTCTTACGTGATACTTAAAGCCTGCTTTCCGCAAATCACCAAACTGCAAGGATGAACACATTCCATTTTGCCCATACTGACAGAGTATGATAGACCCCTCTTTAATACTGTGCTTCTCTTGAACATGCCTGCAACAAAACATTTTTATGAAGCAACGCCCTTATTCTAGTGAATATTGCTTTTAGTTAACCGATAAATACAAATAATATGTGTATAACCTTTCAAATTCCGTGGCAGAAGTGAAAAGTAGTCTCGGACAGTGTACACAGTTTTGCCATGTTGGCTTTTTACAAGATGTAGAGTTGTCCTCCATACCATGTTTGTCTTATAGAACGGGAATAATTAATTATATGTTCAAGGTAATTAACATAGATATATAAAATTTCGTAAATCCACCCAAGAAACTCATGACATGGTAAATAAAAATTGACAGACATGACACGATTTGACAATTGACGTATTTGACATAACGTTGACAGAAAGGCTGCCACTGCTGCCAGCGAGCCAACAAGTTACCATTCCACATAGACGAAGCTCTATTCCTCTATGCCATTCCATTGTAACGAGACAAAATCATGGAATTATTATGTACTGACGCCAGCACATAAAGCTACTAAAATCTGTCAAACTTTAATAGAATTTCAACTTTATTTTTAAAGCTTTAGGTTCAAGGTTGATTGGGAAAATTGCGGGAAGCTTGATGTGCTGGCGTCTGTACTACATCGAGCAGTCCTTAGAATAATGGTATTAGTGAGCATAAGAGGTAGCATGACGTGCTACCTCTTATGCTCACTTTTTCCACTTTTTTTTTTTTAAATTAAACTATTTTTTATTATATCTTGAGTCTGACCTTAGTAAAACATTTTTTATGTCATCAAAAAGCAGGTGTAGGTACAGACGCCAGCAAATCAAGTTACTACAATCTGTCAAATTTTTTTTATACTTTATTTTGGCCAGCACTCCAGTAAAAAGGACCGCCCTCGTACTGGGTATCAAATGGATCTGTATTCTCTATTTAGCCGAGGATGTGCAGGGCTCTCTATTCGGGTATTCGTATTATTCGAATAGAAAAAAAAAACTGTATGTGAATGCGAAGTAAGTCTTCGGGTATTTTTAAAATAACGGTCATGAAGTATTATCACCATCTTCCTGCCCTTGTCCTATTCTACTTGGGGTCGCGGTCGGTACAACACCTTCTCTTCTTCCATTCTGCTCAGTCAGACGTCACGGCATCATTTACTCTTTTCTCTTTTTCATACAGTATAATACACGGCGTGTAGTTCAATGTTCAATCTGAATCTAACATTGCGGTTACGTGACCTGTACTAGATGTGACGTCTAGTCAATTCGTACCTACTCCAAAGAGTATAATACTACCTACTCGACGCGCTAACGCATCATAGGTCAATCATGTCAACTAAGCGTGTAAGGTTGGATGCATAAGGGCAGTTCCCTTAGGTCCTCAGGTCTCAGTCCTCTAAGGTTGAATATTTTATTACTTTGTCTGATCTGACGTTACTAAACCGACGATACGTATAGCATCTTCCGCAAATGTTGCCATATACAGTATATGAGTATACGTACCCATGTTAGGTATAGGCTCATTTACGCGCCGCGTTTCCCGCTGCTTCTCCGTGAACAAAGTATTAAAGGAACTGGCTCGCCACGTGTTTCGCTGCCATGTCATCTGCGGGCTCCGCCGCAAGTAACGCTGCACATAAACGCTCTCATACATCGCACATATGTTTGAATTTATTATGGACCGCGCCGCACAAGGCGCCCCGTCTCCGTAAATGAGCCCTGAGAGAAATTTCGAAATACGACCCGACAATATGTCGAGAGCTGCCCCAGTTAAAAGAAGTAATAATAAAAGGATCTGGCTGGTTATTCCTATCTTCTGTCATTTAGCTATTGTAGGTTAGGCTGGTGACCTTTACAGGGTGGCATTTTTCAACGCTACCTGGAGGGAAAGTACTCTAAATACTGGAGATAGAAAATTTTACTCAAAGGAAATATTCCTTTATTTTTAAAAAGAAATAAATCTGCATTAAAAGATTTTTTTAAATTCGCTTGCGACACTCGAGAATGGAACTGGCTAAATTCCAAAAAAATAACATCATGTACTTCTATGGCATCAATCGATAGGGTCAAACATAAGGATCAAATATCTCTAACAAACATGATAAATTAAATGAAGGGAAAACTTATTTTAATTTTAATATTGAATGAAATCTTAACTTATTTTAATAGAACAAAAAAAAGGGTAAACCAAGTAATTAGTTGCTCAAAATAAACTCCATTTTGTTGGATACACACGTATTGCGAACAATTAAAAACAAAACTTATGCCAGTTTTCACTAACAATAGGTGACATTATCGGATAGTCTTAATAAAATTGCATTGATGGATTTAAATGAGCAGCTCAACGCCGAGAGTTGAAAGTCTAATACTTAGTAGTCATTAAATTGGTCTTTGATTGTCCGAATGAAGCTAGGGCGGGCTGCTAATATTTAGTAATTACGAGCAAGTGTGTTGTTTCTTCATTAATGAACATGGCAACCCAGTGTCTTGAAGCTCTAGGACGGACGGACGACCGTACTAAATGTATGGGTTATGGGTGTACAGAAAGAAACACGTACGATAATATTGTTCGATATGTTTAATCGCACTTAAAGTTAATTATGTAGAAAATGTTGCAAGTTACATTTTACATGACATAAGTACACAGGTGTTAAGTAGGTATAGTAGGTATCTACGTTACACTTTATTTCAATAATTACTTTAAATTATATCCTACAAGACAATGAACAAACATATGGTAATTTAGAAGTTTTCTAGACAAATAATTATTCCTTTTGACAATGGTAGCAGGCACATGTAACCGCTGACTTAAATATCAAATTTCTTTCTCCATCCAAGCACAGCACCTTAACGGGTACCTGAAACAAAAGAGTGAATTTAAGCTAAAGCTATTATGAGAATGTTATGGTACAGACGCCAGCACATCAATCTGCTGCAATCTGTCAAATTTCTATAATAGATTTTCAACTTTATCGCTAAAGCATCAGGTTCAAGGTTGATTGAGAAATTTGACACTTTCGGGTAGCTTGATATGCTGGCGTCTGTACGTCTTCAAAACGAGAGGAAGATCAAAGGTACGAGACTTTTTACAACTCAATTGAGGTAATGGCTCTAAATTCTACTGAGGCTGCAACATAAAATTGGGATCTTCGAAATAACCTGGTGTCGTATGATTCAACCACAGAACAAAGAAAAAAAATTGTCACAACACAGGCAAAAGGCAACACGCCTAGCTACTTCTTAAACATCTAATAAGTAACACAATCCATGCATGAGGCCCGGTTTTCACCAAACCGAAGACGAGTGAAGCGGTGCGGAGACGTGGAAGATTCGACCAATCACAGGAGGGAACTCCACCAATGTTATTGATTGATTCCCGCACATCTCGTCTCAGCTCCACTCGTCTGATCCACTGCGGTGGAAACCAGGCATAAAGCTGTAGTTGCAATGCCAGTAGTACCCAGTAAGTTGGTATACTTACGTCTTCGGATTCCATGATATTGCAACACTGGCCCAATGATGTAACGGGATGTCGCTTGAAGCCCAACATGATGCTGGGTAGTGACCAAGACTCGCAGAAGCCGCGACAGGCGTTTGTAGTTATTTTGAATTCTACGCAGTCTGGAATGCTTATGTTCCGTGTGTGACCTGAAAATTCAAATTCAGTTTTAGTGAACTGCTTTTCCAAAGGCGTTATTGAAGGGTTTTATTCCACTTTGAAGGTCCTATTATTATTTTTATGAACACTTAAAACGATATATTAACCATGTTTATTATTTTAAGTGTTAATGATAGTGTGAGTGACCAAGTCAGTTTAATGATTTATATTATTTTAACAGAAAAATATAAGATTTTTGTAGAAAACATTTATCTAACCGATTCGATGACAACCCGGCTTCCTCCATGATTCTGCAGTGAATACGTTGGTGAGAGATAACAGTAGTATTAAAGTCCACAGAAGCATTTTTGAACTGTTCTACTCGAACCACGGTTTGTGAATGAAAAAGAATTCGTGATCCTGTCCTTTTATCCTTAAAATTCTTGAGCAGAGATCGTCAAGTTGGGGCACTATTTAAAAAATACCTAGGTACCCAAGTATAAAAATATCTAGTGATCGATTTCCATAGAAATTAAGGTTTGATACATACAAACCCTAATTTAATAGCCTAGGAACGATATGGCGATTCAATGTAAGTAAAGTAATAATAAATTAAGGCACAATTACACTTTTGCCCGAATTCGATTGCCTCTGGAATTTAGACAAACTACTAAGTGAAAAAGAAAGGAGTCGGGTACATCCGTCTTCGGACAATCTTGATCGGTTTCATGGTTCGACTTGATTGAAACTACTCGCAGTGTAATAAATGCATCGGTTGCTGATTTCGAGTAGGTAAAGTTTTTCGAGCAACCGAATACGGGCTAGCGGTCAAACGTAATTGCGCCATTAGGTAAATATAATTAAAACACACGTCTCAACACACGTCAATCACGCATGAGTCTATGACATATAATATAATTACTATTTGGCGCCCGACGTGGGGCCAGAAATTTAAACTAAATGTTCAATTTTTCGTTAGTTTTTTACAAGCACACCTGTCTAACAGTAAAGTTAGTACATATATGATAATTGGTACGACTTTCACGTAAAAAATGTCTAATTTATTAATATTCTAAAACGTGTATTAACAACCTAAAACTGTTGATAGCGTCTGATTTTGTAGACGGATTTTGTATTCATTTCATAAATTTCACTGACGTTGGTCATAAAGTGTTATGGGGCGCGCAGCAAACAAGTAAACGGCCTGTGATAATTACTGTTATTGCGTTAACGTAGAAGCTTTACGTTGGTAAATATCATATACCAAGCTTTGTAGCATTGACCCGATTGAGGTAGCGAATTGTGTAGCTAGAGGTACCATATTGTTAGTAGGGAGGGAGTACCTTCGGAACTAAGCACTTCTGTAAAAGTTAACTCTTCGGTTTGTTGTTGGACTCGGTTGCTAAGCTCCGAATACCTGCAATAGTGCTTCTTTAATCAAAACAGAAGGGCTTCAAAACTTCAAAATGGAAATTGAATACAGAATATTAAATCTGTACAAAACAAAACAGTTCGATGAATGTCTCAAGTTATGTGAAACGGCCTTGAAAGAAAAAGATGACCGTATGATAGAATTTATACGAATGCGCGCTATGACTATACAGGCGAAGGTCGTCGGTAATGGATACGAAGAAGTGGAGTATTATCCTCAGCAGGATGATCTGATGTCTACAGCGGTTGCCAAAACACCGCGGCCTGGAACTGCATTTCAAAGAAATAATAAAACGGCCCGGAATATTGACACTTCATATCAGGTACCTACCCATTAGGATATTTGAGTAGAAGAGCACCTTGGAACTTTGATGTTGTATTCCCTTTTTTTTAATTCTAGAAAAGAGCCACAGCCACAGTGCGGTCTCGGGCGGGCACCAACACGGCCGGGGCTCGCAGCGTACGCACTGCCCTCAACACCGCATCCCGTATGTCCCGCGCAGCCACGGCCCTCGCCGGAGGAGCACCCTTTACTCCTGGCGCACCACTATCACTTAGATTCCTTTCAAAAGACGACAAACTCTTCGCTCCGGCGTCGAAGACTCTGTTTGAGTATGTGTTCTATTGCGAAGGGGATGTTAGGAAGGTAAATCTTACTACTATTATAAATGCGAAAGTTTGTATGGATGGATGTTTGTTACTCAATCACGCCAAAACTAATGAACGGATTTGGATGAAATTTGGAACACAAATAGGTTGTAACCTGGATTAACACATAGAATACTTTTTATTCCGGTAGTGTGATCCCGTGGGACAAATATCGAACTTACGCAACGCCGCGCGCATAATCTAGTAAATAATATGTATAACATATTATTTACTAGATTATGTATTATGTATGTTATGTATGTTATTATGTATGTTATTGTTATGTTATTGTATATGGACCCTGTTCCTGATGCCGGTGGGCTACTATTTTTTATATTTTTAAATGCTTTTTTAATTTCATTTGTATAGAAATATTTAAAAATGTTAATAAATAATATGTAAAGAAAATAAATAAAGGAATATGTATAACCAGAAATGAGGGCTATATCGCCCATTTCTGGTTAATGAAATATTTCTAAATACACCCCATTTCGCCGCGGGCATAAGCTAGTATTATTATATTTACTGGGTCGATTGACTCGAAAATTGATATTCACACTCTTCAATTAAAATTATAAGACATATGTATCAGTTTTTCCAAAATCATCCCCCAATATAGTTAAATAGGGCTTCGAAGCTCACGTAGAAGGGCGCATGCCGCGCAGCGTTGCGTGGGGCGTGCGGGGCGCGGGAGTATTTACCTATTACTAAGTAGGTAGGATTTTTCTGAGGTAGAGAAGTGTCTGTGAATATGGTTTATTCCACCGATTTTCGCGTTGGCTCGCGATACGGGACATTGATATTAAATATTATGTCAAAGTATTATGTCTATAAATAGATTCCCGATAAATCATTTGATTAGTGTCCCGGTGTCGAATCTCAAACCAACATATTTCACATATGTAATTTAATTGATATTACTATGAACAAATATTTACAATAGCAAGTACACGTAAATCTATGTATGTACTACACATACATAGATTACTTATTATCCCAGAAGTAAGATTCCGTGGGCAATTCCCGAACTCCACGCGGGCGAAGTCGCGGGCAGAAGCTAGTGGTCTATAAAGATAAGAAACAGTAAACATGGTAAATATTCCGTTTCGAATATTAATAATAAAGTTCTTACATCCCTTTTTGAGAGCTAAAATCAACCAACATTTTATTGAGAGTAAGTCTATCATGTCTGCATCTTAGAGTGAATGTAGGAACGGGTCTTAACTTAGTAGCTGGTTATGTAGTAGATTACACTAATTCATTTCAACAGGCTATGGAAGTGGCGTTTCAAGCACAGAAATCAGGAGACTCCACAGACTGGTGGTGGAACTTCTCTTTAGCTCGTTGCTATTACGCGCTTGGAATGTACAGAAACACTGAAGATTGTCTACGTCAGGCACTCAAACAGAACAAACACATTTCTATATACCTTCGTTTGGTGGCGATGTATGTGGGACTGAATCAGCCAATTTCAGCGTTGGAGGTCTGTAAGCAGGGACTATCTGTTTTCCACGAATATACACCGTTGTTGATAGAGCAAGCAAGGATACACGAGCAGATGGGCAACTCTGCGCTGGCTGTTAAAGAGTACCGCACGGTAGCGTTAGAGGACCCGTCGAACATGGAGGCCATCGCCAACATAGGGATGTACAATTTTTACAACGATCAGCCAGAAATTGCTTTGAGATATTACAGGTAAGATGAGCTCTAGGAACTGTAAGTAATTTGTACCAGTTGTTAATAATTAAGGCTGAACTGAAGGTCCTGTTGTTTCCAGGAGGTTGTTAGCAACAAACCCCGCCGGGCCAGAAATATACAACAACCTAGGACTTTGCTGTTTGTACTGTAATCAATGGGATTTGATAATACCATGCTTTCGGCAGGCTCTTTACTTTTCTGCTGATCCTGATATCCGGTCGAACATTTGGTTTAATCTTGCTCATGTTGCTCTGGTAAGGCTTTGAATTAAGTTCGAAAGAAAGAAATAAAATAAAGATTTAATATCGTCATTTTTAACTTTACACCATATCATTTCAGTCTACTGGAGATGTAACATTGGCTTACCGAAGTTTGCTCGTAAGTCTGGCAATAGACTCGAAGAATGAAGCTTCACAACATGCGTTGCAAGTTTTAGATGCAAGACTGCGAGCAAGAAAAAAACCAGCGCAGAGCGTGTCGGATCACGCACAATGAACGGTTCCGTAGTAATAAACTAACATTTGCGTTGCAAAACATGTTCCCCATAAATTCCTTATACGAGAAAATGTTATTCAAGTTCATGTTATAAGTTGGTGGCCTGTTAAAGCCTACTTAGGTGTTATAGTTTTCCTTTTAACTTCGCTGTATATTACTGCCGTGATTTTTTTTTAACATAATCAAAAACAACCGTTTAGCTGGCAGGCAGGTAATTAGCACTTTAAAACTTAAAAGTTCTCAAACGGATCCCTGAATCAAAAAATGGTTTTCACACACTTTTTTGAACTATCAAACGACAGCCCATAAAAGGGCATAGACGAGACAAAAATGTACCCCACTTTAGATGTAGGGGTGGGGTAATGGCTCATAACATTAAATACATTGTTTTTTCAAGTTTTTATTGTAACACTTCATCGGTATGATTAATATAATAAAGTACCCACGCTAAATTACAGCTTTCTATAGACCAACCGCTTTAATGAGTCCATCGCCTTGCCCCATCACAGGCACATTAAGCGTCCACAAAGTCCTAACAATATACCACAGGTTATTTGCTTTAAAATAACCATAATCCACGTAGGTATTACGATACTAATTGAACCAATACGTGAACAACCTTCAAAATATTCCATTTAAATTGATACCTTCGCGAGGTCTCATTAAAGCGGTTGGTATATAGTACTACATACGGGTAATGACATATTGCATTTTATGAAACTGCAATGTATCTCTAACACAACGCGATGCGATGAAAAATCCAAGCTATCTACAGGTATGTATACTGGGTGTAAATAGATCCTTATCATAGCCCCGTCTTTGCGATATTTTTTTTGTTATAGACCATATCTGGGAACCTTCTAGTTACGGAGGTTATATATATTATATTGGGGTCAAAGTTCCAACTTTTTCACAAGTTTTTTTTATTACATGTTTTTAATGTTAGATTTTTACTTTACACACCTCCACGACCCCCGTACTATTCAATCCATCCATCAGCACAATGCTTTGAGTGCTTTCCTTCGAGTCCTACCGTAAAACGTGATTTTTCACCCCAAAAAAAAAAGTGGATTCCCAAGAATAATTTTTGCGTAAAGTTACTTAGTTTGATGTACAGAATGCTTGGTTGACGGCTATGTGAAGGGTCTATTTCACCCTGTATAGCTAGGATTTTTCGCATCGCGTTTTTTTATCGCAGATCGCTCTGAATATAATCTAGAAGTTGAAATGGTGTTTTATGTCAAGTTATGTTTGTTAAATAGGAATAAAAATAAAATATTAAAATATTTTCGCAAGTTTTATTTATTTATGGATAGCAAATAATCAGTGGATATGTCCAGTGACTCCATATTGCGCAGTTCATTGTACTTGAGGGCCACCAGCGAGTCCAGCGCGACTTCCGGATAAACGTGCAATTGAGCTGACACCGACGTGTCTGATATACCGATCACTGCGTTCGGCGGTATTCGCGTTATGTGGCGGATTTTAACCTGAAATTATTTAGTGATGATTTAATTAAATTTAAACAATTCATACTAGAACCAGATGGTAAAACTGAACTAAATAAAAGAGTTGAAACCTAAAATAAAATCAGTATTTATTAAAATGTTAAAAACTGTTACTAAAGGGATTGCGATACGCGATTTTTTTAATTCAAATGTAACCATAAAGGATGGAGGAAGCAAGGAGCGAATCGCCGAACAAATGATTTTTGGGGGAGGCAAGGTAATCACGTACACCACTACGGGAGGACAGGAGGACAGGAGGAAATCACACACAGTGATATGCATCCTATTGTTAAAACATACACAAAAGCAAAAACGATCACACACACTTGCATTAATAATATTTTTGATTTGCGTATTAATAGCCCTAATGCAATTAGTATCCTGAGTAGTGCTTTAGTTTAAAATAATGCCCATGACTTCAATTGCACCCTGTATAACGCCAATGTATTTTGACAGAGGGGTGGGCCTGCTGTGCCGTCTCTATAGTTTATTCTTCTATAAGTGTTACGGCTAACATACGGCCACAACTCGAAATCTGTTCCAAAACAATCAACGACGCGCACTGCCAGCTAAGTATCCGCAACAAGCCTGATGCAAACCACGAAATAAATAGGTATACCGGTGCAAACCGTGCTCATGAACAAGCTTAAAAATTATCTCGTTAAAATAAAAATGGGGCTAAACGTAACGTAACGGCTACGCAGCTGCGTCGTAATGGCTACGCTGCTACGTCGTAACGGCTACGCTGCTACGTCGTAACGGCTACGCTGCTACGTCGTAACGACTACGCTGCTACGTCGTAGCTGCTGCGGTCATCATCATCATCACGACTGAGGCCTAGACTACCTAGAAGAAGGCGAAGTAACGGCTAACCGTAGCGTAGCCTAACAGATTACTGTTCCATAGCTCTAGACTACAACTCTACTGCTCCGTGATGATAATGAATTGTTATAAACTACAAATCATCAGTCAGTAAGTTAGAACTCACTTGCTCTATTGTAGATGACGCCACTCCGATACTTTCCCAAGTATCCGAATCTTTAGGTATAGACAAAGGTTTTGTGTAGTTCGTATTCTTCTCTTTGATAGGAATACAATTTCCAAAAGCGATGTTGAACAGCATGTCTTTGGCGCGTCGCAGAAGTTGTGGTTCTTTAGACGAATAGAACAATAAGTGCGCATGTTGGAGCAGAGCGAAGCTTCTTATGGTTGTGCAGATCATTTTCTTTATTTCGCTATCTGAAATCCATTCCATGTTAGTGATTAGTATAGACATGATTATATTGCTTAGTATGACTGTTTTTTGAAGATGGTGCATTTCTACCTAGAATCGGTCATAAGGTGCATTTTTGGGAATGTTTCCTATAATTGTAACTGTATCTAACTGCAAAATGCAAAAATGTGCCAGAGGTCTTACCTGCAAAAAAGCATCTAAATTCAAATAGTGCCCATTAATCTAAGTGGATGATGAGTGTGTACAGTACACGTTATGATGGCCTCTTTGGTCTAGTGGTCGCAATCGCGACTGCTGAGCATGAGATCTTGGGTTCAATTCCCGGGTCGGGCAAATTCTTATCGGGTTTTTCCATCATGAATTTCTCAGAAGTAGCCACGGACTCTGAATGATGGCAATAGGCTCACCCCCTATTACATGGGATTTAAACATAACTGGCTAAATGTGGGTGTACTATTAGGTACCCCTCTGCCTAACCGAGATTACAGGAGTGATGTTATGTTATGTTAGTACTATGTAGTATTTAAGAAAAAAAATATGTTGTTGAAAATGAATGGAAAATTAAAAACATTATTTTTTGGCACATCATTAAATTTTATGTTGCATCTGCATATATATTCTGGCATTCTAGAAATGCCGACTATATTCTTTATTGTCCAGCAGGCCGCACGTCTTATTGAAAGGCTGACACTGGCGACACTGTGCCAGCTCAAGGACTAAAGTGTAAATACCGACGCGACGTTTGGTCGACTGTACTGTCTGTAAGCCCTCCAGTAGTATTAGCAAGTACAAGGAAAAAATACTATTGTATCTCGGCCTTCAAAACTTACCAAAATTCTTAAATAGATCATATTTCCCACAAATGATTATCAATTCTGGTGAACTTTCTGTGCTTGAATAGACGTCGTTCATTGTTTGTGTACAAGTTTCTAAAATCTCCCAAATACTTTTAATTTTACTAAGATCTACCATGACGCAGAAAAAGAACTTCCCTCGTATAGGTGTGGCTTGCAGCACATTATTCAATGTTTCCAATTTACCGCCGTATTCCCAAATGTGACACAGAGTTTTATCGATCCCTTGTTTTTGGTTTGATTTCCTTCCAAACGAGTATTCTACCACTAATGTTTCGCGTGGTGGATCGTTCTTCTCTAGAAAGGTATGCAGGAGTGTTGTTTTGCCCTAAAAGTTTTGAATTATAAATTAAATTATTTTTGCAGTTGGAGCAGTGAGGCAAGTCATCATCATCTTCTTATTGCCATTGTATCATGTTACTTGAGGTTAGCGCACCACTGCTGGACATAGGCCTAAAAGCATGCACAATATCGATTTAAATAACATTTATTGATGCGCGGGGAGGAAGTGGAAGAAGAGGACGAAGAAGGGACAGAACAGTCTAGGAAAAAAAAAAATACTCCAACTCACCACTGATTTGCTTCCAACAAAAAATATTGTTCGTGAATTATTTTCGTTCACGTTTGAGTGCGTTTTATCAATTATTTGAGTAGCTATTTCTGGTATGGATAGCATAATTCTAGTTAAGTGGCTAAATGCAGAACTGCAGACTCCGCGCTTTAGCAAAGATTAAAATTGCGTTTTACTCAGGAAACTCACCAAATAAACACATTGTCTTTTTAAATAGCAGATTGATTTAATTTGGTTTCCTAGCAACCAAAGGTAAAACATAAAAGTGCCACGCGCGTTTCCACCTTGCCAAAAATTCTAATCTAATGCGTTGTTCAGACCAAAGAGTAAAAAACTTATGCTACACGAAAGTTTAGACAGAGTCGGCCTGTGGTGGCGGTTTTACTTCCAAAAGTATTTAATGAAAATGTTAACAAATTGAATTTTTAAACGGATCTGGGAAGAGCAAATTTGATTATTTGACCTTAGTCGATATTTATTTCAGGTAGATACCTCTATCTATCCTTCCTCTACCCGTTCTTGTGGAAAATGGTCAGGTCAAGCGGACAACAAACGCTTTTATCATTCGTTTTGAGGTTCGGATGCCTATTTAATCACATGCCGTTTACTATCGTATCACTCTGTTGTGGCGCCACGGCTTTGCATTAGTGAAATTCAAAGTAGGGATATTACAAAATCTATTATAATTTACGAAAAACGCGTTTAGTGGCGTGGGGTCACTTTAATTTGTTTTGTCACTTTGTCTGTGGTATGAAAAGCAAAGTTGCGAAACTAAAATAATAAAAAAAACTTTATTTATCTGTGGAAATGGCGATTGATGATCTTGATGTCAAGAGATTTTTGTAGAAAATCTTGTGCGAATATATTGCGTTGTAATATTAGCTGGGTGTTAATTTCTTTTAAAATAAACTTTAGATTTCTTTAAACTACTTTGAAGTGCATTTTATTTGACATCGATGATTAGTGTCAACTGATTGCAAGTGGTAAGAAATACATTGTCACCTTCACTCTTGTCCTAAAACTTTATTTATTTATTGTGCTTATTTATCATTGTTTATGTTTTTTAATCATAATTTACTGTTTACTTTATCGTACCTTTTCAATATTTTAGAAAACACGTTTTCAATCTTTTGAATGATTATTACGAAAGAGAAAGGACCATTCTGCACATTATTCTCACTCAGTCATATTATTCCGTAACCTACATAAAATTACAATTAAAACCTATGCCTAACATTTCTCGTGTTCGATGTTTTTTTTCTTTATCATGAACATGTTTTTTTTTCTTCAAGTAACTGTTCTTTGGAAACTTAGGATGTTTATAAATAGTATATAGTTCATTGAACTAATTTCATAATTACGTTTCAACATCCTAATTATAGTGTTCTATCGCCTTTATAAGTTACCAAAAATTGTTAAGTAGGTATGAACTTTTTTGAACATGAAGTGGTGACTAATGCATCATTCACAGTTATTTATTCCCATTTCAGGTGACCTGGGCCACTAAATCAAGAAGGTAGTTATTTGCTTTATCTACTCTATATTTTGTGTTAAAATTTAATTTGGTTAAAATTAATAATTAGTTAAGCATTATATTAAAAAGTGTGAAAGGTGTTGATGCAATTTATACATAAAAATTGTGATATAGATGGCAGAAGTGGATCCAGAAACCTTGTTAGAATGGCTGCTGACGGGACAGGGTGATGAGCGTGACATGCAGCTCATCGCTCTTGAACAACTCTGCATGTTACTGCTCATGTCTGACAATGTTGACAGATGCTTTGAAAGGTAATTCATTTAAGTCTGCATGGATAGCAGCCAATTAAAACATAGCTTTTCAG
The DNA here is from genome assembly GCA_963082995.1 of Noctua comes. Classification (NCBI taxonomy): domain Eukaryota; kingdom Metazoa; phylum Arthropoda; class Insecta; order Lepidoptera; family Noctuidae; genus Noctua; species Noctua comes. The sequence continues at coordinate 7,551,898 of OY720277.1, forward strand.
TATTCATACTGCAAAGACGCTTGTTTAAGCTAAACAACAGATTGATCGATGTGATTTTGCCTTTGTTTATTAACTTTCAATTTACCATTGATGTAAATTCTGGATATGCATAAGCAATATTTTTTTGGTTACACTTTAGTTCAGTTTATTGTTAAAAGACCACACACAATTACTTGTTTATAGTACAAAGTTAAATATTTCAACAGATTGAGTAATAGTTTACCAATGTCATTTATTTATATATTTAAAATGTATCAATGTGTGCACACATATAGTTAATTTTTAATAGAGTTACCCTAAGTAAACAATACTAATGTGCTACATTGTGAAAGTGTCTAATATCCATATTCAATAAACTAAGCATTGTTGGAATGTTAGCATTACAACGTAAAGTTCACAAAATATTATCTAACTAACAACTAACAATACATATTTATTTCATGTTGTCTTTTGAATTTGTCACTTTTGATGACTGACTTATTATCTGAATTTAGTAATATTCTGGTATAATAGTTAGATATAGTCTTCTGTATAGTAATACAAAAGTCTATCTGACTGAATCAGCTATTAGCATAACCATTACAGCATTTGGTGTTTTGGTTAAATGTATCATGTTTTAAAAAAATTCATAGATTTGGCCAAAATATTAGTAGTAATTTGTCTATATTTACTAACAGTATGATAATTTGTATTATCTTATCACAGTGTTATAAAATTATCATATTTGGAGCAGCACATTGAATGTGACCTACTTTTATTTCAGTTGCCCTCCTAGAACATTTCTTCCGGCATTGTGTAAAATATTCTTAGATGAATGTGCACCAGATAATGTCCTGGAGGTGACAGCCAGGGCTATCACATACTACTTGGATGTTTCTGGTAAGTCTAATAAAATTGAAATAACTGATCAAAAATGAATTTCAAATATTACTATGCATTAGCAATGAAACTTGAATTCTATTTGTGTAAACAGAAATTTAATTCCATTGCACATGGTCATGATCATGACATATGGTGTATATTCACCATTTGAATAAATAAAACAGTCTTGTTATAATTTTGGTCTCAGAGTGAAATAGGTATATCTATCAATATTGTAAATGTGTAAGCATTGTATCATCATTTATTGTCTTCCTTATTCTACATTAATTTTAAATAATGATGCCTAATTGTTTTATCTGTCTGTTAATTTTCGTGTAAAAGCTAGACATGCATCTGGGTATACATTGAATGTGATTGCATCTTGCAGCTGAATGCACAAGACGGATTGTTGCTATTGAAGGAGCAGTTAAGGCTATTTGCAGCAGACTGCTCACTGTAGATCCTAACAATCGTACCAGCAAGGACCTTGCTGAACAGTGCATCAAAGTAAGTTTTTTGAACCATCTTTTGAAATGGGTTAGTTTTTCTGTTTAATGGACCGTCCACTAATAGTATGTCCTATATTTTATCATAGGTATTGGAGTTGGTATGCACCAGGGAAGCAGGTGCCGTTTGGGAAGGTGGCGGCCTCCCCGCAGTGTTACATTTCATAACACATCATGGTACATCTGTGCACAAGGATACTCTCCACTCAGCTATGGCAGTTGTTTCAAGGTATTTTATTGAAAAATCTTTGCTATATTTCATATTGGCTCTAGTCTTGTTATTGGTGTTAGTGTTTCCGAGAATTCCGAAACTCAATACGATGATTGACAAATAATTTGTTTTGTCAGAGTATGTGGCAAAATGGAGCCGGGTGACGCTCGCGTGGGTGACGCCGTCTCGTCTCTGTCGGCATTGCTGCGTCACAACGACGCGCGCGTGGCTGACGCGGCGCTCCGATGCTTCGCGTCGCTTGCCGACCGATTTGCGCGCGCGCATGCTGATCCAGCCCCTCTTGCTGAACATGGTATGTAATTTAACATTTCAAATAAAGTCAAAATGAAATGTGCCATCGTACAGTGTATTGCATTCTTTGCTCCTGTTGTACACTTGTACAGAAAAAACTCAATTTATGATGTTTTTACTATTTCATCTTACTCTTTCATCATAGGTTTAATTGAAGAATTAGTTCGTCGGTTGGGCAGTGCTGAAAGTGGTGACGACAAGTGTTCAGCTCCAGCTGTATCTACTACTGTTAGTCTGCTCTCCACACTATGCCGAGGTTCTGCACAAATAACACATGTAAGTTAAAAATATAATAGATAGTCTCTAGAGAATGCGATCCCGGCTCTTTTTTCTAATCCCGGGATTGTGTGTGTGATACAGTAGAGTCTCACTAATCCGGATTTTCAATAGTCCCCCCGCCAAGGACTACAAGAACTACAAGTTGCAAGAAAAGCAGACCTCAATTAAGGATTATTTAAAAACTAATTAATTAGATACGTCTCTGTTATAAAAAAAACGTGTAGTTCATGAATACTAGTACATATATAATAATATGTATTCCATTTATGAAATCCTTTATTTTATCAACAATTTTTTCGAAACAATCCAGTAATCCGAACATTCCAATAACCCGCCACCCCCTAGAATTAAAATTATTCCACTCTGATGAAGCATCTCCATTTTTTTATGTTTCATTTATACACTTTCTTTGGAGTGTGACATTGTTTATTTGTTCATGAACTTGACAAGAAACAATAACATCTTAATGTCTACACCATTAATATTACTTCTTAGAATTGCAGAAATTCATGTTATGTGTTTATAACCTACATAAACACAAACAATAAAACGTTTTTTTACAATTTCTGATGATTTCCACTAAATAACTACAAAAATAATGACGTCATGAACCGCCTGATCGTCGCGCCGCCGGCGGAAACTAATTAGCTGACAAAACAAGATCGCTGTCAAAATGTGAAGAGAAATGAGTGCGTGTTGTTTCATGCAATTTTTATAATAATTTAAAATAAATGCTTATAAAAATTTAAAGCCCGGGATTTATCAAGTGTAATCCCGAAGTTTTCGGAACTGGTAAACAACCGGGATCCTGGGATCTTGAAACTTGCGATCGCGGGATCAAATCCTCTAGATAGAACCTTCAAGAAGTTCGAAATGCATTTCAAACTGGTAAATAGCAATTTTGATGTTTATGAACCTCGTAAAAAAATAAAATGATTGTTTGTAGGATCTCGTCCGCTTGGAGTTATGCTCAGCGGTGGAGGCGGCGGTGCAAGCCGATGAGCGCTGGTGCCTCGAGTGCATGCGGCTCGTTGACTTACTGCTAGTGCTGCTGTGTGAGGGACGGCATGCTATACAGAAGTAATACTTTTACATGTTTTTATTGGTTATGGGTTTTATTTTCCAGGTGATGACTGCATTGTCTAATGACCGTCAGAGAGTGCTACAAAGATGTTTTGGCGCTTGAATTACTTTGACGAGGTTTTGGTAAAATTTTTAGAACTTGTTTAACAAAATTGCATTGGTAAAACAAGATGTCGAAAGATCTTTTGTCTCGTTCCCAAAATCGGAACTAATACAATTCCGAATTTGGGAACGAGACAAAAGATCATTGTACAACTAAACTACAGCATGTATCAGAAAGGTGTGGTCATATTTCAGGGTGTGATTCAGACCATCATGCTGAATAATTTTTTCCACCATATAAATCGCGAAAAAAAATCGGCTGTCCCGTACATTTGGGTCGAGTAGGTATTGAAAATTTGTACTGGATAGCAGTTTTTTTTTCTCACCCTAAATATGACCACACCTTTCTGGTATACGCTGCATAGTTTCCAATTTACCATTTCTCACGTTTTTCGTTGTGTGTCAGTGGTTCGACTCGCAATGGCAGCTCGACATCGGGCTCGAGCGCGTCGGGAGGCGCGAGCGGCGAGGGCTCGTCGGCCAGCGGCAGCGGCGCGCGCGGCGACAAGTCGCACCGACAGCTAATCGACTGCATCCGCGGCAAGGTACTTATCGTTTATTATAAATTATTATTTTAATTGTACACCACAGACTACCTGCAGAATTGTCCCTCCCTCTCCCTGTCATCCATCTAAAGATTGTCTTGAAAAGATCGCTTTTAGTGATAAGATCCCCTATGTAAAATGTTTACTGTTTCTGTTTTGTATCTGTAATTAGTACAGTGTATAATAAAGAGTATTCTAACTTTCTATCAAGGACACCGACGCTCTGCTGGCCGCCGTGTCCAGCGGCGCCGTCGACGTCAACTTCACCGATGACGTCGGACAGACCCTGCTGAACTGGGCGTCCGCTTTCGGTACAAGAGAAATGGTCGAGTTCTTGTGCGAGAAGGGTAAGATTTTCTTGTTATACAAAGTTTTTGTCTCCTTTAAAATAATATAACCTTCGCCCTCCATTTCGTGGCCTGCGTGGAGGTTAGAGGTCACAGATCATGGTCTGTTCTTGTGACAAATATCATCCAAATCCGTTCATCCGTTAAAGTGTGAAAAGATTACAGATGGACAGACCATACTAGTGTTTATGTATACTTAGCACAGTAAAAGAAGGTTTACTTTTATTTATGTTTACTTATGTTGTTACGTTTCGCGTTAGGTGCTGACGTAAATCGTGGTCAACGCAGTTCATCTCTGCATTACGCGGCCTGCTTCGGTCGCCCCGCTATTGCCAAGGTGCTCCTCCGTTACGGTGCCAATGCTGACCTACGAGACGAAGACGGGAAAACGCCTCTTGATAAGGCTCGGGAAAGACATGACCAAGGTAAACAAATAGAAGTTAATTCTTGCAACAGTTGCATTAAGTAGTAAGTACACAAATAGGCACAGTATAATTATGTTTATTTCTAAATCCAGGCCACAGGGAAGTGGCAGCTATTCTTCAGTGTCCAGGCGAGTGGTTAGTAGTCGGCAATCATGACTCGCCCTCGCCGACCAATGATGATGATTTCCCTGAAACTGGAGACAAGGAAATGGCAGCAGTATACCTTGAGTAAGATATGATATTTTTGTTTCGTAAATACATTTTGAGTTGTACCACGCCGCAGGTTATGTGGTTTTGGTTTGGTTAAAACCTGTTTGTGTGTTCTGAACTTACCTGCAGTTAACTGTGTTTTAACCTACAGTCCTTTCACGGTTATTTTACCTCTGATATTGCACAGCATTTTTAATTTATTTTTTATGATCATATTGGCAGTTTGACCGTGCCACTGACAAACTGCCAAAATTATCTTTACTTTCGTCACAATACGGTTGCTGTTTTCAGAGGTAAAATAAGTGAAAGGAGTGTAGTAATCGTGTCGTTTATCCTCCCCCCCTCCCGCAGACGCCTGGTGCCGGTGTTCTGCTCGCGCTACCTGGGCGCGGGCGGCGCGGGCGTGCGGCGCGCGTGCCTGTCGCTGGTGCGCAAGATGGTGCACTACGCGCCCGCGCGCCTGCTGCGCGCCATCTCGCTGCGCCGCGAGCCGCCCGCCGCCGCGCACCTCACCATGCTGGTGGCCGCCGTGCTCGACAACGCCGTGAGTACCGACCTACACCTATCTACACTGCGACTGCGTTCTCTTGGCGCGTGCCCTTACTCGCCGCCATCTTGTTTTTTTAAATACAATATCTGCAGACTATTTCACAAATATTTATCAATAGCGGCTTTCTATTAATGTCATTCAAGCTCTCAAAGAATCATAGCGCACTAAAGCAGCCTGCCCGCCAAAAAGAGCCCACGGTACACCCACACGCGATTTCATTGCGGATAGTTGCATCTATGACGTCACAGTACAGTAATAGCAATCGATTTATAGACATGAATTTGCACTGCTGTCAGTTTGTTTGCCTGAGTTATAGAATCAGGCGTTACTTTGCGGAAATCCATTACATTAAATATTTTGCATAACATTTACTGCCTGACTGATTTATGATAATGAGCATAAGATCACGCAACTTCAACACAAATTAAGATTTAAGTTATGCGTGTCAGCAATGTTTGTCTCTGCATTAATACGAACAAAGTAGCAATCTAAGGCCGTCGCGCCTCATTGTCACTTCAACTGAAAAACAAATTGTGCGAAACATTGTTTTCACGGTAGTATTGCGCCATACTTCGCAATTATCCGCGTCGTCGATGTCCGGGCTGACGTAGTGTGTGTGGCAGGGCGAGCTGGGCGCCGGCCGACGCGCTCCGGCGCGAGTGCTGCGCAGTCGCTATATCCGGCCGCCCGCGGTAACGTTACGATGGTGTGATGCTCCCAGGCCTGACTGTGCAAGCCGGCTCTAAAATGACTGATTTAAGGCTGCACACTACACCGTATCATACCGTGACTGTGCTAGGAACGAGACAGGCAAACAAAATTCTTTATAACAAATGTATGAGACTATGCACATCTGTGCTATGCATGAATAATTGTAGGCGATAATATTTCGCCGGTGCCGATACGATCCGTGCATGGCACGCAACAGTTTTGGTCGTTGACGGAATGGTCTAGTGGGCTTAGTCTGATACGTTTCAATACAAAGAATATAGGTTATAACCGCGTATGATGACCGTTCTAAACCGGTTACAAACGGGTATAATTCGCTGTTAATACGTTCTAGTGGGGCATAGTAGTCGGTGCCATGATTCCTCCTGGGCGTGATACGTTCATAGCACGTCAACGTTCATAGTCATGGTATGGCACGGTATAGTGGGCAGACTCCTTTATACTTAATAGCGATATAAGAGGCCAGCGATCTCAACGACTATAAAAAAGTAATGAAAAAGTAAAAAAATAAATAATGAAACTCGCTAAAGTGATCATCCAATTTAGAGCCGTACCCTCATCATTGCTTGAGACACCGTTGCACGGATTTTATGTGTACGTTTGACATCCATGTTTTGGCTTGAATCCGTCGAACGATGCCATCAACTGCGCTCAGCTTAGAACTTAGAATTGCTAAACACAAATAATGAATGTCAGTTATCATAAGCATCAGACTTATAATACTAATATTTTTATTTGTAATTTGCTGAGTTGATTACGATTCTGACTTGTTTTCTCACTGTCATTTATTCTTGAATGCATCCACATTTATGTAAAGACATCACACCATCGAAACTTACCTGCATCAACAATCCTTCTCTTGTGATATTATTATTTGTGTTTAATAATAATTTATCTTTTGATTGTTGTATTTGTTTTGTGACATATTACAGTGAAAAACTCTGTGCCAAATAATGTGCAGATTTCGTTGGTATTTAGTAAACTTCAAATAAAAATCGATTTAGGCCCCCACTTTTTTTCCATGGAATACTTCTTGCCGAATGTAACTGGGCATTTTTTAATAATGGTAACTTGCTATGACTTAGGACGATGACGACGGTCATCTTATTGTGCTGGGAATCGCTGAGGAGCTGATGGTGAAGGCTTCAGACATATACCTGGAGCAGTTCGCACGTCTCGGCGTGTTCAGCAAGGTGGAGGGATTGGCGGCCGCGCCGGCGGCCTTCTTGTCATCTGACAGCGAAACGTCCAGTATTCCAGGTAAGGACATACATTGTGGTAACTATTCCTATTTTATTCATGATATGGTGATTATTTTTTGTGACAATAAAAAAAGACGGTAGTGGAAAAATCTTTCGTTGTACCGTAGCAAGAATAGTTGTCGATTTGTGGGTTGATAGAGTACTATTCAAATGCCTTGGTCGTTGATGTCGTCACACCTCAACGAAAATCTACCTGTTTTTGATAAGGGTAGCTAATTCGCCTTCAAAAATTATCTTTCTAATTTCCTTAACTGTCATATTACTGAAATACTGAGGTGAACTTCACGCGATCAGCACTTTTAAACCACGTTCAAGAGCTGTATTTTTACGTGGTTCAGATGTGTAGATAGCGTAGCATTTTAGACCGCAATAACTGTATTCATGTTGCATATTTGTGTGTTAGGTTGTAGCGAGGACGCGTCGTGCCTGTCGAGCGGCGTGGGCTACTCGTGGGCGGAGTGGTCGCTGTGCCGCGGGCGCGACGCGCTGTACGTGTGGAGCGACGCGGCGGCGCTGGAGCTCAGCACGGGCAGCAACGGCTGGTTCCGCTTCCTGCTCGACGGCAAGCTGGCCACCATGTACTCTAGCGGTAGTCCCGAACATCAGACTGATAACACCGGTATGTATTTTTTCGAGCATTTCGTAAATAGTATGTAATAGTACTTAACAAGATTCCAAAGAGATTATGTGTTATAAGAGATTTTCGTCGTGAAATATTGATTAAATATTTAAGATCGAACTCATTTTATAATACTAGGATTCCATCTTACTATTTTTATAACAATATAAAATTAAATTACAATACAGTGAGGGAAAATCACTTTTGAAAGTTGTTACGTAAATATAAATTAGTGCTCTAGACTGGGTTGGACTCGTACATTTAAGGAACTTGGTCGTGGAACAGATTAAAACACAAAGTAATTTTTTCTGGATTATCGCCATTTCATGCTACAATTGAGTTTACAATTTACGGACATTCAAATGTTGACGGTCAATTTGCTTATCAATCAAGTTTTCTTAGCGTGAATGTTATTGTTTAGATTTTTTATTTAAGCACTGTACCTGTGCACCAAAGTGCTTTCAGAACATGGTGCTGAAAGTGTAATTACTAATTTATTACGTTACTTTTAATGATTATAAGAATCTACGTTGTTGTTGCTAGACTAGTGTCTAGAGGCAAGATTGTGTCTGGTCAAAGGCAAATCGATCGCCTCTACCAAAAATTTACACTTTACATGCTTATGTTTTTATTATTCATCTGTGTTCATAAGCAGGTTGCTAACTTCGATTCCTTTGAGGTTCAGTTTCTAGTTTCTGCGATTGTGATACTAAAATGTTTTAATTCAAGTATCACAGTAAAGGTTTTGTTGACCGTGGTTTTAAAAGTTATGTAGTGCATGTTCTGCTGAGAAAAAAAATGTGAGTAATGGTTTAATTACAGAAAATCGTGGTGAATTTATCGACAAACTTCAAAGAGCGCGAGCTTCAGTAAAGAATTCAGTCCCTCAACCGATACTGTCTAAACCCGGAGCGTCTAAATTAATTATTGGCAACTGGGCTCTCTCGTGTAAAAAGTAAGTAAATTGCATTTTCTGACAAATAAAATAACATTTTGTCATTTGATACCATTAATCTTCATTGTATGTTCTTTCAGGGAAAAGGAATTACAGATCCACAATACTGATGGTCAGCAACAAACTACATTACTCAGAGAAGACCTGCCTGGCTTTATTTTCGAATCAAACAGGGGTACTAAACATTCGTTCACAGCTGAAACCTTTTTAGGTAAGAATATAAAGCCTAAATATATAGGTACTTATTGTTAATGGTTAAATGATAAATAGCGTAAGAATAAAACGAAAGTTACAATATATACTTCTTTTCTTTGTAACTTTCTTGAATTCTTTGCAGATTTTTATATTTTTTTAAATTTTATTGCTGCGCAATGTTTAATGTATGCTATATCTTTTTAGGTCCTGAGCTAGCGAGTGGTTGGACAGATCGCAGGACTGTGACGCCTCATAACGCGGTAAACGCGAGTCGATCAAGACTAGCGGCCAAAGCAGAGGCGTTGAAAGCACAGGTTAGTTAATGTGTCTATACAAATAAATACAATTGAAGTGTCTTTTTGTAATATCAACAGTTTTTTACTAAATGCATATGAAAATATATACGGCACTTAAACAAAAACACATTTTTTTTCAATTTTTGTCTGTCTATCGCTCTATCTGTTTGTTCCGGCTAATATCCGAAACGGCTGGGCCGATTTGAACGGAACTTTTACTGGCAGATAGCTGATCATATAGGTTCTAACATAGGCTACTTTTATTTTAGAAAAATTAATTAGGGTTCCGTGCAAAAAAATTAAAAACCTTGAAATTGGTAACAAAATCCGATTCAAATGGGGAAGTCATCTATACTAATATTATAATCTATACTAATATTATAAAGAGGTAAAATTTGTTTGTATGTAGGGGGTAATCTCCGGAAGTAATGAACCAATTTTAAAAATTGTTTCACTGGTAGAAAGCTACATTATTCGTGAGTGCTCTAAGCTATAAATTATATTTAAATCATGCGTATGCGTGAAGGTTTCCAAAAAAAAATGTTGACCCCCCAAGCAGTCCACTGCTTGTCCTTTATCCATTTGTACTATTTCGTTAGCCTTTTACAACAGTCCAAAGCACGGTTTCCACCAAAGCAGAGACGAGTGGAGCGTAAGGGAGATGTGCAAGATTGGACTAATAACTGCAAACTCAAGAGGTACAATGTTGATAAAACCTAATGTGATGGGCCGATTCCCGTACGTTTAGTCAGTACCCGCCACCACTTTAGATTAAACCGGGGCTCGGGATCTTGTATTTTAAATAAAAAATAGGATACATGTTATTTTGATATTGTTGTAGGTATGCGAGCGTGCGCGCGCGCTGTACTCGCGCCACCTCGCCAACGCGGCCACGCGCCAGCCGCGGCCGCCCGTCGCGCGCCTGCGGGCCCTGCTGGCGCGCATGCAGCGCCTGGCCACGCAACCTACTGGTGAGGGCACCATGTTATAAAAATCCTTGGTCTGAGATAGATTTCAGAACATTTATTTTACGTGGTAGTGGCATTATTCATCAAATCACTATCACAAGGTCTTCCTATTAAACCCTAAGCGAGTGAATTTGGAATTTTTATTTAACTATATTCTCACGAATCATCTACAAAACTGTATCACTGTACCTACAGAGGACTGGCAAAACGAGCTGAACGAGTCGCTAGATCAACTGACAGAGCTGTTGTGTGGAGACGAGCTGCTGTCGGCTTACGAGCTGCAGTCATCTGGCTTAGCACCTTCCTTACTGCAAGTGCTGTCACCGCAGGCTAATGGTAAGTGACACTTAAAGGTCATTTCTAACCGACTTCCAAAAAGAGGAGGTTCTCAATTCGTCGGAATCTTTTTTTTAATGTATTTTCACCGATTACTCGAAGACGCCCGAACCAACTTGGAAAATTATTTTTTTTGTTTCAAAGGGTGTACTTCCCAGGATGTCCCATTTAAATTTTATCGAAATCGGTCGAACGGTTTTTGAAAAATCAACAAAACTTGAAAAATTTGTAAACATCGATAACATTTTCGTTTCAAAATCAAAAATCAAAATCAAAAGGCCTCGATGGGCACTTATAAAACGTCGACAAAAAGGTGCACGGTTCGGTTTGGTCGTTTCCTATGGAGAAGAACCGGCAAGAAACTCCATGGTTACTCTTTTCTCTGTTTACTCTGAAACCTCGCTGTCTCATTGGAGCAGTGCGCAAATATTTGTATAGGATATTACAACTAAAAATGGAAAAAAAAATCTTTTTGCAAAAAATAAAACACGAAAAAGTGAAAAATAACTTTTGCTTCAAAAGTCGGTTATTAAAAAACTAAATCAAACAAACAAAAGTCACCGACTTCTAAAGTTATTTTTCACTTCTTTGTGTTTTATGCACTTAAACATCAAACATTTTAATGACTTCCAATACTACTAGTCATTTTGAAATCAACGTTATTTACACTAGTATAAAGTCAATTTTCGTGGAAGTAACATACAGTTAAAATAAGGGTTGAATTGAACTATATGCCCAGTCCCGAGAATATTTGTAAATAGATTGGAATTTTCAGGTAATATATTAATTTGTCAACAGTTCATGTTCAGTTTGGATTGGACTTATGAACGGGAGTGTCCATGATATTACCGAGCTAGGTTGTAACTCACTTGCATATGGACGAGTACGAGCAGAGCGCTCAGTCATAGAAAGTTAAACGATCATGATGTTATTATATGGGAGGTCATCGTGGAAAGCCGATCACACAGCTCTCACGATGATACTCGCTCATGATTGATATTTGATCTACGTGGCTCTATGTACGTCAAACACTGCTAACTGACCAGCGCTACGCCAAAGCTCAAAGCGGTGGTTTGGGAGAGATGGGCGGGAGCAGCTAGCGTAGAGAAAACGTGGCTGCAATCGGGCGGTGCAATCGCGGCAAACTATGCGTGTTCCTCTGTTCATACTGTTTTAACGCACCGTGTGGCGTGTCGTTCTTGTTTATATGTAGAACGACGCAGATCTATGTTAGAGTGTAGAGCTCGTGTGGTCGTGTGGTCCACAGACGCTCCGGGGCAGGCTCGCTCGCGCGCGGGCGTGGTGCGCGCGTGGCTGTCGCGGCGCGGCGGCGCGGGGCTGGCGGCGCGGCTGGTGGCGGTGCTGGAGAGCGTGGAGCGCCTGCCCGTGCACGCGCCCGCCGGCGACGCGCCGCCGCCCTCGGCCGGCACGCTGCACCACCTCACCAAGAGGATCAGGTAAGCGCTACCTTTCTACGGCCAGAGTACTCCGCTAGCGATCAACGGTTTGTTCGTAACAAATGAGTGACCTATTTACCGCTACTTGCAAAGTAACCAGTGTAAAATCACTTTTTTTTGTACTGGACTATACCAGGGAACTTTCTGGTTTCACAAGAATTCAAGTCTAATACGTTATTGAACTTTAAATACTCTAACTCGGCTGAAGATCAGCACTATTTATTTATTATTTATTTATAATAATATCCAAAGTAATAGCTTGTTATTGATGGAAAAGTACCTACGAGAAGTTACATAAAAATATAGGTAATATTGTATATGGGAGCTACATCTGCCAACAAACTGCTTTACAGTTTAGCAGAAGTAACATTTTTTGTAATGCCTAGGTCACCACGAAAAAACCCTTTTTCATTTTTGATTATAACTATGAAATAAAACACTAAATTGCTCCATGTCAGCTAGCACACGCCAATATACCAAAATTAAAGATAAACCTTGAGAATACACTCAAGCAAATATTATTATTTTGCTTGACCCTTAACTGACTGTCGAACCCTTAACTCATAAGCACACCGTTTTACGTGCATTGCGTGCTACCGTAAACATAATTAGTCTCATTAAAAATAAAACGTCGTTTCGAATAGTTTAGCAATATTTTTTATTTGATATCGCTTGGTACTACTGTACAAAGAAAGAAAACATATTTATTTGGCACATGCCACAAGAAACAATAACAACAGTACAGAGAGTTTAGGTGACAGCTATGTGGTGGGTCTTTTTACATCCTTTATGTTAGTTTGTGCATTTTACTGTGGTCTGGTAAAATATTTACCAGTTAACCATTGTCATACTCATATTGCATCTCTAATTATCCGTTTCTCTTTAGGCTGCGCGTTGAACGTGCAAGCGACGAATCGACAGAGGACACAACATCTAACAACGGCAACAACGCTGGCCGGAACCTGAAGGTGGAAGCGTTGACGACAGTACGGCAGCTCGAGAGATTCCTCGCCAAATCAGTCGCGCGCCAGTGGTATGACATGGAGCGAACCACTTTTAACTTCGTACAGAAGATAAAAGCAGAAGCTCCTATGACGTTTACTTACGAAGTAAGAAGCTCTCCATACTGAGTATCAAATAATTGATTTTGTCACATACGTATTTCACAAATATTTTTGTATTGCAGCACGATTTCGACGAGAATGGTATTCTCTACTTTATTGGCAGTAATGGAGGTACTTGTGAATGGGTAAATCCGGGTGCTCACGGTTTGGTCAGCGTGTGGTCCTCTGACGGGAGGCAGTTACCTTACGGTCGCGCTGAGGATGCACTCTCGCGGTCACCGGAGCCGCTAAACGTTCACACGAACGACGACAGACGAGCCTTCATAGCGTGCGACTTGGGCTTACAAGTAGTGCCCTCGGCGTACACGTTACGTCATGCCCGTGGGTATGGACGTTCGGCGCTCAGGAACTGGTTATTCCAAGTAAGTAAAGCGGGATTTTGTTTATTAGGAGAAGAGTTTTATTAATATAGACTAGCTGTCGCCAGTTAACTCCTCCCCTCCTAGAGAAATCCTTCATGTTCCCAAAGAAGAATCTGTGTGTCTGAATGTGAGATTTACATTCACTTTATTATTAGTGGGCTATCAAATGTTTATTTCGTTTTGCATTCAATTTTTATTGTTTCGTTCAGATGTCAGCTGACGGCGTGACATGGAGCACCCTGCTGGCGCACAGCGACGAGCAGACGCTGCAGGAGCCGGGCAGCACGGCTACGTGGCGCATCCGGGCCGACGCGCCCTACCGCTTCCTCAGGATACAGCAGAACGGCAAGAACGCTAGCGGACAGAGCCATTATCTGTCGCTTTCTGGACTCGAGATTTATGGCAGGGTACGTTATACAAGAACTAATTAAAGCTAGCGAAACTTTCCAGACGTGATGGGTATACAAATAATGAAGGGTCAATGGCTGCAGTTTGTTTGTTATTTTGTCGTGTCAAAATATCAATATACACTTCGTTTGCAGCGTTTCGCTAGCCAAATACCATGAAGAAAGTAACTGCTATCAATACACTGATAGCAGTTAAGCATATTTGGATTGTCTCCTTTAGAGTTTTTTTACGGTTGCTATACAGCAGTATAACACAAGTGTCTCGTTCATCTTTAGGTGGTGAGCGTAAACGAGGTGGCGCCCCGTCAGGCGGGCGGGGCGGGGGCGGCGGGCGGGGCCAGCGCGGCGGTGGGCGGGGCGGGCGGCGCGCGCGGGCGGCGCTGGGCGCGCGCGCGCGGCGTGTGCGCGGGCGCGCGCGTGCTGCGCGGGCCCGACTGGAAGTGGCGCGACCAGGACGGCCCGCACCCCGCACTCGGCACCGTCACTTCCGACCTGCACAATGGATGGCTCGATGTTAGGTAACTCGCAATACTTCACTATTGTTGTTGAACAACGTACAAACAAAATCTTATTTTACGCAATCCTGGATCGACCTGAATGATCGGATGATTGTTAAGTGCCCCGAAGAGGAGTGTCAGGGAGAACTTATCCGCTTCGGCCGGTTAGCGTGTGACGTCACGCTGCGAGCTGCGAGTCGGCGCTTGCGTACACCTACATACTTTGGCCCGTTGCGCTCTCGCGGTTTCGCTATAAATTTAATTGTTTTTCTTATAGTGTTTATCTAAAATCGTTAAGAAATATTGTATTGTGCCTATGTGTACCAACTCCAGTGATAAACACCCCCATATATTGTTTTTTTCTGTACAATATGAAAATAATATTCGGAAAAAGACCAGATCCTCTCACAGCCTCTGGTAACGTGCATTGTAGTAAAAATCATTTCGACGTAAGTTTTGTGTTAATTAGGTATACACACAATGAATAGTGAATAAAAACTTTTGAATAGTGTTTCTTTTAAGCAACAGACACCTAACCTAAAACTGTAGTTGAATAGTCCTCCTCAAAACTGTTCTAAACCCGGTATCACAGTTCAGAAGCGCGTATTTTGCAGCTATTGCAGTTTCCGCGAGGTTTTTTATCTCGTTTAAAATGTTACAACGCCATAGAATATTTTACTGGTACGAAGTCTTCCTTCCGTGGTTTTAATTTTTTAATAAAATCTGTGGGTAAAAACTTGGATTTATAAACCTAAATCATTATAACCAGGGCAATGAATAGCTTTTTTCTTCTTCTTTAATGGCACTCTATATGTAATAATTCATAGCGCAATCAGCGTATAATGTTTCCCCGTTGGTCTCGTGGTCACAAGCGCGACTGCTGAGCGTGGGGCCCTGGGTTCGATTCCCGGGTCGGGCAAAAATTGCCATTGGGTTTTCTCATCAGAAATTTCTCAGTAGTAGCCCGGAGTGTGAAATTTGGCGGTATTAAGCTGTTGGTCCTGCGCCTAATCTCCGATCGTGTCGGATTGAGTGCTCTGTGCCTGCGCATACACTTGTCCACTATAAAGTAGTGTAAAAAAATCTCCTGCGCCGATGGCTAATCTGCCCTGACCGCCGTGGCCGAAAATAGTTAGGATTATTATATGCATATATAACTTACTTATTCAGTTTTATTCCTCGCATTTCAGTGGGTACATAATCCTCATTCTCAGACAAATATCGCGCAACAATAAAAATGTGGACTTTTGGTAGGTTATCCGACTGTCCTTGTATAATACCCTCTTCCATCACTATGTTATTTTAATAACAATAATATTAAAAGTAACCGCTAACACAAAAACTAAAAATAATAAAACGATTGTACAAATCAAATTTTATGAACGTAAACACTCCGCATCAACCGCAATCGGACATTACACTCGCAGCGTGACGTCATCGCAGTAACGCGCGAAGGAACGTAAATATAAAAAAGCAGTGAAACTTGACAATGCTGTAACTTTGGAAATCCTGGCCCGATTTCGATGAAATAAAAAAAATATTATTTGCAACCATTATTATTTGCAGTAACTTTTGTAGTCATATTTTGATGTGTTGGTGTGACTCATTGAATCGTGTGTAACTTGAGGTGGGACCACGGCGGACGCAACTCGTACCGCATGGGCGCCGAGGGCAAGTTCGACCTCAAGGTGGTGAGTGGCGGCGCCACCGGCGCAGAGGCCAAGCAAGGACGCAAGAGTCACTCCACGCCCAGCCTGCCTGATGCTACGGCCGTCGACCACCAGGTGAGGGAAAGCAAACGAAGATAAAATTTACGACATTTTAATGGAACACGATCCCCATGCAGACGTGCCTCAGTAGCTAAGCCCTAAACATTTTGCCAATTGTTTAAGTCTCATGTTAAAAAGGCGAGCCTATTGCTATCAACCAGGCAGAAATCCAGGCTCCATGGCTTCTACTGAAGAATTCGTGATAGAAAACCCATAACACTTTCCTAAACCTGGGAATTGAACTCATGACCTTATGCTTAGCAGAAGCGCTTGCGACTACTGGTTTAACGAAGGAGGAAATGATGTTCTATTAACATCTTGATGAATCTAGACTTTTACTATTGTCGAATAATGTCAGGTATCGGTGGCTTCAACTGAGCAGGCGTCGTCAGCGGACAACATTTCGAGCGAGGAAATGGCCAGCAACATGTCGCGGCCGCGCACGCACGCCACCGACCTGTCCGCTATCAACAACTCCACACATCATATCAATACAGGTACTTATTGTTTATGTATTTTTTACTAGTTCGGCATCATAACTTCTTCAATGTCTTTCTATGACTCTCGCAAACCAATAAGGTGCGGTCAAACCGAGCGGACACCGGACATTGACGGATTTTCAGTACTTTATCTGTCAAAAGCCCGCAGTCCAGTGCGCACTCCCGTTCACTCACCAGTTTGCAAAATTTTTGTAGAACATAAAAAATTTGTTTGTTTTAGATCTGGCAACAATAGTAGAATCGCTGACCCTCGGAGCGGAGAGCAATAATTGTATGACCGATTTGGGCAACACATCTTTCACAAATATGGAAATGGGACCAACTAGTATCACTGATATCACCAAGCCCTACCCAGCCAAAGAACCGGTACCGGAAGCGAATGCTCAAGAGGTCAGTTATTGTTTCAAACACAAACCGTATTTTTCCTGTTGTTATAATATACGATCATCCTGCACTGCCATACACTAATGAAGATTTGCGAGAAAATGTGCACTCAAATTGTACGAATTAGACTTGACGCTTCCAATTGTCAGTGTTGTACATGAAAAGCTCGAAAAGAGTTTATAATAATAAATGCGTTTGTTATGTTGGCTCAGCTAAATTTGGAATACCGTATATTATAACAGTTTCTGGCCGTTGGCACGTGAAACTTGTATGTGCAAGTAGGATAAGTGTGCCTGGTGATGAAAGTATTAAGCTTAGCTCACGTGTCAGGCTGCGCTGTTGCGCGAAAGAACAACGATTGGTGCGTTGTATCGTGGTGGGTTTTGTTAAATGTATGAAAAGTGGTACCAATCTGGCACGCCACGACATTTAGGCTGCCTGTCCATTGAAGCGGAGCGAGGCTGCGGAGCGGGGCAACTAATAAATATTAACTAATAGGATTGCATACTGGAGCGGAGCGGAGATTTTATGCAATCCTATTGGTTAATATTTCCCCGTTTCTCCGCTCGTCAGCCTCGCTCCGCTTCAATGGACAGGCAGCCTTATACTGATACAACGGGTGTATGAGGTGAGGCTTGTGTGTGTGCGTACTGTGCGGTGTTCTGGCAGCGGTGTGACGCGCGACCCTCACAGCGACATTGCTAACCGCCTCCACATCAGCTATCACCCACACTTTTGCACTGCATTCATTTGTGCGCTTCTTGCGCTTAACGTTTTAAGGCCTGCGCTTAGTAACGCGCCTCTTAAAGGTTCGACGCACGATTGTGGTTAATCACGTTAACTGGGACGTATATTGCAAAACGCGTGTGTCCTAGCGGAGTCCCTTGTTACTTTACTTTGTGACCGTAAAAGCTTTGTCAAGGTTGTTATATAAATGTTCTGTATCTCTGGTGTGTGTGATTGATTCTATGAGATGTTTGCAGTGCGAGGACAACGACGCTGCCGATGGTCAGTACGGTGACCACAAGAAGGACGGTCAGTCCGGCGGCTCGGGCGCTATGAGCGCTAGCGAACCAGATTTAACGCAACAGGTAAATAATTACTGCGTAAAAATTTTGAAGCTCGCATTTGAGAATGCTTTAAAAGGAAAACAAATAAAATTAGATCAGAAAATAAGAATGACAACATCACATTTATAATACCGTCTGTCGTTATCCTCGCAGTGTAGAGTCCGATCATATCAGCTTTAAAATAAATAAATATTATTAATTGCATGAATAAATAAATGCAAAATTGAAACCAAGTAAAAATTAAATCTTTTGCTCAATGTTTTGCATGAACCATAAGTTATTTTACACGTTTTCATGTGTTTTAACGTTGGATTTGTTTGCGTTTTACTCAGGGTGCCGCAAGATTGTTAGAATCTCTAGGAGTGGGACGCGGTTCGGGCGCAGGTCGCGGCAACAATCCGCAACGCGCCACCAGAACTAACCACTCCACTAGTCTTTTCCCGAGGTAAGTACATCTGATTTCACAGACATCGAGTATACGCTTGCACCGTATTCAGCCGAAAAAAAGTCACTTCTAGCTTTCGAAAAAGTTCTGTTTTAAAGAGGGTTCTGCCTGTCACTTATAATTATGTGACAGTATCAATAAGAATTTCATATTATCATATTTACACGCCTGGGTTCTCTGCTATTGTATGAGTCCTTTGAATAAAACTTGCTTCGGTGTCATTAATACATTTGTTGTTTTTAGTTTGGTGCGGTTAGCTCTGTCGAGTAACTTCCCGGGCGGTCTATTATCAGCTGCTCAAAGTTATCCATCGCTGGTACCGAACGCACAAAATGCTCTCACTTTATCTCTGACATCGACGTCAAGTGAAAGCGAACAGGTACACTTTATGAATACTCGCAAAACTCAGCTGGACAATTTGTGGACCTCAACCGGCTATAACCTGTTTTTACATGACATCGCACTGTCATTTTAAGCTGTTCGGATTGGTTCAGCTCCGCAGATATTTCCACTGAGTAGTCGCACCTTGTATGTTATATGCACGTAGCAGTAGTTAGATATTTAATCTGGGTATAAATATTAAAAGTGGCTGCAGGTGTCGTTAGAGGACTTCCTGGAGTCGTGCCGCGCTCCCGCGCTGCTCACTGAGCTAGAAGATGACGACGAAGGCGACGACGCGCTCGACAGCGACAAAGAGAACGAGCCCACATACCAGGAGGTAGTGAGTATAAATTCTGTAAGTAGGTTGGATCATTCCTAGCTGCATGACTGTACAGTCTAAAAAGTTTGGTCATGTTTTGTCTTTTTTTCATTTACACTGCTTTGTTGTCTGTTGCTGTAGGCTTATTTTTGCTAATAAAACAGTATTTAAATATTTTTTTTGAGGATATTTACCGTAACCAGTTTATTCAAGGCAACCATCGATATTAAATAATAAGCTGTATGAGTTTTAAGAATAACCCACTGTGTTTGTGTTCATAACATTTTCAATTTTTCGCGTTGTTTTGTAGCTTTAACGATTAGTTCGCTTATTCGGAATTTCTATGAACTTAAGTAGTAAATAAAATCCTTGTTTTTCACGTGATCTTGCGTATGTTCATTTAGAAAACCGCTACCATGGTCACTACAAACACTTCTGCAGAGTCCTTACTATTTGAATAATTTTCAGGTATCTCGGAATCTTCTGTCGTTGATGGAAGAGGAAGCTTTGGAGGCAGTCCGAGGTAGCAGTGGTCAGGGAGGACGCCAGCGTAAGCCTTGGGATGACGACTTTGTTCTAAAACGACAGTTCTCTGCACTTATTCCGGCTTTTGATCCTCGCCCCGGAAGAACCAATCTGAACCAAACCGTTGGTAAGTGGCATAACAAAATATAGACCTTATAATATTTTAAGCAATTCTCAAAAAATATAAGGTCTAATATTTCCCGGTGTTTTGTGCATTCACTTTAATTTGGATGCGTTATAAGTAGAGATCGGATATTCGGATGAATATTTACCTAGAGTACGTTTTACGGTACAAAAGTATGAAAGTGGCTTCTTAAAATGCAAATTTTTCTCGGGTTCGTGGTATTTTATAAAGGGTGCTAATTAAACAGGCTTCTTTTTAATGGCATTATTCGCCTCCAAAAATTTATGCTGACTTCTAAATTACTAAGTCAGCCACAGTTAACGAGCATCTAAATAATACTATCCTAGCCACTAGTTATCGTCTATGTAAACCACTCTAAATACAACTCAGCATGATGGTTATTTTTTAGCATCTAAATTTGTAACATGCATTCTAACAGTAAACTTCTAAAATACTATTAAATTACATCAAAAAATATATTTATTTAGCTTCTATTTTTTAACTCAGTACGTTTAAAATGTAACTCATCCCATATTAATTGATCGTCAAAATTTTGCTAAAAATGTCATCAAATAGTATATTGGCCGGTTCACTAATGTTTTACCTAAACTGCTTTCGAAATTTTTAGTTTACAACCAACGTTTCATATACTATTTATTTAACAAACAACGTATTCCGCAGATGTTTCATTTTATAAACAATCACTTTACACGTATTCCTTTGGCAAACGCTTCGCTTTACAAATGTTGATATTTAATCATTTATAATTTTTTCGTTTAATACATATTTTGATTCTTTTGGCAAAATCACGTTTCACCTAAATATCACTTTATAATAAATATTCTAAACCAGTCACAAAGTATTTAGCTATTTTTTTGGGTAGTCTCGTAAGTTTTTAGTGCAGAAATTCACCTAAAGTCCAAGGTAAATAATATCAATATTTTGTAATAGGCGTAGTCGACGTAGCCCCGCTGTGCGGGGCTCCTATTTCTGTTTGCAGGGTTTAAAGTAACCTAACCTAACCTAAAGTCGTGGTGCCCTAGGTCCCGTACTCGCTTCGCTCGCTCTTGATTCCTAAGTATTTGTTGTTCCGTTAATTAAAATTACCGTTGTGCCTATTTAATGAGTTGAATTTTTATGAGTTAAACGTTTTTATTTCAAACATTGTTTTACGAGATGACATGTTGGCTGTCGTTTCGCGTACTCGCGCCAAATCATGCAGTGGCTATTTTCAGGATAAAAGAATATTATTTTACATGCTAACTTATAATAAATGATGCTTTCTGTAGAACCTTGAATTATATTTTTTTGAGGACATTGTGTTGAAGCTGTAAAACGTAAAATGGTGACGAGATGTAAAATCCGTGGCCGAGTTAGTAAAATAAGTGGCAATGTATACATAAGAAGGACAAGTCACAATAATTGATGATCTTTACTTGACGCTTTCTATAGAATAAAGACGAATTAGTTTATTAGAGGCTATGTCATGTTCCCGTTGCTTAGTTATAAAATTAGAAGTTTAATCACGTGGCCAATAAATAATTTTGTGGCTAGACTTATAATTTCCCTTTTATAAATAATACAGAAAAATGGTAAATATGACAATTCATTTGAAGTAAAACACTAAAATTAAAAAAAAAATCAATGTATTCTATTTTTATTTTTATTTATTTATGTATTATTTATTATTTTTTTTTACACCGGATCTTTTTCCGTACTGACGTGCGGTCTATACTAGTCAACACTCAAACTTTAGGTAAATAAATATACATCCGAATATCCGATCCCTAGTATAATCACTCAAAAGTAATAAAGTGGTGTTTCAGTAAAGAGTTCGGTCGAACGTGTTTCCGATTCCAAATCTATACATCTATACAAATAAATAAAAAAAAATTGAAATGTCTGTTTGTAATATCAAAATAACATCTTTTTACTAAATGCATATGAAAATATATACGGCACTTATAACAAAAACACATTTTTTTCAATTTTTATCTGTCTGTTTTTTCCGGCTAATCTCCGAAATGGCTGGATCGATTTTGACAGGACTTTTACTGGCCGATAGCTGAGGTTGTAAGGTCTAACATAGGCTACTTTAATTGAAAAAGATTTAGACTTCCATACAAAAAAAATTAAATCTTGGAATTGGTAACAACATCCGATTAAAAAAGGGAAGTAATATTTTTATAATAATTTCACGCGAACGAAGGTCGCGGGCAACAGCTAGTTAATAATAATTGCTTAATAATTGTTTTGTAGATCTCGAAATCCCATTAAACGAGTCGTCAGACGGCGAGGAGAACAGCAGCTCGTCCACAGCCCAGGCCAGCGCGCGGCCTATAGCGGGCGCCAGCAACTGTCCCGGGCGCCTGCCTGCGCTGCGCCTGGTGCTGAGCGCGGCGGGCGCGGCCGTGCCGCTGGAGCGGCCGTCCTGGACGCTGTACCGCGCCGTGCTCGCGCTCAACAACCGTCTGCCGCTGCTCGACACGCACCGCGATCTCACTTACACGTACGTACAGAACAACAACACCCTAAACATCATCATCTTGCTGCCCTTGTCCCATTCTATTTGGGATCGGCGTAACACGTTTCCGTCTTTCATTCAGACGTCACGATCACGACCTTCATGATCAATTAAAAAGCACACTGCCGATGTGGCAAAGTTCTAGTTGAAGCTAAGTGACTTGAATGGGGATGGCAACTGTGGAACTAATGGCGCTAGCATCGCTGGTTCCAAGCATCGTCATAGGTTGAAAATCTGGTAATGTCATTTTACATTTCAAAATAGCTTGACCTCATTGCTTTCAACGGTCTTCCCCATTACCATAACAATGATCCAAGACGACGGACAAGTACCAAAATCGAAGTGTCAAATAATATTTATGAAGGTTCTGAGTTGATTTTACGGTATTTTTTTTCAGATTGACATACAAGGAAATAGAGGGCATGGAAACATTCGCTTCATCCAGCGACAGCGAGGATGACGAGCCGTGCGACCCGGAGCGCGGGCTGGCGGGCGCCGAGGGGCCCGAGGCCGCCATGGCCGCGTGCTGCGTGCGCGTGCTGCGCCGCCTGCGCTGCGCCGCGCCCGACCTGCCGCCCGACGCCTTCGTGTCCACCAAGCTCACCAACAAGCTGCACCAGCAGCTTCAAGAGCCTCTCACCCTCGCCGCCGCCGCTACGCCGCTCTGGTAACTTAATCAACTCTGGACTCTGAGTCCCATGAATTTCCACTAGTTTTTTTGAGAATTCTAAGTTATAGCGCTATCTCAAATAAATAGTAATCGCGAAAAAAAATATCAGCTGTCCCGTACTTTTCGACATCCCAAGGAGAAAGTGGTTCAGTTTAATGGTCTGTAACGCACCCTTGAATTGCACACATTTAATATATGCTGGGACATGAACCAAGCAAATAATATAAACTAATATCAACGAATGCGTTCCAGGTGTCAACAATTAAATGACTGGTGTCCGTTCCTATTCCCACTGGAGACACGTCAGATGTTCTTCGCGTGCACCGCTTTCGGAACATCTCGCACTATCGTGTGGTTGCAGGCTCAGAGGGATCGGGCCCTCGATAGACAAAGGTAATTTCACAGCTAAACATACCCTGAATGAACTGCGCCATAAAATAGTGATAGCATAAAGATCAAAGTGATGATTTTGAGGTTGGGTGCTATTTTCTTCTACTTAATACGAATCTTAACTGTGACAAACAAAGCATAGCATAGCCAATACAGCTGGATCTAAAAGCTTACCATTTTGCACAAGAGTATATAGCGTAAGTGAGCACTAAGAAGGGATTCATGAAAATTCGTTCTCCAAAGGGATTAAATACGGGATGAAAACTTGTGTGGAATTTCGTAATTTTTGCTCACATCGGGTAAACGGCTTAGTTGAATCCAGATCAAAACTCAGGATTACTCATTGTATTGGAATGTTGTAGATCTGGTAACACGGTGTCGCCTCGGCGCGCGGAGCTGGAGGCGACGGAGTTCCGCATGGGGCGGCTGCGGCACGAGCGTGTGCGGATACCGCGCCATCCCGACCTGCTGCGATCTGCTATGCAGGTATGTACAACCTTTATTTCTTTACATTGCTTAGAGGTAAAAATAACGACATCATTGTTAGTAGCTGGGTATTCAATAAATTGAAACACTACCACTTATAACTCAATCACAATTACTGGATGGTGAATACTGATCACTATTTACTTAGATATCGCACTTCTAGTTCACTTCAATTCGCTTCGTTGGATACTGTGATCTGAGACTACTCCCGCAAACATGACGGTTATTTATATGCGAACCTTCTTCACAGTTCCATAGTGGAACATTCTAGGATTATTCTCGAATCTTTTCAACAGTTCCATAGTGGAACATTCTAGACTTGGACGTAATCTATAAAGTTCTCGTGAAACAGCCGATGTAACATTATATCATATGTACTTCTTATAAATTAAGCTTGCTTTTGTGTCTAGCGACCGCATTATTCTTCAAACCTACATCATTTAGCTAATTAATTTCGGAAAGTTGTATGTTCAAATTGTTTTAATAAATATGCAAGCGTTAGCTACATTGCGATTATACAAGGCGGAGTCGAAAATACGACAAAATATGAAAACACTGGCAATATTAGTTTATAGGAATATGTTTCAACTGAAATCCTGATAAAAAAAAGAAAAAAACAAACTCAATAGCATAAAACTGTAAAGTAAAAAGAACACCATTTATAAAATATTGGTTCAAGGCATAAGGTATAGCACTAATTCGCATCAGGAAATAAAACTTAAGAACGAATTTAGCGAACGTTTTTGAAGTAGCTAGTTGGCAACAAGGCGCTAGCTTAATAACAGATTCTGTGGAAAATAGTGTCCTGTGACTAAACTACTGGATATATTCGACTGAATTTTTGTATGCACCCTGGAAATGTCTGAGGTATACGAAGTTTAATTTAGTCGCATTGTCGTCTCCACCTTGTATATCATTCTCATGTTCACGACATATAACCGTATAAGGGTTGCGGTGTCTACATGTCTACGTTGCAAATAACACTACTACATTAGTATAGATTTTTGATTCTCTTGTAAAAATGTACATATTTATGTGAATAAAAATTATCTATATCATAGAATCATTTTCATATTCTGGGGAAATCCTCATGGCTACCCCTGTCTGGGGAGAACGGAGGGTTATATCGAACTCTTACCGACTAAAACCCTACTGTTGTACCTTCTGTACAAGACCGAATGATTACTCCAATACTAGTCGGGGGTACGTGCAAAATGAACGAGTCATTCCCGCACACTCCCAACTGGGATTAGCCCGTCATGCCCAGCTTGGGCCCCTTCACCAACGTCCTCCCATAAAGTCTACAAGAAACATTGCGCGCTAACTCTTTGTGATCCAACCTATAACATTCCGTGGTGCAGGTGATGCGCGTGCACGCGGGCCGCAAGTCGGTGCTGGAGGTGGAGTTCGCGGGCGAGGAGGGCACGGGACTGGGCCCCACGCTGGAGTTCTACGCGCTGGTGGCCGCCGAGCTGCAGCGCGCCGACCTGGGCCTGTGGCTGCACGACGCACCCGCTGCCAACACGCACGACGACGACAACGCGCCGCACCATCTTGTGCTGCCTGACGGTATGTTACATAACATAACATTTATTTATATTCTGGCAACTTTTTAGGCAAAATACAATTTGTGTTACTAAATGAGAAAGTTAAAACTATGATAATAACACCTCACTTGTACACTATGTCACTGTGCGTTTATGTGGCATTTGCGCGTGAATGCGACGGAACACCACTCCCTGCGGCCAAAAGTTCTCTTCCAAGTCGAGGTTCAGTGAGCACGTTTGTTTGCGCACTAGAATAAGAAGAAGTACATTTTGATAAATGGGAGGAAACTTTGTTATTGCATTCGAGGCTGAATTCACACCCGAGCCGCAGGCGAGGTTGTTATGGAGCCGAGAACTGCAGTAACAAATGCCCACGTCTATCAAACGACGTTTTTTAATACACTTTCGAAAAAATAAAATAATAGAGCGAAAAGTATTTTTGACATGAATTCGACTCGGGATCAGCTTCAGACGATCACGTAACACGTTTTTTTCTCGCATTTAGTTAAGCGCGGTGTCGAGTCGTGTCGTCCGAAACGAAAAGAGACGAATGAGTATTTTTTGGGTACGCAGTTATTTTTGCCCGGCTCAAGCCAATACCGCGTCGATATTGTGCGGCCACTCCGTCACTGTACGAACTAGAAATTATAGCCATTATTGCAAAGATTTATAGTCAATTCGTTTTCTCGCTGGTTCAGTTCAATGTCAGAACAACCTTGATTACTTCTGAGTTTATCTCAAATCTGTGTGGTTCTTTTATCAAAAGACCATCACATACACTAATCTGCATAGTCCTCATATAAGTTGAGATGACCAAAATTATCTCTGGACCTCAAAAGAGACTATAAGTGTTTCTGCTGTTTCTTCTCAGCGTAGTCAGGTACGACACACCGGCCCCATCTAGTTATTAAAAAAATACTTGTAAAAGTGTTTGTAAAAACCTATTTGCACAATAAACATCAGGCATCATTAGCAACGAAGTGCGTTTATAGTAACTGATGTTTCGTCAACAGAGAAACCGCCGGGATACTACGTGACGCGTTCAGGCGGCCTGTTCCCAGCGCCGCTGCCTCAAGATTCCCACATCTGTGATACAGTTTGCAAATATTTCTGGTTCTTAGGAGTATTTTTAGCTAAGGTATGTATTCTTGTTTATCATGGTTTTTTGTTTGTGTAGGATTGAATAGAAATGGCTAATAAAGGATTTTTGTTATTTTACAGGTTCTGCAGGATGGGCGGCTTGTTGATCTACCGATTTCGGAGCCCTTCCTACGTATTATGTGCGGCGAGGAATTGACCAATGACTGCTTAGAAGAGATCGATCCCATCAGGCATCGGTAAGACTATGGCCTATGCTGTACTAAATGTAATAAAACGTGCTTCTGATAATGCTGATATCGGAAAAATATGAGTTTCGCCGACTGACTTTAGACACTGTTTCTACCAAAGTGGAGACGAGCGAAGTGAAGGGGAGACGTGCAGGGTTCGACCAAACAGTAGTGGCGAAAGCCGCGATGTGGATCTTTACCATGATGATTGGTCGATTCCCATACGTCTGCTCTCAAATCCGCTATCTACGCTTTACTGACAATTGGCCTTATATTGTAGCAGTAAAATATAGTTTTTGTGTGCCAACCGTATAGTTGATTGTTTTGATGACCTTATATGTTCCGTTCACTAGATTCCTGCAAAGCGTGCTGTCAGCGGCGGAGCAGTACGACGCGATCATGCGCTCAGCCGCGCTGGACGCCGCCGAGCGCGACGCACGCGCCGCCGAGCTCACGGTGGACGGCGCCACGTTCGACCAGCTCGCGCTCTCCATGACGCACGTGGCCGCGCACAGCGATCCCGACGTCGCTCTGCAGCCGCTCTGCGACAACGGAGAGAACATCGAGGTACGCACATGCCTATTACTTGGAGAAACGGTCAGCTTGCAATAAATAATGTTCCTTTTTGAAACACTGAACGAATAATTTTGATTAAGTAACGATTTATGAAATATATAAATATCTTGATAAAATATTATCTTCTGATTATTGGGGTCTTTTTGTGCTAACTTATTGACCAATTTATCATGTCAACAGGTGGGCCCACACAATGCGCGGGCGTACGCCGAGAGCAGCGCGCGCTGGATGGTACGCGGCGGTATTCGGCGCCAAACGGCCGCTTTCCGGCGCGGCTTCGGCGCCGTTTTCCCGCCGCGACGTCTGCGCGCCTTTTGCGCCGCCGAGCTGCGCCTGCTGCTGTGTGGCGAGCGCGGACCCGTGTGGACGCGCGACCACCTGCTGCAGTACACAGAGCCCAAGCTCGGCTACACGCGCGACAGGTATAAGCACATTATGTACTGTGGTACCGTGTTCCTGTCGCCATACCGCTGATGACGATGGTATGTTTGTGTTTCTGCAATCCTAAAAACCTTAAACAATTTACGTCATCGTTTCCAGCCCCGGCTTCCTCCGCCTCGTGGACGTGTTGGTGGAAATGTCACTGCGCGAGCGCAAGGCGTTCCTGCAGTTCGCAACGGGCTGCAGCAGCCTGCCGCCCGGCGGCCTCGCCAACCTGCACCCCCGCCTCACTGTCGTGCGGAAGGTATACTCACACTTTTGTACTTCTTCTCTCAAAATGGTGAAGGAAAACATCGTCAAAACTAACGGGACAAATACACCGTTAAAAAAAAAAACATCTAATCAAAGGGTGTTTTAAAATGAAAAACGTTACTCGACATTCTGGCAAGAATTTTGTCCACTGAGATAAAATTGCATTTTCTTATAAATCATTTTGTACATTCAGTTCGTCTCGATATTTTTGACGCACATTTTACGTTATACCGATGCTTTTAAACTAAGGCAGAGATATAGATTTTTGTCGCTTCGGAGTGCTTTATTGGGGAAATTCTACAGATAAATTTATCGCTTTCAAAGCGCAGAAAAAATGCTTAAGATCTGTTTTCAAGCTGAAATCAACTGATAGTTGCTTGCCATTATTCAAAAAGTATAAGTTACTTACCCTACCGTGTATGTATATTTATGCGACTGCAGTGTTTGTAAAATGTAACTTACATTTATTTGAAACATTGAAGTCGAAACGCCGTAATAATGAGATTTGTGCCAATGCACACAACACAGCGCTTTATGCAAAAAGTCTTAAGGGCAAGGCACCCAGAATATACAACAAAATTCCGAAACCCATAAGAGAAAAAAGTGAGATAAATGATTTCAAAAAGCACCTAAACAAATATTGAACACAAAAAGCATTCTACTCTATCAAAGAATACCTAGACGATAATGCAAACTAAGTAGATTAGATCTGATAGTAATTAAGAAAATTTTATTTTATTAAGAAATAATACATTTTATTTTAATTTTTCATAACTTTCTATGTTTAAAAACAAATTTGGCTGAAAATATTTAGTTAGCATAGTTTTAAGAATAATTTATAGTATAATTTTAATATTTGTACGCCGTTGTCGGCAAAACATAGCGATCCCTTTATATTTACTTACATCTTTTACACCTATGTTTAACAAATAAAAACTTTGACTTTGACTTTGTCAACTCTGCGTAAGAGTTGACAAAAAATCTATACTAATATTATAAAGAGGTAAAATTTGTTTATAAGTTCGTATGTAGGGGGTAATCTCCGGAACCATTAATCCACAAACTACATTACTACTACTGCATATTAGCCGAGCTATCACAATTTTTGTCTAGCCAGGCGGAAAAAATACCTATTAAAACTTACTTACTTATTATTTGCATGCGCTGCCTAAAAATTTGTTTATAATTGAAAACAATGTATGGCAACCTGGTCCGCCTTAAACTGACAAATAAAACCGCAACACCTTTCTATCTTTTATATTTATATTTTAGCAGATATAGTAGCTTTTAAGTATTAAAAAAAAATCGGTTGTCTGTAAAGTCGGTTTACTGACGATAGTAGAACGTGACAACGTCATAAGAAAATACTGATGGAATGGTTGCATTTTTCAAAATATGAATGTGCGTTGAGCAATTGTTTTATGGAACGCCTCAGAGCGAGGTAACGCCTCATTTTTTCGTGCGTGCAGCCGGCTCCATCGAATTATAAGACGTTGTCACGTCAAAAGTATTTTGCGACATACTTACGTTTGGACGATTTTTTAAACAACAAAAGATTAAAGCTTATCAAAAAAATATTATGGTCACAAGGACATCATAGAGTTAAGATTTGCCCTTTACAGTAAGTCAATTGGTTAAATAGCTACGAAGATAATATAAAATGACTAAATTGCAAAATGCCGTCCAACATTCATAAACTGCATTAGAACATGCGTTTTAGAAAAGTGGGCCCCTTGGTCAGTGAGAAACTCAGTCGCTGTCACGGATGGTGTAACTTTTGTATTTGCTGGTGACTTTCGACAGACACTTCTCGTCGTCACAAAACAGACAAGTGCGGACATCATCAAGGCATGTCTGAAATCACCGCCCCCATGGGAGTACTTTAATTTACGTACTAACATGAGAGCCCAGCTTATCGGTATATGGATAACGATTTCCCACCACAGCTGCTCAAAGTTGGATAGCGATCTTTTTCTTCACCAACCTTGGGCGCTATCGTTCACAGTAACTTATAGATGCAGTATATCCCGACCTTTAATATTTACTAGATACAAGGCTACCAATAAAAAAAATTAAAGATAACTTAATTGTAGTGACCATTCTCATCGGACCAGTAGCTGGCCAGTTGGCGCAGATCCCGAGAGTTCCAATGATTCCCACGGGCCTGCCTATGTCGTTCAGGCGACTCCAGTTTCCCGTAAAAACATCATTGGCCCTGACTATTTACGAGTCCCAGGGACAAACATTCTCTTTGGTGGGTGATCCAACTCATGATAAATCAACATTATAACTGCCCATGGGTAGGTCAATCCTAAGAAAAGAATGTTGTACCCATGGGCAGTTATAATGTTGGTTTATCACGAGTTGGATCACCCAAAAAATCAGGTTATTTTGTGACCGGAAAATAAAACAACCTTAAAAATTGTATACAGAGAAGCTTTAAATTAAATACCTATTTAATTTAGTTAGTTACCTACCTAACTTAAATTTTATAAAATTCTTTCACCTATAATAAAGACATCTACAATATCAGCGAGTAATACTTATGAGCTGTATTTTCGAAATCCACGCGGACCAATTCACGGGCGAAGCCCTAGTAATAAATAAAAGTCTTCAAGATTGTGTGACCATGAATGTGAATTATTTATATTTTACCTTTGCAGGTTGACGCTGGAGACGGGTCCTACCCGTCTGTGAACACGTGCGTGCACTACCTGAAGTTGCCCGAGTACTCGTGCAAAGAGGTTCTGCGAGAAAGGCTGCTCGCTGCCACCAATGAGCGTGGCTTCCATCTCAACTAGATGCAACTATTGCTAAACAGCCCAGACTATCAACGCCTGGGCGTTTTGGAATATGTTGAGAATAACTTTCACACTATTGTTACTCACGCACTTTCGCCTATGGACACGCGAAACTAGAAATAATTATCTATTTATTGAACATCAGTAGCCTTTACCCTTGACTGCTAAGCGAAATAAAAACCATAGTGCTTGTCAGATTTGAACTTACTAAATGACCTAACTCGAGTACACTACATAAGAAGTTACAGTTATTTTTAACATAAACATGTAATGTGTATAGTATGCGCTCATAATATAAAACTGATCTCTTGAAACATATTTTTTCAAGACATAACTCCTTATGAAATAAATAGTATTTTATTATATCGAGGTATTGATCTTATTCTCAGAAAGAAAAGTGTGTCGTTCGTCGCAATTTTTGTTATTATCATGCAATAATATATTTTATTTTTAATATTATGTATAAATAATTGCATGGGTTTATTATATTTTATAGGATGGTGTGAATGTATGAAAAATAAGAGGCTGCTACTGTAACCTATTTGATTATTGGGAATTAATGGCAATATTCAAACAATTTTTAAATAAAGTAATTTTCAGAGATTCGACTAAATAAATGTATAAATATTGCAACAATCTAAACTGTATCCACAAATAAAACTATTTTTTGATATTAATATAATAATAAGATAAGCGATCTTTACTTCAATTTGACTTCGCTTCACTTCTAACATAAACATTTTAATGTTCATTTCACTAAAAGTATAATAACAGTAGAGTTTGTTTAAGTGACTTTGATTTGAGTGTGTTTAAAGATAAATTAATGAAATATTAAATAGGCGTCTAGCGTTTCTTGCTAATTTTAGATAAATGTTTGTGTATGCTGTGGTGATAATTAGTTTTATTTTCGGGTATGTAAGTTGTTCCAAGACGTGTTTAGTTGAAATGTAATCTCTGGTCTGTCAGCAATAAAAGAAGTGTTTCAAAATATTAACTATTTACTTTGTTTTGAGTTTATGCTTCCATCGCCATTTACCAGTACTTATTATTATAAAAGCAAGAAATCATAAAAAAAGATTATTATGCTTCTAAATTTTAACATATTTCACTAGAGAAATTGTATTAAAACCAAAAACAAATAAATGCAAGCTTTTCGGTAATCAACACATATTTTTATGTAACGGCTAAAACTTTTGTTGAGCACGATTCGATATAATTTCTAACACGAAATACAGACAGCTAATGAAGATATTAAAATACTGCAGGATATTGTCGCTTGTAGCCGTTGCATTTAATATGTGCTTGTCATACCATAATTAGGACTGAAATTATGATAAAGTATATCAAATTTTAACATTAGGGTGTGAAACACTGATGCGTTTCTACGAAAGATATTTAGATATGTTCCTTTAGTTAAATAATTTTGTCAACTGAAAGTTGATATATATTGTGATTTATTATTATAAAGTACTTTACGAATTAAAATATATTTAGTTTAAATTTAATAGGTATTTAGATTAAAATTATTAATCATAATGGCATCATGTAGTGCTCATGTAATTGTTGTTGAGGATTGTATCAATAAATTAAGCAAAAATCATTTGCCTTTTTTATAACTCGTGATAGATTCCTTTGGTTCATAATCAGTGATGGAGCTTGTGTAAGAAGTTCTGCACGCCACACGGGCGTCATGGCGACTGGGCAGCGATACGAGTGCGGTATTGCGCGGCGAGCACTCCTGGCAGTGCGTGCGACGAAATAGCCGCCTGTTCGTGCCGCTTTACCCCGCTTCTCTACTCTGCATACCGTACATTTAATTCGATTCTTCTCGTCTCCACTGGAAGAGCGAATGTGATGATTCCTGCACACCTCTTCTCCAGTTCTCTCGTCGCCTCCTCAGTGAAAACGCGCCCTTAAAAATACTCCAATTAATTAATTATTGCTAACAATTAATTACTGCTAAAAAAGTAGCAGAAGAAGAATACAGAAGTTTAATATTATCTAATCGAAGTTTTCTACTGCTAAGTACACCATTACTACACACATTTAATAGTTCAGTAACAATTATATAACTAGAAGGCGTGAGTTTGTTGTGGGCCTATTAAAAATGTTTTTTTTTTTTATATAACCTACCTACCCTAGGTTCTATTAATATTTTTTTTAAATAAAATATTTTTATTGGACAAAGAAATTGGTGTACATTAATATTATACATTACCGGTATACATTTCCATTTGAAACCCTGATTCCTGTGCTATGTGTGTCCTGTGTTACAGGAGTCGGTGTCTTCACCCGTTTTTGGGGAACTGGGGTTCACAACACAGTTTATGCATCAAAAATTAAAAAGAATAATAATGAGTCGACAAAAAAACAACTTTTGCATGTAACATGAAAACTTTTGCCTAGTTATGTTTAGGACAAGGATAAAGCGCAGGCCACACCGCCAGCTAGCGGGCGGGCGGAGCGGGCGAACGACGCATCGTTTCACTTGTTTTCATACTTTGGTTCACACCGCGAACTATCGAAAGATACGAACAAAGTATGAAAAGGCATCGTTCGCCTCGCTCGCCCCGCCCGCCAGCTGGCGGTGTGGCCTGCGCTTAAGGATATTAGAAATAAAATTAAAATGCTTTAAATACGAATAGTTTTTTTGTAATATCATTTTGGAAATTTTGAATTTTTATCAACAAGAAGAAGTTATTTTGATTTATTGCAATATTACTATGAATTTACTTTTATGATTTTCGTCTGTATTTTGCTTCAGGAACGTCTCGTTTTAATGTCCAACAGTAATCCGCTAACATACGTGGCCTCCACTTGCCCTGATATCGTTTTTCTATGGTAGAAATATCTTGATGGAATCTTTCACCGTGTTCATCGCTGACTGCGCCCAAATTTTCAGGAAAGAAGTCTAAATGTGAATGAAGAAAATGTATTTTCAACGACATATTACAACCCAAAGCCTTATAAGTAGATAAAAGCTCCGCGATAATACATAATATAGTCACTTGATCGGTGATTTCCTAGCTTTTAAGAGTCCCAAGCTGATTTTTCTAAATTACTAAGCTTTTCTTTAAATATATCATCTTTCATCAATTGCCTGATTTGAGGGCCCACAAATATGCTTTAATTTTTGCTTCACTCAGCTTAGGAAATTTTTCTTTCAAATATAAAAAGCCGTTACCACTGCTGTACATAGCTTTCACGAAGTTCTTCATAAGCCCAAGCTTTATGTGTAAAGGTGGTAAAAATACATTCTCAGGCTGCACAACAGATGTGTGGAACCCACGCTTTGTCTTGTTGTCCGATGGCAAAGCCAACATACTGGTTATATAACTTAGTTACTAATGGTGTCAAATTCCTTCGTTGAGTTTTGAAAGTAATGTCACCACAAATGTAACAAAATTTGTCAGGATCATTTTTACACTTTCTTGACATTATTTAAATATCACTTAACACTAAAAACAGAACAAAACACTACGCTCTTCAAGTAAACAAATTCTCTGAATGCGAAAGTCAAACAAAAACAGTTAATTTTGGGAGTAGTAGCTGTAACACGAAAACTAGACCTGATGGAATCAAAATAAATATGGTAATAAAATGAGGGTAGCTAGGTTATTTAAAATTAGCAAGCACCTTTCTTGTTACAAAATTTTGTTGACCAGTTTAATCATTAAAAATAATGCATAAGCGCTCTTGTGTGGTGTCATCATCACGCCTGTGTACCCCGAACAGGCGGGGTAGGCAGAAGTGATCTTAAACTACATCTAAAGACATTGTCTGCCTGCTGCTTCTAGAAATGTCTTATCAGAAGAAAACTCACTGAAACTATGAATCATCATCTGCCTTGCCTTTTCCCAACTATGTTGGGGTTGGCTTCCAGTCTAAAAAAATAATATGGATACTAATTAGGTACATTGTAAGGGTGCTCCCTCACCGGGAGCATTCGCCTGTAATGTAACAAATGCAAGATTCGATTTTGAGCATTAAGTTCACTTGTTTCTGTACAAAATCGAAACTTGGATTGTGTGCACTATACTGGAACTAATAAGATTTAGGTACACGATTGGTAGAGTAGAGGAGGCACACTTTGACGTTACTCGTTAGACGCAGCACCACCACGACAAGTCATCGCCATTAGAACCTACAAACAAGGCGGAAAGAACAAGAGGAAATGTTACAACCTGCAATTTATAGGTTCAGGAGAGTGGAATTTTATTTCAAAGTAAAATATCACAAAGTAATAAGTTCCTACATTTTTAATAATATTTTTGAGCATTAGGTATACATTGCATTTTACGATTATAGCGTCGACAGCCGGCTCTAAGCCCTTACCTCTTGCTGGTGATTTTGGACGCTCTTCCGTCAGATTATTCAGAAGGACAGAGACCCCCTGGTGTATGATGTTTGCCGACGACATTGTGGTGATTGCCGAGAGTGACCCACAGAAGACAGAAGAACACAGCATCACCAGGTAGCACAGAACGTTCCTGTGCCCATAACTTGCTGGAACGCCGCCCATAACGATCTGTTCCGATTTGCGGGACCTCGGGTCGCTAGTCCAAGGGGATGGTGAGGTAGACCGAGACATGACGCACCGGATCAACTTAGGACGGATAAAATGGCGACAGGTAACTCCACAACAACGAAGTCCGTGATTAGACCTGTTGTAATGTATATGGATCGGAATGCTGGGCTGTGAAGAATATGGATAAAAAAGAATTGCATGTAGTGGAGAATGATGAGAATATTGAAGTGGTCAATGGATAAAGTAAGAAAATTAAGTGTTTTAGAGGAAGTTTGAAAGTGCCGTCAGTTACAAAAAAAAATAAAGGGGATCGTCTGTCTTGGTATAGACATGTAGGGATGTCATGGAGGGATCAATCGCTTGTGGCTCAAAGAGTGATGATGACCTAGGAAATGATAGATGAACTGTTTGTGGAATGATGTGAATGAACAAGGAGTAATGATAGCGTGACGGTTGACAGGGGAGAATGGGAGAAACAAATGTGTTGTGCCGACCCCAAGTAAGGGACAACGACAGGAAGATGGTGATGACCATTGACCAGTGATTCAAAGACAAAAGACAGGGTGAATGAATGGACTGTGTGAAAGATGATATGGCTAGAAATGAAGCGGCTCTTGAGATGACTAGTAACAAATAAATTGATTGATTTGATCTAGATGTGTACGTAAATAGGTAAAATAATCTTACTTGATTATATATATAGGATTAGGTATCCAAAAACTCATTAGGATTAATTTACCGGGAGTCAACCAGAATCGTACAAAAATATATGATTACAGACCCCAAGCACATTAAGCTACCCGAAGGTGTCAAATTTTCCCAATCAATCTTGAGCTTTTTCTAGCGATAAAGTAGAAAATCTATTAACCTTTTGAACCCCATTGTTACAAATGCGTGACAAGCAAGCGCGCGCCCTGTACGCCAAACGACACAAATATGTGACAAAATGGTAGGTATAATTGTGACTGGGCATGGCGGGCACGCGCGTGCGTTTTTGCTCTGGCATTCAAAAGTTCAATGCAATTTCACTTGATGCGCTGGCGTCTTTTCTTATATATTTTTGTAAGATTCTGGTTGATTCCTGGTTGCGGTCAATTAATCCTTATAAGTAAAGTATTTATTAGTAGGCGTGTTTTATTCTTATTCCAACTGAAAACTCTAAAAATAATGTTATAACTGGTTTACGAGTCTACATGACCATTTTACCTCCTGCCCGGTGGTTGCCAGCGTTGGTGTCAGTATATTTTCCGGCTACGTGCGTTCCACTGCTTTTCACTGAATGTCGTAAGTAATTCGTACGTAACAGCTCGTTTTCACAACCATGCCGTAATACTAAGTATGAGTACCTAGTCTAGAAATATAATGTTAAACAACATTGAGTATAAACGCGTCTGTAACGGATGCTTTGCCTATGTACCTACGCATAGGTAAGTCGAATTAATTTCGACTAAGTCATGAAAGGGAAACATTATTACGCTGTGGACCTTATTGTCATGCAAATCCATACTTTTTGTTAGTACAGTTTTGATTTTCACGTTGAGACACCGGGTGGAACTGCGCAACCCAACCGTTCCACTGCGTCGCCATATAGCTGCAACCTTGGAGCTTTACACAATTTTCATACAATACCAACTAAACGGGCTACCAGTATAAAAACTAAGCTATCGCGAACACAGGCATCAGTCAACTTCTTAGATC
This sequence comes from Noctua comes, assembly GCA_963082995.1. Taxonomy (NCBI): domain Eukaryota; kingdom Metazoa; phylum Arthropoda; class Insecta; order Lepidoptera; family Noctuidae; genus Noctua; species Noctua comes. The sequence continues at coordinate 7,589,294 of OY720277.1, forward strand.
ACATCGGTGCACTGGAAATATGAGGGCTTCACTGGTGTGCTGCATAGCCCTCGCGGCGCTGGCGTACGTTAGCTGTAGAACCACTCGCGAGAAACGCGATGCCGACCTCGAGGTAGCAGCCACGCATAAGGGTGGCAAGTGGGACAAGGGCGGCGGCCACGAGCACCACGGACATCATCATCACGATCATGGTGAGAAGGGACACAAAGGATACAAGGGACATCATCACCACGAGCACGGTAAGAAGGGCCACCACCACCACGAAGGGCACAAGGGACACCACGACGAACACGGGGGACACAAGAAGCATCACCACCACGACGACGGACACCACCATGAGCACCACCACGGCGACAAGGGTCACAAGGGACATGGTCATCATGAAGAAGGACACTACCACAAAGGACACTCCACTAAGGGTCATCACGGTGTACACAAGCATGACGAATTCAAGAAGGAAAAGCACTTCCACGACAAACACCACGACGGCGGCCACCACGAGCACCACGGCGGACATCACGAGGAGCACGGCCACAAGAAGGGAGGAGAATTCCACAAGGGACACAAGCACCATGGACACCATGAGCATGACCATGGCAAGAAGGGCCACCATGAAGAGGGAGGACATCATCACGACCATAAGGGACATCATGAGGAAGATGGTCACCACCATCACCATCATCATCACCATGATCATGGTAAGAAGGGTGGTCATGAGCACCACAAGCACTGGGGCCACAAGAAGGGACACAAGTAAATGTTCCTTAGACTGATGCCTACCTATGCGAGTTAAGGAAGTCTTTATTTAGTCGTATCTAATTAAGCTTTCATAATGTGTTAAGTTTTGTTGACTGTGATGTTTTGTTATTAATAAAAATAAATGTTTTTGAAACATAACAATGACTGATTTCGTGTTTACAAACCTATTCATTGACACAGCTAAATATGAGACATAGATTGAAACCAATAATTTATTTGTTTGTTAATAATTCAATTATGAAAAAAGAAATAATGTTTGCAATTGGATGCAGATACAAAAACAAACTTATCAATTTCACAGCACGTTTCAACAACAAAGTTACATAAAATAGTTGGCGTTGGTCCGTTGGCAACGGCTCCCGACGAGATAAGTAACTCAGCGTTGAGAAACTAGAGCGCTGCCCGAGATTGGCCTACATTTTACTGGGCAACGAATTAGTCGTGGTTGCAATCAACCGTTTCCTATAGAGAACACTTGCAGCCACTGAAACTGATAACATTTCTCAATAGACAGCACGTCAATACCAATAATTTAGTCTTTAGTCTGACAAAAGCCCAGATAAAATAATCTTGAGCATGTTTGGGCCATCTGAGTCAACTTTTTAACTACTGTGGTCGTTTTCACAAAATTATTTGGTAAAATAGTAGCCAGTTGTACATTTTCAATGGCACGTGAGTACCAATATTTTTCGACGCTTCACGCTTTATTGAACACCTAAAGTGGGCACAAAGCTCTATTTGTGCTACCGATTCTGTTTGTAGAAAAAACAACCATGCATAAACACGATGTATTTTTTGTCGACATTAGGTCAATGTGATGCTTTAGTAAACATTTTCTGTCATAAGTTTGTAACATGTAGTATATAACTGTGTTTTTTTTGAATTGGTCTATTTTTTTATGCAACACTAATCTTCCCGTTAAGAAAAAAATTAAATAACATTATCTCGTCAAAGCACCGCACATAGTATTTTATTAAAAATCTACAGCTACCAGCTACCTCACATTCGTCCTTGAAGGTTTCAAGAAAAGCTAGTTGCTCTACATCTGCCATAAAGATGGCGCTACATGTTGCGATTCTGGATCACGGGTAATTTTTTAAACTTCCTTTAACTTCCGCATTTTTCGGAGGAGCTCGTGGCTAAATAATAACAGCCGCTCGGGTCGATCTTTAGGTTAAGCCGTGCTTGCCTAGGTTGGTCTGTGGATGGGTGACCACCCATTACATACCGAGTTTCCTCCGTGCCTCGGAAAGCACGTTAAGCCGTTGTTCCCGGCTGCCATTTGTAGATCTTTGACAGTCGTTAGGTAGTCAGTGGCCCAAAAAGTCTGACAACCAGTTTTACCAAGGGGTATCGTATTACCCAGTACTAACTGGGTTGTGGAGGTCAGATAGGCAGTCGCTCCATGTAAAATACTGGTATTCAGCTGCATCCGGTTAGACTGGAAGCCGACCCCAATATAGTTGGGAAAAGGCTAGGCAGATGATGATAACTTCCGCATTTTCTCTCTGGTACAAACAGTGGTGTCCTGAAATAAGTACCACTTTAGATTGATACGTGATAGTGCCTACCCAGATAATTAAGTAAGTAAGTAATTATTTTGAGTGAAATAGGTCCTTTTCCTTTTAATCCTTCTAATAAGTCGTGACTGCCTTGGCGTTGTGCATAAAAAACAGCAAATTGATTATTAAAAATATTATTTTTTGCATCCTAGGTGTTCAAACATTGTTCTAGTAAAGTGACATAGTTTTTTTATTCTTTACTTTTTAACGAGTTCTCTGTGTTCAGCGTTCGCCATATTAGATACCTAAGTAGGTATATGTAGGTAGTGTGATCAGCGGAACATGTCAACATCGCCAAGTTTTAACTATGCATTGATAAGCCATGCACGAGTGTCAGCAAAAGTTGAAAAGAACCCCGAGAGCACTTTAATAAAACAAATGTTGATGTAGGTATGTACCTAGAGCATAAATAGAGATTCTTTGAATATCAATTTCCAAGTAACACTTTTTAAAGTCAATAACGACTGCTATGATAATTCTTTTCCACTTTGCACGTTATTGTACGTCGTCGCTTGTAAATGACAAGAAATGCAGTTAGCTCTCTTGGCACAATGCCATTATGAGTATGGCCCTCACCGGATGAGTTTAGTTTCAGCTGTATTTTTGTTCCGAGATAAGTATGTTTCAAGTTAATAATATTTCAGTAATTATGTACATTGCGACCTTATGTGGTTAACGGTATCCCGCGCAACAAGTGGTTGAATCTTGAGGCCAGCGGTCTACCGCGGTATCGAATACCTAATAATAAAGGACATTGTGTGTACACTATGGGATTACCACATTCTCAAGTCTGTGTTTCCTTCCATCGTTTTTTGCAGGTTTAGCCATCTAGTAAAATTAAAGAGTAACGTTCCGTCTCCTTTCACATAAACTTGATAATTCTGCTACGAAAACAGGTTGTAGGCACCAAATAATGATAAAAACAGGAAGCTAGTTCTTAAATTAATTTGGAAGTCTAAAGTTGCGAACCAAATATTTTTGGTTTTCGGAAGATTTCAATTCTATTACAGGTTTCTAATAATAGTTAATTTAACAGCTGTTTCGTTTATATTAGATTTGCCAATGTAAGATTGACAGAACACTTTTCAGAGGAAATATTCCTACAGGGTGGAGGACACAATCGGTACCGCGTATTCAGTACCTACATCATTCTAAACATAGAAATTTTTAATCAGTAATTTAAAAATGCTGTTCCATACATTGTGACCGTTTAGGTATTGCACTTTCGTAGGAAACAAATGTAAAAAAATGTGTGCTAAAAAAAAAATTACTAATGAAAAGATCCTATGTCCCGCGGTTCAGAATGATGCACTAAATACGTGGTAACCGTACTATATGCGTGGTGTCCTTTCCATCTTGTATATTATGACTCAAAAGCACATCTACTTGCTAAACGGTGGATAGTTTTGAAAACATAGGATTATTGTGCCCTGTTCTCGTTGTAACTACAGTACAGTATTATGCAAGTCTTATAGGTCTATATGTACTTCATTGTATCGGTAGGGTAGATATTTTAAGGTAGGGGATGCAGGGACTCAGCTGTGAACGTGTCAGGACAAGAGTTTATATCGATGCGCAAGCTATTTAAAACACAGCAATTATTTTTGGCCTGTATCAATTAATCCAATTAAGTGATAACGAAATGATTAAAAAAACGTTATTTTGGAATAATACCGCGCTCATGTCTTTGTGTACAAAAAGGGTTGATTTGAATCTCCCGGCAAGAGCTTGCCGCAACTCGTGGCCGCCCAACTGTCGCGCGACGCGGCGGTTAGCACATCTTACTCAATACCTTATATAAAACTGCTGCAGCATCAATGATGTTGTCAATATTAAGAGTAGAGCACACCGCATCAACACCGCGTGATAAAAAAGCCTAGCAATATGAGGGTGGCGTTAGTTTTAGGTTTTCTAACGTTGTTGGCAGTTGTGCATACACGTCGTTTACCCTCACGGCAAGTGGAAAAAAGTGCAGAACTAGACACAAAGGATCAAGCGCCTGCTGCAACAGAACACAAAAAAGAAGCCCCAAAGAATCATGAATACAAAAAAGGAGGCGGCAAAGAGCACCATGCACATCATCACCACGACCACGACGAAAAAGGTGTAAAGGGATACAAAGGTCATCATCATCATGAGAAGGGAGAAAAAGGACATCACGATAAGGAGCACCACAAGGGCGAGTACGACGATCATGGTGCACACAAAAAAGAACATCATCACGATGACGGACATTATGATGAATACCATAAAGGCGAAAAAGGCGAGAAAGGGCATAAATACGAAGAGAAGGGACACTACGACAAAGGTCACTCGACGAAAGGACACCACGAAATTCATAAGCTTGATGAATTCAAGAAAGATAAACACTTCTTTGATGAAGAGGGAGATTCCGGCCACGAAGAGAAGCACGGAGGATTCCACGAGGAGCATGGTCACAAGAAAGGAGGCAGCTTCCACAAAGGTCATCACCATGGTGACCATCACGCGAAGGAGCATGGTGAGAAAGGTTTCCATGAGAAGGGCGGTCACCACCACGAACATAAAGGACATAAAGAGTCCGGTGGACATGATGAGCATCATAAACATCATCACGACCATGGCAAGAAAGGCGACCATGAGCACCACAAGAAATATGGTTACAAGAAGGGACACTGAACACATCTCTAGGAATTGGCCGAATGAAGGACAGACCTCGACAGACGACGTTAGTGATTTCGGATTTATTTATTTTCTCGGAACTGTAACTTATCTGATGACAGTGCACTCATTACTGCGACAACGGTTAATTGAAGGCATAATTATGTAGGTAATTAATAACTAAATTATTATTTTTTATATTAAGTAACTTCTTAAGTCATTTAATAAATACTATGTACGGCATAATCTGAGTTTTTTTTACTGATCTTTTACAAAACCCAAACTTTAATTGATTTTAATGTCGAAGTGGAAAATGAATTTAAATCGTAGCTTCTTTCCAGCACTTCAGATGGTGTGAGTGCGAAATTCCGTCGCTTATCTAAGTATGCTTTTAAACTAATTAAGGTTGGCAACCACCACTCAGGATCGCACGACTTTCGCGTCGAGATAATATGTAAATATTATGTTAACTGTGTAGTATTAAAATTAGAAAAGTGGGACACATATGGATCTGCCTGGTACATGTTTGACCGTAATCGCCGTACACCTGGACTTTGAGTACGGACACGTCTACGTTGTCGGTCTTTTGTGCCATCTAAATGTCAAAATAACTTAAAGGCATTAATTTAGGTCTGCGATGGCAATGATAGCCATCTCGTACCTAAATAAATGCTTATTTTTAATAAAGATCACACAGTTATTGGTTTTTCATTGTAATGGGCTAATGGCATATTTAATGCCTCATAAGATGTTAGTACCTATTTTGAAAAAAGCGAGCTCAGCATCCCACGACATATTGTGCAAAAAATAAACAATAGTGTTTGAACAGATCGAGTTCACGAAGGTCATACATTACCAAACAACCAATTAACCTCGCACTATCTCTGTCTTTCTACAGCATTGTCATTGTCGAAGTCACGTTGGCTCTCGGCAATGTCACCTCGCTTCGGATTTGTCACGCTTGGAATCCTGCCCACCTGTAAAGCTAAATAGCGTGATATTGGATCTATGTCGCTAGCTGACGGATTGAACGATTAAGGGTTCAGTTTCACGATCGATTTCAGGTCGAACAACGTGTCGGTCAAGGATTAAAAATGAATGAGGTCCAGCACTGCAGCGCATTCGAGCGACTCAATCAAACTGTCGTTTTGCCGACAAACAGTTCACTTCATTGTCTGCATGTTTTATCCTGCTATGATATGGGACACTCACTTTTCCCGTGCAAGCTGCGTATTTTTGGACGAGTCTATTGTTTCATTTTGTAGCATACGTAAATAGCTCACGTACTAATTAAAGTACCTATTGGAACGTTATTCGTTTAATTCAGTGGTAACAGATTGCGGTCTATCGAATTATTTGTTAATTTCACAGGCTGTGCCAACTTGATTTGTATTTAAGTTACAACATAATTCTGATTTTATACCTAGTACATTACGGCGGCGAGTGACCAACTTAGTAACAACAATTTTATCGTGGTGTCAACAACAGAACTATTAAAGTTAGGTCGGTTAGTTTATAAACTATTGATGGAAATAATAACACAGACGGTCCACGCTTTAATAAACTGTAGGAAAAGTTTTCAGAATCGGTCAAAAGTTTAACTGTCGCACATTAGTTTTCTGGTTATCTGCCGGGTAAAGCAATCTTTTGTTAGGTTTTGATAATAATTTTCAAGTTATTTGACGACACCTAAGCAGTGTCTATGAGTGGATGGTTCAGCTCGTAGACCCTAAGCGGCGTAGCGGTGGCGTAGCGCTACGTGTGTAGCACACGCGGCTACGTACGTGTGTCGTAGCATCCATCATTGTGCGAACCCAAATTACACATTAAAATCTTAACGGTACTCGCGCGAGTAATGTATTCGTTTATGGTTCACGAACTTATTCGTTGAAATAGATCTAATTTATAGTACCTACACACACGTGTCTATATCGGTTAGTATCTAATTGAGAATATATTCCGCCGTATTTCATGAGAAATAAACGATTGATGGGTTGTACAGATGTCATCAAATGTCGGTACGCTCTTTAATTGTAAATAATGTATAGCAAGGATGGTGCGTTTGTGACGTATCTATATTATTACAGTAAACATGTATCTCAACATTCAGGGTGTATTTGTAGTGAATCCGTAATTTCAAACAATTCTCGTAACAGGTGTGTTTTAAAGCTTTTGTATAAACTTTATGATAACTTTTTAGGATGATAGCATATTTCACTTCGTTTTTGAAGAGAATAATTATATGAACAAAGAACAAGGTGGCGAGATCCTAAAAGCCATGAATAATATGTAAGAATGAAAACATTATCTTTATTTATCATTTATTCTCTCTTCACAAAGCAGACTTAAAGTTAAATGTACAAAAAATGTCTTAGCTGTATTCCACCTTTGTGAGAGACTGGTGCCTGAAGTAGGTTTCGGGAAAAACCTGTGTCAGGTCACTAGGTCCCTTCCACGGCTAGAATTAGCTTTTATAGAGATAGCGTGTAAGAGTAGGAGTTAAACAATATGCATAACAAGATTATATTTTTCTCTTTTTGTTTATTAAACGTCAGGAAAACAATTGAGAATCGGTTTTCTTGAACTGTGTGTTTCCTTTCTTTCTGACTATTTTACAGAACTTTATTAGGTAAGTTATTAAGTCTAAACTTATTTGTTGTATAGACAATCTGACACATTGTAATAAAAACCAGTGGGCGGACATAGAAAATGTGGGAAGAATATTACAGTACTTTAGAAACTTTCATGAAAAGTTTCTGTAAAGGTTACGAGGTGCAAGTTTTGTTTCCATCCACTTCGAAATAAAGGAATTAAGAGTATAGTATATATCTATCTAAGAGCAAATCCCATATAAAAATTAAGAATAAGAATACAGGTACGGAAATGTCATAACCATCATTATTTATTTTTACTTCTGTCTCTTGTAAACTTTGACGTTTGAAAAAGTACTGATTATCAGCCTAATTTGAATAAATGACTTTTGATTTTATAATTCTATACACAGTCATTACATATAAAATATAAAAATTGAAGCCCACCGGTATCGGAATCAGGATCCAAGCTACCAGCGGTCAAGGCTTCAGAGAGAGGAATCTTCTTACAATACGAGTCGTCTTCAGGAGTACCGCTTTCAGAATCAAGGCTTAGATCCAGCTGCCTAACGAGAGTCTCCCTAGGTACCTATTGGTCGACGCTCTCAGCAATAAAGCCATTGACTGAAACCACTATTGGCACAATGATCGCTAAGGTCACATCCTATATGTGGACAACCTCGCGAGCCAAGTCAAGATGCTTGATTTGCTTGTTTCTCGGCTTACGCGAGTTTCTCGACATGCGGAACCGTATTGTTAAATCATTGTGCACCGCTCTAATCGATCCACCACCACTGTATCAGGCTACAATAGTCCAGTGAAGATGGATTGATCCCAGTACAATGTGATATTGCCATTTTAGAGAACTGGGTCGGGCACATACCTATAGTAAGACACTTCCGATTCCACAAGGTTGTATTTTAGAGCAAGTGTCTGATGGATAATCCTGGCTACAAGGTTGTGTCTATGCATGTTCTCTCCGTTAGATAAACGAGAACACCCTGGATTTATCTTCTCAATCTGACGGGTTTGATTCACCCGGATGGTGGCTGGTCCGACATATGTCAACCGCGCCGTCCTTCTAAATAAATCTCCGGTAGTTTTTCGTCATCATAACTTCAGCCATAATTGCACAGAAAAACGATCGGTTTCTCCGAAGACGTCACCGGAACGTAGCTGGCTACGGACGCTGATAGGTCTACATCGGCCCATGCAGGACCCGGAAAAAGCGTCCATGAAGCTCCTTAGTCTGCCATACCTCCCCGCGGTCGTTAGTCTCAAGCACAGCAGGTTTGCGCCAGATCTCTTTAGCCAAGGAGAGCGGGGTGAAAACCATGTCCACCGCGACTGTATACTATTATAAATAACTCGTTTAAATGTTAAGATTTATTTAAAAATAACAAGCATCCCTAAATCTACGCAGTTATTTACCTAGATCAAAAGTCAATGCTTAAATCTTGTGCGGTTACGAATGGCTGTTAATTTCGAACCCTAAAAAACCCTCATCGGTGTTAATCTCAGAACCGCAAAGAAGATTTGTGAGCATTTATCCACATATTTTAGAATTTACGTGGTTACAGTAGACGGGTGAGGTTGTAATCCATTGATAACGCTTTTACACTAATTAGCGAGTGAGTATGGAGCTTAGTGACGTCACGTCACTAGATTTATGGGTGCAGACGCTGTCAGCCGTAATCCTGACCAAGTGAGCAGGAGCTGACGTGCCGAGCCGTGCCGAGCTCTGCCGAGCCGAGTCGAGCCCTCGCCGCGCGTTATGCATGGGGTTTTGTTATAGTCGCTTCTACTGTTAATAGCATCATTATTTAGTTGTTATATACGCTTAACTATTCATCACTAACTCAATCCTATTAAAATACCTAGAACCTTTATGTTACACAATAATAATACCTACCTAGTAAACCTAATCGGATCTTCGGGTACCGTAATAATTTCATTGTTACCGCAAGTACCTGTGTATGCGCTATAGCGTACTGCGGTTAAGCCTTCGACAACGTACACAGAGAGCTTGTCAGCCCGTTAATCGTCAATCGCCATCACTATTCATTCGATTTCCATTTACGTATCATTCACGCGAGACTAAAGTTATTATTAGCGTTTAGTCGTAACAACGTTATAATACCACGTATCTAATATTACGCAGAACTGATTAACTGGTGCTGCTCAACGAACACATTGAGCTGAATATAAATCAAAATCAAAATCAAAATATTTTATTTCACATAGGCCTCGATGGGCACTTATAAAACGTCGACAAAAAGGTGCACGGTTCGGGTTGGTCGCTTCCTATGGAGAAGAACCGGCAAGAAACTCCAAATGATATTTATAACGCCTCTTCTAAGGTATAGGCAGAACATCACAATAGTCGACTCACATGTCGGTGGTGGAACGAAAACAACATTCACAAGATACTATGCGAAGAGACAATAAAATTATTAAACTGGAAATACGACTAAGATACACTTTATTCAGCTTCGATATTGAACCCGAGAACTCAGGCTAAGAACCCTAGTTTACCACCCTCTAGAATAGACTTCTAGCTAGCCTGGTGAAGCAGAACAAAGCACTATGTGGTTTAAAAATATGTTTCGACGATCAAAAGGAAAACCGTAGAATGCATTAGGTGGTTTTTCACACGTACACCGTAAGACTTGCCCTTACCCGCAGAGAAATATATTACTGTTACTGGTATTACGTGATGGCCAAGCTACATCACTATTTAATGTTTTATTATAGTTATTTTATTCCGGAGAACTATGCTGCCTTGAAGTTGGAAAATATTTGGTACTTGCAATTTACGATTTAGGTAGGTACTTAGTGTATTTAAATGCAGTGTATTTATTGTGGAATTTACTACGAAATATCAATTATTATAATTCAACAGTTTCGGGGCAATTGCATACAGAGTAAACCACATAGGTCAGTTGTACGTCAGAGTGAGAGGTACTGCGGTGCAGTGTGCTAGCGAAAAGGATGTCATTATTTCAAGGACACTTCTAGGGATGACGCGGTGACGCGTGACGTTCCTAGTTCAGCCCTCGCAAGCTTTATTGGCTGAATTATTTCTGTAACTAACTAAAACAATGTTATTATTTTATCACCAATATTTTCTGGAAACAGATAAGTAAACAATAAGCATTTTTTCGGTTTATCAAGTAGGTGACTACGCTAGAAAAACATGGTCTTATTTATTATTCTGTCCTGTTTTTCGAGCCAACAACGACATTGTTATTTTAACTTTTTACGGGCTACGTGAACTTGCTTATAATGACTTATGGTGTTGAGGAAAAACACTTTAGAAACATTAAAAAAGTTTGGTGGGAGTCTATTATGTTTAGACATACGACTACTGTATATTTTCACTGAAACTCATGTAAGAATATAAGTGTCAGTTTTTGTTTGTTATCAACGATCGATGGTCGTTGTTCTAGGAAATACGGGACAGCGGGTTCGAACAGTATAACATATGGCGCTCTGCCGCCATTGTTATAGTGTACAAGACAAACAAGTGAATAATGAACGCGTTGGGCTAACAATATCTTTTTGAAGCGCCGACGACGTCCATACAAGAGTCGTATCGGAAAACGCCTGTCTACTTCCAAAAGCACAATGTGCGTGCAGCTATTGTTGCGGCAACTATTTAGACGCCTGTAGTTAAGCATAATTTGGAGTTTGACGTTTAACAATTTGAACATGTTAACATAGATAACAATTAAGTTTTAGTTCTACTCGCTGTAACTAATGGTTGCTTCGCTGACAGGCATCCCCTTACCCTATATACATTATTAAGTGAGTAGGCAAAGGTGTGATATTTATTAGTAGGTAACTAAGTGAATACGTTGTTATTATTTTAACTGTACTGATTTCGGACTTTCGTAACAAATTGCGCACAAGTTCATCCTCATGTGTGATTAAGAATTTTTGTGGCAGACAACATTAATTACCGTAGCTTATGATATGCCGCCGCGCCATCCTATGACGTTGTTGGTTTAAGAAGTATGCTGGCAGAAGACCAGTTTTGACTACAGTTCCTTGTGAAACGGGGCTTTGTCTATTTGTGTTGAATAAACCAGATATGACTAACTCTAAAGCTAAGTTTGCAAAAACTGTGGCCATTTCTTTAATTAATTAGTTAGTTAGATTATCCGCTTGCGTAATACAATTTGCAGTTTTCTAGCTCTTAGCATGATTACAAAAACTTGTCTGTCGTGGTTGTTAGCACCTCGTTACCCTCCAAACCGATGTCGTTTTACTCATTTCACGCTTTTCAAGGGAGGTTGATTTTATGCATTAAGCCATTAAAGGTTTTTTGTTTAAAATTGCACGAGGTAATAAATGATTAGACATTGCACCTAATTTCTGGAGGATACCTACATTTATAACCCAATTCCAGCCACATCAACCTTATTTGAAAATATCTGTTTGTTCATAGATATTGTGTTTCTGATGTTGGGCAATTAAAATACGGATTTAATATTTAACCAAATATTATCATATTAAAAACGCTCGTTAATTTGTAATGAACAAGCGGGTCATTATTAAGTTATTGCAATATAATTACTTGATAGACTGTTATTTATTTTACACCGTTTGCGTTGCAATACAGTTTTGATTCTTTGGTTAAAATCAATTTTGAGTCATATTATTGGAAATGTTCAAAAATAAGGAGCTAGTATTTATTTTGTGGGTCAAGTAATTTTAATTTTTTTTTTAAATATACTCAGATAAAATAATCCCTTGAAATGGTTTCGTTATTGCCGTTAGATGATTCCCTGAAAATATTTCGTGTATGAATAGTTAGACCTTATATAAATAAATCTTTACTATTTTACTTTACTTTGATACGCCACGACATGTATCTTATTAAGAGTGTGTTTTATAATACCCAGTCTAGACAAGTTACAACTTGCTACAACTATATTTTTTTAGCATTAAACCTGGTTGATGACATGTTTCATGAAAAATACATAAAAAAACTTGTGAGGCATCGCCACAGCTTGTATCTCGAATTATTTGAAATAAGCCGTCATAATAACTGTTGTTGTACAGTAAATAAGCCTTCTAATGACAAAAAATGTGTGTGTTTTTATTATTTCGAACTTTGTTTCATACTTTTTTTCTGATTTTTTTATCGAAAATAGTGGCTAGTATAATTTTTGGCTGTAATTCAATTTATCTGTTTCAGTATAGATACAAAAATTAACCCACTTTACTATTTTGTTTAGGAAAAAACTTATGTTGAAATGTGAATATGGGATAACACGAAAAACATCCGCGAAATCGTAGCACGTAACCTTATTGTTTTTGGTTTTCTCGTGGGAGAAGAAAGGCACGAGTTTCAATATGATAAAACTGGAGAACGTAAGGATTAAGAGGATTCTCCACGACTGACGAAATTCATCATAATGTCATCCCTTTGGACAGTCTGCCTCACTAGCAAACTTGCTAACTGACTTCTTAAGCCTTGCTTACAGCATTACATCATACTATCCTCATAATTATAGCCCATAGCGACACGAGAGGAGATCAGGAGAATTAGAATAAGGGTAATTAATATGTATTTAATATACGGAACTCGTCCAATTGAAATTAATGACCAGGAATAAAAACAATAGTTTTTAATCGGCGTTATTATCGTTGACTGCTTTTCATTAGTCGGCCAATTAAAAGTTTTGTAAATTCTAGACCAGCTTAAATAAAACCAATCTAGAATGTATTTTACGATGAATTAATGAAAAGTGATAGTCAGCAAAAGTATCCTAATTACTCCAGTAGTCCTTTTGTTTCTCATTCTTTTTATAAACTTTGTTGGCTTAAATAAATCCAATGCGCTCTCCAATAAAATAGTGTTTATTTACATCGTGTAACAAAAATATAAAAACATAACAATTACTATAAGTCTATCAGTAACGTCAATATATTAGTGGACTAATCTTTAGTGTCCCTTCTTGTGGCCCCAGTGCTTGTGGTCTTCATGGCCGCCCTTCTTGCCGTGTCCGTGGTGGTGGTGGTGGTGTTCGTGATGGCCGCCCTCGTCGTGGTGGCCCTTGTGCTCGTGGTGGTGGCCTCCCTCCTCATGGTGGCCCTTCTTGCCGTGGTGGTGCTCATGGTGGCCATGGTGTTTGTGTCCCTTGTCGAAATGTCCGCCCTTCTTGTGTCCGTGCTCGCCATGATGCCCACCGTATCCCTCTTCGAAGCCCTTCTCGCCGTGTTTATGGTGGAAGTGCTTGTCCTTCTTGAACTCGTCTAGCTTGTGAACACCGTGATGTCCTTTCGTGGAGTGACCTTTGTGGTAGTGTCCCTTTTCTTCGAAACCGTGGCCTTTCTCTCCCTTTTCTCCATGGTGGTGTTCGTCGTGGTGTCCATCTTCGTGGTGATGGTGTTTCTTGTGTCCTCCGTGGTGGTCATGGTGTCCCTTGTGTCCCTCGTGGTGGTGGTGACCTTTCTTGCCATGTTCGTGGTGGTGGTGTCCCTTGTATCCTTTGTGACCTTTTCCCTCGTGGTGGTGATGGTGGTCTTGGTGATGTTCCTTGCCGCCTCCCTTCTCGTGGTGATGTCCGGTAGCGGCCGCCTCCAGGTCCGCGTCACGTTTCTCGCGTAAGTCTCGCGCCTGCGCTAGTGCGGCCAGCGCCAGCACTGCACAGCTCAAAAGGAGCGCCAACCTCATAGTTGTTGTATTCTTGGACAGGTCGAGATGAGATATGGCACGTATTATTGTCACCACAACGTTTTATAGATACTGTGGGTCTGGTTTTCTCGTACCTGCATTAGGCAATAGTTGCACTGAGTCGGGTGCTTGCACTTACTTACCAGCAAGGTCAAGCGCCCTAGCTAGTGCTAGGTGAGTTTTGATTTATTAACAACTTTGATCGGTAACGGTAACAATAATATTTACTTCGATTGTAATATAGTGATTGAAAACATTATTTTGCCTGTGATCTTTCACCAAAAACATAGGATGCTAATACATTGCCGGCAGCGTAGCGTTATCGTCCTCCGTGTAGCTGTAGTTCTGTTTTATCCATATTTTCAACATTTACCTTTATTTCAAAATCAAAAAATCAAAATCATCAGTTGTTTAGTTGAAAACATGGACATAGACATTATGATCTATATTTTAGTTGCTGCTTAAACTATTTAATTCAAGTTTAATTCGTCTAACTGTGGATTGATTATGGTTTAGGTTAATACCTACTTATTCACTTCCCGAAATCGATAGAGTGGAAATGGACATTTGTAAGATTCCGTTTCATCGAATGACAAAACAGTGTCTGCTCCGCATCGGAAGCGACAGACTTTCAAAACTTAGTTTTAACCCAACTGCGCCACAGCAAACATAGGGTTATGTTTTTTATTAAAGTACCTGAGTATTAACATGGTTAATAAGCCAATATTAGTAATATAATGTTAGATTGCAACACGAGAACATGCATGTAATCAACAGACTGCTGTAGGGGAACAAAGCCTCATTATCTCTCTCACATGTGCTAGTGATAGCAACATGTTCAATGTAATCGTACGTACATAATACATGTTGTATATTGTTCCGATGATAACCTGCGGAAACCACTTGTTCTTTGCTATATCTCAATCAGCATCTCTGTAGACTGAAAGGCATTGCAAATTAATACAGTTAGTATATACTCTAGTTTATAGTCTTTAATATTGTCAATCCGAAATAACTGTCCGTTTGTTCTTTTCACGCCTTGATGGGGAACGGATTTGGATGTCTGGTACTTAGGGGAACCATGATGTGGGTTAGGATATAGAATCATTTTACTTCGGTACCGTAGTACGTTCCCGTGAGATAATTCCCGAACTCCACCAGGGCAAGGCGGGGGGCAAATGTTCGTTACGGAGACGAAGACGGAGACACGCAACCCCCCCCCACCCCTAGCACCTCTTAATTTAAGCATCTTAAATGTCACGGTTATTGAGATGTTATTTTCTTTACGTGAACCTTTAATGACACCTGCAATCCCTGAAAAAAATGTATCGATGCTTCTATCATACACCCTGTGTACATAAAATTGTGCCTGCTTACCCCGATGATTTGGTAGAAGTGATTACTGATTAGTATTCCTGCATTTCGTATGTTTAGGTTCCCAATTAATAAGTAATACTATAGCCTATTGCCACCAATCGGGCTTAAATCCACGCTCCATGGTAGAGGAGCCCAGAGGGAATTTCAGTATGTTTCAGATTCTTTAAGACAAGTTTAAGTCGTTTTTGTTCAGGCCCGTAGGATGAGGTGAAAATAACATTGCTGATTAGCCCTTTGTTAGTTTTTAGCTCTCTTTGAAAACTGAAAGTGGGCCTCTGCTATGAGCTCCTATTTGAAACTTTTCAAATATTGTTTTAGCGTTCTCTCGTCACGCCTTACCTACTCGGCTATTAAGTTTTCATACTGAATGTGTGACCTCTCTGGGCTCTCCTACCAACAGACTGCTGTAGCTAACAATTTGCCCGACTCTGGGGATTAGATGACCCCAAGCTCCCACCCTCTAGGACCCTGCAGTAGCTTTTATTTAAAGAAAATAAATTTCACTTTCTAAAATGTTTTTTAAGGTGAAAATTTTGGTTACTAGCCTAGTAGATCATTCAATATGCATTCTGCAGGGCTTTTACCCTTTCTATTACATGAGCAATATTTGTATATTTGTAATCACGTTCTCGAAAACGGCCCTAACGATTTCGATGAAACTTGTAATTTAGGGTTTTACGGGGGCGAAAAATCGATTTTGCTAGATGTCATATATCTAGATCTAATATATTCCCTTTTCACTCGCAGACCTCGGTCGCCCAGATACTTTATAATAATTTAAAATCACTTAAATTCGTGAGTAATTCTTATTACTTCTAAATTCGTTATATTAGAAATAAAAGTAGGTGGGTTACCTATTTGTTTTCATTCACCTAATTAATTCCAATTTGTGTTAAAATAAAATGATACTTAATGGAATAATGTTGCCTTATTTTTCTTTAAATTCTTGGATTTAACTTAAAACAGTACCATTTTTAAATTAGTCTCCGACCTTTTCATAACAAATATTGATTTGCGAATGAAATATATTATTTTTACCAATAGTAATTTTATAGTGTTCAATACACAAATTGAACTTCGGCAATGTGTTGTTTTGTTTATGTTTACGGTACATCCTGTGCAACTTACGCAGATAACTTCGATGCCTTGCTGACTAGCTAATATACATGAAGTTGGAATCGATACAAGGACGAGCGTGTGAACTTTTGCGTCGGGAGAACCTCAACGACGAATTATAAAATGTAGAATTTTTCAAAAAGCTGCAGTTTTTTTTTGCGACACAACCGTGTCACAACACACTGATCCCGCCAAGTGTTTCAGATGCCGTAAAAAAAACGAATGCAACATTTTATTAAAGTAATTTTAAAGATTTATTTCACTCTGTTCTGTGAAAATGGAAAAGTCAGAAATCAATACTTAATTATGTTTTCAGAGAACCCATTCCGGAATAATATTGGCTTGGATCCTTTAATTAGCTAAAGCTGTGTATAATCTGTGACGTCAGAAACAGATTTCGAAGCACAAATTCACGAAATGGGATTTTATTTGAGTTAAAATAACGTTCGTCAACAATGTAATTATTTAATTCTATTGTTTTAGGAGGTTCCTCTGGCTGGGGTCTTGACCACGGTAAGGATGGTTCTTGTTTACAATTGGGTGGGTAACTGAGTATTTTTTGTTTTAGGCGGCAAAAAATGCAAGTTCGTTTTTGTAACTATCGATAAATTTTGAGATGCCACTAAGTATTCAAAGTAATTCCACCATGATCCTGTATAAGGCTATTCTCGATGATAATATCTTAATGCTAATCATTCGGTGGTATCGTACACCACCCGATACTTCGTGGCAGTATAAAATGAAAGAGAGGAGTTCTTGATTATTTTGTACAAAATGTAATTCTCTGTCGTATAAACATAACAAAAATACTCATTAACAACGAAATTTCAACAAATATCAATTCAGGTACATTCAGCAACAGCTTAGTGACCCTTCTTGTGTCCCCAGTGCTTGTGACCCTCATGGCCTCCCTTATGGTCGTGGTCGTGGTGATGGTGGTGGTGTTCGTGGTGGCCGTCTTCGCCGTGGTGACCCTTGTGGTGGTGGTGGTGGCCGCCGTGCTCATGATGTCCCTTCTTGCCGTGGTGGTGTTCGTGATGGCCGCCGTGCTTGTGTCCCTTGTGGAAGTGGCCTCCCTTCTTGTGGCCACCTTCGTGGTGGTGCCCGCCGTGGTGCTCATGGAAGCCTTTCTCTCCGTGATGATCATGGAAGTGCTTGTCCTTCTTGAACTCGTCGTGTTTCTCGACGCCATGATGTCCCTTGGTGTCGTGTCCCTTGTGCCAGTGGCCGTGCTCGTCATGGCCATGGCCGTGGTCGCCCTTTTCTCCGTGGTGTTCGTGATGGTGGTAGCCGTCATCGTGGTGGTGGTGCTTCTTGTGTCCGCCGTGCTCTCCGTGGTGGCCTTTGTGTCCTTCGTGGTGGTGGTGTCCGTGCTTGCCGTGGTGGTGCTCATGGTGTCCTTTGTGTCCCTTGTGGTGCTCACCGCCGTGGTCGTGGTGGTGGTGTCCGTGGTCCTCGTGGCCGCCACCCTTGTCCCACTTATGACCAGACGCGGCGGTCTCCAGGTCAGCATCCCTCTTCTCGCGGATCTCCCTGGCCGAGCTGAGGGCGGCAATGGCCAAAAGGCCAAATGCCACCAGAAGGATACTCCTCATGATTGATTAGACTAGTTGTTGCTGAATGATATCGATTCATCAGTGGCAATGATTTTATATAGTAAACGAGCGCGGCGATGAGGTAAGTCACCGCTGCTGATAGTGTCAAGGTTGAAACAACTAACGAGCGCCGGAGATTTCCACTTCCTTCCAGGTCGACAACGTTTGTTATGAGATAACTTCCGAATCAGTAGCGGTTAGAGAGCACTTTTACTTTGTTATTATTAGTACTTTCCCAGGTAACATGGAATCATGGCAGGAATATGTTGATTAGTGTTTGTAATGTATTCTAGTTGCATATAATAATTGAAATATATACAATACTAGCTGTGCCCGGCATTCGTTGCAATGAACCTTTTTTAACCTACCCTGGCTACCTACCTTACCTAACTACCCTACCCCACCACATACTCTACCTACCCTACCGGTATTAAAAATAGATAGTAGCCGATTCTCAGACCTACTGAATATGCGTATAAAATTTCATAAAAATCGGTCAAGCCGTTTCGGAGGAGTATGGTAACTAACATTGTGACACGAGAATATATATAAGAAGTTAACAAAGAATGTCAAACTGACTACCATGTTTTATTTTTCCTTGTAAATAGATCATGTATTTCGTCTCATTACTAACGAATGTTTACTTGAACTTTGTTGTCCTCTGTAATTGACTCGTTTGGAATAACATGTTTAACAAATCGATTGTTGATCTTATTATCTCGATAACATACAAACAACAGAAGTATGGCAGCAGCTTATTCAAGGTTGAGATAAGTATTTTAATAAATTTATAATTTTATAAACCCCCATCGCAACAAAGAAAAGCGAACAAACATTTGAAAAGTCAATAAAATGGCTGAGCCGGTTTTGATAAAACATGTCTATTTGTAATATACACATCATGCCCTTTCATTTGATACCCCATTTGGTTGGTATATTTGAAAATATTCGATTATTTATCACCACTTTCAACCCCATGTCTAAAATGGCTGAACTGATTTTGATAATACAAGTCGCATTGTAATATGCACATCATGCACTTTCATTTGATACCCCAGTTGGGTATATTTGAAAATATTTGATTTTTCATACCCACTTTCATCCCCCATAAGCCATAACTGCACCGATTTTGGTAAAACGTATCTAAGAACCAAAAACGAGAAACAAGAAACTAGCTTTCAAACAAAAAAAACTGAATCCAAATCGGTTCACTCGTTTAAGAGCTACGGTGCCAGAGACAGACACACATTGCGGTCAAACTTATAAACACCCCTCTTTTTGCGTGTGAGTTTAAAAACGACGGAAAATGTGGGATAAAAATAATTTTGCTCTACAAATATAGCCAGTCTCCATAACCAAAGAAAGAAAAGCCATGAAAAGTGTATTGTAGTCGGCTACGAACACTTAGCTTTGTATAAAACCTTGACCTTTGACAATTAGCTTCTCGAAGTAACAAACCGCTTTATGGTTTCTTTCATTACTTTAGAAGCATAGGGAAACATAAATAGAAAACGTACTGCGAATAGAAAAATCATAGAAAAAGCAATAAAAATATTTTCCAGGAAAGTTTAAATGAGAGAAGTCAGTGAAAATTCTACGGAAAAGAATACTTTTGAAAGTATGAGAAATATGATTTGTACATTAACACGATTCTTATCTGGTTTGCCAAATGACTGACGTGCCGTTAATATTCACTTTGAAAATGATAAATGAGGCAGATATAAGATATTTCTGTACCTCTTACTTATTTCCCGCTGCTTCTTGTGATTCATCTTTGTTTTGTGACGATATCTGATATGGCAGGGGTGGAGTACCATTAGCGGCATTTTATTACATTCATGTTTTTTGTTTCTTTTAGTACAAAGTATTGCAATGAGGTGCATTAAAAGTAGGCTACGAAACAGAGAGACGATATTTTGTATTGTTTAGAGAGTTTGAGGTACCTAAACACTTTTAAGGGTTCCGTTTCCCAATTGCAAAATCGGAATCCTTGTAGATTCGTCCTGTCCGTCTGTCTATCTATATGTCACAGCCATTTTACTTTGAGACTGTTGACACCACACTTGGAATTTGAAGAACAGGTGTCTTCTATGAACCGCTACACTAAAGCGATGTGAAATTACGAATAAAAAGGGCTGGTCGTCCATACATGTAACTGAATAAATTAAAAACATGTATGGGGGGTCTTCATTAACATTAACAGCTATCAGATAAAATATCGAGATTTCTTAAATATTTTTAATTAGTATAAAGCTGTAAAAATTGTGTCCCCTCGCTCTAATTTCTAAAGTAATAGGTTTGTAGAACGTAAAAAGAACTTTCAACGAGAATTGGTTTGAATTAGATTTCATATTTAGTTTTTTACATATGGGACTTTTTCGTAAAACTGCAGCAGTAACTTTGTTTTTCATTAACATACTATGACAAATTAAACAAATTTAGTTTTGTTGCGTGTTGTAAATTGACCTATGAATGAGCATTAAATATATTGTTTAGTGCAACGGATTCCTGAATACTCTCTACTCTACAAAACCCTTTCTTGAAAGCAAGAAATTAAATTAATTAATTAAATTGGCATTAATTGACATTTAATTTCGAAGACCATGTTCGGCAGACATTCAGACATCATCTTCATAATTCTAAACTTCCTTCAACAAGTTTAGAAGACCAGTTTCTGAGGTACGGGAGCGCACTAATTTGCCTTTAAACATCTTATTTCCGTCAATTCGCGCAACTAGTTAACAACAATGTAAAAGAAAATCTTTGGATATCACACTCATAATACATAATTATATCACATAACTCATAACATCTGATTCAGTTTTAAGAAAATTTAATGTTGTACTCAAATTGTATTATTTTATTATTTTGATTTGAGAACATTATGTTGTTGTCCTATGGTGAATGCTGCGTGTACCTAACATAGGCATACATACTAGCACTTTTATGTTATTTTTATCATTTCACATTAATACTTAGTATGTACTGGTGTTGGTGTACCAAATAAATAAATAAATAATCTTTGTAATTTGCACAAAGTTACTTACCTATGAGTTTGGTCAATCTCAGAGACCCAGCTACTAATTGCCCATTAGTAAGTTGAAAGAGATATTAAAAATCATCTTTATGTATCTTATATCTTTTGTTCCTGTGAAAAGCTTTACCCATGCATGGATGCGATTAATGAAGCAAAAATTCTTCGACGGAAGCTACGCTGCAAAAAAAACACGAGTAGATCACGTAGATTTAGCCAATAACGGTAAGAAAGAATTGAATCCGTAACATTTGAAGCAAAACCCGGTGTGGTGATTCTAAATCATATATTTGTGCTGTACCTAAGTCTATACATCAGAATGTTATCCAAAATCTCCACAATGGATGGTTGGTTTGTTGCGCAACAGGCTATAATTGTACGCCCAGTTACGTTCAGAATATGTTGCGCTGGCATTTACATAAGTGCAGGCAGTGTGTTTTATCGAACATTTGGTTCGCATTACAATCCGCTAACTTGCGTTTCACCCAAATATAACTTGTGATAAGTAGCTATATTTTGAAGTAACTTTCGTGCTATCAATAAATAAATGAATAAACTTAATTTATGTTTTGAATGTTAACGGAGAATTGTTATCGCCCATATTGTTAAAGGAAAATGTCAACGTATATAGTATAATCATGAAATAAAAAATGTAACGCTTCAAATCAAACCGCTCATGTTTTTGTCATTCGGCTTGAGGTGTTCAAAAATATCTACCTCCTATTCATGCCGGCGCGATCTTAAAATCTCGTCGTGTATTACTTTATAGATCTTTATCATTCACTAAAAGATGCAGTGATGCATTAAATAAATATTGGCATGAAATGCTAGCAATGTGAGGGGTTATAGTTAGGAATGTCATTATCTTTGCGACCGGCCCCGGAGGGGAATTCTTGCGAATCGGTATGTGCCAAATGAATCTCTAGTTTGAGATGCTCATGTTTATTGCATTGATAGGCATGTCTATTGTAAAATGTTTATTGATTTGTTATTTAGTTTTTGTATAAAACTTATACATCTTCCAAGGATCAGGATTTTGTTTCCTGTTCTTCTTCTTGTTCGTCTGATGAACGCTATGCTAGTGCGTTCAGTGATGATTCTATACACTTACGCGACCAACTTTCTTCTACTTTTTCCTGTTACAACAAATTTTTCAATGCAGTTCATATCAATGTACAAAGCATTCCGGCCCATCATACCGATTTATTATCCGCATTTGACTCAGATCTTATTCATGCTGTACTTGTCTCTGAAACTTTCCTCAAACCTGCTCTTCCCTCAACGCAGTATTCGTTGCCCGGCTACAAGCTTGTGCGTAATGACAGAACAGGCAAGGGTGGTGGGGGCGTCGCCATCTATCTGCGTGGAGATATTGTTTACAAAGTTGTTGACCAGTCTCCGAGTAATTACTCTAAATCTGCTGAACACCTTTTTATTGAAATTACATTTAATCACTCAAAATTACTTTTAGGTGTTTACTATAGTCCGTCCTGTCATATTGATTATTTTGCTTCTTTCGAAACAAAACTTGAATATTTTTCTTCCTTATATGACCACACTATAATACTCGGAGACTTCAACACCTGTCTGATCAAAGATGATGTGCGCAGCCATAAACTCAGGTCCCTTGTCTCTTCTGTTAACATGCACGTCCTTCAGCTTAATGCTACTCATCATGCTCCTCACTGCAATCCCTCACTTCTAGACCTTATTCTGGTTTCTGACCCAAGCAAAGTAGCCACGTTTGGGCAACTTTCTGCTTCCTTCTCCTACCACGATCTTTTGTTTATCTCGTATAAAATTCGCCCTCCTAAACGCAAATCTAAATACCTCTTGCTTCGCAGCTTCAGGAACATTGATCTGGAGCGTTTGAGGGGGGATGCGGGCAATATGGACTGGTCCCCTGTTTATGACAGTAATGACCTGGACACTAAGGTGGCCGAGTTTACCAAGATAGTGTTAAAACTTTTTGATGTGCATGCTCCACTTAAAAAGGTCAGAGTGAAGCATCTCCCAGCTCCTTGGTTGTCTGATGCAATTAAAAACGCGATGTCTAAAAGGGATAAGGCGAAAAGGCGTTACAAAAGTGACCCTACTGAAGAGAACTGGTCCCTCTATAAGAAACTACGTAATCGCTGCGGTCGTATGTGTAGGGATGCTAAAAGGCGTCACATACACAACTCAATACAAAACTCCAACACGGCACAAGTATGGCAATTTCTAAAATCCCTTGGAATTGGCAAAATTGCGAATGACAGCTCGCCTGACATTGACTTGGACGAAATTAATTTACATTTTTCTAAATCACCAGTGACTCTGGATAACAGTACTAAATCCTACACTCTTAACGATCTCTCTAATCTTCCTCGGCCAATATGTACCTCATTCTCTTTTCACCCGGTTACAGAAGGGGATATTAAGCGAGCCATTACATCTATTTCCACTAAGGCGGTGGGTGATGATGGTCTCCAACTTCAGATGTTTCATCCTATCCTTGATGATCTTACTCCTATCATTTTACACATTGTTAATTATTCCCTTTTACTGGCTCCTTTCCTTCTGCTTGGAAGAAGGCCTATGTTTTGCCTCTTCCCAAAGTTTCAAATCCCTCTTCAGTATCCCAGTTTCGTCCAATTTCCATACTTCCAATCCTGTCTAAAGTCCTTGAGAGTGTTGTTAACAATCAACTATCTCATTACCTTTTCTCTAATAGCCTGCTTAGTCCTTACCAGTCCGGATTTCGTCCTGGCCATAGCACTGTTTCAGCTTTGCTTAAAATAACCGACGACATCCGATTGGCCATGGAGAACCGGCTCCTTACGGTGTTGGTTTTATTGGACTTCAGCAGTGCTTTTAATTCAGTTGATTTTGACATCCTCTTAGGTATCCTTTCCTCTCTAAACATATCTCCTCCTGTGACTGCTTGGTTTGATTCGTATCTTCGGGGTCGCTCGCAGTCGGTACACTTGAATGAGGCTTGCTCTCATTGGTGTGATCTTTCTGCGGGTGTTCCTCAGGGCGGCGTACTTTCTCCTCTTCTTTTCTCCGTTTTTATTAACGCTATCACTAAGATATTAACTTGTCATTATCATCTCTATGCAGACGACTTGCAGCTTTATCGCCATTTTAAAATCGAAGAGCTTTCAGGAGCCATCGATGCCATCAATAATGATCTTCAAAACATCAGTCTGTGGGCTAAAAATTTTGGACTACTAGTTAACCCAACTAAATCACAAGCTCTCATTATTGGTGATACTTCGTCAATTTATTGAGTCATCGGGCCCTCCCGCCTGTTGTGTACGATGGAGTCGCTATAGCCTACTCCAAGAAAGTTAAAAACTTAGGTATACTCTTGGACTGTAACCTATCTTGGAATGTTCACATTGCTGAAGTAAGCAGGAGGGTGTTTTGTTCGTATCGGTCACTTAGGCGTCTTCAGAAGTTCCTGCCGTTTCAGACTAAAATTACTCTTGCTCAGTCTCTTCTTCTTCCTCTTCTAGACTATGCCGATGTCTGTTTTCTTGACGCGACTGAAGAACTTCTTGATAAGCTCGAACGTCTGCAGAATTTGTGCATCCGCTTCATTTTCGGGCTTCGTAAGTACGACCATGTGTCGGAATTTCGGAAGCAACTGAAGTGGCTACCTATTCGGCGGCGTCGAGATTTACACACTCTCTCTTTTCTGTTCTCCATAACCCTAAAGCTCCCTCGTATCTTCAGGAACGCTTTGAGTATCTTGTACCTAGAGGTAAACCTTGTCGCTCATCTTCATCTCTTCTCCTTCGTTTCCCTCCCCACTCCTCAAGTCGGTATGATGGTTCATTTACTGTTCGCGCTGTGCGCCTTTGGAATTCGCTTCCACACTCCTTGCGGGATAGCCCTTCGTTAGAGGTGTTCAAGAGAGGAATAAGGGAACATTTCCTGTCAACATGTGCAATATGTATGTATGTATATTATATAGGATTTTATAGATATGTATATATATGTGTACAATATGTATTACGTATATTATATTGTATGTATTTAGTTTAGTTTGTAACATTAATTAATTTAAGTAACACAATGTGTTAATGCACTTAAGTCCTTTTCTGCAAATCTCACAGTAAAAATTTGGTTTGCTGTAAGAAAACCCAATTCTGGGTTAAGCTCGCCATTGTACATAAGCTATATTGTTGCAATTTGTATGTAATTTTTTTTTGTGTGCAATAAAGAATAAAGAAGGATCATATCATAATGGAGGTATGTGTGAACAATAAAAAAAACAGAGCAAAGGGACAAAAAAAACAAACATTATTATTATGTAGTCATAAACAATATACAACTTGGCGAGACAAAATTAAAGGTCTAGGGCGGGCGCAGTAACCAATTAGATTCACAAACCATCACAATTGACCGTAAACTAATTCAACGTAATGGCCAGCGATGCATAGCTCAGTTGTTCCAATAATCACATCATATGTGGGTAGATTTTCACAAAGTAAAATCAAATACACCCACACCCACATTACGATCTTTTCCAAATATGAACTGAAGTAGATATTCAATAAGTCTACCGAATATAAAAGAGTCCTTTGCTTGTTGGTTAGTTGGACCGTTTCGAGTTCCAGTTTTAGTACAATTTTAAAAAATCGGTAAACCTCCTAACATTTACTTTTCAGCGTATGTTTTACAAATCCCTAAGTCAACTCATACATAACCTGGTGACATACCAGCTGACATTATACTGAATCCAGCTAAAACAATGTTCCTTGGTATTTGATTCCTATCGCTTGGAATTGTGTTGCCGCTGTAAGGAAAGTTTCATAAAAACGAGGATTCATAGGCTATGAAAACGACGATACAATCAACGACATACTAAGATACTGTCGACAAAGTCGCGTGTATTTTAGTATTCGGAACTACTATGCATAATATCATATGAGTAGGTAGTGTATTTTAAGGGGTCCGTAGTAAACCTAGATTTGTTATGGCTGACCGTCGGTTATATAAACGCCTTGGTACAAATAACTTGTCGCGCATTTTATTAGAAAACAAGTCGTCCGTGTGCCTGATGAGAATTCCATCGGCAAAAATGAAAAACGTCTTTCTCTATTGAACTCATTGGGGAATTAATTTTCCAAAATTTTCCTTAAGCTGCACCCAACATTTTAGGCCACAGGTCCTGCAACGTCCAGACGGCCACCTCAATCAGAGAATAATTTATATACAGGGTTTTAATAGCATAACATGTACCTTAACACTTGTTCTCCCCGTCTTTGCGATATTTTTTTTTGTTCTGGACCATACCTGCACTTGTTCTCCCCGTCTTTGCGATATTTTTTTTTGTTCTGGACCATACCTGGGAACTTACGGAGATATTGGGGGTCAAAGTTCCAGCTTTTTTTTTTTGAAATACATTTTTTTAATGTATG
Organism: Noctua comes; assembly: GCA_963082995.1. Lineage (NCBI taxonomy): Eukaryota > Metazoa > Arthropoda > Insecta > Lepidoptera > Noctuidae > Noctua > Noctua comes. The sequence continues at coordinate 7,616,064 of OY720277.1, forward strand.
TTTTTTATACACCTCCACGACCCCGTACTATTCAATCCATCCATCAGCACAATGCTTTAAGGGCTTTCCATCGAGTTCTACCCTAAAATGTGGTTTTTCTCCCCAAAAAAAAAAAATCGATTCCCAGCAATAATTTTTGCGTAAAGTTACTTAGTTTGATGTACAGAATGCTTGATTGACGGCTATGTGAAGGTTCTGTTTACACCTTGTATGAGTTGTAAATGGGTACTATTTTCAAGGTTGTTATTAATGTTGTTAAAATTAACCATGAAAAATTCTTCGCTTGCCGTACGCGTGGCTTACTTTTGACCCGGTTTTGTTTAGAACCTTTTTGTTAAGCTTGATGACACTGGATTAACGTCATTAACAAGATAATAATTTAAACGTTTCCATTAAATTAATAAATTTGTGTCGGCTCATTAAACTGTATAGCTCTATTAATTGAGTTTGAATTAAAAAGGACGTAAATTCTTTAAAGCAAGTTTTTAGCTATATATGACATTAGTAAACAATGGCCCACTGTTACGTAATGTAAGTACATAAAAGAAGCTAGTGAAAATATAGGATACTTTTTAGTACACGGGTACTCTGCTGGGACACTGGATTAGGTATTCAGTGGGGATTTCAACCGCCGACGCTTCTCGAGAGTCCCGCGTTGTTAGTTTTATAAAGCCGTGGCTAATAAACCTAATGCCAGAGTTTTCAACTATTTTTATTTTAACAACAGATTTATTCAATTTATTTTTTTCTAAAACTCACAAGCCTTGGACCACCTTTATTACACTCGGGTTTTGCTATTTTTAGAAAAATAAAAGTTATAAATTGGTTGTTATACTAACGAACAGCTCAATTCAGTTATTAATGGGTAATAGAGTTATTTATTCGAATAATTTTAATGTGGAGGTCCCCAGAAAACACTTATTCAATGTGACGATGTCCTTTCGAAAGAAAATCCGGTGGTCTAATATTTAAACGCCAGTAATCTCTATTTGCTGTCAGACAGAAGAGGAGGGTTAATTAATTTAGGCAAGTACCGAAACTCGAAAAAATAAGTTCAACTCTTTACTTTTGGGTTCCCGGGATTAAACAAATGTTTTTTTTTCAAATAAAATCCCTCAGTAGCATATTAAAATAAATATTTATTCATGTATCACAAAGTATCAACAATAACAAAAGCCTCATCTCTTAATAATCACAGCGTTAACTTATTTATGACCTTTCTTCCAGCCCCAGTCTTTGTGGTCCTCATGGCCTCCCTTGCTGCCCTGGTCGGCGTGGTGTCCCCAGTACTCGTGGCCGGCGCCCTCGTCGTGGTGACCCTTGTGGTCGTTGTGGTGTCCTCCCTTTTCATAGAAGCCCTTGTTACCGTGCTCTTGTTCATGGAAGCCGCCTTCCTTGTGTCCCTTGTCGAAGTGTCCACCTTCTTTGTAACCTCCCTCGTGGTGATGTCCGCCGTATCCTTCTTCGAATCCAGACTCACCATGCTTGTCGTGGAAGTGCTTGTCCTTCTTGAATTCGTCTAATTTGTGGATACCGTGATGTCCTTTCGTGGAATGCCCTTTGTGGAAGTGTCCGTGTTCTTCGAAACCGTGGCCCTTCTCGCCTTTCTCACCGTGGTGATGTTCGTCGTAGTAGCCATCGTCGTGATGATGGTTTTTCTTGTGTCCTCCAAGTTCATCGTAGTGACCCTTGTGTCCTTCGTGATGGGAGTGTCCCTTCTTGCCGTGCTCTTGGTCGTGGTATCCCTTGTATCCCTTCTCGCCATGTCCGCCGTGCTCGTGATGGTGGTCACCATGGTGTTCGCCGCCTTCGCCCTTCTCCCAATTGTGTGAAGCCGCAGTCTGTAGGTCGGCGTCTCTCTTGAGGCGCATGTCCCTGGCGCACACGGCGACCACTAGCGCCAAAAAGCAAGCTGCGACGGTTGCTCTCATCCTGAACTGTTGTCCTGGTTCTGTTGGGTAATGATTGCCAAATGATACCTGTTACGATTTTCTCTGAGCTTATATAGTATTGCCAATAATAGTGTAGTTGTTGCTTTTAATGTCAGGGTAATGAATGACGGTCACAGGTACGCGACTGACCTGAATTATATTTTAAATAATAGATACGTATCAACGCCAATGTTTCGGTCCTCGCAACTTGTACATTATGTTACATTACCTAATTATGCTATACAATCAGAGTTTATTTAATTAACAAAAGGTCATACAAAATAAATAAGTCATCGGTTGCATGAAATATATTTTAAAAATGTACTGGCACGTTAATTAAATTATTTAAAAAACTAATTGAATTAAAAAATAATTAGCAACATGGCTTGGTTAAATGGATTTTATATTATGACTGAAGAATATACTGAAAACAACCACGGTTGGGTAAAGTGCCGTGAATCGCAAAGCAGTGAATTGTGTAAAATTTCTATAATTTTTATGACAGATGTAAATATAACGATGTGCAACTAATAAATTAAGCCCCATTACAATGAAGTTCCCGTTTGTAAATATAGGTGAGTTCTCACCACACGAACCATGTTTCGGGCCGGGATTATATAGTGGAACAGTAAATAGAGACATAATTTATTTATCAATGTTTGCCGTTTAACAACGTATTGTTTGTCTTGCCATTTAAAAAACACGTTACAATTTAATTTACTTATGAAGTTTATTTTGGGATTATAATTATGATCAAATGTTCGTTTGGAATAAAGTAAAAGTAAACATTGACTCTCCGTGCGGTCGTTACAGACTTTCTCCTAACTACATCTGTGTTAGCATTGCGAAGTTACTCAAATTAAAATTCATGAAATTTAGGCTTACACCAAACCGACGCAAAAGTCGGATAAACTACCATCGAAGAACGGCGACGACGAGTACGAACTTTTGATACAATTTGAACTTTGCGCCAATCCGTCACGCACTCGGGCAGGGAATAAATTAATGCGTTGTATGGTGGTTGTATGTGTACGGTTGCTTCCATATTTCCTTGCCGAGTTTATGAAATATGGCGAAGTGGAGTGCTCTAAGTAAATAAGTATGAGCGAGTATAACGTACTGGTATATGTATGTATTGATATTCTCTTTTGTATGTTTCTTTAAAGTATCTAGCTAAATTTATACTTAAAATTATGCTTTTGTAAGGACTTTTAGGGATAGCCTGATAGGTACTACGATTAAGTATGGTACTAAACATACAGTTTACTCTCAAGCACCACGTTGGTAAATAAAAAAATGACTAAAGATACAAATAACCATTTCACAATGAAATTTTCATATTGAATCATATTTTTACTTTGAATCCACACATTGCAGACGAACAAACTTAATACAGAATTTCATTTCGCTAAGGTTACAGCGCTGATGAGCCGTCAGAAGTCGCGACCGTTTTCACTAGAGTCAAGGGCGTCGCCAGTCAAGGTTAGGTTGCGAAGCGGTCGCCCTCATTTTTTATTATCTTTTGTCTAAATTTTCTTCTGATCGATTTCTTTCGTCATCGTTTCCGGTCGGGTGCGCAAGAGTCGCGCGCTCGCCGCACACAAATAGTGTTGCACAGCTGAGCAATTGACACCTGTCTACATTGAGAGAAACTTAATTTAATTTAAATTAAAACATTTTATTACATTTACTGGTTCAATTTTGAGGCAACTCGTGTTTGTTAATTCATTTGAAGCATCTTTTTTTGTTATTTTATTCTAATGCCTTAATTATTTTGAGACGAATTTTAATTTGAAAATAATTGCTATTTCATTATTTTAACCTACTGTGTTTGTGACTCGAATAGAGGTTAGTGGAGGATTCTTTTACAAGTTAGAATGGAAATTAAATCACTTTTGTATCACTTGAGAGGTGACTGTTGACATTGCCGTACCTCGAGGGTAATGCTAATGTTCAGTAGCGTCACTTACCAAAAATAGAAGCCGGATTTCATAATAAGATACTGAAAACGATCACCCCATTCCAGTTAAAATTAGCGTTGGTCCCTAGATTATCAAATAAAGTTAATCTCGTAACAATTCTGTTGGCCGATCCGGCCGTCTCTATAGGAAACCAAACAAAATGGGAGAAAGAAATTTACTACACAGCCGTGTTCAGAATCCGAATCAGGGAGAGGTGTCAAGTCTGAAACAATGGCTGTATACTTATATCAACCTGTATACATTGTGTGTATATAGGTACACGTGCCTCCTTAGAGGATATACAAACTTTTTGGGTTGAAAAACACTTTTATAAAGTTTTTTGGAAAAGTACTGTGAGTGGAAAATAATAGTAGCATAAAATAAGTTAGTGACCAATCAGACAAACATAAGGTTTTTTTAACTCTTTATTTCATCGTATACATGAAAAATGTAAATATTATACATGAGTTATTCGCTACTGAGATTTCTATGCCAGCAAACAGACTTTGCTGACGTATTGTGATATTACCCTTAGATGACTTAATATTATTTGAATGTATAACAAACAATACGTAACACCGAAACTAATTACGGCGTAGTCCGCGTAATCCGAGTCTGTGCTAAACCAAACCCGGCGTATTAATCCTCCCTAGTGGGATACTTCCAATGTGTCGGTAGTCGGAAGGCAACAGGCGGGTGTCGGGCCCACTTTATTACGTCACATTACGTATGTATGGCAGTGAATGCGGCGCTGAAGGATCGTGTGCAATGAGAGGCCTATGTCCGACTATACCGAGTTGATTGACTACGTGCTTGGATATTTACAGGTGCTGTGGTTGGTTACTATGAGTGTATTGCTTGCTATCAACACTCTCATAGTTTTCAATAAATAATACAACCAGCAGTATCTAAGTATGTATCTACCTCTAGTTGTACCACATTATGGTGGTCAGAACAAGGGGGATAGATCACTATGGTAATAAAGTAGTAAGGATAGATATAGAGAGAGAGAGAGATAGGTAAAAATGCGAATAGTTCTTATTTTTTTTTCAAGATTGTTTATCTCAGTTTAAATTCTAATCTATAATATTAGTCACGAAAATTAAGAAACGACTCGGTTTAGTTGTTGAATACAAATAGGCAGTATAGAAAGCCAGTCGAGTACTCCCTGCCTCCCCTTATTTAAATATCTTTAAGACTCATTTAGAAGTTCTCAGTAAATCCATTTTGTACTTAAGATCAGCGTCGTAATTAATTATTTCGGATTAAATAAACTTCCGTTCTTAATAAGCAACCTAAGCTGTAGAACTACCATTAAGATAATATAGATGCTCTTTTAAGATGAATAACCTTACTTTGCCTCACGGGTTTTTTTATCGCAGTAGGAGCTTCACAAAAATCCCAGTAACTGTATAAAAGTAGGTGTATTTTCCAACCAATAGCTCTCGATAAAACCGCCCATTAGTCTTTTGGCCAAGCGTGAGGTGCAGGTTTGTATTCCTAGGTCGGGAGCTATTTGGCAATGAGTGGCCTGCCTAGTACAAGCAACAGTAATAAGCGCAATATAATTCACTGAATGTAACCATATAATATAACTTGTAACGTTTTAGATTTTTCAAGATCTTTTTCACATTCTGGAAGTATGGAAGTCTATACATATTAATACCTTATTATTCAGATTTGTATTGATCTAAGTAATCTATATACTTATAATAAATCTGTAGAGAGGTCAATTCTGTACACGAAATATATTTCCAAAATAACTATCAGGGGGTGATTAGGGATCGATACTGATGCCAAAAATGCAATCAGTAAAATTTTTGTCTGTCTGTCTGTCTGTCTGTCTGTCTGTCTGTCTGTATAACCGTTATAGAAACAAAAACTATTCGACGGATTTTAACGAAACTTGGTACAATTATTTTTCATACTCCTGAGTAGGTTATAGTATACTTTTCATCACGCTACAATCAATAGGAGCAGAGCAGTGAAGGGAAATGTTGGTATAACGGGAGAAGTTACTCCATTTTTTAAGCTTCCGTCGCGTGTGCAACCTTAATGGTTAAAGCTACACAGAAATCATGTATGACGGAAATGTTCTCCTTAAAATTATATAAAAAATATCCCACGACAGCATATGTCTATCTTTTATGGTTGACTCACAATATCACGTGTAACTCCCGATAGCTTAGCAGTTCGAAGCTTTCTGATTATATTTGTCTACTCTTACGTTTATAACACTCTGAGTCATTCCTAATTAAAAAAGTTAACATTATTAACTATTCCAAAAAAAAGAATCATAGAAATCGGTATAGAAACACCAAAGTTATACATGAAATACGATAATAATAAGCCATCGCGCGTGAATACTGAATCATGCTATAAGGATTATTTTTGTATAAGGTCCGAGAATCGGTCGCCGCGCTCGACGCGTCTCGCGGCCGAAGGTATAAAAAGGCGAGGCGTCCGAGCGCGAGCTTTTGCCCTGGCTGGAGGCCTTAATTTCACGGCATCCACAGGATTTGTCCGGTTAAGCAGAAGCCAGCCTCAGAGGCTGAACTGCGAGATGCCAATACCAAAAAAAATAAAAAATAATAATAATAAAAAAAAAAAATAATAATAAAAAAAAAAAAGCGCGAGCTTCATACAATTTTTGCCTGTTGATGCGAATAGACTTTAGAGCGTTCGACCTTATTGACAGACAATACTTAATTGATATTAACAAACCGTGCTTATCAGCGCGACTTTAAGTCTTTGATAATTTATTTTTAGATTCCTTTTGTTGTAATTTTATAAAATAGGTATTAGTTATTTTGGTAGTGTTTAAATATTTGTTCAAATTACAATTATTAATAGTTTACATTTTATTTCTTTTTAGGTGAAGTAGTAGTAGGTACGCATAGATTTTTAGATACTGATAGGTAAGTAAAGTAAGCTAATTTACGTTCACTTTTTTTATACCTATTAGTTTTATTTTCATTTACGTTTTAGCTTTATTTTTATTTGCCTGCATCAATGCCACCTAAAAAACGATTATCTTTATCTCGAAATTCGAGAGAAGCTAAGAGAATGAGAAATAGGCGTTCTCAAGAATCGGCAGAGGAAAGAGCACATCGGTTAAACTTATTGTTATTCTTATCTCAATAAAAGACTATAAAGATATCTTCGGATTCACTTTAAGTGATGCTGATTTTTGTATTACATTACCATCTATATAAATAAAATGGTAAACTGACTGACTGACTGGGTGATATCAACACACAGCCTAAACCGCTGGTCTTAGAGACATGAAACTTGGAGGGTGTGTTCTTTGTGAAGAGTAAGTATCCACTAAGAAAGGATTTTTGGGAATTCCACCCATAAAAGGGTAAAATAGGGGATGGAAGTTTATATGAAAGTCCGTCAGTTTTGAAGTTAAGACATACAAATTTTGTGTTTAGGCTGATAATTGAAAATTAATTTATACGTGTCTCAGCGGATGAAGGTAAGTAACTATGTTTGTTCGGGTGGGATATTTTTCGACATCCACGCGGGCGAAGCCGCTGGCAGAAGCTAGTGTGTATAATAAATCTTGACATCACAAAGCCTTTATGAACAAGACCATGAACTTAGAAACCTTTTTAATCATAAGTCGTTTTTAAATAATTAATGAATGCGGGAGTAAGTATACGTTCAAGACATTTAATCGATGTTTTACATTATATAAGTCGTAGCCATCACGCTCGATAATATTGTCAAAGCCACAATAATTTCTGTCAAGTATTAAACCAGAATAAGGTTTCCGCGACCTCAGCCACTGAGCAGCAAATACACCTGCCGCTTGCAATGTTTGCACCACGAACTATGTAACTCGCAGTTAATTAACATCGGCTCTCCGCCTAGCCGGAGCCGAGACAAATATCTGAACTATGTTTTAAGCTAGAATATAGGTCAGTCCATCTTCGTCAGAATAGTTACGAAACTTGCAAATAATGAAATCATTCGCAAGTCTTCTCTTCCATTCTTTGTTTGAGTTTCATTGGCGACATTGTGCAGGTACAAAATACAAAACTTACACTTATTTAAACTTACTTTTGTAGTTTGATGAGAAAACCGAAGTTCTCTGCGTTTCCATTCAATTTTGCCAGTAATGGAAACAAATGGTATTATGAGTTGACAGTAGTTTGCTCTGTGATCAGAAGACTTGATATTAATATAATACTTTTTCGTACTTTTCCGATACTGTATTTAAATGAATACTGTTTTTGTCTTCAAGTTAAGTGAAATATTCTCAAATCGTCTGTTGAAATACACAACTGGGTACTTGTTTAAGGCTGAAGTTGGTTCGGTGTCCCCAAACTTTAGGCGTGCTATTAACATATCTCATATGATATCTGAATACATGAAAGCTTTACGTCCTTGCGGCTGTAGTTCAACACCTGCGGTACACGTCTCCACTGGTCAAAGGTTACCCGAATGCCGCCATAAAACAGGGTCTAGGATAAGCACCGCCATACATAATCGTAACTTGCGCGCTTTATTAACTTATGAGTACGTGCATGAAATTGTTAAACCACACATGATTTTTGTATCAAACAAACAGAAATATACAATGGTAGATATTATTGATTGCGATCAGCTTTCAGATTTATATTTTAGCGTCGAACGCCATTTGTAATAATGTGTGCTTGTAACTTGCACATCAATGTCACCGTGTTTGCGTTGGCGCGCGGTCGGCTCAATAACTCACGAAATAACACAACACGATACGCATTCATCGTTGTATATATACCCGCATATGAAGTTTGCTTAGTGCCTAGCTAAGTACTTCAATTTATTTTGCCAGCCAGTCTTTTTAATTAACGTTCTGAAACATCAAAGCTTACTTTTAATGTGAAATAATATGGAATAAGTATCATGAAGTTGTTTGTGAAAATAAAATAAGAAATCGTATTTATGAGAAGATTAAAATTCTTTATATAGGTTCGAGTCTAGATAGTTTCGAAGTGGCTAACTTAGTAGAAGCCTGACTGTAAACCGTCTACGAGCAGGGTAATAAGTGATTTCCCTATAATTACCACAGAACTAGAACTAGGGCCGGCTCTCAAACTATCACAACTATTAAAACTAACTGTAGGTTTAATTTTGGTAAAGTTTAAGGGGTTGTTAGCGTTGAAGTAGTTTTAACAGCACGTAGATTAAAATAAAAAATTGTCAAAAAAAGTATTTTTTTATCGCTGAAATCAGAAGCTCAAATATTTGTTTGATACTGGGAAACCTGGCTATCTACATAGAAAAGAGTCCCAAATGGTTTTATTTTTCATCCAGGGTCCGTCCAGCCTGTAAACGCAATATACGTTTATGACAAACTACGGCAGCTCGCCAGGAATAATCTGTCACGCCACTTGCGTGTGTGCTGCGCTAAGGGATGAATACCTATTGCTTTGCGCACTGACTATGCAGATGGCGTTATGTGCTCTAAATAAAATATTTGTTTTATACTATATTAGGTATATATAGAAAATTATGATTTCTTTGTAACATTTTCAATCAAATATCGAATTATTTAGCTCTTTAAAAAAAACCCACAGAGTTGGAAGCTTGACTGTTTAAAGATATTGTTGTTAATGAAAGGGCAGTAGCCCAATAACAATAGGTACCGTACCTTTCTGTCTCAAAAAAAAACAGTATTGTACTGCCAAATAAAATCGAATCATTAAAGTCTGACGTAGTAATTCAAACTCAAACTCAAAGCATTTATTTCAATTAGACCATCACAGGCACTTTTGAATGTCAACAAAACAAAAAAAAGCGAAGCTACAGTCACAGTCACAAAGCATAATAACTTGAGAAAGTACTGTAGTTGCACATTCCAAAGCGTAGATCCATCATAGTATAGATTGTAGTGCCATCGTCACGGTGTCATCCTTAGAGCGCTTAGTTTGAGTGCCTCACACTTGGCTGGAGAGTCCTAACTTTATTAGTAAGAGAATAAAAGTTGACTAGACACTTCAAACAGCAGATGTAATCAAAATTATATTAAAACTACTTACATTATAATTAGAATAAAGTGCTACTAAGTTAAGGCGTCTGTGAATAAAATTTAATTACTTGTTTATGTTACACAGGAAGTTCTATTGTAGAGCACATCAGAGCGTCCCGAAACTTGGGGACTGGCTCACAACTTGTGCTAACTAGTTAGTGCGATTAGCAAAGAAGCGTTCTGCTGGTTATACCTACTCATAAAATATGTCACAGCTGAATTTTATTATTTTTTTTACTTGGAAGAAATCAGAACAGCAGAATTAAAATATTTGTGATATTAATTAACCGACTTCAATAAGGAGAAGGTTCTCAATTCGTCGGAATGTTTTTTTTTATGTATGTTCACCGATTACTCGAAGACGCCTGAACCGATTTGGAAAATTCTTTTTTTTGTTTCAAAGGGTATAGTTCCCAGGAGGTCCTATTTAAATTTTATCGAAATCGGTCGAGCGGTTTTTTGGAAAATCAACAAAAATCAAAAAGAAATATGTTTCGATGATATTTTCTTTTACTCCGAAACCTCGCTGCCTCATTGGAGTAGTGCGCAAATATTTGTATAGAATATTTCAAATAAAAATGGAAGAATAAAATAACTTGTATGCAAAAAATAACCACAGTCGGTGACTTTTGTTTGTTTGATTCAGTTTTTTTTTTGCCACCGTCTTCTGAAGCTAAAGTTATTTTTCACTTTATTGTGTTTTTGAAGTCGGTTTTATTTTTTGTTTTTATTAAAATATTCACATATGGAAATGTCAGCAAAGAATGTCTTCATAAGGCTCGAATAAAAAATATTTTACAGCTGCGAAAATGTTGTTACCAAGGTTTCAGATTTTACTGGCACTGAAAAATACAGTTTCACTATGGAAGAACGGTTTGCCAACAAAAAAGGGAGCTATGTTCAATCAAAAACGGAGTACAAAGCAAAAGGGTGCAATGCCTTCAAAACGTTTGTTTATAATATGTGCGTTACATTACGATTGCAGGCACTAGATGTAATGTTCACACAAATAAACCATCCTTGCATTGTGATAAGTTCGTATAACAAGTACAAAGACTCAAAGTACCTAGATAATGAAAAGTTCAGAAATATCGTACGTCTCACTAAAATGATATTGATCTCGTTATGACACAGGTCTGTTATTATTATGAGTAGGTATGTACCCGTTATAATTCGACTAGTAGTAATAAATCGGGCGCGCGATATTCAAGTAGTAACGTGACATGCGCTCACGGCGCGTCGCGCGTCGCCTGCTAATCGTTTGTTAATTACAGCGCTCGTTATAGCCCGCTGCAGCAGCCGTAAACAAAAGAGACTTTGAGGTATTCCGAATGCCGACGCAGTGGCATCCCTACGCTGCGACGGAAGCTATTAATGAAATTGGAATTGTCGCCGGCCCCGGAGCTCCTCGTTCTCCCCAATTGATTTTCATAGACAAGAATTGTCATTCCGCTAGAGAGCCGATTCCTCGGGGTCGGCAATTGTCGTGATATGAAAAGCAGGTGGATCGACCTTTCGTGGCTCGAATACTAAACGCCTTGTTATCATCTCATTCTACGCCACCAAAGGTTAAAATATCTCCGTATCCTCTTTTGATATTCTTTTAAATCCATTTCATTTTAGATTTTAATTTACTTTAGCTTCTCTGGGGAGTCGCGCTGCTGCATGGAGCTTTTGCTTTGTCTGTATTGATTAAGTTTAACGTTTTTATTATTGTGAGAGAAATGTACGAACGGAGAAATGTACTCGTATATTTGATTTATATTATTTTTCTTTAGAAACAATGTTCTAAACGTTATCTTGTTCAGTTTCGTTGAATCTTTTTTATAACATTGTAGTGCTTTCTAGACCTTTATACGTGTAAAAGTAGAAAAATCAAAAGAAAATGTATGAGGATGCGCAGAACAAGACACCAGTAAGAAATGGAGTGTCATCGGTTAACAGCAATAAAAGTTATTATCGGGGCAAAGTTAAGACAAGTGAATTTTGTAATGAATTATTAAAGGGGCATGTTATTGAGTATCGAGAGGCGAGCGAGACGAGCGAGGCGACACAACAGCACAGCGGACGCGCCGCTCGTCGCTGCAAGTTTCCGACCGCATTTACATAACTTGACAATTTCGGCGCCGAGCTCCGACGCGGCGTTGCTCACACACAGTATTCTTCACATAGCTCGTGCCACTCGTGCCACTCGTGTCACTAAGTGACAATTCGCTCTCGTTAATCGTTCAACTGAAACCACTTTAGGCTATTAAAGCTTTCAGTTGTGTTTTGTGAACAAGTTACTTTAGAAATAAAATAAAGCTATATACTATATTTTACTGTGAATTGGGATCGTTTGGAAAAATATTGACAACACTAATGATAAAAGTTATCGAAGCTTATAACATAATGGAACTGTTATTTTATAAAATATTTTGTAGTTCTATCTACGTTGAACCTGCATAAGTTAATATTGAATGGGATAGCTAATTTTGAAACGATATTTCCCATTCTGGGAAACAAACTAAGCGGCTTTAGGCTAATTGCAACGTTCGGAATGGTAAGAAGTGTAGTTAGGAGTGATTAGAATGTGGCACGCCGGGCGCCGGCGGGGGTGCGACGCGCTCAGCCAGTGGGGCGCAGGAGGGGGGGGGGGGGGCTCGCGGGGCCCGTGCGAGCACCACCCATGCATTTCTCAGTTCGCTGACCCGGAATGTATATTTAATTGATTTCGGTATTGCGGTTGGCATGCTAACGAAGCCTGAATTTCAATGAAAAGTTTGATCTTTCGGCCAGAAACAATAGTTGAGCGAAACGTGAGCTTCGCTTGAATCGATCAGTCAGTGAGCTCGTCTGATTTGTACAAATATTCTATAAGTTTTCTTTTGACTCCGTTATAATAATAAAAATTAGTTCTGTATTTATAGTAATTCGTTTTAGCCTTATTTATTTAGTAAAAGCTGTAAGAATACGATATTCATCAAACATTTACCGAGTTTGGTATCTCGTTACACTGTTATAGAAATTTATAGAACATAGGAAAATGGTTTTGATTCAGCAGTGCTTGTGGGAATGTAATATGTGCTCATACTTACAGAACAAGGTACTTGAAGCACAAGTTGAAGTGTTACGCCAACGCGTAGGTAATCTGATCCGCGTAGCGCTCGTAGCACGCCTCAGAACCGCGTAGACACTTGTAAGACGTTTACGCAACTAATCTTGTTACAATAATTCACTAAGTTGTTTTTAATTTTATATTTTAGACTTATTTTATTTGACAGAAATGTAACATTCCCTTAGTATTTATAACTTGCAAAATCTTTTAAGCATTTATCCAGCTAGTTACTGCAGCAGTTATATACGAGCTGCCAAAAATAATCGCATACGAGTAGGTACAGCTGAATATCAGAATTTTACTGCAAGCGACTGCCTATTGTTGACTCCATTTGTAACTCGGGGCACAAATATTCCTTAGTTAGGCCGCCTGTCCGGCTTTGGACTGGCTGTGACGACTGGCACAGGTATTCGTAGGACCGGTATGTGCAGGCGACCTAAAGTGCGCTTCAAATGGACTTTGTGTAACGCTCTCCGATTCAATACTTGACTAAGAAAGTGTTGTTTAATCACGATAGCTTTTTTGTGGCCAAACTTGGTGGTTAGGTTAATAACAAAGGTTTTTAATTTAAATCATATCTAATCTAAGAATGTTATTGTATGGTAGTTTTCTTTCCTGATTTTTGTTAAGCTATGCAGGGTTCACAAATGATTATATATATATTTTTGCTCCCCAACCACAATTTATCAGAAAATCGAAAATCCACTTCAAAACTTACAGCAATAGAAAAAAAACTTATCTCAGCGGAGGCTCTTATCCTTGATGTTCATTAGCGTAATGTCGGCCAAGGGTAAAAAGCTAAGGGGGTTGCCTTCCAGCAGAATAAGGGCGCGGGACGTGACGAGCGATGTGACGAATAATAAAATTGACAAACAAGATCACAACTCGAGACGTTGAACAACGTTGAACATTAGATGACGTCACTCCTGATGGGAACCTCGACATTTTCGTGGAATTCATTAGTGTTCTGAGACTAGTACATGATAAATAATTACTTGTACATTACCTAGACCATAAACAAGTATTTTGAAAGTAAAAAATATTTCATAACGAGGAAATATTTTTCAGTTCCAAGTACGCCAGTACCAACGAGCTAGTTAGTAAGAGGCGCTCCTATACTTTTTGCGATAGGTAGGTCGATACTCAATATTTCATAAAATGTAAAGAGAGTCACGGCCACCGGGTAGGTATTAATGGACGCTTAAATGGAGGTGAAACTTTAGCCAAGTCCCGTTACCGCGGCAATTTGTCAAACAAAAAATATGAGTGAACTTTCAGGCCAGAAGCGTTGTCTGACATGACTTATATAAATAACCTGTGCCCGGCGACCGACCGACGGTTAGTTTTAGCTTTATTTTATGGGACTTTTTTATTCGACAGAACTTAGTTTTGCCCAAGTCAAGGGTCTCGATGACCCTTGTGAGTAAATTGTTATACGGACGTATGAAGTAAGTAGATGTAACAGGTTGAAACGTTAACCGATTAGTTTTTATCTTACTTGAAATTGCTGAAACATTGTAGTTGAAACTGCTGAAAAACATAGTGTGGTATTTTTGGAAAATGGACCGTTTCAATTATAAAAGAGGAATTGATATTTTTGTAAAATGTATGATTCTGAACCGTGGTAGGTTTTAGAACTTTTAGAATATGGAATTTTGCTTTGAAAGATACATCTAGAGCAGTCCTTTTTAGGGTTTCGTAGGCAAATAGCTAGAAAGGAACCATTATAGATTCGCCCTGTCCGTCTGTCTGTCCATCCGTATGACACAGCCGTTTTACTCCGAGACTGTTGGTACCACACAGTTGAAATTTGGAGAGCAGGTGCCTTCTATAAACCGCTATACAAAAGTGATGTGAAATTATGAAAAAAATAAAAATACTTGTCCTGGGTCGGGGATAGATGTAACTGAATTATATCTAGGTCCCTACAAAACTTTTAGTATATTGTTAAAAATCTTATTATTATATTGTTTGGTGCTACGGAAATCTGTTTGTGCGAGTCCGATTCGCACTTGGCCGCTTTCTTTTATTAGCTTTCAATGTCTTTACTTTCTTAGTGACAGTTTGATATACAACGTGTAACATAATTAACGCAAGACCTCTCGTGTGGTGTCTCAGACCATGAAACTGAACAACTTTTGTTCTATGACTTTTGGAAATTCATAACTTTTTTTTTAGTTTTACCATACATGTGGATCAGCTGATTGCGTCCGTTCCAATAGAAAGTTTTTTTTTTTTTTTTGTGAATTTCAGGAACTCATAGAACAAAAGATGTTTAGTTTCATGGTGCGAGAGACCACACGGGAGGTCTTGCGTTTATTACGTTACACCTTGTATATGTAGATACCTAGTTAAATCTAGTAATTATACGCTGGCCACAAAAGGATAGCTAATGTACCGGGGCTGCTGCCTGCTACATTGAGTGTGTGAGTGCTCAGATATTCTGGTAGTTAACCACTCGTAACGAGCCAGATTTAAATCCGTAAATCAAGCGATATTATGATGGCAACTTTTTTCGCACGTTTATAAATTCGTTGCTTCTTGTGTAGTATATTTTTAAATAGGTTAGGTGCAATTAGTTATACATTCAGTCAAAAAAGTATTGGGAGTGGATGATTTGTTTATGGTTCCAAATTCAATTTTTTGTTGTTGTTAGATTGGCACAACTGTTTTCTTACTAACTCTATAAAATATGTACAGACAGAGAAATTAATTATTAATGAAATTGACAGATACGTCAATTATTCGTGTTATAGCCATTTCGTAAAACTCTCCAAAAACTACATTTGTGGTTTATGCTTACGTTATTTAAGTTGGTAGTCAATTCGGCAAACAATAAATTTCCCTGACTTTACAAATAAAGTTCTGTGAAGTTTTGAGCTCAAAGAGACGTTATTAGGCTGATCATGATGATCTATGGTTGGAGTAGCGAACAGCAAACACGCCTGAAACTTTCACCCAATCTGCATACTATTCATAAATATGTAGAGAAACTTTATAACGTTCTTGTATAACAATGTAAATGATAGGTAAACTTGCGAGCACGTTCACGTGAATCATTGATACTGAGAAGACGCGGCGCGCTGTAATCAAAGCATGAAACAGCCACTCGGGGAGAGCTTCCAAACTAGTATCTATCGCACAAACATTTAACGAATTACCCGAGGATTACTAACTTATTTCATTACGAACTTTGCGCAGGCGAAATGTTATTTTGGATAAATCCCTCAAGTGTTATCTAGATGATTGCAGCCGGAATCTCGCTCTTTCAACCACGGCGCGACATTGTTTGTGTTGACTGTACGTGGCTATCTAAACGACTCTCTCCATGTTACAGAATACATAGGTGCGGTGGTATTGTTATCATAGAACAGTTTTACGAATTGTTTTAGTTTATTTGTGATAATTATCACAATATAACTCACGCTTGATTAAAAATCCTTACAGTCATCACATTTAGGTAACAGTATACCATAGTGACCAAATGGAGGAGTAGCATCATAATCATTACACCTACATTGTTTGGACACAAGTCCTGAGAAAAACTACGCGACATGAACTCCCTATTATTGGGTCAACAAGCCCCATTCCTTTCATAACAACCGTTCCTATCGATAGCAGGCATGTCGTTTGTTCCTTGTAGTGCATAGCATGTAGGCAAAGCAAATACCAGTCGAGCAATTTGCATAATAACACAACTGCCGCACGATTAAAAGATTAATGGAATATTTCAAAAGCAAGGATTAAACGTCTACACTGTTGGAGATCCTTTTATGAGAAACCTGATTAAGATTTGTGAAGTAACTGCGTTTTGCAAAGCGGGATTTGACGCTTAGTCTAGAGGGTAGTTTCGCGGGAATATCCAGCCAGAGGAGTTCAAAGTCTTTGTTATTGTTTTGTTTTCTTAAAATAATTTTATTTTCCTCCGTTGCAGTTGAGTGACATTGTAATTCCAAGGTATAGATGGTAGACATCTGCTGCGATTGCTTCTTGATAAAATTAGGATGGAAACTATGGAAAAGAGTGCCTTAATATTACTAACAATAAGCGTCTATTTCACATCCATAGACCACGTTTTAATATATGACTGACCCTTCATTTGCCCTTAAATTATAAGTAGAGTCCATTAAAGCCATTTTAGATGAAGGAGATTATGTTGAGAAGCGGTGCCATTGAAACAATAACTTAACGTGCATTCGGGCTGTCAGTTTACCTCCAGCAGGTCACCAAATAAATACGTTCAGTTCAGGCATTAGGGCCGTCCTCTTCGGCAATAATTCTTCCGCATATCAGCCCTTGCTCTACGATGTCCCTTTGTCCCTTGTCTTTGATCGAAAGCCTCTTCGATTGATGACATCTATTTGCGCCGAGTTCGAGTTCGTTGAATGACTTTCAAGTTTGTTTTTAACGTTTGAGTTGTTCGAAAAATATATCACTGGAATAATATTGGTTCATGAATCATGTGAGTTTATGAGAAATCAAAACAAGATCAGGTAAGTTTAATCTTGTGCATAATAAAAACGTTTAAGAGAAATTTAAAGTGCAAAGTCATGACTAGTGTTCGACCGAAAGTCGATTTTTGGCCGAAGCTGAAGTCGATTAATCGGCTAGCGCCACAACCTACAGCTGAAGCCAAAGCCGAAGGTTAATAGCCCTGAAAAATTCAGTTCAAGATACTAAAACTGGCTGCTAAAACTAGCGACCCGCCCTGGCTTCATACGGTTGCAAATTAAAGAAGTCAATGAAACAAAGGTAAGCAAAAATTTCGGCCAATTTAGGCCGAAACCGAAACTTCGGACCAGCATGATGTGAATTCACGCCTACGCGACATTTAGGTCCCGCCAGCATCATGGACATTTAAGTGACGTAAATAGTTTAACGAATCAAGCAAAATATAAAAAAAGTAGACAATCAATGTCGCCGAACTCAATATTTCATTAAAATCAACTTCACAAAGAGAAACCGTAAAATAGCATTTGAATTTAAGTCGCATTAAAAGTTTGCGTGAGCTGAGTTCGTAGCACAATGGGGCCGTTGGAAAAATTCTAATTACTTTACCGAGTTGGAATTTAAAAAAGTTACGCTCACTGGTCGGCCGCCTGGCTTGATGCACAAACTTATTTTTAACATTGAAACATCAATAACGGATGGACACACTATCCCCACTTATAAAAATGAGCACTTAAAATTCATGCAAAAAATGCTATGCTATGCTTATTGTAGGCGTGAGTCTCTTTTATTTTCCGAAAATCTGATTTGCTTTCATTATCCCTCTGCACGAAAATGCTCTGGCGAAAGGTATTCAGCACATTTTTATTTTTGCGAATATTTTTCAGTAACAATGCAACTTAATGACAAATGAATTTTCCTTTTACATTTATCGTCAGCGTTTTCGTACTTGCAATGCGGAAAATGGAGGTATGGTATCGTCCTTTATCGGGCGCATACACTGATGGTGCTATCATATAACAGTTTACGCGATCCCGGATCGATGCAATGTAACAAATAATGAAGTGGAGTGAACTCCAGTAAACGCCCACGGCTCAGAAGTGTTGGCAATTTAGAACAGCCGGCGCCGCTTGTTGCCGTCGTTTTTCTTGCCGCTTTGTTCAATAAATGTACGCCTGGAGTGCCTTTCTCACGATGTTAGGTTCATATTACAATCATAATTACGTAATAATGCTTAAACCATGTATTTACAAATTGAGATCCGTGACTTAGCTTCCTATCAATACATTAACTCGTAAGTTGAATGTCTTTCTGTATTTAAATTGCCTTTTGTTTTATTACAGTCTTTTGTCTTCATTACCACTTAGAAGTTTAAATAGAATCAGGACATTGTGTCTCAACGAATTAATGTAAGTTATGTAAGTATCCATTAAAGGAAGCTAAAGTTTGATCACGGGTTCCTGATTATTTAATAGACTTGAGTTTCTAGAATTGATTGTATTTAGCTTTGGTTGAAGTTTTCTCGTATTAACTAAGGTGGCATCGTTTTGCTCGCTTAAAGGCAGTGCTATTTACATTTACAGTGCATGCAACTCACCGTTTAGATTTGATATTAAATAAACTGGAAAAGTATTTCTCCGAGCAAAAAAACACATTGAACTGAAAGGTAACAGCATAATGAAGTCACTTTAAATCAAGGGGCCATGGCATTTATCAGCGTGTAGTATTTAAGTATCACCCCTAAGGTAAGAATAAGGGGTGGTTTTTGTTTAATCAGCCGGATATATGGACTTTGCTGTAAATATAGTAAGATAATAATCTATGTAAGTAAAACAAAAAACTGCCTCTTAATTTGAACATAAACTCCGAGAATCATTTGTAGGTTTTGAGTGTAGGATATGTTACTAATAATTATTTAACCTCCCCGAATGGCTATCTCTGTCAGCTAACAAATGGCACGGCACGTAGGAGGTAACCCTCTAACGAGCCAGTCAGTAACCTTAGGTACTAGGGACGGTCAGCAGCCTCACTCGTAAATGTACTCGAAAATAAATGTCTTTTTAACAGCCGTTCTCGAGCTTTATCGATACGACTTCATCACTCAGGTAAATAAAAAGTGTGGAACCAATTAAGTCTGCTCCAATATGAATGGTCGAAATATTGAGTGTATGTGCGTTACATAAGTCTGTGATATTTTTGTGTGTTTTAAAGCAGCCCTGAAGCACTTGTCGCATAGGTTTCGGCTCGTATCGGAAAAGTAACGAACACAGCAAAATCGAGATAGAACGTGGGCAGTAACGGAGTGAAAGCAAGCTGTACGAGTTCGTTTAACAAAGCCGTTCCGTGCCCCATGCGAATTAAAATCCCAACAATACCTTCGGGCAGGTGTTTTACGTGTGTTGTGTTTTATACCTATTATCCTGTAACATCCGTCCGGACCTACTTTCAGACCGTTTCATCTTACGCCCAAACGGGTCAGCGTAATTTATTACCTATTGTGCGGATATTTCATTTATCACGGTGAATTCAATTTACAGAACAATTAATCATTCCACAATACTTACTTGCCGACAGCGGACTGGTTGCCCGCCGCCGCGCCGCTACCGGCCTGCTGCCGGAGACGGAGCCATGGCGATAAAAAAACTTTTCGTCCTCGAAATACAATAAAAATATCGTTTTCACACGTCCTTTACACATGTATACGTAACATTACGTATTTACCGACACATATTCGTCGTTCGTATCGTGACTTTCATTTTGACGTTTCGTCACCCTCCTCGAGGGGGAGCCACCGAGAAAATATTCTTAAAAGCTTGTGACTCAGCGTAATTAAAGAGCGGTTTGAATTATCCATTAATGAGCCAGTGAGGACACTTGATTAAAGTGAGATCAAGACTGTTATAATAAATTGTATTACTCACGAAAAATTCCTTAGAGGTGAGCGAGAAAATCAGGGGCCTCGAAAAATAATTCTCAAAGAAAAATAAATTAAGTTTGAGGGAAAGTTTTATGAAAATTAAAACCTAAATCCTTAAACCGCTTAGAATTATAATAATCTGGCGATGGTTACGTCAGAACCGGTAGAAATACCGCGCTTTATATTCGGCGCGTATTATTAGTGAATAGAGTATGTTCTCGCATGTGTTATTTCAGTATACGTGTTCATTTTAAGCCGGTCGTTAGCATTCAGTTCGCTGCTGCGGAATTGAATTAGTCGTCGCCGTCTACCCGTAACCTTACGTACGCGTCGAGCCGACGAGCCGACGAGCCGACGAGCCGACGAGCCGACGCTCCACGTTTGACATGACATGACTGCCGTGATTGCGATCCCGCACCAATTAGAACATGCGCCTTTTCAACATGTAAACATCTAAACTTTTCATGCCTTTCACCGAAAAACATACATAATTCAATAGCATACGTAAATATGATAATTAGGTCAGTAGGTCTATCCTACCCACATTTTTTGATTGATTAATTTACGGCTTGTTTTCCCTCGTTAACGTTTTATGGTAAAACACGTTGTTATTTTTATAAAAACCGGCAAAGTGCATGTCGGGCCACGCACAGTGTAGGGTTCCGTAGTTGCCTATCAAAATATGCGGATTTGCCTTCGAACGGTGATTTTTATTGTAATAATAAAAAAAAAACAAACTTACATTTGCAGTTGAAAAATCTGTACTCCTATACATTATGTTTGGAAAAATATGTTATCCAAGTACATTTTATAAGTTGGTCGACTATTACTCGTAAACTTGTAAAGCCTACTTGGCTGTGGTAGTTTTCCTTTTCATTTTGTTATATATGCTACAACCGTGAATTTTTTCACACACCTAAACACAACTGCTTAGCTGGTAGAGCCCCCCCCCCTCTACCAGCTAAATAACAAAAATTAGCACTTTAAACCTTAATATTTCACAAACGAATCCCTTAATCGAAAAATTATTTGAACAAACTCTCAATATTTTTAAAGACCTATCCAACGACATACATTATGGGGTGCAGGAAATACCCTAAAAAAATACTTTTCGAGATTTTATTTTACCACTTTGACGGCGTAACTAATCTGTATATTCATGCCAAATTACAGATTTTTTTGTACTAAGAGTCTTTGAGCTAAGCTGCTTACAGACAGACGGACATTGCGAAACTATAAGGGTTCCTTTCCTTGTTGACAACGGAACCCTAAAAACGAAAGATTTTTTGAATATAACTTTTCACGATATGTAATTATAATTGTAACGCAAGTAGGTACCTAATATAAGATAATAATACTACTCCATATAACTTGAATAAGGTATATTTATGAACCAATAAGATAGATAAGCGCTGGAAATGAAGCATTATTTAACTTAGCTAATTGAATCACGGCTAATCCGTTCATCTGGTTTCCATAATAACAATTCAGAAGTATCACACCAACGGGGCACTTATTTTTATTAGAGTTAACTAAATTCGTCGTAAACTTAATGAACCAATTATAGTTCTTCCGTAATGGGAGCTGTTTAATTTATCCAACCGCGTAGACGAGGCGTAGCAAATACCTGGACGACGCGTTGTGTAGCCGCGTAGACGCTGAATGCCTACGATGCCTACGCCCAACCATTGTCAAATACGATGGCACCTTAATTGATTACAACACAAGAGACAAAATAAGGAAGCCTATTCAACTCTTCGTGTAAAGTTTGAATACGACAGATGTCGTATCTCTTGTCTTGCAATCTCCTCGTCTTAATTTACTTGTGTAAGGATCGTTGAACACGTGATTCGTTTTATTAGATTGGAAACTTCAGCAACTCTATCAA
The DNA here is from genome assembly GCA_963082995.1 of Noctua comes. NCBI lineage: Eukaryota > Metazoa > Arthropoda > Insecta > Lepidoptera > Noctuidae > Noctua > Noctua comes. The sequence continues at coordinate 7,638,326 of OY720277.1, forward strand.
GCGACTGGTTGGGACTAGAACGAATGGTACCTCGAGTATTTTTGACAATGCGTACTCCAATAACAATAAGAGGAATTCAGAGGCTTTTGTTTTAAATAAAAATAAACAAAACAAATGCCAGGCACATTTATGCGAAAAACGTATATTTGGAGAGCAGATATACGTTTATTTCGTTTGACAAAGCTATTGAAATACAAACGGCGGCAGTAAGGAGTGGCTGCCTACGTCAACCAGAAGTGTCGTTAAGTGCTGGGGCCGCGCCGCCTCTGACAATTACCGCTACGAGCCTGTAATGACCCAGAGAGACCCTTATTAAAACTTGCTTCACCCCACTTCCACTAAGTAAAGTTTAAAGTAACGATGCATATTAATTGAAATATCGATACCGTAGTTTGTGGCCCCTTCACATCAAACAGCCTGTGACTGATGACCTGATGCGGCAAATAACTAGATATCTACTTGTTTGAATGATATTTTATGTGGCCATATCATACACCAATACAGGAATATCGGGACACAACGGGCGTTTCCAGGATCCTTTAAAGCCTTGCCGTCTTATAATTGACGATTGAAAGCTACCACTTAACTGAAAAGAAACGTGTCTTGAAAATCTCAAAGAACTTACACGCGTATTGGAAGTAGGAACGAATTAATGTACGTGCCGAGCTTAAGTGTCAATAAAAAAGATTCATTTAATACAACGTATGAATACAAACATTGTTTTATTACGTGTGCTGTAAAATAAAAACTTCTTAAGCATATAAATTGGGGGCGTGACATAAACAGAACGGATTGATGCAGCCCGGTTTTATAGGTGTCATCGAATGGTGTGATCGTAAGCGCCGTGTTTTATTGCATCCACTGCTTATTATTATCCAGTTTTACTGCCGCGTGGATCCGATATAACTTCGGCCAATATGGCCAGGATAAAGTTTGATCGAGCTCAGTGGCCGCAAACGTTTCGATCGGAATCAATAGAGAACAATACTACAACTATGAAAAACGTGTGCAAGGGCTTACGTTTTGAATTAGGAGTAGCGGTTGTAACAGAGTTTTGTTAGTCGGGAATTTGGGATAAAACGCACATTCGTGTAGGATTACTATCAACCTCGTTCTGTAGGTGGTAGGTAGGGTGACTTTACTTAGTTAAGATCGAGTGGTGTGTGCAAAGTTATATTAGACCATATAAATGGTCTAATATAACTTTTCTCTCTACTACTCGATCTATTGGAACTGTGTTATCACAGTTCCAATAAGTAATCGATATTGTATGCAAATGTGTCAATTAGTATTTTATGCACACGTTTCAGAAGGTAGTGAAAATGTATGGACCTCTGTGAATAGCTCAAACGCTCTTTCTTCCCTTGTATTTAAAGATGCTGCTGATGTCTTTTGTGCGAATTCTTGGTAATAATACGTAAACCATTCATGAAAATTTTGTCGATACAGGATCAAAGGATGCAATTACCACAATTGGTGCCAATTATGCCTGCAACTTAATTTTTCGCGAAGAAAAAGTCTTTATGCCATTCAAGTTTCCCAACTGCTAAAATCAACAGCACCTGTTCGGTAGTTAAGCCGTAAAAAGTTGCGGACAAACTTATTTGCATTATAACTTGTCTCATGACTAGAAGTTAATGAAACAGTAAGTTAACTCGCACTTAATTAGAGGGCAAGTAATTAGGTGTATCTGCGCAGAGTGCAGAGAGAGGGGCCGCGAGTGCGACTCGTATTTTGCATTATTATGCGAGATTACCGAAAAGCTGCACTCCACTTCAGTGCGAACCCGGGCGAAACAAAACATTACGTCGGAAAGTTAACGCTACGGCAGATAGTTAGCGCTACCAATTAACTGTACCTGTGATAAGTTGACTTCGTTCTGACTACGGAAAAACTTACCTTTTTAGATGATTTGTGAGTTTGAGTTAGGTCTTGTGGTGTTCATATTGTCATTTAGACCCCTGAAGTTCTATCTCATTTGTTCATCTAAAACTATGCCACTGGTATATTTTGTATTGTATAGTCACTATACACTACAAAATATACCAGTGACAAGTACCTACATTACTATTAATACTAATAACGGGATATTTACCATGTTTACTGTTTGTGCTTGTCTGTGTGTGTTTGTGTTTATTTGTTTCAGTATTAATAGTAATGTTAGTGACCATGATAGTTTAAAATCTTAAGTACCTACATTGTCACTGTGCCAATTGGGCCTACTGTTAGTAATTAGTTCAACTCCCTGATAGTGAATGTTTCAGATCAGTCTTGACTTTTTGAAAAGTATGGATAGAGCAAGGAATTCAGTGGAACTCTACCAATTAAAAATGAGAGCATGGAATATGCAAAGTAGAACAGATGAATTTTCAAAGGATAAATAGGAAATCAAAAAGTGGAAGAAAAATATAGGCAACGGTGACGGTACTACGGTGTTAATGGGTGCGACGTTTCATAAAGGCTAATGCGCTTGCAGACGAGCTGAATATTAGGCTTTAGACTACTAAGAGATTTCAAATTTCCATGACAAAATTATTCTCTGTCTAACGCTGGTGGCTGCTTTTAGTCTATCTAGCTAAAATGGCTTTATGTTGGAGTTTCTATTAAGTTATCTGCTCGCGAAAATGTATTCTTACACGGAGAGAGATGAAACATTGTTATCCATCTACATATTCAAAATGAAAAATCGTCACAAAGTAGTCCAGTTTTCGAAGAACCGCAGGACTTCGGGGTCCCGAAAGCATGCGATCAGCCGAGTACATTCAATACTTAATAATGATACCAAACGACTATGGCATTTTTTAAAGCTATTTATCATGTGTCTCCCAGAACTGAATATTTATAGAAATACTGTTTCTGTTCAATAAACATTTAAAATGCTGAAGGCCGTTTTTTTATAAGTACTAGATATAGGTATTCAATATACATAATGAATATTCTAATGAACATGCCCCGAATACATTAATTTACGAACTTCTTGAATGGAATTAATGGGCATCGTCCTTTGTCTATTAATTAATCAGAACAAGACCAGGCCATACCAATGGAACATAAGTTAACTATTATAACTAAGCAAGTAAGCAGCCTTGTTGCCAAGCAGGCATTATTTAGGTGTCGCAATTATTTGTGAAAAAGGGATTTTGTCGAATTGAGTACACAAACCTGACTTGAAACACAGTTCAGAGGGTCTAAAATGGCCGCTTTAGTTTAGCAGAGTCGTAATAGGATATTAATATGAATCACGATAAAATTATTAAAATGGTCACAGGCGCAGTTAATATTATGAAATTATTTATTATTTATTTATATGTCCTTTATTTATTCCTATACAAATAAATTACATTTTTAAATATTCCTTAAAAAAAATATATATAACAAACATTTAAAAATATAAAAAATTGTAGCCCACCGGTATCGGGAACAGGGTCCAAGCTACCGGCGGTCAGGGCTCCAGAGATAGGAACCTCCTAACAATACGAGCCGTGTCCAGAAGTACCGCTTTCTGAATCAAGCCCTTGATCCAGCTGCCTAACGAGAGCCTCCTCAGGTATTGGTCGAGGCTCTTGGCAATTAAGCCATGCGCTGATACAACTATCGGCACAATGATCGCTGAGTCCACATCCCACATGTCGACAACCTCGTGAGCCAAGTCAAGGTACTTGATTTGCTTATCTTTCTCGGTTTTCACGAGGTTCTCATCATGCGGGACCGTTATGTCAACAATCATTGCGCGCCGCTCTGATCGATCCACCACCACTATATCAGGCTTATTGGCTACAATAGTCCTGTCAGTGATGATGGATCGATCCCAGTACAATATGATGCTGCCATTTTCGAGAACTGGGTCGGGCACATACTTATAGTACGGCACTTCCGATTCCACAAGGTTGTATTTTAGAGCAAGTTGCTGATGGATAATCCTGGCTACAAGGTTGTGTCTATGCAAGTACTCTCCGTTAGCCAGACGAGAACACCCGGAGATAATGTGACGAATTGATTCGCCTGGACAGTGGCATGCCCGACATATGTCAACCGTACCATCCTTCACAATAAATCTCCGGTAGTTATTCGTCATCATAACTTCATCCATAATTGCACAGACAAAACCTTCGGTTTCTCCGAAAAGGTCCCCGGAACGTAGCCAGGCTACGGACGCTAATAGGTCTACATCGGGCCCATGCAGGGCCCGGAAAAAGCGTCCGTGAAGCTCCTTACTCTGCCAGACCTCCATGCGGTCGTTAGTGTCAAGCACTACAGGTTTGCGCCAGTTCTCTTTAGCCAAGGAAAGCGGTGTGAGGGCCTTGTCCACCGCGACCACATCTCGATGCATCCCCACGTCGGCTTCAAGGAAATATTCCCTGAGACTGCATATCTCGCGATTGTGGAGAGTCTTAGCATTTAAAAAGCCTCGACCCCACACTTCCGCGGGATATACAGTCTCATAATCGAAGAACGCGGGTGATGCATTCGATATGCCGTCAACAATGTACGGACCCTCCTATCCAGGGCGTCTAGTTCTGTTTGAGTCCATTTGAGTATGCCGAAAGAGTACATCAAAACCGGCATGACCCAACCGTTGAAGGCACGCACCTTAGTTCCGCCTGATAAAAGACTATTAAATACTTTTTTCAGACGGCCAAAGAAGCGCTCCTTCAACGATTGCTTCATGTCAGCAACATTGATGCCCAGCGCTTCCGACATACCCAAATACTTATAAGTTTCGGTTGCTGAGAGGGATCTAAGATTTATGGAATTCGAGAGCTGGGTTCCCACGGATTCCACAATCTCCCCTCGCTTTACATGCATGACCGCACATTTGTCTACACCAAATTCCATCCTGATGGCGCTACTGAAAGTTTCAGTTACCTTCAGTAGCTCCATCAGTTGTAAATCGTTGGGGGCAAAGAGTTTCAGGTCATCCATGTAAAGGAGGTGAGATATAACTTGACCACCTCTCCTCAACCGATAGCCTAGACCTGAATCCTCCAGCAGCGTGCTAAGAGGATTCAAGGCTAAGCAGAACCAAAGTGACCGACATCCTGGATAGCGAAGGACTGTCCTCCATTGCCTCATACATGACATCAGGAAGGTGCGCAGAGTCGCATGAACTTTATACAACTCTAGCACCCTCAAGAGCCATGTATGTGGCACCGAGTCATAGGCCTTCTTATAGTCTATCTAACATGTTGACAGATCCTTTCGGGAACGGCGAACCTGTTGACTAATGGCCATATAATGAGGAGTAGCTCCTTAGTACCGCGGGACCCGTTCCTACATCCATTTTGAGAAGCGGACATGATAGAATTGTCATCAATGTGTTTGTTAATTTTAGTTCTCAAATTTATTTATTTATTATTATTAACTTACACACTATCTTTACAGGATGACACCCCTTTGTGACTATTTTACGAATTGTAACGTTATTCATATTATTATCCTACTATGATTCAGCTAAAGCGACCATTTTCGACCCCCTGGATATTACAAAAACAAGATAATCATGAGTGACGTGACATTTGTTTATAGGCCTTAAAGTTGACCAAAAATATTTAAGATATCGGAAGCCGCGTATTATACATACAATGTTACTTTAAGCGTTCCCACTTTCCCAATAGCGCGTAGGACTGTGTGATCGGTGGCGGATAAGCGAACGTCTATATTTATAATTTTCAAGCGAGTACTTCGTCTATCTTTTCGTCCAGCCGTCGCCCACTGACCACGGCTATTGTTCAGTGATTAATTGCTGGGAAAATTGAATCACCGTGATAAATGAAATATCAACACAATATGTAACAAATCGCTATAGTCCCGTCCTTCGACCACCGGCCAGCCGCGATTGTTTGATTACGAACGAGTGAACGACACAGAAAGGAGCAAATTAACGAGCGGACGGCGGCTCTTTGCGGTTTTTGTACACATGCTTAATCACAAAAAAATCCCTGTTTAGTTTTCTTACAGCTTACACGGATGATTTATTAATGACTACATTTAATTCGCGAGATTGCATCGAAATTCAAACTGTTGTAGAGAATTCTGTAAATATTTTTGTTACTTATTTTCCCGACTTTGGGAATATAAAAAAATCGATGCGCAACATCTTGCTCTAATATAAAGGTTAACAGATTGAGTTTGTAGTCGTCTAAATACGGAACATTTTCGTCGACAGAACGCTCAATCAATTTGATATGCTTTCGCTTTCCTTACAACATGGTAACACTCCTACACGAAATCGGATCATAAACAGAGTAGGTATAAAATTATATTTATCGGACTGGAAAGCGAATTGGTTTTTAAAAAACAACATGTAGGGATAGATGTAAAATAATAGTATTCAATTTTAAATTCAAGCACATGAGCCAGTTTGTAACCTACACGTGTATATGATTTTTATTTTCCTTTATTAATTTCCTTACAAATAAATTACATTTTTAAATATTCCTTAAAAAACAATATAAAAAACATTTAAAAATTATTTTTATTATTATTATTATTTTTTTTATATGTTTTTCTGTTATTCCTTGAAATGTACTCTGTCATGGTTGCGTTTATACTTATTATCCAGTTCCACAAATGAAAGTATTATATTATTAACTACGATAAAGTAACCTTGTTACATTAAACTTCAGAGTTTAGATTGTGCTTTATTAACATTTTGTCTAGTTTGTATTTGAACACAAACAAGACGCTGCAGTGTGATTGAATGCCGTATTCTAAACTAAAGCAGTAAAAATCCCAGTTATTTCCCGAAAAGCCCTTTAACCTCGACCGACATACAAGATAAACCCAATAAAAAGCTAAAGCCCGATTAAGATATCTTTTTTATTATTTTGGGTTCTGAATCACACACATACAATCATCTCGTTAAAACTTGCCTGGTTTCAAATACACAAACCGTATAAACTGAATTTTTGCAGCAGCGAAAACTTATATTGTAGTGTTTGTTCAACACAGTAGGTCTGTAAGTGTATTTCAACCTGCCCCGATAAGCTACTCCGTGGTTTTTCTTCATTCCCGGATGAGTACAGAAATTATTGTGTATTTTGGTATTATTTCCACGTAGGAACTTTTTCCGAGGTACAGCGAGGGTCGTTGTACGCTGAGACTCGTATTTTAATAATGAATGGGTCGTGCATTAAAGCCGTGACATTTAAGTTGGTTGGTAGCGGGTCGCCCCGGCCGCCTGCTCCGGCGCGCGTCGCTCGCGACCCCGGACACCTTGATTATAACATAATTGAGTGCTTCCGGTGAACCGAGGAGCCTCCGTTACATTTATAGAAAAAATTGAAAAATTGTTCTCTATCGTGTCCGTGGTGAACACGTGGTGAATGTCCACTCGCACAGTCTAGTGAAGACAAGGCAAGAATAAATGGAACTGTAGCTCCACTCGAAATATGAAAAGATATTATGGTATTCCAAATTGCTGGGTTGTGGACAGTAAATAAGCTCCAGACGGCGAACCGATTCTAGGTACCGCTAAATCGACTCGATATTTTGTAATTTATAAACTAACATTTTGCTGATTTATTTTAAATTGCTTGACTAGAAATCTGATTGCCGGCTTTATCTAAAAGGAATCGTTGGTGAACCATTACTTTCCTTCTTCAAATGGTTTTATTTTACAGAAAGGAAAACTTGATTATAATAGTTTTAGTTGTTTTCAAAAAGAAAATCAGTATGTCACATAAAAATCTGTAAGAGTTTTTAAAATATTCCAGGATGATAGTTTATTCGCAGAAAGTTTTCCGCTTTTTATATTTCTGCGTGGAAATGAAAAAGTTTAGCGAGTAGCGGCGTCGCACCGCGCACCGCCCCGAGCCACATCCGTTCTCAAATTCTTTGACTCAGGCTGGATCATATTTTTGGCTGGCTAAATTTGCGGCAATGAATCTTTTCAAAGTTTTGATTGTACACATTCGTTACCTCCTACCATTCGTCAACGCTAAAGAGTTCCAATCCATATAACTTTGCGGTCCAAAGAGTTAAGCTTCCAAGTACTTGGAAATTGAAATTTGTTACGGAATTAATGTGTTCTTACAAGTTTAAAAATATGGGTATGGAATGAGTTTCAGTCGTATTCGCACTAATTGAAGCTTTGTTGATTGGTTGGTGAGAGATTTTCTCAATCATTTTTAAATTGAATAAATTTGATTAAAATCCACGGCACGTTTACTGTAGGTTTACAAACAGAAGTTGTAGGTTTTCAGTGTTATCTGCAGTTATTTAATTAAAAAGAATAAAAAATATAATACAGGTACACTGAACTTGTGTTATTCTTTTCAATAAAGCAAGATTGGTAATGTACATATGTTGAGCTTAAGCAGCAAGTCTCAAGTAAATATCTCAACTTTTTGACAATGTATATTTTATTGTAGAGAGATTTCACAGACCTTCGCAAAGGGGTGGGATAAGATATAATCATCCTCGTCGCCTGTGAAGCTAATGAATACTTTTCTGATTAGCGAAATAAGCAGCGTCATTAAATAGCCACTCAAGTAGATGAGCCTAAATGTTGTACAACTTTGCGAAAGTTAAATTCGCTCTACAATCATGATTTATATTTCTTTAAAGAGGTACCTATTAAAACTTTTTTCAGATTGCAACTCCTTTAACACTTTCAATTCCAAGTGCAATAAATCAGAGCTAACCGCGGCAGCTTTCACGTTATGACTTCCTCATAAAATTTACATTTAAAAGTTAATTTTCTCGCTTCCCAGCTTAGGGCAATTGTTAATCTTGGTTTCGCTCGTATTGCCCTCAGTGTAAAAATTAAGAACATTAGTGTAAGTTGTAGCGGGCGGGGTAGCCAGCGAGTCAGGGAGCCAGGGAGCCAGGGCGCCAGAGAGCCCGACCGCTCCCGCCTCTGCTACACTCATACACTGGGACGATTATTACCCCGGCGCGGCGCGGCGGTGCGGAACCTATGTTTATCTTGTTTGTTTATTTTTGAGACTGTTTCCTCATAAAGTGAACATTAAACGGGTTCATGAACATAGCTGTACGACTATTGTCTAACTTTATAATTAAATTCAAGATATCTTGCGCTGCCAGCCATGTTATTTGGAACTAACGAAAGCTTATAACTTCATCTACGTAGAGTTTGGATTTCTAGAGAAGGAGCAGCGACGTCCTCGTGTGCTCTAATATCAATTAAACTCTTGCTCCTGCCATTGCCATTTCATTTGTCAATATGGTGGACAATGACGAGACGTAGAGCATTTGGACGTCTATGGTCATGAATAATCTAAAGGACTCTTCTTTAAAGTTTTAAAACTCTCACACCACCAACATGGGATATAACACACATGTTTGTGTGTGATATCTCCTATTTTTAAACAAAAATGTTTCATTTAACAAACCATTGTACAAGTTGTACAAGTTAGCACCGAAAACAAATGTCTAACGAGCAGAGAAATGTTATCACCACATCACATTCAGCGAAGGCTTAAGATATAGTTACAGACACGAAAAATTGTGTGACCAAACTGCATAAATATGCAGAATCTAGGTCGTTAACCGAGAAATCCGGTTACACAAAAGACTTGGTCGGGTGCAGAGTATTTCGTAGTCCGCAAACGAATTGCAAATGCGGCTAGAGCGCGAGTTTGCTCACCGAGTCGCCAAACACGACGCGCCCCCGCCCCAGCCGCGGGCCGCATCCTCGCGCTGAATCACAACACGACGCGACCGATAAATACACAAATATTGTTCCGCACATTACTAGCTAATGCGAATATCACCTAATCATATTCGCTCCGGACTACATTCATCAGTGTTTAAATATTCTGTCCGTATATCAAGCTTTCACGCAACAGCGGCCAAGTTGATTGACTTGGGTCTCCATTATAATAACGAGGTTAAAATTAAGCTTAATTTTAAAATTTGCTTAACGTGTAGGTCTAACATTTTTCGATGCTCTCTTTTGATAAAAGTCGACCAATATTGGTTAGCCGCATTACCAGCTCAAAGCGGTGCGCATTCTAAATAGCTTTGAAAATATAACTTTAGGGGCTGTAAACTCTTGTTGGTTAGTTGATAAATAATGGTTTTGTGGTGTCAAGAATTCTTGGATTTACAATAATTCAGCTATTCTGCAATACAAAATTAAGGCTATATTCAGAAATAACAAATATTTCGAAGGAGACTTATAAGAGGATTTTTGGTTACAATTATTTGGAAAACCCAAATTCACATTCGCAGAAATAAAGCACTTACTTAGCAAGTAACTTGAATTTCGTATTAACTTGAGGTTATGAAGGTATACTCAGAATACTAGGAAACATATTTATGTAGAGTTATTGATAGGTTCGATTCTCGGGACGGGCAAAGTGTCGATGGGTTTTTCCGTCAGGAATTTCTCAGTAGCAGACACGGAGACTCTATCTGTGCTCGGTTACGTGTACAGCTGTACAGCTGACAGCACGTACTGCCGCAACAAATTATAAAGCTATTTTAACACATAGTTTATGTTTAATCCATTTTGTTACGTGTCGCGCGGCAATAAAAAGTGCCTGATTTATTTTTAAGAGACGGTAGACAATTTGCGATTGGTGTCTTTCTTGTTATTTAGGAACTTTGTAATGCTGTATCTGATGATAAGCGAAAATAGTAAGTAAATAAAATTATATATACCTGTACACGTAACGCAATGTACCTTCTACCAGTTTATTAGATGATTCTTACTAAAGTGGGCCACGTAACCTAATAGTCCCCTGTAAGGTGAAATACGGAGTTAAATCTTTCTGACATTTTTTTTTTCAACGAGGATGTTTCTAACTAAGAGCTACGGGGTAAACCTTCATAAAGATAAATCCATACCAGGAATAAGGCAAATTTGGTTAAATCTCGAGAAAAAATGGTTTTACATATTGGTTTTTCAACTGGTACCACAAAAATTTGAAAAAGAAATTCACAATGTCAGAAATAGCGTATTTGTTAAAGCTTTATCCTTTAAGCGAGTTTTGGCTAATAGGTTTAAAACACGCTATTATGTAAGTAAACTCAAGTCAGTTCAACTACAAGAAATACTAATGTTCATTTGGCACCACTCACCCCACGATTAGCAGGAAGTGCCAGACCAAAGACAATAAGGGGATGAAGATAGTAACTTTAGATGTCTAGTTCAGGACCTTTGTTTCCGGGAGGGTATTCCGGCTATATCTAGATATTCGGAGCATCCCGATGGCTTCCTAGTAGTTGTTAACAAAACAGAGTGACAAAGCTAATAATTAATTTCCATCAGTTGATTGCAATAGGTTGATATAATTGAGATGAGTCAAAACCATTCCTCATTTCAGATCAATGTCACACATTAATTAGTTAAGAGGTGTTGAAAGTCGACGAAATAAAAAATTGAGAAAATTGGCTGTTAACGCTGTTGTCCAACTCATTTTGCCGTTGGCTGTGTAAATTGGTAAATGCATCGTGGACAAATAGAAGCTTTAGAATTTCACAAATATTTGGATAAACGCCATGGTTAGGCGGAATGTTCGTTCAGCGGCATTTCTGTATGTAGGTGGTTTAATGTATAGATATGTTGATACGACATACTATGCTGCAACTACCTTTGAAATCCTGTGTGCATATGTTGACTGCTATATTAATTTAGATTTATTAACTATTATTTGTGGCGGTGTCACTATGTTCCAATTTGCTATTATATATTGAATGTAACGTGTATATGTGTACAGCAACTATATTTAGTATGCCTACACACACTATTTCAGGTATGTATTTGACTCTAAATTTTACTATCCCTTGACAGAATTTTCGTTTCAGGCATTAAGTAATTTTCGATACAATCCTTGTAATCAGATTTCCCTTAATCCGTAAAAGTATTTCGTTATTAATATTGGCCTCAATTAGAGGCAAGGCGACACGAGGCGTGCGCCAGTGGCTGTCACCATAACCGAGCCGAGTTAACCGCCTCTCCGAGAGTAATTACACTGAACTTCATTTAACTTCCGCAGCTCAGTCCAAATACCAGTACCACTAAGCACTGTACTTACTTTACTTAGCCCGTAACAAAACGATGCAATTTTAAGTAACGGTCCGGCGGGATAAGTCGAAAGCGTATATAGCTTAATGTACTTATGGAAGTGAACTTTTGTATGGAAGTGTAACGTTCTAGCTAAATAGTTTTGTGAGTTAGGTCGCCTGCTAGTGCGCTGCTGCTAGTTGTTCAAGTTATGTCTCGACCTTATCTGTTCAATACATAGTTCAAGGTAGATGACCCAGTTACATAGCATTATTACATTTATAACTTGATGACGAATGTTGCTGAGTGAACATTGATTTTCGTTTAGTTTAGGTAGGTTTACTTGCGTAATGTATGTTTTTTTTCTTGTTTATTTTATCGTAATGTGATAAGTTGCTAAGCTTTATTTACGTCCTTCGTCATTTTAGTAAGTTTCGTATAAATGTAGTTACTCTTTTACGGAGAACTATTTGTATGGTCTAATATAAAGCAAGTATTTCATGTTTTCCTTTCATCACAGCACAAAAATAGCCTTGCACCTATAAACTTTACCTTCTCTGATGTCGACAACCGTTAAGGACGAATTTTCCAGAAATAAATTGAGCGGGAAGAGGCGAAATATGTTTTCACCGGGAATATTAGAGAGCGATCGGGTACCAGCTCTAAAATATTTAAAATGGAGTAGGTGTTTGCGTTCCGGGGGGAGTTACTTAACGATTTTGATACATAATACACGCCCTATAACGTCTTTCACAAACACCCCCGGTGCTCCGTTCGTATTAACTCCATAATCTGGAGTCATGCCTTGAGGCTTTATTAGCCTTATAGCGTGACGTAATTCATCACTGTTACGGCAACTGAATTTAACTTGCTAATATTACATAGCACGTTTTTTCGTACTGGGTACTACATAATTAAGCGTCCATTTTAGTAGGCGCTTGTTTGAAATGTTCAAAATGTTATGAGTACGAGCTCACTACTTTAATTAAACGAAAATCAAAAAAGTTTTCCATTTCAGAGAAAAATAGCTTTTCTGTTTTAGTTCCTTTTCGGTTTATCTTAATTTTCTCGTTTATGTTTGCCAAGTTAACAAGCGTATTTGGAAAAAGCCTACGGGTGAACGCTCAGGTACAAGTCCAGGATGGGATCGGAATCACCATAGCTAATTTCATCTCGAGCCGATGTCAACCCAACACGTCAATAGGTGTCAATAAAACGTAAGCACGCAAGTAGATCGGCGAGCCGTCACCCAGAGTGAAGGTGGTGAGAACCCTAAGTAAGCGGGTCTGCGGGTGATCCACCATAAGCGTATGACCCGAGCCGTTACGATGTTTAAAAGTGTGCGTAGCAGTATGGAGTTTCAGTGAGAGGAATCTGAACAGCTCGAGTCTGACCCCGTGCAGTGCTTATACGTGTGCGTTGACCTTAGTAACTATTTATTTTTTATTGTCTTAATAAATAAATTCTCTAACAGAATGTTTGTACAATATCATTAAGTTAATTCTGTGCTGAGAAGCAGAATATTCTATAAATTAAAACTCGAATTCACATATTTCTTGTGTTATAGGTTTAGTACTGAAAGTGGTTGGCTTCGTCGCTACATCAGTATAGCAGCAGATGTAGCACGTTTCCATCGCGACAGTCACAATAGGGAATTCAGAGAAACAAGTTATGGCGCCAGGAAATGGACTGGCAACCTGTGACTGCCTCATGCACTTTTATGATAAACGAATATTGAGAGAATTCCAGTAACATCGTAGAGGAATATAAATCGAAGTTACGGACAGTTCTTTACCACAGTAGGTACTGTACATTTTTTTCAGAAAAGGACTGTCGTAGCGATGTCTTTGTTCTTTGCTGAGAAAATTCAAGTTTTGATAGGCAAGTAAAATAATGAAGGACTCATCCGTTATTGTATTATAGTGTAATGTAATTGGAATATTGTAAAGGATTGGTGTCTATGGGGAAACATCAGTCGCAGCATTATTATTAAGCTTGCTCCAAAATACATAAAGTAAACCTGAATAAATCTATTTAGTTGTTTGTGCAATGTAAGCTGACACGAAACGCAGTGCCAACAAACCTAAGAAGTATGGTATCGATATAATTTGCGTTGTCATGCCTCTGCCTCTATTCCACGGGAATGGAATAAGGCACTTGGAGCTCTCAGAGATCTGATGAATTGCCTCATAAATTGTAGCTTACGCTATCCTTCGCGCAAGTCGCAAGCGGCCAACTCCGCTCATGTCTCAGAACATTCGGTGCCATTCCGAGAATAAGTTTCTTTTTATAAGAATTTTAAATATGAAACGTTTACTTACTTATGTCTGAGGGTTGAAAAGGATTTCTAGTATGTAGATAATTTTGGTTCAATGTTGGTTTGACCAATAGATCAATAATGAATAGAACACAAATAGCTAAATAACCCTTGTTTGCGATTTTCTTAGAAGTCATTAGCTTCAGCTATAAACAAGATTGTTAATTTCGTATCAGATCTTTAGACAATTATACAAGTTTCTCAGAAAATGATTCTATAATTACCACTTTTGTATAGGCCAATCTGTCTCTTGTATTGGTAATCTCAGTTCAGACGTGAATCATTTCGTGTATGTAACCCTGATGCTGCTAGGGAACACCTACTCCTCACTGAGGGTCAGAGTTATTGCAAAGGTCAGTTTGCCTGGGTTATCATTAAAGCCAAGCAGAATTACAGCATGGACAGGAAAATGTCAAGGATAACGAAGACAAGGAAATAGATATGACGCTACGAGGATTTCGTGTATGGGATTTTTATACCGGTGTATGTCACAGGATAATTGGAAAAATGTTGCGAAAATTCTAGGTTTTTAACGCTGATTGACTGATATGTACGTAAAGCACTAACGGTAGCGCTCATTACCGGAAGCGCTCATTTAACAAGTTTATCCGAGCTTTGTCCTGACAAATCAGAATAAGAATTGAACCTAGGCATTGACTCTTAGATTAGCCAATTAGCAATGAAGTTTCCAATCACTCTCAACAACATAGGTTTTAAAAAGAAATACGATACGATAGGATACGATTTTCCAATTATCCTGCGACGTACGTCTTTTGCAGAGATATGTGTGCTTATATACACAAATGTTATACGAATTTGTATGAATGACGGCTCAATTGGCGATGTTCTGGCAGTCGGTATCATAGCTGCGGGTGCCTGCTGCGAGTCCTGCAAAAGAGAAATATCTGCATCGGTTGGCCCACATTGTCTAGATTTTGACGTTTGTATAAGTATGATACTGAGATTTACGTCTGCTATTTGCATCAACGATAGAGGTACTAAACATGGCTTTATACAAAAAGGAAAAATGTTACAAATCATCAGGACTCCAGCAAACAAAGGAAAATAAAAAACAAGGACGAAACTCGGAACGTTATTTTGCTTATCACTTTATCAAGGATGCTGCATTTGCGATAACGTTGTTTTGTATGTGCGGATGTTATTCTATCAACGTTTGCGTTTTCATTAGGATTCGTAATTTCCAGGTTGGGAAATTGCGGATCCGGCGAAGTCGACGGCGCTGCACCGAGTCGCGTCAGTGACGTCACAAGCACGGGGCGGAAGGAAGAGGGGGCAGTTAGGGATGGGGGAGGGTGTTACCTGACTACTGCATGACGTACTGCTTGTTCATTAACTGCACTTGACTTCTCCGCTAAATCATCTTATTATCTCGCATTAGTACATATGTTTCACAGTGGTACAATTCATTTTGGTTTGTGCCGCAGGTGTAAGGAGAACCTACCTTTCAGACTTCAGGATATCAAAGGCCAGAAGTAAGTGTTTTCATAATGACTTGAAATTGGACGTGCTCAATTATTGCAAAATAATTAATTGAGTAGAAACTAGCTAATAAGCGGAAAACCACCTCCTTTCCAGCACAAGGTCAAGAATCTAGGCAAATTTTATCAATGCGTAAATATTGCATTTATCCTTATTCGGAATATCACTGTAGATTCATTCTCCGAATTAATTAAGAATGTTCACTGAACTAACATTTATCTTAGGACTCATCCAATTTGTACTGAATTTTATTTAATGCCCTCGGCTATTATGAAACAAAGGTTCGTTACAGACAGACTTGCAGTATCCCAATCGATTTCGGATGATTCTTAGCAAATTGAAAAGTTGTTAGAAAAATAAATATTCCCTGAAACTTCAAATGAATCTAAAGTTAGATTCTGATACTCAGATTCAAATTCATTTCGTTGAAACGTAAAGAACATTCCAAGTACCTACCTGAAAATTGTACATGTGTTTCAAATTAATTTTATCGTTAAAACAGTCTCTATTTTCGTTCACGCTGTCATGAAAGCGTTCGGGGGTGACATTTTCTAATTAACGCAAAATTGATCTGTTATAAATCTGTGGAGCGGACGGCATATTTATGAAATCATTTTAGCTGACGGAAGGCTAAGCATGTTTTCACAAATTATGCCCAACTTTATGCATAGCACTCAAAGCCTGAGCCGTTTTAATGGGCTGTCGCTTTTAATTTATTTTTATTGTAATCTCTAAAAACTTGGTTTATGTCTCTGAGATATAAGATTTTTCTCAATGGTCTGATGCTGTGGTGTAGTGAGTAGTAGATTATGTGTTGTGTCGAATCCTATATTATAAAGCTAACGTATTCTTACTTATAAAGAAGTCATGTTCAACATGCAGTTTCCACACGATATACGTATAGAGATCCGCAGGGCTCATCCATATTTGATATTTCCATGAGGCGTTCCGTTTAACGCTTATGGATCTAGATTCCAGCAGCAATTTTTTGGTCCATGCCACCTGCATACAAGGCAAGCCTGCCGTTGCGTGCTCCCGAGGGCAAATCCTAATTGACAAATCGTAAGGAAAGAATCCCGAGCTCTATTGATTTTGCCTTTACGACCCAGACTACATGCTATAGGTACCTTATAGCTATGTCATAAACATAATCCGAAATTCTCGCATATATTTTAGAGAACATATTTCGTAATGTAGGTGTCTAATTATCTGTAGGCGGGTGGTGTTAAAGATATTTTGGTAATAAATTAGCGGAGACCCTTTGTATAGGACGGGCAAGCCCGGGTCTTTGGTCGAGGGGCGATAATAGGATCCCTGTCATCATACGTGTGCCGTTTATGCGTTATTACCTGTTGAACATTAGCCGTATAAAATAATATCCAAGGATAGCAAAAGATTGCGATGATGCTGAGACAGTACATAAGGTATCTCTCTTACATTGAGTACATTTCAAACATGCCTAATTATTTATGTTTATTTACTAAGTAAAGGTCGAACCTTAGATCTATTGATAAATCACTCTTATAAAGGAGCTCCTTTTAGTTTAAAATGCTCTCTATCTCTTAGAATGCCGATTTGAAAAAGAAAAATCCTTTTATGTTGTCAATATAATATGAAATTCAGAGAACATACGTTTACATACTATTGAGAGCTTTTTGGGATTCTGTCCTATTGAGAGTGGTTATAAGAGCGGCGGCGTTTAGATTGACAAAACTTTTAGGCTGAGTTCTGCTATTGAATGAGTTCAATCAAGACTACACTTCATTTATATGTACCCTCATATGAACATTTGCCAGAGGTACATAAGTAGATTAGATTTTACAAACATGGACACTATAATCATCACAGAATGTTTCGTACCGTTCACAGCTAGACGACTCAGGATATTACGCGAGCGCGCGTCAAATGCGTCTTCCTGTTTAAAATAATAAACTACAAAACAATGGCATCGGCCACAGGTTGACTCACACTGCTATAGACTAGATATTGACAACATAACATAGAACATAGTCACTCCATGACCTCGGAATGAGTATGTTCGGTAGGTATACTACATCAGTAGCGAAGGGTCAATTTTTGTAACAGGTAAGCCGAAGTACAGTTCTTTAATCTGGTTATATTATTTGTCTATAGAAACCCGACTGTGCCATTTATCAAAGGGAATCCGGTAGGAATCGAGTTGTATGGAACCTTCGCCACTGTTCTACATGACTCAAAATTGGATCATATAATATACAATTACAAGTATAATACAGTTTTCCAAAGCATTGCAAACAAATTTTAGATCCATTTTAATTCATCATTTCCACGGTCTCAAAGAATTTGAGTGAAGAAGCTCGTATAATATGACTGCTGTGACAGGCTAAAAGAAAGAGTGTCAGATTTGTAAGGACTCTAAACATTAATCTTGTTATAGAGTCAGAAAGTTGGCACTTAGTGCAGGCAAAGTGTCTGTCTAGTCGTAATCGAGCCGGGCGTGAAAGCTACGTTGAAGTACTTAAGAACTATCTACTAGCAAGTATACTTAGGCATGTGACTCGTACTGCAGCATCACATATTGAGCATCAGCTGCTATCAGATAGTATTCAGAGCATCCGATGTGGTCAAACAAAGGTCAAATCTTAATTTAGGCATCACGATAACATAATTTAAGAACACAGCTGCTATAAATTAATGCTATCATCACGTTGTTCAAAAGGCAGATAAAACAATTTATGTAATTGCGTAAACAATCTCATTACAGATCTTTTAATGTTTTGAAAAGCATGAAGCGAAAAGAAAAGTCGTTTGTCTTCGCCTAATTAGCTGCAAGTAGAATAGTCGCTGGATGAAACAGCATGAGTTAAAGTTTTTCTAGACCTAGACAAAACAAAAGGCAGGATTGATCGCAGAGCTTAAAAGATTATTCACAAATGTAGAAGGTAGTTTGTAAATACGGTCGGCTGGTCGGCAATTGTCGGCCATCATTTGACAATCAACCTCGCTAAATGAAGATTTCCTGTTGTTGTGAGGTCTCTTGCTGGCCGCAGAGGGTGACATCATTCAGACTGCTCGCTATATTTTCCTCTTAACGTTTTCCTTACACGGACATAATAACCTTAATGCATTGTTAAAGTCTGTGTTCTATATGAAATATGTTTTTACGTAGTAATAAAAAAATTTTAGTAGCAATGCTCTTGCAATACATGGAATTAGTGACAATACATGGCAGTGGTAGTAATGACATAACATGGTGCTCAATAAAATTAATACGTCATCAATTATCGTTAAACATCATTATTTTAACCAAAGGTGATTCCGGTCAGTTTTTTGTTAAAATACATGTTCATTACAACAAAAATGAACATAAACCTAATTCTAATAACCTAATCCTTGAGCATAATATTATGAAATTAGGCATGTAACATAATAATTTTACGAGGATAGTGGTCAGCTTTCATTTGTTATCATTATTATTTTGCTAGTTGAAATTGTTTGCGGTTAATTATACCTATTGTGTGACCTGACCGAGTGACCATTAATTTCTGTGCATAAATTCACGACAGTAAAGAATTTAATTTTACGTGTATGTGTTATTTTAATTCTAATGAGTCACCTAATAAAATTAATTGAAATAAAACAAATAGTTGGTGAGTTTTTCTTTATTGTAATCTTTTGAAATTACTTATTTAAAATTAATGAGTGAACTAACGAAAGTGCGATACTTAAATATACCTACATAGCTTTACAGGTTTTTATTTGATCTCTGTGTGCTTTTGGTATTAGACGTAGATTTCAACCTGGTAGTTGAGCCCTGATCCCCGGTCGCTCTTAAGCCTGATGTTGGCGTATGAGAAGCCGACTCCTCCGGCCGTGACACTGGGGATGGCATCCGTGTGGTCCAGGTCCCGCAAAATTATACCCTGGAAAAAGAAAAGTATAAAGTTACATTTATAAAATAAACTCACAATGGTTCCTCACCCTGAATTCAAAACTAACTTTTTTTTGGGCTGTCGTGTAAAATCAAATAAATCATTTTTATTCAAGAAATATATAGAGTAAAACAGTAAGTAAAGTTTAGCTTATGTCAAGTTCACAAAAAAAATCTGTTTGTAAATTTTTTTTTTTTCATTTTTGGTATGATTTATAATGATTATTTTCGTAATGTATTGTTACTTGTGTGTTGCTGTGCTCTGTCACACTGAACAGTCGACTATTCAATCTGCCTTTACTGTCTATATTGGGCCACTAAGATACAGCTGCTGTACCTAGTTCAGGGCCCACGGCTACTTTTACATTTGAATTCTTTTAACTTTTTTCCTCACTCTATTTTATTTTTCTATCTTGTATGTAGGTAACATACTTGTGTGACAAACTTATTTATTTATTTAAATGCCTAGATTAATATCATAATATTGACCATAATATGTGTTCCAAATAATTCGAAGAAATGAAGTCGTCATCAATTTACATAGGACAAGTAGGTAGATAATTCAATAGCAAATAATTTTGTTTATAATCTGAAAATGTGCAAACAAAGTTAAAACCTACGTGTATGACAGTATGACTATGGACGAGGAGGCCTTGTAGAATCTACAAGGCCTCTACAATGTAGATTCCTAGATGCTTAGTTAACAAGCATCTAGGAATCTACAAGGCCTCCTCGTCCATTTCTATGTTGTTTTACGTTTCTGTGAAGTAAACAACGACTTATTGTCAGGCCTGAAGTCCTCCCATATTTAAGTACTAACGCTGTAACGTAATAACATTGTAAGACCAAACAATTTTAAGAAATTCCAGGGTTACTTCATGGAGTTTCTTGCCGTTTCTTCTACATAGGAAACGCCCAACCCGAACCATGCACCTTTTCTCGACGTAGACCTATGTGACGTAAAATATTTTGATTATGAAATTTTGACCAGGCGAAAGAAATATTTAAGGATCGTAGCAGGTGGCGTTCTGTAGTCTCTGCCTATCCCCATGCAGGGAAAAAAACGCAAGTTTATGTATGTAATGTAAAAAACGTCAACATAACTTTTTACTTCGATTATATATTTTTAAATTCCGTATAATATCATTTATGTAAATTATTAAAAGGTTGTCTGCCCACGATGCTGCCCACCTGCTGAAAAGTGGTTTCAGCTGCCATAATAGTCGGACACCTACAATACCAAAAGGTGTTCCGACTCGCTGCCGGCTTTAATTTGGCGCGCTTTCAGCTTTTTCAGTGTAAATAGTTCTGAATGATGTTTTGTGCTAGTAAATGAATGTTAAAATTCGAGTTTTAATGACGGAAAACGCTTTTAGCGTGTGAAATGAGTTGTGAAAATAGTTGCGAAAATGTATGCAGTCGATATGTTACATACCTAGTTTTATAATAATAGCATAACATACTATGTTAACGATCCTCAGGTCATGAGGTACGTATTACGCATCTTCTTGCAATTGCTTACGTATATTATCTTATTATTATTGATTGTATAATATAACGTGTCTAGCATCGCGATGAGTCGATTATCTTTAGCTTTTGTGTCTGCACGAGGTGTTATGTCACTCACTCAGTTAATGATTGGCTTAGATGTCAGGAATGATATCTATGGTACAGCTGGGTTGCAGTGCATCAGAAATAATTATTGAAAGTTCTGTACACATGTGTCTTTTACCATAACCCAACCATGGTTTCGTTTTTAAGAAAAAAATAGCTTTGTAATTTGTAGCACACGATTGACTGGCCAAAAGAAAAAAAATTGCAACAGCAGAGGCAGTCACCTCGACGGTTTATAAACTCAGGCATAAAATATGATGATAATGACGTAACAATATGTTTTATAACCGGTTCCGAAAAAGACTTTCGCAAGTTAACGTCAACAATATTTTTTATAAAGTGACATCACCTACCAGATTGTTAATATATTATCTTCAAAGGTACATACAATCTGATGCATATTCATTATAATGCCAAGGTGGGCAACTTGGATTCTAGTTTTTTATAATAACTCCAACAACTTTACGAGTATAAGTCATTGCAGTTCGACTGGGCCCGGGGGGAATCCGGACAATTCCCTTGTGAGGATGTCTGAAGTCTGAGCAGTCTTATAATAAAGATTATATGAAAGTTGTATTATTTCTTCAGCTATAAATCCACGGTCCTCCATTGTGCTCAACTAAATAAATAAATATATTTATAACTAGCTGTTGCCCGCGACTTCGTTCGCGTGGAAATTTTGTCGTGTATGCGTGTTCGATTCCCGGGTTGGGTAAAGTGTTGTTTGGTTATTCCATCAGGAATTAACAGTAGCAGCTACGGAGTCTGGATTTGTGCCCGATTGATGGCAATAGGCTCGCCCCCTATTACATGGGACTTCAACATAACAGGTGTAATGTGGGTGTACGATTAGGTACACATCTGTGCCTAACCCTTCGGGGATTACAGGCGGGATGTGTGTGAGAACTGAAGGCCTGAACAAAATGTGATAATGTGGGTGATGACTACAAAAGGCGTGTTTTTGGGCGCTGTAATTCTGGGCCGCAGAGGTCTGAACGGCGTTGAGGCGACGATATGGCTTAAAAACTGGAACATTATGGTGCCATACGACTTTTTTTTCAAAGTGAACAATCAAACGCCTTGTTGGGCGCTATTTCTTTATTTATTCTAATACCGTTTTGTATACAACATTAAATGAATTGTTTAATGACCGTGTGAGAAGCATGAAGCACCCAAAAGAATGCCTGCCACTTTTAAGGTTTTTCCTTGGAATTTGTTGACCGTCATTGAACCGGAAATTGCAACTTCTTAAATTGAAATGGCTAGTTATTTGGAATAAAGGGTATGCGGGGAATTAAACCGCTCTCTCCTTTAGCCACTCCTGTAATAATGGTGACTGTTATAATATTACTGCCCAGCTCTGTGATACGAAGCCTGGTTCCATTGCATAGTCTGGGAGTTAACCCCAGGGAGTTGAGAAATTCAACGGGGTAGGCATTACTATCATCATTAGCCATCACAGGGTCTATGAATATCGACGCCGACGATCATATCATTTTTTTTTATTTGATTGACACACTCGTTCTTTGGCGACAGCACTACCCCTCACACAACCACCCTTCATTTTTTATATTAACAAATTTGGAAAAACGTGCATGATGTGACGATGTGGATGTGCGTGCATCCTCTGTAGCCACTGGATGGGAAAATTCTTCGGAAAATAGAATTTTCCCATCTGCGCCCGATTCTAGACGACCCACTCCCATTTGCAGCAGCATATTCGCAAAGACACCTGCTTCGTGGTCGTTGTACAGCTGGACGAACATGTTGCAAGTAAGATGGATCTTTTCGATCCCAGACAACAGTGGCGACGCCTTGAGACATTTATTGAGGCGTTTATTTCATCCGCCGGTGTGCCCCTCTCAATAACTTGCAGTATCTGTCTAAAGTCGCCTGCGAGCAAAACGACAACGCCACCCATCAGCGCCTGGTTGCCGCGAATGTCCTGCAAGCTGCGGTTCAACGCCTCTTATGCACTTTAAACTTGCACTGCTGCAAAAGGACTCCCCGGCCGCTGTAATGTTGCATGTTGAGGTATCTTCACTTGCAAGATTCAGCGGCAATATGAAAACGGAATGTGCAGTCCGGCCACCGATAAAAGTTGCAGCAATGTCCGAGGGAGCCACAGCCACAGCTATGTGACCGCACGGTTGGCGCAGTGGCTGAGCGAATGGCTACTGCGCTGCGTGTATCGGGTTCGATTCCCTCACGGATCACATTTTTGTATGGCCTACAGGGGCTACAGGTAGTGGTTCCGGGTCTGGCTGTTTGTGAGTTTAACTGTCTGTAAACACACCCACGATACAGGAGAAATTCCAAGTGTGGGCCTGGACTGGGGCAAAGTTAAAAAAAAACTTTAAAGCTGTATTTAGCGGTCCTTGAGGAGTTGGGCCAGCAGAAGATTCAGCACAAATGCAATGTGACGGCACAGTTGGCGCAGCGGCTGAGCGATTGACTGCAGTGCTGCGTGTCGCGGGTTCGATTCCCGCACGGTACAAATTTACAACGTCGTTGGTTTTATCTAATTTTATTTTTTGTTTTTATTTTAAAGTTTTTAGAGATTTTTTTTCGGCCACTGAAAATTGGTCAATTAATGTTTGTTAATTTATGATTACCTAACTGTCTTTGAATGGTTAAAAAAAACCAAAAGCATATTAATCTACTTTATAATGATTTGAAAATCATAGAGCATTAGAAAAAAACATTCGAAATTGCGAAACCTGGTTTACAGGGAGGTCTGTGAACCGTCAGCCTACCTCGCTTCGCTTCGATGACAAATGGGCTAAAATAGCCGTTCTTTTCTAATGCATTGTTTGACAGTTGCCAGTTGGCAACCAGTTGCGGAATATGGACATAATTATTAGCACGATAATCTATCTCTGTGCCAAAAATCATCTACATCCGTTCAGCCGTTCTGGCGTGATGGAGTAACAAACATCCATACATCCATCCAAACTTTCGCATTTATAATAGTAGTAAGATACAAAAGACAGATATGATAAAGATACCTAAATATTTTTCAAGTAACGAATTACGTGTTTTTTTAACAATCAAGACGCATCAGAAATCATACATTACAATCATCCACCCTCCAATAAAGACAACAAAGACGAATTTATTTTTGGGACCTAACAATAATAGACCTAACCGTAAATAATAGTTGTGCAAAACTAAGAACAACGACACAACAAAATAGTTTCAAATTAATTTCAATAACTGCTATTATTTTTATTGGGAGCGATAGGTGAAATTGAAAACATCGAGTCTGACAGCACCTGTGAACAGCACACGACGACGTTGTCAGTTCAGAACACCATCGAACGGCCAGATTCAAACATGAGGAAAGAGATTTCACCAATGATTTAACTTTATTCATAAGAATTTATTATATTATACATCAAAAAGAGAACATAAATAATAATAATCTCTATAAAAAAAAATACAAACAATTACAAAAAGTATAATAATTATACTGGGGATCGAACTTGCGACGTGATGCACGTAAAGCGGTCATGAAACCGTTTCTCTATTTGCTTCGCTGACATATACTTTGAAATAGACGTTGTTAAGCATTTCATGACTGAAACGATAAACAATTGAATAATACTGACATAATACAGTATTGCTCATCCCCTTCAGCAAATAGCGTGATAATATATAGCCTAACATTTGAAGAAGCCTATTACAGACATTTGTGCAAAATTTGAACAGGATCTATGCAGTAGTTTTTGCGCCAGGTCGGAACATCGGACCGGATTTTAACGATTTTATTATATGTAGAGATAGAGATAGAGATTTGTTTCCCAACATTCTTCTCTCATTTTGATTTTTTTAATAATTTAAGAATAAGGAAAAAGACTTTTGGAAATGCGATACAAGGGAGATTCCGTCCTCAAAAAGAAGGTGTTTCTATTTTGTCAACAATTGAACTGCGATGGTCTGAGTTGTTATGAATAAAATGACTTGTATAACATTTTGTCGTTCGAAAATAATGATTATTTGTACTTCTGACCAATTACTCAGAAGCTTCGTAGATATTCATCGTAACATAAAAACAAAGGCGAATACTAAAGAAGGTGCTATTAATAACATTCTAATATTTATCATTCATAGTACCTATTCAGTTCGAGTAAGTTAACGAGTTACAAACCGCAAAGCCATTTACAGAACAATATTGGTACAAATGAGAATAATTAACGTTCTGTGAGCATCTAAGTTGTTTGAGAAAACCTTAATTAAGACCTATGAAAAAGACCTAAAAATACCTAAAAGTCAATTTCATTACGGACGAGCTAAAAATATACATCCCAGAAACTTGATTTTACTTTTACCAAAAGCAATAAACGTTACCTTACTGACAAAAACATTAACAAAAAAGCCAATCGGTCTTTTCCACGGTGCTAAACAAAGCTTTATATGACACGCAATTGCTGAACGTAAAATCACAGCAAAAAGGCTTTTTATTTGTTACAACAGTAAAAAAACCTTTGCGGTTGAGTATCAATTAAATGAATAAGATCAGAACGATTGTACATACTTATGCATGTTTACGT
Source organism: Noctua comes (assembly GCA_963082995.1). Lineage (NCBI taxonomy): Eukaryota > Metazoa > Arthropoda > Insecta > Lepidoptera > Noctuidae > Noctua > Noctua comes. The sequence continues at coordinate 7,664,194 of OY720277.1, forward strand.
TTCACGAAGAGTTTCGCAATAAAAGAAAACCTTTTCCCCAAACGATCCTTACTCACAGTATTATGATATGTATGTGGTTTCAAAAACATTCAATAGTGCTCACTTACTCGTAAGTAAGGAGTAAGGCTATTCAAATACGGTATAGAAGTCAGTTTAATTTTGTTAGGTACCTGGCTGTGGTTGAATTATTTGCAAGAAGGTTTTATGTAGCTAAAGCCTTGTTTACACTACTTGGGGCATTTCTTATCGCTGGAATGACCCGCATTTTTCCGCATTGCACGTTTCATTTTCTTTTATTGTAACGACAATAATGTAACTAACTTATGATAACTTTTGTCTATAATAAAGTATTATAGACTGGGCGATTATTGACATATTATGTTTCAGGGCGCAAGCGCATCGTAATAATCCGAACAGTTTCTTGAGCTACTCCTGGAGCAAAACTTCTACCCACGGTAACCTGACCCTTTAGAGTTCTTAGATTAATTGCTTACTTGGTGAATCGTTCTCTTATACTAGATGCGTGGACATAGTATTTGTATGCCGGAAATTTCAAAATGTTCCACAAATAGTTTCCGAAGGTTACTATACAACTACAAACTCGGTAATAAATAAACCAAAATGATTCGTGCTTTTGTCCTGCATTGCGGGCCGGAATAATACGCGCATTCCTGCACAGACACACGGTACTACCTATTTCTACAAAAATGTGAGGAATGTTTGCTTACAATTAGCTGTGTCCAAGGCCTATGTATAATACGTGAAAGCTTCATGAGTTATGTACGAAGTTGTATAAAATATTACGCGTTGCTTGTTCCAGATTTAAACTGGTTATGACTGGAATTAAAACAATGGAGTAAGTACTTCGGTCTTACCTAGCTCGCACGTTATAAAGTAAAGGCATAACATTTCTGATAAATGTTAATTAGTTGAACAATTGGTCTTAATCTTAAGATATGATTCATGTTATATACAGACGGAGTTTGTTATCAACGCGTAGGCAAGTGCGTGGCGTGACCCTAATTGCTAACATAAAACGAACGCCGAAATCCTTATTGACATCGTTATTCTTGACGACTCACTTGTCTAGGGTTTGGGACACCGTATCTAAATACCTTTCACTTTCTCAAACAATATAGATACATAGAGAAGAGCAAAACTGTTTACTTCGTCTAGTCTGCGGCGCTGTAGTTTAATATCTGTTGGCCCAACTGACGCAGGCGAAAATATTAATAAACAAGTGCGCTGTATACCTACTTGCAAGGGCCAAGTGTAATTACAAGAATCAGTTGACTACGAATACGTAATTAAAATTTGCAAAGAATTTGCTGTTGTCGCAATTAGATCACCTTTAACTTTGTCTATGAAACTCTTAGTGCCAGTTATCATTAAAAACTTCTACGAAAGTCAATCAAGTCAAGGTTTGAAAGTATAATTAAATATCTTTCATTAGAAATTTAATTAAGATATAATAGGCACCTACTGAAAAGGGTGCGAAAAAGCGTTAAAACAATTCTAATAATTAAAAAATTAAATAGAACACAAAATTGATTACCTTAATAATTTGTTGTCCTGGATCAGAAAAGAACACTTCTTTAACTCGCTTCTTGAGTGGGATGGCATTGTACTCGGCTTTCTGCTGATGTATCAATCGGTTGTTGAAACTGGAGCCCACAATCAGATCCTTACAATGGACGACACAAATGATCGACAAAAGAACGACGAATAATACAGGCGCGGTCTTCATTTTGCTGGTAATGTGTGTAACGTATTAGGTAATGCGACCCGGTCAGTGGATGTCGATCGACTGGTTAACTCGCCTTCGCGTCGTATACAAAAACTCGTTTACCTCACAACTCACAGAGTGAGTAAGCGGAAAAAAGTGTTTAGGTGCTAAACAAGGGCTCTCGTGACTGCGTACATACAATATTTATACCTATTTATACATAGTTACTTACACTATTGATTTCTCCCAACTTGCGTTTAATTACGTGTTGTGATTTACGTTTGACAAAACAAAGCCATGGTGAACTGTGAATCATTTACTAAGCTCGGCAACTACCTGGCACCTTTGTCTTGCGACTCCTTGACAATGAAGTTCATGATATATTCATCGTAATAGTTAGTAAGGGAGGGTATCAAATGGCCCAAAATGTTAATTGTCATAATGTTGTAATTGTACTGCCGCTTATAGCACGAGCTGTTCTTAATTTGGTAACTGGGCAATTAGGGTTGTTATTGTAAACACAGAGCGAGGGTCGGCAACTCGGCAGCCACAAGGACAGCGGAGCTGTGAGACATCACCCACATTCGAATAAGTTTGAGCGAAATACGCATTATACCAAGGTCTTTGGCAGACCATGTAGGTCAAATTCAAATTCGTGAACTTATAAGTACAAGTTTGACTTTCGCGTTGTTAAAGCCATATTATGGTGTACAAGTTTAGTATAGAATACAAGGCATGGGGTTAGCTATCCGGAGAAATGGAAAATGCTCGACTGAAATGATTAATGTCGGATAGACTGGCTTCCTTACAGCCAGTGAAAAGCTGATAATGCTACTCACCTTGTACCTGTATGAGGAATGATAAATAAATAAAATGTTTCAAGACGAAGTATGAGCATGAGATACAACATGTGGGTTGCTAAATTACAATTTCGGTATCAAAACCAACAAAGAAACAACCTGCGCCAAATTGGGAAAAATATAGGTAACACGTTTTGAGTCTGACCTTTAGGAAAGTTCTCAGGAAAGTAGTTAGACATTCATAAGACAGCCTGGATTATCCACTTGTTTTGTATTTTAAGTAGGTACCCATCGTTTTATTGTTTTATTAAAATGTAAATAAATGAATGAAAACTACTTAAAGAATAATCAAAACGAAATATTTACAAAAAGAGGGATTTATATAAAATAAAGTAACTAACTAAATAAACAACAGTTCCTATTAAGTATGTATCTATTAAATTGACATTGTAATTAATAACCCCTGACATTGTATTTCATAGTAGTTAACGTTTTCCTTATTCTCGACATAGTATGGTTTAATATTAATTTTAATTCTTCGAAATATTTGTAAGCTGGAAACAGCAGAATATTATGGACATCATATTATGTGTAACACCTATGTAACAACAATATTCTAGCAAATAAATTTATTATTATTATTTCCTTTATTTATTCCTATACAAATAAATTACATTTTTAAATATTCCTTAAAAAAACAATATAAAAAACATTTAAAAATATAAAAAATTGTAGCCCACCGGTATCGGGAACAGGGCTCCAGAGAGAGGAACCTCCTAACAATACGAGCCGTGTCCAGAAGTACCGCTTTCTGAATCAAGCCCTTCCAGCTGCCTAACGAGAGCCTCCTCAGGTATTGGTCGAGGCTCTTGGCAATTAAGCCATGGGCTGATACAACTATCGGCACAATGATCGCTGAGTCCACATCCCTTATAAATGCCTCCCTATAAAATGCCCCCCTTGGTCTACTATCTCCAATATAACCTCATAATCCTTGATCTATGCAGAAACCATTTAGTTAGTGATTCACTTCTTTTCTTATTTCACAAAGCAAATTGCCGGACAGTTCTCAGGGATTTAAGTTATTTCATTTTGAATATTCGTGCAGCTTATCAGAATTCTTTGCGTAAAATTCCCGATAACCTCGACAGAGTGTATCGGTTATTTACATTTTGCTAACAAAGTGTTCTCGCTTCTTTTATCGTGTTCAAGGAAATTTCATATTCTATTAGGAATTTTAATTCTGGATGGCAGAATGGATAACTGAATTTGTACTTTTACTACCAATAGGGAGATTTTACGAAGGATTTTTACGGTGTGACGAGCTTTTAAAAGGCAACTTTGATACGTTAAGGTGTTGATGTATCACAAACTGTTCGTCAGTAAGGTGATTGTATGTGTAGACCAAGTATTGTAGGACAAATATTTCTAATATCTAAACAGAAGAAACCGGTCAAGTGCGAGTCGTTGCACACAAAGGGATCTGTAGCAACAAACAATACAATAACAATCATTTTAACGCTCATTCTATGTCTATTTACACCAAACAGCAAAACTTAATTTGTTTTTCATAGTACAACAAACAACTGACAAAAAATTGTGCCCCCCCCACCCCCCGGGTACACAATTTTGACGGCGTTAGAAGCAAGCGCATATCTCATCAACCATTGACTTAAGAAATAAAGTATTTTAGAAACCTTGATATAATTTTTAATAAGCCCCACATACTTATTTACGTATAAATTATTTTTCAACTCTCAATTTCATGTATGCAGAAATATTTTTTCTCTAAATCTCATCACTTTTGTGTGGTGGTTCATACAAAACACCTACTCTCTAAATTTTAACTATGTGGTACGGTACCAACTGTCTCTGAGTTAAATGGCTGTGACATACGAACGGACAGGCAGACAGATGGACAGGACGAATCTATAAGGGTTCCGTTTTTTGACAATTCGCAACGGAACCCTAAAAGATTTTGCTATAGAATTTGCTATAGAATTTGCTATATATTTGAAAAAAAGGTAAACAGACGCCTGTTCAATAGACTAGAGCAACGTAAAGCTGAAGTTGAAATCGTTGTGGCTCCATATGCTGATGTTTACGTTTTATGACTAACCGGCGAAAAACGCGGGACTTTCCAAACACCGAGTACGCTAGTCTGGTTTAGGGGAAAAACTATTCATCCAGTCAATCTATCTCAGCTGATGGCTGAATAAACATCGGTTCAGATAACCCAGAGTAGTTCAGACGTGCGACGTGCGCTTTACAAATGTGTTTATCTTTACACGCGAAAATAAAGCGAAGAGGAAAACAAAATCTCCTTACTGACTTACCGTTATCACCCGTCTTACTTGTCAACACTTATTCAGTGCGTTTAAACTACTAAAATAGCGGGGTAGCTTATCTGTTTGCGAAATTCGTGTAGCAAAGCCATCGCGGAGGTAGCGCTCTAAGCATAGGTAATTTATTTCCTGCAAAGAAGCAAAGTATGCCGAGCCGGAGCGTTTGTACACATTAACGTGGCACACCTCATGAAAAATCGCTTAGGAGACGGAGCTCGTGATACGTTATATTACAATGAATGTACTTTATCCCTTTTCTTTTGGCCCGTTTAAAGTACGCTTCGTTACTCGACACCACTTGTCACAAGTATAATTGCTCGCCCAAGTTTTTCTTTGTGCTGGGAAAAGATGCGAATTCTTTCGAATCAATTTAGTGTTCTTACCTGTACTGTATGTACGGTAATATTGTGTAAAAACTTGATTACGCTTGACTAAATTTAAAAGTGAAATTCAGCTAAACTATTGCTAGTGTACATATTTTGGAGTAAATAAATACCTATGTGTTAATAAATACCTACAATCATGACGGACACTAAAATAACACTAAAATCGTTTTACTCCAAAAGTAACACATTTTAAATTTCAGAATATAAAATAACCCTTCTCTTGGGCTTTGCCGCACTCGGGTAAAAAAATTTTTGATTCTACGACAACGTCATGTAGATTGTGGGTATTTACAGTGGGTAACACTTGAACCACGAATACTAACTGCTACGACATGAAGGAGTTGTCAATGTCAAATTGTAAGCAATGAGGTTCGGTTGACTGTACCAACTAAAAAACAATAACAACAACGATTTTTGTAATTCATGATTACATTCATAATAAATTAAAGTGTCGCAAACATACTGCTTAATTTGATTAATGTTATTTTTTCAAAGTCATAAATAACCGTGAATAGCTTTTGAGAAAGCAGTAATAGTGACTCGGATGACCTAAGTTTTATAAGCTCTTCTTATTTATTAGTTTACAAGATTTAGGTTCAAATAAATATGATTTATACAAAAACTAAGGCAAACTCAAGCGTAATGTTTGGTTTTAAAAATAAGATATTGTCTAATTTATGTACCTTTTTGTGGAACGTTCATCTGAAACTGAACCAAATGTCGTGTACCGTAATAAATATTTTGCTCATTTTCATAATTTTAAATTTTTTAAATTTAATTAAATCGCAATGTTCACATTTGTTGTGACATTGAGAAAACGCAAAATTTCACAGAAGTCGCTGTTTACCTTTGTAATCGTTAATAAAACGTAAATTTAGACTCGGGTGAGTCATGTGCACGTTTTTCGCTTAAAAATCACATTAGGAAGTTTCGATTCAATTACTTAGTTCAACCAATAATGAAAACTTATATCAGTAATTAAACAACTTTTAGCGTTTGAATACGCTTTGCAAACGTAATTAAAAAAAAAAAAAAACAAATTAAGTACCTACCTTTAAAAAGCTAATTTGTTTAGCAATAAAATAGCAGCGAAGAACTGAGTGTTTCTTTAAGTAAATGGATCTAATGTTTAATTATTACAATATTTTTCTTTTTAATGAAAAGTCTGGATACTTGGAAGAACAACTTAAATTACAGTACAATTAAGGTACTGTGTTTACTAAGTTAAAGTTGATTTATATTTGCGTCTAGGAATATAGTATTCCATTTTTAAACTACGCACTGAGGAGTGCTCCATCTACTATGTACGTGTATATCTACTATTATATTATGAGTAGCTATTCTAGTATAACCTATCTGGTGCCAACTTTTGTATATTATTCTGTCGCATCGTTGCATTTCTTTAAGTATGGTAAAGAGTTTTATTTTGAAGTATTCAAAATCTAAGATGTTTACTTTAGTTAAGAGAAGAATGTGACTGAATATAGATTCCGAGATATTTTTGAATTAATTTTGATTAAATGGAATTAATTTCAGAACAGTTTTCTCTCGGATGTTTAAACATAATATCATTACGGCTGCGTAAACGGACAGAATACACAATTAAAGAAATGCATTTTGCAATTGCTCCTGGGTAATATGTACATTTGTAACCCAGATTTAACCAAAATTTGCATAATGCTTTAACTTGTCACATAACAGCGCAGGAACAGTGGCTATACTGAGTTTAAATTGCATTTTGGTAGTTTGGGAATGTTGCGGCTGCATGTGCGTGGCCGCATTTTAGCACTAAAATATAACCGGCGATAATTGGTTGTATCTACATAAACTGGCAATATTACGGATTACTACTGCCAAATTAGTAAACGGATTAACAGCTTAATAGTTACATGGTTTGCTAATGGAATTAATTTAATTAAAAATTTAGGTCTGCTGTGAAGCTTTTATACTCGCTTTCATCGTTGGTGACGGCCCACAAAGCGAGTGTGGATTTCAAATCCTTCTTAGATTTTATAGAAGACATTCCAGACCGCTCACTTTTCCCAATGTCCAGTTTCTTTTGTGTTGATACGCGTGAAGTCCAATAAAATGGCTTTGACTCTTATACCTAAGGGTTTTTTCATTAAAATGTTGAGCACGTCGAATAGAAGTTCGGGCACGAGTACCTACCTAGCAAATAATATTTTCTTTGGTCGTTAGTGTTACTTGGTAGAATGTACAATGGAGTGAGGAATGATTCCTAGTTGATTCTGTAACCCTGATAGTTACAATGATTAGTTTAAGTGGAAGAGCACGATTAATATTCGGTCGGTGGCGCGCCGCGCGCCGTCACTCACTGAATAATCAGATTTTCCGCGCGGGTCGAGGTGACTCCTTCGAGATGTTATTAGGATGAGAAGTGGCGCTCACTTACATTAGTATTATATGATTATGTTAAAGGTAACACGATAAAAGACTAGACTGTAATTATATTGGCCCGAATTATGGAACGAAATCGAGTGAGGACTCTGATTTAGTTACGTACAAGATCGTGGAGTGAATCGGGAACCCAATTATTACACATAATTACATTCTTAGATAATGATACTTACCTACTCATATTTTAATAATGTAATTGGATTTAGTTTTTCTTTGCACGACGTGGCCCTTGCCAATAAAGATTTTGTTGCTTGTTTTTATTATTGCGCGTGATAACAAAGAATTAATAAAAATCCCATAATTTATTCGTAAATACTTTTGACCCTGAAATTGATGTAGAGTCTAAAGGAGGGGAATGCCAACGCACGAAGGCTGGGCGGTGGAATCTCTGCGAAGCCGCTGGGATTAGCGTCAAACGAAGAAAAAGAGAGGCGGGAAATAAGCCGTAATCCATGAGACGTGACCTAAATTCTTCCTTAAACATCGACGATTTGATATCCTCGTGAAAACAATTTGATTTCTCCCTTTCTTTTCTAACCGTGCCCTTTGACAGTAAATTGGATTGATCCGTGTTTTACGCATGATCATTTGCATAATTTGTCTACATATTCAGTAGACGAATTTTATATTTATTTACACTTCAATGTAATTTCTGTTTTGACTTGGTAATGATGTCGTGCTCAGGTTTATGTTTTGCGATATTTACGTGTCGAATGCGTAGGCAAGGTCACCGACATCGGCACATCGCCAGGGTGGCTACCAAGTGGTGGAGAGTTTGAATCCAACCGTTAGTTTGACAATGGTGATATTTTAAAGTAATTATACAAATTATTGTTACTTATGTAGATTTCCTTAGAGTTATCATTTACAAAAAAATGCACATGTAATGTAATCAAATAATACAATGAAGTTAACGCTGTATTTTGAAATGTACATAAGGATTATTGAACAGGCAAATTGAGACAAAGCGAAACACGGGAACGGTGAACAGCTTATTATTCAGCGCAAGTAGACCTGCTTGAAGGTGCTCATACATCTTGGCAGCCTTTACTTATACACACACTTTTTAATGTTTAACGGTCTTTACGTTATCGGCTTTTGTGAACCTTTGCTGAACGTCTTACGCTGTTCGCTCCTTTGAGGAACTCCGAATCAAAAACAAGGAAAATTTGGTATGTACTTACTTTCCTTCCTGTGTTAGTCAACTCATAAAAATCAGTTGTTAGAAACGGGTATCTGGGAGACTCATAAAAATTAAATGTTAGAGACGGGCGTATGGGCGAAAATGTATCCGACTGCTTGGTATTGCAACCCGAGATGGTCTGCGGCAGTCGTCCCGCTTCTCGTAACAGAAACATAATGCGACGGAAAATACCAATGATTACGTGTTATGTACATTCTGAAAAGAAAAGGAATGCACTTTTATTTTTCTGTAAGCTTATCAGCATAAAAATACAATTATTTTGTGAAAAAAATACACAGGAACAATAGTTGTTAGCGCCGCGTCGAAAGAAATGGCGTCGCTTTTTATAATTTCGCAAAACAAAACACGGGGCACGATGAGTCGCTAGATGTAATCGAGCTAAATGTTAAAGAGCAACCGTTTACATTAACCGCTTTTGTGAAACAAATGAAAACTACGCTCAGGGGCAGCGTTTCTAAGTAAAATTATTCTTTACTTTTTGTATCAGCATTCTAATTTTCTTTTGTGAACACTCAATACTGAAATAATATAAGTTATTCCTAGATTCGGGATGGCATGAAATTAATTATGAAATTAGTGAGTAGGTACCGGTTTATTTTCAGATCTGTTTATGATAATATACGGATAGATACGGTGGCATTAATGAGTTACGGTTTGCTCTAAAACTGTTATCTATACAAACATGAGTTTTATCATAAATATTCATTCATATTTACATAGATTCAAAAGGTTACGTATACCTAAATGCTAAAATAAAAACAAAACCAATTATAAAATGTTCAGAACAATAAAATGTTGGTAAGCTCGTATTTATCTGACATGATACGGAGCAGAGAGCCGTCTGAAAACTATAAGTGTTCTATTCATGTTATATTTTGCTATATTGGGCACGATTCCAAACTCTGAAATCACTAAATATTAGAGCTCTTAAGGTAACGAAAATCCCGAACGGAATCGACTTTATCAAGCATCAATTCGACGTCAAAGAGTAGTGGGAAGTGGCGAGTTAAGCGGTAACAGATGTGAGAAAATACATTTCAATTGCATAGAAAATGACATGGAGTGGCTACCACGGCTTCTAATAGAAATAACTTTTGGAGCTTCCCACAATTACTGGCAAGGGCCGGAAGATTAGGAGGATTACGCATATCTGAACAAGCCGATATAATTCGTCCACACTTTGCGCAATGTTTCAATAACCCATATCACGGATTAAAGGGTTTTGGTTTGCGCATAATCCTTTCTTATTCCTTCGTAAATGGATATTGAAAAAATTTGATGGGCCCCTTTTTATCGGAAACTCTTTTTCAGAAGTGCTCTATTTTGCCTCTCGGAATGACGTCGATTTAAGGTGAATGAACGAGCGAAATCCCTCTACATGGAAGAGGCGGTCCTGAGGAGGTGATGAGTTTATACAGTACCATTTAGTCGACGGCGCACCTTTGAACCAATAAATTGGCGTCAAGAATAAGCGTACTTACTTTTTAGCAATCTTTTACGTTCGCTTCTTGTGCGAAAAGGGGTGTCGCTTTCTTTCAGTTATGGAACAAATCTTCAGTATAAGTGGATCGACATTCAATTCCTTCCATCTTGCTTCAATACGGTCTTGATCGCGATACTTTCTTTACGAAAGTAGACGTCGCGGAATTTACTTTGTTATTCGTTGGTTCCTCCTTTTAAATGTTCATTTCTTTTCTTCTGTCTGGGAAAACAGAATATAATCAGTCTTAATAGGTTAATTATTCACGCTGCGCTGAACTATAGGCTAACTGATTCTGTTAGTAGTTTCGTCTGTGATATTGGCGTCGAATAAATTTGTTATTATGGGTTAAATTTGCAAATCCGCATGTTATTATGGTGGAGGGCAGCGGCCACTGTGTCTAGAATTTCATTTAACGATCCCAGCTCGACAATAACCGTCCGTGGAATTTAATGGTTCGTAAAGCGGTCTCGATTAAAACTGCCGTCTGTATGGATAAGGTCAGTCGTTTTAGTATATGGAGGCAACTTTTAATGAGTTTATGAGCGCTCCTGGCGTGGCTCGGTGTAGGTAACCCGTCTGTAACTTATTCCCGAATGTCACATTGACATAATTAGTTCGTCCGTGTGACATGTTGAATGACAACTGTAATGTGATTTTGTTTAAAATAATAAACGCGTTGAAATGCGAGGTGTTATGAGATAAAAATGTTTGCATTACCATTTCCGTGTTGGTTTAGGATACAGAAAACAGAAGTTGTCAAAGAGATGTGTTTTTAGCGTTTCAGTGGAATCTTCAAAATATTGTCGAGTGCGTGCCAGTGGGATGTGATTTAAACAATTGCATTCACTGCCTCCAAAAGCTCGGAAATTTTATTTTTATAAGAAAAGTGCGAAGGCAATAAAACGATAAAGTTAATGATGCTTAAACACACATGTATGTGAGTGAGTACCATTGGCTGCCGCCAGAGTTTCGCCTTCCGTTGCTCTATATATTTAAGACGTCATGTACAAATGTTGCACGAACAAGGTGCAGAAAGTTGGACAGCAAAAGGGACATAAATCAGGGCGTGGAGTGCGCCAGCTGGCAGCTCGTGAATAGTTCTGTCGGGTAGCGACCGCGTATGACATTCGATTACCCTTGTGCCAGGAGAACGTCTGGCGTACACCCCTACAGCCGTACGTACGCCGTATGCCGTACGCCGTACGCTCAACATGACGCGATACATATCGGAAAATTAAAGTGAAAATGGACGGTTCGAGAAATTATTTATTTGTTATAACAGGGATGTTTCCTGTGTATACAAAATATGATTCTATTTAGTCCGTCAGTTAGATTATCGAAAAATATTGGATACGTATTTTTTGTTTTATCAAATCAATAAAAATTGACGAAAATAAAACGCATCAAAGATCATGGCCTGTAACGTCACTTTTCGTTAAAAAGTCAGTACACTTTACTTACAAGTATGACGTCACACGATTTTTCGACGCACTGTGTCGTCTTCATTTCTAGTTTTCGTGAAAAAAGAAAAAATACGTGTCCAATATTTTTTGGAAATATATCTGACGGACTAATTAGATTTTTTCATCCCTAATAAACACTATAGTCACTCGTCGTTGGACGCTTTCAGGTTTATTTTATTTTCGCTTGTTCTTAATTAAAGTTTGCGAAGAACCACTGTGGAAAAATATTTGTTGAACGTAAAATTAATACTGGACGTCACTTAAGCTAAGTAAGTAAAGCTTTTGCATTTCTTATGCATTAACTAGAGCGCCGGTTCTAAGAATCTAAATAGCAGTAAATGTCCCTACTCTGCAATTTACAATAGTATTTAAGAACACGGTAGAGCTTGGAACTTGGAGCCTTAATAATATTCATTAAATATTCATGGGAACTTATGGGTATTTATAAGATGAAATATCGTAAACATATTATTTGTTTAGAAAAATAACGATCTGTGCTTCAAAATAGCAGTGGTCTTATGATGATCGTGGTGAAGGTTGTCTTTCCCTTAGGCATTATACATATTTTAATAGTTCATACCGAAGTAAAATATCACCCTACTAAGAAGATCTATTCAGGGTTGCCCAAGAAGTACCTACGTTTATGTACCGCTCCAGGATGATATTTTACCTAGGTGAATTGTCGACAGTTTTTGATCGCTGCCTTACTTACTAAACTGTTGCCTTCGCCTTGCCTACGCATCAATTCATTACAAAAATGTGACGTATAACGTCCTTAAAATTGAATTAATCAAATATTGATGAGTAAATCCTGTTGCGTGGTAGACAAGATGATTTGTTAACACATCATGAATGTATAACGAAGTACGAACAGCTAGGTGACCTCGATCGTGTTATTCCTTCCTACATTGATGCGGTATAACCATTAAGGAAGGAAAATCTTCGGGAAAAACAATCAGTTGTGGCAAGACTCAATTTGAACCATATGACTGCTCGTAAACATCCTTATTCCGTTTGCCTGTTACCACCGTACACTCATAAACTGTAACGTTCTTAATAAAGTGTGACGAAATGGCTACTATACCAATAAAACAAACAAAGGCTTCGAACTAGATTCTATATTTTTTAACTGGAAAAAAAAAGTGATTTACGGGACGGGAAAGCTGAAAATCCGTTTAGGAGACAAAATTAATCATAATGATGAAATAAACAGTTTAATTAGGGTTAATAATTTGAGTGCCAAATATGGGCAAGAAAACATGTTCAGAGAAAGTAATTGCCCATCTTAATATTCCACAGTTCCGCTAAAATGACCACTCACTGGGAAGGTTGTAACCGCCAAGGCCGAAAGTTAGAAAAAAAACCCTTAGCCACTTCCACGAATTACGGGAAAAGCAGTAAGTATTGCCCATTATTTCCGGGAAATCACACGGTAAAAACATTATCCTGTCATTACTACACCGCGGTCGGGCACAACTCATCTAGGGAAAAAAGCTTTTAAAAGTCTTTTACCCCGTACCAATAAAATCTATAAATCAGTGATTTTGAAGATGAAATCAATAGAAAGTAATACTGAGGAGCAAAATGTAAATGGAGAGGTAGACATTTAAATAAGGGGGACTATGAAGGAGAATTTAGAAGTATAATTTACGTAAAAACGTGCGCTGTGATCATGGGCTCTCATATTAACTACCTAATTAACTCCATTCAAAAACCGTACCTACAATAGTTACGAAATGTTACAACGTTGTATTTGACACGAACTTTAGCAGTAACTGCATCCATTTTTGCTAACTAACCTTTTTATGAGTGAATTAAAAGTCACAATAATGTTGGCATTTAAAGCACCTACGCATAACAAACGGTTGTATTGTAAAAGTTGTCGGTATTCTATTTTGGAAATTGTACAACCGAAATCATTCCGACAGTGTTTGCATAAAATGTAATGGCAGATTGCGGCCGTGCCGGGAAGTACTACCAGCGATTCGCATTGTGCCATCTGCTCACATTTAGATCCCTTATAAAATGTTACTGCGCATTATCACACGTGGATATGGCCCCGGCCTCGCGGTTATTTCGAAACGTTACCTTTTTATGACACTAATGGAAAATACTGTTTAGCTTCATACTCATATTTATTTAACGCACTCCACATGAGATACTCGGATTTCCCTGAATGGACATTTTTAGTACTGTTTTGTAAAACAATCAATCACACCAGCACGCGATACATTCAATGCACGGCTGTCGGTCGCTTTGCATTTTTGTTATTCACTCATTGTAAATAAATTATTTAATATTTTTCAGTCACGTTTCGCAGTACCTTTCGTAATTTTCGGTGTAATAAAAGTTCGTGTAGATAATGTTTTTACTGATCTCACTTGATATTTGAGTATTTACCCGTTTACCATGTAAGCTAAATGTAAAATCAAATGTGTGAATTTCGATACGACACGTAAGGTTGTGCAAATGACCATATAAATCATACTGACTGACGTAAAATTGACATATCGAAGTCATAAATCAAACGGGAATACCATAAGAGAACAAGTTTTGACAAGGCACTTAACTCCGCCAGGCAAAGTGGTTTTTGGTAAAATTTACCTACTCATATGATGTTATACACATGTGCCGACGTATGTACATAATTATATGTACTTACAATGTTTTCTAAGTTAAGTTGTACACGGCAGCAGTAATAGGTTGGTACCAGTAAATGAATATGTCGTTGACAGAATTTTACTATTGATTTTATAGTAGCAGTCCATCCAATTAATCATACTCATAAATCAAATTGAATAGATTATGATACGACTCTATTGTAGCTGTTAAATTTTATACAAAATAAAAGAAACAGGTTATCATGCATAAAACATGAATTTCGGGTAATAATAATAATAGGATAGCCAATGTCCATCTGCGCTAATGATGTTTCATATCTTTGACTGAGCCAACCCACGTAATTAGCCACCTTTCCTAAAAAGTGCTTTGTTTCTTTGATGACTAATTTCATAAAATAAATAATAGGGATTCTCACTGAACTTTTATAAATAATGAGAGTGGAAGAAAGGGATTTTTACTCCGGACTGACTTTTTATGACGGCTGAAGCTTTTACGTAATTTTCAGAATTATAAAAGTTGAGAAAACTGTTCTAACTCTCAGGATATGAATATGGAATCATTTAGTTGTAAGATTTTTATGTCCCTCTCAAACGAATTGCTTCAAGCAAAAAGAAATAAAAAAGATTTGTGTTCCATTTCGAATGCGAATAATGTCTAGCTGGAATAATATAGGTATATCGTTAACTTTTTTGATATCTCATTGCGTTCTATAAAACTGAATACGATGAATATGAAGAATGTCTCTTACAATCATGAAAGTAAGCAAAAAATTCGTTCAGTAACTTAGCTTGTATCATTGTAAGTTAAGTTAACTTAGATCATGGAAGTTTCTAATAATAGCTCTAAGAGTATTGTTATATTCTGGTAATCCAGAATATTCAACTATTCTGCTTCATAATAAAGTCAAAACCCTTGCGAATAATAAACTAAAGATAAACATTGTTATTTATACTTAAGACATTGAAGTTCTGAAGGAACTAAAGAAAGATTTTGCCGATACGCTTCTCGAACAAACTTTATATACCTAGCTTGGTAGTAACATTTTCAATTAAAAATGTATAACTTCCGCCACCGAGACTGGAAAATTATTTTACGTCAAAACTTTATAGTCATCTCACTCATTATTCATACACTATACTTTTTTGTTTAAGTAATCTATAGGTAGGGAGGCATTTAATACTGCCCAGCCTTCTAATTTATTTTTTATATTGTGGCGTCTGTTTTTTTTTTCATAAAATAACGTTTTTATGTCCGAAACGCCAAGGTATCACCGGTTACAGACTTCCTGAATGTTGACTACCTATAACTATTATCATTGTGATGTTTGATTACCGGAACGAAAACGTTTACGTGCTCACCGATGTAGGTACGTCCTCTCCGTGATTCTCTAATTTGATATTTAATCATGAATTTATTTAGGTTACGCTTAGCAACACATGCCTATATATAGTATATATTTTGTAAATTTTTCGATATGAATGTGTGTCTACTTCCATCCCTCCCCGGCGTGCATACATGTCTTACACACTTGTGACTAATGTTCGCAACCCGCGTCAATGCCTGACGAAGGTGAAGGCACAGGTGCACCCCACTGGAGCCAGTATTGACGCTCCCGTTACGAATTCTATGCCAATAAATTCCAAATCAACGTTGTGATAATATCGGTCGCACCCGTCGTTTCTCATTTTCGTAACATCGTACGAAATAAATTGACGATCGAGTGACAATTTACTTTTTTACGGTGTTTTGAAAATGTTATCCAAATGTCGTCTCACATGACTTATCGTATCTATAAGATTCGAAGGTAACCAACTAAATCGAAGGAAATTTTACGATCACTTTCAGTTTCCTATCAACTTGTTTTATTGCAAGCTTCTATTTCTCAATCAAAACGTTAATTTCGTCACAACTAACTAAAGCCTACCCTTTCGTGGACAAAGACAACTAATTCCTGTTCTTAGGTTTTAATGTGCTTCCTAAAGGGGTAATTTACTTTTTAAAACGGAAATTCTTGTTTTAAGGGTAAAAGAAACCCTAACGACGCGGTCCCTAAGAATTTAGGACACGAGACGTCTTAAACGAGCAAGAAGTCTGTACAAACGATCCAGAGATGTCTCAATTTAGACATCTCGTCCGCGGCCCTCTCGCGTTGAGAATTAATTTAAATGAAATCATCACAGTTTATTCTACTGTGATGGCGAAACGGGCGTTCAACCGACAAGAAAGCGCCGCAAGACTCATTTACAATTCCAATTAAGGGCAATTCTCATTTACTTTTGTCCTGCAGAAGTAACGAATCTAACCGTTCGTCTCATGCAGCGCGACCTCTAAA
The DNA here is from genome assembly GCA_963082995.1 of Noctua comes. Taxonomy (NCBI): domain Eukaryota; kingdom Metazoa; phylum Arthropoda; class Insecta; order Lepidoptera; family Noctuidae; genus Noctua; species Noctua comes. Next base: position 7,680,973 of record OY720277.1, read on the forward strand.
AGCTCCAAACATTTACGGCATAGTTCCCGCGGTCAGTTCGCGGCTCGCTCCATAATTTATAGTTTCTGTGTTCGTTTTCGTATCATGCTGCGTATTGCGTGCGTGCGAGCTGTCGAGCATCTGCCTCTAATTGTATTTTATTTCCCAATAATAACCACAATAGACCTTAGGTGGTAATTAAAATATAATGTATCGAAAAAAGTCGATCTATTTTATGCATCACTTTTAATGCATTAACAAGCCGACGCGACGCCGGCTTAGTATATTGTTGTTATCTTCTGAAGCACTTCGAAGAGTTATAAATCTATTTTTAAAATATCCTCTCAGTGGCGGACCTAGCTGGAATCACAGCAGACGAGTGAAGCTGCGGGATTTTCTTAAAGACTCCGGTCGCTTCCAATAGATACTGGTATTTGCTGAATCCTCGATTGCGAGCTTAGACATTCAATTTAACTTACTGTACGCTAACGGAGATTTGTGATAGCGTCGTACACAGACTTGGTGAAAAGTAATTTATTATTTTCTTGAGTAAATCACGCGTGCACACTAGATTTCGATTTATGAAGTAACACATCTTTGATAGATACACTCATTTGAAATGTTAAGCCAAACTGTGTGCCAATATTTTATTACATTTCTATTAGAACATAATGTTGTAGCAACGAGGTGGCGACCTCTCGTACAAATTATAACGTTCGTGTACACATGCATGTCAAACATCAGTTACAAGTGGTGTATATTTGCGTTTTAATAACATTGTGACCGTCCGCGTCCGCTCGGAGAGTTTTAAAACAAAACTCTGCAAACTAATAAATTGATTTCAGTGGTGATAAAATCGTTCATCCTATTTGTTTCACGCATTTTTAAATTAAACTGGTCACGTTTCTTTGATATATGCGCAAAATAGTGAGGAATTATATTTAATTCTGGCAAACTAACGGCTTCCCAAATGACGGCGCAGCGCGTTTGCGGTCGTCCGCCCTTCAAAGGGTCTTAATCGGCACATAAATTTTCTTTTAGGTTCACGTTAGGTAGGTACCTACATGGACCGACGGATGGATTGAACAATATATGTGGTTTTTTACTTTTGTTACGAATAGTCGAGACATTTTTGTTTTCGTAATTAAGCGGATAAGAAGATAAAATTAACTTCTCTCTTTTAACGAATCCATTATTTTACAATTACAAGTACCCACAGAGTACCTACCTAGACCTACCAATAATGTCTAATATAAACACCAAGTGCAGGTTCCATTGGCTAATAAATTTCTTTACATTCGTCTTATTTATCGAATATTATGAAGGCAGAAACAGGACATGGGTAAAACGGCTGATTCTAAAACAAAATGAGTACAAAAAGTTTCAGACAGTTATAAAAACCTAATTCGTTATAAATTCTAATCAAATTTATACTTACCAAGACAAATGAATACCACCTTTGTTTCTATAAAATTCTAGCCCACTATGATGAAAGTGAGCAAAAAATGTTCTAAAGAAGCCTTCGGAGAAATTAAGTTTTTAGATTTATACTCAACTTGTCGTGTCTCTTGGGTATATCTAAATTAATTCTGAATACTTTATAAGTGTATGTATATTTCTATGAAATTGGATGTTAAAAGTTGGTCGCGACCGCAGGTGCGGGTGTCACCTCGACTCGTATGAAACATTTCTCACTTGCAACTTAAATTCATATTTTCTAGAAACAAATTGCTGTATTTACGGCACTTTGAAGTTTCAAATTGAAAACTCATTAATTATTAAAGAAAAAAATGTGTGAACAGTGTGTTAATAACAGGGCTTCTATTTTGATTAATTTATTAATTAAAACAAGGTAGAAGCGTACTTTTACAGTTCTATTTGTAACTTTTATCCGTTGCCGCAAGCGTGGTTGGTGGGCTTGAACAAAAATGTTTATTACCTCGGAAAACAGCTTATTGGAAGCTTATCATTTTGTTAATATTTTAGTGGCGGTAGTAAAATTATTTTATCTTATCAATCGATGTAAATACCAACGCAAGATAGTAAGTCTAACTGTTTTGATTCAGATTACCTAATCCGTATGACTTAGTAACTAGCACTACAAGAATAACAGTGACATACTTACAATGTTATAATTGAAATTCACTTGTTTAAACATAAAATAAATAGATGACTTGTATAAACATCAAAGTAGTAAAGCCGTCACGGCAGTTAGGTAGGAATGTAGTGTCATTATGAAATTATTTAAATTACACCAGCATACCTATTTCTGAAACAACATTAAAGTTTACAATAGGCGAAAATATCCACGATTTGACAGCTCTGTCATCATATTTATAACTAGGCAAAAACTTTAGTAATTTTGGACAACATTTTAATGGCCAGACTGAATAATCGACGAATAATGGAAAAAGCTCTCTGTTTTCCGCCGATATGTTAATAAAACGTGTGAAAACCTTGGTTAATCGTGATATGCACAGTCGAAATATTTATTGATACGGGCAGTTGAACCATCCGCCTGTATTCGTTGGTGATCAATCGGATTTTAATATCGATTGTTTTATTTATATTCCTGTAAGTCGGGTTATGCTATTGGTAGGTGTTCTACGCTAGCGGTGGACTAGATAAAATGGGCCGCCTGTCGCCACGGAGACCAATTTCTAAATGTTTTGGTTTATTTGAGTAACGTCTAGGCCCTAGGCAAATGAATGTATAATGTAGTAACCAATGTATAATGTATGCTTTGTTGACATATCGAACATATTTACCTGGTTTATGATGTTGTAGTAAATGTACCAATTTGTTTGCATAATGTTCTGAGGACCACGATAATAATGTTGATTCTCCTGCCATAAAGGAAATTTTATGGCCACTCCATTCCGAGTTAGATGTGAGCCGAAATATTTTATGATAATATTTTCATCTGGAATGTTGTTCAAATATACACTTCATTTTCTTAAGTAATAAAATTGGATCCGTGTTCAACAGGTAATAAGATACGATGACAAGGATCGCATTATCGCGCACAAGGCAAAATCCCGAAAGTGGGTTGATTTATTGCCCGAAATATCCTTGACGCAGCTCGCAGAGAATTATGTTTTACCAAGGTACAAGCCCTTCTTTAAATATAAATTCCACTTTTCCGCGGGAATCTAGTTTTATAAGACTTTTGGCCGGGGCAACTCCTCAATGTAATTTATTAGTAGATACTAGAACAATTTAGGTACGTCTCCTTGAAAACCGCCGAGATTCAATCTGAATCAAAGGTATTTTTTTAAGATATCCAATTTATTATAAGGAGAAATCTAATTCATTCTTGCGTTTTGCCGGCCAACCACAAAGCCTTACCTCTTGTAAATTAATTAAGATCAGTATTTTTTATCCACAATTTGGAGGTTTTCTGGTTCTAGCGACAGTTTTTTTTACATTTCATTTGCATAATTTGCCAACGTGAATACATTTCAATACTTTACTATCTTAATAAATTCAACAAAGAGTACTTAATTGAAATAGCGGGAATGCTCAGCTAATTTACGAGTTTATAAATATTTCACAGAAAAAATCTAATCAATTTTTCGATATTGAGCCACATATTATGTTTATGGTTTCAAGTTATTTTAATGATATTGTAGTTTTTCTCACTTTCATTTGCTCTTAGGTTCGTTTGTCAGACTTCTTTTACGTACCTACAATTTCGGAGAAAACTACCTTCAAGGCAGGCTCGTGATGTACTACAAAAGTGCCGTTTGGCCTCTAGACCTTACTCAGGCCTCTTGTTTATTCTCTTAGCGTTTTCTTTCACAAATCACTTTAACATCAGCTGTTTCGACCCGCCTTCTTTATAACCTCAACGCGAAAAAGGAGGGCCGTTATGAGTTGGAGGCCTATGTTCGTAGCCAACTTTTATAGCCAAATATGATTTCGTGGCTGTGTGTGTGCTTTTTATTGCTTCACTGTAGCTCCACAGCTGCACAAACAGTGGATGTGAATTTCTTTAAAAATCTAATTGGAGTTTGAGTCTTCCCAGTGGCACGATATGTATTTGTCGCGTGATAATGAAAAATATTCTAGCGCAGAAAATATTACGCGATTCGTCAGTTACTAAAATAAATTGACCATATGTTATGTATGTTTACTAGCTAGTTATTGCTATAGTTCGAATTTCCTCACGATTAAACTTGTCATCCGCTGAATCCTATCTAAGTAATTCGCTGAGAGGGTGCCTGGATGAATAGCCATCTCTCAGAGAAGGGCCGTCGAGCTTCATTTCAAACTTCACGTAACAAATGACAAGTGTATTTTGGCACGAAATGACAAACGTTTAGTGAGATACATTTGCACTATGGAACTCATTAACTAACATGTTAGAACTGGTGAAATAACTGAATAGAAACATTCAGTGGTAGGTTGAAATTACTGGGGCGCATATTGAATTTTCATGACATTCGCTAGGATTAAACACATTTTCATGACTTCGACATTATTAATCTCGTATAAGAATAAAAGCACAAAGTAAACATGTACTACGACGCCGGTTTAATTTTAGATATTTTGTTGACTCCGGAAATAGACCACAAAGTATTATTTCTATTTCGGGATCTACATGTCGGTTCCATTTTCCTCGTCGTAAAATAAGAAGTATTTAAGTATATCAATGAGCGTAATAAAACTTCAGCAAAGCAATACTATCTCTTAATTCAATTACTGAGATATAAGTGTCATTAGTGAACAGAAATAAATATGTCCAAGTTTCACTAAACCTTGGCCTTCGTCTGCAGGAAGAAGTCATGACATACGAGCGCAAAGGGCTTATTCTATCTTATCGCGGACCCAGTAAACTTGCTTTGAAAACTCCACAGGGAATACACTTGCGCACAAGACAAATGGAATCGTCCCCGACACTCGAAAGCGATAACTGCGAAAAAATATGTTTCTGCTCGAGATAATTCTAATTTCTTTTTAATTTATTGTTGGTATCATTTCAAAAATACTTTTATTCTTTGCAAACTTTACTTTTTGCTTAACAGTTTGCAGTCTTGTTAAACAAATAAATTACTGCTTGGACATGTCTACGTAAAAGAGGCTTATCTTTATTTGAAACTACGGGGATAAATGGTATCTAAATCAGTAAATATTTCTTTATCCTAAAGTCTCTGAAACAAGGCATTCAACAGTGGCAACTATCTTTAAAAATACACTACAAAGAAATGTTGTTAACTAATGCATATTGAAGTGTTAATACAGTAGAACAATATCAGTAATGGTTGCTATTTAGAATAATTTAATAGCAGTAAAGCAATTAGCTCGGGTGTAATGAATTAATGGCCATATTTTATACTGAGGCTGGAGAATTGGCAACCATTTATTCAAATGGCTTCACTCGTACAGTTATCAGAGGCCCAAACAACGAAGTGAGGACTCCGTTTGGAAATCTGAATAAATTGAGTCGACAGTTAAAAAATGTAAAGTGTTGCTGCTATTCCTGTCACGGCCGCTAATTTTTATTTTCCTTGCATTTGTTAAGCACAACTTTCAAACCACTTCTGTCATAATGTGAGTAGCGTACACGCAAGCTAAAAGTAGCTCTAAGTAATTAAAAGTGCCTTACTCCACGGACATTAGTATACAGTCATAAAGGCAGACGTGTGTCCAAGTAACTCGAATGGCGCCAACGTGTTGATCTAAAAAAAGAGATTGTATTATCATAATATGCTAAATGTTATTAAACATCATTTGTACCAGTTTAGAGGCCTCTCATAACTAAAGAGCAGGTAAAAAGTAACTGACAAGCCGACCTTGTAAAATGTGCTTCGGTTAATCGCCCTCGTGTCCCAGCCATTTGTAATCGTCTGCTGATGGTCTGGCCATTTTCTTAATATTATGTCCTCGCAGACGTGACGCCTCGTTGGCGTTGGTGACAGTAGTTACAGCTGCCAACTTGCAAATGAAAATTTGAGATCAAAACTTTATATTTAAGCTCTCTTTATGCATTTAGAACTTGTCGTTTGAGATGTCAGGTCGCATGATATTTGACACAGAGAGTGTTATTTACGTGGTCTTTGATAGAGCTGCGCTGTACGTGTTTTGCGGTTCGTTGCAATTTTATTATGAGCAATACAACTTGCGACGAGACGATTCTTTGTGTGAGCGAAACATGAAAAGGTCTTTTTAACGTACATATGTGGATTCATTTCGTTACTGCTATCCAACTTCTGGCTGTGCCCTAATTTTCCATAAAACTTCTACTGGATGAATAAAGCTGAATAAAAACGCACAAAGCGGTATATTCTATCAGTAATTCCACCAATTATCGGTATGCCTTTTTCCGTATAGTAAAATAAATAAATTCTGCATAGTAGGTCGCGAATTGATTCGATTCAACCGTCCTAACCGTGTTCAATGAGAGCTCTCGAGCCGGTCGGCGGCCGCACGGTTAACGGAATTTAATTGAAACGCGGACGCAATTCGATCCGGCTCGACATATGACACGCACCATGCGACGCACTAATTACAGACATCATAGCCGCCACGAATAGAGTGACGTCTAGTGGTCATACCAAATTCACAAGTGCCTACGGAACGGTATTGACCCTTACAGCTTTCACGAATGCCAGCATGTTGAGAGTACGTTCTATGAGTATTCGGATTAAATTCTTAAAACGGCACGATGTTTATTAAGTCGGCTCTGTTTAGCGAAGGGATGACCACTCCGAATGTCGGGCCTTATCATTTCATTCCTATTTGAGAACGGTTGAGTTTCGTGAAATATAAAGATAAAGGGTGGCCATATTTATTTAGCGAGTATTTAATTTGGTTTTGGTTTGAAAGCTGTATCAAAAAAAAGACGTGAGATTTTGTTAAATCAAGTAAACTAAGTAAAAATCATAACCCTACGCTAAAGTTATCAGGTACAGTCAGAACCAACCAAGGTTTTGTTCGTGCGCTTGCGACAAACAACGACTATATAACGTAAACTCGATAAATAAATATTACAGAATTATTAACTGAAAGAAATACTTTTGGAACCTTGCTTACTTATTTTAAAATATGACTGGGTTTTATTTTAAAATCTATAACGACACTCTTAAAAGTAGATCTATATATAATTTATATACACACCTTTGTATCCCAGTACTGGGAGATTTTATGTACTTGTACACGCCGGGTGAGCATGTTTCAATGTGGCATTTAGCATTACAAGGTTCAATTCACCCGATTGATAGCAATTGAAAGTAAATTGCATTTCACAGTCTATAAAGTACCTATCTGTTTGTCCCGGAAAAGTTTGATAAATTCAATTTTCAACTGGGTAACTTCCGTGTCTGGGCGGTTCACGCTTGATACTTTTTGAATAAATTGGCCCCGCGCCGAATCGATAGTAGTATAGAAAACTCGGAAGTTATCGAAAGGCAACATAACTTTTCGTAGAATATTGAATCAGTAATATCCGTATTTCTGAGCTTGTTTGTGGTCGATGGTCGGACGCCGTCACATCTATCAAGAAAAATATTATTTTTGGAAGTAGGCGTGATATTTGCCGGAAATTCGACTTCCTGTGTTTTGTTACCATGCGTGGATAGATACATCGAGCTGAAATATATGCATCGGCATGCCCTCTATAGAGTACTAGCATAAGAAGTGGACATAAACAGTTAACTTAATTTAAAAAAAAATTGAGAATGTACTAATAGATTTATTTCAAGTTGTTACATTTAGTTCTTTTTTTTTTGTTATAGTATTTATATTAATTTTGCATGTCTTAAAGGCAGAATTAACACCTGATTTGTAATATCTGCATTAATTATTCATTAAATCACTCTATTATATTCGATTCTAACTTCAAAGCAATAATATCCCAATATTTAATTAACTAAGCAAGTCTCGTAAACAGAAAACAATGCAGTACGTTTATTTCCCGAGGGTTAATACGGACGTTTGCAGCTGCAACATAAAATTATTTAGAACTTAATTTTGCCAATAGAAAGTTCATAATGTGTTTCTAAAGAGCTTTAATAGTTGTAGGTCTACAGTAAAGTCACAAAGCTCGTAGAAGTAAAATTTAAAAACAAATTGATTTAAAATCAATTTGTTTTTAAATGCGACGTTCGAATAATCCGGCGAACAGCCGCAGGGTTAGGCCCAAAAATAATTCAAATAAGGTAGTCCTCAATGAAGGATTAGTTTATGCGGTGAACCCATACCCTTTAAATCTGATGCAGGGTGGAGACCAGGACTAATCAGCGCGGATTGTTGCCCTTCCGCCACTCTACGCCCTGATTCAAGTAAATGAGAAAACTTTCTAATTGGAATTTCAAATAGGCCTCCGTTTATCCAGACGAGAGCTGTTCGCGGTTCGACGCCAACATGCTGGGCCGCATTATAATTCTCTTCGGTTTGGATAATTGATATGGGTTTTAGTAATTTAACATCCAGTGCCTACCATTGTCAACAGACCATTTGTTACATTAATAAATGCAGTTGCGTGATAACTTTGAGGGTGCCATTACACTGCGGGAACGTTTCGGTGTCAGACATGAGTCCTTGTTGTGTAGTCGTTTTGCCGTTTATACTAATTGAGGTAATATTATATTTAACGTTGTTGTATTACTTGTTAATTGCGTCAAAGTTTACGACTGGCCTTTTGCTTAAGATTATACTTCATGATTTAGTTTTGTAACAGTTTAGAAATAAGTAGTTGGAAGCGCCACGATCTCTTATTTCCTTTGATGGTTTAGGGAAAGTTTCATAAACGTTCAAGCAGCTAAAAGTTACGGTTTTGAGTTGCGTCAGGTCGATTCAAAGCAAGTGCCGGTATATTTTTAAATATCTCTACACGAATCATGTTCTTCTTCTCCTTTGCGTGTCGACAGACTCAAATTACCTACATCCGACCAGGATGAATCATGTTCAAACTGAACGGTTGAGGAAAATGCTTTGAGGGAATTTCCTTCTCATGTGAAACGCTCTGAGAACGGAGTTAGGTTGAGCCACCTGTCACATTTGGCATGCTCATTAGGCAATTTACCACACTGACGTGATTTCGTTAAGTATCCCTTTATGCTGTGAAGGAAGTAAACAAGCAAGAAAATATCCACTTTTATTATAAACTTTCCTTATTAACCTAATTTTTTCAACGGTTATCGTTATATTGTTATAAACACTTTCTATACTCACGATACCCCAGTCGCCCTTTGCCTCTATCCATTGTTGTTTAATCCAGATGTGGGTTTATCTAAGCCATTTTATATAGGTTCGAATAGGTAAAAGTTTCACGTACATACGGAGTAGATATCGATTTCCAATCTAATTATTGTATAACCTTACTAATCCTCTCTAAAGGCTTCGTTTGTATGGGATTAGATTCGACTATAGCGATTTTTATAGCATTGAATATCACAATTACTTAGGTATTAACTATTAATTTTTTTCAGTATGCTTTACTAGCTTTGATCTTTGTTTAAGAGGGTTTTAGGACTTTATGAGATAAGTACCAAACGTAAAATTAAAATAGAATGAACCTTAAAAAAAACCAATGCAATGAACCTATTTTTAAATGATAATATGTACTTTTACAATCCATGACAAAAAAAAAGTTACATGCGCAACCTAGGAAAAAAAATGAGTTAAATTTAAAGAGGTAGTTTATAAAACCACAATACTCGTAGATTACAGGCGTGATACAAAGGTGTACCTGCCGAAGTGTGGGTGTAGGTACTATTTATTACATCCACATTCCACCGGTTATGTTTAAGTCCCATGTTAATAGGGGGTTATTGCTAATGGCACAATAGCCCACCAAAAAAAAAAGCCATAAATCAGGCACAAATCCGTGAAGATTCCATGGCTGTTAATGAGTTTCTGATGGAAAAATAACACTGCGTGACCTGGGAATAGAACCCAGGACCTCATGCTCAGTAGTAGTGCTTTGCGACCACCAAACCAACGATGCAGCATAAAGTTGTGAGTGCTACGTAACGTAGCAGATCCTACTACGAGTGCGTAGCAGGTCGGTGGCGTGCTACGACCGCGTAGCGTTTCGGTAACCCACTGCGATAGCTTGCTCGACGTATGTAGCTGTCAGATAGTCGTGTGCTAAATAAAAATGTAATGCATTTTTGGGATTTTTGCTAGGTTTATTACCATTAGATTAATAAACTACACTGTACTATACTAACCTATACTGTAGTTCTATTTAGTGATTTCAAAACCGTTTAGAATAGACGCATCTGGGATCGTTATGGGACTGATATAGTCGTAGTAAAAAGGTCATAAGAACTTCATTTGCGATGGAATGGTCAGTAATAAACTCACGTCAGTGACAGCTAAACTTTTCTAACATTAAATAGGGAAAATGAAGTGCTGAATCAGCGGGATCAGTGCGCATGTATTAGAGAGTTTCGTCAGAGCATTCGCGTTACATCAGAGACGTTGTAAAACTTGTCCGGCCGATGGTCGAGTAAGCTCGGAACGAAATTGCCAATCCTCTTTCACAATGGACCGTAAAATGGTTTTCCGTTTTTGCCCGACCGAGCGGAGCGCTTCTCGTTGATTCACCGGACACGTCGCTCGGTGGGCTATCACTAGTGGGGGAAATTTGTTGAAATAACTCTTCATATACCTGGAAGCCGCGCCGCGGGAAAAACTACACCGAGCGTTTACACGCTCTTTAGTACCCCTCCTTGTAATTATCGCGAAAATAATCTAAACGGCAAGAGTCCTTTTTATTAGTGTCATTTTCTTCATATAGTGTGTTGTTACCACTAACCGGCTCGAAATTATACAGAACCCATTTAATGCCCTCAATAGTGAACACAGTGAAACGAAAATGTACCTTGAAAAGCTTTTATTACGCTTAAACTTTTAGGAAGCCAGCTCACATATTGTTTTTGACGTATTTTTCATTACATTATTTGAATTTATAATTGAATGCGAATATGTCGGTATTCAGATGACAAAATACGCCGGTTGTTAATGACGATAACAATGGTTTAAGTAGAAAACCAGAAAACCACGTGTAAACGGTGCATTTTTAATATTTATTTTCGTTTTCCTCCCGTTCTCAGAATCCAATTATGAGTATTCATGTTTCGATATTATATCATATTAAAAAGGAAACCATTGTATTCAATAGGTAACCAACAACTGCTAAAGTTTTACATCGCAAATCTTCGAATGTTTGTGACAGTACCAACATTCACAGAAATATAATTTATTTTTCAAAAGTTTGTTTTTATTCCAATCCGAGAAGGCAAGTTAGAGCTAAAAAAATTATTTTATTCTTTGCCGCCGAAGTTTTCTGAGAACTAGCACAATTAAATTAAAATATCACAAAGACGCTATAAGGTTTCTGACGCTTATACAGGGTGTAAACAGACCCTTCACATAACCGTCAACCAAGTACAGTAGTAGTTTGATGTACAGTAAAAAAAAGTCGATTCCAGCAATAATTTTTGCGTAATTTTTGCGCAAAAATTATTGCTGGAATCGACTTTTTTTTTTGGGGTGAAAAATCACGTTTTACGGTAGGACTCGATGAAAAGCACCCAAAGCATTGTGCTGATGGATGGATTGAATAGTACGGGGGTCGTGGAGGTGTGTAAAGTCAAAATCTTACATTAAAAATATATCCGCCCCCGATATCTCCGTAACTAGAAGGTTCCCAGGTATGGTCTAGAACAAAAAAATTATCGCAAAGGCGGGTAGAACAAGTGCCTTTCGGATATGTTAAGAGTCTATTTACACCCTTTATACTATCCGTTCAATGAATATTTGTTTCACTATCAGATCTTTTAATACCTAATAGAAAACCCAAAATGATTCCAACCTATATTGTTATATATTCAGTATCTAGATTATTTCGTCTGTTTCGTACGAAAAAGTGCTAGAAATTAAAATCTCAATAAAGTGAGAGTGAGCTACTTTTCTTGTAAGTATCTCTCTACTTTTAAATTGAACAGTGTCGGATAAATGCGAAGTTTCTTTCAGCTTTATTATGCAATGGCTAACTAGAATTACGTTATCGGGAGTGTTATGTCTACAAACACTGTTACTTTACTTTACTCTGCACATATTTAACAATTTGCGAAATGCGCCTTAGTTGTACATTTGCACGTCTAGGGAGGACAATGAGTACACTCTCTACTTAATGCATCCCATGTTGTCTACGATACGAATCTGTGTCTTCTTAGCTCGTGGGTAAGCTTTAAAATTCAATGATACGTAATGAGTCACGGTTAGTTTACCACTTAAGTAGGTAGAAAGCGTTATATTTTAAACAGAGCTGCAGAGAACAACTAAACAATGAAAATTACATCGAATCCTAAACAAGCATTATTTAGAAATAAAAACGTCCATAATGTAATGTTCCTAAACCAAATCACCGCAAGTAACATTACGTCCACTACATATTAATAAACATGAAGACAAAAAACGGTCGGGTAAATAAAAAAGAATAATACAGCGTAGAAACACATTCCGCGCTCGGTCCGGGAGTACAATGCGGCGAAACGACACAAGTACATAAGCCAGTTGAAACTACTGGCGGTGACAGCTACAGGCAATATCTTTGCTACACCAGACCAATATCTGTAGAGCTGCAAAAATAATGATACTTGAGAAAAAGTTGCACTACGGAATAATCTACTCTCTTCTCTACATATGAAGTTGTTCTTTGCTAGCTTTTAAGCGAGTCAATTATTATTTCTATCTTGAGAAAAGTTGCAATTTCTTTCCTTTTCCTTATTAAGGCCCCTGGATTTTTGCACTGTTGCTGTTATGCCCGTCCTTAGGGCATTGAGAGTAATTGAACAATTTCTTTTAGCACAAAGACTTACAATCTCCAATTATAATGACTACAAATTGCTTCTATATTTTTGTATATTTCAAGAACAGATATCATTATAATAAGGGGAAATAATTAATCGGGCGAATAAAATTTTAATTGGCGACCAATATACCGAATGGGCGACTATTGTACCAAGTAAGTAACTATTTATCCGGTCATTGCGGCAAGGAGAATATAGGAAGCAAGAGCGAGTCAAGGCTGAGAGAGACTTGTGGCACCCCGACTCGGACAGGTTAGGTTCGAAGGGGATGGCGGGGTCTAGTGAGCGAGCGAAGTGAGCGAACTAAGGAACTAAGACCCCGGAATCCCCTTCGTGTTAGGTTAGGTACGTGTAGGTACTTTAAACCCTGCAAACAGAAATAGGAGACCCGCGCAGGGGCTACGGGGACGCCTTATCTACAACCTAGTGGTTAATATCCTTGTTTTAGTTTTTTCAGAGTCCTTGAATTATCACACTACTTCACTGTAGCTGCCAACCTAACATATTATTTTTGCTACCCATTTTAATTATTTTTAAAACCCTGAATCACATTAGTTTGTCGCCGCGTTAAATACATGCCTATAATAAGTACTTTATTTACTTAGAAGAAAAAAAAAAAATAAATATGAATACGTTACTTAGAACATAAAATGCTAATACGAATTTATCTGTACATTCATAATTCAATGATACTTCAAAGAACCAATAATCACAATGGCCTTATCTAATTTCAGGGAAAATATCAGGTCAAGGAGAACGACATGGAAATTTTATCTCGAAACATCGAGTAATACTCCCGGGATGGTATTTAATTCAACGCGGACGAATAAAGACATATCTCCATGTAAAAACGAACATTTCGTTTACTGTATTTCACAGAAATTCATATACACATGAATTGTATCGGCGATGAGCGCCTGTGTCCGAGTACAATGGGAAATGAGCGCCGATGCCAATTATTTCAGCATTTATTCGATAACTTTCGTTAAAACGAGACTTGTTAGCAATCGCATGTTTTATTCCATTGCTTTCTGTTTAAAATGTAAAAAATTAATATAACGAGAGACACGTATTAAAATATAAAATTATCTTAACGAGATAAGCGGTTCGCTATAGGATTTAACGAACCCTTGTAGGTACGAATCGCTGTAAAATATTATTAATTGCTGATATATAATATTTATTTTAATATTTCATTCGGTTTTAATTATCTGTCTTGAGCAGCAATCAGATAAAAATTAACGGATTATCTTATTAGAAAATATTTAGATATTACATCTTGATCTTTAGTCATATTTTCATAAGCACTTGATATTGTAGTAATATCGACCAATTTATATGCCAGTAACAGTATTACTCATTTATCGAGCTGTAATGTATTAATTTAATCCACAGTAATATTATTATTCCATATTGCTAGTATTATTTAATTATACTACTCGATCTTTTTGTGTGGGCTGTGGTGGGCCATAATTATGTGTGCATGATGTGATTGTTCCATTTATTAAATGTATTATTCTCTAGCAGACCTTTCATTACATAAATGACTGTCGAAAATATTTATTAAATAAAGCTTTCTGTTTCTGTCAGCATTTCATCGGTCATTGACCCATTCGCTTTAATTAAAGAACTGGGTGTTCACACCCGGCTAGTTCCTTCATTCATTATTTGGCGAGTTTTAACCTTGTGAAGCGACTCCTGACTTTCGAGTACATATAAGTTTGTTAAAACACCAATACCTTACAATATTGAAACATTCAACATTCAAGCAAGATCGCTTTACTCTAAAAATTGTTATCAACCCACTTCAAGCATAGAAACAGATTCTTATTAAAAGTCGACCACATCACATACAAAACCCATAAAGTCTCCCTTTACCAGATAAAAAGGGTTATACCATAGAATATTAATACAAGATCTTCTATTGAACGTACTTGATTTAAGAGCTATAATAAAAGTGTCCCTTACAAGTGAGCCGGAGGATTCGTTCTCGTATTGCGTGACCTTTCCCATAAGCGGATTATTATGAACTGGGTCCGGCATGGCGCTGACATTTATGGCGTCATTAATGCCGTTAATGATGTCTGATCTGTCAATAAAACCGTGACAGGTTAAATTGAGCCTGGATAGACATTGGTCTTAAGTTGTTTTGAGCCACTCGAGAATACGCCTTGTCGAAAATGGAACGGTTCACTTCAAATTAAAGACGTTCAATTGTTTCTTGACCTATTTGTGAATATCTGAACATTCTTTGATACTATTTTGAGATAGGTAAGTCATGTCATGACGTACACAACAACATAATTTCCCTTAATTTCGAGAAATGTTGAAAGACAACTATTTCAACTTTTTGAAATTCCGGGAAATTTTGTTATGTTTTTCGATCCATAAAAATTTATGTTTCTATTCCAAAACTTGGATATAATATTATTCCTATTTTATGCCTAATTAGTGTCATTTTCATAAAACATCTTTATGTTCATCAATTTTGGTTGATACCCGCTCTCAATGTGATCTCTTGGTGTAACTAAATACGTAGTTCAATACACTGTATGTCTGATCTAAGCTGTATCATAGATGTTAGCTGTTAACATTTACGAGAACATAGTAGAAACGGGAACTTTAGTGTTCCGTTCAATGGTTGAACATGCATTAAACTCGACGAATCGTTGCGATGCACGCTGCCTGAAAAAGTCTTGCACACTTGACTCCTGCATTGATTTGGCATAAGTTATCGACTACCTACATACATCACCAAGAGTTCTATTTCTGAGCATAGGATGGATTTATGTTTTATTTTCTACAATGTAGTAGATATCAAAAGGAATGTGCGATAAGAAATATCATCTGCCTAGCCTTTTCCCAACTATGTTGGGGTCGGCTTCCAGTCTAACCGGATGCAGACTTTTTGGGCCACTGACTACCTAACGACTGTCAAAGATCTACAACTAACACCCGGGACCAACGGTATGTAATGGGTGGTCACCCATCCACAGACCAACCTAGGCAAGCACGACTTTACCAAAGATCGACCCGAGCGGCTGTTATTATTTAGCCGCGAGCTCCTCACTCCTGCGATAAGAAATAATTAAACTAAAATTATAATGTCACAAGTTGACAACCCTAGCTTTCGTAACCCTAGCGGAAATGTTTTGTAAGATAAGATTCAAAATATTTCTGTAATCAATTTTACAGATATCAATCACGTGACGTCGGGTTAATTAGCTAATCACCTTGACCCTCCGCTATGTTCCGCGGTGGCTAGGGAACTGTTGCAAGCGATATCGAGGACCCGCTAAAACGAATTCCGTGTTTCTGAATGTAGCGACGAAATAATGAAGCGGTAAATATTATAATTATACGATCAGAGTAATGAATGAATATTCTAATTAAACGGTTACATTACCTACTTCAAAGCAAAACATTTGGTGTGGTTAAGCGAATGGTACTTATATCAAGTAAAATATAGCACGGAACGTGATTCACATTTTATCCGGTTTCCATTTCAATATCTTAGATATTAGCTAGATAAGTATTAAAACAATATCTCACGACGATAATAACGTCAAACTCTCATAAAAATAAAGTAGATCCTGTTAGATTGTAGTCGTATATAAATACATCTAAACGACGAAGTTAAGGTGATCGTATAGCTATTTACGTGTTTAGTACGCATTCAGTAAAGGAAAAGATCGCGTATCGTAACGGAAACATTTGTGAAGTATCCCTGAACATCGGGGCGTGGGCATTCGGGTCACGTCGGCGTAACAACGCGCGCGCCGAGCACCTCGGGTTTGTTGTGATATCGCCCCTGGTTTTTTCACAATACCTGACCCCACTACGAGAGATTCCCTAACGTTAGTTTGTTGAGATAGCTGTACCAACTTTATGTTCTTTTTAATGTTTTAGTGGCCAAAGCTCTACGTGCCGTTCACAATGTTCGGATATCTGTCGCGAACCCTTTTTATCTCTGTGAAATGTTAATTGGAAGGGGATTTCTGTATAAATTTATTATATCATTTTATAGAACTTGATTGGTGTACAGCGTCGAAATTGTAGCAGTTAAAACGGATTTCCTTAAAGAAGAATTGACTTCATAAATCTAAAGAATGTATAATCTTCCTACACCTCTGCCAAGTTTTTTTTTACACTCACTAAAGCCTTTAAGAAGTCTTGAAGGGTTGCTTAGGGTCAAGACGCGTTGGCGTTTCTCCAATCTAATCTGCTCCTACACATAGCTACTTATTTTAGCGGAACCCGAAATAAAACCTCTACTGATACGTTTGTTAAGGTTATAAAAATCTCTTACAAAGTTTTGGTACAGTGTGTTGGTACAAAATCAGATATCATCTCACTCACCTTTCCCACCCCAATCGCCTCATTGAACCTCGGTTCTAACAAAAAATACCGATATTTTTCCGTACCTATCTGTTCGTATGACTGCTACGTATAAACATCAACATCGTGCTTGTTACCGAACGTAATAAAAAGTCCCTATCAAGGACAACAGTTTCATAACACCGCTTAGAAGTTCATTTTATAAAAGAGTATTATATTATTTACTTCTCTATACAACATTATCTTTGTTTATGACTCCTTATTATTCCTTAGTGTTCCAGAAACTTCTGTGGAATGGGCTCAACAATCTTAAGACTTCTTTACAAAAACAAGAAAATATTACGTTTCCTTTTAAACTTTCGCTACCACGTACTTGTGTTGGAAACTTTACCAGTGTCCTTTGCAATGCTCTCTAAAACGTGATTAAAAAAATATTCTCTCACTCTGAACGTATTTAAGAGCAGCAGCTGTGGCTGTTTAACGTCTTTATCAGCTAAGTCTTAGTCTTGACTGTGGAGGTTCTAATTCTAAACTAACCAGATGTGACTGAATACCAGCAGTGTTGGTAGCGTCATGTTGGACTGAAGAGTTATAGTTTTGTTTTGTGCTATTTTTCATTATTATACGTATCACTAGCTGCGCCCGCGGTGTTACCCGCGTGAAAAAAATTGCAAGCACATCAAGCTACAACAATCTGTCAAATTTCTTTAATAGATTTTCAACTTTATCGGTACCTATAGCATTAGATTCAGGGATGATTGGGAAAATTTTACAGTTTCGGGTAGCTTGATGTGCTGGCGTCTGTACATGAACTAAAAATTGGAAAAAGGAATGACAGCAAATTTTCAAGAACAGTTTTTTCATGTTTTTGATAATTTGATGCTAAAAGCTGGTAAAAGTAAGCTGTACCTATACGTTGCAATGCACCTTCCCAATGCAATTTTCCTACCTACTACCTCCTTTTACTTTTTACTACCCTACCCTACCTACCCTACCCACCTACCTAACTTTCTATCTACCCTACCCTACCTACCTACCTTGTTTGAATAAACACTTTGAATTTATGATAACCTAGTCCTTTTGGTCGCCAAAAAAACGCTTTTAGTCAAAATTTGGAAAAACTATATTTGTAGTTATTTGATCATCCC
Organism: Noctua comes; assembly: GCA_963082995.1. Lineage (NCBI taxonomy): Eukaryota > Metazoa > Arthropoda > Insecta > Lepidoptera > Noctuidae > Noctua > Noctua comes. The sequence continues at coordinate 7,699,262 of OY720277.1, forward strand.
ATGGAAACACCTCATTTTTCCGGGATCAAAAGTAGCCTATGTATTAATCCAGAATATACGTAAGCTATCTTGACACCAAATTCTATCGTTAAGACGTTTGAGCGTGATCCCAGTAACAAACATACACACATACAAACATACACATACAAACTTTCGATTTTATCATATTAGCGTGATTCATTAGTAGGTATGGTTGACTATTTAGAAAGTTTTAGATATAAGCTGTATACAAGGTGTAAACGGACCCTTCACGAAGCCGTCCGGGCCAACCAGGCTTTCCGCACATCAAACTAAGAAACTCTGCGCAAAAATTATTAAATCGAAAAAGAATAGCTTTTGAAAAACAAATCTGATTAAAAAAAAATATTTGTGTCCTTATTAAAATAAGCTGACTATGTAACCGTACACAATGTACTTTTTATGAACGATCAACTACACAAAGAGATGTTCAAAGTAAAATTGTGTGCGACTGCTTTCGAGAACACCAGCCGATGTGAAGGTATGGCCTGACTTTAGGGTTCCGTATCACTAGTAATATTATGTGACTTTTAATATTCCTGGTTTTTGTTTGAAACGTTGTTACAAAAATAACGTATTTTTTGTAGTATTTATTTATGTGAGAAGGTCAAAAAGTTAAGCATGGAGAATTCACAGGAAAATTATACAGGAAAGAAATAGTCGAATATTGTAGGCATGTGTCGTATGTTTATATTCCAAACATAAACCAATGTAAGAAATATTGTGATACGGAAATAAATATTTTGTATTTTAGTATGTTTATAAAAAGATGTTGAAACTTGTAATTTTCTATTACTTTTCCGGTAACAGGTTATCACCTATATTTTGTAACGTGTTTGTCGATTAAAACACTCTAGAACATACCTACGCAAGGTAATGAAAGAAAGAATGAAAAGAAAGAAGTTGTGTTTATTGGCATTAAAAAAACAGAAACCTTAAAATGAAACAAAACTATTAATGCCAAAAGGGCCTCAGCTCAATATAAATGCCAGATGGCAACACAAGGTACACCACCTGACGCTGATTTTCAGCTTCATGTAGTTTATAAGCCGTCTCTATTACTTTTGGATGCGTACCCCGAATGTCTGATAACTAGTCTTTCCAAGGGGTTTAACCAGAAACCTGGTTGTCGAGGTTAGTTAGGCAGTCGCTTCATATAAAATACTGGTATTCAGCTGCGCCTGCGCCCTATTACATTGTAACTCGACCCCAAATTAGTAAAAGGTTAGGTGGATGCTGATGAGTATTATGGATTTTCAAGTCAAAAGAAAACTTATCCATCCAATATTTTAAAAACAATATTAGGCCTTTGTTTTTCTTAAGTATGCGAATGATTGACATTCGACTTAATGTTTATTCTTTGTATAAAGTAAAGTACATTGAGACGTAAAAAATGAATTTGAAATGAACAATATTCCATGTTTACTCTCATTTTTCAGTACAACAAAATCGATCATACCGCACTCTACGCTGTTATGGTTTTGTTTAGGTATATCTTCTGAAAGTTTATCATCATAACTGTCTAACTTATAATTAAGGTAATAATGCAAATATTTAAGCATAATAAACCGTGGACACACGGTAATTGTGGATTTAAAAATTGGTTTTTAAGGTTTATACCCTAGCATCCAATGCTGGACTAAGCGCAACTATGGTCACAGACCGCATGCGGGCATTGTCGAAGAGCGTTTTCTTTTTTTATTGTTCTCATACATGCCTACAAATATATATAATTCGAGATAACACCCCGTGGATTGTAACATAAACCATAGAAAATCAACCAAAAGATCTAAAACAAAACAATGAAAGTTAAACCGCTAAACCACGACCGCATGCGGGTGCAAAAAATTATCCGCCGTGAGTTATTCCCTAATTGGTATCAATGGTAACCAGCCTCCTTGAAAGGGTGCCTGAATATTCATTATCAGTTTCAGCATGTTTACGTCGTTTATACGGAACATTCGATAAATAAGTGGTTTCGGCCTTGGCATTTTTACAGAGGGGAAAGGAACTCATATGAGAAATATTAAGGCTTAGCGATCGCCAACAGCTGACGCGGGCCACGCGTGACTCACACCGAAATGTACCCTATGACCTTCTTCACCTTGGAAAATGACATTTATCCATACATTATAATAAAAGAAAAGGTGAAGTTTTATTTAAGGGACATGGTATTTGCTAAGTACTGTACTGAACTTGATGTCAAGTGGTGCTGTGGTGGAAATCACTACACGTGCCGTCTGCTCACTTATTTATCAAAAATATTTTACCATTTTAAATATGTTTTAAACGGTTTTGTTGAATCTAAATATCTGTTACAGAATAGAGTTAATAGCGAAATAATAACATGTTTAAGTATTTCAAACATTATTCATATTCAAAGATGAAATATGAATAATGATGAAGAGAACGCAATAGAAAACCTATAAACTTTTATCGTTGGTTCGTATAAAATATTTCTGAACCAAGTTAAATGCATTTTTAACTGTTTTCAGCATCTACTGATAGTGCCATTACCGAAATGACTTTAAAACGATCAACGTCGAACACAAGTTGAAATAGATGGAATAAACAGATATTACTCTGTTTCTGTCTCATCGTTACTTCGTTTCATTTTAGAGAGACGCTTCTCTTTTTGAAAAAATAAGTTTTGGCGATAGTTCCTTGAATACCAACTCGGTTATTTTGTATCAGCAGAGCTTTCGTTAACAATGCTAATCAAATTAAAGTATACGAATTATATTATTAGAGCTTGAAAAGCTTTACTGTCTTCGAAATGTGGTCTAGTTAAACAAACACGCATGATACTTGAGAAGTAAATACCTCTATAAACGGATAGCTAATCATAAGAAGATGAGCTCATTGTGATTGTTTCATATCTTCAGAGTATTCAGTCTGTTGTATATCATAAATCTATTGTCTTCAATTTATTATCATCTTCACAGTGAAAGCAGTAAATAATTAAATTATCTAATCATAGCTAGACGTCGTAATTATTTTTATGGCGGCCATTCCACAACCATCAAAAGGCTCGTAACTTAGAATTGTAAGCTTTTTAGTATAATCGGTCAGAAATAAAACCACAACACAATTTAGACATTTACTTTATTAAGGTTAAGCTACTTTTATTGGCGTAGTGTTTTATTTTTCTTTTCTTTGTATTTTTAATTTCGACACTCAAACAACCCCGGGTGTGTAGTAGAGATGTTCCAGACACGCTCGCGTTTTGCCAAAAAAGATTCTGGTGTCGGGAGTGAGCTCGTTTGTCAGGGAGGGCGCGCGGCCGGTGCCTCCAGCAATCTGTTTGTCCAGCTGCCACCTTCCTTCTTTTAACAAGAGCTTTGCTTGATATCCGGAAATTTATTTTTCTCACAATTTGTCGCGACGTACCATTGCTCGCGGCCGCGCCGACGATTTATGACAACATGCCGAGGACATCACGAGCGTTATTTGTAGAAGCACGTTGATTAAAGTGCCTATCATTCACGAGACATGTATGCCGCAATCTGAACTAAAACATGTCAAGCCTTTCTATACATTTTGGATTTTATATACATTCCGCGACGAGACAAAACTTGAAAAGTATGAAACAAAAATCATTAAATTTTCTCTTGAAAAGTTTCCACAAACTATGGTTTGCACAGCCTTATTGTAGTTAAAAAAGTAGCGTAATAATTTTGACCCTAATGAGTTTCAAAATACAGGTAATTAAATTCAGAAACTGAAACACCTACACGTTGTCACCATTTACAGAATGACATTAATCAACTTAAATGGCGTAACGAGGTGTTGAAGACGGAAGCACCTCCCAAAATAAATGTGTGTGTAGGTGTGTGTATGCGTTACGCGAAGTCAATATTCAAATGAACTAGAAACATTTTCATTGTCTCAATATAATGTGAGGTAGTATTTTAGTGGGCACGTCGGAGTACGTGCAGACAGAGATTGGGCCCTCATCAAACCCCCGGATCCGCGTCTGAAGGAAGTTTGACAACTCTATAGTTACAAGTGCACACTTTACGAGCTCACGAATCATTATCTCATTGTTCCGGTGGAACTCAAAACACGTCGTTCACGGCAACGCTTTGTTCCCCAAAATTATGATCGTCCCCTCGGTTATCCCGTACCATTAGCAACATTATGTCCTCGGGTATTAGCTTAGTTATTCGCCTGCTATCTCGCCTATGATTTAGACGTCAATATTATGTACTGTTTATAGGTATGTATCTTTCTTTGTTCGCATGTAGATATCTATAAGAGGTCTTCACGACGATGAGATGAATTCATCCATCGAATATCTATTTAAATCGGCATCGGTGTTAGGTAATATGTTCAAATAAATCATATATTTCCTTAATAACTGCTATTTATGTAAGTACGTAATACTAAACGCAGAGTATTTCAGTTTTTGTGGCAACAATAAAAAAAAAAAAGTAAATACTATAAGTTTTCGTTAGTTATTATTATTCAATTTTATACCTGAAACAGGTTGCTTTTATAAAAGGAAATATAGCATTGTTATCATGAATCGACTGAGTTGTGTTCTTGTGTTTTGTTGTGTGTTGTTGTTGTTTACTCTGTTCAGGTGAACATAAATAGTACAAAAATCAGAACGGATATATAAATAGGCAGACATTTATTAAATTAAATATTACTACCATTTCCGACTAGTTTTCTGCCGCCCCATCTTATCTTTCCCGGAGTGGAAATATTGCTTGTGCTCATTACGCGATCTCTGTGCCTTTGCTATATTCTTAGAATCCTATCTTATTTAAAATAATATTATAAACAGCTGACATTTAGATCCAACGTTATTTATATCTTTAAAAATACTAAATGCAAGCTTAATAACACGACCTTTAAAAGACATTTTCAGGAGTTGAGCTCGTTTAAATGCACTTTATTTATAGGAGCTCCTCGTTTAAGCGTTAACCTGTTTACGGTTGACCTTCACTGAAATTCTGAAATGCGCAATAATACATAAGTCGCCATTAGCCCTTTCCATGAGTAGAATCTGTGCTTCTTTTTATAAGTTACTTACTTGCTTACTGAGATGCTGTTAACTATGCAGAAGAAGATATTTACCTATGTTAGTTTAAGAGAAATCCTTTCTGTTGAAACTGTAAGTGACACAGAAGATCTGCTTCTTGAACTGAAAGTTGGTAGTTTGTCCCTTTGGAGACAGTTCGTCCCCTGATTATATAAAGAAGATCTAAATATAATTCTCATTCCAGAAATCAAAAGTGAGATAGCGTTCACAAAATTACTTACAACCGAGAGCTCTGCGATCTCGGTTTGTAATGTTATGAATGAGATTTGATTGTAGTTTTATTTGTTACTTGATCCGGTCCCGAAGGACCAATGGTTGGCGATGAAACTTTGCAGGGAAAGTTGCCTTCGCGCAGAGGGACATAGGCTACTTGTTTACCCGATTGGATCGCTAGTTCCTTAGAGATCAACAGTGAAATATAATTTCTTTTAGATATTAAGTTAAGATTTCTTTACCCTAAAGTTTTCCCGGATTATTGCCGAAGTTTGTCGTGTTATATGGCCCGTTTTAGAAATAAAATAAAAATTGTCAGTAACAAGAAATGTTAAGATATTTTCTTGTTGGTAATGATTATTCAGGAAATTAGTTTGATTATCAAGGAGCTTTTATTCCCGGTAATTAGACAGCCAGTCCTTACTGTTATTGAGCAACTAACTGGTAGGCAAGTTCGTAGAGGTACCTGAACGTAAACCGATATTCAAATTATTGTTACTTATAGATAACTAAGAAGTTCCAAAAGCTCATAAAAGTTAATTTTAGAAACATAGCACGTGTCGCTCAGTTTGCCGCATAACGACCAGAAACATAAACATCTTAAATCAGTATGTAAAGAAAAAGAACGTGACGAAACATACATTGGATCAACATCCGAAAACGGGCACAAACTACTAAAACGTGGCAGTAAAACGACATCATTTATATACGCTCTGTTTCGCATCTTGTATCATTTGTTAGTTGTGGCAGTATTAAGCAAATGTTTGTTTACATAATACAACACGGCAGTACTAGGTACTAGTGCCGGTGGTCAGCCGGTCATCTGAACGCCACACAGCGCTTCGTAATCCTGCAGTGCATCCATCATTCGGTAAGCCCGGCTCTAGCTCACAACCGCTCAAAACGGCTATAAAGGGGCTTTAAACGATTACGTGCGTAAACGCTCCTTATATCGTTCAGTGTTCATTAAAAGTGATAATTAAAAGAATGGTGCTGTAGTGATGAAGGTAGGGGATTTATTATAAACAGGAATTGTGGTCGTTCAAGGTGTTTAAGGAATGCGAGGAAATCCGTAAATAAGCTGCTACTTGCGTTGTCCGTCGCCCCTAAGTTGTGGTTGATTCAAGTAGGAAAAGGTTTCATTGTGGTTTTCAAGAGGTGGGCTAGGAAATGTTAGAACTCGGCCTACACTTTTTGCGAATTTATTTAACAAAAACTCGCAGCTATTAATGGTTTATTAGCACAATTTGATTGTTCCGATCAAGTTCCGTCTCGTTTGGAGTACCTACTTTTCATCAAATTGACGGGAATAAATCAGTAAAAAATAAAGTAATTGGACTTGTACGAATTCTTGACCGAAATTCTGAATTCACTGAAGAAAAGGAAAGCTACTACTGACCTTCAATGAACCTATCTATTTACTTTATGATAGACGGAATATTTTGATAACAATCATCAAGGAAATCAAATCTCTCAAATCAGTAAGGAAAGTCAAAAATCAAAGCATAATTAAAAATAAATATTGCCTGAATTGTTTGAACTCACGCTTATTTGCGTAATGTTTGAATTATTACATTACTTGGTACTTAAACGTAATGTATACATTGTGACTTAAAAAAACAACGTTTTAATGGTTTGCTTTGCTATTAATTAATTATGAAGTATCTTAAAACAGAACTCTGATTACCTATGTGTAGGACGTAGGTAGGTACCTAATCTCAGTTATTGTTGGAAAACAGTGACCGACACTCCATTGACTATTGTCAGATTAGTACTAGTAATAATATAGTAATAACAGCCGCTCGGGTCGATCTTCAGGTTAAGCCGCGCGTGCCTAGGTTAGTCCGTGGATGGGTGGTCACCTATTACATACCGAGTTTCGTCCGTGCCTGATGCCTCGGAAAGCACGTTAAGCTGATGGTCCTGGTTGTCATTTACAGATCTGTGATAGTCTTTACAGGTAGTCAGTGGCTGAAAGTCTGACAACCAGTCTTACCAAGGGGTATCGTATTACCCAATACTAACTGGGTTGTGGAGGTAAGATAGGCAGTCGCTCCATGTAAAATACTGGTATACAGTTGAATCCAGTAAGACTGGAAGCGGACTGCAACATAGTGGGAAAAGGCCAGGCAGAAGATGAGAGTTCGATATTCCGGGAGGATTCTTTCTTAACCAAATACCTGATGTATGGGTAATTCTACTTAATATCTAAATAACTTCAACAAATACCATGATCGTTTCAACATATGATTATACTGGAATATTTCGGTTATTTTTCCTGTATTTCATCGTTAGTGGGTCATTCTAATTTATGAGAAAAGGTGCTAGTGACACCTCAGGTGATAGCCACGCGGTGTATACGGGAAATATATCAAGTATGGGAACTTACAGTTACTTTCGAGGGTTATCAGAAACATCATTGTAGCTGTGACCGTCGGACTGCCAAGTCTGGTCTCGAGTTCGAAACCAAGCCAACCAACCTCTGATTTTTCGGATTCATGTGCGTATTGTTTGATTATCAGTTGCTTCGGTGAAGGAAAACATCGTGAGGAAACCAGCATGCCTGAGAGATATTTCTTGGCGATATGTAAAGTCAGGTCAAAGGCCCATGGGTGGCATAAATACTCTGACATCAGGTTAGCCACTAACCACGTGATAATGAAGAAAGAGAAACGTCATTTCCATCGGAATTAAAAGTATGAAAAAAAATGTCGAACAAAAAATACCGATAACCGTAGATTCAACACACACCTATGCATTTTTCAATAACTGTTATAATTTCATATTCTAAACCGTTTTGTGATAGATTATTCGGAATACCGGATTCAGCATTTAATTGGAATGAAATAACGACTAACGGAAATGGGACATATAAAATTCATTTTTTTATTAATAACCTACCGTTGTGGGCGAGCTTTTTACGTAGACAAACAGGAATTGAATAAGAGGAAAGCTCAAATACACGTGCTCTCCCTACCTGTAACTGTTTACAGGTAGGTTAGGTGGAGCACGAGTATTTAGCATCAAAAGGTCTGCGTATTATATTTTATAGTCTTTACTAGCTTTTGCCCGCGGCTTCGCTCGCGTTAATTTAGAATTTGACAATCAATTCGGGTTGTACTCTACTTTTCTCTTACTATGCAATCATATAATAAAGGGTGTAAATAGACTCTTAACATAGCCGAAAGGCACTTGTTCTCCCCGTCTTTACGATCATTTTTTAGTTTTAGACCATACCTGGGAACCTTCTAGTTACGGAGATATTGGGGGTCAAAGTTCCAACTTTTTCACAAGTTTTTAAAAAAATATATGTTTTAAATGTAAGATTTTTACTTTACACACCTCCACGACCCTCGTACTATTCAATCCATCCATCATCACAATGCTTTGAGTGCTTTCTATTGATTCCTACCGTAAAACGTGATTTTTCACCCCAAAAAAAAATTCGATTCCCAGCAATAATTTTTGCGTAAAGTTACTTAGTTTGATGTACAGAATGCTTGGTTGACGGCTATGTGAAGGGTCTGTTTACACCCTGTATATATATGCTTGTATTCAATATAATTCAATCATGATTCGAAAGATACGTGGCGCCATCTAAGACCGTTATTATGATTTTCCATGGGAATAGAACCTGACAATGTATACCTATGCAGAATTTCAGGATGACCGGTTTAGTGGTTTAGGAGTGAAAAGGTAACAAACAAACTTACTTTCGCATTTACAATATTAGTAAGGAAAGGATAAATAATTACCATTATGTAATGTTTAGTATTGTTGCGTGGGAAGAAAGCTTGAAAACACGAGTGAGGGCTTAGCGTTACCTACTCAGTTTTGTTCCTAGCCTATAAACCCGAATTTTGTGAAAAGCCTCATTCACTACAAAATTAATTTGCTCGTCCAAGTAATTAATACTGAATTAGGTGGTGCTGGTAGTGTGGGTAATATTATACACGTGTTCGGATATGACCAACACAATTTTAACAGTTTGTATTTCACAAACTTCAGTGTCCGACAACAATAAAGCTTTTCACCAGTGTAACCCCATTCCATCTTCTTAATAAGATAAACAGCAAATTAGTTTAAATATGTTTAGCCCAAAACTCAGCCACGCGAACCCCACTCACTGATGCAGTAAATAAATCATCAAGAGCGCAGGTGATAGTGCATGCGGTGCAAGATGGAAGGTGGCCATTGTTTGTGGGGAGACGCCGCATACGCACTTGAGGTCTGAGCCATCCATGAACCCCCATCTGCAGAGATTGTCTTTGCTCCGGCCGACTTTGGTTCGAAGTATGTTTAGAGATTTCCAAGTCGGCCACAGCAACTCGTGGTATCAACTAGATCTAGATAGGTATACATCTTCATCATCATCATCATCATTTCAGCCAAAAGACGACCACTGCTGGACATAGGCCTCCCCCAAGTGTCGCCACATTGACCGGTACCGTGCGACTCGCATCCAGCGGATCCCTGCAACCTTCACCAGGTCATCTATAGGTATACATGAATAATTAAATTGGTCTAAAACAGAAACAGCCATATTTCCTCAGTACCGTATGGATTTAAATTCTAAGTGTATTAACAGCTTTATATTCGAGTCAACTTAGGGTAATCTGATCATTTCTTTCTATTATCCTTATAAATTATTCAAGTGAATCTGAACAACTTTACGTATATATTCGTATTAACTCAAAAAGTACGCTTGAAGGCGAATCACTGAACGTAATCTGCTCATCAGACATTCTGCGTTATCTTTACAAATCGTCTCTGGGCATGCAATAACGCGAATGTACTTTTTTGAATGAAGCTTCCTCTGCGACAGTTCATGTTTCTTATTCAACTGAAGTCGGATCACGCTTTAAGTCGTAAGTGTTGAAAGAAAGAAAGAAAAAGTATTTATTTGACTCGCACAGGATAAAACAAAAAATCTTTTTTGCAAAAAATAAAACCGACTTCAAAAACACAGAAAAGTGAAAAATAACTTAACTTCTGAACTCGGTGACTTTTGTATGTTTGATTCAGTTTTTTTGTCACCGACTTCTGAAGTTAAGTTATTTTTCACTTTTCTGTGTTTTTGAAGTCGGTTTTATTTTTTGCAAAAAAGATTTTTTATTTTTCCATTTTTAGTGTAAATGTATAGCATATATTTGTATAGGATATTACAATCCTCTTGAAATATTTGCTATACATTTATTTTACATTGTTAACAATACATTTTATGGTAATAGGCTTATCCCCAATAAAATGGTAAAAAGTTAGTTAGTTAATACTACTAAACTGTCGCAATCTGGGTGTACTGTACGCATCTGCGTACCCCATCAGAGCATACAGCCGTTACGTTATGTTATGATATTGTGTAAACAATACACATCCAAGCGATTTCAGCAATCACGACAGATTTGCTGTCTACTATTGAAGAGTTCCATTGTATAACTCCGAAGATCAGATTCACCAATTTTAAACGGGACCACCGCGGAATAATATTCACCCAAATCAAAAAAAAAAACATCGAAATCGGTTCACAATTGTCGAAGATATCGATAATATAAAATTTGGAGAGTCCCCTCGATTTCTCCAAGATCCCATCGTTAGATCCTGACATGATGACGATAGGACCACATGGAAAGTATACTGATTCAAACAATGCCCATAAAATTTGAGGGTTGCCCTTAATTTTTCTGGGATTCCGTCATCTGATTCTGACTTATACCTTCCATCATCAGCTCAGCAACATGAGATGATGATTACCAGGTACAAATATCTGAATTGTGTTGGAGAGTATATGAAAAACATTGTATGTGCCTGTAAAATTTGAGGGTTGCCCTCGATTTCCCTGATATCCCATCATCAGATTCTGAGTTGGGACTACCTCAGGAGTATAGGCTTTCGAATAAAAAAAGAATTATGAAAATCGGTCTACAATTGGCGGAGAAATCAGTGAACATAGGTACATAAAAAATACAAATACTCGAACATAGAAACTCCTCCTTTTTTTAAGTCGGTTAAAAATTGTCAAAGGAGTTTTGGTGAAACATTTGTGAACCGTTTACAATACATGTCATAGTAATAGGCTTATCTCCAATAAATGGAACTTAACATACCTAACTGTTGAAATGGGGGTATACTCTACACATCTGCGTACCCCCTCAGAGCATACTGGCGTGATGTTATGTTATGGTGTTGTGTAAACAATAAACATCCAAGCGATTGCAGCAATCACGACAGATTTGCTGTCTATTATTGAAGAGTTCCAATGATGTCTCCGAAGATCACCATCAGATCTTCACCAAATAAAAAATGGGACCACCGCGGAATACTATTCTTCCAAACAAAAAAAGAATCATCAAAATCGGTTTACAATTGGCGAAGATATCGCTGAACATACACACAAAAAAAAAAAAAAAAACAGTCGACTTGATAACCTCCTCCTTTTGGAAGTCGGTTAAAAATGAAATAAAAAGAAAACAAAAAAAAATAAAGTAAAAGACATGCATTAAACTAAACTGGTCCCGTACGAGGCCAAAAGCTGGTGCTGTTACATTTAAAAAAAAGTCACTGCGCTGATAGGTATGCCTGGGCCTGTTGTATGTCTGACCTACCAAATTCACAATGAAATGTTAAAACCTGTTCATATTAAATCATTTCATAAACTGATTTACACGATCTCATTAAGCTACTTTGAGGAATATTATTTATCAACAAAAAATAATTCCGTCGCATCAATACCAATTGTATGGCCAGCGACGAAATTAAACACAAGTACCAGCCAATAAATTGACAAATTTCACTCGTATAGCCCTCTTTTAGGCTTGTTGAAATCACAAATGAATATTCAAATTTTACATTGACTAGCTTACGGGCTTTAATTTATAATTGAAAGTGTTGCCTTTCCTGACGTTTTCACAATTCGGATGCGGCTAATTGCGATTCTGAATGGAACTTTGAGTTGGGACTTAAACTGGTTATAATGTCCGCCGTACCCAGGTCACGTAACGTTTTAAACCCTAGGGTTGCGCCTTCCACTTCGCACATCTATTTGTTGTTCACTGTTTTTGACGTTTCACGCCTTTGGAACTGGATTATAATGCGCTAATTTAATATTTAGGTCACGTACTGCAGGTACAAAATTCGTAAATTGCATTAATTATAAGCTTAAACTAGATTAATTTACAAAGAATGTTGAACGTATTGTGTACATTTAACAAAGCGATTTATGCTAAAAGAAATAAAGTAAACAAACTAATTTACTTCATGTGCCACGCGTAGTGTATATTTTATACACTGTTTCCGTTTACAGAAACACTATTGCAAATGGATAAATTGGAGCTAATTTAATTATGGATGTAATAAAATTTAAATAATGGTTAAATATGAATATGAATCTGGATTTAAATTCTCGATACTAATTTCAGATTTCAGTATATTTTAATGACTTCAGTAATTTTAAGTTTAGAAAGCAATGAGAGCAGCTGTAGTTGTTAATGAAAGTTATGTATAGCCCTAGTGTTGGAACTGTGTTGAGTGTTGGTACTTTTCCGACTTAGAGTTATGGTTCTACAAAGAAACAAAGAAGATTCGAAAAAGTTCACACACGATATGAATTCCCGGGAGAGGAGACGAGACGTGGTCGGAGAGAGTGGGCCGACGCGCGCCGCGTCTCTCCGCCCCGCTCCGTACGACGCCCGCGCGCCCTCTACGTATTACAAACGTGCCCGTTTCAAACATCTAACAAGAATTGTGTATTTCAAAAATAAAACTTAACGCAACACTCTGTGCACCCTCGACTTTTTTAAAGGGCTAGTAATCTAGGGTTGGTGCCGATTTGAGTAGCGCCAGCACATCGTAATCAGGCCTTTCATATCTTGCCAGTGAACATTCTGAAACTAGTAAGGCAGTTTTATACACGGTTTTATAAACTAAAATTATCAGCTACCGTGAATAAATTAACGGTTTACGTAGCACCGGAAACTTATCTCACCAGAATAGAGAAATTATAACAGGAGCAATAGGCTTCGTTTGGTTTAGCTCGTTCCATCGTCGACCTCATCGCTGTCCTAGGACAAGATTGAGGTCAAGAGTAGAAAAATAAAATTTAACTATCAGGATGAGACAATCAGAGAGCAAATCATACGGAGCGAGTCCGAAAATAAACGGATAGTCAATTTTCCTTTTACATACCTATTAATGAAGGACAATTATGATTTAAAAAATGTCTTATTTTGTTATTAATCCTTTTATTATCTAGTAAATCGAGATACTTCACTATTTAACTAAAAATAAATGAATGAAGTTAAAATTTTGCTCACGTTAATATAATTCCCCCAAAAATAACATCTGTTATTGGATAAAAATGAAAAGGATTAAAGTTGCTCGTCACAGCTTACCAGTACATAATAGGCTTTTTCTTTATTACAAGACAGATAAAGCAATGAAAAGGTTAAGCTGCTACATGTGAGGTTTAGTCCAAATCTGGGGACTTTTCGGCCGTTGGCTTTCTTCGCTATAAATAGAAATACTTATCTACAACAATATAAAATGCATTCTGGCTTATTTTCAGTAGTGGACGATAAACTAGCACGCGAGCCCGACTCGCCGATAGCCAAGCGTGAGCTTACACACAACGGATTGCGCACCAGTGTAGGACAAATGAACAGATACACTATCATTTGAATATATTAGCTTAGCTTAGCTTAATCAGCCTATAATGTTCCCACTGCTGGGACACAGGCCTCCTCTCTACGAGAGGGAATGGGCTATAATCCACCACGCGGGCCCAGTGCGGGTTGGTAGATGTCACATGTCTTCGAATTATTGGTTGAATATATTACTAGTAGCCAACTAGCCAGTAGGAATACAACATTAAGTCAATTAAGTTGATAAATATCACTGAACTCATTGGTCCTCATATTAATGGTAGTTTAGGTTCTGCGGAAGAAAATTCCCTTTTTTCTTATAGATTTCCTGTATTTAGATATTTAAGTACACTTCCTCGAAAATATCCTCTTTGTGCAACTGCATTTACAATAATAAAAAACAAAAGAGTTGATTTTGAAGCGAGAGCGAGTCTATAATATAGGCGTTGCGTTAGATAGACTCCTCGCCGCATAACGATCTTTTTTAAACAGGGATTTTTGTTTTTAAACCGAAGCTCATTAATTTTATTTACCTGCTTATATTTGAAGTTCCTTAAGGGGGAAGCGCCCGGGCAGCCCCCGAAATTCAATTTTTCTTAGGTTTTTTGTAATTTGCAGATCATTATCAGGCTATATGTTAAACGAAATATGATTCGCGACCGAAAAACATATGATTGTAGTTACAGAATTATTGTTAATAGGAATTTAATAAGTTCATTTAATCCCATTCCATAAATGTATAATTTCATGAAAAAGTCATTCAATGGGATTCAATTAATTTATAGGGTTGTATTGATGATTTTAATGATTACAACTCTATAAAGCCATATTTGTTACGGTTGCGAATCATATTTTAATCAACCTACAATCCGTCACTGACTTGCAAATTGCAAAAAAGCTTTAGAAAATTTGAATTTCACGGAATGTCTGCCCTGGCGCTTTCACCTGAAGGAAAGTTTCTTAAGAACAACAGTTAAGTTCCAGGAGCGAATGGAATGCTCGAACACGTGCACGTATTCAAAAACAAAATTAGATATTCCTTTGTTGATAGCTGAATAGTAATGGCCTATGAAAGCCCCTTGTGGGAGAAAGCTCTTTTGTTGAGGTTATCAGCACAACGAGAGGTAATTGGCATAACTGCCAAGCTTTCCGCAGAATGTTACTGGTCCTTGGTTAACTTTGGCTAAATCTTGCCCACGGTAAGGGTACAATTCCACCAGATATGTGTATAGAGAAATATGGGAGAAGAAGACATGTTGCGCCGACCCCAAATGAATTGGGATAAGGGCAAGAGAATGATGATGATGTGTTTAGGGAGGGATGAGCCTGATACCTACCAACAGATTACTTCTTAGACTTGCACAGGGCAACTCTAGTGGAAACGAGATACAGGCCGGGCGGGCTTATACAGTATGTACAAGACTTCCGCTAAGCCTCTTTCTACCAAGACTGTGAAAATGCGTGCGAACCT
Source organism: Noctua comes (assembly GCA_963082995.1). NCBI lineage: Eukaryota > Metazoa > Arthropoda > Insecta > Lepidoptera > Noctuidae > Noctua > Noctua comes. The sequence continues at coordinate 7,714,650 of OY720277.1, forward strand.
AAGAAAATTAAATAATCTTAATGGTGGGTATCAGTTAAATATTCCACTATGCATTCTGACATATTTCTTCTCGACCTTGCTTGCCTTCTCCAGACTCGTAGCACACCGCTTCTTCGCACAACAAAGTCCGTTTCGCAACCTCGCACCACTCACACTAATACTTTAAATTCGATGACTTCTCAATCCTTCGCAGTCAACTGTAAAAAGTTTCATAAATGATCCAGATAGGCATGAAATAAAAAAGTAAGCCTAATTAGTCTTCTACCACGCATCGGCAGTATTTTTGCAGCCGAAAGTTGCTGAAATAAAGCTATTCTAAACATCTTCTATTGGAATCTGGAGGAGCCTACCGTTTCGTCATAACGTTTGCCGCGGTACGCTCCTTGATGATAGCTAACAAGCCAGTAAATAAGGAGTTTCAAGCTCTAATGGATCCCTCCGTCGCATGCCGTCTCAATCTCGCAGCCCTTAGGGAAACTAGATGCGCAATATTAAGTTACCTGTGGACCGATATGTACGATTGCTTTCCATCTTATATATATAACGAATTACATAGGTATTGATTCGCAAGATAATCATGAAAATTGTAACGCCGTTGACTGCCTCCTTGGTCTAGTACTGCTGCGCAAGCGCGACTGTTGAACATGACGTCCTCTGGGTTCGATACCCAGATCAGACATAGTGTTACCTTTTGGGATTTTCCATCGACAATATGAATTGGATGGAATACATACCTGGTAGTTCGCAGTACGGCCGCGCTTTTGACAATCACTTACACGCCTTCTATGACGATCTTAGAAAGAGGGGAAAAGGATGTATTCTTCACAAAAAGCGCTCTTACTGTACAGAATCCCACAAACTAACAAAATAATATCATATTTTATATGAAGTTGTAACTGGAGCATATTATGAGTGCCAAAGTTATTGGATATGTGGTGTACGCCGAAAGTTATAACAGAATTCTATTGTGATTCCAACACAAAATAGAACATATTGGATGTAGTAATATCCTCGATGGTCTCAATATGTTATACTTTAAGTATATTTAAAACATTATTTGTTATGCTCACCCACAATCTTATAAAGAGATACTTGACATTTTTGAAATACTTTGTACATTCTTCAAACGGCAGCCGCGCTTATATTCTGCTGGTCCGTTCAAAGGGCGGAAAATTTTTCATGAAAAAGATGGCTACCACGTTGTATGGCCTTTATGTATGGCTGGATACGTAAAGGTTAAATTTAATTACATATTTAAGGCTCGTTGGAGTATTTATTATTGTCTCGAAATTATTCAGTTTAGGTACCTACTTAAAGTAAACACACATTACAAGCTTCATTTACCTAGAATTATAAACCATCATTAAAATAAATGATGTTCGGTAATGGCTGATTTATGACATCTACCCAAGCAGAAGCAGCCAAGCACAGACCCCTCCGCCCCTTTCCCTTCCATTCTAATAAAATCACTAGTCATCATTTTGCCACTTCTTAAAATTAATGGATGCCTTACGCAACTCGTAACTCATCGATATTAGAAATATTGAACATTATAGATAGTGCCCATTTGTAAAATGGTCTGTTAACTTGATTAATATTCCAACTATTATTGAAATATATTTTGATTTGAAGACGATTTTCTGTACATTATTAAAGAAGTAAAATTCAATCTCTTGGTGGACTTTTTTAAAACACTTGAACAAGAAGGTATGTACATAAAATCGTGGAAAACAGGCAAATGGCGTATACCATGCTTGGGTTTTCTTTTTCCTATCGAACGGACACCAAGAGAAAATGAGAACTTTGTCGAAACGATAAAGTTTTGGACCTATCTACATCCGAATAATTTATTAGATCGATAGGTATGTAAGAAAAATCAACATTTGATTCGGCGTCCAGATACCGTTACTAATATAAAAATACCTATAATATTTCCATGTTACGCTTGATTAGCTTAAGGCAAATAACATGTAAGGAAAATGTATGAACGTGTAAAATGTGCGCGAAAGATTTCCCTCAGCTGGTGAAAGTGAGGTGGAACCTCCAACCATCGTCAACGTCACCTCCCTGCGATTTTTCAAACGGTAATACCACTTGATGTATCTGTTCGTCGAACTTGATCGGAGATTTATACATACCTACATATTTTACGTAAATACTGTAATAACCTTTCAGGTAGATTTTATAGGCATTTTACACGCACTCGAGTATTCGATTTTATAATTTTACTAGCGTGTTCGGTTTCGGCTTAGGTGTGTCGTTTGGTGGTGCACCGTAATATAATTAGCAATATACTAAGTTTGACATAGTTATAGATAAGTCAAGGTACATAATAAAAGGCAGTTTATTAATGTTGAGTCTAAACTACAAATCGCAAAAATGAAAACATATTATTAACTATATTGTAAAGTACAACAGTAAGACAGTACGTAATCGCTTAGTTTCCTTTTTGAACATTTCTGGACCGGGGAGCGGTTCAACTAATATTATTTCAAAAACATTTGCACAATATTCTCCCGATTCTCCCACATCATTTGTCAACAGCTTCGGGACGGAAAATGTAGTGAGAAAAGCCACGTTTCTGCAATATTCTGAGTGTGTGAGTGAGGAGTGTAATACCCTACGGACGGCGATAGGGGCACCTGTCATGATAGGCACGATATACCTGCGCGACCAGTATAATACTTACATATTTTATTATGTCGCAGGGTTAACATAAAGTCGAGGTTACGATGGAATCCCTAGAAGTTTCCTCTTTCAGGCAATTTCTACAGGCAATACCAAACCAGTATCTAAGTGGAAAAAATCTTATAAAGCCAAACCTAAAAGGCCTAGCCTAGTATCGCCCGCCTTTTTACAAAAGGAATCGGCTTCAATGCTAAAACATTATTATTTCAGACGCTTTACTTTCCTAATCTGTTTTATATATACATATACAGATATTATCTTAACATTCGAAGCCGTACCTATTACATAAAACAAAATTGTTCGCAAACGGAAGACCATATTTCTTAATCGGCTTAAATGAAATTCGGCATATGGGTACTTTGGGGTCGATTAAATTCGCGAATGAACCAAATCGACTCATTAGAATTAAAATGGTGCGGTTTGAAATTGCCATAAAAATTACACGCCACCCCACACATACGCGTACGAGAAAGAATTGGCTAAAAAGCTTAGCATTCGAGTGCCATTCTAATATAGACCTTACGAGTTCGTCATGAAGTGCACGGTTGTTCGAGATACAATATGAGCGAAATTTTGCGACGATGTGACCTCGTGTCCCGTCTTTGCTAAATCCCGATCCCGAATTGTATCATATTAGATCTGACAAAAATAGATCTTACGTTATACGTTGGAGATACTGTTCTTATTAGGACTAAGACTTTCGACGTAGCCTCTACTGATGAAACCATAATCTTATTGAACAATGGCCATTAGCACAGTGTTAATTTTCCGAGTAGTGCAATACAACTAGCAAATCCTAAACTAGGAACATCGCCAGCCACCCAATAAAGTAAACTGCGTGCAAACTCTGATATAGCAATTTACAACGTTGAACTAAATGCGCCTTTTACAATAAATCTATTTAGGAAGACTAACGCGGTCATTAGTATGGGCAACAATTTGGCTGCGGGCGTAGTGGTACTGTGGTAGGTACATCATTAAGGTTAAGACTAAATGGGACAGTGTTATAGAAACGGTTGTGCAATCCATCACGCGTAAGCGAGGCCCGACAGACCACTTAGCCACTGTCCGCCAGCATCGGACGTACCCCTCCGCACAACATCCGCCACGGCGGCGGGCGCCCGCCCGGACGACACGCGGCGGGCAGCCGCTCTCACATGCCACGCTACGCGAGTCGTGCGTACTCGCGAGTACGTGTGTAACGACCACGAAGCGAACAAATGGAATGCTTCAATCTTGTGTGACTGCCCGAAAAACTCTTTTCGATTCGGACGGCTTTATTTTTAACGGTTAAATACTCGTCCATTTTCAGTGGATTGTTTGAATATATTGAACTTATTTGGTACACGAAAACTACACAATATTTGTTTAGAACGTAATTCTCAAATTGTTTTACTTATTTATAAACACAATATAAGTTAATGTAGCTGAACAATACTGCTTATGTAATTCAAGTAGATTATAGGGATAGCCCAAGGTGTGTTTGCTCTTGGAACCCTAACAAACACAATTGTTTACGTTACAATATTTCGTTCAGAAACAATCAATCAAAAGATGCCTCTGATGAAGGAATTGAGTTTTCTCTGTATATTAACTTGTGCTATTATTTTGGACATTTTGTAAATTATTTAATGCTTCTTCTTTGCGCTGATATTACCTTGTGTAATATTAAAGCGTATTTATACCCATCACGTCCCCACGTATTATCTAACAGATGCAATCAAATATCATAGCTCGTTCGACACAATATTTTGTTTTTCTTGTAAGTGTTACAAAGCACGGCGGGCTGGGCCTAGATATTTTTGTGTGTTACTATTATTTTCTGAACTTGTTTTGGCCGATCTATTATGATTTTGTTTCTCAATTAGGGACTTGGTACTGCTATTATTGTATGAGGAAGAAAATTAATAGCCTTTGAGTAAACCAGAAACAACCAAAACTGTTTTTTTTGCGCGTAAATGTTATGGTTAATAAATATCTGCTAGACCTAGAAGTAAACGTGTCCAACGGAATTACTAAGCCTCCGTTGTCCTTCCGTCTGTGTGTGCTGTCCGTAATAGATAAACAGTTGAAATTTTCTCAGAATTTGTATTTCCGCTATAACAATGGCGGCAACAGAAAAACACATTCTGTGAAAATTTCAAATAAACAAACAAAAAATAAAAATAAATTAAAAAATAAAGGGGGCTACTACGATGGTACGGAACCCTTTCTGCGCAAGTCCGACTCGCACTTGGTCAGTGTTTTTTTGTAATAACCAAACATTGTTACAAAATAATAGTAGATACCTAAAAGTGATATGTGTAGCGATAACACAAATGAACTTATACAAACAAAAACCCAATGGCCTGTGCGGGAATCGACCCCCGTTTGATTTAACAAAATTCAGGATACGAGAATTTTCAATTGTTTTCTAACGTATCGTTTTCGTCTGCTAAAAATTTTCAATTTTTCAAAACTGTCTTCGAAGAAGTGACAAAGTGAAAATACATGCATGTCATCACGGAAAATGCTTACGGGGATCGTATCGATAAACATGGTATCAAGTAATAGGACTTTCAACAATACTTTACCAGACTTTACTTGTTTTTGTTCTTTTCGCTGGGTCCCGTTAACCAGTGCTCACTAAACCATAGTGAGTAAAACACCTAGGTACTTGTCATCATCTGCCCAGCCTTTTCCCAACTATGTTGGGGTTTGCTTCCAGTCTGATCAGATGCAGCTGCGTACCAGTATATTACACGGAGCAACTGTCTATCTGACCTCCACAACCCAGTTAGTACTGGGTAATACGACACCCTTTGTTAAGACTGGCCCCCTAGTAAAACACCTACTTGTGTAAGATCTAAATGAATGGAAAATAAGTGACAATATAAGAATCCTGCTAGGCTCAAAATGATAGATAAGGTCTAGGTTCACGACAATACTTACTCGTATATGTAAAGCAGCGGTTATATCTTACTTCTGTCCTACTCTAAGCCGGGGGATGGTTTACTCTTGTGGGGAAAATGTTCAATATTAACAGATTAACTCGGTCGGGGATCTCGCTTCATAAAAATAAATTCCAATATTCCCCTCGTTGCTCTCATAACTCGTAAGAAACGGCTCTCGCTGGAAAGTTTAAGGCGGACGATTGGAGAATAAAAATTGCATTTTTACTATGTTAAATTAAGTTTTTATTGTGAAATTTACGGGGTGTAGTAAAAAGAATGTTACGTTATAGCAATTAGATATTTTTTTACGGTTTCCGCGACGATATAAATGTTACAGTGAAGATATTACAAGGTCTTATTAATACTTTGTAGTCTCAGTTATGACTTGTTTAGTTTTCTCTTCAAGAAAAATATTTTTAGATAGCGTCATAGGATGCTTCTCTTCAGGAGCGAACTCCTCACCTAACCATAACATATTGTGCTCTAAGAAGATCAAGTTATTATTTGTAAAAATACCCAAAGTTGCAGTAATATGTAAAAAAATGTTTTACTAAACACGCATATATTTGAAAAAAAAACAAATACAATCGCACTAGATCGCGAAATTTGAAAGGAGGGAAGGGGGGCCTTTGCCCTGCAGTGGGACAATGTAGGCTTAAAGTAAAACATGCATTTGGCAAAAACTGTGACTCGCTCTTTAAAAGGAAACGTCTAACTATAGTGCCCTCTAACTATGTAATTTGTAAGTTTCGTTGTTGTGTCGCGCCGCTAGCACGGATTGCATTGTTGAATCAAAACATATAAAATAAATTAGATTACTGCTGTAAAAGTGTCTAATTTACCCATACCCTTCATATTATTTGGAAAGGGGCATACAAAAATATTGACAACGTTTTCATACTCATCATAAAATATGCATCGCTTAACATAAAACAGTTTAATCATTTCCAAATATTGTGACCGCTTTGACAGCTGCTCATGAGCACAAACAAAGAGGATAAATTACACCAATGTTTTAATAATTTACTCACTTATTTTACCATTATTACACATAAGTATGTATTTTGAATATAGTAACAGTAAAATAACAGTCATATTTATTATATTTGTCGGGTTCGCTCGCGCAAATATTTATCCCAGGGAGCGTAGACATTTTGCTAGTTAGAGTATAACCTTGCTGTGACAATGACTGTCTGGAGTCTCGAAGGAGACAAACATATTATAATTAGCTATAAACTTTTGTGATAATGTTGTCTGTATTATAAATGTGGCAATATTAAACTAGTGCTGTGGTTATATTTCAAAATTTTCAAAGAATAATGGGACGGCACTCTCAGGGTTTTTTAACGTGAACAATAAAACCTCTTTAAAAATAAATTGAAAGGTTTATGTTTGCCTTAATATTTTTGTGATTTTATGAATTACTAGCTGTTGCCCGCGACTTCGTTCGCTTGGAAATTTTGATGTGTATGTGTTAGAAAAAAACGATAACCTATATCTATCTCCTTGCCTTTCATTACGATCCAAACAGCTGTTTAGTCATGAAAACGTAACAAACAAACAGAGTTACTTTCGCATTTATAATATTAAAATGGATTATTTTGTAGAGGATATTAGGAATATACTACGACTTCACTTTCCCATGTAATGTTCCCTAATAATGCCAAAAGAATACGCGCTCACGTGAGCGAAGCCGCGGGCACAGCTAGTCCCCAATAAAATGGAACTTAGCATACCTAATTATCAAAATGTGGGTGCACTGGTACACATCTGCGTACCCCCTTAAAGCATACAGGCGTGAAGTTATGTTATGGTGTTGTGTAAACAATAAACATTCAAGCGATTGCAGCAATCACGACAGATTTGCTGTCTATTATTGAAGAGTTCCATTGATATCTCCTAAGATCAGCATCAGATCTTCACCAAATTTAAACGGGACCACCGCGGAATAATATTTGTCAAAACAAAAAAAAAGAATCATCAAAATCGGTTCACAATTGGCGAAGAAATCGCTGAACATACACACAAAAAAAAAAAACAAAAATCCTCCTCCTTTTGGAAGTCGGTTAAAAATCATCTTTATCTATCAAACTTGAACGCGTAAACAAAGTTTCGTGACCGTGCTACTAACCGTTGTAGAGTTCTCTCTTGAGGAGACGATTCTGGATGCAGGATTAAGGAATGTCTGTCATAAAAATGTGTTGTCACCAGAACCAAAGGTGTGTGCAAAATTTCAGCTCAATCGGTTGTACAAAATTGAGTTGCATTCCACCCGAACAAACATAGTACCTTCACCCCCCTTTTTAACCCTTCGGGGGTAGAATTATCAAAAACGCCGAGACACGTATAAATTAATTTTCAATCGTCAGCCTAAACACAAAATTTGAAGATCGTAACTTCAAAACTGACAGACTTTCATACAAACTTCCATCCCCTATTTTACCCCTTTAGGGGTGGAATTCCCAAAAATCCTTTCTTAGTGGAAACCTTCTCTTCACAAAGAACACACCCTCCAAGTTTCATGTCTCTAGGACCAGCGGTTTGGGCTGTGTGTTGATATATCACCCAGTCAGTCAGTCAGTCAGTCAGTCAGTTTATCATTTTATAGATATAGATAGATTAGATGCTGGTGGTTAGACGTAGGTATATAAAGGCATGTTAAAAACATGTTTTATAACAAATAGTATTATTATTTTAGCTCTTTTAGATGAGTATTTTATGAATTATAAATATACATTATTCTTAAAAAAAATTGCGTGCTCAATATTCTTTTTTGTTTTTAAATGTCAACTTAGATGGTAGCTGAAATCATCGTCTGAACTGAAGCAAACCTTAGCAAATCTTCTTACTTAAACTTATTAAAATACCGGTTTTCCTTAACACGCGCCCCAATTTCAGGAACTTGCGAAAGTAGTGTAATTGCAGCTTGGCATATGTGACAATAACAACTAAGTACGTTTGCCATCAATCTAGTCGTCAGGTAATAAAGCCTCTAATAAAGCCCCTAGCTGCGGATTTAACAAATGTGGTTACGAAACAGGCCAGATATAATTATTCTTTAAAAATACCCATTTCTTTTAGCCCTTCTTGCCTAGAAACAGAATACCAGCTGAAACAGAATACACAGAGAATTTTCGATGTATTTATAATTGCCTACCTATCAATAACATGCTTTGTAATTATTTTCGTACTAGATTTAACGCAAAATAGAAACCATACCGGTCTATTAAAGTTGAATCGATGATCACTGTGGCTGTTCACGATAAAGTTAGCTTGCCTTACTAATCTAAAGGTGAATGCAGTGACTTCGGAAGTTCAACTTTTGTGTGCTTTAATTTTAAGTAACGAATGTTGGAGAAATTTCGTCCTCCTACTCTTGCTCGTACGTCAGTTGTTCTCAGCCCCTTCTACATAAGTACGTAGGTAAGTACTTGAACAGGATCAGTTCATTTTAAATCGTCTGACTTGTCACTAAATTATTTTCATGCCTTTGAAGGAGACCTGTAGAGCCATGGGGCTGGGAAATCAGCCTTAACTTATTAAAAATATTAAATTTGATTTTAAATGTTGATAGAATGACTTTCAATACAACAAATTACCGTCACTTATTCGTATTTCATAAATTCTGAGTGAGAAATACGAATTAACCAGATGAATCGCTGTAAATAAAATACCTACCTAGCTAATCAATATTGAGTCGGGTATGGTAAATACTAGACAACATTTTCGCCCCTCTTTACATATTCCTTTAGCACCGAAATCAAGCTAATATTAGCCATATACTATCAGTGAATGGGACCTCGAGTAGACAGCAAGCGATTCTGAGAGAATAATGAGATAATCATCGCGTTTGGCAGCCGGATTGATCACGGCATAAGTCGGGAGCTCCCGCCCGTTCCCATGACTTAATCCCTCAGTCGCCGCTTACAAAATCCAGGGCAAAAATACCGACGTAGTGCATTTGTCCCGTATCGGTTTTTTGTTTTAGAATCCTACCTGTGTAACTGTGTGATTTTTTTTTTCACATGGTAGGTATGCTACTGGTAATATTACAGAAGCAGGTGTACATATCTAGTAACTACATAATGTAGGCGTGTAGGTAAAGGACGTACCAATATTTCCTTTGACTAAACCGGTTGTTGACTATTTTTGATGAAACAAGTTATTAAAGTACTTGATATTAACTTACTCAACCATCACGATAAGTAGTTCTGATAGCCGCATAAATTCGAGTATTTACACCCACCCACGTAGGTTCTGAAACTATTTTCAATGTTATTTAGGTAAGTACGTCCTCGTGAAACTTGCATAGTTCGAGGAAATTATCCCGGCTTTTGAAATAGGTCAATAACAAAACGTAAATACCTTGTAATATATCATATTGAATAACAGTTCTAAACGAGTTACTTTTGAAAAATAAAATCTGAAATTCGTTTATACGTTACAATGGTCAACATAGCTGAGCCGTCCACCAACAAAATAAAACAATAGGCGTAAATTTTAAATTGTTAATCTTCATTCTCAAACAAAAAACAATTTTGTTTAGCTACCTACCCTTAAAAGTAAATATTATTCAGAATATCGCTTTTGTGTACCTTTTTACCTAAGCGTACGGCCACATAATATTGAAAGTGTCGTCTAGGTTAGTAATAAACGCCGCCATTGACGTGGTATGCTTTAATATCTTCTGTGTTGATTCTGATATTAATATTAGAAGTGCTGGCGTTCTGCTTTATAATAATGCAGATAACCCGCGAAGAATGGGAGGGTCAGGGTGTGGGGCGCCCCTTTACTGTTCAGGCCTAATGGCCCTGTCGCAAGTCAACAAGCCGACCGACGTGCTCAGCGTCCCCAATTAACACGTACCACCTACTCAAAATAAACATGACGAACGATTGACTTTTCCATATTATTCAATTTTTAATTTCGTTGCGCGTGGTTTTGTAGATACGGCAATAGAGTTAGTAGCCGTGCAGCAAAGGACAATAAATTCAGGTTTAACCACAAAAAAAGTATCTTGTTATTATTTTATCTTGTTGGTACTCCGTGTCCAAACTGACAAGGTTAAAATACTATTTGTTCAATGGCATAGAGAATAGAGGCAGTCTAGGTATACGTATACCTAGACTGCCTAGTGGTCAGTATGTTAGTAGTTATTCAAAGTGCTTGACAAGCGTTTCGATGATCTCAAAGTTCTCAAGTTCGTAAATGGTACAATAATCCATCACGACCAATAAATATATCCGATTTGAAAACTATATTGTATGTTTAAAATTTGTAGTCCTATTTCTATTAAAATACAGTATGCGCCGCAGATCGATGGCAAATCGTTAGCACTGGGTGTTCGAAGTCGATTGAGATAGAGCAGGCACAAGTGGCCGCATCCATCACACGCCGGTCACACGCTCGGACACTCCATTTAAATGTCTGTTTTCACGTGTTTAGCAAACTTGTTAAATATTAGTGTACAGATAATGTTTGTGCGCTGTGAATGTCTAAACATATCGTTCTATTTTTATCTCACGAAGGTTACGAGTTTCATTAATACATGCAATGGATGCGTTTGTGTGTCAAAGGTTATTTTATTTAATAAAATATAACGATACCTTGAACATGTCATTCTAAGACCAATAATAAAGAGTAAGGGGCTTATAGGAAAAAAATCCATGAAAGTAGCTGTAAGTGTCTAAGAATTTATTCATCGACTTTACTTATAGCAGTTTAATTTTAAAGATTTTGTCTTTTGCTTTAAAGACCTCTTATTTATATTTAGAAAGATCAAAATATTATTCTGAAAATGATTATTCAACTTGATTGCAGACTGATTGAAAATCGAATCGAGTAATAGTCACAATTCACCTTCAGCTGCATATTTAGTTGATTGACATCGATCTACAGACAGATTTTCCGAACAGTGTAGCGTACCAGCGAAACGGCAAATGCATTATCCCGATCCATTTAACACTTGGATTTAGTATTCGGCGAGCCAATAAAACAGCAGTCGCGCGTCACCGTCACTTCCATTCCTATATACATAGGTACTTGGATAACATAAAAACTTGGACACTACGCACATAAATTAAATCACTTGGGTACACCCAAGTGATTTAATTAATGGATGATTTAATTTAACACTACTTAAGTTTTGATTACTTTTCCAAAAAAATTGCTTAAAGGTTAAAGTGTTCTATTTAATATACTCCGTCAGTAACTGTAATATTCGTTATAACCTTTGCTCATTGTTAACAAACAAATAATTACGTCACTTTTGACAATGAGGCAGGTCAAGGACGTTCCGAGCGTGCATTATTGAGAAGTTTTGCAGCTGTTACAGTATCCTCACAGCATTTCTCCAGTATATTGTAGGAGCTGCTAAATTTATAAAGGTTCCCGCTTCGTACTGTCCAGTTGTGTCCTAAAGTCTTGTTCAAACAACAAACATGGTACTGTTGACTTCGGAACTCACGAATATCTCACAACAATACCTTTCAACTTCCATTGCTTGGCAAATAATTATTTCGATACGTTACCTGAAATAGCAACCCAATTTCATCGAGCACATTATGTCATCACAATATAAATTATAACGGTTGTGAATAATTTATTCAAGCTAAGCCCTAAACCAAATCATCTGACCATTATACGGTTCGGTTTGATGCATTACACAAATAAACATAATATTACTGATTAACTATTAGCAAACTATAATTATCGAAGAACCGCAATGTTTCAACGGATTCGACTAGGTACAATATAGATTGCTATGTTCATAATGTCAAACAATCAGAATCAGCAGTGTTATGTCCGGGAAGGTTTGAATACTTATCACATTAATGATGCTATAGATATTACCCTTTGAAATGTGACGTGTTGGATGTATAGGAAATGTGATAGTCGTTATTCCGAACTGGGACGAAAAAAAATTGATTTTCAAACAACAATAAAATGAGTTTCTAAATGAAAAAAAATCGTTACACCACAAAAATTAATCATGTGTGGTTTTTTTCCGTAATGAATAAAACCAAATCCAATCATACTTTGACAATGCGGCCACTTTCACACAACTAGCGCAGTTTCCGAGAAATTTCGGGATTCGCTTGGCTCGATTCCCATACGAAACCAATATTTATATGGCCTACAGATATTTGTTCCGGGTACAACTGTTTGTGTATCTGACGCACCGACACGGACGCGACGATACAAGAGAAATTCCAGCGAACGGTAATATTTAAAAGTCTTTACAATCTTTGTTGAATATAAAATTCTAATATGATACCTTTCCCCCGCCTATGTTTACATTGCAGTGGTGCAATGTAAACATAGGCTTCTCCCAAGTTGCGCTACGACAATGTGTTTCGCCTTCGCCTAAAATATGTATGGGTTGGGTTACTATTTTCCTGACACGGGTCCACCAGAATAGCCTCTTATAACTGATTAAGATGCTACATGCAAATGTATTTTCATACTGCAATGTTGTCTCTTCACGAACTTGCGGCAAAATTACATACCTAATCAAATTACCACATCTAGAAGGTACATGTCTTGAATAGGATGGGAATTTATTAATTTAAGCATGCAGGCATTCATCACACGTTCTAAACCTTACACTAGTCTGTAGAAAGATTATTTTGGCATGACAATTCAATTTCACAAATACCTACAGCCAAATAAAGGGTCGTCAAAGAGAAAAGTTATATCAGGATATAGCTTTATCCCTCTATAAGTCGACTCAAAACATAGTAACGTGTTAGTTGCCCTTGAATGGAGTTTTAAGCTCCCATTGCTTTGAGGGACGCTTTGAATGTTAACAGGCTAACCAACGTTTTAAAACCAGCTTATGACAGTTGCTCTGACTGGGGAATAGGGAAGATTCTCTTCTGCTTGGAACAATTTGTTGATTCGTCATAATCCCTGGTGCAACGCTTTGGCAGAATTTTGCCGATGTACTTTTGAAAATTCCCTTCTTTTGCATATAATCATCCAACACCTAAAGTAATCAGCACGTTCTAAGAAAAGCTGTTTTCAGACTTCAGAAGGATCATAAAAAAATGTAACGTTATCAGCCACTACCTTATTTAAATTTTCAACCAGTTTTAATCAAAAAAGAAATGTAAAGTATGTTTTAATGCAACTTTACCCTAGAGAACGGTCTATTACGAATAACAGAATTCTTACACAGAAAGGCTTTTGTTAAACCCGTTGCAGAAAACTTTGGACACACATTTTGGTTTGCGGCAAACCTTTAATACACTTTATTTTTTACCAGATAACTTTTACATATGAATATTCATGTTATGCACAAAACGATAGTTAATCGTAATATGATGAGCAATCATTACTAATTTTATGTATATTTTGGATGCTCGTGTGGTTAAAATAAATGCTTTAAATTAATTTCAAAATATGTTTTAAAACTTAATTGCTATCGTGTTTTTCATTGATAGCATGTTATTTCAAACAAAAATGAGTATTATGGTAACAATATTGTGATATTTCTTCATAATCCATTAAAATGTCTAATGTTTTATCATTTTATAACCTCAAGGTGCTCCCACAAGCGCCATAATGGATCCACCCAGTGGTTCTGAGATAGCTTTTAAGCTGAGATCCGGGTGAACCTTTAAGGTTTACCGAGACCTGCGAAAATCTAAGGTACACCCCAGTAAACCCCTGGGATCTTCGTCTTGTGTACCCAAAAGTTAATTAAAAGGGCCTTTTTTCTCACGTCAGTTACATTCTTGCTGCTACCACTAGATGTGTTTTATTTTAGGACCACTTTATTATTTATTTATTTATTTAAACTTCATGTACAATAGTGGTGGTGGTGGTGGTGGTGGTGGTGGTAATGGTGGTATGGTGGTAGTTTAAAAATTCTTATCATTGTTCGGACCTGCAATCTGCATTTCAGTAAGGTCATTTTGAAAACATCTCATTATTCTTCATGTTTGCGGTTTGAAAAAAATATTGGAATAACACATTGCCACATCAAATCCAATAAGAGAGTCGGTAGTTTCCTCGCCTTGCCGAATTGGGAGAAGTTTGCCAGAGAATAGGTAATAATTTTACACAACAATAAATAAAGCACGATTTGTACTTTACTTTTGGTAAGGTAGCAATACAGATTTCATCAAGAATCAACGCCATATTATTTTCATTTTTCAATGTTGTCCACTAACGTAAAAAGTTTTTTTCTGACTTTCTAGATTTTCCTTGTAAACGTTACACGTGTCTCCGCTCGATTTCCGGGCAGGCTGAGTAATTAGACCATCCTGTGGCCAACCGATAATTAATTTATGAAAATGTTATGTAAACTTGTTAAAATATAAGCGTCTCTTCGAAATAATTAATTTACACCTACAGGGCAGTTTCTAGACACTTGGAAGCCAAGGTTACTATCAGACTGAATGTTCTAGGAAGTTGTTCAAGGCCTCTTTAACTCCTCTGCAGCTTGCTCTTATCGTCCAAACCAAGATATACGAAACCCTGTGGAGTTTTACATAGTTGTGAATGTCAAATATTCGCCACATAGCTAATCATTTTATTATAACAGCTCGCCAGAATAATTATATCGCAGTATTATGCAGAGTCATCCACAAAATAATACGTATTATTTAATTAGCTTATTAAAATAATAACCATAATTATATGAGCAGAACATGACAATAGATTTATCTGAACACAATATAATTATGTTGGAACCAAACGAAACACTGAACATAATATTGAAAACATGTTCTGAAACTGTTAACCTGTATAGGGCATGTATATAGATATCTATATTTTAGTAGATAGTGTAGGTACTATTATTAATAATATTGTCCTATTACAAATTACGGTAAATTGCTGGAGTTTAGTGAGCGCCGCACTAAATTAATTACAAGCCATAAATAATGAGAATCATCTTGTTAGATCACAGATAACTAAAGCTTAGCCTCGGTTCATACATATGTATTAGGTTATATCCTACGTATTTACATATTCATGTTAACCCTAAGCTATATAATAGTCTTTTTGAAAGAATGTATATTTTATTTAGGTCGGACATACACGAAAAAAACAATCATTGCTAAGAAAATCAATCTTTCTCAATGGTGAGCATTTTGTGTGGCTATTTGATATAAGAGCGTTTAACGTCTAAACGGGGAAATTTAATGCTTTTTTGTAGCTTAAACTTTCAGGTTCGTGTTATAAAAATGGTAGTAAAGGTACAAGTTGGTGCCAATCTGTCAGGCCGGAAAACTTTTTATCCCCCTATAATGCCGACCGAGAACGATTCCGTAAAGTAACAATAAAAAAATAACGATAAACGCTATGAGGTCTAAATTTGAAGAAAATTACCCAAGACCTCCATTGTTTGTAATGGCTTTCTTTGTGCTTTAAAATTAAATTTGTTTCTTGTTTGTTGTACGGAACCCCAAGGTGACTGCGGCTCGCACTAGATATACGAATTTTATATTTTGAGCTTTGACTTGAGACTTTAAAGTTTCGAATTGCTATGTACATTTACACTGTTACTTAGAACCAACCATAATACTTGGGACTTGTGGTTTTCTTATAGTCATAAGTCTTGCCCTATTATTTTCAAACTCAGAAATGTGCTAAGGT
Source organism: Noctua comes (assembly GCA_963082995.1). Lineage (NCBI taxonomy): Eukaryota > Metazoa > Arthropoda > Insecta > Lepidoptera > Noctuidae > Noctua > Noctua comes. The sequence continues at coordinate 7,730,876 of OY720277.1, forward strand.
TTCGTGGATCTCTTTATTCTGTGCCATGTATCTTTTTTTGTAGAACGAATTAATATTTGACTCAGTTTTTAATGTAGTCGAGTTCACGCACTGCTGATAGATTATAGCATAGCTTAGCCCAAGAGCGGGCTATCAAAAGACTATAACTATGATAAAATAGAACTGCACTATTTCCTATGTTGATGCTGTTGTGATGTGCTACGTCGTAGGCGATGCGTAGTACCGCTACGCTAGCTACGCAGTCGTAGCAGTTCCTTTGTGAACGGTTTGGACAGAATTTTATAATTTGTATATTCTAAAGAGACATTTAAATTAGCAAACGATTCTACGCTTTCAAACGAAGCCACACCAATCGAATGGAAGAAGTTCCGTCGCTTAACTTACCCAAATCCTGTTTGTAATTACTTTGACTGATGCTAATCTGTTTAATTGCACCTCCACAAATATAAGGTTCTCTCAATACTGCTCGAAGTTTCAGAAGATATTCAGAATTTATAAACAAAGGTTTATGTTAAAAAGGAAATTTCCTTTAACTTGAGCAACAATAGTGATAAGATATTTTTGTTTATAAAACCATCTAAGTCTTTGGCATCCTAAAAATACAACATCGAGTAATGGTTTCCATGTTTCACTGACTCTCATATTTGCACCTGCTTTCAATTTCTTCTCGTCAGCCATCAAATTCTGAATATGCAGTCGGTGTTTACGTAAATTTGCATTTGCTCAAATATTGTTTTTAGTTTGAGTTTACTTGTGTTGCGTATCTAGCTCGTATTTAAATAGCAGCCGTGTCTAACCGAGATTGCGGTCATATTTACTTTACGAATAACGATGAAGCTAACTAGACTTGTAAAACATAGTTAGGCTGGTAGACGTCGGCAGTAGGTTCACCCGTTCACCGCAAGCAGACGTGGAGCGTGTGTAATGAAAGGTTTCATTATAATCAAGGGCCCGTAAGTATAACTATTTGAGAGAAGCGAGCTAATCACGGCGGCACTTAAAGCCTTTCCACGCCCTAAGTGATGCAAACGAGGAAACTTGGGGATCGCAAACGGCTTAGACTTCATCGCATAACTTTGATCGACACTTCAAAGTCAAAAGTCAATTAACTGCAGTGAAAACAGCAAATGTTTCTTTGACGCCGTTATTTGTTTTGATAACATTTTCTGTTTGGTATAGTAAGATAGTTAGCGGATTATTTATCTAGTTTATAGTATCTTTGGTTTGCGCTAATTTGTTTTGTTCTGAAGAAAACTTTTACAAAGGTTAATGAAGCGCCATTATGAAGTGGGAAAAGGCTAACTTTAAACTCATTTGTTTCTTTTGGAAAGTTATGGGAATAATATGCTTTTGCGTAAATATAATGAAGGTAAACCTCACGGAAAAGATGAGAAGATGGTTTTATGGGTTGGTTAAATTACGTAGCTACTATGATACCGACCGTCAGGTTTGTGCTTATCTTGTATTACCATGCCTTTCATGTCAACTGTATTAAGCTTCATAAGATCCTCTAACACTACGGTGACCGCTTGGCATACGGATAATGATCGCAATTAGTTGTTATTAACTAACAGTTGGTCGCTATTGCCCATCTTCTTAAAGTATTACGTAAGTCACCTTTTACGATGGCTACAAGAATGGAATGGTTGGGTAGCTGCTTTGGAAATGGTTATAGTTAGGTTTTGTGCACTTGAGTTTCTGGAAAATAAGACTTAGGGGTATAAGGAACAGGGTGTGAAATTTTTCATCTTCTGTTGTCATCCGTGTTGTGGCCGAAGATGCCCGACGGCTGTTGTCGTTCGTAAGGCTTAACTCGCGGATAGCACGATGCAGGGTTTTAGTTCTAATTTGCGTCATAGATGCCGCTAGTGTTCGTTCCATCAATTTGGTCATTTTCGCTACAAGGACATGAAATCTGTAGGTATAGTTGTACAAGGATATTTTGTTGCGTTCTAAATGGGCTTACTCTTGACCTCAATGTAGTCCTGGGGACAGAAATGAGGTCGACGATGGAACGAGCTAACCCAAAAGAAGCCTATTAACTGTTTTTCCATTACAGACTATTTTACAAAGCGCCTAAAGATCCATGCAGCATTGTACGTGTCTTTTCAAACTTCATCACCTACCTAGCCTTTGTCTCAACTATGTTGGGGTCGGCTTCCAGTCTTACCGGATGCAGCTCAGTATTTTACATAGAGCGACAGCCTGTCTGACCTCTACAACCAGGTTTTTTTTTTAATTTACTAAAACTTTTTGCACATAATGCACGAAGGCGGACTTAATACCTTGGGCATTTTCTACCAGTCTACCTTAGGGTGATGCAGAGACAAAACAGTAAGTGCAATAGTACAGAAAATTTATGATAAGTTATGTTAAGTTACTGGGTTATACAATTTTGGTAAGACTGGTTGTCAGGCTTTCGCGCTACTGCTGACTACTTGTAACGACTTTTCATACTCACTATCTAAAAACGATGTACGTCCGATACCTTCTGATTAAACTCTTCACTAACGTTTCAGTCTGACCCGTCCATTCCCATCGCGTGCGAGAAACGTATTAAATTAGTAAAATAATAAAGAGGCCCTTGCCTAGCTTTAGCGGTAATAGCAAGATAATAATAGCCACGTTTTCAAGTAACAGTAACATAACACATTTTTAAAATTGATGAGGTACGTGGAGTTTTTTGTCAAAGGTAGACCGTACTAAAAAAGAAAGAAAAGTAAGGTTCTGTAGGTACTGAATTCGTCATTTTTAAAACAGTTCTCCATAATATGTAGGTATTTATTTTCACACCTGTGAATATAGCCTGGTATACATATTTATACCCATACTATTTCAATATTAAATAAAAAAGCTAGGTGATGCTGTTATATAAAATAGCAAACAAATTAAAGTCAAGGGAGAGTAGTGAATATTTACCCTTAGGTTGAATTTACAGCAATATAAAGAGATATCTTATTAAAGCTTTCTAACGTTGCCCAACAGATTCGTCGAAAATGTTAATTGTGGCACAGTAGTGTTCGCTCGCCGCACCCCATATTTATGTTCTACCTCCACAACCCGCGAAAAAGCTTTTTAACCGTGACCGACATACAACACAAAACAGAAGCCCGATAAAGGTATTCTCTTTTGTTGTTTTAGGTTCAAAATCAGATTTACAATCAACTCGTTTAGGCTCGCCCGGGATCCAATACAAGCCGTATAAAAGCCAATAAAATAAAGTTCCCAAATATCATAGTTATGAACGAGGATCGTAGATAAGACAGCAGATATCATCTATCGCTCCAATGTAATGATAATCCTAGTCGGCTCTGATTCCGTAATGAAATTGGCGGCAGTCGAGAGCGATCTCAGTTGATTAATGTCAGTCTCTTTCGGGCTCCGACGGAAATTAAGCTTCCTTAACGAAGTTTATTGCACTTTTTGTTAACTTGTTTCCTAATTAATTTGCAGCAACAAGTGCTCTCCCAATGTTCCAGCGGATTAATCAACACGGAGAGATGGCCACGTATTTATATAACACTCCTACAAAAAATCTTAAGAGGATTCTTTATCTTTTCAAAATTTCAAGAATAACGCGTTTAAATGCTTGTTCAGCGCTGTAGCGAAACTTTTCTAAAGATAAATGTGCCTATTGTTGCGATTGTGGAACTTTGCAAATCACTCTGTGAGCTTACTCCAATGGAATAATCGGCTAAACTTTTTGTAAATGCTGGCTAACCAATTAAACGAGTTACTGTAGAAAATTGTTACAGTGGCGGACGAAAAATTATTTTCATCAAACTCCCGCAAACTTCGATGGATGTCGTAATGTCGTGTTTCGGAATATGAAACAATCCGGTGAAAATACCTATATCACGACCTTCAGCCTCATAAAAACCAATATTGTAACAAATATTTAATATGTGATGAATAGTGAGGACGTGAATGTGAATAGGAAATGCGTAGGCATCAACCACAGCCTACCGGAGCTAAATTCTTTAAGATAAGTTAGAGATGTCTGCAAAAGAATCTCATAAGCTGTGCTCATAAATCACGTACATACATTTCACGTGGCTTAGCATGTTTTAGCTTGTAGCTGACAATTGTAAACCTTACCTCTTATTATTGTGTTTATTCGGGAGCTTCGTTGGAGAACGTTATAGATAGAAGTTGAAAGCTCGCCGATCACGGCCCATTACACAGGTCCTGGCTCCGGCTAATAGCCGACCGCTAACTTCTGCTCAAGTATAAATCAGGATAATGGGTAACACTTATAACCTTAATTCAATATATTGTTTCAATGTTCTACGTAGGTATATGGATGGGCATTAGGTAAGTCGTTTAGCTCTACACTTTAGCCGGACCATTTTGTTCACCCACCTTTCAATAAATACTAGGCGCACTTACTGAGTAGGTTTACGTAATAAAAATCATTTGATATAACCGTGTAGAAGCGTGTATTGTATACGTATAGTATACGTTGGCTTCTACACGGTTCTAGCAAATGTTCTTTGTGGACTGGCAACTATTAAAGAAATTGGTACATATGTACGTACGTAATGTACCTATTTCTTTAATGGTTGCCAGTTCTGATTATCAGAAGTTTTTCAGAGTAAATTCTCAGAATCATGAGGAAAATTCTATTTATATTTCGTTTCTAAAGATAACCAAATTAAAAACCAATTAATGATTAATTGAATTTTTACTGATCAATAAAATAACCATTATGTGAAAGTGTACTTCCTCTCCTAGCGGCCCGCCATTGATACCGCCTGAATAATTAATTGGCCTTTCAATACATTGAGTAATTAAGGATAGGGAAGGATACGTCCCGCCGCCAACGTCGCCACCGCCGCCGATACAATATACGGTGGGCGGTGGAGTTTTATTATATTTATATATACAGCTTAACTCCACCGGTCTCTACAATTCTATTTTCCGCATAACATTTCAAGCCGTTTGGTGGAAATCATTCTTAAAGGCTCGCATCGCATCGGAAAGGATATATAGACACGAAAGGATGCGGCGGGCGGCAGCCGATCCGGCAGGATGTCGACGCATACGATCGGCTCCGTACCGTCGCTTGCGAACATATCCGTTTCTGCGCCTAGTCAAATTGTTTAATTTCTATTGTGTTGACGTGTGACGACAGCTGAAAGGATCCGATGGGACACGACGACAGGCGAACGGAGCCGACCGCGCATCGCAGCATACTTTCAGCTACGATCGCGTGTCGCGGAAGTTGCTGTGCGCGACTTGGTAATATAGACATTAAATACTATATCAATAATTAAATATAATCAATCATTCTATATTAATAATTTAATATCGTTTAAAGATTGCAAAATCAGTTCCGATCCGATGCGATGCGAGCCATTTGGTGGAAATCATCCTTAAGAACAGGCATTGAGTCCAAAAAGTTAAATAATACCATTAATTTAAATTGAAAACATGCGTAACAAAAATTCAATATCAATGTTTATTACGGCCTGTTGTTCTTCAACGATTTGTCATTATTAATTTATCGAGATTTCATAAAAGCAAACAGTTCAAAAGTGGAGTGGGTAATACACGTATTACTTATTCACGGCGGAACCCCCTCGTATAGGCTGGATGTGGCTGGTGAAAGCTCGTAGACCATTAACGCGTCCTCACACATCCCCCGCAAGCTTATGCGGCTGAAATCACTGTTATAAGTAATATCAAAGGAATGGATTGCGATGTCGGCGCCGGATCAAATATTTGGCGAACAACAAAGAACTTGCCGCGTGTATCGCCTGAGCCATTAATCACCCTATTATTGTATGCAGTGGCACAAAACGCAATATTGCCCTTCGACCGACGTCGCCGCGGCGCTCATAAACACACTGCCGTAATGACCTATTTAAGAAGAGTTAAATGAAAATCGATAACCACAAACTGTTTAAACGGGGACGAAATTTAATTAAAATCAAATACAACTTTTGCATTTTTATGACAAAGGCGCGCTGATATTTCAATACATTCAGCAACAGACATTATAATATCTATATATTGTTTTTATACGATTGTAAAGTGAGAGTCAGCGAGTGTGGTGGGTATATAAAGCACGTTGACACTCCGTACAGTAATATTTCAGAACAGGCTGTCGGGTGGAATTCGGTTTTATTTTTTAACGGCAAAATCCTGCGAACGACGACGCTATTAATTAACCAGAGCATGACGTTAACAAGTACGTACGGAATGACCACTATTTCTTGTGGGTTGCATTCATAACACAACGTAGTCAAGAGAATCCAAAAAGATCCAATCAATATACATACCATCAATTACTGTAATACCACTATAACCTTTGAAAATATGTGTATGTCAACAAAGCAAATTCTTTGCAAATCCGAAGCTTCGACATCCTTCTAAATAAGTACATTTAAAGGTATGGAAATTGAATGCAATTCAAATGTTTTGCAAACTGGTTCGGTGAAACAAATGTATCAATTTAAATAATGTCTCCATTGGATTGAAGAGATCGGAAAGGGAGGGATCGGATACGGGCTTTAGGCATTTACTTGCTTGTATATTGTAGCTCATGTTTGTATATCCAGGGCGGTTTTATACAGACAACGTTGAAATCTTTTTTGCCCCACGGAATATAGACCAGCTAACTTCTATAAAATTAAAACTAAACACAGATTAAGGTATTGATTAGTATTTTATTAGGTCATGACACTTTAACATTATCATGTACTAACTGCCAAGTTATTATCACCTTGGGCATGAGGGAAAGGTCAAGTAATTATTTGACCTTTTAATTACCTGCTAAGTTTTGCAAAATTATTTCAGGTGGAACCAGAGACTAATGGCCTTGGCGCTCTTAACAGTGATTAGTGAAACATAACGGATAATTCCCGTTACTTTTCAATAGCTGTTCTTCTTAATTAATACTATAAAAAAACTTATTAATTCACCACAGTGAATTTACTCCCTCGTCAAGCTAGCGCCTGAAAAAAATAATAGCTACCTGCCGCAGGGCCGCGGTACACTAGCTTGCTACGATTAATTTATAAGATAGTGTCTAGCATGGCTACAGGGCGTAGACCTGACGTAAGGCAGTTAAAAACGATACTGCAATTAGATTATTTTTGTACCGATACAAAGAGCTACACATTGTATATTGATATGGCAAAACGACGTTGATCTTGAGTATATTCGGTACCTAGTCGGTATGTACGCACTAGTGTACCCACCTAAGTTACCTTTGCCGATTAATGACACTTGTAACAAAGTTCCTTGGTAGGTACTTTTAAATATAAATTATATCCATGAGTCAGCATTGGCAAGCAACGTTTGATTTTGGGGTTATTTGCAAAGCAGCCGGCACTAACATATATGGACGCGCTCTCTTTTACCAGAGCCCCTTGAAAAGGTCTTTATCGGTCCATAAAACTTCTTTTATGCTACGCGAAGTTTCTGTAGCGAACGGTAAGTTGTTTGATGGTCACCCTCGAAAATAATTTTCCAAGCCCTCCTTCAGCGCCGCGATCGATTCACAAGTTACTGCCGATAAAATAAATTCTATATAAAATAAATTCTGTTATGATCCCTTTTACTTTTTACTGAAAGCTCGCCGAACGAGTAATAATAGGATGATCCAAGAATGAATGTTTTCAATAAGTCGTCCTTTTTGAACTTAGTTTAAAAGATTTTTTTTTTTGAATATGACTAAAAGGAAATGTATTTCAGTAATATGGTTAGCTACTAATCTTGTAACATGTGTATTTTACTTGGGTAGACTGATGAACACAATTATTTCCTTATCAACTTTTTATATAATCAGCACCTTAAATTATTTAAATATATTCCCGGCTTAAAAAAATATATGTTGTTGTCATTACATCATACCTTTTACTTTTTGTCTCGCGCTTGGCCGGTTTTACTAAATTTTTCAGTCATAATTGGCTCTCAATCATAAACCTCACGGGGACCCGATAAGTGGCCAACCCACAACTGACGTCTCAAAAAACCCGAACATGTACCCTTATCAATACGTTTTCCAGGTCCGTTCAAACCGCGATTATGAATGTTTTCACCTTCGTAGTAATTGGCTACCCCTAAAGGCTGATTACGCTTGTTTATGTTCACCATTCATGGAACGGGTGCTATAGACATCTATCTATATATACCTATACATATAAAGGTACTTACCTACCTACGTGATGTCTGTGAGCGGTCCCGGTAATGACAATAATCGACTCGTCCCCTATGACATTGATATGGGAAAGCTACGGCTGTACTTACCTGCGACAGTATGGGTAGATGATTATCTGCCTACCCCTTTGGAAAACGATATACCTACGCAGATTATTCTCAATTTTCAGAAACGTTGTTTTCGATATAATAACATTTTGAATAATATAGCTCATTCGATTAATAAAACCTTTGTCACTCGATATTCCTCTAAAATATACAGGAACAAAGTCCCGGGTGCACACTGTTTGTTTTATTTACGTTCGGCAAACACATCGCGTCAAATTTTATTTCGGCCGTTTATTGTCAGCGTCAATATTACCGGCTCTACTCGGCACCACTCCACAAAACTACGAAGTACAATGACTACATTTTTCATTTTTACTTACCAACTTAAACCTTAATATTCTTTGCTAGTCAATGGCCTCCTAAATACGTACTACTGCAGTCATAATTACATGATGGAAAAAAAAGATTATGTAAAAATAAAATCCTTGCTATTTTTTAAACTCAATGCGAACCCAAATTAAATTTTATATTACACACAGGGTCTTAAAAATAAAGCTCCCTTTGTTTCATTTATTATTGATATTTGATTTGATTTCAGCGGATCAAGTTACGGTTGGAGGTGTCATTCGGTTGGAGGTTAGGTCACGTCCGGGAACATAAAACGACACTGGTTGCGCGGCTGTAAAGGTGTCATATCATTGAACGTGTGTCGTAACGCGGAGAGGGCGCGGTGTGGCCTGATGCCTGATACCAATTGTGTGACTCCGTCAGGTCGATAGGCGACCATTCACTTCCTTCCAAAATATTCCAAGAAATCGTTCGTAGCAGTATTTTATTTCCTAAGTATGTATACTGGGTACATACAGCGGGCTTATCCACCTTTTTATTTATGTTTCTGATATTCAGGAGTGGCACTGTGCTCTATAATGGGCCGAGTTTTACTGGAGTACCTAGTGCTGGGCTTCGGAGGCGCAGTGCGACGCGCGGCTGGGACCGATTTCGTGGTCCGCTGGCCGCCACACACCGGTGACCAGAGACAATGGCAGCCGGAGCACTGCCCTCGCGTCTCGTCGCACCGACACACAAACTTCTCATTGTTTCTGATTAATCACGCATAGCAGTTTAGATGATCCGCTTTATCAACAACACCAAGTAATTGAGAACCATTAATTGGAGCGAAACCTCGTGATAAGTATGTTTTGTAGGAGTGAGCAATTAGGCCGCTTTGGGTGTCAAGCAAAACGGATATAGAAACGGAATCGGAGATCTAAAGATAAATGAAACGGAGGCGAGCAGGGAGTGAACGGGCAACCCATTACGGGAGGTATCTATAGCGTAGTAAAATCTGAATACTTACCTGTTGTTTATCCGGTTGAGCAGAGGGATTGAGGCTCGATGGACGTTTCGTTTCCGCTTGATGTTCGCTCCACATTTATTACAGTGTTCATTCTTGCGCATCGCATCGCACTTTATTGCCGCTTTGCCAAGTTGTTTGAATGCAATTATTAGAAAAGTTTCATGTAGACGGTTTTATACATTTTCCCTCTAGTATTGTGCTGATATTGTGTTCATATTTCCGTCAGTTTAGACATAATGAGAGTAGGGTATGGCATTGTTTATTGAATTTGCATTTTATAAGCTCTATAGAGTAAGCATTTGCACTGCCTATAGCTTTGGGTTAAGACTGAGGTACTTAATAATACAATGAGGTATCTAATTATATAACCTCTTCGTGAATCTCAAAATAACTACCAAAATTGTCCGAGTCAAAGTAAATTAAAACTAGGAGTAGAATAGCTGGGCTGATAGGTCGAGAGGTAGAGGTTAGCACAGGCGGTGTCATTGTCTGTGGTAGCTGAAACAATTAATTACTTTTTGGTTGCGGCGAGCGCCACTAGCGAGTTGAGCAACTAAAGTGAAATGTACACACTTGAAAACAATAGTAACTGCTTTAATTTATATAATTAACTAGCTTATGCCCGCGGCTTCGCCCGCGTGGACTTAGGGAATAGCCCACGGGATCTTACTTCTGGGATAATAAGTAATCTACGTATCTATCATACATACATACATACTTACATAGATTTACATGTACTTGCTTATAACTTGTAAATATTAGTTTAAAGTTATATCAATTAAATTAGATACGTGAAATATTGATACCTTGGTTTGAGACTTTATCTGAAGAGTATGTACACAAATTTTCAAGTCAATCGACCCCGAGAATAAAAAGTTTCACAGAAAATTCAACACCCCATTTCACCCTCTAATGGGTAGGAATTTCGAAAAAATGATACTTACTCTTCACAAAGAATACACCCTCCAATTTTCATGTCTCTGGGACCCGCGATTTGAAAAAAACCTTTCTTAGTGGATACCTACTCTCCACAAAGAGTACATTCTCCAAATTTAAAGTCTCTAGAACCAGCGGTTTGGGTTGTGCGTTGATGTATCAGTCAGCCAGTCAGGACATTGAATTTTAAATTGGGGATGATTTTGGAAAAACTGTGATACCTACACGTATCTCATCATTTTAACTGAAGTATTATGTAGACACATGTTTAAGTCAATCGACTCCGAGAATAAAAAGTTTCTCATAAAATTCAAAATCCCATTTCACCCTATTAGGGGTGGAATTTAAAAAAACCCTTTCTTAGTGGATACCTACTCTCCACAAAGAGTACATTCTCCAAATTTAAAGTCTCTAGAACCAGCGGTTTGGGTTGTGCGTTGATGTATCAGTCAGCCAGTCAGGACATTGAATTTTAAATTGGGGGATGATTTTGGAAAAACTGTGATACACGTATCTCATCATTTTAACTGAAGTATATGTAGACACATTTTCAAGTCAATCGACTTCGAGAGAGTTTCACAGAAAATTCAACACCCCATTTCACCCTCTTAGGGGTGGAATTTCAAAAAACCCTTTCTTAGTGGATACCTACTCTCCACAAACAGTACATTCTCCAAATTTGATGTCTCTAGGACCAGCGGTTTGGGCTGTGCGTTGATTTATCAGTCAGCCAGTCAGGACATTGAATTTTAAATTGGGGGATTATTTTGGAAAAACTGTGATACACGTATCTCATCATTTTAACTGAAGTATATGTAGACACATTTTCAAGTCAATCGACTCAGAGAATAAAAAGTTTCATAGAAAATTCAACACCCCATTTCACCCTCTTAGGGGTGGAATTTCGAAAAACCCTTTCTTAGTGGATACCTACTCTTTACAAAGAGTACACTGTCCAAATTTCATGTCTCTAGGACCTGTGGTTTGGGCTGTGCGTTGATATATAAGTCAGTCAGTCAGTCAGGACTTTGAATTTTATATGTATAGATATAGATTTTCACTTATTTAGTATACTTGAGGTGTATTGTTGTTCTGAAACAGAACTGGGCAACAGTGGAAAGACGACGGATAGAGCGAGACATCGACTGACCGATGAGCAAAATAGATAATCGAGAACTTTGTTACTCGTCCGCCCTACGATATTACACGAATCACCAGGTTCTCGTTTGTGACTACCGGGAAAGTGCAAAAAAGGTGTCTTCTTGTCTTTAATATTACTGCAGGTGTAGGTGTAACACACTAACAATAATTTGCTTTCATTTTTCAAACAAATGAATGAAAAAAGAAAAAAAAAATATGGTGAGTTTCTTTTAAAAACCTTCAGATTGTGATTGAAAGTGTGACTCAAATAATGGGCTGTTGGTCTTCTAGCTTGTTTAGAATAATCATTTGGATCACCATCCTGGTTAGAATCCGTCAAGCGTGAGTCAGTCGCGCACATGAAGGGTTCCTACACCGTCGAATTTTTAATCACCGATACACATTTCTTGTATGAGTCATACCTTTAATTTTTAATTTTATTATTTTTGTTAAAGTGCCGATACTAGAGTGTACTAGTATCGGCACTTTAACACTCGACCTTAAAATATCAAGTTTCAATAATTTAAGGTCCAAAAGAAACAGCCCTGTGACAGACGGACGGACGAACAGCTGAGCCTTAGTACTAGGGTCCCGTAGGCACTCTTTGGGTACCTAAGGAACTTTCAAATTGGATCACATTTATCTATGTGGGTACACTCTTAGTCAATATTCACAGACGTCGTCGTCGATTTCGGTTCCCTCCCCGTGCTCGTCCTCGGGGACTTCAACGCCAAGAATGTGGCTTGGGGTTCCCGGTACACGGACCATATGCGGGGCAGGATGCTCGAAAACTGGGCCCTGGCGCAGGGCCTGGTAATCGAGAACCGGGGTTCCGTCCCCACGTGCGTGCGGTGGAATGGCGAGTCGGTAGTGGACGTTACGTTCGCCACCTCTGGCCTGTCGCCGCGCGTCACTGACTGGCGCGTTGTGGAGGAGGTGGAGACCTATTCCGATCACCGGTATATCCGGTTCGACGTCTCCGCCCAGACCCCAGACGCGCCGGTCCGACGGAACCCAAGTGGTCCGCGATGGGCGCTGAAGCAGCTGGACCGGGAGCTATTCCTGGAAGCCTCGATCGTGCAGGCCTGGGTGTCACCACCGGACAGGCCTGCCGACATCAACGACGAGGCGGAGTGGCTCCGGGAGGCCATGTCGGAGATCTGTGACGTGGCCATGCCCCGGGTCCGGCAAGGACGCGCCCGGCGTCAGCTGTACTGGTGGTCGCGCGAGCTAGCAGCGCTGCGCGAGGCGTGCGTTGCCGCGCGACGCCGGTACTCCAGGTTCCGCAGGCGCCGCACCCGACCTCCGGATGCGGTGACTGTAGAGGCGGAGCTGTACGAGGGCTACAGGGCAGCGAAGACCGTCCTCCGCGACGAGATCTGGCGGGCCAAGGAACTGGCCCGCAAGGAGATGCTGGGGACTCTGGACGGGGACCCATGGGGCCGTCCCTACAAGTGGGTGCGAGAAAAGTTCCGGCCCTGGGCTCCCCCGTTGACGCAGAGTCTCCGGCCTCAGTTCGTGGAGGACGTGGTGAGCGCCCTGTTCCCATCGCGAGGGGAGCATACTCCCCCGCCCATGGCTCCGCCTTCGACGGTGCCTTGCGATGAAGCTGGCGCAAACGCGGACCACAGCGACGACGACGTCTAAGACGCTCCAGAGGTGACCGAGGTAGACCTGAGAGTGGCGGTACAACGGCTCAAAGCCAAAAACACCGCCCCAGGACCCGACGGCCTGCCAGGGAAAGCCTGGGTTCTGGCCTCGGGGACTCTCGGGCCTCGACTGGGGGGGCTCTTTAGCGCGTGCTTGGAGAGGGGCCGGTTCCCGCTTCGTTGGAAGACGGGGAAACTGGTCCTCATCCAGAAGCCCGGGCGCCCTGCGGACTCTCCGTCCGCATTCCGGCCCATCGTGCTGCTCGACGAGGTGGGCAAGCTCTTTGAAAGAGTCATTGCAGACCGCCTCGTCGGGCACCTGAATCGGGTGGGTCCGGACCTTGCGGAGAGCCAGTTTGGCTTCCGCAGGGGGCGCTCGACGGTGGACGCCATCATGCGCGTGAGAGCCCTCACGACGGGAGCTGCGGTATCCCGGGGTAGGGTCGTCTTGGCGGTGTCTTTGGACATCACCAATGCCTTTAACACCCTGCCCTGGAGTTGCATCAGGGAGGCACTCCGGTATCACCGGGTGCCGACCTGCCTCCGTCGCACAGTCGAGGACTACCTGACGGACAGAGCCGTCATCTACCCCGGTCACCAGGGAGAATGGAACCGGCGAGAGATGTCGTGCGGTGTTCCACAGGGATCGGTTTTGGGGCCGCTCCTGTGGAACATCGGTTACGACTGGGTGCTGCGCGGCGACCTCCCTGACGGCGTCGGCGTAATATGTTACGCCGACGCACAGTGGTCCCGATTTAATAAAACATGGACATTGCTCCTAGAGCGCTGATATTTTTTTCTATTGTTGTGGCTGCGATAACAAATAAGTCAAAAAAATATTATAGTCGTACCTCAAATAATGTTCAGTAAAAAAAATATTTAATTTTTTTTTGTATGGGAGTTATTACATTTTATTTAATTTCTCAAAAACGTTAAACGATGTCAAGATAGCAATCATATATGTTAGAAAACTAATAATTCTGAGTAATTCGCTCAAAGAAATTATTTGTTATCTTTGCGTACTTTGGAAATAATGAGCATCTTAAGTAGTGTATTTTTTCAACTCAAATTGTAGTTTGGTACGAGTTGAACATTAAAAATAGGATTACTGTTGATAATTAAAAACGTATATGACAACTCGCACATAATAAGAAGGTAATCGTCCGCTAGCGTTGGCACTTAATTTTTATTAATTGTGGTTATTTTAGAACTTCTAGGCAAAAAGTGTTTTGTAGAAAGGTCTTAGGTAATCGAGTAACTACATGTTAATTACAATATTAAAAACTAATCTGTTTGTAGACGCAAACGATGCTGTTTTATGAGCAATAGGTCCGCTGGCCAGCAAAATGAAGCTTAGACGCGAGTTTGCCAGACTAACAAGATGGCCGCCATTCGTGACGTATCAAGATATGCTCGCCTCGCGCACACCACACCTCAGTGTACAGCTAACTTTGGTTGCGAAATAGAGATTCCGCAAGAAAATATTGATCCAAATATTAATCATTAGCCCTAATATTTTTTCGGCGTATCGTGATACGTCACGAATGGCAGCCATCTTGTTAGTCTGGCAAACTCGCGTCAAAGCTTCATTTTGCTGGCCAGCGGACCTATTGCTCATAAAACAGCATCGTTTGCGTCTACAAACAGATTAGTTTTTAATATTGTAATTAACATGTAGTTACTCGATTACCTAAGACCTTTCTACAAAACACTTTTTGCCTAGAAGTTCTAAAATAACCACAATTAATAAAAATTAAGTGCCAACGCTAGCGGACGATTACCTTCTTATTATAATGTGCGAGTTGTCATATACGTTTTTAATTATCAACAGTAATCCTATTTTTAATGTTCAACTCGTACCAAACTACAATTTGAGTTGAAAAAATACACTACTTAAGATGCTCATTATTTCCAAAGTACGCAAAGATAACAAATAATTTCTTTGAGCGAATTACTCAGAATTATTAGTTTTCTAACATATATGATTGCTATCTTGACATCGTTTAACGTTTTTGAGAAATTAAATAAAATGTAATAACTCCCATACAAAAAAAAATTAAATATTTTTTTTACTGAACATTATTTGAGGTACGACTATAATATTTTTTTGACTTATTTGTTATCGCAGCCACAACAATAGAAAAAAATATCAGCGCTCTAGGAGCAATGTCCATGTTTTATTAAATCGGGACCACTGTGCGACGACACGCTCGTCCTGGCGGAGGGAGAGTCGCACCAGGCGGCGGCTGACCTGGCGACGCAAGCGGTTGCGACAGTCGTTGGAAGGATCCGGCAGTTGGGACTCGAAGTGGCGCTGCACAAAACAGAGGCCATGTGTTTCCATGGCCGTCTGAACGCGCCACGGTCTGAGTCCCAATAACGGTGGGAGGGGTTCGCATCGGCGTCGGGAGAACGATGAAGTACCTGGGACTCGTTCTCGACAGCCGGTGGAACTTCAAGGAGCATTTCCTGCGTTTGGCCCCAAAGCTGAACCGGGCAGCAGCCGCCCTCAGGCGACTCCTGCCCAATCTCAGCGGGCCAAACGCCTCCTGCCGGAGGCTGTACGCCGGTGTCGTGCGGTCCATGGCCCTCTACGGGGCCCCCGTGTGGGCCCTGAGCATTCGGACGCGACCACTGAAGCTGGTCGCATGCCAGAGGGTCATGGCTATCCGGATGATCCGAGGATACCGTACGATCGCTGGCGAATCGGCCAACCTCCTTGCCGGATTGCTGCCCTGGGATCTGGAGGCGACTGCCCTCCAGCGCCTCTATGAGTGGCGCGTGGAGGCGCAGCGCCGGGGCGAATCCCTGCTACCTCGACAAGTCGAGGCGCGGCGGGAAGAGCTCCGGCGCGATCTCAGGGCAGTATGGAGGGAACGACTGTCGCAACCGAGGTCCGGGCACGCCGCAATCGCGGCGGTAAGACCCCTCTTTGAGGAGTGGCTGGATAGGCGTCACGGCGTCCTGACCTACCGCGTGACGCAGGTCCTCACCGGACACGGAAGTTTCGGGAGGTACCTGTGTCATATGGGGAAGGAGGAAACGCCTGTGTGTCACCACTGCGAGGACCGCCCGGAGGACACGGTGGAGCACACGGTGCAGGACTGCTCCGCTTGGGCAGAGCACCGCCGTGTCCTCACGGCGGCGATAGGCGGAGCCCTCTCGCGCCCGGCATTGGTCGAGGCCATGCTGCGGGGCGAGACGGAGTGGGAAGCGGTCGCCTCCTTCTGCGAAGCAGTCATGCTCGCGAAGGAGGAGGCGGGCCGCGTGAGGGAGAGGACAGCGTCCTCCCTCCACACCAGCCGCAGTGGTAGACGCCCACGGCGCCGGACGTCGGCAGACGATCTCCGGCCACCGTAGGCGCGGGCATGCGGGCGGCGAGTAATGGGCGACTCGCTGTCCGACCATGGACCATGCCCGGGTCGACGGCGCGTTGTGTTCCACGCGCGCCTCAAAGAGTGTCAGCATAATGACGGGGCCCCCCTCTAGAGGGCCAAAGCCTGCCGGGGTCGCGGGACTCATAGAATTAC
The DNA here is from genome assembly GCA_963082995.1 of Noctua comes. NCBI lineage: Eukaryota > Metazoa > Arthropoda > Insecta > Lepidoptera > Noctuidae > Noctua > Noctua comes. The sequence goes on from OY720277.1 coordinate 7,747,702, forward strand.
CGTGACCCTGGAACATAAAGGGCTACTGAAGGACACCGTGGATTTTAGTCAGTACAAGTCTGACAGTCCCTCCCGCTCTGCCCTGGGTGGGAGGACTCATTTGATGATTTTACCACGTTAAAAAAAAAAAAAAAGAGTACACTGTCCAAATTTCATGTCTCTAGGACCTGTGGTTTGGGCTGTGCGTTGATATATAAGTCAGTCAGTCAGTCAGGACTTTGAATTTTATATGTATAGATATAGATTTTCACTTATTTAGTATACTTGAGGTGTATTGTTGTTCTGAAACAGAACTGGGCAACAGTGGAAAGACGACGGATAGAGCGAGACATCGACTGACCGATGAGCAAAATGGATAATCGAGAACTTTGTTACTCGTCCGCCCTACGATATTACACGAATCACCAGGTTCTCGTTTGTGACTACCGGGAAAGTGCAAAAAAGGTGTCTTCTTGTCTTTAATATTACTGCAGGTGTAGGTGTAACACACTAACAATAATTTGCTTTCATTTTTCAAACAAATGAATGAAAAAAGAAAAAAAAAATATGGTGAGTTTCTTTTAAAAACCTTCAGATTGTGATTGAAAGTGTGACTCAAATAATGGGCTGTTGGTCTTCTAGCTTGTTTAGAATAATCATTTGGATCACCATCCTGGTTAGAATCCGTCAAGCGTGAGTCAGTCGCGCACATGAAGGGTTCCTACACCGTCGAATTTTTAATCACCGATACACATTTCTTGTATGAGTCATACCTTTAATTTTTAATTTTATTATTTTTGTTAAAGTGCCGATACTAGAGTGTACTAGTATCGGCACTTTAACACTCGACCTTAAAATATCAAGTTTCAATAATTTAAGGTCCAAAAGAGACAGCCCTGTGACAGACGGACGGACGAACAGCTGAGCCTTAGTACTAGGGTCCCGTAGGCACTCTTTGGGTACCTAAGGAACTTTCAAATTGGATCACATTTATCTATGTGGGTACACTCTTAGTCAATATTCACATTTTTTGGTTGCAGTTTATAATAGAATAGCTTTCAATCGATAGGAACAATTTAACGCAAACAAATTGCTTTTCAACTTGTTCCTAAAATATATATCAATAGAATGTTAACAATAAAATACCTAGTTCCCGGAAACTGTTGTATTGTATTGCCGGAATTCAATGAATCCAATAAAACGATAAAAAATTGTAGAATATTTGATGTAGTGAAATAACGGGGTTTTGAAATGTAAATAATCTGTTTTAAATCTCTTGCCTGAACACATAGTATTGGCTAACGTATTTTGGCTATGTAATCGTAAAAAGTAGTGGGTTCGAACCCAGGCAGGCGCATTACTTTGTGTAATTTATTTCATCACCACTGCTCTCAAAACGGTGAAGGAAAACATCGTGAGGAAACCGGCACGTCCTAGAACCAAAAATTCTAAGACATGAGACATCTACCAACCCGCACTAGGCCTGCGTGGTGGATTATAGCCCATTCCCTCTCTAGAGAGCTGATTATGCTAATCACTCAATGTTATTTTGTAACTAACAGGCACAAAAGTGTAACTTACATACATAGTAGCGTTATCAGTATCGTCAATTAGTCACTGGCCAAAATCCACCGTAGTACCTTAATTTAGATCTTTTTTTATTAATCAAAGAAGACATCACAGACAGTATTTTAATCTTTTTTTTTGCTAAAATACATCCACATATTTTAATGCTCAGTCTGCAGTATAAATTACCTACGTTGAAACCTATATTCTGTAAACTGAAAAATCAAAGGGTGAAAAGCTCGCTCAAAATTGTATTTATATCACACAGCATAAAAATGCTTGCAGTGTTACGTTGCTAACAATTCCAGTTTTAACGAGTATCTTCCTGTATTCGCCAATGGGTTCACAAAATCTCATGCCCCGATTTCATAGAAAAATAACCGAAAACCCAAGATCCCTAGTCGTTATTTGTTGTTGGACAAGGATTGTTTTTCTGTGATACTATGACCCCCACTAATTATCTTCAGTTCGTATCGCTCGTGGTACGTGTAGGTAGGTACTTCTGAGGAATTAGTTCAGTTGAAAAAGACGAGAGCATTCATTTGTAACAGAACATGGAGCTCACGCAGTTCGCAGTTGTAGACAGTTTGAAGAATCAAATATTAATCGTGTTTTTCAGTATTTTTAACAGCTTACTTTTTTTCAAAACACGTATTTAATATGTAGGGTAGCTTAGTTTAAAATATTAAATCTTAGGTGAAATTATTGCAGATTGCAGCATATTTTATATACCGACATGACCGAAACTAGGACAATCATTAATCATGTTTGCAAACTAATACTAATTAATAAAATTCCTTTAAACAATTTAAAAGTTCTTTAATAATAAAACTGCTAAACTGTATTAAACTACAAGCCGATAAAACTACGAAAACACTCAATATATCGTTCTACATAACGAAAGGTTCGGTAGTACGAATACTCTGAAACCATTTAACCGATTTCGCGACTGTACCCAGTGAAGTGTAAGGCATTTATCACGAAAGGTCGTATATCTTTGCATAACGATACAAAGGAAAAGCAAATAAAAAATAAGCTTTGAAAAAATGTGTTAATATTTTTTGCGGAACACATTTGTTAGACAGATGTAGAAATTTTATTATTTATTGTATCTAACACAGTACCTAGTTAAAAGGAGGACTTAGAGTAGTAAATTAATAGTAATTATATTCTTATTCATCATATTTATTACCTACAATATTATAAGGCCCTTCACAAAAAGTTATTATTCCTAAATCTAAGTGCAACATATTTGTCGTGACAAGATATCAATGTCCACCCATTGTATATACCAATTACATCCATAGGCACACATACTGCCTACATATAATTTCTATCAAAAATTGAAGAATTTTAGCTCAGATGATCTCAGCTAAAATTGCGCAAAGGTAAGCTGTGTAAACACCGCCTAGGACTTGAAGTTTAACAACCGTGACATAAATGACAATTTCACTAATATTTTGTAAAACTTGATTCTATTATGAAACTTTCAATTACATTCCAGCTATGATCAAAGAAATACCTTTGTCTAAAACTATGTAACACGCACACCTAAGTATCAATTTAATTTATTCTGTACAACATGTGTAGTCTCCATCGCCTCAAATTTGTAACACTTTGAGAAGACAAAGGCTTATACTTGACTTTTGCCATAACACTTCACAGACACAGTTGTGACTGTGGCACTCTATTAACTACAGTTCATTACCGAGCGTTTTCCACTGTAAATGCTCAGATATGTAGGTTGTAGGTAGTACGGCTATCAGTAGCGAAGGGTCAATTTTTGTAAGAGGTATAGTCCAGTCAAATAAGACTTTGAAGGTTACAAAAATTCCCATGGAGCTAAAAATTGGTATGAATGTTCAGAAGACTATTATAAATGAATTGTGAAAAGTCCCCAAAAATGAAAGTTCGCAAAAATAGGTTTTTCGCGTTTTTCAGCTAAACGATGAGTTTTTCTTCTTTTTCTTCATCTTCCTGCTGGATTCAAATATGTGGAATAGGCCTACCAGGGAAACCACGTTAAAAAAAGCGCCAAGCACACTACCTCATAGGTGGTGTGGAAACGTGTGCATATTACGAATAAAATATTTTTTTTAATTCTTTCAACCGCTATATCACGGAAATCGCAATACTTATGAAAAAAAGTGTGAATTCATTTTCTGTAGAGAATCGGATGATCTACAATTTTTGTCTGAACTATTTTTGCTGTAAAACTCACCGTTTAGCTGAAAAACGCGAAAAACCTATTTTTGCGAACTTTCACCATCAATCAAATTTTTTGTACAAGGGGGATTGATGGGGACTTTTCACAATTCATTTATAATAGTCTTCTGAACATTCATACCAATTTTTAGCTCTATGGGAATTTTTGTAACCTTACTTCTATTTTAAGGCCTAATTTGACTGGACTAGTAAGCCGGAGTACGTGTCTTTAATGTGACTATATTATTTGTCCATAGAATACTAACTGTGTCAAAGGGAAGCCGCGAGGAATCGAGTTGTATGGAGCCTTCGCCACTGATAGCTATCATGCTATGACGTCGTAGTCTCTTTTTAATTGGAAGATAAACAAAGCTTTTAACTTTCGTTAAAACAATTTACTTGAGTTCTTCATACTGCGATCAATACTTAATGAACGGTAGTATTAAATTCACTGCTCGTTTAAGAAACTGAACGTCTACCTACATCAAAAGCCATATTCAAAATGGCTTTATAATAAATCACTAAACAACAGTTCCCTTAATGTATTCAAATCCACAAAGGTGCTGTCTATTATCCTTAGCTTACCTTAAGAGCCACGTTGCTTGAAAGTTTGATTACTCTGCGAAATTAAGCGATGAGCGTTATTAAATTGTCATTAGAAAAGCATCCCGTGGATGAGTCATTAAGTATGGTTCTAATGAGTGATTTACGTGAACTGGAGTGTGCGATGTCACACTTGCTACAGAGGTGATGTATGCCCGCTACGTTACACGATTAATGCTTCGCCTCGCACGGAACTGAGCAACCTGTTATAAGAGCGCTTTCAGCCGTGAAGTTCGGCTACACGTCCCCGTTACCAACATTGACGCCTTACGCGACAACCACACAGGTCGCGGTAATGTACTTGCCAGAACACTCCACTTATTTAAATAACCTTGTACCTTGGCGCGCCACTTAAAAGCCAATCACCTAAAATTTATTTTTTTTAAATTATGGTTTCGGTATAACAAGTGGTAATAATATTGAACTGCATTACAATAGTAGAATGATGCGTTACAACAATAAGGTAATCAAGTTTAGTAAGTAAAAGTTACGCTGAAGGTGCTGTTTTCATTGTGTAATATTATGATAGTGCAAATTTCATTAGCAAGTGAATACGTATATCGGTGCAATTTTCGGACAAATAACAAATTGCCGCATTTCAAACACAGTCACAACATAAATGTGCGTATTTAAGATGTGAATCAAACACAGGCATTATCGAATCATACGCAGTGGGATTTGGATCGTGAATCACGAGTCGTCAAGTAGAATTCGATTGTAATAGCGGCACGGCTGAGCGCGTCAGCGGCGGCGCCCCGCCTGCCGATAATGAGCCGAGATACGACGGAATCACACGACACGCCGCTTTCCTCGCCGCCGCCGGAATAATTCACCGTGCACTCGGTAAAAAATATGTGAACCGAATTTGTCTCAGTTACGATAAAATCGGATTTCACCGGAACGGAAGTTTGTCGGTTTGGTGAAGCAGCTTAAACCTTGCCTGCATAGTGCACACACTCGCAGCCGTAGCGCGCTGCTCTCCGTAATGACATGCAATCGATTTAATTCATTACGAGTGTATTAACATAAGCACACAATCATGACAAACATTGGTACTGATAATGAAATAAAAAGTACGGTAGAGATATGTTATTATTATTCCTGTTATTTATGTCAATTACACTTGACATCAACACGCGCAGGGTACGAGACTCAATCAAATTCAAGTCCCAGGTATTTTGATCGACCTTGTAACAAGGTCAAGTGCGTAGCACTCGCAATCGCCACGTGTATGGCCTGAACTCGGACGAAGCACAAGAAGTGGGGCAGGATCGAAGCTATAATGTTCGGTGCTTTCTGTCACCTCTCAGAGCAAAATCCGGTAATATCTTGCATATTTCTACGAGTTAAGAGCAATTTATCTATCTGTATACAAATGAAATCAAGTTTCCACATCGAACAAATTCACCAATGTTAATTAAAAACTCGTAGACCGCTTGCTAAACACCTATAATCGTGAAATAGCAAACAAAACCAAATCAAACTTCGGAAATCAAATCACATTCAAAGTCAAAGTTTATTTAGAGCAGAACCATAGTAACACTAGGCGGGGCACATAATAAGTTTGTACTGGGGAACATAAGGCTCAGTTCACATTAGGTGAGGGGCTGACATCGCTCCAATTACCAGGCGATGCGTTTTCCGATAAAATATATTATGCTTAAAAGCGAAACAGCACAAAAGCTCCGTTGTGTTCGCCATTGTTAGGAAAAACTATTTGATTACTGACGTTTTTTATCACTAATGCGCAACGACTTAAAAAATCAGCAAAAGACATAAAAATCGACTGAAAAGCTTTTTACGACTCTTGTATCATGTTTTATTTTGACACACACAAAGCATGGGTTTAACCTGTTTTTTTCTGTTCTGTGGGTTTAACGATCAATGATTAGTAATAGCTTCAAGTAGATACAGAAATTCAGCAGCATCTGATATACCTAATTGAAATTGTCTTAGTAGATGATAATAACACGATAAATTATTACACAGTGCCTGCTACTTTTTAATTCAGATGATATTATTATTAATTAGTTTATTTCAAATCAAATTAATTAATCCATACAAATACAAATGATATCAATAAAATAAAAAATAATTTAATTATTATGAAAAATACAGAAAAATATATACTGTTATCAAAATCATAGTCGAAGCGGATTAAATTGATCGGCTCCCCACTACGATCATTGGCGGACAGTAGATGTCCAATATTATACTTCTTACCCTTTCGGGTGGTAGGCTTACTCGGATTAGGAACGTAAGCGGTAAAGCCGGGTTATAAAATAATTATTATAGGTAAGCCTTCGTAACTTAGGGTGGACAGAAAATGGCGGCTGTTTCTTTAACAAGATAACCACAACTTGATAAGTAGATCAGAGTTAACTTTAAATGAGACTAAACAATTTTCTAAAAAAATACATTGATAAAATTTAAAATATGATTTAATTCCGGCACTAATCTCACTCATCCCGTAACTGAAGTGGCTAAGACATTAAATAAAAAAATGTACTTCATAAGGAAAGACACAAAGACAAGAAGTCTAAATCCGTACTTTACTTAGTGACCAAGTGCCGCGCTTGAACTAATCGATAATAAAATGTACCGACCTTATTGTTTCTTATGCTTTTTTTTTTTTTTTTTTTTTTTTTAACGTGGTAAAATCATCAAATGAGTCCTCCCACCCAGGGCAGAGCGGGAGGGACTGTCAGACTTGTACTGACTAAAATCCACGGTGTCCTTCAGTAGCCCTTTATGTTCCAGGGTCACGGTAATTCTATGAGTCCCGCGACCTTGTTTCTTATGCTTAGAAACAAATACGAGTCTAACTTTTTTGTTGTAGCAAGGTTTTTTCCTTAAAAATATATAAACTAATTATTTATTCCAAAGACTTTCAGCTCATAATTGTGCTGTCTTTCGTAGTCCAAACGAATAATTTACAAGTAGCGTGAACAAAGGGTACCTACTCATTTATTACATATTATTACGTGAAATATAATTTAAGCCGCTTTGCGCTCCGCTTTGCTGTCTCAAATAACTGTGAGGGAAATATTTCTTTTATGGATACCCAGGAACGTTTTATCCACATTTTCTGTTAGAGTTCCACGTAGGCCCGAAAAATATTCCGGAATTATAATGTCGCTTCATTGTCAACATACCCGACATACCCACGTTAAAGTGCGCACATCAAACAACGAGTTCCAATAAAGGACTAACTCCCTATCATACAGAATGAAACGATCAAAAGTGATCAAACAGGATTTTCTCAATTTATCATCTTTTAAATAACGGCCCATGTCCTCTTTCTCGTGAAATCTCAACAGATTAAAGCATATGGTGAGACGAGAGCTTACGCCGGGGATTAGGTTCAAAAGCGAGGGTTAGCTTATTGCCTAATATCTTCTTGAACATTTTATGATCTGTTTTAATAAAATATAAATCTTTGTATAATATTCTATGAAGCGCTATCTACTCTATGGCTAACAGCAAAATAAGAACGTTAAAATGATTTTCCCGAACGTTTAAATGGTTTTCCCGAAATAATTAAATTCATAATGAAATAGTTTCTAGGTGATCTAACGACAAGGGTTAATGACTTCGTCCTTGACTTTAAGCTCGTAAAAAATAAAAATTAAGCTCTATAATATCGTACACTGTATATACATGACGTATAATTTTGTTCAACTTGCATACGTATTAAAAACTGGGGGCTCATCGTGAGGGTTCAAGCGTCCCTGCGAGTGGGAAAATTAAGGTAAGTGCCAATAAACGTGCGGAACCCGCGATACGTGCGAACATGGCGTTGTTGTCATTTTTTTATTTTGCAACCCGGTCACGATGAAGACTATAAAAGTAACTGTTGATTTCTGTGAACATCTTTCTCTATTAAAGGGTAGTTTAGACGCGTGCGCCCTCCGCGTGTCTAGCAATCTATTTATCTAACTACCCTCTTTATGGTTTTCCTCGCAGTGGGTAACATTTGTGGCCGTATTCCTAAGGGTGCGTCCACATCTGGCGAATGTGCCGCGAATGCGCAGCTCGTGAGCCGTTTGCGAGCTGCCCGCGAGCTGCACGTGTGCTGTTACAGCCTATATTTGGTGCGCCGCTCTAGTGCAACCCTAGCAAGGCTCGAGTGGGGCGCGCGTGCAGCGCGCGCGCTGCTCGTGCGCACATACGCGTAAACTTGAGCCACAGTAGTGAATTTGCTTGAATTTGTGAGGTGCATCGCGGCCGGCACGCGCACACCTCCTGCGCCGCTCAAGTACGGCGCGTAGCGCGCGAGCGGCGCGCGGACGGCGCAGGGGCTGCGTACGAACATAAAATGCACGCGCGCAGTTCGCAAACGGCTCGCCAGCTGCACATTTGCGGCACATTCGCCAGATGTGGACGCACCCTTATATCTTAAAACGTAGCTAGACGTAAGCGATAAACGTAGAGAGACCACCCCGGGGACTCAATTCCTTGTATATTGCACGCGAAAAATCTGTCTGTCAGCTTGTTACCTGAGAATTTGACATAAAGTGTTATTTCGACAGTAGCTAGCAACTCTCCAGAGCATTAAGTATGATGATATTTCCAACTTATTTTTGTTTTGTTAACTCCACCTAAACCAAAAGTTTGCTAGCTTCCACTTTGTATTTTTCTCATTTTTGACTTTAACTTTGTTGTCTATGATACAATTCTCAGATAGACTTACAAATATAACCTGCCGAATGGGGATGGTTACCTGGTAATACCTGAAACTAATTATGACGCAGCTAGCTAATCTGAAAAAGAAATCGAAGATTCAAAAATGCAGGTGGTACATACCTACAATTGTGATCCTTTTTCGACATTAAACCAAGCTACAAAAGGGCAAACTACCTAGCTACATCAGACGCTTCTACTAATAAGCCGAAAGTTCGAACAATTGCTCTTCAATTTGGCCTTTGACTTGTCAAACTTGGCTCGCGTTGAAATTGACTCGATTCAACCTTGATATGCAGAGACAGAGCGTATCTCGATTCATTACGTCAACGCTTACTCATTAGTGTCCGGGAAATGTGCACTAAATGACAAAGGTAAGGTTCCAGGTAAAGGTTCGGGTTTCATATCCAGTTCCAGTTACTTACCGATCGCTTTATGTAAACCTCGTGTATGTAGGTATGTACCGTACCGATACCATGCCAATACCGTGATCTTAGTAGCTTAGCGTAGGAGACCCTTTTCCGCTATAAGCCTGTACTGGTAAAATTAGCCTACGGGTAGGGGACATAAGCACCATGAAACCATTTTGTAACGAAATTCTACATTTGGGGATTGAATCGATCGTTTTTGATATACAGGGTGTAAACAGACCCTTCACATAGTCGTCAACCAAGCATTCTGTACATCAAACTAAGTAACTTTACGCAAAAATTATTACTGGGAATCGACTTTTTTTTGGGGTGAAAAATCACGTTTTACGGTAGGACTCGATGGAAAGCACTCAAAGCATTGTGCTGATGGATGGATTGAATAGTACGGGGTCGTGGAGGTGTGTAAAGTAAAATTCTTACATTAAAACATGTATTTAAAAAAAAACTTGTGAAAAAGTTGGAACTTTGACCTCAATAATTATCTCCGTAACTAAAAGGTTCCCAGGTATGGTCTAGAACAAAAAAATGATCGCAAAGACGGTTAAAACAAGTGCCTTTCGGACATGTTAAGGGTCTATTTACACCCTTTATTAATTCTGCCCTTCTTATCATGTTCCCACTTTGCTTGCTGGGACTCAGGCCATCTCTGGGCATCTCTGTAAGGGGGGGGGATTGGCTGCAATCCACAGACAGAATGAAGTGTATTATGGTTTAGGGTCACGAAACATTGATCGAGGGCGTTTGATTGTTTGTCCATGCAAAAGAGTACAAACTATGGGAAGCCTACGCATCCTGCTGTCGCATCCACCGTGCTGAAAACGCGCCCATACGCAGTGATCTTTTTGTAAGGACAAACCGTCGAATACCGTCGATCAATGTGTCGTGACCCTTAATTTGCTATCTTCATCTGAACCTGCTCTTTAAAGTTGAAGACATCTATTCAAGTCCGATCTGATAACGTCTAACATTAAACTTAATTACTCGTACCATATTTCGGTTTAAAATGCAAGTTACCTAAGGAAAATTATACGTTAAATCTTCATTGATATCGGAGTTTTCATTTAATTTATGCAATTCAGTAAATCAGTTCACAATGGAATGGAAAGTTATCGAGATGAGAAATACAACGATAATAAATAAAACTAAAGACACCTAATTATCCTAGATTTTTGAAGACTAGCAACCTGTCCCTGCTTCGCTTAATTTTTACGTCAACATGAATCTTTTACTAAGTGTATTATTTTTGAAGAACCTATAGACTTAAATACCTTCCCAAATATTTACTCTAAATTATGGTGAAAACCCATGCTTTGTTTTGTTTAGAAGAATAACGCGATCACACAGACAGACACGACAAACGACTGTTACAAATAATATGAATTCAATATAGAATAACAGTTGCAAGAACTGTGTTATACCAGGCATGCCTTTTTAATTCTGTCGTTTACATATTATCCGCCAATTTTGAATTTAGAACTGTTCAATATTCAAATTTGTTGGAATTTAAAATATCAAAACAATTGAACGAATTAGGATTAATGCAATTGTTTAGTCACATCGTTATTTTGAATCTGTCAGGTCACGTACGAAAATGAATCTCACTATGGGAAATGTCAGTGCAATAATTTTCTATAACTTCCAAAGAGGCCTGAACGCTGTTATTTAGAATTCCAGCGTGGACATACCAGTCTTAGTGACAAATCTCTTGAAGGACGTCCAAAATCCGCCTTCACGATAACATCGTTGCTGTGAGACAATTAATCCTCGAAGATCGTCATGTGACATATCGGGAGATAGAGGCGTTATTAGGCATCTCAGGGACAACCATTCGGAAGATTTTGAATGAGACGCTTGGTGTGAGAAAGCTAGTTTCCCGTTGGATCCCGCATTTGCTTTCTGATGATCATAAGGCGGCCCGCGTCAGTTGGTGTAAGAAAACTCTTCAAAGGTTTAACCAAGGAGACTCAAATCACGTCTCAAAGCGCTTCAAAGAAGATGGTGGCTACGTTCGTGGCGAAAACCGGTCATGTTGCGACGATTGTACTTGAAGATCGTAGAACGGTTAATGCAGAGTGGTATACCACAGTTTGTTTACCACAAGTCATCGCCGAACTTCGGAAATCTAACCCAAAGCGACGCATCATCCTACACCATGACAACGCAAGGTCACACAGCGTTCGTCAAACGATTGAGTATTTGAAGCAGGAAAACTTAGAAATTCTTGACCATCCTCCATACAGTCCTGACCTAAGTCCTAACGATTTCTTTACATTTCCTAAAATTAAGAAAACTCTTCGTGGTCAAAGGTTCCAGTCTGGCGAAGAAGCAGTTGACGCTTTCAAATCAGCCATACTGAACACCTCTACTTTGGAGTGGAATAAATGTTTTAATAACTGGTTCGAGCGAATGGAAAAGTGTATTAAACTACGTGGTGAATACTTTGAAAAACGATAAAAAGTACTACAGGGTTCTTGTTGTTTTTTTTTGTTCAAACGACAAAACTTAAAAGGCACGCCACGTAATCACAGAATAGACAAATAATTTGTAGTACTCGTAATCACAAAGTATTCGATTTTCTGAAAACGCTTGTTAAACAGAAATCTAAATGAAAAAATCAATACTGCTTAATCTTTTTAAAATTGCTTAGATTATTATCAGTAGGTATTGATTAATGTATATTGATTATTAGTACCTATTCATACTATAACCGGTAGATTATAACTCAACAATAACAAAAAAATACATTTACCTCTCTGAAGGTCTACCCAAGCGGCTGTCATTATTTAGCCACGAGCTCCTACAAAACATCTATGAATGTATGTATAATATTATTTTCAATGAGCTCTTGCCATCAGCTGCTTACTTTCCCGCACACGTACTCGTATAATGAAACAATGGTCTACTAATTGTCATTCATTTTATTACGTTTTCAGATAATTTTTCCTTTCTTATATTTAATACAAATGAAAGCTAATTCGATACAGAATTGAAATAGGAGTAATATATACTGATCGGTACTGATCCCAATGGATAGCGTAAAAAGTAGGTAAACATATTTTTTTTTGTGATTCCGACTTTGTTTTTGCCTGCACTCCAAGCAAATTTTTGCTACGGATGGCTTAATCTGCATTTAGAAATTAAATTATCGTCTGTTCGAATGTGAAACGGCGAATTGTTTCAGAAAATACCTGTAAACCAATAAAACTACAACGTCAGGAATTTTGCAGACTATATACTTGTGAACATACAGTCGACAAAACACTTTCCGGTGCATCAAATCAATTTACGCGTCTATAATCGAGAATTTTCTTTTCCAATCGCAATAATTTCACAGAGCTTTCAACAAAACAGTCAACAGTGTTATGGCAGTCAACAGAATGAATAGAGCACTTGTTTTAATGCACATGTCACACATTCATTATAATAACGCACACATTATTTAAAATACCACACGCCGCCAGCCTTTAATATTTTAACACCAATATTATAGCATATCGGTATCAGTCAATCAGATGGCTGGAACTTTGAACATAGAAAACTTACATGGGAAACAAGGCTACTTTTTATCCCGTTTCGTAATCCCCGTGGGGTCCGCGAGAAGAATGAATTATTATTTCTTTTTGTTGTTCTGTCTCAACGGATTAATAATTTTACGAGAACTTAAAATCTACGTGTTGCTGCTGATAAAAGCTTGTACAATAACGTTATTCTTGTTTTCTCTATCGCATTGCGATAAAAGGAAAGCTCTGACAGATTTTTTGCAATCATCATCTGCCTAGCCTTTTCCCAACTATGTTAGGGTCGGCTTCCTGTCTAACCGGAAGCAGCTGAATACCAGTATTAGGTGGAATATAGGCAGATAATGTGTTTATTGTTCTCGTATAACGATAATAACCTAGTTTTCCTTCCTTGTTGACCCAGTTTGAGGAAAGAAAGTATCGGGAAAACATTTACACAAAAGTAAACTTTTAATTAACAAAAAATAAGAACCCTTAAAAAGCTTTGCTTCCATTAACTCTAAGGTAAAAACTGTAAATCTTCATAGAGACAAATATCACGAAATCTAGGTCTAAAGTCTTGAGATTTGCGCAGACCAAACCTGTCAAAACCCATTTTATTCATTTAGAGCTGCTTTGTGGCCATACGTCATACCCTGTAAAAACATAACAAAAGCCGAATAACATTAAAATAAAAGCGCATGTAACTGTTTGAAAACGAAATGTGCTTTACAAAAGTGCAAAGTGGCGTTCTCTTCATGTCTGTCCTTTAGGGAAATGTTATATAACATGCACATCACAAAACTAGGTATTTTTATATGTTTATTTTAGACGATAAAACTGGCGTCGCAAATGTTAAGTTGAACTTTAAAAGAGTATATTTAACGGCGAGTTTTGCCTCGTGCCGCAATTTATTGCTTCGCCAAGCCGATTCATGTTTGAACACTCGCTTTTATTTTTAAAGTGTATTGCTTTACAATTGCTGGATAAAATGGTATAGCGTTGAAAATAGACTTCTGATTGCTTATTTTTTCTACGCTGCTAACTCAATTGTTTATTGACAATTGTTCTTGGTTTTATTTATTGTCCTTTAACTTTTTTGAGGCGGGAGTGTTCGATTTGCATGAAAGCCTTTGAAAAGGGAGAAAGCTATAAAGTCTTGATTTTTATGGTTGACTGTGCCTATTTACCGCGCTAGGGAACCGTATAGCATATGGGCTTATTTTTTTTCAAATAGCTCGACACAAAGTCAATAAAGCTGTAAAGTAAACATCAGCAGTGGTTAAATCATTTGATGAACACCGCGAGCGCCACATTCACGCAAGCCCCTAATCAAAATTAAGAATCTTCCGACGTCACGCAATTGTTGCCTTTTAAGGGCTTGCAGTGAGGTAACGCCGCGCGCCGCGCTAGGCGCCTACCGTCATTATTTTAGTCCACTACGGGATCGATAAAAATTTACTTATGCATACTGGGTCTACCCCAATGCCACTTGCAATGATGGATGGAACATTACTTTGGGCTTCGCAGAAAACTAATACTAAAATGGCGCAAGTTTTAACCTCTCTAACTTATTTTATATGGAAAGTTTTAGTTTTGGGAGTTCGTAAGTGAATATGATGTTTACGCACACATAGGTACGGACAAAAATGCTCGCACGATTTTATACATATTTATTCATTAATTTAAATCGCCAATTTGCCACATTTCCTGAATTAAATTAGAAAACCTACTAATTAGTAAGGTACTTATAAACTGGAGCTACACGGTGGGTGTGCCAACATAAATTCACAAAGAATGTGAATAACTGAGACATCACAACTTTGGTAGAGCGTGTCGAAAATTGTATGTATATACGGTCATTACACTTTATTCTTTTTTTTATTTGTTTCACAGCCATAACAGTCTGCACACAATAGTATGTATACATCTAATGTGAAATTCATAAATTTTTGGAAACCGTAAAGAATCTTACTTTATGAAATCTGTCGGTAATGGATAAAGTTGTGATGATTAATAAAATTGAAGAGAACTATGCTATAGCAGCAGCTAAAGTGAAAATTCATATTACAGAAGCTTTCACAACATGAGAAACAACCTATGGGCACTTATACTTTAACAAAGCATTGCAGATTGCTTCATAATATTAATGTAACTTTTATAGCATCATGAACAAGAATGTCATACACAGGCTAATATTCTTTTCTTATTTTTTAACGTTGATCGTAAACAATAAAAGCGAAATTTAAAAAATCACTTTATACTCACACTCATAAAACGCGACTTACACAGACGAGTTTAGATCCAAATGTCAAGGGGAATGAAACGTACACGCGGCCAATAAAATTATTCTGTTTCTTACGTTTTTATTGCTGAACAATTTTCACGACCATCTTTTCCCTGGTGCCTTGTAGAATAAATTAGAGTGATAAACTCATGAATCAATCAACAGCCTTCCTCAGCCCACTGGTGGAAATAGAGTTTTCCTAACAACAGAAGAAATCCGATCCGTAAAATAAATATGTTGTATCTGTTGTTACCAATAAAGGAAGAAATGTTTTTGAAGTGTGAAGAAGGGATATATAAGTCGGACATAAATCCTAAATAGTTGGCGCAGTGTTTACCTACAACCACTAAACCTCGATCGAAGCTAGATTTCTCCAATAGCAAGCGATAGCGGTTACAGGCCGAATTTAACAGTATGAAGATCTCTTCAAAGCGCAGTTTTCTGATATTGTTCTCGAATAGTCGCCATAGCTAGCTACTCGTATGCAGGGAGCTTTACAAAGAGCGAAATGTCGTCGTCGATTTGGTACAAAAGTTGTAAGTGTAGGAGTCGTTCGTAGGCCGATATCTGGAGCGTCGGCGTCGGCCCACCACTCGCGAGCAATCTGTTTACGTAACAGCCCCGTTATGTTCGGAGAGGGTTCCCGTAGTAGACGTTAAACATATTGCCTCATAAATCGTGAGAATCCCGGCAAGCGCTGTACACCCGTACCGGTGTCGATTTGACTACGTTTCCTTTACGATTCCACCATATTGAGCGATCGGGCTCAACATTTAAATATCACTACATAAATCTACGTGACATATAAGCCGTTAAAGTCTTAAAGCTCAGTCATGACGAAATATCAAATAGTCGCGTTAACTTATGCGAGCCATAATGCGAAATAAACAACATTTACATAGACTAACTTCATAATAAAATTTAAATTTAACACATTTTGTTATATTTAGTTATCAAACACGAAGCCCAGATTTCAATGGGTTTCACTTACCTAATGGCTGGCTAACGACATGACTGTTTGAATTAATAATTACATGTGGGTTTAGTAGTTTCGAAATTGTGCTCTCCTTTCATAAACTTCTTTCATATATTTAACTCGAAACATTTATTGAAGTGTGAGTATATCGAAGCTCAAGTTTCATGTTACAGTTTGCTAAAGGTGAACAAAAACAGCAACACCTACAAGGAAGTTTACAATTAAAATCTAATTAAGTATTTTTACAAACATTTTTATCAGGAATGTTCAAAAGGCCGTTACACCGCGAAGTAGGTTAAACTTAGTTTTGTAGCTAAGTTGGTTCAAGATTAGACATCTACACGAACACGCGAGCGGTGCCGGCGGCGAGAGCGGGCGCGGGAGCGAGCGCTAGCGCCTGGCCGCGAGACATGCTTACCGTCACACGATGCTACAACTGTTGCAAAATTGCTTTTGTTGTTCGATAAATTAGAAATGCTTCCATTCAGGGTCGTTGAAGTTTTCTTTAGAGGCCGAGCACCATATTTCCTGTTCACCGGCTTTCCATTGGCATGTAAACAAACGATACAAGGGATAAAGGGTTAATATTTCGTTGTAATGACTGGTTTGTGTTACCGATTAGTCTTCGTGTGGGCTCGATTTAATGTACTGTGAACTGATTGAACATAAAAGGATTTTAATTGGTGACTGGTTCTTGATAAAGACGTATCGGAGTATGTGGGAGGCCTATGTTTAGTAGTAGATGTCTTACGGTTCTATAATGATGATGACGGCAAAATGAACTGACGAGTGACGAGCCGAGTGACGCGATGCTTTTGCTAGAGTCAGTGCACAGAGCCGTAGTATTATATTATCTTTGACAGCGCTTACAAGGTGTAAACGGGCCCTTCATGAACCCATCTACCAAGCATTCTGTAAATCAAACTAAGTAATTCTACGCAAAAACTATTGCTGGGAAACAACTTTGTTTTGTGGAGTGAAAAATCACGGTTTACGGTAAGACTCAATGAAACGCACTCAAAACATTGTGCTGAGCTGGATGCATTGCATAGCACAGGGGTCGAACGGTTTCAACTATTCCATATAACATTCTCAGGTCTTTCAATATTTGTTACCGACTGTGTCTACGGGCATTTGTTCTGACTTAGGACAGTTTGTGATAAACTGATAACATATAGTACGCAATGACACCGGAAATTCAACTGGGCTAACCCGTAGACGCTTAAGAGTTAACTATTAATAAAACCTTTATTTATTACATGAAAATGTGCGTCTTCCTGCAAATAAAGGGAAAAAGAGCGGAATGTACCAACTGCTCGTTTTATCATCCCACAAATCGTAAAGCTCTGGGAGGAAGGTTTACTGGTGTGCTGGTAGATAGCCGGCGTGTTGGCATACTGTCACTACATACTGCGGTTTATCTACTTTTTACCAACGATAGTCATGCCAAAAGTGGTTTTATGTAAATAAGCTCTATATACAATTAAATACAGGAATCAATAATGTGGACCTAAAACAGAGAAAGTAAGACAGATAATCTTTGGACCCTTTCATAATTGACCTATAAATTAACATTATGTACAAGTGCGTTATGAGCTCTATATTTGTAAAAGGTTGAAGAAATCTTTCAGCACCTTATGTGCCATACGTCATGTAAAGGTATTACTGAACAAGTTTAATATTACCTCGGAACTCGCGAGCTTTTCGCTAAATTCGCTTTGTTGCGTCCAATAGTCGCGCATATCTTGTCACCCTGTCCTGCTCTATATTAAATAGCTGCAAAAATTTTTCAACATTAACACCAAAAAGCTCAAGTGTTTTATTACCTAAATAAAAGTTACAGATAAGAAACAAATAATCTGTTGAAGCAATATACTAGCAACAAGCACTGACAGATTGTTAGGCTTCCTCTAAAACATTCAGACAACCCTTTTCACCAACGTGACTGTAACAAATGGCTCCGGATTTCTCGTTCGTTCTCAAAGCTGCGCAAAAACCAATAAGTACCTCCTTGGCAAGATATAAAAATTATGGCTACGAAACATTCATCACGCAAAGTTGACTTGCGTTCCTCGCGTTTTATTTTTATCTAATTTGAGAATTTGTGAAAGTAAATATTTAACTAAATTCTTTGTTCACTAAAATATTCAACGTTTTCATCGCGCGTACGTTTCCGCCGCAATTGGGTTGATTCGTTTAACTTAGTAAATATTACCTGCCTAGTTCACTACGTACTCGTATTATACTTTATATTTATGGGCCCCAGTATTACATAACCTAGAAACATTATGTTTTTTTTTTCTACCCCTTTCCTCTTGAGCACCTACTTAGGCTTTATTCAATAAACATTTTTTCATCGCTTCAAGTTATGGCCGCCCGGCGTCCTTCATGCATATAAATTGGCGTAACTGTAGTTTTAAAAATACAAAGCGTTAAAATTTACTCACTATTGCGATGCAGATTAAGGGCTTCGTATATTTCCAGGGAAATAGGTATTTTATCTGGAATCGGTTCACGCCTAGCTCGTCTGCGCGACCATTACGAAGGCAGTATGTATGTAAAATAGGTGTGTAGGCTCATTGAGATGGTTTCCCGGCGCTGGAACATCAATAGACCGCTTGCGAGTGTTGAGTCCTCGCGGCCTAACCTGCGGCGAGATTCCAATCCACTAACATTTTATTTCACTTACCCACTCTCTTGATAGCCAATACCTGCTCATATGTTACGTTCCTTCACAGGTTTGATCTTGAGTTTTATCGTTGGCTACGCAGCTCAGCCGGTAAAGGTTAAAGTGGGCCTTTAACTTGAATACTTTCTTTGTCAAATATACCTGTTTAACAAAAATATATTTCTGAAGGACTTTCTCCGAAAAATATAAGTAATTTAGTAGGCTGAAGACTTCTGCTTTCAATATTAGTTGTTTGAAAGTTAGCTAATCGAAAAATGTAAGGGTTTGTCTTAAACTTTTGAAAAGGAACTGTCAAGTTAGGATTTTATGCTTGCTAAATAAAGATTATTTGCGCCCCAATTTCACGAAAATTAAAATTTTCATGTTTTTATTTGTATGCAAATCAGTTGTGTCGAAATGTATTTAGTATATTAGTAAACTCCCCATTGTAGTACCTAATGATTATATGGCTATATTATTTTGTCAAAACTATTTGTTTCAGCTGTCAAAGTGCGCCAAGTGACCCAATATACTTTTACACATGCACGTCACAATCACATCAATCACATTTCCCGAGCAAATACCAACCAACGTAACCCAAAATTTGTATTTACTAATAAATACGGAACTAGCGGAACCAATATTTGTCTCCGTCTATCTACGCTTGATACAGCCGAGTAAAATATCGATATCTTCGATACACGTATGAATGAAAAGAGCACAGCTGACTTGTCGCCGTGGGTTCTCAAGCAAAGGTAAGTAAACTCAGATAAGGGCGGAAGCGAGGGCAACGTTCCCGTCCGCTGATAAAACAACACCTGCCTTATACTCTGCACACCTATCTAATGGAGCAAAAACTATGTCGATGCGATTTACTCAGTGCGTCTGCGAACAGCTATAAACATCGATTTCTTTTTTTATCGATCTTCAATGTAGAGCGTACATGATGACTAGTTTTATTTTTATTTCATTAACTTTGCTCGCACGGTGGAAAAACAGTATAAGAGAGGAAGCTGCAGCGATAAAGTCTTAAGTATTTCCTGTTTTATCTTGGGATTCGTCTCAGTTTCCAATTATGCGGTAATTATTGTTACAATCATTTTAGCAGTCTAGTAGCAGGCTCTATGGAACGGCTAACGTAAGTAGGTTGAGTTACAGAGTAGGTACTTATCATTGTACAACTTTCTTTTCCGGGTGAACAAAGCTCCTAATGATATGCCAGACGTGCCGCCGTGTTATCAGCACATGCCGCTATAAAAGTACAGCAAATTAGGTTCAAAGAACGCAACGGTGCATACTTAATAATCACTGCCCACTGAGTTGATATAATGCAAAATATAAGTACCAGTTTAAGGCAACGCTCCAGTTAATTAGTACTAATATGTGTGCTAGTTTATAGCCACTCGTTTAAAAGAAACTACCTGACCCTTATTTAAATTAGAAAAAGTTACTATACCTGCTATTTTTGTTACAGATACAGAATAGCTCTTCGACGTCAAAATCTAATCTCCGAAGTGGTATTACGAAAATATCACAAGAACCACTAACGTCCGTCTCACTGTCGCTCGGCATTTTTTCCCTGAGAGGAAATGGCGTGCAGTACAAAAAGGCGTTGAATGGAAGGCGCGATCGACTTGAGAGCCCTCTGAGTGAGCGCCGTGAGAAGCCACCGAACTCACGATTGATTTACCTGCAGAGAACATTATGTGTACAGTCTTGCATCACTCGCATGTCACACGAGTCACCGGTTTACGAGCACACTCTCATCTGGACGTAATCGTCTTGTCAGATCGTATAATGAAAATGTGCTGCTCGTTCATAAAATCACATATTTGGTCGTTGTTTTGATTTTCTGGTTTTATCTTAGAAGATCGACGTATTTATTATATTATCTTTGGCTACTTCATTGTAAATCAATGTTGTACGTTTTTCTACAAATATTGGTAAAGGAACCAAACATTACGCAAAAGATTTGGATCGTGTTTTTGATATTTTCAAGTACCTGCCTCCCTATTTAACGGACCAGTAAGAAACTCTGGTATTGTCATGCTGCAATGACGGTTTGCCCACAAAAACCCAAGTCCAATAAAAGCTCGAACGAATTTTCCCAACAAAAAACGCGTAATCACGGATTCGACGCAAAACCACAAAATGGTGACTATTCTTAGAACAGGGTAAAATAACTTTACCTACCTTAGATCTTGGGCATTAATCATTTTCACAAATAAGATAATCCTTATGAGTGATATAGATTTGGAATTATAACAGCATTTTACTCAAAGACGCAAGTCCAATGTTATGTCCAAGTTTCAAGCACTATTGTTCTTAGGTTTCAAGTGATATAGACGGCACCATGCATTCACGGTGCATTCCAGTAAAGAGTCGATAGACATAACTGTACAAAGGACATCGTAGGAGCGTTTGTAAAAAGCGTCAATTACTATTTTTTATGCAAAAAAAAAAAAAATGTGCAGACTGGCTATTTTAATTACAATAATTGTAGCCATTTTTAATTAAAATTTCTTCCCTATTTTTTTGTAATAAAACGGCCAGTGTTAAACCTTTGGGAACTGTTGCATGAAACCTACTTACCGAAATAAATAGATGCTATTCAGTAAGACGTAATTTCCAATGTATTCGATTTGGCTAAACTAATAACAAATGTTTTCAAAGAAGGAAAACATTGTGAGGCTTAGACTTAATGGTTGAAGACTGAAATCACATATCGGCCTTGAGTAAGACAAGTGTGGAGATCATGCTTCCATCATGTTCCTTCGAAAAAATTACATGAAACACTCACAAACACATACCAACAGTGCTCCCTGCCCTGTCAACGTCATTCAAGTACCAAAAAAATTTCATTGCTCTGTAAGTCGTTTTCATTCGTTTGCAGTGGTTCACAACCCACACCAGTGTGTGTGTGAAAAAAAAGTCTTTAATAATTAATTAATGTAAGATTTCTTTTTTAATTAGATTTAAAGAGAATACATACTTCCTTCTCATACCAGACTGGCAGTTTTATAAAAAAAATGATAGACGCCATTTGTAAATTTAAAAAAAATATTAGTTTTCATTTTTTTTAACAATGACTTTCTTTCATATTGTTTACGCGGGAACGGCCAGTATTAGGTAAGTACTGCTTAAAAAAAAAGTCGCAACTACATACTTTCGGAAACCTGCTTACTGAAGTACCTAGATTCAACAATCGATCGATCGATTCGATTTGGTTTTTGTTTTATTTTATACTAGCTGTTGCCCGCGACTTCGTTCGCGTGGAAATTTTGGTGTGCATGTGTGAGACTGCCACGTTGGTCTAGTGGTCGCAAGCGCGACTACTAAGCGTGGGGACCGATTCCCGGGTCGGGCAGTGTTAAAAAAAAATGTTTATTTCAATTACATAAAGTTATCACACACATGATTTGGAAGATCACCTTTTAAGCAAGGAGATGCTTGTTTTAGGGGGCATCCATTAATTACGTGAGGCGATTTTTCGACCCCCTCCTCCCCTGGTGGGATGTCGTGAGATTTGGCTTGACCCCCTCATCTCCCTCCTAATCTCACGTGAGATTTATCAACATGAGATTAGGTGATATTTGGCGCGAATCTGGATTTGTGCCCGGTTGATGACAATAGGCTCACCCCCTACTACATGGGACTTCAATATAACTGGCGAAATGTGTGTGTACGATTAGGTACACGTCTGCCCAAACCTTCGGGGCTTTAAGGCGTGACGTTATGTTATGTGTGAGAACTGACTGCGAGATCAAAAGGTGATAATGTACTGATGACTACAAAAGGCGTCCTTTTGGGTTCTGTAATTCTGTGCGGCAGAGGCCCGAAACAAAATTAAATGGCGTTCAGGCGACGATATGGCTTCAAAAATCGGTGTATTTTGGCACTATACAACTTTTTTTCAAAGTGAACCTTGTTTAGCGCTTTTTATTCTAATACCGTTCTGTATACAACATTAAATGACTTTTTGCGAGAGTTCTTAGACCTCTTTAATTCGGCCCTGTCGCAAAATCCGTTCTTAGCGAACGTCTACTAACTATAAACTACCTCACTGCCAAATAATATCAAGTTTGGAGCACAAAAAGTTAAGGACTTTCATCCAAACTTGCGAGAGCCCTTAGACCTCCTTAATCCGGCCCTGTCGTAAAATGCATTCTTAGCGGACGTCTACTAACTATAAACTACCTGCCTGCCAAATTTCATCTTTATACGTCAAGCGGTTTTCGACCTTTCGCTTTCATATATTTAGATAGATTTCTCATAATTAAACCTCTCTTTCAGTACCAAATTTTTAGTGCAAAGAGTAAAGACAAAAGGAAACAAAAACTGAATCAAACAAACAAAGTCACCGACTTCTGAAGCTAAAGTTATTTTTCACTTATTTGTGTTTTTGAAGGCGGTTTTATTTTTTGCAAAAAAGTTATTTATTTTTCCATTTTTAGTTGTAATATCCTATACAATTAATATTTGCTATGCATTTATTTTATATTGTCAACAAAAATAAACAAATCTGGTTATACTGCACACATCTGTGCATACAGGCGTTATGTTAGGATATTGTGTAAACAGTAAGCATCTAAGCGATTGCAGCAATCACGGCAGATTTGCTGCCTAATTTTGTTGAGTCCCATTGTACCTATATCTCCGAAGATCAGCATCAGATCTTCACCAAATTTAAACGGGGCCAGCGCCGCCGAATAATATTCTTCCAAATAAAAAAGAAATCATTGAAATAGGTTCTCTATTGGCAAAGGTATCGCTGAACTTACACACAATGATGATTACCAGGCATAATGCCTGCGAGTATGTGTGCCTATACAATTTAGAAAATTCCCTTGATTTCTCCAGGATCCCAACATCAGATCCTGACCTGATGACCATGGGACCACATGGGAAGTATACTGTATTAATCAATGCCCATAAAATTTGAGGGTTGCCCTTAATTTTCCTGGGACCCCATCATCAGATTCTGACTTGATGACAATGGGACGACCTCAGGACTATAGACTTTCGAATAAAAAAAGAATTTTCAAAATCGGTCGACGATTGGCGGAGAAATCGGTGTACATTAAAAATACATACAGTCGAACGTAGAACCTCCTCCTTTTTTGAAGTCGGTTATAATATACAATACATGTCATGGTAATAGGCTTATCCCCAACAAAATGGAACTGGGCATACCTAATTATCAAAATGTGGGTGCACTGTACACATCTGCGTAGCCCCTCAGAGCATACAGGCGTGATATTATGTTATGGTGTTGTGTAAACAATAAACATCCAAGCGATTGCAGCAATCACGACAGATTTGCTGTCTATTATTGAAGAGTTCCATTGATATCTCCGAAGATCACCATCAGATCTTCACCAAATAAAAAATGGGACCATCGCGGAATAATATTCTTCCAAACAAAAAAAGAATCATCAAAATCGGTTCACAATTGGCGAAACTAAAACCTATTTACGTAAATTATTTTTATCATAGAAATCGCGCATGAGGTTACCAACTAAATTTTAAATATTAATATCTTTTGCGTCTGTTGGCCGAATTTGATGAAATAAACACTAAATAATACCCAGAACAATGCTTCTTATTTTGTAATATTTAGATTTTGAATACAATGAGGGGATTTTATGTGATGCGCGCACAAACGAACAGACAAACCGACAAACCGACAAACCGACAAACAGACAAAAATTTAAAAAAATGTTTTTTTACTTTCTACTACTTATTTCTAGCACCTTCCAGTGATTTTTTTGTAAAAATATGTAATGTACAGACACGGAAAGTCTACGATTTTATTATATGTATAGATGTATAGATTTTAAATACGTTTCTTGAAGCTCAAACACTGGTGCAGTGTGTAAAAAACGTCAGGTTTTTTAACACATTGCATTTCTGTACCATCCACTGCTCAAGTGCTATTTAGTATTAAAAACAAAATTTGAAAAGCGTTATAACTAACAGTATCTGTTTATCTACATATCAGTTTGTAATAGCCCCAATGCAAGGCAAGCTTTTTCTCATACAGATATGGAATGGAACGAACATGAATCACTACTCCTGCTCAGTATAGTCCTTGTTTCTGACTCTTCTAAGTCTACATTTGATCCTGATGTTTTTCTCACCTTCAATCGAAGTCAGTAAATTCAGTCTAAAGATTAACATGACAAGTCATTACGACATTTACGACGACAGTTACAGTTATAGTTACTTTTAAAAGCCACACGGATTGAAGCGTAGACTAGACAATAGTCAGTATATTAATTATCCAGATAAGTTTATGATGTATTCATATATTCGCTGCAATAGACGTTTTTATTTAAAACCATCATCTGCCTAGCCTTTTCCCAACTATATTGGGGTCGGCTTCCAGTATAACCGGATGCAGCTGAATACCAGTATTTTACATGGAGCGACTGCCTATCTGACCTCCACAACCCAGTTAGTACTGGGTAATACGATACCCCTTGGTAAGACTGGTTGTCAGACTTTTTGGGCCACTGACTACCTAACGACTGTCAAAGATCTACAAATGGCAGCCGGGACCAACGGCTTAACGTGCTTTCCGAGGCACGGAGGAAACTCGGTATGTAATGGGCGGTCACCCATCCACAAACCAACCTAGGCAAGCACGGCTTAACCTAAAGATCGACCCCGAGCGGCTGTTATTATTTAGCGACGAGCTCCTCCTTCCTTTTTATTTAAAACCAAGAGCAATAAAACGAAGCTTCCAATTAATGAAAATAGCTCCTAAAGACCATCTTCTAGCCTTTGAATTGAATTTATATGTTCTGAGTTAAGATATTCCTGTTTATAGACACCCCGGAGACGAAATGAACAAAATGATTGGTATCCAATAAATTGTCGGTGTGCGTACAGGAAAATTACTCATGATAATTTATTGTATTGTGAATTGCTCCTCTCCAGACAGATTTAACATTATGCTTTTCTACATTCATTTACTAGATCAATATAAATAATAAAGAGATCATTGACAAAGAACATACAAAAGAGGTTGACAAAATCCCTGTGACTAAGATCTGGCGAAATGTCATTCAAGAGTTATGAAACACATGTGACTAATAAGATTTAGGAGGCTTACTCAATAAAACGCCATCTGGGTGAGTCAAGACATTCCGCCGAAGAGCTAGGACATAACGTGCAAATGACGTGCAACCTCACAAATTAGTCATCTAGACATGTGTATAGAACTGGGAAGTGATTACATATTGCATTTGAATAAAATGAGTCATTATTTTTACTTATTGACAGTTTTAACACCTAGCCATCTCAAATCATAACAACCGACTTCCTACTACAGGATGAAAAACACTTCCTAGAAAGGATTTTGAATAGCACTGGGGGGTCACTATCGTCTTAAAGCAGGAGTAATTCCAGTGTGGGAAAGAGACAGCTATACAGGTCTTGTAGCGCCATCTCCCGCTTTAAGACGTCATGGTAGGTCACCTGAAAATAATAACAAAATTGAGAGAACGAAACGCAGGAAAAAGTTATTATCTTAGTTACACAAAGCAATATTTTTAAATGGTAAAAGATATAAAGAATACATGAGAACCCTTCGCATCACAGCCCAGTACTTGCAAATGTATCGACGCTAGTTCGTCTGTACATAAAACTGTGACAAACTTTTCAGTCTACTGTTTACTGGAGAATACATATCAGAGACGAAAAGTTTCGCAGTTCAGTCCGATCCGGCGATAGATGTGTGTTCGCCGGGAGCCTCCTACAGATTACGGGGCCATTTACATATGAAACGTTTCACTGAACGCCTGCACTCGACTTGTACTTTTATCCCACTGTACCCATATCCTACTTATTCTGCTAAATTCGTCTTTATGTAAAACGAATGTGGATACTTAAAAGACCATTCGGAAGATAAGTAGGATCATTTCCTTTGCCATTTTTTGCAGTCGAACTCAATTTATGGCGCTGTGTTTGTACGGTATGTTCATTGAGGTTGTCTTACTATTAGGTACCTACGTCCTGTTGTTATTTTGTATAAAAAGTTTGATAAAACCTTGTAAAAATATTGCTATCTGATAAATGGACCGCTATTTATATTTTGTTCACTAATGACATAATGATCGTAGACAGGTAGATTTCTCATGATATGTGTAGGTATTTACGTAATATATTATGGTATTTACTCAAAGTTCCTATTGTACGAGTATTCTCCATATAAAGACTATGACGCATCGCCATTAATGCCTTTCACACCTACGTTAATGTGGCACATAAGCAAAGGGAATTTTCAATGTATAAACATAAAAAATAGTTCCTCTTATTATTTAAATAAAACTTACTAAGTACCTAAGTACCTATAATCAGAATTTCCTGGTAATCTAGGACCTGAAATCATTAATTAATCATGGATCTACATAAGGTCATAGTTATTTTTTTATCAATAGCCGGCTTTAGTTAAATTCGATAAGTAATCGCGTCAAAAAAACTTTCATTCTACAAATTCTCTTATAGGTACCTATCTGTACTTATCTATTATCAAATTGATATGGTACAAAACCGGTTGTCAGAAGTTCGTGCCAGTAATTGTTTAGTTCCAAATACGCCTACACGGTCCTGTCCGTTCCTATACAAAATTTATCAATGGCAAAACGATAGCAGCGACTGTACTATGAACATATATTACCTGGTGGCCTACCATGCCGTCTTATAGCAGTTGTAATTCCAGTGTGGGAAAGAGATGGCGCTACACGACCTTTATAGATATTACCTAACAAAATATCAGAACTTCATAATAGCTGTCGATCTTAATAACTTCTGTCATACGCAACCGATAAATCGATGAAGCCATATGTCGGAAGTCATAGCCCCTGGCACCGCCGCATCTTATTTTATATTACACTTTAATCTTGTCCATTTTTGTACCAAAAAACATTTATTCTTTTAGTAGGTGGAACCGAGACGTTTTCCTCGAACAAACTTTGTAACCAAACCTCCCATTTGAGCATGTTACATGAAAAGTTGATGCTATATTTTATTTCTACCCTAATAAATAAGGACTCGTTACTGATTTGTGGTCGGAGGGATCCGAATTTAATCTGAGAATGATTTTCTAAACATAGTCCCGTGCTATTGATGCTGTCCTTTAGTTGCGATTACCCAAAGCCGTTCGATTCTAAAATAGGAACTGTTTGATGCTATTTTTTACGATTTCACCGCACATGTGGGCGTTTATTTATACTTTCCCAGTTTAATGAAAGGTCTTGTTTACTTCATATTTTATATTTGGAACCCGTTATCTATTGATGTGACTGTACTGCACTTTAGAATGAACGGAAAAAGCTGAACTTAAAAATGCGAAAATAAAAAAGGAATGCTTTTTATTGTTGTTGTTCGTCAGCTTCTCACCTCCATGTTTTTTTAAGTGCGACACTCGATCGATATTTAGTCTGGCGCCGGTACAGTCATACAGGAAAGACGAACGGACGAGCACCATTTACGTAACGTTCTGTAGGCAGTAAACACAATCAGTCGGTGTCCAATTCCCGACCGTCAGCTATCAAAGTTATCGCAACTGGCGGAGTA
Source organism: Noctua comes (assembly GCA_963082995.1). NCBI lineage: Eukaryota > Metazoa > Arthropoda > Insecta > Lepidoptera > Noctuidae > Noctua > Noctua comes. The sequence goes on from OY720277.1 coordinate 7,776,179, forward strand.
CTCGGCCGGGTAGGTACTGAGGCAGCCGGGTATAAGGAAGTGCGGAGCCGTGAGGGGAGTGTTGCTAGGGTGCCAGAAACGTGCGTGGTAACGGACGCCCGACCACCCCACGTACAAATCAGACGGCCTCTATTAACTTTGAGACTTTACCTACATACATTTCCAATTGTAACAGTTGTAACTGGTTGCGCGATCACATTTCTCTTGTAAAAATGTCTGAACTGTGGATGAAAGTTTGAGAGGAAATGTAAGGCCCAACTTTCATGAACATCAATAGACCCATTTCAAAATATTTGGCCGAATTTGTTACTATAACTTTAGGAATAATGGTTTTCTAGAACCATCACAAGCAAGCCAGGTTTTTAATTTAGTTCGTGCATACCTACCGGTACCTACAACGTTGCTATCCCATCCTGCTTGTTTACCACATGACCGCTCGTCAGTCAACACGCCTTTTGATGACTCCCGGTGGAACATTCTGTTAGTATTGTAGGAATTCCATCGGCTGCTGTCTACGTGCTTCAATGGTGTTTTTAATCCTGAAGATTAAGATATATTATGTGCTTAGCTTATCTTAGCTTAACACTGCATTAAACAACTCCTAGGAGTGATAAAACAGAATTAGCATTCATACGAATTATGGAGAGACGTAACGTCCAAACAGTATTGACTCGTTTACGATTTTGTTTATATCAACTCATTGTTAATACTTAATAATGTAGCGATTTATTCACATTCATTTCATTGTTAATACTTACAAGTATGTACCACCTAATACGCCGTACCTAGTCTCACCACGTAATCGTGATGAGACTAGGTTGATACTGTCATTAGACTAGAGGTAGGATGTAAAAGCCCACTGGTCACTGCAACCTGCAAAGATCTAACAGCTTCCATACCGCACGAGGTAATGCGATACGGTTTCTCATTAAAATCTTCTCGACTCACAATAGCTTAGATCTCCATTTCTACGTAAAGCGGACACCTTTACATTATTATTGAGGCGATCCAGAAAATATGATGCACTATTCAGGCTTGGCCTTTATGCTTAGTACTTGCACACAATGTAGCGTGTACCTGCTTTCTGGGTTATATTTTACACGGGGATGCAACAAAGGGGTGGTTTATATAGATATTTTCATCCATCGCTCATAAACAAAGCATTATTGTAACATGCCCCGTTCTCAGATTGCAGCAATAACTGCAGTGAATATTTGTAGTTGTTTGGTAAGTAAAACATAGTACTGGTTGTCGTATGTAGTCAACTAAACTCGCGTACTAGCAAGTATTCAATGTTTAAAGGTTTGACTGGCGTCATACCTACGTCATCGTTAAAATTCTTAGTAAATTAATCATTACTTCATTACATTATTGGTAATTCAATATATTGGCGAGCAGTAGGTGTCTACGGACGTATGTTGTACACAACACCCACATTCCACCTAAGCACCATGATAATAGGGGCGAATCTAGTGCCATCAACAGCACATCAATCTAAGCTCAGGACTCCTACAAAGAAATTCGTAGTTGAAAATTCAATATCACTTATAATTATGTTTTCCCTAACACTAAGCATCACCTAAATAGAAACGCTCTGTAGGATATTTAATGTGGCTCATCGTTGATAGTTGAAATCCCAACAATGCAATAATAGTATTTTGGTATTAATTTATGTGCTTTTTACATTTCGTGAAAACAGGCATTAATCCGAAATAGCGGTCAAATCCAGAGACCAATGACAGAATCAGGCCGTAAGACTAACGTAAGCACGATACTTCCAATATAATACTTACATTGTCAAGTTCTGCCCCTCACCGTATCACAACAAACGGTCGAAACCTGCTCCGTACAAATACGCCCAAACAACGTATTGTTATTGAAAAGGCTAGATAAACACGTCGTCGAGCGCCTGAAACACTTCCCTGCACACTATGAACAGGGGTCAACGAAGTTAGGCGTGTATTGAGGTAATCCTGATCATGTTTCAGGCATAGGTGAACCGGGTTTTCTATTTTGAAGTATTCGTAAATTGTCTTCTGAGTTCCATTACTGAAGGTACAGGCGTGTTGATTATGAAAGGTCACTGTTGTGCTCACACCCATCAAATCAGTCTATACTAGACTCGCCAAAAAAAAAGTATTAAAACAAAACTGAACAAACAATGCGTGGCGTCATAGCGCGCGTAGCTATAGGCACAATGCTACATAATTTGGCTAAGTACGGTACTAGAAAAGATAAAAAGTCCCTCATACCACATTACACTTCTTATACCGAAGTGGATTTTATTTATTATTTGAGTCTTAGGCTGAAACTTGGCGGTTTATCGTGAAAGTTTCGTGAGAGCCATTCTTCGGTGACGAAAACTTTCAGAAAAATATCAATCTAGGTAGGCTGTCCTCTTACTACAAAAGCGCTACAGGTCTATTTTATGTTAAACTTGTGTAATCAGATATGCAAATGTCAGACATCTTTTAAACCTTCATAACACAACCAGTAAATACTCATTGAAAAATTACACCAACCGTTGCCGCGTTGGTGTAATTTTTCAATGAGTTTTAGTTAGAATTTACATTGAAATGGTAAAAAATTGGTTAATATTCAAATCAACTCCATGAATTGCAAAGGTCAATTTAAGCAGATTCAATTAGAAGTTCAAATCTACAAATGGAAACAAAGTTATTTGGAATTATGTAGATAACTTAAAATCTTCAAACAATATACGCATATCCATGTATTCGTAATCTTGTTTGAAAATCTTGCCACATTATTGTTAGGTACTTCCACTTGTGTTATCTGTTACAAAATAAATAAATACACATTTGGCAACTATCACTCTCAAAATGATTGTAATTTAATATTAACCGAAGATACAACCAGGATTTTGATTTACTCTTTCTGATATTTTTTTATACGAATGGCCCTGTACACCTCATGGCGGTAAAAATATAAAAGTGAGAGAAATTGTCCACAAGTACGTTACGTACTCGTACTAAATCCACAAAAGTTAATGGAAAAATTGAATAAACCGTTCCGAGCACCATCTGCCAAAAGTGTAATAGAATTAATTCCAAAAATGATTTGTCTGAGTTCGCATGTTTTTCAACGTATGGAGAGAAGCACAGGCTCATATTTTAGCCGTCGCTACTCCATTAGTGACGCGGGAACCCCAACCAATATGGCGGGTGAATCTGCAGTGACAGGGGCATTCACCCCGCGTGCAACCATCCCCTCGTTTTTGTTATAAAATCAATATATTTGGAGCAGGGTTTCCTAGTTGCAACAAGATACAGACATATGCGTAGAGCGAGCGGCGTCAATAATCCCCCGCCAGCATGAAAATTTCCGTTTTGTCGAACACTGTAAGTTGATAATTTATTATTTAAGCTAAAAGATCATTCATTTTTATTAGCACCTAAATAAGTATAAAGTTATTTCGGAATCCGTTTCGTCTAAACGAGGTAAAATGTTGGCTAGCTACTGCCAAACAGTATTCAAATGAAGTGGTCACACCGTCACATTGACTTCGGTGCCTCGGTAATGAACTCGCCGAGATCAGATGCAGTCACTTGTCACGGTGAGTAATCTTTCACTGGGTGTACTTACGCAGACACCAACGGACCGAATCTACATGTTGCCTTTCTCTGCCTACATACCTATTTAATTTCAAGTGACGCAAACCTAACTATCAAAAAAAACTAATTAAACAAACTAATACTCGTATTATTACCAAACTGGGCTGTTTTTGTTTTCATATTGTGATAGTATGATTTAAACAATGGAACCTAGACCTGTTAGTCAGTTTAAATGTATATTATAGGTGCTGCAATATTGTTTACAACTAAAATAATGAATGAGAATAACTTTAACAAGCTTTTAACCTTGTTGATAGTCGAGTGAAAATCACTTTACATAAAATTTAAATTCACCACTACTCATGTTTACAACATTCAGTTTACAGATGCTTGTTCAATCATAAGTCAGTGCGTATTGGAGTCCTCGATCGATCGGTTAAGAGCAAAGTCTAGGGAAGTGAAGCGATCCAAAACAAAACAAAACTGGGAATCCAACGCTTCAGAATTTATAAAGGAAGAGGCGAAGAGCCAGAGACATTGGTTTTTATATCTGAGGTGGTATAATATAGTGTGACCGCTGCGTGACTGAACAAGGAGGGAGGCAAAAACTCGCCGTGACAATCGTAGCCTCGTGTTTTTAACGTTCCATTAAGAAAGGATTGCTCTCTCTTTGTGGCTTGGCTTTACAGATCTCAAACCTTAACCGCGCACGTTTTATAGGGTTCCGTGTCAATAACGTGAAAATGGATCCCTTACGGCGGTTTAATGTATTTCTGCCTGACACGCCCGATTATCTATAAACGACCTAATATGCTTTCGTAGTGGTTGAGTTAGGTTTCTGAGTCTAGGTGTCGGTCTGCGCCTAATCAAGTGCAATAAATATAAGGCGAAACCGGTACTGGCGAAATTAAAGGGGTTTTTAAGAAATAAATCCTCGGTAGAATCTTCTAGACTCGGTAGAGTTGTATCCTAACATTTTGTTGGGTTACACACAATATACATAAATGTATTACCTACCTTACGATATTAACAACCCATTCACTGTAAGTCTTTTGAATCCAATATCATAAACTTTCTTATTTGACTGGGACTTCAGCTTCTCTTCTATATATATTCGCGACAATAAGTTCAGTATACCGTTATGTACGTGAATAAGCTCCACTATAACTATATTAGTGTTCGGAACTAATAAAAACAAGTGTCATAAATCTCATAATAGTAGGTAATATTCACTTTACAGTTATCGCTATTGTGTTTCGTGTAATTGGCGCCGTCTGACAAAGGAATTAAGTGCGGTACTGAAAACTGGCTATATGTTTGTTTTCATTACAGTATATTGCTTCCATGGCATAATAAATTATCCATCCATCGCCTGTCTTACTTATCTTTGCCCTCAGTCACTTTTACGACTTGCGTCCAATGATAGGCGATAACACTAGTTCTGTTTTTATTTTACTTCCACAGTGTTGGGGAAGGAATACCGACACAGTGAATCCTTATAGAACAGGTCAATATCCTTCTATGTGATCAAACTGTTACTTGGATCACCAATCAGCTTTCCAGGCGTGGTGATTATATGACAATGATGCCCAAAGCATCATCAGAGCTTTTAATACGAACTACAGGTTTAGCAATATCCGGCCACAGGTTAAAAAAAATCAACTGCTAAAATATTCAACAAAAATCCCACGTTAAAAATGAAATTTCATTGCAATTTATGTTGAAAATAATGTCACAATCGAACCGTTATATTTGGAACGCAAATAACGGCCCGTAGTTTTGTTAATATTTACGTTTCCACACCATAGTGGTTAATCAGAATGGCATAAAACTTTCATTAATGGTCCTCTGATGGACGCAGGATGTCAATAATGAGTACTTATGTCGATAATGTTGCTGTAGATTGCGTCGGAAGCGAACGATATTAATGATAGTTGTAAATAAAAAGACGTCGGTCTGAACCGGATTCTATTTAATTGTAGTGTTTCATTGACCTCTTTCATTAATACTTAGAAATAAAATTGAATTGATCAGAGACTAAAATTGACTTAAAACTGTTAGACTTAGAAAGGTTAGAAAACAGGAAAAAGGTTATATTTTTCCGATCTTATAAGAATTTAGCATTAGAAATTTCTGGTTGCAATAATTGTGTGTTCAGTAGCAAACAGCTTTAGCATGAAAACAAAAAATGCTAATTCGTTCGTCGACAGTTTTGTAATTTCGATACGTGTGCGTTTACACATAGAAATTGCATTTCATTTGTTTGCGGTAGCACGGGAACTCATCTGCCAAAGAATTATATAAAATTGGCTAAGTGTGAACATCATTTCGTGTAGGAAAACGGATGTAGTTAGTAATAATAAACGAGCTAAATAATGAGCAAGGAGGGAGTATTTAAAACGTACAAGGGCGATTATACATGCAAACGACCTTTTGCACGCTATCGAGAAGCCCGAAAAGGTTCAATATTGACTTATAATAAGTTGGAGCCCTGCTATTTGTGTATCTGCAATCAGTTTTTGGAAACCGTCAAACGTAGTTCACGAAAGCCTTTTTTAATTTGCCGATTGAATAGACCAGTACATTGATTTGTAAAGTTTGCAAAGTTTTATCAGCTCCAGTTTTAAATAGATTGGCTAATCCAAATAGGACAAAACCAATAATTTTCAACATAAATGTTCTGTTTGATCATCCACCTAGACGTCTAGCGCTATCGCCTCCAGCTAGTTGTTAAGCTATCCATACAAATCAGAACTAACTTTTGCATTTCTACTTCAACGGTTTATGCATCGGTTTGGATCACGAATTATATTTATCAAATCAATATATGGATTTGGAATTGGATATCAGTTTATCTTCCAATCCGTACTTACTTTTTATGTCTCCCAGGAATTTGTGTTTTCAAATTGAAATGTCATGAAATTCTTAAATGACATTTTGATTTCATCGTTTTCTTTATGTATTATGCTCTTCTTTTGTCTCTTTTCCCAGGTGTTTAGTGGTTTCGTGTTGCTGTTTCAGTATTAAATTCCAGTGTATTAGTGTTCGGACTCAAATAAAATAGACATGAAACCTTATGCAAAGGAAACGGTTTCAAAGCAACACCGACTTTATATGAAATAATACTGGAATAAGGAGATACCTGTACCCTTACATAATACCTAATGGAAATCGGAAACACCCCTGGAGTAGATACTATAGTCAATGGTGACCTTCTGAGATAATTAACTCGACGTCAATTAAGGTAACGCATGAGACCGATATAATCAACAGCGTATAATAATATGACGATTCTTATTATCAAGCCCAAGCCTTCAACGTAAGAATATAATTAGTGATGGTCGGATTAATCTGTCTAAAATCTTTTAACTCATTGGGAACTCCCACTCACCACTTTTCCCGCGCCAACTCGAAATAAACAAAAGAATGGTGACTAAAAGGTTTTTTTGTTATTTCCTTTTGTACTGTTAATGAAGATCGCGTAAGATTCATCTTGTCCTCTTTAATAAAATATATTAATAATTTGTATATGCGTGCTTCTATACCAAAAAAAGCTGTAAAAATAAAACATTTTATCTAGTTTATTTCTGCAAGCCCAGAGATGCAAATGTATGCAAAACTATAAAATTTTCTATTTCTGCGAACACGGCCGAGCATGGTACATAAAAAGATAAAAAGCCTTTTATCTAAACCAAGCTTTGGATCAGTTAAGATAGCACAGTCCAAGACACAGTGCTAATTGATGTTAAGGCGTCGGCCAAACTGACCACGGGCCAACGGGATAAGGAAATCCCGGTATTAGCCTTAAGGTGGTTAAGCTTAGCCCCGGACTTAGCGGTAAACACAACACAACCAAAAGGTCGGTCGGATATATGTGTGTAGTTAGTACACTTACAGTCTAACACTTTATTTGTGAAAGAAGCTAATATTTTTTCTGCTGTATTTTTTTGTCAGCTTTCTGGTTGAGGTCGGTTTAAAAGGCAATGGGTTTTACTACAACGAACAATATGAAAAGAGTTGAAGTGGGAGGGTAGCTACCAGTGGCAAAGCTTCCATAGAACCCGATTCCTACCGGGTTCCCTTTGAAAAATGGCACGGTCAGTATTCTATAGCCAATAATATTCTATATAGTAAAGATATGTACTCCGGCTTACCTCTTACAAAAATTGACCCTTCGCTACTGGTAGCTACTAAATGGAAGTTAAAGGAGACCGACATAAAAATAACCAAATATAACCAACACTGTACAGTAATATTATAATAGGGAGGTCCCATAACTGCTCCACATAATTATATTGGGGATACTCAGCGAGGGATACTGGGTATTGTCTTTTTGGGTCATAGGACGCGTGGGGAGTCTTATTGAGCGGGAAACATTTTATAATTATCGAGGCCCTTAATAAGTTGTCAGTAAACACAAACAACTTGGGTACTCAAGTTGTGTTCAACCTACTATTTTGGGAGTCCGGGATAATAAAATTATTTTAGAGCATATTACGTGAACCACTAGTTTCTCGTTTAAATAAAAATAATAACCTAATTAAACGTTTCGACCTCCTGAGCAATAAGCTGAGGAAATCTACTTTAATTTCGTTTTCCTTTCGCCTAGTTACTGAGTAAGAAAATGTTAGAATAAATGCTTACCTTTTCCGTAAGATTATGTAAGTGCTAGGGTAACAAATGGAACAATTGAAATACATATGCCCGATTTCTCTAACACTGAGCGACACCAATTTTAATGCCAATCTGTACGCTCGCCTCTGCACCAACAGTTGAAATTCAAACAGTGCCATAACATTTAGGATTTTATTTAGGTATTGGTTAGTGTTAGTGAATATGAGCAACAGACTCATGAAATAATATGTACGAGTACATAGGTACATACATACGTATGATGATAAACATAGATCTTCTATGCGACTGTGGACAGACGACGCTCAGTTAGCTAAGTTATGCGAAATTGGGCAAGCTTCGCAAATAACCAAATCGATGGAACATCACCCACCGCTCCTTTGGTGCAGTCAACTCTGCACATCATAAACCAAGAGGATCCTGAGCTAATAATTTGATCTTTGCTAACGATGCCCACAGGCTATGTGCAAAGTCAAATCTGCCCGAACTGTGCTAACTCTGAACCCCCCCTAGCGGAATACATACACACGAAGCTTCGTATAACTATTCAGGTATCCATGTGCTCCTTGGGGCAACGTCCCGTGAGGTGTACTCAAGAGAGTATTTCTACACAAATAAATAAATTTGAAGTCTCTGTTTGTAATATCAAAATAACAGCTTTATACTGAATGCATATGAAAAGGTTCCATGCAAGAAAATTAAAACCTTTGAAATTGATAACAAAATTCGGTTTATAATAATTTCACGCGGACGAAGGTCGCGGGCAACAGCAAGTAAATAAATAAAAGAAAAGTTAACAAATATCAAACTAAAGGATGACTATGTGTTTTGAAAGCTTCTCTAAAATTAGACTCTGCAGAAACTGGCTGGCATTAAGGAAATGCAAGTGACATTTAAATAATATAAAATTTAATTAAATCTATTTTTAGAACTACATATCAATTGTGGCAGCAGGCTATATTATGATGGCTACGAAACTCCATAACTACACCAAAATGTTTGTTTTTGTTCGTTAAAAGACTCATCAAACACATTTATGTCGATTTTATCATTCCATGAAATCAGAGTGTTCTGTCGTACAAAAACTCCAACCATAATAATTTTACATTATAGATGTAAAAACGCCCAGTCTGGTGGTTAATCGCTGTTGTTGAACAAGCTCATGCAATATTATCTATCGAAGTGACCACATATCGTTGATTTCGGTGCAAACCAAAACACATACCAAACTAATTTATGAGTGTGCAAGAACATTCATCGGTGTGAAGCGGTCGGCGGCGGCACTCCGCCGATTTACCAAATTGCTTTGGGAGCCGATTGGTACCCGATGGAATTAACCATTAATTCAATTATCAATCACATGCCCAACAACAGTTCCACGTTTGCATTAATGTCGGTATGAGATACATTTGTATCGTCCATGTCCGACTCATCACGCGTCAAGCCACAAGCGTGGGCCTCTGAAAATTACTCTTTACATTCTCCTTTGAGACCCACTGTACATTTCAGCGGGTTTATCTACGAAACCATAAGCCAGATTAATGTAGCTCACTAGTTCTTCAATAGATTCAAGCCTCATTTAGCCAGCTTGCATTCTTCAAAGAAAAGGACTTAAAGGTAAACTTTTGTATTTTTACAAGCTTCTTTCTTCTTTCTTTTCTTTGTTTAAACACGTTGCCCCAAACTAGGAATTTCTCCTGTATCGTGGGTGCGTTCACAAACATTTAAAACAATTTCAATTCAATTACAATTTCAATTTTGTTCTGATAAAGTTTGTCGCAGGTTACTCAGCTCTCGGGGAAATCTTGTACGTCACTTACTCGGGACTATCGTGGGTGACCCCTTTAGCAAATGCAATACTTACCACCACAAACCGTATTTACCTAGCGAGAATTAAAAAAGAAAACATATTGTGTTAACCCTTGTATTACTTTCTTTTTTCATTCGTGGTTGTTAGAATTATAGAAGCCGTAGAACCATAAAGAGTTTACGTCATACTGAAATCTGGTTTTAGCTTTTATAGCGTGGCCTTGGGGCATGGCCGACATTGTTAATTGAATATGTTTTTCGAAGAAGAGTTGCTTATCGGTACCTACTCGACGATTGAATGGCGGTGTTTTTCATTAATCATGTTGATTAACTTGTAGTGCTTTATGTTATTTTTCTAGTTCGCGCTGGACTTCGATGTCGTTTTCTCGTATGTCATTAGGATACAAATTATGTATCTATATACTTTATTATTGTCGGGATGTGAAAGAGCAAGTGTCGTATCAGTTAGTATTTGTACTTTTATGATAGGTCGTCCACCAAATAAAAGGTTAATATTTATAATGGAATTGGATAACTTTTCAGTTCTACTGTTTGAAAGGTCATGTAACATGACTCATGTAACACAATAAAATATAGAGCAATTAATCACGCACTAACAACAACTGATGTTTACTCAAACCTGCAGAAGTGATTTTTCATCAAAAGTGGAATGGAATTGCCACTTTTAATTATGCCAGCACGTGTCAATAACGAAAAATAACGTCTATTTTTATTGGCATTGGCAACATCATGCGCCGGTGACTACACTGCCGCCGCCGCCGCCGGCCAGTTCGTCTGAATATAGTTTCTTTGTGATATTTTGCTTTACAATGTTCACACCAATATTAATCGATCACGATTTAATCAAAATTGAATGACATGGTGCACCGTCGATAACGTTGTCGCAGCTGATAAAAGAAATCAGAAAAATTGTGCTATAAGTTAACTAACTAGCGGTTGTCTACTGAATTGTGAAAAAAAATATAACTGTGGCAAAAGAATACTTCATGCTGTTATTGGTCGGAAATACTTACAGTGCAATTTTAAATTCGCTAGCATAATTCAGCAGCCGATAAACGTGTTTTATTTCAGAATAACATTTTAACAACTAGACGGTTAATCGGTTGACATTGATGTTTGTACATGTAGGTCCAACCATGTAGTGTATTGGTACTTACTCTTTCAGCTCTAAGTCTAATCGGACCGTTGCAAAGTATCTCTCTGTATTTCAGCAAGATCCATAGATGATAACAACTACAACTCTATTTTTTTAATATTTCTTGGTTGTTAAAGTTAAATCATCATCATCATCTTCCTACCCTTGTCCCATTCTATTTGGGGTCGGCGCAACGCGTTTTCTTCTTCCATTCTCCCCCGTCAGACGTCACGGCATCATTTACTCCTATATCTCTTTCATAAATGTTATTAGTTTATAGAAGTTCATTTTGGTCAGTGATGGAAAGTTGACATTTGTGAGGCACGTGCGATAATGTTTACGTTTTAACTCAGCTAGGATTAAACAAAAATAACAGATAAACGTCCCTATCGAAATGACAAAGATAAACAATACCATTATTGTAGGCCTAAATTGCCAGTTTGTCAAAATATTTACAAAATAAATAATCGCAGCTAAGGCCATCACAGTCTGTGGCAACGATTTAATTTGAATTTCAGAAAAAACTAACCGTTGTACTGGGTTACTTTCATCCTATTTAATAAATCATAAGAAATAATTTACCCACTTATTCCTTTAGAAATATTCAAAGAAAAAATAAAAACAACACAAACATAACTTCATATAAGGAGTATTTGAAGTTATGTTCACAAAATCTAATAACATTGTCTCCAAAACCGAGCCTAAATTCAAACAAACTAGATAGCCGAACGTAAAAACCACTAAGACAGCGAAAGCTAACAAACGATAAAATAACAAACGTTACACGACAAAATATGATAGCAATGAATATACAAAGAGCGAGTCTCGAAAGCAGTACACAATTGAAATATTCAGGCGAACAATCAAGATCGCTCTGCCTGAGTTCCCATTGTTGCCAGGGCCGAAACATCATTATTGTCAGCGAAAGTCTCCGCTTTTACGAGAAGAAAGCGCAAAGCCATTGATGGTAGGTAAATAAGGTTGTCGTTCTACAAAATTTTGCTTATTTCAATACCATTGTTTCTCTTATCAAAGTTTTGGAGTTACCTATCTTATAGTATTCGAGATGTTAATAGACAAGAAAGTTTGGATACTTGTCGACTCGCAATTAATTGTTGCGGATTTGTGGTTTCTAGTCTGTGCTTCTGAATCAACGTATCTTTGACTTCAGGAGAGAAGTGAATCCTTGATTTACGGGCAGCAGCATTTTGTGTTGAGTAACGAGCATGTCTACGTTTTATTTCTAAGGTTGTAACCATTTTAGATGTTTGTGTAGAATACCCGTGGGAAGAGTGTCTAAATTCTTTAGCTAGTCACAAGACTCTAGACTCTTGCCTGAGCAAGCGCTACCTAAAATATAACTTTTAGTTTTAAACTTTTAAGTCTGGTTCTAGAAACAATTTATTAGAATGTTGTTCCAACACTTTTTAAATTAAACACCTTTTTTTACATTCCCAAGTAGGTATCTGCTAAATTCATGAACACTAGAGCATCTAATAAAAAATACTTTGAAACTCTTATATACAATGGAATAATAGTTACCGGTGAGAAAATCCGATCATTGTTAGACAGGGTGTGAACTTGTATGAATATTAAAACAAAACATGAATTAATAACTACTGCAGTGAGTAAAGAAATTAAAAAAATATAATTTTGAGAAACTGTTAACAATGAAAAAAAAAAAAACAAATTGTTTCTCTTCCTATGTGTTCTAATTCAAGATAAATAGGCTTGAAACCATGTTCGAGTTTGTCTTGTACCTACAAACATTTACATGTTGAAACGTGTCTAGACAAGCTTTACATCGAAATCTCAGGACGATAACACTACAAATATAGTAGCCACGTTCTTGAGTTACGTGTTCAAACCTGTCCAAAAAGAAACCTTATGAATACCTCTGACCACTTCCCCCTACAAAGTGGCAAACCCTCATGATGCAATTTGGCTACACCTAGAGACCTACAGTAATATCCCACAAAAGGCCAAACCTATGAAATCATTCACCCTAACACTACCCCTATTTGTTTTTTATTCGGTAGACTAATGTGTTCCTATTGCTAATCACTTTAGAGTTGGTTTTTATAATCAAACCTAATGTACATACTATCTTCTCGACCTGGACATGTTTTAAACAAACATAAACTACACTACTGCTACTAAGCTGTACATTTTTTTTATACAAACGGTGAAATCCACAATGGGTGATGGCTTTCGCCTTTTTATATTTAGCACTTCTGAATATTTATGAAGAATAAGTAATTCTGAAGTTTTATATTTAAAGCAAAAATGCCAGACTTTCAAATCGAAAGCGATGAACACATAATTTTATTTAGCCTTGTAACCTAGAACGACTTTTTAGTTTTTTTATTGTTGTCGGTCAAAGTTAAAAAGTCTAGGGTAGATTGTCTTAAAGATGAGCATACATAATAACGATAATTTTTCGGAAAATAAGTGAAACAATTGATGACTACGAAACTAAAGATCTTCATAATCATTGACAATAAAATATCATGATTAGTTTCTTGTTTCGCTCACTAATTGCCAATCATACATCACACCTTAGTGAGGTCCGTAAGTTGGAAATATGTTTATCATATACCTGTCAGGCATTATGTAATGTATAGACAGTTATAAATGATTAGATACGTTATGTCATAGCATTATGTTCACGAGATGATGAAATAGATAATTTTATTAAATAGTATCTAGTAATTAATCCATATTAGCCCCAATATTTCGCCTGTGCCAAAAATCATAACTACTACCAAAACAGTAGCACAAAAGTATTAAAACACGCCATTAAAATCACAGATGATATTTCTGATAAAACGACACGATTCGCCCTATTTATGTAAAGGAGATTGGTTAGGTGGGTATCTCATCAAATTCAAACGTTTCAAAATCTAGTTATATACAAATTAAAGGTCTTATAGCTGTAGTTATTTTTCAAGCTAAAATGTTTTTTTAGTTGTTGGGAGTAATTAGAAAACCATGATTTTAGGGTGCAAAAACAAAACGCATAATTGCAAAACAAAACGCATAAAATAGAACCAATTAAATGTATGACGTCGTCAGTGTTGCCATATAATAAACCCAAATCGATGATCACTTTAGTGAAGAAGAAAAAAATCGTTTCAAAAAAATTGATTTAAATAGACGAATAGACGGCCAAAGCAATTCCACAAGTATTATGTATGTTTTGGAAAGTATCTTTCGTCCAAATATTGTTCATTAAATAAAAATTAAGTAGATTGATTTGATTCGGGAATATATTCTCACTTAAACAACATAATTATAATTGAAATAGCATTGCTTTCACTAAATTAATTTCGTATTGATTCGATGATTTTAATCGATTCGAATCGATTTTTAATCAATATTTGGCAACACAGCTGTCACTTATGTCAAATACAAAAAAATATATTTACGTCAGGATTTTTTTTTGTGTTTTACGTTTAAACCCTGCATAATTCGTTATTTGTGATATGTGTAATGTTTTCTGCATCTATAAATGAAGTGTGAACTCTTATTTTGAGCCACCACGTTGCTATAACATTAAAAAAAGACAACTATAATATTGGCCACAGTTTTTATGACTACTATTTTCTGAACAAACATTGTTTTTAGATCAACACTTCTGATTATGTATGCAATTCTTGCTAGGCGATAGGAATGCATCAGCTGCAACATACCTGTATTGTTTGTGGTACTTCAGTGATTGAGACTGAGAGTCATATCAATCATGCATCACAGGAGGAAACTCAGATAGTTGCAATAATTGACCAGAGGATACAGCCACGTCAGGTATGTATGACATATTTTTGCTTTCTATGTTTTTTTCTCTATTATTTTCTGGAAGAATGACACACTCAAAGAAAAAGAGACATTAAGATAGAGAGGATGCTAATTGCTGGTGTTGAATAACTTCACCTAGATGGACCTGTCTATTTTTTATTATTGTTATTAATGGTGATAGTTGGAAAAGAGTCTATACTTACTGGGGCGGGCCATAATTAGAAGTATATTAGCAGGGTTATAGTGGAATCCGATTTCAAGGCAATAAAAAGTTCATATGCGTCAAAATAAAGTATTGATTTTTTTTAACAGGTTACATTAAATTAACCAATTTGCGTAACTTGTTGGGAACAACCACAACAAGAACTTCTGTGAAGACACGAAAACCAACTTCGAGCTCAGACAATCACTCTGCCCAACTTAAGAAGAGTACCAGAAGCACCCAGGCACTGCTTATTTAGTGGATGTCGCAACTCTGAACGTTTTCATGTCCCTGACAACATATGTCGACGCGTGGTGATTGAAAATAACTTTTTAATATTGTTATCTAGAATAAAAAGTTATTATAAATACTATGGTTTTATTTTTTTACCTATTCTATTTTAAATTATTCATTATCTTTTATCCTATTGACAACCATCTTGTAGATGGACCATGGACCATCTAGGATGCGGATTCGAACCCCGCAAACGGTACGTTATTACTATTGTAAGTGACGTCATAGCAATTGGATGGCCTAAAATAATTCAAAATCTTCTTATCTCTTATTGCCGTTTTCTTATCTCAACTTAGAACACCCTACTTTAAAATCTTACAAGTACTTAACACAAAAATCCTTCTATAGTCAATAAAGTACAATCTATCCACTTTATCTGATTGAAATGTATAATCTAAAGCGCAGGCCGCACCGCCAGCTGGCGGGCGGGCGAGCGACGCGAACGACGCCCTTTTCATACTTTGTTCGTATATTTCGATAGTTCGCGGTGTGAACCAAGGTATGAAAAGAGGTGAAACGACGCGTCGTTCGCGTCGCTCGTCCGCCCGCCAGCTGGCGGTGTGGCCTGCGCTTTAAAGGGTCTGCCTTGGTTTACAGTAAGTAGGTAGGTACTTCTAAGTATTATTTTTGGTGGTCCATTTTGAGGTTATGTATAAATCAATTTAATATCCCCAACTCTAATGTATATCTTACCATTACATATTTTGTTATACTCTATTGTAGCATTCAAATCCATATAATCATTCTATGAAACGGTAAGCCCGTATGTGATACTGAAAATACATGGGTTCATGCCAATCTCCTTTCAAATTCGTTGTAATTCAATACTTTGCCTTAAAAATCTTGTTTCAAAATTCTCACCTCCATTGAACCCGTTTAGAGTTTGCTTCTAATAAAAAACTGAATCGAACGGAAATGAAATAACGTTAACCGGTTTTTCTCCGGCGGGTTGGAAGGTGCGCTTCAAACTTTTTTCTCTTTTTTGTCGCCATGACACTGGCTCTCCATAGAAAAATCCTCCATTTTAAGTCGACTTTATTCTTATGTTGACTTCTAATGGCACGTACCTATATTAAATCTAGTTTCATTCTCAATTGTTTATTCAGACTGTGATACACCTTTCGATGCTATGAATGAACAAGCTAGCTCCAACCGGTTTGTCCGGACACGATGGCTACAAAAGTAAAATAACCTTGTCTGGAAGGAAATTGGCCATCTGTTTGCAAATGTTTAACTAAAATAAATTACAATGTCTGAGGCAGGTTTGTAATAATTAAGTACACAATTACATGTAGGTACACCTCCCTACATTTGATACCAAAAAAGCAGGTGTACGACCTAAAATATTCATGTATGTAGGGTAACCTAATGATATTTAAATATATTTAAAGTTGCTTACAACATAATATCCCGACAAGTAAAGAAGTTTGGTCAATTACATTTCCATTAGCATGGTCATGGTAACTCTCTAGCGGGCCTTCGACGAACATGCTGCCCACGCCATCCTGTCTCAGTACGTGGAGGTACTTTATGCATGAGACTAAGATAAATCATCAAGTATAAGAATGTCTTTGATATTTACGACAAATATTAATATTATTACAACCGCCACTTCATGTCATTGCCCCACTGGGAACTTTTACAGACAGCAATGACATTCAATCTTTGACTCATTCAGGATGTAGATAGTGCGAAGCGATCAGGTGGAACTAGGTGAAACTAAGTCAAACAAAGTGTACATTTTACAATCGCCTGATTTATTTTTTCCATTTTACTGCTAAAACTCTTATTCCTTTTCAACATAAAGTTTACACATTCATTATCGTACATTGATTAACATTCATCGTGAATTACAATAATAGTAATATCTTTCATTTATATTACTTTCAGGGGGAGTTCAATATCTTTGGATAGTTCGTGTATGTCTTACACTGTATAGTTATTATTAATATTCATGTAACATCTTATTTGAGTTTCAACAATCAAGATATATTAATATTCAGTATTTTAATTATTTGGCGATCATAGACGATACCATTCCATATCACGTAATAATTTACACTTACATTCTTCAACTAATCAGTCGCGGACCCGTCGCACTTGGATCCAATGTAACTTTCCATTAATTATCTAAATAAATTATATGATACAAAAAATATTACACTAACAACCTGTTTAAGTATAAATTACACATACCTTACGTATAAGATGATTTCTAGCTTAGGATACAAATTTACAATTTCTGACATGTCATCTAGATATGCAAACAATGCGTTCTTCTATCAGATTATACATCAGTAGCACAGCCATCCTGAAAGTGATCGTCAGCCGAGGGCCTGGTGATGGTGAGTACGCGCTTGAGCGCGGCCACGGGTGGCAGCACCGGGGGCGCGCGCTGCCACACGCGCAGCGTGCGCGCGCCGGACACGGGCAGCCCATAGTCGGGCGGGTAAGGTGCGTCAGCCGCAGGCGCCGGGCTGGGCGCGCTGCCTGCGCTCACCGCGTGCGACCGCGGGAACGTGCGGCTCATGTAGCCCAGCTCCTCCTGCGACCCGTCCACGCTGCAGTTCTCTATTATAGGCGTTCTATCATTATAGTACGTTGGAATTGCCGTGCTGACCGCACGAGCCAAATTACTGGCCTGGCTCATTTTCATTTGATCCCAAAGGCCGGATGGGTATAACGATTCTGAGGTCTCACGGGCGTACTCGCCACTTCCTGGTCTTGCAGCGCTTTCCGGCCTCGTATCATTTATAAGATCGGGATCGATAGTGCCAGAAACTGTGGGAGACACTACTACAGGTCCGCCAGCAGTCACAACACTTCCTCTTCCCTCATAGTGATTCGTGGTGTAAGGTATATCATTCGCTCTCGGAGGTTTTAGAACAGGATTACATTTCGGGTCATTGTAATTTGGTGAATCTTGTCTGTTTGCCAGAACAGCGACGTGAGGTCGATCTGTCGACGTTGGGTGTACTTCATTTCCAGAAACAACCCTATCAATGGTATTCGGTGTTTTACTCTCACAAGCCGGTGTTGGACGAAACCGAACGAAAGTAATCAGCAGAGCTAAGGATATGACGACTACGATTAGGAATAACGCCGCTCCTAGGCTCGCTATTTGTGCGCTTCCCAAAGATGCCATCCCCACTGGCAGTTGTGTCACATGTACTGTAAAGTTGACCTCGGCATTCCCGCCTTTATTTTCAGCCACACAGTAAAACTCGCTAGAATCTGATTCCTGTGTATTCGTCAATATTAAAGAAGACTTCTTTTTAGAATCTCCTTCTTCAAATATATAAATTTTCTGATGCGAATTGAAGTGGCTTCCATTTTGAAGCAATCTCCCATTCCAGTACCAATTGATAGTGGCACTGGGTACGGCTTCCGTCCGACATGTAATAGTAGCATTGGAACCTACTGATGCCTCGACATGCCGGCTCGCTGGTAATATCTCCGGTTTACATGCAAACTCTTCAATAGGTAACTCTGAAAATGGTCGGTTAGCGAGACGTGTCGGCGCATAACAGCTGGGAGTTGATAGCAATTTATGTTTCGCTAACCATAATTTGAGATCTCTTAGCCGGCAATCACAAGTCCACGGATTGTCCGATAAGTCTATCGCTCGCAGTTTCTCTATCTTCTCTAATGAGCTCAGTGGTATGTCCCGTAACTTGTTTTTGTTTAATTTTAAAGATTCCAGCGAGCGCAACGTTCTAAACGCGTCCGGAGCTATTTCTCTAATCTCGCACTTGGATAGATCAAGTTTAACGACGCTGCCAAGATTGTTCAAAGCATCAGAATGAACTTTTAATACTGGGTTGTGATACAACGTAAGATCCCTTAGGAAGGGCGCATCCTTGAAGCTATCTGAAGGGATCTCTGTGAGTAAATTTAAAGACAGATCTAATTCAACTAAGTTAGTTAAGCCTTTAAAAGCTCTATCATGTATTTGGCCAATATTGCAATTGCGTAAATAAACCCTCTGTAAGTTGAGCAGCCCTGTTTTGGCGAAGGCTTCCTGAGGAAGTATTTGAAGATTATTCCCAGAAAGGTCCAATACTTGAGTAGCAGGATCAACTGGCTCGGGCACTGTGATAAGAGATTTGTCCACACACTCCACAGTCTGCTTGCCTCCTTTCCACTTACACGCACACACAGCAGGACACGAGCCAGGGGGTGCGATACCGGCTAAAATTGTTTCCCACACCATCACGCTCATTGTCACTATAAACCACCTCATTTTGTTTCCAAATCCAATTTATTTTAAGTCACTGTAACATTTCTTTCACTTAAATCCACACGTTTAACTTGTGTCAGAATAAACATAAAGTTTACAAAAATTCAATAATATCTAATGATAAGTCGCGTTTGATCGTCGGTATCGTATCACATCACTACTCGAGAAAGTTGGCAAACGGTACATGACGGCACGGCGTGCTCGCGCGACGACTTGGACTCAACTGAGAGGGAGGGATCGTCTGCTCGTCTCGGTAACAGAGCTCGACGCATGCGTGCTGACGGCGCCCCGCGCCCCGCTCTGCGGCTCTCCTCGACCACCGAGTTGAGTAGCCCTACTCGACGCGAACTGTTGAAAGAATTCCAAAAGTGTAATTTTCTACCTGGCTGTGACCGCGGCCGATCATCCCACTCGCTAGCTCGTCACGTTCATTCATAAATACCTGAGTCACTAGCGGCGGCGGCGGCGGGGCGCTAGTTTCAATGGCGATGCCGGTCGGAGATGCAACAAACAATACTGGGTCCGCTCAACTGCGGCACGCAAACCGCTCCGATTGTTATACAATACGCATCCTTTTGTTGAGAGCACGTCGGGCATCGCATCAGGTAGAGGACTAATTATAAATAGCGATTCGAAGGGATGGCAGGTATACAGCAACAATAACACAGGATGTGTCGCACAATGGATGCGACGGATTCATTCATCTCTTCGTTGAACGAGCTTAAGTCGCAACAACTGACTGGTTTTAAGGCGATTTGGCGATGAAAAAGCTTTTTGTTGCCCCACTGGATGCACCAATGTCATATAACTAGGTAACCGTAAAAACTTTGGAAGTAAATGCTAGATCATTCGGGACATGCGTTACATACACAACAAAATTTTTCATGTTTTGCTTCTTAGTAAGCACAATACGTTTGGGATAGTTAGTATCGAAAATTCGCATTAATTCTGGCAATACATCCGCAGTACAGAAGCTATGAACTTACGTTACACGTCATTCATTAAATAGCCACCCTTATTTGGCCAATCCCCCCACCCCGAAAACCGAGCAATCGTTATTGATAGAAAGTTAAAACCTCACGACGAAACGAACGAAGTTTTTTTTCTTCCATTTATTAGTACTGGGGACTTCCATCAATAAGAAGCAGATTAAAGCTTCCAAGTAAAAAAAACCCTTCAGAAGAATGCCAAACTATATTTACTAGTTATACACATAGCACAATTATGACTTACGATTACAAAGGATGACCGCCCGTCTTCTAACTTTAGAAATTGCATTATCCATCCATAGTCAGTAATTATTATTCCAAACCAAAACAAAAAAAGAAAATAATTATCATCTAAGAATAAAGCGAGCCGCAAGCAATAATTTAGGCATGGCTTACTAGCAGGATCCTATAAGTGGGGTGTAAAGCTGCGATAAATTACAGCAACTGTTCAAGTGTACGTATGTTCGCGAGCTTCGACAAAGGTTCAAAGGAAGCTAATAAAACGAAATTAGTGATGTGGCACGCGGCTGGCACGCTCCGCCATATGCGCGGGCGCCGGGGACATCTTCTGCACAGTCAGCTGCGCCTCACCTGGCGAGCGCGTGGAGGCGCCCCGACACATGCCGCCCCTTACAAGGCTTCTCACAGCTTTTAATAAAATTAACAGCTCCACTCAAAAAGTAATGGTCCTACAATCTATTTACAGAATGTAATATACGCGAACCTTAATTTTGTTAACATCTGAAGCAAGTTCACTGATGTAAAGACAAGTATGTAGGTAAGTACAGAGAAATTTTCTTATAAGTATTTTGATCATCTATTTCAGTAGATGTTACTTTTCACGGAAACGTTAACTAGAACATACGCCCCATCCTTACTTATCCCAGACAAAATTTTGAGTTTGTTGGAACTTTATTACCATAAATAACGTTTATTTCAGCATAAACAATCTTTCTTTAATCTTATGTATCGCACCATAAAAACTAATGTCTATGAAAATATTACAAACATTTTAAAACCCTGCTAAACACAGTGCAAAAAACAGCTTGTACGCTCCTTACAAAGTAATGCTTATCGCTCTTTGTGCAGTTACTCGAACAACACTTGGTTTTGAGTCATACATTATAATGCATCCTTTTTCATCCACTTACATTCACTGGCCTTGTATGACGTAAATGTGGAGTGACAATAGAACTCATTGTGTGATATATAGGTATTTTATTAAAGACCCATTATTTCAAGCAAACACGTGGCTTTTCTCAACCTACGCTGAAGTAAAACAATAGACCGTCTACGCAAGAGCAGAAACCTGCAATTTAATTAGGTGTCTTCCATGGTTCCTACATACTGTTGGGCAACATTAGCTCCTCATTAAATTCAACAATAAACCTGCACACGATAACAGCCGCCATTCATCTCCGCTATAATATAAACATGTCCGAGTGCATGTCAAACAATCTCAACAGAAGAATGAATTGTGAAATCATAATAATGGTTCCGTTAACGTCTACACATAAACAAAAAATGTTTAATGATCATTGATCCCATACCTGGGGCATGTATATTTTATGAACCTTTTTCCTGAAAACTGCAGCTGTATCAAGCCGGTTCCAACAAAAACGTTCTCATTGAAGAAATAGAAGCACAGTTGAAACAATAATTCAACATTCAACAGTCGGGTGATCTCAAAACAGTTTGGAAAGTTATTATGATAACATCTGTATAACGAAAGTAAACGGAAGCTGAAAATAATGTAAACGGTAAATTCTGATATTAATCATTTTCCCTTTAGAGAAGATTCGGGTTAGCAATACAGTTAGCAGACATTGTGCAGGATTTGGACATTTTTTTAAAGATTATCTGTAAGTCTTGCCGTATCATTCGTCTAACATAATATTCACATATACTACAACATAGAATTGACAAAGTATTTTAGGTAGCTTTTGTAAATTCAATACGTTTTTGACTTTTCCGTCAATGTTATCGCTTTTTGAATGCCAATTTGTCGAGGTCCTCAAAAAACCTTAGTTTTCCCAAGGATTTAGTGTCTTAGTGCAGACAATTTCCAAAATGTTGACATAATTTTATAAAAGCTATTTAATAACAGATTTAACAACACCTGTAGCACCGAGGTAAAAAGGCGTAGTGAATACAAAGTGAGCATTTTATTTTATTTTTCTTGCGAACTCACTTGCCTTTATGATTCCGCGTCCTAAAATATCTCGATAAAAACTGAGGCGTTCTGAAATTCTAATACGTGTATCATTTTGATTTCATTATATTTTAAAATACTTAATTTCTGTGTAACGCAAAATGAAAAGGTAAAAATTAGCTACAATTTTGTTACAAAACTAATGGGCGCTCATGTTTGCTTATTCGAAAACTTTTCGATGAAAACCTGATCAACTGCATGCACAATCCATGTAAAAACAAAGAAACACAACAAAATTACTACAATTCATAATTAAAAGGAAGTGATTGCTATTTAATCCGAATCAGAATTACAATAAAATGCTCCGTAGGGGCTTTCATTCATGCAGATCCTTAAAGCTATATGTATAAACATTTGTTAAATAAAATACAGTCATAAGAAGATCAGAATTCTAAACTACGTAATTACTCAATACTGTTCATTAATATTAATTAGAATTAAAAGACTCGCTTTCATTCATTAGTATTCATGGCGGGTTGAAAACAAACTTCAAACAAAAAAACATTGTTTTTTCACTAAAGGATATAAATTAGTTGAGCCGCTAAAGGATTTAAAGAGATTACAGCGCGCTTACAGTTCATTATGTATGGCGTTCCTAACAATGTATGATGCTCTCCTATTCCCGCTAACTCCACCAATTAAGGCAAGTGGGCTTGTGCTACTCTACTACTGAGTTACTTCACTACTTCGATAGGGTCAGGTTTCTACTAAGGATTATATTTGGATAAACCGTTTTAACTATTGTTCTTTTCTTATTTTAGTACTTTAATTGATTAGTATTAGTACATTTTATTATAAACTAGATGTTACCCGCGACTTCTTCCGCATGGAATTTAATATAAAAAATGTTTAACTACTCAACTTGGTTTGTTAAATAAAAATAGTCTAAGTTACTCCTTATAACATCAGCTATCTGCCAATAAAAGTTCCGTCCAAATTGGTCCAGCCGTTTCGGAGATTAGTCAGAACAAACAGACATATAGACTGACAAAAAATTTAAAAAGTATGTTTTTTTTATAAGTGCCGTAAACATATATTTTCATATGCATTCAGTATAAACCTGTTATTTTGATATAACAAACACTTAAATTTTATTTATGTCTATAGATAAATTACACTAAATGCGAAAAGGTGTCGGAACTCAGCAGTCGTCTGATAAAAATGCAAATTAAAATTCAACAAAGCAGTCGAAAAAACGCGTTCATTAAAATCAGAACCCGTTTGACATTTGCTGGCTTTTAGCAGTCTACCTAAATACCTAATTGCATTTAAAATGTCGCTTGTATTCACATCTGTGCGTTTCTTTTTTCTGGAGCCCCTTAATGACCAAACCGTCGGCAATAATTAACAGTTAAACGAGCGTCCCAATTTAATGATTATGAGCTAGTTCCGGTGGTCAGCGACCGACAACACTTCACTGTGCGAAAACTCCACTTGTCTCATTTCGGAGCTCTTAAGTGAAGGATAAAATAATTAAACATTATAACGAGTGTTCAGCCTCACACGGTTTTAAATGCCAAGTGACATGAGTCAGTCTATTATACCATATATACCAAATTCTTAGCTTCTGTAGTTAGCTTTTAAATTATACAGTAGTACTTCCTCAGTCAGGACAATTACATTTTACATAAATGCCAGATATAATTCCTTTGGTAAACTGTTCGTGTTCGATTCCTTCATGGAATGACTAATTACTTTATCGAATATGTTTTTTTTTTTTTTTAATTTCTTAAATGTTAATAGGGGGTTTTATCGAATATGTGACAACAGAAGTTAGCAGCATTCATTTAAAATATTCAGTTTTTGTAAAAATGTTTTATCGCGAATAAGTTTTGAAATAATCTCGATCTTCTTCTTTATCGTGTGGTTAGTGCCTAACCTGGTGTCAGTTTTATGCCGCCCATGGGCCTCTGACTTGCCTTCACATGCCGTCTAGAAATATCTCTCAGGCATGCTGGTTTACCTACTTTCATAGCAAATAAATTCTAATTCTGATTCTGATTCTGATGTTTTCCTTCGCCAAAGCAAGTGATAATTATACAATACGCACATGTATCCGAAAATCAGAGGTGCGTGTCTTGGGTTCGAACTCGAGACCTATGACTTGTCAGTCCGACGGTCACACCACTAGACTATCACTGCTTACTCTGCAATAATCTCGATAGTGAGAGGGGACAAAGTAACTATCTAAATATTCCGCTATTGTCGAATGCAATTAGACCAAAAAGTGGAATGAAGTTTATAGTGATCGTTTCATGGACATTTTTAATTGAGTTTCTAGAGGTGTGGAGAAGAAAGTTATATGTTTATGAATAACTTGAAATTCTACCAATTTATAGTGTGGTGTGTGTGTAATAGTGTGATCTGTGTCCATCCACTAAACGCCAATTTGGTCTGTTTATTTGTTCATTGTTGTCGATGAAATGCGTAATAAAAAGGTGTAACAACGTAATATCCCGCCACCGCTCCAAACTTACTTCGTCCATGCCCGCTCGAGCGCCCCCGCACCCCGCTGCCGCGCGCCGCTCGCGTCGGCAGTCGGCCTACCTGGTTACGAGAGAGTGCCCACACTCAACTGCGCGGCGCCGTATACCTAAACTTGTATACGCGAGCCCTATACCGCGTTGAGTATATAAGATAGTCTGTATGTACATGTTGTGTGCCCCCTATTAAATACCATTGTTACCATCTCGTCGCTTCATTTACTGCCCGCAAACGCTACGGCCGTTAGAAATTGCGCCCAACTCGTGGCACGTGCTCCGACGACGCGAGCGCGAACTGAAACCACGCGACTGAGTTCTACCTACTGGATTGCCCTGCCGTTATTTATCGTCTTGGATCGCTGCCGAGCGTCATCGACGAGAAGATGCCGCCGAAAACACGCCGACACGCATCCAAGGATAACCACGATGTTTCCAGTAGTGACGAAGAAAACCACGCGGTAGTGAACCCCGCGAGCACGAGCACTGCGGTGACGCCTACACCGACAATGGGTGGTAACATGATCTCCATGTCCGAAGAACAACTCACGCGACTACTATCCAACGTGATGCGAAGCGTCATGACGCCGACGCCGAGCTCGTCAACCGGTGAATCAACAGGACCGACTCATCCCACTGCTACACACACTGGATCGCCTACGCTGACCCTGCATAGTAACTTCACCCGGTGCACGGCCCGCTACGACGGAGCCGCACGCGGCGCGGAAACCTTAGAAGCGTTCGTCGAGAGCGTGCTCATCTACAAAGAGTGCGCAAACGTGTCCGACGAACACGCTCTTCGAGGTTTGCCTATGTTGCTGACAGGAGAAGCCGCCGTGTGGTGGCAAGGCATCAAATCAACCGTGGAGACCTGGGACGACGCGATACGCCGACTTCGGTTCATGTACGGCGCCCCTCGCCCCGCCCACCGGATCTTTCGAGAAATCTTCGCACAAGAACAAAGTTATAGTGATAGTGTCGATTCGTATATATCGCGAGTGCGTGCTAATATGTCGCGAATACCATATAATGTACCGGAAATAATGCAACTAGATATTGTATACGGCCTTCTAAATCGTAGAATCCGCAAAAGAGTGTCACGCGATAGTGTAAGTAGTGTCGACTGTCTACTCGAGCGAGCAAGGTACGTAGAGGAGACGCTGGGCGAAGTAAGTCAATCTAAATCATTAATTCCACCCCGCGATAATAACTCGAGCCACCATCACGTAAATAACATTGAAAGTTCTACGAAATCTCGAAATGTAAACATTAACCCTCCGACTGCGAACGTTATTCAAAATAACCCTTCGCATGCCACACCCAACTCTAGTTCGAATAATTGTAGTGATGCGAATTCGAAACGTGTTAGACCACGCTGTGCTTTTTGTAAAAAGTTTGGTCATTCGGTAGATGGGTGTAGGAATAAATCGAAATCAAGTGATAACGCGCCATTGTCTTGTTACGGCTGCGGTCAACAAGGCGTAATACGCTCTAAGTGTCCGACGTGTAAAGGTACACCGTCCGCCGACAAGGTGAGTTTTCAAAGTGCCGTCACCCATGCATCCAACCTGTCGCACCCCACAGTAAAGATAGGAGTTGCGTCTTTATTAGGTGTCGCAGTGTTAGATACAGGTGCCACCGAGAGTCTTGCTAGCCCTGGATTATATAAAATCCTTCTCGACAGCGGTGCCACTTTCACGGAAACGCGCCGTAATCTCAGTCTCGCCGATGGAACGCAGCAGGTACGCGAATTGTTAGTATGTCACACAAACGTCACAATTCAGAGACGCGTAATCCCCACCAATTTCCTAGTGATACCAGAAGCTAATAATAGGACGCTTCTAGGACAGGACTTCATCGCTAGAGCAGGTATATTGTTGGACCTCCAACATAATTGTTGGTACTTTCGTGATTCCCCTGGGCAGAAGTTTACTTTTGTACAATCATACAGCCTCACAGCCACCAGTGGCGAAGAGCTGATGCAAGTCGATTCCACCAGTGGCGAAGAGCTGATGCAGATCGATTCCACCAGTGGCGAAGAGCTGACGCGAGTCGATTCCACCAGCCTGGCGCTGAGAGAGGATGCAGGAACGAAACTGTCACCGGCCCAGAGAACGCAGCCCAACCAGCTCATTTTAAGTAAAGCTGAGCGCTTCGCCACCGATGGACCCCCTACAACTTATGCCGCACATCGCATTCGGGTTGACGAGAAGCAGGAGCCGACCGCTTCACCACCCTATAGAATGTCGCAAGGTAAGAAACAGTTGTTAGACGGTGAGCTTGAGAAGCTGCTGCGCGCAGAGGTCATAGAGAACGTAAACGTGATTGCTGATGCACTAAGCCGCCCAGCCTGTTGCGAAGAAAACCCAGGTGGTTGCGAGGTATGCTTAGTGACACTAGATGTGCCACACAGAAAGCCTGATGACGTGCGCACTAACCAGCTCAAAGACTCTGAGCTGAAGAACATTATAGAGGATTTGGAGACCACCGACGATCCCTTTAGGGGGAGAGGCTGGTCAGAGAAAGGATACCTGATGTCGGATGGTGTGTTGTACAGGTGCGCGCCTGACTCTGAAGACGCTGATTCCGCCTGTCTCGTTGTACCTAAGCATGAGACTGTCCTGGCAGATTTCCATGACGCCCCTAGAGCAGGTCACTTCGGTGCGGAACGGACCCTGCAACGCATCAGAGCCCGATACTTCTGGCCAGGTATGAGATCCTTCATCAAAGACTATATCAAACGCTGCACTGCTTGCCAGCGAGATAAAATCGATAACCGGAAGCCTGCAAAAATAATACCTCGTAGGGATGGCCCGTACCGAATACGAGAAGTCGTAAGTACCACTACTTACCCGGTAGAGGGAACCGTCAAAGGTGAGCACATTGGACGTTACCATGTCTCTCATCTGACACCGTTCATCGGTGATGTTGAGGTTCCGATTAGGGAAAAGCGCAGACGTGGTCGACCCCGTAGATACGATTGCTAGCCCGAACGCGAGGGCGCTATGTTCGAACTAGAGGGGGAGTGTGTAACAACGTAATATCCCGCCACCGCTCCAAACTTACTTCGTCCATGCCCGCTCGAGCGCCCCCGCACCCCGCTGCCGCGCGCCGCTCGCGTCGGCAGTCGGCCTACCTGGTTACGAGAGAGTGCCCACACTCAACTGCGCGGCGCCGTATACCTAAACTTGTATACGCGAGCCCTATACCGCGTTGAGTATATAAGATAGTCTGTATGTACATGTTGTGTGCCCCCTATTAAATACCATTGTTACCATCTCGTCGCTTCATTTACTGCCCGCAAACGCTACGGCCGTTAGAAAGGTTAATTTTTTTTTTAATTTTCTGTTTTCTGCAGTTATTTCTAAAACACCGAGTTTTAAGACTAAGATTTCTTTTGCCTTTGGTTTCTGATACTTTACGGCATAAAATGTTCAAGAAGAAAAGTGACTAAAACGTCATTCGCAAATATCAGGAAATCGTCTCTCTAAAAACAGAGTCTTCCATAAACATTAACTGAAACTTCATCAATGAGTTTTTAATTTATATGAAGTTGTTTGTACAATTTACAGAGGTTAAAATTGTAGTGAACGAGTACATAATAAATTCCAATAGATACTTGAAATAATATTTGATTTTACTCACATGAGGAGGATTTTAACTTAATATTAAGTTATTGCTGGATTCCAAGCCCAGGCCACGTCATGACGGCAACTGCAAGTATTCAAAGTTTGACGATGTAGAATTGTATGACACTTCAGTAAGTTTAAAATCAATACGACATATTCGGAGAAATGGGCCAAAACGGAGCTGCAAGATTTGACGATGTAGTTTCATAAGTAGAACACACAAAGTCTTACTAGCGAAACTTAATTGTTAAACTAGAGTTCCCATATCTTCACACTTATCAAAACGAACCTAATTTTCGTGGCCTAACATAAGAGATTTCCCTCCTTTAAAGAGCTTACAGCAGAAATTGCCTTAAGAGTGTTTTCAAAGGACCGGAGAGGCATTGCCAAAATCTGCGATCGGCAATACAAACGGTCTATTTTTGGGCATACGATCCGGGCCAACAATTTCAGTATGCTCCAATTAAAGCAGATTATTCTATGTATTTCTCATTTCCAGCCGCTATAACCCGGATCGGATGGTTGGTGGACTAAAAACAGGGTTAAACCGCACGCCTGCAGGGTATTATCGCTTCAACGCTTCCTGTCTAACTCAGATCTGCGCCGATATCTGATATTCGGATTAACCAGCATAATGTGACTTTTATTTTTTTACGCGTAAATATCGTAATAAAGTCGCTAATAATTGGAAAACAAATTCAATCTCAGAATATCGAGACAGATCCGACTTGAATCGATTTAAGTTTAAAAGCCTTTAAAATGTTTGATTCACTACAATACATAATGAAGAGCTCTCCGAGCGCCCGGGGAGGTTCTTTCAACCCAACCTTGTAATTTTGCTTTTTCCGGCAACAAGGACAATTCTTTTTAGGTAGGTAGTTACCTTTTTGTAGAAATTATTAATCTGCCTTTTGATAAGTTTTCCTTTTTCAGTGTGCTTATTAGATCCTGTTGCTAATTTTACAACTTCAAGTAAGTAGGTACCTATGCGGTATTAATACATTGGTTTTATTTATACAATATTGTTTATTAACCTCACAAGATTGGGTATTATAATCCTGCTCAAATCTACATACGTTAATCCACTCTTCAAAACAGAAAGTGACAAATTTTGAAATGATTTTCATTCAACGTGTTTGTTATTTTGTCTTTACAAAAATGTTCAACGTGATGTTCAATTGTTCTGATATTCCTATTTCATTTCAGTAATGACGTAACAAAATTCATTTCATTGTTTTTAACGACACGGACGCGAGCAAATAACGCTAGAGAGACCGTCCCGGGCCCATTAAGGCTCAATAACTGCCGTTTGACGCACAACATTCTAAATTTCGACATCGGCGCATACTGAGGATAATCTGAATAAGAAGGCAATTTTAGAGCACCCTATTTCAGATCTGAGGGCAACTGGCGCGATAAGGTCGGTAATGGCGGCACTCGGTAAATTAAAAAGCATGGTCTAAGTTCGGCCCCGCCCGCTGAGGAATTGTGCCGGATATTTGCATTTTATTCGACGACACACACCATTATACACTGACGGGTTACTAACAATAGTGGCCGTGTAGCATTTCCCAATCGGGAAACCGCAAGGTGTTGTTAAGATATGCTGGCTAAGCTATGCTAATGAAGTGTGTAAATTACTTTATGCTCCGTTCGGGACGTGGGACAGCTTGTATACGAGTATCATGGATGCCGCTCGTCTGGGATCGACCTAAATTAAGAAAATTAATATCTGGCGTACGAAACTTCTTCACAATAGATCACAGTACCTACATGCCATTTGAGAACAGTGTGGATTACATTTATAATTTAGTAGCGCAATGAATATCATAAGCGTAGACTGGCTAAACAAATTATTTCAGCTCAGAAACCATTTCAGGATAAAATACACGTACCTCTACCTCCGTACCTGGCTCCCAGCTCGAAACATTGAAGCGGACCTTTTCAGGGATTGTGCGTGCGTAACGCAATCTCAGAGGTATTTTTAATTTGTAACACAGCGCACCTTGTGGAGTGTGTTATCGTTACATAACAACATTATGGTGACGCCTGACTGCTAACGTTTGTTGGACATCAGCCTTCTTGACTTTATATTAGACCGTTTGAAAAACGGTTTGATGGGAACGCTCAAGAAGGTAATGGACAAAAATAACAACGGACTACCTTTTTTATCATCGCATCAGGTCGTAAATGTCCACTTCTAAACATGGCCGTCCCCATAGACCGCTACAACTTCGTCCTTTTATGCATTAAATGTGTACCACTCTGTAAATTATGCCTAAGTAAAAGTAAAATTGTACGTAAACAGGAAACAATGATGACTTAGCGTAGACTGTGTCGGGAAATAAATCGTATTATGCTGTCAAAGCATCGTATGTAAAAAAGATGTATTTTATTTTCTTAATGTACTCATCCGAGTTTGGTATAAGTAAGGAGAATAAAGACATATTGTTTTTATTTTCCTAGGTAGGAAACGTACATACATAGGAAAATAAAAACAATATGTATGAAAAGTCTTAGTTCAAAACATATTTGTTCTTTCGCTCCAACCATAAACCAGTCAGGAACAGTGACGAGGTCGCTATTTAGCCTTTTATTCCAATATTCAATACTGTTCTGCCCCAGAATCATTATTAGCTCCCAAGCGGTTCTGTAGTGTAAATAAAAGAGGCTTTATTACCTTATGCTATTAAAAGTCGGCGCAGCTTTATGTCTGTGCCTGTTGGGTTTCGGGTTAGTATTATTTACTATGCTATAATACCTACTGAAGGCCTTTGAACCCTTGAGTACGTATAATATATATTATGTGGCCTGTAGTCACGTACTACGTATGAAGACGTGGAAAATATATATTTTTATATACAATTTATCTAGTCAAAGGAAGTTCTTATTTCTTTTTACTTTGCTCGTCAGAACATGAAATCGTAGCATCAAGATAAGTTTATCGTTCGTAATTTATTATTTAAGCCTTTAAATCGATTTGAGAACGCTCTTTTCTATACAATTGTACTTGGATTTGCCGCTACTCACAACAGCGACTATACAATATTATGAGCTACCTACTTCAGTTAAAAATAGTTTGCTACCTAATTGGCTATTTTTGGTGAATAGGATTGCGAATTTCCAAGCAATAGAAATTCGTGACATCCGTTAAAGCTTTTAGACCGCAACAACATCGAAATATTTCCTGCTAAAACCGGCAAAGCAAAAAATATAAAAATTGCGAACTGTTGTTGTTACGATAATTGAATGAGATGCCTGTCAGTGACAGATTTGACAACCGTTTTACGCCTTATTTTTATTTCTTTTTTCCCCGTTTTCGATTCGAATGGCGATGGCGGTTGAAATAACTCTTTGTTTTAATTTCACTCGTACAACCCGACCCGGAATCTGATTTACCAGACCTTAGTCAGCTTTTATTGCGATATACTTAGATATCATATCGATAGGGAAAAGGTAAACAATGCGTTTATTTCTCGGAAATCTTGGACCTCTGGGGAATGTTATAGTGTAACTTATACGAAGGCAAGTAGCCTACATATTGACGTTTATAATATTGGGTTTATGAAAAGGTCGGTCTCGACGTTACGTTGCATACAAAACAAGAAATCTTAAATGGCAAAATGTTTTTGATCCGAGAGTCAAAATTTGTGATTTTAAACAGGCCGTTTCGGTGAATACCGTTGCACCATTTCGAATTAGTGCTCATTTTCCAGATAAAACTCGAAGGAGGAAAAAGCTAGACCACAAAAAGACGTTAGTTATATTTAAATAACTGACAAGGTACCTGCTTTCCTGCTATCATCATCCGTAGATATAATTTATTGTAGCGTTCTATTACCTATTCTGTATCTCTGCGTAGTTTGCCGCGCATCGTTATCAAGCACCCAGCTCCAATCTCTCACCCCAATTACCCAGCTCCTTTTGTACCCAATTCACCCATTCCTATCCCATTAACTTGGGTAGTTGGGTCATCCCCTCACCTTTTTCTCTCTGATTATGCTCGAGTATTATATGCATTTTATCATCACACTTACTAAATTCCTTAATTCCTTTCAATCGGGCCCTCTAAAACGAAATTTTGTCTTTTATGTTTATCCAGTAATTCCTGTTTATTGGTAACAAAACTCGTGTTTACTGAAATTCATTTCTTTGACACCGATGTTTAATAACCTGCTTCAAACGAGGCGGAAACAAGATATGTACCGTACTTAAAATGACATTTTTATAAAATCTTGACGTGAAAGGAAGAGCTCGATAGCGGAACGTTTCCATGCTCTGCAGTCACCAAATACGTCACGACTGTTTGCCATTCTCATTGTGAACAAAAGCGGCGCGCACCAGGCAGCAGGCGCGGGCGGCGGCGCACAGTGGGTCGAAACAATGATTTTAGTGACTTAGGGACCAACTTTGTTTTTTTAATTTTTTCTTTATGCGGATGGATTGTGCTCATTAATCTAAAAATAATATTGCCTTGACGTTTTTTCCTAAACTTTATACTTTGGGTAGAAAAATGTGTTTTGTTATTTTTTTGTATGGAGCGGATCAAATTAAATTAAATTTCTGCTAAGTAGCGTGTGATCCCGCTTTGACACTTTATTTTTCTTATACCTTGTCTAGTCTACTATCATTTGATACCATGAACATGTGCATAAGTTTGCAACTCTGCCAAATAAATGGATCGTAAAAATTGAAAAAATACATAGAATAAAAAGCTTCAAATTTTATTTTCGTAAGTTCTTTTACGTTAAATTTGATATGGATTAGTAAGTAAAAGCACGTAGTAATACAAATAATTACTTAACAACTAACAACAATACTACTGAAGCTGTGAATACTGAACAGGAAAGGCTCGAGATTTGTAATACTGAAGATGTTGAAAATCTACCACCACCACCATCTACTACAGAAGCTTCAACATCTAAATTTATACCTCGAAAACCTTTCGAAGAATTGGGCTCCAGGCAAAAACGAAGACGCGTTGAACACATTAACCAATCGCTTTCGTTATCCCCGGATGAACTGAAAGCTACTACAATTGCTAGTTTAAGAAACACTGGAAATGAGGATGTGGGAAAAATAATGAACTATTTGCTAAATCACCCCGAAGATCTAGAAAAACTTAAGGAGTGTTTAAGTGCAAGTAAAACGAAGAGTAGTTCACCCGATGAGGCACTGTCTTTATTAGTTTCACTTAAATTAACAAGTGGCAGTATATAAGTCTAAGAGAAACAGCAAGTGAAAATGAAGTCAAAATGTTATCCAGGGAAAGAAGACATAATTATAACTGAAGATGGAGCTGCTATTAAACTGCAAGCATTACTCAACTTGACGGTATCTAGGCTTTTTGATGTGATTGCTTTGGATATGGACTCGGCAACAGAGTTACTGCTTATAAGCAAATGGGGCTTTGATGGAGCCTCAAGTCAAAGTAATTATAAACAAAAGACTGAAACAGAGTTTGATGATTCAACTATTTTCATGGCCAGTCTAGTTCCTATAAGGCTTCAACGATGTGATGGAACAATTGTTTGGGAAAACGACCGACCCTCATCAACTTTCTATTGCCGTCCGATAATGTTCAAATTTACTAAAGAAACGCAGTCAACAGTGGCAACTATAAAAGCTAGCATAACACAAGAAATGGAAAGACTTCAGCCATCAATTGCACATGATGATGATAGAAGGCAAAATAACGTCATATCTGTCAGACACATCTTCAGCTGTCTGTGATATTTGCAAGCAAAACCGTCAGAGATGAACAATTTAGAGTCACTTGCTCAAAAAGAAAATAACGAAGAAATATTCCAGTATGGAATGTCATCTTTACATGCCTGGATAAGATGCATGGAGTGCATACTTCATAATTTCGGTAATTATAATTTTATTACTTCATAATTTTTTTCATGTTAAGTAGTTTCCTGTGAGATTATTTTTTAAGTGACATTTTTTTTGTTTCTAGCTTATCGTTTGGACTTCAAAAAATGGAGTTTCAGGGCGGGCGATGACAAAGAAAAAATGTCACTTAGAAAGAGCGCTATACAGCAAGCGTTTAAGAAGGAATGCAGTTTACTTATCGACATAGTCAAGCAAGGAGTAGGCACAACCAATGATGGCAATACTGCCAGAACATTTTTCAGGGATGCAGAAACAACAGCCCGCATAACAGGGAAAGGTTTCACATGATTCTTCAGACTGCTGCATCTGGAGAGCGCGTGGACCTTTCTAAGTTTTCCGAATTTTGTAGAGATACTGCAGAATTGTATGTTTGCTTATATCCCTGGTACTATGTGCCTTCCAGTATACATAAATTGTTGGTACATGGGAGGGATATAATTAAGTACTTTGGTGCCATACCTATAGGTAAACTGTCGGAAGAGGCAGCGGAAGCTCGCAATAAAATTATCCGGAAATATAGAGAGAATCATTCTAGAAAGGTAAGTAGAACGGCGACAAATGAGGATATTTTACACAAACTTCTTTTGTCTTCTGATCCAAAGATCACAAGTCTAAGACCTATAATAAATTTAACTTAAAAGAACATTATTTTTATACACTAATTAAAGTCATTAAACAAACAAACTGAAATTCATAGATCCATATTTTTAAATAATGTACTAAACTAATTCCATTAGAGACCTTTTAAATGTATTGTTGTTAGCTGTTAAGTAAATATGTGTATTACTATGTGCTTTTACTTACTAATCCATATCAAATTTAACTTAAAAGAACTTACGAAAATAAAATTTGAAGCTTTTTATTCTATGTATTTTTTCAATTTTTATGATCCATTTATTTGGCAGAGTTGCAAACTTATGCACATGTTCATGGTATCAAATGATAGTAGACTAGATAAGGTATAAGAAAAATAAAGTGTCAAAGCGGGATCACACGCTACTTAGCAGGAATTTAATTTAATTTGATCCGCTCCATACAAAAAAATAACAAAACACATTTTTCTACCCAAAGTATAAAGTTTAGGAAAAAACGTCAAGGCAATTTTATTTTTAGATTAATGAGCTCTATCCATCCGCATAAAGAAAAAATTAAAAAAACGAAGTTGGTCCCTAAGTCACTAAAATCATCGTTTCGACCCACTGTGCGGCGGCGGACAGGGGGACAAAACCAACATCCTTCACATCACCTCACGTATTTATAATCCCACATTCGCTTCCTGCTTTTTGTTGGATGTTATTCTGAGGAATTTAAAATTTGCAAAGGAATCGTTTCAACAAACAGTGTATAATTTCAAAGAATTAGTACCTGCCTGCTTTTCAAGCATTCCTCATAATACAACATAATTATTTAATTTACATTGCTAACTAGCTGGTGTGAGGGCTAATGCAGTGTTTACATTGTGTGGAAGTTTGTAGTTATGGTTACTCTAGCTAATTAGACTGGCAGACTTAATGTAAACATGAAGTGCCTAACCTCCTGTACTAGTGCCTGATGTTAGGTGTAATAACTTACTGGAGCTTTCCAACTGATGACTAAATAAAAACTCACGAGTTACCAGAAAGTCATCTTTACATTTTTCACATCCCGTACCACATCCCAAAATAATACGTTGAGAGCAGCACGACTCGACGCACGGGACCGCAAACATAGTGCACTTTGTAACCCGCTAGAGCCCGCTAGACACATGCCTACAGTGTGCATATTTAACAAATACTTCACGCGTGGTCAGTGTCGGATAGTTCACAAATTTCACGTAAGTGAACTTCCAGTCGGGCCGCAACTGTCCCGAGTCCGCTCCCGGAGTCCGCAGGCCGGAGTCCGGAGTCCCGGCTCACCGCCAACAAACAATGTGCCGCCGGGAAATGTGTAGCATTCCCATTCTATAATATAATAGCCTTTTTATACCAAGTTATAAAAACTTTGTATTTTATAAGCAATATTCCCTTCCTGCGCTCTGGTTTCATAGGTACATGATGAAAGCTATTTACGTACTTTGACTTACTATTAAGCTGTACAATACAAGTAGGGTCATTGCGCCGGTTAGCGACCAGTTAGTTGAGTTGCCCACATTAGATGAGGAAAAAAAAATGTTGTCTACACGCAAAATAGTATATGTTAATGTGAATTGGTCCCAAATATAGTCTAGTTTGGATGCAAAACATAAAATAAAATACATTAGTACAAAAATATTTATAAAATGCTGAAAAAGTGAAAATATAGCGAAAACGTCGGTTAGCGACCACTTTCATCAGTTTACGACCACCATGAGCCGGTTTGCGACCGCCCTTTTTAATATGAAAAATATGCTATTAAAACAATTATAATCGCTTTAAAAATATTTTAATTTTTGCCTCTTAATAAAAACAAATATGGTAATCCTTTGGTGTAATGTTTTCTTATAATTAAAAAATAACAATCTTACATTTTGTAGGAACTTAGTCATAGCTGTAATAGAATTAACAATCATTAGTCAAACAATATCCTTAATATGTAGTATAACATTTAAAAATAATCAATATCAATATTTTCAAGTCATCTGGTTTTTAAAATTATTTTAGGAATCGTATTCCGCGTTTCAATAAGTTGTTGCTAGAAGAAGCCATACCTGACGAGTGGTGCAACAGTTCGCTGGTGCCCATCTTTACAAATAAAGGTGATGTGCTGGAGTGCAATAACTATAGAGGAATAAAGCTAATGGCGCATATGATGAAAGTTTGGGAGAAAGTTATTGAAAGACGACTGAGAGAAGAGTGAAATTTCACGAAACCAATTCGGTTTTATGCCTGGTCGGAGAACGATGGATGCCATTTTTGCCACCCGCCAGCGGTGCGAGAAATACAGAAGTGCGCACAAAAACTTGGACATGGTGTTCATCGACCTCGAAAAGGCATACGACCGGGTACCTCGTGAGGTTTTGTGGTGGGCCCTTAAAGGGAAAGCTATGCCTGGGAAGTATGTGCAGTTGATCCGAGCGATGTACAGTCGGTGTAGTACCCAAGTCCGGTCTACAGCGGGCACTACCGACAGCTTCAATATGGCTGTCGGCTTGCACCAAGGGTCGGCTCTAAGCGCTTACCTCTTCCTGGTGATAATGGACGCACTTACGTCGGACATCCAGGAAGAGGCTCCCTGGTGTATGCTGTTTGCCGATGACATTCTGTTGGTTGCCGAGAGTGGCCTAGAGGTCCAGAGCAGATTGGAGGTGTGGTGGCAAAGACTGGAGAATGTTGTCCTGAAAGTCAGTAGGACCAAAACAGAATACTTATTCTGTGATTTCGGCGGTCTCTCCAGTCCTGTGCCCATAACACTTGCCGGAACGCCCATACCGATCTATTCCGATTTTCGGTACCTCGGGTCGCTTGTCCAAGGGGATGGCGAAGTAGACCGAGACGTAACGCACAGGATCAACTCAGGATGGATGAAATGGCGACGGGTCACTGGAACAACTTGTGACCCACGGATGCCCCTCAAGTTAAAGGAGACAATATACAAATCCGTGATTAGACCTGTCGTAGTGTATGGATCGGAATGCTGCACTGTGAAGAAGATGGATGAAAGGAGATTGCATGTAGCGGAGATGAGAATGTTGAGGTGGATGTGTGGTGTGACAAGAATGGATAAGATAAGGAACGAGTATATTAGATGAAGTTTAAAAGTTGCGCCACTTACAGAAAAATTGAAAGGCGTTGTTGCGCCGACCCCAAATAACATGGGATAAGGGCAGGAAGATGATGATGATATTCCACGTTTCTTATTCAGAATTAAGCCAATCTTGTGTCGTGGTCCTTGGGATCTGATACAGTCTACATGTTTCTCTTATTCCCTTCCCTTCTATTCGGATATCATCGAGAGCTTTTTTCAGGGCTTCTTCAGTGTACTGGATAGTCTTTTTCTTTTTTTTTGTTGACTCTATATTATTTGGGAGCTCCATCTAAAAAAAAAGTAATATATTAAATAGTTTATTGTTGTTTTTATGACTAATTTTGTTTTAAACTGAAAAATAATAATATTTAGGTTCCGACAGATTATGTACAACCACATGGTTGCTTGTTAAAATATTTTTTAAACGGACGTGGTGGCATACTTAATGAACTTTCATACCTATTTCTGTTAGCGACCGTTATTTCTCTCATACTAAATTATAGTGGTCGCAAACCAATGTCTTTATTTCGATTATTTTGGTTTGCGACCACCTGTTTAGCACCCAATTTTGTACGTAAATTAAACTAAGTTCTTTCAAAGAAACTGGTGGTCGCTTACTAAAGAACTACATAGAAAAACGTTTACAATGCTACATTCAAAATTGTAACAGTCCTGTATGAAGCATTAGGATCATATTAATCAAAATAAAATAATGCAGTTCTCGTCGGTTTGCGACCATGCGGTCGCTAACTAACGTTTTTGATAAATAAGCATTTCGGTTACCGACCACTTGATTTTATCTTAATAATAGGTTTAAAAATAGCAAAATACAACTAAATAATAAGCAAAACTTATCGATTGTACAATTTAACATCTAACTTGTGTGTAAAACATGAATTATGTAATAATACTTACCTTTGAGCGCCGCGCGCCGTGTTATTTTTTCTCTAACTCGCCGTACGTTTACTCACCACTGAATCAAGACGCGCACTGAGAAATTTATTTTCGGAGCTGGGTTAACCCATTTGTTTCAAACTGTGTAAATTCTTATTTCATAATTACTTATAAAGCACGTTAGATTTATTTTTTATTTATGTTACCTCTACAAATACTATTATCTTGATTTAAAGAAACTTAGTCCGTCAAATGGTCGCCTACTGAAGGTGGTCGCGCTACCGGCGCAACGACCCTATATTGCATATTATGAATTTGATTTCATTTTTTCTTTGCTACCTACTGAAAGACCGACTTTGATCTTCAAATAAAAAAGTAAATGTAACAACTGCATACGTAAAGTTTTTCCTTCTAACGTTACACGGTGTGGGAATGCAGGAAATTCGCCACGGACAAGCTTCGGTAAGAAAACTTAAACGTAGTAAATGTTAGCGTCTGCAAACAAACGAACGCCTTATTTGTAACGCTATCCTGAAATAAAAATATGATACAAATAAATAGCAGTTTAATTCTATAATACAGACTAACAAGTTTAATCAAATTATGAACAGGCAGGTACTTCAGGTTAAATCTGCGTAAAATCAACTTCCGAAACTCTTGTTTGAGCAATAATTCAATCAAATTAAGTCATAATTCGCATTCGTTAAGAGTCGGCAAGTTTACACGGGTCGGGCGGACTACTAGCTCTCTCGCAAATTGGCTTGAGGAACAAGTTTCACAGACTAAATGATAGCCCGACATGATAGCACGACTCACGAGCCATCAGCGTCACACAGGGGCTCAAAGTACAGATTCATTTCGATAGTCACGGATTAAAAGTCGGAGTAATCTAAATTGGCTTAGTGCTACGAAATTTAGCTACGCTTTTACTAATGGGAAAATGCAATCCAAAGTTTTTTTTCTGAATCAAAGCTCTATGATTCATTTTTAAGTCATAGATGTGAAACATTATTAATGAATTGTATTTTGAATAGTAGGTGAACAAAGAAATATTTTTGTATTTTGTATGTCTCGAAGCTTAGTATCAAAGGATGCATTGCAAGTTAAAAAAATATATAATAAGCAATAAATGAGATGCATTGCAAGTTTAAAAAAACTACATATGTTTTC
This sequence comes from Noctua comes, assembly GCA_963082995.1. NCBI lineage: Eukaryota > Metazoa > Arthropoda > Insecta > Lepidoptera > Noctuidae > Noctua > Noctua comes. The sequence goes on from OY720277.1 coordinate 7,816,853, forward strand.
TCTGATATACGATAATTGTGCCGTTTTATTTACAAAATAATAAAACACAGTAATTCATAAAACAAAAACTAGCTTGAAAAGAAGTACACTTTATTTTAAACGTTTTCATAATCTCTACATAAACACATCTATCTAAACTAAACAATGTCATTTCCGGCACATCGGTGCCGGTGGATGTAGGCTGTTGTACGTTTTTAACATATCGTATTTACGAATGCTATGACTCAATGATATCGCCACAAAAGCTCGTTTGCATAGCGATAAACCACGGCGACAAAGGAACAAGGTTGAATCGACAGGTTAATACATGTCTCGCAATACCGCTGTGTGGGTGATACGTGGAGTATGACAGTGCGACTCACACGAACACACCGCACGTTAATACAGGATGTGTCGCACACAATAAGGCCCATAGAACACGTTGCTGACTGAATTGTGTGCTCATTCGTAAGGTGTTCGGTACCGAATGTCTCTATGTTGTTATTTGTTAACTCCAAAATAACATTCTGTCGGAATATCCAAAACGTTCAATATTCTACCCAAACGCTGAACAGCCCAGGTTCTGGCTATTGAATCTGTTGCTTCTGTTATTGATAAGCTTTATTATTTAACTTCAAAGGCGAAGAGATGGTATTATAACTAAAAAGGGCAAATAATTTTGCAACGTCTACAAAGAAGTCTGATATGGAGTTAGCTTAGTTATTTTTAGACTCGCTAAATTGAGTCTTATGCCCCAGTAAACATTTAGCTTCGTATGTACGGTACTATAATATGAAGAAACATTTGAATTGTGACATTATTTTATTATTTTGTATCATAATTTCTGCCGAAAGACGTTCACTGATCGAGGTCAACCTTCCCCAACCATATCACTCGCCACATGATTCATTTGTATAGATAGTTACATTCATTTACATAAATAAGACTTCACATCAAACTACTTTTTCGGCTCTGTCCTAAACAGTTTGGGCACCGAAACTTGAACGTGACAATCATAGACATAATCGTGTTCCGCGAAAGTTGCCATGTAAAAGTTTGTAGATCAATAAAATGGCAAACAATATACCGACATATTGGATCACATACAAAATCCATCCAAACAAAATATCAAACTGGATTTCCTTAACTACAGCATCCTCCAATAAATTGTTTTCAAAAAAAGGTCTAATTCCTAAATAATGGTACAAATAAAGTAACAGGACGCCTGACGGGTTACGGGTACCTGTCGAATGAATATGCTAAATAAATAAACTACTCGTGTGAGCCCGGGCCGTGAGATCATTCCATTGATAAATACTGGCCGCAGAGTCCGAGTTAAAAGGGAAATTGTGTAGGAATGTCTGCTGCGGTTAGGGCTGCTCGCTGCCCGCCCACTGTTCCCCACAACTCGGGGATGGCATGCTTTAACCAAATGTATTAACAGCGACTGCCAAGGGTTTGTTCTATAGCAGTAATTATTATCTTAACAGACCTGCCGTTATCAGGCTTATTGTAGCGGGCACACTTGGAATTCAAGCCACGTGTTACTATCGAGCAATGTTCCGCAGTTTGACGGGCAACGTGCCGTGCCGCGGGATAAAATGCTTCACCTAAACAATGTTACCAAGGGAAAATGTTTCTTGTGACCCATATATCGTACAGTTACATATAGCCGGCGGCATATTGTGCACCTAGACTTTTGACCTCGTGAAATATTCTATATATTAGCGTATGTGAAAGTTGACCTGGTTATGTTAAGTCCTTTATTCTGAGAGGTTTGTGAAATATTTTTTAAAAACATAATACTTTTAATATTGTCACGTGTATTCAAATAAACACCCAAGAAATGGACAGAATATATAAAACTCAAAAAAGTCATTAAATCAATTTCACTTTAAATGGAATAGTATTTCAATTTATGTTCGTGAGTCAGCCCTAGGCCGCGGTGTGAATGTGAACTCCCACTTGCAGGCGAGTGTCGTCGCCGCCACACTACCTCCACTCTATAATAATGCCAGACTTACCAATGGCTCCAATAGGTGACAATAAAGATTGAGGAATTGTTACTCGCACTACATGACACTCCAGACTGGTTCCTGTTACTCCAGCTTTGTGGGTGGCTTCATCTTATTTATTCATGTTTTGTATTGTTATGGACATAAGGAATTTTATTTGTCATACAATGTAGATTACCATTTTGATTGGACAACATTTATAACGGTATTTAACCTACCTATCCGAATCAGAACATAACGTTATCACCAAGAATACAATTACTTGACTCTGCATCTCACAGAAATCGTAAGCGTAACCTCCTCAATGAACACGTCTACATACAATCCTTTACCGACCAAAAAAAACATGTTAAGTTTAATATTAAAGCTAAATTAAAATTAAAATCATGCATCCGGCGTAAGTTGTCGTCTCACAGTAACGGAAATAACTTATCAGATACGCTGCCGGCTCGCACACGGCCGCGGCCAGACTTTGCCGGTGCATTTATATTCAACGGTGCCGTCTGCTGCAATAAAAAATACTTAGGTACAGCTGACTCGGCCATACCAAAGACGTTATACAAGCTATGAGGCTTTCTGTCGTCCGTGCAACATACAATGACGACCAACCCGGATTATTCTTTACGCTAGGAACAGGTAATATTGATAGTGATGTGCTAGTGCGAGGCTTTTGTTGAAAGTATCGATAGCCAAGCATTGTTTTAGTTACTGACTTATAGTAACAATACTAATTACTTGTGAGATTTTTATTTGTACAACTTTTTTTTAAATGAGACATTTTAAGTGACTCTTGAAACTAACAAAAATAAGTATGTTCATTCAAACAGCACTAAAGGTAAGACAAACTACATGAACATACTTGTCCTAAATACGCTACAGCGTATTTCAGCATAAGCGTAGCTAAATATTAGATAATCGAAGATACTTACGGTGTTCTTAGTTTCGAGGTAGGATGTTATGTTTAATTACACGTGTCTAACATTACTCCAGCGTAGACGGTTGTTCCACGTAAAAGCACGAATGTCTTCGATACAATCCGGTAACAGCGTTTTCACGCAAAGCCAAGTCTTAGATAAGAAATCTACACTTCGGCTTTGCGGCGGCGCAACGAGACTTCTACGCATCCTTTACACGGGTTCCATACTACACCACCTTTATACACGGTTTCTCTTCTTTCGAATCAGATTTTACAGTAATTTTCAAGTCATTTATATCTTTTGTTAAAAACAGTTACAGCACTGATAACAGTATCACAGTGTCACTTGTTTAATTTAGTATTTTACAATATTTTCTTACCTTTGTATACATTCTTTTTTTCGATTGTTTGTGAATGTGTGGACATTGTAGGCTTTGTAGATTCCCAGCTGCTTGTTAACTTTTGTTAACTTTTTATTTTGTTCTACATTTTTTGTGTAGTAAGCAACGACTTATTGTCGGGCCTACGCTGTGCCCCCATACTTAAGAACAAATACTGTATCCATAATAATATTGTAACACCAAATGATTTGAACAAAGGTAACCATGGCGTTTCTTGCCGGTTCTTCTCAATAGGAAACGACCAACCCGAACCGTGCACCTTTTTGTCGACGTTTTATAAGTGCCCATCGAGGCCTATGTGAAATAAAATATTTTGATTTTGATTTTGGTGGCTTTAACCGACCGGGTTCCGTGCTACGCTGCTGATACGCCACCACTACGCCGCGAGTAATGACCGGGTTCAGTGCTACGCTGCTGCTACGTCACCGCTACGCCGCGCATCGCTACTAATGACCGGGTTCAGTGCTACGCTGCTGCTACGTCTCCGCTACGCCGCGCGCCGCTACTAATGTAACGACCGGGTTGAGTTCCAAAACGCTGCAACGTCGCCGCTACGCCGCTACTAACGACCGGGTTCAGTGTTACGCTGCTACTGGTTCTAAGCAACATCAACAAGGGTGCTGGACACACACCCAGAGCGACACTCAAAGACGACGACTCTCTAATTATATCTTTCTCTTCAATCAGAAAAGACAAAACTATGACAGGATTAACTTCTTTGAACACGAATTACTTAAACGGCTATTCTTATTCTAGGTCAGTGCTTTTATAGTGTTCAAACTTGCAAAGTTACACGTTTTTAACAAGGCTTTAAATTGTTAGATAATATTTGTATACATAACCCAAGAATCTGTTATGCTTGCGCACTGAGGAACTAAACAACCGTATTCCAAGTAATCGACAAACATCGTTGAAATCCCTAGCGAGACGGCAATATCGCTGCGATGCTATGTGATTGGCGCGCGGCGTGGGCGGCTGCATAATGAACCGCCGAGCCGGTGGGTGGGGCAGGTGGCGCGCGGGCGCCGGGGGAAGGGGGGACCCGGCGTGCCCGCGTCTCGTCCCGTTTGACGCTAGATTGGAATCCGCACGAGCCAGCGCCTTCTGCCGTCAAATCCGTCAACATCTCTATCCCGGATTTCCGAACCTGGATCTGTTATTAGAGGATCTGATTCTGTTAATGCCCCCAGATTGTATGCAGTCATCAACAGCCTTCCAGTTAAAGCCTTTAGAACGTCGAATTGAATATTACAACATTAATGAAAATGTTTCTCACAAAAGAAGCAGCAGGAATTGGCATTTCAACCAAACAACATCTGACAACTTGGCGTAGCGTAGTACAAGAAATGTTTACGATTGAAAAAACTTTTTAAACAGAAAATCTCTGAAAGGCAGTAGTACGAATGACCGGTCAAAGCGTCCCGGAGCGAGCTACTTTTCCCCTCGATTGCGGCAACCGCTTCCGGTAGCCTTCCGGTAAAATTCCACACTCAGTTCGAATTTTCTTCGACTTACTTCTCTTTTTAATTCGTCGACTGATTGCGAGGTTTAGGGATTCAACCACGAAGCTCTTTTCTATTTATTTGCCTGTTATTTATTTATTTTACACTTTCACTTCGAAATATTTTTACGTTTCGAAGAATAAAATTCGACTGCTCTTTGCGTGTCAGCTACGGCTCAATAAAACGGATTAATAAAAAAGAAAGAACGAAGAGAAAAACATCGATAAATGCGGTCCAATTAAACCTTGAGTCCAAATATTTACATTATTACAGAATGTTTCATGATAACGAGGGTTATATTTCTGTTCGTATATTAATTAACAGTCGTTACACAAATATTAAAGAAGTACAAACAAGCACTGTAAAGAAAGCAGAGGCTACACTGGGTGCCTGGGTGGCAGTAACCACTAGCTGTATAATACGTAATACGTTTTGTGGTTACCTACATAGCTACGTACCTGTTATATAGCTCTTTTAATTTGGTGGTCGAAAGAGGTTTGCCAACATCGTAGCTTGGGGAATCTACCGGGAACATTAGGTATTCTGTGAATCCACCCACCGAGAGACAGGCGTGAATTTACTATACAAATACAAATTACACTCACATATATGTATTTATGTACTTACTTAATACCTTTACGTGACATTTTATGGGTTAGGGGCTTTAAAACTGTTGGATATCAATGTGTTTAATTTTAACAATTAAATAAAGTTTATTTTCGTACTAGGTAATGATAAAAAAACACACAAAACAAACAAAACATTACATCTGAAACATCAGGGCCTAAGTCGACAAAGGCGCCACAAGCCTACAGTCTAACTTTTTTTAAATAATAATATCAGACACCCCTACTAAAAAAAACATCTACAAAGACAACCTTAATCACATGTCAAGATGATTATAATTAACACTGAAAATGGGATATTTACCATGTTTACTATACATGGTAAATATCCCGTTTTCAGTGTTAATGACAATGTTAGTGATCATGTCAATTTAAAAACTTGTCAAGAAGCTATTATGTTGGTATAATAAGTACATTCTCCATGCCATCGTAAAAACTTGTGCTATCAGCAAAGAGCAGTCACAGAAAGTCCAACAATATAGCGTCAGTCACTCAGCAAATATTGCGTAAGAATTTTATTAAAAGTGTCACGTCAGCCTCGTGTATGTACATCAATTTCTACCCTTGACGTGTTAAATACACGGTTAGTGAGCTTTACAAAAAGTTAATATGCAATACTGACGCTGTTAGGGTACTGAAGGGGATTGCAATATAACCGCGATGCCCCCGCCCGCTGCCAACGACAAACAAGCCGTGTACTCTGCAAGTTAATGATTTTTTTTCTTTTCACTAAACTTAATAAATGAGTTTTTGAATGAAAACGAGGTTAAAAAGGGCCTCAAGTTTAATGTGTCCTAAAATAATGAAATATTCAAGTACTGTGTCAGGCTTTACATTATGTACGAACTTTTTACAAGCTGTATATTTTTATATAGTCTTCATCGTCGCGTTTTCTCGGCGTTTTGCCAGAATTTGCTTTACTTAAAAGAAAGGAAGCTCAATTTTTTGATCGCTCGCCCGTGTTAATGTCATCACTGGCAAACGTCAAATCGTCGTTGAAGTTCTAACATCAAGTGAGTAAATTTTTGGCGATTTTGACATTTTTATGCCGTTTGCTAGAGAATCGGGAGACGCTTTGTTTCAGCCAATCAGAAACAAACAACTCTCTATTAATTTGAAGTGAACACAAATTAAAAAATGGTTTTGTACTGCTACTTACGCAGTGTTTTCACTCTCCTGTAAAGTTGCTATTTAAGACTTCGTGGTTTTAGAACTTCACCGACGAAATGTTCGAGTGATTTTGATCTTTGTTACCTCATTGTATATCTAAGAAAATTATACATTATTGTGGCCTATTTTTCAAACCTGAACCATCAGTAACATTAATCCTAACCTAATTAGTCTCTCAGATCTTCATATTCCATGATCTAGTAGCTGCAGATGTCAAAGCAACATTCCGGGATCAAATGTACTAAAGGCGTAATTAACCGGGAACATTAATTGTGGTTAATATAATTATTACTACTTAATGTAAGGAAATACGTGTGATGGGAGCTACTATGGCACATACAGCTGAAAAGGTTAAGTGGCAGACTGTTAATGTGTAAGTATTTCAGACAAGTTTCATCTTACACTCTTAAAGCTTAGTTCCAATACCAAAGCTATAACTTAAGTCTTTCTTACTGTTTCTTGCTCACCCTTAACCGAGTTTTCCAACTTCTAAATACGAGTCATAACCCAAAGCTATTCACTAATATTTTCCGATCGATCATCTCATTTTAAACCCTTTGATATCCTGTTGTATTGTATTGTAAGCCAGTCTGACATTTAGAAAGGTCATCCTACATAGGAAAACTGTTTTAATAAAGTTGAAAATTAATTTTCATTAAGAAAAGCTCCACCCATAGTCAAGAGTTGTTACACTGATTACAACGCTTTTATTTTTTAATATTCTGGACAACATCAAAGTGAAGTCAAGATTCCATAATTTTCTCCACTCGATTTAACAAAAAGCCACGTAGTTAAAAGTTAAAAATAGGCTGGGACTTTTCCTGTAGGAAAGTAATAATAAAAAGAAGTGTGAAGCTCTACCGAGAATATATTTACGCAGTAATTAACTTCATTTTAAATGAAAATATTTTTAAGAGACATCAGAGGGAAGTTAAACATAAATTATTAATTTAGCAGCAAAGCTTTTCGAAGTATACTGTTATATTCTAAGAATTCTTATTAATGTAGATAAGTCCGTACGTTTAAAATTACTGGAACTCTATACATTATGGTCTCTTCGTTATCGGGTGGTTAGTGCTTAGTCAGAGTTTTTATGCTGCGCATGGGCCAAGTAAAGTCAAGTCAGAGACCCATCCTCTGACTTGACTTTACATGCCACCGCGAAATATCTCTCAAGCATGCTGGTTTCCTCACGTGTTTTGCTTCACCGTAGCAAGAGATGATTATACAATACGCACATGAATCCGAAAAATCAGAGGTGCGTGTCATGGGTTCGAACTCGAGACTTATGACTTGGCAATCCAACGGTCACACCACTAGGCTATCACTGCTATCATGCTGCATTATGGTAAAGTAGAATTTTTTCATCTCAATACTAAAATAAAAGATAATCCATAGTCCTCACCGTCTGAAATTAAAATGTTAACCAACCTTTTGCAAAATCCACCCCTTACCATAACATTTCTTTATTTGGGTGTATAAACGAAAACACATATCGCCTTACTTTAACCACATATATAATATAAATGAGGATTTATAATGCAAATTTATAAGTGGGGTGAACATAATGCTACATCATTATGTATTATCTCTCAACCATTCGAATGAAACACGCAGCCGTGTCGCGCGTCATTTCACACAGTTTTTATTTTTTTTTCATAATGATAATGACGTGCTTGTACTTCATAAGCAACAAACTGAATTAAATAGAACGGTGCATTCACAAAGTGGACGACGTAGAGTTCAAGCCTTCGAGGTTATAAAGGCTTGAGATAAATCTCAGTGATATTTACATATTATGTGCAGTAGGCATTTATTACGGTCACGCAACATTTTACGTGGGAACGAAGCCAAAAACTGACGACACGGCACTGACTGCACTCTGCTGGCCTTTTTTCTTTCATCCTAGTTAATGTATGCTCAATTTAGAGACTTGGAACCCCTGATACCAGAACAGAGCGTACAATGTGCACTTTTAAACAAACAGTAAAAAATAAAGCAGTACCGATAGCTGCCAGGGTTTAAATCAATACTTTAGTTTAAAAGGCATTGGGGTGCATTAAAATAGCCTCGACGAGTGGCGATACTTAAATATACGTCGGGTGCACCCCAGGTAGCCCCGTAACCTACTCGCTGACTGGCTAATATAATTTTACTTTTTACTACTGAACTGGTTTATATATGTTACTAGCTTTTGCCCACGGCTTCGCCCGCGTGGATGTCGTAAATATTCGATTACTTACCTTCACCCCCCTTTTTAACCCTTCGGGAGTAGAATTATCAAAAACGCCGAGACACGTATAAATGTATAAATTAATTTTCAACTGTCAGCCTAAACACAAAATTTGAAGATCCTAACTTCAAAACTGACAGACTTTCATACAAACTTCCATCCCCTATTTTACCCCTTTAGGGGTGGAATTCCCAAAAATCCTTTCTTAGTGGAAACCTTCTCTTCACAAAGAATACACCCTCCAAGTTTCATATCTCTAGGACCAGCGGTTTGGGCTGTGTGTTGATATATCACCCAGTCAGTCAGTCAGTCAGTCAGTCAGTTTACTATTTTTATAGAAGAAGACAGAAAAAAGAATAGATAATCCATATAGCATGATTCAGTATTCACGCGCGATGGCTTATTATTAGCGTATTTCATGTATAACTTTGGTGTCTATACCGATTTCTATGATTCTTTTTTATGGAATGGTTAATAATGTTAACTTTTTTAATTAGGGATGACTGAGAGTGTTATAAACGTAAGAGTAGACAAATATAATCAGAAAGCTTCGAACTGCTAAGCTATCGGGAGTTACACGTGATATTGTGAGTCAACCATAAAAGATAGACATATGCTGTCGTGGGATATTTTTTATATAATTTTAAGGAGAACATTTCCGTCATACATGATTTCTGTGTAGCTTTAACCATTAAGGTTGCACACGCGACGGAAGCTTAAAAAATGGAGTAACTTCTGCCGTTTTCTCAACATTTCCCTTCACTGCTCTGCTCCTATTGATTGTAGCGTGATGAAAAGTATACTATAACCAACTCAGGAATATGAGAAATAATTGCACCAAGTTTCGTTAAAATCCGTCGAGTAGTTTTTGTTTCTATAACGGTTATACAGACAGACAGACAGACAGACAGACAGACGGACAGACAGACAGACAAAAATTTGACTGATTGCATTTTTGGCATCAGTATCGATCCCTAATCACCCCCTGATAGTTATTTTGGAAATATATTTCATGTACAGAATTGACCTCTCTACAGATTTATTATAAGTATATAGATAATTTTAATTGAAGAGTGTGAACATCAATTTTCGAGTCAATCGACCCAGTAAATATTAAGTTTCACAGAAAATTCAACACCCCATTTTACCCTCTTAGGGGTAGAATTTCAAAAAACCCTTTCTTAGTGGATACCTACTCTTCACAAACAATTCACCATTCAAATTTTGTCTCTGGGACCAGTGGTTTGGGCTGGGGGTTGATATATCAATCAACCAGACAGGACATTGAATTTTAAATTGGGGGATGATTTTTAGAAAACTGTGATACACGTATCTCATGATTTTAACTGAAGAGTATGAATACAAATTTTCAAGTCAATCGACTCAGGGAATAAAAAGTTTCACAGAAAATTAAACGCCCCATTTCACCCTCTTAAGGGTGGAATTTCAAAAAACCCTTTCTTAGTGGATATCTACTCTTCACAAACAATTGACCGTCTAAATTTCATGTCTCTAGGATCAGTGGTTAGGGCTGGGGGTTGATATATCAGTCAGCCAGTCAGGACGTTTAATTTAAAATTGGGGATGATTTTGGAAATACTGTGATACACGTATCTCATAATTTTAACTGAAGAGTAAATACACAAATTTTCAAGTCAATCGACTCAGGGAATAAAAAGTTTCACAGAAAATTAAACACCCCATTTCACCCTCTTAGGGGTGGAATTTTGAAAAACCCTTTCTTAGTGGATACTTACTCGTCACAAAGAGTACACTGTCCAAATTTCATGTTTCTAGGACAAGCGGTTTGGGCTGTGCGTTGATATATAAGTCAGTCAGTCAGTCAGTCAGTCAGTCAGTCAGGACTTTGAATTTTATATGTATAGATTCGTTCTGAAACGAGACTTCTGCTCCTTTTCGCTTACTATAAGCGACAGAGACAAAAGTGAATTAATTTAAGTGTCGCATAGCGTTAGTAAAAAATTGGGTTTATAGTTGTAGAAGTAAAGTGTGGAGTTTTGTAAAATTATGAGACCAGTACCTACCCAATATAATATAGTAAACATTAAAAAACAAAATTTCTTAATATTTTAAAGCTATTTAAACGTTTACAGAGAGATTCTCAGTACAAGAATTCCATTTGACAAACCCGTCTACTTTCAGTGCTCATACAACCATGAATACGTATATGTTATATGAACTCAGACATCATCAATAAATATGGATTATTCTGTCAGACGAAGCAAAACTGTGGTTTATTTGTGAAGCAAGTAGAACAGTTGGCGGGAAAGCAATTATGCCCACTGTCGGCCACCTAGTCCAAATTGGATGGTGTTGTCGGATACTGCTAGATATGAGTACACGTTATTGAATGCACTCGAGCGGGAATAAAAGGTATCAGTGCGAAATATAATTGTTTCGAAAAGATTTATTACAATAGCACGAAAAATAGTTATTCTACATTTCGGGAATATTTGAAAAACATCCACTCTGTCTTTCTACGTCATCGTCAGCGAAATTAACTTATAATTTATGTCACAATTTTAATTAGTAAACTTGTGTTTACTAAGAGAAAATATTCGGCTGAAGTGTAGAAACCAGTAATAAGATTTTCATAAAAAATTAGGTCAAAGTTGGTACCTACTCAGGGTCGGTTGCTTTTAATCCTTTAAAAACCTCTAGGAAGTGTAAGCGTTGCCGTCTCCGCGGGCCGTAATAACACTAACTCTTATAAACTGGGATTATACCACTCTCCGTAACACGACTTAAATTCAAATATGCACTTGCTTAAAAATGCTGCATATTTCGTGAATATTCCAGTATGGGAGTCTCATAGTTCTAATCTAAACTATCTTATATTAGAGCTTGTTTACGAAAAGAGTTGACTTTTCGAAAGCTCGTGAGAATAGAAATATAATGCTTGATAACGATAAGGCCCTTTAACTTACACGTGGTTATGGATATTGCTGACTGCCTCATTGGTCTAGTGGTCACAAGCGCTATGGCATGAGGACCTAGGTTCGATTTCCGGGTTGGGCAAATGTTATTGAGTTTTTCCAGCAGGAAGTTCTCAGTACAAGTCACTTGTCAATTCAGACACCATGAATTTATGCCCGGTTCGCTGCAGTAAGCTCGCCCCATAACTACATGGGACGGCAAAATAAGGAGGTAGGTACTATTGGGTACAATGGGTACACCTTTGTCTAACCCATCAGGGGTTGCAGATGTGATGTTATGTTATGTGGTTATATTACTAGTAAGAACGTGGCTACACATACTCATGGGTAGATTAGCACGGGACAGAAGAGGTAGGGTAACTTACAAAAATGCTGCTTGTTAGAGAAAAGCAAGCGATTTTTTTTCACCAGTCTTGTTACGTGGATCATAGAATACTTTTAATTGAAGTGATTTACATTGTTCACTAAAACAATGTAAAAACATAAATATTTTGTCGCCTTTCGTATTTCTGAAATTGCTTTTCTTATTGGGAGCTTACGTTTTGAGCCTCGTACACTCGCGAATTTTAAGTTCTGGTTTTTGGAAAAAAAACAACTTTTTGTATTATATTATTTAAAATTAATATTTTTTCATTAGAAGTATTATTTTTCAAATCTCTGCTGTAGAATATGTGAGTATATTGTAAGTGCGCAAAAATTACCATTATTACATCATCGATGTTAAAATCGACAATGTATTTATAAGGTATGACTAAATTCCGTAAATTCTCATTTTTGACAGTTTAAATCAAAACTTAATAAGTACTTAAGTATTATAAAAACTTAAATCAAACTCACATTATTTCAACAACATAAATCAAAAAATGTGTACCATTACACAGCGCCACTCCAACATTTACTTCCAGCTGATAAATACTTGTGCAAAAATGCTTGGAATGCAATATTAAACAGATAGTAAAGTCGGGACTACGAATTTGCATAAACATACAATTAGAGCTAGGAAAGGGACGTCCTCGCAGTGATAATATTGAAGAAGAAACTCCGGTCATTCATAATATTAACATAGTCATTAGTCATGCATTTACGCAAAGCTTGACATATAATCCGAAAGGCTGAATTGTTAATCAACCCCTTGATAATGAGAGTACCTTATCATTATTATTATTAGAAGTAATATATTCAGACATTAGCGCCATGAAACACGTAAGTTTGTACTTCAACTAATTGACTTCCGGAGGAGTGCTTCCTTCCTTTCAAGTTTTAGAACTCTGTTGTGAATTTCCTCCTTCTTTTCGTTCTAGTTAAATTACGGTTTAACCCTTTACCTACATCGTTATTTATTTATTCGTTTTTGTGCTCTTAGGAAATTTTAGAAAGTAGAGCGTGTACTTATTCAAAGGGGAAGCAAAACGAATCAAAATGTGACGTGTTCCACATTCAACAAAAAAGTTAAACATTAGAGCAGTCGAGCACATGTTTAACTTCAAGAGTCAACGTTTAAATCCGTACTTTGACTTAACCTACCTTGTTTTACGTAAATTCAAAGCTACGAGTTTGCTTATTTCCCTTTCCGGCTTCACCTCCTTCCTACCCCTTTTTCATTTAAGGAGCCACCGACCCCCAGGAGCTTACTTGCAAGTCTGTTATCTAATAATATTAGGCAGCAGTTTAACCGTGTGTGCCCAGCTAAGAATAGGTCAGCTCGTCTGCGCCTGTGGGGATTGTAAGACACGGCTAAGGGCAGCTTGCATATAAATCAGGTCAGATGGCCAGCGGCGACCACCTACCCATTAATAATACAGAAAACACCAAATTGCACCTTAATCACAACGCCATAACGGTAGAAGATAAAACATCACCCAAACCTCTTATAGATACCTCGTTTAAAAATACAGATAAAATTACAAGATCTTATAATTGGATAGCCACAAATCACATTGGAGGCGTCTTTTTTGACGGCTTCTGATTTATAACGCCAAACCCTAAACATAGCTATCGCCTAGTAATGAATCTAGTTCATTCTTCAAGGTTTCAATAAATTGAATAAAACATTGCATGATACATAGAAAACCCACGTTTGTATGGTTTTTAAGCTTTTCTGTTTCAGTTAAAAGTACATTAAAAGCTGAACAGTAAATTGCCTGACTAACAGTAAATTGTTTAAAGCTGAATTTTCACCAAAGTTGAATTTTCTTGTATCTACCTAATAATTTTTTAGACTACGACCGCGACCTCGCAGTTTGAGGTACGTTAAATGGCGAATGCATTTCACGTAGTTAAATCAATATAAAGTTTACAGTTAATTGTAAACAAGACAAGAAATACTCTACAACAATAAATCCTGAGAGTAAGCTGCAACAAAGAAAGTCATTGGCGATAAAAGGCTACGTGGTTTTCTACTCTAAGACTTAACTATTGTCAGACAAAACTGGTGGAGAGTGAGGCTCGCATCTAAACTAACATAGTGTAGGACACCTCCGAACGATTTGCTAAGAGTGGCTGGCAAAGATTGGATGCTTAAAGCTGGAAGCGAGCTCAGGGGCGCTTTTTGGAAGCACCCCATAATACTGGATACACATTGACTAACACGGATACTGCTTCTGTGATTTTTATATTTTGTTCGGTGTAAATCGAAATGAACTGAACTTTAAACTGTTCACTCTTTACCTTATTCGATATTGATTCTTGAAATAAACAGGTAGGATTGAATTGTTCAAAATGAAAATCGAAAGTAACTGCCTCAATTTGAGAACTTTTGGGCAACTTGGTCTACCTAGACCTACTCTTATTTTCTGCTCATCTATACCCACTATTCATAATTCGTCAGTACCGTTCTTAGTAGTAGTTTTACATTTTAGACCACTTTAGTTAACAAAGAATATTTAAAAAACATCTGGACAATGCTGAAGTTATTACGGCTTTCTTTTAATCAAAAATTGAATATGTCTCTAGAAAAATTAAAAGCATAATTCCGCACAACTCCTACATTTTCCCTTCATTTTATCACAAGAAAGAACTAACCCATATAATACAAAGCTTATACTGTTGTATTTCCAAAGCGAAACGCTTTTAAAATCGAAACTACATAATATTGAGCGGCACTACAACCCCAAACCACCCCGAGGGACTTATTTGCAACAATCTGTGTTCACAAATAATATTACCAGAGCTGCTTTGTGTTATATTAACTTTAGATTTATACAGATTGAAACGTCTATGAATATTTCTGTTGTTTACCAGATACTGGTGCGTTGTGGGCCAGTAAACAAGTCTTATGAAATAGAACATTATGGAACAGTAAATGACATGATAAACAAGATGAATAAATGATAAATTCGTAGGTGTTGTACTAATGAGTTTTCGCTAAGCAACAAATATAGTGAAAGTAGAGACGTTCCAAAGAAATAATTTAAGTAGAACACTTATTATAATTTGAAAACATTATTTTTCGTGACCTACACCCGTAGTTTAAGTCGTGGATTGAACTTAAGTCGGACTAGACACGCCTACTTTTCACCCCATAAGTCATATTGACAGCTACAGTTTGTTTATAATTTGACATAAACGCCCACTTTTCAAGGGTTTTGTAGTACAAGAATCTTTTGGCGCTCGAATGAAGCTGACAGGGGGGCGCTGTTGGTAAACCTTTTGTTAATTGTTTTGTAAAAAATATTGAGAAAAGAAAGAGATAGCTGCGTTAGTTCCGATGTTTGCCCGCGCCAGAAGATCCTTGAAACCTACCTTGTGGGTGACATATACCTACTGAAATCCAAGTGAATCGACGTGTGTAAAATTGTTTTCTTGTTATAGCCAAAGCAAGATGAATTTTGAGGAGTATGTCGGTTATGTAGGATACGATATGCCATACAATTATTTATCGCGACCCGATGCCGACAACCTGTTAGAATGTGACATCAATATACAGTTCCAAAGACACTTTCGATTTTAGAAGGAAACCGTACAAAAATTGGAAAGCCATGCGAGAGGTCTTTGCCCAGCAGTAGGACATAGAGGGCTGATATAAAATAAAATAGGGAAGCTACTGTAAAAGAAAACGCGGTTCGTTTTTGGTTCCAACGTTTTCGTTCTGGAAATTTTGACCTACAGCCCGTGGACGGCCCTTGTTGATAAAAACTATTTTCCGTCGCCTTTAATTTCCAAGCCAGCTAGTATGTAGTCGGGATTATTAATCAATGATTATTAATATTGCGAGCACTTGCAAATATCCGTGGTAAATATATATAAAGCACGGTTTCTTTTTCAAATCGGTAGGTATTGGTATCGGTAGGTGTTCATTATCGTGGGATTGTATGAATTAGCAATCAAGATCGCGTAAATAATCATATTAGTGACAAATAGTCGTAATATGGAGTACCGTACACATAAAAGATGAATACAAGCTTAATTCACGTGATATTTCTAAAGCATGAGAAAACTAACGAACCATTTTGAATCTCAGACAAAATGGTGCGAATGGTGCTTATGAGCGAGCTTGCCCATACTCGTGTTGTTTTGTTTATACCTACGATACCACAAAGTCGCTCTCATCATCTATCTATACTTAAAAACATCATCAAGAGTCAAATAGGCCTTCGAAACTCACGTAGACGGGCCATGGCGCGCAGTGTTACGCAGGGCATGCAGGGCGCATTTACCTATTAGTAAGTAGGTAGAATATTTCTGAGGTAGTCGTGTCTGTAAATATATGTGAAAACCCGATTTTCGCGTTGGCTCGTGATACAACATCATCATCATCATCATTTCAGCCGAAAGACGTCCACTGCTGGACATAGGCCTCCCCCAACTGTCGCCATATTGACTCGTGATACGCGACACTGATATTAAAAATTATGTAAAAGTATTATGTCTATATAGATTCCTAATGAATCATTTGATTGTCGCCACCGGTGTCCAATCTCGAACCAAGTTATCAATATTTCACATAAATGTAATGTAATTGATATGAAAATGAACAAGTTATAAGTAAGTACATGTAAGAAAAACGCGAGTGTGTCTGTATTGCTCAAATAAAATGAAATACTTACACTAACTATTATTTATTACCTATTCAACTTTAAAAGTAAAAGCTTACACATAAATCTTACATAACCATTATAAATGCAAAAGTTTGGATGAATAGATGTTTGTTACTCAATCGCCAGAACGGCTGAACAGATCTGGATGAAACTTGGTACAGAGATATATTATAGTCTGGTATAGCACATAGATAACTTATTATCCCAGAAGTAAGATCCCGTGGGCAATGCCCGAACTCCACGCGGGCGAAGCCGAAGGCATAAAATAGTTGCCAATAAAGCGATAGTAGGGTGACTTACCCGTGTTACTACCAATCTTTCTACCTGTAGTAATACGGGTAATCCCATTGCCTTTGCGGTACTATCGCAGTAGTATATAGATTGTAAATAGAAGGAGAAAGAAAAAAATACAAATTTGATGCAACCAACTTGGATGTAGCGCTCGTCAGCCGCTGTTGTGGCCAGTTTCTGTTATATTGCAATAATAAAACAATCAAATCGAATTCTTATTCGCCGTTGCGTTTAGTGGTTTAGCCGGCTTATCTTAGGTTTGTTTTCATATGATACGGGAAAGGACAGGTGTAAGCTAAACATGAGTAGCAGGTGGCTTGCTACTGCTAAACGGAGGAAGAGAAGGGCCGATATGAAACCCACCATTATGTTGGGTGACCACAACCATGTCATCCGCACAAACTCATTCTGCAGAGTAATGATGAGAGAATAAGCGATAATGAATCCAAAGAAATTCAAGGCTACTCGGTCCATCGTCCAACTGAATTCTTCCCTCAACTCTGGACGACCGGAACCTTCTAATCTCAGGAATTGCTGGTTCCAATTGAAAAAATCTTTTAGTGTTGGATAACCCTTTTGTTGAGGAATAGGAGCGGAGCATTAAAAAATGTTGCAAAAACGGGTTTTTTTTTAAATATAAAAATCGCGGACGAAGGTCGTGGGCAACAGCTAGTATGTTTATAATTGTGTGATGATCATATTTGTATTTTTGTTCTCTCGTTGGTCAAATAGTCATAAGCGCATTTGCACGGTGTGAGGTTATGGGTTCGATCCCCATGCATGCAGTGTTGTTGGGTTTTACTAACCTAGAGATTGGATCCAGTCTTACGTAGTCCTACGTGAATGAAAATGAAAAATTTCCTTTGTTTTTCTATGTCTATAAATGTGTAATTTAGATATTTTTTATACGTGATACTACTTTTAAATAAAATAAAAACCAGTTGGCTTGTACAATAATAATTTAATTTATTTTTTCGGCCTCGTCCCTTGTAACATCACTGAATCGAAGTAGCTGGGCGGCACTCAAACGTTCGAGTTTTGCCTTTTGGTACGCTTCTTCTGCTGCCTTCACCACCACTTCTGCTTCTCCATTTTCAGCAGATGTAACTCCTCCTCTCGTTCCTCATTCCGTTTTAAATTTTTCGCCCGTACCTCCTTTATTATAACTTGGGCGCGAACATATATTAGTATTAATTTGCTGACCACAAGCACCTTCAAAAAACACTAATGAGAATATAAAAAATAAAATGCTTCGAATGAATACAAATAGATTGATGTTATTTCAAATTCTGTATTGGTGCCATACACAGATAATTTAACTTTCTGATGTACGGTAACGTGTAGAGATGAACTGAAAATCATTTGATCAACCCTACCAATAAACTGCGAGTTTGCTGACGCCAAGTCAGTCGAGTTATTTTCAGGTGGCCCTTGAGCCACCGGTACCGGTACCTCGTCTACCGAACGAAATTCCAGAACTGAAAAAAGAAAGTAAATATTTTTAATAATCTAATCATATATTCGTTAACACAAAGAATAGAATCAATAAAATTACTAGACTATAGGTGAACCGTCAGCAGGAGTTTCACTTGGCATAGTGTCACAGTCCATTGCGAACCTCAATTTCAAATCGGTGGAGGCCGGCAGCGCATCTTTCACTCCTTCGAGATCTGAGGACGCGGGGCCATGATAGGGGCCACCCCCAGTCCTCATTCTTTCTTTTTTTTCTAAATTAAGGGTGGCCTTAATATTGGACCAGCACCTTTTTAACTGAGATTCGGTTCTCTATAAAAATAAAAGATTGCCGTTCATTACGATCATCAAACATAGACCAGGTATTAATTAAGCAGCATACATGTTATTTGGTACTTACGCGCGAGTTAAATACTGAGTTATACTCTTGGGTTAGGCGAGCCCACAGCACATTTTGTCGCTCATGAGCTGCCCGGCAACGTCGTATTTTGAAGAAGCTTGTACTTGCGGACAAGTTCCTGTCCTGACTTTTCACCATCCGAAAAGAAAATTCTTGATGCCATTATTTTAAGTGAAAATCTTATAAATGAACCACGAAAAAATAAATATTTATTTTCAAGTAATTCCGTTTAAGTTCTTTGACAAATGATGTCAACCAAGAGCATTCGGTAGAACATCAATTTAAGACATCTCTAGCATTGGGAGGTATTTTAATATAACATTTTTAGCATACAAAGCAGCTTGCAACCTTCATGCAACATACTTATTTTGGGTTTGAAATGGACAGCATGTTTTGGAGGTAGATTAAGGTGAGTACTCATCTGAGCAATTAAACGTATTGTAACATTGGTTGGTAAATTGAGGAATGATATTATAATACTGCAAGGTTGCGGTTGAAAAGGAGATGTAGAGACAAAAAATTAAAAGAATATGTTTGGATGATGGTCTTGTTGAGAGGACGAGTAAAAGGCGACTAACAAAACCCGAAAGAGAACCTTAGAAGGACAAAAATTATTGGTATTGTTCTTAAAAAAGGTCAGGTGGCAGTGCTCGCGACCTGCGTGCGTGTATGACCAGATGTATGAACGTGAACGAAGCAAAAGGAGTAAGCCGGTGGGGTTCTTTAGTGACTGTTGTTACTGTGTGGCATTTAGGTACTCTTCGTTGATATGTTGGATTTGCAAGTCGCGTGTGCTGCAATTTAATTTAATATTAAAAAAAAACACTGAGCGAATTAGGAGAAGTAACGACCAGCACGACCCCTAAGTCCACGCACCTCTTTCCATGTTGCACGATTTGCCCGCGCTCGTGTTTTTGCTCGATGAAATGTTACACAAGTTGCTTGTTTCTTAGCAAATCAAGTTTTAACAAAGTGTCAAGCGGCTCGATGTCTTGTTGCAAATGCAAGCTCTAGCTAGTCTGTCCTCACCTTTTGAACATCATTGAGTGGGTGTTGCTGATACCGTGGTGGGCGTTCCTCACCTGTTGCCATGACAACAAATGTCGACTTAAGTTCAAAAATGGACTAAGTCGGCGTTCTGGAATATGGGTGTTAGTGTCCACGGAAAAACAGAATACAATATCGTCTATCCCCCAATTGTATTCCTGTACAACAACATGTATACACGAAATTCAACCCAAAATAAGTTGTTTTGATATTCCATTTCCCCGGTAAACATACAAGAAAGCTGTATACATAACTAAACATACAAACCCGGTTAAGTTTTATCCGGTCCATATCTTTCGTAATTCATGTAAGCAACATGGAACAAGCACCCTGTATCGAACGAGTGACATCGAAAGCGGCTAACCACTCATCCTCGACGTTAGAGACGATCAGCCGCCACGAAATAGACCAATAGAGTCCATTCCCGTAATGTAAAAGGGCAATGAACGTAACAATATCGTAAAAGCGATGTAGTCAGGTCACAAACGGTGGGGACACGTGAACGCAAGAATTTTCGTCATAATTCCGAGGAGTTAACGGGCTCCCGGGAATCACTTTCATTTTCACTTAGCGCCACCGACTACTCCATAACCATTAAATCCTCTTGTTTACTACTGCTCTTCGTCGGTTCAAAGGCACTGGCCCTCTCGCCACTTATCTAACTTATTCACAGAGCAAACTAAACAGTAAACAGAAACGAACCCATCTCAGTAGGTACGTATATACAGTCATCCCCAAACAAGATACAATTTTAAATCGCCGCCTGCACGAATTTTAAGCTCGGTATAAATTAAATATTCAAATTCAAAAGTACGAGACTCAAATTCCTTTTGTTATCGTTCTTCTTGCGCCTGTTTATTTATATTCTGTGCTGAAATGAAAAATAGAGCACTTGTTACGTAAGTTTGTATGATGAGCTTGTCTGTGGCGGCTGGGCTGCTAGGCGGCTCAACTTTACATTCATTCTGCAATCTATCTTCTTCTTCTATCTATCTTCTATCTATCTATCTATCTATCTATCTTCTATCTATCTATCTTCTATCTATCTATCTATACATATAAAATTCAAAGTCCTGACTGACTGACTGACTGACTTATATATCAACGCACAGCCCAAACCACAGGTCCTAGAGACATGAAATTTGGACAGTGTACTCTTTGTGAAGAGTAGGTATCCACTAAGAAAGGGTTTTTCGAAATTCCACCCCTAAGAGGGTGAAATGGGGTGTTGAATTTTCTATGAAACTTTTTATTCTCTGAGTCGATTGACTTGAAAATTTGTATACATATACTTCAGTAAAAATGATGAGATACGTGTATCACAGTTTTTTTTAAATCATCCCCCAATTTAAAATTCAATGTCCTGACTGGCTGACTGATACATCAACGCTCAGCCCAAACCGCTGGTCCTAGAGACATCAAATTTGGAAAATGTACTGTTTGTGGAGAGTAGGTATCCACTAAGAAAGGGTTTTTTGAAATTCCACCCCTAAGAGGGTGAAATGGGTGGTGTTGAATTTTCTGTGAAACTCTCTCGAAGTCGATTGACTTGAAAATGTGTCTACATATACTTCAATTAAAATGATGAGATACGTGTAGGTATTACAGTTTTTCCAAAATCATCCCCCAATTTAAAATTCCATGCCCTGACTGGCTGACTGATATACCAACGCACAGCCCAAACCGCGGGTCCCAGAGACATGAAAATTGGAGGGTGTATTCTTTGTGAAGAGTAAGTATTATTTTTTCGAAATTCCTACCCATTAGAGGGTGAAATGGGGTGTTGAATTTTCTGTGAAACTTTTTATTCTCGGGGTCGATTGACTTGAAAATTTATGTACATACTCTTCAGATAAAATCCAGTAAATCCGATGTCCAATCTCAAACCAAGGTATCAATATTTCACGTATCTAATTTAATTGATTTAAATTTAAACTAATATTTACAAGTTATAAGCAAGTACATGTAAATCTATGTAAGTATGTATTATAGATAGATACGTAGATTACTTATTATCCCAGAAGTAAGATCCCGTGGGCTATTCCCTAACTCCACGCGGGCGAAGCCGCGGGCAAAAGCTAGTCCCATATGATACGTGAATAATTCAGAGGTGGAGTATACATAACTCATTTAATTCTTCATGTTTAACGTTTGGTCTAAATTGCTTGTCGTGTTCTATTATGAAATTCCGGTTCTCTGTAGTATATTGAGACGAGGCGACGAAATTACAGCTTTTTGATTTAATATTGTACAAAGAAATAAAAAAGGTGTTAGTGTTATAGTGACTGGAAAACTTTCCATTGCTGCCAACAGTTTGTGCTTTACTTTAATATTGTGAAAGTTTGTAAATGTTACCGGTATAATTTCTTTATCAAAGTAATCTGATCTATCCCGAAGTGTGCAGGGGCGAAACTAAAACCTTACCCACGTTAGTTTCAAGTAATGAACAGCCTCCTTTACTACAGCGAGAATGTTTCAAAAGTTCCTGTAATTAAGTAGAAACCGTGTTTTTTAAATGGAAGTACCTCTTACATGGTGAGACCGAGAAACGAGAGCGATTTCGGAAAGTCAGTCTATCTTTGGAAATAAGCATACGTAAGCATGTTCTATTTGCTTACGTACTTCTACTTACGTTTATGAGACGCGTCTGGTCTTCAGACTTCATTAATTCCAGCCACATTTCGTCATCTAACAAATAACTCTCATTTCAGATTTCAGTATACAAACAGTACTGATACGTATGTCTAAGACGTAACTTTATTTTCGCACACATTTTCGCTCACAGCTATTCGCGTCGGGATTTCTCATAGCAATGTTCGCCAGTAATATGTTAAGTTTAAAGATAGCTTGCATCTGCCTGCACAAGCAAAACATCTCCACATCTTATAGTCATCTATAAACTTAGATACGACTTGCAACATGGGAGACGTGTATCGATAACGGCAGACGACTCTCGAAACTGGTGTTTACAAGTTGAATACTATTGCTACCTGGATAACGAAAATTACCATAGAAATACTAAGTAATAACTGCTTGAATTGTAACCGGCCACAAAAAATGCAGCAACAAATATCAGTCAGTTTTCAACATACCTTATGAGTAGAGACGGTTGGTACAGCAATTGGCAGCTGCGCTGCGTGTCGCGGGTTCGATCCCCGCACGGAACAAATATTTGTATGATCTACAAGTAGTTGTTCCGGGTCTGGCTGTTTGTGTATGTGAGTTTTAAATGTTTGTAAACGCACGATACAGGAGAAATTCCCAGTGTGGGGCAACGATTTAAAAAAAAAAGTAAAAGAAAGAGAAACTCTAAATTCAGCGACTGAGAATTTATTAGATTCAATGTTATACAGGGTGGCAGGGACACCGACACACAACGGTTAACACTTATTCAATACATCATTCTGCAACCCCCCACATAGAAATTTTCCTAGTTTTTTTTTATTTTTTATATCATTCACATACATTTTGACCTTTTGTAAGGAACCGATGATTTTTTTTAAACTAACAATGAATAATTTCTATGAGGGGTTCAAAATGATGTACTAAATACTTGGTAACCTTTTGTGCATCGGTGTCCCTTCCACCCTGTGTAGAAACCACATATCCAATTAAGCTTTATCTAGGACACCGCCATTATATGTACCGTTTAGTAGCCCTTAATAGATTGTTACTTAATGAATCAATAATTTTCGATCAAATTACTTGGGAAATTGCTCCAATGAATAGCTAATACGTCCCAACAGTAAGATTAACATCTGAAAGTGTCTCGATAACCCCGTCACGTCAAAAGTGTTACTGTCCAAGAGGGGAGCATAAATAGGTACCTTGTCGACTGGACACCTCCCCTGAGGTCTGAACTTCAAGGGTTAAGTTAGTTAACTCATTAAAAACTGGTTAACTGCGAGGTCATAGATGAAAGCGACGTTCGCCGCTTACCGTTCGATACTAGGAATTATTTTACAGGACTAAATAGTGTCCAACGTTCCGTAATAGAATCTAATATCGTTTGAACAGTTGGTACCAACTTGTTTCACATTTTACCTGCACAATAACATTTGAATTCAATGGCTTATTGTTATTTGTGGCTTTCTGTATCAATGCACCATTTAAAGCTCTCCGCACTACTATAGTTTGTAGATGCACAAAGGAAATGATTTGTTTTTTTTACTAACTCTTTCTGGGAAGGACTCATTATGACAATCAAAATTCATTTAACACTGGAAAGTAAAAAAATAATTTTAACGGATTATTAAACCGGCTTTTTGTTAATACTTTTGACAAAACTATTAAATAATATCACGCAAATGATGCAATACTATGTCATTTACTCATTTTTCACACTTGTGTTTTTAATTCGTGGCTAACGCGTTAATTAAGCATTTAGTTTGTGAAAGTTGGGCGCGCAAATTGTTTAAAGTTGTTGGTGTTTTTATTGCACACGTTTGGCCAAAGTTGGACATTCAGCGGTATGCTATAAACTACATTATTCACAGTAATTTGGTCTGCTGTGACACGAATACACATAAAACGGTATTCTTATCTCATCCGAAATATCGGGCACGTACCAAAGTCATAATTCCACGATGAAGTACCGCATGGGCAGGGAGCGCGCCCTTTGCAGTGGCGAGAGTGGTGATTCAGTGTTACGATTACCCGCATACACCGGAAACTGTGCGCCGTTTTTTTCTTTAGGAAACAATGTAACAGCACCACCTGAGAACCGAAACGGGAGAAAACAAAAAAGCCCATTACGCGGAACCTACCTGAACAGTGTACGTACACGATTACAACTCCCCTCATGAGGAAAACGAGGATTGATATTACACAAAATATTTATGTTCACTTTATGTAACATAGTTTTCTTTAGCACGGCATGATACAAAAATTACAATAATTTTTAGCAACTCATGTTTTACTTTTATTATTTCAGTTCTAATTTTGTCGAATGATACGGTTATAGAGTTGACTGCAACAATCCTTCGCTCTTTTGTAGTTAGTAATTTAGGTATCTATAATTATTTACATGTACAACTCATAATACCAAACGTAACCTTCTGGCTAACAACAAACAGTATCTCTTCACATATTTGGATTCCCTAGATGTTAAGTATAATAACATGTAAGCAACACAATTCACAATAACCTATGAGCTTAACCTCTACCAATTTTCAGGTCAGGAACATACTTAGTTAAGTAAACTTACAGAAAATAACTAGACACGTTTTGAGTCCTAGGCTGAGAAATTATATCACCAGATTCAATAAAATAGCCACTAACAAAAATACTTTCGTCGGATAAAAGGTTCAAAAAAGGAATCTTCACAACTAAATTCAATATTAGTCTGGAACTGCTTCGATGATGTCGTTTGCGCTGAACTGTTTATGACGTCACAGTTCCTCGTCCAACTTCGATCCAGACGAGTCGAGTGAGCATCACCTTTGATCGCTCTCTAGATAGGGCTGCACCTGCAGCTGCCACCCGATGCATACCAATAGAAAATAGCAATCTACACTAGATTCAAATCCTAGTCTTATACAACTTTTGTGTGGAATTAAACCCTTTGATCGTGTTTGAAGTTTGAACGAGTGATGTGGAATACATCACTCATTCGAACTTCAAACACGTGGATATATGCGTTCCTGGTCGTGATTGGTCTTCATCCTTTTTGAAGTTCTATTAAATTTTTTTTCGTTTTGGGCATGTCCAATCATAAGGTGTAAAATGACACAAGACATAATTAAAACATAATTTAGGTACTCGTACAAGCTATTATTCCGAACAATTAAATTTCAGCAGAATTTTCATATTCACATATTTAAAATTCATTTTTAAAAAGTATAGAACAATGTCTGGGTCTAAAGTATCCATAAATTAAAACGTTCTCGGGGGGCGAGTCTCAGTTTCCTGTCTCGGTATAAATAATTGGCGAACGATGAAATTTATTACGCAGACAAATTTTGACAAATCTTCTTTGGGCCGAGTGGCTGAGAAAAATCTTCGATCAGTAACAACAATTTATTTCCTCCGTTTACCTGCCCCTTTCCTTAACTCAGCATTTCAATTAATGAAGCAATATGAATTTACCGATGTTTCGCGAAGATATGCATTAGTTACGTGTTCAGTAGAGGTTCCCACTTATGTTTTATTAATTTATCTTAACATTGTTAATTTTCCTTTATTGAAATAAGAAACGTGGAGATTTTACTGTTTTTACCTCTTTAAAATACAAATCGATTTCAAGTTGCCGTAAGAGTTGCTTAGATTACTTTATCTAGTTCTACCCATGAAAACCTCTATTGACCAAACATTCATAGAAAAATGCTTTTCCCACAAATTCTGTGCAGCTTTTACGAGCTGGTATGTATGGAATACTTACAACCCTGTGCCCAAGTCGTCGTTAAAGTTACACGTCAAATTAATATAACGTTAAAAAGTTAATTTTTTTAGACAACATACAGAAATTTTGTTAACTATATCACAGTCTCGAGTGCCACAAAAAATTAAGGATGAAACCTAAATATCGTTTTGTAACACAAACAGGTACTAATGTTATCTAAGGAAAACTTGAACCAGAAAACCCACAGAATAAATAACCTAATTCTTAAAATATGAGATCGACACAAAGCATAATTTACTTCATTTATTCAGACTTAACCTACTTTCCCAACTTTTACGTACAAGTAAGAATAAATGAGTATGAAGGTTCACGTCAAAATATAACGTTACATCACTCACGGTCATTACTTGCGATTTTTCCGCAATTTGCCAACTCAAGACATTTGACACTAATGACCACCGCCAACTACCTGAACACGAGATAGTTCTCATTTAGTAAAACAACGAAGCGTAAAACTGATATCTCTATGATTTATATTCAGCTACGTCGTAAATTAATAACTTGGAGACATCATTAGGATATTTTAGTCGTTCGTTCGGAATCGTAACGTTATTGAATATTTTATTTTTAAAAATAGAATATATGTATAGTTCGATGTAGCGTGTATTTAATGATCACCAAATCATAGGTATGCTTAGCAATATAACTGTTTAACATTCCACTATAAATAGGATTTATTTATTTAACTATTTTAGTACCTTCAAACAACAAAATACATAGAAAAACCTCATTACAACTTTGGGTTCAAATATATAAGGTCTAACTATGCATACACGAAATATTTTCAGAGAATCATCTAACGGCTGTAACGAAGCCATTTCAAGGGATTTTTTATTTTTATCTGAGTATATTTTATAAAAAAATAATTTAGAATTACTTAACCCTCAAAATAAATACTGGCTTCTTATTTTTGAACACCCATTACGCTAGTATACTACGTCGTATTTATCTACTGTCATTGTTAGAATATCGGTAAAGATTTTATGCAAAAAGTCTCCAAAAAATTTTAGAATTATTATAATTTCGTAAAAAAAAACACTCAGATAAATTTTTTTTCATTGCTATGGCGACTTTAAGACTTACGAAGAAGTTACTCTTAAAATATTTCGTGTATGAAAAGATACTTATACTGTTTTTTTTTTTAAGTTTGTTATTTCAAAGTTCTGCTGAAAATTAGGTGCCTTAATGGAACATCGCCACCATCACCACGCTTGGAAACAATCGCACTCTGGCCACAATAATCTATTGGTCATAGTTTTGTAGAACAACGGAAACCACAATAAGGCTTCTATTAAATCGAATCTTGGCACATAGTTCAACACCAGACTTCAGTCGCTTCTCGCCGTATTGGAGCAAAACTCTATGGAGGAAACTGAAAATGGTAAACCCGCTGTAAACATAGTCACTTGGAAACTTTTTATAAGTTCCTAGTAGTAGTAGTGTATTAATTAGATAAATTTGATTGTACAATAAACTATAAACCCGTCACCATCTTCCTGAAGACGGAAAAGATGCTTCAAAATTTTCAACTCCAACGAAAGATATAGCTAATAAAAACAATTCCTCAAACTTGGCATCTCGAAGGAAATTACACTGATAAAAATATAATTACTATGCTTTTATTCAATTCATCTTATCTGTAACTTACAAAACTTTAGTTTTGTTTCTATTTTAGTGACAATTTTAATTGCTAATATGGGGCAGGGACACACCCAAATCAAAAATAAGCCAAAAATTTGAGAAGATTTTTTATTTTTATATTTATCACTGAATTAATTTATTGTTTAAACGACTTAATAGTTAACATCCAATACTGTCAAAAAACACGATAAATCGAGCGACACATCCAAAGCATCCACATTCAAAGACTGATTGCGGTAGTCGAGCCCTTAATGAAAACCGGCACGTATTTTGTTTATTTTGTCATTCTATTAATTAGGGACCTTGTTTACTGTTTCAATACGACAAGTCTTAAATAAGCTTCGCACGAATGAAGTTTTATCAGTTTAATTTATTTATGTATCCTCGCAGAAAGTAAATTGCTTTGCCAACAAATTTTCTACCTACACGCACAAAACATTTAATTTTCTGGTTCAGAATTTACTTATATAAAAATTAAATCACTTATCTGAAACATAAATTGCGAAAGCAAATTAATCTAAGTAAAATGCTTGATCCATAGAAAAATATGAAGTGAGCCGAGGGAAATAATTTTCTTGGGAGTATAAATTAAATCAAGTAGGTACCTTAATGGTAAAGTGCGAGCCAAGTGCTTTCAAAAACAGTGCTGACTGGTAGCCTTACTTTTAGTTGTTTACAGGAAAATCTTTAACCATTTTGTTAGTGGTTCCGCCCGCATGAAATGCTCCTAATTTTTCCAAATGAAAAATAAGTGCCCTGGTCGTTTGAATGTCCGTTTTGCAGCTTAGTCGTATATCCAAACAAATGAGCAGACGAGCACTTGCTTTGTTTTCCGATATATTTTCTTATCCAAAAGAAAAAAATGGGCATCAATAACACAATAACGTAATGGCTTCCTATCTAATTACATCGATCCTCAAACGATCCCTCAGGAGATCACATATTGTGCGGGTACAAATGAGGCCAGTCCTTCACGAGTTTATTTGTTTTATATTGCATCTCAAACGCAATTTCCTCGAGTACTTCCCCCATTTTTCCGCTCAATAGACAATAGAAACAGAGCTGAAGATGGGTCGTAACCATCAAACAATGATTGATATAAAGAGAGGTTGGTTTTATCTTGGCACACATAAATCATTTTAGGCTCATTTAATGTCACAGTGAGTTCTTACCGATGTGATAGGCGTTTCAGTATTGATTGATAACACTGCAAAATACTCCAAACAATATTAATTCCGGAGGAAAGCTCAGCTTATGAACATTCCATCTCATCTTTCAGTTTCTTAATATCGGAATGGGATTAATATCAAGTAGCCAAGTAATTTTCTAGTGTAACGTAGGTGTATGAACATTGCTAGGCTACGTAAATACCAATTATTATTTTAGCTAATAAATTACACTTTAGCAATTACCTATCAATAAACTACGTCTGGTATTTATTTAAAATACCGATACCAAGGAATTTCTTCCTTTAAAACCAAATAAAGATCCGTAGTTATTCTATCTTAGAAATAAATAGGCACAAGCTAGGCTTGACTTGACAGTACATTCGAGAGATCTAGTAGATAGTTGTACTGCTCCTTAGCAGATAAATACGAATACTATCTACTCTTACTTTATTAATTATTTAGCTACTCCTTCCTGCTTCCGTTCATAGTACATAGTATCGGTACGGTTTGTTTGGACGTCGTCATCACAGCGCGATTCCCGCGTGGGACATAAATATTTGCGGAGCTAACAGACATTTATTCCGAGCCTAGATGTTCGAAAATGTGATTTGTGTGTAATTGCCCTCATTAATCAAACGTTCATAGCTGTACGGTAGGAATCCTTGCAAGCGTGTTACGCCATTGCAGGGCCTGTGGATCTATCTAAGCACGTACAGCAATATGCATTTGAAGAAAAAATAACCTAAACTGAAATGAAGGAATGCAGATTTTATTCCAACTTGTTAATTAAAACAACCTAAATTCAATTCAATAGCCTGAAAATAGAAAAACGTAGTTCCAAATAAACGTACATTTTTATTCATTCATTGAATATGATAAGGAATTATTTCTAAAAAACTGACACGAATCAGATTCATACAGCAAAGACCAAACTATTTATACAACGTAGCATTCTGATTCGGGTTCACATCAACATAATAACGAAAATGAATCCAAGTTTACGTCAGTTAGGAAAATCGGAACTGCTTTTAATTTTATTATGTGCTTTCACTTTCCAGCAACTCCGGGAAATGTCCTGACAGGATCGGATGTGAACCAAAATTGTGGGAAAACGTCGTGGTTGTCAGATTGATGCATGAGTTCGTGTTTTTCTTTGTGCTCGCACCATCAATCTTACAGATCTATTAACGTCGTCTTTAGCGCTCCTCCTAATTATCCGAGCAAGCTCTCTAAAATCCCCGGAGCTTATATGGACCAAGGATACACAACATCATATTAAATTGTTTTCTTAATCGTTCACACAACAGCAGTAGGTACCGCGACCTAATTAGATTTTAATTTAAAAAGAAAAAATAACCTTTTTATTTCTTTCTTTTTGTCGTTGACATTTTATTTTACTTTTCTTTATAAAAATAGATTCTAAGGATCAATTATTTTGTCAGTTACAGTTGTAAGACTTGTTCAAAGTTTATCAAATTGAAGATCAAACATTTTTACCAACCTACCGCAGCCTCTTTTCAACTACGATTTTCGGTTTTGGTGTTATTGAAATCTGCAACAGTATTCCTTATTCAGCAATACAACTTACCAAGTAAGTATCCTACCTTACCTACACATGACGTTATGACACTTGTATAGCAACTGGTTTGCTGGCCCACATTGTTTCAGTAGATGGTATAACTCATCGCGTGCTGTGTCATAACGTTCGTCGTAACCGTTTTTCTCTTCAGACGCATAACATTTTGGAAAGATTTATCTACATTTTGTAGCAGTGTTTACGCAACATTATATATTCCCTCTGCTTGTACGGGAGAGCTGTAATGTAACATTGGTGGGATAAGAAGAATCCATTTTGTGAAACCCTAAAATCTTCGTTGCAATTGCGGGGGTTTGTCGCGCAAACAGGCAATAAATGCTGGCAGAATAAGCCAAGCTGGGATCGTTGTGGTACCTACTGTCGATATTGCTGTAAGGGTTTGAAACAATGTGTTTTTTCTTTAAACAAAAACATTCGCTAGAATGTACAGAAACATTTACATCGTATAAATTAATGGTCTTAGAAAGCAAAAAGAAAAGGCTGTTTCTGTTACTCGAAATTGACTCCGAGAGCTTTTTGTGAAGCAATCTGAAAATATAAGAAAATTCTGTAGGTAACAGACAGGCAACCGAGTATCGCATTAAGTATCATCTACCTACTTAAGGATGGCACAGAACAGAGAAAAAACATAAAGTACTTAGATAATTGTCTTTTCTTTAAGTGATGTATCATGTCAAGTAAGGGATAGATTAAGGTGTCCTTTATGTACATTATATTTTCACTCTAGCCCGCGTTGTTTGGCACATACTGAATAAATACCTAAGACCTACGTATATATACCTACA
This sequence comes from Noctua comes, assembly GCA_963082995.1. NCBI lineage: Eukaryota > Metazoa > Arthropoda > Insecta > Lepidoptera > Noctuidae > Noctua > Noctua comes. Next base: position 7,848,491 of record OY720277.1, read on the forward strand.
TTTTAATAACAAGTAATACTCTTTTAACACTCTCATGGGTGGTATAACTGATAAGTTTTCAGGCTAAAGCAAAACACTTACATCGTCCTTATACGATACGGTTAACAACTCCATACTATCTAAACCTTTTTTCCTCGGAGCTCGATCTCTCAAGACTCTAATAAATTAAATTAAACAATTCAGTATCCTTATCTGCGAGAGAAATAGTGTCTGTAATATTCCAACTTAATGTCACCCTTAAGATTATATCACAGCTTAAGCCCCTTTGTGCTGGCTACTTTAGCAACCGCGTAACTTAAATCACTACAATTAGGTTACAAAACAAATCTGAGACAAAACTCCACTTGGCTTCGAACTGAGAAACCGAAATGAGCATGAGAAGAAGGAAGTTATTAATTAAACATCACAAATATTGTCTTTATCCGAGTCGATTACCGGCCTGTCGTGCGATTGCTTTGCTAAAAATACGAGAAACAAGAGCTCGTGACCAAAGAAAATCGTGTTGAGGTTATTTTTATTCACGTAGTGACATTCAACTGTTCTACTCAGTGGAAAGAAGAAAGAAACCTATCGCTCTATTTGACAAAATCCCTCCATCACCCATAACGACACCCTGGGGAAGGGAACCGACCTATATATTTGAGATTAACCTTACAACTCACAAGTAACATTGTACTTAGAATACCCATTATATTATTTCTTTGTTAATCGCAACTTACTTAACGAGAACAGTAACATTAAAGTACAGTTCAATAAAAAGACGCTTGGCCGTTCGCCAATACTTGTGAGACAATTCATTTGTTTCCGTCGAAGTATGCTCGTTTTGAACAAAACAATGTAATTGCTTGCCTTGCTAAAGAGAACCTTTAAGTTTCGCAGGTATTCAACGTCGAAATAAATCAAGTCTTAATTTTAATTAATCAAGTCTTTGTTTCCATGAAAGATGGGTAGGCCTTTAGTGTGGGACGCAACATGTCGATTCTCTTATTTATGTTATGTTATTCTCACTCTTGCACCGTCCCATCTTTCTGGCTCATCGTGCTGTTCTGGCGCTGCCGCTGCGGCTGCGGAGAACCGCAATGGGCGTGAATATAGTAACTATATTTTCGAGCCGTTTGGGGTTGAAACTCTAGGACCGTGGGGTCCGAGTGCTCACAGCCTTTTCAAGGAAATTTCAAAACGCTTTGTTGGCAGTTGGCACTTCCCGTGACCCGAGGGCTTTTACCTTGGCCAGAGACTAAGCGTTGCCATACAACGTGACAACGCCGCCAGTCTCTTGGGGGCATTACCAGTTGACAGCGGAGGAGGTGATTTTAGACGCAACTTTTTAGTTTATTGTTAAGTTATTTTAGGTTATTTTAATTTATAAAATATTGTACGCACAGTTTCGTTTAAATATAATACAAGTGAGTCTTAAAAAGAAGATACTTTTAGTTGCATTAGGTATTATTATTGAATTATCTCATGATTTTGGTACCGGTTCATTACCTTGTACACGTACACATGTTACACGGTTATCCATTTAACACGTGCAGGTACCTAACCCCACCTCGTATAGTAGACAAACTCTGCTAATCATGGCAATATATCAAAAAGGTTCTCTCATTCGTTTTTATGGACATTATGAGAGCATGAAATATATTGACCCTTTACCAAAGCACAAATACAAACAGGAAGACCCACGAATTCCAGAAAGAAACGTTCTACGTCTTTCAGGAAGATTCCCGTAAAGCCGAGCGTTATTTCAAATAAAAAATAAATTATATACGTCTGTGCCAAATATAGCAAAAAGGAGATTATGGAGAAGCCTCACTAATTATATTGCCTTTGCGGAAAAATTCGTAGCATCCACCCACTAAAGGAATTTTCCATCGCCTGATTCAAAATAGCTTCACAGTGGTGCGGTCCAACAGCACATAATTCATGCCGCTCAGTGAAATATAATGCGGATGTTCTCATAATGTACGACGCGCAACTTAATCCGGCCGCGACTTTTTCCGCCACAGATATTTATACAAATGGCCACCAGCGTAATGATCTCACTAGAACGCTCGTTGCGGACCGTTTTCGCCACTTTACTCACTACTTAGTCTTGTGTAACTGTACCGTTTTTATAAAACTACAAGAAAACTGTGTACCTATTTGTCACTGGTGAGAAGTAGAGCCTTGATACTCCTCGTTTTTACAATGTTTTTTGTTCCAGCACAAATAGAACAGCAATTATTACTTACAGTTTCGTTAAAACTCTGTAGTAATACAGTAATAATTAGGTACGAAAATAATTGTTAGCCAACAATGCTTTGGAAATTATAATGTTGCGTCGTTATTATTTCCATTGTATTTTAATTAATATAATCTATCCAATATAGCAGACTATCATTTGGGTTACTAAATGCAATCATATGCATATAATAAAAGACCGATACACTCTACATACAATGGTGGCAAAATAATGTTGTTTTTGCTTGCAAATTATTCTGACAAAAAACACAGTTGAATTAACTAGGTTCCGACTACATTATGATATATATAGAGACACTATTATTCTATTCTTAAAAAAACGAAGACAAAAAATATATTGTCATCATCATCATCACCTGCCTAGCCTTTTCCTAACTATATTGGGGTCGGCTTCCAGTCTAACCGGATGCAGCTGAATACCAGTATTTTACATGGAGCGACTGCCGACTGACCTCCACAACCCAGTTAGTACTGAAAAAAAATATATTGTCAGTGGAGCATTTATTACATAGGGAATCTTATCGCCAGTACACAGATAGACGAATGTCTTATAGGCAGAATCCCATAAAACGTTTTGACCTCTTTCGGCTATTGAAACTTTGTCCACCACGAAATACCTTCATGTATGTTAAATAATAAAAGGCTGGGGCTACCGGATACGGTGGCCTCAGTAACTCATACACAGTTCCGGCGCAAAAACGACACAGCCGGACAGAGCGGGCGACGATAGCGCAGTTATATGTGTGTGCGCTACCTTATTTACAACTAGTCCGTTTCCGAGGTTTCACTCCAAGCCAAGTCTGCACAGTTTACTATGAGCCATCAAGCCTTTCAGTAAACTAAATAATCTCCACAGGTTTGTGTGAAAGAACTTTTAACAATCCCCGTCTACGCTGCAACGTGACTGTATCTGTATGTGTGTATTATATTACACACTGCAGTAAAAAAGCATTTCAGCAATACTTCGTAAGCGGCACTTATAACTTGCATACTTTCATTTACTGAAACATTTGCATATTTCAGGTTGGTACTTTTTCATGTTTACCTCCTTTATTTCAAGTAAATTTTTCACCTCAATCTGAAACTACTTAGAATGGCTGTAAGCCTGTCGTTGGTGTCACGGGAACACGTCCAGGTCATCACAGGGTCGGCGGCGTTCATTGCAGGCGCAGCCCTCGACTGGCATGCGTGACCCCGCATCAACATTTTCTCAAGTGCTCCTGAAAATCTCGAGGAATAGTTGTACGTATACACGGCTAGGCAATCACTTACGTGGTTATATCGCCGACAGAATCGTGCATGCCATACCAAATACTTGCTCCACATAAAAGTATCTTTGCTAAACGGGAAATGAGCGATAGTGTACTATATTAGATGCACTATTTGATATTTATTGCACGCGGTTACATGGTTCCGTATATATTGCAGTTAGTTTTTGTGTTTCAGCATTGCAGAGCTCAAACTGCACACGATAAAATTCATTTACGGATAAAAACATGCTCAGCATATATTAGTGTTACGTAGGTAGATATATCCGAAACAAAACTACAGTGCATGAGCACGAGGAGTTTCAGTACCGCCCGGAGAATCATCTCTCAGCGTAATTACGTGTATGACGTCAAGGATATGATCTCTGACACGCGGTTACAGTTGGTGCTGCCAAAGTACCAAAATATGTTTGAAACCGTTCCATATAACACGTTTCTGTACCTTGGTAGTAGTAACATCGCATTGGCGTTAAGGTGTTTTTTGTGTATTTTAAATAAATTATAAATAACATATCTACGGATATTGCAGGAAAATAACATGACAATTTATTGAAAATAAAGTTACCTTCTTACTTTCTTACTACCATTAGCTTCTCAACTACACCTTAGTTGATTGCCTAAAAATAAAGTATTTCGGTTTACATTCTTTAAACGTATTGCTCTTAAAACTAAGTAAACAGAAAGACTGCTGTCTCTTTAAAACGAGCTATTTTCGGAAAAGGTACTTGAATGTAACGTGAAACTATTTACTGGGGCGTATTTTTCGTATAAACATGATATAAATTACATTAATTGGGTGTATCTTCCCAGTTTCATACAGTTTATCTACGTTACTCCGGAATTTCAATGAATTTTTCCCCCGTGGCCATAAAAGCGCAAAAGAGTAAAAACACTCGTTCTTGAGCACTGCAGCGTTCCCTATAAATTACAGCACGTTAAGAACGTACGGAACACTATTGAATGTTCTAAACTGGGAAACTTCAGCCCGTATCGTCATTTATTTAACACTCTGCAGTGATGACGACACCAGCACGTGTAAGTACAATAGTAGGTACAGTAATAGTATGGCAGTATGGATATCTACTTATCGTATACTACCGTCATATGTCAAAACACGACGTGTGACGAATTTATTACGAGAATTAAACGGTGAAATTCTCCACACAGATCCGTTGGAATTTAATGTTTTCAAAGCAACAAGAGCGTACTAACAAGCTGCGGAAGCTGGTAGATTCGTGACGTTTTCAACGAATTATTTTAATTAATTTGAGGCAAGGTGAGGGTGGTTCCGCCTGCGCTGAGCCTCCCCAGTCGAACCGTCCACGTCGCGGCCCGCACACCATCCTCTGCAAAAACTAATTCAACTTGTGCGCCATGTGGCCCCGTGTGCCTACCAATTACCACTTTGTAAGCTAACTATCCGCTTGCCGCACGAAAAAAAACGTACATGAAGCGCTAAATGACCGCTTAAGTACAAGCCGTATAATAAATAATGAAATACAAACCTTTTTTTTTTTATTATACAACTCAAGAAACAATAAATGAGATTATTTTTTACTTGATTGTAAACATATACATTACGAATTTCCTTGAGTAGATGTTGGTCAGGGTTTCTGTGAGGGTTGCACAAGAGCATTACGAGGAAAATCTGAGCGCGAATCCCGAATATCCGTTCTCAGTTTAACAACGTTGAACCAGAATAAGTACATGCTTAATTGGAGTTTCTTTTCAATCTTTTTTCGTTTGGAAATCCTACAAAGTTATGAATTATATTAAAAATTTTGATTGATATCAAAACATACATCTTCTTATGACATATAGATCCCTGTTTTAAATCTTTAACGAAACGAAATGGTAGAAACCTACCAAAATACTCAATAAAGATAACTTCTGAATCAAAACTCAACACGATGCTATAAAAAGCCATATTGAAGACTTTTAAAAAGATCCCCGAAACCCTGATACAAAATTCCTGGTAGCCGAATAGTAATTTAATAATCTTCGGGGATCCGCAACGAATTGTAGAAGAATAGATACCTACGGCATAAGTTAATTACACTAATGAAGAAGGGAAGGTACGCTCAAAAAATCCACCCCAAGATCACTCCAAAGTCTTTAGTACGATGTTCTTCGCGCGGTTCATTAGCGCCTTGACTTACGGCCGGGCTTACATGTCACCTACTATTGTAACTTTTACGTCGTAACGTGCTTTCGGTATACGGGAGCGGAACCAGATTGTAATTAAACCTGAAATTGTTTTTAGGGTATTTCGTCTTAGTCGTACTTGGTTGTATGGCACACCCATAGCTTGCTTTAGGATTATGCAGCTACCTTCTCCTCGTTTTCTTTGTTTTACAGTTCTTGGCATAAGTTACATCAGTTTCCGTAGCTAAGCAGTTCTTTTACAAGGTTTACTTCCCATTTGAGTGCTTAATCTTGATTTTACTAAATTTGGTGATATCCGTATAATTATTTACAGCGTTTGCTTATTTGGCATAGCGTTTCACTCAATCCTGCTTGCCAGCCAAACTATCACCCACATTAGTCACCATAAAGCCTGGAGTAGACGGAATATACTTGAACATTCTGTAAATTTTAAGCTCACATTGTTCGGCGAGACATTGGGACGTCGCTCTCGATTATCGCCCTCATGTCTGTTCTGTGGGAGTTAGTTAAAGGACACTCTGTTCAGAATGTAATTTTACATTTTCAATTTACAGAAACTGCAAAATAGTGAGTGTATGTTTCCGATAAATGTTGCTGAACTGACCAAAACAACAAATATAAAATCCAATCACATAGTACACTTTTAAGAAAAAAAAGCGGCATGTAATTCGATGCTAACGACGGAGTAGCTCCTTCATTAGTGGGCCAGTACGGGGCGGTGGGGTCTCAAGTATAGACCACATTTTTTGTCCCGCTACCAGAGAATTTCCTTATAAATTATCACCGTGGACACCGTAATTTACTACAATGCTGGAAAAAGGCTTTACTTTCACCCTAAGCATCAGTTTTATGTAACCTACTTTATTTTAAAATTCTAACATTAATGTTTTTGAAATACATATTTATTATTTAAATATTGACATAGGTACTATCGACTGTGTTTTTGGTAGATATTAGAAATACCGATTTTATAATAATTATGTATAATGCTGTTTACATTGATAACGAGAAAAAAAAAATGTAATGACTCTTTTTTTAATGCACTTACGGATAATAGGAAATGCGCTCCACAATCATAGGACTTGCATCAATTTGTTTCACGGAACCGTTACGTTCAAGAGAGGTAGCAATACCTCTCTATTAAAATACACTCTGTTGATGCATTTGCATCGAAATAATAGATAAAAATAAGTGGGCAACTACTTAGAAAACGCAAAATTGTTAAAGTAATATAACAGCACTCTATTTCCTGAGCCATTTGTCCCGACAAAGGGACGAGTACTGGCACCGTGTAATCCGTCCATCATACCATGCAAATTGAATCACGTCTCTCATCTGCTCACATGAGAGTGTCTTTCTCTCTAGAAAAGCGTTGCTTTACACTCAACATAAAATCGTACCTTAGATCTACATTACTACATATGTATGAAATTGTGGTAATTTTTACATAAAATAGGCCTATCTTTTTATGTCACCAAATGTGACGCCTTCAAATTACAATTATAAGTGAGTAATTGTAAGTAAATAACATAACACTGATCGTATCACTGATTTCTAAGATATGATTTATTTTAGAACGACTTACTTCATCAGAAGATATTATTCATTTATATTTCGGTGAAGAAGTATCGGTAGTCAAGCCAGTCATTTAATGTGAACCGAAGCGAGCACTTGGTTAATTTAAAAGATAACTTTGAACTTGCTTGAAAAAATGTCAAAGAAATTAATTGGACTAGTGTCCAAGTTTTTTAATTTCAAGTCTCATTATAGTCAAAGGTTTGACCTTTGACTATAATAAGACTTGATTGCACCGAACTTTAATACGTTTTATATAAAGATTCAAGGCTAATGTAATTAAGGTCACAATCCAACGTTTCTAAAAGTAAAGGCTTTTGGATTAGTACGCTGGATTAGGTACCCGCATGACTGATGACATGCATATCGCCTTATTTTACGAGTCGTATTAATAAACAACATTCATAACTAGTGATGAACTATTTTTCAGTAGCTTTGAAAAAAGCAACAATTCACCGATCCGTTTCGTCAGTAGAAAAAGCTACTAACACTCATAAGTTAACGAATGTTCAAGCTCGTAGGTGAGTAAACTGAAACCTACTTATTGATTTAAAGACAAGCAAACATGATTATAGTCAATTCCTCTCAGCACTCGATAATATTCACTGCATCGGCGACCGCCGTACCGTTACGGTAGCGTGTCACGCCGCCCAGAGACTCACGCCGCTCGACTTACGCCGCTGCGTGACTCCTCAGGCGAACCATTGTGCAACTACATACATGTTGAAAACTTGCTCCTAATATGTGAGCTTCTTGCATTATTTCCACACTGATGTAGAAACAAAGGATTCTTTATACCTTTAGCACACTCTAACAAAAGCGAAACGCAACTCTAGCGGTGGTGAAACTTTATTCAGCATGATTTTTAAATGACTTCTGAATGACGCGTTTCGTTTCGGTTCGTAGACATTTATTTATTGTTACTACAAGTGCCTATAAGCAGGTCATAAAAATGACTTTGTTCAATGCTTAATGCGATGCCTAAAATAATTCAGATACCCAGATACCTACATTGGTGGGATTTTTTTTCAAAATACTCTCTCGAAAAGTTGCTCTTATCGGACTACTATTACATTCAGTAAGCACACTCGTGGTTATTTTTCATTGATACTAGTATACTAGTGTTTTATTTCCACAGATAACTATAAACTAAGCCCAACGTGTGGTTCAATTCGTATAGGCGGCGGTGATTGTTTTTAGGCCTAAATATCTTATGAATAATTAATTTGTGTTTATAAATAGAATATCATAAATAAACATAAACATATAACATACAACTCATAACATGTTATATATAATAAATTATATGGTTATATCAAAAAAAAAAAAAATTGTGGTGGTGATTTAAAAACATTAGAATTTTCAATTTAAACTCTTAGGCTGTTTTCCGGCTTCATACCTTTGTTATTCCTTCAACCCGCGAAGGCAAAGCGCGGTGAAAAAAGAAAATCAAAAATCAAATAAATCATAGTTTCATAGTGATTAATGACAAAAATAGTTTTATTATTTTATTTCTTCGTAAGTGTATTGAAAAACACGTGATACACGTGGGCAACTGCTGTTCTCGGCTCCATAACACCTGAGCCGAAAGCGAGGGTGTTAGTGCCAATAATGACAATGTTTCTCTATTTGTTGATCAAATTGTAATATTCCTCAATATCAAATTCGTATCAGGGATAAGACGGAACTCGAAAGGAGGACAGGTACAAACTGTAGAAGCGTTACAGCGAGACGACGCCGACGTTCGGCGCCGCCCAACACCAACTCGTACCTGTAAGGCGGAGCGCAGCGGACGCCGGAGTTTCATCAAGCATCAATAGTTGGCGGAACAAAGACGGATAAGTTGGACGCGAATGGCGGACTCGATCCGCGCTCGTATCGGAAACTGAACGAGATCTCGCTTTGTTCGTAAACAATGTGCAGCGGACAAGGTTTCCCATAAAACTTTGAAACTTAAAAATGGACTCCGACGAGGCTACGCGAACTTAACCAAGAATTAATTTATTAGTTATGGGTTATTAACTGAAGTTTTGAGTGGATTTCCACGTTCGTAGCTAAGAACTAAGGACTGAGATCTAAAACAACAATGAACGGTACGGCTTTCCAATTAAAACAACGGATTGTCTATGGAACACTGTTATTATGTTATTAGTAGGCAAACAAACCGGGGCAGCCCACCTGATTGGAAGTGTTTATCGTCGCCTTTGGACGACGGCAATGCCGAGGGGATTGTCGATGGACGATGGGGTTGGCCGACCTTAGTGCTAAGTTCAAGGTTCTCATATGAACTTGTAGACTATCGTACGGTTGTGCAGTACCTCTACTTAGGTAAGACCGAATATAGTTAAAGGGGATATGTTTGGAACGGTTTTAGAACAGTTATTTTTTAAATTGAAAATCTATATTCAATCGATATATCAGAAATCCTATCACCTTATGTTAACTATGGATTGTCTATCTATACATACATACATACAGACATGGCAATACAAACGTTCGTAAGCAAAATAAAATCGAAAAGCGAGAACAAATGGTCGCGGCTAAGTGAAATTAACTGCGAGGAATCGGCTTAAGAAGTGACAAAGCCCTAGCCAAGCAATCTATTTCCCAACCCCACTAATATTCGATTCCACAGTGGATTCATGTGTTTCACCGACTTTTATCACACCAGTTCACTTGATCTGCTCTTGAAGTAGAACTGTAGAATTAACTAAATAAGTAGTAGTAGCCACTCGGGCCGATCTTAAGGTTAAGCCGCGCTTGCCTAGGTTGGTCCGTAGATGGGTGACCGCCCATAACATACCGAGTTTCCTCCGTGCCTCGCAAAGCACGTTAAGCCGTTGGTCCCGGCTGATAGATTAGATCTTTGACAGTCGGTACTGGTAGTCAGTGGCCCGAAAGTCTGACAACCAGTCTTACCAAGGAGTATCGTATTACCCAGTACTAACTGGGTTATGGAGGTCAGATATGCAGTCGCTTCATGAAAAATACTGTTATTCAGCTGCACCCGGTTAGACTGGAAGCCGACCCCAACATATTTGGGAAAAAGGCTCGGCAGATGATGATGGGAACTGTAGAAGTGTAGAAGCCCTAAAAACATAGTCAATTAATCAAAATAATTTGCCTGAACTACTTGTCCAGTAACAAAATAAAAGAAGGTCTTACAATTCTAGTCATGTAATAAAAATCTCAATAGAAAAGCGTTCTTCAGCAAATTCTTACTTTTATTGTTGAGCATTGACATTTAACAACATACGTACTCGTATTGTCGAATATCTCAATTTCTTCGAAAACGATTTCTATCAAAAAATACGTTAGTTTATTTTATTTAACGAATGGTTCTGATTCGAACATGGGTTGCATAACTTACTAAAAGATAATATATAAGAAAAACGCTACGTAATAAAAAAGTGGTGACTCAGATAATAACTTGACTTTACTTTGTTAATCTCGTAAAACATGTATATTGTTATGAATAGATGTTACTACTGGGAAACACTTATTTACGTAGATTACATAGACTAGGCAGAAGTAGATAGGTTCGTAGTTAGGTATACCCACACAAAACAAGATTGAGTCAACCTCATTGAATAAAAACTTTGCTGAGTTTGTAATCGCAGTCGCTTCCTCGTTTAATTTAGTTCAGTAACGTTGGAATAAAATCAGTGCGTCTTAGTAGGTACCTTCTCTAACTCTCGATTAAAGCTTTTATCGGAGGACTGATTAAGTGTCGAGACCAGGATGGATTTATTGTAAAAGTTGGCCGTTCGCTGAGGTTAGTGATTCAAGCCCGCACACTTTAGTCGAATAATTGTCTACGTGATCGGAATGGAGGCTTCCTGCCGCCTTTAATAAGATCAGATAAAGAGCTCACACTGCTGCAGGTGTGTGCGCAGATCTATTCAGCTCCGGCTCAATATCCCACCCCTCATATAACGCTTAGTACGATTTTCTTAGAGTTTATGTACCTTCATCGCGTTGTGTAGATTTGCAGATACTGATTACTCTGTTACTTCGGATGCCTTCGACCGCAAGATACTCATACAAGTACCTCTTCTGTATATAATGTTAGAACCAATTATTTTCTGAGTAGCCAACTCTTCTTTCATTTAAAAAAACTCTTCAAAAATCCTGTCATTTCTCTTTAAGCTCAAATCTAAATTTCAAAGAGTCACTCAATAATCTCTGCAACTGATGCCACGCTGGCTCTACCCGTTAGCGTGTGTTGGCTGGCACATGAATTGCCGGCATCCATCACTTCGTTCAGAAAAGGTCCATCAAAGTAGATACATGGTAATCCATCAATGGGCAGCGAATGCTCAAACGTGTCACGTCAGCCTAGGTTCTGGATGCAGATAGGCGGAAGCTGAAATATATAGTGGAAAACTGTAAATCGTCAACGTAAACCTCTTGTTAAATGATATAGAATGGTTGGTGTGTAAGTTCTTACCTTCCTATATTGAAAAATTATAGGTCTACGTATGTTTTCGCAATGTATTAGGTTTATTCCGTCTTAATAATAATTACTTAATTGTTTTTCATTACCTACTCTTAAAATACACAAAAGCAAATAAAATGATTGTTATAGGAACAGCAATTTTTGTTATAAAACCTCAATCCACGTTGGTAGATAAACCGTATTTTCTTAAATTTGTGTATGTGGGCACTAAAGGACAAACGTTATCCATCACAATAAATGGGTTCGCTTACCTATAAGTTCAATAACATAATTATCCCATAACCATAAGGTAAACTATCTAACTAAAGGTCTGTAGTTATGTACAGGTACATACACAAATAACGCATATTTAACCATTTTCAGAACGAGCTCTTTTGTTTGAAAATCAATGTTTTAGTTTAAAAGCTAAAGCAAATAAATATGTGTTCCTTCGATTTGTTTGGTATACTTACCCTCTGTTGGGTGTAAGTATCAATAGGTCTTAAATAAATAATCAGAAACAAGGGCGGAAGGGCCTAAGTACGGGACATTAACAAGGGTCCAGTCCAATTTTCGTCCTGTCCACGTTGATATATTGAGGGCCGATGTGAAGCCGTTGCCTACCGCGCCGGCCGACGACACAACTCATTTACTTTTTTCACCAGATACCGAACACAATAATTGCATTGCGATACCAAAGTCAAACTACGAATTGGGTTTTAGTTCCTTTTTTTGCTTTGTGATCAAAGAATAGGAATGATTATGAAATGTAAACTTCCATACTAATAAGTATTATAAATACAAAAGTAACTCTGTCTATCGGTTACTTTTTAGGGTTCCGTAGTCAACAAGGAAAGGAACGGGTAATCGCAAAGCAATCGCAACGACAAAAATCCTGACCATCTTCAGTTTATTTTATAAAAAATTAAGGTGAGCTACCATTGCTAACCCTTTAAACATTTTCACGACTAAGAAACTGCCCTAAGTGCTTGAAAAGGAAAAAGCAAAGCGACTAACGCAAAATTTCAGTCTGTGCAAGCCAACAAGTTACGAACGCTGGCGGTGCTTTAAAAATTCAGTGTGTACCCACCCGCCACGCTTGCATTTTTCGAGAGTACTAAAGTCTGCTTCGTTTATATTAAAGACCTCTATCTATTCGTTTTATCCACCCCGAAATATGCTTTCACTCTCGTCGGCTCTTCATCCCGTAAAAGAAGCTAACTCCTAGATACATTTCTATGTTTTCAAGTGAAAAAATCTTGCCGTTGCCTTTTTTCAGGAAGATTGTTTAGAAGATCTAGTGTGATGAAGGATGAAGCTTACAACAATAATGGCTACGACTTACGAGTGCAGGTCGTGGGTAGATACTTACTTTACCTTTTGTAATTTATTGTATCACCTTTTCTCTGAAAACTGCGAAGGTACACATTCTGAGGAAACCAGCATGGTTCTAGAACCAAAAAAATCGAAGACATCTGACGGCCATCAACCCGCATGAAGGATTAGGTTACACTGACTCTCACTGTGACTGAGGAAGGTTAAGAGCTTGTGGTCCAGTGGTGGAAACGTTATATCGCAATTACGCTTATTTCATGCTTGGTACTTTCTTCTGTGGTTTTACAAGTTAATACTGATACATCCTGTTCTTGTTTTTTTTTTTAAACGTTTGTGGCACTATGCAGTAGTTGTTGTGTCCTCCCCCACTCTTTGGACTTTAATCAACCCAAGAATGTGCTACCTTACATTTTCAAGCACTTAGCCAAGTTGCACATATTCGTCGAGCCCGAGTCCGTCGGGTTGCGATGTCCGTCATGCGTGCGATGTGAGTGCGTCCATTATAAGGTTGTCGCTAAGATCAGTTGGGTTTAGTGCCCATCTGTAACCTGGGAGTCTTCACACCACCTTGTCGTTACCGTTCTGCCGCCAAAATCAGGAATAGCAAGGCGGCAGGGAATTGGGGGCCGTGGTTCATTGTGGCTTACCATTTGGAGGGTTTGCCCATAATCACCACCCTGGCCATGAGTGTTGACGATCGCAGGTCACAGTTTCTCGCAACAGTGACGATGCTGCCCGTCACTAGTTTGTGCCATTTAGCTGCCATGTTCTCGTGCTCGTCAGACCCTCGTTAGTTGTCCAGCCGGATGACGAACATGTGTGGTTGACTTGGGGCACTGAGATTATAAGTGCCCCCTTACATCCCACTCACCCCAGTAGCAGATTCACAACAGGATTTATATATTTTTTTCAATTAAAATGACGCCTTTTGTACCCGAAGGGTTATGCAGAGTACCTTTGCAGTGTACCTTAGCAGACCCACATTTCAGCAGTAATGTTTAAAGACCTGGGTTAAGGCAAATTATTATTATTAATATGACATGAATCCAGACTTGGGAAAAACCCAGCTCATGCTCAGCAGTATATAGCGCTTGCGACCAGCAGACTAAGAAAGATTTTAATTACTTCTTGTTTAACGGATGTGCCATAGTTAGGCACATCCGTTAAATTACAATTTAGTTTACTTGTACAATAAACTATCTTCTAGTTATCTGCCAAACCGTATGATACGAGAATGCACTGCTGCATGCTGCAAAAGAACTAGCTGTTGCCCGCGACCTTCGTTCGCGTGAAATTATTATAAAAAAATATTAATAATCGGATTTTGTTACCAATTATGTACCAGTAGCAGTTTATGCTGTACTAAATATTATAAATAAATCATCGTTGGTCTAGTAGTGAGGTCTTGGGTTCGATTTTTTATCAGTTTTTTCTTAGTAGCAGTCACGGTGTCTGGATTTGTGCCCTGTTGATAGCATTAGGCTTGCCCCCATTAACATGTGACATAACTGGCATAATGTGGGTGGACCTATTAAGTACACCTCTGCTTAACCCTTCGCGGATTATAGGCGTGTTATATCATTAAAATCTATACAAATAAATAAAATTGTGTTAGTATACGACATTTTAAAGAATGTGTTAGTGAAAGCCCAAAACGATACGCATCCATTTATTTTGGATAGGGCAATCCGTGCGAGATACAATCATCTGCAGGATGCCGTTGCTACTGCCTCGCACACGCTGTGACAAGGAAGCTACCCTTTTGCGCTCAATCGCATGAAAGCCGTCCGTTCTCGCCTCCGCAAACATACCAGACGCACTACAATAGCGAGGCAGCCGCATCTGCATCCTGAAAATGTTGTTATATTGAACATTTTCAGGATGCTGATGCGGTGCAGTAGCCCGCTGAGTGTTATGAAAATATAAAAAGACTGGCGATAAGCCTTAAAAAGAGTTATCTTAACTTCCCTCGAGCAGCAAGCAAACCTTCGCACAACCATGTTCCCCCTGGCTACTAATTACCAGATAATATTGATGCTCTGTGCTGCTAATGCTCTGCGCTCCCTATCAATGTCAGCGTCATTCTGCAATTCGCCTGTCACAATGAGCCCCAGATACCCGAAACAGCTCACCAGTACTAGAGCTGCGCCATTAAGCATAATGGGCGAAACATGAAGTTTTCCACTCTTAGAAACAAGAACTTCAGTCTTTTTACAGTTATATTTCAGTTCATGATCCGCCGCGTACGCCTCACAGATCGCTACAAGTTTACGGAGTGCCCCCACCGATGGGCCCAGCTGTACCGTGTGTACCTTTATAATGGTTGAAGTTCCACGGACCCGAACAAAGCGCTATGCTTCCTTTATTGTACGAACCACCAGTCTGTGGAATTCACTGCCGGCTTGTCTGTTTCTCAATCATTATAATTTAGCTCACTCCAAAGTTCGAGTGAATCGGTTTCTTCTAGGCAAGCGTGTTCCACCCTAGCTAGGCCGCGGCATCATCGCTTCACATCAGTTTTGAGTTGCGGCATGGTTGCGGCTATTACTTTACTCTGTGGTTGCGGCCAAAAGTAAGCCTATTTCATGGGCTTACTATAACAAACAGGACTGAGTTCTGCCTAATTCGTAACACACAAAAATGAACCTTAAAGTCAAATTAAATATTAGTATGATTGTTTGGAAGCTATTATATATTCATTATAGTAACACTGAAATCTGTCATCAATGGTGTTAATTCGACGTCATTTGTTGTTTTGAGAAAATTATAAGATTTATCTACGGTTCTTATTTATTTTAACTGTGAAAATGGTTAAAAGTATTGTATCACGACATGTAAAAGTGATTCATAAGGTGGTTGTGGCATATCATTTCACAGTTAAGGAATATTATAGATTATGTTTACTAACAATGACTAACAATGTTTTTGACCATGCCTTAAACGTTTTGCGGACGAAAGACTTATGCTTTCGTGTATGTTTTATTAAAACTGTTAATATTATGCGTATGATAATTATAATTAGTACCTATGTATCGCGTTATTGAAATAGCATTATTTTTGTTTGCTTTCCGTTGAAAGAGGAAATTAGGCAACAATGTCGATTCCCGAATTTCAAACCATAACCAAAAGTTCTGTTGTGTGCAGCCTTCATTTTAAGCCAGAGGATTTTCATACTACAAAATTACAACGAGCGTTAAATGCTTATGCAGTACCATAATTTTTTCCAGTGGTAAGGATATTGGTTTTATCATCAGTACAACTGTTGAACGCGGAAAGAAAGCAGGTTGAGTGTGCTTAATATATGTTCTCCTGCATGAAGCTCTTTTCAGTCGGCACTGACGGGTGCCTTGCATCTACAGGCTCCGGTCGCTCCTGGTATCTTGCAAGGAACGACGTGAGGGAAGAGGGTTTCGTTTCACAGAGATAACAACGCCGAAGTTAACTCTTCCTAACGATTTGTTCAAATTTTGTGCGCTCTTACGTACCTACTTCGGAGGTTTGCCGTATCGAGAATATATTTTTCATAAATCTGATGCATTAAAACAAATATTTTATACAAGACTCAACCATCTAATTAGTCCACCACATTCTAGCCAATGTATAACGGATGAAGAACGACACGAATTACAACTAGTAAAAGCATTGGCTAATTCTTAATTAAATTTAAGAAAATTCCATCATGCGAAATGTAATGCATTGAGAAACTTAGGCAGTAAGATTGGCTTACGGCAGAAACTCCATAAAACAATTCTTTTTAACCATGACTAATTTTAATAAATGTTTGTCACACACTTTCAATTTTATTCCCTCCATTTGAATACCCAAACACCAATTCTGCAGAGCAAACGGAAAAAGAGCATGGAAAGGAAAAGAACTTCTTTTTTTTCTCATAAATTTTTATTTCCGTTGACGTCTTATCCCGGACACAAAGAATCTCTGTCAAAACGAAGTTTCTTATTTTTTATAAAAATGTCTGGTTACCCTATTAGAAAGAGACAAAGGGCTCTGTTTTAAATATCTCTCTCGTCACGTTTTTCTGGTAGAGTACTCAGCCTAGTTTATTATACTAAATAAAAACATAGCATTAGTCCATGATCTCGGGACATTAAAGCATAGACTAATATATATAAAACGAGACATTAAAGTTTGCAACACTGTTTTGTTTATGATTACAATTGAAGTTTGAATTGAACGTTGTTGTTGATGTCTTGAAGATCTAAAACTCGTGTTTGATTCTATTCCTAAGATGTTATTTCAATTGATGGGAAACATACCCAATTTTGTTTGTTGAACTGTTTACAGTTTTTAATATTTACTATCTATTATAATATTTTTATCTATTGCTGTAAAGATGGAAGATGGTGATAGCTGTCCAGTACTCGAGTCTTGTAAAAAACTAAAATCGGAGTTTAATAATTTTAATAAAATACCTATAACCTCAGATAATGTAAGTAGAGCTAACGTATTCTTAATTTCAGTTGCTGTTGCAGCAGATTATTAACAGTAAGAGTATACCTTTATTTTCATTCTGTTCACTATTCTTATTGTTTGTTTTGCTTCAGTTTTCACTTGGTCGTGGGTTGAAGAACTCGGTTGTCGTACCATTTATATCTATATCGAGAAATCACTGCAAGTTCAAAAAAGGTAAAAACAATGAATGGACTCTTGAAGATAGCAGTACATTTGGTATCAAAATTAATGGAGTAACTTTAGGCAAAGGGCTTGAGAAAAAACTGTGCGATGGAGACATCATATCATTAGAATTGACTGATGAATTCGTGTACAAGTTTCTAAATTCTCCATCAGAAGAAGTATTTGAAGTACCAAGAAAGAGGTTAAAAATGGATAACAGTGATCAAAATAACAAGATCATTGATAATGTTAAAATGAAGTTTGAAGAGTCACAAACATTTGAAATAAAGCATATTGAAGAAAAGATACAAAATGCCAAACAAATGCAAAACACATCAATGATATTAAAGGAACAATTGCAAACTGAAATGAATAGAAAAATTCTGCAACTTGAAAATGAGTTTGCAGCACAAATAGAAAACTTAAAAGGGGAGAAAAATGAGGTTGAATGTCAGAAAACTTTACTCTTGGAAGAAAGAGATGCACAGCTTGCTACCATCAAATATGAAATGGAAGAGAAAATTAGTGAACTCATGGTAAGTTTCACATGTTGAGTCAATCAGAAAGTTTATTATTTATTTATTTTTTTTACCTTTAGATGCCAACTCCACCCCTAAGACAACCCTGACCCAACCTTGCCACTCATTAAAATTTTGTATCTCAATTGGTGATACCTAATAAGGTATTTTACTAAATTACTATAATTGTTATTAATATTTCTGGTATACAGTTATCCTCTTATTGCATACAGTACTTCAGTAAGTACTCATATAACAAATGTGAAGAGACTGATTCTTTGATTTTAATTCTGTTAACAAACAGCATTCCAAAATTAAAATTATCAATAGAAAGTATAAAATAGGAGCTCTTTTTTTACTTATCAGTAAGACATTATTTACAGTAGATCTATCTACATAGCATTAGTTCATTATTTTATCCATGAATAAAAGTTCTGACTTTAGTAAAATGAGCCTAAAGAAAAAGAATTTAATTTTGTATGATTGAACCCATGCAAAAATTGATTTAAACCTTGTATTCATAGGAGCAAATTCAGAAACACAATGAAACTGAGTCAGAACTGCTGAAAGAGAACAACTCGCTTAAAGAGAAACTATTGAAAGAGAGAGAAGAGTTTGATTCAGAACTAAATCGAGAAAGTACTTCGAAACAAGAGATGTTGGAGAAGTTAGAGGCCAAAATACGTGAACAAGAAGATGTGCGGTTAAAGGAACGGCAAGAATTTGTAGACATGCTCCAACAGGAAACTCAACAACTTAGATTAGCAAAAGAAAAGGTATTACCTAATTTTGATTAATTACTTTCTCAAATGTTATGCAAAATCATCAGCTACCTAGCCTTTTCCAAACTATGTTGGGGTCGGATTCCACTCTTACCGGATGCAGCTGAATACTAGTATTTAACTGCCTCCAGGCCTGGATCTAAAGGGTGTAAATAGAACCTTAACATATCCAAAAGGCACTTGTTCTCCCCGTCTTTGCGATAATTTTTTGTTGTAGACCATACCTGGGAACCCTCTAGTTACGGAGATATTGGGGGTCAAAGTTCCAACTTTTTCACAAGTTTTTTTTAAATACATGTTTTTAATGTAAGATTTTTACTTTACAAACCTCCACAACCCCTGTACTATTAAATCCATCCATCAGCACAATGCTTTGAGTGGTTTCCATCGAGTCCTACCGTATCACGTGATTATTCACCCCAAAAAAAAATTCGATTTCCAGCAATAATTTTTGCGTAAAATTACTTAGTTTGATGTACAGAATGCTTGGTTGACGGCTATGTCAAGGGTCTGTTTACACCCTGTATTTTGCAGATTTAAAACTAAAAATTTTGCATAACATTTAATGTCATGGATTTCCGCAGCAAAATGCCTGATTATAAATGTTCAAAACACTGTCAAATATTTAAGAATTTTATTTATGATTTACCTCCCTTAAATCAATTATCTAAAACACAATCACATCATACTTACAGGAACTAAAAGAAATAGAAGAACAAAGAATACTAAGAGAAACAGAGCTGAAACAAGAACTCAATAATATCAAGAAGAATCTTGAAGATAGGGTACACCAAACAGAACAAGAGAAATTAAAAGCTGAACAATTGCTTAATGAACAAATGGAGCATATGAAGAAACTTAGTAATGAGGAAAAAATCAAAATGGACCAATTGGTAACAATGTTTTGTTTTAACATAACTACGATATGACACACATTGTTCCTTTACAAAGAGGCAGAACAAGTAAAGGAGACAACACTCAACACAGCTGATCTTTTTCTAAAAGTCAATATAATATCTTGCTTGCAGCCAAGTTTGAATAAGAAAAGTTTAATAAGAAACGCAATCATACTCATTTACCTAACGGGTCTATGGTACTGACAAGAGGAATACAATAAGCTTTTCCACAAACTTAATTTTTAAAAAAATACTTATGTTGTTATAATGATTGTTTTTTGTTGAATTCAGATGTCAGAGAGAGAAGAAATACAAAAACAATTAAATGAAGCTCAAAACAATGCTGAAAAATCACTTGAAGAACTGAGGGTAAATAATCTTATTATTTTAACTTCTCATAGGAGAATAGAAAGACTTAATTATTCTAATTCTTGCATTCAGTAATTTTACTTTTTTAAACACTATAACATTTCGGTACTGGATGCTGAGAAGTACCTACTACATACTTACACTTCATTTTTACTAACAGATGCGAGTGACAGAGAGAGAAACTGAGCTGGCAGCATTGGCAGCAGAAAGGATTCAGAAACAGGCAGAGCAGTCTAGTGTGGTCATCAATACATTACAAGAACAGCTTGAAAAGGCAAGAGTGACCTTTGTTGTTCAGTGCTTCAGGGTTCCTTTTTGTCTATTTTTACATATCCGAAATAAACCAGCTGACTAAAAAAAAAACAACTTTGTAAATAATTAAAGGCTTACCTAAATACTTTTAAATAATCCTTGCAGGTGAAAAGCCAGCTACAAACTGTTGAAACAGAAAGGAACACAATTTTAGAAAACATCTGTGCACCTGTAAATTCTGGCGAAGGTTCTTCAAAGGAGATGGTGCTGAACGAAATGGGTGAGATAATGGAAAGTGAACTGCAGTGCAGCATATGCAATGAACTATTTGTGGAACCCACCACACTGAACTGCTCACATACCTTCTGCAAATACTGTATATCTGTTTGGAAGAAAAAGAAAAAGGATTGTCCTATATGCAGGTAATATATTGGTGCCTTGTTTGTTGATTATACAGGCTAAGATCTTATTAAACCCACCCATTATTATAATAATTAAGTCTTTCTTTTCTCTTATGAGAAGTTAAAATAATAAGATTATTTACCCTCAGTTCTTTAATGTAAACTTTTTACTTGATACATCATCATCATCATCATCATGATGATGATGATAATAATAATTCTTTCTTTTCTCCTATGAGAAGTTAAAATAATAAGATTATTTACCCTCAGTTCTTTAATGTAAACTTTTTACTTGATACAATTTTAAATAATTTTCAGAGCTTCAATCACATCAGAATGCAAAAGCTTGGTACTAAGCTCCTTCATAGAGAAAATGGTGCAAAGTCTTAGTGAGGAGATGAAACGAAAAAGAAAAGAAATCTTGGATGGAAGAAAAGGTTTGTAATATTATTTTTTTATTGATCAGGGCCCTGATAAATATACGCTTGTGCTTAAATTTTCTGGGTATTAATAAATTGGTTTATTGAAAAAAAATTAAACCGCTTTACTGAAACTTCATGATAAGATAATCATGATATCATATTATACAGAGTAGAAGAGACATCACAAACGAATATTAAATTATGATATCCGATTATTCACTAATTTGATAGCCCTTCTTGCACATAAAATTCAATAAATATTCAAATAAAACCAAACCATACTACACCCTGAATTTAACATAAGCAATATTTATCTCTTGAATGAATTGGAAAATATAACATATTTTTAGATTCTTTTTTTTTTCAAATTTTTCTTTACAATGCATGACAATAACAATGCAGCTTCATAATCAATTATTTTAACACAATAGTTAAGGTTTATGAATTGATTGGTAGCTTTACAAAATAAAACACATTTATAACTATTCATCTCCAAAGTTATTTTCATTCTATCTTACACAGATCGTCAGGCCAACACCAAACGAAGGAGGCGTCAGTAAATCCTTTGTAACTTTTAACGTCTGACTATAAGTGGCTCTCATTGTGATGTTAAAAGAATGTATAATTATGCTAGGGACGAAACAAAAGGCTGAGATCCTTGCTAAGACGGATCTTAGCCAAGAAATAATATTTTCGTTATGGTGTAGTGTCAAAAGATCTTTGCAAATGTATGTAGGAGTCGAATGTCCTTCGATACATATAACCCGCTTGGCAGAGCTTTAAGTAGGCAAAATCCAGAATTTCGACTTAGCTTAGTGTAAGATTGAGCGTGACCACTGATTTTGACTAATCGAAGGAAAGTTTACGCTCTTTTGAACTTCAGCCTTACTTCCAAAAAAGTACATTAAACACAAGCGGTGATGAAAGTCAAATCTTAAACCTTAGTAGCAGTGTAGTGATTTAATGAATGACCTGATTTCTTATGTAGTTAAATAAAGTAAATATTGTTAACTCTACGAATTTATACAAAGCTAGGTAACATTTTTAAATGTTATTTAAAACTATTAGTAATTATTGAAGTTAAACAATTAAAATAAGTAATATACAAGCTGCGTGATGAGTGCATATACGAGTGACGTAGCACTTGAAGTACGACGCGGTATTATACTTCTTATATATTGGCTCGATACATTATGTATTCCATTCTTAATAACAGTTGACAGTTCTTTTAATAATTATGTCTTTTTCTTTTATTTCAAAGAATTATTTTGTAAATAATGTATTTCACTGAATATTATATAGTTAATTATATTTACAAAGATGAAGTAATGTTAAGTTAAAACAATATACTTTAGTTTTTTAATGAATATTGCTTAAATTACGTCTATATACACAAACATTGTTAAGGAAAAATAAATTAGTCTTTCAGACCTTTATGAAATATTTGTTTAATTTCAATCCTACGTCCTAAAATTTCAATCCTATTTCTCTATTCAAAACAACAACTTTTGTCTCATGCAAGTTAATTTTAATAATATTCAAGCATATTTTAATGATATCAGAACATATAATATTTGACAACTTAATTTTACAATGAACTAATTGAGCACGCCCTTAGAGCCTCCAGTTTTAGCCTAAATTCAAGCGTTAACGCACAGAAACCGTTTAATTATTGAACTCGTTTAACAATGATAAGAGAAGGGGTAAACCAAAGTAGTATAGATGGCCTGAACAATATGATATGGCTAGTAATAGCACCATGAGATGACCTATAGAGATATACGGAAGAAGAAGACAAGCTGCGCCGACCCTAAATAAATTGGGATCAAGGCAGGCGATGATGATGATTTTACATTGATGTAGCCGAAACTAATCAACTCAAACCTTGTTCTATTGTCGTTTCTAGGTTTTTCACTCTCACTTTTATTTATTTTATAATGGGGCTCAGACTAAGAAAGGGCTATTTATAAGATATGAATAGCTTTATGAAGCTGTATTGGTTGCAGAACTCGAGTCGGAACAAGGCCGGCAGACCACCGCGAACACCAACCGGTATGCTTATTTAAACTCTTCAATATTACTTTTGGGTACCCTTTATTTTCCAATCCTTGGCACTAACTAAATGATCGGAAAGTGAGAACAACTAACCTGTAACAAAAATCTAGAATAAAACCCTCTCGTAAATAAAGGTGTTGTCTTGTTTATTATCTATGGTAAGAAAATAATCATGTTCTAACTCTCTATTTTCATTGCCTGGGTTTTTCTTTAATTCATCTTAATGAGAATATAAACGACGACAACCCAACGACTTTTAATTTCTTTTAAAACAAAGTATCCACTAGAGAAAAAAACATATACATATTTTTTTACTACTTGAAGTGATCACTTGGAGTAGTAAATAGAAAGGTTTGCATAGTATTTCGTTAGAGAGCATGCTAGATAAATTATATGCATGTATGAATATTTTACAACAGGGAATAACTAAGGGCTGACTTTTCTTTGTTCACTTTTGTCTGATATGAGTAATAAAGCGGTGGCGGTGGTAAATATAAGACTGTTAGTAAGCTTTCGTATAAAAAAAAAATATTTCTGACTGCGATATTTATTCTTCAGATAAGTTATCTGACTATTGTAAAATGATCCCTAAGAAGAATGTTTGCATTGTTTACAGAGGAGATTACCGCTCTTATGGCTCCACGCCCGACTACTACGAGTCCCTCGACGAGGAGGAGGAGGAGGAGGAGACCGAGTAAGTGACTACTCTGTTACCATTACGTTTACAACCTCTGTTCCCTGAAGAGTAAGGCTAACTCTCCACCATAATAGCGGCGCGGCTAACGCGGGAGGCCTGATAAGTTCTGACCGGATAAGAGGCTTTAAAAATAGAAGGAGACACATTTTATGGTATACCCACAGGTGGTGAACCATTAAAAGTCTTTTATCCGCTTCCTCTACCTCAAATTATATGGGTTTACCCATATATGTACCCTACGCCATTCGTGTTAGGTATGGTGACATACCAGAGCTTAGAAGTCAGGATAAATCTTGCTCTCATTAAATAATGTCGTTCGCCTAATTCGTGGCTCCCATTTTAATTCGCATTTATTACAATATATTTCCTATAACATGCCACTACCTATCAGACACACTCTTCGCCCACGCCAACGTCCTCTTTTTTCAATTCCTCAAACCAGCACCGTAACCCTTACGACAACCCCGCTATTTCTCGCTCTTACCCATATTAATAACATTATAATGTTTGACGAATCCATGGATATTTTTGCAAGTACTGAACTAAGACTCCTCAACACTGCTTCTCGATACCTGGAGTCCATTGCCACTCCCAGTACTAACTCCTCGGGGTAAACAAATTGTATCCCTAATAAAAAATAAGAAAAAAAAAAAAAGTTTTGTGAAGACCACGAGTTTTGTTCATTTTTATTGTTTATTCTGTCTACTAAAAATGTTTTGTTTATTCTTCGCGTCTACCATATTGTTTACTTTAAGTATAATTTTATTACTATTTTTATTCTGATTTTTATGTTCAACCAATAACTTGTATGTTTGGTGTAAACTGTAAGTATAAGTTGGTTAAAAATAAATAAATAAATCCTCCATTTTCCATTATTATTTATTATTATTTTTGTATATGGGTAATTTGCCTGAAATAAAACCCTTTTTTATTAACCTATTTCAAATCTAGACTGGGCTTCTACTAAGAATTTCCTGATGATAAACTAAGGAGCTCATTCTGCGATGACAACACCAACTGGGCATTTAAGTATCCGGACCTGTTTCTAGCCCTAAAGACTACTGAATAGCTACAGCCAATTTGGCTTTGTGTGGTTCACTAGATGCAGTATTTATACTACAACACTTGGCCGACTTTATGATTAAATCTTACGGAACTTTGTGAGTTAAGTAATCCCTGAATGCTGCTTACAGCGACGAGAGATACGATGAGAGATACGACGAGAGATACCTCTGGATCCGCCGCGAGGGTGATAGTGGATCTAACAGTGATGCCTACGAGGACTGGGGTACGTATGAAACCGAACTTAGTTGTCTACTTGTATAGTTCTATTAACGATTTTGTACGTATCATATTAACAAGCTAGATTACCTAAGTATCGAATAAAATAATACAAATTTCTGACACATTCGTTGCTCATTCAGCATTTCAGAACGTTACTGCATGAAACTTCGTGAACTGTTGACAATTTAGGTACCTTCTTCCAAGAAGGTTCTAGTCTTAATTGTAATGAAAACTTTTCCAGATGATTGAGTAGAACATTTGATGTTTAGCAGACGGAAGTGATAGTGGTGTTAGAGGAGGGGAACTAGTGGAGGGCCGGCCCGACGCCTACTATGGCGGCTACGGGCGCTGCTTCCGCTGCGGCGCGCGCGGCCACTGGGCGCCCGGCTGTCCCTACGCGTAGCGGTGTGTCGATACCTCCGCAGCACGAACATCTAGCAAAATACTTAACTCACCGTTATCGTATCGCCATCCACTCATTTTGCAAAAGAATCGTAACAGCGCCATACACTCAATGTCGACAAATGGTAGAACTATTTAACATTTTACCTACTATTAACGGAGGCAAGCGTTACTAAGCTTACATACATAGTCTCATTATGTTCGTGCTGCAAAGTTGTACCATGGTCCATGAAGCGAGATTTTATAGTGCAAACATTTAATTTAGTGTGGAAAATCTCAAATTTACCGAAGGTACCTGGATATTCGAATAGCACACTGAGAACAAGAAAGAGACATTGTTACGGTTTCGTTTCTGGATGCCGCCATTTTGTCGACCGCTGCTGGTCTGGCGTGTGTGTACATTTGGTGCCTTTGTTAAAAGCACAAAATAAGGTGATATCATGTCTCTCTCTTGTTGTTGATGCGAATTAATGTACCGACAGTACAGTATACCCAGGTAATACTGTTGTGTATTTTAAATGTTATTTTAGGTATAAGGTTTAGTAAGTGTTGCATAATTATGCACACAACTCCACATTCTCTTTCACCATTGTAATAATTATTATTTGTAAGAAGTTGATCATACCTTCACACATGCCTAGTTAAGACAACCTTGGTACAAAGTGTATCCGAGATTTATCTGTGATAAAACGTTTATAATATTTATGATTCATGGCATTGGCATATGAAACCGCACCATTCTTATTCATTCGGTATATAAGTTGCCGAATAAATATGGACACTTCAGCCTAGCCTACTTTCCCTCTAGGCGGTGTTGAAAAATTCCACCCTGTATAAAAAATGTATTGAATTGGTTGAAATCGAATCGTAACAATGTACCAATTGACTGATTCGCGCATTGTTGTATGTAGGTAACAAGGTACTTAAAAAACGGTGTCCGTGTTTGTTGTGAATATGTGTATATTGTAAACTCTAATCTCATTTGTCCAGGTTAATTGAGTGGAATACCTAATATAGCTTAAATCTTCGCGGGTGCGGGCACCTTTACTTACGTTGCAATAACCTCTGCTGCAGATTCAGTACATCAGCAATTAACGGAACACGGCCGTAACTAGCAACGTTAATATTTCGCGAATGAGCTCGCGAGTCAAAGTCAACTATAAATAACTCTTATTGAGAGCCCTCGTGGTTGTGTTGCTTTATTTTTAAACAAGCCTTTGCCCACAGCTTCGCTCGCCTTATAGTTGAAAATAAGCCCATGGGGACGTCGTAAATATAACCTGACACTCTGGGATAATCTAGCATACCATCAGTGAAAAAAAATTCAATCAAATCAGTTGATCCGAAGAATACCCGTTCATCCAAACTTTACCTCTTTATAATATCAATATAGATGTATAAAATTCTGAGGTCACCTAAATTTGCTCAGTTCTCTACAAGTGAAACGGCTTATAAATACGTTTTAGTACAAATGAGCCGCTCCCTTTTGATAGCTGGCAAAAAGTCATGTGAATTTCATGAATCTGTAGACATAAAAATCACAAATTATTGTTCATAAGACTGCAACTATAACAAAACCCTTCAAATAAGGGATGTTTTTTTAATATGGAACTTAGACAGTAGGTATGCCGCCTCGATGTAAAAATGTATCATGGAAATAACGCAAAATGAGATAAAATAATGCAACAACGCATAATTCCCCTGACGATTTTTCCATACAAACGTATGAACAAAATCTGTCGCATGTGCCAACGTATTGTTTTTTTGGAAATTGTTAGGAATCCCTTAGGCACTTCTAACCCAACGTAAAAATCTGTTAAGGAATAATTTAACATAATTAAACTAATATTCGCCCAAAAATACAATGTTATTTGATCATCTGTTTGCAAGCTACTATGTCTCAAACAGACTGACGTGCCAGATTTTTATCGGTATTGAGCAAATCGTTTTACGTTATTTCAGTGATATCTAGTATACAAATTGTATGAGGGGAATAAATTAGAACACCTAATAAAATAATTTAAATCATTTCTGTCTAAGTATCTGAGAGCAACCATAATTTGTTAAATGAATAATGTCTAACAATTAATTCCTTCTTAAAATGAATGTAAATTTATTATTATCGTTATGTAAAATGATGATTGAAATATTTTAATTAAATCAATCTTTTTGTAAAAAATTTGCTATTTTATTCCGTTTTACGGATTTATTATACAAGGTCTCTTAAAAGAAAGTTTATATTTGTTTAGCTTAGTGCTTGTACGCAACGGGTCGGAGGGGCGCGGGGGACATGTCAATCGGTAGCCTGGCTCTTGGGAATTTAGTCGCTATGGAGTGTTTCTCGGGAGCGGGTCGAGCGTTGTGCGTACGCGAATTTTACAAAACTGGTAAATCTGCGACAGCGCGAAAAAATGCCTCCAATACTCGAGGTTATCGTCACTTAAATGATGCGCCAAGCATTCCTCTCATTCGGAAATGGGTAAAAAAGTTTGAGGAGACCGGTTCAACACTAGATAAACCAAAACCCGGACGCCCAAGGTTATTGAGAACGTAGAACGTGTTAATCGGTCATACTTGCCAAGCCGTCATCAGGAATTTTAGTGTTAGATTGAATGAGTGTCGTGAACCCGAGGGTAGACATTTGGATGACATTACTTTTAAGAAATAAATTCCCAAAAAGCGTATTTTCATAATTAATAAACAATTTTTCGACAAAGGGCTTATTTTTTTTGAGACACTCGGTATAAAACACCATGTTACATGCATAGGTACATAGGTACTTTATTTTACAAACCATATCAGATCACAAAAAAGAACTAGATAACTACACGTAGTCCCGTATTACAGAATCTCACGCAAGACTCAAGCATTACTTACACAACAACTAATCAAATGGCTTGAATCTAATTTTAAGTATGGACGTTATGTAACACGGGCCGTAGATTGCTGGCTGGTCGAGGCGAAATCACGGCGCTGCTCTGCATAAACTGGCCGTCCACAGAATGTTATTGAGATGATGATCTAAAGATCTTCTCGGTTCGTAAAATGTTCCATGTCGATGGTGAAACGATCGCGGTGACTTCTTCGATATTAGTATTTTGCTTGATGTCCGTGCTATGCAAAAGGTACCGAGGTGCTATCGGAAATTTTCATAAACGAACTATATTCTGTATCCCATTCATCAACAGTACAGCAGTCCAGGATTAAGACCTTTCCAATTGTTTGTCTCTGACCCTCGACTTCTCCCATCTATCCATTTCAATGAACAAGCCTGAGGGCGTCCTATACTGCGTGTATTGATTTACTGTTCTCGATTCGAAAATATTGACATCAATATTTACATTTGTTGAATAACTTCGAAAGGACCATGCACTGCACTCGTTTGTCTTTTTTGTCTCAGTTTACTTGGATGTATCGCCAATCGAGTCAGCATCGTTGCAGATTACATCTGAGCTTCATTCCTTAGGACTTCACCACTTACTCCAGTGATTAGTCGACATTGTTTTAGATTCCGAGATTAACCTTAGTTTTTTGCCGCTGTTTCACATGTCTATCAGCTTCTGACTGATAAGGGTATGGGAAATTAAAATACATAATTTAAATTTTGCTGTTTGACTGGAATATTTCAAATCTTACTATGGTTTCATGATTGGCCGAAGTCTGGAAGTCATCAAACGGTAGCAATATTGAGAGAACTTGATAGAAGTATCTATGTGATCGTTTCCGGTTTGACGCTTTAATGACGTCAAACCGTGGTGGTGGTGGTGTATCCGTGATACGTGAACAACGTCACCGTTGATCTGTCCGTTGATACGTCTCTGACAGATTTAATGTTCACCTTGGTCAATAATGTCAATATCGACCAAATTTAAGTCGAGATCAACGATATACCAAGTTCAGTCGCTTTGATGCTGTTAAGGACAGACCTAAATGGTGTCAAAAAAAATATTGGGTTCTTTTTGTGCTCGGCGCCGTGATCAGGAATTTATAGGCATATTATGATAATAATTTTGTCTTTACTGGTCCCATCTTTACTTCAAATAATATCCACTTACATAAACGATATCGGTAAGCATCCGGTTAGACTGGAAGCCGACCCCAACAAAGTTGGGAAAAGGCGAGGCGGATGATGATTAACGGTATCGGTATAACCCATAGGGCTAATGTAATATTAGGTATCCGATTTTCTAGTATTCACAATTAACTACAATAGAAGAATATTTATAATAGTTTACAAATAATAATGCATGCAGATGAATCCAATACCTTATTAATAATCCAATAAAACAACTTATTTTGGAACGCTCCCGTTGCGATGCCGTGGGGTGACATTATTGGGATGACTGTATTAATTGCAGAACTCGATACAACAAGCCCGGCCGTCCAACGCGAACAACAGTCGGTGAGTGGGTATGCTTTTTTTATTTATTATTTTTTTTCTTTTTTTGAATAATAATTGTGCTACTCAATATGACGCTGGCGACACGGCGGGCTACCTCACTTTAGAACCGAGTCCAAGTGAATGACCACTACTTTTTATTATTATTTTATTTTAATCGAAATAAAGTTCAAAATAAAATAACGGGCTCTAATATTGTTAACTTATAACTATCATTTCCAGACGAATTGACAGTCCTGATGCCCCAAATGAGGACGAGAGTGACTCTAACGATGAGAACGAGGAGGAACCTGAGTCTGAGTAAGTTTGCGTTGCAAAAATCATATTCAAATATAAACTCATGGCTTTATTTCGTAGTGGAAAGTAGAAACTGCGAAAGTTCGAAGCTTATGGATTTAAAAGTGAAAGATGGATAAAGAGTATGCTAAGATTACGATCGATCTTAGGTAAACTCCTTTCGCCCAATTTCAAGTATTTAGTCATACAACCCTACATTTTGTAAAAGTACCTATATTAAAATGAATCCTAGTTGATAAGTAAGTAGACCATAGTCCTCTTTGCAATGCGTCAGTTTGTATCTAAATAATAATACTTTTTTTTTTTTTTATTTGTCATAAAAACAATTTTCAAATAAAAATGAGCATTTCAGACAAAAGTGAATCGTTAGTGCCTGTACTAATGATTAAAATCATTGTATCACAGACACCAGCGCCTTCTAAAATAGTTTGCATAATAAAAGAAAGTTAAAAATAAAATAAATTTAAAAATAAAAATAAACAATTAATACTATGAACTAAAATTAAATTAAAATTAAGCTACTTATTTACCTATGATCTAGACCTTTAGTGTCCTTATTCAATATGTTACTTCCATTGGTAAAATAAATAATTGAGAATAAAATTAACACACTAAATGATTTTATTGTTCCCAGACAAAGTCACAGCTCTGATGACTCTGAACATGGCAACGAGAGTCCTCTCGAGGAGGACGAACAGGAACCGGAGTCCGAGTAAGTTTAAGCGTCTAGCAATGAGGTCTTCGCATATTACGCACTCGACTAACAATAAAGAATTGAAATGTGAGCGCGAGTCAAGTCAGGGTGGAGTTGGCGTCGAGTCTGTGTAATGTACGAACCTTTATACAGGGTGTAAATGGACCCTTCACGAAGCCGATAACCAATCATTCTGTACATTCAACTAAGTAAAACGGCGCAAAAACTATGCTGGGAAACATTTTTTTTTTTGCGTAAAAAATCACTAGCAGTAGTAGTGGTAGGTAGCGGTCAATGTAACGCACTCAAAACATTGTGCTAGCTGATGGATGCATTGAATAGTACAGGGGTCATAGAGGTATTTAAAGTAAAGTTGGAACTTTATTTTAAATACATTTTAAACGTGTGAAAATGTTGAATCTTTGTCCTTCAATATCTACATAACTAGAAGGTTTCCTGATTTGGTCCAGAACAAAAAAAAACGCAATGTCGGAAAAAACAGGTACCTCTTGGCTTCGTTAAGGGTGTTTTTGCACCGTTTAGTACAATCACCTTACGAAAACGTTGATCACTTTGGACGCGGTAAACACGTTACTGGTCAATCGGCGTTATACGTCACTTCACCATTGCCCCGTATAATAATATAATAAAATTCTAAAGAGTGGTAAAGGTTTTCTTAAGACAACCGTGCATTTAATTTATTTACATCATGTCTCTTTGTCACGAAAAAGACCGTGACAAAAGGATCGCCCCGTCCTTATTCTTACATTCAGCACTCACTGCCGTGTCGATGGGGATCGCATCGAGCTATTGAATTTTACGTTCCGAATTATTGTTTTATTTCAGTCAAAGTCACAGCCCCGATGAGTCCGAAAATGACAACGAGAGCCCCCCACAATACGAGAACGAGGAGGAACAGGAATCTGAGTAAGTTTACGCAGAAAACTTTCCATTAAACTCCTAAAACTATTAGTACTGGAGGTAGGCAGAAACGCCAAGATATACCATACAATACTCCTTCCTTTTTGCACACGTACAGTTATAAGTCGGACGTCACAAGACGGACGGAACCTTTAGCACGCAAGTCCGAGTCGCATTTTGCCGATTTTAGCTCAGTTCTCTTCGTATTCTGGATTCGATCCTTTTAATAACCAAATAGTTTTATTGTTTCAGTCCAAGTCTCAGCCCTGATGAATCCGATCTTGACAACAGCGTCTCACACGAGGAGAATGGGGATGAAGAATCAGAATCCGAGTAAGTTTTTACCAAAACTTTCTATCATCATCATTATTTCAACCCGAAATCAGCCACAGGCCCACAGCTGGGTATCGGCCTCCCCTTTACATTCAGGTATCACATGTATTAAGATCACATAGGTAATACATATAACTATCCGGAATTTAATCAACATTAAATTAATAAACCTCTAAAACAGAAATACCTTTACTTATTTTTTCTTCCCTTTTTGTCACCGGTTAATTTCGGAGTAAAAAATAAAAACCGGCAAATGCGAGTCGGACCACGAGTAGTCCAGCAACGCATGCACAATATTGAGTTTATTGACATGATCCGGACAGCTCGTGACCGTTCCTGCGCATAACCCCAAGTCCAACAGTGGTCGTCTTTCAGTAGGCTTAATGATAATGATGTAATTGTTTCATTATACATACTCACCACGCACACAATAAATGCCACTTTATCAGGGAAGGACACTGCCTCCTGCAACACAGTTTCAACTATCGCAAAAGTTAGAGAATTCCACATACCTACCTTGTAAAATGTTTTATAGTTTTTTTTACTTTTATTTCAGCCAAAGTCACAGCCCTGCGTCCACACATGATTACGATAGCCACTCACACTACGATAACGAGGAAGAACCGGAATCTGAGTAAGTTTGAACTGTTACAGCAATCCGGAGTCGACAACAATTTAAAATGAATAAGCCTCTAAAACAATTTAAAATGAAAAATCCTCTAAAGGAGGAGCTCATGGCTAAATAATAAAAGTCGCTCGGATCAATCTTCAGGTTAAGCCAAGCTTGCCTAGGTTGGTCTGTAGATGGGTAACCACCCATTACATACTGAGTTTCCTCCGTGCCTCGGAAAGCACGTTAAGCCGTTGCTCCTTGCTGTCATATTTTGTAGATCTTTGACAGTCGTTACAGCTAAGACAGTGGCCCGAAAATCTGACAACCAGTCTTACCGATTGGGATATTACCCAGTACTAACTGGGTTGTGGAGGTCAGATAGGCAGTCGCTCCATGTAAAATACTGGTATTCAGCTGCATCCGGTTAGACTGGAAACCGACCCCAACATGTTGGGAAAAGGCTAGGTTGCTGATGAAGCCCAGCAATAATACAAGAAAAAACCAGTAATAATAATTACTTAAAAATAAATAAAGAAAACAAAACTGCCGTTAAAATAAGATGGCATGTTACCGGTCATGCGCTTAACCCTTAGGTCCGACAGTGAACGCCTTTCAGCAGGCTGAATGATGGTATTAATGATTTAATGGTTTTATTATTGTTTTAGTCGAAGTCAAAGCCCTATTCAGTCCACGCGTGACGAGAGTCCTTCTAACGACGAGAACGAAGAAGAACAGGAGTCCGAGTAAGTTTTCACTGTGAAGAATCTATTTTTACAAACCGACGGTAGTTAAAATTACGTATTAAGGACGTATTGAGCGTGCTGTTGGATTTTCAACTTTTAGCATTGAGCCGAACGTTCTTAGTTCCACTGGCGATAATGTGCCTACTTATATAGGGTACACAAACTCGCGCTTTGTATCACTACTGTAAGCTGAGACAGGAAACTACAGAACACCGATCCCGAGCCCAATAAACTCCTGTTGTATATAATTGATTTTTAACCGACGAAATAAAAGGAGGAGGTTTCAATTCAACGCGAATATTTTTTTTTTCTAGAAGAATTCAAAGCCCTGGCTCCACACATGATTACGACAGCCACTCACACGACTATAACGAAGACGAACCGGAATCCGAGTAAGTTAACACTACGGATTCTATTCCACGTGAACTGATCTCCAGTTGCACCTTATCATTGGTCACTTAAAATAATGATTTATGGAGTTACATAAATTGTTAGTTGTTAGTAATTTCCTACTTGCCACTATTTCGAAGGTTCTACATACAGGCCTATGATTAGATCGGGAAATAATAAAGCTTCCGAAAAAAAAACTTCCAACAATCTGTGGTTGACTGTAATACTAAGCTTGGTTAAAGTGAATTATCGAAACATTTATACAAAATTAACCGGCAAAATAAACATAATTTCCAAAAAAATACCAAACTTCCGACTTTCCTGAACTTTCGAAAAAAATACTAAGTTTGCGAAAAAAATACTAAGTTTCAGAAAACATGTTCTGCTAAAATAATCGTTTTCATAAGCTTTTAGGATGCAAGAGCGAGCGAAGCGAGCTCCGAAATTGGGAAACCCCGACGACGTTAGGTTAGGTTACTTTAAACTCTGCAGACAGAAATTAGATTAGATTATAATATAATGACGATGATACTGATTTTTTTGTTATTGATTTTTGATTTTTTTCTGGTTGATGATTATGATTTGATTATTTATTTTATATTTGATTTTTAGTTGTAGTTTCTTTTTAACTAAGTACCTACTCTCTAAATTATGTAGTAGATGATTTTGGTGCACGGTAAAACTCTAATGAGTTCATGTTGGAACCAACTTAAAATGGATAAAATGTACGTGTACTATTGAACAAATAAATAAAAATAAAAAATAGGAGTGTAGCGGGGCTCAAATCATGTCATCGCGTGTTGGTTTTACCGAAGATAGAAGATAATTTCCGAAGCGCATACTTTTCCTAGATCTGAACATATGTATAAGCCTTGTTAGGAGTAGATCTGATATTGTGTATCAGATCCACTCCTAACAAGGCTGCTGGAAAATCAGAGCGCTGCACCTCGGAATCTTATGTTACCTAATGGCCCCGAGTAGGTAGGCTAGGCTAGTACAAGATGAATCGATGACCTGCCGTATCGCACTAGCTCGCTTTCGTTATGCCAAAAAAAAGACATACGACTTCCCGAATCAAAATCAAATCGAATTGTTTGTGAATACGGGGGTTGGTGAAATTCACGGGAGTCTGCAGACAGGGATGCGCAGGGCCGGTCTTTGTGTTGATGCTTAGGGGAGGGTGATGGCCCAAGCAGCCTAGCATTAGCCGTGTTTCAGCTGCGACACTATAATAATTTGACTTATTGTTTCAATCGAAGTCATAGCCCTAATCAGTCCGAACATGACAACGAGAGCCCCTCCCACGGCGAGAACGAAGAGGAACAGGAATCCGAGTAAGTTTACTCAGCGAGTATTGTATTACAGTTAAACTAGAAAATGTATGGGCTTCGGTCACCTTCGTGTGTCCGAAGAGAGTAACAAAGGCTAAGTTTCTCAGTTTTGTACTGCCAGGTAATAGTACATCTATCATTGTGCTTTCGTATCAGATTTTCAGGACATCTGTCAATCAAAATAATGATTAATGATATTACATAGTTGTTAGTCTATAATTTTCTTACTAGGCACTAGTTCCTCTTGAACTGAAGACCTTTACATGATATGTACTTGTAAAATATGTACAGCTTATAATACACATGCCATGCATGCATGCATTATAAACTATCTGTGTGCTAAATTTCATCCAAATCCGTTCAGTAGTTTTTGCTTGAAAAAGGAACATACATCCATCCTCACAAACTTTCGCATTTATATCTAGTGGAGTATGTGGAGTATATCTGGTACACAAAGTCGAACAGCAAGCAAAACGAGCTCTGGAGCTGTCCTACCAAAATGCCCAGCTACTCGCGGAATCATGAATCGATAACCTGTAAAAGTCGCGGATAATTATTAGATGCGGAAAGCACAGGATC
The DNA here is from genome assembly GCA_963082995.1 of Noctua comes. Taxonomy (NCBI): domain Eukaryota; kingdom Metazoa; phylum Arthropoda; class Insecta; order Lepidoptera; family Noctuidae; genus Noctua; species Noctua comes. The sequence goes on from OY720277.1 coordinate 7,884,524, forward strand.
GTTCTTGTGTCATGTGCTTCCTCGTCTTGTGGTAATGCTTAGGGAAGGCCTACGCAGCCTAACATTGGTCGGGTTTCTTCTGCGAGACGATGAGAATGATGTTATAACATGGTTTTATTGCTTCAGTCGAAGTCACAGCCCCGATGAGTCTGTACATGAATACGAGAGCATCTCTCACGACGACAACGAGATGGAACAAGACAACGAGGACGACCAAGAGTCCGAGTAAGTTTGAAAACAGTGCGAATAAATGGTCTTTCTTTCTTTTTTTGCCAATTTTTTGTTGCTATTCATTCCAGACAAAGTCATCACGAGAGCCCCTCCCTCGAAGAGAACGAGGACGAACCGGACTGCGAGTAGGTTTAGTTTATTCTGTTATATTCATACTACGCTATACACTCACTTTGTAGGTATATAACACTACGCATCTCTGACACTCAAGAACTTTACGCATCAGTTAAAGTAATGCAAATAATTGAATTATTTTTAAATGACGTGAATGAGTGAGCTAGAATAACTTGTGTTCAATTTATTTCTTGAAGTATGAGTATTGTTCACATTCGACGAACGAAATATTAGGGTTTCTTAGTTAATGAGTTGTGAAACTACTCAGTTCATTACCCGGACTTTGAACAGCCAATAAGAACAGCAGTTTTCTACATTGAAGGGAGCTTCGTGACTGTAGTAAAATTATTTTTAAATTCACAGTGATTCAGACAGTAGCTGTGAAATGTCGGACGACGAGATGGATAGCGATAGTATCTGAAAGAGCCATCGACGATGATGGGTGTAGGGATGTTTGAGTTGAACATTAAGCAGCCGAAGGATGCCTGCAACGGCGGCTACGACAGACGACTGCTTCACTTAAAGCCTTCTTTCTCCTCGACTCGATCGACGCTGCTAAACTAAAGATACAATAAGGCTATCATACTCTACCATCTTTAGGTACCTATGTATGCCAGATTTCGAGTTTGGAGAATGTTAAATATTTAGAGAAAATGGACTTTGATAGATAGATGAACACGAAGTGATTTCTACTTATTTCGTTATACAACTCTCACCTTTATGACAAATGATATATAAAATAATTTGTTTTAAATGTAGGTAAATAGATCAAATTATGTTATGTATAATTTTAGGTTCATACGTGTTTATCAAAAGGCGGTTTAAGATTAGCGTTTTTTCGGCGCGTATAAGCTCATTTTTGGAAGCGAGTGTAGGAGCGAATTTTGCCACACGCGCCACTCGACAAGTGTTGACGCGCTTATCATTTGTATATGCGCAAAAAGCAATGTTAGCTGTTGAACGCTATAGAACTGACCGAACCGAACCCACCGGTTCGACCGAACACGCCGGAATAAGCGGTTAGTTGCAGTTGTTAGGTTTTTGAATCTCAAAATGAAGCGCGCGTGTAAGCGCGTAACCCTTTACGAGCAAAAAAGACGCTAGTCTGAAAGCGCTCAGTCTTGCATATATTGCAAAACACTCGACTGTATTTCTCCTTTTAAAATGTTTGTTTACGCACTTAGCATGTTATTTTACGAAGGCCGTTCACTTTAACCAGTAATACCTACTGTAGAGTACTCACATATCTGTGTAGATAATGATACCTCAGAACCTCTTATTAAAACGCGGAGTAAAGTTAGTTGCCAATGGTTTAGGTTTGGCATAACTACAACTACTAACTTTACATTGCGTTTATTGATAAGGGGATATAAAGGGTAGACCCATAACGAAGCCGAAAGGCACTTGTTCTTCTCGTCATTACGATATTTTCTTTGGTTCTAGATCGTACCTGGGAACCTTCTAGTTACGGAGATATTAGGGGGTCAAAGTTCCAACTTTTTCACATGTTTTTTTTTTTTAAATACATGTTTTTAATGTAATATTTTTACTTTAAACACCTCCACGACCACCGTACTATTTAATCCATCCATCAGCACGATGTTTTGAGTGCGTTATATTGAGTCCTACCGTGATGAAAACGACTTAGTTTGATGTACGGAATGCTTGGTTGACGGCTTCGTGAAGGGTCCGTTTACACCATGTAGTACTAGGTATGCGTAAAATAGCATACTGTTTACGTAATAGCTAATGCATAGTTACATAAGACAATCTTGGTAGCTAGTACAGAGTATTCCTATAGAACATTGATCTGTGATAATACATTTAATAATGTGTATGTAAGGCTTTGGCATATTACAACCAAAATTTCAATCAGAACGCCTGGCCTACACCAATACTGAGTGTTGGTATGGTTATTATTATAAGTGCATGCTGTGGTGCATGTTTGTGCTTGCATGGGTTCCACCCTGTATAGGTTATTTTCGTATTCAATTAAACCAAATGTATAGCAATAGCGTAACATACCTTTACGTAAAATTATGAATGAATGCAAAAGTTTTAAATAAATCAGTCTATTTATACGTGTATTTAGATTTTTTTATTTCGTTTCACGTCTCAAGCCGACTGTATTTTGATAGTGATGAGGGTGGCAACAGAATAAGGGCATTCTACGATATGATTTATTGAGAACACACGTATCTGGCGTTTGTGTGTTGTTCAATAACTCATATGGAGTTAATCAAGAGGATGGAGCAGAGGCTGAGCGATTAGCTGCTCACCACAGCGATTAGCTGCTCACCACAGCGTGTCGCGGGTCCAATCCCCTACGAAAAAAATGTTTGTTTGTATGGCCTCCATCTACAGCGCGTATTTCCCTTTCCGTGTTCAACTGGCGACACCGGTCTCGCGAAATCCACACGCTTTTGTTTTACTATGGAATCCTACGATCCCGTGTTCAATTCGCGTCAACTGAGCACGCCTTTGTGATCAAGTGGCGCTGGAGTAGGTTTTACAAAATGGTGTGGAGTTGAACTGAACACTTTTTTTACTCCGACCAAATAGGTAAGGTTAGGTTAGAACTGTGACCAACTACTACGTAGCGCTCGCCGGCCGCTGCCGCGGCAGCGCTCGCTCCGCTCGCTCGGCTCGCGCTTATTTGGTTACAGTTCTAACCTAACCTAACCTATTTGGTTCTTCTTTAAGTACTTTGATTATTCTCATAAACTCTGACTCAATACCCAGTACCTAATCGTATAATTTTCTTGAATTGAAGGCTCTGTGGAATTATTATTGGCTCCCCGCCTGCTCGGACCGCACGATTTATTCCGAATATTTACGAACGCGCTAAATCATCAGGATTTGTTTTGAACAGACCAATTAAAAAACCGCCTTTAGTTCCATTGCACACTGTTTTGTAAAACCTCTTTTAACGTTGCTTGATCGCAAAAACGTGCTCAGTTGACGCAAGCCGTGCACGGGTTGGTTGAATTGTGTAGTAATACAAAGGCGTGTGGATTTCGCGAGACCGTTGTCGCCAGTTGGACACGGAAAGGGAAATACGCATCTACAAAGTCAAAGTCAAAATTATTTATTTGCTGTAAATGTGGTACAAAAGATGGTAAAAATGACATGAAGTGCAATAACACATTTCGCCATAAAAATAGCATGCAAATATTATTAAAAACAAATATTAAATTAGGTAGGTAACTAACTAAATAAAGTATTTATTTATGTAGAACAGGTTAGTTAGACTGTTAAATACTAAAACGAATAATGTTAACATATTAAAGTATTTTAAACATACAACAAATTCTTAGCGTAATAAAATTGTTAAAATATACAAACACAACATCATATAATGTAGGTAATTCTTTACAATGCAATTCGGTAGTGATATGAGTGACAATTAGATTTTTTGAGAAATTCCGCTATGGAATAAAAGCTATGTGAAATAAGCCATTTTTTCAGAACTTTGCAGAATTTTTTGTACGGAAGATCAGTGATAAATTTTGGTAGAGAGTTAAAGATAAGTGGAGCCATATATACACAATTACGTCTGAATAATTCAATTCTAGGTACAGGCATTGTTAATAGATACTGTGTAACTGTACGTTTGTTATGATTGTTTTTAAGTTCGAAAAGTGAAGAGTTAGTTTTGACAAATTTTGCGATTTCATATATATAAATACAAGGAACTGTGAGAAGGTTGTGTGATTTATACACTGGTCTGCAAGAATCAGTCCAGTCCATATTAAAAATTGAGCGTAAGCATTTTTTTTGTGCTAACAGAACCCTAGAAATTTCAGAAGAGTTTCCCCAGACAATGATACCATACCTGATGATGGAGCAAATATAGGCGTGATAAACCATTAACGCAGTTTGTCTGGAGGTTTCATCTTTAACTTTTTTTAAGGCAAACACAAATCTATTTATTTTAATACATATTTCATCAATATGATCCTTCCAGGTTAAATGTTCATCAATTGTAATACCAAGAAATTTTGTTTTATGAATTTGTTCAACTGTTTGATCTTTGTGTGAAATTTTAAGGTGTAGATATTTAGTTTTATGAGTTTTGAAATTTAATATTTTAGTTTTATCTAGGTTAATTTTTAAAGCATTTATATCTAGCCACGTAGTTATTTTATTCAAAATGCTATTTATATTAGATTCCTGTGATTTACCATTTTTACTATCTATAATAACTGTTGTGTCATCAGCAAACAGAACACAATCTTGATCTATCGCCTGAGGAAGGTCATTTATATACACAAGGAATAACGGTGGCCCTAAAATGCTTCCCTGCGGAACACCAAAGTAATTGTGTCGAGGTTGGGAATCAAAGTTTATGACACTATTCACTTTGTCATCAAATTTAGTGATTCTTGTTATTTGTGTTCTATTTGATAGGTATGATCTAAACCATTCTAAGGCTGGACCTCGAATACCGATTTTACTTAGTTTATCAATTAGAATTGGATGATTTACGAAGTCGAAGGCTTTGCTTAGATCTAAAAACAAAGCAGATGTTGTAACTTTCGAGTTTACGTTATTTAAAATTGATTTGACTAAGTTAAATGCTGCAAGCGATGTGGATTTGTTTTTCCTAAATCCGTATTGCTCATTTGCAAGCATATTAAACTTATCCAGGAAAGATAGGATTCTCTTACACATAACTCTTTCAAAGACCTTTGACAGAATCGGAATCAGTGCAATAGGGCGGTAATTGTTTTTGTCAGTTTTAGAGCCTTTTTTATGTAATGGTTTTATTACAGATATTTTGAGTTTATCCGGAAAGCAGCCTTGTTCTAAAGATAAATTGATTATATACGAAAGAGGTTCAGCGATATAAAGAGATATTTGTTTTAGAAGGTCAGTAGAAATATCATCATAGCCGGATGATTTAGTGTTTTTTAACGTCTTTAATATGCTGAAGATTTCAGTGGGATCAGAAGGATTCAAAAATATGCTATTATCGTTACTTTTAATTGGGTTACTAATTTTAGGAGGATGTTGTGAGGTAGCGCTGCTTTCAACAATATCAATAAAGAAATTGTTAAATTTATTTGCTATATCCGAACCGGATGTTGCTGTAACATCATTGTCAATTATACTATTAATATATTCTCGAGACCTTTCGTTACCTGTACAACGTTTTACAATATCCCATGAAGCTTTACCCTTGTTTTTTGCATACGCAATGTGCTTTAGATTGCATAAAGATTGTAAATTATGAATACATTTTCTTAACATATTGGCCTACAGCCTTACAGGTAGTAGTTCCGGGTCTGGCTGTTTGTGTATGTGAGTTTAAATGTTTCCGTATTTTAGAGCTCGCTTCGCTCGCTCTTGCAGCCTACTTTCTCTTGAATGTTAACATTGTCTATTATAAGTCGCCCAACTAACTCCGGCAGGTCGAAAGTCGAAACAAACCTGTCTAAGGCAAGTTTTCAAAAAATTTGCGGGCTCGCTTCGCTCGCTCTTGCAGCCTACTTCCTCTTGAATCTTGGCTTTATCTGGAATTCGACCAAGTAACTTCTGTATGAAGGGTCGAACCTGCTGTTCTTGCCTGTCCAAGGCAGGGTGTTAAAATTTTCGAGGTCGCTTCGCTCCCTCTAGGAGCCTTCATTCTTTTTGTGCAAAAAGTTGTCTCCCTAAGTCGATTACGTAACCTATTTCTGAATAAAAGAACTAAAAAAGCTAACTTGTCTGGAGTGGAGAGCTTAAATGTTCTTTTAGTTCCTAGACTTTTCAAATAACTCTTCAAAATTAGTTAATTTTATACTTCTTCTCCCGACATAAATAAGTATGGAAAATCTAACCAACACCGAGCCACCGAGGCGCTAACATTTTTGAAGTGGCTATTACATTGATTCTTTTCTTAGAATCTAAAAAGTTCTGAACTTCAGCAGCGTCCGTAAATAGTAAACTTAAACCCTTACAAATCCATTTTTACACGCACTTTTTTTTTTTGCACCTCCCCCCTTCGCAAAAGCTGGCGACGCCTTTGGCTCTAAGAATGATGTACCTTCCTCTAATCAACGATTTATAAATGAATCACGCATGGCACGTACTTACAAAGCTAGTTATCACCGAGACATGTTTTCGTTGCATGCGGTTTTAGAGTGATAGAAATGATTTCGGTAAGTAGGGACTTACCGAAATCATTTATGTCCCAAACCTGGTCATGTTCTACCCGTGTGCCAAATTTCATCAGAGTCACTTCAATCGTTAAGGCGTAAGGTAACAGACAGACAAACAGCTGAGTTACTTTCATATGATTAACTCGTTCACTGCCACCATCATTTTTTTGAAGTTCATAGCGATGCCGCCCTATAAAGCCACGCGGACACGCCAGGCGTGTCGGCGGCACTGCATTTTGTTAAACATGGACACGCTAGGCGTGTCCAGTGGCACCTCGATAGACTTAAATTCTAAATCTGTCTTTTTTTTCGGTTTAGCGATGAGTTTTAGTTAGTTTGCCATTCGCTGAGCAAGAATAAAGGTGGTTCAAATACAGTAGTGAGATTTAACCTGGAATTATGGCTGAAAATAGATTTTTAGGTAAGTAATTATCGTAATTTTGTAAGAGATGATAAACATTTTGTGGTTATTTTGAAATATTTCATAATATTAACTTAGTTATGTCAATTATTGCAAGTTTACGGCACGGTTGTCAATCCAACTAGTTGTTTGTTTACCGATCGTACCTACCTACCGTAAATTATTTTGTACATCATTGGTCTAACCGAGGCAACGCGAGTTCACACAATAATAATTATCGTTCAGTCCTACTCGCCTTCTTATTTCTTAGGCTTCTTGACATTCAATAAATTATCTTCATATTTTATTGATTTTTGTCATGTGCATTATTTTAGCTGTATTTGACGTCTTAGTACAAAGGTTGACAATCTATGATTAACTTGTTTAGGTGGACACGCCTGGCGGGTTCTCGGCGTTGCATAATCACTTTTTAAAACAAAATACAAATTAAGAGATTTTTCCGGGGGCCACCTCAAAAATCCTTAGGTTATTGCTAGAGGATTATGTACTGAGAATTCCAAAAAGCAACTTTGCTTAATTTTCGAAATATCACTGAAACATTTAGGACACGACTGGCGTGTTCGAGGCGTAGTTATAGAAATTCGCAAGAACACGCTAGGCGTGTCGGCGGCATTGAACGTGTTAAAATATTAGTATGGATTAATTAAGGACATTTCACAAAATGAAAACAAATCATTGAAACAACGAATTTATTTAAAACTATATTACAATCTGTAATAGTCATGCAATAAAATAAAAATATTGTGCTGAATTATGTTGAATTTCTAAGAAAAAATATTGTGTTACTAACACAAACATGCAGAATTAACACTGATAATTATTACATTGTGTTGAAGTCAAATTTAATTAAGTAGACATTAATAAACATGAATGCAAATGTATGTCGATCGACACTTGTAAGTAAAAACCTTAATCATGCCCGTTTTCACTAACGTCAAACAAAGTAATGTCTAGTTAGGTGGTGTCTAACATAAATGCAGTTTTGTAAGCACCCACTTTTTCACCATTCGTCTTTCAGTAAGCAACTAGTAAGGGATCCACATTTTCACTCTTGTTTATGTTACTTACAAGTCAAGTTCAATGTCAGTAAATAATGTTAGAAATCTGTTGCTCGACATCCTGTAAAACTTGCCTCTAGGCATGGCGAATCGGTGTCGTAACTTGAGTCTTTGCCTTGCCCCGCTTAGTCGTTGATGTTTAATTGCGCCTAGTGTGTAGGAAAACTAAATGTAATAACGCGCAATGTTATTTAGGCATATGTGTATTTAGATATCGCCTAGTGTTCGTACAAACATAACTTAAGTTTGATTAAATAGAAATATACCTACTTCAAGGCACACAGCTACTATCAGTCCATGATAATTCCACTGTCAACAGTTTATCTAGTTCACACAAAGTGACAAACTTACACATCACCTAACTATACTTTTAATTTACTTTACTTTACTTTATGTGTATAAAATACGGATTTGTTCTAATGAGGAAAATGTATAGCTTAATATTTACAAGTGTCGATGTTGTAATATAACTATTCCTAATAAAGACATTATCTGAATACAATAACGCACATACACAATGTTTCCTATATATTATAACAATAAAATAAAAAGCAACAAAGATCATCCGAGAAAAATTATGATAATGAACTTATCACACAACCATAACTTCTTACAGAATAAATTAAATAAATACTTTTAAGTGCTATATAAGAAAATGTCTTTTTATCTCGTTATAGTCAAATAATACGTGTCCCAGTTTACATGACTAACATTATTAGCTTCACTTTAAAATGAATATTTGAGAACTGAATAACTTTCACGCCAAGAGGAACCCAATAAGAAGAGGCGATCTGACAATGCAACTTAATTGTTTTATATTATTTATTACACAAATACATATTTTTACCAAAAGCTTCTGGTAGATTCATAAAATTTAGATTTTTTTAAATGATACATACTACAATGACTAAATCCAACTTGTTCTTCCTATTTGCAAAAACAAAATTCTTCTATTATCATGCCATATGAAAAAAGCATTCTATTATGTTACTTCAAAATAATTGTGAGAATATTGAAATATATTTTATTACTCATTTTGGTATTTTATTTGTGTTGTAAAGGTGGTGAAAAATACTCTACCACACCTACTCACACCCATGTTAAGAGCTTGTCCATCGCAGTTGGCCCAACATTTATCCAGTACTCTGCTCTCTGGTTGAAATATACCAAATTCTCAAAATAAGTAATAAGTGATTGATTTTACCTAAAATAAATTAAATTAATCATTCTTCTTATCTGCAGGTTGTTGTTCTGTTTCCGTAATAGCTGGAGGTGGGGTGCCATTCTTCACTTGTTTCTGTTGTTCTTCCATCTCACCAGAGAACCCAAATTCATTGACACGCTTGCGGTCAACTTTGTAGATCCAGCGCTGATATAAGAAGATGAAAAATACTATGTCTGTAACAGTAAACATTTGTAATCAGAGGAAGTTATGAACTTTCAAATATCTTTATATTTATCTAATATAACATTTTAAAAATCAAAAACTTTAAATAAAAGTGCCCTTACCATCTCTAAAGCAGCCTATACGATACATTGTTGGCATTTTGATAACAAATGCAAAGATGTCATCTATGAAGGTATTAAGGAACTTGTATGTCATCATTCGCCAGGGTAGATGTGCTACTGATTTCAACTTGTAATTGATGAACAGCTGGGGTGTCATCATAATGAATCCAAAAGTCAATAAATATCCATACATCATATTCAAGACGAAGGAATACCATCCTTTGTGTTCCTGGTACAACAAAGAGTACACACCATATCCAATCAGGAGAGGGAAACAACCCCAGCTAAGGTAGCGGAATGCTAACATATCATACTGCTTTGTACTGGATGCAACATAGGATCCTTTATCAGTAAAACTAAGTTTTGGTATCCCAAATATGCGGTCCTCTCGATTTATCTTTACATCCATTACTTTGTTAATTTTCCATACTTCAATAAGTAAACCAATGAAGCATGAAATTCTGACCATGACATTAGTTTCATTGTCAAGAACATAGAGCAACACCACAGTGGACTGGAAAACATTAAAAAAAACTGATCTTACAGAAAGACCTTCAAGAGACTGCCTATTGTTCCAAAACTGAATGTCATTTTTAAAAGCAAGTAACTCAAATATTGAATGTAAAACAGACACACTAATAGTGAGTCCAAGCAAGTACGGAGATGTATCAAGAAGTAACTCCTTCACTGTGTCCTGCTCCTCATCTTGCTCTTCAGCTCCCAGTGCTGAGAACATGCTCAATTTGTCTCTCATTGCTTGAGCTGTATATAACTGCCATTTAAAAAGGCTCAGCGGCTGAAATGTTAACTCAAGGTTTAGGATATCAGAGGTCTTGTTAATTGGTACATAATCACGCATCATATTCCAATAGTCATTTAAGAAAACAGCAGGCTTATATTGTTTTCCATCTGGCAAAAAGAAAATAAATTCATCTAATGGAGGTGGAACACTTCCTTGCATCCAGTTAGTTTGATCAGTGACCAGATTTATGGTTAAATTTGGATGCCAATGTGATACTATTTCCTCTTTAAGTGTCTCAGCTTTAATTATTTCTTCAGCAGATTTTTCAGTTTGCCCTGTTAACAAATTATGTGTTTTCATATAACGGAGCTTTTTGTACTTGTTCAACTGTTTTTTTCCATATGTAACATAAGGTCCACCATAGTCCTTTTTATTTTTGGGATCAGGTGATTTGCCAGTCTTTACCAGGAATACGTGAAGATAAATAGATCCATTATTCTTAAAGTCCTCTGAAGCCTTAATACTGGTTGAGTGTGTGAAAGTACCATCGTTAAAAGGACCACCCTGCCAATCACCATAAACAATTCCAGTATGCTTCCAAATTAAATCTGAATCATCTATATCAGAATAAAATGGTATCTCTGATACATAACAATACATATCTAATACTGTGCCATTAGTAAACATATTAGTAGCAGGAACACGGGGCACTGCACTTGGGTTGCTTAAATCTGTCTTGGGTGCAGATGGTTGACGGAACATGGTTGTGATGAAATAAACTACTAATGCTCTTATTATCAATGACTTTGTGATAGCAAAAAACGATTCCAGTTTAGATGGTTGCATTCTGCGCCGTTGTTCGTCAATCTCGGCATTGATCTAAAACAATAGTGATTAGGTTTATGGTTTATAATAAAATAAATTGATCTTGACCTAAATGGTTTTTTACAGGTTATTTTTATAATAATTTTAAATATTCATTTTTTTCTGACTCGATCGTCGAGACACACCTCTCATACCATTGTGTTCTTTTCATTACGAAATAAAGTTACTTTAGTTTACTTACATCAACAGCATCTTCAGAAGATCCATTTGCTTCAACTAAACTGTTTTCGGTGGAGGCCTCGCCAGGGGGATTGTTGGAAGGACTGAGACTATCAGTTTCCGCCATACTGAATAACTGGATATTGCTTCGTTATTGCTTGTTATATTTTTATAGCACTTAACATTAATTTGCAAGGACAACTTAATCTCATCATTCCCTACGTCTCAACATAAAATTGGGTTTTTCTTTCTATTCTATCAATTCGCTTATCATTGACAAACTATATTTTTATAATTCCATAAAATATTTATGGTTTTGAGTTGCGGGCTTTTAAAACGTACAGTTAGTCTTGAGAGCTCTCTACACGTCTGTGGTTCGAAAACTATTTTGACGAATACTAATTTCCGGTTTCCGAATTGGGTAATTCAAATTTAGAACTTGTCAATCTCTACTTGAGTTTTAATTAAAAATATTGAACTATTCAAATCAGAAACTAACCGTATAAGCATGTACCTATATAGAGTAAGTGGTCTTTGCCATGGTCTTTGCATATAAGTATCCTACTCTTTGTATTAAGCAGTCCTCTCCTCTTCAATAGTTCGGGCCAATTTGACTATTCATAATACTAATAGTCAAAAGAATCATGTAACTATTTATCCGAATATTTATATACTGACTAAAGCAAAATCTAACCCATCCGATGTAGAGTGATAACATTTTTGAGCTCACTTCGCTGGCTCTTGCTACTTGGGTTCTCATTATGGAAGGTCTATAAAAGCTCCTTGTAGATGGAGTGTTCATAGTTAAATCCTAATCTAACCTATAAGATAAAGTCAAGCTATTTTTAAACATAAAGTGATTTTTTAACCATTGATGATGCTTTGAGTTGGAACTAGCTATGCTAGTGCCATTAGTCCCACAGCTTTCAACTGGTTATGTCCCCAAGAGACTGGCGGCGTTGCCACGTTCTATAGTAAAAAAAAGGTTTATATTTGTATGTTACGGCTAAAAGTCGAAGTAAGGGGACACCTAGTTCTAGCCAGCTTTATCTGGGTAAACTGCGAATAATCACTAAAATAAATTTAAATTAGGAAGTTTGATGCAACCAATTTGGATGAAGCGCTCGCCGGCCGCTGCCGCGGCACCGCTCGCTCGGCTCGCGCGCGTTTGGTAACATAGTTCTAACCTAACCGACCGCACCGTGTAGCTGGCTAAAACTAGGTGTAACCTTACTTCGGCTTTTAGCCGCCAGCACATCAAACTACTATAATCTGTCAAATTTCTATGACAGATTTTCAAGTTTATCGCTAGAGCATTAAGTTCAAGGTTGATTGGGCAAATTTGACAGTTTCGGGTAGCCTGATGTGCTGGCTTCTGTACATCTGTACCCACAGTCTGTACCACATCCTTGATTAAATAACGAAACAAGCGTTTTATAAATATTATTTTATTGTTTCTCGACTAAAATAAGTTCGATGATCAAACAGATGAGAAAAAAAAATCTCACTAGTTCGACGATCGAAGTAATGAATCGAACTAGAAATAGTGTACGTTACCCTAGCAGGAAAGTGTCTCCTAGAGTGATATGAGTGGAACGTATAATTAGTGTATAATCTGCTGTGAAAGTGCACCACATAAAAAATTGGTGCGCTTTGTCGTTTTGGACAAAAACGGAAAAAACGATTCCTGCTAGGGTAACGTTCTTCCAGCAGGAAAATTCTAAACGAATGATCAGAGAGAGAAAAATTGTGCATGGCCAGAGAGCTTATATTTGTGTAAGAAAGTGCACCGAAAATGGAGGTTGTGCGTCTTCAGGTTTTCGAGATATTGCATTTCCTGCTAGGGTAACGTTTTGCAGAATCGTGTACCTCTAAAACCGTTGCATGTGCGCGTGTAGAATAAACTTACAGGAGTAGCTCTTAATTTGTGTAAATTTGTGACAGAATAAGTTTTAAGAAAATATTTATAATTTTCAAATAATTGCGGTTTTTTGAAAACTCGAAAAAAAATCGCAGCGCCTAAATGAGAAAACGTAGAAGCTCGCTGAAAACTGTATTCGGACCTTCTTGACGCTTATAATAACCATAAAAAGTTTCAAAAGTGTAGATGCATGCGTTATTGAATAATATTGGTAAAAGTCAAAACGACGGTGTCATAAGTTTGACGGCAAAATACAAGAAACCGGTTCAACCCAAGATGTGTAGGTGTAAACCAAAAATTAGTTTATTTAATCAAAAATATATAGTGAAAATATTCAGCTTGGAATGTTTCGGATTAAGTAAATATAAACAAAACACAAAATATGTAAACAACGGCTGGTTATCCGACCAAATTCGAAAGACTACAAAAAAGCGACGGATTCATACATATCTATGACCTTCTTTATCGGACGTATTAAACCTAAGCTGTTGTCCGTACAGTCGCGTTCAAACGGTTGTTGGCAATAATATGACCTAATTTTGGGGGATTATAAAAAATTATATTAAATGCACCTTGAGACCATACCAAATGAAAAAGATTATTTTTATTCCCTTAATTTTGATTCTTAAAGTAATTATAGCAACAAATCACAGATCAAATTACCTACCTATAAATATAAGAACACAAATAGTGCTATCAAATTATTTGTACCTTGTGTAGCCATTATTATTTAAAATCAAGGATCAGTTTTTCAAATTAAATTTTAAATCACTGATAAAACGCCACCAAATCAAAATTATGTGACAAGACTTAACTAGCTTTAATATTAAAATCGTAGGTTATAATATCCCACATACGTAATACGATAATGGAAACACGTTGTTGCAACACATATCTTTGTGCGGTTGACAATGTATACACTAAATACGTCTCTCAAAATTGTACCAAAATTTCTTTGCTTAACCCTATACAATTTTGTCTATTCTACCATGTAGACTATTACATGTGGCATTATATTATATTTCCCGCGTCGTTGGATTTTACCATATATAGGTCATCATAACATTCAAATAAATTACTATTTTTTCTGTATCAGTGAGCCCCGTAATGTCCAATGCTTTCGGGTTTTCAAGCTGGTTTACAGACAGAATTGAGTACTCCTTATTATTTATTTCAATGTTAAAAAGCAGATCATCCAACAAGGCGACACGTCACGAAGTTCAAAAATGATAATGTCTTTAACATCGTATAATGAATGGCACATTTCCACTGCGACAAATATAACACTCTGGAGTAAATTCTCTTCTCAAACATGATTCGCAAGCTTCTTGAAGGTGGTTGATACCTTTAGTATTTATTAAATCCAAGTTCAACGGCAAATACTTGCAATTGTACAATTTGTTTTACGTTTTATTTAAACATATAATAATAGTCACAGAAACAGTTGGAAGAATATAATCCAATAAAAACTTTATTTTATTACTACTTTTCTACTTCAGTGTACTCAGGCAAAACACGTTTCAACCGACTCGTGAGTAAGTAAAGAAGGTCATAGATATGTATGAATCCGTCGCTTTTTTGTAGTCTTTCAAATTTGGTCGGATAACCAGCCGTTGTTTACATGTTTTGTGTTTTGTTTATATTTACTTAATGCGAAACATTCCAAGCTGAATATTTTCACTACCATATATTTTTAACTAAATAAACTAATTTTTGGTTTTGCACCTACACGTCTTGGGTTGAGCCGGTTTCTTGTATTTGCCGTCAAACTTATGACACCGTCGTTTTGACTTTTAGCAATATTATTCAATAACGCATGCATCAACACTTTTGAAACTTTTTATGGTTATTATAAGCGTCAAGAAGGTCCGAATACAGTTTTCAGCGAACTTCTACGTTTTCTCATTTAGGCGCTGCGATTTTTATTGGAGTTTTCAAAAAACCGCGATTACTTGAAAATTATAAAGATTTTCTTAAAACTTATTCTGTCACAAATTTACACAAATTAAGAGCTACACGTGTATGTTTATTCTACACGCCCACATGCAATGGTTTTAGAGG
The DNA here is from genome assembly GCA_963082995.1 of Noctua comes. Classification (NCBI taxonomy): domain Eukaryota; kingdom Metazoa; phylum Arthropoda; class Insecta; order Lepidoptera; family Noctuidae; genus Noctua; species Noctua comes. The sequence goes on from OY720277.1 coordinate 7,899,768, forward strand.
TACACGATTCTGCAAAACGTTACCCTAGCAGGAAATGCAATATCTCGAAAACCTGAAGACGCACAACCTCCATTTTCGGTGCACTTTTTTACACAAATATAAGCTCTCTAGCCATGCACAATATTTCTCTCTCTGATCATTCGTTTTCGACTTTGAATATACACCACCTTCAAAGTCGATTTTCTCGAAAACTACTATAGCAGCAATTTTGTTGTTCGACCACTAATTACCACCAATTGAGAACTAATTATTTACCAAATATGGAAGCGATTGGTGTTGGTGTTCCTGCGGTAGTCACGGACATGATGAATTTTCCAAGTGGAACTGGACGGCCAAATCAGAAACGATGAGTTATAGCGAAAAATACTGAAAGGAGTCTCGGGCCCGATTTCTATGAAAAATAAAACTGCATCATCGGATTTTTAAAAAATCAATATTCCTAACCAGGAATCGAATCCGTTGATGAAAAAACACTAGTAGTAACAACCGATTATGTACCTACCGTTTTCAGTGCGTTGTGTATAGTATGTTGATTGTTCGTAAATCCATTATTAGGTTAGGTAGGTACCTTTTTTTTAGGAATACTTTAAAACGATGACATTTTTTTTTTAATGTAATTAATGCACAAGTTAAGATCTACTACTATACTTCATAAACACAACAGAATAAAACAATATTTTCATATTTAATGGTTTATTTGAAACACAAAATTGAAAGACTGACAGTTAATCGGACCCAAAATGCATTCGGAAACCTTACCTTGAATGTTTAGATTCCCAAACCATTACCAAATTAGTTTCGACAACATTAAACAAAACATAAAAATATTACTAACAGCAAGTCACTTTATAAAGTTCGCCTAGAATCTACTCAGTAATACTCAGATTCTGCAGTGCATATGTTGAAATTCCGACACTGGTTTCCATCACAGAGATTTCATTACCTACATTTTGAAGATTACTTAAAAACATAGAAATATCCTACTTCCTCACTAGCAATGTAAATGGATGCATGATTTCCTGCCTATAATTATTAAAGGCCCAAAACAGCCTTGTGCTTGCAAAAGATACCTTTAAAGAAAAGGTTACTTTCCTTTTCACTTGCATTCATCACCTCGCATTGTTCCAAGCGGTCCTCTGTACAAACTGTCATAATAAGGTATCATTTTATAGGCACAAGATAAAGACCAGTATAAATGGCAACAGTCCACAAATTATGCCTAGCTTGGCCAACCTTCAATGTCCACATCACTCAAATATTATGTATTATGAAACCTAGCAAAAAAACTATCTGAATAAAAAAAAATACATACTTTATAAATTAAAAAAAATGTTATGCATCACAAAGATTTAAACGTAACGGTAAAACTTAAAATTAAGTACCTATTAAACCTACAGTGTTGTATTACGACAAATTAACGCTAGCCGTGGTTGAGCTGAACAACTCGGATTCTGTAAAACGTCAACTAAATTAATTATACTTAAAAAGACCTCTACGAAATTTGCGAGAGAATTAAGAAGAACAGTGAATGTCAAAAAAATAATTTATGATTGCATTACTTCAGCTTCAAGTATTAAGATGATTCGTAATGAGAATATAATATTACCCTCAGACATACAAATATAGACATAGACTTTTATCCACACTAAAATGTGAACTGCCACCATTTCTAAGATTGTCACTACAATTAATCTTGCATTTCTTCAGGCAACTCGTGAGGATTGAGAATGCCTGGCACCGATAACTGTACTCTTCGTTTCTCCTCCTGTGCTTGACGAAGAGCAAACAAGCGCTCCTCCAAGTACAAATCACTGTCGTCTTCACCCGTATACTCCTGTAAAATGAATATTTGTGAATAATTTTGTAAAAAACTGGACAACTATTTTTAATGGACTCTTTTAAAATTATAACATCTAAAGATTATTTTTTTCTAAAATGTCTTGATGGTCCAGAGGTAAAGGCCTCTCTTCTCATGCACGAGGTTCTGGGTTCAGATCCGGGCAAGTACTAATGTAACTTTTTAAATTTATATGTATTTTCTTAGTTTATCTTGGACATTGGTGCCCCATACCCCCAAAAAGGAAAATATCGTGAGGAAACCTGTACTTATAATATAAGTCTGAAATCGCTAACCCATCTTGAGCAAGTGTGTTACACCTAATATTATGTATTTCACCACCACCATGTATTATGTATTTCTAACCGATCGTTTTAGATTCTAATAGCTTTCGCATTTAGCGCATTGAAGAGCCATCCGCGTACCTCTGATTGCGCGCAATCCTCCGCTTGCGGTGCGAATGGTTTGCCACGTGTGCCCTGGGTTGTGTGGACAGGATGTTCAGACTCACAGTGAGCATTTGCTGAATTCCACAATGCGGCGAATTTTATTAACTACTAGCTTTTGCTCGCGGCTTCGCTCCCAACACGTACGGAAATTAACCTACAGGAACGTTTAAATTTTGCCAATGACACTTGGGGATAATGAAGCTTCCCATTAGTGAAAGAATTTTCGGAATCGGATCAATAGTTCCGAATATTACCCCCTACATACGAAAGTGGTCTTGTAGTAGTTATAAGTATGTTCGTTAAGCCTATGTCATGCTAGACAAATCATTTGTAGAGCATGACAAGCGTCTTCAGGCGGGTGGTTTGTTTATTCACTTTCAAGTTATTAAACCAAACTAACATACTCAATAATCATACCAGATAATAGACTTCATACTTACTCTTATTTGAACTAAAAAGTCTCTTAAGTGATCTTTGAATGCAGGGATATCTTGATCCAAATTGAACAGCCCTTGAACAGTGATTTTAATTTGATTGTCTGTTAAATGGGGGAACGCTCTTTTCAGTAAGTTGGCCACATATTCCTGAAAAGATAGAAAACATAGTTAGAAATTATATAATATGCTACACAGTAGTTTTTTTTCATTTCCAGTTTTTAAGTTCAGTAAAGTGAAATATTTCGCACACAAAATAACTTTTTTTATATGATTTATTATTTGTCGTTTCGTAGTTGTTTGTGTAATCACATTTTAAAAATCCTTAATTTTGATACACCAATGGGTTTGGAAGAAAAAAAATTGAAAATTGAAATTCGCCATTTTTCTTTGTTTTTTTATGTAGCCACTGGCACACGCGCCTTCAGGACGAATCTAACTACGTATAATTTATTCAAATCGTTCGTTTTGGAGTTACGAGGTCAAATGCAGTAGAACGGACATACATGACACACATAGTCACATACACACGCGAAAAAACATTACCCTCCTTCTGGGTCAGTCGGGTATTAATAACGTCATATTAAATGGGTTATTTTGACGTAAATGAGCAAGTTTATTTAATACTATATTTATATGTGTGTGTGGAAAAGAGCTGGTTACTTGTTTATTAGATTGTAACTGGTAATGAAAACCATACTAAGTTTGATTATTAAAATGTTACATAATAAACATATATTCTTACCTGAATATAGAGGACGTTATCTGGTGTGGGCCCCAGCGGCACTGTAACTCGGCCCGCCTCCACAAGTGAGAAGACATACGCTAATATCGTAGCATGCATCGTGAGGCCGGCGCCATGAGACGTGTCTGTTACCACGCTAAATACATGTTCTAAAATATCACACAAATAGGTCTGGTAGAAACTCTGTGCTGCCTGGGGATGTTGTTCTACATTGTGCAGCAACCGGTACAGAATCTGTAGTCCAGTATCAGCCACATTCCTCATTGTGTGCTTAAATGCCCAGATAATGGAATCCAATACCAACTTGAACTGTGCTGGTGGTATGCTTAGGAATGCCTTAAAACAATGTGCATTCACTGCTTGCAATAGAAGGAAGAATTCTGTCCTATGCTCTGGATATTCTTCAAAGTCTTTGTTAATCATTTCAAGAGTACACTCAAAAACAGCATCGAATATTTTTGGTACTTCAGATGTTATATGCCCTCCTAGCTTATAAACAATTGCAGCCATGCATGATAAAACTTCAGTTTCGCGTGCATCTGGCACTGCAGTTCTTTGGTAGTCCAGGAGAACTGCATCTAAAAGTGGAGGAATGAAATTTTCCAAAACCATGCTATTATCTGTAGAGCGAGATACCCAACTAGCAATCAATTTTAGTGTTTCTTTCTTTATTATCCGCATGTTCTTTATTAGTGGCTGCTTGGTGACAACAACACCATTCAAAGCAATGGCTTGACTGATGTTTTCAGACATTACTTTATAAACATTGAGCATGTCCAAATATATTCTGCCCAGCTGCACAACATATGGATGCCCTAGGGCACGGCAGGCACGTACATTTGTTTTAAGAATACTCACTAGCTGTTTAACAGCCTCTGGATCTTTCAAGATATCCACATTGTGCGATGCTTGGGATATTATATCATCCCAAACCTGATTAGGCAGCAGCATATACTTCTCAATGAGCTGCTCTTGAGCCACTTGATCCACTTGTGCACTAATCATGTATCCTACAGCTTCATAGAAAGTATGCACTTGAAGTGTTTGTAAATCACAGATAATGGAACTGATTGTGCTTAAGATTTCTTCAATAAACGGACAAGCCTCACCAACCTGTGTAGTGACAAAATGACGCCGACATTTTATTGCAATCTTTATGAATGTGTCACATGCCATGTCTTGGACACCATCATGAGTCTCATGCATGAATTCAAAAAGTTTATTCACCACAGTTTTCAAAAATTTCCAATGAGCCCTTAGGAACCTGGGATACTGGCCCACAACATACATTATGTTACTAGCTATAATAGCTTTATTATCTTTACCTTTTTTCTGTTCACAAAGGCCCAACAGCTCTTTAATTACGACAACAAGAAATCTTTTCTCATCTTCCTCCATCATTGCGCCTGAAATCGAACCAATAGCCCAACATAATGTATTCAGGTTTTTCCATGACCATTCACTGCCATTTACCTGGTTCTGGAGTTTCTCTGTCATAATGCGTTCTGTATCTTGATAATCCAAATGTGTCAAATAAACTAATGTTTCTCTCATATTCTTATACAAATTAATTGAATCAGTGTCCTTCATAAACTCTCGCACTACTTCACCATTCTCATTCTCTACCACTAATACTTCTTCAGGCTTAGCCATTCTAGAGATCATAATGTAGCGAACACTGCTCAACACATCTGAATACAATGCTTTTCTCCCAACACTCTTGCCAAGTGTGTACATGTTGGATGTATGTGAGCTTGGTGCAATCTTGTACAAATCAGCAGCTAGTGCATTCCAAAATTCCAAACAAATTTTAAATATCTCAACTTCTTCTACCTCTGATATCAAAACCAGATAGCGGAGGGCATTCATTAAAGTGTTTGTAAGCCCTCTTCTTTCAATCAGTTGCCCATGTTCTTTCAAGTAGGTGCAGAGAAATAGAGCAAGGTTCTGGATAAAAACTTGCTCCTGATCTCGACCAGCAGCATATGCTTCGCGTATATTGGTAGTGAGTGGAAGCATCGCTTCAAGCTGCTCCATGGTCTGCACAAGCAGAGCAACAAACTGCTCCTCATAGTTGCTCACAGTCACACCAGCAATCTCCGTCAAGCAGCTCAATGTTACATTACGGAACATTGGAACGTTCAAAAACTTAAATATGAGTGTGCTTATCAACTTCATTTCAAATATATACCCAAGAGGAATCCAGTTCAAAAATCTGAGCAGAGTATGGAGTGTGGCATCCACTAATGGTGCATTTTGTGAATTTTCAAGAACAAATTGGCAGAGTTGAAATATCTGACTGAACTCGGAACACATGGTGTCTTTTAAATGTTTTGCTTTTGTTTGAGTGAGTTGTCCTGTACTAAAAACAAACACTTCCTCACTAAGTAGCTTCAAAATCACCATGTTGTTTTGACAAAGGCTTTCATTTGTCTTGGATGCACCCACAATATCACTTATAAACGTCTCCCAGTTATGAGGCCATTCTCGTTTCAATACTTGAATCAAGATCATATTGAGTTTTTTCAAATACACTTTATTGTTATCCATTGTTACAGGATCTGATGAGTTTTTGATAATGAGACCAACAATGTACTTCTTAATACCTTCACATTGATTTCTTGGTAATATTTTCCATCTTGTTAGAATAACTTGTTCTAATATTTGTAAGGCATAGTACTTTGTTTCCTGATTTTGTGAATACTCCAATATAGTATCAACACGAGTCCAGGCATCAGGGTGTTCCTTTAGGGCTGTCAGTATCTCCTGAGCAGTACGTTGTTGTTCTCCAACAGTTGAGTACAGACATCCAACTATATTATCAAGTAGGGTGATGTCTAATTTCTGGTTGAAGTCCAAAAGTTTGGAAGCTTGTTGCTCTAAAGTTGCCATTCTGTTTGATACAACTTATTGAAAATTGGTTCCTTTTATTGAAAATCAAAACTCTGATAATTTTTTCACATTCATTCCTCACCATACGTATCACTGAAAAAAATAATTCCTGAATTAGGAAAGACTTGACCAGCTATAACCTCTTCATGATGCATATATAAAAATTGGAGTTTTAGGATAATTCAACCTATCGAACTGTGGTTAAAATGACTTGTTTTAAGAGCAAAGATTACAAGAATAGTAAAAAATAAGATAATTACAAATGCTTTTTTGTTGTAAATGAAAATATAGAGCACACACCCCGCATAGAGAGTGAGGATGTTTGCTAAGAATCGTAACACTGATTGTGTGACAAAAACTTTAGTTAGCTCATTTTGCAAGGCACTGAAAAAAGTGGTTGGTAATAAGTACAAGTATATTAACTTACCCGAGAAAATAATTTGCGGCGCAATCAGTCTAACGCACTACCATACATACTAATCCGTTGTTTTCGTGAAGCTTGAAAAAGCTTACACGCATGTTGTCTATGCTTATTTTTTGTGTCCTACAATTTATTTTCTCAATAATTCTCCACAAATCTACAATACAAAAAAGTAGGTAACATTTAGTTTATAACACCTTCTAAGTGGTAAGATATAAAATATATTTTGATTAACGAGGAATATATACTTTTTATTCAGGTAGGACAATACCACCCTACTTACAGATTTACAAGAATATTTTGGCGCTCGAATGACGTTGACAGGGAACGCTATTGGTTACCTCTTTGTGAAATGTACAGAAAAAACAAGATGGCGATGTTAGTTTCAATCTTGGCCACGCGCTGAAAGATACTTTACTAGCTATAATCTGCGAAACGTGTGATGAAAACAAAACACCATAGAAAAAGTGTTGCCACCCTCTGAATTTGGATTTACCTTGGCCTTACCTTTCCGAAAATCACACAGGTAGCGAATAGTATAGATTGCTTATTAGCTGTAGAATGAGGGCTATCGGTTTTGAGGTCACCAGATGGCGTCACTGTCGAGTAAGGTCCTGTCATTAATTCTATTTAAAAAAAATTATATTATTACGTGTAACAACATAGTGTTAACTTCAGATACACGTTTGCAATTTTGTCCCTAAAATTATCAAGCATGAAACATTTAAAAAACATTCTTCCTCCAAGCACCTACTAACAAATTAGATCTTAACTTGCTACTTAATATCTTCAAGTCATAATTAATCAGTAATGGCTCAATATTGACCTTAAACGTGAATATTAGTAAAAACGGCAAAATGCGCGAACACTCATGTCATTTGACATTTCAGAAGACCTTACTCTACACGAACGCCTTTAGCGGCGAATTCTTGTGCGATAGCCCCCATTACATTGTCGGGAGGACTCTACTGGTAAACATTTGTGAAATTGACTGTGAAAATTGTTTTATGAAACAAAATGACGGCGTTAGTTCACACTATGACCACGCGCCAAAAGAACAATTTTATTTATTTATATTTAATTCACAAGTAACATGACTCACAATGTTAGTAACAATATGTCCTTACAACTATGTTAGTAAAACTTAACCTACTCACTTAACCTAACACTGCCTTAGAGATTTATGAGAATCCCTGCTACAAGCTCAACACCGATGTAGAAAGCTTGCAGCAACGATTCACACACAAGCAGTCCAGTCTGCTCGCAACACACTGCAGTATAATGTTGGGGCTGGCCCGCACCCGGCGCACCAGGGAAGCGCATCTTTTTCGCATCGTGGTGTAGAAACAATCGACACGCACATCAGCAAACATCCCTGATGCGCTACAGAAGCGGAACAGCCCCATCAATACCCGGAACGCATTATTATATTGAACACGAAGGGCGCCGTACGATTTTTGAGTGTAATCTACCCACAGGCTGCACGTGTAAAATGAAGTGCAGTATGCACGAAATAAGGTTCTTTTTACAACTCCAGAACAACGCGCAAACCTGCGAGCGATCATATTAGCTCTCACTGACAGCGCCCTTCTTTCTCTTTCAATATCATCATCGTCTCTGAGGTCAGCGGTCAAAAGATGTCCCAAGTATTTCACTTTATATACCCTCACAAGCGATATTCCGTACAACTTGACCGGAGGAATAGGATCAGGACACCGAGCACCGGCACCAAAGACCATGACTTCACTTTTAGTGACGTTGTAGACCAATCCATGAAGTAAAGCATATTCTTCACAGATGGCCACCAACCTCCTAAGACCACAAACCGAGGCGCTCAGCAGCGCCATATCATCGGCGTAACTAATGTTGTTTACACATACTCCGTCAATGTAACAGCCGGCACGCTCTCTGCTGAGCACCTCGATCAGCCCGTTGACATAGAGGTTGAAGAGCGTGGGGGAAGTCAACCCCCCCTGCCTCACCCCACACTCCAACCTATACGGCTCTGAAAAAGCCCCGGCCCAGCGTACCTGATTGATCTGGCTTCCATACCAGCATTTAAAAGTGTTTATCAACTCTGGAGGAACACCAGCTTCTATAATGCTGTACTATACAGAAAATGCGCTAAATCACTTTGTGAAATCAAATCAAATAAAGTTTACGTTCGGTTGTTTTTAAACAAAAAAAGTTGTAACTTTTTTGTTGTAATTATTAACGAGGTCATTATTATTTTCAATCAAAACTTGTCTCTAAATCTAGCGAAATCATCATTCTTTTGCCCTTATCCAGATTCATTTGGAGTTGGCGTAGCATGTCTTCCTCTTCCATATTTCTCTATTACTCGTCATCTCATCAGAAACTTCCTTTCTTGCCATATCATTCTTTACACAGTCCATCCATCGTTTCTTTGGTCTTCCTCTATTCTTATACCTATCAATATTCATACTCAAAACTTTCCTTATTCTGAAATCTCTTTTTAATTTTGCCGTTATGCCTACAAAGTGCAGGCATGTTCTGTACTTTATTATGTCTTGCATCCATGGAATTATTAGTTACTTACAGACGACATCATTGAGAATTCAAATCTTTTTTATCTGTCATATGACAGACAAAAAGATGTAAACTTTCTCCATGGATTTTCTCTGTAAATGACATCTTGTCAAAAATGCTAGTGAGACTCTTTTGTATTAAATAGTGTATTATCTATGAGTGAGACTAGCTGTAGCTGACCCGCGCAACCATGGACTTAGTATAACAAACTAAGTCCATGCGCGCAACTTTGTCTGCGTCACAATGGCGTCACATAAGAGAGAGAGAGGATTAGAGCTTGGGTTAGAGAGAGAGAGAGTGGGTCGTAGACAGACACCACAGATATAGATAGACTAATGCCTGCACCACACGCACAAGCTTCACCACAGTTTTGCCTACGCAAGCCGGTTTGTACACGGAACGGATGGTAAAATAAACCAACCGCACGCACGGTGTTCCGTGTACAAACCGGCCTTGCATAGGCAAAACTGTGGTGAAGCTTGTGCGTGTGGTGCAGGCATTAGGCCCAGCGCACACCGCTAGAGGCGCGGCGGAGCGCAATTTTATTGAAGACAACAATTTAATATAAACCTTAACTACCTTGACATACGGTCAATATAAGAATAAATTCGCATGCGGTGCTCGGAGCGCCCTCAAGCTACTACAAGAGCATGCGCGCGACTGCGCGACTCCAGTCGCCGCCATGCTGCTCTGCGCTCCGCTGCGCTACCCCGCGCCCGGCTGGCTGGCGGACAGATGCCTGGAGAGTTTTAACTAGTTTGGTCGTGTGTTGAGCGAGATCATGGACGAGGAAAAGTTAATTAACTTAGTGCAATAATAATCGTGTCCCAGTCCACATCCATTACGAACGAGAGCGAGTTGTCTGTACAAAGTATCGATCAGCACTAAATGACATGGGCGCGCTCGGAGTAGCTGCGCGCCGCCGCGTGTCTCTCCGCTCGAGGTCTCTCAAGGGCTCTTGGCGCCACTTGGATCCGCCCGCGCGTTTCATGGAAATGCGCTCTGCCGCGCCTCCAGAGTCCAGCGGTGTGTGCTGGGCCTTAGATAACGCAAATATCACGATCCGAATGAAAACCAAGCGTGCCATTTTTTGACTACGTACTATGACGTCGCAACTAGGGTTGCCAACTTTTTTTGCCATAAAGCGTATAAAATGGTTTGAATAGGAAAAAAATAAAGTATTTGCAAGAAAAAAAAGTATTTTTAATGCTAACAATTTTTTGCTATCTTAAAATTTTTCAAAGCTTTTTTGACAATTTAAATAAATAAACAATTCGTTTTTAATTAAATTTATTGACGCTCTATTTCTTTCTTCTCGCCACTTTAGATTCATCACTGAAAAACTCTTTCAGTGAAAGCTGAAGTGGCGGGATCGGAGAGTCGATTTCTTTGATAGTAACATCTATGACAAATGTCAGAATATCGACTGTCTTGTCTCATCACATCTGACATCTAACATTTCGTTCAGTAATTATAAATCGTTTCCATCATCCTTTTTAACTTATGTGTACCGTTAAATAGTTAAGTACCCATAATGAGTGTATTTTTTACGCATCACAGTAAAGGTTGGAAATAAAGTATTTTCACATACTTTATTAATTGTATGCAAAAGTATAAAGTATAATTACCAAAAATAAAGTAGGATACGTTATTATAAAGTATGGTTGGCAACCCTAGTCAGTTAGTCACAACTGTCACAAGCACTATTTAGTGATGGGAAAATCAAATCGATTCAAAGCCCCCAACCCCCGGGCACGCCGCAATCGCGGCGGTAAGACCCCTCTTTGAGGAGTGGCTGGATAGGCGTCACGGCGTCCTGACCTACCATACGCATGACGCAGGTCCTCACAGGACACGGAAGTTTCGGGAGGTACCTGTGACAGATCGGGAAGGAGGAAACGCCTGGGTCTCACCACTGCGAGGACCGCCCGGAGGACACGGTGGAGCATACGGTGCAGGACTGCCCCGCTTGGGCAGAGCACCGCTGTGTCCTCACAGCGGCGATAGGCGGAGACCTCTCGCGCCCGGCATTGGTCGAGTCCATGCTGCGGCGCGAGACGGAGTGGGAAGCGGTCGCCTCCTTCTGCGAAGCAGTCATGCTCGCGAAGGAGGAGGCGGGCCGCGTGAGGGAGAGGACAGCGTCCTCCCTCCATCCCAGCCGCAGTGATAGACGCCCACGGCGCCGGACGTTGGCAGACGATCTCCAGCCACCGTAGGCGCGGGCATGTGGGCGGCGAGTAATGAGCGACTCGCTGTCCGACCATGGACCATGCCCGGGTCGAAGGCGCGTTGTGTTCCACGCGCGCCTCAAAGAGTGTCAGCATAATAATGACGGGGCCCCCCTCTAGAGGGCCAAAGCCTGCCGGGGTCGCGGGACTTATAGAATTACCGTGACCCTGGAACATAAAGGGCTATTGAAGGACACCGTGGATTTTAGTCAGTACAAGTCTGACAGTCCCTCCCGCTCTGCCCTGGGTGGGGGGACTCATTTGATGGTTATACCACTATAAAAAAAAAAAAAGCCCCCAACCCCCAAGTGCGGCACCCATCTCTACACGTAAAATATTCGATTGAAACACCGTAGATAATCAATTTAAGTTCTAGTGTTTACAAAAAAAACCGGAATTCCTTAATAGGCTGAAATGGGGGTTTGAATTTTCTGTGAAACTTAATATTTTCTGGGTCGATTGACTCGAAAATTGGTATACACACTCTTCATTTAAAATTATGAGACATGTGTATCAGTTATATATAAATCTATTATGTACTATACATACATAGATTAAAGATCAAAGATCAAGATCATTAATGGCTTTTTAGTGTTGAACGTGAAGTGATTGACTGTGCGTCAACTAGCAGGACTAGCACCAACTTGAGCTGCTGCTGGTCATGATCGTGAGTTTTGGTCTTTCGCATAATTACTGTTTGACAAAATGGACCTACAAATTAAAAGAATTTATATTTTTTGGGCTACAGCTACGTATTTGGAATATTCCAATAATTTAAAATCTGCATTTGGCATTCCGACACAGCTAGAGAGAGATCAAGCGCAGGACCAACGGCTTAACTTGCTTTTCGAGGCACGGGGTTATCATACCGCGAACATAAAGCCCACAGGAGGCTTAAATTTGAAGTCTTATTTCATCTAGTTATATTTTGTCTTATTGAAACAGCTGGTTCTGTTGAGTCTAATCTGCAGTTCTAACACACAACTATAGCATACAGTATGTAAATATCTACATTAAAATAACGATGATAGCTTTTTACGACTGCCGATACTTTAAACCAATATCCGGTACAACCTAAGCAGTTAACCCCGTTTCTATCTGCTTAATGGAAAGAACTATCCCCTTGGTCCCATACCGACTATGATATCTTCTACAGATCGTGATTACGATAGAGAATGAGGGTGAAGGTTTCCTGTTCACGGAAGGAAAGCAGCAGCACTTAAATTCAAGGTTAAGTTTTTGTTTCCGGCAATAAATACTAAAGCACACTGCATACATGTAGATAGAAGTTGACATTACGGTTAGGTACGATACTAATTAATTGACCGCTTTATCTATGTATATTAGTAACGCTTAATTAACTCTCTGAACAATGTTATACAAGAATACTTCAAGCAAACATATAACCCCGTCTAAATTAAACCAATTGATAAAATTATACCAAACAGCTCAAAAAGTAAAGGAATTTCTCAATATCATGTTGATTAGACCTTAACAGCGATGGCGACTTTGAGTGGTCAGTTGACCATGACATTCAACCCTGCACCAGAGACTGGCGGCCAGGGGCGTACCAATCAAAAATGGCGCCTAGGGCACGCATCATAGTTGCGCCCCCTTAGTAACTTATCTTAATATAAAAAACAGGTACACTAATTAATAAAACAATCATAAATCATTTACTTTCAATTTTATAACAAAATTCCGTAAAACCTTTATAATTGCATTTACAACTGCCCCTTCCTGGCCTTCTGCGAAGAAAACATATTTATCGATGATGTTTTCGAAATTAGTTGTATTCGTTTCTTCTCGCTCTACACTGAGCAAATTTAGCATCGCATAGCCCTCAAATATGAAAGTATTTATTTCAGCTTACTAAAACATCGCTCACAACTTGCGATGGATACCTACTACAATAAAAGCAGAATTTGAATATAAATGCACAGATTTGGAAATATGCTTTCAACCCCATACTGCACAATAAATTCTAGTAACTCTTTAGGATTTCTTCAGGTTGACTTTTTTTTTTGTAGATTCCTACATTCGAACATCCAATATTTCTTTCCACCGTTAACATCGCAACTATAGAAATCTCTAAACACTTTGTCACCAGTATAAAATAGTTTATTGTAGTGTATTTTGATTTTTAAATTTAATAATTATCGATTTTTGCGCCCCCCTTCTAAAGGCGCCCGGGGCACGTGCCCTACTTGTCCCACCCTAGATACGCCTCTGCGACCCCTGTATGTCGTAAACATGGGCCATTCTCACTAGTAGTCACTAGGATACCATGGTGAAAATGAACACCGCTTTAGGATCTCCCGCCGGAATATGTATTTGCACAAAACATGACGCATTTTAAAATTAGCAAAAAGTTAGGCGAAAGATGAGAGATGGCGAGATATATACGTTGTATAAGTTATTTGACGCATATTTCGCCTACCACGTAGGTACACCAGTTGGCAGTTAGTTGCTGAAACAACTATGGGTGGAGCGCCACGGATTGCTGACTTTCTGGCTGAAACAGGTAATCTCGGGGACGGCTGCTTCAGCAGCGCAACACCTTGGTAGCTGACGGTATGATCGGTAGGGACGATCTCTTGCTTACCACTGAAATTAAATCTATGGTCGGAAGCGACCGGTGATGGCTACCAGTAGCTGCCTACGCCGAAAGGGTGAAGGACTTGAGGAATCTGTTGTATAAGCATACATAGGACTGCTGTCGCGTTGTTTTCGCGCGCTTCTTACAATGCTATGTAAGAAGCACGCGACGGCAAGGAACAGCTCACTTTTCCCCTTTACTTTTTCGGGTTGGGTTTGTAATAGCAAACCGTCACTGCTACGGTGATTGTAGGATTGCTAATGGGTTCACGTGCCCTAGCCAGAAATAACAAGGAAGAACGAGGTGTGGTTTTAGTTAGTAGGAGTATGGCAGACCCCTTCGCCATTTTATTTTGCACCTCAATGCTTGATACCCTCTTGCATAAGCATAACTTATTTAATGTGGCAATCAAATAAAATGGATAAATAGTAGAATCAGTCCCTATTCGCAGTTTGTGTAAACTTGAACGGTGTTTTGAAATGCATTTTTATTTAAATAGGGAACAATGTCTAGTTGGGATTTAATCATATTTTTTTTTTTTTGTAAAGTATGCATTTATATGGACTTTACTTACAGTAAGTACTTACCTAAGTTTGTTTACTTACTTAAGTTTGCACATAGGTACCTACTGCATTTCACAGTAGGTATGTGATTTGAACTAGTTAGTCCCAACAGTATACGGGGTGGAAGTGACACCGACGTTAAAACGGTTACCACGTATTCAGTACAATATCATTCTGAGCCCTACATAGAAAATTTTCAACGGTTATTAAAAAAAAAGCTGTTCCATACATCTTGACCGTGTAGGTATTGCACATTTGTAGGAAACAGCTGTTTTTTTTTAAATCAACTGTTTATTATCCGATGAAAAATTTCGTTGGAGTTACCGAAGAAAATTTTGGTGAAGTTAAATGGAAAATTATCACACTTAAGGTTTTACTTTACGAGTAATAGTCGACCAACTTATAAAATGTAATTGGATAACTTATTTTCCTAAACATAATGTATGGCAGCACAGGTTTTTCAAATGCAAATGTAAGTTTTTTTTTATTATTACAAAAAAAAATCATCGTTCGGAGGCAAATCGGACCGTAGGAAGTATCCGCATATTTTGACGGGCTACTGCAAAACCCTACATTGTGCGTGGCCCGACACACACTTGGCCGGTTTTATAAATATTTTAGTCAAGTTTTTTTCATTTAAAACCACATTTTTACACAATTGCAGGTACTTTAGTAAAACATAATTTAGATATCTATAGAAGTGAGTACGGTGATGACTATGGAACTAAATGGATATATTTCCCGGACAGTGATGGACAACTACATTACGTAGACCTAACAATTACGGAAGATGAAATGCTAATACATCGAAACTCAATGTTTGATGACATTGAATTTAGATTATATGTTGGGTATGTTGTATGATATTCTGTTTTATGTTTATATTAAGTGTCTTGGTAGACTATTTTTCGTTTTATTTATAGAAATTTCACAAATGTCACTACACAAATCTCCTGCCAAACTACAGACAAACTACTTCTTCGGCAGTCGGCAGCATTTTGTTTTCTCTTTTCGTTGGCAGAATGCTGTGTACTCTAGAGGAACTGGGGGGTTACTATGACGTCTTAAAGCAGGAGTAAATCCAATGTGGGAAAGAGACAGAGCTATACAGGTCGTCTAGCGCCATCTCTTTCCCACACTGGAATTACTCCTGCTTTAAGACGTCATGGTAGGCCACCTGGGGGGTTACTGTGATGTCTTAAAGCAGTAGTAATTCCAGTGTGGGAAAGAGACAGAGCTACACATTTCGTCTAGCGCCATCTCTTTCCCACACTGGAATTACTCCTGCTTTAAGACGTCACGAGACGACGATGACGTCATGGAGATTAGGTACGGAGCGAACCACTGTTGCCCCCTACGTGCCAAGTTCGATTAGTGTTAATATATTCTTGATTATATAATATGTATTTATTTGCTGTACCGTTACCAGTAAACAAACTACTCAAATTTTTCAATTCCTTTTTATACCATATAGAAACGACACGGAGAGTTATATTTTGCTGAATGGACAGGGAAAACCGATTAAAAAGAGCGATCAAAGCATTGCAAAGGACATTTTTCTTTCCAATAAACCAATAAAAATAATTACTCATGGATGGCGGTCTTCAGTGGATAAAGATGGTGTCGTAAATATAAAGAACGCGTATCTTGAAGCTCAAAATGTGAACGTCATCACGGTGGACTGGAGTTGTACTGCGAACTCCATCTTGTACCCATGGGTGGCAAACGAAACTAAAACAATTGGAGGTGAAATAGCTGTCTTCTTGAATGGATTGAACCTACTGTACAACGTCACTAGCGAAAAGATACATCTTATTGGACATAGTCTTGGGGCTCACGTAATGGGTATAGCAGCGTCTAAAACTAACAACACCATCTACAGGGTCACGGGTAGGTATTTCATAATAAAATACCTAACTAATAATGTAACATTCACGAACTATGAACTACTTTAATTTTTAAACTACCTACTTCGCATTGTACACACGGTGGCACATCAAGCTATACATAACCAGTATAACCTGACTTCGCTTTGTATGAGTTTCCCGTACGATGAGAGATCAGCTTAATTTGGTTTTGCATAGCTTGATTGGCCGCCGTGCGTACACAGTACAGATGCCAGCAAATCAAGCTACCCGAAACTGTCGAAAAAAATTGACAGATTGTAGTAGCTTGATGTGCTGGCGTCTGTACAAACGTTAACAACTTTTTTCAGGTCTCGATCCTGCAAGACCTTTTTTTGAGTTCCCACCTCAAGACGAATTTGCAAAACTTGATGCTTCAGATGCTGATATTGTTGACGTTATTCACACTTGTGC
Source organism: Noctua comes (assembly GCA_963082995.1). NCBI lineage: Eukaryota > Metazoa > Arthropoda > Insecta > Lepidoptera > Noctuidae > Noctua > Noctua comes. The sequence continues at coordinate 7,916,804 of OY720277.1, forward strand.
AGGTCTGTTAGGTTTTGAAGGAACAGTCGGAACAGTAGATTTTTACCCTAACGCAGGAATTGCACCACAACCAGGATGTGAAGATATAGTCAAGTTTTTTGGTTTGTTTTTTATTAAACACACCAATCATAAATTTGTGTTATAATATGTCGTGCAGCTATTTTTAATGATTATTTTTTGATATTTTCAGAAGCATGCAGCCACGGCCGTTCATTTTATTATTTCACAGAGTCAATCAAATATCCTACATCTTTTCCTGCGTATCAGTGCCAATCTTGGATGGATTTCACAGAAAATCGATGCAGTCATAACGGTTTTATGGGTGAAGGTGTCAGTAGAAACATGTCTGGAAAATTTTATTTAACAACTAACGCATTTGAACCATTTGGTATACGTTTATATCTGTAAGACTGTAAATGATGATCATGCTGTAAGGTACTTCGTATTACAGTAAGTATATAAATTATTTTGATTAAGATTGTTTTATTAATACAAATAATGGTGCCCCCGACTTACGAACAAGCCCTAATAAACATAGATCTAATAAGTACTACGTAGGTACTCATGATCCTTGCTCATGAATCATTGACTTCCTAATTCTCTCTCGTCATTTTAGTAAATGTTTCTTTTTTGTATTTTGCGGCCATCTGTTATGAGAAAAAAAACAAACAAAACTAGACGGTGGCATTAGTTCCGATTTTAGCCACGTGTAAAAAGAAACAGCCGCCTGCACATCAAGCTACTACAATGTGTCAAATTGCTTTAATAGATTTTCGTGTCATACTTTCTAGCCGTGACATGACATCGTATGTGGAATTCTGTGTAATATCAAAATGTGTACGAGAAAAGTACAAAATTGTACGCTATATTAAAAAAAAAAGAACTTTTTAAATACTTACGAGAAAACAATAAGCAACTTGTCACGGCCAAGTGCCAGGAAGTATTCTTTCTAGCGGGCGCTATAATTATATTTCTGTTTCTTTTAACACGTGGCAAAAATCGGAACTAATGCCACCGTCTAGTTTTGCTTGTTTTTTTCTCACAACAGATAGCCGCAAAATACAAAAAATAAACATTTACTACAATGACGAGAGAGAATTAGGAAATCAGTGATTCTTGAGCAAGGATCATGAGTAATAGGTAGTACTTATTAGTACTATGTTTATAAGGGGCGAATGGGATGAATGAGTTGACTTCAGTCGATTGGTTGACACACTTGGCATCAAAGAGTAGATAGAATACATACAGCTTATACTAAAAGCTTGACACTTGACACTGACATTTGATTGTGGTTGTGGTGGAATCACAGAACATTAATAATTTAACATTCTAGCGAGTGGGTAGAATTCAGAGTAGAATACCTTTTAACAAGTGGAATAAATTCTTGTGTGGTTTTGTGCGACTGTGATCCCTGTGAAAGATAAAGATTGTTTATTGTTCTATTTTGTGTGGTTCTCTGATTCGATACTCGTCCAGTTTGATAGCTGTACGACTAAAGATTATTATTTTACTGACTTCTATATTATAGTAGGTATACTGTATTATCCTTTGATTAAAGAAATTAAAAGATTCGGGGAACATTTTGAGTTAGTTAAGTTTTGTAAAGATCTAAACAATCTTTGCTATTTCAACAAATACTCATTTATTTACATTATGAATAAGAAAAGAAACGTTAGTTTCATAAAACCAGAAGATCCGGAGTTTCTCAAAGTGTTAAAAAGGCAAGCTGGGTATGATGATAAAAATCACAAGTTCGATGAACTAATGAATAATGAGGAAGATTTTGTTGACGATGAAGACAGCGAGCAGCCACAAGTAGTGGTTCTTAAAGAAGGTGACTTGACAGCAGAGGAAGCAGAAACAGAGAGGCTAAGATTAGAAAAATTGGAATCTGAAACAAAAGCAGATTTAAGTCAACGAGTTCTGTTCAAGACAAAAGAGAAGCCATCAGCAGAATCAGCAACTTCTAAAAGGAAGAGAGAAGATACCTCTAAAACAAAACCTTCAAAAGAAAAAAAGATCCGTCCTGTTTTGTCATTTAATGACGATGATGATGAGGAGGATGAAAATGATGAAACATAGCACATAGTACAATATCATGGTTGCAAAAATGTAAGGGCTGGTAGAATTAAAAACATTAATTTACTGAAAAAAATCATTTTATTTAATTATTATACCTTGCTACTGTATTTGATTTAGTTACATTAAATAAAAAACAGTGGGCCAATTTGTTAATATTATTAAGATCTACCTGGCAGAAGTGAAGTTGAAATAACATAACACCTATTTTCCCTAGAGTGTAGGGCATGTATACACATTTCCCCAGTTATGTTTAAGTCCCATGTAGTAGAACCATTATACAAATCCAGACTGTGCTTCCACAAAGTAAAAGTCAAGTTTCAGTTCCTTTATTTATTTATTTTATTTTTACAGATCTGTATTACAGTTCCTGCATAATTAACACACTGTTGTACACATTAAAATTTCAAGATTTTTATGACTGTTTCTCCAGTTTTCATTATCTAGTGTCATCACAGCTTTGTCTTTTCTTTATTTTTGTTTTTGAACCATTAGTTGTTATCACAGTGTCATTCTTTAAAAAAACTTGTGAGACTTCAATATCATTTTCATATTCTAGTAGTTTGTGAAGTAAAAATCTTCTTTCATCTTTTACAATTAATATACTTTCCTGAACTTTTGCCACTTCATCGCACAATGCAGCATTCTCCTAAAATAAAATTTCATTTAAGTTAAGATATACCAATGTCAAAAAGATCAGGTAGACTTAGTGCTGTTTAAAATCCACCATGAAGTATTTTTTCTACATTCATATAATATCAATCTCGCACTACTGTGACTTTTAAGCAAAAGTATTATTTAAAACTTGCAATGTTTCCACTTTGTGAACACTTACTGAGAGTGACAGTTATACCTACCATCCATTAGATGTATTTTTAGTAGAAGCTAGGTTTATATTGAGCAAGCTCATTTTACACTGAATAACTAAACAAAGCTATTGCAATTACTTTCTACCATTATCTTCGGGACTACAAAAAGTGCTCATATGGAGTGTATCCTGTGGAAAATAAGTGATGCCAAACTATTAATTATAGGCCAAAGTATGAAAGAAAAGCCAATCCATTGAAGAAAACTTGTCACACCAGCCAGTTATCTGATGTTGATGCTATTTGTCAATACAAATGGAATAGTTGTTTGAGATTTGAGTCTAACCTTTAAAACAGTTAATGTATAATTTTATATATATAGATACTTACTAGTATTAGACTTTTAATTCTCATTTTCATGTATTTGTACTTTTTCCGATATCGTTTATTTTGCTTATCATTTTGAATAGTATTCATTAATTTATTATTTGACGTAAAGATGTAGTAGAAAAGTGATAATATCTGGTAATATTATAAGAAGTATTATAATCGATTTACCAGTGTTTTCTATTAAAGCTAGGAAGGGTATCCGTATGATTTACGAATCAAAATCAAGAATTCAAGCAAGATCAAGAAAGAATCACAACCAGGGAGTTATTTCGTTACTTCTGTTCAGTCAGTTGTCAACTTGACATTATGGTTGACACTGACACATGTTTGACACCCTTCGAAGGCGCCACAGAATTGTTGTATCGACTAAAATGATGAATTCTTATTTAGTCGATGTTTGAATTGCGCACAAGTGTCGGTAATTAAAATTTGGTTTTTCCATCATAATATATAGTAATATTATAAAGCTGAAGAGTTTGTTTATTTGGTTGAACGCGTTAATCTCAAGAAGTGGTACGAATTGAAAAAGTTTTTTAGCGTTGGATAGCCTATTTTTCAAATAAGGCTATATACCATCACGCTACAACCAAAAGCAGGGGAGCATCAATGAAAAAAAAATGTTGCAAAAACGGTAAAAAGTAATCCATTTAAGAGCTTCGTGTAACCGTGTTAAAGTTACGTAACATGACAGAATTGTGACTCTTAAAAAGTTCGCATTAGCAAAAGTTTTCTGATTATCAAGTTCTAAAATAATGTATTATTCCTGTTCCAGTGACATTTTTTACTATAGTTCCACTCTTATTGGTCGTAGCGTTATGTACAGATGAAACACATTCAAGCTACTACAATCTGTCAAATTTCCTAAATACATTTTCAACTTTATTGCTAAAGCGTGAGGTTCAAGGTTGATTGGGAAAATTTGACACTTTCGGGTAGTTTCATGTGCTGGCCACATGGAGTTAGTATAACAAACAGGCCTAATTCGTAACACACAAAAATGAACCTTAACTGTCACACCGTAGGTTTACTTTTGTTAAGCTATCATAACCGAGGCGAGAGAGATAGCAATAAGGGAGCCCCTTGTCCCTTTCACTCAATTGCCAACAGATAAAAATGTTAAAGATGGTAGAAAATATTACACCGGCAGTAACCTCACACTACAAGTAAAATACATTACGTGTATATGTTTTTAGCTTTAAGATAAATTTTAATTAATTTCTTTTAAAGGTTTACAGTCTGAACATAATACTAATTTATTTATTTTAAGCAAATTAAATATTAGTATGATTGTTTGGAAGCTTTTATATATTTGTAGGAATTTCGTCAGGATCGGACATTAAGTAAAAAGAAGGTAGTTCACTTATTAATCAATTTTATTCGATTGACTCACTTAATTAATAATAATCACTCACTTGATTAACAATCACTCACTTGATTAACAATCACTCACTTGATTAACAATCACTCACTTGATTATAACAACCACTTACTCACAACTGTGACTTGATTAATTATAATAATAATAATTATTAATAAGAGATTTTAGCACAATAATTAGCAACTCTAGGCGCTATGACAACATGTGCATCGGACCGAAGTCAAGAATAGAAAAAGCCCCTATCGCTCCGCCCGGCCTTGTTTTATACCCGAGCACAAACAAGTAGAGTAGTGGGGGAGGTGGGGATGGCGACATCGCCTGATCGGTCCGGTGCACGTGCCGTTTACAAAAGTACGATGACGTAGCGCCGTCACGGCCATACTGACGTGCGTACGTCCTCGCACGCGCACCCCATAGATAGCTAGGTATCTGAAAAAGAGAACCACAACTTTAGTGTTCGTTCATCCTGACATTACCATATCTTATAGTCTGGTCCGGTCCAACGACCCTTCAGTTATAATCTCCTGGTCCGGTCTGACGACCCTTCAGTTATAATCTCCTGGTCCGGTCTGACGACCCTTCAGGGTTATAATCTCCTGGTCCGGTTATAACTAACCCTTCAGGATTATTATTGCTTGGTCCGGTCATAAACGACCCTTCAACATCACTTCAGTTTATACTGGTCCTGAATTTGCTAGTCCGGACTAAAATGGTCCCTGTAGCTGTAATCAATTAACTCGTAATTTGTCCTTGTTCTACTTCATTCATTTTTTCTATGAACTATAGCACTTGTCACAACGTTAATTGATTCAGGCTCCAAAGATTCTACCGATAATGTACGTGATCTACTAATTTGACTATTGCTACTGGCTTCTAAATTACGAGAATCGGCAGTCATTGTTTCGCTATTAACAGACACGGTGTCACTGTTCCATAATACATTTTCATTTATAACATCATTTTCGTGGGTAGTTTCATGAACAAGCTCATCATTATTATTCGCCGTCACGTCATCACTGATATTTTCTGCAATTTCTATCAAACCAGATTGTCCATGAGGCACTTCCCGCAAATTTTCGTGAGAAAACTTGTAAATTCTGTTAGACCCATTAACATGTTTTAACTCATAACGGTCATTTTCTAAAACAGAAATGATTTTAAATGGGCCCTTATATTTGCGATCTAATTTGGTTTGGTGTCTTTCTTCGCTTTTTATGAAAACAAAATCACCTATGAAAAAAGGACGTACCCTGGCTTTTCCCTTATTGAATCGTTCGGCGTCAGATTGAGACAGTCTTTGAATATTGTCAAATGCGTTTGACCTAGCTGATTCAAGGTCGAGCCTATTAGTGTCATGAGAGCTCACAGCTATTCTTGATAATTGTAATGAACTTCCCTGAATTCCAAACATCAGTTCCAATGGGGTGAACCCTGTTACTCTACAGCGTGTACTGTTAAGAGCAAGTTGAATATCTCCCAATTGGTCTTGCCATACAGTAACTGGGTCACATTCAACAATGGTAAGTAAACCTTTTAAAGTTCGCATGACACGTTCTACTTGGCCATTTGCCCTACAGGAACCAGTCGCAATAAGATGAAGTTCAATATGATTATCGGTACAAAATTGTTTGAAATCGCTGTTATCATAGGAACGGCCTCGGTCAGCTATTATTCGCTTCGGAGCGCCAAATAAATCTACTGCATTTTTAACCGCTTTAATGGCATTTATCGAATTCAAATTCATAGTATGTTCCAGGAGAACAAATTTGGTAAACGCGTCTATAATGACGGAACAGTATTCTTTCCGTTCGCTTTTTCCACTAAGTTTGCCCGTTAAATCTAGATGGATGGTGTGCCATGGGATAGCCAATTTTGGGATAGGATGCAAACGCACTTGCTGAGCACCCGATGAACCCTTGGAAGCCTTACATGTGACACAAGAATCAACGAATTTTTTCACAAATTTTGACATATTTTGAAACCAATAGAGGTCATATAATTTATCAAGTGTTTTCTCAAAACCAAGGTGTTTTATTTCATTGTGCACGAGGTTTATTAAAGACCAAATTAATGATTTGGGTAAAATAGGAAGCCATTTTGTGATTTTACTTCGTTCAATCTTTCGATACAGAATGCCTTGTCTAATATCGTAAGTGCGTTCCACATCAGTAGGTAATTCATTTGATCGTATTTTCGAAATAATTTCTGCTATTTCAGAGTCGCGTGATTGTTCAACATGCAACCATCCCCTTTCTAATTCGGATAACTTAACTATTCTTGTATGTCTTTGTTTTAAAGCACATAGTTCATTACGTTCAATAGCCAACGGATTTCGAGAAAGAAAATCTGCGTGAGCCATTGTTTTGCCCTCTTTATACACTATGTCAAAATCATAAGACTGCAAAATAGCCCACCATCTATGAACTCTTGGAGTTAAATCTTTTTTTGAATGGGATGCTTTTAATGCATTGCAATCGGTAAAAACTTTAAAATTACGCCCGAAGAGATAATGTCTAAAATGCTCTACAGATTTTACTACCGCTAGCGTCTCTAATTCATAGGAGTGATAGCGACTCTCCGCATCAGTTGTTTTGTGGCTGAAATAGGCAACAACATGGGGAAGGTTGTTCTTCCTCTGAATTAGGACTGCTCCATACCCGTCACTACTCGCGTCAGTATGAAGTTCTATGGTTAAATTAGGGTCAAAAATTTTCAGAACGGGCTCTGTGACGAGACGATTGATAATATCTGCGTGAATTTTATCGTGTTCTGGGGTCCAACAAATGTTACCCTTCCCAGCTGTCAAGGGATATAAGGGTTTCATAATTTTAGAAAAATTGGGGATAAATTGCCGGAAATAGGTAGCTAGACCGATGAATTGTCGAACTTGTTTAACAGTTTTTGGTGTGGGGACATTTTTTAAAGCTTCAATTTTACATGGGTTTGGTCTGATTTCGCCAGCCGATATTACAAAACCCAAATATTCGATCCGTTTCTTCATAAAAGAACATTTTTTAAAGTTAAATGAAAATCCGGCCTTTGACAAAGTTTCCAACAATTTATTAAGACGGACTAACCCCTCTTCTATAGATTCCGATACAGAGAGTACGTCATCCATATAGACTAAAATTTTACTGTCATTAAGAGGCTTGAGTGCTGTATTTATAGCTCTTTGAAATACTTGAGGAGCATTTCTAAGACCGAATGGCATAGTTAACCATTCAAACTGACCTGCTGGAGTAACGAATGCAGTTTTTTCAACTGATTCTTCATTTACTTTTATTTGGTGAAACCCAGAGGCCATATCTATACTAGAAAAGAAGTGAGCTCCATGCAATTTATCTATTTGATCGTTTATCAGTGGAAGAGGGTAGCTATCCGGCCTAGTGTTACTATTAAGCTCTCTGTAATCCACGCACATACGATCAGAACCATCTTTTTTTTTTTACTAATAAAATCGGACTTGCAAAAGGTGAGGAGCTTTCCCGAATTATATTCGCATCTACTAATTCCTGAACCATTTTACTCACGATTTCGGATTCTATAGGGGATAACCTATATGGGCGTCTGTGTACAGTTTTATTAGTATCAATCAATTTAATTGTAAGTTCGCCGGTGGATACACGAGAGGTGGGAAGCTTTTGTATGAAACTCGAAGAATATTTTTTAAGGATCTCAATTAGTTGTTCCTTATTTTTTTCTACAAGATCTGTATCGATTGAAGCCATATTAAAGGTCTCCTCTACTCTTGAACAGGCATTGAAAGCCTTTGTTTTAGAAAAAGTTAAGCTATCACTATCAATTTTAACAGAAATTCCTTGCTCTAAAATATCACGACCTAGCAAAACTTCTTCGCTCAGACAGTTATTTGGTAAAAAGTGATAAATAACATCAAACAAGCAATCTTGTACCATTGTTGAACATTTTACTTGTAATGAACAATCCACGCTATTAGGCCCTACACCCTTTAGAACCACGTGTTCATGAAACTTTTCACCCTTGAGAAAATCACAATTACTTTGTCTTATAAGACTACATTCGGAACCAGAGTAAAAAATAAAAGGTAGTTGTAAATTATCTATCTGTAACATACCTTTTTTTTTTTTTTTTTTTTTTTTTCCGGATGGGAAATCATCAAATGACCCCCCCCACTCTGGGCGGAGCGGAAGGGAGTGTCAGACTTGTACTGACTAAAACCCATCCATGTTCCTTCTTTGCCCTTTGTGTTCCAGGGCCACGGTATCTCTTTCGAACAGTCCCGCAGCCCTGGCAGGCATCGGTCCTTGCAGACCCCTACATCGTTGCTGACATCTCTTTGAGGCGCGCGTGGAACACGAACGCGCCATCGACACGGCCTGTCGTCAGAAGACGGCCGGACGGCGAGCTAGCCCATAGCTCGCCGTCCACAGGCCCGCGCCTACGGTGGCCGGGAGCCACCACGTGACCCCCGACGCCCAGGGCGTCTCCCGCGGCGGCTGGGACGTGAGGTTCTTTCCCTCTCACGTCCCGCCACCTCCTTCACTAGCATGACTGCTTCGCAGAAGGAGGTGACGGCTTCCCATTCCCTCTCGCTCCGGACCATGGCTTGAACCAGGGCCGGACGCGAGAGATCGCCGCCGCCGATCGCCGCAACGAGGACACGACGGTGCTCCGCCCAAGCGGGGCAGACCTCCACGGTATGTTCCACCGTGTCCTCCGGACGATCCTCACAATGGAAACACCCGGGCGTTTCCTCCCGCCCGATCCGGTGCAGGAACCTCCCGAAACAACCGTGTCCGGTGAGGACCTGCGTCAGGCGGTAGGTGAGGGCGCCGTGGCGCCTCTCTAGCCACTCCTCAAAGAGGGGACTTATCGCCACTATGGTGGCGTGCCCTGCACGGGGTTGCGACAGTCGCTCTCTCCATGTCGCCATGAGATCACGCCGGAGGTCTGTCCGCTGAGCGGCAATTTGCCGCGGCAGCGGAGTTTCCAACCGACTTAGTGCCTCCGCGCGCCATTCGTGCAGGCGCGCGAGGACTATCGCCTCCAGATCCCATGGCGGCAATCCGGCAAGGAGGCTAGCCGCCTCACCGGAGATCGTGCGGTACCCGCGGATTAGCCTTATGGCTATCACCTTTTGGGGCGCGTTCAGGTAGTGGGCGGCTCGCCGCCTCAAAGAACGCGCCCACACCGGGGCCCCATAAAGGGCCATGGACCGCACGACCCCCGCGTAGAGCCTCCGGCAGGAGGCGTTCGGACCCCTCAGGTTGGGCAAGAGCCGCTTAAAGGCAGCCCCTGTCCGTTCCAGTTTGGGAGCCAAACGTCGGAAATGCTCCACGAAGTTCCACCGGCTGTCGAGGACGAGTCCTAGGTACTTCAACGTCGACCCGACGCCGATGGAGACCCCTCCTGCCGTCAGTAGGGATCCCGACGGTGGCGCATTCCGAGGCCCATGAAAACACATGGCCTCGGACTTGTGCAATGCCACCTCGAGACCCAATTGCCGGATCCTCTCCACGACTATCGCAACCCCGCGTGTCATGTTTTCGGCCGCCGCCTCGTGCGACCTCCCTTGTGCCAGTACCAGCGTGTCGTCAGCGTAGCAAACTACGCTGACGCCGCTAGGGAGGTCGGCGCGCAGCACCCAGTCGTAACCGATGTTCCACAAGGCCGGTCCCAGAACCGATCCCTGTGGAACACCGCACGACATCTCTCGCCGGTTCCATTCTCCGCTCCGACCGGGGTAGATGACGGCCCTATCCGTCAGGTAGTCCCGGACCACACGACGAAGGTCGGCACCCGGTGATACCGCAGTGCCTCCCTAATGCAGCTCCAGGGCATGGAGTTGAAGGCGTTGGCGATGTCAAGAGACACCGCCAAGACGACCCCGCCCCGGGACACCGCGTCCCCCGTCGTGAGGGCTCTCACGCGCATGATGGCATCCACCGTTGAGCGCCCCTTGCGGAAACCAAACTGGTGTTCCGCAAGATCCGGCCCCATCCCCAAAAGGTGCCCGGCGAGGCGGTTGGCAATGACTCTTTCAAAGAGCTTGCCCACCTCGTCGAGCAATACGATGGGCCGGTATGCGGACGGAGAGTCCGCAGGGCGCCCTGGCATTCGGATGAGGACCAGCTTCCCCGTCTTCCAACGAAGCGGGAACTGGCCTCTCTCCAAGCATGCGCTTAGGAGCCCTTCCAGTCGGGGCCCGAGAGCCTCAGAGGCCAGGACCCAGGCTTTACCAGGCAAGCCATCGGGTCCCGGGGCGGTATTTCTGGCTTCCAGCCTGCGTACCGCCACTCTCAGGTCTACCCCAGTCACCTCCGGAATGTCGTCATCGTCATCGGTATGGTCCGCTCCCGGCACCGCACGCGGCGGCGGAGCCATAGGCGGGGGAGGATGCTCCCCTCGCGAAGGGAACAGAGCGCTCACCACGTCCTCCACGAGCTCAGGCCGAAGACTCTGCGTCAGCGGGGGGGCCCGGGTGCGGAGTTTGTCCCGCACCATCTTGTAAGGGCGCCCCCACGGATCTCCATTCAGAGACTCCAGCATCTCCTCGCGGGCCAGATTCTTGGCCCGCCGAACAGCCTCTTGGAGGGCGGTCTTCGCCGCTCTGTATCCCTCGTACAGCTCCACCTCAATGGCTGCCGCATCCGGAGGGCGGATGCGTAGCCTGCGATGCCTGGCGTACAGGTGCCGCGCGGCAACGCACGCCTCGCGCAGAGACGTCAGCTCTCGCGACCACCAATACACCTGACGCCGGGCGCTTCCTGGCCGAACACGGGGCATTGCCACGTCGCAAATCCCGGACATGGCCTCCTGGAACCAACCCGCCTCGTTATTGATGTCGGCAGGCCTGACCGGTGATGACACCCAGGCCTGCACGAACGAGGCTTCCAGGAGGAGCTCCCGGTCCAGCTGCCTCAGCGCCCATCGCGGACCACTCGGGGTCTGTAGGACCGGCGCGCTTGAGGTCTGGGTGGAGACGTCGAACCGGATGTACCGGTGGTCGGAATAGGTCTCCACCCCCTCCATGACGCGCCAGTCAACGACACGCGGCGACAGAGCGGGGCTAGCGAACGAGATGTCCACCACCGACTCGCCCCGCATCCGCACGCACGTGGGGACAGAACCCCGATTTAGGACGACCAGGCCTGTCTCCAGAGCCCAGTCCTCCACCATCCTACCCCGCGCGTCCGTGTAACGATAACCCCAAGCCAAGTTTTTGGCATTGAAGTCCCCGAGCACAAGCACGGGAAGGGAATGGCTTCCGATGACGACACTCAACTCCGTGAGGGAGTTGTGGAACTCGGCGAGAGTTCGGCTCGGGGAGAAGTAGACTCCCACTACTACGATCTCCCCGAACCGTGCTGCTACGCACCCCTGACCCTTCCTGACACTCTCAAGGGTCGGGGTACCGGCGGCGGCCGACGCAATTATGGTCACTGAGCCGCTAAGGTCCTCCACCCAGTCATCCCTGGGCGGGACAAAGTACGGCTCAGCGACCACGGCGATGTTAATCGACCACTGCGCCATGCTCTGAAGCAACAGATCCTGAGCGCAGGCGCAGTGGTTGATGTTCGCCTGGAGAAAGCGTAATGGGGCCGTTACTGGCACTCCATTTCAGCCCCCTCCCGGGCCCCCTGCGAGGGCCCCGCTGCGGAAGTTGCAGCAGTGGCGGCAGCGGCGGCGACAGTGGCGGCGGCTGCGGTGGTGGCGACGGTGGGGGTTTTGGCGGTGGTGGTGGTGGAGGGCCTTCCCTTGCCCCTGGCCTTGGCAGGTGTACCGCAGGCCTTGCTCCCTGCCCGGTGATCGGCCGGCTTGCCAGCCGCCGCACATGCGGCGCAGTGTGGTTCGGCGGAGCAAGCCGCGGCCTTGTGACCGGGCTGGCTGCAGCGGAAGCACTGGTCACTGCGGTCTACCTCCGAGGTGCACCGGACCGACACGTGGTGCCCCACATGGCAGCGGAAGCACCTCAGAGGTCTGGGTTCCAGCAGCTTCACCTGCGCCGACACCCAGCCCACCAAGAGCCTTCGGCCCTCCACAATGGCTTTCGCCGCCGTCACAGGGCAGCTTACCGTTACGGTTCGCGTGCCCGACAGGTCCGGACGTAAGGTGCCTGCCTTGACCTGCTCGGCAGGGCACCCACCGGTCCTGGTGACGGCGGCCACCACCTCCTCCTCGGTCACCGAGTCGTCCAGACCCAGGATGCGCAGGTCTGCGCATTTGACGGGCCTGGACACTCGGGCCTCGTCCGCATTTAGGGACGCTCTAAGCTTTTCAGCCAGAGCGTCAGCGGACGAGTCACGGGTTTCGCCGGGGATCTCTAGCACTCGAGCCCCTGTTGCGGTGACCCTAAGCCTGAGGCCCGCGGCGATCCCGAGCTCCCCGAGATCCACCGTCGCCTTCGCCTTAGCGAGCACGTCGCGATAGGTCACGCCCCTCTTTTCCGCGTCCGGCTGTAGTGTGATCACTACAGCCGCGGTCTTTGGGGCGCTGAGCCTAGCCGCGATGCCATGCTCCTTTTGTCGGCGCTTCCGCTCCCGCTTCCTGGCCTTTTTGGCCGCCCTTTGCTCCCTCGCTTTCTCTCCGGCCACCTGCCACCCAGTCTCGGCCGCGGGAGGCTTAGGGGGTGGGGGGGGCGGCGGTGGTGGCTGTCTCGGCGGCTGTCTCGCGGCTGGCGCTGGCACATTCGCCGCCTTGCCCTTCTTTTGGGCCGCCGCCTTGCCCTGCTTCAGGGCCGCCGCCTTCCTAACCGGAGCCGGCTTTTCGGGGGCCGACGTAACCCTGCCGGAGGGCTGGCTGGACGGCCCCGGTGCGGAGGCCGCAGCAGCCGCATATGTGGCCGCCCTCGGGCCCGGGGGCGCCTTATTTGCCGCCAGGGGGGGGCGCAGGACAATGCCCTCCAGGACGGAGAACCGCGCCTGGAAGGCAGCCAGCTCCTGCCGAACCAGGTTCAGGACCTGGTTCTCCACCGGCACGGGCTGGCTTGGTCGCTGCTGGCCCCTATTTTGGGGCGCCTCGCGAGAGCCGGACTCGCGCAGACCGGCCAGGTCTGCTCGGAGCTTCTTATTCTCCTCTTGGAGAAGCTCCGTGGCGGCCGTCAGTCGAGCGACCTCCGCCCGCAGTTTGGCCACGTCGTCTGGCGGGGGCCCCGCATATCTGGCCTCCGCTGCCGCCATGATGGAGGCGATCGCTGCAGGTATAGCCTTGTGCCTGGTGGAGGGCTTTTGTTTGCAAGAAACAGCCCTCAGCGCCGCCTCCACCTCCTTCGCAAGCCCGGCCTTACGCTCCGCATCGGAGCCGCCGTCTGCGCCCGCCTCGTTATCAGAGGAGCCCGAACGGGTCACCCCGCGACCGGCGGCCACCCCCGGGTGGCGTCCCTCCTCGGCAAGCCGCGCCGACCTCTCGGTGGCAGAGAGGCCTCTCCCCTTGCCGCGGATCCCGCCACGCTTGCTGGTGGGGATCTTGCGAGCCGAAGCCAGCTCCCCCTCTGACGACGACTCTTGGTCGCCTACCGGCCTGGACCGCTTGCGGAGGAACTCCTTGTTCACCGCAGCAGCCCCGGGCCTCCCGCGCCGGGAGCTCTCTGAGCCTCCCGCACTCACATCGCTGGATGCGGCGCCGGACTCCGACCCCGCATCCCTCTCCTTCCTTCCTTCGCCGTTATCGGCCGTGTTTTGGGTTGTATTTGTTATATCCATACTGTTCCCACGAGTATGGGGGAAATAAAAAGTCCATCTGGGCAGTGCCCCCTGTACCCAGATAAGCCATTGCCAGGCCCGGCAGTGGTTCGCACTAGCGACTGATTTTCCATAGGAACTCGTCAGCCATACATCTCCTCGCGGTGCGCCGCCGCTTGAGATTCGGGGTAACTTTTTATAGAGGTTTTCTACCTCGTGGTCCGGGCGGTTAAGCCAAGACCCTCGGTCCCAATCGAAGCCGCGAGACGTGTTCCACGACACTTCGACGGTGGGATTACGATATCGACGGGGACAGTGAATGACTGCGTCCTTCACTGTCTGCTCGGAGGCAGGGTAAGTGCACACCGAGCCCGCCCTTGCTCCTCCGCTGTGCCCTCTGCTTTTCAGAGGGTCACGCGGAGCAACGCCCCCTTGGTCCAAGATGGACCCCTCCCATGTCAGAATATTAGCCATGGACAGTAACATTCCCCGAGGAATAAGAATCTCTTCCCATTCCTCGGGGAAGGATACTGCCCACGCCCAGGGTGCACCGGCCTAGCAACTGCTATTCCCTCCAGACGTATCGAGAGGGACCGGCAGCCATCAGGCACACGTGGAGGAATTCTGACAACGCACCCCATCTGTAACATACCTCGCATCACCTTTGAGCACAGGTTCACCTGCTTGCTGCTGTTGCCACCGCTGCTGCTGCTATTGCTGCTGTTTGATGCTGCATCTTCTTTTTTCGGCCAGCGCTTAGGACATGTAGTAGCAGCATGCCCACGTTCGCGGCACACGTAGCAGATGACATTAGACTTGGGTGAATCCGTACTGTTGTCGGAAACATTCGAGTTTTTGAGCAGGTACCGTTGCTTATCTCTACAGTCTTGACCTCGGTGTCCTCGTTTCTTGCAGAAATGGCAATTTCCATGGAAATTCGCCGAAGTTCTATGTGGTTCCGGTTCATGTGGAGGTGGATCCAGCACTTCTGATGTAGGAATTTCGTCAGGATCGGACATTTTAAAGTAAAAAGAAGGTAGTTCATTTATTAATCAATTTTATTCGATTGACTCACTTAATTAATAATAATCACTCACTTGATTAACAATCACTCACTTAATTAACAATCACTCACTTGATTAACAATCACTCACTTAATTATAACAACCACTTACTCACAACTGTGACTTGATTAATTATAATAATAATAATTATTAATAAGAGATTTTAGCACAATAATTAGCAACTCTAGGCGCTATGACAACATGTGCATCGGACCGAAGTCAAGAATAGAAAAAGCCCCTATCGCTCCGCCCGGCCTTGTTTTATACCCGAGCACAAACAAGTAGAGTAGTGGGGGAGGTGGGGATGGCGACATCGCCTGATCGGTCCGGTGCACGTGCCGTTTACAAAAGTACGATGACGTAGCGCCGTCATATTCATAATGGTAACACTGAAATCAGTCATCAATGGTGTTAATTTGACGTTTTAAGTTGTTTTTAAGAAAATTATAAGATTTAACTACGGTTCTTTTTATTTTAACTGTAAAAATGGTTAAAAGTATTGTATTACGACATGTAAAAGTGATTCATATGGTGGTTGTGGCATATCATTTCACAGGTAAGGAATATTTTAGATTTTGTTTACTAACAATGATTAGTGTGACCATGCCTTAGACTTTTTGCGGACGAAAGACTTATACTTACTTATAACAAAGGCTTTCGTGTATTTTTCATTAAAACTGTAAATATTATGCGCGTGATAATTAAAATTAGTGCCGCGTTATTGAAATAGCATTATTTTTGTTTGTTACAGCTTTCCGTTGAAAGAGGAAATTAGGCAACAATGTTGATTCCCGAATTTCAAACCATAACCAAAAGTTCTGTTGTGTGCAGCCTTCATTTTAAGCCAGAGGATTTTCATACTACAAACTTATGACGAGTGTTGAATGCTTATGTAGTTATGTAGTACCATCATTTTTTCCAGTTGTAAGGATATTGGTTTTATCATCAGTACAACTGATGAACGCGAAAAGGCAGGTTGCGTTTGCTTAATAGATGTTCTCCTGCACGAAGCTCTTTTCAGTGGGCACTGGCGGGCGCCTTGCAACTATAGGCTCCGGCCGCTCCTGGTATCTTGCAAGGAACGACGTTAAGGAAGAGGGCTTCGTTTCACCGAGATAACAACGCCGAAGTTAACTCTTCGTAACGTTTCAGGAAGTAACTCTTCAGAACGGTGTTGAACAATTTTTCCATTTAAAAGTTCCGGATGTCTAAGATTTGTTCAAATTTTGTGCGCACTTACGTACCTACTTCGGAGGTTTGCTGTATCGAGAATATTTTTCAAAAGTCTGATGCGATTAAAACAAATATTTTATACAAGACTCAATCATCTAATTAGTCCACCACATTCTATCCAATGATAACGGATGAAGAACGACACGAATTACAACTAGTAAAAGCATTGGCTTATTAATTCTTATTTAAATTTAAGAATATTCCATCATGCGAAATGTAATGCATTGAGAAACTTAGGCAGTAAGATTGGTTTACGGCAGAAACTCCACAAAACAATTCTGTTTAACCATGTTTAATTTGAATAAATGTTTGTCACACACTTACAATTTTATTCCCTCCATTTGAATACCCAAACACCAATTCTGCAGAGCAAACGGAAAAAGAGCATGGAAAGGAAAAGAACTTCTTTTTTTTTTCTCATAACTTTTTATTTCACTATTTTATGTAACCGTTGACGTCTTATCCGGACACAAAGTATCTCTGTCAAAACGAAGTTACTTATTTGTTATAAAAATGTCTGGTCACCTTATTAGAAAGAGACAAAGGGCTCTGTTATAAATATCTCTCTCGTCACGTTTTTCTGGTAGAGTACTCAGTCCAGTTTATTATACTAAGTCCATGGCTGGCCATGTCTGTGCCAAGTGTGACATAATATTTGATTTTTTTTGACAGGCAGCGTCACCTTCAACTGCACACTAAGTACTCTAGCTAAACTATATATATACTAATAAAAGTAATAGTCTTGGACAATTGGGTACTATAGATGCAATTACTTCAGACGTTCCACAGGCGGTAGCAGAAACTACAGAACGGCTTACATACTCTCCTTGCTTAGACACGACGGTTACAAACAAGTACTACGCCTAACGTAACTAAATAAACTTGCTGTTGGATCTACGATGTGCGTCTTTGTCTCATCATTTTATAATTTTTTAGAGGTCGTCCTTTAACCACATGAGGTTCAAACAGGGGTCAGAAAAAGATTCGAGCGACAAAAGAAAAGGAAATGTGTGACTTATTAAATATTTTTACCAATATCGGAATGAATTTATTATCACATAAAAAATCGAGCGAGCGAATTTATATCAAATAAATCCTTAAAAATATTTTTTTATTAAGTAAGATTCTAAAACTCTTTTCAATAACAAAAATATACACTGGGAGGAAGGATGGCCAGAAACCTCACGACGTATCACCAAGGGGGGGATATAAAAGTGGTCCGAAAAACCTCACGTTTAAAATTAATTTTAAACGTAACGTCAAGATTAAAGGATGGCCCCTTGGTCTATTGATTGCTATTCCCATGTCTGCCACCCACAATCGACCAAAGCTGCGTCTGCTCATTTTTTAAAACAAATCCCGCGTGACCACGATAACATATTTTAAAAAAAAAAAAAAAACATCTGTTAATATTTGTTTTAAAAAAACTCCGGCGTTGTTAATAATGATCACAAATCCACCACCACCCTTTTTCAACCAATAGGAATGAAACAAAATATAGGACCAAGAAAGAAAGTTTTTAAGTGTTCATTCGGCTGGGCGCTGCAAGCAGGAATAGACCTTACGGTGGTGGGACGCAAGTTTAGATGACTGTACCTATATAATGAATTGGGCGTAGCAAGAATAGGATGGTAATGATCAAACGAGACAAAAAACTACCTTGACGGATTCCCCGTATCAGAGTGTGGGTGGTACGTTTTCAGCTGCATCCGGTTAGACTGGAAGGTGGTCACTATAGTTTGGAAAGGCTCGGCATGATATGTAAAGAATGAAATGCAATTCATATTCAACTCATAAGTATTTATTTATCTCATTTTATTCAAACATGAGGATTGCGTTAAAATCGATTTGATCGATATCGGCATTATTTAACAATAATGTATAACAATGTATTTGAAGCAAACATAAAATTATGTCAAAGGTATTTTAAAAATAACACGAAAATATCGTCAGAAATACGAAATCTATGACGCATTTTCATAAAGCGGATAAGTTGTATAATCTACAAATATCATATCAATGACTATTACCTACAGGTATTTTTTTTACTCTGAAGTTGAAGCTGTTGTATAAATATGAGGCTGAAAGTGATAAAACAGCAAACGAAATTATTGTTTTATAAAACCTCTTTATAAGAAATTTTAACATTTATGAACTGTCATTAATTAAATTATTTCAGGCGTAATATTTAAACAGGGAGCGGATTCAGGAGTACATACGTGATGTTATCTATTTAAACATTACAAGATTATTATAAACCTATCTTACATAGTTCCCAATTTATAAAAACAAAGACTGATAGAATTTCAAACAGCGGTCTCCCTCTAGCAGACACAGTCGTTGCAAAGGGCTGCGCTTGAGACGAGACCACGAGACGCCCAGTCTATCCTGCGTTCGGAAAATAAATATTTGTTTTTGGAAATACAACAGCAACATCGGCACATAAAGTTCAGTTTGTGCTACAACTTTCAAATGTTTGTGCTTTTTCAGTAGGTAGTACTAGTCAATTAGGAATCGACTTAATTTACATTTACCTACTTAGAGTTGACATTCGATTAAGTGAGAACAACGATTTCAATACAGTTTAGAAGTGAGCGTCTGATCGTGTTTGTTTCGCCAGATGGAAAAAAGACTTCGCGGTACAAGCCGCCATCTCTTGGCTAACGATATTTAACAATAACAATCAAAATAAGGCCATTAGGTATGCCGCTAGCAAACTGAATATAATGCGCTTCAAATAAGAATAGGAACGCCAATGATCTCAATCTGCTACTTGAAAAGTATGGTTAGCAAACAAATTTAACTTACGCAAAAAAAAATGTTAATAACACTTTTTTTTTTCACCGATTGTTTCATGTTTATGCCACCGAATGTTTTCTTTTTTTGTGATGGCAAGTTCTCCATCTGTATTGATGAGCAGGTTTTGCCTAGTTTGAGGCCAATCTAAACCCTTTTTGTTTTTTTTTTGGCATGGATAAAATTACATTCAAACATATCTTTTTTGCTGACCCTACCCAACTGTTTCGATTCTTTCTTCTTTTTCGTGTGGTTAGTGACTAACCTGGAGTCAGAGTTCTCCAATTTGACATCACAATATGGAGCGATTTTAGACCTATTCTTAGTTGAAAGTGTTGCATTAAGGTGGAAGCACCAGGGTAGCCCGCGAAATTCAAATTTTCTTAAGTTTCTTGCAGTTTGCAGGTAAGTATGAAGTTGTATGTTGATGAAAATATGAATCGCGCAAGTAACACGTAGTTACAGAATTATAATCATTAAAATCATCAATTCAACCCTCTAAGTTCATTTAACCCCATTTAATGACTTGTTCATGAAATAGTTAATGAATGGTGTTCAATGAATAATAAGAAAAAGGTACGAAAATTTGAATTCCGCGGGCTACCCTGGCGCTTCCACATTAAAGAAAGCTTCATTGTCATGAATGCTGAAAAGCTTTTATACCAAGCTATTTGGCGCGAATACCTTTTGATTTAATGCATGAACAAGCACTATAGGATATTACTTATATGTAATAAAAGCAGGTTTCACAGGTGTTATGTACAGTCAGCCCCAAAAAGATATAAACACAGACTAGGAACAGTAGGAACCATTTCATTGTCTACAACCATTATTCCATAATTTTGTCTACAATGTAAAGCTACAAAACATAGTAACAATTCATGTCACCAAAACCTTCTACATAGGCCGGATACATAATAATATCAACACTCTATGTCCAAAACAGGGTAATCTACATAAATCTCACAAATATGAAAACAACAACCGTTCAAAACTAGGTAAACAAATCTAAAAGGCTGTAAGAAATAAGTATTTTATTTGAAAATGCGGTATCATAGACTATCTATTTACTCTTACGCGTCAGACTGACATAATTTATTAATTGTCATCACAACGATAATATCTTAAGGTGGTCACTCACTGCATGGGAGCATTACCGTGTTAGTTTCATATACGCGAGCGAGCGAGCGTTACATCAGTGAACTTGTATTGCTAACATTATTTCCAACAGTACAGCAGTGTGTGCGGAAAACCGATCAATACAACTGAAAATGTCGATACAACTGAATCGATGTTACGCATTCGAACGTTTACAGTTCGAGCGAATGCTCCTTGATCAGTCAATCGAGCTGGCGCGGTATTGTAAAACAATGTTCAAAAGTTGATTTCTTTCATTGTTCATAACACCCGAATGCTTCCGGTGAGTGACCACCTTTAAAAGGCTAAGCTTCATTCGTTAGATTATATGTATTTCAAGTTCAACAAAAAACGAATAACACGTCACTGACGTCATGCAAGAAATGAACAGGACAGAACTAAAGTTCTTGTTCTTCTATCAAACGAAGTTCCGAGTCATGTCAATCGTTGCAAGTCGTATGACATTGTCAGTCTGTGTACCTAGTTTTGACCATAGGGTGTTTGTATTATTATTTATCCGGCCTATGTAGGTTTTGGTGAAATTATTTTGTTTACTATGTTTTGTAGCTTTACATTGTAGACACAATTATGGAATAATGGTTGTAGACAATGAAATGGTTCCTACTGTCCCTAGTCCGTGTTTACATCTTTTTGGGGCTGACTGTACTATAGTTCCGTTAGAACAGAGTTAAATACAAAAAGTCTACCTTCCTAAGAATACCTATGAAAAAACACTTATTTTTAATTATTATGACACTGTTCATAAAAAACATAAACGATAGTATAGTCAGGCTTGAATGCAAGTAGACCAAAATATACTTAAAAGCGGAATGAAGTATGTAAGTGGTCGGATTTTCTTGGGATTTTTAGACTTAAGAGATAGGTAAAAATTTCGACGACGACCACCTCTAAAACTCAAAGAAAAAGTCCCATGAAAATCTATCTACTATAAACTTTGTACCTTTTTTTGAAGCTAATTAAATTCTACTATTGGTAATGTATGACTTTTCTAAATTAGTAGAATTATTTGCG
The DNA here is from genome assembly GCA_963082995.1 of Noctua comes. Lineage (NCBI taxonomy): Eukaryota > Metazoa > Arthropoda > Insecta > Lepidoptera > Noctuidae > Noctua > Noctua comes. The sequence goes on from OY720277.1 coordinate 7,938,378, forward strand.
CAGGACTTGGCAGAATAAACGTTTCGAAAGTGAAAATTACCTACGTGTTGGAGAGGGGAAGATGCTCAAGTGTTTCCAACGACGTTTTTCAACGCAATATCGATAAAAATGGCTTACGGATATTTTTTCGTGCGCCGTGCTTTGCTATATTGTAGGAGGCACTGCCACAAGCAAAGAGAGGCCTATACCCAGCAGTGGGTGAAGTCGGGCTGTGGATGATGATGATGAGGCACTGAGCCTATACCTATTTGTTATTGAAAGCAACTATCTCGTAGCTTCCCCTATCCAACACTACACACTATTAATACCTCGCTAGTACATTGTAAATAGAATTACAATTTTTCAATTATTGCTACGACTTTATTAAGTACGGTCTAAGATTTTTGTACGTAGGTAACTAGGTAGGTACTAGTACTACATTATACAGACGTCATGTGATTTTCATGATCTTAAATAATTAATATCCCTAACATCATTTTCAGACCTCACATAATTATAATAATTTCTCACTTCAATTTAAATGCATTCTACCTTTTAAATATATTATTATAATCGATGTAAAAAGACCCTAAACAAAGCCGAAACGTACTTGTTCTCCCCGTAACTATGATATTTTTTTTGTTCTGGACCATAATATCTTGGAACCTTCTAGTTATGGAGATATTGTGGTGGTCAAAGTTCTAACTTTTTAACATTTTTAAAAAAAGTATGCAGTTTTTAAGGTTACAAGATTACTGTAAATATCTCCATGACCCGTTTACTATTCAATGCATCATCATGTTTTGAGTCCGTTACATTGAGTTTTACCGTAAAACGTGATTTTTCACCCCAAAAAAAAGATGTTTCGCAGTAATAATTCTTGCGTAGGGCTACTTAGTTTGATTTTCTGAAAGCTTTGTTGACGGCTTCGTGAGGGTCTGTTTACACCTTGTATTAAATGACGTTTTACTGTTACGAGAAGTAAACAGTAAACTAACAACCTCGAAAAAAAAACAAGGAATGTTTTGTAGACAGAAACTGGAGTAATAACAATGTTTCATACATTAATAATATTTGTTGTCCAATGATCACGATATTTCTATAAATATAGTTAAATTTAAAAAATATAAATCCTTTACCATGATCATTCTTACAATATTAAAAATTGAAATATTAATAAGAACCATTCTGTCGTTATGCAATGACGATCGTAATATCTACTTTATACAATGGATTTGTTGCTCATACTACATAAATACATACTTAATTACTTTGTAGCTTCTCGGTGACTAAGTTAACTATTTGTTGGCAATAGGAAAACTTTAAGGCAACAGCAAAGTAGTAACTATTAGTAAATAATATAATAAAATGTATTAGAAGGGTGAAATCACATTTACGCACGCAGATTTTCTTGCATCTTTTTCTCTTTCTGTTACTTAGAATAACCACTCACTAAAGTCCAATCGCACGTTAAAGTGTTTCCGATCCGAATGAATGCGGATGCTTGCGACCGGACTCCGGTGAAATGTGTACATGCCTCCGAAGGCAACGGCAGCGGCGTGACAGTTGATAATAATCACAAGCGACAGTGCCGCTGCGGTTTCAATTCCAAACGCGACGTATAATTTCAACGGCAATTCTCAATTCGCTTCTTCAGTTTAACGAAACCCAAAACTACGTCTTGTCACTTTGTTAGGCATTGTCACTGACAGCAATACTGTGTACTCAGTACTTGTATGCGTCTGCCTGCAGTCGCGCACGGCCGCAGCAGCAGGCGGCGTTTTCGTTAAATACATAGAAGTAAACTTATACTGTCACTTACGGGATATCTTCCGTGATTATTTTGAGCTCCCTATATTTCGGCGCTGTTGGAAGCGCCATGATCGCGGGTTGACTGAAGAATGCGGGTGGATGGAAAATAAATTGTTAAGAGCAGACAAATCTATCTACCCTCTTTCTTTATCTTTCGCCACGCGCACAATAAAAGTTCAGTTGTAAACCGTGAAAGCTTAAAACGGTGTTTGATACATAGAAGTGTTGCTGCGGTTGAGCGGCACAGCACAGCCGCTGCCCTGTACGGTCTGCCGTCGCCTTCAGTATTGTACTTTGAGGGGAAAACACCAAGGTAGCCCGCGAAACCCAAATTTTCTTACGTTTTTTATAATTTGCCAGCCAGTGTCAGGCTTTGAATGACTAAGTCATGAAAAAGTCATTAATGGGATTAAATGAAATTAGAGGGTTGTATTGATGATTTAATGATTATAATTCTGTCAATACATACGTGTTACGGTCGCGAATCATATTTTAATCAACATACAACCTGACACTGACTTGCAAATTGCAAAAAAGTATGAAAATTTCGATTTCGCGGGCTATCCTGGCGCTTCTACCTTAAGACGTGGAGTCGTGGTAGGTACCGATGTATGTGTATAATAATAAATGTTATATGGAAGCACCTGCTTACAAATAATTTTAAACACAAAACCACTGTTCAGGAAAAGGCAGTTTCACTTATGCATTTTTATACCGCATCGAAGCAAGCCTGAACTGGACAACTTTGCTAATGCGACGAGGACTCAAAACGTATGGATATTGATGAAGTAGCCGATCACCGATTGATTATAAGAGTGTTGTGTCTGCTTTGGCTCTCGTACACTGGGTAGATTAAATCTTAAACTGTTTGCTATTATAATAACTATTGTATAAATGCAAGGCAAACAAAATTATTTTTACTTCTTAAAACGTTGTCAATAAGTACATGCTACATATTAATGAGTAACTATGGGTGGGCCTTTTATTAAATGCAAACATGTGCGTTCCTAGGGTCATCCACTCATCACAGTAATGTTATTTTACGAGAATTATACAGCTCCCACACTCCGGCTAGCTCCCTGCATGTGCGGCGACCGTAGTCAAATTCTTGCCGTATTTTCACGCGCGTGATGAAAACCTCATGACTCTAAAATCGCCTTTAAAGGTTAGTCAACCATATATTGGTGGCAACATTTGAAATGTTGAACTAAGAAAACTGTTCATACTGCTAGGGAACAAAAGCATTTTTTTGAGAAAGACGTGTGGTAGACTCAATACCTGTCCTTAACTGATATGAAATTACAAGTAACGAAAATATTATAGTTGGCATTCAAGGTAATTATCTAGTCTGAATAAAATTTCCTATTCATCAACATACAACATATCTATAATATACTAGATATTTAGCAATTCCTGACTGAAGACACTGAAGTCATCTTCGATAATGGTACGATTTCGAATGAGGTGCAAATGCAAGGGTAGGCATCCCAGAGCAGCAGAATTTAGATTTTTTTTAAATGTAGATTCGTGGCGCTGCCCTATTCGTAATAAAATCACAACGATGATACAAAGTTAAAATTATTCCCTATTGAGTCACAATTTTTTTGGGTGATTTATTCAGTTTTAAAGTCGACTCTAAAAATACATGATAATTATTATCACCCAGAATAAATAATGTACTACCAACATTAACAATCTAATAGAAACACATAAACTACATAAAATACTTTGTATACATCACTCATTTAGGTACATTGGTACCAAGTCTAACAGAGAAGCGTATTCGGTTTCAATTCAAAAACATTACCAATTCCTTCAACGTTCGCGACGAGCACGTTTGGCGCGCGCTGTCGGTAGAGAAGCATTAGCGTCATCGACATCTCTCTTCTTCGAGGGCGCCTGCGGGCGCTGTAGCTGGCTCTGCGCTGTTAACTGCAGCTGCAGTGCATGTGTGTTCAATCGTTCAGCTAGGAGTAGAGGCCTAAGTGCTGCCATCTTGTGACTGTACAGTGTGACGCGCGGCCGACTGTTGACTGCGGCCGTTAACTGCTCGCGCACAGTCATCTCTGTGTTCTCAGAATTATTGTTCCATTTGTCATTTTCACCTTTGTCTTTGTCAACATTCTCTGATTCTTTGTTTGACTCTGTATGATCATCATCAGTGTTACATATTATGTTGACTTGAGCACGTACTTCCGCATCAAACTTTGATATCGTGCTCACAAGAGGTTTTGCCCAACCAATATGAAGAATTGGTGTTTGACTACCTTCTTCCCATTTGCAGATGCCATCATAAAATCTTAAAGTTAATAGAAGCTGTGTTATTAAAAATTCTATTAGAAGTAAGATAAAAATGTGCTGAGTATTTTTTAAATACAAGTCATACCTAAGTAGTGACGCAAAGCACTCTGGGTCCTTCAGAATGGATCTGGCTGAGTGTCCAGAACTTTCAGCTTTCATCAGCTGTGGTATTAGTTCATTTGCAATTTCAGAAAACTCTTTATATATCTCTTCATCATCACGGGAATAGTTGTAGCTGTAAAGAGGGATATGTTATTATGATTAAATGGTAATAGTATGTGTTTGAGTTAGATCACAGAATCGAAAACAATATCGTAAGGCACAATGGGTAATGGGTCTTTATTATCCATTTCATTCAGGTGACTGGGCATAGCAATCATTATTTCAATCACTTCACTTCTATGTATTTTATTAGAATTTTGGCCAAGATCTTTAAAAAGAGTATTTATGACAAATGTATTAGCAAAAGGACTAACTGTCGAATAACGTCGCCAGCACAGGCCCATGCATGGAAAGCTTCTTTGTACATTTTATGGCGGTGGTAGTGGCCTCCTTGGAAAGTGTATGGGTAAACATGGCGATCTTCATAATATGTTCTTGATGAGCGAATAGCTTGCGCATAAAGTGCAGCAGGGTCTGGTCTCTGTGTGCCATCAGGCCGCAAATTATCTAATTCATTAAGTAGAGGCAATTCCACATCAGCTTCTACTGCACAATTGGCTATCCTCATGTATTCATCTAAGTCCCCAAGATTGCCCAAACCCATGGGGTAAGCATCCAAATGACCTGGAAGGGGAAAATGGTAATTTCTATTATTACATAATCTGTAGTTTAATTTCAGTTAGTAAAAGCAATAATGAGTCATCATCACAGAAAATAATGTCAATTTCCATTCTTTAAATGTTCAAATAAGTATTACACTGCTTATTTTTTTTGTTCTACTAGGTTTAAGACATTTGTAGATCTTACACTATGAGTTAGTGCTGCATTTTTGTACTGTCTGATTTGTCAAGGTCACAGTGTAGTTAACAAGTTAAGCAGCATGAGATAACATGACTGACCCAACTTCACTTTGGCAGGGCTGCTTTCACAGCTACTTTGCTTTTTCCATGTAAAATAAGTAGATATTAAATAACTTTGTAATATTTACCACTGTCATACAATAACCACAGAAGCCTGTGCTGCATTTGAGCAATTTCATGTACATCTGTAGTTTGAGTCAATGTGGGGTTTATTGAAGATACAAGTGCAGCTAATTCCATAACTCTGGTGCATATCACTGGTTTGCCAGCTACATACAACCAAGAATGTGCAGACACTCCATCACCAACCGATCTTCCACGTTTGTCTTCATTACCCTTGCCATGCCAAGTTACCTAGAAACATATAATATTTTTCATGTTAATCAAATACCTAAAAAAAATTGAGTTCAACTGAATAGATAAGATATTTATTTGGTAGGTACAGATAGACAAAATAGATAAATAAGTAGAAGATGGGGACAAAAATAAATAACTCAAAAAACAATTCCAAAATTTAAATTTATGGTGGCAGAAGCATTCCTGTAATACAAACCTCAGCTGTTTCTGTGCCATCTTTCCCAAACACTACCCAAGCATGGTCTTCGGATAAGGCCAGGTGAACATCTTGTTTACCAAGAACTTGACAGCCTGCAGTAACTGCAAAAGCTACACCAAAGCAGTCAAGTTTGTTTCCTGTTAAAAAACTATAAATAGACTGCAAATGCGCTCGGTCCTTATAGTAACTACGAGTTAAGGAATTCCAAACTACATCGGCAACTCGCTTTACCAGATCTCTCGTAGTGTAAACTCCGTTTAGCAGTTTCACATCGACGCCTCCACGCATCAGTGTCACAAAACGTTCATGGAGTGACTTCACTTCTTCGTATTCAACAGATGGGAACTTCATTTTCCCTACTTTATTTGCCGCCAAATTCATTTCTTTGTCGCTATTTTTAATATTAGTTAAATTATTTTCAACCGCTCCAACAATAATAGAAAACAAAGCTAAATCTGCCTCCTTCTCACTGCGTAGTTGTTCTTCAAACATATCACATACTTTTTGTATGCTATCTATCGGAAAATAGTGTTTATATTCTAATAACGCCATTGTTGTGATTTAGATTATTCACATATTTCTCAAAAAACATTAAAAGTTATTAAAAATCAGATAGTTTTGCCGGCTCGTTGTAATTATTTTTAGTTTGCTGTATTTGTGTATATGTCCTGCTTTTTTTATTGACCTTTGAGACATGGGCTATTGGGATCACAGAAAATAAGTTTACTAAGCCACACTATTGCATCTGTGGATTTTATTAACAAAGAAAACATTGCGTAAGCAAATAAGCAAATAGTTGTTAATAAATCAGCTATGAAGTCAGATCAGTTTACATTTTTAAATTTACGATTTCACTAGTGTGCCTTCAGGTCAACCTCCCCTAAATACCATCTAGTATTTAACAATAGCTTGATTAGCTGGCGTCTGTACATATATGCATAGGTAATAAAAATACATAGTATAATTACAGTAAAGAGATAAGATTTTTATAAATTAACTAAGCACTGGAATATAATCTGCGCATTACTATTAATACTAAACGGGATATTTACCATGTTTTCTATGAGTTCCCGATATTTCGGCGCTGTTGCAAGCACCATGATCACGGATAAACTGAAGTTATTGCGGGTGGGTGTTTATGAGCAGACAAATCGGTCTACCCTCTTTCTTGTTCGTTTTTTGCACTCAGTACCGCTACCACTGTCACTCGCAACTCGATTCTGCTCCCGACACACGAAATTCACTGTGTACGCTCGCGAACTTTTTCCGGCACTTTTCCGCTTTTTACAGCTGGACCACTGGAGGAGAGGCTCTCGACAGTTGAAACCCATCCTCCCGGTTGAAGTTCCTATATTTGGTAATCTCAATAGCTTCTCTAACCAGTCTAGGAATATAGTGGCGTTCTGGCGAGATGACCTGAGGGTTATGTAACTCAATCCAGTGGTTCGATCCTGATTCCAGGAGATGTTGAGCTATGGCCGATTTTTGGGTGTCGTTGTTCTTCACCGCTCTGATATGTTCCGATATTCGACAAGCTGCTGTACGTTTCGTCTGACCGATATAAGACTTTCCGCAACTGCAGTCTACTTTATAAACACCGGGCTTTTCCAGCGGAAATTTGTCCTTCGGCGAACGCAGCATCTGAGACACTTTTTTGGAAGGAGTGAAGGAGGAGTGTGATCAGGAACTCATAGAAAACAGTAAACATGGTAAATATCCCGTTAGTATTAAAATCTTATAATCTGCGCACTTGGTGAATACCATGGCTTCATTAGTTACTATTTTGCACAACAACGAATGTCGTTGCATTTAATAATTCCATGCCCAGGTCATGTTATCTTCAATCTTGTCATCGAACCCAAAATCACCGTGTTTAGTTTGATTGATTAAAAAAGTTGACATATTTGGTTGAATGTTTGTAAAACTTTACAGAAGTTTTGTATTTTACGATAAATGGTGTTGTGAGATATGCATCAGTTGTCATGAATAATTTGCACATCGATGAAACTATTGGATATGTTAAGAAAATAGTTGAGAACATTCAATGTGCTATTTGGTTAGTTGCGAAATTAACTTGTTGGCGAATGTGTATACAGTTTATACACTTTTTAAACTATTAACAAAGATTATACATATTTTAAAAATATTGTATTCTTCGTAATGTTAACCTCATCATCCCATTTTTTGTTTCAACACCCCCCCCCCCCTTTTCTTTGTAAATGTTGACACGTTTGTATGTCCTGCTGTCGATTACTGTTTTAATATTTCAGTAAAAACATTAGTTTTTAAAATATGAATCACACTTAGGAATGTTTTGTTTGTCTTCAGTGATAAAACAGATGGTCAGCGACTGAGATATGCATGTGGCCATACTGCATGTGACGACTGTGTTATTGATGCAGTAGACTGCCAGATTTGCCTCACTCCACCTCTGGTCTCTAGTCCACAGCCTAAGCTAGACAATGCTTTGACACAGAGGGTAAAAAATGCATCAGAACTACTAAAAGTGTGTGAAGACTTGTTTAGTACAGATGGTATGCTATATTTTACGAATGGATTATTTTTGACTCATTTGTACACTTATTCATTTGCAATGGTAATAATTAATCTTCTTGTTTTAGTTTTCAAACATAAAAGACTGTCAGAGCAACTAAGGATTGAAAAAGAACTATTCCCGGAATGTATTCAAGCTCCTGTAAAGTATGAGAACAAAAGAAAATCCACTTTTATATCTTACAAAAATAAAGAAAACCACAATACGACACTCTTTCCTGGTGAAGATACATCACTTCCTAGGGAAAATATTACAATGGAAAGCTCCGCCAGATATGTACAACAGTGGCTCAACAAAAATAACACAGATTCTGCAAGAAAACCATTTAGAGATCTGAATGTGAACAATCAATTAGATTATAAAACACTACTTCCCAAAAATAATTATATACCGCAAACTAAAAATGATGAAAATGCATCAGTTCTCAAGGCAAATAGAAAGAGATCTCACTTTAAAACTACTGTTAAAAACAATCCTCCACAGAGTGGAAACATGAAATCAATAAAGAACCAACATTATGCTAGCTCTAAGAAAGTAAAAAAAGAATTACATCTGCCTAATGCACCTCTAGTAAGGAATAACACAAAGATAGAATGTGATAATGATGAAAGTGGCATTTTTATGGATGATGATCCTATTGTAATAGATGACTCACAAGAACCAACAATCGATAAAGATACAAATGCTTGGCTAGCTGTGCTGGAAGCCAATGAAAATGAAGAAACTGAATCTACCTCACTAGTTAACATAGATAGTAAAGATCATAAAACTTTAATTTATACCAATAAAGAAACTCCAATGCAGTCTGATGGTTTACAAAGTAAAACAGAACCAAATATAAAAGTACCTTTTTATAAAAAAAGTTATATCCTAGAAACATGTACATATTGTAATGCTGGAGCTGATAAAACTTTAAGCCAACCTGAAAAAGTGGAAATAACCATTGATAATGCTAATTTCACAGCTACAATTAAGATTGTCAAGGATGTTCAAAATAGATCTAAACTAAATACAACTAATTCAGTTTCAGTTCAAACTAATATTCATGAAACTATTCCTATTGATGTTAATGGCTTTACAAACTTGAAGGAAAAAGATGGTATTGAGGATGTAGTTTCACTAAAGTTAGATACTCAAAGTGAAGATTTATTTGAAGAAGAACAAAACAGAACTGAGTGTAAACAAAACTATTCCCATGACTTTTTAGTAATTGCAGAATCAGACAGTGATATGGAGATGCAAGGAAGTGGCCCATTGCCAGTTAAAGTTGATGTCCACAGGTCTTGTGATGAATCGTAAGTTAAATCGCTTTTATTCAGAATAATTATGTACTTAAGCTTGACAGGATTTCATGTTTCGCTAGTGATTTACTTGAGATTTTTTTTTTGAGAGGTGTTTTTGAACATAAAAATGAAATCAACAGCTGTTGTTTGGAAAAAAATGATTTTTATTTTCATTTTTTTATTTAAAAAAACGTCCTTCGCTAGGAATTTCTCTTGTATCGTGGGTTTACAAACTTTTAAAGATAAAGATGTCACCGTGAAATTGTAAAAACCTTTAGATTATATCTATCTAGCGAGATTGTAAACTGTCGAAAGATTATGAACCGTAGCATACTGATTACAATATAACGCTTTATTTTTCGGTAGATTATAATCTATCGAAGTGAAACCGTCAAATTGTGAAATGGCATGCTACGGTCGCTACGGATCGCACCTCGCACGCTGATTGGTTGAACGTCATGTGTCCCGCGCCGCCATATAAATATTAGTTCGGTGCGGGAATCGAACCCGCGACACGCAGCACAGCAGCCAATCGCTCAGCCACTTCGCCAACCGTGTCAACAAAGATTAAATACATAATTACCTTAATTCCAGGGAATATGGTATTCTTAGTGAAATAGTGAACACTGAGGAGCACAATGCCAGGCCAAGGCGTGGACCGCGAGGGCTCACCCCCACAAGCACTGATTCTTCAGATAAGGAAAATTACAATCCCAATAGAATGAAAAGACATACTTATAAAAAGAAAAAAAATACGAAAAAGTGACAAACATTTAAGAATACAACCTACATTGAAGAATTTTATTTTGTCTTAGAATGTTAATCAGTAAGTTAGTTAGCTGTATAAAGTTAGAATATATTTAAACATTGTTTAAAATTAAGTATTCGTTATTTGCTAAGGATTCTGTTTGTGCCTTATTTGTTAAGTGCTGATTTTAAATTAAAATTTTATTTATGTAATTTATTTTTTATTCACCCACCAGACCACCTCACCGACACACCTCCAAATTAGTAACGTTAAGTTGTTAAGCGTGTCTAAGACCGCGTCGGCGACTCAGTACTCACCTCCTTGGTTACTTCAAAGAAACCTGAAATGACGACTAATAGAGAAGTATGGAAGGAGATTTGCGTTAACGACCCTAAACCCTAAATTAATTGGGATAATGATTTACTAATATACATGTGAAAGTTACTATCTGTTACCTCTCACGCCTGTACTGTGGGAGATTTTTAACAAGTCTGATTCCTAGCAGTCAAGAGGCGAAAATGATAGTGGCCCCCAGTTGACACACCTACTCGTTGACAATATTATTGTGTTATTCCCCACATCTCAGAAACTCCTTGGGGAGGTTTAAAAAAATCGTGTTGATACAATGTAAACGGGTCACACAGGGTTGCGAACTTTTTTTAGAAGAAACAGAATAGGTAGGTATGTCCTTTTTTGTAGGCAGTTTTGCCTTGACTTAAATAATTACGTGGTTGTACGACTCTAGACATTGCATTATAACACTAAGGTTAGGTAAACAGATGAGGACCTCATGTTGTTATCAATTTCAATGTAGTCATGTTTCTCTCTTCCCGCCACTTTACATTCATGATCGAAAAAGGCCTATTGGAGACCTTGAGCACTGTAGGATTGTGAGGCCCAAGTAGGATGCAAGAGCATGCGGAGCATACATAAATATTATTAAATATTGAGTTATGCAGAAAAGCTGAAAATTTTTAAGAATGCAGGATTCAAAAGCAAGCTTGAAAATTTTAGCACCCCTCTTGGGATAAGCTTAAGCACAAGACGACCCGGATTCTTCCAGTGACCACTGAGTGTTTTAGTAGAGTAGGAATCCAATTCAAATTAGAGTCAATAAAGAGACTATTTAAGCTTAAGTACTTCTGTACTTTGGTTTTCTATATTTTTGAGTAAACCTACGCGAAATAGAGTTAAATAGGTACATACCATACTCTTTATCTATTAGAGTACCTAGGGTTGTCAACTCTACACCCAGTACCTGTATTTATACAACCAAAAGAGATCTTTGTCAATATCAGCTATGGGACGAATCCTGATATCACGAAAACAAAATCAGCTCTTCTCAACAAAGGTGATATACCTACCTATGTAAACACAAATTGTATGGGACACCTGTTTATTTTTCAGGGTTTTTCGCGTACCTAACACCGTGATTACCTGTCGTACTGTATGGATCAGAATGATGGGCTGTGAAAAAGATGGATGAAAAACGCATGCATGCAGCGGAGATGTTGAGATGGATGTGTGGAGTGACAAGAATGGATAAAGTAAGGAATGAGTAGGTACCTAATATGTATTAGAGGAAGTATGAAAGTGGCGCCTGTAAGAAAAAAATTTGAAAGGAAGTCGTTAGTCTTTATGAACATTTATAATGAGGAGGGATGAAACGCATGTGACTAAAAGAGTGATGGACGTGAATGTTGATGGATGGACAGGGACAGGAAGGCAAAAGAAAAAATGGATGGATTGTGTGAGCGATTGAATGAAAGAGAAAGGAGTAAATGATACCGTGATGTAAGACAGGCAGGAATGGAAGAAGAAAACTTGTTGCTCCGACCCCAAATAGAATGGGACAAGGGCAGGAAAATGACGACGAGGGTTGGTCGCGTTAACTCGCATATTAACTTAATACGTTGTGTTTTTTTATTTACTAATTCGATGATTTATGCCTGTGATAGATTAGGTACTAGCAATTTTATGTAGGTAGGTTTTTGAAGAATATGATTAAAACAACAAGATCGGAGGTATCACTGTATTGTCGGAAATTTCGCTATAAGTTTAGTGGGGACGGATCACCACCAGCCGCCGCCGCCGCCGCCACCACCGCTGGACCAGCCGCCGCCGCCACCGCCGCCGGACTTCCAGCCACCGCCGCCGCCTCCGCCGCCGCTCGACCAGCCGCTGCTGCCGCCACCGCCGCCGAGCTTCCAGCCGCCGCCGCTTCCACCGCTGGACCAGCCGCTGCTACCACCGCCGCCGCCAAGCTTCCAGCCGCCTCCACCGCCGCCGCCGCCAGACTTCCAGCCTCCGCCGCCGCCGCCGCTAGACCAGCCGCTGCCGCCACCACCTGGTCAAACAATAACAACTTAGTCAGTGCCGAACTACAATCAATCGACATAATCTGAAGAAAAAACTACCTATTACAAAAACAATAGTAGGTATACAATAAACGACAAGAGAATGATGGTCATCCGTTCTTATGAGGGTAGGTACCTACCTACTTAAATTAGATGCTCCATAAGACAATTTAGAAATGGCAAATTATTATAGGTGTTGCAATATCGTTAAGTCAATGCCTTCTACCTTGACTTGCGGTCAAATTCTCTGTAACCTTATATTAAAATAATTTAAAGATTGCGTAAAATAAGTTCGTATTATTATTGTATTCAAGAGTCAAGTTTTACAAAGACAACTTAACAGACGAACTAATGTCCAGGTTGAATGCAGTCATTGCGAAATTCGTAATGGTTGCCGTTGAGCGAATGGATGACCCTAACTATTGGCGATGTCTCGACCTCCAAGCGTTAGATATTGTAGGTAGATCCATAAACTACTGTAATAGGTTGGCGTTGTTGTTGACCTACACTTATTTTGCAGTTATATAGATTAAGAAATAGGAAATCATTAACAGTATAGGCTCCACTATGTATGTATTACATACACCAAATAGCAAATTATGATAACTCACTAAAAAGTTAGTTGGTGGGATCGAAGTTCCCTGTGCTATACTTACGACAAGTCGATAGTTTTAGGTTCATTGACATGTCGTGACTTCTTTGTTACGAGGTCAGTTAAACGTGGGTTTATTCGCGAGGTACTGCAGCTCATAAATAAATATCTGCGTCGTAGTACAAGTACCTAGCTATAGTAGTCCTAATCGTAGTAGACTGGTAACGTGGAGCAATCGAAGTTTAAGTAGGAACCTTTAAGTACATAAATAGGGACTTTAACTAATTCTAATGCACAGGAAAGATTTAGCACGATTTACTCGTAGCTACATTTCTAAAGTCATAGAACATAAGATGTTCAGACAAAATGAAAGATAGTAAGTAAATAAAAGGGCTTACCGTAGCCTCCTCCACCACCACCTCCTGTAGTGATGATCTTGATGATCTTCACCTCTGTGCGCACAAAAAATGAAATATTAGTACAAACATTTTCGTCTATTAAGATCTTTATCTATGCATATCGTCAACCAAAGTCGCGTTTCGGGTCTGTCTGTGTGATCTTTTAAACTACTTACACAATAGATTTTGATAAGGGCCTTGGAATACCTGACTAGCTGGTAGGTATAGTCGACCTCGTAGGTAATTGTTTTACTTCTCTACTCGTACTGACTTACTTTTGACAAAAACTCCCAGTAAATTGTAACTACACATAGGTCGATCACCTTGTGAAATTGATCTTAATAAGTTCGTGACGTGCAAGTGACATTCAATCTTATGGTGGTAAACCATATTTTGTATATGAAGACGACTATACAAACCATGGGCTACTGGGAGATAACAAAAATGCTAGGTAGTTACCCAAGTTACGGCAATCGCCTTAGTTGATCGAGTTAGATTTCTAACACAGAATGGCTAGATCTCATATTTACACTAGTTTTTAATCGGAAGGCTGGAAATGTCATAGAGAAACAGAAAGAGTGACTCACGTCCGCCGCTTCCACCGCCGCCGCCGGACCAGCCGCCGCCGCTTCCACCGCCGCCGCCGGACCAGCCACCACCGCCTCCTCCTCCGCCAAGCTTCCAGCCGCCGCCGCTTCCGCCACCACCGTAGCCGCCGCTGCCACCGCTAGACCAGCCGCTGCTACCGCCACCGCCGGACCATCCGCCGCCACCACCACCACCGCCGCCAGACCAACCACCGCTACTAATGTAGCCGGCTTTGGCCGCGACCACGGCTAACGCTAACAGACAGACGAACACCTAGAAAAGACAAGTCAACATTAAGATTCATCGCCAACAGTTTCAGATAGTGTTTTCTGCAGTCACGAAACTGACGATGAATGTTTTGTAAATGGTAGCAAGATCAGTCAAGTGATGGTCGTAAATTAATAAGGGACAAGCATAGATGTTAAATAAGTTTGTAATTTAGATGAACGTAACATTCGTTTTACTAAAAAAACACAGCTTAGCACAATAACACTTATCTGATCTCAAAATAATGATGAGAAAAAATTGAAAGTGCTATGAGAGGTCACAGTGGTATGAAAGGAGGAAAGATTACATTTTATGTAATAAGTAATAAAGCATAATAAAGTCGGTCATCTTTATTTACTAATGTCTTGTATTTTTAGATAGTGATTTGGCTTGATTGGTATTAGCAACTGTGGTACTTATTAGGGATTACAGCTACGATTTCAAATAGATTCGTATCGAGACATTATGAGCAGGACTCGTGGATCAAACTGGACCCTAATGTCGGTTATTTTAGGCATTATGATTAGACCCTTTACCTCTAGCGACCACAATTACATTCGTTAAATTTTTGCAAGATATTATTAATTTGACACTTTGAGATGACGAGTATTATAGAAGTATGGAAGCAGAAGACATGCTGCGCCGACCATAGGATAAGGGCAAGAGAATGATGATGATTATTTGACACTTTGTTGTACCCACGAGTTTTATAGTATAGCTATAGATAGCCATAAGGGACAGGGCTGACTGAGGTCCTTTTAGTTTATAATTGACTGAGTTCCTTGAAATAAATTACAAAATTATAATCACTTTTTAAATTTTAGACATAGCTCCTAAATGGTAAAACTGGTAAATGAAATATTACCTTCATGGCGAAGCTGAGAGCAAACTGCTTGCTGAGGGGTCGTTGTTATCGCATTATATATGTGATGTAGCATCTCCCACTCGGGTGCTCTCGCGGCCGCCAGCGGCGCGCGCTGCCGTGAACAGGCGAACGGAAGCTGCTCTGCGGCCGTCAGTGACGCAACCCATTGTCCCTGCGTCCATTTGCCGGACTTGCGATTACTCACATTAATCTATATCCCGTGGAGCTTTACTGACGTACTCGGTTTTTGTGATAAGGTAATTTATTTTTTAAACGACCCATTAAAATTTATGCCGTCTGTCGGTCGTAGAACTTCTGATTTCAGGATGTGTAGTTGCAGCACTGCCTAGGTAAAGGGGACTTTTGCGTAGAACACAGGAAATATGGGGTATTGGCGTATTGGCATAGATATTGATTGGTCGGATCGATTTATTATAACTTGTAATGGGTACCTAGACTTACTTTGCAAAATTGCAACATTAGAAGGAAGCAGTGTCAAATGAATTTGAATGCATCTGCACGAAGCGGCGACGCACATATTGGGCCAACAATAGGGCCAGGCTAGGGCTTTGATTACAAGTCGAGCGCCGTGCGGTGGCAAAGGAGTAGGTGCCTTTGTCACCAACACAGACCCTTAAGTGGTGCCTGTCCTCATATGGTAGTGTCCTACTCAAAATACAAAATCAGTCCTAATGGGCACGTCGTTATGAAAATAATCGCCCCCTCATCTTTTTGTCAGAAACCAAATGGATTGGAAATTGGAAATGTTGGCTCAGTCTTGTCTTCAATGGATTTAGCACGATAAGTAAGGACATTATAATTATTATCGTTGATAGTGCAATTGCAACAACCAAGCCACTTCCAATATTATGCTCTGCGTACCTTTTTTTTTTTCGGGTGTGAAATCATCAAATGACCCCCCCACTCTGGGCGGAGCGGAAGGGAGTGCCAGACTTGTACTGACTAAAACCTATCCATGTTTCTTCTTTGCCCTTTGTGTTCCAGGGCCACGGTATCTCTTTCGAACAGTCCCGCAGCCCTGGCAGGCATCGGCCCTTGCAGACCCCTACATCGTTGCTGACATACTCTGCGTACCTACCTTTAGAGCAAAAAAAAAGTAGGCTGCGTACTACTGGGTAGGCCAGTGGAACAATTCGGCAAGCGTAGGTTTCCTCATACTTCTGAACAGTGTAGTACTTGTTCTAGTTTCTTAGACGTGATTTAAAATACCTCTTAAGATTAATTTGAAAGTAAACCGCATGAAATGGTGCCGTAATAATCAAAATGTTACTTCCGGGATAATTCGAACCTTCTCTGTAGGTTAAATTACTCACGAATAATCGAATATCTTTTTGGGTTCTGGGTTCGATCCACCAGGTCGGAGAGTGTATATTTTCCAGAAGTCACTTCTCAGAGGCAGTGCGGGTAGTACTTACTTCCTTGAAATTTAGGTAAATAACCTACTTATTCCGATCTGTGATTATGGCACAGAAATGTGGTTGTGGAGTTTGGCACACGCAAAGAGAAGGCTGTACCCAGCAGTGGGTGCTCAGTCGGGCTGTGGATGAGGATGACATAATACATAGGTTTAGGTACGATCATCATAGAAAAAAGATTAACTCCTCAGTTTTTAATTCTTTAAGAGTGCCGCGTGGGTCTAGTGGTCGCAAGCGCGACTGCTGAGAATGAGGTCGTGGGTTCGATTCCCAGGTCGGACTGTCGGCGGGTGTTATGTTTTTTAATTCTTTATTACTGAAAAAAGAAAAAAAAATCGGAACAAAAATAAATAAAAATAACAACTTTCTCGTAGCTATTATGTAGAAAAGAAAAACTTTGTATTGTAATGTTTAGATCTTGACAATGTTAATAGAATTGCGTTGCTGACCTTACCTATATGGGATTCATTCATTCATACATTTTTTTTTGCAGGTTAGGGACCTAACCACTCCACTTTCCTATAACCCAGTTTTCCTTCCGACAAGAGGAAGGACATGGTTGGCAACTAGACATGCGCACTTTGCTAATCTATTTTATGTGTTCTCAACAAGATACTGAACTGCTATAGGTACCTAGTTTAAGTAATAAAAATTGTAGTTTTGTTTATGTCAGATTATTTACGGATACCTACTCAATTATACAGACACATAAAAATTTCTAAACATTGTGGTTTGATTATGATATCCCCACGTATCTAATTGTAGGTACAACATACATAATAATATTATTTACTTAACCTAGTTTTAATGTTTTTTGTAACAATTTGATTATTCTTATACCTAGTTGTTAATATATTAATTTTATTATAAGTTTTTTATTTCCGCACGTGTACGGAAAAATATTAAAAATCCACGAGTGTGAAAGAAGGCCAATTAAAAGATTTCACTGACATTACAAGGGTAGCACAAGAAACAGTAGACAGACAAGAGAAAGTAAGAAGTAATAGCACTCGGAGAAAATTAAGAAAAGATTGAACAGATTTTAGTCAACTTCAAAGAAGTTTTTACATAGTATTTTTTTAGTTTAGGAACACTGGTGGAGAATAAATCATGATCATTAGCACTCTGACACATCGAGTTATATGCTAGCTCTTATCAAATTAATCACAGTTTTGTCGATAAATGCACCGCACAGAGGGAACATACAGAGGTTGACGATTCCTTAAGGTGTAGGATGGAACACGCAGCGCAATTGTGCCTACCAGTTCGAACAGTCAGCTGAACCATTTACGAAATTGAACAAGAATGCCATGTCGGTAATTTTCCTCCGCTGTACTAGTGGAAGAATGTGGAACTTCCTGCAGCGGCTGTAATAATTAGGTAAATAGGTTTTGGATCTATAGTATACTGTATAGTGTATGTTCCTTAAGAATTTCTTTTGAATGCTTTCGATGCGATTGATGTATTATAAATTGGATACCATACTGACCAGTATTCGAGATATCTGCATTTTAGTTATATTTTACTTATAAGCACTAATTATACCATTGTATGAGATATAATAGTACTGCGCCTAAATGTATGTGCATTTTTTTGTAATAGGTACTTTTTAAAATAATTATTCTTATCTATACACCCCTCCGGAGAACAGGAACTCGGTCCACAGGTGTAGGCCCAGTAACTTGCGTTATGGAGGTCAGATAGGCAGTCGCTCTATGTTAAGTATACGTAAATATAGGTACTGGTATTCAGCTGCATCTGACTGGTTAGACTGGAAGTCGAATTCAACATAATTGTGAAAAGGCATAGACAGATGATGATGACCTATTAAACAAAATCAAAGTAATTCAGCACTCATATCGTTATGTATAACTTAACTGGATTTTTAAATATATTAAAACATTTCTAAACATACATAATTTTGATTACCTAGGTATTATTATTTATTTGTTTGCATAGACGATAAATTATTGGAATAAATTATTGTAAAATCAATAACAACATTTATCTTTGATGAGTAAATTAATTTAGAAGGTAATCTACGTCTGCTAAGCGATGCAACGCAAGGTTAAAAATCTTTACTACAACCTTAATAATAGTTTGGTGATGTGATGATGATGCATTTGAACTCGATATTTAAAAACGGAAAGTTCTTGAAACTGTATTTGCAGGTAGTTCTGACCTCGATGTTTTGATAAATTTTGACATTTGAACTTTTGTATTTTGTTTGTCTGTAAATATTTATTTTTTTACTGAAGTAGGTAATAGAGTAGGTATATGTATAGGTACCTACTAATATGACTCGTATAAAGAGGTATTTGTATGTAAGTTTGTATCTACATGCAAACTAGGTAATCTTTGGAAGTAATAATCAATACTAAAAAAAAACACCGATAGAAAGATACATTATTCGCGGGTGCTATAAATTATATTTATATCATGCACATTAACCGAGCCATCACAATTTTTGTGGACGAAGTGCTAGTTATTATTAAAATAACCTAAGCAAATACATAGGAATTTGCGTAGGCTGTTTAATAGGTTCATATATTTCAAATGTTAAAAGTTACCTACCTTCACACACGCATCTATCTTAGCCACTTCTATGTGCCTACTAGTATCTCAGTGGAATTTATTTCCTAACATTGTTTTCTTGCGAGCTATATCTACGAGTACCTAGTATCTTTTAAGCTAATGGAAAAAGGATGCTTAACACACCATCTATACCTACTATAAAGGGTGTTACAAGACCCTTAACGAAGCCGAAAGACACTTGTTCTCCCCGTTCTTGCGATATTTTTTTGTTCTAGATCATACCGGGAACCTTTTAGTTACAGAGATATAAAAGGTAAAAAAAAGGGGGTCAAAGTTTCAACTTTTTCACAAGTTTTTGTTTTTAATACCTATTTATTTTTAATGTAAGATTTTTACTTTAAACACCTCCACGACCCCCGTACTATTCAATCCATCCATCATCACAATGTTTCGAGTGCGTTACATTGAGTCCTACCGTAAAACGTGATTTTTCACCCTAAAAAAAAAAAGTTCTTTCCCAGCAATAATTTTTGCGTAAAGTTACTTAGTTTGATGTACAGAATGCTTGGTTGACGGGGTCTTGTTACACCATGTATTTAAGCGCCACCAACTTAGGAGTTTTCACCCTGTAAAATTTTTTCAGGTTGTGCGCAATTACTTTATTTATGATTATTTACAATTCTTTAATATACTTATTAATTAGGTTTTATTTTATTCGTATAGTAGTCTCCCACAGCAGGTCAGAGGGCTCCCTTTTCATCCATTACGGGAAACATAAAACACCGAATAGGATCTATAGAATTATAAAGAGAATGTCGACTGAGCGAAGAAGAAAATAAGATGTCGTTAGGCAAAGTATTAGTAGGTAGCAAAACTAATGTGTCGTTTAATTTCATATGATAAGTGGTATATTTATTTTTTGTGGACCTGCCGGCACTATATTAGTCGGTAAGTAGATCACACGCGTGATGCTACGATTTATCATCATGTTATTGTATGCCATCTTCATATTGCAACATGCTCACAATGATAAGCATTATAAATGAATATTGCGCTCAGTCGCGAAACATTGCAATTTGCACTCAACTGCCTGTGATGTAGTAATTGCAGACAGTAACATTAGCAACAACGCTACCACATCCACAAAGATTTAATGATAAGAAGGCAGCTTTGATTAACATTTTTGAAGGTAACCTATAAAATATTCAAGGTTGATTAAAAGCAAGTTGATGGTACTGCTACGTACCTAATTGGCTGCTCAATGTCTACTGTCATCCACTGACGGTATCAAACGCAATTCGGCGTGAGAAAAGTACGACGCTTGCCTGATCCGAGAATCGAACCGACTCAAATGAAAATAAAGCACACCTGTATTTTTTGTCATCATTAAGGTGCTCTAAAAATAAGATTTGCATTTTTATAGTACCAAACGATTGTGTGTTTTTGTTTGTAAGAACCTACCTCCACCCTTTTTTGGAAGTAGGCTAAAAATAGAGGCACCCCTTTGTCTCTTTATTTTATAAATGAGTTGCTAGGTAACACGATTGTTTATTTGGACCATTTAAATGGTGACAGAAAATTACGAGTACATAATTTTATTTTTTGCAATTTCGCGGTCGGTACGATTCCTGGTTCAGCAAGTCTTTTCAAAATTGCTTGAATGCTAAGAAAAAGCCCGCATGTGTTTGCATCAGGCTAATTAACAACTTATGAGCTAAGCCTTTTACTAAAACCTAGAAGCGGTGCAATCAGTAATAAATTGCCAGTTATCGAGCAAGTCGTTTGTTGAAAATTAAACTATACCCACCTACTTAACAAAGTGCTGACCGCAAAAAGCAAAACCGGTAATTTTACAATAAATTGAAATCGATCATACAATACAGTAGGTTTGCAATTTTTTTTTTTTTTTAAGATACATGTGTTATCCGATTGCACTTCTGTCTTTAAGCGAATCTGACCTACCGCGAATCTGGCGTAAAGCGAATCTGTCCTTATGCTAACAAATCATGGCATTGGGCAGTAAATTTTAATAAGCTAAGTTGCTTTTACTATTCTGGCTGAATTACCTATGTAATTTGGCATTTAGTTCCAGATAGGTACGGATCACACTTAAGACCACCATTTATCTTCTACTCTTCTTCTTCGTGTTGCTGGCACGACATTTATACCTGAAATTTTACTAAAAATTTTGTTGGCTCAAAACTTCGCCAGTTCTACGGCGTCGTCGGTGGTAGGCTGGCGGCGTCGATGTCACTTGGACTGCATGTTTTGGGGCTCAGAAGGCTGGATGGAAGGAGGGACATTCTTTACGAAATAGTTCCGCGTCACTGCCTTGGAAGGTTCTTTTCGTGCAGGGTCTTTTCATTCGCGTGTTCTACCACCTAGCCTCCTATGGTCTATAATTAAGCATTGAAAATCGTGATTCGCGCAGGGACATCTAGGCTTGGGGAAACAATTTTTGCTGATAGAACGTGACCATAAATCAAATAACATCAATTAAAAACCAACACACTTCAGTCAAGTAACTACTCATAAGTATACGTTGAGGAAGGACGGATTCGGAAATGGTTCGTAATTGTACCTAATGTAAGTAAACTTTAAAATCCATCGAGATCGAGATGAGTTAGATGAGATTATTACGGTGAGAAGGCCGCAGAACCGTGTAAACATTAATTTTATTATGTACATAAGGTTCTCAACAATGTGTGGCAATCTAAATATCTTGTAGGTTGATTTCGCAACCACCTCACTATTGAATTAGCTTCGTTTTGTATAATTCGATACTTAATAATTAGTTAGCACAAAGATGGATGGGTTAGGTTAAGTAAAGAAATATTGCCTTCATAGCAAGTAAATAAATGATAAATTCGTGAATGATTTGTGATTCGTGAAATTAGATGGAAATTACCTGTTGTCCTCGACTTGAATTGCAACTCACTTCAATCAACCACTTTTGTAAGTGCCAGCGGTAGGAAACTAGGAACTCCGAATGTCTCTTGAAACTTTGCCGAGAGTTGCGAACTCCAATCCCGCCTCGAGTGCAATGACAAAGTTTGCACATTTACCTGATTGATTTAACTTACTTTTACTTTTATTGATTTTTTGGCTATACGTTTAAACATCTCTTAAATTTAACCCGCGCATATGTGAATAAGTAAACCCCTAGGTGCGTAGGTGGGTGCACTGCTCGCTGCTTGTCTAGTTTATGCTGAAATTAGTACCTATTTACTATCACCATGTAACGTGATATTTTATTTTTCACTCATTATACAGATTAATGCACACCACAAAATTATTTTATAATTCTTAAATACGTAAATAAATTATAGTTCTGATGTAACAATTTTGGGAATTTCATAATATTATTGTTCCGTTTAAATTACATTTGATAAACAAAATGCAAATTTTATAATAAATGTTAATTTTAGCATTCTCTTACCACATGGAATGTGTTGTGGTAAGCATTATTTTATACAAAAAGATATATTCATTCGGCACTGAGAGGTCATCGATATAATACTCGTAATATATTGTTTATTTTAATTTGAAAAATACTAAAATGTATTTTCAAATCGTCCTACTTAGATTTATATTTGCACACTCAGCAGTAAGTAAGTACCTGCCTGTAATAACAGTCACCACTTTAGTCCTTATTCCCTTTTTGGCTGAATCCTGTGATCTGAATTTATTCATCAGGAGAAATCTGACACTAAATACGACAGAAACAAAAGTACGATTCGACTTTACAGTTTTAGGGTACCGTATACTCCAAGTGTGCCAAGTACCATCGGGACCCTATAGCTCATGCTCCGCCTGTCTGTCTGTATATCTGTCATTGTGCTGTATCATTTTAAACGGTAATAGGTAGACAATTGATCTTTTCACAGAGTGTGCACAACTATGACCGCAATAAAAATAAAATAAAGTTAAAAACTCAAGGGGTTTACTTTTACTTCCCTATCCAAGAAACGGTTTTTTGGCGTTTTTGCTCGATCTTAACATTGGTGGTACGGAACCCTTCGTGTTTGAGTCTTACTCGAACTTAGCCGGTTTTGAGTAATTGGGTTGCTTGCTGAATGCGATAAAATTTGTCTGAATTCAGTAACTCAGCCATTTAAACGTCGTTAGCTAGATGAATATTCTGTGCGAATTTTTGAGATGAAAATGAGTGAAAATAAATACTAGCTATGGTTTAAAAAAAACTAAAAAACGCGCTTTCTAGTATTATTCTCAGCAAACCCTTTCATTTGATACCCATATCAAGGGAATGCATAAAAAAAAACTACTGCCATCTGTAGTGGGCGTCCACCATATTGGTTTGATATCGCGGGTAACAGCTGGTATAAAAATATTTGAATGAAATAATTAACACAGAAATCAACAGCATCCCTTGCATACTTTGCATGGTTACAGGTTAAATATTTATTATTTATATTTTAAGCACAGCGGAGTTGCTTCCAGTACTAACCGAATTGTGACCCTTCCACCCTGTATTATTCAATTGATAATAATAAGGTCACAGTCATAAGTCATCATTACGTAGGTACATCATTAGAGTGAATCCGTAACACCTCGCTATCCATAAGTCTCGAACTCGCGACACTCACAGTTACATCCGAGTAAAAGGCAAAGCTTACGCAACGAAATGCAGGATGGTTGCGATTTCGGCGATCGTTCAATAAGAATTTAATACGATTCAGTGTATAGTAGGTATACGTACCAGTGGCGAAGGTTCCCAATTCCTACCGGCTTCCCTTTGAAAAATGGCATAGTCAGTATTCTACAGACAAATAATATTCTATACAGTCAAGATATGTACTCCAGCTTACCTCTTACAAAAATTGACTCTTCGCTACTGATACGTCCTTGCTAGGTATTTTACCTACAGCCACGATTTGGGATTACGATACCTTTTGTTTGTACCGTAAATAACTCTATTTAACTACCTAGGTGCCAAAGTCGTTTCAAGTAGGTACCTAATACTCGTAATTAGCATTCCATAAAATTATTAAATTACTTTTTATAGGTAGGTACACATCACAAGTTTACAAAACAACTTGAAATACCTTTACCTACCTTGATGACTTTTAGGTAGTTGCGTAACTAACGAATGCAGTACCTGAAAATTTATAACAACGTGTAGCCAACGCCTAAACGTAAAACCAAGTTGATATCCTTTGTCAGTGTTTTCCAATACACCCTATACAGGGTGAAAGGTACACCGACGCACAAACGGTTCCCACGTATTCGGTACATCATTCCCAACAACATAGAATAAGAATCTGTCGTTCCATATATTTTAACCTTGTGTATTGCACTTTTGTAGGAAACAGCAGATTCTTTTTTAAATTATCGATAAAAAAATTCTTTAAAGGGTGTAAATAGACCCTTAACATAACCGAAAGGCATTTGTTCTCCCTGTCTTTGCGATATTTTTTTGTTCTAGACCATACCTGGGAACCTTCTAGTTACGGAGATATTGGGGGTCAAAGTTCCAACTTTTTCACAAGTTTTTTTTTAAATTCACGTTTTTAATGTTAGATTTTTACTTTACACGCCTCCACGACCCCCGTACTATTCAATCCACCCATCAGCACAATACTTTGGGTGCTTTCCATCGAGTACTACAGTAAAACGTGATTTTTTACCCCAAAAAAAAAAGTTGATTCTCAGCAATAATTTTTGCGTAAAGTTACTTAGTTTGATGTACATAATGCTTGGTTGACGGATATGTGAAGGGTCTGTTTACAACCTGTATGGGGGTTCGGAAGGATGTACTGAGTACGTGGTAAGTTTGTGCGTCGGTGTACCTTCCACTCTGTATAATAACAAATGTTGGACTGGTTTCGAGAATTACCTACCAGAAAATGCCTAAGTTTTATATGAGGCACCACTTTGACCCAGAGAAAGAACTTTGGACTTCCACCACGTCCACTCGGCATTCCATTTGGTATGTACTATCCACCACTGACCATCAGACATTTGAAGAAGGGAGAACTGGAGAAGGGGTTATCATGTTTTACGAACCTAATTAGTGTTTAAAACCTTCGTTATCGTGAATTCGTGACTCGTCAGATCATGAATCTACATTTTAATTAGCTAAAGTGGTATCGATCATAAAACAATTTAACGGACAAATGTGATCAAGTCATGACTATGCAGCACAGGTATATGCGGATATACGAGTAGGTACTATACGTATAATTATATAAACGTGTAGGTAATTTGTTTTTCTATCGTAGATTAACACCTCACAATTAACGATCACCTTAAAAAAAATGAAGAACATAGCTACCTACCTTCCTATTTACATACCTAAACTCCTTATTTAGGACATAATAATTAGGTTTTTAAGTAGTCGGCGTTTACCTGCTAACAACTCTAGTGTTTAACAATATGGAGATCATTTAGTTACTCCACCTCACCATTTAGCATTTACAAATTACAATGAGTGCGGAAAGATTAACATTTGATATTCTTTGTAATCTGAACAGCGTCTAATTAGCATAACGAAACAATTTCAAGAGCCATTAGGTACCTACTGCCACTGTCCGAAAAACCGTCCAATGAACATCATGCCTTTCAACCACAATGAAGAAATCTTAGTCTGTTGAAGGTCATAGTGTAAAATTAAGAGGAGGACCTCCCGCGTGTCTTAGGTATAAAACCTCGGAGGTTGGTCGGAGCTACGCGCCCTGAATACTTGAGTCCAGCTAATAGCAGCCTGTTTAGACGAAATAGTTAACTTCTCTCTTCGAACGCATACGCACTAACGCACGGGTCATGGATAAGTTTGATGACAAATTATAATTAGGTAATTTATAATGATCGACCGTAGTATAACTACTTACTAAGATTGTGCGTCGTTTCTGTTGCAAAACTATTTACAGTTACACCTAGACATAGAGCCTAGTTGGAGTTTAAAATAGTAATAGATGACCTCGTAAATGCTTTGCCAGTTTGCCACCCTAGGTTAAATGTCATTTGCATGCCATAAAACACCAAGGTCTGTTTTGGCTTTGCTACCAATGTGGCAGTTAGGTAGCCAATTTTAACCTTAGTGAAGTTTCAATTTAGAAGGAGTTATTTCAGAAGCAATTACGAGACCAGTAGAATTAGGATATTGTATACAAGGTGTAAACGGATTCTTCACGAAGCCGTCCACCAAGCATTCTGTACATCAAACTTAGTAACTATGCAAAAATTATTGACGGGAATACTTTTTTTTTTTGGGGTGAAAAATAACCTTTTACGGTAAGACTCAAAGTAACGCACTCAAAACATTGTGCTGATGAATGCATTGAATAGTTCGGGGGTCAAGGAGGTATTTACAGTAAAATTATAACTTTAAAAACATTGGTACTCTTTTAAAAATACTTCAAGCTCCGAAATTGTAAAATGACTCCCATCAGATTTTTTACTGTGGTTACCCCAATATAAGATCTCAAGTATTAAACTGAAATAAATAGCCCCCGATCTCTGGTTATGGTTATTTATTGAAGTAAGTAGATATAAGAATGTTTGGGAAAGTAATAAGTTCCTAGGTTCGAAAATCTGACATACTTTAACCGCCTACCTTCCTGCTACATCATCAGATCATTTTCAACGTCCTTCTGCCAACTAGGTATCATCAAGACCAATTTTGTAATCTGACTTGCCCTAATTCGGTTATGTTCTTACTTACAGAAAAATATGCAAGTACTTAAAAAATACCTAGTTATCTTGTCGACTACGAAATCTGTCACACGCCCAGTGTTGCAAACAAGGCGATCAGTTTACCGAGCAGGGAAAGGATCTAACGCAGTGATTACCGAGATACTGCGATATTGTATTACATTGCACAAACAAATTTAAGAGGTTTCCTTTCATAATAAGAGACGTTGAGTAAAGCCCATTTAAGGAATTGTGTAGTACAGTACACATATAATTTACGCTCCACTTAAAACCGACGGACATGAAGCAATTTAGACAAAATATTTTTAAATTATTCGGATTATTTCAGGCAGCTATAGTACTCACACGTCCAGGTCACGGGTAAACATCCTTAAAAAAAACAGATGCAGTGGCAAGTCGATTTGATTCGTGTATTCGAGTTACCCTTTCGTTAGTTGTTGGACTGTTGGTGGTACGGATTCGAGACCCTAGCTGCGCAAATTCGACTCGCAATTGGCGGTTATTTTTTATAAGCCCAGTGCATTCTTATTAATTGTTTTGGGCAGGGTAGACTAGATAATACCTATGTCATTGCTGCTAGTTACAAAATCTAGTATTTCATATTTGATCATTAAGTCTTAAGCACACATGGAAATCTGTTTGGATTAGTTGCGTATTTTCTCACTGTTTTATTCCATTGTGCTACTCACAATGATTGTCAAGAGTGCACCAGATAGTGTAATTGCATGTGACGCAACCTAATGCAATACCTGCAGCCTCTATGTTGAATACAAACCCAAGAAAATTAGTGTATGTTAACTTTGTCGGTAGATGTTACCAATGTGATGTTGGCAAGTAAATAACATTAATATCCCTGTTTTGGAAGACCCATCAGACCCATGTATGTTTCTTACTATAATTAAGTAGTGTGTACCCATCTGCGGTAATCTGGTATGAATGTGAGCGTAGTGAATGAAGGTCGGAAGCGAATAGATGCCATCCATCTGATACAAATGTGTTTTATATTTATGTATTTTTTAAACTCTATGTTATAGGTACACCGACGAAAAATGCGCAATCAATCACGAATGACCATGCATATTGTTGATGGCAATCCACAATCCAAAATCACGATCGGAGATAATTAAGTTTTACGTAACTTACGTTATTATTATTATGTTATATCTGTAGCATTGAAGATTTATGTTAAAATGTTAAAGGCTGAACATTAATGTGTTGGACTGCTGGCATTACTTTCATTCAATCGCATAGCATTATTAGAATGTTTAAATTTGCGCGCTTTGTAACTGGGCAGGGAAAACACAAGTTTTCTTAATTTATATTGTGAGCTAAACTGATTGATGGATCCGGTTGGGCGGGGTGCTAGAACGTCAAGCATGTCCCACCCCCTGGGTGGGTTTCCTATCCATATCCTTGGTAGCTTTAACACATCACACATGTTTGACGGCCTCGCTGCGCGATAGTCTAGTTGTCAATAGATCGACTTCTGTTCTGTCCGAGTCTGAGCGCGTCCTTGGGTGGGAAATTAAATTATTGGTTTTATCTGAATTAGTGGCTATCAGCCGTCTGAATTTGGGCTTGGTTGATGACAATTTGTCTCTCCTCTATTAAGATTTTATAATCTTACTGTCGCAATACGGGTATACTTAGGTCTACTTTTAAACCTCCGCGGCCGCCTACTACACCTTCCTTCAGTATGAGATAATGATTCATCCGAAATGCATCGATTGATCTCACCGTTTGATTTTGCTCACATTCCCACAAGTACTTAGGTAACCGCAGTTTTTTTGTAAAAAATAATTAGAGATGGCATTCCTACATGTAACCGAGAGATAAAAAAATTAACTGTGAACCCATAACTAATTAAAAAATTTGTGTTATTGATATTGGAATATTTTCGGTTAAAACTGCAAAACAGCTTTATAATAAGCTTTTATTTAACTTGCCTTGTTAGTTATTTGGTTAGTAGAATTTCAGGCCAGTTCCCTCCAACCGATTGAGCTGAAATTTTTCACACACCTTTGGTTCTGGTGACAGTACATTTTTATGACACACATGTGACTTGATCCTGCAGCCTGGGTCGCGTCCTCGCGAGATGACAAGAG
Organism: Noctua comes; assembly: GCA_963082995.1. Lineage (NCBI taxonomy): Eukaryota > Metazoa > Arthropoda > Insecta > Lepidoptera > Noctuidae > Noctua > Noctua comes. The sequence continues at coordinate 7,967,450 of OY720277.1, forward strand.
AACTCCTCCACAGTTAATAGCACGGAAATGAAACTTTGTATTATAGGTAGGTACCTACGCCTGTTGATAGATAAACCTAATTTTGTTCTTTCCATTGTAATTGCTTTTTTTTAAGTTTAATTTGTTTTCAGTTTCTTTGCTAATCACATCGACGTGGACAGTGTTACATTCGATTGGGGCAATTTGATCGATTGTTAAGGAATCTAGAGAAATAGGAATTAAAAGCAAACAGGTAAAAATTGCAGCCCGCTTGCAGGTAATCTCCGAAACTACTAATTCGATTTAAAAAATTCTTAACATGATAGAAAGCTACATTATTACCGAGTGCCATGATTACGTTTCTTCGAGTCTTGTTGCTCTTTTAAAAATAATTGTAGTTTTGTACCTAGACCTTACCTGCCCTGGGCGAATGCTGGCGTTAATATTATGTTGTTCGGTACAACGTCAAGGTAGCTTAAGGTACCTACCTACCGAATGCTTCGTGCTAGTACACACGCAGAGCATTTACTTTGATCGATGACGACTCACGGGTGATTTCAAAATCTGTGCGTGGCTGTGAACGTGTCGAGACTTAGACATCGATCACATAGATGCATCACTAGCTGGATCAAACTCGCTGCGTGTGTTTCTAGCATAAAGTTTGAAAGTAATTATCCATGATTACAATGATTAGGTCCCTACATTGTTTCCCATTTTCACTAATAAATAGGTACTACAACGGCGACACCTTAATGTACCTGTAGGTACTAAATAAAAGCGCCATGAGTTGAAATTCCAACAATACAATAATATTTTGAGTTTTAGACATTCAATTAGGTATTTGTTACCGACCAAAATCGATTATACTTGTCCTAGGCCAAACCGATTTAATTGTTTGTCGTATTGGGATGTAGTATTAGTAACTAGTAATCCAAACAAACCTTACACACAATTACATTGCGTCCGACTTGGTGGTCACTCGGGGTGCCATATATTCGTCTTGTAAATCACTAGCCTGAAATCGGGTTTGGCCGGTAGCATATTAATGCGTTTAGTTGATTCGATTTATAACCAATAAGAAGGTAAAATCTATAAAACAATAGAGATTCCAAAACTATTTAATTCGTGTTATACGGGGTGGAAGGGACACCGACGCGAAAACGGTTACCACGTATTCCAGTTACCAGGTAGGTACCTACCTACATCATTAATAAATAACCGATGAAAAATTGAGTAAATTTAGTAGTTATTAAAAAAATCAGCTGTTCCATACATTTTGATCGTGTAGGCATTGCACTTTTGTAGAAAAAAGCTTTTTTAATAACCGATGAAAAATTTCTATGTGGGGGCTCAAAATGATGTACTGAATACGTGGTAACCGTTTTTACGTCGGTGTCCCTTCCACCCTATATGTATAGTGCACCGCATTTTTTGTTACATATGTATTTGTGTAGTTGGCGTACAGGGCACGCGCTTGCTTATCACATGTATGTAACAATGACGTTCAAAAGGTTAATACCCAAGTTATCAAAAGTTATAGGTAACTTTGAGTTGTTCGGCACTCGAAACAATTTGTTTTTGTTTGTAATTTCCCTATTGTTATTATGGGAAAAACGATCATTAATGATCAGAATTGGATGCCAGGAAGCTGAGCAGAGATCACGCAAGTAGGCTAGGTATACGGGTGAAAGTGGAAACATTTGCGAGTTTTTGCTGTCGTGTAAGTCTCAGTCTCATCCGGACGTAATCATAATAATATTTATGTAACTGCTTGTGTCATAAGTCGCAGCCTTTGTGTAGCAGATATACAGGGTGTAAACAGAACCTTCACGAAGCCGTCAACCAAGCATTTTGTACATCAAACTAAGTAACTTTAAGCAAAAATTATTGCTCGGAAACAACTTCTTTTTTTGGATTGAAAAAATCACGTTGTACAGTAGGACTCGATGGAACGCACTCAAAGCATTGTGGTGATGGATGGATTGAATAGTACGGGGGTCCTGGAGGTGTTTAGTTTAAAGTAAAAATCTAAAAGTTGGAACTAGAAGGTTCCCAGGTATCGTAAAGAACAAAACAAATGATCGCAAAAACGGTGAGAACAAGTTGCTTTTCGGCTTCGTTAAGGGTCTATTTACACCCTTTAGATGAGCTTAGATTACATACTTAGTACCTAACTACGAAACTTTTAAAACTGTTTTTCCGCTTTACAGGTTACTCGGTAAATACCTACCTACTAGAGATGCCGCGAAGACTCGTTTGTTTCCTTCATTCAATGACTTTTTCATAAAATTGTCCTTGAATGGGACTGAATGATCTTACAGGGTTGTATTGATGATTTTAATTCTGTAATTACATACATGTTACGGTCGCGAATCATATTTTAATCAACATACAACCAGACACAACGTAAAGAAAATTGAATTTCGCGGGCTACCCTGGCGCTTCCATCTAATAATTAATCTAATTAACAACATGACTGATTTTTGGGCTTTTTAACTTTAAAATATGAGACTAGTTTCTTTAACTTCATTGTTTCCTTTTCTCATGATCTTGGTAATGATTAGTAAGTTCAAGAGACTACAAGTGTATATAATTATTAATTAATAAACTATTTTTATATTACTTTTTTTATTTCGAGTTATAATGGCGAGTATTCGCCTATTCGCCATAGGGAATGGCGATTAATCGGTATTCGACTTTGCGCTATAACAACTATTCGCGGCATCTAATAAATACTGACTAGGCAATTGGCTACCTAAGTAAGTAAACATAACTTAACATCAAGCCAGTAATCCCGTGGAAGCTACTGAGAAATTCCTGAGGGAAAAACTCAACAACTCTGCCCGACCTGGGAATCGTACCCAGAATCAGTCTAGCCTGCCACCACTAGACCAACAAAGCCTACCTACAAATAGTCTATACATCTAAACTCCTGCAGTTGTCCTAAGACTACATTCATTAAAATGCATTCGACTTTACCTTCTTCAGGGGCATGCAGCCTTTCTTGAAGCCGTTTCATGACTTCCAGCTGTCGTTTTACGGTTAGTAAAAATCAAAATAAGCAAATGGCTGAAATAAGGGGCTTTTTAAATAAACAAGCATACATAACTATAACATAATTTATTCTATTACAGCTAAGATACATACTACATAATTACAAAAACAACAAACATTTTACTTCTTCTTCTTTCTGTCGGCGCGACTGCCGCCCATCACTTGAAGTTGTTGCTTGAGTTCCAGCAGTTGGTTGTCGGGCACGTATCGGACCTCTTCGTGCACGATCTCGTGCTCATGCACGCGCAACGTACAGCCTTCGGGCAACACGGCACGAGCCACACGCAGTAATGTGCCCAAAGCCCATGCGGGGACATCAGTTACCTGTAATGTAAAAATACTTTTGATATGATTTCAGAGGTGTAATGGTACCATAATAATATGGATGCAATGTTTGACCATGAAGAAGTCAGACGAAAAAAGATTGAATGCGGTGGAGGTGAGAATATTCAGATAGATGTGTGGATGTGGAGTAACAAAGATATATCAAGTAAGAAATTATAGGAGGAGGTTGAGTAGAAAAAAGAGGTTTAATAGTGACGTATTAAACCTTTTTTCTCCTCCACCTCCTTTAATGACAAAAAAGTTGAAAGGAAATTGTTTAGTTTGGTATGAGTTGTTGATGAGGAGAGTTGAAACGCTTGTGACTAAAAGACTATGTCGACTTTTGGTAATTAAACCATTGACGGTACGACTATGGGGACAGTGATCGCTGTGTCTACATCCGACATGTCGACAACTTCGCGTCTAGGTCAAGATACTTGATCGTGAAAGGTTATCTATCTCTGCTTTGACGAGGTTCTCGTCATGCGGGATCGTTATGCCAACAATCATAGCGCGCCACTCTAATCGATCCACCACCACTATATCAGGTTTTTTGGCTACAATAATCTTGCTGTCAGTGACGATGGATCGATCCAAGTACAATGTGATATTGCCATTTTCGAGAACTGGATCGGGCACATACCTACTCGAACGGCACTTCCGATTCCACGAGGTTGTATTGCAAGTTGCTGATGGATAATCCTGGCTTTAAGGTTGTGTCTATGCAAGTTCTCTCTGTTAGCTAGATGAGAAGGCCTAGACTCTAGAGATAATGTGACGGGACTGATTTGCCCGGACGGTAGCATGCCCGACATAATTATGTCAACGATCGATCGTTAGTGTCAAGCACTACAGATTTCTCCTGTATTAGTCGTGGGTGCATTTACAAATATTTAAACTCACATACAGAAACAGCCAGACCCGGAACAACTACCTATAGGCCATACAAATATTTGTTCCGTGCGGGAATCGAAGCCGTGGCACGCAGCGCAGCAGTCAATCGCTCAGCCACTGCGCCAATCGTGTCGTCAATTTACCGTCAACAATGTACAGACCCTCCTATACAGGGCGTCTAGTTCTTGTTGAGTCCATTTGAGTATGCCGAAAGAGTACATGAAAACCGGCATGACCCAACCATTGAAGGCCCACACCATAGTTATGCCTGATAAAAGACTATTAAATACTTGTTCAGGTGGTCAAAGAAACGCTCCTATTAATGTCGGTATGATACTATGGGCCACGACATTAACCTAGCTAGACTATAAATTTAAATTACATTCAACTTAAAGGTTTGTTAGCCTACCACTATGAATTTTAAACTAAAAAAAAAAGTAAAAAAGATTTTTTTAATAAATTACCTGTACATTTCTCTCATAGACATTAAGCTGGTACTCAGCATCAAGTGCAGTGCCACCTGGCTTAAACCGTTGTACTTTCAGTTGCTGGGCTGGTGTCGCCCAACTGAACAAAAACAAAATAATATGTTTTCATTATTGTATCACTTTTTCTTTCTTTTATCATAATGAGTAATGAAAATAAAATAAGTTATAGACCGACCGCTTTAATGAGTCCTCTGCCTTGCCCCATCAAAGGCATATTAAGCGTCCACAAAGTCCTAACAAATATCCCACAGGTTATTCGCTTTAAAATAACCATAATCCACGTAGGTATTACAATACTAATTGAATCAATACGTATTCAACCTTCAGAATATTCCATTTAAATTGATACTCATTAAAGCGGTAGGTCAATAAATACAGTCTACATAGCTAGCATCTGCATTTTAATGCGCACAGCAAAATTAATCATAGCTTGATTCCTTTTGCTAGCCTACTTACCTAACTTTCATTTAATTGAATGTACATGAAATGGTTGGTACTCAAAAATATTGCTAAAAATTACATAATATAAAGAAAGGACATTGAAACACAAACTTTTACCCGGTACTCAGTACCTGGGTCTAGATACAGAAGCACAAAAAAAGTTCATTGTTTATTAAAAAATTGCTGTACCATACAAAAGTGCAATACCTACAACTATATGGTAAAAATGTATGAAACAGCAAATTTTTGGAATCTATGAAGTTTTTGTCATGATGTCCCCTCACACCTTGTATGTATTTATACCATTCATCAACTTGAATCCCCATAACTTCAGCATATCTATGGATCTGGCTCTGGCAGGCTTCCAACACAGCAAAGTCGTACCCTTTCAGCTGCAGATTCAGGCAATCATATACTGGTTCATCAGGCTCCATGCTCTGAAAAATAAGCATTCTACTTGTTACTAGCACTGTAGTGTAAATAGGGATCTAGGTTTATGTAGAGTCTAGAGGAAGCTAAATAACAGTAGAAGATTATAAGGACAGGAACTAACTGAACATATGATAGGATGCTGATAAAGATGATTCAAGAGATCCATTTATTTATTTTCGTTTACCAAGAAAGACGTGTGTTGAAAATAATTTAGGTACTTACCTACTGCACTAGTCCTAAATCAATTGAGATGGGGACAAGGGGATAATGAACATTTGCATATTTTATTTTTTCTAACCATTTATTGTAATAAGGATAATGAGATTAAGTAATATCATAACTTACAGCGAATCTTGAAAAGATTTAATGAATGATTTTAAAATACTTACAATTAAATAATCAGGTTCATATAAATCACTTTTTAATCTTTTCTGTTGACTATGAACTGCTGGCATGCTGAGATTGTGTAGGTTGTTAAACTTCAAACATTGACGAAGTTTTAACTGAAATTTAATATAATTCTTTCCTCGTTAGTTACTCAGGTTAGCTAAAATTAACTACAATTTCGAATAAAGTTTTTAAATAAATTAAGAATACTCACAAAATATATTATTTTATTACGAAACATTTTTGTGTTTTATTTAATTGGGATCAATTCAGAAAATAAAAATATAATATCAAGCCGCTTTTAAATACATCAATGATTCAAGATAGTGAAACGCTTAGTGATACGAAAACGAAAAGAGGTTATTTAACTCGCATAAATGGACACATTAACTTTATTGATTATTAGTAAAGTTATATATATTAAATACAAGATTTCTATAAATTAAATGGTTACTATTTTAATCGCAAATAAAGACAGCACTTCTATGGCTTCTATGACAACTTTACTGTAAATTCCCAGTCCCACAGAGCATCATAAAATTTATATATAATACTGACAGTGACACTGACAGCACTTGACATTTTGTTTTCCATAACAGGCTGGCTATCCCTTTAGTTTATTTTATCGTTTTATTTGATAGTGAATATTATATAGTTAGACTGTGAGATGTATATGATACTGAAAAAAAAATTAAGTAAAACTGTATTTGTTTTTGTAGCCTTCCAATCTATTTGGGAATATGTTGACCCTGGGATCGTAATATGCCCTGGCCCTCTATGTCATAGACTACTATTTAATTTATTTTACTATCTATGTCATAAGGGGGACCTTAGAAGATCTCTATCGGATCGTCGATCGGTTTAAACCTAGATCATGGTTGAATGACCAAAATTCTTTCAAAATAATACTGTATTGCTGATTGTGTAAGTGCAAGATTGACGCAACTAAGACGCAAAATGCCATTAGTTACTGATAAAGTAATAAAACTGGCAGTTTAGATCCACATGACATGATTCATACTTAAAAAAAAAAATGTCAAAAATTGTCTATGTTTTGCTTTACCTTCGAGCGTGAAGACATCAATGAAATGGGAAGAATGGTAAAGAAAATCTTAAGTTAGGTGTTCTGTATTTACGATATTGTAGTTGTGATAAACTTAATGGTGTATCGTTTATGGTTTTGTATCTCTTGAAGTAATTTCCCAGAAGAAATGGCGTCAACAGGCAGTACACCCTTTCCTAAATGGCAACTGGCAATTCTTCTAGGCGCACCTCTTGCCATCAGTTTAGGTTACCTTTATTTCAGAAACAGATTAGAAGATCCAGAAAAGAAAAAAGTATCCGAGTTAAAAGCCAAGACTACCATTTCATTGGATAATGAAGAGAATAACGCTAAAGTTTCCGAGAGTGCCATCGACCGCGCTATGAAACTTAAAGGTGCCGGAAACCGGGCTTTCCACGCAGGAGAATATGATAAAGCTATAGCTTTATACAACGAAGCGATTGAGGCCTGCCCTCCCGACCGTCCCGTCGACCTTGCCACATTCTATCAGAACCGTTCTGCATGTTACGAAAAACGCGATATGTGGGAGCAAGTTAAAGAAGATTGTACGTTTGCTCTTAAACTTAATGAGAAGTACGTTAAAGCATTCTTGAGACGCTCTCGTGCTGCTGAGAAAAGTGGAGATCTCGTTTTGGCTTTAGAAGATGTTACTTCTGCCTGCATTCTTGAAAGGTTCCAGGTACAAAGTTCTCTCGTTAATGCTGACAGAATCTTGAAGGCACTGGGTAGGCAACATGCTCGCGAAGCCCTTGCCAAACGTCGCCCGGTCATGCCATCCAAACATTTCATCAAGACATATTTCTCAGCCTTCTCTGAGGATCCCATTACCAAGTTGCAACTTGATGATAAGGTTACCAGTGGCTTTGCTAAAGCGAAGCAAGCTCTTGATGCTCAAGATTATGATTCCATTGTTGAGGCATGCTCTCAGGAACTGAAAAATGCTGATGGCAAATACAAAAATGAGGCCTTGTTGCTGCGTTCCACCTTTTATCTTCTATTAGGAAGACATGATGAAGCCCAAGCTGATCTTGCAAAGGTTATTGATAGTGATGCTTCTACTAAAGTTAAGGTAAATGCCTTGATAAAGCGTGCTTCATTATTTACACAATTGGAAAACACTGAACGCTGCCTAGAAGACTTTGAGAAGGCTGCACAGCTAGATCTTAACAACTCTGACATTTATCATCACCGAGGGCAAGTGTATTTACTTCTGGAGCGCATGGATGAGGCCACAGCCGAATTTGCAAAGGCTGTTGAGCTGAACCCAGACTTTTCCATTGCCTACATACAGAAGTGTTATGCTGATTACAGGCATGCACAGATCAATAAGAATGTTGGAGCTCTGACTCAAGTTCGAGCTGACTTTGAACAGGCTTTGGAGAGATTCCCTCGCTGTGCTGAAGCATACATCTTGTTTGCTCAAGTATTATCAGATCAGCAGGAGTGGGGACGTGCTGAGGCACTGTTTGATGCTGCACTCTCGGTGGACCCCAACAATGCCACTCTGTATGTGCACAAAGGACTGGTGCAGCTGCAGAAGAGCACAGACTTTGATAAAGCGGTTAAACTGATCAACAAAGCCATTGAAATGGATGACAAATGTGATTTCGCATATGAGACATTGGGTACAATTGAAGTACAGAGGTAAGCTAAACAGATTAAAATAATACTTGGCTTCATAGTATGTAATGATTCTGAACTGAGTTGACAGCAGGAGGATGGTCATGAGTAGTTTGATGTTTTCATAGTTATTTTGCATGCCATACTAAATATTTAAATGTGTTTTGATTCATGGCCAATAGAAAATCAGTTAGTGTTTCTTTACTATTGAAATCCTTTATTGGCGAGTTATCCACTGATATCACTGAGCTGTTTTATCATCCTCACTAGTAAATATATACATGATAAGAAGCTTTATCTCACACTATCTTGTAAAAAGAATACTGTTTTATTGTTATGTAAGAGACACCAACCTTACAATATAGGTCCTTGATTTAGAAATGGTTGAAACACACCTTTTTATTAACAAAATAAATATTTAAGATAATATGGTACCTCAAAAAAAGCAAATGGACCCCAAAATATATAAAAGATAGTTCAATAGTTTACCATATCCATAGATTAAACAAATATTTTTGGTACTAATTTATTATTTGATTAAACTATCTTGGGAGTCAATGCAAGTTTAAATGTTGTGTTTTAATCTATGCAGTTGTTTTAGACCTGGGAACTTTGCTCAGTCCTTTTCTCAAAGCATTTTTCTATGAAATGTTTTGTAAATAAGTATCATAGGCAATTCAATAGAATCAATAGACACAAACATTTGTAGAACAAGTTTTACTCATCTTTATTTAGGTTACAAAATAATTGAATTAAAATTCATTCATAAAAATAAAAAATTCTTTTTCAGAGGAAACCTGAGACGATCCTTAGAATTATTTGAGAAGGCTATCTCACTAGCCAAAACTGAGCTAGAGATGACACACTTGTTCTCTCTAAAGGATGCAGCTGCAGCACAACTGAAGGTATCTGAGCGCTGGGGACTGGACTGGACTGTGAGCTAGACTCTTGCCACTCAACTTGCCTAATACTCAACGAGAATAGAACCTGGCCGTCCAAGTTAGCCAGAGAGCTCAGTATATTATTCGTAATTTATTGTTCTCAGTGTATGTATCCGTATATTATCCTCTATGTTCATTACCCAAATTTTGTTATTTGTTAAAGCTTTAAGACTGGTTGAAATACTGTTTTCAATGTGTCATATCATTTTAATTACCAATTTATTCGATTTTATCGAAAATCGTGCCAGATGGTATTCTCGTTGTGGACTACTGGTACCTAGCCGCCGCCGACTCGCATCGCATCGTTACAAGTCCTTTTTGGTGTTAAATCTTTCTAGAAAGCTGCTTCTTTAATAGGGCTTTTATTTACCAATATATTGTAACTATTTAGGTGCACCATAAATATGTAAATGTCAGTTTATATCACACAATTCTTCAATTCAGTAGACAAATACAAGACGTTACTATATAATTAATACCTGTTCTGTGCTATTCTGTATCACAAAATAAAACAATAGCCTTACACATGTAGTTCACAAAAATATGTTGTAAATATTTATAAAACTGTTAAAAGCAGGCTTAAAAATGTAGATGTAAATTGATTTATTGGCATTTATCAGATATTTGATTCAAATGTCAAATATTTATATGTAGGTTGTATGCCTGCTTCATATTGAAGTGGTAAACTAATTGTTTCTCAAAAAAACTATTAGTTTAAATTTATTCACATTTCTGCATTTAACATGAACAAAACATAAATATGTGTAGCTAAATTGTTATGTAACTTACACCTGTTGGATAATTAATTAAGAAATTGAATAAAATCCTGTAATTGAAATACCTTCCTATTCTTATTGAATAATTAACTACTGAACGAGGCTGAGTGGGAATTTGCGTAGGGCATGTTTTATTTTTCAATAAGTTTGTTAACTTATCGACTTTAGATTGTGATATATTATTTATTTTTTATTTTGCATTTATAGGCACTTAGTAATTTGGATTGTATATTGAGTTTTAAATTGATCTATTATAATCTTTTTTAAAACGTATTAACAAAATATCGCTCAGTCGCTACATTGAAAATGTATAATATTAAAAATATTGTATCACTTCAACTATAATACTTAGTAAATACTTTTGGGAAGTGGTATCTCATGAAATGCGCATGTTGAAACTTGTACACGCATATTACGTAGGGTGGCTATTTGTTCATTTCATTGATTATATTACTTACTAAAAGAAGAATTGATATTAAATGCTGGCTTGAGTTGTGTAACATGGTAGGTAAATATGTATTTAGTTTTTATTTGGGTCCAAAAGATGATTGCGAGTCTGAAGCGCTGCAACACTTATAAAATTTGTTGTTATGTATTGTGGCTATTTACGTAGTTTTGGGAGTGCGCCTTGAGTTTGTGCGGCGGTGAACGCGTGCTGGGTGCGTCCAATACATTTATTTACTCACACGTAAAATGCAATAAAATCCAGATAAACTAATATATTATTATGTATAAACCGTAACTCCTTAATACTGGTACTTATTTAATTATATATTTTAATTTGTATATTTACCCATACATAATAAACTGTCAAGTAGTCTTAGGCAATTGAATCAAAAATAGATCCGAGTTTGAAAATACTTTGGATGCACCCTCAAATTATCAGTTAGATTGTGAATTTAGATTTGTAGCTCGCTGAGATGGTTCTACAAGAGTTGTTACCTCACCGATAGTGGATAGTTATCAATTTATGGAAACTACGAAATACATTATTGAAACTTATAACTATTGGTTTTAGTTAATTATTGTGCTTTTTAATTCTAACCAGTTTCTTTATCTCACTGCCTGATCAGCTCTTGAGCCTCCACTCAAGAGCTGCTAAGAAAACCAAGAGCAGTTTCGAATACCTACATCAGTGCTAACAAAACAGTATTCAAATACCTACGTAAATTAAAAGCTAGACTAAAACAAGTAGGAACATAAATAAAATATAAAACAGCGATGCTTTGACGCCTAAATTAGGCGTCAAAGTATCGCTGTCATCCAGGAATATGCCCAGAAGACAGCCAGCATTGCCACGTTGAATGGCTCTGTGTCACGCAAAGTGTCAACCAGTCGGGTCGGCTCATTCGGACCCCATGACCCGCGCGTTTCGCCCCAAACGGCTCAAACTGTTGCTACCAATAAGGTTACCTACAGTAGGTATATATCAACTCGGAAAGGGATCGTCACCGTATCGCCTTTCGCCTCGCCGTCAAACAGGCGTCAACCTAACGTAAGCACGTAACCAAAGCAAATCAGCAGCTGCAATACGTCGAATCGGCTACGGTTAGGCGACGCCGCGCTTACGGCTCGCCGACCGCTGGTTGACCTGGCTGGCACCAGATCAGTTTGAATCCGAACGTGAAGTATAGCGCACGGTTATGTCTCGGTTCCCAATACGCGAGATGGCCATGCTAGCCATAGCACTGACGAAGAGGAAAAATAATGTAGAAGAGACGTAAGCGCGGGGACGACGAGCCGTAAGCGCGGGAACTGCAATTTGACCACGCACCGCACCGCGGTTCGTGAGCTTGTCCCGAGGCGAGGCAATTATGTTACGATTCCGATTACTGTGCGTTGCAGTAGGGAGTTTCATACAAAGGATACTGAATGGTTCGAGTTGATACGGTGACGCGCCAGCATAGGCCGCCGTACTTGCAATGTGAAATGGCACCAGGGGCTCGACACAGGTTGCGTCCCATACCAGAGGCCTACCCACCTTCCAAGGCAACATCATCATGCAGTCAGGTCTCTTCCCATTGTCATGTACCAAGCCGTTAGGTTTTAAAGCCGCTAGTACGCTGGCGCTGGCAAAAGTTGCATGAATAATATCGTTATGGTGGCGTGCTGTGCTACGCTATTCCGTACAATACTACAGAGCGGCACGCCACACCGTCTCTAGGAGGACAGGTTGTCGAGCAAATCCATAATTGGGCAAAACATTTTGATTTTTGCCTAATTAATTTGGCCTGAAATCGGGTTTGCCCGGTAACTTATATACATATGTTAAAAAAACCTGTCCGTTTATCGGGGTACTTTTTTTGTACCTATGACTAGCCGAAAGGCACTTGTTCTCCCCGTCTTTGCGATAATTTTTTTGTTCTATACCATACCTGGGAACCTTCTAGTTACGAAGATATTGGGGGTCAAAGTTCCAACTTTTTCACAAGTTTTTTTTTAAATACATGATTTTAATGTAAGACTTTTACTTTACACACCTCCACGACCCCCGTACAATTCAATCCATCCATCAGCACAATGCTTTGAGTGCTTTCCATCGAATCCTACCGTAAAACGTGATTTTTCACTCCAAAAAAAAAAAGTCGATGTCCAGAATGCTTGGTTGACGGGTATGTGAAGGGTCTGTTTACACCCTGTATAGAATCTAATCTCGATAGCTAATAATATCCTCACGGATCCGAATGGGTTTTTTATTAACATACTAGCTGTGCATAGCAAATGCTGCAATGCTTTTCCTAGCTACTACAGTACTATCACCTACCTATATTTTTTCTTTCATAAGCAGTCCCTCCGCGCCGCTAGGTTTTTGAACACTTGCGCTCCGTGCTGCCTCATGGCTCTACGCTGAGCTCGGTATCGGTGAATCACTGGAACAGTTCGATAACGTTCAATCCGTTCGACTTCTGCGGTTCCGGGTATCAAATCGAATTCGAGCCGTTGTTTTATAAGGGCATGAGAAAATAAAAAAATATTTTACAAAAAAAAACACTAGACTTATAGGGTGATTAAACACGTAATTGTACTCATGATAACAAACGACTTTCCTAAATAATCTTTTTTTATACTCGGTTACTTCCTTTCGGTTATCCCAATAACACAACACCCGTATGAAATTCGCGCACGTGCGCGCGTCTGACTTATCAGCTGTTAGCTGCGTAACGCGCCTGTTCTGTCTGCAGTATCTTCTGTAGCATCCATGATAAGAGACAATGCATTAGTCCACTGGTTCCAGTAGTCCATTTCTAACCGGAAACCAAGATGGCTCATAGTTGGTAGCAGGTTTTAGAAATTATTTCCCTTAACCATCGTAGGCCTTGACTTGATGGTTAGATACGATGATAACCATCAAGGCTTGGATGACCAATAAACCGTATTTAGATAAGAGGCAATTCGTACGTATAAATTAGTTTTAAATCTATTCACTGATGGCGTCACCAGTACCACTTTGATAGCTTATATTTCGGAAACGTGGCGCTTTAGAATATTTTGTCTCATACAATACTTGTTGTTTGTGTTGATTGGTTAATACAGGTTTTATGCGAGGCTAATAAAATCAAAGTAGTATTGATGTCATCAACAGTGAATAGATTTGATAGCATATATCTCGGAATCGTGACACTTTAAAACATTTTGTCTCATACAAAACTTGTTTGTATTGATGCCAGCTATCGATTGATATAGGTTTTATGCGTGGCCGAAACTATGAAAAAAAAAATGGCGGAAGTTAGGCCGGCCAGGCTTCACAAACAAAAATCTTCCAAGCCCTTTCAACTGTGTGGTGCTAACAGTCTCGGAGTAAAATTGCTGTGACATGCAGACGAACAGACGGAACCCTAAAAAGTGAAACTGGTTAGCTTATTAATTAGCTATATCGAATGCCTATCGATGATAGTTCCCTAAAGCTGCGTGTCCATCAGAGATAATACAGATCCCTCGCTACGCAGCCTCGCTCATCTCTGGTGGAAACGCAGCCTTATCGTTATTATTTAATGCGGGCGCTATATGCCCCACCCAGCTTAAATCTAGTTGGCCGTACGTTTTTTATTACTACCACTAGTACCATTAGGTACTTACCTCATGTCACAAACAATAGCTATTGACTAAATGCTTATATTTGTTATCTTAAACTTCATTGTAATTATCCATAGCACCTGTTCTTTACTATGCTACAATGGCACGTTCACATCTAGACGTTACGGACAAGACCCTGTGACATATAGAGGGCTATTCGGCCCCAGTCGAATAGCTGTGGCAAGAACACGATGTGCACTGACGACATACTGTAATACTCATTCAGGTTACTAGCATGATATATTGTTTACCGAAATAATTATGAGGAATTACCTAGGTGCTTTCCACTGACAGGTGCCTGCACTCGGAGAATTCGGCGACGGCAACAGGCATTGCAGAAGCTTATCGGTAATTCCTAACTACTAAACGTAGTCGTTAGGATCGCGAATGAAGAATAGGCTCCTCGCTGTCTTTTTACTTTAATTTGAAGTCAGCCTCTTTCCATTATTCTGTCACATACTACGTTCTGTCTTTAGACCTGTTTACCTTATGTCAAAACTTGTTTAAATTCACCATGACACACTGTTCGTTTCCACATGCTTGAGTACCACTACATGCTGATGTAAATCGTATTCACCAATACCTATTCACTTATCAGTGACTGCGATAAAGTTTCTACAGATTTCAAATATGCACACACATGTTGTTGATAAAGTTGTGGTTTTGGTTGTTTTTGTTTAAGACAAATGTGGCACTGCTGTGTTATAACTGTTCGTCCACCCAGAGCGACTGGACCCGCTGCGGAGGAGACTTCGTACCGTCGACTTTTACATTTAACAGCACACGGATGTTTCTTATTAATTGCACCGGAGGTGTAAACAGTCATTCTACTGATAACATTGATTTACAGTCGAGTTTGGGTTTATAGCTTCAATGGGGTTTTGTGTTCCAGAGAACGCGATGTGCTTTGTGAGGTCGTGGAGTGCGCGGGCGCGGCATGCGTGGATAGTGCAGAGAGGATGCTACCAGTCAACAGCAGATGATTTTATTCCTCGAACCTTGTCGTTACCCACTAGAGCCATGTCTTGTAAGCAAGAAAGGTGAGCAATATTTCTGTACGTAGAACCAATTGTTTCCGAAGGATTTGGTGTGCAAATAAATTAATTGCTATATTTAGCATTTTTAGGATCAATTACCTACCTACTTATTAAGTGCGACCATGAGACTAACTAATGGGCGTAAATATAAGCTTTACGAAGCCGAAATGCATTTGTTCCCCGTCATTGCGATCACTTTTTTGTTCTAGACCATACCTGGGAATCTTCTAGATACGGAAATATTGCAGGTCAAAATTCCAACTTTTTCACAAGTTTTTATTTTTTTTTGTTTTTAAGTTTTGTTGTTTTGGTTTTGTTTTTGTTGTGTATATTGTTTGTTTTTGTTTTGTTGTTTGTAAGTTTTTGTTTTTAATGTGAAGTGATAGCACAATGTTTTGAGTGCGTTACATTGTGTCCTCCTGCGACACGCGATTTTTCATCCCAAAAAAGCGTTTCCCAATCGTTTCCCAGCAATCATTTTTGTGAAGAGTTACTTAGTTTGATGTTCAGAATGCTTGCTTGATGGCTTCGTGAAGGTTATCGAACCACTGATCTAAAATGAAGTCCTCTATGTAGTTCAAACCATTTCCCAACCTAATTGGAGGTCTATCTTTTCATACACGAAATATTTTAAGATTAACTTCTATATGTAGTAAAGAGGCCATCGCAACGAAAAAAAAAATATTTGAGTGTTTTTGTTTTTATAAAATTATTATAAAAGACTTTATGCATAAAACCGTTACCCCCTATTTTAACAATGATAGTAGGTAAATACGACGTCGTAAACTAGCGTAATGGATGTTGAAAAATAAGGAGCCAGTATTTATTTTGTGGGTCAAGTAATTTGTTTTTTTTTTTTTTTTAATTTACTTATATAAAAAAATTCCCTTGAAATGGCTTTGTGATAGCCGTTAGATGATTCTCTGAAAATATTTCGTGTATGAATAGTTTGACCTTATATTGTGGTCGAACGAAAAAATCGGTCGGTATACCTATACCTAGTGCCTATGTATTACATAGGCACAGGTAAACTAGTTACGTGATAAGATAACACTGGCCATCCTATTTCAGACATCCTGAGGCCGAGTACAAGGTGTGTCTGTGCCAAGCAGATTGGTGTAACTCTGCGTCCAGCATGGTCCCTTCTAATAAACAATACTTTTTTAAGTTGATCGCGTGCATAGTCGGAAGCATATTATTTTCTGTTCGTTTAAGTATGTTTCCATAGAAAGAATGTAATGTATGTATGTTTACTGGTGTAGACAACTATCATTCACGCTGTTTTACTTATCTGCCATTGACCCTCCATCATAGATGTCTCCTTATAGGCTACACTGGATCGCAATAAATGTGACTTTATGGGTTTATAAGCAGCTTTCACTTTATCTAAGGTGTCTGTCTATTTCTACGAAAAGGATGGTAAGAAATGTGTGTGTTAGTGGGCCGCGTCCGCTGCTCGCACGTGTCTTTTTTGTAGACGTGCATCAATCTAAACCTACATACTTAATTAGAAAAATGGAATATTATCTAAGCTGCAATTTATCAGGGCTGTTACGGGAAAAGACACTCAAAATACAAATCAATTAGGTAGGAACTAGGTACGGATCAATTTTAAAGATACGTAGGGAAGATGTATTTTCAAAAATGCTTCGTTAGTGACCTGACTCGGTACCTCCGTTATCGTTATAAGACTTATAAGGAAGTCTTGTGCAAAATTTAATGATTCTAGATCTAAAGGTTTAGGTTTTGTGTGTTGCTTGTCTGTGATTTTAAGATTTTTATTAAGTAGACGTGTTGATGTTGAGGGACTTAACTTAATCTAAAGTAAAATCTCAAAATTAGGTAAGTGTATAAAAGTAATATAATTGTTTATCTTATCATTAAAATAAATACGTTCACTAAATAGGTACTACCATACAAAATAGTCTTATAATCCAATTATTTACCTACTCCGTCACTGACCTGACTCAAAGTGACATTCAGCAACAATTTTTACTAGCTCTTTATTTGGTAAAACAGTGTTTGTAAGGTTTTAACAATTTTCATCTATTGTAAACATGATTAATAATAATTATTGGCTACTTACAGTACTTACATTATTGAGGAATGCGTGTTTTCGCAGTAGATTCGTGTGTGCACTACCAATAGAAAACAGGAGCATTTACAAACACTGCAGAACAGCTGCGGGAAAATTATACGACATTGCCAGTCATGCCATGGCTAAGTTGGGATAACAGTTGTGAGTTAGTGCGTGAAAATACAATTTTACTGGATGTTTTACGGTGGTTTTGCTCATACTACATCTTATAGGTCTCGAATTGGTTGACGACATCCGCTTGAATGAGTCTTCTGACTGAGAAACTTTCCCAAAAGAGCACTACCTAATACATATGTTTGAAATTTTCCAGCCACATCACCTTCCTTTTGGCTGACGTAGATTGTGTATGCAAATTTCGTTAAACTTTAGTGGAGAGACTGAACTGATGAGTCTTATGGGTAGTCCTACCTTAAATGGTTGTGGCCGGTATTTACAACCAGTATACCTCTTAAATACTAATTTCAAGTTATAACTTTTGTTGTGGAGTAAGCTGATCCATCGGTGGGGTCAATCAACAAATAAAATTTAAGTTGAATTATCTAATTCATTAAATTATCAAACTTCTGCACCAAAATCGTTTTTGTTTTTGGTATTGTGCTATGTAATTTAGCCTATTAGGTCTCTGAAAAGTACTTAACAGCCACTCATCTTTCTTCTTCTTGATCATCTTCATCGTCATCTTCCAATTCGTCTACGGCTTCTGCTGCATCACTAGTTACAGCTTGTGCGATTAATCCTGTAATACCAGTCTCATTTTTTCTCCCCTCTAAAAAATTATAAACATATTCGTCGATTGTCTCTTCATCAAACGGTAATAAGTCTTCGAGCTCAATTTGTCGTTTTCTCCTTAAGTCTGTAGCACTTTTCCTAGGGGTTGAATAGTTATTTTCATCATTGTCGACAATGCCTTTTCTGTATATTTCTATCGGCACGTTACTACCATCACTAACATCGTATTTGATCCCAACATCGGTTTCTTGTATTTCTATGGACCCGAGCCCACTATCGATCAATGACTTCAAATTTTTTGCTTTGTTATTCCGACTGGCATCGGTGAAATCCATTTTTTTTGCTGATTTTTTAGTTATTGGATGAAGGTGTCTAACTTCATTTGTTTCTAATGGTTTAGAAATCTCATTGTTGAATGTTTCCTTGCTATCAGGAACTTTTGGTTTTGAGCCATAAGTTTTAACTTTAGAATGTCCCTGTATTATAAGATACATCGGCACGGTAGGTGTCTCAGTTGTTTGTTTATGATTCTCCGAGTACTCTTCTATAGTGGTTGGGATCGGTGTTGTAAAACGATTATGTAAATATGGACCGTGCGTATACAAGGCTGTTTTTTTATTGGAAACTTGTGAATTCACATGGAATAGTTGCTTGTGAGGTGCTGTCGAACTTTCAGCGGGTTTAACTGGCGGTGGCGGTTGCATGGTTTGCATTGTTTCAATTTGTGGATCTTCCGGTTCATTTTCGTTAAATATGTTAACGGTCTCAGATGCGTGAGCGTAAAGATTGTCTTCGGGCCTCTCTGGGCCGTTTACCATTGGCATCGACATCATCGGTCCGAGCATATCAAATAAGCTTGTTTCTAATTTTGCCGTTGTAGTGGGAACTGGCGTCGGGTCGAATACAATTGTAGTTCTCTTTTCGGTCGTATCTTGTGGAGTCTCCGTCGTAACTTCAAGCAGCTCAGTAGTTCGCTCTGTTGGCCATGTCACTTGAGTAAAATCAACAGTAGCTGGTATCGCAGTAGGCGGCAGAGCAGTTGGAATGAACGTTGATACAACTGAAGGGTTTAGTATCGCCTTGGGTGGCGGTGGCGATTCAGAAAACATTGGTTTGTAGAACGAATAGGGATGTCTTGAAAATTCTATGTGATCATTGAAAATTAAGTTATGAGTGTCATTCGCGGCATCGTTATCATCGACCGGTGTCGTTGGTCCCCAACCAGCGTAATCACTACTTACAGCATTTTCTAAGATTTTAGTTTCATTCGAATCCCTTAACCAGTTTTGGGTGGTTGTTGAAGACTGATAGATTAGGTTTGATTCTTGCAAGGCATACAGAGATGTAAGTTGTTCGGGTGCAGTTGTGGAATCTTGAATAACATTCTGAGGCGAGTTGTTCGGATTCATTGGGGACTGTGCTTTATTGCTTATGGGAGCTTTATCATCAGAGAGAATAAAAAGTGGTGGTTGGTGACCGGGCGGAGGTGGCGGCGGTGGTACTAAAATAGTCATTGGATAGTGGTCGCTCAGTTTGTAGGTAAAGTCTTCATACTTATTTGGTTGAGGCCGATGTACGTGGCGCCTCGGTGGCAAGGGGGGCTGTCTGGAAGTAACGCTCGGTTTTCGTGAAGAGACGCCGAGCATAAGCACTTCTGATTTCCTCTCTGGGTAATGTTCCCGTTCCAGTCTAGTTTCTTCAGCCCAGTAGTGGACTCGTTCGAGGACTGGAGGTTCGTAGTCATACGTCGGATCGTTGCGCAGTGGGTCCCCACGACCAGTTAGTGGTTTCCATTGTTCAAAGTCCATACGAGGAGAAAATATCGACGTTAGGCTACCTTGGTTTTCTATTTCTGCTCCATCTGAAATTAATTTAGAAATGTTTAACTCATATTCTCACACAAGTTTAAGTCATATTGTGCTAAAAATGCATGAATTTCGTTCCATAAGTAGATATAAGATATACTTACAAGTTACATTAGCAATTTGATTGATCGGTGCCGAATGAGCCGCAACCAACTCCGAAGAAAACGATCGAGAAGTTGTTACTGTCACAAGGAACAGTAACAACAAAATATGTTGTTTTATCTGGAAATAAAAAATATATCATGTAGGTAAACATATTCTATACCTACTCTAAACGTAGCACGAATACGGCTATAATATACCTTATAATTAATGTAATTCCAAAAACATACATTTTAAAATCATACGTTTATTTCTCATCGAGTCCCATTCGAGACGTAATTTGTGTCCGACATGTGAATGATTAATATTTCAGTTTTTTGTCGCATGCGTCTTTTATATGTACCAAACTATTGAAAACATGAATTTCATCCAATTAGTAGAGTGGAGGCGAATGGTTTTTGGGAAGTTTTGGACACGACAGTACCTCGTTAAAATGCCGACTGCTTCGGCGGGAAGAAAGACGAGCTAATTTAATATTTTAACCATCCTCTTTATTTATGTATACGGAATGCTTGACCTCAATGGCTTTTTATGGAAAAAACTGGGCAACTTTAAGTCGTTTCCTTGTTCATATGCGTTGTTCCAAATTTGTTTACTGAATTAAATCACAAATTAAGCTAAAATATGGCATTTCGCCATGGTGCCTAAATGTTAATTGAAACATATCCCTGGCCCTGAATGTACCTATGACAATATAGTCATGTAACGTGTTCCGAATGCGTTGTTCAGACAACGCCGCGCGGCATTGGTGGTAGCGGACATCAGACACTATGTCAGAAAGAATACACTATCAACATTTCTACATTATATTGTTTACATAGGGAATAATAAACGTATTTGACTCAAACGCCTTGTTTCTAGAAGGTTCCAGATTACCTAAGGTATTAATTATGTCGTAGCTTTACACAAAGGTTCTACTTGTTTTACGTCAGTCGTAGATGTACTTTATTGACACTACTTCCGTCATCGATACGACCTTTATTGGAAAATCGTTAGGATGTAAGAGCTACTGCTATGCCTCCAACACCTCAGGTACCAGGATACAATGGACACAGCAGCAGTGAAAGCGGCGCGTGCGCCGAATCACAAACACGCACAGTACTTGACGGGAATCATATTAAGGTGTTTTGCATTTAATTTATCCTATTTTAAGTGTCCTTTCACTCTCTTGTAAAGTAGGTACCTAGCTGTACTAAGCGGTCCTACCTCGGAAGTCTCGGTACATGCTGTAGGTAAGCGAGGTGTGACAAAATTGGATGTAGCCCATCTTTAATTGAAGTACATCGAAGGTATCAGTTACCTTTCCTTGGCAGTCGGGTAAAAATATAGGGAATATTCTTGTTCGACTACAATCGAACAAGATTATTTAAATGACCAATTATCTTGGCTATGAAACGAAACTTTACGAAACGAAACGAAACTTTTGTATGTAACTTTTGAAAATGAGGTAGCTAAGCTATACAGGGTGGAAGGGACATCGACGCACAAACCACGTGTTCAGTAGGTGTAGGTACATGTTTCCGAACGGCCCACACATATAAATGTTTAATCGGTAATTTAAAAAAAAACAGCTATCTCCTACACAATTGCAGTACCTACCTACACGGTAGGTACAAGTTTCTGTGTTCGGAATGATGTACCTACCTAATACGTGGTAAGTAATCGTTTGTGCGTCAATCTCGGGTTTCCACCCTGTAAAATTTGTATTAGGATAAATCATAAACCCACATTTCGCCAGTTATGTTTAAGTCCCATTTAATAGGGGACGAGCCTATTGCCATCAATCGGGCACAAAGCTAGACTGCGTGGCTGCTACTGAGAAATTCCTCAATTGTATTAATCTACCTAACCCTTCGGGGATTACAGGTGTGATGTTATGTGTTATGTTATGTATGTGTGATAAATCATAATAATCAGTCTGAACTACGTTTATATCAGGTCATACAGATGATACAGGCTGTTTTTTGGAAGGAGACTAAATCCGAAACTATGGGTTGCTGGTAGAGCTAAGTAGTCAAAAGAATCATGACGGCATGACTTTCTTAATTTTGTAGGAAAATAAAACTTATGCCTGGGCTTCTTGTAAAATAAACTTAAATTAAGAATATTAATCTAAGACAGTAATCATTCTCGAGTGCAATGTTAATTTGGTCCCCGCGCTCATCCAATCGGCACGTTCAGTAAACATTTGTTCGGACTCCAAACGCGGTACAACTTTCCTTTTCTAGTTTTATAAGCATTGTGGTTAACCGAGTCCTCTAGTTTTACTAACTGAATGAAATTATATACTAACCACCGGCTTGCTCAAGTTGCTAGTGAAAACGACATTGACATCTGTATAGGTACTTAATACTTTGTAAGATTTGAAGACCACATATAATTATAGATCTACAGGACGCGTAGTTTTATTCTGAATGTACTATAATAGAGAATGTATTATACACCGTGTTCCGGACGATATACATAAACTTCGACCAGATGTTCCACCACGGAAATAAGCATTTTTCATTATGAACACATTAATGAATTCCTATTTCTTCTTCTTTTTTTTCTCCGCTGCCTTTCGTACGTGCAAATGAAACGCAAATAGCATTTGATAATTTTAATTGCACTAAACGGCAACATAGGCCAAATTAAGACCCTTTCTTACTGCATAGCTCAATTAAATTTCATTAAATGAAATTACAAATATCTTTGTAACGAAGCCTTTATAAGTACTACTTCCTTTGTATGATTTGATTTGTAAAAGCTATAGAAGCGTTTGCCAAAGTTTATGGATATTATATTCTCAAAACGGTTACCTAATTGGTAAGGGCTTTATTTAATACAGAGACAGACTTGAACATGCTCAAGCAGGTACCTTTTACTTATTAATTTATTATTTCCTTGCCTGTTTTTCTTGAACGTAAAGTAAGCAAGCAAGATCAAGATGGTCATAAAGTAATGGCTTTAATTTTTAAGTCACTCATGAACACGATGATTACTTACAGGTAAGTGAACTTTGTAAGTTTTATGACACATAATGCATCTGCGGACATTATACATCATTACTTTTTACTTAGCCCATCTAGCTACTGCTCCGTTACTACCTGAGTATCAAAGTATACGTATAGTCATGTAAATGACTGCATTACATTATATCTACCTATACTGCACCTAGTTTAGATATCTAGTACGACCCCTATAGGCTACCTGCTTCCTTACATATTATGATAAAATGTCTGTCTGTGGCTTTGAGAAACCACATAACCAAAATTTCGTTTTATTAATTCATAGACATCTTCTCTGGCATGGATTAAGTATACTATGTAAATCGTCCACGTGCTAGACACATCTCTTTCAAGACACAAGTTCCGTTTACATAGCACACTCCATAAGTTCCAACTTTTATCTGAAGTATGTATTTTAATGAAAATGTAAGGAAGTTGAAAATTAGATTTGACCAAGAATTCCTTTGTCCAGTTAGGAACTTAAGTAATTCGAAAAATTTACTAGTTCGATAAAATATTAACATAAAACAAACTTCATGAGATTTTATCTCGTTAATATTTTGCTAAGGCGACAACACTCCTTCAATAATAGCTGGTTCATGTAGCGACGAGCAAGCACAGCTACCCACTTAATTTTAATAGGTAGGTATGTAGGCATCAAGAATTACCTACGTACACGTCTACAATGGACGTGACATAAAACTGCCTTCGAACCTGTCTCCGACACAGATTCCGTTAGGCTTTGGTGCCAGTGAAGCTGCATACAGATACCAACATAAACGCATGCATTATTTACTTGTACATCTGCCGGCTATTATATTACCAACTAGATACTAGTATTCATTGATTTCTTGAAATGAACATAAGCTACGTCAAAAAAGTAGAATAAATTGAAACTGGGAATGTGGAAATTTACACCAAGTATAAAATGCGAAAAGCTTCGTAAGATTTAGGTTAGGTAGGTCTATGTACATATTTTTATCGTCAATCTTTTAGATCACTCGGAATATAAATTCATATTCTTCGAACCTCATAGTCATAATTACTTTTCATAAATTAAATATGTAAATCAGTCGATTACGGCAAATCGAAAACGAAATCAATCTAAAAACTAGTGGACAGATTTTGACAAATGAGGTGTCTATTGATTTGACCCACAATTAATATAGGAACCGGACGACTTTATTATTATGTATTGCACATACCTACTTGACGTTTCTATTCAAGCGCTTCTCTGATTAAAAATACTCGCGGTGGGTCATTCGTTTTTTCCGTCCATCAAGAATTTTAAAATAGGTACTTTGAATACCGGGTTTGGGCATTTTGGGATGGAACCTGTGGAGCATGAATCGAGCCTAACCGTTGTACTTACTGCTAGATAACACAGTTATACAATTACTTTTAGAGAGGAGTGAGCAATTGATAGTAGTATACACACAGCGTAAGTATGCGCTAACCCCTCAAGTTTTAAAATGTTACTCTGCTACAACATTAAATTCGTTACGAATAATCTAAAGAATACTTCAAAAAGAGATCATTGTTTCGAATTGGATTCGAACCATCGCATCACCGAATGTCGTCATTCTCTTACCGGTAGCCCATTTGAATTACGGTGAAATTGTTATCTAATATCGTCAGAGTCACTTTATCTTTAGGTCTCTGTCTAATCGATAGATGTTTTAATCTGAGGATATCCATCACGGATTTGAACGCCCATGTCTTTTGGAAGGGTAACCATTTAATGGAGCTGTGTGTACCTCCAGGTTTTCCGTTTAAGGCAGGGCCCATTTGTACGACCGAGGATTGCGGTGCAATAACTCATGCTATTAAATGTTTGGATCGACCAATTAAACCGAAAACGACGTTTATGCATGTTATCAAATCGTAAAAAAACGTAACCTAGGCGCGTCCGTAAAATCAATTTTCTTCTAATTTCTGAGTAGACGTATCGATGAGTAGCGTGAAGAGAACTGCCGGATGAGGCAGCGTGGCCGGCGCGGACGCAGCCTGATGGGGATTCATCACGAAGTACCTACACTCGCCGTTGTAATCACTATTATTCGACTGTATTCAGTCATCGTTACTTACCTAATGTTACATTGTTTAACGCATCATACGTGCAAAATACTAAAGGAATATGGTTCCGATTGTTTGTTATCTTATCATACGCAGATTCTCAAACGGCTATACCTATATATTTTAAGCGGGCTTTTAGACATAAATCATTATTCATGTTCTTCCAAAAAGTCGTATATATTTGTTAGTGAAAGTTTTTGAAGCATTTATTTATAAAAGTCGACGTTGATTCACGAGAGGCGGAGGGGAGCCGGGTAGTGCGGGGGGTGGCGGGGCGAGGGCGTGGGAAAGACGCGCGCGCAGACTGAGTGGCGCCACGGGCGGTTTGACGCCAACGCAGCCGCCCGACCGCCCTCAGCCACGCTTATGATTCTTTTCGAGGATATTTGATTATTTTGTTACCTGGATTCCATCAGTATAGATCTTCGGTTTGCGTTGAAGCGCATGGAGAACTCAATGGCCAACGGCTTTGATGTTGATCGGATCTTAACTAATCACTTAACTCTGAACATGTGTTACTTATGTTGTCATGTCCGAAAGATCAACGTAACATCATCACTGAGAAAAGGTGATACAAATGTTCTCCTCTTTTTTGTGTTAAACTCTGAGTAGGTAGGTACCTCAGTAGGGTACGGAACACCCACAAAAGTTCTCTGTTGCAGTTGACCGCCTCAACATAATTATAAGGAGTCAAACTAACAACATATTTTTCCTACTTTTAGGAGTCGACAGTAGGCATCAATCAATTCATAAAATCCTATTGTTTTAGTCGATCGTGATAGTCCGGCACAGCGAGGCGACACCGACCTCTTGGCGTGTGGGTGCAGAAGGAAAGATATAACACTTTCACACGCTTTATGTGTCGATGACCTGTCGGCTCGACGGCTCGTCCGCTCGTCGGCTCTGGGAGGCAGAAGACTTGCCCACGTACCGCGCCCGCCCGCGCCCGAGGCGCCCGCCCGCCGCTGCCCGCGTCCCACACTAACACTTGATTTCCCTGGATTTTAATGGACAATGGACACTGATGGCAGCGAGGAAAGTAGTGGTTTATTTATAACGTTGGTACCTACGTGTGTAATACTAAAGGACCCTACGACACCTGGCGAACTAAAATTATTTTGCAACTTATTAGCAGTAGTGAGAGTGACACTTGTGCTGATTTGCATACAATAATTAGACACATGAAATCTTGAGCAAGTTGCTTTAGTTAAGGACCGAATTTTTTATTGGATAATGCCTATCTATGCCTATGGGCATATCGCTACGCATTTACGAAACTATAACATTGGCGTACGATACTTCTTTAAAATAGACAAAGAAAGGATTAAGGAGGCATATCATCAGAAAAGAACTCGACATTCACTCTGCATGGTAATTGGGCTCAATTACAATTTGCAACACAACAGCCATGACAATTTAGGTAAGTATATCACTCAAAAGTCGCAATTTAGGTTCTATATTTTGAGTTTTATACTTTTGAGTCTAGTCTTTTAAACAAGGTAAAAAAGGGTTTTGAAAACCTGAAAATGGGTCATTGTGCTCATCAATGTGAACAACTATTACTCTGGGACCATTGCAATCCTAAAATCAGCTGTTGCCAACATTTCATCGAGTAATGTGAACATACGACGTCTGGAGCAGCTGGTATCAATTTCGCCATTTTAGGGTTGTCATTCGGTAACTACTATGGTTGATGGTTTAATTCCAGAACAATATTTATAAATCACGCAAAAGTATGGAATTGCATGAAGGATACATTTCTTGGATATATTATCGATTCGAGTAAAAATAGAATCTGACTGAATTAACAAAGGCTTAAAGCCATCACGTCGTTGACCACCTACGCCACCGTTACATAACGCCAGTTAATGGGCACCAAAAAGTTTTTGATGGCAAGTTTTCCAAAGCTTGTTTAGAAGAAAACTAGTCGAGTAAGAACTTGGCACTAGAGTTCAGTAGACGAGTCAATTCACTTGTCTGCTACGAAACTTTATTGCACGCCTTTGACCCACACTTGACCGGTTTTAGTGTGGTCGTTTGGATACCGCGTAAATATGCTTCATGTGCTGACTAAGCATTTTATGACAATTCTCAATTTTTATGAACAATCTATTAATAATAAATAATATTTACGACCCTTTTCGAAACTTATAGTGAAGTATAAGTGGTTAATTACTACATTGTAGTATCGATTGGTAAAGGTTTCCGTTGTTCTCATTCACCAAATTATTACACAGGTGTAATTGAACTAGCATCTTGTAGATAAAGAGAAATAAGGAGTGTCCTATCTATCTACGTTTTATTTTAGTTCTCATGGTTTATAAACTGTACCTAACTACATTTGCTGCGAACAGTCATGCGAAGTCATTCAAAGGGTTGAAAAAGAAGCACCTAATTTTTAAAGTAGCACTATTTATTTTCACTAGTTATTTACCGAAATAGGTATTTTAATATATACATGCTGAACCAAATGTAAAATACTGATGCTGAAAAACATAATTTTGTGCATATATTTATACTTGAATAAATCGATATTTTATGACTAACTACCAGAAAATTGTAACACTCTGTTTAGTAATAAGTAATAACAAAGAAACGCTTCATGATTATTTCGAATATAGCACTGTCACTGGACATACTTACAAAGTTTACTTTACCATAAAACATTTACCTAAGTTCTACAATATAAGGCATTACGATGCATTGCTATGGAGTTCTGATTATTGTGTAGAAAAACACTTTTAATTAGGTAGGTTAATAAAGTATTAAGAAATATTATAGTAACAAGGCAATCTGAAGAACTTAAAAACTAGTTCATGAGTTGTTAAAATTAAGCCCCTAGCGCGTTGATGTCTTTTGTACGCAAACGAAATTATAGGTTCCGTAGCGCACCACAGGATAGTTGAAAGTTTAAAGTATTTCTATGTTATTAGTTTTAAAGTTATTGTTTTGTTATACACTAGGTATTATTTGCATGTAGTTGATAAATGATTTGTAGAAAAAAGATTTTTTAATGTTGTTTTTGGAATTTCAAAACAGAGACACCGTAATAAAATTACATGAAACCTAATAATATTACCTTAGGCTACATAAAAATAAGGTGAAGTACACTATGTGTTTGCACAAACACTTCGGTAACTATTTACTCAATAGCTCAAAAACAATCTTCACTTACCAGAAACATGATGTTCGTACGACCGTCTGTAAGGACACCACTATACACGAATGTCACAGTATGCGCGCGCGCCGTTCCAGCGCGTTTCCCGCACAACGTCTGCGCCGAGTCTGCGTGCGGCTGCGCGCGCGCCCATTCATAGCGCACGCGCTCTCCGCACGCGCTCACCCGACCCGACCCGCGACTTCTCCTGCCCATACACGTGATTTACTTACTGAAACAATTGTATCATGGTGAGAAGATTGTTAGAACTGCCCTTTCGAGATAGATAATGTTAATATTTATGTATTCGATCGAACTAGGTTATTAGTTTATCCAGTAGTCCAGTACTGACTACTCCATTGCTAGGTACTGCTGCTGAAGCTGAAAATTAGAAAGCTCTGGATTTTCGAGTTCTCGTTTGTTCCTGTCAAAAAGCGTAAAGGTCGCACTGTTTTTTCCCGTAGCTACGTGCTATACCTACTGTCCTATAATACCTACCTACATCAATTTAATTAACCATCATTAGCATTGTATGCACACAGAAAGTTCTTGATTGTACTACAAGAATAACAGGACAATAGGAGGAGTCGTTAATTTAATTTGCATCGACTGACCTCCTTGAGCAAAATTTTAAATTTTACGCTTAATCTGATGTTTTGGTTTTCTGTTTGTAATTTTTGGGACCGCTAGTTTAGCCGATTGTATGCAAATGTTGTTAAAGAATGGGGTGACATGGAGACTGTGCGTTAACCATTATACTATGACAATACAACGGAGCTGCCGGTGACCTGGCTGCCGGCCGCCGCCGCCCCGCCGCCGGCCAGTCGCCACCGTCCAACATACATTTTATACGTGTAGTGTACTGGCTGTATTTACATACTATACAAATAACTCGTTCTTAAAATATACTCGCTACACTAGTTGCTATGAGTAGTCTGTTTACAATTACAAATACCAAAGCTAAACGAGGAATTTCAAACTAAGCCACTTGATGACTATCAGCAGACAGACCTTCAAAACTGCAAGATTACGAAAAAGAAGATTGCATATCTTTCGAAAGATTGCTGGTATAAATTATATTCCTTTTCTAGACTCTACCTAGACCCCAAGTTGCTAGTCCTGGTAGTCGTTATTGCAACTGCTGGATTCTTCCATTGGGAATTTCTCCGTATCAACACGAAAGAAATGACGAAGAGCTTTGTAGCTAGTCGTCGCTGCCATCCTCCTAGTGAGAACCTTACCCAGCCCTGTCGGGGTAAAGATTCGTGGTGGCTCAGGGTCGATTGGCACACAGGTAAACCATGACCTGGCTTATGACATGGAATACTTGATATTTTCCCGGTAGTAGTAGTGGGTACCTAAGTACGTTCCTGTGAGCTAATTTCCGACATCGATGCGGGTGAAACCACGGACGGAAGCTAGTATAAAATAAATATGAATGATATTATGATAAGCACCATGAGTCTATGACATAATGCACTTATGGTCGGTATGACTTTTATTGCATTATGACATAGCCCGAGGCTATATAAATAGCCTTAGTCCCACTGTGGATTATTCAACTCTGCTGCGCGACCAAGTTGACAAAGTGGAATGTTCATGTTCACTTTGTATGACTGATCGATTTAATCTATGCAAATAAATAAATATGAGGTGTCTGTTTGTCATTTCAAAATAATAGCTTTTTACTGAATGCATATGGAAGTATATACTTATAATAAAAAATATTTATTTTTATTTTTGTCTGTTTGTTCCGGCTAATCTCCGAAACGACTGGACTTGACGCGACTTTTACTGGCTGATAGCTAATGTTATAAGGAGTATTTTAGGCTACTTTTATTTAAGAAAAATAATTAGGGTTCTGTGCTAAAACGTATCGGAGGTGAAATAGGCAGTTGCTACATTTAAAATACTAGCTTTTGCCCGCGTTTTGTTCAGAAATTATCCAATGGGAATATTTTAAATATAGCCTATGACACTCGGGGATAATGTAGCTTCCCGTTAGTGGAAGAATTTTGGGAATCGGATCAGTACATCCGAAGATTACCCCCTACATCCAAACTTTATCCTGTTAGACTGGACGGCGACCCCATCATAGCCTGATGATGACTAGAATTGACACGCGATCCTGTGATTACAGTTACCACTTTACTCAGGTCTGAGTTTCCCAAGAGTTACGAGTCTGGGTCTAAGTTTTTAAAATTCAGTTTTGTCCAAGTCATTGTTGACGTCGCGTCGTTCCACCGCGCAACGTAACATCACTCCTGTCCTACCCGAGGGTTTAGGCAGAGGTGTACCTATCTAATAGTACACCCACATTTCTACAGTTATGTTTAAGTCCCATGTGATACGGGGCAAGCTTATTTCCATCAACCGGCTGCTATTGAGAAATTTCTGATGGATAAAAATATTAACATTTTGCCCGACCTGGGAATTGTACCCAGGAACTCATACTCAGCACCGCGGAACCATTAGGTAAACTAAAATTGGTAACGTTGCAGTCACCCAGATAAGGCTTATTCCTACTAGTCAAACGACAGTCACACTAAGGCACTGACAGTGGCCGAAAACAGGAACAATAGCCGTTTTTCTATCTCGATCATTCGGGTGCTACATCAGCTACGTGGTAAAGATAACATTATCGCAAATTAACCCACGTTCTGCAAAAAAAAAGCCAACAGAAACAACTAAATTACCTAACTGTAGGAACTACATTATGAACTGAACTCCTACTCGTAGCTCGAATATTGTTGTGGGAACATTGTTCAGTGATGAGTTTCTCACTACACGATTGTCAACATGTGTTGGATTTAATTTAAGAGTTCTAGGAAGTCTTTCTATATTTTGATCCTGTGGAAAAAAAATAGCATCCATGGAACGAAAACATGTAGCCGTGTACAGGTATGTTATGTGAAATTTGCAGTTCACTTCTTAGTATGCATACCACGCGTCGGCTACCTTAGAAAGAGTCCACAACAACAAATGCGTTAGGCAGCCGCGCCAGTGAAACGCACACAGTATTCGAAACGATCAATTAACTACTACTATAGTTATAGAAAAGCTGTTGCGTGTGATGCTAACTTTAACTTAGTTGTGCAACATTTCCAATTAGATTTTAAATTATGTTTATTGGATTATTACATTATTAAGTTACATAAGGTTATGCAGGAACGCGACATCTGTTTTTAATAAGTCGTTGGCACGATGGCGTACGCGTATAAACGCCCAGCACAGCAATTTGGTTGAAATTTTAAAACTGTCATTATTTTTTTTATTACTGCGTTTTGAAAATCCACTTTAATACCAAAGAAATACCTAAGGTGCATGAGAATTTCTCAGTGGCAATCTGAGGTCTAGACTTATATCTGACTGCACAGGCACACTTGTGCATAACTTATTGTACAGGCGTGAAGTGTTTGATTTTTTTCAATGTAATTGGTGTGGTGGCCTTTTTGCAATAATGGCACGGGCACACCATCAATAATAATAGTGAATAACCCCAGTCTGTCCTTATTAACCGATTTAAAAAAACGGAGGTGGTTAAATTTTCAAAGTGCTAGCTTGCTTTACTCGCATCTTTTAGCAATTTTTATATCTGTAAAAACCATGAAATGAAATGAAAAAAAAAAACATCCGACAAATTGATAACCTCTTGGAAGTTGGTTAAAAATCTAAAGAGGAAAGTACCAAGTGCAGTGTACTTAGGTTCTTTTGATAATAAAGAAAACAAAAATGTAACTTTGGTCAAGTTTATTTGCGATGTGTTTCATAAATTCATCCAAAGGATCATCTTGAAGGTTACTTTCAGAGTTCTTTCTTCCATATTCTTGAACAAGTTTCATATGCTCTTCAAGATTCTCTATATCATTGGATTCTGTATCAAAATATCTGTCCTCTGCATCTTGTGAAAGTTGCTGAAGATCATCATATTCCTCATTATTATCAATAGTATTATAATCAACATCTGTATCTCTTCCCTCAATAAAACTGCAGAACATTTCTTGTAAAAATTCTTCTCGAAGAAGGTTCCTTTCTGGTGCACTAATCATACTTTGTTTTCTAGGCTCAGGCATGTAATTTGGTCTTGTATCAGGGGTATCAAAGGCACCCCATTGCTTTTTACTTTTAAAGATGGTCTCACTATCACTGCTTTTAGAATCATCTTCAGTGTTAGTTAACTTCATAGATTCTAGATCTTCTTCAAGCATCTGCTCATTCTTCATTTCTCTCATGTCATTTCGGTCTACTGTTTCTAAAATCATGCTCAGCAAGGTAAGGTTTTCATTATCAACACCATCACGTTCTTTGATTTCCTCATCAGATAGGTACTGGCCAACTAGCTGTTCATAAAGTAAGGGATTTCGATACATCATTTGTTTTTCACTGAAATAATCTGTTTCATTCTGAAGTCTCTGTAATGCATTATATCGCCTATTTCGGATTCTTTTACATTTGCTCTTATCAGAATGGTAAGTTTTTAATTGATTAATACACTCTCGAAAGCTGCCATCCTCACGAGACTGTAAGTTCTCAAAGTAACCAATGTGATGTGGAGCTAGATATTTTCCGAACTGCAATAAAAAATCCGTGGGCGATTGCTTATAAATTTCGCAAGCCATTTTAATTTTATCGCTTGTGTGAACTTCTAATTCATCCACATGTGCATTTTTGAACGATATTTTAGCACATCTAACTAAATAATCAACTATGTCATTGATGGGATCAACCTCAACTTCGGATTCTTCAAATTCATCAACATTGTCATCAGCTGTTGTTTTGTCTGGTTCATTTGTCTCCATTTTCCAAAAAAAAATTGACAATTTCAGCCAATTACCAATACTTGATTTCTATTAATTTAACTGCATATATACTGAAGACAAGGTCAATAAGAAAACAATAAAATCCTCTCGGTCACACTTCTATTCATTGAACATTAATTCGAATCAGTTTTGAGTTTACTTTCATTTAATTGTTTTTATCAACTTCAACCATAGAGTTCCTTTTTTTTAAATTTACCCCAAAGGGAAGGCTAGTCTTTCAACTCATAGAGTTTAAATCCAAGTTCAACAAGTCACAGCAAAGAGTAGTTTTCATCATCATCAGATTCCTGCCCTAGTCCCATTCTATTTGAAAGTTTTGAAACCTTAGCCAAAACCTTATGCTGTTCAACTCCATAAGGTTGCATAGCTGCTCAACCGGTCTATCCTGTACCACAGGATAGACCTTACAAGCTAAATTACAAGTTAAATGACCGACAGCAAAGAGTAGAACAAAGACTAAACTATTAATAACACAATGCAGATATAAGAGGTGTATAGAACCTCAAATCAAGTCGTTTTTTTATTTCAAACTTACTTCAATATTTTCGCTCAGACACATACACAAGAAAACTATATAACCAACAGACCATGCTAAAAATTAACTGATAACTGAACTGAAAAACATTTATTCTATCATTCATTCGTTTCCGTTGTCCTAGGCCTATGCAAAATCATCTACCCGTTGCCCCTGTGCGCACGACGAGCAATCAAGCTATACAAAGCCAGTATAAGCGGATCTCTCATTGTACGGGAAGTTTATACAAATTGTCATGTTATACTGGTAATTTGTAGCTTGATACGTGTGTACTATGTTTGAGCTATCAACAAACCACGAAATTTTCTATCGTAACGGCATAAAAAGAATTTTGACATTTTTGTGCATATTTAATACCTACCTTACTTGTGGTACGAAACACCATGGTTTTGCAGAATGGCAGATCGTTTTTTACACAAGTTATTGACCATTTTTAGAGAGCACTTGTTTGCGACAAATAACGATATACGATGGCGGCCATTGGCGGCTGTCGGCAAATGAACAAGTTTTAAATAACTTCTATGGTATTATGGCCAATGTACACACGTCATGAAGCTACTACAATCTGTCATAATAGATTTTGAACTTTATCTCTACAGCTGTAGGTTCAAGGTTAATCGGGAAAATTTGACAGTTTCGGGTAGCTTGATGTGCTGGCGCATCTGTACTTTGGCAGAGGGGTAAGTCTAGCTATACCAACTCTAGAGCTATTTCCTCTATGGGTTTTGCTGGTTACATTGGTTGAGTGTTGCGACTCGAGTTTGCAATAGTGATAGACAGACTACTACATTTGTGTCACCGTAAAATTGTAAAAACCGTTAGATTATTATTATATGTGCCCCGCGCCGCCATACTTGTTTCAAATACACATTGCGCGGGGCACGTGACGTTGAACCAATCAGCGCGCGAGGTGCGTTCCACAATTTGACGGTTTCACTTCGATAGATTATAATCTACCGAAAAGTAATGCATTAAATTTTAAACAGTATGTTACGTTTCACAATCTTTCGACAGATTACAATCTCGCGAGATAGATTATAATCTTACGGTTTTTACAATTTACGGTTACAATTATACCATAGACCTTTCCAATGTTTTTTTCTATTACAATGATAATATTAGGATAATATAAAATAGGTGATAGAGAAGAGAATTGACATTTGACTTGATTTGACACTCATTGACAGTTCAGTGTTTCAGTGACAGAAAAATTTTATCATCCCGATTTGTAAATATTAGGCATCGTTGGTTTGAAAAAGTCCCGACTCATAGTAAATTCTCGATTTATGACGCATATTCATTATTTAAGCTGTTTAAAGTTTAAGATATAACAACGAGTATGTTTTAAAAATAGTAAATAAGAAGAAGTGACAAAAAGTAGCGATGATAAAAATTATTTGATAGACAAAGATAATTCAAAATGCAGTGGCAGTGGGAATACATGTGCGGCCCTCAGGGCTTAAGACCATGGAACGACGTGACAAAAGACTTCGGACAATGCTTCCAAGAATTATTTTTACAAATACCTGTATTCTTTATTATTGCAATTATATCAGGCTACTATGTTGGATACAGAAAAGATTGGGTGGTACGCGAAAAGGCACAGGAGCGGGCATTAGTACTCCGAAGTTTTATCGCATTAGCCCTAGTGTTCATTCCC
This sequence comes from Noctua comes, assembly GCA_963082995.1. NCBI lineage: Eukaryota > Metazoa > Arthropoda > Insecta > Lepidoptera > Noctuidae > Noctua > Noctua comes. Next base: position 8,002,992 of record OY720277.1, read on the forward strand.
ATAATCGACTTATATGTTTTTATTACTACTCCTGACTTAGTTTTGTACCCTGTCAACTACTTCACGGCCGGTGCGTCATGCCTGGCGTGGCTGTTCCACTTCGGTTATGTTTTGGCGTTGAAACACAGACTGGGACAGAGTTCCCGCGGTCCTACTTCTCAGCTGTTGATGTGGAGTTTAGCGGTTGTTGTCAATGTGATAGCGTTGCGCAGCAACATTATCTCTGGGACCACTATAGGCTTCAATATTGCTACAATTTGCTGCCATGTTTTGTATTTTCTCACTCTACTACCAGCTAGTGATTCAAGGCCTACCTTCTATTCACCATGTCTGGTTGGATCACAACATTCACATGTAAGTTTAATTTAGTTCTTTGTATTTTGTCAATAAATAATAGTCTAGATAAAAAATATGATGTTATATGTTGTTTAACAGAATGAGTACACACCCTTGCTGCCACATATGGATGAAGGAATATTGGGAACTGCTATGCAAGGGGCTGGATTTTTATCAAGATTAACATTTTCGTGGGTTGATCCTCTTCTTCAAAAGGGTAAGTTTAATATTTACCCACATTTTTGTAACCAAAGTTTTAAACCCATGTTCCTATAATAAAACCACATTTATTGATATTGTTTTTTTTTTAATATTGAGTATGAGATGCCACCTCTAGCCTACATAATTATGTATCCATGTTTTTCATATCAATCAATCAATCATTTATTTTGTCAAACATAGGTATGGTTACAGATAGTATAATAGTTAAGTTAATTTTCATAGCCATTTAAAATCTTTGTTCAATTTATAGGTTTGGACAATAAATTAAATGACCCGGAGGAACTGTATGACATACCAGCAAAGTATTGTTGTTCTTATGTAGGAGCAAAGATGGACCGATCACTCATAGGCAATGTGGACAATTACCAGCAGTATGAAGAAGTGCCACATGAACCTTTTATAGGCTCAGGTAAGAATTGCCCATATGATACAAGTAGTGCTAGTTTGATCTCAGAAGTTAAGTAAGGATCTCTGACTTTAAAAGATAAAATAGAACTTGTATGAGATCATTTGTTGTCTGTCAGTTTTGACTGTTACAGTTCGAACTGGTTAAACCCTTAGCATGTTAATTACAGTTAATGTTTGTATTGGGCTTGTGGTTGGGGCCGCAGAGCATGCAGAAGCCTGAGCGACCACGGCTAGAAGCTGCATTCTCAACATTTTCCATAAATATTAACCAAGTGTCCTGTTTACTCGCACTGTAACTGAAATAATGTAAAGAAACTGATGGGCTTTGATCGAACGTATTAAGCTGAGGTTATTGTTGACACTTTCATTGTTGGTGAAGCAGACATAATACCTAAACAATCACCCTCAATAGACAGAGAACTGACAGAGTTATTGAACCAAGATCCCATGAACGCCAGACTTATATAATTTTATAAAACAAAATGCCAGACTTATATCATTTATATGTTTGGTGGTGGGTTTCCGCCACATAAAATTACTGGCAGTAGAGGAGGTGAATCATCATACTAACCCATATGTATTATCAAAAAATCATGCTTTATAGTTTGATGTAAGTTGGCACACATTTAGCACACCTTTGTTAATGCCACCACAACCGACTTTTCATAACATTCAATGTTCTTCCCTATAGTAAGGTGCTTTCACAGAAAAAGTTTCGGCTTTTATAAAATGACGTAGGTCTGGCGGTCACGAGATCTCCCTCTTGATTTAGTTACAGGAGAATTTTCTTCTTTAATTTGTAATATAAGGTATGTTCAGGATTAAAACTAAACCTGATATCCTTTTTTGGTTGTGATGTATTTGTCCTGTTTGTTTACAACCTATTTAGATTTAATTTAAATCAAAATAGACAGACCGGAGATACTATTTTAAGGACATACTCAAGGATTTGTTATAGTTTTAATTATTATGTAAACTTGTTGCTTATTGTAGCTTCTGTTTCTGTAATGTTGCAATGTTAGCTAAACAACAGAGACTAAAAATATAAACAAACAAAACTGTTTAGTTGGGTACCTATTTCAGTGTGATCTGTTTTGGCAGGAAATATTACTGTTTTGAATTTTTATCAGCCCAAGCACAATGATATTGATAAGATTACATGATACAGAATTGCAAATAAGGAATAAATCTTTGTTTATGTCATATTAGATAAACATACCCTAGACAAAGAGTGATAATGTTAATACAAGCTACAATCATGTGTATCCTTAGGAATGCATAAATAACTTAGACGACATTTTTTTTTTAAATGCATTTATGGCAAATTTTATTATAAGGGCCATGTTAATAGATACCTTGCTATTTATTTGTAGGATATGGAGCAACAGGAGAGTCAGCGCCACAAGCATCGACTCCCGTGACGCCGACGACACGTGTGCTCGTCCGCTCACCGCGCCGCCAGAACGTGACACTACTACGGGCGTTGCACACATGTTTCGGCCTGCAGTTTTATAGTATAGGAATACTCAAACTAGTTTCTGATATGGCCGGCTTCGCAGGGCCAATACTACTAAACTATCTTATTAGATTTGTGGAAGACGAAAGTATCGATCAACATTTAGGGTATGTATTTCTCTAAATGTAGAACTTTTAGGCATAAACATTATATTAGCTAATATTTATATTATTTTTCAGCTATGTGTATGCTGGATCTCTGCTAGGGGCTACTCTAACATCTGCTCTGTTTAATGTCCATTTCAATTGGTTGATGTCGATCGTTGGGCTGAAAATGCGCGGCGCTATCGTAGCCACCATACTAAGAAAGACTCTCAGTGTTACATCTACAGAATTAAATAATGTATTCTCAATTGGTGAGATTACGAATTTCATGTCGACTGATACTGACAGGATTGTGAATTCGTGTCCAAGTTTTCATGCATTGTGGAGTATACCGTTACAGGTAATAGAAATAGTGATTCATTAGTTTTCTATGATACCCATACATAGAATAAATGATATATGCATGCTTATTAAATTTCCAGTTGGTCATAACACTATTTCTTCTATATCAACAAGTGGGCATATCTTTTCTCGCTGGTGTGGCTTTCTCGGTGATTCTGATTCCGATAAACAAGGTGATAGCGAATAAAATTGGACAACTTAGCACTGAACTGATGAAACACAAGGACACTCGCGTCAGCCTGATCAGTGACTTGCTGAAAGGCATTAGAACAGTGAAAGTTCACGTTTGGGAGGATTACTTCATTAACAGAGTATCAGGTTAGTGAGGTTACTGAAGAGTTTAGTTTTATTGCATTGACGTAGGTTGACCTGCTTCCTGAGATAATTTTGAAAATGAACTTTTGTTCAGCAAAATTTGATTTAAGATCACTTAGATTTAAGACCTAGATTTAACCACTCTTATGTCTCCTTTCTTTAAAATTGTCTTACACGGAGCCCAGTTCAGTCAATACAAGTGTAGGTTATTTATTTATTCGTGGTTGTCAGAGGCGCGAGGTCAGGAGCTGCGCTACCTACGCGGGCGCAAGTACTTGGACGCGATCTGCGTGGTGCTGTGGGCCACCACGCCCGTGCTCGTGGCCGCCTTCACGCTCGGCACGCACTCGCTCAGGGGGAAACCACTCGATGCACCGACAGTATGTAACTCAAATTCAAAACATTTATTTAAATAAAGAAGTTACAGTCACTTTTGAATTGTCAGTTAAAAACAAAAAGATAAAGCTACAGTCCGTTCACGGCCACTCCACCCCGACAGTAGCAACCCAAAAATCACTGTGGTTTAGTCGGGGATGCGGAATCAGAGGCATAATAAGTATGAAAGGACTGTAGATGTATCTGTCCCTGTAGTGATAAAACTATTTATCGATATCAGTTCTGCTTTATCATCTCGGTCTTGAAATCACCTCAGTTATATGTGTAACAAGTTTTAATAATTGCAGGTTTTCACGACAGTTGCACTAATTAACATGTTAATAGGCCCGTTAAATGCCTTCCCTTGGGTACTAAACGGGCTGACAGAAGCTTGGGTGTCTATAAAACGTATCCAAAAGTTGTTGGATGTAAGTAATTTTAAACTCATTATTTCTATTGATTTATTACTCTATGTTAAATAATGTCAACAAATCACAAATTGATATTTTTAGCTTCCAGACATGGACGTGGAACTTTATTACGACCGCCTAAATAAAAATCACGATGAAGACAAAATTATCATATTCAAAAATGCGACATTTGCATGGGCTAAGCCTTCAAAGAGGAAAAAGCAACCAAAGATATCTAGGAAAAATAAAGGAAAGTCTAAGAAACGGTTATCGAGGGGTAGCATACAGAGGCGAGACTCAACTTCATCATCTGAACATTTGATACAAGATGAGCCGTTTATTTTAAAGGACATTAGTTTAGAAATTGGTAACGAGGAGTTGATTGGTGTTACTGGTAACGTTGGCAGCGGCAAAACTTCGCTTCTACATGCCATCATCGGAGACATGATTAAGAAAAATGGTTATCTACAGATACCGGAAAACCTTAGCAGTAAGTAGTATCAAGAAGCCAAATAATCCGAAAAGTTTATAGAAATAAAAAAATGATTTGTTTTTTATTTCTTTCAGGCTTTGGATATGTATCCCAGAAACCTTGGCTAGTGCGTGGTACAATCCGTGATAATATACTATTCGGAAAACCGTACGAAGAGGCAAAATTCAGAAATATAGTCGATGCTTGCGCACTTACTGGTAACTACGAATCTTCATTTTTACTTATCAAAAGAGTTTTAAAGTGGAATCTTACATCGACGACCTTACAGCAGCTATGTTATGTTATGAATATCCACAGAGGACTTGAATGTGCTTGGATGGAACGCGTACGTGGGTGAGGGCGGCTGTACGCTGAGCGGCGGGCAGAGGGCGCGCATCGCTCTGGCGCGTGCCGTGTACCAAGACAAACAAGGTACGACTGTATAGGGAGGGAAGTGGAAATTGTCTTTATATCTTACTACTCTTTTCTGATTAATTTCGATACGGGATCCAGCTTTTTTTTTCCGCGACTAGTCGAGGTTCATTGCCTCGGCGCTTTTCTGGTGGTTGCCACTGTTGATTCTGGGTTTCAGAAGTTGTTTCTCAACCAAGAATAGTGAGGCGGGCTTGTAGCTTATCGGCGTGAAGAAGCAATGCCATTTGACGCTATCAGGTGTATTTTTCTGCAGTGTATCTATTGGATGATGTGTTGGCGGGCGTGGACGCCACAGTGGCGCAGCACATAATGCAGCGCTGCATACTGGGCGTGCTGCGACACACCACGCGCGTGCTGGTCGCGCACTCGCCGCGCCTCCTCGCGCGCACCTCCTACACCGTGCTCATGCGCGACGGCCGCATCGTTACACAAGGTAGGTGCATACTGGGCGTGCTGGTTTATATTGGCAGTCATTTTCAACTCTTTTCAAAATCAAAATCAAAATCAAAGCATTTATTTCAAATAGGCCAGTTACAGGCACTTTTGAATTGTCGAAACAAAGTCAACAATAGCTACAGTCCCAGTCACAAGGCATAAAAACTGTGAAAGTACTGTAGTTGCCCATTCCCTAACGTAGATCTCTATGGAGAAGAACGGGCAAGAAACTCCATGGACACTCTTTTAAATCAGTATACTTTTACAAACTCTTGGTTACATCATTCATGTTGAGATGGTACATTATGTGAGAACGATGTAGCAAGATGTGTACGTTAAAAGTGTCCATAGTAAACAATTCAAAAAAAGAAAAAAAAACAATTCAAATAAGCCGTGGCAACCAAGAGATGACCAGTCACAACTGACAGCGCCCGTTCACGAACATGACGCATGTATCAGCACCATTCAACTCAACCATTTTGAAGGGAACTAAATGATCCGACACACGCGCCACCATCAGCGAGACATTTGAGTGAGCATGACACACTCCTAACCGCCAGGGCACATTTAAGTCAAGAAAAGACGTAGGTTTCCCGCGAATGACAGCTTTCTATTACATAGTACTCACACAATATGGGCTATGCGGCTATATAATACTAAAGAGATTGAAATTATACAAAGCAAAGATAGTTGTACAATCTTCAGCAGCTCCAACATACTATTTAATGCTTCTTCTTCTTAGCGTTTCGATGGAAAAAAGTTTAAATATGCTTAGCCCAAAACTCAGCCACGTGTACCCCGCTCACTGATGCAGTAAATAAATCATCAGGAGCGCAGGTGATTGGGATATGTAATGCTATTCATTTATGCGTCCCTGTCCTTGTGGAGCAGGACCGGCATTGAGCCAAGCATTTTTATCAACGATATAATCGTCCAACTTGTAATATGCTTGCCTACACAGTGTGCGTTTAATGCATGTTTTTCTTTTGTGCACTATTCATCAAGCATTAATTGGTCACCTTGGTACTGACTTCTAATTAAGAGTCTTAATATTGACAGGTCCTCCTGAAGCCGTCTTGAATGACATCGAAGAGTTCATGCCAAGCGAGTCAGAGTCTTTGGGCGAGGAGCCGCCGCGGCCCGCGGAGCCCGAACGGGATGACCAGGATGCTGTCAGCAGGAACAGTCTGGATGACGAGGTTTGTAATTAAATGTGCACAGTTTACTGATAAGGTATAGAAATACGTCGTATCACTCGTATCCGTATATAACAGCAACAAAAAACTTATTATTAAATTATACCTACAAAATACTAATAGTAGCAGTTAAACTATTTTTTTTTTGTGATTTATTTCTATTACATTGCGATAGGCGTAAGTTTATGTAGTTTCACCTATTAGGCTATTAATTAAATAAAAAGACCATGTTTAAACAGGAATTTATATTCAGTACTTTTTCTTAACAGGAGGCAATGTCTGAAGGAACTGTTGGCTGGTGGGTGGTCGGCTTGTACCTGCGGTCGGTCGGAGTATTCCTATCTATCTCCATCATTCTTTCGCTGATACTCATGCAGCTGTCACAAAACTTCACGTTCCTCTGGCTCACCTACTGGGTGAAAAACAAAACTAAAAATTCAACTTCATTGCATGATGTTGAGTTTACGACTCATCCCACGGAAAAGACTTCTATATTGGATCATGGAGTTCTAGCTATTGATAATGTGATACACACCATAATAAATGCAACAACGCAATGGTTCAGTAACAACACTGGAAACGAAAATGCTCCTGAAAACTCAGACAGCAAACCAATTACAGTATCTGACGTAACGGCAAATATAACTCCGACTTATACCGACAACTTCTACTTGGAGATCTATTTCGCGCTGGCGGGACTCAACTTGGTATTTACAATAATGCGAGCGTTCCTCTTTGCTTACGGCGGCGTCAAGGCGGCAACCAGGATCCACAAGGTTCTACTGAAAGTCATCGTCAAAGTATGTACTTTACGACTCACACGTATATATTATGTATCTATATATTAATAGCTTTATCGTCTTTTTAATATAACGTACATATTTCAGGCAAAAGTGAAGTTCTTCGACGTAACGCCGCTGGGCCGTATTGTTAACAGATTCTCGTCGGATACTTACACGGTGGATGATTCATTGCCTTTTATTTTAAACATTTTGTTGGCTCAATCGTTTTCTTTAGTTGGTAAGTCAAACATAATTATACCTACTTGTGTAATGTCTGGTGTATATATATATGTATATTATATTAGAAAATTTAAGAAATTAATTAAAATAAAGTAAATGAAAATAATCTGACGCTGCTGTAAAGCCATGAAAAAAATGACAGACAGAGTTACTTTGGAATTTATAATATTAGTATAAATCACGCCGCGTTAGTATTATACAAAAAACAAATGGCAGTTAGCGAACGGGTTCCATTACAGGCGCGGTAGTGGTGACTCTGTACGGTCTGCCGTGGCTGGTGGTGGGCGTGGTGCCGCTGTCGTTCGTGTACTACCGGCTGCAGCGGCGCTACCGCGTCACGTCGCGCCAGCTCAAGCGCTTGCAGAGCGTCACGCTGTCGCCCGTCTACACGCACTTCAACGACACGCTCGACGGTTAGTACAATCACCTTAGTAACCTAGAACACTTTGAACTTTGTCACGTCTTCTTTCTTCTTCTTCTTTCTTTGTCACGTTAAACTTGTAGGTAGTAATTTATAAAACAAAATTGATTCCCGATATAAATACACTCGCTCACCCACTCATCTAGTTTTGTGTATTTATTTATTAGTGTATTTTACGAATCGTGAAATGTAATGTGTAATGTAAATCGTGTATGAAGACTATGAAGCCATTAACCTAAATTGGTGTCTGTTTATTTATTTATTTTTCGGCTGCATTTGACAAAACTGACATAAAAGGTACCAAAACATTCATCAAATGAACATCATTCAAATTTCGAACATGTTGTGTGTGCACTTCAATTTTAGGGTACGCATTGCCTGGTTGCACCCCGAGCCGCATGTAATAACTCTGCACACACTTGGTAGGTCACGACACAGTACGCGCGCTGGGTGCGGGCGGCGCCTGGGTGTCACGCGGCTCCGAGCAGGTGGAGGCGTGGCAGCGCGCGGCCCTCAGCGCGGCCGGCGCGGCGCAGTGGCTGGCGCTGCGCCTGCAAGCCGCTGCCGCCGCCGTCGTGGCCGCCGCCGCGCTGCTCGCCGTACTGCAGCGCACGCTGCACGCCGCTGACCCCGGTGAGTACACGAGTGTGTCTCGACACGCTGAGCGCGGCCGGCGCAGTGGCTGGCGCTGCGCCTTTGTTGTTCCTCTCCATCTATTCATCACACGTGTGACACGTTTTATCCCCGTCTGGTAAGCCTAACGACTTTCTATGAAATTTTCTGCCACTTCCCGCTTCCGTCGGATTTTTTTAAGCCATAATTTGCTAAACCCACTCAGCAGTGTAATTTACATTAGATAAATGAGATATGTGTGCTAAATGCTTACCAAACGCAGGTCTCATCGGTCTCGCCATATCGTACGCGTTGTCCATGACGTCGATGTTGAGTAACCTGCTGAACTCCTTCACCGAGACCGAGCGGGAGATGATCGCCGTGGAGCGCGTCGGCGAGTATATCCAGAAGGTATGTCGTTAACAGAAAATAAACAACAATTAATTTTCCTCTGTCGTACAAAATGTAACGTATTTTGGCACTTACAGGTGGAGAGCGAAACTATTGACGGTGACCCACCACCATATGGGTGGCCCTCGCAGGGCGTCATAGAGTTTGATGACGTTTACCTAAAATATAGGTACTTATCTCTTTTACCCGTAAGTGTTCTGCATGTTGCCTAATGGATCCGTCACTTAATTTTTTTGTTTTATTTTGTAGCGGTCGTGAGAATGCTGCGATGGCGTTGAACGGCGTTACGTTCTCGACGCACCCGGGCGAGAAGCTGGGCGTAGTGGGACGCACGGGCGCCGGCAAGAGCTCGCTGCTCACTGCGCTGCTGCGCCTGGCGCCGCTCGCGCGCGGCCGCCTGCTGCTGGACGGCGTCGACATCTCCGCGCTGCACCTGCACGCGCTCAGGTAACAAGACCTCGCCGTGCGCTACCCACCCAAATATGTGTAGTCCTTAGTGAAAACGTTTTCCCGCTGCTCATCACTTCGCACGCACACTTTCAACACTGCAGCGAGAAAATGCGTTAAGTATAGATAAGTTCCTATCTATAATGTTGAACTGCGACAGGTCCCGGATCGGCGTGATCCCACAAGAGCCGTTCATATTCGAGGGCAGCATCCGAGAGAACGTGGACCCCCTGCGGCAGTACCTGGACGCGGAGGTATGGCGCGCGCTGGACGCGTGCGGCGCGCGCGAGCTGGTTACGGCGCGAGGCGGCCTGCACGCGCCCGCTCGCGCACAGCAGCTCGCGCGCGGCCACGCGCAACTGCTGTGCGTTGTGCGCGCTCTGCTGCACCGCCCTAAGGTACACCACACTCATCGATTATTATACGTGCACCTCCATGACTTCAGAACTCTTTGGTGTAATGTCGTCTTTACATTGTTCTCCAATGCTCTGGCAGTGTGACTTATTCTGAAGATTAAATTTCTTTTGGTTCCATGCTGTTAAAACTGCAGCGCAGTCAGGGGATTGCCAAAGACCCGCAGCATCGCAATTTTCCGGAAATTCCTCCAAAAACCACGGGAATCCCCTTAATTCACGAAGTACAAAACCCGTCGTCGTTCCTCCTGATATTGCTTCATTCAAGACGCAACTTTTCGACGACGCATAGGAGCTATGGTTCGATCATGAGCTACATATCGAATTTCCATCAGATCCTGCTCGTGGACGAGGCGACGGCAAATCTGGACCCGGAGGCTGAGCGGCTGATCCTGGACGCCATCCGCTGCTCGTTCGGAGGCAGCACCGTGCTGTTCGTGGCACACCGGCTGGGCGGCGTGCTGGAGTGCGCGCGCGTGCTGCTGATGGGCGCGGGGCAGGTGCTGGAGCTGCGCGCGCCCGACGACGCGCTCGCAGACACCTCCTCGCATCTCTATGCTCTGGTTTATGGCTCCTAGGCACACCTATTTCGATCTATCGTGTCCAACCTCTTGTGCCCCGATTCAAGTAATTCTCGCCGACTATCGCGACATGCGCGAAGTTTCGATCAGGTTCCAACCTATGGAAATTCCATGCAAATATGACAAACTTCTTCGACGGCCGGTATAAATCTTACTTACACGAGTGTCTGGTGTTCGTGGCTCTCTTATGAGTCGACGAGGCTCCAAAAGCGGGCTCGGCTTCTATTATAATCGGATTAATTTAATTTATGACATGTAGCGACGGCCATCGATTATATTCAAAAATTGGCTGGTCGCGTTGGTAAGACTGAAAGCCGACCATAAAATTTCCTGGAGATTACTTATCGTAGAGCTTATGAATCCAATGTTATACTTACGTCATGCACTTGCCCAAATTCTAGTTTAATAGATATAATTTGATCTTCTTTAATTTTTGAAATAATTTAAATTCTAAGTCAAAAATTGTTTTGTGATTGCTCGTTTTAAAACTAAATTACAGATTCAAGATTATTTTTATGAATGCTGGCAAACTTGAACCATGAACGCATTTACATGGCGTTGCGACTTTACGTTGGTGGACTCGTGAAGCTAGTTCTTCAGAGTGTACTTTTATGATGTCCCTTTTTTGTTCGCCTCTAACAAAAACAATGTGTCATTTGATGTTTTTTTTTTACCAGTGATAGCACCGATCTTTTCGAGATAACGATAACGTTGAGTGGAGTAGAATGAGCAACAACTTAAAAACTAGTGTTAAATCTATTGAGGAGTTGCACATTCAGATATTTTTTGAATCCACTCCGCTAATCCCCATTATCAAACAAAGAAAATCGTCTACTTGACACAAAATCAGGTTTAAGTTTGCTTGAATTTATTATAATATTGTAATAATAGATCAATAAGTATTGTTTCATTTGGTATTTAAGTGGCATCACAATGAATGCCAATGTGTTACTATTTCTTATGAACTGAAATTTATGTTAATATTGTTGAGTAGTTCTAGCTAGACTGAAAGATTAGTCAAGTGGTAATGACGTTGAAAAGCCTTGCTGATTAATGATTTTAATTTCAAAAGTATTAGTGTTGTTCTAGGTGTACAATAAAATAGTGTTTTCAACTAATATAGCCCTAAGTAACGTCCTTCCAATAAATGCGTCACTGAGGGCTATGATATGAGATTTTATTCTGTTAGTAAAACTATTAGAACGAATATATTTCTTATTTGTACTGCCGTAGGCCGCTAGGCGACTAGTGACTACAACGAGTCAACGTCGTCTGGTGGCCTGAAGCAGTAGTCGATAAATTCCATATAGTCGCTATGATTGCAATGAACTCGTCACACACTAGTTGCTCGATCAAAACTTACTGGCTTGTGCTTATCCGGACAAGGCATTTTACCCGCGTATACTGTATGCAACAAAGTGCCCAGACTGCGAGTGTGAACCTCACGAGTAAGACGCGTAAAGCGGCTACGAATTCAGTTACGCGCGAGTCTGTAAGCGCGCAAAACGCTTTAAACTGGACAGCTGGTTGAAGGTGGTGCCTGGGCCACACTCTGCGACGTGTCGTTAGGTGCCAGTTAGTTGTTTGTTATGATGGAAAATGTGAAGGAGCGAGTGACCTAGTTTTATGACGACTATTTTAAGATATGAAAAATGTATTTTCGTTGTATGTAAATTTAACCCATATCAATAAAATAAAGTCGATTCTTGTGATATTGTAATTTATATTGAAAGGTGTGCGTAGTTTTCGCATTTATAAAAATTATGAAATATTTAACGGATTTTTATTGTATGGTTTTGTTTGGTCAGCAGAAGAGTGTTTCTTAAATTTGTTTATCTTAAGAAATACATTACATGCGTTTTTTATAAATTCATGGTAAATACTAAAATTACGTATGTCCTAAAATAGGTATTATTGTAAGCAAATATTTTTATAACATTAAAATATTCTGTTCATTCTTACAAGATGTTTATATTTTACTTTTTCCTGTTACATAAAAACTTAAACCCGTAATGGTAAAAATAATACGTATTTTTACTAATTTATAATTCTTCAATCACACATAATTATCAAATGATTTCATACATATAACTTATCATCACTCCTGTTTCCCCCCAAGGGGTGAGTAGAAGTCTACCTTTAGTACACCTACATAATTATGTTTCAGTTCCATGTGGTAGGGGACGAGCTTTTTGACTCAAATCCAGACTGGGCTGCTAGTGGTGCTACTGAGAAATTCCTAATGGAAAAACACTGCCCAACTTGGGAATCGAACTCAAGGCATCATGTTCAGGCTTCGGACCACCGGATCAGCGAGCCAGAAATAGTACATTTTGATATAACTGGGGAAACTTGGATATTGCATTCGAGACTCAATTAATACCCGAGATGCAGGCGAGAGTGTTAGGGGCCGAGAACTGCAGTAATAAATCCCCACGCGTGTCAAATGACGTTTTACAATACACTTTCGCAGAAATAAAATATTAGAACGGAAAGTATTTTTGTCAGGAATTATTAAGAAACTACGATTAAATTTGCTTTTTTTTTCCGAGCTTTGCTTTCGCCAGGTTGAAGAAGAAGCAAAGGTACGTGTTGATGCTCCGTGGCTATGATGCCGCTAAACAGACTAATATGAAAAATAGAAAATTCAAATATTCTTTAATTTAGAACACGATTAATTGTTACTTTGTCCATAAAAGTAAAACTTTGTTTTAAATAATAATTTTTATTTATGATATTCTATTTATAAACACAATTTAAATCGTCATCATCATCCACTGCCTGAATTCACCCACTGCTGAGTATAGGCCTCCCCTTTTTCTGCTAATCTCCACGTTCCTGTGCCAGTCTCATCCAGGTTTTTCTCCCGATGGCAACTATAATTTAAATACTCAAAAAATATTTACGCCATAAAGACGCATATTATATTTCTTGCCGAGATTTAAAAAAAAATGGTGATTGTTTTTCTCGATTATTCTTCTTCACTACGATGCATCGTAGTGCGACAAGAATAATCGAGACAGTGTATTGAAAAAACTTTTTATTTTAATATGGATGGAAGATGTAACATTAACCGTTTGCTGCTTGGACAAGGCTATTAAAAACTGTTTTTTTTAAAATAATTTCACGCGAACGAAGGTCAATGTTTTGGAAACTCGACTAATTTCTGACAACTACTCCCTACTAGTTAACCGACATTCTGTATTTCTGTTGTCATGTCAAAATTGTCAATGTCACCGTGTTGTCAATTTGTGAATTTTGTGATGTCGTATTTAGATACGAAATAATTTGAGGTTGTTTTTATTCTTTATTTATTTAGTAAAATTTTCCTTTACTTTTATACAAATATGCCGCCAGACTTGTCATGGTTAAAAGTTTTCACAATTTACGTGCCGTAACTTCGCTGGTGTAGAGAGAGCAAAAACAGCTTTCACGATGGACAACGTAACAGAAAAATTATTTCAATGTTTTGGACATCGCAAGTTCAAAAGTGAACTTCAAGAGCGTGCGATTAGGGCAATTGCAAGAGGTAAGGAACACAAATTAGCCAAATTCAATCAAAGTCGTTAGCGTGCATTGAGTGTTTAACAATCTTAGTACCTTCTAAATTTTGAGTGAAAACAAGTAAACACAATAATATGCGACATCCTAAAGTGATTGTATAATGTTACATCAACAATTTACCAAAATACGCACCGAAGTTCTAGCTAGAATATACTGATGATGACTAAAATAGACATCTACAGTCCATATATTATTATTAGGACTAAAGTAACCCATCCATGACACAAGAGCCGCCAAAAATGGAGAGATTTGGAAGACCCCTACACTCGGCATTGGGTGGCCAAAGGTTAAAGAGGAGAGACAGAGAATCAACCCATACACTATCATAATTATGCATACTATCATTGAACCATTTAAAATTAATTATATTTCAGCTTAACTTGATTGACTGTTATGGTTCATAAAGGCATTCTTGCTAGGAGGGCATCATGTGTCAATAAATAAAACAATTATTTAGGTCTCTTATAATGAATATTTTTATATTATCGAAGGTCCTTTTTATTTATATTCAACTTATATTATTTCAGGTGTGCATGATGTATATGTATCAATGCCAACAGGCTCTGGTAAGTCTTTATGCTTCCAGCTGCCAGCAATGTTGCAAGACAACAAAGTTGCAATTGTATTCTCCCCACTGTTGGCTCTTATCAAAGACCAAATTGATCACCTCTCTAAAATTAAAATTATTGCTGAGTCTATTAACTCTAAAATGACATCAAAAGACAGAGAGAGAGTTCTCAATGATTTAAGAAGCATGAAACCTAGCACTCGATTTTTATATGTCACACCTGAACAGGCTGCTACTGGCACATTTAAATCTCTCATGGAGCATCTAATCAAATATAAGAAAGTTTCTTATGTAGTTGTGGATGAAGCTCATTGTGTAAGTGAGTGGGGCCATGACTTTCGGCCAGATTATTTGAAGTTAGGTAATCTCAGAGAACAGTATAAAAGTGTACCATGGGTTGCCCTTACGGCTACCGCAAGTTCAGAAGTGGCAAAAGATATTCTGTCCAATCTCAAGCTGTTGCTACCTGTGGCGCAATACAAAACACCAAGTTTCAGAAGAAATTTATTTTATGACGTAATGTATCAAAACTGTATAGAGGATGAGGTGGGCCATTTACTGGAGTTTTTAAAAAAAAGCCTAAAAGAGGATGAAAATGTGAAACCAGTTAGTATAATTTTTGGTTAATTGTTATATTTTATCTAATTTGCCACTTTTTTCAAATTGTTTGTTTGTTTATATTTCAGAAAGATAAAAATGCTGTTATTGTTTATTGTCGAACCCGAGAACAAACTGAAGATTTAGCTAACATGTTATCTAAAAGGGGTCTAATGTCTTTAGCTTATCATGGAGGTATGCTTTGCTAATGTTTATAAATATTATATTATGTAGGTGGTATTTTTATTTACAAAACTGTTGTATTTGTAATTAAGTTACATTATTTTGTGTTAAATTAATTCAATCTCCTGTTTTTATATTTCACTGAAATTTCAGGTATGAAGTCTGGTGAGCGCATATCAGTTCAAGAAAAATGGTCGCGCGGCGAGGTCCCGTGTGTATGTGCTACGGTGTCGTTCGGCATGGGCGTCGACAAAGCGAGCGTGCGCGCTGTCGCGCACTGGGGTATCGCGCAAAATGTCGCCGCCTATTATCAAGTTAGAAAACCATTATATATTTTTACTCAGTATAGTAAACTAAAAGAATATTGGTTTGTGCACATGGAGACCACCAAAGGTTGAGGTGAGAAAGGATTGTATGGATGAAGTCAGAATAGCAGTGAATGGTATGAACAATGGTAAAGCAACAGGACCAGATGGAATACTAGTTGAAGTGTGGAAGTTATTACGGGTGGATGGATGGACGTGGTAAGCTTTATTCATCAATAAGTTGTTGCTGGAAGAGGCTATACCTGACGAATGGTGTAACAGTTCGCTGGTACACCATGTCCAAAAACAAAGGTAATGGGCTGCAGTGCAATAACTATAGAGGAATAAAGCCAAGTTCACACACTATGAAAGCATGGGAGAAACTTATTGAAAGGCAACAGAGAGAGACAGAACGACATTTCACGGGACCAATTTGGTTTATGCCCGGTCGGGAAGCGACGGTTGCCATTTTTGCGATCCACCAGCTATGCGAGAAATGCTTCTCGAGAAAGAAGAACAGGTGCGCATAAAACTTGCACATGGTTTTCATAGACCTCGAAAAGGCATACCCCGTGAGGTTTTATGGTGGGCTCTTAAGGAGAAAGGTGTTTCTGGGTATGTGTGTAAGTATGTGCAGTTGATTCGAGCGATGCAGTACAGTACGGCAGCTTCAAAGTGGCAGTAGGCTTGCACCAAGGGTCGGCTCTGAGCCCTTACCTCTTCCTGGTGATAATTAATGCTCTTACGTTGGACATACACATAAACATGGTGTATGCTGTTTGCCGACGACATTGTGCTAATTGCTGACAGTGGCCTAGAGGTCCAGAGCAGATTGGCGGTGTGGTGGCAAAGACTGGAGAATGTTGGCCTGAAATTAAGTAGAACCAAAACGGAATACATACTTGTTTTGTGATTTCTACGATCTCTCCAGTCTTGTGTCTATAACCCTTGCCGGAACGCCCATACCGATCTGCTCCGATTTTCGGTACCTCGGGTCGTTAGTGTAAAGGGATGGCGAAGTAGACCGCGACGTAAAGCGCCAGATCAACTCAGGCGTAAGTAGGCAGTATGTATACTGTAGTGTACTGTATGGATCGGAATGCTGGGGTGTGCCGAAGATGGATGAAAAAAGATTGCATGTAGCAGAGATGAGAATGTTGAGGTGGATGTGTGGTGTGACCAAAATGGATAAAGTAAGGTATGATTATACTAGAGGATAGAGGAAGTTCAAAAGTTGCGCCAGTTACAGAAAATGTATGGCATGTGATGAATCGCAGGTGACTGAATGAGTGAAGAATATAAATGTTGATGGATGAAGAGGGAGAGGAAAACCAAAGTAAAGATGGATGAATTGTGTGAGGAATGATATGAAGGAAAAAGAAGATAGCGTGACGATTGTCAGAGGAGATTGAAAAATAAAGTGTTGCTCCGATCCCAAATAACATGGGACACGGGCAGGAAGATGACGAAGCATATGGACAACATCAAATAAAGTGAGAAAATTCTTGCTACCTTAACTAAATATTGATTTTATCATACAGGAATCTGGTAGAGCTGGTCGTGACGGCAAGCTAGCTTTTTGTCGTATTTATTATTGCCGCTCGGAACGCAATGCAGTTGACTTTCTGTTGAAAACTGAAGTAGGAAGAGCAAAAACACCAGAACAAAAGAATCGTTGTAAAACTGCCTACAAGAG
The DNA here is from genome assembly GCA_963082995.1 of Noctua comes. NCBI lineage: Eukaryota > Metazoa > Arthropoda > Insecta > Lepidoptera > Noctuidae > Noctua > Noctua comes. The sequence continues at coordinate 8,020,378 of OY720277.1, forward strand.
CTTTGAAGTTATGGTGAAATACTGTGAAGATATCAAGTAAGTATTATGAAAATTAACAATCAATCGCTCATTATTAAATTAACTTTCTCCCCTTCTCAAATTATGAACTAAATAAAATAATTTAAAAAAACATTTTCTAGTAACCGGCTAGCATTCCCCAAGTCAAAGCTTGACAAGCGTAATATAAGTTACAATTTGTCCTAAAAAAAACTAATCAATAAGCTTGTACTCAGGTGCCGGCACAAAGTATTCGCGGAGTACTTCGGCGAGGAAGTCCCTATGTGCGGCGCGCGCTGCGACGTGTGCGCGGACGAGCGCAGCGTGCGGCGCGCGCTGGAGCAGCACCAGCGCCGCGCCTCGTCCGCGCAGCTGCGCTCCGGCGGGCTCGTCGTGCACCAGAACGTGGCCGACCTCTACGGGGAGGGGCGGCAGGGACAGAAAAAGTTATTGCCTTTTATATGATTATCTTCGTGTAACTATCAGCCGCTACTATAATGAATCTTTGGCGTATATGCATATTGATACAGGCGCGGTCATCGGGGAAAACGGCATGGGGTCATGACTCATGAGCCTATAACTTTGACATCTTGGCTTGACTCGTTCAAAATCTTAGGCTGCTACCGCACCAGTGCTGACAACTTCTGAATAATATGCTATAAAAAAGCCGTGTGTCAATTTTGGCGTACAATAAAGTATTTTCTATCAATCCTAATTAAATATGTTCTGTTTTATTATCACTGCAGAGAGTCCGAGTCATATTACGGCGGTGGAGATGACAGCGACTCAGATGGTGAAACTAACAGGCGTCGTATTGCACAAGAAACGAAATCTCTCATTATGCAAGAGTTCGCCAATAGAAAAAAACGTAAAGAAGACAAGAAAGCAAGTAATGAGGCTGAATCTGCTAAACACTCAAAATGCAAAGCAGCTGAAAGTACAGGCAATAAAGTAAGTAGGTCTTTGTGCACCAAAAACATAATATATAATATTGTAACTGGCGAAACGTGTGTGTACTATGGTATACCTCTGCCCAACCTTCAAGGATTACAGGCGCGAGGTTACAAATAAATTGCTCGTTTATGAGCACCTAAAATATTACCGGAAATGTGTTGCAGCGGTCACACATCACCTGGAAAGTATAACCCATTTTGAGAGCGCCATTGTGTTTTTAAAGAAAATATTGACGGTTGACATTGAAACTAAAAAAAAAAAAAAAAATATGATCTTAACCACAAAATGTACAATCATACATTTTATTTTAAGGTAAACGGATTAACCGTCGCAAGCCGCGATGGCTATCTAACATTACTTACCGATGCCCTAAATAACAACTTTCAAAGCGCGAAGGACGTTGACCATTTTGAGAAGCCGCTGTCGAAACACAACATAGTACAGTGTGCTATAGAATTGGAATACGAGGCATTTTCTAGTAGCACAGTTATCAGTTTGTACAGGAGAGCGATGTCCAAGTTGGTAAGGCATAATTTTTATTTTCCGTAACATTAATTTAGTGTAAAGAAGAACATGCAATGCTAATACATAATCTATATATTTTAACAGATTTCAGCCGTTAAAGCGTGTAAAGATCAAGTATATCCACAGTTAAAAAATTTCGAACCCAAGAAAGGCAACACACTCAATGAATTCGTTAAAGAATTTGAGCAACAAAGAGGCAAAAACTGCAATGGCTTTATTACAGCATCACAATTAGGTAAGCTTAATTGGTAAGGTGCATTTAGTTAAACTTCAATCAAGTCAGCCTATCGCCGTCCACTGCTGACTCATAAGTAATAGACAATTATACTCTCTTTGCGCCTGTAACATGAGACTTTACGAGAGCCACCACGAGTGGTGACTCTATGGTGGCTCTCGTAAAGCCTCATGTTAGCACGCCTGTCAAAATGTATACAGTCCTTTACAGTCAATTTGCCTCCGATTTTGTATCGCAGTGATCTTTACTCTGTTTGCTACAAAGTAGGGGTCAGAGGTAAATTACTGTGAAAAGACTGTAAAATTGTACATATATAGTTCAGCTTGCTAGACTTGCAAATGTAGTAAAATTTATTATAATTATCCCCGTGTAAAAGGTAAGCGTCTTTCTATTGCACCTGACCCACCCCGGCTTCGCTGTTCTAGGAAGCTAAGCTATCTTGACTACAATATAATTAACTAAATTATTCTCGAGGTGACATTATTATTTTTATTTTTCTAAAAGATATGGACTTAAAAAAGGAAGCACCACAGTTATCCAAAGCTGACAAAGAATCAAAAAGAAAAGCAAATTCATTCAGAAGAGACCCATTAACACAAACGAAACTAAAAACCTTTTTTAAAAAATCATCAGAGGCATCTCCTGACAAAACTCCACATGATAGTGACGATGATGGTAGTGGCCTTGTTATTGATGAAAATAATGAAGACACCAAAAATAGCGACGACAACGAATTTCACGAAAGTAGTAATGATACTACGCTCAAACTCAAACAAATAACTGACGAAGTTATAAGTACCGATGATGATACTAAAACTGTTAATAACCATGCAAAGTCTGTAAATACCATTAGCGAATACAAATCTGGTAAAGAGTCGAAAACATTTGTGATAAACATAACGTTACAAGGTATACCGAATAAACATAAAGAAACGTGTAATGTTGATAACGACCAAGAAATTGTAAATAATGAGAAGCAAAATGATGATCCTAAAATGAAACATAAGGTGGATCATAATTTACACAAAGACAAACCCCCTTCAAAACGAAAAATTAAAGCTCTCTTTGGAGAATCTTCCGATAGCGATGGCGAAACTAGATCATCTAAGAAAATAAAAACTACGCATCGTGATAAAAGTGATCGCAAACATAAACAATCCAAGAAAAAAAGCGCCAAGGAATCTAACAAACAAAACCATAAGAAACACGACACTTTAACGGAATCAACATCTTTATTTGGTCAGTCAGATGAAGAATCTGAAAAGGATTTAGTGATCGATGATGGCACTGATTTAACGATAAGCAAAAGTGCAGATGAAACATTAATACTCAGTGACATTAAAGATAATCAAGATCATACAAACACAGTAGATTCAGATGATATGAAAAATGACAATGACACGTCTCTCGAAGCAAATAAATCCAGCAGTTCCTTAGACCACATGGGAAGTAATGATGTAAATTTCAACAAAGCTCGTAAATTAAGTCTAGAAGCTGACGCTGTTTTGCAAAAACTGCAAATGTTCAAAGATCTGCCACCCGATACTGCACCTCCAGAACACCTACCTGATGTTGAGCAAATCGAGGCACTAGTTACCATAAAGTCTTCTTCAACACCATCTAAACATAAAGACAAAAATAAAAATGTAACAAAACACAAACTTTCCTTAAGTAAAAAAATTAAGGATGAACGAAAAACGAGGGAAGGTAAAAGTGAAAAACATAAAACAGATAAACCACGTCGTAAAGAAAGCAAACATAAGACCAAAAAAGATGCAAATAATGAAAATACAACAAATAAAACAGAAAAAGTTGATCTTGCTGGTCTTGTAGTGAAACTGCTGATGCCGTACTATAAGAAGAAAAAAATAAGCAGCCGTGACCTGTTTAAAACTACTGCACGTCATATTGTTCATCAATTACTGGCTATACAAGTTACGGGTAAGTAAATCAGAAATTTTGGACCCATGAGCCTGAGAGTATGGCGCTCAAGGATTAATCTCGACTTAAATATAGCAGAATAGTGAAATTACATTACAAACCTGTTCTCAAACATTCAAATCCTTGTTTCCTTTTCATGTTATTACAACCACCTAAACAAATATCAACTTTACAAGAGTGTAAATTAAGTTAATTTCAGAACGACCACTAGTAATATTGAATTTTCAATGTTTAATAAAGTTTTACTTGAAAGTAAACTATATGGCATTACAGTTGTTTTCCCGAAAATACATAACTTAATTTAGTTAAATTGGGAACGCAGTTTACATACTTAAATCGAAATTAATGCCTTGAGCACCGGTGTATGTAGGTATAATGCCCGTTATTACTAACATGAGGGGAGATGGGTTGCGATTTCTCCATACAATTTTTTTTTATCGAGTTCGACCTTTCGTAAACCCCATTTTTGTTCCTGAATAATGCCTCTAGAGGTATCATTTTCAAAGTACTGTAGACACGCTCCTGTCATTTCCTTTTTTCAGCAACTAATAAGTAAAGAAAATATGACACTCCAAAATTGACAAAAAATGCCCCATTTTTACGGCCGTGACTATCAGACAAATTCTAATAGTTTTTAATATAAAAGAAATAGTTGGGAACCTAGACATACTCTTTCTTAAAATTTGAATGTCAAAAATAATTGAATCGGATCAGTTTTCGAGGAGAAAAAGGGGAATACGAAACATCGATTTCGTTAATTTTTTTGTGATATAATCGGTCTGAGCTGCAGCTGTTCCTGTCGCACTCTACGGGGGCATGCTAGACGCAGCGCGACGGCAATCATATCTCCTAATACTCATAATCTTTCTCATACTCCTATGCTTACAGTCTTTCGTAGCTTCTAATAATCCGGTCCTCCGGCTCAATATAAATATCTTTATAATATACAAAACAAAAAAAAATCTTTGTACTGGATCCTCCTCAATTTATAACTAATTATATCAATATGAAATGGTATTCTTTTATTTTTGTTTCAGAAGAAGCAGCTATTGACTTATTGTTAAAGAAAACATTTGGTAAAGAGTTTAAAATAGAAAGTGAGAGTGATTTAGTAGTTAAGTTAAATTTGAGCAATGTTGTATAATTTATTAAGTTTTAAAGCCTTATTAATAATATTGTTATTCTTGTACCCATTAATAGTTAATTAAATAAAACGGAAAGTTTTAAATTTACTTTGGTTCCTAGTAAGACTACTAGCTACTACCTTTGATTATATACCTGTGTAGATTGAGCAATGCAAACAAACGACGCGCAAAAAACGTCTCCAATTTAGCGATTAGTGCGAGTACCGCTCGCGTACTTATTGTATTCAAACTGTCAAGGTGTGCGTGTGTAGGCATGCCTACTCTAAACTATTAAATTACCTTCCCTCCATTGTTTAAAAGATAAAGGTTAAACAAAATAGGTTAAATAAAGTAATTGTTTTGTAGATTAATGTTTTATTAGGGTTCCGTAGCCGAATGGCAAAAAACAGAACCCTTATAGATTCGTCATGTCTGACTGTCTGTCCGTCCGTATGTCACAGCCACTTTATTCCGAAACTATTAGGACAGTTGAAACTTTGTAGGTAGATGTATTCTGTGAACCGCTTGACGATTTTTTTAAAAAATTGAAAGATCATGGGCTCCCCATACATGGAACTGAAATTAAAAAAAACCTTAAATCTACACGTGTGGGATGTCTATAGATAGTCTTTAAAATGACATTGACGTTCCTAAAACCATTTTTTCTCAAAGTCTATCGTTTGAAAGATAGACACTTCCAGAGTAGTAAAATGTGTGTCCCCCATCAAATTTCTAAAGTATGAGTAGGAAAATTCTGAAAAATTTAAGATTGTAGAACGTAAAAAAAACTTTCAACGAAAATAATATTGGTTTGAATAAGATTTGATGTTTAGTTTTTGAGATATGGGACGACTTTTTCATCAAACTGCAACAGTAACTTGTTTTTTATTAACATACTATGAAAAACAAATTTAGTTTTGTTGGTGAATGTAATACAATACAACATATGAATGAGCCTTCGAAATATTTTTGTTATGTTGTTTGGTCCTACAGAACTGTAGGACCCTATACATGCCAAGTTTGACATATTTTATGGCTGCAAATTTTCTTGACAAGCAGCATCACCTTGAACTGCACACTCATACAATTTTATAGTTATCTCTGGACAGTTGCTCAGTTGGCTTGAAGCCCAGCTGCTTATCCTGGTTATATGTATAATTTATGAATCATGTAGCGGCCAACGGTTCTTAAGTTTGTACGTACTGCGTCTTAGTCTGCAATACTACCTTTATTTAATTTTAGGAATAAAAAAAAACCTTGCAAGAATTTTGTTGAACAAAATTGTTTGCTTTGAATTACCTTTTCTCCTCAAATATAATTACTGAATGTACATGGATGGCATTTCCAAAAGCCCTTGGCGAGAGGTGACTATAAATCGGTAGGTTACTGTATACGGGCCCTGTTTAACCGACGCCATCCGTTCTGCACAGCATTGTTTGTGCAGAACTCATGGCATTTGTAAGTAAAGATTTTCCATTTATAATTTTATTTGACCCGTTAGGCCCATCCTCCTTTATGATTGGAATGCTAAAATAATACTACACGTATTTTATTCTATTTTTTTATTATAACAGGCGATATTTTTTCCACTTACAACTATCATACATAACAGAGTAAGAGACGTGAAACAAATAATAGGGAATATGCAAGAAATACAAAAGTTTTTTTTTCTTTAAAATGCCTTGTATTGGCCCATAAAAACATGGTGGTACACTTATTGTTTAATTTTATAATACAACACTTATTTTACAATTTATTATTTTATGTAGCGTGTTTTTGGTGAAACGGAACACAAACTCAAAACGCATCGTCCTCGATACCGCCGGTAATTGACGTCAGAAACTGTGTCAAAAAAACACTTAAAAGTTTCACTACGATTTCATTATAATATTGTTATTGCAATTTTTGTTTGCAAAGCACATACGAATTCATACAATTAGTAAAATTATTCTATTATGGGCAAAAAATTAGATGTACATTATAAGGCAGATAGAGGTAAATGGCGTCACATAACATGACATGTATGGCCGCGACAGTCACGGACGTTTGAACTGTCGTAGAAGTTATAATATTTTTTTGAGCGACAAGCCTGTTTTAACTTTTAATTATTTTCTTGAATTGATAGTACGTTATTTTATTGATATAAGTGAAGAAAAAATTACATGCATATTCCCTATTGCCTATCTATACATTGACTATTTTTGGAAATAGTACATTTGGAGCCGAGAACTGCAGTAACAAATCTCCACGCGTATCAATCGACAGTTGTCAATACATTTCGAAGAAATTTAATATTAGAACGGAAAATATTTTTGTCAGGAATTATTAGGAAACTATGAATTAATTTTCTTTTTTTCCGTGCTTTGCTTTCGCCAGGTTGAAGAAGAAGCAAAGGTATGATGCCGCTAAACAGCCTAATATGAAAAATAGAACATTCAAATATTTTTGAATTTATAACACAAAAAAATGTTAATTTGTTAATAAAAGTAAATATTTGTTTATATCGCCACTTATAACAAAATGTACTACTTTCGTACGAGTAGATATTTTAATTGTACAATTATTTTATTTAACATATTATTAAAGTTGTTTCATCTATATTATGTAATGTATGGACTATGTCTACAATAAATGAATTAATTAAAACTTATACAGATGACAAAAACTAGTACTCTAAGAAAGCGGTGCCGTCATAAACGGCTGCAAAAAGATGACCGTCATGACGATCCTTCATTTCCTCATCAACAAACGCTTTTTGCGGAGTGACAGCAACGCACCGCTTTCATATGGAAACCAAAGCCTGTGTCTATATGGTAGACACAAATAATAGCGGTTGAAATTTTACATGAGAATTTCCTAAAAGATTAGTCACATACAAGTAGCGGCACGTAAGTCTACCGCTGAACGATACGCGGGGGGGGATTGCTGCGCATGGGTACTGTACCGCTAGCCCCCCTCAGGTACATTAATTTTTACTTCTGCGCAATAACGGTCAGCGCTAAAGTTTCGTGCCGCTACTTGTAATAATAATTTATTTGCTCAGAATGATTGCTATAAATTATTACGCATAAGCAATAGACTATTATTAATTTACCATGAGAATTTCCTAAAAGACAATGAATAAAGGATAATAGCATAATTATAGCTATAAATGATTATGCAATCAATTAGCAATAATCATTTATAGCTATAATTATGAGTAAATAAATTATTCTTATGCCTTTTTATATACAAGGAGAATAATTAAACGCATAAGAATAATTTATTTACTCATAATTATAGCCTAAACGATTACGCTAATGAGTAAGCAATATACTTTTATCGGCCACCAAGTATTACAAGGCAAGGCCACGCCACGTATTACAAGGCAAGGCCAGGCTACCAAGTATTACAAGGCAAGGCCAGAAGTTATCTGAAAATGCAACGACGGGCGCCAAACGTCGTTTGACGAGCGGCTGGCTTTTCTAATTCCATCAAAACAGACCAAAGGGGAACAGACAGAAATGTATCCAAAGCGCTACGACCAGATCCGGGCACGCCGCAATCGCGGCGGTAAGACCCCTCTTTGAGGAGTGGCTGGATAGGCGTCACGGCGTCCTGACCTACCGCATGACGCAGGTCCTCACCGGACACGGAAGCTTCGGGAGGTACCTGTGTCTGATGGGGAAGGAGGAAACGCCTGGGTGTCACCACTGCGAGGACCGCCCGGAGGACACGGTGGAGCATACGGTGCAGGACTGCCCCGCTTGGGCAGGGCACCGCCGTGTCCTCACGGCGGCGATAGGCGGAGACCTCTCGCGCCCGGCATTGGTCGAGGCCATACTGCGGGGCGAGACGGAGTGGGAAGCGGTCGCCTCCTTCTGCGAAGCAGTCATGCTCGCGAAGGAGGAGGCGGGCCGCGTGAGGGAGAGGACAGCGTCCTCCCTCCACACCAGCCGCAGTGGTAGACGCCCACGGCGCCGGACGTCGGCAGACGATCTCCGGCCACCGTAGGCGCGGGCATGCGGGCGGCGAGTAATGGGCGACTCGCTGTCCGACCATGGACCATGCCCGGGTCGACGGCGCGTTGTGTTCCACGCGCGCCTCAAAGAGTGTCAGCATAATGACGGGGCCCCCCTCTAGAGGGCCAAAGCCTGCCGGGGTCGCGGGACTCATAGAATTACCGTGACCCTGGAACATAAAGGGCTACTGAAGGACACCGTGGATTTTAGTCAGTACAAGTCTGACAGTCCCTCCCACTCTGCCCTGGGTGGGAGGACTCATTTGATGATTTTACCACGATAAAAAAAAAAAAAAAAAAAAAAGCGCTACGACCAGATTACAAAGATGCAGCTATTGACGTGTCAGGTAAAGATTTTTGAAGGATCGGGAACTGACTGTTCTATTGGTAGCATTATTTGAGCTACCTGCAATGCTCGAGCTTGATGCGACAGTTTTTCCGGTGTGAGTTTAGACTCGTTCTTTGACGTAAGTACATGGTACACCAGGTACAACATATAGCTCAGTCACTCGTTTCTTTTAAAAGCTTTTACTAATTGCGTCACTCGATGCGATATTTTCTATGTGAAGTCCAGTTTGGTGGTCTGAATCGCCATCTAAATTAAAAAATAATACAACATTACAAGGTATTATTTTTAAATTTTAGTGTAAGTATTTTTTGCAATACACCCCTTTTTTTTCAAGTTCGTACAGTCCAAAGCTTGTCTGGAAGATATCGCAATCAGCGATAAATCCGCCTTTCAGCCATTGTAACCATAGAATTAGCAATATTGTAAAATAGGTTACTTACAATTTCTGTGTACAAAAAATTATATTCTATCTATCAATCAAACAATAGTCCAAGAATGGTCTGCCACATAGTCGGACCCAGTGCAGCACTCAGCTCCGCATATGAAGTAGCAGATAAAGAAAAATGCGGTCCTTCGGTCGGCGGTTGGATGCGGGTGGGTACTGCAGCCTCGGCCATGGGTCACACGCGCAGCGCGCGCTTGCGCGGCGAGGCGGCGCAGGAGCGCGGCGCGCGGCGCTTGTGCGCGCGCGGCGTGTCGGGCTCGGGCGGCGGCGTGCCCGTCACCAGGTTGCGCACGTTGCCGAACGTCGCCTGGACCCCGATGGTGCTCTTGAACCTTTGTACGCTTTTCATAAGTTCCTCGTTGTCTTCAAAGAGCTCCTTGATCTATGAATAAGATCACTCTTTAAAATTCTGGTACTGCTGCGTTACTAACGTTTATTATAACTACCTCTATTTTTTACACTATCGAATATAATGTCATGTAGACGCCTTTTAGGGTTCCGTTACCACATGTCAAAAACGGAACCCTTATAGATTCGTCCAGTCCGTCCGTATGTTACAGTCATTTTACTCTGAGACTGTTAGCACCACACAGTTGGAATTTGGAGAGCAGATGTCTTCTATGAACCGCTACACAAAAGTGATAACTATTTACGAATACAAAAATAGGGGTAGCGGTAGATACATGTTACGGAAGGTTGAAAAAAAAAACGTATGTCATTGTGGGGTGTCTATTTGAGAGCTCTTGAACCATTATATCGAGATTCTTAAAGAATAATTTTGTTATTATATTGTTTGGTGCTACGGACCCTTTGTGTACGAGTACGACTCGCACTTGGCCGGTTTTTTATCATTTAAAATCGATGAATCCGTAGACTCAAACAGGGATTGGAAAAATGGCTTGAATTTGTTATTTTAGAAATATACAAAACCCACGGTACTAAATTGCTTGAATTTAGTATTGATTTTGTTAATAATGAAAATAGCGAGTTGAAAAGTTATGTAATAATACCTCCTGTTCGTAATCTTTCAAGAGATCGTTAGCGAGTTGCACTAGATAAGTGTTGATCTGGCCGCCGCGTGGGCTCAGCCGATTGTACAGCCTCAACACCGCCGGTACCAATACTTCTGCCACTTGTACCTTCATTTTCTGTAACAATGACATTCCGAAGTTATAGTTTTATGTTTGTCAATACACCTCCTCGAAAATTGGTTCTCATCGCACTACGATTAGGTTCAGCATGCAATGTATTTCACACGCGTGGGTTTTTTTCATCTATCGCAACGTGCGGAAATAAAATTTTCCACAGATAACTTATATATACTTATACTAAGTCCAAATTGGTTCAATGCCTATAGTCGGCGGTGTTTTTTTTTAATCTCGGCTAAGAGATGTATCTTTACGGCGTAAATATTTTTTGAATATTTAAATTGTGTTTATAAATACAATATCATAGAGAAATATGATTACTTAAAACAAATATTTACTTTTATGAACAAATTATCATTTATTTGTGTTCAAAATTCAAAAATATTTGAATTTTCTATTTTCCATATTAAGCTGTTTAGCGGTTTCATACCTTTGCTTCTCCTTCACCCTGGCGAAAGCAAAGTGGGGAAAAAAAGCAAATTAAATTCATGACAAAAATACTTTTCGTTTTATTTTTTATTTCTTCGAAAGTGTTTTGAAAAACGTCGTTTGATACACGTGGACATTTGTTACTGCAAACAGCTCTTTATCAACCTCGCCTGCGGCTCGGGTGTAAATTCCGCCTCGAATGCAAACAGAGTTTTCTTAATTATATCAAAATGTACTATTTAAGATAGCGAATACGAATAATATATCAGAGAACAATACTAACATGAGACACAATGTTGGTAGTCACCCGCTCTTGCAAATCTTCTAAATCGTTCACCTCGCCTTGCTTTTGCGATTTTTCTGTAACATAATAAGTAAGATAAATAAATTATTAAGGTAAAATAGAATATCGAGTCCACCCTTATTCAAGTTTTCAAACTTAAAGACAGCTATGTAATGCGAGGCTTTAAAAGTAAGAGATACACTGTCAAATTTTATTACGATCATGAACGTGCCTCAAATTGCTCGCTTAAGAATTTGATATCACCAAAGACGTGTTATGAAAAGAAATAAATAGATTTCCGGCCTAGATATTTCAGTTTATTCCTTACTTGGATCTGTTTTCCTTAAGTCACAAATAATAAAAAAGCAATTTACTGGGCAGCTTCATCCTAGGTCCGCAAAGCAGTGTGATTGTATCGAGCAGTGCTGCATTCATCTCTGGAGGCAGCTCCTCATCACCTTCGTCGGTAAGATCGGCCGCGTGCTCTAGTACTTCCCGAGCTAAGCGACACTGGATGTTCAGCTTCTGTACCAGTGTCATGCGTTGCAGCATTAAGTCGTATATCAGCTGCCGATCGTCGAACTTTATGTGATCTGTGAAACAAATATGCATTGTCAGTTTGGTCGTTGCGCGAAAAATCATTCTTATACAAGGTGTAATTACACATACATAACCAGTCAGCTCCCCTACCATGAGAACCTACTACCCCCTAATGAATACAAGTTGTTCAGTTTCGTCTGAGACACCACACGAGAGGTCTTGCGTCAACAGGAATACACCATCAATAGCTGGTATCAACACAAAAAATTGTTTGAGACAAAACCTTCTAAAGCGTCACATTTTCGAAATGTGTCGTTATAGAAGATTTTGTCTCATACAAAACTTGATTGTCATCATTTATATGTTTTATGCGTGACTTATAATATCGAAGTTGTACTGATGGTACCATCAGTGAATAGATTCTAAATTTGATAGTTTATTTATATCTCGGAAACGAGACGCTTTAGAAGATTTTGTTTCCTACAAAAATTGTTTGTACTGATACTTGCTAATGGTTTAAAGGTTCAATGTGTGGCCACTACTTTGAAAAGGGAAATTATTAATCAGGCGAATTAAAATTTACTATTATACCAAGCAAGTAACTATTTATTCGGTCATTGCGGTAAGGAGAACATAGAAAGGAAGAGCGAGTGAAGCGAGCTCGGGACTTGTGGAGCGTATTGCGGGGTCTAGTGAGCGGGCGAAGCGCGCGTTGTATGTTACTCTAAACCTAACATGTAACCCTGCAAACTGCAATAGGAGCCCCTCGCGCAGGGGGGCTACGAGTGCTACGACGACTACGCCTCATCACCAATCTAGTGGTGTATAAGCTTGTTTTTAGTTTTTTTTTCTGAGTCCTTGAATTATTATCACACTGATCGTATTGAACAATTAGTAACTCAAATTTGTATTTTCAAGTCGCTGTTATATACATTTGTATTCGCCCACGTAGTATTTCAGTAGCCCATATTCAGTATTTTTGACACCTTTAATTTGAATTTATTTTCGCTCGTTTAACTGCTACCCACTTGAAAATAAAATAATATGGCGGAAGTTAGGCAGGCCAAATACTGAGTTAAATCAACACAGGGTGATTTTTCATATTTTCAAAGCCAAAGCCGAAACTATGGTTGGTAAGTAGCAAGTGGTCAAAGGAATTACCTTGATTTTGGAGGAGAATAAAATGGCAGTAAATGAAGTTTTATTTTTACTCAAGAGGGTAACGAAGCAAAATCGAATGTAAGTGGTGCTAAACATCTGCATACGGTTCCAGACTAATTCCGGGGGTAACATTGAATTAAACCGATATATATCTTGACTTACTTTTTATTTGTGTAACTTATTTAACGACTTACTTTTGTGGTCATGGTTGTAATACAGCACGCACTCGACGAAGTGATGATAGATGGCATCGACGGTGAGACCGCACGTGACGTAGTACTCGACCGGCTCACGCACTTCGCCGTCTCCATCCGCCAACAGGGCGCAATATCTATCGGAAATAACCATCTGTACTAATTTATTCACCAGGCGTTGTTTTGATCTAAACAATTTCACAGCCATTATGACCATGTTAAGACTTCATTTACATTGTGACGTAAGAGTAAGGTACGAAAGCGCGCCTTCTAAAATAAAACGCTGTCGAACATCAAAGAAATTCACAGAAAGCGGCGGGAAGAAGTAGTTAGCATCAAGGGTTTTAGCGCGAACTCATGAGCATTCTTGTGACTTAAGACACCTTCTGCAGATAAGGTGTATATCGCAGTCCACTGCTAGGTATAGGCCTCTCTACCTAGCAATACTCATCCAGTCCGAAACAAAGCTGAGGAGTCAAACTAGCTGAGGAGCATCCAATGCTTTAGCTAAAAAGGGGTCTCCACTCAAGGACTTGTTTACGGCTTTTCGACAAATATGGCCAGCCCATTGCCACTTCAATTTGCTTCATCTGCAAGCCATGTTGGTAACTCTAGTTCCTTTCTGGACCATTTCATCCGCTTTCTAGCGAAAATCACGTCGAAATTGGCATTACTTCGGTTCTGTTATAATGTAGATTGACTTACATATCACGACATAGTATGTATTAGTCTTACCGGTAATAGAGTGGAGTGCGCAAACGCAAGAATCCGCCCACCAAGAGACGAGTAAGTTGGAACGTGCCCATGCGCCGCAACAACACGGGCGTGTCCTTGGACAGGCAGTCGCTCATTGTGGCGAGCAGAGGCTCTACTATGCACGTGTACCTGGATTCATAAACCATGCGTTTAAAAACTAAATCGGTTTCTAATAATAGGGGTTAAAGTATGAAGTTGGCGTTTCAATGTAGTTGTCACGCAAAAGTTCGCAACGGGAAAAGACGATAACTGTTGTCGCTACGTCAAGCGGCTCGGCATACCTGGCACATATGTCGCTGAGCACAATGAGTGCGTTGACGCGCACGGCGAGCGGCTCGGACACTCGCGCCAGGAGCGTCGCGAACACGGGCGCCGACGTGGCGGCCGCGTCGCGCGCGCGGATGCACAGCCGCCCCGCCCCCGCCACCGCGTTAGCGCAGCGGGTCTGGTCCCAGTCTTAGTAACAATAGCGTTCTACGTCAACTACACCAATAGAGCCAAAATTGTCAAAGACGCAGGACAGTTAGCCATTCAAAAAGGTCACACGTGACACAACTTGTTTTTTTTATTTATTTTAATCTTACTTGATTGTTTCTATAAAACATGAAATTCTCATTAGGCTCACAATAAGCGAGGACAGATAGGAGTGGTGTCAGTTGTGATGGTATGGGCATGTGACGCGGTAAATGAGAGAAATGTCGTGAGGTTCTGAGTATGAATGGGGCTATAGGAGTTGGAGAAGACCAAAGAAACGATGGATGGACTTTGTGAAAGATGATATGGCTAGAAGGGGGATGACTCATGAGACGACGAGTAATATGAAGTATGTTAGAAGAAGACCTACTGCGCCGACCCCAAATAAATTACGAGGCGGACAGAATAATGATGATGAATGAGACAGTAGCGATATACCTGGCGGCGGGTTGGCGACGTTGAGCAAGAGGCGCAGCAAGTCGGGCCCCGGGCGCACGGGCGCCGTCAGCGACAGGTCGGTCGCGCGCACGGCCTCCGCCACGTCGCGCGTCACCACGGCGCGGCGCTCCGCTGTCGCACAACACACGCCACTGTACTCCCCACGTCGGCAGGGTAACCGGCGTGGATGTAGTGTAGGTACAGTCCTTTCGGCGTTATGATATTTTGTGAGTTATTTTACCTCTGAGAGCAGCAATTCAACAAAAATCTTATTATGTCGATACTTATTATTATCGACATAATAAGATCGCTACGATTTGGACACTGATGCAAAGTAACTGTGAAAAGACTGTACACTAAACACCTACGCAGGTTACCCTAGTTATTCAGCTAGTTTCACGACCCGGAGACTACGCAAGTCGCGGTTGTGATCGCTAAACCAGTAGGTCAAAGATCCACAAACTTGTTTGTCTCTTGGACAGTGGTCCAAGTCAGAAACAATGGTGGTCCAAGTCACAAACAAGTTCGTGAACCTTAGGTAAGCAGTTTGGAAGTCTACCCGTTCCAGGTCGTCCGTCCCGTTTGAGGTAGACTCTCAAACTGCTTACATAATATGGATTTCTTGCAAATCCATCAACTTCAAATGTGTTTTGACAGCTGGTATACTAACTGGACTTAAATAACAAACATGTTAAGGTTTTCTTCCACGTACAAACTAAGCAAAAAAATATTCATGTTCTTTTGAACAGAATCAAGGTGGCGATCTGACTAGCTAGAAAGTTTCATATACTTGTTGAAAATATACCCAATAACTTAAATTTCGATGAAAAATTTCTATGTATATTTCTACGCGTCGGTGTCCCTTCAACCCTGTATATAGGGCGAATTTTTCAAGTGGGCTTAGATGGCCAAATCCGAAACTATGAGGAATAGCGAAAAATACTCAAAGGAGCCTCGAGCCCGATTTTGATGACAACTAAAACTGCATCATTAGATTTCTGCAAAATTAATATTCCTAGCCGGGAATCGAAGCCATTGATCTCGGAAAATACACACGCTGTATTATTACACCATTCGATAGTGTCACTAATAAGGATCAAGATTGGCTACTTATATGGGAGCCACTATTGTGGACACCATTTACAGCAGAGGCCCTATTTTTCGCAGACATGGACTTTGTGTATGAATGAGCTAGGCGCTCAACAAATAGGAAATTGTATGCACGATCTGTGTTTGTAAGATTTTTCAGAAAATCTGTTTGACAAAAGTTTCGATATATTATTACATATTGTTTTTAAGAAAACTGAAAGCAGAGGTCATTTGCTCGGAAATACTTAACAAAATATTATTTAGTCATATGTAACCTATTATTTTATACTTACCCATCTGCATCATCTCGGTAGCCCATGTTAAATTTTCAGGATTTAGTTGATAGGCCAACTTTATGCTATATATTCGACTTGCTGCAAAAAAAAAAAAACAATAGTAAAACTCAAACATTCCAAATAACAATATACGCTCAATTTAGCACTCGTACAATATATCAGTGTACGGGCAGTCGCACGGCAGCACTTGAACTATGAAATAAATTCGCTGCTCATAGACATCGGCCTCCGGTTGACTGTAAACTATTGGATTAATGAGTAATTGAAAAAAAGTCAATCAGACGGCTTCTTCCCGCTGTTCTCTATCTCACATGGTGCAACTGCCTATCTAACATTCACAACCCAGTTACCGGGAGACAAGACACCGCATGGTAGGACTGGCTGTCACTGTCAGGTCTTAACCAAACGCCAATAGTAGCATAGTGCTGCATGGTTCTATTGGCCATAGTTAGAACTAACTTCTTCTTGTTTTTTCAATACGATTTCCACAGCTAATTTTACGAACAGCGCCAATGTCATTAAATAGCCAAGAGAACCATGCTGAAGTATATAATAAGTAGTAGTGACTGACTATTATGGCGCGCCTCTGCAAGACGCTGCACGAGATGATTGAGCAGCTCAGTTTTCTCGTGTGCGCACATGAACCGCGACCACGAGCCCAGCAGTTGTAGTGTAAGCTTCATCAGGCGCAGGTCGCGAAACTAAAACACGAATATTCAAATCGTCAATGAGCGATTCTTTTAAGTCGGGCAACAAGGGACATCCGTATCCATGAACGCCTGGAAGAGCTACTGGTCAATGAAGGAGCTATTTACCCATTCCCTTAAGAGGCCGTCGAAATTTGCCGATATCGCTGATTTACGTGATTTGACAGTTAAAATACTGTATTTATTTAAACTGTAAGTTTTAATGCACAGCATGAAAGATCATTCCAATTATGATCTAATGAATGAGCTACTTTTTTATTTTTCAAAGCTGTGGCTTCGCATATCGCAAAACTGGGGCCCTTACGACGCCGGTTCTTAAAAAAAATCAGCTGTACCATACATTTTGACCGTGTAAGTATTGCATTTTTAAAGGAAACTGCTGTTTTTATGTATATCCGACGAAAAATTTCTATGTGGGGGGCTCAGAATGATGTACTGAACACGTGGTAACCGTTTTCGCATCGGTATCCCTTCCACTCTATAAATGTATGTATGTGTACAGTAAAAAATAAAAGAATACCTGTTCGCTGTCACACAGCTTGTAGTAATAGTCGAACACGAAGCCGAGATCGGAGTAGTCGACATGAGGCGCCACGCTCGTCAGCAGCAACATACAGTGGACGTCTCGCTCGTCGTTCAGCGCGCCCAAGTGCGAGCTCAGTATATCCACTAAGCGATGGCTGAAGAACGATAATTATTCATTTAAATAAATGCCAGAGTTTCACGCATCTAAGGTCCACCATAAAATTGCTTTTCCATTCTATTATTTATGAGCTATCTCCAAATTTTTGTTCAAATTAGAGGACATTATCGTAAGAAAGTTACCAGGCATAATTTAATTTGTCAATCGAAAATTATTATAAACATAATATCTCGTTTTCTTACAATATCATAATCATACCGATGGTTATGGCTGACTATTGTCCGCTCTGTATTAAGGTAAAAAGTAGGAGAGCTATAATTAGCTTACTTAATGCACTTCGCCGACTTTTTAAGCTTATGACAGCTTTTCTGTAGATGCGCCATCTTTTTCCGGCGCGCGATTCCTGCGAGAAACATCCACGGCATCGGATCTTCGCATCCCGGCGCCGTAAACTTGCACAATCGATCGATCACGAGTTTTTCTATTAGACCCAACACCTGTTCCTGTACCTGGACGAAAAAAATTCTCATTTAATAGATTCACTTACTGACAAAAAGGATTGACTTAGTGTAATAAAACTTTGCTGATAAATGCACTTTAGTACTCATAAATTCACTGAGTACTAGGTAGTATAGGTCGGGAGACCCTCCACCCTCTCCACAAGGGTGTCGTGTGATCGATGATCGCTTATGACGCCTATTGGACAGGGTAGACTATCAGGAGTCGTCAGACGTCGTACTAAAATCAAAGTCGTAGTACCAAAATCAATAGCTTTCAGCGGTAAATAGAATATACTTGTGTCCAGGATGGCCTGTAATGTCCTTTCGGACATGCACGGTCCCCATTTGCTGATGCTGATAACCGGGGTAGTTTTAGTGAGGCCTCACTTTCCTGTCTATAGCGGACGGGTGACGTAAACAAAAACAGCTTTCAATTAACTACTCAAAACTAAATCAAAATCAAAATCAAAGCATTTATTTCAAATAGGCCAGTTACAGGCACTTTTGAATTGTCGAAACAAAGACAACAATAGCTACAGTCCCAGTCACAAGGCATAAAAACTGTGAAAGTACTGTAGTTGCCCATTCCCTAACGTAGATCTCTATGGAGAAGAACGGGCAAGAAACTCCATGGACACTCTTTTAAATCAGTAAACTTTTACAAACTCTTGGTTACATTATTCATGTTGAGATGGTACATTATGTGAGAACGATGTAGCAAGATGTGTACGTTAAAAGTGTCCATAGTAAACAATTCAAAAAAATAAAATAAAAATAATCAATTCAAATAAGCCGTGGCAACCAAGAGATGACCAGTCACAACTGACAGCGCCCGTTCACGAACATGACGCATGTATCAGCACCGTTCAACTCAACCATTTTGAAGGGAACTAAATGATCCGACACACGCGCCACCATCAGCGAGACATTTGAGTGAGCATGACACACTCCTAACCGCCAGGGCACATTCAAGTCAAGAAAAGACGTAGGTTTCCCGCGAATGACAGCTTTCTATTACATAGTACTCACACAATATGGGCTATGCGGCTATATAATACTAAAGAGATTGAATTTATACAAAGCAAAGATAGTTGTACAATCTTCAGCAGCTCCAACATACTATTTAATGCTTCTTCTTCTTAGCGTTTCGATGGCAAAAAGTTTAAATATGCTTAGCCCAAAACTCAGCCACGTGTACCCCGCTCACTGATGCAGTAAATAAATCATCAAGAGCGCAGGTGATTGGGATACGTAATGCTATTCATTTATGCGCCCCTGTCCTTGTGGAGCAGGACCGGCATTGAGCCAAGCATTTTTATGAACGATATAATCGTCTACACAGTGTGCGTTTAATGCATGTTTTAAATTTCGTTTCATTCAGTTCAAGAATACTTTGTGGAATTTTGTTATAGCATCTCAAACAGTACCCCATGAAAGATGAGTCTACTTTAGCGAGTCTGAAGCCTGGCTGAACTAATTGGTCTCTATTTCTAGTACCGTAATTGTGTCTGTCACCTCTTTTATTAAAAAGATGTAGATTTTTTCTTACATACATTATGTTTTCATAGATGTATTGAGAATGTACCGTCATGATGTTAATTTCCTTAAACAGTTCCCTTAGAGAATCACGCCTACGAAGATTATATATGGCTCTGATGGCTCTTTTTTGCAGAATAAATATAGACTCAATGTCTGCAGCCCGTCCCCATAGTAAAATGCCATACGACAGTAAACTATGAAAGTAACTAAAATAGACCAGTCTAGCGGTATCTACATCAGTATATTGACGGATTTTTCTAATAGCATATGCTGCTGAACTTAGCCGCCCCGCAAGAGATGTTAAATGAGAACCCCATTGTAGCCTTGAATCAAGCGTAATCCCCAGGAAAACTGTTTTATCTACAAATTCAAGCTTCTCTTTACTCAATACTATATCACAATCGCTACTTTTAACATTTGGTAAAGCAAATCTTATGCATTTCGTTTTTTTTCCATTTAACACTAAATTGTTTGCTGTGAACCAGTTATGGACCTGAAGTAGGGCATTATTCACGTCATCTAGATTTTGGGCCCGTCTATTTATCTTAAAAATAAGGGAAGTGTCATCAGCGAATAACACCATATTATGAGGTTGGTTTTTCAATAAATAGGGTAGATCGTTTATATACACTAAGAAGAGGAAAGGACCCAATATTGAGCCTTGCGGAACCCCCATTTTTACTTTTAAACCCTGTGAATTAACACCATTTATTTGAACTTGTTGTTGTCTATCCTTCAAATAAGATTTCATCAAACTAAGTGCAAGTTTACCTAGTCCGTAATGCTCAAGTTTCAAAAGTAATGTGTCGTGATTTACGCAATCAAATGCTTTGGAGAGGTCACAAAATATTCCTACGGCGTCTTGGGACTCTTCCCACGCAGTAAAAATGTGCTTTAATAAGGTTACACCGGCGTCAGTTGTACAACGTCCCTTGGTGAAACCATACTGTTGATCGTGTAAGATTCTGTTGGTGTTAAAATGATTGAGCATTTGATTCAGCATTACCTTTTCAAAAACCTTGCTAAAAACTGGCAACACGGATACAGGTCTATAATTATTAGTATCTTTACTATCTCCGGATTTGAACAGAGGTATGACTTTACTGTATTTCATTAGATCAGGGAAAACTCCTTGGTCTACACACAAATTAAAAATTAAGGCTAAGTATGGTGCAATAGTCTCAACTATGGATGTACAAACTCTGATAGACATTCCCCAAAGATCTTCGGTCAGTTTGACTTTTATTTGCCGGAAAGCTTTAATAACTATCATAGGGTTTATGTGTTTAAATTTAAATTCAGCCAGGCAGCCAGACACATTCGCCTTTAATAAACCCATTGAGATTTCAGGAGACGAATTAAGAGCCTCCGTAGTTTTTAACGGTATATCGTTAAAGAAATCTGTACTAATCCAAGTCCTTGGATATCCTCCTAGATCCTTATTTGTTAATATATTTTAAATAAATATACAATAATAATTGTACATTATATTTAAAAAAACCTGTCCGTTTCGAAAGGGGCATATAGGTATATCAATGATATTACCAACATAAAATATTTATGAAAGTAAACATATGAATTAAACTTATACTGTCACTTACGGGATATCTTCCGTGATTGTTCATTATTTTGAGCTCCCGATAGTCCCGATATCACACAGTACAAGTTAACACACACACAGTACAGTATAAGTTAAGTTGAAAACCGTGAAAGCTTAAAACAGTGTTTGAACATATGAATGACTTTTAAAACCCTGATTGTTGTGCCCAAATTACCACCATTTCCCTAAAATCTTACAAACTATTAAATCTTGAACACCATCTTCGGCATTAGTATGTTCCCCGAGTAGCGACAGGAGTGTGTCTCCGTCTGCGCTCCTGTGTTGCGCACCTTTTCTCATTTTATTTTGTTTTTATCGAGGTATATTATTTACGTGTTATATAAAAAGAACTAAGTAAGTACATAAATAGAATCTAATCTATTTAGATAAGATTCTATGTATGTACTTACTTAGTTCACATATTGTATAAAATAGAAAATAGATACCTTGGCCTCTGGGTCAGAGATTTGAGGCAGGGGCCCGTCCAGGAAGGCGTCAAGAACAGAGTCGCTGGGTCGCGCCGTCAGCAGCTCGGCAAGACCCGCAATGGCCGATTGCCGAACAATGATGCTCGCATCACGGCACAAACTCACCAAAAACTGTTCACAAACATCGCGTTACAGGTTTCGATACATCCAACGTGAACGACAAAATCCGAAAACGTGTCACGACACAAATACGTAAAATATGGAATTGTGTTAAACTGGGCACTTCGTATCTTCCCCTAAAATTCTCGTCATCTGAGCAGTTTAAAAAAACGTCCTATATATTTTGACCTCGTACGCAAGACGACCAATCAAGCTATGCAATACCAAATTAAGCTGATCTCTCACTGTAAGCTCATACAAAGCGAGGTCAGGTTATACTGGATATGTATAGCTTGATGTGTCGCCGGGTGGACCAGCTTAAGGCCTATTTCAGAGCGACACCGGCGCCGATTGCGTGCGTGTTCACAGTTCAACGTGCGCCGGTCGACTCGTCGGGACACGCTCGACCGGCGGAATATTTAGCCGAAGTCCGCGCGTGTCTCATGCGGCGGTTGATGCAACAGCCATTAACGGCTTAGGAAGCGTTCAGAGCGAGACATGTGTGGGTCACGTGTACCATTAGGCCGAGATCTATAAACCATACTTAGCTGTTGACTTAGACATGTTCCGGTCTCTGTCATGAACTTGGTAATACGACAGGTGTGATGAGATGTGCGACAGTGACAGGAATATCGCAGAGCAACAATAAGTGCTAAGTTTTAGTAAATCTCGGCCTCATTTCCATCAGACTTTAAACAACTAGAGCACGCGCGTGCACAGCGAACGCTGTGAAAGCAATATACGACCTGTCTTCAGCTAAATACTTTTATAATTAGAACACCGAGAATATATAGGTGGAGCTCAGAGGTCTTACAGTGCACGTCATGATGTAAAAAATATGATTATTTAGTAAGTTCGTTGTAGTAATCACCGTCAGCTCGCGCCGCATGGGCGGCGGCGCGTCGGGATGGGCTAGTGCCTGCTGCAGCAGGCCGGCGGCCGCCTTGCGCACCACGGCGCGGTCGTCGCTGGTGTTGCGCGCCGCCACGGCCACCATGCGCGACACCTCGCCCGAGCCGTTCAGGTCCTGCAACACGAAACCCCTCCACTTAGCTGCACGTAGAGACGGTTGTAGTGCGACATGCTTCTTTTGGCGTTTGAATGACATTGCGAGGATGTTGCTGTTGGTAAACATTAGTGAAATTGTATTGAAAAATCAAGCTGGTGGCGTTAGTTCCGACTTCGGCCACGCGTCAAAAAAACCATTACGCACCATAGCCAGCACTGACAACGCGCTGATAAAGATATCTCTGCGTGCGTTACGCTTACCTTTATAGCATTCACCAAAGGCACGTGTTTACTAGTGAGGCACTTTGTCAAAATAACTATGGAGCGCGTGCGTATCGTGGCCGAGTCGTCGATCGTCCGATCGAATATGGCACGTAATATCTTCCGGTGCATCACTTTATGCCTGCGTTCCCGTACTACTGCTTGGTCTTCACCTTCATTCATCATATCTGGCTGTAGAAATAAACATAATAAATTAAGTATTTTGTTATCTATAGGACTCACTCAGGACAAACAATAAAAAAATATAAATCAGAATCATCAAAATCGGCACTTGCATTTGGTCAACACATATACATACTATATAGGCTGATAAACACATTACCCTCCTCAGTCGGGTATAAAGAAAACAAGGGAAATAAAACTGAGACAAAAAAAACTAGAACATAAATGAAACTAATCCTGTACGAAGGCCAAAGGCCCTATCAGTATTTTATTACTAGCTTTTGTCCGCGGCTTCGCTCGCGTTATGATCGAAATCAAGAATCACCAAGTAAGTTTTCTTGTTAGCGCGCTCGATGGCTAACCATTTCCAGACCATACTACTACGTAATACTTCGTGTATAAAAAGTCTTGAACTAACTAGCGAAACTTCATATGAGTGGCCGATATCGCAGAATGACTGGTTTCTCCTAGGTTTGTTCGAAGGCCTTTCGGTAAAGTAAACCCCATAATAAATTCGAATTTTTGCCTTTGACTAATGTATTTTTGGCAAATCTATAACAAGTACCTAACTTTTTAGTCAAACGTAAAATATTCTGTTTCGGACTTTGCCTAGTCTATCCTAGGCAACTGTGGCAAATTCATCAAACGTCGGTTGACTTGACAGAAGCGCCGAGGCTTCGCACTTTGACTATGACAGAGATACTCGTCTTCTTTTTAGTGTGTCGATGGCAACCTTCATTGATTTAGGCCAGTATTCGGCAAAGAGTTTAGAAAAATTATATTATAGATGATATTTATTTCTGTAATTTGAGTTTTGAAATCTCTTGATATCGATATACATCAGTCTGAATGGTGGCAACAATGGTGACAAAAAAGGAAGATAAGCGCGACCGATCTTTCGCGTTTTCTCTTCCTGATTTACAGTGTAGTGATTCCGTTGTTTTGACCTTGTTAATATTAATTTAATTACCCATTTAACTATACCTACTTACTAACCTCATCTTTTTCTCCCTCGGGAGCATCTTCGGGTCAAACACCGAAAAATAATAAACATGTCAGCGTAATATCGACACCGCACTCTAGGTATGTCTTGATTATTTTATGTATTACCTAAGTAAAACAGTCAGTACCTCTCGGATAGCATATGGAGCGCGACTCGATCTCATCTCATTCACCTCATAAGTTTTAATCGTTATCCCGTTTGTATTTCTGAAATATAGCTATCTTTAATCTTAGTTTATCCTTATCTTACCCCAACCCCGAACAATATTGCTTGGAATTATTTCTTTCGACAAGAAGTCTCACAGCTATGCTACGATTTATAAAGACACTGGTAGTCGTCATCATTCAGGTAATTTGTACATACCTGTGCGGAGACGTTGGCTTGTTCGTAAACTATTTGGTCACCATTTGGTTGTGGTTTTTGCTCATTACTGCGGCCAGCAACTAAAAACATGTAATTTTCCGTTTATAAAGTACCTAATAATCTTAATTATCTTTGTACACTCGGCAAGCGTTCATTCTGCTATGGAAACGTTAAGAAGCAAAAGTTTAAAAAGTCAAAGAAACATACTGAAATCCTCTTGTTCTTCTAGTTCACTGCACAACAGTTTAGCCAGCATCTCCTGTAATTCAAAATAGTGGTGAAATAGAGCACAGTACTAAGACATATACAGGATGTCCGGTAATTAATGGATAACCTTGAAATGGGTCATCATAAAACTAATTTCCAGACAGAAAAAAAAAAAACAACAGACTAACCAATTTGTATTCGTTAAAATATTTTTTTGGCGAATGTTAGGCGTAAGCTGGTTTTAAACAGGCTTTATTTCATTATTACTATGTATGTATGTTTCTATTAATTATAAATGGTGTAAATAGACCCTTAACAGATCAGAAATGCCAGAATGCTAACAGATAGACCATACCTGAGAGCCTTCTAGGTACATATATTGGGGATCAAAGTTCCAACTTTTTCACAAGTTTTTTTTTAAATACGTGTTTTTAATGTAAGAGGTTTACTTTACAAACCTCCACGACCCCCGTACTATTCAATCCATCCATCAGCACAATGCTTTGAGTGCTTTCCATCGAGTCCTACCGTAAAACGTGATTTGTCACCCCAAAAAAAAAAGTTGATTCCCAGCAATAATTTTTTCGTAAAATTACTTAGTTTGATGTACAGAATGCTTGGTTGACGGCTATGTGAAGGGTCTGTTTACACCCTGTATTTAAACCCCAATGATTAGGCTCAATAAATATTCCAATATTGCAAACTTCGTTGTTTAACCAAATTTAACTCCTTTTGAACATGAATAGGTACAATAATGAATAACACCATTTTGAAATCGGCTTAAGCACATATTATTTTAAAATTATTGTTCACATTGGTTTCGATACTTTTTTATACTATGGACGGTTAAACTTTGTCAAAATGATTTATTTTTACAAATTTTTCACTACAACAGTAATTCAAGTATTACTTATCTGTCAGGTCAGTTAACGTTCGTACTATAACAACAAAAAACCGATAGAATTAATTAATTTGTGGTCTTGGTGTACAAGAATGTAATAATATAAATAGGTTACAAAAAACATCGATTATCATTTTAAAAAATATCTTTGGTTTCTTTAATTTGAATGAAGCCAAGCTTTTGAAAATGAAATATTTTGATTTTGAAAAATTTAATTAATTAAACATAATATTATCCTATAAATGGTTAAAAAAAAAAAATTCACTACCTAACCTATTATCAGTTCAACCTCAGTGAAATTTTGTCAAAGATGGTAAATCATTTTTGTGGTTGACTATACATAGTAGTAATAAATCTAAGGGTCACACAGAGACGCGACGATGCTGGCCAGTAGTTTAGCACAGCGCAGCGCGCCGCCGCGAGACGCATCGTGAACTCGCTGGCAGCGCCTATCGGCGAGCCACCGCTGCGTAGTGGTGCATCGCTAGGCATTTTCTCAATAAAATGTGTATCTTTTTGTGTAGTGAATAAAGTTATATTTTGTACCTCTTTCTTAAAAATTGCGCGGCACGTCACGTCTCTGTATGAACTGACCCTAAATGGTATTGATACATACTACTGCTATCTGACGATGAGGCAGTTTAGTAGGTTGCCAACTTAAATCTATCAGCCATATAATAAACTCTGTATAAGCTGACTGAGGTAGAGTACTCATCATGCCAACAACTAATTTCGACCGCGTCTCGCGAACATCAGCACGTTCCTGTAAAAAAAAATTGCAATAATTTCAATAGTGTGTAGTTTATTGTATGGAGCGGTATTTTGAATGGGTTCCATAAAGCAAAGCAGCTCCGCATCAGAAATAAAGCTGTAAAGCCTGTGTAGCTTAATCCAGGAAGTAGCGAAGTGGAATGGACATGATTTACTATGGTTTCAGTATTTGAAATCTGTGATAATATGTCAATTCACAGAAACAAAACTTAACTACAACTTCTGCAAGTACACTTTGTAGCGGCTTATTTAGGTTTTTGTTCGAATTTGACTGATGATAAATTAGAAAGAATATTTCCTCTAACTTACCAATCCATCCGGACTTGTACACAGATGTTCTAAAAGAGTTATGTATGCATTTAGTGCTGGCTTGCCATGTTTCGCCAGCAGCAGTAACGAATATGTAACATAAGATGGTCCAATATATTTCTGGAATAATAAGAACAAATATATTAAACATGAAAAAAAACATACTTTTATTAAAAACGAAAAGAAGAAAATTAGGTTTATCTATCAACCTGGTTATTTTTATTTTGCAAAGAGTATGTTTACTAATTAAAGCCTTTCCCACTTTTCTTAATGTATTTTTTTTTTCTTTTGTTACTATTAGGATTTTGAAATGTTCTTAGAACTATAAAATAAAAAATGTACATACATTAGTATGCCGGCTGTCCAAACATGAGTTGACCAGCTTGGGCAAGATACATTTGAAAAGAAATGTTATTGCATTTTCATCGGTTGCCCCCATTGCATCACATAATAAAGTATGTATTATTTCATATACCAGCTTAACTATGCGTTGAAGTATTAACTTGTCTGTAAAGATGTAAATAAAATAAATCATAAAGCTTCATTGACTGCCTTATTGCATATTTTTGACATGATTAAAGTGGATCAACCTAATTACTAGGTAAAAAAATTGCAAAACCAAAGAAAAAAGTGCTTAAAACTACAAAGAACTGCTTATGTGTATTTAGACAATAAGCATACCTAGATTTTTTATTATTGTCCTAAAATTTGACGAATCATAACAATATTATAATTACCAAAATGATTTACATTTATAAATTAAAATAACCTAAGGCAACATAACAAACTAAAAGATGGCATCAAAAAATCTTCCTTAACGCTGTCAACTGGTAATTCTCCACGAGACTGGCGCTGTTCCCATTTTGTATGGCAGCACTAAGTCTCTGGCCAAGGTAAAAGCCAGCCTATGGGTCACGGGAAGTGTAAACTAAGCGATTCGGAAACCCCAATCCCAAACAGCTCGAAAATATAGTTACCAATAAGTTTACTATATTTGCACCACTTGAGGTTCTCCGCAGCCCCAGCACAGAACAATGAGCTAAGAAGATGGAATGGTATAAGAGTATCCACACATGATGCATCCCACACTAAAGAAAGGCCTACCCATCTTCCATAGAAACCTTTTTGTAGAGAAACATAGAATCCTGAGCAGCCAGCTTTATATGTCAACATTGTGTTCTTTTTTCCTCCGGGTTTTTTTAATAACAATGTTGTTCGGTCTTTTGCCTGATGATTAATTTCTAAGTGCCGTGGACCGAGGATATGAAAGCCGATAAACTAATACAAGAAATTTTGTAGACGCAGAGTCCTCCTAATCATAATTATCTATCAGTATCATAATACAATATGTAAAGAAATCAAGCAACACACAGCGTCTTAGCTAAGAATCTGACTCAAATAAGTTGTGAAAATACTAACTGAGAAAGTAAAGTCCATGAGGATGACAATTACACAGTTTAACATATAAGCTATTTAGCAGTTTGCAAAAAAAGGAGGAACAATAAAACTCAACACATAAAAGACATACTTCTTCGTTGGACATCTGATTTTTTAAAGATTTCATTATAATGCTACCCATAACAGGTTTATAGTAATTATTTGCTTACTTATATCACAAACTTCACTTACCCACGTGTAATTTGTCAACAACAGCATAACCGGTTACGTCTACTAAATTACTTAAAATTTCTTCGAAATTCAAATCATTGGGGCTTAGTTGTAAATGTTTTGCAACAACGGTCAGGTCTTCTACAAATTCTGACAGTTGCTCCAAAACAAAGTTGACTTCATTCGTGAGATCTCTTGCATTGAAATTACTTGCCTCATCACACATTTCTAATGGAAACCGGAGGCATGCTAGCGAATGAGCAAATAATTGTGAATGATAGATATGGTATGCTTTGCATCCAGGGATTGTCAACAGCTTATAGTAAACTCGAGATGCTAATAAAGCATTGTTTCTATATTCTTTTGTATGCACATTTTTGCAACCGTAATTTACATAGTATGCTAAAATAGCTAACACTTTTTCGTGTTGAATCAATTTCGATAACGAAGCCCAAGTCTTTTCTTCAGTCGGTATTGCTTCAGAGTTCAGCCATGAATCAGTCGACATTATTATATCCTCAAATGTTGAGCTCAAATCTAAAGTTTCTATAGCACTCTCATATTCTGGCGGCAAGTCACAAAACTCAAGAAATTCTGTTTGATAAATAGCTTTAACCCAACCATGGTCCAGGTAGTCTAAGCCAAGATTCTTTAATTGATCGACTAGACCCATTGCAATATTTGTAGGTATCACCGGTATCACAAAACTTTTAGTTTTCCGCGGTTGTTGTTGTTTCCCAAACCGAATCTCAATGTATCAACAACATTCCATCAGGAACACAATATTTAGATAGGCACCAAGATACCTATTGATTTCGATTTAGCGCCATTGATCGGTAGAATAAACTAAACTTATTGATGAAAAGTCCAGCCCGACCAATGGAATTAATTATTATGGTCTCGCTAAGTTACAAGACTAGACGTAGACTTTGCTTTGCTTTGCTAGTTTTTTTTTTAAGTTTACTCCGAAGCGAAGGCTTGGGCTATAGTCTTTCGAGTCGACCATTTTATTGCTTTACTCTATGGTCGACCATATTGCTTAGTCTCTTATTTCGGAGTGCGTACGGAGCAGTGCTGCCAGATCAGATTTTCGAAAATCTTTTACGGTAAATAGTTGCGAGAAAAAACAGTGTTTGATTAAAAAAAAACGTAATTCCGCAGCACAGTTTAAAACAAGTAATAATGTTGCCATATCCCACATAATTTTAAAAACGGTGGAAGCGCTAGGGTAGCCAATCCCATTTTTTTTTTACAGGACCTGCGTCATTGTTTAGTCTATGTGCTTAATTACAATAACTTAAAACAATTGGTGTTGAGTCACTATTTTGTTATCATATTGAAGGTTGATTCAAATGTAACCACTGATGTGATAACCGAAACAAACTATCTCTTTCAAAACGAAGTGTCTTATTTGTAATAAAAAATCGGTTGTCTGTAAAGTCGGTTTACTGACGATAGTTGAACGTGACAACGTCATAAGAAAATACTGATGGAATGGTTGCATTTTTCAAAAAATGAATATGCGTTGTGCAATTTTTTTATGGAACGCCTCAGAGCGAGGAAACGCCTCATTTTTTCGTGCGTGCAGCCGGCTCCATCGAATTATAAGACGTTGTCACGTCAAAATGTTTGGTCACCCAATTAGAAAGATATAAACAGCAGCCTCAGGTATACATATATCTGTAGTCACGATGTTCTGGTAGAGTACTCCGTCCTTTTTGTATAATCCATGGTTCCATATTATCTTTAACCGTTTTATTACTTTACTCTATGTCTTTAACACTGGTGTTATCTGTGGGTATTACCGGTGTTTTGAATTGAATTGAATTCATTGCCCTGACTGAGTCCTGTCAAGACGTCAAGTGGTATTTAAGTACTAAAAGAAGATATTTGCGGATAAAAAATATTTTATTAGATTGTATTTGTGAATGTGATGCTTCCACAACAAGCCAACAATCACTAATTTGCAGCTGTGTCTATAAATAGCATTCATCGTATTATTATACAATCATAATAAATATTAATTCATTATGACAGCGCGAAAACCAATAAATTGGTTTCTAACTGATACGGGTCGAAAATTTTCGTTTGCTGTAATTACAGGAACTGGACTTGCTTGTACATTAGCGAAATATGGACCCCATACTTTTTTTTTAGAGAAGTACAAAAATTTCGTGCATTATTACAGGTTAGTTGGTACCAACAGCTGAGCAGTATCAATTCATGGCACCAAAAATCGTTTTACGATGTTGTAGATTGTCTTATAATGTTTCACAGCAACGGCCAGCCGGCTCTTTTACCGAAGGAACTTAGCAACAGATACTCAAAATGCCTGGATATCCTGAATATATCTGATGTTCAACGTAAACTAATTGTGCCATTTAGTGTTTTTGGATATGACTTATTTCATGCTGGTAAGTTTGTGATTAAATAGTTTAGATGCAACTTATCTGAAGTTTGGAAGATCGTTCCTAAAGTTACAACAATTCAATCCAGGGAGAAGGGTAAAAATCTGTTTTAAAACTTTTTGATGAAAGTTAAAACAAACCCTTTTCAGGTTAAATTATTACACAATCACTCACTTAAGGTAAATAGTACCACATCAATATATGTGTTGTGAAGGTTTCAATGTTTTACTAACATGTTTAAACATAACATCATGCCTGTAATCCCTAAAGGGTTAGGCAGAGGTGTACCTAATAGTACACCCACATTTCACCTAAGTACCATGTCATACTATGCCTATTACCATCAACCGAGCACCGATCCAGACTCTAACTGAGAAATTCCTGATGGAAAAACCCTATAACGCGTTGCCTGATCCGGGAATTGAACCCAAGCCCCTTGTTCAGCTAAAACCCAGGCAAAATTTCTATGTGGGGGGTTCAGAATGATGTACTGAATACATGGCGACCATTTGTGCGTTGATGTCCCTCCCACCCTGTATAACTGAAAACCATTGTCTGGGTATATTATTATAGGATGGTAGTAAGAAACCTAAACTGCTTACAAAAAAATTGCTTAAAATATAATTAATACTAGATTATTCTTGCGATGGGCAAGAATAATCTAGTATTAATTACATTTATAAGTAGCAATATACCAATTTTGTTGCAGGTAGTATGAACTCAAAGTTTGGAGTACTAGTTGGTATTCCAGTGAACTTTCACTACAAAAGCTTAGCTGATTTAGAAGCAGATGATATTCAGGTGATTATCATTTTTCTTTAAATTTTACAAGATGTTCAAGTTTTCCACATAAACTTGGTTTGCAATTCTCTTAAAAGTTTATTGGGCTCTAGCTCATCCATTTTGGAATAACACAAAAGGGAAAAAAAATTAAAAAAAAAAATGCAAAAAAAAATACAACCAATTTCCAAAAAAATCGAGAGGAAATCGCTGTCCAGGTAGACCACGGTGAAGGTGGTGTGACGGTCTTATCTTGTTTGCGGGGCGAACGTGGCCTGATATGGCACAGGATAGAGAGGTTTGGAAGGAGTAAGGGAAGGCCTTTGCCCTGCAGTGGGACGCGCAAATAGGCTAACAAAAAATAAAATAAAAATTACAACATTAGACAACCAACAGTTTATAATATACCGGTCACAGGTACCCTTTTGTTTTATTTTGAGTGGGTATGCCATAACGTTCATGACATTTCTTATTTAAATGACTAAGCAACATTTAACTGTACTTTTCTGTGCTGATTTGATTAGGTGATTCCGCTTCCTAAGCAAAGCGGACGCGTTCCTATGCCACTAGTTTGTTTACTAAAGGTGTCTTCGTACGACGATGTGTTAGTTCACTTATTAAAACCCTGCCTATTTGTTCAAGATATATATATCAAATAAGTAAAAACATCTTGTATAAATTTCAGGTGAACCAAAAGAAAGTCGACTGGGAATCAGAAGCTGGCAAAAAATTGGCTGATGCTTTAATACTTCCTGAGAAAGTGCAAGAGTTTGCTATTTGTAGGGAAATCATGATGACACAGAATAACAAGATAATGTATGAAGCTGCATACCCATTCACATGCCTATTTCTTGCTTATAATCTTTCACAATACCTTAATAGAAGATTAAACTTATATGCAGCACCTCCATTTGTAAGAGGGGTATTATACTCAATAATAGGCTTGTTTGCATCAGGTACATATTTTCTCATGAAAGATATGACTGAGGTTCATTATGAAGTAGACACTGACAAGAGATTGTGTGAACTTGGTCCTCAATATGTTGAAAGTGGTAAAATATTTTATGAAAAAATTTTAAAGAGAAATCAAGCCCTCAGGGAATTGATGGGGAGTGAAGGAGAAAAGAAATACAGTAAATTGGGAAATGAAAATTTTGGCATACGACAACCCCGTATAGCGCTAGTTCATAGGAAACAATATTTTGAAGAAAAGTTGAAAGAACTAAATGCTTCCGTAACTACAAACGATGCTGAAACATTAAATTAAAAATTATATTTTGTTTATTTATCATTTTATAGTGTTTCCTTGTTATGCCTAAGTTGTAATAGTAAGAAATAAATGTTTTCGTTAATTTGCGTTATTATTTAAAGTAATGACCATGGTTAACTTGTTATCCGGCTGAGTGTCCGGTATTGTGTAGAATGGCGAATGTGTAGGGAAGAGTTTCGTGTTGCCAACAAAACTGCAGGTATATTATTACTAGTACTTCGCCCGCAACCCGTTCCGCAGAAATTGTGATAGCTCGGCTAATTTGCATTTTATATCGTCGGGGATAGTGCAAATCCGCGGAACTAGCATTGGATAATTCCGCGTATCTGACAAATGTAGCCAATTTCAATTACGCATTGTCGTAGCTACTTATAATTCTGTTTATACGTACATGGTACATGTAACGGTCGCGAATCACATTGTATTCAAAATACAGCCTGACATGCAAATTGAAAAAGCTGTAAAAAAATTGAATTCCACGGGCTACCCTGACGTTGTTCTGATCCGCCTGTGTAGACGCGACGCGAGCTTGTGCGAGCACTGATCTTTTAGCAAATCGATAGACCATGACATGGGTCCACTACATACTTAGGATACTATTTATATCATTATTCCAAGGGATAATTTTCAACCTCCAAGCGAATAAGCTGCGGATAAAATAATTCCTTGTATTTAACATGTAGGTATTTAATCATTCCATGCTATTGACATATTGTCAGTAGTGAGTGACACTACTGACATAACATTCACTTCTGACTTCATCCATGGGCCATGGCATTCATGTCGTATTTCACTTTTGTCAATGAATCAATGAACAAATTGCCTTTGCACTGATTGAATTCTATTCTCTAATTTATTGATTCTACAGACAGTTACTTCGTAGCTCTCAATTATAATATACTTATTAAAAATCTTGCATCTTTATTGTGTTAATTTTCTAAACTCATTTATTTAGCTCATGTTAGACTTGTTATCTCGCAGTTTTTGTGTGGTGTAAAGTGTACTGATACTGAAGAGATTAACAAAAGATTTCCAAGGAGTCGTATCATTCGAAAATACAATTGCGTATAAATGAATTAGAGATTTTGTGTAAATAACTGGTGTCAACATGTGTGGAGGATTCACTTGTTCCAAAAATGCGCTTATTGCGTTAAACATTCTTTATGTGGTAAGATTTTTTGTCATAATAATATAGATATAAACTATAAAATGTGGTATTTTTACACTCAGTTTATACAGGTCAATAAAATGATAGTGTAATGTCAAGCAGTCTGTAATCCTTGTTTTTCCTAATGTGCATGTCATTGTCAGGTAGTGGCCAGCATTCTGATATCAGTGGCGGTGTACGGGCAGGCGTCGTCACTGGTCACCAACCTGCCGATTGTGGGAGGAATATTGGCATGTGGGGTGTTCCTCATTTTGATCTCTCTGCTGGGACTGCTGGGTGCTGTCAAACATCATCAAGTCATGCTATTCTTTGTATCCTTTTCCAAAGTCCAATTATGTTCTTTCCATCTACTATCTTAATTTAATAATAATACATAGTTTAAGCTAGCTCAGAGTTTGATATTGTGATAGTAATAAACAATTGTGTGCACAGTTCAGATAGGTGCACTATTACACATAACTTTAGAAAGTAGTTGTGCTACATTGCTATACAAATACATCAAGGATTTCCCAATACTTATTCTTTTGTTTCTTCATATGGTATTTTATTACTGCTATGAATATTCAGTTTCATAATAGGTTTTCAGATAGCCAGGCTCACACAATAGGCCTTTATAAAGAAGGCCTATTGTGTGAGTTATACTTTGATGTGATTTCTCTATCACAAAATAGTTGAAATTGACTTTCTTCTAAGTCTGACAACTGGATATTTCTTAAAACCCTATTAATTTTACAGGGTGGTACGACCATCAATGCACAAACGGTTACTACATATTCAGTTCATCATTCGGAACATAACATAGAAATTTTACATAGGTAATTAGACACAAAAAACAAAATTTCTATTTGGGATTATTTGGAATTATGTACTGAATTTGTGGTAACTGTTTGTGCATCAATGTCCCACCCTGTATTAATTATTCAGAACAAAAACCTTAACTCAGGATTCAGTACATGGTGATTCTATTCCTTCTGTTCTTGGTACAGTTTTCAGTGGCATGTGCATGCCTCACTGTTAACTCTGACCATCAGGAAATTCTGGCTCGACAGGTGAGTTATTAAGCTGAATTTCTTTGTCATGAAAAAAAATATTAATTAGTTTTATCTCATAAAACAATTGTCACTCAATTACTTTTTAGATAGTTTGTAGGATAGAGATCAATGTCTATCATAATATGAAGGTATGTAATACCGATTAACATTTATAATGGAAAATATCTGGATGAGGGACACACAGAACCATGAAGTTTGGGGGAAAGGAAAAGAAGCCTATACCAGCAGTGGGTGTGGGTAATTCTGAGGCTAATATGATAATAGTCTGTAACTGTGTTTAGCATTTGCGTATGTCGTCTAGAGGCACTAGCACGATCATGCGGTGTAAGTAATGTAAATCCGTCGATTTCGACATTGATTGTCGATAAATGGTCAACAAGTAGGTACAATCACTATCATCCATAAGTATGAATACATTTTTAAAATTATGAAAATATAATACATGAAAAGCCTATTTTTAATTTTAAAATCAACGTAGGTATTTACGTTAAGTTTACACCGAGCTCTCGTGCTAGGGGGCCTCTAGTACATTTTGAATGTTGTTGTTTTAAATGATATCTTATCATTCATACTCAATGTAAATAATTTATCAGCATCCTCTACTACTGTGACTTCTAATAACTTGCGCAATCTGTTATTACAAACTACATACAAGTATATTGAATTTTACATGACTAGGTAGAAATCTGCAGACAGCATTGCAGAGATATGAATATTGAGCACCAAATGTCGTAGACTCGTAGTGGCAAGAAAGTGATCTGACCCCCAATTAAAAAAAATATATATGGTTGAGGATAGGGGGTTATTCTTGTTAATGAGTTCAGGCTTAGGTAAATGATAATTATGTTAAGCTTTGGTGTTGATTAATTTTTATATTTCAAGGGATGGAACAAGGTGACCATAGATGTCAAAGAACAAGTCCAGGAGAGGTTCCAGTGCTGTGGTTTCCAAAGCAGAACGCCTGAGAATGGTACTGCTGAACATCCCTCATGTGAACTAGTTGATGTAAGTACTTGAAGCCAGTATAAAGTCTTAGCATTACATCATCCTCTGTAAAACCGATTAAAATAAAATAAAAAACATCTTTTTATACTTAGGTTTTCAAATTTTACAAAAAGTAAGCTTCAAACAGATGCATTAACTAAAATTTTCAGCCTGACCTGAATAGATATTATGTTGATACAAAACAAAACTGTAACACAGTTGTCGATAACTGTTGACATTTTGATAACACAGTTATTCATATCTAAACAAATATAATAACAGAAATATGTAAAAATGTAAAAGATATGTAAAATAATGAATAAACGGAATAATAATAATATTATAAACAATCTGTCATGTTCTTTTTTTGATTTTCTCTATTTTCTTTTAATCAATTTTTCTATACTTATTACAGAAAATTTGTTGCCAAAATGTATTTGAATCTACACATTGCCAATGTGAGCCGTGTATGGGGAAGTTAAAGGAGACTATTGACTATGCATTCAAACTCTGCGGTGGCATTGGACTGTTTTTCAGTTTCACAGAGGTGAGTTCTATTGACTTTACTTATCTATTCTTTATCATTGTTCAGTGATAGTACCTCTATAAATAAATACAGTGTGATATGGCTGAGTATATTAGTATTAAATTAAATCTTATTCAACTTCCACCGCATATTAGAAAGAACAATAAGAAATATTTAGTTAAAACAAACATTCAAGTTTATATTATGTCTGGCATATATGTATACATATACATATAATACATTTGTATCTAAAATATGATAAAGTCACATACATAATATAATAAAAATAATACCGAGATGGCATTTTATATAACAAAATAATATTGAAAAATTGCATGTTAGAAAACATAACTAAGTACACATCTCTAATAATACATTTTATTTTCATAGTATTGTAAAAGCATTCACGATCATATTTTTACGAAGAAAAAATTACTTTCTGACCGTATTTTCACACGCGATAATAATAAAACTTTTGCGAGTTATGTTGTGTCCTTATATAATTCTATAGAAACTTGCAAAATTGCGTTTGTACTGTGTGGCAAGAGCAAGACTAGCAAGTGTAATCTTTATACTTGCTAGTTACAATCGCACTGTAATGTCAGACATTTCTTGCATGTGGAAATGCGGGTACAATCACCATTCGCAATAACACATTCAACTCACACAATAATTCTTTTGTAAATTAATATTTGCAATTTTGCATGTAGATACGAGGTACTATAAATCAGGATTAAGCATGGATAAAATTATTGTTCTCGATTTAATTTATTTTTTCTATGTAATACAATTGTAATTAACATTGAAGCGTTTCAGATGACCGCTCCATTAGAAGCAGCTAATTACTTGTTACTAAAATATGGAGAAACTGATCACGTTGATCACGTAGCGTGTATACAGATTGACTACAAACTGCTACCGACATACAAGACTAAATACGATAATAAATCCGAATTTATAATAAAGCCGAGTGTTAAATGCTGTTAGTGGTTAACTTGAATATGTACTGCCTCTTTAATCACTAGATGAAAGAGGCATCAACGGAGCCGAGCGCAAATATAGACCCTGAGAAAATGTGTTAGCTAAACCCAATAATACCTAATAGACAAGCACTACTGCTGAGTTCGAGGTCCGGTTTATTCCCAGGTCGGGCAGTATTATTGAGGTTTTCCATCAGAAATTTCTCAGAGTCTAGATTTGTGCTTAATTGATGGCAATAGGCTCGCCATACTTCAAAAAACCTCATCAGTTTTATGGTGGTAGGTACTACGATAATACTGCCAAACTCTTCGTGAAATACAAGCTAAATGTTATGTGATATAACTATACTGAGAAGAATACGAATTCATTAGAAGTTAAATGGACAGTTGTTTGTATTGATATAACGAAAATCTAATATCTAATTAGCTGGCTAAAATGTAGCTTGACACCTGAGGTAAGGCGCGAACATAAAGTATAACAAACCTCTAGCAGCATTTACTGCGTCGGCAGCTATACAAGTCTTCCTTCCTTTTGGAATTTAGACACCATGTTTTTTTTTTGCAAAATCTCTCGCTGTGCTGACAGCGAGTTAACTACATCCAGATGTAGTTCGCTTGCTGTCGGCATTACGTCTCTGTATACACTCGATGTGTACATCTGTATATGAAACATTTCTTAATATTTCGCTTGCACTTGTAACTAACAATCGGACGATTAATTTGCAGTTTCTGGGTGTATGGTTGACAGTAAGATACCGTAACCAAAAGGATCCGCGTGCTAACCCCAGTGCATTTCTGTGAATGATCTGACGATGTGGATTTTAATCACTTGAGGTGGATTGGTGTTTTGCTTTGGATTGCATTTTATTGATGTGCGCATGCTGCTTTTTTCTTTTATTATTTTAAATAGGTCACCGATTAGGGAATATACTCAATGTAAATCAAGTTTCAAGCCTCGCCTTCATTATTCAGGGTGTAAGGGATTGCCCTCCGCAGACCGATAGGTTGAATTCAGTATATCATACTAATATGAGGAAATAAAACAAATCAAATTTATATTCCCATAACGTTCCTGAAATAATTTCTTGTACCGGTCATACGCTATGTATCATTACCGTGGCAAAACGCACGTAACGAACGGCAAGCGCGACGACGAGTTCGATAAATTCTGTAGCTATGCAGGAAGAGAACAGCTGATTTCACGCGTCCTTCGTTAGAGTATTTCGACATCCATTGTTGGTTTTTTATTTTAGGCGTATTATTTACATAAATGGAGTGCTGCGTACAGAGAATGTAATTTTACATTGAAATAAAGGAATAGTACCTGAAAAAACGATAAAAAATATGAAATTCTCCTGAGAAAAAAACCTCCGGTAGAATATGATGCCTAATAAGGAGTTAGATGCACCCTATCAGTTTGCGGAGGGATGTCACTTAACTCTGTATATTAATTTTAGTATACTCTTCACAGCTCACACATCACGGTGAAACGTAGGTATTTTAAACACCTCTGGGTACCTCTTCGGATAATACTGGCGTATTTTATGTTATGTTACGTTATAAATAAAAACTAACCAAAATCGTAAAAAAAAACGAATAAGTAATTTTGTTTTGATTTTTGTTTCAAAACATTGGTTCCGTAAAATGTACCTAGTGTAAAATAAGACCATAACACTTCCTTTTGGCTTTGCCGTAGTCGGTTAAAAAATACTGTGTTTTGATTGTCGCAAAAGTGAGCTATACCGCGGTTGTATTAATACGAATAGTGTACCTATAATAACAAATACCTATGTAGTTGAGGCTAAAATGAGACAATACATGTATTTTAATATGTATTATTTATGAACCTTCTAAGGAAACCCGTCAATCCACCTTCTTAAGTATGGACTTTAGGCGAAGATCTGAAATTGGCAACAACTTCCAGCAAAACCAGATTATTGCATATTACGACAAAATCTCTCAATAAGAAAGTAAATTACCAACGTCGTTTTACTAACTAACAAACATTAATATAATAAATAATAATTATATTATATTATTATTATAGCTAGCCCACATTGTCCCACTGCTGGGCAAAGGCCTCCCTTCACTCCTTCCAAAGGTCACGCTTCTATGCTACTTCTTTCCAATCCTCAAGGAAGACATCCAGTTCGTCCCGCCATCTCCTTCGTGGTCTGCCGCGACCTCGTGTCACTGTTTCAGGGCACCAATCCTGAGATTTACGAGCCCACAGTTCGTTCGGCATGCGACAGACCTGTCCTGCCCAGTCCCATTTAAGTTGGGCAGCCTTTATAATAATAATATTTATATAATTTAGAGCTGTACAAATTGAAGATATTCTGTGGTTTTTCAAGACAATGTAACTTTTTCGAAGCGATTTTTGTTTATTTCTATAATTGTAGTAGTTCAGTTTAAGCTATAATGTTCATACATCGTTGTGTCGGTCAGTTTTTCAGGAGTCGCAACTATACTTTCTATAATAGTTTTATTTAATTTGCGTGCTTATGTTAAATTTTGCACAATACATAATTAGCATGTTCGCACGTGCATGTTCGTTTTTACTGTTACTTATGTACTTATTTCGCAAGTACATAGCGCTAATTCCTTATTTTTATGTTTCAGTTATTCGCTGTATGGCTCGCCCGACGATACCGCAACCAGCCTGATCCTAATTATAAGGAACCCCATGCTATATTCCCTAGAAAAAACTACCTTTACTGAAATGTAACATGTTAATTTTAGAACTGTAATATTCCTGCAGACTGATTTAGTGAATTTTACTTTTTCGTAATACCTACCCAGTTTGTTTAGGTGTGTTTTCTGTATGTTACAGTCTGCCTTCATACGTTCAAGGGATATAAGTCATAGGAATATTAACATAAAAACTGTTAAAAACACCTCTTCAAGACTATCTCTCTCTGGAAATATTACATATAAAATGAATATTACCGAAGCGCAATACATTTGTGGTACGATTGTACTAACTTTTGATTAGTTTTGAGTTCATGAGATTAGTTGCAACTTGCATAACTTATGATAAAGTTAGCAAGTGTAACATTTTTAAGAATAATTGATTAATATCCTCCTAATGCCTTAACATAATAATTATGCACAAGGAAGGTATTCATCACGCCTATTTCACACAGGAAAATTTATAAATGAATCCTGTTGTCATCACTTATGAAGCCAGACCGTAAATAAAAAAAGTTATAACCTTAGTCATCCCTTACAAATAATTGTAGCCAGATTGTATAAGTGTTATAGATGATGATGATTATAAAACGTTCCAAATTCTATCTTCAGTGTCGTTCAACCTTGAGTCTTAATAGTTTAGTAAGAGGAGACCAGACTCTAGAGTTCAAGCAAAGGCTATTTTTCTCTGTAAAATTCTTATATTTTTACGAATTATTCAATAGGTGTAGTGTCCAGTAGAAGAACCCACGCTAATCCGAAAGCGTATCAATTTTTAATTATTTGGCTTAAAATTCTACAATTATTCCATTTGAATGGTTTTGGTTCAATACGTTAAAAAGTACTTTGTGTATATTTAGCTCATCTGAGTGTGTTATTCGATCTAGTAATTTGATCGTTACTTAGATTTTAGTCATCGTAATTCCATTTTAATAAAAAAATAGTGATCCCCGGAATTTTATTTCCTTCAATATTTACATAAGTTTAGATTATATTGGCTTCTACAGTTAAATGTTTCATATCAATTGGATGTATATTTATTAAAAAAGATATAAAAATATTTTAAAATTAGTGAGTACGATACTTTATAACGAAGGCTTTATATTTTCCATGCTTACGATCAACTGTTTCGAGAGGCGAATTGAGTAGGTTATTATTTATTATCTTCCGTTTTTAATTGACTTTACAAATATAAAGTAATGCTTTATTAGAAGAGGCTTATAAACTGACATCACCGAGGTCGATTGTGATCTCACTGTTTTGCATTTGTTTCAATCAATTAAAACAATGCCATTGCAGGTTACTAGGATTAAAAACTTAAGTTTTAGGTACATTTCATCTACTAGTCAGTAGTCTTATAATTTAGCATAATTTGCTTTCAATTTGAATATGCCAATAAACGTATAAGCTAAAATTAGGCTTTTACGGACTGAATTTGTTATAGATAGATTAAGTGCTATCTTTTATTATTTGAACGCTAGGACTATTTTGCCCTTATTTTTTTGTTACCTACATTTTTTTTAACTCGATTAAGCTTTAATTAGATATTTTATCATTATTTTGTATAATCCGACATCACCAGTTCACTTCCCAGTCTTATATTTTTTGAAACTTTTTAAAATTGTAAAGAGATATTTTGATACTTAAATTCGTTTTTAGTAGTCACACACAGTAGATGAATTACAAAGTTTGTGTTGATTTTGACAAAGTCTCGAATTTCGCCAACCAGAAACAAAAGCATGTGGCATATTATTTTACAAAAATAAGTACCTAGGTATGTTACAGTGATGTCAATAATTTTGCCAAAATGAATTGTCCTTGTGTATTGTCAGTGTATTGATATGATCTATCTAATTATTCGGAAATAAAGTGTGCAAGCATTATAAGTAGTTTCATTGTTCATTATCCACCTCAGCAGGCTCGACGGTCCTAGTAGTCACAAGACGACTGGGCTTTTCTCATCAGTAATTTCTCGAAGCAACCCTGGTGGTGTCTGCATTTGTGCCTAGGCCCAGGCAATGGTTTAAAAGCTTTAAGTGGATCTGAGCAATACATTTTGCTGATCCGATCTAGCATTTGGGTTTCCACAAGACACAAACCAACCACAAACGCAAACTGGGAATGCGACTTACAACTCTCAGAATTACGCAATGCGCCAGCTTTGCAGAGCTGATTTTTTTTACCCGACAACGGCATAGCCAAAGGGAAGGGTTATGATTTTAGCAGTCTGAATGTATGTTTGTAACATTTTTGTGTTCCACTGAAGCATCTAAACTATTGAGCCGATTTTAACGATGACGAGCCAATTGATTCGTTTTACCTATCCTAGTGACGCACCTACACTACTACGCTGCTTCATGCGAAAATAATCATTTAAAACTCGATATACCTACCATATTAACGCCCGATGCGGTTTGGTGGTTACAGCGTGTCTTCTGATTTTTGATGCCAGTTTCTTCACGATAATGTTTTCTTTGACAGTTTTGAGAGCAGTGGTGACGAAACAAATTACAAAACTATAATTGAATGCCTGGGTTCTAATTCTAAGTCACATACTTAGGTAAGTCGAGGCTGTGTTCAATGGGCGACTGCTCGAAGGAGGATGGCGTAGCTGCCAGTATTCAAAAAAAAAAACAAAAAAAAAAAATATATTATGATGCTCTGTGCTCAGCTGTTTAGTTGCAATATGTACCAAAAACTTCGTTTTTTTTCCTCAAATAAACCACAATGCGGTGCAGCATTTTACAATGTAGGAAGCGACAAAAGAAGTATTAAACGAGTCGGCAACTGACTCCCCCTTTCCCACCTCGTGGATCAGGTTTTTTTTTAAACTTGGGTAGAACTTTTCCTGCCTACTGCCACATAATTAGTAAGTACGTAATAAATTGTAGTGGAGGTAGGTACAGTAGAATCAGTCTCAAACTTAAATATTTTTAAGGCTAAAAATGGCTCAGTATGTACAGTATGGCTCATTTACGTTAGGTACCCGTTACTCTACTTATGTTACCAGTTATCACAGTATATATTATGACCGTGCCGTTATTAACTTAACCATTTTCTTTGAACCAACGCGTGTGGTCCGTACTTGGAACCCTGCGAAAAAACTTTTATCACAGACTTCTTTTTTCTGCTTCTGAATTGGCCTTCTTATTAGATTTTCACATGATCGGCCGGTATAGACAGAGGCTGAAATAAATTAGGAGGCCCTTGCCCCGAGGGCTTAATAGACAATTATGGCAAGGTTGCAAAAAATGGAGCATGTGGACATTTTTATCTCAAATTACCTACATAGGTATGTATCTGAATTTATTCGAGGCAAGATGTAAAAATTTTCGACCTTTTTCTTCCAGATCTCTCTTGCTAGCTTTGTCTATAAGTCGCCCAAGAAATACCTGTACCTACAAAGGGTCGAAACAACTCTAATCCGTACAAGGAAGGATGTTAAATTTTTCAAGGTTGCTTCGCTGGTTGGTTGGTCGCTCGTTCCTGCAGACTACTTTCTCTTGAATCTTAACTTTGTCTAAAAGTCGACCAAGTACCTAACTCCTGTATGAAAGATCGTAACAATTCTAATCTGTCCTAGGTAGGATGTTAAAAAATTGTCGAGATCGCTTCGCTCGCCCTGCAGTCTACTTTCTGTTGAATCTTGACTTTGTAAGTCGACCAAGTAACTCCTGTAAGAAGTGTCGAAACAATTCTTCCCTGTCCAAGGTAGAATGTACTATTCATTCACATGTACTATTCATTCAATTTAAGGTAGTCACATTTAAGGGACAGCTAGTCGCACACTTGCACGTCATAGAAAGACAATGGATAGGCACAGTTCTTTCACATTTAAGTAGGTATGTACCCGACTGCGGCGAAGCCCAATAAGAGGGTTATGTGTTTGATCTGTATGTGTGTATGTCTGTTTCTTTGATCCCTCGTAACTCCTAAACGGATGAAGGGATTTCGATAAATTATACGCCGTTGATTCGTCCTGGTGGCGCGATTGTCACCGGCCACATTAAAGTTAAAAACAAAGAAATAAGATTCTATTTTCAAAATTTTATATGCAAAAAAAAATTATAACTAGCACTTCGCCCGCGACTACGCCCGCGAAAATTGTGATAGCTGGGCTAATTTGCTTGATTTAAATATTATTTATAGCCTATGTTACTTAGCTTTCTATTGGTGAAAAAATGGTTAAAATGGACCCAGTAGTTTCGAAGCTTATTCGGTACAAACAAACAAAAAAATCTTTCCTCTTTATAATATTAGTATAGATGGGCCCCGCTTGCTTCCAACTTTTTTTTATTTAGAATGTGCTTATTATTTGCTTTTCAGTCGGATTGTAAGTT
This sequence comes from Noctua comes, assembly GCA_963082995.1. Classification (NCBI taxonomy): domain Eukaryota; kingdom Metazoa; phylum Arthropoda; class Insecta; order Lepidoptera; family Noctuidae; genus Noctua; species Noctua comes. The sequence continues at coordinate 8,065,145 of OY720277.1, forward strand.
TTTTCAACTATATTTTTTTTGTTACAGTACATATACAGGGTGTAAATTAACTCTTCACGAAGCCGTCAATCAAGCGTTATGTACATCAAACTAAGTAACTTTACGCAAAAATTATTGCCGGGAAACGACTTTTTTTGGGATGAAAAATCACTTTTTACGATAGGACTCAACGTAACGCACTCAAAACATTGTACAGATGGATGGATTGAACAGTACGGGGGTCGTGGAGGTGTTTAAAGTAAAATTTTACACTAAAAACAGGTATATAAAAAGAAACGTGAAAAAGTAGGAATTTTGACCCCCAATCTCTGTAAATAGAAGGTTCCCAGGTATGGTCTAGAACAAAAAAATTATCGCAATGACGTAGAGAACAAGTGCCTTTCGGCTTCGTTAAGGGTCTTGTTACACCCTTTATAATTATACAATCTATTGATTAACGTGTAAGGGGTAAGTAGGCAAGGAAAAGTATCAATTTGTGTTACGCAATCGTCTTTGAAGTGTATATCTTATCTGTCATACGTAGATACCTTCGTGTACCCTGCTACATACAGAAGACTAGTTAAATTTAATTAGATATTATTTTTAATTAAAGATGCATTTCATTCACTTATTAAGGCAAAATGCTCGAGTGATAAAGAAACATCTCTGCCTATCCTTTTCAGAAAAACAGGAATGTTGTTATATTATATAAATGTTATTTGAAGATGTACTTAGTTCACAACATTTAAGGCAAATTAAATGTGGGTTACAAGTGACAAAGGGCGGGTAAACAAATTGAAATGCGTCAACAGATTTTCCAGCACCCTCCGGATGCAGAGAAGGGTTCGTATCGTTGTCTACGCGCACAGCGGTCGCGCAGACCCTTTGCCAGCCCGCCCGCGCCCTGGCCACTCTGGGCGGAAAACCTTTGGTAGCTGATAGCAGACAGTCGCGCACCGCTCGCTACCACCGCTACACTCATCGATCGGTCTCAACACTGATACTGTGTCTAACGCGTTCATTGATACTGTGCTGTGCCTGTGAAATTATTAAATCAACACAACATGTCCTTCGATAAAGACGAACTCCGCGACGAGTAAGTATCGCCAACTCGTATCTATTCAGTCTTTCTCGGTACAATTACGGCAATGACTGTCACTCGCCACAACTTAAACTAGGTGAATCGATGACTGGGTATATCAAATCATTAAACCGAGGTATTTTGTCTTAGTCGGTGTTGTGGCTGGATATGGATGCTGAAACTTCATAATCCAATCCCTCCGATATTCCAATCTTTGATTTGATTTTGAAATTATTAGAATTAAATTTGTTAAGGTAAACGAAAGACAGGGAAGGAAAAGTTGAGGTAACTTTTAATTGTTGGCAGATTGTTGTTTGTTTCATTTAACTTAGCCTTAAAGACTAAAATAATGTGGTAAAGTAAAACAAGAGGGAGGCGTTCAAGTCTCGAGTGAATATAATGTTGCTATTCAGATTGTTGCTTCAGTAAACACAAATTTGAAACTTATTAAATGCTTTGCTTTCTTTATTTTAAAAAGAAAAATATTGTGCTACTTCTTCCGGGTGTTGTACAAAAACAGCTTACCTATCTTTTAAAATACGGCAATAGGAATAGTAGGTACATTATTACAGGCTTACAGCGTCCACACACCGTGCTGAAAAGATGACCCATAACCGAAGTAGGTACTTACTTAGATCTTAAGTTAAAAATTGGTCATCCATTGTGTACAAATGTTTTTAATTGATGAGGCGTTGTATAAAATAATGTCTTGTTGTTCACACTGAATGAAGCGTGTTTATTGCTTGTAAACATTACCAAACTATTGCCAGGCAGGTAGTCACACTAAAAGCATTTGTAATCGGTTAAGCATTCAGTGATGTTTCAAAACATTTAATTGCAGATAATATTTTACTTAATTAGTTTACAGAAACAGGCAGCAGAAATTGGAAGCGGATTCTAAAGAATTCTCGAGTGCAATAGTTAAGCGGCTTTTGTATTTCGACCTCATTATTATCCAACGTCTTGATAATTGCACTAATCGACAGTTTTGATAAAAAATAGGTGTGCTATAAACAGCTGTTACAAGAAAACTGAAATGCCATTATGCCCATAATAAATTCCTTATCTTATCTTAATGTGGTTCGGGATTATAGCAATCCTTGTTTAGAATTAGTTGTCGCTAAGGTAAGACCATCCAGCAATATTGTAAAGCGTGGCCCCAATTAACTAAAAGATATTTCGCAGATATTGTGAGGATTAACTACGGTATCTAACTGTGTCTGTCACAGTATATAGTTTAACAAAGGTTCTTTTCATAGAACTTTGGAACACAAACAGGAAAGCAGGATCTCGCTCATGTTGCGGGTTTGCTAGTGTAGGTAACAGCAGTAGTAAGTGGATGACCACTTCTTTTGCTGTTGCTTGCAAGTATGATCCGTGCCTTACATCTCTTCATTGGGTAACCAACCGCAGTTCAGCCCATGGATTTGTGGCACACGCCACAGACGGACATACATACGTTTCTTTGTACGACAGCTGCTAGCTATGTATAGATTTATAGAGATCTAAGTAGCTAGCAGCTGTAATAATATGTGTGTATCTGTGTTCGTTTGAAAGCTAAAAGGAAGAGCGAGTATAATGCTCTTAAGAATGAAGCCATCAATGCTGCTGCGGCCATAGTGAGCCTTTTGCCCAGGACAATCTTTATGACGCACTTGGTAGTCTAGCAGGTCAAAAATACCTAAAACTAGAGAAAGAATGTCGAGGAATATAGGTATGCCAGATACAATGCGTAAAAGATGAAGATGGAATAGTTCTTTTGGATGATGATAAAATTAGAGGTGGATGTGTGTTGTGGCAAGAATGGATAAGGTGGAACGAGTACCTATATTGGAGGAATTTTGAAAGTTGCGCCAGTTACAGAAAAGTGGAAAGTGAATCGACTGTCTGGGCATGTGATGGGCATGTGTTGTATGAGCATCTGATGAGGACAAATCGCATTTAGGTGAGCAAAAGAGTGATGGATAAAATGTTGAAGGATAGAGAAAGAAAGACCAAGGAAACGATGGATGGATTGTGTGAGGAATGATATGAAAGAAAAAGGAGTACATGATAACGTGACGGTTGACAGAGGAGAATGGAGGAAAAAAATGAACCCCCCAAATAGCATGAACGGCATGCCAAGGGCAGGAAGATGATGGAATGGAAGGAAACGGTTAATACCAATTTTAAATTGGACACCATAGAAACCCCCACAATGGCTACGGCCTTGAGTATGTTATTGAAAGCGGTTTTTAACATCGAATGTTGTATAAATCTTTAAGTAGTTTCGATCCACTTACAATTGCTACGCCTTGAAACTTCGCTAAGTTAGTTGACGTTAACTCTACAATGCGATCACATGAGTAAGTAAACGGAACAGAGTTAAAGCTTCTAAAGAACGTTCAAAATTGTTACCTATTTTGGTAGGGTTGTCACAATATGTTAAGACAAATTAAACAAAACATTTGTTATACAGTTTTATTATTGAGTATGATACAGTCCAGTGGCGAAGGGTGAAAATTCAGTCAGGGGAACCCGAAGAAAAAAAATGAGAATTACATTTTTTTTAGTTTTTTATCTCTGTTTATTTTGACCTTATTTTCGTTATCAGTGACCCCGAAAACCATGAAAATGATACCCATGACGAAAAAAACAAAAAAAAAATGTTGGTGCCATCGAATTTTCATTTTGACCTCATTTTTGTTATCAGCGACCCCGAAAACCACGAAAATGACACCCATGACGACAAAACCGAAAATTTCCGTCGGCGCCATCTTGGATTTTCATTTTGACCTCAGTTTCGTTATAAGCGACCCCAAAAACCACGAAAATGACACCTATGACACGAAACCGAAAATTTTAGTCGGCGCCATCTTGGATTTTCATTTTGACCTAATTTTAGTTATCAGCGACCCCAAAAACCATGAAAATGACACCCATGAAGAAAAAACCGAAAATTTTCGTCGACGCCATCTTGAATTTTCATTTTGACCTAATTTTAGTTCTCAGCGACCCCAAAAACCACGAAAATGACACCCATGACAAGAAAGCCGAAAATAAAGTGAAGCATAAAATGCAGGGGGAGTATAATAAAAAAATTTAAATAAGTTAACAAAATAAGAAAACTAGTTGGTACCAAATACGATATAGACCATAACTCATTCTATCTTGTTCTCCCATACATACTTTCTTTTTCTGTCCTTGTCGTAACTCGATAATCTTCGGCTTACCGGGCTCCTTAACTCCTTAGTTACGAGGGAACATAGAAACAGACATTACATACATACAGGTCAAACACATAACCCTCCTTTTGGGCTTCGCCGCAGTCGGGTAAAAACACACCGAGTAGTATCCTCTTCTTATTAAAAAAAAGGATCATACAATAAAATATAGGTACTTACTTGAAAAAGTAATAGTCAAATATTTACTTACCTATTGTACTCCTTGGGATAGTTAAAGTATGATATATTTTTGTTTTTTCTACTATTATTCATACACACAGTACAATAAACAACCATTTTAATTTTAATATTCAAACTTGCAACCAATCTTGCAACTGACAAAACAAACAACGTGCCCCTTGGTTGCCATGGCACCGTGCCGTGCTAACCCTGAGATTGTCCACTGGCTGTGCCAGCGTAAACCGGTTTTTTCCAGTCTCGCCGCGTACGCGACAAGCGGCCAGTGGTCACGCACACATGCCCCGCGTGCTTGTAGAAGTGCAACCGATTCGCGCGGTTGTATGAAGCTTAACCTCTGTTCCGTTTTCCTACTCATGTGATGCGATGGCCGTAAACTTTCAACATCTGGTGCCGAAGCACACTGCTTGGTAGATGCAGTTAAATTGTGGTGATTAGAGCAAAATTTAGTTCGAATCGTTTATTAAGAGAGGGTTTACAAAGTTAAGCACGTTTAACAAATTAGGTAAACATCACTACTTCAAAATGAGTGCTCTGTGCTCAGATTTGGATGAACGGTTTTATCAGATAAGTAACAGTCCATGTGGGTGGTACGCTCGTTTAATACGAGAATTTGCAAATTCAATGAAAAATGAATTTTATTTAAGAGAGTCAAAGGAGCTCGTGGCTAAATAATAACAGCCGCACGGGTAGATATTTAGGTTAAGCCGTGCTTGCCTAGGTTGGTCTGCGGATGGGTGACCACCACATACCGATAAATATACATTTCCTCCGTGCCTCGGAAAGCACGTTAAGCCGTTGGTCCCGGGTGTCATTTGTAGATCTTTGACAGTCGTTAGGTAGTCAATGGCCTAAAATGTCTGACAACCAGTCTTACCAAGGGGTATCGTATTACCCATTACTAACTGGGTTGTGGAGGTCAGATAGGCAGTCGCTCCATGTTAAATACTGGTATTCAGCTGCATCCGGTAGACTGGAAGCCGACCCCAACATAGTTGGGAAAAGGCTAGGCAGATGATGATGATGATTTAATTTAATTTGATGATATGTTTTTATTCAATTCACGAGTTTTTTGTAAAATGCCCCTGTAAATTCTTTTCTCTTGATCTGGCATCCAAATATAGGCATAAGTAATAATTTAGGTCAATGGTTGTTGTATTATGTTGAATTTATTGTTTGATTTTATAATATAGTAAAAAAGAAGTGTGTGCAATATAATAATTGAAATAATGTAGTATTTTAAAATTAATGGAATTTAACTTATGTGAATTGAAAGTAATGTAACTATGAATGTTAATAATGATAATTGTAATATCATGTAATTATAAATTGATTTTGCATACCGTTAAAACGGTGAGACATGTAGCACTATGCAATATTATGAACACCTCTGTATACATACCATGTTTCTGGCAAATAAATAATTAAATAAATTAAGAGAGTCAAAGATTCTTAACCGCTACTTATCATAGTTGAAAACATAACAAACAAAAGGAAAACTGGTGCTTTTTCTCTGTCACTCATGTTGTAAACTGTAAACGTTATGTAGTAATAAGTCAGCTGGGGACTTACCTTTGTTGACTATGACTGTACATCTACAACCTGCGTCACATCACGTCTGCAAATTCGAATTGACGTCATCCTAGTATTAGTCTTAGAATGGCATTGTTAAAGTTTGTAGGTCTTGTGCAATTCGGAGGAAAGTATATAGCTGGTCTATTTTACATAACACTAGGTACAATTTGTAGGATACAAGGTTTTATAGCCTTTTATTAGTCAGCCTTGAGCGGGAGGCTCCGTAAATCAGGCTCCTATTACTAAAACACGTTACAATATTTATTTACTAGTTTGATTCCCAGTTTTGACAAAATATAGGAAGCATATTCAACAAAATAAGCTCGTCATAATACATGGGACTTAACATAAGCCCATCCCTTTTGGAAAAAATAGTCGTATGTTGTGCTATTTTATGATGGGCATCCTGCGGGATCTAATTTCTCAAACTATATTTATTTATTAAAACTTCATGTACAATAGTGGTACATCGGCGGACTTAATGCCACAAGGCATTCTCTACCATTCAACCTTTGGGTCGAATAAGGAAACATTGTGATAGGGTAAAATAAATACGTAAAAATAACTTCTTGCTATATCAGTTTATATTATATTATGCCACTTATTTATGGATCTGAAATTTGAATGGCTTCGTTTTACTACTCTACCACTCGTATATCTCTTGATTAGGTACCACCCACTAAACTGATCCAATTAGCTTCCGACGGAACCTCTATGGTTGTTAAGTGCCAACCAAGTCATCGTCTTTAAATTGCTGAATCCATAACTTCCGTGAACAATTTAATAATGCGTTCCACACAATTCCTTTACTAGGAATGATTAAGGTCTCGGAGGCAGTGACATAAAATTATGATGCATTATACATCGGGGCGTGTATTTCGAGAGCGCACATCGTGCTATTGTGAGCACGCTCAATGGAACGTTGTATGTAGCACAATATTTTTGATAACAAGCAGGACAATATCGCAAAGTTGTGTAGTAAAAGTTTTCGTGGATTCCCAGGCTACTATATGCGAACCGCAGCCTGGTGTAGTATTCGCCTTTGGAAAGTCGATCAAACAATACGTAGTAACCGTTCGGTGTGCCTCGCGATACGTTCTCGTGTGCTTTTCGTAATTTATTGTAAGGCAGCAAGTGTCGGGTTAACATTGTGTGTGATAAATATTTATTATTTATTAAACAAGGTAAGCATTTATTGGTATTTTCTTTAGTTGTAATATCTACATGGGTACCTATGCGTTACTGACGTAATTCGATTTAAATTAGAATTTGTAGCAAGTTGTAACAAACATCGTGTTTTGTTGCTTCAAACAGTTACTGTTAACTCTTTCAACATCGATTAGTGGTTAACCTTGATTAAATTGTTTGCAAACAGATTGTATCAACGTAGTTTATCATCGCAACGCTCAAAAAATAACATCAGGCGATAACCTTTGATATGAACTGATTCGCTGAATAAACCAACAGTGATGTAATGAGGTTCGATTTCCAAGATTTAGTAGCAAGATCAGCAGGGTTAAACTCTCAACGTGATTTATTTTTAAAAGCATTGTTTATTTAGGATAGGAAACACAGGAGCCGTCGCTTAATAGTATTTTTATTATTTATAGGTTCAAAGTTAAAGACAAAATGCCGTGTAACTGTAAGGTGGGAGATCCTGGTGCATCCTCTCAGCATCAGAACGGATGCGAGTTGAATGCTCGTCGCAGTTCGACCGGACAGAACGGACACCATCATCCACATCGGAAGCTGTTCGCAGAAAACAATGGCCATGAAGAAGTCAAGGAGAGTCCTTCTGATGAACCAGTAGACCGAGAAATGTTTAGGTGGAGATTTGTGAAATATTTTTGAATGCAGGAAAATATCGGCAGTTTTATGTACCTACAGTGTTATTATTTAGTACAGCACTAATTTCGAGCTCCACTATCCTGTTTCCTCCTAATCCAAATAAGGAACTAACCTAGTGACATAACATCTACAAACAGCTGTGGTTTTAGTTTTGAGGGTTCTCGACAATCTTAACTCCTAAGTTTGAGTTAGTTTAGCGAGATCACCAGTTTGGGAATTGACCGGACGTTGTACTGACTTCTTGTGTGCTACTTTCCTTCCCTATATTGATGACGTTAAAAGTACAACGTAAACTGTAGAAACCGTTTAATAAAGGGCTTCCCGAGAACAGGTGAAGTTTACAACAAAAGCGAGTCTTGCGAATAAAAACTCCCCTCCGAAAACATACCAATTGAAAAGTTCACGGTAAAGAATATTGTGAGGGCTGTTGTGTAAACGTGATGTGAAAGTACTTATCCGTACTTGTACTTAAGCTTGTAGATACTCACTCCGACCCTTTTTTCGCCAGGTACCCCGATGGCACGGTACGCCTACGGAACCCCAACATCGAGCTAATGGACCAAGATATATTATACCACTTGGCACTCGGCAGCGGTTCTCACGATCTAGTCGAAATGTTCGGCGATGTTAAGGTACTTATTGTTATTACAGTGGATGAGTGGATACTTACTGGAGTTGTCTCGAGGAATTTTTGACATTTCTTTTTTTGTGCGAAATAAATGCATTTCGAATTACTTGAGTTGATTCTAGGGCTGTGTCTTCATTAGGCGAACAGTGAGCGGCTGACTGTCCGCTGACTGAGTCTGAGCGGCGAATTGATCGTAAAAGCCGAGAAGTGCTGGCGAACTCTTGCCGAAGAAACCAAACTCACTTGCCATCCCCGGTGGCGTAGATAGCGTACTTCGCCATCGACTAGTGTAAATTTCGCTGCGACCGGTCACTGAATGAGTCGGCAAGCGAGTACGGTACGCGTGTATGGACGCTACAAAATAAACAAAGAGGCGAACTAGAAGCAAACAGTCAGCCGCTCACTGTTTGCCTAACAAGGACACAGCCAAATTCTAAATGCAAAACTTAGCATTTCATCTCGAGATGCTTTTGATTTAACAGTCTTATATCTAGGGTAATTAAAACTCCTTTTATCTGCAGTTTGTATGCATGGGGGGCACCCCGAAGCGGATGGAGCAGTTCGCGTACACGATCATGGCGGAGATCGGGCACAAGCTGCCGTGTGGCACCACGCTGCAGGACATCAGCCAATTCTCCTACAGATACTCCATGTACAAAGTGGGGCCCGTGCTTTGTATCAGTGTGAGTACCTATAACAATAAAAATGGGGGCAAAGGAAACTTGCACACAACACGTCAACAACCACGTCTCGTTTGCAAGTCGCAACCTTGGCAACCTGGTCACTTCAGTGTAGTCGCGCTACCAACCTGCACCATAATTGGACAACCTGAACCAACTTTTCTATCGCATTCCGAATGATCTTGAAGGAAATCGTAATACATCGTTCGTTTGAGAAAGTCGTCTGCTCGTCACCGAAAAAAACGCACTGAATATTGTTGTTGTCAAAATGGGATAAAACGTTCGCAATGCGAGTGTGTACCCACTGTTGACTGGCTATATAGCAACCCGATTACCCGACAAGATCTTGTATTTCTCGAAGGTGTATGTAGAGGTGCAATTATGTTGCAAGTCTCGTAGAAAGCCAATCGCTGCTTACCAACCCTGGAGCAGTGAGCGTCTGCTGGGAATTTTCTTTCAGATACGCTGAACACGAACTGAAGTCACTGTAATTTTTGGACAGTTTTTATATTTCGTGTTAGATATTCCGCAAATAATCTTTATTTCAAAAGCAATAGTTCAATAGTGATTTATTTTTTATTTGTGAACAGTTTTATTCGTTCTCGGTAGTGATGGAAATAGCCTTCCTGTGCATGTACTGCATTCAACTCATTGTATTTCATATTTCATGCGTAGTGCATTATGTATATAAGTAGTGCAAAACGAGACATAATAAAAATAGTAAAATGTTTTTTTAATGATATCAACCACTCATTATATAAACAAAATGATATCTTTTGTTGTGTAACCTTTATCGAAATATAAATATTTTGAGCGATCATTCAAAATACATGTACAAACTTTAAACAATGCGTGAAGGTTTAAATCAGTCAAAGCACTAGATTAGTACTTGCGGTAGATTCAATTGAAACTGCACAAAGCTCTAATTAAAGCCTAATTCAATACTGACCTACCTATAGCTATGGCTCCTATTATAATGCTATTACTTGAGTCACGTGCGTGCATTAGGCACCAAAAGCTTATTAATGGGAACGCTTGGCCTAACTTAATCCAGTTACTAACAATGATCTGCTATCAAGATGGGTAATTAATACCGAGTGTCTACGACATGTGTGTTGTAGGTACCTAAGACCTAACACATTGCAATTCACGTGTTTATCGCCTCGTGACTGTTACGCGGGATACGGCACCTGATGAAACAAGACTAGGGTTGTTACCGTCGCTCTGTCCATTTTGAAAGACTGTAATCTTAGCTAGTACAGTATCAATTTTCAGGTTTATTTAAAGATTCTGTGCAACATTAAATAAATACCTCTCTCTTTGGTTTTTCAAAGCTGTTTTCACCAGTGGATAGAACTATCAAAAGCTAATTTTAATATAGTAGTGTTTCAGTTCAGTCTTACCTTGACTTTACGGTACCTAGAGTAGGTACCTAGTTTTTATTAGGTGTCAACCTAATTGCCAACGGATTGTTACCAACCTGCTCTGCAACACAGTGTTGAAAATTTTAAATCACTCACCACAATGTCACCATAAGTAATAAGAGACATTCTGGCATTTCTGACTTGACAACCTTGAATTAAAGTTTCTATCAATTGCGACTGCTTCAATTGAGATACCTACATTATGATTGCCATACATTTTGTTCTTTCCATGATTGTCAGCTGCATAAGTAGCCGTAGACTTCATTACATAATTTAGCTGATTGTCTATCTTATAAAATTGAAGATCAAAACGAATTATGTGCTTGCTATCTTGGAATCACTATTCAGTTGTTTTTCCTTTGCAAATTGAGCAGGCCTGTGTTATGGAAGACCATTACTGACAGAAATTCCTAAAATCTTTCTTAAATAAAATGTTCATCTTTATGCCGTTGCTCAAATTTACTTTGAGTTTTAGCTAAATCAGAATTAGTGGCTGGCAGCCTACAACGAGATCCCATCATCATTCATTATTCACACTGGATACTGACATGGTAATGCAATTTTAATTGGAACTTGCTTCGCATCCCCAGTCCCTTTTCTCATTATTTACGCATTATCATAACCTTTTTGCTAGTGTTTTAGTTTATATTCCATTTGCAGTCTCTGTACGTGAGTGTGTCATGTTATATTATTAACAGGATAAACCAATTATTATGTCAATTTAGGATTTCCGTGGGCAAAACCCAAAGCTTCACCTACAACGGTTACTACCTATAGATATGATCTATTTCGTGAGGATGAGAAGTAATCTGTTCGAATAATATCGCTGTATTTTGGCACGGGCTTCATCGCGGAAATGTTGATTTGCCTCGTAAATGGATCGATTAGTCTGCGCACTAGCTAGCCATTTAAATTAGCCTAGGTCCCCATGACGTATTGGCTGTTAGAGAGGTACGGTTACCTATCTACGTTTAAAAAGTCTTGCAATTTCCGGAGAGGATGTAGTTGTATGTGTCCATTGTAAATTGCGATAATTGTTAACGACCTCTCGGAAACGCTTTGAAACTCACCATTGTTTGGCGTCAACCTTTTTCTTTACAACTATGTGCGATGTACGATATAAAACATTGTTTTATCGTACATGTTTCAGGAAGACGGGTCGTCTGGACATTTTATTGTGGCAGCAATAAACTTTAGTGGAATGTCAGCGAAATGTTGCTCTACAAGTTATATAAATAAAAATTCTACAGCAAAGAGGGTGTCCCGCACTCCCGCATGTGGTTTTGTACTGCGGAACTTTTTTACTTCGATTTAAATTTGCGCAAAAAGGTATTATGAGATGACCCACCATAAGGGTATTAGGGAATGCAAATAGAGAATTATATTCGTTCTGAAATGATCTAGTTTGACATTCTTTTATTTTGTACATTATGTGACTTGTAAATAGCGAAACTAGGTAGGGTCCGTAACTCCGTATTGTGTTAATGTGTTGTGTAGTTTTGACACAAAACTATCAAACCACGATACGCCCATATTTGACCAATAAATCTGCGGGCGATACAAAAGCGCCGCAGTTTCATCTAAATTGAAAGGTCTACTCTAAATTCATAAAGGTATGTCGCTGATGGTGGTTGGTTAGTACAAAATGTTGCGTATCTGTTGAATGTTACTTGCATTGTGTATTTGTATCGAAGGAGCGGTAGAGATTGTGTGTGTGATTAGGTTTCTTTACCAAACCGTAACTACTTAGTTATTAGTTGTTTAGTTCCATCTGATCAGTGGCGGGGCAAGACCACAATTTTATGTGGGCAAAGTACATTTAGCGAGGCCCGGAATCGGCATCGACTCGGAATTCACATGTATCATTCGAAAGGCCATAATTTCAGGAACAAAATGGTACATAATATTACGTACCAACCAAAACTCCAACAGCTTTCACTTCAACCACAGAAAAAATAAACTGCAAATAATTCACTTGAAATCCCATCGCGGAAAACATTTTTAGTAATCCTATACGAAGCAACGCCATCTAGCTTAAAATATCAGAAACTACAATGGCTTTCTGTCAGTACAAGAACGAAGGATGTCGCTGTGTTAGAAAAAAATAAAACAGAGTGCGCTGTCAACAAAAAATATATATTGGCCAAAATTGGCCATGTACAGTTTGGAGATTTCGTTCCGGTCCCAATTTTGTCAATGGGTTTTTGAGGTGCGAGGCCCTCGTACCGCGAGGCCGTAGGCGGTGGCCCACGTCGCCTACGCCTTGCGCCGCCTCTGCATCTGATAGTAGGTATTATAGTAGGTATACTTATCTATTTATTCATATCCCTAGTCAAGGATGTTTTCTGATACGTCGATCAACAAACATTCACCTATGTTAAAATATTTTCTGTAGTTCTTAAAACCGGAAAAAGGTTAGCTAACTTAGCAATGATATTATGGTGCTCCCTCACCGCGAGCATTCGCCTGTAATGTAACAGTCCAAGCTTCGATTTTGTACGGAAACAAGTGAATCTGAACTGTTACATTACAGGCGAATGCTCCCGGTGAGGGAGCACCTTTATAAAGAAAGATATTACGCTACGTTCATACTGAGCGGTGCGCGGCGTTCAAATATCGTTGCGTTCTTACGACTGCGGAACGTATGATACAGAGATAGATAACTATTGCGCTTGAAGTACTGAAATTACGAAAATTGTCTGAATTTGTCTGCAACAAATTGCGCGCGCTAGTGCGATATCTACATAATATTTTTTAATATTGTTCAAATATCATTGCAACTTAACCTATTTCCGTTTCGATAGATGCAACTGGAACCTTTCAACTTGACGTATAGCTGACACGTACCTAATTTATAACCCTATGTATTATATAAAGCCAGATAAGCATTTCATCGAGACAAGGATGATTACCAACTTGATGAACACACATCCATACCACACACACACACATAGTATCCCGAAGACTACTGCGGAATAACAATAATGAGCCTCCTTGATGAACGGTTGTCAGGCACTAATCACTAGGTAGGAGTTACGATGGAAGAATAAAAATAGATTAATGTCTACAAACAATCAGCACTTCTTAACGCACTCCACGTGTGGACGAGATGGTTATCGTACCTGGGAATTTGTTGTTAATTCTCATTACAGAATTGTCACTCCTGCCTTTATTTTATATATTTAAACTTCTCGCATACAAATAAAGTGTAATGGTGGGCTTAATGCCTCTCGCGTTCACTACCTTTTTTTTTTTTTTTTCGTGGTATAATCATCAAATGAGTCCTCCCACCCAGGGCAAAGTGGGAGGGACTGTCAGACTTGTACTGACTAAAATCCACGGTGTCCTTCAATAGCCCTTTATGATCCAGGGTCACGGTAATTCTATAAGTCCCGCAACCCCGGCAGGCTTTGGCCCTCTAGAGAGGGGCCCCGTCATAATGCTGACACTCTTTGAGGCGCGCATGGAACACAACGCGCCGTCGACCCGGGTCGCGTTCATTACCTTCTGCCATCAACCAAGTTAGTCTTCCAAGGGGGAAAAATTAAGGTGCTCTGTTAGATTTAAAGATTTCTTTTGTTTGCAGCATGGGATGGGCATACCATCGGTGGGCATCTTGCTGCACGAGGTGATCAAATTGATGTACCACGCGAAGACGCGGGACCCTGTGTTCTTCAGGATCGGCACGTGCGGCGGCATCGGCTACGAGGGAGGCACTGTCATCATCTCCGAGGAGGCCGTCGACGGCGCTCTCAGGAATGTGCTCGAGCTGGTACGTTATGTTTTTGGCTTTTCCATAGACTTATTCGCCAACTGGCGAGTCTGAAACTCGCGAGTGCACGCCCATCACCGTTATCGCTTATCGCTGATTGAGTGTGTGTAATCTAAAAATTGCATTAGTGTGACTATAATGAATGACCGAGTTCACATTATACAATGGTATAAGTATATGGTATTTAAATATCCTTTTGTCAATTTCAGACGGTATTAGGCAAGAATATTCAAAGACCTGCGAAGCTAGATAAACGGCTGGTTCGCGAGCTGAAGGGCTTGGCAGACCCCGAGGATCCGTATGACACTGTCACCGGAAAAACCATGTGCACATATGACTTTTACGAAGGTACCCTTTCTCCATTTCTCAGAATCTAGGCCAGTAATAGCTAGGCAACAATACAACTGCACTAGTAGGGAAATGATATGCCATTTTTCCTTTGACTGACGACGTTTGAGCTGCTGAGGACGTTCTCCTAAAGACAGCATTGCCCTAAGATAATTAATAGATCGTTATTCCCATCTAGGGACTGCGATGGACTTATTGGAACAGCCATTTTGATTGATGTTCGAACAATTTTGAAAAAGCTGTAACACGATTACGAAGCTTTTGCATTGAAACTGATTTATCTATCTAGGTGAACTTGGGCGACGCTATTGTTATGCTAATGAATAAAATACTTGCTAATGTCACGACATGATCTAGTGAGTTTAACTAATGCAATAATAACGTTATCACTACACTGGTAACTTTACTTTGACTGTAACACGGAAATAAAAACTTTAAATACAACAAACATGATTATAAAAGTGCTTGATACCTAAAAAGGTATAATGTCACTTTTATTTTCTGCTAACTGAACTGGTAAAGGCCAAGGTGACGCAAAGGACACAATCTTGCACTAAGTTTATCTAAAACAGAAACGCGGAAACAGATTGGAATTTGCGAAAGAGATAGATAGTTCTCAAGATAAAATCAGCGGACATTAAACAAAATTAGTTCTAGTGTTGTTCTGAATGAGGTCACTAACAAATACTTGTGCGTTGTTGTCATATCAGGTCAGGGTCGCCTTGACGGAGCGTTCTGCGACTTCACGGAAGCCGACAAGATGGAGTACTTGGAGAGCATTCACAAGTCAGGCGTCGTCAATATTGAGATGGAATCTCTCGCGTTCGCTGCGCTGACGCATCACGCGGGCATCAAGGCGGCCGTCATCTGCGTGACTCTGCTCGATAGGCTGAGGGGAGACCAGGTAACCAAGTTGGCTAATATGATAAACTTCGGTATTACAGTTACGTGTCGAAAAGTATTTGTATACCTATACACACAGTAATATGCACCAACGACTACGTTAAAAAGTGGGTACACTTTTTAAAAGTTTGGTCAGGCTGGATGCTAAAGGTGGACTACAGGTGTTGTGGCGCAGCTTGGGAGAGGTCTATGTTCAGCTGTGGACTGTGATAGACCTATTTGGCTTGAGTAATTGAGTATGCTACTCTTTGAAACTATTCCTATTCGTCGGAAATAACAGAGAAAACTGAGTTGAGAAAAACGAAGCGACTCCTACAATGTATCAATATTTGATTTCAGGTGTTAGCTCCCAAGGAAGTCCTGGATGAGTGGCAACAGCGACCTACGAAGCTCGTGTGCCGTTATATTAAAAGGTAATTACTTACATAATTCTTGGGCTATTAGGGTTGTTTTTTGGAAGACATATATGTTGACATATTTTTGTCTGAGCTCTGAAAATATCGAGCGATACGTACGAGGGTTCTCTTTGTGAACTGTACTGTTCTGGAACTGCCTTTAAAATGTATGGCGACGTTATGTATTTACAGGTACCTTCAGATGAAGGGCAGACTGTCGCTCGACGGGCATGGATCCATCGCAGTGAAGAGCCCTCGCCGGTTCAAGCTGGTGCAGCAGGAGTCGGAGACCTACGACTAAGCAGTCCGCAATCACGCGCACACCATGGAATCTTCTCGAAGCGACGGAAACGGCTTGCACATGTTTGGAGCCATCTGTGCTGATCGCTCAAATCTTGATTACGCTCTTACTTTACCTACCTACCTAGTTTCAATTTTATTTGTATTAATGTTTCTTCCGTAAAAAACATATATTTTTTCGACTATTTTTGAAAGTTTACCTTGAAGAAACCTGGATATTATAGGAAGAATCGACGCTTTTGGCAAAAGATCGAAATAAAAATATAATATCATCGAATATAAAACTTTGCTTTTAACAATGGTAAGTGAATGCCTCAGAACAGTTTCTATCTAAATAAAAAGTAATACTGCCAAAACTAAGGAAAAAATGTTTTTATAATAAGAAAGAAAGAAGGAAGGTTACCTAGCCTATTGATATGCACCCTGCACGAAATTATTATTTGAATCTTCTTATTTATTAAGCTAAAATATGAAATATAATACACTTATTCAATATCAAAACGAAAAGTAGTGTAGATAAAATAATAGCGATCATTTTTGGCAAAACTTAAATAAGTGTGGATTTGTTGTCAAGCTTTACCTTAGTTGACTATCATGATGATAATTATGAAATATTTAACTTTAATCAATACTCTTTGTGTTGTCTACTGTCCTATTATATTGTTATTGTCAGTGTTTTATATACTCTCACTGCTTGCCTATGTCAATGAAGGTTAGCTTATCAAGTGGGAAAGTAGTAGCCAGGGGGAGCCATGAAACCAGAATTGATAACATAACTTTGAATTTGAAGCAAATGTAAATGGTTTCTGAGTATAGTAAATTAACATTAATTACAGCAAGCTAAAAATAATAAGATGAGGATTTTCTGAAAAAAAACTAAATCCTGACTCTTGTGCGGATCTTCTAATATA
The DNA here is from genome assembly GCA_963082995.1 of Noctua comes. Lineage (NCBI taxonomy): Eukaryota > Metazoa > Arthropoda > Insecta > Lepidoptera > Noctuidae > Noctua > Noctua comes. Next base: position 8,082,390 of record OY720277.1, read on the forward strand.
ATTTAAATTTTGTAACTTCTTATGATATTTTTCTAGCAATCAGCTGTTTTCCTACCGTACTAGTGAAATATAAATATTCTAGGAAGACTAAATGGAAATTTTCTGGTGTGTTCGTAAGTATAAAAAAGCCTTGGCACGGCGTAAATGAAACTAAGTGTGTTGCTATGGCTATGATCGCGTTACGTTAATATTTTAAAGCTAGGTACAATATTGTACAATTAGGTGTTCGTCTGGTTATGTTGTTGCACAAACTGTATTAGCGACAATTGTGATAATATTTGGCAGTAGTGTTAAATATAAGGACCACGCGGCAAACGTTCTGATTCTTTGTTGGCGATGTTTGCACCACCAGATCCTCACATTAGGTACCCTCACGGTGGCAGACGTGGGCTAACTCTCTAACCCTCGAGTTCTCGACAACGGCACTGAAAGCGAACAAACTTGTGACGGAAGTGAAGGTGAACTGCACATGCGATATAAATGTAGAACCTACACAAATCAAGTAGCGTTGTCTTGTCCGGCTCCACTTGTTTCATTGTGAAGTGCGCGTTGCTATACACTCACGTTTTTACGAGGAGACTACCATTGAGATACCACAAATTAATAAATGAACATAGAGATAATAGGTACAACTGAACTTTCAAAATGCTCGTGACAAAGAGTGAGCTTTTGTTTTACTCGTTGTAATGTCTATCGCCATCAGACAATCGTACGTTTGATCCATTGATTTAATGTGCTTCCACGAATGGTTATTGTTGATAATTTATGCACGAAGCGTTGTCAACATATTGCTTTATATGTTACGAATATATAAGAATAGTGTAAGAAATTCCAGTTATCTACGTTGATGTAGTTTTCATATTATAAGATATCTGATAAGACATGTTAATCCTTGAAATTGAATAGCTAATTTTTAAAATTATCTCACGGATTTGAGAATAACTTAATTTATTATGAAAAATGACCAAATCTAATCTCAGCCTGATAGATTTTATCTACATTGGAAAACTGACACACAATAACTTGTGCGCTAGGCTAAAAGTTCATCAAAGAAAGTAAAGCAAATTAATATTGTTAATCAAAATAGTAGATAATAAGGCCAACGCTACGATATGGTATAATATAATTTTAACCACGATAGTCCTAATTATAGTGTTATATATTAATGTACTTAATATTTATTCATATTATTATATAATATACAACTGTAGTTCAATTTATAGTGCTGTTTCGTTGATAACTGTTCCAATTTAATACATATCTTATACTATCTATCTATTATACAATTCCTAAGTATATCATAATTTTGAGCTGCTTTTTTAAATAATTATATCTATCTATTTAACTTCTTATCATCGAAATATGCTTAGGTACCTATTATATTGTAACTTTTACAATTTGCAACTTACACGTACTAAACATTTACTCTCTTACATTTATTTAAATTTTATCGAGATTCTTTACTATATACGTACTTTATTTTATACCCAGTATATATTGAAAAGCCTTTTTATAGGTGTACATGGGCGTTTGGCTTTGTTGTATAATACATAACATTATATAATATAGAGCACTGTTGTTAGACGTTAATGAATATTATCGGCCACAATATAAAGTGTTGTTCGTTGCATATCCCTTGTGTTGTATATGTCCGGTTCAGTGGTGACGAGTGGCGATCACTTGAACCACAAACGAAACTGTATATCGTAACGAATTAGGTACATATATTTTTATAAAACTATATCTGAATAACCACTTACTTTGAGTATACAAGTTATTTATACTAGCGAATTTCGTATTTTTGTTTTTATTTAATTTTCTATGTATATTTTTTACAATTCTTACCTGTAGTAATCATTTTGCTAATTGGTCATACCCATAGTACTTAGCTGACATGATCTGCTAATTTTCCTCATAATTAGGAAAGGTCGAAATAAGCACTGCCAGAATCATTGCTGCCAGGTATAATATATTAATTGTTTAGTTTTCCTGAAAATATTTCGAAAACTAACAGAAAAATGTTTCCATGTTAGGAGTGAGTGTGCAAAGTTGCATATCGTGAATGATGAGTTTGGGAAAATAAACACTATTGCATGTTCATCAATATTTATCTCATACTTGTGTATTTCTTACCTATTTATTTACAATACAATATCGATTAAGTTAACATAGAAGAGAAGTGACAGTGAGTTAAGTAAGTATTAATAATTTCGTGTACAGCGATACATGGCACCAGAATTATTATTAGATAAGTAAATATAGAGATAACATCGAGTTTTTCCTTTACCTTTATTTTGAAATTGTTTTAATTACAACTAACGAGAATGTGGTCATCACCATAATAAATAACACATATTTAATTTCGATCAATTCACCAGCCCGATCTGTTACACATCGACTGGTTAGAATATAATCAGAGTATTTAATATACATTCAATGATTGAAGCATAATTTTATTATTTCATCAATTGCGAGTGCTGAGACAAGTTAAAGATTGATTATAATTATTATTTTTAACTCAATTAGGTGATGTGACTACCCTACCCATGATATCAGATTTGCAGACACTTAAAGTTGAAGGTACTAAACTGGAATATATGGATTTGCATTATATTTAATCATTCAGTCTTTATTATACATAGTAAACTGTTAAAATGTACTTTTATTGTTGGTTATTCATATAGTTATGATATTTGATGTAAGTACTTAATTAAATGAGCAAGTAAGTTATGTGTGCATTTATTTTGAGTTCAGACCAGACGAGCGAGTAAAACTATGTGAGCTGTAGGAACTTCATGAGCGCGTCGTGGATAAGCCGCGGACTGGCATCGCTGTCTGCCGTGTAACGCACGCCCCGCAGCGCACCGTCCTCGTTTCTCACCACGCCGTATTCTCCAACGATGAAACCATCCGGCGTTCTCTCTTCTACTCTATACTTCTTAAACTGGCGACCTTCCAACACGTAACCCACCTTACAGTTGTCTTGTTTACACTTCTCAGTGGTCGTGTCTTGTTGTACGCCGTGACTCCTCCCATCGGTGAGCACGCTGATCTTCTCGTCGACTTCGTAATTTTTCTCCGGCTGCTGCTCCACTGTGGTCTCTTGTTGGAACTCATTAGTCACAGTGCTTATAGGAGTCGTGTTCACAGTAGTACTACCGAATGGAGGATGAGGTCTTCGCCAAGTCGAGTAGTTGGGAGGGATGCTTGAAGGCACGTTTTGATCGAGATGCAAAGACGCAGGTTCACTGTAAAACTTGGAGGGTTCACTATACACTTTAGCAGGTTCACTGTACACTTTAGCCGGCTCGCTGTAGATCTTAGCTGGCTCACTGTATATCTTGGCCGGCTCACTGTAGAACTTAGCTGGCTCACTATAAATTTTAGCAGGTTCACTGTAAATTTTTGGAAGGTCGTAGTACTGTTTTTGATTAGGAATGACTTGACTTGACGATATGTACGAGGTACCAGGTTCGTTGTCATTAGTCATTTTGGGATTATCGTGTACTATATTAAAACTCACAGTGGTCAATCTTGGATTATTTCGTCTTTCGTCCTGTCGTATATTTGTCAAACCTTGAACGTTTATCGGAGAACGCACTGGTGGCATTGTTGCTGTCGGTGGAATGTTTTCGATTCTTTCGTTATATTTTGTAAACTCAACTGACTTTATAGAAGGTTCGGCTACAGAGTCGTCGGTCTGATAATTTTTACTATTGGAAGAAAATATGTCAGTACTCGAAAAGCGATCTATATTTCTAATCCCTTTGTTTTCCGTTTGTTGGTCAAGAATCGGTAAAGTTGTAGCACTCTCTTCGTTTTTACTATCATTATTACTAATAGTTTCTAAACCGAGTTTCGTCTGAGACACAAATACCGAACCACTTGTCGTATTAATATGTTGATTTTGAACGTGGGCTTCAGCTTGTAGATTGATTTGAGGACTCTGAAATCTATGTATTGTTTTCTCATCTAGAAATCTGTTAGCATCAGCTCTCGATGGGACTTTTCTTGCCAATGGTATATCTTGGATATCCTCTTCATATTCGTCTATTTTTGTGGAGGGTTCATTATCGTCGTCATTTTGACCTTTAACCATTAATTCGAATGGGTGAACTGGGTCCGCACTGTGTTCTCTTGTTTCTTTTTTAGCATTTAATTGCTTTATATATTCTATATTGGCACCTACCAGATTTGGCGGAACGTCTGATGCTCCTATTACCGACATTTCCTCAACTTTGGACATTATGGTTGGGGGTTGTGCACCTGCGGGAGGTACTTTAGATGGAGCATTTTTCAGATCGTGATCTAATGTGTCACCAGTATATCTATAGGTAGGTTTTCCTCTCCCGCGCCCAACAGCCACTGATGATGTTATTCTAACTGATATAACTTTTTCGTCTGAGGAATCAGGTGAATCTTCATATCCTGATGTTTTTGAAGAATTGTTCATAGGTTCCTGATCGATGCCGATGACGCCCAAATCGTATTGATTTGGTGCTGGAAACGACGCCGTGAAACTTTGTAGGATCTGCAAACAAAGAAAAGTAGCCATTAGTCTCATAATGATACCTACTCGTATCTATTGAGTTATAATTATTTACATAAGAGAACACCAACATTTTGTTTGACCGTTGAAACAAGATTTATTATCTATTCAAGGAGAGAGGTTACAACAAGATATACCTAGGTTATTAACAACATCTACTTAGTTAACAGCCTGACGGTTAAGTATCTAGTTATTACAGTTATAGGTATAGTCAGCAACACAATGATCATTCCAGGAATTTTATTATTGAATTGTAGAATCTTATTATTATTTTGAATATACATAGGTTCATAATCTATATATATAAAATAGTAAACTGAATGACTGACTGACTGACTGGGTGATATATCAACACACAGCCCAAACCGCTGGTCCTAGAGAGATGAAACTTGGAGGGTGTGTTCTTTGTGAGAAGAGAGAAAGTTTCCACTAAGAAAGTATTTTTGGAAATTCCACCCCTAAAGGGGTAAAATAGGGGATGGAAGTTTGTATGAAAGTCTGTCAGTTTTGAAGTTAGGATCTTCAAATTTTGTGTTTAGGCTGACGATTGAAAATTAATTTATACGTGTCTCGGCGATTTTGATAATTCTACCCCCGGAGGGTTAAAAAGGGGTGAAGGTAAGTAACTATGTTTGTTCGGGTGGGATATTTTTCGACACCCACGCGGGCAAAGCCGCAGGCAAAAGCTAGTGATACCTATTCTTTAAAGAGGACTGTTCAATATTTTTTCAATACACTTTCTCGAAAACTGGTTCTTATCGCATTACGATTAGGTTCAACATGCAATGTATTTCATTCGTGTGAATTTTTAATAAAAATTTCTGCAGATACTTATACTAAGGCCAAATGGGTTCAATGACTATACAGGGTGTAAACAGACCCTTCACATAGCCGTCAACCAAGCATTCTGTACATCAAACTAAGTAACTTTACGCAAAAATTATTGCTGGGAATCGACTTTTTTTTTTGAGTAAAAAACACTTTTTACGGTAGGATTCGATGGAAAGCAATCAAAGCATTGCGCTGATGGATGGATTGAATAGTACGGAGGTCGTGGAGGCGTGTAAAGTAAAAATCTTACATTAAAAACGTGTATTTAAAAATAAACTTGTGAAAAAGTTGTAACTTTGACCCCCAATCTCCGTAACTATAAGGTTCCCAGGTAAGGTCTATAACAAAAAAATGATCACAAAGACGGGGAGAACAAGTGCCATTCGTACATGTTAAGGGTCTATTTACACCCCTTATAATAGTTGGCGGTGTTTATTTTTTTAAACCTCGGCAAAGAGAAATGCGTTTTTACGGCGTATACATATATTTTTGGAGTATTTAAATTGTGTTTATAATATGGTTATTTAAAACAAATATTTACTTTTAACTAAAATTAACATATATTTGTGTTCTAAATTAAAAAATAATTGAATTTACAATTTTTTCATATTAGGCTGTTTAGCGGCATCATACCTTTGCTTCTACTTCAAATGTACTATTGTAACACACGTTATAATTGGCTTCAATATCTAATTCTGGAACTGGACTGTGTTCACAGTCTTATGTACCTATGCCACTGACCGTACCAAGTCGTCTGAGCAATACGTCGAGAACTTGTAGAATAATAAAGTAGGTGTCCTTTATCAAAGCTCAGCATGTAACAAAGATTCTAAATGTAAAATGAGGTTTTAAATGTAAAATGTATCCAACTAGTTCCAAATGAAATTGTTTGGCGATAAGAAACCCAAAAAGTAATTAATTATGAAGTAATTATTTAATATGCTATGAAAGCACAAACCGTAACACATCTAACACATTCCGCTCTACAAACTACACCGAGGAATGTGGGCTGGAAAAATGCTGTTCGCATCAAGGTAAATGAATCTGTAGATAATATACGATATGAATAAACTGGACGTCTACTTGCACGACTTGCCGCCATGGACGCTCTATCTATGGATACAGATAATAGGGAAAAGAAAAACGATTTATTAATGACTACATTGTCCATACATGTTTTATTCATATTTATCTACTTTAGATTTTTTTATAGTGCAGGAAAGTATATAACAACCACCGGTTAGATATTAAAACAAAATTATAAAATAAAGTCGCTTTTCGTCGGCTCAGGCGCAAAACGTCTCTTTCGCAAAATGTCTACTGGTAGATGAATGGTAGTAAAATGTCTCTTTCTCAAAATGTCGCTTTCTCATAATGTCGCTTTCGCGTCGGCTCAGGCGCAAAACGTCTCTTTCGCAAAATGTCTACTGGTAGATGACTGGTAGTAAAATGTCTCTTTCTCAAAATGTCGCTTTCTCATATTGTCGCTTTCTCATATTGTCGCTTTCGCAGAATGACTCCTTCTCAAAAGGTCGCTTTCTCACAATGCCTCTTTCGCAGAATATCTCTTTCGCAAAATGTCGCGATAATAACTTAGAAAGAATTTAATTTAGCCAGGTTTAAAAAAGGTTTTTCTTTTTATCCAATTTCTTATTCTTGGTTGGTTCTGTTCTGTTCTTTGTTAATATTGTATGGCAACGTTGTAAATTCGATTTTTCGAGTGAAATCAAAAATAAAAATACTTTTATTATGAGTTCTTTACAAAATCTGGTATAGTGGTATAGTACGTTAAACATTTGGCCTAAAGGTTTTGATTACCGGTCAGTGATTACCGGTCAGTGAGTGAGTCAGTGCCAAAATTAGCTATATTCACAGTGTCATATTTCAGGATCTACTGAAGCTATATCTATGAAATTTGGCATACTGCTTTAGTACTAGTATATGATTACGTAGGTACTACATGTAATTTTATCTCTGTACTTGCAATAGGCACTGAGCTACAGGGGGGTCAAAAGTGGCTCGAAACGGTTCGTGTAAATAGTGCAAGGCATGAGCGCGGCCTGTTGCTGGAACTTGGCCTGCGCACTACCGTGCGCTTAGATTAATAAGAAATTGGAAAAAAAGAACAACCTTTTTTAAACCTGGCTAAATTAAATTCTTTCTAAGTTATTATCGCGACATTTTGCGAAAGAGATATTCTGCGTAAGAGGTATTGTGAGAAAGCGACCTTTTGAGAAGGAGTCATTCTGCGAAAGCGACATTATGAGAAAGCGACATTTTGAGAAAGAGACATTTTACTACCAGTCATCTACCAGTAGACATTTTGCGAAAGAGACGTTTTGCGCCTGAGCCTTTTCGTTTTCGTCTGTCTCTATGACTATGTGCGTTCTTCATCTATCCTTCTTAACGGATTTTGACGTGGTTTTTACAATAATTTAGAGAATTTATTATGTCATAGCATGTTGCAGTTTATACCTACTTGCATGTAAGAAAAGAAATCTCATATTTTATCAAGTTGTAGGTACAAACAGCGTGAAGCAGGAGCGGGTCGTCAGTCAAAAGATTAATGTCTCGCCGTGAATGAAACGTTGACCGGTTAATTTCGCGCACCTCATGACTATAAATGAGTCTCATGTTTAATCTGTGAATCGTGATATTATTTTCCATCAGTTTCACTTAAAATTAATGAAAATTATTGTAGCCATAGAGTACGATGTGGCAATTATTATGTTAAACACATTGTTATTACTACATGTATAGTGCACTATACGTGCGATATTTATCGCGCGAGAGAAATGTCAAGCAAGTTGCTGGCAATCTGGATTTACTTATCTTTATACCGAATTACCGATCCATGTAAGATTGTCAACAATTTTGCTTACAATTCATACATCCTACATGGAGGCATGTGAGTAGGTACTCAGATGTATTGCCATTCGGAATTGTTTTCTTCATATTAAAACCAGATCCACATATTTCGTAGGTCAGCATGGCTTGGATACTTTTTATATTGTCATGCGTTACATTTCCTTGTCCATACGTCACAAGCTCCATGTATGAACAGATTTTAATATTATTGATTTCGCTTGCGTAAATCTTTCATGAACAAAATACGAGTTAAATTAATTAAATATCTATTACTCGGTAATAGGTACTTAGTCAAAAACTTTTGTAAATGCGCAGTCCTTGAGTTTAGCAAAAAAACGATTCAAAATTAATTATTTGATAAGGTCGCGCTTACCTAAGGCAGGGATTACTCAATAGTTACCTACTACGTAACTTTAACTACTGATCTAGACTACCAGATTAGACAGTTAATCATAGTTACTGAATAGTTTGTAATATTTAATATTACTAACTGAACTTATAATTCGAAAACGTCACACTTAACTGGGGAAGTGTGAGTTATCTACTACTGGGTACTTCCCTACACAACACCTCGCCTAGTGCCTGATCCTTCGGAGATTACCGGTGTTATAAATTATAATGTCAAACACGATTGAAATTTGTACGTAGTTTTTTGTGGTCTACGTTAGAATCGCTTTATAGGGATTCAAAATAAATTGTGTCTAAAGAACTAACATGTCTATCTAACTGATTACGTAAATAATCTATCAGGTCATTAATTTTTTAAGCAAGATATGTTTGCGTCAACCACTGACAAAATAATGGCAGTAAGTAGAACCTACCTAAGTTAATGCTTAGAGGAACTAAGCATAATTTAATAATTCAATTATCATGCGTCATCTGCGTTTTGATATTTGGTCAGCTAGTAATAATTAGTGCCCAGAGCGGAAATTAGTGGCAAGAGCGTGTCTGGTGGCTGGCGGGTGGTCGGGCGGATGCGTGGACGCAGGCGCAGGCGACGCTGTCAGTGACCGCGTGGGCGTCCTTGCCAACTCGCACCTAACTATACCACTAGCCACTGCTCTTGTTGTCGACCGAACCGATTAAATTGTACTTGTACTGAAAGACTTGAATAAAATAAGCCTAGTTTGTTATGTGCTGAACTAGGTTTAGGTTAGCTAGACGAATAAGGGCTATAGACACTTATAGACGGTTGCTTTTACAGACATCCTGGATAGAGTTCTTTTTAAGATCCTTAACAGGAATTCCATACTGTAGCTTCTTCACAGGTTGAACTCAAAGACAGTGGACTTTTTTTTGGGGTGAAACATCACGTTTTACGGTAGAACTCAATGTAACGTACTCAAAACATTGTGCTGATGGATGGATTGAATAGTACGGGGGTTGTGGAGGTGTTTAAAGTAAAACTCTTACGTTAATAACATTCTTTTTTTTTTAAACTTGTGAAAAAGTTGGAACTTTGACCCCCAATATCTCCGTAACTAGAAGGTTAAGGCATGGTCTAGAACAAAAAAAATATAGCAGTGACGCGGACGGGGAGAACAAGCTTTGCCTTTCGGCTTCGTTAAGGTTCTTGTCTTGCCCTTTATACTTTTACTTCAAGTACACTACAAATGCTGCTCCACACAAAATTATATCAAGCTTATCAAAATGAACGATTCTTAAGTAAAGCATACATTAGAAAATTATATTCAAGTACCTAAATATCTTTTTCAACAAGACAACAAGTTTTTGTCGGCTATCTAAGCACCAGTAAATACATATAATAACGAGACAAAAAACTGAACTTGATTCCATCGGAATTCTTTAACAAAAAGTTGGACGCTTGTCGTACACGGCTGTGAAATGCGAAACAGATCGGTACTTGTACCTACCTACATGTTTATTAATGTGACATCGTTATTAATTTAGCACATGTTGAAGTTCTTGTCTTTTTTCTTATGAAAATACTTAAAAAAATAAGAACACTGAAATTCATATCGACCAATTCCATTCTTGGAAAGGCCTAGCATCCGGGATCAACATTCGTGCAGACCGACACCTGAGGGTTAAACCTTTTCGAGAATTAAAATTTATCTAGTAATTAATGAATGTAAGATCCGTGCCTCGGTGGTAATGGCCCCGACTAACGAGTTGTAGGGTTCGAAAACAGACAAGCGCATTATTTTGTGTAATTTATTTCATCACCATCATGTGACATCTACCCGCGTGGGACCCACTCTCGCTCGTAGAGAGGACGCCTGGTACCCTAGCAGGCAGCACGCACTTTATAGGCTGATAATACCATGCATATGCTAGTAATCAACTAATATTTTTGTTTTGAAAATAGAACCTATGTTAGTAGTGGGTGGAGCGGTAGCAGGCGAGGCGGCGCCGGCGCCGAACGTGCGGAAGCTAACAAAAATCCGCTATGAAGAAACAAACCGACCTTACATTAAATCTAAAAGTGAATATGAATGTGACCTTTAGAAAAAATGCTCTACAAATACAAAGTACTTACTTTGTATATTAATTAAGTAATCGATTTTCAATGTTAGCAAATAATAAAGAAAATACATAAGCGAATGAAATTCATACTGAGTTAAAATGTGTAGATGCGAGTGTCTGTCTGATATACCTTTTCGCTGCTTCACGGCTCAACGAATCTGGGTAAGGATATATTATGTTTGGACATCAGTGGCGAAGGTTCCATAGAACTCGATTCCTACCGGCTTCCTTTTGAAAAATGGCACAGTAACCTATAGACAAATAATATAACCACTTAATATCGTGTCCTGCGTGTCCTGTTGTTTGTTCACTACGGGAACTGATGGACGCTACAGAAAGCGCCAAACTAGTAGCTCAGTTCTGGGCTGACACAATTTAGATTGCCATCGACACTAAGAAGAAGAATATTACATTAAAGATTTGTATTCTATGTTACCCCTTACAAAAATTGACCCTTCGCTACTGTTGGACATAGTACATACTTATTATCCCAGTACTACATCCCCATAGGATAATTTCTGACCAACACGCGGGCGAAGCCGTGGGCAAAAGTTAGTTCCTCGATAAAACATAGATTTGTCGATACATTAAATTGGTGTAACGAATATTTTATTTAAAAATATTTTAACGAGATGTCTCAATTAAATCTTAATGGTCTTTAGGTGCGCAAATACCATAAGCTCGGAATGTAGCTTACTGTGACGCATTTAGGAAATACCAGTGTTGCGCGCAGAAGTTCTTGCTTGTTGCTTCCAGTGAAAATACTTACGTAGGTGCCCTGGATAAGTATTTCCCCGGTACCACTTGGAAAGAACAGTTATCAGTATGATAGGAACCAGGAACTTCCTAAAATATTTTTTCTATGTAAAGAACCCAGTAGAAACTTAGTGGTGTGGACACCTCAATAGTGGTTTGGATACAGAACTTACATACATTCTTCCCATGAGGGTAGGCAGAAATCCACAGTACACCACCTTCTACGATCCTCACATACCTACTCCTTTTGCCTCGTTCACGTTCATACATCTGGTCATACACGCACGGTTGCGAATACAACATACGCAACGCACCTGCCCTTTCTGAAGAACCTCACCTATTTGGATAAAACAGTTATGAATACAAATATAAATATTGATCTATTTCTTCATATGAACCCAGCTACTACGCCTTGATTGCTTGAATCTGTCTACAGTTTGTTTGGTCCTTTTGTTAGACGTACATACTTATATCTAAGAGAGACTGATATGTAAAGTCTGTAGAAGGTGTTGCCATGGGCGTGGTTACCATTTCGAAATTTGAAAAGATTTGCAAAAAAACTCCGGACTTTTTACTTTTTAATCTATCTACTTTTTTCTATCAGTAGTCATTAAACTATTGTAAATGTCCGGACAAATGAAAGGAGGGCCAAAAACCCAGACCTCTCCGGACAATTCCGTTCGGATCGATGGTCGCCCTAAGCATGTGCGAAGTGGCCCGGTGGGCGCCACACACACGTGCCCGCGCCGTGACAGTGAAAAACGCGAAGGTCACAAGCTTGTATAAAAACGAAAAGTAAATAACACGTTAAGTGTAGCAGTGCATAAATCATTAATCGTAATTTGGTTATTATTAATCATAATCACTAAATAGGTTCTGTCGCGGTTCCTATATGAGAGATAATTCTAAAACGGTCTCAGGTTTTATTAAACTGAGTGTATCTACTTAGACGTTGTGCCAGAAACTCATACAATTAAGTATTCAAATTGTAATTAACACTGAAAACGGCATCGGGAACTCAAAACAAATAGTAAACATGGTAAATATCCTGTTTTCAGTGTTAATGATAATGCCGTGTCAGTTTAGAAACTTATATTCAAGTTGTAGTTTAGTATTTATAACATGATTCTAATGGGTAGTTATTTCTACATGAAAAAACGCTAGTAGATGCTACGGAAGATCTCAAAGAAGAAAGACTACCACTGGGAGTAAACTTCGGTCCTCATTTAATTTCCAAACATAACTAGACTATTTAGACTTACACATACTCCGCTCCTTTAGCTACTTTCAATTTGGTTAATTTAATATCCGATAGATAGAAATAAGTGTAAATAAAAAGATTACAAAAAAAATGCGGGCTGATTAGATGAAAAGAAATAAAGCGAGCTATTTAAATAAAATGAAATAAAAACAAAATATGAATGGCATTGCGTTGCGTTGCTGTCCATTTTCTTGGACTTATGTAAGTAAAAAGTTTTCATTACATACTGCAATTTTCTTCAGAGTAAATTGCAGTCCCTAGAACGTGATAACATATTGTTGACCTTCATATTCAAAGGACGACAATATTTTTAAGGTCTTGTCGCAGCTGTTGATATTGATATTTTCAAATAGAGACGTAATCAATACAGTTACAAAATCTTAATTTAAGGGCTGTTGTGGGCTTTTAATTGCGTTGAGATGAAATTTACTCAGGTTACATTAGGAATGGTAGGTTTATACATAAGGTAGACGCTACAGAAGATGCTAGGTTTGTGGGAAGATGAGAGTTTCACAGGGTTCTATCTAGTTCTTCTTCTTTACGTGTCGATGAACACACTGGCAATCTGTTTGCGATGAATCGAGGATACCCCATTTTGCCAGATTATATCTAGAGCGGCAAACCTGGGCTCGCAAAGGTTCTATCATCGGTCCCCTTTTTATTAAAAAAAATATACCCTGTATGTAAAGTAAAGATATCCTGCAAATAATTGAATTTTGAATAACATCACTATCCTTCTGGATATGTGGTTTGAAGAACAGAAACAATAAAATTATTAAAACCAAGTTAGTTTTACTAGTACATTATTTTATAATATGAAGAAATTACTTAAGTAAAGACAACTGTCACTGTCATGTCAGCATTTTCCAATGTTAAGTCTGTATTTCTGAGAATTCGGAATAATATTAATTGATACCAGGTGCTACACAGATACAGTGCCCGTATGTAATTTGATTAGGCTACAATTTGCAAAGGGCCTTGGACTTATATTAACAAAAGATATGACATAACGTGTAGGTAGGATCAGGGGCGTAGCTAACGCCTTATCAGCCGTATCAATGATACGGGGCCCCCGAGTAACAAGGGCCCCTGATGAGGAAAAAATCACAAAATCTTCTCACAACCTTACATAATTATTCTTCTTGATAAAAGCTAAAATGAAAATGTAACTTATAACTGTCCAGAAAGCTAGAGTTTTTTTAACTCGCTTCGCTCGCTAAAGACTAAAGACTTATACTTAGACTTAAGACCAATCGCGATCCAGAATGCATAAACTCAAACTTTTACCCTTTTAGAGTGTTTTCTAGTTCTTCATTGAAGACTCACTTTGCTCGCTCACACATTCTCTTTGTAAAATGAATGACAGCTAAAGCGATGCAAGTCAGGATGCTATTTTCCTAGTTTTGCAAAAATCATTTGTTTAATACAAATGATTTTCTCTTCTTTTTGGGCTTCGCCGCACTCGGGTTCAAAGAGCCCCCAAAAAATTTGATAGGAGGCCTAGCTACGCCACTGGGTAGGATAATGCGTTCCGGTATCTTTAATTACTGTACTAGAGATTTTTAGTTTAGAAACTATCTAAACTAAGATAACTTTTAAAAGTACATCTTGTGTTATCTTATCGAGTTGCAACATGCGTATACTTCATCATCATCATTTCAGCCAAAAGGCGTCCACTGCTGGACATAGGCCTCCCCCAAGTGTCGCCACATTGACCGGTCCCGTGCAACTCGCATCCAGCTGATCCCTGCCTGCTTTCCTGCTATACTTCATGGCTTTGTGTAAAAACTAATGCAGGCCTTTCGGCTAAATTCACATTTTTTATAAATCTAAGCCTATTCTTATTCGATAGGCTGATTTTGTTTCATCTTAATTATCTAGCTACTTGAGATCTGTAGCTGCCGATAAGACTCGCGCCAGGAATAGAAATAAAGCAAAAGCCTCCTTTTTTAGAAGCTTAGCCTAGATGTCTAATAAAATCCTGCATACTCTGAATTGGAACAGTGATGATAACGAATAAATACTAGACCCTAGAGAAGTGTGCAGGGCTAAATAAATCTTACTTAAAGTACATTCTAAATGCACGCTCAAGAAAAACCAGAGCCAGTCGCTAGTTTAGACTTGCGCGAACGATTAAGGGCGTTTCTTAGGATAAAAGTGCTCGTCGAAGGCCGCCTGCTGCGCTGGACAATGCGCGAATATTGGCAGCTAATTGAACGATTGTGGCAACTGTCGCACCTGCGTCACGTCTGTCACCACACAATACACCTTAACTTGTAATACGTAAGGAATCTATTTATCATGTCATTGAAGTATTGTCGGAAAGCAATGACTTGCTTGTGCAGCGGTATGATCAGTTGATCACAAAGTAGAACATAAAAAAGCAATGAAAGAGTAGCTCTGCAGTTTATATAGATTCAGATAGTTAGTATTCTATGAAGCACATAAATAGGACTTGGATCATTGGATGGAACTGACAGACAATTGCTAAAGTAGTAACTACTTTTAGGAATTGCAAATTTGCAAAGCAGTACTAGACTTTTCGTAACCTAGTTGCTTTTTCTCAGATTTAGTATGACTTCCTTGACCTCACGGTCATTGTTTTTCGGAACACGTATTAAAACTGCACAAATAATAGTAGCTGAGGTAATGTAATTGCAAATTGCAATCGACAAAGTTATTTGTGGATGATAATAATGCTCAGCCAGACAGCCGATCATCCAATTTAGTGTTTCCTCGTTAAATGGCTTGATCCTGTATGTGTAGGTATAACTTCTTTTTTCAGTACATTTGATAACTACTTGACCAGTGTATTGTTCGTTAACTAATTACTAATGATCAGCTTAAACAGATCTGTGGTCCTATGACACTTAGCTTTCCCAATGTAAACCTCCTAAATTTGAATTTTCAACAAGTTAATCACGGCTAACAGTTAAAATATGTTCCTGTCTAATAAGAGAAAGGAGCTTATAGGACATTTGTCTGAAAAGATATTTATTCAGTAATTCTTTGTCTTTATTATCCATATATGGTCTGCGGACAGTGGACGGGGAGCGAGCAAACCAGTTCTGATTTACCAGATCGTGCGGTATTTTAAACTCGAATGCAAATAAATTGACCCATGATAAAGAACTTGAGAGCACAAAGAAAAGATGGCGCATACCGATCTGTAAGTATTGTAGTTTACTATTCAGTCTTGGCATTGGAGTTAACATTAAAGATATTATTTAGCTTCAACGTTATTTTACGATTGCATTAACTGCAATAAGTAATATGTTTGATTGAGTTTAATGCAAAGTTACATAGCCAAAAGTTCTATTCAAGAGTGGTTTTTATTTGTGTTGAGGCTCTTGTTAATTTGAACATAAAAATTGCTGCTAAAATCAATTTCTAAGAATGTTATTTGATTGTTTATAAGATTTATTCTATTAATCGCGGTATTTTAAAGTATAGCGGAAACGATGTGAAACTTTAATCCTCTTAATTACAGCTGTGAGTCGATCGTGTGTTAAATTACCCTCATGTAGCGATTACCACTGAAGATTATCATAAACATTAATGTTAATCTACTTCATGTTGCGGTTGCTGTTGCTAGGAACAGCAACTGCAACATGAAGTAGTCAACTGAACATAGTAGATTCAGAACCGAATATTTATGTATTTTTTTAAATTTTTCTCCGTGTGGATGTTTGGAGCGTAAATTAAATGTTTTGTAAATGAAAAGTTTAAACACCCTTCATGAATTATCGACTGGGATTTATTAATATGGACGCATATTATAGGCAATATAAATGACTATCTTTAGTGAATCACAGGAAGTGATCATGAAGATACGCTTGCCATCTGCTGATTTAAAGTTAAACTGATATTATCGAAAATAAAGCGGAGAATGTGAGACGATATTATTACGTCCATAAATATACGAACACGCCTACCCGATGCCATTTTATAAAAAGACCAGGAAGTGCTCTAGACCCGTTTCGCCCTCAACTGAAACGAAATTAGTGTGCGAAGTCGATCCAGTTTGTTTAAAGATCACTCTGACATTTATCATACAAATATGTTTACTTTGAACTTGCAAAGGGCGCTGCAGCCAACTCGCCGTTGCTAAGGGGCTTTTCTTGGCTATTTTTGTCACCCGGGTGTATACGCTAAACTAGTCTGATTTATTTCAGTTTTTATAGTAGAGGCTGCAAGTAAGGATACCTTCGATTCATTTAAGTTCAACAGTTTACTCTTTGCATCTCTGGCATTCAATGGGGAATTGCAAGCATAATCACGCTCACATGGTTTAACTTATTGCATAATGAATGACTTTATTCATGGAAGCTTGCTTTAAAACAAAACTATGTAACGAAATAATAGATGTCTGATTATTATTTAGTGGAGGTAACTATGTGAATGTATTTAAAATGTTATTCATCAACCTTGCTGCAGTGACATGCAATTAAAAGTGTAATAAAAATGTCCGCTAAGTGTGTTTGCGCTTTATTAGCTTAATCAAAACGTGTTGGGACTTTTTATTTATTAGTAGAAATCAAGATTTAAAATTTAAATTAAGCTCATCACAATGTAAGTATTATTATATAGATGAATGGAAAGGACATACAGTGGGATGTTGTTTAACTATAAGATGGCATTTCATTTTTTTTTAATTGAAATTGTTGCAAGTATTTTTAACCGTGTTTATTTATATTGTACTATTGACCATTTATACGAAGAGTTATGTATATTCCGATGTGACTAGAGAAAAGGCTTTCAATAATTAAAAGTGAATTCGATATGGGATCAAATTAGGGGGTACCTAGGTTCAAATAGGTCAGGTACCTAATTGAGGTACGAAAAAAAATGAAAGAACGAATTTAATTTAAATCTAACAACCATTCTATGATACCTATATTGGGTCAAACAGAAAGGGTATATTCATATGGAAGGATATGCTGCAGACCATCAGACTGAACAACTTCCTCCATGGGTCCAATATCAGCTGAAAAAAATATTAGCTGTCCCATACTAAATTTCAATACCTACTTGACCCAAATGTATGGGACAGCTGAAAATTTTTTCGCATTTACGATATTGGACTCATGGAGGAAGTTGTTCAGTTTGATGGTCTGCAGCATATCCTTTCATATGACTATACCCTTACTGTTACACCCTGTATAGGTAGGTATTTTTATGAATACCAACAGGTAGGTGTAAGGTACCTAGATATACTTAGGAAATTTATGATGCCATGGGACTATCTTTATTTTTGGGGTAGATTAAAGTTAGATATGCATAGGATAGTATGTTATTAATGCCCACCTACCTACCAACAACAAATAAAAACGTTTTCTTACATCATTTTGATCAAGTTATCTAGACTTAGAACTAAGTAAAATTAAGTTCTACTTAAGTTGATTGAGAACTAGATCGGAAGTTGGAACCTTAAAGTTTGATCAAAGGATAAAGTAGTTTAGATATTTTAGACTACCTAACTGAACAAGCAGGCACTAGTTACTAAGACAGAAACTTAGTTAATGAATGCGTACAAAACTTTAGTTTCTGTAACAAAATCTAAAGTTTTGAACGCCTTATTTGTTTACAATGTTCAAAAAATGTCTTATTGCTGAAATGCATAGGGTTTAAGATGAAATAATTATAAATGATATCATACCAGAAGAAAAATCCATAACAAGTTGTAACTCATTTCGTAGCAGGACAACGCCGCACCTTAACTAATACACTAGTTAGGTCTACTGTATCGATAATGACATGTCCACTCTGACAGGAATTACTAACAAACACATCTTATTGACGGGAACAAAGGGGAGGCGTTATGTGGGGCACATGGGACTGAGGTATAAGGCGGTTCCAGGACTCGATGCAACACTAAGCGAACTCCTCTGATTCGCTATTCGACACGAAAAAGCGATTCGCTTCTACTACACGAGTGGCCTGCGCGCGCGCCGCGATCAACTACTCCACTCAACAGTACTGGTGACCTTAACAATTAAGAATTTATTTTATTAATGCACTTTCTTATGACGTGTTATGCCGACGGCTCGAGAATATAAATCGACATCTATGATGAGACAAAGAGCGGTTCGTACGGTAATAATTTATTGGTTTTCGCAGTTTAATTAATAATTATTTTATTGCGAGTTGAATAATTTACAAAATAAACAATGATCAACTCTATTTCTTTGATAAAGAATGTAGAGAGATAGATAGATAATAAAATTTGAAATAAATAACTTGAATAGGTGTAGGGTAGGGGACCGGTTCTATTAGTGCCCATAATAAGGATCGTGTTGATGCTGCGGCTGCGGGGGCGGGTATTGGGGCTCTGCGTACTGTGGTGCGTATTGTGGCTCGGCGTACTGGGGGTGGTACGATGGAGCCTGCAAGAATAACATAATTGATAGCTTCTTGTGATCTCGGTGTGTCCAAGAATGTGTTCAAGTCATGCCATTTATGTTATCAGCAAGGCGCTACACTATAGCCTACGGTGACACATCTCATCACATCTGACTTGAATCGCTGACTGGTCCTAATTTGACTAAATAGTTGAGGACATATCAACCATACACACATACCTAACATATCTACCTTCTAAGTGTAAATAAGTAGGTATTTCATTTACCTACTTACCAAGGGGGAGGAAGTTTTATGACATTTGAATATATCCTTGAACTAGCGGATGACATTGTTTTAGCACACATTTTAGCAATTACCAAGAACACTCATTAAATTATTTTTTGAACTAATAATCAAACATTTCGCGGTTAGCATAAAACTTGAGGAATTTGTTAGTTACATTTGCTAGTAACTAATCGAATCTTTTGACTCAATTAGGAAAAAATATTTAAATCCCTTTAGGTTTACAGTCACAGTTAGCTACTTTTACTAATCGAATACCTTTACCATTATGTAGCCGGTATATATGAGTACCCAGTAAAGGTACCTATCTATATTATGCATCAATTCTTAGAATACCTATGTATGTATCAAAAGCACGGAAGGGAAACTTGTATTAGCAGGTACATATTACATTGTATTTTGCGTCTGCAAGCCGCCCACGATTTTAGTGTGATTTAATTGCTTACTTATTACTGATTTTATGGTATGCAGTCACTACTAATAATTTCGTGTTGCGGTCTCGCCGAATATATGTACTTGAGCGCACGAAGCGTGGTTCAATGTCGATGTTGAAAAACAGTATCTCTTTTGGTAGTTATTAGTCTCTGGTAGTTGCTCTGGAATATTATTGTAGGCCATTTAGTTGACTATTGGGCTGGTATGCAAAATACTGATACATCAAGAGTAAAGTCCGTCATCATTTCAGCCAAAATACCTGTCTGGACATAGGCGACTAGCCTGTCGTTAGTTATATTCTTCTCATTGTTCAGTCAAGTGTACCGAGTGCATTGGAACCCTACACACCTACCCTATAAGTAACCCTATAGTGCAACAAAGCTGATAAACCCCCATAACTTAAGTCCCTACTACTTGTAAGAAATAGATACTTTTATGAAATAACATACCTGATAGTTATAGGCAGGTTTCTTCTCCCCATGACTATGTTTCTTCAGCACCAAGCTTGCCGCGATCAACTCCTTCACCTTCAGTTTGGTGGACAGGAAGTTCGCCGCCAAAGCCTTGTTGAAAGCTTTCAGTTCCTTGATCTTTGCCTTGACCGCCCAGAGACCATCCTTGAGCAAGTCCAGCTTGCCCGGAGGCATGTCGTCTTCTTCCTGGTACTCATCGTGGTCGTAGGCAGGTGTGTCGTACGCCGCTCGGAGAAGGTGCTGGTCTTCATCGTCGAGATCGGCGTAGCGTGGCATGTGTCGCGAACACACTACATGAAAAAGAAATCATTAATCAGTCCAATTATCAACGCTACGTTATTTCATGTAAACGAATCAGTTACTCAAATGACCATTAATCATTTCTAGAATCGTTTAGATGAGTGTCGAGTGATGGGATGATTGATTACACACGTTGTTTGACAAATGATTTGTTAGTTAAGTCGTTCTAACAACGTTTTAGCTACTAAGTAATTAAGTTTATTCCGCTATTCACTAATGATATTCATTAACACCGCATGGTGCTAGTGCAAATATTTAGATTGATACATCATTATAAATTACGACAGGCATTGAATATTGCACGAAATGCAGACAATACTCACCGGAACTGATAAAAAGTACGAAATAAACGAATTTGATGCACATTTTCGATAATTTAATTAGAGGCGGATCTAGTGTTAACACTTTTGTTCAAATGAGCTGACTTCCTTGTTCCTTTTGTTTGAGGTAGATACTCATTGACTTATTAATTAACTAAGACTACCCTCAACCTTAAAACAATATGATACCGTAGTCAAAGTAAAGGTAGTTTCACACGATACACACCCATAGATCTAGAGCTAGATCAGATCGCATTTTTTTTTTAAGAAACCTTGCCCCACACTTGGAATTTGTCCTGTATCGTGGGTGCGTTTACAAACATTTAAACTCACATTCACAAACAGCTGCATATTATTTGCGTATAATGATGGAATTAAAATCGTTGCACTTTTTATTTTAGTATCTGACTTAATCATTTATTAGTTCAGGGGATGACTGTATATATCATAGGCTTATTTCATCATTTCAAGTTTTTTTTTGCTATTTCCCTTGATTTAAAAATAATGTTTTATCTACATACCGATCGAGGTCGAATTAATGATTGATAGCGCAATTATTGGTTATTGTACGAAGTATTATATTATATTACTGTAAGTCACATTATCATTGAACATAATTAGTTACGCGTATATTATCTAGATAAATCATACAAAAACCAACAAGTGGTGGTCAGCTAACATTAAGTGGTTATGTTAATTATATCTTACTGGCCATATCGATCGGGTGTGTCGAAAAAATGGAATAAATAAAGCAATTATTTGAATTATGTACATATTTATTTACTGGATGCGGAATACTAAGTAACGTCGGGTGCCTACATATGAACATGTTTGTTCTAAGTAGTAATTACAGGTTTCTAATAATTATAAATAATAATATATGGCATTAAGTACATAGAGGAACGACGCAATATGTTTGTCCGGAAATAATCTGAATGAAGCGTTCCTAATAATCAATTTTATAGAACTAAATTAGGTACTAGTGACCGCCACGACTTCGAGTTATATAAATAATAATTTTAAATTAAAGCAAGTAAAATCTTTGTAATATAATAAATTGATTAAATTCAATTTAGTTTTACCTGTTTTCAAAATTGGCCAGGATAATCGAATTAAAATCAAACTGAATAGGTACAGTACAGATCACTCTGAAAAAGTATGCACTTCAGCAAATATCGTCTATTTTAGAAAATATGATCACGCGATGATGAGATTGCATAACCGTAAAATAAGGGAGAAAACACTATACAATCTCAAAAACCTAAAAACAAATCAAAACTTTCGAGTGACAGATAATCTGCGACCGGAGAAGGTAGCCCATCAGATAGATGGCTTCATACAATCGCACAATGAAAGATGCACTACAAGGGTCAGTTTCCACCAAGCGGAAAAACCCTTGTGGACTTTATTGATGTCACTGAATAAAGAGCTAAATCAGTATTACCTGTAAGTAAGTATAAAATTTGTTTCCTCGCCCAATTTTAGATATATTCCGCTTGGGGGGAAACTGCCCCTAGAAAGCGCGGCAGTACATAACTTGGTACTGTGGCGCGTTGTTTGTCCCAATCCAATACGAAGAATAACGAAGCGCATACCTATTCTGGTTTAACTATATGTTGTTGTAAACTATAATAGGAAAAAAAAAACAGTTTAAAACAGAGCAATAATTTGCAATTAAAATCTTACTTTTTTATACTAAATGGGCTTAGGTACTCTTGACCTCTATCTAGTCCTGAGGACAGAGATGAGATGACTGACTTATACATAAATGTTCTTATTTCTAATAATTGCACTATAGAATTGCGAGAAAATATATTTTACAAATTAATTATTTGTTTCTAGTTACTTATGTTATAGTTTTATGTAAACTACGTCATTTTTCTAGGACAGTTTGACATCTACCAACATAAGTCCATATTAAAAAAAAAACTTAAAGATTAATATCTTTGCTTGACAAAGTAATGGAAGACTTTAACTAAAGATAGGAACACCAAAAACTTGGACAAATATCATTAACATTTGAGACGGATAACATAAATCATTATAACATTCTTAAGATAATAACTACTTCCTTGTCGCACATACAATTACATAGTGGCTACTTAATGTGTAACATTTATCTTAAAAAATATAAATTAATGAGTATGTAGTGTTTAGTGGGTACGTCAGCCGAATATTTTTGGGTCGATTGATTTTTTTCGATCAGACATAATTGTTTAATATCATCCCGTGGCTATACTTAAAAACAAGCGTAGTAATTTTGGTGCGATATTTCCTTATCAAAAATATTTATTCTTACTTTATTTGTAAAAATGGTGAACGATTATGATTTGCTACAACTTTTAATATCCATGAAATTGGTTCTAGTTTTGTCCGATTAAAAACTAGATGATAAGGATGTGTAACTTTTAATGTTGTATAGTCGACCGCACGACGGTTGTTATACTTTCACATTGAGCTGGCCTGGCGTGGTACTGAGTTTCGCTAGAATAAGAGGCCAACTTATACTAGTTTTGTTACCACTGCTTCGATGTCCACCATGTTTCTATTGCGGCGACTTTCGATGACAGTTTGCTAATTGGTAGATCGACATTTCTAACCGCTGTTAGCTCGCTATTGTAGACCTGGACTTATTGTGTAACTTTAGGAGTTTGAAATAAAATAAATCACTTGCAGCAGACATAACGGTTTCTCAAAATCTCCACTGCTAGTTTATGGTTCACCTCTGTTCAAATGTTTAAACGTAACGTCAAATTCGTCACATGTAACGCCCAGCGTTTTATAGCCACGGATTTTTAGCACTACAATAGGCAGTTAGGCAGACGATAGGTACATACATTTCACAACTTGTTTGTTGCGATTAGTCTCAATAGCCCAAAATGTACTGTTTCAGAAGAATATGTTGAAAGATGCAATCAATTTCGCGTTCTAAAAACTCTGAGCGTTAAGGGGTCAGCAGACGATCTTTGTTTTAATGACACTGTGTGAGCTCAGAGTGACCACTTCATACAACGCGCGATGAGGAACTCACACAGGGTTAGACAGACAGTTTCGTACCTACTATTATAACTGTGTTGCTGTTGCAGATTGCACATCACAATGTTCACATGTACATGTGTGTGTGTTGCACATGTCTTTATTTGATGATATGATTATTTGTGTGAGAAATGTAATCGTGTACATTCAATGTTCTCATCAGTTTTGGGTCATCCACAAGCTGATAGATACTAATGCAAGATACTTTGCAGGATGACATCCAAGTCCTTTAAATCCCTTGTTTTACTCGATCTCGTAAGACCTAGATGCACGGTGTAAAAGACATCGACGCGCAAACTGTTCCATGAGCGACGGTCAGACAAGACATGACAGACTATAATTTTAGACACCATAGCTAAATGTTTACGTCTTTAATTAAAAAAATCGGCTGTTTCATACAAAAGTGTAATATCTAATACCTACCTACACGATCAGAACGGAATGATAAATTACAGTGGATCAGAAAGGAATTAATAAATAATAATAATTGGCAGTGGATCGGTTTGGGGGATCAGACCGGAATAACTCAAAATATGTAGACGTTTGACAGAAGATTGTTTTTAAAATAACTGGCGAACAATTTCGTGTGCCTAGAGTCTTGTACCTACCTACTGATGTCATGGTAACAGTTTGCACATAGGTGTACTTTACACTCTGTATCAATGACATAAGTGTTATTGACAATGATCTTTACAACAGTTAAAATAAGGTTGCTGTTGGATTGCTACTGTCAGACGTAAACCCAACTGTGAAAGGGCTCTAGAACCTCCTCGGCACGGTTGTATGAAGTGGTGTGTCTCTGTGTGTGGTCATTCACAATAAGGAGAGGTCCAGGTCTAGAAGCGAGCGCGGCGCCTCGCGTGTCACAAGCCCGCACGCGCTTTGTATATCTCGTCGTCCAGCTCGAACGCTGGGTCTGCGTACCCCGAGTCGTCGTAACGAAGTGACCTGTAAAAAAACAACTATTATTCAAAGCTTCAAAGCGAACATTTTTTGTAGAGGGCAGTGTTATTTTTTTAACGTGCACAAATTCTCGACTGATCGTGTAATAATAATCAGACAGAAGCACGCTGTGTTTTCTTCAGTTGATCTTCGATCCGCGTAAACTGAGGGTAGGTATTTGTCGACAAAAATGGTGACGTGAAACATGGATGGAATGCTCCAAACACTATTGTTATAACAATTGTGTTTAGAGTAGTCAGTGTCCAGGTGCCCGTCCTGATTCTGCAAACTAAGCTTTGTGTGCCCCTACCGAGATGGCTGTACTGCCAAGTGCCAAGTTGGAGAAGGCGTCGGGGTCTTCTTTCTTCAATCATTTTAAATACGTGCTTTAAAAGTAAGAGGAATGCTGGTCGTCTGATTTTTGTTCGAGCAGTCTTACTAACTTTAGGTTTACATTACTGTTCGCATTGTGCGCCCGCATGGAAGATTACGGCCCACTCCCTCTCACAAGGGACGGCTGTAACCCAGCAGGAAGTTCTTTATAAGTTGATTATATTGTACTGAATATCCGAAGCGAACCTGTCAGGTGTCCTGGTCCGGCAGCGCGAGGGTGGCGGCGAGCGGGAGGAGGCGCGCAGTAGCGCGGGGTCGTCGTACCGTCGCGATACCACCGTGAAGTCATGGTGTGCGTCGATCAGCTTCTGCAGGCGGGACACCATCTCGAAGTCCGATACCGATACCGGAACCAGGATGCCTAGCAGCTTCGCAATCGAATTTCTGGAACAGGATTATTTACATAGGTCACGTCACGTACCCAAGTAGGATATGACACCGTTTCTATGTTTCTTAAGACAATATTATTTTAATTTCAACATGTCTGCCAATTAGACGCAGAGGATTGGTAAATTCATGACAATCTAATATTTCAACAAACCTGAAGCTGACGAGCTGTGCCTCCCTCCGCTGGCATTCCGCGAGCGCCTCCTTGGTTCGCGCCAGGTCATCTCGCAGGATGGTGATCTGGTGGTCGTTGGATGAGCGCTCCTGCTCGAAGGTCTCCCCAGTGGAGCGCACTTGCTCCTTCAGTACGTTCACTTTACGGTTGTAGCGTACTCGCAATAGTTCCGCCTCCTCTAATTTCTTTTGGAGCTCTTCAACCTTGCGAGCCCGCTCCAGTGATGTTATCTGTGTTGTTTAAGAGATAAAAAATGTAGGCGCCACTGGTGACGCAGGCATTGTGTATTGATTTGCGTTTCCAACCTGTTCTACTCAGGCAGGAAGGTTCAAGCACATGGTTACTTTGACGCAAGTGCCAATAAAATGATTACGTCCAACTTTAATAAACTGGATTTCAGTACGTTACTTTGGATATTTACCGATTGTAGATGGTCTATAACTATATAACGTTGCCATTACCTCTAATATAAGTGTAAGGCAGTGTTGGATAGTTAAAGCGTGATGATTCGAATAAATGAATACATTTTATAAAGTTCAACTACAACAAATGAGATCATGGTTCTGTTAAACAAATCACTTTAACCTTGTATGCAAATAAGGTATTCCAGTAATTCGCTGTCTAGATTTACTTCACCTACATACAATTGTTTCATCATGGATTTGTACTAAATTCTAAAATTTCTATCGTTCTGGAGATACATTCGTCAGAGTCTCCTCTGGGTAGTGGCAAAATGTAGTGTTCCATACAAAAGTATCGAGGCCGGATCTTTCTGTGTTTTCGACGCGAAAATTGAAACTACTGCTGTTGTACGACCTACTTTGCTAATATGATATTGATTTTGCGATTACAGGATACGTTCCATATTAAAAGTCGTTCATAATAATTAGTACGTACATTTGGGGTACTCATCATTATGAACGGCTATAAGAGTTTTAGGGTACACAAAAATAAACAGGTGGTGACGATTGAAACGCTATAAAACAGTTCTGTTCATGTTGAAGTTACTAGACGTCGAGATGGCCGATGGAGTAAAGCTTTGACCGAGGGCTGGTCAAGAATTAGGCTAAAGAAACCAGGGCCATCCAAAAGCTCTTTGGGTTGCCGATATCGTAAAAATCACGGGAAACGTCTGGATGTACAGAACCGGAAAGTGTGGCAGAAGAGAGGGGAGGCATTTACTCAGCAGTAAGTGATTCCGGGATGAAATTATGATGATGATGATGATTACCTTATACTCAGCAGCATCTACAAGCTGCGCGTTTAGGTCCCGGACCTGCGCACGCGCGTCGCTGAGCTGCACTTGCAGCTTGTCGCACTGGCGCGCAAGCTTCTTGTTGCGTGCCACGGCCTCGTCGCGCTCCGCTTGCAGCACGGCGCGTACGCGGCAACTTTCGTCCTGACATTTATGTATCCAACAAAACATAATAGGTATGCATAAAGGAATAACATTGAATTAAGTAATTGAAATAATAAATTGACACGAAAATTAAAAAAAAAATGTTCTACGCTATTTCGAAAAAGAGGGGTATAACTGATTAAGTACCTATAATCAGTTATATCAAAATTATAACAAAGTTATAACAAAATAAAATTTTATTATATACCGAAACCCTCCAGACATGATGGGTAGGTATCGTTATCTAAACGGGATAAGTTTTACGGTTGATCACTTTTCAACCTTAATAATCATCAGGGCATAAGGGTGAAAAGTGGTGGACCGTCAGTGCAGTCGGTATCCGTAGTACTTACCTAATAGCTAGAGCTACATCTAAACCCATCACGTCCCTGGAGGTTCACTAGCTAATTTAATTTGACCTTGAAAAGTAACTTTATTACTTTCAATGTCTTTGAGTAACAATCTACTTAGTAGACTACTTTTCCACTTACCTGTACACTAAGCTTTCGTCGCAGTAAGTCTAAGTGCAGGTCCTTTCTCTGCAGCTGCTCTCTTAGAATCCTTATCCGTCTTTGTAACTGGTAGACTACCGCAGTCTGAAATTCGGAAACGAAGTTATGGAACTAAACACGGTACTAAATGACAAAACTTGCTCTATAAATCAGCGCTGTCATGCAAAATGTGCGCGTGACTGTACTGCGTTTGTTCGTATCGATGCAGACGACATCGCGTGTGCTGTCGACTGTACATTCCAAGTCAAATCGTTAAGGTTGCTTCATACATTGTAAAAAGTTCTAAAACGTGCACTATGTCAACAGAGTCAGTATATGATGTTTATAGCATGATCTAACTTTAGAAACCAATCTATATGCAATATAGGTACTTATTGGAAGTTAGTAGACGACAATAATGATTTTAACGTTACTGATTCAGGCAGTGATGATTGTGGCTCAACCTTAATGCAGTTGAAGTATGGGAACCTAATGAAAATGTACCTAGGTACTTCATAAATAAATAATAATGTAAACTATTCTGCTTATTCGTTAATGATTTGTATGCTCTACTTTAATGAACAATAATAATATGCAGTTTAACTGCACCTAGTGATTCTAATTACCATTAAATTACGTGAAATTATTAATTAAGTACACTTTTTTGTGCTTATCAACTGTGCAGGATGAATGATACACAAGTTATTAAATTGCAACTGAGAATTCTGTTTGTGGTTTCTCCAAATTACTGTTAGTGTAAATGACTGCTTAATTTCTATCGTAGCAAAGTCATTCCAATTTGTTAAAGTGCAAATCTTACTTCTTTAAGATAAGGCAAATCATGGAAAGATCTTTCCCTGCGTAGTCGGGGCAGCGTGCCATAGTATCCGTAATATAGCATCTACACAGAACACATACGGGTTAATGGTGCAATTACAATTGGTCGTTCGTCCGAAATTGGTCGCATCTGGAATTCGGGCAAACGACTGAGCGTAAATAAACGGGGTTCGATTACGCCCGTCTTCGGACAAGCTCGTCCGGCTTCATCGTTTTCGTACCCGAGTTCGATATACACGACGCCAACTTTTATTTCACTTCGATCAGTGCTAGTCGTCACAATGACATCATTCAAATTACTCGTCGTAAGTCGTCAGCTCGTATTCTATTGAGATGACCAATATAATCAATGAATCGGGTGCCCGAATTCGAGTAAAATCGTTCTAACACCCTAAAATGGGCTAACGATCAAGTGCAATCGCGCCATTACACACACACGAGACAGATGACAAACACTGTACAAGTTGCAACATTGCCCGCACGTGGACAAGTGTACCGACACAGTAAAGGTGAAGGTAACGTGCTATTGTACATGTTATTACACTGCTAAGGTGCCGGCCGTACCATAGCTGTATAATAATAATAGGTGGATTAACATAATAATTATACCTATACAAAATTGTAATGAAGTTGCCTGGTGGAAAATATAGGTAGGTAGGGACGAATATGGCACTTGGATGTAGCGTCTAATTAGGTCATTATAATTTCGTTCATAATCATAACGAATATTCACTGAGTCGTCGTAAAAAATCTTAAGATCCACTGGCGAATGATCGAAATTATCATGAAAAGAATAAATTACGGTCATTCACCATCGAAATTACGCACTCACCGGTTAATCTTAAGATTCACCAATAGTACTAAGTAGGTACCTTAATCTACATTTACAAGATGTAACTCTTTACTTCGTCAATGTGTTCCTGTTCATATCAATTTAAGTAAAATTTTGGGGGCCAAATATAACAGCGGTATTATAAATTACAATATACCTAAGTATGTGTGTCAGTACCAAAGCATCTGCCAGCTCAGCTGTACCACCTACTAACACTAACCTTGTCGACAATCTTATCGCTCTCGAGCCTCGCCAACTGCTCGGCGCGGTGAATAATAGATTCAGTGTGCAATTCTAGTCCGATATCTTGGGTTAGTTCATCCATATTGAGTGTTCTGCTTAGACGTTCTAGGAACGCAACAAACTGTAACAATGCAGATTTCTCTGTAAAATTCAGAATAGTTTCCGTCTGTCTGCTTCGTTACAAAATACAAAACCAAAGTCACAACAGTCTTTCAGGTGGACTAAAATTAAATTACAAAAAGATTGCAGCCCTAACGAAGGACAAAAATAAAACTGTAGCTTCTCAAACATGCTCCGCCAGCTAACTATGTGAATGATGCCTGCAGAAAGTTCACGGCGGCCAACTTGCCTCGGGCCCTTGGCTCATTCAGAAATCTCTGAACCGTCCACGAAATAATAAGGACACTCTGTCATATAAACCCCAATGCTGTCGCGAGTGTGGAGCCTGCTTACAGACGAGTTTAGACATATAGTCGGTGCCTGCCATATACACAGACCTGTGCGAGGCTGGTGCGAGGTCACAGTTTACGCTTTTGTTGTGACTAAATTTTACAAAACAACACATACTTGTGTTGTTTTGTTAAATTTCAAGAGTAATCATGAACATGAAAATGATTAAGATCTCGCCACAGCCTTTTATCTTAAAACGACGACGCTGACGCTAAATAAGCTCTGCTAAAACACATAATTTACAATAGTTGCGAGAATGAGAGTGTTACCTACATTGGCCTTATCTTTGCGTAGGTTTTCCCTAGAGAGTTCTTGGGCGTTGAGTTCGGACTCCAACTTGTGTACTTTTGCTTCAAGCATGTTTCTCTCATCCTCCAGAATACGCACTCGTGTTGTCGCCTGGTCATGCAAGTGTGCCGCCCTGCCCAACTGCTGAGACTCCATACCCAACTTATCGCGCAAAGCGTCTATTTGCTAAAAGATAAATAAATTGTTATTTCGAGCTAAGCAAATTCAATCAATATACAGGATGTTGCTGTAGAAATAATTGTTGTCTCATGATTTAATGTTACTACTCACTACAGATTTATCTTTATTATCACTTAAGATTTCGCGAATTCTATCTTTTATAGTACTTTCGTGTGCTTCCACAAACCGTGTCGGTAAACTCAGTAAGATGGCTATTGACTCCATTGTATTACGGAATTCTGCATGTAGCCTTTGATATTTTTCATCTCGATGCCTCAAATCCTCTGAAAATTACATGCAAAAATTATAGCACACAGCTTTATTGTTCAACTATCTAAAGGCGCCTAATTATTTATGAAATAAGTACCTTTCAGCTGAATTATTATAGATTCATTCTGGTTAACATTATCAGTAACAACACTTAAATTTTTGGAACAGTGTGACACTTTCTCTCTTGCTTCATGTAGTTCCCGTTCAATAACTCTGTTTTGGACACATAAAGATTCCTTATCTTGTTTGAGTCTCTCGAGTTCCAGAAGTTGTCCTGATAGTTGCCTTTGTAAAATATCCTTGTCCGTATTAGATCTTTCTAGTGCATCTCTACAACTCCTCAGTTCTTGTTCGACAGTTGACAGGTTTTCTGTTGTATTCATACATCTATTTTTTAGTCTGGTGATTTCTTGGACAAGTTCAGCAGCTTTTATAATTAAACTTTCCGGAGAATGAGTGTGTGCGGTATCACAAAAATCGGATTCCAATGCTCCGGACATTCGACGAATGAGGTCGTGAAACTGACAACGGGCATTTTCTTTTTGTTGTTCTTCACTGTGGCATTCCAATTCAAGAGATCGTAATTTCTTCTCTAAATCTTTAATCTTTTCCTCACAGTAGCGGTTATCTCTTTGTAAGGTTTGCACCGTGATTTCACTTCGACCTTGCGATGTCTGGAGATTTCGCTGTATCTCTTCGAGATCTTGGATCTTCTTTCGAAGAGATGATATGATAGCATTTTGGCGAGCATTCTGTTCACGAAGGTGATCGATCTCTACTTGCTGCTCAAGTATTCTCTGATCTCGGGATAACATTTGATTTTTTAAGTCACTGTTCTGCAATAAGTATGTACACGTATACTGTAGGAATTGGTCTAATATATAGGTTATTTTTTTGTTTTACTTTTAAAATAAATAAATAACTTTATGGCTCACTTCAGATAGCAGCTTATCCCGCTTGTACTGGAGACCAGCGAGATCACTTCGAAGACTGGTTATTATGTCGTTACCAACGTCTGCCTCCATCTAAAGAAGTTTTATTTGTATTATATATTTCATAATATTTGATTTAAGTCTTTTTTTTCTAATATTGAATTTACAAAAACTGGTTTGTTCAAACTGAGAGACTTACAAAACTCCATAGTGAACTAGATCATGTAATACACTACAGTAAAAAGAAGTCAGATTTTCGTGACGAGCAAAAGACGACTAGTGTAGTAAAGTACCTCTCCTTGCTCGAAATGTAGCGTGATACGGCTCGAGGTTTCAGACTTACCGACCGAGAGTCACGATACCTTTTCCACCGACCTATATAGCTGGTACTAACATGCATAGCTTTAGCATTTACATAAACGATGGGGAGCGTACCCCAAATCACGATTTTTATGGACATGATAATTGGTTGGATTGTGATATAGTTGCGATGTCATCACGGCCATCTAATCGGGCGCAGTGTTGTGGCTTGTGGCGGGTAGACGAAGAAAACACGGAAATGTTGCTGAAAGGGAAGCTTGTAATCTACGACTTGGTTGCTCTGTTAGGTAAAGGAACGTATAACGGTATACTTATGTTTATATTCCGCGAGAACTCCGTGCGAGGTACGGGACAATGCACGCTACCCGCTACCACCCCCTTCAGCGAACATTTTTCTAATTCTCGTTAAACTTATCGACCTTTTGATTTAGCCTCTTTAGGGTAGGTTTTGTTATTTATTTGATGAAACGTTTTACTTCGTCTTCGCTTTGTTTGTACCAGTGCGACTGCCGAGTCTGGTCCTGGGTTCGTTATCCGTGTCGAGCAGTATTATTGGAATTTTTCGTTAGAAAATCTTAGGCGTAGGCCATGAGAGTTTGGATTTGTGTTCAGTTAACACTACAACACGCTTGTTGCCTCTACGTTTTACTATTGTATGAGACTAAGAGTGACAGACATAATTATATACCGACAACCCAACTACAATAAACAAATACGGGATAGAAATATTATAAGGATATTATAACGCAACCACCGAGAAAAGGGTATTGTAGGTAGGTAAGTACCGTATTAAGTAGGTACCTAGGTGCACAAACATCAGTCGGCTCGAAGATGTATCGCAGTTCTATTTGTGTATTAGTGCCAAGTGTATCCTTCCAAAATAATTGCATTTGTATGAATTATTTTGTTGTCCCATGGGATCGTAATGCCGGGATTAAAAGTATCCTATGTGTTTATTCAGATGTTATAATCTATCTTTGTGCCAAATGTCATCGAGATCCGTTCAGCCGTTCTGGCGTGATTTAGTAACAAACATGCATCAATCTAAACTTTCGCATTTATAATAGTTGTCAGATTTAGAAGGCGTTGTTCCTGTTGCCAGTAATGGATTTTGAATCGTTAGTATTTTCCTGTGCGTTTCCCAAATAAAATATTTCGTTTCTTGAAGTTATTTAAAATATTTGCTCGCGTTGTGATCGGAGATTAGACCACGGAAACGTTTCAAATATTGCTTATAAGTAAGTACCTATAAGTCTCGCACAATGTAGCTTCCTATTACTGAAATAATTTTAGAAATCGTATAGTAGTTTCCAAGATCTACATCCAACCCAAACTAAGATACTTTAATAAACCTTCATAAGCTTAATAAGTGGATGTTTGTAACGAAAAGTAACAGTGTTAATCGACTTTGTCGCTGACCGTTGAGTGAGGTACTTACCTGTATACATCCATCAACCAGCAGATAGAGCCAATTAAATTAATACATACGTAAGTAATTCAAACTCTTAAATGAATGAGACAATTACCTCTTCCAATTTTTACGAGACTCGAACCCAGAAGTCTTGGGTCGCGTACGAGAATACTTACATATGTTCATAGTCTCAAATCAATTGACCAGTGCATCTCGCTGCTTGATATGACCTACAGTGACCTACTGCCGCGATTATGGACACAGATTGACCACAATCTAGCACAAGAGCTCTAGTGTCATTATTTTAAACAAAACAATGTAGATAAGTAGGTACCTCGGTTGGAGTTTTGCTGCACAGCGCTTCGTAAACTTTCCAATTTTCAGCTTCTTCACTTCCTTTGTCTTCTTCCATATTTATTAGATCACGAACCAGTTAGTTATCTACATGAACATTACCACACACATTTTAAGTTTATGCTGTGAGTCTACACTGTGAATGCAGCGTTGCTACGGACATTGAAAACGTAAACATAATTATCGATTATGGATGGGGACGAGTTTCTCGTTCATGTTGTGGTTTTGGATTGGCATTTTTATTTGGTTTGGTTGTCTATTATGAATCCTTCACTTATCCTACTAAATTATTTTAAGCTTTGGGAAAAGGAGGAGGTATGTAGGTAGATACCTACTTGTAGTCTCTCTAATCTAAATCTATTGACAAGAAAAGCTCTAGAAAAACTGAATCATATCCCGGGATTGGAGTGGAGTCTTATTTGCATAAAGATACAGCTTCCCGGTACGGATGAGTAGGAACGGACCAGTATCGATAAAATAATTATAGGTATACTTTCTGCATGGGCTCTCGCACTTCAAGAACAGTGGTGCACAAAGAACACCTCCTTTTGGATTTTGACATTACAGGTATAATAGTGGTATGGTACCTAATAGTCAAGGGGTCGGCCTTTTTATTTTATGCGACCACTTAATACATGTTACAAACATGTTTAAAGTAACTACTCTAAAATAATGCTCGACAAGACAACCCTCATTCAAACCAGGTTTTTTGCAGACAACCCTATATCATCGTGTTCGCAATGAAACAGCGCTTATTTTGATATAAGATTTGTTTATTAAACAAAATAGGTGCAGATAACTAGAATCGACATACCTGTTTATACCTGCCAACCCAGTAGTCAGGCCAGGAAAAAAGTAGACAACCCAACGCTTGGATATTTTACAACCTTCATACTTTCGTTTAGTACCTATTACATTTATTCGTTTAACTCTCAAGTGCACTGTTTAATAAAAGTCATTTTTAAATTTTTAAATAAACTTGCCAAAAAAGCTTGGCCAGGATTTTTTTTATTTTTAATGTAGGTACTACATTTGATATAAAATAGTTTTCTTCCAATAAACAGATCAGTGAAGGTCGTTTTCGACTATTATGACAAAAATAGTGATTTCGGGTATGTTGTGGTCATCTCTGGTCCTAATTTGTTGCTTTTAAATTAAGCATTTTTGATTCTTTCAGTATTTTTTTTATTGTTTGTCTGAGTATTAAAAAAGCGCTTTGGTATTAAAAAACCGCTTTCTTTCTTTCTTTGACGAGTTATTGAACAAATTTACCACATTCTCAAAGATTGGACATTTTGGGAGTTGTACATTTTGAGAATTAGACGTCGAGATATGGACATTTTGACCCTGAACGCTATAGCTATACCGTAACGCATAATAATATATTGTATTATACGTACCACTGGACCCGTCCTGCAGAAGGGTCAGAAAATGGGTGTGTAGTGTAACGTTTGAAATAATAATAAAAGCTCTAACGATCAGATGACCTATTTTCATTTAATATACTTTTTTTTTTTTTAATATAACGATGAAATGATACCATGAATTATTGATATAGTTTCATTTTGCCTAATTATGCACATTTAAACAAATATTCAATTGGTATAATATTCAGTTACTATAATTTTAATATCATTTAGAAACGATCGAGACGATCGAGAGACACGTCGCGCGTCGTGGGGTTTGCTGTTTAAAGCAAAACGAACGAATCGATAATATCCTGAAAAAGAAAGAGGAATACCTACACTGAAATTGAATTCCTTCGGACTTTGGCCTCTAACTAAAACGAAAATAAGGTTGGTCATCAACCTTAGCATAGTATTATGCCATCAAGTTATAACATTGTTATATGAATAAATAAATACGTATTAACTTGTTGTGTTTTGTTATTCTCCTTATAATCCTGCGTCAGATACCATCTACTGTAACTGAATC
The DNA here is from genome assembly GCA_963082995.1 of Noctua comes. Lineage (NCBI taxonomy): Eukaryota > Metazoa > Arthropoda > Insecta > Lepidoptera > Noctuidae > Noctua > Noctua comes. The sequence goes on from OY720277.1 coordinate 8,118,191, forward strand.
ATTTGGGTTAGGTTAGGTTAGAACAGTGACCATTAGCTCGCGAAGGCGAGCGAGCGAAGCGAGCGTGCCGCGGCAACAGCTGCCGAGCGCCAGATCCCCTCTATTGTTGGTGAATCATTTGGGTTTGATGAGGTAACTACAGTATGATGTTCCCTAATTTTACTTATTCATTACTGAATTTTGTCTGAAAATAATGAGTAAATATGAAAATTAGGTCAACTAATATTAATTAGGATGAGTCAAGGAACAGAGTTATCAAAAGGAATAACACTTCACACACAGAACTTCCAACTACTAGTGCTCCAGCTAACAAGCTCGTATCATCCAAGTCGAGGGTGGTGTTTGGATGAAATAAAAGATATATTTACATAGAGAAAATGTATTAAGTAAAAAAAGATTACAAAGTTTTAAGGATACTGAAGGCAGTAATTTGTAGACAGCTTCTGTCTACGAATAATTGATTTCAGTATTTTTGAGAGGCATATTTTTATTGTTACCGTTTTATGTGTTAGAACTTTGTGGCTAACAAAGTTCTAACTCCCAGAGCTCTGTCATGAGCTAGTATACCGGTGCAGTAAGGCAGTGAGGTACATACAGATTGATAAAACGATGAACAACAATAAACTTGCTTACGGTAAGTACCTACCTATTTATATATCACATTTACTAATGTTTGATACATTCGCTTAAAGATATTCGAAAGATGATATGAAGTTAACCCATTCGCTGCAGTCATCTATTTTCTGAATTTTATAGCAGATTACTAAGACACCTTAAAAATCACGATACTGCAAGAATCAACTAGTATATCGTGACTTTAGTCAATTGAAAAATTCTAATAGTAGAGGAAAATCTACAAATTTTTGTCGAAAACAGTGTTAAATCAGCGACTGGGCTAATAACGACAAAGAATCAGTTGGAATGTCAAGAGTAAGGTTAATACGGGGTGGAATCCCGGGACACCGACGCGAAAACGGTTACCACGTATTCAGTACATCATTTTGAGCACCCCCACATAGAAACTTTTGTGTAGTGTAGGTATTGCACTTTTGTAGGAAACAGCTGTTTTTTTTAATAACCAATGAAAAATTTCTATGCAGTGGAGGCTCAGAATGATGTACTGAACACGTCTTAACCGTCTCATGTACTTTTTTACTCAAATTACTACTCGCTTAAATCTAATAACTTAATTTAACTGATGCCTGTGGCATATTTTTATGGCAATTTAATAACGTAAATAACTTTTTGCCGGCGGTACTTAAGACTTTCTAAATACCGACTTTAGACAAATTTCACAAATCCTTTTATACTTTTAAAAATGCGTAACTTAAGATAATATTTTCACGACTTCGCTTGTCTGGCATACATGCAAAACAAGCTCACAAAAGACTGACTATACACTGTGTTTGGTTAACGGTTACCGTTACTTTAAGGGCATGTTATATACTCATTACTATCCACAAACACACGTTTTTAAATACTCCTGACCCAACACCGCGCGAACCTTACTGCCATTTCACTCCCACACGTAAATTCGGTGCCTTATCTACCTGCTCAAGCAAAGAACAAGGTACCTGCGTCATTCTGGAATCTACGCGCTGGGGTAGGGATGTTCAAATGTCAAACTTTTAAAATAATAGGTTTAGATTCAATATTTTGATTTCATTTTGTAGGTTGACTCAAATACTTCGATTAAACATAATTATGCAACATTCAGGGGTTAATTTTGCACTAGAGGAAAAAAGAGAAAAAAAAAAATTGTAAATGTGTAAAATTTCGTATTTTTTTTAGGCGCTTTTTGCATATTATTCAGGAAAATTTATTTAAGAATTCGCTAAGCTCTGCATTTACCCTTGCAATAAAGTTTGCACGTCTCTAGGTCTCCGATTCAAAGATATTAGCATTTCATTGAACATAGGGTATGTTCAATGAAATGCTCGAATTGTTCAAAGATCAGCCGAACAAAAAAACAAGATGGCTGCCATTTGCGGGGTATTGGATTAGGAGTATTTTATAAATGTGTATTTATCGATAGAAATGAGTATATAATATGCCCTTAAAGTATCGGGACCCGTTAACCAAACACACTGTATACGTCTTTGCTCGGTGGTATGTCATGTGACTAGCACTTAGTTAACATTAAATAACCAACAGAGCAATTTTATAAAAAAAAGAAACTAGCAATAAACACGAAAAAATAGAAAATAAATGAGGTAATTAATACAGTTGCATGAACTGCAAAACCTTAAGCGAAATTACCTTAACCTAAAAAATATTAAAAAAAAAGAATCAGCAAATGTCATATTTGGCTTGAATCATATAAAAATCGTTTCAGCTTGGTTTACTATCAGTAACTAAGATTCAAATTTAGAGTATTCCTTATAGGCTTCAACATTTTCCAATTCACACCACTCACACACTCTTCCACTTACCCTTAGCCAGATATTGGTCATATAGTGACCGCATAAACTAGGCCGATCCGCTTTTCTTAAAGTTATCTATTTAATAATGATCACGAGGTGAAGACATAATCCACCACAACTATAACAATGGTGAAATTTTGGCAGCAAGTACATGGATCAGTTCACAACCAGACGACAACTTGCGCGCAGATCGCTTGAAGAAGCGCACTGTACCTTCTGGCGGTTTGTCAAATTGCTTATAATATCATTGGAAACATATTTTGTTAAGATATCTTTAAAAAGTGAATACATTGTCTCATCTCACTGTGAACTGACTCGAAGGAACATTGACATCGTTCATAAAACTTAGGTGTAGTACGTAATAATATAAGACACTGAGATTATAAATCTACAAGAAGTACAAAGTATCACTTAGGGTATAATGCGGCTGGCTGTGGAGGCTGTTGGCAGCCAAGAATGCGAGCTTATGAGCATACTGGCACACAGAAGGGACCCGAACCTGCGACGAGCAGTTGAAGTACAGATGGGTTAACTTATAAGTTAGCCACTGCATCTGAAATCAATACATAATTTGATAATTTTTTTTTATCTTTTATTTGAATAAGTTTTTATGTTATCTTTAGTGTACAATTGAAGGTCGATTTTTAACCGAAGCCGAAGGTTTAACAAATTCAGTTCAATATTGGCTTAAAGTAAATAATATAATATAACCATGGTGTCCACTGCTAACCGGCATGACCCAACCGTTTAAGGCGCGCACCTAGGCTATTTAATACCTTCTTCAGGCATCCAAAGAAGAGCTTCTTTGGATGCCTGAAGAAGGTATTAAATAGCCTACCCTCAACGATTGCTTCCTGTCAGCTATTTTAATGCTTAACGCTTGCGACATACCCCAAATAAGCTTTCAGATGAGGATCTGAGATGTATGGAACCCGAGAGCTCTCGGATTTCATCTCCCGTCGCTTTACATACAAGACTGCACATTTATCCACACCAAATTCTAACCTGATGGCAGTACTAAGAGTTTTAGATCATCCATATAAAGGTGTGCTAAGAGGGGCCAGGATGGGTCGGAAGTTTTGGCCGAAGCTGCAGGTTTCTAGCAAGCGCCAAAATTGAACGAATTGTGCGACGGAAGAAGTGACGCGCATTTGAAGTGTCATTATTTTTGACAAGCTGAAGGCAAATTAAATCATCTCGTTAAGTTGTTTAAATGGTAACACAAACGTTTTTATATTAAAGTAAAAAAAATATGTATGGGGTGGAAGGAATAGAAGGAATAACCGACGCGAAAACGGTTACCACGTATGCAGTACATCATTCTGAGCCCAAGCAAAAAAGTACAATACCTACACGGTCAAAACGGCTTTTCGGCATTTCGGCGGTCATTTGTACGCCTTGCGGGTGAAACAAGTACGTACGAAATATCAATATTGTGTCATCCTGCATACGCATGTTTTGACAAATAAAATTATCTTTTTCTTTAAAATGTTTGGACAGCTGTTTTAAAAAAAATAACCAATAATTTCTATGAGGTATGTGTTATTCACTTTTAGCCAACCTTGAACTGAATTTCATAGGGGTTATGGTAGGGCCGATTAATCGGCTTCGACCAGAAAGCGACCTTGGGTCGGAAACTCATTTCATTCAACTGCAAAATAAATATAAGTTTGTTCTTGGGATAAACTAAATAATCATTTATCCTTCCAACGGAAACCTTCACTGTGCGTGCTCCGACAAACACGGCCTCTTTTTATATCTTTCAGATCAGAATCAGATTCTTTTATCATCACATTGAATTGCTTAAAATTTAAGCATAACATTTATTACGATTTCAAATATAATAAAGGATAAATTACCCTGTCAGGGCTCAAACCCGTAGTGTCTTCAATAACGTTGTACGAGGTCGGTGAGATTGTGCCTTCGCGCACGTTTTGTGACACCAAGAAGAAATCGTAACTGTGAAGTAAAACAAATATTGTTTAACAGTCATCCCAGGGTTTTTGAATTGCAAGGAGTTCCCAAAACATAACATCACGCCTGTAATCCCCGAAGGGTTAGGCAGAGGTGTACCTAATAGTACACCCACATTTCGCCAGTTATGGAAACATAACTGGCGAAATGTTCCCAAAACAGTTGTAATATTAACGACATTAATATTTGTTAGTATTATTATCGTTTATATTACACCGAGGACAGATCTTTGAGATCTAAAGAATTACGAGGAGCATCAGTGTCGATATTTCAATATATGATTGTTATGTCAAAATCACATCACTACTAAGGGTGGCCATAAAATTTTGTCAAGAACTAACCGTTCAGGTGATGTGACGACGTCATCGATGACGGTGCCGGGGCGCGGGTTCTCTCCGAAGCGGCCACGATCCAGGAATATGCGGGTATTAATGCGCTTCGAAACTATCGTGAAACAGAGTTTGTACTCCATATCACCATAAAGCTCAGATAAATTCTTTTTTATTTCCGTTACCTAGAAAAAGTACATAGTGTAAGAATTGTTCGAATGTGATGTCAGTGACAGAAATCATTCATCATTATATCATACCTCATGGCTGTGCACATAGGGAATCTGCCCATCACCTACACCATCTCGGTAGATAAAAATGCGTTGTGGCAAATTCCCCTCTGTAAGATAATACATTTAATATTATTCACGTAATCAATATACCAAACAAGTTAGAAATTTTGCATAGTTATTTATAAAACAGACAATGGAAAACCAGTCTTAGATTTAAGAAATAAAAATCATAGGCAGTAATGATGTTACCGTTGACTTCTCGGTATCTGCGAAGGGCAGCAGCTATGTTGAAGCCCATGTGCGCACTTAACTCCTCGCCCGACGTGTGCGAATTGACTGCTGAGAAGTAGCGTGTTAAGTGGCGATCCAGGGTCGCCACAAACCCACCGAAACTTTTCTCTTTCGAGCGAGTGTCGTGACAAACATCGTAACCAATAAATATGGCCGAAGTCAAAGGGATCTCGACCCTCCAGGGGGCGCCTCCGAGCTGTAAATGATTAAAACATATCTCAAGTGAACACAATCATGCACTCATGATTATACATATAAATGAATAACTTCAGCAAATACAAGTTCAGTAAATTCATAGATCACACTATATAGATTAATGCTCACCTTGCAGTTTATTTGTATTGCCACTTTTGTAGCAATCGACATAGCTGATTTGGAAGTCATATTGCGTGCGCAAACAACTTGCGTAGGCACTGCACGGTCTACCGTGCATTTCTTTTTAATTGCCTCGTATCTAGAAAAGATTTTTATTTAAATCATCTTATAACCTAAGCGTACCTACCTAATTTAGAGAACTTAAATAACTTTAGAAATGCATGCAGTAGAGTTAAATTAACCAAGAATTAATTTTGCTGAAGTAAATGGTGTTGACACTCACCGATCCGCAAATTGACGTGCCAACACGCACAGTATCATAGCAGGATTCTTTCGTGCGATGGCGCCCTCGCAAGCATTAGCATATTCCATAGGGCTGTCATTCCTGATGGCAACTAGAGAAAGTACATAATTTAAGGTCAATAAGAGTTTATTAAAACTTTAAAACATCTTTTGAAAATACTGTGACTTCTTGGGCCTTGGGAGTCCTTACACTTTGTAAGGCGTACGAGGAGAATGAAATGAGGCATTTAACGAATATCTGATGTCATCAATACAAAGTGCACCTAAGGACATGGAAATAAAAGATGTTGTGATATGGAAGGGTATAGTGGACTGGATATCTAAAATCATGGGCCACTGTTTGATCACTGTTATGTTGACTAGCAGTCCCCCGTGGCACATAAGGGACATACCATTAAATAGCCTATAAACAAGAATTGGGCTTTCAAATGGAAACATTTTTTTTCAAATCCAACTGTAGTATACAGACTGCAGTATAGTTCCAGAGATATAAGCCCATTCAAATAACTCCACTCCAAGATACTCTTCAGCTATAATTTATTAGTGTAATTTGTAGTTGTGGTTTGAATATCCTCTATTCCCTTGTCCCCTTCGAGCTTGCCACCAGGGTGGTGGCTGGCACTAACTAGTGAATGGAATGTATTTAGTGTAATTTGCCCCCTTCATAATTTTAGTAAAGTGGCAAAATGGGAATAAATGTGTGGAATTTTTACTTACTTATTTCAGGCCTGGGCATTCTGAAACCCACAGCTCCAGCAGTCTTCATAATCAAATCAATGAAACCTTCAGCGTCGCGACGCTGTCTCTCCGGTGTTATAGCTACCCATGATGGTAGTTGTGCGATGTCAAGTAAAGGTTTTGATCTGATTAAAATTATGATTTATTTATTAATATAGGTTTACCAACAGTTTAAAATTAAAACGATAGGCTATAATAATATACAAGATCATAATATGATAGTTAATTTTTTGAAATCAAATTACCATGCCTAGTCAACTATAATCTTACCGCATGTCCCTCGTCCAGCCCTCGGTGGTATCTCCCGCCGGATATTTATTATTACCGCCCTGAATGATAAGTTCTGGATTGAGTTGCCGTCCTTTAAACTTTACCAAATCCTTTGACAGTGTAAGAGACCAGTCACCCATTTCCTTTAAAAAAAAAAAGTTAATTTTATTAAATCTTTTTTATTTATTTCCTGAACATATTTCTGCCAGAAAAAAGGATTTTGAACCATTAAAAGGTTAAAGGCATATACACACCTTTACCACTTCTTTACATTTGTTTAACCGTTGGTTAAAGGCCAGCAATTTTTGGATCCTTATGTCTGGTCCTATCTTGGTGTGCACATCCAAAGCCTTCATGAGCTTGAAATTAGCGCGCATCTCGTCGGTCAGGCCTGTCTGACGGCACAGCTCAGGCACTAAGTATACCAGCTCCGGCATTCCAGCGCGGATGTCGCGCGGCTTTGAGCGAGAGATCAATAAAGGCTGGCCAGCGTCTTGAATACGGATATTATATTTCTGAAAATATGAATATTGTACAGAAAATGCGGAAGAGAATGCTTTTAAAAAAAAAGGACACGGAAGTTGCAAGGTGAAAAAACCAGGGAAATTACAAAAAAAGCGTATGAACATTTGAATTTCGCGGCCTAGCCCGGTGCTTCCCCATTAGTTACTTATTTTTACCTTTTGATAGTAGTCTATATACGAAACATTTTCATCCCGCATCTTGAACGTTGACCGCGGGGAGGTTTGCCAGGAAATATCATCCACTCGATAGGTTCTTTTATTATAGTCCGTCATGACTATTTTGCCTGGAATTATACTTTTAGTTTAGTTTATGTGGAAATATACTTTATAGTTTGAGGGAAACCACTGTACTGCGCTTTAGGTATTTTCGCGGCGAGACGGGACTTGCAGGCTTCTCCTGTCTGTCAGTCGGCCGTCAACGCTCACGGCGGTAGCTGGGTTTTGTGGCCGACATGTGGGATGTGGACTCGACGACCATTGTGCCGATGGTCGTATCAGCCGCTGGCTTATTTGCCAAGAGCCTTGATCAATACCGGACGAGGTTCTCGTTAGGCAGCTGGATCAAGGGCTTGATTCAAAAGCAAAAACAATAGCTATCAAAATTTAAGGGACAGGGCAACTCAACATAATATTGTTATGCAAACTACAGGGAACTTTTTTTTAAAAACTGAAACATACCAACAATATCCTCCAAAAATATCTTTTTGTAGTTGCTGCCTTTTGTTGCAGCATATTCGCTGAGCATTTGTAGCACTGTATCTAGACGGAGCACCTATAAATCCATTTAAAACATGTCACTATGTTCTAGTATAATATTTCATTTTATTAAGGTTTCAGTAAGAGTTTTATAGAAACAATATAGAAACAAAAACAGTAGTTTTACCTTGTGTGTTATTTCCGTGACCATCAATAGACGATCTTCATATTGATTAATGGTTGTTTTATAACCTGGCCAAATTTGTAAACGATACTCTGGTATGTCAACCTATAAATAACGAAGTATTAAAAAAAAAAACACACAGTTAATGCAAATGCAGTTAAGTAGAACACAAAACATAATTAAATACATACCTTAGCAATGGGATCAAAATAGTCTCGACCCATCAGTTGCAGTTGTAGCAAGTTGAAGCACTTCCTTATAATAATGTTGAACACCTGTATGTAATGATAATCCCCTGGGCTTACATCACAAGTCAACTGCAAACAAAACAAATTAACTTAATATAAAAGTCAAATTTAAATATTACGTATTAATACTAATACATAATATTTCCTGCTTCACATTACCTTAATCAAAATCCTCATGCGTGCTCCATCAGTTTTCCTGTCTGAGTATAGTTCCAATGGATCAGGATTTAGTCTCTTCACAGTGTATAGGACTGCTCCATCAAACAAATACCTTTAAATTATAAGAAAGGTTTATGATGCAATTTAGAAGATTTTAAAGGAAATTCCAGAGTTATTATTGCTTTATAAAAATTCATCAACTTGACTTGTCAAGAAATTATAACTACTTCATAATAAGCTGTTTTTATGAAAAACTGACACACATCACCAGACATTCAAGTAAGTACTTACCCTCCAAGGGTGTTAGCGTGGATACGCATTAGGCCTTTGCGTACCACTGTGTTATCCTCCTCTGGGGAGAAGTCCACATGATACTGGTAAAGACACCACTGGGGTGTTGTTTCAACGGTAAAGTAGTTGGCTTTAAGATCAATTGGAGTTCCTGAGCTACCTGTAAATTAATTTATTTTTTGTCTAAACTTTCTACATATAATGTAACTATCATTTTGGCCATAAATAAAAGGATTGTTTTCATATTTTTTATCAAGACAAATATTAAATCTTAAAATAAGTAACATATAAACAAACCTTGCTTGGACTGGATCCTGGTTGGGCGAGTTCTTAATATCGTGATTTGATCAGGCAAAACCCTACCACCACCACGGCGTGAGCCACGCCCGATCACCGCGGAGCCTGGGTCACCACCAGCACTTTGTCCAGCTGAAATTATCATAAAACAAATATAATATTTAATGTATTTAATTTCTATACCTATGTAGGTAACAGTATACCATTTTAACAATATATTTCATTAATTTTGTCTCACCGATTTGCATGCTCTGCATGCGCTGTTGTACTTCTACATCACCAGATTGTTCTTGATGAGTTGTTGGGGTAGACCTGTGAGAGGCTCTGCCTCCCTGCACAGTTGGTGTAGGCACACCAGCTCTAACAGGTGGGGCTACCGTGGGGGGTCCCCAAGCTGATGGTGGCTGAGGGCGCGGCCCTGAAGAGCCTGGTTGTTGTTGCTGAGGGGGCCTCTGAGGTTGTTGAGGTTGTTCGCCCGGCCTACGTGGAGGAGGCCCTCCTTTGTCGCCGCCCCTGCCGGCACGCCCACGGGAGCGCCCTCTCCCAGGTTCAGACATCTACAAATAAGTACTTAGTAGAAACTGCTTTGTTAACTAATGAACTGAGAATGAGTTATAATTACAAATTGAAATTGAAGGTATACAGGCTGAATTTTCCAAGTGTGCCAAATCCGCGTGGATGGCCAAATCCGAAACTATGAGGAATAGGGAAAAATACTCAAAGGAGTTGCGAGTCCGATTTTGATGAAAACTAAAACTACATCATTGGATTTTTGAAAATCAATATTCCTAGCCAGGAATCGAAACTGTTGGTTTTGAAAACAAAAATTCACTATTATCACGCCATTCGATAGTGTCGCTAATAATGATCGAATTCTGGGACGAATGAAATGATTTTTTTTTTAACAAATAGCAAATCTATCTATACAAAATAAAATTGAAGTGACCGTATATAATTACAAGATAAGGGTATCCAGCTGCATCCGGTTGTACTGGAAGTCAACCCCAACATAGTTTGGAAAAGGCTAGGCATACATTTATAGGAGTATTTAGTGAACTAATGAATCTATCAATAAATTCAATGTGGGTGACAGTTTACATGTTTGGAAGGTACTATATCAACCAAGCTGCTGAGTAGAAAAACATGGAATTTCACTCAAGCAAACAAAAAAATAACGGCTTTAAAAGGTACACTAATCAACAATCATGATTTATATGGCTTTAGGTAAAATGGCCACATACTACCTAAGGGCCTACTAGGTCCTGCGGTTGGCAAAGAAATTGAAATAGCTCAGCTATTTGAATCAATCGCAGAAAACCATTATGTGGCCCGTTCACATACGACCCAACGACGGAATCTTAGTACAAAAACAACTTACTATCTTTACTAGAATGGAAGGTAGGTACTAGGCTACTACCTAGTTTTGGCAGTCACGCGGTGAAGGTAGGCTCGTTATGAACAAACCGAAAATAAATGGAATGGAGACGTGGAGGCAAAAAGTGCTTAGGTAGAGATCAAAACCTTTAAAGTATCATATTTCTGTTCCGAGAACGCTGAGCTCAGCGCATAGCGATATTGCTAAATTATAAACAACAATCGCCGAGGCCCGAGGCTGACTATGAGTATCTTAATTTAATAAATAATACTAATAAAAAAAACAAGGTAAGTAAACTTTTCAAGTAGTTGAAGGTGGCATGACAAAATAAACATATTTGTTCACTAGCGTACATATAGGTAGTATGAGAATAAAAACGATGTTAGGTACATAATAATTTACACATTTAAATACCAGTTGAAAATAAATAAGAAATTAAATGATTTTTAATACATAATTCCATGTAGCAGCTAAAAGTATAACTATTTGAAAATTAAGATGGCGTTCAACAAACTTCACTCGAACAATTCACGCATTGACTATTTGATTCGGCAATGTATAATGCATTATGATATCTGATCAAATAACTTACCACGATGAGAAATAGCTGTAACACCTAATTATGCAGTCAAACAATATTATAAGGATCTGGAGCTCTTCCGTTGCACTAAGTGTAGGAAAGACAAAGAGAGGAAAGAAAATGTAGGGCGACTGCGCCAGTGCTGCCAATAAAAATTCTTGATTCCCCGCGTCAGTGTTGTCAATTCCCCGAAATTCCCCGCTCCTTTTTTTTTCATTCCCCACAAAGTCCCCAAAACGATATTTTTTGAATAAAAATACTGTTTTATACAAAATTTGTTTAATTTTATTTCTTGTGGAACAAGGGCAGCTAGGGCAGCGAACGCGAAGTCACAAACACGACAGTCGACAAACTCAAATTCTGGGTTCCGGTTAACTTATGCTGAACATGCAACTTACCTATTTTTTAACAGTAGCTGCACTTTTTAACCACTTTTCCATAGTTTTATTGAAAATTGCAACCGTTCGCACCAATTTAAAAAAAAAACGACAACCATGAACAATTAGTTAATAATGTAGAAATGGATGCGTATGCGTTCAGAAATACAAAATCGTATTCAAATGACAGTTGAGCAGGCATTTGAGTGGAGTTGTCATTTAAACTTATGTAGGTAATGTCAAGCTGTTTCTGCCATGTCGAAACGTGATTTTTTAGATGGAAGTAATACGCGACATAAAATAGTTTTAGCCCACCGAAAAATTGGCCTGGATTCCCCGAAATTCCCCGATTTTTGCAATTCCCCGCGCTCTCCCCGCGCTAACCCTCAATTACCCCCAAATCGGGGATTTTCCCCGCGATTGGCAGCACTGGACTGCGCACAACAAGCAGTGTTGCCAGATGACCGTCTAGCGTTCTCCCCAAATCTTCCCCGAACTCTCCCCAAAATTGAGATTTTGAAGAAATCATCGCCCACAAATAGCATTTCTTTTTTTATTATGGTGCGTTTCCATGCTTGCCAAGGCTTGACAAGCATCCACAAGGCACAAGCGTCCACAAATCTCGCTTGGCATTTGGAAGTCGTTTACACGCTTGTGAATGCGTCAGTGTACATCCAAGCATGGCGGACATCGAACTTGTATCGGCTATTACGTTTGGTTTAACCTACTTTTATTTTATTTTATTATCTAAAGTTGTCATCAATATTTCTTTTTTGGATTTTAATTCCTTTACTGGCTTTTCCATTAACTGGGCAAGACGACACCAAGCATCTGCAACTTTCTTTTTATCTTTATGGTTAACGTCTTTGGGTTTCCAGATACACGTTTCGGTCTGGTAATATTCCAAAAACGATAAACTCTCTTCGTTCGACCAGCCACTCATTTTGAAGTCAGAACTAGACGTGCGTTCGTCGCGAGATCACAGCGGCTACTAAGCGCGCGCCAACGTGTGAACGCGTCGCAAGCTCTTGCCGCAAGCACCCTTTGATCTGTGCCAAAAACCGACACTAGACCGGATCGGATACAAGCATCCACAAGCTCACGCAACCCAAGCCAAACACCCTCTTTTTACGCTTCTGCTTGTGGACGCTGGTCAAGCCTTGGCAAGCATGGAAAGGCACCTTTATGGTGAGAGCTCCGGAGTAGCCTGCGAAATTCAAATTTTCTTAAGGTTTTTTGCAATTTGTAGGTCAGTTTCAGGCTATATGTAAAACAAAATATGATTCGCGACCGTAACATGTATATAGTTACAGAATTTTAATCATTAAAATCATCAATACAACCCTCTAAGTTCATGTAATCCCATTTAATGATTGTTTCATGAAAAAGTCATTCAATGGGATTATATGAACTTAGGTTAGTAGTAGCATATTTGTTACGGTCGCGAATCATATCTTAATTAACATACAACCTGACACTGACTGTAAATTGCAAAAAAACCTAAGAAAATTTAAATTTCGCGGGCTACCCTGGCGCTTCCACCTTTATGAAATATTATACAATTTTATACTATTTTTTAGCAATAGCTTCCATTACAGAATCCGCATCTTCACTCAAGTCGCGCGATGTCTGCAGCTCCATACATTATGTCTGAGTTAAATTTCTTTAGTAAAATTGAACTGGGTTTACAATGAACACATCCTCCAAGATGGATTTGGCAGTGTGAATGGCTAATCTGTATCGAAGCTTGTCTTTCATAATTGCTACTTGGGAGAAGGCTCTTTGCTCAACTGTGTTAGAAAAACGCAATGACAAAATTCCAAATGCCAATTTGCTAACAAAAACATCACTTAAATCCCTCAATTCCCTCCAAATCCAGATCCAGATTTGGGGGAATTCCCCCTAATCTGGCATCACTGACAACAATACAGGACAGAGGCGAGGAGGGGGACAATTGATCGTTCGTTGTCCGCCACAGATGTAGGGTTGCCATGTGGAACTACTGAATTTTCCCTAATATTCCCTATTTTCACGTGTTACGTCGACCCTTAGTAATATGGGACAAGGGCAGGAAGATGATGATGATTCCCTATTTTCACGTGTATTGAAGTAGTACGTCATAGATCCAAACCATGTGGCGAAATAGTGAACTAAATTGTAAAGAAAAGATTAACAACGTTTTGGATCTTCATCATCATCTTCATCATTGATGGGCATGGCACGATTATATTGGTCGTTAGCCTGTATTCAGGTGTTCGTTAGTCTTGCCGAAATTCGAGCATCCAATGCATTTATTGCACTGGTCATCATCATCATCATCATACACAGGACACAGGCCTAGGCCTCCCCCATGTATCGCCATATTGACCGGTCCCGTGCGACTCGCATCCAGCGGATCTCTGCAACCTTCACCAGGTCATCGGTCCGCCTAGTGGGAAACCTTCCAACGCAACGTCTTCCGGTTCACGATCGCCACTCCAGAACTTTTCGGCCCCATCGGCCATCCGTTATGCGAGCAATGTGCCACTTAAAGGACATTGCTCAGCGCCCATACATTGTTCGCCCTGGGACCAAGAGCATCGGAAAATTATGTGTTGTGTTGTTGATCATTGGTAAACTCCTGTAAGATCTTATTTTTGTAGAGGACTAGCTGCAGAACAGATATATTTAAGAAAAAGTTACAGATTTTGAGGTTATAATCGAACCATAACCACGAATATTACGGTTAGTTTTTTAGAGCTCAGAGTTTTTTTTAAGAAACAAAAACAACAGCCGTGTGTGTAAATGCAACTTTTAATAAATTCTAAAATCTATTTAACATTACGTTTTGTATTTGTGTTAAAATAGAATCAGGTGAGTGACTGACAGTGACAGCTGACCATTTCCTGGTGTCTAAAATAGGGATGGGACGTAAATAATCGTTTAGTTAGAAGTAAACCATACACTTTTCTAAACGATATTGGATAACACCGAATAACGATCGTAATGAAATATATCGGTTTGTTCACTCGAGTATTATTGTAACTACCTATTTAAAATCGAGTACGACCTGATTCATAAAGTATACTTATTAGGTTTTTTAAATGAATACTTTCATTTAAAAAACAGGAAATAATAATAAATGGAATAGTGATTGTATGTTTATATTGTAGCTTCTATTTGCACTTTATTCGAAATAAATAAAAATGAGATTCAGATTATAAAAATTAAACATTCATTCGCAAGTCATTTAAAATTCAATCGATCGATTATTACAATCGATTGGGCATCCCTGATCTTTTTTTCGATACGACATCGACATGACGTTTGACAAAGATGGCGGATGTTTTCGCGTTAAATACTTCTAATGTTCATTTTACCAAACAGCTAGTCCGTGCTACAAAAGTATTTGCAAAAAATATGATAAAACAGGCAATGAATTATCGTGCATGTCCGATACTTCAGTTGCACAGGGCGATTCTGGACATTGTCCTTTGGCAATTCTTCGGGCTACGTCGGTTACCTTGGATCTCTTGTGGATGTCCTCATTTCTGATTTGATCACGCAAGGAAACTCCGAGTATAGCCCTCTCCATTGCCCTTTGGGTGACTTTGAGCCTTCTGATGAGGCCCAATTTGAGCGATCACGTTTCGGTCCCGTATGTAATCACTGGCAACACACACTGGCCATAGACTTTCGTCTTGCGGCACCGCGGTAAGTTACCTAACTGAACCGTTTGTCCCAGGTAGGCATAATCGTCTACAGCTTCGAGTGTAGAGTAGCTTGATAGGAGTGGTAGTTACAGGACATTCAACATGACTTTGTTTTTGTCCATGTTCAGTTAGACCCACCCTTTCGGAAGCTCTTCTTAGGTCATCGAGCATTGTATTGAGGCCCTCCATGGTCTCAGCCATGACCACTATATCGTCGGCAAAACGAAGGTGAGAGATGTACTCGCCATTGACATTGATGCCTAGTCCTCTCCAGTCCAGAATCTTGAAGACATCCTACAGTGCAGCGGGGAACAGTTTCGGTGATATGACCTCGCTGTAGAAGGATAGGTTCCGAGGTCTGGTCCTGAAGTCGGACTGACATGGTGGAGTTTTTGAACAAACACTTCAACACCTCGATGTAGCGATAGTCGATTTGGCACCGTTGGTGAGACTGCAGTACAGCCCAAGTCTCGATCGAATCGAAGGCTTTCTCGTAGTTCACAAACGCTAAACAGAGAGGCAGATATATATACTCTTCGGTGTTCGGTATAACCTGCCGCAGCGTATGTATGTGTTCTACGGTGCTAAAGCCTTTTCGGAATCCGGCTTGTTCGGGAGGCTGAAAATCGTGAAACCTGCGAGCGAGATGATTCATTATATTTATGAGATTAAATATACCGAACCACCTGTACCTGTAGATATTTGTACTATTACCGTGCTACAACATTGTTGAGGCAAATGCTTTGTGTCGAATAGTCAACATAGGTAAGTATGCGTGTCTTACGATTAAGTAGGTAAGAGCGTGACCATTATGATTCATTTTTGTGTGTTACGAATTTCAGAGTACTCAGTCTTGTTGGAATATTAAGTCCATGCCTGGACATGGCATAAAGCAGGGATATCCAATATAATTTTATAAAAGGGCCAAGTTTAGTATTTTTGTAACCGTAGCGGGCCGAAAGAAACTTTCTTTGGCTTCAGAAGTCGGTGGCAAAAAACTCAATCAAACAAACAAAAGTCACTGACTTCAGAAGCTAAATTATTTTTCACTTTTTTGTGATTTTGAAGTCGGTTTTATTTTTGCAAATTTATCCATTTTTAGGTAATATCCTATAAAATGCAACTTAACATACCTAACTGTCGAAATCTGGGTTTATTGTACACATCTGTGCACCCCCTCAGAGCATATAGGCGTTATGTTATCTTATGATATTGTGTAAACAATAAACATCCAAGCGATTGCAGCAATCACGACAGTTTTACTCTCTATTATTGAAGAGTTCCGAACTCGCTGGTTGCGCCGATTAAGTGGTGCAGCCTGTAAGTTTATAAGAAAAAGGTAAGTAAACTGATTATCATGACCAACGAATCTGCATAGGTCAGAAATAACGACAATATGTACAGACGCCAGCACATCAAGTTACCCGAAACTGTCAAATTTTCCCAAACAACCTTGAACCTAATGCTTTAGTGATAAAGTTAAAAATCTATTAAAGAAATTTGACTGATTGTAGTAGCTTGATGTGCTGCCGTCTACAGGATAACGAATGTATTTATTTCATAAAACATTATAGTATATTATTTTCATAATTAAACATGGGCATGTTGGGCCTGAACCTTTCCTATAAGAATGGTTCTACAAGGCTCATACTCAATTTACTTACTTTTTTCTTAATAATTCGTTTTTTTATTTCAATACTTCTATCTTTTTGCTCAGACACATTCACAAGAAAACTATAATTATGACGTACTTAATATACTAATAAGCAACGACATTTATTTTTTTCATGCTATCGTTCCCGTTGTCCCACCCCTATGCCAAATTATCTACCTTTTAGCCCCTGTACTACGTTTGAGCTACCAAGGTATATAAATACTAGGATATTTTTTATCGTAACGGCGTAAAAAGTATTTCGACATTGTGATTAAACCATTTTAGTGCATATTTAGTACTTACATGTGATACGAAACACACGGTTTTGCAGATTTGAAATGGCAGATCGGTTTTTACAACAAGAAACTACCCATTGACCATTTTAAGAGAGCACTGGTTTGCGCCATAAAACGATACACAATAGCGTTTGTTGGGGAATAAACAACTTTTAAATAACGTGTATGGTCTTATGGTCAATAACGTATCTGTAGTTTGACAGAGGGGTAGTCCAACTTTACCAACTCCAGGGCTATTTCCTCTATGTCATTGGCACACTTATGTTTCTTGAGAAATCACATTTGTAGGCACCAAAGCTTTCTGACGGCTAGACAGTGCCATGTTCATGATGTGTCATATGATTTGACAAAAGAATCTGCCAAACTGTTAGACAAATTGCAGATTTTTTTTTGAGTTAATTTACCCGGATGTTTAAAAAAATAATGCGACTGACAACCCTTTTCTACCATAGCACACGGATATGGATATGGAGTAGGAAGACTGGAATCAACTGGAATGAAAAGAAACCAGCTTGTGCTGCCAAGTCCCTAAAGGCGCGTTTCCATTATGCAAGTGATTTGCATACTAGTTGCAAGTTGCATGCAAATTGTATAGTGGAAACAACAACTTGCAAACAAGTTGCAACTTGTATGCAATTAGGTTTAAACTTGTACGCACAATAATCAAGTCGGCAGTATTTGCACGCAAGTTGCAAGCGCATGCGGTCGTGCATAGAGGATTACTTTGTTTATGACTTTATTACTTTGTAAAAATGACCGCACAACTAGAACTAACTTGTATACCACTAAAATCTTGTATGCAAGCTGTAAATTGAACAAAATCGTGTTTCTAATTCAAATCACTTGCACACAAGTCTGACGTCATACATGTATGCAAACACTTGCATAATGGAAACGCGCCTAGGTTTTAGGTAAAAGCTGCAATCAATACCCTTGGCAATAAGAACATAAATAATTATTTAATCAAAGGCAATAATTTAACTTTTTTATAGTTCCTGTAAATTCGTCGGTGCGCTTGCCAAACCTGATATGTGTACCTACCTACATAACAAAAAACACAAACAAAAACATTTTAGCTTTCATAGACGAATGTAATAATAAGTTTTGTAGGTAGTATTATCTTAGACTAAAATATATGTTTTTTGCCATATTTTGTTTTATTTTATTTTTTCAAAAGATTAATTGATTTCTTCTATTCATTCATTACGAAAAAAACAGTTTTTATGTTGTTCTGAAAAGTTCTTAAAATGCACTTAGGTAAGTACCTATTCAATTTAGGTATTAAGTAGATATTCTACTCTTTGATGGCAATGTTATAGCATTTTACGACACGGTAGGTAGGTAGGTACGTCACATTAGGATTGGTTGAGTATGATGCTGTTCGACGGTATCAAATTGAGTAGGTAGTTTATGCTTTAGTTATTGTTCTGAGGTTTTTGCTATCTTCTCGGCTACCAACTTGGAACCCTGGAGTGTTGACAAATTGACAAGACTATAACGTTGTTCCGTGAAGTGAATCTCAAATATGAATGAAGGTACCTACTTTAGGTAGGTAATTTAAATATACTGACACAAGGTAGCTGTATAGGTAGGTTCCTAAAAGTTTGTTATAAGAGGCTACAAGGCGTGACAAACTGAGACTTGGGATCTAATTTTTTAGCTTTTCTATAGTTTATCTTTGTGTAAGGTGTTTAAGCTGTCGAGTTAGTCTTCCTTCTCTCCTAAGAACAAAATATTATAATGCCCAGACAACATCAGTCATTGCGCGGAACGTAAAACGCCTTATTCACGATCCATCTGGCTGTCAGTACCTACCGCCAAGGCCACGAACGATGCACGACGATAAACGACAGACAACAGTTTCGACGTAGGTAGGTACGTCGATAATTATTATTAACCTTTTGAACGCCATTGTCCCATAAAATATAAGTATGTAACTATGTAGGTACGTGACAAGACTGACGAGCAAACGCGCGCCCTGTAGGTACGCTAAAATAGTAACTCATTTTTCTCAAAAACTAATCATAATCCATAATTGTTTGTAAACCCAACCTAAATAGGTATTATGTGACCAAATTTTTACACAGATAGTCATTAACAACAAAGTTATCCATAAAATAAACTTCAAATGGCTCTCCTGAAAAGTAAGCATTTTTACTTTCGATAGTTTACCTAGGGAATGTCGAAATATAAAACACTCGTTTAATTCGTTCGATTACATCTATGGCGCTGGATGCGTGCACCATAGTGTGTTTTTTACGACTTACAGCCAGATAGATCGTAAATCAGGCGCTTTAGTCTGTGAGAGGCAGTTAGAGCAATTTCTGTAGATCCTTAACCTAGTAACTTACAACATCAACAATATTTAATATAAACGTGCGTGACCTATGCAAGCAGTTTGGCTTACCAACCTTTCGCGGTGCACGGTCCAGCAGCAATGTCTGATCGCCAAGAGCCATAGACGAACAATCCCACGACATTAAAAAAAAACTTAACCTGAATACCTACCTAGTAGGTGCTTGGTACCTCATGCAAAATACGCGCTTTGGTCGTGGAGTTGCGGACACCAGTCCGTTATGCAAGTGCTTCGTAGGTATTTCAATCGACCGGGAAAGAAACATGAATGAAAAATGGCTCTAATGTAGTTTTGATGTTATCGAAAGAGCTGTAAAAGCACGGGTGTATTTTTCTATAGAAATTAATGGTGGTGTGACCGCGTGACGAATCGCCACGGTTGACTTTTTCGTCCAGAGGGTGGTCGCTACAGTAAGGTTATAGGTACCTATACTCGTACGTTTTAATATTATAAAATGTGAAAGTAAGTTTGTTTGTTACCTTTTCACGAATAAACCACTGAACCGATCATCCTGAAATTTTGCATACACGATGACAAGGTGTACAGAAACGGACAAAGGGTAAACAGTTAAATAAAGTAATTTGAGACACAAACATACGTAGATCCATTACAGTCCTAGACATAGAATCAAAAGTCAGATAACTCATGAATAGTTTAATCATTTCAACCGACAGACAGCAGCTCAGCAAAGCAACAGCTGAATATGGGTTTCCTCGACGGATAATGGAATAAAAATGGGTATTATTACCTAACTGTCCTCGTTAAAATGCAGAATGGTTTACTTAATTAGGTATTTAGCTAAAACTACCTACCTACATGTCTGAGTGCTTATGTATTTACTAACATACCTATTTTCCTGTTGCTTAACAATGTTTTAAAGCATTGGTTGGTTTCACTCACTCACCTTTCTGCCGTCTCACTCCCACTCGTTTTGGTACCTTATCTACCAACTCAAACTAGTAAATGTTAAAAAAATGTGTAAAAATTTGTAAATGTTGTGTAAAATTTCGTATATATTTTTTTTAGACGTTTTTGCTTATCTGGAAAATTTATTTAGTAATTCGATAGTCTCGGCGTTTACCCTTGCAATAAGATCATTTGCACGACTAGTCTATTAGATTCATTGAACATACCCTAGATCAGCTGAATAAAATAACAAGATGGCCGCCATTCGCGGGATGTTGGGTTAGGAGTATTTTTTATAATTATACGTGTAGGTACCTATTTCTCGAAATGAGTAATATTATTATATGCCCCTAAAGTATCGGGAACCGTTAACCAAACACAAAGTAGAGGTGGCGAAATGATCTGGATGCGCATCACGGAGGCTGGCTCATGGTGGCGCAGGCTTCACCTGCGCCACCATGAGCCAGCCTCCGTAGAACCTAAAAGTATATGTGGGAGGCCTTTGCCCAGCAGTGGGACATATAACGCAATCAAGAAAAAAACAATATCCCTAGGTAAATTTTTCGATGGCTAATACAGTACTGTACTGTCATATTTTATGCTTAAGTTGCTTACTTAAGCATAAAATATCACAGTGCTTACTTTGTTAATCTATTTTTATAATTTATTTGTGAATAATTGTACACAAGAGTATTTTTATGTATTTTAAGTTAGGTACCTACTGAGTTAAATCTACGCAGTAAATAAATAAATCCTACAACACTTCAGTTTTAGGCAATAATCGATGTGTATTGGGTGAAACAAAAGATCGATATTGCCAAGATGAGAGAGTGAAAAGAGCGCTCAAGTGTTGTTTGCTTACGTCTAATGGGAGGGTGCCGATATTGCACTGATGGCGCTTAATAAAGATGGTAATAGAGAGACGGCTATATGAAGGCTGTAACAGAAAGGGTATAGTCATATGAAAGGATAAGCTGTAGAGTGTAGACTATCAAACTGAACAACTTTCTCCTTGGGTCCAATAACGTAAATGCGAAAAAAATATCAGCTGTCCTGTACAAAATTTCAATACCTACTCGACCCTCGGTCCCAGAGCCAGTGGCGTGCCGCTAGGTCAGAATGGAGGCAAGCCCAATTTGTCAGCTACCGATGTTTTGGGAAATAATTTTATAAATTATAGTGTATCAATTAATTTCTAGTCTCGATATCATAGTACGCTTGCATAATTGACAAAGGCGCCATCTATACGTACGAATCGTGACACCAAAGTAAGTTCGCTACGCTACTGTTTACAATTCAGACGTGCAAAATATTTCATTCAAAATGGCCACTAGATGGCATTTACACTATTGATTTGTTATTTTATTGCCGTATACACTATTTTATTAATTCAATTTATCGTCGAATAAAATGATAATATTTGATATTACATAAACATTACATAAATACAAAAATAAAGAAAAACAAAAAAATAAAAAAATATATTTGTGTAATAATAATATTACATAAATATTAATGATCTCACAAAATCATTATAAATCACTAATAAATAATAGCCAATTTTATTTACTTATTCTTTTCTTCTCTCAAAGAGATATAATATTATGATGACGGTTCTTTATTTGGAAGAACTTTATCAAATAACTACAAAATGATATGCGAAAAGCGACAGAAATAAATTGCCGAGAAAAAACTATCATTAAGACTTCTTTAACAGTGAAGTAAAGAACTAACTCAACGTATTTACATACCTTTTCGACGGTAATATCCGAATTCACGTTGTAATAATAAGACCACTATAAAACAATCAATTAATCACTTGCAAAATCATAGGTATAAATCACATCGTGTCAATAACTTTCACACAATTACAATAACAAAACAAAACCTAACTTTAGAATATTGTTCTCAAAATTTTCAAAACAGCATTCATTCGTAATAATCAACGCGTGCTACTGGCATTATCAACTCACTTCAGGCAGGTCAACGCGAACGCTGATTTGCGCGAACTTAATGCCACAGAAAAGCCGGGCTTCTCGCGGCTTGTCGCTCCCATAGAAATGGTCAAAAATCGTCACCGAATTTATCAATGAAATTTTATAATTTCTATACAAATATTAAGCCAAATGGCGAAGCCAACGAGTGCGAGAGAGAGGGCGCTTAGTGCAACGCTTAGTGTATTGCGTTAGAGCGAGGTCGCAACTGTGGGTGGCATTTACGGCTAGCGTAGGTTTGGTCGTCGTTGCATGATGAATGCACGTGAAATTTAAATAATGTTCTGATAATTATGAATGAAACAGATAATATTTGGCAACTTGTAAAATCGCGCGACGGAAGACGTTGCGTTCGGCGCGAGGATTTTAATGTTATTATTATTTTGATATTTATAAATAATTGCTAATATAGAACGTTTTTTTTTTGTTTATTGACAGGCTGATTGTAAGGCAAGCCAGGCTTCTGGGCTTGTATCGTAGGCACGCCACTGCCCAGAGCTGGTTGGTGTACATCAGGCATGTCTGCATGCGGCCCTTTGCATGCTTGCCTGCGCTGCGGCGAACAACCTCCTGATGCCACACACGAGCGTGTCTCAATAATATTTTTCAACTCAAAAAAGCAGAATAATAATATTGTTTGGAAGCACTTTCAAGTGTGAACAATTATTTTCACCAAAAATAGGAAACCAATCTCCCTCGAGATCGCGATTGACCGTTCGCACACTTGGATGCAGTTTTAAATTTAATTACTTACCGCAAATAGCACCTAGTAATAGACAATAGATGTCAAATATCTGGGAAAAGATTGCAATTAATTTTTCTATATTTTTATTTGTACCGCATACCGTCCGCTCCGGTATCACTTTACCTATGTAATGAGTTTTATTCTTCTCTATGATTGGGTTTTGCGGCTTACTGATTCTACGATTTATATTGTATTTGGCCCACCAATGGTTTTGAGTATGATACGGCTGTTCATTCAGCACTCGGCCGGTTGTAGTACCTACCACCAGTTAGAAATCGGTAGGTACCTATCTATTCAATCGGAAAATATCCTAACGCTGCGCTGTCTGCTTGATTGTCGTCTGGTACTACATTGAATAAGAACAACAACTCACGTCTCAATTTGTGATTTCGTTGAATATTTCTATTTTTACTTTACTTTTCATAAAAAAAAACCATGACCATTGATGACCAAATCTTGACTGATTTTGTTACCTACGGTCGAATGGAAAGTACAGTTCACTGTTCAGTGCGATATTTCATTGTTTGGTTAAAAGTAGTGCTACTGATTTGAAAGCTATTAAGTAAGCCTGATAAGTATTATTTGTTAAGTTACCTATAAGATAAAGGAGCAAGCATGTAGGTTTGTACATATAATATGCATTTTATTCAGATGCTGTTCTTGTCGCCTATTCTACTAAACTTAATACGTTTAACTCGGTATTCACAGCAATGTTTTAAAAAAGTAACACTTACCTTCCCAGACTTAAATTTAAAAAACGGTTCTTATAAATATATACTTGACACTGCTTTAAAATTGCACGTTTTATCTCCGGCATTTTTATTAGCTCTCGTTTTCCTTTTTGTAACGGGAGCGGAGTCTCCCTCTTTGTAGGAAATTTATTTAAATTCTTAAAAGAATATTCTATTTTCTTTGTCTTCCTACGCTCCTTGAGTTTCGGAAGTCTTGAATGAGTTGGTTAGTTTGTTTGGCAGTAAAATAGTTAATTTTCTCTTTAAATAACAATCTCTCTTTATTTAGATGTAAATCACTAAGCTTAGATTCAATTTTGTACTAAGTTAATATTGAACAAATTGGATAATCATTGGTTCTAAAAATAATTTATCGTTCATCTTCTTCGTAAGCGTAACCAAACTTAATAAATAGGTACCTAGGTATCTGGATCATCTATACCTAGTCCCTGTATGCATGCCAAAGCATGTAGGCATGATGATGTAGGCAGTAACTACAAATCTACAAAAAAAAATCAAATGTTTCTGCATATTCACTTTATTTCTAGTCATTACTGTAAAAAAATAAATGCCTACAGAAGCGCAACCTTATTTCAAATGAGACTTTTCAATCTGGACTAAACAATAAGGCCGTGGAGCGAATCACCGCGTAATATTAATTAAAATCTATTCCCTTCGAAGCTACCCCTTAATTAAGTGCTAGTAGAGTTTTGTACGTACCCTTCCCCCGGGAGCCGGGTGACACCGAGCCGCATAAAACATTCATACCCTAAAACCGGTTAATAGCCACAGTTTAGAAGCATGTACTTGCGATGCTCGCACCCTGTAACGTTTATGTTTCATTTGAACTAAATAAATAAATGGGCACTATCCGCCTTGTTATCTTTACCTACTTAAGTATTATTTAAATCAAAGACCGAGTTGTTCTTCTTGACACAACGGATTTTGGTGTGATTTTCAACATAATTTGTGAATTTATTCAGAAAGGATTTTGTGTATGACATTCAATTTACATAAAATTAAAAAAAAAAGATGTCTTGTCAAGTTGCAAAAATCAAGCAGGGTCGCGTCGTTAGAATGAAACAAATTAATGAAGGGTATGGGTAAATTAGACACTTTTACAGCAGTAATCTAATTTATTTTATATGTTTCGATTCAACAATGCAATCCGTGCTAGCGGCGCGACACAACAACGAAACTTACAAATTACATAGTTAGAGGGCACTGCTCGCGCGCTTCGTCATAGCTTAACACCTCCCCTCGAAGTCGGGAGCAGATCTTCGAAATTTACATACATTCAACCATCATACCTAAATTATGCAGACATTCATGATGTTTTGTTCCACTCAAACCTTTAGTCAAAACATCAGCAGGCATTCGATCAGTACACAAATATCTAAGATCAATTACACCTTGTTCGCACTTATCGCGAATAAAGTGGTGCCGTACATCAATGTTTCTGCCGTCATCTTGTGTTCTTACTTTGGGCAAGTTTAATCGCACCCTGGTTATCGTTGAATAGTATCACACACTCACACTTAACTTCAATGCTATTCAAAACATCACGTAAATACATGGCCTCTTTAGTACATTCGGATATAGCCATGTATTCGGCTTCGGTGCTGGATAAAGCAATGGTCCGTTGCTTTCGCGCTTCCCAGCTGACTGGTGCACCTGCAAAAATAAATGCGAAGCCAGAATAGGACCTTCGATCTACCGCATTCCCTGCCCAGTCTGCATCAACCACACCAAAAAGGGGCAAGCCGGTTCTTTCATACACTAGCCCGTAATCAGATGTACCTCGCAAATATCTTAACACTCGTTTAGCAGCCTTCCAATGTTCAATGTCGTAATTTGTATTGAATTGACTTAAAAAGTTAACGGCATACGCGATATCTGGTCTGGTTGACACTGCCAAGTGCATTAAGGCGCCAATCAAACACTGATACGGGTATTGTTCTATTACATCATTACTAATACACTCAGGCTTCACTAATTTTACATTCACATCTATAGGCCGGATAGCAGGTTTACACTCACGACTCACTCATACCAAAGCGTTCCAACACTTTATCAATATATGATTTTTGACTTAAGTACACTCTATTTTCATCATCACGACTAAATTCAATTCCTAAACAAGTAGATATTTTCCCCATATCTTTCATTTCAAATGCACTTCCTAACTGTTTCTTTACACTTTCCATCCATACATTATCATTTGCCGCTAGAATCATATCATCGACATATATACCTATTAACATTAGTCGTTCACCCTTTCTCGCAACAAACACACAAGGTTCCTGTGGCAATGATTCAAAACCAATATCATTCAACATTCTGGCTAACCTTTTATACCACTGCAATCCTGATTGTCGCAAGCCGTATAAAGACTTTTTCAATAAACACACACTATCCACACATTCATCAAGAGTTTTATGCCAGCGTTTAGCTGTGTGTAGTATATCCTTGTCTGTTATTATATTCTTCTGCGAACCGACCTTTTCTTTCGCAACTACTTTCTTTAGAACGTCGCTTAACTGATCTGGAATTTCCATATAGACTTCTTCATCTAGTGAACCATTCAGGTAAGCCGTTACTACGTCCATTTGATGTATGTCCAATCCTAACTCAGCCGACAAAGCAGCTATGAGTCTTATGGATGACGATCTCACAACAGGCGAAGACGTCTCATGGAAATCCTCCCCTGGCCGTTGTGAACATCCTTTTGCGACAAGGCGTACTTTCTTGCCAGTACTTTTGGTACTAAACACGAATCTGCTTCCAATAACCTTGCGTTGATTTGGTCGTGGTACAATTTCCCAGGTTTTGTTCTTTATCTGAGACAGATACTCGTTTTCTAGAGCAGATATCCACAAATTCAAGTCGCTTCTCTTCTCTATATCTTTCCACGTCATTTGTTCTATTATTGCTATCCCTGCACTTATCTGTTCATTCGATTCATCTGATTCATTTTTACTATCTGCAGTATTATTCTCTTTCACTGTGTGATATTCTTTCCGCGGTCTGCCCGCCTGACCAGTACGAGTTAGGCGAGGTCTTCCTCTTCCTCTTTTAGAGGGTTCTATTAAATTTTCCCGTGAAACAGTTGATTTCCTTTTTCTATATAATTGACCTTTATCTCCATCTTCTTCTGGTTCATTAAGTATTTCTTTATATTCATGCCTAAATGCTGTCTCATTCATGAACTTCACGTCACGAGTAACAATAATCTTTCTTGTTGCAGGGTCATGTATCCTATATGCTTTAGATTGAATATCATAGCCCACAAATATTCCTAGCTGCGAACGTGACTCAAACTTTCTTTTCGGTTTTCCCTTATCTTTATAATAAGCCTTCGAGCCAAACACATGCATATATATAACTGTAGGTTTCTTTCCTCTCCACAGTGTAAAAGGTATTTGACCATTTAAAGCTGTTGTTGGACACCGGTTTCTTATATAATTAGCAGTATTTACCGCTTCAGCCCAAAATGAAGGAGGACTTCCGGCTTGATGCATCATACATCGTGCCATTTCGACCAATGTCCTGTTCTTTCTTTCGGCAATACCATTCTGTTGAGGTGTATATGGCGCCGTCAATCTTCTTCTAATTCCAGGATTCTTTAGATAATCATCAAACTCATTATTCACATATTCTCGACCGTTATCAGACTGAAGATTCTTTATTTTCTTCCCAGTTAAATTCTCTGCATAGGCTTTGTAAGTTTTGAACACGCTTAAGACGTCACTTTTACTCGCAATGAAGTAGATTTCACACCATCTAGATTTATCATCAATGAAAGTAACAAAATATTTCTTACCGCCATACGACTGATGATTCATGGGGCCACAAACATCACTATGCACTATTTCTAGTAATTCGGTGGTACTATCTTCTCCTTTCTTTGGAAAAGGCGTGCATGTCTGTTTTTCACTAATACAAATCTCACATTGGGACAACTTTTCGCCATCCTTAAATGTTAGCCCGTGTACTAAACTATTGTTCGCCATAGTTTTCAAGTCGCGTTCGTTGAGATGTCCGAGTCGTTGGTGCCACATGTCTATTGAATTCTTAACTGCTTCAATATTATTAACAGAATTCTTACTCATTCGAACATGGTACAGATTTCCAACTCTTTCTGCACGCATATGAATTTTATCATTGTCATCAATCACAATCGCATCATTCTTCCTAAAGTGAACCTCGAACCCGCGATCAGTCATCTTAGCCACTGATAATAGGTTTGTTCGTAAGTCGGATACGTAGAACACTTTTTCTATATTAATCTGGCGTTCTTCACTGCCCGTGTCTACAGAAATCTTGACCTTACCAGTCCCAGTAATTTGTGTTCTGTCGCTATTAGCTAAATTTAGCTCTGAATCTAGCCGCGTAAAATCCTCGATCATTTGCTTCTCGTTGCACATATGACCTGTGCATCCACTGTCAATGCACCAAATAGGATTTACTTTCTCACCTTGCATAACCTCTTCGATGGGTTATGGGACATCTCGCCCACGCTAAAACTGGCCTGCGGGCCAAATGTCAACTTTTTAAAATGTGCATGGGTAGATTCGCCCGGATCAGTTTAGTAGAACGGGCCAGATGTCTCCTATTAAAAAGTGAAGGGATATTTCGGCAAAATCGTATATTTTTAATTAAATATCTGATAAATCATAGCTGCTTTTTCCTACAAAAATGCAATACCTGTAGGTATTGCATTTTTGTGTAGGTGTAGGTGTTGTCGTTCAAAATATGGAACAGTTGATTTCTTTTTAATAACCGATGAAAAATTTCTATGTGGGGGGCGGAGTCATATCATTAATATTTGTACCAAGGAATTGTTTGAAACTAGCTAATTATGTACTTATAAGTTAGATATATTATGATGGTTATTATTTTTTTCTGTATTTTTTTTTGTTAAAATAATTGCCATTTCATGCTATGATTTATCAGATATTTAATTAAAAATATACGATTTTGCCGAAATATCCCTTTACTTTTTAATAGGAGACATCTGGCCCGTTCTACTAAACTGGTCCGGGCGAATCTACCCATGCACATTTTAAAAAGTTGACATCTGGCCCGCAGGCCAGTTTTAGCGTGGGCGAGATGTCCCATAACCCCTTCGATAGTACTGAACAACATTGTTGTCTTTTGCTCTTTGTCGTCTCTATTTTCCAAACTCTGTGCACTTTGTTTATTCTTGTTGATATACTTAGTTCTGCAGTCTCTCGCAAAATGCCCACGACGACCACAACGATGACATTCAAAATTATTTGTATTGCCGTGGTTGTCCTTGTCATGATTCTTCTTCAGATTGGCATTTTTATTTTTATTGATACGTTTGACGAACATAGCTCCCTGATCAGCTGTCTTTGACTTACGAGCTTCATGATCCTCGATAATCTTCACTTTTAACGTTTCCGTTGATGGTAAATCATCGCGTGATTCCATTGCCGTTCTAAACATGGCGAATGAATCCGGTAAACTGTATAACAATAAAATGGCTAATAGTTCGTCTATAACTATTAAACCGATTTCTCTCAGTTTCTTAACTGCATCAAAAAAATCCGAGATGTGTTTCTTCAAATCATCATCTTCTTGCATACGAGTCAGTACCAGTTTCTTCAACAAAGAGGCCTTTCTAGCAGGACCGCTGGACTGATACATAGATTTCAGTTTTTCCCAAATGGCCTTGGAACTTTCCAAACCATCCAATGCGGCCAATTCACTTGGACTTACCGCTAACAGTATGTCGGCTTCGGCTTTTCTGTCCATTTTCAACCATTCAGCATATTTTGGATCATTTAACTGCGGTTTGGGCAATAATCCCGAAACAAACTCCCATA
The DNA here is from genome assembly GCA_963082995.1 of Noctua comes. NCBI lineage: Eukaryota > Metazoa > Arthropoda > Insecta > Lepidoptera > Noctuidae > Noctua > Noctua comes. The sequence continues at coordinate 8,148,024 of OY720277.1, forward strand.
AGTCATTTTTAATTAATATAGCCCGCATGTGAATTTTCCATGTATCATAATTATCACCAGTAAGTCGATCAATCTTTATAGATGTAGCCATAATGAAGTTTCTTCAACTTCAAAATCAAAACAATAGCAATGAATAAAAATCTTCGTAACAAAAGTTTAGTAAACAAACGGCGACGGCGAACGTAACTTGAAAGTCCGCGTTACACTAATTGACCTTCACTTAACTACACGCGTTTATAACTTTTAATTACGATGAACTGTTTTGGTTCGAATCACTGCAATTGTTCACTAATATGTCCTGTTTTTCACTCACTGACTGTTCCTGGGCCCATAACCTGAAGGGTATGGGTAAATTAGACACTTTTACAGCAGTAATCTAATTTATTTTATATGTTTCGATTCAACAATGCAATCCGTGCTAGCGGCGCGACACAACAACGAAACTTACAAATTACATAGTTAGAGGGCACTGCTCGCGCGCTTCGTCATAGCTTAACAATTAACATTGTGAATAATTTCGTCTATTTACCTAATCAAAGAAATCTGTGCGAGTGTGGGAAAGGGACGGAAATGATAAATAGACCACATAAGATAGTGATAACAACAATCCATTCAGTGTTTTTAATAGTTTGTGTCTGTCATAATAAATAACAAACTCGACTTAATTTAGTTATGGCCAGTGGAAATTAAAAAAAGCGCGAAATTGCGTAGGTCACTCTTCTTCTTCATTTCTAAAAATTAATTGATCTACTTAGTATGTAGGTACCTCCCATTCTCACTCGCATAGTCACTTACCTAGGCATATGAAAATATTCCGAATAAAACATTGAATAAAGCAATAACATTACCGACCCGCTAATCCGTACCCGACGACATCATTGCAAACAATATATCTGCAAATTAATCAAAGTTTGAAATTATTTAAATATTGATTTAACTCCAGTAAGTAGCGGGGCGGGAGGCCGGTCGTCCAAATATTTGTAGATGGCAAACAGCAATATCGTTGCGCCTCCCGGCTGTTCCCGGCTCACTCACTCACTTCCTCATTCCCAATGCTCGCTCAATATGATAATGACGGATACGCTGTACGAATGCTGATGTGTGTGAAGTTCGGCTTAGCGGGGGATTTTATTCAAATTGCAGATAAACTGTTTTAATACGAACTGTTATTGCTAAGTAGCACTGTCTGTGAATGCATATGGTCCAGGTATTAACGAGGATGAGAGTGAACTCTTGGTTACATCGCCATCGTCGAAAATTACATATAAAATCACATACGTAACGTAAAGTAAAGTAAGGAAAATTTGTTTGCATAGATTGCAGGTAAAATAAGATGTAACAATAAGATGGGTCAGCCTTGTAGAATCTACCTTATATTAGGCATGCACACATTCATGAAATTGTTAATACATTGAAAATAAAATAAAATAATGGTTAACAGTTAAACACAATTGTCGGCATAGTACCTACCTACATTCATAATACAAAAATAAAATCTACATAATACAATTGGAATAAAAATGGGATAAATTGAATGAGAACATTAGGTATGTCAATATTAATTAAATTTCATTAAATTGTTCAATACATTAAACTATTAAATCATAAACACGACGTTAAATGATTGTAAGTCTTATCTTTAAAGCTAAGTTTTTATGCCACAATATGTGCTACTTTGCCACGTCATCACATCATTATTGTCACCTTATTGAATTAAATCATTTAAATGACCGCACTAGCCTAAAGGAGAGGCATCTGGGTAAGTGGGTATGGTATTTACTGTCGACAAAGCCTTATGCTCGATTCAGTTTATTATGACTTGCACAGTAAATCGATATTCGTTTAATTTAGGAGTGAAGTAAAATCTAGTAAGTAACATTTACATAATATATCATAACATCACGCCTGCAATTCCCAAAAGGTTAGGCAGAGGTGTACCTGATGATACACCGACATTTCACCAGTTGTGTTTGAGTCCCATGTAATAGGGGGCGAGCCTATTGCCATCAACCGAGCACAGATCCTGGCTCCGTGGCTGCTACAGATGGTCTAGACGTGACTGTCTAGTAAGTACCTACTTAAGCATAGCATAAGCATAATCAGCCTTTAATGTTCCCACTGCTGGGACACAGGCCTCCTCTCTATGAGAGGTAATGGGCTATAATCCACCACGCAGGCCCAGTGCGGGTTGGTAGATGTCACATGTCTTAGAATTTTTGGTTCTAGGACATGCCGGTTTCATCACGAAGTTTTCCTTCACCGTTTTGAGAGCAGTGGCGATGAAAATAATAAATTACACAAAGTAATGCGCCTGGCTGGGTTCGAACCCACGACTTACCCCTCGTAAGTCGGGGCCGCCAGCAATGGGCCACCGCTGCTCTCAAGTACTTAATAAAATAAATTCAAAGTTCATTAATTTAGTGTTCTGTTATCTAACAGAGCGTTGTTACAAGCAGTAATTATAATGGGAAACATTATCCCGTTGTCGCGGGCTTCCTTAATGATTCGTCACTTTTAATGAGACTCCCCTGTTGTGATGTATTAAGTTTTAACTTTGCTTTTAGGACAAACAAGTCTCATTATGATAAAGACATTATTCGTGTTTTTGATGCAAAATGATGGACCTGTGATGTTAAAAAAAAGCAGCTGTACCTACTTAATTAGAACTTTAAATTGGTTATCTTTAGTTGCAAGTTTTCGGTGTTTTGTTACAGATTATTTCGATGAACATCACCGTTAGGAGGATCTGGCAACTACAGTAGCCGTCAAAGGCCAGTAGTTAGTTGATAAGTATTGGAAATTAAAGTTTTGTTGGTCGTTCAGTGAACAAATCATGGTTTCCTCAAGGAGGTAGTGGAAATTAGACATAAGCTAAAATTCCCTTGTACCCTTTAAAAACCTTAAGTCACGTGAATCTTAAAAAACAAAAATTAGGCCATTTTATGAACTAGTTTTTAAAAAACTGTTGTTTTAGAGATGTCTCTTTTTAACCGAGTGACAAGTCCCTAAAATACTCTAAACAATGAATTGCAGTTTTTAATGCAGCAGAAGGATAAAGATAAACCGTCTAAGGGGGAGGGTGGACATTGTCAGCGGATCATCTTTACACCCCGTGCACGACATCGGGCGATGCGTGTTGTGACGCAACTTGTGTCGAGTGACAATCGTTATAATCACTTGATTCTTCCTTGTGAGTACCGTCTGGTTTTTAATAACATACGTTTTTTTCTCGTGAAAACCTACGTTTTATTGACCGCGTCTGGGGCATGGTCGTCATTGTTGTATGAATAACTGCGGAAGATTGTTGTCATCGCGACACTACGGCGCGGTGCAGTACTCTGCAAGTCACATCTTGGCTTGGATTCGTGGCTTTTACTTGACTTTTACTGTTTTCTCCAAAATGGCTGTCGCAGCACGCGTGTCGCTGGCGTTTGTAGCTCGTGGCTAAGCGGTTAAGCTCCGTATCGACGCGTCAAACTTTCGCAACGCCAGCAAACTTGGTCTCGGCACAGAGTAATGAAGACTTATGAGTCTGGACGTCCCTGTCGCTTCTCCGACTCGATAATTGTCATCTCGGATATTACGTAGAAGAGCTCGTTATCAACTGGTATGGAGTTAACTGAAGTTGACAGATTGCGATGCTGGTGATTTTAATTGCGTAATGATGAAAAAGAAAATTGTTTTTTTTTTACCATTGTATAGATTCTTTTTATCGATTGTTTCTGAATGTGTGAACATTGTAGGCTTTGTAGATTCCCAGCTGCTTGTTAACGTTTTATTTTTTGTTCTTCCTTTTTTTGTGTAGTAAGCAACGACTTATTGTCGGGCCTATGCTGTCCCCCTATGTGAAATAAAATATTTTGATTTTGATTTTGAATGAAAGCTGTTTATAGATTAGTGATTTGATGGAGCTACTGCACTACCATGTATTCACCTGTTTTATAAATTCACAAAAATATATACAGCGTGTTCTTCACGTTATCCATAAACTTTGGCAAACGCTTCTATAGCTTTTACTAATCAAATCTTACAAAGGAAGTAGTACTTAAAAAGGCTTCGTTACAAAGATATTTGTAATTTCATTTAATGAAATTAAATTGAGCTATGCAGTGGCGACCGCGAACCGGAAGACGCTGCGTTGGAAGGCCTCCCACTAGGTGGACCGATGACCTCGTAAATGTTGCAGGGATCCGCTGGATGCGAGACGCACGGGACCGGTCAATGTGGAGACACTTGGAGGAGGCCTACGTCCAGCAGTGGACGTCTTTCGGCTGAAATGATGATGATGATGATGATGATGATGATGATGATGATGATGATGATGATGATGATGATGATGCAGTAAGAAAGTTATGTGTGTTGCCTATGTTGCTGCTTAGTGCAATTAAATTATCAAATGCTATGCATTTTACGAGAGGAACCCGAGAGTAAATAACAAAAAAAAAAAAACAATTAATTAATGTGTCCATAATGAAAAATGCTTATTTCCGTGGTCTGAACATCTGGTCAAAGTTTATGTATATCGTCCGGTCCGGAACACGGTGTATAAACCGTTTTCATATTTTTGTTCACATGTTCTTAATATCGGAGGGAGCAAGCAAATCTCTTTGCAGATTTAAATTCCCCTCTATGGTGGTTGGTGTATCGGGGCTCTAATGCGTGGTACATCTTTCCGTGTGAACGGGCATGATTCATCAGAGCCCATTCACAGTGATCGCTGGATTCAGCTGCGGTTTAGATAGAGATGATGATACGAATTTTTCAGGAGTTAGGCAGAATACAAAGGTAGGTTTTTTATCGTTAATCGGAAATATCAAACGTCCGTCGTTTCTGGTGACTATGGTTTCCTTTTTTGTTTGTTTTTATTAGCTGTAAGTCCTCCATGTACTAGAATAAATAAATATTGTCAACATCATCTGCCCAGCCCTTTCCCAGCTCAGGTTTTACCGGAATCCAGATGCAGCTGAATACCAGTATTTTGCATGGAGCGACTGTCTTCCTGTCCTCCCAGAAATCAGTAACTGGGTAATACGATACTTCTTAGTAGGACTGGTTGTCAGACTAACTACTGGCTACTTTTATTTATTTATGTACACAAAATAAAAAAATAATGTAGTGTACCATTAATAATTTGTAAAAAGTTTTGTTCATCCTGAAACTAACAGCTTGTATGGAGCAAATCCATTAATTGATCGGAAGAAGCACCTCGCCCAGCAGGCAAGTTACCTATAACTCTAGACTAAAACGTCCGTCTTGAGTATCACAGTTTCTAAGTATCGATTAGTTCATAAAATATTCCGATAGATATCAATTATGAGGCTGTATCCACGCAGTGTCACAGCACTACGTTCGACAGAGATTTAGTCGGCGCGCCGTCGACGTCGCGGATTACCGTGATTTCCCGAGGGGACGGACTGAAAAGACACCTCCGTTGCATCCACATTATTACTTTCCCATACCGTGGACAGCTGCCGATGTGTTGAGCACTCGTAATTATTTTGTGATGTAATCATTATTGGTGCTTCAGGATGAATGTCAAGACGTTAGCCTTAATTGCTGGCTGTTGAGAGACTAATATTTATGCTTATGAATATTAATGTATATGTTATTACTGTTATTAGTGTAGTAGTATGTTTAATTGTTTTTGGACATAATATAATTAGTGTCTCAATATTTTGCGCGGATTGCGCATAACGCATATTATAAGATTCCACTACAAAGGTACTGCTTATTCCATGAGAAATTTCAAAGAACGACAAAGATATGTAGACAATGAAAAACAAACGTTATACCGTTACTATTTTATGTCATGCAAAGCAAGTTCTACCATCGTTACTCAGAAATAGATAAATCGTTTACTGTCCAGCAATTTGTTTCGCTCAGCGTATCGCAAATCGTAATAAATAAAGTATAGTCGAATGAACATATTAATGTTTGTGATGAAAATAAAAACATCGATGTCCACCCTCCGAGGCGTTGACAATGCATCACGAGGCGACATCCGCCGGAACTTACGTAACGAGGCCGTTGTTCCGAACCCCGCACCCCGCGTCCCGCGCCTTCGGAACCCCGCAAGTATTTTTTTCCGAACCCCACTGAGATTATTTCGGGATAGCATTCAGTGGATCTGAATGCCGCCATGGTGATGAATACCGGTTCATATTAATGATTTGTCCGCGGGCTGCCTGTCGACGGTCTCAATAAGCAGCCATTCACCGCCGTTATGAATGTAATAGTTCTTAATAAGCTCGGGTTCGGTTATCATTATTTTAATCTGCTGTTGATTGTGTTTACCAACAGTATACACGTGACTATCGGTAATTAGTGTTTGTTTTTCTTTCTTTATTATAAATGCCGACTATGTAAAGTAAAAAAAAGACAAGCAGGATAGTACTTGAGGTTTTCAAATTCCGTCTTTGTAGACGGATGATGCTCCAATGCTTTCAATATAACAACATACATTCCATCACGCCTGTAATCCCCGAAGGGTTAGGTAGAGGTGTACGTTACGGTTTACAGTACACCCACATTTTGCCAGTTATGTTAAAGTCCTGTAATAGTGGGCCAGCCTATTGCCATCAACCAGGACAGATCCAGACTACGTGGTTGCTACTCAGAAGTTCCTGATGAAAAACACTTTGCCCGACGGGGGAATCGAACCCAGCACCTCTAGATCAACGAGGCACAGTAATCTATCCTATTTCCTTGTTTTTAAAGTTTGATGCCTTTCTTCTTTTTCTTTACGTGTGTATTGAACTCAAATTCTGTCAGACCAGTACGTTAAATTGGCAAGTGCCTTTTAAAGGCCTAATTGAAAAAAAAAATTGACTTTGCTTTACATTATATATTATGACTAGCTGTTGCCCGCGACTTCGTTCGCGTGAAAATTTTGGTGTGCATGTGTGAGACTGCCTCGTTGGTCTAGCGGTAGCAAGCGCGACTACTAAGCGTGGGGATTGATTCCCGGGGTCGGGCAAAGTGTTAAAAAAAATATGTTCATGTCCATTACATAAAGCAAGCAGATGCTTTTGTTAGGGGGTGTCCATTAATTACGTGAGCTGATTTTTCGACCCCCCTCCCCCTGTGGTGGGATGTCGTGAGATTTGGCTTGACCCCCTCATCTCCCTCTTAATCTCGCGTAGTTAAGTATAAATACGGTAATCTGTGCTTGATTGCGTTGAATTCACTAAAAGAATCATGCGCGTTCCACCTCCGTAATAGACAGGCGGGTTGTAAATTAAACATCTCTTGGCAGGGGGTTCCCATCGCCCACAGTTATAACCCGAAATACCTTGGCATAACCTTAGACCGGTCACTCACCTACAATAACAACTGCCAAAATGTTAAATTAAATGTGCATGCCAGAAAACACCTTTTACGCCGCCTTACATCCACAAAATGGGGGGCCTCTCCAAAAGTTCTGCGAACCACAGGGATGGCGCTCTGCTTCTCTGCTGGTGAATATGCCTGTCCAGTATGGGACCGTTCTGCCCACGCACACCTAGTGGATACAGCCTTAAATGAGACGTGCCGCATAATTACTGGACTATAGCCAGCCGTATCGAGAGGACGAAACTACAAGCTGACTCACGCCACCCAATGCACAGCTACGTCTCAGTGCCCCAGAGGCTGAAAAGTCGTAAAAGTTTTCTTGGGTGCGTGAGCCCAGCTAGCCCAGTCAATTTCAACGCCTCCACAGCAAGATGCAATGTCTGGCGGGAGCGGTTTAAGCCCCCTGACAACTTCAACGATCCATCAGAAAACCTTCCACCTGGACACGAGTTGCCGTGGCCGACTTGGAAATCTCTAAACAGACTTCGAACCCAAGTCGGCCGGAGCAAAGACAATCTCTGCAGATGGGGATTCATGGACGGCTCAGACCTCAAGTGCGTATGCGGCGTCTCCCCACAAACAATGGCCCACCTTCCATCTTGCCCCGCATGCCCTTTCACCTGCTCTCTTGATGATTTATTTACTGCATCAGTGAGCGGGGTACGCGTGGCTGAGTTTTGGGCTAAACATATTTAAACATTTTGCCATCGAAACGCTAAGAAGAAGACTAAAAGAAAATAATTTGTAGAGAAACATGTTTACTCAATTAAACCCAGTGATATCTGCCGTACTTATTAGTTACCAACCAAAAGGCTTAATACAAATTTTCATGGTTTGAACTGCAGACATGACGATTTTCGATACGAACTTCATCCCCTATTTAACTCGCTTAGGGTTTGAATTTCGAAAAGCACTGAAACACATGGTTTTAATTTTTGACCAGATTGACAACCACCAATTTTTATGGTTTAAACTACAAAAATGATGATTTTCCATACAAAATTTCATCCCCTATTTAACTCCCTTAGGGGTGGAATTACGAAAAACACTGAAACACGTCGTTTTTAATTTCTTAACCAGAATTGTAATCACCAATTTTTATGGTTTAAACTACAAAAATGACGATTTTCGATACAAACTTTCATCCCCTATTTAACTCCCTTAGGGGTGGAATTTCGAAAAACACTGAAACACGTCGTTTTTAATTTCTTAACCAAAATTGTAATCAGCAGTTTTCATGGTATAAACTACAAAAATGACGATTTTCCATACAAACTTTCATCCCCTATTTAACTCCCTTAGGGGTTGAATTTCGAAATATCCTTCCTTATTCCTTGTCTACATTATAAATCAAACCTCTCAGTCAGTCAGTCAGTCAGTCAGGACTTCTCTTTTTATTTATATAGATACCGAGAGTAATTTTTATAACTAATCGAACGTAATTCATATTTTTAACAGATCCTTAAACATTTTCAGTTTTCTGGTTTACCTATACTGAAAATATCGATTATAATTGCTGAGCAACGGCAAACTTGACTTTTCATCGAAAGAAAATAACACTCTTTTGTATTTAGAAACTGAAAAGCACGAAATAAATGTAAAAATAATGTAACTCTTGACGTCCATAAATATCTTCTAACGAGGCAACGGTACTCATAATATCTCTGAGAGCGTACCAATTAAACCAGCTTACGATGTAAGAGGCTTTGCAGCACAGAAACTGTCGGTAAACGCTCGGTAAGCAGCGTGGGTCGGTATTACGTTCCTAGGGCACCGGCCTCACTGAAGGCGGTTAGCGAGAAGCGAGCTAGCAACTAAAAAAACCCGGCCAAGTCCGAGTTGAACTCACGCACCGAGGGTACCATATAAACTTGTGGGTATTTTTTATTAAACTACATATTTGCGGTTTTCAAAATTTTCATGTGCTGTAATACATTGCTTTTTGAAAAGAATCCATGATTCTCGGTCAACGGGAAGTACGCTAAAGGTTTTGATTCCCTTGTGAAATGGCAAAATATGCGATAAAACCGGTCATATCTTTTGATCGCGTTGACTTCTAAGTTTGTTTTTTTTTTCACTGCTCTAGCAGCAGACCTGAGTATTTCATATTGATTTGAGCTTGCATACCTCCAAGCGTTCCTGAGAAAAATGGTCTTGTCAGACGGACAGACGGACAACAAAGTGATCTTATAAGGGTCCCGTTTTTGCGGACTGAGGTACGCAACCCTAACATAACAAGTTCTATGTTTGACGGAATTCTCTCAAGCCGTGACAGACAGACAGCGATCAACTATTCATAAGTCTATTTCTTTTATTGACACACGATGTAGATCGTGTGTCAGGTCAGTAAAAGAGATAGACTCTCTAGATAGAAATCTTTCGAACCTGTCTTTAGCGAGACAATATTATTATAATAGTCCTCCTGACTGTTTTTCAGTCCCGGCGGCCTATCTCACCGGAGATTAGCCATCGGCGCGGGAGATATTATAGTGCACAAGTGTGTGCGCAGGTACAGAGGCACTCTCTGTTCTTTTACGAAGGGACGGGAATCCGTCACGACCGGAGAGAAATCAGGCGTAGGACCAACAGCTTAGTCTGCTTGCCGAGGCACGGGGGTATCATAGCGCCAACTTCCAAATTCCAGGATTCCAATTTTGCAACTGAAAAATTTCTGATGAAAAAATCCAATAGCACTTTTTGCCCAATCCAGGACCCCACGCTCAGCAGCCGCGCTTGTGACCACGAGACCAACGGGGCAGTCGAGTCTAGGTACTGTCACGGGACCTACAATCTTTCGTATGTTTCTTGAGCGTCATAATAGTCGAAAGCGTTTGTCGCTTCCTCATCAACGGGCGGTGGAGAAGGTGCCTACTAGTGCTTAAACCGTACGTAAGTCGAAGTCCCGGAATATTGTAATACCACTTAATTAGAGAGGAATTAATTTTTAGTAATTGCGTTTGATACAGATTCGTGGAACTCTTTGAAAGGGTATTTTTAGAATGAGAGTAGGAGTTGCTGAGAATCGTTATAATTTTAGTTTGTTATAGGTATTTTTTGCTTTCTCTCTAATTTGATGAGTTTCATGTATTTGAACGAAAATAGTTATGTTACGTCAAGAAAATAAGAGATTTTTAAAGAGGTTATGTAGATACAGTAAAATAATCAATACCATTTCATAAAAATGCACAAAAGATTACAAATCAAATTATACCGAGAACAAATTACAATATTTTACGGCGCAGCGTGATGCAAAAAAGGGTTGTGGGCTGAATTTAATCAAAAGGATCGAAATGCCCACTTTGCTGTTAGGAAAAAGCATTAAGGGATGTTATAATAATCCATTTTGATCATTTCACCACAGTCTTCCAAATCCATTTTCTAGTAAACTATCGTAGAAGTCGACTTTTGTTGCCAAGAGAAAGAAATTGGACAATTTCGATTGTAAGGAAAGTGTGATTGGTAAACAAAGGTGGATGTGGATAGCGAAGGAGAGCGTGACAGCGGTCTGCAATATGGCCGGCAGATTCATGACTAGCTAAGCAATTAAGCTAGCATGGCCGCTATTGAAACAATCTAGCCAAATAGAAAGTGCCAGTGTGGAGTGCGATTATAACCTTCACTGGCAATACCTCACCCCCTGTCGTTTCCTAAGGAGAAGAACCGGCAAGAAACTCCGTGGTTAATAATTAAGTACGACAGGAGGGTCGTTCCCGCTGGTTAATACCCCGTGGTTAACACTATTAACTATTGGGAATGATGCGTTCTACTGGTTAACGGTGTTGACGAACGCGACATTTTTTTCCCAGTAGTTAGTACCCTCGTCTCGCGAATAGATTGAGATTAGCGCGTTCAACCAAACAAACAAACAAACTCTTCAGCTTTATAATATTAGTATAGATATAGATTTATTTTTACTTTTCTTTAACCTGACTCCTGAACTATTAGCGAGACGAGGGTATTAACTATTGGGAAAAAAATGTCGCGTTCGTCAACACTGTTAATCAGTAGAACGCATCATTCCCAATAGTTAATAGTGTTAACCACGGTGTATTAACCAGCGGGAACGACCCGGACAGGACAGCGTAGGTCTGACAAGATTGTACAACAATGTACAAAAAGATAACAAATCGAAGCATCTATGAATTTACAAGGCCTATTTCACGTTCACAGACAAGGAGTAAAAAATGTAATTAATGTAATTAATTTCCAAAATACAGTATTTAATTCACCAGCACTACGGGCACTATATTCCGCACTCTCTTAACTGAACAATTCGATAACATACAAGCCATACAACCTCACAAACTACAGTCAGTCAGCGACCAGTTTAGAGAAAGGTACACTAATCTAATCTACATTATTCCCAAACCTATCTTTGGGAAGAGATTTTCTTTCGAATTACTGTAAAGTACTGCATCGGATAGCGACAACAGCCTCATGATCATAGTCGCTGGCAACACTGCGAAGACCACGTGATGGGTCACCTGGGAACAGTGCATATGTTGTTACTTAAGATAGTATAAAGGGGATTATTAGGTTTGTGTCCTGGTCAGTAAATTATACGAATATAAACAAACTGTGGTGAGGAGCTCGTGGCTAAATAATAGCAGCTGCTCGGGGTCGATCTTTAGGTTAAGCCGTGCTTGCCTAGGTTGGTCTGTGGATGGGTGAACACCCATTACATACCGAGTTTCCTCCGTGCCTCGGAAAGCACGTTAAGACGTTGGTCCCGGCTGTCATTTGTAGATCTTTGACAGTTGTTATAGGTAGTCAGTGGCCCAAAAAGTCTGACAACCAGTCTTACCAAGTGGTATCGTATTACCCAGTACCAACTGGGTTGTGGAGGTCAGATAGGCAGTCGCTCCATGTAAAATACTGGTATTCAGCTGCATCCGGTTAGACTGGAAGCCGACCCCAACATAGTTGGGAAATGGCTAGGTAGATGATGAAACAAACTGTGGGTAACCGCCTGAGTTCATGAGTTAAAGCTAAATAAATAACAGTTGATCCATTTTACTTTTGAATATGGTTCAACTGAATCCCAGCTATAAACAGTAGGCATAGGACAGTAATAATTACACGGACGATGGCGTGACAGACAAGCGAACGACGCCGACGGAGTCGTCATGCGCCGCTAATGGACGCAAGCCATTACTCACATAATTGTGCAGCTATCTGCTATTACAGATCTCTGCTTTTAAAACAGAACTATATACAACATTTTACTGGTCTCTTGTATAGAAAAAGCAGAGTTATTCTAGTATAGTTTAAAAGCATTGTCTCTCAATAATTTTTTTTGAGAGCAAATGCACTTATATTGCTACTTTTGTAAAAGAAATATGTTTATGTCATAGAATATGGCTTTTTGTAGTTCCTGCTTACCCCTATGGAGAAAAAGCATGAGTTTATGGATGTATGCACTGATATTAAAAGCTGTTTCCCAGAAAATCTACCTTATCTTCTTTACATTTATAAAACAAAGTCGCTCCCGCTGTTTGTATGCTTAGATCTTTTAAACTACGCAACGGATTTTAATGCAGTTTTCAGTAATAGATAGAGTGATTCAACAGGAAGGTTTATATGTATATTGTACCCGTGCCAAGCCGGGGCGGGTTGCTAGTTTACAAAGAATTAACAAGTAGCAGAGACTCATTTTGTTCTTACAATATTTCTTAACAAAATAACATAAAATTACGCCTGTACTCCCCGGGTAAGGGTTAGACAGAGGTGTACCTCGTAGTATACGCACATTTCGCCAAATATGTATTTTAAGCCCCATGTTATGGGAGGCGAGCCATCAACTGGGCACAAATTCAGACTCCATGGCTGCTACTGAGAAATTCCTGGCGTTAAACCTCAATAACACTTTGCCCGACCTGGGAATCGAACCCAGGACCTCATGCTCGGCAGTTTACTGCCAAACAGCATGCTCAATGCCAAAGTTATGAGAATCCCTGCTACAACACCGCTTAGCCTTTAAGAAAAGCATGTATTGGTAAGAGAGAAATATCTATGAAAATACCTATAAAGGCGACTTATTTTCAGCAGTGCAGTGCAGATCATAATCATTTCTGTCATAAATAACACTCATTAACTAAGATAAAAAACTCAACCAAAAAAAATCTATAAGCAATTCTTTGTTACAAAATAAGAGTTGTGTTAATATTTTCCTCGTCAAACTATAATTGGCACGTTAGCACCCAATATAAGAGCTGTAATAAATAATTTCCCGCTCCCAATTTACTCGGCGTGAAGGTAATTCTGTTTTTATGGCGTCAATCCCCTTATCTCAGTTTCCAGTTGAGCAAAGGTCCCTTCGAGTCGTTACCTAGACTTACTCGCTAAGAAGTGAATTGTTCTATGTTTTGTTAACATAGGATTTAGTAACATGTTATATTAGATACAGGGTGTAAACAGACCCTTCACATAGCCGTCAACCAAGCATTCTGTACATTAAACTAAGTAACTTTACGCAAAAATTATTGCTGGGAATCGCCTTTTTTTTTGGGGTGAAAAATCATGTTTTACGGTAGGACTCGATGGAAAGTACTCAAAGCATTGTGCTGATGGATGGATTGAATAGTACGGGGGTCATGGAGGTGTGCAAGGTAAAAATCTTACATTAAAAACATGTATTTAAAAAAAACTTGTGAAAAAGTTGGAACTTGGACCCCCAATATCTCCGTAACTAGAAGGTTCCTAGGTTTGGTCTAGAACAAAAAAAATATCGCAAAAACGGGGAGAACAAGTGACTTTCGGCTATATTAAGGGTACACTCTTTATAGTTTTTATGAGTAACGCTTAGGAATCTCTTTTGGTGTGAAATTTTTTTTTGTAGACATTCAGGTTGATCTGTTCGGTTTTCTCAAATCTTTTTAATGAAGAGGTTTGCGACTTTTCATTATAATATTTCGGCTCATTTAAAAACAGAGTATAGAAAACATATTTATTAGGCTCCCTTATTATGAATTCAATGGAAAAATGGTTTTTATTTGAATACAATTCATTTCCCAGGCATCCGATCGGGTACAGGGAAAACATAACTAGTTCTTTTCCATGGAAAATTTTCCTGAACAGATTTCCTGTTTAAGAGAAAAATTGCGAACAATATGACGAGTGGGGATGGGACGGCGGCGGGGGTGGTTCGCGTGGGAGGGGTGGGGGCCGGGGATGTAAACACAAAGCTTCAGCAACGCCGGCAGTCACGTGGCGCGCCCGCCGGGGGCGCATCACTCTTAAGGGTGGAATCGGTAGCAACACTATCTTACCACAATAACATTCCGTAACACTTCCACCACACGAACGGATCTTCATTTCTCAAGTGATTTTTTTTAAACAATTTTCCAGTAATTTTCCCCGTAAGAGTGATGCCCCCCGGCGTGACTGTTTTCTTAGAGCGGGATATTATAAATAATAATTAATAAAAACATATCTTGAATAACATTTCAAATCGATGTTTACGTATTGAATTAGAGTATATTGTATATAATACAACAACCACTCTAAAGAATATCAATACAGAACATATCAAACTAATTTTAACATATCTTATAATTGAATATCGTAATTAATTAGATACTAAATTAATTAGAATAGAATACATGTACTAGATGTAAATGTAATAATGTGTAGCTAAATTAGTAGGAATAAACTAAGGTGTACTGGAAAATCTTATCAGAGGTAAGAACTTCTAACTTTTTTCTTTAAACTTTATTTGTGTTGTTTAAAGTTTATGTAAGCTTTTAAAGTTTTATTTACATGAGTCAACGTTCATAATTGTCACTGGTGTTATGATATATTGAAACAACGGTATTTTAAAAGAACATAAATTTATTTCGGCGGGTTTTTATGTTTTGCTGCTATAGCAGGTACCTACAAATAGCGACTAATAAATTGAAAAAGTTTATGGTTTGAAAACGCTTTAAAATGAAACCAGATATTTTGTTATTTGAGCACACATGCACAGTATTACATATGAATGAAAATCTAAACTTTTGAACAGTTAAAATTAAATTAAAAACAAACCTATTTACAATATCCTCCATATTGTAAATAGGTTTGTTTTTAATTTAATTTACTAAATTAGCATACTAAACAAAACACCTAAAAATAACAATACAACATGAAAAACCTAAGCAGAATATAAGCATAAGTAAACTGAAACTGAACATGAAGTTTCAACTATAATTAATAGACACATCAAAAAATCTCCAATGTGGATTGTTTGAGAAAACTTGACTGTGAGAAAAAACTTGAACAAAACATTCATAATAGTTTGGATTTCATTATTTTTTGGGTACATAATAAAACTGCAATTCGCGTGCGAAAGTGAGAGTAAGCTAACTGATGTGATACGATGCTGAAGTGGTATGTGATCACAATATACTCTTTTATTTCGTGCTGACTTTTGAATGTGAGCATAGAGACGTTGAGTTGGAGACTACAACAAAGGAGTTGTGAGTTCCAATCCTGGCTCACTGAATTAATTTTTGTACAAGAAATATTAAATAACGTTTTGTTTCGTTTTTTAGTGTGTAGTCAGTCCGTTATCACAAAACAAGGGACTTTATTTCAGTTTCAATGATAGCGGTGACTTTTTATTATTTCAACTCTTTTAAACATTATTTTAATAATGTAACTAAATGCGGCTTCCTGCCATGAATAAAAATAAGACTACCCCCACTCCACTATGTGGAAAAGTCACGATTATTTACAAAGACGAGATGTAATGATTTTATAAATGACTGTATTAGAAAATGTCCGTGTGAAATAATATTTGTCGTAAAATGAGCCAAGTTCTTTGTCATATTTGTTCTTTTTAAAAATAACCGAACAAAATAATATTTTAAATGTAAAGTACCAAACACCGTTTTTATGCTTGATTTTAATTAAGCTGTTTTCGAAGGGAATAAGGAGCACATCATAAGCTTTCATATGACTTAGGTATCATCAATATTGAGGCTTGATGCGGGAACAATAAGACGGTGCTCGTGATCTTTGATATTTTTACGAACGTTTATTATTTATTTATTATATCTACGTTGGACCACAAAAGTACCTTGGGCATTGTCTACCAGTAAATTTTATTTGAAATTAATTAACAAAATAAGCAGTTCAAATGGACCAGTGTGCAGTGGTTGCCCAGAGGTATCAGCTCACACTAATTGGGTTGTAGGTTCAAGCCCGATCACGCATTTTTTGTAGATAATTTATTTCATCACTACCGCTCTCAAACCGGTAAACAAAAATGTCGTGAGGAAATTGGAATGTTCTAGAACTAATAAAAGCTTGAAGATACGATGATATCCACCAACCCGCAATGGGCCCGTGTCGTAGATTACTGTCTACTCCTTCTCACACAGAAGAGAGCTTTGTCTCAGCGATGGGAGCGTTACAGGTTGATTATAAAAAAAACGTTTTTTTTTATTTACAATTTTATAATAAGTACACTAAGCATAACAGCTGAACTTTAGTGTTAATCAGTTTACAAATGATCATCAATTCCCTCATCTTATCATCAACTGGAAATAGATGTGTATTTCAGTTTTATTATCAGTTTAAACGCAAAAAGCGGTTAAAATATTGTAAAGTGACTCTAACAAAATCTGACAAGCTCTTACATCCGATAAGAATAATGTTGTTTTGTGTACCATTTTATTTGGATCATGATATTAATCAGTATGGAAAGCTTTCTCGTCCCCCTAAACAGTGAACGTATCTAATCTAATAACGAACCCGCCCCTGAAAACGTTTCAACTATTATACGTCAGAAGTTGTTTGCGTCGACAAAACGTTAATAGAGTTATTAAATTTAGCGTTAATTTATTCAATTTCGGGTGGGTTTGAGGAAGACAATGGCTGGCAGGGGCGGGGCCACTGCTAGCGCCGCCTCTCCTCACCTGAAATCTCATTATCATATAACCATTTATTACAATGGTTGCTATGTATCATCGGTCGATATTACTAGTATTGGAAAAGAGGAAATGAGATGCAAAACTGATCGGTCTCGTTCATTTGCGTAGCACAATGGTCGCTTTCAGGTTGTTACTTTTTTGTGAGTATTGATTTTCACCTGGCGTAGACTAGTAAGCTTTTAAATACGAATATTTATTAAACTATCCTTCTATGTCGGTGTTTAACAACGCATCTTGTAACATTTTTGGATGCTGCAAGTTTTAGAGCCAATTTAATTAAAACGTGGTTTTAAGGAAACTAATTGATTTTAACTACCATGCATTATCACAGATTTTTTTCACGATAACTATGTTAAATTATATATTATTTCCATAAGTGAAATGACTAAAAGATTTCGCGATTGGTCAGTCACCTACTGAACATTTTATAATTGTTGTAAAGCTCTTGGTTATTCCCTGACGTGTGCCGCTCCCGTCGCACCCAGTTGGTTGCTGGTATGCAGAAATGTATCCATTTCAATTACATCAAAGCTGTTTGATATTTGAATTTACCTGATATAAGTGAGAATATATAAGAATCCTACTATCCATCACTCGTCAATTTCTAAATGCTTATTTTGTTTAATAAATATATTCAGATGCTCTTGGTAATAAACCAAGTTTTTAATTTAAGACGATTTCCGCATTCAGTCTTTTTCATCATTCTTTATGATCATAAAGAATTATGGAATTAGAAGTGAGATAACTGAAAAAAAATGCTGTAGTTAGAAGGTTGTTTATACTCAACGATTATTATTGCATATGTTTACAAACAAAACAAAAGAAGTGTGAGAAAAATGAATATTGTGATATAGAATTTTAAAAACATTAAAACCTTATAGACTGACAATGCTTTCAATAGCTCCATATTTATTCTTTTATTTATGTTTTTTTTAAATGACTTTTTTAGTTTACATATACGTACGTTGCAATTAACCTACCTATTCATATTCAAAAACGTATTTTCCATACATCAAGAGAGCACTATTCTCACATTACCACACAAAAGTTTAATAATTCAGCAACTTGGTCTTTTCTATCAGTGAGTTCTCAATAAATATCGGAGGGTTTAGGGGTATTTTATTGCTTCGTGAGCGAAAACTGGTTGAGTCGCGTCCCCAAGGAGCGATCGGTTGGCAAACATCGCAATCTTCCACAGGAGGATACGGATTGTGGCTCCGTATTGCTTTCCACTCTTGAAATTCAATACCAAAATAAAATTTACATAAATGTTTTCTTTTTACCTTTGACTTTGTTCATTTGAGATAGTAAAAATACTTGTTTATTAGTTTTATGAGAGTTGAAAATTAGACATTTGACTTAGCATTGTAGATTAATTCTGATCAGAACTGCGTGCAGGTAGAAATTCCTTTGGATAACAATGTAATGTAGTTGGTACCTAGGTATTGTTGTAGCTTTGTTTTTTGTATAAAAATATTTTTACGCCATATTATGGCAGGATATGCTGGAACCAATATTGTAACAGCTATTTGTACCATATTCTAACAAATAAACTTTTTTGTTTTGATTTGATAAAATATTAATACGTTTTTAGTTTTTCGCGTACAATCTCCAAGCGAAGGGTAAATTCATAACTCATAATTTTAATAAGTTTTCATTCAATTCAAAGTCATGATTGCAAACGCTGTGATTTAATTACTTGTGGACTTGATTATCAAACTAAATTAATTAGCTTGCTTGATGAACTTCTAAAACTTGAATAGGCACGTGTATTAAGAATTTAATAAACTGTGTCCTGAGTTATTCTCGCTTGACTTCACAATTTTCTATATTAAATCGTGTAGCGGCGTGGGAGCGGTTGCCATGATACCTTAGAGGAGTTAATAAGTCATAAATAGCTTGCTAGAGGGGGACAGAGCGATGGAATACGTGTGAGTGAGAAAGAGAGGGGTGTGTCACCCCAGGTAGTGGTGGTGATAGGCAATCGTCTGGAAAAAGGTGCGTTTGGAGGAGCTATGAGGTGTCACAAAGTTGCGATTTTCGACAATATAGTTGTCTGTTATCGACTGAGTGTTACATTATTGTCCTTAATGTAATTCCAAGCAGAGTAACGTGAGTTGAAAGGTGACTGAGCAATCAATTTGTGATTGCTCAACGGCCTGTGTTTCCGTACAAAGAAAATACTCTCTTTAAAATGGTGATGGCATTTTTCTACTAATTTTCTTTAAAAAGTCTTTCAAATATTCCCCATGAGCTGTTTTGTACAACAGCTACTTCAGAATTTTAAAAATCTGACAACTTGACTTGGGCTGTCCATTTAACATTATCTTTAAAATTAGGCTCTTTATAATTTAAGATAATCAATCTGACAACTTATTAATTTTTATTATGGTCACTAACGTTACAGCTTCCAATTTGTAAATTTTTCCAAACTTTTGTCTTCACAAATGACGTTTACAGTGAATATCATTTCAACTAGGAGGCACACCTTTTCTATTTAAAACGCTTTTTTACCCCTCCGTATCTAGGACAGGTTGAAAGTCTCATTGTTTCTGTGGAGGGTCATCGAGATGCATCGCGCTGTAAAGCGGTAAGTGACGACGTCGATAAGCGCTGAGTGCGCTGTATCGACGAGTGGTCGATCACTGGCAAGTGCCCGCCACAGTGCCACTTGCCACTCATAATACTTGCCGATAAAATCACGTACGACATTTTTGAGGATGAAGTGTACACCATTATCAAGCTTTGGTTTCTTGTATGAAACGAAAAATATTTTAAGTAACGCAATACCAACAGAGGCTGACAAATAGATCGTATTTCAGTTTAAAATAATGTTGTTTTAAGCTTTCACGGTTTACAACTACGGGATATCTTCCGTGATTGCACGTTTTCAATCACGGAAGATATCCCGTAAGTGACAGTATAAATTTAAATAATGTTGTTTTGTGCCTCAATACAATTGAACACTTTCAATTAAATAATTTACAAATAACGATTGAGGAAATTATATACATGCTTTACTTAAGGAATAATACCAGTTTTACGGCATTGTTTAAAATCAACTTCTTGGGATCTGAATCAGAATGTTTGTTTCAGTTTTTGCAACCCATTAAAACATTTACAATACTGAACGCATTCAAATTTTTGGATTAAGAAACAAGCAAGAATTAAGGCCACATAGCGGTATAAACATATCCAATCAGTTGATTCCCTTATGTTAGGTATATACTTAACGCTGACTATTGTCTAGTTTAGTGTTGAACCTGACACGTCAGTCAAGTTGCATGACTTTTATCAAGTTTCATCATAATATCAGTTCAATACATAACATTCGCTTCAATAATTTAATTTATTGCATCCAATCAGTTCTAACTGACGTCATCCAAACTCGTAATAATCAAGTTGCTCGCTCAGCGGTTTTATAACTATTTAAATGGATTGCGATCCACCCCTAATCTGACGTTTCACGGTATAAAAATATACATTAATCGTCCGCTAAGAGGGTGGTCTCGCTTCGTAAGCTAAATTTATAACAGAGCTAAACTAAGTACACAGATTTTTTAAATTTGTCGTCCTTTGTTTAACGAATTTCTCGGCAAAGAGGATACTCTGCATAAAAATGAAAAAATCTCTGTAATCGTACCTAAAACGTACATAAACGTTCTCAAATCGTTATTACGGTAGAAAATGCTCATTTAATTTCGTAGAGATACCACAAAATGAAAAAAATATGTATATACTTGCTGTGCCCTGCGACCTTCGTCTGCGTGCAATTAACGGTTGTGAAATATACTTTACGACCTATTCTCATACCTACCAAATATACATAAAAATTTCATAAAAATCGGTCGAGCTGTTTCTAACGAGTGTAACCACAAACACCGTGACACGAGATTTTTATATAAAAGATATATTTAAAAAAGCTAATGACTTGTAAACAGTCGATGGAAGTTCTGAAAAATATCTCTCGTTTCAAAGGTTTAAAGGAGCTCCTATGATAAAAAGTTAAAACGGTCTGATGGGCAGATTCTGATTCAAACGCGTTATTCAGCGAGCGTAGCAATATGAATCATGGGCCGGAGCTACGAAGTGCTACGAACAGTTTTATGGACGGCTCGCTTTGCTCTGACAGAATTTATAACAGTATGAATATCTTAAGTGAGTAATAGCCGTGTCGTGCTGCGTTATAACAGTGATCGTGGATGTTGTGGAAATATTGTCTCTACGTTTTATCACTTTTAAACGGAGCATTTAGTGTTTTTGTCCTTATAGCACGATCTAGCTTGTATTTGAGTGAAATCAAATATCTAATGGTTTTCTGCACAAAGGATCTGGCGTAAAGCGAATCTGTCCTTAAGCTAACAAATGAAATATTCATCAATGGTACAAATAAACAATATGTATGTAATCTTAAACGCCTTTTTTTACTCAAAATCGTGAGAGTAAAGATAAAAAGCAAAGGTAAAATTGAGATTAAAATATTTCAAATAACACATTAAAATGAGCTCGACTAAGGTTTTTTTTTTTAAATAATCCTCCATATTTAATTTCTGCGAATAATTTTTAAAAATATGAAACCCCTGTAGTGAATCTTTACCAAAGATTTATGAAATAACTGAGCAATATTATACCGCATCCATCCGTCGATGAGTTATGGTGGCTGAGACCCATGGCTTTGAGTTCGCTGGACCGCGGAAACTTCATTTGCGAGCTCCTCTGTCCGTGAAATGAAGTCGGCGCGATATAGCGATCATGTTATATTGGTATCGGTATCGGTCTCGAATGCGTCGGAGCATATAACTGAAACGATTATTACCGAACTATTGCTTTCATTACGTGCCGTGAAAGTTATAACATTTTTGATCATGCATCTAAACTTCGCGACCGATTTTGATGTGGTTTTCAAAACTATTTAGAAAACTTATTCTGGAAGGTGTAAGTCTATAATGCAGAGCATAATACATTAAAAGTTTGGCATAGAGGTAGCATAGACATACCGATGTTTTTACATGTTTCCATTGCACGCGCGAAGCCATGGAAGGTCGCCGTAGCGAAGGTTCAATTTTTGTAAAAGGTAAGCTGGAGTACATATCTTTAATGTGATTATATTATTTGTTTATAGAATACTGACTGTGCCATTTTTTAGAGGGAAACAGGTAGGAATAGAGTTCTATGGAACTTTCGCCACTGGCAGGTCGCTACTTCATTTTCAAGTTGGCAGCAAGCTATGTCGGTTGGACTACTTAACTACGTATTTAGAATTATCATGTGGTTATCCTGCAGTATGCAAGTATAAAATTTATAGGCAGGAAATTATGAAACGGGTCCCGTATATAAATACATAGCTGTTTCAAATAATCTATTGTGTAATTGAGATTGTCGCAGAGAGATAATAAATTCTAGAAAATAATTAAGTAATAAAAATAGTTTGTTTTTACATTCCTTAACACCAGGAATTCTTCCTAGCGAGTCGATGGCATTCTAAATTAAATCAGCCCAAAATTTGGCGACGAGTTTGGCACTTTCAGTAGCCTCTATCAGCTTCTGTAATGTACAAACAACAAGACAGGCAGGACACGATGTTGGGTGTCCCATCGTTTGTGGAGCAATACCACATTTTCACTCCAGGGCAGAGTCATCTATGGATCTCCACCTGAATACATTTTCCTTGTTTCGGCCAATCTGTGTCCGGAGTCTTACAGACTTTCAGGAAGGCAAGGAATTATGAGTGCTGCTTACGTAATTATGAAACCTTTTAATTTCTTGCCATAAAATGCCATGATTATGGCAAAGACAAAAGAAGAATACCTAAAAAGGTTCAATGACTGTGACGGCGTCTCTCGGTGCCCAACTGTCTGCTCCTAGCGTATATTTAATGTAATAGTCCAGTTATTTGGCAAAATTAGAGCAAGTAATAAGGTCATTTTATTTTGGTGAGTGCTTCCCCGAACGGTTAGGCGGAGGTCTACCTAATAGTACACTCACATTTTGGTCAGTTTTATTTAAGTCCCAAGTAATAGGGGGCCCGCCTTTTGCCATCAACCGGGCGCAATTCCAGACTCCGTGGCTGCTACTGAGAATTTCAGTGGAAAATCCAATGTCTTCATGCCAGACCCGGGAGTCAAACCCAGGACCTCTTGATCAGCAGTCGTGCTTGCGACCACTAGACCAACGAAGATAGTAGTATTTCGAAATAATATTAAATTGCTAGGCGACCCCGCAAACGTTGTTCTGCCGTATTAATTTTTCTGGATAGGGACACCTTAATCACCTAGCGGTGTGAAATATACTTTACGACCTATTCTTATACCTACCAAATATACATAAAAAAATAATAAAAATCGGTCGAGCTGTTTCGGAGGAGTGCGACCACAAACACCGTGACACGAGATTTTTAAATATAAAGAGATTTGTTTGAAAATATAAAAAATGTTAAGGATGATTTCCACCAAACGGCTTGCATCGCATCGAATCGGAACGGATTTTACAATATTTAAACAATATTAAATCGTGTACACAGTATTTAAAGTCTATATTACCAAGCCGCGCATAGCAGCTTGACCGCTGGCGTCTTCCGCGACACGCGATCGTAGCCGAAAGTATGCTGCGATCGGTTCCGTTCACCTGTCGCCGTATCCGATCGGGATTAGAACATATCAACACGGTAGCAATTAAACTATTTGGCTATGCGCAGAAACGGATACGTTCGTAAGCGACGGTATGGAGCAGATCGTATGCGTCGACATCCTGGCGGACGCGATCGTCTGTTGCCGCATCCGTTCGTATCCTTTCCGACCCGATGCGATGCGAGCCGTTTGGTGGAAGTCATCCTTTATTGGACAAACAAATTAACGACTGCAAGTAAGTTTTTAGCTTATTTGTCTTTATTCTAGTTCAGTAATCTATTTACTGGACCGAACAAGACAGAGACATCCCGTTTTTTTATTTAGATTAGATAAGTTGTCAACAGCCTTGGACACCACGGCCTGCCATGCAGCCGAAGTGCGGGCCGTTTTGAACTACACGCAAACATAAACGACATGATCCGACGAGCTCTTGTCACCGTCGGCGTTCCAGCTGTTTTAGAACCCAATGGCTTGGGTCGTGCTGTAGAGAACCTCTAGCGGCGCAAATATAGTAACCTTATTGGTAACTAAATTTTCGAGCCGTTTGGGGTTGAAACTCTACGACACAGCCTTTTCAAGGACTTTTCAAAACGCTTAGTTGACACTACCCGTGACCCAAGGGCTGGCTTTTACCTTGGCCAAATGCTTAGCGTTGCCATATAACGTGGCTACGCCGCCAGTCTCTTACATTACCAGTTGACAGCTTTGAGGAGGAGTTTTTTGACGCCATTTTTTAAGTTTATTGTTTAGATTAGATTAGTTTATATTATATGGCCACATAACAGGGTCAAAGTTGCAGAAAACATAGTTAAATAACATAGTAAGTCTTTAAGTAATAGAATAATTTCCAAGTATAACCAAGTTAAAATTAGGTTTAAAAATAAGTACAAAAATATGAAATCGAGAGATGATGGTCTACCTTATGAGTTATAATTAGGTTTGGTTATGTTAGGTAGGCTGGTACAAAATGCCCAAGGCATTAAATCCACCTTTGTACAGTTTTTACTTGTGCACTGCTAGTAAAAACTGAGATTCTTTGACATGATGTACGACGCACCTGTATTTTGTTGCAATGTTACAATGACAATAGAGCTTTCTTAACAAATATAGACATGAAACACCATTTTATTAAATACATGATGCTCCAATGACTGACAGTGTAATACTTCTACGACTATTTATTTATAGTGATTTGAAATTGATCGTGTATTCGCTATTTTTATAAAAATGTGCCGTTTAAATCAAGCGGATTTCTGTTTAACAAAGGTTAAGGAGACGTTTCAGGCAGATCGTGTTTGTTAAAAGTATTTCTTAATAAAATAAGACGAGTGAAGTATAATTGAAAAGTAGTGATATGTTTATCTAATCTTAACGGAATGAAATCCATGACTAACAGTGGTCAGCTATGACATGGAAGATGTAACTATTAAACATGAAATATGGCCGCTATAGATCATACCTACCACTGTGCAGTTGCTGGCACAAAAAGTATCGATTACCCGAGGAAATATAATGTTCTAAAGTTATGTACTGTTGCAGATAGTTCACTTGAATTCCTCATGTCTGTGGGCGTCAGGCTATATGCTAAGCTCGGCTGGCTGCTCAGTATAACATTGCAAGGGTTGACGTCACGAATAGTACACATTTTGGGACCTCCTGAAAATTTTCAGAAATCTGATAAACCCCGCCCCATTTACAGCACCGGCTGTGATTCGTCGGAGTTCGTCTACGTCCGCACTCGTAGCGGCCAATGACGGTTGGGGCTACGCGCAGCCGTAGCGCTACGGCGTAGAGGCGTGCGGGGAGCTACACGATCGACAGACGCTACATCGGAGCTGCTACGCCAGGGAACTGAAAAATGTAAGTACTAATTATTTTATTTGTTAGGAATCTCTGTCTTTTTACTGTGAAATGTTTCCAAATAGTTTTATTTTAACGTTGTATAATTGTGTACAAGTATCATATATATAGCTAGTGCTACTGGTATATAGGTACGTATTCATGTATAGGTAGGTAGTGGGTACCCAGTACATACTAGGTGGTTATGTAACATGAGGGCGGTAGATAGGGCACACTTTTCTATTACTAATTGGTGAAGAAACTAGATAGCAATTCCAATGTGTGAAACCTTTCCAAGGAATTACCACAAAAATGAACTTAATTTGTAAAATCGTTAGGTACTTATTTTAGATTCATTCGTTTAAAAAAAAAGCAAACAGCGTCTCTGGAACTCCATTATAGGTTGTGACTCAATTTCAAAAATAAACTGAGAAAATAGTTGAAGAAAATCGAAATCAAAATATTTCCCAAGTAAAATGAAACTTTTAATTTTAGCACCTGGTCCTTATTCTTTATTCTGTTTTTGAACATCTCATCATTACTTTGAGTACGTAAAGAAATTGTTGTCAGAATTTGTGGCACTAGTTATTAATCCTCTTCTTACATATTGGTGTGTGGATGGCAATCTAACTTATATCAGATCTGCATGTAACTTAGCTAAGAGTACTATTACATCATCGTTAAATCATTTAGTTATCAGGGCACAAGTATTTTATAATCTAATTAATAACAGTGAAACAGACTCAAGATTGAATTCTCTGTGTAAAGCAGTGCTCCGTAGTCTCTTTAAAGAAATCTTGAAACGGTGCGTTTTTGTCGTGGCTCAAGGGCTGGTTTTAAGCTGGGCCAGAGACTATGCTGTGCCATACAACGGGACGATGGGGCAACACCGCCGGTCTCTTGGGCACATAACCAGTCGTCAGCGATGTAAAGGGATTTTTCGACGCTATAATCATCTACCAACCCGCACTGGGCCCGCGTGGTGGATTAAAACCCATTCCCACTCATAGAGGAGGCCTGTGTCCCAGCAGTGGGAACATTAAAGGCTGATTATGCTTATGCTGTTATTACATGGCGTCTTACGCCATATAATAAAAGTTCATATGACCCCAATCTATTTAAGTCGCGAGTTAATAGGCTTCTTTTGGGTTAGCTCGTACCATCGTCGACCTCATCTCGGTCCTCAGGGCTAGATTGAGGTCAAGAGTAAGCCCATTTAGGATAAAATAAAATAATATATATACAACGTGCAACATATTAAACGCAAGACCTCTCGTGTGGTGTCTCAGACCATGAAACTGAACAACTTTTGTTCTATGACTTTTGGAAATTCATAACTTTTTTTTTAGTTTTACCATACATGTGGATCAGATGATTGCGTCAGTTCCTATAGAAAGTTTTTTTTTTATTTGCGAATTTCAAGAACTTGTAGAACAAAAGATGTTTAGTTTCATGGTGCGAGAGACCACACGGGAGGTCTTGCGTTTATTATGTTACACCTTGTATATACAGCATATCCTAGCATATCTGACATATCTGATGTATATTTTTTTGTATTAAATGGGTATAGTTGTTGGATATAATAAGAAATTACGCACATAGGAGAGAGTCTGAAAGTGGCACTGGTGACTGAAAAGTTTTGTGAATGTGATTCGGAGAAATGAGGTAAATGCCGTGGGAAAATTTTTGAGTGTGAAGAGTAGGACTCCCTATTCTTCACACTCAAAACATTTCCCAAGGAAACGATAGATAGGCTTTGTGAAAAATGACAGGGCTAAAAAGAAGGTGACTGATAAGATGATGAGTATTAAAGAAGTATGGAAGAAACAAACGTGCTGCGTCGACTTCAAATAAATTGGGATAAGGGCAAGAGAATGATCATATCCAAAAAGGAGTCTTATGTTATTTTTTAGATTTTCATTCTTCTTCTTCTTAGCGGGTCGATGGCAATCTAAATTTTGTCAGCCTAGAACTGAGCTACTAGTTTGGCGCTTTCGGTAGCGTCCATCAGTTCCTGTAGTGAACAAACAACAGGACACGCAGGACACGATATTAGTGCCCCATCGTTTGTAGAACAGCACCACGTTTACACTGCAGGGCAGAGTCATTAATGAATCTCCACCTGGGCAGGTTTTCCTTGATTTTCATTTTAAAAAGTAGAATCGTAAGAACGTTATATTAACAGTGTTTTATTTATTACAGGTGTTAGTGAAGAGTGTCATTTGATGAGGGACGTGCGACCAGCAGCATGCAGGGGCTCAGTGCCGCGAAGGAGAAGGCCTCGGGGCTCTTC
The DNA here is from genome assembly GCA_963082995.1 of Noctua comes. Lineage (NCBI taxonomy): Eukaryota > Metazoa > Arthropoda > Insecta > Lepidoptera > Noctuidae > Noctua > Noctua comes. Next base: position 8,176,028 of record OY720277.1, read on the forward strand.
GCCAACAAACCCCTTCTGTTCAAGTAAGTCGCATGTTTTTGTATGTTTTCATTACGCAACATTAGTTTTAATAGGGGCTCTTGGTATCGGGAGCGGTTTGGTTTTCTCTTTATTTCTAAAGAAACCAAGTACTTTTACTTAATTACACTTCTTTGCAAAATGTTTTTTGTCCAATTCTCAATTTCCAAAACCGGAGCAAGTGCGCGATGCCAACAACCAGAAGTAAGAACTGTTTGTATAAAATGGTTAGGTTTCTTACAAATTCGCTCCTACACCCATGACTTACTTAATATGCCATGTTCCCTAGATGGGGCAGAAGACCGCCACAGTAGTCCTCTATCACGAATGGTCTTTTTACACGCATTACGTATGTGAATAAATGATGTCAGTCAGGCAAAATAAATATTTAATCAAAAATATGATCGTTTTTAGGGTTCCGTACCTCAGTCCGCAAAAACGGAACCATCTGTCAATAATATTAAACATATATTACTGACTACGTCTTATTCCTTGAGATATAAATAAATCGTTTGATCCACCAGTGCTACATCATTTTAACATAACGTAAATTTATGGAGTAATTCCTTATTTTGGTTGTTGATTCGTAAGCAGCAACCATTTTCCCAAACGGCAATTGAAAACTACCACTGATAGGTGTTAAACCCATACTTAAAATTTAAATAAAACTATCCACTTCTGAAGGAATCAAAAATGAATTTAAACACAAATAAGTAAATGACATTCTTTATTTCGCATTTCCCGAAGATGGAACGTCGTTGTTACAAAAAACTCGATGAAAACGGAGTATAAACAAAAAGAAACAATAGACGATTGGGCAACGCGCGGGGAATCGAAGCAATTCCGAAGGAAGCCGCGAGACGATCGACGATAATATTGACAGGCGGATAATACTTGTTGCAATCGAAATAAAATATAAGGGCGGAGAAATCTCGGACGATTCTCTCTAACAAGCATTTTGTACGCAGGGTCGCATTTTTGAAGAAAACAAAGAATCAGTTTTCATTCACTGAAATTCAATTTAGCCACTCAATTATAGTTCGAAATTGAGAAGATATTTGACTAAAATCTAGAAAAAATTTGCTACTCTAGAAAAACAATATTATGTTGAGCTTTTTTTACACTAGCAACACAAGTAAGGCTGGTTTTCAAAACAGTCCGTCAGTTGAACAAAGCTTTGAACCAGACGTGCTAACAATGAAACTGAGCGGTACAGTTTGTCATTCATCTATTTAAAGAAAACATAGGCTTACAGTAGGTAAGTATACCACCAAATTGCTTAGGGAGCAATATTCGCTATTTTGATTGTCTCAATACAACCATCGAAGTCCTGCAGTAATGCATTTACCATATAGACAACTCAGTACCTCTGACTCGAATATTTTGGAAGTCTGCATCATCATCAATTTTTACGTTAGGGTAGAAACGAGTTCTGTCCTCCCATCCCTGCTTAATGTTGATTTATAAACGGCCCTTTTCCTCCTTAGTCTTCATTGCCTTGGTGACTGATTTTCCTTTTATATTACTGAATTACTTTAAATGGGCGAACAGAAAAATATCTCAAATGTTTTAGCTGAAAACGCACATGAATTTTTATCACTGCTATTAAAGATATCTCAACGAAAATAACAAATCAATATTTCTTCATAATAGGAGTAAGAACAAAGTTCCCTCAGCCCAGATCATAATACCAAATGGTCCGGATTCGATAACTAATGCGATTACTGCGTGAGCTGGTGGCAGCCCTAGAGGTACAGTCGAGTGCTCAGCGCTGATAACAAACAGACATCATCCGGATTTGTGTCGTCATGCGAACGCTCCCGATCTCCCGGTGCAAGGAGCCGAATACCTACGAGCATATAAGTACATTGTAACGGTGATTTGTTCGCAAATCTGTGAGTGTTTCGAGATATGAATTATTTTAGTTAAGCCGGAACATGTTTTCTGGAGATATGGGAAAGTTAATAATGTTTAATGGTTTTATTTCAAGTGAGTTATTATATTCAGATCTATTTAGTGATTCCTTATCTATCTGTAAGTTAGACATCATATGTGATTTTAGAAATTCGACAAAAACGACTAAAATATTTAAGTAATTGATAAAATATTTAGAGGTCTGGAAATGAATCTTGCGTAATGATTAGGAGTAAGTTTTTAAAGTCGACTTATAAACAAAAATGTAATCGTAAAGGATAAAAAGGTACTTTTACATAGTTACTTTTTTCATGAATTCTTTCATCAAAGATTCGCAATTCATAAAAGTAGTGCAGAAAACCGCAATTTTGTTACAAAAAAAACCGAAAACTGAAAATCTTTTATCATAATTACAAAGTCGCCGGACAAAAAATGACCACTCACTTTAGCTACAATCATACATCTGCGTCCGGCGACGTATCCCTAAGGTTTTAAGCCCATAAATTGCATAGCGAGCTTCGAGCGTGGAAGGGTAGTCGGTTCATTATTTAGTCCGTTTAAATCACTAAGTCCTTAAAAGACATTAGCAGGCTTTGTAGCGTTATCGCAGAACACAAAAGAGATTTAGAGCAAGCCGACAAGGGGACGAACCCGTCAGTTTTTATTGAATCATATTTAGGTATATTGTACCGTGACTGTACTGCTTGATTGTACACTGATCTGTTAATGGTAGGGTTAATATTTTAATTGGGTGCTTTAGATTCTAGAGAAGCTTATAGATGCCCATTAGGAATTGCTTTTGTCTTGATGAAGAGTGGTTGTTATCGCGAAATAAATTTTACTATTTTTGAAGAAAATCAATTGCCTCCAATCATTTTAATACCCAAAATGTATTGCTTGATAGCCTTGTCCTACATAGTTATGAGCTTTTGTTAGCTTAAATATTTAAAATTACCTTTATATCTTCTACTTTCATAATTTCTAAAATCCGCAGCATGTTTCCATTGTCTCAACAATACAATCGAACAAATGTGTTAAGCTCTTAATTGTTTTGCAATCAGTACGAGGCATTAAAAGGTCTAGACAACTGAATACGTGTACAGCACTTACGTTAATTGTTTCCGCCATTTGAATATTGCGCGCGACAATTACTCGATTGGTCCACCCGACAGAGGACGCTGTACGGACCCCTAAATTAATTGCTCTCTGCTCACTTTGTTTTATTTTGGTAAAGATTAGAATGACTGTTGAAATCGTATAAAATAATAAAAGGGAAGCAGAAACAAAAAATGGAAAGAACTAATTTCAATTTGAAATAAGAAACAATGTCTGTTTGTAGAACTTTTTTAATAATTTGTTGCTTGATTATTGATGCCAAGGTTTTATGCCAAGGTTTGAAAGAATCGAATCATACCTATGTAGACACATTCGTATGTTTAACGTTGTAACCTAGTTTTGAAAAATGTACCTGGTTGGCATGAACAAGCACATACACTAAATCACGTAGGGCCCGCGTGGCGGATTAAAACCCAGTTCCACTAATAGGGAGGAGGCCTGTGTCCCAGCTGTGGGAACATTATAAGGTCATTTTGTTTATGCACGGACAAGCACACACTTAGATGATAACCTCAAAAAATATAGATCTTCCTATTTATCATTTTCGTGAACCGTACCCCATGAGTGCAGAACAAATAACAGGTAAACTTCATTTCCTCAATTTGAACCTTTTCTTGGATTATTTCACTATCCGGGAAGCACGCACCCCGTACTTCCTGCACATTGATATCAAGGTACAATATTATATTATTGAATTTGAATAGTATCTCTTACCAACGAAAAAAATATTGTAGGCCTTACGAGTCTTTACAGTTTTATTTCTTGTACGATTTTTCAAAAGTTACTTAAACATAATAATTTATAAAAACATAACCCTTAATCACAATAGGTGAACCACAGTACATTTTAAAACGTTATTTCTTTCGATATGAAATTAAAATTAGAGTTCGCAGCTTCCTTGTATGTAAATAGTGCTAAGGGTACCTCCTCCCGTCCATTTGTTTTTGAACCACTGTCGAGAATTTTGATATACCAGGCATTATTTTGAGAAAAAAATTGGAACATACCAACTTTATTGACTCGGTGTGATCCAAAAGGAGGACAGAATCTTAATTTTTTTATTTTTGAGCGGAGATTTTTTGTGTGTAGGTAATGTCTTGTATATATTAAAAAAAAAACCACCCTAACCGTCTTCAATGAATTTAAATGTCGTAAGAATCTTTCGGAAGGTACACAAGAAATTGTCCAGTTCAGTCCAGACGACTTTTCAAATCAGTTTTATAATCTTTTGAAATCTTGTATCAAGAACTGTGGCAAGCAGAATTCAACACGTGCAAGTCTCTCATTTCAATAGCTTCGGCTGTTACGAAACCGGTTTTGATTGTGCAAATAATCAATCATCTTAGGGGACGCAAAGGTCTAGGTTGAATCGCACTGAATAATGGATAACTTTAACGGTTTTATTTTAAATTATAGTACAAAAGACGAACAACATCTCAGTATTAACTCCATTCAATTAACGACTGAAATATAAAAATTGAAGCGATATTGATGGTGGCGAAACGCGGAACTATATATTTCCTATCTAGAAATGCCACGTTTTCTGACAAATTCGGCAATGTCATTGACTTGTCAGGATTGCCAGAAAGTCGCTAACAACGCCCTCATTTTTTCCCATACTCTATTTTGATAAACTGTGTCTTACTTTGTGGAATAGCTATAGCATTAATATTAGAGTCAGTCATTATACTCCATCTACAAAATACTGGGAAGGTTGACGTACCGCAGGTATTGTCTGGTTTACTGGCACTAATTGACAAACAATGCAATACCTGATAGTATTACTAATAAGCTAACAAAACAAGCTTTTGTTCCGAAACAATACTCGTGTAACATGATTCAAATATGAATCCATAGACACTAGAGTTTCGCCATAGAGTTTGACGTCAAAGTGTTATGTTACTTAACTAATTGGTTGTCAAAGCTTTCGCCTCTGGGCTTGCGGATGAAATTTTAATGAGGATTGCTTTCTGGGACTGATGCGGGTGGACATGGCCAATTAATGATAAATAATTTGTGTAAAGAGTACCTGAATAGAGTTGTAGGGAAGTTTTAATGAGTGTAAGGAGGTGTACGGTATTCAAAAAAGTTAGATTCTCCATTTACAGGAAGAAGAAACTTATGGTAAAAAAAGTTATGAAACACTTTAACCTGCTTTTTTGTGCAGGCAGGAAAACAGTAACTTAAATAAATGTACCAAGTTTGACATATCGATGCAAATTTTCTTGTCAAGCAACACTGAACTGCGCACTTAAAATGGACATGATCATTATCTTGTATTCGCAATAAGTAATGTCCTGTTAGATTTGTGACAATCTCAATTTAGTTATTGAAAATAGCCCTAGTCGGACTTTACGTAAAGAAAAAAATGTCTCTTCGTTCCAAATCCACTTTTTCAGTTATTTTTCTCCACCAGAACAACAACACCAATCGAAATGAGTGTGATCCCCAGTAGTAAAGTAAACTATGGCAGCTAATCGTGTCGTCATCTCGCGAGATCGATATCCGGGTGCCGCGATGTCTGCCCGGCGGGACGGCGCGGCGCCAGCACCGGCGGCGAGGCGCGGCGCCAAGGGGACGCCTCATCCGCAAATAAATCTTATAAACCGCTACTGTTATAAATTATTTATTTTTCTTATGATTTCTGTATCTCTATATCGATTGGCCAGTTGTTTGGGGTTAATTTGAAGGAATTGACTACTAAATAAACTGAACTTTAATTGTCTGGAGATTTTCTCCCTTTCTAAATCAGAAAATCTTTTGCATACATGTTTAAAAAACCAAGGAGATTTCAACAAATGTCTCAGTTTGATAAAATCGACTATTACAAAGTTAGTTCGTCAGATTGTACACCATCATCTTAGGGGTCTATAATATTTTTTGTAATGATATCTGTATGTCTATATGGGTTTTTTGGGTTTTATTTTAAGGTACTAGCTACAACTCTTCATTAGGAAATTACGTTGACGTAGTTAACAGAAGAGTTATAATTTTATAAAGTTTAAAAAAACGCACATATTTTTTAGCTACTAATTAAAACGATTATACCGAACTCCATCACTATTAGCAATCATAAAAACAAACCGAAGCTGATATATCAAGCACAGATGTATCAACAATATCAATACCAATCAAAAATCTCTCTATCAGAATAATTAAAAAAGTTCAATCAGTCAACGCCCACAACGACAGGCGGATTTAAAAAGTATATTCATCATCCCTCTGACTTATACTCATTACGGGTACTAAATTGTCGTAATGAGAATCCTCTGTGAAAGGACACAGATTTAATTTGCTGCGTGGCCGCGACCACACAGGGTGGCGGGGCGGGACGCCAGTATTAATCCCACTTCAAAGGACACACTGGAATTACAGCCTCCTGTATATAGCGGTATTATATTCAAATGAACGTAGTTTGACGTGTACGAGTTAATTATTTCTGCCTCTGAACTGATACGAAGTTGATGAGTCTGTTTGATTGTGGGTTGGTTCTATTTCTGACTGATCTGGTTTTTAAGTAAATACTTTTTTGCTCTTTTTTCCTATAAAATTATTTACGTAAAATATTTTTTGCCTACGATGTTTTTTTAACTCGGATGTCGAATTGATTAAACTTGTGAGGTTTGTTAAAAATCTACGACCTACCTGAAGCTTTAATAGATCAAAAATCACGTGAATGATTTAAGTATTTTACCTAAATTCATCTACTCGTAAAACCCCTTTGCCGACTATCATAGAGATTGAGGCAAAACCCTGTGTTTTTAAAACAAAGACGGACGTCTGGCGCCAACGGAGGGTAGACTTCGAGGCGCCTCTTATTCCACTCTCGTGCGCCTATATAAACTACAATGTTACCAAATCGTAGAGAGTACTCATAACTGTCAACTTTGATGATAGTTCTCCCAATTGGTATTGTTGGTGGCGTAATAGATTGGTTCAGATTTCCATAAATGGGGTATTTTCTTGAAAATAGCTTTGTCCTAATGAAACGTTGGTGAAGCTATGTTTAGTGTTAAAGTATAATGTGTTTTTGTTAGAACTGAGAAAGTATGTAAGGTCTAATACAAATACTGTGTCGTAGTAAAATGAAAGTACCACCTACCATAATTTTCCTTATTTTCTTGCATGCAGCAGTAATGCTATGAAATAAAAAGACTGAGCGCAATTTCATATAACCCTATAATACACTCGATTAGAAAACTTAAAAAAAACTTCTTCACAAAACTGAAGAGACCATTGTCACTTCTATCCGTCGCCTACTCTGTGTCGTCGATCGACATTCGTCGTTTAGTGTGCGCCTCCACCTCCACTAATGTACGTGGTGTGCAAATATTTGAGTTCGCCAAGACTTATTGATCAGAGAGAGATCATGACGGCTCGCACTCCTCGCTTCCGTCACGTTTGGAGTGCTTGTAAGCTGGTGTGCGTGCAATTTTGCACTCTCCCTGAGCCCCGACCCTTAGAGCTGTGAGGAAAACAATGTTTGACACGAATCGATGCACTTGTTTTGCTGAAAGATGTAGATATAGTTTGTTTCGTATGTTTTTCAGAAAAATAGTTTTCTTGGTAAAAAAATTTCACGGTAAAAACTTATCTACATTCGTATGATTTCTCCGCCACATCTTGGTTCGGCATTTTGTACTTCTGCGTAACTTTTCTTTATATTAGTATGCGAACTTTTAGCGGATGTTAAGGAATTCCATTAAAGAAAAGTTATGAAGTATATTTCTAAATCCATAACGTTTGTAGCAAGTTAATATAAGCTGAACGTTTCAGCACTCGATTGAATTTCCGGGCGGTAACGACGTTGCGGCCCAACGCCAGCGGAAATACCGTTAATGCATGTCAATTGTTGTACCCCTAACTTTGTTGAGCACCCACTCTCCAAGCGACAATACTGCTCCTCATTTTAAAATATTGAACAAAACGTTAAAGGAAGATTTATAAATGACCTGACTGTTACCTAATGTTTGCAAAATATGTCGTACTAAATGCTTATTACTCGTGGCCTTAATTTTATTCTTCCATTCTCTTCATGTGCCTCAAAGAGATTTCAATCGTCTTATGAAAATTGGGTCAGCAGCAGACACAGGCAGTTGAAAGAAAATTAAATTAAAAGCAATGCAACATAAAGGATTATTCCCGCTGTCCACCCCCTTGTGTTATATTCACAAGCCTCGGTCAGCAAATAATTTTGTAGCAAGAAGTAAGTTGAAGCGTGGTCCAACTACTTATAAGCCACCAAAGACCACACAAAAAAACTACAAAAGCACCACATCGTTCATCAAAACAAAACCCACGTACCTACATGTATAATCTTCATTAGGTACTCAGCCAGACAACACTACCTATACTTTGAAGACCAAAATGAGCCCAACCAGTGCACATTCACTCGCACAGATTGTGAGTCAAAACAAGTGATGCACGCCACACAAGTCACCGCGCATTCACGCGTTGACGCGATGACGACGACGGGGCGAGCAGACAGCTTCCCCGTGTGTACACAACAAAGGGTTGCACTCGCTATTGCTTAATGGACAGTGAAGGCTGAGATAGCAACGTGATAAATCACCGACGTGATTACCGAGCCATTATCTAAAATACAATCTCGGGGGCGACAACTTGGAGAAAGTAAAGTTGTTGGTGTAATTGACGGTGACGCGCTGCCGTTGTCTTTATTAGATCAGTTATGGAGAGCTTTTTGGTGCTGAAATGAAAAATATTTATACTGAATTATAGGTAGGCTGGTTGCTCACTGAAACAACACACTCGCATTTTGCCCAGTTGTATTTAAGTCCCATGTAATCGGGAGTGAGCTTGAATTCGGCACAGATATAAGCTTCGGGCTTCTACAAGTAATACTGTTTATTTAGTTGATGTATAAAATATTATATCCATAGATACGTACCAAAACATACGAGCGGTGGAAACCACAAAATTGCATTTCTACACTCGGGGCACCCTCGGTAGTCGATCAACGGCAAACAAATAAGCGTATTGGTACAATCGAGTCTATTTCATGCAAGCCCCTCAAGTGACGCGCTCAAAGAGAAGCCTGAACGATCCGCTCCTTTGAAACACGCTCACAAACGTTACAAAGGCTGAGCTTACTACGTGTATATATTACGAACTCGATTTAATGAAGCAATTAAAAATACAATTTGAAAAGATTTTTGTAAAGAAAATATATTTTCCATCTTCTTCATCTTTGAAGCATGACTCTAAAATCACATATTTGCCAAACTTACTCATAAAACAAGAATAATTTATATATTTTTCAATTTGCGAAACGCATAATGTCGACGAACTACATACTCGTAGTTCCTAAATACATCAATAACGTATACTCCAAAGACGTCTCGGCAATATTCATCAATCTTACAATAAACACTTACATCGCATCGTATTGAAATGTAGGCTTAGTATTTAAATGGGTTCCCATTTGTACTCCCGAAACATGAAAATAGCGTGGCCCTCGAACAGAGAGGGGTGCGTAGACTTAATAAAATGCGCCAAGCGTCCGCTGACGAGGATGTATGCAAATCAGACAGGCTTGTACGCAGATACTGAAGAGCCTATAGAAGAGCATACTGTGGAAACATGGCGATTGTTAATGTCGAAAAACTATTCTTTATTCATGATTACTACCGATTCAGGTTTTTCAGAAGGCTATAGCAAGTTTTTTTTTTTACATTATATTTCAAAACCAATATGTACAAGCATTGAAAGGAATCCATCTAGTTATAATATGGTCTGTTTATTGTACACGTTACATCATAATGCTTCGGTCGGTTTTACAAAAGAACTTTATCCGTCGTACATGAGTGTCCTGTCTACAGCTTCGCTAGTCTATCGTGGGCGTACTTTTAAAGTATATTGCGTATCCTCATACATACGTATAGTAAGGGTTATTGTTGTTTTTCAAAGCTGGTAACGTTTCGCCCATCTGAAAGGGGTTTTACCGCGGTTTCACTTCGCCTCTAACAGATTTGTAGCTACGCATTGCACATTTAATACACGGTGGGTGCTTTTATATCCCGCGGTCGGATTTATTGAGTGTTTAGGATTCATAAAAACGTTATGTGAATTCATTATTTCATTTTATGGGTTCTTCGGTGAATCACGATTCTGAATTTGTCTTTTGACGATTGTGATTAAGAATTTATGGTATCACATTATTATTATGAACATTAAGTTAAGACAGCATGATGTTGCAATAATTTTAGCCATCTTTCTATATCATACAGTTTGAAAAGACTTTACACTAAATAGGATTATAGAATTCTAAAGTCTAGACTGCAGCTCTTAAAAGATCTTAACCAGGATCTCCTAGAAAGTAATACGAACTTTGCTCGTAAATCACAGCTATGAAATTTAAAATATGTGCTTCCATTTATAGATGGGTTAATGTCAATGTGTCTTAGTTTATTCCTGGATAAAAGGGTCTTCAATTCAGCTTGCCATCTCAGCAACGCGATACGATCAAATGGATGCAACTTAAATAGGCATTAAGAAACATTTTTGCGACCTCCTCCGAGATAAGTTTCTCTTGATCCCCGGCCATTGTGATAGTCATCTGTGGAAAAGTCCGTGAAAAGCCCCGGACTCATTCGCCATTCATGGGGCGATTTGATTTACTTAAGATCTTTGCCCTGATACTGTCTATTAAGCGAGTGCTTCACGGAAGAGGACGGTCGTTTTTATAAAAGTATAATGTGATGTACTGACCGAAGTATATCCTATATCTATATCTGTATCTGTAGAGTGATATCTACTAGATAGAAGGTCTAATAATAGAATTTATTGAGCAACTCGAGATTGGGATGTATTGTTGTCGTAGGCTGGATGTATATCATAGACTGGCATTCAATATTTTATAGCTGTTTACACTTTTGAAAAATCACTTACATCAATTGACTACTGTATCGGGTTTTGGTGGTAAAGAGCAATTCAAATTCCGGCTTCGATTTTTTTTTCAAATAAAAAAGTAATTTCAAAGGTAGTTTTTTTATAGTTGGTTTACAAAGGAGGTGCATTAGAAGGGAGGGTTAACGCGTGGTTCCGGGCGAACGGACGGACGATTTATAAAATGAGTTTGCGGTGCAACCAAGCCGTGATACCCCATTGGTTACGTCTCACTTCTTTATTAGTGACGCGCTCCGGCTGGGAACGCTTGTAATCGATAAAAAAAAATTTAATATACTTGTTATCTTTTCGTAAAGAGATATCGTAATGATACTCGGTTATCTACAGTTGTTTGTTTACCTTTATAAAGTTGTGGCTTAAATTAATCTCTATACCCCCCTCCATGGTAGATTTTTCGAATGAGTGATCTACATCGTGTAGATCAGTTCTATACCGTTTTTCTGAGTCATCAAGATCAGTAGATTATGTTTGTCTAGTTTTAGTTTTCTACCAGTTTTAACCATGGTTGAACAATCCAATCCAGTTCAATTGCAACCGTCCCCATTTTAATGTCAATGGAAAATGCGTTTCTTTTACAGGTGTTTTATGATGAGCTGGTTTTCTAGGCTGCAGCATCAGATTAATATTACTATCATCTATGCAGACATGTCTTAAGACATTGAAGTGTTGTATAAGTAATTATACAACAAATTAATGTTCAGGCAACATGTTCAGCGGTAAAAGTGTATGTTTAAAAAACATCTAAAACACATTACACTGTAATCTTTGACTAAAATAGTGTTAAAAATGCACTTTAAAAATTTAAGTGCAAATTCAAGTTGCATAATTAAACCAAAATAGCCGATAGTCCGATACTAATATAAAAAAAAACCGAACCGATCGTTTGGAAAAAAGGTAGCCGGTAGGTGTACTTAAAAGCAACGAAATACAAAAAAAAAAACGCAAAAAAAGTCGCAGAAAACACCTAATTAGAAATCTGGAAGGTATTTAGTCTAAACATAAACGAAGAAAACGTCTAAATGTGACTTATTTTAGTCACTTAGTTATTATATAACAAACTTCGACCCAACGACTCAATAGATATATCCATTAAAATACAAGCCTGTTGAAAATAGGTAATAAAAGAAAACTATAAAAATAAAAATACGATAAATAACCGACATCGTCACAACACTATTTCACGGGCATTTGTCGCGGGACGTCACCATTTTTCCCTCACTGCGCCGCCATCAGTGGAAAGTTAAAAGCATTGAAAGACATATCGCGGGTTCCTTCCAAGCGGCATTGTTCTCTCGCCCTTTGTCCCGCGCCGAATGTTTTAATGTAATTGGCTTTGTGAGACGATTTTTTTACCCCACTTTCCTCATACATGTGTGCGTAGTACGACACACGAAAAGTTTCAGTTATATCCACTCCGTTGGGCGCATTGTAACTTAGTCTTAATTATTTGTGGTACTTCCTTATTGAATGGCATTTGTTACTTGTTAATGGGTTTTAGTCGGAATGAACTACGAAACAAGGTCAAGGAAAATCTTTGTATTTAACATTAAAATTAATATTGAATTGAATAGTGAACTCGCAATATTTAAATTTTTCATAATTCGCAACTATAGTCAAAAAGTTTCAAATTGAATAAGATTATCTTAATCGTGTCCTCAAGTAAAACAAATGAACAGCAGTAGCTCGGGTTTATCATTCAATACCAGTGTGTCATGCATATTACTACAACATCCTTCCTATTTTAACCACCCCATCTCCTCTGACTCCAGTAAGTGAGTTGGATATAAATTGGGGCATTGTCTGTGAATCTGGAGCATTCGCGAGACTTTCAGGCTTATTCTGCAACACGAAGTAAAACGCTAAAGTCCAATACTGTGCGTCTCTCCTTCCCGTCCATCGAAATCCTTGAGGACAGACAAGGAGAGATAAGGATTGATTATTATTATCGGCATAGAATATTTGCAGAATAAGATAGCTGATCTTGAATGAATTCCCTTTTGTTTTCTCGCTCTGATGCTGTTTCGTTTCGCTCTGGCGCACAGGACTTAGCACTATATACACTCCTGTCACCAGAATACAGGATCAATCCGCAGAGTGATTCGGTACTTTTTTACAATAAATATTACTTAATATTTGTGATGGAAAGTTTTGTGATATAAATAGAATTAGGTCAATAAGATGCTTTTGTGTTGATCTAGTAATGAATGAATAATGAATGTTACGCCTCCGCTTGTTGATTATTGGAAATTGTTATTGTTAGATAAAGGCACGTGAGTGAATACTGATAAGAGATAATTAACATAGGAAGAAATATTCAATTAACATCGTTTCCGCACAAGGGAGGACAATTGATAACCTATGTGTTTTGCCCTTATCAACTAGATTTATCACTACCGGGAGATGTTGTTGCATATTGATTGGAACAAGGCCAATACCTTCATTGATTAGGTCATACAGGGACCTTAAATGTAGTATGAGATAGTCATATTTTATGAAACATTTAGCACAGCTTCTTTGGCTGCCCACAGGCTTCTTGAAAAGGTGGCGTTTTATTTAATACACAAATGTGTCCTTTCAGTAACAGAGAAGAATAAGAGATATAACTAATGACTCCGCAAATTATAATTAATAAAATAAATGAGCAACAGGTCAAACGTCTTTGCAGAATATCACTGTGAGTGAGGACAGAGGGAGCGTGGCACGCATTTCTGGCTAGTTTGATATCAGCTCCCGTCACATCGCTACCGTTTCTTCGTTCCTTCGATAAAATATACGATAAATTACTCTTGATCAATCGTCCTCTTATACTTGACCGAAGTTTGTGCACAATGACCGCGTTCTGTTGTGAAATATAAAGTGTTTCTCAGTTTAATACTACGTTAAAACTGTGAATCTTTCAGTGTCTTCAGACAGTGTTTGGAAAAATTCAGTTCACGTTCTCTTAAGTTTATTTATGTGTTTAAAGAAATCCACAGGTTGTTGTTTCATAGTGTTCCATATCCTGCGCGAACGTAGTTGAAATTCGGACTTAATAACACAAGTATAAGGTAGTAAATTGCTCAAGAGACTTGGGGGTGTGAATTCTGATATCACCTGTTGATTTCACCGAGAAAATCCTCAGGGAACATGTTTTGGAGGATACTGTAAGTATTCTCTTAAGATAAAGAAAAGCTTGTGGCTTTATTGTGAATTTACACCCTTTTATTAAGTGGTTTTATTCGCTCTTGATATTTAGAAATACTGCCAGAATGTGTTGAAAAAGTGTGGCTAAAGGAGTTAGGAATAAAAGTACAGACACCCATTGAGTGTTTGGTTTAGATGATCAATCACTTCTGGCAAAAAATACGTAGAAATTATTGAATTTTGCTTTTTATTTATGAATCCTGAGAAAAATCGTAAATTGCAAAATCAGGCATTGTAATAATAACAATAGCTTTATAAGGTTTTTTGTTTTATTAACAGTTTTACGGACTACGTCTGAAATAAAAATGTCTTCTATTATATTCTATTGAGTCGATACTCGCATATTCATATTCTGATCAACTTTTACAAAGGTGAACACAGAGATTCGGTTGTATTAAAATAAAAACTGCTCTGTGTGAAAATACGGGTGTATATGATTACAAGCTTATTATTATTTCAGTCTATTTTATCACCAAAAAGAAACCTAGCAATAGATTTATATTTCCTTCGTTAGAACATTTTATGTGATAACTCAAATCCGATGAGGCATTTCTTCGGAATCACTGGTCCCTCGTCACGGCACAATAAGCCAGTGTTATATTTATGTGTCCATACGTCATCGTTCCCCTCAGGAGCGGTCTCAGGAGACGGCATTATGATGTCACAGGTAGACCAATTTATTTTTATGATTGAACTGTACGAACTGGGAGATCGATAAAGATATACTTTATTGTGACTTTTTTTTTTGGTGTATTGTGCAACAATTTTCGGAATTTCAACAACAAGTCTATATCATGAGCAAAAATGATTGATAAAGTTTTCAACCCAAAAATAAAACACTAAAAATTTTCATTTTACATCATTTTTAACTTATCTCAAAAAAAAATCATCATTATTCCTTCATTAATTCTAATTAAACTTAGACAGAAAGAGGGCTTTACCTCCACAGAAAAAGAAAACCCATTATGACCTAATAACAGGTCTATCAGATTGACGTTAGATCGATACAAGACTCCCGGGGCCTGCGACACGAATATTAAAATTATCTACAAGTCTTCAACGACTGTCCCCAGTCCCCAGCTCTATTAGATTTGAGGGAAAAAATCGCCCTCGGGACTTTTATTCAATTGCCGGCTACTGTACATTTTATTAGTTTGTTAGGTACGTTACTGCGTTATGTTGGTCATTATTACCTTATTTCATTAATTATCGTTTGTAGATAAATATGTTATTAGGAAGTGTACTTATTAGTTTATCATATATTGATCTTACTATCAATGAAAAAATTAAATAAACAAGATATTAAATCTTGTTTATTTAATTTTAATGTAAACGGAAAAGTAATTGACAATTTATTTACTTTAGGAACTTTATAACTCTTCCATCAAATTTGAGTGCTTATAAACGCAGCTTTAAAAACGCGTGAAGTGCAAATTCACCCCTTGCAAACGCACGCGAAACCCGGGCCACCATTATACTTCCTAATCCGGGGTATTTGCGTAATTGATATTTACAACTAACCTGGATTTGAGAACGCTTTTCCCAGGATTAGCCGGGATTTGTTTGGATTTTCCTTCTTCGCGAATTCACTTCAATTTATTTACAGCCTTGTACCTCGTCGTGAGCGCGAATAACGTTTACTGATGCCGTTCAGCGTTATAGCAGACCTTTTCTTGTTTTGCATATTTTATTTGAGAAGGTTCTTTTACTATTGTTTTGATTGTAAGAGGAACATGTTGGGGCATTCAAAAACAGAATTAGTAGATTGTATTTTCGTTATTCCATAAAAAAATATATGTTGATTTTGTATAAATAAAACAAAATATCAAAACGATACGTCTCCATTAGCAAACCGAGAAAAAAAATCTACAAATGGACGGGAAATTCAAGAAACAACAGAGGCGTATCCCGGACGTGAGGTACGCGCCGCCCGACAGATTAGGGCCCAGCAAAGAGAGTAAGAATCTACCAGCCAAATACGAATATCATAGCAAATACAACGAGCTGTCTTGTTTGCCTTCCATTTTTATGATATTTGTTGTACGCTGCGAGCTGAGAGAAAATAAAATTTGTATTTGAAATAGAAAATATGAACTGGAGCACGTTCATCAGTCTGGCTTATATCGAAGAGATTTTATTATTCGAACGTCAGCTAGATGTAAGTAAGGAGGGAAATATGACAAGGACATTATTGGTCATTATTTCATTTAATATGAGATTAGTTGGCAAAATTATAATAATTTTGCCAACTGACTAGTTGTGTCAAAATTAATGTCTTTATTTGACACAACTAGTCAGTTGATGAAGTCTCATATTGACAAAATAAAGACATTAATTTATGAGAATAAAGAAAAATACTCTCAGTCAAGTCCCAAGCAAAAACTTAAGATCAAAGAAAAGTCACTGGTTGAACTTCTCAGCGAAGTTACTTTTCTTTACATTGTGCTCGGCGTCGCAAATCGATGAAATTATTGTTTTATTTGCTGCTATCTCTTTTCATTCGATTTCCCCGACATCCATGAACGGCCATAAAATAAATCTGGCCATAAATAAAAGCAAGGAGACGCTAACAAGCGTCTCGGGTTCACCAAGTGATATTTCTTAGCTCGCGTCGCCATTTTTGTCATAACTCTATTATGTTCGCGAGTGTCGAAATGCGAGATCGTTCACTTGATTTATTTGTGAAGTTGTTCGCAAGGAGTAAGCTGTGATGAATACTTGTCTTGTCGTGAACAAGTGCACACAAAAGCAAGGCTGCACAATGTAGGACGTGTGAGCGGGTGCATCGTTGAGTTATAGAACACGTTAGTCGGAGCTAGAGGCACTTCACAAATGTGAAAAGAAAAGTATATTAAATTATTTTAAATAATTGAGATAAAAACTATCATTTTTTTATAGAAGAAGATGTATGTAAAATTGGAGTAAAAATCCTAAAATAAGATAGTACCAAGGATAGTGATATCAGTACTAAGACGATGTCTGTAAGATCCCACTCAATAAATGCGTAGCGGTACCGAAGTGCGCGTAGCTGTAATAGGTCGTTACGTTACATTGGTTACATTTATTTATTACATGTTTTATTCACCATCCCGCTGGTTTCGGATCGTTGACAGGCTGGCTTACACACTAGTGTCCCAATTTAGTCAAATATCACATTAGTTTTCCTTACAATATGACGTTTCTGTTTTTGTCTAACTTTCGTAGCAGTGCTACGGGCTACGAGAAAGCGTAGCACGAGGTTTTTCTGCACGTGTTTTTTTAATGTTTTTTTGTTTTAATAAGGATTACTTACTAAATTAAAATCGTGTAGAACTTATTAATTAGTGCACTACAAAATTACATAAAATCTAGTTTCCGAAGAAAGATTTTTATAGAAATATAGAACACAAGCTGGTGCTCGTAACTGACTTAACCGTGCGTAGTTTTATTCCATTTTTTCTAATAACAATATTTGACTGAATTTGATTATATTAGTATCGCTCAACAATCTTCATTATAGACTCATTAAACTTGATTTTTATTGAAAAGTTTACGTAAGTCTCACAAGAATGTTTTGTTTTTTTTTCACGGTTCATCAATAGTATCCCAAAATGCATTTGCGATCGGTGATCGCAGAGGGTGGTCGGGAAACAAATTTAACCGACAATTGTAAATCAATTAGAGAGGGTGGCTTTACGGGGTGTAATAGCTACCCCCTCCCGAGCGGCGGCAGGGCCGGAATCGAACATGTTATACTTATTCTGTTACATTTAGTACTATAGGAAAACATTGGTTGGATTTTCTACTGAGAATTATACCTGAATTTCCATTTAAAATCTTTTATATAAAAAATGAGATGTTGTTAATTAATTACCTATAGCTAGAGTAGTCAATTAAGTTCTCTAAGGTCAAAGTAAAGAACTGAGAACAATAATTATTATTTACAAGGCCTTCAAATAGTTAACGATATTTTGCGTTAATTGAATAGGCACTCATACCTCAAGTTTTAATTAATTAAGAAGTCTTCGCGTCCCACCCTGCCCTCTGTAGGTATTCATAGTGGGGAACGTTGAAGTGCATATTGTGATCTAAGCAACAGCCCCCTCTCCGCCCGCCAGTCTTGTGCCCCCCTGCTCTTCACGTCTGATCCAGGAGTTCTGCCTTCGAGAAGTCGAGAAACCTAAACGCACGGCTAAAGTTAAGAGCAGTTTATTGTCACCTACATTTCGAAAACACGAAATCCTGAAGTACCTCACAGTTTTTCAATACGTTCATTTTTGTCGGGTGAAATAAAGATCAATATTTCACTCCGCAAAAAGCTTTTCATTGAAGAGGACACAAAAGGTTAACCCTTTCTAGTAATAATTCAGGATTTTCAGCTAACAGCAAGAACGTAGCGACGAAGTGCCAAATGACAAAGTTGGATTAGAAGTTTCACTGTGAAGTGAATCACTGACCGAGTTCCATACTCGGTCACTCATTCAATTTGCACTCCAAAATCGTGAGCTATGTCTGGAGAATGTACTATCACAGCAATTCTTTACCAAACCTATCTTCATTTAAACTTAATTATGCTATAACTTAATTGGATAATTTTAATAAAATACATCATTATGTTGCTGTAAAAGCAACCAGTAATTAAACTTGAACTGTATCTGTGTTATTAATCTAAATCAATATATAAATTCGAAAATGACTGTATCCATTAACTTTACGTAGACAAACGGGGACAAAACAGTAATTACAGCATTTAGAGTTGCGTCACATAATTATAGGCACAGTGTATGGGGTGCATTAGTGGTACAATGAAGCGCCGCCGACGCGCGACGCTTCTGAGGGGCCGATCTAAAGGGAGCTAGGGGGGGGGGGGGGGCACGGTCACAAAAATGATAATCACATATTTTTTATTCGTATACGTATCACTGCTCGAAAGTGAAGCTAGTTATTATGATCGTAGGTCGATTGTGTGTTGTCGAATGACTTTTTATTTAGAAGAGCTTCACTGAAAAATATTAAGTTGATCATGGGCATGGGCGGATTGGAGAATTTTTTTATTTATACCTCCAAGGGCTCATGAGGTGCATAATAGCACCTTTGGTTTGCCATAAGTAAACATACCAGATTGGTATTCGTTAAACGACCCAACTTGATCAAATTATATATATTTTTTTGTTAGCCTACATTGTGTCCCACTGCTGGGCAAAAGCCTCCCCTTTCTCCCTTAAAACCTCTCTGTTCTGTGCAATTTCTGGCTTCGAAGGCGGTGTGACGACCTGATCATTATGTTCCCAATTGTAACTATTATATAATAATGTATCTCCAAATATAGCGGAAAAATCCTATTAGAAAAATCCAATTGTCCAAAAAGCTTTTAAAAACTCGCACTAAAACCATTTATTCACCCTTCGTTTAATCGCATAATTGTGTAATTAGCACAACATCCCTGCAGATGTGTCGGACTAACGTAACTGTTGACGTCGGTATCTCGTCCAGTCGCAGCTAAACGCATTAGCGCGGGAGCCGGCGTGATGGCGCGTGGTGTGGCTGGGGCTGCTGTGGCGTCGCAGCGGCCACCCAAGCGCCACGGTCGCGTCGGCCACCGACAGCTCGGGTAGCGTTCGCGCCTCGTTTCCACTTGGTTATGCCTTTTATGCGACGATTCATTACCAACAACGTTAAACGGGGGACGGGGACAGATAGCCACATTTATTACTTTTGTCAGCGGAAAAATGAATTTACACGCCGATGGCTTACGCACTGCCGTTGTCGCCCACAAGTCGTTATATTCATCGCTACATTTAATGGGTTTTGAATTTTGATGTTTTGTGTACGGCTTTCTTCATTTCCGTGTATTTTGAAAGGAGTCATTTTAATCGAAAGTGCGATTGTCTGATTAACAATGACTCTACGTTTAAATTTTGTTGGTTACGAAAATATTTACAACGATAGATAATAAAACGGTTTAATATTTTCTAACCTGTAAATTCTTACCAGCCCCCGTAGCATGACCACCGTAGACAAGGATTTCTTTGACGGAAGAATTGACAAAACGACAGACAGTGCAAAGAAATCTGTCATTGTGTCGACACAATACACTGCACACTGGTATAAACATCTCTTTAGAGTTTATTCAAACGATAAGCGAGACCTTAACGAAGTTACAGGTTTTCCGATAAAACCCCCGTAGCTGAGCCATCAAAAGTGGAGCCTATCAGTTTGCAAACAATGAGCCGCGACGCTGCGTCAATGGCGAATAATTCAATTTTCCCACTAATGGCCAACCCGAGCGCGCTTTCGGGGCGCATAGGCAGACGCAAAACTGCACTCATGATATGGTTGGAAAACTTGCATGGGTTGTGTTATTTGTACTTAGATAAAAAAGTGACACTCAAATTAATTTAGGTGCACTTGTATTCGAAAGATTATATTTTTGTTTCACTTATAAAGAGAGCAGATGTACTAAGAGCAGAAAAATAATTACCTAGAAATTCCACCTCTTTTATAACTGCGGTAAAACATTGAGTACTTGTACTTAATTTGGAATATGCTGAAATAGGCAAACTTTTCCCTATGGTATATCATTTACGGGTGAAAGGTGCAGAAGTAGATATACAAAGGTATATACACCGTGACTTTTTAGTCGTCTTACAACGGCAGCCCACTTCATGTATCCAATAACTACTAAACATTCATAAAAAATAATGGTATTTATGAGATTTTAATAATTAAAAAATAAAAATATTATTCAGTATTATGACGTATGACGTAGATAAAACACCTTGGTGCGAGCGATGATCTACTGGAGTCGAGCGCTGGGTAGGTATGTTCTCCAGTTTGACACGTAAACAGGAAGTTTCATAATTTTATTCTAATGTATTATTTATTTTTCTTTGTACCTATTATCTATCTATACATATAAAATTCAAAGTCCTGACTGACTGACTGACTGACTGACTGACTTATATATCAACGCACAGCCCAAACTACTGGTCCTAGAGACATGAAATTTGGACAGTGTACTCTTTGTAAAGAGTAGGTATCCACTAAGAAAGGGTTTTTCGAAATTCCACCCCTAAGAGGGTGAAATGGGGTGTTGAATTTTCTATGTAACTTTTTATTCTCTGAGTCGATTGACTTGAAATTGTGTCTACATATACTTCAGTTAAAATGATGAGATACGTGTATCACAGTTTTTCCAAAATCATCCCCCAATTTAAAATTCAATGTCCTGACTGGCTGACTGATACATCAACGCACAGCCCAAACCACTGGTCCTAGAAACATGAAATTTGGACAGTGTACTCTTTGTGAAGAGTAGGTATCCACTAAGAAAGGGTTTTTCGAAATTTCATCCCTAAGAGGGTGAAATGGGGTGTTGAATTTTCTATGAAACTTTTTATTCTCTGAGTCGATTGACTTGAAATTATTGTGTCTACGTATATTTCAGTTAAAATCATGAGATACGTGTATCACAGTTTTTTCCAAAATCATCCCCCAATTTAAAATTCAATGTCCTGACTGGCTGACTGATACATCAACGCACAGCCCAAACCACTGGTCCTAGAAACATGAAATTTGGACAGTGTACTCTTTGTGAAGAATAGGTATCCACTAAGAAAGGGTTTTTCGAAATTTCATCCCTAAGAGGGTGAAATGGGGTGTTGAATTTTCTATGAAACTTTTTATTCTCTGAGTCGATTGACTTGAAATTGTGTCTACATATACTTCAGTTAAAATCATGAGATACGTGTATCACAGTTTTTCCAAAATCATCCCCCAATTTAAAATTCAATGTCCTGACTGGCTGACTGATATATCAACGCACAGCCCAAACCGCTGGTTCTAGAGACATGAAATTTGGAGAATGTACTCTTTATGGAGAGTAGGTATCCACTAAGAAAGGGTTTTTGAAATTCCACCCCTAAGAGGGTGAAATGGGGTGTTGAATTTTCTGTGAAACTCTCTCGGGGTCGATTGACTTGAAAATGTGTCTACATATACTTCAGTTAAAATGATGAGATACGTGTGTCACAAAATATCCCCCAAATTAAAATTCCATGTCCTGACTGGCAGGTAAAATCTAAATTTTATCTTCAGATAAAATCCAGTAAATCCGATGTCCAATCTCAAACCAAGGTGTCAATATTTCACGTATCTAATTTAATTTATATAACTTTATAATAATAATTGCAAGTTATAAGCAAGTACATGTAAATCTATGTATTTATTATAGATAGATACATAGATTACTTATTATTCCAGAAGTAAGATCCCGTGGGCAATTCCCTAACTCCACGCGGGCGAAGCCGCGGGCATAAGCTAGTGGTAGATAAAAATAAAATCGCGCCTAGAGCTAGAGCTTTTATGTGGAGTACATTGAGTGGACCACCTTTGTAAGACGACTAAAAAGTCACGGTGTATATCTACTTCTGCACCTTTCTCATTAAAGTTTTAAAACTTGTGATTTCCACCTTTCTTTTGAATCGTGGCGTGCCAAGTATTTAAAACAATTTCAATAGAGGTACAAAAGTTGAGCGGTCTTCCGAGTGACTGCGTACCCTACTTACTTGTAGTGCACTATTCAATGGATAACTGAAGAATCTCTGACACGAAACGAAGTTGGATAAGTTTCGCAGAAGTTTCAGACTTTCCTATTGTGAAAGATTTCAATAAAATCTTGTAATCTCTTGATATTCTTTTTGTACTTAATTAAAAATGTCCTGGTCTGAGTTTCTTGCTCTCATTTTTATTCTTCAAATAAAATAAGTCTTTACTGATATCATTGTATGTTTTATTATCAGTTTCCATTGTCAGGTCCTATCGAAGCGCAGGTGTTCGTGCATGTTGGTTGCAGCCCTATTAGACGGCAGACGTTTTTAATTTTATTTTCTCCGGCGAGGTGTGTCGCTTCCCATCCGCTTCAATTATAGGGAAAATAGCGCAAAATAACGAGGAATAAACTAATTGAAAGTCTATAAGTCTGTGTTTGATGTTGGGGATATTGTGCGAAACTGTTCATCGGGAGATTGTTTTTGTAATTGAAACTGAGCTTTATTTTATAATAATACAGAATAATTTTTTAAATGCATTGGAATGTGGATTGATGACAAGTTTTTTAAAAATAAAAAAAGTTTATCGTAGTATCTTGATAATTCTTGCCTCCTCGCTTGCTCCAAAGTTAACGTTTTTGACAGATAATAATGTATTCATTTGTCTAATAGTTCTACTTTGTTTCAGAAATACTCAATATGAGAACTTTCACGTTGATCAGAAGGGTTACGACCAGATGTACGATGGCGAAGACTTGGAAACACCACCATCGCCTGACCGACCTCCACCACGAGCTATAGGTACGTTCAGTAAACTCTTTGGCGAATTAAATTAAAGAAACAAGAAGAAGATTTCATCGTAGCTTTATCAGTTACGACAGAGCAGCTCTTCATTGCTATTGGGGAAATATGATCAAATTATCAACATCATCTATAGCTGCTTTTACACACTCTATGCACACGTACTTTGTATTCTTTATTTAGTAACCACCGCTCTCAAAACGGTAAAGGAAAACATTGTGAGGAAATTGATATGTCCTAGAACTAAAAAATCGAAGACAAGTGACATCTACCAATCCGCAATGGGCCCGCGTTGTGGGTCCATTATACAGAGAGGAAATCTTTGTCCTTTTTCCTTTCCTTTTATGACAAAATTTTTGTTCTTAATTTTTATTCTGTCCACTAGACAAGTACGTGCGCGCAGAATGCCCGTGCCTCAGCGCGCGCTACACTGTGGCGTTGCTGGCCTGCTTCGGCTTCAGCATCATGTTCGGCATGCGCTGCAACATGAGCATGGCGAAGCTCAAGATGACTGAGAAGCAATCCGTTAGTTTTCTACATTTTTCTACACTTTTATGTAACTCAATGAGTGAATCCGTTCCAAGCATATACGTGCATAATCGCCAATAGGAAAAAAATGAAATAGTGGTGGATTGCTTTGATATAAATATATGCAATATTTCAAACATTCGTAACTTTATTTTTAATAATTAATTAATTTTGAATAATAATATATTCTGGTTAACGATGGGTCGATCATATTATAGACAGCATATTTACAAGACTTAGGGGTAACGTTATTGTGACCAAAACTAACGGAGTATGTTTGCCCACCAATTAATGGTTTATATTGAACGCCATTAAGGAATAATTATTGTTTGCGGATATCGCATGTATTTATTAATAAATTTAAACTACTAACATTTATTTTTCTAGCTAACTTTGTACCATTGATATAAATTTTATTATGCATGCTGTGGTCTCCTGTAATTAAAGGAGTACCTACGTGATACTTTTGTCGTCCGTTCTTTATTTCGTATGATCTGTGTACATCCCTCGTTGGAGATAAATAATTTCTAATGGTACCTTAAATTAATTACTCGTCATACAGCAAAACTCAACAGACAAAGCTCCATTCGAATGGACCGTGAGCGTGGAATCTTCGATAGACTCTTCGTACTTCGCCGGGTACCTCATCACACAAGTACCCGGAGGTTTCCTGGCCTCCATGTACCCTGCCAACAAGATCTTCGGTGTGGCGATCGCGACTTCAGCTATTTTCAACATGGCGATTCCCGGAGCGATGTCCGTGGGCCCTGCGGCTGTTGTCATTTTAAAAGTGGCGCAGGGATTTGTTGAGGTGAGTAGAGTGCTGTACTTATATCTTTTGGAACCATTTATTTATTTTAAATCAATATGGTTGTACCTGTATCAAGTTGTTTCAGCGTTTATCTTGTTAGTAGTTCATCAAAATATGTTATCATCTAACCTAAAGTATGAGATTTTACTAACATTCAGTGACAAAGATTTTAATTCCCCAATATTATAGAATAACTCTCTAAATAACACCCTCAAAGATCGCATTAGTAGTTAACAAATCGCTATCACAAATAAAGTGCAAATTCAACAGAAATGACACTTAATCCAAAAATACTTTCACCAACATGGAGCACTCGTAATGAAGCTTTAGGGAAACATGTTGTAACAAGTGAAACGTCACACGTTTAAAATTTTAGACATTTGACAATCGGGACGTGCTGGTGCATGATCAAGCTTATTACTAATGCTCGAATTTTCGAACCCGGGATCGTGTCGAATGTCCCACTCGTCACGTTTGTGTTTTAACACTCCCCCGCTTTGTACTTTTGTCACTTTTAATGCATATTGCTATGATATTACCCTTTTCGTTGTAAAGGACGAGTTCCTTTTCCCTTTTCTGTAGATGTCACGTGTCTTGTGATGTTAAATGTTTTGTAGTTTGGAATTTTGGGTCAAATAGTTTCTACATATGTACATACAAGATATTCTTTCCGTTTTTTGCTCTGTGATACTGATTCATAATAAGGCTAATTGAAGGGTATGAACATTAGATTACTCACAGAAGAAAATGTGACGTCGAACAAGATATGCTTAAATTAAGCGTAATGTAAGTATTTAATTGTCAACAGAGCAAGTTGAGAGTAAGTAGATCTGAAAAAAAAAAGAAATTTAATTTAAAATACTTCAACTTGAAATTAATTTAAAATTACTTTGATTCTGGCTCGGATTTCGGTTTCAAAGGAGCGATTTTCAACGATTGCCTACAGAACGATCGGTATCTATCGTCAATCGCACTTGAGTATAGTCGACATCGCTTACCGAAGTACAAAGCCTCTTCAGGATTACCGGGCCCTCCGTTGCCATGGCGACGTATTTGCTCGTCTCCGCATATCCCGGCTTAGTTGATTCTTCAATGCCACTGCTATCCTATTAAATCTTTAAGATTGGGACCATTGACATAATATAATATGGAACTCTCTTTAATCCACCTTTTCCTATCTGATTCAATAATAATGTAACGGTTCCTCAAAAGAAAGCGAAACTCTGCGAAATATTTATTTGGAAGTTAGGTTTTTGTTTTTGAATAATATCGTTTGTTCGTAGGGTGTGACCTACCCATCTTGCCATGGTATCTGGCGGATGTGGGCGCCTCCCATGGAGCGCTCCCGACTGGCAACTCTTGCCTTTTGTGGCACGTACGCTGGCATCGTTGTTGGCATGCCACTGTCCGGTATTCTCACTGATTACATCAGTTGGCAGGCGCCATTCTACTTCTACGGAGTGTCTGGCGTCATCTGGTAAACAATTAATATTTAATAATAACTAATATCTGTAGAATAGCTAACAACCTTTAGCATGTAGTAATAAACTGCTTGGTAATAAAAGGATAATCACATTTTAATAAACATTTTTTTTTGTTGTCATTGTAACTAAATGAACCTCTCATCCAGGTACGTACTATGGCTGTGGCTGGTATTCGAAAGGCCCAGCAAGCACCCCACTATCGCCTCCAAAGAGTTGACCTACATCGAACAGTCCCTTGGCACTGCAACACAAGCCGCCATGCCTGGATTCTGGTCGACGCCCTGGAAAGCGTTTGCCACTTCACCACCAGTAAGTATGGTCACAATTTGATATTCATATATTTTAATGGATTTGTCTAAGGCTGCTGTGTAGGCTCTTTAGTCAACTTTTTCCACTTAGATGGTACCCGCGGGATGAGTTTACTAATTCTTTATTTTGAACGCGTGAGATTCGAAACATTGTTACTTAAACAAAAGGTTCTAGTTTTCTTTCTTTTAAAAGGTTTTTAAGGAGTTTATATGTTTTTAGGTGTACGCCATTATCGTAGCGAACTTCTGCAGAACGTGGAACTTCTGTCTACTAGTCATATTCCAGTCGTCCTACTTTAACTCAAGATTCAATATGCAGATCACAGAGGTAACCTTCTACTGGATATATCTATGTTCACTTATGTTTGTAGCCCCAAAACTAAACTAAGTTTGAGTGGCTCTTCCTTTATTGTATTTCGTCGTTTCAGTCTGGGTTTGTCGGCGCCATTCCACATTTAATAATGACGTCACTGGTGCCTATCGGCGGCATGATGGCTGACTACTTGCGTAAGAACAACATCATGACGACCACCACTGTGAGGAAACTCTTCAATTGTGGAGGATTCGGACTGGAGGCGTTCTTTTTTGTGCTCGTCGCTTATGCTAATAACAAGGTAAATGAAGTTTTTATTGATTCAAATGGATACTGCTAAAGCTGGGTTCAGCAATGTTAGTTTATTTCTGGTTTATGCATACAGACAACAGGGATGTTTCCTGTGTAATAAAAATATGATTCTATTTAGTCTGTCAGTTATATTTTCGAAAAATATTGGATACGTATTTTTGGTTTTATCAAATCAATAAAAATTGTCGAAGAAAAAACGCATCAAAGATCATGGGGCCTGTGACGTCACTTTTCGGTAAAAAGTGTACTGAAGTATGACGTTACACGAGTTTTCGACGCACTGTATCGTCTTCATTTTTATTTTTCGTGAAAAAAGAAAAACTACGAGTCTAATATTTTTTAGAAATCTATCTGACGGACTAATTAGATTTTTTCAGGAAACATCCCTATTCTTTGCATAATTTCCTTGGATGGTTCATTTTAGCGACTTATGGTTAGCAGCGTATCTAATCTGTAATTTTCATTTCCATAAATAATTCCAAGATATTTAATAAATAAATGAAAATTTCTTGAAATTGTTGTTTATGTTTCTCACTAAAGAAAATTCTGTTCGAAAATCAAAAATAATTTCTTCATTTATTAGTACGTGGCAACCATAGAGCTGACCCTAGGCGTAGCGTGCAGCGGCTTCGCTATATCTGGCTACAATGTGAACCACCTGGACATTGCACCACGATACGCCTCCATCCTCATGGGCCTGTCCAACGGCATCGGCACCATCGCTGGCTTCGTCGTGCCCATCGTTATTGATTACATGACGCAGGAAAAGGTAAGATTACAAAACTATTTTTTTTTAAATTTATTTGTATGTTTTGAAAAACAATATATAGGTATAATGACTAAAGTATTGTTTCGTGTTATGATATTAAGGTTTTCATCAAGTCGCACGACTGCTTAGATTTCTCTATTTGAAATTCAAAATATTTTTTCCGTGGGTGGCGTCACTTAATTCAAAAGCCGAACTTTACTAACAGAATCAGTTTTCAAAGGGAAAATGTTTTTCAATAAATATGTTCTTGAATTTTTATTAGACACTCCCCCAATTCAATAGAGCGGTATCGCTTTCAGGCGCGAACTAGCGAAACAAAAAGGACATTCGTCCGTGGCTAATTTAAAAAAGGAAATCGAGCTCCATGGAGTCGCGTTCGGAATATACAATGAGTAGGATTGTGGGTGCGCGACGATGCGGGACGGTGGTCCTGAACACTTTATTATCGCCCGCCGCCGCGCAACGCTGCGCACGACTGAATGCATTGTGCACCAACTTACTAGATATTTGTTACAGATATGCTTATCTGAAACTTTGAATATCTCGTCAGCTTTTCGGGCGTGGCTAATGCTGTTATTGTGTTGCGCTTTTCTCAAGTTGTAATAGGGTTATGACAGGATTTTGTATGATTGTCTACGAAGCGTAGATTTTGTTGTGTCAGCTACGATAAAATTGACTTTTGGATGTACTCATATAAATTGGAACACAACACACCATATAATAGCATAGCAAATATTTATTAGTTAGTTCCTGTAAGTATAGAAGAAGAAGACATGCTGCGTCGACCCCAAATAAATTGGGATAAGGGCAGGAGAATGATGAGTAGACCTCGATAAATAGACATTTTGAGTAGCTTTATGGGGGGTTCTAGTAATTTATAAGTAATAAATAATAATTTAAAAAAACACTTTAATTCGAGCATCACTGACTCATAAATAATTACACACACACAGTCACATTACATACACAACACAACATTACTAAT
Source organism: Noctua comes (assembly GCA_963082995.1). NCBI lineage: Eukaryota > Metazoa > Arthropoda > Insecta > Lepidoptera > Noctuidae > Noctua > Noctua comes. Next base: position 8,205,024 of record OY720277.1, read on the forward strand.
TCAATTCAATTTACATAATTTAATTCATAATTAATCATAAAGTCAATAAAACAATTGGGACTCGAAGTGGCGCTGCACAAAACAGAGGCCATGTGTTTTCATGGCCGTCTGAACGCGCCACGGTCTGAGTCCTACATAACGGTGGGAGGGGTTCGCATCGGCGTCGGGAGGACGATGAAGTACCTGGGACTCGTCCTCGACAGCCGGTGGAACTTCAAGGAGCATTTCCTGCGTTTGGCCCCAAAGCTGAACCGGGCAGCAGCCGCCCTCAGGCGACTCCTGCCCAATCTCAGCGGGCCAAACGCCTCCTGCCGGAGGCTGTACGCCGGTGTCGTGCGGTCCATGGCCCTCTACGGGGCCCCCGTGTGGGCCCTGAGCATTCGGACGCGACCACTGAAGCTGGTCGCATGCCAGAGGGTCATGGCTATCCGGATGATCCGAGGATACCGCACAATTGCCGGCGAATCGGCCAACCTCCTTGCCGGATTGCTGCCCTGGGATCTGGAGGCAACTGCCCTCCAGCGCGTCTATGAGTGGCGCGTGGAGGCGCAGCGCCGGGGCGAATCGCTGCTGCCTCGACAAGTCGAGGCGCAGCGGGAAGAGCTCCGGCGCGGTCTCAGGGCAGTATGGAGGGAACGACTGTCGCAACCGAGGTCCGGGCACGCCGCAATCGCGGCGGTAAGACCCCTCTTTGAGGAGTGGCTGGATAGGCGTCACGGCGTCCTGACCTACCGCATGACGCAGGTCCTCACCGGACACGGAAGCTTCGGGAGGTACCTGTGTCTGATGGGGAAGGAGGAAACGCCTGGGTGTCACCACTGCGAGGACCGCCCGGAGGACACGGTGGAGCATACGGTGCAGGACTGCCCCGCTTGGGCAGGGCACCGCCGTGTCCTCACGGCGGCGATAGGCGGAGACCTCTCGCGCCCGGCATTGGTCGAGGCCATGCTGCGGGGCGAGACGGAGTGGGAAGCGGTCGCCTCCTTCTGCGAAGCAGTCATGCTCGCGAAGGAGGAGGCGGGCCGCGTGAGGGAGAGGACAGCGTCCTCCCTCCACCCCAGCCGCAGTGGTAGACGCCCACGGCGCCGGACGTCGGCAGACGATCTCCGGCCACCGTAGGCGCGGGCTTGCGGGCGGCGAGTAATGGGCGACTCGCTGTCCGACCATGGACCATGCCCGGGTCGACGGCGCGTTGTGTTCCACGCGCGCCTCAAAGAGTGTCAGCATTATGACGGGGCCCCCCTCTAGAGGGCGAAAGACTGCCGGGGTTGCGGGACTTATAGAATTACCGTGACCCTGGACCATAAAGGGCTATTGAAGGACACCGTGGATTTTAGTCAGTACAAGTCTGACAGTTCCTCCCACTCTGCCCTGGGTGGGAGGACTCATTTGATGATTTTACCACGATAAAAAAAAAAAAAAAAAAAAAGTCAATAAAACAATATTAAAAAGAACATATTCAAAATTAAATTAACAATTTACCCACAATAATAATAGTTAGTGCCGATTGGTTATAAATAACTAATAAACCCCAGAAGGTCACCTGACATTTTCATCTTGATTGCCAAAAGAATCAACTGGAGAAAGCCATTACGGAGTGGCGGGCGGTATTCCTCATGGGTGCGACGGTCCACTTCGTCGGCATCACCATATACGCCATCTTCGCTTCTGGAGAACTGCAGCCGTGGGCTGAGACCGCGGTGGACGAGCCTCAGCCTATGAAGTCCTTAGATCAGGAAACTACGTTTGTAAGTATTCACAAGCTGCTCTTTTTACAACTTTAGGGCTTTTCTTGTGTTATTGGAGCATTATTGTTGGAACTTCAAGAATTGTCGTTTTTCTATGTAAAAGGCAATCGTAAAGTAGTAAATAATGATGGTGGTTTAATGTTTTAGTTTAATGTTTGGTTTTAAGTCAACGATAAAAATATTTTTATTGCATAATAATATTAAATAATAAAATAAAACAATTTGATTTCAAATTCTTCTGTTGAATATTCGAATTGGTGAAAATGGTAAATATGACAATTCATTTGAAGTAAAACAATAAAATGAAAAAAAATTGGAATTTTTTCCATAATGACGCGCGCTCCATACTAATCAACACTCAAACTTTAGGTTAATATGCATCCGATCCCTATTGATGACACCCGCAACAAATCTTTACAACACTATATGCAATTTTTTTTGTATTATGTCATCGCGGTTAAAGAACACAGTAAAAGAAACAAATGCAAGCAATGGAGTTAGAACTTACAAGTGTATTGGCGCCAGTGATTTTGATCGTTGATTACTACTAACGTTTGCATACTGTGACGTATTTTACAAGTCTTTATATCGACTGTGTAGCCAAAATTTTCTCAAATGATAAAATCGACACATTTTTCCCACCCAAGACGGAGAGACCATCAGCACCTCTGAAGGGTACAGAGCAGGCCGGCTACGGCGCCATCGCGCCGCCACCACCGCGGCCGCCGGCGCCCGGTGCTCACGTGCCCAACAATCCCTTCGTGTCAGGCGCCCTATACCAGGCCGAGCCCATCCAGCCACCGGCGCATGACTACTACGACGGGCCCGCCGCCAACGAAAAGCACTACCCGGAGTAGAGGCCAACGTTAACTGGATGATGCGTGACTAAGAAGTCTTTTACGTTTACGTTACGGCACTGCAATGGGTTTCAGCGGCAAAACTAAGTCGTATCAGCAGACTGGCAAGAAAAGCAGCAATAGACACTGATTTTCCCCGAATTTTCCTTAACATTTTTGGGTTACGAATTAAATTCTTGTTGCAGATGTCTCAATGTAATGATCAGTTGAATTCTTAACGTGCGTCGTCCGTTATCGATGTTACCTTTCATTATAATGATAATAGGTAAATATACTTAATACTTTAACAAATAACTGACATCAGTTCCCGGAACGACTCGCCGTGTGGCTCATATTTTTATAGGAAAAGTATATTGTTCTCATCGTTAGCTTGTATGTATGTTAAATCGTTTAGCGTTTAGACGTAAATTGGGTTGTTTTACCAAATTCAAAGATCTCGATGTTTCTGTTACTATCGTTAAAATTACAAATCTGAGCTTTATATTTACATGTCATGCTTGAGTTACATCTAATCAGTATTAACTACGTACCTGTTTTATTTACATTTGTACATGTACAGGTGTATATAAATATTATATTGGCATATCACAGTAGAAATATTTAAATTTGTCACTGAATGGTTTAGCTTAGTAACCAATTTCTAGTTAGTTTTGCCTCATGATATCGTACTTATAATAAAATTAATGGTTACTATAACATTTCTAGTCCTTGTTACTAAGTTTCATAAAACTGTTGTAAAATGTTTATAAATATTTACGAAATAAATTTAATTGTTCAAAATTTAGAATTGTATTTAATTGGATGCGTAAATGTATATGTATCATAGGAGTAGACATTGAAATAAAATGTTAATACTATAAAGGGAAGTAATGTAATCATTGTTGTTGATATTTTAATTGTTATTTTTTTTTAATAATTTTGCATTATTTATATTGATATTTCAAATTAGTCGTTGGAAATAATTCAAATTACAGATCATTAATTTATTTTTATTTGTCACTTGTAAATATTTGATAGTGGTCGCAAAATAAACAGAATGGGTGATAAAATTTGCGTTGATTTAAAATAGAGATTGAAGAGAGTAAGGCTGCGTTTCCACCAGAGATGAGCGAAGATGCGTAGCGAGGGATGTGTGTGAAACTAACCAATCACATAGCTAGAATAACTCAAGCTGTGAAAAAGAAGCGATGTTATTGGTCAGTTTCACACACATCCCTCGCTACGCATCCTCGCTCATCTCTGGTGGAAACGTAGCCTTAGGCTGGTTGTTTAATACACATCTTCCTTCCTTGAGTAACGCCTGTACGCTGGAAAATATAGAAAATACCTAAAACATACGTCTGCTAAATAATACGTGAAAATAGTGGAGCTTTGAGTGACTATAATTTTAGTAAAAACATGAAAAAAATTAAAGGTTAGTGTAATAATTTGGCTATCATACTAATGGATAAAGAAAAAAATATAAAAAAAATCAAAAATAAAATCTTCTACATTGTAATGGATTTTCTAAAATCTTTGTAAATACATAGTATAGATTTATGATATCGTAAGCATATACCCACATAATGATATTGTGATATACAATAGATCGGATATTAATTACCTACTATTTTAATAGCAGAACATGAAGCTATGCTTATTAAGTAAAATATTCGAGTATTCTAGAAAGGTAAGTTCGCAAATCTATTTCTTTTAATGCAGAAGTTGCACTTTCTTAGTATTTTGCACCAATTTCTAGAGATTTTCCTTTAATCCTAGTCTCGTTTTTTGACCTCTTTATATTATATCTCTTGAAAATAAAATCACACGAAGGCATCTAAACGTAAAGATAAAGTACGGAAACCTAAAAATAAAATAAAAAATACGTCATAGGCCCCAATTTAAAGAACCCTATACGTATAGATCGCTATAGCATTTTCTGAATAAATTAACTTAAAAAGAAAACTAGAATATTATTTTCTCATAGATATATAAAATGAAGCTTGTAAAAACCGCATCGCAAGTAGGTAAGTGTAGCATAAGTAACTAGTTTATAAAATCGCGTGCAAGTATAAAAAGCGAAAATATAGTACGTAAAAAATATTTGGACAATAATTAAACCGACGGACAGACAGACCTTTATATATATAAGTATGTCTAGCTTTAATCACTCATGCTGCTCACTGCACAATACCTTTTAGTTTTATCTTTAAGTGATCGTTAGACAATAATTTATCCTCGTAATGTTCACGTATATCTATGTATTCAGAAACATAAGCTCAAAGGAAAGATTGACGTAATGACAATAATAACTGACTGGTGGTGTCTGAGACCAACGACCACTCGTTAAATGCGCACTTATTGTATAAGACATGAGGGAAGTATGTTTTGATTTACTTAATTTTGAAAAGATGCGGGTCATCTGATTAATCAAAAAATCATTTGAAAAATCATTGACGAAAGCTTGCAAAGCTTTCGTAACTTTTTTACCATTTACTTTGAATATAATAACATAGTTCATACGTTATGTACAAGTATGTATACCTGATAATACTACCTACTCATTCGAGTATACATGAACGAACAACAGTTCTAGCAAAACCAAATCCTACGAAAAAGAATAAAAAAAAGAAAATATCTTTCATATACAGCTAACCAGACGAATGTCCTGTGGCCCGACGTCGTCGGAAAAAACTGAAACCGAGTTTTTTCTTCATTTGACAATTTGTGACATTACATACACGAGAGGTAAGTAACTTGCAGAAAAAATACAACCTAAATATTTAAAAAAATACTATATGAACTTTTTTGATGATTCACGGATGTAAGCAAAGATGGCGAGCATAGGTATTAACTAAATAACGAAAATAATAAACTTATTACTTTAATATACTTATCAAAAATTCAATTGTAATCTTTTCCTAAATACCTTTTTGCTCTAATACTTAGTAAGTCTTGTAAATATAATAAAGTACATAGAACTGCGAAGGTGACGACTCGGACTAACGTATTCAAGCTATTGTAGATACATTCGCGTAGGAGTAAGTGTTAGTTTCTTGGACATGGGTGAGAATTATCATCTCGGATCAGATTTATACTTTCAGTTACATCATACCAAAAACATTCTTAACTTATAAAAGCTCAGTTGAGTTGAGCAAAAGTTAATAAAAATAAAATAAGTTAAACAAAATCTCAGCTTTATCTAGGCCTTTCATTTACAGTTTACGTTCAAAAATATTTTCAATTTAACATTTCCAATTTTAATATAACGTGCTTATCGCAAATTTCATACATCGTAGAGTATAAAGTCACTTCCATCTCGTAAAATAAATGAAGATTGTTTTTAAACATCTCATAATAATTGCCACAAATGTTTCACACAATTTGAGGTCACAAAAGACACAAAAACTTTAACGACGTAAAACATACATTTTATATATTTTCATATCAGATTATTTTAATTTAAAAATATTTCTTAAAAACATTAAAGTTATAGACTAAATTATATAGTATAAAGCAAAGTCGTTGTTTTAAATAATCTCTACGCCGTCAATTCTGTGATGTAAAATACGTTGACTAACTTTGAAAGGATATTACTTGAGTGTGTAGTGATTTGTATCTATTTATAAATAAATCTTCTATTGTTATTTTAGCGATATAATCAGTTGAAATAATTAATAGTCGGACGGAAAGTAATAATTCTGGGCTAGATAAACGTGGAGGTCGACTCTTTAAATATATTTTTTTAATTGAGTCAATACTAAGACACCGGTTGAGAAATAAAAACTGTGATCGCATATCACTGAAACTTACCTATAATATCTTACCACATAAATAGAAGCATGACCATAATCTCTTGAAAACATTAGTAACTATTTTAATACCGAACAGGCAGGATTGTCTACTTCTCGACATTAATTTAAAGTATGTTGGCCGGGGCATGTGCATTGAATATAATAAGGAGTATTTGATAGACAAGTTGTACATATAAACCTATATATATTTCCTATACATATATATTGTTTGTAATGATAATTTTCACAATGTCCAGAGCTATGGAGGAAAGGGTACGGATCCCCACGCACTTGTTGAAGCGCGCACTTTTATACTGTATGATGGTAATACTAAGTATAAAAATAAAATACTTTAAAGTATATATATTTTTAATCAGTTCTTATTCCGTTGGTGAAAATGCAGGTTCATTAGTGTAGAAGTTTTTGAGATATTCTTAACGAAGACACATTGGTACTACTCGCAATGAAGAATGTTAACTAATTTTGATTATTAGCACTCCAAATTCTCTGTCAAAAATAAAAAATACTAGTGAAAGAATTACTTCGATACGTCAATTAGTTTCCGATTTAGAAGTAAAACAAGTTGTAACCGCACGACACGCTCAGTCTGGCTCACTCAGTCCGCTCGCGGTCGCGCGCCCGTGCCTTCGAAATTATACCTAAATACTTTTTCGTGATATGACGTCACAAGCGGTCACGTGACTTAGCGGAACTCGATCTTTTTCGAAACTTTGAATGCCTATAAAATCAAAACTACTAGGTATTTTTAACTACAATAAAAACTAGTGTATTTGTATACATACAGGCTTTACTGAGACAAAATGTTCAAGCGATTTGGCATACCTAGTAACATTCTTCATTGACTAAATCAAATTGCACGATACATAAAACTGGTTTGAGTTACAGTTTCATTAGTTAGAATCCTAGAATCATCAGCACTATTATAATACTCTCGTCATTGGAAAATTCGGAATTAAATATGTTAGTTTTTTATACTTTAAAAGTTTATAGCTCGTTGTACTATGGTTTTAACTTTTTGAGTTACAGTACACTTAGTTACTTACATACATATAATATCTTAGTATATATTTTATAGCATTCAAAACAGAATAAGTAAAAAGTACAATAACTTAACGTAAGGTTCACGATAGGCTTATATTAGGACAATAATTTTATTTTAAACGGAGTGATCTCTCACTCTATAAGGCTGTGGTGACAATAAAGCTTGAAAAAGCGACCCTTAGCTGTAAATATGAAAACAATAATTAAGACAATACGATATACACTTATAATATAAGATAATAATTAGTATATACGCAAATACTTTAAGTATCTACTTAATTTTCAATGTTTCTTGAGTTTTTTTTTATTCAATAGTCTTTTTATATGTATTTGCTAAATTTTGTAAAATTTTACTTATTTCACAGTTAGATTTTTAAATACAATTATTAGCAAATTAATTGATTGTGTTTTTGCAAAGATTTTTTTTCATATATATTTTTGAGTAAACCATTTTTATATTTTTAATACTTTGCTGAAGTTGCTTGATGACTTCTTACTTAAGGTTTTATTTAATTAAATACGATTAATATTATAACAAATAAGGACGGTGTAGACATATAAACTTAGGGTTACGTAGATAAGGTATAACTTGCACGGAAGCACTGTCATAAGTCAATTACTGATTAGGCTCATATTTAAGGATTTGTTTTTAAAGTCCTGATAGTATTGAAGCTAAATGATTTTGTAAATAAGTTGGTGTCGCTTCTTAACAATTTACTAGAAGAGCTATATTTTAGTTGACAGCAGATTTTTATTAAGCCATAGTTGGAGAATTCCTTCAAATAGTTTTGGTGGTATTACTATAGGTTTGCAGTTAGGTAACGCATTATTTAATGGAAGTTTAATTAGTAAATACTAATTATTTTGGTTAGGTTAGGTTGTTTAGGTGTACAGAAGCGGTGCCGGATTTATTTATCTTTTGTCCTGAAAACATGATAGTCTAGTGTAGGCAACGATGTTACGTCACACAAATCCATGGATTATCTCGCATGATAATTAATGTCGTGGGCGTCATTATTCAACTATGTGATAATCATTCAATTAAGACAGTGAATAAGCTAATTTAATAATCCAATTTGCTATGACTTGTAAAGTAAGTTCTAACAATCTCGGTCATGGTAAAAGTAGAATATAATACGTACGTTTTAGGTTGCGAGCGATTATTCTAATAAGCTCAATTTTTTCAAATATTTTGTTAGGCTACCCGGCACTGCGCAGTAGATTAAAACTTTTGTTTTTTAATGTTAATTCGTCAGTTCAGCAGGTTTGTTTCAACAGGCCTATTATCGATTTAGTCTGTACATAGAGTTAAAGCTATTGTAATTTAATTAAGCAGTGTTTAAGCAACGGGATATCTCACAGCGCTCTCTTAGGAGAAAAACTAGTGCCATGAGAGCCGAAATTTTAAGAAAATTTCGACTCTACACCAGCCGAGGGAATACCGTTAAATCTACAACATTCGTTTAAGTACTCGTATATGCGAAACCCGAAACACGTGTCTAGTATTTTTATGTTAAGAATCTGTGCGCACAGTGGTGCGCCCGCGCTGTATGATTGCGGATAGGTACTTAGTGTCCTCTCGCTCGGTGTCCAACTTGCAACATGGGAAAATATAACATGTTTTAAAAATTATTGGAAATTATTCAGTTACTTATTCTGAACAAACTATATTCAGGTTTCGCATATACTAAAACTAATGTTGTAGTAATTTAAGATAATTAATAGGATTAGGAATAAAAAGAAATGTGAAGGATAATAACGAACGAACATTTGGGCTCAGATCAGGAGGAAATAATAAAAGTAAGATAAATAAGTAATAATAAATGCTTTGTAATTAATGCCCTTATCATAAGTAATTTAAGGTGATATCTTTTAACAGCAAGAGATATTAAATAATTTAAAAATTATAAAGTTACTAACCTTTACTAACTTAACAGGGCTAGAACAGTAGAAGAAGAAGTCCTTGGACAAACAGATGCATAGATATTTAGATACCAAACCTACACGAACTCTTTAGTTACTATAAGCATAGCATAATAGCATAATCAGCCTATAATGTACCCACTGCTGGGATTCACGGCCTCCTCTCTATGAAAGGGAATGGGCTACATTCTACCACGCGGGCCCAGTGCTGGTAGATGTCACACGTCTTCGAATTTTTGGTTCTAGGACGTGCCGGTTTCCTCACGATGTTTTCCTTCACCAATTTTGAGAGCAGTGGTGATAAAATAAATTACACAAAGTAATGCGCCTGCCTGAGTTCGAACCCACGACTTATAGTCCGTGAGAGCCGCCACCACTGGGCCACCGCTGTTCTTTTTAGTTACTAACCTCTTTCAAATTCAGTGACATTATTCGAGCATACACCATACATTTTCACGCTGCTATATTGGCAATCGTAATTTATCCTGCTTTTCGGTTCTGGAAGCGTCTTTGATCAAATATTACATCATATTCAATACCAATACTTGTGCAGGCATCTCGATATGTAAATACGTGGATAGTACGAGAAAAAACGTCTTTATTTCGTGCGTAGTGTGGCACAAAACAAATAACTAAAATGTACTTACAAATATTTTTGTTTATTGTATTCGCCTAGCTAGATGTTTATTGGTCGTTCGAATGATCTTTAAAATAAAAAATAAATACGTAAGTATTTACTCTATGTTTTATTATGATTATTTCTATAGAATGTTTTCAAGGAAGGGCTATGTGTGTTCAGACAACTCCTATGATACAACGATTCTTACTCACATACTTTTATCTGATGTGATTAGATAATAGAAACCATAGGATTAATTAATAAAATTTAGTACCTATACTTTCCAGTACAATATTTTTACGACAGATCAGTTTGACTGATTTTAATTTAAATTTCAAGAACATGACTTCATAACATCTACTATAGAGTTGTTAATACAACTAGGGGCTGTTAAAGAACGATGCTCTAGCAAGAACCTTTTTTTACAGATTTACTAACCTGGTTCAAAGTAAGTATTTAATTGAAATTTAGGGTGTTTACAGGCATATAGTAGCTATAATATAACAACCAATCAGGTCGGTCTTATCTGAGGAGACAGGCTGGTTACAGGTATGTTTTTAACGATTTCCTACATTACAACATCACATGCAAAGCCCTATTTTAACAGAAAAAAAAACTTCGTTCTAAACGAACTCGCTTACGTGCTTGTTTTTTATAGGTATTTCTAGTTAATTTATAATAGTGATGTAAGAACCTAATATATTATAGGTAGATAAAAATGTAAATACTTCTTTATTAAATGTGTACCTGTGTCTTATTATTCTGTCGATGTCTGTCTTAATTTTATTTGGTATTATGATTATTGGGAAATATTATTTAAGGCTACGGGATTTGTTTGAATATTATTAGTATGGAATATAGTCCTATATGGTCTAGCAAAAACTTGAACTAAGATCTTTTTACGTGTTTAGTGTTAAATAAGTTTACTTAGTTGTTTTCGATACTTCTCTTAAAAATGGTTTATTATTTATTTTATAAATTAGAGGTAAAAATTAAATTTATTTATTATATTAGTTAATTTTGTACTAAATTACTAATAAGTGTATCCAAATATGATCTCACTCACTACGCTGATGCTGTTTTCCATATGTATTTGTTATAATAATATCATTGTTCCGTAGAGCAAAACGCGTGTATTTCTATTAAATGTGCTTGCTGTTAAAATTGTACCCATTTGTCGTTTCGAAATGGTAACATTATCTTCCCTAATATATGTTTTAAATTTATTTACTATTGTTTTAATGACTGTACTAAATCACCTTCGACTATGACGACCATCTTCTAACAACTTAGTTTACCGCAGTCCACGTCTGGACATTGGCGTGTCTCAAGCTGCGTCACAACAGCTGTTCCTCCTCCTTCAGCAGTCAGTCCCAGCCATATTTTTAAGGGGTATCATCATCATGTCATCTTCTACAGGATGGAAGGGACACCGAAAAACAAACAGTTACCACGTATTAAGTATCTACATTATTTATAAAACAACAGCTGTTCCATACATTTTGACCGTGCATGTATTGGGCTTTTGTAGAAACAGCTGTTTTTTTTTAAATTACCGTTGAATCATTACTGGGGGGTTCAAAATGATGTACTGAATACATGGTTACCGTTAATTGTCGGTGTCCCTTTCACCCTGCATAGTGTTGAAAAACCAAGAGCCTTTTGTCGTCTCCAGAATATCTAAAATCACCATGCATATGCATAAATACCATGCCTGTAGTACCTTTTTTTGTACAATTGTTAAAAGGGTGTTTTTGGGTAAGCTGGCCAGTTACCGGGTCTCATTTATGGTAACCAGATGTGGCCCGCGTGTTTTGAGACAAAGTAAAAAATTCGACATCTGATTCGTTCCTTTAGAATTTGGTGAAATATTGCACTTTAACTGTCGGCTAGCACTTGTCCCTTATTCGTTGCTAAGTGGGCCGTCCTTGTGACATGTATTTAAAGTTAATATAGTGTTTCTTTATTAAATTGATATACAGTTAAATCTTCTTCTACTGAAATCAGAAACTATTGAGACATAGCTACCTACATTATACCAGATAAGGAAAAAAATGTTTGATATTAATAAAAGAAAACATTCCCTTTGAAATCCATGTTTAATTCTAAATAACAATATTATCACAAATTTCTTAAATATCGAAATAAATAACACTCATTTTGAGAAACTACACTTTCATATCCACAGATACAATAACGACGGTGACTACTTCCACTGATATAACGAAGGACACACTTTAAGTGTCAGTAGTACTCATGAATATTAGCAGCTTTTACGATGGGACCAGCTCTGATACATACGAAAAAAAGAATCAGAGGCTGTGCAAACATAAATGTATGGAGAAGTTGATGTTTTTTAGACTTGGTTCCATTGTAGAAGTTCCTTATTTTTATAAGTTCTACACACTCTTACAAGGAATGCCCCCTGTGTAACTATTGATTAAATATATAATGTATTTACAAACAGAAAATTCAAAACTGTACCAAGTTACAATATTATAAAAAAAACTATTTTTATTAGGTACGTATCCTATCTTCTATTGGTAATGTGGTCTTAATGAACACTTATCTTAATAGGTACCTTTAATTTACTAAAACCCCGACAACAATGGCTAGCTACTTAAATTAATAAATTATTTTGGTAAGTATTATTGTTCTAGTAGTTATGAGTCAATTCATCAGCTGTATGGGGTGATAGATCGGAGTCTTCTAGATTTGCCGGGGAAACCTCTTGCGTATGGCGGCTTAGCGTTCGTGGTAACGTAGTAGACTCCCCTGGCGCTGAAACAGAAAAAAACACTGTTTTGAAAATGGTCAATAGGAAAATGGTAGTGGGTGGGTGGTGTGGTAGTGGTGGTGGTATGGTATTCAGGAAATACCTGGTACACAGATAGATATATAGATATATCGTCTGGCATACCAATGTTGAACCCACGATGGTTTGATATATTAATGTTCTTTAAAATAGTTGTAAGTGTTTATTGAATAATAAAAGTAAAAAAAATAATACATAAGGTAGAGCTTTTGCATCAAAAGTTTATTAAAAGAAATCAACGCTACCTGAAATACGAGTACCTATAGTATACAGGGTAAGTTCTTGACAGGAGACTGCAGGGTTAATTCTAACAGTATGAGAAGTAGAGCAAGGTGGGTAAAAGGAGCCATTTCCATAACTGGTCATTTATTGTATTTTTAGTTAAAACATTATTCTTTAGGGAACATTGTTTGCCACAAATTAACGGGTATTGACTACCTAACAGAGAAACTCATTTTTATTGAACGATGAGAAAAAAGTTTGTAAAAATTGGAACTTCTGAACTAAATTTTTATAGTGACGTAATAGCCCCAACAATTTACCCCAATTGTGAGCACTTACTTTTGACTGACGTGTTCACCCATGAGCACATATTCCGAGTCCTTGGGTTCACACCACCCGATGAGGTATGAGAACAAAGTGTTGCATGGGCCCGCCCAGAACCCGGCGCGACTGTTGATCGACTCGATGAAGTATGGAGTCACCTTTGTATGGTCGCACGAAAGGGTTTCTGAAAAGAAATCGGCGAATATTATGTACTGGTGAGTTAATTAAAACGGGAATGGGTATTGATGAGGTTTGAAGCGCCCTCTATGTTATGTTGATGGAACTTAGTCAAGTTCTGTATATTATTGATAGATGACGCTGCTGTCGCTGAATAGCGACACCTCTCCAGGATTTGATGGATTAAATTGAAACTACAAAGTTCTTCATTTCTATGAAGGAGTGTGCGTTAAATTTTTTATAGTTCCACAAGTTGATAAAAGAGGGTCATGTGTTACACAGCGTAAACGTAATTTTAGTACCGTGGCTACAGGATCTTTTAGTACCTTGGCTTCAGGATCTTTTAGCTCTTGAACGTCATTGACAAGGGTTCGTTTTTAGAAAACTTTTATGAAATACATAGAAAAAACAAGTTGGCGGCGGTAATTCTCATTTTGGCCACAAGACAAAATATACTAATACAGCTATGAAGAATTAGAAATAATTATCAAAACGATGACACAATGACCCAAAATTTATTTTGAAAAATATAACTTACGGAAAATGGTGTCATGTGCACATCCAGGTTGGCTGGACCCACCGTTGACGTAGAAGTCAGCATGTCCGTTGGGCCCCCACTGACCCAGGATACCGGCGCCCGTGTGCAGGATGTCCACGAAGTGAGCGTCCGTGTGGTCTAGGTCGCGGGAGCGGTTGGTGCCCATGTAGAACAGTATTGTTGGGTCTAGACCTGCGGGTTGGAAGAAAAATGTTAAATAATCGGTCTAATGAACATCTAGCATACGCATAATCAGCTTCTAATATTCTGCTGGGACACAGGCTTCCACTCTATGAGACGAAATGGGCTGTAATTCACCGTGCGGGCCCAGTGTGGGTTGTTAGATGTCACTTGTCTTGGAACTTTTGGTTCTGAGACATGCGGGTTCCCTCTGGGCCGCTGCTCTTCGTGTCTCTTCTAGCAGTTACCACTGAACATGTCGACTGAATAATGGCTGATGGTCTAGTGGTCGCGCTACTGTTGAGTTTGATTCTGAATTTGTGTCCGGTTGATGTCAACTTGCCCCCTTTATCATGCGAATATGAAAAATAACGTTCTGGAAAAATGTGGGTCTTTTAACCTTTTGAACCCCAGAGCATAAACGCACGCGTGTGCCTTCCACGCCAAGCCCCAATGTCATCTACCATTTTGTCACATATTTGTGTCGTTGGCGTATAGGGCACGAGCTTGCTTGTCACGTATATGTGACAAAGGCGTACAAAAGATTGAAGGTACACCTCTATCTAACCCTTGGCTAACATCGGCGTGATGATTTATGATGTGATGTCTAATCGACACTAACTCCCATATTAGAGAGAGATGCTTAGGAGGTCAATACGAATTAACGCTTTTACATTTTTTTTTTTTTTTTTCATCATTAAACCTGTAAAAAAAATTTACCAGTACGTAAATATTAATATCAGTTTAACAATACACTTTTCAAGGTTTAAGTTTGGCCTAGCGATGCTCTGAGCTTATTGGTAAAAAGTTTGGTAACATATCGAATATCCTCTCACTGACATTGTGAATGCCGAATAAACAGAGGTTAAAGAACTACAGATAACATTATCTTTATTTATTTTATTTTTTTATGGTACTGCGTAAGATTTAAATCCTAACCTTTGCTTCCAGCATATGTTGTGGCATCACAATGAATATTATTGACAATTTAACAATTTGTTAAGTATTTATTCATCCATTATTATGAGCGAATCACCACCAATGTCTATAATTACGATAAAATACTGAAATAGGCGTTTCAATGTCAGACAATCCCTTTTGTATTTACGTACGTATGAATGTTGCATAAAATCTTGTTTATCTTTTTATTCAGGAAGTTATACAAAACTGGTTTTTGTGATCACACCCGCTTTCAAAAAGTTAATAATATAAGGAGAACGGAATCAGAGTACGGTACAAATACTTAAGTATTGCTCGGTATGACTGAACGCCATGGTATAGTACTGCAAATCTGGTATTGATTAAAGTTTTATAACATAGATAGCAGTAGCGAAGGGTCAATTTTTGTAAGAGGTAAGCCGGAGTACATATGTTTAATGTGATTATATTATTTGTCTATAGAATACTGACTTTACCATTTTTCAAAGGGAAGCCGGTAGGAATCGAGTTGTATGCAACCTTCGCCACTGATAGATAGTCATAGACACATTACATACATAACACGAAGCCTGTAATCCCAAAAGGGTTATGCAGAGCAGTACGAATAGAACACGACTGTTCGAGTTCCATGTAATAGAACCATCTTTTGATACAGTTCCGACATAAAATGCAACAGCTGTGTCATCAGCGCCATCATTTCAGCAGAAAGACGTCCACAGCTGGACATAGGCCTCCCCCAAGTGTCGCCACATTGACCGGTCCCGTGCGATGGCTGTAGTAACTCGATATTTAGTTCGGTGTACAAACAAAGTCACTTGTAAACTCAAACTCACCAGTTATCCTGCCAAGCTTTCCATTTCCCAGGTAGTTGGCCACCAGGCCCAGTATGTGGGCCCCCACACTGTACCCGATGGTGTGGAGCTTGTCCGGTGCCACCGACTTCACGGGGTGGTACTGCAAGAACTCCACCAGCTGAGCGATGCAGAGGCCGGCGAACCGAGGCGCCCACTCGATCTGGAATTTTGAAGAAGATGGTCAAGGAAAATCGCTCTATTCTCGTTACTTGCGTATTACACATGTTTATACATTATGTTTGGTAAAGTATGATAGTTGTAGAATTTTAAACTTGTAACGAAGTGAACGTCTTATATCAACCAGATGAATGCCATAATTGTAAACGTTATCAGAACATCTATAAGAGTTCTTCTACATTCTAGAGTTGCATGATACTACAGAGTTAACATTTTTAAGTATACATATGTTGTTACAGACTTCACTTTTTTGTGTATACAGTCAGCTTAAGAGCACCTAGTTAATGACGAAAATATCGAAAACGACTTTCTCGAGAACAGCAGAAAAATTGCTTTTCGTGTACCATTGTTTGTTTGCCAATTACGTCGTCATCTTCATTATAATTAAGAACACAGATACAAAAACAAAATAAACAGTTTGCAAAAAAGGCATGACGGTGCACAGACCTCAATCGCTAATAAATTAGGATCACAAATAATTAGCTTATTATGTAACGGACTAATAGTATTATGATCTCTTTCACTAATAGTGAGTTATGGATGACAATGCGTTTTTAAACTCGAATGCAGTTCATCTTAAAACGTTTCTGTTAGGTAACTATGTTTTGCAAGCTACCGGTGAAGTGGTAATGAAAAAATGTGCAAGTCATGTTTCATGAAAAAAAATGCCGTTTGCCTACTTTCAATTTTGTATGTAGAACGAAGTAAAAAACCTTATGTAAAGATTTCCAGCTGCATAAGACGTTTAATTATAACATATTATGAGGTTGTCTTAATAATTTGAGAGGAATTGGTGACGATTATAATGTACTTGAGAAAGTACTGTAATCTCAGCGTTTATTGATGTATGTATAATTTTGTACGTTATAATTTAGCTTTTCATACTTATGTACATTTTTGTTGTTTCGTGGGAATTCATCAAGGCCCTTCGGCTATAGGCAATTTGTTGCAACTTTTACACAGGACTTATGCATGACTTGCCAAATTATAATGTTCATCGGAAAGTAATAACTGCGTTTGTACATACTTCGTCGCTATAATTTAAGGATATTTGTAAGTTTGGCTGAGGAACACAGGACTCATCACATATTTGGACCACACTTTTCTTTTATGGTGGCAAAATTGAGAATTATTTAGATAATTCATCTGCTCTTATCAAAGATCGAACCTCTTTGGAGTATCGATTAATGGCGTTAAACTGTCAATTCATTGTAGGGCCTTGTCTGAACTTCACTTTTGTGTATTAAGGCAAACTTTATCATAATAGACAATTGCTTGATATAGAATATTTGTTTGCACTATTTTATTTGCTCGTGGCTAAATAATAACAGCCGCTTGGATCGACCTTTAGGTTCAGCCGTGCTTGCCTAGGTTGGTCTGTGAATTGCCTCGGAAAGCACGTTAAGCCATTGGTCTTGGCTGTCATTTGTAGATTTTTAACAGTCGTTACAGGTAGTAAGTGGCCCAAAAAGTCTGACAACCAGTCTTACCAAGAGGTATCGTATTACCTAGTACTAACTGGGTTGTAGAGGTCAGATAGGGAGTCGCTCCATGTAAAATACAGGTATTCAGCTGCATCCGGTTAGACTGGAAGCCGACCCTAATTTAGGTGGGAAAAGGCTAGGCAAATGATAACTATTAATTGTTTGCCTGCACACTGAACTAAACGCATCTATTTGGTCTTTGCTAATAGAACAGATAATAAAACACCTACCTGGCTAAGACACGGCTCCTTCACAAGAGACCCGTAGTCCACAATAATGATATTGTAGCTTCCTCTCGTGAAGTAAGCCTTCCTCATGTCAGTGCTTGGCGAAAGGTTACGACCTCCCCCGAAGCCGTGGACAACCACCTTGGTCGGGTGTTTGGTGTTGAACTTCGAGTACGTCAGGGAGTCATTGTCCAGGGTGTTTATCAGTTCACCTTTTTCTTGAGTCTTCCTGGAAATTAGTTTTTTTATATTAACTTAGATTCATTATTGGAATACCAACTCCTGACGGTTCAACGGTGAATGAAGAGTTTAAAGCTTTATTTACTCAGACAAGTAGGTAAGACATAATTATATTTTCTAATAATCATGGAGCAAATATGTACAAGGGTCTTCCTCCTTTGCGTGTGGTCAAAATAGAAACTATAACTCTTAAGAATCTAGTTTTATCAATAAATCTTCAAAAAGCCAAAAGATCCTTGTAGTACTGTAATACTACACTGTAAACAGGTTCTATTAAATTATTTCAATGTCTCTTAAGTGACCTTCTTGGAAGGTACCTAATATTTTTAATCATGATATAGTTAAGCTGGCCATGCACGATGAAAAAAAATGTAGTAAAGCCATATAATACTTTTTTTCTTTTATGTTTTTTTTTGTATTTAATGGCTTTTCAATTTATTTTATGAATTTCAGCTTGTGTTTAAACTTGATTTAAATAAAAACCTTTTTGGATACATGTCTTTACAATAAATAAAAATATACAGATCATCTAAAAAAATAATAAATCTCAATTGAGTTTTGTTGAATACTAGGTTTTTATAAGCTACTTTATCTTCTTCTTAGCGTGTCGATGGCAATCTAAATTGTGTCAGCCCAGAACTGAGCTACTAGTTTGGACGGTAGTCCATCAGTTCCCGTAGTGAACAAACAACAGGACACGTAGGACACGATATTAAATGCTCCATCGTTTGTAGAACAACACCACATTTACACTCCAGAGCAGAGCCAGGCCAGGCCAGCCTGCTCATGTGGAGAGTCATTAATGAATCTCCACCTGAGCAGGTTTTCCTTGCTGTGACCAACCTGGGTCCGGAGTCTATTTAAAGACTTCCAGGTCAGCCATGGCAAATCATGTCCAGGTGGGAGATTTTCAGCAGGTGGAACGAATGGGTTAGGTAAGGATGCACTACCTCGCCACAGCTTTAGTCTTTCCGTAGACCAAAAAAAACTAACATTTCACTTTGCAGATAGAGGTTTTGGAAGATAGAAAACAAAGCTTCGTACTTGTAAGAACAACGGTTTTGCTGTTGGCCCAATAAAACTGGACATCGAACTGTGACATCGACTATTGTTTTCGAAGCCATTATTTTTTTATTCACCAATATCATGTTCATTGTTTATAAGACAAATAGTGTCATTATTGTGATTTCACCCGTGTGAATAACTATGTGTAAAAAGGTCATTGCTAATTTCCTATTTTCAATAGACAATCATTTTTTACTAATTGCCATATAAACTATTTTAGGTAACACAATCAACCTATGAGTTTTCTTATTACGCAAATTGCGAAAAACAATCATGTCGCCATTTTTCATAGATCATACTGTCTACTAACAGCCGCAACAAAATGACCTATTATGATATTTTATTCAACATTATCTGAGTACCTACACAGGGCTATTTACTATGAATGAACATTATCAGCTGACCGCAACATAGTTGGGAATAGGCTAGGCAAATGATAATGATCACTGACTTACCTAGTATAAAGGTAGAACTGCATCTTGGGATGTGGACATCGATACGGCGGCGGTATGCATGATGTAGTGTTCAGAATATCTTTTAGTGACTGCGCCTTCTTCTCTGGGGGTGCTTCCTCTTGACTCTTTGACACTAAAAGAAGGAGAATTTGCTTTTATTTTGAGATATATAATTGCTTATACATTTATAAACAATAAAAATAAATATATATTTATACATTTTTTTTTTGTTTTTTTTTAGGCTTCATTCAGAAAGCGGTACTTCTGGACACGGCTCGTATTGTTAGGAGGTTCCTCTCTCTGGAGCCCTGACCGTCGGTAGCTTGGACCCTGTTCCCAATACCGGTGGGCTACTATTTTTTATATTTTAAATGTATTTATATTGTTTTTAAAAATGTATAAGATTTGTATGAAAATATATACATTTATACAATATTCTTAAAAGTTGATAATGGCAATTGAAAGAATGATAACCTACGGTCCCACAGTTACATAACTAACGTACAGTGGTGAACATTATTTATTACCCTCACATAATAATAGCAACCATTGCTCCATTTTTATCGTAATAATAAATCGCAAAATCTTTTATATTTCACTTTCCATTTAACCCGTTCCTCACAGTTAACTCTCAATACTACAAAGATAAGGATCGCATTTTTTCTTTCTTCCATACCTCGTTAAAAAGAAAATACTTTTCCTTTAGTATAGTTCAGGATAAATATATTTTAGAACTGAAGGTCGTTACGGAGTATGTTTGTATTTGCAAGCAAAGACGCGGCACATAATATGTCATGCTCTGATTGTAGCTAACAATTCTAATTGGCGAACGGTTGCTTACATCTTTAACTTCACATTTCTGTCATTGTGTCAAGAATTTTGTATGAATTTTCGCCTTTACATTGAAACCATTGAGATATTCTACGCCAAGAACAAAAGATTTATGTAATAGGTGAATGTTGTTGTTATTTTGAGAACAACAAAGCGACACTTGTCGACACTTTTGTTTGATGTCTGTCGGATATAATAATAATAATTCCAGCCTATTTCTGTCCCACTGCTGGGCAAAGACCTCCTGTTAAACAGAGAAGACACGAGCATTGATCACTATTTAAATGTACGAACAAATGTTTTAAGTACATTATGTGCACCTAACTATAACTAAGTAAGTCATTCATCATACAGTCCTAGTGGACTTTAAATACGTTGGGTTAGTACCTAACCTAACGTATTAAGTATAAAATAAATCTTCGTAAAGGACACACGTCTATTTAATTCAAAATACTGCAAACAAAATATCAACCTTAACGCTTTAAACCATCACAACGCTTGCTCAAGACGTCTGTGATGTCAAAGATTAAACTTAGAAAGTACATATGAATTGAAAAAGTCACATTGGTACTGTCGGATATAACAATCATAATTTTATACCTATTGAGTGAGAGCATGTTCCATGTTTTATGGCATCATCTGCATTGGTCGTAAACGCAATTTCCATACGTGGGTAGAGGCACTTGATTATTCGGTTATGTATTTAAATTATCTGTGTATTTTGTAACGGTTCAATCTATAACATAGGTTCATATTAAAATAACCAAATGCAGAATTCAATAAATAGAAATAGAAATAATTTATTTGCATTGAATGTAGGTACATGCATGAGTTGTTACAGTAGTAATTATTTGTTCCTGGTACATTCTACCATTTGCATGCAAAAATTAATACTTATAAACAATTATACAACTTCAATTTAAAAGCTTACACAACGAGTCAAAAGTATCACTGGCTGAATAAATATTTGGGATAATACTGAAATGATTAAAAAAAACGCTCTATTGAATTCCGTTAACATTTTATTAAGAACAAAGTCATTGGCAGTCTCCAATGATATTTTTATAAAGTCAGATACTATAGCGGCTCTGTCGTAATACCCAATAAACATTTTACTTTAGAATTCGCGTGACCTCCATTTCAACGCATATTATTTAATTTTAATGTTCATATCTAACTTGAAAATGGCGTGGCGGAACTATGTTAATACTGTCCGAATTCGTTGTTTAAAATAGTAGATAGCGACCTGTTTTTTACTTTTGTTACGGGATTTTCCTATACATAAAGGTATCGTATTTAGGGATTAATCGTTATTAGAACCTTTGTGGTCTATTATTAATTTATATAATAATGTGTATGGCCAAATCGCCTTAGTCGTTTATTCTAGTAATATTGTTAATCGTAGGTTTAAAAATTTACCTTCACATTATTAGATTCTAGTATAGCGTGATCGTTTCAAGATAGCGAGTAAGTAATTCAATTTAGCGGCCCTTTAGATAGAGGAAGTGACCTTGATTGGGAACATCCGCCGGAAGAAGCCATATTCTCAACCACGTAATTTTTTTTACAGCCCACTGACTTTATAATAGCTTTAGTAAAGCTGAGTAGATATTTAACAAAAGAATTAATGTGAATAATAAAGAAGAAAACAAAATCAAATAATCAAGGAAATCCTCACTCGATAATAATAAAATGAGTTTTACGAACTTGTTAACTTAATATCAGACAATCGTTTCAAATATTTTTTTATTAGCCTCTGTCCCACGGCTGAGCAAATGCCTCCCCAGTTCCTTCCATGAGCTCATTTCCCGTGCCTCCTCGAACCAGCCCTGGCGGTACGCATCCAGATCGTCTCGCCACCTCTTTCTGGGCCGCCCTTGTTTATAGGCGTTTATAGTAGTCAATAATAGAGAGCTCGTTGCTAAGTAATAACAGCCGCACGGTTCGATCTTTCAGGGGAAGCAGCGCTTGCCATGGTGGGTTCGTGGATGGGTGATGATCGTGTCTACATTATGCTATTCGTTTACAGTTTTGGGAGCAGAGGTGTTGAAATAATGTTCACTAATTAGAATCCAACCTACAACTCTAAAGTCACGACTGTTTCCATTGGACCACCATGTTCTTCATTCTAAATATACAAAGGTATCATGCAACATGGTTCCACTAGGAACGTATACCACTTCTCCAAATCTACGCAATAATATATTGTGTAGTGCAATTACAAAATGGTGTACCCAACCCAGCAAGTGTTGCGATTTCAAGCTAATTATATTCTAACCGACAAACGACGCCGGCGGAATGCGACTCAAATTACTTTAAAAGACATTTCGAAGTCAAATAAGTGCCTTATGGACTTGGAGTAAAACGGAACGTTAAAACATATATTTCTGATGGAAAGTGTCACAGCCTTGCTCGAAAATTGCATGTATTTTCATAAATATGCAAAATTATAATATTTGTACAATATTATGAATTATGACCTAAACTTTTTAAAAGGTTACCTTAGTTTGTCGATGCTTTTCTATCCTTGAATTAATCCATCTTTCACAATGTTATTAAACATATTAAATTGGCATTTAAAACATAGCCCAATTTAATTGATTCCCTCTCTATGCTAATTGGTTAAGTGGTTGACCTCGATGTCCTATAAAACATCAACCATAATTATATGGAAAATCGAATGTCGTAACAGTGTTGAATATTATTAATTTTGACTTTCTACATTTAATTGGAAAACGTTTAGTTAATTGTATGACACAAGGTTCCTACAAATTCATTTTATTGAAATGGTATTTCAAATCTAAGTAATAGTAGTATTTTTTATTTTAAAATATAGATCTAAGAAGGTTTTCATCAGATAGGAAGACGAGTCAAATAATTCAGGCTGATTTTCATAAAAATCACCAATGAATGCCATTATTGTCTATGAAAAGAAATAAATTAAAAACAATAAGTTAATGGCATTTCATTATTTTTTTATCAGAAACGGCCAGCCGACGATAAACTTACAAGACAAAAGAGGTTGACCTTCGCATTTTAAATGGAAGCAAAACCTCTTTTAATTTTTAGGCAAAATGTGCCTTATTCATAAATAATCATTCTCATTATTTTATTTAAATGCAAAGAAAATATGTCTTAGCAAATTAAGCATTTATTAAGTCCAGCCTAGGTGATTTACTACCCTAATAAACTAAGAGAACTGATTGAGCTTAGGAAAACCTGCGAAACAGCTGAAATTCAAGAAAAGAGGAACTTTCTCTTTTTTGAATTTGTGATTCCAATACTTCTTAGTTTGACTACTGCATATAGTAAAAAACACGTGGAGACCCTTAAAATGTTGTTCAACACATTCATGTAATTAATTCCAACACAACTTACAAATTAATGTGAGTCGGCATGGCACGATGTCTATTTGAATCTTTTTGTATGGAATGACCGGCTCCTGCAAGTTTCAATACACTTCCATATTTTGCACTGGAATTACCAAACCAACTAATGTAAAATCATTATGATACAGAAAGTTCTGGATAATCCTTTAACATATCGTCATATAACAAGCTAGTTTTCCGCATTTCTCCATCTTATATTCGCTACCAATTTTCAAAGGAGCCTGACTAGTAGGAAATGCGACAATCGTGGAAAGGTAAGTGCACCGATTATATAATCAAATTGGACCAGATCACCAGTTCACATCGATGGCTCTGTGAAAAGTACAAGTGAATCGATGGAGCAGTGAAAGCGTCGCCACGCTTGCGAGTATAACCTATCGCACTGTGACTCATCCAACCAATTAAAGAACACCTCTACCACCTTTCAATTAGTACGTAGTCAGAGATTGATATTCAATGGTCATGTTAGGCGATGTCTTGTAAGGAATAGCCAACAATGTTGTTGTTTCTTGTTCCCATTACGTGTGAGCATTAAGTTATGCATCGTGATGTGGATCTCAGTTTAGTGGATGAGAAATTATGGCTCATTCACATCTTCGCTGTTACCGACGTCTCTACGAAACACGATTGTTTCATACACGTAACATATTGTTGTATTGTCTTGTCTTGTGGTCTATGATTTTTCCTAAGAATGTTTGTTTCACAGCTTTTTTTATTTAGATGTTGTGTATCTTGTAGAAAACATTTTGTTCTAAAGTTGTAGCCACTAAGAAATAAGATAACTTCTCTACGCACTAAAGTTACAATTAAATGCCGCAAAATGTTTAAATTTGTTTAATTAAGCAGCAATGTCGTTTGGTTTAGCAATATTCTATGAATGTACCAAACAGGTAGGTCAAGAAACTCCAGAGTATTAGTATCCTAAGACATCACACGTGCTGTAGTAACTGTTAATGAATAAGTTGCGTAAATGGAATGCACGCATGGTCGACCTGCGGCTAATGTAATAAGCCTGGTCATAACATCCACGATTTCTTTCGCAACATCCATCACAAGCATTTGTCGTATAACGGATGTTGACAAATAACATCCATATATTTAATCCTCTAAGGTCATCACTACTTATCTTGCCTAATCATTCTTTGACCTCTAATATTGTAATTAGCTGCTTTTAGATATAATTTGCCATTTGTATTTGCCTTGGCCATGGATTGGAGAAATAAAAGGTGCTAAATGCTATTTGAATGCGTTGATTAGATATTCTGAAGGTATCTGGAATTAATGAAGGAGTTTTGAAAGGTGGACTTTGTATTCTGGTTGCGTTTTCTTTGAGCCATCTAAGTGTACTCAGCGGTGGAAATGACAATTGACCATGTGCAACTCCAAATAGTTATTTATATAGTTATTAATTTACTAATATTTAAAGCCAGTTTAAAACATTTTATACCTGCAAGTAAAAGATAACTCAAAAACTAATCTGAACAAAAATTACAAATAGGTTCTTTGGTAGGTATGATCGATCTAAAAAAGTTCAGAGAAGAATTAATTTCGGAGGCCATTAAGTTACTTGGGCTTATTAATAGATCTTAACCCTATGGGAAACCGATGGTGAACATAATATTATTAGATTGTAATCTTTGTACTAGTTCCCAAACGATTGCTTAGTTAAATTATCGCAATGATCAATTACTTCAAATCTTTGCATACTTTGCTGTAGTTCACACAGTAATACTCAGCATGTAATAATAAAATAAGGAATTTGAAATATTTTATAAATACCAGCCTTTGTTATCACAGTTTTTTTAATTGCATAATATTCTGATTAATTGCAAAATTCCGAATTCATTTGAAAAGTTCAGATGTTGCCATAATTATTAATCAATAAACTTGTAACGAAGACATATAATTTACATAAATTAAATAAAACTTTGCCATCAATTCACACATTACTCATTAGGCATCCAAAACCGGTGTCAATAAAGCAAAAAATGTTGCAAGAAACCAACCAGCAAGGTCATTAATATAATAAACATTGAAATTATTTAACAATTATATCATAATCAAGCAATGCTGCGAAGTAACAGTTTTCGCGGTCAGAACCAATGATGCAATTTGAGGTCATCAAGTTTGTTTGAAAAATTTATGCTAATAGAAAAGAGATCGTTTTGTATATTAAAAGTTCATCAATTATTTATTTTTTTATTTAGAGGTTGTCTACTTTTCCGTGTATACTTATGAAGGTGGACCAGTTTCAATTCGGGAAATCTTTTTTTGAGCTTACTCTTATGTTCTCCGCGAATCTTTTCGACAGGAAAAACAGTCTATCGACAACGCCTGCAAAAGCTACTGGTCCACGAATACGATAATGAAGCCCAAACTCATCGATGTGTATCCCAAACCCACAGTGCTCAGACCTGGTCGCCCACAGAGTCTCAATTTACGGCTACTAAAAAAAACCTATCTAAGCAACTTTTTTTTAACCGTACCATACAATACAATACTTCTGAAACAGCCTACTGAATACTAGGTATGTACGTTGCTTAACAGGGTTAAGAGTAACTTTTGGATGATTGCGATAATTATCTTTAAACTTGTCTCAAGCAGGCCTGTCCAAAACTGCCTTCATACATAATTTCCACTATTGTAATCATGCATCATTTACAAACAGCCTTGACCCAAAGACATTGCTGACCCTATACTTACAGAAGGCGTGCAAGTATGTGAGTATTGTAACCTACAATTTGTAGGTACCTATCTACTTACATGGATCAAAAGTTTCAGACAAAAGGGGCACGCCTGGGTCATGATTATGTTAAGAAGAGTATGACGAAAAAGAGAAATAATACATTAAACAATGTTATATAATAATCAAGTAATCGATCAACTCTGCCCTGCTCTTTATGCTCAAATGATATGTAAGACATATAAGACTATTAAATCCCTATTGGAACAAATATTAGGCAAAATACTAGGTACTAGGTGAAACTAGGTGCAAAATACTGCCTTATACGTCTAGATACATCATTTTATGAGATGTTTTTTTAAATCTCATCTTACTTCCATTAAGTACGTACCGTACCGTATATTTGTTTACATAAATAAGAACACTTTATAATATCACAAACAACAAGTTAAAACAATAATTCGTGCCATTTTCTTCAAGACAATCGTATGTAAAAAGTAAAGTGGCACCGTTTATCATCCTAATGTGACAAACAAACCGGATTGGGCAAGCACGACCCGCGTCTCGCGTAGTCGAGACGTCGAGAGTGGGTGAGCGATCTTATGCAACGAGAATGTCGGCCGAGTAACATTTCGGAAGTAGCTATTGTAAGAGCACACACCTGCGATTCATGCTTCACGAGGCACGCGGTTCACGAGTTGGAGATTCTTTTACGAGTTTATCTGATTATGTAGGTGCTATTGTTTTTTGTGTCGATTTTTCCCACGATTTCCTCAAAGTTCTGTTTAAGGAAATCAAAAGGATTGAATGGCTATCCGTAGCTTATAATGTTCTAGGATCCCTGGCGAGATGCTCTGGTTCTCAGATGCATTTATAGGTATAAATATAAATAAACCTTACTTTTAAAAACGTTTTATAAATTCTATAACTAATTACTAAAAACTGATTAATACAGTATGGGAATGCGCTTGATACAAGGCTCTAGTATCTCCAATGGGATGCCCTGATTCTGATTTGCAATTACATAATTTAATTCTTGATATGGTTTTATGATATATCGTTAGATGTATCCTGTTCTTAGGCTTATTAATAAGCTAAAGCCTTAACCTTTAGTCAGGCAGAGACATCAGTTGTTAAACTTATCAGATCCCACATGCTAATAGAAATATTGAGAAATTGATAAAATTATGTTTAGACATAAATGGCAAGGACGAATTATATTATATTACGAAACTAGCTGTTGCCCGCGACCCTCGTACGCGTGAAATTGTACATCACTGTTGGACATTTTCTGCACAGAACCCTCATCCTTTTTCTAAAATAAAATCAGCCTAAGTTACGCCTTAAAACATCATCTAACGTCAGTAAAAGGCCCGTAGAAATTAGTCGGAACAAGCAGACAGAGAGAAAAAATAAAATAATTAAATGATTTTTTTTTTAAATAGCCGTATATACTTTTCATATGCATTCCCTAAAAAGCTGTTAAATATTTTGAAATTACAAAGAGACACTTCAATTTTATTTCTTTGCATTAACTACTTTTATATTTTAATTAATCTTTTACGAATTTTCTTTTAGCTTACTTAATTAAATTATGTTACATCATTTTGTGTACCGCTCAGCATCTTTACGCGGATGAGGAAGCTGATCAGCCGGTTACTGCAAAACAAACTTAACGGTCTTACGCAATAAGTCCATTATCAGTTGTAGGTTATGTATGTCGATGCATTGCCGTATTATGAACTGCAGTTCGCAAATCTTCGCAGAATCTCTTGTTATGACATCCAATTAAGATGTGTTTTTTTTTACATTTAAGAAAATGTCTTACGTTAAATATTGTTAATTAAATTGGGTGTATCAATAAATACAACTATTATCATGGAGTAAGTCTGGTTATCCACTTTGTACCTACTGGAAATGAGTACCTTATAGCCATGACCAGGCTGGCCGCTAAGGCATTACGGGCAAGCTATTGATATTTACTGATGTACGATTCAAAAGGTAAACATTATAAAGTTAAGGGCTCTTATTCATTAAACTACTTAAAAGTAATTAAAATTACACCAAGAAAACAGGGGCACGTTAGATAGCCGAGAAATATCTTTCCAGAAAATCTTTCGGAAGAGCCTACAACTTAACAACGAGGAAGAAAGTAAATAAATGTTATACTTAATTAAAAACTTACCGGATATTTGCAGCGCAGTTATTCCAACTAAAACAAACCACTGTGCACCTGTTATCATTTTGTTTTTCTTAGATTTTCATAAAACTAACATAAACAAATGTTGGTTTACAAAATAGGAACACAGAAGATTTTGTTCTTAAAAAATAACTTTTTAGTTACTTAATAAAATCACTGAAAATTTATCACAATCAATAATTTGTTTTTTAATATGTCCGCACTATTTACTTTAATTATTTATTTGTTAATCTGTGTGCCATAAATGCGTGTGCCACGTGCGTATTCCGTACGGGTACTGAACGAGCGAAAGTGTCTGCATAATGTTGACCCTCGCTTCGTACCTGACTTCCCCCCTTTTGCATGAGATGACTGCGAATTTGGTAAGAATTCGGCCACTCTTTGCATGTATTATTACAAAACCATTTTTTATTAATTTAATATGTTAAAATATTTGGTGAGCAATAAATAAAATTAATTCGTAAAATAATACATAGTTAGATTGTTATGAAATGCATTGTGATTTTGTCAAAAAAAATAATCAGGATAAAAAATATAATGCGGGAAAATATGTACCCTTTCGAATTATACCTTAGTAATTAAGTTTGCCGGAATTTCGTGAAACAGGTGATTCCCATAAAAGGCGTGATCCAAACATGGATACTTTATTACTGCTTACCTGCATAAAAACTAATTCAGTTACATAAACCGGAACGACTACGAAGAATTCCAACAAAAACACAATTTTATTACATAAGTTACCATATTAAAATTTATGATAAATGGCCCCACTTTTATACGTGACATGATAACTCTCTTCAAAGTTACTTTTTTTTAGTTGAGTCATTGCAATCTCAAATTAACTAGGTATATAGAATACTAATCTAGTTTAAGTAATGAGACTAGAATTACTGCATTATGCAACTAATGCAACACCGTTTTATCTCATTTGATTGAGAAGTCATTTTGAACAGGCATTTTTTGCATAATTTATAATTAAATATTTGGTAATTTTAAAATTAATTAAAGGACATTTTGCCCAGATGATAAATTAGGATAGGTGAGCCAATCTCAGCATCAATCAAAGCCCATAGTCTGTTTTTCTTTCCCACTTTTCAAATATGTGGTGTTTATAATTCTGTACAAATATTATAAAGAGGTAAATTTTGTTTATAAGTTTGTATGTATTGGTTAATCTCCGGATAATCTCCTAATGATCCAATTCTAAAAGTTCTTTCACTGGCACAGAGCTACATTATTCGTGGCTGCTGCAGGCTATATATATTAGGATATATATATCAGCATATTAGCCGAGCTATCACAATTTTTGCGCAAGGGTCGCGGGCAAGTGCTAATGTATAATATGTGATTTTCATGGATACAATTGGTGAACATACTGGAGTCTTTATTTATTTAACAATATATGTACAGATTAAATACAAAAAAGAAAAAGGATCAGTAAAATAGGTACAAAGGTGATGCTTATTTCTAAAAAAATCTCTTCCAGCATACTTGCGTTTCACGTAAATTTTTTAGATTTTCTATTTCATTTAATGATTTGGTAAGACTAATGCATATAAAGATGAGCCACGTTAACCTCCGAGTACTTAGGCTACAATAGGCATTATTATAAGGCATGTACTGACACGGTAACCTGTGCACCTATTGTGGTAGGCATTGCCCAACCGCTAGAATAATCGTGAGTTAACGACGTTTTCAATCGAGGGTCGGATATCGGCGGCGATATGAAACAAACTAGACAAGTTGCCAATAAATTGATAGATGTTGGTAATCTTCCGTTTCATGCATGTTATTTTTACAATGCGTGTGGTTTATTTATTAAAATCTCGTTCGAAATCACTCCAAATGAATGACAATTCTCCCACGCCAGTTTTTCAGTTAGATATAGAATCTAACTGAAAAACTGGCGTGGGAGAATTATCATTAAATATTCAGTCATATTAATGTCTGAATATTGTTTTATACTTCGTATGCTATAAAGGGTGTAAATAGACCCTTAACGAAGCCGAATGGCACTTGTTCTCCCCGTCTTTGCGATCATTTTTTTGTACTAGATCATACCTGGGCCTTCTAGTTTTTTTTAAATACATGTTTTTAATGTAAGATTTTTACTTTAAACACCTCCACGACCCCCGTACTATTTAATCCATCCATCAGCACAATGCTTTGAATTCGTTGCATAGACTTCTGCCGTAAAACGTGATTTTTCACCCCAAAAAAAAAAGGTCGTTTCCCAGCAATAATTTTTGCGTAAAGTTACTTAGTTTGATGTAGAATGCTTAGTTGACAGCTTCGTGAAGGGTCTGTTTACACCCTTTATAATAATAACTCATAACTAGGTATATTTCGCATTTAACGTTTCAACTAATCACTGTTGTTTAACCTGAATTTCTGACCCTTTGTTCATCATCAACTGCCTATAATTTTTCTATTCTGAGCCTTTGTTATAAAACTGAAAACACTGTAATATTTATCTAAAATCTGAAAATAAAATTGTAGGTCATTTTAGACTCCTATAATTATTAATACTACGTATTGTGAAGAGCAATTTCGAAATGATCGAATCTTCCAGAGCTGCCGATAGCTTTCGTCATAGGTATCAAGTTTACAACTTACGGTAATAAACGATAAGGCCCGGAGCACACTTGTACGTAACCCACGCGGGCGTTGCCCAATTCGCGGATGGCGGCTAAATAAGGCCATGGATGCAACATGAATGCTGCGCGGTGTTGCAACCGACTATCGAGGATAGCGACAAGGATGTGGGGAAAGCCCATACGAATGTCCGCTTGTCTGCTCCGTCATTACCGATGGCTTGTTTGTCCGGTAGCACGGTTTGGAAATATTTAAATATTGGCTGGTTGATAGCATCCTGGTATTAAGCGTGTGTTAGCTAATAATTATGAATTTAAAGCGTGCTGCTGCAACAGTTGCTTTATAAGTTGTTTGAGAAAAATTACAGATCTTCCACCGATATATTATCTGTTTTTTTTGAGATTTGAGACAATCTTACTTCATTACAATCATCATTCAAAACAAGGAAAAACAGTACTAACTTGCTAGCTACATACGCATCTGGCGCCTGATACGCATCCGTTTATGTAGAGCACTAACCAGCGAATAGTACCGGTTCAGAACAGAGATTAGGCAACACATAGACCGGCTTGTAACTACAGTTTAAATGAATTTTGATGTAAACTTACATAAACATAGGATTGGGTAAGTGTAAGGTTATCAAGATTCGCGATATACGGAAGAAGGAACTGAATATATTGGTTACCTGTTACCTCGCTACCAGTACCCACCTTAGCGGTTTACATTAAACTTTCAAGTGCACGTTCTTGAAAAGTCAAGTTTGGATTGAACATAAACATTAGTATGCGTAACAGGCAAATTAGATACTTCATCAAGTAGTATAATAATGTACATAGTAATTAATTATTTGATAAAGTACCAACTTATTCCTGTGGGGACCAAGTACTACTAGTAGATAAGATTGTAAATTCTTATGTCGAGAATAACGAAATGAACATCAAGATTAGCTAATAAAACAATTAATCACCTAAGTCTTTGGAGGTTAAATTACATCAAAGTATGTAAACCTGTCCATAAAATCCCAGAAGTTGCAATAACTTTGTAAGACAGTTATTGCACATCAAATCAAACAAGTTACCAACATTGATGGCTGTATAAACTTGTAATATCAATTGCTACAGTATTGGTTGCAAACCATAAAATTAATTTATGGTGTATAATATTTTTCTATCTTTAGTTTATCATTTCTTCCGCAACACACCGCGAGCAATCACCCATGCCATCAAATTTATCGAACTGGTCAACTTTACAGCAACTGGATAAGAGTGAGTGGGGATGAAATTGCTCTGAATAGTCTGCAGTTTTGGAGGCGTATATCCAGCAGTGGACTGCAATAGGCTGATCGTGATGACCTAATAATGTGCATTGTATTGTATAACTGGCTGGTGTCCGCAATTACACATCCAAAGCGCAGGTGGAAGAATTATACATTCCATCTATCCCAGCCCCTCGGGAAAGGCCAGCAACGCTTTGATGCATAAGCTAACTTCTTCTTCTTCTTAGCGTGTCGATGGCAATCTAGATTGTGTCAGCCCAGAACTGAGCTACTAGTTTGGCGCTTTCGGTTGCGTCCATCAGTTCCTGAAGTGAACAAACAACAGCTAACTAGCTAGCATAAGCGCTTTGATCTCGAAAGACGGTGCATAGAAAAAATTAACAAATAAATAAAACAGTAAGTTTGTTCTATAGTAGTTTAATTCCTCGTCTAAAGTAACTAGAACTTCTTCTTCTTCTGCTCTTCTGGTTTGAGCCACGTGCGTATGGTGACTCCGAGTTCGTACTGAAGAAGTATAACCCGCGTGCACTGAAACAATATAATTATGTATGTTACAAATATATCTTATATTATTAACCTTTGAAGGCATAAGGATCTGGTTTTTGCGGTCGTTAAACATATAACTGTGAACTAAAAAAATGGTTCCATAACAATCCATTGAAGTTCCTACCTACCTATTCATTCATAACATAAGGAAAATACTTTAAATCTTTTTAAATGTCGTATACGACGTGTCGTGTCGTGTCGTGGCGTGTCGTATATATAAGTTACACGCTTCACTCATATTATTTGTGAATGGAAGAAACCTAGAATCATTTCTTTGAAGACAGCAGTGAGCACGCTTCGGTAGAGCGGTAGAGCTCGGCGTAAAATCCCTTATATCTTGCCAAACCATGATGTAAGAGTACAAGTAACTGGTTATGTATATTATGAAGGAAAGTCTTACCTATTATAACTACATTTTAAAGACAAGATCAAGGAAAAGTTTTATGAAGCTACGATTTATCTCGTTTTAACTACCTATTACTTAATATAATTTATAGCGATATTGTCCGCTCATTTGTTCATTATTGGCGGTGTTGGTTGTACACCTTTACTCATGAAAAATATGTAAAAGGTCATCGATCTTAGACGACCTTAGCTTCTTATTGTCGTAGATAAGTAATAATAAGTGATACTAAAAGCTAGTAATTAACATCGTCACGAGGAGGAAGAATGGCTGATGAAAAGGGAAACTGTTTAGAGTGAAAGTATGGAAGTGTTTCGGTGCCTGCACTAATCATAGAACTGGCACATTGCTGACAATGCTATTCACTATTGTTGAGAAAAAGAAGAGATATAGCTGTCTGTTGAATACTAGTTTGAAGAAAAATACCCGTAAATGGACATTACCTAGTGGTCCTTTTAATCATACGCGATGCTTTGATTATACAGGGTGTAAACAGACCCTTCACATAACCGTCAACCAAGCATTCTGTACATTAAACTAAGTAACTTTACGCAGAAATTATTGCTGGGAATCGACTTTTTTTTTGGGGTGAAAAGTCACGTTTTACGGTAGGACTCGATGGAAAGCACTCAAAGCATTGTGCTGATGGATGGATTGAATAGTACGGGGGTCGTGGAGGTGTGTAAAGTAAAAATCTTACATTAAAAACATGTATTTTAAAAAAACCTTGTGAAAAAGTTGAAACTTTGATCCCCAATATCTCCGTAACTAGAAGGTTCCCAGGTATGGTCTAGAACAAAAAAAATGATCGCAAACACGGGGAGAACAAGTGCTTTTCGTATATGTTAAGGGTCTATTTATACTGGTTATATACTTGTATTTACTTGCGATAATTTTTTTGTTCTAGACCATACCTGGGAACCTTCTAATATCATAATATAATAATAATCAAAGACGCGATGATTCAGATGTCTAATTTTGTGCACTGTTTTTGCTAGGTTAAAACATATTTTGTATGTAGGGATGTCGAAAGAACTTGGCGATGCAAATTAATGCCTAAATATTATTGCACTGTTGGATTTTAATTACTCGTGGCGCAGACCTGCCTTTATGTAGTTATTCATTCAGTTAGAGCTTGGGGTTAGTGAACCCGGGCATTTCTTAAATTATAAATTATTTATTAAAGAAAAGTTTATAAAAATCGTAACTTAAGATCTATGCCCCACAAAACCGTGTTCACGGTTTGTTTGTCAAATGCCAGCAGTCCAACTTACTACCACAGTTTTGTAACTTCAACTCATTTCGTTACCCTTGCAAAACTTCTTCTTGCTTACTTCATGTAACATAACACCAAGCCAATAATGCCCGCAGGGCTAGGCAGTGATGTAGGTAACAATGGAGCACCCACCTTTCGTGAGTAACAAATATTTGAGTCCAACGTAGTAAGGGCGAGCCTATTGCCTTCAAATAAATGGCGAGACGGCAGACCTCGTGGAAAATGTGGCGACGAGCTAAACAAAACCAACGTCCACACCACCATATCAGCTCTGGTTCGAAAGACCTGGAAGTCATTAATGATGCAGGATAACAGTTACACCATTGCAATACTTACTTCCTCGGAACATATTCTCCGAAGAGCGCTTCATCACTGGACTTGAAGATCTCGCACCAGCCAATCATGTAGATGATCCAGGAGTAGCACTTGGTTCCATAGAACCCCACGTCTGTCAGGATTGACTCTGCGAAGTACTGTGGCGCTCTGGCGTGGTCACAACCAGATTTTGCTGGAAAAGATTAATTATTTCAGTTGAGAATTAATTGAAGTATAGTTTTTTTAATGAATATTAACCGTTTTACGCGCAATGAATAACATACAACAAAATAATAACTTTTGAAGGAAAGAAGTCTCTTCAAATTGTAATAAACAAAAAAAAAAATGTAAAGTACCCATGTCCTTGTGCCTATCTAAAACCTTTGTGATATCAATTCAAGAATTATTTAAACCAATTTATAACTAATTAGCCTGTATCGTACTACTGCTAGCTGGTCAAAAGCTGTCCTTTTACCACACAATTCTGTGTTGTAGTAGTCCGTGTTCGAGTCCTTTCGGTAGGAGGCAAGTTCGTCTCGACACCTTCGCCGTGCAAATATAGCCGTTATTGTTTAATCGAAGCAAAACGAAATCTAGGGAGAAAATGATAATATTATTACATATACTCACTTTGTTCTTTAGTAGCCTTGCAGCCTGGCTGTGACAAGCCACCATTAGCGTAGAAGTCGATATGCCCGCACGCTTCCAACTTCCCCTTCTCCAGTGCGTCAGTATGAAGGACATCAACGAACTTCGCGTCTCCTTTGTCCACTTTTTTATTTGTGTCGGTGGTCACGAACAGAGGCATAGCAGGGTCCAGTGCTGTGGAGTATTGTTATTAGAGGATTCTGTTAACTCTTATATAGCTAGATTGAGGAGCAGTGATGGCCCAGTCGTGGGACCGAACCAAGGCAGGAACTTCGCTTTGTGTAATTTATTTCATCAACTTTGCTCTCAAAAATGTGAAAGAAAACATAGCGAAGAAACCAACATGTCCTAGAACCGAAAATGACTTCCACCAACACGCACTGAGCTCGCGTAGTGCATTAGCGCCCACTCCCTGTTGCAGAGAGGTCTATCAGACACAGGCCTCCGCAGTGTACAGGCCGTAGCAGGCAGCAGTAGTAGAAGTGAATAGGTAACATAAATATATTGTGTTTTGTGTGTATGATAATTATGTTTGTGGCTGTATAATTTTAGCTCACTACACCTTAAAGAAGTGAATGGCAAACATTCGCGCGAATATGTAGGTAATCGTTAAATTAGTATCACTACAAGGTGCAAAGTTGTTTTTTCTGTAGTTGTTGAAGAGAGTCATTGCTAACAAAATAAAAACAGGAGTTGACCTCCTGGTGGTTTGTATATTAAATCCGATGACCTGAAAACATTAATCTTAAAATAGTATCTTTTATATTTACCAGAAATCCTTTCCAACCTCCCACTGGTGACATAATCGCCGATAAACCCGGCCACCTGACCTCCAAGACTGAATCCTATGACGTGGAATTGAGTGAGGTTGAAGCCATATTTCTGGACTAGTTTGTCGATCAGCTGGGCGGTACACATGCCCACCAGCTCCGTATTACGGGCAGCTTCTATGTAGCAAGGTTCTCGGGCTATTGGGTTGTAGTCTACTGATATTATGTTGTAGTCACAGCATTTCATGTAAGCTGAAATTATTGTTACATATTTGTTATAATTTAAATCAATGATAAGCCTGTGCCAGTGGGATCGCCCATAGGCAAAACTGACGATCTTCCTTGCACACTTCCGTCCCCTGTTGAACTTCTTTAGGAGGTGATTTTTTTACAAAATACTTCGAAAACTTTAATATTTTAGGGTAGACCCAGGGGTTTAGGTTATGTGTTGTATGTCAGTGAATTGAAGTCAATCAACATTCAAAATAATAAAAATATTTCCTCTGTGTGAATTTTTATTGATGAGATTTAAATATTGTATTGGTAAGCATAAAAACGTAACATTAATTAAATTTTTTTTAAGTTAAAACACATGAAACGTTGATTTATTACGCCCACACTTATTTATTTTATTAATTTTAACTATCAGAATGCCAAAATATGCACTAAAAAGGGCGAAAATTATTAAACCTTTTTGGTGCCTTTTTATATAAAAACACTTGGCCTTTCAGTGTCAAAAAATTTTTGAAACGCCATTAAAGTTTATTATTTTTTTTTGTAAAAACGGCGTTTGTGTTTTTATTTGGGTTGTTCGGCCGGAGGTAGAGTAAAACCTTTTTGATGCGGTTATAATTATGTATGTTAAAATGAAGATGATGATTGTACCTACTATGCATTATTTATTTGGTGGAATAATATTACATTTTATAAGAATACTACGAGTATTTTTTATTGAAACAAGGTGCAAAAGTAGTCTTAAAAACATGGTTTCGATCCAAACCCGGACATATGCTGACATATAAATGTCTTACGGCGCTTCCTCACCGAGAGCATTCGCCTGTAATCTAACAGTCAGATTCACTAGTTTCTGTACAAAATCGAATCTTCGATTGTTCCGCTACAGGCGAATATAATATGTATATGTATATAAATAAAAATGCGAAAGTAAGTTTGTTTGTTTATTTGACTGAACCACAGAACCAATCATCCTGAAATTTTGCATATACTTTTTCAGGTGTACAGAAACGGACATAGGGTACCTTTCGTCCCGAAAGAAAGTCCTGTTCCTGAGGAAAACAACAATAACGCTATTATGATAATAGATGGCGTCACGTTTCTTTAGAATCATGATTGAATTATATTATTACAAGCAGAGTACAACCCGAATTAATTGTCAAATTCTAAATTAACGCGAGCGAAGCCGCGGGAAAAGCTAGTGCGTAATAAAATTTAAAAGTTTTTGATCAAGTACTGGCATCAAATCATTATTGAAAATTTTATAAATTATGTAACAATTTAGATAATCGGTGCAAAAATGCAGCTTGCAGTGAAATGAAAGTAAATGGCAATGTAATTATCATAATTTAAATTATGTGTGTAGGTCATTAATTAGTGGTATTTTTGCAATAGTCAGCATACTTTAAAAGAACAATGTTTACCTGGTCTTATTTCTGTGTTCGGCGAGAAATCCTTATGGCCTGTATATCCATGGATTAGTATCTTAATAGGTGCGTTTTCTACCCAGGGTGCAGACTCAATGGACTTCTGATCCATAACCAGCAATTGATGTGGGTTGTCTTCATTTTGTCTGGTTAATGTAATTATAAAAGGTTTATTATAATTGAAAACTGTTTTTAATATTTTTGGTTCAATTCGAAAAAGGAACACGTTATTGAGAAAACTACCTTCAATATCATTTAAAAAAAAACACTATGTCGGACAGATAAATACGAAAATCAAGGTTAATAATACAAGTAAGATATAGGTAGGTAACAAAATACACATCGATTTTCCCAGGGTTAGGGTGAGGTGTATCTATACACCCACATTTCAGCAGTTCTGTTTAAGTCTTATGTAATAGGAGGCGAGTCTATCTCCAAAAACGGAATGGGAAAACCCTATAAAACTATTCCCGACCTGAAAATCGAACCAAGGACCTCGCGCTTGCGGAAACTAGAGCAACGCAGCAAAGAGTCGATTAAAAACTGTAACCAAGTGCAGCGGCATAGCGCGGGGGTTTTTCCCGCCCTTGGCCGGCTGGGAATGCGCCGCCCCCTCTATGTTCACTTTATCATTATTCAAAATTTCAAAATAAATATAGCCATTTTTATCATTATAAACTCTGCGTGTTTTTTTTTCTACGCAGCCTTTTATTCATTTTTAAAGTACACCACGAAGATACGCCACACTGGTTGGTATTCCTTG
Source organism: Noctua comes (assembly GCA_963082995.1). Taxonomy (NCBI): domain Eukaryota; kingdom Metazoa; phylum Arthropoda; class Insecta; order Lepidoptera; family Noctuidae; genus Noctua; species Noctua comes. The sequence goes on from OY720277.1 coordinate 8,244,059, forward strand.
TTTTTACAAATTAATTATCTGATCTGATGACCTCATGGCAGCGTAAGGTCATCCTTACGCTGCCTCCTGAATCCGCTCTGTGCCGCCCCCTGAAAAGCGCCGCCCGGGGCCATGACCCCCCTAACCCCGCCACGCTACGCCACTGACCAAGTAGAATTAAACCAAATAAATAATAAAATGTTATAAAATGCTAATAAAATAGCCACACTTTGCTTTATTCCGAAGTTCTGTTTTATTATATGTTCCCTATGTTCTCGTGGCTATGTAATTGCATGGCTGGTGAGTTTACATGTTAGTATGATTTGAATTGGTAGAAAATGGTCATCGACTTCTTTGAATAAGATGTTTTAATCATTATCATTATCACGATCATTATCGTCCGCTTAACTTTTGAGCCTGTTGTACATCATATAATAGTTTAATCGACAGTTATAATTGATAAACAAATTGTACAGTGTGGTTCAAGAGAGACCAATATAGACCTAATCACTTGAGGAAATCAGTAACACCATAGGATTTTGTAAGGAAAACATTTCAAGTGATCTGATTGGTTGTTGATAATTTGTTGGCAATTTGCCAAAATAGGAAACGTGCGTTTGACATTTTGTTATTTACCAAATTGCTAAGCAAACCGTTCAAAAAGTTCCCTTTACAAATTTTTTGAGATTTTTGAAAGGAAAAGTATGCCTGAAAATTGGCCCAATCATTGATCACAGCATGTAGTTGGGCTGCCGAAAGCAATTTCAACTAATTGAACTGTAAGCTAATTAAGTAATATTAAAAGGCACATTTACCGACTTACCTAGTATAAAGCCAGAACGTTATGTTTTCATTGGGGCACTCCATAGGCGGTGCAATGCAATCAAAATTTGCATTAGTTGAACTAATACCTAAAAAAACACTTTATGATGTAGTACAAACACAATCGATATTATGTCTAAGTTTTGGGGTAGGCGGGGCATTTGTTCAGTAGCAGTTCGTTGCCTAGATTTGTGTTGGAGTTACCTTAAATCAAGGAACTCGGACTGTTTTTTGTCTGTCTGTTTGTTTGTTACCTTTCACACCGTAACGGCTGAACGGGTTTGGATGTAATTTCGCTCACGAATAGACCATGACTTGGGTTAGGAATAACAAAAACATTGTTTTTTATGTTTTTGAAGATAACCGGGGACCTCGTTTTGTGTTCATACATATATATATACGTAATTTAGAAAGTAACGATTAACCTCTTTTGAATACAGGATTAATTATTTATACTATCAGAAGACCTAACCTTACCCTCGTTTATTAAGGAATTTATCTGCTTCTTATCTGCGTTAGTTTAACTACCAATTTAGTACAATCATTATTGAATTTAATAAAAAAGACGCGGTTCTTTCGACACACAAAATGAAGAAAATCGTAATTAAAAAATTGCGCCATAGTAGAAATTATTTTAAAATAAAAATTTTTCACGTGTAATTTGTATTGCAGATATTCAATACCATTTTTTTTTACACGAAAACAAAACCGGATGTCTAGATGCCCAAGAACCGCTTACTTCTAACTGGTTTTGGATAACTAAATATAAACGTGAATAATTTTAAGAATTTATAAACATTAAACTGTAGGTGGATAAAATTATTTTCATGCATAAATTGCATCTATAAATCAATATGCATATCACACAGACTTTAATGAAATGTGTAAACTGTAAGAAATGATTCGATTTTATTGTTTAAAATGTTAAGTAAGTTCTAATTGTAAAGACCAGAGGAATTGATTTTATCACAATACTCACATATGCAAATGAAATTAATAAACAAAACTAGGAAAATCATAGTGAAGATGTCGTAAATAGATGCCAACTATCTTTAAGGGCTCACTGGCACACATATATATATGAACCTTGCGCGGTGTGTCTTCCGAGCCGCCAAACTTCACGTATTAGCGGCAAAACAGCTGATTAAGACAATGAAAACTGTGGACGTTCCAATCAGACTTTTCGCCAACTCGAGACAAAGTTGGAACTAGACTGTGCTGTTAGAAATGTTGCATGGGCTTATCACTGAACTAAGTACTGGCGGCTAAATTTACTTAGCTGCAACAAGCAACAATTACAAAGACTAATACAGGTATCAGATCGTTTAAAAAAAAAAAAAAATTTAAACATTCCGATATGAGCACTTGCTCACACATTCTACAAGAATTATATAAAATTAACGTAAATCAGACAGCATGATGGGCGTTATATTCAAATCATGCGAGTTGATTAAACTTCGTATAATATTGATATATTCATAAATTATTGTTTTATTGTTATTTTAGGACTTAACAATTTAGAAGGAGGTACCATATAAAAAAATATGATCACTCTGTAATCTTCCTAAGCCTTCATCATCCTTCCTTCCTTTTTTGTCCTTTTCTTTTTCTTCCTTCCTTTTTCCTCCTTCTTCTTCTTCCTTGTTTCTTCATCTTGCTGACACGAGTTGGAGCCTTCGGTGCAATATTTACTTACTTCATTTTAAGTTATACCAGTTACTTTATGTTTCTGTGACCGGCATCATCAGCGCTTGATTTAATTTAAAAAAAAAACATAGTTCAAACTACTAAGTAACTTTAAGTTTTGTTGTTGATTTTATTTGAATTCAGTATGTACACATTATTTACGAACTACAAATAGACCTAAAATTATAATAAAAAATGCGCAAAAATCAAAATGGGAAAAGAATTACAGGGGGTCAAAAAATTAATCTACTTCTCTGTCAATAGGAAAAGTACCAAGAGGGCTGGCAGCACTGCCACGTTGAATGGTAATGCTGATTCTTTGGATAAAAAAGGCCGGCCCTGTGGTCACGTGAATAGTCCACCAACCGTTTTTTTTTTGGGACAAGCCCGCCTCACTATTGCCAAACCACTGTAGCTCCTGAAAACTAGAATCAACAGTGGCGACTACCAGAAAAGCGCCGAGACAATGAAGCTCGACCATCTCCTAGAGAAACAATTTAACTGTCTTGGATCCCGCAACGAAATTAATCAGAAAAGTATAGCGGAGGAGTAGGACCAACCGTTTGGCGATATCGGCTCAAACACATAATTAACAATTAAGTTATTGTATTTACGCCGTTTGAGGTTTTCAGCACATGCAACCCACCGTGTTTTTTTTTAATTTTATTTATTTGGCTCACCAACAATTGAATACACTGCTTCAATCAAAGATACGAGATACATCTAATGGAAGTATATCAACCTCTTACAGGTAAGCACATCATGCACTACTTATTTGTCGTTGAGTGCCTACTTAAAATCAGATGAGTACCGAACTACTCACCGCACACAACTACGATTGAATCAAATTAAATTAAAATCAAAATTAAAATGAAACTCAAAATTAGGGTGCAAGGGTGTCGACGCAAGTTGCATCCCACACCAAAGGCCGACCCAACTTCTATGGCATTATGGTGCTGCTAAGTGTTCTTTAATATAATTCTATTTTAGTTATTGAAAATAGTAACATCAAAAAACCACTCCTCCGCACTATTGTTCCAAATTATTATGTAAATGACATTGAAATTGTCGTAAGGGAACAAGCGTGCATTATCATCTTATCTGCGTTTGGTGTATTTTCCTGTGTTTTCTTTATACCTAATTTACTGTTTAAAAATGCGTTGATAGTGAATTAAGGGCATTCTTGTATTTGGTTTCATATTGTTTGTTTTTGCATACAGAATCATAAACTGTCATCTTTTTGTGTTTGAAGGCACTGCCGGGGCAATAACGTCATCATTTTTTGTTTTAACATAGATTTTGTTTGCTGTACGTGAAGTATGACTTCAACAGTTGACTCTGTAGCCACCCGAAGTATAGGTTTGTGCCCGGTTGATGGCAATAGGCGCGCCGCCCTTTACATAGGACATAAACATAACTGGCGAAATGTGGCTGTTCTACAAGATAGGACTCTGCCTAACCCTTTGAGAAGAAACAGCCGTTATGTCATATTATAATATAAAAGTATATAGTAATATAAACCTACCTACTTATGAGAGATTGATTTATTTGCTGCGATCATTAATAATCGCTACACGATGTGATTTACTACGAGTGTTCAATTCTTGCATGATATAAGACGTATGAAATTGAACAGCTCGTAGAAGATTGCGGCCGACTTTGAAATATTGTTAGTCTAGAGGTTTGTTTTATCACAGTCAGGTCCGGAAGGAGCCTCGGATCTAGTATGTGGAGACTCCATCGGGCTCGGTTTGAAAAGGACGATCTATCGTCGCATACTGTGTAACCAAGTGCTACTTCTCTTCTCTGCTTATCATTTATATCTCATCTTTCGTTCTTATCCGCTTTCATGAAAAGAGTCTTTGTATATAGGATAGTACGGTAAAATTTTCCAGTTATTAATAGTAATGGGTGTTATGTGTATATTATACATATCTGTTTTTTTTTTAAATTTTAATTGTATATCTCTCTACCAGCATGTAGTGAAGCCGTAGGCTGTTGTTGGGGTTGAATGAATAAAAGAAATTTAATTTAAATTATGTTTTATTTATGAAATCAGTCAGTTATTTAAAATTATTTAAAGTCATTTGGCACTTTACTAAATAATATGGCGATAATAACGGGAATGAACGCTCTGACTGTTTACATTTCCGTGTAAATGACAAACTGACAACAAACATTTATATGAATATGTGTACATACAAACATTATCACATGGATTTATTTGATTCCATTAAATAAGCGTATTTATATTATTTACAAGAGACAGTTACACATTATTAATTATACCCAGTCAGTCAGAGCTCCAACAATTTTGTGTCACAATTTGAACCTAACATAATTCACTATTACCTACATATTTACACACAAATTATTTGTATCCGGATATAATTATATATTTACAATATTTATGTACAATGAGGTTTTACATGTTGAAGCTGTAATAAACCAATAAGGAATTGGACACAATGTTATAGTTGGCCCTATTTTGAGCAAGTAACAGGATGTTTTTTTACTACACATTTATTGGTTTAAGATTTATCAATGTGTTTTATTGCCAGCTTCAAACGACGATAAACAACACCGTCTATCATAATAACTATACACGTGCCTTGGTTATATCTTGTGTTAAACATTTATAGATACAGAAATTGATGATCTCTATTGACGCCGATAGTTAACAAGGATGTCAAGCAATAAATTTTGCACAAGTTATATCCAAGACATACTCATCTAATTATGAAATCATATAAACAATATATGGCAAGAAAATATAGAGACCTTGATACAAGATCACAACAATTATTTTACACAATCTTAAAACAAATACATATTTATTTAGTTCTATTTACAATCTAAATCTATACTAACACTTTAAACGTATTCTTCTGATGGTTTCGGGGTACCATTCTGCAGTCTAAGCGACGAAGCCATTCTCCCATTCACAGAATCAGGTAATTCAGCTATATCCTTGAATACATCGATCATGCTTTCAAAATTCGGTCCCCAATTGAACAGGTCGAGAGCAGCCGGGCCCCAGCCCAGTGCTGCTGATGCAGGAGAACCATTCGCTTGCCGGTACAGGGCTGAACTAACATGAGGGGCTAAATCATCATCAGATGCGACTAGAGTGCTCAGCGAGCCACGGAACGAGGAATCAAAGCTTTCATATGGTGGAGGCAAAATGGGTTTTTTAGGATTACTTCCACTGCTAACATTCTGTCTTCTAACATCCTCTAACTTATCTGCGTTTATACTATTGTTGTCATATTCTATTTCGGAGCAAGTAAAGCTATCATTTCCACTTTCATCGTCTGAGCCGGTAGAACTTCTGTTATCGTCTGGAGGCGAGTGATGTCTATGCGACATGTGGTGACTGACTCCTCCTCCTCTAGGCGCTTCGCTTGAGCTTGACACTGCATCTAATGTGGAAACCAAACTGGATGTCCGTTGTCTTGCGTTCATTCTTTCTATTTCTTCTGCTGTGAGTCCCACTGCGCCTGAACCAACAGACACCACTTGTGGAACTTGTGGCGGAGCGCTCGGTGTTTTCCTCCCTGCTGACGAACTTTGCCCACTGAGTTGTGACATTACGGGGCTGTTCAGACTTCGTTCACTGTTACTATGCAAAGCATCTTTACCAACGCCACCCGAACTAGACGTAGTGGCTAACAAAGCACTCTGCAGCGGTTTTCCAGATATGTCATGAAGGGTTAATATTCTAGGTTGCTGACTGAGTTCACTGCTCGGAGATAATCGCGCTAATGGTGTTGTTTGATGTTGTCTCGGTTGTGGCGGAGGCTGTGCTGCCTGTGGTACTCGAGACGGGTACCCACTCGGATGATGAGGTGAGTGGCGATGTTGCGGGGTTTGATGCTTATGGTGGTAGCCTGCGATGGGCGGTGGAGTAGCTTTGTATTTGCGAACACCTGCTGCCTCTCGGAATCCTTTATAATGATAAACAATGTCTATGTCAGATGGTGCAATTGAGCTGGCGTTTTCAAGATCATAGTGTTCTGGCACTTCTGAATTTAAATCCATACCACTAGGGTGATCATGAGTGTGGTGCGAGGTATTTGTAGACGGTGGCGGTGGTGGGTGGTGGTCTTCCCGAAGGGCTGGACTTTTTCCAACAACTTCACGCTCTATAATATCTGGGCGTTGTGGTCTCGGTGGATCAATGTTCATTATTTCTCTGTCTTTGTACTTCTTTGATAACAGTTCGGGACCAACAATATGGCCGACATTACGTGTTATATCGGCATTTTCTGACATGTAACTATTGAGGCTCGTGTCGTTATTGTGAAGATTTCTATTCATTATGCTGTCATTAGTACCTGCTATAAGATTTGGTGCGTTTAACATTGCAGGCCCTCCGTTTTGCTTAGAGTGTACAAGATTGCCTTTGCTAGCAGATCCGTTTCCTTTTTCTTTCTTCTGCTTGCGAAGGCGATAAAAAATTATTGAGACTGAGATTGCGACTAACAGAATGACGAAGAACACTATTACTAGTGTTATGCCAATACGCAGTGGATGGTTTTGCGCTGCACCTACACCAAAGGCACTATGACAGCCGTTTAATATTTTACCTCTATGAATTGTTTCTTTGAATATGGTGCCATTTCCACTGAATGGTTGAAGTTCGCTGTTGATCGAAAAATTAGCCAAGCATCCTTCAAACTTGTTTTGGCTAGCTGTTGTTATCCATTCATTTTTAACTCCGCCAATTGATATCACAGTTAGATAGGGATCCAGAAAGTCGTGAACACCAGCGGAGTCAAGTTCTTCGCCAACGTTTTTGTTATCTACAAGCAGGCGTATACTTCTACCAACTGACACTAGAGTAATGTTGTGCCAGTTACCATCGGAAACATCACTCTGCTCTGATTGGCTCATATTAACTACAGTGTTCTGTTTTGAGGTGTAGCAAACTTTTCCTTCCAGTAGTTCAATCAAAGTGTAGTATTTGTCAGTTGCTGAGTAAAATAAGACACCGTCTTTTTTGTGAGTTCTGAAGAAGAACGATAAACTTTTCGCTGGACTGTTGACTTTAGGAATAACTTTGCCAGAAGATTTGCTGTTCTTTTTCGACCAACCTGTATTGCCTCCGTAAAATGTTTCCAACAACTGCATTCTTCTATGCTTTTCAGATATTGTGTAAGTAATAAATCCATTTTCGGCCACCGAAATCGATTGTAGTGAAAGACCACAGTCAGGAGAAATTAAGTCACCTCTGCACTTGCACAAATTAGCTCTCCATCTATCCAAACATTTTCCTGAGCCACAAACATCTTTCTTGAAACATGCGCCGCCTTCTGAGCGTTCACACTTTGGTTCCACGCTTCGTGCCTTTATAGGGTTAGTAAGGTTTAGCATTCGTCCGTTTATGGTAATACTGTGCATACACCCAACGAAGTCATCAGAATGAATTTGCCCCGGACGTTCTAGGACTGGGTCCGCTTTATGAAGACCACCGATGAGCAGAGGTTCGTTGTTGAAGTTCAACGTTCTGAAAATAAGATAAAGAAAATCTTGTTAACATGTCCATCCAATCATAAAGTTGACTATCTACAATGTATATGATGAGTTGTATTAAAAAAAGACTTTAAGTAATTGAATCTTATTAAGCGACTAAAATACGTATTGTGTTGACTATGTAGGCTTATACACAGGTCTGTATTATGACTAACAGCTTGCAGCAGTACACTGCTGTATATATTTTATCTAATTTGCATAGCTATGAACTCTGTCTTCGACCGCTCTTTTCCTACAGCTAGCCTGTGAATATCGTTGCCCCGCCTAGCTTTAGGATGTTGAAAAGTATTGTTCGATAAACGCATAGCAACCCTGAAAATCGAACTAAAATTCGCCTGTAATGCTTGCTACTTGCAAGTAGTATAATTTAAATTAGAATTAGTACGTACCCTGCTTGTCCAGTATCGTCGTCGTAACATGAATCGTCGCCAGGATCACATTCTGTGCAGACGTCACCGTGATCAGTGCATGTGGCCACACTCAATGAAATCACTCGGCCATTTCTTGTAGCTGTTAGCTTGTACCAGTTTCCATCAGCTAGATTCTTCTTAGAATTCATGATGGCGACAGAAGTAATGGATGTTCTAGCTCCGCCAAATGAAAACACTGGCTTTCCTCCTAATAACTCAATTGCTATAAAATCTGACCTGCCGCCGGTCTGGCCACCAAAGTTATATAGCAGTAAAGCATCCGGCTTTGTGGTGGCAAAAATTATGGTTATGTCGTTGGTTGATGCATCAAGAGATGGGAATTGCATGTAAGATAGTTCGCCAAATCCAAAAGTAGTACTTTCACAATGTGTTCCGTAGCGACCATTTGTGCAGCTGCATTTGTAACCTGGTTTTAGACTGATGCATATCCCTCCGTGCATGCACGGATTAGGTCGGCAGGAGTCAACTAAAGCTTCACAGTGATTACCACGATATCCAGGGCGACACAAGCAGAAGAATGAATTCCTATCAGCACTTTCTTTACAGGAACCTCCATTCTTGCATGGGTTACTACTGCATACGTCATCTCTTTCCATTTCACAAGTTTTACCATCTCTGCGAGCTGGACACGTGCATGTAAAATCGTGACCCTGTTTACGACATATACCTCCAAAGCGGCAAGGATTTGGTGAGCAGGGATCTTGACGCTTTTCACAATTGCCTCCTATAAATCCATCTGTACAGTGGCAAGTATATTCGTGTCTGACCAATGGCGAAGACAAGATGAGAGAAGGGCTTTCTATTATTTTTGTATCATCCAAAACTCGGATTGAATCTGTACAAAGGCCATCATTTTTGCATTGTTGAGAAGCACACGGGAAATAAGCTACTATCATTTGGCTCTTTAATAACTTAGTCATTTGGAACTCTTTAGCTTTCAGATACTTTTCAGTCATTTCCCTTTTCCAAATTGAATGATTACTTTTTGTCGCTATTGTCAAATCCAAATGACCTTCGACTTCATTGATGCTGTACAAGTAAATACTTTCATTGCTTTTCAGACTTTCTTTTAGTAATTCTAGTAAGCTCCGGTAGTAATGAGTTAAAAAGTCTGATGCAGTCATGTTTAAAATTCTCAAAGTAATGGATTGCTCAACGGTGTTATTGTCAAAGGAAAAATATTCGACACTTATTGAAGAAAGAACGTCTCTATGAACTCCGTCATTTCCTGAAACTGTGAACGAATATCCTTGTCCGGGTTTAACGGCGTTCGTGTGCAAGTTGCATCCGGATCGAATATTGAGAAGCGACAGGGTATTTTCGGATGTTGTCTCTTTGATAATCTTGCATCTGTAATCTCCTACGATATCAGGATCGTTTGGTTTCACATCGGCAATTTTGCCACGTGGAACTTTATTGTTGAAAGCGTAAACAATAACGTGAGCTGATCTTGGTGTTGGTGGATTGTCGTTTCTGTCCAATACTTTTATAAATATGGTGTAGTTGGATTTCATAACTGGATTACCACTGTCTTCAATTTGTATCATAACTTCAAGAGTGGGTGTTTCTTCTCTGTCTATTTTCTTTGTTGTTAAAAGCACACCTGTGTGCTTGTGAACCTTTACATAGCTTTGTTGCTTTCCCCCAACAATAGCATACGAGAATGGTGCTCCGTTGGGTGGTAAATCTGGGTCATTAGCGGAAAGCGTCGCAATGCTGGTGTTGGGAGGTTCATTCTCGTAAACAGAACCTTCAAACCCAGCAGCATCGAATATGGGTCCATTGTCATTGATGTCTGACAAAGTTATTTTAACGGTAGCGGTACCAGTTTGCGGTGGAACACCTGTATCAATGGCACCAACAATCAATGAATACATTGGCAGGGTTTCTCTGTCTAATTGGCGAACTACTTCAATTTCCCCAGTTTGTGGATCTATTTTGAAGTCCTGGTTTGTATTGCCACCAAGTATCGAAAAACTGAACTGATTATTCTGTGGCCGCACGTCTTTATCCACTGCTTTTACTTGAATAACTTCTTGTCCAATACTAGCACCCTCCGATACAGTTGCCTCGTAATAATGGCGCAAGAATTCTGGTGGATCATTACCATCTTGAATAGAAATAATAACTTGTGCTTCATCAGTATCATTACCACGTATACCACCAGAATTTTTCGCAAGGACTGTTAACACCACCCTGTTCTGTGTTTCTCTGTCTAAATAGCGAGCCACTCGAATAACACCAGTTTGTGAATTAATACTAAAGCCTTTATCGTTACTTGAACCCACAAAAAGATAGTATATAATACCATCATCTCCGCTGTCTTGATCAGTAGCTTGAATAACACCAACATTTGCTCCAACTTCGGCAGATTCTGATACATCGAAGTGAAACACGGGCTGCTTGAATTTAGGATAATATTCGTTCACTCCCGTTATGTGAACAATCACTTGTGTCGTGTTCCGCATGATTGAATCAGGATTTTCAGCTCTGATTTCCAAAGTGTAAAGTCTCTTTTCTTCATAATCAAATACTTCTTTGGAGAATATTTCACCTGTATTAACATCCACGTGGAACAATGACGCCATATCATTGTTTATAAAGTATTTAATTATAGCGTTCTTCGGTGAATCTATATCAACTGCTGTAACTTTGTAAATAAAACTATTTACTGGAGAGTTTTCTGGTAAATATGCAATATATTTTGTTTGGTTGAATTGTGGAGCGTTGTCATTGATGTCGGTCAAAATAATTGTCAGCGTAGCGATGGCTTCTTTAGACTTGAAGCCAAGATCTTTTGCAGTTATATTCAGTCTATATTCTTGAATAGTATCGAAATCAAGAGGGCGCAATATACTTATAGCTCCTGATATCGAGTGGATCTGGAACTCCTGTCCTGCATTCCCAGATGAAATAGAATATCGCACGATACCATTCGGCCCGTCATCTTCATCGCTTGCTTTTACTGTTAAAATGGGTGCGCCTACTGGTTCGTTTTCGGGTACAATTACTTGATAGCTCAATGCTGTGAATTTGGGGCTATAGATGTTTTCACCAGTCACAACAAATATTACTGTCGTTTCATCAGACTGTGGAGGAACTCCACGATCAACTGCTTTTATTTTGAGTTCATAATACTGGCCTAGGTAGTAGAACTGCTTACTCACAATTATCCAGCCACTTTTTTTGTCAATGGTTAGATACGCAGTGCCATTTCCACCTGACACATAATATTCTACTTCTGCATTTATTCCAAAATCTAGATTGTCTTCGGCTGTCAGTTTTATAATTCTTTCTCCTGAAGTGGCGTCTTTTGGTACAGGTACAAACTTTTCGTGATCCTTGAATTTTGGCGCATTATTGTTAGCGTCAACTACATTGATTGTTACTAAACATTCAGATGACATAGGGGGCTTCCCATTATCCGTAGCAACAACAATAACGGAATAAGTATTTTCTGGCGATGAATTGATTGATGTTCTTTTGTAATTCATCTTGAATTTACTAAGTATCTCTCCTGTCGCGGGATCTATCGAGAATAAATCAGATGGCTGTTGCAATGAATATGATATAATTGAGTTGGGACCTTGTTTGTCTCTGTCAGTAGCAATAACCTGACCAACAAAACTGTTCTTCTGTTGCAATTCTGGGAAATTGAAACTGTAGTACGAATATTCAAACTCTGGTGCATTATCATTTTGATCCTGTATTGTGATGGTCAATGGCGTTTCCGATCGCCAAGCTCCATCGGTTGCTGCTACTTTGAGAATGTACTCATCTTGTAATTCTCTATCAAGCGGTCGGGCAACTGTAACGTTTCCACTTATTGGATCTATTATAAACTTTTGACCCGGATTTTCGACAAAATTGTACGTAGCATTCGCATTTGGACCAGAGTCTAGATCAGAACTCGTAACTCTTATCACAAACGATCCAATTTCCGCATTTTCTGTTACGTTTACACTGAAAAGCCGAGTAAACCTTGGTGGGTTATCATTTTTATCTAAAACTGTCACAATAACTGTTGAAGTTCCTATGAGTTGTGGTACTCCATGGTCCACCGCTTCTACAATCAATTCATAAAATGGAATGGACTCTCTATCCAAAGCAATGTTTGTGTAAATTTCTCCAATTTCTGTATCAATCCTAAATGTTTCGTCGTAGTTATTGACCAGTTTAAAAGATATTCTGCCATTTTCATTTGAATCATCATCATGTGCATCAATTTTAATTACCAACTGAGGTGGATATTCTTCTTCTAATACAGTCGCATTGTATAGAGCGCTTTCAATCACAGGAGGGTTATCATTTGCGTCCGTTACTTTGATCTCTATTTCAATAAATGATTTTAGTGGAGGATTGTCAGAATCCCTTACTTCAAACCAGACTTCGTATAGAGGCATCGTCTCATAATCAAGCCCTTTTCCTGTTATGAATACTTCACCACTCATTGGTTCTACTCTCAAGGCATCACCGACATTTCCTCCTGCAATACCATATTGCAGAAGTCCAGTTGGGCCTTTCTTCGGAGATGTCGCTGATAATCTTGTCACCAAAACACCTTCTGGTGTATCTTCCGAAAAAGTAAAAGTCAATTTATTTGTAACTGTAAACTTCGGAAAATTCTTCACCGACTTTGGAATTAGAATCAATTCTGCTGTGCTCTGTTTTGGGATTTCACCACTATCTGTTGCTATTATTAGTAGATTGAAAGTGGATCCATTTTTATCCTTATACTTCATTAGATTTTCGTTGGCTTTTATAACTCCTGTTTCTTTATTTATAACAAATAAGTTTTCGTGTTCACCTTTTAGATCGTAGACTATCTTTTTGTTAAGTCCAATATCATTATCACTGGCTTTTACTCCAAAAACAAAATCGCCTTTGACGGTCCGATCAGATATGTGAGCTTCATATACCGGATGGGCAAATGTAGGTGTATTATCATTTTCATCTTCAACTATTATTGTAAGATTGGCAGTAGCGGTTCTTGGGTCAGTGGTTGATGAATCTTGTGCCATTATGATCAGATAGTAAACATCCCAATCTTCTCTGTCTAACGTTGCATTTGTTGAAATAACGCCTGTAGCAGAATCTATCTGGAATCTTTCCGATTTGTCACCAAGAAGACTGTATCTTATTTTTGCATTGTTGCCAACATCCTTGTCTGTTGCTTTTGGACGGAGGATCACAGTTCCAGAAGGTAAATTTTCTTTTACGTTGGTTCTATAACTTTGCCTTTCAAAGTCTGGACTGTTGTCATTTACATCTTGTACCACAATTTTCACTGTTCCTGATCCAGTAAGAGGAGGTGACCCTGTAAATAAAAAAAACTTCATCAGCAACGAGCTTTCACAACGAAGTCATTTTTCGCCGAGTAATTAGATAGAGAAGTACGTTTCTGTGCTAACTCTATATTAATGAATATAACCTCAAGACCACACACGATTCACAGACATAAATGTTTCAGAGATTACTAAAATATTTGATAATATACATGTGTTTATATTCAGAACTCTGTGAATTGCTAACTAAGTACATTTTATAGCTGAGTAACTTACCGGTATCCATTGCTACGAGTGCTAGGGTATATTCATCCTGTGCTTCACGATCTAATGTTCTTAACAAGGAAATTTGCCCAGACGAAGCATTTATTTTGAAAAGATCCGCATCGCCTTCCTTTATGAAATAGCGGACTTGATTATTAAATGGAGGTGAATCAGCGTCATAAGCATGAATTGTTATTATGTACCCGCCGTTGGGAGGAATTACATTTTCCATTACGTACGCTAAGTACGGTGAATCAAGGAACGTGGGTGGGTTATCGTTTATGTCTTGAATTGAAATAGATAATTCAGCCGTATCGAATCTGACATCGTCTTTAGCACAATCCTCGGCTCTTATTGTTAGCAGGTAACGGGATTTTCTTTCAAAGTTGAGATTTTTAGCAACTCTGACAATACCAGTGTCTTCACTGATACTGAAATCTCTATTTTCATCACCTGAAGCAATTGCATATCTCACTCTTCCATTTGCACCTTCATCTATATCGGTAGCGGAAACCTGTAAATTAAATAAGAGTTGTTTTGTTATATTAAGTACTTACTTCCTGTTTTTTAATTAACTAGCAAATTGTAGTTCATTTGTTAACTATTTCATGTGTAGCTGTTCGGTATCATACTCACTTGTAAGACGCTAGCTCCAATGCTTGCATTTTCTGGAACTGAAGCACTGTACTGCTTCGGATCAAATACTGGGCTATTATCGTTCTCATCCAAAATATTTATTTTTATTTTGGACTTGGTCACATTGGGTGGATCACCTCTGTCCTTTGCTGTGACAGTAATCGTATAACTAGCTTTTAGTTCTCTGTCAAGTTTCCCTGTTGCTCGTAATATACCATCAACATTTCCCAAAGAAAAGAAACCGTTAATTTCTGGATCTGGAGTCATAAAATATTCGACATATCCATTTCTTCCTTCATCTTTGTCAATAGCTTTTATTGTCATTACGACTGTATTCAGTGGAATATTTTCGGATACTGTTGTTATATTGGGTGTAACAAACTCAGGTGCCATGTCATTGACATCCTTTAGTTGTATCGTAACCTGTAACAATAAAAACAGTGCCATAAAAGTGTGTGAAAACGAAACATACAAACATAATAAAAATCAGATAAATGAAACTAAAATCTTCTCAGTTGGGAGGCTTTTTCGGATCAATGGAATATAAAAGTGGCCGGATGTAGCATCAATTGAATTTTATTATGTTTTTTGAAAACAACATCTCACATTTCTAAGAAAGTTAGTACAAGGAAAATAATAAAGCAAAGCGCGTCCTATGCTTCCGTTTGCCCTCATCAGGAGCATATTGTGGAATCCAACAATAGACGCACTTAACAATGGCTCGTAATGAACGTGATTTTTAAGGGCTTGGAATATAACATTTAAGTTAGCTAAATTAGTAATAGTTTCAGATCTATGTTTATGACTACTTAATAAATACTAAACGACTTTATTTATTTGGAATGGAATTTAAATTAAATATATTATTTGATAGAATAGCAATCAGAACGCTGTTAATTATTTATTCAAATATTCTGTCTAAAAAAATAACATAGGTATACATATCTAGTAAGAGCTTTCTAAAAGTGACACGACCCTGCTAAGGTAAATAAGGCGTCCCACTCATGTAAACACGAAGTAAGCTGTTCCAAAGTAAACGTTAGAACATAACTTAAAAAATATGGTAATAAGAATGTGCGAGACAACGCTTTTATAAATTGCTCGTATCCACTTGATCGATGGGACGTTTTATGGTAAACATTTCACAAGAACACTTTCATGCAAGTACATTTAGATGAACAAGTTTGAGTACAAGATTTTATAAATTAAAGTAAGACATAGTTGCGTTCTCCTAACAAAACCACGAGAACCAGAATGTGGTAAACAGGTTGAAGACATAATATAATTATGTATAGGTATGTAGTTACAGCTGCCAGAGGTGACATTGTCAACACTTTTCATAAAGACCAAGCGACACCTTCAGCCACAGTGCGAGTAAACGGTGGTACCGTACCGTAGCCAGTCTCTATATAGACTGGCTGCTTTGAAGGCGATCCTTGACACAAGTTCTGCTCAAAAAACGCTTTCGACGCCAATAATTTTATCAGTATCTACCGCCGTATTTAGCTGCTGCTGGTGACATCCAAAGCTAACAAAATTGTGATATACCCTAACTCTGATAAATATCATTGTTCTTACCTGTACAGTTGAAGACAGTTGGGGCTCAGGAGGCTTAGCCATATCTTTAGCGGTGACAACGAGGTTGTAGATCGGCAGAGTTTCTCTGTCCAAGAGTTTCGCGGTGTAAATTGTACCGTTCTCAGCAATGCTGAAATCTTGGCCGTCGTCACCTGAGCTGATGCTGTATGTCACTTTGCCGTTTAGACCTGCAAGTTGCATGAAAATGATTAATGTCGGCGTGTGGTCCATTTGTGTCCCATTGCTCACCGTGGCTTTGGATTTACCTGTATTAGTCCTATGATTGCATTAAAGTAAACAAAATACTGATTTAATAATTTTCAAATTTGTGTTGTACAGTGTACACATTTAATTAAAACGTTATTACTACTATGTATTTATTTACCTGAATCCAAATCAGTAGCGCTTATGGTGACTACTGAAGAACCAATGGGGACATCCTCCAAGATCTCGTTGGAAAAGCTCATGGGGTCAAATATTGGTGCATTGTCGTTGAGGTCAATTACGTTGACGTACACAGTGACAGTGCCAGACAAAGAGGGGTGGCCATTGTCCTGCGCCTGCGCTACCAATATGTAGTGTTGAGTCTGAAACAAATGATTGTAATGTTTAATAAATACAAAGTAATTATTCTTACAGCTATAATATTATCTCAACCTTATCAATGGAAATCTATTAAGTTTCAGAGTGCTATCAATAAAAATCCCGTTATGATCATCACGTTAAACCATGAAAGATTAAAAAGTACAAGATTGTCCTCGAAATAACGTCGTAAGTAATCATCACGAAAACCTGGACTCAAAAACAACGCATTACACGAAGTACGACGGTAACATTTTACGAATGACGACGGCATTCAGATTTTCCATATAATAGGACACCGAAGCTTCCCAGCTATGACAAGCTCCCTCATTCGCGGATCGTGGAGCGAGATGGCGATTTAAAAAACAAGTAGTGGTCGCGGAATCCGGCCCGGGGATGTTTTGCGGACGGCCGCTTTGTCAGACATTGTTCGAGCCTTAATTTCGATGGCGGATCGAGCGGGCAAATGCCGAATATGATGCGCGACGCGAAAAAACTGTACCGGGATGAAATTAGCAGCTCTCTAGCGGGGTACGCGGAATTGGCGGGCGGTCGAGAGAACGAATGTACCCAGCGAATTGTTTTTACTAATTAACAGGGCCGGCCGACTTGATGAGTCCAGTGCGGCGCGGATGGCTCGCGAACACCGCCCTTATGTACTGCGCCGGAGATACGTCGCCGAGCACAAACACACACAGCACGTAACGAGAAGATAATTTTTAAAAACAATGGAACGAGTTTCTTTTGGCTCCAGACTGAAAAAGTGTCTGCTACATTGTTGATGTTACGGAGTCTCCGCGGGAGCTAAGTAGGCTACCTAGTGACTGACATCGCGTACCTGCTGACATATTACTTATTTGTATTCTCTCTGGCTCTGTTTAAATAATATTTACATATTTTGAGAGTTAACTTTTGTTTAACCTACTTTACTTTTGCGAATAACGGATATGCCTGAAACTTTACCCACTGAGCAAGTGTACCGTTCGAAACGGTACACGTAAAAATCGGCCAAGATCGGGACAAAGATGCATAATATTTAGGTACTTAAACTTTAACAACTTTCCTAAGATCAATGAACATGTTTTAAAATTACAGCCGTGCCTACAGCGATTAAATTCATCGATCTACGTAGTAAATATTTGTTTGAAGCGCTTTAGAAATATTGCACATAAATACAAGATCCTACCCCTCCTACCTAATATCGAAAAATTACAAAACGACCTCTGATTTATGTCCATAGAAAATTTAACGACTTGTTTGTCATTTTACTACAGCATTGATGAGCACAATAAGGCGGTTGCGACGGCTTGCCGCAAAAACATGTTAAATAGGCTTTATGCTGGACTTGTGAAAACAAAAAAAAACTTGGTGCATATAGCATACTCGTAAGTTTAAGGCGTACTTCCCTTTGTTCAATCACGGAGTTTTTTATGATTGTTCAGTTAACATGCAAATGTTAAATAATGCGATAGCTGCCGACTTTTGAGTTTAACTTCTACTTTAAAAAGGGCTTTTTGGGTTGGTTTTACACTGATATTTTATTGGTTGTTGTTTATGTTATTTCTGATCCGCAGTACAAAGCTGCTGAACAATAAAAGATGATTAGATCCTTGTGAAATATTTCATGAAAAGGTTTAACCGTTACATCGATATCAAGATTTTCCGATTTTAACCTTCCACAAAAACGCATTAACCACAGATAATAACATTTTCCTTTGTACTACGTTTCCTTTCGCTAGAACAAAGTATCCCTCCAATCATTGTTTGATTTGGAAAAGCGCTTGATTTGCACTTTTGAAGACACCTTTGTGTCTGGTTTGAATTGGTAGAATTATTCAGTTTTCGCAAAGAAACAACTTGTGAGAAAACGAATCCCGCTCATCACAATATCTTGTTATACCGAATCATATGAGAAAACCATAATATGAAATCGTGCTTGATCATCCAATGTGCCTTATTGTGCAATTATTTAGTTAAAAGTTGTGAATTTGCAGCAATATTCATAATTTCACTCAGAGTCAAAATTATCTCTGTACCTATGTAAACTGCTGATCAATATCAAGTAAAGGATTAAAAAAAATTGTAAGTAAATATTACTTAATTACAATTTTAGAACGTCCAAATTACACTGATATTGATATATAAAGTAAGGCAACATTATTATCGGGCACGTCAGTGGACTGGCTTCATATTAAATACCTACCTACCTAGCCCGAAGGCAATATTGTCCTTCGTTCTTAAATTGCGTATATTATCTACAACATGCAATATTTTTCATGGTCCATAATAAATTTTACTCAGTCCTGTACTTTTTGCGAAAAGACATTAATGTCCGGTGTATATCATGTCCGTACACTACTGGTATGAAGATTATCATGCAGATAAACTGATAAATGTGGAATAGCTTATCATAAATTAAGAGAAAACCAAAAAAATGGGGAATTTATTTGTAATTAGTTGCCAGCAGCTTTATGTATATAGGTTTAAATACGAAAACCACACGAAATGTGTTCTCTACCTACATAATAATGTAAACAGAACATATTCTTGGTTTCAAAGATAAAAAATGTACGTGAGCAGAGGCAAAGGCGAATTGGTTCCTTATGGTTGGCTTTGAGTACCTATTAGATTAACAATGTCTATTCTCGGAAGGTTCCATTGCGTTCCAAATAAAAATGCTCCAGCGGAAATAAAATTCTGTGTTCTTGAATATCCCATTTACATAGATTACACGTTTAACCTTGCTAATACTAGGTACAACGTCATCAGTTTTCATTTTCGCTGAGTTTTCATTGCTTTTATCACCGTGTTGACTATTTGGAATGTCAACTACAGATAAAGGTGAGTGACATTCTACGTTTAATTGTATTTCTCAAGAAAATAAACCGACTGTAAACTGTTGCGTAGTTTTACGACGTACCCAAAAAGTTTAATCGCATTTTTATGTCAGATGTGAACCTTGGATTAACGTATCTTCTAATAACAATAACTAAACTAATAATCTTATTTAGAAGTAGTTAAAAAAATGACGTCGCGTAGAGGCCGAGCGGTCAATGCCCTCATCAAGATCTATGTTACGATAATTCTTTCAACCGCAATGTATGGCCGCGAGCAGTAAGGGGCTGGCACATGTGAATCGGTACAAACCACTATAAATAGTTTATCCACTTAAAAAATTGCAAGATACATGAAATTATTATGAAATGTTGCAGGCGTGGCAGCGAGCGATGCATACCGGAGGTATATTCTTTGAGGATCTGTGTGCTCTCAACAACCTGTATCATGTAGCAAATGTAACAGCCACTAAATATTTTTTTCATAATTATTTTACAAAAAAATAACCTGATGATGTTTGAAATTCACATCCATGGTACTGTAGCCCTGTTTTTTGCTAACCTAGCCTAAAAGGTAGGATGGTAAAAACTATTACTTCTAGCTTTGACTTAGCAGGGTTAACAAAAACTAATAAATGTCCCTGTTCTAGTTTCTACATCAAAGTCTGACTTTAGACATTTTCTTGAAAATAACCATACTATACGCGGATACAATTTGTATTGCACTCATCAGCATCCACAAAGTAATGGTTCCATCTCAAAGCATACAGCTCAACTAGAGCCTCATCAACGAGGCGCCAATTTTCAAAATTGTTGTATGGAATATGCAGATGAAAGTATTAATATTTTATGATGCTAGAGCTACGCTGCAACTCATTTGCACCCATACAAAGCTTTTCACAATGTTAGGCGCCGCCAACGTTTATGAATTTAAAGTCCGTGCGACCAGTGTGTAGTCGTAAATAATCTTAAATTAGACGAAGAAAGATTGCTATCTTTATTATTCGCTGTAATTCGATAAAAAATAACGCGGCCATGAAACGCAAAACTCTGATATTTATCTAAGTAATACCTACATTGTATATATTAATTGCAAGCATGTGCTGACCGGGGGTTCTGAAAAGTATATTATGCGTAAAAACCTTTCGATACTTAAGGCAGTAAAAGTAAAGAGTTTTAATGAATCATAAAGAAGAAAACTAAATATTATAGAATCGCGCAGGTAGGTAGGTACACAATGGTAAAGTATTTCACAAACACGATCTAACATTATCATGTCTTGTTTTTGGGGAAGGACTTTCTGCAATAAGAACTCGTTTATTTTAAAAACATAGGTGTTGTTAATTAAAAATAAATTGACACTTATTTTGCATTACAAGTCAGCATCCCGTATGTAAAAATTTAAACGAATGCAGATAAAATTGATTATACCTTCAAGAGTGTAGGTCGCATGTCGTCGTTACAGAACATATACAATTTACCGACACAATTAATTAAGCTTTAATTAATTCCGTATTTACACAAGCAAATGTTTCAAAATAAAAATCTTGAAATGCAATAACATCTACCTGATACAATTGTTATTTATTGCCGACGAGCAATCAACGATTGGATTGGAATCAATCAGACTATTTTAGTACATGGAAGGGCAGTTACATCCATGTAACTGGACGTTCGGGTACTGATCAGATGAAAATGAACTGTAATTCTTCTCATTACTGCTCAAAATGCGAGAGGGATTCCAGAAATGATTATTCGCAAAAATTGCAAATGTATCAATATAAAAAACGTTTTTGTAATTCGAACCCGATATGCCAAGGTCTAGGATCGCGTTCAATCAGCTTTGTTTTTTGATCGGTTGCAAATGTTTTCCACGGCAATCACTTAATCTATTTTAAGTGTTTTTAATTGCACATTTCGTCCGTTTTTACGACGATGTCGCGCCACTTTACGAGTGTTTTTAAACTCCTGCGTCCGTATCTCGGTGCAGAGCGGCGTGCCCGCTGTGAGGTTATTGTCAATGTACATTTACTACTCAATCGTTTTAAAGCCCAATTAACATTTGCTGTCATTTTATTTTCGGTTCGGTTCGTCGAGACCTGAGCCATGAGCATGCGTAACGTATTTTATACGTGACCTTAATCTCTGTCTTATCTTTGGAGGTTTTTTTGCCGATTCTATGGTGTGGCTGTTCTATGAAGTTTTGTAAGAAAACAACCGTTATTCTGCTAATACATGCTGACCAAGTCGTCTGTAAGACTAAATCGACTGAGATTCCAATAAAGATTCTATTTTAAGAATTAATTCTGAGCACAAAGAAAACGACTACCTAGTATTTCTTAATATAACCTTACCTCTTCATAATCCAGCCTGGCTGTAAGCGTGAACACCCCTGTCTGAGGGTTGAGCGAGAAGACGTCATTAGCCCAGTCCGAGATGACGGTGTAAGTGAGCTGGGCATTGGGTCCTGAGTCGAGGTCAATGGCCGCAACGGTGCCAACCATGGCACCTCTCGCAGCGTTTTCGGCAATGTCGAAAGAATAAGCACTTTCCTTGAAAACGGGCGGGTTGTCATTCGTGTCTGTCACCTGAAAATTATATGAACACATGAGAATACGAAAATAGAACCTCCAGAGCTTTAAATCTTTCACTGGATGTAAGATAATGTTATGATAAACACAAATTACCATAACTGAATATTTGAAAGTTAATGTAATCGTAAATAAATAGCAGAAAAGTGCTTAGATATCGTAAACATTAGGTAGGTAGGTAGAAGGCTCAGTGATTAGTTAATCGGCGGTCATACGTCGGGCGGACAAGTGGAATTAGACGGGGTGATAAGAACTCTACTGATTTGAGCCGACGCGGCAACGGACTGACATGCAGATGTTTGGACTCATGTACAGGCGGCAACAAAACGGTTTGTTAAAGAACCCTGGCGAGATTCCATGTATATTGGGACCCAGTCTTAGAGGTAGCATTCATTATGGCAACTTATACATACTTGTAAAACGACTAAAGACTAACAAAAAAGCAAATGGAAAGTAAGACGAACAAGTTGGGAGAAAAGAGATAAACGTCTTTATACAAGAGAACCTAAAAATGTTACGGTTAAGGTTTTTAACTCTGAATGTCTGCTTATTTATTTAAAATGAATAAAAAAAAAAAAATGTTTAGGATGAATCATAAAGGAAGATTCGAATAAACTACTCTTAGATAATTCCCTTTCCAACCTACCCGATCCGAGTAAAAGGGTATAAAAGGCGTGGCGCGTTGTACACGGCCTCTTTGGATGATGCTCTGTGCTTTTTCGTTCTCTTTGGTTTTTGGTAGTAGGCAACTGACAGGTGCCAGGGGAGGTAATAATTTTGGTTCGGGTCGTGTTATATTATTCTGATGTACTTATTATTTACTTGTCTTAAGCCAAAACCCGAATTTTTTGCCTGTACCTAAATAATGAATCATAAAACTGCCAGACTGCGTCTAGAGACTATACTCCTAGTAATTAGTTCAATCACTATTAAAACTATGTTGTTACGACTTTGATCTTTAAGCGAATTATGGTCAAGTAGAACGATTCTTACTACGCTGAATGAAGATATACTTTTACATAAATTATAACAGCCAGAGCTCACTAGCTATGCATGTACGAGTACAGCTATTGAAAGGCAGGGTTTGTTGATAAAAAAAATGTGTAATGTGACGTAATAAATCTCGTTTATTGGTTTTTTTACATGTTTTATTTTAATATTTTTCAACAGTGTTATAGAAAAAAATATTATCTTATTAAAAGATTATCTAAAAAGGAAGCTGGTGCAGCGATATAGCTCTGGTGTCTGGCAGACCCCATATACCATAATATGCTCATAACATGAGAGCAACCCGCTGTCCGTGTCCCAACAGGACAGTGACAACAATAGCCTAATACACCACTTCGCCCCTGTAGCCTTCTATCTACGTATAATAGGACTTGCTTCCTATGTGCATAGATTTACTTCTGGCACGTAAAATAAATGGGTGGTTGCCATGAAATATAGGATCGGTAATAGGTACAGGATGTATTTCTACTGAACTTGGGGAGTGTGCAAAATCAGCAGAACTTCTGTAAGCACTATCCACCATTTCAATATCCACAATTTGCTCTCTGTTCAGAGGTACAGGGTGTGTACTGTCCTCTGTACTTGTTGTGGGTACAACATTAGGGGAACTCCTCTGAGCGCGTTGAAAAACACTGGAATAGATCATCACAGATCCTACAGTGACAGTAGTGACGGGACTCAATCAATCACCATTGATAACGTTCCTTTATAACATATACTACGAAATCACCATAGTTTCATTTTTATTACATGATTTTGCCTTGTTAATTGGCGTTTTAATATCAAGTTTACATGTTGTTTATAAATATTGTACATTATAGAATGAATAAAAACGAAGAGAAAGTGCCATTTATAGTAAGAAAACCCTTGAGCAAAAGCACATGTCATTGGATCGGAACGTAATCGGAAAAAAAGTTGCGTTTTGTAATTGCACGATTACTTAATTTTGAGTAAATTAAAATATTTATAACTTTTGATTCCCGTGTCCTAAAAATTCAATATTTTTTAAATAAATATCTCATATAATTGTAGTTATAATTATTTTATATTTACACTTGCATGGAGCTTCGTTAATTTTTAGATTCTTTGGGTCCACTTTCGCCACCCTTCTTTGTGAGTTGTTTCAATAAGAGTTCACATGACAAAATTTAATTTTGTGTTGTAGCAATAACTTGATGAAATGTTATATAGTATTGTTTATTCTCTCGCTAGGTATCGATTGTCGGTAACTAAGTATTTCTCATAATGTCATCAAATTTATGCCTGCGTTTATGACTGAAGCGAATTTATAAACAAAAAACTGAATTGCCTAAAGTCTGAACTTTTAGTTCATTCAACTACCTACCTTTGCCCAAACTATATTTGGGTCAGCTGCCAGTCTATCCCGTGGTATTTTACATAGAGTGACTGCCTATCTGACCTCAAAACCCCTGTAACTGTGTAATACGACAACCCCTTGTTAAGACAGGTTGTCAGATTTTCGTAACAATGACAGCCGGGACCTAACGCTTAACTTGATTTCCAGGCACGGAGGAAACTCGGTATGTAAAGAGACAGTAATTACTGTAATTTTAGGTACAGACATAAAATGATGACAAACTTGATATTTTAACCACTTTATAAGTTTTACAACGTTTTAAGTGTCTGTACACCACCATCAGCTCTAACATGCTAACATAAAAGCGCTTCTGTTAACAAGTGTACTGTACATCTTATGTACCGAGATTTAGGTATCTTTATTACGTACATAATTCGAGTTTCTCATAAAAAGTAACAAACCTGAACAACTACTGTGACATCCGTGAACTGGACACCATCGTCAGCTCTCACGATCACCTGATACTCAGAAGTCGTTTCTCTGTCCAGGGGATCTTTGAGGGTCAGCAGCCCGGTTTGAGGATCCAAGGAAAATGGTGTTGGCTCATCATTCTGAATACTGTAGACGATGCTGCCGATGGTATCAGGGTCTTCGGCTGCGATGGTTGCTATGCGCTGCCCCGGAGCCATGTCCTCGGAAGCGAGGTAAGCAGGCGGAATGTTCTTGAACTCTGGAGGACTGTCGTTCTTATCCAGGATTACGACTTCCACCTGTAAAATAAAGGTACTGTTAGTTTGATTGTCTATTATGTTTTTTTTTGGATTAGCTATTGTTTTAGCTAGAGTATGTGAGTCGACGCGATCTTAGTTTCATGTAAAGTAAACTAATGATTTAATTATAGCTATAAAATCATGACGTCCTTAATTTGCCATGTTATAAAAACAATGCCTTTTAAAGTAAAACAATGCAACTTAATAATAACGTATTTAAGCAACCGTCGACTCCTATAAAACAGTCGCAAGAGAAGTCTGGTGATGTTTTATTTATGAGCTTGGCACAAAATCGGCCACTTTAACACAGTATAAGAACACGGACCAAATTAATAATTCTAAAAATGCAGCCAGCGAGCGAGTGGCTGGTCAAATGTGTGACTGGGCTGACCGCCGCCCGTCCGCCGTCCGGCCGGTCGGCTGTCCGGACGGCACACGGGATGAGAAAATACGCCTGTGGCCCCTTTATTTGATACGCTCCAACATCGATAATCGACGAATTTATTTTATTTTTCCGACTAAACTGTAGCATGTTCCAGACAAGCTATGCGAAAGTTGTGAAACAGAATTGTTTATGTCAAACTCCAAGCACAAATTACAATGCAGACACAAATATTTCTCTATCATTAGCAATAACCTTTTCAACCAAAATAATTACACAACAAGAATGAATGATCGTCATGTGTTAATTAAACAGTCACCTCAATCAAAGCCGCGATTCGAAACATCATTACGTGATGGTTCATTTTCCGAAATGTAACGCGAGAGAACATGAGGCATTATTAAAATATTTCGGACCACTTAAAAGGGTTGAATTGAAAGAAAATCAAAAATAATGTTCCGAGTAGGATGCATCGCATTCGATGTTAGTGTCTGTGATACTAAGTGCATTCATCAATATGATTAATGGAGCAGTTTTTTTTTTCCTTTTTTGTAATTTAAACTTTTTTAACTTTTTCGGTGGGTCTCATTTTTTCTTTCTTCATTTTTAAGGAGTATTTTGATGAGTTTTTGTTTGAATATTTTGCAAAGATTGATTACATCAGAGTATAATTACGTATTTATTGATCAACATAATGAATAACTGATAGACATATTTTTTATTGATGGTACCAATGCCAATGGGCAATGATTTTTTCTTACGTTTGTACAGTTACAATTTTTTACTTAGCGATCTTAAGACGAAGGTACAAGGTGTTTAATTCTCGCTTGATGCGATGAATTAGATAAGATTTATGAAGTCAGAGCAAGCTTTACAAGCGTAGCGGTTGAACGTTTACAAAAAACCATTCGAAAAGAACTCGACAAGTCAACAAAGACAGAGCAAAGTAAAAGACTAAAACGTAGCAGTATTTCGTCATTGGTACTGTGAAGCACGAAGTATTCGGGACACAATGATCGGAGCCGTCACAGATAAGAAGAGGCCGATTGTGGAGAGTTCCCTGCCCTCGCAGCTCGCCGCAGCGCGCATGCGCGCAGCCGCGCAGCCGCGCCGGTGAGGACAGCCTGCGCATTTGTTATGATGACTCAATCTTTTCTTTGTATCTGGACGAGGGTGCCGTCTGTAGAAACCTCCACAGAGCTATCCTCACGCCCACGATACCGCACGTAAGAGAAGCAGCAATTAACGCTGATTGTGTGATCTTAGCTCTCGACGAAATAAATTGAGACGTGTTAATAAAATTTATTGTTCCCAAAATAAGAATGCATGAGAACCGTAGGGATCGATTGTTAACATTGACTTTATAGGTTTTACCATACAAATTCCCAGCGGCTTTATACATTTTTGAATGGAAGCAATATAATACGGAAATGACAACGTTTGTACAATTAATTGTCTTATTGATGAGCGCAGCTCCCTCAGCGGTCCGACGCTCTTGACAGCTGGCACCTCGCACATAAACTGTGTAAAGTGTTATAAAATCAAACAGTATATTAAATTGTATGAGATAGCAAAATATGACTGTTGACCGCTGTCGGGACTGTCGGTAGTGGCGTGTAGCGAGCATAAACAACGAACGGTTGAACAGGCAAGCGCTACATACTTCACAACAAAAAGACTAAAAAGATTTATTATGGACAAAAAGGTTAGGTACGCGATGGGTACGCGTACGGCGTAGCCCGAGCACTGTGAGCGCTAGTGGACCCCCTAGAGTTCATGTTTGAAGTAATCGATTAAGGGAAGAGAAATGACAGTACGTCGGTTTATTGGGATCGTCGATTAGTCAAGTTTCGATAATTGATTGCGGTTCGCTACTAGATTAATAAGAAATATTGAATGTTTCCTTGTAGCGTGCACGTTGAATAATGACCCGTACTTAATAGACGTAAAAAATTGACAATATCAAAACTTGAACATCTTATCGGTGAAATCTATTAGGAATATAAATCGTAATATCATTTACATAATACTTAGTTGAAAAACCATTAAGTCTCTTATGTAGTGACACCTACGAGTTCTGTAATCACTGGATTGAACAAGAACCTATGCAATTATCATAATTTAGGAAAACGAATGCCGCCATTGGATGTAAGTGCTAGGAACGGAATGTTTCCGTTGTTGATAAAAATACGGTACGATCGCATTAGGAGGCGGGCATGCGGGCAAGCGACCAGGCGGGCAAGTGACCAGGCGGGCAGGCTCATGAGGAGTATTAGGAGACGCTATCAGACAGGTACAGTAAGAACAGGTTGAGCTTAACATAACAATAGCGCATAAGTAGCGACAGGATGCCGACTCACCGACTACTAGTGAAATCACAGAGAGACGATTCTATAAGTGGATTCTAAGTACTTTCATGAAAATAATTGCTTGATTTATTTGTAATCAACCATACGATCATAAATATTATTTCTTTGTATATCAATTCTTCCAATAATACTCCAAGGTATCCGTGTCAAATAAAATTATTTTTATTATAGGTTTCATGCAGTTTTTGGTACAACGCGCGATGCATAGTCGCTCGCTCGATGGCACTTATGAACTTGATTTATCCGCGCTATAACTTACACAGATTATTATTGAAATGGAAATTACGTGTAGAAAACGATAAATGACTGCTATTTGTCTAATTCAAGCCTTGTACGTGAGTACGGAGAAAAACTACAGCCAGTTTACATTCCTACGATTTCCTTTTTAGTTTGAAACTTGCAACTGGCTAGCAGAACTGTGGACTAAACACGCTTTTGGTTACAATATTACTTTTTCCCCACTTCTTCTCTCTTCTTCTGAATATTAGTGAACGTGTGTGTGAATGTAATTCATCTTACACATGATTAATATAATCCCAATTTCTATACTAATATAAGATTAACATTTTTCATGTAATTATGATCCGGATTCAGCCGAACGTGAACCTTAAGGTCTGAAAGATGACCACACAACTCTGTCGTTTTTAAAACAGTGTAATTTTACGAACATCAATCATTCAAGTCGTTTACCTCCAAATTTTACGTCACTCCCTTTATTACCTCATTCCATTTTTTAATGCAATCTTGTCTTGTGTGCAATAAAACTGTTTAAACTACAAAGAATTTACTTTTTATTAATGATACGTAAAAATGAAAACAAGACACCCTGAATTCCTGATCAGAGATACAGATCTGTTTTAAAAATGAATGAAACTAGATCATAATGTTGTACAAGCATAAATATGCGATGAAAATATTAACATATTCTGCTGGCTATCTTGCGGTAAAAAAGCTATTGGCTCTTATTATCGTCGCCAACTGAAATGTCAGGCGCCCATCGACCAGCATACTTAACTATTCATTACTGACCAACTGACTTTTATCGACATTCTGCCACATACATACATATGGATTATATTAATTTCATCCAACAAGTTTATATTGTTTCGAATATAAGCTGAAGGAACGTAAAAGGTGTTAAAACATTGTTCAATTTTAGCGTCAACATTACAAACTTATTACAGTCCTTTTACGAACAAATGTGTCTGTAAATTTTATTTTTGTGTAAACAAACAAAGTATGGAATCATTAAGCAATCATCATCATCAGCCAACTTTACCTTTGAAAGTAACTTATATCAATTTCGAAAATAGAAGCAAAATTGTGTGAAGTTGCTCAAATTCATCGTAAACGAAATTAATTTTCTGCATAACAAAATAATAAACACGTTCTACGATTGTCTATTGTTGCACAAGAATCGAAACATTGTAAGACGTTGTAAACCTTACATAGCGCTGTAAAACATTGGACAAATCTTCAATACCGTTGGAAAATACAGTGTGTACAGTAGGTACATAGGTAGGTAGGTAGGTATATGTTGTGCTAGCCGTGAGCCCAAGAGCCCGTGAGGCTGAGGCTACACGAACTTATGAGTGGATGTTGTCCGCCGACGGATATGGTGGCATCGTTTAGGGCTAGACTCTATGTTTAGAGCACTTCGTGACCGCAGCGAGGCCGCTATCCCCCCGGGACTCTGCACAATTATGTTATGGTGTCAGAGATTAGTGGCCGAGAGACGCGATACTGATCTTTATTGCCTCTATTTATTTTGTGCCTATGTATTACGAGTTTGATCTACGTCTTTTTGAACGATATTCAGATATGAAAATGAGTTAGCAGTGTGCGTAATATTTGCTGTAACACGTGGTTTTTTTTATATACTTTGATTCCATATACCTGAGACCTTTATCTAGAACCGTTATAACCGATATGCAAATCTACTTAGATAAGCTAAAACTCAGTACAGTATGATCATGTTAACGTTTAATTTACCTAAGTCCGAGTCTGCGCGCGCGCCGTTTACCGCGTGCATTAGCATGCGGCCGCTGGGTCCGCCCACACCGGCTATCGGCCGCATCCCCACAAATATATGTAAAATATGCACAAAAGTACCCCGGATAAAGTGCACCGATAACAGGCGACGCAATTTGCATCGCCCTGAGCACATCGATCGAAACCGTTTCGGACCTATGTTTACCGAAAATAATGTCCACTATGTAACAGATTGCTCGATATGCCTATATATCTAAAAATAAGCAGTACTTATCTTCCTATATACATACTTAATACATATAATCAGTCGCGATTTATTATCGAGACAAGAAATGTTAATTAGAGTGATTCATCATAAAAATATGCTGTAGAAATATTTGCAATGTAATAAAGTTTTTTTAAATATAAAACACCGTTATGTACTGATAGTTGGGTAAATATATATCTGTAAATATCTCGAGTTGTTGATCTGTTTCAATGGTACCGTTGTGTTACAGCTCAGATATCATGTTTGAGACAAGCAATCATGACGAATCAACTTGCGCCTGTAGTTCTAAAAGTATTTTGATTGTGTAAATCGTTTCCCCCGTGCTATATGATCTTGGTGAATAACATTTATTATTATGCATGCATTCAAGGATTATACTGCTCGCGGGAAGGCACGCAGGCACCCTCAATTTCTCCTAAATTCGCCACCCGAGGGCACTATCCTCGTATTATTGCCTGATCGATAGTATAATTTCGTAATAACTACGCGCGTCTCAAATATTTTTGGAAAAACTTGAATAACAAAATGGTTCATATTATACTTACAGTTAAGTTCATATTGTGGTGCATTTTAGCTCCATATCGCATGGAACACGACTGCGAATTCCGTCTGATTTTAATGGTTCACCGATAAGATTTAACAAATAAGTAGACTGTGGAAGTTCAGAACGGTATTTCATGGGCATACCATTAATAGGTAGTGTTTGAAAATGATTTGAACAGTTTAGGAACGTAAAGTTTTGAAGGAAATATCCCATTAAAATATAGAGTACATAATTTTAGAAGGTTATTTTCTATAATGCAGTCAAAGTGAAAGCCGGAAAGCTCTGAGAGTGGCGCAGTAAACAATATTCGCCGTCTCCGTGCAAATAAATGAAGTACACGAACGAAAATCACGAGCTCTGAATTTTTCAACGTCGCTCGCGGATCGAGATCGGCGCAAGCGCAGCGGCGAACACAAAGCACTTAACGATTAACGAACTGAAACCAAATGAGAGCATATCATTTATATTTTTGGTAGATATCATTTTTACTTTTTTTCTCGCTTAAATTGGTATAAATTCCAATAATACTGCTCTCTTCCTATTCTATTAAATAACAAATAAGCTACGAGGCTATCCTAGATATTTCTGCGCCATAATGTTGATTTGCTATAGCCATTTGTATCAAAATAGTCTTTTGTTTCAAATCAAATCCTTTTAAAATCATCCGATATTATCTCCAATCTTCGAATGTATTAAATTGACGAGTCATCGCGATGAAAATAATAGCAATAGCAACAAAAGAATTATAATGTCTGCTGCCAAAACCGTACAATAACAGCGGTCGTCAGATCGTCTCGCAGGTGGTTCTAGCGATTTATCGGTGGGCGATACACCGTTCGATAATGACGGGGCACTTCGGCCGACAGAGAAGCGATGTCGCAACCACCTCGCCGATTTCGGTCTGCCCGTCGGTCATCTCTAACGATGGAGCGATAATTAAGATCGGACGTCGGCATTATTTACGCCCGCAGCATCCTGCCTGACCCGCGCTCGAGTCGGTCACGACTTTTTCCATGTCGGGCGAGACTATTGTTGCTTTTACTCGTGTTTAGTTTAGCTAGATCTGCTGGTTGTACGGCCGATTTGTACGTCGCGAGTTTAGCTATCGAGCGGCGACTCAGCCGTGTACTCGATGAAGTTTATGACTTTTGAGTTGAGATAAACTTATCTCTATTACGGGCGGTGCTTGATGCTACTCCTTGACTAACCCTCAGTTTAGCCAATGCTGGCGTGGAACGTTGGTGTTTGCGGTTCTGATAGCCAACACAAACAAGTATTTGGCTAAGAATTACCAACTCGGTGGTATCTTCATAATTTACATTGTTTCTAAGTTCATACTAATGTGGCATTGTTAGTACGTTTATCAAACATCTGCCGCGACACTGCGAGCACTGCTGCTTTATGATAATCTCGCTTTCAAGTTAGTGCCGTGATCTGCGCGCAGATACAACTCATCTCGCCCCTTTACGTTTTGCTATTAACTAATAATATTTCATTTTATATTTACAGTTTCTAGTTACGTCTCTTACGGTAGCAGTTAAGTCCCTATGCTTATAAAAGGTTGGCGAATTATTTTGATGACCAGACAATTCTTTATTATGAGACACACCGGTAAATGAAAACCATTATAACTTTATAACTCATCATTCAATCAATGTCTTTACGTTAACATCGTGTTAACTGAATAGCACACCATAGTAAATGTAATTACAGAAGGAACTTAACAGCCAAAACAAAAAGGTTCTTCAGCCTTGTGAACTGACCTTATATCAGTATTTACCCTATTAAACATGAAATAATAAGCAAACCAAAGCACACATTCAATTAAAATTAATATGAACGGCGCGTCGCTAATAATGTTTGTGTATCTTTTAAGGTTATACCAGTAAATATTAAAAGTGTCTGGTAATACGAGCCGTAGTAATCTATGAAGCTGTGGTGTGCCATTGGTGGGCACTGTGTGCAGTGGGCACTGGGCAGTGTGGCCACTAGGGACCGCCTGTGGCGATGCTCGAGACCTCAAGCGACAGTAAACGCATTGCTCACCGCGCACTTTTATTTTATATGCGACGTTGTACTTTTAATAAGCTTTCAAGAAAATTATCGTTCTTGTTACTACTGTTTTAAATTCTTATACAGAAAACATTGCTAGGCATACAGACCATATATATCATGTTGTGGTAGTGCTTATGCTGAGCAATCAAATCCTTGACATATGTTTATAATTATGTATTAAAAAACAAACAGAAAACATGGTAAATATCCCGTTAGTATTAATAGTAATGTTAGTGACCATAATAGTTTAAAATCTTATATGTGTTAAAAAGTTTCGTCTTAAAATTTGTCTGAAACTCTTGCCTGCGCACTGCACATTTTTGTTGATTCCATATTTATAACCTTAGGTTTTGTTTCTTTCCTAACATCAGAGGTATTTGCTTAATTATTTGCGATAAATAATATACCAACACGTTTAAATAAATAAAAATATATGTTTTCCTTTTTGCTATGTTTATTGGCCGGCTAACATGCAACGTGCTAAAAATACAGTTATGGGTGCTAACTTATGCATCGGTATGTAGTTGTTTTTAATTAAAACATTTCTGAAGGAGCCACGTCTTTTAAATTCGTTTTCTTCACCCTAGGCAGTTGGATCTTATTGCTAGGGACGCCTGCTCAAAAAACTGGATCTGAGCGCCAAAGCTGCATATCAGATATAACCATAAAATTGTGAGGAAGGTAGATACATAAATTACATTCCGACCTCTTTGTTTTAGTATGAACCTATGTAGTGTGTAAATATGTATTATCTGTTTTCATTATTAATAAGTTAAATATTATAAAAGTGAAAATGTGTAGCAACATACAGTTGTATTGTATTGTATTGTATTGTATAACGGGCTGGTGTCCGCAAATCCACGTCAAAGCGCGTATTTTGCGTGCGGGTGGGAAATTTTATTCGATCCACCCTAACTCCCCGAGAAAGGCCAGCAGCGCCTTGATGTTGCTGACAATCTCGCGGAGAGTACCTGGGGTACCGAAGTACTTTGCCCTGTATGTTGCAACCACTGGGCAATGTAGAAGCACGTGGGCTGCTGTTTCGTCTTCCTCCAAGCAGGCTCGGCACAGGGGGCTGTCTGTGACTCCTATGACAAAGAGGTGTTTGTTAAAAGAGCCGTGTCCAGTGATAGCGGCTGTTAGTGTGCGCAGCTGTAATTTGGTCAGCCGAAGCGCTCGTTTGGTGAGGCGGCCATCGATAGTAGAAAGTGCTTCCTTGGCCTGCCTACACTCACCGTGGTCCAGCCACAGCTTGTGGTGCAACATACAGTTATGTTTATGACTATTAAGTTTGTTTCAGCTGTTTTTTCTCAGAGTAGTCAGGAACGAAAAACAGCCTCATCTAATAAAAAAATGACGTATAAAAGTTTTTGTAAAAACCTACTTTCAAAATAAACATCATTTGGGTGAATATCAACAAAGTTAATTTTTTGTCAATTTTGGTGGCTCAATTTTTTCTTTAGTTTTCGTGAAAAATAACGATCTGGTATAAGAATAGAATGTCCAAGCTTGAAGGATCTTCACGAGGGCTCAGAATATCTCCATAACTTTTTGAGATAGTTTAGTTCAAAGTTTAGTGTGGCCACCAAAATTGAAAATCACCCACCAAAATCGAAAGTGCCCACCAAAATTGAAAATCAGTGGCACCAAAATTGGATTTTTCCGTCAGAAACCTCAATCTCACTAATAAAGCTCAATGTGATTAATCTCACAAATTCTCGGGAAGTATCAATAACTTTTATCGGTTTATAAAACTCTCTTTTGTTAAAAATAGGATAGATTCCGAGGTCTGGTCCTAAAGTCGGACTGACATGGTAGCGTTTTTGTTGGGGAGACTGCAGTACAACCCGAGTCTCGATCGAATCGAAGGCTTTCTCGTAGTCCACAAACACTCAACGGAGAGGCAGCTCTTCGGTCTCCTGTATAACCTGCCGCAGCGTATGTATGTGGTGTACGGTGCTAAAGCCATTATGGAATTCGGCTGGTTCGGGATGATTCTTGAAAACAACTTGTAGGTCCATAGCTTAGAAGTGAGATGGGCCTATAATTCTTCAGCCGGGCATTGTAGCCTTTTTTGAAGAAGAGTACCACCACATCCCTGCACCATGCCTGTGGGGTTTTCCCCTCGGGTATGAAGGAGTCAAACAGCTTCTGAAGGGCCTTAAGTACCGGTTTTCCACCCGCCTTTAGGATTTTGGAAGTAATTCCGTCATCACCCGGTACTTTGTGTTTTTTAAGTTGTTCCAGAGCCATCCTAATCTCGTGCATCCAGATCTCGTCCGGGTTGTTTTCGGTATAGTGTCGGGTCAGTCTAGCTCTTGGGTCATTTGCTAGATTTACAACGGGTTTACTGGTTGAAGTGTATAACTGCCCATAGAATCTCTCGATCTCCCTCAGTAGCTCCGGTTTGGCGGATACGATCCTGCCATGGTCGGTCTTCAGTTCGGCGAGCTGGCTCTGCCCAATAGCCAGATCTCTTGCAAATGCCTTGGAGCCGCTCAATTGCATCTTTAATATGCTGGATTTAAAGATCCGTCTATTGAGCTGCCGGTATTTCCACGCCTCGTCTGAAGACTGCAGGATCATCTCACGCCGCTCCTGCATGAGCTTGAGAGCATGATCAGAGAGTTTTTTGTTCTTATGGGCACGACGTGTCTTGAAGAACTTAGACCCGTATGAACAGTTTCCACGAACTTATCATTGTATTCATCCAATGAGCTTCTTAGGCACTCGAAACGAGTCTGGAGTTCAAGCTTTTCAGATTGCAGCAGCTCTCGGGGTTTTGAATTTGGATCTATGCTGGACAGAGCGTAGACTTCATCAGTCGAGACTTTTCAAGCTGCATATTGATGTTCAAAGTGCCTCTTACTATGCCTTGATCGCTTCCGGTTTTCAACGAATTGATCGTAGAGACAACATTGAACATAATACGCTTCTTGGTTGACGTGATGAAGTCAATCTCATTTGAAGTTGCACCATCGGGGCTCTGGCAGGTCCACTTCCTGTGGTCACGCTTTCTGAAAAAGGAGTTCATCCTATAGAGGCCCTCCTTCTCCATAAAACTAGCCAGTTGGTGACCCCGGTGGTTCCTACGTCCAACCCCAAATTGCCTAGTTTCGCGTTGAAGTCCCCAATGACAACGGTGAAGTGCTTTTAAGCAGCCTCACTTCGCTGGTCTGTTTTGGCATTCTAAAAAGCAACAAAATAAATATATATGAATAAACTGATGAATATATATGATGAAACTTGGCCATTAGTATGCAACCCTTATAATAATAGGTCTTACTAACTGCCAAGTACATAACATGAATTTGTTTGCTAATCCAACTGTCTTGCAACGTAAAAACTAGCTATATAGGTAATAACAATACATATACAGTACATAATTAAAATCTGATGGGTCATTTTCAATTTTGGTGGCTTGAAAACGCCACCAAAACCACCAAAATTGAGCCACCAAAATTGGAACCAGGCATAAAAAAAATCTTAAAAAATAAGGGTTCTAAGTTAAAATTAAATTAATGTCATTGATTTATGGGTCACCCAAATCTTTAGCTATAGCATGTAGCTTACTATTATAACACTTTAAAATCAACAGTAAATCGATCCACCAAAAATTGAACAATTCTTGTCCCCCGTGCCGCCCAAGGCGAGTACTTATGTTTTTGGAGGGTAATCACCGCACTATTTACACACCTGATACTAATCGCACTAATGGCACGACTGATAGATGCGAAATAAATAACGCGATTGATCGCACACGCACGAAACTTCATGTTATAGTAAGTTGAAAAAGTGCCAGAAAAAATTTGATTTTTGCTTGGACAAACTTTGATCGAGTGTCCTGTGCTTTTAAATAAGATTTTATAATATGGTTTAATTGTTTTTAGATAATTTGACTAATGCATATACTAACAAAATTGTTTATTTTTTATTGTACCTCAAATTGTTACTTTGGTGAACGCAATTACATCAAAAAATGGAACTGGGACAAGCCACCAAACTTGAATTTCAAGGCGATTTTTTTTTCTCTGATGATTTATATACACCTATAAAAAAATAAATGTGGCCCTAATTGAACCAAGTTACGTAGTTCACTACAAAAAAAAATCCGAAACATCCTATCATTTTACACCTCGATTCTCAACGTGGACACGGAAAATTTGCTGATTTGATATTCACCCATTTACATCCATACTATTTTCACACCATACCTGCCAGGCATTTTCAACAAGTATTATTTGCGCAATCATATAAATGTTTAGTTTCAATATTTCATTTAAAAAAGTAACAAAAATGCCTATTAGGGGAGAATAAAAACAAACCAATTCCGTATCATGTTTCAAATAGACGAAAACACGTTCTGTCACACATCATAAGTCAACTGTATCACAGCATATAATTTATATTCTTTTTATTATCTACTAAAGTTTATCATAAAGGCGAGTTTTAATAGCCCGGTATTATTAGTACAGATCTCGCTCAAGTCAACTTTGAAGGTAAATAATAATAGATAGGGTTTTATCCCTTACGATTTATTACTCGAATAACTAGTGACTTTACAGTGATAACTTCATTTGGTAAACGTAATTGGTTGTAAATTTTAAAACATTTATGATGCCCATATATTATGACCCAAGTTTAATTGAGAAACTAATAAATAGTGTGTGTTGTTAACTCATTAAAGGCACGCAAAATAAAACACGAATGATTGTCATGCGTCCTTATTATTAAATACCCCGTTATGATTGATACGTTATGCTATGCTATTAATGTATTGTAGGTTCATCTTCTTCTTTAAGTTAAGAGCTATTCAAGAGATGTTTTATTAAGCTGTCTTATAACAAATAACGCAAGAACTATTTGCAATCAAGGGTAAGACAAGGCGCCCGGCATTGGTCGAGGCCATGCTGCGGGGCGAGACGGAGTGGGAAGCGGTCGCCTCCTTCTGCGAAGCAGTCATGCTCGCGAAGGAGGAGGCGGGCCGCGTGAGGGAGAGGACAGCGTCCTCCCTCCACCCCAGCCGCAGTGGCGCCCACGGCGCCGGACGTCGGCAGACGATCTCCGGCCACCGTAGGCGCGGGCTTGCGGGCGGCGAGTAATGGGCGACTCGCTGTCCGACCATGGACCATGCCCGGGTCGACGGCGCGTTGTGTTCCACGCGCGCCTCAAAGAGTGTCAGCATTATGACGGGGCCCCCCTCTAGAGGGCCAAAGCCTGCCGGGGTCGCGGGACTTATAGAATTACCGTGACCCTGGATCATAAAGGAAGGACACCGTGGATTTTAGTCAGTACAAGTCTGACAGTTCCTCCCACTCTGCCCTGGGTGGGAGGACTCATTTGATGATTTTACCACGATAAAAAAAAAAAAAAAAAGGGTAAGACAAGCACAGGATGAAGATTTAATGCTAGACATCGACCGTTCGCTGAACAGTAATTTCAACAGCTTTTCGTCTATGAGACGGTCTTAGGCCGTATTCTACATGATTCGGATCCAGACTCCCGGACTGAAGCTTGACTTAAAATTTTTGGTGCTTAGAACACAGAACCTCAACACAAACCGATAATTTATGCAAGATTACTTCTTACACCTATAAACCATTTTAGTTGACGTACAGATATGTTCCAAAATATGAACAGATGGTAGATCTTTGTTTTCTTTTAAAAATTGGCAAAGAGAACCTAATAATAATAAAGAAATTTTGTTTTCACAGCGGTAATGTTAATCTGTGTACGTCAAACACAAGTAAATAATTAAAAATATACAATTGTTATTGACATTTAGTAGTTGTCTCAGTTTTAATTTATTTGTGTGGCGCACAACTCGACAGTTGAGCTTAGCTTGGTTAGCTCAGCAATGTTGTTGTCTGTTACAATTTGCATACCTATGGCGTGCTGCGGTAAAAACTACTTTAGAAAAAGTCTAGCAAGTTTCAACTCTTGTCCTTACACTTGCTTTGACTATTGTTCCTATAATCTAGGGGGCGAATCAATTAACAAAATTAAAAACCCACCAACATTCACATTTTTTTGTCATCACCTCAATATATTTAGCGTCTGCAATGCACGTCTTCTTCTTCTCTACTTCTCCATCAGTCGTCATCTCGCTAGTAATTTCTAGCCATGTCATCTTTCATGCAATCTATCCATCCAAGAAATACCAATCAACCAGATATAAAATAAACCCATATTCTATGCATGTGCCATCATTACCCGAGGCCGGACTGACAGTCCCGTTCGCTAGCGAGAATACAATTAAAACTAAAATAAACATTAATTACAATGACAGAACTGTAGTTTTTTACTCAACACTTGTGATGACTCACATCCTAGACAGCTAAATCTATAATTGACAACAAAAAGATACATATACACATAAAATATGTAGTTCCGTGACAGACAGACAAGACAACACATAATCTAAATCTTTGAAGAAAGAAACGTGTTTGAAACTATAAAAAGAAAGGATTTATCAGGATGTAGATAATTTGAAATTCATGTAACCCACATCCAGCCCAGCAGTAGCGGTTGCCACCAATAGTGAAACAAGACAGTTGTTGTTGAAATTCAAATTGAAAAATCGAATACCATAATGCTTCCAAGATCCACGCGTAGCCGCGCGCAAAAGCTTATATAAAATGTTGACCGCAAAATATCTGTGAATGACCCGCGTAGGTATGTACTGATACTTAACAATAACTCAGTAATTAATAATAATGAGTCGAGCTTCAATCACTTAGGAGGCCAGACTTTCTAACGAGCCACATCAATCTATAGGCAAAATATTTGTACAAGTTGAAAAGTGAATAACTGTGGCTTTCTTTGTGTTCGATTTTAACAATTACTGACTTTAATTACGTACTACTATTTTTAATTAATATGAATATGGTCAAATTGAAATACCTAAGTATTTCATTTTGTTTTATTTGAATAAAATTGTGAGCTGAGCACGGGTAGAGACTACAAGTTCGGAACTTTTTTGGTGCCGACAACAGTTTTTTTATGAATGGTCATAGATTTCTTAAAATATGTATGAAGAAATATTATCTATCATCCTAATAAAAATCATAAATCTATAAAGTCCGCATGATTGTATAAATCTGTGAAGGTGTCAAGAGACATTATAATGTCGATGTTTTTACACGCTTTTTTCACATTTTCTTATAATAGAGATGTGTGATATTTTATTAGCGGACACACCTAAAGGCATTGACTTTTGTTTGGACACTTGCTAATGGACAGTCAAAGCATTATTGCGAAGAAAAAATAACTTATCTCCCGACAATGGACTGCCATTAGTGTAATGAATAGGTACCTATTCTGTCCGCATGCGGAATCAATTGGCTATCAGTATTTGTCGTTATTTGATGGATTGTTACTTAGCAGAACAATCGTATCGTAACGTAGATATATTTGCGGGATTTTCCATTTAAAAAGATAACACACGAATTACGTTACGTAATTCTTTTCAGTAGGCAAATAAATCCGTGCAAAAAGTTTCTTACACTAACAAGTTTGTATATAATTGGATCCTTTTTAGTCTTTTAATAAACATATTCAAAAATAGAACATAATAGCTAACGAGATAAGCAACACTTGCGAGACGAGTTTTTTTCTTCCACAGTTTCATTAAAATTCTCCTTTTTAACAGTAAAGTAGAATGTTATCAAGTTCCAAAGTACACAATGGGAGCGAGATCGTTGTCTACGGCTGGCCACGACGGCCGCGGGCCCGGGTTCGATTCCCGTTCGACGAAATTCAGGCTAACGAACGGCCCTCCGATAGTGTTGCTACCTAAATACCGTTTTTTTTGCACTATTCTTTTTACATAAGCGATGAACTGCTACAAGGGACCGCTATAAATTGGTATAGTTTTTTTATAAAAAGTTGACAAAACGAACTGTACTGGCTTTTTATTAATAGTCTCAAATAATTGTTCTCATTCTAATGACTAGTTACATTGTTTATACACTAAGCTCAAAGTAAGCTTTCAATCGGCTTAAATCAATTACATTGACATTGACCGGTAGACCACCTAACGTTATTATACCACAAGATGCTTAAACTAATGATTGTGACCTGCTCGGACATGCATAAGATAGTCACGAAATTCGTAGGTCTTTATATTTATTTACGCGTGGATATGCCACGTACACGTAGGTGCATGACATCAAAGATATTGTATTGATTTCCATTAGCTATTAGATATCTTTCTAAAAGCCATCGAAAGTTTATTCAAAGTTAAGGATATCTATTTCAAACGTTTATTATGCTTAAGAGCAGTGCTTCGATAGATTTTCGCAAATTGTAGGGCAGAAAGAGCGGGCCCATTGCGTAATAAAAAAAAAAAAAAAAAAGAATCATGCTAACCTATGTAGATTAAAATATGATTTGTAATTTAAAAAAAAATATGTATTTATAGCGTACAACGCTATAAATACATATTTTTTTATCATTACAACAAGGCTTTCTATATCATCGTTGAGATTGGAAAACTAAAAGTAGTTTTAACATTAACTTAGTAATGTAGCACATACGAGCAACATTTTAATGAAAGCTTGTTTTAATTTAAGGATTTATTTTAAAACTTTAAGGTTTAAGACCGCACTCTTGAGCGTATCACAACATTTAAAAATTCAAATCGTTATTCAGTGCTCCGAATAATTTAATG
The DNA here is from genome assembly GCA_963082995.1 of Noctua comes. Lineage (NCBI taxonomy): Eukaryota > Metazoa > Arthropoda > Insecta > Lepidoptera > Noctuidae > Noctua > Noctua comes. Next base: position 8,285,659 of record OY720277.1, read on the forward strand.
ATGTATAAAAAATGTGATAAGGGCTGCCTAATAAATTCGCCGTGTATATCCAAGCTTCATTATCGTGCCCTAAACTTAATCGAAAAGCTAAAAATTGATGAGACGTCACTGTGGAAATAATTCACACTCATTTCAACCCGCCGAAAGTTAAGATGGTTGCACACTATGCATGCCAAAAAAATAAATCCCTCACTTATATTTCGTGAGAGTATTTTATTAACGATTTTTCATCTTCATAAGCTTAATCTTGCTAGCGGAAACCACTTATAAATCTCAATCAATTTTATAACTGATAGAAATACTTGCGCAAAACAAAAACATTTCACTCCATAAATAATTCTATGAACCTGCAGTCATTTGTTTTTATCTCAATACGTTCTCGTAAAAGTTCAATTGTTTTATGACCGAAACACATGTTCGGAATAGCCTGCACGGTTCCTAATACCCCGTATTATATTACCTAAGGGCTTAGCCAGTTCATTAGGGATCGTTCAATCATTCTTTAAGGGGAGGTAGTGAACTTGAACCAATTTTTTCATTAATTCTTCGCGAGGTAACAGGGATACTGAAATCAAGTTGAAAGTCACTTAAACTTTAATTGTACATGAAACTCAAGAATAAACAGAGATAATTATATCCTATCTGAATTAACAAAATAGAAGGGGAATTTTAGAGTTAGTATATCGATGACAAGTATGTATATGAAAGTGAATATGTACTTATTTTGAAACAGCCACCTGACCTTAACTAATAAATAAGAGAATAATAAGTAGGTATAAGCGGCTTATCATTCCGTGTCAATAGTAAAAGTCAACTCCGGGAAACGAGTTCTGGCATCTCATGATGATCTTACTTTTAATTATATTTATTATCCTGGCAGATCATAAGCTTTTAGTAGCTAATTGGCCGAGACCTTAAAGCTTTTTGGTTTGATTTTAAATACCTGAAGGGAGGTTCTTTCTGCCTACGAAACATAGCTACCAGTGGCGAAGGTTCCATACAACTCGATTCCTACTTGCTTACCTTTGAAAAATGGCACAGTCAGTATTCTACAGAAAAATAATATAACCACATTAAAGACATTTACGCCGGCTTTCCTCTTACAAAAAGTGACCCTTCGCTACTGATAGCTACACTTAAAGCCTTTGTTGCTATTCTATTCTTCTGTGAAATGTTAACGGAATAAAGAGAGAAGTATATGTAAGTACCTGACTTGAAGCCTTGAGGCTCTATGCCCCGTTTGACTCAATTTCAGAGAAAACCAAATACCAATACAGGGCCTAGTGAACCGAGAATCATAATGCATATTTAGCACGCTTATTAAAAACTTTCAAGAGCGTTGTTTCTCACGCTCGTCACGTAAGACGAAGTGGAGCAAGCGACGGCTGCGCGGGCGCACTCATAATGAACTGTGACGTGCGCCCCACTTGCTAAGATACCATCGGCTAATCACTGCGAATTAATGAGATTACTATCAACTGATAAACGACATATTTTGTAGAGAAATTTTAAAGAGGTCAAACGGTTTAATCGGGTTAAGGAGAAATATTACCGAAGACACATAAACGAATAACAGCGGAATCTACTTGCAATAACCAACTGGTTGGTCTCCGTACTAGTGGAACGTATCAACTTGGCAGTTATGTCATTTTGCTTTAAGGCGTCACTGAGGCCCGGTATCCACCAAAGCGGAGAGGAGAGGAGACGAGAGGAGATGTGTTTGAATAAACCAATCCGATTTCGTTATTTCCACATCTCTTCTCCGCTTAGCTTTGGTGGAAATGGGTCAAGCGGAGAGGAGAGGAGATGTCTCATTTTTCTATAGAATTTTGTGCAGCGAGCGAGCAAGCGGCGCGGCAGAGCGGAGAAGTGTCTAGTCGGGCGGCCGGGCGGCGCACGCGCTCGCGCACCCCTCACCCCGCTGCCTTCTCCGCGCGCCTCGTACGTCCCGAAAGCGTCATTCGATTGACTGGCTTTGAATGCAAGCGTGTGTCGTCCATATTTTTATATTTTCAATTCTTCTTCCTCAAGCAAATTCAGATATAACTTTTGTAACGACATGACGTCTTCCTTTCGTAGACAGCACTTGACTGTTTTCGATCTCTCACAGCTCACATCTCTGCTACACACAGCTCACATCTCCTCTCCGCAACGCATCTCCTCTCCGCTTTGGTGGAAATAACCTGCCAGCTTCGCGGCACATCTCCTCTCGTCTCCTCTCCTCTCCGCTTTGGTGGATACCGGGCCTGAGACTTGGGCTCACAGTTTTTCTATGACACTTCTATTGAAAGCTTCTTATAGCACCTTATGGCCCGGACTCCATCAAAAGATGAGCGCAGATAAGTGGAGGGAAGAGGAGAAGCGTAAAACCTAGGGTGTATTCACCAAAGCTGTGTGGAGATGCGCAAAGCGGGGCGGAGAGATGGGTAAAGCGGCACGCCATTCACCGCACACAGCACACATCTCACCGCACACAGCACACATCTCGCCGCACACAGCACACATCTCACCGCACACAGCACACAGCACACATCTCACCGCACACAGCACACCGCTCACCGCACGCCGCGCCGCTCATGTCTCTTCTCGTCTTCACTGGCACAATTGCAAGACATCTCCTCTCCTCTGTGCTCAACCGTTTCCACTAAAGCTAAGCGGAGACGAGAAGTGTAAATAACGAAATTCTATTGGTGGTTTAAAACACATCTCATCTCTTCTCGTCTCGTCTCCGCTTCGGTGGAGTCAGGCCCTATCTACTATCTACATTATCCAAACAAAAGCAGTTTAATGTGAAAACAATTGACCACCCAGTTGACAAGAAATTCTGCGAAGATAGTTCCATCAAGATATGAGAACCCGGTTTGATAGCGTCATGGTTAGTTTTACTTCCAAAGTAGGAAAAGGGCGGTTCGAACCGGCGTGGTACTTTAGAAAAATGATCATTGCGGGTCTTTTCAACTATTCTGAACTAAACATGGACGAAAGAAAATAAAATAAGAATAGTTGTTGCAGAATCATCAGAATGATAAAAGTCATTTCTTCGTCTTCTTTTTCGTCGTGCTACGACAGACTTCAAGTGGTTGGCGCAAAACTTCTTCACTTTGCGGTCTCGTCGTAGGCAGCGCATAAGTCACTTTAACTGCGTGTTATAAGGCACAGAGGGCTTTTAAACTGATTTGGATAGATAGGCCCTGAGAATTCAAGTATTTAAATGCTGATCATGTTCCAACCAAACCAATTCAATTCACACCGCTCACTGATGGTTGACAACTTTTCACCCTTATGCCTTGAGTAATAAGGTTGAAAAATGGTCGGCCGTCAGTGAGAGCACTAATAAAAAATCGTTTAGAAACATAAGTTAATGGAACTATTAATATATGTCAGTCAATCACACGTCTACTTAATTTGGTGCGCCAAATGTTATCAATTGGCGACTGTCACAGTTTGTTTTGAGTGACACTTGAGATATTGATACAGCCTGTGGACCAATACCTCGACCGACAGCTAGACTGAATAGTGTAAAATATCCTGCACCCATGAAAATGGTATTAGATTTTCATTGGTTACTGACTTTTAAATGGACAAAGAAAATAGGGTGACTAATTTTCCAGCTCTGTCACAACGTATGTTCAACTTACGTCTTGTTCGCGAGATTCACTATTTTAATACGTCGTCAGCTAAGATCGGCCCGAAAAAACTTCAAATGAACAATTTTATTTGCCATAAATACAAGAGATGATAAAATGTTAAGTCATGGAAAATTTTGCCTAATCGCAAAGTTAGTTTGACCATTTGCGTTAAACTGTATTGTCGGTCAATGTACCACAAAGTTTAGACAGCAAACCATTAACTAAACACGCCCGTTTATTGTGTAAATTCAATTAACTTAAGCCTAACTTAGCAACAGTAACTTAAGCCCTTTCTCCAGATCTATCGGTATAGCGGTACGGTCAGCTATGGACTGCTATGCAACAGGACTCAATCAAAGTTATCGCCATGCATCAAGATCGTCGTAAATGTGTTACGAGCTTTTATCGGTGTGTTGTATAGCGGCGCTTGAAGTATTTACGTTGATATTTACTGGATTTATTATATGTGATGTATCCATTAAATCGGAAATAGTAGTAGTTTACAATAAGTCTGGAAAGTTCGTCAGACATTATACATAACTCATGATGTCGCAAACTCTTGTGTTCAATTAAAACTACTGACTTTACTTGCTGCTACTGGCTTCCCATAAAAGCACAGTCAATTACAATCTCTTCATTCATGAGTAAAGTTAGTGCCAAAATACACAAAGGAACGAATTAAAGTTTTATCGTCAATAAATCTAAGCTTCCCCGTGTGTTATTGAGCTAATAACTCGACACCGTTACCCTGTGTTCAGTTGAACTGTGTATTTTCAGCAAATGAGGAAGTGAGTGCAAAACTAGTACCTAAGTAACGATAAAAGGTGTCATTTTACAATACTAAAACCCCTTTTCTAATCATAGGCTTTGTATGCTAAACAACTAATTTTGTGTTTGTTGATTAACGACCGAACTTACAAAGGAAAATAATATTTCCTATTTCGTAGGTATTTCCAAAGAGACTAGAAAATCTTTCCTTATTTACATACATACGTACATAAGGTCTTACTGTTGTTACTGCATAGTCAGCATAGTATAGGCAAGCTCATTTATCGGCTGAATGCAGAGAAGCATGTCTTGGGCGAAGTGTTGCGGCGGGCGATATATCCGCCTTTCGGTTTAGTTTGTTTTAGATAATTACGGCTAGCTGTCCGCCCTCGGCTGGCCTTGAGTTTCCCACTAATGGCCGTGCCATCGTTCAAACCGTGCCACTTCTGTGACGGCAACATGGGTTCATTAGCGCTATCACTCGCCCGGCTCGAGATTGTGAGGATGTGAGCGTGTGTTATCTTTCAATGCTTTTAGCGAACAGATTACTGTTTCAGATTCTTTAAACTTGACTCGCTACTATAGTTTTCGAATGCCTAGATTTTCTTATCTTTTTTCTGTCGTAGAATCAACGTAATTGACTACATGCGCCAGTATACACAAGTGCGCGCCGATTTATACCTACGTAACGAACGGATTATGTCGCCTTAAGTAACACAATATTATCTTGTTAATTAATTAAGTAACACGGATTAAATCATTTACATAATCGTGAATAGATTATTAATTGTTTACAGATAAAAGAAGCAATTAAATCAATTGCAACTTAATATTGTCATGCAAACAGCATAATATCGCATGGCGGTGGTGGCAATCGCCAGATGACTTCGGGCGAACAATTTGTTATTCAAATGTAAGTTCCAACGAGCCAAAACATGAGCAGCTTTGACAAGTCGTTGACAAGATACGAGCCCCGACAAAAGATGTAACGACCTAATATACATACTTATCTACTGCCTGGCTGGACAAAATATAGGAGCTAGAACCTAGCAGACTACCTACCTCCATCAATCTTCGGCTGACATTTCGAACAGTACAAAAAGTAGGTAGTTTTGTCGAAATGTCGTGTGTTATTGGTTATTAAGCTGAGATGACGAGGGCCGCGAGTAGTGTTGTGCGTTGCTTGTGTTGGAAGTGAGATCGCGACGCGACGCGTAAAACTGTCACGATAAGAATCGATCGCGAAGATACGGATCGACTCTCTCGATCGGAACTCGGCCTGCGATTCGTACGACAGTTGCCCGACATTCCAGAGAAAGCACCCCGTCTAGCCGCCACCCGGAACATCAACCTTAATAGACATGACATAGAGTGGATATTTATTGAACACGACCTCGATACAGTTTATTGAGAACAGAATAATTAAAGTGATTTTGTGCTAGTAATAACATTATTGGAAACGTAATCAGAATTTGTGTATTAATTAATGTAATTGCTTATTGGTTTAGTCCAGGGCGGCTGTATTTATGCAAGAGAAATGTGAAGGAACTTAATAAAGCTACTGGTCTGTTGTCACACTGTAATTACGATTAGATCTTAGTCATTAGTCCAGGGGGGTTACCATGACATCTTCAAGCAGGAGTAATTCCAGTATGGGAAAGAGACGGAGCTATACAGGTCGTCTAGCGCCATCTCTTTCCCACACTGAAGATGACAAAACATAGAACTTCGAGCGTTATGTGCACAATATGATACCTGCTAATCGACTTCGATGCATGAACTACAGAAAAAGCTTGATTGAATGTTTATAATACGACTTTAATGGACATTGCCTTTAATAATGTGGATTATGTCACATAATATACCCACTTAATAGTGTGAGGCAATATTTCTCAACGATACTTTAAAAAAATATATAGTGGTTAGGTTATTCTTTAAATATTTTGGTATTCTTCTGTTTATCTTAAATATATAGAATCGGTACATTAGCAACTTTGTTTTTTAAAGTTCGCCTATATCCCCATATCGGTGCTGTAATAATTAAGAATTCAAAAGGCTCGTATTGTTAGGAGGTTCCTCTCTCTGGAACCCTGACCGCCGGTAGCTTGGACCCTGTTCCCGATACCGGTGGGCTATAATTTTTTATATTTTAAATATTTTTTTATATGGTTTTATTGTAAGGAATATTTAAAAATATAATTGATTTGTTTATAAATAAATAAAGGAAATAGGAATTTAATATAAAATATTCTCATGAAAATGGAGGATTTAATTTATTATTTAATCTTAACCTTTTGTGAACGAATGTAGGTATCGATTTGTAGTAATAAAGAATTGTTTTATGAGTGCAATAAACAATTAACGATTTATTAATTGCATTTCATCTTATAGGTTGGTTGTAGCGATGCAGCCCGTAAAGAGAGGCTCTGCCATTATATTACCCGCTAAATGAATCTTGATTAATTTACACGTTAGGCGGAAACCTTTCCAGCCATACTTACGCAAACTCGTAAAGTGTATTTATTCAATACAAGCTGGAAGCTCAGTGTTTATCGACATCTATTTTAATTAGTTTCAAGTATACGATTCTGTAATTTTAAATCAAAAACTTTCTCGACAAGGCCTGCTGTTAGGCATAGGAAGTGGAACGTATTAGACGGCAGATAAATATTCCCGTGACGCCAGTTTCAGGGAGTACTTGTCCGAGGGTCGGGCGCGGGTCGTTCACTCGATCTCGTCCAATTTATTTACTTTTTTCCCAGGTGTAGTGTTACGGCTATAAAATTCAGTTTTTGTTGGTCGGGCGCATGCTCGGCTAGATCTCCCGTCGCGAGATATGTTGATTTACGTTTAACGCGCGTGACCCCTGGACGGAGCCGATCATAGACTCGATAGACGATTCGAACTGGCGCGCACCTAAGATATCGCCACATCGCACTCGTGCCGATGTATCTTGGGAAATATTTCGCGGTGTACAGCCTCCCCGCCGGCCACTCGGACAAACATTAGTAGATTTCTTTGTGTTTCACACGATTCATTTTGTTTTTGCTACAGAAATACATTTTCAAATACCATTTTCTAGTTCCTACTAGTTTTATATGATTTATCTGCTTTACCGGAATTACCGCGTGAATATACCTTAACATCGCATTATATTTCAGTTGGCTAAATCTCTAAGAGCTACTAAAACTAAGACCTTGGTTCCATTTCCGGGAGATTTATGTCATGCTACCAGATTATAAGGGTTAAAATACGACTTTCGCAAAGATTTAACTGCGTACTTAATTAATGTACCTACATCTTGTGACAGGACCTTTAAATTGGATATTATTTCAATTAGCTTGAGACGTAACAATGTATTATTGTATGGAAATATTGGACTCATTACATTAAAAGTGGTAGTTGTGTTCTGTTTGAAAGCAGCGACAATGTTTGACCTTTTCCCTTCATGAACAACAATAGTATCTATTGCTGTATACCTAGATACAATTCAATTCAAAGACCTACAAATGTAACAAGTACTATCTGTTCCCGGAACTCTTTCGGCTAATACCGTTCTTGTAACAAGAGGATGCGTATTACGTTACGGTGCGATCGAATAAAAACTGCATTTCATTGCATCGAGAGGTAGCTGTGTCTCTAAATGAGACCATTTACATGTATTATTAATGAAGTCTAATTAAGAATCTGCAAGCAAGTATGGGAACGTAAAAACAACAGTGTATATCGTATCATAACGCGAGTGGTGAGAGTCAGGTGGAGGAAGGACGATGTTGACTAGGAACCGTTATTAGTGACGAACACAGCATTACCATGATATGCCTGGGGCTTCAATCACTAAGTGAATAAACTCTGACAGTGTTACTATATGTATCTAAGTATTTAATACATTCTGTATCTTAGAAATACGGTTATTTGCTTCTAAATAAGATTTATTTAATTCGGCCACTTTTTTATTAAAAGAGTCTACATAGGTATACAGTGTTTCAAAAAGGTATTCCTGCCAAAAACCTACAAGTCATGCCACATAAGTCGAAGTGAGATAGCGTTAAAGTGTTGCAATACAGAAACGTTGCGCATTACGGGCATTTAAGAGCAGGAGGTAAAAAACAACCCGAGACAACATCAAAACTTGAAGGTGAACATATCTTTAAAACACATTACGGGTTATCCGACAAATAAAAAGCCTCGACTCAGATAACCACACTTCATTAGCATTTCGCTTTCTGCTTAGTTAGCGTCCTGTGTGATATAAGCAAGAAATATATGCAAATATAACGTAAATGTACACATTTTTTACATTGTAAACGATATTTATTGAATATATCTGCCTGCTTATACAAATTAGGTGGTGCCTAAACTATCATGACTTCTTTGGAGCGATCGTTAAAATAAAAATAATATAGACCCAGGCATATAAAAAATCAATCGATGGCTTCGTTGAAACGATATTTATGTGCTTTTAGACATTTGTTTCTCGCAAAGTGCTCAAATAAAGCTGTTTTAAGTTTCTGAAAGTATTGTTTTACATTATATGATACATTTATAACGTATTCTTTTATTTTGAATGTCACATATAAATTATGGATCAAAAAGTGATTTTAGATTTTATGCAAATGTATGAGGAGCCACGAAAATTGCAAATACACACCCTGCTGTGATTATACGAGACATATTTATGGCACTGCTAATATTTTCCCTTTACTGCATAAAAAATTAAAACATACGAAATTATTAATGTTTGATTTATACCGGAATGTTATAATATTTACTTAAATAATTCGATAATGCATTTATTAAACTAGTCTGGCACCTGTAGGCATTTACTAAGTAGCTGCTAATATTATAGATCGAAGCAATTTTTTTTAATAAGAACTTATATTTATAACTTTGAATAAATTTCAATAGAATCGTTCCCGATAATCAAAATGTTCTCACAGATGCGATTCGCAACTATTTACCACCATCCAATCGCAATAAAGTACAATAAAGTTGGACGTCTTCCGGCATCCGTCAAGCAGACCGTAGTGGCCACTGGTTGTGCAACCCGCCACCCAACTAGTTGGCCCGACAAACCACCAAGTTGGGACAATTGAGCGATTTGTCAACTATTGCATTAGGTAACCGGTCACCGCGGGCGACTCGAAATCCTCAAAGCGTCGCAAATACTTTCCGTTCGTCGGTCTCTTCTTACATTACATCGATTCTGATAAAAGTGGGTTCGATGCGGTAATGGATACTTTGTCAATCAGCAGTGACGAGCAGCGAGCGTGGGCTGCGGAGAAAGCAAAGCTCGCAAGAATCGCATGCTCCTTACGCAAGATATATCTGCAAGGAACACAATGGACGCGGAATGCTTGCAGAACAAGCTTTTTGGATATTTATTGGATAGATTTTGTGTGGGATGGATTTACTTTGGTGAGTTACACGCAGACACTAACGCGTTTATAGCAATAATAGTTTAGTTGATATCTTGCTGAATAAAGTGCCAGTAGACAATCGGATACTGAGAACTCTGATGTGCAATATGATGGACCGATTGAATGGAATATCCAACAACTTCAGTTGATCAATGCTTATTATTATCCTAACTTTCATTTCAAATTAACCTTGTCTCATAGAACACTATACCACATAAAGACCATTTCGTATAACGGTAAGTTAATTCAGTACAAAGTTGGTAGATAATTATATAAATAGGCCCAGAGATCTGGCGAGTTAAATAAAATACATAATACATTACATAGATGGTGGTATCGAGCGCGGTACAATGTTACAACATTATCGGGTCATGACGATCGACGCCGGGTGTCACTATCGGTACAGTCCTCGCCGTAAACGTATAAACGGTGGACTGGTTCTAGGATTGGGAGAGAATGCTTGATACTTCGATAGTTTGAAGAACGCGCCGCAGTTATCGGCTTACACACTTTTATGGCTTTTTATGTATTAATACTTGGAATTAAGATGTTCTCACACCGCTCCAAGAATTAAAAAAGAATGACAACGGTAATGAGTCAGTATGATCCTTGTCGAATAGACTTCTCGCAACTGTCAGCTTTATTATTCAGACACGCTACGGCGAAATATTTTTGGTGTTTCTTTAAACTGTATTCCTCACGCGATTTGTATCTAAATCAAATTAACATGAGCCTATAACATAGGACTTTCTCGTCCGTATCGATCGAGAAAGAATATCTTTCACAAACGGCCTCATTTTCAATACATTTCAATATAACTGCTGCAACGAATGAATTGTATATGGCTGTAATTTGCAGAAAATGCATTCGAATAAGCCTAGATCTTTGATAACTTGTTCCGTTGTTTTTATATCGAGTTAAAAGAAGAACTTGGGGAAACGAGTTGGGACTAGGCAATATTTTTAACCAATTATAGCGAAGACAAAACGAAGGTGATGTCGCTTGCACGTGTTTCTATTTATTTCACTGGCTTATTTCGTTCATTCTATTATACATAAACCTGATATATAATCGTGTAAGTTAAGAATTTCCAATAAAGCAGGTTTTGTTGATTAATTGTCTACGTTTTTGGGTCATTGCAAACTACTGCTAATCCTAGAACTCCGACAAAGCCTCCAAGTTCGCTTCTTCCTTTTGAAGCATAGAAGGCAGTGTCGGGCATGTAAATCAAGTTTATTGAGCTAACAGCTATAACTATTAAATCACAAACACCGCGAGAAATATGTATCTTTGTATATAAGTAGGCGCTTATTTATTCGTTTGCTTTGAGACTCTAATTTATACAGATTATTAATTTGTCCAGTGACAGCCGCGATGGGAGTACACGCTTGGCTCTAAAGCAAATCCGATGTGCTTGAGTTGATCAAACAATTTAATGGTACTGAGATTCCCTTTTATCGAAAATGACACTTAAAGTAAAATTATTACGACGTCAACTATTTTAATTGATTGAAAGCAACTTTATTGTTTATACCTGCCTATATGGGAGTACGTGGTGTTGGTATATAATATCAATTTTGTTCATTAGTTAGTGCACCGACCTCGGCGAACCGACTGCGCTACCCGACACCCGGCTGTTACTAGGTCGACATAGATGCTTGGCTCGCGGTGCGAACTATTTGTACCGTTCAAGCCCACAGTTAGGGTTACACGCGTGCTAATCCAATACCAGATAAATGATACTCTGCTATGTAGGACGACGACATTTCGCCTCTAGGACAAACAAATGATGCGGTATGCAACACTTTACGCATAGTATCGCTTGATGTAACATTTTGTACTGCTATATCAGCTATGTGATTTTAACTCATTGACATTTACGAGTAAGAATAAGAAATAGTAGTTTGAATCTCGTCTGAGATATTTAGTGCTGGTGGAAGGTCGGTTCTCGCGTGAATTATGTAAGCTTTTTTAGAACAACTCCGTCGATGTTTGCAATGTGCTCTGTTCATAAGATAAAGAACACTCTGTCATTACTGTACGTGCAATAAGAGCGGTATTTAGGGCACAGATAAGTCATAAAACTGGAAGGTTACAAGTAATTCTGAGAACCGATTCTATCTGCACTTATCCCAAATTGGATATCTTGTTTGAAATGCTTTTGATGTTTATCGTACAAAAACAAAATCTGGCGTGAAACAAAGGCAGTGTCGGAGCTGAGAATAAATAGGAGGGTGGTGTAGGTAAGTGAAGGCTTGTGATCCCTGAGGTTCGTATGGCCCGGGGCGAGCGTCTAACGGTGGATGCGCCCACTCCGTAGGTGTCGCCTGGCTGCGCCGACCATCCGTCCCGATGTACCCACGATTTACGAGACATCTCCTACTTTATTGGCTAAAGCGATTCACATAAATCCACTAAGTACATCTCGGGGTATAATTTTTAATGCAAAGGGCAATTTATACTAGGTTCTTTATAAGCATCGTTCTAATTTATAATTTTACGATCTTTTACAAACATTTGTTCGCCGTAATAGTATAGATTGTTAATCAGATACTGAAATGAGTGAGATCTACGCAGTTTTACGAATAAATTCTTTTCTTCATTTTTTTATTACATCCAGATATGTCGAGTCGTTTACAGACCAGCGCTCACTAGTAAGATGTTGGTTGTTTATTTTTAGTTTTCATTTACTACAGGTGTCTTTGCTTTTTTATTTTCCAGTTTGATTGTTACTCTCAGAAAACGATTCAAGAGACTAATCAAATTATGTTTTTTCAATGAACTTGTTGGTTGTGCCCATAAACATCACACCATGGCGCATGGGAGCGTATTTGTTAAATGTCTTGGTATCAGTACAGTTATTTGTTAACGTGGCTTATAATCGCCTGAAAGATTGAGTGACAGGACAGACCCGGGCCCGGCCGTCACACCGCACTACCAAGTCTAGACGCAGACGCGTCCGTTAGGCATTCAGACTCACACAACGTACCCGGAATCTGACTAGATATCATCTGCTCGCCGTTCGTTATTTGTTGACTTGAGAATAGATGGGGCAAACTGTTCAACAATTGAAATTTGTTGCTACAAGTTTATACGTAGGTACTGTGAAAAATTGAGGTTGAACTGTTACCCACACACGAGGTTCCTAGAAGTTAAACCATTAACTGAGAGGTAATAAAGTTTCTAATGTTCAATTGTGAACAGGTTTTAGTCAATTTAACTGAAGCCTAACAGTCAACGGTTGTAAAGTGAAAGAATTCACTACTTATCATCACGGAGTTAAATGGCAAGACTTGTACGTACCTGTTGAAGTTTGTATGGCAATTTAAAGTTTATTGTTCATTAATCTAAAGATGCTGTTTATTAAATTCACAGGAAACGAAGCACGTACGGTTTCTAAGTTGAATTGGTAAGGAGAAGAATGGAAAGTATTCTGGCATCCGTCTATTACGGAAGTGGGTCGTAAACATGTTATTATGTTGTAGTTCGCGTTACCTGTTGCGATTACACTTTATTATTATTTAATGTCTTTATGCGAAGCGAATAAGGTTTATAAGTCGAGAAAATGCCAATAAAATTTGTGCGAATTACTTGGTGATTATACCTTTTTTTATTGTGCAGAAAAGTAATAAAAATTGTATCAAAGAAATTATTGGTGCTGAATAAAATACCTTTTCATAGAGCATATTATACTGTACTTAACCTGATCAGTAATCATATGATATTAATGGCCTCATTTATCTGTATGTAATGGAAATAAAATTGTAGTCGTTAATAATTTTAACGCTCTTTGTGGTCCAAGTGCTCATTTTTTTTAACGAAACGATTTAAAGCAGAAATTAAATAGGGGCTGTATCACAAACTTTATATAGGCGTTACCCTATATATCAGATAAACAATGTTTATGTTAGTATCAGCCAGATAAAACGCAGTCTGTTGCATCTCATCTACTTAAGAAGAAGCACCTTTCTGATCGCGCGTTGATGTCTTTTGTTAGAGATAACTTTTTAGTTCACACGAAGTCGACTCGATTAAGCTTTTTAGCTATGTGAGTGTGTTTAATTAGTTTAATATTTGACACCAACAACAGAAACCATATTTAGTGTCATTATACAAAGCTTCCCTATAAGAGGAAGAACTAACAAAGAGCATATTCGAACAATTTTATAACTCATACATTTAACAGTCATAAAGTTAGAATCCAGCGGATATCATTAATAAAAATAACAATCGAATGTAATCCAACGCTAAATTCGAATACGACAGCGACCCTTTATCTATGAGATTAGTTTATAATACTCTAATAAGTCTAACAATAAGTATAGCAATAGATAGAACGGTTTAAATGCCTCTATAAATTGGTGTTTCGCGAGACATCATGATAACGCCACAAATCAAGGGCCACGTTAATTACTACACCTCGTTCAGACGTCTGTGTTAGGGATGGGACACAAATCTTGCAACGATCGACTGTCGACTATTTCTCTCACTTGCATTAGACTCGACCATTGAAAACATTTAACATTATAATGCATTCTTAGCAATAACTTTATGCTGTATTTTATAGTGGACTCCACAGAAATGAAAATTAATTTAGTGAAAATGTAATTAGGCAGTATTACTGCGAATAGTTACATACTAAAAAACCGAGAACGTCTATTTCTATAATAACCATCCAAAATCAAAATACTAAGCTATAATATTGTAACAATATCTATGTAATTTATGTGTAAAATGAGAATAATATATGAAACACATTAAAAGGAAAGTCTGGCTTAAACTCATCATCATCTGCCTAGCCTTTTCCCTATGACTATGTTGGGTTCGGCTTCCAGTCTAACCGGATGCAGCTGAATACCAGTATTTTACATGGAGCGACTGCCTATTGACCTCCACAACCCAGTTAGTACTGGGTAATACGATACCCCTTGGTAAGAAAGTCTCGGTGGTGGTGGTTGGTTGGTTCGTCTGGTTGGTTCGTTGGTTGGTTCGTCCGTTGGTAAGTCTGGCTTAAACTACAATTTAAAATTAAAATTGTAGTTAAAGCTGTGTTAAGTGCTAAAAACCATTTAAATTTAAATGGTTTTTAGAACTTAACACATATTGCCACAACTAGCAAAAAATATATTAGCAAGAAGCAGTTTCATCCCACCCCTACCACACTAAATAAATAGAAATGTAAGGTTCGTTGGTACACGACGTATAGTGGAACAATTAACTTTTATATACTCGTATATACCTAAACAAGTGATGTCTTATCTCTTGATGGCCCAGTGGTTAAGGCGTCACCTTTCATGCATGAGGTTGTGGGTTCAAATCTAGGAAAATATGAATTGAACTTATTTTAAGTTTTTTATAGCTACTTGTTACTTTATTATGTACCCACTAAATAAGTTTTTTTATTCTGGAAAAGAAGTGTGTCCATGAGAATACTGCCGACAAACTGTTTTGTAGTTTGGCAGGAGCTTTATATTATTATATTTGTGAAATTTCTATGAATAAACATATTTAAAAAAAAGTTTTCTTAGACATTACTGACATCGTTGAAGGAAAATATTGTGATCCTGGACGTATAAATTCATGTAAGTCTGAAATCGCCAATCAGACTTGAGTGGCGTGGTGATTAATGCTACTGACTTCTCTGTATGGGAACAGATCTTTGCCCTGTTCTCCTGCAGTAGGAGAGTAAGAGGCTGATATTAATATGATACCTAAACAAGTATCTAATTCCAAGACCAAGTGTCTCGTTGACCTAGTGGTCGCAGGCGCTGCGACTGAGCATGAGGTTTGATTCTTAGGTCGGCAAATTGATATTGAATTTTTGAATTAGGAATTGCTCAGTAGCAGCCAGAAGTCAAAATTTTGTGGTCTGTTAATGCGGTTGATAGCCAATAGGCTCACCCCTTTTACATTTTAATTAAAGGTAACTGACGAAATTTGGGTGTACTATACATAATGTACACCTCTGCGAGCCCTTTTGGTATGAATGTTATATTATTTACCTAATTGAGCAGCAGCATCCTATAGTCGCAGCCCATTGGCGTTTGTATTTCTTTCGCATCAGATAAAGAATAATTACCTTTGTTACGACTACTCTGACGTCACACATTTTGGAGGCGTGTGAAACCTCCTTCGTGTCAAAATATATTTCCGAGGCCTTCCGAGTAAACGTGCGTTCCGCTACTAATGTGAGATGGAAACTAGAGCGTTTTCACAACTGGATTGCCATTAAAGTAACGTGTGACAAACAGACTTTACGACGTAATTGAGTTATATCAACGATAAAACTTTCTTTCAAAATTATTAATGTTAGAATAGAATAGGTCTTTATTCGCTTACAATGTAGGTACAAAATAAGTTGTTAAATTATATAACAGGACCCATGTACATCCTGCCTTAATATAGCATGCAAAGGTAGTACATAGCAGAGGATAATAAGGAAATTACAAAAAAATATAATTTAAGAAATCCTGCACAGAGTAATATCATTTGTCTACAAGTAATTCTGTGAAACGTTTCTTTAAATTTTTGCTACGGTAAGTTTTTAATTTATTCAGGTATTTTATTAAAGCTTACAGGAGTTATGATTACGTTAGTTACGAAGGTAATAAAAGCTATAATTTTAAATATAAATTGACCATTTACGTTCAACGTTCTAATACTGAAAGATTTGAGAACACGGTTGGCGCAGTGGCAGAGCGATTGACTGCTGCTCTGCGTGCCGCCACGGCCCGTTCGATTCCCGCACGGGGCAAATAATTGTATGAAGTACAGGTTCCGGGTCTGGCTGTTTGTGTATGTGAGTTTAAATGTTTATAAACGCACCCACGGTATAGGATAAGTTCCTAGTGTGGAGAAAAGTAAAAAAAACAGGTTTCACTAACAGTAAGCGACACCTAAATGATTGCCCAAATACTGTTGGAAATACAGCTCTTTGGCTCTGAGCCGACCGTTGAAAATTAACAGTACATTCATTATATTTCTTTTATTTAGGCATTTATGTAAGTGTCCCTTAGTGTTTATGAAAACAGGCATTAACTATTTAATAATGAGGCGGACGATTGACATCCAAATGTACGTCTTCTCTTGGATTATAATTTTCAACGCCTTACAGAATTACTTCACGGGACGTATTTTATCCCAAGTTTAGCATAACATTTCCAAAGTTCTTATAATTTGAGATCTCCTCTGTTCTCATGACGATTATAATTGAGTATATAAGAAGTTAAAAGTCGCACGATATCTTCATCTCGATCAGAGATAAGCGACTTTCTAATCGGGTCAAGTAACGTTTATGTTTACAAACTAGTTAAGCAACGGATGTATCTTGTTAGCTGTAGTGACAAATGTTGTCCAATTGTTTGGTAAAAAACTCTATATCTCTCAAATTAAATCGTATATTTTGATATTCTTGTATCTTTTTAATTGGGTTGTTAACTGCTATGTAAGCAGATAACTTCAATTAAAATATTAATAAAAATGTGAAATCAACAAAGAGTAGACTGATAAAAGGCCGACCGACGAAAGTTTAAGATAAAAATACACTTTCCGTGTGATTTGTGGTATTCACATCCGAATTCCTTATTTGAAATTCTACGAGCGTTCGCCGTTAATAAAGTTGTCAACATATAGAGATACAACCAATACCATTTCGCCCCAGTTTTCACGCATAAAATGCTCGGAACAACTTTTACTCAACACTTTTACCGAACTTCCCGTATATATCAATTACAGACACGATTGCTTATCTGTGACTCGGAATTATTGTATTAAATGGTATTTTTACACGACGCAGCACAATTTATGGCGTCTTTCAATGTTCCCAATAATTGCGCACACGCAATGGCGCTGTCACGTCGCAAAAAGAATCAAAAGACGCCACGCAACAAGGCCTGCGGTTAGCGATTTTATATTTATAATCATCGTCGGCCGTAAAATAGTAAAAACTAAACATGCAGATATCGCTTATTTACATGTACCATGAATAAAATTGTTGCAGAATAAATAGGCGCTATCAGGAGCTTTTATTGCAAGTTTTTGTCGAATTTGCCAAGGTATGCTAGGAATGAGAAAGGCTTTTTATAAAAACTTTAAATATGTATATCAATACGCTCACTTGAATACTGATCGATTGAACTGTAAAAAAATCGAACATATCAAATCAACGCAGTCGCCAAAGGACACAACCTACTCCACATTGTCAATTAAAATCAGCGGAGATGCCATCTTAAAATTAAAATCAATAAATTTTTATGCAGCATCCACATTATTCATAAGATATATCTTAATATGATTCACATATAAGGAAGCTTTGCTAATAAAGCGTGATTAATTTCCGTGTTTGGCCTACAGGCACGGTACGGACAGCGCGCGTTAGGTGCTGCCCCGGGCCAACGTGGCTTAGCGTAACCATAGATAACAATTTTATAAATGGAATAGTTTATTTCGAATTTAGTCGCATGAATAATAATTTAATCGTGGAACAGTGAGCGGCAATTTTATTTAAAAGAAATGTACAGTTCAGAAACTTCTTCTAAAGAAACTGTATTTTCCTTTAGGATGTCACTTTGAAGCAACTTGTTGCTATGATAATCTAGATATCAACAACAGTGTTAATTTTAATGAATTAATGACTACTTTTTCATCCGTACACCGAAAAAGTGACCCTTCAATATCACAAACGTGACAGATTCACCTCCAATAACAAAACCCTAACTTAATACTCAGCCTGAATCAAAATCTAGGACGAACAGGACATAATAAGGGCGTCCACCACTGTAACAAGGTACCAAACACACACGGGGTACATGCACTTCCAGCTGGCGTGATGTTCCTGCTAGAGATGGCACAATAATTCATACAGCTCACTAAGAGAACAGTTTATTATCTACACAGATGGACAGAAGTGTGTCGGTAGTAAATAGCTTTTCGTGATAGCAGGGCGCGTGTGAACCCTGACACGAGTTCTAAGCCATTGTCTATGCTATAGAGCCGTGGTTAGTGAAAAGAGTATAGCACTAAAAAGATATCATTGTGTTTAGGTTAATGAGTTATTGATATAGTTAATTATGAGAGACACTAATTAATCACGAAATAAATATATATTAGGCTAGAAAGTTTCAATGAAAGTTTGAAGTTTCTTGAAGCTCTGAAAATGACACTATTGGTTCGCCTTTTTAAGGTACCTAATGGACACACGGAAAATTGTGGCCGTTCACCACTCATATTTATTTATATGTCCTTCTTCAAGAAGGTAAGTCAAATAAAATATAAAGTACAATATTATATTAGTTTTAGAGAACATAACTTTCAGTTAGATAAACCTCATTACGACAATTCTCAGTTTAAGATCGAGATAGTGACTGTCGCCGATAAATGTGATATATTCGCCTCTTATCATATAGGAAACTAATGCTTTTATCGACGACTATGAGTATGAGAATATAAACCTAGAAGTAGGTTTAACTTACTTTACGAGTTAAACGTAATAAACAATCATATTTCTTTCATCAATATGCTGTTGAAAATAAATATGTTCTGTCGAAAATGCATCCATAGACAATTTGCTGGTTTTTCGGAATTTAAAAAGAGACATACCTCCAAGCATTGTCTGTAATGGAAACTTAATGCTAAAGCAAAGATACCTCTATTAGTTGAAATTAGTCCATAACTAACTAATACAAAGCTTTAAGTATTTGTTTCTTAGCTTGCACCGAGTAGGTAGAAATATATTCAACTACGGTGACACTAAGGCTAATCTCGTATTCTACAACAGCACATGCAATATCTCAATTCCGAAAAAACTGGTCAAAAGTGTCATTGACATCAGTGTCAACCATAATGTTGTGATCCACGCCTTTAAACGCATCTCACGAAACATTGCTGTTATAAAGAAGGGAATTATTTTTTTAAAGTTTACAGTATTGTCCTCACTTCTAGCTGTAACGGCTGAACGGGTTTCAACGAAATGTGGCGTACAGATAGACCAGAAACTAGGTTAGCACATAGACTGTTATCCTGTTAGGAAGTACCGTGGGGTACATTTTTCTATGCGATAGAATCTACGGGGACAAGTTACTATTTTGTGATTTTTATATAATAATTATAAAAAGAAACAGTCATTATTCCTTTAACGGAATTAACAGGTCTGTTGCCATGTTTCCTGAGTTTTATTGCGGAAGATCATTGTTCCTGTTAGTGCTTTCAGATATTTCTTACAGACTATAGATTCAAGAATGCCTGTGTTCTGTCTTAAGACTTGTAACTGATAATGGGCGATTATAACTGATACTGTATTTAGTATTACGCGTAAAACAAAGCAGAGGCAGAGAGCATATCTGAGGACTATAATAAAATAAGGTAATTAATTGTTACGTCATATTTTGATGGCAACAATTGTTTATCTATGCCTACTATAGACTAGGGAACTTGGAGGTGGACCTAGAACGTACTAGGCAGAGTAATTTTGTAGCTTTGTATACAACGTAGACTGCTGTTGGCATTCTCTTACTTGAAATCAGTCTTTCACGTCCAAAGGTCAGGTGCGTAGTATTTGCAACCAGGGTGAGTGTGCGACCAGAGGTATGCACGTGGACGAGGCAAATGCAGTATGTAAGGAGCAGGTCTGCCAGGGCTGCGGGACTGTTCGAAAGAGATACCGTGGCCCTAGAACACAAAGGGCAAAGAAGGAACATGGATGGGTTTTAGTCAGTACAAGTCTGACACTCACTTCCACTACCACTACCACACACACATCAAATGACTCCCCCGCCCAGAGTGGGGGGGAGTCATTTGATGATTTCCCATCCGAAAAAAAAAAAAAGGATCGTAGCAGGTGGCGGTCTGTAGTTTCTCCCTACCCTCATGGGACAAAGGCGTGAATATACCTACATATCGTTGGGCATAGTGCAAATCCGCGAATCTACCATACGTAAAGTGCGCGTATCTGCACTACGTGTAGGTTTACAGTGGAAGGTTATAGTTTTTTTTTTTTATTTCAACGACTTTTGGCCTCTTTTTTACACGAATAGTAACAATTCATGTGTTCTATGTATTTTTAACAGTAGAAATCTATTAAATTCATTAATTTAGTCGTTACGACAATGCGTAATTAAAATTGTCTACATTTTTAAGATACGCGGCAATATCCAATGCTAGTTCCGCGGATTTGCACTAACCCCGACAATATGTATGTAAGATTCTTCACAAACCTTTTTCCTCAATCGTATTCAGAATCCTACTTTTTATGAATAGCCCAGGAAAATAAACAGTTACCTACACACAGCATTCGATATTTTTCTTTTACTTTCCGATACAGTAAGTGGTCGAAGAATGCAAAACAAAGAAATTGTACTCATAAATAAAACACCTGGTGTATGTTGGGAACTATTTTTCAACGCAAGCGCACGCAGGTGTTAATTCAATTAGCACTAGTGATACAAAGTGTTATCGAAGTTTGACACTTGTTCTTCATTACGTCATAGTTTCGTCGTATACTAAAGCACCCGTTTTTAGAAGATTCAAGATATCTCAAGTCTATCTGAAGACCTAACTTTTCCCGCGTCTTCGTTAGTGTTATGGTGATCTAGTATAGCCCATGCACCATGGCACTCGGCGATAATGTAGCTTCGCATTTGTGAAAGAATTTATCGGAATCGGATCAGTATTTCCGAAGATTACTAGATATTAAGATTAGACAAGGGTCACAAATTCCATGTAGAATTCGACATGTCTTGTATTGTTACAGTCGTGCGTGCTAGCCTTTGCTAAAGAAGACTAAACACACCACAGTTCTAGGTAATGGCACATTATACCTGGCGTTTACCGTTAAAAATCATTTGTAAGCGCTAAGCATGTGTGTTGCATAGTTTTAAATACCGAGCTCAGGTTTGTTACATGGGTGTATAAGGAGGAAAAGTTCCTTATGCTAAGAACATAAGAGTGTTAAGCGATGAAAATGAAAAGATTATTTTTTGGTGTAACTCATAACAATCCTTAATTTGCAAATTGGTTTCAGGTTATTTGTAAGACTGACTGACAAATTAAAGAATTAAATGAACAGGAAAGATAACTTCATTAGGGCCACAAAGATTCAGAGCGTATCGAGTATCTCAAAATATGAGTGACATGCAAATTGACAATGAAAACATGAGTATTCAGTGTTGCAAGTCACAGGAATACTATCTCAAGGAAAAATCTCAAAATGGTGGCGGACCAACAAAAATTGATGAATCACATGGAACCGGCGCGCTCGCCACTCGCCGCCAGTCGGCTGCTCTCGGCTACAGTCGCCTCCACTCGGCCCAACCATTACCAATAACAATTTCCCGGACGCCATCTTTGTTCACGATTCAGTAAGCCACAGAATAATAAAGCTTCACGTTCTCACAAACTTGAATTTGTCACACGAAAATATAATGTTTCCCTAATTACTTTCAAATGATACTGCAAGAACATTATACAAAAATGTTATAAAAATATCCCCGCTTAACTCAAACCATCAACATTTATAGTTCATTAGTAACCCCGACGAACAAACAAAAATGTCTAGAGAAATCAAAATGATTCAATCATAAATTGAAACTATGCCCAAGTCCGATACTTGGGCAATAATATAACTGATAGACATTAACATAATGTGTATGAATGGATAATATAATATTTTTCCAGTCACGATTTCGAAATAAGGTAATGTGCGAGTGTATTCGTAACTCTCTGTGTAGATATTCCTGTGCTCAACGAGCGATATGATCGGACTCCCCGTCGCCTTATTGATAAGGTTTCCATACTTCCCGTGTGTATCGGAATGCTTCTGAGTTTATTTAATGTAATTCCTATCTATACGGCATTCATATGGTGCATTTAATATGTACGTAGACGTTTAGGATATTTGTACTTGTTTAAAATATGTTCCTCATTACGCTGTATTGTTCTTGTAATAAAATATAGTTTAACATTACACCTCAAGGGTTAAAACGATATCGAACAATAACCAACATTGGAAATCGAGCGGTGCTATATATCAAGCGATAGAATAGCCACCGTAAATTGAAAGCAGCGATTATGATGGGCAAAATAGATTCGCCCGAGGTCGAGGCGACATCACGAAGCGAGCCGAGGGTTAAAGAGCGATCCTTCTAAGCTGGTTCGAGTTATGGGCTCAGCCGACACAATGGCCAATTTCATAGAATTTCCTTTGATGGATACCAGTTAACCTGGAGCAGTTAACGGTGTTTTGCAATCATTTTAAATTAAACACACATTAAACAACCCTACGCCACTACATTAAATTTCACTATAGTATTTGTCGGAAAGTTAAGATACTTATCTCTTGTTTTGATCGTAAACAGAAGTTTATTATTTGGACAGATAAATTGGAAGGTATTTGTAACCTCCCGGGGAGCCTCATGACGAAGAGTTTTTCGGTATTGTCCTTAGCAGCACCCAAACTCAGATTTCATTTAATAATGAAAACATGGTGACCGAATGTGACAATAATTTACTCATATCCATTTATCGTAACGGTATATAAAAATCCTATCTTGAGTAGTGGATAGAACTGTATTGATGTATGATTACGCGCACAAAAATGCACCACACACATAAGTATTTACTAACATACCTTAAGTCTTATCTTTTACAGGCTGAACAAAATTGTACGCATTACTAGAACCAGGTGCTTCTGTAGCTGAGCGCAGCATTGGGACTGGTTTCTCTATGTTTCGCAATAAAATAATTGTGCAATTGCGATGTAAATCGTATTTGTCTGGAGGCTGTAAGCTTGGCTGGGGGGACCAAAGACATTGGGTGAGGACTGACCTAAATTTCTATAAATAATGTTCAACTTTACTTGACCGGAATTCTTAAAGCTTGAGGTGACATAATAAAGGGTGTGAATAGACCCTTAACATAGCGAAAGGCACTTGTTTTCCTCGTGTTTGCAACTTTTTCACAAGTTTTTTTTTTAAATACATGTTTTTAATTTAAGATTTTTACTTTACACACCTACACGACCCCCGTACTATTCAATCCATCCATCAGCACAATGCTTTGAGAGCTTTTCATCGAGTCCTACCGTAAAACGTCATTTTTCACCTCAAAAAAAAGTCGATTCCCAGCAATAATTTTTGCGTAAAGTTACTTACTTTTATGTACAGAATGCTTGGTTGACGGCTATGTGAAGGGTCTGTTTACACCCTGTATATGGCTGAAAGTCAATAGCAAACCTAGTTTGTACTTACTTCTAGAATTTTCAAGCTCTGGCTTGTAATGGCTCGGGTTTTTTTTTTCATAAAAGCATAATTGAAAGGAAAGCTTATTTACAAAATTATGTGTCGCAACACAACATTGGAAATCCATAACGAGCGTTGTTCAGACAGGCAAGGGTATGGTCATCGAGGAGGATTCGTCACGGGCGCGACACGACACCGATACGCGGCGCTGCGCCGGCGCACCGTCACGAGCGCACCTCCCCCCACGTTTCCCAACGCCCCCACCAAACCGTACCCGATACAAACTTAATGAATTTCAATATTCACTGCAACACATTTCCTTTTTTTGTATCGACGAATATTCCTCGTAAATTATCGGCCTCAAAGAATATTTTACATCAATCACAGTACCGTTATAAAAGAATAATTTGAACAGTTTACATAATTATATCGAATTAACTTGCAAATCTTTCGCCATAGTTGTTTTGGAGAAAAAGGCAAAAGAATTCTCCTAGCGCATTACAAGATCGAAGGTCGATGTCGCGCGTCGTAAAGAGTAACTATAAGGATTACATGGGCATCCGTCGCGATCCTTGTAAAATAAAACTTTAAAGAACATCACAACGACAATTCGACACAGAGTCGACTTGCTCACCGATCACAAAGCTTTCTCATTAAACCGTCACGTCACCGGTCGAAGCCGTGACACTAAAAGTCATTCCGACTAAAAAAATTCTTCAACCCGTTTTGTTACATTTCTCAACGCTCGGAAAAAGAGCACAAAAGATTTTCTTAGTTGAAGCGTGACTGTCGTAATTAGGTGGCGAGAGCAGTGCTCGTGTTAAACGTTCAGCCCGATACATAATACAGGAATCATCAGCAGTTTGTCACTGCATTATGCTCGCATGTGAGTGTCACTCGCAGTATGCATCACGCGAGATTATCTCCCTTATTAAATAGCTGCTCGTACTATGCGCAATTAACTAACATACTTTATGACTTCTTGTATGCAATGCTGTCTGCGAAACATTTTTCATCTAAAGTCACTGTAAATATCTGTGCCGATCCAGCTTTTTTTCTGAAGTTAGTAGAACTGTAACTACTATGCAGAAATGTGGTTTATTAATTTATGTAATAAATATTAATCGATATCAAGCTTGAAGTTTTTGTAATATAATATTCGTAGCTATAATTGGTAGCGTGGAGCCCATGCCTTACCAGAAGTATACATTTCTTGGGTAGCTCCCCGTTAACTTTTACGACAGCTGATACAAGATTTCCCATCATAGATTTTCCACTTCCCCGTATGTGAACATAAACAAAACAAAAATACGTTTGTCGAACATATTCTAGTTTATGTGACTCGGACGCCGATACATTGGGACCGCCAATCATTTACAATGTCCCATCACATAAAACCGCAGTTTAATAAGTTGCTTCCAATTTAAAATCAAAATTATTTTTAAGTCCGCTGTCTCTGCGAAGAGGGGACCCGGCGGGGGCCGGATTATAAATCATAAATGCCACGTTAGCCAGCCAGCTCTGCCGGCCCTGCCAGACGACCGGCCGAGTATCGAAATTATCGCCCGCCTGCCCGCGTAAAATATACAAAACAGTTTCAGGTTACTGCGTCAAATATTTCTTTTGGACAACTAAAATAAAATGCGCTGACTCATTAGCACACAACTTTATCTTTCTAAGATCTCTCCTAAAGCGATCCGTTGAATGAACACACAAGTGAATCTATAAAACTGGTTTTTATGATAATAATGCGTTTATATATAGAAATCCGTCATACCAAAAACAAGTATGTCGATTAACAATCTGCAAGTTATTGAATAATTAATTGCGTTAAACGAATGTTTCGCTACATTATAGAATCATTGATTGATTCATTACATTACAGATAAAGATGATTAAATTTAACAGTGTCATTAATCTAAGAATAGACCTCCCATACGCGCATGCAAAGTGTAATGAATACATATTCTCACAGTACTCGGACACACGCCACGTTGAAACTGGCGCACTACTTCCGCAGCGGACCAACTCAAATAGAAATTGAGACATTTATACAAACAAAATCGACTTACATGCAGACATGAATGACAAACTCACTCCAGTTTCTGTGATCCAAATAAAACGACTTCCTTCCTTCAGTATCACTCAAAATGTCGCATGTCACCGTTGACTAATTAAGCCACATCTAAAACGCTTTTAATTTAGATAAATATATGTATATAGGTCTGTGAATGAGTAAACGTACTTCAAGAAAAAGAGTTAATGTCTTAAATCTACATAGAGGTACGGTTAGCTCTAATTAACGAGTAATTAAAGTTTTGCATAGAGCTTCAAATTGAATTCTGTGAATTTGTTATTAGTGACAAACCAACTGACATTTTCTGCAGTGACCATTGCAATATCTACGTTCTTAGTTTATCAATTTTGTTTTTAGTTTTACCGCAGGCAAAATATATTTCCATATTGATAAACAAATAATATAATCGCAAAGCAATATGAGTCAGGAAAGGCAAAGCAATAAATAAATAACAGTGTGTGCAAAATAAAGACGTAGAGGACAGACGTATGTAAGCACAATCTACAAATGTCAAAGATTCAAAATCTATGTCGTGCATATAACGAACACGGCACTCGTGTGGGCTAGAAAAGCAGTACATAAATTATTCTCATTGTTCCGAAAGGCGAATGATAAATGTATTTGTGTTCTTAATTTAAGTTATGCTATTGGTAAAAGTCGACTGTACCGGTCCATTCGGGAAATCTCGAAAGTTACGTTACAGCGCCGAGTTTGGTCAGCATGGCTTGAGCCCAGATTGGAATTAGGTGCGTTAATTGATCTATGTTTATCATGCTGGAGAAATAACGGCGACATTTCTGCAATTGTTAGATTACGAGCAACTACTGTTTAGAATTGCCAATCCTTAACTGTAATTGCTTGGTGTGTGGTATGCAGCATGCAGCGGTAACTCTACATAATATATTATAATCGCAGCTCTCGATTGCTTCTGTTTTGTGTATTCTGCCACAAGTTTTATGAACCCATGATGATATAAACTTGCTGTTGGCATGAAAACATTATTTGCGGCTAACTTATATATGACACTTGTGTAGATATTTTTGCAATAGTAGAAAAGTTGATGTTATTGAATTCAGAACGTAATTTAGTTTGAAAGCGAAGGCGCATTTGCGGCGCATTTTATTTGTCCATGTAGTTGTAGGCCAGTATCCGGCGCGGACGCACCGTTCACGTCTAAACCTACAATATATCATTCGGAAGTAGCAAAAACTTGGTGTCGGATCGTTGCGACAGTAATCACAGGAGCAAAAACTTCTCCACAACTACCTACAATTACTGACCATTTAAGGCCGACTACGTGCCTTACATAATAGTTAAAATCTTAGTGTTTTCTATAAAGAAATACTATCTTAAGTTTCTATCGGCTGTTAGTCTACAAACAGGGACGTTAATGTATTGACGTCCTTTTCAACACGTGTCCTGAAATAGCTCGGAGCAAGTTCATCGTGGTTAATACGAGTGTCACCGAGGACTGCTTATGATAATTACACTTACAGACACTTTGCCAACGAGATAAGTTACAACTTATTACAAGTCATTTTATAAAACATGAATGTTTAGTGAGTTTACAAAAAGACATCGTGGGACTTTTAGCAGCTAGAGTCAATTGAATTAAGTAAGAATGTGATTTAACTTAGTATCGGCAGTGTCGCTTGTCTTAAGGACAGCACACACGACCGTATCAAACACAGTTTGCAGGATTACTATTCTAGAAAAACGGCTGGGGGCGAATAGCGTTGCAATTACAGTCGGAGCGTCTTCTCGTCCGTCCGTCTGTCCGCGGATCCAAGATGGCCGCCGCATGCCTGCCCAAGATTGACTAGTAGCTGAATGCTTCTTTGCCAACGGCGATCTAGGTTGAGTCGATCTATCTGAGGGCATGCTGGCATGCAGGAATGGAGCTCTTGCCCCTCGGTAAATTAAAATACTTTTTGTTTGATAAGTGTTCTGTGATTATCTCGTGTGTTGGATGTAATGCAGCCGTGCGAGACATGTCATTAAAATGCGAATTGTTTATTAAACTCACCGCTCAATAGTTGAGAACTCCTAAGTACTCGCTTATACATACCTGAAACATAAAAGATTCATATTAAACTCATGTACATAATATTACATGTGTGTGTTAAAAAACTATAAGCATAAGATCTGATACAAAATTTTATTTATTTGATGTAATATTGCAAAATACATTTGATATGTATCATATTAATGGTATATTAGATATAATGAATGTGCTATTATGAGAATATGCAGCATAAAATATGATTAGTAATGTTCATTTACGTGCTTCAGTAATTAATTCACAAATGTATTTATTTCCTAATGAACTATTTATTGATTAATTAGAGAATTAATAAAACGAAGAATATGCAGCATAAAATATGATTGGTAATGTTCATTTACTTGCTTCAGTAATTAATTCACACGTATTTATTTCCTAATGAACTGTTTATTAATAAATTAGTGAATGAATGAAACTCATCGCGTCGTTCACGCAACCACTCAGCTGTAGAACGTTACGGAAACCCTAATAACAATGTCCACACATTAAAGTATAAACGCTCTCCGCCCGTTGTGCACAAACCCATCATTACACAAATGTATTCGCTGTTAACCCAAAACCACATAAGTCACATTTACAGCCACATCAAAAAGCAATCAAGCGACAAAAGTTGAAGCGAGTCATCGAATGGAACTCCGTCGAAAATATGTTCGAAACGCACCTAATCGATTCCATGGCGAGGCCACAGGTAAGCTCTGCCCTAACGTAATTTACAAAGGTGCCCTATAAAAAGATGGGGCGTCAGGAGCTGCATATAGAATTTTATTAACAACAATAAAGTGCATTTATTTATGCGACTAGCTGCAAGTGTATTTACTACATAGCTGTGTAAATAAATACCTATTGTAATGATCCTTGTCACTTAAAGATGAGTTATTGTTTGTTAAGAGATTAAATATTATGTTGAAGTGCTTTTATTAAATCTGAATTGTTAAGGCCTATTCTATTAGCATCATTCGTTTTGTTGTACAAGTTATTATCTTTGTGTTTTCAAAGCGCAGCATGTGTTAGTGAGTTCCTTTATACTGTGTGGTACAAAATATTCTATTTGCGTAGCAATTAGAGAGAAAAACGGTCTCGTACATAGCTCCATCTTAATTGTTAACTTATCACGGAGTCATTAATGTGTCACAGGTGTGCGAGACATCCTGACTGCAGCCAGAGAATATTAATCGAGATTGACGGTGGGCTCGTTTTTGCATTTTTAATTTATGTTCTATGTTACGCAATTAATTTTAAAAATAAACTTTGTTTAGGTGCCCATCTAGGAAATTCTTAACATAGCTCCTAGAAGGGCCTGTCAGAATTATTGTAAATCAATTCAATTTCATAAATGATTATGATTTTAACCAACAAATAGCTCAGGAGCCAGTTAATCCGTACCCTGTGTAACTCACATCATTTCTCAACGTTACTATTGTTTTATAGCTCTTGGACCAATAAATTCGCTATGGTATATATAAGTAATGCCGCCTCCGCGTAGGGGCACTCCTGCGCATCCTTTAACTTTGCCCCAGACACCCCCCGCTGTCTCGAGAGATATGTTACCTGCCCGACGCCCGACGATGGAGGAAACAAACACTAACGTATAGACGACGCTATAAATTACTAAAATGACCGTGGCATTCTGATTAAGAAACTAATTTCGGTGCCGAAGCGTATACCTTGTTTGTACCTCCACGTTTTTAACAAGACATTCCGTGTTTATTTAATTTAACTAAATGTTCTTTAAACTTCATGATTGTCGTTTTTCTAATTACTTACCTCGAGTTGTACCGTAACTAAATATCCTGCCTGTTGAGACGCTTTTACTTTCAGTACGGAGGTTCGTAAAATTGATTCGTGACAGATATATGCAAGTATTATACGATTTCTGCAATATTTTAATCGGAGGCTTTCATTGAATAAATACATAATAATGTGAAACATTGCTGGTGGTTACTTTTGTACTGTCTCTAATCAATAAACAGCAATAGAGCTAATATTTCATGTTGAATAATTTAATCATAAAATAACGTGTCGTGAAATTTACGATCCCACTTAAAAGGCGAGTGGCTCAATGGCTCTGAGGCCTGGTGTCGTGAAAGCGCACGCGCACGCCGGAAGCCTCTCTCCTACATGCCGCTGTGAATCTGCGACTTACTGCGCTAAACCGACTTTAACTACTGGTTCACCCGAGTAAAATAAATTAATGCCTTACTTTTGATTAGACGGTCATTATGTTGTTGATTGGTAGGTAAAGGCGTCGGCTTGTATTGAGGCTAAACGCCGTGGTGGCTGCGAAGGCGGAAAGTTTCTAACGTAAGCCGACAGCGTATGACTCTGTCGTGTTGCCGTACGTATCGCATTCTCTGCCGGAGAGTAGGCAGTTTTATTACATTAATGCTGAAAAGTAGCCGCGTGGTCAGCCCGTAGCCGACCCATGGCGGCACGTTTTATTTGATTGCAATCGCTACGGGGCATTAGTAAAGCCGATCGCCGAAATAGACGGACATAAACAAACAACTTTATAAATGCCATAATCAACAGTCAACCGCTTGACATTAGTTACGCAATAGTAAGAAGAAAATCGTAAACCAAATCCGAAGGAATAGGCTGGTTAGACTATAAAAATGTTTATTGCTTTTCTTCCCACTTGTCCAAGAGTTCATTGGCATTATATTTTTAAGATTGAATTTACAATACAGCTAAATATGTACATATGATTACCGTCAATTAATCAATGTATGAGGCAGAAGCATGGAACTATGTGTGACGGTGTTTGTTCTGACGCGCTGCGATGCCCGCGAAGAATTTTCCGTGCTACGTGTCTTTATCATTCACTCTCTCCCTCTCTTTCATTTCTGTCTCTCAAGTTCATTTCCACGGAAGTGCGGCTTTCTGAATATGTTGACATATTCAGATCAGCTGTTCCTCTTAAAATACTCTTCGAATTTAGTTTTATCCAGATTCATTGCATTGGAATGACTGAATCGTACACGTTTACAATGGTTTCAAAACTTACGTCTTGAAATTTCTGTACTCAATGAACAAAAAGTTTCGATCGAAGAGAGAGGAACTAGGAAATCCTGATCTAAATTACCACCGTATTCACATAATTATGCTGTACTGCGGAACTCTGGCTACATGAACTGATTTCACACTTGCTTTCCTCAGTTTATTTAGTAAGTGTAGGCGATCTGTTTGACACAAAGTATTTGAAAAGCGACGTGATAATTATTATTTGGTGTCAAATAGTGAGAAAAGTCGTGAGAATAACATCAAGTGAACGTGGGCTCGTGACTGTGTAGACACTCGGACACCCGGACAACCGGACACTCGGACACAGTCGGACGCGAGCGACGCACGCCGCGGTGCTGGACATTCACTTTCTGTTCAACTTTAAAACTACTCGGAAACCTCATCGTAAATTGACAACTTTATCTTTTAGGACTAACTTACACACACATGCACAATTTCTTATTTTTCCACCAACTGTTCCGATAAATAGGTCTAAAGTTCCGTCTATCTAGATTTCCAGATGAATATCATAGCCCTTTAGAATAAACTATAGTTAATGGGTAACGGTTCGCGTATTTAGCAATGTACCATACCAAAGCCGAAGCATAACTTGAGGGTTTGCTGAAAACTATTAATTTGAATGACCTATGAGTCATATACGCTCGAAGACGTTAGCGGTACACGCTTGCAAAGGCGCCGTCCTACAATGAAATATTCATTATAAGCTATCGCATGACCACTCTGTGATTGTTAGTGCGGCAGTAACATGACTGAGCCTGCTATTGACCCCACTCCCAACCAAACTTATAGGTTAATAATAAATTGTATGGGAAATACGGGATCCCATTAAATCACATAGCTCAAAACATGCTACTGGCGCCGACGACTAATTGAAAATAGCGAATACGCGGTGCCTAGATTCAGCGTATTAATTAAAACTAAAGATTCTCGCCTCTCCTCGCTTACGCTCAAATACTTACCTACTTGCTACTATTTGTACATGCTCATCCCCACCCATGTCACTACAAACTGAACATTAATGCCATGTCGTAAGGGTTAAGTTCCCAAGTCTCGGCTCAAATGTTTCGTACACAATTTTGGACTATAAACAAAGGGCCTAAAGTCTACTTTAAGGTAAATAATAATAAGTATGAATGTAAAATCAAACAAGGAGCGTAGTTAATAATTTATTGATATAAGACATGCGAAGCCCATAAAGTTACCTTTGGCACACGTCTTGGTCTCTTTTAATTTGTAACTCGTTAGCATTAAGCAGCCGCGGCCGTGCGGCGGTGAGCCCGCATGCTTAGATTAAGATTTTAGCCGCGGTCAAGAAACATTTTCATATTGTTGTATTTTATTGGTTCCAATGTTATCGGGAGACTTTTAATTTATGTTGATCAGGCCCACTATCGGCTGCTAATTATTGAACACAATATCTCGTAGCGACGCCAAACAAACTTGTGACGAGCCGGAACACAAAAGCTCGGCGCTAGCAGGCGTCGCTTGCCATTTCGTAACGTAACACTGAAGGTGATGACTAACACTAATGTGTATTTGAAATAAATAAAGAGTCATTAGAAGGATGAGGTAACAGAGCTTCATTAAGTGAGTAAACACTCAAAGCGAGCGTAACAAGCATCGGTGTGTCAAACAATAGTCATAACTGTTGAACAAACAAAAGTTATCGCTCATAAGCCAGGCGTTTGGCCGAAATAGAGGGGGCGGTGCAAGCGGAGAATGTTAGAAAAACTTATAGAAAATGACAAGCGCCCGACAAGGACGGAAATAGCCGAGAAAATAACGTAGAAACGAGCAGGACGGATACAAAACTCGTTCTCCGGCATTCCGCCGCATGGTAGATTTAGGAACGGGGGCAGAACGATACGATTAGAAGGTTATGTTGTATTATTTTTAAGGATAGTTTAAATAATTAGATATCAATAAATAAATGAAAAATTATAGCCCAAAGCTTTGAACAAGTTCACGGGCTATTATTAAAATTTATTTACGAGGCGAGGGAGCGGTTCGCGAATGCTCAGTTGCTCACAGTTCTGCCAGGTCAGGATACAATCGATTTGTTACGTTGACAACTAAATTGATACAATGACTGGTCGTTGATCTCACGTGATTGAATCATGCGTACACGGAATCTTCCTATTGGGCTTACAATCAATATTAGGTTTTTTCTAAAATAGTCACGATATTTCTTCATATGTTGAATTTAATTATATGAATCTTATCCATGACATGAAATTGATAGTCTATTTACCTTTTTCTGCGAAAATACGCATGATTTGCATCGTTAAAATATTTGAATTTTCTTCGCTGTTTATTGAAACCATGACAAAACGAATCCAATTACGTACACAAACGTTTATTAAATAAGAGGAAATATGAAAGAGCTTTAATGAGCTTTCATTGTTTCGCCATTTCTACCTCGTCGTAGTGCTGTCTCCGTCTAATCCGCAACGTTATGTGGTAATATAGCGGTATATTGTACTACAATATTTTGAATGCAAACCTTTATAATATTAGCAACGACAAATATAAGAATTATTTAATTAATTTAACTGCTACTTAACTTAAAACCTGCAAATACATGATAATAAATCCAATTCTAGGGTAACAATTTTATTAATATCACTGTTTTCCCCAACTATTGAAAAACTTTAGATACAATATTTATGAGTGTTTGACAGTATCAAAATTTATACCTATATCACAATTAATCCCAATATATTACATTATTATGCAAATGAAGTAACAGATTATGTCAATTTAGGTCTACGAACATAAACAGAATGGGCCTTTTCTGTGCGGCTCAACATCCTGTTTGGTCATCAAATCTTGGGATTTGAGCAGCAAATGGTAGTAAAATTCGCAATTCCGTCAAACTGCTTTTCTCTACATTTGGAATTGGATAAGCTGTTAAGGCTATTTTTGGTTCGTGTGAGATTAGCTACATGCTTACATCTTACATCTTCGACAACACTGACGTCTGTAGAATCCGGAATGTAGTTAGTAAGTGATACGTGAAGCGAGGGCTCAGCCTCGTGACCTATGTTATTTACACAGATTATTCCGCTATTCTCGCTGCGTGGAACAGATCGGTGCTAATACTGCCTGTATATAAGCTATACCTGTAGGTGTCTATAAATTGTATAAAACATTGCTCTTCGTGTCTGTCTGTGTGAGCACTCAGTCCTTTGCAACTGCACAATGGATTTTGATGAGATTTTCACCATTTTTTTTAAATCCATTCTTTAATATGCGAAAGTAGCTCTGTCTGTTTGCTATCTTTTCAGGCCTTAATGGCTGAACGAATTTGAATGAAATTTGTTATACATTGGGATACTCTTTATCTATGTTTATAGTACACTAGCTGTTGCCCGCGACTTCGTTCGCGTGGAAATTTTGGTGTGCATGTGTGAGATTGGCTCGTTGGTCTAGTGGTAGCAAGCGCGACTACTAAGCGTGGGGATTGATTCCCGGAGTCGGGCAAAATGTAAAAAAAAAATTTGTTTATTTCAATTACATAAAGTTGTCACACACAACATGATTTGGAGATCACCTTTTAAGCAAGAAGATGCTTTTGTTAGGGGGCGTCCATTAATTACGTGAGGCGATTTTTCGACCCCCTCCCCCCTTGGTGCGATGTCGTGAGATTTGGGTTGACCCCCTCATCTCCCTCCTAATCTCACGTGAGACTCAATTAAACCTCAATTAAACCCGGTTATATCTGCCGAAACCCCCCTCTCTTCCTCGTGAGATTGGGTGATAATGGGCGCGACCCCTTAGGTGACTCCGCTCTTCCACTTAACATTAAAATATGCAAATGAAAAAATAGTATGAATAATAATGTTATTGGGTTATCCCATCAGGAATTTCTCAGTAGCAGCCACGGAATCTGGATTTGTGCCCGGTTGATGGCAATAGGCTCACCCCCTATTACATGGGACTTCAATAAAACTGGCGAAATGTGTGTATACGATTAGGTACACGTCTGCCCAACCCTTCGGGGCTTTAAGGCGTGATGTTATGTTTTGTATGAGAACTGACTGCCAGATCAAAAGGTGATATGACTACAAACGGCGTCCTTTTGGGTGCTGTTATTCTGGGCGGCAGAGGTCCGAAACAAAATTAAATGGCGTTGAGGCAACGATAGGGCTTTAAAAATCAGTGTATTTTGGCGCTATACAACTATTTTCCAAAGTGAACCTTGTTGGGCACTTTTTATTCTAATACCATTCTGTATACAACATTAAATGACTTTTTGCGAGAGCCCTTAGACCTCCATAAGTCGCCCCTGTCGCAAAATCCGTTCTTAGCGAACGTCTACTAACTATAAACTACCTCACTGCCAAATATTAAGTTTGTAGCACAAAAAGTTAAGGACTTTCATCCAAACTTGCGAGAGCCCTTAGGCGTCCTTAATCCGACCCTATCGCAAAATCCGTTCTAAACAAACGTCTACTAACTATAAACTACCTTCCTGCTAAATTTCAAATTTGTAGCACAAAAAATGAAGGATTTCCATACAAACTTGCGAGAGCCCTTAGATCTCCCTAATCCGGCCCTGTCGCAAAATCCGTTCTTAGCGGACTTAACGTCTTAACTATTAACTACCTTCCTGCCAAATTTCAAGTTTATACGTCAAGCGGTTTTCGATATTTCGTGATGAGTGGGTTTGCCATTTATACTTTCATCCGCTATTTAACTCCCTTAGGGGTTGAATTTCGAAAAACACTGAAACACGTAGTTTTTAATTTTTAACCAGAATGGTAACCACCAATTTTTATGGTTTAATCTACAAAAATGATGATTTTCCATACAAACTTTCATCCCCTATTTAACTCCCTTAGGGGTTGAATTTGGAAAAACACTGAAACACGTGGTTTTTAATTTTTAACCAGAATGGTAACCACCAATTTTTATGGTTTAAACTACAAAAATGATGATTTTCCATACAAACTTTCATCCCCTATTTAAGTCCCTTAGGGGTTGTATTTCAAAAAACGCTGAAACACGTGATTTTTAACCAGAATGATAAACACCAATTTTCATTGTTTAAACTACAAAAATGACGATTTTCCATACAAACTGTCATCCCCTATTTAACTCCCTTAGGGGTTGAATTTCGAAATATACTCAAACACGTGGTTTTTAATTTTTCACCAGGATGGTAACCACCAATTTTTATGGTTTAAACTACAAAAATGACGATTTTCCATACAAACTTTCATCCCCTATTTAACTCCCTTAGGGGTTGAATTTCGAAAAATCCTTCCTTATTCCTTGTCTACATTATAAAGGAAACCTCTGTGCCAAATTTCAGCTTTCTAGGTCCAAGGGTTTGGGCTGGGCGTTGATGAGTCAGTCAGTCAGTCAGTCAGTCAGTCAGTCAGGCCTTCTCTTTTTATTTATATAGATTTCAGTGGGATAATGTCCAATTTCCAGAAATCTCAATGGTTTGAGATGTCGCCATGGCAACCAAAGCAGGGTCGGTTCGCTAGTTGTGTTTAAGGTAGCATTATTGGTTTGTTATTGTTGTATTTTGTAGGAAGCCGGGGGGATACCGCCCACCACACGCATGCAACACGCAACGAGGTGTCCGGTTGCTTGTCGTGTAACGTTACCGCCGTGTAACGAACCTGGCCGGGACAAGTTATGACACGCCAACAAACGCCGACACTACCCGTGATAAAAGTTTTTTATTTATTTTTGATATCGACTCCTGTTAAAATGTTTTTTGCCAATACTTCGATCCTGATTCCGTGTTTCTAAGTTGACATAATAGTGTAGCACCTGCTGTGGTGGGAAAAAGAAGAAAATTTTCAGTTCTTAACAACTGGTTACAATCAAATATTATGAATGTTTTGTACTTTTTTGTAGGCACTAAAACTTGTTTAATTACGGAAAAGTGATTCTATTGAATTCATGAACTTTTAAGTCACTTAAACAGCAACATACATATCATCAACTTTTGCTTTACCTTTAACAATAGAAATCAAATTATATTCGATATAATGTTTGTCAATGCAATTTAAGTATTATTTTAGAAATGCTAGACGTTACAAATGAATGAAGTCCCAGATGCGTGCACGCAGGTTCCTGATAAAACTTTCATACATGCAATCATAACCGTGTAACTACATATTTAGTGAATTAACATAATATAATAAAAAATACCCATCATAAACTCAATCGATCGTACCCTCAACCCTCGAGCAACAAACACGGTATTTCTTAAAATTTAAAAGCGATACGTTATATAAATTCCGAACATGGGCGCGACAATCGCCAACCAGAAAAGTGTCGTAATAATATGGCTATAAGTCATAAAATTCGCTGAAATAATTCCATTCTCTGATACTCATTATGAATAATTCGTCTGCGAAACTTTTTCGAAAACTGTGTACACAACAGGAATTCATAAGCAGCATCTCCATTTTTTATGCTCATTAACCGACCGCACCGTGAAATAGTTTGTGCTTAGTATTAGTTTTAACGATTATGTATGCACATGTAGATAATCTTTACAACTTGTTCAGCACACAAGGCCTATGGGTTCGGGATGCCTAAACAAATAATACAAAGGCATGAAAACTGTCACAGTTCCGTCCGTATTTACCTAGCATAAACTCGGCTCGGCGTTTGAGAAAAAAAAAATGGAAGAGAGAAAAACGTGGCGACTTGAAACTTTTTTCTCGGAAGTGTCCTCGTGGACGCGCGAAGTGATAAAATACATGGCTGTATACGGTAACAAGTCTAGAGACAATGCGAGTGTTTTTGTGGGCAGTAGCAGCTCCTAGATCATTACAATAGCATAAAGTAGCCAGTTATGAAGCGGCCGTACGTTGTGAGAACGCGGTTTGCAACCGGTTTATATGGTTTAACGCTTTTTATAGGAAAAAGGATCCATCGTAACCCGAGCGATCTCTGAAACACTTGAGAACATTGAAATAGTGCCAAAGCAGCTCGCTTATTAGTACCCCACAAATCAATGTTACAATGTTGTATTTTAGAAGCCACCGGGAGCGATGCAGAGTGAGCGTCGCTACCTGTATAGAAATTATAACATAAAAGACCGATCTCGAATTATCGATACACCGCGAACAACCGATCCATAAAAGTCAGAAAAAGAAAAATCGAATATCGTATAAAATCGTATCGGCCGAGATAAGGGCGGCGACGCGTTCGTGCCGCGTAGCCCACGGCTGCGACTCGATATTTCATGAAACACCCGATTTATATTCGCTGCCGTGGTCCAGCAAAACTTTAATGTTCACCGTTCGTAATTACTGGCGAAAAAGGTAATATAAAACATACGAACGTTATGTTCTCATGTTGATGCTAAACGTTCACTTGTGATTGTGCGCTGTGATTAGTTAGGATATTCATTAAACTGTTTAAAATAACGAAGACGACATATTTTTAGAAGCCGAATGAAAGGGAATTCTTTAGCGTCGTTTCTTGTTTTAAAATCCATAGATAATCATAAAACTAAGCCCATGAAACTCCTGGCTTTCATAAGTTAGGCATTAAATACCAACAATGCGCTGAGCTCACCGTAATAAAAGTAATGTCCATTGGGCAAGAGCCGCGGGTGATCACTAGTTTCATAATAATTTATAATTATAAAAATCTCACAAATGACAAGACTTGTAACGTTGCCATTAAACTTAATCCCGTGTTATTCATTAGGCAATTTCAAGTTTACGAGCATGGATACCGAACTCATAGTAAAACTCAGATTGTAAAACTATTATTACTCGTATTATTTTGATGGCAATAATAAATTTAAGACTCCTTATGGTAATACACGTCATGCGCAATATGATTTCCTTCTAATTATGTGGAATGATATTTCGCATTGAACTTTTCTTGGTGAATAAATGTGATATTTCTGCGGCATTCTAGTTATTATCGAAGCTCTTACAGAATATCAGAGAGTGTTATCTGTAATCAAATTATATGAAACCAGATTTTGTCAGCTTTAAATGCTTCTTGGTATAATGGGTGCGTATAGTATATTCATACAGATGATACATAAGCACTTTTCACTTACCTACGTATCGCATGACAGAGTCTCAGGGGAACTGACATACTAATTAGTGAGCGAGTATCTAACATTGGAAAACTCCTTGCTAATTTAGTTTTATTCTAGGTGGGCATACTAGTCATCAGTGGCGAAGATTCCATACAACTCGATTTCTACTGGCTTGCCTTTGAAAAATGCCAGTATTCAATAGACAAATAATATAATCACATTAAAGATAATGTACTCCAGCTTACCTCTTACAAAAATTGACCCTTCGCTACTGCTAGGCATTCTTCATAAATGAAAAATCAAAGACTCACGCCACAGTGAAACTAGAGCCAAAGGAGCAATTACACAATATTTAACTTAAGATGTCAGAGCAATATATTAACAAGAGTAATTGGAGCGCCTCATTCAGGTAGTGGCCCCAGTTGTCAGTTACAACATTTATCAAGCAACGAGTATCAACAACATACATTAGTTGCCGCTACAGCTTTTTACTTAAGATGCGTATCTTGCCACATACGGATTTTGAGACAGTTACTTTCAAATGTCGACAAAAAATGTTTGGGTTTAGTGAATCAGCAGTCAGCAATTTGTCGCTACCTAGCGGGTAACGAACGAGCTTTGCGTGGTAACCTAACATTACAGCTGTTATATCGTTTAAAATTAAGCGTTCAGGGAAATGACAAAGTGAGTAATGTTCTCATAAACATACAGCAATTTAGTTTTTCCCACAGTTATTTATTTCTAAGATAACTTTAAATGTTCAAAATGTGAGTACATTCACCTACATAGCATTGGTTTCATTATTTTAACATCGATAAACATCAAGTAAAAACTACAAATAACTTAACAAAAAAAAACACATACAAGATCAAGACATTAACACCAGTCTACGATCTACTTACCACTTTGAGGAAAAACAACTTGAACTTGACGATAA
The DNA here is from genome assembly GCA_963082995.1 of Noctua comes. Classification (NCBI taxonomy): domain Eukaryota; kingdom Metazoa; phylum Arthropoda; class Insecta; order Lepidoptera; family Noctuidae; genus Noctua; species Noctua comes. Next base: position 8,325,836 of record OY720277.1, read on the forward strand.
GTAAAGAATTTACGAAGAAATGTAACGAACATACCGCGGGAATCTACTCAGGTGCATTGAAAGGTGCCAGGAACCGGTCTCTTATGACAGTTAATACGAATACCGTTTTATTTTTAGAAACACAATAATATAAAGGTAGGCTTATGTAGCTTTTGGAACAAGTATTGGGATACGGATGAATAGACCATTTTGATAAACGTGTCTTTGTGAAATCTATACATATAAAATTCAAAGTCCTGACTGACTGACTGACTGACTGACTGACTGACTGACTTATATATCAACGCACAGCCCAAACCACAGGTCCTAGAGACATGAAATTTGGACAGTGTACTCTTTGTGAAGAGTAGGTATCCACTAAGAAAGGGTTTTTCGAAATTCCACCCCTAAGAGGGTGAAATGGGGTGTTGAATTTTCTATGAAACTTTTTATTCTCGGAGTCGATTGACTTGAACATGTGTCTACATATATACTTCAGTTAAAATGATGAGATACGTGTAGGTATCACAGTTTTTCCAAAATCATCCCCCAATTTAAAATTCCATGCCCTGAGTGGCTGACTGATACACCAACGCACAGCCCAAACCGCGGGTCCCAGAGACATGAAAATTGGAGGGTGTATTCTTTGTGAAGAGTAAGTATCATTTTTTCGAAATTCCTACCCATTAGAGGGTGAAATGGGGTGTTGTATTTTCTGTGAAACTTTTTATTCTCGGGGTCGATTGACTTGAAAATTTGTGTACATACTCTTCAGATAAAATCCAGTAAATCCGATGTCCAATCTCAAACCAAGGTATCAATATTTCACGTATCTAATTTAATTGATATAACTTTAAACTAATATTTACAAGTTATAAGCAAGTACATGTAAATCTATGTAAGTATGTATTATAGATAGATACGTAGATTACTTATTATCCCAGAAGTAAGATCCCGTGGGCTATTCCCTAACTCCACGCGGGCGAAGCCGCGGGCATAAGCTAGTATCTAATAATGTGTTATTTTGGCAACCTCGTAGCACTTGCTACGAAATTTCGTAGCGCACTTGTCATTTTATTTAATTCTCATTGTAAGTCCTGACTGAGTTACAGTTGTATGTGATTGTAATAATAATAGCACAGAGCCCCGACTGGTAGCTGTTTCGATACCGGTGGGCTACAATTTTTTATATTTTTTAATGATTTTTATATTGTTTTTATTTTTAGAAATATTTAAATATGTATAAGATTTGTATGAAAATAAATAAAGGCCAATATAGTACAGTAAGAATATTAAATAGTGTCTCTCGCGCGTTTAGACATATTTTCTTGCTCTTTGGCGGAATTCCAGAGGGTGGCTCTTAGTATGCTGTCCACTGTGTAACATGTACTTCTACTCAGGCCCGTTACTTGCACAATTACAATTAGCAATTTATGACTACTTTCGTTAGCTTGGGTCATCTCATCTGCCTAGCCTTTCCCAACTATGTTGGGGTCGGCTTCCAGCCTAACCGGATGCAGCTGAATACACGTATTTTACATGGAGCGACTGAGGTTGGGTCTTACCCGTTAAAAAAAAGTATGTGTTAATGAATAAAATAAACAAATAAAATAAAAACTTGTCTTAAAACCAACCGAACATTATTTTTTGGATAGATTTCTTTATTTGCAAAAAGTTTTCCTGATCTTAATTAAGAATAAGTTTCGTTAAATGCACGAATTAATACACACAACTAAATATTGTTTCGTAATTGTATGTATTAATCAATCGAGAGCTTCGGCCGCGGAACCCGGACCATTACAATGTTTTTTTTTCTTTTTTGTATGATTCAATCTTTAATACTTATTACTGTGACAGGTATATGCCCTTATCTGTGGCCGGGTTCTGATGGATCGATGTTAAAAAGCCTCTCTTACTGCCGAGCCTCTAATCGACTGCCCTTTAATGGCCGCCGCAAAGCTTTTTTAGAATTTTTATTTAAATGTTTGTACAACAGTTCTGTTCTCGTTATCTCAGCACCTGTTTGTACACCGTTTTCTAGCTTCGAAGTAATAAAATGGTTGAGTAAATAATTAAATAAATATGTTATCATTTAGATAATAGTGTTTAATCTTTCTTTATTTATCTTTTTCAATTGGATTTGGTTTTTTGAACGGGTTCTACACCTTCGTAAAGACTGACAATATTTTATAATTGTAATATGTAGATTCATATCTTAGAATTCAAATAACAAAACCTCCAAATACTGAATATACGTAGGTACCAACATAAACCTAAGTATAGTTCTACCAACTGCACGGCATGTGTAATAACGAAATTGATTTAATAAAAGGTGATGTTCCATACAAAAAGCATTCAGGTAAATGATAGCTGATCAGTTTTCAACAAATATACCGGCCATATGTTGTACAACAATAAATATTCGTAGTAACGCAGGCGGGCCTCCCACTGAACCCATAGCAGCGCCGACCACAATAGAACCCGTCAGATTAAAAGATGAATGATTCCAATTTTGGCGTCCCACAACCTGCACCGACTCTACCTGAGATAAAAGCCTTTATTCACTTCTCCCACCTCCATACACACAACCAACGATTCTTAACATCTATCGAAGTCGGAATGCGTTTTAATAAACACAATTTTTAATTAAGCTGTGTTCAGAATTTTTAATGGCGGTTCGTGAATTCATCAGTTCCATAGCTAATTATGGCGGGATTGCGTTTATTTAGGATTGAATTGTGCAATGGTCGGCCGAACCAGGGCTGCATATTAAAGCTACGAGTGTCGGATATCCGACGGCGAGCTAGGAGTACAGTCGCGGGCAATAAAACTCAATCCGCCATTTTATCTAAATCAATTAAGAATTGAATGCGAAACGAAAGTAAACCCTTTGTTCGATAAGGCTACAATTGCTCAGGAATATTAGTGAATGATTTATTTGTAATGATTCATTGCTATCACTTAGTTAACTCGTACAGGTTTTTGTTGTCAACTAAACGGGGCATGAATTATGAAAATAAATTACATGCATGTTTTTAAATGTCCAAAAGCAACAGGGCTCGTGTGACAAGCTGGTGCGCCCGCGCCGCTGCCGACTGTACCCGAGCAATCCCGAACAATGGCTGCTAATAATAAGGGACGTCGTATTTACGAGCATACGTGCCCTCCGAGCTGAGACGAGCTAGCCCTATTGTGCTCAGACCTCCTATGATTATTTCAGTCCCTTGCACTTTTCCAGAAATCCCCTTTTTAAGTTTAGATTTTATAGCCTTTAGATGGAATGAATCGGGCGTCCGCCGCGTAAATCTAATTTACGCTTAACCGAAACATTCATTGAATAGGAATTTTAAGCTGTGGCCGGTCGTAAGTCATTTTTAAAGCTGGCTCTTTACCAGTTAGAAACACTTATGAAATTGCTTTTGTTTAAATATTAGGACCTGAGTTATTGCTTATATTTTATTACATATATGTAGGTACACTCTTTTATTGTTTGGAAACATTCAATGATGGTGGAAACTAGTACAGTTTCTAGTTAACTGAAGAATGCTATAAAAGCAATTATAAAAACTGACTATCACACCTTTTACTTACATACGTCATATGTAACATGTCATGTATTTTCTCTTTCTTTCTTTGATCAATAAATAATTTATTTATTATTTATTATTATTTATATAGATGTCTACTCCAATAGAGATCTAGGTTTGACAAACCTTAACCTGTAAACCAAATATGAATCAATCATTTCATACACGCATAATTACGTCATTTATATAATTGCACCCATTCACATAATTACTGACATAAGGTTAGTAATCGTTTTATGCTAGCCCTGTTATAAAAGCTGTTGCTAGTCTAGACCCACGCGGCGCGGTGACCTAAATACATGCGCCTGAGTTGCACCCGGCGTCCGCCAATCACACGCCGCCATTCAAATCGCCGGCGCCGATCCTAGTGTCTATAAATCTGCAGAGATACATAACGCAAATTATAGGTAACTGAGCTATTAAATAATATTAGCAAATACCCTTTGTGCTAATCTATCTGGTTCCTATTAATTCTGTTCATCATAAGTCTTGTAGGGATGTAAATCATTTTAGGGGTGCTCTTCATGATGGACTTGTTCTTACAACATTTTTGACACTTTTTTTTTTTATAATCGTTGTATAATCATCAAATGAGTCCTCCCACCCAGGGCAGAGCGGGAGGGACTGTCAGACTTGTACTGACTAAAATCCACGGTGTCCTTCAATAGCCCTTTATGTTCCAGGGTCACGGTAATTCTATATATAAGTCCCGCGACCAACATTTTTGACACTTGCATCAAAATTTCAAAAGATGACGACTATGTCTAGTTAATAGTAAATTTTTAGAAAACAAAGAACTTCATGGGGCTGATATGTTATTTAGAGTACTATTATACTTGGCACACTTAGTATTAGGTACCAGTGGCGAAGGTTCCATACAATTCGATTCCTACCGGATTCCCTTTGAAAAATGGCACAGTCAGTATTCTATAGACAAATATTACAATCACATTAAAGCTATGTACTCCGGCTTACCTCTTACAAAAATTGACCCTTCGCTACTGTTAGGTACAACGAAGTGTTTTATTTCATGTTTCATAATTAATTGATACTTAAATCTTCCCTTTCTTATCGCTGTGGTCTGTCTGCTATGGCCCATGGTGCTTGGTATAAACTCCGTCCGTGACAACCCTGAGCAGTGAAACTGCATAGTGAATAAGCAGCAACCTTGCATGGCGCCTATCTCATTTGAAAACACCACTGTCTCTGTTCCAAGACATGATTACGCTCAAAAATAAGAAACCGGTTCAATAAATTATGCAAAAAACATAATGAACGGATTAGATCGAGCCTTGAAATTAAATCTTATAATCGTAATAATCATATAAAATTGAATTTGTTCAGAAATCATATAATTACGTGATAAAACGGTTACGAATTATGATAACTCCTTTTATATGGTTTGATAGATAAGTATCTAACGTGTTGCGTAAAAGGCCTTTTTTTGTCATTTGAATTAATTTTGATCAGATCTCTGGGAGCAATAAGAGGTTGTCCTTGTGTTTCATTAATTCGCATAAAAGTGCTCTTAGATAAAAGCATTTCGAAGAAACGATTATATGCATGTTAATGTACATACATTAACATGCATATAATCGTGTGTTAATAAAACATGCCTATAACATTATAGGCATGTTTTATTAACACAAGCTTTATACAACGTAAGATATTCCACAAAATAGAATTTAATGTCTGGACAGTAATGATAGAAATTTAATGTCAAGTACCCATATACCTGACATTAAGATTGACACATCAAGCCACGTTATTCGTTGATAATCCTTGCTTATCAGACTATAAATCTAACTTGAGATGAAATAATCACCGCCATTGCTATCTAAGCGGTTATTTCCGGTTTAATATTTGGCTCAATAAATCTGAGCGAGTAAAAAAATAAAGTTCGGTACATGGTATCGTTTGGAACAGGAGAAGCGTCTCCGTCGACGGCCGACAAAGCGACCCAAAGCGAATTGTAACATCTTGACCGACGACGGTTTAAACCCCTCGTAAAATGCGCAAGCGGGACACCTACTAGCACCATATTAAACAGGCTCTAAAGTACACACTAAATGGGTAAAGTAAAAAAACTAGTTTTTGTAAGCTAAGTGGTATAAGCAGAATTTGTGGGTTCTAAGAAAGAGCTTTGTTTGAAAGCTCAGCATTCAAAATGCACACTTTTTCTCCAGGATTAAATTTTGCTCGTAAGGCAAGGACTAGCTATAAATATACAGGGTGTAAACAGACCCTTCACATAGCCGTCAACCAAGCCTTCTGTACATCAAACTAAGTAACTTTACGCAAAAATTATTGCTGGGAATCGACTTTTATTTTTGGGGTGAAAAATTACGTTTTACGGTAGGACTCGATGGAAAGCACTCAAAGTGCTGTGTGTGTGTGTTGTGCTGATGGATGGATTGAGTAGTACGGGGGCCGTGGAGGTGTGCAAAGTAAAAATCTTACATTAGCAACATGTATTTTTAAAAAAACTTGTGAAAAAGTTGAAACTTAGGTATGGTCTAGAACAAAAAAAATGATCGCAAAGACGGGGACAACAAGTGCCTTTCCGCTATGTTAAGGGTCTATTTACACCCTTTAAAGCTATCTGGTAAAAAACCAGAAAACGAAAATATTAATCTAACCATGGTGATTCAAATAAGAAACTAAACAAAGCATATTTCTTGATTTGTTACAGACTGGCCCGCCCAGCGAACATTTCCGTGACGTTTGAAATAAAATCCTCGGAGTTGATGTCTCAATGACCAGATAGGAAAAAAAAAATAGCAAACACCCGAAAAGTTTTTAAATAAAATTTTATAGCATTTTTTGCATTATTCATAGTGTATAATTATCGACACGCTTTAAAATAAGTATGCTATAAAATTTATTGATAACTTAGCATAAAGCTTTGCTCTTGGTTTTTCGTAGATTGGATAATCCTAGTCGTTGACAAGAAAGATTAAGCCAGGAGCAGATTAAGCCGCGCTCAGTAACAGTGTTAAGTGAGAGATTAACTTTTATGTAAGCGACGGTGCTCGTGTGAAGTAAAATATTTGAGTTATGATCCACTCCGTAAGGGTTTTATGGTGAAATATTAAGATGGCTCTTTCATATTCTCAAGGATTTATAAAAAAACCTTTGTTGTTTTTTTTGTCATGTGTAAAAGTTTAAAGCCGAAGTACAATGTGATTAATATGATTTTATTATTTGTCTATGAAATACTGATTGCGCCCGTTTTCAAAGGGAAGCCGGTAGGAATCGAGTTATATGGAACCTTCGCCACTGGAACCTATAGAAAACTTTTAATTCGCACCGGATTGCATTATGAATCTTATGTATTTAGAAAAGCTTTCCAACATCAATATAAAATCAAGCACCATTTTTTTTTTTTTATTTTAGAAATTGAAACGAAAGATTAAAAGAAAGGTTAAAACGCTCATGTCAGTAGACAATATTTTTTCACAATATTCAAATTACATTGTAGTGCATTTTAAATCTCCTCACTCTTCCTTAATGCGGGAATTATTCCCTGCTCATCTACATTTAAATATGGCTACTTATAGAACAGCGGTGCGATACTTCGGGACGATATCATGACGCGGAGCTGCTAACCATTCATTTATAGAACGCAAGCATTCACAGCGAGGTAAAGTTTAAAATAAAAAAACTATAACACGTGAAGTCTTGTATCACAATATGAGCTTTCGTCGCTCGAGGGATGAGCGAACCTTTTAAAAGCTTTTCCGAGGCCGTATAGGGCATTAAGCCCAAGTGCAGATAAAGCTGGTAAGAACCTCCGGACGATATGTTGCTTGCACCATAAATATATTTATCTACTTTGCTTTTGTTGCCAAGATAAATCGGCTCGTTTGACTAGTGCATCGTTTCCAGATTGAAATATACAAAGTGTTACCACTTTGTCTGCGCGTTCTACAGCCGTTGTTCAGGTTCTAGTTCGCTTATTTACGCTTTCTTGCTGTTTGTTAAATACTGAACGTAAAGTGTTAAGTTCATTACCTCAGTAACTGTGTAAAGTAATTGAAACGGGGCAGTAATTTGAAAATGGTGCTTACTTCTTTAATTTGTTACTCAGTGAAGCAGACCTACTCATACTTAGCTGCACAAAATGATTAACATGATGTAAACACTAATCCATGAACACTGCTTGTCAAAACATCGTCAGTTATTAGTTCTGTCTCGCTCGAAGTCGCTTACCACTTTTTGAACAAAAACTTCATGTTTAAAAGGTTTTTTCTTTATACATAATTTGGGTGCATGTTTTAATGTTGTTTCACAAAACATTTAAAAGTATTCACGACCCTTGTCAGGCGTGTTCCTACACATTTGTCCAAATGCAACTTTACAAGCGCCATTATTATAAAATCACCATATTTTTTGTAGACTGCATTCAATTTATTAACATTCGCACTGCTCAACTTCCAGGACTTCACAATGTCGACAGACAATACTTTACATATACTTTTTGCTACATAAGCAACGCTTTGACCACATTTGCTTATTTGAATGATTTCTGTGAATTTAGTTCGTGTTTGTAAGAACTCGATTATCAATTTTGGTTACTAATAGGTTTAACAACGGTAAGTCAAATGTTATACGGTGTGTAATCGTTAACACAACAAAGAAAAAGAATATCTATCTTCAATGTAGGTAAATAACGTAGCCATAAATAAATAATTGTATACATTACAATTGACGCTTTCAAAATAAAATAATCCCGCTTGAGAACCAATGACAAAACCTCTCTCGATCCGGAAACATATTCTTAGTTCAGATAATATATGAGTGTCGCTTAAGCAAAAGTAACTTCGATATTTCAAGCGGCAGTTAAGTTATTGGCTGTTATTAATAATGCGCCTTTCCTAACTTAATCTGACTTGAAAGGCATTGAGTCGCGCGTCGTGCAGCCGAGGCATTGTTCGGACAATACTTTAGGCGTATGTGCGTATGATCGTGTCCCTATATCCTTTTACAGTCGTACGCATTTTTTCATTGAGTCTATTAAGCTGCGGTTAATCCTCTTCAATGTTATCTCGGCTTAAATTTCATTCTGAGAAGTTAAATGATCAAATAGAGCACGTCATTGTGGAGGTCAAGTTTCTCAGTTTCTTAATCATGAGAGAGTTATTTGAGACCACAAGCTTCCGGTATGTACTTACAACGTCTTACGTTACTACTACGTTAAGTTACTATAGTGTCGTCGTTCACTTAAAACCTAATTTGCATTCTTGATAAGGTACATAATCTCTATTACAACATACTTTACTCTGAATTATTAATGTACCGTTCAAATAGTAACACAACCAAGATAAAATAGCGTAAATATGTTAATAACCTTCTTAATAAATAGATAAAGAAGTAATTAATAATATATTCATGCCTATTTATAGTATACGTTTTCCATTTTCCGTCTGTTATTATGCAACGATTGCAGACCTGTCTCTGGTTCCGCTAAATGAAGCTTGGCAGAATGATTCGTTTAAATAAGTACACTACCGAACCGTATAAAAAATATTTACTTTAAGTGTAAATTAGTGCTATATGTTAGGAGTAAAACTGCTTGTTTTAGTACATTAATCTATACAATTAATATGTATTATGAGAGCATGTTGACTTGGCTCATGAATCTCTCATGAAACTTGTAACCTGTAGGTACACATACCGATACTATTTTTAATTTTTTTAGACGAAGGTACAAAGCGGTCGTTGTGGACCTTATTTGAATTGAATGTGGAAAAACATTGCGTACATGTGGCGTGGGTGTGTCCCTCGGCCGTTCCAAATTTGAATGTTTGTATTTGATGAACATTGACTTGGAATAATTAGGCGCAGGACGAGCATGACTTTCAAACTATGATTGGAAACAATTTAACTTATTCAAATGAGTACCTACCTGTCTTGTCAAAGTTATTTGAATAGTTAAAGATGATTAGAGATTTTAGGAATTCTACACATTCCCCAGATTTCACAAGACTCTTGAAAAGCTTAAACAAAATTCAACTGAAACGTGTTGTGTTTTCTTAAGAGCGGTAGTCGACTCATGCATGAGGCATAAAAAATGTTCCAGAACGATACATTGTTTATTGTTTCTACATCAAAATCATTATAAATCATTAAGGCGTTGGGTATGTACTTGAAAATACTCACGTCAATCGTTACTCGTTAGCTAGGCTGGCTCAAAGTTAACTCCTAAAGAATCCAAGTATCTCTTGAGAGTAAGCGCTGTGTCATTGCTTGAGCCCAACGGAACACAAGTCCTATGAAGTAGACGTTACTTTAGATTTTATTTCCATAGCAGATAGTAATTAAACTTTACGATCTTTTTATCACTAACTACTGCTAATATCTGACGTTTTTTAATTATCATATCACCTGTTAAATTCTGAGAAAGCCTTCGTCTATAAGCTATAAAAATATGATATTTTAAAATGTTATTTTACGCTTCATTTATTACCATTATTATTGTAAAGTATGCGTGGAACATAAAATAATTTTATTTTACACTGAATAAAGATTAGGCAACATGTCGTGCCTGCCGTTAGTGTATGAGTGTAAACATATGACTAGTGTTAAATATTCTATTTATGTCTAGAATAAGCGCCTCCGCGACTTTTTCTATTCCGCTAGAGAAATACGAACGATTGAGTGGCCATAGGTTGGCGTGTGGGCCGTGGAGGACTATTGAGGATTTTCTCTTTTTTTCTGCGTACGCGCGTCGTGGCCCCGCCGCTCTGCGCCCGCGCCTCGCCGCTGCTATGGCCGGCATTGTCCACCATACACTAAAATAGCCCGCATTTTAGTGCCACAGCAAAATGTTGGAAATACATAACGCATGAGTTATGGAATTTGTGTGAGTAAACTTAAATGATTTATTGGGACTCTACTTAACCATAATTGAGTTGGCTGATACGAAAGGCTCGTATAATTAGTTTTAATTTTATTGAGCAAGCTCCATAAAAGTGTGCATTATTCCTAACTGACTGGTGCAAAGCGGTTCTAACTGCGAATCTATTACGACCTTTATAATTTTACAATAATTTTATATGGGTGCTAATTAAACAAACTTCTTTTTAATGGCATTATTCGCCTCCAAAAAATTAGGTTGACTTCTAAATTACTAAGTCAGCCACAATTAACGAGCATCTAAATAATACTATCCTAGCCACAAGTTATCATCTATGTAAACCACCCTAAATACAACTCAGCATGATGGTTATTTTTTAGCATCTAAATTTTTAACATGCATTCTAACAGTAAACTTCTAAAATACTATTAAATGACATCAAAAAATATATTTATTTAGCTTCTAATTTTTTAGCTCAGTACGTTTAAAATGTAACTCATCCCATATTAATTGATCATCAAAATTTTGCTAAAAATGTCATGAAATAAATTAAATGACATCAAAAAATATATTTATTTAGCTTCTAATTTTTTAACTCAGTACGTTTTAAAATGTATCTCATCCCATATTAATTGATCGTCAAAATTTTGCTTTACACGCATTCCTTTGGCAAACGCTTCGCTTTACAAATGTTGATATTTAATCATTTGTAAATTTTTCATTTAATACATATTTTGTTTCTTTTCGGCAAAATCACGTTTCATATAAATATCACTTTATAGTAAATATTCTTAACCAGTCACAAAGTTTTAAGCTGTTTTTTTGGGTAGTCTCGTAAGTTTTTAGTGCAGAAATTCACCTAAAGTCCAAGGTAAATAATATCAATATTTTGTAATAGGCATAGTCGACGTAGCCCCGCTGTGCGGGGCTCCTATTTCTGTTTGCAGGGTTTATAGTAACCTAACCTAACCTAAAGTCGGGGTGCCCCAAGTCCCGAACTTGCTTCACTCGCTCTTGATTCCTAAGTATTTGTTGTTCCGTTAATTAAAATTACCGTTGTGCCTATTTAATGAGTTGATTTTTTATGAGTTCTGTCGTTTCGCGTACTCGCGCCAAATCATGCAGTGGCTATTTTCACGATAAAAGAATATGATGTATTATTTTACATGCTAACTTATAATAAATGATGCTTTCTGTGGAAGCTTGAATTATATTTTTTTGAGGACATTGTTTTGAAGCTGTAAAACGTAAAATGGTGGCGAGTTATAAAATCCGTGGCCGAGTTAGTAAATTAGGTGGCAATGTATAAATAAGAAGGACAGTCACAATAATTGATGATCTTTACTTGACGCTTTCTATAGAATATTTAGATGGCGTTGTAAAAAAGACGAATTAGTTTATTAGAGGCTATGTTATTTTCCCGTTGCTTAGTTATAAAATTAGAAGTTTAATCACATGGCCCATAAATAATTTTGTGGCGAGACTTATAATTTCCCATTTTATATTACTTTATTCTCTATGCACTATTGGTCTTTGTTATTTTGATTAAACGTCTCATTGAAACTTATCTAAATACAAGATTAGGGACAAACAAAACGTATCGCTTGCAAAAGCTTTGTTATAAATCGCACTATAACATAATAAAGTCATATCGTAGACATGTCGGGAAAACATATGTAATATACTAAACGGCTTACAATTCATATTACAATCAATATAATAAATACATGTGTCGCGTTTCCAGGCATTGTCTGCTATAAACAGGCTGGCTAATGCCTCGTGCAGACTGTAAAAATCACGAAGGCTTCACGGCGGAGATAGCAACTATCTGAACGATTACTCAAGGGGACATGGTACGAATAAAGCGCACCCTTATCTTATGTTTAGCCGTTGTCGTAAAGCTGGCCATAGTGTACTTTATGTCACGCTATCCTGAAGGCTAATTTACAATTTAATAATAATAGCTGCATTTGAATACGCTGGACAGCGAAACAAGTTCTAATGAAAGTAACAGTTGAATGAACTTAAAATTCTAATCATTATAAAGTCGCAAGTTATTGATATGTATAAAGTAGCGTAACAAGTGAACGAGGCATGGGACTTTATTTATTTGTTTTTTTTTTATATATCAAAGCTTATGGTCACCTGTTGTGTAATGTTAACAAATAAATAATCATATCGTTCCGTTTCTAACAAAGTGTATGAACAGTTATGTAAGATGATGTCTGTACATATTAAAATATTTAACAAAACCATTATGCTTGAATTAAAAAACGAGTTCAATTAACGAATAATCAATAGTTTATTAAAGCTTCACCTCATTAAAGCTCTTTAAAAACGCACGAGAAAAACGATGCTAAAAACTGTCCGCAAAAACTTAATAAGGTTTAATTTATCTTTAACTTTAATCTATACAAATAGGTGTTTTTTGCATGAGAATGTAAATAAATTATCGGAATATCTGTGTGTGCAGTGTATGGATGTTACGCACAATGAGTCTGCCATAACATGAGCGCGAGGAGCTGTTCCCAGCCCTTTAATATAGAGGCATGCTTGCTCCTTCCATTTAATAGAGCCTACAATATCGTTACTCAAATACGGTTACCTAAATTAAATTTTAATTAATAGCATGGAAGTAATTACCCTACTACATCGTAGTTTAACAGACCTCTGGAGAAATTTAAACTATGCATGTTGGTAAGCCTCGATAAAATCAATTTTGTACTTTACTGTCGGATGTCATAATAAATACTGCTATATAGCTTTTCATTTCCAGAATTATTTCGATCTAACTACCGTACCACCGGTTAACCGAAAACATGTCTTACCAACTTTTATTTTAGACGAAAATCGAGTTAGCAAATGTTTTAATATGACGATATTACCTTTCTCATGTTTCGTGGACAGTATTTATTTTTGTATGAGTCCAAATTCTTGTTAGAATCGAGTGGCGAGAAGAAACTGGTTTTGAATTGTATCTGGTATAAATATGTAGATAGTAACGCCCCCGAGGTGATCACTAGTTGTTATGAAGCATTTTAAATATTGCTTCGCATTTCAAATAATATGATATTTTGTATCTCTATCAGGGTTGGGAATGTTTATTTTGATTCGCTCTTTTAATTTATTGCGTATCAAGTTAACGAAACGATTGGACGAGTCGTAGATTACTCAAACGAACGCTCGAACAAGATGGTGGGCCGATATCGTATCAAGTTATAACTACTTGTTACAAATAGGACCGGCCATCTATACACACTTACATTACATATTTTTAAAGACGTAAGAATGTAAAGTAAGTAGTAATAATATGAAACGACGCAAGAATATGTGAATCCAACCAACCGTCTCTGAGTGTAGATCAATACTATAACATTAACATACGTTATGATACCTAGACAACATCAATAAAGACATTACATGGCGACCTAACATCTGCAGTACATATAAAGGCAGTTTTACTAACCTACAGATAATTATGCCAAGTTTGTGCGTAATAACATCAATTTAATTTCTTATATGCTCAATTAATACGATCAAAACAAGGACAAGTCTTTTTTCCATTGAAAAGTGACCGTCTGGAAGATTATTGCAGTTATAAATACGTGCTGTATATGTCACTGTTCCATCAGTATTCAGAGCTCATGAGGCAGTGAGAAGGAATTAAGAGCGACATCATGTGATCCGACAGAGAACAATAGAGACAGTGCGGGACAAAAAGCAGCAGCGAGCACGAACAGAGAGCGTACCTGCGCCCGCGCACCGGCCGCGGGGTATTAATTAGTAGCCATAGGGTGACAACGCCACCCAAAAAATCGGGAAGCAAACGGTTTACGACCACTGTGCAAGAATTTCTCATTCGAAAAATACTTTTTGGCGGAGACCAAGTATCGTTTTTATGAAGCTTTCACAACTTACGTTTTGGATAGGTATTGTTTTAATTGAATACCAGTTTTTGTCGCCGAGTTCGTTGTCCGGAAAATTAGTCGTAATCATGGTTCTCCTAATTAACGAAAAAGTGTCGCCATATCGAGGCGCCAGAAAAGGATGCCCGAATTACTCGTGCATTGGCCGTCGCGAAACTCAAAAAACCGTTTAAAAATCACTCGCTCCGCCCATCGTCCGCCCAGCGACTCCTGCGCACTTATGATTTATCGTTACGAGGACAACCCGCCCCTCGCACTAACTACCCAGCTTCCGCACCGCTAATTATACGTACACATAGCCCTCTCAAAATCTTAAATCGCATTCTCGATTCTGTCATCGGGAGCTCGCACCGAGCGCGCTCCGCCATAATCGAATTCGATACGGCTTATTCGTCTTAATCGTTTAACTTCAATTCACGTGCTATATCAGTTTGTTCCTTCGATGCTACTACTGTTATTTATATTCTTTCCTCAAAATGTTATACATAAAACATCATTTGAATAGAATTGATAGATTGGATTAAAGTTTCTTTGTGTAAGCTAAGTAGCAGAGGTCAATGAACTGGTAATTGATTGAGTTTCAAATTCTCTTTACTGGCTGACGCAAAAAGCTCACTGAGTAGGTATAGAATATACAATATTGATAAATAAAAAAAAAAAGCACCCAAACGATTGTTTATAAAAGCTAGTTTTTTAAGTAAAAGAAAAACGCGATGGACTACAACAATAGTGCGCGATGCACTATCATCGTCGGTATGATCGCGATACGACATTTTTATAGATAAAAGGTAGTCTGCGGGTAGGTGGAGGTACGTGCGAAGTAAAATAATACACACGTTGTGGTATTGTTCGCAGCTCGCTGATTTAGTTACCGGTCACGCATCAAGGACGTGGATCGAACGTATTCAGAATAATTTGGAAGTGGACGCGGACAGTTCTCACGCTATTGGCATTCTTACGCGGTAGATAAGCTATTCATATGCCTGCGCCCGCGCATAATGTCGCCATATATTTCTCTTTAATTCCTCTCGGTAATCTACAACGAGCCGAGATTGAGGTACCCCTCCAAACTTCACGCTGCCAGCCCTGACCTTCGGACGTTTTCGTTACGTCTATTAGATAATAGTCGCTTCAAAAGAACTGGTATTAATATAATAACATCATCCGAATAGAGAATCGTTTGAATTATGATTAAATTGTTATCTGCTTTTAGGCGATCCGATTACTTGAACCTGCTGACTCATTTTCACCTTAATATTTACACTCTCTAATCAAGTAGTTATTCCTGATATTAAACAAGTGTAAAAAGAGTTAATAGAGGTCATAATCCAGCTTATTTTACGTAGAAAATGAGCGTGACCCCAAGTTACAGGTGCAAGTTTTGATAAATCGATCATTCATGAAAGCAATTACGTCTAAATATCAAAATGATTAAGTATTGCGTGTTGAGGCAAATGTTCGTCCAATGTAAGTAAATGTAACAATTATTCAAGAACACACAAACGCAGCGGGTAGGTACCCACGGTGTGTTAAACTAACACACAGAATTTGTCCATGACAAATTGGACGCTTAACCAACGGACGATGTTCTGAATAAATTATTTACAAGCTTAGAAAAAAGTCCTGTTTGCTGTGACCACAATCATCTGACGAGTGTCTCGTGTTCTTGTCTCGATATGATGCATAAAATTAATATTTATTCACATAATAATCTAATAAATTAGCCGGCTTCATTACACCTAAAAAAGGAAATTTATAAAAATTGTATATGCAAATCCTAGCCGATATTGATATTTATTCAAATTATGTCCTAATGATACATATTAATATGGCAACAATAGCTTAATGGTGGGCCTTGATTAGAAGCCGCGTGGTCGTGAGGTCAAACTACCCCGATGAACTTTTGATCTAGACCCATACATAAATCTAATTTCTGTGAAGTCAGGTACCTGAAAATAAAATTGAGTAGATCGGTGGCGTTATAAAATAACATAGATTTAGTACATATCTACTGTTAAATTATTATCAACTCAGAAGGCAAAACTCTTTTTCAATACGTGTTTTCACTATTAATTTCCAATGAACAGAAAAACACTACATGAATTAACAATGATAAACCCCAGAAACGATTAATTACATAACATAACATCACGCCTGTAATCCCCGAAGGGTTAGGCAGAGGTGTACCTAATAGTACACCCACATTTCACCAGTTATGTGTTTTAAGTCCCATGCAATAGGAGGCGAGCCTATTGCCATATACCGGGCACAAATCCAGACTCCGTGGCTGCTACTGAGAAATTCCTGATCGAAAGACCCAATACCACTTTACCCGATCCGGGAATCCAACCCAGGCCTTCATGCTCAACAGTCGCGCTTGCAACCACTCGACCAACGAGGCAGACGAAACGATTAATTAATAGTTGATTAATGATTACATCGCACAAGTACTACTGCATACTAAACCCCGACCTAGTTATATTTATCTAAACATCATTTAATTTACTCAGTCTAGACTTGTATTATTAAACAAAAAATATTCTTGTTATCATATGAGAGAAGACAGACGACATCCAACTATTGTTTTTTAATCTATTCAAACATAATCTCTGACTTTAACTAATAGACTTCATCAGTCGAGATTAATTTACTTCCTAAAATCTTTTCTCGTTTTAAAGAATTCCTCAGAAAATTAGAAAAACGTTTCACGTTTAGTATGTGTACTCGTTTGGGTCATTTATCTTTCTCAAGTCTCGACCTTTTTCCTCAGTTAACTTAAGCAGGTGTTTCTAACAGTTATAAAATAATTTTGTTTCTATTGAATGGTAAAAGTAGCTTACAGGTCAACGTTAATTGGGTAAGAGCTGTATAGAAGCTGTCGTTGAACAAACGGAAGAATGTACAGACTCCAGCCCCCGTAGCATGATCACCGTAGACAAGGATTTCTTTGACGGAAGAATCGACAAAATGACAGATTGTGTCGAAACAATGACAGATTTCTTTACACTATCAGTCATTTTGTCGATCAAAGAAATCCTTGTTTACGGTGGTCATGCTACGGGGGCTGCACATTAAGCTACCCGAAAATATCAAAATTTCCCATTCAATCTCGAACCTAATCCTTTAGTGATAAAGTTGAAAATCTATTAAAAAAATTGACAGATTGTAGCAGCTTGATGTGATGGTGTCTGTACCTAACTCACAGTTTACCTGCATATGTATTTCAGATTCAGAAAGAGGCAATCAACCCACGTTCAACGCGATGGATAATTAACCAAGCATATAATTTAATATATCAGCCCAAGTTTTAGAGGCAATATATAAAGTCATGAGCTATCTAGACAGATAGGGATTGGTATAGGAATCAATATAAATAAATTGCCCAATAGAATTGCCGGAGGAACACGCCTGGCTTCGGATCAGATACTATAAGTCAGCACGCAACATATCAATTAAAGGGTGTATTAAACATCCTCATCTCCATACACAGAGTGTGATTTAAATGCGAATACTGCATACTATTTTATTTATTGACTTGTTACTTGCCGCGACGTTGCAATTGTGTCAAGTGTGAGTTAGTGTTAGCTGTTACTTCAAACGCTGTAATATCAATGTTTAATTATAGTCATAAAAGCGGTTTGAACATTATTATTGTTGTCGTAAACACCCTATTATTCCTGATAAGTAAGTAAGTATGTTAAAAGCTGTATTCTCTATCACTATTAGTATCAACATTTCACATTAATATGAAAATAATTGTACAGTTACGTCTGTATGTAAGTGAAAAAGCAACATTATTATGCGTTTATTTACTTGAAAGCTGACATTTCCATCAGACGGAGGAGCAAAGGCTATCTGCATGTATACTACCTTACACGAGCCACTAACGCCGCGAGATATCTCTGTTTTGTCATAAATCGCAACTTTATTTACGATCAATATCTCCATGTGATTTATAACGACAATGCTATTACGTCCTCCCGATACTTATGCATGACCATCCTTTGTCTTATTATGAGATACGATACTTAAAAATATCGTATGGCAACCGAAAGCTTTGCGTATTGTTTCTACGAACTATTTAAAAAACTACACATAGTTGAAGTTACGAGTGTGTACCTTTTTGTGACCATCCTGTATAGCTCATTTCTTGGTAGTGGTTAAATAGTGTTTCTTCTTCTTATTAGCAATACGGTCATAATGAGTATAGGACAAATTAATATGCACGCTTAAATGTAATTCTTATTATCGTCGGAGATAGTGCAAATCCGCGAATCTACCATACGTAAAGTGCGCGTATCTGCACTACGTGTAGGTTTACAGGAGAAGGTTATAAGTTTATATTTGTTTTTTATTTCATCGATTTTTGACCTCATTTTTACATGAATAGTAACAATTCATGTGTTCTATGTATTGTTAACAGTAGAAATCTATTAAATTCATTAATTTAGTCGCTACGACAATGCGTAATTGAAATTGGCTACATTGTTCAGATACACGGAATTATTCAATACTAGTTCCGCGGATTTGCACTATCCCCGCGATATGTATGATCACTAAGAAGTTATTTATTTACACCTTGTTGGTTTCTTTTTAGAATTTAGAGTTTCCTCCTACTCGCTTTACAAACTGATTATGTTTATTAAACTTATTTTTTTTGCACAAAGTAAAAAGAGATTAAGGAAAACATTTTTGTAAGTGAAAACTGTTAGTATTATTCAGTTAAAATTTCTAAATGTATTTTTAATAGCTTTAGAGCTTCTGAAACGGTTATAGCCACAGTGCCATTACGAGCCAAGCCGTGGGAAGTCCATAGTATTAAAACTTTAAAATAGTAGTCGTTAAATGATGTGTGTAACTCTTGGAAGCAAGTCTGCAGATAAGGCGAAATACAAACAGCTATGATCTTCTGGTCATAAATATTGATTGTCTTCATATTGAGCATCTACCAATATGTACCTACCGCATGACGGCACAGTAATAACTTCACAATGGCTTGTAAACGCACTAGTTGATGGATCCGTCAAGAATTAATTTATTGTATCGTTTTAATAGCATCCCGCGATCAGTGCGTGTACAGCCGCTAATTAAAAATGGCTGGTGTGTTCTGGAAACCGATCGTACTTGTGTATCTAGTCAAGTTTTTTTGTAATTCCTTGATGGGCAAGTACCGTCGACCCCTGTGGACATAAACCATCCCTGGAATTGGAGGAATCTACCTGAATCAGCACCATGTCGTACCTACTTAATTAAAGGATTCTGAACTTTTTCTAATTTCCACCTCTTTCTGTTGAGATAACGGCACAGTATCCACAAAATGAGAATATATTTGGAAGTCGTTATCACTTGCAATCACAAAATTCTGACTAACTTATTTTTTCCCAAAAATAGGTGTATTATTTACATTTTAGGCAAAATAGCGTTACACAATGAATACAAGTTGCTTAATCAAAGTAAAAAATGGTAAATTTATGTTGCAGGAATATTTTACTACACGAACTTTCATAATAATCCCAGCGCACGAGTGACTGCGCGAATCGAATATACAAATAATTGTTTAGGTAGATATAAATAACTGTGTTAACTTTAAGCGAATTCAGACCTTATTGCAAGGGCCTGGCGTCTACAGTCTATATTCTTATTTTATCTTATGATGCCTAAACATAAAGTGGGTCGTTATTTCATGCAATTTACTCCAATATAAATAATTCATACACTCCACTTTGCATTTCATCATAGTAGGCAGACATGTGGTAAAACAGCTTTACAAAAAATACCAGACGAAATTAAATTCTATCTTTTCACCTGCAAAAAATAGCCTTTGTGTCTAAAATGAATAGATATTTAGAATATTGTAAGCTCAAACACTTTTTTTCCATAAATAAGAACATGAAGTTTTTCGTAAAGCATTCAAATTCCGAACTTAACCGTTTACCCGCGACATATTGTTTCAAAACTAATTTCCCAGCGGTCCATCACTGTCAAGAATTTTTTTATTAGAGTGAGTTAGATCAGTAAGATAGCATAATAATCCAATAATACTGTTACAGCCGTCTCTAAGATACCTGTGCCCATATAATAAGGCTTACATTTTCATTACAAGCTGTTGAGTCGGGTTCTAAGGTTATCGTTCAGTTACGCCTGCGATCGTTGTCACCGTCCTCATAAGTATTTCTTGTCTAAAACGGTCAGCATTAGATCGTTCTTGCTGTTTCGAAGTGAGTTGAGCAATGTTTAGAAGTCACTGCGGAAATTCTCGTGGATTATCTGCATAAGACTGTGAGTGGAGTTGGTTCCTTGTTTTAATGTTTTGAATAAATTAATAAATAACAATCTTTCGCTTTTCGTCTCGAAGTAACGAAAGTAACTTGTGAGGATTTTACTTTTTAATTCTCGTTGTGAACAATAACCATACTTTATCAGCTCAAAGTGGAAACAGAACACGATACAGGAGGATTTCCTAGTGTGGTGTAACGTTTTTTTTTATAAAGAAGATGGAAAAGAAGAAGAAGATACCAAAAATACCGTCAAGTTATTTTTGAGCTTAGTCCAAATAACAACTTTTTGACACTAGAGCTACAGCACTGTGACAAGCTAAACAAATCATTATTCAATGTTTTTCATACATGACTAAAACACAAAGAGAGTGACCACTAACCATGCAGCCAAAGGTGCTTACATGAATTTATTCATCTCCATATTAGAAACCCAAGTCAGGTAACAATATAACGCTACAGTCTATTCTTAGGCATAGGCAAACCGCATACAGCCTCCAACTACCTAAATATTGCGTGTCCAGCCAAATCTTCGGCTGATCAAAGGCTATGTTAGTCTATCACCATCTTAATGTTTCTAGATAGACCCAATTAGCCCACTACTGAGTTATTTACTGTGAAATTTATTGGAAAATTTAACTTTTATTGTACGTGATTAAGTTTCGAATAACTGATTAATTCAATAAATAAAATTAATTTAGAATTAGCCTTTTCTAGCCGCGTGACGGTCCGTTATAGTCTCACGCGCACTTATGAGATTTGTTTATAACTTTAATATCTCTATCAAGCTTAATATATGCGTTTAGGATTTGTAAAGGGAAGCGTTCTTTTATTTGTACTCTGGAGCGTCGTATTTTCCAATTTATTTTATTTTAGTGGTCATTAAACATAATTTATGACCAAGAGGCCGCTATTAAAAGTCTTAGTGGAAGTTATCTGTATTTTTGCTTCCACTTGTCATTTTTATTGATCTAAGCACACTTACTGGCTGGCCTGAATGGTAATAAAAATGGTTTTCACATGCACTGGAATACCAGTCTTTATGAAACAATAACATACATGCTCAAGGAATGAGCCAGGTCTATGTACTTACATCGACACGGGAACAAAGCGCGGTTATTTATATTGCAATGTTTACCTGAAACGAAAGAAAGGAAGTGTTAGTTATTTCCAAAGCTACAATCATGATCATAAAGTTAAATCCGTTACATAAAATACTTAGACACGCACGTCTTCCTCTAAACATTCGGGCATCGACAATAGCCAGAAGAACAAAGACAAGGAAGAAGACATCACTTACATTCAGAATTCCAGTTGAACTTAACAAAGGACATGTAACATAACAGTTATTGATGTTAAGAATTTTACGGTTGAACTCAGGCATTTTCGAATGCGTCCGAAAAGTTTCAGACTCAAACACGGTTTTCAGCTTTCACGGTTTATAACTAAACTTACACGGTTACTTACCGAATATCTTCCGTGATTTACAATTATTCTGAGCCACTCCTGCAATCATGACGCTTGCAACAACGTCGAAATATCGGGTATTTCGACGTTGTTGCAAACGCCTTGATCGCGGGAGCGGTAAGTGACAGTGTAAGTTTAAACTTATACTGTCACTTACGGGATATCTTCCGTGATTGTTCATTATTAAGCTCCGAAATATCGGTAGCTCAAAATAATGAACAATCACGGAAGATATCCCGTAAGTAACAGTATAAGTTTAGTTGTAAACCGTGAAAGCTTAAAACAATGTTTGAGTGTAAGTTTAGCTTCAGACTCGACTGGATATCTTAGAAATAAGCTTTTAATTACTATATTTTATGTCTTACAGAGAAAATCTTTAACGTAGGAATAAATAATATAATAATCAAACTGGAAAATTAGCTCTTGTGTCCTGAAGATGACAGGAAAGTAATATGTCAAAAAGACGATCCAAGTCCAAGAGTTCAGAGTTTCTTTATACCTATCATAAAACTGATAAACAACCGTTAATTAGCTAGCTTATTACCGCAAACCTAGTGCTTTTTACTCCGAACAAATTCTACCAACGTTTACTATTTAATCAGCTCACATCAAACAGGGTTCTGCTTAATAAAGAGTTCTTCTTGTGAACTACTTTTTGTCTTCTTGGTTCCAATTTACTTCAGATGGAGAAAACATCAGAATCAGAACGATATCGGCCTTAATTAAACATTAATGAGGATATGTTTTAATCTGAGTGCTTATATTAAAATTTATCTATTTCCAGAGTAAGTAATTCAAGAAAGTTCTGCTAGAAACCTAGTGGTTTGAGTTCAAGTTCGCGCTCAACCGGTTCTTCTATTAAAATCGTTTCATACAGCTTCCATCATCAGATTCCTACCATGCACAAATCGAACGGAGCGTGCACAATTACTAATTGCTGTAATTGTCAATACCAAGACAATCAATATTTTGTTGTTTTAATTGACTGTTACAGATCAAATTGACTGAATCGAGAATTTAACTTGCTATTCGACTATGTATGTAACAGATGTGAGCAGTGAACTCTTAAAACAGTTGGATTTTCTTAACTGTGACAATTATGAAAATTCTAACAAAGTATAGATTAACATTCTGGAGCAAAATTAGACTATTACAATGTAGTGCAAACCATAAACTTGAATCTATACATATTAACATACATGATTATCGTGACTGGCCCTATATCGCGTGGTCATTTAGATCATAAAACAATAGAACAGTTGCAGCCGAGAGAATGCATTGCGCAGTTATGCAAATAGTAGGGGTCGCGACCGTAAGCATGAATATTGATACAGCATTGTCGAGATTGCAGATTTCCTTCGCGATAGCCCGGGCCCTTACTCTCTGCCGGCACGATTCCTAAACGAATTAACCTAAACTGATTATCTGACAATGGTATTAGATCTTTAAATAATATCCGTGAATGTCGAAGAAATTTGAGTTAAAAATCCTTTGCAATAGCATAAGACTTTAGAATAATAAGAATGGCACGGAGACGCTGCGGAGTGGTCACGCAGCCACAATGGTCGGCCCGACTAAGAAATGGCTTCAAAAACGTATATAACTTCGTCAAATGGTCATAAAATGAGACCCGTTTTATGGCGCACCTTTATAGCCGCGAGCTACGTAAGGATGAGCGGATGCCTCGCCGAGCTGCCCGACTTGGGCCCACTGTTGGACCAAACTGTGCTCACCTCTATAAGTACCTGCATTTCTTGCAGCTGAGTAAGCCGCACACACATAATAGAATTCTGACTTTATATGATTGTTCGATACTTTTGACACGGTGCCGTTCGTCAATGAATGGATAAGGTTCAGCTTCGAACAAAGCACATCTTTGAATATCAAAATGTCCCACTTCCTCTAGCAGGTACATTAAAATCGAAAGTACGTATTATTGTTTTTTGAATAATTTATTATAATTATCTTCCTCGTTGAAGAACATGTGCAGTAAACGTAATCTTATGATTGTAATTACAAACACAATTACTAATGTTATTGTTTAATAGTGATGTAATTTAGTGATATTCTAAAACATAAATTGTTTTGATTTAACGTTCACTGAGACGCTTGAACTCGTAATTATTTATAGTTTAAATGAAAATATATCGTAAAAGTCCTCAGTGATTTATTTCCGAACTAAACTCATTATAGCAGGCTCAATTCGACAATCTACTTTTCTCGTATATATGTAGACACATTATAATGATTTTTTTTGCTGAATATTTATATATTTACGAGCGTTTTAAAATTGATATCCTCGCGGCCGAAGTATCAAACCTGTTTGCTTGGTTTATGTACAAACATCATTGATATTTATTAGATTCAGGGCTTGTTTCACTGCCACTAAAAGATAAAGATAACAGATATCTCAGAGATAACAGAATAATATAACAGATTTTTATGTTTTGTGATCATTATCTACGACAGCATGTTATGAAATAAATAAAAGTGATACCTTTTTAAATTGTTAGTGTTTAATGTCCCATAAAATTATGCCTGATCATTTTAATTGGAGTTATTTTATTAATGTTACCTTATTTTGTATCCACTTAATTTGGTGCTAATTCAAAGAACTTGCAAATACAGCATTCGCTCGGACATGCGGGCCATATTTCTAAGAAACTACCTGACTCACATAACGGTGTACAAAAGCAGGAGCTCAACTGCAAAAAAATGCTTTCAACACTTGAAATGTCCAAAATTTCCGACACTTCTTACAGGTATATTAATCTTATCTCCTTAGTTTTTTCTAGCAACGAATTCAAAAGTGAGAATTCTTGTGCCTTAGTCATGAAACATCCACTAAAGAAACCGGTGTCAAAGCTTTTCTTATAGTACAACAAATCTTATAAAACCAACAGTAAATGTTATACCCGATTGATGGAATGAATTTATCTATTTAGGAAATACTCATAGTGACAATGATCACAATCTAACACAATTATTGCACTAAAAGATTTAACTATACACGACCGTGTCAACGACCTCTACCGCTCTACAAGGTCATTCTTTAATAATTAAGTTCTTTTCATCTTCGCCAGAATTAAAGCCTCAAATTGAACAAAAACTCGAACCCCTTTGCTTAACTGAATTATTTTATTGAATAGGCTTATTACTAAAGGAAAAGGGAGGGCTCATGTTTTATAGTGTAGAATAATTCAAGTTCTCACACTTGTTCTAGAACCTGCAAACAGGTTTCAGAATTTCTAATTGGTTTTAGTAAGCCATCAATACTAATGAAATACGGAGTACATACGAAACTTTTTTCAAAAATCGAACGTATCAGATATGTTGTATCAATTAGAATCGATTCAATCGGTTTATCATAAAACGATAAAAACTTGCAGCTATGATTGAATTTGTATTAGTTGCAAATAAACTCTTGGAACGCTTTATGGTTATTTTTCTCGTTCCACAGACTACAGATGTATGACGCATGTATGTAAGAACACTTCAGTGCAGGATTACAGGTCGCTGGTAATTAATTTAAATGACCAAGTGGCCGTAATTCACAAACAAACCAACAAGCAGCCGGGTACATTTCTGTAAACATTTCCAAACCACTTGAGCAGTGGATTTACTCACAGGCTGTGGATCGTGAATAACTATGTAACAGGTAATTACGGGTTACGCGCCAACCAAATTAAATATTTTTAACGGCCCGTTTCCTCAGAATAGTGATGTGTCAGTGCACAAGGCATTTTTATTGTTATCTATAAGATGTCATTGATCTCTTTTATTTTCATTGCAGTTTTTTATATTTTATTTCTTAAATATTTTATTTCATAGTCATTAACGCTATTTGAATTTGCACCGGCTAATATTTATGTATTTAACAATTAGCTGTCATGTCTTGATATTACCAGACGCCAATATTTGTCGCATGATACTAGGTTAGGAATTTGAGTAGGCATTCATAAATAACTCGACTCTGACAAAAGACATACCTACTTGTCTAGATTGCATAAATTATTATCGGTGGTACAACAGATAAATTTACCTTATTTGACAATTAAGAGATAAATGTAATCGTTTAAATTTCGTGTGTGCCTTATTAGTAAAAGGAATGAAGATAATATACATTTAATAGGTCTTAAACTATCAATAACGTATCGATATAATAAATAATAGTGAACATTATCGATGAATCGCATCCCTAATAACAAAATGGCGTTTAGCTGCCGTTCGGGGCGCTTGCGCATCGACGATCGACTCACGCGCCCTCTACAATTATCGGATGAAATGTAGTCACTGCTATAGTCTATTGTCTTGCCCTTCTAGATATATGGACTCCACACTCGGCTCTCCCATCACATTCAAATTGCTACGTAGAATTATTATTTAGATATATTTTTATAGATTCAAGATAATTTATTTTGTGGAACGTAGTTGAATGTTTAGATGGAAGAACACTTTGTATTGGAGTTCAAAGCTAAACATAAACTTGTAACGGTATCAAATTGGTTTCTTGAATTCATTTGCAAATCTACCTAGTATTTACGAGGCTTTAATGAATATGAAGAGAGGAAATAATTCAAATAAATACATTCTTGGAATAAACGGCCTCTCTTAAAAACACTCATATCTTCACACTGAACAGAATCTTAAATTAAAATACCTAATGTAAATGTTAGTGAAACTATATTTTACAAAAGGGTTACGTTCTTTTTTTACCAAGAATTCCCAGAATTTGATGAACACATACTAGTTATATCTTCAAGCCGGCAAGAGGTCCAGTAGTGCACTAAAATGTCACTAGGTGAGCGATAAGGATGCTTTAAAAGCTGTTAGACGAAAGTAGTTAAAAGGGAGGAATGTCTTTAGAAGCCAAGCCGTCGAGGCTCAAGAGATTGATATATAGACAAGAGTAATTACAAATAGTAGTAAATTCTTTAAAATATTACGACTCAGGCAGGTCTACAGATTGCTATTTTCAACTACTAGTAACGTACAAAAGACGAATATACCTATATTGCATTTCCTAGAAACTTCGCTACCTTTTTGTGAAGTGAACCCTACATTTTGTAGGTAACTTGTATGTCAACCAGACTGACTATAAATAGCTGATATTTAAACCAAATGCAACATCTTAGATAACATTTACAGTCGAACTAAACGGTTTGTCCGATAAATTGATGCGATACCGCGAGAAGTGTGAAATATATGTAAACTCTTTACATAAAAAGTACCATTATCTATATTTATTGGTGAATACGAAAAGTTAAAGTAATGTGTGAAAATATATCTGTATGTGAATAAAGTAACGGTGCTAAAGGCGTGGGCGTAAGATTCTTAACATTTCACTAGCCCCATTTGCATTTTACAACTTTTATCGATGTACTAAACGAGATTCTGCCGCGGATGGCGAGAATCAGTGCGTCTTCCATATTGCTTACATTTTATCTTATGTTCCAAGGCTTTTAAAAGGATTAGTGTCTATATTCATAACCGAGGTTTTAATTAGGCGATTCATTTACGTTTCTCAATCAAGCTTTTTTATCTAGAAGCTAATCATACCTAATTTCTGTGTAGCCTATAAGACTAAATGCCTTTACTGGAATCTGTATCCCAGTAAAGTATATGATAACATTCAAAGCATATCGAATATAAAGTGCGATACAAGAAAGCTTCAACAATCAATAAAGAGTCATAATCAGCTCTACTAAAAAACGACGTAGGCATAAAACATGCCAAAACATGCTCAAAGCAAAATAATAAGTAAAAGGCACGCTTAAATATAACACGATATGTCAAAAGTGCGATCCTAATTGTAATTTAGTAGGTAATACATGCGAGAGATATCGAGATCAGCCAGCTACGCTCATTTCTACCTTACCAAAATTTATTTGACTTATGCGAAGCGAGGGCTGAGCTTGGCACGTACAATAACGCACTAAATCATATCAAATCGTAATGCGACGGAGGTGTGTCGGGAACGGAATTAAAACGCAGTAATATCCCGGCCTTGCTGTAATTCTGGCCTGTCTCAGATCTCCGAAGATTATCGTAAAGTATTTATTTATCCAACGTTCCCTGGGGAGGTTAGATACCATCAGGAAATCAATTTTGCAATGAAACGTCGTGGAGGCGTAAGGTTTGTGGCCTTTTAGTTACAGGTGGCGGTATTATGTCGATTTAAAAGCTATTGAGCTTCCAAATTGTATAGAGTTGCAACGAAACCTTTGCTGGCGAATATTCGAAAAGATTGGCGCAAAAAATTCTGTAGAAAAGCCTAATCGAACGTTGAAAGCAAACCATTTTCTCTTTTCGTGTCTCTTTTAAAAGCTGAAGCTTTATAACTGCTGTGTTGCAATATACCTTTTATAGACACTATAAGACTGCCCTCTTGATCGAAAAATTAAGTTGCGTACTTCACAATACACCTGCAGGCAGGAAAGCAACTATAATTCCATAATAAATCTTTCGAATCTTAAATCTCGTTATACATTATATCGATACATCTGTGCAATGTACTACTCGTACGTACGTATATAACCACACTATAATTTTTTTTGAACATTCAGATTAAAATTCCATGCATTCGGTTTAGCTAATTTGAATAATCAATACACATAAATTACTCTGTAAGGGTTATTTTAGCGGTTTTATTTCTTTGGACAGCTTTACATTCTGAAGTTTGTTTAACGATATCTCAGAATAAGTTATTTGACAAGCTTGATAAAACATTTTCATATAATTAGATGCTAGATAAATATGACTTGTCTTCCGCAGAAACGAGCAGATGTGTTCCGGGATGGGAAAGCTACGACGTCGCTGTATAATATTGCATCGGCGTACAGCTCTCGCAGAGAAGATATGAACATAATAAAGACGACAGCGACAAGCTCGCTTCAGCTAAACTCCCATCACGCCTCCGCCAATGATACACAAATCATAATAAACTTCACACAACTTCAAACTTGTGAACTACATACACACAGCGGCCTCATAAGTATCCCTACAGAAACATCGATGTATGACGTAGAAAGCAACAGAACCACTAGGAACCGGTCCAACTTCACATGAATGCACACACATAAACTGTCCAATTAAGCAAGGCCTATGACAGCGCGATCAGTGTCCCCGCGCAGGTCTCCGCGCAGGAATGTAGGGGCGGGCAGGACAGGTCATGCTTCAGTGGTCGTTATAGTCAACAACGATAAGAAAGCGGACTCGACCGAGGGACTGTCAAGAAACAATCTATATTGTGATTACAGACAGATATTGAAAAATTGTTGCGAAAATAGATGCCAATAGAGATAGTCCATACATTCCAGTAATACAAATTCCATTAATGTACACGATAGTTAGTTGCTGATTCGTTAAACAGAGTTGTATGTTCTATGGAACACGTCTCCCTAACTCAGCATTAAAAAATAAAAATAAAGCTACCTTTTCACAGACGACGATTTATCTCTAATTATTGCTTCATTTTGACTTTGCAGCGATTCTGTTGATGGATATTTTCGTCTGTCACCGTGCCGTTTCCTCGCACATCTAAGTTAGAAAATTTTCCACTTGCTGCATTTTTTGCTGAGGCCACAGCCAACACTTAAATTGAACATTAATCAACTGAGTAAACTATCAACATTATTTTTGTAATCGACAAAATTATGATTTTGTCTTCAATTTCCAACTCATTAGAGATTCATTCTAAAACGAGTATCAGGCCATAAAGTTTGACAAATTAAACACCTAAATGAGAAATGGGATATTTAATTATTTCACGTCTCTAGCTATTTATCAATGTTAAGTGTTGTATCGATTTTTAATAAAGGATATTTGAATACCAGGATCTGTGACTAAATATATGCAAGATATTTTTGTATCTTATACAATGAAATAAAATGTTATTGGTAGAATTATCTTCTTAAGACGGATTGCTCGCAGGAGAAAGTTGCTATAAAATAATATCTGCTTCTTCGAATTTGTTGATACTTTAGCAAAGTTTCTTTCTAAGTAGTCAATTCTATTCAATATTTGTTTATTTTCTTTCGCTAATAGTATGAAATGAAAATCAACAAAGAGCACTAGAATAAACAAAAATTGCGTGACCTGATATACCCAGCCTATACAGGGTGTTTTTTTAAACGTGGGCAATACTTTAGGGGCGTGTAGTACTCTTGAAAATAAGTAACTTTTACTATGGAACTGACCATGAAATCGCGAAAATAATATCACCTGCTCCATACATTATTGGTCGCGAAACTCGAAAAAATTTAGACAACAGCAGACTTTTTAAATCATATTTCATATTGCTCATATTTATGAGTACTTCACACTCTTAAAGTATTGACCACGTTCAATCAAACACCCTGTATACTTACTCTGAAATATCTACATAATTAGTAATTTAGTCAGTTGGCCAGCATGAACACCTTGAATTGAAGTTCTCATTAAATAAATAATTATGAAAGGAAATGAAATGATCAACCCAATATCTAATACAAACAAATCATAAGTTTATAACATTCTAACATTACTATAATTAATGTCCATTAATTAAACGTTCGTTCCGAGTTATTACAAAAACCGTAATTTACTTATTCCTTTTATGGAAATGGGGTTTTTGATAAACGCCAGTTGTCTAGATCTCATAACTATTCCTAGAGATACCTATACTTGTTAGGTCTTGCTAGGTGGGTAAGAGGTGGTTCGATCTCTCTTCCCGCGACTGCGTCTGCGTCGGTGACACAAACCGATTTTCTATTTCTATCGTCATGAAAAACTTACCCAACATGTGAACCACACCTGATAGCTTTATAATTTACTGCGCTATGTTTTATAAATAAACGCCTCGGCTTTTAGCACTAAGAAATGTATGAGGTTTTCAAATTCTTTGTTGAAACTTACGCATAGGCACATAGTTGTATAAAGGGTGTAAATGGACCCTTAACATAGCCGAAAGGCACTTGTTTTCCCCGTCTTTGCGATCATTTTTTTGTTCTAGACCATACCTGGGAACCTTTTAGTTACGGAGATATTGGGAGTCAAAGGTCCAACTTTTTCACAGGTTTTTATTAAATACATGTTTTAAATGTAAGATTTTTACTTTACACACCTCAACGACCCCCGCACTACTCACTCCATCCATCAGCACAATGCTTTGAGTGCTTTCCATTGAGTCCTACAGTGATTTTTCGCCCCAAAAAAGAAAGTCGATTCCTAGCAATAATTTTTGCGTAAAGTTACTTAGTTTGATGTACAGAATGCTTGGTGGACGTCTATGTGAAGGGTCTGTTTACACCCTGTATAAGATTCTACACCTATGATATATTAGATTATCTATTTAGCAAAATGTTTTCTTTTATCTTAATGAAATTTACATGATAAATCAATGATTCGATACAACAGAAAAGCATAAAAACAATACATTAATTTCCTTGAAACCCTGTTATCCTTGAAAGTATCAATGTCTGTATTTTATGTGGTAAACAATAAATCAATGATCTAAAAATGTCTAGACGCAGATTCGGGTTTAGATTTTTTCTGCAATTTAAAAATATTTCAAGTCACTAATAACCAAGCTATCGAAAGCAATCAATAGTAACTAAAAGGCTTGTAAATATAAAATGATGATTCAATTTGTCGGTTCACAATCTTTTATTTCATCTTGAATTGAATAATATATTTTACATTTCACCTCTTTAGTGCTGTTATTTCTTCAAATAAACGAAAATGTTATGAAATTTCAATTAGTATAAACAAAAAATTAGCACTGACAAGGTGTCAGTGTTAACAGGAAACCGTTACGACCAAGTAATCATTTGTGCCAGCACACATCTATAAATCTTGTATTTTATTGTTTGACGAAACCCGTCGAACTTCTTAATCGTTACTAAGTTTGAAGATAAAATACTACTTTTCGAGATTGTCTGATTGATTTTATTTGCTTGTTGATGGGCTGACATCGAAATGTTAAGAATTAAAATGAACAAGAACAGACACCGAAGCTTTAAATTTTCAAACATAAACTAAAAGGAGCGTTATTCTGCCATAATTGTGAACTCTTTAAAATTATATTCGAATAAAATTACCGTCAAAATATTCCAAAACATAATTGATCATCAATTTTCAAAAAACAAAAAAAAATTATCATTGCCCTCAAAACTTGGTGCATCAACTATCCTTTTGCGCTAAGATTGCAGAATTGAGCAACTAGGGCTGGTAAGTAATTTGATACTGAACTAAAGTTAAACCTCGCACGATTTCGCTGATTTACGCAACTTACTCAAATGGTACAGCGTAGGATTTCACTTAGGATACTGCGGCTCGAGTCACGACTGGCGTCTTTCGGCAACTTGTCAGTCACCGGTTATCTACTCGATTATACCAATATAATGGCAAATGCAGTCGTGTGACACGAGCTTTATAATTGGTTGATTATTGTCACTGTTAACTCATTAGTTACTGTAAATCTGAGGGCGTCTTTACTAGGTAAGGTTGGTTTAGTTAAAAGTGAGATTATACAAGCATTTACAAGAGCCCATTAACTTTAACCTTTCTCCAAGTCATTGACTTGGAAAAGGTTACATTTTGTAATTAATTTGCTACTGGTCATCTCCAAAGGCGCAACCATCATTCAAGTTGGTATGTAAATTAAAATCAAAGAACGGAAATCACTTAATGCTTTTTAATGATATAACAAAAAGTCTTGTTTATTTACCTTTGAGAAAGCATGGTGAGTGATTTTTTTACAATGATAACGCTTTTAGGGGACGTGCCACCCAAACTCGTTATCAATTGCGCCTTGGAACGCATTTAGGCGGGGTAACAGGTTAAAATAAACGTTGATTTAGCATTTAAAGTTTTCGTCCAATCGGCACGTTTGGTTGGCCACCAATAAATTCATTGATAAAAACCGAAACGCTAATAAGTTAAAAACGGCCGGACGGTAAATCGGCAATTCCGAGCGACGCGCTTGACGATCGGAGTCATCGATTTTTGTGTCTTTTCCGAAGAATGTCATTTCCGCTCGGATGTGGGAATTAGCGAAAAACCTCGTGACGACACACGCGTT
Organism: Noctua comes; assembly: GCA_963082995.1. NCBI lineage: Eukaryota > Metazoa > Arthropoda > Insecta > Lepidoptera > Noctuidae > Noctua > Noctua comes. Next base: position 8,358,991 of record OY720277.1, read on the forward strand.
CAACTTGCGCTGCTTTCTGTTGTATGAGGGAAAAACTCGTTGCTACGGAGTTCGTAGAACGTAAACGATTGACGACGTACATACACGACCGTTACAAGTCATCAGCTTTTCCTTGTAAGTCTCATTACACCAATTTCTGAACTCTGCTTTTATCCATTTAGATACAAAAGTAGCATTCATTTACATAAATTCTTGTACGCGAACACAATTTACTGCGCCAATGTTTAACTTTCTTATCTGTTTCGCATTTAGCATTCATATCTTAAATATTTATTAACTTCAGCCGCTTAAAAGAAGAATAAAGAAACCATTACGCGAATGGGGGTTAAACGCGCCGCGTAGACACAGGACTATTAGTATTGGCGTGAAATAATGAAAGCCATTTCACAGTATAACGTAACGTTGTACGTTCATTAAGGCGGGTGTCGATGCCCGAGCCGCCGGGTGCAAGTTGCATAAATCAGTCCCGGGAATGCAGCCCGGCGCCCTAATGCGCTTTCGGTGTCGGTTGATAGTCACCCCCCGCCCCTTCTTACCTGAAATCGCTCCTTTTCACACAATCATACCCCCAATGATTTTATGGCCTCCGCGATTAAAAATGCAATGATAATTGAGACTGACTTAACTGCGCACGAACAGTTACAAAAAGCCGTGCATTCTGCGAATTTTAAGGCTACGCAAAATGTGGCGTATGAAATGTTTAAATTCTAGGTAAGTTGATGCACGGAGCAGATAATAACGCAACAGATACCAAAATGATGATTCACATCAATAGCTTGTGCGTTTAGTGCTGTATATATGCGGCACGTTTTAGGCTCGAACATGGGGCCTATCATTTGAGATCGGAAACGCCTGAGTAATCCATCTGATGGTATCTTTTTCTACAAAACACTACGTCTACGAAACTTGTCTAAAACAAAAGGTTCTATTTGCCAGTAATGGTTGGTTCACATCGTTACGCGATATAGCTTAATTAATTCAAATTTGTTGTCAACTGACCCGTAACGGTTGTGAAGACATGCTCGCGAGTGGGCACGACCGCTCCTGACCGCACCTGACCACTTTTCGGATTACGATCACAAAAATAATTAGGGTCGTTTTCTTAAAGTTGACACTTCTAAGTTGATGCTCGTGCATTGACGTAGATGACCAGCTTTAAGCTCATTCATGTAAATAAGATTGAGTTTCTGCAGATTGGAATAAAATGGGTTTTAAGATGGATCTCTGGACTGAAAAGTACCAAGGTAGCTTTAAAAAGATTTAGTGATGTTCAATTGAACCAACTATACAATATTGTCATATTATATAGTTTTATGTATACACTGTCCATTACAACCTACTTTACTTAAGCTAGGTAAATTATTTCGTAAAGTTTCATGAATGTGCCAGAATCTTATCTAAAATAAGATTTTAGCAACTGATGTCGATAATGACACCGCAACCAGTAAGCTGTATAAGGTTCCAGTACACCTACTGTGAATTAAATGCCCCAGAATATCAGATTTCAATAATTTTCCACACGACGTTCTTTTATCCATATTTAAAACGAAATATTGCCTAATAAAGGCACCAACTCCTAATTGTATGTAAATCAGCAAGCTGAAATAACGAGATTCCGCATTATAAAATAAAATGTTGTTAAAAAGTACTGTTTTATGACAATATATTGAGTAGTAAACGTGACACTTCTCACTCGACGACCAATCCCATGCCGTCGATTAAGTAAGATATTCGATTCGTATATTCAAATAAGTAAGACTCGAGTTTTAATACGCTTTTATTATTTCTCCGATTCTTAAAGTTTTTACTGTAAGTACGGGGACGTTTCGGACACCCGTTAAAGATAACGGCTTTGCCGACCTAAAATAACTCTGCCAATGTTATGTGTTGCCTGATTGTAAAAATGACGTGATTATTTTAAAAAACTTCCTAAACAGAATAATTCGCATGCTGTGACATTTACGACTCCATGACAGGATTTTAACATTGAATCACCCTGAAGTCACTGTTTTATTGATGTCGTAAGAAACAATTTTATGACGAAGCCATTACGTTTGCCGCCAGATAATATCTACTGAAGTATCTCCTAACCATGTTATTCAGCCTTCAATCTAGTCACTTTTTATTTTTTAGGGTTCTGTAGGCAAATGGCTAAAATGGAACGCTTATAGATTCGCCCTGTCCGTCTGTCTGTCTGTCTCACACAGCCCTTTCTCCTGCGAGAACGTTGGCCCCACACATGAAATTTGGAGAATAGGTGTATTCTATAAACAGCTACACAAAATGGAGTGAACTTATGAAAAAAAAAAAAAATAATTATAGGGGTGGCTCTCTATATATGTAAAAGAAAGTTGAGAAAAAAAATTCAATGTTTATAACTGTGTATGATATCGAAGTTCCTTAAACACTTTCTTTCTTAAGTCAATAGTTGATGAGATATTTGCTTAAAGCCGTAAAAATTGTCCCCCCCCCCTCACCCCTCTAATTTCTAAAGTAAGATGAGAAACATTCTGAAAAGTGTAGGTTCGTAGCACGTAAAAAGACCTTTCAACGAAAATTTAATTTGAATAAGATTTGGTATTTGAGTTTTGGGACATTTTTCAACAAACTTCAGCAGTAACTTTGTTTTCAATTAAAATAATATGAAAAACAAATTCAGTTTTGCTGTTGAGTGTAAATTTCATAGGAATAAGCGTTAAAAATATTTTATAATATTGTTTGGTGCAACGGAACCTTGTGTGTGCAAGTCCGACTCGCACTTGGCCGGTTTTTTATAAGCAGCTTTTGTATTAAAAACGACACTTGTGTATTTATTTAACAGAGTGAATTTATTTTAATGCCAACTTTTATCAGTAACGAAGCTTTTATGCTTTATTTTATGATCTTGCAATTAACAAGTGCTCTTTTAGTAAAAATAATGATTTTATAAGGTTCTCAGTTTATAGTCTAATTGCAGTATTAGTACGTATTTGACTTATAAAGTCAGTTTTTTTTCAAAGGAAAGTATTTTAAATAAAACGAGTGAATTGTAAACGGCCGGTGTAAAGTGGGCACGCCACACCCGCATGTCACAGGATCAACATTTTATTCGTCAAAGGTGAGGTACAATATCGTAATCGTAATGTGACGAGATCTTTTACGAGCACACGACCTGTTTTAGGTACTTTTTATTTCTCTCGCAAATAACAAAATTGCGCTTAAAACTTGTGAGTCAAAATGGCTTTTTCGGATCGAAGGTTAAATTATTATTGAGGTGGATTTTGTTCAATGAACTACTAAATATTTTGCCCCATGTATCGAAACTAATAATAACTTTTATGTTCAAAATCAAAATCTCTTTGTGTATTAAAAGATATACCATTGAGGATAGTATTAATGAAACGAAACATGTAACAAACAAAACTCATGTTTCACGTACAGTTAATCTTTGGAAGGTTTCAGAACGAGTGTTCTGATATCGTTTGCGAGACGCAACTTATCGTAATTTAGAGCCCCCGATTAGACTGCGCCGCCCGACATACGCTAACGAGCATACATTTTTATTTATTTTTGTTTAACAACAGTACGGTGCCGATGTTTTGTCTCTACCGGCGATTGTGCCAAGTTAATTGGATTGTTCGTTTTGAATTGTTAACTGTACAACAACGCTAAAATCACTCGATACGACCAAACAATCTGTCCAATTAATTATATTATTTTACTTTCATCTTACCTTAGTCGTTGTCGTTTTAAGCGGCGTTCCTGATGATACTGCGCAGATCTCCACTTCGTACCGGTCCACACCCGCTTCTCGGTCCAGAGAAACAGCCGTCGATAGTATTCCCAATGAAGAATCTATGTCGAACAACCTGTCCACTTGTCTACCATCACCTGTCACATTCACTATGTAATATTCTAAACCTGATTTATAGTTATTAGTCAAGTTTAACACTGCCGTGCCCGCAGGTTCGTTCTCAGCCACAGATACCGACCCTACGTTAGTCCAAGTGACACCCTGTAACTCTGTTCCTCCCATAATGACCGTGAGGTATGCTTCAGTACTTTTCTGTTCACTCAACACTGCCTCATCCGTAGCTTTTATGACCAAATTCCAGCGTGCCTCCGGTGTCGCCGGAGGATAACGTAAAGTCAATGCACCGTTACTCCTGTGCAGATCGAATAGATCGTTGCCACCGTGGATAAGCTTGTAAGTGACCAATCCATTTGTTCCTGAATCTAAGTCACGGGCTAATACGTTCATAATAAATATTCCACGGCCTGCACTTCTTCCTAGTCGCTCCGTGTTGATCACGGCTGCGTTCATAGATACGAAAACTGGAGCGTTGTCGTTAATATCTTCGACGATTACAGTAACTAATTTCTCAGCAGATAGCCTCGCCGATGGTGGCTCGGCTCTATCATAAGCGACAACAGTTATTCTGAACGTGTCAATACTTTCTCTATCAATAGGTAATAAAGTATGTATGACCCCGGTGATGTTATTTATGGCAAAGTGCCGCTTGCTGTCATTAGGGTCTTGGTGCGTGATCGAATAATAAACTTTGCCGTTTAATCCAGAATCTGGGTCCTCTGCGGTGACTGTCACTATTGGCGTGTGCTTCGGTATACCCTCTCTTATTTGACGCACAATAGCTGTGTTCGTAAAGATGGGTGCGTTGTCATTTGCGTCAATTACATTTACAGTAAATAATATGCTCGATGATAAGCTCGGGTTGCCGTTATCTGTAGCAGTAATGTTCAAAACGTACGAAGTTAAATCTTCATAATCTAATTGTTTATGCAAGAACAATTCGCCCGAATAGCTATCAATGAAGAAGGCTTCTTTTCTATTACCCGACGTAATTGAGAACTGCAGCTCTCGATTGATGCCCAAGTCAGCATCGGTTGCGTGGAATTGAATTATCTTTTTATTAACTGGTTCCGTTTCTAGCACTGACACTTTCATTTGTGTCTGCGTAAATACTGGTGCATTATCATTCTCATCAAGCACGTCTACTGTGATAGTTGTTGTGGCGGACAGACGAATTATCGGACCGGAATCATGAGCCAGTATTGTAAGCTTGTAGTGATCCGTTGTTTCACGATCTAATGGTTTGTTTATGAGTAGTTGTCCGGTAGCTTCATCCAAAGCGAATTTTCCTAAATCGTCGCCTCCAATCAGTTTGTAATAGATGTCACCATTCAGACCTTCGTCCGCATCTGTCGAGTACACTCGCATAATAGAAGCTCCCACAGCGGCACCTTCGGATACCTCAACCTTATAGGGAGTTCGCGTAAAGACGGGCGGGTTGTCATTGACATCTGTTATGTAAATCGTAACTCTTACGGAATCAGACAATTTAACTTTACCGTTATCACTAACAGTCACAGTTAACGTAATGTAGTTTTGACCTGAATGTTGTGCCAAGCTTTCTCTATCAAAAGACTTCAACGTTTTTATAAAGCCGTTTCTAGAATCTATTCTGAAATCATTTTGCGCTATAGGCAAAGAAAAAGTTAACTCTGCATTACGCCCAATATCCCGATCTGTCGCTGTTAATTTTCCAACAAAAGTATCAGGTGGCTCATTTTCTTTGATTTTGAATATGAACGTGGTGTTAGTAAATTGAGGGCTATTATCATTTTCATCCAGAACGTGAATAACAACTGGTACTTGAGATGATCTCACTGGTTTACCGTGGTCTGTTGCGATTATCGTTAACGAGTAGTAATCGCGTTCTTCTCTATCTAAAAGACTTTTCACGTACAGATAGCCATCTGGGAATACACCAAACTTGCCATCAGTGTTTCCTTCTGCAATATAGTAGGAAATCCTACCACTGGGTCCCAGATCAGCATCAGACGCAGAAATAGCAAAAAATCTTGTGTTTACTAAAGTCGATTCAAGCAGAGATGTTTCGTACGATGTATGATCGAAGACTGGAGTATGATCATTAACGTCATCAACAATAACCGATATGGAGTGCTTTGCCGCTAGAGCTGGACTTCCATTATCTGTGGCTGTTACCTCGATGAACATTACTGAGCCTGGCTCACTGGATATTGGCTTATTTAAATAAATAACTCCCGTCGTTTCCGATATACGAAAGTTACTTTCAGGATTGTAACTAAGCGTATAAAAGATGGTTCTGTTAGAACCTGAGTCACGGTCAGTAGCTCTGGCAAAATAAACCTCTTGTCCCACTGCCATATTTTCCGGAATATGAACTTCATCCTTGTCTTCAATAAATATGGGGTAGTTATCATTCACATCTAAAACTGAAATATTGACTGTGGTAAAGCCGAAAGCGACCCCAGTCTTCGCCATAACTCTCAGGTGATAGGTCATCTTATCTTCACGGTCTACATTTGAATCGGTTGTTATCACTCCTGTTTTTTCATCCATTTTGAAAATATGCTTTGGGTCACCTTCTAAGATGTAGTAAGAAATAGTGTCACTAGATATTCTGGCATTCACCTTTCCTACAAAGCGTCCTATATCTGCCTTTGAAGTGCCTTCGTCTTCCAGAATTTTAAAAGTATAGCCGTTGTAACCGTCAAATTGCAAATTCTTACGTTGAGATGTCTTTACAATTTCAACTATAGCATCTTCAAATGCTCGTCTATTTCCTTTATCTTTACAGGATATTTTTAGTGTATACACAGTTTCTGGAGCTTTACGAAAATCTTTTTGAAGCACTATATTACCTGTCCATGGCTCAATATCAAAATAACCGTCTCCGCCACTCTCAAGTCTATACATGATTCTAGCATTTTCGCCTTCATCCAAATCCAAAGCTCTAACTTGTAACACATTACTTCCAATTGGCAACTCTTCGTTGATACTTTCAATGTATCTTTGAGGATAAAACATTGGATCATTATCATTTACATCAAGAACTTTCAGTAATATTGTAGCAGTGGAGGATTGCGGAGGAAACCCTTGATCCTTCGCAAGCACTTGTATTTCGTATAAAGATATTCGTTCCCTGTCCAATTCGATTACTGTACTTAGTTGTCCTGTAATAGGATCTAATGTGAAAGTATTGGGGTATTTTCTCTCTATACTTGAAGGTAAATAATATGATACTGAACCATTTGTACCCTGATCGTAATCGGATGCAGTGAGAATTAGAATTTCCTTGATAGGTTTTATGTTTTCATGCAAAGTTGCATTGATTTGAGGTTGAGAAAAGGTGGGTGCTTCATCGTTCTCATCTAAAATGGTTACTTTTAGTCTAGTGTATGCCCATTTAGGATTAGGACCTCCGTCTCTTGCTGAAACATTCAACTCAACCGTTCCTTGAATCTCCCGGTCTAACATAGATTTTGTTGTAACCAAACCTGTCAAATGGTCGATGGTGAACCATTGCTGTTGATTTCCATCATAGAAATCATAAAATATTTCAGCATTCACTCCTGTATCTTCATCAGTAGCAGTTATGCTGGCCACATAAGATCCTGAAGGGGCGAGTTCCGTCAGAACTGTTGAATATTCAGATTTTTCAAACACAGGTTCATGGTCATTTACATCATTTACATGAATAACTAAAAATGAGGTAGCAGTACGTGGAGGAGATCCTCTGTCAGTTGCAACAACAGTCAAATTATACTTGCTAATTTCTTCCCTATCTAAAACACCATTTACATGCACAATATACACACTGGATGAATTTTCCAAGCGAAAATGGTTGAGCTCATTACCTGCAACTATACTAATGCTAGTAATGCCATTTAAACCTGCATCTAAATCTGTGACAGTTATAGCAGCTACAAGAGAACCATTTTTAGCGTTTTCATCTACAGTAGCGAAGTTAGCTGTTGGAGGAACATACGTGAACGTTATTACAGGATCGTGATCATTGGCATCTATGAGGTTGACAGTGACATAAGTCCGTGCATCTTGCCGCGGCACACCATGATCTTTAGCGATTACAGTAAGAACGCAAGTCATATTGCAAGTAGTGTTGCTACAATACTTAGGGCAATTCAGCTTCTTCGTGGTCGTAATCACTCCAGACTCAGGATCCACTGCAAATTGTCTCTCTGTATCGGTCACTTCATAAGTTATTTTACTATTATCACCCAAATCACTATCCGTGGCTGTAACCTTCAGAACTGTGGTTCCCGGTGGTACACTCTCATTCAAAGACACTGAAAAGTCACTTTGATCGAATATTGGAGGATTATCATTAACGTCTAAAATAGAAACATTCACTTGCAAATACCCGTATTTAGGTGGATTACCACCATCACGTGCTGATATGTTTAGGATGTAAAAGTCGGTGGTTTCTCGATCTAACTTTCCCGTTGTCTCTAGATGTAAATAAGACGTTTGACCGCTTGGATTTACGGTGACGTTCAACCTAAACTTCCCCTCAGTATCACCATCAACTATTCTGTAATCATTCGTGATACCGTTTTCTCCTAAATCCATATCGGTGGCGGCATCGAGCAATAACTTTGTCCCGGCCGCGGCACTTTCGGAAAACGCAACCGCTATACTCGGTTCGGGGAACTCTGGATAATTGTCATTCACATCCGTCACCCGTAATCGCACTTCTATCGGATAAGTAGGTTGACTGGACAACACAACAAAAGCGTAACGGTCTACGGCTTCCCTATCCAGGACTAAGTTGGTTTTGATCTCACCAGACACCGGGTCTAGGACGAATTCCTTGGGAGGTTCATTGAAACGGTAAGTGAAACCAGGTTTTGTGGGAATCCTGCCAACGATGGTGCCGACGGGCTGGTCTTCGGGCACACGAAGGTCGACGCCAGTGTCGACGGCGCGGGACTGCATCTGCTCTGCGGCGGCGCTGACGCCCGCGCCTAGGAGCGCCGCCAGCGCGACCAGCGCCACGTGCCATCGCCCCATCCTCGTCATGACACCGACAAAAACATCGCAGGGTTGTTCTTCGTCAGGGAAAGTTGACGCGCGCCGGGAGCGCTCGCTGTGTCCCGTTCGCGCAGACTCGCGCGCTCGCTCTCGTCAGGTATGCAGCATGGCCGCGACGACCTGCGCGCGCACGAATATCTCACGGAGAGTGCGACCCGCCGCGGCTGCGCCTACGCCGTCACATTCATTCGTAAACACGTGACAAAACACTATCTACGACCGTCACACACTTATGTCCCAATGTGCACTGAACAAGACTCTAATTACGATAGTCACCCGATAACACGCAACACAATTTGAAAACACTTTTCAGTTATGTTTTTGTTATGTTTGACAAGTGAAGAACGCGTTGTATGCGGCATGCGGGCGGCGTCGCAGTCGGCGCGGCACTGGCAGGCGGAGGCCTCCACGCCGGCCCGCGCCCCTCCCTCCGTCGCATCGAACCTCCCCCGCAGCTTTGAAAGCTCTCGACTGTAGCTGCGTGATGATGATGCCGAGATAATGGACGTCGAAGGATTCTGCTATTTATTGTTCGATACGAGTCACTTTACCATTCCAAGAAAGCTTACGGGTGCATAGGTAGGCAGCAAATATAGTTATTTAGTAAGGAAACTTGTTTGTAATCTTCTAAAACCCAGCTTATTTATTTACACAACTGCATTAGGGCCACGTCTGTTTCAAACATACTTTAAAATTATCTTAATGGATCAGACGAAAACCTACATGCATTAAAATACATAAGAATTTATGCGAATAACAAAAAGTCAGCTAATGGTTGTAAAGGTTCTAAATCGTATTTATGCTGAGAAATATTTTATTTGTAGTCAAAATAAATCTTAAGTAAATACAAAAAATAAATATTGAGTAATTAAAGTGTTTTCCACGGTTGTCACCGTCATTTGCCGTGCGTTGATGTCTATTATACGTGGCTATAGTGGCTACGAGACGCGTGCCCTGCGCAGGCGCATCCAACAGCTGAGCTCGTAACAGTTAGTTCAGTGTCAGGTTGACACAATGCAAGCTTAATTGTTACACTGTTTATTTAATTGCCGCATTTACTATTCGTAGCGCTAGTAACATACTTCGGATTATCGTAAACTCATACTTATTTTTTGTTTGACAGAATCTGTGTGCTACGGTGAAGAAGTTAGCGGAAATTTCTAGAAAATGTGCTTTTTTGATGAAAATGTAAATACTTTTCATGTTTTTAGCTTATGATAGTCTGTTTCGACCAAACATACATACACACATCTATTTAACCTTTGCCTTATAAAAAGAACAGTATAATAATACTAAAACGTTTTCATATTTGCAAATAGTTTCTGTTTATTTATTAAAAAAATATTTTCATGTGTTTTTTTGTATTAAATTAATCAATGCTGATAACCAATCTTGGGTGTTGCGACCGCGACAAAAATGTGGTATGCCAACCAGTACCATCTCTAAACTATTATATTTTTTCTATCAACAGGTTTTTATCATTATAATAAAGATCGTAAATATCTCATAATGTCAAAATTTCTGCTGAACAGCAAGGAAATTTGCTTTTACAACAAAAATCAGCTTATACAACAAACAGGGTGTAACAAGACCCTTAACGAAGCCGTCAACCAAGCATTATGTACATCAAACTAAGTTACTTTACTCAAAAAATATTGCTTGAAAACGATTTTTTTTTTTGGGGTCACGTTTTACGGCAGGAATCAATGTAATGCACTCAAAACATAGTGCTGATGGATGGATTGAATAGTGGTGGACGTGTTTACAGTAAAAATCTTCCGTTAAAAACATATATAAAAATAACTTGTGAAAAAGTTGGAACTTTGGCCCCCAATATCTCTGTAACTAGAAGGTTCCCAGGTATGGTCTATAACAAAAAAAATAATCGCAATGACTGGAAGAACAAGGAACTTTCGGCTTCGTTAAGGGTCTTAATACTCCCTTTATGTAACTATCAGAGAGTGGAACAGACTAGACTTTATTTGCCTAAAAAAATCAAGCAAGTCATCATCACCTGCCTAACCTTTTCCAAACCATGCTGGGGTCGGCTTCCATTTTAACCGGACGCAGCTGAATACTAGTATTTTACGTGGAGCGACTGAGTATCTGACTTCCACAACCCAGGTTTATACCTGGGTTGTGGAGGTCAGATACTGGGTAATATAATAGCCCTGGAATGGTTGTCAGACTTTCGGGTCACTGACTACCTGCATCGACTATCAAAAATCTACAATTAACGTGCTTTCCGAGGCACGGAGGAAGCTCGGTAAGTAATGGATGGTCAGCCATCCACGGACCAACCTAGGCAAGCGCTGCTTAACCTGAAGATCGATCGATCAAGGAAGTAAGTAACATGTGGATAATAGTTCCCTCTAATTGAACAGCTTTATTTGGTACTTATAAATCATTCCGAGATTTTATAGTGAAGTATTGTGCACACTTATTTCCTTAAAGTTTAGGCAAATAAACTTAACTTATTCATGTTATTATACAAGTGTTAAAACATATTTTTGTCATCATAATTAATGTTTACTCTACACATGTTCACTAAACAAAACTTATACTGTCACTTCCTGTTTTGTTTCCGTTCCTGTTCTGTTTTGCTTCCGATATTTCGATATTTCAATCACGGAAGATATCCCGTTAGTGACAGTATAAGTTTAGTTGTAAACTGTGAACGTTTAAAACATTGTTTCACTAAACAAATCCTAATACGCCGTTAAGTCACTTTTGTTATGGGAAAAGCTCGCTAAAAGCTCTAGAACATTCACAGAAACCCATCTACCGGTTGCTACAAAAAACTCCCACCATTCACTTAGGTCGAAAACTAGTAAAATTGAAGAGCGCGAGCTTTAAGTTCTTATAGTAACTCCATTTTTACTACAGATGGCGCTATACCGACTTCTGGCCCATGTTGTTGCTTATTTGATATAGAACGCATTCATTTAAATACAATTAATTTATTAGCACCTATTTACTTCTAGAAGACCTATCAAACTGGCAGTAAGTAATGGAGCATGCGTCAATAAAAGACCCTAAGCTTTTGCGTTTAACTTCTTATTTTGACATAGATGGCATTACTTACTACAACTACACCTGTTTCGGAATGACCCAACACTACCATACTAACTCGTTAAACTCGTAGCTCTTCACTACAAAATATAAGAGTTATTAGCACGATAATGTTAAGAATATTAATTGATCTTTTTTTTCTGAAAATACAAAATCAAAATCAAAGCATTTATTTCAAATAGGCCAGTTACAGGCACTTTTGAATTGTCGAAACAAAGACAACAATAGCTACAGTCCCAGTCACAAGGCACAAAAACTGTGAAAGTACTGTAGTTGCCCATTCCCTAACGTAGATCTCTATGGAGAAGAACGGGCAAGAAACTCCATGGACACTCTTTTAAATCAGAATACTTTTACAAACTCTTGGTTACATCATTCATGTCGAGATGGTACATTATGTGAGAACGATGTAGCAAGATGTGTACGTTAAAAGTGTCCATAGAAAACAATTCAAAAATAAAATAATCAATTCAAATAAGCCGTGGCAATCAAGAGATGACCAGTCACAACTGACAGCGCCCGGTCACGAACATGACGCATGTATCAGCACCATTCAACTCAACTATTTTGAAGGGAACTACTGGGGGATACTTTAAGTAAACCCTACATCTAAGCTTTCATTGCTTGCCGAGCACGAGCTTTCTAAGTTTAGACTTACTCTTTAATAGATGGCAGCACTGTAACCGCATGCGAACAAACACATTTCTGTAAGTATTTAAATAATTCTCATCTCATCCATTTAATTATACCCGAGAGTACACACATTTGGTAAATATTTGAAGGCCGAAACTCAAAATAAATATAAAAAGAAGTTTTAATATTTATGACAGTTGTTTTATTTTTTTCTTGTTACTTATTAAAAGGAGGTTCTTACAGCCAGTTCGATACGGGGTGGGGTGGTAACAAGGAGGGATGGAGGTTTCATGTCTCCACGGAATAACAGTAATTGCGTCTACGTCTAACGATCGACTGGATTCTATTTTTAAATTGCATTTTATAGTACTAAGACTTATATTTTAGGTTCTCTTTATAGTTCTATCGATTCTTTAGTGTTATTTCGGGAGTATTGTAGAATCGAACCGATTTGAATAACTCGCTGTTAGTAAGTTTGTATGTTACAAACTGAGGTCAGCTTCACGTCTGACCGGTTCAAAGTCAGAATTAGATTATATTTCAGTGCGCACTTTAGTTAAGTACATAATTGGTTCTTTTCTAGTCAGTGTCTAATTGGGTCGCGGAGGTCAAGCATAGCACTTATCCGCGTGTAAAAAAACGTAGATTACAAATGTTTATGGAATAAAGAAAACTATACTTAAGATTAATCATTAGACATTCAGTATTTGTGATCAACGATGATCATCTTGACATGTAATATTTTCCTTGGCGTGACTTTGAATACATATATATATCTCAGTCAATCCAGTATTCGTCTCACATTCGTTTCTAAGTACTAGAAGGAAGTACACGATACCTACAATTCACAATCCCATTGTTTTTGGGATGGCCTGTCTAGCAGCCGCCTCCTTCAAGCTATTTGGCACGGCTTCCAGACTAAAGACTAACCAGATAAGAATGACTTAATGTTAGTGTTCATCCATCTGACCTCCTCAACCCAACAACTGAGGGATAACGAAACTTACATCAGCAGCTACTGCGAAATATATTCCTAAAAGAGATTACCATTCATTGAAAGATCTAAAGGCTCATGTAACTATATAATTCAACATCATAGCACTATGTAATCTAAACCTACTTACAGCACAAAGGTAGAGCCTTTTTCGGCAGTCTAAAAATAAACTGTGGCCTATACCTAGGTACTTTGCTATCGGCACTTGTTGCATGAAGGTTTGACGTCACAACCCCCCTCCCTTTTGTGCGCTAGTGCCGAGGGGGGACCGCACCTCCTAGAGGGGAGAGCTGCTGACGTAAGCACTTACATTCATGAATGGATGGAAGCCCAAACCCGCTATGGCTTGATTAGTACCTACCCATACGTGAGTTGTATTGATTATAGTATAGGTTCGTAACAATGTGAGCTTTCAAGTGGTTTATTTGTGACGCGAATGTTAATTATGTACTTTTATGTAGGTCATAAAATGCTTAGACATAAAACCGTCTATTATTGTACTGATAAATCTTAGATAGTTGATGAAACAGCATATTAAGCATATCAAGCTAGCACTAAGCTACAAATACGCTGTCTGACTGGTCACTGTATATTGAAGCTCATTTTCCTAGCACGTGTTAACATTTTTCTTTTATCGCTAACCCACTGTTACCAAGCCAAACTAATTAGAAACTATGCCCACGTTCCGCCTACTGTGGGAAGATCAAACAGAACTTTATAAGAAATCTTATAAGCCAGGATACTAATACAAAACTATCTTCCAGTTTCTTTTGAAGGCATATGAATAAACTATGAACTTTCAAAGGTGAAAGTTGTTGTTACTACCCTACGGTAAATTGGTAATGACAACTTAGGGCGTGAATTTGTTTGTTTCTTTGACTTTTCTGCCACCGACATATGAAAGTAATTTTTCAAATAAAATGTTTATTTTTATTTTTTATTACTCTTTTTAGCTGTTGTGTTATCCTAATTCTTGTAATGAGTTCATTTTATATTGTAACTAGAAGTAATTAAAGGATCATCACGAAAAAATACGTATTAAAGGAGTTAACTCATGAACTACTCAACTCAAGCTTTATATGGGACTACCACGCTAGTTTCTTCTACCAAAGAATCACGTAAATCGGCTTGGTAATCTCGGAGTAACCGGTGCATGAAAAAAAAGGTTATATAACCACTTCCTTTTTTAAAAGTCGGTTATAAATAAAAAAAGAAAAAAAAAAAATTGACATAAGTTTTTTGGCGGAGCTTATAGTTTGACCATTTTAAGTGAGCAGTTCAAGGTGGCGCTGCTTGTCAAGCAAATTTGCATCGATATGTTAAACTTTCTACATTTATTTTTATAAATCTGTGTCTTCCCGCCTGCACAGATAAGGTGGTTGAAACGTATGTCAATACACACATTTTAGATTGTTTCATCATAGTTATCGCTGGTACAATGTAGTTTGGTCTAGGCCCTAGTGTCTCTAGCAGACAATCCTAGAGCCAGTACTGTCTATGTAAATCCTAGTTAATATCAATGTAAATCTAGGACATAAGCAAAAACATAGGCTATACGTAGTTGTTACCATCCCGTGCTAGTTTGAAAGTGGATCAAGGAAATGGCCCGGTTGCACTGGAGCGCTGTAGATAAGCATATAGGCTGAACTACCTATCACTATGTAGTGCAACTTTATCGATTTATGACCTACTTCGCCAACCGGCTTTAGTTACCTTTAGGAATCACAAAATATGCTGAATATAGCACAGCAACAGTGCTGTTTGAATCTGATAAGATAACAAAGTTTGTGAAAATGTTTCCTCATTCATAATTAGAGGTTTTTGCGATAATTTTCAACTGGTCTAAAAATAAACGCTAATAAATTCTGAAACTTGGTACCCGGCTTATTACGTCGTGTTTTGTGCGTAAATTGATCGTACGCTTTTGATAAGTACCTAATAATAGAATGTGGGCCAGTAATTTGAGAACAATTGCTCGGCTCAATAATGTGACACTTCAGTTCAAGGTAAGACGAAGGACTCTTTATGTAAGAATTTGAGTTATTACTTTACACATAACATCTCGCCTCTAACCCCCGAAGGTCTAGGCACAGATGTAGCTTATAGTATTCCAACATTTCGTCAGTTATAAAAAGTTGAATAATTAAATTGAATTATTATCTACTTTTATTTCGGTACATACTTCATTATAAACATATATGTATGAAAAATCTAAATTCAATAAGTTCAAATAGATAACATTGCCGGATGCTGTTCAGTCCCGGGAAAAACTATAAATAGATTCATTATGACCTTTTATTGCTGACACGGCTGTACCGTGAGCGTCAGGAGTCCAAACGGCAACGCGTGGGCAGAGCACCCCCTTTCCTATGCAATAACTAAAGGTCATAACTGCAAAGAATTGCGACGCGGCGTACCAGTGCTCGTTCAGTAGGATTAGTACTACCTGAAAATGCGCAGTTTGCAATGAAATAAAGAAAATTAGCAGTTATTTGTACTGATTAAAGGTACACATTTGAATACCGTATATGCGTCGGGGAGCCGATTAGACATCGAGAATTATTTTTGCTTTTATTATTTGTATAGGTTAGGTCGTCATCGTTATTGATTGACTAGCTTATGCCCGCGGCCACGCCCGCGCGGAATTCCGTAATTGTACCACGGGATCGTACTACCGGGATAAAAAGTATCCTACGAGTATCTGTTAATCCAGGTAATAAACTATCTGTGTGCCAAATTTCATCCAAATCCGGTCAGTAGTTTTTGCGTGAAAGAGTAACAAACATCCATCCATCCATCCTCACAAACTTTCGCATTTATAATATTAGTAAGATTAGTAGGATAGTATCTTACCTTAATGCGAAACTAGATATTTTAGATAATTTTTAAAGAGACAAACTCAGTATTTAGACTATTATCTGCCTTACTTTTTCCCAACTATGTTGGAATCGGCTTCTAATCTAACCGGATGCAGCTGAATACCAGTATTTTAACATTGCGCAACTGCCTATCTGACCTCCGCCACTCAGTCACTGGGTAATACGAAACCTTTTTGGTAATGTCAGACTTTCGGGCATTGATACTATTATTCACTTTACAATATTCTCCATTCTACGCTGACCGTATCTGAAATACATACAGTTTTCAGGCAATCAGCCAAGCCAGTCATTTTGTTTGTGGGCCATGCGCCATCACTACTACGCTCCTACGTCTTAACCATTCACATAATAAAACAAATACTAGCTCTGTTGTAAATAAGTACAATAATACCAAACTAATATTTTTAACCAATGTTATCAGAATCTAATCTAATATTTCAGTATGTCTAAACGTAAAAAACAAAAAAGCATCTATTAAAATGGATATTCAACTGCATGCGGTTAAGCTAACAAGGTTAGGCAAATGACTTCAGTCTATCTTCAGCCAGTCTTCAATACATGCAGCTAAATACCAGTATTTTACAAGAAGCTGCCTGTCTGACCTCCACAACCAAGTTCGTACTGGGTAATACGATCCCCTTTGATGAGACTGCTTGTCAGTTTCCTCCGTGCCTCGGAAAGCACGTTAAGCCGTTGATCCCGACCGTCATTCGTAGATCTTTGACTGTCGTTACAAGTTGTCATTGGCCCAAAAAGTCTGACAACCAGTCTTACCAAGGGGTATCGTATTAGCTAGTACTAACTGGGTTGTGGAGGTCAGATAGGCAGTCGCTTCATGTAAAATACTGCTATTCAGCTGCATCCGGATGGACTGGAAGCCGACCGTAACATAGTTGGGAAAAGGCTAGGCAGATGATGATGAGTAGTTCTAAGTTGGCCTGACTTCTTCATACATGACTACGCTACCATATCTAAAGCAAAATTATCGGTCTTTAGCATATCAGCTTGTGACGTTTCTACCGCTGCACTGGGGCAAAGGCCTATTCTCTGAGCAAGTGCGCTATTCACCATTGGTTAGTTTCACACACATCGTTCGCTACGTATCCTCGCTAATCTCTGGTGGTAACGAAGCCTAATGCAAGTTGAAAGATGTCACATATATTCGAAATTGTTTCTACGACAGGCCGTGGTCTTTATTGTCCTTTATTTGATTTTAACTTGTGACATTCCCACATTGTTGGAAAAGGCTCGTCTGATGAATGAAAGAACATCGTAACAATTTCACTGAATCGAGCAACTATTCCTTTACTCACTTAATTGGATAACAAATTAATAGCTTTTCGTCTAACTGACAACGCGGTATTACTTCCAAGAAACGACGCGATGGCGAAATATAAATAATAAGCATGAAAATATCGACAAACCTTTATTGAGTTAAAAGTATTTTTAGTGAAGTTGGTACTTGTTCCACCAATTTCTATTTTAAACCTCACTGAGTTAGAATAATGAATAAAGTTGAAGTCCAATAATATTTTAGTGGTACGTACCAGCCAGTTCTAAAAATAGCACCAGCTACCCCCCCACTGTAGAAAGAGAAGGCGTTATTAATCAAGCTCGTGTAGAAAAGAGATAGATGTCTCGTACCTGCGCAACTTTATGTCATTTCTTTCTTGGAACAAATTGTTCCCAGAAATTACTTCCGATATGACATATTCGCGAAAATAAAACCCCTAGCTTATTAAATTACGGAAATAACCTGTATTTCAGTGTATCATGAAACTCTCATTCGCTGTGGAATAGTACGTACATAACATTACGCCTGTAATCCCCGAAGGGTTCCATCAGGGGTAACCAACTGAGAGGTACCTAATTGTACACCCACTTTTTTCCAGTTATGTTTAAGGCCGATTTAAAAGGGGTCCAGTCAATTGCCATCAACCGGGCACAAATCCAAGCTCGTGGCTGCTACGGACAAATTCCTGATAGAAAAATCCAATTTTTTTTTCATTGGCCCGACCCTGGAATCGAACCCAGGACCTCATCTCAGCAGTCGCGAATGCGACCACTAGACGAACGAGGCAATCGAGGCAGTGGAATAGTACCCGATATGATTTCTATCTTTTTAGAGTTTTAGTACTGCACATTCTGAACATCCTTTTAGACCACTGCATTCAACAATTCACCGCTCATGTCAGAATATTACCAGAACTGCCATGGTCGTTTTGTATAACGATGTGGTCAAACCGAACTGCGGACTGGCTGCGACACCGGACTTCGACAAATGTTTCAGTAGTGTACTGCGGGGAAGGGACATTTCGATAAAGGGACTATTTGAAACCAAGAGACATTTTGGGAATGGGATATTCTGAGCCTGAACGCACTGACGGTCTGCCACTTTTCACCCTTAAGCCCTAAATAATAAGGTTGAAAGGGGATCGGCCGTCAGTGAACTCGGCAGTACATTATTTATCTGTCTGTTAAATAAGACACGGCCTTCGGTAACAAGCTGTTTACTTGCACAGAGTTTAGAGGCGTTAACGCACGACACACAGTCGCACGTCTTTATGTACTACTAACCAAACATCCTGGAGGGATGTTCTAAACTAAATAGTCACATAACTAGAACAACTTCCGATAATTGGCTCGAGCTTTGAGTGAATTTCCGTATCCCTCAAAGTCCGGTGTCCGCAGTCGGATTCGGGATCCAGACTGCTCCTTTTGACCGCATAATACAAACGGTTGTAAAATGACGCTGAACGAAGCCGAGTGTCACTTGTTTTTCTCGTCATTGTATATTATTATATATTGACTTTTTTTTTTTTTTTAATAATCTAATTGTGTGTACCATTGTAAGATACATTTAACGGCGGGACATAGTTAGTTTCTGAATTTTATATATTATACCACCTACTGTATTACTTATGTTCACAAAATAAATGAATTTGAATTTGAATAAGTTTAGTTTTTTGTACTACTTCTTATTTTCTTCTTTATAAACGTGTTTAAAACATGTTATTGTTCACACTACTTACTTTTCTTACTGCTGGGACATAGGCCTCCTCTCTATGAGAGGGAATGGGTTATAATCCACCACGCGGGCCCAGTGCGGGTTGGTAGATGTCACATATCTTCGAAGTTCGGTTCTAAGATAATTATGCCGGTTTCCTCACGTTGGTTTCCTTCACCGTTTTGAGAGCAGTGGTGATGAAATAAATTACACAAAGTAATGCGCCTGCCTGGGTTCGAACCTACGACTTATTGCTAGTAAGTCGTGGCCGCCACCACTAGGCAACCGCTGCTTTTTTACTAAGCACAATATTATTTAACTCCAAAAAGAAAACTCGTTTGTTTCCCTGCGCCAACCGTGCCGCCAGCTTTGCTTTGTTATTAGTATAGGTCTCATCTTACACGTGTGTCCTTTTGCATAAACACAATGACGGAGAGAACCTCAAATTCGTTAATGTTCTTTTTACACTCATTATTGTAGACGGTGGAAAACTCTAATCAATTCCAATGATTCACTTGAAACATTTAATACTAAGTAAATTCATTTTCATGAGTGAACAAAGTGTTTCCACAAACAAATTCTTGTTAGAACCTTTAAAGCCGAAGTTATGAAAATTCATGTACACAAAACATTACCTCTTCAATTCGAAATGTCATAGGCTAGTTTTATGGTTCAATTTTTGCTATTAACTTAACCACAACAGAAACACGATTTAGCATACCTAAAATAAAGCTAAATGTCATGTGTATTTTATTCGTCAATTTGTAATATGACCGTCATGGCTATTCGTCCGTATCGGAAAGCTTGTGGGCGAATGTTGAAGAGAATAATTTGGAGTATGCCTATTGTTATTAATACATATCATTTTAATACCCAACTCCCCTAATCGCATATCTATGAGTGATGCAGTAAAAATAATGTGTGACTGCAAACTCTGTCTTTACCGTCTTGATTTCTTCCCAACACTGCAAAAGATTAAATAACGAATTACTTTTTCCGTAGACGCACTAAAAATCTAATTCCCAGGGGCACCGTCAACTTTTAACAAACTATTAGTATAATGAAGTTCGTGTTTGTTTAGCAAAAACGAATACTATTATATTCAGCATTCTTCAGTACCGTTTTTTTTTTTTTTTCTGATGGTAAATCATCAAATGACCCCACTCACTCTGGGCGGAGCGGAAGGGAGTGTCAGACTAGTACTGACTAAAACCCATCCATGTTCCTTCTTTGCCCTTTGTGTTCCAGGGCCACGGTATCTCTTTCGAACAGTCCCGCAGCCCTGGCAGCACAACTTAACAGAAAGACATCAAAGCCTGCCCAGCCTTTGCCTAACTATGTTGGGGGCGGTTTCCAGCCTAACCAGATGCAGCTGAATACATGAATGAATGTGTCATGAACGATACCCCTTAGTATGATTTCAGACTTTTGGCCACTGAGTCCGTACCGACACTGTACCGACTCTCCAGGATCTACAAATGAGGCTAAGCACGGAGGAAACTTATGTAAGGATGGTCACCCATCCACGGACCGACCTTGACAAGCACTGCTTATTCTCGAACATCGACCCGTACAGCTGTTATTGTTTAACAACTTTGTAGAAAATAAACTATAAATAAGACAATTAAATAACAATTAATGAGTTCCCAATATGTAAGAGTTATTATAAAATATAGGTAATGTGTTACCGAAGAAATGCGTGGGAGGAGTTTCCTACAGGAAGCTACAAATATTATCGAAGACAATTGAAATGAAAAGGACGTTCCAAGGACATTTTTGCTGCTGTAAATGTCTTTTACAACGATTTTGCTTTGTTCAGGCAAAATGAATCAAAAAAACCCTGTTAACCTGATTACAAAACTTTTACTGCTATTCAAGATAATCTTTTAGCCAATAAACTCATCGTAGTTTAGATTTAATTCACAAACGACTAATATTAGTAGTTTTGAGCAGTTAATAGTTTTAAATTGACGATTTTTATTTTACATTCGACCAATAGTTTTGGGACGAAATCGATGTCTCTATATTGGAGATGATCGTGAATCTAGTGCCCTTTTTGCATTTACGAAAAAAACATAAATATGAGGCTGAATAGAAAAAACAAAAGAAACAATGTGCAAAATGAGGATGGTATCATCATCATCATCATCACCATCATTTCAGCCGAAAGACGTCCACTTCTGGACATAGGTGTCCCCCCAGTGACTGGTATAGTACAACATAAAAACTAAATACAAAAAAAAACACGCACCCGAGTTCAGAGCCTGAAGTCATATCATAGATTTTTTCAAAATCTGTTTATTTAATTTTCAGGTTCATGGATTGTTCAGGCACCTAAATTGCTGCTTCAATAACCATCGCACAAAATCAAAAACAAAGATAACCTAACACTGTGTTCACACAGGATTTTTTAATAAATACTTTTTAGTTAACGGGCTGAAGCCTCGGGCATGCCGGTTACAAGTACTGAAGACAGACGAACGTAGGCGTCACACAGGGCTGATTTAACTGAAAAGAGAATTTATATTAAATATGAAGGCTGGCTTTATCAGACAACTTTACATTAAAGTTAATTAAGTATTTCATATAACACGGTGTCTGTTTTATGTGCCCACGCACTAATCTTACATTGGGATCATATTAAAACACAACGATCCTCTGAGAATTGATGTAATGTGACCTAATCACATGTCGAATTAGAGGCTGTAAGTGGCTTCCAGCTAGAGCTTATGGGGCCAATAGTGGTACTTGTATGCAGCGAGATTTTCAGCAGAAAAAATGTGTCTGTAGTCGCCCCCACAGTAAAGAGAAAATCTTTTCGTGAAAATTCTAAGATTCAGCATAAATTCTAAGCATTTGGCATTTGGTAAATCTGAGGATCCACGGAACATAACGTGAAATATTTTACTTGTCGATATTTAGACCACTAGAAATAAATCCGGGTATTCAGCTGCATCCGATTAGACTGGAAGCAGACCCTAACATAGGTGGGAAAAGGCTAGGCAGATGGTGATGATGATATTTAGACCACTAGATACTTACTTATTTTCAGGAACTCATCATTTTGTCATCATCATCACTGTCCTGCCCTTACCCCAATTTATTTCAGGTTGTCTTCTTCTTACATACATGAAACTAATATGCATTAAACCGGGAGATTATTCAATATTTTTGGAAGCATGTTAAGATTATCTAGAGACTCTTTACCGGACACAAACTTTGAGCTGCAAACCAATAAAGGCCATTACTACGCAATAAACTTAAATTTCCAAGTAAATTGTCTGCAAAGTCGAGGGCGTTGCTGTCGAGTCTCCCACGGTCAATGAATCATGTTTCATGTTTGGTTTTCCTAGGACTAGCCAAGCCAAGTTTACTGCACGGCTATATTACATGTGAATGACTGTATCCAGCAGATTCTACGAAAAGATACACGTAGATTTCTCTAAAATCAGTCAATTACATTATCTGACTTTCCAAAATATACTTTCTAAGTTAACTTAAAACTGATCTCTGACTTGAAATGAAAGAACAAATATATCCAAAACCTTATGTTATCCCATATAACAAGGTCACATATAACTCGATTCCTACCGGCTTCCCTTTGAAAAATGGCACAGTCAGTATTCTATAGACAAACTAGCTTATGCCCGCGGCTTCGCCCGCGTGGAGTTAGGGAATAGCCCACGGGATCTTACTTCTGGGATAATAAGTAATCTACGTATCTATCATACATACATACTTACATAGATTTACATGTACTTGCTTATAACTTGTAAATATTAGTTTAAAGTTATATCAATTAAATTAGATACGTGAAATATTGATACCTTGGTTTGAGATTTTATCTGAAGAGTATGTACACAAATTTTCAAGTCAATCGACCCCGAGAATAAAAAGTTTCACAGAAAATTCAACACCCCATTTCACCCTCTAATGGGTAGGAATTTCGAAAAAATGATACTTACTCTTCACAAAGAATACACCCTCCATTTTTCATGTCTCTGGGACCCGCGGTTTGGGCTGTGCGTTGGTATATCAGTCAGCCAGTCAGGACATGGAATTTTAAATTGGGGATGATTTTGGAAAAACTGTGATACCTACACGTATCTCATCATTTTAACTGAAGTATTATGTAGACACAAGTTTAAGTCAATCGACTCCGAGAATAAAAAGTTTCTCATAAAATTCAAAATCCCATTTCACCCTATTAGGGGTGGAATTTAAAAAAACCCTTTCTTAGTGGATACCAACTCTCCACAAAGAATACATTCTCCAAATTTAAAGTCTCTAGAACCAGCGGTTTGGGCTGTGCGTTGATGTATCAGTCAGCCAGTCAGGACATTGAATTTTAAATTGGGGGATGATTTTGGAAAAACTGTGATACACGTATCTCATCATTTTAACTGAAGTATATGTAGACACATTTTCAAGTCAATCGACTTCGAGAGAGTTTCACAGAAAATTCAACACCCCATTTCACCCTCTTAGGGGTGAAATTTTAAAAAACCCTTTCTTAGTGGATACCTACTCTCCACAAACAGTACATTCTCCAAATTTGATGTCTCTAGGACCAGCGGTTTGGGCTGTGCGTTGATGTATCAGTCAGCCAGTCAGGACATTGAATTTTAACTTGGGGGATTATTTTGGAAAAACTGTGATACACGTATCTCATCATTTTAACTGAAGTATATGTAGACACATTTTCAAGTCAATCGACTCAGAGAATAAAAAGTTTCATAGAAAATTCAACACCCCATTTCACCCTCTTAGGGGTGGAATTTCAAAAAACCCTTTCTTAGTGGATACCTACTCTTTACAAAGAGTACACTGTCCAAATTTCATGTCTTTAGGACCTGTGGTTTGGGCTGTGCGTTGATATATAAGTCAGTCAGTCAGTCAGGACTTTGAATTTTATATGTATTGATTGATATTATAACCACATTAAAGATATGTACTCCGGCTTACCTCTTACAAAATTGGCCCATCGCTACTGAGACATACATAGTACTTGTTCAAAACGTTGTGATCAATACTCGTGCCTTGCTACAATATTAAAACAATTTCCCCTTAATACTCGTATAACAATTTTCCAGGCACATCACAAAATGTAATATTTTATACTTGTAGAGGTTTTCTCCGCAATTCGTAATTGAGTTGTCAACTAAGTGCGGTTTTTTTTATATTTACTTGCGTAGTTGCGTACATAAATTTAACTGATTATAGCAATGATCGTTATATAAATTAGTAGTAGACAAAATTTGGTTTGAATTAAAACACAAGAACCTAAAATAGAACAATCTAACGTCTACAATATCAGATTGCATATCCAATGTAAGTATCTAAGAATCCAACGCTCAAGCAGGCTCGAGCTGGGCTGGACCTGCGGGGCTGTGACCCAGTTTAGCGACCTGACACAGTTTGCTGACCCATAGGACACCTGGAACTCTACCCAGACAGTTCCAGGTCAGTACACACTTACGACCCAAGCTGAGTAAACAAGTATTTGTAGAGAAGATTAGTTTTTTATTGTATTAACACGGTAATTGGATTGGCTTCTTGTTCTCCCGTGAGAGCTGTAAAACCCGACTTATAAAATTTACTGAAATCGTTATCCAAACTAAAAATTAAAACATGAAAACGTTTTTGTTGCTCAATGAAAGCATAATGTCTGAACTAACTTAGGTCAAATCAAGTACAGAGGTTGGAGTGTTTGCTCTGAAACTGTTAAAAGTTTCCACGCCTACATGGCCGCAGGCATCGCTAGTTCTGCTACAATTTAACGAATTAAAGTTAATTTATTAGGTAACGAAAGCCGCAACTTACAAAGAATGAAAAAAGTATTCTTATTCGATCAAAAAAGGCAGAAATAATGAACAGATAATTAAAATAAACAACCATTTATTATTATTACAAAAATAATAAAATGACCCCAAATAAATTATTTATTAGCCGTTAACACGCTTCCAGAGTGTAAAGAATTCGACATACAAAGACAAATAAGCAAAAAAAACATAACCCTATCTCTGTTATACCGCTGTCAGATAAAAAGAACTGCTATCACGGTAAAAATAACCAATGGACTGGCAGACAGAACACGACACATTGGTGTATTTGGCTTCCAATTCCAACGCTATGTATTTCATGCCACCAGCGATAGTAAACAAACAATGTTTTCTGCGATGCCACTAGTGGTTGTTTTTCCGCTGAACTTTTCCACTGGCCTCGAATGATTCATTGGTTCTGCGAGCTTGTGTACCTGTGTACTGACTTAGTCACCTACTCTTCTTGGAATCGTATGCGCTGTTACACGATAAAAGCCCTACTTTATATGCTACTAGCTGTTGCCTGCGACCTTCGTCCGCGTGAAATTATTATAAAAAATTTACTTTGATTTGATTTCCCTATTTTGTTAACAATTTCAATGGTTTAAATTTTTTTGCACGGATCCCTAATCGTTTTTCTAAAACAAAAGTACCCTAAGTCACTCCTTATAACATCAGCTGTCTGCCTGTAAAATCGATCCACCCGTTTCGGAGATTAGCCGAAACAAACAGAGAGAAAGAGAAACGAAAATTTAAAAAAAGTTTTTTTTTTGTTATAAGTACTGCATATACTTTCACAAGCATTCGGTAAAAGCTGTTATTTTTAAATAAGAAACAGATACTTCAATTTTATTTTTTGTATAGATTATAGAGAAAAATATAGCCTTTCTAAAATGAAAGATAACCAATACCCTTTTATTAAAACATTTGTCATATAAGGCTCATTTTAGGACAAAATTAGTTGGGTAAGTATTTGTTTCAGCTACCACACAAGTGGATAAAACTTTTTAATACACTTTCTCGAAAACTGGTTCTTATCGCACTACTACTAAGTTCAACATGCAATGTATTTCACACGCTTGGATTTTCAAAATTATAACTGCAGTTCTCGGCACCATAACACCCTCGCTTGCAGCTTGGGTGTTGATTAAGGCTCGAATGCAATAACAAAGTTTCCCCACTTATTTCAAAATGTACTAATATGCACCTTGACGGTCAACCTAGATATCCTTATAAAAAAGTGGTGTCAATGAAATACCTTAGTAAGACAATTTTTGTCTTATTCCATAAACGGATTTGATGAATGTTAACATTGTGCGGAAACCGGCATATCCTAGAACAAAAAATTCAAAGACATGTCACGTCCACCAAACTCGCACTGGGCCTGCGTGGTGGATTATAGCCCACTCCCTCTTACAGGGAAAAAGCATTGCAGGTGTGTCCCAGTTGTGGGAACGGTATGATTATGCTGGCTGGTTATGATTATGCTTATTATAAATTTATTATGTTTATTATAAATGGATTAGATTTTTTTTTTATTATCGGACAATTCGTTCGTCAATTTTGGTTCACGTGATAGAGTTTGGATGACCAAATTAATTATTTTCTCCTGGGTGTTGGCTTAAATATATCGAGCACAAGATCCATCTTTAAAATATTTCATGGGTTGTATTCTCGAACTTTTCTTCATCGTTTCTATAAAATCCATAGTACTAGTAGAAGACACGTAAAAAATTTAAAAAAAATTAAGTGTCACTTAATATCACTTATTATTCAGCTCTTATTCTAAATATTGTGCTCTAAAGTGACACGTAAACACGTTGCTGAGATATTCGGAAGTAAAGATCGTTATATGAGATCTTTACACCAAAACATTTCGGCACTGTCATTTGAGCTTCAAACCCCTGTTATAAAAGATGTATCTTGTGCTAGACTTTAGATAATATTACAACTGACATCACGGAAAATATAGTACTAGGCCATCGGAACATTTTCATGTGAACATTCAACAAAAATAGACGAACGAATTGTCCGATAAGTCCATAATATTATAATACACTTATGTCATTAGATAAAAGTACCCTACCAAGACAAGTACCTATAAATACGCTGTTACATTACAGAAAAATCAATGACGCTAGAGTGACTATGCTTGGGTTATATGACCTTTGAAGACTTGGGGCTCACAGCCAAACCGGAGTTACATTTTATTGATAATGTTCAACGCCATTAAAACTAAAACAAACTTCATTCGACTTGAGCTCACTTATATAAGCAGCCATGTAAGGTTTGCTTTATAATTACTTATAACACATTGACAAAGAAAATAAACTTAACTGGTTAGCTAGTTGATATATGAGGAGCTTCTTTTCATAACTTGACTATTCTACTTTCGATAATAAAATTGGGCCAAAACTCGATAATTACACCAGAAGAGAAAAAGCAAGATTTCGTCAAAAGTAGATTATTCCACTTCACAATGACTATACCCATTCCAAATACATATTTTTGAAACAAAATATGAATAGTCCGTCCAGAAGATGATCAACTATTTTAGTCTAAGTTGCAACAAAACGTGTCATCCCTAAATTTTTCAGTCAGAACTTATGTTCTAGACCACATAACAAAACTATTATTCCAATCAGCCGCGTCAAAACTAGATTATTCCGTTTCAAATTTAGGATTTATTCAAAATACGTTGTTGCAAATTTTTTGAATCCTGTACAAAGCAATGACTAATCTTATCGTCAATGATAATGGAACAAAATTTTGGGTTAAATACATATAGTTACATTCCTCCTTTTTCTCAAATTATGCAAAAAAACAAAAAGTAGAATAGTCAAGTTTTGAATAGAACCTCTTATTCAAAACTTGACTATACCACTTTTTGTGTCCTCATATGGCCCTTTTCATAAAGTAATTTTTCAACAAGCTTTTTGGCTTGTTTTATTAATTGTCACATATAGTTTCTCTAGCTAGATTTGAGTAATGCACACTACACATATACCCATATAAAAATATAGACCGCCCGTTAATGATTACATACGTCAGATCCTCTTGAAAAACTCATAAGCCGGGTACAGATAAAAGAGAATATTAATATTTGAATGACGCAAATACCAGCAATTATATGATGTAAAGTGATACTGAGTTGGAGATAAGATTTCTGGAAATAAACTCAGGTACTAGGTAAACAGAAAAAAAAAAATGAAAAACTCGTGAGAATATCAAGACCGGGAAATGTGGCAGAAAAAAGGAGAGGCCTATACCAGTGGATCATTCCGGGCTGATATGATGATGATGATAAATCAAGACAAAGTGACAATCTATCAAAACAAAGATTTTTTGACTTAGGATACCGAAAAACTCATTGTCTCGTGTCAAGGACCTCATGGCTTAGCTATATGTACCTTAGATATCCTTAAGTATCTATTTATTTATATTTTATGTAAAGTAACTTAAAGTTTTCGAAATGTAACTTCAGTACCTACGATATTTTTTGCAAGAAACAACAATGTCAGTACTCGAAAAAAAAAAAAAAAAACTTTTTACTTCTAAGACTTATGTAAATAATGACAGGAAGTACCTTGTATGCATAAAATTGCTTGTATTAGGTACTTCCGCTCTTCCGGTTTACATTAACAGTACATGAATGAGAAAATTAACAATAAATTCAATTCAAATCAAATTCAAAAACAATACCAAAATTAAATTAAAATACCAAACAAAATTAAAATTAATATCAAAATTAAATCAAATCAAAGTCAAAATGATATTTATATAAAACAGTGCAATTGATCTTATTTTATTCACAAGCCTATACATGTTAAAATCCACCATACGTCTACCGCCTACTTTTTCGCTATGTGATTCAGGACAAGAAACCTAGGTAGGTACAGTCTGCGTACAAAATATAACCTTAATCGTCGTAACATATTCCACAAGGAATTAATTGGTATATCGTCATATAAACGTGACCAGAAACTCTTTTTGAACAATGTAATAACACAAGTTACCTACAACGTGAGGAATAAATAAATAAATAAACGTGACCCATTCCTAACGAACACCCAAAAACGAGGTTTTATGTAAAGTTTGAAATTTTCACAGAGTTTTTCACAGCGACGTAGTTGTTTCAAAACGAACGTTTTTGATAGGCTTCCAATAAGTACAAGGGTACTAAAGGTAGATTTTTGAAACATATCGAATAGTGCTTCGACTGCAAGGCGCCAGTCGGCCATTGAACCCTTGTTTGTGACGACTTCCGCTCCCAAACCTGACGATGCACTTCGAATGCACCGAATTTCACCCGATACGACCCCCTCTCCCGACCTACCCCATGAAGCAGAGTACCACCGCCCCTGGGAACTTTCAGCGATCTATAACGGTTACGAAACCAGTAGATGTGAATCCACATAACCGATTGGTGTACAGTTACCGATATAGATTCAAACTAAAGCGGCGAACCTTTGATCTTTCCACATGTCACCTAAAATAGATATGGACAAGCTAGGATTATTTAGAGTGTTCGTGGGAAAAGCACCAAGTGCTACATACCCTTAACTACTCCAAGTTAAAGCCGGAATATTATTATTTCCGATAGATTAAAAATAGTTCAATAAAATAGAGTAGCATTGTGGTAACATACTGCATTTCCATTTCAGAAATCTATTTTAACTCCTGCAAATATTGGATTGTGAAATGATATAACCGTCAAGGTAAAATACACACGTACATAGAACCTCCTCCTTTTTTGAAGTCGGTTAAAAATAGAGTTTTCGTAAAAAGAACAAAAGAAAATTTAGAAAGACTGTTTCATTCTCAATAATCATGTACTAAAACACTGCCTATCCCTTTTCGGCGAACGCTTACAGGCGTGATGTTATGTTGTAATAATAATACTACATACATGGGTCTTGAACAATGTGG
This sequence comes from Noctua comes, assembly GCA_963082995.1. Taxonomy (NCBI): domain Eukaryota; kingdom Metazoa; phylum Arthropoda; class Insecta; order Lepidoptera; family Noctuidae; genus Noctua; species Noctua comes. The sequence goes on from OY720277.1 coordinate 8,389,205, forward strand.
GTGTACCACAGGTACACATGTGCCTAACCCTTCGGGGATTACAGGTGTTATGTATTAATGCTGTGTTGTAATATTGTTTCTTTGTACAGCTACACGTAATTGCCTTCCCACAACACTCGCCTGGGATTTGAACAAAGTACTAATACTTAAAAGGAGTTATGTATTCCTCGTGTACGAATTAAATCCTCTAAAAAGCATCCATTTAGTCGTAAATATCTTTACTATGGATTTTATGGGCTACAAAAACTAGTTTCCGTACTTGTACTTTACACTTTTATCAATTACGTGCTCTTTTCCTAGCAGTGGATATGTGAGAAAATGCTTCAATAGCTTATATTGCAAAGTATTTCCACAATGTCTTAGCAGAATGAATAAAAAGCAATAAAATATCTTACTTACTGATAGGAAGTAGTTGCTACAAATAAAAGTAAGTACCTTGCGAGCTAGCAAAAGAGTGCTAACACTTACAGATGCAGACGTACATTTCCACATAATAACTTCTTATTTGAAACTATTTTTACCCGAATGCCAAGGTAGGGTTATGTTTTTCGCGCGTATCTTGTATGTTTGTTTCTTTGTAAATTTCTTTATTACCTCGTATGTTTCAAATGGCTAGATGGATTTCGACGATTAAGGTATCATTAGATTCGTCGCAAAAACCCAAGTCCTTAGGAAGGTGTTTAAAAAAAAACAAACTGGCGAAATTTTGGCGCTAAATTGTAAGTCGTTAATATTTTTTTTAAACCTATCGAGTAGGGTATCAAAATGAAGGAAATTAAAAGGAGATTACAAATATTTATACATATAGGTACATAATGCAATTTGTAGTCGGGTTTTTTGATACTTTTAATTAAATGTTTCTTGTACTTTACGTGTTGACTATGTTCTTGTCTTATGCGACTAGAGAAGTTCACTTAAATATTTGTGGTGTTTTCCTCAAAAGACCATGGACCACTTATTTTCATGGTCCTATTATACCACTTGAATTATATGAATTCTGAACGATTAGGTTCAACATGCAAAGTATTTTACACTCGTGGTTTTTTTATTTATCTCTACTAGTGCAGAAATAAAAATTTTCCACAAGTAACTCAACTTACCTATAATAACTCCAAATTAGACACTTAACAAATAACACTAAATAAATATTTTTTTAATATTTAAATTGTGTTTTTAAATAGAATTTAAAAAAAACATTTACTTTTATAAAAATAACATTTATTTGTGTTCGAAATTCAACAAAAATTGAATTTTCTATTTTTCATATTAGGTTGTTTAGCGGCGTCGTACTTCGTGGGCTGCTTCTCCTTCAACCTGAGAAAGCGAAACGCGAAAAAAAACATATTAAATCATAGTGCCTAATAATTCATGACAAAAATACTTTTCATACTATCAATTTATTTCTTCGAAAGTGTATTGAAAAACGTCGTTTGATACACGTAGGCATTTGCTACTGCAGTTCACGGCTCCATTACACCCTCGCCTGCGACTTGGTCGTAAATTGCACCTTGGCTGCAATAACAAAGTATCCCCACGTGTATCAAAATGTACAATATTTATTGACGTGTAATAATTTACTCTCAGAGGCACTGACAACTGAAAAATAGTACTTGGTATTCAATAGGTGGCAACGTACCCTTAAAACTTTTTAGGTGAAAAGATCTTCCATGACGTAGGTTCTTAGGTTCAACACCGTTATCTACCTCCTACGCGTAGTTTCTTTTATCCACTTAATATTAAGCTTTGTCTCGAATTTTCACGAAACAAGCTTGGCGGAAAAATCCTGTAGGTGATTGTCCGACGTCAAACAACGTTTCCGTAAACGTGATTCGTTAACCTTTATGACTTTTCTAATCGTAACACCAATTATGTTGCTTCCATAAAAATCTTATTTTGTTCCGAAAATGCCTACAAACATTTTTTTTCACTTAAAATATTTCCGCCACGTAACAGTCTTTTGACATCAAATCTTCGGAATTTATTTTTACAGCATATTTGTTTTCATATACCTACCTATTCACCTTTGGAACTAAGTCAAATTGATGAAGACTACAGTATGAAAGAAAAAGTAATTTATTAAATTGGACATTATTTTCTCCGTCTTGAATATTCATGGATCTAGAAAGAGTTTCTGTAATGAACGTTCCTTGGACGCCCACTCGCTGCCAACGTTGCATACAAAACTATTCTTCTATCTGTTTAAGTTTATATCTTAAACTGCTGAATGAATTTGAATGTAACAGGATCTAGGTACAAAATAAGTGCTTTCTATTTAATATTTTATTAATATACTTATATACCGTCGGCATTGACTCTTATACAGGTATTTGATTTGCATAACCTTGAAAACACCTCAACACTAGTAAAAATAAATGGCACTGAAAGAAAGACTGAAATATCTTCAAAAAGTACAAATATACGTAACACACTAACACACCTACTTTTTTTTACTTTTTGAAGATATTTTATAAGTCGTAAAACTAAGATTGTTTTCAAACGCATACAAAACCAAGAGTGAACAGATTTCTGACACAAGGGTTGGATGCCTTACCAAAGAATTAATAGGATACACTTGCTAAGGTATTACGTATTTAAATAACCATCTCACTTCGTCTTCTCATCACCATCTTTCAGTTATCACCGGCTCATTGGCCTGGTGTTGTCGCAATCGTAATAAGTTCCACTCTCTTGTTTCTGATTTTGACTTCTGCCTTCTATATACATGTACATACTTTCAGAATTTCTTAAATAGACTTTGAACTTTATCGCTAAAGCATTAAGTTCAAAGTCGATTAGGAAACTTTGACAGTTTCGGGTAGCTTGATGTGCTGGCGTCTGTACTGTCTGTTCCCGAACATGACTCCATATTTACAGACACTTTTCGTCGTTCAAACTGACTGCGAGAGAACACCCAATCTTAAGTCACCGAAAATGGATGCGCTAGGGAATGACACTAGGATCATAATAATGCTGAATGTATTAAGAAATAATTTTTCAAATGTAACAGAGTATTATAATATCTGATATATTTCCACAATGGGTCAGGATATATGGGCCAGAATCATCACACAGTATGCCTGAAGACGGTCGTCGACACCAACGCACGCCCAAGAAGCGCTAGCGTTATGATTTGGACTCGTTCCTGACTGATTGGCCAGAGAAGGCAAAACACCAAGGAAATTGGATAGGAATGGGGGAGGCTTTTGCCAAGCAGTGCTAACAAAAAAAAATGAGTATTCAATTTTGTGCGGTATAAATTCTTACGCTGAAGTTCTTTAAGAAAAGATTTTTCGAAAAATAGCTACAAGAGTAGATGCAATTTGTGATTAGTTCGTTCAAAATCAACGCAGATGAAGTCGCGGGCAAAAAGTAGTAATATCATAAAAATAATTATAATAGTTAAATTCCGCCTCCACACGCAGACAAAGTTGACGCAGCCTTTCACGTACACTTGTGTAGCATGTCCCCGTGACGCAGGCCAGCCATTACGTCCTACACGAGTTTTATACTGAGCCACACTTATGTCGGAGTACCGGAGTACGGCTATAACTGAAGGCTCTCTTGGGGTTAATTGCCTGGCCTGCGTCATACATATGAATGCAATGAAGCACTAAAGAAGCTGAATGGAGATTTCTGTATGAATGAAGATTATTTTTTAAATGAATGAAATGAAACCTTCTTTTCAAAAGATTTAGCTTAGCTTAAGATTTAACTTAGGCTCAGCATGAAAGCCTTAAAAAATAAAAAGTCCGTACAATCTTTGTTCAAAACTTTCGTATCTGATGTGGAGCCCAAACTTTCACGATCCAATCCTAATTCGGCAACATTCCTAGAAACCAGTCAAGAATTCGGTTTCAAAGCCCAATGTTGTAAAACTAAGAATATCAAGAAGGACTGAAGTACTTTATGTTATCTTAAGCATTCTGAACTCGTCCTTACGGATCCTATTCTAAATTTAACCAGTACCCTTAGTATACTACGTCTGCATCTACCGACGTGCGTATAATCTATACTATATACTATATTAATATTATAAAGCTAAAGAGTTTGTTTGGTTGAACGCGCTAATCTCAGGAACTGCTGGTTCGAATTGAAAAAATATTTTTGTGTTGGATACTCCATTTATTGAGGAAGGCTATAGGCTATATAACATCACGCTATGACCCTTAGAGGCTGAGCAGCAGGTGACACCGCGGGGATCAGCTAGTCAAAATATAAACAATGAGTTATTGCTTTAAGCATAATATTGAATATCAACAAACACCAAAACAATGGTGTAAATTGTCATACTAACGAACAAAGTCATGTTGCGTTTTATAATAACAGGCTGATATAGATCTAAGTCCACGCGGACGAAGTCGCGGGCACAGCTAGTCTACGTATAAGTGTATATCGTGTTGTCGCGCGTCCCACGGCACGGTAGACAAATCTCACCCTTCTGTCCCACTTAATCCCTTGACATAAGCATCAATATTTCTAAACTGTAATTAAACGTTATGAAGTAACCCCTCGTCAATAGCCGTCAACAGTTTTCTAGGAGTAAAAACAGTGTCATAGCAAGATGAATAATCTGTTGGCGCGATCGATAGCAGAATGCCGCGGGTTGAGGGTAGCTGCGGGGGCTGGGTCGCGGGACTGGCGTGGGCTCGGGGTTGAACTGGGGGTGTGCAGGGGGTGCTCGGGGGGCACTGTTTCATTGAGAACGTGTGGGCGGCGCGCGTGGGCGAGCTGCTTATAAAGCTCGCCGGCCCTCCCCTCCTACTTGTAGTCGTGTTCCGATCGCGCCTAGACTAACATCTATCAGTGAATTATGTGCAACATGCGGCTTTCGAGCTTGAGGTGAGCTTTCTTTATAATATTTTTTCATAACCCGTGAATAAATTCAGAAATAATGTAAAAAATATTTTGAATTTTAGTAATTTTTAATCTTTATTTTTTTTTAATGATTGTACTCAAGTAAAAAAAAGAAAGTAATTATAAACTCTTGTTAAAAAGTAAATTTAAGATTTTTTTAAAGTGCAAAGTTAACGGTATTTGTTTTGTTTTAGGCTATTATCGGTCTTACTTGGCTACTTGGTAGCTCAAGCCAAGGCTTACCCTATGCAGGGATGGCCTATGTACCCGCAAACCTCTAGGGAGTACCCAGATGACGAATATTACTATGCCCCGAAAGTACAATACTTTTATGATGCACCGGCGATAAGTGTCCCCGAAATGCACGCTGCTCAGGTGCCATACCCCTACTTTTATGACCCTTATGGCCACTTTATTGAAAATGAAGCGCCAAAGAGACAAGAAGAGAGACTAGCCGCGCTACCGATCGGACAAGAAACTTGGTTCGAGAGCGACACCACGCCCCGCTGGCAAGCCAACGACGTCGATGACGTCAGTGCAGCCTTCCTCGACAATTTGATCCTTACACAAATGGCACAAGACGCACAGAGGCGGCGCGAGAATGCCCGCGCAGCCTTCCCGCCTGTTGATTACGAAGAGCATGACACCGAGGACGAAGATGTTCGCGAGCTGAAGGCATTAGCAGGCAAACCCCTGTATCACGTGCCCAAGACTGTGCCTAGAATCGACGAAGACGACTATGCATCAGATGACGGATTCATCAACTGGAACGGAAACAAGAGAAGCGTGACTACTGCTGCCCCAGAAATGTCTACTGAAGCACCTAAGGCTGGCGACAAGGAAGTTGTGATGCCGCGACCCGCTAACAATCCATTCCACAGACACCAGAACACTCAGAACAAAAGGAGCAATGCCTACTACGATACCATCGTGCAATACTTCGCAGACAAGAACACGAATAAAAACTCACAAGTAAGTAATCTTAAACACTTCCAAACCCTTTTTCTCAAATATTTAGGTTTCGACGATTCAATATAAACAATGAATATTACCCTTGACTTCACAAAAATGTACTCGACGTCAATAAATATAAATGTTTCATTGTTTGTGAACGCACTAAGACTGTGGAAGCTCCGAAGTCTAAAAATAGCATGGCCGGGCCGGGGCGGGGGTGGCGGAGTGGCGGAGTGGCGGCCTGGCGGGCTGGCGGGTGACACAGTGGGCCCCGAGGCCGGGTCAATCGGCGCCGGGGGGAACCACTACATGTACCAACTTCACCTCGCGCCTCGCTATAAGCGATTCAGCTGAAAATTGTATCAACTTATTAATGAACATAGACTCCCAAATTAACATTATGTAAACTTGTCTACAGGATCCAGCCAAAGGACGAAGAATTGAAAAACGTTTCATCGCAGACGACGCTGATCTTGTTGGGGAACTTCGAGGCCTAAAACACCGCATTGCCACTTAAGCAGACACTTCTGAATTATCGCCAACAAATATGAGACTGAGTAATAAGTAGACTATATCGTAACGCAGCGGCGACATCATGGAACGTTCGCGTTAGGGGCAAACAAAATTAAAAAAAATATTAACATTTGTCACGCGTATAATGTATCCATTTCATAAAGTTTTGTCGTCCACTTCGAATAATAAGTAGTTTTGTGTCAATGATTATAATACAAAAAAAAAGTTTAGAAGATCCTTTTCTATCTCTTTGAACACTTCTTCCGGTACAGAACTAGTGGTAGTTATGTTAAGCGTGAGTACGGGTGTAAATGATGGTACAAAATGTGACTATAATCTCAATTTAGAACAAATGAGTCGTTGACTGAAAACTGCATGATAGTATAATAATAACAGTTGCTCCTTCAATTGGCAGCTACTATGTCGCACGATGAGTGCATTTTGTAAATATGGGTAGGTACTGATCGTCTAAGACTTATAATTATTTAGATAGAAGTCAATACATCAAAAACTCTTAAAAATAAGAAACATTTTTCAATAGTATTATTCAGTTTTGTATAAATTTATTTATAAAACGATTTCAGGGGAATATCTTACTGCTTCTTCGATTGCAAGCTTTGACAAATACACGTCGAAGGAATCTTTGAAAACGAATTAACTGTTAATTTTTTTGGATAATTTTGAGATTCTCTAAATTAATTGTATGTTTATTTTGATAGTTTTGTTCACACCATGAGTTATATTGGCCTATCTGGTAAACATTGTATTTTCTCTCGGGTGCTAACTCACTATTTTAAGTTAAACTTACGAACGGTCTATGCAGACAATACCACAAAACTAACTTTTTGCAAAGCAAAAACGTACACATATTTAGTATATGAATATATCTATTTTAAGAGTTAAGATTCTCTCGGGAAGCAGAGGATTACGTGATATTTTAGCTTTACTGCTTCTTATCTAAAGTTATTTAAATGCATCTGGTCTATGAGACCGATAAAAACACAAAAAAAAATTATAATCTTTGTTAACCCCTTTTTCTATTTGCTATTTGAACATGACATTTTTCCTGCGTTCGTCAAAGAATCATTTTTGTACCCACATTTTCTAACATTCCTACTTTGTCCTAGTTAAGAAATCACCATTAATAAGATTTGATAAGTAATTGTATCTTTCAAAAGTACATATCTGTTTAAAGTATCGTCAAATTACTTTCCTATGTTGAAAACTACACGATCCTTGGAATTAATTGTAAAATTATGTAATATGACCTGTAAAGTATTACTAGTTGATGTTAAACATTAAAATTAAATAGAATTGTAAAATACAGTTAGGGTTCTTTACACACACGTTTCTGTTTGATCTCAGTTATTACTTTTATATTGTGCAAATTCCTAAATAGTTGAAGCCTAAAAAGTGATGTGGAGAACATTAATTTTGTATAGTAACTTGTCCAAGCAGGGGTTTAGACGCCGTGTTGCAAAGTATTGCTCAGAATATTGTCTATCTGTAGATACATAAATTGCTATCTGTGTATTTGTATTTTGTATAGGCATTACTGTATTTTAATAGATAGGTATTTTTTTAATTATGGCCTACTTGTAACTGAGAAGAACCTATGGATACAAATCCGGACCTTAGCGAGCTATGAAATTGTATCAATATAAATGAGAAAAAATAATTAAAATCATTACGTAAATTGTACGAGCATCTTTTACTGCATTTTATTTTATTTATAAGTTCATAAAACCTGTATCCTTGGCGATCCTCACTCGTCCTTTAATCCAATTCTCAACCTTTAATTACCATAGTAGTAAAAACACAAAACCTTAAGACAATACCAACGGTTTCGGTTTAAAGAAACTTTATTCCCAATAAAGACATATGTAAGTAAGTGTACTTGAGAACAATACTAAAAACATACATATATAAATTACAAAAAGTTCGTCATCAGTACATTAGATATAAGTTTACAGTTTCCCATCCATAAGTTAACAGTTACCCATACATAAGTTAACAGTTACCCATCCAATGCATTTATTTCTTCAGAAGTGATTGATCCGCAATTATGTGCTGGCTAAGTTGAGTTTTGAATGCACTGAAAGAGTATAGATTTCTTGTACAGGATACAATTTATTATAGAGGTTTAATCTCCATCATCCATAAAAGTCACTGATGACGATGTATTGCGATGATAAAGCTATTCCTAATTAGCACTACTGTCATACCAGTAATAATTAATAACCAGTATTAATTGATCTAGCCCAGAAAAAATCCGACTGGTGCTCGAGCAAACATTTTCTCGAGGTTATCCGCTTTTACAAAATACTGTTGTAGGAAAACTTGCACTTACAGAGCCTCTCAAAGGGAAATTAGGCTCAGGTGAAGAGAAGCTTAATTTTATTTTATTTATTTTATTATTTATATTTATTTATTTTATACAAACAATTACATATAAAGCATAGGAGAGCCATAAAACTTAAAATTAACAATTAAGTAATCAGAATCGATATTCAGAGAATACAAGCAAAAATTAATAACACGCATCAAAGAGAAGTTAAAAGTAACAGAGATATTAATGAAAAGAAAACAGTGATTTTAAACTTTGAAATAATACGTAAGTGCATTATGAAACATTCATGATTAAGCTATAAGGAAGAAAAAGAAAAAATATTTAAAAAAAAACAACCAATCGACAATTCATAGTGTTAAAAATATTTATAAAAAAAACCAACCAATCGACAATTTTTTTTTTCTTTAAAGGTGCGTAAAGCCAAAATGGCCAATTAATTAGATGAAAAATTAAATTATTTTTGGATACCATTTACGAATGCCCTCGAAAGCCTTAATAGCATGAAATAGCAAGTTACCAGCATGCATTAAAAAGAATGTTGCAGTATTTCAATAACCGATTCCAAAAAACATTCTGGTTGTTCGGGAAATACAGATTTTAAGTTATTTAATTTGAAGATATCGGCAATTTAAAAAGGAAAACTCAGATCTCAGATTTCCAATTTAATCGATCATTATGAATAACTAGGCCACTGGTTGACCTAAATACATTAAATATTTGTAGTTTATGCAAAACATCTCTCTAACCATCTTGTGCCACCTAGGTAGATCTGATACACATGTTTAGCAGGTAACCAAGCCCGATACATTGTTTCTACGAACAGTGAAATTTGATACACCAGCGAAGCAACCCCGGCAAAGATAAACTAGAAACTTCTAGTAACAACGAGTACTTTCAGCATGTATAAAGTATCGAATCGATTCCAGTACCTGTGCCTTTAAAAAAGGTGAAAACAAGGAGATTCGAATAATAATGCCATAGCAAAATTCCTAATAAAGTAAGCCCGTTTCTTAATAAAATCATATTCATTTTCTTCTAAGATAAATACAGAAAACGGGATAAAATAGGCTAATACGGCAAACCTACGCATATTACCTTTGACCTTTTCCCACAACGCCCACCAACGTCCTTTATTTTCATACTGCGGAATTTCTCGGCTAAATTGAATAATCAACGAATGTGAGTCTGACTAAAGGCTTCTCTCTCTTGTTCTAGGAAAGAGTTTAGAAGCTTGTTTAGAGCAATTAAGAGATTGAAAAGCTTCTTTTTCATTTGCCAAAATGCGCAAAGTTTAATACGAGGGCGCGAATGCCTAATGATGACAATAGATTTACGCTTTTTCAACTGAGCAATGTTTTTATGTTTCTAAATGCGTTCAAATCCAAGAAAAAAGTCGCACTCCAAAGCTGCACAATCAATAGAGTATATAATAGATTTCATAACCAACTTATTCGCATATATTTTGTTCTGTAGGTAATTCTCTTTTCTACAATCTATTATAATGTCTGAATATTTTATGAAAGGCCCACGAGATACTCAAGGACAGGATCGTTCCCTAATTAAAACCAACAATCCTTCATAGCTTTTACAATTACCGTTCAAATTAAACACAAACAGATAAAATGCGCGTGGATCTTAACAAAAGATTGCCCATCCCCTTTCTTTTTGTTGCGGTTGTAGGTACTTGGTAGGTGACCATGAGAGATTATTATTATTCTGAAAAATGTATTGGTAACAGCATACTATAAACATGTAATCAAGAAACAATTTGGCTAAAATTGAGAAACATAGTTAGAAGATTTTTTTTGGAGTTCACTCAGAGTTTTACGTTATGTTAAAAGCACTGTGTAGGGACAAAAAAAATAAAACATTTAAAACTTCAATTGTAAATATAGTAAGTAATACATATTTTAAGGTAATGTTTTGCTTTCCGTCGCCTACTATTTGCTACGAGAGCGTAGCACTCCGTAACCGTCATTAAGAAGGGCCAGCTACGTCGTAGCACTCGTAGCAATACAGTCATAGTCATCCGTCATCATCTTGTCCCATGTCACTTGGGGCCGGCGAGCGGTGGCGCCGGGAGCGGTGCAATACGTATTTTTCTTCTATTCTCCCGTATTAACCGTGGCAATAGTGTAGTCATTTAAAATAATGTACATAATATCTGCCAGCCATAAAAATCTGTCATTTTAAATCTTTAAGAGATACTCGAGAACTCGAGACTACTGAGATAGTAGTTTGAACTAAAATTGACAGTATTACAACTTATAATTGCACAAATTATCTATGCTCTTAAATAAAAGTGTTGTCAATCAAATCATGGAATCATCCTATCACATTCCACTCTTGGAGTAGGCCCGTTTCTAGTAGATTCAATTGACTGCCATATGTCGGTAATTAGAATATCTACAGTAGTTGCCGTGTACCTCTAATATTTTGAAAGAGGTAGGGTAGAGGTAGGTAAAATTGTTTGATTGTTTGTAAGAGGAAATCTCAATTCTATTTGAATTGAGATTTCCTCTGATTGAAAGCTACACTGCCAGTGTTGAGTGCCACAAGGTTCATTGTTGGTGAGTATCGACAAAGGAGTGATGACGCTGCTTTTTTCTATAAATAATTCAGAACGCCATACCACTTGATGGTGCATGGTGCGTTGAAACGCAACACGTTGGCGTCGGACAAGGTGGCACAGAGATGAAACGAGAAGAGTCTGCTGTGCGACGCCGAAGCGGCAAAATAGCGTTACGCATTATTGTTTGTGTGTATTTTATAAGGTTTTTTAAAACGCTGCGACGTAATAGCGTTGCGAACTTGCGATACCGTGTGTGCACTCAGTGCTCAGTCAAGTCTGTGTTGAAATCATAGTATTGTATACGCGGCGAAGCAACGCAACGGCAACGCCCGTGTGGCGTTCTCTTAGGATATGTTTTATAATATACCTACAACTACATAGTTACTCCCACGCGGACTAAAATCACGGGCAGAAGCTGTTGCTAGTAGGTATTATTACATAATAAGAAGAGGTTCATGTTGGATAGTCAACGTATACTGCATTACAGCCAAAGAGTAGACAGTATAAATAAGTTAACTTTGAGTAAGTGTAGGTATGGCCGACTTTAGTCTGACACTAGTCTTACCAAAGAGTATCGTATTACCCAGTACTAACTGTAGTACTAACTGGGTTGTAGAGTTGTGGATATCAGATAGGCAGTCACTCCATGTAAAAAACTAGTATTCAGCTGTATCCGGCTATCTGGAAGCCGACCCCAAGATAGTTGGGAAAAGGCTAGGCAGATGATGATGATTGACTTGCAAAAACCCACGATTGGCCATTGTACGCAACTTGAATATTGAAACTTGATTTTGTACAAGCGCTAAAAATATTTGGTTATTAGATATGTCATCCGTACATAAACACGACACTTTAAAAAACAAAATCTAATTATTAATTTTTAAGTACAGTCATGAGCACTAATATGTAAACACTTAAAAACTTTGAAAAATGTTTTTCTCCTACTGTTCTGATTAAAATTTCATGTTGTTACGAACATAATATTCTGGAACTCATATTTTTATGAAAAAGGTCTTATCTCTAAGTTACAATCGTCATTTCTCGCGAAAACTGCTTTTAGGAAAATGTATACATATTAATGCTCGTGACCGTACTAAAATCCGAACAAAAAGGCCAAAAATTGTATGAGCCTGTGCCCCAGAATGTACATATATAAAATCTATGTCATTTAATAGTAAAGATTTGAATTATTATATTGAGAATTTACGATTTTTTGTAATTGAATAATTACAAAAAATCGTAAATTCGTCACGAGCAAAAATAGTCTGGTGGAAAAAACCTAGGTTTCAAAGCTTTACAATATCGCCAATCGCAACACTAAAAATAAATGTCAATCCACTGACGTCATTGTCAATGTCAGCGGCAAAACCTCCACTGGTGAAACCAAAACAAATCAACTTTAGTTTTGTTTACTTTTTATTATTTTAGAGCCTTAATGTATGTGAAAGTAATTATTTTGAGCAATTGTTGCGACTGTCTAGTTAATCTGAAGTATTTTTGTACGGCTGAATTGTAACAGTTAAGTGGTTGAATGTAAAAACCGCTAATATTCCCGTTACTCGTCGTTCGCAAATTCGTATCCACGTCAGAAGTGTTTTCTTGATTTTAGAGGCCGCCAAGATGGGTCGGTCTAAGGGGTACCAGGATTTGGATGACAGCCATATCAGGCCGCGGTCCCCAGGGCCACCAATGCCTCCACCCCAGGAGATTGAAATGGCATCGGTGTCGGTAGTCCCCGACGGTACGCTAACTTTCATTTTCTTATACGAACACTTCCTTTAGAGATTTTAATAGCCTCTTGAAACATTAGTATTCATATTATATTTTATAGACTACAATACTGTTTTAAATATTTCTAACTAACATAAACAAGCATTCATGTTTACTGTTTAGAAATCAGCTATGTATCAATCATGTGTCATGAAAAAAACGTTTAATCAACAGATCTCATGATGTATGTTAAGCAGTAATTAACTCTGAGATTAAATTAGTTAATAGGTATGTGAATGTTTCAGATACTTTCACTGTCACTCAAGCGGTGAATGCGCTTGGTTTCGGCTGGTTTCAAGTCAAACTGTCTCTCTTCACTGGCTTGTGCTGGATGGCCGATTCTATGGAGATGACTATTTTGAGTATTTTGTCACCAGCATTGCACTGTGAATGGAATATCAGCAAGTAAGTATTGTTGGGTAATTAAGTAAGATAATGGAAAGCCATTTAAATTAGAGAATACATAGTGATTAGAATACATACTTAACAAGTACACAGACTATTCGTCATTTATGTTCAAGTCAATGTAATAGGTGGCGCACCTCTATTGCCATCAGCCAGGCACAAATCCAGATGTGGATTGCTACCGAGGAATTCCTGATGGAAAAACCCAATAACACTTTGTCTGACCTGGGAATGGAACCCAGGACCTCATGCTCAGCAGTCGCGCTTGCGACCACTAGCCCAACGAGGCAGTCTCAATCATTTGACCAATACTTTTCTATTACAGATATCAGCAAGCACTCACCACCACAATAGTGTTCATGGGAATGATGTTGAGTTCCACATTCTGGGGCAACATCAGTGACCGCTATGGAAGGAAAACGGTGAGTATTTTGTTTAAAAAGACATCTGTGTGTTTAATAAAAAAAGAAAAATAAAGTGATTGAAATTATAAACATATGGGTCGAATAGGTATTGAAATTTTGTATGGCCCAGCTGATAATTTTTTCTCATTTATGATATTGGACCCAAGGAGAAAGTTGTTCAGTTTGATGGTCTGCAGCTTATCCTTTCATATGACTATACCCTTTCTGTTACACCCTGTATATCAGTTTTCTTATATTCCCCTTTTAATTTGTTTTCAGGCTCTTAGCATGTGTGGAGTATTACTGTTTTACTATGGTCTGCTGAGTTCAATAGCACCTAACTTCCTCTGGTTATTATTCCTAAGGGGTCTCGTCGGATTCGCTATAGGATGCGTGCCACAATCGTAAGTATACCTTGTTACTAGTTTAAAGTTCTAATTTCTGCCAGAAATTAGAACTTTAAACTACGTTTTAATTCATTTTGATGTGAGTCATTTAGCAATTATACCATATACAGGGTGGAAGGGTCACCTATGCGAAAACGGTTACCACATATTCAGTACGTCATTCTGAGCCCCCCTCTACATAGAAATTTTTCATATGTTATTTTTTTTTAAACAGCTGATCTATACATTTTGACCGTGTAGGTATTGCACTTTTGTAGGAAACAGCAGATTTTTTTTTTAATAACCTATGAGGGGCCTCAGAATGACGGACTGAATAGGTGGTAACCGTTTTCGCATCGGTGTCCTTTCCACACCGTAATAGTTTTTTATTACTGGCCAATGACTAAAAGTAAGTGAAACACGCACTAAATTAATTATATTTTTTTCTAATTTCAGTGTCACATTATATGCAGAGTTTTTACCAACAAAACAGAGGGCTAAATGTGTTGTACTTCTTGATGTAAGTAAATTTCGAATAGAACTTAAAAAAAAAAAACTAATACAAGCTACTAGTGGTAACTCATTGGTAAAACACCTACCTGTTGGAGCCAGATATAACCATAAACCAACAGTCTATCAGACCAAGAGAGTCTTTGACGACTGCTTAGTACTTGCTGTGGTGCTACTAAACATGAAATCTTGTAATTATATAAATAGTATACTTTTTCGTGTACAAAAAAAAACAAATAAAAATAATATCTGTCAAGAGTCGTTTCTAATATTAATATTTCATTATCACTTTCTAGTGTTTTTGGGCGCTGGGCGCTTGTTTAGAAGTAGCTCTGGCGCTGGTAGTGATGCCAACGTTAGGCGTTCACTGGCTACTGGCATTGTCGACTATACCACTACTGCTGTTCGCTCTTATATGTCCTGTAAGTATAGTATAAGTCACTAGCAAGATGCAAATATAAGTAATACAAATCTCAAAAAGTCATAGCTTTTTAAATCATATTTATTACTAGCCAGCCGCTCCAACTGCGCACGTCGCCACCTATCGCGTCCAAATCTATCCTGTATTTCAAGCTAGAACCAACCACACACACACACAAAATTTCAATATCAAGTCGGTTGGGCGGTTTCATAGATTAACGGGAACGAACATAGTAAACACGTTATTTTTATATGTATATTAAGATTATGCCTCTGGATCAAACTCAAAACTTTGAAAGGACTTGCTGTCCAGGTGTCCTTCACACAATGACCAGTAAAGCGATAATTTGGACCTCAATTTAATCCTAAATACTTAACTTTTTTCAGTGGCTTCCGGAATCTGCGAGATACCATGTAGCGAGTGGTGAACCTGATAAAGCCTTAGCTACATTAGAACAGGCATGTGCTATCCTTTTGCTGCAGCTATTATTAATATTTTTTATCCGAAACGCGATAATTACACTTAGGTCTGCACAAACGAGTGAGAATTTGTCCGCGAACAATTTGCAACACCCAATGGACGTCAACCAATAGATGCGGTCATTTCTATCCGGTGGACAAACGTCCCTCGTCTGCGCAGGCCTTAGCCTAACATTTTTCAAAAACAGCTGTTTTAAAAAAAAATGTTGCCCCCACGCTAGGAATATCTCCTGTGTCGTGGTTGCGTTAACAAACATTTAAACTAACATACACAAATAAGAGACCCGGAACTACTACCCTATAAGTAGTTGTTCCGGGCCTTTCAAATATTTGTTCCGTGAGGAAATCGAACTCCCGACAAGCAGCGCAGCAGCCAATTGCTCAGCCACTGTGCCAACCGTGCTATATTGATAAAGCCATCACTGTTTCTTTTCTGAAACGGTATGGTGCTATCGATTCTCTCTTTTAACTTAATCTGTCTCGTGTGTACAGATAGCACACGACAATGGTAGACCGATGCTCTTAGGTCGTTTGGTATGCGACGACTCCGTGGGTATCGGCCAGCGAGGCAGACTGAAACACCTTCTCATTCCACATCTGAGGAACACCAGCTTGTTGCTCTGGTTTATATGGTTGGTATTAAAATGATTAATTATTTGCTGATTTCGTAAGCTATAGCTAGCCATATTACGGGCGGAAAGTTAATTTTCTTCGTGTCGCTATAGCGATAGTATTTCAAATTGTATTGGTCCAAAACTAGGTGTCCGGATTTATATCATCATCGACTTTTTCAATTTCTTTGAGAAAGACAAAGTCTAGGAAAAGTGCTTTTAAAGACACCATCAAAAGAATCACTGCTTCTTAGCGATTAGACAACTTCTGACTAAATTAAATATCCATTTAAATTAAGTAAAACAAATCATACCTGTATTCCCCGGAAGGGTTGTATTGTATAACGGACTGGTGTCCGCAACTCCACGACCAAATCGCGTATTTTGCGTGCGGAAATTCCCGGAAGGGTTAGACAAAGCTGTACCTATAATACAGCCGTACTTCGCCAGTTTGATTAAGTTCATGTAATAGGGGGTGAACCTATTGGCATCAACCGAGCACAAATCCAAACTCCGAGGCTATTGAATAAATACAATACACAAAAAGGAACATTAGAAGTGTGTAACAATTAACGTGTACAATAAAGTATATTCTAACCATCTTTCTTTACATTTTTCCCGACCTGGGAATCGACCCTAGGACACTATACTCAGCAATAGCGCTTGTCGGAGCTGATATTACGAGCAGCTCTTGAGTCGGGTTCTTCATTCAAACAACCGCGCACCTCTCCCGCGCGCCTCTCTGATCCCCTCTGCTCCCGCGCCGGTAGGGACCGGTTCACGGCATATTCATCACTTGTCTTCACTAGGCCAACTAAGCAGTTCTGTTTTATTTTTACTTTAAACAAAATGCAGTAAATGACTGATCAAATGTCTTCCAGGATGTCCTGTGCATTCTGTTACTACGGCCTGGTGTTGATGACTACGGAACTGTTCGAGACGGGCCCCAGTGGCCTGGAGGAGCCGTGCGCCGCCGACTGCCGCCCGCTGCAGACCACAGACTACATGGACCTGCTGTGGACCACACTGGCCGAGTTCCCTGGTAACGTATAGAATTAGGCCGCTAAAGGCTAACTGTAGACAAGTTGTAAACGGATCCTTCACAAAGCCGTCAACCAAGCATTCTGTAGATCAAACTAAGTAACTCTACGCACAAGTTATTGCTGGGAAATAACTTTTTATTTGGGGTGAACTCAATGTAACGCACTCAAATAGTTGTGCTGATGAATGCTGAATATTACAGAGGTCGTGATCTCCTGGAGGTTTTTAAACTAAAGTTATAACATTAAAAACTTGTATTTAAACATAAAACTTGTAAAAAAGTTAGAACTTTGACCATCCGTAACTACAAGGTTCCAGGTATGGTCCAAAACAAAAAATATCGCATTGACGAGGTGACCAGTGCCTTCGTTTTTTTTTATTTTATCACACCTCTTAATTAATTAGTTGTACTCATCATTATGAACAACTTTTACTAAAGGGCCAATCCTAATATCGCAAACAAAATCACTTTTCAGACACATCTACTGTCTTTAGGCACAGAATCGTCGAAATGTTAGGTCCCAAAGTAAAATTGTTTCAGAATTATGAGAACACTGATCCCTTAAGAAGAAATCTGGAGCATTCTCTGATGTACAAGAATATAGCTTGGGAATCTTGGCCTAGAGGCCCTTATCTGTACACAAACAGTGTTGGGGACTGTTTGGGTACAGATTAAACAAAACTTGAACATAATGTTTAATAATAAACAGTAGAACCGCGGCAATCCGACAAAACACTGTTTCAAGCTTTCACGGTTTACACATATACTGTCACCCGCATTCTCCAGTCAACCCGCGATCATGGCGCTTGCAACAGCGCCGAAATATCGGGAGCTCAAAATAATGAACAATCACGGAAGATATCCCGTAAGTGACAGTATAATCCGACAAAAGTTTAGCAAGGCGATGTCGGATGAGCAAAGAAGGCGATGTGGTGAGGAAAGTTTTGAGTATGAATGTGGATGGCTATAAGAGTAGAGGAAGACCAAAGGAACGATGGATGGACTGTGTAAAGGATGATATGGCTTGAAAGGAGGTGACTGCTAAATGACGAGTAATAGGGAAGTATGGAAGAGGAAGCCATGCTGGAACGACCCCAAACAAATTGGGATAAGCGGAGGTGAATTTTGATGTTTAGAAATAAAAATTAAATAAGACAGGAGCTGGATTACTCCAGCTCCTGTCTTATTTAATTTTTAACAACAGTAGACCGGAGGTAACTCCGGTCTACTGTTGTTCTACAAACTATATCTTCCATTTAAATATTCAACCCGTATTTAGCTCCTTTAGGAGAATTAAAAAAAAATCCTTTTTTATGCTCACCTTCGCTCAACTCACGCTTTTAGACCCAGCGGTTTAGACTTTACGCTTCTAGTGAATTTAATATTTATACAGGTAATTTTTTTTTGCAGGTATATTCGCCACAATATTCATCATTGAGAAGTATGGTCGCAAAAAGACGATGGCTACGCAGTTTGTTATATTTGCGATGTGTGTCTGCGTTCTAATATACAATGGAAAGTAAGTTCGTTAGCATTGTAAATACAGATATCTTCTATAGAATGAGTGGTTTGGTTATTTTTATTTTTTTTACGTTTATTGTCCCACTTCTGGGCAAAGATCTCCCCCATAACCTTCAACTCTTCTCTCTGTATGGTTTTCTCCAGCCAATCTCTCACAAACTAGTTATTATAATCCTTTTTGTTTTAAAATTTTAGCCGCACATTCCTGACCTGTATTCTGTTCCTTGCGAGGGGCATTATAGCGGGTTTGTTCCAAGCTGCCTACGTTTACACGCCAGAGGTGAGCTAAAATACTTGATAGCAGATGTATCTTATAATTATCCTTTCTCTTAACAGTGCCTGTGCTCTATAGAAGACTAGATTAAAGTCGCTGGTGATATTTCACGGCCGTCTGCTTAATATTGCTGAGCATGAGGCCCTGGGTTTGATTCCCTTGTCACTCAATGGGTTTTTCATCAGGAATTTCTCAGTAGCACCCAGTCTGTATTTGGACCCGGTTTATTTCAGGCTAAGCTCCAAAATGTGGATGTACTATATGTCACCTCTGCCTAACGCTCCGGGAAATCAGGCTTGTTGCATACTATTCTTTTGATTTATTGAATTGCAAATCGATACAGTTCCTAATAAAATATATGTTGTGAATTTCAGGTGTACCCAACAGCTCTGAGAGCAACTGCAGTGGGTGCTTGCAGCGCTGTCGCGAGGCTGGGCGCCATGATCACACCCTATGTAGCGCAGGTGATTTTCTTATAACTTCAACAAGTCCTGAAACCGAGATTAGATTTACTCAAACGACTGTCCATTTTTGTTTCATTCGACGTTCACACAACACCGGTTAAATTATACAAGGTAAACGAACCCTTCACGAAGCCGTCAACCAATCATTCTGTACATCAAACCAAGTAATTCTACGCAAAGATTATCGCTGGGAAACAACAATCACGGTCTACGGTAGGACACAATATAACGCACCCAACAACCCAACATTGTGTTAATGGATGCATTTAATAGTACGGGGGTCATGGAGGTGGTTAAAATAAATTACAATGTTGAAAATTTCTGAAAAAGTGGGAACTTTGACCTCCAATATCTCCGTAATTAGAAGATTCCAGGTATAGTCAAGAACCAAAAAATACCAAACACTGTTTTAAGCTTTCACGGATTAAAACTAAACTTATACTGTCACTTACGATGATTATTTATTATTTTAAGCTGCCAATAAAAAGAGCTCGAAATAATAAACAATCACGGAAGATATCCCATCCCGTAAGTGACAGTATAAGTTCAAAAAAATATCGCAATGACGGGAGCACAATGCCTTTCGAACACATTTTCTTTCACCAAGTCAGTGTCTATAACACCATTATTATATTATTAACTAGTCGAAATCTCATTCCAGGTGCTGTTAAAGAACTCTATAGTGATAGCAACAAGCGTGTATTCTCTTGTAGCGGTGTTAGCCGCGGGGGCGTGCCTCGCACTGCCCATAGAAACCAAAGGACGGGAGATGAGAGACACCGTCACGGTCACTAACTAGACCAAACCGCGATTTTTCGCCATCGTACGCCTTCTCATTTATTTATATTAATAGTAAATTTCACCAATAAAACTGAAGGTGTACTCATTTATACCGCAATGAAGTGAAGGATCAATAATCTACAGCAATCCTGACACTGACACTTTCATTGGTGAAATTCACACGCCCTTAGTAACAAACAGACTTATACAATATTTTGTAATTGTAATTGCTAATCTCACTGGCGTAGTCAGGCTCAAAATCGACCAAGTACTTTCAAGTTGTGATAATTGATTTTTGGGATATAGGGAAATTCTGCTATCACTAATCATACATATTTTACTGGGTATGACGATCATTTACCGCGGGACTTGTTAATGTAAATGATCGGCAATAATTTTGAGTCTTGTAACTTGCTGCCGTCATTTAAATCCGGAGGGAGCTCAATGTCGACATTTGACTACGTCTCTTCGAATAAAAACATTTATATGAAAACTTTGTAAAAAAAACACAATACTCTATAAAATAGATCTGGATCACTTACATAATTTAATTATATGTATAGAATTTAATAGAATGCCTGTGGCAAGTAACTTCTGACAAAATATTTGAGGGAACAATTATAAAATATAGTCCATTTTTTTAAATAATTAAGTCAAATATTATAGATGTAAGCTTTTTTTTACTAATACGGACGTAGGTACTTCTTAAAAATGTTCTCAATTCTTTGGGATTATATTGAGTGAACTGCGGTGCCTTAAAACGTTTGTGGACTAAATAAACAGCTCTTTAACTTGAATACTGCGATTGTATAAACTGGCAACACTATTGCGAATAATAAATTATGCCGCCTTTTATGCCCGTTTTTACTAACATTGCATATTCAACGCTCGACCTAGTGCTGAAAGTTGAAGCTCAAACTACAGATTTTGCTTAAGAATTCGTTTACTATGTATTTTAGTTTACCCTAGAAAGCCATCTAACCCAGTCAAATTGGCTAGGTGGTCATCATCGGTGGTAAAAACAAGCATTATACCTAACGCAGTTTTCAAGTAAAGGAGTTGTTCTTAGATGTTAAGTTTAAACTTCTTAAGACTGCTTTTGAGTAGCTACATATTTAATTTTAGTATTTTGTAATGCAACTTAAAATAATCAAAATGCAAAATGTACTTAAAATACTCAATACTAATGAATACTCAGGTGTTTCCGTCCTATTTACAATCATTGTCTTCCACTAGAATGTCAGTATTTATAGTATGTAACGCTATATTGTACTATTTAGAGCTCATGCATACGATAGATTAGAAGGCAATAATAGAATTATGCCAATTTCCAACCCCAATATCATTGCCAGACTTTAGGAATCAAGCTGTGGAGCGCGTGTCTGGCGCGTGTGGTGTGTGTGCGTGTGTGTGCTGTGCTGTGCTGTGGAGCTGTGGTGTGGTGTGGCGGTAGTGTGTGTGTGTGGCTGTAGTGCGTGTGTGTGTGGCTGTGTGTGTGTTTGGTGAATATCACATGACGATTTCCTCACGAAGGAAAACATCGTTAGACGTTTTGAGAGCAGTAGTGATTAAATAAATTACACAAAGTAAACTGCCTGCCTGGGGTCAAACACACGACCTCCGACATGAAAGTTGGGGATATCTGTTACCACTGAGCCGCCACTGCTGCATTGGCATGTTATAGGTACTTATTTTATCTTATCCCTGTGTAATAATACGTTGTTATCAATCTGATCCGTGATCAGCTGATATCCGATAAGTATTTTAATCAAATTAAGCGCTCCCGCACTACCTACAACACAATATAAGCGTATTACCTATTTTAAATACCTATTGTTTTCATATCCTGCATTCATGCTTGAATATTTTTGTCATGGAGCAATAAGGATTCAATCTTTGTTACCATGAGCATAGCCAGCCTATTTTTAGGTTCCTAACACAAGTGTTAGGTACGCATCCTTTCGCATCGACGTACGTGACGTACAGTATCCTATACTTTGTTCTCTTTTTGTATGGACAAACCGTCGAACGACGTCAATGAATGAGCCCTTGGGAACCTGGAAATCATACATTTTGGCATCCTTATCCCGAAATTCAGTAGTCAATGAATCGATCGTATGTCTGAGAACACTCTATTTTTTTTTACTTATACTTAAGGTTGTGATACCATACAGTACTTACGCAAGGTGCTATGACGGTACTTTTGAATGGAATAATTATTAATGTTGTGTGAGATAGGTTTTATAATATTTAAGAATCTCATATGGAGTATTCCAAACATAGTATTATTATATTTCGTAGATGATGAAGACTGGGTTATTGTCAATAATTTTCATTATTATATATTTATAGTAAAATTATGAAAGCTGAAGGTCCTTAGTTACAAAAATTTGAAGAATTATGTATTTTTCGAAAAATATAAATACCTGAGAAAATAAAGTGATTCAATAATTTAATCAATTTAACGACAAACATCCGTTAAGATAATACAAAAAGCAGTTACCTCATAATGTTTACACAGTGATGAAATCATTTGTTCAACAATTATAGCTTAGCCTGCCAATTTGTTTTCATTCCTGGAGACTTGAAAATGAGGCATAGAAATCATGCTTAAAACTACACATCATTCTGAGCTGCTATGCTGATAATCATCAGGACTTTTTATGCCTACAAATGAGCATGTAACTAATTAACTATAAACCTAGTGGTAGCTCGTAACATAATCATTGATTTGTAAAATAAATGTAGCTACCTTAAATATTCCTTGTTATAGTAATACCTGAGCGTGTCCATTTAAAGTAAAAAAGATATAATTAATTTTCATTTTCGTGGGCAAAATAATATAATATAGAGGTTTTAATGATAATGAACTCTTGTTTTTTACGGTGATGTAATCACGGCTGTAACACCAAATATATTTATGCTTATTTGTTTATGTAATGTTAAGTTTTACACAATTTTAATAAACTATTCTTTGCACAAATTGTTTTTTAATTGGAGGAGGATGGAGTTGAAAGGGTTGGATAAAAGAAACATATATTAATATAAGAATTTAATTAATTGTAACTATATCGAAATTAATACTCACACTCTTAATTATTTCTCATTATGTCAGAAGCAAATAAAATTTTGGAATCACAGTATAAATCACACAACTGAAAAATAATTTACTAGTCACATTTTACTGTTTACTAACATAATGACCTAAATACCTATGAATACAAGAAGTCAGTCAAAATAAAGATGGCGTACATGTTTATTGTATTAGCCTATTAACGACATTACATGGGATCACTACTGATGTTTAGGGTATTGTAAGTGTATTAAGATTGGTTGTCAATAACGTCAATTTAGCTAAAACTCTGCATATTTAACCAGCCCTTGTAATGCCGTGGTTGTTGATCACATAATTAACTTTAAGTGAAACAAACATAAACCTGACCATCATCCAGCTCTAGGTAATTAAAAAACACTAAACAGAACTTTAGCATAGCCTACAACATTTTAGGTCTACATCTACTTCTGTTATTTTGGTTCTTATTTCAATCCATCACTAAGAGCAAAGGGTTGGTCATGTTTATAGTTTTCAATAATTGATGGTGAATCTTAATTAACTACAAATAAATATCAATTTGGCTAATTATTTTTTTAACACTCAATATGTATGATTAATTATACTCATTACATAGCCTGTAATACAATTTAACATTACCTATATTTGAATATTATTGAAACTCATTTACTCCCATACCATTTTCACAATTATCTTCTAATCTAGTTTTAATCAATAGCTAAATAAGTAAATACTTCTACTACTGATGTGGTCAACCAATCCTCATGCATACAAACACTATTTAATAAATAAAAGGGCTTAAATGAACAGCCCTCATTTTAACAAGAAGTGTAATCAACATCAATGGAAGAGACATAATATCTTTGACTCTACACAAAATGTGCAGGAAATTTAGAAAGCAAAAATAAATATGGTAGGTACTCTTCGAGTTAGAGTACCTTCTCAACTGATGCACATAGTGCGTACCTAATCACTGAAACAATTTGTATTATATATCTATGCTTTTCATTTATCTGATAAACACACTGACTTATATATTACATACCCTATTCAATATTTTCCAAATGTGTGTAGCATTAAAATAACATGTTTCAGTACTGAACCCTCAACATCATAAATATATAAAAATTTGAACCTTATGGCAAGTACATAAGGCTAAATAATACAGATTGTTTGTCATTACATGTTTATAATGCTGATTGTTTATTGAGATCAACATGGCTAAGCATAATTAGCTTGGGACTTGCAATTTTTTTTTATTATACACTCACATATTAACTAAATGTTATACCAACTTTTCATTTGAGATATTAACAAGAACTTTAGGGGGCTTATCTATTAAATATTTTAATAGTTCAGATTTAGTGACAATTAAAATTACTTCTATGTCTAGGTATACTCAGAATATTTATCTCCATCTCCTACAGAAATTGAAGATATTTTGTTACCTTAGGTACACTGTATACATTCGCATTTGCGTTTACATACATTTTATTTCCTTATAGGTATATTTAAGTGCAAAAATACTTGAACAAAAGGAAGAAAAGTATTACTGAGCTAGCTCCTAAACATTTGGCTCACAAACTAGGTATAAATGAATAGTTAATCTTATAAATCATTTAGAAGAAAATAATAACAATTACTTGAAAACTAAAAAATCTTATTATTATGAAACGGTGGGAAATCACTACAATAATACGACACGACATACCTACTTCAACATGACAAGAAATGGAAAAGCTGTAATATTTACATACTTACTTACATAGTAAAATACCCAAGTCACAGGTCTCAAATATACATTATATTCATAGAAGTGTTTTTTATAAGAATGTTCATAAATAAATACCAAGTAATTATTTACAAAGCAATTTAAAAAAATGTATGAATTATCATACAAAATTAAAAGTCTAAGTACCTACCTGCTTCTGTTTTAAGTTACAGATAAAGATCAAACATCCGGTTTGACTAAAAATAATCTAGCTAGAGCATACTTAAAGCTGCCTTATATTGTGATGAGAACATAAATGTGATAAGAATGTAGGTATGTTATAGCTATCCAATACATATTTATTTGCAAGTAAAGAGTAGGCTGTTACATAATATACATAATAAAATGGGGATCTTGTTTGTACTAGTCCAGTCTGATCTTAACTCAATCATCATCTAATTCTATAACTATTGGTTCAACATTTTCTGTTGCTTTTGTATACTCTTCTTTTAATTGTGATAACAATGCACACTTTGGTATTTTCAGTTCTTCTGCTTCATCTATCAAAACTTTTAACTTTTGAAGTCTCCCAATGTCAGGAGCAGTGGGAAGTAGTATGTTCTTAGCCCCTTTCATCCACTTGTCAAAACTATTGACTCTAAAATCTAAAGTCTGTAGCATAATCCCCAGCTCATCCATATCATAACGATAGTTTAATGACTTTTTCTCTAGAGGGCATTGACATAAGTTACTTGTATGCTGCAGACAAACCATGTGTTTACAATCGCTACATGACACTGAAGATAGGAAACAAGTTGTTTTACACACTTCACAAAGGCGTTCATCATCACCAAGTAACTCAAATGCAGTCCTAGATACACTCTTCAGACCTTTTTTAGCTATCAAAGCTCTCAAAGATCCTTCTTCTTCTGTGGCTCTCATTAATTCTCTTTGTGTTTCTAGTGCAGTTTCCAAATCTAACCGATCACCTTCTAATGCCATTTTGCAAATCAATTCATCATGGGAGAAGACGCAGAACCTTTTAAGATTTTTGTAATGTGTTATACACTCACGTCCAATTTTCAGCCAGTCAGGTGGCGCAAAATTTACAGCTTCAGCGAAGTTATACCCTTGGTTAAAACCTGCATGGTATGCTCTAGGAAATGTGACCACAAACTCTCCAGCGTGCTGATCGGTTCTATAAATCGGCACGCCAGCTGCCATCAAAATATTTGGATTCATTATTGTGACAAGTTGGTGTAATAAATCTGGTTGTGATTTAAATAAATCTGGTGCTGCTGCCTTCATTGCCGATTCCAATAATTCTGCGCCACTGCCTGGCACTCCATACCAAGTTTTGGCCTCACCCCAATGTAAATAATTGATTGAATAACTCCAATGGTCTTCATTATGCCAACAAAATGCAGAAAAGCACATACCAACATACATCCAAGGTACAGTCATACCAGATATATCAGCATTTATAAATCTTAAAACTGAACCATCTAGAACAGGCAGATTGTTTAAATTCCATCCAGAATCTACATACTCTTGATCTCCGGGATAAAGATTTAGTGATGATTTCGTTGGAAAACCTGATCCATGATCCATTGAGTGAAGATCAGCACCGTACTCTACAGTTACATCTTCCTCCACTGAAGAAATAATTCTCCAAAACTCCTTTTCAGCTACTGTCGTCGGAACCAAATGCCCAGACATGGCAAAATAGTCAGATTTAAATTTATCTGCCATTTCTCCAAATTGTTGCAGTGTGTATTCTCTTTCTGCCTGAGCAAACCCAAATGCCTCAGCAGGTTTATGAACCTCCTCAGCAATACAACAAGGGCAACGCCAGTCTCCATCTGGTACAGCATTTATAGGAGGTTTTAAGCAAAATGTATGATAAGTTTCAGAACAACCATTGCAAATTAACAGCAAATCATCTCTATAGTCTTTTTGGCACATAGCACACTGATAGACCGCTAATGGATCAAGATCATAGCGGGGCCTCTTCCTTGATTTTGTAATGTCAAATTCTTCATCATTTAGTCCTGGCATTTTCGGTCCAGGTCCATAGCAAGCTAACCTTCTTAGTTCTCTGTTGTGTTTTATCTCTTCACACTCAACTTTGTTCTTAGGGTTATCAATATCAAGTTTGATATCAGATCCTGTCTTTGTTTTTTTAATACTTGTGTGTGGTTTCTCTTCTTTATATTCTACTTTGATCTTGGTTATCCTTTCTATAGGTACTTCTGTAATCTGCGGTTTCCCAACTTCATCTTCTTTAATTTCGATTTTGGGGTCAGTTTTCTTGACAGTTTTTAATATGTCTGCCTTACTTTTTTCAAATATTTCATAGGGCAGCAAAATTTTTTCATAATTACTTTTTAGAAAATTCATGGTACCCATGTGCTGACTGTAACCCATCGCATTAGCAATCCTACGCCATTTTTTAGGAGTATTACAGGCTTCAAAGCCGCCCTCTTCATCTACCCAAAATTTAAGACAGTACAAATCTAATGTTTTGTTTTCAATCATTGGAATTTTTAGTGGCGATCCTTGAAGTTCCCAAAACTTTAAAATTTTCTCAAGGAACAAAAGTTTTAGACGCGTGATGGCTTCCAATTCGTTCAGTTTCTGTATTCTCGGGACAAATTTTAATTTGTCCACGTCTAGTGAAAACGGTGGCTGCCAGCGCGACGGAGGCTTTATTTTGCAGATGCCCGTTTTCTCTGCAAGTGGGCGAATTTTATCTATATATCCAAGTGGATCCAAGAATTCTTCGGGCGTAGGTTCAAAAACGGGTGCTTCAGGTGGTGGAGTGAAAGTGAATTCTGCACTTTTATGCATGGCATTTTTCTGTATGTTCTTGCAATCCATTTCCGCTAGTGAATTAAAGCCTCTCTAATTAACAAAAAAAAACTCACAATATCTCACGTACGTGAAACATTTCACTCGCAGTTTAGTCTACGTGACTTCTCGCCATGTGTAAATGGCTCCTTAAATATAGAGATAGTAAAATACACTAAAACACTGCCATTGACATATTCCGCATTATGAGCAGATGAGACGATTTTAAATGCAAAATAATATCCACACTGATTGCCTTTAACACAAGCCGATTATCAATAATGAAACAAAATTAGTATTGATTATACGATTTCGTTTACAAAAGCTGTATCAGGCTAGTCACAATCTCACAACCAGCCAGTTACTTGATAACTCACTCGACCACGATTCGTTCATTGATGCCTCGTTCAAACGCAGCTCGCTCAACAAAATATTACGCACACATGCACGACAAAATAATATCGTCGACTTGCTCTTCGGCTCTTCCTCAATCCCATTGGTCATTACATCGGGATGTTATACTTGCTTCGTCGCCGTCGCCGTCCGTCGGTCGGATGGCGAGAGGGAGGCTTTTGTTTTTTTTTTACTTGTATGTTGGTATCCTTTTTCTATTACCTATTTAGTTTGGCAAAGATTCAAAGAAATAAAATAGTGTTTTTAGCCGTACACACAAACAACATGGTTTTGTTGATGCTTCCTTCCAATATAGTTAAGGGGACAGTTCAGCGATGAAATGAAATTTTAAGCAGAAAAGTTGTCACCCTGATTCATTTTTGAGATTTTACTTCGAGTCATAAAAATAGAGTTGGAGCAGAATGGTCGTTGTAAGATGGGCCGGGCCATGATTCAACATTCTTGAATAGGTAAGTTGAGGTTCATTTTGGAAGACGAATCCTTGTCTTGTTGTAAGGTAATAAACGGATATTAGAAATTCAAGAAAACGCACATTAAAAATAATATTATTTCTTAACGTTGCGTAAGTACCTATTAAATAAGATGGCTGACGGAAAGGACTGTTATTATGGTACCTCGGTACCTTATAATTGTGGTACCTTATTACGCAACTAACTTGAGTTGGGCAACTATGCTTTATTAATACGTTGGAGTATTGAATAGACAACATACAATCCATCGGTAGCGTCTCGCTTCTGATACACTGCATTGCACACTGATAGCTGTCCGTTGATGACCCTTGACCTTTGTAATACCTATATAAAGTTCGTTTATGCAGATCGATACGATTTATTGCATAGTAACATCATATCAAGCTCATGTTACTATTTGTCATCTAAACATAGGAAAACCATGCACGCTCGCATTAAGTACCAGAAAAGCATAGTAGGTACCACATTAACAGTACCATGTCTAAATTCACATTATTGTTGTCCTAGATTATTTACATCGTCATTTCTAGCCGTCTACGGCGAAGCCCAAAAGGAGGGTAATGTGTTTGACCTGTATGTAGGTATGTCCGTTTTTACTCCTAAACCGGATGAACCAATTTCGATAATTTATACGTAGTCAAATTCGTCGCGCGAGTGTACCTAACTGGTATCATAAAATTAAAAAAAAATGGCGGAGTGTAGTGTGGGCGCGATATTGTGGGGTCTGAATTTTTTTTTCTTCCAAACCCATCGTGTGGGGTATCAAAATGTGGGGTTTTATAAGATGACTACAAAAATCTAAACAACTTACTTAAAAGTAATTCGTAATGACGCACTTATTAAATTAAATAAAATTTGGAAGTGCGGGACCCATATATCTATTGAAATGTATACAGGGTGGAAGGGATACCGTAGCACAAAAGCTTACCACGTATTCTGTACATCAAAAAATTCAAGTGGGGGTTCAGAATGATGTACTGAATACGTGATAAGCGTTTGTGCGTCGGTGTCCCTTCTACCCTGTTTATTCAAATGCGTCTCGCCTGCCTCCAACTTTTAGTTTCTGGGTATCAAGATTTTTTTCGGAAAGTTTACCTATAATTGATTTTTCGTTACATCGGTAGACAGAAATGGCGATTCTCTAGTTTCTGCCTACCCACATGCGAAAACGCGTGAGTTGCTGTACGTTTAAAGGGAACGACGATTTACAAGCGTAAAGTTTTAGGTCAGGCTGTAACATTTTTAACTGATTGATAAACTAGGTAGGTACCTATACAGGTATGTGTCAGAGTATTGATTATTTTGTAAGGTATGATGTATCATTTAAGACAGATGCTTCATCACACCAAAACAACATTTTACAGACAGAATGAGGTTGACTAAGTAATTATTTTACTTAACGGTTTTTGTGTTATTAGTTAATATATAATTTGTTTTACTAATTTAGTAGATTTAAAAAAATCGATAACACTTATGTTGCCAGCGAGCATACATTAAAACATACTAAATAATAACTAAATGCTATTTTCAATTAATTTTTTCTTTATATTAGGTAACTAGATAACATGAAATCACGCCTTCAATCGCCGAAGGGTTAAGCAGATTTGTACGAATATATACCTACCCATATTACTCATATATCCATGTAATAAATATACCCACATTTCGCCAGCTAACCCCCCCTTATAGCCTCCTGTTTTAGCTCTCTAAAGATAACATCACACCTACTATCCAAAAGGATAGGCAGAGATAATACACTCACATTTCGTGTTTGGTCAGTTATATGTAAGTCTCATGCAAAAATCGAGCACAAAATACTTAAGACAGGTTGTTACGTTAGTTCCTTTGATTTTTAAATCTTTTTCTATAGTTAATCAGTATACATACCTATCGCATATCATGTTTACAAATTCTGGGTTTAATCTAAATGTATACAGAATAATTAAACAAAAACCACTACGGAACCCTATTTTCCCAACACTAGGCACACTTGGCAAGTTTATTGTAATATAACTTCTTTGGTAATCAGCTGTTTACTACTGATCTGTTTTTTCTAATATTAAATCTGATAACACTGTTCTAAACTGTCACGTCAATGTCAAAATTATAACCTCAACTCATTAATTCGATATTCAATGTTTTGTGATTTGTCTGACCGTGTGTCGAATGTGTTAGCGGTTTTATGTAATTTTGTCTTGCGATTTGTCAATTAGAATTAAGCTATGTTAAAAACATTTCGTGGAGTCTGTGCAGCCAATGCTCAGTTACATCAGATAAGATGTGCTCATAGGATAAGAGGCAAAGCTCCTATTTTCTGTCGCACAATAAAGGAACGTCTGGATGAACTGAATTATAAAGATGAAATGTATACAACCAGAGTTGATATCGGTCTGCCCCTAACCAAGTAATTATATCCAATAACTGAATGTTTTTCATTAATTGATTAAAATCCTATCACTAAGTTTCCCCATGTAGCCAATACAAAACTATATTTAATGAGAAGTTCATTAAATATAATTTTGATTTGTATATTTGTACAAAATTAGGTATACAACATAAGATAGGTCTATGTCTCAATATACCAAGTATTGCAATGCTAGTCAAGAACATAACTAAATATTATTTTGTCTTAGCATTTGTGGGATTAATTGGTTACTTGACAATAATTATAAAACTGCCTCATTGGTCAAGAGGTTGCAAGCGCGACTGCTGAACATGAGGTCCTGGGTTCAATTTCCGGGTTGGGCAGTGTTATTGGGTTTTCCATCAGGAATTTCTCAGTAGCAGCCACTGAGTCTGGATTTGCGTCCGGTTAAAGGCAATAGGCCCCCTATTGCATGGGATTTAAAAATAACTGGGGAAATGTGGGTGTGCTTTTAGGTACACCTCTGCCTAACCCATCGGGGATTATAAGCGGAATTTTATGTTAATTATAAAACTTAATTTGTTTTAGAAAATCATCAGATGGCAGCCGTATCTCAAGACTGGAACATCTTAAAAACATAAAAGCTGATAAAAATATAGAACAGCTTGCACGCAATCATAAGTTAGAAATTGACTTGAATGAAGTTAAATCAGAATGGCTTAAAACTTTAGGTCCCCAGCATAAAAAGCAAACTGCTGATCACTATGGCATATTTGAACACTTATATGGAGAAGGGTACTTTATTCCATATTTGAATTTGGAAGTGTTGTATGATTTGAAGAATGGCTCATATGTCCCAGTTTACACTGGAAATGACATAAAGCCAGCAGAA
Source organism: Noctua comes (assembly GCA_963082995.1). Taxonomy (NCBI): domain Eukaryota; kingdom Metazoa; phylum Arthropoda; class Insecta; order Lepidoptera; family Noctuidae; genus Noctua; species Noctua comes. The sequence goes on from OY720277.1 coordinate 8,421,290, forward strand.
GCTCTTGAATATCCTATTGTTAATTATGAATCTGATGCAGATACATTATGGACTCTAGCACTTACAAGTTTGGATGGACATTTAACAGAGAGTGATAAGGAGTATGTACACTGGCTCGTTGCTAATATTCCTGGAAACTCTATTGAGATAGGAGATACTATTGTGGAGTATTTGCAACCTATCCCATTAAAGGGTACTGGATATCACAGATATGCCTTTGTTCTTTACAAGCAAGATGGAAAAATATCTTATGATGTGTCAAAAGGTAGTATTTTTTGTAATAGATAATAATCTACAGTATTTTTTAGATTACCTCATATTAATGTGATTATTTCCAGTAACTTCATCATCACCGCTTGAAGATAGAACATTTGTGACAAGAGAATGGTACCAGAAGTACCAAGAAAACATCACTCCTGCAGGACTAGCATTTTACCAAACCAACTGGGACCATTCAGTAAGAGATTTCTTCCATCAAGTGCTTCAAAGCAAGGAGCCAGGTAAATATCAGAGCAATGTAGTTTTATGTACCATCCTATCTTTTAAGTGGTTTCTTGTTTATAAGATGAATTACCTTGTTTATAAGCTTTTATTTAACTTGCCTTGTTAGTATGTATTGGTCACATCATGCAACTGAATTTCAAACTATTTCCCCTAACCGATTGAGCTGAAATTTTGCAGACACCTTTGGTTCTGGTGACAATACATTTTTATGACTTTATCCTGCAGCCAGGATTGCCTCCTCACAAGAGAACTTCTCAAAAGTTAATAGCACAGACATAAAACTTTATACGCATTTAATGTTGATTGATAAACCTAATATTATTCTTTTTTGTTTTTATAAAATGTCATTTTTAATTATTTTTTTAAAATTTATTTCAGTTTATGAGTATGACTTCCCTAAGCCCTACTTGAGACCTCAAGAATGGTTCCCCCGAAGAAAACCATTCAACCTTTACATGGATAAGTACAGGGATTCAAAGGAGATCAATAAAGAGTATTTATTACGCAAGTTGAAGAACGAAGACCCCTTCAAGGCACCTCCACCACCACTTAAGTTCCCCAATGCCCAACCTTTCCCTAAAAATATGCCATCATGGTTGAAACTACATGAGCAGAAGATTAGGTTGGGTTGGGGCAGAGTAAATGATGTATAGATTTAATAATTAAAGTTTTAGGTAGTTCAGATATTGTTGTATTTATATCTAATAGAAGAAAACTCCTTAATGTTCTTCTATGCCATGTCGGATTTGTCTTACTCTGTATTTAAGTGTTGTATTCATGATGAGTCGACACAGAAGATGAGAGCTACAAATGTGAGAAATCACCGGGTGGTTCTTGCGTACGACGCCAGTCACGCAAGGCAGAAATTCTAGCCCCTTGACAGACGATAAGGCCGGATAAGGCCGTACGCTGACACTCGTGCGGGCGTATAGAGTGCATCCGCTCGGGAAGTCCTGTTAAATTATCCTTATAAAACCCATCGCACGCGCCCATGTGTTTGCGCTGCTCTTACAAGTTTCCACTACAGACGCGCGAAAGCAAGCGGCCCGCGCGAGTTTTAGCGTACCTCAGCAAGCAGCCTATTGCTGACCCAGACTCGGAGAAAGTAATGGAATATCAATACTCCCTGGGAATCAAACTCAGGTAGCACCACACTGCAAACGCCCTTGCAACCACCATGGTGGAAAAATGAGTGTGGCAGCTTACGAACGCCAATTTCGGTCTCACGAAGCCAGACCTTTTGTCGGAAAACTGACTAAGCCCGCGATTGTGGCCAGTCCAGTCAGTTTAGACAAAAACAGTTTTGTTCCCGAGTATAAATATTTTGTGGCCACAAGTTAATTTTGTCACCGGCTGTACTCTGACGCCTCATAAGATCGGGCCAATCATGGGACCTCGCGCACTACGTGGGTTAGTATAAGTATTCTACTCTTTGCTTCGTGGCCACGACCACGAGCGGGCCGCAGAAGCGAATTTTGGTATAATAATAAATCTTCATTTTCAGACCAGAGATCCATAACAAATAAAAACAAAAATAAATAAACAACTGGGCACTTACTAACTAAAAAACACGTTAGACACACTTACTACATCACATATCTGAATGACGGTCTGTGTGCCGCCATCCAGTGGCACATTATTTGACCATCTACAGTAGCCACGAGGCTGTTGGGGCTTTCGCGCACCCGACGCATGAGTGATGCGATTCGCAGACGCAGCAGCGAGCCGAAGTCCGGAACGCGTGCCTCCGCGAACATCCCCGACGCGCTACAGAAGCGCGGCAACCCCAGCAATACCCGGAACGCATTATTATATTGGACTCGTAGAGCACTGTACGAGCCCTGTGCAAAACTGACCCATAGGGCGCACGTGTACAGTGACTGGCAGTAGGCCCTGAACAGTGTTATTTTAACCTCTCGCGTACACCATGCGAACCTGCGGGCCAGCATGTTACACCTGTCCGCCAGCGCTCTACGTTCCCTCTCTAAATCGGCATCATCCGACAGCCTATCGGTGACCCAGTGCCCCAGGTATTTAAAACGAGTGACTCTTTTCAGCGGAACTCCGCCCAACGTAACCGATGGTACAATGTCATACATTTTGTTTGCTCTAAACACTAAGAGCTCGCTTTTGTTTGTGTTGTACCTGAGACCATGAGTCACCGCATAGTCTTCACGGATTCGGACGAGCCTTCTTAAGGCACTGATTGATGGGCTCAGCAGCACCATATCATCCGCGTAACTAATATTATTGACACACTGTCCATCAATGGAGCAACCGATTTGGGTGCTGCTGAGCTCAAATATCAGCCGGTTGACATACAGGTTGAAGAGCTTGGGCGAGCTAAGCCCCCCTGCCTCATGCCGCACTCCAACCTGTACGCATCAGACATGGCACCTGCCCATCTAACGTAGTTGGACTGGTTGTTGGTATAGACCAGGAAGAAAGTTTGGTCGCACGACCAGTTTTGTTCAAGATAGCTGCCGGTCATGCAACAAGTCTTGATCGTGGCCGCATAGTGCGCTAGGTCTCTAAGACAAGAAGGAACTGAAAAATATGTAATGCAGAAGTGAAAAGTTAGCGGCATGTAATGGTTGTTTTACTGGCCATGGAGACTGAAGTTTGAAAAATCTTTCCTTTTCTCAATGTTTTGGTCTTCAGAATATTATAACGTTAGGAAATAATATTAATTAAACATGGGTTGCGTAACGTACTTTTAATAAACATAAAAAATAAAATTAACTTTCTTAAATTAGACAATTTTTATACATAGTGCAACAAATTTGGTTTTCCTCTGAACTTTTTATCGAAATTCTACAACTAGAAAAACCTATGCAGTCTATATCATGTTTGCTTTTCAATTTTGATAATGAATTGAGCAGAAACCCTTACCTTAGATGTATAAAAAAAAGCAATTTAATCAAATAAATTCCATTTTACAATCGCATTTAAAGTATAAAAAAATAAAACACAAGCGTGTTTTTGACTCATTACAACTAAGACTGCAATTTTTTATTTGCCTTCAAACATGAAGATAATTCAAACAATTATATAATTTTGGTTCTGAAAATACATGGCAAAACATCGAAACTAAATAAGTAAAATAATCATAATACCTAGTTACAATAAATGCACTAAAAGTAAAAAGCATGGATATAATCAATCAGTTTGATTATTTTTTAAAAATGTGCTTGTATGTAATGAAACAGTTTATAAGAACTTCTCTGCAGATTGTTATAAGTTAACATGTTTTAATATTGTGATATCTGAATAAAATATTTTGCAGGAACCTCCTAGTAACAAGTAGCAAGCACCTTAATTTGCACTATTGTCTAAAATGTAAAATACACATTGCAGAAGTGGACATTTTTATCAAGTACTATTTATGAATGCTTGAAATATACACATATGGATTTGTGTTGTAAATATTATAATACCCACTCCATATTATACTTGTGTTATATTTTAAATACCTAGTGAATTTGCAACTCTAATTTGATACCAAATATTGCATAAGAATGCAGTCTAGTCAAGACCAACGTCGTCGTCCGTGGGAGGTTTAGGTGCCCCTGCTCCGCCGCCGGGTGCAGCGCCGCCGTAACCTGTGAACATTGTTAATAAATTATAATACAGCTGATATCAAGGTATACATATACATAGTTTTACCTCTGATAGCAGCAACTTTATTGTAGTACCGAGTATAAAGCTCACTGTGCTTATGACACGACTTGTATTCCACAACGTTAATTATTTGCATGAATAACCATAAATGCAAATCTTATAAATAAGTACCTGGAAAGCCGCCAGCTCCGCCCTTCCCGAGTTTGTCTTGCAGTTTTTCTATAACTGCCACAATCTTGGGGTTACCCTGATACTTTGCGAAGTTAGCTGGGTTGGTCGACACGTCCTGGAATGCTGCAGCGATCTCTGGGTCCTAAAGTTGGAAATTTATGTTAGTGTTTTGGTCCCACAATTAATGACTCTGTATGACAAAACAGATGCGATACTCTGTAGCCCTTTAAAAGACAACATGGGTCACTTTTACCATGGATCACTACACGGACATAATAGGTTTCAATATTTAATATTGCAGCAAAAACAAAAAGAACTATATCCATTTCTAATTTCAGGTAAACATGCGGTCAAAAACCGCGACAAGTCTTTTGACAAGAGTCCGCATAAACCACATGATGTTTGGGTTACTTGAAGTTGAAACAATAAAAAATGTGATAGATGGACAAGAAATTGTGATTATAAATATTCCGTTTGCCCTTTTTTAAATACCTGGAATGCCGACATGATTTCCTGGTCAAATAGCAGGTTGCTGAAGTCCTGGGGGTTGAGTCCGGCGGGGTAGCCACCGCCGCCCGCTCCTGGGAAGCCGCCTGCACCGGGGAATCCTCCTGCGCCGGGGAAGCCGCCAGCGCCGGCCGGGAAGCCGGGCGGTGCGCGGGCGTTGGCTTCGGCCTGTGCACGAGCCGCGCGCGCCCTCGCCTCTTGAGCCTTGCGGGCTCTACGCACCTTCTCACGATGCTAGAATGTTTTTTAAGGAATATTTATTTAATGTAAAGATTGATACCATAGTAAATTATGAATGCGATTTAAAAATATATTTCTGGTGGAGTAAATTGCACTATTAGAACTTCCAACTAGTTGAAAATCCAAATAGTTGCTAGTCACAGATAAAGGAGACCCCAGCCTGCCCACTATGGATTCAAATTGTGTAGTACATGGTGCGTGTAGGACCGAACCTAAAATGTAGTGACTGACCGAAGGATCGGTTTCGTCCAATTACTGGCCGAAACTCGGTATTCGTCAAGTCTCATGCGTCGTTCGGGTGAGTTCGTTGATCGTAATCGCCAGCTGAGAGTACAGCGCATATTTTAAGCGCAGGCCACACCGCCAGCTAGCAAGCGAGCCTGGCGAGGCTCTTTTCATACTTCGTTTCGGCTCTTTCGTCGATCTCCGGTAGCAGGGTCAAAGGTTCGGTTTCGGCTATAAATCCTGTTTCGGTCAGACATTACTAAAAAAGTGTTTTATTTTGAATACTACCTCTCTTTCTTCCTTCTTGCGTTGAGTGCTGAGCTTGTGTTGACGCAGTTTCTCTGCATTGGGTTTGACCTCGCTTAGCCATTCGTTGGTTTGATCGTCATAATCAATTTTGAGGGATTCACAGAGATCGTGAGATGCCTCTTCAAACTTTCCCAGCAACCTGTTAACAGATTACAAAATAATACAATGCCAACGAAATTGCATAATGATTCATACAATAAATACAAGGATGACACAGGGGTACAATGTTAAGAGTCGGGCGGGAATATCGAATGTATATTTTGCTAAGCAGCTGCAGCGACTCAAGTGGGGTCGAACAAGTGTGTAGGTAGCTCGCTGAAGAGACTGGAGAGTTAAACATAAAAAGTACTGTGGTGATCACAGCATTTTATTAAAGGTACGTTCAAAATAACTGATCCGTGAATTTAACGTAAAGGTATAAAGATGCTTCACTAACTAGCATAAATTACCGGTGTGTTTATTAGAAAATCAGTGAACTACCCAGTTAATTAACATGCCTCTGTGATATTGTGAGTATAATTCTGGTCTGTCTGTATTTCTCTAGAGAGAAGATTAGAATCTGTATTCAAATATTTTGACAGTATAACCAGACACTACACTACACAAATAAAATTTTGGTCTTACGAAAAAACATAGCACTGTGCTATTTTTACACAATACCAAAAGTATGAGATATTCCAATTAACATGTTTATGCTATCATAAATCTGGAAACAGCGTTATTATGTCATACTAATTAGTAAAGTGAATAGTTTTAGAGCAAAATAGCTTGTCCACTTATTTGTTAAAAGTTCTTACATTGAGATTGAGACCAAACTTACCTGTAAGCCCTTCCACGGAATTTATACGCAGCGGCACTGTCGCAGTTCAGTTCTAGAGCGCGCGTGCAATCCTTGATGCAAGCATTTGGTTTGTTCTGCTTCAGATAGATCTATGGACCACAATATTAAGACAAATAAACAACCAAATGAAATCGAAAACAGCCTAACATAAATCAACACTGGTAGTTGCGACTGGTAGTTTTAAGTGAATTTAATTAATAACTTTAATTAATCAAATAAATTAAAATAAACAATAAAGCTAATTTAATGTTTTTATAGTCTCTTCCAATATTCAGGATTTACAAAATTACTATGAGTCTAGTGACAGAAGAATATTATCATACACTTTTAGATAAATACTTAATCAACATACTATACACAATAAAAACAAGTGTCAATAACACATACCTGTCCCCGTTTAGCAAAAAGTAAGGCACTCAGAGGATAGAGTTGTATAGCTTCATTGTACAGTTTGATGGCTTCGTCATACTGCTGCTCGGAGAAAGCCTTCATCGCTTCCGACCTCTTCTCATCAGACTGGTCTCGTTCTTCATCTGTGACTTCTTTTGTTTCATCACCCATTATTTGAGAATCATCCACTTTATCTGCTTCTATGACACCTGTGTAAAAAATTATAAATGCCATACCATCATCATTCTCTTGCCCTTATCCCAATTCATTTTGGGGTCAGCTCAGCATGTCTTCTTCCGTACTTCTCTATTACTCGTCTCATCAGACCTTTATCATGTTAAAAATAGAAGGTAGGAATAAAGGGCAGACGACATTACTGAGGAGAGCATATAGATGGTAGTAAGCAGTATACCTGGCTATGATTTGTAGATTAAATATTTGGTAACATTAAAAATCCTGCTAAAAATCAAGCTTTGACAGTCTTAATGTCATTTCTTCTCTCTAAAGCAACCTTTTGTTGCTTCTCAATATCTGTCAACTTCCAAATATTTTTATGATCAATATAATACAATGTTTCTTTAAACAATTTGTCAAATGTCTCAAATATATAAATCATTTGCTTGCTTTGCTATGTGCTATCATGATCTTCATAATAATAGTAGTTGTTCTGTTTTTATAAATAACTTATTTATCTTGTCCCACATACAAACATATTTATTTAACACTCTGTTAATATATTGTTACAACTTCTTATACCCATGCATTAAAATTATGCATAATTATATATAAACAAGTAATAAAGTGTTTATTATTGTTAATACAATTCCCAATCGGGCAAATCGTAATTTTCATCAACTTCCCTGAAATACTCTGAAATAAATTGAAAAGAGTTTATGAGGTCCTGGTTTCGATTCCCAGGTTGGACTAAACCAGGAATTTCTCAGTAGCAGCCTAGCGTTTGGACTTTGGATTAGTTACATGGGACTTAATCATCACTAACAAAAAGTGGTACTCTAATAAACACTTCTGCCTAACCCTTCTGAGATAAGAGTGGTGTTGTTTTGTCATAATCTGCTGTTTTCCCTTAATTTGGCTAACCCAATAATGCCATCAAAAGGAAATATGACATAAACTTTAAGTGCAAACTAATCAATACATATAAGTGACATTTTTAGGGTTCCGTAGCCATATGGCTAACTAAAAACGGCAAATTTATAAATTCATCTTGTTCGTTTTACTCCAGAGAAGGAACATTCTGAAAAATGTGGGTTTATAGTAGAAAGTAACAAGAACTTTCAACGAAAATTGGTTTGAATAGGATTAAGTATTTAGTTTTTGAGGGACTTTTTCGTGAAACTGCAGCAGTAATTTTGTCTGTCACTAACATGCTATGAAAAACAAATTTAGTTTTGCTGTTGAGTGTAAAATTGACATCAGAATGAGGGTTAATAAATACTGTTAATTATTGTATTTAGTGCTATAGAACCCTTTGTGCGCGAGTACGCTTCGCTCATGGCAAGCTTTTTTTTTATTTCCAGAATTTATTGGCATGGCACCATGGTCCACCCTGGCAACTGTGTATTTAAAAATAAGAAATCAGCTCTCAAAGTTGTACTGATGGCGAAGATTGTAACTTTGAAGAATTGGGATGAGTTAGAAGATTTATATTAATTTACAGGTTTAGTTTACAACACATGGCCGCTATTTTGAAAACGAAATAAAGCCCTTTACTGCAGTATTTGCTCTCCTTCTCCCTTTAATTTATCCAGAGGTTGTTTTGACAAAATTACTGAAAGCTACAAATTTCTACCTATTATCTGTTAATTTATGTGGTGTACATAATCCATACTAATATTACAACTGCAAAAGTAAGTTTGTTTGTTACCTTTTCACGCCTAAACCAATGGACCGATCATCCTGAAATTTTGCACATACATTGACAGAAACGGACATAGAGTAGTACCTTCATACCAATAACGTTCTTATGATAGTAGATGTCGGCACATGTCTTTCGAATCATGATTGAATTATATTATTACAAGCAGAGTACAACCCAAATTGATTGGCAAATTCTAAATTAACGCGAGCAAAGCCCCAGGCAAAAGCTAGCAAATAATATTTTATTCCAAAATTAGATAGAAACACAACACACTTACAAAAACTTAAATTGTCGGTGTCTCAAGACTTACCTTCCATATTCAGCTCTACATCACAATCTTCAGATTCCTCTCCTGATGAAGTTGGTGTAGTATCTTCAGAATTATTTGATGGATGGCTGAAACTTCAATATTTCTTAGTACACCCATGTAATCTTTGGCTATTATAATATAGTTAGCATAATCAGCCTATAACATTCCCATAGCTGGAATACAGGTCATCTCTCTGTGGGTCTATAATCCACTTTGAGGGTGGTCCACTTGTTGGTGGATGGCATAACAGTGGGACTGTGACAAAAGGCCGGCCACACACATTGTGTGTGATCTGTAAGTTTCATTTTAGCAATAAGACTAGTCTCTTATAGTGCCGTAACTTATTATAATTACTCTTAGTAATTATATGCATCTATCAACAATGTCTTTTGCTTTTGGTCAAGGCATGGTGCTTTAAATAATATCAGGCACACCAGTTTTTATGGAAGACAGATGATCTAATAAATAGCTCTAAGACTGTTTACATTTTTTTGTGGCAGTTTGAGAATGTGTAGACATCATTGTGAAACAGCATAGATTAAAAGTGAGCTATTACTTACGTATCACCAGATGGAGTAAAGTTCTTAGCGGTTGGTATTGGGCCTGGAATTGTAACCCCCAGAGCAGACAGGTACTCTTTGAAGAACGCTAATTTTGGGTGATGTATGATCTGCGGCTCTTCCTTGCAAAACTCGACGAATGCTTTCAACTGATTCAGTTGCTCCTCGTTGAATGGACAATTCATCTTTCTTGATTATCACTGCTAGAGCTGCCGGCAAAATGAATAATTAACAACAGTAATGCAGCGTCACGAATTGTCGAATATCGATTAGAATTTGAACTCCGTCAAATATTAGTAAAATAATAACGTTGAGACTTGTTCAAAAGCAATAATTTCCTCACTTTCTATTAAAATGAAGAATATGGCACTGCTAAGACCGCATAAAACAAATAAATTAATTGACACTTTGCCGTTGTCCGGGGTCGGCTATGGAATTTTCTCGCTTCTTAAACCACAGACTATATTGCACAGTTCCACACGATAAAAATATTCTATTAGCATTTCCCAAGGAATTTAATACAGTGTGTTTGGCTACCGGTTACCGATACCATAAACCTACCACCTTGATATTATATACTCATTTCTATCGACAAATGCACGTTTAAAAATATTCCTAACCGCCGCGAATGGCAGCCATTTTGTTTTTTAATGAAATGCTAATCTTATCTTTAAATCTAAGAGATTTAGAGACGTGAGAATGATCTTATTGCAAGCAATGATATTATAAATAAAAAGAGGTATATATTGCACTAGCGCGCGCAAATTCTTGCAGACAAATTCAGACAATTGTCGGAATTTAAGTACTTCAAGCGCAATAGCTATCTCTTCCTGTATCATACGTTCCATATTATCTCATTTGAATTATACCCCTACCCCAGCACATAGACTCCACAATGTCGCTGGTACCCCAGCAGCAGATAGATAAGGCACCAAATTTACGAGTGGGAGTGAGATGCCAGGAAGGTAAGTGAGTGGACGGCAAGGAGGAAACTCGTTATGTAATAGATAGTCACCCATCCACTGACCGATCTAGGCAATCATAGCTTAACCTTGAAGATCAGCTCGTGCGTCCCGTGCGTGCTGTTATTACTCAGCCACTTTACTCAGTCACTTAACTTTCTGCCATCTCACTCCCACTCGTAAATTTTGTGCCTTATCTACCTGCTCAAACAAAGAAAGGGGTACCTGCAACATTGTGAAGTCTATGCGCTGGGGCAGGGCTATGTTCAATTGGCTATAACTCTTAAAATAATTGGTGTTTAGTCAATATTTTGACATCATTTTATATCCTCATTTTTTTTTATTTATTTTTTTATTTTTACTTCTGATTTAACATAAAAATATAATTATGCGACATTCGGGGGTAAAGTTTACACTAGAGTAGCAGAAGTAAAAAATAAAAGTATTTTTTTTTGTTATATTTCGTACACGTATCTCGCTCGTGGAGACGGCCCCTAAGAGCGTGTATAGAAATACGTGGCACGACGATAAGATCGCCGCGATTCTCTCGCTCGTGGAGACGGCCCATAACTCTTCATCCTTGCAAAGTGATGCAAAATGCGTTGCCGAGTAGTACAACTCATTTTGCGTCCCCATGTTCCCGTCCCGTCACAAACAGGACGTTAGTATGAAACCGAATGCAGCGTAAATTCCGTGACTCATTTTACGCAACTCACAGCTCAAAAAAAGTCGCTCGTTTGGCCTCAACCTTACCCAGGTAGGGTTCTGGAGGTCAGATAGGCAGACCCTCCATGTCATCTTCATCATCATTATTTCAGCTGAAAGACATCCACTGCTGGACATAGGCTTCCCCCAAGTGTCGCCACATTGACCGGTCCTGTGCGACTCGCATCCAGCGGATCCCTGCAACCATCACCAGGTTATCGGTCCACCTAGTGGGTGGCCTTCCAACGCAACGTCTTCCGGTTCGCGGTCGCCACCCCAGAAATTTTCGACCTCATCGGCCATCCGTTCTACGAGCAATGTGCCCTGCCCACCACTTGCCCACCACGAAGAATTTTATTGTCACTTAAGTTTGGCTATTCTTCGGGCTACGTCGGTAAACCTGGTTCTCTTGCGAATGTCCTCATTTCTGATTTGATCACGCAAGGAAACTCCGAGCATAGCCCTCTCCATTGCCCTTTGGGTGACTTTGGGCCATTTTGATGAGGCCCATAGTGAGCGACCACGTTTCGGTCCCTTATTTAATCACTGGCAACACACACTGGTCATAGACTTTCGTCATGAGACACTGCGGTAAGTTGGACGAGAAGATACCACGCAACTTCCCGAACGCTGCCCAGCAGAGTCGGATTCGACGATTGACCTCTTTTTCGAAGTTAGACCTACCTAACTGGACCGATTTCCCAGGTAGACATAATCGTCTACAACTTCGAATGTAGAGTCGCCGATCTTGATAGGAGTAGGTGTCCGTGTCCAAAGTCATGTTCATTTTCAGACCCACTCTTTCGGAAGCTCTACTGAGGTCATCGAGCATTGCACTGAGGTCCTACATGGTCTCGGCCATGACCACTATATCGTCGACAAACCGAAGGTTTGAGATGTACTCGCCATTGACGTTGATGCCTAGTCCTCTCCAGTCCAGAACCTTGAAGAGATCCTCCAGTGCAGCGGTGAACAGTTTCGGTTTCTGTCTCACACCTCGCTGCAGAAGGATTAGTTCCGAGATCTGGTTCTGAAGTCGGACTGACATGGTGGCGTTTTTGTCACTTCAACACTTCGATGTGCCGATAGTCGATTTGGCACCGTTGGAGAGACTGTAGTTCAGCCCAAGTCTCTACCGAATCGAACTTTCTCGTAGTCCACAAACGCTAAACAAAGAGGCAGGTTATACTCTTCGGTCTTCTGTATAACCTGCCGCAGCGTATGTATGCGGCCTACGGTGCTAAAGCCTTTTCGGAATCCGGCTTGTTCGGGAGACTGAAAATCATCAAACCTGCGCGCAAGACAATTCGTGATCTGATGACTCTTGAAAACAACTTGTAGACAAGGCTTAGAAGTGAGATGGGTCTATAGTTCTTCAGCCGGGCATTGTCGCCCTTTTTGAAGAAGAGTACCACCACACCCCTGCACCATGCCTGTGGCGTTTTCCCCTCGAGTGTGATGGAATTACCATAACAGCTTCTAAAGGGCCTTAAGTACCGGTTTTTCACCCTTCTTCAGGAGTTCGGCCGTAATTCTATCATCACCCGATGCCTTGTTGTTTTTAAGCTGTTTCAGAGCCAACCTAATCTCGTACAGGCTGACATCCGGGATGTCTTCAGTATAGTGTCGGGTCAGTCTAGCTCTTGGGTCGTTTGCTAAATTTACAACAGGTTTACTGGTTGAAGTGTACAATTGCCTATAGAATCTCTCGATCTCCCTCAGTAGCTCCGGTTTCGCGTATACGATCCTGCCATCATCGGTTTTCAGTTTCGCGAGCTGGCTCTGCCCAATAGCCAGATCCCTTGCAAATGACATGCAACCTTGGAGCCTTTATTCCGCTGAATAGCGTCTTTAATATGCTCGGTATTAAAGCGGTGGAGGTCGCTTTTCAAGTATTTAGAGATCCGTCTATTGAGCTGCCGGTATTTCTGCGCCTCGTCTGAAGGCTGCAGGATCTTCCCACGCCGCTCCTTCATGAGCTTGAGAGTATGGTCAGAGGGTTTGTACCCTCCATGTAAAATACTGGTATTCAGCTGCCGTTACACTGGAACTCGTCCCCAACACAGTTGGGAAAAGGCAAGGCAGCTTATTTCTGTGGACCCTTGGAGCTGTAAAAATAAACCTTAAGTCAACGCAATCAAAAGTTATAAGGGGTTTTTTGGTTTTTTGCCATTTGATACTCGCCAGTAAATCAAACCTATGGGGTGCTTCTCGCTGACCTAGAATCATGAAATTTCAGGACACAAGGTGTTACAGCGCAAGAAAAAAAAAATTGCACCTAAATCTTTCAATATTATGCGTACATACTTCAATTTGCAGTTGAACCCTTCATTGTGCGTGTCGCGACGTTGCGACGCGCGCTTGGCCAATTTTGCCACCCAAAATCTCTGGTAGGTAAATTTCAAAGTCATGAAAGTTACAGAGACATCTCTCATTTACCGAAGTTAACGCTTGTTCCGAGGTTAATCAGTGGGTAAGTGACTCGCATTCGAATAGGGTTGCAGTTCGTGTTGCATTGCCGTCATAGATGGCGTTGTCTGTCTCTTTGGGACTGGGCATCAGCTACTTTCGCGGGTAACCTACGTAAGTAGGTAGTTATAATACCGATTATAACTTCATAATGTTAAAAGCACGGGAGTACCTACCTAAGTACCTACAAGGAGAAAACATTGTTGGTGGATTTTTGACTAGGTACTACGTATGTGCCTATATTATACCCAGACACAGTCTGCTCATAGATGTAGGTAAGAAGGTCTTTAATTTCGTACATCACACATGACATACGAAAGAGAGAGGGAGAGAGAGAGTCATGACGTTCCTGGAAATTCTTGGTAATTAATAATCACAGAGAGAAGCTAAATCATCATTTTATGTGGAAAAAAAAAGGAGTCTACTTACAGTAGTGGACGCACGACTTAGTTCGTTAGGTTTGAACCACAGCTATTCCGTGCTGTCAGATGTGGTTCAACCTTTAAACTAAGTCGTGCGTCCACTAAATCAGGTAGGAAGCGGGTACCTGGACATGGGCTTCACTCAGCATACAGGCACAAATGCTGGGTCCTGCGCCTTCCATATCCAGTCTGCTATTGATCCCCCTTGCTTTGAGTTATTAGTTTTCTATCTAGCCGGGTATAATAATGAACGGGTTTCAATTTCTCGTATTTTCAAATCCTTCAATATTTGAGATATTTACCATAAAATTAATAATCAAACGTAAAGAGTGTCAGCAGGCACCTCGCCTATACATTGCTAGAGTAAAAATAGAAAACATCATAAAATAAAAAACGTTAGAATGGTAATTGCCTCCTGTGTTAGTGCGACCTCTTTTATTTTTCGACACGTTCGGGGGTCGCGTCGGGAAGCACTCGTCCTTTATGCCACATAGCTTTTTAATGAATGGTATTATTAGGGTACATTTTCCCGGTTGTTGGGCACTGCTATAATTATCACCGCCAGATTTATTTGTAGGTACGCTGTATTGGATTGTATAATGTCTACAGTTCTGGTACCTAAATATTTACCAGATAGGGAGGTAGGTAATTTAGGTATGTAGGTTCCTCCTAAAGCTCCTGGTCTAATCTTCAATTACCTACTTAAATCAAAAGATTCATTGTCTCTATAATATCGTCGGGGATAATGCAAATCCGCGAATCTACCATATGTAAATTGCGCGTATCTGTACTACGTATACACGTATAGGTTTACAGGGGAAGTTTATAAGTTCATATTTTTTTTTATTTCAACGTTTTTTGACCTCATTTTTACAAGAATAGTAACAATTCATGTGTTCTATGTAATGTTAACAGTAGAAACTTATTAAATTCATTAATTTAGTCGCTACGACCATGCGTAATTGAAATTGGCTACATTTGTCAGATAGGTACGCGGAATTATCCAATGCTAGTTTCGCGGGTTTGCACTATCCCCGACGATATATAAGATATACTTAAGTAGCTCTTATAAAATCGTGTGGCTATCCAAAGGTGGATCTTCTACGAGAGAAGAGGATCAGCATAAACTAAAACAATTAACTACCTATAGAACAGATGTAGGTAAGTATGACAGGTGAATAGTTAAATGTCTTAACCAGCCGATAAAATGGTAGCGGAGCTAACGACTCAAGGACAGTGACAGACATACCTACATCCACTCACTCCCATCCACTTGTGGAGGCTAACATAATGCACCCCTAAAGGAGAATAAAACGTTGAGTAGGTACCTATGTGCGCGTAGTGGCGAAGGTTTCATACAACTCGATTCCTACCGGCTTCCCTTTGAAAAATGGAACAGTCAGTATTCTATAGACAAATTTATTTATTTATTTATTTACGAACTACCTACAACTACCATTACAGATCTGCGATCCAATGCGATAGAGTGGCCTTACATGCTGAATCCTTAATCTACATCCTAATATAATCACATTAAAGATATGTACTCCGGCTTACCTCTTACAAAAATTGACCCTTCGCTACTGGTGCCTACCCCTCTTAAAAGCTGCCTACAGTTTGCATATTTGAAGCCTGTTTAGCCAGAGTTATATTGCACCACATTTACTGATAAGCTTATCCAAATGTTTACCTTGTCGTTTTCAAATTCCCTAATGGTAAATATAGTTTAGTTCTTGATATTCCTACGCCTGAAATGATGGTAATAACCCTCGGGCAATTTTTATTAATGTGAGGAATTCCCGTCCATCATCAATTAACTTATAGGTACCTAGGTATTAATGACTAATGATTAGCATTGATTCTTTGTCTATTATAAAACAACAGTTACACAGATAATGATTGTTTCGATTGGATAGTAATTATTTAGTTTGGTATCATTCACCATAACGGACACAGTGTAAATTACATAAAAGTTGTTCCCGCGAAGAATTATATTTGTGCTGAGTTTATTTATTTTTTAGGACGTTTAATAAAATAAAGAAATTAAAATGATTGATAAAATTAATTCACAATGTTACTTAGTCATATGTAAGTAAAACTTTAATTATTATTTAATTGGTGAAGTTTGTGTAACAGAAATCTTTAATAAACATAATGTGTCAGACAGGGGGGCCCCGACTCAAATGTATGTGCAGTTTTTTTTTCGAGATTATAAATCTGGTCCCATGGAGAAAGTTCAGTTTGGTGGCATATCCTTAAATCTGACCGCATCTTTATGATACATGTAGTATATATTTTTGGTAAGTAATATTGACATTTTTCTTTCAGTATTTATCAAATTACTTGGAGCACAAGAAGTTCCCAACACAAGTAGTAATCAAGGCAGTTCCCCAAGTTCGCTACAGCCGAGATTTTCGGATCTCGGCGGCGGCGCCATGGGATTCCCAAACTTTGGCTCGGGAAGATTCGGAAATCCGACAAGTAATTATCCAACGAATTCCTTTTTCCCTTCCGGAAATCAGGTAAAGTTTATTTATTAAAGTATTTAATTAATTACCTTAGCGCTAGTTTTTTATCGTAGCGCATTGTCTAATGTATAACTTATAAGTATTTTTTAAGAGAAAACTAACAACTAGATTTGTTGAAGTTGTTATGATTTCATTTGATATAGAAAAAATATTACCCATTTTATATTATTAATAACCTATGATACAAGGTGAAGACGACAATACGACAATTTTGGCCAAGGTTTTTGAAGTAGCGAGTTGGCAACATGTGTTTAACATTTATACCGATGCGGGATTCGTTAACCTGTTGGTGGTAGCCTATTATCTACACTATGTAGAAAATGCTAAAAATGAAAAATAACGTCCTGTGAATAAACTGCATACAAAATTCAATCGAAAATATCCAGTAATGTTCGATTGAATTTTTGCATGCAGACTGGGAACGTCATGAGTTACATACAGTTTAATTTATTGTCGCATTGTCGTCTCCACCCTGTATATGTACCTACCTCCTTTCAGAATAACAACATGCAACAGCCTCAACAGGGGTCTGGTTTGGGTTACCAAAATCAAGGCAATTTACAAAATAGTCCTCAAGGTTACCCTAATCAGCAAGGTTATCCAAATCAACAAGGTTATCCAAATCAACAAAGTTATCCAAATCAACAAGGTTATCCAAATCAACAAGGTTATCCAAATCAACAAGGTTATCCAAATCAACAAGGTTATCCAAATCAACAAGGTTATCCAAATCAACAAGGTTATCCAAATCAGCAAGGTTATCCAAATCAACAAGGTTATCCGTATCAGGGGGACAGCATGAATCCGAGTCCAAACTATCAACGGCCTCAATATCCTAATCAAAACATCCAGACCAGGCCGGTTCAAGGAGGCTTCCCAAACCAAAATGCTTACCCGTACCAAGGAGACAGCAGTAACCGAAACCCAAATTATCAACGACCACCATATCCCAGTAGACCAGACGATGCCTCAATAATGTATCCAGACGAAATCGGCAGACCCTCTCAAAATGGAGGAATGCCATCAAACCAGGGCAGTCCTGGACAATCATTCCAGTACCCTCCACAAGGTAACCAATATCCTTATCAGGGAAATGTTCAAGGCAACGGCAATCCAAATGAAATGAACCCTAACTTTCGGCCTGATGATTTAGGCAATTTTCCTAATACAAATATACACTTTCCTGATGAACCACATCCATATCAGCCCAACCAATATTACCCACAAACCAATCAAAATTTTAGACCTGTTCAGGGACAACCTGGCAATTTTCCAAATAATAATTATCCATCAAATAACTATCCTAATACCAACATACAGTTTCCAACGAATTATCCGGGTGGTGTAAATGTAGACCCACCAGCAATTCAGTATCCCAATCAAGGTATATCGAATCCAGGAGGAACAGGAAACGTTTTTCCAGGTCCACCAATGAATCAAGGTTTTAATAATGCCTTTCAAAATCAGTCTCCAACCAGCCAATTTCCGAACAATCAAGGAACCATCCCAAGCGATAATGACACAGTGGCCATTTTGGGAAAACCGGTGATTGTGCCACCAGCAACCACATCGCCCGGACAAGCTCTGCTTGATAACAGGTAAATTGATATCATCATTAATTCGTAATTAATTATTGCATCAAACTTCATATTGATATAAAATAACAATAAATACCGAATTAATTACAAACCAGATTTATCGTTGGTGGACAATATTTAATACAGTGCTTTTTGTTTTATTTTCAGTACCGAGGTGGCAGCAACTCAAACGAAATGTGTCCAAGACTGCCCGACCACGTCACAGTATGACCCGGTGTGTGGTACGGATAACGTGACATACATAAATGCAGGAAAATTTACTTGCGCCCAAAACTGTGGTATAGGTAAGAGTGCTCACAAAAATTATAATATTTTTAAATTATGATAATAATATTCATTAACGGTATAACAGACACACCTTTGTGAATGTTATGTATAGTATACCGGGGCGTAGCTATCGCTGTATCAGCTATATCAATGATACGGGGTCCCCGAGTAACAAGGGTCCCTGATGAGGAAAAAAATCTTCTCACAACCTCAAATATTCTTCTTCATAAAAGATTAACCGAAAATTTATTTATCTTCCATTTTTTATTTTTATTAAAATGAATGACAGCTAAAGTGATGCAAGTTAGGGTGCTATTTTCTCAGTTTTCAAAAATCGTTTGTTTAATACAAATGATTTATTATTCTTTTTGGGCTTCGCGGCACTCGGGTTCAAAGAGCCCCCAAAAAAAATTGATACAGGGCTTTACTAGTCAGCAACACATACAAACATTATCGAAAAACTAAGTTCCCAAGTAGAATTACACTTGATATATATTACTTGATATTTATAGGTAGTAATCAGAGTTAATATTTGTAATTTCGTTAATGTAATAACTACGTAATAATACTTTAAAGTTTAAACTTACCTTAATGGCGTCGCGTTGAAAAACAACACAGTAATTATTCACAACTGCGCGCAGCGTCGCGCATGAAAGACAGAATGTAAAAAAAAAAATTAACCTCTATTTAAGACTATTATTTAACTTACACGTCATATAATGGTCTTGTCATAACCAGTACACAATCAAATAGTTAGTTATTTAAAGATTATAAAATCTCTAATCGAATTTAAATGGTCAAAGTTGACATTAATGTAACGACTATACAACTATAATGTCATATAATTGGGCCTCTTTCGCATCCCATAAACGTTCTAATTAAGTTTATAAGACCACTCTTATATTTTACTAGCGACCCGCCCCGGCTTCGCACGGGTGCAATATATATATAAACCTTCCTCTTGAATCACTCTATATATAACTGAAAACCGCATCAAAATCCGTTGCGTAGTTTTAAAGATCTAAGCATACATAGTGACAGACAGACAGCGGGATGCGACTTTGTTTTATAGTATAAGTAGAGATTATAACCAACGTTTTCGTAAAAACGTTTCCATGACCATAATATAACGAATTTTTGTTACTTGGAAAGAGCGTACCATATTCTAAACAGATCCAGACTTTTTTTGCACCGGAACGGTATTTGTACTTTTTTGTAGACATCAGTGGCGAAGGTTCCATATAACTCGATTCCTACCGCCTTCCCTTTGGAAAATGGCACAGTAAGTATTCTAGAGACAAATAATATAATCACATTAAAGATATGTACTCCGGCTTACCTCTTACAAAAATCGACCCTTCGCCACTGGTAGATATGGTTTTGTGTTATACTAATAAGTAATTGATTCAATTTTCATATTTTCCAGCGGTGCACCTTCAAAGGAAAGGCAGATGTTCTGGAGACATTGTGCCGAATAATTTGGAACAATAATGAAAATGAAGGATTAAGAGAACATGATTATTGCATATATAAAAAAATAATGACATGCGACTGCATTAATTTCAACTGTAGAGATATAAAAAACTGGATCATCAAAGTTTTTTAGAGCTGTATTCAGATCTCGGTCACGTAATAAATAGTTTTTCCACTTGTTCCATTTTTACTTCAGCGAGGTTTTCCTACTAACATTATATTATGTAATACTTAATGTGAATTCTAGGTCAAATAAGATGAAAGAGAGACAGCATTTTTTCGTTGACTGTTTTTATTTACGCAAGATTTGAATTAAATAGAAAACACGGATTTTTATAAATAAAAATTGTATTCATTGAATCTTATATTATACAGAGAATAGGGTTATGAATGGAATAGCAAATCGGGACAGACTCCTCGGCTTTGCTGGCACATACTTTTGTCGTTTTCTATGATCGTTTTGCATAAATTTGGCTTAATTTAATTGATGCAGTGTTGAATCTCTTTCTTCAATGAACGGGTGGTTGGTATACCTTTGACTTCAAATGACTCCATAAAAATAAATCTAGTGACGAAACGAGAGAATACATGACCAAGAAACGTCTGATACAGTAAGTAATTGAATTGTTTCACGGGCTGCATTGTCCTCTCGTGTAGTGATAATTTATTATTTTGTTACCAACTCTTTAACTCCCCTAGTAATACATAGATTATATACACCGTGACTTTTTAGTCGTCTTACAAAGGTGGTCCACTCAATGTACCCGACATAAAATAGCTCTAGGCGCGATTTTTTTTTACCTCCCATAATAGTTACAAAGAAAAATAAATAATACTTATATTCATTAGAAGAAAATTATGAAACATCCTGTTAATGATGTTTACCTGTCAAAGGGGATAACATACCTACCCAGCGCTTGAGTCTGTAGGATCATCGCTCGCAACAGGGTGTTTTAACTAAGTCATACGTCATAATACTGAATAATATTTTTATTTAAATCTCATAAATACCTATTTTTCTTTTATGAATGTTTAATACCTGCCGGCTGTCGTTGTAAGTCGACTAATAAGTCACGGTGTATACATATATCTACTTATTTATTACACTAAGTTACCTGGTGGCGAACCATTGGCTACTTAAGCCGGTCTTCTATTTTATTATGTTTCAACACATTGAATGCCCACAATCCGCCTCCGAATCCATTTATAATAGGGATTTGGTTTGTGGACACTGAAAGGGTTAAACGCACTGAGGTAGTTTTGAGTTATTGCAAAGTTTTTTTTTGTAATAGTGCAAAGGAACTCAACAATGCATCGTCTAATAAGCGGCGAGTTGTTTCCCAGACATTGGGTGTAAATAAACACTATTTCAGTGTGCATTATTGAGATTTGAGTATAAAGCAAGTAGTGTTTGTAGATACTCAGTTTACGGGTGGAATTTGCATTAACAACAATAGCGTGTTTGGTTGTCTATATAGCGCTTCACGTCTTTCGAAACTTGTGCACGTAGCTAAAACATTTTATTGTTTTCGTCATACTTTTCGGGATTCTATTATTTGTATTTTTCTAGTATTTGGTGTATAGGTACAGTCACCAGCAGTAATATGTAAACACGTAATAACCTTTAAAAGTGTTTTTCTCCTACTGTTCTGATTAAAATTTCATGTTGTTACGAACATAATATTCTGGAACTAATATTTTTATGAAAAAAATCCTATCTCCAAGTTGCAATTGTTATTTGTAATTTATAATGCTTGTAAATTTAGGAAAGTGTAAACATATTGGTGCTCGTGACTGTTACCTATGTAAACTAACACTCAGCAGTTTTAAATATTAAACAAGACGTAGAGATTTTTAGTAGGTAATATATAAATACGAGTATTTTACATACAAATTATTCTAAATAGTGATGAAAACCAAATGAAAAAACCATTGTGTAATTTTGAACATTAGATCAACTAAATGGTGGCACAGGAAGAGACGAAAAGCAACTTGATTTCACATAACTCATACAAAATCTTACAATAGGCTTTCACGTTTCTATTGAAACAGTACCCTTGTGGAATAGATTGGGCTGACTATGGTTTATACAGACGTCGTTCATATCACGAACCTATGATTGCAAAGCGAAGTTATCGGTTTTACCGTAATGAAATCCGTCTGCTTCTCTGAATTCCTACGGCCATTTTCTGTGAATGATGATATGCCTTTGTGTTTAGGTACACGTGACGTGTTCTATGTTTTTATTTGTACGAGTACTCGTATTACATAATGATTTTAAAACTATCTAAAAGACTTTCCCATTTGATTCTTTGAAATATTATCGATTGCTAGTATTTTTTTCTATTTTTGTCAGTCTATCTATTTTTTGTAGTTAGTTATTTAGTGACCATAGATATGTTTATATCTATGGTCACTAAAAATTCACGGGATATTTACCATGTTTACTGTTTCTTATGATTTCCCGATATTTCGGCTGTTGCAAGCACTATGATCATGGATAAACTGAAGTTATTGCGGGTGGGTGTTTATGAGTAGACAGATTTCCCGTTTCGAGTATTAATAATAAAGTTAGTGACCATGATAGTTTAAAATTTTATATGTTTGTTTTCTTCGGCAAGGAGGAAAGGACAGCCGGGACTAAGTCTAAGAGTCCCGGCTGTCAATTGTAGACATTTCACTGTCCTGTCGTTAAGTAGTTAGTGTCCCGAAAGACTGACAACCAGTTTTACCAAGGGGAATCGTAATCTAAATGGGTTGTGGAGGTCAGATAGGCATTCGCTCCATGTAAAATACTGGTATTCAGCTGCATCCGGTTAGACTGGCAGACGACCTCAACAATTTGGGAAAAGGCTAGTCAGGTGATTTATTTATTTATGTAAAACACATACCACTATCATCACAGGCTGACCTAATACAATAGTGTAGTTGTACATTACTTACAAAGATTAGAATTACTAGCTTATGCCCGTGGCTTCGCTCGTGTGGAATTCGGTAATTGTTCCACGGGGTCGTACTACTGGAATTACAAATAATATTATTTTATCAACTAAGAGTAGTATTACAAAATGCGGCCCGTGTGAATTGACTGACTGATGAGTTAATTAAAAATACCTAAAGGATTAAAATACAAAGATGCCTAATTGCCTATCATCGTATGCCATAGTTCCCATTTTAAGCTGTTTTTCCCAGAAATGACTGGGAAGTAACCGAGCAAACCAAGTATTGATATAGTTTATCGTACTATTCGGTGGAATTTTCGGTGTTTCGAGCAAGTGCCTTTGTGCAAGTAATACAAGTCGGCTTCGAAGCCACAAAGCTTCAATACCTAGCCGGCAGTCGGGGGCACGTTCCCAAACCATTGTCGGAAATCCGCTCACTTGTAGTAAATCGGAACTGTCGTTAAGCTTATCGGTTACATACTCGTTTACTTCAATGACGTCACGAGCTTGTAACGAGCCAACTTCCACGATTACAGATAATAATATATGTTGACTATTTAATTCAAATTATGTTACGGAGGTACCCTCATTTTGTTTTCATATGAAAACGGACCTGTTTCCGTCTATACCGTCAATTTTCGTCACGCGATGACATTCTACGAGCTTTTCATAGCTTTATTTATGTATGGCACTGAATTGAATATTACGACGCACAAAGCTCCTGGCCGGAGTACTGTTATGAGGGCATTGTTTATAAACAAAAGACTGACTATCGTCCATTGATGAGTACGGATAAAAAAAAACCATATAAAACGCGTGATTATGGGGTAGTAATAAAGACATCCTATAGCTTGATATAAAAATATAGGACAGAAAGTGGGTAACCTCGATTAAGATTATGTGGTATTAGCTTATGCCCGCGGCTTCGCTCGTGTGGAATTCGGGAAATGTTCCACTGGATCGTACTACTGGGATAAAAATATCCTATGTGTGAAATACAGATAGTTTACAAGCTAACCCAGGTTGTAAACTATCTGTGTTTCATCCAAATCCGTTTAGCAGTTTTTTCGTGAAAGAGTAACAAACATTGAACCTTACAAAGTGTCGCATGTATAATAGTAAGGAATAGTAATACGTAAAGTATTTTTAGAATATTTATAGTATAGACAGAATATGTAGAGTATTGTGAATGGTATACTTCTAATATTAGTTCCATATCTTACTATAGACACGAGGAATATATTAAACCTTGAAGAATAAAGAACCTTCAAAATAAAACAGTGTCACTTTCTCGAGAAATCTAATAACATTACAATAAAATCCTAATACAACTTATGTAAAGACAAGTTCAATAAATGGAGACACTTGTTTCCCTTTGATTATAAAAAGGTGAAGAGAGGTGCTGAGGCTAAGGGGGTAAAAAGGTGGAGTGTCGAGCAAAAAGGGTATGCCAAGGAAATTGTGTAAAAGCACCCTTGAGTGAATCTTGTCGTCGGAGTGCGTTTATATTGTCATGCGGCGAACATGGCCACCGGTCGTTTATTAGATTACCAGGATATATGGTGCACTCTGTCTGCTGCAAGAGATTCGTGCCTAGCATATGATATTTCCAGCCTATATGAAGATTGAAGTGACACTACTAAAGGCTTTTACTGCGCCGTCACCTCTTCAAGCAGGATTTAAGGGGGGGTGAACACGGTTTACTTCGGTGTCTTTGAATTATTAAGCGTGGCATCTTTGCCTTGATGCTACACTTAAGATGCTGTACGATTAGGTACATGTACCTCTCAAACACACTTATGTTATGAGGAGGAAAGTTGAGTTTACTATTTTCTCATGTTTCAACTATCAGATCCAGTCATCATAGTTCAATTTATGGTTGAAGAAGGTTTAGAATATTTTTATTTGAGTACCTATCCATGAATATTCTTTAATAAATGGTAATATTTGTTAAGTGAGATGTAATACCTTATTTACTAACAATAAACAGAACTAAAGTATATTAAAAATATGCTCAAAAGGGGAAAAAATACAAGGCTGCAAAACATGCGTCCGCATTGCTGTCAATGGGATGAGTTCCCAGAAGCCTGACAGCATTTATGGGAATTCGATAACATGCCTAATATAATTTATCAGATCCAGAATAATATCAAACTAAACTACAAAGAAACCTTGAAGTAGTAATATTGATAACACATTTGGGTGCAGTATAACACCTGAGAAAAAGTATACTAAAGTACGAATATACGAGCTCATCTCTACAAATAAATATAATTTAAGTGTCTGTTTGTAATATAAAAATAACAGCTTTTTACTGGATACATTATAATTATGAAAATACATACGGCACTTATAACAAAAACACATTTTTTGCAATTGTTGTCGGCTAATCTCTGAAACGGCTGGACCGATTAGGACGGGACTTTTACTGGCAGATAGCTGATATTATAAGTTCTAACATAGGCATACTTTTATTTTAAAAATAATTAGAGTTCCGTGCAAAAAAATTAAAACCCCCGAAATTGTCGACAAAATTCGATAAAAAAAGGGAAGTAATATTTTTTTGTAATAATTTCACGCGAACAAAAGTCGCGGGCAACAGCTAGTTTAATGTAAAAGGCAGCAATCTAAGACAGGACAGGGTTCCATAGTAACTTCCCTTAATATAGCACATGTAATGTATGCAAATAGTTCAGAGTTTGTCATGGGGTATAAATATCTTGGGCGAAGTCCCGAGGGTGGTACTAATCTGTAACGTTCTAGTAGCCCCCTTGGGCCATCGTTTTGCATGTCCCCATTATTAGTTGGAGATCAGTCGTATGATCGCGATTAAAGCAGTTGTCCGTTTAATAGAGGCTAATAGCTCCATGCAAGAATATTTGAACCGATATAATATAATTGTGTAGGCAGTATCCATTTAACAATAATTTCGTATGGTTATAGTTATCGGTAACGAGACGCTATCGAAATCTTTTAAACCAGAATTTGCAATCAGTAAACTGATCTATATAATTTGTAGTACTCAATATCGAAAACGATTTTTTAGAAAAACATAAATTTAAGTGCTAAGACTACAAACTTATACTGTCACTTACGGGATATCTACCGTGATTGTTCATCATGGCGCTTGCAACAGCGTCGAAAAATCGGGAGCTCAAAATTATAAACAATCGCGGAAGATATCCCGTAAGTGACAGTATAAGTTTAGTTTTAAACCGTGAAAGCTTAAAACAGGGCTAAGACTACAGCCATCATTACCATCGGCGATTTCTTCTGAAAATTCCTCAATGCACAATAAAAGTGCCACAACCAAAGCTGCTAATAACCATTCCGTAATACGTACATTGTCAATTTGTTAGCGCGAAGCAATAAAAGACTTCCTTTCCCCTATATCCCTGAATTAAGTAGCTCAATGTTTGCTAACTAAGTCTCGGTAAACACAATTAAATCGGCATCTCGCGTGTGGACGGATTCCGACAGACTTAGATATAATTTTCCGTAGTAAATCCCGGCTTTAAGGAGCCCTTTCAAATTCCCCCGTCCGCCGTAAAGGGAATTTTAACGATAGCAAATTGTCTATTTCGACTTGTCTTCTTTCCTACTAAAATAGTAGTCATACGGTGTATTTTTAACCGGTCGCTTGTGTTGCAGCGCCGTTTTCGATTTCCTAGGGGAAAGTGTCTTCATTTAAGATATTATACAGCAGCTTTTCTCTTTTTGTTCCCCTTTTTAATTTATGTTGTGTTTTTGTTACAAAGCTATAGTATATTTTTAAAAGTCTTTGTTGTGATGTCTAAATTACGGGCGTAGGAAAATTAATCTGAGAATGCAATGCATTTTTTATGACGGCGGCTTCTTTAGCTATTCATATCAAAGTGCATAATACAGCGGGTCATGAACACCGGTACTGCTAGATGATGACACCCACAGATGTTGATAATATGTTACCTATACAATGTAGTTATATCTTGAGAAGAGTAGTGGAAAGTAGCTCAACGTTAAAACGTGAAATGATTCGCAGAAATAAAAATTTCAAGCGAATAGAAGCTAAAGTACATATTTGCTGTATGTTTTTTTTTGTTATTAAACTGCATTGTTTTGTTTTGTTTTTTTGTTTTGTCTGCATTGGTAGTTGTTCCGGGTCTGGCTGTTTGTGTATGTGAGTTTAAATGTTTGTAAACGCACCCGCGATACAGGAGAAATTCCTAGTGTGGGGCAACGTTTTTTAAAAGACAGACAGACAGACAGATTGTTTTAGTGTTTACAATTTTATTTTTAATATTTTATATCCCCTTTTGGTACACACGAGTTCATTTTAAAGTTTAAATACAGTAGTTGAGTACATCGTTTCTCCGATAGATCGAGAATAACGAACAGCTACTTGCTACGGCGTAGGTACAACTCTACGCTAATAGACGCTACGCTACGTGCGCTACAAGCGTCTACGATAGTGCAGCCGATTACACGATTTGTATTTTCCGATTCGCATCTGAATTCACATTTCGTACATTTCATGTTTGGATAAAGTATTTTATTTGGACAGAAAGTTTAACTGCCAATATTTACTTCACACAGAACTGCGTTCTGTATCCAGGGCACTCAGTATTCATCCAACAGGGATATGAAATATAATAATATTGATGAGATACCGAGTGATTTTACTCTGAAATGTATGGATGGGATTGGAGTTAATTAAATTTTATTGTATTCGATCACGAACAGACGAAATTCCGAATCGTAATGTTCCAATTAACAAGTTTATTTTTGTTATATCGGAGGGAGAATGGGGTTAGACATTCGGTTGGCCGGTACTGGCTAAATCATACTAGGGGGACAGTATCGGGCTAACGAACCAGACCAACCCATTACTTCAGCAGACGGGCGCTGTCATGGCTACAGCAACGTAATAGGTAGCTATACAGCCACCTACTTGCGGGAAAAATGATTTAGAGCCTCCCCAACCCACGGACACGCGAAAGGAAAATGTATTTTTATAAAGGTAAGAACAAATTAGAAAGTAACGGAAGAAGTGCTCATTAATTAATATTAAATTTCGAATATTAAATATGAAATTGTTATTGTTATTCACAATAAGTTAGGCGGAGTTTCAATATTATGACTCCTCTGAATATCGTTTGGTATTTGGTGTAAAGGCCAGGTAAGGTTGTTAACTTGATAATTCTGCGGAATTCTCGGCTGAGAAAGGTATACAACCTACTCGGCACTAGTGGGTGTCGTAAAAGATGATTTGTAAGCTTACTTAAAGAAAATTTTCTCTTGTATAGGTATAAAAAAATATTAACTTGAATGTGGCAATACCATCAACTTTTTGAACGCCATTGTCACATCAAGCGCGTGCCCTGTACGCCAAAGACACAAATATGTGACAAAAAATACGATGCACGAAATAAACTATTAAATAGTTTTGGAATCCCTATTTTTTTAATGGGTATTTGCGGTGAAATTGTGGCTTGGTGTGGAGGGCATGCGCGTGCGTTTATGTTCTGGCGTTCAAAAGGTTAAGAACCCTAAACACCATGATAAGCAGTGTTTGTCCCCGAACCATGTCCTAATACAATTTTTTCTAATATATGTCCACAAAGTGCAGATACGTAGTTTATATTATTTAAATATGGCGATGACGATTTTAGGCGATTCTTTGTCATTAATAAAGGAAAACCACTCCCTATCACAGATAGAAGGTGTATGTCCAAGCAGTGGGTAAGGAAAGGGCTGATTATGCGATTAAAGAACACCAACAAAGAAACTGCAACCAAATATAAATAATTTAACGCTTCTAAAACCATGCGTCAATTTGTCACTGGAAAAAAGGTCGTCTGTAACAAAATCTGTACTGGCCTCATGTGCTATTTTTATCCGGATTAAAGCATAAAAAGCCAAACGTTGTCCGGTTTAATCCGTACATCTAGCAACCTCAAATAACGCAACACCGACAAAAACCGCAGTCCTCTTAACACGTATCCTCATATAGTGTGTTTGTACTTTATCGTCTTATTTTGTAAACAAACACGATACGAAATTCGGTACGTGAATTTGATGTTGCATATAAAAATTTTACTTAACATTTATAATGGCAATATGTTTGTACACACGATTTTTTCAAGCCCTATGAAGCAATAGATAATGAATTTCTTTCAAAAATCTTCGGATTCTGTTTGAAACATTTGAATGCCACCATGAGTTCAGTGCGTAAGAGAGACATCCCTATAATAAGGTCACTGTAAGAAATTTTGGCATCAATTACAGTACACTTAAATATGGGTACAAAGGAAGATCTTGTCAAAGAAGACTTTCGGCGCAAATTTCCCCACAAATGTTATTGATCAACCAATAAAGAACATTTAATTTTCTAATAACCTCTCTCTCAGTACGCCATATTTGTTTATTAAATAAGAAAAGTAAATAAAAACACACTCATCCAACCCGGAATGCAGCGGAAATGTGTAAAATAGTCTCGATATATAAATTGATACCCAGTCAGCACCAATCGTTTCTTGAAAATGGAGTTTCTTGTGAGAAATTCAAGGAAATCGAAAATTTACGTTCGCTCAAACACAAATCGCTTACGATGACAGTACTAGTCAGTCTGATTGTGCAGTTCATAAAGATTTTCTGAATCACTCATTGTTGATGTGTTTTTTTCATGAAGGTAGTTATTATTTTCTGCATTTTAATTACGGGTAATTATATTCCTTTATGGAGAGAAAATGGTCAGATAAAACCCAAATTGTAGGATTATTTTTCCAACCATTGTCGGATTGGATTTAATAGTTTTTGTTTGGTTTATTAACTCATCACACAAAAAACCCGTCCCTCAAAAACTAGAATGTAACTCTCATAATATTAATGTTTGTAACATCAAGAAACTTGAAACACTGTAGGTATATTTTCGTTACTTACTATGTTGACTACTTACAATGATTTTCATCAATATACAAATAGTTGTAGCTCAGTTCTTAAATATTAGGACATACAAAAGACAGTTTACAAAAGATTGTTCCACTTTATTTCTATATCAGCTCCCTGAGTTACGTAGGTACATACTCACCTACATTGTATTGGGGCTTTTAACGAGCTACGAAAGGTTAGCTCTATTCTTTTATCGAATATTCTTCATTTATGAATTTGGTCACTTTAGCAGCGTTAGCAGTCTAGGTCTTTCATAGCGTACGTGCATAGAGAGCAGGGAAGACGCTACTCAAGTTGCTAAACTCTAAACCAAATTCTAGGTGGACTCATAGCTGCACTTATCTCAATACATTTGGGGTCGGCGCAGCATGTCTTCTTCGTCCATACTTCTCTATTACTCGTCATCTCATCAGACACCTTAAGACCACAAAATCAGTCCACAGTCTCATTGTAAGTTACGGCTGTATACTGACCATGTTGTACGGTCACCAGCATAATTATCTAGAAAAAGAAAATGATTTGTAACGAACTCAAAACTTAGATTTCAAAATCAATAATGTTTTGAAATCTAAGTTTTGAGTTCTTTGTTATATACGTAGATACCAGGCTCACATGAACGAGTTTTCGAATCCGTCAACGGTGTTATCGGTATCAGATCTGATATTAAAGAATGTTAACGTATTATATTAATCTTTTATACTATTAATCACTGACAATTTATTATTGTTCCCTTCATTTCGTGTTGTAATGAATAATACCTAAAATTTCAATGTGGTTTCACCGTCGCGTCGGCGGCTCGTGGAATATCTGATATTTAACTAACTTTGAATCCCCGCAAAAGATTTAAGCCCGGGTTCTAAACTTTCTGCAAAGAGATTTGAGGTCTATCGTATCAAAAGGGCGAATCACGTATTTTCAAATTCACCAAATTACTCGAAACTAACAGAACCCGAGCTAGACTCTTAACAATACTAATTATTTGTTAACTCTTCAAACTTTTTGGTTGTATTTGATTCATTTAGGTACAATTAATTTCACGTTCCTTAGATGGATTCACTTATTCGTGGCAATAATAGATTTAGCAATAGGGCCCGTCTGATCGATGGACTAAAAGATGATTGACTAACAAAGTACAAAAAGTTAGTTATCTAGAAGACGTTGATTGAACGGCCGCAGAAGTTCGCAAGAAATTGTCTGAAAAGAAATTTGAACTTTAGGTGGGATGATAATTTGCGGTAAAAAACCTGACGCCGAAAAGTTACGAGGAAATGCTTATCCCTTTTTTTACACCGTAAGAATAAACGTGAAAGTGAGTTTGTTTGTCCGTTTTATACCTTAATGACTGAACCAATCTGGGTGATTTTAAGTTGAAGAAGGCGAAATTAATTCTCAGTAAACCCGAATTCCACGGGAGAGAACCCAAAGTTGCAAGTTAGGTTCCTATTTATGGCTAATACTGGTAACCAGTGTTCGAGTAGGTGTAAGCTTTTTCTTTTATGAGCATTCTCGATATTGATTGTAGCCTCTTGTGATTCTTTCGAGGCTGAGCAAGCTCTCACTGAGACCAGAGACATTCATTCGAGGTCAAGTTTCCGTTCTCCTTTGATTTTTACATCGGAGCATATTTTATTTTATTTCAGGCTGATCTCAGATTAACATGAAAATACCAGTTCATCCTCGCAGAAATGATTTAAGTCTTAATTCTGCTGATAATTAAAATAAAGCTGATATTCTCGCTTCATCATAAATCGATCATACTAATTTGTTGTAATCACATGTTATGTATGTAAAAGAGTAAAAAACATGGAGTTCTAAATAAATAATTAATTAATTTTGGGGCTGTAAAAAAATCGAATTTGTAAATCTCAAGCTAGGATTTACAAATTCGATTTCCTTATGAAACGAAATTTGATTCTACAGTTTGTTCTCTCAGATCTTTGTACCATCATCACAGTTGTGATTTCAATATACAATTAATTATTAGTTGATTGTCATTTTGTTTAAGAATTATTTTCCCTGAATTTACATATTAAAGAACACCGGCGAACGCCCAAACAAATTTTTGTTGACATTTTTTTTTTGCGTCTGCCTATGAAAAATATCTAAAAGTATAGAGTTTGAATTTCTGAACAGTTTTGTCTTTCGTTATACTTTTATAGGAAGTCAGGAATTAAAGATATTTCAGTTTAAAGTTTTAGAGGTTATGTCTTGTCAACAATAGAATAATCGAAAAAGAAATATAGGAATATCTACTTATCACTTAAAATATCATTGATAGAAATGCATTTTCAATACAAATAATCTACGGACTACGTATTTAGGATATTAAGTCCAACCGAATGTCCGTAGGTCTGCCATATGGACATGGCCACATGAAACGTAGGTAGGTACCTACATACAACCTACTTCAATAAATATTTATTTAATAATCTTAGTCAACTATCTTTAGGGCAGTTAGTAATAGATATATTATATGATTAATTACATGGTAAGAGTAGGTCATTGGAAGGTACTTATTAAAAAAAAACGTTTTTTTTTTAAGATTTATTCAAAAATCCAAATCAAAATATTTTATTTCACATAGGCCTCGATGGGCACTTATAAAACGTCGACAAAACGGTGCACGGTTCGGGTTGGTCGTTTCCTATGGAGAAGAACCGACAAGAAACTCCATGGTTACTCTTTTCAAATCATTTGGTGTTACAATATTATTATGGATACAGCATTTGTACTTAAGTATGGGGGGACAGCGTAGGCCCGACAATGACTCGTTGTTTACTACTCAAAAAATGTAGAACAAAAATAAAAAGTTAACAAGCAGCTGGGAATCTACAAAGCCTACAATGTTTTGTCTTAATATTAAGTCACTCTGTCTTTGAAGGGTTGAACAGCCACATAAAAGGCACACATTTGTATGCCCCCTCGTACTTGGTCCAGCTTCTTCACTGCCAGAAACTTCTCTTTGCATGGTACCATTAACTGCAGCCATTGCAAGATCTCTGCATGCCTCGCAGACATGGTCATCTTCCAAAATCTAACAACAAAAGGAAAATACTCTTAATACATTAGAATGATTTATTATTAATGTCATTTAAAAACATGATTTTAAACAACTACAAACAGAAATCAAACAAAAATCTTGTATTATACTTGATGAACAGTTCTAGGCAATGAAGATAATCAATATCTTGTAACGGGACTAGTCGTCAGTAATACTTACAATTTGAGGATATACCCAGCTGCAGATTAAAGCAGTGACTCTCGAGTCAAGTGCCAATGCCGGGTATCGTCGCATTTTATTGATACATATGTTGCAGTTGACGCACATGATGCGTGTAGGCGCTACACGGCTACCCATCGTGATAAACAAATCGATGCACACACAACAAAATCCAAGGTATCAGGCAGAATCGGAATCCAGAGTCACAGAAAAATGTCGTCGTATAGGCAAACAATCAGAATCCTTAGGCAAGCACTAGTCACACAGGGAACAGTAAATCTCAGACTCCATAAACAGAAGCAGTCGATAAAGTAGAAAATCACGGAAAATCGATGGAAAACAAAATAACGAGACGCACGCACAGACGACAACGACAAGTTAGGGTCCCCGCACACGGGCCACCGGCCACAGCCACAAACGCCGCCACGAGAAGCTAGAAGCGGCTACAAAGGTAGCTGAAGCGCGCGACAGCCACTTGTGGCCGGCGGTCGACACTTGCGGTCGGTGGCTGCTACTTTTTTTTAGCCCATGCATGCGGTATCATAATGGACTCGGACGAAGAATGTTGACTGAGGTAAGGGAGAGAGGGGTCGGGAATCACGCGAGTGGGCGGCGTTTAGTGGCCGGTGCAGGCCACAAGAAGCAAGCAGCGACGATTTGTAGCGTGTGGCGGCCACCGGCGTCAACCGTGTGCGGGAGTCCATATAAAATGTATGAAAACTACAGGCGACGTTTTGTGGTTGTGGCCGGTGGCCCATGTGCGGGAACCCTTATCTGTTCATGTCAAAATATGCGGCCGGTTGACAATTGAAATGTCATGTTTTTTTATGGGATGTTGCCATACTCGAATTTCACTACGATGTCATTTGTATATATTAAAAAACTATGACCGCTATAATCTTAGCACAAACAATCGTGTTTATTTTTTAAACTAAGCCATGATTATTTATTATCATCACAGATATAGATAGAATCAATAATCTAGTCAATTAAGCTCCCAATAAAGAAGATTTTTTTTCCAGACTTTGATAGGCCTTATGGTTGATTTGATAAAACTTACTAAATTATTTCGTCGGTATCTATTACGGTGACATACGTAGACGCTTAATAATTTCATCAACAATTTCCTCGCCCGTGTTCTTTGAATCTGGTTCTCGTAAAGGAAGAATGGGTATCAAATAGGCATACAAAAATACATTTCACAATTCTCTGAAGAATATTCGTGAGTAGACAAAACAGCTGAATGCTTACTCTATTCAGTAGCAGTTTGCGAGTCTCCAGCTCCATATAAAACGTGGGCCATTTTAATGCCATTGTTACACCGTGCAGGAGGAGTCATAACAGTTGATCCCGATTTTATTGCACTTCTCAATGCAATATTCTACCTTTAGCACACAGGTAGCTGTAAATCTGGCGGATATTAGATGCTTACTGAATACCCGGCTCTGTAAATCCGGTTCTTCACAGAGTTCAACTGTTAATTAGTTTTTAAGTGTGTTTGAGTTGAGTATTAGGTTATTTTAATTTAGAGACTAATGTCTCTAAATTAAAATAACCTAATACTCAACTCATTATACTCATATCATTTGTTACAAGATATATTTTTTATGAAGTTATGCCTAGAGGTGATTTTCAAAAGTATAATTAAAATTATAATGAAAACAAAATCACTGATCATGAACTCAAAATTAATCACATTGTTTAATGATCACGACAGAACATATGAGAAATAATGATAAAGATTGCTTTGAAATAATTAAAACAAAAGTATTGTCTATCAAACTTTTCAACAGCAAAGTCTGGTTTACTGAGAAAGCTTTTACTCTGATTATTCAGATTATATTAATAAGTAATAACCAAAGAATAGAATAGAAAGCGAATACAGGAAGATAATCAGAAACAGGTGTCAAACCATCCTTTTATATTGGTCCCGACCGCGCTCGCCAACGGGTAGTCGTAAAAACTTACCACTTCATCGAGTGGGTTTCATGAATCGGGTTCGAGTCGGGAACGCTCGGCACACTCCGCGCCGCCTCGGCCCTTTTGGGCGGGCGGAAATTCAGTCTTCGAACACAGCGACCGAAGGTTGTCGCGTGTCTATCGCTCAGCGATTTTAGTTAACATCGTTAAATAAACAGTTATTGTTGTTAATAAAAAATCGTAGAAGCGTGATAAAAATAGTTTGAATAGTTACAATAATTCTACAACTGTTTAAGTACCGTGTGGTTAGTGTTGAAAGTTTTTTTTACAAGTGCATTGGATTGCGAACAAAATTGACTTAAGTACGTCGGGAATGATGCTAAGGCGGCCTACTAAAAGTATGGCATTTAATAAGGTGAGATTATATAAGGTTTCTGAATTATATTATAGAAATGTTGTAACCTTTTTGAATCAGCTTTGATATGTTAGAACGTGTCAGAAGTGGTCAGTTGCAGGAAAATGTTTTTGAAAGCAAGTTAAACTAATGTAAGACAAACTCTCAAAGTGGTTCATTATAAAAAATACTCAATGTTCAAGACTTATTCATGACAATTTTTATTCAATAGAAACATAAGCTGGGGTGATTAAATCAAATGGCAATTTATCCTTTTGGGTACGCAAAGTTAATTAGATTTAGACACGTTTCTAGCTAATTAATTTTGAAATGACACAATAAAATTGAGTTTAATGAATGCCAAGTTTTCCTCATAATGTAAAGGAAGCGATATCTTTGGTTCCGTGGAGAGTGTGAAGAAGTTTAATTTCTTTACATTTAATTTCCTTGTAGATACCGTTTGAATACAAAATACGACGTTGTTTGCCTAATCTCCTACCTCTGCTGCCGTAATTCGAAATGCTTTTAGTTCTGTTTCGTATTCTCAGGTTACTAAAGGAATGAAGATCAGGATTTACTGTTTAACAATTTCTTAGCATTTCAATTGATTGCTTGACATGGGTATAATTATATATATATGTATAATGTTTTTGTGAAATGATTCAACGAATGGTTTAGGAATCTGTACCTATTATTATTAATCTTACTCTCTAATATAAAATAATAATATTATAAATGCAAAAGTTTTTCACGATGGATGGATGGATGGATATTCGTTGCTCTTTCACGCGGAAACTACTGAACGGATTTGGATGAAAATTGACACATAGATAGTTTATAACCTGGATTAAAATATAGGATAATTTTATCCCGGAACAGTTGCCGAACACGCGGGCGAAGCCGCGGGTATATAAATTCGAAAGTAGTCAGTCTATTACGGTTTCAGGCCTTACGCCTGAAAGGATCGTGATGAAATTTGGCTCGTAAGTAGACCATGCCCTGGTTTAGGACATTATTTTCCCCGGTAGTACGTTTTCATGAGATACGTACCATCCTCGACCAGGCGGACGTGGCCTCAGACATTAGTAAAATTGTGGTGGTATTATAATCATCACAATTGGCAATTAGATGATGGTAATGTCAGCTTGATGTCATTACCAAGCCGGAGCTCGTGGCTAAATAATAACAGCTGCTTGGGTCGATCTTCAGGTTAAGCCGCACTTGTCTAGGTTGGTCCTTGTATGGGTGACCACCTAATACATGCTGAGTTTCCTCCATGTCCTGAAAAGCACGTAAAGCTGTTGGTTCCGACTGTCAATTGTAGATCTTTGACAGTCGTTAAGTAGTCAGCGGCCTGAAAGTCTTAACACCAGTCTTATCAAGGGGTTTTATTTTTTTAATTTATATTTTATCTTCCTTCTTTATTTCTTTCTTTCATTTCAAACTGGGTTGTGGATAGACGGTAGTAGCCCGAAAGGCTGACAACTAGTCTTACCAAGGGGTATCGTATTACCCAGTACTAACTGGGATTTGAAGGTCAGATCAGGCAGTCAGGCAGTCGCTCCATGTAAAATACTGTTATTTAGGTACATCCGGTTCTACTGGAATCCGACGTCAACATAGTTGGGAAAAGGCTAGGCAGATGGTGAATGACAGCTTAATGTCACAGTCTACAACATTCTTATACAATACATGTGCGTATACGTATAATAAAATCTCTACACATACAGCCTCTTCAGAGACCCACAGGAAATCAGATTTGCTTCGTTCTGAGGACGCAAAGAGAAGGGTAGCCTATTTTTGTCCGGAGAGGTTACTTAATTATACTTGCAGGTATCTATTTTGCATTTTTCCCCAGTATATATGTATTATGTGCTTGAAAGAATAGTAGAATGGGATGTTTAATTAGCTAGGCGTCTAGAATAAAAGACGGGCTTTGAAGCAACGTTTTATTAGGAACGTTGACCTTAATTCGTCTAGGCATATTGTTCTGTTATGTAGGCGTTTTGGTGAATAAAGAACTGAAAAAAGAAATTCACAGGGGTACGAGATTTTCGAGAATACAGGCTTGAATGTTATACAGGAACTAAAAAATATTCGTTGGATAAAAAAGTCTTAATTACATAAGTTAAGCTGCCGGAAAATAGTTTTATGGCTTCTTAAAAGAAAAGGTCACCTGTTAAAGATCAGTGGTGGGTAGCTGGGTAGGTGGGTAGGTATTATGAAACACATCTACTGGTATTCTGCGACGAATAATCTTTGACATCATAATCAACACTTTAGTTGTAAATTATAGCAATATTAAGGGGTTGTAGCTAAATAATGACAGCCGCACGGGGTGATCTTCTAGGTAAAGAAATTATAATGAAACGAATTCGGACATATCCAGATATTAATTTCTCGGAAAACTTGTTATACTGGTCCCGATTATCATCACATCATCATAACCTCACGCCTGTAATCCCCGAAGGCTTAGGCAGAAGTGTACCTAATAGTACCTACACCCACATTTCACCAAGTTATGTTTAAGTCCCATGTATTAGGGGGCATAAATCCAGACTCCGTGGCTGCTATTCGGATATTGCTGATGACAAAAACTCAATAACACTTTGCCCGACCCGGGAATTGAATCCAGGACCTCGTGCTCAGCAATCGCGCTTGCGACCACTCGACCAACGAGGCAGTCCAGTCGAAGCAGTCGCTTCATATCCGATTATCATTATTTTGAGGATATTCGACTGTTGATACGGTTAGTCGGAAGCTCGGAAGTCTGACAACGACATTTATAAAAGTTATATCCTGTTATCCAGAAGCTGGGTTGTGGAGGTCAGGTAGTTCGCTTCATGTCATCGTCTGCATAGCCTTGTCCCCAAAAGGTTGGGGTCGGCTTCCAGTCTAACCGGATGCAGCTGAATACCAGTATTTTACATAAAGCGACTGCCTGACTGCCTGATCTCACCTTCACATCCCAGTTAGTACTGGGTAATACGATACCCCTTGGTGAGACTGGGTCTCAGACTTTCAGGCCATTGACTACCTGTAACGACTGTCAGGGATCTACAAATGACAGCCGGAACCAACGCTTAACGTGCTTTCCGAGGCACGGATGAAACTCGGTAGCGGTCACGAATCCACGCATCAACCTAGGCAAGCGCGGCTTAACGTGAAGATCGACCCGTGCGGCTGTTATTCTTTAGCCACGTTCCTGTTAACTACTTATACGAGTATTCAGCTGCATCTAGTTAAACTGGAAGACAACCTTTACATAGTTAGGAAA
This sequence comes from Noctua comes, assembly GCA_963082995.1. Classification (NCBI taxonomy): domain Eukaryota; kingdom Metazoa; phylum Arthropoda; class Insecta; order Lepidoptera; family Noctuidae; genus Noctua; species Noctua comes. The sequence goes on from OY720277.1 coordinate 8,459,954, forward strand.
AGGCTAGGCAGATGATATACCATTTGACCAATCATTGCAGATATTAGGGTCCGCCTAGTCGGCATGACTCTGGTTTTGATGAAATAGATTGGTACGAGTATAAAGGGTGTAAATAGACCCTTAACATATCAAAAAGGCACTTGTTCTCCCCGTCTTTGCGATCATTTTTTTGTTCTAGACCATACAACCTTCTAGTTACAGAGATATTGGGGGTCAATGTCCAACATTTTCACAAGTTTTTTTTAAATACATGTTTTTAATGTAAGATTTTTAAACACTTACACTACCCCTGTACTATTCAATCCATCCATCAGCACAATGCTCTTAGTGCTTTCCATCGAGTCCTACCGTAAAACGTGATTTTTCACCCCAAAAAAAAGTCGATTCCCAGCAATAATTTTTACATAAAGTTACTTAGTTTGATGTACAGAATGCTTGGTTGACGGCTATGGCTATGTGAAGGGTCTGGTTACATCCTGTATTGGTATAATTATTTAGACGTAGTTTTTGCTCCTGTGATATTATACGCTCCATTTACGACTACCTTAAGGAAACTTGTAATTAATTCTTAGAAACAGTTTCCCGAGAAATAAATAATTACTACACTGCTTCTCTAACTATATAGGAAGCTCAGAAGCTCACTAATAGTTGTTGTTAGTTAAGTTGTCAGCTTGAACAACGCCTTGTCCTAACCAAAACGATCGGTCGCGCGATTATGTGATCCTTGCGTTCTTGTGTCACTCGTTGCTTGGGAAAGCCGAAGACGAAGTAGTGCTACAACGCGGTTGGGCTCCCAGAAAAATATGAACGTGATGATCGTTTTAGTTAGGCCGCGGACTAATAGTTTTTATTTTCTAAATGTTTTAGCTAGTTTTGTATGATGTAAAATTTGTATCAATGCAAGATTGGCCTACAATATCGTCCTCGTCAAAATGCGGTGTTATATCTTTACAACTTACCCTGGCGTGTCGCGTATTTTATTCAACGTCTTAATATTCTGGTCTTCATTTATAATGGACAGTCACGAAATAATTCCGAATTTCGATCTTCCGTGGCAATTAGTGTCAGTAGCTAAATTACCGTTATAACATTCCGGCCATTTCCTTCGGTTTGAATTTAATCAGTCTGACTTGGGTTAATTAATAACAATATTGTGAGACGGTTCAGAATTAAAGTTTGTCTTTTGGACTACAAAGTATTATTTCATTCATTTGGTTACTGGGATTTGTGAGTGGCAGATGCTCTTTGAATGTTTCGTTATTTCCATCATCTTCGCTTCCATTTTACCGTACTGGTGAGGAGGTTTATGTTTTTGTGTTTTTTTTTTTTAAATAACATACAAATGAATGATCGTCGATTTTATTTCATAGTCGGATTTTTTATAGCTAAAGGTGATAAATACATGAGAAGAGTAAATAGCAGCCTTTCCTCAGTGCCAACTGATAAAAGGCTACTATTTATCTATTTAAAATTTGGTTACTTTTTAAAACCACTCAAGGATTGATATTGAAGCATGTCGATTCAAAAATCGAGTTTTAGAATAGCTATTTGTGTTATAGCTACATTATACAAATGATATGGAATTTTTAGACTTTTTATACAGGATCCTGTTTCGTACTTGCCTTATTAACAATTTTCTTTAATTTGAAGACTGACAGAGTATAATAATATGGTTGTTAAATAATAGACAAATAAGTATAATACATAACGCAATGCATAGCCAACAGTTTCATCTGTATACTCAATTTGACGAGTCCAAAATACAGCGTATGAATAATAAATATCAGAGTCCGAATGGATACTATTGTTGACAATAACATCGAATCTAAAAATGAACAATAGCTACAACATCCGTTATAACTGCCAAAATGAGGATATAAAACATTAAATTAAATGTAGGTAATACGTGGACCATTTAGTCATTGTTTTGTGGTTCAAATAATTTGTGTAAAAAGGGCAGTAAAACTGTAATGGTACAAAGCTTGTATTTCAAATGTCACTAACGAGCCACGTCCCATGTTTTGGGACAGCCGTGAATAATATACAAAGTACGTTTTTCAAATAACTTCAATTACAAGTAAGCGTCTTCTTCTCAATACGTTTGAATGCTTGGGTTCACAAGGGTCATAAAACCGAGCATTTTATGACCCTGGAAAACTGCTGTGGCTTTGCATGCTATGCATTTTTACTAGCATTCAAGTTATATAAGCTCCCACGGTTTTATGACTGACCTTAAATTAAATAAAACATGATACAGTGTGTTTGCGTTACGGACTGATATAATTTCGTTCAATCAAATTAGTTGGAATTTAATTCGATTGTTACACGCGAACGTGCATACGAGATATGTGTGCTCAGTTATGGCTCGTTTTAGTACATTTCTGAACTAATTTATGAGTAGATACATTGGTAGTGTTACGTTAAAACAATAGCATAATTTTGTATTATTGTTCTTTAACCTAATGTTACTCGTGTAGCATTAACTAGAGATGGAGAAAGGGGATCCGACGCTGTAGTCTGTACACTTAATTTTATGGACAACGCTTAGGTAAACTAAGGGCTTATATTAAGTGGCTAGCCAGGGACGAATCCTGTACGGCTAATAACGTGATTTCTACTTTGTATACGTAAGTTGAACAGTAAACGAGATTTTATAATCGCACGGTTTGCAGTGTACATACCCTCTCTTTTACTAGAAAGTTGTATGCAAATCGGATCAAGCCCAAAGGCCGTAAAATCCTCTAACACGAAGGTCATTGACCGCATAAAATATTAACTGAAAATTGAAAAGATAAAACTCGTAACAGTTAACAAAAGAAAAAAAATCCGATTAATACATCTTCCGTGGGACAATAACACAATGGTAGGTATTACAACGAATTCGTCATTCGTGAATTATTGCCGTCAGAGACACAATAGTCGATCGTTACTTACGTACGAAGAGTCGTGTCCCTACAATTATATCGGCCGGTATTTATCGGCACGATTTATTTATTGGATTACGAAGCGACTACTATTTAATTAACGCGGGACAAATTTAGCAAATTGCTTGAATTAATATTTACAAACCGGAATCGGGACGAGATAAAGTTCTGTAACTAGCTCCTCGCTGTGGAGTGTTTGACTATGTGAAACTCTGGCCTTACTGCTCCGCGTTTTACATTCTTCGGGTTTTCGTAATTTTAAGGGTTTATGTTTGATTTTCACGTTAATTTGGGAATTTTGAATATGTTTATCGTTATTTTGCCTTAGCTTCTGTTGTTGTTTAGCAATTGTTTCCTTGATTACTTTTCAAATCTCTGTTTGCAATTTTTTCGAGTTTCCATGCCAGTGAATGCGTCATCCATTTATCACTCTCCCGGTGCATATCAATTAATCATTTCTGGCTATTCCAGTTCATTGCATAGGTCTCTTCTACAGCCGTCAGTCCATCTGACTACTGCGTTAGCCAATTTGCTCGGTTTTCGTGTTCCGTTTCGTCCGTGTATGTAGCAGCCCTTGCTGTGTTGATCTTGAGCGTGTTCAATTTACGCTAGAAAACCGATATGGCTATGTTTTCGCTTCAACACCAAAGTCTCTAGAGATAAACCTACATAGCATTTTCAAAGCTCTATGTTTAAACGAAAATACGCTTTTGGCCTGAAATCGTTTTGCTCAACTTACCTACTACGTCGATATCATCATTATTCATCTTCGGTCACAGTACAGACTTAAAAATTTAAGTCTGAAGCTGACTGATTGAAGTCAGTTTAATCCTAACGAAAAATAAGCCCATTGTTCGGCACTGGAAAATGAAGTATTCCTCGAAATATAATTATTATGTTGTAAGCTGGAGGCGATATAAAAGTGTCTTGTCTGAAAACTATTACAGTCGTTAAAAATGTCTCATATTTTTTATAGAATCGTAAAATATTTCTTTCAATTTTTCGTCGCAAGCTCTCTGGGCGGTATAAATGTACCTCTTCAAGTGCAAAGCCGTTGGAAATTTTATTTTTACGCTTTTCATATTTTTGCAGTTTTAAACTACTCTAAATCTTAGACACTTTTTCAAGAATTTCTTCTTGTTTTCAAGAAGTGCAGTGTAGAGTAATGTTTACAACAGTAAATGCGATTAGAGTTAAAAATAGTTCTCTATTGAATACAGAGGGGAATTTCTATGTTACCGGTTCGAAGATAGCCTAAAGTGGAATAGCTAGTTATCTGTCCGGCACTTGGCCAGTTCGTTACCCACTAAGGGGATTATCGGCGCCGCGTACTCCGGAGCGCACGCGCGGCGAGTTAGCACATACATTTATGTAGCCAAGCTCTGGCTACAACTATTGTGGAAAAAACAATTCGAATAGTGCAAGTGAGCGCTTAATATTTAAAAAACATTGGAAAACTATATCGAGTCCCGTTTGTTTAGATGGTTATGTGAGCGGCTATTTTAAAATTGGATTGCTGTTTGCTTTTATGTAGGTATATACGGAACTTTGACAACAGTGTTAATGGAGTATATTGAGGATATTGTTCTATTGTTTAAACTTTTTCGATAAAATAGAGCTGTTGATTGTGGCGGCCTGATTGGTAGCGATAGATTTTTTACCCGTAAAGACCAATTTATCCCAATATATGAAATCAAGCAGAAGTCACATAGGTACCGACGACGCCTAAAGAGTTTGCCAGCAGACTCATCATTTTCCATGGGTATTAAAAGCTTTCACTAAATGATTTATTTTATAACTGGTGAATCGGAAACCTCACAGATGTCATGCCTATAATGTCACAACGAGATCAAACATCCGGCTTTCATGGTGTTTATGACCTTCTACGATGTCCACCAGCACTCGCAGCGGGTAGCCTTGCTTTGAATGTTTGCACAGCGCAACTCGGTGGCAAATGTCATGTCGTATTTGCACTAGCATATTTTAGGATGGTGCCACACATGCCTGAGCAAAGGACTATATAAAAACTACCTCATAAAGACTTTGACTTTAAAGCTGGCCGTAAAAATAGCACTGTATGTTGATTTAGAAAAAGTTAGGATTTGTACCTAATGCGTCGTCTCTGTCATACAGTCTCTTTTTTTAGCTCCACGTGTCACATTTACGTCCGCACGAGAAGAAAGGCCTAAGTATCAAGTTGCTTGCCACCATTTCAACCACACCCACGCGTTCCCACTGCGTAGGTGGGCAGTGAAAGAAGTGACTGAATGACTCCACATTCATGAGACGGCGTTTGCAGATGGAATAGGTTTGAACCTGTGTGGGAACTAACGTAAAAAGGAGTGTTTATTTTGAAATATATATATATATATATAAATTTAATTCCGTTAATTTTCATTGGTCGATTATTGAAGTTTGGTGAATTGAAATAGTCTGAAATGTTGAGTGTGTGGTCAGTACAAAGTGTACAATCTATCCAGAGTATATTGTCCTAGCACATGCCAAAGTTAAAGTCAACCCTTTTTTTAAGTAAGCCATGAAGTTGTTGTAAATAAATAGATTTAAAAGAAACACTATATTTTTCTTATTGACTGTACTTTTTGCCACGCTTTAAACTGATGACGAATCGGGACACCTTGTGTAAAAGTAGCAAAAATTGGGTTACCAATCGGAACAATGACGAGTCGGAATAACTTAATTAGAAGTCACTTTTAAAAGTCAAGTTTTAAAACAAAGGAAATACAATTGATTCTATTACACGGTCAACACATTCACGGTGTTCCTCATAAGGTGACATATTTATTAGAGATATTAAATCAATTAATCCTTATGACTGATCCTTTCGATTGGTGTCATAAAATACAGATGTTAATTTTTTGCATTAGAGTTGAGACTCATATCCGGCTAGCGACTTTTCTAAAATATTTAAATGTAGGTTTATTAACTTTAAAAAGAACAAATGTTCAATTCAATTTCCACCCTGTATAGTTCATACCTGGAGGTCTCTAAAGAGATATCCTCTATTTACGACGCACCCTGTAAACACATGATCAAAGATCTAGTCTAATAGCGACAATGCGTTCAGGATGCTGTTCAGGGCTGCCACGCTTCTGCAGTGCGTCGGGAATGTTCGCGGATGCGCACACTGATAGCTTCCCAGCGATCAGACGTAAGCGTGCAGCGTCGCTGCTGCAGAGGGTCCGGGGCAGTTCGAACAGTCTCCTGAATGTCATTGCGGGGAAATTTGATTGCCCGTTCATGTTTTATTTGTCAAACCTACATGTTTTACTAACATAGTTTTTAAGGTTCATGTTTACTAACACTATATGAATGTAAAATGTCCGAAATAAAAATGATGATTATTATAATAGGCCTGTAAGGGTTAACAACCTCAAAGAGATGTCAGCAACGATGTAGGGGTCTGCAAGGACCGATGCCTGCCAGGGCTGCGGGACTGTTCGAAAGAGATACCGTGGCCCTGGAACACAAAGGGCAAAGAAGGAACATGGATGGGTTTTAGTCAGTACAAGTCTGACACTCCCTTCCGCTCCGCCCAGAGTGGGGGGGGGTCATTTGATGATTACCCACCCGAAAAAAAAAAAAAAAAAAAGGGTTAACAACCACATTACACTGCACGCTAGCCTAAGATAACAATGTTTTCTTAAAGAAACAGATTAGATACAAGATAAACGATTATTGGTCTAGTGGTTGCAAGCGTGACTGCTTAGCATGAGATTCTGGGTTCGATTCCCGGGTCGGGCAAAGTGTTATTGGGTTTTTCCGGAAGGTATTCTTAGTATCAGCCAGGGATTCTGGATTTTTAGCCCTGTGTGTTGATGGCAATAGGCTCGCCCCCTATTACATGGGACTTAAACATATAATTATGTTATGTTACGTAACGTCACACCTGTTTTCCCACGGTTAAGCAGGGTTAACCTGTAGTTAAATATACATTTCGCCAGTATTGTTTTGTCTCATGTAATAGAGGATGACCCTCTTGCCACCAACCGGGTCGCCGCTAACCCAACCCGGGAATAGAACCCAGGATTTCGTGCTCAGCAGCATTGCTTACGACCACTGGCAAATTCTTTTTAAAATAACAGAACTAAATTATTTATGATATTTTATTGTCACTTTATTTTACTGTGGAAAATGGATGGATTGTGTAAAGACTGATATGAAAAAGAAAGGAGTAAATGATGCCATGACGTCTGACAGAGAAGAATGGCAGAAGGTAACGTGTTGCGCCGACCCCAAATAGAATGGGACAAGGGCAGGAAGATGATGATTTTACTGTGGAAAATAGAATAATGTACTGTTGAGAAGCGGTAATATTAAGAAATGTTGATGACGAATGATAATGACTTAGTCGAAAAATGACAAGTTGAAAGCAAAAATGAACCTTAAGGTTCATGTTCCACGTGCGCCTCAAAGAGATGTCAGCAACGATGTAGGGGTCTGCAAGGGCCGATGCCTGCCAGGGCTGCGGGACTGTTCGAAGAGATACCGTGGCCCTGGAACACAAAGGGCAAAGAAGGAACATGAATGGGTTTTAGTCAGTACAAGTCTGACACTCCCTTCCGCTCCGCCCAGAGTGGGGGGGGGGGGGGTCATTTGATGATTAACAATTAGAAAAAAAAAAAGTTGCTTTACGTAACTAATTTCTTAACTGTACCTATAAAGGCTGAACTGGCAAACGAGACGCCGTGAGTTCGATCTTCACTCGTTGCAATATTTATTTAAAATACGAGGAAAAGCAGCTTAGTTCACGTAGTTAGCAGGAATATTTTGAGTAGTCTTAAAAATATTGTTGGAGCATATTCAGAGAAAGACTCAATAAAATATGAAAAGCAATAAATATTTATACCCATACTGGCGACCTACCCCAGCTTTGGAAACATGAAAAAAACGTCAATATTTAAATGCCTAAACAGCGCCATCTATCGGGTTCAAAACTATTCTATCTTTCAAGCTGGAACCAACCATAATCACACACCACACACCACCACCACCACCCACACTATCACTATTGTATTAGGTAAGCCTGTGATGATATTGGTATGTGTTTTGAATAAACAATGTTTACGGTAATACACAAAATTTCATTGAAATCGGTTGGGTGGTTTCGGACAATGGCGTGTACGAACATAGTGACTTTTACTATATTAACTTAATATATAAAAACCTCTAAATGCATAGGTATGTAAAGAATCAATATTTATAAAGGGTGTAAAAACACCCATAACGAAGCCTAGAGACACTTGTTCTTCCCGTCATTGCGATTTTTTTTTGGTTCTGGACCATACCTGGGAACCTTCTAGTTACGAACATATTGAAGGTTCCAAAGTTCCAACTTTTCTCACACATTTTATTACTGTGTTATACAGAATGCTTGTTTCACGGCTTCGTGGAGGATCCGTTTACATCCTGTATAAAATATATTTTTTTCACAAACGTTTCTCGCAAACGAAACTATAGGCCATAGAAAGTTTAGTTATTTAAGGCCTGTACCACAATTGTAGGGTTCGATCGTTCGATCACATGGTAAGCTCCGGCCACTCGGTTTGAATAGGTGGCCTTCCTATACATGAATAGATGACCGATTACAATCGGGCCCTTTCTTTGCTTTTAGATCTCTTCGGTGAGTTATGACCGTTTCTAACGTTATGTATACGAGAAACGTACGAGTTGTAGTAAAACTGGAAATGGAATAATGTTGTTTTTACAACATGGAGGAAAGTGAAGTTTTTTTTTTGTTCAGAGGTCTATAACTGACAATATGATCAAAAATAAATACCAAGCAATGTATTATGAAAAGAGGAAACATTAATATTTTGCTATTCTGCGATTCCACGTTAAAAGACTGGGTACTTACTAACCATTAGCGGTTAAAACTATGGTAATAGTTAGTACTCAATTGCCAAAGTGCTAGCTCATATTATTGTTGTACTATTCAAAGGTTGGTATTATTGATATTCAAGTTCTAAACAGGCGTTTGATTTCAAGCAGTTTAGACTGAAATGATGAGATTCTATTTCTAATCACGATTAATGTGAACTCCTTAACACTGTAACCAATTGAGCAATTCCACGTAATAACCTAGTTTCAGTTGTCGGTATAATCGATCTGCTGGATAATTGATTTCCCTGCTTAATTAAGTAGTCACTCCACTTACGACCGTTCCTGTAATCTAATTATGTACTTCTCATAATTTTAATATTGTCATCATCTTGAAATTAATGGATCTTGAGAAAATTAACGTTTTGCGTACGATGAGAGGGATCCCATCTCTTGTGTATACTTCTTGAGAATTTGATGGTTATGTACTTTGGTAACTACTCTTCAATATTTCTGTTTTATTTTCCGTAATTTTATTGTAATTTCTTTTTGATATATCACTGTTAAAAACTTTTCCGTCTTTTTTTTGCCGTTGGCCCCGGGTGTCATTTGTAAATCTTTGACAGTCGTTAGGTAGCCAGTGGCCCAAAAAGTCTGACAACCAGTCTTACCAAGGGGTATCGTATTACCCAGTATTAACTGGGTTGTGGAGGTCAAATAGGCAGGCCTGTAGAGCAAGTTATAAAAAGCCTCAAATAAATGATTACTCAGTAGAAACCCCTTTAATAAAGATAAGACTATTCCACCGTGTTTACAAGTCACAGTAATATCTTGTAGCCATTTTCCTGAAGAGTTATTTACTTCACTGTGAATACCTAGATAGGCACTGAGCTGGAAACCTTTCAGTAAATTATTAAGAGTGATTTTCAAGTGCCTCACGAAAGATTATTTAATAAACCGCGTTCAAATGAAACATTTTGTGAAATTGGTTCTGATTCTGCTTACTTCGATAAAGAATTATTAAGAAATTGTTAAATATAAATTGTACATTAACACTGAAAACGGGATATTTACCCTGTTTACTATATGTTTCGATTTCCCGATATTTCGGCGCTGTTGTAATCACAGATAAACTGAAGTTATCGAAACAAATAGTAAACATGGTAAAGATCCCGTTTTTAGTGTCCCGTTGTTAGTGATAATATTAGTGACTATGTCAGTTTAGAAATAGTAGCCCATAGATTAGGCGCGGACTGGCAAGTGAGATATCGTGAGTTCAATCCAGTCCATAGCTATAATAAATGTAATTGTAAGAATAACATTTTAACAAAAGGCATAATATATGTTTCTTTGTGAGAGACTGGCGTCCATACTAGGATACCCTGGTTGACGGATCCCCAGGCTCTCACCTCGAATTAAATGTAGTTTACATTCAATACAATATAATTATTTATTTTATGATATAGTTAATTGCAGCAGGGAAAAATGCAGACATATTTAAAATTAAATAACGTAAAAAAAATAGAAGTGGTGTACTGTAATGGGTGTGAAGTAAATTGTCCCGGAATACGTTGGAACTGTACCCGTAGTTCAGAAATTACGGGTACTGAGTACATATTTCCTGATAGAAAAATCCAGTAAAATAAATAAGTAATTTTGTCCGACCTGGGAATCTAACCCAAGACCTGCTCATCCCTGTCTAGAAAAAACCGTAACAAAAATACTTAATATCTTGCAGTTTGTTACGAAGCAGGAAAGTGAACTTCTAGTGATTCAATATCGTTGACAGTGTCATAAGACGTCTTTTAAGGAGGTGCGCTGATATAATGTTACAATGTAGTGTTATAATTTTATAAAATCGGAGGAGAAATTTAAATTTTAAAAAAAGCAACAGGTTCTATAATTTATTAATAGGAGTCACAATAAAAAACTTACATACTAAACAATTTAGAAAAATAAGGTATCTCACGATACAGATGACACCTGACGTCGTATAGGTCCGCTTTTTGAAAAAGGGGCGCGGTCGTTGATTGAAAAAGGGGCGCGCCCGTGCTGGTGCACGCTTTTATAGCCACAGGTTCAGGTGGTTTGGTTCATCTCCTACAATATGATTATAATACCGGGTAAAACGGGGTGAATAGGAAAGGCAAGGGTGAATAGAGACAAAACTTTGAAAATGATTTTAACGTTGAATTAATTTGATATGTGACCAAAAACTACTCTATTTTATTAACTTAATTATACTTAATTATTTAGAGACCTTTTTGGCAACATAACATATCAATTCAACATTAAAATCCCTTTCAAAGTTTTGTCTCTATTCACCCTTGCCTTTCCTATTCACCCCGTTTTACGGTACCAGCCTATTACTGTCCCACTGCTGGGCAAAGACCTCTTCTCATACAGGGAAGGCACGAGTATTTATCACCATGCTTTCTCATGACGGGTTGGTGATTTCAGATTTATATTAATTATAAAGTCCTGGTCACGATATTTTCCTTCACTGACTGTGATATCCAAGATAAACTTAGAAAGTATATATGGATTGAAAAAGTCACATTTGTACGTGCCCGGATTTGAACCAACAAGCCTCGTGCCTGAGAGGCGAGGCCTTAACCACTGGGCCATAATTTGGTGTTAAGTTATTTAATTTTTAGTAATGGATAGAGAATTTTAGCTCGTGGCTAAATAATTACAGCCGCTCGAATTGATCTTTAGTAACCTAAAGATCAATTCCTGCGCCGTGCTCGCCTAGGTTGATCTGTGGATGGGTGACCACCCATTACATACCGAGTTTCGTCCGTGCTTCGGAAAGCACGTTAAGCCGTTGGTCCCGGCTGTCATTTGTAGATCTTTGACAGTCGTTACAGGTAGTTAGTGGCTCAAAAAGACTGACAACCAGTCTTACCAAGGGTATCGAATTACCCAGTACTAACTGGGATGTGGAGGTCAGATAGGCAGTCGCTCCATGTAAAATACTGGTATACAGCTGCATCCTGTTAGACTGGAAGCCGACCCTAACATAGTTGGGAAAAGGCTAGGTAGATGTGATGATGGATAGAGAATTTTTGTATTTTTATTATTTCTTTTTATCTTCTGAAAATCGTGTTTGATATATTTGATTTGTAAGGTTATTTTTATTCACTTTGACATGAAAGAAATGTGTTCGTATTTCTAGAACAGGAAAAAGAAATCGTTCCGGGCAAGTTGACACTGGTCAACTGAGTTCAAGGCCGACTATTGCTAACAGCGAGGAATTTGCTTCACCTTAGTAACGTGACTCGTGTTTCGAGCTCCTGTTATGTCGAGTCACTATTACTTTAGATTTTTTTATTTCCTTTCATGTCTTATTTGGTAAACGAACAAGGCAGAGATTTCACATTTTTGTTTTTTTCATACAAGGTGTAAACGGACCCTTCTCGAAGCCGCCAACTAAGCATTCTGTACTGTAAACTAAGTAACCCTTCGCAGTTTTTTTTTTTTTTTTTTTCGTGAATCTCATGTTTTACAAAACATTGTGATAATTGATGCATTGAATAGTAAACGGGCAATGGAGGTATTTAAGGTAAAGTCATAACCTTAAAACTAGTATTTTTTTTTAAATTTGTTATAAAGTTTGAACCGTTTCTCCGTAACTAGAAGGTTACCAGGTATAATCCAGAACAAAAAACAATATTGCAATGACGGGGAGAACAAGTGCCTTTTGGTTACGTTTAGGGTCTATTTAAACTCTTTATTTTAATTTGAAATACATTGAAAATATTTGTAACTAAATCTAGATTATGTCTGGACTTTTAAAGAGACCGTGACAATACAAGTTTGTTTTGGTGTTTCTTCTCCGAGAAGTCAGATAGGAAACACCGACCTCATCTGGTTTAAAAACAGATTTTATTTTACACAAATAAATAATATTTATTATTCATCAATGTCTTAGTTTAAGATTGTCTTAGTTACCTAATAACTAGTTACTATAAAATGTTTTAAATTAATCAGTTTAAAACACAAAATAAGACAAGGAAAGAAAACTATTCTTGAGTCGTAGCAGTTGCGTAGGCGTCGTAGCAATGTCGTAGCATTATTGTAGCAAAGTCGTAGCATTGTTATAGCAATGTTGTAGCTTTGTCGTAGCAATTTCGTAGCATTGTCGTAGCATTGTCGTAGCATTGTCGTAGAAGTGTCTTGGCATTTGCGTTGTAATGTCATAGCATTGGCAGCATAATTGAAATAAGAGCAGTATCTCATAAAATTATAGCTCTGACTGCTTTGTTGCCTCTTTGCTGCCGCGTTGGTCTAGTGGTCGCAAGCGCGAGTGCTGAGAATAGGGTCCCGAGTTCTATTCCCAGGTCGGGCAAAGTGCTATTGGACTCTTTCATCAGGTATTTCTCAGTAGTACCCCAGTGGCTACTACGGCACAAATGCAGACTCAGTAGTCTGCATTTTTGCCTGGTTGACAATAAGCTCGCCCCCTATTACATGGGAATTAAACATAACTGGCCAAATGAGGGTGTACTTGTTAATTAGACCTCTGCCTAACCCTTTGCTGATTACAAGGTGTGATGTTATGTAATCTCATAAAATCATATTCAGCAAAAAGTCGATGTGAAATAAGCTTCTTTTTAAACCATCACTGGACTGAAAACTCTCGTGTTCCATGAAATGAAAACTTGTATAAACTGGAAATAATTATATGCCTTATTCCCTTCAGTTTCAAAACAAATTTGGAAATAAACATTTTATTAAATAGTAATACTAAAATGATTCAAGAAGATTCCCTAAGAAATAAATTTGAGGAACGCCCGATGCTTTTAAAATTCATGTAGTCACTCGGTAAATTGATATGCTATTCGATTTTATGATGAGATATAAACTAGCTGGCCTATCGCGATCTATGAATAAGTAATCGAATATATTTTATCTCATTCGATCGTATTTCTTTCAAAATATCCGGAATTTTATGAATACTTACATTTTTATTTGCAAAAAAACATCTTTTGGATGGAGTTCGATGTTTTGGAAGCGTGACCTGTCAAGGTTAATTCGATATGATGTTTTTGATCATAATAGTGCGAATATTTATTTAAATAATGGAAATTAATAAGGCTTTTAACATGTGTTAAGTCAGGGAAATTAATGGTTGATCAAATTGACACACTATGCCACCAATGGGGATGGCAACTGTGAAACTAATGGCGCTAGCATAGCTGAATCCAAGCATCGTCATTGGTTGAAAATCTGTCAATGTCATTTTATATTTTAAAATAGCTTTACTTCATTGGTCAGATTGACAGCTAGCTATTGTGGCGCCATCTGCAATTAGCTTTTAACGGTCTTCCCCATTAACCGTGTTTTAGTCTTCATACAACTGTCGATGAACGATATTTGTGATTTGAATATATAATAATTTTATTTATTTATTTATTTATTTAGGATCTCCGACAAAAGATGTACACAAAATATGACATAAATTGTGAATAACAAAAGGTAAGTATAGTCACTTCACTTATAGGAAAGTTGATATTTCCCTCAGTTTTCATGTACATCGCCGTACACAACACTTTACGATTCACAATTAGATTTTGCAAATGAAAGACAATAGATATTGTGCCCTAAACAGATTCTATCTTTTTAGCCAGAATGCTTAGTCATAACCCCAATCCATTCTCTTAAAAAATGCAAGCCAATCTGTATCGTTATTAACAACACATTATTTATTTAAGCAAGTCCTTCTAGCTGTTCCCCATTTGGTGCTACAAAGTAGAACTTACGTAGAACATCATACCCACTTAGTACTTCAGGAACTAAGAACAAGCCGATCAAGAACTTTGTTCTTGGGCTTTGAGTAAAAAAGTAAATTTGTATCAACGGATCGTTTCTTAGGAACATTATCCTAATTGCTTTATAAAACGGGTTTGGTATAACATTATTTTTTATGAATAATTCTGTGGGTAGTCGTCACGCTTTTGTTTATCTGAAAGAGTGGCAGAGTGGTATGATTAGTTTTTATTTATAGGGAAAATGACAGGCGTATACTATTTACGAATTTGAGGTGAATGTGTGGTGTGACAAGAATGGGTAAAGTAAGGAATGAGTATATTAGAGGAAGTTTGAAAGTTGCGCCAGTTACAGAAAATTTGAAAGGGAATCGCCTGTCTTGGTATAGGTATGTGATGAGGAGGTGTGAATCGCATGTGACTAAAAGGGAAATGAATATTGATGATGGAGCGAGAGGGAGAGGAAGATCAAAGGTAAGTTGGATGGATTGTGTGAGGAATGATATGAAGGAAAAAGGAGTAAATGATAGCGTGATGATTGACAGCGGAGAATGGAAGAAAAAAACGTGTTGCGCCGACCCCAACCAACCAGTAACATGGGATAAGGACAAGATGATGATGACAGGCGTATACTATTGTTTAGCAGGCTAAAATAAAATCTGAGTGTGTATAATTGTTAGCAACAAGTTTTAACAATATTTCATGTGAAAGCAGGTGTCAAGTTTGAAGGACTTGTTGTGTTATAACCTTGACATTTAGACGTTTGAGGCACAATCCAGACTCCGTGGCTGATACTGAGAAGTTCTTGATGAAAAAAACTCAGCTTACGAATGAGCCCAACATCATGCTGAAGTTTTTATAGACAAAAAAAATAAGATGCTTGTGTGATTACCCTAAAACGTGCAAAAAGCAAGAGTGTCTGAACTTAATTTAGGTAAATATGTTCCTAAGCTGTACTCACGACATTCAAACTATAAGAGACATAATTTTCCGCAAAAAACTTACTTTAAAGGCCTTAATTCTGTATTTATTTCGATTTGAAAAATGAGTGATCACTTTGTACGTTTTGTCGAGCACGCTGTACTTAATCGAGTGTCTATCATCGACATGAATGCTTGTCACCGATGTATCCATGACGCGCCGTAATTCAGACCGAACGTGACAGGCAAAACCTATTGTTTAGGCCCTATTAAAAGCTCGTGAAGTTTCACACAGTTTTCATGCTGTTAATTGATGATTCTATAAGCGCTGGTATTTTTAATGTACTGTTATACGTTTACGCACATTGGAACTATTGAGAGGTGAAATAGTTTTATGTCGGTCCATAATGTAGTTATTAGAAATACTCCTTTTATCAAAAAAAACCGGCCAAGTGCGAGTTGAACTCGCGCACCGAGAGGGTGCCGTATAAACTTGTAGGTATTTTGTGAACTACGTAATTACGACTTTCAGATGTTTTCCTTTACATGTTCTGTAAGTTATTGCTTCTTGCCAAATTTCATGATTCTAGGTCAACTTTAGATCGCGTTGACTTATTTTTTCACTGCTCCAAGGGGCAGCCGACAAGCCAAAAACACCGCCCCAGGACCCGACGGCCTGCCAGGGAAAGCCTGGGTTCTGGCCTCGGGGACTCTCGGGCCTCGACTGGGGGGGCTCTTTAGCGCGTGCTTGGAGAGGGGCCGGTTCCCGCTTCGTTGGAAGACGGGGAAACTGGTCCTCATCCAGAAGCCCGGGCGCCCTGCGGACTCTTCGTCCGCATTCCGGCCCATCGTGCTGCTCGACGAGGTGGGCAAGCTCTTTGAAAGAGTCATTGCAGGCCGCCTCGTCGGGCACCTGAATCGGGTGGGTCCGGACCTTGCGGAGAGCCAGTTTGGCTTCCGTAGGGGGCGCTCGACGGTGGACGCCATCATGCGCGTGAGAGCCCTCACGACGGGGGCTGCGGTATCCCGGGGCAGGGTCGTCTTGGCGGTGTCTTTGGACATCACCAATGCCTTTAACACCCTGCCCTGGAGTTGCATCAGGGAGGCACTCCGGTATCGCCGGGTGCCGGATACCGGAGTGCCTCCCTGATGGGACCTGCCTCCGTCGCACAGTCGAGGCCTACCTGACGGACAGAGCCGTCATCTACCCCGGTCACCAGGGAGAATGGAATCGGCGAGAGATGTCGTGCGGTGTTCCACAGGGATCGGTCTTGGGGCCGCTCCTGTGGAACATCGGTTACGACTGGGTGCTGCGCGGCGACCTCCCTGACGGCATCGGCGTAATATGTTACGCCGACGACACGCTCGTCCTGGCGGAGGGAGAGTCGCACCAGGCGGCGGCTGACCTGGCGACGCAAGCGGTTGCGACAGTCGTTGGAAGGATCCGGCAGTTGGGACTCGAAGTGGCGCTGCACAAAACAGAGGCCATGTGTTTTCATGGCCGTCTGAACGCGCCACGGTCTGAGTCCCACATAACGGTGGGAGGGGTTCGCATCGGCGTCGGGAGAACGATGAAGTACCTGGGACTCGTCCGCGACAGCCGGTGGAACTTCAAGGAGCATTTCCTGCGTTTGGCCCCAAAGCTGAACCGGGCAGCAGCCGCCCTCAGGCGACTCCTGCCCAATCTCAGCGGGCCAAACGCCTCCTGCCGGAGGCTGTACGCCGGTGTCGTGCGGTCCATGGCCCTCTACGGGGCCCCCGTGTGGGCCCTGAGCATTCGGACGCGACCACTGAAGCTGGTCGCATGCCAGAGGGTCATGGCTATCCGGATGATCCGAGGATACCGTACGATCGCCGGCGAATCGGCCAACCTCCTTGCCGGATTGCTGCCCTGGGATCTGGAGGCGACTGCCCTCCAGCGCGTCTATGAGTGGCGCGTGGAGGCGCAACGCCGGGGCGAATCCCTGCTACCTCGACAAGTCGAGGCGCGGCGGGAAGAGCTCCGGCGCGATCTCAGGGCAGTATGGAGGGAACGACTGTCACAACCGAGGTTCGGGCACGCCGCAATCGCGGCGGTAAGACCCCTCTTTGAGGAGTGGCTGGATAGGCGTCACGGCGTCCTGACCTACCGCGTGACGCAGGTCCTCACCGGACACGGAAGTTTCGGGAGGTACCTGTGTCATATGGGGAAGGAGGAAACGCCTGGGTGTCACCACTGCGAGGACCGCCCGGAGGACACGGTGGAGCATACAGTGCAGGACTGCCCCGCTTGGGTAGAGTACCGCCGTGTCCTCACGGCGGCGATAGGCGGAGACCTCTCGCGCCCGGCATTGGTCGAGGCCATGCTGCGGGGCGAGACGGAGTGGGAAGCGGTCGCCTCCTTCTGCGAAGCAGTCATGCTGGCGAAGTAGGAGGCGGGCCGCGTGAGGGAGAGGACAGCGTCCTCCCTCCACGCCAGCCGCAGTGGTAGACGCCCATGGCGCCGGACGTTGGCAGACGATCTCCGGCCACCGTAGGCGCGGGCATGCGGGCGGCGAGTAATGGGCGACTCGCTGTCCGACCATGGACCATGCCCGGGTCGACGGCGCGTTGTGTTCCACGCGCGCCCCAAAGAGTGTCAGCATAATGACGGGGCCCCCCTCTAGAGGGCCAAAGCCTGCCGGGGTCGCGGGACTCATAGAATTACCGTGACCCTGGAACATAAAGGGCTACTGAAGGACACCGTGGATTTTAGTCAGTACAAGTCTGACAGTCCCTCCCGCTCTGCCCTGGGTGGGAGGAGTCATTTGATGATTTTACCAAGATAAAAAAAAAAAAAATAAAAAAAAATAAAGGTGCAGCCGACTTGAGTATTTGGTAATTCCAGCTTGATACCTTCACACGTTCCTGAGAAATAGGGTCTTGGTCTTGACAGACGAACAGAAGGACAACAAAGTGATCCTATAAGTGTTCCGTTTTTGGCGACTGAGGTACGGAACCCTGAAAAATTATTTCTTTATAGGAATATATTTATGCTTACGCTCATAATATACACACACACCCACGCGTTGTGATGGAAAACTATAGTATAGCATGGTTACGAATCTTATAATATGAAATCTTAAATATTGTAGGCATGTCAACATTAATTTCGACCCACATTGTAATATCTGTCAACAACAAGCCTCCCCTGCAACAGTTTAAAAGAATCAGCTGCACCGTCTTATACGAGGCGTATTATATGAAACAACCGTCCCCGGCTGCCTATGACAGAAACAACTGTTTAGATAGGACAAAAGCTCTAACTGGGCCACTTACGACCCGCCGTTCTACTTACGGCTCGTATCTCAGACTTGTCAGATTCGCCCTGTTCACCTAAAGAGCGCACTTCAAGCGCGCTCGGGTGAAAAATCAAAGAAGCATTGTATGGCACATGTTTGGATGTCGTTGATAGTTTTAAAGTTTTGGAGATAGGTACGTTTTTGTGACAGACAACTTAAGTAGTTGTTTATTACATTTTTTTTAATTCTTTTTTTTTTTTCAAAAAATGTTTTACCCATATTGATGCGCCAACCCCACCGTACCTTATCAACTATTTAACTTTAACTTGGTAATAGTTAGTAACTAAACAGATATACAAAAAATATATAAGTAAGTACTTCCTCTAATATAGTTTGAAAAGCGTTGAATGTGATTGTAGGGGCCATTTTAATATTATTGGGTTTGTTATTTCAAGAATAGACTGAAATAACTCGTAGTTCGCAGACTGATTCCAAGTATACACATACATATGTTTGTAGTGTGAAAATTTTAGACGGATCTAAAAATGTTTGACCTCGATACCGATACAGGAACTACAACATCATTCACATTCATCTTCATTTACGGGCAAAACATTTAAAATAGTGGAAAATATATTGTTTTCGGAGAACATCAGTTCTTTTTCAGATATTATGCCTTGTGGCTGAATTTTCGCTTAATTTTTTGGTTTTGAGCTTTCAAAAGACCCCGTGGCTCATCTATCTATACAAATAAAAAAATTTAAGTGTCTGTTTGTAATATCAAAATAACAGCTTTTTACTGAATGCACCTGAAAGTATTTACGGTACTATAACAAAAACACATTTTTTTCTATTTTCGTCTGTCTGTCTATCTGTTTGTATCGGCTAACCTCCAAAACGGCTGGACCCATTATGACAGGACTTTTACTGGCAGATAGCTGATGTCATACGGAGTAAGTAAGGCTAATTTTATTTTAGAATAATAATAATAAGGGTTCGGTGCAAAAAAATTAAAATCCTTGAAATTGGTATCAAAATTCGATTTAAAAACGGAATAATATTTTTTTATTTTAATTTCACGCAAACGAAGGTCGCGGGCAACAGCTAGTTTGAAATAAATGCTTTGAGTTTAATAACTTTTGCTGTGGCTTTTGCTGTGGCTGGTCTGTAGGTAATATGCGAAGTTATAACAAGACAGCATGATTGCTTAGTAAAAGTTCAATACCATTAAATAAACCAGCATAATCAAATCACACACGCATGAGAAGTTACGATCCACATTCAGTAACTTTTCCAAAAATATTCTTAGTTTTATCAAAGTAGACGTTGTCGTGACCGGAAGTAGGTATTGGAAACTTCAGCTGCAAGCATATGGGTGAATCATAAAACTTAATGTTATTTACTTATACCGTGGCGGCTCCGATACTCTTCCGATATTGTGGAACAGGTATTGAAGATGCAGAACATATACATCAACCGTTGCGTTTTATGCTTTTTAGGGTTCCGTAGCCAAAGGGTGCCAACGGAACCTTATTCTAAGGTTCCGCTGTCTGTCTGTCGTCGGTTCGTCTGTCACGGGGCTGTATCTTATAAACCGTAATAGGTCTTCGACACTTTAAATTTTAATAAAGTGCGTATTGTTGTGGCTTTATCAACAAATAAAGTCAAAAATTAAAGAGAACCCCTTACGAGAACGTGTTTTTTTAGGCGTTTTGTTCTCGATCTTTATAATGGCAGTACATACAAAAGTCTAACTAGTGTGACAAAAATGCATACTCTTATGTAAAACAACAAATAATAAACCCGAAATGTGAGCCGGACTTAAAAACCTTTTTGTTTCCCAGCCAAGTAAGTAAGTGGCGAAGAGCGGGCGCTTTGGGACTATCTCATGTAATATTGATGTTCTGCTGATGCTGATTATCAGCCTAATTTGAATGAATTACTTTTAATTTTTTTTTAAATATGTAGTGTTCCATATTTTACGGTAATGCGGAACCCTTCTTTTACGTGCCCAACTGGCATGGCAAGTTTTTTCTCTTAAAATAGGGATGTTATGCGGTTCGCTTGCATGTTCAAAACTGTTATGAGAAGCAATAAGGTATGTAGTGCGGTTGCTGATGTTCCAGCGGCTTCAGACATATCAGCTAAATGAGTATTTATGTTGCAATAAACTTTGTTGCTTGTTATAGTATTTTAATTCTCATTTTGTGCATTCGATTTGCCTTTTCATTTTTTTTTGCAACCTTTTAGTCTTGACGCTATAACGGCACATTTATCAACATTGTTCTGACATAATGTAGGTATATGTAAAATCTCAATATGAATGAAGTAACCATGGTTTTATAACTCCATTCGCGAGCAAGCAAATTGACTCAAGCTACTAGCGCGCACTCATAAGTGTATGGAAGAAAAACTTCAATATAAATATCACAATATATGGTTTAAAAGCTTAAGACCTTAGCTTTAAACTGGTACTATACTTATCAATATTCATTCATGAGAAGGTAGGGAAAATGGGAATTTAACTAATTATGTTACGGCTAGATTCTTTAAACATTAAACAAAATCTGTTATATTATTAATCATTTATTTCAGACATACTCCATAGAACAATTATAAAAATTAACATATGTACATTAAAATAATCAATAAAAAATAAAATTACACATACACACTACAATAACATAACCAAATTACATTAAATTAATTATAAAATAAAATAATAACATTAAAAGAATCAATAACAAAATTAAACATACACAATATTAAATTAGATATACAAAATTCTGTCATACACGCATCTTAAAAAATACGAGGCGAGGCGCTAACATGAAGCTGCATCCACGTCTGTATCAGGGACAGGTCCCACCGCTCGGAAAAAACCTTCAGGAGACTGTTCGAGCTGCTTCGCAGGCGACTTAATAGTGAAGCGCTCCGCTTCCTTATGATCGCGAAAAAATCATCGGTTCGCGCCTCAGCAAACATAGTCGAAGCACTACAAAACCGCGGAAGCCCCAACAGTATCCTGAAAGCATTGTTGTACTGTACGCGCAGTGCGCTGTACGCCCGCTGCGTAAAGTCGGTCCACAGGCTGCACGTGTAAAACGACTGACAATATGTTTTAAAACGTAAAAAAATATTATGACAATACTTAGTAGTAATCATGGTTCGCATTGGTTCTGAACTAATATTTCTATTGATGGTGTCTTGAGGAATACCATCCCACTCTACTCGCAAAGCAGCCTTCAATGCCTCAATGGACGAAGGGACTTGATTTTACCTCTCTTTCTCGCTCACCCTTCTTTTCAGCTCGCCCTATATGGATTCCTGTCTAAACTTAGTGCAAGCCAGTCATCGTCCGTATATTTACTTTCTCCTGGTATTGCTTTGTACTGAGTGTTACGCGCAGTGTGATAGCAGGTTTTATAGTGAATTAACAAGAAGTTATCGCTGGAAATCAAGGGAAGAGAACAAGGGTGATCTTGGAAAAGGTAAGTAATATACTGATCAGTTGTCAGCACTCCTACTAAAACGAGCGCTGTTTTCCTCTAAAGATAGGTAACATGCAGGATCCACCGCCGGCGCCGTCTTTTTTTTTTTTTTTTTTTTCCTATATGAAATCATCAAATGACCACCCCCACTCTGGGCGGAGCGGAATGAAGTGTCAGACTTGTACTGACTAAAACCCATCCATGTTCCTTCTTTGCCCTTTGTGTTCCAGGGCCACGGTATCTCTTTCGAACAGTCCCGCAGCCCACTGCACGCTACCTTACGATCCGCCGGCGCCATCTGCAACCATTACAGCGGGCGTAAATCGCTCCCCTAGACGCGTGTAGACTCGACTTCTCCTGTCACTGCCATGTAGATAAATTTTGCACTCATCGGTGAACATCATTGACTCCCATTGCACGACGCTTTAATTGAGATGATCTCGAGCAAATTAGAGGCGCGTTTGCATTCAATTTTGGACCCCTGGCAGGCCATTTCAGAGTAAGGGTGGCTTCCCTCCGGGCACGCCGCAATCGCTGCGGTAAGACCCCTCTTTGAGGAGTGGCTGGATAGGCGTCACGGCGTCCTGACCTACCGCATGACACAGGTCCTCACCGGACACGGAAGCTTCGGGGCTTCGGGAGGTACCTGTGTCTGATGGGGAAGGAGGAAACGCCTGGGTGTCACCACTGCGAGGACCGCCCGGAGGACACGGTGGAGCATACGGTGCAGGACTGCCCCGCTTGGGCAGAGCACCGCCGTGTCCTCACGGCGGCGATAGGCGGAGACCTGTCGCGCCCGGCATTGGTCGAGGCCATGCTGCGGGGCGAGACGGAGTGGGAAGCGGTCGCCTCCTTCTGCGAAGCAGTCATGCTCGCGAAGGAGGAGGCGGGCCGCGTGAGGGAGAGGACAGCGTCCTCCCTCCACCCCAGCCGCAGTGGTAGACGCCCACGGCGCCGGACGTCGGCAGACGATCTCCGGCCACCGTAGGCGCGGGCTTGCGGGCGGCGAGTAATGGGCGACTCGCTGTCCGACCATGGACCATGCCCGGGTCGACGGCGCGTTGTGTCCCACGCGCGCCTCAAAGAGTGTCAGCATTATGACGGGGCCCCCCTCTAGAGGGCCAAAGCCTGCCGGGGCCGCGGGACTTATAGAATTACCATGACCCTGGATCATAAAGGGCTATTGAAGGACACCGTGGATTTTAGTCAGTACAAGTCTGACAGTTCCTCCCACTCTGCCCTGGGTGGGAGGACTCATTTGATTATTTTAGCAAGACAAAAAAAAAAAAAAGGCTTCCCTCAACTGTCTTCTAACAGTCCACAGCCTCTCCTCGATCACTCCTCAGCTCCTGCAGGGAATCAACACTCGTCAGGTGTCGATTCCGCAGCGAGGAAATGCAATGTTGACGGCTGGTTCTTGGTCTTCGATAAAAGGCGTCTCTCGATACCATCCGTACCACTAAAGTCGAGTACACCAAATATTTACCAACTCAGTCCACTGCACACAGGACTAAGTAATGTGTTAGTCTGTAACTTAGACAAACTTGCAGTTCTCCAGACTGTTGGGGGTTCGTTTGTCCGAGTGCTACTGATCACTTGTTACTTAGTTAATGAACGGAGGCTTCCTGAAGAATAGCTACAGGGTGCAACATTAATGTAATCACTAATCAATGTTGCAAGCACAAAAAAATATTTTCACGTTAAGTTAACGTAATGTGTTTATTTAGTCTATAGTTATTTGGTCTGAATAGAGTTTAGTTCACTGCTCGATATGGAAGTGAACCTACTCCTAGCATGTTTGTAAGTATACAATATAGTATGGAAGCTGGGTACATCGACACACAAGCGGTTACGATGTGTTCAGTACATCATACCGAGCACCGTAAACTAACTTTTTTTGTATGCATACAGAGTGTCATATTCGCATTAGTGAAAAAATTCTTTAAATAAAGATTAAAAAAAAACCACACTTAGGAATTGTTCATCGGTTATTCTGCTGTTTCCTACAAAAGTGCAATACCTAATTACCTACATGGTGAAAATGTATGGAACAGCTGATTTTCATTATTGGTGACAAATGTCTATGAGGTCTATGTACTGATGGAAAAGGTCGTATTCAGTACAGTATTCCAAAAACCCCCGGGTTTGAAATAATGTATTGAATGCGTGGTTATCGTTTGTGCGTCGATGCCCCGTCCACCCTTTATATTACGCTTATTTGTAGGCTACTGTGCTACCAATATTACAAGTATCTACTTACTTTAAAATTTGTAGATTCGCCCAAAAGTACAATTAGCAAAATAATTTTTAAGACAATCAACTGTCAATTTAGGATTCGTAACGTAATATTTAAATCACAACTCTGATTTTGGATATGACATACCATTATCACGGATAATAATAATTGATGAAGAGTATCAATTAGTTTAACAGTTATTTCTCTGAATGTACACACATAATAGCATAAACAAAGAAATTGCCCCAAAAAGAGGACACTTTAATTACTAAACCTATTCTCAATTCGGCGTTAAATTCATTTTATGAACACGTGTAATAAAGATATTAGCAGCAATACGAGTTAATTCCCAGTAAAACGGGTGTTGTAGTTATTCCAGTTGGAATTAGGTTGTGAAGCGTGCGTGACTGTGGCGACAGGAATCCAAGCATCCATTGGTCACTGGTCACGCGACCCAAAGTAATTCTAATTACAAATGCACATGAGTGGCTGTTTATTGCGAAAAATGTGGCTAATTACGTTTAAAACCACCGCTAGTATTCTTTATTTCACTTCTAATACCCCAACGTATTTTTATTC
Organism: Noctua comes; assembly: GCA_963082995.1. Taxonomy (NCBI): domain Eukaryota; kingdom Metazoa; phylum Arthropoda; class Insecta; order Lepidoptera; family Noctuidae; genus Noctua; species Noctua comes. Next base: position 8,484,973 of record OY720277.1, read on the forward strand.
AACACTAAATTGAGACAAGACTGTGATAATTGTTTACGGAAAGTTTTAAAATAAGCTAAGACCTTTCCGCTAGGTAGAAGAAGTTTCCAGGAAAATTTAATAGGATCTGCCTCGGCTTTGTTCCGATTTATTTACAAGAAAACGTATCCTATGTCAATCTGCATTAATTTAGCTTCGTAACGGTACTAGTAAAAGAAGTTTAAAAATAAATCTCCAGCCATTTTCTCTTCATAATGAGTCTATAATGGTCGATGAGAGGGAGTGGGCTGTAATCCACCACGCGGGCCCAGTGCGGGTTGGTAGATGTCTCAAGTCCTTGGTTTTTATAGTTCTAGAACACGCCGGTTTCCTCACGATATTTTCCTTAAATGTTTTGAGAGCAGTGGTGATGAAATAAATTACACAAAGAAACGCGCCTGATCGGGCTCGAACCCATGACCTAAAATTTGTAAGTCTGGTGCCGTTACCACAGGGCCACCACTGCTCCTCTCTTTAAAGGATTTTATTTTTTTTAAGGATTTTTCTTTGAAGGATTTTTTATTACCTTAAGCGCCAGGCTAGCTCGCAAAATTCAAATTTTCTTACTATTCTACTGACTATTTCATGAAAAACTCATTCAATGGGAATAGAGTGCAACTTAGTACCAGTATTAAGTTGCACTCTATTTATTAATCGAACCCTTTATACTAATAAATAGTAACCCTGACCACCGGTAGCTCGGACCCTGTTCCCGATGACGGTGGGCTACTATTTTTTATATTTTTTTTGATGTTGTTTTATATTGGAATATTTAAAAATGTAAATAATATGTGTTTAAACGAATAAAGGAATAATAATTATATTCGATTCCAGCCTGAAGTTCAAATGTGGATCTGTTCTACAATCGATGGACAGTTGGATACCTAACGTCATAATATGCTACAACATTCAAGCATAGAATGTTGAAGAGTTGGGCGTTAGTTAAAGTCGATTTTTAACTGGATGCGAGGAAAGATGTCGTCATCGATGTGGATCACCTCGATTCCAAGTACTGGCCTGCTAGATAAGGCTCTTCTTAGAGAGAACGAGTGCCAAGAAGTACGCCGTAAAAATAAAAATAAATATAATCCACTTGGTTAAGGCATCGTAAACCTACGAACGAATCGTTTCCGGAAAAGCGATAAAAGTACGTACATAGTTCGTGGTCACCAACAATTAAACTTCAACAACAACTTGAAAGCAACAATAAAATAGCAAACACAACGGTACCACAATAAATTTATATTTACGACAGTTAAAATAGTTGAACGGATATGCCATAGTTTGATTTGTGCTTTCTTGTCAAGGGGCTCGCTTTGTTTCAAATATTGGAAAACGAATCACGTACTTACTACGGCGTGTGTCGAATGGTAATCTAGCGTTTTCAATATTTTTGTAACAAAACGAATACGTATATGTTACGTACTTACTGTAGTATTGATTCGGCTATCGTTTTTACATGATAGCGGTTGTTGTGTTTGATAGTGTGGGTATGTTTGTCTATGGCATTAACAATTAGCTGGATATATAGACTAAAAGCCGAAAATAAATCTTTCGTTCTGATAGAGTAACTACCTACTTGTTTATGATGTTCGTGTAGACGAAGACAAATAAAGTCTTGGCTAGTGAACAGTATCTTTTCGGTAAATGTTTTTTTTTCTAATTCATTACCTAGGGTTGGTCTATTCGAACTCATTACCCTAAATGACTAGTCGGGTTGCTCAAACACCGCAGGCTTATTCCTGACGTCTGCGACAAAGATATCCAGTGTTTTTTTCCATGTAACGTTTTAATCAAAAACGTTTTCAGCCTAAAATAAAACAAGAAAACTTTTTGTTTTCGAACATCCAAGTTTTCGAGCAAAATTAAACAATACTTTTTTTTTGTTATTTTATACATAGTTTAGATAAAATATTTAGAATAAGAATCCGGGTGAAGAATTCTAAACAATTTTCTCGTTAAAATTGGTTCATGTTTTTTTTTTAAGATTGTTATGTAAATACTTTGTAGTCAGCACTGTTGTTGTGAGAAATATCCTTTGGTGATTTGAATATTTTTGATGTCTCCTCGCGTTCACCTTTCGTTTCTATGATTCCACTAAATTCTTAAAAAGTCACTTCCGAGAGACCATTTTCCTCCGAATACTCATTGAATTAAATACAAAAGTGTGAAGGTTTACGCTTTAAAAAGCTTTATTTATTTTAAATTAAACGGGGTACTGTTCGTGATGAAATTATTAAAGAGGCTGGGAATAAATTAATCATGTTCTCGAGCGGATCTCATTCCTAGCACCTACAAAATAATGTTTAGTTCAAATATCTAATTTATTTAAATTGAACGATGTTATGAGTTAGTCTAATGCTTCTTAACATTTGTTTATTTAGAATAGAGTTAAAAGGTTAATTAAATATTTAGATCATTGAATTACTTATTATTTTAAAAATTTCAATTTAGGTTGATGTAAAATTTACGAAACGCTCACTTTAATTCTGAATTTGTATATCTTTTCAATTCTATATTAAAACTCTGATACATTTTTTTTGCGAAAGAGACGTTTTGCGCCTGAGCCATTTTCACCTTAGGCTAAGCTGAAAATTACGTGGAAATGGAAAATTTTTGGCGCGGTCACAGAGTATGAAATGCAACTTAGGAAAATACTGTGGACTAGCAAAACCACTGTGTGAAAACGGTTAGGTTCCACAATGTTGTTACTAAACTGTACAAAGTGTATAATACCAAGCGCGTGACACCAATTTAAAAAGAATTTCAGCAAAAGATTGCGTGGAAATTGGATTAAGTAACAAGCTACCTTTTGGGGTTTCAGCAAATCTCTTTGTAGTTTGTTAGTTACGGGGCGCGCCGTACACTTTTTAGTTTTATTACACTTGCTTACCGAGTCTACAAATATGCATTGTCGAGTTCTATTTACAAAGATTTTAATACTGCAGAATTCATCATCATCATCTGCCAAGCCCTTTCCCAACTATGTTGGGGTCGGCTCCCATTTTAACCGGATGCAGCTGAATACCAGTATTTTACATGGAGCGACAGCCTATCTGACCTCCACAACCCAGTTAGTACTGGGTAATACGATGGTATCGTAGGCCCAAAAAGTGTGACAACCAGTCTTGCCAAGGGGTACCTTGACTGACTACCTGTAATACTGCTGAATAATACCTATTTAAATAACCATAATATTGCGTAACCTTAGAGTGTATATTTTATTTATTTAAACTTCATGTACAAGAGTGGTACATAGGCGGACTTAATGCCACAAGGCATTCTCTACCAGTCAACCTATTTTCGCGTAATTATAAGAGATTTTTTCATAGAAAGCACTAGAATTTTCTCGTCTCTTTACGACAAAATTCCTGTGCTTTCTGTAACCTTGGTATACCATTCAAATATGGATAACACGTGGCTACACTTTGATGGATACCTTCTATACGTAGCGATGGATGTTGAAGTATGTTCGACATCGGGCTTTGTAAACAATAGTGGCCATTGACGCGCTGACCATAAACTACAGGTGCACCACGATAGATTGAGAACTGTCCAGCTCTATGATAGGCACTCGATTAAGTTGTGTCTCTGTTTTTAGGAACAGATGTGTACAATGGTGCATGGATCGTTGGAGCTGTTGGTAAACATATACGTCTATTACAAGTTTTTAAACTGACATGGTCATTAACACTAATATGGATAAACAATGTTTATCTTCGATCATGGCGCTTGCAACAGTGCCGAGATATCGGGAACTCGAAACAAATAATAAATATAGTAAATAATCAATTTTAAGTGCTAATTAATAACTTTTGTCTATTGTTTTGTGCAATTTATTGGAAAAACAAGATGGCGGCATTAATTGTCATCTTAGCCATGCGCCATAAACTCTGTAAATGCTAAAAACTTTGTAAATGGAGCAAGCCGCGGCCTGGAATTGTATTAAACGAAGTTAAGCAATTGCCAGAATGATGCATGGAAATAGAATGAAAGAATGTATTCAGTCATACATAAAACAAACTTATGTGAATACTTGGCTGAGATTATGATGCAGAGTTCATAAATAATAACGTAGGAAAGCACTGCATACGAACACATACCAAGCTCCGCAAATGCCGATGCAAATTCTCTGTTATCGCTGACACCTCGCATTGCGTCCTTAAAAAAATCAGACTTCACTGAATAATTTTAAACAAACATTTAAAACATATTGAATTATTTATTTCGACTTTTTCGCATTCTTCAGTGTGAAAACCGTTTGGAATGTTATTAAGTATGGTAATGAGGATTGTCACAACGGTAATTTTATTCTGCAAGGGGTGATTATGTTCGGGTCCTTTAATAACCACGAATTGTTAACCTCGCTTTTGTTTAAGTCCCGAAGTGTGCAAGTGCCAATTCCTTTTCTTTTGCTGATATTTTTCTTTGTTTATTTGTTTTTTTTTAAGGTATTATAGCTATTGTGTGGTTGTTCGGTGTATTTAAGATTGTTGAGCTACCATTACGAGTATTTTGGAACGTTGTTGTGGTTTTTTATTATTAAATAAGCCGTTAAGAGGAGCCAGAGGATTTATATATTCTTATAGTGATTTAAACGGAATGATCTGAGTGTCCAACCAGTCTTACCAAGGTGTATCGTATTATCGAGTACTAACTGTGTTGTGGAGGTCAGTAGATAGTCGTTCCGTGTAAAATATTGGTATTCAGCTTCATCCAGTTACTCTTGAAGCCGACCTCAACAAAGTTGGAAAAAGGCGCGGCAGATGAAGATGACCTGTCCATACAAGCCCTTTGGAGGACTTAACGAACGCCATTAATACTTTTATTGTTGTAAACCTAGAAGGCCCAACTAATCCGAGGAGTACCATCGACAGGAATAAAAGTGATTGAAACATTTAACGAATGAAATCAGTATCCGTTTCAATTTGAAAATGTCAGAACTGCCCTAAAATCCTTGGAATACTTTATTAACGAAGTGTAGAAAGTTCACGACGAAATTGCGTTCGAATTTCAGGCCTCGTACGTACCTACCTATTGGTAATTAGTTTTGACATGTTCGCAAACTGTCTGCTTTAATTAAACCACACATCGTGTTAACTAATAAATGGAATCTAATATTTTTTATTTCAGGAAATCGTTGCGTAGTGAATGTTGGGAGTATGTTACTAAATTCGTTTTATTTTCCTGTTATCCTACTTCCTACTAATAATATATAATATTACAAATGCGAAAGTTTGTGAGGATGGATGGATGGATGGATGTTTGTTTGTTACTCTTTCACAAAAACTACTGAACGGATTTGGGTGAAATTTAGCACACAGATAGTTTATAATCTAGATTAACACATAGAATACTTTTTATCCGGTGTATGGTAGTATGATCCCGTGGGACAATTATCGAACATCATGCGGGCGAAGCCGCGGGCATAAGCTAATCTTAATATAATATTACGTGTCACTATCTTCGTTAATGCCAACGCAGCGCGGTATTCAAAACCACCGTAACAATTACAATGAAATTTTGTGAATGTGCATGATTGGTTCCAGCTTAAAAGATAGGATAGTTTTGGACCCGGCAGGGGCGCCATGCGAGGCAGGAGTGGGTCGCTAGTGTTTATATATTTTTTAGAGAGATAACAGGGTTTTTAGATATAACACCCCGCTCACAAACTCAAGCGATTCGATTTCCGTCAAGCGACACTCGCGTGTTTCACTTATTTCCTTGGCGTGTCTCATTTAAAAAAAAATCAAATAAATTGCTTAATTTCTTTCAATTCTTATTCCGCAGCCGCTGTTGTACCATGCGTAACTCGTGACCGTGTAGCTCTTGGACAAGCGGCAACACATGATTCAGCAATTTCCCATTTACAAAATGAGCCATATAAAAGTGGTGCAAATACAGTTGCGTTGTCGGTTAGTTTTGACAAAAGAAAAAGAAAAACCAACATTTAATATTTTAAACGGCTATGTTTTTTTTTTTTTTTACGCAATCTGACTCTTCTCTATACACCCTCATCATAAACGAAAGCTCGTTTCAATGAAATATTGATATTTCGTAAAATTTTAATATTAATTTATTAACTGCCTTCACTGTACAATTTCATAAAGGCGAGAATTTACTTGCTTAATTGCAAAATCACGTAGGATTTCAATAAAATGTCGAGTAGTTTTTTTTTGCATTGCTCTATTAGGAAATTTATATGCAGTCGATGTTTTTAAAACCATTTTTATTCCTTAATCGTCTAAAGTGAACGCGGCATTGGAAAATATAAGCTAGGTACTTAAGTAGTAGTATTTATAATCCCGCATATGGACCGTGAAAGCCCACTGGGACCACAGAAAAAGGGATACGGTTACTGTCGTTACCTACTAAACGCTCCACGTACTGAAATGAACCTATACGAATTATTTAACGGTTATCGCTATATAGTTTTCTCTACGTTTACGATTGTTTATGTCGCTGGTGGTAACCAAAACGGTCAAATGTCTCATATGGTCAGACAAGCCGTAACCACGAATGCTATTAATGGCTCAAAAGCGCCAAAAATGTAAACTACAACGGTTAAATGATACGTAAGTTTCGTTTTTATTACGGATTTTCCGAGTCATATGGCCCGATGGCTTTATTTGTAGCAGATTGCCACGTTGACGGAACAACAGTTTTAATTTTATTGTGTACTTGTTTGTGCTACATTAAAAAACACCGACGACTGCGCGTGGGTGAGCAAATAAGCGATTTATGTGTATACAAAAACCAGTACGTAACACATTACGTACTGGTTTTTGTATGCTTCATTAATATTTGATATCAATCTGCACTACCCTTGCATTTTAATTTTAATGAGTTTTAATTTGCTGTTTTCGGAATGTGGGAACGTAGCCTGGAACTATTTCGTTTGTTAACGAAAGCATTTGCAAGCAAATAAAGCATGCATTTTTCATTTTGAAAACATTTGTTTATTTATTTATTTAAGTTAAATAAATAAATAAATAAATAATTTGCCGTACAGCGAGATGATGCCATCCATTGATTATTTCAAAGGGTTTTTTATCAGAACAGAATAATAATAATTGGAAAAACGAAATCATCATCTTCCGGCAGCGCAACACGTTTTTTTCTCCCATTCTCCTCTGTCAACCGTCACGCTATCATTTACTCCTTTTTCTTAAAAATCATTCCTCACACAATTCATCCATTGTTTTCTTGGTCTTCCTCGCCCTCTCGATCCATTAACATTTATATTCATCACTCTTGTAGTCACATGCGATTCGTCCCTCCTCAAATTGGGAAAACCAAATATTGTTAAATTTATGTTAATTTGTATACTTTTACTGAAATGGATTATTAATTCAACTATACATATATGTACCTACATTTACTGTATGTGACTTACCTACACAAATTAATCGAGAAACCCAACCCAACCAACCAACCAACCCAACCTATCTCAAGAAATCAGATGTTCAGTTATGCGCTAAAACGGAAAATGAGCTAGTACGGAAATCTTAATGGTATTTAATGTTAAAATCTTTTCGTTGACACTGCAAAATGCTGCTCCGTTGACCGAGGCTCCTGGCTTATAAGTATCAATTTCAATCTCATCTCGACTGTGAAACTGGGGAAGTTTTTAAATTCCTTGTTCCTCTTATAATTTAAAGTAATATTGACGTCAGATTTTATATGAAATATGTAATAATATGCTGCTAATATATATATATGAATATTAAAAAGAAAACTTGTTCTTCACTACATAGTATAAAACAAAGTCACTACCCGCTGTCTGTCTGTCCCTCTGTATGCTTAGATGTTTAAAACTGCGCAACGGATTTTGATGCGGTTTTCAGTAATACTATCTATTACTGAAAACCGCATTGATTCAAGAAGAAGGTTTATATATATATATATACAACGTGTAACATAATAAACGCAAGACCTCCCGTGTGGTGTCTCAGACCACGAAACTCAACAACTTTTGTTCTATGACTTTTGGAAATTCATAACTTTTTTTTTAGTTTTACCATACATGTGGATCAGCTGATTGCGTCAGTTTCTATAGAAAGTTTTTTTTTTTTTGCGAATTTCAAGAACTCGTAGAACAAAAGATGTTTAGTTTCATGGTGCGTTACACGTTGTATATTGCACCCGTGCGATGTCGGGTCGCTATAATTTTCAATTCCTAAAAATAGGATTCAATATAGCTAAAACAATTTTAAAAGTTTGGTATTCTCTCAAAACTTTTGTTATGTTGTATTTTTCCTTTCTTCGGCTCCTTCCACACGAGTGAACATTGTTCGTGCGTGTTTTCCAACAACGGCTGTATGTGAAAGGGTCTTTTTCCACTAATTTCACTTTTCACAAAGCTGTAATGGAGAACAGTGCAAGCACGCGACTGATTGCGTTGCGTGACTATTCGCTTCTTCTTTATGACTATATTTACATAGCGTTTTAACTATGTCAGGCATAGTCAGGATGGCCCAATTGAAAGATAATTTAAATAGTTACGTGATGTACGATATGCGTTGTGCGTGTCCACTTATTTTATATTTACTGTATTATCTATTTTTGACTAGCTGAATATCATTTTTGATGGATTACTATAAATGTCATTATGAAATTATTGCCATAAATAAAAAGTTGAGTTCTTAACGTAATAGTCGGTCAAACAATTGCCTTAAAGGGAGGAGCTCGTGGTTAAATAATAACAGCCACACGGGTCGATCTCCAAGGTTAAGCCGCGCTTGTCAAGGTCGGTCTGTGGATGGTTGACCATCCATAATATACTGAGTTTCCTTCGTACCTCGGAAAACACGTTAAGCCGTTGGTCCCGCCTGTCATTAGTAGATCTTTGACAGTCGTTACAGGTAGTGATAAGTGGCCCAAAAGTCAGTCTTACTAAAGGGTACCGTATTACGCAGTAACTCGGTTGTGGAGGTCAGATGGGTAGTCGTTCCATTTCAAATACTGGTATTCAGCTGCATTCGGTAAGACTGGAAGGCGATCCCATTAAAGTTGGAAAAAGCTAGGCAGTTGATGAAGAAAAACATCATGAAGAAGTTGAAATGTCCAAGACATGTAACATTCACCATCCACTGGCCCACTCACAGAGAGGAGACCATTGATATTAGAGAGCCAGCAATAGAAACAATGACCAAACGCCAGTGTCTTGAAAGGTTATTGCTATTACCGTACCTAGTACTTAAGACTTAAGGTCGAAGAGGAAGAAGACTTAATAGCTTACGTCCTTCTAATAGAAGAACAGATATCTCAAGCAGATGGATTGTGGATTGCAACATATTGTTATCAATTCATTGTATTCGCCAGTCTTTTGGGTACATTACCAGTTTACAGCGTTGAGGAGGAGTTTTTTGACTCCTTTTTTAAGTTTTTTAGGTAATATAGGTTATTTTAATTTATAAATGCACATAATATTTACTTCTACATAATAAAATATAACTTACCACTTATTCATGTATAATTTCACAAAAGAGTTTTGTCTCTCCTGCGAGTATTGATCCTTTCATCACCTTTACCGACTAACGCGAAGACGCTTGCCTATTCTTGCCGTAAAACCACAAGGAACATGAATAGGTAAACTGAATACCCTGTAAAATGATACCTTAGCTACACAATTAATCTAACTGACCGCAGTAAGCCCCTTTACCACGGAACACAAGGAATTAACACCACGTTGAAGTTTCATAGTATGAATGTAAGGATGATATTTGAGATTAATTACAAACAACGTCACAAGACGGTAATGTTGTCGCCGGATTACGGCTGACGAGGGTCACTCCATTTGTTCCAACTTTATGCTACAATTACCTACGTATAAACTAGCCGGCGATTAAACTCTAAGCGTAGCTACCGGCCGTGTAATAAGGATGTTTTTGGAAAGAACAAATCTTTCGAAGTTAGCTAACTTCTCCAGACCAAACACAACATAGTCGCTTTGCAATCTCCTTCTTTAATTTCTCGTACAAATAAAGATGCAACACTTTGCAAATAAGGCACGTAAACAATTTCTTCAGCGTTGATACTAGAGTCAACTAAATCGTTTTATTTGCTAAAGCAATGTCGTCCCATTCATTCCCATTTCACTCTAAGTAAATTATAAATCAAAGAAATAAAAGAATTTTAACGTAACTTAGACGTTTTATTAAGAATGGAACGTTTTACGTTTCGAATTACGAAATAAAAGAGCAATTTATTCTAAGGATGTGATCAGAATAATGATTGCAGAATTTATTTTTTTACCGCGAGTGCAACATCGAGTTTAAAACGAAATTGTGTAAAGAATTGACGGCAGAACGAGTAAATTGTGTAAAAGAACTCGTGCTAAAAGTCAATAGTCTAACAAATGGATGTTTCCCCCATGCAGTCAGCATGTTACAAAAGAAACATCCAAATGTCTTTTAATATCGCGAGCTGCATTACAACGACGTAAAAGGTTTCTATGCGTGTTTATTAATGTCTATGGTTTGATAAAAAGGTTTTTATGCGAGTTTATTAATGACTTTGGCTCACATTTCTGATGTTCTTGTTATACTAGATTATGCCAAAGGCTTCGCCCGGGTGGAGTTCGGTAATTGCCCCATCGTATTAACAGAATAAAAAGTACCCTGTTTGTGTTGATCCGTGTTATAAACTATCTGTGTGCCTTTTATCCAAATCTGTGCAGTAGTTTTTGCGTGAAAGAGTAACAAACATCCATCCATCCATCCTCACAATCTTTAGTATTCATAAAAGATTCTGTTATATTTCTACTTTTGGAACCGACAGAAAAAGTAGGACGGTAAAACTACTAGGTACTTAACGTTTAGACCAAGTACTAATAACAATTAACGCGGTTAGTGCTAAGATGAATAGGTAAAGGTCTTTCACACATCTTAATTTTCATTACAACATTTGCGCTTCACGGGTATTTTTGCCACAGTAGCACGACTCACGAGTGTAGCCCACGCCTGCATCGCACAAACTCAATTGATGGAATCGGACGTTTCTATCGGTACTAACGTATAGTTACAGCTGACATACAGTTATGTCTTTATTGAAACGTGTGACCAACGACCCGGTAATTGGAGGAAGTCTAGACCGGTTTTGGTATCAGATTCGTGGAGGAAGCGTGGAGATAATTGGTCTACCTACAACTTTTGTTATGTTTGCGTTTTCGTTGTGAGCGTATTGAAAGTTAGAAACTTATTGATCGACTGTCGAGCAAAAATATTGAACTAAAAAATTTTAACAATTCAGAGCATTTAACGATCATCCATGAGTGTTTATCCATCTCTTATGGTGCTGATAAAAACGCACGTTTGATGACTTTTACGTAGATAATATGTACTTTTTACGATTTTTTTTAAGTGAGCTGTAAACACCTACGGGCAGTGTCGTGTGTTATTTAACAATGTTCCTTGTCGTTCTACTCACCAAAGACTACACTTACCTAGATATTTTAACTATACTCCATAATCATACATTCGTTGTAACAATTATAATCCTATCATTATAATTGATGTAAATACTAGAGTTTTGTCATAGATATATTATTATGGACGCAGAAATAGGTATTTATGTAAATTATCTGCTCCTAATGCCATTTTGATTGCAACAATGGTATAAATGCTAGCGCGGCATAATGGGGTATTTAGATACCTCAAACATATGTTGTGTGCTTCAACAATTCCCACATTGTACACACGACGGCCAACCAAGCTATACATAACCAGTTTATGCGGATCTCTCATTGTATAGGAAATCTACAAAAAACGAGGCCAAGTTATACTTTAAATGTACAGCTTCATGTGCCGCCGCGTGTACAACCCTTTGTGGCACCGACTTTGGGTGATTTTAAAACAACATTTGGCATGTTTTGTGTGTTTACCCATAAGCCTGACAAGTATCATTGCACTTCGGTACTTTTACGAAAAAAAATGTTCGCAGTGCCGACGCGGCGGTTGCGTGCGAATTTCAGTAATATCGTAAAATAAGTGCAAATTCCTTCGAGAAATGTGTTACTTTCATTTTGCTAGCATGTTACATGCAAATTCCGACTTTTTTGTTTGAAACTCTAGCCACGAACGACCCAACTTTAAAAAACTGGAAAATCTTAAACGATTTAAATATTGTAGGTGAACGCTACTTATTAAACGATTTCTTTTAAGGAAAGTTTTAACAAGGGCCCTTACAGGTCGCAAGCGAAAGTAGAAGGAGAAAATATTTCTGTTTTTTCTTAAATTAAAAAGTTCGCAATAAGGATTTGGTAAGTCGGAGTTTTTGTGCTTTTGCAAAAACCCTTAACTGGTTCCGAATAGCCTAGAAACGTTTCGCGAAGTCAACGACCATTCAAAAGTAGTCGAATCATTTTTGGATTGCTTAAACTGGAAAAGTTTGCTGAAAGGGGAGTTTGAATTCCATTTTTCGCCTTTCCTTATTTAGTAATCGTTGATTGGATTTTGGTGTGCTTGTGAACATTAAATTGTTCTTACCGCTCTTTTAGATGGCTTGACCTGGATTGGCTCAATCGAACTCGCGATGGGTGAAATGGGTTCAGGTGGGCGCTTGTACGGGCTCGAGGTCATCCTGCGAGTGTATCTAAAGTGGGTTGCGCGTATTGAATAACTGGCTCTGACAAATATAATCTTGACCAATTCTACCAATTACAAGAGCATGTTTTCTTAAATGTCGTCATTTAAATTTATTACCTCAAGTTTGCAAGTGCTTTTATAGTTTTACAAACCAATGCAGAAACTAAACGAATAACCGTTAAACTGAAAACTAAAACACAAAGAGGAACGCGAACAAATCTGTCCAAAGAAAAATAGCTTTTCATTGTCTGTTAAAGTTGTGCTGTAGGAGCTATGAAAACTTGACCTGGTCGTGTCGGGAAGGCGCCGGGTTCTGCCGCCCATAGGCAAGTTGCTGCCGGCACGCTGGCACGCGATCGCGTGATAACCAAAGGGCACACTACAATTACAGCCGAATGACCCATGCTCATTCAGCACGCGAATGTTGCTATTAAAAAGAAGAACCCGAAATTGGCATGTAAAATAAAAGTCGGCGAGGTCCCGCGCGGCTGGTGTTTTGCTTGGAAAAATTGATTTTCTTATCACGCAACGTGTTAAATGACTTTGTTGTTTTGTTTTAAATGAGGAAGGATTTGTGTCCGGTTGATGGCAATAGGCCCGCGTTACATGGGGCTTAAACATAACTGACGAAATATGGGTCTAGGTACTATTAGAATACACCTCCGTATATCCCAACGAGGACTTCAGATGTGATGTTATTTTATGTGGGGAAGGGCAGACAAAGCTTATTGCAGATGACGTGGCCGTAGCTAGGGCCCAATCTGACCAAAGAGGTCAAGCCATTTTGAAATATAAAATGACATTAGATTTTCAAACAATGAGGATGTTTGGTATTAGCTATGCAGTCGTCGGCTGTCAATACATGTTTTGTGTGTTTATTGTTTTGTGTTGTTTATGAATGTTTAATCTATTGTGTGTTTAATGTATCATTTGCGCTGTATTGAATTCTGTGTGTATTAATGAGTCCTTGTTACTTAAATAACTAAATGAGCTATTATGTTTATTCATTTTCCTTAATTTTAAAATATTTTTATCAACAAAAATTATATAAAAACATCTAAAATATAAAAAGTAGTAGGCCACCGTAGTATCACCAGTCAGGGTTCCAGAGAGAGGAACCTCCTAACAATACGCGCTGTGTCCAGGAGTACCGCTCTCTGAATCAAGCCCTTGATCCAACTGCCTAACGAGAGCCTCCTCAGGTATTGGTCGAGGCTCTTGGCAATTAAGAATGAATTATTATTTATATTTGTTTCACAGTTACTTTTGCCATTAAACTAAGCACGCACTGTTTTTAGGTGGTCATAAAAATTAAAAAGGTTTATATAATGAAAGGATTACAATAAAACTGATTCCTATAAAACAGTAAAGTACAATATTATTCTAGGCTAGTATTCATAGCGGTTATTGAACTGACCTAGTTATGGTAATGGTTTAACATGACCTTAAATATAATTATTATAATTAGGTTCATAGAAAAACAATACATACGTGTACTTAATAGGGTTGTGTTACTTATTATAAATATCCTATCGTTTGGTTATTATTTTTTCCTAGAATTTCGAGTTAGTAATTATGTAGACTGCGTCGTTGGTCTAGTGACGCAAGCGCGACTGCTGTCCACGAGGTCCCGGGTACGATGCCCAGGTCGGGAAAAATGTTACTGAGTTTTCAATCAGGAATTTCTCACTAGCAGCCAAGGAGTCTGGATTTGTGCCCGGTTGATGGAAATAGGCTCGCCCCCTATTACATGGGACCTAACATCACTGGTGAAATGTGGGTTTACTATTAGGTACTTCTCTACCTAACACTTAAGGGATTACAAGCGAGATGTTATTTAAGTTATGTAATTATATAGAAGTCTGTTTACTTCGACAACTACTGATTTATTACTTACTTTGTAGAAAATACATCTTCACACATTATTTTGAACTTTGCAATAATAGTACCCCAATGATTTTATAAATAAAAAGAGATTGATTAGCGCGGGCAAATTGTTGCAGACAAATTCAGACAATTGTCGTAATTTAAGTACTTCACGCGCAATAGTTATTTCTTTCTGTATCATACGATCCGTATTATTTAAAAAAAAAATTAATGCAAAATGGGCCCGCTCTTGATCTCGATCACACCTGATGGAAAGCGATATTATCTATCTCAGTCGTAACAACGCAACGATATTTGAACGCCGCTCAGTATGAACGTAGCGGGTCTTTCTTTATAATACCATTTTAGTACCCTATGTTTCAATCAAGAAGAATAACAAAAACATCTGCAAATGTTTTACGAAGTCAAAATCATACTAATCATTTTACTATTAGATAAAAATAAACCACAAAAAATAACAAGCCAACAAATTGGGCTGCTCCACGGGGAAGCATTTCATCCGCTTCTAACTCTTTAGAAAAGGTACCATTTTGTACATATTTTATTCATGATTAAAATATTCGAGAGTATGATAGAAACGTAAATGATGCCCGTTTTCAGTTACATGAATGCCTATATCAAAACGCGCTGAAATTTCAATATAGCGAGCGCTTTTACCTAGGTATTTATTTAAGTGTAGCCTAGTGTTAGTGGAATTGGCCATAAGCATTAGAGTTAACGCGTGTATAGCAGTGGCAAGGGGTGGAATATTGAGAGAGGTAAGCCGGAGCAAAAAAAAAATGCTTACCTAGGCTGGGCACGCAGTCTTGAGTCCTTAGGTCCGTACCGAAAATCTGTGATTGGCGTCCTGCCCCAGTCTTGTATAGGCAGATGTCTTCAGTCCACTTTTACTATACGTGTAAGCACTGATACATTGAAACAGTGTCTTGCAAGTATAATAAAAGTGGCTTTGATAAAAGCCGTTTGTGGTGAGATGACTTTTAAAAGTACTGATTGTGTAATTTTTCAATAACGGTGAAAGAGTGGTTGTGTTCCAAACTTCTGAAGGGAAGCCGGTGGGAATCGGCTTATATGGAGGCTTCGTCACTGGTGTATAGTTCTTTTAAAACTTTATGGCAGCTCGGAAGATAGCTGCCAGTGACGCATTCCACACGCCCCATGCATTTGTGTTAGCATACCTCATCATCTGCCTTTTTCCACCTGGGTCGGCTTCCAGTCTTACCGGATGCAGCTGAATACTAGTATTTTACATGGAGCTACTGGCAATCTCACCCTCCCCCAGTTAGTACTATGTAAAACGATACCCGTTGTTAAGACTATTTGCTGGTTGCTGGTTGGTTGGCTGGTTGCTGGTTGTGGACTGGTGGCTGGTTGCTGGTTGGTTGGCTGGTTGCTGGTTGTGGACTGGAGGCTGGTGGTGGCTTTGGGGTCACTAATGTCAAAGGCTGACAGACTGTCAAAGATCTTCAAATTATAGACGAGACCAACGCCTTAACGTGCTTTACAAAGTCAGTATTTAATAGATCTACGGACATCAACGGATCAACGGACCATCTACGGACCGTCCTTGGCAAGCACTGTCTAATCTAGACGATTGGCCCTTGCGGCTGTTATTATTTAGCCGCGAGCTCCTCTTTGTGTAAGCATATCTAAACCGTAGAAATGTAGGGTACAGATATTCTATTTTATGTTTTCAGGATTCGCTTCGTCGTCAAAGTTGTTCATAATGATGAGTACAATTATCCACTTAAGGGGTTTAAGTGGTTTAGGGTAAAGTGACATTAACCTTGTTTATTTATAATCACTAAGTTTTGTTAGTACATACCTACCCACTTAACATAACATAACATCACGCCTGTAATTACAGAAGGGTTAGGAAAAGGTGTACCTAATAGTACACCCACATTTCACCAGTTATGTTTAAGTCCTATGCAATAGGGGGCGAGCCTATTGCCATCAGCCGGGCGCAAAGCCGGGCGCTGGGGGAAATCCAGTCTCCGTGGCTGCTACTGAGAAATTCCTGATGGAAAAACCCTACAACACTTTACCCGACCTGGACATCGAACCCAGTATCTCATGCTCAGCAGTCGCGTTTAATTACGACAACTAGACCAACCTACCTATTTCATGTTTTCTTCAGAACCGTTCAAAAAGCCATAGTAAGAGATATGAGGGTAGGGTAAAATGAGATATAAGTCCAAGATTCCGGTCCAAAATAAATAACGCGGACTGTTCGCGAAATGGGTAAGCAAAGACTGGAAATCCCTAAACGGCTTTGCTCGTAAATCGGGGATATAAAACAAAGGAAATTACATAGATATCTGTTCGATATAATAATATGTTTTATTAATGGCCATATTTCCAAACAAAAACACAACACCAATACCGTAAAGGGTTAGCAGAGGTGTTTAAGTTTCAGCTACATTTTTACAGTTAGAAATGTTCTAGTTCCAAATAAAGGGGGCGACACTATTTATTTATTTAACACTTCAAGCACAAAGTACAGAGGCGGACTTAATGCCATAGGCATTTTCATCAGTCAACCTTTGGCCATTCCTTTGGCTTTTGGCATTTCCATTATCTTGGCACATAACTAGATTACAGGCTATTATTGAAAATTTTGCAGATATGTTGTAAATACCCCATAAAACTTTGTTTGACCTAAGAATAGAACCCAGGACCAATTAATTCAAAATCATCGACATACTTACAACATAGGTACAAATCTGTTGTTTGTCGTGTCGTTGAGCTCCACAGGTTATGAGTCGACCTACACGATTACTGACAAACGATTTCCATGACTGGACAGGTCCATCCATTCAAGTCTGAAGGGTTCTTTCTACAAAAGACCATCTCAGACACTGATCTGCATATCCTCATGTGAGTCGAAAAGGATTGTGTCTGGATCTTAAAAGCGATTTTGTTTCGGCTGCTTATTTCAGAGAAGTCAGGAATGAAACACCGGGCCCATCGAATTTAAAAAAATTATGACGTGTGAAAGTGTTTGTAAAAACCTATTTGCAAAATAAACATCATTTATCAAACATTTTCAAACAAAACACATAATAGATCTTGTTATCTGGAAATACCGAAAATCTTATTTATAGAAACAATAATCGGGTTCTAGGAAGTACAAACCATTTTTATTCCGTGTTTTTTTTATTTTTTTTATTTCATTTTTTTTAATAGAAGTGATCTTCGTAAACTGAAACACGCCCTATGTGGCCGCGGCGCGATGACGTGTTCAGACACAACAAAATGAACCCGATAATCGCTTATATTATGACACGGCTTTAGAGCTACCTCAATTATTGCTCGATCGGATATAAATGTAGGAAGGGTATAATTATTTGAACTATGTGACAACAGGTCATTGTAATAAAAGTCCCTATTCATCAGAAAATTCGCGGAAGCTCTGTAATTGTGACCCCAATACAATATTATTCAATCACACTGAAAGGGTCGAAACAAAGCGAGCACATGAGGAATGCGTTGGAAGTATTATATTAATCATGATTCAAATAGCTTTTACGAGTGGTGATATTATAAATTGAGTATCTACCTACTTAATTTTCACGTTTTTATATTTTGACCCAAGCAGTGTAATAATTTTATCACCACTATTCTCCAATCAGTAAAGGAAAACATGGTGAGGAAGCCAACACGTCCTAGAACCAAAAACCTTATAGAGAGGAGGTTTGTGACTCTGCAGAGGTAACATGATTATGCTTATGCTTTGTGGGTACTGGGCGGTTAGCCCTGCTCCTCATGACTAGCTGGGTAATATGTCACCTTCAGCTCGAACTACCTTCAACTATACGCTGATCCGTCAAAATAAACTTTATGAATCCGGCGTTAACTAGTACCCACCCATGCTAGACATAAATGCAATCTACTGGTGAAAGGACCTATCAAAACATCGAGATTGTTGTGCTATATTCAATTTACATAACATGTATTAAAAAAAAAAGACATTTATTTCAGAAAAGTTGATCCATAGGTACAGTCCGATTTAAATAAAAATAAAATAAATTAACATTCAAATCACCATCAGAATTTCAAATAACTTGATCTTGATCTTGAACTTTCAGAAAACTTGACCCATAGGTACAGCCCGATTTAAATAAAAATAAAATAAATTAACATTCAAATCACCATCAGAATTTCAAATAACTTGATCTTAATCTTGATCATGAACTTTCAGAAAACTTGACCTATAGGTACAGCCCGATTTAAATAAAAATAAAAGAATTAACATTCAAATCACCATGACAATTTAAATTATAAAGGACGATGCGTCAAAACGTCCCCCCCCCCCCTTACACCGACCAACAGATTTAAAATGTATCTCAGTCAAAACATCTTAGTAAGGTGATAATTTTTCATAATGGCGACATCTTCGATAAATCATGTTTCAATACTAACATTTTGGCACAAAATAACTTTTTGTAAACCATATTTTTGTTTTTCAAAGTATTTTAATTATTTTCTCTATTTATTTCTGTGCAAATTAATTAAACTTTTAAATAATGCTGAGTCATTGGGTGGCCCAAGGTTGGAGAAGAAGAAGTGGTATCCTCATATCTTGCGATCGCGCACCCAAAACGTTCAATCGGGTAACCATCATAGTTATCACTAGCTTATGCCCGCGGCTTCGCCCGCGTGTTAGGGAATTGCCCACGGGATCGTACTTCTGGATAATAAGTAATCTATGTATCTATCTATAATACATACATAGATTTACATGTACTTGCTTATAACTTGCAATTATTAGTTTCAAGTTATATCAATTAAATTAGATACGTGAAATATTGATACCTTGGTTTGAGATTGGACATCGGATTTACTGGATTTTATCTGCAGACTATGTACACAAATTTTCAAGTCAATCGAAACGAGAATAAAAAGTTTCACAGAAAATTCAAAACCCCATTTCACCCTATTAGGGGTGGAATTTCAAAAAACCGTTTTTTAATGGATACCTACTCTCCACAAAGAGTACAATCTCCAAATTTCATGTCTCTAGGACCAGCGGTTTGGGGTGTGCGTTGATGTATCAGTCAGCCAGTCAGGACATCGAATTTTAAATTGGGGGATGATTTTGGAAAAACTGTGATACACGTATCTCATCATTTTAACTGAAGTATATGTAGACATATTTTCAAGTCAATCGACTCAGAGAATAAAAAGTTTCATAGAAAATTCAATACCCCATTTCACCCTCTTAGGGGTGGAATTTCGATAAACCCTTTCTTAGTGGATACCTTCTCTTCACAAATACTGTCAAAATTTCATGTCTCTAAGACCAGTAGTTTGGGCTGTGCGTTGATATATAAGTCAGTCAGTCAGTCAGTCAATCAGTCAGTCAGGACTTTGAATTTTATATGTATAGATTATTGAGAAGCTAGACCACATCGCAGAAATGACAATATTGCGAAACATGGCCGCCGTCCTCCAATCCTATTGTGAAATACTTCCATACTCTGTACTACGTTTTTTTAAATCTTTCACACAGACAACAAACAACTCCCTGCATCCCGTTTTCCCGAAAAACTAAATACTTTTTTCATAGAGAGAAAAATAATAGGTAGGTACTATAGCTAGTAAGAAAAAATAAGGGAAAATAACACAGATATAAAAATATCTGCGTAGCGTGACGAGATTGATGAGTTACCCTCGAGCGATTAGTAAGTAATTAGTGTGCCATAGAAAAACCATTTGCAGAAAATCAAGATGAATATTTTATTACGGGTTTTCTTATATTATTATGATAAAATTCGCATAAAAATTGCATAAAAAAATGATTAAATGCTATGATGATTGATGTATGACAATAAATGAACCGCTTGTTAACGAATTAAATGTTCAAGCGTCACGCGTGTTAGGACAACTACTGCGGAAAAAAAAAAGAATAAAAGTCGTTTGCGGCAAGTCGCATCGGTTGAGGTTAAAAGTCAGTACAAGTCTGACAGTTCCTCCCACTCTGCCCTGGGTGGGAGGACTCATTTGATGATTTTACCACGATAAAAAAAAAAAAAAAGGGGTGTAACAGGAAGCTCTATACATAAATGATTTCTTAGGTAACAGACAATCTATCAGCACGGAATCGCATTTTTACATGCCCTTATCCTTATCTGTCAGTCAGAACCGTCATTTGCTAGAGCGACAAATAGAGCGTGCTGTCGAGCGCATAGTCAATGCTGCCGCGTGCGATAGAACTCCCGCTCTGTTTAAAAACTTCGATTTAGTGCTGATAGATGTGGCTCGACCCTTATATTTTGTAGTTTCTCAGTCTGTTGTCTGTAGGTTTCTCTGACTAAGAAATTACCTACTATAGCAGAACGGCTACGCCAGAGTTGACTGTGCTACGTGGCGTAGCCGTTCTGCTACGCGGCATAGATGCGCTGCTACGCGGCGTAGCTGCTATACTACGCGGCGTAGCTGTTCTGCTACGTGGCGCAGCCGTTCGCTGTTCTGTTACGCTGGCCAAACCTTCTACGCCACTTCCTTGATATTGCTACGTTGCTCAATGCGCCCTACGGCACAGCAATTCCTAACATATTAAGTGATTAAAAAAGAGATTAGCTTTTTTGGTCCCTATTTTCCTAGTTATTTTTATTGCGTATAGGCCCCTGAGGCCTGCGTGGCTTCTTTTCTAATACGAAAGTGGGTAAATAAATCGAGATCGTTATTTCGGTTTAGTTGATGTTTATTCAAGATTTTTTTTCGTATTTTACGATTTTAACGGACATCAATACTACTGCTTGGTTACTTCCTTAGTAATGTTTTTGTATACTTTCAACCTTTTGAGTGCTGTAAATATTCCGAAATTGCTCGTAAGGGACCTTTTATGGATCGACTGACTGTGCTAGGAAAGACAGCCGGTTTTTTAAAGGTTGATTTTTACTGTTCAACAACGTAGGAACATCTTGAATTTCTTATATACCTTCATATTTGTGCGAAGACTTGTATAATTACTTTACAACTTGCTGACAGTCTCCTGTGACGTCTTAGAACTAATTAATACCAAGAACTATTACAATAGCTTATTGTGCTGTACCGGCTATCATATCCTCATTACGGCAATTAATTTCCGAAGTCTCGGCATTGCACTAATCAATATGAATGACAGCGCACCCTTCTGTTCCCTTTAATTTGCACTTAAGCCGTTTCAGATGTCGTTCGATAGCATTAAGCCTTCGATCTGCGTGACGTCATTAGCTGCGAAAGCTTACCATTTTTTCTTGGAACAGGGATTTACTTTCCGCTCTTTAGATTTACCACAAAGGTTTTTGTACTAACAGAAAGAAATTCACAAGTTTTGAGTTGACGTTAAGCTTCGAGGTCGTACGTGGGACGGAATTAATCTAAGTTATGCCTCTAGTGTTTGGCAATAGGTGATCCTAAAAGGTCGAGGTTATTTTAGTTCTTATATTAAGTTGTTGTGTTTGAACTTGTTGATTGAGATTGTTTCTATACTTAGTTCTCGATTACTGAATTTAGACATTGTGTGAAATGATAACCAGAGGATATGAAAAGTTTTCTTATTGGCTTAATCACATTGTACGCTGTTACATGAAACAGTCAGGTGACACGTAACACTATAATCTCAGTGCTCGACAAAGCCTGAATCCTGTCACTGTCATTTCTTTTTTACCCCTAACTGTTTGGCTTAGAGCTACACGCAAGCTGTGACAGCAACTGCTAAATTAATAACTTGAGTAAAAGTAATTATTAAAAAAACGATTTTTATTCTGGTTTAGTAATTGCTTGGTGTAAGAACTGTGATAAGTTCTTAGCTTTGCTTTCTTTGACGGTTCTTCGTTCAAATTCTTCTCTATTATGCAATAGAGAAGAATTTGATTATTTTTTTAAATGGTAACTTAAACTCAAGTGATTACTTTAACTTGAACTATAGATGCGAGTGTTAGAGTGCTACAAGTCATCGCACCGCGACTTACGACACGATGGTACTCACTGGCTTGTGCAGACAATCACGAGACCAGCTGTTCCCCTGTGCTTTCCATTTGTGCTGTGCAAGGATGCTAAGAAAAATCCATCAAAATCCTTTTGTTTTTTTTTTCTTGTATTATTATTAAAATATTTAAAGCTATGAGGAGGCCTTTGCCTAGCAATGGGCCAGAGTAGGCTGATATAAAAAAAAGAAAAATAATTGATATCGCCATATCACGCCTTCAAACGGCAAGAACGAAGGTTATATCGGATTCCTAGAAACTTAAAAGGTCACGATTCCTGCGGACTGTTAAGTCAAGAGCGTTGGATAAACTCAAACAAGTTCCACGTCAAGGCTAGATTCTCCCTAAGATTGAAATATTATACAATCTTATTTTCTCCCTTGAAAAAAAACGAAAGTAATTAAGTAAATACTTATATTTCTCCGTAATAAGTAAGAAAAACTGTTTGGTTTCAGATGACGCGATCTTTCCTCGAGCGAAGCGTAGTGAGTATTTGAGGTGAGTCGGTAAATTAGCGTAATCGATCATCCGCCTCATTCCGCGGCAACCGACGACGCGACGAGGCGACGCCGCGCGCCGCTTGCGGCTCTAACTAACTTAATCGACATTTAATGTGATATTTTTTCCATAAACCAACCGAACCGAACTAAGATGAAGTTTTAGTGACTGAAAAATATTACTGTGATAACGGTGATGGAAAATGTCGAGAGCAAACCGGCGTGTCCTATTATAGAACCAAAATATAGAGGACATGTGACATCTACCAACCCGCACTGGGCCCGCCAGGTAGATTCCCATGGCCCATTTCCTCTTATAGAGAGGAGACCTGTTTCCTAGCAAAGGGAACATCATAGGCTTTAGGCCCGATAAGCTTATGAACTCTCAAAACTATGAAGGAAAACATCCCGAGGTAATCGACATGTCATACAACCAAAAATTCGGAGATATTTGACATTTAACAAGCCACATTGGGTGCGCGTGGAAGATTATAGCCCACTCCGTCTTGTGTGGAGAGAAACAATGATCATAAGATAGTTCTTAGTTTATTTATAGCACAGAAAGATGAATATTCAAATTCGTAGAACATAATTTATGTTGATGTTTTGTTAGCGTGCGGTCTTCAGAATAAAGGAAAATTTTATAGTGCTCCTGTTTTGTGTAGGTTTCTTAGAAGACATCATCCATCTCATGTTCTGCAAGTTTGCAGCTTCTAACAACGCTTATAATACTCTTGACATTTCATGACCTGGCGTTGTGATGGTTTCAATTCAATATCATAAGACACAAATACTTCATTATATTTTCATATCAAACTATACTGTGTCAAAGACCAGTTTTCAATCAAACTGATTAAATTGAATTTCATTCAAACACTTCACATTGTTTTAAAACCCTAGTTTTATTTAGTAGTGTTCTAATAAAAAAAATCCATAGATTTTGAACAAAATAAATACAGACGCGATGCGAACGTGCTTGTCACGCACGTTTGTATCGCGTACGAAGCGATACAAACGTGTATAAAATTTATTTTTAGGGCCTTTGTACACCACGATTTTTTTATGCGCTGACGTCGCGCGTAGAACGCAATCAGGACGCTCAGCAAACGTAAGACTGAAGTCACGTTGATACCATTGCGCTTGATCGACACAAACGTGTAAAATCTGCTAAAACGTGTTGATAACGCGCAGAAAATGCGCTAATCAAAAACGCGCATCGTCAGCGCATAAACATGGTGTGCAAAGGCTCATAAGCCATCGTGAACGCGCGTTCTTTAAATATGCGTCGTCGTGGCGTATAAAATACACCGTGTGAATGCACTCTTAGGTTTTACGATAAAATGCCTACGAGGCTATCTTTCAGGATTACATCATCAGCAATCACGTGGCTGTTCCCACTGTATACAGCGGCTACCCGATAGTTTGATTGAGTTTATCAAAATATTTGCTTAATCTATGCCTTTAGTAAGTTTCGATAGCCTAGCAGAATAGTACCAAACAGTTGTACTATGTTATCTTCATATAGAAAAGTGGTGGCCTAGTGGTTGCGATCAGACGTTCGTGTAATTTATTTAATTACTACTTTTCTCAAAACGGTGAAAGTAAACCTCATGAGGAAATCAATTTGTCATGTCGTAGATCCCAAAATTCGAGGACAATGTGACATCTATCGCATACTGTGCGCGTGGATTATGGACCACTCTCTCCCATAAAGAGGAAACATAATTTGTGTCCCAGTATCATCAGCCTGCATTGTCCCCACATTATAAGCTAATGACCTATTTCCTAAAACCAACAGGCAAAGCCGCCATTATTCTAATCATTAATTAATTTCCCATTTCTGTACCTTACAGGTGCTTAACGGTTGTAAAATTATCAATAACCGCCTATCGTACTGACTTTTATTAGTAGAAAATTGACTCCATCCCTGACAATTTGGTTTATTTTTTAGCAATAATAGACTGCCATCTTTAACGCTTGGCCACAAGGTTCACGCTCAATGACTGCGACTGTGTGACTGCGTCGCGACGATAGTCACGCGAAGGACATCGTTTTACTCGATGTAAGTCGTACCGCCTGAGGTAGTGGACGGTGCGTTAGGACAGGTTAATTGTTTTATATTGTGTAAGATAAATTAGGTATTGGTAACTTTGAGTAGGCTTGTGAAGGTAGGGCCTAATAGTCTCAAAATTGTGTGATTCACGGAAATAATAATAGTTTCAGAAACTGGTAAACAGCTGCCTGAGTTTAAAATATTCCAGAAAAGCACTAGCTAGCGGCCTTATTCAGACAATTAAAAATGAGCGGACATCGGGCAATACAAATCAAAATAGTTTGTTATGCCATTTCCTGACGTCGAATTTTCAACGTTATTGTTGAAACAAAATGAAGGTGGTGGCGGCAGTACAGTTTCCATTGTAGATTAGGTAATCCTCTCAAAGAGCCGCTTCTATTCGATGGTTTACCACCACTTTCGAATTTGATCGATCGAACGACGAAATTTATCTACTTCAAGTATTTATCGAAGTATCCTACCGGCTGCACCATGTAAAACTTGTATGTCAATTAAACTCCAGCTCTGGTTAACAACTGAATCATTTATTCTCCTACATACATCTTGTTGCCTCCCTATCCTCAGTTACAATTATAATTTGATAACTTACAATATCGACAACGTTTGGCAAGTTACGAAGAAATACGGTTCAAGTAAGGTAAACATAAACATATGTACTAGGTTAAATTATTTTTTTTGGATGCATTTTATACAAAATTATTTTTAGCCGGCGACGGTTACTGGGAAAATAGTACGACTGTCGGTACAAAAGCAAAAGCTAGGTTTTTGCAACACAACATTTGTCCACACCGACGTTGCTGTATTTGTCTAGTTCAGTTTAGTGGCTCTAAACCAATTTCCAGAACAGCAGTAACTAAAATAACCCTGTTCGTTACACCATGTATCATGTATAACCGTATTTCATTTTGGGGCTTCGTGCACATGCAAGTTGTAGACCTTTAAATCTTAAGCGCCGCTGCAACTTTGAAGTTGAAGTAGGGAAGTGTAACTAATCATATAAAGTGGTACATTTAACGGAGTAATGGGCTGTCTTCTAAAGAGCTCTTTCGTTAAAATTTTCTGTCGTACAATAATGCTTGTTTGACATGTACTTACATCTTGTTTAAGTACGTGTTCGAGACAGTTACTTTGTACTTAAACATTTGTAGCCCTTTGGCGTTTCTTCCGCGTCGTTGATATCGTAATTGCTATTTGAGACGCGAAATGTTCAAGTTAGCTGTAATCCGGCTGTTTTTTCAAGCGCCATGTAAATTTTTGAAACACCACCTACAGTTCTACACTTTCTGTGTGTTATAAGACATTTTTGACCATAAGCTTCTCCCTAGATTCCATTTTCGGGAACCACACTTCGCTGGAGCTAGCGGTTTGATAGCATTTCCGCCATCAGTTGGATTTACGAAACAGAGAAATATTTTATTTCTAATTACTTTCAATTTACCGACTAAGTTACATGATCGTAATTTACCTTTATTGAATACTACATAATATCCGCAATGTTACTAGAGACAGGGAATGACATTTTGCATACAATACCAGCTGATGGCCAGGATTAACATAATCCAGGGAACATTTCGATCGGATCTAGTGACACATGGCCTTTTTTATGAGTATATCTGCCGCGTGTTGGCTTAGCTCGGATATACATAATAAGAATAGCCAACGAAACCGATTGTTTAAATCGTACTGTGTTCAGTTTTTGCCTTCGTCCCAAGTCATTATTCTGAAGTTTCATCATAATGAGAAGTGTGAAGCTGACAAAGGCAGCCTCTGATGTGCCGTTTGACCTTTCTCACAAACGTGGTGTACTCAAGCAAAACGATGAATGTCTGAAAATAGACAGGGTATGCGAAGACGTAACGCTGCCGAGTGAAAAATAAAATCCATGAGTCCCACATGGTTTTATGGTTCGAATGTAAGGGCCGTCACAGCATGATAGTATCCTATAAAACAAATGTTGCCATTTGCGGATAAAACTCGACACGCACGCTCAACAAAAGCCACGGGAATGTGGTGCTGACCGCTGGGTCCCTATTGAAGATTACCCGCTCCGAATATCCGATTCGATAAATTCTATGTTGTACCGCTCAAAGTGAAGATTAGGTAGAACCAATATGTGATCTGGGAAATTTCCCATTCGGTTCTGAAAGTGTAGGAAAACAACGTTCAGAGCCGAGCAATACCATAAGAGTTAACGGCGGGAGATGCGTTTCTATGGTTTTTACTCGTTGTGTTTTAGTGTTCGTACTAAAGGCGTGCGCTAAGTAAGACGTTGCTTTTACTGTTATGTTGTCGTATTCGAGTATTTTTACTATTGCGGTCGTTGAAATACTCCTTTAAAGGCTCACTATTCCGTTTGGCTACAGTTATTTCAATCAAAATAAATATCCAATACAGCTCAACATCTATAAACGTATAACATCTATGACTCAGCCATTAAAACAGCGGAGCTTTTATCTAAAACTACGCCCAATATACTCCCGCCGCTATTTATTTTTGGAACGAACCTTACCTACATTAGTTAAACTGTTCGAACCCGCAACGAAATTAAGTAGAAGAAAAAATGGAAGGAAAAAGTGAGAAAAACCCCATAGTTAATGTAGCATACCGAGTTTGTAGTGCCGATGGGGTCTGCACATTACTTAAGGAGCATGTTTACATAATATATACATAGAACTGCGAACGTGTTAAGGGTCGTAATCGAACGATCTACGTACAAACTGAGCTATTACTCTCTGAGGTAACTATAATAAATAATTACAATGATAAATTACTACGCTTTCGTGAATTTCATAAGTTATTTTCCGCACGAAAGCCTGCATACATTTCTGACATAAACAGATGGACTTAAGTTGTGGCTATGTTTATGTAAATGTGTACCTATGTATGTATATACGATTGAGCAATAAGTGTCAACATACTGAAGGAAGGCGGGTCTCTCCAGATTGCTCCTCTCGTTTTGTGCTTGAGTGGAGTGCCGTCAAGACATTAATGACTTTGTAATTATGAAAATAACGATTTCGCTTGTCACGCAAGATTGTAAACTATGTACATATTTGTTCCACTACGAACACTAATTGAAAATTACAAGGATGAAAATTACAATGTTATGCGCGAACACAGACAAGTTGGGGAGCTTCCTCTAACTTATAACGGGGAACATGAGATTATTTTGTTTGGAATTATGTAATAAATACTTGTTTGGCGTGTCAATGTTATGCTTGTAGGTAATCGTTGTTTAAATATCATAAAAAAAAGCTTTTGGTGGATTGTTGTTGGCACACTTGATTGATTGGATTCTAATGTGTTGTGTTAGTACCTATTTCGTCGAAACTCCATGTTTGAGACATTTCATCTACGATTGCTCAGTCACAGTTTTTACGTAATCGATGGAAAAATAATATAGACAGCATTTTCATGATTAAAAAATATAAGCTTGGTAGATACTATATTTCACACCTTTCATTTTCCAAAATTAATAGAGAAACTTTATAATGAAAATATATTTGCATAAGTAAGAGATAATGGAAGTATTGGGTCTCGTTACCGTCGTCCTAGTTCCATTGTTTCACTGTTGTTTTAGCATGATTAATATTCTATGAACTAGGTTTTGGTACTGGTATACTTGCATCTGTTAATGTACTCGTACAAAAAGATTTTGTATTTATTATGTCAAAACAAATCAAATACTTACGTTTATTTGTGATAGTTCCATTATTATAGTAAACAAAATAAAACATTTCGGTTTTCAGCTTTGTTTTACTTCCTACGATATTATTTTTCACATAGTTTTGTTGACTTTTACCTCACAGTCGGAGTACAGGTTAACAAATAAGATTTTAAACTATCATGGTTTTATACCGGTTCACATGTTCAGCCGGTTTAAAAAATAAAACACTTTCCAACGATATTGCAATTCAGTTCAGTACACACGCTTGTGATCTGGTCAGCGGGCTGCTCTAACCTAAGCTGTGTTCCTCTTACTCACTTCTCACAATTCTTCTCACAAAGTGGGGAAGCCCAAGTATTAGTATTCTTTCTCCGTACCCTAACAGATAAATTTATCCGTCGTCATCCGCCTGTCGTTTTGTATCAGTAATGCCTACAAAGAGTTTTCTCCTAAAATGTTTGTACGCACGTATATTGCACAAAATAAGGTCACGAACTTGTATGAAACGACTTTTTCTTACGCTATGCCTTACCAGCGCTGATCGGGGATCGAAGCGATCCGTGCCAGCAGAATACATTTATATAAATAAATAAACATGTGAACATCTCAGATTCACCTACAAGAATATTAGGTCTATTACCCAGGGTCGCCGATGGTAACCGAAAATAAATAAAATCGCCCCAATATTATTTCGTAGGGACTATTTATTATGGCTTATAACAAAGATTTATTGTTTCAATTTGGAAAGACCTTACGCTATAAAATAACAAACATTTATTACAACAAGTCATAAAGATAAGTCCCTTTTTACTATTTTTAATGACGTGCGGCCTTATGTATTTATATTAGTTATCATTATAAGTGTTGTTATACAAGCTTGTTGAAGTCAATGAATAATTTTAAAAGAGAGTTCACATAAAAACAAAACTATACATTTTAATAAGTAGAAGTAACCCGGACGCTCCCACAGGCGAACTCATTTAGTTACACAAACGCAAATTAATTTTAACGTTTCACTAAAAGAGGCACAATAAAAGGCGTTTACATTTTCCGCAGAGGCCTAAAAGGCCGACACGACTAGTCGTAAATAATTGCGATTTACCTCAAGGTGCGCTCAGCGAGAAGTTAGCTCATGAATTGAAAGTGTCCGATGTTATTACGTGTGAAATTATTGAATTAGTTACCGAGGTTCCCTTTTGTTTAAGTCTGCAAAGTACAACATTTTTCATGAGAAAGTTCCGGATTATTGGAGCAATCCAATTGATTTTAAATTATTCAAAGAGTTTTGTGGACTTAGGGATGAACCGGTAAGGGCTGATGTGTATTAAACGCCGGCCCTTTTATCTGAAAGGTCGAACTTTTTGTTTGGAGAATCGTCAAATGATTCAATATTTACGTTTATTATGCATCAGCTCGCTACGCTAGGATCAGTTGACAATAGATTTCCATTTTGTGCATTTTAACCATAAATCTAGTACTGCGTCAGAGGGCAGATTCAGTTCGGCGTAAACGACTATCAAAGGATTAAAATGTGGACTAGCTTTGCCCTGCAATTTCATTATTGGACATAAATCGTCAGGACGTTTATCCCGGTACTCAATAGTTTTATGGGAAACTAACAGGCGACAGAATTTTTATTTTGTATGCTTACATATTTAGCTTAGTAAAAGTGCTGTAACATGATAAACATGCCAAAACAAACATTTTTTGTGGGCGTCAGCTTATTAATAGTCCCTAGATAGCTATTTAAATGAGTACAATGTTCAGACTGAACCCTTTTTCTGCGTGTGTGTGTGTGTACGAGTACGATCCGACCTCGTGTCCTACATTACCGGCATGCAGGGCTTATAACACGTGGAATCGAATAATCATACATTGCATATGAGCTACGTGAGTGAAACGAAACACGCGAGCGTTGCGTGATCGAAGTGGCAGCCATTAGGTGTACACGTCGGTGCCATAGAGTTGTGGGGGTACAGTGCGCCACAGATTTGTTGCGGTGCAATTAGGCGCGCCGTACAGTCGGCAGTGGCACGGGTTCAAGGCATATGCAAATGGGGAGTGATTTGCGAAGGACAGTTGATTTTATGCATTGTCTAAACTGCAATATGTGTGGGTACTGCGACGTTGTGTTTAGTAGTGGCAGTGAGTTGTCGGGTATCGTTTTTGTTAGGATGCTTTGGATTTCATGTTTGATTTCAATACTTAATACACCGTGACTTTTTAGTCGTATTACAACAGCAGCCCATTTCATGTATCCAATGACTACTAAACACTCATAAAAAAAAAAAAAAATTGAGATTTTAATAATTTAAAAATAAAAATATTATTCAGTATTATGACGCAAGACGTAGATAAAACACCCTGTTGCGAGCGATGATCTACTGGACTCGAGAGCTCGGTAGGTATGTTCTCCCGTTTGACACGTAAACATCATTAACAGGATGTTTCATAATTTTGTTCTAATGTATTATTAATCGAACTTAACCATTGCACACAAATTATTTATTACTTATACCTGCATAAATAAATTAGATGAACTGTTAAAAAAAAATATACATATTTATATTTTAGTATTTAGTCATTAGTATTATCCACTATATGGAAGACCGGAGTCTCCTAATACAGGCATTATTTGCTTAAAAGGAGATTCCAACCATAAACCAATGTAAGAAATATTGTGATACGGAAATAAATATTTTGTATTTATTTTTCATTGTAACTACAATGGTAGGTAAAAATAAAATCGTGCCTAGAGCTATTTTATGTCGGGTACATTGAGTGGACCACCTTTGTAAGACGACTAAAAAGTAACGGTCTATATTAACCATGAATTCCATCAGTTGTAAAAAAAGTACCTACATTGCCATTTTAAAGAATATTGTCAGCTAGACATGAAACATGGATGAAATACGAACCTCATACCGACACTTGTTCCTTTTACTCGTACAATTTTTTCATTGGATGTCCAAAGAAAGGTGAAGGACATTTGCGATCGAAATAAAGGTGAACCTTGCGCTAATGGCAGGGTCTGCGTTCTGAGCACTCATGAAGTGCTCTTGATTTAATGATTGGTGAGAGTCTACTTTTATTTATGACCATGGAAAAAGATGACCGTTATTTAAAGCAAGGGAAGGTTCCAGGCAATTTAAAAAATTTAGATAAATAACAACCATGTATAAATCTATAGTTAATAGTGTTCAAATGAAATCTTCTGTTAGACCATTGTTAGATGATGTTGCCATAGAATTTACGACGAACGTTTAGAAAGTTTCCAATGACAGTACTTATAGTAGAAATTAGATTTCTTGAGGAAACTACTGAGTGTATTTCCATGAACGCACATGGATGAAAAAAACTAACGTGGGTACACCTGGATGATTGACCACGTTGGATGATTTTCTTTTCAATATAAGATTTTTCTTATAATTTTTACATTATTCTCTTATTTTAAAGAGTCTATAATTACGTAATGTTAACTATAATTTAATGAGTACATAAACATTTCAAATTTCGATGTGATAAGCAGGGCTACGTCATTCATTGATATCACAATATTTCGATAAAGGGAGACAACCATTTAGGTCTATTAATCTCCGCATACTTAACAAGGGTATGAAAACATACCTATTATACACGAAATATTAAATTAAATTTTGAATGTACTAAAATAGGCCTTGCTGGCTTCATAAGTACCTACCTACCTACATTCAATTCCGGAACAAAGCTATTCTCTAAATTCTGTAAAAAGCAAACTTTTACCAACATTTTATCGGGAAAGAAAAAACAATCATGTTCCCGACAATAAACCGATAAGTACGGAATATAATATTGGTTGTAATATAATTCTTACCTGAAACCATTTGTTCGGAAACATCGCTCTAAGTTGGAAGTTCTATTTAAGCATAACAACGCGGTAGAACAACAATGTCGGTATTTAGGTGCCCGAACTGATATCAGTATTTGCATAACAACCGCAAAGCTGTAAAGTAATATTTGGCACGAGAGCTTAGCTCTACAAAGTTGTGGTGAGCTCCATTCGATCTGATTCCTTCTTTACAGCTATCATATCGTATCTATAACCTCACACCTGGGTTTCATTTTCATTTACAACCTCCGGACTTCAACGTTAATGGCACTGTGAAGCACTTTTAGAACCACTATGTAGTTTATAACAAATAGTATGTCGAAGAGGAACCTATAGTCTTTACTTTATATTGCAATTCTACACTAACCTCTATAAAACACAGGGCAGCGAACCCATTTTTTCCTCTTTTTCGGTCAAGCTGTAACGACATCAAGTTTATAGCCAGCCGCAAAATGTACCTAAAGTAGGTATCTAATAAAAATATTTTTGGTGACGGGTACGGTATTACATAATAAATAAATACTATTACAGGCCCTCTCAACTGAGTTACATTGGATAGGCGTAAAAACTGAAACAAACATTGAAATACCTACCTTCTAGAATATTCATCTTTAGTAAAAATGCCAAGATCGAATTCAGATATATAATGCGGATCCACACGTGCGAATATGTACAGGTGGTCGTACACAATTGGGACGCCCCTCGTCACAACTTGTTCAATCAACGTTATCATTTATTGTGTACATGTTTATAAAAGGAATGCTGCTCCCTTCACTCATGAATTCCTTAGCTTTATAATATTCAATTAATATTTGATGCTGTCGGCAGGTTGTACGTGGTTCGGGGGATGACGCTGGGCGGTGAAGACGAACGGCGCGGCGCTGGGTGAGCAGGCGCCGGGGATGTGGGTGCTGCTGGTGCTGGCCCTGGCGGCGGCCGCGTCCGCAGACTGCCCGCGCCACTGCGAATGCAAGTGGCGCAGCGGCAAGGAGTCCGCGCTGTGCGCCCGCGCCGGTCTTACCTCCGTGCCGCCGCGCCTCGACCCCACCACGCAGCTGCTCGACCTCGCCGAGAACCGCCTGCCCACCGTCCGCGACGACGCCTTCGCAGCCGCCGGCCTCCTCAACCTCCAGCGCCTCTATCTCCCCTCCTGCAATGTCCGGACCATCAGACAATACGCTTTCCGAGCGCTTGTAAACCTCGTCGAATTGGATCTCTCGCGCAACCGTCTGGAAACAATACCTTCACATTCGTTTGATTCAATCCCCGAGCTTAGAGAACTGCGACTCGGTGGTAATCCCATTACGAAAGTTGGAGACGAATCCTTTATAGCACTACCCCATCTAGTGCGACTTACACTCAGTGCTTGCAAAATAGCCGAAATAGAGCCCCGCGGATTTGCAGGGCTCGAGTCTTCTCTGGAATATTTGGAGCTTAGTAAAAATAGACTGCAGGTACTTCACGTGGCGGTCTTAGCGCCGCTGCGATCTCTAAAAGGTTTAGAGCTGGCGAGTAATCCTTGGGAATGTACTTGCGCGTTGAGACCGATGAGAGATTGGATGATAAGAAAAAATGTTCCAGCAACAGTGGTGCCAGACTGCGCACTGCCACCGCGGTTAATGTCCCAATCATGGGATAGGTTAGATCTAGAAGACTTTGCTTGTCACCCAGAAGTAAGTGCAGCTAGTCAATTCAGAGGGTTGGAGGGAGACGAAGTGACACTTGTGTGTCGAGTGAGCGGAGTGCCTGCGCCGAGAGTGCGCTGGGTGCGAGCGGGTCGACTGCTCGCCAACACAACTTCTAATAATGTCAATTCCGGTAGAGCTTTTATGTTACGTAGTGAAGGACAAACTAGTAATTTAACCATTAAATCAGCAGACTTGCAAGACGCAGGGTCTTACACGTGTAATGCTGAAAATCGTGCTGGTAAAGCAGAAGTGATCTTAAGTTTAGCTGTCGAAAAGAAACCAGAAAACAAAAGTTTTGGTGGGCGCGCACTGATGGCGGGGATGGCTGTGTCAGCAGTGATAGTGTTAAGTTCGTGTTTAATAGGACTGTGTGTATACGAGACTCGGAAGAAAAGACAATTAGATAGATGGAATGAACAGATAGTGACCACGAATCATCGTGATGATAGTTATGATAAATTAGAAGCGAATTTTAAGACTAATGCTGAAGTACCAAGAGTGATAGCTTCTGATAGTGCTCGTAAAAGGGGTGACTATAGGAATGTGCCATCACATGATCCAGAGGACGAGTTCGAGGGGTATTTGAGAGGTGAGGTGCGGGAGGAGAGGGAGTGCTCGGTGACGCCGCCCATGGAGGCTGGGTGGCGCCGGGCTGACTTCGAGCCGCCGAGCTCAAGGGGCAACATACCCGAACGAGATCTACACATACCACGGTTCAGCGACTACAATTTACGGTAATTCAATACTTCTCAAGCAACTTCTCGTGAAATGAATGAATGAATACGTATAAATGAATTCATTCTATATGTCAGGGTCACAGGGAACAATAACAGATTTGAAACAATATGACTTTTTGGGAGTAAGACAAAGTTTTACTTGTGTGTTTGCGAATTCTATCAATATAAGACATTCAGAAATGTGTTAAGTCTCGTTATCCGAAGGATTATATCACCTCTGATACAATAGTAAATGATTGAAGTAAAATACGGCTTATAGTCGGTTCATATTAGATTAGTTCTATGTATAATATTTGTGTTTGATCAAATGTTTGGGTAATTAAATGATAAAACATTAAAAAAACCTCACAAGTCTACACAGAATTACGTAAATGTTTCTGATGATCCCATTTGGTCATTAAACGTTTATATGTTGGGTTTTTATGTCTGTAAGGGCTTATGCTAAGCCAAGTGCCTAAATCGCAACTGATTGCGAACCTACTACAAATTAACGTGGGTCGTGGGGCGAGTTTGTGATGAAAATCTCCCCAAACCTAGAGAGCACGAGAGAAAATTAGTTCAGTAATTATTGTCTAATCCCCTTGGTTTAGTAGCTTAATGTCTCAGACGGAGAGGTCTTGGCTTCAATCGTTGGAAGGAATAAAGTTTATTTTGTAAATTGTGAGCGTTTCAATTGTGTGTGTTCAAGTCTCCGGCGAGACGGGTACGGTGATTGCGCCAATCATCTTCCTATGCATGGACAGTTTCTATCAGTGCGGCAGTCGACTGACTACTGATTATTGCAAGCCCTCTGGTCGCTCGCAAGATATTGATTCACGCAACACATTGATTCATGCAATACTTTAGACATATAGTCACACAGCCATCATTTCCCATTGTTATATTCTATTCCATTTTCATATTTTAATTATATCCGCTCGTTGTTTCAGATCTGATGCCACGTCAGAGTCAGTGCAAAGCTCCAATTCCACGGGAATGATGAGTGCCCACGTAGAGATATTATCTGAGAACAGTCGGTTTAACAACAATGGGCGCACATGTCCACGTACGCGACCCCGCGAGCGCCTCGACAACGACCTGTCTGGAAGTGACAGCGAGAAGAATTACCCCGATCTCATTGAAATGAGTGCCCTAGGAACCTCCTCGTACTTACGAAGCGAAATGAAACATGATCCATACTACTTTTACACAATACCCCGGAAAAAGGATGGCGATAGTCGTAGTCCCCTTCTTAATAGCAGAAGAAACAGCTCCGGTGCAGACTCTGCCAGTTTTTTGGACAGAACGTACGAAAAAAGCCGGCAGAGGTCTGGGCGGAGGTCGAATAGTTTTTTAGATCTTTCTACTGGTGGAAATAGAATACGTCGGAATCCAAGCCTCCCGGCGTCGCCTTCGAGGGAGCAGCCTACTGTGCCCTCCGCCACACCACTTCTTGATCTTTCCGGATTGCGAGACTATTCGCGTACCGGGCAACCTATTGAAGACTTTGATTTCCGAGCTTCTCAACTGGAAAAATTCCTCGAGGAATATAGAAGTTTGAGAGAACAACTTTCGAGGATGAAAGAGACCCGGGAGAATCTGCAACGAAATCGGGCTTCAGACAACGACGAGTTGCGTTCTATACTGAAACCCAAACCCAGTATAGCTGTAACAGAGACATCGTCCTCGGTGGCTTTAGCAGATGCTGCGTCTCCGTTGGCTCTAAGCCCTTCGGAATACAAGCCTTCACAACCGAGACCGGAATGGTTGACGTCATTACTTTATCGTAATTAAGTAGATGTTTTGTAAATATTAGTAGGTATGTCTGATTTAATAGACGAATATGTGATTGGACATTTATAATACTCTACTAGAGATGGGATGACTTGTGATTAAAGAAACCCAATACTGAATTGTTAGAAAGTTAAGAACTTGTAAATAAATGCGTTCATATTTGAACTGATGTTGATAAGTAATTTAAAATAATTGTTTGTAAGAAAGTGAAAACATGAAAGGATAATTTAAAGTTGAAATAAATCATTTTCAATTGTCTCATTTTTTTCAGTTACCCAATATTAGTATAGCAAGGTTTACGTCTCAAAAGAGTACCTTAGTATTAATGACCACCACAACACTCCAATGTTATAATATGGTAGGTACATGCAACAATGTCATTAAAAATCCATAAATACTCAAAATACAAAATAAAAACGCAGACACGAGTACCAACGAACATTATAAAATTGACTT
Organism: Noctua comes; assembly: GCA_963082995.1. NCBI lineage: Eukaryota > Metazoa > Arthropoda > Insecta > Lepidoptera > Noctuidae > Noctua > Noctua comes. Next base: position 8,522,201 of record OY720277.1, read on the forward strand.
TCCCAACTGGCGTGGGTGTGCCAAGCGAATAATACATTCAAAGTTTCCTCCATTCTAACATCAACATAAAAGCGTTTTAAAAGTAAATTTACAACTGCTCCTAAGTCGTTTATGTTGAGTTTGATTATTTAATAAAAGGTTCTAGTGTGTCGTATGATTTTATCAATGTTAATAAAAAAAGTAACCGGCAACTATTACTCGGCATTCACGTGGCTGAAATCGGGGAAACGACTTCGGAAAGCTAGGAAAGTTGATATAAAAGTTGTGGCCACAGGACTCGTTAGTTTGCGTTTCGCTGGAACATGTTGGAACATGTCGGATGTCTGTGACATGCCCCGAATGTTCCGAATAGTTGCAGGGCCGTATTTGACTACAGAGCTCGGAAGAGTAATAATGGAAACTTTTTGAATAAGCAATACTAAAATACTGAAGTACATCTGCTCACAAAATGTTTAGATAACTACTCGTAAATAGGTATATTAAAGTCTGATAATAACATGAACCCTATTTAAAATACATAATAACTGATAATGATATTTGTTAAAATAAAATTATAGGTACTTATTATAAACGACAAAATTTCAACAGATGCTGATTAATTTTATTTATTTATTTTTGACGTTTTAGGAAAGCTTACAGACTAATAACATTACGATTACAATAATAAATAACTAAATTGCTAATTACAAGCCTCCACGATAAATACAAAACGTTATTACTTCGTAAGTTTCTTCCTATATTATAAAATAAAACTATGAATAATAAACTTCAAAAATTTCGGTCGCCTGTCACTTCTATATTAAATAGGCCCCTGGATAAAACTTTTTTCATTCGAAAGCAATACTTCCCAGTAAACCACATCATTTTCTTCCTGCCCTGGTCTGTCGCAAGTTCCTTGTTTAGGGACTTACTTGGTTCATTTCTTCCATTCATCCCAGTCAGCCGTCACTCAATGATTCAGATGATTCCAGATTATCAGTATTGCAATAACCGGAATTCATAATAATGTTTCCACGAAACACAGGCTGAAGTCAAACCAACCTGTAGATATGGTTTAGGAACATTCAATCAAATCAGCGACAGTGGTCGATCATATCTCACTACACTTGTATGTGCAATATGCGTGGCTGGCCGCATGTGTTGGTCTCCTATGCACACAATTTCGATTGAGGCATCGACTAATGGGTAACCATACGACAAGATTCTACGAACTGCGTAGTGCTTTGCAGAAAAGGTAATAAAAGTTTATTACACTCACTTTTATTACATATACCCAGAATTCCTAGATTTTCACGTTGGGTAAAGAGTTATTAGTTTTTTTCAACAGGGATTTCTCAGTACTAGCTCGGAGTCTGCCGATGGCAACATGCTCGTCTACTATTAGATGAGGCTTAAACATAAGTCGTGAATTATCGATGTACCTACTATGGCTATCTCTGCCTAGCCCCTCGGGGATTAAAGGAGTGATGTGGTGTTGTTATTGATGTAACCTCCAATGAAGGATGTTTGGAACAACGAATATAGTGGCAAATCGGCTAGTACTAAATTGAAAAACATTGTAGGTATCTACAGAATAATATTAGTTTTTGCGATAGTTGAGTTACAGTAGTCAGATGAGTCTATACTGGGTGGGTAAAAAATCGTGGATCAAACGAAACAAGGCAATAGTTTGGGTTATTTGCAGTAAAAAATATCTCTGTGGCAGAGTCCTATCTTGATCTCCTTAAAAGTTATGACTACTTGAGTGTTTTTTAAGAAAATAAAAAACATCTATTTTCAAACATAAAATGGTGTTTAGTTGCTTCTAGAAAATGTATCATCACTACAAAAGTGCTTTTATGACAGTGTGTACCTACCATGATTTATGAATATTGACACATTTTTCAATATCTTTTAAGCCTCACAAAAAATTATTTGTAACTTCAAAACCTTACTGTAGAAAAAAATGTACTACCAAAAAATGACCCTGATAACCCCAACTATCGCGCTGTTTCGTTTGATCCACGATTTTTTACCCACCCTGTTTAAGAATACAGACTTACAGACGGGAAAAACACAGGAGAAAAAGGAAAACCAGCACGATAAGATTATTCATTAGTATCTCAATCATCGAAATCTACAGATGTAAATATCCCATTAAACAATAGACTAGTGCTTTCGCAGAAGTACGGAGTGCTTTGATATTTGAATGAATGCTACTCAACATTCCCTTTTGTGTGGAAATGCAAACGTCTTGTTGCAATCTATATTCAATGGCCTTTGAAAGCACTTCAATTAGGTACGGGCACTCCTTTGGACAAGGAATATTTCCGGCACAATTCTATTAATAAACCTAGAGGGGTTTAATATTCAGGACTAAACGTGGACTTTAATAACTTATGAGTTGTCACAGTGAGTAATGTTTCGATTAAAAGCTTTGTGACTATTCAAATTTTATTTAAAAACATCAAAGAATTTATAATTGAAATGGTAAAACTGATTCGAAATGGAAAATATAATTCTTTATTTCGAGAGCAACGTAGCAGAGTCAAAAAGATCCTTCTAAAATAATGCTGAAACTTTTCGTAAGTTACTTATAACATTTAGAATTTTTTACACAGGCAATTTTACGCATTCTATCAAACACTGTAGTTCCTGGATATCACGAGATCACAGCAAGCTATGCATCAAATTGCGGGGATCGTTGCGCGGCCCGTGTGGCGTCATCCTCGGAAGCGAGCAGTCAAAATCGCTATACATTAATAGGTACGTATGTGTCAATATAAAGAAACAAGTAGTAGTAAGCATGCATCAATAGAAACAATGCAAAACTAACTTATAAATTCTACAAAATTCGTGACAAGTTGTTCAATGAAAGTCGCAATGATTTTCATTTCACTTCAGTTGTCGAGCACAAGGATGGCTCTTGGTCTTCTTTCTTTATCGTGTGGTTATTACCTAACCTGGTGTCAGTTTTTATGCCGCTCATGGTCCTTTAACTTGGCTTTACATACCGTCAAGAAATATCTTTCAGGCATGTTGGTTCTTCATGACATTTGGCGATGGCACTTGGTGATGCTGACATAAAAAAGAAAAAAAAATAAATAAATATATACATAGTTAATAAAAATCTTAAATGCCACTCCCAGATAAATAATTAAAATCCTGAACCGTAGGGTTAAATAAAATTAGCTAGCAAAACTCTGCAGACGAGATGTGTATCGATATTTAAAGAAGCAGAACAAAAAATCACTGTAGTTATAAATAAACCCAAGTTTTAAATAAACTCTACGTAGATATTTCTACAGATATACACTTACCTACAATGTACAAAGACAAGTAAGCATTTCAAATAACTACACATTTGTCTTATTCAGTCGAGGAAAACGTTGTTCAAGGAAACAGTTTTTAAAATATTTCTATTTGAACTTTAAGTAAAGCAAGGCAATGATCTCAAGCTTTTCAGAACATGCATTTGTTGTCCATGGATAATAATATACGATCCAAGATTAAGGCAATGCGTAGTCTTGAGTCGAGACTGTCTTTAGACATATACTTTTTGGTTTCGTGAAAGCCTTTGTCTCCACAACCAAACTCTTTTGTTTCTTTTGGTAAGGCAAAAGTTATGTTTGCAGAAACAAAATAACAGTTTAGACTTAGGTCTAAGGGAATCAATACATACATAAATAAAATTGAACTGTCTGTTTGTAATTTCAAATTAACAGCTTTTAACTGAATAAATAATAATTATAATGAAAATATACACAATACTAATACATTTTTTTTTTGTTTTTAAATCTGTCTGTATGTTTGCTCCGGCTTATGTCCGAAATGCCAGGACCGATTTTAATGGGTTTTTCACTGGCAGATGTTAAAAGGAGTAACTAACTTTTATTGCTTTTGTTTTAGAAAAAGGAAAAGGAATCCGTTCAAAAAAATTAAAACCCTTAAAATCCTATCGAAATAGGGACGTAATATTTTTATAATAATTTCACGCGGACGAAGGCATACATTAACACATAGGATATCCTTTTATCCCGGTAGTACGATCCCGTGGGACAATAGCCGAACGTCATGCGGGCGAAGCCGGGGACGTGAGCTAGACTTACATATTGTATGATAGCAGTTGACTTCCAATCAGAGTGTGGTATTTAAACAGAATAGATTCTATTTCTAAAGATTCTTTTCACGATGATAACTTTATTCAACCATTGACCAAGATTAAGCTTCCTCAGTGTAAACGCTTACTCTGCTAACAAGCTCCACGTCCTCATCTCACGTCTCAAGTTCAATTCTCAAGAAAGGTTCTCAGCCGTTCCGTACACGTTCTAAAATAAAATATCGAACTAGGATAAAATACCGGGTAGATAGATGGATGAAGTTATCCTTTTTTATTGTTTTGGGTTCAGAATTATCCTAACCTCGTTCAGTAGGTTTTCAGGGCTTAAATCTGCTCTCTGTGTTTTAGAAGTGAAGATCGAACTATTTCTTGGGTGTAAGTATTCAATATTTTTAGGCAGCGCGGGGTCGTCTTAATCGACGTGGGTTTTCGGTATTCCCTAAGATGAAAATGCAAAGTTTCGGCAAGCCGGGTTTTTGACCTCACTTCTACTATTTTGGTAAGTGGCCAATAAGGGTTATTATCATGGTAGTATAGCGATTGCCGCAAATTCTTGTGATAATTAACACTAATAGTGGGTAATTACTTGAAGTTCTGCTATCCCCTAGAAATATTTCTAGGAAGTTTACAAGTACTTAGCTAATACCGGTAGATATACAGCTTATTAGGCACATGATTAAACACAAACACAATTAAAAACTTTACAGTAATATAGCTTTCATAACATCATCATAATATCACGCCTGTAATCTCCGAATCATTAGGCAGAGGTGTACCTAATATTACACCCACATTTCGCATACACATCCGAATAACAAATAGGATAAGATAAGGTATTGTGCAAAAAAAAAATTCGCAGGCGAAGCCGCGGGTGGAAACTAGTGTTACAATAATTTGAAAAGTACGATCTAAAAGTGATGGAGCAAAATATTTATTTTTGCATATTGTTAAAAGTTGCACTTTGTATTTCCGATCCGTATTTGAGATACGATTTGGGGCAACACTTTTTTATATGCAGTTGAATATAAAGTCCGCACCGTTTTACCAAAATACTGGCGTTTACCTGCATAGCTGCAAACATTGATTTTGTTTCTACTTGGCCAAGCAAGATGAATTATTGCAGGTACCTATTTATTTCAAATTTGAGCATCATGTTAGAATTTATTGCTTATTTGATTTATTAATACAATCTCATTTAAACTGACCTTTTCAAGTAACAAAAATAGTTTGTCAACTAGACGGTATTGAAAATACAGTTTTTGATAATTATTATCTGCGACAGCTTTCATAAAACTACTGAATTAAACAGTCATTTTCTCTTGAAATATTTCCAACGTTCGACCTTTTGTCTTTTACAGTTTTATTACAGTATTATAGACTCAGGTGTTTTTAGAGGAGCTCAATAATTTTGTAAAACTAACGAACCAAAAATATTCAGGATAATGCTGGCTTAGTGCCAGCCGGCGGAGTTTCACACGCTCACGACGACACTTTGTAACGATTGATGAACTTGTAACTTGATCAATTAGGCCGTATTGACGGCCTTGTACTTTGTCACATAAGCGGTCATTACTGGGACTTTTGCGAGTTCTTGATACATGTGAACGGTACACGTGGAGCGACCTCAACGGATTTTATTATCATCGACTCTTTTTATTTTGAAGCAGTGTAAGAATAAGACTCCATATTTATTTATTTATAACATTTAGTCCAGCTTATGCCATTAATACCAAATTAGGTTAAGTAATCCTTTTAACTTTATAACATTATTGTCTTTCATTCATCAGCAAACAAGTCCAATCCAGGGTTGGTCTCCAGAGAGTGGCGGTACGCAGGCTGAAAGCCAGAAATACCGCCCCGGGACCCGATGGCTTGCCTGGCAAAGCCTGGGTCTTGGCCTCTGAGGCTCTCGGGCCCCGACTGGAAGGGCTCCTAAGCGCATGCTTGGAGAGAGGCCAGTTCCCGCTTCGTTGGAAGACGGGGAAGCTGGTCCTCATCCGAAAGCCAGGGCGCCCTGCGGACTCTCCGTCCGCATACCGGCCCATCGTGTTGCTCGACGAGGTGGGCAAGCTCTTTGAAAGAGTCATTGCCAACCGCCTCGCCGGGCACCTTGTGGGGATGGGGCCGGATCTTGCGGAACACCAGTTTGGTTTCCGCAAGGGGCGCTCAACGGTGGACGCCATCATGCGCGTGAGAGCCCTCACGACGGGGGACGCGGTGTCCCGGGGCGGGGTCCTCTTGGCGGTGTCTCTTGACATCGCCAACGCCTTCAACTCCATGCCCTGGAGCTGCATTAGGGAGGCACTCCGGTATCACCGGGTGCCGACCTACCTTCGTCGTGTGGTCGGGGACTACCTGACGGATAGGGCCGTCATCTACCCCGGTCGGAGCGGAGAATGGAACCGGCGAGAGATGTCGTGCGGTGTTCCACAGGGATCGGTTCTGGGACCGGCCTTGTGGAACATCGGTTACGACTGGGTGCTGCGCGCCGACCTCCCTAGCGGCGTCAGCGTAGTTTGCTACGCTGACGACACGCTGGTACTGGCACAAGGGAGGTCGCACGAGGCGGCGGCCGAAAACATGACACGCGGGGTTGCGATAGTCGTGGAGAGGATCCGGCAATTGGGTCTCGAGGTGGCATTGCACAAGTCCGAGGCCATGTGTTTTCATGGGCCTCGGAATGCGTCACCGTCGGGATCCCTACTGACGGCAGGAGGGGTCTCCATCGGCGTCGGGTCGACGTTGAAGTACCTAGGACTCGTCCTCAACAGCCGGTGGAACTTCGTGGAGCATTTCCGACGTTTGGCTCCCAAACTGGAACGGACAGGGGCTGCCTTTAAGCGGCTCTTGCCCAACCTGAGGGGTCCAAACGCCTCCTGCCGGAGGCTCTACGCGGGGGTCGTGCGGTCCAAGGCCCTTTATGGGGCCCCGGTGTGGGCGCGTTCTTTGAGGCGGCGAGCCGCCCACTACCTGAACGCGCCCCAAAAGGTGATAGCCATAAGGCTAATCCGCGGGTATCGCACGATCTCCGGTGAGGCGGCTAGCCTCCTTGCCGGATTGCCGCCATGGGATCTGGAGGCGATAGTCCTCGCGCGCCTGCACGAATGGCGCGCGGAGGCACTAAGTCGGTTGGAAACTCCGCTGCCGCGGCAAATTGCTCCTCAGCGGACAGACTTCCGGCGTGATCTCATGGCGACATGGAGAGAGTGACTGTCGTAACCCCGTGCAGGGCACGCCACCATAGTGGCGATAAGTCCCCTCTTTGAGGAGTGGCTAGAGAGGCGCCACGGCGCCCTCACCTACCGCCTGACGCAGGACCTCACCGGACACGGTTGTTTCGGGAGGTTCCTGCATCGGATCGGGCGGAAGGAAACGCCCGGGTGTTTCCATTGTGAGGATCGTCCGGAGGACACGGTGGAACATACCGTGGAGGTCTGCCCCGCTTGGGCGGAGCACCGTCGTGTCCTCGTAGCGGCGATCGGCGACGGCGATCTCTCGCGTCCGGCCCTGGTTCAAGTCATGGTCCGGAGCGAGAGGGAATGGGAAGCCGTCACCTCCTTCTGCGAAGCAGTCATGCTAGTGAAGGAGGTGGCGGGACGTGAGAGGGAAAGAACCTCACGTCCCAACCGCCGCGGGAGACGCCCTGGGCGTCGGGGGTCACGTGGTGGCTCCCGGCCACCGTAGGCGCGGGACGGCGAGCTATGGGCTAGCTCGCCGTCTTTTGATGACAGGCCGTGTCGATGGCGCGTTCGTGTTCCACGCGCGCCTCAAAGAGATGTCAGCAACGATGTAGGGGTCTGCAAGGGCCGATGCCTGCCAGGGCTGCGGGACTGTTCGAAAGAGATACCGTGACCCTGGAACACAAAGGGCAAAGAAGGAACATGGATGGGTTTTAGTCAGTACAAGTCTGACACTCCCTTCCGCTCCGCCCAGAGTGGGGGGGGTCATTTGATGATTTCCCATCCGAAAAAAAAAAAAAGGGTTGGTCTCCACGAGAGCGTTGAGCATTGCCAGCATACGCAGCTCGATCCACATCCCTATAGATGTGGATCGAGCTACAGTGTGAAAGAATGAAACAATAAACAATTTATGGTATCTAGCGCGATAATTATTTATATAGCCAGACACGGAGCTTACAGTTGCATAAATTTCTAGGTTGTCGGTGTAAAGAAGACATTTCACGTGTGTCGTTATATGTGGCAGATCGTGTACCATAGTCAAGAAGAGCAAGGGACCTAAAATGGAACCCTGACTCACGCCTGATCGTGTGTGAAATGCATGGGCGTTACATGACTCAAGGCGAACCAATTGCTGATGGTCTCGGAGATATTCAGAAATCAGAAGAAGTCGTTCGTCGTTTCGTCACGACGGTAATGTTTTCCCCATTGTTTGTGTTTTTATTTTAGTATATTCGCGTAATTGTCTATTTTCATTTATCAAAATGTTGATATGTATTTATAGTATTTGTTATTATATTTGTAGTATTTTATATATAGGTACTTAAAGCTAATCGTATTATTAATTAAAACTATTTTCAGATACACCTACCACTGTTTGTCTCTGTATCACCCAAAGGTTGAGTGGTAGAAAATGCCTTTGGCATTAAGTCCGCCTATGTGCTTTTGTGCTTGAAGTGTAAGAAGAAGACTGGGTGTAAAACCAATGGCACTTAACTTGCATAACAAAATGTCATTATTCATTCTATCAAAGGCCTTACGGAAATCGAAATACAGCACATCCACTTGCTGTCCGCGGTCAATTTGAGGAGAAATAATATCATCGAATGTTAGCAGATTAGTGTTAGCTTATTTTTTGTTACGAAAACCATGTTGTTCATTGCCCATAAAAATACCGACTTGACTTTGAATTTCCTTAAATAAAATGTGCTCAAATACTTTAGCAGGGGCCGGCAATATAACGATAGGTCTGTAGTCTTCAAATGATGATTTCACCCCTGTCTTCGGTATAGGAGGCGTAACCCTAGAGAGTTCCCATTGAGTCGGATAGTTTCCGGTGCTTAATGACAACTTAAATATATGACATAGAGGTATGGCTATGGAAGCTTTAGATAGTTTAAGAGTATTATCCGGCTCTACAGCACCACTGAGTTTTAATTTACTGATACCACGTTCTACATCATTAGTAAAAAATTTAATTAAACTGACGGATCACGGAGTTACTATAATAATTGCTGTGGGTATCAAGAACACATAAGCTCTGGGAGACATTCAAATCAGCCGACTGAGGCAAGAAAACACTGGCACAAAAATCAGCAAAAGCCTTAGTCGCATCGATACCCAACAGTGATTGGTTGTAGGCTCAAAGCCTCCTTTGCATCGAAGGGTGGCAATGTGTCGCCAAAATATATGTCGTCATATCCTATTACCTATTTTTTTTTAGTCGTTAAAAGGACAATTAATTGCCAAATTTATAGTTGTACAGCCTGTTATTTATAGTGCCGGTTGGTTAGTGCACAAAAAACAGGCAAAAATAAAAATAGAATCGGCTCAGTGCACGAACATGATGCTAAAACTGTGGGATCTAAATTACGGAACCAATAGACAGTGCGAGAGTTCGCAATTACAGCTGTCCGAACGAATTGTGTGTTCGCCAATAAAAGCGATACTTTTATTGTTGCTGTAAATTGCCTTTCCGTTGTCGAGACGATGTCGTCGCGTTCCCGTTGCGTATTCTAGCAATAAGTTCATGTTGATTTAATGTTATTGCTCAGTGAGGCCGGCTGACGGTAGACACGGCACGGACAACTCTAACACCATGCACTTCTATTAATTATTCAGATTACGACGTAGGTGGATGAAGTGGTCGCACGTCTCCTTTGTCCTTCATGGACTGAATTCGGACGGAATTACTAAGATAGCGTTGCATACCTATCATTGAAGACAGATAAATAATTTTCAGTCAGGGAAATGTGGTTTTACTTTAATTTAAAACAGACTTTAATTTATTCATCATTTTGTAATTCCGAGAGGCTCCTGTGGAATTTTGCAGTGGTTTTAAATTCTCACGTTCACACGTAAAACATGAAGGATTATTTGGCATGTACGACTTTGTATGGAATTAGTGAAAGGTATTCACAATTTAATTGAATACCTGACGTATTATAGCTGAAATATTATAGGATAATAATTGTTAATGGCTTCCTTAAATTACTGCCTGCAAAGCCTTTCAAGGCTTTCAGTTAGGTTATAGAAAGTGTGAGTTAATTATATTTACAGGATTAAAAATGTAAAAAAATAAGACATTATTTATAAATATTTAGTTAGGTACAAGGGTTAGGTGTCATAAATTTAATATATTCAAAACTAACCACATACATTGGAATTTAAAACGACGAAATAAACTAAAATAACTAAACCAACAACAAACTATAATAAAAGGGATTAGTTAATTTTTATTGGGTGCTAATTAAACAGGCTTCTTTTTATTGGCATTATTCGCCTCCAAAAATTTAAGTTGACTTCTAAATTACTAAGTCAGCCACAATTAACGAGCATCTAAGTAATACTATCCTAGCCACTAGTTATCGTCTATGTAAACCACTCTAAATACAACTCAGCATGATGGTTATTTTTTAGCATCTAAATTTGTAACATGCATTCTAACAGTAAACTTCTAAAATACTATTAAATGACATCAAAAAATATATTTATTTAGCTTCTAATTTTTTAACTCAGTACGTTTAAAATGTAACTCATCCCATATTAATTGATCGTAAAAATTTTGCTAAAAATGTCATCAAATAGTATATTGGCCGGTTCACTAATGTATTACCTAAACTCCTTTCACAAATTTTTAGTTTACAACCAACGTTTCATATACTATTTATTTCACAAACAACGTATTCCGCAGATGTTTCATTTTTTAAACAATCACTTTACACGCATTCCTTTGGCAAACGCTTCGCTTTACTAATGTTGATATTTAATCATTTATAAATTTTTCGTTTAATACATATTTTGATTCTTTTGGCAAAATCACGTTTCACCTAAATACCACTTTATAATAAATATTCTAAACCAGTCACGAAGTATTAAGCTATTTTTTTGGGTAGTCTCGTAAGTTTTAAGTGCAGAAATTCACCTTAAGTCCAAGGTAAATAATATCAATATTTTGTAATAGGCGTAGTCGACGTTGCCCCGCTGCGCGGGTCTCCTATTTCTGTTTGCAGGGTTTAAAGTAACCTAACCTAACCTAAAGTCGGGGTGCCCCAAGTCCCGAACTCGCTTCGCTCGCTCTTGATTCCTAAGTATTTGTTGTTCCGTTAATTAAAATTACCGTTGTGCCTATTTAATGAGTTGAATTTTTATGAGTTCTGTCGTTTCGCGTACTCGCGCCAAATCATGCAGTGGCTATTTTCACGATAAAAGAATATGATGTATTATTTTACATGCTAACTTATAATAAATGATGCTTTCTGTGGAAGCTTGAATTATATTTTTTGAGGACATTGTGTTGAAGGTGACGAGATGTAAAATCCGTGGCCGAGTTAGTAAATTAGGTGGCAATGTATAAATAAGAAGGACAAGTCACAATAATTGATGATCTTTACTTGACGCTTTCCATAGAATATTTAGATGGCGTTGTAAAAAAGACGAATTAGTTTATTAGAGGCTATGTCATTTTCCCGTTGCTTAGTTATAAAATTAGAAGTTTAATCACGTGGCCAAAAAATAATTTTGTGGCGAGACTTATAATTTCCCATTTTATTTGTTTTGTAAAAAAGAAATAAAAGACGATTCATATTGGTTCTCTACTCGCAAACGTCAATTATGAACATAAGCAGTTACTAACCATTGAAATACACTTTTATGTGCTTATTTAGAACACAATGCGGGATATAAATCACCACGCCTGCTAGATGGATTGTGTTATTGCGATCGCAGTATGTTATTAGCGGCCAGGAGATGGCTACTACCCATCTTCTTAATAGCTGTAATCCCTTATTTGCCTTTTACGACACCCTTTTGAGAGTGGAGTGTTTCAATCTTGGACAGTTACCTTAAACATGCCTTTACCATGCGGTAGCGATAAATGTCCTATTAATCGATTTAATAATTACTGTGGTTCCATAAAGTCGCAAACCCACTAAGTCCGGCCACGTAATTATATTTCTGAGTACAAAATGGGACTACCACAGCACGTTTCGACATCGGGATTCGTCCCAAATCCGGGTCGTAACCAAACCTTGTTAAAAAGTCCACGACACATTTCAGATTGGCCAGGTGTCAGGGGTCAAAAGCGGCCGCTCCGTATTTCACGTATATTCACCGGTGGAATCGAAGGTAGCGGTTATATTCACCAATTTTTTATGATCGACTAATCTACACTAATACTATAAAGAGGAAAGATTTGTAACGAATTAACTCAAAAATTACTGGACCGATTTCAAAAATTATATAAAATAAAAATAATATTACATTATTCCTGAGTAACAGAAGCCTCTGTTACTCAGGAACGTACGTAGACAAAATGAGTCTACATTATTTTGTGTGTTTAATATTATGTACTTAGTCAACAATTTTGTCTCGATTCAGAGCACACTCGGGAATGCTTTGTGTAACTAATTAGTGATTAGTTAGGTATTACTGCTTATGGTCGGATTCAGCTCCGCCAATATAACTTGTAGGTACACAATACATGGTGAAATTAGCGCCATTTATACTGAGCACCTCTATTCACCCTGTGGCGATTGTTTGTTGTGGAATTGTCTCATTATAGCCGGAACAAACACCGCTACTACACCTTTGAAAACAAAATGTGTTCAATTCCCCGAGAGTTGTATCGTTGAACCATATTTACATATTAACAGTGTCCTCTATTACGCCTCGTTTTAATTTTAGTGTAAAGAATTTCAGTCGGAAGGATATTGCGTATTCGGAGTGGTCGCATTGTTTTGCTAAATTAAGGCTTTGGTATTGTAATACGAGCTTAATAGGTAGCTATAGATAATTGTGCCGGCACTCAGTATTGCGTATATTGGCGGTACTCAAATTAGTAGGCAGTGTCGAGTATGTAACGTGTACCTTTTACACAAAGAAACCGCAAGGAGTTTATATAGTGTAGGTAGACAATGGCAGAGCATGTACTATACACTATACGTACGTGTGTATAAAGAGCAGGCTATAGACGGAACCCATCTCGGATCCCATTTCTAAGAATGGCGGTTTTCCTTTTTATCTACAGTCAGAATACTTGCTGCCGATTGATAGAATCTTGTAGTTTCTTGGAATGGTTTTCATTTTGATTTGTACAATTATATTTATTTATATAACTGAAATACATTAGTAATACTATGAGATATCGATGCTATAGTCAATCAAACCAAACAATCAATAAATACTTAACTCGAATAGAATCAAACAAAATAACAAGTATGACAATTTTACATATTTACGAATTCCAAGTGCATTATAAAGCTATTCTATGTTGGAGCCATATGCGATTGACTGCTACGTATAAGAATAGAATACAAACATAAAAAGAGTTCAAAGAATCCAATATGTTTCTTCAATAGCTCGGGAACATTATTATATTGTGGAGTTCCGATATTCTATTGGAGTCTATGCAATTTTAGGTACTATATTCCTGGATTTTTTGTTTTGGAGATGACGATATTATTTCAATGTTAGATGGAGGGATTGAAGAAAAATTTAAATGAATGATTGTGTCCCAAGAAAAACAGACGGTCGTCGTATATTTGCAAGTCGGTCTAGCCCTAGGCGCGCTCCGAACAACGGAGTACTTGAAACTATCGTAAATAGAATTGACAGTGGTATCATTTTTTCAAGACAGAAGTGGGACTCCCGGCAAGGGTCGGCGGCGTCGTTTTTTTTGGCCGCAACCCGACCACGGCGCACTCCGGCCGGTCGTTTAGCAAAATGACGGACGGACCTTTTTTATCTCGCCCAACCGCAATTTGTTGCCGGCGATCTCTGCTTGCGATACACGGCCCCGTTACGTACCCGAATACATTTAAAATTCCTATCCTATAAATATTTAGGTATTTCAATGTTGATGTCGATGCTTTTCCATTTCAAGTTCGACAAAGCGCCGCCGTCCTGCTAACGACTAGAGGCAAACGCCCGGCGCCCGCCAGCCGTCGTCTTAATTTACTGAACAACATTGCACTAAATTAATACCGTTGAACACAACAACATCAAAGGCAGGAACATTTACACATTAAAAAACACAAAAAGTAGATTTATCTACGTTGCTTGATGCAAGCATACTCTGAAATTCAACAAAAGATATAAAACGTAAAAGTACGAAGAGCTCTATGTAAGTACGCCGCTCTGTGTTGTGGGTGCAAAATTCATCACGTGTTTATGCCAAAGCTTTCGCTACACGAACGTATCAGAATTGATGGATAAAAGATGTAACACTTAGGTACATAAAATATCTGAGAAAATTGAAAGCAGTCAGTAATCCCTTTAAATGAAGCTTTTACGCTTTTACGAGCTAATAGTTAAACGAGACAATAAAAAGAAAAACAAATTCATCTTGTAATTACAAGACTTGAGCGGGTAGTTTTTTGAAAAGGGTACTGGTCGTCTTCTTTTTTTAAAAAAGTAACCGTCGTTTTCAACAATAGAACTCGGCTGTGTTGTCACGAGTTTCTCCTCGGTGAACTTTTTCAATTCATGTCATGTTTCATATTATTTTGTGCAAAAGAAAGCCGATCTTTTGACTTAACAAAGAAATTGCTGAACGCGTAAACTTACCCGTCACGGTATCGAGTGAGCGCGCCGCTTCAATAAAATAAAAGTTTACGCACTGTATACCTACTTATTTTTTGCAAGTCATAAGCTTTATAACTTATGAAATTACCCTTATTGTAACTTTGTTATGTTGTTCCTATGTTATTTAGTACCGAGCGAGAACAAAAACTGATTTCTTTGCTTTTTGTTAGGGGTTTTATTAGATGTTTTGAAAGCAATAAGGTTGTTTACTTTTTATTAATTTCCTGATACATTAAGTGCATTTAACAAGAACTTTGATATTTATAATAAAATTATTTTCTATTGCCTACTGTACTCAGGATGCATCGATTCTGCTTGTCTATTAGCGATATTCAAAACATATTTTCAGTAATAATGCTTTGAGTATTAGTAGTTACAAGATAGTCTTCGCCTCATTGAGGCTTGCCCGATATACATTGTGTACTCCTACAGTTTGGTTAGAAAGGGGGAGATAATAGTCTGTGCTGAATGTCAAGTTTTTGGGTTAATAGCATGCACTTGTAATACTCGTTCTTATATTGTGCGCCCACTAAAATATCAAATGTTATCACAAAAGTAAGAAAATGCTTAATAGGCTTGAACTTTGTATTGTTCCCATGCCACCCGGCGAGGAATTCGATCCCCTCTTACCCTGAAATTGGCAAATACTTATTTAATTGAGAGGTACTCTTGTGAATAGCGAAGAAAAAATCGTCTGGAATTTAAAGGAAGGAAATGAAGGAACAAACACAATACGGGTAGGTTTGTACAAAACAAGACTTCTCCCGAAAATGTTTTTAAGATAAAACTTCTGGTGGCTTTATTTCAGTTTGATTGTGCGAGGCACAGACAGACCGGAACGCAAACGACTTTTACTGAATGTTACCAAGTGCAGCTTGAGACAGGAGTTTGCATTTCAGAAACTACATAGCCACATAAGTGTGAAAGTAATGTAAGCTGTTATCACGCCATTTCTTCGTGAGAAGGAGGTATTTAATACAATGTTAGCCGCCGCGCTGTTTGGTCGATGTTCCCGCGTTGCTAAAGAAGTCGAAACTCGAGGGTAGGTGAGCATTCAAATTGTTAGCTTTCGGAGCTTTCATTGTTTTGGATAATTGAGTACTTTTTCGTTGTTTTTAAGGCGAAGCGATAAGCCTGAAATAGTATTTGTTTTGTACAGCTCTCCTTCAAGTAACTTATGATTTTCTGCTGATTCTTCTCCGTAAAATCAACATTGAAAACCAATTTAGTTCATTTATTGTTCAGATTCTTTGTTTAGGCAGATCGAGGGCTAAGATTGCTGAACCTTAGTGTGCGTGAGAACAGCTTGTTGTTAAATAAACATTTTTTATTGCTTGGCCTTTATAATGAGGTGCCGGGAATTTTTAAGTCGTTTAAAAAAACGTTTTTCTTTATTAGTTCGTGACCATTTTTATGATCAGTCCTAAAATTGTTAATTCAAGGCTGTGGAATTTAAAATAAAGCGAAACAGATCTGTCTGGCCAACGTATATTTTTGTCGTCTGGTAACTGGCGCTTAGATACGGGAAAAAAAAATAAACATACAACAAATCTCCACCAGATTTGTCTTCATTACTGCACACACCCTTAAAACGTTACTTTCAATGGGATCTGAACTTCCCTTTCGAGCTCAATGATATGCCCTGGAATCTTGTTGTATAAAATTGAGCAAGGTATAAAGCGGACGCAGGCAGATACGTTGATACGGTTCTATGGGTAAATAATCATATGTATGTAAATAAATTCCATCGAACCGGGCTAAGGAATCAATTTGTAAAGCAGCAAAACAGCGGCAGGTATGTGAGTAGGCGGCATTCAACCTCTGTTGGCGGTCACGTCGAATGTTTTTGATTTTTTCAAAACTTTTTCCATTTGCGAGCGGGTATGTTTGTGCTTCAGTAAATTGGAACGGATTTAAAAGTCTATTAATCTATGTTTTGTGTAGTGACTAGCCTCACTGTTTGGACCGTTTTATGAGCTTTGTGAATTAATATTGACCATCTATTACTCGTTAATACCTCTAACCCGGCAAACCCTTCAGATAAAATGTAACAAACTAAGTTATGAACATTGTACTTGAATACCTTCCGACTGAAACCGTAACTTAATTCTGAACTAAAAGCAAACGTATTAAATATCCAAGTTCCTCAGGACAAATACATTTGTAATGATATACGAACGTAGATTTTGTATTTCGCTCGTTTGTAATGTAAATTTACCTTTCCTTAGTTAGTCGCTAGCGTACGGACGGCCAAAGTGAAGTAAATGGCCGACCGTAGCTGACGGTCGCCGTGTTGCCTTGTTATTAACTTTTAATTAAAGTATCGAGATTTTGTAAGCTGGTTAAAAAACGATTTTATGTAACACAACGACGTTGAGCGTAACAACAATGCAGATTGCATACGATGCTGTTTTTTTTTAATCATATTTGTGAAACCGATGTTTATGTAGTAATGTCTAGTAGGTATTAAATGAAAGGGTGTGATATGGAAATAGAAAAAAACTTTCAGTTAAAAAGTTTGTCTAGCGTCAAAATAGCTTGACGAAGGACTGAAAACTGATACAGACACATAAATACCATATAAAAATTCTCTAGAAGGTAAATCATTTAACCATAAAAATTCCAGCGCCAGCTAAATAGCGCTAGCCCAACGTCCCTCGAAGGAGCGTACACCGCAAAGAGTCAATTTTCAAAAATGACGTCGTTAAAAAATAGTGGGGGAGCTAGTAACAGTTTTCAAGGGAACTCATTACCGAACTCCTTGAGGTACTATTTCGGGTGAATAGGACGGCGGCGCGGCGGGTTGGTGAGATAGCGCGCGCTTATGAGCGATATCGCGACAAACGAAGTGCGCTTCGGAGCTCGGCAGCTCGGGAGCCGTCGGCCCAGCCCGACTCAAGTGAACTCAGTACCCGACGAGCCTCCGACCGCTTGTTAACTACAAGATTTATCGGCCGCAGACGGATTTCTTGAATGTATTCGGAAGTTCTCGGTGACTCCATTGAATTGGTATGAGTGGAATGCAGTAGGCAGTTAACAATGAATTTTAAAGAACTTTTAAAACATATAGTTATTCTAAATTAGCTTTTTCATAAATAATTTTTAATGAACTTTCTAAAAATAGATATCCTTGTCAAACAACACCAACAATTAAGTTATATTTGCCTTACATTGGGATATTTACAGGCTTTAGAATCTAATAAGAAAATGTCAGCTTTTCTGTATAGACAGCATCAATCATCAACATCGTAGCGCTACGAGCTACGACGCGTGGCAATTGCTACGAACTTCTACGACCCTCTACAATCTTCTACGACAGGCATATCGCATATATTATGAAGATAATCATACGAAAGCGAATTGTGTTGTTCTTACAAGCTTTCAAACTTTGTCTTAACAGTATTGTCTGTGGTGCTGTGGTAATTAAACCCGTGTTATTACTATATGAAGTATCAAGAATTAGGAGTAAGTACACGTGTATGTGGTAGAACTGGAACAAGTACAACAAGTGTTATTGTTGATATTTCGGCACTTTAGGGTTGCTAAAAATTGTTTAGGTTCGAGATAACCTACGTTAGTTGGGTGTTGTTTCTGTTTACTGCATTGGTGTGAATTTACAGCATTCTTAATGGAAAAAAATCACTTTGTATGGAAAAACAATGAACTGTTTTCCATACAAAGTGATTTTAGCCATGCATTAGAACTATCGAGCTGAAGTGTCAAATATGCACTACCGTAATGTTCGTCTCGCTGATTGCATGCTGTTGTTATAGATTCGTACACGGTGACAGCGGACAGCAGAGATGACCGGAAAAATCATTTTTTGTTTTAGTTCGTCATAACACGATATAACTATATAAGGATCTTTTTACACTTGGTCGTAGGGTGGTTTCAGATTAGCGTTTTTTAAAGCGCGTGTAGGTGCGTGTGCGCACGACTTTTTCCACACTTTGCAACTCTTATTTAACCTCGCAGAAGCTTTTCCCGCGAAAGATACCAACATATAATAGCTTCTGCTCCCAGTTCGAGCGAACACGTCGGAATTTTTCTAACCCCAAAATGTAGCGCGCGTAAGACGATACGAACTGATACGCGCCGAAGAATACGCTAGTCTGAAATCGCTCTTAATCGGAATTAAAGCTGCCATCTTGTTTTTTCAATACGTTTCTCAAAACAATTCCACAATTTACCAAAAGAACTCCTAAAATATGTATCTATAAATAAATGACAACTACAACTAGTATGTCAATGTCGGTTGACCGCCAAAATATCTTTGTACTGATGTAGCCTTGCTTCTGACGCTTGTGCTTACGTCGATAGACGCCAAAAGCTCACAAGAAATCTATTTAAGTAAGTACATCGTCTAGCTAAACTAACACACGAACTTCAGAAGTAAAGTTCACGTGTTATCTATAGGCATTTGAGAAGAAAGTTAGAAATATCCACCAACGTAATCGAAACTATTTAGCCCGAGTTTAAAATCTTGATTCGAAAGTTTGGAAAGATCTTGTTTGTATTTGGTAGTTCATTGTCGGGGGGATTGTTGAAAATAACTGATTACAGGGAATACTGGAAAATATTACAAACAAGATCTTAAATATGGGAAAGTAAAGAAGCTCTTGGCTAAAAATGATGTAGTGTTGGTATGCTATTTTGGTTACTCAACGGTGATTTGAGTTTATAACAAGTTACCTATGAGTACCATAAGCGTTGTAGACGATGAACCTAAAGCTGTTTTTCTAAAATCGGGTTGGTGTCCGCAACTCCACGTCAAAGCGCGTATTTTTTTCAAAGTCATTTATTCAGATTACGCTGATAATATCAGCACTTTTTAAACGTCAAAAATTACATGACACAGTCCCCCAAAACAGCCGCCCTTCACAGAAGAGAAGAGAAGTGGCAGAACAAACTCCCCAGCAACACACCTGTCTGTTAGATTAAAAGAACCTGACATTATACAATAGTATGCGATGAAATCTAAAGTAAAAAAAGAAGTCTGGAGTGCATAGTTCTATTAATCGGGACCGATTAATCAGGCAGTAAATCCTATCCTAACTTCCTAACTAATATTATAAATGCGAAAGTAAGTTTGTTTGTTTGTTACCTTTTCACGCCTGAACCACTGATACGATAATTCTGAAATTTCGCATATACGTTGTCAGGTGTACAGAAACGGAAATAGGGTACCTTTCATCCCGAAAAAAAGTACTGTTCACGAGGAAAAAACAATAACGTTTTAATGATGGTAGATGGCGCTACTTAACTGATTTTCAAAAATTATATTATTATAGGAACTTTAGTAGTGTGTCAAGAGTTTAATTGTCAAATTTTAAATTAACGCGAGCGAAGCCTGCAAAAGCTAGAAAAACCATAAAAAAGAAATGTAATAAGAACGAGACTATGACAAATTTACATTTGGCTTAGGTGGCGTGTATGAGCTACTTCAAATGTGTCAAGAAGACTCAACAAAAATATGTTTTTTGGGCCACAGAGATAGTTTTTTGATAATAAATGTAGTGTGTTTTTAAAGGGGCTTTTGTTGCTTGTAATGTCCCGAATATCAGGCAAAGGCCACTTCTCATACACAGGACAAGGTATGAGCTTGATCACCTCAATACTGGTTGGCGATTTCAGACTGAAGTCCAGGGTTTCCTCACGATGTTTTTCTTCACCATCAGTCATAGGTGTCTAAGTAGTATGTATGATCGGGCACGCCGCAATCGCGGCGGTAAGACCCCTCTTTGAGGAGTGGCTGGATAGGCGTCACGGCGTCCTGACCTACCGCATGACGCAGGTCCTCACCGGACACGGAAGCTTCGGGAGGTACCTGTGTCTGATGGGGAAGGAGGAAACGCCTGGGTGTCACCACTGCGAGGACCGCCCGGAGGACACGGTGGAGCATACGGTGCAGGACTGCCCCGCTTGGGCAGGGCACCGCCGTGTCCTCACGGCGGCGATAGGCGGAGACCTCTCGCGCCCGGCATTGGTCGAGGCCATGCTGCGGGGCGAGACGGAGTGGGAAGCGGTCGCCTCCTTCTGCGAAGCAGTCATGCTCGCGAAGGAGGAGGCGGGCCGCGTGAGGGAGAGGACAGCGTCCTCCCTCCACCCCAGCCGCAGTGGTAGACGCCCACGGCGCCGGACGTCGGCAGACGATCTCCGGCCACCGTAGGCGCGGGCTTGCGGGCGGCGAGTAATGGGCGACTCGCTGTCCGACCATGGACCATGCCCGGGTCGACGGCGCGTTGTGTTCCACGCGCGCCTCAAAGAGTGTCAGCATTATGACGGGGCCCCCCTCTAGAGGGCGAAAGCCTGCCGGGGTCGCGGGACTTATAGAATTACCGTGACCCTGGATCATAAAGGGCTATTGAAGGACACCGTGGATTTTAGTCAGTACAAGTCTGACAGTTCCTCCCACTCTGCCCTGGGTGGGAGGACTCATTTGATGATTTTACCACGATAAAAAAAAAAAAAAAAAAAAAAAAGTAGTATGTATGATTTTTTAATTGTTAAAATGGCATGTGTATCTATTATTATCAGATCTTTAATTATAAAGAAATAGTAAATCCAACGAGCGTTTTATTCTGTTATAATTAAAATCCAAAACAAATAAAACAAATGAAACCGCCAAAATTCTTCCGAATACTTCCTAATGAAACAATTCTCAAGCTCCAAATGATGAGCTTCACCACCAAAGTAACGTACACAGTTTAATTTTAAAGAAAAGGGATATTCAAAATAGCAGCCGTCGGTTTGCGGTCTCGAGAAAATAGAGCCAGAAACAAATTGCAGCCCGACTAAGATAAAAAGGGCCCGTCATTTTGTTAAACGACGCGCAGTCCAAGCCAGTGCAAATAACACTGAATGTACTTCGATACTATACAGTCGGAGAAGTATACACAATTAATTAATTAGGCTACTAAATTGTACGTTTCTATTTTAGTGTTGTAATGGATAGAAACTAGTTTTGAGACTTCGTTTGATTTGATTTTGTGTCGTTTTATAGCCGTTTTTATTAACGCTAAGTCACACTTAAAAATAAATGACACCTTCATTTTCAAAGTAATGGATGAATGTTTGATTTTCAATACTTAACTCAGCGCTGAGATTTGAAATAGATTGCTGGTACATAAAATAGGAGGTGACAATAAAATGGGCCTTGTACAATCTGCCTTATATTAGGCATGCAAACATTGAAATTGTTGTTGCTGTTGTATTGTAGTAACAGTGCAATAGGAGTTTGTTTAAGCGTAGACTAACGTTGATGAAAACAGGAATTTTTGTTCTTATTTTGTTTTATATGCCTCGGCCTCAGACCTCAAAAATATTGTTTTCTTCATATTACGTAATCTACTGACAAAATGAATGCATTTAAATTAACAAAACAATTTGACAATTGACTAAACATGCTCTCCGAGACACAGACGAAACTCGGTATGTAATGGGTGGTCACCCATCCATGGATCAACCCCGGCAAGCGCTGCTTAACCTTGAATATCGACCCGTGTGGCTGTTATTATATAGCCACGAGCTCCTCTGTAAATAATATAATGTAAATATAAAAGAATATTGGTACAATAAATTCAATGGTTGATAGGCAGGATGGTGAGAGCAGTAACTACCCGGAAGATATAAAAGACGACTCTTAACGAAGCTGAAAGGCACTTGTTCTCCCCGGCTTTACGATTTTTTTTTTGTTCTAAACCGTACCTGGGAACCTTCTAGTTACGGAGATATTGGGGGTCAAAGTTCCAAATTTTTCACAAGTTTTTTTAAATACATGTTTTTAATTTAAGATTTTTATTTTAAACACCTCCACGAACCCCGTACTATTCAATCCATCCATCAGCACAATGC
Source organism: Noctua comes (assembly GCA_963082995.1). NCBI lineage: Eukaryota > Metazoa > Arthropoda > Insecta > Lepidoptera > Noctuidae > Noctua > Noctua comes. The sequence goes on from OY720277.1 coordinate 8,544,914, forward strand.
TTTGAGTGCGTTCCATCGAGTCCTACCGTAAAACGTGATTTTTTCAATCCAAAAAAAGAAGTTGTTTCCCAGCAAACATTTTTGCTTAAAGTTACTTAGTTTGATGTACAAAATGCTTGGTTGACGGCTTCGTGAAGGGTCTGTTTACATCCTGTTTATATTGATATTATAAATTAAAGGAGAAAGATAATCTTGACTACACGTCTTGATTAGATGATTTGACTGCCTCATTGGTTTAGTGGTCTTAAGTCTTAAGTCTCTTGCTGAACGTGAGGATCCGGGTTCGATTCCCAATCGGGAATAATATTCTTGGGTTTCTTCATCAGGTTAGGTAGGTAGGGTTGTTGCTGAGGTGATGGCATGCTCGCCCCCTAAGTTACATGTGAATTAAACGTATCTGACGAAATATGACTGTGCCTACTATAGGCACACTACACAGCCTTACCTTTGAACACAGCCGTAAAGTGAGGGATTCCAGTTTAACATTTACAAATGTTAATTTCATTAAGTGAAAGACCTATCGTCAGTATTAGTAACCGGTACAGGTTGTCGAGTAAAACGGTAGTAAATATGGCTATGCCTACTATAGGCACACTTCACAGCCTTACCCTTGAAAACAGGCGTAAAGTGGTGGATTCCAGTTTAACATTTACAAATGTTAATTTCATTAAGTGAAAGACCTATCGTCAGTTTTAGTAACCGGTACAGGTTGTCGAGTAAAACGGTAGTAAATATGGCTATGCCTACTATAGGCACACTTCACAGCCTTACCCTTGAAAACAGGCGTAAAGTGGTGGATTCCAGTTTAACATTTACAAATGTTAATTTCATTAAGTGAAAGACCTATCGTCAGTTTTAGTAACCGGTACAGGTTGTCGAGTAAAACGGTAGTAAAACCTCTTAATTTTCACAACGTTTTACAGCGCTGTGTCAATATTGAGCGAATGTGTCATTCACTCCACGTCAGTGAATTTGTGAATCTTTCTTTTTTAACTCGCTTCTCGTTTCCGCGCTGTTATTGAAACTGGTTTTTTTTTTCAAGTTTTTTTAACTGGTTTTATTTCGTATTATGCTGGGGTTTTCATTGTAAATCACAAGTGTCCGTAGTAAATTAGCCAAGGATGTACTGCGTTTAAAGATAATAATTATAATGGGGTAGGTAGACTCCCTTATCGGCCCAGAGAGTTATAGTAATCGTTTCGCCGGTAGACAATTACGCAGATGATAAACAACTGATAAAGAGAACAGTTTATTTATTCACTGTTCGCTTAAAACTTAGTATCAAGCAGTTTTATACTAATTTCTTAGATTAAAAATCAGACTACTGATTTAAAATCAGTCAGCCGTATGTTGCCAACGTCAAAAACAGGAAAAGAAAAACGCAGTGGTATAAAGCTACCTAAATTAGATCACGTTGGCGTTAATCTTCAAACGTATTGGAGCGACTCTAATGAACTCTTTGACCGTAAATCTAAAAAACGTGGGGGCTTTACTGACCTCGATTTTTGTATAATGATGTATACCATCAGCGAGACGAATCTATTTATTGCAGCATCTCTTTTTCTTATTCTAAATCGCTGCCATAAAACCGCTCCCAAAACTAAAAATATATGCAATGGATGCGCATATATCTCAGGGGGACAGCCTCGGCTTGACGTTCGATAAATGATAAATCGGCGGCTATCACTTTATCAAAGAATTAAAAGTTGTGCGAAACGTCGCGCTTTAAACTGTACAAAAATATTTATTACCAAGATAAGTTCACGTAATAACAATTTATTTACTTCCAAGGGCTTGGTTAACTGTTATCAAAACGTGCACAGCAGTCGCGCAACTCCGCCTGGAAGCAAGGATGAATGAAAAGCTCTTTCATCGTGCACACTCTTTGTCTATCCCCGAATTCATGTGTAAGCTGTCACGAGGGAGGCTCTGATGACGCCACAATAAAGTGCCGTACACTTGCTTGCATTATAAGGAAAAACATGGAACATTTTCCGTATCCCTTTATATTTGTACTTAACATGTGTAATATTGCTAGCTCAATGCATGTTTGACAGTAATTCAACGTGAGTAGCAGACGCCGCATGAGCAAGAAACGTATTTCAGTTCCAATCACAATGATGTTAGTCGAGGAGCATTTCGTTATTACATATATTTTTTTAGCTTCGTGATACATAATAATGTAAAATGCGCCTGGCTACAAGTGCCTGCCATATTTTACATTATTCATAAACTTTTAAATTCGTTTGAGTCAAAGCGTGTCAATACCCCATTCTGAAGCGACGGCTTTAAATTTTCATTTTTTAGGTTGCTTTACTTACATGTAAATGTATTTTTCACGAGTATTTTAATAAACAAGATTGTGATTATAGATTTAATATTTTAATAATAATTGCAGAAACTTTTTGTTTACCAAAGTCATAGTTTGGTTTAATATTCCGATACAGTAACGTTGTTTTATGATCTTATAAATAAGCTGTTACGAAGTAGCTAGAACTTAAAATTTAAAAAAGAAAATGTTCAATTATTTTTTGCACTGCACTGTATTGAAGTACGCTGTATACTTTCAAAGGGTGGAAAATTCGCCGTATGCGTATTTAAAGCTTAATAGCAGCGTCTAGCCGAGTGAATAGAAAAAGTAAGTATCGGTGAGAACGAGAGATATGACGAGATATACGAGTTAACCACGGTACAAGACGTGCCCATAGGAGGCAAATGTCCAAATATAGAAAACTACGCGCAAAAACTTCGTTTTAAAGGGATTAAGTTGTTTTTGTGTCTAATTGGTAAATTGGACATCAAAAACTCGAATTCACACAATAACCAACTCAGTAGTCCAGTTAATTTATCTAGTTCAAGTTACTTTAATCTTGTGTAAGAAAGAATGGGTAGGTACTGTTGAATAAATGAAATTGCTCAGCTGCTGCCGAGAAAACGCTTACAGCTAAGTGAAGGAAGAGTAGCCAACATGATTAATTACAAAGTAAAATAAAAAGAATAATTTCTTTGGAGGTAATATGAAAGTGACTTCTACTGCGCGCTTTAGACATAAAGCACTAAGTAAGTACGTATAAAGTTTTCTTTTGTGTGAAGCTGCAGTGTTCCCGTAGGCCTCATCTTGACTCTCTAAGGATGAATGCATCCTTAAGTAGAAGATTTTTTTCGTCGACGTCGTTGTTTTGCGTCTAGCTGCTATGTCCAGATTTGAGATCCTCTGCGTAATGAAGTACATAGTTGTATATAGTTCATTTGATATTGCGTAGTTATCGGGACAATAACTTGTTGATATTGATGCTATACGCTATAACAGCGTAGTTAGTAGCCTTGTTTAAGTTCCGTCTTTAGTATCGGTTTGACACATTTGTGTTTACGGCTGCGGCCCTACGCCCAAGTTCCGCGGAGAAACGTACTTCGCCTTAATAATTAAAGGCGCGTGGCCCAGCATAACGAATAGCTCCGTTAATTTATGTGTTCCGATCTTATGAGTGGGACATTAAAAGATCCTCATGGGAAAGTGTTTCGTGATGTAATTTAATTAACAAATGCATAAATTGGTGAGCCCCCAATTCGGACTGTTCCGCAAAATGTAACAGATTTACATATTGTCTGTTTAGCTTTTATTTATGGCAGTCTGTTTGCTTGTTAATGTTTCAAAACAATTTAAATGTTTCTTCTGTTCTTTCATGAGTGGTACAATGACTCGTTACAAATTCAGCTTGTTGTAAATAATATTTATGGATCAAGCAGTTTATCAAAGAAATTATACTCCGAGGCTAGTTCTGCAATATCTCTCAATGCTGTTTGGCATATTATTTATAGCATTGTTCAACGCTAAGATTATTTAGTGTAACAGGCTGCAGATGGCACTAAAACACTTCCTAATAGTACTGCATAGACGAGATAATATATTCCATAGATAAGGAGACAAAAGGGTGCTCACTGTACTATATATGTGCATGTGTAGGTATAAGAATGTAGGATATTCGGTCGTCATTAATCTAGATACAATGCGTCCCAAAGGTTTTCTTGCCAGACCTTAATTCAAAATGATGTATTGTCTAACAAGATAGCTATTGTAAAACAAAATTAACTTGACATAAATAACTCCTTTAACGTATGGCTTTTTAAAATTGAATCAGAATTTAATTTAACTTTTTATTTATGTTCCAAAGTAATGAACGTGAATTCATTAAATCCATTTTTTGGGCTGAACTTTTGTTTTGTGATTAGCATATTACGCGGCGTTGTGTTAGTCATTAAAATGCTTTAAAATAAACTGCAAGTCATAAAAAGAGGGAAACGGGTTAATATTTTTAGCAAGGGTAATAGCTTGCGAGGGTCCATCAATAACGCTGTATAACGTAGGAACGTGTACGCACCCACCTACTACTTGGCTCGTAAAAGAAAATCTTTGATGGATAGCATCATCCGACACAATTTGCTTCCAGAATATTGTCTGATAAATTATTCCATTTTTTTTTAAAGCTTATTCACCCTTATTTTAGTACATCACTGTTGTTAATTCCAAGACGTGAACGAATAATTAAAAATTAGCACTTTAATCAGATAAGCGGCCGGCGCGCTTCACTTTGAGATCACTAAGTAGTAAATTAACTTTCATAATTGCATACTTGTAATTTGCCGAGTCGAAACCCGAGCAAACTAGTAGCTATCCGAGCGTGTTTAATTTGAAAATTCAATTACGATAAATAATTCTATTTTCGTTAATAAAATTATACAGGTAAAGAGAGGTAGTTTTATTTAGCGTCTAAAGATACGCCAGATATAAGGAAAGTTGCAACAATACGAACAGACAAAAAAATAAAAAAAGCGAAATAAAAGAGTGTCTCAGCCTATTTCAAATGTAAATCTCAGTCGTTGTAACGGGTCGGCTCTCCTGAAAAATAAGACGTAGGTCGGCGAGATTGTCGCTTCTTGCTTTCGTTGACTTGGAAAATTTCTGAGACGACGCTCTCAAACCCTCTGTAGGATTTGCGACGAGTTTATGTGTCGTCCTGAGAGAGAAAAGTTAAACAATACACGCTAGATGTTTATGTGTAGGGGAAGGAATTGGCAGACTTACTTATAGAGTGTCGTTGTGAGAAATATCGTACTGAAACAGGCAGGGACCGTTTGCTTGCCGTGTATGTGAACGCTACGATTCAATTGCAGGAGAATATTTTCTCTATATTTTACAGAAAATTGATATTGCACTTGTAACACTGCACTGCTGTTTTGAATGTAGTAAGATATGTTTACAAAATTGATATCCCATCGCTGTATACATTACATTAGTAAGTTTCTTTAAGTACGAGGGGAGGTACTTAAAACGCCATCAACATAATACGTAAACATATTCACAGGTTCAGCACTACATAGCAGTCGCTCCATCATCATTATCACGCCTTCATAATAATGCCGTGAAGGACGCTATCGACAAGTGAGCTTAGATACAATTTCTACTAGTGTTTACTAGGACATAATACCCGGATCGTTCGATAGATAAGTCTCGTAGAGTAGTTATCGGACCACAAGGGCAGTAAAAGCTAATTGGTGGGGCGGTCGTAACGGGCACAGCGTTAGCGCGTCGGGATTGGGAAAATTAACCTCTTCCGAGCGACCCAATTGGTGGACTATGATTAGTTTGTAATTTGTGACGGGCCTTTGCGAATTGTGGTCGATGTTCACGTTTTTGGTCTGTTAACCATTACGCTATAGTGATTTATGCAGACATGGTGGCTTATTAAATTATGCCGCAATTTTCGCCTGGTGATTTTCGTTTAATAAACGCTTTGGGTTTGTTGTAGTTATATTATTCAACTAGCTTTTGCCCGCGACTTCGTTCGCGTGGAAATTTTGATGAATATGTGTGAGAAAAATACGATAACCTATATCATTCCTCAGAATATAATCCATCTCCTTGCCTTTCATTACGATCCAATCAGCTGTTTAGTCATGAAAACGTAACAAACAAACAGAGTTACTTTCGCATTTATAATATTAAAATGGATTATTTTGTAGAGGATATTATGAATATACTACGACTTCACGTTCCCATGTAATGTTCCCTAATAATGCCAAAAGAATACGCGCTCACGTGAGCGAAGCCGCGGGCACAGCTAGTCCCCAATAAAATGGAACTTAGCATACCTAATTATCAAAATGTGGGACGCGCTCACGTGAGCGAAGCCGCAGGCACAGCTAGTCCCCAATAAAATGGAACTTAGCATACCTAATTATCAAAATGTGGGTGCACTGGTACACATCTGCGTACCCCCTCAAAGCATACAGGCGTGATGTTATGTTATGGTGTTTAAAAATCCAAGCGATTGCAGCAATCACTACAGATTTGCTGTCTATTATTGAAGAGTTCCATTGATATCTCCGAAGATCAGCATCAGATCTTCACCAAATTTAAACAGGACCACCGCGGAATTATATTTGTCCAAACAAAAAAAGAATTATCAAAATCGGTTCACAATTGGCGAAGAAAGCGTTGCACAAACACACAAAAAAAAAATACTCCTCCTTTTGGAAGTCGGTTAAAAATCATCTTTATCTATCAAACTTGAACGCGTAAACAAAGTTTCATGACCGTGCTACTAACCGTTGAAGAGTTCTCTCTTGGGGAGACGATCCTGGATGCTGGATTAAGGAATGTCTGTCATAAAAATGTCACCAGAACCAAAGGTGTGTGCAAAATTTTAGCTCAATCGGTTGTACAAAATTGAGTTGCATTCCACCCGAACAAAAATAGTACCTTCACCTCTCTTTTTAACCCTTCGGGGGTAGAATTATCAAAAACGCCGAGACACGTATAAATTAATTTTCAAACGTCAGCCTAAACACAAAATTTGAAGATCCTAACTTCAAAACTGACAGACTTTCATACAAACTTCCATCCCCTATTTTACCCCTTTAGGGGTAGAATTCCCAAAAGTCCTTTCTTAGTGGAAACCTTCTCTTCACAAAAAACACACCCTCCAAGTTTCATGTCTCTAGGACCAGCGGTTTGGGCTGTGTGTTGATATATCACCCAGTCAGTCAGTTACACGTGATATTGTGAGTCAACCATAAAAGATAGACATATGCTGTTGTGGGATATTTTTTATATAATTTTAAGGAGAAGATTTCCGTCATACATGATTTCTGTGTAGCTTTAACCATTAAGGTTGCACACGCGACGGAAGCTTAAAAAGTGGAGTAACTTCTCCCGTTTTCCCAACATTTCCCTTCACTGCTCTGCTCCTATTGATTGTAGCGTGATGAAAAGTATACTATAACCAACTCAGGAGTATGAAAAATAATTGTACCAAGTTTCGTTAAAATCCGTCGAGTAGTTTTTGTTTCTATAACGGTTATACAGACAGACAGACAGACAGACAGACAGACAGACAGACAGACAGACAGACAGACAAAAATTTTACTGATTGCATTTTTGGCATCAGTATCGATCCCTAATCACCCCCTGATAGTTATTTTGGAAATATATTTCATGTACAGAATTGACCTCTCTACAGATTTATTATAAGTATATAGATTGACTTTATTTATTTAACTAGGCATTTTAAATCTGATGAGTTTCTATGATGAACATAGAACAGAACATCCGTGCATGCTCGAAAACTCAATAATTTGTATAAAATGTACGATTTCTACATTTAACGAGTTCCTGGTTTTTACTTTAATAATATAAAAAACCGGCCAAGTGCGAGTTGGTCTCGCGAACCGAGGGTTCTGTCTAAACTTATAGGTATTTTATTATTAAACTACATATTTACGGTTTTCAGATTTCTTTCTTTAAATGTATTGTAAGACATTGCTTCTTGGCAAATTTCATGATTCTAGGTCGACGAGAAGTACCCTATAGGTTTTGATTCCCTGGTGAAATCGCAAAAATGCATCATAAACGGTCGGGGTAGCAGGCCTGAGTATTTGATATTAATTTCAGCTTGATACCTCAACGCGTTCATCAGAAAAAGGGTCTGGACAGACGGAAAGACGGACAAAAGTGATTCTACAAGGGTAAAAAAAAAAAAAAAGGTTTCTGTTTTTACCGACTGAGGTACGGAACCTTAAAAATTAAGAGGAAAATGGGGACTTAAGTTTGTTCCTGTGACAAAGTAGTGGTTCTGGAGTAAAACACTCGTTAAGAACTCGAGGAATACATTATTGAGTATTTCATATGCGAGTGGATGTGCATAATTTAGTGGAAGATGTAGGTAGCTTTTCTTGAAAGGTTCCGCTAACCGGCGAAGGCATTAAGAACATATTAAGTGAGAAGAGGTATAGGTATTTATGGTTCTACATAATTTTTTGGAAATTCATAACAATGTCTTAAAATCTGCATCATTGGGGGTTAGAGGTGCTACACATTTATTCGGGTCGGAAATATTTGTCGAACAACAATGCCGAGCCGAAACAAGTCTCAAACATAGTCATCCATTCAGCTCGTGATGATCGGTAAACTTCGTTCGGAATCTACTTTGGCTGAATCATTTTCGGCTCGGCACGATTTGAGATGAGCATTCAGGTTTTTTTCCGAACGTACGAGTACATAAATATATACATCATCATCATCTGCCTAGCCTTTTCACTACTATGTTGACGTCAGCTTCCATTCTAACAGGATGCAGCTGAATGCCTGTATTTTATTGAATTGGCCTCATACAATTTCTTATTTAACAAATAAGCGAATTAAAATAGAAGATGACGATACAATTATTTTCCGGTGCTCTAAGTATTAACTATCGGAGAGTGCGTTGGCGATTGATTATAGTATTTAAACCTTTCACCTTCAACCCCTATTGCAGTACATTTATAAAATATGCAGACTGTATTTTTATTGAATCTCATCGAAAAGTCTAAAATATCAAAGCCAAAAGTCATTTATTCGAATAAGGCTTAGAATCATCACTCTTGAACGTCATCATTCCATAAGATAATCCCCCAAAACACCCACCTGCCGCCACTTCCAAATAATTGAAAATGTCGTCTCATCAATAGAAGGAACAAAAAATGGTATAATCCACTTGTTTCTCAAAATATTACAATTTAATCAGAACATAACATCACACTTTTAATTCTCAAAGTGTATCTGATTGGGGGCGAGCCTATTGCCATCAACCGGGCACATATCGCGACTCCGCGGCTGCTACTGAGAAATTCCGGATGAATAATCCAATAAAGATTGCCCGACCTGGGAATCGAATCCAGGACCATATTCAGAAGTCGCGCTTGCAACCACTAGACGAATTTAATCCTGTCATCAATAAAAGCAAAGTAAAAAAAATACCTAGTTTAATCCTTTTGCTCCTCAAAATATTGTTAACTGTTTTGTTCTTTATTATAATTTCGTGGAATTTAAATATACCCCACACGTATGTAGTGTTTTAGTAAAACAAAACCTGCCTTGTCTCATGCAGTACCAACATACGGCGGGTGAATACCTAATTAGTGTAGGATTATAATTTCACTCGCTCAACTGAAGAAATAAAGTAGGTAATCTAATTTAGTGTGTGGGTAACAAGAGTGTATGTATTTTACACAGAAAATAATTATGTAATGGTGAGAAATAAATAAGAATACGTGTTATTTATAGTCTTTCATCAACATCTGCCTCGCTTTTTCCCAAATTTATTGGGGTCGGCTTCCAATCTTACCGAATGCAGCCGAATACCAGTATTTGTTGCTGCTTGGTAGTGTGCAGTACTTGGTAACCGTTTTTTGCGTCAAAGTCCCCCCGCCCTGTACTGTTGATTGATATCACGACGAGTACGAGTCTCTTCAACAAAATGGTTCATATCTGTGTTCTATATTCGCTCTAGGGCCTAATACAGACATTACTATGCCTGTGAGCATATCAACAATTCTACATAGCAACGACGAGTGCCTAAGACTATTCGATATTACGTTTAGCAATAGCATTATACCTACGTCTATTGCTATAGACGGGTCTTTCTTTGACAGCTAGGATTGCTTGTGTTCAGTAACGTTTGTGAGGTTATTAATTTGTAGTCACGATCAGGTTAGTTGATGGCTGATCACAGTATGTTGTAAGTGGAAATATGAAAGTAGTACCAGTAACAGAAAAGTTTTATCTTAAAATTTCTTTAAATCGATTGTATGGTACGGGCATGATCACATGCCGTAGTACGATGGGATGAGACATGACGTGAGGATAGTTTTAAGTATGAATGTCGATAACTACAAGAGTGGAGGAAGATCAAAGAAAAGATGGATGGACTCTGTGTAAGAAGATAAGGCTCATGCGAGAAAGGAGAAAGGGTTCTCATGAGATTTAGAGTAATATAATAATTTATTTAAAAAGTATCATAAAAGTGTACATTTAGGCGCAGAACTATTATTTCTCATAAAATGGTATAATTAATACTAAATGGTATAAGTAAACTATAACTAAAATTTATTCAACAGTTGCAAGTGATAATAGTCCAATTCAGATGTAGAAAAGTATCTATGGAAGCAGAAGACATGCTGCGCGGACCGCAAATAAATTGGAATAAGGGAAGGAAAATGATAAAAGAGTTGTAAGAAGAACACACTGTGATGCTCATCGATTCTAGATACCTCTTTAGGTTTTTGTATGCTTTACATTCCTCATTTCTTGTATAAATCGGTCACTACTCTGCAACAACAATTAAACACAACATTATAATATTACAAAGACCAGTAAACGCTTAATAAAATATTCTTTAATGGCAGTTTCGAGTCCAAGGCGAAGTTTATCGTCGATTCAATCGCGTCGCTGCAAAGATAATAATCCCGAGGAGAGGAGGGGGCTTAACTCGCCATCGGCTGTACTTAAGCATTTTTACGCCCTATAAATTAAATCGGCACACCTTTGTTTAGATAGGCAGCTTCATTGTTTATGGTAGAATTTCGATATTGTTTAAAATAACAACGGAGATGGACTTTGATAGTACGTAACTATGAAAAGGCATTAAATACCTATTTCTGAACATAATACACATACAAAAACCTCTTGTGGAACATCGTGTGGAAATTAGCATTACGTAAAGCCGAGAATCCGGGGACATGTGACGTTCACCAACTAATGTGGCCGCGTCGTGATTCATGGCCCACTCCCTCTCACAGAGAGCAGGCCTGGCTCCCAGCAGTGGGAAGTGTATGGTCTAATTATGCTACATTCATCAACAAATGGGGTTCTTTGCATTTTCCAGCCTAGGTTTTGGAAAATTTGTTCCTCTTACTACAGCTTTACGGTCTCCTCAGTCACAACTAGGTACAGCCTTATAATTATACTAGCTTATGCCCGCGGCTTCGCCCGCGTGGAGTTAGGGAATTGCCCACGGGATCTTACTTCTGGAATAATAAGTAATCTATGTATCTATCTATAATACATACATAGATTTACATGTACTTGCTTATAACTTGCAATTATTATTATAAAGAAGTTATATCAATTAAATTAGATACGTGAAATATTGATACCTTGGTTTGAGATTGGACATCGGATTTACTGGATTTTATCTGAAGAGTATGTAAACAAATTTTCAAGTCAATCGACCCCGAGAGTAAAAAGTTTCACAGAAAATTCAAAAACCCATTTCACCCTCTAAGGGGTAGGAATTTCGAAAAACTGATACTAACTCTTCACAAAGAATACACCCTCCAATTTTCATATCTCTGGGACCCGCGGTTTGGGCTGTGCGTTGGTATATCAGTCAGCCAGTCAGGACATGGAATTTTAAATTGGGGGATGATTTTGTGATACACGTATCTCATCATTTTAACTGAAGTATATGTAGACACAATTTCAAGTCATCGACTCAGAGAATAAAAAGTTTCATAGAAAATTCAACACCCCAATTCACCCTCTTAGGGGTGAAATTTCGAAAAAGCCTTTCTTAGTGGATACCTACTCTTCACAAAGAGTACACTTTCCAAATTTCATGTCTCTAGGACCACTGGTTTGGGCTGTGCGTTGATGTATCAGTCAGTCAGTCAGGACTTTGAATTTTATATGTATAGATTAAACCATTTGCTTTTCTTCTCCATATTTGCGACGACGATTGGCGTAGGGTCTGAGCGATTGGCTGCTGCGCTGCATGTCGCGGGTTAGATTCCCGCACGGAATAAATATTTGTTTGTTTGTTTGTGTGTGTAGTTGATCCAGGTTTAGCCGTTTGTGATCTGAGTTTAAATGTTTGTAAACGCACCCACGATACAGGAGAAATTCCTTGTGGATATGGAATGGATAGTACACTAGAGGACACATTAAGAAAGAAAAATAAGAATATTATATCTGTCCTGTATATCTATCCATCTATCCAGTGAACAGAAACCTTCCGTTAGTTACTGTTTAAGTTTAAAACTGGAAGTAAATGATAAACAGAGACTGAAAATGCTTTTGATCCCGCACAAGTTTCAAAAGTTGATTTAGTAAAAGGGTTACTGTAATATGATACTGCGATACGCTGCTAAAGTTGACAGGTTATCTTCTATCTCTTTTCATCTTCTATCGCAACATATTTTCTACCTCCTTCTTACACATAAACAGCTCAGTGATTGTCTGACTGACAGAAAACGCACAGTGTAAACAACTGAAGACAGGAACGTGAATTTAATACATCTTATTAAATTCCGGAGGCGTAGAGAAATGAGTTTTCGAAATGAGGTATAGTATTTATTTTGTTTCCATGATCATACTGCCATTTTTCAACTAAAACACACAACTATGCAGGCATCGGCTTCCAGTCTAACCAGATGCAGATGAATACCAATATTTACATGAAGTTCCTGCCCATCTGACCTCCACAGCCCAGTTACTCTGTAATACTATACCCCTACAATACTAACTGAATAGAGCAGTATGTGTAAAAACACAATAACAAGCAATGTGAAAGTAAAATTAAATGACTGAGGTAAGTAACTACTTCTATGTGAGTTGGATTTTTAAACCACTTTTACGAGTCACCGTTTTCCAAGCTTGCTGGCGTCGGCATTTCTATCTGACTAGCGCTACGAAGAAATGCTGTTACAAACTCAGCGGTCAAGGTCCCTCGTAAAGTCCACACATTTATACGCGAATTTCCTGCAATGCAGGCCACGCTGCAACGTCCGAACTGGCGTCTGTAGTACGTGTTGAAATTAAATCATTTTGTGCTTTGTGCTACAGAACGTATTTTGTTTTCTTAAGAATACAAAGCTATTCATATTTGAAAGTTAAAACCGTGTAATGGAAGCTGGAACAAGGGGTCGAAGTTCACCATCCGAGTTAACTACAGGAAAAATATTTTATTTCTAGTATTCTTCGCTCCATCTCTACAGCATCTCTAAAATATGGATTTCTCTTTTATATTCAGTTAGTTACGCTCCCGAGAGGTGTATTATAGTGAAGTAAGCGCCGTAAGTGAGCTGACCTGAACAGTAGATAACAAAGAAGCGATTACAAAGTACGTTTCCGTCTTGTTAGGTAGCTACAAAGCGGAATTATTCAAGAAGTCCTAAAGGAGTCGAAGGGACTCACTAGGATGACTCAATTGTGGAACAGAGTGATATCCGACGAGGGTCCGGGGGCTTTTTACGACCTATATTATTGAGCTATAAACCATAAAAGCTCTTCGCTTTATAAAAGCTAAAACAAAACACGGGCGACCGCATATTTCTTGTTTATTCACTCCGACTTACATTATGTCCCGCAATGAACTGGAGTGAGATTTTTACGAAGCACTTTTAATTTTCTCGGAGGAGGAAAAATGGCGTGTCCATCGCTGAAATGTATTTAAACTAGCCAAACGAGACGCGCTGCTTGCGCACGAGAATACAATTACAAAAAATGTATAGTTGGGGTTTCTGGAGACGACTTTGTTCTTCCGTCTACCCAAGTTAAAAAAGTATTCCTCCTCACTTTCTCAGTACTTAAGTAGTCAAAGATGCTGACATACTTTTGAACTGTACACAGAGATTGTAAACCCGAGTGTATAATTACTGTGTGCAACTTTTCCGTTTCCCTCGAAATTTATGTTGTGCGTTGATGAGTTAGACAAGACAAACGGTTTTATGTGTTAGATAAACTGCAACTTCCCGTACACCATGTGTCACGTTTGCGAGCCCTATTAATCTTTATATGAACGGTGCCCGACAATGGGGTGCGCCGTTCTCACATACTACCAACAAATCTGTTAGCCCATAATCCGGTTGATGGAATTAGAATTTATCTTCGAATCCAAAAGACAATTTACATAACCTCTAGGTTTGTAATCCCCGGAGGGCAAGTAGAGTACTTTTGTACCCAAATTGAGCCAATGACAAGTCTCGGCGCGATCTGGGGTGGACAAATAGATAGTATTGGCTAGGAAATTCTAAAATGTATTTTGCTGTTTAAACGAAGATAAATGGAAAGAGTGGAGGGAGGCCTTTGCCCAAGAGTGGAAGAGAACAGGCTTTGAAAAAAAAAAAATACGAAGAGATTGACCAAATTATAACTAATTATACAGCTTCCGCCCGCGACTTCGCCTGTGTGTAGTGCAGTTTCAGAGATTATCTTCTGTATCCGAGCTTAACCTCTTTATAATGTTAGTAGACCAAATTATAGAAGAATATTCTGCGTTTTATGATTGGGGTAAGTGCAAATGTACAACCCGCACAATGAACAGGCACGCCCGTGTATCACTCACTTTATTGACGAGAAATTCCTCATCGATATTTCAGCAATTTGGTATTACTGTCATTAGCAAATAGCCATAGCTTATCTACTTGATGAACCGATAATCATTTTGTTGAGTACTGAATTCTAGTTAATTACATATTTTTGTTTATACCAGATAAAACTTTGTTTGTTTTCGGTTGAACGAGGAGATTAATGAAGTATTATTCAGCTCAGTAAGAATGTAAAACGTATTTCAAAAATAATACGTTCAGAGTTACATCATCATACATCAAGTCAGTAAGTAAATAATAAATAATTGATGCTTTTGCTTGCTGTTTTTTTTTGCTGTGCTTGATGTGCTGAAATCGTTTTAAAGCTTTAAGCTTCAGATTAAACGTGAAACGTTGGCAAAAGATGATGTAGATTTGTATGTAAAGTTATTTGATTGCACAAATAACTCGAAGAAACACTTTTGTTCACCGAACTGATGTATGCCCGTTTTCACCAGCAATAGGCGACACCTGAATTCTATACTATTAAATGAGCAATATCCATATCTATACTAATATTATGAATACAAATGTAACTGTTTGTTTGACTAAACGGCTGATTGGATCGTAATGAAATTTGGCAAAGAGATAGATTATATCCTGAGGAAGGACATAGGCTATTTTTTTCTAACACATTAAAATTTCCACGCGAACGAAGTCTTGGGCAACGCTAGTTTGTATATATGTATGTTTGTTAGCACGAGAACGAGAACGGCTCTATCGGTTTCGACGAAAGTTACAATATAGGGGTTTACGTTTTCCCTATTTTCACCCGAGCCGAGCTCGGTTGCCTTGATACTGTATACCTTAATAAAAACAAGTTAGGCCTTCATTTGGTGTCGCTTAGTCATAGTGAAAACTGTCGAAGATTTCTTAATTACCCCTTCACCGACTTGAAAAGTGATTTTAATGACATAGTATGTGAAATTGTAAGCCTAAATTTTCACCACCAGTGGTCAAAAAAGGGTTACCACCCAATTTGACCTTCAGTAGTTGGGTATTCCAGTAATATTATGCGTGTACTTCCTTCCTACCATGCATTTGCCCGCTCCAGTACACTATGACATACTGTAATCATTATTGTCAGTTATAATCACACTTGGTAATTACCAATTCTGATGAAAAAAGATCAGTCAGTCATCGTTATTAGTATCATAAAATATAAGTTGTTGTTTATAATTTTGTAGCAAGTATCAAAAGGAAACAAATTCAATCCTAAACGATGCTGAATGTTTCATATCCTTTTTGTTTCAAAAACTTTACCCAGAAATAGAATACCAGGATACATTGTATTTCTCGCAACTTTGAAATTTTGATTCCTTAGAAGATCTTTGAATAAATCCAGACTGGATGTATCTGTTCTTTCCTTCGTCTGTCTAAGGGGGTCTGTAGACGGCAGACTTTTTGCACGTACGATTATTGTTCACTGATTCTGGTAATGATCATATTTTTCTTTCGAAACTTCCATTGCTTCGGTTGCTATTAAAATCTTGATACTGGGCGATTATTCCGTCTATTGTATGTTGTAAATATTCTCGTCTACTTTTCTATTTATTTGGTATGTTGTGTTAAAAATATGCACGGTGAAAAGCACCTATCTTTGAAACAATGGAATCAACCATTGTCTCTCTTCTGAGATCCACCTTATACATGTCAATTTAAAGAAATAGGTCAGTCTGGCTCTCAGCTAGGATCCAGCCATTATTTGTTGTTGCAATGTATTAAATATAAATAAGATGCACCGGCTTCGCCTTCTAGCTTTTAATAGTATTGATCCACAACCGCTATCCACTTTTGTTCAACAAAATAATGAATTTGCCCCTACCCACAAGACGACTGTGCTGTGTTTATTTAATTTATATTACGGTAAGCCAACGATTGCTTACACAAAACATTTACAATCAATTCCTTATGAATACTTTTATAAGTGCAAGTAACACTTACAGGCTAACACCACATACACCATTTATGGTTTAATATAATAATTATAAAGATAGAATTTTTATAAAGTTAATGAGTTTAAATGCGAAAACACAGACATAAACTAAATTCTTTTCCCATGACCCATGATGAGAAAAGGCGTGAGTGAGGCGGAAACTGTGGAACGCCTCGAGCACGCGCAGCATGACCACCGTAGAAACGGGTTTTGTCGACGGACGAATCGACAAAATGACAGATTTCTTTTAATCTGTCATTTTGTCGAAAACGCGTTTCTATGTTGGTCATGCTACGCGTGCTGCTATGGTCCTTGTCCACGTTCATACATCTGGTCACACACGGTAGCGAGTAGGTACTACGCACCTGCGCTCGAGCGTATGTCCTTTGAGGGCATCACCTCCCACCATTTACATTCACAGTAGCCTGAAAACATAGTGTGACAGTTTAAAAATTAATATGCACATTGTAAAAACGCAACATCAAATATCGAAGTTGATACTTTCCCACTAGGCACTTAATTAGCTAAGAGCAATTTAAATTTAAATAAGCTTCAGTAAAAACTTTCTGTTTAATATTGCAGCCTAGAACAAACTTCAAAATAAACACGCGCAGGACATCAGGGTTCTAAACTTTAATTAATTAAACATAACGCAGGGTGCATTTGTTTAGTGTTTGTTGTGAACTTATTAGACACGTGCTAGTTGCTACCCAGCGGTAGCGGGGGTCACGTGGTGGCTCCCGGCCACCGTAGGCACGGGCATTTAGTTCAAAATGGCTGCATTTTGAACTAAATATTAATCATTGGTCATGTTCAGCAGTTGTGACCTAGTAGTCGCAAGTGCTACTGCTGAACATGAGGTCCTTGGTTCGATTCGCAGGTCGGGCGAAGCGTGATTGGGTTTTTCCATCAGAAATCTTTCAGTAGCAGCCATATAGTTAGGAATTGTGCCCGGTTGATGGCAATAGGCTCATCCCCTATTACATAGGACTTAAAAATAGCTGGCGGAATGTGGTGTACTATTAAGTACACTTCTGCTTCACCTTTCGGGGATCGCAGGCGTGATGGTATGATGTAATATTAATATTCCCAGTAAATTGTATAAGTTATTTGTGTCTTCAGAGAATTAACAAAGTTATCCCAGTTCTAGACAGGAAGACACCATTAATAATCGCTTTCTCACCTTTGACATGGCATTAGTTCTCATTCTGTATTCGAGCTGAATAGACGGTACAATTACAATTCTTTAGTATGATTAAAAATTCTTTGATGTTATCCGAGTGCCGGTTCGCTCTAATTTGGTTGGCGCTAACGATGCCAATTTTATTTGTGTCGTTTGTGACCGTCCGTATTACGGTATAATATCGAGTTTTTGCCACGTTGTCAATTACATCACACAAGCACTCCTGAGTATACCCACGGTGGTATAACCAACCTCATTATTTTGCAGCGTGCGAAATTTACATTGCGAAAGTAAATAAGCCAATTACATTTATTAATATACCTGTGTATAAATATACCTATGTATGAAGCGTGGAATTAACTACTGAAACAATATATCTGGTTAACTAGTGCATAAGCACAGGAGTCCTCCTAGTTTCAGTCCAGTGGCACGTGTCTTGTATCTTGCCTCTAAGTTATAGTCTAATTT
The DNA here is from genome assembly GCA_963082995.1 of Noctua comes. Classification (NCBI taxonomy): domain Eukaryota; kingdom Metazoa; phylum Arthropoda; class Insecta; order Lepidoptera; family Noctuidae; genus Noctua; species Noctua comes. Next base: position 8,563,183 of record OY720277.1, read on the forward strand.
AAGGTACAATAAATATAAATAGCTTTAAGTCTTGAACAAATAAATATTGTTTATATTGTTTATTGGCCTATGCTCAATAACAACTTCAACGAAATTGAACGAGTATGATAATACATACATATGATATTCATAAATGGTTTCCCAATTTGTATCAAATCAAAGTGTTTTTATGATTACGAATTTACTTAACTGAATTTTCCGTTTTATTTTTATTGGAAGTGCTTATTTATAAGTTATTTTTATAAAAGAAGCGGTATTTTTCCAATAATTGTAATCAATCTATTAAACGTATTCTTGTTAACAAAATAATATTTATTTAGTGAAGGAATGTAAAATGTTTAAAATGGAAAGCAATTGAGACTTTTTATTAAATTTTAATACTTACTGAACAAGGCCTATAATTTTTTGTAATTAGTCAAAACAGTATAACATAAGTGACTGAAAAACAATACTAAACGCTGAAAAAGAACAAGTTTGGTTAAATCTTGAAAGAGACCATACTGACAAAAATGTTTTGTTATTAACTATTTACTTCCTCTCGAATCGATGACTCAGATTTATTTAGAACACTAACATTATAACCATCCATCGAATGAGATAAAACATTTTGAAAGAGCACAAATATTGCTTTTAGGATAACATTCCATTATTCCACATCTATCTTTAAACAAACTGAAAGCATTCACATGTAAAATCATAACAAAAGTAAATTGATAAAGTAGTCTGCGATATATTTAATGCATACGTGAACATGAGAAAATTCACGAGGAATAAAATACATTCAATGAGTATAATATTCCTCTTAAAGGATTTCTGCAGGAGACTTCTCTCACTTGACAAGCAAAATTGCAATAAGTGTGGAGGTTCTTTTTAAAAATATCGTTTGAGCGTTTGTGGAGAATATAAGAGTTTTTTGAAATACTTGAATGTTGTAGATGGATAGAATACTCTTTGTTATGTATACCAAACAAGTTACAAGTATTACAATAAAGAACTTATAAATAGGGTGACACAATCGGCGGTCTTATCGCTAAAAGCGATCTTTTCAAGACAACCTTTGGAGGAGAGACTGTGGTGAGTAGTCTGTGGTGTACCAGTATTAAAATAAATATATATATATATATATCACTGGAAAATAACAAGAACCGCCAATTTATAAATCTTCTAGGAAATTTATAAACTTTCGTAGGATTCTAAACGAGAGATAAATTGTATTATTTTACGGCCACATTTTCGCAAATTTCGGGACTTGGGGCACCCCGACTTTAGGTTAGGTTACTTTAAACCCTGCAAACAGAAATAGGAGCCCCGTGGAGCCCCGTGCGAAAATGTGGCCGTAAAATAATACAATTTATCTCTCGTTTAGAATCCTACGAAAGTTTATAAATTTCCTAGAAAATTTATAAATTGGCGGTTCTTGTTATTTTCCGGTGGCCGGTGACATATACATACATTGATAAAACAAATATTTTCAATGACGTAAGAACAATAAGTTTGCCCCATTTTAACATATTGTACAGACAAAAAAAAAAATAATAATAAAAAAAAAACAGACAGAAACAACACACAGACACAAACAAACAAACAATAAAAGAAACAATAAACTCGGAACAAGGAAGCAAAGGCGTATTGTGTGTACAAAAGAAAGTTCTGGTATTTTGTGTGTGTTTTTTAATTACAGATAAATAAAAAAAAAAATACCGTTACCGTTGATTAGTTGTCATTACCGTTGGTAAGGGTATTTTTTCCAAAGCATTTATTCCTTGCCAGCAACACCATCAGCAATAATCAGGATACTCCTTTAAAAAAACAAGTTCGATTCCCGGCTCCAGCGAAACCTTTTAAAAAAAACTAATACTACTGTTTTGTTCTCCTCCGAAATCAAGGCTCTCCTATCCTCATCAGTGCTCTACTATCAATAGTTTCGCTGAGCTAACTTAAAAATAAACCTGTATAAATTTAACTACTACTAACTCAGGCCGGACCGAGTTTCTAGCTTTACCAAAATATCAAATTCAGTTTATTATGTTACTTTCTATTGCACCGTTAGTGAGAGCAAAAATTTAAATGCACCGATTTTGACTTTCATAAAACAGTTTATTTTTTTGTAGATAAAAAATATTATGCTCTTTTACTAAACGCGCAACAGCATCGTTGCAAAAGTTATGATGGGCGAGGCCCCTTTGGCATTCAATACCGACGATGAATTTTATTTGCTACAATTTTGACACAATATTCCGAAACAACAAATTTTAGAAGATATTCCAAGATTTGGAATCACCATCAGTAGTAATTAGCTAACAAGGTTCAATGGGCGTGGTTATTGACATATATCGGGCAATTCGGTAACGGTTCCCCGCCGGCCGCAACAGAGAATTTACTAATAACTCCCGGACGTCGAGCGACTCCTGGCTTCGATGACTTCACAATTTATTGCGGCATGAAGCAGGTCAGCCAATGAGGCGAGGCACCGCATTCTGAACTAACGACTTGATAAGTACACGATGTCATTATCAATACAATACGGCGACTCGCTCCAGAGATTTTCTAAATGGAGCAATTTAATTGCAAATCATTGCCCTGGGAATAATTTGTAATCCGTTCTGTATGAAATTAATTTTGATATAAAATTATGATGAATTGACAATCGATGGGAGTATTATGAATTAAAATATTAGAACGTACGGTCTCTAGGCGCATCGAACGACAAATGAGGTATGGAAATCATGGTTCAGATATTATATTAATCATTTCTTCGGTCAGTAATCTGGCCTCATATTATTTTAGCCCTAATAACAGTCAATGTTACGATATTAGTTCTTTTTGACGGCCAATAACAGATATTCATCAAAGCGCTGGATAAAGGTAAGATTAATTTTGTGTTCGGAATTAACTAACATTAAGTAATCTGTGGTTCGGCGATCAATTTGTTAACGGTGTGTAATTTGCACGCTCCAGCGATTGACTGGAACGTACAGTTTAACACATGATAATGCTACTTATAGTAGTAAAATTAACTACTCTATGACTGACTGATAAAAATATTTTTCGGTTTTGAAATAGCCCACTTCATCACCACTGTTCAGAACGACATCTTGAGGAAACCAGCCTTTCCTCAGAACTAAAAGTTTGAAGATTCTCGTATGTATCATATCTTCAAATACACTAGCCCGGGCTGATCCCATGGCCTACTTCTCTTTCAGAGAGGCAGCATGTGGCCTGTGTCCCAGCTGTGGGAATATTCATTAGGCTGATGAAGTTTAAATAACTTCCTAAATGAAAATAAAGTTTCATAGGTTCAACAGAACACACCTATCAGAGTTCTATTTGAAATCCACGCGTTTGAATTCGCGGGCGTTAATTAGAACTGCCAATCAATTCATACACACAATGAGAATTGGAAACGATGTTCAATGAAGCACTAAATAAAACACGTAGATAAATCAACCGTTTGATGCATTCGTTCATTAATTGATTCGTGTAATTTGTAAAAGTGCTGCTAATGCAGATTTATTGTGCGAGTAGCCAATATTATGCTGTTATGTAAAAAAACTCTTTTGATATCGAACAACAAAGTGACTTTAAAGGTTCCGTTTTCAACCCCGTGCAGGGCACGCCACCATAGTGGTGATAAGTCCCCTCTTTGAGGAGTGGCTAGAGAGGCGCCACGGCGCCCTCACCTACCGCCTGACGCAGGTCCTCACCGGACACGGTTGTTTCGGGAGGTTCCTGCACCGGATCGGGCGGGAGGAAACGCCCGGGTGTTTCCATTGTGAGGATCGTCCGGAGGACACGGTGGAACATACCGTGGAGGTCTGCCCCGCTTGGGCGGAGCACCGTCGTGTCCTCGTTGCGGCGATCGGCGGCGGCGATCTCTCGCGTCCGGCCCTGGTTCAAGCCATGGTCCGGAGCGAGAGGGAATGGGAAACCGTCACCTCCTTCTGCGAAGCAGTCATGCTAGTGAAGGAGGTGGCGGGACGTGAGAGGGAAAGAACCTCACGTCCCAGCCGCCGCGGGAGACGCCCTGGGCGTCGGGGGTCACGTGGTGGCTCCCGGCCACCGTAGGCGCGGGCCTGTGGACGGCGAGCTATGGGCTAGCTCGCCGTCCGGCCGTCTTTTGACGACAGGCCGTGTCGACGGCGCGTTCGTGTTCCACGCGCGCCTCAAAGAGATGTCAGCAACGATGTAGGGGTCTGCAAGGACCGATGCCTGCCAGGGCTGCGGGACTGTTCGAAAGAGATACCGTGGCCCTGGAACACAAAGGGCAAAGAAGGAACATGGATGGGTTTTAGTCAGTACAAGTCTGACACTCCCTTCCGCTCCGCCCAGAGTGGGGGGGGTCATTTGATGATTTCCCACCCGAAAAAAAAAAAAAAAAAAAAAAGGTTCCGTTTTTTCTTATTGTACCTATACCTACAGGCTATTGATATAAGCATTACTCTACCCTTTACCTGTTTAAAGGGTGATTCTACTCATGATACTGAACAATTGCCCCCAAGGAACCTATATGAGATTCCCTTAAAAGATTTCGATTTTCCATGCAAAAGTAATCAGATGATCAGATGACACAAAGCAGTCTTTATACTCCCTGATGCCATGTGTTCTGTAGGTGTACTTCTGTTGTTAACACGGCTAAAATATACAGTAAAAATGCAGTAGAATAAACCAACAACCTTCACAGCAATTCAAAACCTGCCAATCAACCAATAAAACTGCGAGAACATCAAAACGATGTTGCCATCGTAGTATATAAAAACTCGTAGATTATTTGACCGTTAGAAGAGTTCCCGATCAATTTGTTGGTGTAATTTGCAAGCTGCTGCAACTGCAGCTTAACGTTAGGGTGAGGTTACATTGGGGAGTGATTCGCGAAGTTACGAGAGGGCGCAACCAGATAAACTTGTGGCAACAAACACGTGAGTATCCACGAAAATTCTATTGTTTTCCCTCCTTAAAGTTAGGTGATGAGTTGATCTGTGGTGTAACTAATTTTATGTTTAGTATGATGTTGTTCAAATCACATAAATTAATCAAGGACTTCTAGCATCATATAGCGTACACTGTTCCCATTGACAAGAATAATTTGTATTCAAGCGATCATTGTAGCTCAGCTCAATATTTCGGTTTGTTGACGGGTCTAGATAACGCAAATACACAACAGGAAAGCCAGGGTCATGTTTTAGACAAAAAACAGCAGGTCGCGTCGCGCGCTAATGGAGCCGTGGCCTTCGAGTGGCCAACCATGTCCAGGGACCGGAACAAACTTTGTTTAAATTTTAGACTCCGTCCGTAACTTGACTCCGAACCGCTCCAACTGTGGCCATTGAGTATTTCCAATAACTTACTTTTACATTGAAAACATTTTTGGTTTTATTTTTATTACATTCCAATTCGGTTTCTGTTTTAGAGGTAAATGTTTTACGAAACGATTTTCGAGGCTTTTATTAGCTGAGATTTTGTTCTAAGTGTAAATTCACTTGTGCGTTCATAATCCTTGTATTTACGGTGTCTATCAAGGATCTCTGGCCGCTGTTGTAGTCCGCTGGGAAACAATGCACACAATGTGGGCTACAATGAACCAACTAAGCGTGATAATGTCATAATCACCACACCTGCTAGAGGGTTTGTCGAGGAGAGAATGTATTGTAATTTGGACACTAATAGATTCTACCAAACATTCTCATAATTAATGATCTGACATCTATAAAGTAACAAAGGATACTCTGGCCACTTCGCGTGACCAGGGAGCTGGCTCTTTCTTTGGCCAAAGAATTTGCATTGCCATTCAACATATCAATGCTGCCAGTCTTTTGGGCACGTTCCCGGATGACAGCGAACGAGTATCGTCGTTGTATATATTTAGGTACTTAGCATTCTTAACTTTTGGTATGGAACGTGGATCCGCGCAATCCCGTCATACTGCCGAAACGCGGATCCGCGATAAAACGACAGCACGTGTTTTTTTATAGAGAACTTTGGTTTAGTTCGCGGATCCCAAATCCAAAGGTTAATTTGGGCCGTTTTTTTTAAATATTTAGTTTGTATATTTATTTAAAGTTGTTTATAGTATTAAGCGGATTATTTAGTAACACAGTATTATGTACCTAATATACAAAAACACTGCCTTTGAGCATTAACAAACCTATCAAGTGTGATCCGAAAATACAGTACGTATAAGTTTTATTGTATCTGCTTGACATACCTAATTGTAATTATATTTTTTTTAAACCCGTCTAAGCGCAAAGGCTTTAGCTTTGACCAGAGATGGTTTGCTTCAGTTCCGAAGCACCCTAATATCAAGATTGTGCATACATTGTTGGTCGAGACCACACAATAGTCAATCGCTCTGTAACAAGCAAAAGCTCAATACTACTCAGCTACAGTGGAATACACGTTTCGGTGCCTGACATGTCTAGACCTTTGACGTCAAAGTGGCACTCAATACATTACAGACCAAGTTACGCCAGCGCGTGTGCCTCTATCTTACTTAGCTTAGTGTCTTGCCACTGGTGGCCAGCTTTTACAAAACAAATCAGTGAACCTTTCAATGGAGCATTACTCTGGTTGCGGGCCACAGATGGCACTACAGTCTGCCAACAGTTTCGTGTAGCCGAGCGACAATTTAAACATCCCCAGCAAAGTTCCACACTTCTTGCCTTCTCACAGGAATAATGTGGAAACTTTAACTTCTTTTTTACCACTAGCTGACGTCGCTTAAAGCTGCTTGTTTATTTACATTGCGGTAAACACTTTATGTAATAACGGTGACGTTAATAGCCTTTGATGGATCGTGCCTCTTTGTTTTGATTTGTAACGTAACGTTTTGCATTTTTATTTATTCGTGAAGGTTGGTACCTCACAGTTGGTTCTGACATATTAGTGAGGTAGTGAAGCTGGCGTAAAATATTTATGTTATTTTTTCAACCATATAAAGTTGTGAGGGAACCTGAACTTAAAGAAAAGATATAAGTGTGAAATCGTCAATCCCTCTTGTGCAAGCGTGGTAATCAATGCCTTCTCGTCCCTTCTCTGTATGAAGGCTTCGCCCAACAGTGGAACAGTAATAGCACATAAGTAGGAAAACGGAACAGAGGTTAAGCTTCATACAACCGCGCAAATCGGTTGCACTACTACAAGCGGCATGTGTGCGTGACCACTGGCCGCTTGTCGCGTACGCGGCGAGACTGGAAAAAACCGGTTTACGCTGGCACAGCCAGTGGACAATCTCAGGGTCAGCACGGCACGGTGCCATGGCAACCAAGGGGCACGTTGTTTGTTTTGTCAGTTGCAAGATTGGTTGCAAGTTTGAATATTAAAATTAAAATGTTTGTTTATTGTACTGTGTGTATGAATAATAGTAGAAAAAACAAAAATTTATCATACTTTAACTATCCCAAGGAGTACAATAGGTAAGTAAATATTTGACTATTACTTTTTCAAGTAAGTACCTATATTTTATTGTATGATCCTTTTTTTTAATAAGAAGAGGATACTACTCGGTGTGTTTTTACACACCCGACTGCGGCGAAGCCCAAAAGGAGTGTTATGTGTTTGACCTGTATGTATGTAATGTCTGTTTCTATGTTCCCTCGTAACTAAGGAGTTAAGGAGCCCGGTAAGCCGAAGATTATCGAGTTACGACAAGGACAGAAAAAGAAAGTATGTATGGGAGAACAAGATAGAATGAGTAATGGTCTATATCGTATTTGGTACCAACTAGTTTTTTTATTTTGTTGACTTATTTACATTTTTTTATTATACTCCCCTGCATTTTATGCTTCACTTTATTTTCGGCTTTCATGGGTGTCATTTTCGTGGTTTTTGGGGTCGCTGATAACTAAAATTAGGTCAAAATGAAAATTCAAGATGGCGTCGACGAAAATTTTCGGTTTTTTCTTCATGGGTGTCATTTTCATGGTTTTTGGGGTCGCTGATAACTAAAATTAGGTCAAAATGAAAATCCAAGATGGCGCCGAAGAAAATTTTCGGTTTTTTCTTCATGGGTGTCATTTTCATGGTTTTTGGGGTCGCTGATAACTAAAATTAGGTCAAAATGAAAATCCAAGATGGCGCCGACGAAAATTGTCGGTTTCGTGTCATAGGTTTTTTTTTTTTTTCCTTATTAGTAAGAACCAAGTTCTTACTAGTTAATTGCAATCTAGCCTAAGAAGACTAATAAACAATTTAAATCTAACTTATTATGCTACGTTATAAATTATGTTAATGCTAAGAATAGTGTCCATAATTAGGTATGCACTTTTACACACGTTCGTAACACTTCCTTAGAGTCTGGTAAAATTGATAAAACACTTTGTTCATGTGTTATATAAATAGCACAACATTGTTACTATTATTGATTCACTTACACTACACTAATTCAAATGGTTTAGTTCTCTTTAGTCTACGCACTATGCCTGTGTTGTCTAACAGCTGGATTGCCTCAACATTCACGTGTCGATGGAGTCTGTGTTCGTGGGCTTCAGCAAATTTTTGTGTGATGGTGGTGACGAATTCCATGTCGAGGTCACGGTGGAGGTCATCGTTTCTTATGTACCAGGGTGCATTTACAGCAGCCCTGAGTACTTTATTTTGGAACTGTTGAATTATTTTGACGTTGGTTGGCTTAGTACAGCCCCAAAGTTGGATACCATACGTCCAAATTGGCATCAGAATATGCTTGTATATTATCAACTTATTATGTATTGATAAACAGGATTTCCTTCCCAGTAACCAATACAAACGTTTATAACGAATATCGAGTTCCTGTTTTTTCTTTTTGATATGGGCTTTCCAACGCAGCTTGGCGTCGAGAGTTATGCCAAGGTATTTGGCTGTATTAGCATAAGGTATTTGCATACCATTTATGTAGAGTGGGTGGTAGTCACTGTGTTTGTTTGTGAAGTTAATGTGAACTGATTTTGACTCATTCAGATTGATCTTCCACTTTTGTGTCCAGTCGTAAACTTTGTTTACAGCTAGTTGAACTTTCTCTACTGCTTCTCTGTGGCTTGATCCGGTGGCCATAATAGCAGTATCATCTGCAAAGGTCGCTATGGTGCTGTTTTCCAGCTCTGGGATGTCACAAGTGTATAACAAGTACAAAATTGGGCCAAGCACACTTCCTTGAGGCACCCCAGCTTTTATGGTTTTTAGCTCGGAATATGCGTCCTCTTGGCGTATTCTAAACATTCTTTTAGTTAAATACGACTCTAGGATATCTACAAATTCTGGTAGCATGCGTCTGAGCTTAAATATGAGACCCTCATGCCAAACTTTGTCAAAAGCTTGCGCGACGTCTAAGAACACGGTAGCACAGACTTCTTTATTTTCTAGCGTTTTTTCAATAACATTAGTTATTCTATGTACCTGGTCTAACGTTGAGTGTTTTTCTCTGAAGCCAAACTGGTGATCTGGAACTAGGTTTTTATCTTCTATTACTGGTTTTATCCGTTTTAATAACAGTTTTTCAAATAACTTTGATAGTACGGGTAACAGAGAAATGGGTCTGTATGATGATGCTTCGTGGGGAGGTTTCCCAGGCTTCGCAATCATAATGACTTCAGCAACCTTCCATGGCTCAGATACATATTTTAAGATAAATGAAGCATTTATTAGTTTGGTCAGCTTTACTATGGCTTTGCGTGGGAGGCGTTTTAGAATTTCCCCTGTGATGAGGTCGTAACCGGGAGACTTTTTTGAGCTAATGTTGTTTTGAATTTCTCTCATTACTTCCTTAGGAGTCACAAGCTTGATTCTTTGGTTTTGTGATAAATTTACACTCTCATGTATTTCTACAGAGCTTTCGTTGGGTTGAAAGGTTTCTTCTAAATGTTGAGCAAATCGGAACGCCTTTTGGTCATTGCTTATTGCCCATTTTCCGTTGCTATCTCTGATGGGCGGTATTTGTATAATCTGCCTTTTTAGATTTCTCGTTGCTTTCCAAAGTGAGTAATCCGTTGATTTGTCATTGGTAAGCTGAAGAAGGTTGGTATTCAGAGATTCATCCTCAAATTGTAGAATTTTTCTCTTTAGTCGTTTAGTTAGGTTATTTAGTGTTGTTTTATGACGCGGGAACCTTGTTTGCTGCCACAACTTCCTTTGTTTTCTTTTCTCTGATAGTAAATCCACAATTTCTTTAGGATGGATAAATCCCTTATATTTGCGTTTTAGCTGAGGTGTATTGCTCCACGCACATTGTTGAATATTAATAATAAATTTGTTTACTTCTGAGTCAAGCTGATCTTGCGATTTTATCGGAGTTTTAAGGTCGATAATATTATCTAGATCAAGAGCAAAACTGTCCCAATCTGTGGACTTATTAACCAAGGTTAAGTGGCTTTCTTTTAATAGGATTTTTTGACTTAGCATTAGTATAATCGGAGAATGGTCAGAGTTCATAGTAAAACTTTCCTCCAAACTGATGTAATTGGTGGATATATTTTTGCAGATGAAAAAATCTATAAGATCCGGTATTTTCTGGTGGTCAGTGGGCCAGTATGTAGGTTTGCCTGTACTCATTACTTCACAATGTGTTTCTTTAACTGCACTTAAGAGCTGTCTTCCTTTAGTTGTAGTAAGTCTTGAACCCCAATGCGTATGCTTAGCATTAAAATCGCCGCCTAGGATAAATCGCTGGCCTAATAATTCAAAAAGATGTAAGTATCGCTCTTTTCTTATCATGTGCCTAGGAGGCGAATATATGGCTGCAATGGACACTTGACAAAACTTAGTTTTAACAGATACTGCCACTGCTTGAATGTCTTCTTCTTCATATTTACACTGCACGTAGTGACTAATGTTTTCTTTAATTATAACCGCACTACCCCCCCTGGCAGAGTTGCTAGGGTGGAGGGAATTATATATCATGTATCCTCTAAATTTGATAAAAGATTGCTTTGTTAAATGCGTTTCGGAGATTAAACACACGTCTATATTTTCTGTATCTAGGACCGCCTGCAACTCATGCTGATGTTTGAGGAGTCCATTGGAGTTCCACGCCATTATTTTGAGTGTGTTATTCATTTTTGATTATTCAAGACAGCTGTTTTAGTGCTGGATTCTAGCTTCTCTAATCTCTTATCAAATGAGGTAATGCACTTCAAGATCTGGTTAATCTTATCCTCTAAGTTCAGAGGTTGAGATCCTTGTTTTGCAGCTTGTGCGTAAGTACCAATGTTGGTTACTTGCATGGCTGGTTGTTTTGCAGTTGACTGGACACTTGCTTTCTGCGCCTGTTTACCAGGGTGTGTTATAGGAGGAAACTGTTGGGTATTAGGCACCGTAGGTTTCTTTTTTAAAACTTTATTTTTCATAATTTGCATCTGTTTGGCTACTTCACACCCTCTATAATTGGCAGGGTGAGGTAGGCCGCAGTGGATACATTTTGGTTTCTCTTGCGGAGATTTGGTACAATTGGCTGTAAGATGCTTGCCAGTGCATTTCACACACCTTGGCTCTTTTTGACAATATTTATGTGTATGCCCATAAGCTTGGCATCTCTTGCATTGGGGAATGAGTGCTGGATTTTTGAGTGGATGTATTTCAATTTTACACCCTAATATGTACTTAATGCCGTAGATTTTGTTGACATCTTCATCGTTATAAAATGATAAAACGAACATGTTGAGTGGTTCTTTGGTCTTCCAGCTCAATTTACTATCTACCTTTTCTATTTTTAGGCCTTGGGTTGTTAAATCTTCCTTAATTCGATCTGGTTGGCAAGAAGAGTGTAGTTTCTTTACCACAACTCTAATTGGTCTAGCCTGCTTGTTTTCGTATGAATGCCAGTGGTAGTCTTTTTCAGACAAGAACCTGGCAATTACTCTATATGAGTCTTCTGATTTGGCGTTAACCTTCACACAATCCCCATTCATCATTTTTGCTGTAAATGATTCCGCTGGTTGGCTTTCAATTAACGAATCGTAGAACGTTTGATAGTTCTTGATTCCGTCTATTATGATTGGCGGTGGTAAGGGCACTTTTTTGACCGAAGTCACTTTCTCATTTTTTTGATGATTGTCTTGTTGGGCGCTTCCGGGTTGTTGTTTTGGAGAGAGGGAGGTGTTAAGCTTCCTTTTCTTCCTGCTCTTGGCCCTAATCCACTCAGTCTCTTTAGCAAGGTCATCCTCGTCTGTACAGTATTCCACGTCGTTTTTTGTAGTCTGAGCAGGTTCTGTAGTCCCTTTTGTTTCTTTGATGCAGTTCAATTCTCCTTGAAGTGTCTGAACTTGTTCCTGCAGGGCATCAATTTGTACATTCAATTTACGTACCATGACTTGCAGGTTTTCTCTATCTGTTTTCTCTTGGAGATAACAGTCATATAACTGCCTTTCTAGGTCAGTATTAATAGTAATAGACTTTTTTGTAGCCATTATTAAGTTGTAAGGCGAGTTTAACACCTATACAATAAGTTATTGTAAACACTTCATGATTTCCGCACTTGTAACTAGGTCATGACACTGACCCCGATATATTGACGTAGGTACGCCGCGACGCGACGTTGTTGTGATCCGTCAGCAGAAAACTCTCGCGAAAGAGCTCGCGCGCGCGATCGTACGTCCGTGCACTATACTAGGTAGACAACAACTGAAAAAAAAAAAAAAAAAAAAAAAAAAAAGTCCGACACGAAGAAAATACATTGGTGCCAACATAAGCTAAAATATACAAGCGGTCTTAGAATTTCACAAATGACGCCGTCGCCAATTACGTTATGTTCCTAATTGCCACATCTTGGAGTTCTATTCAACGTTGCACCTGGGCAAGATCTTGTCTTTTTTCCTGCGCTTTTCTATGCAACTTCTTGCCAAGTCTTACCCTACTAAGGAACTTAAAAACGAACGGTAAAAATTTACCTTAATGTGTAGATTATTCGTTTTTGAAGTATTTATTTGAAGAGGTCGTGGCTAAATAATAACAGCCGCTCTGGTAGATCTACAGGTTAAGCCGCGCTTGCCTGGGTTGATCCAAGGATGGGTGACCACCACCGAGTTTCGTCCGTGTCTCGGAAAGCACGTTAAGCCGTTGGTGCCGGCTGTCAATTGTAGATCTTTGACAGTCGTTACTACTGACTACTCGGTCAGTGGCACGGAAGTATGACAACCAGTCTTACTAAGGGGTATCGTAATACCCAGTACTAACTGGGTTGTGGAGGTCACATGAGCAGTCGCTCCATGTAAAATCAATCGGTATTCAGCTGCATCAGGTTTTACTGGAAGCCAACTCCAATTTAGTTGGGAAAAGGCTAGGCAGATGTTGGTGATGATGATGAGGTATTTTCTTATTACAGTTGGTGTGTTGGCCATAAGGAATAGACAGAAGGTCTCTGAATTTCTGAAAATTTTATAACACATTAAATATTAGCATCTAAACGAAATACATTCATATAAAAATGCATATTAAGGTAAATTGAGCCGATTAAACTTAGTACCCTACGTGCTCAATAATTGCGCTTCGCGAGTTTTACCCCTAACCACACATACAAAACCAAAACCACACACACACAAAACCTTATGTTATTTATTTACTTATTTTAATGCACAATGTACACAACCAGTATTATTTATTTATTTAATGCACAATGTACACACAAAAAATTATACGCTAGGCTTAAAACTACAGGGTCATGTACTCACTAGTGACCCTGTCAGGGCGCAGCAATATAACTTAAAGCTAATAATATTGCAGTGTTATCTATTATTTAATATCACTGTATGTAGATACATATAAATGTAGCTTAGTAAACGCATATATACACAGCTATATTATCTAGCCCATGACAGTGCGTAGTGCTAGGCGCAAGCAGATTGTTAAATTGGAATTTAACCATTGGTAATTGCTATCCCAGATCTGAATTATATAGGATCAATCAGCAGCTGCTAATGCTGTCTTCATTAAGTGTATTTCCTGGTATTGGAATGGTAAATTCGGTTGAGGAAACCGTTCATACATGAAGATTAACTTGAATTTTAAATGACGTTTTAATTTGGTACTTCATTATTTGTTTGTTTAAAAAAGTGTGGCAACTTTTTCCGTGTTTTATTAGAAGTATAGCTACAAAAGATAACTTCTTCCTTTTCTAGGAGAAGTTAGAAAAATAGTGTGGAGTGAACAAATGTCAAAATAAAAAGTAATTTCGCTCGCCTCGGGCCGTGCGCTTGTTCACTCAGTCATCTTTGTTTAAAAGAAACCTAGAAAATTCCAAGTTGGAGCAGAAGTCTTTATAATTCAATTATTTCCATCCATGTCACAGCTCTTTTCACAGTTAAAATTTTCATGGAGCATTTTCAGGCAACCCTAGTATTTATAATCGAAAACCAGATAAAAGATCGCGCTATGTTATTTATTTGGCAGGACCAATTTACAAAATGGCCACTTCAATTTTACACGCTTAACACACAAAAACGTATCAATTACAAACATAAACAGGTATATTTATTTGGTTTTCACGGGGTATTTTGCTCGACATTTATTTAATTCCAGACTTTATGAAACGTCGATTAATTCAGCAATAAATAAAAAGCAGTGACGGGTAAGTCAACATAATATGATGCTAAGTTAATTTACATACATGAGAGTGGACGGTGAAACATGAGAAATGTTGACAGCAACGGATTTAGGTCACTTCCTAATGGGACGCTCGTAAATAGGGTTGCCTTAAGTCCCCAATTTCAGGAGAACGTCCTGTTTACCTATACGAGTTCCTCGCATCAGATGATTGTGAAACCATGTATTATATTATTTAGGCAACAAAGGCGACGCATTACATATTGATATGTTAATTCTATAGTAAATGTGAAAGTTTGTGATGATGGACGGATGGATGGATGGATGGTAGTTACTCTTTCACAAAAAAACTATTGAACGGATTTGGATGAAATTTGGCACGCAGATAGATAGTTCTCTGGATCTGGATTAACTTATAGGATATTACTTATCCCAGCAGTATGATCTCGTGGGCCAATCACCGAATACCACGCGGGTGAAGCGGCGGGCATGTGCTAGCTGTTATATATTTTTCAAAATTGTCGGTGGGTACTTTTTTAGGGTTCTGTAGCCAAATGGCTAAAACGGAACCCTTATAGATCCACCCTGTCCGTCTGTCTGTCCATCTGTATGTCACTGCAACAGTAACTTTGTTTTTTATTGACATACTATAAGAAACAAATTTAGTTTTGCGGTTGAATGTAATACAATACAACATATGAATGAGAAGATTTGTTTGGTGCTACGGAACTCTGTGTGTGCGAGTCCGACTCGCACTTGTCCAGTTTTGTATTTTAACATTACTTATAAATGATTTTCATTAAATTTAAATTGCCTCCGACTGTTCTCAGCTTTCACATCCTATTTCATCACACATTATGTTTTCAAACCAATACATAATGTATTACTTTTAACTTTCAGGTTTATTAATATTATATATATGTAGTCTTTCTGTTGAAACGGCAAACATTTATAGCCATATATTTGATTGCTGACCTGAAAGAATCCTTTTTGTCGGCCATAATATCGTAAAAACGTTGGAAATTATTGAATATTTTGTTCAAAGCATCTCTGGGTTATGTGAATAGAACGTTACTATGTAGGAAAACTTTATTCAGTAAGGATAAAATCGTAAATCGATTACTTTCGATTGACAGTATTATCTGTGTTATATTATCTCAATGGTATGGCATATAGAGTAAGAAGATATGTTATATTATAAAAAATAATTTAATATACAGCGTTTATCAGAAAGGTTTTTTTTTTTTTTAATCCTTGCTTCGCACTAGGAATTTTTCCTGTATCGTGGGTGATAAACATTTAAATTGACTTATACAAACAGCCAGACCAGGTTTATTTATTTTATTTTAGGATCTTCAATAAAAGATACACACAAAACATTATAAGATAATGGACAACTAACAGTAGGTGTACTATAAAGTTGAAAACTAAGCTAGCAAATTAAGCCTCAAATAATAAAAATAAATTTTGGCAGACAAAAAAAGTTAAATCACAAACCAATTTAGTTAGATATTCATGCTCAGAAGAATAAAACAAAAAATATTAACATGGACATAAATTCTTTTAAAAAAAAAAGGATTGGTCACATTTAAAAATATAGCTAATCAGGACATTAAACTGAACAACTTCCTTCATTCATTCAATGGAGAAAGTTGCTCAGGTTGATGGTTTAAATCACACCCTAAAATATGACTACAGCTTTCTAATACATGCTGTAGGTAATGTTCTTTCACTTTAAATTTTTCCACAACATCACGCCTGTATTCCCCGAAGGGTTAGGCAGAGGTGTACCTAATAGTACACCCACGTTTCGCCAGTTATGTTTTAAGTCATATCTAATAGGGGGCGAGCCTATTGCTATTAACCGAGCACAAATCCCGTGATTCCGTGATTCAAACAAAAATTCAAAGATTCCGTGGCTGTTACTAAAAATTCGTGATAGAAAAACCCATTAACACTTTGCCCAACCCGGGAGTCGAACCCAGGACCTCACGCACAGCAGCAGCGCTTGCAACCACTCGGCCAACAAGGCAGTATTTTTTCATTAGTCCGTTTTTTCCAGAAAGGAGAACCACCCTCGTGGTTCAACAGACTGGGATTTAAAGGTACGCCTTTTCAATTTTGTTATCACCTAAGCTATTGTACTTATTTCGCTTCATTGCTTTTACGTAAATGAATGTTAATTGACCGTGTAATCTGGTTTGTGTCATTGGGCTAATCTTGGAAAATTGTTTCTGGTCTTTTAAGATTGGCTATCGATTGACAATGTACGAAAAAAGAAAAAAAAAAGAAAGAGAAACGAAAAAAAAAAAATAGGAAAAGAAAGAAAGAAAGAAAAAGAAAGAGAGAGGGGAGAGGAGGGGAGGAGAGGGTGTTGAAAGAGTTATGATGGAGTTTCTTGCCTATTCTTCTCCATACGAAACTGGAAGCAAATAGGTGTAAAATCAATCCTATTTACTTTGTTTTAAAGTTTGACTGTGACTTTTATAAGCCTAAAATAAACCATAGCAGTCTCAGTTTTAACTTATATATCTATCTTCGCGAAAGACCACACAAAGGTTAATCCTACATTGTGTTGTGGCCATACTCCAATACTTTCCTATTTCTATTCGTCACTAGATTACCAAAGGTTTCATACCACCCACCCACGCCACACACATGCCCACGTGATAAAATGTACTAAATGCAAGAGTAGCTCCTTCTGTTCGTCTGTCGGTGTGCCCGTGTGTCTTTTACCTTTTACAACCCTTAACGGCTGAACGGATTAAGATGACATTTGACACTCAGGTAGATCATCGGGTTAAGGATACTTTTCGCCCGGTACAAGTTCTAAATTCTGAGGGTGGGAAGTTGCCAGCTAGTGAATAAACAGAAATCTTTTACTCTCAGGCATCGAAGGCCCATAGTGCTTACGCACTTGTATTGCAAATAACATTAAAACTATGTTAATAGTGACATAACATAATAGTAATGTTGCTATAATTACTAAATGTTAATAAATAACAAGTAAAGATGTAATAGTTGATGATATTTTGTTTCTGTAGTAAAAGCTTTGCAGATCACTGAGCGTAGTGACACTTCTCTCGCGAGGATTTTTCTAGTATTCAACTGGGGTCGTTAATGAGGAACTGGTGGTAATTAACGTTTTTATATACACATTTCCTACTTCACACAAGTCTACATTAGAGCATAATTTTTCATGTAAACAGTGGACCGAAAATAAATGTTGTATTTTGCGATTCATAATATCAGGTGCTGGACAAACAAACTCGTAACGACTACACGGGGTTCTCAAAATATATATAACTAGCTATTGGCAGTGGCTTCGGCCCGCTTGGTTGTTGAAAATAATCCAACGTGATCATAATACTTATACTACCGGGGTAAAGAGTATTCAATCTCCTTCGTGAACTCCACTCCAGAGATAACAGATAGACAGGCAGACTTACATTGTTGCATTTAGGTTGGTAAATAATGGAACTCAAATATAAACTATCCTTTTCCATCTTAATGCCACTAGTCTTGCAGGTCTACGATGAAAAAGACGTTGAACACACCCTGCTTTCAAACGGGTGACTATGCTCCACCCCGTACCGTTATTATAATCGATACCTAAGTATCGCTTTGTAGTTATAACTTTGTACCCATCTATAACTTCCAGCTAATGTTATTATGGCTCCTATGCATAATGAATGGTGTCGGGAACACTTCAGCGTCTCTACTGTTTAGTTTACTAACTATTTTGATGGGCCTTTTTGTATGTCGACGTGGAGTGAGCCTTCTCTGTATTATGTCAACCCCGTTTGTGTTTAACTTGGTCGTGTTTTGTTATTAGGTATGGAGTTGGGCTTCTTGCGGGTTCATGGTATAGCTAGCTAAACATACCTAGACTTTTCTGTTCTAAATTACACTGTGACAAGTCACACCTCAAAACCATCACAATTTATTCCGGATAGTTAATCTAGTGCAAGGATGTCGTATTCGGTATAGTCGAACAAAATGAACGCAAAAATCGGAGCCTTTGATTGAAATATTCAATTATGCCATTGAAGTCAGAGTACTGTGGTTTTATGACGTACAACCAACCTTAAATTAGGCAGGCTGCTTGTCGCTGCATTTGGATTCTCAAAGGATTTTAAATTAAGAGTGATTTAGTTTTTTTTTTATCATGACACTGAGTGACAATTGAGTTTTATTCTTGTCAAAATGTGGTTCATTATTTAAAATATATCTAAAGTCGCTTAAAGTAGAATTCTGCCCCCACGTTGATATTCTACACCTATACTATATCTGGTGAACCAACATTGCCAGCTTCTACCTGGTGAACAAAGTTGGAAGCAGTAGTAGATACTAACAGCTAGTATGCCGAGGTAAGTGTTCGTAAACGTTAATCGACTTATGTAGGCATTTGAGTGTTTTATGGTAGCAGTATCTACTATTATGTCATACTCGTTCTCTTTATGATAGGTTATAATTTGGAATATAGGTGGCTAAATGAACTCTAGATTGAAAACGCCTCACATAATGGGTTCTAATCCTGGCAGATGAGGTAATATTCCTTTATAACACAAAATATTCGAGACGAACACGATTCTGCGTGCACCTACAAATAAATTTTTCTTCATCAAGTCTTCCTTAATTTAGTACAAATTCAAGGCGGTATGTATTCAATAATTCTGGGTAGGTGTGCTTCGGGTATGTTAGAAATACTAATTACTATGATTTAAATACTATCTTCTAGGCAGTAACTTCACGGAAAGTAGATACTAGGCTTACATGAATTGAACTTATGCTAGCCTAGTATTGTGTGTGTGCGTTCTGTGTGTGTGTGTTCGTGTGTGTGTGTGTGTGTGTGTGTGTGTGTGTGTGTGTTGAATGTGTGTGTTGCATTGTGTGTGTCCTGGAAAAAAAGTTGCAACGAGTCACAGTGTGCCACGATTGGGCGTGACTCACTGGGAACCCCACCAATTAGATCGGTAATTTAGGAATTATTTACTCAAGATTGTATAGATCCTATGTAGTTACAGTTTTTGGCTTAATATTAAGGTGCTGCTAGAAAGTGTATGCATGTGCTTCGAATCTAGACATCTGATATATTACTGATACTGTTAACCTGCGTC
The DNA here is from genome assembly GCA_963082995.1 of Noctua comes. NCBI lineage: Eukaryota > Metazoa > Arthropoda > Insecta > Lepidoptera > Noctuidae > Noctua > Noctua comes. The sequence goes on from OY720277.1 coordinate 8,582,805, forward strand.
ATACCACTGCTAAGCTCTCTTATCATAACCGTTCAGCTCCAATTCCCTCGGTCCACGGCAAATGACGGATTCACCAATAGTCGTTGATTTTATCTAGCTTCTCCCGCAATCACATGGTTACTACGAGAATATCCGACATATTCAAAAATATGTTTTTTTCTGGACACAGCTTTACATACATAGGCGGTGGATGAAGTCGGACCCTGGTTTTTGTTGTCAAATAATCGCGCTCCCATCCTTTGTTTCCCGGCTTTTCAATTAAACGGTAATTCACTCAGCGGTGCGTCACTAATAAAACGGGTAATTGGTGTGGTACCCAAAAAATATACACGGTGGGTGCTACAGCTACAGACTGTACATAATTTGTGGTGGTGGTGGTTTTACTCTTTAACCCTGCGTGACAAATTAGAGGCATACCTGGGAAAATTGCCGAAAAAAGCGCATACAGGAAAGAGCGGAAGGCTTAAGAGGAGACCTTTTCCAAAAAAGTGTAAATCTAACACTTAAGAGAATCGAAGATATTATTTAGTACAAAAAATAAGGGCAATGAATTATTATCTTCAGTTAAAAGTAATTGTAAACGTGCGCGAATAATTTGACGGTCTGTCAATTTTCTTAGACTGTGCTCTTATGGTACTTTCACTGTGGGAGTTATCTACCTGAAAAAATTGGGTATATTCGTGATTATTAACAATTCTAACATTGAATTAATCAATTGAAAAATTTAAATTAATTAATTGATGTGAAATTATAAAACGAACCCAAAATAACTCTGCTTTATCTGCTGTTCAACAAACACTAAATATACAGTTTTAAGAGAGTATTATTGCAGTAGCTTTTACGAGAAACAGTGGGTAAACGTATCAAACTTTCCTATTTAGCATGAAATACTAAGCGGGAGTTTGACCGCTTGAAAGCATCACATCCGTTATCGTCACGAAACTTTTAATTCCACACAGCGCTTCTATCGCTATAAAGCGCTTCATATCGAGATAATCACGCTTGTAATTTTCCTATATTTACCTGAAACTTGTTCGTTAGTACACAAAAGGCAAGTTTTGAGTGTATGGTGAAGACTAAATTGCATCTCAAAAGTTTGAGGAGTGAGGGCGAGACAGTTATAGTCACCCAAGACGGAACATTGTATGATATAAAGTTATTACCACACCGCCGAGAAACGTTGAGTAGCGTAAGATAGTCTGCCGCGAAGTAAGTGACAGTTTGCATTTAATACTATTATGTTCTTACACATCCTTGAGTAGTTTTATTAAATTTATATGAACCTAAATAAAATAGGTAGTGCCGACGGAAGCTTCGGTATTGGCTTCGGCAAAAAATACACATTCTGCCGAACCTTCGGCTTCCACAGAAATGAGCGGATGTTTTGGCCGTCGCCGAAGGTTTCAAGCAAACACCGAAATTGGACGAACTGTTACGGCGCGGCAGCGCGATGGAAGAGGCGAAGTGCGGAGGGCTCCCTGCCCGCGTATTCAAATTTCGAAGTGTTTTTATTTTTTTAAAGTTGCAAGGTAATTTTAATCATGTTGTTAAATTGTTTGTTACAGCCAACACACAGTTTTAATTCAAAAGTGTAAAAAAACCATTACATTTTACTTTTAGCCAATCGAATTTCTTGGGGTTATAAGACCTTCGGCTTCGGTCTGACACTAAAAATAGGATGGACCGGAAGTGGTAGGTAATCAAATAATCAACCAGTTCATCAGTTAGTAGGTAAATGAATTATCAATTCAACCGTTAAAAAAATCTGACATTTCATTTGCGCTAATGCGATAATATGAGTCTATTGAATTTTTGAGTTGCTTGAAACGGCTATAGGCGAAGTTTGCAGAGACTTAGATCACTTACAAATATTACGCGCGGTGTACCCACAGCAAGTTCAAAATAATCTTAATACTTTAGTTGAAAATTATCCTCACGACAAAATTCACTTAGCAGTTTCATAAGCCCAGTCATGCACGAGCCGTGAGCAGCGAAAAGCGAAAATTTGAGTGCAGTTGGAAACCAGCATTTTACTAAGCAAATTTTAAACTGTTTCATCACTTTAATGTTTTCGCACACCGCTGGAACTAGCATGGGATTAGTCAAATCAGGGAGCATGCATTTTCTCACTTCCATATGTCCATTAGCTTATTCTAGGAAGATTTGATCTGTTGATGCATATCATGTCAACTTGGGTGCTTAGACAACAAGCCGGTTGGTAGCTAAGCCCCTGTAACTAGCCGCTTAAACGTTGGACGTTAGAGTATGCAGCACTAAATCAAATAGATTGAGTTCCCGGGAACTACCCGACTAAACTATTATAAACAGGTCAGTGGCCGCTAAGTGCATACGGTGATTTGGTTACAGAGGCATGTAGGTAGTACGTAGTAGTTTCACACAAATATGAACCTGGCATTTATAATTCAGCTGCGTTATTTTCGGTTGAAGTTTACTTTATCGGAGAATATCATAAAGGTCTCTTCGCCTGCCTAAAGTTCAGCCTCGGGCAGTATATCCATTTGTTTATTCTTTCATGTAGCGTTCACTCAAACTGTCCGAATCAATGGGGCCTGCCCTTTCTCATTTTTTATGCTGATTCGTGCCCAACATAATATTAATATGACTTAAGAGGAATGTCTGCAGAATATACGCAGCTCATTAAAATTTGATACCTACGAAATGTTTTTGTCCTAATCAAGTTAGTTAAATTGAAAAAAAAAAACATAGCACTGTCAGTAGTAGGTAAATACCTAAACTAAACGTTTGTTTACTAAGTAATACCACGACACAACCGAAGTCTTTTTAGCACTGCAGTTCCATTGTAATGATAAACTCTAGTTGTGGAGTTCTCAACAGTTCTCCTCAGAATTTAAAATACGAATTCTTTATTCAGGCGGTGGTACCACGGGTTCGTTATTCCCGAACTCGCAACAACTAAACAAAGTTAAGATAAATAGGGGAAATTTTAAGTGAAGCTGGAATGAGTTTTATGATCATAGTAGTCTCCTCGTTGTTACAAAGATGAACAGCTGTTACCGTGGAAGAATCCGAATAAAGTGCGGAGCCACTTACACTAGGGAGTGTGAAGAAATTGGTTCCGTGAAAGACCGGGAACGACATATTGATACATTATACAACATACAGAGTAGAGAATAGTTATCGATTTTCGATGCATTACCCACTATTTATTGCACGATGTGGGACGAAAAATTGTAAAACTTATGGTCACGTCGCCGTCGTGATTACTTTTCTGTGTAACACGTGCTTATTCTTCCGTGAGATTGAGGTAAATTAGTGTTTTGCGTGAATGGAGAAAATTGATCGTTTGACTAAACTAACATCGTGAGATTTTTTGCTGAAATACGATTTTATCTCTGTACCTATACATTTTGTGGGATTTTGAAGCAAACTTAGGCTTTGGGCGTATATTAGTTCCTACTTACATAATTGATCCAACCAACCAAAATCACAAATCTCCTGCAGATACACCATGTTGGTTCAGATTTTAGTAAGCCAAGTTTAAGTCAAGTATATTACCACTTCTAAGACAGACTTGCAACCATTTTAGACTAGCGAAAGCAATCTAATCTGGGCTGCATTTGAGATATTGTAATATGGAGCTGCTCACCCAAAACTTAAATGTGAGAATAGACGCGGCTTGGCAAGCATCCAGAGAAATCATCGTCGAGCAATAGGTAAATGTCCGTATTTGCACAGCATTTGTGTTGTTACCAGGCAAATTTGCACGTATTTATATACCGTGATTAACATTGTAAGTGCTTGCTGCTTAAATAAAGGCTTATTTTAATATTGATGAGATGTTTCAGTGTTTTGTTGTTGCATTAGTTTGTTTACTGATCACACCTGCTTTGTTTTGTTCGTTTAGTAGGTATTATAATTACCTATAACGTTTGGAAATTAGTATTTTATCGTTACACTACCGTTATAAATTATGAGGGTTGTGAGAGAACTCCGCTCTTTCCAAGAACAGGTTAATTACGTCTTACCGAGAAGTGGTAACTCAAAGTTAGCGCTAACCTCCGCAATCATGTTTCCTAGAAAAATCCTCTACTCCAAACGTTGTTGTTCAAAAAGTATTTAACAGTCAACAATCTCCATAACTCGAGGATATTTATGATCGCAAATTGTCTTTGAGAACATGACTAAGGGTAAATTCGGAGAAATTGTCATATTACGACTTACTCTGTAACCGCCACGTATTCTAATTAAGTAGTCGTTATTGCTATCACATAAACAGCCAACTCCGAGGGTAAATAATTTAGACTACTCGACAGATTTAAATTGTCAAAATTATACCTTTGTAAAAGTTATAGGACAATTGAAAAATCAACCAATATTTGTTTATTCTCCGCGCATTTATTAATGTTATTAAACTTGTTAGCTCACCGTTTATATTGTTTGACATGGGTTGACGTTTCGGCCCGGTTTCTCCTTTTCCTGCAACACTCATATAACTTAAATAATTTATTTTCCCACCGATCGAGGAAAGAAGAAACACCCTGTGTATCAGCTGTTTGTCTTTCCCTGTAATTTGTAAAAGTCAACTCAGCGAAATTGGTTCCTATAAATTGGCCATCGCCTGTTTAGCACTGCCGTTTGGACGGCTTTGTTCAATGCGCTTTGTAGATATAGATGTACAATGTGGTGTATAAGGGGAACAAGACCCTATCTACATAGGTACATAGTTAGAAATAGAAATTGAGTTATTGTCCAGGCAAAACAGTAAGCAGGTACAATGGTTGTAAAATAATTAAGTGAAGGACTATTTCATGAAAATAATTGTGTGGTAATCGGTGGTCGTGTATGGGCATGTGATGCGGAGGAATGAGGAAAATGTCGTGAGGAAAGTTTTGAGTATGAATGTGGATGGGTATATGATATCTACTCAGATGAAGACCAAAGAAACGATGGATGGACTGTGTAAATAATGATATGGCAAGAAAGGAGGTGTCTGATGAGATGACGAGTAATAGAGAAGTATGGAAGAAGAATACATGCTGCGCCGACCCTAAATGAATTGGGATAAGAGCTAGAGAATGATGAATCTCACTTGGTTCGTAGGTGCGTTTAAAAACCTGAAGATGGCGGCCACGGCCACTTAAATAAAATATAGTGTTTTTAAAATAGCTGGTAATCTTGAACGACTTGAAACCATGCTGATAAATTAGTGAACATAACCAGTATTCCAGTATTTGTATTATTAGTGTTTTATTATTTATTAGTCGTAAAAGTAAAACTGAAACATCTTGAATAATTTAATTTTAATGACACGAGGGTATAAGGAATTCGTTGTAACAAGACTTCAAACTATAATTAATAATTCAAACCATGGTGAGTGGCGGCAAAGGGAGTAGCTGACAGTTCGACACCTTCAACGATTACCTACTATATTTAATACTTTCGATAAATGTATTTTTATACAAAAAGTGGGACAAGATCAAAGTATATTCAATGAAAAATGTTCACGTATATTCTCATCATTCAGTACATTTATGCAGCCTGTTTTATTTATTCTTTAGCAGAGAATCAGTACTAATTTTGAACGCCAAAATTACATATGGCAGGACCCACAAAGATTTTTGTTAAATTAATTACAATTATTTTAATTCCATTTATACCTACAATATTTTGAATCTTTCAATAAATTCTGATATAAAACGTCCATTCTTCATAATTTTCTAGTGTTTTGACTGGATAGAAGAAGTGACGGAACAAACTCTCCAAAAAGTAAGTAGGTAAGAAGAGCGTTGCTGTCGACACCATCACCCAAGCTCGTATTATATGGACAAATAAAATCACAGAATCGATAAAATATGAATTGGAGCCCATGTGCACTAAATTTTATTTACTTACGACGATAAAACACAGGCCGACTCGGCCGATCGGGAAGTTCTCATCAACAAAAAGAAAATAAAGTATGGGAAGTTATCAGGGATCCCTTTGTCTCAAAATTAGTTAGGGGACTGGTATTGGGGACAACAGTATTTTATTATTACAATTGTATAGGAGCACTTGCCCTATTTCCAGCTTTGCATTAAACATGTAAACTACTTTTTCCGATTTCTTTGTTACGTGCGTGTGTAAGAATTTAGTGTTTAAATGTTGTCTAAATTTTTGGCGGGTTACAAATAAACGGCAACCATTTTTTTGAACTAAAAAAAAAAAAATATTACTTGCTTTGTAATAAATCTAAAATATATTAATTTTCAAATTATTTTTTTTTCTTGCTTTGTTAACTACCAACATTAAATTGAATAAATAATAGACCTAGTAGGAGAAGAGAAAAGGAGTTATAAAAGCGTATTCATAACTACACAAAAAGTGCTAGTAGTGACTGTAACTGTTGATTTAATGCAAGTAAGTAGGTACTCATATCAAGTAACAAACAATAGAGATATGAAGACAATCAGAGATTGATATCTAATTAAATGAAGCTCTGGAATGCCCCTAAATAACAATGAAATTAATTTATATCATAATCTAATTACTAGTACATCATGTAACTCAATTAATTCAGAATATTACTCAGTATCGTCGACGTCCATAATGCTTTACCACTTTTTAAACCAATACCCAGAAGATGTGTACTTCACTACACTTCAACCAACTTATCTGTGCAGGCAAGAAACACAGAACTAAAATAAATGTACCAAGTTTGACATACCGATGCATTTTTTTAGACAAGCAGCGCCCCCCTTGTACTGCAAACTTAAAATGGTCGTACTGTAAGGTTGAAAGTATCTAACTGTCACATAGACTAACAGACCTTAGGCTCTTCACGAAGTGACATTCTCTCACGAGAAAGAGAGTATTGGACTGACATTAGCTACCGAAAAGACCTTGGGTACGTCAATCCCGTTGATCCTCGTAGTGGAACTACGAAAGCTTTGAAAGTCATTGCTCCTTTTGACCTTCAGGTCGTTTAGTGATGTGCAAGTGACATTCATCCTTACACTGATAAAGTTACTACGAGATCGACAGTCGAAACCTCCATTTTATAAAATAAATTTATTAGACAATACCATGACATAAGAAAAGAAAGCAGCTTCATCGCTTAAAAATAGCCGGAAGCGACATCGATAGCGGGTATCGTTTAGCCGGGTAACAATCTTATTCGAGTACCCGACACGACATGTTTGTTTTATCTTTAAGCGGCAGTAGCGAACGCTGGAGGCACTACTTCCTCTACGAGAAAAACTGTGGAGTTGAGACAAGACATTCAAGTGTCGATATACGAATATATCCATCAAAACGGCAATTTTTGATTGTCTGCGTTGATATATAAAATTAGTTTTAGTTCAGGTTTCACATATATTCGTGTATTTTTATGTAAAGAATCGATGTACAAAATTTCAAAGCTGTATCATAAAAAATCACAAAGTTATAAGCTTGTTCTGTGACCAGAATGTCCGCACAAAACCGTGATAACCACGCGGCGCGCCCGCGCCCGCGCCTCCAGCGTCGTCTTGAGCTCATTGATAATAATAATTTGGCCGTAGGTCCCTAAATGATTGCGATTGGTGTGTCGCTTGGTATCCAACTTGTAGCCTGTTTTAAATATTTTTGGGACAAAATATAACATGCTTTAAAAATTATTGGAATCAATTCAGTTCCTTATTCTGAATAAACTTCATTCAGGTTTCGTATATAATAAAAATAATGTTTTATGATTGTCTGTCTATTTTCTTACAATAACGATTACCGTATGAAATTCTAGTGCGCGCGCGCCTGTGACTGCTGCTGCTGTTAGCCGCGTGACGAAGTTCTGTCTCATTACTATCGTACCGTGCAACAGTGGGTAGGCAGAGCACAGTGAGAGATAGAACTGCGTCACGCAGCTATCAGCTGATAGGTCCCATAGGACCTTCTGATCTTGTTAGTAAACATTTGTAATGCAAATATCTTGTAAAACTTGAAATATTGATTTTAGCCGATTTCAATAACACTAGGCGACAACTAAATTAATGCTTAAATAAAGTGTGCTTTTAGATGTTCAAACTTCGGCTCAGTGTCCAAAGTTTATTTATTTTTATATATACGGGCCTAAAAAGTATGTAAAAGGCCTATGTCCAGCAGTGGACGTCTTTCGGCTGAAATGATGATGATGATGATGATGATATACGGGCATTCGTCTCATATTTGTTGTAATTTGAATCGGTACGAAATATAATAAGTATCACACAAAAACTGCTTTGGTAGCTCTACGTAGATGAGGCAATAAAATTGTCATAAGTAAAGGCATAATTGCCCAAATGAAATTGCCTGGCCATAAAGCTAGTCAAGTACAAATTGTTTTGTACTTCCTACCTTAATACCTGAAGAAATTCCATTTGGAATATTTATTAAAGCTGTGTTTGCACACTCTGTTCTTAATGTCCCATTGTTTCTGTTGAGGTGACACGTCGTTTAGCTAAAATAAATCTTAGAGAATTTTGTTGACATTTCGTTCTTGCAAACATTTTAGACCTAGTTCACACGGCGTTGACCATCTTAGATAGTTTTTTTACAGTATAATGGCGCGATTATACATGGTCGTTCGCCCGAATTCGTTTGCCTATAGAATTCGGGCAAACGATCAAGTGTTAATGTTCGCCTGTCTTCAGACAAACTCGTCCGGCTTCATCGTTTGTCATTAGGCAATTGTAAACTTGTATTATAATACGATGACTAGTGCTATAAATGCATCAGGTGCACTAAGTCATTTGAACACTGTGAAGACCAAGTATTATTGCACTATAATTTTGAGATCACATGGCAGTTCCTTAATGTATTTGTTCTTAAGGTGATATATTGAAAAAAATGTGGTTTTTCTATTTCGTATAACTTGTTAAGTATGTGGAATAGGGATTCAACATTTTGGTATATGTTTTTTGACTCTTTGGTCTAGTATACTTAAATAAGGAATACACGATTCAATGAACTTTTCTCGATACAAAAAAATTGCAAAGTTATATCTATTTTTTTACTTTTTTCGACATCACTGCGTAACGCTTAAGAATTATTCAATGGGATTTACTTTAAAACATAGAGAATTATTATTTCAAAGTTTACTCATTGTAGTTTTAAATTTAATTCATTTTTTATGTTAAAAAAGGAGTAAATTCGTTTTGGCACGTACGTCGTTTTATTCCGAGCGCACGCACAATATAGCCATCTCTTTTTTTGCGTTTCAAAAGTAATTGCATCACTTTCGCTCGCTTACAAGATCAGTCGCCCGGTGGGCTTCATTGACGTCAAACCTATGACATTTTTTTGCAGATCGGTGCTATCGGATTTTCGTGATTTTAATAATTGTTTATATAGTAAAAGTTAGTAGATTGTGTTAATTAGTGTTAAATAGGTATATAAAGACTATTCTTGTGATTGAACAGTACCTATAACGTATCGTTTTCTATTTGTGACTAGTTTTTAATGGAAAAAATATGAAACCAAAACTAAATAAAGTACAACGTTTAGAGCACAGAGCGACTGAGGGTGAGGGCTCAGAAAATGAGAAAGAGTAAAAAGTAAGTATATAGTTATGTACAATAATTATTAGTTTCTATTTATAAAATTGTTTATATTATGAAAAAGGCTAAAATGTACTTGTATTTCATTTTAGGTTAGAAATATGTCAACAATACATTGATGTATACGTCAAGTACTGTTACCGCGTGTGACAGGAATGACAGGACAAGGAATGGAGTCGCATTTGAATTGCAAAAAGAGGTGAGTTTTTAATCGAATTTTTTTTTGATCTTTATTGAGGTATAAACTTGAAGGAAATGTGAGTTCTCTTATTTTATTAACTGTGTACTATGAATTTTCCAGTATAGAGCTTGGCATAAATAGTATTTTTCCAAGTTGACTTATACTTTTTGTTTCAGGAGTCCAAAACTGCCGACATTAGTGGCCACAGAGTTGTTGATGTTAATTGCTTTTTTAATGCCATCTATCGACGCACCGGGACATCATATTTTTTATCTACGAATGAGGGCACGCAAACGTCGGTGACCAATCACAGCACGCGTTTGTTCTCATTCAATTCTTTGTAAAGGTTCAATCTGTTTAAAAATTATTACCTGATACACCCTGCTTGTAAAAAGACGAATTAAAATATTATAACAAAAATTCAATAAAACGATTATTGAAAAGCAACTGCCTCACGTTCCTGCACAAATTGCTTAAAATATCGAGTCACCAATCAATGTTTCAATGCGGCCTTACAACCATTAAATTAGAATCAGAAAAAAATTCTGGCCTTACACACATTTTCTTGTACATTATGTAAAACAAAGTTTAAAGTACAGAACTCAAAATAAAATGGTGGTGGCCGGGATGGTGACAGCTGGTTGTGGTAACGCTTAACTGAAACAGTTTTCGGCTGCTGTCGATTTACCATCCATGTCGGAATACAAATACAAAATCTTGCAAGATGAAATATGTGACGAATGGGAAGTGACGGCATGGGAAGAAATGAGGAAAGCGGGGGAACGGGGGAAAGAAGCGGCAGTGAAAGAAGGAAAAGCTACTAAAGATGACATACCAATAATAGATGTAATCTTAGATGGTTGCTGGGCTAAACGTTCATACAGAACTAATTATTCTGCACTATCTGGCGCTGCGAATATTATAGGTAGTCGATTTCGTCAAGTTCTTTTCATGGCAGTCAAAAACAAATACTAGTGTATTTGTGCTAGAGCGGTAAAACGAAATGAGGTAGTAAAACACCATAAGTGTTTTAAAAATTATCCTTTTCCTCAATCACGGTCGAAAAGATTGGTTGCAAAAATCACAAATAATTAACAAATTTTTGTAACAAATTGCTAAACCTAAAAACGGATAAAAAATATGCTATAACAAAAAGGAATATATTAACTACAAATAAGATTTTAAAGATACGAAAATACATATTATGTAACGCCATAAAATATCATGGCTTACAAAATCTGCAGCAATCAGACAACATAAAAAATCTGCACCAAGATATTACGAATGCATTTATCATGCATTTGAGCACCATGATTCTTGTAATAAAAATTTATGTAGTGAAAATTCAAATGGCGAATCAAAGAATATTTGTAACACACGTCTCTAGCATCAGATGAAATATTTAATCTGCAATGTTGCATCACATTCAAAGAGCTTAAGAGGGCTCTTCCCGGTCCATCTATCGTCAACGCAAGCATGGTCGAAAAGCTTGTTGTTTCATCCAGAGTCACAGTGGCAATTTTTTTCAATTCTCCCGTCTCAGGGGGCCCCGACCCCGTACGAGTCGTCTCCCGCGCACCTCATACCGCCTAACGCGATAACATTGAACGAAAATTTCATAAACTTGTTCCAGGAAATACGTGTGTGTGCCAAATTAGTTGGTGGCAAAAAAATTCTAGCCACTCTCCACTTTCACTCTGTAGTATTGTCCTCTCCTGTATCTCTTAGCGTTCTTCATTGAATTTTTCTAAATTTTTCAAAAACGTTAATTTTGTGAGGTTGTATGTATCAGAATCCACATCGGGTCGATCGCCATAATTAAAATCTATTTTCTTAGAAACCAATTTATGTTTTTTTTTTCTTTTTAACGTTTGGTTGTACGTTCTTGTATTTTCTACTTGTTCTTCATATTTCTTGACTTTTGCTAAAGGGCTCGTATTGTGAATAGTTTTGTGGACGGTAGTCAATATTTTCCCGGAGTTAAATGATACTACTGCCCCTGTGCATCTTGCTTGATAAGACCGTTTAAGAGCGTAGTTGACTCTTTTGCCACCAACTAATTTGGCAACTACTCCATTAAAACTCTACAATGTTGCTGTCTACATTTTCAATTAAACTCCGTGGATGTGATGCAACATTGCAGATTAAATATTTCATCTGATGCCAGAGACGTGTAACTTTGTTTATATGTTGTACATAAAACCATACTTGGGGATTATACCAGTGAAAGAATCATCAAAATCGATTCAGTAGTTTACGAGAAAATTGCGAACATATTTTATAATACATAATATAAATAGACGAGTTTTTTAAAGTAGGTTAAATATAGAAAAATTAAAACAATACATTAATTATTTAATAAAAAATATTCTTAGTAAATAAACATTTGTTATATGCCTTCATTACCTAATTAATTTTTATTACATGGTGTACTTAATAAAAAAAAAAATAGTTGACAATTAAATATTTGTATTATTTGTCTACTCCATACCTCCTATTTGCTAATATTTCAAAAAATCCAAGAAGTGCGTACTCGGTTTTCCAGATGCCACCGCGTACACTGCATTCGCCGCTCCCCGCGCGGGGGGTTAAGCCACGCCCATCGAGCTACGATTTATTTTCGAGGTAGCGCCTTAACCGAATGAACATTGGGTTTTTGACATGTGATTCCAACTTTTAACTGTAAAATATTGGGTTGTTTGGGAACAGCCGTTTAGTTGTTCCTATGAAACTCTGTACGTATCTCAAATAGGAAACGATATTATGGCTCTGGTAAAGTAAGTACATTATAAGTAAAAAAAAATGTTTTATAAAAAATATTTTGCTGGCCAATATACACGTAATATAACGTAAGAATTTTCTTATGACAGTTAGCTGTCATTGCGAGGCCCGTGCTCAGTAGTGTGGTAAACGTTTACTTTGAAAATTGGTTCGTTTTCAGAATGTTCTTAACTACGGGACACCAGATGTACTTACGCGCAAATACATGTGATTGGGGCAGAACCTGGTTCTTCAGTTCATTCGGCACCGATTTAGAGATTTATCTCATCATTTGAGTTCTTCATAAATTCATAAAAACCTAAATTAAAAAATAGTAACTACAACAACCATGTCCACATAAAACTGTTAAATCAAAGAAATAATTCCAGTATTTTTATAACATTTGATATTGAATGTGTAAACTGTAAACTTTACCTCGGCTACACACAGGCAGCAAAATAATTTAAACTTCATTCAAAAACTCGTGATTTCTGCGGGTAGGTAAAATAGGACGATTTACACTTCTATGTAAATATGTTATGATGCAATAACACTCTTGCAAATAAACTGTTTGTACGGTAAAATAAGGTGTTGCTCTTTTGTTCATCTCCATTATTTACTGATGTAGATTAATTATTATCTTCTTTGTTTTAAATCGTCTGAACACTAATGAGTTTGGCGTCAGGGAGCAACTGCTCTAAAGTTTGCTTGCTTGTTTTTGGTGTCTGGTTAATTCATAAAAAAGTTATACAACATGTGTCAGAAAAGTGTGGTCATATTTTAGCTTTTGATACGGACCACCAAACTGAACAAGTGTCCCATACAAAATTTAAATATACTACTCGACCCAAATGTATGGGAAAGCTGATTTTTAAGAATCCTTATTTGAAGACTGCGTTGAAATAGCGGTCAGACGTGCAGCTGCTGACGGCGCGGAGGGATTGGAGTTCTATGACCGGTTTGAGTCAAAGTATTTTCATCAGGCGTTTCTAAGAAGCAGCTTTCTTCTTAGTAGACAATATTAGACTTGCCTCCTACTACGCCAGACTTGAAAATAAATTGACGTAAACTGGGTATTCTCTACACCTCGGCATGTCTACTATTGTATAGAATCAAGTTATTCTACCTTAAAAGAAAGATAGGTTGCTTTTAGTTATAAAGACCGCCCATTACAAAATGCCCTATGTATAATCTCTATTTTGTATGCCTGTATTTTGTAGTATGGTATACATAATAAAGAGTGTTCTATCCATCTATCTTGGGTGTTTGCTGTGCCACTTCTGCTTCCAAGCTAAAACACTAGAAATTAGTGGAGGGTCAGCATTATGTGGGACTGTCTCTTGTAATTATGACTTTCAAGATGCTTATCAGCATAATTAAATAAAAGTCTGTTGAATTTGCTTCGATGTTATTTTGTGAGGATCGATTGGTTTCATAATGTTTCGTACAGAGAGGCTTGATCTATTGGATATTCGGGGAAAAGAATCTGACTTTCATGTCTGTCCGATCGAATGACCGGCCACGAGTCATGAGGAAATAGTGTCATGAACACTACGGTGGCAACCCGATTGGATTGTGGATTGAAGATTGCAGTATCTGTGTTATTATGAGGAAGAATGTCAATGGTTGAGGACGAAAAGATACTGCTCAACTATTGGCATTATAATAACCTCTTACGACGGCATGCCACTGCAAGATAGGCTTAATTATGTCCTATGAATAAAACTATAAAAACTACATACCCTTTAACGGTTTATTAAAATCAGAAACCGAAAATCAAGTGTGTGCATTACCCAATGTAATTAAGTTTAAATTCGGCACGATTTCACGCGTCCATCCTTGATTGGCGATCATTACGGTGACGAATAATTTAGGCTATTTAACACTGCGGTCCGTGGTCACCCCGGCTTTGCGTACCCAAAATAATATATCTTTGTAATTACCATCTCCATTGAATAAAACGAAACTGACCAGGCCAGTTATTGACTAAGTACTATTCCGTGTTAATGTCAGTTAATTTTCCCTTTTCCTAAAGTAAGCGAGGGTCTGAATAACAAGGGTGTATGAGTTTATCCTTTCGCATTAATTATGAGTTGATTGTACGCGGAATTATGATGTGGTTGTAAGTGACATGACATGTTCATTGTTCGAATGTTTTTGAACAAAACATGGGTTACTAATATAGACGTATGTAATAATAAAGATCTAGTTTTTAGGTATACGTTGCTCCACCCGTGTGTTTCGGAAATTATTTATTTATTTTTAAACTATAAAGTTTGAAAATAAATAAATAATTTAAAAACGAGTAAAAAAACCGTACAAATCTACCTTTGGCGCGAATTATACAGAAACGGCGTAAGGTGAAGCTGCGGTGCAGGCGCAGCGCCGGGCGGCGTGCCTGCGCCGCGCCGCTTGAGTGTAATTCACAACACGTCGCGTCGCCTGCGTACATTTTGTATGAAATCGTTTTGAAGTTGCATCACGCCTGCGCCGCGCCTTCACCTTACGCCGTTTGTGTATAAATCGCGCCTAAGGTGATGCAGAGACAAAACATAGTAGGTGCAATATAATAGATGTAAAAAATATTTATAAATCAATAATACAAGAAATAAAAAAAATTATGTACGTACTAAATTATCCTACAGGAGTATACTGAAATAAAAGTAAGTGTCCGATTTGTCAACTTTAGAGGTAAACATCGAAATCCGACAGTGCATGAAAATATAACGGACAGAGAGATAGAGTTAATTTCGGATTTATAATGGATATGGATGGTACAGTAGCGTGGCAAGTATCGTCAAATGTCATGAACATAGACTAGACTTCGCGAAGAGTTTGATTTGATGCTTCTAATAGTATTTTTTCTGCAGGGGAGAAGATTGAAACTTAGATCAAATAGCGCCACGCCAGTACAGTGCAGATAGGTCGTATACCTACAAACTGTTGATAGACTTAAATAATTTCATCAACATTTTAAATACTTTTACTACCTTTTTTTTATCAATAACAACTAATTAATCCCACAGAAACTTTTCCCACTCATCATCTGCTTCATCTGCCTAGTCTTTTCCCAACGATGTTAGGGTCTGCTTCCAGTATAACCGGATGCAGCTGAATAAGAGTATTTTACATGGAGCGACTGCCTATCTGACCTCCACAGCCCAGTTAGTCCTAGGTAATACGATACCCCTTGGTAAGACTGGTTGTCAGACTTTTTGGGCCACTGACGGCCTGTAACGACTGTCAAAGATCTACAAATGACAGCCGGGACCAACGGCTTAACGTACTTTCCGAGGCACGGAGGAAACTCGTTATGGGTGTTCACCCATCCACAGACCAACCTAGGTAAGCACGGCTTAACCTAAAGATCAATCCGAGCGGCTGTTATTATTTAGCCACGAGCTTTCCCACTGATTTAAGAAATATTATCCTTTATATTTGTGTCACCCTCATGATATTTTTCTTCTCCGCTAAGCCGGTAATAAATTGTAATTATGCACATAGGTCTGACAGCACATTTGTACCGTAGCCTGAATTAATGACCATTGGCTTTCAGTTCTCCGAGCTGTCCCAAGAGTGTTACTTCTCGATAACAAACAATTTGAGATGCTTTTCAAAATACATTATTAGAGGTATAAAGCGGAAATAATAAATGTCACATTCTGAAAAAATAAGTCTTCAAATACCACACGTATAATTAGCTTTTAACTTCAATTAGACTTATGCCCGGTTGATGGCAATAGGCTTCCCCCTATTACATGGGACTTTAACATAACTGGCGAAATGAGGGTGTACTATTAGGTACACCTCTGCCTTATCCTAAGTGGATTACAGGCGTGATGTTATGTTTGTTTAATTAGACTTTAATTTCCACTGCTGGGCCATAGGCATACTCTCTGTGAGAGCTGGGAGTGGGCCATAATCCACTACACGAGTCCAATGACGGTCTTCGAATATCGTCTTCAAAAACACATTTTCCACACCACACCATATAAAATTATTCAACTTACCTACCTGTCCAGATCCATTTACTCATGTGTAACACATTAGTTCTGTATTAAGGCCGTGTCCGTAACTCCGTATTGAAGTATCGTATGTGTTTACGACGACTTATTCATTCGTGTTGACTAAATCAAAGACATTTTAGAGATTTTTCGATTTGCCGCTACACAGGCGGGTGGCGCGATTGATTGACTCTGCTATTCGGCGACGTAACGTTTTCCATTTATATGAAGAACTCACAAGTTCCTACAAGAAATACGCAAGGGAATATAAGACTTGTGTAGGGTATCGCGTTGTGTCTTTACGATCGCGACGAAATTAGGAATTATTACATTTATTTTCGGAAAATGTGTAAACATTTTCGTGTTGCTGTAACATTAAATGACTAAATAAATAAAAATATTAGGCGGATAAGGTTGAAAATGCTACGGTTGGGAAGCTTTCTCTACATATTCATACAGTCTAATCGGCATTACCGTGTGGTCGTAGTTTTATCAGAAAACATACATTCGTGTTCATTTAAAATGCGGCTGCAGTCCGCCAATTATAGTGAAATAATTGTACCCGCGTAAGTTCAGGCTGAATGTTGGTAGTGGCTGCATAACGTCGGGGTTAGTTATGGAAGACGTAATTACATCGCAGCTTCCTAATTAACAAATAGATTCAGCTTTAAAAATGAGGTTATATTTCTGGTGGGATAAACAGTAATGCTGGCTGGTTCAGGGTTTTATGTTCCTCCAGATGTATGATATTAAAATATTTTGTACAGATTGCAGTCAACTCAATGATATATTTAGAAAAGGGATCCATGCCGTAGCAGGAATGCTTTTAAAGTTCTTGTTCAGAATCATAATTTCAATATAATAAAAACTTAATCACAGTACTCTTTGAACTCAGAATAAAAGTGTTTTATTAAAAATGTTTCATTTTAAGGCCAGAATTTTTCTTAAAACTTGAAAAGGTAAGATAATAGCAGACATTATTATCTCAATACCTTAACTAACAGCTTTACTTAAATCTAATTTTAATCTCTTTGTCTTAAGCCGAAAAAAAGAGTTCCGGTAGCCGTCAACTAGGTAAAATATGATACAAATGGCCTTGAAATCTGAAAACAGATAAAAACTTCCTTTTGGAATCGAGCCCGACCTTTTTCCTACATAATGGGATGAGGATGGGTATCCAGGGTTTCTTCACCTACCTACCGTAATTTGCCAATAGGTTGAGCTTCTGATAAAAGTTGTCGACAGCTGTTATATGTAATGGTAAATACATTAGGTAAAAGTAGGCACATTTTTACTTTGTTTTCTAAAAAGATAAAGTGATTGTTGTCAATGTCGATGATGGTAGGTAGCAGTGGCGAAGGTTCCATACAACTCTATTCCTACCGGCTTCCCTTTGAAATCTGGCACAGTCAGTATTTTAGAGACAAATAATATAATCGCATTAAAAGATATGTACTCCGGCTTACCTCTTACAAAAATTGACCCTTCGCTACTGGTAGGTAGGTAGGTAGTAGGGCATACAGAACCGGTATTGGTTCAGTAGTAAATACGGAGAAATCCCGGTTTTTACTATGGTACCGGAACCGTTTCTGGATTCCCTAGTAGGTAGCCATGTTTCTGCTCATCAAAATAGTTACTTTTCTTTTTTTAGTTATTTTGCCGAGCGGGATGATTTATTTCGAATATTCTTTTAGGCATTTATTGTAGTTGTTATTGTAAACGTGATGGTAAAGAAACACTTCAATTTATAGTGCACATGTCCATTATATTTTTAGGCCTGTTGAGCGTTAATGAAAAGTCCCACCTCGTATTCAATATGACAGCTCAAATATTGGATGTTTTGTTCAACGCTGATCCACGTTCCCAAATAAATAGACATTTGGCAGCAGTCTGAAAAGGTAATAACATCATGGAATAATATTAAAAAAGTAAGACATGAATTCAGTTAGCTTAAACGTTTTTTAAGCGAGATCTTTTACATCTCAAAATACAATTCATTGTAAAAAAGGTACGTAATATAGAAAAAGGTTAGGAAATTGAAAATTGTGCCGCGGAATATAACCCCATTACTAAGGAAATGAGGTACGTGAGTATGTTTTAGAATTCTCCTTCCTCGTCGGCTCGGCAGTGAGTTAACTCGAAGTAACTGTACCTGTGATGTACTCTGTTTTTAAGCAATAAGGAAGATTGTCCTGAAAACATTTGCCGATCGGGATCGTCAATTGCTTTATCGATAGGTATATTGAGTAATGGATGAACGTTGGGTTTTGTTTTATACGAATGGGATGGTTTTGAGTTTTTACGCTAATGGTATCAGTAGATTAGTTAATCTGGGTTTATGAATTTAAAAGTCTGGGTAATCTTTGATTAGGTACCTAGTTGGTATGTAATTTAGGACTAGTCAAACTTTTTTGACTTTTTTCTTGACTTTCTTTTTTCTTTTTTCGAGTCCAAAATGCTTGGAAGTCCTTCTGGGCCCTAAAAGAACATATGAAGGGAAGCCTTCCGATAACGCTGAAAAGGAAACTCATCGACATGTGCATCCTGCCCGTCCTAACCTACGGTGCACAAAGTTGGTCACTTACTGAACAACAGAAGTCCAAACTCAAGATTTGCCAGCGAGCAATAGAGCGCAGCATATTAGGTGTTAAGCGGACAGATCGCGTAAGAAACACTACCCTGCGCTCCATTACTCAAATAGCAGATGTTGGAGAAAAAACAGCCAAGCTGAAGTGGGAGTGGGCTGGCCACGTAGCACGAATGCGCCCGGAGAGATGGGCAACGATCGTCACCCACTGGACGCCTGTCGGAGTAAATCGCCGTCGAGGTAGACCGCGGCGAAGGTGGTGTGACGATCTGATCTCGTTTGCGGGGCGAACATGGCCAGATATCGCACAGGTCCGAGAGGTTTGGAAGGAGAAAGGGGAGGCCTTTGCCCAGCAGTGGGACACTCAAACAGGCTAAGGGAGGTCAGACTTTATTATGTTTTTTGCCTTTCGTGTACCTAACTCTTTCTTTTTTCAGAAACACATTGCAAATTGATTCGGTTCAGATTTTCAAATCAACTATGTTAGAACAAGAACTTACTACATACAATCTATTTACTAATTTCATATTTCTGCATACTGAATAGAATCTACCAACGTTCATAAAAGAAAATCGCAAAGATGTAATCTATGCTCCTATTTCTTAAAAAGACCTCGACAAACGCAGATACTCCAAGTTCTTTAAAATATGCTTGATGAGACATATTTAATAGCAGCTGATGTTGCATAAATAAGCGTTAAATGAAAAACTTGTTTGGCATGGTTTATTTACCGTAATAATTTCCGAGGGAAGATTTCTTTAAAGTGGCAGATGTCGGCGTGTAGATTGTTATGAATAAATTTGCGAGGGTAATGGGTCCAGATTCGATTAAGTAGGAATCTATTACCGAGCGAATTTGCAATTATGTGCGTCACAACGTAATAGTGTTAAACTGTAAATTTACCGTGATATCACTACATGTGTAGATGTACACGTGTATCATATATAGGTGTATACATGTTTATGTGTGTTTAGATATGGTAATGTGTTCAGCTTAAGTTAATGAGGTTGCGGAAACTGTTTTCGGTTGTGATAGGTTTTTGATTAAATCCATTACTAGGAGCTGAGTGTTTTCCCGGATTAGAATAAGCTTCTGGTATCATCTTCGCAACGTCGTGAGAGGTGACCCAGTTAGAGTTACTATATTTTTTATGAGATTTTTTTTTTAAGCGGGTTTATTCACTTGCAAACTTTACTAAACTTTTTATTAGATTATGTTTGTAACATGGAATTTCTGTTTTCTTCTAACCAGTTGAACGAGTCTGACTCTGTGTTTACGAATAAGAATCTCGCTAATGAAAAAACTTAGATGTTGAAAGATTGCGCTTTTCAAAAGATTTTTACTAAGAGCTCCGTGATAAAGAAAACCGGACAAAAGCCGATTTCAGAGCCTTACTAAGCAACTAAACCGAGAATTGACAAAAGTATTTAAAATATGAGATAACTTAAATCCTTTGGGCCGAACTCTGTCCCACTTACTACGACAAAGTAAGAAAATAAATACTACGGAACCTACGATTTTCACTTTACTTTTAAACGAAACGAACAAAATCCTAAAAACCTTTGTTGTTTTTCCGCTTCCATCTTGACGGAGAAAAATGGATCGCCAGGTGCTTCCGATAGCATTAAACTTCTTAACAAAACCTAATTAGATAACATAGGTAGGTAGGGAAGTAATAAGTCACAATTATTGCAACATTTAAGCTGATGATCCGCTCAACATTAAA
The DNA here is from genome assembly GCA_963082995.1 of Noctua comes. Classification (NCBI taxonomy): domain Eukaryota; kingdom Metazoa; phylum Arthropoda; class Insecta; order Lepidoptera; family Noctuidae; genus Noctua; species Noctua comes. The sequence continues at coordinate 8,603,593 of OY720277.1, forward strand.
ATATGTAAATATAAATTACACATTGATTCACGCAACAATCCAATTATGGTACGGAATCCGTTTATTGTAGATGTTTAATCATAATATTTAATTATTTTCCGATTAATGTCAAAGAGTATGAATGGTAACAATGTAATTGAAAGTCGGCGTTTCATAAAATTACTTATTGTTCATAACGGTTCCCTGTAATATCGTAAGCGTTTCGATGGTGCGCCGCAACAGATCGCCCTAATGAGAAAAGTTGGATAGCCTTCGTGAGCCTCAGAAACAATGCCGACACCCAACAATTTCCTGACACTGGACAATCAATTCAAAAGCTTTTTACAGCAAGTGGGGGGTGGCCGCTTTCGCCCCCCTTCTGAGTTTCAACTTGCTTGTTTTACGCTTTTAAAAAACCCAAAAATAAATTATCACGCTTTGATTGTTCCGTCGAAAGTAATAAAGGAAAGGCGGTGACGTCGACGTTTTCATTATTCGATTAGACGAGAAGTGAGCAATCGTTCGTATTCTGGAACCCGTCTTGTCAGCCTTATTGCGTAGTTCCTAAAAATAAATATGACCTTTATTTTCCAGACTTTAGGTATAAAACTCCATCATTTTTTTTCCAAGAACCTAGTTCTGGTTTCATCAAAACAGTGAAAATTGGCTAATCAAACAAACACATTCCCTCTTGATACGTATCAAATGTCAGTAATTAGGATTTGTAAATATCTAGCTATCATTTGACAGTTATTTATCGCTATGTAGCTATCATTGTGCCTCATCGTTAATTAACTATTTAGGTCAAACATAGCCTTTATACCTAATTGTAACAAATAAAAATGCTTCCACAAAAAGGTGTAACGATTTTAAAAATACAGGCCTATTTTTTTTTTTTTGATTAATGCATTTGTGTAGTAGTTATATAAGAACACTAGCTTATGCCCACGGCTTCGCCCGCGTGGAGTTAGGGAATTGCCAACAGGATCTTACTTCTGGGATAATAAGTAATCTATGTATCTATCTATAATACATACATAGTTTTTTTTATTTTATTTTTTAAATTTATATCAATTAAATTACATACGTGAAATATTGATACATTGGTTTGAGATTGGACATCGGATTTACTGGATTTTATCTGAAGAGTATGTACACAAATATTCAAGTCAATCGACCCTGAGAATAAAAAGTTTCAAAGAAAATTCAACACCCCATTCACCCTCTAAGGGGTAGGAATTTAGAAAAACTGATACTTACTCTTCACAAAGAATACACCCTCCAACTTTCATGTCTCTGGGACCCGCGGTTTGGGCTGTGCGTTGGTATATCAGTCAGCCAGTCAGGACATGGAATTTTAAATTGGGGGAATATTTTGGGGGAATATTTTGGAAAAACTGTGATACACGTATCTCATCATTTTAACTGAAGTATATGTAGACACATTTTCAAGTCAATCGACTGCGAGAATAAAAAGTTTCACATAAAATTAAAAACCCTATTTCACCCTACTAAGGGTGGAATTTCAAAAAGCCCTTTCTTAGTGGATATTTACTCTCCAGAAAGAGTACAATCTCCAAATTTCATGTCTCTAGGACCAGTGGTTTGGGCTGTGCGTTGATATATAAGTCAGTCAGTCTGTCAGTCAGTCAGTCAGGACTTTGAATTTTATATGTATAGATAATTATAGATAATTTTACCGTTACAACTCTTAAAAAAATACTTCTTTGTTCAAAAACAGTACCTATACATTTATTATGAACGGAATAAAAACATATTTAATACCACACGCAATGACCATTATTTCTTAGATGTTCCTTTTTTAAATTTATTTATCTCATTTTCCCTTCTTTCCCTCCCCATCCAAATATTATAGGGGAGTTTGTTTTCTTGTTTACAAAAGACCATACGGAGTGGCGTGTTTGCCTTTGTTCGCGTAATTACATTGTTACTTTCGTACCGCACCTGTCGCCGTCAAATGCTGCTGACAAATTTTCACATTAAAAGCTTCGAAACTTATTAAAAGAATAATTAAGAACTTCAACTATTGCCTGTAGTGTTCTCGGTGATAGAATTTTACACGAAATCTATTTGAACTTATGAATAATAGGTGTGTACTGAGAAAATTAATTAAGACGTGTAGAAAAGAAGCATGCTTTGTTTCAGAAATCGTTTCTTGAAACGAGCATTCCAATGTCTTCTTTCATGTTTGTGCTTTTCATTTTATTTCTAAGTGCTGTTGCTTGCGTCCTACGTTCGCGTGAAATTATTATAAAAAATATTACTTCCCTTTTTGAATCAGATTTTGTTGCCAATTTCAAGGGTTTTTACACGGAACCCTAATCCTTATTCTAAAATAAAAGAAGCCTTAGTTACTCCTTATAACATCAGTAATAGTCCCGTCAAAATCAGACCAGCCACAACAAACAGACATATAAACAAAAATTTTAAGAAATGTTTTTTTTTTGTTATAAATACCGTTCATACTTCCATAAAATGCAATCAATAAAAAGCTGTTATTTTGAAATTACAAACAGATTTTTTTTTTTTTTTTTAGTTTTATTTAATAAGCCCGATGGGGTCTACCTGGCAATTAAAATTGAATATTGCCGAGGCGATTTTACTCCGCAACTGCGTCGCACTAATTACGAGCTGTTATCTGCATCAAAAAACGATTTTGCTACATATTCTCTGATTCATATCAGTCATAATATTTAAATACGTGAAACGTGAATTTATATGTAAATCAGTGCGGGGTACTGTTTCATTTGTGGAGTAATTACGGATTACTAGATGATGTGGTGTGGTGGCCAAATAAGCCTGTTATTTACTAAAGAGACTCAGAAGCTTTAAGCGCAGGCCACACCGCCAGCTAGGGAGCGAGCGAGCGAGCCGAGCGAGGCATCGTTTCCCCTCATTTCATACTTTGGTTCACACCGCAAACTACCTAAAGAGTCGAAACGAAGTATGAAAAGAGGCTCGCTCGGCTCGCTCGCTCGCTCGCTAACTGGCGGTGTGGCTTAAGCTTTTAAGCTGATTTCCAGGACTTTATTTAAAATTATAACCTCGATATCTTATTTGTATACATAGTAATTTTTTTCTGCATAAATAGGGTGATATACCAACCTGATTCTATCCTGAAATAGTAATCAATATGAATTAATGGTGTCAAAAACAACAAAGCTGACATACCTACAATTTTTTGGTTAGAATTCAAAGGATATTTTTCGTGCCACAGAATAGCAAAGATACCAAAAATAGATTTGAGTTGTCAGTTCTTGCCGAAGCTGTCCCTCGTCACACGAAGCTGGGCTGTCGCAGCCGTATATTTTTTCTGGCCCACTGGATTACACTACACGGATACATAAACATGATTTGATGTGTTCGTCTTTTATGATGAGCGAGGAGTAAAGAACCTGCGTAATATGTGTCACATCGTAAGTATACTGTATATCTACGCAGGTATACAGTACATTTATTTGTCTTTTCTATCGTTTTTTAAGTTTATCGTAAATATTTTTTAGGTCTCTGTAAGGCAGTGGGTAAATAGTAGACTGACTGGGATCATGAATAATAGACTTTTTTTAATACCGTTTATTGTGGAGGTCAGATAGGCAGTCGCTCCACTTAAAATACTAGTATTCAGCTGCATCCGGTTAGCCTGGAAGCCGATCCTAACATAGTGAGGAAAAGGCTATTCTGACGATGATCAGTTAAGTTTTTATTGACAGTCAATGCACACCTGCATTACGAGATTAAATCAAATCAAATCAAATCAAAATATTTATTTGACAGAATATGGTACACTAGCTTATGCCCGCGGCTTCGCCCGCGTGGAGTTAGGGAATTGCCCACAGGATCTTACTTCTGGGATAATAAGTAATCTATGTATCTATCTATAATACAAACATAGATTTTTTTAATTTTATTTTTTAAAGTTATATCAATTAAATTAGATACATGAAATATTGATACCTTGGTTTGAGATTGGACATCGGATTTACTGGATTTTACTTAAGAGTATGTACACAAATTTTCAAGTCAACCGACCCTGAGAATAAAAATTTTTTCACAGAAAATTCAACACCCCATTTCACCCTCTAAGAGGTAGGAATTTAGAAAAACTGATACTTACTCTCTCCACAAAGAGTACAATCTCCAAATTTCATGTCTCTAGGACGAGGTTTGGGCTGTGCGTTGATGTATCAGTCAGCCAGTCAGGACATTGAATTTTAAATTGGGGGATGATTTTGGAAAAACTGTGATACACGTATATCATCATTTTAAGTGAAGTATACATATGTAGACACATTTTCAAGTCAATCGATCCCGAGAGAGTTTCACAGAAAATTCAACATCCCATTTCACTCTCTTAGGGGTGGAATTTCAAAAAACCCTTTCTTAGTGGATATTTACTCTCTACAAACAGTACAATATCCAAATTTCATGTCTCTAGGACCAGCGGTTTGGGCTGTGCGTTGATGTATCAGTCAGCCAGTCAGGACATGGAATTTTAAATTGGTGGATGATTTTGGAAAAACTGTGATACACTGGGTATCTCATCATTTTAACTGAAGTATTTGTAGACACATTTTCAAGTCAATCGATCCCGAGAGAGTTTCACAGAAAATTCAACATCCCATTCCCCCTCTTAGGGGTGGAATTTCAAAAAACCCTATCTTAGTGGATATTTACTCTCCACAAAGAGTACAATCTCCAAATTTCATGTCTCTAGGACCAGCGGTTTGGGCTGTGCGTTGATGTATTAGTCAGCCAGTCAGGACATTGAATTTTAAATTGGGGATGATTTTGGAAAAACTGTGATACACGTATCTCATCATTTTAATTGAAGTATATGAAGACACATTTTCAAGTCAATCGACTCAGAGAATAAAAAGTTTCATAGAAAATTCAACACCCCATTTCACCCTCTTAGGGGTGGAATTTCGAAAAACCCTTTCTTAGTGGATACCTACTCTTCACAAAGAGTACACTGTCCAAATTTCATGTTTCTAGGACCAGTGGTTTGGGCTGTGCGTTGATATATAAGTCAGTCAGTCAGTCAGTCAGTCAGTCAGTCAGTCAGTCAGGACTTTGAATTTTATATGTATAGATAGATAGAAGAAGAAGATAGAAGATAAGGTGTTACATAAAATTAGTTTCAGCATATCCTGCCATAACATGGCGTGCAAATGTATTCACAATAAGCGATGTCAATTATTCTAACTTACAGATTACGATTCTATTGACTTGATGTCCTCTAAAATTACTGATTCTATTGACTTGTCTTCTAAGTAGTCCTTAACGGTATAATGTATTTTAATTAATAATAGTTTGAAAAGTATTTTTTAAAATATTGTCAGCGGTAAGTCTTGAAGATTAGCATCACAAATCGAGCTGTCCAGGATTCTTTCCATGGACCTCCATACTACACCATACGCTTATAAGCATCAAGTACGTCGTCTCGCGTACGTAGTGTCTTCGTCGCGCTTGCGGCGAGCCACTGCTTCGCTTATGCAGGGTCGGTCGCAACCTTGACCCAGCCATAAGCAAGACGTCGCCGACGCGGTGACGGCAACGCCCAGCCGTAAGCTCGGCGACCTACGGCGTTTTGACACGTGGATGCCGATAAGGTCAGGTTATGCCGATCCGGTGAACTTACTTGTGTGTGTGCGTTAACCTTTAATTAAACTGAACATTATTTATTCGTAATTTTTTCAATTCTTATTTTAATTATCCATCCCAACCATCATTATTTTAATTACATAGCGGTCAGCTTTTTGTTTACCTACATTTACTATTATTTTACTGAAATACTTTCTGAATTATAATAACTTACCTAAATAAGACTACGACCCACTCCAGCCATATTAATTGCTCATTCGTCGCACAAAGGCTAGGTGGAACTGAATCGAATTCATGGAAAGGCAGACAAGTCTCTTTATTAAAATAATATGAGAGTGTGGGACATTCGCTTGAACGTTTTTTATTCCCGACTTACGACATTTTTTACGTAAAATCGGGGTGTTTTAATGCGGCTTTAAAAAGATTATTTTAAATGATTTTATACTGTCACTTACGTGATATCTTTCGTGATTATTCATTATTTAGAGATACCTCGTAAGTGACACAGTAAAAGTTTAGTTTTAAACCGTGAAACCTTAAAGCAGTATTTTGAATGATTTTTTTTTAATTTTCTATATAACGTGGAACCTTAAACTACCTTAAAGGCTTCGATACTCGATTTCAGGAGAAGTTTCTGGAATTTTATACGTAAAGCCAAAGTTAAACTTAGCAACCTTATAAATTTTGCACTCGATTCAAGAAACTGCTTAGAATGTGGTTTCTTGCTAAAGTTATTATGATCGGAGAAGTTGGAAATCTAAAATAAATATAAGATGAAAATATATAGATTATAATGAGAATATTATGGGTGATTTTAACTATTTTATTTTGAAGACTATGCCGAAGTACATGATCACATTTTTTTCTATCTCATTTTAAATTAGCAGATAAGATCTATGATAATATTCCTTGGCAATACTGTGAGACGGAAGTATTTTGAGTCAACGTTAAATATTATAAACTCAAAGGGAAGACCCGGTCTCAAGGCAAGGGGACGTTTCCTCCATCGATAAGGGACCCACGGTCACAAGACTCTAGAGATACGGTCATTTTACCTCACGTAACAACGTCAGATTAAATTAAGTAAATGAAAATATATTAATGAGAAATTGGAGTTACTCTTAATTAATGTTGAAATATAAATTGAATATGCATTACACAAACTCAATGTTTATATTAAAAACAATAAATTTATAAAGCACTGAACCCTTTTATTGGTGTTTCAAATGTATGTACTCGTATATTGGTAAAATAAATGTGCCTATGTAGTGTTCAGTTAATTACTTACCCATTTAAACTAAACATCATTCAAATGACGTTTTTCAAGTAGGAACCTGTGGTGTTTAAAATACAACATTATTTTTAGTATATGCGAAACCTGAATATAGTTGTTCGATTCCAATAATTTTTAAACCATGTTATATTTTGTCCCAAAAATATTAAAAAAAGGTTACAAGTTGGACACCGAGCGACATTAAGTACCTATCGCAATCATTTAGGTACCTACTGCCAAATTATTATTATTAATGAGCTCAAGACGACGCTGGGGGAGCTCGCGCGGGCGGGCTGCTTGGTGACCACGTTTTTGTGCGGACAACCAGGTAACAGAATAAGCTTATAACTTTGTGATTTTTCATGATACAGTTTTGAAATTTTGTACATAGATTCTTTACATAAAAATACTAGACACGTGTTTCAGGTGTTGCATTTACTAAAACTAATGTTGTATATATTGATAAAATAAATATGCCTATGAAATTTTCAGTTAATTACTTACCCATTTAAACGAAACATCATCCAAATGACATTTTTCAAGTAGAATTTCATTAGCATAGATAGGAAATTTCACGTTAATTAATAGTCGCCGTTGCTTTGAGAAATGAGGGTTACGTCTGACCGCTTCATTCTCGTTTGACAAGATTAATGAAATAATGCCACGCAAGCACTACCTCACAATCATTATTGAATCCCTTTTGAATATAATTTCAATCATTTGCTAATTGATTTCTATTCCTGTCTTCTCAATTTCAAATTCGTCAGTAGGTAAAAATAACATAACATAACATCACGCCTGTAGTCTCCGAAGGGTTACGCAGAGGTGTACACCCATATTTCGCCAGTTATGTTTAAGTCCCTTGTAATAAGCCATCAACCGGGTGGAAATTCAGACCACGTGGCTGCTACTGAGAAATTCCTGATGGGAAAACCCAATGACACTTTTCCCGACTCGGGAATCGAACCCCTTATGCTCAGCATTCGTGCTTGCGACCACTAGACCAACGAGGCAGTCGGTAAAAATGTAGTGTTAAAACATTAAAACGAACTAAATTCACGAGTCAGCTGTTAACCGCAAGAATCCGAGTTCTTACAATAATGTAGGCAGTAACATCAAGTACTGTTAACGTAGTGAAAAGCCTTTGTTTTGTTAATTACTGAGCTCCGGGCAGTCCGCACCTGCTTTCACCACACCAGAATAAACTGTGCGACTAAATTTCCTCTGTTTAAATTAAAAGATACTCCTGACCAATAGTTACTTCCGCCCGCACAGAATGGAATTTCAAATTAACTCGAATTTTGAATATTTTAAGGGAAAACTTTTAAAATACACTTGAGGTAGCCAGAGTGTATGGAGTATAGACTATAGAGCCTCTGTAAGTAATGACGTTAATAATTCCATTATAGGGGCGGCCATAAATTCTTTAGGAACACTTTCCTCTGGTATAGACAGTAGTTAGAACGAGTAATGGAACAGAAGAGGTACTGAAGAGTAATAATTGAAGTTACGATCGATGGCGACTATTCACGGTACAAGCCGGAAAGTTGTTTATATTTTTGCCCATAGAACTGAGACTTTATTACATTTTCAAGGATCAGATCCAATACACTATACGTACTTCATCATTTATTTTCCCAGTCTCTTATTACCAAGGAATTAATTTGTCGAAGAATTTCTGAACAAGTGTACTGTAAGCTTCCCTTATGAAATTCCGAAGTTGTACACAGATTAAGATTAGTGACAGATTGGCTTGATATAATTACAACAAAGATCTACATTTTCTTGTCTCTCAGAGCGCTTAACTTCAGACGTAGGCGTATTTCGAAATATTTTTGATGTTGGAATTTAGATTATGAATGTGTGCTGAATGTTTTTGTATTTTTATGTTCCTTTGCTAATAAAGAGCCTCTGCTTATTACAGTTTTCAGTAGTAAGATAAAAAAAGCTTCAAAACACGTAACTTAGCTGTTTTGTTCCGTTTTTCAACTGCGCTACGCTTTACTGCTACGAGCTACGCCACGCGCCTGTCTATGCTACGCGTTTCGCTACGGTTCCGCTACGCGAACCATCTCCTACGAAAATAAAGATGCAATATTCATGGATAACAAAAATGTTATAGTAATCCTTATGTATGCACTCATTCATATCGCGGGTCTCAAACCATAGGGGCGTATCCACCAAACACCTACTTTTCAGGAGAGACAAAAAGCATAATAACTTTTTTTGTGATTGACAGGTCAGCTTGCTGTGTTTTTGCATGTAGATATATATTTACACTACGGTTATTATGGGATGCTTGATTTTAAGGTATTCCCTCTATAACACTAGTTTTTGGTTGATACGTCTATTTGGCATGACGACTTTACGGTAAAACTCCATCAAAATTCCCCCAGAAATGCATGGAATTTATGGACGTAAAACCCTTCTCCTTAAATTATTAATATTTATACCAATATTAATTTTTACCTAGTTGGTGACTTAAAATATTGCAATTTAGGAATAAGAACCCATCAAAACTACCGTGATTTACGTGATTTTAAAAATTCATACGCCTGTCTGGCTTGTTATTAATATTGAGAGGTGTTTGAATTCAGAGTAGAAGTATAACCCAGTTTTGTTCAACAATCTAGAAAAAAAAGCAAATTAATCAATGTTTTATGTGTGAAAAGAAAAATAAGAATAAAATAAAAAAATAATTTATTCATACATCTGAACATTATTATTTTAAATTACTTAAAATCACAAACATTTCAAATTGAGATCAAGGCACATTACAAGATACCAAATTGAACTGAAATCTTAAAAAAAAAGTCTAATAATTAAAATTTCTTAATAATAAAATTATTAGTTTAAACTTAAAAAGGCTTTTACACCAACGAAATCTTTAAAAATAATAAAATCGAATTCTTTAATAGAAACTTAGTCATAATAATAACCAAGGAGAATAAATTCTCTAAAACAATAAAAAAGTCCTTTTGGGTGCTGTAATTCTGGGCGGCAGAGGTCCAAAACAAAATTAAATGGCATTGAGGCGACGATATGGCTTTAAAAATCGGTGTGTTTTGGCGCTATACAACTTTTTTTCAAAGTGAACCTTGTTTAACGCTGTTATTCTAATACCGTTCTGTATACAACACTAAATGACTTTTTGCGAGAGCCCTTAGGCCTCCTTAACCCGGCCCTGTCGCAAAATCCGTTCTAAGCGAACGTCTACTAACTATAAAGTACTTCCCTGCCAAATTTCATCTTTATACGTCAAGCGGTTTTCGATATTTCGTGATGAGTAAGTGAGTGACCTTTCGCTTTCATATATTTAGATAGATTTCTCATATTTAAACCTCTCTTTCGGTGCCAAATTTTTAGTGCAAAGTGTAAAGACAAAAGGAGAAATAAAACAAAATTAATTCTCATTCATTCCGACAACACTACGACTGCTAAAACCTATTTCCGTAAATTATTTTTATCATAGAAATCATGAGCGCATGAGGTTATGAACTAAATTTTAAATATTAATATCTTTTGCGTCTATTGGTCGATTTTGATGAAATAAACGCTAAATAATGAACAATGCTTCTTATTTTGAATATTTAGATTTTGAATACAATGAGGGGTTTTTACGTGATGCGCGCACAAACGAACAGACAAACCGACAAAGAGACAAAAAAAAAAAAATACTTTCTACTACTTATTCCTCGCACCTTCCAGTGATTATTTTGTAAAAATCTGTAATGTACAGACACGGAAAGTCTACGATTTTATTATATGTATAGATAGAATAGATAGATAATAGATTATACGCCAATAAATACACGCAGTCTGTCTTTATACGTATTAGGTAAACTAATTCAAAATAACATTTACGAATAGGTACCTACCTACTCACGCTAAGGATATCTACATGTTCAACAAAAACGATCGTAAAACCACCTACATCTGTATTATTTACGTTATTGTTAAACCAATAACAATAATTCATCATTATAAACAAGAAACAAATTCCTAATTAGTCAAATACTTTAAAACAGACATTGAATTAAGGTTATTTTAAAATTATTATAATCGAAAATACTTATATTGTCTCTCCGCTTCATGATTTTTCAATATAAAATTACAATCATCTACTCGCTATGACAGCTCTGTGCAGAATGACTGTGTTGGGTGTTGTTGACATGACTATACGTCCGCGTATTGAAGAAATCTTGAGACGACAATATACTCAAATGTAGACGTATGTGCATACGTCTGCAGTGATTACTAAATATCCCCAGGATAATGTTGATATTGACGGTCGTATGCGTATACGTCTACATGGCTCAACACAAAATTTTCAGGTTAAAATAAAACAAACAGCCGTATGTGCATACGTCTATATGACATGTCAAAACTGACTCAATAAGCAATAATATTGCTGTTACGTCTATTATACGGCTCTATGGCTTGAAAATAATTATAGACTGTCTATCTTACGGCAAATAATATTTTGCAATTTATACAGAAAGTTATTAATATTTAATTATAAGAAAAATTGAGGTTATGTATTGCTTATAGTAAAATCCAATGGCATTAAAAACGAAAAATCGCATTTTGGCGTATACGCCCCTATGGTTTGAGACCCGCGATATATGTACACTGGGCCCAAGTATTTGGTTTACATTTTATATGTGTGGGTGAAGTCATAGTTATGCACACAAACACAAAATAAAACGAGCGAGCTCAGTTTTTATTAGTGTGCGTGTGGCACATCAATTACCATATACCAATATATAGTCATCATTCACTTATGATGCTGAAGGAGATATAATATTTTGCATGATGTTAATATAGCAATCGTGGCACAATGGCTATCTGTGTATGTCTTTGGTCACTGAACGAGAAGTCGTAAGTTCAAATCATGCATGCAATAGTATATTATTTTTCTTTTTGTATTCATTATTTTGTTAAAACATTACTTAAAGTAGAATTTATAACAATTCCAACGTTTGAGACAAACATTGAACTCTCAGGCTATTTGATTTTGACTGTTTAGACAACAACTACCGACAATTTAAAAATATTGTTTTCAAACACCTTCATTTATAAAAAATGAGCATTCTTACTTGTCAATCTACGAGTATTTGCATTACTGAGTTTATTGATTACTACTCTTGAGCATGTGTGTGGTTTTATTTCTGTGGATCCAACCATGCAACATTTATCAATGTTCAAAGAGGTGGAAATCGTTGTTTTGGATGAGCAAAACGTATCTATATTATGTGAAATTGTGAGTGTAAATGTGGTGCTGCCTAACAAACGATGGGACACTTTATATCGTGTCCTGCCTGTTCTGTTGTTTGCTCCTGTGAAATGCATCACAGGACGCTACTGAAAGAGCAAAACTCGTCGCCAAATTTTGGGCTGACTCAATTTGAATTGTTATCGATTAGCGTATCGATGAGATGAAGTGAAATTACAAGGCGCTTAATGATATCGGTGAGTAACAGTTAGATATTACGTTGATATTATACCTACTTCACTTTAACTAACTCCTCTATTCTCTTTATTCCTAGTAAACATTGAAAGGGATGTTTACTAGGAATAAATAATTAATGTCACTTAAGTGCAATACCTACCATAGTAATAATAATATATTATCATAACTGAATTATTATAGTTTCTTTTTTTTAATTTGTAATCGTATGATGATTATGATAAAATTAGCTTGGTCTAAAATTAGCTTGATCTAGCCTTTAGACAGATTAAAGAAAAGCCTTTGAATAACGTAAATAAAAATAGATTATAATGTTTGCTAATGTCAGTGTTTATCTTATATTTATGTATTTCCTTTATTTCTTTCCTATACATATTCATTATTATGTATTTTATTATTATAAGTAATATTAATTAGGTATATATAAGAATATTGAATAAACATAGTGTTATAGTGTATATATAGTATAAAAATATAGTGTTTATTTATTATAATATTAGCTATTATTATAAGTATTATAAATACTGTTTTTATCCACAGGGGAGAACCGTGCAGTTATGGGTCCGCCGATATGCGTATTTTGGAGACGTAGAACATCTTAGGCCAAAACCAAAGGCAAATTCATCGACTCGACACTACGACATCGTGGCAAGGCACAAGGCTGATCCCTTCTTGTCCACCCGCATAAAAGTGTGCTTACAAACTGTGAGATCTCATGAGCAGAAGGTTACAAGGAGTAATAGAAAACGAAGGATTGCCGACTCATTATTAGTCGAATTTATTTTAATTAGTAGACGAATATGAATCTTATTTTTATGCAAATAATGTTCATATTTGTTAAGCAAATTAGAACAAAAACAAAACTTAGTAATAAGTAGGTAGGTATAAAACGTTTTTTTTTAAAACCACAACTCGTAAATTATTGAAAGTATGGTGAAGTGATGTTATTGTTATGCGATTAGAAGTTGTCATAATTTCTTACTATCTAACATGTTGATTCACTTCACCTCTAATTTTACTTTGATTCAATTTATATGCCTACCTACTTTGACAAATTATTTACGTCAATCCTTACCAATAAAAAACTTTGTATTTGTCAAAAAAACAGGTAAACAACAGTGTATTAAATCATTGTATCGCCACACAAGTTTTTTTTTCTAACATACAGCCCCCACCAAATTGAACCATAAAACAACCAATGTAAGAAAGACGGATAATTTGCTAATGACCCAAGCGATAAGCTAAGCAAACAATAGCAATGTTTATCTAATAAAAAAATCAAATTATTTCATTGGTTATATTTAGTTACTTTTTACTTTTTGCTTGAGTAATTTTATTGGCCACAAAATAAATTTATTAAAAAACAAAAAGTAAAAAGTAGCAAAAATAATCCCTCAGTTGGGTTCGAACTCGCGTCGTCGAGGTTAGATCACTAGCTAACGCAAGCGCTTACCCCAATCGGCTATGGTTACCATGTTAAGTTAGTATAAAATGTTGGGCTTTATTGTAAACTCGTTTATATTATTTTTACTAGATTACCCGACAAGCGTAAAGATAAAAAAAATAAACCTCGTGTAGGGTACAATATGTTTACTCACACAATAATAATGAGCGGCTGTATGAATATTACCGGCTCGTACAGCAAGTCAAGTTAATTTAATTTTGTGTTTGTGTGCATAACTATGACTTCACTCACACATATAAACTGTAAACCAAATACTTGGGCCCAGTGTACCTAAGTCTAATGATGGCACGGCCTAACGTCTAGACTAGAATGTGAAACAATACAAAAAACCGCTCTCTACAAGTTATGAAGTGCGTGCCATTGTAACAATCGTAGGACGTAATCACATTAGTAATTGAGGTGAGATGGCGACGCGTGCGCTATCACTGCCGGGGGCGAAGCTCCTGAGAGAGCTTGGAGCACCCTTCACGCCCCCCACTGACACAAGCCCTACCCTTAATCAAACTACGCAGTTAGTCCTGCCCCTTCAACCACCTTAAAAGGTGTCTGAGCTCCCGTTGTATCGAGACGAGGAAAAATTTTAAAAGAGAATTTGTAATTTTTTTTTTGTCAAAGTTTTTCCGTCTCTTAAAGGTAATGTATGAGAGTATCTCGTACTTTAGCATTAAGCTTTGAAGGTAAACGTACTTGTTAAAGGTCATCTGTTTTATACCCGCATACTAAAAACTTTATAGTTCGCGTTAGATCGGAAGTCATAAAGGCAATTGAAATGATGAATATCGGGATTACATGTTATTGACTTTCACCTAAAGCTAAAAGCTAAGTTTTGGTAATATAACACGAATAAATTCATCGTGCAATTCGGTACTGGTATACCGATATTCCAGATATTTTTTGTGCTTTTCCGGGAACTAGATTCCACTGAACCAAAACGACGTCGGAAAATAGCAGCTCCAAATCATAAAGGCCTTGTGATTCAACATTCCTAAAAGATAGAAATATACATATATTTTATTATAAAGCTCTAACGATACAATAGAACCAAAGATATTTAAATACAGACTTCATAATTATTTTGAAAAATCTGTTAATTTCATAACTAGATATTATGTAGGTTTTTTTTTCAATTATACCCTAACACACCAAACTACTTTCGTGACGAATATTCTTACTACTCGCATATAGCACAACAATTTAGATTGCTACGAGTATGTGTACACCGCGTTTACTATTACATTTGTCCGCGAATACCACAAATATGTCGGGTAGGTACGATCCTAGCCACGTCGGCGCGCGGTCTCAGAATGTACCACAGCTTCCCCTAGCCGCTCTCACGGAGTCCCACGCAATTATAATAGAGCACAGAGGATTAGCTACAAAGTTCATTTAAATGAAAACTACTAACGGACATTTGTATGGTAGGTAGTGGAACACAATGCAACAGACATGTTTATTGTAACTGTACAACCTACATATTACAGTGGCTTCTTCTTTGAATGGAACATTATACAGGGTGTGAACAGACCCTCACATACGTCAACCAAGTATTCTGTACGTCAAACTAAGTAACTTTAAACACCGTGAAAGCTTAAAACAGTGTTTAAGTAACTTTAAGCAAACATTATTGCAGGGAATCGAATTTTTTTTTTGGGAAAATAAATCACGTTTTAAGGTAGAACTCGATGGAAAGCACTCAAAGCATTGTGCTGATGGATGGATTGAATAATACGGGGGTCGTGGAGGTCAAAAATCTTACATTAAAAAAATGTATTTAAAAAGAACTTGTGAAAAAGTTGGAACTTTGACCCCCAATATCTCGGTATCTAGAAGGTTCCCACGTACGTTCTACAACAAAAAAATTGTCGCAAAGATGGGGAGAACAAGTGCCTTTCGGCTATGTTAAGGGTCTATTTACACCCTTTATGTTCAAAAACGTGGAGTTTGGCACAAGCAAATAGATGCCTACGCTCAGCAGTAGATAAACTGGGGTCGTGGTAGATGATGTTTGGCCGCTCATCGAGCGATGATTCGATCGACTATGGTACCTTTTGTACTGTAAACCACTTGAGACTGAAAGACTTTGATAAAGATTTCGGCACCTTCGTGCCTGTATGGTAGTGACAAAGGCATTTTGAAGATGATAGGTGCCAGACCGGTCTGTCCCTTTCAAAGACACTGGGTGAGGACAGTCATAGGTCTAAATAAATAATTAAGTTGTAAGTTTTACACTTATAATACTAACCTAACTACTTAAGCACCATTGTTACTAACACTAAAGTACTAATAAAACTTTTGACTATAGTCTGAGAATAAAGTTCAATTTATACCCGACAGGGTTCATATTGATCTTTACCTTGTTATACCATCTATGTAATACATATGGAATGCAATAAAAACTTCAGTATTGAGTATTTTATTTATTAGTACTTTTTATGTTTTTTTTTGCCAGAATGCTTTGTACATATAAGTTGAAGTTGAACATCCAGAATATGAATCATATTAAGTTGCTTAGTCACTACGTGTTGGCGGTTTCCTAAGAGACCTTTAAATACAGGTTTCCATAAGATAGTTCCTTTAGAACAGATTTGAATTTGCTTAGTCTTGAAACTGCTTGAATTTCACATCTTATACGGATAGAAGTATCTTTAAGCTCTATTAAAAGCTCAAGATACGAGTCCTCACTGGCTTTTTGCTTAGGTATTTACTTAAGCTGTATGTAAATTCAGTCGGTAAGAACATTATTCTAAAGAGCGTGTGTTTAACCGCCACTCAAGATACGTTTTTATTTTTCTATTTGCATGGAGGGAAACGGCTTCGTTATTTTTCAAAGCTTTATAAGTTGAGTTTGAGAGTTCTTTCTGAAGGGAATTTTCCATGATAGACTGTCGTCTGTCTTCATAATTACTACTTAATGTATACCATATCATAGCCGATTGGTGTTATTGTTATAAGCCTACATTGTCCCACTGCAGGGCAAAGGTCTCCCCCCTTCCCTCCTTCCACATTTCTCGAAAAAAAAAACAAAGGATTGACCTACAATCGCACACTAGTGCGATTTTTTCGTTTGGGAAATCATCAAATCGCCCAGAGTGGGGGGGCCCCACTCTGGGCGGAGCGGAAGGAGTGTCAGACTTGTACTGACTAAAACCCATCCATGTTCATTCTTTGCCCTTTGTATTCCAGGGCCACGGTATCTCTTTCGAACAGTCCCGCAACCCTGGCAGACATCGGCCCTTGCAGACCCCTACGTCGTTGCTGACATCTCTCAGTCAGTCTCGGTCAATCCTTTGAGAAAGGGTCCTGCTCATCCCGCCATCTTCTTCTGGGCCTGCCGCGTTTTCGTTTCCTTTTTGTTTTTTTTTCGGGTGGGAAATCATGACATGACGTCTCTCGCTCTGGGCGGAGCGGCAGGGAGTGTCAGACGTTTACTGACTAAAACCCACCCATGTTCCTTCCTAGTCCTTTGTGTTCCAGGGCCGCAGTATCTCTTTCGAACAGTCCCGCAGTCCGCCTTGTATTTAGTTTCCAGTTTCCTGCTATTTGGTATGCACTGAATGGTAATTTTTGCTCATTGCTCCTCCGATATGCGGATTAACGAACAAACGAACATAATCTCTAATATCATCTTTTGGTTCTTGTTGGCATGTCCTAAAACCAAAAATTCGATTACATGGTATCTACGAACTCGCACTGAGCCCGCGTGTATTACGGCCTGTGTCTCTTTGACAGAAACGAAGCTGTAGGAACGTTATACGCTGATTAGTCTGGTAACTTAATTCGTTACCAGATACAAGGGTGATCCAGTCAGGAAGATTCAAAGTTCCAGTGTACACTGGTCTGGACGGAGCAGTCTCGTCACTCTTGAAGGTTTTTTTAATGCTGCGGTGAGTAGCAGTGGATTGTTATTTAGATATTTTACTATCATCGTACTGGAGCAGGAAGTAATCACTAATCACCATTGCGTTAAACTTTAATAGGTTTCTTTTGGGTTAGCTCGTCCGATCGTCGAGCTCATCTCTGTCCTCAGGACTAGATTGAGGTCAAGAGTAAGCCCATTCAATATAAAAATATTTAAAAAATAGAGATAATGAAAGCTTGTTGTTACTTACTATTTGTAAGTAACAACAAGCTTTCATTATCTCTTTCCAGTCTTAAATATCTATAATGGTTTCCTATGATGCAATTTTTTGCTTTTAACTAGTATTTCTTATCAAGCTGAATATAAAGAGAAGAAAACATCAACTTTTCTTTTATTTATATCAAGAAGAAAAATCTGTATTTATTTTACAACCTCAAAGGTGTGAGTTTGTGGATGAAAAAGGGGGAGGCATTTCCCCAGCAGTGGGACAGTACCAGAACAAAAAAAAAACTTTTTTACCAAAACTAAATAATAGCAATTTTGGACACATAAGGACACGCTTATTATCCCTAAAAGATTAGGCAGACCTATGCCCATAGCCACAATGAAGTATACATTCGAACAATCGATGTTAAACCATTAATAAGTGGATCTGAAAAGTTTGTTTTGTCGATACCAGCCTTATATTATTATATTAAAATTAAATATAGAGAACAGAAGGCTTACTTTCCAAAGAAGCCAAGAATTTACCTACGGCATTACCTAGAAAGTTAATCGTCAGTTCTATTTCAGTTAAACGATTCAAAACAAAATTTTAACTTTTGCCCTCCAGCCAATACACACTCACTCACTCACTCTTCACTCTTCTCTAAAAATGAAAAACTCTGTCTCATCAATGAATACTCATTCGAAGATAAAAATATCCTATACTTCATCATCATCAGCCTACAGCATATGCCTCCTCAATCGCACGCCACTCAACTCGATTCTTAGCAACTGTCATCCGTTGCTACCAGCCACCCTGCGAAGATCGTCGCTCTACCCACCACTGAGCCTGAGGACGTCCCACCTTACGCTTGCCGATTCGCGGTCTCCACTCATGAACACGTCTACCTCAACGATCATCGGTTCTACGGCTGATATGGCCGGCCCCTTGCCACATCAGCCTAACTTATTCGTGAGCTATATCGACTACTCTGGTTCTCTGTCGGATCACCTCGTTTCTGATCATTCTATAGTTATTGAAGATTTTTTTAATAAAGATCAAATTCGCCTCCAATTCACAGCTACTACATTATTCTAAGGTGACCACTCAAGAATGATATTTTCAAAACCATCCCCTAAAGGGGATCAAATACGGGGATGAAAGTTTTTATGGAAGGCAGTCATTATTTCACGGTTTGAAGCTAAGCAAAACAGTTAGTTACAGTTGATGAACTAAAGTCAGATCCCTATTAACCAATTTTGTTTAGTGTTTATGTTTATGGTGGTGAACCTTCTTTTACGATATTTAATTGTATTTAACCACATTATCTCGCCCATTCTGAACTACGACCTGTTTATAGCCCTTAATCCTCGGATAGGTTAACAGTCCACATATTTTAATGGGAAATCGATTCTTTATTTTAATATTATGTGGGGAAACCAGGATTTACTTGCAAACATGAAAAATCCACATGAATGGAAAACAGTACGTATGATAAATACCGTTATTTGGGAAGGAATAAGGAAATATTTTGCGGAATCCTTTGTGAAAATCAAACGTGATGTTGATGATACAAAGAAAAACAGGTGTGCCGAAATGCAGAGGCTTTATTTGTGTACATATTTGCAGAATTTGGTATCAAAAGTAGGTTGGAGTGCTCTATATTAAGCCAGTTCATATTTCACTATCCAATCTTGGCACCGAATGCATTCGGACACTAATGGGCACTCCGTATTAATGAGTGAAATATCCGGAATATTTTCTCTTCAAAATAGAATATAAAATAAAATCAAACAAAACCTGACCGAGAAACCGAACAGTATTTTTAATAACAGATTATGTAACGCAAATTAATTAATAGGGAAACTCCGAACAGAAGCATATTTTGTTACCATTTTACAAAATGAGTCATGAATAAATATTTGGGCTATTTCGGCGTAAAAATGTTGTTGTCAATCGTCTGATACACCGCGATGATTCCCTACCCTAATGGACATACACTCAATTAGGTTTTACTGCCGCACCGTCATTCAATTTAATGCCTAACACCGACCGCACCGAGCAGGTACCTATTTATTTTTATTGACAACAACAAAAAAAGAGGAACAAAGTTTTTACATAACACAACATTTGTATAATAAACCTTCGCTATTTAATATTCCATTGCGGAGTAAAAACTCGTTGTGTAAACTTTACTTTTTAGTTTCATTTCAGTCTAGCCAGATTTGTGTGGTTTTGGCCGCAGACCTCGTTTAACCTTTTGTGAGATCGAAAAGGAATATCTAAAGAAATGCGCTGAGTTTCATATTTGTAAGTGAAAATGTCATAGTCGCAAAGTATTCAGTCGCAGCTGGAATAAGTATTTGAGCTATCTATGTTTAGCTAGCCAGCCATGAGTTTATTTTCGTATATAAAGTTTTATGGTATACTAGCTGTTGCCCGCGACCCTCGTCCACGTAAAATTATAATAAAATATGACTTCCCTTTTTTAATCGAATTTTGTTAACAATTTCAACGGTTTCAGTTTTTTTGCACTTGTTTGTCCTTTTTAGTTTTAAATTTGTGAACAATTTCAGGGTTTCATAATCCCAAGCCATTTTTAAAAGTAGTAAAAGTCCCGTCAAAATCGGTCCAGCCATTTCGAGATTAACCGGAACAAACAGGCCGACAGACGAAATTTAAAAATATTGTTTTTTTATGTACCGTATTTACTTTCACATGCATTGAGCAAAAAGCTGTTATTTTGAGATTACAAACAGATACTTTAATTTTATTTATTTATATAGATTTATGGATAGGCTAACATTCAAACCTAATTAAAATAAAATATAGAAAGGTGGGGCTTTAAAAAGTGGTGAAATAACAGCCGAAGAAATAATATTATCCTATAAGAATATTCTCATGTTTGTTACAGTGAGTGGTAAACCACTGAAACTATCTTCAATTCATTTTACGAATACAAAGCTTCGAAAAACAAAGCGAAAACATTATCTGGCACAAACATATTGTGGAGATTGCAACCTACTGACATTTTCTTAGATTTTCCTCAAATATTGTCATTTTATTTATCCTGTGCGACAGGTGAAATCTTAGCAAATACATTGTACGCTAGTCACGTCAGCATTAGTGCCGATTCCTTTTTATTTACACGTCATATAACATTAGCCTTAATAAAAATAAGTGCCTACTTAAATGTAGGTGTAGTCGATAAAATGTTCAATAGGTATAATGTAGCTTTAGGACCTCTTAAAATGGTCTGGCTCGTTGGAAAGTGAGAAAATATTTGTGATTTTATCTTGCAGCAAAACAGTTTTGCTAAATTTATCTGTGGAAAACGCAGCTCGTGGCTAAATAATAACAGCCACTCGGGTCGATCTTCAGATTAAGCCGCGCTTGCCTAGGTCAATCTGTAGATGGGTGACCACCCGTTATATACCAAGTTTCCTCCGTGCCTCGGAAAGCACGGTAAGCCGTTGGTCCCGGCTGTCATTTGTAGATTAGAGACAGTCGTTACAGTTAGTCCATTGGCCCGAAAGTCTGACAACGAGTCTTACCAAGAGAGTCTTACAAAGGTGTATCGTGTAGCGCAGCAATAACTGAATTGTGGAGGTCAGATAGGCAGTCGCTCCATGTAAAGACAGATGATGATCTGTGGAAAACGCAGCCTAGTAACAGATCAACAAAAGGCATCGACTTTATATAAAAAAACCGTTCTCTGTACTCACGATGCCTGTCAATACCTACAGAATTTTACACACGAATAATTATTATGACGGCAACCGTAAACCAAAGTCCTTGACGAAACCACTTATTTCCGTTTACGCACTTGAGTTATCGAAGCGTCTAGCCGCGGGTGTGTTACAGCCCTTATCCTCATTCTAATGTACCTGTTTGATCGTTCAACTTTGCTAATAAACGTTAGAACAATGATTTCAACTGAGCTCAGCGGTCGATGTTACACTGGAGTGAATAGTTTCCCCGTTGCCACTCCGCTAGAAGTATTTGACTAGATATGTGCTTATTTCCGCACGCAGGTACTTTCGGAAAACTATAATCAACTGGCTCGTTTGGTATCATGAACTTTATTTCGAAGTTGTCGTCACATAGTATAATTACCTACGTGGCTCATTGAGTACTAGCGACCCGCCCCGGTTTCGCACGGGTGCTATTATGTATATACAAGGTGTTAATAAATTAACCCAAAACCTCTTAGGTGGTAACTCGGACCATGAAACTGAACAACTGTTTCATACATTTCGGGTCAGTAGGTATGGCACTTTTGTATGGAACAGCTGATTTTTTTTCGCGATTTCAGAGTTGGTCCGATAATGAAAGTTGTTTAGTTTCATGGTCCGAGTTACCACCTAAGAGGTTTTTTTTTTTTTTTTAACGTGGTAAAATCACCAAATGAATCCTTCCACCCAGGGCAGAGCGGGAGGGACTGTCAGACTTGTACTGACTAAAATCCACGGTGTCCTTCAGTAGCCCTTTTAGGTTTTGGGTTAATTTATTAACACCTTGTATAAGGCTTCCTCTTGAATCACTATCTATTACTTATTATTATATAATCTTTAATAAAAATAATTCAATCCATTTTAATTTAATTTAATCTATTCTATTTAGTTAGTTTAATGCCTAATAAATAAGATGTTATTTTTTTCATATCTATTCTAATTTATTTTAATCTATATTTAATTTAATTTAATTTATTTATTTAACACTTCAAGCACAAAAGCACATTGGCGGCCTTAATGCCATAGGCATTTTCTACCAGTCAACCTTTGGGTACCTTTGGGTTTTTTCAATGTAATCAATTTAGTTTTTAATTGTTTTATTTTTATTTTTTCAAACTTTATATTTATTGTGTTCATTATTTAATTGTGTAATTAACGGCGCATAATGTAGTGCATGCTGTGATTTTCTGTAAGTGATGAGACGCTTAGACTTAAGTTTGCAATGTACAAATTATAATGTAACAGTGTACTCATTGTTGAGAAGCCTAATGAATAAATAAATTACTGAAAACGCATCAAAATCCGTTGCGTAGTTTTAAAGTAGTAGTGAAGTAGTGATAAGTATGTTTCCTACAATATTCCCATTTTCTCTCAAGTATTACAATGGGCAAGGCCACTAATAATAAAATCCCAACTAAAATGACCCCAAGAGATTATTTAACTGTAAAGTATTAATTGTCACATGACATGAATTCCTAACACGGCTTTTAGATTGTAATAAAAGTCGAGGATCATAAACGTTAACGACTGCGTCATTTAACTTCGATTAAAAAGAAAAGTCATAAAAAAGGGCCATTGCCAGTTGCTGGATTCGTGCGAATTTTATGCCAAAACATTTTAAATGGCGAGCTTGAAGCAACCACAATTCCACTACAGAGTACGACTTTTTGTTTTTAGTAAATGCTGTAAATACTCTGTACAGTTTATTACAGTATCAGGGCCCGCGATTTATGCTAATTAAGCATTTTAGACAATATATTTAATTAGAGTTTTTTATCCTCTTAACTGAAACTGCTGTACTAATGAATGTCGTAAATAGTATCCATGTTTTTCGCATGCGCTACAAATTTAAAGGGTCATGCAGCTTACACAGCGAAATCGTACATTTTTTTGTGCAGCTTACTGAAGATAAAAACTGTGTATAAAATATATTCCGAAATTTTATTTCACCTTTTTTCGGTAACTTTTGCATACTACTCGACTGTTCGTTTATTCTATTCTTAAGGACCAATTAATTCAAGGTGGAACGGACACCGATGCACAAGCGGTTACCATGTGTTCAGTAGGTATATCATTCTGAACACAGAAATTTTTCATTAGTTATTAAAAAAAAACTGCTGATTCCTTCAAAAGTGCAATACCTACACGGTCAAAATGTGTGAAACAGCAGATTTTTTTTTTTTATAGTTCGGTGTATCGGCCATCCACCCTGTATAAAAATTGTCTATCCGCCTTGAGTAAGCATGGTGATTAATGCTCGTGCCTTCTACATGAGAGTGATTCGTCATAGCGTACCTTCTGACTCACGTAAGTCGTACTTTCAAACTGTATGTACACGGTACATCAGTATTTTAAACTTCGAAGTTCAGTAATACAGTCGAGAATAGGCCTTTGCCCTGCAGTAGGATAGTAACTGTCTGGTATTCAAATTCTTACTTGTAAGACATCAAAAAGCACGATTGTAGTATTGCAAGTAGCCTCAAACTGGTTCCGTCGTTTTTCGAAAATAAATGACCTATATCTACAAAATAACATTACAAGGGGTTCATGAATGTATCAGAATATACCAAAGAGACCGATCATTTTCCAATTAAGAGTTATAAGTGAGGGGGCTAACGAATACACAGTGCCGTTGCCGACAGTACAACCACGGTACCTAGTACTTAAAGCTCTTTAGGATGAGAGCTCCGACACTTCCGATTTCTAGTGCTCCCTCTATGAATTTCAAATGTCTGTGATAATAGGCGTTGGCTACTTTTAAATGCTCCATTATTCAACAAGGAACTTTTCTACCCGACTAAGTAAATGGCAACTGAATTGGCTACGACCGTTTGGTATTCACAATCGAATCTAATGTCTACTTTGTACAAGTTAAGTATCGAATTTGTGGGAATTAAAATTAGCGTAACAGATAGAAGTGCCTTTTTATTTTTAAAGGGTTATAAAATCAAGGGCGGATCTAGCTATCATGTCAAGGGGGGGTCACATAGTTGAGATCTAGTCATGACAGGCTCGAATTCGATTACAATAATAATTCTCATTAAGAAGAAAGTGTTTTATTGCTATATGTCAATATATATTTACTTAATTAAAGAACAAAATCAACTTTTCTCTTATGTTTTCTCCCAAAACGTTTTAAAATTATATTTTTTCCCAGTCCAGGGGGGGTCATGACCCCCATGACACCCCCCCCCCTGGATCCGCCCTTGTACAAAATACGAAATATTCTGTGAGTAAGAGTGACTACATGAGGCTGTTGGGCGCATCTTGAACAGTCAACCCGTTTTTTACCATGGCAACATGACTAATCACTCCAGCATTTAGATCCTTCTTTTCTCATAAACATAGCATAACATCACGCCTGTAATCCTTTATAATATGGGTACGTAGACAAGTTGGTTCTTGACCCGCTCTGTAGTGCCTATTATCTTTGAAGAGATAGTTCGTGTTGTACTGTTTTTTTAAATTATTTTAAGAGAGAAGAGCCTCATTGGTCTAGTGGTCGCAAGCGCGGCAGCTGAGCATGAGGTCACAGGTTCGATTCCCAGCTCTGGCAAAAAGTTTCAGGAATTTCTCAGTAGCAGCCACGGAGTCTGGATTTGTGCCCGGTTGATGGCAAAAGGCCCCCTTTACAATATGAGTTAAAAAAACATAACGGGCGAAATGTGAGTGTACTATTAGGTACACCTCGACCTAATCCTTCGGGGATTACAGGCGTGATGCTATATATGTATCTACGTAATGTATATATCTGTCAGTGCTCGGTGTTTGAAGCCAGTCCTCAATCTACCCGTACCGGTTTGCTCGAACCTATAGTATGACCACTTTTAAGTGTGCAGTTCAAGATGGCGCTGTTTTTCAAGACATGTCAAACTTGGTACCAACATTTATTTTAGTTCTATGTTTACCCGTCTACCCATAGTTATCGCTGGCAGAAAGACCGTGTTTTGTCCTTTTGTGTACTACTAAGAATTCGCCCGCGACTTCGTCCACAAAAATAGTGATAGCTCGGCTAATTTGCATGATATAAATATAATTTATAACCTATGTTACTTCCTGATAATTTATCTTTTTATTGGTGAAAAAATGGTTAAAATCGGTCCAGTAGTTTCGGAGCTTATTCGGTACAAACAAACATAAAAATCTTGCCTCTTTGTAATATTATAAGTATAGATAGGGTACTCCTCTGCTTAACCCTTTGATGATTACAAGCGTGATTTTATGTCGTTACGTAGAATGCCACTTTGTCTAGGCCCTGTGGCTTAGTAGTATGTTCCTACGTAGTTCGATTAAGCACAGTTAAGCTACAAGTGAGCGGCGATACCAATTTATGACACTTGATATCTACGTGCCGAGGCACGGAAGGCACATTAAGCCGTCGGTTACGCTTCATATGTCTGAGTGGTGTTCGTCATTTAGGCCTGTGGGCTCTTAGAGATAACTTGGGAGCCGTACAGTCTGCTTTGTATTGGTTGGGAAAGTTTTTGGGATTGATATAGTAGAACATCATACCTGTAATCCTGGCTGAGATGTGCTTATCGTTCCTGACTACACATAAATTTCGCCAGTGATTATGTTAATAGTCCCTTATTAGCACATTACAATCAACTGATTACCAAATCAGCCTCTGGTCTGCTACTGAGAAATTCCAGGTGTAAAAACCCAATATCACTTTGCCCGGCGTGCGAATACAATCCGAGACCTCATGCTCGGCAGTAACACTTGCTTCCCCAAAAATATGATAATTCAAAATGAACATCTGTAACACTTCGACTCTTCGGAGTGAGAAATATAGTATCACTAGCTTATGCCCGCGGCTTCGCCCGCGTGGAGTTAGGGAATTGCCCACGGGATCTTACTTCTGGAATAATAAGTAATCTATGTATCTATCTATAATACATACATAGATTTACATGTACTTGCTTATAACTTGCAATTATTATTATAAAGTTTTATCAATTAAATTAGATACGTGAAATATTGGGTACTCCCTTTCTTCTCCTAAAATTGTTTGTCCGAAAATCATTATCCATAACACGTATGCTATAAACTTCAGTAACCATAATGTTCAAAATCCCGAAATTTTGTTTAACATAATTATCTTTAGTTCTAAAAGTATTCTGTCATAATATCGAGTACTATAATAATTGAATCTCCTATTTTACATGACCTAAAGTTATATGTCCCAAGTATTGTGTTAAATAATGTGTATTATTCCGAATGTTCATTTATAATAATTTTTTTAGTCTAAAACATTTGCTAAAAATTAGGTTTTAGTGACAGAAACGAATCGCTGTAAATCCGACTCCACGCAGTCTTGTCTGCTCTACCCCTAGAGTGTAATTTAAAATCGCGTAGGCGTGGAGGGGCGAGGCGGCCCGCGAGTTGAGGAGCAGGTGGTTGTAACACTCGCCGCCGCGGCTGAGGCTAACCGGCGAGGCCGGCCAGCAAGCCGAAGCTGCGGTGGTGAGCGTTAAACCCATCTGTGACGATAAACTCGCGTGGGACCGCCGGAGCCCCGCAGCGCCGGAGCCGTGACAGAAACCATGCCTGCTGCATGTTGCTTGCTTGATTGCATGCTGCATGCTTGCTTGTATGCTGTGTGCTTGCTTGCATGCTGCATGCTGCGTGCTTGCTTGCATGCTGCATGCTTGCTTGCATGCTTCATGCTTGCTTGCATGCTGCATGCTTGCTTGCTTACAAAAACCACATGTTCACAATCAACTGCTTTATTGAGTACATGTATAATATATTTATTTATGTACTAGCTGTTGCCCGCGACTTCGTTCGCGTGGAAATTTTGGTGTGCATGTGTGAGACTGCCACGTTGATCTAGTGGCCGCAAGCGCGACTACTAAGCGTGGAGACCGATTCCCGGGTCGGGCAGTGTTAAAAAAAAATGTTTATTTCAATTACATAAAGTTATCACACACATGATTTGGAAGATCACCTTTTAAGCAAGGAGATGCTTCTTTTAGGGGGCATCCATTAATTACGTGAGGCGATTTTTCGACCCCCCTCCTCCCCTGGTGGGATGTCGTGAGATTTGGCTTGACCCCCTCATCTCCCTCCTAATCTCACGTGAGATTTATCAACATGAGATTGGGCGATATTTGGCGCGAATCTGGATTTGTGCCCGGTTGATGGCAATAGGCTCACCCCCTACTACATGGGACTTCAATATAACTGGCGAAATGTGTGTATACGATTAGGTACACGTCTGCCCAAACCTTCGGGGCTTTAATGCGTGACGTTATGTTATGTGTGAGAACTGACTGCCAGATCAAAAGGTGATAATGTACTGGTGACTACAAAAGGCGTCCTTTTGGGTGCTGTAATTCAGGGCGGCAGAGGTCCGAAACAAAATTAAATGGCGTTGAGGCGACGATATGGCTTCAAAAATCGGTGTATTTTGGCACTATACAACTTTTTTTCAAACTGAACCTTGTTTAGCGCTTTTTATTCTAATACCGTTCTGTATACAACATTAAATGACTTTTTGCGAGAGCCCTTAGACCTCTTTAATTCGGCCCTGTCGCAAAATCCGTTCTTAGCGAACGTCTACTAACTATAAACTACCTCACTGCCAAATATCAAGTTTGGAGCACAAAAAGTTAAGGGCTTTCATCCAAACTTGCGAGAGCCCTTAGTCCTCCTTAACCCGGCGCTGTCGCAAAACTCTACTAACTATAAAGTACTTCCCTGCCAAATTTCAAGTTTGTAGCACAAAAAATTACGGACTTTCATACTAACTTGCGAGAGCCCTTAGACCTCCTTAATCCGGCCTTGTCGTAAAATGCATTCTTAGCGGACGTCTACTAACTATAAACTACCTGCCTGCCAAATTTCATCTTTATACGTCAAGCGGTTTTCGACCTTTCGCTTTCATATATTTAGATAGATTTCTCATAATTAAACCTCTCTTTCAGTACCAAATTTTTAGTGCAAAGAGTAAAGACAAAAGGAAACAAAAACTGAATCAAACAAACAAAGTCACCGACTTCTGAAGCTAAAGTTATTTTTCACTTTTTTGTGTTTTTGAAGGCGGTTTTATTTTTTGCAAAAAAGTTTTTTATTTTTCCATTTTTCGTTGTAATATCCTATACAATTAATATTTGCCATGCATTTATTATTGTCAACAAAAATAAACAAATCTGGTTATACTGCACACATCTGTGTACACCCTCGGAGCATACAGGCGTTATGTTAGGATATTGTGTAAACAACTAACATCTAAGCGATTGCAGCAATCACGGCAGATTTGCTGCCTAATTTTGTTGAGTTCCATTGTACCTATATCTCCGAAGATCAGCATCAGATCTTCACCAAATTTAAACGGGGCCAGCGCCGCCGAGTAATATTCTTCCAAATAAAAAAGAAATCATTGAAATAGGTTCTCTATTGGCAAAGGTATCGCTGAACTTACACACAATGATGATTACCAGGCATAATACCTGCGAGTATGTGTGCCTATACAATTTACAAAATTCCCTTGATTTCTCCAGGATCCCAACATCAGATCCTGACCTGATGACTATGGGACCACATGGGAAGTATACTGTATCAATCAATGCCCATAAAATTTGAGGGTTGCCCTTAATTTTCCTGGGACCCCATCATCAGATTCTGACTTGATGACAATGGGACCACATCAGGAGTATAGACTTTCGAATAAATAAAATTTCAAAACTTCCTCCTTTTTTGAAGTCGGTTAAAAATTGTCAAAGGAGTTTTGGTGAAACATTAGATAACCGTTAACAATACATGTCATGGTAATAGGCTTATCCCCAACAAAATGGAACTGAGCATACCTAATTATCAAAATGTGGGTGCACTGTACACATCTGCGTAGCCCCTCAGAGCATACAGGCGCGATATTATGTTATGGTGTTGTGTAAACAATATACATCCAAGCGATTGCAGCAATCACGACAGATTTGCTGTCTATTATTGAAGAGTTCCATTGATATTTCCGAAGATCACCATCAGATCTTCACCAAATAGAAAATGGGACCATCGCGAAATAATATTCTTCCAAACAAAAAAAGAATCATCAAAATCGGTTTACAATTGGCGAAACTAAAACCTATTTACGTAAATTATTTTTATCATAGAAATCGCGCATGAGGTTACCAACTAAATTTTAAATATTAATATCTTTTGCGTCTGTTGGTCGATTTTGATGAAATAAACGCTAAATAATACCCAGAACAATGCTTCTTATTTTGTAATATTTCGATTTTGAATACAATGAGGGGTTTTTACGTGATGCGCGCACAAACGAACAGACAAACCGACAAACCGAAAAACCGACAAACCGACAAACAGACAAAAATTTAAAAAAATATTTTTTTACTTTCTACTACTTATTTCTAGCACCTTCCGGTGATTTTTTTGTAAAAATATCTAATGTACAGACACGGAAAGTCTACGATTTTATTATATGTATAGATAATAAAAAAATATAAGAGAGAGAAGTTCATAGCAAAAACTTTGTTATACAAATTTGTTCTAAGAATATTATTATAAATAAACATTATGTAATTTGAATTTAGGACTTATAACTTTTATTGAAAACGGTTTTATATCTTTTGTATGTTATTGATTGTAATATTTATGACAAACGGATTTAGGACATATTATATTTAGGGATTTCAATTATATGGCACGTGATATTATGTGATATTAAGTTCGGGTAAGTTATCATTCGGACAAATGATGATTAGGACAAAAAAAGTTATGGCACTTTAAATTATGGATAAAAAAGTTAGGTGACACAATTGAGAACCGAAATATTGATACCTTGGTTTGTGATTGAAGAGTATGTAAACAAATTTTCAAGTCAATCGACCCCGAGAGTAAAAAGTTTCACAGAAAATTCAACACCCCATTTCACCCTCTTAGGGGTAGGAATTTCGAAAAACTGATACTAACTCTTCACAAAGAATACACCCTCCAATTTTCATACTCTGGGACCCGCGGTTTGGGCTGTGCGTTGGTATATCAGTCAGCCAGTCAGGACATGGAATTTTAAATTGGGGGATGATTTTGTGATACACGTATCTCATCATTTTAACTGAAGTATATGTAGGCACAATTTCAAGTCAATCGACTCAGAGAATAAAAAGTTTCGTAGAAAATTCAACACCCCATTTCACCCTCTTAGGGGTGAAATTTCGAAAAACCCTTTCTTGGTGGATACCTACTCTTCACAAAGAGTACACTGTCCAAATTTCATGTCTCTAGAACCAGTGGTTTGGGCTGTGCGTTGATGTATCAGTCAGCCAGTCAGGACATTGAATTTTAAATTGGGGGATGATTTTGGAAAAACTGTGATACACTTATCTCATCATTTTAACTGAAGTATATGTAGACACAATTTCAAGTCATTCGACTCAGAGAATAAAAAGTTACATAGAAAATTCAACACCCCATTTCACCCTCTTAGGGGTGGAATTTCGAAAAACCCTTTCTTAGTGGATACCTACTCTTTAGAAAGAGTACACTGTCCAAATTTCATGTCTCTAGGACCAGTGGTTTGGGCTGTGCGTTGATATATAAGTCAGTCAGTCAGTCAGTCTGTCAGTCAGTCAGTCAGGACTTTGAATTTTATATGTATAGATAGATTGCGGAGGAGTACTTTGACGCCTTTTAAGTGTCCTATTGTTAGCGTTGTTTATATGTTTATATTTACTTTCTTATAGTCTTAT
Source organism: Noctua comes (assembly GCA_963082995.1). Lineage (NCBI taxonomy): Eukaryota > Metazoa > Arthropoda > Insecta > Lepidoptera > Noctuidae > Noctua > Noctua comes. Next base: position 8,634,913 of record OY720277.1, read on the forward strand.
TTTTATCATTACTATAGTTATATTTGTAGTCTGTATATAATGTACATAATATAGTTTTATTAACATATAATTATGAATAAATTAGTATCATTGTGATATTAAAAGAATTAACTCCTTCATTTTGAATAAGTAGGAGTATTCACAAAGGTCTTCATCATGTTAAATCTATACTAGTCTATACTATAATATTATAAAGATGTAAAATTTGTTTGTAAGTTTGTTTATAGGCGGTAATCTCCGGAACTAATAATCCACTTCTAAAAATTCTTTCACTGGCAGAAAACTACTATTATTCGTGGGTGCTATATATAGGCTATCCACTATATTTATATCATGCATATTAGCCGACCGATCAAATTTTTTCCGGACGAAGTCGCGGGCGAAGTGCTAGTCGTGTATAGAATTAAAATATGACAATCACAATTACCAACAACCACAACTACTATATTTTTTTTTTTTTTTTTTTTTTTTTTTTTTAAAAAAAACGTTGCCCCACACTAGGAATTTCTCCTGTATCGTGGGTGCTTTTACAAACATTTAAACTGCATGTACAAGAGTGGTACATAAGCGGACTTAATGCCACAAGGCATTCTCCATCAGTCAACCTTTTGGTCAAATAGGACAGCATTGTTATAGAGTTCAAAAAAATAAATAAGAAAAATACCATTTTGTTAACATAAATTGATATACGTAAATTGGTGCATACTAATACAAATATATACAGTAAGATGAAAAACAACTAATATATGTACATAAAAATTGTTCAAAATACGAGAAACCTTATATAATTTCTCTGACTACTAATAGACTGGACTGGACTGGACTGGACTTTACTTACTAGATAGAAACGCCTATGCGAATGACTACTCCTCCACGAACATACGAGTCGTTCTTGACCAAGTCTCAATGAAGTAAAAGAAGCACTCTGCTAGTCCATAACTACATAATGTATAGAGGGTGCGAACGTTTCTCAAAGGTATTCGTAATGAAGTGGGACATGACGAACTAACTCTTCGCAGCATTGGACCCGCATAGAAAATTATGGGAACCCCACATAATTATGGAAAGTTACTTCAAATATATGGAATAGAGTAACCCTGGGGAAAACGGTCGTATAAAAAATCCGAAGGCCTTACTGGAAATAGGTTGCTAGGGGTTTTGATAGAGGAACTAAACGATTTGTGTGAGGAAAGCTCACTGAACTTTTTAGAGGATTAGTTTCTATTATTACTACTAGCAGTGAGAATAGAGTTTATTCATGAAAATGTTTCTCCTGTATTGTGGTTGCGTTTACAAACATTTAAACTCAGCCAGACCCGGAACAACAACCTGACGGCCATACATATATTTTTACCGTGCGGGAATCGAACTTGCGACACGCAGCGCAACCATGTCCTACACACGTACACATTTACACAAATCGATACTCACTATCGAAGTTGTAATATTCAAAATTCATGTTTCATACCCAATCACGCGCCCATCTAAACGGTTATTAGAATTCAGGGTACAATCGTGAAGACATTTACTAACACAATTACTTTACATTAACCCATTAGTCCTACCCTAATGTCGTGTAACTATAATTTTGTTGTTGTAAAATGCCCGAATTGGTGAACATGTTAAACACAACATTATTCGGTAGTGGGTTAGCTCACTGCGACCATGTGCGAATATGTACGACTATATTTGGCGGTGGCTAAAACCGCTTAAACAGAAGACTAAGCGCGCACATAAATTTTTGAAACGCTTTTAGTATCCTCGTAGACCACACGATCTCATTTCTGAGTACAGTTAGAAGGTAAAGTGAGAAGCCTAGAATTTATTGTAGGGGCCGTTGTGAAGCCCATCGTGCGTGCTTCCGACTGTGTAGCGGATACAATAAGAATTGATATGTGTAGTACGCGCTTGCGACAGCAATATGCACTATTTTATTTCAATTCTGAAGCGGAATTTACCAGCGCCACTGCTATTATTTCACGTGTTTACTAACCCGTAACTTTGTTCAGTACAGTTGTGCCAATAGGAAATTCACGATTATTATTTAGATGATGAATTGATTTTGGGAGTGCATGTGGAGGTGTAAAGGAAATATGCCCCGGCAAATGTACAATCTAATAAGTTTTGCACGTATGGGCAGAGCATAAGCTGCGCAACAAAATTCATGCATAAGCATGAATTGTGTTGGGCGTTTGTTAGAGCCAAATAATTCACATCATTTGTATTTACGTTTAAAACTGAAATGTTAAACATATTATTAACATTATAATGGTAAGTCACGTAAATAACAATTGCACACAATCCTTTTGAATCACTACGGTCAGTTGCAGTTATGGAATATTGTACCAGAAATAAATTCAATTAAATCGACAAAACGTTACTTGGTTGAGTATTATTTTTATGCTTCGTAAGGTTTTGTCGCAGTATGCTAAAGCGGCACGTGTTTTTTCGATTATTGTAACTGATCTGTTATATCAGCACTCGTAAAATGGCGTCATGAAATTCGACGTCGTTGATTCGTCACGCGACGCGTTCCCCGAATCTATGCGCGTTTATGTCGGGTTCGAGTACACTTGAGCCTCCCGAATATACTCTTTTTATCGTAAAACTTTCGCCTTTTGTTTAGAGAGTACTTGTCCTAGTTTCTTATATTGCTTTCCAACTATTACCTGAATAATGATGTGGATCGATCAAAGTAGTTTTATGTTGGGTATGTGACTTGTTTTCGACCTGATTCAGGTATTTTGCATATGATTTATTTTATTTTTTTCCTATAAGTAACACAAATGCCTATTATTTTAGTTGCTTCTTTAACCTGACGATGGATAAATTAATCTAAAACACAACTTTACATAAATATTCCGTGTGAACTGAACAGCGTAAGTATCATATTATGCCTTGCTCGGCTTATGTCGGAATCGTTCCCGTATCCCATCCAAGTTTCTTGCAGCTTACAACTCAATTTCCTTCAGCAAATCCTGGATCAAGAAAGGTATACGCTCTTCAGTTATTTTATGAATACATCATATCATCAAAATACGTAGAACAAAGTCAATATGAGCACAAATAAATTCAGACGTAGGCATTGTCTATTGCGCCGTTGTCGCAAAAATGTAAAGAGAATTCGAACAAAGTCTACAAAATGGAATAATCAAGTCTATTCTCGAGAACAACAATCTGGAGCGTTCCCAATGAGCGTGACAACTGTTCTCTCTAATCGTATATTCATAAGGGCGACACATTATTTTGACGTGGGAATGATTATGTCACTCGTCGTTACCAAAATGGCGGTGGTCGTCATTAAGTCGGAGTGCCCTCGTTTAAGTCCGCGGCGCGTAAACAGCAGCGGAAGGAAGGCGGGCTAAAAGCCCGGGGTACTGGTGCAGCTTGCAAATTAGCCACGCTTGCTGGATAAAACACGTGAGGACGAGCTAAGAGATTACTTTCTACGAAACACCACTGTGTATTTGCATAGGTACGTTTAAGGGCCCAGCTTTTGACTTTTTTCCCTGTTCGGAAAATTTGCGAGCGTGTCCCAGTTACCTACATGACAGCTTGTTCATAATATTCGCTAACATTTTTTTTTTCATAATAATATTCTGTCTTCATCAAAGTAGATGGAAAGTTGTGGGCTGTTTCATATTTTTTTCATTTTTATTTTGATGTCACGCTAACTAAAAAGTTTTTGTGTTTGAGTTTGAAAAGTAGATATGAAATGTTCTTTATTTCTGCGGCTACTGAAATATCTGCAGAGATTTAAAAAGTATTAGGTTAAATTAATCCACCAGCCTTCCAGTAGCGAAGGGTCAATTTTTGTAAGAGGTAAGCCGGAGTACATATCTTTATTGTGATTATATTATTTGTCTATAGAACACCGACTGTGCCATTTGTTAAAGGGAATCCGGTAGGAATCGAGTTGTATGGAACCTTCGCCACTGCAGCCTACAAAGAGAGAAGGCTTTTACCCCAGTTGAGGGAACATTATATGATTATGATATGCTAGCATAAATCTATTGAAAGGGGATGACTACTGACAAGTCGAGTAATAGGTAAGTATGGAAAAGGAGACATGCTACGCCGACCCCAAATGAATTGGGTAATGTCAGGAGAATGATGATGATGACGTAGAGAGCGGGCTGAGGAACTGAAGGATTGGGAACTAATGTCTTTTCACTATGTATTTTGAGTTACAGCTAGTTTAAATTTACGAAGTAGGTAAACGAATTAAAACTCAGTTTAATAGTATACCAGTCTTAAGTTAACTATATCATAAAACGAACAGATTTGATACTTCCTTACATTATGATTGTGTTCCTACTTTTTAATATGTATTAACAGCCGATTAATAATTTATTGAACAGAGGTCCAACACATCTGGTAACTTCTCCAATTGCCATGTCTCTTTCGCAATAAGTAATAACTGTAGGTACCCGCCAACTGCCGTAGTGTTTGGCATAAAATTAATTTGAATTGACAATTTCTACAATAAGCGGCCGGGATCACGGTATTATTACTAAATTGTCTCGTCTTCAGGATCATTTATATGCATTTGGTTAAAATTAAAGCCGTCGGACATGGTTGGTATCGTTGAATCATCTTGGGGAATGGCCCTTGACAGGGCTAGTTCGTCAATTCAGTCCCGTAGGAAGTAACATGACGAATTTATTGAAACTAGTAAGTTAAGGAGATCGTGGATAAATAATAACAGCTGCTCGGGTTGATCTTCTGGTTAACCCGCGCTTCCCTAAGTTGTTCCATGGATGGGTGACCACCCATTACTTACCGAGTTTCCTTCGTGCCTCGGAAACACGTTAAGCCGTTGGTCCCGGCTATCATTTGTTGACTTTTGACAGTCGTTACAGGTAGTCAGTGACCCGAAAGTCTTACAACCAGTCTTACCAAGGGGTATCGTATTACCCAGTACTAACTGGGTTGTGGAGGTCAGGCAGGCAGTCGTTCCATTTAAACGTATTCAGCTGCATCTGGGTAGACTGGAAGCCGACACCAACATAGTTGGGAAAAGGCTAGACAGTTGATAAGTGAGTTGAAAGTCGTTACTTAGCTTGACTGCTAAGAACGGTCCTGGGTTAGGTGCCCATGTCTGGCAAAGGGTTATCGAGTTATTTTTACTGGGAATTCTTAGTAGTAATCTTTTTTTTTCTGATGGGAATTTAACAAATGGTTCCGCGGAGCGGAAGGGAGTATCAGACATGTACTGACTTAAACCCATCCATGTTCCTTCTTTGCCCTTTGTGTTCCAGGGCCGCGGTATCTCTTTCGAACAGTCCTGCAGTATGGAATGGTGTAAAGCTGATAGCAATAAGTTTGATCCGAAGATACTATGTGTGCACTCTGCCAACCCTTTTAATGACTACCGGCGTGACGTGTGAATTGAGAACATCAATAATTGTTCTAAATCAGGGTTATGGTTATGTTATGTTTAGGGGGTGTCCAACATAATTTTATAGAGGGCCAAGTTTAGTATTTTTGTAACCGCAGCGGGCCAAAAGAAATGCAAAGTGACCAAAAAGTGAAAAACTTTTGTACTGTGTTCGCGCAATATTTATTATATTGTTTTAAATCGCTCACGGGCCGGATGAAAAACTTATTCCGGCCGCTAGGTGGCCCAGGGGCCGTATGTTAGACGGGCCCGTTTTGAATGATTCTATGACATACAAGGCATAATAGGCTATTGTAAAAGCGGCCACAAAGCAAGTGTTTTATCCAAAGTTAATGAAAACAGTCTGGTATTAGCCACACCCCACTTTCTTTATTTCCTTTATAGCCGCAGCAATGACTTGTGTAGAAGTTTTTCTAAGGCTTCGTCGAGATATTATTTTACTTTTTCTTTCTTCACGTAACACACGCATATTTTTTTATCTTTCTTTTTCATTGTGTTGTTTTTTCTTTTACAAGCAGTAAACTTATTGTACAGGTCCTCAGTAAAGGTTCTTTTAAGTTATTTCGAGAACATTGAAAATAAAAATCATTGTTTAGTTTTGGAAAATGTAACAATTGATTTGTTGGTATCTTGTGTTAGATAAGACCTATTTAATGATTATATGAAAATGTGTTATTATATTTTGACAGGGGTAAGTGATTCTAGACTATAAACAGACTATGTAGGTGAAATACCAGGTTCAATTAAATTAGCCGATGAATCTCTGCAGAGTTGATAGGTAGCGATATCAAAACATGATGAAAAAATATTTTTTCAAATTATTCAATTTCGCTGGCTAATTTAATTAAAACCTGTATAAACAGAAACATGCAAGAAAAAAATAAACAGTTAAAAGTCTATAAACATTATTACAATTAAAAACTATTAAATAAACTAACAACAAACGATAAAAGGACATTAAAAACTCCTCCTCAACGCTGTCAGCTGGTAATGTAACCTAGAGACTGGTGCCGTTGCCACGTTGTTTGTCAATACTTAGCCTCTGGCCAAGGTAAAAGCCAGCCCTTTGTGTCACGGGCAGCGTCAACTAGGCGTTTCGAAATTTCCTTTAGATTCCCCACTCACGGCCCCAAAGTTTCAACCCCAAACGTCTCCAAACTATAGTTTCCTCAAAGGTGAGCTTTAGGTTCTGTGCAGCCGCAGCGGCAGCGCCAGCACAGCACGCTGAGTTCCGATGACGTGAGTGCGCATGAGTGTCGACATACATTGGGTCATACACTAAAGGCCTACCTATGTTCCAAGGAAACAAAGATATGCCATTCGGTTTTTGCCATCATCGCGTGCCAAGCCATTGGGTTCTAAAACAGCTGGAACGCCGACGGTGACAAGAGCTAATTTAAAAAATATTTCCTACGATTATAAAATAATTCCTCTTATAAGCCATCTACGAAATGTTTCAACAAGTAGCAGCAATAAATGACGATTCCCCCTTAGAGTATAGCCTGTCTGAATGTTGAACAAGTCGTCGGGGTCCAATGCTGAGCGAGATTTACCGCGGTCAAACTTAGACGCGCCTCCCGCGGGATGATCACGTTCTGCCAACCTGTAGACGATCACACCTATACGGAAACTTATTTTATTGTAGCTCTGATATATGTACGAGGAGTGTGGGTAGGTAGTGGTAAGAAGTCTAGTGTCAAATAATATCTAATTATAAATCTAATTTGCTTTGATGGATTATGTTGATTAGTAATAAAAATGTGTGAACTTATACTGTCAAAAAAAGCTTCCGATATTTCAATCAACCCGCGATCATGGCGCTTGCAACAGCGCCGAAATATCGGGAGCTTAAAGTGATGAACAATCACGTAAGGTATCCCGTAACTGACAGTATAAGTTTAGTTGTAAACCGTGAAAGCGTAAAACAGTGTTTAAATAAAATGTGACTATTATTAACCATGAATTTTCCCGACTTTACACGGAAAAGTCGAAAAAATGACCGATTTCTTTTGTTGATCTGTCATTTTGTCGAGTCTTTCGTCGACAAAACCCGTTTCAACTGTGGTCATGCTGACTCATGCTACGCATGCTGGAAGAACCTAAAAAAGCAACCATGTTGCAGAATAAATCTTTCTGAGAATTTTTGGGAAAGATCGATCAATATAATTATTTCTCCAGTCTTTCAAAGTCAACTACATTTATTAAAGTCCACTAGATGTTAGACGGCAGCCTAGATAAATAAAATACTAAAAGTTAGTTGTAGTAACGGACTGAAAAGTTAGTTTAATTCAATGATGAAGTCATCCATCCGGCCACTTCTATAGAATTTCCTGTAAAGGAAAGTGTCAGCCATACTGGTGTGGACGAATTGCGGACGGGCTGCGGACATCGGACACTGACATGATACTCCCAGTAGTTTTTGTATGGAGGTGTCGGATTCCTATTGCCCGTATCGGTTTGTTGATGATTCGCAAAAATGCAGTGTACTCGCAAGGCACTTTGGCATAAACTTTAGAGAGCTCATTTAAATAATTATGGTCCGATAGTTAAAGGAGCACGCACAAACGTTTTCGATATTGGAAATCGCGTTACGGAACTCAAATGGAGTTGGGCAGGACAACTAGCAAGGCGCAGTGATAACAGGTGGACTAAGGCTGTCGCCGAACGAATGGCGTCCAAGAACTGGCAAATGGAACGTGGGTCGCCCGGCGGCGAGATGGGCAGACGACGTAGTTGTCATAGGGGGAAAAACCTGGATGAGGCTGGCACAGGACCGGGGAGATTGGCACAAGAAAAGAGAGGCCTATACCCAGCAGTGGGTGAGTTCGGGCTGTGGATGATGATGATGAGTTAAAGGAGGACGTTCAAAATAATATACAAGCAGTTTAGTCTTCTCTTGTCCTAAAACCCAGTAATTTAGTTAGGTCACTATTGATGAAAACAAGACGAGGGTGTAAACAACTTAGATGGATCCTATTTGTGCTTAAACGTTGCTCATAAATATCGATTCAGGGGAAAATAGGTTCCCGTTCTCATCATTTAATTATACCTACTTTCGTTTACTTTACTTTACATTTACTTCGTGCGTTTGTACTAGGCCCACTAAGCGTTCATAATGCGTTCTAACTACTTCTAGTGTTCTTGTTGGCTTAACCTTTTCTTTTTTACCTTTTTCCTGTTTGCCAACGACACAAATATGTGACAAAAAATCCAGTGCACTATAACACGAAATGAAAAATTAAATAGTTTTGGTTTTGGAGTCCTTATTCCTTTTTGTAGGTTTTTTTGCGGTGAAATTGTGGCTAGGCGTGGAGGGCACGCGCGTACGTTTATGCTCTGGCGTTCAAAAGGTTCAACTAGCGCATCGGTGAGAGCCAATCAAAAAGAAGATCGCAGTTCTAAGAAGGTTGGAAGCGTTTATGCGATACCTAATATTGATGGTGTAGAATTAGCTTGCAGTTGCTTTCATAGAATTAACTACAATTTATATTTTTCTGCGGTTATATTCAACACAATGAATTGGACAAGTTCTAGAAGATTGCAAGAAAAGTTTTGGATATTCAATAAACAATATTCGTTCATTAAATTATTAACGGACTACAAAATGGCCCCTCAGTGACTTTCAGTGAGTTTTCTTAGCAAACGGCTCACATTTCTGATGACATTTAAGGTATTGACATCCAAAGATATTTCTCGGATCGGTATGCCATTCTGACCTATACCCAAAAAGAAGGTATTCTATGTCTCAGATATTATTATTTCTAGCTGACCTTTTATACTGTAGTCCTCACCTATCCTTTCATTGTAATGTTACATCTGATTTTGCAGTACAGTGAACTCTATGCTCGTTGACTTAAGGTTTATATACGAAGTTAATAACTGTGAAATAACTGTAAGTGTAGGCGTTTATCGTAGGTTTATTTACGTGAATAATGTGAATATATAGGTATTTGTTTCGTTCCCACGTGTTTAGGAATAAATTCCACTTCTGCGTTTCCAACACAACACATTTTAAGTATTTGAATATGGTTTTTAAGAAAACCGAAGCTAACTTGGTATAAGAAATATCTTTTGGGAATTTTGTTCGTATTCTCATAGTTCACCTTCAATTCACTTGAAGAAAACACACCTTAGAAATAGAGAGTAATGTAGAATATACTTCTCGTTCTCCTTAAAATTTTGGCTAATGCTGAGAGTAGGTCTCCTCCAAATCTCTCCACTTTTGGCTGTATGTGTAATTTATGTATTTTATTTGAGACGCAAAAATAAGCCCAGTTGTTAGATGATATTGTATATTAATAGCTACTTTTTCAAAATGTAATCGTAGGAGCAATTACTTAAAAAACTAAAAATAATAAGGATAACTTAATATTCTACAGAACACTACTGATACTCTGCGAAAAATAGTCATCAATCACCCTAACCTAGTAGAAGAGCATCATCCATTCAGAAAATATCTCACATTCCTTCAACAAAATTGAATAGATTTATAAACGTAAGAAATTTGCTTTGTTGGAAGATTTTTAGAGGAAATTAAATGGTCATACCCTCTTAAACTGAGTGGCTCACAACAGCGCAACTGCAATTCTCTCGAATAAAGCGCAGGGTACATGTGCGTTTATTTACGCTACATTAAAAACTTTTTGCAGGATTCCAAATAGCGCTATTACATGGTTTCTAATTATACAAGGACTGCGCTCGCCATTTTTAGTTTTCGATTTAAAGTTTTAATGGAACTTATGGGCTCTGGGTTAAGAATATGCTTTTCTTTCTTTTTTATTTATTTAATTATGGGTTCGTCTTCTCCATGCTTTTGCGTAGCGGTTGGAAATAGGACATAGGCGGTCTCGTTGAAATAAAAAGTTTTAGGTTTATGTGAATATTGACGATTTTTACAATATGAAGTAGGTTTATTTATATTAAGAAATAAGCGTGTAGTCAATCTAAAACGGATCCATAAACGGTGAATTCTCAGATGAATAGGTATCTGAAACCCAAAATTTAGCCACAAAGGAATAATAGTTAATACGACGTGCTGAAACTTTCAGGGAATCCCTAACACGTGAAACTTATAATCAACGCTAACAATTTCATAAACGTAGCAAAATCAGACTGTATAAAGCAACAAAACTGCGAGCAAACAGCACCAATGAGTATGAATCCGTCTGAAAACTTCAATATCCTGTCGGAGTTCATATTAAAGTAAATCAAAGCAGAGACGTATCCGACGGTCTGTACGTCTGAACCCAGCCTTAAATAACGTTCGTTGTTTTGGCCGTCATCCAAGACCTTGTTAAGGAAACTGGAGAATTTCGCGGGGCTACCATTGTTTCTTGTTGTGTATATAAAGGCGCGACAGACGTCCTGAGCCTGGGTCTGTAAATGTATGCAATAGAATAATTTCCGTTCAATTATTTCGTTATCCAGTGTAATTGAGGCTTTAGTGGCGGTTATGCGGTCCTGTTTCGATGGTTAATTTGAAAGTAAGTGGTTTTGTTGCGTACATAATTATGTTTGTTTATAATATGTCGCATTTGTAATGCGTATTTAATAGTCGCCAGGGGCGTTATCCTATCTGCTAATAACAAAATGCTGCGATTAACTGTCCCTGTCAGTTTTTGGGAAATCCCTGCACGCTCGTTTTTGTAGTGGTCATTTTAACACCAACGTACAAAAAATATTGTGTTAAAAGGCTAAAATAATCATTTATGGGGATATGTCAGTACAAAAATTCTTCTTCTTAGCTCTTTAATGTACACAGGGTATGTGAGTACTTATTAAACAACTTACTGTCATAATAGGACACCATGAGAACCACAGTGGTCATTTTTACTAAATTGATTTTTAACCTTTTGACCGCCAGAGCAAAAACGCACGCGCGTTCCCTTCATGCCAAGCCACAATTTCACCTAACATTTGGTCAGTTTGGCGTACTGGGCACTCGCTTGCTTGCTTAAGTGACTTCGGTTTAAAGAAAAAAAAAAGGTTAAAGAGTAGAAAAAGCATAAAGCATTACAAAATTTAAAAACAGATGTTTAACTGAATACGTAATGTACGGACTCAGGCGCGGTCCCAGGGGGGGGGGTCACAGGGGTCATGACCCCCCCCAAAATCATACACGCCAAATTGATAAACCTTCTTAAAATAGGTTATTTCGGATATAAATTATTACCTAATTTCCTGCTTAATCGTTCAACAAAAGAAACTAACCTTTTTTGAAGCAGATTTCTAAAATTTTCAAGCTCGCTTCGCTCGCTAATGCAACTGTGTTACTTTTATTCTCACCTCTGTATGAATGAACAAATAGAACCTAATACACAGGGCGGAGACGGGCTGCTTCAACTTTGAGCTCTGTTCTCTTGCTCTGCATTCTATTAGTAACAAGAGCGGATCCGGAAGGGGGGTCATGGCCGGGCGTCATGACCACCCCGCCTGGGTTGGGCCTAGGTCGACTGTGTTCATGTTTCTGAACTCATTGATTTAAATAAAATAAATAGACGTCCGGCTCGCTTCGCTCTCTCTTGCGTTCTTTTCATCTTAAAACTTGAAAAATCTAACTATCTCAGGGGCAGGACCGTAGCCAGGGGGGGTGAGTTGGTTCAACCCCCAGAAATCTCCGACAACTATTAAGAAATCAACCTATCCGAGGCAGAATGCCAAAATTTTCTCGCTCGCTTCGCTCGCCAATACATCCTATACTTTTTCGATTCTGCAAAAGTTGACAGAGTGCCCCTATTCTCATTTCTGTATGAACTAAAAAATGAAGTGGTGCCAAAATTTTCCATCTCTCTTCACTCGCTAATACATCCCATACTTTTGAATTCTCCACAAGTTGACAAAGTTCTTCCTGTACTCATTCCTGTATGAATGAACAAAAAAAACTTAATTTATCCGAGGAAGGGTGCAAAAATTTTCAAGCTAGCTTCGCTCGCTCTTGCGTCTGAGTACCTACACAACTCCTATGTGAATGGTCAAAAGAAAATCTAACCTACCCGATGTAGTGCTAAAATTTTCATCTCGCTTTATAAACTGACAGAATTTCTTAAAGCTACAGATGCTTCCCCCGGAAATAAATCTTAGGCGCCCTTGATTGTTTTGTTTATTTATCCAGAGATGGTTGATATAATTTCGTTTTTCAAAAGTTGTTGATAATAGATTAACCCCTCCCCCCTCCCAATCGCTCCCCAACCAAATTCCTGGCTATGGCCCCTTTGTGACCCCCCCCAAAGACTTAGGCTGGGACCGCGCCTGTGTACGGTCCATATAAACATAATAATTATTTTAAAGAGTCGTACTGTAAACTAATCCTAACAGTATAGTGTAGTAATTACAACGTGCATTGCGATTAGATTGTCTCAGATAATTGTACAGCATTAGATAATTAATTGGAAACGGCACACACGATGCTCAAGTTGCACTTGCTATCTGAGCACTTCTTGTCTATTCTAGTGTTTGCGGTGACAGTATTCTGCAGATCATCAGACTTTTAGGTCACCTAAAATATTAATTGATTAATACCTTAATATGAATCAATTAGGTAGCTATGTAATATAACACCACGCATGTATTTCTCCGAAGGACTTGTCAGAGATGTGCCTATAGTACAATAAAATTTTGCCAGTGATATGTATTACCTACGTAAAGGTGCGTATATGTGTAGATCAGTCAGTGTCAGATCAAAACTCCTGGAGAAACTGGTTATTTACTTCGTTTCAAAGAAAATACATAAGAAATGACGGTGTTTCTCCACTTGGTTTAACCCCCCTACTTATTTATACTATATTTTTTTTGGCCATTTTTTTTTGAGTTGTGACGTCTTACGCAAAAGTGGTCAACGTTATAGTGGGGTGATTGTACAACTCTTACCTCCTTATCAGAAATCAATTGGAACGTTCCTTAAATGGAGGACATTAACAACTTGATATGCATATTTTTTTCAAATAACTTTATCACCCATTAAATATTCCATTCTAGTGCAACAAATGAGTTATGGTACCCACCAACGTTTGGCCAACACTGCAGCAGCCGTATCGCAGAACATCAGTGATTTATATGTCTTTAGTTATACGATAGCTAGCTACCATTAATTTAGAAATTATCTGATACTTATGCAAAAAAAAGGTAGCATTTGGAGAGGTTTCTGACCAGCACTTGACTGTGATTTAATTAATAATAGTCCTCATGACCAGTGATAGGAATAGGTAGTGCCTATTTGCCTAAACTTCGAAGAACAGAGACAAGAAACGGAGACTTCCTTAGGACTAAATTTTTTCCGAGACATCTGTCCCGAAATTTCGAGACAACACATAAATACATTTTAAAAAAATGTTATTTGGAATAAGTAATTCGTCTATATTTACCTAAAGTTTGCGACTAGATATATCATAATAAAATAATAACATACACAGTCGTTACAACCATAAAACTTTCTGAATTTTTTTTTGGAGAACATTTTGTAAATGACTTGTTGATCGTAATACACAATGAATCACAATGTTTGAATAAGAAGCAGTACACGTTTCGAAGTAAATATCTTCTTTCTAGCTCACTCAGTTAATGCCCGCGGCTTATCCCGCGTGTACTATTGTTTTTGTATCCCATGGGAACTATACTTTTTTTTAATAGGAAGTAGCATATGTGCTATTCCACACCTTAATCTATATCACTACCAAAATCAGCATTTTCAGTGGAATTGAGTAATGGACATCCATACAAACTATCACATTTATAGACAAACTTTAGATAAATATAGACGAATTACTTATTCCAAATAACACATTTTTTTAAATGTAATTAAGTGTTGTCTCGAAATTTCGAGACAGATGTGCCGGAAATAATTTAGTCCTAAGGAAGTCTCCGTTTCTTGTCTCTGTTCTTCGAAGTTTAGGCTAATAGGCACTACCTATTCCTATCACTGCTCATGACCGTATTCGGCCACGAAGCGGCAAATCTCAGCGGAGACTATCGACGCGGGAGATATTATGGTGAACAAGTGTATGCGCAGACACAGGTGCACTGAGATACTTAAACTTATACTGTCACTTACGGGATATCTTCCGTGATTGTTCATTATTTTGAGCTCCCGATATTTCGGCACTGTTGCAAGCGCCATGATCGCGGGTTGACTGGAGAATGCGGGTGGATGGAAAATATTTTTTTAAGAGCAGACAAATCTATATATCCTCTTTCTTTGTCTTTTGCTACGCGCACAATATCGGGAGCTCAAAATAATGAACAATCACGGAAGATATCCCGTAAGTGACAGTATAAGTTTAGTTGTAAACCGTGAAAGCTTAAAACAGGGCTAGTCACTTATATCTGTACATTAACCTAGGATGTTGTAATTTTTATTGTAGGTTCCTACTAATATAATAAAACGATTTGCAAAATTTCAACCGTCGGAAATGAATAGTTTCGGAGATATTAATTGTTGAATTATTGATGGCATTGTATTGAAAACGACGATATTTCACACCACAGACTATTTTGGTTCACACCACATACTATTTTGGCATAGAATATAACGTACGTGTGGAATGTGCAGTGAGCAAAGCACACAATGCTATTACAAAAAAAAACTGACACTATAAAATTGGTCAAATGTGCGTGTAATTTAAAAGTAAAGTAAATGTAGCCTTACAACGAACTTGAATTCAGAACCGAATTTGTCAACCCCGACACGCCGTGGTCTTGGTATGTCCTACCCCTAGAGTGTTTTTTAGAGCCCGGAGGCGCGGAGGGAGGGCAGCCCCAGCCTGCCGTGACAAAGGCGCAGGCATCGCGCGACCCGTAGCGACCGAGGCTGGTCGCCACCGGAGGTGGCGACCAACAAGCCGAAGGTGCGGAGGGGAGCGTGATCGCCTGTGACTTTGTTACGCAAAGGCGAAGGGGCTGCTATTCCCGCAGCGCCGGAGATAAGGCAGAAGTACTGGTTCTTACTCCCCTACCCTTTCCTCCCTGAAAAATAGGGACAGAAAAAGTAAGGTTACAATTTAACAAAAAAAAAATGGTAACTCCGACCGAAACTACAGGGCGGGGGTACTCCTCTCCCCCTCCGCCCCCATCAGCAGGTGTCCCGTATGTATAAAATTACTGATTTTAAAGCTTGTATTAGTAAAACTCAAAAATAAATATATCCCTTTTAAAAATCATTAAAAAAAAACTATGCATTTCCGACGAATTTCCCCCCCCTCGGGGGGTTCCTATGACCCTCCCCTTCCTTCCCTCCCCTCCCCCTCCCCCTACCTACATGTACTTATATAAGTGACCTTCCTAAAACAGTGACTGAGATACTTGTTGTAATCAGTAAACATGGTATATATCCCGTTTCTAGTGTTAATGATAAGATTAGTGACCGACAGTAGTGAGTGACATAGATCAGGCGCAGAACCTTCCGAGGCACTGGGGCATCATACCACCAACTTCTAAACTCCGGGCAGCTACGGGCGGCTCCGGGAACTATTCCTAATGGAAAAACCCAATAACACTTTTTGCCAAACCCGCTACCCATGCTCACGTTGTGATATGCTGAGTGGACAAAGTAGGGTAAATTTTTGGCATTCTGGAATGTGTGGTAATTTATAAGATTATCTGGTTAAGAGCACGTTGAGGGGTTTAAACTTTAGAAAGATCTTATATTGCTAAACAGAAATATTGTTTTAAACTGAAACTACATTAATATTTCATAACACAGACAGACATAATATAAGTGTTTAGAATATTCGGTTTGTAAATAAGTCTAAAACGGATACAAAACAAAAACCTATTTCTTCAAAAGAGAGGGTAGTAAACTATCAACCCTTATTAATGATTCGCACTGTCCAGCAATTAAATATAAACCCACTTCTTCTACAAATAAAACTCAAAGTAGTTTAGCAATGTTACTCGATTTAAACAATTAATTGAAAAATCTTTGTAACGTGCTCGGGTAATATGTTGGCAATTTACGAAGAGCTTAATTTACTTCGTTCCGTCGGGAGCCGTTGGTAAATTAACACTTATTACTGTTCTGTTTTATTGATCCTGTTTAATTAACGACTTTTTCCAGTAATTCTTTTAACAGATTTATATTGGTTCAGAGGAATCTGTGCTTTGTTCTCGCACTTTGGCTCGCTTTATTTGCACGAAATAGATTTTTTCGACTTATTGTCAATTAGGTATTAATTATATACTAACTAACTTATTGTGTACCAGTAATTACAGAATGTGGAAAGTTGAAGCGGGCTCCTGTGGAGTGCTTATAACAAATTCATATTGATGATACCACTTTTAATTAAAAACTAAGTAAAACTGCATTCAAACTATTTTGAAAAATCGCTTGCCAGGAATCAAAATACTAATAAAAAAATATCTTAAAAAAATCTCAAATGGGAACAAAAGCTTGTCTTCCTAGTTCATAGAATTTCGAGGTATTGCGGCGAAGGCATTGGCTGGCAAGTGCTACGACCTCGTCGAACTATTGTGGTGAACCGAAATACTGTATATAGGGAACCTATCGAAGAGCCAATTCTCGTATTTTGATTGGCTTTTTGAAATCTTAGAGTAACTGGATGATTGTATTTGTTACTACTTTGTATTTGTTACTAATTACATTAGCCATCCACTTATGCACAGCCTGAAGGGTTTAAATAAATCTAGATCGGGCAGGTCGCTACCAAACATTTGAATTCAACTTTATCAATACTTGCAACTGTTAAATATATTTTAGTTATAGTTTACTTATAAGCACTACTTTTACCATTGTATGAGAAGTAATATTACTGCGTATAAATGTACACTTTTGTAATTCTTTAAAATATTTTTTCTTATTCTATTCTTATTGTGGAGCTAAGCGGAACTTTTTTGCTCATAGTGAAATCCGAATTTCTCAAATTGTTTATTATATGGTTCTGGGCAGCTTCTGAACTTGATCATAACAATCTGGTTTTTGATAGTTTTTTCTGACTTAAAAAAAAAAAAAAAAAGGAAAAAGCCTTACTCCATACATTCCTCAGAAGTCAGCGCTTCCGACTTAAAGTGAAGGGAAATCCAGCCAGTTCGTCCTGCCGTCTGGGTCTATCATCATCAATTTTAGATTGTTTCCCAACTATGTTGGGTTCATTTTCCAGTCTAACCGGATGCAGCTGAATATTTGCATTTAACATAGAGCGTCTGCCTATCTGACCCCCACAATTCTCAACACAGGTACAGGCTAATACGATAGTCCATAATGAGACTGGTGTGTCTGACCTCTAAAACTCAGGTACACTGGTACAGGTTAACACGATACTCCATAGTGAGACTGGTACTCCTGCTGTATGCTTTGCGGTCAGATATTTTTATATACCTATAAAATTCCGGTGTACGTACAACGGCTTGACCGTTTTTTCGATTTCTTTTTGTACGTGTGTGGTCACCTGGATGGCTCTTAGCTACAGTTGGACACAGTATGTGGTACTGTTGTCGATATCTAGTTTTTTTTTCGTCTGCTTACTGGGTCCACTAGGAACATAAAATAATAGTGAATATTTTCACAGTATAGCCAATATTCTGATAATAAACTTTTGGCTAATACTGATTTACATGTTATCCGAGTAACGTGTTAATTAAAATTGCTATGCCTTTCATATTTAACGTTGAAAATATTCGAATTATTCAGAAGTTAATAACAATGTAACCTTCGAAAATATTTTTTAATCCGAAACCCTGAAAACGATCGTTGCTTAACGGTTGATGAAGTACAGGCGACATAAAATGTACCTACCTACCTACCTACAGAGGAGCGAATTACCTTACAAACGTTTTTTTTGTATCATTATGACAATCATTGAAATCATTAGGGACTCTTGAAAGAATCATTGGAAGAGTTCTATTAGGAACTCTTGAAAGAATCATTGGAAGAGTTCTATTAGGAACTCTTGAAAGAATCATTGGAAGAGTTCTATTAGGAACTCTTGAAAGAATCATTGGAAGAGTTCTATTAGGAACTCTTGAAAGAATCATTGGAAGAGTTCTATTAGGAACTCTTGAAAGAGTTCTATTAGGAACTCTTGAAAGAATCATTGGAAGAGTTCTATTAGGAACTCTTGAAAGAATCATTAGAAGAGTTCTATTAGGAACTCTTGAAAGAATCATTGAAAGAGTTCCATGAGGATTTCTTTCAATTTCAGTGTTTAATTTATTTCACTTTAATTCAAATTAGTGATACTACCAGTCTATTTAAAATGCTATACTTTTTATTGACACACAAACATAATGGATTCCGAGTTCGAAACGTACCAAACGCTGGTTGACTCCCAAATGTCATTTGGATCTCATGTTTTTTATAGCTTGTTCATTCATTTAAATGAGACAGTATATAGCAGAAACGAATCCTTATTTGATTGAATCTTTCTTTACAAGCCGGCTACGAGCCACTCACTCCGATACAGTCGGAGAATTTGAATTTTATTCCAATCATGGTACGCCATTTCAATGAAAACGACACGGTTTAGGAGAATACGTGGAGATGTAAGCAAACACAGGCAACACAATCATGTATTCAATTTGTGCGAAGCTTACTCTTACTTTCTGCCTGATTTTTATTCATTGTGTATGCAGCATGTTCTGTATATCGCTGATTTCCCTTACGATTTGCTCGGAAGTGTGCATGGTGCCAAGACGTACGTTACGTCACAGCGCTTGAAGCCAAGCACGGCAATAAAGTGTGTTAGCTTTATAGAGCACGAGATCTTTGGCTAAGGACCCCGGTACTTGTAGGAGACAGTAAACCTGATTTGTTTAATTGTTGCGGAACTTAGGAAATCGTTCTCACAAAGTTAAGAAATATATTGTTCGAAATCATTTCATAAAAAATCACAATATGCGAAGAAATGAAGAAGTATTCGAGCATAAGCTGTACCCAGACCCCAGACGTCATCACTTACGAATAAAATACCAATTTGTTTTCATCACTTGATCCTCGGTTCTGAAAATGAAGCTTCAAGATTTATATATCAAATGAGGTTTATGCTAAATAAGGAATAACTTAAAAACATTCTTACCAAAAACTTTTATAGTCTCATTTGTTGATGCCAATATACGTAACGCGGTGAGAGGACGCTCTAAAAATATCCAGAAACCGCAAAGTTTATTGCAGAACGAATATTTTGATACTTACTTTATTCTAAAATATTCAAAGAGTGTCCTATGCAATATCCTGGTTTTCGAAATCCACTGACTATTGGTCTCGATCAGAATTCGCACAGATTTTTCAACAAATATCCTTTTGCTCTCAAATCTTTGAAATAAAACCTACTTGTGTTGAAAGCAAAATATTCAATGTTACCTCAACACTCTGTAGAACAAAGGTGAACAATTTCCATTTTTTGTTATTTCAAGGCAACTACGTATTTTCACGGACAATTTTTTTTTTTTTTTCGATTTTGTTGCCTTCGGGGGAAAAACCTGGATGAGGCTGGCATAGGACCGTGGAGATTGGCATAAGAAAAGAGAGGCCTATACCCAGCAGTGGGTGAGTTCGGGCTGTGAATGATTGATTGATGATTGATGATTTCATTGACATTACATTCTGATTTTTGATATTTGTACGGGTACCTATTAGCAAATTAAGATTCCACCATTACAATTAATGTCAAAAGTATAATGTCAATAAAAATAGTAATGTTATAAAATAATAAATAATGTAAGAATCAATTAAATCAGATTCATCCATTACAAAATAATAATCAAAAATAATAAAGCGAAATTAAAAATATTACTAATTCCCATACAAATGCTATTTTGGCACTTGTATGGGAATTAGTAATACTTTTTTCATTATTTATTATTTTATAACATTACTATTTTTATTGACAAGTTATACTTTTGACATTAATTGTAATGGTGGAATCTTAATTTGTTTTTATATTGCTATTTAATATAATAACAGGGCAATTGCAAATGTTTTTTTTTTTTGGTTACTGTTATAATAATGATTTCTATTGTAATTTTATAATTTAGTGTAAAATATCGGTACAACGTAAAGATTGTTACATGAAATGAAATGACATATTTTCATGGAAAGTTTCAAATAGATCATGATAATGTTTTTGGTATTTTCGCTGAATAAAACTAATAAGTTCGTAGAAATTATTAATTAACATGACTACTAAAGAAGGGATATTTACCATGTTTACTGTTTGTTTTGAGTTCCCGATATTTCGGCGCTGTTACAAGCACCATGATCACGGATTAACAGTAAGCATGGTAAATATCCCGTTTTTAGTGTTAATGATAATATTAGTGACCAAAACAAACAAAAAGTAGGGAATTAAATAGCTACCTACTGACAGAGTTATATGGTTTTAAATATGCACCATGCAGTACTAATTGTTGTTATTTCAAGGTCTCAAATAACTCATGATATGGGAAATAAGCTGAAGTCATAATCATAACTAAAATTAATTCAGGAAGCAAAATACAATGTAGGTAATAATGTACCTACAGGCATAGTTATTTTGTGTTAAACATCGTTAGCAAAACACGAAAAATCATCATCATTGAAAGCAGTCTTAAGTAAAAAAAAAAGCTTATATCAGGAAAATGTAAAACTGTATCGGCATAAAAAACTAATTTAAAATTTCCGCCATAAAACTCCTACTATTATTTTAATTTAGTATCAAGAATTAAATATAATATCCCTCCTTTAGCATGTGAAATTATTTTGTCAAATTTTATTCCGTCCGTAGTTTTGGCAAGTGCAGGATATATTTCTTACCGCGACCCGCCCTCTCCGCATAGCTGCCGGTGCTTTTGTCGTCATATACCAGTAAATCTTAGTAGCTTCTCTTAAATTTAGTTGCTTTCTTCATCAAATATTCTCT
Organism: Noctua comes; assembly: GCA_963082995.1. Classification (NCBI taxonomy): domain Eukaryota; kingdom Metazoa; phylum Arthropoda; class Insecta; order Lepidoptera; family Noctuidae; genus Noctua; species Noctua comes. The sequence goes on from OY720277.1 coordinate 8,656,156, forward strand.
CGGATAAAGAGTATTTTGCTGAGAATTTGTTTTTAAGCACCTCAATTCAGAAGTAAATTGATGAGGATGGAATCAAATTATAGAACTACTAGAGCACGAATGCGAAGAGTTGGTGAATCAATGAAATAGTAATTGCTATGGATTTTATACATTTAGAATACCATTTAGTTTGGTTTTCATGATTTAATTCCTGTAATTTGGGTAACATTGTTTTCCACAAATCGACTATTCACTGAATTTGAAACGTAAATAAAGGCCTAACATAATAAAATACTACAAAAAATGTTTATAGGCCTCGAGTATTTTTTGTTTTATCTATCTATATAAATAAAAAGAGAAGTCCTGACTGACTGACTGACTGACTGACTGACTGACTGACTGACTGACTGACTGACTCATCAACGCCCAGCCCAAACCCTTGGACCTAGAAAGCTGAAATTTTGCACAGAGGTTTGATTTATAATGTAGACAAGGAATAAGGAAGGATATTTCGAAATTCAACCCCTAAGGGAGTTAAATAGGGGATGAAAGTTTGTATGGAAAATCGTCATTTTTGTAGTTTAAACCATGAAAACTGCTGATTACAATTCCGGTTAAGAAATTAAAAACGACGTGTTTCAGTGTTTTTCGAAATTCCACCCCTAAGGGAGTTAAATAGGGGATGAAAGTTTGTATCGAAAATCGTCATTTTAGTAGTTTAAACCATAAAAATTGGTGATTACAATTCTGGTTAAGAAATTAAAAACGACGTGTTTCAGTGTTTTCCGAAATTTCACCCCTAAGGGAGTTAAATAGGGGATGAAAGTTTGTATCGAAAATCATCATTTTTGTAGTTTAAACCATAAAAATTGGTGATTACAATTCTGGTTAAGAAATTAAAAACGACGTGTTTCAGTGTTTTTCGAAATTCCACCCCTAAGGGAGTTAAATAGGGGATGAAAGTTTGTATCGAAAATCATCATTTTTGTAGTTTAAACCACGAAAATTGGTGTTTATCATTATGGGGAAAAATTAAAATCCACGTGTTTTAGTGTTTTTCGAAATTCAACCCCTAAGGAAGTTAAATAGGGGATGAAAGTTTGTATGGAAAATCGTCATTTTTGGAGTTTAAACCATAAAAATTGGTGGTTACCATTCTGATTAAAAATTAAAAACCACGTGTTTCAGTGTTTTTCCAAATTCAACCCCTAAGGGAGTTAAATAGGGGATGAAAGGTTTTTTGGAAAATCGTCATTTATGTAGTTTAAACAATGAAAATTGGTGTTTATCATTCTGGTTAAAAATCACGTATTTCAGTGTTTTTCAAAGTCAACCCCTAAGTGAGTTAAATAGGGGATGAAAGTTTGTATAGAAAATCGTTATTTTTGTAGTTTAAACCATGAAAATTGGTGTTTATCATTATGGGAAAAAAATTAAATCCACGTGTTTTAGTGCTTTTCAAAATTCAACCCCTAATGGAGTTAAATAGGGGATGAAGTTTGTATGGAAAATCGTCATTTTTGTAGTTAAAACCATGAAAATTGGTGTTTATCATTATGGGGAAAAATTAAAATCTACGTGTTTCTGTGTTTTTCGAAATTCAACCCCTAAGGGAGTTAAATTGGGGATGAAAGTTTGTAAAGAAAATCATCATTTTTGTAGTTTAAACCACGAAAATTGGTGTTTATCATTCTGGTTAAAAATCACGTGTTTCAGTGTTTTTCAAAGTCAACCCCTAAGGGAGTTAAATAGGGGATGAAAGATTGTATAGAAATCGTCATCTTTGTAGTTTAAACCATGAAAATTGGTGTTTATCATTATGGGAAAAAATTAAAATCCACGTGTTTTAGTGCTTTTCGAAATTCAACCCCTAAGGGAGTTACATAGGGGATGAAGTTTGTATAGAAATCGTCATCTTTGTAGTTTAAGCCATAAAAATTGGTGGTTACTATTCTGGTTAAAATTAAAAACCACGTGTTTCAGTGTTTTTCGAAATTCAACCCCTAAGGGAGTTAAATAGGGGATGAAAGTTTGTATCGAAAATCGTCATTTTAGTAGTTTAAACCATAAAAATTGGTATTTATCATTCTGATTAAAAATCACGTGTTTCAGTGTTTTACGAAATTCAACCCCTAAGGGAGTTAAATAGGGGATGAAAGTTTGTATGGAAAATCATCATTTTTGTAGATTAAACCATAAAAATTGGTGGTTATCATTCTGGTTAAAAATTAAAAACCATGTGTTTCAGTGCTTTTCGAAATTCAAACACTAAGCGAGTTAAATAGGGGATGAAGTTTGTATCGAAAATCGTCATGTCTGTAGTTCAAACCATGAAAATTTGTATTAAGCCTTTTGGTTGGTAATTAATAACTACGGCAGATATCACTCGGTTTAATTGAGTAAACATGTTTCTCTACAAATTATTTTCTTTTAGCGAATTCAACGCAATCAAGCACAGATTACCGTATTTGCAATAAACTACGCGAGATTAAGAGGGAGATGAGGGGGTCAAGCCAAATCTCACGACATCCCACCATGGGGGGAGGGGGGTCGAAAAATCACCTCACGTAATTAATGGACGCCCCCTAACAAAAGCATCTCCTTGCTTAAAAGGTGATCTCCAAATCATGTGTGTGACAACTTTATACATATAATTGAAATAAACATTTTTTTTTTAACCCTGCTCGATCTCGGGAATCGATCCCCACGCTTAGTAGTCGCGCTTGCTACCACTAGACCAACGAGGCCGTCTCACACATGCACACCAAAATTTCCACGCGAACGAAGTCGCGGGCAACAGCTAGTTCCTGCATAAAAGCGTTATTAAGTTGTATTCACTGAATACCGAACCACATGCGTTTATTATACATAAATACGAGTACATAATAAATTTCTTTTTAACCCAATGGGATCTGACGTGGGTTAATTAGATTCTATTGTTATAACTGTGTAATAATTGGGCGTGGGATAGATATTATGCTCTAGAATTATACTCTATTGGCTCGTTTATTTATATTAAGGCCGGAAAAGGGTATTTTCTTGGTCGAAATAATATTTTTCGTTAATGCGTTCTGCAAGTTCGCGGGTACGTCCTCGATTCTGTCGTAGCGCGGCCGAGTAGCGATAATTTTGCGAAAATGGCCGCCTTGTCGACAGCAGTGCCTCTGCCACGAGCCCGGGTGAAATAATAACCACATTATGATTTTAGACAGGCTACCGCTTAAAGTGGTTTAAGGTGACGCAAAGTGAGAGAGGGGCTTTGTGCCACTGTGAAAAATGTAATCAGGATATCCGCCTCTTCTTGTTTTGTTAATTTACTTTCCAACTAAGAGGTAAAACTATGAATGCATAGCAGCGAAAGGACAGTTTATTCATTAACAACGGCGAAGTTTTCAGAATAATGTCACTCTGAATTAAATTTTTGAATCTTAATTCAGATAAAATTGTAACGCAAAGTTATTAAGCAGTTTTTCTTCAATTTAAGCTGTTGTAGGTATGGATTTTGTTGTTTTGATAAATTTTTACACAATTTTTGAAATAAGGAATGTCCAGAGCTTATTTCCAGATTATTTCATCATAACGTTTTCTATTTATCTTGAGGGGGTCTTTCCAGAATATTAATTCCCCACCTCAATTGCAAAGCCGACCCGTTAATCGATAAAATGGTTAGTTTTGCGAATAATCTGCATTTCTACTTAAACACGAAATACATTTTATCAGTCAGACAATTTCCTGTACGTTACATACTAAGTACTTACAGAACTAGATGCTTATTAGACACAGAGATGTGATACACAACTTAATTTGTACAAGGTTTTTATTGCTTGTTCTATTTATTGTTCTTATTGCTTATCGCGTAGGTATAACACTTAAAAAGCGTACCTACATACACACATTTTTGTGAAAACTAACTTTGTTGTAAGACAAACAATTAAGTACGTACTGAATATGGCGTGGATAGGGGCCAACAATACGGCAAGCCCCTATTAAGGCAAGCAGATTTTTCAGCACGAAGTAGTAGGTTAGAAGAGCAAGCCAGGCTTATAGGCTTCTATGAAAGTAACGCCACTAGTATTGATTATTATCATCATCATCACCCACAGTCTAAATTCACCCATTGCTGGGCTAAGCCTCTCATTTTTTTGTGCCAATCTCCACGTTGCTGAACATACCAGCTTCGTCCAGGTTTTTTCTGGGTTTTTTTTATGATTTGGCGGTGCGTAGAACAGTAGCGTAGATTGGTAGCATAGATTCGTAGCAAAGTCTACACGGCTTATTTCTTTAATCAAAGATACGGGCATTTAAATTTTCTAATTAAACATGAAGGTGCTACCCTCTCCGTGTCGTAATTGTGCCGAGTGCTATAATAATCTCTGTTTTGCGGGAAACTGACAGAAATTACAACTCGGGAAGTAGAAAGCTTTTGTTCTTTCAAATTTTATATAATTTTCTAAATAAAATTATAGTTCAATTAGAGTCACAAACAAAAGCGAATAGGTACCTGAAACTTGATTCATTTTGATTTATAATGCTTTAAACGAACACATTATAGGCTTGTATCTCTTTTCCTCAATAAAACAAAATGTATCCTATTTTACGCCTTTAAAGATCACAAAGTAGATAGTACCACATCGATGTCGTTAAATTAACAAAGAAATTAATTTCCCCGTCTCGGCTTTCACAAGTAATTATTTGAAAACAGATTGCGCCTGTCACTACGAAGACGTTGTGTACTTACAGATTTGTGACACTTTTCCCTTGAAAGTAGGTTACTTTAGATTACATTTCATAAGGGAATATAACGAATTTCTTCCTTTTTAAATTTTGTTATGTGTATACGACGTACGTGTAGATATTGTTTATGTTGAGATAATTGCTTTTTCTTTTTTGTAATTAAATGTTTGGCTTTTAAGGAAGAATTCTTTAATTAAAACTCATGAAATGGGAAACTAAAATTGTTATAGAATAGCGGAAGAAGTGTTTATCAAAATACCTACTTAAGTTGTAGTTTAATGCATACGAAGTTCATCTAATTTTATTAAATTGGAAATTTGATTTCATTATCATATTCCTTAATGCGACTTAGAGCTTAGTGTTATTTACCAAATATTTTTATTTCGAAAACAGCCAATTAAAAGAAAACAAGCTTAACAAGGATTCTATGCGGCTCGCGATCGTTTAATTACAAATTATAACAAAATTCCCGAGTACAACGGCGTAAAACGTAGCAATTGTTTTCCATTCTTTATTTATTGTACGGTTCAAGAACAGCTTAACCAACCTAAGTAAATAGGCGAGTGCAGATAATTCACACACAGGCTTATTTAGGGTGGAACTAATCAAAACCGGAGCTAACAAGTACCCATGAATAAATTTACGCTCACATTTGCATATAAGCCAAATTAGAAAAACGATACGTTACCCACTCGTTGGTTGATTAAATAATTAAAGGAGACAATGGTGCTATTCATGGTTAATATGGTAATTCACTTTTCCATATGCTGACATATTCTGGATATCCTAAAATATTATTGATTTAGTTTCAGCGAGAAATTAGTGCAATAATGCAGAAACAAATTACTGTTATTGCGTGAATAAGATAGCGCTATAGAAGGCTCTTTGCATTGCATAGAGCTTTCAGTTTCTCATTCAAAATGTCCAATCATTCGGACATAATCAACCTAGGCATATTATTCAAACTGCTGGGGCTCAAAGCCTTTCCTCTATGCGAGGGAGTGGGCCGCGGGCCAGTGTGGTGGACGTTACATATCCTCGAATATTGGAAATTTTAGGAAAATTGTAATAAAAATTGATTGCTTTCGATTTTACATAAAAAACGACAATCTCACGGTTGTCCCAACCCTATGCATATCAGGGCGGCCAGCACTATCGATCGGCACGACCGCGTTCGATAGAACACTATATTCGGGAGTGCGCGGGAGAGTGACGTGTTGCTTCAATTTCTGAAAATATATGTGATGTTGAAAGTATATGGATACTAAACCATGGGGTTTATGCGTTATTTCATGACTTAATAATTATTGGTTCCAATGGCAAAAAAACAATTTCTCATTTAATTCTTAGTTGAATTTCTAGAAACAAAACTATTTGTATGATCACTAGTTGTTAATTAGTGTATATTGGCGCAAAGTTTATCAAATTAAAAGTTGTCCTTATATTCTAATTCTTAAACCACGATACTGAAAGATCGCCTTGTCGATACGTACACATCTCCCTGAACGGAATCTTTGTCAGGTTCAGAACTTTTCTTCTCACTAAACGACTAAGTACGCAGTTGGACAGAAAATGTCACCAAACCTTGTTTTCATAACAAAGTTATACATGGTATTTTAGCCCTTATCGCGTGCTTCTTCTTCACTTGTACGGGTACGAGCTACACCTATGCACCTATGAAAAATATGTGAAAGGATTAGCATGTCAGCAAGGTGGTTATTTGCCTGGATCTAAGGCGCGAGCTTACGGGAAAAATACAAGTCAAATCAAATCAAAGCATTTATTTCAAGTAGACCAGTTCAAAAGTGCCTGTGCACTTTTGAACTGTCGAAACAAAGACAACAATATGTACAGTCCCCGTCACAAGGCATAAAAACTGTGAAAGTACTGTAGTTGCCCATTCCCTAACGTAGATCTCTATGGAGAAGAACGGGCAAGATACTCCATGGACACTCTTTTAAATCAGAATATTTTTACAAACACTTGGTTACATCATTCATGTTGAGATGGTACATTATGTGAGAACAATGTACCAAGATGTGTACGTTAAAAGTGTCCATAGTAAAAACAATTCAAAATTAAAATAATCAATTCAAATAAGCCGTGGCAACCAAGAGATGACCAGTCACAACTGACAGCGCCCGTTCACGAACATGACGCATGTATCAGCAGCACCATTCAACTCAACCATTTTGAAGGGAACCAAATGATCCGACACACGCGCCACCATCAGCGAGACATTTGAGTGAGCATGACATACTCCCAACCGCTAGGGTACATTCAAGTCAAGATCTCTTGTAACGAAGATCTCAACAAACTCAAGTAGTTTCCACATAATATCATTTCCCCTACATGTCAAGTGGACAGCAACATCTTTGAATTCAATTCCCAAGGTTGGTGATAAAGCAGGGTTCAGCCGTGAATTGTTTAATTCATCAGAATTTAATTTATTTTATTTAATATTTAATTTTATTTATTTATTTATCAGCATGATTCACTTCAAAGACATCCATTGCTAGACACAGAGCCCCCAAGCATCATACATTGCATCTCAAGAACTAACTGGTCCCGCTCATCCCTTATACAGCGGATTCCTATTTTAATGGCTAAAATAATGTTATTCCATGGACATCAAAAATGTTGGAGTGTATGCGACAACATTTTCCAACTCAGTTCGCTCAAGTATTGAGAGGGTTTGTAACAACGTCAAACATTTTATTTTAGCTTTTGAGCGCAGCGTAACTTTTTGAAACGGCGTTTTTACAGCTTTTTAGGTATTTAGTGCATGTTTGGGATTGGATTAGTGAATGCAAATGGCCGCTAGTAGTTTTTGCTTCCGTTTTATTTTGGTAACTAAATACAAATAACTAGTGAATACACGTGGACCTTTGACCACTGTTGACCACCTGTGTGACTTTTGAAATCGTGCTCAGTTTGATCAGTTTCACAGAATTGAAACACTAACCTGCATTGGTTTCATTCAGAGGTTCGAGAGTTCAAAGTAATTTCATGGAATAATGTTATTTCCAACAGTGTGTTCACAGGTTCTATTGGACTGGGACAGTAACGGGAAATTCTAAATCAAAAGAGCTAAAGGAAAATTCTTTTAAAAATACTTTTCGTGGATTATTTTATTTTTCATGTAAGAATGAACATAAATTAGATTTTTTACTTTTTGAATTCTGCTACGTTTTCTCTCGTAATTCAGGCATCAGAAAACAAAAGTCTTCGAGTATAAGTGTCCTGCTGCAGGGCTCATATGGCGAAGGCAGGAGCAGTGATCATCTCGCTTTTTGCCACTTATCTTTTCTTGGTTAATACCTGTTATCCTGATTTAAAAAAATACTCAAACAGTTTACCGAGTCATTATTAATAACTCAAATTTTATTTTAATAATTAATATGCTTTAACAGCATCTTTCTTGAGCAAGTTAACTTAATAGGAACTTTTCACTTAGTACTCACTCGTTTCTATGGCGCATATTAGATAACATCACGCCTGTAATCCGCGAAGGGTTAGGCAGAGGTGTACCTAATAGTACACCCACATTTCGCCAGTTATGTTTAAGTCCTATGTATTCGGGGGCGAGCCTTTTGCTTCAATCGGTAATATGTGATGCCCGGCGCATATTATGATATGAATAAAATGAAGAATATAACAGTTAGTCCAGGAGAAAGGTTTTAGTCCACCCCTGTATTAGGAACCCTAAGCAGAAAGTGAGTTTAATAGTACGAGCGAGACTAGAACCTCGCCTTTTGTCGTCTTACAAAGAGTTAGGACGGGTTCCTTGGATCCTAATAACATGAAAATGTAGTTATTTGTAGTGGGCAAATCGAAATTCCTTGTATTGCCGACCTTACGTTGTTGCTAATTGGAACCTTTTTGTTTTAAACCTTTCGGGTTGTAAGCAGAACTCAAAAATTTCTAAATTCTAAAAACATAAGCCGTGAGCTTGGTGGGATTTACAAATCACGAACTTTTGCTAAAATATTCATCACCTATTGCCCCCTTTAGGTGATGAAATTTATTTAAAATCCTTTCCTAGTGCTCCCTCCCTTTCACTATATTAAAAAGAACTTGTGCGTGCTGATCATGCTTCATCAATTAGTTCATAAATGCTAGTCTTACTACTGACCCCTTCAGGGCCTACATACATAGCGCGTTGGTCCAGCGAGAATACACTCTAGACAGTACATTATTTACACCATAATTGCCTGCCTCCCTCAGCGAGTCATTACACTAAGTATACCACTTACTAATGGACATAATAATTATTTGCGTAATATTAGGACTATTAATAATCCATTTCGGAGTAGCCTTTACCTATTCGTTAATTGGTCTATTCTAGATAGTCGAAACAATAACATGTGGCCTCAAATCCTACTTTAATGATGTAAACTCCTATAAGGATCCAGTTGCTCATTATTTAGTTATTTACGTATGGTATCGATATAAAATGTATTTATTGCTAAGTTAATATAACAGTAATTCTAATGAAGTTGATCTATAGCGAAATTATTGGAGCGGGTTATTTAATGACGACTGAGCCATATTTAATGAGAATATTGAATTTGAAACAGCTACTATTACAATTATTTGGACAAAATAAATAGAATTCAAAAACATAGTTAAGAAACTATCACTCCTAGAGTTTTTTTGTTTTACGGTATGTACTTAAAACTAACCTGACTTGCTCTTATCAATCATAGCATCATTTCAATAGAAACACTGAATTTATGTACAGTCGCCAGCGCATTAAGTTACTACAAACTGTCAAATTTTCTTATTCGATTTTGAACTTAGCCATTAATGTTTTATGGTTTAAAATCATTAATAATAAAATAATAAAAATGTCTATTTTCTCATCACAAACGTTAGGTACAGAGAGAACAGTAATTATTAAATCTATTGTATGGTAACATTTGTGAGAGACTGGTGCCCGAAATAGGCATACAATACCTGTGTTACGGGTCACCAGGCCCACCAAGACTTGCAGGTATAAAACTAATTTAGATTAATAACTAAGAACTAATGCGTGATGATTTAACATAAATACTAGGAACAAGATGTTGTGAACAATAAAAATACGAAAATTATAATTATTTCATTTGGATTAATTTGACAGTTTGTGCTAACTTGATGTGGTGGCGACTGTACAATGATTTAATAATGATTATATAATAAATTAGGTGTACCCCACAGTTTCACCCAAAGTTACTGCTCGTCTCTTAAGGGTTGTAGCGTGATGTTAAATAGCCTTTAAACTTATTGGGTTAGGCAGACTTCGCCAGTTACTCGCACATTTCGCCAGTTATGTTTAAGTAATAGGTAATATGTGGCGAGCCGTTTGCCATCAATCGAACACAAATCCAGGCTCCATGGCTGCTACTGAGAAATTCCTAATGAAAAAACCAAATATCACTTTACCCACATGTTCAGCAGTCGACCACTAGGCCAACGAGGCAGTCAAATGATAAAAAACAAATCCAACTGGTAGTTCAAGAGAGTAGCGCGTCCAAACAAACAAACAAACTCCAGATTTATTATTTTAGTATAGTTATATTATAATAAGACAAGGTATAAATACAATACAAATTCGCCGAAGTCGTTTATCAGCCACAAGAAGCTGTAAAGACAGATAAGACGCAATTTGTATTATCGCTTTTACTTTAGCCAATTTGAGAAAATTATATCTTAGTAATAAATTTTATTATTTGAAAATTTATAGAAGGTTTAAACATTAAATTAATCCGGAAAACAAGAACTGTATAAAGTGTGACTGGTAATTAGTGACCGATACTTAAACACGTGATTGTACTTATGATATAAACAACTTTCTAGAAGAAACTTTTTTTTTTATTATTGTAACCTATCAGCTGTTAGCCGCGTGACGCCGTTCTGTCTCCCACTGTGCTCTGCCTACCCACTGCTGCACGGTGCGATAGTAATGATCGCTCTACATTTAAATTAATTATCCAAATATATTAAAAGAAAAACTACTAAAGAAGGAGGCCTACATAGGTAAAATATTGGCTAAGAAATTGTCTAGTCGCCTACTTTATCAACACAAAGACCCTAGCTATAATAAGTTCTCCCAAGTTATTTAAGTTAGAACCCCAAAAAACTCAATACTCGTCAATCATCCCTAAAACAACCAAGTAAGTGAAAGTATAAAGTTTTCTTCACACTTAAACTCTAGTGTCAGAAAACGTGTCTACCCTCTAGGCCCACGGTTCCTAACCTGGGGGTAATTACCCCTGCGGGGGTAAAACTGGTATTCTGCGGGGGTAATAAGCTGGTAATATATAAAGATAAATAAATAATGGTAATGTATAAACAGAGTTTATGAACTTTGTGAAGAAATAGGATTGTTTTTGGAAAACCAGAGAACACAAAAAGAATCAGAGTTTTAAACACTGTTTCAAGCTTTCACGGTTTACACAATATATACTGTCACTTACCGGATATCTTGGCGCTTGCAACAGCGCCGAAATATCGGGAGCTCAAAATAATGAACAATCACGGAAGATATCCCGTAAGTGACAGTATATAATCAGAGTTATACTCAAAAGTCAAAGACAAAACATTTATCCAGATGCTCTACGTAGACAATCAATTTGTATTTATGTGTGTTGTTTTGTTTAGTGTTCATTGGTAACACGAGGAAGAGCGGGAGGGGTAAATCAGATTCTCTAGCTATGTCTTGGGGTGACAAGATTGAAAAGGTTAGGAACCACTGCTCTAGGCCTTACACTTACCCCTTTTATTAATAAATGGGGAGAAAAGCATGCCAAACTTGTTCCTTGAAAATGTACGTCGTGTGGATGGATGGATTCTGTGAGGAATTATATGAAAGAGAAAGGAGTAAATGATGCCGTGACGTCTGACAGGGGAGAATGGAGGAAGAAAACGTATTGCGTCGACCCCAAGTAGAATGGGACAAGGGCAGGAAGATGAAATCCTTATTAATATTATAAATGAAAAAGTAGGTTTATTTATTTATTTAACTCTTCAAGCACATTAGTACAGAGGCGGACTTAATGCCATAGGCATTTTCTACCAGTCAACCTTTGGGTGATGCAGAGACAAACAGTGGTAAGTGAATATCTGAAAATAATTTTAATTAATACTAAGTTAGGCTACAAGGATATATATAATACTATAAATATATATCAAATACTATAAATGGTACTTCCTTTCTTCTCCTAAAATTGTTTGTCCGAAAATCATTATCCATAACACGTATGCTATAAACTTCAGTAACCATAATGTTCAAAATCCCGAAATTTTGTTTAACATAATTATCTTTAGTTCTAAAAGTATTCTGTCAAAATATCGAGTACTATAATCATTGAATCTCCTAATTTTACGTGACCTAAAGTCATACGTCCTAAGTATTGTGTTAAATAATATGTATTATTCCGAATGTTCATTTATAATAATTTTTTTAGTCTAAAACATTTGCTGAAAATTAGGTTTTAGTGACAGAAACGAATCGCTGTAAATCCGACTCCACGCAGTCTTGTCTGCTCTACCCCTAGAGTGTAATTTAAAATCGCGTAGGCGCGGAGGGGCGAGGCGGCCCGCGAGTTGAGAAACAGATGGTTGTAACGCTCGCTGCGGTGGTGAGCGTTAAACCCATCTGCGACGATAAACTCGCGTGGGACCGCCGGAGCCCCGCAGCGCCGGAGCCGTGACAGAAACCATGCCTGCTGCATGTTGCATGCATGCTTGCATGCTGCATGCTGCGTGCTTGCTTGCATGCTTCATGCTTGCTTGCATGCTGCATGCTTGCTTGCTTACAAAAACCACATGTTCACAATCAACTGCTTTATTGAGTACATGTCTAATATATTTATTTATGTATAATAAAAAAATATAAGAGAGAAAAGTTCATAGCAAAACCTTTGTTATACAAATTTGTTCTAAGAATATTATTATTATAAATAAACATTATGTAATTTGAATTTAGGACTTATAACTTTTATTGAAAACGGTTTTATGTCTTTTTTATGTTATTGATTGTAATATTTATGACAAACGGATTTAGGACATATTATATTCAGGGATTTCCATTTTATGGCATGTGATATTATGTGATATTAAGTTCGGGTAAGTTATCATTCGAACAAATGATGATTATGACAAAAAAAGTTATGGCACTTTAAATTATGGATAAAAAAGTTAGGTGACACAATAGAGAACCACTATAAATATTTATCAAAATTTTTGATTTTTTTTTGGTTACTTTTTCATAAATCTTTTATTACTTTTTATTTTTGTTTCCCTTTTTTTACTTTTATTATTCTACTGATAGTAAGTTATATTCTCCGCGTTTATTAATAAGGGGATTCATATTTTACTGCCTCGTTGGTGTAGTGGTCGCAAGCGCGACTGCTCAGCATGAGGTCCTAGGTTCGATTCCCGGGTCGGGCAAAGTGTTATTGGGATTTTCCATCAGAAATTGCTCAGTAGCAGCTACGGGTCTGGATTTGTGCCCGGTTGATGGCAATAAGCTCGCCCCCTTTCATATGGGACTTAAACATAACTGACGAAATGACGGTGAACTATTAGGTACACCTCTGCCTAACCCCTTGGGGATTACAGGCGTGATTTTATGAGATAAAAATTTTAGTGAGGGCTTTTTGCTACTTGACGTGCCATAATGTACTTACTGCTGTTCTAGACCAAATTAATTTAAAGGAGAACCCCGAAAAGCATGTTAACATTTTTTTCTCAAAACTAGGCAAGCTGCAAGGGCGAAAACTAGTTTGTTTCAATGATTGTAGGTATATATTAGGTCTATACTTTACAACGAAGAAGAACGCCTTTTTTTTCCGGTTGGGAAATCATCAGATGACCCCTCCCGCTCTGCGCGAACCACACTGGGAAAACCCACCCACGTCCTTCTTAGCCCTTTGTGTTCCAGGGCCGCGGTATCTCTTTCGAACAGTCCCGAACAACAACCCAAGAACACCTTACAGGGGTGTATGCCGCAGAACGAGCGTTATAATTTAACGCTCCACTTAAAATATGGGTAGTTAGGTAACTAGCCGAGCCCGCGGCTCCGCCCGCGTGAAAACTTTTTAATTTTCCGGGGTGAAAAACACTCTGTGTCCTTTCCGGATTTTAAGTTACCACTTACCTCGCTGTTATGTTCTATAAAACATACGTATACTTACTTTATTATCTAATTTTATTACATGTTTTTGTTTGGAATTGGTGATCTTTAGGTTAACCCGGCTTGCCTAGGTTGGTCTGTGGATGGGTAATCACCCATTACATACCGAGTTTCCTCCTTCCTCGGAAAGCACATTTAAGCCGTTGGGTCCCGGGTGTCATTTGTAGATCTTTGACAGTCGTTAGGTAGTCAGTGGCCCAAAAAGTCTGAAACCAGTCTTAGCAAGTGGTATCGTATTACCCAGTACTAAGTGGGTTGTGGAGGTCAGATAGGCAGTCGCTCCATGTAAAATACTGGTATTCAGCTGCGTCCGGTTAGACTGGAAGCCGACCCCAACATATTTGGGAAAAGGCTAGGCAGATGACGATGTTTTTGTTTGGAATAATAAAGATCTAATTGCCAGTAAAACAGTAATGAATATTAAAAATATAGATACAAACTAAAATCCATTTATTTCAGATTCTCCCATATTACAATCACATGTTACGAAACACGAAATAAATACAAATCACAATACAAAAATAAATACAATGTCATCAAATCAGAAATACAGTGTCAAGAAAATCAAATCCATGCTGATGTCAAATAAAAAAAAACATCAATTAATCGGAAAAAAATACAAATAGAAATATGATGAAAATACGAAGTCCCCAGCGACACATCCGAATTCAAGTTTTATTTTATACCTTACCTAAAACTAGTTAGGCTAAGACCAAACACGTGTTAATATTATAAGGTCTAACTTAAATATAAAGCAGATCACAATAAATTATTCAAATTTTAAATGACGTTATCAAAACATAACGCCAATGAACAAAATATATTCCACTTTGTCGCCAAAAAATTTAATCTGCATCAACTTTTTTATTAAGTTCTAAAATACAAAAGTATTGTGATTCATGTCCTGTTGAATATGCAAGGAATCAAGAATATTCATAGCGGGCTCGTTAGCGGCGGGTCGGCTACGTTTCACGAAAGTATCCTATTAAATACCATGTACTATGTAATAGGTACTATCGTTTATGGTCGAAAGAGTTACTTTTATAAGATTTTTTTGAGTTTTGTGAAGTTTTTTGAATAGTTGGGTCATGTTAGGTAGGGTTTATTTGAATTGTTTTTGGGTATCATTTAAGCTATCGCCAATTTAATTAGTTTTGTGTTTCTTAAATAATAGGGTTTGCCCGCAAAATAGCAGATTTGTCACCAATATTTAGTCCCCAAACAATATAAAATCAATTCCACAATAAATCACCTAAAATCATGGAGATATAGGATCCAGTACCAAATAAATGTTTTTGTATGTATTATAATAGGTTTGTCCTAATAGATATTTAAGCAAACTAATAAATTTTCTAGGAAATTTATAAACTTTCGTAGGATTCTAAACAAGAGATAAACTGTATTATTTTACGGCCACATTTTCGCACGGGGCTCCTATTTCTGTTTGCAGGGTTTAAAGTAACCTAACCTAACCTAAAGTCGGGGTGCCCCAAGTCCCGAGATTTGGGATAATCGATTTATTTGGTGACAGATCTACCATTCTGAGCACAAAGCTATTATTTAAGTAATGAAACTACTATTATAACAACGAAGTTTATATTCATCTAATGCACTACAATTTTATTGGTAATCCATCTCTTATTGTACACATATATTAACATTAATTTGATAATTCATACCTGGGAACACTTTTTGTTTATTTGAGAACGAAAATATTTCGTGGCGATAGATCTATTTATTAGATGATACAACTTGATGACAAATATAAATTTTGGTGACAAGAAATATAGTCCCCATTGTTTTTTTTTACCTAACTAAACTCGTAATTTTATTTTTTTTACTGTTTGTTTTTCCCCTCTCCAAAGTGAATTAAAACATTTTTTCTTGAACCTTCACGATCCTATTCTAAAAGAAATCGTGTATAACGGGTTATCATTACGACATATAGGTAATTATGTTTTACTTGGTTAGTAGATGCGTACCTACTTCTTTAGAAGCGTAGTGTTAATAAAAATGCTTCGTAAAGTGCACAAAATAAGAACGTGAGTACAAAAACCAGTGATACTGGGCGGACGGTGTGAGCAAAGGACAAAACGAATTTGAAAAAGCCATCACCATGGTACTCCCATCTTTCCTAAAACTACCACCCGTTTTTTGGCTTACGTTTTCATTTAAAATTCAATAACTGATAACTGCCTGTCGAGAAATCTACACCTACACACTCGGGAATTTGGCTTTCCACTGAACGGACAAATACTGAAAATTAAAAAAAATGAAATATTTCATAAAAAATTTGAACCGTCGAATATTCCACATCAAATATAAACGTACAAGAACAAAACAAAACACGAATATTCAACAATTATTTAACTGAAGATATTGTTGAATACCAAATTTTAATTAACGAAAATCCTATTAACATGAAACCGAAATACTTGTGTAAGAATAAAGCCTTAATACTTTGAGGTTGTTGTTGACAAAAATAAGAAATGATTTACTGGCGCAAGTCGAGGAAACCA
This sequence comes from Noctua comes, assembly GCA_963082995.1. NCBI lineage: Eukaryota > Metazoa > Arthropoda > Insecta > Lepidoptera > Noctuidae > Noctua > Noctua comes. The sequence continues at coordinate 8,672,569 of OY720277.1, forward strand.
CAAGCGCTCTCTCACGGCGGCGTCGCTCAAGCTTACTTATGTAGACGGGGCTGATAAGTCCCACTTTACTCTGATTTGTGGCCACCGTAAGTACCGATATATATTTTCATCAACGTTATTTATACGAACAAGTTATTTTTATGATATTCTTAAGGGGCACAAAGCGCGACAAATGTCTTACAAGCTTTTGAAAAAATACTTTCCATATGTTACCTACGCATATTTTATGAGTTTATGTAAACGCTGGGAATCGTAAGAGTCTTTATTCGCTTTAATAGAATTATATTTATGAGCTGTGCATTTAACCGATAATGTGGAAAATTGGTTCCTATTATTAACGTGCCTATGCGTTTTTTTCCTCAGTAAATACACACTCATAATCATAATATTGAACTGAGTTTTTGGTTACTTCAAAAACATACCTAGTCAATGCGTTTACCTGCTCAATTCTACAAATCTACTAACAGCAAATTCAACAAGAGACCAGACTAAACCCATTCTAGTTCGAATCGTAATAAGTACCTAAGTACTGCACCCACCCTCCATGGTAACAAAAGAAGCGACAGGCGTCGACAGTTGTTGACGAGCGAACATCGCACTCCGGTTATTCTTTTAACTGTCTGCACAATAGCGGGTACTTATTCTTTAATCCGAACATTGGGGTGGAAAAAATCTTCCGACAATAAGATCTCACTTTTTACATGGCGTAGTTTTGAAAAGATTAGATACGACTTTCTTACTTTTGAGAACCTAAAAATGATTAACCATAAAATTTCGAATAAGTATCTGTTTTTAATTCAAGGAAACTTTTCTTGTAGTATTTGCCTATTGATTCGAATAAAATCGAAAATAGGGATTTTTTAAATATTTTTGTAGCTGAAAGGCTTCTTTTGCATTAAAATGATGTGAAAATTTTCAGAAACATACCCCGCTTTAGGAAAATTCGTTCTCCATGCTCAATTTTTTTTAAAGGTAGGCTACGTTATGCTCAGCGGTTTTTTATGAAAAGTCAAAAGGTTTAACAACCGTTTATTCAGCTTTAACCGAGCCGACTTTGTAAGCAAAATCGGTAATTGACGCTGGACATAAGCTCTTGCGGGGTAAAATATCGGATTGGGTCATAATCAAAGGCTTACGGGCTGAAGCCGACGGGAAATCCTTCGTTCCATTTTATATTACAAAGAAACCTAATACTCACAATTTAATGAAGCGTCAGAAAGAATAAATATGTTTTTTTTCTGTATGCAGAATTGGGTAACTATGTTATGGTACTTTTGCATTTGGGCGTTAGAACACGGTCCTAAAAAGTTAATAATAAACATAATTGGTCTTTAGACCTACAAGATTGACATCAAGCACTTACACTTTAAAACTTTACTAAATCTTTTGTAGTTCAAAATCAAAAGAAAGGTTCTTTGGATAACAACTACACCTAACGACCTCTCTAAGTGTGCTAGAGACGAGAGAAGAGAGCTTACTTCAACAATACAGCGTAATCTAATGACTATCCACAACGCAACAGAGTAGAAGTCAAACTTTTAATAGTTTCACAAAGATACCTCTTTGAATATAAGAACAAGTTTTAAACCCAATTCAAAGTCGAAATCTCTTTGATGAATATAACACAAAATATTTGCGAAAAATAACTAGGGCCCACATCTAACAGAAAATGAGCATACGACGTAGGTATTCAGTTTCACTATCCGTTTTCCTCTTGGGCAAGCATAGACTCGGATTGGAGCTGGTAAATTCTCCTGGTAGAGTAAAAAACGGAAAAAGAAATACAAAAGGCGTCCGCCAGCAAAATTACCTGGGGCCACGTAACAATGTAATATCGACCTTAGCTTTTAGGAAATAAAAGTCAAATGGCAACAAATAAAATCTTGGTAGACATGTTCGTGAGCTTCATTTGGGCAAGGGGAGGTCAAACACTTAAACTCCGGAGATACAAGATTGCAGACGAGTTGAGGCAAACGAAGCAAGCTTCATGAATCGCTTTCGTGCATGCGAGGGGGAATTTTTGAGGGCCGCTACGTAATCAACCTGCTATTTTGATGGTACATGCACTTGGCGAAAGCTTTTCATGACGCGGAGATATTCATTATAAGTAAGGATATCACTAACAACGTCATACGCTTAGAAACTTGTTTTTGCTCATATACAGCCGCTAAAATAAATTAAGGTACCTTCACTAAATTCATATTTACAGAGTTCCGTACATAATGAAGTCGGTCTTTACTGTAGAAAAGTCTTTTGTGCAGGCATCCGTTCTCCATTCTTATCCCCCGTAGTGTTAGTAATATACAGTCCCGCTCTGAAATAACATACACTTATACACATATACAGAACAGATCATCACTGGGGACCGTTTGAAAAAGGAAAACAGGAAACGTGTGAAAAAATAAGCTCTTTTCCCCGTCGAAAGGCGTGAACGCGACGCATCACCTATTTCTAAAGAAACGTAAATAAACGCACCTTTAAGAGTGCGTCTGAATCGACACATGTCCGCGCATCCTCACGTGAGTCAACACTCACCGGAGGCCTATTCTGAGGCAATATGGCATCACTAATTTATTCTCGGATACGGGTTTCCAGTCAAGTGATGTAAACTCTTTGTGCGTGTTAACAAGACTGAAATAATTAGAGATAGAAGGACCGAAATTAACTGCAAATTACGAGATAATTTAACGAACCTTAGATTATACAGTTCACATAACCATAGTTTAATCAGTCAGCGTGAATTATTTAAAGCTATGAAATTGAATTTAATCACAATATGGTTGTTTATGCAAAAGTTAACAGTCTCCTCTTATGCCACCGACAGTATAATCAACTGCCATGCGAGAAAACCACTTCAAAAGATAAAACGTACGGAAAATAAATCGGAATAATCCTTTCTATCGCTTAGTATATTCAGAGGAACGCTTCTAATTACTACAACTCGTTGGTGCGGTTGCCTTTGCCACATCATCAAAGGGGTTGCAAGTGACGTTGCTACTCGCAAAGGAAACAGCTTTTGTATTCTTTGACCGGGACCTGAACACACGACAACTTTTAGATTTTCTTACGTAGATTAGTTCTTTTCATTTATCCTCAGTTTCATTTAATAAAATCTTTAAGCTTTTTCACATAGCGTTTTAACTTTAAACTGGATTAAAAGAAGCATACAACGACAACATTGGTAGTTAAAATAAATGGTGCTGCTTGACAAATCAAAACGCTTAGTGCACAAGAGCAAAGTTCGAGCTCCGTTGTAAATCTAGATCGTAAACTAACATTAATCGTCCGTAGAGAACAAACTAGTTTCTCTAATTATTTCCTCGCCTTCGACCCTCTGGTTTTGTCTCACGGATTGCTGCATTCAAGTAACGACACCATTAATCGTGGAAATTCAATGGGATCTTTAGTGCGTCACAAAATTGCACGAAATAATGGGGCTGATAAAGTTACCGAGGGAAATTAAAATAAACGTTGGTCTACCAAATTGGGAGTTGAAATTATTTCCGATGCGAAACTTGGTTCCTCGGTTTCTCTCTACTCAAGCTGAAAACCACTAAGCGGAAGGAAAATCTGTGTTGTGGAATCTGAGCGATATGTTCCATTATGCCGACATCCGAACATAGACTAATATTCTCTTCCTGCCATGAAAACCCAGAGGAGGCAACGGAGAGCTACAAAACATCGCGGCAAATCGGAGCGGTCCCTAAGCGGGAAGGTTGTGTAAGTAGGTACATAACAAACATTGAAAGAGAACATAAAAAACTAAAACCAAAATAGCGTAACATTGTGCCACTAAAAGGATTAAAAAACTTGTCAAGAGTGAGTTGCTCTCGCTGCTTTAGGGTTTCACGGTAACTGTGAATGTCGATTTTATTAAAGTTACGATAATTTAAACACTTCGTTACCTCACAAAGGCACATCGCAACGTTAATCATATAAGTCTTTTAGTAAGTTTCGTTTATGTGACTATAACCGAACTTACTTTTTAAAGTGAAAGGAATGATTTTTATGAAACCATTTCCAGGTTTAATTAAGCATTTACAACTATTTGCAGTTAGTCAGAAAGTTGAAACTAACTGCTTGTTTTTAGTAGATACTTAACTTAGTTAAGCAGTAAGCAATTACAGCCGTACCATAAAATCAGTTTTAAAGGCAAGAGCCAGTTAGAGTCTTGGTGGACGAACAGACCTAACAAATCATTTATATTTTAACATTATAATAATTTAATTTATAAAATATAAATGTTATAATAAAAATAAAAATATAAATGTTATAATTTAAATAAAAATATAATTGTTATAATTTAAATAAAAATATAAATGTTATAATTTAAATAAAAATATGAATGTTATAATTTATTATAATATATTTTATATTTTTAGGGTTCCGAATTGAAAATATTGAAGCCCATATTTTCAAATCGGAACCCGACAAATATAAATGAACACGGAACATTATTAACGAACTTCAGTGACAATGTCGACAGACACAGGAAATAAAATATCCGAATGCAGTGTTCCAAGCTTTCTAGTTTCCTAGGTTGCTGAGTAGATACTTAGGTAGTCTGTGTATCTCGGCGGTATAATAATACCGCCCTGCAATCACGGGTTGTGTTTACTCAAGGACCCTGGTATTTATTTGCCAAACTCTTGAGGGTACGCCTGGTAACGTCGACCTAATTTTCAAAACGAAAGCTGAATAAGCATTCGATTGCGGATCGAATAAACATGCCCGCCCCGTACATAGGTAATTGGTTTAATTTAAAGTTAATTTTGTTAACTTTTTATTTAATGATGTTCCCGAAAATAAATTGTTGAAGAACCAATTGTAAATACAGTAGAGGAAGGATGCTCACTTGAAATACAATTCGAGTCGAAAGTTTTTGTATGAAGCTGTTCAATTGAAATCTTATCGGTGTTATCAAACAATGAATTGTAAATTTTCGTGGGTTGTTGATTTTACATGTTGAAAGTATTCTTATTCTTTATTGCACATAAAATTACAATAAATATAGCTTATGTACAGTTGAACCAAGTATTTAATTAATTAGCTTGACCGATTGTACAAAGAACAAAGTAAATTCCGACATTGGAGTACCTAGTAATAATACGTATTTAAAAAAAAAACAGTGCATCCCGGAATTAGGACTAATCGACTAAATTACATTTATTTTCATATTTGTATGCGCCACAGAAAATCTGAAGAAACGCTAGACGTACTCCGCATGGTAGTTTGAATTCCTTGAATATGCTTTAATCCATTTAGTACCATCTTTGAATTATCCACGAAGACGGAAGAGAAATCCACAGCGTGGCTTACAAAGGTTAAACTTTGCATAGATTTGTTATAATTAAAAGTTCAACAAAGGGAACTCGATCAGTCGTTGAAATTATAATTTCGAATGAGTTCAATCGCTGTCATTCTTTTAAAAGCCGGGAACGGCTGCTCCGCAATTGAATAGGAGTTTTCAATTAAAAGTGAAAACCGAATGAAAGCCTGTTCGATAGGTTAGGGGCGTGTTACGAACATAGTAAGTGGCCAGACGACCAAAGACTTGCCAATTAAATTTTAGGATTCCAAAGCCGTACTTAAAAAGTTCCTAATTTAATCCTAGTTCCATTCTAATCAAAGATCGGATCTTCAGTAGTTAAGTAATAGAATTAGAGCCTCAAAGCTACTAGATTTTCGACGTATCTTTGGTACAACGTTTTCGTTAATTAATATTAAAACGTACATTTTCCCGCTAAGTTTCTCTATATTCACCTACGTAGTGGTTTTGTATAATGATTTACATATTTTATTCTGTAACATTCCGCCGAGGCTTTATAATAAATTCATCGTAATCTAAAACATCCACATCATAATTTACTTTATCTTGCATATAACTCACACGTATATGGTGTGTACGCACGTATATATATTTCTTGTTGGTATGTATTTTGTGATCCAGACGACTTGGGAGCAGTATATCCTAAACTTTACCCAAAACCGGTTTGCAATATTAATGTATTGTACGCGGTAATCTTACTGATGTCGATACTGAGCCGAACAACTGAAATTATAATAACTGGCTTCCTTATACGCTGCGTGAGTATTATTATATTCTATCTGCGAAGATAAATGGGATTACGTGTGTATGTAACTAAAAAAGTGTTAGTAATAGTAATTTTATCCAGCGGTACATATGTAGAGAGGTAAACGGGCGCACGTTTCGGCCTAACTACTGGGTTCAGGGCGGAACTCACGTGCGCTCGTTTTCGTCAAAGAAATTTACGTACGTATCTGAGGGATGCGGTGATGAACACACGGAAAAACCTCCGTGAAATTACCTTCTTAATTATGCTTTTGGGTATACATATAAAGTAGGTTCTTTCAGTTGCGGACCGGTATTACGGAGCCTGTTTACTTTATCCAGGAAATTATAAATGCAGGTATTCCTGAGTATTTGTTGTTTTACGATCTGATAAGCTGGAAGTGATAAATACTATTCAGTCTCAAGTCGTAACCGATAACACAAGAAACCAACCTCTATGTTAGACGATCTCTGAATTGTTGGTCTAATAGTCGCGAAAGTTCCTAACTCGATTCCTACCGGATTCCCTTTGAAAAATGGCACAGTCAGTATTCTATAGACAAATAATATAATCACACTAAACATTTGTACCTCTTACAAAAATTGACCCTTCGCTACTGGTAGGTGGGATTCCAAATTCAATATCCATGTGACAAACGAAGTACCGTTTGAAAATTGACCCTTCGCTACTGCTGGTTTCGATTCCCTGGGCGGGCAAAGTACGAGGAAGGAAGTCAGGAAGTTTTCAGTATCAAGCACAATCTGGTCAGTCTGGATTTGTGCCCAATTGATGGCAATAAGCTCGCTCTCTATTACATGGGACTTGAACAACCTGTCAGGGAATACAGAAGTAATGTTATGTTCATAACCTGATGATAATTTCGATTCAAGCCTAACACAAACAAATCGCTTTAATAATTCAAAGGTCTTTTCCTAAGTTGATGTCTTACTTTACCGATATCAAAGCACATTATTGATTAATATCGAGTTTAAATCGAAGCTTAGCAACAAAACAGTAATTACAAAGTCGAACGGTGTAGCCGTGTACACGACGCCTTTGCTATAAGTCTTTGTTGAACTCGACGGATTCAATTCTAAGTTTTAACTCTCTGTATCTGGGTGTTATAGTTGCGATTATAACTTAAAGTTTAAGTGCAAACGGGTTCACCTACGACCTGCGATCATAGTTACTAAATGGACGAAGACCATGTTGATGCTGCCGTGAAGCAAATGCAAAAAAAAAAAACAAAAAGCATATGAATACCTTTCTAAATTTATTATGGTATACGCTGGATGCAAAACGCATAGAACCGGTAAACGTGGCAATGCTTGGGGAAGGCCTATGTCTATAGACCGACCGCTTTAATGAGTCCTCGCGAAGGCATCAATTTAAATGGAATATTCTGAAGGTTGATCACGTATTGGTTCAATTAGTATCGTAATACCTACGTGGATTATGGTTATTTTAAGGCAAATAAACCTCTGGGATATTGTTAGGACTTTGTGGACGCTAAATGTGCCTTTGATGGGGCAAGGCGGTGGACTCATTAAAGCCATCGGTCTATAGAGGTGATCTTTGATTATGTTGATGAAGATGATAAATGAATATGGTATGTTTTCTATCTGGGTAGCAAATATTCAATCTTTTGACTGCCCCACAAATTGCCTCTCTGCTTGTTTTGGTTTTGAATAAAGGAAATTCTAGTGCTTATAGTGACCTTTAATTTATTGTTCTGATAAATTCTTGCCGTATCCTGTTTCAGTAAGGTAGATTTTATAATGTTATCTTCTTTATTATTTAATTTGTTAACACAATTTTACACAGTTTTACAAATTAAATTTACTAATTTCATTCTGAAATCTTAATTTACAAATTATTGAATCATTTTCGTTCTATAATCTCATTGAATTTACAATTGATTAAATCATTTCCAATTTTCCTTACCTTAGCCCGGTGTAATAATACTTTCATTTTAATATAAGTCTTGATATTACTTTCACTACCTGTCCAGGCGCGATCTATTGAAATTCACTCGTGAATGTCGCGTCAACTTTATTGCAAAAATACCTCGCGTTGAAATGCACCATATGCCGAAGTTTATGAACTACTGCATTTTTACCCTCCCAGTAAATATTAAAAGGAAGAATTTTTAGTCTGGTGGGATCCGAGTCATTTGATAGAGTGTGCGGCTGTTGCCCGACACAATACCGCGTCTTTCAATTCAATGGTATCTACGATGAAAATAAAAAATCTATAGTTTTCTTTATTTTTTTGGCTTGACAGATTTTATCTTCCAAAACTAACTGTAAATATTATTAATACTCGAAACGGGATATTTACCATGTTTACTGTTTTTTACGAGTTCCTGATATTTCGGAGCTGTTGCAAGCACCAAAAAAACAGTAAAAAACAGTAAACATGGTAAATACCCCGTTTCGAGTATTAATAATAAAGTTAGTGAAAAATAAATGACCATGATAGTTTAAAATCTTATAACTGTAAATATGTACCGAAATTGTGAAATCAATCATAAAAATGCAATGCAAATGCGAAAAAACATAAATGGGCACCTAATTTTATTTTAAGTGTAGTAATTAAAAACATACATCGCCCACTACATAAAACCATTGAAAAGATAGTTCCCTCCTAACTATTATAATTTATAACACTGTTTCAATCTGTGGTTTCAACAATAGAATCCCCACAATAGCCCACAGCGATTTTAAAATAGACAAACAAATCGCAGCTATCTGTTCAAATCTGTTTTGTGGCAATACAATAATACGTACAAGATCTAAGGTGCTTCTTCAATTTAGTAGGAACGAACAAAACAGGGCGAATCCTGTGAATCCAGCGGTATCCAGCGAAACAGGATATTTCATCGGCAGGCGTGATTTGTAGCCGCGCCGCGTACTCTGATACACAATGAGCTCTTTGACTTGATAGTATTCACGCATGTAATTAGTCCCGCACCTACATTAAGCCTGTATTTGCATGCAAATTTAAATTCATATCCGATAGTCTTAATTCTAGGAAATGTTTTTGACTTGTTGGTCTGTGTTCGGAAGCGCGACTGCTATATATGAGGTCCTGGGTTCAAATCTCAAGTCGGGCAGTGCTGTTCGGGTTTCCATCAGGAATTTCTTAGTAGCAGCCGACGGGGTCTAGATGTGTGCCCGGTTGATGGCAAAAGGTTAGCCTCGTATTACATGCGACTTAAAAATAACAGTTGAAATGTGGGTGTACTATTCGGTTAGATACACCTCTGTGTAACCTTTCGGGGATTACAGGCGTGATGTTATATTATCTTACTAGCTGTTGCCCGCGACCTTCGTCCGCGTGAAATTTTATAGCCTATAACCTTCCTCGATAAATGGGCTATCCAATACTAAAAGAATTCTTCAAATCGAACCAGTAGTTCCTGAGATTACCGCGTTCAACCAAACAAACAAACTCTTCAGCTTTATAATATTAGTATAGATAAATGTTTGTTTTTTACGACAAGTCGCAAAACTTTCAGATTAACGTTTTAATTAGTGACAACAGGTGTAAGCCAATACAAATATAGTGGAGTTTCGAATGTGGAGCTCCGACTTTATTGCGAGTTGCTTGCACTTTAGTGAACTGAGGTGCAAACACAAGGTTAAAGTCAATAGAACTAAAGCTTTTACCGTGCAGTTAATAAATGAACGTGCCATTTACTTAGGTTCTAGCACAAAACATTATATATGTTTCTGTCATCTGCCTAGCCTTTTCCCAACTATGTTGGGGTCGGCTTCCAGTCTAACCGGATGCAGCTGAATACCAGTATTTTACATGGCTTGACTGCCTATCTGACCTCCACAACCCAGTTAGTACTGGGTAATACAATACCTCTTGGTTGTCAGACTTTTTGGGCCACTGACTACCTAACGACTGTCAAAGATCTGCAAATGACGCCCAGGATCAACGGCTTAACGTGCTTTCCGAGGCACGGAGGAAACTCGGTATGTAATGGGTGGTCACCCATCCACAGACCAACCAAGACAAGCACGGCTTAACCTGAAGATCGACCCGAGCGGCTGTTATTATTTAGCAACGAGCTCCTCTATATATGTTTCTGTAACCTCCCATTTATTTTAGAAAATTCAGTTCAAATGTTTCGTAGTATAAGACGGAGGGAAGAATAAGTGCCTATAATTATTTCGAGGTCTCGTCACGACTTGAAATTCAATTACTTACTCGTCGTCATTTCGAACTTGTTTGTTTTATATAAGCTGGCTTTTGTCTCGTTGCTAATGCTTAAATTGAAAGTCTACTGTACCTACATAGGTACCAATATTTACTTCAGAAAAACTGGGTTTCAAATATCGATAAACCAGTTTTAATTGGCGAAAAAGAAACTCTTGGAAAGTGAGTGCCAGTCTGTTGATCCCAGACGTTTTTCTCGGTAATAATTTTATGAATAGATCTGATAGATTTAGCGTAGTGGTATTGTTTTAATTTAGGTACCTATTTGTTTGATTTGAAAGGGTTTTCAGAATCCACATCAATTCAAATATTCTTCGAATTCTGTCCGAAAATCACACAAAGGGGATATTCTCATCAAGCTTAGTTGGGATAGAGCATTTGATTTATGATGAAACTATGTAGGTGGCAGTGGCGAAGGTTTCATACAACTCGATTCCAACCGGATTCCCTTTGAAAAATGGCACAGTCAGTATTACAAATAATATAATCACACTAAACTTTCGTATTCCGGCTTACCTCTTACAAAAATTGACCCTTCGCCACTGGTAGGTGGGATCCTAAATTCCATATCCATGTGACAAACGAAGTACCGTTTGACGTTGATGACGTTTAATTCTCCAGTACAATCAAACAGTTGACCGTTCCATTGTTAACTGACCGCGCAAATTGAAGCACAATTAGTATTATCTAACCACTGGCGGTTCACGTACTCAGTTAACATAGTGTTTTATTTAATTTGATCGCAAGGCCGATAATTGCACAGGCTATCTTATTGACCAGTCATTTGTCAATAATAAATTCGTTATCAGTGAGCTTTATTCGGGTGATTCGGGTTTTGTTTGTAGTCAAATTATCGTGTGGATGTCACGAGTACCTACCTATTGTTTGGTATTTTACCTATACAGGGTGTAGGTAAATAGACCCTTCACGAAGCCGTGAACCAAGCATTATGTACATCAAACTAAGTAACTTTACGCAAAAATTATTGCTGGGAAATGATTTTTTTTTTGGGGTGAAAAATCACGTTTTACGGTAGGACTCGATGTAACGCACTCAAAACATTATGCTGATGGATGGATAGTACGGGGGTCGTGAAGGCGTTTAAAGTTAAAAACTTACATTAAAAACGTGTATTTAAAAAAAAAAAACTTGTTATGAATTTGGAACTTTGACCCCCAATATCTCCGTAACTAGAAGGTTCCGGTATGGTCTAGAACAAAAAAAATATCGCAATGACGGGGAGAACAAGTGCCTTTCGGCTTCGTTAAGGGTCTTGTTACACCCTTTATGATACGTGGTAGGTACCTACAGTTAGGTTTTTGGTGAAAATATCTAGATCCAATTATTCTTAATTTACCCCAAAGGACTCTTCTTTACTGGAAAAAAATAATCATGACAATAACTATTAATACTAATAACGGGAAACATGGTAAACATCTCGTTATTATTATTAATAGTAATGTTAGTGACCATGATAGTTTTAAAATCTTATATCATGACAATAAGTCCACCCGACAGAGTTCTTAAAATATTTCATTGAAAAGAGGTCTTTTCAAGATGGCAATGCAAAACTTCGTGCCTTTTATTCAAAAAGGCTAACTTAAAAGTCGTAAATAAATTAAAATAAATAATTATCATGACAATGGTAGGTAGTCTTCATCTCGAGACTACGTTGTTACGCAACACCGTCTGTCTTGACAAATTAATTCGTCTTCGCAATTTCGCTTTAATTAATTCAAAACTATATTTCGACAAACAATAATTGGGAAAAATCCCCAGAGAGAAGATATCTAAAAACAAATTCAAGGAGTTTTAAATTGTAGCTTCCATTTTGTTAATTCAATTTGGTAATATCGAAAGGCGTAGAAATAATATTGAGTGAATTTGTTCGGGCGGCGATCATAGCCTTATCTTAACGAAATCCTGTCGAGCTGGCATCAACAGCGCCGACGTTGCTGCTGCTGGCAGGCTTTTTTAATTTGATACTTTTATCCGATATCAAAAGTAATCGAACGGATGTGTTAGTGTCGGTCACCGTGATTGAATAAATGTTTATCAGTAGTTTTATTACGTTTGCGTACCCACATAAAAAACGTTTGCAAAAAGAGATGATAATAAAATTAAAGTGTTTCAAGATATTTTTTTTTTAAACTCTTGCTAAGCCTTATAGATAATTTACTCAACGTACCGTAGTGTCCTCTTATATCTTTGGGAAATGATTGATATCCCATAAAGGAAAGTAGTACTGACAACTCCAATAACCATAAACAATAGGCATTCAGGTAAACGACGAAGTTTCTATTTAAAAACCATAAAATTAAAACGAAATCGCCAGAAAGCGATCAAACTAAAGGAGCTTCTTAACGCCAAAATATAAAATCAAATTCACAATCTCTATCCACTTCTGCAGTACATACGTATTAAAAAGACTTCCATAATCGCTTTTTTTATCATCCAGTGGGATATCATTCTGCATTTAGGCAATAAAACCACGGTGGCGCGCCCCGACGCCTTATCTCCGCCGAGCAGCCACGAAAATATAGATCTAAAAAAAATTGATAGCAATTTATATGTTAAACATCGGCTTGAATGAGATATTTCGCATCTTGTACGTTCCGTGCATGATATATGTACTTAAAGATGAGCGTTATTCAAAATTGGCTTTCTCTGGCTTATGATGAATGTTGTATATTCAGAAAAAAGATCTCTCTCCTTGGTAAAAAACCGAGAAATAAACTAAAACGAAGCCAGAGCTAGAGCGTCGCCTCGTATTTTTTAAGTTTCACCAAAACAAACTAATGGAACTTTGCACTTAATTATAAACTCGTTCTGCATGTCAATAACGATTTGTTGAATTTGTCTCTAGCTATCTCAACTTGTCCCTTGTGCATTCTGACTTGAGACTTACTTATTCTTCTTCAACTAATCTTTTAGTACGATCACCTAACTCAACAGCGTATTTCTAAAATACCATTCTAATATACTAGGTATTGCCCGCTACTTCGCCTGGACATTTCTTTTTAATAAAAATATCCAGAATGTAAAATAGTCTAGACCCTTCTGCAAGTCCCAGGCGGTGATCGCTTCAGTGAATTAGGCCTGAAGAGGCAACACAGACAGGCGCAGTTATTTTTGCATTTACAATATTAGTATAGGTTATGAATCCATCGTCATCCTCCGGGTACTTATCTGGAGTGTGCATTATACTAGTGGTGTGCTATTGACGGTTATGGTTCGGCCATTTTCGCTCGACGCTCGCGAATTCTTTGCACCTGCCGAACCGCCTCGCGCGACTTTCTCGCAACTGTCAATTACGTCACGAATTCCGGAGCTGCCGGAAATGTGTTCGTCCCGGATCCGATCTAATATGGTAACGTATAGTACCAAAGTTACGCCTTTATTTTCTTGAGACGGTTGATGCATGTGTGGTTTGGGGCACTTCTTTATTATTTTGTGAAAGTAGGTAAGGTAATTTTTAACAGCCTTTTAGACTAAATACGTAAGCCAGCTGCGGTGGACTAGTGGTTCGAATCGAGTATTAAGCATCCGGTCTTAAGTTTGATTCCCAGGTGGAGCAAAGTGCTATTGTCTTTTTCCAACAGCCCGAAGTCTGGATATTTGCCCAGTTGATGACAATAGGTTCGCCCACAGTTACATTGGACAGACAATACAGGGTGTGAACGAACCCTTCACGAAGCCGTTAACGAAGCATTATGTACATCAAACTAAGTAACTTTACGCAAAAATTGCTGGGAAATGATTTTTTTTGGGGTGAAAAATCACGTTTTACGGTAGGACTCAATGTAACGCACTCAAAACATTGTGCTGATGGATGGATTGAATAGTACGGGGGTCGTGAAGGTGTTTAAAGTAAAAAACTGACATTAAAAACATGTATTTAAAAAAAAAACTTATGAAAAGTTGGAACTTTGACACCCAATATCTCCGTAACTAGAAGGTTCCCAAGTATGGTCTAGAACAAAAAAATTATCGCAATGACGGGGAGGGCAAGTGCTTTTCCGCTTCGTTAAGGGTCTTTTACACCCTTTACATAACTGGCGAAGTGTGGATGTATACAGACAACATTTAGCCATATCTGGAAAGACATCAAAAAGAGATCACTCTTTTCCAAACTTTGTAAAAAGTTGCAATACAATTAACATTGTCATTCACGGAATGTTTAGATGACTTCTAGGTAATGGCTCTTCTTACGCCCTGTAATTATGAGCCTTGTAAACTGGCCTGTAAAAATGTTTAGCTGAGGGTGCCTCAACTTTTGACTACTCATAAACTATAGTGGTATTTAAACTAACCTAGTACCTGCTTCTATATGACTGCAAGAGACGGAGGGAACGCGTAAATTTATAACCCCCAAAAGCTTTGTTTAACCTGAGGATCAAAGTTATAATAAAGCAAGAATAAAATTAAAGTTTCCTACAGACAATATGAAGACCACTGAAAATTTTGTTTTAAAGGTTTTTTTTGTCATTTATACATCATCATCTGCCCAGCCTTTTCTTAACTATGTCGGGGTCGGCTTCAAGTCTAACTGCATGCAGCTGAATACCAGTATTTAACATGGTGATACTGCCTATATGACTTCCACAACCCAGTTAGTACTAGGTTATACGATACCCCTTGGTTAGACTGGTTGTCAGACTTTCGGGGCACTAATACGAGGAACTAACAGCTTTCCGAGGCACAAGGCAAGCTCAGTATGTGATGATTGGTCACCCATACGCGGACCAACCTAGGGAAGCGCGGCTTAACTTAAGGATCGACCCAAGCGACTGTTGTTGTTATTGTTATTGTTATAAGCCTCATACATACCTAAAATCATGCCTTTCTCTCATGGGTTAGGCAGAAAGCAGAAACTACAAAACGATATTACGCCCCCTGCTACAATCATTATGTACTCCTTTTTCATCATCCGTGTTTTCACATCATTTATATCTCATCTAATACGTTTAACTGCCTCAATGGTAGAGTGGTCGTAAGCGCGACTGCTGAGCATGAGGTCCTGGGTTCGATTCCCGGGTCGGCCAAAGTGTTATTGGGTTTTTACATCAGGAATTTCTCAGCAGCAGTTTCGGAGTCTAGATTTGTGTCCGGTTGATGGTAATAGGCTCGCCCCCTGTTACATGGGACTTAAACATAACTGGCGGAATGAGGGTGTACTAGGTATACCTTTGCCTAATGCTTCGGGGATTACAGGTGTGATGTTATGTTTATATGATGTTCAAAGCATTTTGCCGCTACTTCTAGCCTGTATTTAGATTTCGAACTTTCCAAAACAAACCACACAAAAATTCAGAGAGAATAGTGTCGAGTCTTTCTATCCATGTATTATACTTACAACTTGTCACAGCATGTTCCCATCGGTTCAGTAATTAAGTCGTAATGTATTAATAAACAGAAAAACAAACCGCGCTAATTTTTTTCTAATGCTATTTATTTATGAACGAAAATCATAATAATGTACTGACGGATTTAGTTACGTCATAAAGTCAATTTAAACTGCATGAGTACATACGGCGCGGGCGCGGGAGAGGGGGTGGATACTGATAATCCTGTGGCAAACTAGGAGTTCCTATCAAACCACGGCTCAATGAACAGCTTTCATGGTAGTATGCAACATAACTAGGACCTACCAATACTATGTCAGTGGATTGATGAGACTAAGAAGTATAGCAAATATTGTAGATTGATATTTATCTTACTACAATTATAAATCCGTGCAAGTATAAAGTTTCTGAGGATGGATGGATGGATGTTTGTTACCCTTGCACACACAAACTACTAAACAAATTTTAATGAAATTTCCTACTCTTTCATCACATCCTGTAATAACACGTAGGACCGGCGGGCATAAGCTACTATAGCATTAAAGGTAGGTTATTAACTTTTCGTTAAAAATTCTTCGAAATCTCGCGTTTTAGTAAAATGCTTATGTATCTATGTAATCAATAAGCTAGTCAATGATAATAAAAAGCGCGACGTTATTAAGCCTTCACTTGAATTATATGCAAATTAAATAATTAGTCTCGCTTTTTCTTTTACAGATTAAATACAATTCTTGGAATAACAACCATGTTTAAAGTGTATTTCGTTGTATAAAAAATAGGAAATGAATCATTTTATTCTCGCACACATACAAAATGGCACACCACCGTACTGAAATCGCTATTAGGCCTCTGCTATATCGAATACGGAACGGAAACACTAAAGTTCAAATTTACGGACAATAATGAGCGATGACACTTGCAAAATTATGCGGTATTTGTAGCGACGCATATGAGACAACTGATTAAATTCAAATCATTGAAATTTCTTGGAGAAAGTTGCCATCAACGGTAGTCCAGATGTGTGAACGTCTGGTGTGACTGGTCGCCGTAACTGGGATAGGCCCTGCGCATTCGTGGAAACTTCAGTTATCGGTTGTTAAGTTTCAGCAATCAGCTTTCTTCAAATTGTAGGAAAAACGTCATAAACAGTTACTGGCGGATTGTTAATTGTCGAAATTGCTCCGTCAGTTCAGCGCCTCACTTTGCCGCTGTCTCCGCTTACGTGGCCACACACAGGCTAAAGCAGTCAAGTCGCTTTGTTTGACGTGTCAAAACACAGAGTTCATGAACGACCGCAGTTTGTGGCCATCCCAAGTCGCATTGTGGCACTGTTGTGGTGCAATTTGGTTTTCTTGAAGGTTACGAACAATTTATCCGGGAAAAACACGCTTTATTAAAGTGTTGTCTTGCATGCGACGCAAGCTTATGGCAAGAAAGCACACTATAGTCGTGTTTATAAAACTCGCTTGTCATTTATAATGATTTTTTATGAACCACGCTAACGGTGGGTGAGTCTTTGAATTCTAATTTGCTTGTAATTAAACGTATGAAACTGCTTCGTTGGTCTAGTGGATGTATCCATCAGGAATATCTCAATAGCAGCCACGAAGTCCGGATTTGTGCCTGGTTGATGGCAATAGGCTTGCCCCCTATTACATGGGACTTCAAAACATAGATGGCGAAATGCCTCTGCCTAACCCTTCAGGTATTACAGGCGTGATGTAATGTGTGTATGTATAAACGAATCAGGGGTTTATTAAGTTAAAAAATTATCACCCTAACACAAATACTTACAGTGAACGGGTTGTTCAGTTACGAAGCTTGGATTATGTGAATCAAGTTGCAAATTCGGCGAACAATTCAGTGACGTTTGAAAGAAAATAAACAAACATTGTGAAAGTATTCGTTAAGTAAAACAAATCGATTAAAAGATTTATTTGGGGAATTAAAGTGGTCTTTAGTCATTCCTGGAACCGAAAAGTTATTCAAGTTACCGATGTTAATCTGTTTTAGAGCTCTAAGAATTTTAATTTCTTGTTTCTCAAGCTTACTCGCGAAAAAGCGAAAGCAGTGCTTACGTGGACGTACTCAATTGAATTTTTCTGATACGTGTAAGTATAAGTATTTCTTTCATAACTATCACAATTACACATTATTACAAATAAATAGAACATAAGGAATGCAACCAACAACGTACATACTTCACAGATACAAAAGATAACGGAATAAGACGAAGTAAGTTTGTTTTTTTATGCCGTTGACGACGTTTTTGACCAACTACAAGCCCATAATATTACGCCTACTACTACCTTTTACCAAGGATCTGGGATTTGCTCACAATACTTGACTATACGAACACCAAAACACGCTATTAATCAACTCAAAACTTTTAACCCACCGGATTACGGAACTGTCTTTCCAAAAACAAAGAGCACATTTTCTGTTCATTTTTCCAGACAATATAGGTAAGCCAACAAAAATACTGCCCCGAGGCCCCAGTAGACCCTTTTACCTTGTCTGGCAGATTTATCTGGCATGTCAGTCAATATAAAGCGGGCGTATTATGCGTATCGTCTGTCACGCTCCCCTGCAAACTCAACCCTCAAATGCTACTTAACCTTGACCAAAAAACCGAAGTCTGCCTCAAGGTTGCTCCCCGAATGCTCGATTAATCATATGTGCCTATTTATTTGATGTGCAGTATACACGAAGTAATGGTATGTAGTTTTGTGAGATTTGTTGTGGTAATATTAGTGGCTGTTTATGTTATTTGTTTTCTTGTGTATTACTTTGTTTTGAGTAAGAAAAGAACCTACCTTAGTTAAAGAAAGAAATAGAAATTACTTATTATTTTGGGATTTGAAAATGAAATCAAAACAAATAGTTGTCATCATCATCTGCCTAGCCTTTTCCCAACTATGTTGGGGTCGGCTTCCAGTCTAACCGGATGCAGCTGAATACCAATATTTTACATGGAGCGACTGCAAAACAAAACAAATAGTTGTACGAGGCGAAAAATGCTTCTTTCTTAGCATACTGTATTTATAGTCGATGTATCTTAATCTCATGATACTTAATCGTACAACGTCTATAGTTGAAACTAATATTGCTTCCATGACTTGGCTGTTGCTATTTTATCTAAATAAGTAACTAAATGTGTGCATGTTGTAACAACTTCTGGGTAAGTGTACAAGTACACCTCTGTTTAACCTTTCAAGAAAAACAGGCGTGATGTGATGATAATTTATTGATGTTATCAACAAATTCCTAGAAATGCTCACTATTTTAGTATTGACCACTTTACATGAACCCCTAAAACTTCACCTCATTAAAATAATCCAGCTCTGTTATAAGATTATCAGCAAAAAAAATACTAAAAATAACATGCCTGTTTGCCCCAAGGGGTTTGGCAGAGATGTACTTATAATAACAACCAAATTATGGTTATGTTTTAGGTCTAATATAATAGGGGTTAAGTATATTACCATCGTTAGGGCACAAATCAAGAATCCGGCTGCCATTAAGAAATTCCAGAAGGAAAAACATTATAACACTTTAAACGACCTGAGAATCTAATCCAGGACGTTATGTTTAGAGATCTGGGAAAAAAAAATAGTTTTTCCTTCATGGGTGTCGTTTTTATAATTATCCATGATGGAAAACCCGAAATTTTCCTCGGAGCCATCTTGGAGTTTCATTTTCGTTATCAGCGACCAATGACGTTAAGTCGCGCAAGTGTCCATGCGCGCAAAAATCCGTTCGCCCGAAAGTCCAATCGCGCAAAAGTCCATGCGCGCATATGTCTTTCCGCGCAAGTGGGTTCGCACAAGTGTCCTTCGCGCAAACGTGTTTCGCGTAAGTGTCCTGATACTCATGTTCAGCAGTAGCGATTGTGACCACTACACCAACGAGGCAGTCTAAATGTTAACTATAATTTCCGATATTGAGATATCAATTAACAACAATAGATATGGCTAATCAATTGTTGTCAATCAGATAAACTGCTGCCTATTGTTTAACACAATAGCAATCAAACTATGAGATCTGTTAACCCTGCGAACGCGTTGCCACGGTAAAGTTTACCGGGATGCAGTAAATGACAGTATATGTACCGGAGACCGTGTCACCAGGAGAGAATTATGTCTGAAGTTCCACTATACGTTAGCTTCGGTGACTATGCATCATTAAAACGTAGGTATATACGGTCTAGTAGCATAGTATGACCTAGCATTAGGTGGAGGTCTATAAACGTTACTTAGCACGTGCTTTCGCTTGCCAAGATACAGAAGTTCCTGTCTCTTGCAGTTTTGTAGTTTAATACAGTATTTAGTTTTTTTTTTGAAGAATAATACTTATCTAAATGCTTATCATTTATACCAATGGAAAAAAAGAATAACAGACACTTATTTTGTTTCTCTTTATCCATCCTAAGCGCGATGGAAATCTCGACAACAGTGTCGACTTTTTTTTATACGCAGTATTGGTATTCTCGTTACTACGTGGTTCGTAGCTTACCCTTCGAAACTTGTCATGGAATTTAATATTACCTACTACATGAAGGATATCTAAGGACTTCACGGAAAAATCCATAATTTGAAATAGGTACGTCTTTTAGGTTTTAAGCTGAAATAGGACTGAGCAGGCCTCGTCTGCCGCATGCCCAATGACCTGCGGGCCAACATAGCTACTTTGTGGAGCCCTGAAACGGCCTGTGACGAAGTGGGGAGAGGCCCTGCCCAGCAGTGGGATGACACAGGCTTACCGTGTCAGTATGTCACTTGCGTCCTACAAATATGTGGGTGTATTGTCTATAAATATGCACTTAGAGTTTATTGAAGACTTACACAATTCTAAAAGCCGTTGTTATGCAGCATAACAATCAGTTTACAAACCAGGCATGTTTGTTAAACAAGAAGTACGCACCCTTCAAGTTTTTTTTTATGTTTTCAGGACAAAATAAAAAGGCTAATGCGATTAACACGAAACTTTCATTACCTACCTGCTTCTCATTTGAAAAAAAAGTACTGATGCATGAGGACTCGGCCAGAAATTTATTCAAAGAGCTCTTTCACTGAACAAAACAAGCAGAGAATGTGGAATAAATACTCAATATTTATTCACAAATGGACAGTGGAAAGTTCCAATAATAAAGATATGAAATTGTTCGATAGATTTCTCTCATTTTCATACAAAAGAATATTATTAAAAATCTAGGTATTCCAAAAAAATTATTAAGAAATATTTTTAATAGTCATCATCATTTCAACCCGGAATCACCCACTGTTGGTTATAGGCCTATACAACATTGGTAATAATAATTTGGCAGTAGGTATCTAAATGACGCTATTGTCGCTCGGTGTTCAACTTGTAACCTTTTTTAAATATTTTTGGGACAAATTATAACATGGTTTAAAAATCATTGGAATCGATTCAGTTACTGATTCTGAACAAACTATAATCAGGTTTCGCATATACTAAAAATAATGTTGTATATTGTTTTATAGTAAACAATGTTACATGAAAAACTTTTCAGACAAAAACGAGGAAATTAAATTAACTCAAAAGCCACCCAAAACCTATTCTGAAACGTGTCATGCACTAAGCCGACTCCAAAAAATAATTAACATTATGATATAAAGTAGTTGAAACAAAATCCCTCTTCAGAGACTAGGGTAAATGTTCAAATATTAAACATGTCCCATATGTAAAATTATCGCGGCCCCAGAAATAAAATTACACGCATACGTACTCCCAGCCCGTCCTGACAACCCTATTACCAGCCACGGTCTGCCTGAGCCGGTAATACGACTAATATTTGCTACAGACTAGTACCAAATAACTGTTACAAATAAGTCTGATGATATAGGTAGGTACTAGAATGCATCCTTTAGTATCTTCCTGTCCTTGTCCTATGTTACTTGAGCTTGGCGCAACACGTTTTTTTCTTTGGTTCTCCCTTATCAACCGTCACGCTATCATGTACTCCCTTTTCTTTCATATCATTCCTCACACAATCAATCCATCCATCTTTACATTAATACCTACAAAAATAAATTGAGGGAACGTCATACTTAGACAGCCTTCAAAAACGCTTTTTCGTCACTGCAAGTGGTGGAACAAGAGCCCAGCAACACGTCTCTATCTGTTGTGAATTTCAGGCACAGAATACACCACTTCAGCTAAACGAGTAAGATCTTGATTCAATCGTCGTCGGCGATATCCGAACGCGTATTGTTTTTCTCTGCTATTGTTCACGTAAACAATAGTAGTAAACGTTGTTTCACTGCTGCGCGATATCATTACACGGTAGCCGACGAGACGCGTAAGTGCAAACACGACCGGTGCAGGACTGCCCCGCTTGGGCAGGGCACCGCCGTGTCCTCACGGCGGCGATAGGCGGAGACCTCTCGCGCCCGGCATTGGTCGAGGCCATGCTGCGGGGCGAGACGGAGTGGGAAGCGGTCGCCTCCTTCTGCGAAGCAGTCATGCTCGCGAAGGAGGAGGCGGGCCGCGTGAGGGAGAGGACAGCGTCCTCCCTCCACACCAGCCGCAGTGGTAGACGCCCACGGCGCCGGACGTCGGCAGACGATCTCCGGCCACCGTAGGCGCGGGCATGCGGGCGGCGAGTAATGGGCGACTCGCTGTCCGACCATGGACCATGCCCGGGTCGACGGCGCGTTGTGTTCCACGCGCGCCTCAAAGAGTGTCAGCATAATGACGGGGCCCCCCTCTAGAGGGCCAAAGCCTGCCGGGGTCGCGGGACTCATAGAATTACCGTGACCCTGGAACATAAAGGGCTACTGAAGGACACCGTGGATTTTAGTCAGTACAAGTCTGACAGTCCCTCCCACTCTGCCCTGGGCGGGAGGACTCATTTGATGATTTTACCACGATAAAAAAAAAAAAAAAAAAAAAAAAAAAAGTGCAAACACGACGCGTCTACAGGAAGGTATTTGTCGTGCAGCCTTGTCGCTCCTTCCTTTCATCGTTATGATTAATGACACGTTATTTTTCATTGGAACAGCTGCTACGTATTTTTTCTACTTTCAAGTCTTCTGTTCCATGACGTTCACCTATTAGTCACGGTCTGAAAAGCTTTCGATGTGGATTTTTAAACTTGTTTTTTCCCTCTATCTTCGACATTTGAACGCACCACCTCGGTTTGGCTTTGACTTTTAAGAGCGCCCTTCATTATTGTTCGTACCTTTTTATTTAAGAGTTGGGACTCTTAACACATTCTACCTGTAACACCTTTTGTGTTAAATGACTGGCTTCGCATTTTCGTGTTTTCAAAGGTGACAAAAATTCGTTGAGACAAAATTACGTAACATTTTTATGTGAGGTATCACAAAAATGATGTGTTTATTTTATGTTTTTCATGGACGCGAATATGAAATAGGTCTACGAGTATGATGTTAGGGTGCGTCTACATCTGGCGAATGTGCCGCAAACGTGCAGCTCGCGAGCCGTTTGCGAACTGCGCGCGTGCATTTTATGTTCGTACGCAGCCCCTGCGCAGACCGCGCGCGTTCTACGCGCCGTACTCGAGCGGCGCAGGAGGTGCGCGCGTGCCGGCCGCGATGCACCTCACAAATTCAAGCAAATTCACAACTAAGGCTCAAGTTCACGCGTATGTGCGCACGAGCAGCGCGCGCGCTGCACGCGCGCTGGCCGCGCGCCCCACTCGAGCCTTGCTAGGGTTGCACTAGAGCGGCGCAACAAATATAGGCTGTAACCGCACGCTCGCAGCTCGCGGACAGCTCGCAAACGGCTCGCGAGCTGCACATTCGCGGCACATTCGCCAGATGTGGACGCACCCTTAAAGTAAAAATATTGAAATCGCAAACAGTATTCGAAATGGTTTACTTATTTTAAATTGGCAGAAATGTAAAAGGAAATCGTATCTACAGTGTTCAATTGCATAAACATTACGCAAATTGTGATTCAAAGAGGTCCTTTGCGAATGTGAGTGTACGTTGTTTCTTTCAGCAACTGAACCTATGTTCAGTACATGCGGCACAAAGGCTACATAAAATGTTTTTACAAACCTCTTTGTTAATCAGTAATAAAGCGAAAGGAAGCGGTTGTCCTGGTAATTAAATAACATTTTTATTCCAACGCGGGTTCGTTTTTACAGCACTCAACCCATACGTTGTTAAGATAATTTAATTACATAATTATATCGTTCACGAGTCGTCGACTGTGAAACATTGTTTAAATGGCTGATTTAAAAAAGGTTCCTATAGCTCGCTGAGGGCCGGTAGGGTAGCAGGGTAGGTACGTCGGTACGTGCTGGGCGGCGCCGCCAGTTTCTTTCATTTCCGTTTTTGGAGGAAGTTTTCGACTCTTCCTGCCTGTAATGGACTCAACTCGACATAATTTTATCCACTGTGCACACAAATATATCAGGTAGGAACAGTGTTCAATCAAAAAACGAACGAATCGCAAATGGATGATGCGAATATTTCATTCGGAGATCGCAATCGGATTTTGTTTGCCAGATGGCTACGTCAATTAAGTTATCCCATAGTACCCACCATCTTCTTTGTAACCAGATCAACACGAAGATTGCTTACATTTTCTGAGAAACACAATAGTATACATACGAGTATATGACAACAGTGTGAAGTGTCTTGTAAGTATAGGACCACACCATAATGGATGCCGTCACTCTTTGAATGACATACACAAACACCGAGCCTCGATAAACCAGGGCCATATAAATATTTGCAGGAATCGAAACCGCACCAAAGGGTGAAGATTCACCACAACACTATTAAGTATTTATAACATTCACCGAATTTGGAAAATAGTAACAGTTTTGCAATTTGATCAAATTGGGGTTAAATTTATGTAGATGGACGAAAAATATTAAATTAACGGTATTGTAGGTATATCAGCTAGCTGAGCCACAAGTGCAATAAACCTTATTCCATCTGTATATCCGATATATAGGTAGGGATACCACAATTTATTCTAGGTCGCTCGTACCAAATGGCTATCCGTGACCTTTACCTAACAAGTTTCTCTCTAAGAGGCGACCGACACTCCACTCTCCAGTTTGTGGTTTAATTCCAGAGCCTTCCTGACCCCAGTCAATACTACGTTACTATTTATAGCACAGACACCATAAACGTGTAATGAACTACAACTTCCTAGAACAAACATAAAATAAATTTTCAAGTCAATTCGCACTAATAAGACATTCTTCGGACACACACAAACTTAATAATACAGAATTCCCCGTTTCACATCCGACGTCGTGGCTAGCGAACAGTCCCTGGGCTCGAATTTCACAAATTACTCCGGCTGAAACCTACCCTAAATATATTGAGTGACTTTTGGCAACTGTAAAAAGGGCTCACGAGAATCTCTGGAGACCTAGTACCTAATTGTAGGTACGTACTTAATAAGTCTAGCGGTTTCTACCGCTTGAATACACCGGGCGACAGTTTCGCAACTTAAGTATCCGGCATTTTAGCTACAGAAACTTAAGTGGAGTACTTTAAACTTGTGTTTGGTTTTTTTAATTGCGTACAGGAAGTAGTGCTGGAAATGTATGACGTACCAGAATAGTTTATCATTTACATAAAACCTACCTATTTTTATCCGAATGTTGAACTTTCACGGATACAGTAAAAGGCAATCAATTTAGTGTTATTTATGATCAGTAAATTACTCTTCTCTTACGTAAAAGCCAAACTTGTATTGTATATCAATGAAGCAAAGGCTTTGGTGGTCGATATTCACTCACTACAACACCGTTTGAGTCCTTTATAAAAAAGTGGTATCATATTATAGCCTGCTTTTGTTTTTTAAACATCGATTAACGACAAGTTGGCAAAATATATACTTAATCAAATATAACAGAACTAAACTACAGACATTTACAAATTAAATCGCTTTTTGTGTTTTAATTAAACTATTTTGTGTTGCTTTCCCTATCATTCAAATAATTTGTTCCGAATGATTATGAATAATAATTATTATTAATTATTAGTTGTATAGACACAACCATGTAGCCAGGATTATCTACAAGCAGCTTGCTCTAAAATACAGCCTTGTGGAATCGGAAGTGCCGTACTATAGCTATGTGTCCGACCCAGTTCTCGAAATTGGCAATATCACATTGTACTCAAATGGGATCAATCCATCATCACTGACAGGACTATTGTAGCCAATAAGCCTGATATAGTGGTGGTGGATCGATCAGAGCTGCGCGCAATGATTGTTGACATAACGGTCCCGCATGATGAGAACCAAGAAAAAGCGGTACTCCTAGACACGGCTCGTATTTTTAGGAGGTTCCTCTCTCTGGAACCCTGACCGGTAGCTTGGAACCCTGCTCCAGATACCGGTGGGCTACTTTGTTATATATGTATTTGTTTTTTATATTGTTTTTATTTTATGGAATATTTAAAAATGTATTAGATTTGTATGGAAATAAATATAGGAAATTATGTATTATATAGTAAAATTAAACTTACACAATATAGTAAAGACATCTCGATGTCTTCTCAAGCTGAAAATCCGAACGGTTCTTCAGTTATTTATAAAAAACGTGTTCAACATCACAAATAATATCTATTCTAAATTGTCATTACGCTATAACTTATGGCTGCCCAAAACCACTGTTGTCTGAGTAGGTAAAGTACTCCTTAAATATTAACGCAGTGACAAGTAGATTGACTAAAGTTCCTCGTTTATACCGAGTATCTCGACAGGATCAACTATAAGACATGTCTGTAAAAATAAACAAAGTCTGGTAACACAAATACGCTCAGTTCCCGGACTCAGTAGATAGTAAACCCATTAGGTCGCCAGGCTAGCCAGCTTACGCTTAGAACCTTTGCGAGCTTTTCAATTTCCTTACTGTTTGTTGTGTACTAAACGAGGAAAAGAATACAGTGAATACTTTAATGCAATAACATTTATCGGATTATAAGGAAAATGTAGACAGAGCTTTTGTATTACTGCTAACAATGGACGCTTTTACATTTATGTTTTAAGAATATAAAACGTGAAAAATATAATTAAGTATCTTTGTTTATATTTAGAAACTTTTTCGCACACAGAAAAACAGTCTCCACATTTATGTTTACCAATAAGTGCGCGATGTTCTGCCTACTGATGTAGAAATAAAAGAAATGCTTGTGGTACTAACACAAAGAATTCCCTACATTGTCTTCTCTTACTAAGTATTTCAGAATACTCAAAGAAAATCTTCCAGTACAATTCACACGTACAATGTTACATTCAAGTACCTATACACAAATATACAACGTTTATGTGTATACTTTGGCCGTAATCTTCACATGTATACATAAGTAGGTTTAATATAAACTTCCTCTTAACTCACTGCCTTCATCTTTCATCTTAACTTGAAGAAAACAAAGTTTGCTACAAAGGCGTTTCTTGCTTAGAAACTACCGATTTAAAGTAAATATTAAAACGTGTTGGGTTCTTATACACTACACCTCATTCGTGGGAATATGTATTCCTAAAGAAGAATTTTGAAACAATGTTTTTATGGGGCTTTTATTACTCTTTATTATTATGGGGCTCTTCTTAATGCAGGCTGGTATTTTTGTAAAGGAACACTAATTTTTTATAGCATGTGACCTGCATTCGAAATACACTCGTCGAGATCCTACAAGTTTGCGAATACCTTCACATCAAAGCACATTATGCCAAAAAAAATATTTTAATCACTGCTATAATTTTTTTAACAACATACCAAAAGAATTAAGAGAATTCCGTTTAAATATTTTAAATCCAAATTACATAAATGGCTTATTGGCAATTGTTTTATAGTGTTAAAGAATTTAGACATAATAATATTAATATTTACACTAATTGATGTTGTATTAAAATTCTACGTTTAAGATGTTCTAATATTTGTATGGCATTTTATGGCGAAGCATGTAAGTTCACAACCCTATTTGCAGAGATACAAGCGAATTCTGGAATAGAATAGAATACAATAATTTTTATTTCAGACCGGACTCCATAGGGTTACTAACAATTTTATCATTTTTTTGGTGTTTTTTTTTTGTTATTATTTCGTCATTTTATTTATTTATTTATGTACACACAAAATACTTAATAAGATATTACATTAAGATAGAAGAGCACAAAGGTACATTTTGTATGATGTCATGTCATGTCTCTGCGACAAATAAAATATATTTTTTCTTTCGTCTTTCTTTACTGAACTTGGAACAGTGTTATCATCAGCCTAGCCCTTTCCCACCTATGTTGGAGTCGGCTTCCAGTCTAACCTAATGCTTCAGCTGCATTTGTTAGACTACCAGTATTTTACATGGAGCGACTGCCTATATGACCTCCACAACCCTATTAGTACTAGGTAATACGGTACCCCTTGGCGTACCAAGGTCTTGTTGTCTGATTAAAAGGACATAGTAGGTATGTACTTATTTATTTCAATATAATTAATCATAGAGAGAAAAATATGACTCAATATTGTAACTTGGCGGTCTGTGGGGAAAACCTATGTTGAATATGAATATCGACGTAAGCTTGTTGTAAGGCACATTTTGTCGATAGGTATAATAACTTCATGAAATTAAGCTTTCTCGGAATTTTGTTTCTTATATCATATTCATGTTTATGGAAACGACCAATCGGAACCGCATTTTGACGTTTCGTAAGTGCTATCGTCGACCTAATTCTAAATGTCCAGGATGCGGAAAAATCCTTTTGATTCCGTAAAGTTCTTAGGAAACTTGAAGTTAATGTTTTAACGAAAATATTTAAATTATTAACGTTTTGATAGTTATAACACATTTAAATTGCAACAAAACCTTTGGTTGGCGGAAGTTTGACTTACGCCATTTTAGAATTAGGTCGATGTCATGAAGGTTCATGTGAAATAAAATATTTGAATTTTTTGGCCATATAGCTACTTTTTTTTAGTCGCATCGGGAAATAAAAAATCAAAAGTATTGTCAAATCGCCGTAGTACATTTATAAATTACTAGCTTATGCCTGCGGCTTCGCCCGCGTGAAGTTCGATAATTGTCCCACGGGATCATACTACCGGGATAAAATGTATCGTACGTGTTAATCCAGGTTATAAACTATCTATGTGCTAAATTTCATCCAATGCCGTTCTGTATTTTTTGCGTGAAAGAGTAACAAACATCTAGACATCCATACATCCGCACAAACTTTCGCATTTATAATATTAGTAGGATTTGAACCACGATTAAAATACAGCGGCACCGTTTGAATTAAACAGTCACGAAACAGTGGGAACCGCCTAACAGAATCCCAAAGGAGTTAAATCTCAGACGAAAATGGTCGCACGTTTAAGAGCGTATGACCCGTACTCACGACACTGGCAAATGGCCAGATTATGAAACCGCTGGAATGAATAAGCATAATAAGTGATCACTTAGGACTTAGGCCTTACGAATATTGCTAATGCAACCGTGGCCTGGGTTAGGACCTATTATTACTTTTCACTTCGGTAGTAGAAAAGTTCCCATGGAATAATCTCCAACCTCTATGCAGGCAATGCCGTGGGTAAGTACTTGTGTTTATATGGGCGATAAGTGAAAGTATACACTGACCGGATCTGGGACATTTGCGCGAAAGACATAGGCGCGAAGGACACTTGCGCGGACCCACTTGCATGAAAAGACATATGCGCGTGATGGCATAGCCTTCTATTTATGAGAATATCCGACCAAATTAATAACAATATAATGTAGCAACGTCGGCTGTCAAATGTGAAATAACATTGACGTATGGCGACGTTGCATTTCAAGAATATTGGAAGTTAATTATCATCGTAAATTAATATCTTGAGAACAGAAAGGTTCTAATTTCAAATAAACCTAATATACATTTTCCCAAAGATATTTTATAGCCCGATGTATTTTATAGAAATAGTTTCCATTGTGGCTTAAAAGGCTTAGTTTCAAAACGAAAGATAGTTGTGATATTTGAATAATCAAGTTAAATGTTTATTTACTTTATATTGCTAATAAATGAATTAGTAATAATTAAATGATATTTATAATGTTTCCTAGATCTTATCTTGCAATTTAAATATATCAAGTTTTTTAATCAATTCTCTGAACTATCAGTTGATGTTCATATTTTATGGGACTAAACATAAATATTACAAATAAATACATACTAGATTGCTAAATTATGTAATGAAGTTTTAAAATAGTTCCCTTACACAGGATTTGTTAATTATTATCTACGTTATTAGTTATTTAGGTTTAATGTATGACCATTTGCCTTTGGTTTATTATGGCGGCTATCTTTGATGGGTATGATTATGATTTGACGGGTATAAAAATAGATGTTGCCGCCAATTCGGGGCTTTTTATGCTGTAAGTGTTCGAAGGGTTAAGACATGCCCTGACTGGTATATTGTGTGTACCATGTGTATAGTATTACGTTTGAAAGTAACATAGTAATGGAGATACCAAATATGTAAAGCTGGAACCTATTTGGATTACCTTAAGGTTCTACAATGTTTATGTAAGTTATTTGATACTAGCTTCTGCCAGCGGCTTCGCCCGCGTGGATGTCGAAAAATATCCCACCCGAACAAACATAGTTACTTACCTTCATCCGTTGAGACACGTATAAATTAATTTTCAATTGTCAGCCTAAACACAAAATTTGAATATCCTAACTTCAAAACTGACGGACTTTCAAATAAACTTCCATCCCCTATTTTACCCCTTTATGGGTGGAATTGCCAAAAATCCTTTCTTAGTGGATACTTACTCTTCACAAAGAACACACCCTCCAAGTTTCATGTCTCTAAGACCAGCGGTTTGGGCTGTGTGTTGATATCACCCAGTCAGTCAGTCAGTTTACCATTTTATTTTATTTATATAGAAGATGGTAATGTAATACAAAAATCAGCATCACTTATGTAAACTTTTTTAATTAGGGATGACTGAGAGTGTTATAAACGTAAAAGTAGACAAATATAATCAGAAAGCTTCGAACTGCTAAGCTATCGGGAGTTACACGTGATATTGTGAGTCAACCATAAAAGATAGACATATGCTGTCGTGGGATATTTTTTATATAATTTTAAGGAAAACATTTCCGTCAGACATGATTTCTGTGTAGCTTTAACCATTAAGGTTGCACACGCGACGGAAGCTTAAAAAATGGAGTAACTTCTCCCGTTTTCCCAACATTTCCCTTCACTGCTCTGCTCCTATTGATTGTAGCGTGATGAAAAGTATACTATAACCAACTCAGGAGTATGAAAAATAATTATACCAAGTTTCGTTAAAATCCGTCGAGTAGTTTTTGTTTCTATAGCGGTTATACAGACAGACAGACAGACAAAAATTTTACTGATTGCATTTTTGGCATCAGTATCGATCCCTAATCACCCCCTGATAGTTATTTTGGAAATATATTTCATGTACAGAATTGACCTCTCTACAGATTTATTATAAGTATATAGATAGATTATACTATGAATAGTCCTGATAACTATGTGCTAGAAATATGTTATTATTTGGCTTATATTGCTTATTGTTTATCTACACTGATAAATTGTTATAACTTGAGAATTGTCCAGGACAACGTATAATTGTCCTGGTATCATATTTTAAAAGATGTTACCGTGGAGTTTCTTGTCCATTCTTCTCCACGAAGACCTAGGTTTGCGAATGGACGTAGCTTGATAGGTAATTGACGTTACCTATAAATATGACAAGCCTAACCGAAATAAATGAATAGTCTTGTCTCTCTGTGCTTTTCTTGATAAAACCCCTTTTCCCTACACACCTTTTTAGAGATACTTTAGACACAGTAAATAAGAAGTAACCATTCTGACGCTCAAAGCGCAGGCCACACCGCCAGCTGGCGGGCGGGCGGAGCGGGCGAACGACGCATCGTTTCACTTGTTTTCATACTTTGGTTCACACCGCGAACTATCAAAAGAGACGAACGAAGTATGAAAACGCATCGTTCGCCTAGCTCGCCCCGCCCGCCAGCTGGCGGTGTGGCCTGCGCTTTAAGCTTGATAATCTGTGGATATTAATACTATATATACATATAGTCCTACATCTATTAAATAATACGCGCATGGACTTTTGCGCGATTGGACTTTTGCGCGAATGGACTTTTGCGCTATTAGACTTTTGCGCGCCTAGACCACTTGCGCGCATAGACACTTGCGCGAATGGACTTTTGCGCGAACGGACATTTGCGCACATGGACACTTGCGCGAACGTACTTATGCGCGACTGGCCAGATGTTGACTCTATACAGTAAACATAACATCATGATATTTCTTATTATCACTGAGATTGTAGTTTTTAACACTTATATCCTAGAATCGGTATTTTAATCAATGTTAACAGAGAGCCGTGTTAAAATGGACATATTTATATGGAAAAAATAAAATTGAGACTACGAGTATTTTTATTGAAAAATAAAAATTAATAACGAGTATGACCTCCCCTTGCAGCAAGTAATGTCTATTATGAGAAACGCATATTGATGTATGGAACATTCTTGTTACTTTGTACAAAAAAAGATTAATTAATCTATTCCGATTTAGAAGAACCTCAGTGTTATGTTTACTCTACAGAGTTAACCATTCCCGCATACGTCTTGTCGCGCATCTGTCTTTGTTCTCAAATGTCCGTTCGCGCATAAGTCTATTCGCGCAAGTGTCTATGTGCCCAAGTGTCTATGAGCACAGATGTAAAACCGCGCATAAGTCCATTCGCGCAACATAAACAGTTACCTGTACTCAGTACATCATTCTGAGCCCCTCCACAAAAAAAAGCTGTTTCATACATTATACATTTTCACCGTGTATGTATTGCACTTTTGTAGAAAACAGATGATTATTTTTTAAATTACTGTGAAAAATTTCTGTGGGGGGGGGATGTCAGAATGATGTACTGAATACGTGGTAACCGTTTTTGCGTCGGTGCCGCCCCATAAGTACTATGTATCCACTTCTGGGACATAAGGTAAAATTTTAATAGCATCAAAATATTACAAACATTTTCCAGTTTCCAATAAATAATAATGTAATTTTTCATGTACCAACATTTGTCATAGGCTACAGAATCGGATTAATTGAATAATTAATTTCCACATAATGAAACGTAATTTTAATGCTACCCGATGGGAGAGTAGCTTTAATAAAGGTTGTTGACCAATTCTGCTATACCTACATCGAATTAATTTGACAGAGTCCAATAAATGTTGTTCATGTAATTTATGTGGGTAATACCTAGTGCTATTAAGTATCTATTACATATATGTCGGATCCGGTCATTAGTACGGACATAAAATGAATTGGAAAGTGCGCCAGTGTGCAGTGGTGACATCACGCGACCTACTTACCAGTCACAACACAGCGTGTTTCTACAGAGCCCTGATGTCCAGCTCGAGGAGAGGGCGACAATCAATGCCTGCCGCGGCGGAGTTGAGACGTCTTGGTACTGTAGCCGATTCATTGTGCCCTGTGTTATTGTGTTAAGTTCTAATCTCAAGTAATTCGTTAGTTTGCTAGAAACAGTGCACCGCACCCAGTGTGTTTTCATAGCACGAAACCCATCGTCTGCCTATCGTTAAATGTAAAATGTTTGTACTGTTGGCGTACCTATTTTAAATAAATAAACGCCGTAGCGTAAACAATTTGTAGTTAAGTAAACGGCAACTACAGGCCTTTCGACTTTCATGATGGTACTGATTTCTGTAGTATAGTAGATAGTCTTACCAAGGGGTATCGTATTACCTAGTACTACCTGGGTTGTGGAGGTCAGTTAGGCAGTCGCTCTATGTAAAATACGGGTATTCAGCTGCATCCGGTTAGACTGGAAGCCGACCCTAACATAGTTGGGAAAAGGCTAGGCAGATGATGATGATGACGGTGATGGTACTGATTTTTTGTTGCACTGCCCGCAAAATATTAAGTAGACTATTATTCATTTTTAATTGTTCGTAAATATTTTTTACATGCACACCTACTCACGTATGTTGGAAAATCGGGCGTAAATAAAGCTTATTTAACAGTAAAATAATAATCCGTAAACATGTCCTGTACAGGTACTTCATTATCGAATCGTATGATAAAAATAAAATACCTCTGCGTAATATCATGAAATTTCACCGAAACTTGCTATCAACTTAATTAGTTCTATAAATATTACATTTTGATATGCGAAACGTGCCAATGTGCAGTGTTAAATAGCGGCACAACTTGAACTGTCGGACGGTTGCATTGTACTAACTTTACTACAATGTTACTTCTCCGTGTTTATATTCAAAAGTGCATTAAGTACTCGTAACTTCTGACTTTGTTGCCTACTTCGTGAACTTTCTCTTCGGCTCCTATTTAAGGTGAACTTGCATTCAGAATTATATTTTATATTTAGATAGCCGAGGCCAATTTACGGTGTTATTATATTCCATTATGTACATAAGTAAGTTCTTATTGTTGGCACACTGGCTCGGTGCCAGCTCCTCTTAGTGGGACCGTCGACTAATGAGCATTTACAAGCGTACTACTAGTCCCTTAAGCCATGATATAATGAGTTTCTGGTTATATCCTTATAGCCGAGCGATTGCCGTCTGACCTCACGAATGAGCAACGAAAACAAGGATACATTATTGAAGAATTGGCAGTTTTTTGCTCTCAAAACAGAGGAAAACATCGTGAGGATATCGGCATGTTCTAAAGCCAAACGTTGTGTGACATCTATCAAACGGCATTGGATCCATTACGCGGTTCTGTATTTGAAAAAAGTCTGAAAATATGAGAAGTAGAGGCAAAGGACTCATGAAATAAAGCTCTAAAAACACTATCAAGACTCAAGCACCACACAATGTAGGTATATCGAAATATCTGAACCCAAAACTATTTTACTACGCAGACTTCGGTCTACCAACATTGTGCCATATTGCTTCGCCGGCTAACTTTCTTCTGACAGTTTATTAGACCTGAAAATTTCGTTATTTATCACACTGTCTTAATATTTTCGCCAGGCGTTATCGTTCACTACGTTTAGTGGGACGATATATTTTTCTAAGCTGTGAACATTGTCATTTATGTCATAAATAAAAGAAATATTATTTCGAAAAGCACCTTTGGAAATATATTTTACGTGTTGGAGTAAATAGTGAGGGCAAATATGTTTTTTATACGGTTGGTTCGGTGTGTTTGTTTTTCATCAAAACTAATGTTCAGGTGATGATTTATCACCGTCTATTATAGCTAGACAACACCCGATCCTACGTCTTAACATACAATTTAAATCTTGGTTGAACGTACCAACATTTGAAAGTAGCTAGTTTCTCGTCATTGATTTCTCTCATTTGATTTTCGGTCGGTACTCAAAGTCAAGATTGCATCAACGACCATTGGAATAAATCAAAGGAGCCAATGAAATGAAAGTATTGGGATTAAGTAGTAGCAGTAGACAAGACAGGTGGATAATGCTTTGTGCCGCCTGTGCACCACTGTGCACACCGTAAAGAAGATTTAATAAAAAACATAGGTAATTCCTGTCACAAAAATAACTTAATAAATTGAAAGGATAAATAATTATCTATACTTATATAATAAAGACGTAAAATGTGTTTGTCAGTTTAGGGGGTAATCTCCGGAACCAATGATCCAATTCAAAAAAATCTTTCACTGACAGTAAGCTACATCATTCGTGGGTGCTATAGACTAACAATTATATTTATATCATGCATATTAGCCGAGCTATCACAATTTTCGCGTGGAAGTCGCGCTAGTAAGTAATATTTAAAACTCATTTAGTTAACATCATGTTCGCTTATAATACAATTTTATTTTCAATTGCCTTACATTTAATAACCATATCGTCTAAGTGAAACGTAAGAGGGTGCGAAGAGTCCCTCTCTCACAACTTGCTTATTCACGGCTCACTTAAAACGGCTAAGTACTAACTGCGCTTATTACGGAATTACACTTACTCTGAAGAACGGGTATGACACGAATGGAAAGTGCAAGTTTACAAGGTAGATGTAGAATAATAAGTTTAAAAATGATTAAGAAAAAATTTCAAAACGCAAATGGATTTAAAAATGGTTAATGATTATTAAGTTATATATTCTTATATGTTAGTCTTAAATATTTTCTAGTAGTTTTTTCTGTTATTGCACATACTGCGTATTGTCTCTGCATCAGCCTAAGAAAGAGTGCTAGGAAATGCCCAAGGCACAAGTCCACGACCGTTTATGTTACATATTTTGTGATTTCACAAGGGAAACAAAACCTATAGGGTACTTCCCGTTGACCTAGAATCATGAAATTTGGCAAGAAGCAATGTCTTACAAAAGATTTTAAAAATTCTCTACTTTTATTGTAGGTGTGACAAAATTTAAAAACCGTAAATATGTAATAAATATAACCCTCGGTGCGCGAGTCCAACTCACACGTGGCCGGTTTTTTTTTGGTTCTGAGACATCTTCCAGGCTGAGTTCGAATCCAGGACCTGCAACTCGTCAGGACCGTTACTACTGGGTCCCAAATGTTCTAATTGATGCTTGTGTGATATTCAAATGCTGTGCTACACTTATTACCTATATAAACGTAACCCTATGTTTCTTAAACAGCACGATAAGTTCATAGATAAATGTCAAATAATAAACATAAAGTCGTATAATCAAAAGAGGAACTTTATGAGTACTAAAAATACAACAAGAATTGCATAGTAAATAAAGTAAAGACTCCATATTTTATATTCAACAAGTATTTTATACAGCCAATATAAATATTTTATTGAAACAAAAATGTACTTTCAATATTTACGTTAGGATTGAAATACCAATGTACTTGTACGAGTAGGTACTTGGACAACCGCTCAATCCGATTCATTTTCACGCAAAGCTGTTACAAAAATAAATAAACTGTATTTGAATTGGTTTTTGATGATGCTTCAGGGAATAAAGTATTTATTTGATTATGTGTTTGCAATTATGGTAAACATTAGAGGTCATTATTGTAATCCATATTGACGAATATATCGGTAAGCACTCGTAGCAATGGTGCTACGCGCAGAGCTCTATTGCTACGGCGTAGGCCTGTTGAGGTAGTTAGAATTTTCAAAAAATAATAATATTGTGCATATTGCTCTCACTGTGTATTATCACACCTCTCTAAACTCGCCTCTAATTTTTTTTTTAATAGGTCAGTCATTGCGTTGAACAACTTGGAACCCTGGGTTCCTGGAACTTTGGAAAACATAGGCGGGTACGAGGACGGTCAGACACTACTAATGAATTGTGGCACCAACCGACGATATCGCTGTGCCCCGTTGGTCTAGTGACCCAAGCTTGACGCCTGAGCGTGGGGTAACTGACTAAGAGATTAGAGAGTGAGGGAAGAGATACTGTAGCTATGTCTGCGCACGCACTTGTGCACTATAATATCTTATATCTCCTGCGCCTATGTCTAATCACCCGCTGCCGCCGAAAATCGGGCAGGAGGACTATTATGATTATACACTATGCAAGTGCACAAGAACAACCCCCAGTTGTTGCAGAGCATACAAACATAAATAAGGGACGTAATTATATTAATAAACTCGCACGTTTTATTTTGAAGTCACGCATTTCGATCTTCTATTGTCCTCCTGTAGAGGACTACTACACAGTACCCTACTATGCAGTCACTATGGACCAATTTTCTCCCCACACTCCAGGGTGGTCCCACACTGTGTGTGCCATTAAGTGGCACTGCGAGTTGACAAAGTAGTTCGGTATACGAGCGACTTAGCATCGCAATGCTTATCCAAAGCGCTTGGGACTGTCATGGAGGACAAGCTGTGATTTAAGGAGAATAACTTACCTGAAGGTTGGAACAGTTTATGGTTACCCCTTAATTTAGTACTAAGTTTTGCCTATTTGGTGGGAAATTATCCCACGGGATATATACTATGCCCTAACTCAGGATACCAGTGTGCTTAATTTCATTAAAATTCTTTCAGCCGATGGGGCGTGAAAATGTAATACTTTCGCAATTATTATTTAATTATAACATGGACTGATTCGAATATTTAGCTCGGAATATGATTATACCGTTGACTTCTATTGAATTAAGAGGTAATTCCATAATTGATAGCACACCGTACTGTGTTGATTATAGAAGCTCTCTTCTCTCCCTCACACCTCCTACTCTGGTCATAGCCAATAATCATATTAATAGTCATCTTTTTAAAGTTTTTATGTTTAGGCTTGTGGAAATGCTCATAGATGTCCATTGGTTCTAGTGGAAAATAGGTATCGCTGTTACTAGCTTAAATACTAACAAATAGGCGTAACGTTGAAATTACTAACATTTACCGAACCTTTTCCATCAGTCCGTGTCAGTTTCCAATTTACTACAAATAGACAATTTAGAAATTCCAAATTGCTTTTAGTTGATAAACTGAAAACAATAGAGTTGTGCAACGTTGTATCGGTTTTGGTTTATTGATTTTCAGAAAACCGATTAATATGTAACCGTAGGCTATACATTTTGATTTCGAAATATCTACGAATCACATTGATTATTTTTTGTTTTGTGGTTTCCATTCCTGATTTGAATACCAAATATTTTCTCAAAATACAGGCATTCCTTGCCTTGTTTGGGGCTCTAAGGTCTCAACTAAATATAACCCTTAGATAGATAGAAGACAACAATTTTGTACACAAGATTTTGGTCACGAACTTATTATGTACCTATAATTCTAGTTTGTTTAGCTCTTGTGTGTAATTTGAAGCTATTGGATCAATAAACATTTATTGTCCTTTATTTATTTTCTTTACATATAATTTACATTTTTAAATATTTCTATACAAAGTAATATTTAAAAAAAAAACATTTAAAATATAAAAAATAGTAACCCACCAGCATCGGGAACAGGGTCCGAGCTACCAGTGGTCAGGGCTCTTGAGAGAGGAACCGCCTAACGATACGCGCCGTGTCCAGAAGTTACATTTATTTATTATTATTTAAACCAACCATGAAGGAAAACGATGAATAGGAGAAATCTCTGAAATAACACATAAAAATTCGAGAAACAACCTGTGACGTATGTATCAATTAATCAATTTAATCATCAATTACGCCAATTTAATGGTTTGCGTGATTGTTTACGACTTATTGATTAATCCCAGCAATGACAACATGTCACAATAAAAACATGTTTTATGGCCACACAAAAACTTAATTAAAATTTAAAATGATTAGCCAAAATTATGAAAATAGGCTGCAAACGATACAACTTGATTACATTGTAATTGCTCCTGTAATTTCCACCGCATTGCGTTAAATTTAGTCTGAGTTATTGACCAAACGTTTATTAATTTAGAACTGACACATTATTTATGGTAATTGCCCCCACAGTTGTCCATTTTGGTGAATTCAGTTCGATCTGATAGAATACTGATCACGTAGAAAGTTTTGAACTGTACAACTATGGCTGCCGAACTTATCATATCTGAATGGGACTTGTTAATAAGCATGCAGCTCGGATCAGAATTTCAATGAAAGAGAATTCCAAGCCAAAGTTATCAGATTCTTTATACGAGATAGACTTTACGATATACATAGGTATGAAAATAAGTGAAATATTTTATCATAGCCATAGTTATCAATAGTTATTTCCTTAGATTGACAAGAAATGTCTCTGGGTCTGGCTGTTTGTGTATGTGAGTTTAAATGTTTTTAAACGCACCCGCGATACAGGAGAAATTCCTAGAAGGGGGCAAAGTCTAAAAAAAAAAAAATGTTTTGTAATTATTAGAAAGTTTCGCTACAGTAGCAATCCCATTATATAGTACATTAATAATACTACTATGTTTTGACACGAAATCTTAACGAACAATGAATGTAAAATTCCTAGCAACAGCGTTAGTATATTGTACCAAAAATAGAAGTAACCCTTCAAATAAGCTCAGACTTCAATAAAATATCTCAGAGTTAATAAAATCGATATCCCAATTGCCACAAAAACTAATAATACAATCAGAAATAAACGGCGGGAATGAGCGTCGGGTACACTATCGGTTTTAATGTAGTCTACGTACTCGTACTCATATAAATTGGCCTTATCGCCGCCAAGTATAAGGGTGACTTTTCAACATCAAGCTATGTGTCGCTTTACTGTGTGGAAAATAAAATACATTTATTTGGCACATGCCACAAGTGTCATCATCTGCCTAGCCTTTTCCCAGTTTCCCAATCTAACCGGATGCAGCTCAATACCAGTATTTTACATGGAGCGACTGCCTATCTGACCTCCACAAACCAGTTAGTACTGGGTAATACGATACCCCTTGGTAAGACTGGTTGTCAGACTTTTTGGGCCACTGACTCCTAACGACTGTCAAAGATCTACCAATGACAGCCGGGACCAACGGCTTAACGTGCTTTCCGAGGCACGGAGGAAACTCGGTATGTAATGGGCGGTCACCCATCCACAGACTAACCTAGGCAAGCACGGCTTAACCTAAAGATCGACCCGAGCGGCTGTTATTATTTAGCCACGAGCACATGCCACAAGTGTACACAATATAAAAAAAAAAATCTTAAATCTAAACAAAAAAGATAACACTATGTGCCTCACGGCTGCGCCAAAAAGCTTTATATAAAGCTCAAGGCATATGTGCGTAAAAGCACTACACCGATTAAGGCGTCTCAACTCGAGCTAATTTTTCAATGAAACTCCAAACAATGCGGACTAACAGTACTTACACGCATAGTACTGGCTTCACCAAGATCAGTCAAAAAAACACCTTAAAGTGAAAAATAAGTTCAGCTTTAGAAGTAGGTGGACAAAAAAAGTGATCAAACAAATCACTTTGTTTTTATTTTATTTCCTGCATTTTGCCGTTTTTAACTTTAATAATAGTATTATTTATAAGCAAAAACAGACTTTTAGAAATTGGTTCACGACATCGCTGAACATATACAAAAAAAATATTCAGACGAATTGATAACCTTTGGAAGCTTTGGAAATCGGTTAAAAATCCTGTGGTCCTGAACCGATGCAGTGCTTGTACGTGTGCCGTGAGCTTTAAGAAACAAACTTGACGAGCTGTGCTGCGTTACCATGGCAAACGCTTTGTTTAAAAACTTTTTTGCAAAAAACGAATCGACTTCCAAAAAAAAAGCACTAAAAAGTGGCAAATAAGTTTACTTTCGGAAGTCTGTGACTTTTGTTTGTTTCATCGACTTTTTTACCACCGACTTCGAAAGTTACACAGTTGCGTTATCGCAATACGTGCTTTCTCACGTCGCGTACCCGGTCTTTCATCTATCTCGCTCACACAAGTCAAATCTCGTGAAATTGGCTCGCAAAGAGTACCTCGCGAAGCATAGCTTGATGCTGATTGGCCACCTTAACGAGAGTACCATACATTTAGCGCGGGCTGACACTCGCTCATGTCTCACTCTGGTTAGCAAACCAAATCACGCGATATGAACCGCGCTTATAAATGACCCCGCGCTCTGCAAGGTTTACGTGCATACTACTTTCTATGCAATCGATGTACCTACGTTCCGTTGGTAGTGTTTTTAACGATATTGCAGGTAATTTATTTTAAAATTTAATAATTTCATATCTATAAGGTATACCATGTCAAAGATTATGTCTGTATATTTTCGCGTAGGGTTCAACAGAGGTGTACTTGTAATATACCCACATTTCGCCAGTTAGATTGAAGAAGAACCATGTAAAAGCGGGCGAGCTTTCGAGCCATCGACGGGACAAAACTCATGACTTCGAGCTGCTACTGAGAAATTCCTAAAACAACAAACCTTGAAATCGAACCCAGGACCTCCTGCTCAGCAGAAGCGCTCGTGATCACTAGACTTACGAGGCAGTGAATTAAATTCCAATGCGTTTAAAAGTCATTTCTGGAGTGTAATCTTCCCGAGATTAATAAAGATAGCAACTATTCATCCGTAAATGAAGGTCATTGGTTAAGTATGTAATCAGTAAACAAACCGTCACCAACCACTAATAATCCAACAAGAGACTTGACGACAGATCAAATTGCATTCACATAATAAATCCAGCTTTCAGTAAAGGTACCACATATTAGGCACCTACTAGTCATCATGATCCTCATAATAATGAACTTAGGCATCCAATAGATCGTTTCAATGAACAGGCACTTGGCAAACAGATTGGTGATCGCAGTATGTACTTACTAACACACTGGAGAACGCTATTGCCCATTCAATTGACATAATCGGTGGCGACATAGGTACATGAGAAGAGAGTTATTCGTATTCCTAGCGAAGAATCTCTTGGGAAATTATTACTTAATTTGCTACTAATTAACAAGATAAATAAAGAACAGTATTAGGCAGGGACTAATGTATTTATTTGAATCACGTGAACTTGACTTGAATACTAACCTGACTAAATAAAATCATGGTTTGAGATCTTGATTTGCAATTGCATAAAATCATCTCAGTTAAAATGATTGTAAATAGATTTGCCTACCTCAAAAAATCATCTTCAGTGCAATTTCAAAAATAGTGCAGGTCATATTTACTGTGATTCCATTTTTCATTCTATAAATAGACAGAAAAACAATGGCGTAAACACAGAGTTCGGTATCACATTGCATTCATGAATGTTCGAGAATAGACTCACAACAAAAATATAATGGCATTGTCATTGAATTCCATTGCAGCTTTTTTGAATCCCAACAAACAGACAAACAACAAAAAGCATAATAAATATCTCATAAATAAAGTTTATATCGTATTTACAGACAAACTTTTGTCGATATTATTTGTATGTATTGGTTACGTGACGCGGGTAAGTTAGCAGTATCAGATATTGAACACCGCAAAATTGTTTGCCCTGAAAAAATAAGTCGTGTTTGGTCTCGGGATAGCGTTTGTGAGCATCGTAATTTTTATTTCACTGGCTAAAATACTCTGCGATAGTAAGCCGTCGCAACTAAAAGCTCCCGTCTTTTACCTCGCTTCACAAAAAAGCAGATCAACATTTTAGTTTACCCACGTTTTACATATTACGTACATTGACTGTGTATTTTATTCATAACGATGTAACTTTTTTATTAAAGCTGGCCTGAAAAGCTAGGGCTTCGTGTGGCGAAACATAATCATTGAATTAAATCAGTACCGTAAGCATGTCAGGGGGCAACAAGCCATAACTCAGAAGTGGAGAGCGTCTCGCGGCCCATAACATTCAATCGTCCGCACGGAGGGAGAATTTTGATGACCTCAAGGAAAAGTTTGCGTCAGAACACTCTGTATAAATCCGGGGAGTCATGTCGGGATTTCCTAAATCGCCTTTTTTATTTATTGCACGGCTACTACAGCAGGCAGCCGTTTAGGGAGTGACGTTGTGTTACTACTACGTGATACTTTTTCCTAGCTGGATGAAATACGTGTGTGGGTACGTCTTTATTTCGCGTGTGCAACTAACCTAATATGTCATGGAAGGAAATCCGCATTTTCTTCTCTTAAGACATTAGTGTGTTGGCGGGATTAGCTCCGTCTCATGCGGTGCGACATGATTATTTCATACATGTGTTATTTCGTTTTAAATGGTAATTTCTCGTTTCGAAATGTCGCTGGTAATGTTTGTTTTCTTAAGGGTGTTATGAAATTAAATTACCTAATTGCGTCGTGCTAACACACAGCTTTGTTAAAATTAAGTTGTTTGAAGGTTTTCATAAGAGCAAACGCAAGATTTTGCTGTAATGTCTGTCTAAAAACA
The DNA here is from genome assembly GCA_963082995.1 of Noctua comes. Lineage (NCBI taxonomy): Eukaryota > Metazoa > Arthropoda > Insecta > Lepidoptera > Noctuidae > Noctua > Noctua comes. Next base: position 8,715,970 of record OY720277.1, read on the forward strand.
ATTTAACAACAGCTTTCCTCATTGGTATTGAGTGAGCGGACTGAATTCTATTATGTTGTTAGATTCATGAAAAAGCTTACCAGGCTGAATATCACGTACCTATAACTTTCACAAATCTCAGAACAGTTCCCGTCAGCTTTTACGATACCAACGAAAGGTACTCAAAGATATGATAAACCAGTGCTGTGCTGTGGGCCCCCCACAGCACAGCATCATGCTGAGTGGTAATCTGCTTGTCGCAGTCACGACGTGCAAGCTGTTATTTTTTTTCTTTTTTTGTTCCGTCCTGTTGAATTTATGGTTAATTTTTTTGTCATTTTGTATGATGTACGTCGTGTCCCTGCGATAAATACATATTTTTTTCTTTCTTTCTTTAAGTCTACGATAACTCAAAAGTTACGTTACATAACCGTTATCCAGAAACTACCTCCCATAATAATGTATTTTAACGACAAAACTAATTGCCCAAATCTATCCTAAATAAATAAAATAAATCCATTCAAGATAAATCCTTATTACATACAATATTCAAGTCATGTACACAATCGGTCTTCTTCCTGTTAGCCATTTCGTTTATTTAACCGACTTTCGTATTTGTTGTTGTAATGGTGTATACCGCAGGTAAACAGAGGTACGATTTTTACACGAGAAACTGTACAAACTTTACCGATACAAATGTTATTTTTCCGTCGCGATTTGCGAACGACGGAACGAAGTGATAATTGCGAGAATTTAATGATCTGAATATGTGGGCGTGCAAACTAAAATAAGAAACTAGTTATGCCCCGCGGTTAAGCCCGTGTGTACTGTTTATTTTTTATTTCTCAGAGTGTAAAGTAACCAATGTTTTTCTGTAGTTACAAAGTTAACTTTCTGTATTGTAAGCCGTGTGAAAATGTATCAAAGAAACTCACTGATTTAACTATACTATTTGGACAAGTTGGTAGGAAAATGTATTATGGGTACGCAAGATTTATTACGTCCAGTGTAGACAATAAATCCGTTAGACATATCATGGGGCTACTGTGTAGACTCTGCACGGTTACCCACGATGTGGGAAGCGCCCGTTTCTTTGGCGCAACGGAAGTAAAACATTTCTATAGTTCGAATAGAAACCATTTACTCATTTTGAACCACTGAAAAAACCTCGAGTTGAACTTTCCTTTGACTAATATTCCGCAAAAGAATCGTAGAAATATTTATTTATTGGTCAATAAAACTCCTTTAAGAACCATCATCATCATCATCCACAGCCCGACTTCACCCACTGATGGGTAAGGGCCTTTCTTTGTTAGTTGGCAAGCTAAGAATACTTTATTTTAAATTAGGTGCTTATTAACATCCCAGGGAAAAGATTACATAATTAAGTTAAAAGTAAAATTAATTAATTAACTTGAGACTGTTTCTTCATGTTTTCTTGATTAAATTTCATGCACTTGCTTCCTGCACAGAGGTTGCTTATCCACCATTATATTGCACAAAACTTAAGATTGTTTTTTGTTTTTCAGAATTTGCTGTAATTTTGTGGTAGTCAATCATCGAAAGCTTGCTATGACGAAGTACTTCACTGAAAATGTTCATCATCGAGATTCTGAGAGAGTATTTCGTTTTTACGTGAATAGATGTAAGGTAAAATGAACTACACGTGTCTTTACCTGCAGAAATGAAAAATCATAATGTAAATAGACATGACATGACATGACACATAGACATGACATAGACATGTCTTAATATCGTGTCCTGCGTGTCCTGTTGTTTGTTCACTTCAGGAACTGATGGACGCTACCGAAACCACCAAACTAGTAGCTCAGTTCTGGGCTGACACAATATAGATTGCCATCGACACGCTAAGAAGAAGAATAGGTAATATTAGTTTAATAAATTCTTAATATGAAGGGCTATCACTGCCCTCGCCCCCGCCACCCACCACCCTTTCGGACTACTTACATTTAATTAAGTTATTTAAACTAATATTATAAAGAGGTAAAATTTGTTTATATGTAGGGGGTAATCTCCGGAACTATTGATCCGATTCCGAAAATTCTTTCACTAATGGAAAGCTACGTTATCCCTGAGTGACATAGGCTATATTTATTTCTAGGAAAAATTAGGGGGGGGGGAATTAGGGGAAAATAAATGTCCACCCGTGCGAAGCCGGGACGGGCCGCTAGTCATACATAAAAGCGAAATACCTTCTCGGAGTCTCGATGATGAACATTTTCAATGAAGTACTTAGTCATAGCAAGCTATCGGAGTTCTGTACATCGCGATGATGTACATCTTCGTCAAAGCATACCTTCTGACTCACGTAATTCGTACTTTCAAACTTTATGTATACGGTACATCGGTATTCAAACTTCGAAGTTCAGTAATACAGTCCATAAAAAGTGTTTACGAAGTCTTGCACAATGGTTTCAATGGTGCCCTGGGTTGTGAATATCACAAGTAATCACAACATGTAACACCAAGATAGCTTCAATATTAAAACTTTCTCAAAGCAGCACGCATGCAGCCTCATTTGCAACCGGAGCATATTTTATTAAAATTGAAACGAAAAATATAAAAAACTACCAGAAAACATTTTGCATTCGCATCTAAAAATCAGACAAAATGAAAAAAATATTCTGCTACACAATTTAATGTGAGAAGCACCTGTAACGTACAGCCGATATGAGTTCGAATATGCCATTCGTTATTTTAGCTCGGCAGCTCTATTGATAATAGTGGAGCTCTATTGAACTTGCTTTTCGCACATGTAGCAATAAAAAGCTTTGCATCAAAGGCCCTTAATGTAATTGCTGAGTGGGAGCTCGAATAAGCTCTTACTGGCGTTAAAATAATTCCCCTCAGTGCGGCGGATGTGACGACGGGCCGGCACCGGTAGCGGGCGCGCAACGGCACGTCCTTCCGGCCCCGGTCGCTGCGGCTCCCTTGAGCCTCTTAGGTGGCTTTCATGCTACATACTACGAGAAAATTATACGAACACATTTAGAGGACTGTGACGACGTCGACGTCTTTATACCACTACTGCTGGAATGGAATAAACAGATCATAGTTTTTAATAGGGATTACGGGAACTGTTTGTTCTACGGGGGACAGTTTAGTAGTGACAGCGTATTTCGGTATTTTGTTTATCCGGTTTTAATTTAATTCTTCTATTCAACACCTTCCTATTTATACAGGGTGTAAACATACCCTTCACGAAGCCGTCAACCAAGCATTCTGTACATCAAACTAAGTAACTTTACACAAAAATTATTGCTGGGAAACGACTTTTTTTTGGGGTGAAAAATCACGGGTGAGACTTGATGGAACGCACACAAAGCATTGTGCTGATGGATGGATTGAATAGTACGGGGATCGTGGAGGTTTTTAAAGTAAAAATCTTACATTAAAAACATGCATTTGAAAAAAACTTGTGAAAAAGTCGTAACTTTGACCCCCAATATCTCCGTAACTAGAAAGTTCCCAGGTATGGTCTAGAACGAAAAAAATATCGCAAAGACGGGGAGAACAAGCGCCTTTCGGCTTCGTTAAGGGTCTATTTACAGCGTTTATTTATAATTTGTTTAGTTTAGGTACAAATAATACTTACGTTTACGTACGTACGTGTAATTTTACATAACAAAAAGGCTTTATCAATTTGTTTAAACTAACGTAGCGTTGTTTTTTCGTAAAGCTCTCGGCGCGGCGTGTTTGTGGTCTGCCCACAGACTCGCGTGGAGGATTTCTTGCGAGCTAAAACTTTGTGTTCAGAACTAAACTCCTGAACGGACTCAGACATAGTTTTCTGACCCACACAAATATTTTTGTAGGACATTGACTAAAGTTCTTTTAAAATCACAAGAATAAACTGATTTAACACTGTTATTCCCAGAAAAATAGTTTTAGTTACAGATAAACAAAAAATTTAATACATTAATTTAATGTTCACTTAATAAATAAGTTTTTTTCTGGAATTTCTCAATTACACAGCTACTTATATTTTGTTTTAGTCATAATATCACCTCAGATCGTATCAAAGCATCCAATCGAAGCATAGAATCCATCATACAAAAATACAGGCTGCTGAAATAATGCTAGCACCCTACTTATTCTGAGAATTAAACAACACTTATATTATGAAGAACTCATTTCATTTCTAATGGAATATTAAAAATCGTTTTGATGATTCGCGATGTTTTCGTAAATAATGTTGAAAAATCGGCCAAGTGCGAGTCGGGCTTGCACAAGAAGGGTCCCATACAAAACGCTGACAAAACACGTTTCTTGTATGTAATTTCAAGTGTCTACCTATTACAATTTAAAAACCCTGTGACAGACGGACGGATGGATAGAAAGTGAAGCCTTAGTTATAGGGAGCCGTTGGCAGTTGGCACCCTTTGAAAACGGAACTCTAAAAATCGAATATGGCTTCCAACTTACGCTCACGAAGTATGGAGGGATCAGTAGGAGAATCGATCATTGCGGTGAATAACTGGAAATGCCCGAGAATCGAATTTGCACCATCACGATACCGCTTTTCAGTATGAAGCCTCACATCGAAATGCTGCGAGTAAATAGGGAACTCTTGAATGGAATAAAAATCATTCCATATTTATGGTTTTTTTATAAATATTTATAAAATGGTAAAATTATGAAAAGGGTAAGGTTTTACGGTATAAAACTATGTAAATTGATTTTAAATTTTAAATATCAAGGAACATTAAAAGGCTATAAAGGGTGTAAATAGACCCTTAACGAAGCCGAAAGGCACTTGTTCTCCCCGTCTTTGCGATCATTTTTTTGTTGTAGACCACACCTGGGAACCTTCTACGGAGATATTGGGGGTCAAAGTTCCAAGTTTTTCCCAAGTTTTTTTTAAATACATGCGTTTAACCACGGAGATATTGGGGGTCAATGTTACAAGTACTTCCCATTTTTTTTTAAATACATGTTTTTAATGTGAGATTTTTACTTTAAACACCTCCACGGCCCCCATACTATTCAATCCATCCATCAGCACAATGTTTTGAGTGCGTTATAGTGAGTCCTACCGTAAACCGTGATTCGTCACCTCAAAAAAAAGTCGTTTCCCAGCAATAATTTTTGAGTAGAGTTACTTAGTTTGATGTACGGAATGCTTGCTTGACAGCTTCGTGAAGGGTCTATTTAAACTTTGTATGACGATGAATCATATTTATGATTGTTTCATTAATTATTAGTGAATTAGAGCAACTACTTACTTCGATCTGAATCAAAAATCATGAAGAGTCGAACGGTTCAACCACATATTTTAGAAAATGGATTACCTGAAAACGTTTGTAAATCAGTGTAGTGCGCGTAATATTAAGGTACCAAGTCAAAGCTCTCTTTGATGTTCAAGTTTACCTGTATCCGCTTGTGATGTTACTGACGTGACGAGCAGAACTAAAGGGTATGCTAGTAGTCAAGCGGGTTCGATTCTGAGGTGAGGTAAAGTGTTATTTGTTTTATTTACCAGGATTTTATCAGTACTAATTTCCGGTCTGAATTTGTGATTGGTTGATGGCAATAGGTTCGCCTCATATTACACGAAACTCCTATGCCTAACTACTATCGGAATGTAGGCGTGATTTTATAGCAATTTATACGTAAAGAAAAATAAAGCACCGTACAAGTTTCCCCGAAAGGTAAACTCAGTAATTACATTTAACAATATTCTAATGTTGTCGTTTCCACCTCATGTAAATAACAGTTACAGTAAATGTAAATACGCTCGTTGGGAACCAAGTACACATCTAATGAAAGAGAATATGGAATGTAACACATTCATTACACGGAATTAACAAAATTTAACAACTCTATGTGCAAATGTACTGTAAAATATACATATTATTACGTATGATGGAGAATCGAACTTTATTCAATTTTGGTGAATCGCGAAATATGCCTTTAAAAGATTTCCTTTGATACGAATCAGTTATCGTCATCACAGTATTTTTCAAAGATAATATCTTCTAGGTTTTCAGACTGCGAAAATAAGTGCGATATCTGATCGAAGTTAAAAGACCGAATACGAATGTTCGATCTTTGAAATCTCGTAATGGACGAAAACGACACCGTGAGTACAAACCGCCGTTTGTCACATCACTAATGGTGCGGAAAATCGCGAAAGTCCCGCTTTCTAACAACGTCGAAGTAAAATCGATAGATTGAAACCGAATAACGCATAATATATTAGGCACACTCGAGTTTACAGGGACCCTGCCTATCTCCGTACATTAGGTGCTACTTACTTTACTACATTTATCTAAATACTAGATGGGAGGATTGAGACCGTAATGGAACAGAATAGAGTACGGCCCAACTGTGAGCTTATGTAGGTAAGTAAGAAGGTTGCATGATAATGGTGATACCTCAACGCATTATCCCACAAAGGGATGGGGATAATGATAATAGATTATATCTAAAATAGATCAATGGTTTCTAGGGTAAGAGCGGCGCCCTATAAATCCTCAGGGGCTAAACTAAATCCTAAGCTTCAAAATTCTGGTGAACTTTTCGAATTTATTTTTTTACCCCATTTTGCGGTTATAATTTATTATGTCAACAGACTTTGATTAAGAGCATACCTAATTTAAATTGTACTAAATAAGATAAGCTAAGATAAGTTAAGTCCGCCTCTGTACTTTGTGCTTGAAGTGTTAAATAAATAAATAAATAAGCTCGGCTTTAAACAGAACAGGGCTTCGTCAAGTATATTGCTCTAAGACAAATGCTTCTCTCACAGTTACGAGGCAGTTTACGTTACCTGCCATAGTAAGACAAGCGCCTAACGAACGACGGACAGTAGCGCGCTCATTTCCCCAAACGTCTATATACGTACATTGTTAAACTGGCGTACTCTAACCAGATTTACGAGTGCGTAAGTATCAGCATTCAACATGATTACATGGAATGTTACAAACCAGATCGAGGCTATAACTGTTAACGTTCAATCCGAACCCAAAGGCTTTACAACACGTTATCTCTGTTGGTTTTACTGCCTGCACTAGTTGAGAGTGGGATTAATTCAGTGAACGGTACTTTTTATACATTCGTTGGTTAGCTGATTTGATTGAGTTTTACATTATGTGTTTGGAACTGTGGGGACTAAACCCCTTGAATTTATAATTGTGTATTATTTTTGCAGGGGCACGGTATAATGGGCCGCATTGGGATTGATATCTAAGAACTTATTTTATGAATCTAGATTCAGTAATTACAGATTGTAATCAAACAATGCTGCAATACTAGGTTATAGTTATGGGATATTTATTTTATATATCGCTTGCTGCAATAAGTAGAAATTTAGCACAAAAATTACTTTTACAATAACTGGAAGCTAATAAAGTGATATTTGAACACAAATTGCGGTAAAAATCACTAGAAAATATTAATATTAATTTTCCGTGTTGTTTCACGAAATTAAACAATGCTCGTAAAATGTAAGTAAAAGTCGCGACAAACATCTATAGTTCCGCACACAGAACAGCATGTAGGCTTGACGGGTGCGCGACGCGCGTTTGTACCACAAAAGCGTACGGTACGCTAAGATTATACGCCTGATTAAATATTTTCGCTCCAATGCAAATAAAGGCTGTGTGTCGAGGAAAATTTTCCCGCGAACATTTCGATTCTGCTTTATACACTGTACTTACTTGCGCGTTTGAATTGTGTACCTTGTGTAGCTATACATAGCTACATTTGTGTGATATAGTCTATTATTCAAATGTGCGGTGGGACTGTATCAAAGCTGGCGTAACATTCAGTTTTATTTCATGGAGTTTACGCGTTGGTTTACGGAATACTTTACGTGGTTATGTACACTGTTATCTCTCCATCTGAGATTCATATTTTTAAACAGTTTCTGTATAATCTGAACACTAAATGCTGGCAAATATTTCTTTTACAAAATATTGTACGAAAACAGAACCAGTAGGATTTTTTACTCGGTTGTGCCGTAAGTTGGTTAGTCTTAAATCTACATGAATTATAAATGGGTCACGTTTCGTACGGGTAACCGGTACGTAGTCCCAATTTAAATAAAAAGCGGTCAAGAGCGAGACATAATCACACACCACGAATTCTAAGCACATACTTTTTTGGGGCACCGATAACACGGCTGGATTTAGCAAAAACTTAACGCTGGTTCCAACTTTATGATGAGGAATTTATTCAGTTCCATGATATATTGTCACAAAACCTTAGGGACATTACGTTTAACTGTGCGTAACGAACAGACGGACATCACTGAGTTGCATAAAGGTTTCATTGTTCAGGATTTTTTGTCATAGGACCCTAATTATTTATCAAAGCGACATGAATGTAAGTGCTGACCCAAATACGTGCGTGAGGGAGGTGAGACTTATTAATGTCACATTATTTAGCACAAAAAACCCCAATGCAAAAAGTGGACCTTTCCGCCTGTCCAAATGACAGCATTAAAACCGGACCAAGAATTTTTCGTTCGTCCTGGGTTTGTGAAAATCTCAGGTGCGTTCGTGTTGGAGCGGTATCCTAAATGTCAAGTCATTTCATGTGGCTGGATTTAGTTGCTTTTTTGCTTCATTCTCTCTAAATCACAGTACAATAATAATATCGGAACTACTTGATAACTATTTTTGCACAAAGGAAACTCGGGAGACACTAGAACATTAAAATAACTTCTCCCACGTCGGAGTCAGTCCCACATTTATAGGTCATTAATATACTGAAATCAAAGGCGGCGCGTCGGAGCGGAACGCTATTATTAGATGGATATTTCTATTGTCAAACTCTCGATAGGGTTACTCGTCGATAAGTTACCTTATCGTAGAGAAAGCATTTCGTAACACAGATTAAACAGGGATATAGTGTAAGGTAAGCTAAAAGCGGTAACACGACCAACCTACAAGTACATGTTTCGTGTTTTACATTTTAAAATGTATTTCAATAGAGATAGTGTCATTTTCCATCAAAATGACACTACGCCCATCTGACCTGATGCGAGAGATTTAAAAAAAATTTTTTTTTTACATATTTTTATTTGGCTTACCGTGACAGTATACAGGTCTGACGTTACTGCTACCACAATATTGGTTACTGAACCGTTAGGGCTGTCGTAATTAACTAAAAAGTGTTTAACATTACAATGCGAGGGCGTACGGCTACTTTGCGAGATGAAACATGTTTACCTTTTCGGAACAATTCCCAATTTATACGCGACATGCACACTAATTTCAGCGCGCTATAATATTAAACTTAACATGTTACGGTAACTTGATTAATGAATATCTGATGAATCGTTCACAGTGAAGTTATTGGGGAACTAGTCATTAATAAATGTAATTAGGACAATGTGGGTGTCGTTGAGAGTAGTTCGTTGATTTTGTCACCTCTGCCCTCAAAAACGATAGGAGAAAACAGCGTGAGGAAACCGTAAATCCTGGAACCAAAATTTCGAAGACATGTGACACCCACCAGTCCGCACGGTGCGCTTGGTAGATTACGGCCTCCTCAGAGGGAGTGAGCCACACAGACAAGGCCTGTCACAGCAGAGCGAACATCATAGGCTGATTATAGTTGTCATTTGAAGCAGTTATCTCTTTTGTGTTCCAAAATACTAATCCCAGAAAGGCTACCGGCTCCATCCAGCCTCGAACCACGTATCTACCTAAATGACAATCAAGCAAACAAAGATTGATATTTGCACCAAAATATTTCCGTGTATGACGAGAGCTATATTTTTTTGATACTGGTAAAGGTAAACCCTGTCTGTGTAGGTAGTTCCATGATATTGCGCTTTATTCAACTTTTACATTTCCCCACGTTTGAAGCAGTTTCCGCTGCGCTCATAGTGGGGAGCGAAATTCATTTGATACATCAACCGAGGTTTACTGAAAGGGACTTACTTGTAATTGCCGTTTTTTTTTTTGTATGAGCGAACTAGGAGGCCAATGCTACATTCAAATTTATCTTTTTTATCTGTTTACTAACCTCAATCATGGTAATTTTGGAATGTATATTTCAGGTGAATCTCAGATAACAAATAACCTTGGCTGGTTTCTGATACTGAACGAAAATATCTATTTCAAGAAAAAAAAATGTGGACGAAATATAAATCTCCGAAAGTTAAGTCTGTTTATTTTCGCCAAAATAGTTTATCTCTACGATGAAAATCCACTCTTGTAACAAAAAGTCACAATATGTCTGAGTCATGTCCTAAACCCGAGTATAATGGCAAGTCTTTCGTCCAAGACTATTATAAAGAGCTATCGTATTGTCCATCTCACAATGCTGGCCGATGATATACGTCGATGAGAAATATCTCCACTCAGCCGAAATGAGGGTCACACGAATAGACAGGATTAGGAATGAAAAGGTACGTAATATATAAGAAAAGTTTTGAAATGGTGCTTCTGACTATTAGGTGTATTTTAGGCCTAAGGGCCATAGCCTGAAGAAATGGAGTTTGAAATTGAAAGCTATTTTCGAACTCAATATACTAGGCTATTGTTGATTTATTATTCTAGGTTTCACAGAGCGAAACACATGTTGTTCACAAAGTACCTATCAACTTTTAACATTTATGTTGTGATTTTACTCCTATTGAAAAGCTATTTTGCATATTTCATTCTAAATTCTACTAACGCATGCAATTGGATTGTGTTGCCAAAACAATCATGTACTGTTCTGCTAATTAGTGCAAACTTTAATTCGTTCTGATAGGGATATTTAAAAAGTGGACAATAAATAAAGGAAATAGGAAAACCAATAAATCGACAACGATAAAGAAATTACGAAAAGACGGACAACTATAGTCAAACGAAAAATAAAATACTTATTTACCGACACCAACAAATCTGCTTTTGCTCTTAAAATGGCTGATAGACATCAGTATTATGCGGAATGCAAATAAAGAAAAAATATTCCTCCGAATTTTCTTGACATGCTGATTTACCCTATAACTCTGGCGTTTAAAAAGGTTATTACAAAGCGTTTGTTTTGAACCCTGCGGCGCCAAGCATCGTCTCCCTTCTTAAATATTGCTCCATAAATCAGAGTCGCTCCATGTCGGATCGCTGTCGCCTGTCGATTATCGCGCGGGAAGCGATTTCGCTCCACGCCGTTCGCAAATTGCGAAAGATAGCGATCGAGAGAAAATTGAACGACTGCACTGATATCGAGAAAAAATTGTTACGTTGCTGTAAAATTGTATATCTACTTGCGACGGGCGTATTAAATTATTGTTAAGAGCAAGTTACGAAATGTAGGGTTTAAATGAATTTCATTCAATCTATGGAGCTACTCACAATCTACAATTACAAGTACATAGAGGAGTATAAGCACAGATAGGTTGCATGTTCAGCAGTACGTAAGTCCCAAAGGTTAGGATAACCATCTAGCGTGGCTGTAACAAGGTGTCCAAGCGAAATATTGACGTTAAAAACCACAATTCAAAATCACAGAGTTCACTGTACCACTGAAATCTAGATGCTTTTTTAATGCCTATCCTAAATCTACAATCTAAATCATTTGGAAAGTTATAACTATTTGGTAGTTTGGAACCCAAATTATACTAAGTACTGACAGCCGTACAAAATTCGCTTTCGGCTTGTAACTTAAAAGAGTCAGAAATCGACGCGTTTAGAATACATCCCCAAGGTAATCGGATAGCGGCTTTCCGCGGAAATTTTGCTCTCTATTTATAAATTGACGTCGAGTTTGTGAGTTTTCTGGTGACACGATTCGACTTGCCTGTGTTCTATAGGAATAGTACCCCTAACTCTTACGACCTTACCTTATCTATTTTTATATATTTTGGTACCTACTGGTCACGAATTCCGCGTTGAAAAACCAAACAAGTAAAACATAGGAAATGTTTTTGTAACGTAACCTTTAAATCAAATATTTATGCCCACAATCATTGTCAATTTATGAACACAACCGCTGTGATCACTAAACCCGTGTTTATTTTACCCTACAGGCATAAGCAACACAGAAACGAAAATTTCGTGGAAAATCAGCTCAAGCAGCCAACAAAACACGATTACGTTGACATAATAGTTAGAAAATATAAAGGAACACCAACGTATAGGTACTTACGTAGATTGCTAAGCAACTTTGTTGAAAGCTTATTATATAGTCGGGTTTGACAAATTCACTTAGATTTTGTTCATGACGCTCGCTTCCGGCAAGTTCGCAACTCGGTTAGTCACACAGTTGAGTTTCGTAACTGACGTAAAGAAGATTGTAAACATGTCGGAAATAGGTTTTACCGAGATAGGCACGGTAATCTAATTGGGATCGACCCACGGAACAAAGTCCCTAACTACAACGAACAACAATGGAGGTAATTTAAGTAGAAGCAATCATCCAGTATACACAATGCTGGCTGAGGGATAATTTATCAAAATATTTTAGGTTCGCATAGGTTTAGGTGCTTTTCGTTATCCTAATGAAATTGTGGAAGTTTATGTTAAGCAAATTAATGTTAAAATAACCGTATATTTTAATTGTATACGCTCCCTTCTGTAACTTTGACATGTGTCCACACAAAGATTTTATCAAGGTTGAGAATCACCCCTTCCAAAGAGAAAGGCGTGTGAAGACAGTAGGTGGGTTGAGAACAAACTAAAGGACTGCATAAGGAATGTATGGGGTGACCCAGTTGTGGCGAGTGAGCCCATGGGAGGGCGAAGGAGCACTCGACAACGTGGCGGCTGATGTGAAAGCTAACAGTCGCGCTATCGAGGATGCATTTGAACGGAAACCGGGAGCCTATGGTAAAATTTCACAAAGCCTGCACACACGGAAGAATGCACAATTTTCATACAACGGATGTTTCTGACTTGATGCCACGTCGTTTTCCTCAAGAAGTCAATCCCACACGGAGTGTATTGATAACGTGATGTGAAACTCAATAACTTAGGAATTCCATTACAGATGACCACTGGTTTTCCATTTCCGGCATAGTTTTATTTTCGTGAAAACATAAAGTGGTTCTCTCGGTCGAATGCGGGAATCCATTTGTTTGGTATATTAAGTGATGCTTCATATGGTTTGCTCCTGAGCGGTAAACTTTGCAAATTTTAATACAATTTTATCCCTAACTAGCGCAGTCACAAAATGGCACAAAATCACGCTCGTTGCCTGCCCATTCAAACGGGGTCCGGTTAAAGCGATCCTGATTGCGTATTATACACTACTACATAGCAAATTGTAACAATTTCCACTGAATGCATACATTTTAATGTAAACTAAACCGTGTGGATTGGTCAAGCTAGGCTTTTGATTATTACCAATTTATAGTGTTTTGGTAAGCGATATGCTTAATTCAGTTGCATTAAATACATAATGCATAAATCAGTAATCAGCAAACAGTAGGTAATCAACACGTAACGTATTGTATAACGGGCTGGTGTCCGCAACTCCACGTCAAAGCGCGTATTTTGCGTGCGGCCCAGACACGTAACGTATTCTAGATGCATAATACTATGAGTAACTATTGCTGGAAATCAATTTGTCGCCTGATACAAAAAGCCAGAAATTGATTATTGGTCATGATAGATATTGACTGTTGACCCCACAAGAATTGTATAATGCGATGAAAAGTTCACGATAGTGCAGTTTTCAAAAACTTTATTTGCCGGTTCGTATTTTGAACAATTTTCTTATGTTAAACGTTACAATAATTGCGTGTCGCTTCATCTTTAACAGTTCCGAGGTTCCAAGCGTCCAGCCTATAAAATAAAATGAGCGTGAAGGCGGAATCCGAAGCTTTTAACAAAAATACAATTTTTCGCTGGTCTCAATTTATACCAATTTACCACCGCCATGTTTCTGACGATAAAAATTTATAGTTTTCAAAGGTGCTTACGACTCGGGAGTTTACGCGAAGCCAGCCCGAATAAGTGGATTTGCGTCAGTCCCTTTTTCTGTCCTCTTACAAAAGCCTCCGTTATTAGATATTACTAAAATAAAATCCATCCCGTACCTTTGTTTTATTATACTACAATTCAATACAAAAAATAAGGCCAACAGGTAGATATTGCTTTGTACCACATGGAGATTAGAATTTCATTACTCGAGATTAGATTCCATTATATTCTGCGGCTGTTGTGGCCTCTCTTCCATATCGTATATGTGGAGAACAAGGAAATGTTATATCACAGTGCGTTCAATCTGTACGAGTAGTTTAGTTAGCGCTGTTTGTTTTTATTGACTTTAGAACATACTTACTTGGATCTTGATTCACCAAATTGAGAAGCGACTAAAAGCGTCATTAGCTAAATACTGCTGACGGATCGATTCCAGGAATACAATTTGAATTTTACTCTATAAGTCTAGATTATTTTGTACTAGCTGTGCCCCGCGACCTTCGTTCGCGTGAAATTATTATAAAAAATATTACTTCCCTTTTTGAATCGAATTTTGTTACCAATTTCAAGGGTTTTATTTTTTTTGCACAGAACCCTAATTCTTATTCCACAATAATAATAGCCTAAGTGAGACCATATAACATCAGGTGTCTTCGAGTCAAATTCCCGTCAAAATCTGTCGAGCCGTTTCAGGGATTAGCGGGCACAAACCGATAAACAGACAGAGAAAGACAAAAATTTTTTAAATGTTTTTTTGTTATGAGATCCGTATATTCTTTCATAAGCATTAAATAAAAAGCTGACATTTTACAAACATAATTAAATTACAAACAGACACTTCAATTTCATTTATTTGTATTGATAATATACAGGGTGATTTTATTAAGTGGGCGTGGAAGGCCAAATCCGAAACTATGAGTAATAGTGAAAAATTCTCAAAGGAGTCTCGAGCTCGATTTTGACGAAAACTACAACTGCATCATTAGATTTTTTTAAATCAACATTCCTAGCCAGGAATCAAACCCTTGATTTCGGAAAAAAATACACTGTATTATTACACCATTCGATAGTGTCGCTAATAAGGATCAAATTCTGGGAAATAATGACATATGGCAAACTAATAAAAAAAATTATGTTTTATCATGTTTTAAATTAATTTAATTGATTGAAGACACTCGCAGCGCAGTCGATCTTCTCAACATTATGCAGATCAAAACTTATACTCACTTACGGGATATCTTCCGTGAACAATCACGGAAGGTATCCCTTAAGTGACAGTATAAGTTTAGTTGTAGACCGTGAAAGCTTTAAGCAGTGTTTGATTATGCAGATCATTAGTATTATAAATAAGAAAATTTTTAGTTTTTATCAAAATATGCCTCGAGCCTTCATTCTATGCCTCATAGTTTCGGATTTGGCCATCCACGCCCACTTGAAAAATTCACCCTGTATAGGTAGTAGCAGTTGATACCATTTCATCAATCTGAATTATCACAACAGTCGCCAATCCTGGAGGTTTAGCAAGGCATCAGATGCAAAGCTGTTTCCGTTTACTCGAGTGGTAGGTAATTGCCACAAGTAAATCTAATATCTAAATAGGGCTTATTCCCGAGTAGTTATCAGATACAATTTCATTATTAGGATACCCGATGTTTTAATAAGTTTGTTATGTTTTGCTTGGAAAGAGTATAGTAAATATCTAATTATGAACCTGTTTATTTTTGCTCCAGATAAATTAGAGCTGAAATTAAGACTTCAAAGTTCATGGCTGCCTAATTTGCTTCCAATAAAACAATTAAGGGATTCAAAATGTTCGTGACATAATTCACGAATAAACATATTTCATAAAAGAAAATACGGAAGACGTAGATGTTTTCCAACACGAATTTTTGTCCTTACACAAGCAAAATTAATTCTGATTCGTTAACTTCTTTCATATTACATCAAGCTGAATGTCGAATTTACCATTAATTTTCGAGTTCGGAGGAGTTTGGTGTCGACTTGATGAATAAAAGTTATAGAATAGGGGTCCCTGCTATCGATTTTGCATGGCGGCTTTCAGGTCTTAGCCAAGGGATAAGACGGGATTCTGTGAAACTCCTCAGGGATCGAAGTAATCAGGAGTAAGTTTTCAACATTCGCGATTGTATTTTTTTACCAGTTGAAGCTCAAGGAGCCCCTTAAAGTAAAACCAACACTGTTGAGTTTTTTTTATTGCGGCCGTAAAATATTTTGTAAAAATGCTTAATGAAACTCGTGTCGTAAAAATCCCGAAAGCCGGGTTAAATTAAAATTCTGGAGAGAATAACATTTAGTTTTTAATTAGGTTAAGTATTTAAGTAATAAGTGAAGAGTTTATTTTATCCTTCCTTGATAAATCCGGAGGGTGGATAGCACATAATTAAACACTACTTTAGGAGCAATTAACTTAATGATTACAAAAAATACAAAAGTAAATTTTATTATTCACGTCTGTGTCTGTTCAATCCGAGAGTTTTAATTCCGTAACAAGTACTTTTTGGATGTTGTTAAACGACAGCTTAAAGCTACAATATTAAGTTTTGGTGCAACCAGCTCTGAGAGTTCAAAAGGATTTTATCCAGCGCTCTGTTGTAGGCAAGTTTAAGAAACAAAATTAAGTTTTGGTCCCGTACAAGAGAATAAGGATCACAATTAATCTTTACGCTTTTATCTGGCAAGCGCCGTTTTATATACGAGGGTTGTAAAGCTAAAATTTGTAAACAGCGAATACGAGATAGTAGGTATGCGTAGAATTTCGCTTGTCTACCTAACAACTAGTATACCAACTGGTGTATGTACAGCTTTTATGCGTACGCAGGTTCATTCGTCATTCCAACTATTTCAAAGCCTATTGCGGTACATCCGCTTTGCGTGAATTCGTTTCGTAGCGTAGCTCGTTGTGCCCATCACTAGAGCTTTGGCCCCCACAATTCATTCACACTAATAATTGAGGGAGCAAGCCTCTCCGACTCACGCGAAACTAATGAATAGATTCTGGAGAAATCTGGAGGAGGATATAAGTGTCTTACAGCATTCTCAACTGCGTATGAACTGCGCAATAAGATTTTGGGAACCAAGTTTTCCGATAATTATTATTTAAATGGTTTACTAACTAATTAACTTTGTTTTCTTGCTTTCGGCATCAATTAACAACAGAAAGGTTCGTGATGTCGAAAAAAAAAACATAACCCTTCCTTTTCGCTTTGCTGTGATCGGGTAATGAGCCAGTAAGCAAGGTTAGTGTTGGCTACAGGCTGTGCCAGTTATACTTAACTAAATAAGTATACCTACTGCTTTACCAGTTAAATCTTAATCCATAAGTCAAGTCGTCTCTCGAGACACGGACGGAGAAGAGGCGGAGTTACATGATTTAGGTTGCAACACGACTTACTTTTTATTTACGAGCTACTTATGAACATTTAATGGCTGGTGGTGGAGGCATTCAAAACCAAATGTAGGTTAGTGCGGTTTTATAAATTTTAAAGACAGTAATGCTGAAAATCGGAAAAAGTGCTACAAACATTACTTAGCTCGTACTTCGACTTAGCGTTATTCCTATCACGTACGAGCTAAGTCATCTTTAAAGATCTTCGCCTAAGACTTGGCCGAATTTCGACCATTTTCAATGTCAATGTCATAATTGCTAGGAATATTATCGCTGGTCTTGAACGCCTTTTACTTGTGCTGATCACGTTCAGCTTCTTCTGTGAAATTCACCCTAAAGCAAAATATAGGGACGTATTTTTATAAAAACAATATCTTTTACCAATACATTGTAACATACACGAGAAGAGTATTACGGTTGTTCCCTGGCTTACAAAAAGATAAGAAAAAACGGTGCGGTTTGACCCGTTAAATCCGTCTATAATACAGTTTCGTTGGGAACACAATCTTCCCGCAGTCATGCTCCTGACACGGTCCAGCAGCCCAATACTTCATAACATTCGTATTGTACTTGTGTTTCATATTCTCAATAGATGAAACTATCTATAAACAAGATCACAAAAGGAAAATATATCGGAATCATTTTGTTAACAAATGAGGGTAAGCTGTGTTCCAATCTTATGTTTGGTCTGACATTCAGAATAGCAGCACTTTTTCTTTATTGTTCAACGTTATAATGTCATAACGTGATATTAAGTATCGTAATAAATATATATTCAAGAACTTCAAATAATTTGATTCTTTTTTATGTTAAATAAAAAAGCTACCATTAATATCGGTGTTAGTTGAAGTTCCTTTATATGTGCTTACAACCAATATAAATGGTATGTCGGGTATGTCGGTAGGAAATTCAACTGAATTCAGACATGATTCATGTTTCCATATTGAAGTACGCGCTTCCTTTAAAATAACTGCATAGTTCAAGCACCAGTAAGCAGTATAAGTAGGTCGGACACTGACTTAAGGAACATTCGTGACGAGGTGTCCATGTCTGGAACCGCTTCAACTATTTGTCCATACCGGTCAGTGGGTCGTCTTAGGATTTTACGAACCTTGAATGAAAAGAGATCTTCCGATTGGAAGGAAATGCTATAGCCTGAAAAAGTAGAAGGGAAAGCTGTTATGAAATTTCCAGAAAATTTGATATATTTATTTATAAAACCACAAGAAAATACTACATAAATTCAGTTACGCTCGCCATGGCCTAAGCAGTCATTTTACCACTAATACATATTTAATCATTCAGTGTCACGTCTCAGCTGAGGTGAATTAATATGAGGTATCCTAGATATGCTGAATAGATGCCTTTTGAGCAAATCAAGATACCTAATATTAGCATGAATCATTGGTACAATGATTTAATCATCATCTAGACCAGCCCTCCGTTGCACTATGTTTGTGATCGAGCATCTGTTCACGATTATCGATATATCGAACTTGGCACATTCATTTTAGTTTTGTGTTTTCCCGCCTGCACAGATAACTTGGCTGAAGTGTATGCGAAACACTTTGTCAGTTGACTAGTCCCTCAGATCGTAGAGGTGGGCCAGAGAATGATGCTCTATAAAGCAAACATTTTTCTAAAACCCGATGAACAATATTAAGGACCGTTTGCTGTACCTTCTTGCTAAGGTACTGGAGACATATTTAGATTCTGTACCTACCTATTCAATTGGATTTGGACTAGGGTCATTTTGGAACTAATCTAGACCAAATTAATGTCAAATCGACGTCCGAACGAATATACGTTGAATTAATTTTGGTTTGGCTGTTTGTGTATGTGAATTTAAATGTTTGTAAAAACACCCACGATACAGGAGAAATTCCGGGTGTGGGGCAACGTTTCTTTAAAAAAAAAAAAAAAAAATGTTGAGAATAGATAGATTCTAAACAGAATTAGCAATACTATCCCATGTGATTGTAATAACACGACACCCACGCTTGTCCAACCAAAACAAAGTCATGCTTCAGAAATATGTAGGTGTGATGGTGGGTGATAATTACTCCCTTTATTGTCACGAGCACCAATATGTATACACTTTCCTAAATTTAAAAGCAAATTTCGCGAGAAATAACGATTGTAACTTGGAGATAGGATCTTTTTCATAGAAAAATATGAGTTCCAGAATACTATGATCGTAACAACATGAAATTTTAATAAGATCAGTAAAAGAAAAACACTTTTAAAAGTTGTAAACTGTACTATTACATATGTAAACACTTGTTTACATATTGGTGCTCGTGAATGTACCTACGCATTCAGTAATTAGGAAGATCACTAGTTCATTCTCTAAGCATAGAGATTGTGGCCCTGAGGTTCTGAGTTCGATTCCCAGGTCCGATGGCCACGGAGTCGGCATTTAGGGCCGGTTGATGGCAATTACCCTCCGCATATTACATGGGACTTTAAGATAATTTTCGAATGTGGGTGTACTAGTCTAGTAGGTACGTACACCCCTGCCTAACCCTTCGGGGAGTACAGGCGAGATGTATGATTAAATAAACCTATCTGACTTGATTCGTTTCAATATTTGGAGCCATTAATACTGTAATTTACGCATTAAAGCTTTTCAGACCTTGATGTTGAATTGATTACTCTTGAGTTCCGGGTATTAAGTTAATTTTGTAGGTAAATGCAGAAACGTGAAGAAAAAAACAATAAATATCCAGAAAATCCATGGCTTAAGGAACATTTCGACGAAGTAGGTAATCAAGTAAGCTGAGACATTTTCCGAGAAATTATTGAATTCAACTTAAGTTGGTATGGCGTTTCTACGAAAAGATTAGGCGTGAAGAAATTTTATCAAAAAATATTTGGATTCTATTAACCTTACTTGTGGCAAGTGCCAAACAAACATTTTTTATTTCTTTCTAAGCCTACATGATAAGTATCTAGATAAGCCAATGTAGGCTTGAGAAAAAGTAGAATACCTAAGAGAGCTGATCGTTTTAATGCACAATATTATTGAAAAAAAAACGTTAAAAGTAAACAAATACTCTTGGTTAATTAAACCTACAAAACCTACCCAATAAGTTGAAAATCAACACACGTAATGAAAACAGTTCTTTTATATGCTCTTTGCATATCGTGATGAATGTTACTTCATTAAATATCAACCCCAAAAGCTGTGCAAATAAGTACACACGTATTATTTTTCCCCGCGAATCTGAATTACACCCCAAAACTGTCTCACAGCGCCATCTGCATTCAGCCTTTAGAGTTAGTATATCAACGCCATCTACTAGCCGCGTAGTGAATTACGACATTGGTTGCTCGAACACTGAAGCTGAAAACTTAGCTCTACACGAAGCCACTAGTTTCCCTATCACCGGAGTAGCATACATTTTAGTTCAGACGATTGTCAAAAGAGTGCCTTCTAAGTATTTTGAACATACTAAATGTGCCATATTTTCATGAAATCCTAATATTCAGACTCCTAAATACCATTATGTTATTTTTTTTATAAATATTTAGGAAATACGTATCGAAGTAATGATATCGATGGTAAGAGGTAACAAATAGACGCATTGTCATTCCTTTATATTAATTGAAAACAAATTGTGGCTGGGACGTGCAAAAGATTAATGATACGACTAAGTAATTACCTCTGGTTCAAATTAGGAATCATGCCATAATAAAAATGCTATCGATCGGTTGTCCTTGTTGACGTTCAGCTGACTCAAACTCCATTCGGGGTGGCGCCACTGGCAACACACAAAAAATAATTACGTTTTGTTTTCTACGCAATTAACACCGACCTTACATAGATACGAATGTTCATTAGTTCCTAGGCAAACTCTCCAGTACTTACATGTAAAAATGTATTGCTGGCTGTAGGTATTCCTAACAAAGTTTCTGAACTCTCCCTAATTCAATACTGGATCCTCCTGCATCGAGGGTGCGTCCAAAAACTTAAATATTAAAGACCCATCGAACAATAAAATTGCAGAACACAATAATCAAAACCCTTGGTTTGGTCGAAAGAAATTCCCTTGACTACGGTACCTAGCAAGGTACTTAGTGCAAATTGATAACCATTGACGTGACTGGGTAACAAATAGACTAAAATTCCAGACTATCCCTAGGGAGCCATTCATCGAGTCAGAGTAAAATGTCAGTCGGTTCGACTTTTTAACCCCCTAAACACCGATCTTGGTAAGTGATACAAAATTGAGGCTTCTTTTACATAATAAAATTTCATTTTCAGTTGCGTTATAATAGACTAGCAGTTGCCCACGACCTTCGTTTGCGTGAAATTATTATAAAAAATATTACTTTTCTTTTTTAATCGGCTTTTGTTACCAATTTCAAGGGTTTTAATGTTTTGCCACGGAACCCTAATTTACAGAAACTTACTTTTTCTAATACAAGTACAAGCCTAATTTACTCCTTATAACATCAGCTATCTCCCAGCAAAAGTCTCGTCAAAATCGGTCCTACTGTTTCGGAGAAAACAGACTGACAGACAAAAATTTTAAAAAATGTGTTTTGTTAGTACCGTATATACTTTCATACGCATTCAGTAAAAAGCTGTGATTTGTTTATTTATTTATTTAAACTTCATGTACAATAGTGGTACATAGGCGGACTTAATGCCACAAGGCATTCTCTACGAGTCAATCTTTTTTTTTTTTTTTATCCTGGTAAAATCATCAAATGAGTCCTCCCACCCAGGACAGAGCGGGAGGAACTGTCAGATTTGTACTGACTAAAATCCACGGTGTCCTTCAATAGCCCTTTATGATCCAGGGTCACGGTAATTCTATAAGTCCCGCGACCCCGGCAGGCTTTGGCCCTCTAGAGGGGGGCCCCGTCATTATGCTGACACTCTTTGAGGCGCGCGTGGAACACAACGCACCGTCGACCCGGGCATGGTCCATGGTCGGACAGCGAGTCGCCCATTACTCGCCGCCCGCATGCCCGCGCCTACGGTGGCCGGAGATCGTCTGCCGACGTCCGGCGCCGTGGGCGTCTACCATTGCGGCTGGGGTGGAGGGAGGGCGCTGTCCTCACCCTCACGCGGCCCGCCTCCTCCTTCGCGAGCATGACTGCTTCGCAGAAGTAGGCGACCGCTTCCCACTCCGTCTCCCGCAGCATGGCCTCGACCAATGCCGGGCGCGAGAGGTCTCCGCCTATCGCCGCCGTGAGGACACGGTGGTGCTCTGCCCAAGCGGGGCAGTCCTGCACCGTATGCTCCACCGTGTCCCCCAGGCGGTCCTCGCAGTGGTGACACCCAAGCGTTTCCTCCTTCCCCATCTGACACAGGTACGTCCCGAAACTTCCGTGTCCGGTGAGGACCTGCGTCATGCGGTAGGTCAGGACGCCGTGACGCCTATCCAGCCACTCCTCAAAGAGGGGTCTTACCGCCGCGATTTCGGCGTGTCCTACCAGTCAACCTTTGGGTTAAATAAGAAAACATTGTGATAGGGTACAAAATAAATACATAAAAATAACTTCTTGCTTATTGCTAACTGCTGATAACTGCTTGCTTTCTCAGCTATTATTTTGATATTGCAAACAGACACTTCAATTTTATTTATTTGTATAGATGTGAGCTACACCGTTTCTTGTTTAGTAGACTAGAACGTGGAGGACCGAAATTTTTCCACGAGCACGTACTCCCGGAATAAAGAAGAAGGTACAGCTATCTTCTAACCTAGGTCGTAGTATATTCGAGTGTTAAATGTCATCCCAACCTGTGCAGTCTTTAACCCTTACCTGGTCGCGCCTAAAAAGTTACGTAAACGGTCACGTGGGGTACGTGACACTCCGACCATATAAATCAAATACGAAAACATGCAAAATCACGATTATGCTCGATACTTGATCATACAGGACACGTGTCTTTATGAAGCTCACGGGAACTTCAGCACTCAAAGTTCAGAATTTAAAAAGTTCTAAACCTTTAAGGATGCGCTGGGGTATGTAACACCCCACGACCAATTAAGGGTTAGGGTGTGACAATTTAATAGACAAACAACCTATCCATTAGATAAATATTTATAAGTTTTATCTTGTAGTAGCCTAGTCGCACACCAATTATTAAACCTGAGATAATGCTATTGAACCGCTACTCCAAATAGAACTAAACATTGTTTTGTGTTCACACGGCCAACCGAACAACCAATTTACAATATGTTTTCAAAATATGTAACTTATACGAGATTGTTGCGGACTTGTATTGTACAACATGTAGGTTACTATAGTCGGGAACATTGGAGAATAAAAGTGGATCAATATTATATTGTACTGCGTTCACATAGGTTCATCTGTACATCCGTGAAAGACTGGTATGAACTTCACTAGGCCACTTTGTCATTCCGATTCTCATACCTTCATCTTGATGAGGAACAAATGCATCATAAACCATTGTTAGCCAGAGTCGACTCTTAGTGGATGCCTGACGCTTGTTAAGAGAAGCCATCAGCAAAAGATATGCGGAAATCTATGAGTAAGACCTTAGATGAGGCTCCTAGATAAACGTAGTCACTCGAAACATTACATTATTTCTGTATTTCAGCGAAGGATTAGGCCGAGTTGTACCAAAGAACGCCCACATATCGCCAGTTAGTAGTAGTTTCGCTAGATAGACGAACATACACACTACACAGTCTGGTAAAGTTGTGAATTAGTATATTCATAGATATTTAAATATAATATGATATGGGATGACCTAGTTACTTATCTCATCATTATTATCATTTCAGCCGAAAGACGTCCACTGCTGGACATAGGCCTCCCTCAAGGGTCGCCACATTGACCGGTCCCGTGCGTCTCGCATCCAGCGGATCTCCACAACCTTCACCAGGTCATCCGTTCACTACTGCTACGGTACTAATCTACGGCAACTTAATTTTAATCTTAAAATAGAAAACCAATTTCATATTTTATCTTTCTTAAGATGATGAGAAAAATCATTTTGAGTAAATCTTTGTGTATCAGAAACAAACAAATTTTGGGTACGTTTCAAGATCTAAAGGAGATTAACTACTTTCATCGAATGGTTACCTACCTACCTCTATCAGATTAGCCAACATTACACTGGCTACCGTTAACTATACCAATAATAATAAAGAGGTAAAGTGTTTAAGTGCGTAAGTTTGTAAGTTTGGATGTGGGGGAAAATCTTCGGAACTACTGATCCGATTCCGAAAATTCTTCCACTAATGCGAAGCTACACTATCTCCGAGTGTCACAGGCTATATTGCCGTGTGATAATTTCCAACGAGACAAAAGCTAGTTAGTATAAATTGGCAAACAGGCTACCGGGCTTTCAAATCACAAGTGCGGTTTGGCAGCTGAAATAAGCCATTCCGTCCAAAACTGAGCTGAGCACTTGTCGGTATAGTCATTTCCACCAAACAACATCAAATGCTGCCTCATTGAGTTGCATATAGGTAAAAAAACCTTAACTCAAAGTCATGTCTGTATTACCCGAAGGGGCAAACAGAGATTGGTGCAAACGCGGACCACAGCGACGACGACGTCTACGACGCTCCAGAGGTGACCGAGGTAGACCTGAGAGTGGCGGTACAACGGCTCAAAGCCAAAAATACCGCCCCAGGACCCGACGGCCTGCCAGGGAAAGCCTGGGTCCTGGCCTCGGGGACTCTCGGGCCTCGACTGGGGGGGCTCTTTAGCGCGTGCTTGGAGAGGGGCCGGTTCCCGCTTCGTTGGAAGACGGGGAAACTGGTCCTCATCCAGAAGCCCGGGCCTCCTTGCGGACTCTCCGTCCGCATTCCGGCCCATCGTGCTGCTCGACGAGGTGGGCAAGCTCTTTGAAAGAGTCATTGCAGGCCGCCTCATCGGGCACCTGAATCGGGTGGGTCCGGACCTTGTGGAGAGCCAGTTTGGCTTCCGCAGGGAGCGCTCGACGGTGGACGCCATCATGCGCGTGAGAGCCCTCACGACGGGGGCTGCGGTATCCCGGGGCAGGGTCGTCTTGGGGGTGTCTTTGGACATCACCAGTGCCTTTAACACCCTGCCCTGGAGTTGCCTCCGTCGCACAGTCGAGGACTACCTGATGGACAGAGCCGTCATCTACCCCGGTCACCAGGGAGAATGGAACCGGCGAGAGATGTCGTGGGTGTTCCACAGGGATCGGTCTTGGGGCCGCTCCTGTGGAACATCGGTTACGACTGGGTGCTGCGCGGCGACCTCCCTGACGGCGTCGGCGTAATATGTTACGCCGACGACACGCTCGTCCTGGCGGAGGGGGATTCATATCAGGCGGCGGCCGACCTGGCGACGCAAGCGGTTGCGACAGTCGTTGGAAGGATCCGGCAGTTGGGACTCGAAGTGGCGCTGCACAAAACAGAGGCCATGTGTTTTCATGGCCGTCTGAACGCGCCACGGTCTGAGTCCCACATAACGGTGGGAGGGGTTCGCATCGGCGTCGGGAGGACGATGAAGTACCTGTGGGACTCGTCCTCGACAGCCGGTGGAACTTCAAGGAGCATTTCCTGCGTTTGGCCCCAAAGCTGAACCGGGCAGCAGCCGCCCTCAGGCGACTCCTGCCCAATCTCAGTGGGCCAAACGCCTCCTGCCGGAGGCTGTACGCCGGTGTCGTGCGGTCCATGGCCCTCTACGGGGCCCCCGTGTGGGCCCTGAGCATTCGGACGCGACCACTGAAGCTGGTCGCATGCCAGAGGGTCATGGCTATCCGGATGATCCGAGGATACCGCACGATCGCCGGTGAATCGGCCAACCTCCTTGCCGGATTGCTGCCCTGGGATCTGGAGGCGACTGCCCTACAGCGCGTCTATGAGTGGCGCGTGGAGGTGCAGCGCCGGGGCGAATCCCAGCTGCCTCGACAAGTCGAGGCGCGGCGGGAAGAGCTCCGGCGCGATCTCAGGGCAGTATGGAGGGAACGACTGTCGCAACCGAGGTCCGGGCAATCGCGGCGGTAAGACCCCTCTTTGAGGAGTGGCTGGATAGGCGTCACGGCGTCCTGACCTACCGCGTGACGCAGGTCCTCACCGGACACGGAAGTTTCGGGAGGTACCTGTGTCATATGGGGAAGGAGGAAACGCCTGGGTGTCACCACTGCGAGGACCGCCCGGAGGACACGGTGGAGCATACGGTGCAGGACTGCCCCGCTTGGGCAGAGCACCACCGTGTCCTCACGGCGGCGATAGGCGGAGACCTCTCGCGCCCGGCATTGGTCGAGGCCATGCTGCGGGAGACGGAGTGGGAAGCGGTCGCCTACTTCTGCGAAGCAGTCATGCTCGCGAAGGAGGAGGCGGGCCGCGTGAGGGAGAGGACAGCGTCCTCCCTCCACCCCAGCCGCAGTGGTAGACGCCCACGGCGCCAGACGCCGGCAGACGATCTCCGGCCACCGTAGGCGCGGGCATGCGGGCGGCGAGTAATGGGCGACTCGCTGTCCGACCATGGACCATGCCCGGGTCGACAGTGCGTTGTGTTCCACGCGCGCCTCAAAGAGTGTCAGCATAATGACGGGGCCCCCCTCTAGAGGGCCAAAGCCTGCCGGGGTCGCGGGACTTATAGAGTTACCGTGACATTGGAACATAAAGGGCTATTGAAGGACACCGTGGATTTTAGTCAGTACAAGTCTGACAGTCCCTCCCGCTCTGCCCTGGGTGGGAGGACTAATTTGATGATTATACCACGTTAAAAAAAAAAAAAAAAGGTGCAAACAGAGATCTAACCAGTCCAGTGGTGTCACCGTCGGACTACCAAATCATAGGTCTCGAGTTCGAAACCAAGACACGCACCTCTGACTTTTCGGATTCATGTGTGTATTGTATAATTTATCACTTGCTTCGGTGAAGGAAAACATCGTGAGGAAACCAGAATGCCTGAGGGATATTTCTCGACGGCATGTAAAGCCAAGTCAGAGGCCCATGGGCGGCATAAAAGCTCTGACACCAGGTGAGGCAAAGAAAGAACGGGGTAGTGGGTATCGTTTTACCCAATACTAACTGGGTTGTGGAGGTCAGATAGGCAGTCGCTCTATAAAATACTGGTATTCAGCTACATCCGGTTAGACTGGAAGCCGACCCCAACACAGTTGGGAAAGGCTAGGCAGATGATTTTAACACACCCATATTTATAAAATAAATAAATATATATCTTTAATTTTTATTATTTAGACAGATATTTCATAGAACTGGGAAGTGTGGCAGCAAAAAGGGGACGCCTATACCCAGCAGTGGGTGATTACGTACTGACATGATGATGATGATGAAGAGCCAGATATTTTGAATTTCTATGTAATAGGAGACCAGCCTGTTGCCATTATTCAGGCGAATGCACAGGCTCCGTGCTGCTACTAAGATAATCTTGAAAGGAAAACCCTTGACTTTTTACTAACAAATAGGAACATTTAAAGACCCTGACATAGTATAGTGATGGCACTGAAATGAGTGCAGACTACGTTTCGCACCAGAAATCCTTCTATGTCAGTAGGTGAAGGTAAAACTCCCGCTCTACATACATGAATACACAGAAAACTAAAAGAAAGCTGCAGATTCAATAAGAGTGAATATCGATTGTTTTCCGAAGAAGATAAAAATAATATACAAATGTATATTGTGGTAGTTTCTACATAGGAACTATATTTTTTCGAAGAAAAGATGATGATGATTATCATCGTCATCTGTCAGCTGCTGGACATAGAGGACCTAAACAAGTGGCAGTTGTATGGTACGAATATCATAAAGTCGTCATCTTACTTCTGTTAAAAATGCGAATGTTTGAATATATGAATGTTTGTTACTCAATCTCGCCAGACCGGCTGAACGGATCTGGATAAAATTTGGCACAGAGATAGATTATAGTCTGGAACTGCACAAAAACCCCGACTAAGGCACAACACACGAACTCACAAATGTTCAGCAGCCCAGAATTTGGAAGTTGGCGATATCTCTTTTTCTCTAACACATACACACACATTTTCAATAATTTCACGCGAACGAAGTCGCGGGCAACAGCTAGTAGTTTTGCATTTCTACAACGACTTTGAACAGGTGGCCTACCATGTCGTCTTAGAGCAGTATCGTTTCAATCTTATTCCAGAGTAGGAAAGAGATGGCGCTAGACGTCCTCTATAGCTCCGTCTCTTTTCAACACTGGAGTGATATTAAAACAATACTACTTTACGACGTAATGGTAAACCCCCAGAATTGGGATACTCTTTTCGGTAGCCTGTCAATGCAAAGCTTTTTGTAACTTTTCGCTGAATGTCACTTTGCCAGGTCAAACATCGTATCAAAGATCGAACCAGCGCAGCGGCGCGGCGCGGGCCGTTCCAACAATCGCATTTGTTTAATTAATATTATTTTGACCTTTGTCATTACGAGCTCTAGAGAAGGACCTTCATCTGCTGCATTGTTATTTGGTAAACGTTTTCGAAAGAGATTTGATGATAAAAGCTGTTTGAAAATCAATGAGGTTTAGCAATACGATGTTGACCTCTCTACGCAGCCGCTTTAGCGCTTTTGTACTTTGCGCTATATTTAATGCAATGAAATCATAGTACATGTGTTTTAATTATATTGACATTGTGTACCTACCAAAACAGACAGCTTCTGTTTTTAATAAAGAAAAACGAAAGCCGATAAAAGCACGTCGTATCAAAAAGATGATATCCAGTTAATAATTTAAACCCTAACTTCATAATAATGCAATTCAAGATATTAAAAAAAACCATCAATTCTAAACTTAGTCACCAGAAAAAATAAAAATTAATAGCAACCAGAACATAATAAAAAACAAACAAACACTGCTTTGGTAATTGAACCATAGAAACCTACAAAAGTTATAAACAAAAAAACGTTTGCCCAAATCCCACTGTGTCACAAGTTCGTAGAGTAACAAAAATCATCACATACCGCTGGACGTAATCCGCTGAAGCCGCTTTAAGCCCGCTGCAGGGGCGCGAGTGCGACAACAGCGCCGCTGAACCCAGTCCAGTTTCAGGCGTAAACCGCGACGCTACTGTGAAACTGCGCTGAAAGGCACATTGTGTATAAAACCAACCGCGTGATGGAAATAGACAGTGCTGTTGTTTTTCATATCTAGTGTAATATACACACGGTAAGTTTTTATTGATTTTTCAGTGTAATTCCGAAAAGACTGTAATGGAGCCTTCTTGGAGGACGAAATCCAAAATCAATTCTGTCAATATGATTATTTTATCCTGCCATGTTTCAATAATGATTTAAAACTAATCAACGTTGGTATTTATGAATGCAGTTAAAAACAAATACATACACATTTCTTTATCAGCGTTAATTAATATTTTAATTAACGCTGATAAACGCTCTTTATCAGCGTTAATTAATATTTTAATTAACGCTGATAAAGAAATGTGTAGCGTCCGATCGCCCATTTTAGGTTAGACTCGCAATACGACTTATCGGGTTTCCTGTGCTCATAATATTTACACAGAAATTGAAACACAGAGACGTAAAATGAGTTGATGTTTGTGACAAGTGACACAGTTACCGAGTGGTAACATTATACAGGTACAAACGGCCCCCTACCACTACCCTTTTCAACTACCCTAACTCTCAGAAGCCCTCCCTTGTAAACATGATTTCTGGCTATTCATACTTTTGCTCACTGAAAAGGGTGCAGTATACAGTGACTATATGGTATCTAATGACATCCCCACAGTATACAGGGTGTAAACAGACCCTTCACATATCCGTCAACCAAGCATTCTGTACATCAAACTAAGTAACTTTCCGCAAAAATTATTGCTGGGAATCGACTTTTTTTTTTGGGGTGAATAATCACGTTCTAAGGTAGGACTCGATGGAAAGCACTCAAAGCATTGTGCTGATGAATGGATTGAATAGTGCGGGGGTCGTGGAGGTGTATAAAAATGTTACATTAAAAACATGTATTTAAAAAAAAATATGTGAAAAAGTTGGAACTTTGACCCCCAATATCTCCGTAACTAGAAGGTTCCCAGGTATGGTCTAGAACAAAAAAACGATCGCAAAGACGGGGAGAACAAGTGCCTTTCTTTTATGTTAAGGGTCTATTTACACCCTTTATAATACTTTTTATGTGGGCATGTACCAGGTTACATGCGGCATTTAAAAACGTACTTATTACATGCAGTTTTTACAGAGAACAAACCTACGCGGTAAACATAAATCGATATATTTTCTACCTACTAAAAATATACAGTCCATTTGTGACCTTTCCTTAGAAAAAGGGACCGTTCTGTATAGATAATTATATACTAGGTACGTGCTACCCATAGATAACTACAGCTGTAGTAGAGTTAAGGATATAAAAGCTTCCATGTTTTATATTTATCTAGCTTTATGCCTCTCTCGCCCGCGTGGAGCTCAGTAATTGACCTACGGGATCGTACTACCAAGATAAGAAGTATCCTATATTACAAATCCGTTCAGTAGTTTTTGAGTGAAAGAGTATTGATACTCTTTCACTCAAATGAACGTATGAACTGATGGATGGATGGATAAACGGATGGATCTTTGAACATCCATCCGTCTATCCATCCATCCATACAAACTTTCGAATTTATAATACTTAGTAACATACGCCTTGTAATCCCCGAAGGGTTAGGCAGAGGTGTACCTAACTAGTAGCTACACCCACATTTCGCCACTTGTGTTTAAGTCCCATGTAAACGGGGCGAACCAATTGCCATCAACCGGGCACAAATCCAGACTCCGTAGCTCATACTGAGAAATTCCTGATGGAAAACCTTTGCCCGAACCGGGAATCGAACCTAGGACCAAATGCTCAGCAGTAGCGTTTGCGACTACTAGACCGAAGCATTACTGGGCTAATATTTAGTAGTAAGAGACAAAAGATTTGTTTCATTATTTTACAAAATTAACGGATAATTTTCTGGTTAAAGACATTTAATTCTCATAAAGAAGATTTAGATTTTGTTTCCTAATGGTGCCCAAGATAAAGACTGTGCCTGGTCCCACCAACGTTACTTCTACATTATAACCTTAATGTTGGAATAAACGATTTTGACTTTACTTTGTGTTGATGATTAACAATTTAATAGACGATTTTCTATTGACTTTGAAGCATTTCGCTTAATAAAAATTAGTAAAATTTTCGTAAGAGGAAAATTCTAAAGTCCCATATTATTGGTGATATGGATGATATTGCAATCGTCATCCAATGGAGATGAATGGATGGATGTGGAATTGTACATAATGATTAGTTGATATAGGTTTATTTTATAGGGATCTACTACCAATCAGGAGCTCGTGGCTAAATAATAACAGCCGCTCGGATCGATCTTTAGGTTAAGCTGTGCTTGCCTAGGTTGGTCTGTGGATGGGTGACCACCCATTACATACCGAGTTTCCTCCGTGCCTCGGAAAGCACGTTAAGCCGTTGGTCCCGGCGGTCATTTGTAGATCTTTGACGGTCGTTACAGGTAGTCAGGCCCAAAAAGTCTGACAAACCAGTCTTACCAAAAAAGGGTATTGTATTACCCAGTACTAACTGGGTTGTGGAGGTCAGATAGGCAGTCGCTCCATGTAAAATACTGGTATTCAGCTGCATCAGGTTAGACTCAATGCCGACCCCAACATAATTGGAAAAAGGCTAGGCAGATGATACTACCAATCAAAATTTAAGCACACAAAATCTTGACTGGACGCTGCATCACATCAAAGTCATTGACTACTAAAACTGGTTTACACATATCATTAATTGATTATTTTTGAAGTTCGGTGTTCCTTTTTTTCGAACTGAGATAGCTACACAAAGATATTTTAGAAGGCAAGAGATTTCATGAATAACACATAAGTCCTATGGACGCGTAACCTTTTTTGTGTAAAAAGAATAAATACATAAGTAAATCCGTACCTATCAATAAAACATGCTATTGCCAAATAAAGGTTTACGAAAACACACGTGTACTTCTGTTGTGTAGTACCATAATAGGTTTATCGTCATCTGTGTTACCGCGACGTAAATCCGAACGTCATTATCGCGTAGACGAGCTGCCGTTTACGGCAATTGCTAGCTTTATTAAAGCACTTACAGACTCCATTAAAGCTCCTTCGATCTCACACTAGCATCGAAGCTACATTGTTATATAACAAAGTTAATAACGTGATTTTATAATTAATGGCATTACTTTACGCCTGTATTCTTAAAAGAAAAAAATGAGGTTTTTGGTTTGGAATTTATTTTATTTTGGTATGGTTGGCCGCAGGTTAGTGTTTATAAAACCAGTTTAACGTATCTTATACTATACTATTAAATGAGCAATATTTGTATGTATGTAAATATATATATTTGCAATCACGTTCTCGAAAACGGCTACAACGATTTCGATGTAAGTTGTAATGTTGAGTTTTACGGGGGCGAAAATCGATATAGTGAGGTCTCATATCTGGGAAAATTCGTTTTCTCTATTTTCACCCGAGCAGAGCTCGGTCGCCCAGGTACTTCTATTGAAACTACGACTGCGCTAGGCCAGCTTAAATATTACCATTGACGTTCAGCTACCTGGTAACATTCCGCTAGTTAGAGTCTCATACAAAAGGGGGTAAGACTTTAGCCATCAAGCGGGCACAAATCTGAGTTCTGGATGCTACTGAGGAAGTACTAATTTATCCATTTTCAGTTGGTCCGGCGTTGTGGATAGTCAGAAGCCCGAAGTCTGACCACCACTTTTACCAAGTGGTATTTATTGTGTTACCCAATAACTGGGCTTGAGAGGTGGAATGCCTATCTGACCCCCTCAACCCAGACGCTCCAAGTAAAATACTAGTATTCAGCTGCATCCGGTTAGACTGGAAGCCGACCTAAACATAGTTGGGAAAAGCGAAAAGGTTAGGTAGACAGATGACGTGTGGTTACGACGGTAAAACTGGTAGAAAGTCGTTTGAAACTGTTAAAGTTAGGTAGGTATCTCTTTTTGGTAGCTTTATTCCACTTCACACAGGTTCTCGACTCGACAACTCAATTCAGAAGTTGAGTTTCGACACTATTTTTGTATAAATTACGTTGTCAAGTTGAAAAGTTGCCGATATAAGTTGGAGTTTTTTTCGTAATATTTGAAAAACGTATTTGCAAGTCAGATGAGAGATTTTCTTTTTGAACTTATACTGTCATTTATGGAATGTCTTCCGTGATTATCAATTATTTTGAGCTCCCGATATTTTGATGCTTTTGCAAGCGCCATGATCGCGGGATGACTGAAATAACCGTGAAAGCTTAAAGCAGTATTTCTGCAGTGTTTTTTTGGAGTTTCTACACTTTCGGTTAATTCCTTCTTCATTGAATACCCGAATACTTATCCCTCATACTTACCCCTATTCTCGAGTTAGCTCTGATGCGCTAACATAAATATCGTTCTGTATTAACTGATTTAACTCAGTCCGGTCTGAGTTTTGTGCTTGACCACCGCAGAAAATTTCGTTAGTTGTTATGTCTTCTAATAAAGTTTTGTTAGTGGCCGCCAAAAATAAAGGCACCATCATTGCTCCCATACATTTTGACCTTTATATCTTCTTATGAAAAACAAAAACTTTATATTTCTTATAACCTATTCATTAAAACCATTTCAATTGTAATTTTGACCTTTTAGAAAGCTAACTTAAACATTGTGTTATATTATAATATAAACAAAGACCAAAAAGGTGAAACCAAAGTCAAACGTATACTGAACTCTTCTGATAAAAAATCTGTTATGTACCATAATCCCTTGTGGATATATAATGTACACACAGTTTTAACCTTGTAAGGACATTGAAAATAACAGTCATAATTTACATAAAAATACTTATTTAAACAACAAAGCAAGAAATACTGTTCACTGAAGGTTATTAGCGGCCACGTTTCGGATTACGGCACAGTACCTCCCACAGAGCAGGTAGGGGACTGGTCCCAGCTGTGAGAACATTATCTTAACACACAGGGTGGAAGGGAAACCGACGCGCAAATGGTTACCACGTATTTAGTACCTACATCATTCTGACCTCCCCCCCCCCCCCGCGAAACCGCGAAACATACAAAAATTTCATCGGTAATTATAATAAAAAACTGTTCCATACATTTTGACCAAGTATGTATAGCACTTTTAGGAAACAGCAATTTCTTTTTTCTTATCCTTCATTGTTCCACTTCTGGCCATTTAAAGGCCTCCACCATAGCCTTCCACTCTTCTCTCTTTTTTTTATTACCGTTTAGTAATTTGTATGTGGTGGAGGGGGGGTCGTAATGATGTACTGAATACGTGGTAGCCGTTTGTGCGCCGCTGTCCCTTGAATAATAATCACGTGTCGCTATGATCGTACACGCAAATCTCCGAAACTACCCATCCGATTTACAATTAGATTTTGTGATTATGTATGTAGTGAATTGTGTATAAGATCCGATAGGTGGCGCCGTGTGAAACAAGGGCGGGTCGCTAGTAGACTTATAAATGCTTACCCCAACACTTTCAGTGATAAATTTCTCAGTATGCTTGCAGACACGGATGCTTGAACTCGGTTTCTGGCAATAGGGTTGCCCACTATTACATGGGACATTATAAATCTGGCGAAAATTTGGTGTAATATTTGATACACTTCTGCGTAACTCTTCGGGTTATATTATCTACTAGGTTGTGCCCGCTTTTTCGACCTCGTGGAGTTCAGTGTGTTAATCCAGTTTACATAATATCTGTGTGGATTTCATCCAAATCCGTTCAGTAGTTGTTTTGTGAAAGAGTAACAAACTTTCGCATTTATCTTACGAGTATATATAAAAATCTCATGTCACGGTGTTTGTGGTCGCACTGAGAATAGGTCGTAAAGTATATTTCACACCGCTCATTTCACGCGGACGAATATCGCGGGACACAGCTAGTAATATTATAATAAGATTCTGTACATATTACCTAACACTTTGGTAGTCTCATTGCTTAAGAAAAATTCCACGAACACGATCCACCTCGTTTCATCACAAAGGATATTCAATTAACTGTAAATTTTCCTGAAGTTGAAAGGTACATCCATTGATTCAATTACAACACAGTTAAGAGCTCACCTTCCGATAAACAGGTAAATGTAAACTTTAAACAAGGTACGTTGTGTAGGTACAGTCAGCCTCAAAAATAAGTAGAGACCAATGAGAATCGATTTGATTGTCTACAATTTATGCTTCATAATATTTTTGATAGTGTGTAATATGTTATGTGGCTACAAACTGATACTCTATTTTGACACATAGATTGTTTTTTTTCTGTTTTGATAATCAAATGAATTCTAGTCGCCGTATGAAACATCTTTGTGAGGTTGACTGTACTTGGTTACCTACCAAGCTACCAAGTGAACGTGTGAGCGTGCGAACGTGCGAAACATCGAGTCTCGTAATCGTACCTTTATTATTACACCTGTACTCTGAAAATCGAGTTGAGAAGTGAAGGGAGAAAGTTTGCGTACAAGATTTTCAGGTGTTGTTTAGAAAATAAAAGTTGTTTTATTGCAAACGTTGATCAAAGACATGGCTCGTAAGGGCTCGTGGCTAAATAATAATAGCCGCACGATCCTATCGAAGGTTAAGCTTCGCTTACCAAGGTCGATCCGTAGATGGGCGACCACTAATAACATATTGAGACACCTCTGTACCCCGTAAAGCACGTGAAGCTGTACTTGTAGATCTTTGACAGTCGTTACGGTCAGTCAGTTGCACGACAGTCTGACAACCACTTACCAAGGGGTATCGTATGGGTAACTAGGTTGTGGCGGTCAGATAAGCAGTCACTCCATGTAAAATACTGGGATTCAGTTGCATTCGGTTATACAGGAAGTCAGCCCCAACACTGTTTTAAACTTTCACGGTTTACAACTAAACTTATACTGTCACTTACGGCGCCATGATCGCGGGTTGACTGACGTGGGTCGATCAACCCGCGATCATGGCGCTTGCAACAGCGCCGAAATATCGGGAGCTCAAAATAATGAACAATCACGGAAGATACCCCATAAGTGACAGTATAAGTTCAGCCCCAACATAGTTGGGAAAAGGCTCAGATGGATCAAAGACATGACAAACATGGGTCCAATGTGGTTATGTAGTCGTG
The DNA here is from genome assembly GCA_963082995.1 of Noctua comes. NCBI lineage: Eukaryota > Metazoa > Arthropoda > Insecta > Lepidoptera > Noctuidae > Noctua > Noctua comes. Next base: position 8,752,346 of record OY720277.1, read on the forward strand.
GCCACCAAGGGGCACGGGTACTGCGCGTCATATTACGGTCAACTCCCTCTCACAGAGAATAGGCCTGATTCCAAGCGGTCGGAACATTATTAGCCGATTATGCTTTATGCTCATTGTTGATGTCTACAGAAGATATGTGATTAGAATCCATCTAGATTCTTTCATTTTTACAGCGTAAAGCGCAGGCCACACTGCCAGCTAGCGAACGAACCGGGCGAGCAGCGTTTCACCTCTTTTCATACTTCGGTTCACACCCCAGACTACATAGAAAAGCTACGTCAGCGATACAAACGATACGATCGAAATATCCGACGATGCCAGCAACGAATAGCATTCATTCACCTCGTTAGCGTGTGATGTGAACCCACATACTCGCAGTTTAGCTAGCTAAAACTTCGCTTAGCTTACATAGTTTCCCTCGCCTGGCTTCGCCCGCTAGCTCGCTCGCTAGCTGGCGGTCTGACCTGCGCTTTACATACTTAGATACAGATTATATAACTAGTTGAAATGCCTTAAGAATATCTTTAGTAGCAAAAGAGAAAAACCTGTCAAGCGTGATTGGTAAACCCGCATCTTTCTACGGTAAAGCATTTCTCCTTATTAAAAGATTATCCGAATTAAATTCGGCTCAGCTTAACTTTCGGGATTAAGAAGTATTTATCCGTTTTAATTTCTTTTTTCTTTTTCTCCGAATCATTCGAAGTTTATTCTCGGACTACAACTTTAGCTAGATTTATTTAAGGCTCTATCAGCTTGAATTCTTTATTTTCTAATCTCGATCGAGGTTACGATAAATAATTAAGAAGAAGAACTTTCTATTAATGACCCTTTTCGCAAAGATACATACATATACTAATTTACGCCTTTTCATACAAAATATAGTAGTTTTAACGATTCCTATCGCAAACGCATCTAAACGCATTACTCCGCAGCTCCGGTGTTTGTCTGTGACAGGCTCTGTGAAGATGTTTGACCTGAGAAAATTGAAAAAGGAACAAGTCGTGGTTACCAATTTATAAGAAAGTACTTACACAAAGATCTATTGATATTTTTTTTTTTAGTTGAAGAACTATTAGTAGAACAGGCACGGTTTTGCTAGGAACGTAATAGTTACGTAAATGAAAGCTTCTCTTTAATTTTTTTTTAACACATATTAATTTAATTATGCGTTAAGAAGTGAATGTATTCTTTTCTATTTTATGCGAAAACTTAATCCCAAATTCAAACATGTGTTGATTACCTTCCTTATAATCCCCTTTACAAACGGGACCCTAATATTAAACCCCATCAGCTGGCCGTCAAGCGAGCTCTGACTGGTTATTCAGGGAAATAGGTTACAACCAGCGCTTGGGCACAGGTTAGGCCACTACTTGTGTAGTCAAGATCTAGGAGCGTAGCCCTTCATTGCGGTGAATGGGCTCGCTAAAACCGCTGGAATTGTAATTTTCAGCCGTTTTTAGTGATCGACACGTAGGTGAAATGATATTCTGCTGTGAAATGTCTCTTCATTGATAGATACCCTACAAATAAAACATTTCAAATAAACACGCCCAAGACTGAACAACAACGTAAAATATGGTTATGTTCGGAAAACAAACAAGCGACACAGAGAGACACAGCCAACTTAGGAGTAGGCTGCAAAAAATCACTTGGAATCTAAGCCTGGGGAAAATTTTATAAAATTAGACTATACATCACACTTATACGGTTCTCTATTGTGTCACCTAACTTTTTTATCCATAATTTAAAGTGCCATAACTTTTTTTGTCCTAATCATCATTTGTCCGAATGATAACTTACCCGAACTTAATATCACATAATATCACGTGCCATATAATTGAAATCCCTAAATATAATATGTCCTAAATCCGTTTGTCATAAATATTACAATCAATAACATACAAAAGATATAAAACCGTTTTCAATAAAAGTTATAAGTCCTAAATTCAAATTACATAATGTTTATTTATAATAATATTCTTAGAACAAATTTGTATAACAAAGCTTTTGCTATGAACTTCTCTCTCTTATAATTTTTTATTATACATAAATAAATATATTATACATGTACTCAATAAAGCAGTTGATTGTGAACATGTGGTTTTTTTAAGCAAGCAAGCATGCAGCATGCAAGCAAGCACGCAGCTTGCAGCATGCAAGCAAGCACGCAGCATACAAGCAAGTACGCAGCATGCAAGCATGCAACATGCAGCAGGCATGGTTTTTGTCACGGCTCCGGCGCTGCGGGGCTCCGGCGGTCCCACGCGAGTTTATCGTCGTAGATGGGTTTAACGCTCACCACCGCAGCTTCGGCTTGCTGGCCGGCTTGGCCGGCCAGCCTCAGCAGCAGCGGCGAGTGTTACAACCACCTGCTCCTCAACTCGCGGGCCGCCTCGCCCCTCCGCGCCTACGCGATTTTAAATTACACTCTAGGGTTAGAGCAGACAAGACTGCGTGGAGTCGGATTTACAGCGATTCGTTTCTGTCACTAAAACATAATTTTTAGCAAATGTTTTAAGACTAAAAAAATTATTATAAATGAACATTCGGAATAATACACATTATTTAACACAATACTTAGGACATATGACTTTAGGTCATGTAAAATTAGGAGATTCAATTATTATAGTACTCGATATTATGACAGAATACTTTTAGAACTAAAGATAATTATGTTAAACAAAATTTCGGGATTTTGAACATTATGGTTACTGAAGTTTATAGCATACGTGTTATGGATAATGATTTTCGGACAAACAATTTTAGGAGAAGAAAGGGAGTACCCACTTATACACGTACTAGGGAGAAAAGCATAGTCGCAAATGACACCACCTTCTCCTTGACACAGATATGCAACAAAACGGGAAAATAAGAATAAGTGGACAGAGAAATTGTTGTCCCGTGTCCCCCAATAAGGGCAAAGGGATGTGCCTAATGCAGTTTGTGATCCAAAAAGCACTAGAGGGTTTGGACCTCATTTACACAAGTGTGTTTAGTAAAAACAAGACGTTAAGTAGTGGGAAAAGGAAGCTAGAAATAGTTGAACACTATATAATTGTAATTGGCAATTATTATATCAATTTTATGTTTCGGTGCCCAGAAGCAGACCATTAAACCAACGTAGGCTTAATGGTCCGAAAAAAAAGAAACACGCAGAGAGCAAGCGAGATCAATACAGCCTGCTCTGTCTTGCATAGGGACAAATTATATACAGGCTTATGTATTACAAGCCCTGTGCCCTATAGGCTGACGAAGTCCGGTCAGGGTGTGTCCAATATAAATTTTCATCTCTTAGGAAACCCCTTTGAGCAACAAATCTTCAAAAATCCATCTTCCGTGTTCACTGTCACTGTATAAACTTCATGCTATCTAGACCCAGTAGATTAGATTGTACGTGATGTGTTAGTGAATGAATTTAAGATTTTCATAAAGTAGATTAACTCATAAAATACCGCCATAGTAAGAAACAATGATGTTTCATTCAGCATTTAGCAAAAACGTGCCTCCTCATTATCTCAGCTGTCCGCAGCTGTTATCGCTGTACGCAAATAATACTATCTCGCTCACAAACAAATATAACATCGCAATATAAGCCTTCTGCACATTTTGTTTATTTAGACCACTCGTGGGTAGTTCCTTTAATTTAAAAAGGCACGAGTATTGTTATCTGTGTTATTTGATTTGCATTATCAAAATTAAACACTCAAAAATAAAATGGCGTGACAGAATTTGTTTATACGTTTGTATCATAATAAATAAGCATCTGATCATTACCTAGGTACTTGCAGGTACTATTTAATATGCAGTCACAATCTAAAAGTTTATATTAGTTCATCGTATATTTATTACTTTAGGTCCACAATTCCCAGCTCAATAAATAGATCTACATGCTTATCTAAATATAGAATAATCCCTCTAGAATATTCTATTACAGTGACAAAGACGAAAGCTTTATGAGCTTCATGTTACTGGTATCCAACTACAAAGGTGTCCTTTCAGTCAATTCAAAGGAAATTTAGGAAACCAGTCCACATCATTGATTTTCTGAGGACCATTACTTTCATGAACTCCGACGACGCTCGGTCTCGCACGAGAGAATTATACGAATAAAAAGAATTTTCAATATTTCATGCATTAAACTTACTTAACGCGTGCCAGATTTACACGAGTTGCTTACACGTGCTCACATATGATAGAATATTGTGGAGAAAACCCGACGCGTTTCCACAAACAGCAAGACAGGGTTACGTAAAGAATTATATTTCCATGAGTCAGGAAGAAAGGCCGAAAGTGTGATACTAGAGCTCTTTGGGACGGAGATTCTCTAAGGAGAAGTACTGCCAGCATGCCTACTTGTGCCTCTAAGCAGTACTGCAATGTTCGGAAATGATTTCCAAAGACCCTGACTTCTTATCTTCAGGTGAACTACCCTTTAAATGCCAACAAGGATCATGACAAGATTATACAGTAATTATTTTGGGGTTATTTGGATATGGCATCTGTCATAATGATTTAATTCGTTTAAAATGTAGCCTATGTCCTCCGGATCACAATAACGAATCTATTAACAACTCAAAATCAGCGCTACGGTCGAATATATATATAAAACAAGTACAAACATAAACATACGGACTTAGACTGCTAAAATCATTGCCCTTCCTTTTGGATTTGTCGTAGTCGGGTAAAATAAAAAGAAAGTGTTCACATTTTGAACACGTAGGTAGGACGTATAATAGGCATTCTAAGCTGACTTAAGAGCGGGACCACTCACAAACGGTCCCTCTCACAAAGTGCGACTCCGTCCCTCCGCAAGGCCGTCCGTCGCCACTCGTATCCACATCATTTGGAATTATTCCAAGCTTTTTCCAATAACTACTTTTTCACACAGTGGCAAGCAAGCATAAAATTTAATCTGTCGACTTTTTTGTGAACTTTCATGATGACTACAGCAAGTTTATTTTATTAGGGTACTGACTAGGTAAAATATCTAAGAATCGACCAGCGCAAGTTAGATGGGGGCATGGGTGGAAAGCCATTTTAACTCCACACACACTCGTACATAAATCCGCACCGTTTTCCCATGGGGGTAAGTAGAACTGCAGAACACCATCTGCTATGATCGTTAAATATGTGCTCCTTGTTTTAACTGCTTACGCTTAGATTCTTTTTGTGGCCACAATAACTATTTACCTAGCCTAGTCAGTCCAACGGCCCAGACTAGCAAAAACTAGGCCTGACTTTTTCACTAACCGATCTCCTTGGCAATTCGTTGAGCAGCACTCGACTCCATATTTATATTCAGTGCCTCAGTGCAATAGGATTATGCTGCTAGTAAGATTTATACTCATAGCCATTCTACACATACATAGGTATGAGTTTCTTAGTACATCGCTGCTGTTTACGAGCTCTTTGGCTTCATTCCTACATGTAGACCTAAATAAATATACTATGTACTTGTGTACCTATTCCCGCTATTGGCATTAGGATCAGGTTTTCGGCAAATATTGTGAAAAAACTGCGTGCACACGGGACTTAAACATGACCGGTGTAATGTGGGTGTACTATTACTAATAGTCAAACCCACATTTTACCAGTCATGTTTAAGTTAAGCAAATGATAAGCAGAGGTGTACCTTATACTCTATCAGGTATCCTGCCTAACCTTTCGGAGAAAACGTAAGACTTAATGTTATTTTTTATGTTGGCAAAAAGATTTTCCTAATAACATTTTACTGGCAGCAAAGTAAATTGATAAATAAGTTTAAGAATATGACATGTACAGACCTATTCATTTCATTATAAGATTCATGACGCAAGTCGCTTTCAGATTCTGTAGGTACATGACCCATTATCAGGACCATGTGACAGGTCACTGAGGTCGGACTGAGGGATCGCATCCGAAACGATGTGATCCGACAGAAAACCAGAGTTGTCGACATAGCTCACAGAATAAGTAAGCTGAAGTGGCAATGGGCCGGTCATATTAGCCGCAGAACCGATGACCGTTGGGGTAGACGTGTTCTTGAGTGGAGACCGCGAATCGGCAAACGTAAGGTGGGACGCCCTCAGGCTCGGTGGAGTGACGATCTTCGCAGGGTGGCTGGTAGCAACTGGATGAGAGTCGCTGAAAATCGAGTTGAATGGCGTGCGATTGAGGAGGCCTATGTCCAGCAGTGGACTGCTATAGGCTGATGATGATGATGATGACCCATTATCGAAGAACCCAAACGGCTTTCAGACATCTTAAATTTCAGAGTAGAGCAGCAAATACCGACCAGACAGATTACTATGCGTGGTTATTTAGTTAGGTTTGAGTTCACGTCTACCAATAGGCACTGGAAGTTTATGGAACGTATAGAAACCGAATCTCGTCTCTCTCGAAGGAGCTCGTGGCCATAGATCCGAGCGATTGTTATTATTTAATAACAATCGCTCGGATCAATCTTCTGATGTCATTTGTTGATCTTTGACAGTCGTTACAGGTAGTCAGTAGCCCGAAAGTCTGACAACCAGTCTTACCAAAGGGTATCGTATTACCCAGTACAAGCAGGGTTCTGATAGGCAGTCGCACCATGTAAAATACTGGCATTCAGCTGCATCCGGTTAGACTGGAAGCTAACCCCAACTTTGTTGGCAAAAGGCTAGGTAGATGATGAGTCCACATACCTAGTAGGCACTGGAAGTTAATAGCACATATAGGAACCGAATCTCGAATTGACATTTCAAAGAGTAGCGGGGGCCAGTTTCCCACCATTGTGAGCGTTGGAGGCTGATTATGCCAAGAGTACTGATGAATAGGCCACAAAGTGTAGTGTCCTGTTCTGTAGTAGTGTGCCTAAGGGTCAACAATAGGGCAAGCTCATAAGGCAAGCAGACTGTTAAGAAACCCTAACATCATGAAGAGTGAGAGGTTATAAGGCTTATATGAAAGTACCACGAATATTCTCACCACATCCTATTTAAGGTAAGTGCAGTATGTCTTTTTCTTCAGTACTATAAAGGGTGTAACAAGACCCTTAACGAAGCCGAAAGGCATTTGTTCTCCCCGTCGTTGCGGTATTTTTTTTTGTTCTAGACCATACCTGGGAACCTTCTAGTTACGGAAATATTGGGGGTCAAAGTTCCAACTTTTTCACAAGTTTTTTTAAATAAGTACATGTTTTTAATGTAAGAACTTTAAAGACCTCCATGACCCCCGTTCTATACAATATATCCATCAGCATAATTTTTTGAGTGCGTTACATTGAGTCCTACCGTAAAACGTGATTTTTCACCCCAAAAAAAAGTCGTTTCCCAGCAACACATTTTTGCGTAAAGTTACTTAGTTTGAGGTACGGAATGCTTGGTTGACGGCTTCGTGAAGGGTCTGTTTACACCCTGTATACTATATCTATTAGCAGAAATGGTATCCTTGAGGTCATCATCATCATTCATCATTTCAGCCGAAAGCCTTGAGGTAGTTCTTCATAAATATTTCAATCTGTTGGTGTACGTGTCTTATTAGGTAGCCTTGAGGGGTACCCTATACCTACATTAAACTCTGCGGTATACTTGGGATGGTAGTAAATTCCCTATTAAACGTCTTTCTCTCGACCCTTACCACCTCAATTTAATCGGTTTAAATGCCATTGCGTAGCTGTACTATAGGTACTTACAAGTTTAACGTAAGTATATTCCTCTTACTTGGAATAAAACATAATTTTCTATGATGACATAGGTGGAACCTACCGCTTCTAATGTTGGAGTCAAGCTGTTTTTAGAACTGTGAGTTACAATAAACATGTTATTTGTAATATCGTTGGATGTTTTTTACTAAGAATTCTTTCTACTTCATTAAAATATGTGGGTGGTTCTGTTCGCTTATCGTCTGACGTCACGATTGTGGAAACCCATTCATAACGAGTAGGGGAAACGTGTACAGGATGATCCCCTTATGTAAGAATGGTCGTAGTTTAAACTATATTCAACTTAATCTCCTACATCTAGGTACACTAATAATATTATAAATAGGAAAGAGTGGTATGTTTGTAACGAATAAACTCAAAAACTACTGAACCAATATTAAAAATTCTTTCACCGTTAGAAAGCTAATTTAGCAGGAAGTAACATAGGCTATAAATTATATGTATATCATGCAAATTAGCCGACCTTTCACAATTTCTGCGGACAAAGTCGCGGGCGAAGTGCTAGTGTTGATATAATCGTAAAAGCGTTTAATGCTAGCAAACTTATCGGTCAACCATTTGTCATACTCGAAAGATTGAATTTATTGATCTTTCATTATAACAATTCATTTTTTTTTTAACTCTACTAAAGGATCAACTTGGACACCCTGATATTAATAGAAATAAGTGAAAACAACAATTTGTTAGGTTTAATAATATCTTTATTCATGTAATCTTAATGAGCTACCTATAAAATAGCAACTATACTGAACTTGATAACCAAAACACTAATCCTTAGATATTTTATATTTCGATTCTCTTAAGTTCAATAAGATGACGGACACTACAATCTTTATTTATTTTTATTTATTTATCACAAACACTACTAACATTACAGGAAATTCCTAATGCGTAAGCGTGAACTTATTAACTATGTTAAATAACATAACACATATAATATTGTTTTTGTGAATTCATTCAGAGAATCTGTTTACTTGCGATCTATATCCCGCACTGTTATCATAAAATTTTCCTACCACCCACCACAACTTGTTTTCCTTCGACAATTACGCGGCATAGTGTAAAGAAGAAGAAGTATTAAATTTTATTATAAATCATGACCGATAGAATGAACGAAGACAAAAATAAATTCCCAGAACTGACAGCACTTTCTTAGTGGCAAAATATCAGATAGGTACTCTAACGACATAATAATTGTGAAATGAACTGTCATTGTCCTAAGATTAGAACCGAATGCGTGGGCGCGGCGGCGGCGTCTCCACGAATCCTAGGGGATGATAACACGGCAACACTTCTAATTTTAAAACCGTATACTAGACCCCGTATACATTATAACGCTTGACGACTAACACGACCTTTCAGACAGAAAGCTACCTTAATTGGACCCACGATCGTGTAAGATTCAAAAAGCAATTTACTTTTAGAACCACCTTTTTGCTTGATCCCTTGCAAGATAAAACTCATATAAATCTAAACTTTGAACAAAACACTTTGGTGTAGAAAGGTTTGCTCGCTAAACAAAGTCTTTACTTGCCCAAAATTCTCGAATGGAGGCAAAATTAATCAGAGGCTTAAATAGTAGGTTGAAGAATTCTCGGATCCTCCGATCCACCAATTAAGTGTTATTTTATTTACCTAAGTTAAAAGCACAACCCTTTACAAGCATTTCAATGCTAAATAATGTTTTAGTAAAGGACTGATTTGTATATTATTTATGACCTTTTCAACCGCAAAACTAAAGTGCTACGAATAAGTTTACATAACATTATTTTATTACGTAAACAATCAATAGTTTCGGACTTTCAAAATGTGTAGGTGTTTTCTTCCTTTTCGCCTTAGGCTCTTGCTTAGATCGGACGTGTGCAACTTGAATATTTATTTTTTACAAAGCGTCTTTAATATTTTTGAATTATTAAATAAATGATATTTAAATTCAAACTCGGACCCTCCTTTTTCATCTTTGGTGGGCTCCCATTAAACGCAGTGGCCATATTGGTTGGTGTCGGAAGTCTCGCTCTCACCTTTTTAACTTGGCTGTCAACTGGAAGAACGATATTGACATAGAAAAAGTGCCGGGCCCTCCGGTGAGATTTGAACCTGGGCTGCGTCGTGTACACCGCATCGAGATCGCTGTGGTTGCCGCTACGCCAAATCAACATATCCATCATCACTCAAAACTACTGTGCGCTCTTGGAGCTAAGCCACAAACGTCATTGCGAATTGGCTACGGGTCCGCTACGTGTGCTACGAGATCTACGAGTGCTACGCTGCTACGTCACTTTCTGCCTGCTGCCTGAGTGATCTGCTACGCCGCGCCGCGCCGCGCGCAAGTAAGGATTTAAAGCAATTTATTACTGTGATTACGTTATCTGTTTGACTCACAGTTGTGCCGATTGGAATCAAACATCGAGAACTAACATTATCTGCATTGTTTTTGTTCTTGTATAATACGATGGCTTCGCCGATGAATAAATCAGCCTCGGAGTCGGAGATTGACCAAATGAGCATTAATGCCAACCTCACGCCGCCTAATTACGTATTCCAGAGAACAAAAAGAAGCCGAGAGGAGATCTCAATTACTGAACAATTAGATGAGTTTAAAAAAGACATAAAAGAAATGATGGCTTTATTTATGACTAAACATGAACGTGAGTTACAAAAAGTCTCTTTAACATTGAAAGATATTCAAGAATCTAATCTTAACATACAAGATACAATTAAACTCCTCACTTCACAAAATCAAGATCTTGAACGGAAAATTTGTCAGATGGAAACTCAGGTGAAAGAAGATAAGAAATATATCACAACTCTAGAGCATAAAATCGAGGAAATGGAAATTGGATGTCGTAAAGCTAATTTTGTTATAAAAAATGTGCCTAAAATTACAGGTGAGTCAAAGCAGGACTTAATAGACATGGTGATGAGTCTTACTAAAAATATTGATTGTCCCATGATTAAAAATGACATAAAAGACATTTATAGAGTGCGTGGCAATAAACAGAATTATAATACGCCCATAGTTGTAGAAACAGGATCTACGCTCCTCAAAAACGATATCCTAAAACTCTCTAAAAACTTCAACATAAAATATAAGGCAAAACTATGCTGTAAGCATTTGGGTTTCAAGACACACGATGATACACCAATATTCTTGTCTGAGCATCTAACCGTCAAAGGCTCTCGGCTGTATTTCTTGGCTCGAGATTTGAAAAGATCCGGCGCTTACAAATACTGCTGGACTGCATACGGCAAAGTACTCGTTAAGAGAGATGATCAGGCTCCGTCCTTGATTGTTAGTAGTGAAGCACAAATACAGCAGCTAATGCAGAAAGTATGACTATTTCCAGTACAGTATATCCTAGAAACATTAGGTAAATCAAATGTTTTATCGTTTTTTATCTGTTTAAATATGTTCTTGGTTATATTCAAATCGAAAGCTTACTATTGTTTCTCACTATTTAATATTAATTTTGTAGTTTTAAGCCTTTTTGTTACATTTTATATAAGTACTCACACAGTCATTCACTTACACACCCAAAATATTCTCACCCCTTTTTACACCAATTCATACATAATCTCACACAAAACTCAAACACAGATCACTAAGCATACATACTTGCCTCAAAAAAAATTAAATAATCATCATATTATATTTTATACATTGAACGACATATTATTACACATAACACTTATTTTACACAAACAATTACTCTTTGATACAATAATAATAGACTGCACTCGCCCGGCTATCAGTGATATTTACTACGTTCAAGCTACAACTATAATTTTACTTAAAAGCATTAATTATGAGTAATACACTCCAAACAATTAATGAGCTAGATACAATTGAATTTTTAAGTTCTATTGAATGTCATCCTTCTAACCTTTCTAATCATATTTGTGTTAAGAAAAATGATTTAACTATAATTTCTCAGAACATAAGGAGTATTTACTGCAACTTTGATGATTTTATTATTACGTTATCTTCACTTAAATTCGAAACAGATTTGATCGTCTTAACAGAATGTAGATTAAATATTAATAAACCTATACCACAATTAGCCAATTATCAGTCTTATATCACATCTCGCCAATACAATCAAAATGATGGGGTTGTTGTATACGTAAAAAATACACTAAAACCAAAAATTAAGGAAATAAAATTATCTCAGGCCTCATGTCTTCAAGTAGATATATTATGTACTACAGTGCTATGCATATATAGATCCCCGGCAAATACAAATATTTGTAGTTTCCTAGACTCACTCAGCTCACATTTAGAATGTATAGACTCAAGAAAAAACTTAGTCATAGTTGGGGACATAAATATTAATATTAGACCCAAACAGACTGAGGGGCCCACTGAAAAAAATAACCGCTTAAATTACCTTAACACCCTTTCAAACTATGCCATATTACCTGGTCATATACTACCTACCAGAGAACAAAATTGCCTAGACCACATAATGGTACGATTCAATTTAAATAAAATATGTGCATCAATTGCTATCTTACAGACTTCTATCACCGATCACTTTACTACATTTTTGTCAATATCGGAAACAAAAAACAGTGAAATTAAACATAAAAGCATTACTTCATTGAACTTTGAACAAGCATTTAATTATCTTAAAGAAAAACATATGAACGATTTGCTGTACTGTAATGACCCTAATATACTAACCAATCTACTGATAGAAAAACTTACTGAAACTATCCAAAATAATACTACAATAAGAAATATCCCCAACAGCAAACGTCTCATCAAACCGTGGATTACACCCGGAATACTTCGCTGTATAAAGAATCGGAACAAACTACAATCAAACTCACGTGCTGACCCACATAACGACATTCTAAAAATTACATACACTCGATACAGGAACTATTGTAATAGCCTCATCAAAAAAATTAAAAGAAAATACGAAAGAGAATTGCTAGCAGACTCAGTCACGAACACAAAGTTATTATGGAGAAATATAAAATCAATTACTTATACAAATAAATCTAAAAATCAAAGTGCAGAATTACTAAATATCAAGCCTACTCCGTCTGAGTCAGTCAATTACGTAAATCACTACTTCGCGAATATCGGAAAAGAATTAGCTCAACAAATACAGCCTAGAATCAATACCAGTCCTGATCACCAACAAAATGATTTAAATACACAAATAAATTCATTCGTGCTTTTGGATACTGACACAAAGGAAGCGGAAGAAATCATAAGGAACTTAAAGTCTGATAGTGCCCCTGGCTGGGATGGCATCTCAACGAGATTCCTAAAATACTTTGTTAAAGAACTCGCGCCTGTTATTGCCCATCTGGTTAACCTCTGTTTCAGGGACGGAGTATTCCCAGCCCCCCTGAAACAATCTGTTATTACTCCAGTCCACAAGGGAGGGAGCGGAAGCGATGTCAATAATTATAGACCTATCTCGGTGTTGCCAGCCCTGTCCAAAGTAATAGAAAAATTAACCAACTCTAGACTAATAGATTATTTAAACAAGTTTAAAATTTTATCTTCGACACAATTCGGCTTTAGGCGGGGTGTCTCTACCGAGGATGCGGTTGAGGCCCTCACCTCATTAGTTACTAACTATTTGGACAGAGGGAGGAAATGCCTGACCGTATTTTTAGACCTAAAAAAAGCTTTTGACACCGTTTCCGTTCCCACCTTGGTGAACAAACTGGAAAAAGTTGGAATAAGGGGAACGCCTCTCAATTTTCTTACAGACTATCTCACAAACAGGAAACAGAGGGTAAGGATTGGAGGTTATATTAGTGATGATGCTGATGTGTTGTTTGGTGTGCCGCAGGGCAGTGTACTTGGCCCCACACTATTTTTAGCCTACATTAACGACCTCTGTAACCTAAAAGTTGAAAATGCAAATATATTTTCCTACGCCGATGACACTGCCGTTGTCTTTCATGGGCACAGTTGGTCGGATGTCAAAAGTAAGACAGAGAAAGGTATGCTCCAAATTGCGGCTTGGCTCGATAACAACCTTCTCACGTTAAATACCGCGAAAACCAACTACATATGCTTCTCCATCTATAAAAATTCACAACCAGATGAATTGTTCAACATTAGAGTACACTCATGTGATAAAGTTACATCTAATAATTGCGCTTGTCCCTCTATTAGTAAAGTTTTAGAAACAAAATATCTAGGGGTAATTATTGACCACAGATTATCGTGGTACTCTCATATTGAACATGTCACTGGAAGGATGAGGAAGTTGGGATGGATTTTTAAAACATTGAGACACATAGTGCCTACAAATGTTCAGAGGAAATCAGGCTCTGACAGAAACGTGTTAAATGAAATATATATCTCTATAGCACAATCTGTAATATCCTACTGCATTACAATATGGGGCGGTGCGGCAAAATCTGGTTTTATACATGTTGAACGAGGACAACGTGCTGTAATAAAAATAATGTATTTCAAAAGGATGTGTTGCCCTACTGAAATTCTCTATCAGGACAGTGGCCTGCTCTCTGTTAGAAAGCTATACATTATAGATACCGTTCTAAAAAAACATAAAAATCTACCATATGATCCAAGCACAACAACAAGAAGACGAAAAGATCTCATAGCACAGGTTCCACGAACTAAAACTAAATTTGCCGCCATTCAGTACAGTACACTAGCTTGTCAACTTTATAATAGAATAAATAAGAAGATATATATACACAATAAACAATTACACGAGTGTAAAAAAGTTCTAACCAGTTGGATAAAGTCACTGAATTACGCAGACACGGAGGCATTATTACAACACACGAAATGAAACACACATACACACGCAAACACACACACATGCACACACCATCACACTAACACATTCACACACTCACACATATCATATACATACACAAGCATGCTGTTAAATCTAAGTTTTTTATTTATTGTATATTGATGTAGAAGAGCGGAGTGTCCTAATACAGGCATTACTTGCTTAAAAGGAGGCTCCAATCACCAACTTATGTAAAACTTTTTTTGATTCAGAAATAAAGATTTTGTATTTGTATTTTGTATTTCTACCCAGTCTGACTTTTAGTTTGAAACCAATTATAGGGTACCAGGTTTGACATTACAATTTTTTAAATTACTCTTTACGTTTATTGATTTATTACTTTGCCAGTTAATACACACGAAAATATAAACTGAGGTAAAATAGCGCAAACTCGTCGGTAGCAATAAATTCTATGAGGGACAGTTAAGTTTAGCGTGACTTTCGATAAATTTTTCCAACCGATGCGGCTTCGACGTACATTGAACCATTAACATTTTAAGCTTGGCCGTCAATGTACGCAACTAGTGACGTAAACATCGGGACTTGGCCAGGAACTGAACGTAGAGGCATCGCATCGCGCAGCGGCAATCGATCGGCTGCGCGCGCAGCTCCGCCATCCTGGCTTCAGTACCGAGTCGTGGTTCCAGTCGAATACAATATTCGACAGAAATGTACCAAACCCGTGCTAAGTGACTACACAAATAGTAATTGTTAGATAAAGTGACAACTAACTGAATAGGGGATCAAATATAAGGTCAGTGGTGTACAGCTATATTTACTAAAGGGCGCGATCGAAACTGTACGTCGAGTACTGCAATTATTATTTCAGTAATAGGTTGTTTCTGATCGTTTCCCTCAGTACTTTTTGTCGGAATCTTATTTCACACACCCTTTTTGAAAATATTTCATTTTATGTACAGAACAGGGTTATAGTTGAGCTTATTAATATAACTGAAGGCGTTCATACATAGCCATAAATATGTATAGGTGTACCTACGTACAGTTAGTCTTATCTGAGTTTGACAGTTTGTTCAGCCTCGGCCCTCCTCGAATGCCATGCGTAAGACGAAGTTTCTTGTTAAGAAATTATTAGCTAAGCAGTTCATCCAAAGCACTTTAGAATTATTAACTCCAGTGACAGTTTCATCGCAGGCTGCTGGTGGGTTGTGGTGCCTATCCCGCTAGTCACTGAATTTGTAAGTCAAGGGAGTTTTTCAGGGACAAAAACGAGCAACATAAACGACCTTAAAAACTTTATGAAATGTTACCGCAGAACGAGTTAAACTGTAGTAGTTAACATAAACCTTAATTTTAATAAAAGACGACTAGGTGTAGCTATAAATATGATCGGAATAGAAAGAACATGAATTTTTGACATGGCAATTTCAATAAATAAAAAGGCTTTGTGAGTTTTTGTAAAAATAACGTTGTACTAACGTAACCACAAAGACGTAGATCCCTATTTCTATTTCAAATCAGGTGAGATATACCAGATACGTACGAGTCAAATTCATCATACTTGTGCCGACATATAAGATCAATAACAGTTCAGATAAATATGTAGGCCAGTATTTCTGGTCCCAGTCGGTCTAGTTCGGGCTTCGGGACTACAGACAACTTTACTTTACAGTTTACACAGTTTACAGTTTTGCAATTTGAGTAGGTAGCAATTACCCAACTATAATTGTGTTTTATTGGTTTATCCTTGGTGACAAATCGACCAAGAATAGGGTCAACCAGTTAGAAGTTCTGTTGAAGTTGTGAAGCGCTTATTGACCTGTAGCAAGTACTAAGATGAATAAGGTTAAAAGAGCTTAGGTTTAAAGGATATATCTTAATGAATAAATTGATCAAGTTAAGTAATTTTTAAGGGATGAATAGACGTTTCGATTAACATGAATGAAGACTAGGCGACCAAAAAGCTAACAAAGATAAAATTTTCATTAACTTAAATAATTGTTTCTTTAGTTATTATTTCAATGCCCAAAATTTAAAGCAATAGAGGGTATTAGGATCCAAAACTTAAGAGAGTACCAGGCAACTATAAATTTAAAAGAGATGTCTTAATAAAATGTATTTCTCTTTTTGTGACAAACAACTGTGTCACCACTTTTGGAGACGTATTTCTACATTCAAACAATAGTATATCATCCAAAACTCGAGGGAGTAGGTACTAAGCAACTATAAAAGGTAAAAGAGATGTCTTAATAAAACGTTTTTCTATTTCTGTGACAGACAATCATGTCGCCACTGCTGGAGACGCTGCTGCGGTGGCGGCGCGAGGCGACGGCCAGCGCCGAGCCACTGGAAGAGACATCTACGCCTACATCGAAGAATATAAGTAAGTCGGGGCTAAATATAGCCTTCTTTTACTTAAACTTCATTTCGACGATATTGATTTATCACTCAAAGATTAGGTACAGAAGCCAGCACATCAAGGTACTCCAATCTGTCAAATTTCTTGAATAGATTTTCAACTTTATCGCTAAAACATTTTGTCCAAAGTTTAGGCTGCGTTTCCACTAGAGATGAGCGAGGATGCGTAGCGAGGGATGTGTGTGGAACTAACCAATCACATAGCTAGAATAGCTCAAGCTGTGAAAAAGATGCGATATTATTGGTAACTTGTACACACATTCCTCGCTACGCATCCTCGCTCATCTCTGGTGGAAACGCAGTCTTATTGAGAAAATTTGACAGTTTCGGTTAGCTTGATGTGCTGGCGTATGTACATTTAAGAGTAGCGTTAACATGCGAAACAGGAAATGGGACAATGCTTGTTCAGTTGAAAAAGAAAGGGACAAAATGCAACCTGACATTTAGGATTTGTGGTACCTATATTTGAAGAATTATGGTTCCTGAACCACAGTGAAATATTTTGTATTTCTTGTTACAGTAGCAATATAGTGAAATTAGCAGATGAATACTTCTTATCGGATAGGTTTTCAGGTCCTAAATCTTATTAATAAGTTCAAATTGTAAAAATGAAGATGATTTGAATGATGCAAGTAACAGAGATATTTCCTGGAAGTAAGCCAATATTACTGGTTAGTTGAATTCATCGACCTAGGTCGATCTAGAACCGAACCTATAAGAAGCAAACAAAGATATTAACAAGCTCCTAGTCTATAGATAGTAGGTAACATAGACATACGATATTTATGGAAACCAGTATAATATCTAAAGCAGTCGCTTCATGTAAAATACTGGTATACTTTGGTTTGACTGAAAGCGCACCACTTCATGGTCGGGAAAATGTTTGGCAGATGTTATGGATTGTAGTCAACTGAGGTAGCCAGCAACGTACAAGCAATCTAGTAGTCATATTCTCATAAATCAATATTTCTGCAGCAGCCACAGAAGGAGGCACATCCATGCCGATCACATCCTCGACAATACCGCCGACCCAGGAGTCCATCGGCGAGAAGACGGCGGAGATAGCGCGCAAGATGAATATAGAGCCATGGCAGCTAGTCGCTATACTTGTCGGTAAGTTACAAAGAATCTTTCTATTTTGGTGACTCCGAAGCGGCTGAGAACTATCATAATTAGCATCATATTATGTGGTATACAATGTTCCTACTTCTCTAGGACACAGACCTCTTTTTTAAAAGCAGTAATCCACCACTCAGGTCCAGCGCGGATTAGTGGTTGTCACATCTCGAGGTTTCCTTCACCGTTTTGAGAACAGTGGTAAAGAAATAATTTACAGAAAGTAGTGCCTGTCTGACTTCTGTCTGTTGAGTCGTCATTGTTTCCACTAGACCCCACTGCTATCTTAGTTAGACAGTACCGGAATCTTAGATCGGCCTATAAAAAGTCCGTTAAGCCGGAGATGACACTCTTTCTCTTGAAGTATCCTCACTTTGAGCTGGATAAACGTATGACCTCATTCCTCCACACTTTACCTTGGTGAGATACTTTTTCTTTGATCTAGCCTAAGAATTAAGACACTTTTCATTTACCTTCTGTGAGATGGATAGCTTAAAACTTCTATAAGACAGTTGAGGCTTTAAGCCTTTAACATCTGGTTAAGGCTTACTTCACCAGCCTTTTAACCGAACATATTGTTCGTTTGTGCTTATTACATAAGCATAGTTAACGGTAAATTCTCATAAGGCTGTAATGTCTGCTCTAAATATGGGGCCGTGCCAAATGCGTAAGACTATGACGATCACACTTCATTAGGGTCTCTTGTGTCTACAACTTCAAAGAAGATCTTAAAGTTCTAGACAGTAGTAGATATGTTTTAACTACTTAGTGAACGTCTTTAGTCTCAAACTAATTTGGGCTAATGATTATGCTAACGACGTCGACGACAAACTATTGATACGAAAGCACCCGACCACGATCTACGTATAGTCAGTCATCGTTTCTGGTAAAATAGTAGTTTTGTAACATTATGGAACTCCATATAATGTACTTAATTAACGTAATTTTACCCGGTAAACAACCGGGTAAAATTTAATAACATTCTTCACAAATTAACATACGATATACCTACCCACTCGCAACACATAATTATAATTATCTAATCAGTTTCTATATGGAGTTAAATCTGTGCTCGTTATTTTATTTTTAAACATGTGTTATTTTAAAACGCCATTAGCGAGCTTGTAAACAATTGATAGGATTTTGTTGGTGGATTATCCTTTAACTGAGATCAGACTTTATACCAGAATAATTTTCCTATTAGTAAACTCATTATTCAAATTACCTGAGCGCTTAACTTTGATTAAAGCCGCGCATTAATTGGAAGTAAATTATTTAAAATTTCACAATATTATTATTATTTATCATTTATTCTCTCTTAATACAATATGGGACATTATCAAGTAGCAAGACTGCAACATTCCATGTTGCCAGTGACATAAACTTCGAAAGACAATATGTTGCTGAAACAATATCGTCCAAATTGTTTAAAAATACGGGATTTTAAATTTGAAATGATGAAACAGTTTATTTTTTTGGTCAATTGGCCTCTCTACGATTAAACACAAAGTTGACGTACAAAGACTTGATGTTGATGTTCCTCATTGTTTTTTGTCAAGGTGTTGGAGTGGTGGTCCTCGGAATATGCTTCTGCTGCATCAGGCGGTGTTTCCGCAAGCGACGCTCCAAGGATGGAAAGAAGGGCATGAAGGGTGTAGACCTAAAATCCGTCCAGCTTCTCGGTTCCGCTTACAAGGAGAAGGTAATGTTTTGGTGCTTTAACATCTTACATGATCCTCCAGTTTAACATTCTTTGAAGATATCTCTTGTGGAGATGTTGGTAAATACTCTGTCGAAGAAGTATAACTGAACTAATAGAAAAAGTCCTGTTGCCTAAAGGTGCCTTTAACAGACTCTCTCGATTTTCTACACGACATTTTACTACTAATGATTCAAAAGAGTTTACTTAGTAGCCACGGTATAATACACCAATCAAATCTAAAAGGAAGAGAAAATTGAGAAAGTCTGTAGGCCTTCGTAAATATAAATTAAAAAAGAAACAGGCAGGCAGAAAAGAAAATAATATCAACTATTTTTAAGAAATAAGTTATTCATATGAAATTTGCCGCGGGACGTGCATGTAGGTTCAGCCTGACATGGAGGAGCTCACGGAGAACGCAGAGGAACCAGACGACGGTGACTCCAAGAAAGAGGAACAGAAGCTAGGAAAACTCCAATACAAGGTATGAATCAAACCGGTACTCTACATGGCAAAGAAAGACCTCTGAAGATAATAACAAATAACTGGTTTGTAAACACCGAAACAATGGTCCATTTTAATTTAACATTCCATATAGTACCTTGTAGATTTCAGTAGGTCATCAAACACCAGTTGTAAATCTTGACGTATCTTTAGACTGTGATTTTTATTTGTTTCGTAATTAACTCATTCATTCAACTCGTTAATTTGTTTTATGACCTCATCGTCACACCGTTGCGGAGTGTCTTAGTGAGCCGCATATGGCCAATCAACAGGAATTAATTGCACCATTAAATCCTTTATCATCGGGATTGAACAAATAGTTGCACTTCCACTATCATGGTCTTCCAATCTTAACGCCTACTATCATGTAAGTTTTTGTTTCCAGCTGGAGTATGATTTTAACAGCAACAGTTTGTCTGTGACTGTCCTTCAAGCTGAGGAACTTCCCGCCCTGGACATGGGCGGCACGTCTGATCCCTACGTTAAAGTTTACTTACTCCCTGACAAGAAGAAGAAGTTTGAAACAAAAGTTCATCGGAAGACTCTGAACCCCGTCTTTAATGAAACATTTGTGTTCAAGGTAAGTCTTGGGACAGTTAGAGTAAATTTCATCCATTTTAAAGACATTATGTTGCTGATTCACAAATTGTTTACACAGAACGTGCCCTACGCCGACGCTATGAACAAGACCCTTGTGTTTGCGATCTTCGACTTCGATCGATTCTCAAAACACGACCAGATCGGTGAGGTGAAGGTGCCGCTGTGCCAGGTAGACTTGGCACAGACCATCGAGGAGTGGCGCGAGTTGCAGAGTGTGGAAGGAGAAGGGGGGCAGGTGCGGATACACACACACAAAAAATATCTCAAGTATTATCGTCCACCTTGAAACATCCAAGTATCTTGTACAAATGTAAATGAGTCCTTAAACCATGACGTGTCGGTCAGAAGGCACAGATCTATCGACCACACTTGCTTTACCTCAAATAGCCAATACCTAATTCATAGCTACAATCTTCATCTTTATAAAATGAAAATCAAAGTGCCTGAACAAGTTTCTATACATTGTAATGTAACATAATTTCTATAAGGCTTTACTTTTCAGCAAATTCTCATTTAAAATTGGAATGATATTTTATCTAGCGATATTACATTGAATTTTTTATCATGTAAATTGAGTGGCACTCATAGTTCAATATTCCATACAACGCAACGTCTTAACATTAAAGGTTTTTTACAATTTATTTTCTACAATAATAAAGCTTTGCACGTTGGGCCGTATAATAAGTCATTAGAATTATTCGCTGCTATGTTATGACTTGAAGTCTTAGGGAACATTTTCTTATTGTCTTAGGCAGATGTTGCAACAAATCACAATTGGTAAAATTTACGATCTTTACAATCGCACCCAGGTCACATCAACATCATTTAATTCACAAATAAATACCAACTAGGAACATTATATACCTACGAACAATGAATGCACATATAGAAATAAGTCTACAACACCAACGGAATACAGTATTTGAAATATCAACCAGGAAACTATTTTATCTTTTTTCTTAGCTTAGGCTAGTCTGGCAAAACACACAAGACAAACATGAGTTACTCGTACCTACATCAAACTACAAAATTCTTTACTTACTAGATTTGTGTTTTGGCAGAACAGCATTATTTTAATTAACATTTCGCCATTCTTTCAATCAATGCATTTAATCAAAATTGTCATTTCTCCTCATCCATTTATAAATATTCAGGCAAATTTTATCATCAGCATTTCTTAGATTTTTATCTTTCTAGTTTATTTTTTTAATTTAAGTATTCATTGGAAGAATGGTCTACATTTTTACAATTTTACTGCACTTTTTTAATGAGAGGAATCTTGACAATGTTAACAAATAATTTATTCATTTTGCAACTATGTTAAGGAGGAAATCTCGGCAGTCAAGGCACCTCAACATGGATGAGTCGTCATTTATTTTTCTGATAAAATTAATTTCGACAGCAAAAATGTATTTACTTGGTTTTTCTCTTTTTCTCCATATTTTCTCTGCTCTGCTTGGCTGTGTTTGATTGTGTCCTGAACAATCTTGCATGCCGCTTCAAAAACGAAATGATCATTCACGTAAGTATTATTTTGAGACACATCAAGGTTATTTACTGAAATTATACATGAATTGTACTCAAAATGGCGTGCTAGTATACCAAACTGACAAATGGTTAAATGTTATTTAACCAAAGTATAAGCAAGGTTCGATTTATACAATGGTTTGTAAAGAGAATTGGGCCAAGATCCAGACCATTGCGTCGTTTGTTCTAGGTTCTTAGGCAGCATTGTTCGAACATAATATTTGATTCGCATCTCAAATTCTGGAAATTAATCACCTAACCTGTGATCACCCGTCATACATATTTTTTTATTTTTGGTTTTTACGTCTTATTATTTATATCCATCCGACACTTTGATTTTATTTTATATTGCGGCTGGGGAATGTTGCATGTTTGTCATCTTTTTGTGCTCGTATATTGTCTGACTTGCCATTTTGTGTCCCCATCACTGTTTATACCTTTATGCCGTATCGACATGAATACAACGAAATGACAAATCAGAATTATTTGTGGTACACGTTTAATTGGCTATGTATTGGTGTTTTTCACTCGTAATCCAATATAAGTACATTGGTTCCTTCACTACTCAGACATGTCAAAATTATTAAAATTGCAAATCTTACAAACATTCGCACAAATATTTCCCTACGTGTGTAATACGATGTTTCCCATGTGACTACATCTCGTGTGTGGTCTTCATAACATTTTCATGAAAAACTATTTTATTAATGGAACATTTATTCAAGTATGTTGCAGGTCACCTTCTGACCGACGAACGGAGAGCTATCCTAGTAATGTCCTACCGAACCAAAATGTACTTATTGCATGTTTGTGGTATTGGTGTAACCAAGGGGAAGCACATTGTGAAGGTCGTATCAGTTATTACTGTAACTATTAACTTTTAACATATTACCTTTTATCAATCATCGACACGATGTGTTTCGCTGGAAACTACCTATGTTCTTTAGAAGCTCTATATGCCTGGAACTATCTTCGCTATCTATCTACTTTCTGAACCTACATTTTCTTCGAGAACATATGTTAGCTACACCTCTATCAATAACTCACAAAGCGCAGCTTATAACCAACACCGTCATCAGACTAGAACGTTATTGAAATATCTGTTTACTGTTAGTGTGCTGTATTTGAAAGCACCTATCGATGTATGTATGTATATATAGTACTAAACTGAGAGATCCATTGAAGAAATGTTACATTACATTTGACCACGGTAATAAATCATCTATATTTTTTATTTCTGCGAGGTAAGTGCATTTAGTAAAATTGTGTCCTGAAGGATTACATAATTCTTCAATGGTTCATTATTGTTCGTTGTATGTGTGTATTGTACCTATATGTGTATTATTAGCTAATTGCGATCTGTTCCTAAAATGGTTAGTCTCTGTTACAGACTAGGTAAATTGATCATAATTATTAGCTGTTAGGCAAACACAACGTGGTAGGACTCAAGTCGTAGCAGAATTTAGGAAGGGTGAGCTAAATGACTACATATTTCTCGCATTTTGATGATCTGAGCTGGGTGTCACAAAAATTTTAAATTGGCTTCATTTCGGCAACAGATCGTAATAAACACTCCTCATCTTCTATCCCCCTACCTACCAATATAAATTTATATATTTCAGCGGAATACTGCTTCATATTAGGTTTGATATGAACGTTGATGTATATATTTATTTTGTTCGTCTAGATATGTTCCAAAACGTTATATGTATCGTGTTTAATTTATATTATTAGATAAAGTGATATCTATGTGCTAAAACGTTATATGTAACGCAATGAAAGTGTTCGTCAAATGTGCGTATGATTAGCTGCAAAATCCATTTTGCTCGAGGCTATTAATCTCAATTGTTTACGGGCTATCCTAAGCACGTGGCTCGGCGCAGTATTTCAGTTGATCTGTATAATGTATATTCGTATGAATATTCATAATAGCTAAATATTTAAATCCCGTGAACTGAAGCCCTGTGCCGATAAACCAACAACCATAAATACGCTTCTAGGTGACTACACGGAGCTATTGTTATGTTTATTTGTTTTTTTATTTGTGTAACGAGATTTTGAGTGCCCTGGTCCGCCCTAAGCCACGTTATTTATGGCCCATATTATTTCTATGTTTTCTAAATAGCTTTTCAAACCCGTTCTCTGAACGTTATATATTCCTTACACAACTATTCCTCTATTATCTTCCATACAACTCACATCCAAATAAACTATTTGTTCAACTCTGTTTATTGACAATGGTAATTTTAAAAACACATTTACAACGAGAAACATCACAGTAATGCCTTTACGTCTGTGATAAAAGAATATCCTTTGTACAAAGAAAAGATTACAGTGACGAGAAATACAGGTTGATCATCTTTCTAACACTGCCGCGGGGATAGGTTTCGACCTCCGCTGTTTACAGGACAAAGAGTCATGTTAATTGTTGCACATTGCAGGACAACAAGTTGGGAGACATTTGTTTCTCATTGCGTTATGTACCGACGGCCGGAAAACTGACAGTTGTAATTTTGGAAGCGAAGAATTTGAAGAAAATGGACGTTGGCGGTCTATCAGGTAATATTGCATGCCTTATGTTATTCTATTTATTTAACTTTTATAAAGAGGATTTACACTGATAACACCGATGTCTAATTTCACAGGATTTTTAGGGTAAACATTTTATTACCTCTTTATTATTTTTTGTAACTGCATAGAGATGTGTATTTATAAACTCTAGGGTAGTATCACTCAAAGCAATATTTATAAAAGATATTACATGCATGTACTTTAACACTCTTACTATCACCAAACCATTTCATGTAATATGTAGCTATACCTACCTATCAATTCATAATAACATTCCTACTTTCTTCCACTTACTATAACGTTAGCTATATCTATATTTAAAAGTAAATACATTTCACAATTCTACACAAAACTATTTTACAAATTACGTGCACTGACATAATATCTAAATTAATACACCTATGAAAAAATCGTAATCAGGACATGCTATATTTATTTTTCCTAATTGTTCATATGCTATAATTTCAAATGTAGTTTTTAATGCGCAGCCTATACTTATTTATCAATTTATTAAAATACAAATAATGTATTAATTAGTGAATTAACCCAAAGTGTACTGTGAAATAATCGGTACAACATTCTCTGTTTCATATTCTACTCCTGATGCGGCGCCTGCTCACAGATCCGTACGTAAAGATAGCACTCATGCAAAATGGCAAACGTCTCAAGAAGAAGAAAACGAGCATCAAGAAATGCACACTGAATCCCTATTACAACGAGTCATTTACTTTTGAAGTACCATTCGAACAGATACAGGTGCGAGCCGAGATTCATGCAAAATTCGATGTCGCAGCGCATAGTCTGGACAAACCAATCAATGAAAAATACATACGGACAAAACATTTCCTCAATACAATACATCTCTATTGTTCTCGCATGTGGTCTCGATATGTATTTTTCATTCAAATTGTCTTAACTGTGCACGATTTGATGTTGTGGACTAATTGTTGTGAATATATGAATTATGTACACCACTTGCATCCACACCCATTCCTATCCTATACATAACATATTTGTGTTGTATCATTTTATCTGTTCTTGTGTTTGTCCTAATTTAAGAAGCTATGCCTTCTGCAATCACTGGCATACCACAAATCTTTATGGAATTAGTTACTCAAAAACAAGTTCGTACTACGTAAATATTTGTTGTTGGTATAACAGTTAACTGTTTGTAGTATGTCCCATGTTATTTATTGTTTGGTATGTTCTTTTGTGTTTATATAGATGTTGTCTAGTTAGATCATGTGTAGTGTCCCTTAGTATAGAGTTCGCTGTTTCATTTGTCATTCTGTCATCTGTCTCTGCTCCCATTTGTGTCCTGCCCCCGTCTTTTCCTTTTTATATTGCTCAGAGTCAATTTCTTATATTTCGATAACAATAAAGTGTTGACCTTCATTTGTAACTGTGTTGTTGTGCGTGTTTCAATTGAAGGTTTTCATTTTTCGTTGGAATATAATTTGATTGACTTTAATTAATATTGTCCCCCTCCTTCAAATCTGAGTGGTGTTAGCAATCTCCCCTCGTGACTGCATTGCAATTTGGTTACTTCAAACTGTAATTACTTATGGTTTAAGGAATCCAGTTCCTCGTTCTTCTTCTGCATTCTTAATATCTTTCCAAATTTTTGCATATATTTTATCAGTATGAATGCTTTGTCCCTTGTTGCGTTAATTTATTTATTGTGAGGTATGTATAAACCTGTTGCTGTTACCTTATATTTGTGCTGTTGTTTAAGGTTTGCTAAAGTAGTACTTATTGATTGTCTTTACTGTGCTTTCGACATTAATTATCGTATGCTAACATTGTCTCATAATTTCATTATCTTACACATTTAGTATAAACAGTAGGTACCTACAAAAGGTAGCATCTACTATCAGTACAGCCATTTTTTTCGCTATAAATTCATCGATTTACTAATTTTAATTGGAAAGTACTCAATCACCTTCGGATACACAATTTCAAAAATCATTCTAGTACCACTTCAAAGATTTCAGTTTTTGGGAAATCTACATGGCTCGCAGAACTCTACGAAAGCCAAATATTGACAATGATTTCTTTTCTATGGCGTAGCTAGTTTTTGTCTATTCAATAGATTTCCGCAAATATTTTCGGCACAACTTCATTACATAACTAAGTAGATATTTCTGCTTTACGTGGGCTTATGAAGACTTTATTCTAATAATTATGGATTTCGAATGATACCGGTTTTAAGGATAATTTTGCGTTTTCATTAACTTTGTACTTTGCCCTGTGTTTTAATCAATTATCATCACATCATTAATCATAGACTGGAATAATATTAATACATCGGGGAATGTTTAAAGTAAATTAATTCGGAAAATTATTTTCAAAACTAGTATCATTTGGCACGACATGAGCCTAAATAATATTTGAATTCTTGGTCTTGTACCCGATTTCTAAATTAAAAAACGATTGCTCTTTGTACCCAGTTTTAGAATTTTTTACTACCTACCTTGGCAAACAAATAGTTAAAATACATTACACTCCTTTGCCTCGCGCAGTCTGGTAAAAAGGTTTGAAAAATCTGCACAATTACCAAGTTAATACATAGTTATAAAACTCGCACTTTGATATTGACAAAGAAACGATGAACTATTCGTAGCTATTCGAAAAATCGGGTATGAAAACCTTGATCTGCAAGACATTTGATCATATTTCTCAGCCCTCGTCATTTTTCATGAAATGCTTTCATTGTTATGTCATTAATCTGAATCGCACTGCAGAAAGTAAACCTAGTGATCACCGTGGTGGACTACGATCGCATCGGAACTTCGGAGCCAATCGGCAAGGTGGTGCTGGGGTACAACGCGTCAGGCACGGAGCTTCGCCATTGGTCCGACATGCTGGCCAGCCCGCGGCGCCCCATCGCGCAGTGGCACACACTCAAAGATCCCGATGATGGAGAGAAGAAGGATTAAACATTGAACTGAGGTGCGACCGTTACTCGTCTTTTCATTAACTATAGATTGATGTGTTTTTTCATGACTAGGTTTAAAAAAGACAGCAGGAAAGATACTCTATAGTAGGCAGGTATGATTTCTTTTTTTACCTCATCATCACCGTAGATGAAAATATAAGATCCCAAAGTAATTTTATTAAATATCTAACGATTTTTTTTTGTATTTGTATTTCTTTCAGTTTGAAAAGCAGAAATAACAAGCATGGAAGTACGAGTGAGGAATAAGCGACTTATTTTTATGTATACTTACGTTTAATTAAGAACATTTGCTGTTATGTTCTATTCAAACCAATTCTGTGTTGGATCAACTATGTGTCCCCTACTCTTGAACTTTTATCGTTAGCGCTTCATCAATGTGATTTGAATGTTGTCTCTAATCGTTTCCAATATAATAACTAATGAATATTACGGTTAAAATTTGTAATTGTAAAGAAAATTAATAATGTTCTTCAACCCCAAGATGTAATTGATTTGCTAATTTGAATGTTGCTTGACAATTCTATGCTAAATTACCTAGCAAGTAGCATCCGATAAGTTTGCGTCTGCGCAGGTGAGACGCGATTGGTTTGGTTGTCGCACGGATAAAGTAGATGAGGCAGCCGTTGATTTAGGTAGATAACTTGATTGCATTAGCGACTGCATCGGCGCAAAGTGTATCGAGTCTTGTTCTCTCATCTCGTCTCGACTAACTAATACTCGAATCTTGCTAAATTGTAAGAATGTTGGTTTAGCAATATGTAAGTTGTTGTGCGGAGTGTAGGGATAATTGTTAGAATTCCTTTGCTATTTCCACGTTCTTAGCGTCTATCTTACAAAGGTTAATTTAAAAATTCTCGCTAAGAAATATACAGCTTTGTTTAATTGTGCTTTGTTATCAAGAGCCGTTACGTCTTGACGTTCATGTAATCGAAAATATATTTCATTCAAAAACCTATTACATAAAGCTGTGTAAATAAGTTGTATCCTGTTAAATTTATTACATTCTATTTTACTATCGTATAAGTGTTATAGTATTGATACCCTTTTATTATAATAATAACAATGTTCCTCAGGGAAGAGAATGAAGCGACTAAATTCAGTTTATATTTAGATTATTTAGTTCATTATTAGAAAACAATATATATTTTGTCGAGAAACTGTTATTCTCTTCTTTTGAGGGACAATAGGCCTATTGTATAGGTACCTAAACATTATTATTTTAAGGCATGACATTTTTATTAATTAATTAAAATCTTCTGATGTCCAGTGTCCATCGATAAATCGGTATGATTTGTTAGTTTACAGTCTTATTTTGCGTTAAGTATACAGAAATACTTAATTATATAATTTAGGTTAGGTAGAATAATTTATTTTAATTTAAAAGATACGAAATGGACACTCAATATACGTGGTATCATCGAAATTAGTCAAACGTATAAGACTACCTACAAATAAAAATACTTATACTTTAAAATTATATTGTTAAATAGTTCCAAAATCGTTTAAATGGTTCTTTACGATATAATATTAACTCGTGATTAGACCGCAGTTCGTGTCGTCGCGGCGGTAAGTGGTCCGTCTAGAATGGTCTATAAACCTCGTCGCAAGTTATCTATAACATTACTACCGGTTCGAGGTACCAACATTTTACCGTTAGGTAGGTATTTAATAATCGTAACATCTCTTAACTTTGCGGTTCAAGTACCTATTTATACCTACGTATAACTTAGCTAAAGCTTGACTGTTGTTGATCTCAAACATATGTGTTATTGTGTATATAATGTAATCACATGTTAAATTCCACAATCACATTATACTTATGTACTTATATCTATGTACCAATAGGGGTAATGGAGTCGGGCTTCAAGTAAATTTAGAAGTGCACCAACACGAAACAAGTAGGAATAGACTTGTGGTTCAAGTACTGTATTTAACAATAAATATAATTACTATGTTAATATAATATAGAACTTATTTATAGCAAATGCAACAGATTCATTGACAGTCGGTTAAGTTCAGGATGTTACTCGCACATTAATAAATCAAAATGTTCTTGCCCTTTCTTCTAAAGAACATTTAGTATTTCAGCAAATCTTAATTACCTATTCATAATTTATCCTTTAAAATATTTGGGTAGGTCCATACTCATTTTTCAAAATGGCTGTGTGAATCTGTTGTAGCTCCACTCAACTACTTTATAATCCCTGACCGCGCAGATCGAGCGGTCGAGCCTCGGTAGAATTGACAATATAGATATTTCAAATGCTATTAATTATTAACATTTTGTAATATTAAGAACAAACGCCAGGTAACATGTGAATAATCGCTAGAATATAATAATAAGAAACAATCGGAACTATAACCATGATTCATACTCCATCATGTAGCAACCTAATTCTCTTACCGAAGTCACCATAATTCCAATTAAAATATGTGGACGTACCGGTCAAATGTAAGACCTGAAAAGGCTGTACAATAATCTATATAACCATTTAAATTAAATTGTTAGACTAAGAACTGTGGATGACTATAGGCCGGCTAAAGTTATAATGACATAAGTAAAGATACATATCTGTGCAATAATTTGAATTATATATTCTATTTATTAAAGGTAATGGACACAATAGGGAGTTTTTATTTATGTCATTGAACTTTGATTACATACACTAGAAGTGTTAACCGGAAGGAACCGATAACAACCCAGGTTGTTTATGTTTTCAATCAATACCCTGTATAGCAATTTCTATGAGTGAATATAAATTTTAATCACACTTCAAGTGTAAAATGTTATATCATCAGATAGTTAGCTTGTATACAAAGTGGTGTTAATGTGTTGGGCTGTTGTAATCATTGCTGTTTGTTACAAACTCCTTTGCTAACTTTAGAATTGTAAAAATGTAACCAATGTTAAATGAAACTTTCATTTGTAGTTCAGATATTCACAATTATGCAGGGTTTATCTGTATCTCTTCATTGCCCATCTCTTGCACCAACTATATAGAATATATACTTGTAATTTTGTTGACACAAAATTGTTATCATAGATATAATGTATATACCTATCTCTGAAATGGATTGATAAAATAAATTATCATATCACTTGCCACTTAAATAAAAAATCATTGTCTCATTATTGCGTTAAAAGATTTATTAAGATTTTGTTTAGAAATATTAGATATTTTATTTTATTATTACACAATATAATTTTTACTAGAGTTTATAATAGTAATGAATTATGTAAACTATAAAAATGTCTATAATACATAATTACATAGACTTGTGAGTTTTATTTTGATCCTGGAACCATTTTTTCTATAAGTAGGTACCTTTTTACAAAAATAGTTTTCTAAATGACTATGAATAAATATTTAGATAAATGTATCTGCTGCTTGTAATTCTAATCAGTAAATGATTGCTAAATTTACATTCCTATACTTGTATGAATGACCATTAATACTAAAGGTATACATTAATTGACATACCTACAGGCTTTACAAGAACCAACATCATGGTCTTTGTACATTACTGTATACTTTTCCAAAACAATAACAACTTACCACTTTAATTCTCATCATAGTAGCGTCTTTTCATTGCCCTATATTTCTTCAACATATAAAGTGCTTCAATTTCCTTAACAACGAATTCTCCATGCTTCACCATCATTTTGACCTTTTCTGGGTCCTGTTCTCCGCTGTTCTTCATGAAAACTTTGTGAAGTCTTGTACGGAACAGCTCGTAACCTTGAGGCCATTCTTTACCCAGATGTAATAACTATAAAACAAGAAGATTGGGTTATCATTCGATTTGATTCGAGGTCCATAAACATTCAACGCAATAAGAAAATAAAGCAAGTGGTTATAATAAAGCGAATACATACCGTTTTGTAGAGATTTACAACTGCTCTACGATGTGGTTGTGACATTTTTAACAAATTACTTTCACAATTTTTACAACGTAATTTCCTCTAAGCCAAAACAAAGTTCATAGTCCAAGTAGACATCGAAATGTTGTGATGACAACAAACAATTTGACAATTCACCAAATGACAAGACGTTGACAGCAAGAACCAAGAAAGCTAGATGAATTTAGTCTATGTCTTGTGAAAATGTGAAAAAGACAACAAGCTTTTTGACACTTATGAAGAACTACCAACTTACCAAGACAAACATTTGAGCAAACCACACAGTCCGCCCAGTATATTTTTACGTAATGCCCAAATCCGGTTTTATTTTCAGTAAGCTATTGTATGCAGGATTACAGGAAATAATGGTCAGTACATACATCACGATACGTCATAGAAAATTTCGTTGTTATCGTTTTTTTTACTACATAGGCTTGCGTTTGGTCGAAACTCGTCTGATGTGAAGCTATGATGCGGCCTAGGGTGAAGCATGCTTGAATAGAAGAAACCGATTCACTCGAACTCTCAATAGATCGTTGGTGCTTTTGCTCTGCATAGTATATTAAACTTCTAAACGCAACTACTGAAAGCAAAAACATTATAATATGTGATAATATAATTATAAAACTTCAGTTCAGTTTGTTGATTGGAAACAGCAAGGAGCAATAATTGTCCAATAAGTTACACTACTCTCATTATACTCTCATGTTCTTTTCGCTTTCACCTTTTAGTAGTGCAATGGTTGTGATCCACGAAAAAGTTTGATCAGTGTTCAATCTTTTTTTGTTAAAAATAATTATATCCGAATGTCCGAAAATACTGCAATGCAATTAAAAAAAAACTGTCTATGACAAAAAAAGAATGGGCGCCAATACAACTTTAAATCCGGTATCCCGGCAACGTCAGTTTGTTAGTTCAAATATTGACAAAACATACTAAAGTTACTGAAATATTTCAATTTTCTTCTGTTTGTGGTTTGGTAAAGTAAACAGGAAACTCGAAGTAATACATAATGGACGATTTAGATGAATACGAAGAAGGTAATTTACACACTTGTTAATAATTATATGTTGTTAAGGAAAATCTGCTATTATAATGTACCTATCATCAAGTGCAATAATAATAGGTACCCCATAGGGGCCGTCTCCACGAGCGAGAGAATCGCGGTGATATTATCGTCCTGTCACGTATAATTCTATACACTCTCTTAAGGGCCGTCTCCATGAGCGAGAGAATCGCGGCGATATTCTCTTACAGAAATACGTGGCACGACGATAATATCGCCGCGATTCTCTCACTCGTGGAGATGGCGCCTTAGTGGCGAAGGTTCCATACAACTCGATTCCTACCGGATTCCCTTTGATTAATGGCACAGTCAGTATTTTATAGACAAATAATATCACATTAAAAATATGTACTCCGGCTTACCTCTTACAAAAATTGACCCTTCGCTACTGGTACCCCATAATCCCAATAAGACAACAGCCGTCCTAGCATGAAAGATAAGCAGGATCATTTGTATTATCTCGTGGGAGTTTTTATTATTTACCCAAAGAAATAAATGCTTAATGGCAATGGGTCAGCAAAGACTGCCAATGTATCTTTGTCTTAGTAGAAGTTGGAGACTAAATACCTAGGTTGAGCCTAGATGGGCAGTTTAAATGTGTAAAAGGGTGCAGTGGCCTCGAACGAAGCTTATACATCGGATCGGCCTGTAACTTATAGGTAATCACAGTAGCCCGCGCGTTAGTGGTGACTTAACCAGTATGGGCTGGACCCTTATTGAATTATGAAACTCCGTACTACTATGGCCAGTTCAGCTCATCAACGTGCGGTCGTCTGTTAGCGATAATCGCGCCAATGTCTAAATGAACATACACTTCACCCAATTTATCTGCGCAGGCGGGAACACAGAACTAAAATAAATGTATCTACCAAGTTTGACAATATATCGATGCAAATTTTCTTAGCAAGCCGCGCCACCTTGAAGTGGAAACTTAAAGTAGTCATACTATAATCACGTTTTACATTACAGAAGAGCAAGAGGTTGAGGAAGAGTTGCTGCCTGAAGAAGAAGAAGTGGGCGATGTTGAATCCGTCCTCACAGAATATGACGCTGAAGACTTCTTTTCTGGAGCTGTTACTAGCCCGGAATCTACGATACCGGAAAATATGTTAGATTTTGAGTATCCTTTTCATATTTTTATCTAGACACATTCTAGATTGTTTCTAGAATGTAATCTAGATCTGAATAAAGGTCTTTTTACTAGTTAGGGGTCGTTTTTCAAGAAGTGTGACAAGGGCGGAGGTGTCAGAAAAAAATCACGATTATTCACTATATGGGAGGAAAATATTGCGACAATCGTGTAGGTATATTTTCGTACGACAAAAAAAAATGTAGTTTAATGTAATTCATTTTTACAAATAATGAATCGAATTTTGCGACCACGTAAAAACCTGAGCGAACGATTTTGTCTATTGTTAATACAGTTAAAAATACGCGTGATGCTAGGAGAATGCCTAATACCTCAAATCGTGTCACCAAGGTGTTTTTTTAGGCCCCTTTTATACCCGCTCGGTAATAAAAGTGGCCTAAAAAACCACACGTAATTAAAGGAGCCGATAAGAGACAATTTTAATACACAAATACACTACACTTGGGTCCAATCCACTTCCCTGCTATTTGGCAGCCATTTTTTTTTTCATAAAAAAATCACATCTCTCAAAGTTTTGATCTTTCTCAGATAAAAAAGGCTTATACAGAGGGCAAAGATATTGTCTATCGTTTACTTTATGAAATAATGGGTTCTCACTGTCGTAACTTTAAGAAAATAATAATTATATTCCAGAAAAATATAAAAAAATAATGCATTTCAACAATTTTTTGTCAACAAATTCTTTGCAAATCAACAAATTTGATAGAATACTTGTTAGATAAGTACCTAGAGTATCACTATTTCATGAACGGACACATTGTATATAAGGCTAGTATATGGAATGGCAAAGGCACATGTTAGGGTGCTTACATAAACTTTTTTTTATACTAGTTAACCCTGCATCGATCGGTACCGACCCGCACAATTTGTCTGTACCGGAAACCTGCTTCTTTATGTAAGCACCCTAAGGCACAAACCCAAACCGCTTTCCCGTGTTTATATTGTAGGCTTATAAAGGGATTTCGTTTGTATGAAAAAGTACACAAAAAGTCCATGACGTAGGTGTGAACGGGTAGGTACATAGACGACCCTTTATGGAGTCTACCATTTTTAAAACTTACCAGCCTTGGTGACTTAAGCCAGCTACTAGAACCTACATGTTTAGTTAACTTCATTAAACTTGAACAATCTTAATTATTATCATTGAACAAGGGACCATTTCCTTAACCGAACAAAGATATTCGTACGGTTACAATTGTCATAAGTATTTCAACCTTTGCGCGTGCGATGATATGGTCATATGCTACTCGGCTGGCAGCATAATTACTTTTATGGACGTCTATACCAAGCAGACATGGTTCCGACGAAGCACGACTGGAGGAACTGTTGGGAATATTACAGTAAATAAACATTATTTTGCTAATTATTATTTACACCTCATCTATCCATCGTCCATCTAAAGGTGAAGTCATACCGCACGTCCCCATAGACACCGCAGGTAAAGATTTAGCTAGTTTTACTACTGATGCGATTGACAGTACTAGATACCAACTTAAATAAGCGATTGGAAACTGGATGTGCTAAAAATCATTGCACATGTCGTTGTCACAATTAATTGCATTCTTTACATTCTGTAGTGCTTCAGAACAGACCCCAACTACCGCCTAGCAATAGCAGAGGACAGGGAGGGTGAACATGACCCATTGATTATCTTGTATACGTGGCCCCAAATGGAAATAGACGCAGTACTTCGCGATGGTACTGCAAATGCATATGCTATTCTGGATTTCAGGTAATTCTAACGTTCTTCCTCTTTCTTCGTGTCTCTATAGTGTATCTAGCCTTTTCCCAACCATGTTGGGAGCGGCTTCCAGTCTAACCGGACCCGGTCTATACCAAAGTTTTACATGGAGCTACTGTCTATCTGACCTCCACTACCCAGTTACTGGACATCATGATATACCTTTGGCCTTCTGACTACCAGTAACGACTGACGAAGAAATGCGAGTTACAGCCGAGACCAACTGTTTGCTCTCCGAAGCACGGAGCGGTCTCCGTATGTAATGGATGTTTATCCACTCTCTTTCCAAATGTAAAATTCTCTTTTTCCTTTGCAGTCCTGACGGTGAGATGCTGGCGTCGGTGGGCAAGGAACCAGATTATAATCTAACCATTTGGAACTGGAAACGCCACAAGATTCTTTTGAGGACCAGCGCCTTTACTTTCGATGTTGACACCGCCATGTTTTCGCCTTACTGTGAAGGACAACTCGCTACAGCAGGTTATTTTACTAACAAAACTAGTTTGGGCGTATATTTTAATTTTATTTATTTATCTTTAATTCAGGTAGATTCATTTTCTTAATATTCCTTAACCTGTGTTAGCATTATTGACTACAACACCCAGTATATAACAACAACAACAACAAATAACAACGCTAAACTTTAACTAATAATATAAACTAAGTAACTTTAACTAATATTCCAGCACCTTTTCTTTTCCACGAATGAAGTATTACGTAACGCAATTTGGGGGAAGGGGGGTCTTGTAAAACGTTACTATGCATTACAGGGGTGGGAAGGGGCATCCAAGAACGCATCACGTAACATTGTTTTTATTTTAATTAAAAAAACGGGAATTAAAGCCCACTTTTTCGTTTATGCCTTACGGGAAATCCGTCGATTGTATTGTACACGTAGCAGAAGCACCGTGCAACGGCACGCAGCAACGGCGCGCGAGCGGCGCAGAGCCGAAACGGCATGAGGCGCTCAGTGGCACCGCTATCGCAGCGGCGTAACCCTGCTAGCTTATTGAATAGAATAAAGACTTATTCTTACAATTTTCTTTTTCAAATTCGGCTAGCAACAATAGCAGAATTGTTATAAAAAATTGTG
Organism: Noctua comes; assembly: GCA_963082995.1. Classification (NCBI taxonomy): domain Eukaryota; kingdom Metazoa; phylum Arthropoda; class Insecta; order Lepidoptera; family Noctuidae; genus Noctua; species Noctua comes. The sequence continues at coordinate 8,789,133 of OY720277.1, forward strand.
ACACTCCAAGATGGTTCAAATTATTTTTTATTTAACAATTTTTGACTAACAGCGTGACTGGCTTTAATTAAAACGTCTAAAAAAAATACTTGCAGGTCTTGCGCCGTCTCTACTTCCCGGTAGTTTGCGCAACATAATTGTGACTTTATGGTCACTTTCGATGTTACGTAACGTTTTGGGAAGGAAGGGGGAGTACAGAAAAACGTTACAGCGCGTTACATAGTGGGGAGGGAGGGTCAAAAATCTTCAAAAATTACGTTACGTAATACTTGAACGCTCCCTCGACCGTAGGTAGGCACGGAAAGCATAGTGAGCATACCAATACAGTCTGGAATCACCAACCTGTTGACTGACAAAGAATTAATTGCGGCATCAATTCCCGCTATATACAACTAATTAATACCGTCTTCTTCCTAGTTTTTCCCAATCATGTTCAGGTCAGCATCCAGTCTTACCAGACGCAGCTAAATACCAGTATTCCACTTGGAGCGACTGCTTAACTGACCTCCACAAAAGGATTATCTAACAATAATTTTAGGTGCTGCTCACATAAAATTCTGGAAAATGGCGCAAACGTTTACTGGACTTAAATTAAAAGGCGAACTGGGCAGATTTGGTAAAACAGAAATCTGCGATGTCCTTGGTGTTTATCCAATGCCGGATGAAAAGGTTAACAATTTTCATATTAATTTTCACAAATGTACAATAAATATAGGAGATTTATCCTAAAGTAACAAAGATTTGCCATGTTTTTTAAAGATACTCACTTTTATTAAGAACAACATTGTGTCTAAAGGTCACGTTATGTTACGTTATGTTATGAACAAACGTTGGGTCTAACCTTTGAACTATTTGCTTTTAAATTTGAAACCAACATTTGAAAAAAAAATATGAAGATACAGTAATTTGGATACCGACATTGTTTGTAGGTAGGGTTTAATTTTCAATATTTTTTAGGTTTTATCTGGATGTGAATGGGGCAACATATTAGTATGGGAGGCTGGTCTCGTCAAAGTAGAGGTGACACAAAAAGGACGAAAACCTTGCCATAAAGCACCTATTGTAAGTACATCAATTTGTAAGCGCCGTAATCTAAAATGACATATCGCGATCCCAAACGCCCGTCGTACCCTGGACCAGTCGCACACACCTCGATATTAATCCGTTTTTAGAAAATTAATCCAAATACTTAGTTAAATTTTTATTTTGGTAAAATTTAAACAGATGCTAGAAACTAAACGACTTGTTTCCACAAAAGTGGAGACGAGCGGAGCTTAGCAGGATTCGTCCAATCATCTAATAGGACTATAGGAGTGACGAATTAATATGCGACGTGGATTTCAACTTTAGTGATTGGTTGATTCAAACACGTCTCTCTGCTCCGCACATCGCAGCATTGCAACACCACAACACAACCAGGCCTAACAACAAGGATCGACGATTCCACTCGTAACACTATAAGCAAATTAAACCTACTCTTTGCTCTACCCCTCCATTTTATGTATAAAACTTATTTTCAGATTCAATTCATGCTAAGCCCAAGTTATGACGAAGTGACGACAATCGCTCGCGACGGGTGTGTCCGCGCGTGGTATTGGGATGCAGTGGACCAAGCTGATCCCCCGGAAGAAGACCCTTACATCGAACTCAACCCTGTTGCCGAGACATGTGTACGTATTGGTTTAGTAATGGACCTGAGTATTCAGCTGTTTAACCAAGATTTATAAAACTGAACGTGATCAACACATCTAAACCACGTTTTAGAGTTGTCACGGACAACATTCCATGATGATGAAAGTGACAACTTTTGAACGCAGTTATGAGTGTTGTTCCCATTCAAATTAGTTCATGAAATTAGCCCTTTGTCTTAGTCTTTCTTTGAGGAAAATAATAAAGTTTCCGAAAAACAAATTAATTTCCAACGATCTGTGATTGACTGTAATACTGAGCTGTGTTAAAATGAATTACCGAACAATTAATAAAAAATAAACCGGCAAAAAATGTTGTAAACAAACATGAGCTTATTCAAATCACAATTCTACGAAAAATAATAAACTAAATTTAAAAAAAAAATACCAAAGTTCCGAAAAAAAACTAAGTTTTCGAAAACATCCACATCAACGGCTAAAATAATCGTAACGGGGCTACGTCGACTACGCCTTATTACAACATTTTGATATTTATCTTGACGTTGATTTTATTCCTGTCTTTTTTATTTTATAGTTTAATTCTAAATTAATAGGTGAGTTACGATTAAAATGACTAACTGTAGTTTTCGGTAAAAAGCTAAATTTAAGCTGGTGGAAAAATATTAAGTCAGCAAAATGCTGTATTGATTTATCGGAATGTTCAGTTTTTATTCGGTCGTTTCTTTATTCGTATTCGCATATAAGCTGTCGGAAAATTAGTATATAAAGCAGTAAATTGAAATTTATTTTATTTTGAGTGGGTATGCTCATTTATTTTCGGAACTTTTATTACTACCGTTTCCTTAATATAAAAGTTTTATTTGTAGGTACCCGAATGCCAGATAATGTGTCTAAAACACAGAAAGGGCCTGGATTGGTATGCACAAGTGAGTACTATTTCGAAATATCTTAGTACGAACATATAAAATGAACTGCCGAATTAGATTCTAATCGTTTTATTTTTTCTAAGGATGGCAACGGAGGCATTTGGATAGTAGACTTAGAAATTGATAAACTAGAATGTCAACATCAAAGGGTGACAACTTGTCATGCCGGGGGGGTGGTTTCTATGGCAGTTTTAAGGACACATCCTATACTGATAACGGGAGGAGAAGATGGAACCTTACTAGCTTACCATACCGAGACACATGAACTGCTTTCTCGGTATCTTTTCCCGAAGCCGATTTCGTGTATGTTTTATCCACCTTTGGACGTAAGTAAAATGTTATTTTGCTCATGTAGATTCCGAAGTGCATGACGGTTACGTTGGCGCAGTAACTGTGCGATTTGCTGCTGCGCTGCGAGTTGCGGGTTCTAATCCTGCACGGGACAAATATCTGTATGGCCTACAGGTAATTGTTCCGGGTCTGACTGTTTTTATGTGAGTTTAAATGTTTGTAAACGCAATACTGCCTAGTATTGGCAGTAACGACAATCTGCACAATAACAGTCGAGCTCACAATCTACATGTCGACAACCTCGTGCGCTAAGTCGAGTAACTACCTATTTTGCTATATTATTGTGTATATTATTGCACGTTAAGCCGTTGATCCCGGATCAGTGGCCTAAAAAGTTGGACAACCAGTCCTACCAAAAGGTATCGTATTACCCAGTACTAACTGGGTTGTGAATGTCAGATAGGCAGTCGCTCCATTTAAAATACTGGTATTCAGCTGCATCCGGCTAGACTGGAAGCCAACCCCAAAATAGTTGGGAAAAGGCTAGGCAGATGATGATGATTGTGTATGTTATTGGTATTTTTCAGGTGGATCCAACGTCATGCATTATAATGGTGGGTTTCGCGGACGGTATTATGCGTACGCTATTTCTGCATCCAGATGTACTGCAGGCTCAGAAGGTCATGGTCAACAAACGAGTTGACTCAACCCTTACCCTTCATAGTCAGGACTCTGAAACTCCTGATGTCTTAGATATGATTTCGGTGAGAGCTAAATACATTGTACCTAACTAAAATTAAAACCTTGTGTCATAATTCCTTCAACGTATATTTATGAATTTAGATCGGTATAAGAGTAGAGGGAGACCAAAGAAAAGATGGATAGACTGTGTGTTTTGTAGATGGTATGACTAGAAATGGGGTGACTACAGAGATGACCACTAGGTACCTAATATAATAAATAGAGGTATAGAAGATTAACACTACACACGACTACACACTACTGGTAACTAAATAACTGGAACCAAACATAGTTGGGATAAGTCTAAGCAGAAAATAATTAGCAGGGAATTCTCTGCTCTCAGAACACAATCAAATTTTAATTGAAGGAAAAAGAATAAGGCTGACATTACCTGTGTTTTCAGCTACTAAAACCACACTCGAAGGCAATAACTCAAATTACAATAAACGAACGGCGCACATTGCTGGTAACTTGTAGCGCAGATAGCACCATATTCATGTACCAGTTGAAATTAGGGACTCCATTTACACTTCAGAGGATCGGCTATGTAGAAACGCCAAATAATATCGCCTTTATGACCTGGAAACCTGACGAGGTAAGTGACTAGACTTTTATTCAGCCAGGCTATCATGCGCAGCGCGGTGAATTATTTGTCATCGATTCTAAAGATTTCAATTGTTATGTGTGCCATTACCGAATAGAGAAACGATTCGTACGATTATATCAGTGAGCGAGATAACATTCATAACAGTGACTTATTAGATTACGAACTTAGATTCACGAACTACGCTGCGTCTCCATGGTTTTGTTTTGGTAAGGCTCTTTTTCCTCCAAACACCTTGAATATTACTCTAATGCCAATTTTCACTAAAACCAAGCAACAAATTAATGCCAAAATATTATTGCACTGTTGTAATATCAACTCTCGGTGCTGAAAATTCAATAAAGCGCTTTTTAAGGCATTCATTAGCTATCACTTAATGTTGTACAATATGGTCATACCCGAATATGCCTTTTGTTTGTCTCTTCTTACTTTTTAGCTGTCTCGTAACATTCGTTTTCGTATTTTATTAAATCAGGAATTCGTACTCTTACTATGTGGTCAAGTGGGGCTTATAATGGAAGTAGTGCTGCCGGAGCCAAAAGTCCGCCCTTACACTGCAATCACAACTTTCAAGTTAGACTTTAAGTCATATAAAGAAACTTTGGTGAAGAAACATTTGTAAGTACTGCATTTGTTGGGCATTCAGCACGCCTAATATTTTATTACTCATTTCTAAATTTTATATCTGCCTTTATTTAGTGGCATCATGCAAGTACACGGCTTTTTAGGTTTTGGTTTTAGTTTTCGAGACAGTAAAATTGCCACTAAAGCACAAATTATTGTCTTTACAAAGTTCAAGGCTTGCCTTCTATTCACCTTCGTAAGCCGTTTAAAAAAAATATGTACAATACTTATTTTTTTTATAAAACGAACCAAATGAAAACTAAGTATACATAATTCTGATTAAATTTGTAGCATGCGCCGCAGACCTTTCCCGGAAGAAGAAGATCTTGCCAGCATAGACGAAGAGACTTTGAAAGCTCAGGATCAGCAACGAGATGAAGATGAGGACGAAGATGCGGAGTGGGTCGGTGAAATAGAATTAAGTACGTATTATTTCATTGAGAACATCATCATCATTGTAGCCAAAAGATGTCCACTTCTTTATAAGTCTCCCCAAAGTGTGCCACCACATGTTTCGTTTCTGTCCTTTTGCTTTGAGAATTATAAACGCCGCTATGCCTTGGTTCAGTTCGTCAAAAATGTATAAACGATGATAATCTGCTTGATCAAATCCGTGAGGTTCTTCCCTGCAAATAATCTGCTAGTTGATTTGTGCCTGAACTAGGTAATCTTCGGTTTCAGGCGATTGGAGGTAACATTAATTGATTAAATAACCACATTTCATATTAATCTTATTGGTACCTATGTAAAAACTTATATAAAAAGTAAGAGCATGTTGTGTTTATTCAACTGGCTGAATTATCATGCCTTTGTTAAGTCAAGTTTCATATCACAAACTTAACACATCTTAACTGTATTGTTTCATATTATTAACTTGATTTCCCATTTCCCCTTCTTAAATTTATACAGAATTTAAAACCAAAGTTTCCGAATTCACGTCATGATCACATCCACCGACCCGCACTGGCCTCGCATGATGGATGATGAGCCTTCCTCTCAAAGATATGTGGCTGGTGGCCCATTTTTTGGAACATCATAAACTTTTAATGCTTATTGACCAATTGGTTTGTTGCTAAAAACCTCGTTACTATTTCAGTGGAAAGCGAGAGTATGTTGGGTACAACGATCACTTGGGCCTGCTATTGCGAAGAAGGCGTATGGGTAGTTCAGCGCGGCACTGGTGCCTTACTCCAAATCAAGCTGGGACACAACAAAATTCTCAAGTATGCTCCTTTTCCTGGAGCTTGGGTTGATGATTTAACCACGTTGAAGTTTGTGTAAGATATTCTTAACTTCCTACTACGGAAAAAGTCCTGTATCTTAACGTTTAAAAAAAAACGGTTTTATTTTTACATTTTTCTGGTGGGGCATAGTGGAATCATTCTAAATTTTGTTCTTAAGTCGATTTACTTTTGTCCTTGAAACAGATGTGAACGTCGCTACCTGATTGCGGGGACAAACACGGGAGTGATCCGAGTGGTACGTATGCCGACTGAAGAGGAAGACAACCCTACACATCACTACACGTCATGGATGCAGTCGATCGAAAAGCTTCTAAAAAAACTTAAAGGCAGACGATTGGCTAAAGAAGAGGTCAGCTTACTTCTAAAGACCGTTTTTTTATTGGGAATAAGACATCAACTATTATCATGTTCCTAATTTTCCAGAAACAACCAGTTCCTCGCATAGACTTCGTAGATTTCTACTATTTACCGATGCATGATCATTATAGTGGATCCATCACCTCCATAGAATTAAATCACAGTTCAGAGTAAGTGTTATTACTTATGGAATAACATTATTTTTTACATTATGATTTTGCAATCGAGCAGGTAGCCTAGAGTTTCTCATTGAGATTTCTCGATGCGGATATTCTTGAGAAATTAGAGAGGTCTAATTTCTTTCGAGACGACAAAAAAGTGGTCAAGAAGTCGAGAAATTGCATCTTGATTGGCAAATGCTACTTAGACACTAGATATTATAGGGATAGTTGTACTCGTAGTCCTTAAATAAAAAAATATGAATCCACGATATCACACATGTACCATTTATATAATGCCTTTCGCGAGTTGTGATCCAATTACTCGATCGATAGCTTTACTTGTAAAATATTAAACTTCACGCGACAAATTAATATCTAGAGTGGAGCATTCGTAGTATTTGATTGGAAATCTTATTTTTATTCGAAGATATGGGTATATATATTTGTTTTTTTTTTTATCTACATACAGAAAGAAAGAATCGTTTCATTAAAGAAATGTAAATTTTTGTTTCTGTGATTAAAATTTCTACTTAGTCAAAGGAAAAATATATGTACAGTGGCCTCCAAAAACGAGTTAAAATATTTACTTCTAATTTTTCGTCGCATTATGGTTTAAATTCATTGTTTTAATTGTTTGGACCTAAATATATGTACAGTGGCCTCCAAAAATTAATTAAAATATTTACTTCTAATTTTTCGTCGCATTATGGTCTAAATTCATTGTTTTGATTGTTTGGACCTTACACTTTTTTGATTGTATTGTACTTTGTTAGTGTCTAATTGAAATATCTACGATAAGGGATGTAATAAAATTGACTGTAATACTATTTTTTGACTTGTTTCAAAAGTTTACAAATTTCTCAACATCTCGAGAAGTCTCGAGAAATTCTTGACGCGAATTCTCAGGACTCGAGAAAAAAAATAAGCCGAGAAATGAGAAACCCTAAGCCCACCCGATAGTAATGAAATAGATTATAGTGATGATTAGCTAATAATAATGATCACCGATGGTTTTGATCCATAATGGCTAAAATCACTAAAAGGTTTCATATGTCACCATGGCAGAGTTACGTCTATACTGTAATAAAACTGTATCACGAGAACCTTTCAGAGAACTAAGTTACTAAAAAAACACATTACATTTTTATTAAAGAATATATTACCATATGTTCTCTTCATAACATGTTTCAGGCGTCTTTATTCTGCTGGTGCCGATGGAAATATATTCGGTTATAACGTCAACTTTCCAGAACGATTGCTACCATATCCGGAGCTCCCACCAGAACCAGAATCACTAGTTAGTATTTTTTTTTATACACTTCCTCGAAAACTGGCTCTTATTGCACTACTGTTAGGTTCAGAATGTGTATTTCACACTCGTGGTTTTCTTAAATTTATTTCTACAGTGTTTTATTTTGGCCACAGAAAACACAGGTGAAGATAATTTTTCTCAAAAAGCTTCTATGAATCAACGACAAGAATAAAATTTTCCTTAGGCGTTGCACTTCAGACACGGAATTGCATTTTTTCGTCAATCAGAGACGTCACTTGCAAGAGCGAGAAACCGAGCGGGAGTACCCGTCGTACCCGGCAGCATCGACGATGCGTTCGGCAGCATCGACGATGCGTTCGGCAGCATCGACGATGCGTTCGGCAGCATCGACGATGCGTTCGGCAGCATCGACGATGTGCTCGGCAGCAAGCTCTGTTTCTAGTTCTACCTAATGACAATTCCGCGTTGATAGATGTGGCCCATTAGCATTTTCAAAACGGAAAATTGACCATGACTGTTGCAACAGTGCCGACATATCGGGAACTCGAAACGAATAATAAACTTTGGACTGCCTCGTTGGTATCAAGTGCGACTGCTGACCATGAGGTCCTGGTTTCAATTCCTATGTAAGGCAAAGTGTTATTGGGATTTTCCATCAGGAATTTCTCATGCATTACATTATTTACATGGGACTCAACTAGGGTTGCCAACCATACTTTATAATAACGTACCCTACTTTAATTTTGGTAATTATACTTTATACTTTTGCATACAAATAAAGTATATGAAAATACTTTATATTCAACCCTTACTGTGATGCGTAAAAAAAACACTCATTATGGGTACTTAACTATTTAACCGTACACATAAGTTAAACGGATGATGGAAACGATTTATAATTACTGGACGAAATGTTAGATGTCAGATGTGATGTGAATGTGACAAGACAGACGACATTCTGTCATTTGTCATAGATGTTACTAACTATCGACGAAATTGTACAAAAATTGCCCGTTGTTTTTGTTTATAATTAAAGAATCCATTTTAAAGTGAATATTAATGCTTAAAATGACGAGTGATTCTAATAGTGATACACCAACACCAGTGACCCCTAAAAAAAAATATTTCTTATTTACTCTCCGTTCCCGCCACTTCAGCTTTCACTGAAAGAGTTTTTTCAGTGATGAATCTAAAGTGGCGAGAAGAAAGAAATACAGCGTCAATAAATTTAATTAAAAACGAATTGTTTATTTATTTAAATTTTGATTATCAAACAAGCTTTGAAAAATTTAAAGATAGCAAAAAACTGTTAGCATGTGCTAAAAGCACACAAAAATACGTTTTTATAGCAATAAAAATATTAAATTTAAAAAATACTTTTTTTTCTTGCAAATACTTAATTTTTTCCTATTCAAACCATTTTATACGTTTTGTTTGGCAAAAAAAGTTGGCAGCCCTAGACTCAACATGACAAGTGAAATGTGGTTCTACTATTAGGTACACCTCTGCCTAAGCCTTCAGTGATTACAGGCGTCATGTTATGTTATAATAAGTTATGTTATGAAATAGGTGAAGATTTAAAAAAAAAAACGTTATGCTATTGCATTTCTTCGAAAACAATATAAAGATACACAGACCAAATCGGTGGTGAATGGTTGGACACAGACGACACTATTACGCCACAATACAAATTAGTCGAATAACAAATTATTCAGAAACGAAAAAATATAATCAGAAACAAAATATAAAATCCTAGCTTTTTGCCGCGGCTTCGCCCGCGTGGATGACGAAAAATATCCGATTACTTACCTTCATCCCCTATTTTAACCCTTCGGGGGTAGAATTCTCAAAAACGCTGAGACAGGTATATATTAATTTTCAATCCTAAGCCTAAACACAAAATTTGAAGATCCTAACTTCAAAACTGATGGACTTTCATAGAAACTTCCATCCCCTATTTTACCCCTTTAGGGGTGGAATTCCCAAAAATCCTTTCTTAATGGATACATTACTTTTCACAAAGAACACACCCTCCAAGTTTCATGTCTCTAGGACCAGTGGTTTGGGCTGTATGTTGATATATCACCCAGTCAGTCAGTCAGTCACTTTACCATTTTATATATGTATATAGAAGAGTCGTAACCGTCGATTTTTTTTAACTTTTATCTCCACACTTCTTTCTAGGAATTCAACAAAAAAGTCCCATCAAAATCCGACCAGTATAAACTTAGTTTCACTATTTGAGTATTTTTTTGTCTAACTAACCTCGGCTAATTGACTTAACGGCGGCGGCTTTTGTATGCACTGTGTGCAGGCTGCATATCAGAACAGTCTGTTCCACTACAGGCGGCCTTACGTTGGGGGTAACATTCGAGCTGCCTTGCATAGTGTAGAGTTTTAATAGAATACGAGGCAAAGATTTATTAAAGTTTATTACTTTTTTTATAAATTAATTAATATTCAACCATAATTAACTACTAATTGATTTGATTGTTTTTACAGCAAGTAGCAAGAGTAAAAGAACATAGCACTGTTGAAGGAGAGTTAATGTCCCACGAACAACTGAAGCAAAAAGAGGAATTTGATAAAATGATGGCCATCGCCAACGCACATAAAAAACGAGTCCGCGAGCAGCTGAGTAGTCTTACTATACAATATAACAAGCTAATAAAAGCGTAAGAAGAAGTTTATTTCATTTTCGGCTTTTGATAGAGTCAGTGTTTGAAACCGTTGTGTAAAATAAAAAATAAAACATATCCCCTTAAACCTTTTCGTGATTTGTCGGTACGTCAGCGGTGCGAGATTAGCGTGCTCGGTATACCCGGTACCGAAGTCTAACCGAGCGCCTATATTAGTGTTTCCTGATTGGCGAGGTATACGCGGAAATGAGGCGGGATCGTTTGGATTTACCGCGTGTCGGTAGAAACATCCATTCCGGTATTAGAACACTTGCGTGAAACAGACTTTCGCGGACTCACTTGCGTGAAAAGTCATTTGCGCGCACGGACTTTTGCGACATAATAATGTGCGAATTACAAGATTAAAAAACTCTTGATACGTTTTCTTTGACATTCTTGGTTAAAAAAATATTATCGTCCTATGTAAGTTATTTAACGGCGGCAATTAGTCCACAATTAATATTTTTTTTTAATGTACGGATGTCGCTAAATCGCTTTCGTTTTTTTTCATAAACGGGGATAAATATCTCCACAACAACTTCACTCAAAGACGACATTATCTTATTATCTTGCGAGGTTACAAAATTAAAGTCAAAGTCAAAATTATTTATTTCCAGTAAATGTGGTACCTACAAAAGAGAGTAAAATAATCAGGTACCTAGTGCCGTAGTGCAATGACACATTTCGCCATAACCTTTACCTAAGTTGTACTGTACAAATTATGCCGAAAACATACCGTCAAGCCCGTAAATGAAAGCAGTGCATTATCCATATAATATCATATGTATAATGCACTACTTTCATTATATATATCATACAGGGCATACTATACCTTAGGTACTGCTGCCTCACCGACAAATCAGAAAACGGCCTAACGAGACCTACTTCTTTGCATGATTATTTTTGGTAATAAGAGGTAAAAAGCATGAATCATGGTGTATGAAGTAGGTTGATCTTAATAATCATATCGGTGAGAGATACAAGCGACCGACACGACGCTTAGTTTGTGGCTCACCGATTATGACACAACTGTTCTAATTTTGATAAATAAACCTTATTACTACTACTATTTTTACTATGGCAACGACAATCAAACTGCAATCGTCAAAATTTATTTAGGTATCTAAGTGAAGAATGACTATCAATTTAAAGTCAATTACTGTTACCGGGCAATAGTATAGGTACCTCATCAAATTCTAGAACGACTGTCAGACACGTACCTAATAAGAAACAAGACTACAAACCAGATCTGTCTCTAAAACACAAAGTGCCAAATTGAAGGTACCTATACGGTATCAACTGAGGCCATGTACCTATATGACATTGTGTACATGCAGGTTGGCAGAATAATAACGTCAATTCGATTTATTTATTATTCGAAATCATGTGATTTGGCTTATTTTTGTTACTCCTGATGCTAATGAGATTATAAAAGTGAAAAAACCGTGTAAAAATAAAGCTAGAATTTTTTAAAGCGGTTTCCATATAATTTTCAAGATATAAAAAAAAACTCTTCGTAAACTGCCAAGAATCGCGGAACATACATGAAGTATTTTTTGATATCCCGAGGCATGAGGCAGCAAATTTTTTTATGATGTCACTATTTGGACCCCGCAGTATAACAGTGTACTCAAATTCTTTAGGAATCGAGCGCTTCCAGTCTCTCAACAAATAGACGAAACCCTAGACCCTCGACCTCTAGAAGTACAAGAAAGAGAGCTGGATGATGCTAAAGCGCTTACCAAAAGGAAGTTGGCTCATCAACTCGAAGCTTCCGATGTGGGTTTAAATAAAATGCATTCGAGGAACATTATAATGCTGGATGTGTTCCCTTTTACCTTGAGGGCGATCAGGTTGGTTATAAATTGCCTACAGCATTACATTCAAGAATGTGACCTAACTAGGTAAGTACTAGTTATAATAAGGTATTGCGCCGTGGCTGTTCTGGACAGATGGGCTAGAGTTGGCACACAGTGGGTGCCAGAAAACGGGCGGCGTAGCCGAGGGAAGCCTAAAAAATGCTAACGTGATAACTTTATGACCTTTATGGGATGTTACCCTGAAGAGATCACACTTGGAATGATTTCATCTGCTATGTATGAACTTTTTGCGAGTAAGACAAAACAGGTTGGTATCAAAAATGTATTGTGGAAGACCCACAAGAACCAGACAGAAATGGCGAGACGAAGAATGCTTTAAGAGTGATTGGACATGGACAACAGCAACCAGGCTTGAGAAGTGAAAAGAGTAAAGGACCAGCGTTTCATGTGTCTCTAATCTATGTTTATGTTTTTAGGGCTAATGTATTTATATTTAATTTTATCATACAGGGATCCAGCAGTAAAGTTAAGACCTCTACGCCAAAAAAATCTCTCAAAGGATTTTTACGCTCAATTGGAGGAAGTATACCAGAAGATGGCTGAAGCCGCTCTAAGAGGAAGGTTGGATACCAACATAACAATATATTTTATTCCATAGAAACCAAAATTTCCACTCTGATTTAAAAAATAGATATACCTACTTATAATTGTATTTTCTAAATGTACATGCTGCTAGGAATGTGAATTTATTGGAGTTAGCTGAAAAAGAATTGAAGTAAGTAAATCATGTAAAAATCACCCTACTACGATACAATAGGCTGAATAGGCACTTTGAATGTTGAAGTGTACTAAGGGTTTTGGATGACATACAACTCTGGACGTGCCCACGTTAAGAGTAGCCATGTCTTCAGTGATTTTGCGATCGATTATATTGCGACTTCATTAATCATTGTGTTTTGAAGACACTACATTCAGTAGTGATAGTAAAATCGCGAGTTTCAGCAATTGCTTTGATGCAGCATCGAAGCGGAGTGTAGCGTTCACTCAACATTCTAACTAAAGCAATCGCTTATACGTTCGGGTCCCTCATACGTACACGTTCGCTGAACAAAATGAATTACGTTGGATAAGAGTGGCCTCAGTTACTGTATCGACTACAAAATGCGAATAAAATTAAGAAAGTAGTTCAGTTTGATGGTCTGTAGCACACCCTTAAGGATGACTGTTCTCTTTATTTTACACGCTGTATAACCTAGTGGCCTACTGTGACATCTTTAAGCAATATTATTTTATCTAATAATCCCTGTACTGTTTTCCAAAATCAGACATCAGGAGTCAACTATTCGTCGTATAGGACAACGGAAGCCGTCGTACGGCCCCCCGCGTGTCGCCTCGTTCCTGCTAGGCCTGCCACCAAAGCCCCCGCATCCGCTGAAGAAAGCACTCAGGAACTACCACATTCGCCTGAACAGACATCACATTCAATTTATTCAGGTTTGTTTCTATTAAGCTGCAATTATTTCAATTATTGTTATCATTCTCTTTATCTTAATGTATTGGGTTGGGGTCGGCTCTGCACATCTGTTTCTTTCATAAGTCTCTATTTATCTAAGTTCACTTTCCTACTTGAATACGTTGTCAATTTATTTGTATAGGACGTCCAAGACTTGATATGGTGATTTTAGGAATATGAATAAATATAAACAATTGTTAAAGCTCTCAACAACATGGCACCATAAAATTCTACAGCCGGGTTGTGTGAAAAGGGGTTTTTTCCAACACATTATTGCCGTTTTTTCCAATTTATATGGAATCGGATCAGCATGTCTTTTTCTTCCACACTTCTTCATTATACATCATCTCAATAACTACCCTCTCTCTATCCCCATTATCTATCACACATTCTCGAAAATAAATGTTTATTATTATTATATTATTATTCATTCTAAAATTACATAGTGTAGCATAAGTACCTACTTAACTAGTCCGTAATATACACAGTGGCAAGAGCATCTCGGTCGTAAACCGGACCCAAACGCCATGCCTCCCGGTGCAGCGGAGGCCCTGAAGGAAGCGGAGGCCACCATCGGCAACCGCTTACTGAAGACTCAGCCGGACTACGTCGCACCGCACGGACACAACACCCAGATACGTGTCTGCCTCATCAGGAAAGAGGTTCGTACCCGTAATATATTACTTAAGACTTATTAAAAAAAAGATGTAACAAAGTCGAAAGGCACTTCTTCTCCCGTCATTGCGATACATTTTTTTTCTGGACCATACCTGGGAACCTTCTAGTAATGGAGATATTAAAGGTCAAAGTCAGCACAATGTTTTGAGTGCGTTACATTGAGCGATACCGTAAAACGTGATTTTTTACATTAGAAAAAAGTTGCTTCTCAGCAATAATTTTTGCGCAGTGCTACTTAGTTTGATGTTCAGAATGGTTGGCTAACGGCTTCGTGTAGGGTCTTTCCGTTTACGGATAAGCGACGCGTGACGACCAGACGACCAAAACCGAACGTATGGCAAAGTACGATGTTATTCACGAAGACGTGGGGCGTGAAGCGGCGCGTGTGACGCCGCGTATTCCGTCGCGGGTTTCGCTACGTGTCACACGCCGCTGCCGCGCCGCTTTTCCGTCAACGGAGTATTAAAGGAACTGATTGGCCGCAACGCTGCCGCTATAAAGGCCGGGTACGTTGCTGCGATGTCATCTGTGGGTTCCACCGCAAGTGACGCTGCATTTTAAACAAACGCGCATAAAATCGCTTTTCTGTAAACGCTCACATACATCGCCATATATTTGAATTTTCTTCGAGTCGCGCTGCACAACGCGACGCACCATGCGCCGCGTCTAAAGATGTAAATTGAAAAAAAAAACAATGTTTTTTTTCACAATCATGGAAAAAAACATGAATAAAATCTTGGCACCGTTGTTTTTTTTCTACATTTGGTTTTTTTTCAGAAAAGTGAAACACTATAACTAAGGTGGAATAAAACACTTTTGATTGTTTTGTTTTTATTCAAGCCAAATTAGGTTTAAATCAATGGGTAACTATTATTATGAATTTAAAAAATACTTAATAAACGAGGATTAGGGAAATCCCCGTCCGTACATGTAGTTTACATTTGGTGTTGCCAATTATGTTAAGACATGTGTGTACTATTTAACAAAAAGCAAATGGTATTTTCTTATTGAACAAAAAAAATAATAATATCAACTCATATACGATAACCGCCTTACCTTATTTTTATTTTCCTACTCATGAAAAAAAATCTACTCCAGAAAAAAAACAGTTTTTTTTCATGTTTTTTTTAAATGTTTGTTTTCATCTCAGAAAAAAAAACAGTTTTTTCGTAAATTTTCCGTAAATGAGCCCTAATGAAGTAAGGAGTTTAGTACCAACTTGAACTATAATGACTAGCCTCTATGAAGGTTACCTTAAACGAGTTATTTACACTAACAGTAAGCGCTAAGTATTTCAGATCGAGTTTTAGATCTCGACTGCCTCGTTGGTATAGGGTTACTGCTGAGCATGAGGTCCTGTGGGTTCGATTACCAGGTCCGGCAGTGTTGTTGAGTTTTTACATCAGGTATTGCCCAGTGTCGGCCTGGAGTCTGGATTTGTGTCCGAACATAACTAGCGAGATGTAACCCTTTAGATTACAGGCGTGATGATAGGTCTGTTATGAGTTTTAGTAAAAGTTCCACAGAGCATCGACTCTGTCATCAACTAATCATACTTGTGCTTGTCTTTTCTTAGATCTATGACCTAAAACACGAGTTCAACGAGAAAGTGTTGGAGCTGCGCGAACGCAAGGTTCAAATGGTTAAGGTTATGCAGGACATTGGGGAGCGACTGTTGGAGATCCGTGCTGAGATCCCGCCGAAGCTGGTTAAGGCTCCACCCGCACTGCCGCAGTTTGACGAAGACCTCGAGTTCCCTGAGAGACACCTTGAGGTGAGTGCGTCGGTGCTTAAGTATATATTTCTGCCACCAAGCCTTGTTGTATACCAGTAACTATTATAAATGAAACGTAAGCTTGTCTTTAGGCACGTTGCACTTTAGGATAAGGCCTTGCACATCCGAACAAAAAACAATATCATTTTCCGCTTGTCTTGCGCTCTTGTACGATAGAACGTCACTTTCGTACCTGTCGCCAACAAGTTTTTAAAAAAATATATATCTTGAGTGTTACCAATAGACACTTAATAAAAACCATTAACGCTATCTCTGCACCATTTTTTTTTTAATTTTTTTGTTGACCAGTTATGGTTGAATGTGATTTATTGTTATTATTAATTAATTGGTGTTGATTTGTATTTATATTGTATTTATTTGCATGATTTGGTATTTAATTTAATAATGTTTCCAATATGCTTTATGTACCTGAAATAAATGAATTTGAATTTGTTATTTTATAGGTGAAACCAGAGCCAATTTACGGAGCGGGTCCGAGGGGGCAGATGTCGAAGAAACAGCAGCAACTATTGCAAGAACGGAGGAGAATGTCAATAGTGCACACAGCCAGAGTGCGCCAGCCAAGGGTGCCAAGATTTATGCCCATTACCGGTAAATAAGTTTGTCTTTTTCCAACAAGCGTAGTGTTAGACGCCTCTCAGCTAGATTGACCCAGAGGCGGCACAAGGCGTAGGCGACGTAGGCCACCGCCTACGGCCTCGCGGTACGAGGGCCTCGCACCTCAAAAACCCAATGACAAAATTGGGACCGGAACGAAATCTCCAAACTGCACATGGCCAATTTTGGCCAATTTATATTTTTTGTTGACGCGCACTCTGTTTTATTTACTTTATTTTTCTAACACAGCGACATCCTTCGTTCTTGTACTGACAGAAAGCCATTGTACTTTCTAATATTTTAAGCTAGATGGCGTTGTTTCATATAGGATTACTAAAAATGTTTTCTGCGATGGGATTTCAAGTGAATTATTTGCAGTTTATTTTTTCTGTGGTTTAAGTGAAAGCTGTTGGAGTTTTGTTTCGTACGTAATATTATGTACCATTTTGTTCCTGAAATTATGGCCTTTCGAATGATACATGTGAATTCCGAGTCGATGCCGATTCCGGGCCTCGCTAAATGTACTTTGCCCACATAAAATTGTGGTCTTGCCCCGCCACTGGATCGACCGACTACCTTCAAAAAGAAGCTGGGACAGATAAGATGCGGAAAGCGGAGACCAGGGTGTAGTGGAGCTTAGGAGAGGGAAAGTAAGAGGGAGGTCCAGTAGTGACCTGCGATAATTCAAAGTTTTTGTAGATTTATCATAGAGATGTTTTATCATAAGAAAGTTTTAGCCCACATATCGTCGTGAGGTCCTTTAACTAAATGCCTATCGGAACATAAAAGCGATCATCAACTTGAAATAGAAATGGCTTTGGATACGAAACCATATCTTAATATGCGCAAATAACGTATCACGTTCGTACACGATTATCTCCGAAACCACCCAACCGATTTCAATGAAATTTTGCGAATATGTATGGTTGGTTCCAGCTTGAGAGATAGAATAGTTTTATACCCGAGAAGTGGCGCCGTGCAAACCACGGGTAGGTCGCAGTTTTACTATATATAAACGTAAAAAGCTATTTTATTTTCCGAATAATTTCAGAAACACGGCCACTACTTGCTTCTTGGGAACTTATGAAAGCCAGGCAAGATCAAGAATCGTCTCCCTTAGAAAATGAAGTACGTGAAAGGCGTATTGACAGGTTTGTTCAATTCATACAACAATATAATTTATACAAGGTTTAAACAGACCCTTCACGAACGTGACTCCCGTGTTCTCCTTAAACTCAAGGGGAAGATTTATAAACCCATGATTAGATCGCAGTTGGGCTGCAACAGGGATGATCGAAAGGTAATTGTATGTGGTCGAGATGAGAATGCTAAGGGGGATGTGTGGTGTAACGCCAATGGATAAAAGAAGGACGAAGTCTGAAAGTGGCGCCGGTGCCTGAAAATTTGTATGGTAATCGATTATTGTTGCGGAAGAATGAGGAAAATGTAGTGAGAAAAATTTTGAGTATGAATGTTGAGAATACTATAAGAGTAGAGGAAGACCAAAGAAACGATAAATGGGATATATGAAGGATGATATGGCTAGAAATAAGGTGACTGCTGAGATGACGAGTAATAGAGAAGTATGGAAGAAGACATGCTGCGCCGACCCCAAATAAGTTGGGATAAAAGCAAGAGAATGATGAAATATAAAAATACACCTAAGAAAAAAGCAATTAAAATAAGACATGCATACATTTTACTACATTGGTCCTGTGCAAAGCCAAAAGGTGCTGTAACATAGTGCTGTAACATATAAAAAAATGGGAGAACAAGTAACTTTCGTGCTCCGTGGGTCTTTTTACATCCATTACATTGTACGTTTACCCCAAAAATATTATAGGACTTCATTACCATTTCATTATCTTAAAACTTATTTGGTTATAGTACCGAAATAAAGTTATTTGAGACGAAAAGGCTAGGTGGATTATGCCATAAGTCAAATGAGACAGCCTTTTCTCAAATAATATTTGCGAAAAGGCTGTCTCGTTGGACTCATGTACACCGGCACATATTATGTTGGTGCCGATTCAGTGCAACCGCGTACATGCATTGCAGATAAATACCAGTATTTTACATCGAGTGCAGGAGAATGATGATGATGTTGATTTTACCTACATCGAGTGATTGCATTACAAAATGAAAAGTCATTTATTAAATTAAGCTGAGATTCAACAGTCTAGGATCGTGTGCTGATAATATGGTAATAGTTTGCGCAACGATATCTCATACTTCGTGTATTTTATCTGAAGTCATATTTTTACAGGCATCTCTTTGAGCAAGACATGCTGCTCAAAGAAGCGAATATGACAGTGGACAAATTCGATTCCCGTCTGAAAGAATTACAACGGGAGCGCATCAGAGTTCAGGTGTGGAGATTTTATAAAATTACGACTGACTTGTAGTGTATGTTATGTTATACCCACATCAGCTGAAATCCTTGTAAAATATGAAAACAAAAACATTGTTTACGATAAGTTTGATTAAAAAAAACTACCGAACTAACAAGTCTCTATTGTCCGGGACAAAGCCTGCCCTTATCCACACAATTCTGCCTTTTCCTAGCACTGGCCAGTCCTTTCCGTACAAGTTTAAAAAGGCACCGGTAAAATTAACAGACGACCTCTAACGTATGGCTAATATGCCAGTATTTGTAGTTGAGTACTTTTTATTTCAGGAAAAGGACCAATTGCTGGAACTTCATTTATACCAACTGCACAGGGAAATGAATGTTTTAAATAGATTCGAGATGCATGAAGACCGCTTAGCCGAAAGAGTGTACACTAAGTTAATGCAGGTAATGAATATAAACAACATTATTGAACACAAAAATAAACAACACCGTCCCAAATGGAAGTCAACTAAAGAGACTAGCCCAGACAACTCCCTAACAATTGTCAAATATTTCGTATTAATTAAAAGTATCCAAAATGCAAAGCAAGCATTAATATGAGTTTTGCGTGTGTGAGGTAGGGAAGAGACCCAGATTATGAAGATCGGGGAACAGAGAAGGCGACAGTGAATTCTACATTGCACATTTCACTTGGCCACAATCGGTATTTAAGTATACGCTAGCTGGGGTGCGTTGTCAGAATTCCTCCACGTGTGCCTGATGGCTGCCGGTCCCTCTCGATACGTCTGGAGGGAATAGCAGTTGCTAGGCCGGTGCACCCTGGGCGTGGGCAGTATCCTTCCCCGAGGAATGGGAAGAGATTCTTATTCCTCGGGGAATGTTACTGTCCATGGCTAATATTCTGACATGGGAGGGGTCCATCTTGGACCAAGGGGGCGTTGCTCCGCGTGACCCTCTGAAAAGCAGAGGGCACAGCGGAGGAGCAAGGGCGGGCTCGGTGTGCACTTACCCTGCCTCCGAGCAGACAGTGAAGGACGCAGTCATTCACTGTCCCCGTCGATATCGTAATCCCACCGTCGAAGTGTCGTGGAACACGTCTCGCGGCTTCGATTGGGACCGAGGGTCTTGGCTTAACCGCCCGGACCACGAGGTAGAAAACCTCTATAAAAAGTTACCCCGAATCTCAAGCGGCGGCGCACCGCGAGGAGATGTATGGCTGACGGGTTCCTATGGAAAATCAGTCGCTAGTGCGAACCACTGCCGGGCCTGGCAATGGCTTATCTGGGTACAGGGGGCACTGCCCAGATGGACTTTTTATTTCCCCCATACTCGTGGGAACAGTATGGATATAACAAATACAACCCAAAACACGGCCGATAACGGCGAAGGAAGGAAGGAGAGGGATGCGGGGTCGGAGTCCGGCGCCGCATCCAGCGATGTGAGTGCGGGAGGCTCAGAGAGCTCCCGGCGCGGGAGGCCCGGGGCTGCTGCGGTGAACAAGGAGTTCCTCCGCAAGCGGTCCAGGCCGGTAGGCGACCAAGAGTCGTCGTCAGAGGGGGAGCTGGCTTCGGCTCGCAAGATCCCCACCAGCAAGCGTGGCGGGATCCGCGGCAAGGGGAGAGGCCTCTCTGCCACCGAGAGGTCGGCGCGGCTTGCCGAGGAGGGACGCCACCCGGGGGTGGCCGCCGGTCGCGGGGTGACCCGTTCGGGCTCCTCTGATAACGAGGCGGGCGCAGACGGCGGCTCCGATGCGGAGCGTAAGACCGGGCTTGCGAAGGAGGTGGAGGCGGCGCTGAGGGCTGTTTCTTGCAAACAAAAGCCCTCCACCAGGCACAAGGCTATACCTGCAGCGATCGCCTCCATCATGGCGGCAGCGGAGGCCAGATATGCGGGGCCCCCGCCAGACGACGTGGCCAAACTGCGGGCGGAGGTCGCTCGACTGACGGCCGCCACGGAGCTTCTCCAAGAGGAGAATAAGAAGCTCCGAGCAGACCTGGCCGGTCTGCGCGAGTCCGGCTCTCGCGAGGCGCCCCAAAATAGGGGCCAGCAGCGACCAAGCCAGCCCGTGCCGGTGGAGAACCAGGTCCTGAACCTGGTTCGGCAGGAGCTGGCTGCCTTCCAGGCGCGGTTCTCCGTCCTGGAGGGCATTGTCCTGCGCCCCCCCCTGGCGGCAAATAAGGCGCCCCCGGGCCCGAGGGCGGCCACATATGCGGCTGCTGCGGCCTCCGCACCGGGGCCGTCCAGCCAGCCCTCCGGCAGGGTTACGTCGGCCCCCGAAAAGCCGGCTCCGGTTAGGAAGGCGGCGGCCCTGAAGCAGGGCAAGGCGGCGGCCCAAAAGAAGGGCAAGGCGGCGAATGTGCCAGCGCCAGCCGCGAGACAGCCGCCGAGACAGCCACCACCGCCGCCCCCCCCACCCCCTAAGCCTCCCGCGGCCGAGACTGGGTGGCAGGTGGCCGGAGAGAAAGCGAGGGAGCAAAGGGCGGCCAAAAAGGCCAGGAAGCGGGAGCGGAAGCGCCGACAAAAGGAGCATGGCATCGCGGCTAGGCTCAGCGCCCCAAAGACCGCGGCTGTAGTGATCACACTACAGCCGGACGCGGAAAAGAGGGGCGTGACCTATCGCGACGTGCTCGCTAAGGCGAAGGCGACGGTGGATCTCGGGGAGCTCGGGATCGCCGCGGGCCTCAGGCTTAGGGTCACCGCAACAGGGGCTCGAGTGCTAGAGATCCCCGGCGAAACCCGTGACTCGTCCGCTGACGCTCTGGCTGAAAAGCTTAGAGCGTCCCTAAATGCGGACGAGGCCCGAGTGTCCAGGCCCGTCAAATGCGCAGACCTGCGCATCCTGGGTCTGGACGACTCGGTGACCGAGGAGGAGGTGGTGGCCGCCGTCACCAGGACCGGTGGGTGCCCTGCCGAGCAGGTCAAGGCAGGCACCTTACGTCCGGACCTGTCGGGCACGCGAACCGTAACGGTAAGCTGCCCTGTGACGGCGGCGAAAGCCATTGTGGAGGGCCGAAGGCTCTTGGTGGGCTGGGTGTCGGCGCAGGTGAAGCTGCTGGAACCCAGACCTCTGAGGTGCTTCCGCTGCCATGTGGGGCACCACGTGTCGGTCCGGTGCACCTCGGAGGTAGACCGCAGTGACCAGTGCTTCCGCTGCAGCCAGCCCGGTCACAAGGCCGCGGCTTGCTCCGCCGAACCACACTGCGCCGCATGTGCGGCGGCTGGCAAGCCGGCCGATCACCGGGCAGGGAGCAAGGCCTGCGGTACACCTGCCAAGGCCAGGGGCAAGGGAAGGCCCTCCACCACCACCACCGCCAAAACCCCCACCGTCGCCACCACCGCAGCCGCCGCCACTGTCGCCGCCGCTGCCGCCACTGCTGCAACTTCCGCAGCGGGGCCCTCGCAGGGGGCCCGGGAGGGGGCTGAAATGGAGTGCCAGTAACGGCCCCATTACGCTTTCTCCAGGCGAACATCAACCACTGCGCCTGCGCTCAGGATCTGTTGCTTCAGAGCATGGCGCAGTGGTCGATTAACATCGCCGTGGTCGCTGAGCCGTACTTTGTCCCGCCCAGGGATGACTGGGTGGAGGACCTTAGCGGCTCAGTGACCATAATTGCGTCGGCCGCCGCCGGTACCCCGACCCCTGAGAGTGTCAGGAAGGGTCAGGGGTGCGTAGCAGCACGGTTCGGGGAGATCGTAGTAGTGGGAGTCTACTTCTCCCCGAGCCGAACTCTCGCCGAGTTCCACAACTCCCTCACGGAGTTGAGTGTCGTCATCGGAAGCCATTCCCTTCCCGTGCTTGTGCTCGGGGACTTCAATGCCAAAAACTTGGCTTGGGGTTCTCGTTACACGGACGCGCGGGGTAGGATGGTGGAGGACTGGGCTCTGGAGACAGGCCTGGTCGTCCTAAATCGGGGTTCTGTCCCCACGTGCGTGCGGATGCGGGGCGAGTCGGTGGTGGACATCTCGTTCGCTAGCCCCGCTCTGTCGCCGCGTGTCGTTGACTGGCGCGTCATGGAGGGGGTGGAGACCTATTCCGACCACCGGTACATCCGGTTCGACGTCTCCACCCAGACCTCAAGCGCGCCGGTCCTACAGACCCCGAGTGGTCCGCGATGGGCGCTGAGGCAGCTGGACCGGGAGCTCCTCCTGGAAGCCTCGATCGTGCAGGCCTGGGTGTCATCACCGGTCAGGCCTGCCGACATCAATAACGAGGCGGGTTGGTTCCAGGAGGCCATGTCCGGGATTTGCGACGTGGCAATGCCCCGTGTTCGGCCAGGAAGCGCCCGGCGTCAGGTGTATTGGTGGTCGCGAGAGCTGACGTCTCTGCGCGAGGCGTGCGTTGCCGCGCGGCACCTGTACGCCAGGCATCGCAGGCTACGCATCCGCCCTCCGGATGCGGCAGCCATTGAGGTGGAGCTGTACGAGGGATACAGAGCGGCGAAGACCGCCCTCCAAGAGGCTGTTCGGCGGGCCAAGAATCTGGCCCGCGAGGAGATGCTGGAGTCTCTGAATGGAGATCCGTGGGGGCGCCCTTACAAGATGGTGCGGGACAAACTCCGCACCCGGGCCCCCCCGCTGACGCAGAGTCTTCGGCCTGAGCTCGTGGAGGACGTGGTGAGCGCTCTGTTCCCTTCGCGAGGGGAGCATCCTCCCCCGCCTATGGCTCCGCCGCCGCGTGCGGTGCCGGGAGCGGACCATACCGATGACGATGACGACATTCCGGAGGTGACTGGGGTAGACCTGAGAGTGGCGGTACGCAGGCTGAAAGCCAGAAATACCGCCCCGGGACCCGATGGCTTGCCTGGTAAAGCCTGGGTCCTGGCCTCTGAGGCTCTCGGGCCCCGACTGGAAGGGCTCCTAAGCGCATGCTTGGAGAGAGGCCAGTTCCCGCTTCGTTGGAAGACGGGGAAGCTGGTCCTCATCCGAAAGCCAGGGCGCCCTGCGGACTCTCCGTCCGCATACCGGCCCATCGTATTGCTCGACGAGGTGGGCAAGCTCTTTGAAAGAGTCATTGCCAACCGCCTCGCCGGGCACCTTGTGGGGATGGGGCCGGATCTTGCGGAACACCAGTTTGGTTTCCGCAAGGGGCGCTCAACGGTGGATGCCATCATGCGCGTGAGAGCCCTCACGACGGGGGACGCGGTGTCCCGGGGCGGGGTCGTCTTGGCGGTGTCTCTTGACATCGCCAACGCCTTCAACTCCATGCCCTGGAGCTGCATTAGGGAGGCACTGCGGTATCACCGGGTGCCGACCTACCTTCGTCGTGTGGTCGGGGACTACCTGACGGATAGGGCCGTCATCTACCCCGGTCGGAGCGGAGAATGGAACCGGCGAGAGATGTCGTGCGGTGTTCCACAGGGATCGGTTCTGGGACCGGCCTTGTGGAACATCGGTTACGACTGGGTGCTGCGCGCCGACCTCCCTAGCGGCGTCAGCGTAGTTTGCTACGCTGACGACACGCTGGTACTGGCACAAGGGAGGTCGCACGAGGCGGCGGCCGAAAACATGACACGCGGGGTTGCGATAGTCGTGGAGAGGATCCGGCAATTGGGTCTCGAGGTGGCATTGCACAAGTCCGAGGCCATGTGTTTTCATGGGCCTCGGAATGCGCCACCGTCGGGATCCCTACTGACGGCAGGAGGGGTCTCCATCGGCGTCGGGTCGACGTTGAAGTACCTAGGACTCGTCCTCGACAGCCGGTGGAACTTCGTGGAGCATTTCCGACGTTTGGCTCCCAAACTGGAACGGACAGGGGCTGCCTTTAAGCGGCTCTTGCCCAACCTGAGGGGTCCGAACGCCTCCTGCCGGAGGCTCTACGCGGGGGTCGTGCGGTCCATGGCCCTTTATGGGGCCCCGGTGTGGGCGCGTTCTTTGAGGCGGCGAGCCGCCCACTACCTGAACGCGCCCCAAAAGGTGATAGCCATAAGGCTAATCCGCGGGTACCGCACGATCTCCGGTGAGGCGGCTAGCCTCCTTGCCGGATTGCCGCCATGGGATCTGGAGGCGATAGTCCTCGCGCGCCTGCACGAATGGCGCGCGGAGGCACTAAGTCGGTTGGAAACTCCGCTGCCGCGGCAAATTGCCGCTCAGCGGACAGACCTCCGGCGTGATCTCATGGCGACATGGAGAGAGCGACTGTCGCAACCCCGTGCAGGGCACGCCACCATAGTGGCGATAAGTCCCCTCTTTGAGGAGTGGCTAGAGAGGCGCCACGGCGCCCTCACCTACCGCCTGACGCAGGTCCTCACCGGACACGGTTGTTTCGGGAGGTTCCTGCACCGGATCGGGCGGGAGGAAACGCCCGGGTGTTTCCATTGTGAGGATCGTCCGGAGGACACGGTGGAACATACCGTGGAGGTCTGCCCCGCTTGGGCGGAGCACCGTCGTGTCCTCGTTGCGGCGATCGGCGGCGGCGATCTCTCGCGTCCGGCCCTGGTTCAAGCCATGGTCCGGAGCGAGAGGGAATGGGAAGCCGTCACCTCCTTCTGCGAAGCAGTCATGCTAGTGAAGGAGGTGGCGGGACGTGAGAGGGAAAGAACCTCACGTCCCAGCCGCCGCGGGAGACGCCCTGGGCGTCGGGGGTCACGTGGTGGCTCCCGGCCACCGTAGGCGCGGGCCTGTGGACGGCGAGCTATGGGCTAGCTCGCCGTCCGGCCGTCTTCTGACGACAGGCCATGTCGATGGCGCGTTCGTGTTCCACGCGCGCCTCAAAGAGATGTCAGCAACGATGTAGGGGTCTGCAAGGACCGATGCCTGCCAGGGCTGCGGGACTGTTCGAAAGAGATACCGTGGCCCTGGAACACAAAGGGCAAAGAAGGAACATGGATGGGTTTTAGTCAGTACAAGTCTGACACTCCCTTCCGCTCCGCCCAGAGTGGGGGGGGTCATTTGATGATTTCCCATCCGGAAAAAAAAAAAAAAAAAAAAAGTATACGCTAGCTGCGGCAAAAAAAAAAAATACTTTTATCTGGTGCAGTGGCGGTCGGATTGCGGATCCATCGAACTTTTCGACAGTGCGTATCAGTCCTTATGGACCTGACACCACTAGGATAGATTAAAGCGCTATAAGTTTACGGATACATGTTGTACCTTTTTTATACTGTTAATATGATCCTGAACCCAAGTTCTTTACGTGCGTTTCGCCACTGGATCTGCCAAACAGGAAAAGAGAAATCAAATGAGCAAAGCGTCAGGGCGATCACGATCGATACCGTACAAGAAAGTACTTTTTTATCGTGATGGGACAGACTAAAATAAAGGGTTATCGAAAATAAAACAAAAATACCTACTATAAAAGAAATAAAAAAGTGTGCAATTAGCAAATCACATAGGTAAGCCAGACTGGAACAGCGAACTAATTTGGTCCACACAGCGTCTGTAAGTGCTAACCCTTCAAGTTTTAAAATGTTACACTGCTGCAACATTGAATTTTTAAGTTACGAATAATCTTAATATTCGAGTTCATTGCTTCGAATTGGATTCGAACCATCGCATTACCGAACGTCGATGACGACGTTCTCGACGGCCCATACCAGTTTGACAAACTAGCCAGCCAGAACAAAATAGAAAAAAAAATTAGTACTTTATTATTATTTTTTATGGATCGTTGTGTCTGAATTAAATGAATTGATTTGATTATATTAAAAAAATATAATGCAATAGCTGTGCCCCGCGGTTTCACCCGCCGGTTCTGGCTTGTTTTCTTTTTGCTCGGCCCCTATTGGTCGTAGCGTGATGTTATATAGCCTTCTTCGATAATTGGACTATCTAACACTAAAGGATTTTTTCAATTCGAACCAGAAGTTCCTGAGATTAGCGCGTTCAACCAAACAAACAAACTCTTCAGCTTTATAATATTAGTATAGATGACAAAAAGCACAATTTGTGCCTAGGATTTGAACCTCTAATCAGCGGCCTTGTTACCACCGGTCTATTCAGACGTTGCAAAACTATTTTGTAAATACTAACCCTATTGTTGCTTGTCGTTAGATATACGCAATAATAAAAGTATTAAAGTTTTTTTTTATATTATTAAATACAGACTTCAAAAAAAAAAATACTAACTTAAACTTTTTATACAATAAACAATACAATAATTATAATTATAAAAAATATTAAATGTTTTTGCAAAATACAAAAACCACAGATATAGATAGACTACTACTAGATAACGCAAGAGCACCTACTTCGCGTGCCCGACTTAAAGCTAAAGGTACTTAACGTAGCCTCCGTCACGCTCAGTCTACATTTTTGCGCCACGCTAGTCGGATATCTCTCAAAAAATTGTAGCTGCAAATTCGTAATGCATTGCGGCTTTTATTTGGAGAGGTTGATTCGCTGACGTTTTGTTTTAACAAGTGATGAATATCGAAACAAGTGATACTATCGTATATCGCTTCAGTTTCGTAGCGCAGGCGCTTTTGTCATTTTTCTGTAAATTTTATCGATTAGTGCTGTTCATCGTACGCAACACAAAGCGATTCTCGAGAATCGATTTCGGAGACAGATTTCAAAGACAATTTTAATAAATAATCTTAACGTTTCGTGATTCTTTAGTTTTTCACATGATGGTAATTTAAAAGAAAAATTAATTGATGCGACGGGAAATAAAGATTGGTTCCCAACGAACTAGTTGTTTGATACATTTTGAGGAAGCAAGCTTTGTTGAAGGAAAAAAGCAAAACCAAACAAATAACAATTCTGAGGGAACGGAACCGTTGCAAAGTCCAAAAAATACACGGCAATATTTCGTTAATAGAGACCTTAAAAAACTGTTTATTAATGATGATCAAGCTAATGTGCTTAGAACAACCAACGTTACAACTCAAGAACTTTATTTTTATTTTCCGGTCTCATTACTATGTCACAAAATCGATTTAAACGATTGTGAATAATTCTTTACTGTACACATCATCATCTGCCTAGCCTTTTCCCAACTATGTTAGGGTCAGCTTCCAGTCTAACCGAATGCAGCTGAATACCAGTATTTTACATAGAGCGACTGCCTATCTGACCTCCACAACCCAGTTAGTACTAGGTAATACGATACCCCTTGGTAAGACTGGTTGTCAGACTTTTTGGGCCTCTGACTACCTATAACGACTGTCAAAGATCTACAAATGACAGCCGGGACCAACGGCTTAACGTGCTTTCCGAGGCACGGAGGAAACTCGGTATGTATTGGGTGGTCACCCATCTACAGACCAACCTAGGCAATCAGGGCTTAACCTAAAGATTGACCCGAGCGGCTGTTATTATTTAGCCACGAGCTCCTCTTCTTATTGAATTCTTTACTGTACACAATTACTTATAAATAGTATTCGTACAGTAATTGAGAAATGGTATGTACAAAGGCGAATTCTAGTGATAGAGAGAGATAAAAATTGGTTAGAATTCCTTTTCTTTTTTAAACACTAGAACTTAAATTGATTGAAGGTGTTTCAATTGAATATTTACGTGTAGAAACGGGTGCTGCACTCCCATCACTAAATGGAGCTTGTGACAGTTGTGACGTCTTAGTAGGTAGTCAAAAAATGTCACGCTTGGTTTTCATACAGATCGTGATACTTGCGTTATCTAAGTCTATCTATATCTGTGACAAAAACCAACTTGGGCCTATCACGGATTTGTACGGGTATTATTTTGTGTTTTCTAAAATAGACATCTTGCTGGTCGACGGCAGTTGTTTTTTACAGGGCGAAATTTTTGTGCATTTTTATCCAAATCATCTTCACTTTCACTGTTCAGCGTTATTTTCCTTTTACATTTACGTTGCGCTATACTTCAATACATCATCATCATTTAAGCCGAAAGACGTCCACTGCTCGACATAGGCCTCACCCAAGTGCCGCCACATTGACTGGTCCCGTACTTAAATAACTGTCGATAAAATAACGACACGCACACGTACTGTCATGTAGAGAGCACAACACTGGCTGGCGGCTCGACGCGCTCCGTGCGCCGTGCGGCAACAAGTCGCCAACGGTCATATTCACAATAGGCCCGCCGTCGCCGCAGGGAGCGGATATTTTTCACCGTCAGTGCGATGGTGGTCGAAAAGGGCCTGCCGTGATGTTTTAATGCCAAATACCTACATTTTTAACCATGAGCCGAAATCTATATTTGTCTCTGTCGCACTTCTACAAATACTGAAGATATAATAATTGTGCGCTAGTGAGAAAGATATAGTTTTCACCGTGCGCTGTAGCGGTAAGCACCGTATCGGGCGGATTTTGTGTGATCCGCAGTGAAAGTGTTAAGTAAAGACTCCACCCGCAATTTCAAAATTACTTATCAACAATGCCTTTCTGATGGAAGGCCGAAAGAGACATGAAGCATTGTAGTAATCATGGCGTTTACAGGTCCGTGGAGTACAAGAACAGATCAGCGACTGTGAGCATCGCATTGAAGAACTACTGACGGAGAAAGATGAACTGGACCTTATGTGTCAGCAGTTACAGATTCAATTCAAGCGGGTGGTGCAAGATAATAAGTTCGCTGACTTCTTGCGCCGGATATTCAAGAAGAAGTATCGGCCACCACGTGTTCGGGATGATGATGGTAAATTGTACATGGTTTCCTAAAGAACTTAAAAGACAAGTCATTGATTCTAATTAGGTTGCACTTCTTGGAAATCAAAATTTTATAGGACAGCCCCCAAAAACCATCCTAGTGTTTTAACTGAAGTGGTGGAACAAACACTCATTTTAAAACCTCCACGGTTAGAATCCCAAGTGTGGGTAAAGGGAAGATTTAAATCGGACACAAGAAGACTTTCTGTCTGGAATGACAAAGCTCTCGTGCTTCCTCTGACATTCTTGGAGTACATAGTGGTAAGTTAGGTTTGTAGAAGTAAAATGAACGAAGTGTTAAGTTTCTTATCTTCCGATCAGATAGACTATTTTCGGTCTGGTGGGTTACTGCCCCTACAGTTGTTGTTATATTTCTGTACTAGCTTCTGCCAGCGGCTTCGCCCGCGTGGATGTCAAAAAATATCCCACCCGAACAAACATAGTTACTTACCTTCATCCGCTGAGACACGTATAAATTAATTTTTAATTGTCAGCCTAAACACAAAATTTGAATATCCTAACTTCAAAACTGACGGACTTTCATATAAACTTCCATTCCATTTTACCCCTAGACAAATATAATCAGAAAGCTTCGAACTGCTAAGCTATCGGGAGTTACACGTGATATTGTGAGTCAACCATAAAAGATAGACATATGCTGTCATGAGATATTTTTTATATAATTTTAAGGAAAACATTTCCGTCATACATGATTTCTGTGTAGCTTTAACCATTAAGGTTGCACACACGACGGAAGCTTAAAAAATGGAGTAACTTCTCCCGTTTTCCCAACATTTCCCTTCACTGCTCTGCTCCTATTGATTGTAGCGTGATGAAAAGTATACTATAACCAACTTAGGAGTATGAAAAATAATTGTACCAAGTTTCGTTAAAATCCGTCGAGTAGTTTTTGTTTCTATAACGGTTATACAGACAGACAGACAGACAGACAAAAATTTTACTGATTGCATTTTTGGCATCAGTATCGATCCCCTGATAGTTATTTTGGAAATATATTTCATGTACAGAATTGACCTCTCTACAGATTTATTATAAGTATATATAGATATACCTCAACTGGGCCAATAGCACTACTTACGTATTGCAGGATTGTGCATGACGTCATGTATAAAGCGTAATTCGTATGTTCCGTAGCTTTGTAGATGCCACCACAGCTCTTTATTCTTCACAAAATAACAATAACAAAACTAAAGAAACTCTTATTAAGTAATCGTTTGGATTTGATTTTCTTAAAGAGTCATCTGAGTCAGAGTCATCAGAATCATCCAGCGAGGAGGAGGACGAGGGAAGTTTGGACAGCCGAGACATCGGTCCAATTCGCCTCGACCCTAACATCTGTCCTGAGGGATGTGAAAGGGAAATCTACGACCAAACGTATGAAATAAGGAATACCAGGTATTTTTTTCTAATTCAGCTAATCTTTTAGAAAGTAAGATTTTTACCTTAAGCAGCTCCACGACCCCCGTACTATTCAATCCATCCTTCAGCATAATGTTTTGAATGCGTTACATTGAGTCTTACGCCAAAACGTGATTTTTCACCCCAAAAAAAAAGTCGTTTCCCAGCAATCATTTTTGTGTAAAGTTACTTAGTTTGATGTACATAATGCTTGGTTAACGGCTTTGTGAAGAGTCCGTTTACACCCTGTATTTAAAACGCGGCAACATTTGAAATAATAATAATTTCGGACTATAACAGGAGTAAACTAGGCAAAAACTAACCTGTAATATCATTTTTTTAACATACCTAGATTAAGTTGTCATAATGAGTTAACTTTTTTACCACCAATTACGTGTACATATGGACACGCTAGGCATTACTGGGTTAAACACACGTCCTCAACTTGCACCCTTTATATCACGACGGAAAAGTGTACTCTCGAGAACCAGTGACCAGATGACCACGATAGCTTACTAAAGTAACTGGAACACTGGTCTTCAGCAAAAGTATTGATTCACTGTTCTTCAGCAAAAGTGTATGACATCTACAGACATAAGCATGAACAAGACATGTTGGAGAAAGACCGGCTGGTAGAGCTTCTAAAGAAAGACATCGAAGCACACAACAAGATAAAGCGAAAGCTATCCATACAACTGGAAACGAGGAAGAACGACCTCAGGGAATTTATGGTAAGACAAGTCAAATATTTCCGATTTTCCATGGGCAAAAATATCAAACTTTTAACAACAAACTTGCTGTTTAACAACTTTATGAGATAAATTTTCCAAAAATCATTCCTTAGTGTTCACATTCGTTACATAAAAAACTATATTGTGTAAAGTTTCATGGTTCTAAGTTCTGGTTCTAGACCCAGCGGCTTAGGCTGTCAATTTGTTTGTATAGCAAAGTAGCCTGGATTATCCCATCGCAGGGCAAATTGGTCCCTGTTTCTTTTGTACACATTTTTTTTCCTACTAATGTTCAGTTTCATACCTTTTGTTGGCAGGGTCAAATTCGTCCCGCCAACTTCATTTTGGTTGGATTTCATTTATATTTCTTTTAACATTAAAACACCATAGGTACCACCGTACCTATAGTTTCTTAAGTAACAACTTTTATACAACTAGGTATCAACTTTATAAGTATCTAAAACAGATTATTACTTTATTCAGCTGGAGAAACAATCGTGCATGAACGAAGTGGATACAGTGGTTGTACTTCGGTACGATCAGATTAGAGCGTCGGCCATCATCGGCTGCACGGGATCCAAGGGTCTGTCGGAGGCCGTGGTGTTCCCTGAGAAGATGCTGACCCGGCTGAGGAAACGAGTTCTTGAGATACAGGAAGAGATCCGACAACAAAAGCAAAGGCAGAAGTAAGTATAAATATTAAAAGAATAATGCAAGGTCAGAAGGCGCAGCGAAGCCGCGTTCGAAGCCGTATTGATCGTCACGGGAATCCGGGTGCAGGATCATTGCAGAGAATCAGAGATGCTTGTAGGAGGTCTATGTCTAGCAATGGATGTCTTATAGCTACAAACTGACAGTGAAATTAAAATAAAACAGAATAATATCGCCTCTTTGGAGGAGATATATGAATGTTTTGTTGCAAGAACAACACTCGAGTTGTTGAAATGGGCCTTGTAAGCAGACCATGATAAATGGAGCATTCCAATGAATTTTGATTATCTCCTCTTATCGTTTTTCATCCTTTTTCCTCATCACATAGTCTAGTCTCTTAGGCTTTGTCTTTAGCTAACAAACTCAAGGGCTGTTTCACTACCCAAATTTAGGTTTTTGTGATAGTTCACTGATTTTTTTTACTTTACTTGGTTATTCTGAGTGCCACTACTATTCACGACGTCGATAAACAGATCCTTAAAGAAGAAAAGGGTTTGTAATGGGCTTCTTTTAGATTGTGTTTTTTTTTTTATTCGTTCAGTTGCTTTTAGCTGCAAGTTTTGATGTACAGGATAAACCGTACGCACTTGTTCCGCATGAACGTGGACCTGAAGACGATGGAAGAGGAATCGGAGGCGCTACGCGCGCAGATGCGCGACGTGCTGACCCGCAAGCTCGGCAAGCCGCGCAAGGTGAAATAACTAGCTTTTTAAGAAACAAAGAAAATACTTTTTCTGAGCACAGAAAAAAGGAGGAAGAATAGGAATGTGTGCCTCAGCGCTGTAGCAATGAACGGTTTATCAAAACATTTCTGACAAAAAGTGCCTATTGCTGGTTTTCCACAGGACCCAGGTCCCCTTGAAAACTTAAAGTAGGTATCTACATCACACAATCACGCAACTCCAAAGTTGCATCTGTGTGTTGTACTTACCTACATAAAGTTATAATGCTGTTTTTCTATATACTTTATGGTGTGTACATAAATAATAATCTTCGTAAATAAATAGGTGGACCGCACTCTAGACGACTTGCTGCGCCAACTCGCGCGCAGGCACAAGTACGCCGTCACCTACGGCACGCTGCCGCATATCGTCGCGCAGCTCAGGACCTGGCGAGTCAGTTCTTTACTATTTTTCTACAAATATAACTTTCTATTTTTCAACATAATTATGGCCAAATTAGCCTATCCTTAAGCGTTCCCAGGTTCCAGGTTTCTCTTTGTTGGGGGAATTCGACCATAATACACCACGTGAGCCCGGTGCCGTTTGCTACATGTCATGTACTAGGACATTTGCGAGAAAGACGTTTGAGCGAAGGACACTTGCGCGAACCCACTTGCACGAAAAGACACTTGCGTGATTGTGTGCATGGACTATTGCGCGATTGGACTTATGCGCGAACGGACATTTGCGCTCATGGACGCTTGCGCGAATGGACTTTTGCGCAAACAGCCATTTGTGCGCATAGACACTTACTTACTGGCCAGTGAGTAGTAACTTGTAGAGTAAACATAACACACGCCTGTTATTACTTGAAGGGTGGGCTGAGTTGTGATTGTTATTGGTAAGTCCCAGACCGAAAGGACATCCATGATAGAAAAACCGAAAATTATCCTCGCCATATTAGAGTTTCATTTGACCTCGTTTTCGTTATCACCGACCCCGAAAATCATGAAAACGACACCCGCGACGGAAATACCGAAAATTTTCCTCGGCGCCATTTTGGATTCCTATTTTGACCTCGTTTTCGTAGTAAGCGACCCCGAAAATCACGAAAACGACATCCATGATGGAAAAACAGAAAATTTTTTGTATCCAAAAAAGTTTTTGCAAAAAAAACGTAAAGCGCAAGCTTCTTCTACCAAATGAATCGCTTAAATCAGACTAGTAATCGAAAAAAATCGGTGAAAATACATGAAAAAAAACATGCCTTTTTTAGAAGTCGGTTAAAAACGAACTAATACCCGACAAAAAGACGCTAATCGGAAGCCGGATTCAGATTAGCAACGGGGAGTCAGTGTTTGGAAGTTTTTTTATGGAAATACGAGTAAACCCGTAGAAAGACAGTAACGTCTTAGAAAGTGGTCAGGTTTTAATTGACGATTACAACAATCTTACAGGAGCGCCACAGTGGACTCGAAAAGAAATATCTGGTCACCTTAAACGAGTTCTCTGATCGCCTCCGTTTGGCTGCCGCGCTGCAAGCTGATGTCTTGCCTCAAAAGGTAATGAGCCAGTTTTGTTTTCAATACAATGATAATGTCTATGACTATTAATTATTTAATGAATTATTTACGAAGGAAGTGAGTAATCTTATTTGGAAATACTAGTCAATAACAGGATGGCAGTTTTTATCAGTGTTGCCCGAACCTAGACACGTATAATATTGACGCGACAATAATATTTGACCTAATCATTCTGTCACTAAACTTTTGGCCAAGAATTTATTACCAGGATCTGGTTCTTATATTACATATAAACACTAAATTTGAACCTATTAGGTAATGTCCGAAACTGGCTACTCATCCGAAACCTCTTTCTCTGTTGCGAATAAAGTTGCGCCATTAACGAGTGCCATAGGATATTTTTCCAACATAACCAATCAGTCCTCAGATCCTGATATAGTAGTACTCGTAGCATTATTTCTTACAAAAATAATCATTCTTTTGAGTAAAGACTTAACGATGGTCACTAAAGTTTTATTTCCACAGACCGCTAAAGAACCTGGCCCGATGCAGGGAGGTTATAACGAGAAAATTTACCGACGCGACGTCAGTCGTTTACTTATAGTGCGACAACGACAAACAAAACAGATACAGGTGCCCAGCTTTCAATCTTAACACGAAGTTTTTAACACAAAATAAGCTTTGCTTTTGGCAACAACTCGCCTGATGTGAAGTGAAAATGCGGCCTAGGGTCTTCACCCTTGCTTGCCTATTAGACGAAGGTCCAAGGCGATCGGCCACGGCAGATTGCGGTTTCAACGCTGGCCAATAGCAATGAAAGGCTGCAGCGACACGACTCCTTTTTATTTCTAAGTACAGTGGCCAGCGCATCAAGGTACCACAAACTGCTAAACTTCTCCAAATTATTTTAAAACAAAAAATGTTGAGGGTTGAGTTCAAAATCGAATGAGAAAATTTGACTGTTTTTGGTAACTTGATGCCCTAGCCACTGTACTTAGAAATAAAAATGAGTCATGTCGCTGCAGCCTCTCATTGCGATTGACCAGCGTTGAAACCCCAATCTGCCGTGGCCGATCGCCTTGGACCTTTAGGAACTTGCACAGAAAAACACTTTTATGGATGATGAAAATACAAGTTTTGATGAATTTTCTTTAGCCTTTACTTAGCATAGGCAACACTCACGACTCTTTCCCATGGGGGTAGGTAGAAACTACAGATCGCCACTTGCTATGATCCTTCGAACTCTTTCGGCTCGTCCACGGTCATACATTAGTTTATACACGCATCGATGCAGATGTTTCATTTAACTATTTTAACAGGCACTTAAAGAAGAGATCCAGAATCTCCGTTTGAAGCCGTTGTCAGAGTTGGCTCCACTACCGGCTAGCGCTAAGCCCCCAAGGGCAGAAGATACAGACATTAGGCTATACATGGCCAGAAAAAGATTCGTGTATCCTAAGAAATTCTTCCCAATGTGAGTAACCCGTAATATGTATTATTATGGTAAATTGAATAAAGTATGGTTCTCGATTTAAAAGCTCAGTCGGACCGGTGCTAACAGATTACGAATTTGCTGCGGACACTTCAGGACAACACTTCAGTAAATTAGGTATCTGTCAAAGTCCAGAGTCAGGTACGCAATCTGGTCATGCCGGTTTGACGGAACTTCAATGACAGTTTGGAGTAATCAAATTATATTACCTAACTAGCTGACCTGATAGACGTCGTTCTATCAAAAACTATTGGACTGTGGCAGTTCTGCAAAATTATCTTTTCTGGGCGAGTTCTGGTAATGGCCTCGCTTAGGTTGTGCACAATTTTAAGTTATGGTCACCAGAACAGGAAAAAATGTTAAACTATAATACAGCCACACCATGTTTTATTTGCAAAACAAAAAAATAAACGTATTTCAGACTGAGCACAGCTTTATTGATTAACGATCAAATAATTACTGTTATAAATTTAGAAAAAAAAACTACATATTCCCTTGTTCTAATAGAAAAAGCAAAACCGTACGGAAACTGTGGAGAAAATTGAGTGCACAAATTACTTATTATGAGATTATTGCACAAAGTTTGATGAGCTACCCATTAAAATAAAATCTGTTGAAAATAACTTAATGAAATTAAAACGTGCTGTTACTGGGGCTGTAAAATACTTGAATGCTCAAGAAAATAAAACTTTCGAACAAAAAGTCTTAGAACTGAAAAAAGATTTGTTGAATTCTTCACATCACGTTTCTGGCAATCATGCTTGTTGCAAAAACTACTACTGCAAAAATTCCAATGATACTTCCAAAAATTTAGTACCGGCAATGAAAAGTAAAGAGCTTCATTTTTTTCCACTATAATAAAATTTCTTTCAGGATTATAGTCCAGTAACCTACCTTGTCGCCTGAAAGTACGGGGTACTTTGCGTCAAATCCGGTAGTTCTGATTTTTTGCAAATTTAGTAAGCAAATTTAGTCTACTTTAAAAACGTCCTGAATTTAACCGATTATAACCCTAGTTTTTGAGAGTACCCTACTCTCAAAAACTAGGGTTATAATCGGCAAAATCTGAAAAAAATCCGAAATTTTCGCGGTTTTTTCGATTTTTGACAAAGTTGCGTTCAGCGCTCCAGATCACAAACTTGGATAATTCATTGGGCCAACATCATAAACAAGTCTACAAAAAATCAGAACTACCGGATTTGACGCAAGCTGTGATGTATAAAGTTACTGAACTATTAGTAAATAACGCAAAGAGTTTGATACATAACGTAAACAGTAACATAGCTGAGATTTTCAATAGCGTGATTGCAAAGTCACAGTCACAGTTATTTTGACATTTAATTAATTCTGATTCGGTTATGTATTTTATTTTTGACTTTTTAATTTAATTCAATAATGTTTCTATTTAATGTAATGTAATTCTGTTTTTGGCTATAATTTATGTGTTTGTGTTTGTATTTTTTGTCTATTTTTGGTTTTTATATGGGTCTTGGACCTGAAATAAATGGAATTATTATTATTATTATTGTTAAGCGGTTGGTCCCGGCTGCCTTATATTACAGACCTTTGGCAGTCGTTACAGGTAGTCACTGACTTGATAGTCTGACAAAAAGTCTTACCAGAGGGTCTTGTATTACCCAGTACTAACTGGGTTGTGGAGGTCAGGTAGGCAATCGCTCTATGTAAAATACTGGTATTTAGCGGCATCTGGTTAGAATAGAAACCGACTTACAATCCACATGATGCCATATTTTACTACGTAAGTTACCAAGTTTTGTTTTTCAACAGCCACGCACCTGTGCAGCTGTATGCGTGACTTGCACACAGCGAGCGCATGGATTTAAATACCGAAAATAGCGCTCGCTGCTTTTGTTTGGCACAGTCTTAAGGGTAGGCTTATAAAAGTTTTTGTCCATTTATTAACTTTTTTCATTCTTTGCATTATTATATTATATTATAAGCCTATATTGTCCCACTGCAGGGCAAAGGCCTCCCTTCCCTCCTTCCACATTTCGCGGTCTAGTGCGATTGTAAGCCAATCCTTTGCGAAATAGTCCAGCTCATCCCGCCATCTTCTTCTGGGCCTGCCACGTTGTCGTTTCCTGCTATTTGGTATCCACTGAGTGGTAATTTTTGCACATTGCTCTTCCGACATGCGGCAGACGTGATCAGCCCAGTTCCACTTCAACCTAGCAGCTGTAAGGCCAGCATCAGCTATTTGAGTTTTGGAGCGAAGTATGGAGTTTCTGATGCGGTCCGTAAGTTTGACACCCAGTATACTTAACTCCATAGCTCGTTGGCAGACCCCAAGTGCGGACTTCTGACGTTTTGTAAGCGACCACGTTTGCGCTCCATAGGTGAGGGTGGGGAGAATGCACATGTCCATGAGCTTTCGCTTAAGTGCGAGAGGGAGAGATCCCTTCATCAAATGTTTCATCGACCAGTAGCTCTTCCAGGCATTCTCGGTGTGTCGAGCAACTTCTTTATCTTGTCTTGCCTGGAAAGAGACTATCTGGCCGAGGTATATGTATTCATGGACATATTCAATCACCGCACCCCCAATTTCTATGTTACGCTCTGTGTTTTTCGTCATCAGTTTTGTTTTAGTCATGTTCATTGAAAGCCCGACTTGGAGACTGGCGTGGCTCAGTTGATCGAGCATTAGGCCCAGCTCAGCTGCTGAGGAAGAAAAAAGGACAATGTCATCGGCGAAACGAAGATTAGTTAACCTCTTTTCGCCGACAACAACACCCTTGTCCTGCCAGTGTGGGTTTATCTCTTGAAAAATTTCTTCCAGCTTAGCTGTGAAGAGTTTGGGAGATAGCGGGTCGCCTAGATAATAATATAAATAATTTGGGATTGGTTATCAGTGACAGTATTTAAAGTTTGAATGATTTTTCCGTTTAGCTTCGTTGGTCGCAATCGCTACTGCTGAGCATAAGTTTTGGCTTCGATTCCCAAATCTAACTAAGAGTTATTTGGTTTTCCATCAGGAATTCCTTAATAGCAAACCCCATAGTTTGGCTTCGTACCCGGTTGATGGCAACAGGGTCACCTCTACCTATTACATGGGTCCATAGGACGTAAAACACATCATCAGTAAAACCGTACACTTGCCGTACAGTCAGTCCCCTTCATTACCCTCTTAAGAAAAGAAAAGGAGTTCCATATTGCAGGGCTCTGACCATACTATAGCTAAGAAAACCTGTGCCAGGCCTTTGGGGAACACAAAAGCTGATGTTATGCTACGTATTTCAATTACAGAACACCTTTAGGTTCGAAAACGAAGAAAGTTTGCGAGAAGGACACAACGGGGCTGTTGTACGACTGCCTCGACGCGATGCGCGTGTCGCGGGACGAGGCCGTCGACCTGCTGCGAGATATCATGGACAGTCTGCCTGGAGTTATGTCGGGGTTTGTGTCCACTAGACAGTCTAGCTAGACAGTAAATTTCGCGCTCAAGCGGTCGTCCAACCAACATCTAAGGAGGATGACCCGTGGAGGGGCAAAACACGTGTCGAGCATAAGTTTGGATTGCATGTTGCATGATAATTTTCGCACTTGCATAGTTTTGAGGGCTGAAAAGTGATGCTGCATGCTGAATCCTTCCTACATTTTGAAAACTATAACAATTTTAACTTTATCATTTAGAAAGGTGTCCCGTTTTGATTTGGTTGACGCCATCGCTCGAAAGTGGCTGCTGAAATATGGTGGTGATCCGAGTCAGTATAAGAAGCAAACTCGAGCTTTCGACGCTCTGGCGGCTTTGACCGATCGCTTAGTCAAACAGCAAGTAAGTGTAATTACTATTACTTTCCTCAGGAAAAAATAATACATTTTGAAGTAAGTGGGGAAACTTTGTTGTTGCATTTGAGGCGGAATTAACACCCGAGCTGCAGGCGAGGGTTATGGAGCCGAGAACTGCAGTAACAAATCCCCACGTGTATCAAACGACGTTTTTAAATACATTTTCGAAGAATTAAAATATTTGAACGGAAAATATTTTTGACAGGAATTATTCGGAAACTAAAAAACGAAATAAATCACATAAATGTGTTTTTTTTTGCTTGGATATCTTTGGTTAGACGTACTGAAGGATGTGTTAAAATTTGTCCATCTATTTAAATGGGCTCCTATATTGTATTGTCGACCTCGGATATTTGGATTATCCCCAAATCATAAAACGACAAGGTCTATAAAGTCTATTAGGTGCCTGTTAGATATTTGAAACTGTGAAGTTTCAATTTACTGTTAATTACTTTTAAAAGAACTTACCTAGTTCATATTAATTCCTAAGTATAAGTTACCTTCATTTTTGTTTTTTTTTTTTTGTTTTTAGTTAGCAGTTATGGAACCTTCTTCAGCCGCGCCAGAGTTGATAGACAATTTGGAGGATGCCCTGAAGGATATGTCGGACCCAAAAGATCAAATTGAAAACCGCATCGGGCCCGCCATCGCGGCACTGTTGCACTCCGCGGACGTTAAGGATATTAGTGAATATACCCACCTTCCTTATAGTCCTTTGAAAATTATTTAACCCATGACATCAGTAACGTTACAGACTCTCTTAGGTAACGGACGGACTGAGAGGTGGCTTGCTTAGCGCCTAGAGCCTAGCGAGTCGCCTAGCTAGTAGTGAAGTGAAACGAACGTTCTAGAATTTTCTGCCACACTGTGCGCTTGGCGCCTTAGCAAGTAACCAGCTGCTAAAGGGGAAGCGCTTGGGTAGTCCGAGAAATTCAAATTTTCTTACGATTTTTGTAATTTTGCGTTAATAATTTAAATCTATACTAATATTATAAATGATGAATGAATGAGTGATTACATACGGGACCGAAACGTGGTCGCTCACAATGGGCCTCATCAGAAGGCTGAAAGTCACCCAAAGGGCAATGGAGAGGGCTATGCTCGGAGTTTCCTTGCGTGATCAAATCAGAAATGAGGAGATCCGCAAGAGAACCAGAGTTACCGACGTAGCCCGAAGAATTGCCAAACTTAAGTGGCAGTGGGCAGGGCACATTGCTCGCAGAACGGATGGCCGATGGGGTCGAAAAGTTCTGGAGTGGCGACCGCGAACCGGAAGACGCTGCGTTGGAAGGCCTCCCACTAGATGGACCGATGACCTCGTAAAGGTTGCAGGGATCCGCTGGATGCGAGACGCACGGGACCGGTCAATGTGGCGACACTTGGGGGAGGCCTATGTCCAGCAGTGGACGTCTTTCGGCTGAAATGATGATGATGATGAATATTATAAAGCTGAAGAGTTTGTTTGTTTGGTTGAACGCGCTAATCTCAGGAACTACGGGTTCGAATTGAAAAATTCTTTTAGTGTTGGATAGTCCATTTGTCGAGGAAGGCTATAGGCTAGGTATATAACATCACGCTACGTAAAAATAAAA
Organism: Noctua comes; assembly: GCA_963082995.1. Classification (NCBI taxonomy): domain Eukaryota; kingdom Metazoa; phylum Arthropoda; class Insecta; order Lepidoptera; family Noctuidae; genus Noctua; species Noctua comes. The sequence continues at coordinate 8,830,945 of OY720277.1, forward strand.
CAAGTCAGAAGCGGCGGGCGAAACCGCGGGGCTCAGCTAGTTATTATATAAATTGAATGACTATTTCATGAAAAAAGTCATTCAATGGGATTAAATGAACTTAGAGGGTTGTATTGATGATTGTAATTCTGTAACTCCGTATGTGTTACGGTCTCGAAACATATTTTGTTCAACACACAGCCTGACACCGACCTGCTAATAGCAAAAAACGTTAGAAAATTTTAATTTCGCCGGCTACCTTGGCGCTTCGCCCTTAAGCCACTAAGCTCTACGGCGCTCAGCAGGCACCTGTCGTACGTAGCCTAACGAGAAAAAAGATCGCTGCTGTTTTGACACGAAGGCGACGTGTCAGTAACACCAATCTTATTTGTATGAAGATAAAGTTCATTTTGATTTTACATAACATAACATACATAACATCACGCCTGTAATCCCCGAAGGATTAGGCAGAGGTATATCTAATAGTACACCCACATTTCGGTAGTTATGTTTAAGTCCAATGTAATAGGGGGCGAGCCTGTTGCCATCACCTGGCTGCTACTGAGAAATCCCTGATGGAAAAACCCAATAACACTTTGCCCAACCCGGGAATCGAACCTAGGACCTCATGCTCAGCAGTCGTGCTTGCTACAAGACCAACGAGGCAGTCTTTTTTTTTATTTTCACAGCGGTAAAATATCAGAAAAACGTGTAGGTATACTGCGTTACATTTTTTGTCAATGAAGTCTTTAACTTACTATAAAAAATATTTTCGGTAAGCATTCATACAAGGTGAAACGGTTCCTTCACGAAGCAATCAACCAAGCATTATGTACATCAAATTATGTAACTTTCCGCAAAAATTATTGTGGGAAACAACTTTTTTTTTGATGTGAAAAATCACGTTTTACAGTAGGACTCAATGTAACGCACTCAAAACATTTTGCGGATGGGACGGATTGAATAGTACGGGGGTCGTAGGGTGTTTGAAGTAAAAATATTAATTAAAAACATGTATTAAAAAAAAAATGAGAAAAATTTGGAACTTTGACCCCTAATATCTCCGTAACTAGAAGGTTCCCAGGTATATTCTAGAACAAAACAATGATCCCAATCACGGGAAGAATAAGTGCCTTTCGGCTTCGTTAAGGGTCTTGTTACACCCTTTATAGTTTAATCATAAATGAGGGGAATAAGTGATAGAGATACTACAAAGCCGATTTTTTTCAGCATAGATGGTGTAGTGGTCTGAAACGCTCCCCACATCTTTTCAGATGATCCTGAGACGATGACTTCACTCATAAGATCGCTCGTCGACGACGAACGTCCAATCTCCTTGGATGATATTAATCGAATTCAATCTTTTCACGTGATGGAAGATATCAAGGGTTGGTCCATTTCAATTACAAATAAAATAGTTAAAGGTATACACCTATAAACGTACACACGGCGACACATCAAGCTATCCATTCCTAGTAAAACGTGGCATCGCTTTGTATAGATTTCCCGTACAATGAGATCCGCATAAACTGGTTTTGAATAGTTTGATTGGTCGCCATTTGTACCAGATGAGCCGTAAACTTGATGGTATTGATTTTGCTGAGTCTGTTTTAGGGTTCCGTAGCCGAAAGGCAAAAAACGGAACCCTTATAGATTCGTCAAGTCTGTCTGTCCGTCTGTATGTCACAGCCACTTTATTCCGAAACTATTAGGACTACACAGTTGAAACTTGGTAGTTAGATGTATTCTGGGAACCGCTTTACGATTTTTATACAAAAATAAAAAAAATAAAAGATTGAGGGAATGTTCCCTCAATGGAACATGGAACATGGAACTGAAACGGAAAAAAGATTTTTTTTTTTTCATCAAACCTATACGTGCGGCGTGTCTATAGATAGATCTTTAAAAATGAGGTTACTAAAACCATTTTTTCTCAATGTCAATCGTTTAAAAGATAGATAATTTCAAAGTGGTAAAATGTGTCCCCCCCCCTCTAATTTCCAAAGTAAGAGGAGGAAAATTAAAAAAAAAAATAGAATTGTAGAGCGTAAACACAACTTTCAACGAAAATTGGTTTGAATAGGATTTGATGTTTAGTTTTTAAGATATGAGAATTTTTCATCTCTCGTTTTTCATTAACATACTATGAAAAACAGATTTAGTTTTGCTGTTGAATGTAATACAATACAATACAACATTTATGAATGAGCCTTCAAAATATTTTGATAATATTGTTTGGTGCTACGGAACCCTGTGTGCGTGTGAGTACGATTTGCACTTGGCCGGTTTTTTTGTCTTTCTCTAAACTATGCTTTATCTGGCACTGTCATTGAGTTAATTCGGGATTTTTATTTTATTAGCTGTAGTAACTGCAATTCTATCTTTTCAGACAAAACTATTTCTCGCTTCATACACTCGATTCGATAAGCAGTAGTTCTCAGTGTCAGACGACGACGTTACATTATTTCCACTAGCACCTACTCACCCCGACCGCCACGAACTTCATACTTAAATTAAAGGCTTCCTTAAACCCTGTAAATTATTCGAGTTGTTGTAGTAACAACTCCTGCGAGACACCAGGGGGCCTAAAATGGCCGCTTTGGCAGAATCATGGTAGGATAATAATTACGTTACAATTCGTAAAATGGTTACAAAGTGACAATTCATAATGTTAACTGCGTCTGTGACTATTTTAAGAATTTTAACTTGATTCAGATTGATTTTACCTAATTTTTTAATTTTACCTTGACTTTTTTTTTAGAATCAATGTTTGGAATTGTAACGTAATTATTATCCTTCCATGATTCTGCCAAAGCGGCCATTTTAGGCCCCCTGAAAAATTGTGCAAATCTTACACACACGGGCTACGATATTTTAATTTAGTTAGTTTCGTGTATGACGGCCTTTATACACTTTAACAGGATATAGATGATATGCGCTTTCCTTTAATATTTTTTTTTTGCTAGACTGCGGTGTCGTTATACAAGAAGAGGAATTAAATCAAATCGTTCATAACACGATAGATGCCCTGACAGCACAAATAGTAGAAAAAGATGAAGCTGAACGAATTGAGCAAGAAGTTCAAAGCGCCCTGAAAGTTAAGGACTTGGAAGAGGTCAGTTGTTTGGCTATTAAGTACACTTAAAGTACATAATATGTTATAATTATAATACACCATATGTCAGGGAAGGTACACACTTTTCCGAACGGCGTAGCACAATTTGAGCTAAGCCGAGTGGACTTGACCTGAACGTAGGTATATCTGTTACGGATCAAGTGATAAATGAGGTAATAGACATAATTTTATTTATTTATTGAGCTCACTAACAATTGAGTACACTGCTACAAACATAACTGAGATAGGTACATCCAATAGAGTCACAGACTAATGTATCAACCTCTTACTGGTATTTAAGCACAACGTGCATTAATTATTTGTCGTTGATTTTAAGTCGGCACCTACTTAAAATTAGATGAGTACCCAACTACTCACCACACATAACTTAAATATATGTATAATTAAAATTAAATTTACATGTTATAAATTAAATATACATACAGGTTTTGTAAATAATACTTCTGAACTTACCAAGTGAATCAGAGTGCACATCTACGAGATCTCTGCAGCTGTTTAATAATTTACATAGGCGGGGATAGGGGAATTAGCACCAAGGCCGGTTCTACGAAGAGGAGGACGTAAGGGATTTATAGCTCGTGGGCTTTTCGTGGGCACATAGAATTACATCCTGCTCAATAACTGGAGACAGTCAATTTATATCTCAAAATTTGAAGTAATATAACGAATTCAGTAAATCTCTCCTCTTCTGTAGGGATATCATCTTAAAATACAAGAGTCTCTCTCTAAACGATAGCTCTTTTTAGCTATCCCGGAAGAGTATGCCAAATACCACGGAAATTGTATTAATCCCCGGGCATTATGAGTTAAAACTTCAATATTTATCCCAGTTCCCGGTCATTATGAATATTGCTATACTTTCATCTTGCAATTTGATTATTTAGGTATAATTTGTCGGTGCAGAGATTACATTCAAACACGTGACACGTACTGACCAATCGTAAAAATGTTTTCTCTGGTTTATAAATTTATTTAGTGGCCAGACCGGATCTCAGGCCAAACTAGTTTTTCTTAGGCCTACCGGTTTACACTGCGACCAACTTAGATGTACCACTCGCCAGCCGCTGCCGCGGTTCCGCTCGCTACGCTCGCTCGGCTCGCGCGTAGTTGGTCACACTTCTAACCTAAACTAACCCATTTATTCGGGGTGCCCTATAATCATCTTTTTGTGATGAGTCCTAGCTTGATATCCTTTCAATTATGAGTCTGATTATTCAAGTGCGACTTAAGTTAGTCATTCTCGTACTAAACATTTCGATTTCATGTTGAACAAGAAAAGAAAAGTAAGTAATAACACATTAATTTTTTTCTTACATTAGATATAATGCCCGGGCAATTTAATATTTCACGAGTTATTTAATCAAATTGCCCTCTCATATTGGCACTTCTGATGTGTAAATTAATCACTTGGTCCGTAACATCCACAAAACAATATTGAATTTGTTAACCGGTTGTGCTGATACATTCTCATTCACCCTGAGCATAATATTTTAATGTGCAGACGCCAGCACATCAGTCATCAAGCTAATCTGTCAAATTGCTTTAATAGATTTTCAACTTTATCCCTAAAGCATTAGGTTCAAGGTTGATTGGGAAAATTTTACAGTTTCGGGTTACAGCTTGATGTGCTGGCGTCTGTACCTTGATTATACCGACACCCATACCATACAAACTGAAACTCGGCAATATGGTGCTATGTCGTGTGTATATGACTGCATACCTACATCCGAAACATAATTAATATTTTTTTCAGAAATAGGTATGTGTGTAATAAAGCTAAATTCAATCAATTTATTAATATATTTCTTTTTCCATACTGCCACTAGATGTCCGACTAATCCAAGTATGTACCTATCTATTATAATGCGACTGTTTTTGCACGTATCTTGCAAGTGGTTACGGCATTTCGAGGAACGTTCTAAACTAAATGAATAGACAACAATAATTAACCTGTTTACAATATTTTAGAAATCGAGCTTCGTGAAATCGAAACGTCAACTTTCTGAGTCGGGCACACCGCTTACTTCTGGAAGCAGACGCGCAAGCCGTGTCTCCATACATATATTTCCGCCAAGCTCTGATTCTGCCAAAGACGTGCGCACTTGTACCATGACGATGGAGGAACGCAGATCGTTAGCGGGCCGTATCACTAAGAGTATCTTGAGACCCGATAAAGAAAGCCACTCTGGACATGAAGATCACCTCAAACCTGACGAAGAAGCTGATTAATAGCGAAATCAAAAATGACATTCACAAACGATTTTATTTCCTTTAGTTTTTCTGTATCTTGGGATGGAGATACAATTAACCTGTGCGGGTTTTCTGTTCCTTCCTCGTCTTTCTATCAATGGCCTAACCCCGTGACCACAAACTACACGCTTTAGTGACACGCGTGATGCTATAACTACAGGGAAGAAATCAAATTCAAGCAGTTGTTTAGTAGAGCATGCCACGAGTCACGCGTGACTGACGGACACAGGTAAAGTATTTTACGCAAGTCGCGTCGCAACTAGTCGCAAGTGACATCGCAGGAGACCGTGAACAGAACCCTAAACAATTTCCTAGGGATTGTTAGGGATTTGAGTAGTTTTAAGTATGCTTACACACTTTCCTTTATTCAGCTGTTAAATAATATTAATATTTAACTCATACATTTTTATAATAATTAATTAATATTAACTCATGCATTTATTATTAACAATAAAAGTATTTGTTGTTGTGTACTTTTGTATATTATTGGTTCAAACAAGCCGGCAGCCTCCTTGATGGTTAGTGTGCAGGTTGTGTTGGCCGCCTAAGGACAGTAATGGATATTTACACTACCTGCCAAGAACCAATGCTGAAATTCGCAACTGTGAATTAAGTGCAACCACAGATATAGATAGACTTAGATAACGCATGTATCACGATCTGTATAAAAACCAAACGTGCCATTTTTTGACTGCCTGCCTACCACAGAACATATACCTAACGGCTGCCTATTATGACGTTACAACAGTCACTAGCACTATTTAATGATGGGAAAACCAAATCGATTCAAAGACGCCGCCAAGTGCGACACCCGTCTCTACACGTAAATATTCGATTGAAACACTTTATATAACCAATTTAAGTTCTAGTGTTTACAAAAAGAAACGGAATTCTACCCTATTTTTATTTTTCTCTATCACTAAAGTTCGCCTTTGTATACCATTTCTCAACTGTACGAATACTACTTATTTATTAAGTAATTGTGTACAGTAAAGAATTATTGACAATCGTTTAAATCGATTTATTAATCGATTTTGTGACATAGTAATGAGACAGGAAAATAAAAATAAAGTTCTCGAGTTGTAACGTTGGTTGTTTTAAGCACATTAGCCTGAACTCTATTAAAGACATCATGCTGTGTATTTTTTGGACTTTGCGACGGTTTCGTTCCCTCAGAATATTTATTTGTTTGCTTTTGCTTTTTTCCTTCAACAAAGCTTGCTTCCTCAAAATGTATCGAACAACTAGTGTTATACTTCGTTCGTTGGGAACCAATCTTTGTTTCCCGTCGCATCAATTAATTTTTCTTTAAAATTACTATCATGTGGAAAACTAAAAAATCTCGAAACGTTAAGATTATTTATTAAAATTGTCTCTGAAATCTATGTCCGAAATCAATTCTCGAGAATTGCTTTGTGTTGCGTACGATGAACAGCACTAATCGATAAAATTGACAGAAAAATAACAAAAGCACCTGTACTACGAAACCGAAGCGATATACGATAGTATTACTTGTTTCGATATTCATAACTTGTTAAAACAGAACGTCGCATCAACCTCTCCAAGTAAAAGCCGCAATGCATTACAAATTTGCAGCTTTAATTTTTTGATAGAGATCCGACTAGCGTGGCGCACCAATGCAGACTGAGCAGTGACAGTGGCCACGCTAAGTTCCTTTAGCTTATGTCGGGCACGCGAAGTAGGTGCTCTTGCGATATCTAGGTCTATCTATATCTGTGGGTGCAACCCAACCGACCGACATAAGAAAGTACCTATTACGAATTTCTAAACTCGACTATTAAGACGTGGTTTTGTCTTTGTTTAAAAGTGAGTCACTTTGTCTCTGTTTAAAAGTGAGTCAAAGATCAAAGTTCGCTAAAATGTAGGTAAGTGTGTAAATTGTCAATTTGTTTATAACCATTTTTTGGAAAATGTGTGATAGTTACTAACGACTAGAGATGTACCGACTAGTCGGGAAAGCCATATTTTGTAGTATGTGAATAGTCTGTAAAAAGCGCTACTAATCATCTAATATAATCTTTATTCTTAGTATTTTTTTTATTTTATAATCAGCATTTCAGTTTGAATATCAAGGAATCGGAACTCATCCTATAGTAAATAAATAATTGAAATAAAGTTAAGAAAAACAATCTTTGAAAACGATTAGTTGGCCATTCGGCTATTTAGTTGGCATATCTCTACTAATATCGGGTTTTAATACAGTATTCGTCAAATGTCTTGTGTCTGTAATTAGCTCACACAACAAAACTGGGGGGTTACTATGACGTCTTAAAGCAGGAGTAATTCCAGTGTGGGAAAGTGACAGACTCTGCACCGGATCGGCATCATCTCGCCTCGTCCGCTCATCATCAAGGGCTTTGCGTCAACCCATAGCAAACCAGAGAGGCTAGGTGGCTCAGAATGCGATCCAACCGGTACGCACAGATTGCAGACTGACAGCGGACAAACGGACTTTAACCGATACTTATAATATTGTCTATCAGCGTCCGGTGACCGGAGTTCGGTTCGCAACCAGCCTGAGGGTAGTAAAAGTTTGTATAGTGCTGCATAGTTCTTTTAACGTGTGGCCATAGTCGGAACTAACGCCACCGTATTGTTTTTTCTCAATACAATTTCCACAGATAATGTCACAAATTTCAACCAACAGCGCCCTACAGACAAGTAATAAAACAACCGTTTAAACAAACAAGCCACTATAAAAATCGATAACGTGTTTATTCTTTAAATGTCTTGAGTTGTAACGTTGTTGTTTCAGTTAGTTTAATTACTTTTTCTCGTTGAAATAGTCATTCAAAAATGTTTTGATGATTGGATTATTCGTTGGCGTAGGCGTATCGCTTCTGAAGGAGCATACTTTGAAGGCAATAAAATAACTTTGGATAAATAACCAACATTTTGTGTATTATTGATCTTTTCCCGGTACTTTGTTGACAGAGTAGTACTTGTAACTGATTACCACCTGCCAAGATAGAGAGCGATTCGCTCACTTGCCTTCGCGCATTGATGGTCACTGTTCTCACGTAACCCAAATCATTCAACAACAATAGAGGGGATCTAGCGCTCCGTTCCGCTTGCAGCTTAACCTTCTAACCTAACCTATCCAAGTCGACTTGCTCTGAATCGGGGTGTTCACCATAATCATGGAATCAATCATTATATTTTAAACGATAGACCTATAGATTTTCGAAGAAATAAACGTTATAAGTATCCAAAAAAGTTAAACGAAATAAGTTTTAGAATATATAAATGTTATGTGTGAAGAAATTATATCAACAGTTGGTATATCTCACATTTATTATATCTTGTGAACGTTATTGAAATGAAAATATACCAAATAACTTTATATGACACCGTTACCGACCACCCGTTGTAACGCATTATGTTAAGGCCATGTTCTGACATACGCGTGGCTGGTTCATAGAGCTTGTCGGTCTGTACTTACCACATCCATACAGTCATTCACGGATTCTCTTTCACTTTATTTATCTGTGGAATTTGTCTTTGTCATTCAATCATAGATTCTGGTTTGTATTTTTTATCTATATGGTTTTTATGTGGTTGATTGACAAGACCTCAAGTTTTGCAAAATTATTATTCATTTTATTTATTCATTAATTTAGTTGAATTCCAAGTGATTTTATAACAAATAAACAACAAAAGTGATAGTAATTATACTGGTGGTCAATTTCGTACATTAATTTTCTTGTGATTCTGTTCAAAATAAGTTTGATTTATCATTTGGTCTCTCTTTTCATCTGAGGACTGAGCTGCTTATTGTGCTAATTCCCAAGTTAGAATTTTACATCGATGTGTAAATAAATATATTAATTGGGCTCTAACTCAACTGGCGCATCTTACTTTTGGTAGACGCAAATGCACTAGGTCCCTTGGGAAAATAATGCCATGTACGCTCCAGATAATAGAAGAAATGAAGCCAGAGATGTTATTTACCGCAGCAATTCAAGTCTTGACTTGATATATGCTGAGCATCCCTCAGGCAATGGCTTACGCAGAGAATACGGAAGTCATGGTTCAATAGACGTAATTGGAGGCGCCAACGACCGGTTACCCGCGATGGTTCACAGCTACAGCGGTGTGTCAGCGCCGGACACGACGCCAGGACTGAGCCGCGCCGTCGATAGAATCGCTGACGGCCTTGCCGGTGACCATGCAGATGGACCACCATCCAGATCAAGTGCCAGCCCAAAGCCTAGGCTGAAATTGAATAAACTATGGGGTGGAGCAGCCCCTGTATTAAACCGTCCGCCTCTAGACGATAGTAGCCTCTCTGCAGTAACAGACAGTAACAAAAGAAAGCAGTTTGCTCATTATGATGTTCAATCACTCTTGGCCAACTTAAGTTATGCTGCTGAGATTCGTGGAGCATTGCTGAGTAGGCGTCGAAACACTACGACAGGAGCATCTGCTGCCTCTTTGCTTACAACTCGTGGACTGCCTCCAGGAGACGAGGCAGCGTCTGATACAGGCGATGGAAGATCAAATGAGTTGTTGGAAAGCTGTCCTTTCTTCAGAAATGAATTAGGAGGTGAGAAACTGTTTTTATCATCTGTAGAATTGTTAAATCACAAACAAGTAATATGTAATAAATCCACTGGAAATTTATGCGCACTTGCCAGTGCTGCAATCTATATCCTATTTGTCTCCAATACTTCTTTTGTTAGGCACCTACTTGTACCAACGGATCTCTATCAAATAGAACAACATAATCAAACCAATAAAACACTAGTAAGTATGGATAAGTCATAATTATCTGTTTGCACTGCTTTTTACTTACTACAAAATGTCCATTGTGACATCTGTGAATCAGGTGACACAAATTATGCTCTCACACTTGACATTGTTATTGGAAGAATGTATTATTTATGACTCATGGTTCAAACAAAAAAAAACTGTCATCATAATACCCATGATTTTCATCTTTACCATGTTTTATACTTTGTTGCGAAACCTGATTATAAGAGATGTAAACAAATTGGACAGTAGTAGTTGAATATAAACCACAATTAATATTAAATCTTGTGTAAGATGTTTAAGTGGTCAGTAAGTTTTATGAGCACAATTGTATGTAGGTAGTGGCAGGAAGGCACTCAATTGTCTGTACACACCATGATAACCTGTTTCCCTCAGTTGACTTACAATTGGTGCAGAATACAAAGCTGCCAACCATTCTACAGTTGCCTAAATAAGAAAATATCAAACCCATTGTGAACATAAACACATGAGGTTCTAAGTATATTTTTGAGATTATTTTTCATGAATATACCGATTTATTGATTTAAAGTTTACATGCAAAAAAGAAAACTCTTATGTATTGCCAAAACACACCAAAAAGCAATATTTATTTAGCTGTTGTTACAAGTTTGATGACATTGGCATGCGGAAGTTATTTTTAACACACACCTATATTTATATTACATTATAGTATATAGCTTTATTTATTAATTAATAACCATGAATGCAACGTCCTTGTGGTCAACGAGTTCTAATTGCTTACTACATTGCAAACATTTTATGCTTCCATTCAATATAACTTATTCATTAATGCAACAATTACTGCACAGCCATTTAGTCATGCGTTAACTGTGTACACTTGCCAACAATCAAGATTAATCTAGTAGAGGCATAGATTAAACAACTTTGATTAAAGGTAACATAAATTCGGGGATAGTGCAAATCCGCGAATCTACCATATATGTAAAGTGTATCTGCACTACGTGGGTTTACAGGGGAAGGTTACAAGTTTTTTTTTTTTTTTTCAACGATTTTTGACCTTATTTTTAAAGGAATAGTAACAATTCATGTGTTCTATGTATACAGTAGAAATCTATTAAATACATTAATTTAATCGCTACGACAATGCGTAATTGAAATTGGCTACATTTTTCAGATACGAGGAATTATCCAATGCTAGTTCCGCGGATTTGCACTATCCCCGATGATAAGTAAAAGAGATTATTTCAACTGCATAAGTTCACTTGCATTACTTAACTGTTTCAAAGAATTATGCTGACACAGCAATGTTAAGTCAGTGCACCAAGTCAGTACTGCTGTTTTTATTTTGAGTGGTTTATTAACTTAATCTGTATCTAGAAAGCAAAACAAATTATGCTTTAGCATTTTATTTCTTGTTTATTGTATGCTTTTATCCTGGGTCTTTTCTATTTCTCTCTCACAGTTAGACAGACACAAGAATTGAGTTCGATTATTGAGTTGTATTAGGAGTGTGTATGTGTAATTGTGTATGTTGATGTGTAGGTGAGGTGTGTATGATTGAGTTTGTATATATTCGCACGTATATGTTTTGTAGTGTTAGTATATTTTTGTATCTTGCTGAAAAGATTGGAATTGTGATAGATAAAAATGGGTAGAAGAAGTAATATACGGCTACCGCCAGAGGTGAAGTAGTTCTGCTGTCCAAACATAGTCCTGATGCTAACTTTTTACCTTAACCTTGATTTCATGGTGACTTAATTGAATAATTTTAGCATTTAATAACCAACTATGTCTGGAAACTCGGAAAGTATGTTAAGCCATTGGTCCCGGCTGTAATTTTTAGATCTTTGACAGTCGTTACAGGTAGTCAGTGACCCGAAAGTCTGAAAACCAGTCTTATAAAGGGGTATCGTATTACCCAGTACTAACTGGGTTCTGGAGGTCAGATAGGCTGCTCCATGTAAAATACAGGTATTCAGCTGCATCCGGTAAGACAGGAAGCCGATCCCAACAAAGTTGGGAAAAGGCTAGGCAGATGATGTCTGGAACGATTACCAGTGTCCTTAGCTGTTAACAAGTTAGTCCCTTTTAAAAAGGAAATTACTTTTTAGTATTGTGCTGAAATAAGTGACTGGTACTGTATTCAACTGTACCCCACACAGTATAATGTACATCCACTTTTTATAGTAAAATTGTTGCACTTTCATTTTTTACTGTTTGTCGCTTGCAGACAAGTTCTCATTAACACAAGTGAAAATTAATTGAAGATGTAATTTTAATAACACTTGAATGAATGACTAAATTATTACTATGAATCAATATATATTATGTGGAAATGCAGATGCTTGTGATAATTGTAAGTTGATAACCAGAAGCTTAACAGATGACTCATTTTACGGCACAGTTGGCGCAGTGACTGAGCGATTGGCTGCTGCGCTGTTTGTTGATGGGTTTGATTCTCACACGGAACAAATATTTGTTTGGAATACAGGTAGTTATTCCGGGTCGGGTTGATTGTATATGTGAGTTTAAATGTTTGTAAACGCACCTACTATACAGGAGAAATTCCAAGTGTGGGGCATGGTTTATTTAAAAAAAGAAAAATGTAAATTGTAAAGCCAAATGTTAATATTACTATTCAGCAAATAAATCACAAATTTACAGAAATGAGTTCATCATGATTTCAACCCAGAACACCCACTGCTGGTTACAGACTTCCACTGCTATGCTTCCCGGTTCCATGTGCCCCTCATCCAGATGTCCCCCGACTTTGACGATATCGTCAATCCGACTTAAAATAAGTTACTTCATACAAAACCCCTAATTTTAATATGCACTGCCAATTTTCAGGTGAAGAAGAACGCTGTGTGTCACTATGTTGGAAAACCGCTCGCGGTGCTATACTTGGCCAGTCTGGAGGCTGGCACCGTCCTCGCGCCGCTTACGGGATTTCTATGCTGGAGTTCCCTCCAGGACACACTCACTGGCGTCATGGCTGCCCTTTCGCCAGGTCACTTTCACCATTCCCCATAGAGAGTCAAGATCTGGGCGCTTCATACTATAGGAACTACTTTTACAATCAACGTGAGTTCTTATGTTTCCCTTGCCGAACTTACGATTCCCACATAATGCGTATTGTAATGGTGTCCCTTGTTATTTAAGTCTGCAATGAAAGCTTACTAGAACACACCTTCACCTTTTGCTTATAACGTGAGTGTACTAATGTACACTCTCTATTCTCTGTTACAACCAGGGTTGTTGCGAATATCAGCATCAGCATCCGCTGAACTTCAGCATCATTTTAAAAATCAGCATCTGCATTGATCGATCCTGATTATTTATGTTGAAGTTCAAATCGTGACATGACCCCAGTGGGGGCGGGGCTCATATCACGTGTAGTCTTTGCTTGCGAGTTTTGACCAAACAAAGGGTCGACCGCGGCACAGCGCGGGGATTGCGATTGCAAACAAACACAAACTTGTCTCATTACGTTATAATTCATTATTGCTCGTGAAAGTTTATGTTTTTTTCGTAAACTGTTGAGTGTTGTGTGATAATATAATGCCGCACGCGCACTAAGGAAAACCATGCTACTTTTAGATGTATATTTACAATGACTACTACTTTTTCCCTGCTTTTTTAAGAAAAATAATTTGAATCAGTATCAGCATCCGCTGATGTCAACGATAAAATGTCAGCATCAGCATCCGCTGATGTGAAAAAAATATGCATCAGCAACAACCCTGGTTACAACATTGGGAAAGGGACCACTTACACTTCTCAACCAATTGTAAGTTTTGCGGTGTAATCAGAACATGTATATGTCTTTCTGTTGCCCTCCATAGCACATCAGAACTGGTTCGGAATGGACGAGAATCTCGGACCAGTGGCGATATCTATAAAGAAAGAGAGGGTGGAGCTTCGTCGCGGAGGCGGCGACGTGTCTGCGCCCGCATCTCAGCTGGCTTGGCAGTACCGCCTCATCGTGCGGACTTCTGAACTGCTAACATTACGAGGATCCGTACTCGAAGACGCGCTGCCCACGGCTAAGCCCAGCAACAACAGCGCAACCTACAACACCAAAGACGCTTTGGAATACATCGCGCCTGAGTTACTAGTTGGCTGTTTGAGGTATATCATGCAATATCATATCACCGATCATTTTGAATCGAGTAAGCCTTGATTATAATCACGATCCAAATAATAAACTAATCTTAATTTACGAATTGCGTCACGCGGTCAGATAAATAAACTGTGTATGCTTTTTGCTATTGTTGTTTATCTAAATGCGAATATTTAAATTTCCTTAGCAAAAGAATAATTTGCCTTTCCCTATTTTCAATAGTTCCTCATATCGTATTTATACGATTTTGTATGCAAATAATGACCTAAGTTATTTTCAGGCTTGGTATAAACGATGGTAGGGCCGAGGAGGAACTTCTACGACTTGACGAACAATGTGTTACCCGGCACTACAAAGTTGGTGTCATGTACTGCAAGAGCGGCCAGTCGACTGAAGAAGAGATGTACAATAACCAAGAAGCTGGGCCTGCTTTTGTAGAATTCCTCAAAATGTTGGGCCAGACAGTTCGATTAAAAGACTTTGATAAGTATAGGGCTGGACTGGACAATAGAACTGACTCGACAGGACTGTACTCTGTATTCACGACGTACCAGGGCTGCGACATCATGTTCCACGTTTCGACAATGCTGCCCTATACTCCGAATAACAGACAACAGTTGTTGAGAAAACGCCACATTGGCAACGATATAGTCACTATAGTCTTCCAGGAACCCGGTGCTGCACCGTTCACACCGCGGTACATCCGTTCTCAGTTCCAACACGTTTTTGTTGTAGTTAGAGCTATAGACCCATGTACAGAGAATACGCATTATAGTATAGCTGTGAGTCGTGCTAAAGAAGTGCCTTTGTTCGGACCTCCGATAAAAGATGGTGCGATTTACCCTAAAGGCGAAGCGTTCACTGACCTACTTTTAAGTAAAGTAAGTTAATAAATTTCAGTTCAGAAATGGGAAAGTTTCTGCTGCAGTTTTCGTCTTCAATAATTACATTCATAATTTTTAGGTTATAAACGGCGAAAATGCTGCAATTCAATCACCAAAGTTTAGTACAATGGCAACGCGCACCCGTCAAGAGTACCTGAAAGATTTAGCAAAGAAATATGTGACTGCTACCACTGTTGAAACTGGACAAAAATTTTGTAAGTAACTTTAATCCAGATTTTCAAACGTGAGTTTAAGATAAAAGTTTGGCTTTGTATAGCGTCGCCTTTATCACAAGCCTGTATTGCAGTCCCTTACCTAGCATAATCAGCCTGTAATTTTCCCGCTGGGACACAGGCCTCCTCTCTATGAGAGGGAATGGGCTATAATCCACCACGCGGGCCCAGTGCCGGTTGGTAGATGTCACTTGTCTTCGAATTTTTGGTTCTAAGATATGCCGGTTTCCTCACGATGCTTTCCTTCACCGTTTTGAGAGCAGTGGTGATGAAATAAATTACAATAAGTAATGCGCCTGCAATCGAACCCACGACTTACTGCTCGTAAGTCGGGGCCGCCACCACTGGGCCACCGCTGCTCACCGTCCCTTACCTAAGCTCAGTGCAATTTACTCTCGGAGTGCTAAAATTTGTTTTATTATTTAAATGTTACATGAAATAAACTGTCATTTCTTCTCGTTCCAGCTATATTCTCATCGTTACTAATGAAAAGCGGCAGCAATTCTACGAACAACACTTTAATCACGCGGGTGGAAAATTGTACGAACGATGTATTAGTTGGAGGCGCGCTGTGTTTCCATGTAAGTTATTTGGCAACAGCCCCGACAACCCAGTCCTCTCTTGAATATTTGTTAAACGTTACTTGGTTTGCTGATCAGTATGCTTAGATAACGCGGCTATGTATCGGATCTTTTTATTACACTCTGTATTTACTTCCATAAAACATTGCTATGTGTATGTAGTAGTAACTCATGGCCACTACAGAGTCAACAGTGTCGTCAAATTGTGTGACAAAGAGCTGGATAACCAATAATACGGTTTACAGATGTAGCGCTATATGGATAACGCTTGCTAAAGCAGTCACTGTTACGTAGCGAAAAAAGGATGGCGCTATTTGCTTCTATAGCTCTATCTGACTCTTACAATGATGCTAGGCTGTTTTCAATGCATAGTTATTAAATGTATATAATCTTCAGGTTCAAGTACAAGATGAAGGTGCGAATGGTTCCCTGCTCGACTGTATCATGGGCGTATCAGCTGACACAGTAGTGTTCGTCGAGGACAGTACGCGGCAAATTGTTCTTGTTCTACCCACTACTTCGTTACTAGGTGAGAATCCGCCGTTGTACCCATATAATTATTAAAACTGTATTGCAAAATAACTGTATCAATTTTGGTGTACAACAAAGTATTTTCTATCACTCTATCTATCTTAGAAGTAGCTGTGTCATAGCGTTATTTTATCAATTAAATTTATTGATTGATATTGTAATTTAAATAAGTCATTTTTATCAAATTATAATCAGTTTAATACTATGTGTGTAAAACTTATTAGTAAAGACGACACGATTTTATAGGCAACTAGCTATTGCCCGCGACTTTTTTCGTGTGGAAATTTATATGAATATCGGACACAAAAAAAATAGCCTATGTGCTATTCCAGATTATAAGTTTCTGTAAATAATTTAATAAAAGCTACGTTTAATATAATTAAAACTAAATATTTACAAAAAAAGAAGAGTAATTTGTGTAAACAAACTAACTAAATAAAGAAAAGGGCGCTTAAAGGCCTCGCCCACGGCGACTTTTTGTAGCGATGCTCCCGCGCATGTGTATCGATACAGGCGCGATGCTGTCGCTGGCTGTGTACCTTCGCCCAATTCTGTATTGCTACTATCGCGATGCAGAAGCGCGTTTACAAATCGCGCGACAGCTTCGCTACATAAAGTCGTGCCCAGAAGACTGGCAGCGTTGCCACGTTGAATTGCAATGCTAATTCTTCTTATATATCTCTGTGCCTAATTTCATCCTGATCCGTTCAGCCGTTCTGGCGAGATTGAGTAACTAACATCCATCCATTCAAACTTGCTCATGGGAATTAAACATAACTGGCGAAATGTGGGTGTACTATTAGGTACACCTCTGCCTAACCCTTCGGCTGCCTAACTATAGGATTGATGTTATGTAAATCCCACATGTGTCACATGCAAACGCTCACTTTGAATGGCTGAACTGTTGATCATTTTCTCATTGGTACTTACATATAGTGCGCACAAAGTTATGAAGCGATTCCGCACTTTTGACTTGTGTTAGTCTTTGGGAAAACTTGCTGCTTCTATTTAAGCATGTGCCGTAAGAGTCCTTTTTTATAGTAATGTATGTTTATGTCTAGGGTGGGTCGTAAGTGGCGGCTGGACGCGAGTGTACTACCACCGCGGCGAGAGTGTTCGACTGCGAGGCGGCAACGACGCGCTGCTGCGTCGCCTCGCCAGTGTGGCGCCGCCGCACGCGCACACGCTGCACGAGATCACGTTGGAGCGCGGGAACAACCCGCAGCTCGGTAACTATCTACACAGTCTACACTATATTATTGTGTAAGGCATTGCTTCCTTTTTACATAGTACAAAAATAAATCATGCAATGGGGTCACGAATTTCATTGTTCTCTGGGGTTGGGGTCCTATCAGTAATGCAAATTATTAGGGGCAGTTAATTTGTGAATTTAAGTCAAGGTGGCAGTTTATACAGGGTCAATTAAAATTAACTATCGAAAGTCGACAGACGTGAGTTCATGATTTTTGGGGAAAACAAACGCGGGTTATTTGAAATATCAGTTTCACTTTAGTTAGTACCGCACATGGAACAGAATCGCTGGAAAGTCACTTTTCGCTAGGTTACCACTTACCAGGTTTATAGCCATATAAGAGTACTAATATGGTAAGTGGTAACCCTCAGCATTATCTATCTAATAACAGTTTCCTCTCCAGGTTTCCACGTACAACCGGACGGCCTAGTAACGCTCGTAGAGAGCACGGGCTGCGCCGCCCGCGCGGGCATCAAGCGCGGCGCGCGCCTGCTGGAGGTGTGTCGCGCGGCCGTGGTCGCGCTGCATCACGACCAGCTTGTGGACTTGCTCAAGACTTCTGATCCAGTCACGGTGAGTGAACGAACGCGTCACGAACGATGTCATCGGCAGGCTTCGCCGGGAGTAACGCTGCATTTCAAACGCGCGTAAAATCGCTCCTCAGTAAATGCTCACATACATGGCTATGTAAGCGTTTGAATTTACTGCGGGCCGCGCCGCACAAGGCGACGCGCCACGCGCTACGTCTCTGTGGATGAGGCCTTAGGGCTATTAAATCTTTGGTTTCCGCTGCGGCCGAAGATTATAGCGATAGCTGATTAATCGACTTTGGTCAGAAAGCGTACACAGTCTGGGGTGTTTTCAGGCGTTAATCGTGTAAATATTAAAATGTTCACAGGTGACAGTAACTTTCGCATCTAGCTCCAAGTGCCAGTGCGAGGCAGGTCTAGAGGAGTGGGCGCCGCTAGCGCGCGCCGACGCGCAGCAGCCGGGCCGGCCGCGTCGCGCCTACGAGCGCGGCCACTCGCCGCCGCGCTCCGACAGCTCCGGATACGGCACAGGTACAGTAAACCTTGTTCACTAAAGCCGATTACAGTGCTTCACCAAGCCTCATTAAGTGGCTCGGTCCTGACGATACGCATTGACCTACCGACAGTATGTAGCATCCAGGATCGTCCTTGGCGTGTTCTCATTTGTCGCGACAACGATAAAGAAGTGCATATGTACAGTCAGTTCACCGATCGGCGTAGCACTGAGCGCAAATAGAAATGACCACACTTATCGAAACAGAATCGGGTTGAACCGATCACAAACAGCTTTATGTCCATGCAGTGAAGAGACGTCCGACGCGGTCAACTCGTGTCGTTGAAACCGAAAGGAGCTGTGGCATCGATGTCAAAATGTGTCAGACGCCATTAGCTGTGCTACCGATTTTGTCAATATTCGTAGCACGTAAGAATACACAATTATTTAATAGGAATTTTGCTGTTTGCTGTTTACATTTCTTGACTATCTGGTATGTTGGTGTCCCCGCGACGTTTTATCCAAAATTAAATTGGTGTGTGCGTGCCTGCAAAGACACGACATGACATCTTTTTCGCTAGTACAAACATAGTTGCGACCTTTAAACGTGAACGTTTTTTTTTTTATCACAGGTGGGTCATGTCGCAGCGGTCGCCGGTCTCCGCAGACATCTCCCGCACCCGAGGCGGCCGCACTACGGCGACGCTCGCACGACGACGCCGCCTCGCCGCGACACGCGAGGCATAAGCGTGCCTCTGCTAACACATCGTCGCTTACCGTGAGTTAAACATACCGACTTTTTATTGCATGCTTCATGGCAATTGTGGACTTGTAAAGTCTGGAATAATAAAAACGGATCTTATATCAATCTGCCATAATTTCACGAACGGTCCCCGAGGAGGCAGTTGATCCATGTAAAATACTGGTATCCAGCTGCATCCGGTTAGACTGGAAGCCGACCCCAATAGTTGGAAAAAGGGTAAGTAAATATTGATGTACCCGGAAGGATAGGCAGTTTACAGTTCCTCCACATTTTGACAGCTTTGTTTAATAAACATAAAAAGGGGGTGAACTTATATTACCATCAATTATGCTGAAATCCAGACTCCGGGCTTCTGCTGGAAATATCTAAGTAAACGTTTCCCGAACTGAAAAGTGAAACTATTACCCCAGGTGCTATAGGATATATATAGGATCGCGAGCGCGCTTGCTACCTACTAGACCAGCGAACAGTCAATCGCTCAAACTGTTGAACGATTGGATATTTAAATGTTAAATGTTCTGATCATACAGCAGTTTCTTTTTTAACCGAAATAGGATGTTGACGAGTGATCCCAATATTTTAGTACAGCGTCAAGTTGTAACGACCGGAACGGTCGCACACACTAACTCGCGTAGTTATAAAATTCCTAAAATTTAAAATAGATTCTCGTGTCATATCCAGGAGGACCTTATCCGCATGATGGACGCAGAGTTAGGGGAGGGCGGACGCGGTTCAACTGGTAGCGCGGCCTGCGCGGGCGTTGCAGCCGGCGCCGGCGCCGGGCCGGCAGCCGTGCCGGGCACCGGGCCGGCAGCCGCGCTGGCAGCCGTGCCGGGCGCCGCGCCGCTGCCGCTGCCGGACGCCGGCGCGCTGGACTGGGCCGCGCTCGTGCACACGGCCACGCGCGCCATGCTGCAGGTACACATGCATGACGAACGAACCTAATGCACAACAAAGCCATACGCATGCGACTAACTGCAATGGGAAAGTAAGAAAGTCTGACGTCAACCAATCAGAAATTATAACGGCGCAGTAAGATACTGCAAGCTACTTCCACACTTTTCTACAAGGTATTGGAATCTTATACTAAAGCATATTCTATCTGATGGGTTTTTTAGCTGCTATGCATGCCGTGTTTCCAAGAGGAAATAAAAAACATATAACGAAAAAGTCGTGGCATAATTTCTTTGACAGTTCTCTTCATTTGATTTTTATTTATTTATGTTCACGCAAAATACTTAACAAGACATAACATTAAGATAGAAGAGCACAAGGTACTGCTTATTTCATTAGAAATTTGTTCCAGCAGACCTGCGACATAACAGTTTGATAAGAAATGTAAGGGTGCTAATTAAACAGGCTTCTTTTTAATGGCATTATTCGCCTCCAAAAATTTAAGTTGACTTCTAAATTACTAAGTCGGCCACAATTAACGAGCATCTAAATAATACTATCCTAGCCACTAGTTATCGTCTATGTAAACCACTCTAAATACAACTCAGCATGATGGTTATTTTTTAGCATCTAAATTGGTAATATGCATTCTAACAGTAAACTTCTAAAATGCTATTAAATGACATCAAAAAATATATTTATTTAGCTTCTAATTTTTTAACTTAGTACGTTTAAAATGTAACTCATCCCATATTAATTGATCGTCAAAATTTTGCTAAAAATGTCATCATATCAATAGTATATTGGCCGGTTCACTAATGTTTTACCTAAACTCCTTTCACAAATTTTTAGTTTACAACCAATGTTTCATTTACTATTTATTTCACAAACAACGTATTCCGCTGATGTTTCATTTTACAAACAATCACTTTACACGCATTCCTTTGGCAAACGCTTCGCTTTACAAATGTTGATATTTAATAATTTATAAATTATTCGTTTAATACATATTTTGATTCTTTTCGGCAAAATCACGTTTCATCTAAATATCACTTTATAGTAAATATTCTAAACCAGTCACAAAGTATTAAGCTATTTTTTTGGGTAGTCTCGTAAGTTTTTAGTGCAGAAATTCACCTAAAGTCCAAGGTAAATAATATCAATATTTTGTAATAGGCGTAGTCGACGTAGCCCCGCTGCGCGGGGCTCCTATTTCTGTTTGCAGGGTTAAAAGTAACCTAACCTAACCTAAAGTCGGGGTGCCCCAAGTCCCGAACTCGCTTCGCTCGCTCTTGATTCCTAAGCATTTGTTGTTCCGATAATTAAAATTACCGTTGTGCCTATTTAATGAGTCGAATTTTTATGAGTTCTGTCGTTTCGCGTACTCGCGCCAAATCATGCAGTGGCTATTTTCACGATAAAAGAATATGATGTATTATTTTACATGCTAACTTATAATAAATGATGCTTTCTGTGGAAGCTTGAATTATATTTTTTTGAGGACATTGTGTTGAAGCTGTAAAACGTAAAATGGTGACGAGCTGTAAAATCCGTGGCCGAGTTGGTAAATTAGGTGGCAATGTATAAATAAGAAGGACAAGTCACAATAATTGATGATCTTTACTTGACGCTTTCTATAGAATATTTAGATGGCGTTGTAAAAAAGACGAATTAGTTTATTAGAGGCTATGTCATTTTCCCGTTGCTTAGTTATAAAGTTAGAAGTTTAATCACGTGGCCAATAAATAATTTTGTGGCGAGACTTATAATTTCCCGAAATGTAAACACAGTGTGTAGAAAAGAAAAAACAGGAAAAATCCAATTAGCGTTAATTCAATATCAATTTAACGGAGCATATCGCACGTCTTCAAAAAAAAATGTCGCACTACAGAAATAGCAGTTTTCAGATATTTATTTATTTAAACTTCGTGTACAAGAGTGGTACATAGGCGGACGTCACAAGGCAATCTCTCTTCCAGTCAACCGTTATCCAGACAGACATTCGTATTTTAAAGTTTTTTTGTCCTTACCGATTTGCGTAAAAACTTTTGCTTGTCGCATTCGGTGACTTATTTTCGCAGTACTTATGGTGGTTTTTTTTTTCAAGGTTAGAGCAATGATAATTGAAGTTGAGTCGAGAATTATCTAAAAGCATAATATTTTTGTGTTATGACAGTTTTTTAGAGGACGTGATATCTTGGAGCCCTAACTAGTTTGGACCCGACACCGGCTGATCACTATTTTTGTGTAGTTTTAAAAGAAAACAGAGCCCTGTTTTATTCTCTTTTTCAGGTATGTCAAACGCTTCGATGCGTACTTGAGAACAAATAGTATTTACAATGGTTTCTCATGCTTCATTTCATATGTTGCCATATTTTCTTCTACTGTAAAGTATTTTGATTTAGATCTGCGAAGAGCACCAGTACCCGTCCATGGACAACACCGACCCCTCGTTAGAAACGCTCGCGAACGAACCCACCGCAGACTCTTGGAACGACGTCACTGTTGTAAGTTTTTTCTAATATCCTTTTTATTTGATTTTTGAAGTGGGATTGGGCAGTCCATGTCTGTAGAATGCACCAGGACCGGTGGGCCAGAGCCGTCGCCGTAGGAGGCTTAGGAAACGCTGGCACGACGAGCTGAACGCGTTTAAGAGAGATTGACCACAGACAATCGCACAGAAAAAAACAGTGTAAGGTTATGGGGCGAAACCCAGCAGTGTAACACTATAGGCTATAATAAAACTTTTTTATGTAATGCTGTATAAGCATTTTTAAATACAAAAACTGTTTAATGTAGGTAAGTTGCCGATTTGAATAAGAATAAATTAATTTAAAAAGTGTACATTTAGGCGCAGTAGTATTATTTATCTTACAATGATTATAATTAGTGCTTTTAAGTAAAATATAACTAAAATATATTTAACAGTTTCAAGTAATGAATGGAATGGGTCTAGTATACAAGAGACAATTCAAGTCTATCGTTGGGGTGGTAACCCTTATTTTACCAACAGCTCAGTCTTCAGTTTTTTATTAGCCTGTACTGTCCCACTGCTGGGCAAAGGCCTCCCCCAATTCCTTCCACGAGCTCTTTTCCCGTGCCTCCTCGAACCAGCCCTCGCGGTACGCGTCTATATCGTGTCGCCACCTCTTTCTGCGCCGAACTGGGCGGCGCCGTCCGTCTTTCGGCAACCATCGTGTGGAGACCCAGCGGCCATCGTGCATTCATGACGTGACCCGCCCAATCCCATTTTAACCTAGCATCCTTCTTGCCAAAGGCAAGTATGCCCGGTTTGGAACGCAGCATGGCGTTTCGAACCCTGTCTTGTCTTTTGACACCCAGTATGCTGCGTTCCATTGCCCTTCCAAGGCGGAACTTCTGAGTCTCGGTGAGTGGGGAGAATGCACATGTTGAGTTTGCTCTTCAGGGAGATCGGAAGATCACCGTTCATTAGCGTCTTCATGGACCAGTAGCTTTTCCAGGCGTTTTCGACTCGACGATCGATTTCTGTTTCTTTAGATTACATTAAAAAAAAACTCATATCAGATGGATTTAAAAATAAACTTTATTGCCCTTCCCTTCTTTTTTGAATTAGTGGTTGTGAAAGCAGGTCCTGCTACTACTTTAATGAACACTATAAGGATGAAGACATAAGCGACTCCTCGCTCGTGCACGAAGATAAATGTTATACTTTGAAGGCAATGCTGAAACAGTCATTTATTCAGTGGCATCAAAGAAGGGTACGATGATTTGTCCGCTCGGTGGATACGGACCCTAAATCATCTTCTATTTATTCCGTCAGGCGCCCGAAGTCCCTCCAAGTACGTTAGCAGCTGCTAGCACAGCGGGCGCGGCGACGTGCGCGTGCGGGCTGGCGGCGCGGGTGGCCGCGCTGGAGAGCGACGCCGCGGCCTCGCAGCGGCACCGGCAGCAACTGGAGGAGGAGGTAGCTAACACGGAATCTAATTCGTAGCTTACCATCATATCACGCCTATTATCCCTGAGGCGTGTTAGTATGATTAACGTCAAAGTCGTCATAAAGCTTAAGCATACTGCATTTCTATTAGTGTCCTTCAAGTACATTTGATTTTAACGATTGTCTGGCAGTTTGAGTACTAGAAACGACCTACCCAAATGTCCTTTCCTTGGTCTTGTTCGTCGTGTCGTTGAGCTCCGTATGAGTGAGTATACTTGCGACAAATATGAGACAAATACTTGCACTGACTGCTTCGGCTTTTTGCAAGGGGTCAATATAAATCCAAGGGTGACAATCAATGGCTCCCGAGAGAACCCGAAAACGAGGAATCGAAAAATTATCTATATTACGACAAAGGGGTGTGCTATGAAAAGGCACTCACCTGATTGCTCCCTGGGCGATGCTTACCAATCCGGAACCTCCACGAAGGAACCTTCCCAGCTAACCAGAGCTGATACCAGACTTACCTGGGGCCGGTTTCGTTACCTTCAACTCGGTCCGGCTGGAATCCGGGAATTACGCGACGAGCACCCAATTCAATGCACACTCACGATTGGATGGGAAACTAGCGTTATTGGTACAACTTCCAGGGAATTTTGAAGCGTCACAACGGCTTTATTAATTAAACGAGAAATTCTGTGCGCTCACGCCACACCAACGATAGGCGGCAAGACGGAAGAGCGAAAAGTGGTGCCATACCACAAAAATAGGTTTTTAGGGTTTACAAGGCTCTTAAATGTAATTAGTTACTAGAGTGAACAAGCACTCTAATATCATTTTCGATAAAAGCAAAAGTTACTGCGTTTACTACTAGGAGGGCATAATAGAACGTGAGCCATTTCCATCAACCGGGTATTAACAAAACAAACGGCAACATAATATGTATTTGAATTCAATTGTAGTTTATTAAAGTTGTTAGAGATCGAGAAACATGGCGTGTGACTGGACAGCCCTTTCACACTTTATTTACGGCTAGCTATTATGTTGGCTAACCCGAGGTTTGAAAAATCATAAATAAAATAATTCTCTAGAGCTACAAAGGATCAACCACACATCCATACATGGGCTGATAAACACATTACCCTCCTTTGCATCGCGCAGTTAGGTAAAAAGGAGGAGGTTATGTATGTCACAGGGTTCCGTAGTCAACAAGGAAAGGAACCCTATAGTTTCGCCATGTCCGTCTGTCTGTTCGCAGCTTGGCTCAAAGATTCTTAGTACTAGAAAGCTTAAATTTGGCATGAATATACACATTAGTTACGTCATAAGTGGTAAAATAAAATCTCGAAAACAATTTTTTAGGGTATCTCCTGTACCTACACGGAAAGTGGGGTTTTTTTTTTCTCGCGTACCCCATAGTGTGGTATGTCGTTGGATAGGTCTTCAAAAAATATTGCGAGTTTTTTTGATATAATTTTTCGATTTAGGGATTCGTTAGTGAAATATTAAGCTTTAAAGTGCTAATTTTTGTTAGACTCAAGTCCCCCCCCCCCCCTCGACCAGCTAAACGGTTGTGTTTGGGTGTGTGAAAAAATTCACGGTGGTAGCGTATTTAACGAAATTAAAAGGAAAACTATCACAGGTAAGTAGGCTTTACAAGTTTACGAGTAGTAGTCGACCAACTTATAAAATGTACTTGGATAACATATTTTCATAAACATAATGTATGGGAGCTCAGGTTTTTCAACTGCAAATGTAAGTTAGTTCTTTATTATTACAATAAAAATCATCGTTCGGCAAATCCACATATTTTGATGGGCAACCGACACGCACTCGGCCGGTTTATACAAAGATTTAGATAACACCATCAGTTTACAAGTAGATTATTAAAGTCAATTAAAGTGAATCATGCTCTAACTAACGAAAAGCGTAGTAGAAAAACCCATAATTCCTTATCATCAAATATCCGGATTATCATGCTACTACTTTACTGTTCATCATCACGTCGGCTACCGTATCGACGCTCCCCATTTGTAATGATTAATCGTATTCGTGATTATAATTGTTACAGTTTTTTGAGAGTAGGAGCGGTTTCAGACTATATTATTTTGCGCGCATACGCGTACTTATACGTGTTCGCGTGGGATGAGCGGGCACGCGCGGTGTTGTCTCTTGCGGATCACGCGTGCGTCAACGCTCGTACAAGTCACGCGTGAAACAAAAGGTGCGAGTAAATAAGCGTACACGCGCTTCCAAAAACGAGCTTATACGCGCGAAAATACGCTAATCTGAAACCGCCCTTAGTGTTTTTTTTTCTAAGAACACTCGTTTCAAGATCACATTTTGTAACTATAATATCCTAAGATCGTCGCAGCTGCGGTCTTACAATGCGTGTGTGAGATAACACAAAACTCAGCATTGCGTTTTCAGAAATCTAGTACTAAGGACGGTTTCAGATTAGAGTATTTTTGGCGCGTATAAGCTCGTTTTTTAAAGCGCATATACGCGCGCCTTTTGCCACGCGCGCTACTCGGAAGAGCCTTGACGCGCTTATAAGCGTGAACCGCGAGAGATCTGACATATTGCTACTGTCAAAACCCACCGGTTCGAGCGAATGAGCGCGTGTACACGCGTTCGACTTTTTGATGCGCAAAATGTGGTGCGCGTAATCCGATACGAGCTTATACACACCGAAAAATACTCTAGTCTAAAACGCTCTTATTCGCCCGGTTCTGCTCGCTCATTTTATGATCCCGACTGCCACGAGCTCGCTACCGCGGGCTGCAGTCGCGGTTATCATATGTATATGTATACCTAAATTCATCTTAACTGTTTATACTGAGAATTTGGACTCTTATCTAAAGGTGCTCCATACCGAACTTCAGTGTAGATTCACCTAAATATGTTGAAATGTTGAGGCATCAACACGTTACGGCAATTTTTAATAATGACGTACAACCGATAGGCTTATAATAATATCCGGATTAAGATAAATTAGTCTGGCTTAATTTATTTAATCTTTGATTACGTCAACAGGTCCGTAGGCTACGGCGACACAACGCTCGACTTCGCGAGGAGTCCGCGCGGGCAGTTTGGCAGCTAAGGCACTTCACACAGTGGCTCAAGAGGACCGTCGACCGACAGTGAGAAATACCTTTATATTTACAGCCCGACATGACTTACGAACATTCAGGTATTTCTACACCTTCACTGAATCAAGGAGCAATCAGATTTTAAAAGCTTCATGCTTGTTTAAACTATAATTGTGAATGAAGTATTAAATCGTTTAACAGTTAGGCCTTCAATGGAGAAAGAGAAAACGAAATCCCAATTAGGATAAGAGAACAGCTAAAAATATATTAACTAACGAATGCGTCTGTTAAAAGACCTGAATACAAAAACTTGATGTCCCATTTATAAATTTTCTTGTCTTACATCGTACAAACTGTACTGCTACTTGAAAAACTTGCAAAGGCGAGTTTGTTGTTCGTTAATCATTGCACGAAGTTGATCCATTGTTCAACAAAATTCACGATTTTATTTATTTGTACCTGGTTTTTACAAATAGTAGATAATTATAATTAATTACTACTATACTTATTTGTTATCTCAGATAACGTTGCGGTAGATTTGACAATTGCAAGTGTATCTAATCAACAATCTTATGAATTGTCCATTATTTTGAAATATTATTACCTATAATAATCTTTATGGGTTAATTATTACTGCTACTCTATTCCGGTCAACATTTATTCCCTATCAATTAATTTAAAAAAACACGAATGTAGCTTCGAAATTATGGTAGCTGTAGCCTTACATTGTTATAGAAAATTTAGAAAAAAACACAAAGTTCAATTATAAAATAATTCTTATGAAAATATATACCTATAACTAAATAGTATATCAATTACAATGTTGAAACATGCGCTGTCTTATGAATTTCGTGCCTTTTCTGTGCTTCTCGAGAAGCGTTTGTTTTGGCGTAATTTTACGTAATATGTTGGTAC
The DNA here is from genome assembly GCA_963082995.1 of Noctua comes. Classification (NCBI taxonomy): domain Eukaryota; kingdom Metazoa; phylum Arthropoda; class Insecta; order Lepidoptera; family Noctuidae; genus Noctua; species Noctua comes. The sequence continues at coordinate 8,859,272 of OY720277.1, forward strand.
TAGTATGTATTCGTAGATTAATTTGTTATTACCTTATATATATTATGGTATTAATGGTTGACGTTATTGTCTCAATTAAATTGACGTATTTAGATACAATTGTTATAAGTCTCGTTTTGCTATAACTATCTATATAAATCAGACGGTTTATATTCAAACGTTTTATGGATAATATATATTATTTATTACTGTATGTTTATTGAATACAATATTGATACTACGTAGGCTTTAATTTATTTATCGATTACAGTTATCTAGATTAGTATTTCGAGATTACGGTTAGTTATAAGAAGAACCGAAGTTGTAAGTGAACACCAATTATTTTAAGATTTTTTAATCAATCAAATAAACTGTGGGCTTTTATATTTTTGATCAACTTTTGAAACGAATGCATTAAGGTGTATGTTACACATTTAATAATTATGCTAAAGACGAATGTATTACAGCCCACCATCATATTTGATATGATTAATCTTGTGACGTAAGTTATACTAGTTGTTTAGCTTGTAAACCTAATTATAAACAGACTTGAAACCTGCCAAATATTAATACAATAAGAGAAAAAATGCGTTAGCACAAATAGTACTCGTTTAAAATATGATTAAACATATACATATGTTTACGCAAGTTGAACATAGTTCAGAGTAGTTACATCTCATGAAATTGTTAGAACTGTGTTTATGGTAACTGATTCGACGTCTGTTGCAGCTATGTACTCGAGTTGTATTGAACGTAAAGACCCAACGTAAATCGAAACACCCACTTGTAAATCGGACAATCTGGTAGCTTTTTACAATAAAGTTTGCCTTCGTTGTACTTTGTTTGTGTAAATATGAGTCTCATTAATTAGATGTAATCACCAACAAAGCTTTATTAGTTTAGGTTATCGTAGGCGTTAATTTTATTCGTTACGGGAGAGACTTAATAGCGTATTGTGAACTTTATTTTATATATAAACTCAGAAATGCACGTATAATATACCTAAATTGAATCATTGTTATGAAACTGAATTATAGAAAAAGTCATCAGTGGAGTTACATTCCTTCTAATGTATGCTACTGTTACAACTGAAAGACTTCACGATATTGTCGACAGAAACTAATTGAGATTCCATAACAGGTTGGAACTCGCAATGTGCTATAAGAATTATAAACCAGTAAAATAATTATGGGAAACTTACCTAACAATGTATTGTTAGAAACTACAAAGACATAAACGAAGTATTGGTGCACTTGTCTCAGTCTTCCGTACGAAAAGTACTACAAAATGTATTTATATTATGGAGCTGCTGAATTGTTGCGCAATCAGCATACTTTTAAATGATACAGTTTAAATTCAAAAGTAAAAATAACATAAGTCGTTTTTGTTTTGATTTACGGAAAGCAGAATTTAGTACGGTTTATAAATATGTATAACCCAGTCTTTCGACGACGTTCACGTTTGGGAGAAAGATTTAAAGACCGACCGCTTTAATGAGTCCTCCGCCTTGCCCCATCAAAGGCACATTAAGCGTCCACAGAGTCCTAACAATATCCCACGGGTTATTTGCTTTAAAATAACCATAATACACGTAGATACTAATTGAACCAATATGTGATCAACCTTCAGAATATTCCATTTAAATTGATACCTTCGCGAGGACTCATTAAAGCGGTCGATCTAAAGTAACTGGACAAACAAAGATTGTAATATATTTTTATTACGTAAAGTTGACGGTAGATAAAGAAATGTGATGAGGGTAACACATAATTTGTAGTGTTAATTATTATGTAATAGCAAGGACGCGGAAACTTCTCTGGAAATAAAAATTGGGTATTAGAGTGCGTTATACTTTGGAAATGAAAATAACCAAAAGTAATTTAAATATGCAAGTAGTATTATTCAGCCAAATAAACATGTTTCCATGAGTTGTTGCTTTTCCATGTCGATGAAATTGAGCCACTTGCTGCAATACTCTTGAGTTTATAGTCAATCTATAATTATTTGATATAAAATATTTTCTTCGTCAATTATTCTGAATATTCCTACCTGTATTTTAGGATGTGGTTCGACGTAGTTACATATTTGTGTTTTGATACTACTTTTATTTTTGTACGTACCTATAGTTAACGTATTCTTACATAACTTATTTTGTAAAGACAATAAATCATTTTATTTGTTTCAATTCGTCGGTAAAATGGAAATAAACATTTCCTGATTTGTTTCAAAGTATGTACGCAACCCGTGTTCGAAGTATGAATTTATATTAGTTTTTCCCACCATTCACGTTTAAGGTATAACTAAGTTATTATTTCTTATGTTTTAACATAAGGGCTTGCACAGACTTTGTCAAATTGATGCAAAGGTACACCACAAGTAGGCAAAGTTCCATTTTCATAGTAAAATCATTGTTATTTGAATAATCATAAAATCTGTTTTAATTTTCACAAAATCTGAGCAATTCTTTATGTCGCGATGCCTAATGTTTACTGTGGATAAGTAAGTAACCAAAGCGATTACATTTAACCTCCATATTTTTGAAATTTGGATTGTTTCCTCGTAACAGCTTAAAGGTTCAATTATTTAGAGATATAATTTTCTTAGATAATTTGTACGTATTCTAAAGGACATTCCAATAAAACTTATATACCAGAAGATTTTTTTATTAACCGCCTGTGCAACAAAGTTTGTAGACATTCATTTAGAGACGCGATGTGCAATTAGCTCTTTCTGCAGCAGGTTTAAATCTGGAAGTTGTGTTTCATCAGCAACGGAACGGTGAATAAATAAAGATTGCGCCTCATATAGCAACAGTTGCCGAGCGCGTCGTCGATGCTGCCGCTTGCGAAGAGCACTCCCGCTCGGAAAAGGATCGAATCATGAGAAAACTATTTCGTGCTGCTAGATGAGGCACAACCCTAAAGTAATAAAAACAGTTGAACTACAATAACTGCCTTTATATTGATTGATAGGCAGTCGCTCCATGTAAAATACTGCTGTTCAACTGCATTCGGTTAGACTGGAAGCCTACCCCAACATAGTCAGGAAAAGGCTAGGCAGATGATGATGATATTTATTGATACGAAAAAAAGCGATATCAAAGTACAATAAAAATGATAGCGATATAAAACTGTCTTTGAAGTATTCTTTAGATTATTCGTAACGAATTCAATGTTGTAGCAGTGTAATATTTTAAAACTTGAGGGGTTAGTACATACTGACGCTGTGTGTTCATAAATGGCACAGGTGGGTTTCAGTATTTTTAAAGGTATTTCTGATTCGACGCATCAATTTGATTTGACGTGTTCCATTAGGGTTATATATTGAAATATGGTTTTTCTATTTCGTGTAACTTGTTAAGTATCTGGAATAGGGATTTAACATTTTGGTATATGTTTTTTGAACCTTTGGTCTAGTATTATGTAAAAGGAATACACGATTCAATGATTTTTTTCTCGATACAAATTGCAATGTTATATCATTTTTTTTACTTTTATCGACATCACGGCGTAAATTCATTTATTTAGTTAAAAAAGAAGTTAATTTGTTTTGGCATATACGTAGTTTTATTCCGGACGCACGCACATTATAGCCATCTCTTCTTTTGCGTTTCAAAAATATTTGCATCTCTTTCGCTCTCTTTGTAGATCAGTCCGTCAGTCGAGCTACGATTTAATTTCTACTTAGCGCCTTAACATATTAGAACAATAAATGACTTCCTGCAAAGACAGCGGTTGTTAAAATAGACATCGAATGCGAATAATATAATAACATACCCCTTTTCTGAAGTCGTCGTCGAAGCTAGAAATAGCAGGCATACGCATGTTAATTTAATGCACACCCTGTTAGATGGACCGAAGACCCTGACTTATTTCTGTTATTAATGTCAACCTAATATGCTCCCTCAGGGATTTTCAACAAGCACATTGAGCTCGCAAGTATCCGTGATGTAGGTAACTTTAAAAATAAATTGAAGAATGATGCGATACGATAACGTTAAAAGATATAGTGGCAAAAAAAAAAAAATACTTACTTAACATAACAAAAGGTACCTATATCAAGGCATCTATGTGAGTCGCAACGCTGGGAGAGGACGCCCTGAAAGAACATGCCCTAAACATAATGCTGATGATCTTCAGAAAGGTCAGGTGCGTAGTACTCGCAACCGGCATCCGTGTATGACCATTGACCAGATGTATGAACGGGGACTACGCTTAGGTAAGGATCGTAGCAGTTGACGTTCTTTAGCTTCTGCCTATTCCTGTGATGTTTGTATGTGTATACAACGTGTAACAGAATAAACGCAAGACCTCTCGTGTGGTGTCTCACTCAGACCATGAAACTGAACAACTTATGTTCTATGACTTTTGGAAATTCATAACTTTTTTTTTAGTTTTACCATACATGTGGATCAGCTGATTGCGTCCGTTCCTATAGAAAGTGTTTTTTTTTTTCGAATTTCAAGAACTCGTAGAACAAAAGATGTTCAGTTTCATGGTCAGAGACACCACACGAGAGGTCTTGCGTTTATTCTGTTACACGTTGTATATTCAGCTCGTAAACTTGATAGCTTAGTAAGTGGGGCGTGATGAGAGAACGTGAAAACTATATTTGAAAAATTTGAGATGTGAGCCCTGCGGACAGAGGCCCACATTCAAATAAACCAAAACGACTTCAACAGCAAATCTGACGAAGATATTGTGACCTATAAATAAATAAAATATTCAAAAATATAAGGTACAACGTTTAAGTACAGTTTTTCTAAAATCTATGTCAAGTTCACCCATGATTTGTGCCTGAACTAGGTTATCCTGTGTTTCAGGCGATTGGAGGTAACATTAATTGATTAAATAATCACACAATCATATTAATCTTATCGGTACCTATGTAAAAAGGTATATAAAAATTATAGTATATCTTCATAGGACATATTTTGAAGGGCTTCTTTAAGGATTTGATTTTCTTTTTCTTTTGTTTTTTTAATGTGACGAATTAACAAAAATTTTTACATTTTCCTGTTGGTTCAAGCCCCGTACGATGAGATGAAAATCATGTTGCTGAACAATCCAGTAGGTATTTTTGTCCTTTTTTGAAATCAGACAGTACCTAAGCCCCTACCCGATAGACTAAAACTCGATAGTCTGAAACTTCAAATAAGTATAGTTTCTGCGTTGTCTCATCACGCCCCACCCAATTTCGAGCTGAGAAACTCTCTTAGCTCCCTCCAGGTTGAACGCAGACACGATGAACTCAAAAGATTTTTTTAACGGCGCAGCCGTTTAATGCCCGGAAAGGTTCAAGATACACTGCACTTCGGAAAAGCATTCACAGTAGCACGTAAATGATACATATCAATTATATTTTGTCGTTTATTATCTGTTGTACTTATTCATTAACTTATAATCTCCGACTACTCATTAAAAGCTAATCCATTATTTTAAGGTACCTACGCACGTACCGGTTTTATGCTTGCTTTTCCCGTTTTATACTTTGCATCATGGATTATACCGGATTCCAGGACCCCACGGTTTCTCCTGATACCATGAGGCTCGGGAACGCGAAGGACACCCATTTAGATTGTCCTCCTCGCAAACCGTCTGAAAATCTTGTTTTCGAGTGAACATTGGTCAGTTGATGCTAATATATAATTTTTAATATACTACTCTGTCAAGAAAGGAACGGGAAACGATCAATAATACACAAAATGTTAGTTATTCAGCCAAAATTATTTTATCGCCTTCAAAGTATGCTCCTTCAGAAACGATACAGTTACGCCAACGAATAATCCAATCATCAAAACATTTTTTTTAACGCTTTTTCCGGACTTGAGTTCAGTTCTCGCCGCGAATTTTCCTTTATGTCTTCTATCGAACGAAAACGGATGCCACGAAGTGGTAATTTGAGTTTAAGAAAAAGAAAGAAGTCGGCTGAAGCCATATCTGGTGAATGAGGTGGTGGTTGCTCGATGGTATTTGTTGAGTTTTTGGTCAAAACTCGTTCACTATGATGGCCTTGTGCGAAAGCGCATTATCGTGGTGCAAAGAAGAATTTTCTTTCCACAAATCTGGCCTTTTTCGTCAAATTTGCTCTCATAAACGCCGCATAACGCTCATTCAAATAATATTCTTTATTTACTGTTTGACCTTCCGGCAAGAATTCCGAGTGCACAACACCGCGATAGTCAAAGAAAACGGTCAACATGACTTTTGATCGACTTGGGCGTGGTTTTTTCGGTTTCGGCTCAGTTAGAAGGCGCCACTCCGAAGCTTGTTGACTAGTTTGTATATCAAACTCGTAAACCCACGTCACGTCACCAGTAACAATGCGTTTCATGAATGTTGGGTCGGAATTGAATCGTTTTAGCATGTCCTCAGTGACTCTTATGCGATTGAGTTTTTGGAAAAAAATCAGGTCTTTTGGGACTAGCCGAGTGGCAACATGTGTCATACCCAAGTGATATTTAAAATGGTATGGATCGACTCGTGAGACACAAAAAATTCAGCGGCTATCTCTCTCAAACTTGAAGAGGATTTTCAGCCACTATTTCCTTCACTTTTGCGATGTTAACTTCAAGAAATCTTCCATCACATCTCGACCGCTTTTGAACGCTTTGTACCACTCATAAGCACGTGTTTTTGATAAAGTCGATTCACCGTAAGCCTTTTGTAACATTTTCAGGGGCTCCGAACACGAAATTCCATTGGCGATGCAAAATTGAAGACAACCTCTTTGTTCGATGTTTTTGTCCATTATGAAATTCGCAGTACACACTAGATATGATCTAACTTAAAACAGCACTGTGTTTTAATCTAAATAACAGATGCAACTCAAACTCGGCGCAAAAATGCAAAACAGTTGTGCCTATCTAACAACAAAAAAAATAACAAAAAATTGAATTTGGAACCTTAAACAAATCATCCATTCCCGATACTTTTTTAACTAAATGTGAATGTACTGTTTAGGAATCTTATAACATGAACAATTGAACAAGCATTTGCGAATGGGTTTAGGTGATGTTGGGTTGCCAAAATATGTCGGCGTGACGTAATTTTATTCGACAAAATGTACTGAGCTTACTAGTAAATATTTTTCATTTGGTAAACAGATGAATGAAGGTCGGTCTCCTAGAGACCTAGATTTCTAAATTGAGTGCGCGAACAGCGAGTGCGTGTTCGCTGACGCGAGTCCACCGAAAAAAAAAACATTTGTGGGGCACTGTGGAATCGCACCATTAGGTTCCTAGAAGGCGGATTGTGGAGGGCTTTGCCGAGGAACTTCTATTCCAAAATGATGTTTTCTTACCCTTACGAAGTCACAACACCGTCCGACAAATCCTAGATGCGGAACGTTGCTGACCGTACTGTGCCAAGGGTTTAGCTAATTTCTTATTTCTTCAAGTATGATTGGCAGTCGTTTCAATTTTTTGATCGAGTCCTAGTCAAAGCGTCAATCGTCAGGCGAACACGCGACTATTGCGTTCATGTAGTTTGGCGAACCCGAACGCGTCGTTGCCACTTTCGATTTTCCGTACAAATGAATGACACGAACGCGATGATCGATCGCTTTGATTAAGACACAGAACCTGGAACTTGGCCCGGTTCGGATTAGTTACCTACCTACCCAACACTATAGATATTTATTATCTAATGACTGTTTGGTTTTCCCTGATAAATAATATTTAAAAATATTATTTAGTTTTATCTTAAAATTAATCAAGTACCTAGTTGATAATTAAAAGATAATGGATAACATCGTTTAATATATAACACCGTAGTTTAGTTGTTCAGGCAGAGTACTAGCAGTTACTTGAACAATCATGCGTGCCGTCATCCTGTTAGCCCTTCTGGGGTCCGCACTCGGTGAGTCCTTTCCTTCCCTTTGCTTCTAAGTTGTAAGTAATAATCTGACTGCTGACAGCGTTTTTAACTCCTGGGCAGAGAAACCCATGAACGACTACTAGATATTTCTGGATGCGAGACGCACGGGACCGGTCAATGTGGCGACACTTGGGGGAGACCTATGTCGAGCAGTGGACGTCTTTCGGCTGAAATGATGATGATAATGATGATTTCCATCCAGGACAGGCCCAAGTGTTAGTTTGTTTTGTCCAGCTCCATAGAAAAAAAACATCCCGTTTAAGTCACCATGTTAAGTAGCATTACCTTTGTCAGTTTTAAAGCCATAGGCATAATCAGCCTATATCTAATGTTCCCACCGCTGGGATACAGGCCTCCTCTATGTGAGAAGGAGTAGGCTGTAATCCTCCACGTGGGCCTGTTGGTAGAGGTCGTTGAGGAAGTCATGACTTCGAAAATTTGGTTCTGGCCATGCCGGTTTCCTCAAGATTTTTTCTCTGCCGTTTTGAGAGCAGGCCAGTATCAGGTCAGTACATGCAATTTATCATAATAACGTTCTGTCCATTCCAGCGGTGCCCAAGAGTATCAACCGCATCGTCGGTGGCTCACCCACCAGCGTGGAGCAATACCCGTACATGTCCAACATGCAGTACGGTCTGTGGGGCATCTGGTGGTACCAGGCATGCGGCGGCTCTCTGCTCACCACCACCTCTGTACTCTCTGCGGCTCACTGTTACTTGTAAGTACCAACTTCAATCAAAATAATTATCAGAAATGGCGAGTCAAATCATTTTCTGTCTATCAATTTAAAAGATATATAAAAGTAACTATGTAACCCGCGATATTTAAATTTTCTTACTTTTTTACAATTAGCAGGTCAGTGTCAGGTTGTGTGTTTTTACAGACTTATAATAATTAAAATCATCAATACAACACCTTTAGCTTCATTTAATCCCGTTGAATGAATATTTCATGAAAAGTATTGTTGATTTTAATATTTCCTTTATATTTTAACAAATTGTTTACATTTTTAAATATTCCTTAGAAAAAACAATACAAAAAACATTTAAAAATATTTTTTTAAAAATTGTAGCCCACCGGTATCGGGAACAGGGTCCAAGCTACCGGCGGTCAGGGCGCAAATCATATTTTGTTCAACATACAAACTGACACTGACCGGAAAATTGCAAAAATCTTAAGAAAAATTGAATTTCGCGGGCAACCCTGGCGCTTCCACCTTCACAGTGTTAGACCGAATTTTTCCAATAAAAATAAACGCGATTTGCACATGATTTTTGATTTCATTCGTGAAATTCACTCTTAATCGACTTTCGTTGCTGACCGTTCGTAAAGGTAGGCAATCATGATCAATCACCGCTAATTTGCCTATCTACACAGGGTTAAATTTCAAAGATATTATCTTTGAAATTTGCCTTATTAAGGCAAATTTTTGAGATGATACAGAATCGATAACATATTTAATTTATAAAATATACACATTCTTTTTTGTTACCAAAAGTTGTGGAAATCATAACTGCACAATCCAGTTTAACAGCCTAGTCTGAAAATTATAATTTGAGATCCATTTGTAGTTTGTTTATAATGTACATGGTAATTATTACATGAACTACATTTTAGGAACTGTCTGAAAATAAAATGTTGTTAAAAAAACATTTTCAGATATTCTTCATTTAATGTTTTCATTAGTTTTTATTTGTAATTGATTATAATATTTAACAATCAATTACGGCTTTTATATGACTGCTGAGATCTAAAAAGAGATATATCTAAACATTTTTTTTAGAGAGTTATAAAAATTTGGTTGGTCATTGAAAATTAACCCAGTATATGTAGTAATTGGTTCACACTTGAATATTAACTTACTTTCTGTCTAAACCGTAATTACCGTCTACCTAAGTACTAGAGACTAGACAATAAATAAGTTTCTAATGAAAATGAACGTATAATATTCAACAACAATTTTATTTCGCAGCGGCGACGTTCCTTCTGAGTGGCGTGTGCTCCTGGGTACCTCCTTTGCGTCTAGCGGCGGCTCTATGCACTCTGTCTCCCAACTGGTCGTGCACGCTGGCTACAGTCCTGCCACCCTGGACAACGACGTCGCCATCATCCGCCTGTCCACGCCCGCCGTCTACACCAACTCCATCCAGCCCGCTAGTATCCCCGGCAGCAATTACGCACTTTCTGACGGTGCCAGCCTGACCACCATCGGTTGGGGATCACTCACGGTAGTTATTTACTTTTTTGTCATGAATATGAATTTTCTGTTACCTTCTTAGTTACCCTAGCACTTTCCAGTTGACAGCGATGCGGAGGAGTACTTTGACGCACTCTGAAGTGTCCTTTTGTCATCGTTTTTTATTTGTTTATGTTTTCTTACTTTAATTCTTTTTTTTTCATTAGGTTAGTTCTATTTGTAGTCTGTATATAATGTAAATATTATTTAGTTCCCTAGCACTCAATATCTATTTTTAAATAATAAGGAAAAACGAATTTTATCAGCCTATGATAATTTATTAACATCGAACAGACACAGGTTTATACCAGAATCACTGAAATCGGCTCAAATTTGGGGAATATCTATAATTAACAACGCTCAAAACACCAAACGTGACAAAAATAACAATCGCTAATTCGCTACCTTTTTTGAAATTTCTTAATCAAGTATTATTTATATTTACTTACAGTCCGGAGGCTCATACCCTGAACAATTGCAACACGTCGGCATCAACCTCATCAACCAACAGCTGTGTGCTGAGCGTTATGCTTTCCTGAAGACCCAGCCCGGCTACCAGAACTGGCCTGACATCACCGACAACATGCTGTGCGCCGGTATCTTGGACGTCGGCGGCAAGGATGCTTGTCAGGGAGACTCCGGTGGTCCCCTCGCTCACAACCAGGATATCATCGTCGGTGTTGTCTCTTGGGGCTTCCAGTGCGCTGATGCTTTCTACCCTGGTGTCAACGCTCGCGTGTCTAGATACACTGACTGGATCGTGTCCAATGCGTAAAGGAATTGTAACTCATCAAAATAATGTCTGGTTTATTGAGTTCTAAATCAAATAAAATGCTGTATTATATTTGTATTTTACGGGATGAGAAGATTAAATAAGTTCTAAGTTAAATCGTTATTTTAATAGAAACCTACGCTTGCGACAACCCCACATTAGTAAAAGAGAGAAACCTATGTCCAACAGTAGACTACAAAAGGTTAATTGGTAAAAGGTTGGTTTTTAAATGGGCATCAGGTTCTGGGTTCGATTTTCAGGTCGTGTAAAGTGATATTAGGTTTTTCCATCAGAAATTTCTCAGTAGGAGCCACGGAGCCTTTCTGAATCTTGAGATTTGTGCCCAGTCGATGGGAATAAGGTCACCCCTTTTACATTGGGCTTAAACATAACTGGCAAAATGCGGGTTGGTACTATTAGGTAGGGTACCTCTGTCTAACCCTTTGAAGATTATCGGCGTGCTGTTATGTCATGTATAGTGAGTTAAATATGGATTTTTCTGGATCCAGATATTGACCTAGGACGTTACCGACGGTTAATTAAGTTACGGAGAACTGCGAATTTCGGACTATTAGCGCCATCTGGTTAATTCATGACGTAAGTATTGTTTTATGATCCTCAGAAGTACAGTCCCGTCCTGTGACGGGACTGTACTTCTGAGGATCATGATGAATGTTCTGAGGTGCAAGAGCGGAGGTAAAATATCTGTATATTTTACCTCCGCTCTTGCACCGCTGTCAAAATCAGAGTGATCTCTAAGGTAAGTTAAAGAGAAGTTAGCTTTTAGTGAGTTACGAGCTTAAAGAGAAGTTTGTCACAATTATAATGTATTATTCCATGTATTATCTTTATTTCTATGGTAATAAGTACCTTTGAACTGCAGCTGTCACAGCTAACATAACTGTGAAAGAACTGTATCTAAGTCCTGATTTGGTGGCGTAGAATCCCTACTACAAGGCAACGCTTGCGTATTAACGTGGCCGAGGTCCAAAAAAGTGCCTTCCGTATAAGTACGAAATGGACGAGTGGTGAATCTACGTTCTACTTGCTAGCATGTCCTAAACGCCGTTTTCACATTTGAGAACCAAAAGAATGGCCACACACTGAATTTAAACAATTAAAAGTAAGTAGTCAAAACAATGTACCGCCGCGCGCCAACACAAAAACAATTTTATATTGCAATGATAGTCAAACGGAGTTTGGGGGACAAAGGAGGGGGACTGCTCAGCTGCTGATGAGTTTGAAGCGTGATTGGCCAGATATATCAATTTAAAGGGAAGAGTAAAAAGCTATATTTTGTTAGACCGTTTGATTTGCCTTCCAGACGTCGCAAAAAGATATCGTAGTATAATTTCATTCGGTTTAATTTCCATGTAATGAGCGAACCTAATGCAATGCATTCCTCATGCACACAATCAGACTCCGGATAGTACTGAGAATAAAATGGAAACCAATTACACTTTTCTGTTCTCGACCTGAGGATCAAATCTAGGACTTCAAGACCTCACAGTCGTGCTTAGATCACTGTTGGGCTGGTTGCAGTATGATATCTTCAAATAAGATTTTATTTAGATTAATTTATGAAGATTTTAAAAAAAGATACTCGACGAATGCTTAAACCTCCTTCTTTTTAAATGTTTGTTAATAAATAAAAGAACACAACAGACATGCTTCGTTAATCAACTTTTAATGTTTGTATCTTAATACGATACCCCTTGGTAAGACAGAAGACTGGTTGTCAGACTTTCGGACCACTGACTACTGACCTGTAACGACTGACAAAGTTCTACAAATGATAACCAGGACCAACGGCTTAACGTGCATTCCATGCCACGGAGGAGACTCGGTATGTAACGGGTGGTCACCCATACACGGACCAACCTAGGCATGAGCGGCTTAACCTGAAGATCGACCCGAGAGGCTTAATCTGAAGATCGACCCGAGAGGCTTCTATTTTTAAGCCACGAGCTCTTCGACGATGACAAATACTTACGAGAGAAGCGCCAGTAACCCGGGAAATTCGAATTTTCTTACGTTATTTGCAAATTGCAGGTCAGTGTCAGGCTGTAGAAATGTTGATTGAAATATGATTCACAACTAATTGATGAAATAGACATTGAATGAGATTAAATTAATGATTGTATTGATGATTTTAACTATTATGATTCTATAAATACATACGTGTTACGGTGGCGAATCATATGTATTTTTTTAAACTTAAGAAAATTAGTTTTCGCGGGCTACCCTGGAGCTTTTTGGGGAAACGTAAGGGTGCTATAGGTACACATCTGCTCTCACTCGTTGAGGAATACATGTGTGATGTTTACCTTCCATACTTATCCCATTGCCGGACGAAATACGCAGCTCTATGATATTATATGCTTCGACAAACTTCAACTCCAATATGCAACAGAAAGTGCAGAATTACGTATTTTAAAAATAAAAATAATTAATATAATTATAATTAAATAAATAATTAATATAATTTTTACCTTTTCATGTTCAATTATGACTCTCTCTCCTGCTGCTGCTATCTGCCAGGTGCAGAGTTGGTGTAGCTAGCATACTCCGTCGGAGGTTATTGAAACTACATCCCGCTAGAGTTGTTCGAGTGACGTCTAAAATATTGCAAAAAATTGCGAAGTTCGAAAAAAATTTGAATTTTGAAACGCTTTATCTCCGAAACTCTTGGGTCTTCAGAGACAATTCTAATCTCATATTGTATCAAATACATATAGTCTACTTTAAAAACGTCTTGAAAAGGTACTATTAAAAACTAGTCCTTTAGGTTTATAATCGCCAAAATCTGAAAAAAAACCGAAATTTTAAATTTTTGACAAAGTTGCGTTCGGCGCTCGAGGTCACAAACTAGGATTATTCATTGGGTCAACATTGTAAACAAGTCTGCAATCAGCCTCTGCCTATATCGGTCGATCACGTGAAAATCCAATAGGAGTGCCAATCCACAGGCAGAAAATGGAGCCTATATGATAAAAGTTTTTCGCAGGGTTCAAAGAAAGAACCGCACGATGGTTAAGAATATTTGTAATTTTGTAGCAGTAGTACGATTACTCAGCGGCTCAGCCTTAAAAATATTTTAGTACGAGAGTGATTCTACTATACGCCAGTGGCGAAGGTTCCACACAACCCGATTCCTACCGGCTTCCCTTTGAAAAATGGCACAGTCAGTATTCTATAGCCAATAATATTCTATACAGTAAAGATAAGTACTCCGGCTTACCTCTTATGACCCTTCGCTACTGCTATACGCTACAATTAATTACGTACTTACTAACTCTGTGGTATCAGGCAGAATACGTTTTAAAAACTTTTATAAATCCTGAGCCGCGGGCCCCCTGTGCTACCTACCGCCTGGTTTCCGGCAAACCCCGCAAGCCAGGCCCGTGGGGGGCCGGCGCAGGCTGGGGCCCGGCTGGTAAACGCCACCCTGACTATATGGCCAGTCCGACCCTGAACTGGACGTGACATACCTTCTTAACTCTTGCAGATACACGCGTTTCCGAGAATTTCTTCATCCGTACTTGAATAATGTTGAATCGAGGATGTCATCCTCAATTCTTGCTGAAACTCGTTGCCTGCCCCCGCCTGCAGCTGGTGGTATGTAGACCCCATAGTCCTGGTGCCGCTGTACAGCACCTAAGATAGCTTGCAGAGATGATCATCTCCCATAACGATCCAGGAAGAGGGCTTGTGCTCTGAGCACAATATTTCCACATTCCCTGTAGCACACAACCATGTTCTGGTACTCCTGGTTCGTATACGTATACCGACGACGTTTGTTTGCTAAGGCGCGTGCGCTGCGACACGCGTACTGAAGAGGACTGAAGAGGCGCAGGGGGGAGGAGTGCGGTTCTCTATTGTTCGGGTGAACGCCGCGCCTTTGATCTAACCACGCCACCCGCTTCAATAAGGTTTGGGTGATATGGGTTTGGATGGAGATACACAAACACATTCATTGCGGAAAATATTTATATTCAAAACATATTTAATAGTTTAGAAATGGTACAATGTCTTTAGTTTGCGTTTGCAACAATCCAGTTGCTAAAATGAGAAACACGAGCAGTGACACTAGGGTAGAAAGGATCGCCGCAATCGTAGCTCCAGGAAGTTACTCCAACGACGATATCGCCGAAGTGGGCGAGGGGACCGCCAGAGTCTCCTGTGCAAGAGTCCTTTCCACCCTGGCCCAAGACACCGGCGCACATCATGCCACTAGTGACGTCAGGTATGTCCTCGTAAAAATGGTCGGTCGTCTTCAGGTAAGCGTAACGCTCAGCACACAGCTCGTGATTGATGATATTGACGTCAACGTGCATGAGCACATCCGAAGATTCTGGCTCATCTGCCTGAAAACAAAAACAATAAATATATTTTTATTTTGTCGTTAGTACCTATTACTTTATCTGTGGTATTTTCAATGAATCCGTAGTAGAGTCACAGTATTAGTTTAAATACAGAATTGGTACATACCGAGAGTCTGCCCCATCCTACGTACGTGACATTGGTGCCATCAGCAATAATATAGTTTGGTCCAGGAATTCTAGCGACCTGGACTCTACTGGAGAACACAGCCGGGTTGATGAGGCGGACCATTGCCACGTCATTGTTGTATCCGTCGTGATCGTACTCCGGGTGCATGATAATCTGTCTGATATAGTGAATGGAGCCACCGCTGTGTGAATACGAGCTCCCGAGTACTACACGAAAATCCGAATCTTGGTCGCCACTGTAAAAATAAAAGAAATTACGACTGCTTTGGTAAATGTTACTTGTTATTTTAGTAAAACTTTACTTACTAGAAGCAGTGTGCGGCGGAGAGCACCGCGGTGGAGGTGAGCAGAGATCCTCCACATACGTGGCGCCACCAGACTCCATCAAAGATGTATTGCATGTTGGACATGTACGGGTATGTCTCAACAGAAGTAGCGGCGCCCCCAACGATGCGGTTTACACTCCTGCCGCTCCTGGGCACAGCTTTAAAATAAACAGTTTTGTGTTACATTTTAATTGGTCAAATCATGTTTCTTGTCAGTGAAATGATTGAATAATAAAAAAAAAAAATTAAAAACACACTCTGAAATATGGGTGTAACGTAATTTTTTTTGCGTATTCTTCTCAGCAAGTCCTTTTAATTGATATCCATATCATGGGGGTACCTACATAAAAAATAACTAGTCCGCCATCTTTGGTAGTACGCCATATTGGATTTAGAATGACTTCACTTCGCTAACCATACATTTTCATCCAAACTAAAAGCGTATGCAAAATTTCACCTTAATCAGTTTGGGACTTTGGGATGACTGTTGAAACAAACATACAGATATTGTAAATTAAATAAAAAGCTTGTATAAACCAACTTACCAAGGGCAGAGCCCAAAAGAGCTAAGAGGATGATGATACGCATGATCCAAGTCTAAGATACCCAAGAACCTACTAGCCCAGATTGACAGAAATGTACGTATTTTATACTGAAATATTGTTTTATCTATTTCATAATCTGTGGTAATAAATATATAACGTGGATAGTGATAACATAAATAAAAATAAAATTTTCCTCCTACTAAAAGTACTAATTATTATGCATGATTATAATAGATTTGAATGTATCTGCATGAAAATATTTTTGAAATATGTGACTCATATTCTGTCTGCTTTTTTTAGAGTTCCGTTCCAAGATGCAAGTGGTAAAACGGAACCCTCATAGTTCGACTTCATCTTATGGTATGGTTCGTCTGTCACAGCTGCTTAATGTAAATACAAGTTACTACTAAAGCTATCGTTTTGAAAACTACAACAGGAAAAAAAAGTACGTTTTGATATAAGTGGGGAAACTTTGTTATTGCATTCGAGGTGGAATTAACACCCGAGCTGGAGGCGAGACTGTTATGGAGTCGAGAACTGCAGTAACAAATCCCCACGCGTATCAAACGACGTTTTTCAAAACACTTTCGAAGAAATAAAATATTAGAACGCAAAATATTAGGAAACTATGATTTAATTTGCTTCTTTTCCGCGCTTTCCTTTCGCCAGTTTGAAGAAGAAGCAAAGGTATGATGCCGCTAAACAGCCTAATATGAAAAATACAAAACACAAATATTTTTTTAATTTAGAACACAAATAAAAGTTAATTTGTTCTTAAGGGTAAATATTTGTTTTAAATAATTATGTTTATCTATTTGTAGGATCCGGTCATTAGTACGGACATAAAATAAATCGCAAATGCGCCAGTGGTGACGTCAAGCGACCAACTTATAAGTCTACCCACACCACAGCGCGCTCGAGGCGAGTACGACTTTGAGCGTCTGATCGCAGTGGAGTTGAGACGTCCTGGAACTGTATCCGATTCATTGTGCCCCTGCGATACACTGTTTCTATTAAATTTGTTAGTTTCATAGAAATAGTGTATCGCACCCAGTGTATTTTTATTGCACGAAACCCATCGTCTGCTCACATGATGTATGAACATAACGGAGTAAATCCTGACATGTCCGACATATTTATAAACACAACTTAAATATTCAAAAAATATTTACGCCGTAAAGACGAATATAAAAATATATAACATATCTCTTTGCCGAAATTTAAAAAAAAAACAAAGTATAGTCATTGAACCCATTTGGACTTAGTATAAGCATTATATTATCTGTGGTTGTGTGTGTGTACTTGCTTCGGTGCACGATGTTTTCCTTCACCGAAGCAAGTGATAATTATACAATATGCACATGAATCTTAAAAATCAGAGGTGCGTGACTTTAGTTCGAACTCGAGACCTATAAGTTGGCAGTCCGACGGTCACAACTCACACCACTAGGCTGTCACAGAATACTGCTATAGAATCATAATTCTCGTGACTCCCAAAATATAGTCAGTGGATCTTATATTTTACTTAATATTTAATGGTAAGCCATTTACTATAGACCAAGAACATGGATGAACCCAGTTTTGAACCTGACTTGAAATGGTAGTCCGGAAGATACGGCGTCCATTGGCATTTACTCATTGAATTCTAAACCTAGTAAGTCCTTTGTATAAAGTATTACCTTTTTTGGAATACCGTAACGAGTTGAAGGCATAATTTACATAAAAGAAAGATACACTATTTTGATAGTGTATCTTTCTTTTATGTAAATTATGGCTTCGGGTTATTCCTGACGCAATTCTGGCGATTCTCACACCGCTCGTCCGGTCCGGTGGCGAAAATATAAACGTTGGTGCACCGGGCATAGAGGCGGTGAGCGCCGCTCGTCCACTTAACCCCTTCGCACACGGCGTCGCGTCGTAGCGTAAGCGTATCGTAATCCGCGCGTACGACGAGAGCAATACGAGCATGAACATTTTCAAACAAGTCCACATACGAAGCGGTGTTGCAGCAAATCATAGGAGGTGTTTATTGTCATTTACGATAGTCGTAGCGTACTGGCGTAAAAACACAAGCGCAAAAAGTTAACTTTTCATTATTTTCTTTAAAAAACACCTGATTTTAACTAAATTTCAATTTCTTATGACTTTTAACTTTCAATATGACTGAAAAAATAATTGAATTCTTCAGACTGGTTGAAGACCCTTGTCTATATGTATAATCATTCATTAAGCGAATATTCAAGAGAAGATGTTCATTCGATAAAAACTGCGGAATTTATAATCATCTTCTGAAAGTTCACGTGCAGCAACAAACAATCTCTTCCTGTAATTATTTCCAATGTATGGATGGATCCAATAAGCAAGTCGCTTTCTACTTCTAACAAAATCAAACAATAAAAAATCCTCTTCGTCTGAAGAGAAAGTAAGATCCTCAACATCCAAAACGTCTGGTGCCGTTGACGCCATGATTTTAACTGATATCCAAAACGATACGTCTACGCGACGATTCGTTTGTGCAACACTGCAGGTCTCGTATGCGTAGCGTCGTAACGATACGCTTACGATACGACTACGCTTACGACCGGTGTGCGAAGGGGCTTAGTCAGGTGGCTGTCTCGTGTGATAGGCATCAATGGATCCAATGCGACGCGAGACCCGCTTCACCCCCCGACGCGCGGACGACCGTTGTCTTGTGATAACCGCCTAATCATAATCCATATAAAACTGCAAAGTACACACGTCACATTCGCGGAAAAGGGTTCCGTGCCTTGGACGGAACCGGAAAAATGTATTTTAACGTTAGATTCCTAAATCCTATTTCGGAACCGCATTACTAAGTTTGACTAATGTGTATTTTCGCTCATTTAAAAAGTACGGCTCTGATAGATAGGAATATATTTTTCAATACACTTTCTCGAAAACTAGTTCATTTCGCACTACGATTAGGCTCAACTTGCAATGTATTTCACACGCAATATTTTTCCGCACACGTGCGGCAATAAAAATTTCCACAGTTAACTATACTTATGAGTATAGTTATAAATTTAATAGAAACAGTGCATCGCAGGGGCACAATGAATCGGATACAGTTCCAGGACGTCTCAACTCCGCTGCGATCAGACGCTCAAAGTCGTGCTCGCCTCGAGCGCGCTGTGGTGTGGGTAGACTTATAAGTTGGTCGCTTGACGTCACCACTGGCGCACTTGCGATTTATTTTATGTCCGTACTAATGACCGGATCCTACAAATAGATAAACATAATTATTTAAAACAAATATTTACCCTTAAGAACAAATTAACTTTTATTTGTGTTCTAAATTAAAAAAATATTTGTGTTTTGTATTTTTCATATTAGGCTGTTTAGCGGCATCATACCTTTGCTTCTTCTTCAAACTGGCGAAAGGAAAGCGCGGAAAAGAAGCAAATTAAATCATAGTTTCCTAATATTTTGCGTTCTTATATTTTATTTCTTCGAAAGTGTATTGAAGAAAGTCGTTCGAAACGCGTGGGGATTTGTTACTGCAGTTCTCGACTCCATAACACTCTCGCCTCCATAACACTCTCGCCTCCAGCTCGGGTGTTAATTCCACCTCGAATGCAATAACAAAGTTTCCCCACTTATATCAAAACGTACTTTTTTTTCCTGTTGTAGTTTTCAAAACTTATGATAGCTTTAGTAGTAACTTGTATTTACATTAAGCAGCTGTGACAGACGAACCGTACCATAAGATGAAGTCGAACTATGAGGGTTCCGTTTTACCACTTGCATCTTGGAACGGAACTCTAAAAAAAGCAGACAGAATATGAGTCACATATATTTCAAAAATATTTTCATGCAGATACATTCAAATCTATTATAATCATGCATAATAATTAGTATTTTAGTAGGAGGAAAATTTTATTTTTATTTATGTTATCACTATCCACGTTATATATTTATTACCACAGATTATGAAATAGATAAAACAATATTTCAGTATAAAATGCGTACATTTCTGTCAATCTGGGCCAGTAGGTTCTTGGGTATTAGACTTGGATCATGCGTATCATCATCCTCTTAGCTCTTTTGGGCTCTGCCCTTGGTAAGTTGGTTTATACAAGCTTTTTATTTAATTTACAATATCTGTATGTTAGTTTAGGTCCAATTTTGCAACTGAATTTTAAAACAGTCATCCCAAAGTCCCAAACTGATTAAGGTGAAATTTTTGGATGAAAATTAGGTTAGCGAAGTGAAGTCATTCTAAATCCAATATGGCGTACTACCAAAGATGGCGGACTAGTTACATACGTATACCCCCATGATATTGATATCAATTAAAAGGACTTGCTGAGAAGAATACTAAAAAAAAATGTTATTATTCAATCATTTCGTTGATATGGACCATGATTTGACCAACTAAAATATAACACAAAACTGTTTATTTTAAAGCTGTACCCAGGAGCGGCAGGAGTGTAAACCGCATCGTTGGGGGCTCCGCTACGTCTGTTGAGACATACCCGTACATGTCCAACATGCAACGCATCTTTGCTGGAGTCTGGTGGCACCACGCATGTGGAGGATCTCTGCTCACCTCCACCGCGGTGCTCTCCGCCGCACACTGCTTTTAGTAAGTCAAGTTTTAATAAAATTACAAGTAACATTTAGCAAGCCAGTCGTCAATTTTTTTATTGTTTACAGTGAAGAAGAAGGTGTGGATTATCGTGTAGTACTCGGGAGCTCGTATTCACACAGCGGTGGCTCCATTCACTATATCAGACAGATTATCATGCACCCGGAGTACGATCACGACGGATACAACAATGACGTGGCAATGGTCCGCCTCATCAACCCGGCTGTGTTCTCCAGTAGAGTCCAGGTCGCTAGAATTCCTGGACCAAACTATATTATTGCTGATGGCACCAATGTCACGTACGTAGGATGGGGCAGACTCTCGGTATGTACCAATTCTGTATTTAAACTAATACTGTGACTCTAATACGGATTCATTGAAAATACCACAGATAATGTAATAGGTACTAACGACAAAATAAAAATATATTTATTGTTTTTGTTTTCAGGCAGATGAGCCTGAATCTTCGGATGTGCTCATGCACGTTGACGTCAATATCATCAATCACGAGCTGTGTGCTGAGCGTTATGCTTACCTGAAGACGACCGACCATTTTTACGAGCACATTCCTGATGTCACTAGTGGCATGATGTGCGCCGGTGTCTTGGGCCAGGGTGGAAAGGACTCTTGCACAGGAGACTCTGGCGGTCCCCTCGCCCACTTCGGCGATATCGTCGTTGGAGTAACTTCTTGGAGCTACGATTGCGGCGATCCCTTCTACCCAAGTGTCACTGCTCGTGTTTCTCATTTTAGCAATTGGATTGTTGCAAACGCAAACTAAAGACATTGTACCATTTCTAAACTATTAAATATGTTTTGAACATAAATATTATCCGCAATGAATGTGTTTGTCTATCTCCATCCAAACCAATATCACCCAAACCTTATTAAATGCTCTTCTTTATTAAATATAGGTCTAACTATTCATACACGAAATATTTTCTGAAAATCACCTAACGGTTATAACGAAGCCATTTCAAGGAGAAAAAAAGATTAGTACCTATATATTTTTTATAAAAATAAATAATTTAAAATTACTTGACCCACTAAATAAATACTGGCTCCTTATTTTTCAACATCCATTACGCTAGTTTACTAAGTCGCATTTACCTACTGCCATTGAAGCGGGTGGCATGGTTAGATCAAAGGCGCGGCGTTCACCCGAAGTCCCGAACAATAGAGAACCGCACTCCTCCCCCCTGCGCCTCTTCAGTCCTCTTCAGTACGCGTGTCGCAGCGCACGCGCCTTAGCAAACAAACGTCGTCGGTATACGTATACGAACCAGGAGTACCAGAACATGGTGGTGTGCTACAGGAAATGTTTAAATATTTTGCTCAGAGCACAAGCCCTCTTCCTGGATCGTTATGGGAGATGATCATCTCTGCAGACTATCTTAGGTGCTGTACAGCGGCACCAGGACTATGGGGTCTACATACCACCGGATGCAGGCGGGGGCAGGCAACGAGTTTCAGCAAGAATTGAGGATGACATCCTCGATTCAACATCATTCAAGTACGGATGAAGAAGTTAACAGTTAAGAAGGTATGTCATGTCCAGTCCAGGGTCGGACTGGCCATATAGTCAGGGTGGCGTTTGCCAGCCGGGCCCCAACCTGCACGGGCCCCCCACGGGCATGGCTTGCGGGGTTTGCCGGAAACCAAGCGGTAGGTAGCACAGGGGGCCCGCGGCTCAGGATTTATAAAAGTTTTTAAAACGTATTCTGCCTGATACCACAGAATTAGTAAGTACGTAATTAATGTAGCGTATAGTAGAATCACTCTCAAACTAAAATATTTTTAAGGCTTAGCCTCTGAGTAATCGTACTACCGCTACAAAATTACAAATATTCTTAAAACCAACGTGCGGTTCTTTCTTTGAACCCTGCGAAAAACTTTTATCATATAGGCTCCATTTTCTGCCTGTGGATTGGCACTCCTATTGGATTTTCACGTGATCGACAGGTATAGACAGAGGCTGAAGTAAATTAGGAGCCCGTGCCCCGAGACCTTAATAAGCACTTATAGCATACTATACACAAGGTTGCAAAAATAGAGCTTGTTGACATTTTCGATCTCTTACTTATCTGAATTTAATAGAGGCAAGATGTAAAAATTTTCGAGCTCGTTTCGCTCGCTCTTGTAGCCTACTTTATCTTGAATCTTCATTTTGTCTATAAGACGCCCAAGTAACTCCGGTAGGTCGAAACAAAAAAAAATAATTTTAAAAATTTCACTTCGCTACTTTCTCTTAAATCTTGGCTTTGCCTTAAAGTCGACCAAGTAACTTCTGTATGAACGATCGAAACAATTCTAACTTGTCCAAGGCAAGGTGTCAAAAACTTTCGGGCTCGCTTCGCTCGCTCTTTAGCTTATTTCCTTTTGCATCTTGCCTTTGTCTGTAAGTCGACCAAGTAACTCCTGTTTGAAGGGTTCAAACAATTCTAGCCTGTCAAAGGTAGGGTGGTTAAATTTTCGAGATCGCTTCGCTCGCTCTTGGAGGCCTTATTCTTAAGTCATTAAGTCCCTAAGTCGACTAAATAACATCTATTTCTATATAAAGAAAAGCTAACTTGTCTGGCGTGGAGAGCCTAATTATATTAGTTCCTAGCCTATAAACCATTTCACATTCTTTCCGAGATATTAAAAAAAAGGTTATCAAAGTTCTCCTCTTTTTAAAAATGTTGATTTGCGATTTCATATTTGTTATATTATTGGAACTGCACTTCGGTAAAAAAAAGTCTTGAATTTATAATTTTTATTAAATCTAAAGACACAACTTATAGTTTTTATCTAACACTTATTATTTCATTCACAACTAACTTCATTTTTTTTTAATAAAAATATAATATTTACAATCACAAAACTAAAAAGAAACTCAACTAAGTAGATGAAATTAAAATACTGTAAGCGCGGGTGTCGCTTGCGAACGTACCGCCCGGCTGAGTAGATATTTCAAGGACAGAGCCGAGTCATAATACTGTATATACTGTGCTATGGCCTTTTTACTACTTATAGAAGTTACTCTTAAAATATTTCGTGTATTAAAAGATAGACCTTATAATTATAATACATCATAATATACTTAGCAAAGCAATTGCATTTTCTTTTTGTTATGTAGATACCCGAGCCTATGTTCACTGCTGGACATAGGCACCCCGGTTCGCTCCCTCAGTGTATAATGCAGAGTGTTTGAGATTGGAATTTAATTTTTATTAATGGTTTGGTATCTAAGTACCTATAACAGGAAACAGGTCATTATAGATAATTAATTTTAAAACCTCAATAGATAGGAGGAAATATCTTACGATTTGGGGTTTCCTAAATTTACAAAAATAGTAATTATCTTTGAATTTGGTATAGATAAACATGATAAAGATATTAGTATAAAATACAAAAGTTTCCTTCATCTAGCTCAGTACTCAAGTATCTTGAACTTGAACTTGAACTATGCGTGTCATCATCCTCTTAGTCCTTCTGGGGTCCGCCCTTGGTAAGACCTATTCAGTTCACTATTTGAGACTTGTCCTATAAAGTTTTTTGTTAATAGATGTAATATCTATAAACTTAATTGTTAGTACTGGTTACCGTTAAAAGACCGTGTCCTATGGTCGGCGATCATTATGATCACAACGGACGTATGTTTGCTATTACATTAGAGATGTGCATCGGAGTTGTGACTTCCCTAACCTACAGATCTGCTGGTCATTGTCCAAAAGATAGATGAACTTAGAATACCTTAATACACGGGTCCTATGAGCGATGTGAAAAAGTGATATTTCTCAATCTTTTTACAGCGGTCCCAAGGAGCCCGAACCGCATTGTCGGTGGCTTCGCTACCAACGTGGAGACCTACCCCTACATGTCCAACGTGCAGGTCTCCACGTCAGGCCTCTGGTGGGGCCAGTCATGTGGAGGTTCTCTGATAACATCCACCGCGGTGCTCTCCGCTGCACACTGCTTCTAGTAAGTCAGACAACGCCCAATAACCTATTTTATGCTTACATACATACCCATAAGGGTGAATATGAAATCAGCAAATTTTACGTGTCCACGTTGAGAATCGAGGTGTAAAATGATAGGATGTTTCTGATTTTTTTTTGTAGTGAATTACGTAACTTGGTTCAATTAGGGCCACATTTATTTTTTTATAAGTGTATATAAATAATCAAGGAAAAAAAAATCGCCTTCAAATTCAAGTTTGGTTGCTTGTCCCAGTTCCATTTTTGCGTTCACCAAAGTAACAATTTGAATTACAATAAAAAATAAACAAATTTTTTAGTATATGCATTAGTCAAATTATCTAAAAACAATTAAACCATATTATAAAATCTTATTTAAAAGCACAGGTCACTCGATCAAAGTTTGTCCAAGCAAAAATCAAAATTTTTCTGGCACTTTTTCAACTTACTATAACATGAAGTTTCGTGCGTGTGCGATCAATCGCGTTATTTATTTCGCATCTATCAGTCGTGCCATTAGTGCGATTAGTGTCAGGTGTGTAATTAGTGCGGTGATTACCCTCCAAAAACATAAGTACTCGCCTTGGGCGGAACGGGGGACAAGAATTGTTCAATTTTTGGTGGATCTATTTACTGTTGATTTTAAAGTGTTATAATAGTAAGCTACATGCTATAGCTAATGATTTGGGCGACCCATAAATCAATGACATTAATTTAATTTTAACTTAAAACCCTTATTTTTTAAGATTTTTTTTATGCCTGGTTCCAATTTTGGTGGCTCAATTTTGGTGGTTTTGGTGGCGTTTTCACGCCACCAAAATTGAAAATCACCCACCAGATTTTAATTATGTACTGTATATGTATTGTTATTACTTATATAGCTAGTTTTTACGTTGCAAGACAGTTGGATTAGCAAACAAATACATGTTATGTACTTGGCAGTTAGTAAGACGTATTATTATAAGGGTTGCATACTAATTACCAAGTTTCTTATTCATATATATTTATTTTGTTGCTTTTTAAAATGCCAAAACAGACCAGCGAAGAGAGGCTGCTTAAAAGTACTTCACCGTTGTCATTGGGGACTTCAACGCGAAACTAGGCAATTTGGGGTTGGACGTTAGAACTACCGGGGTCACCAACTGGCTAGTTTTATGGAGAAGGAGGGCCTCTATAGGATGAACTCCTTCTTCAGAAAGCGTGAGCACAGGAAGTGGACCTGCCAGAGCCCCGATGGTGCAACTTCAAATGAGATTGACTTCATCATGTCAACCAAGAAGCGTATTATGTTCAATGTTGTCTCTACGATCAATTCGTTGAAAACCGGAAGCGATCAAGGCATAGTAAGAGGCACATTGAACATCAATATCAAGCTTGAAAAGTCTCGACTGATGAAGACTACGCTCTGTCCAGCACAGATCCAAATTCAAAACCCCGAGAGCTGCTGCAATCTGAAAAGCTTGAACTCCAGACTCGTTTCGGGTGCCTAAGAAGCTCATTGGACGAATTTTTCCATACGGGTCTAAGTTCTTCAAGACACGTCGTGCACATAAGAACAAAAAACTCTCTGATCATACTCTCAAGCTCATGCAGGAGCGGCGTGAGATGATCCTGCAGTCTTCAGACGAGGTGTGGAAATACCGGCAGCTCAATAGACGGATCTTTAAATCCAGCATATTAAAGATGCAACTGAGCGGCTCCAAGGCATTTGCAAGAGATCTGGCTATTGGGCAGAGCCAGCTCGCGGAACTGAAGGCCGACCATGGCAGGATCGTATCCGCCAAACCGGAGCTACTGAGGGAGATCGAGAGATTCTATGGGCAGTTATACACTTCAACCAGTAAACCCGTTGTAAATCTAGCAAATGACCCAAGAGCTAGACTGACCCGACACTAAACCGAAGACAACCCGGACGAGATCTGGATGCACGAGATTAGGATGGCTCTGGAACAGCTTAAAAACAACAAAGTACCGGGTGATGACGGAATTACGGCCGAAATCCTAAAGGCGGGTGGAAAACCGTTACTTAAGGCCCTTCAGAAGCTGTTTGATTCCGTCATACCCGAGGGGAAAACCAGGCATGGTGCAGGGGTGTGGTGGTAGTCTTCTTCAAAAAAGGCTACAATGCCCGGCTGAAGAATTATAGGCCCATCTCACTTCTAAGCTATGTCTACAAGTTGTTTTCAAGAATCATCCCGAACCAGCCGGATTCCATAATGGCTTTAGCACCGTACACCACATACATACGCTGTAGCAGGTTATACAGGAGACCGAAGAGCTGCCTCTCCGTTTAGTGTTTGTGGACTACGAGAAAGCCTTCGATTCGATCGAGACTTGGGTTGTACTGCAGTCTCCCCAACAAAAACGCTACCATGTCAGTCCGACTTTAGGACCAGACCTCGGAATCTATCCTATTTTTAACAAAAGAGAGTTTTATAAACCGATAAAAGTTATTGATACTTCCCGAGAATTTGTGAGATTAATCACATTGAGCTTTATTAGTGAGATTGAGGTTTCTGACGGAGAAATCCAATTTTGGTGCCACTGATTTTCAATTTTGGTGGGCACTTTCGATTTTGGTGGGTGATTTTCAATTTTGGTGGCCACACTAGACTTTGAACTAAAATATCTCAAAAAGTTATGGAGATATTCTGAGCCCTCATGAAGATCTTTCAAGCTTGGACATTCTATTCTTATACCAGATCGTTATTTTTCACGAAAACTAAAGAAAAAATTGAGCCACCAAAATTGACAAAAAATGAACTTTGTTGATATTCACCTATAAACAAAAACCCCAAGGTTGATACTCAGAGCAGGAAATAACGCTTTCTTACCCACTTTATCTCAAGGGAACGCATAAAACTCCAATCTTTAAAATTAAGGACATGCCGCAACTTTTTTTATCATTAACTTAAAGTAAAACCACTAAGTTACTCTGCTAAGCTGTGCTTTGTATGAAAATGCTACAAGTGCAGGCGTGGCTGACAAATCAATTTTCTGCGCAACCAACATAAACGTGGCACGTCTCTCCGTAAACATCCTATAAAGCAATAAAGTGGAATTACCGAGGTTACCATTTTAATTAATAAAATCTAATGGTTTGCAGTGGTGACCGCTGGCAGTGGCGTATAATTCTGGGCACCTCGTTGGCAAACAGCGGCGGCACCGTCCACACTATCGACCGCATTATCATGCACCCGCAGTACGTTCACGAGACCCTGGACAACGACGTCGCAATCGTCCGTCTCAACAACCCCGCCGTGTTCTCAGACCGTATCCAGACCGCCAGAATCTCTGGTCCCAACTACAACCTGGATGACGGCGCAACTGTCACACACGTTGGATGGGGTAGACTCTATGTACGCATTCAAATTACTTTAAATCTTTTCTGTTTTCGTGTGAATATTCTCTTGGATATCATCAATATTATCAAAGCTGGCGGAAATGTCTTTCAGACTCTTAAAGAGTATTATGGATCATCAAAATGTTCAACCAAGCTTCTAATCAAGGGCACTCACGTATTTATTCATTTCACTGTAAATGAGTGAAAATCGATTTACAACTGTAAATCAGTCAAGTTTTTGTTTACTATTCTTATTTCTTTCAGTACGGGGGCCCCGGACCTGAACAGCTCATGCACGTTCACGTCAACGTTATCAACCAGCAGCTGTGTGCTGAGCGTTACGCTTACCTAAGGACTCAGCCGGATTATGAGGACTATCCCGACGTCACCAGTGGCATGGTGTGCGCCGGTATCTTAGACGTCGGCGGCAAGGACGCTTGCGGAGGCGACTCTGGTGGTCCCCTCGCTCACTTCGGCGATATCATCGTCGGTGTAACCTCCTGGGGCTTTGAATGCGCCGATCCCTTCTACCCTGGAGTCAGTGCTCGCGTTTCTCATTATAGCAACTGGATTGTTGCCAATGCAAGCTAAATGAAGACAAACCAGTTTTTACAAGTTTTGTTAACCACCTAAAAAGTGTTTGTAATAAACATTTACGATCACAACAATATTATAATAACAATGTAAGTCGAAAAACACCGAAAACTAAATTGTAAAGGGATTTGATCTCAAAAGGTTTGTCAATTAGTGGAGTGTTTCCGGACAGTCTTAAAATAGCTAAAGTAACTCCCATTTTCAAGTCTGGAACTAGGACTGACCCCGGAAACTACCGACCAATCTCCGTTTTACCTGTTATTTCCAAAATATTTGAAAAATTATTATACACGCGCTTATCTAAACATTTAATTAATACTAATTTTCTTTACTCGCACCAATATGGCTTTCGTCCACACTCGAATACACTTTCGGCTGCTGTTGATTTAATTACTAAAATAAAAGATAATATAGACAAAAAACAATTAGCTCTAGGTGTTTTCATTGACTTAAAAAAAGCATTCGATACTGTCAGTCATTTTATCCTTCTGAAAAAGCTAAAAATCATTGGAATTACTTCTACAGCCTACAAAATGTTCGAGTCTTATCTTACTAATCGGCAACAGATCGTCAAACTTGATAAATTTACAAGTGCCCCGGCCAATATACAGTGCGGAGTGCCTCAGGGATCGGTCCTGGGTCCATTGCTTTTTCTCATATATATTAACGACATTAGTACCGCTGGACTGACTGGACATGTTTCACTGTATGCGGACGACACTTGTCTTTTTTATTTTGGCAATTCCATCACTGATATTATCTCAGAAGCACAGAAAGATATTAATGTTTTGAATATATGGCTTAGTCAAAATCTTCTGACTATGAATGTTAGTAAAACTGCTTACATAATTTTCGCAGCAAAGAATAAAAAAATACCATAATTTCCAAATCTTGCCATAAATAACCAATCGTTACGGAAATCAACGCATGAAAAGTATCTGGGCCTGATTGTAGACAGTAAGTTGACATTTAAAGCCCATATTGACTACGTAAGATCTCGAATACTCCCACTAACCGGAGCCATACGTAACATTGCTAAATGCGTACCCTACAAGCTAAGACATACTATTTACAACACGCTAGTCAAGCCACATCTGGAATATCTGATCCAAGTGTGGGGACAAGCTGCAAGAACAAATCAACAACACCTACAACGAACACAAAATAAAATCATCAAAGTCCTCTTCAATTATAACTACTTTACTCCTACAGAATTATTCTATAAAGAAACAAAATTATTTAACCTACAACAATTGTATACATACCATACATGCATGACTATCCGAAAGATCCTTAAGACTAACATACACACAAATATTTCATTCATACAAAAGATAAGTTTAGCGTGGATTGTTTTGTTTTTTGTTTTTTGTTTTATTTATACTTAACTTTCTTTCGTTCTTTATTTATTTTATTTTTTTCGTTGTCCTACGCTAGGAATTTCTCCTGTATCGTGAGTGCGTTTACAAATATTTAAACTACATATTTACAGTACTTGCTATTTTATGCATGAAACTATGGTGTTCAGTTTCTTGGGTAGCTTGAACGTCGTAATGTAACACAACTTATAGTAAATTTAGTTAAGTGAACTGCTGTGAACTCTTTAAGTGAACTGTAATTTGTTCTTTGAGAAATAAATGTCTTTAAACCGAATTAAGCACTAACTTTATATGTCAATAATTGTACGGAACTTATTTTACTTTCGCAATATTAAAATAAATACACCAATAAAAATGTTAATTGTAATCAATCTAATGACGTTTATGACAGAAAGTATGCCTTTCATTGCCCTGGGATCTGGAGGCGACTGCCCTCCAGCGCGTCTATGAGTGGCGCGTGGAGGTGCAGCGCCGGGGCGAATCCCTGCTGCCTCGACAAGTCGAGGCGCGGCGGGAAGAGCTCCGGCGCGATCTCAGGGCAGTATGGAGGGAACGACTGTCGCAACCGAGGTCCAGGCACGCCGCAATCGCGGCGGTAAGACCCCTCTTTGAGGAGTGGCTGGATAGGCGTCACGGCGTCCTGACCTACCGCATGACGCAGGTCCTCACCGGACAACGGACGTTTCGGGAGGTACCTGTGTCAGATGGGGAAGTAGGAAACGCCTGGGTGTCACCACTGCGAGGACCGCCCGGGGTACACGGTGAAGCATACGGTGCGGGACTGCCCCGCTTGGGCAGAGCACCGCCGTGTCCTCACGGCGGCGATAGGCGGAGACCTCTCGCGCCCGGCATTGGTCGAGGCCATGCTGCGGGGCGAGACAGAGTGGAAAGCGGTCGCCTCCTTCTGTGAAGCAGTCATACTCGCGAAGGAGGAGGCGGGCCGCGTGAGGGAGAGGACAGCGTCCTCCCTCCACCCCAGCCGCCCATGGACCATGCCCGGGTCGACGGCGCATTGTGTTCCACGCGCGCCTCAAAGAGTGTCAGCATAATGACGGGGCCCCCCTCTAGAGGGCCGAAGCCTGGCGGGGTCGCGGGACTTATAGAATTACCGTGACCCTGGAACATAAAGGGCTATTAAAGGGCACCGTGGATTTTAGTCAGTACAAGTCTGACAGTCCCTCCCGCTCTGCCCTGGGTGGGAGGACTCATTTGATGATTTTACCACGATAAAAAAAAGTATGTCTTTCATGAAAGCAATCATATTACAGCTCTACATCTTTGAAGAAGCACCGTGGTAAATTACTTACGTGGACATTTAATCAATAGATACCTTTATAGAGGGCTATTGATGTTTAAAAACTTTAGGACATACATTTGTTCAACTGCAAAACAGGTTCGTACAGCATTTAATAAATCAATCACGGACACAATAATATATTACTTGTTCTACCCTTGACATAGGTAATCTACAACCGAACGTTTACTAAAATATTCAAGAAATCATTCTTCTTAGCGCATCGATGGCAGAAACTTCATATGTGTTAGGTCCAAAATTCAGCAACGGGAATTTCGCTTACGCAGTCAATAGATCATCAAGTGCGCATTAACGGCATGCGATGTAGGATGGAAGGTGGGCCATTATTTTTGGGGAGACACGCATATTGGTTTTTGGGTGGAGATAGACACCGAACAAAAATAAATGGCCCACTTGTGTTCTGCCTGCATTCTTCAAGATCCACGACGACATATTAGAATAGATAAGCAATAAGTAAAAAGCATATCGAGCTAGTAAAAACCATAATATCTAAATCTGACACCGTTAACGATGCAGATAAGTGAACTGGCCTAGCATTATTGGGCCCAAACTGGCCTAAATATGATCCCAATTTTTGTATGCCCTGAATATACGGATAATATATAGATAATATTCAAATTCATGATCGGTTTAATCCACAAGATGAGAGATTTCAAATTTTTATGAACTCCCACGACACCCTACTTCGCATGGCGCCACCTATCGGGTCCAAAACTCTCCTATATTTTTAATATGATGGCGCTAATGTTGCATACCTTGGATGGGGCAGCCTCTGGGTTAGCATTTAACTAGTAATTCAAAATCAAATTCGTGTCAAGCAACCACAACCACTTTCATTTTATTCAAATAAAACGCATTGTTTTGAAATCAAATTACTAATAAGAAAACAGCTAAAAGTTAAAATAATATAATTTTCACATTAATTTGTATTTTCGGCACGGGGGTTCATTTTCCGACCAGCTCATGCACGTTCACGTCGACGTCATCAACTAACAGCTGTGTACTGAGAGGTATGCATATCTGAAAACTCAGCCTGATTACGAAGACGATCCCCAAATCACCGATGGCATGGTGTGCACCGCTATCTTAGACGCCGTCGCGTCGGTAGCAAGGACGCTTGCGGAGGCCCCCTCGCTCACTTTGACGACATCATCGTCGGTGTAATCTCCTGGGGTCACGAAAGCGCTCATCCATTCTACTCTGGAGTCAGTGCTCGAGTTTCCTATTTTAGCAATTGGATTGTTGCCAATGCAAACTAAACCAAATAAAATTCGGTTTAATCCTGATTAAAAGCCTTTATTTGCACAATGATGGTATTCTTAACTAATTTGATCGGGCGATGTTCCATATCCGGTAGGTATTAGTAATCTACAACCGATTAACCGGTAGTAGGATTTCAACAAATTCTATTTTAATTGGTGACAATGCTAAGAAGCATTGTCACCAATTGTTTATGTAGTTATAATTTACGAATAGATAAGTTATCGACGGTTAATTGTACAGAAGTAACACATTAATCATTAAAAACTTCGATAAAAACAGATAGGTGAAAATAACTAAGTTTATACTCACGATTTGGGGATTCCTAAATACAATCGAATTATAGGCATACTTGACAAAGAAATATATCTATTATCAGATTCAGATATAATGCATAAAATACGAAGCTATCGTCCAGATAGCTCAGTACTTTTGGTGTCTTGAACTTGAACTATGCGTGTTACCATCCTCTTAGCCCTTTTGGGAGCTGCCATTGGTAAGACATATTCAGTTTAGTTTTAAGTTTTTACGTCCTATGAACCTTTCAATTTATTTATTTTTAATATGGTACTCGTCAGCAAAGAACATCTCAGGAACTACGAGTCGGCTTTAAAAAATATTTTTACATTTGATAGCCTAATTTTACTGTGGCTGTTTAATTAAATAAAATCTTTATAGCGGTCCCTAGAAATGCGAGTCGCATCGTCGGTGGCTCCACTATCACCATCGAGACCTATCCGTACATGTCGAACATGCAGTGGTCGTCGTCGCCCATCGGCTTCTGGTCTCAAGCCTGTGGAGGATCTCTGATCACCTCCACCGCGGTGCTCTCCGCTGCACACTGCTTCTAGTAAGTAAAGAAACACCCATTATAATATTCACAAATGTATCAGACGCAATTATGAAGGCTTTTGGAAGCAAAATGTACCGACCGGTCCATACTGCGGAGAACCTAATAACTTGGAGAGGCGTCACCGTCATGTGCAGTCGTGAACCTCAGCTAGGAAACGAGGAAGAAGTAGAAACGGAATATAACCTATTGATCTCTTTACTTAAAATATATTGATTTAAATTAATATTGTAAAAAATATTTATTAATTGCAGTGGTGACCCACAATGGCAATGGCGTGTAGTTCTCGGCACCTCGCTGGCACAAAGCGGCGGCCGGGTGCACACTATCAGCAATATTGTCATTCACCCGCAGTACATTCACTCCATCCTGAACAACGATGTCGCTGTCGTCCGCCTCGGCACCCCGACCGAGTTCTCCAGCACCGTGCAGACTGCTAGCATCGCTAGTGCCAATTACAATGTTCCTGACGGAGCTACAGTTACACAGGTTGGATGGGGCGCACTCCAGGTAAGTTTTTTTTTGTTTCTATAACCTTTTCTGTGTATCGAATTCAGCTGACCACTGAAATAAAACTAATTACATTCACCATTTTATTTTAATACTAGCTGACCCGCGCAACTTCGTCTACGTCACATAAGAGAGAGAGAGCGAAAATGCGCGCGTGGTACTTGTTCATTATTTTGCTGCGGAGTTATTTTAAAACTGCGATATCTCCTAAGGTCAATTTTGTACATTTTCCACGTTTTTTTCAACATTTTTCCGCTCCTATTGGTTATAGCGTGGTGTTATATAGCCATAGCCTTCCTCGATATATGTGCTATCAAACACTAAAGAATTTTTCAATTTTAACCAGTAGTTCCTGATATTAGTGCGTTCAACCACAAAATCAAACTCTTTAGCTTTACAATATCAGTACAGACTTATTTTTATTTTCAGTACGGTGGCCCCAGTTCCGAGCAGCTCAGGCACGTTAACGTCAACGTCATCAACCAACAGCTGTGTGCCCAGCGTTACGCTTACCTGAAGGCTCAGCCCGGTTACCAGAACTCTCCTGACATCAACGAAGGCATGATTTGCTCCGGTATCTTGAACCAGGGTGGGAAGGACGCTTGTCAGGGAGACTCTGGTGGTCCTCTCGCTCAAACTGGAAATATCGTTATCGGTGTAACCTCCTGGGGCTTTGGATGCGCAGATTCTTTCTACCCTGGAGTCAGTACTCGTGTTTCTCAATATAGCAACTGGATTGTCGCAAATGTAAGATAAAGAGGAAAATATTTTTTATGTAAAATTAAAAATCTCATAAAATGTAAAGCTTTGGTGGTTGTTATTAATGTTATCAATTTTACGAATTTAATAGTATAATAAAAATAAATAGTCATAAAAGTAGATAGGTAATCTTTGTACGAACAAAGTGCAAATGACTAATATTTGTTTCACAACAGCACGTCAGAAACAATAGGAACTATGTTTTTCTGCGATATTATATCATTTAAACATCATTAAATTATAGATAAAGATGGAGTTTCAATTTGCTAGGACTTGTTTTCAAAAGTGCTAAAACGATAGAATAGAATAATATTTATTTGCTTAAAAACATGGTATAATAAAAGATGGTAAAAAACAAAAAAAGAAAGAGCATTCATGTTTTTGCTTAACAGTAATAAGCGTACAAAATTTTAACGACAAGGTCGATTATACTAATACCTACTTATCTCATTAGATTTATTTATCACAATTCTTTTAGAGATGCTAGGCTAAGGTTAATTCCTGTTTTTTTTGCGCTATGTACCTACATAAGCAGATGTATTTTTTTGTGTACTACATAAATAATTAAATATATTTTTACCGGTAATTCTGCAGTTTTATTTTATTTGCTAGTAGCTAAAGCTGACAGACTGGTGTTTTCTGTCAGTTTAAGCACATGAGTAAGTAAACGGAACAGAGTTAAAGCTTCTAAAGAACGTTCAAAATTGTTACCTATTTTGGTAGGGTTGTCACAATATGTTAAGACAAATTAAACAAAACATTTGTTATATAGTTTTATTATTGAGTATGATACAGTCCAGTGGCGAAGGGTGAAAACTCAGTCAGCCCGAAGAAAAAAAATGAGAATTACCTTTTTTTTTTGTTTTTTATCTCTGTTTACTTTGACCTTATTTTCGTTATCAGTGATCCCGAAAACCATGAAAATGATACCCATGATGAAAAAAACAAAATAAAAAATGTTGTTGCCATCGAATTTTCATTTTGACCTCATTTTTGTTATCAGCGACCCCGAAAACCACGAAAATGACACCCATGACGACAAAACCGAAAATTTTCGTCGGCGCCATCTTGGATTTTCATTTTGACCTCAGTTTCGTTATAAGCGACCCCAAAAACCACGAAAATGACACCTATGACACGAAACCGAAAATTTTCGTCGGCGCCATCTTGGATTTTCATTTTGACCTAATTTTAGTTATCAGCGACCCCAAAAACCATGAAAATGACACCCATGAAGAAAAAACCGAAAATTTTCGTCGACGCCATCTTGAATTTTCATTTTGACCTAATTTTAGTTATCAGCGACCCCAAAAACCACGAAAATGACACCCATGACAAGAAAGCCGAAAATAAAGTGAAGCATAAAATGCAGGCATAAATAATAAAAAAAATGTAAATAAGTCAACAAAATAAAAAAACTAGTTGGTACCAAATACGATATAGACCATTACTCATTCTATCTTGTTCTCCCATACATACTTTCTTTTTCTGTCCTTGTCGTAACTCGATAATCTTCGGCTTACCGGGGTCCTTAACTCCTTAGTTACGAGGGAACATAGAAACAGACATTACATACATACAGGTCAAACACATAACCCTCCTTTTGGGCTTCGCCGCAGTCGGGTAAAAACACACCGAGTAGTATCCTCTTCTTATTAAAAAAAAGGATCATACAATAAAATATAGGTACTTACTTGAAAAAGTTATAGTCAAATATTTACTTACCTATTGTACTTCTTGGGATAGTTAAAGTATGATAAATTTTTGTTTTTTCTACTATTATTCATACACACAGTACAATAAACAAACATTTTAATTTTAATATTCAAACTTGCAACCAATCTTGCAACTGACAAAACAAACAACGTGCCCCTTGGTTGCCATGGCACCGTGCCGTGCTGACCCTGAGATTGTCCACTGGCTGTGCCAGCGTAAACCGGTTTATTCCAGTCTCGCCGCGTACGCGACAAGCGGCCAGTGGTCACGCACACATGCCCCGCGTGCTTGTAGTAGTGCAACCGATTTGAGCGGTTGTATGAAGCTTTAACTCTGTTCCGTTTTCCTACTCATGTGGTTTAAGTCTAACAGATGTAGTGTTTTACGCCTGTTTTTCCCCTTAAGGTAGGCAAAGGTGTACCATAGTACATCCACATTTCGACAGCTATTATGTTTTTATCCCATATAAAAGGGGACGAGCCTATTACTATCAACCGGGCACAAATCCAAATTCCGGGCTAAATACTGAAAAAAATCCTAATTGAAAAACCCAATAACAAAAAAAAAAACAGCTGTTCCATAGATAGCGATATGACGATAGATGAGCGCACACTTGTGCACTACAGCAGGCTTAGCCAAGTTGACAATCTACAATCGTTAACGCTAATAGAAAGCTAATCAAATGTATGGGAATGACATCATCTCAACGTTAAGTCACGTGGTCAAAACAAACGAATAGAAAATTCGTAGACAAGTATACAATTTATCTGAGCGTTCAAAATGATAGAATGAAATATAATCGTTTCTACAATGTTTATCGCTAGATCCCATATAAATCGTAGCCAAGTTACAGTTTTGACAAGCGCTAACGAAACGATGTCGAAGTTTTTGAACGACCACGAGCGATCGCCGAGACCCAAGAGTTAACGATAACAATAGGCGTCTGTATGATTCAGCTGTGTCGTGTATCACGTCATTGTTTATGTTTCGAACTTTCAAGTGCCCGAGTATGATAGAATTTCGAATAACACAGGAAGATATTTACGAAATAACTAATAATTTTCGTACCTTTCTATGAATTCCAATAAAGCTGCGAACTTGCTCGAGATCTAGATTCGATCCTATAAAAGTTATCACTTCACTTATGTATCTTTCATTTAAATGCAGGATCATATCATATCATTTCGAGTCACAGTAATGTTTAAAATTACATTCCGCACTGCGGTATTATAATAAACCAATAATAAGAAGAACTTCCTATAAGAAGAGTTCCTTATTTCGCTTACTTTTTATCACTTAAAAGAATTAATCCTTTCTTAACAATTCAAAACAAAAGTTCAGCCCGCGCATAAAGTAAACAACTGTGACTTTGACGTTAGTTTGACGTGGGTAGGAACGCTCACCATAGACTAAAGTAGAGGTTTTTTCTACAAACATTGGAAAACGAGCGATCGACTGAGTCGTGTCAAGTTGGCTACCAACTTAGCGTTTTCTCATATCGTTTACGCCGAGGCGTCAACGATTGTAGAAAGAGATTCGATAAGGAACGTTTGTAACTTGGCTAGGCCTCAGTGCTGCCGGCAATCCGACACGAACGGAGAGAGATTAGGCGCAGGACCAACGGCTTTACGTGCTTTCCGGGGCATGGGGATGTCATATCGCCAAAAAATTGCGTTACACTAATTATAACCGTGTATAGTTTATCATTGTCGATGTAATCGTATACTTTTTTCGGCTAACAGCGATCTATGGAAAATCACCCGGTCCTGTACTCCTGTACAATATTATTGAGTCGTCAACGTCACCTGGCCTCAGTCCTATCTTGAAAAAGTGCTGTAAAATAGGGTTGTGATAAACTCTATGTCTTCATTTCAGCCGCAGAGCAAACTGAAATGTAGTTAACGATTGCGATGCGATGCACCTAAGTGCACGAAGATTATCCCATCCCGCGCTTCCATGGGAGTATCTACTTGCCTCTATCTAGTTGCCAGGAAAAAGGGAAAAGCCGCGATCGTGCTTGCTCCGCGTTACCAATTTTTTTCAGTCTGATGTTTTTTTTTTGTTACCTATAACGTCCAGGAATACCAAGCATCGAAAAAGATTTGCTTTTTGCGTAGACTCTTTTTACAACTGGCTGTTCTCCCAGAACATTCAATCTAATTCCTAACCTATTATTATAATATTGAAAAAGTATATTTATAGAAATATATATACGTTAGACATTTCTAAAAATACCTATAGAGGTAGTTTTAGATACGTCTTGACGGCATGTAAAGCCAAGTCAGAGGCCCATGGGCGGCATAAAAACTCTGACACCAGGTTAGGCTGAGGCACTATAACCACTCGATAAAGAAAGAAGAAGATTGAAAAGGTGTTAAGTATTGAGAATCAAAGCCTCCTTGACTACGTGTTCAGTCGGACGCTAGAATTGCATTAAACCAAGTGGGTGAACTCGTGAACAAAGGAAAGTAATAAGTTAAATTTACATTTATTTATGTATTTACATTACAATAAATTATATTTATGAGTAAGTATAGGTACTTTATTAAATAAATAAATAAAGCTGTCTTTAGCTGTTAACGTTGGCGACAATCCAGTTGCTGTAGTGAGAAACGCGAGCACTGACTCCAGGGTAGAATGAATCAGCGCATCGGTAGCCCCAGGACGTTATACCGACAATGATGCTGCCG
This sequence comes from Noctua comes, assembly GCA_963082995.1. Classification (NCBI taxonomy): domain Eukaryota; kingdom Metazoa; phylum Arthropoda; class Insecta; order Lepidoptera; family Noctuidae; genus Noctua; species Noctua comes. Next base: position 8,898,502 of record OY720277.1, read on the forward strand.
AAGTGAGCGAGGGGACCACCAGAGTCTCCCTGGCAAGCGTCCCTCCCGCCCTGGTCCAAAATACCGGCGCACACCATGCCTTCGTTGATATCAGGCCAGTTCTGAAAACCGGGCTGGCTCTTCAGGTAAGTGTAACGCTGGGCACACAGCTGTTGGTTGATGATGTTGACGTGAACGTGCAAGAGCTGTTCAGAAGATTGGCCCTGGTGCTGAAAGTAACAAAAAAGAATATTGTTAAGGTCGATGTTATTTGGAAAAAATAATCTTGTCATATATACAAATAAAGTAAAAAAGTGTCTGTTTGTAATTTCAAAATAACAGCTTTTCACTGAATGGATATGAAAATTTAAATTTTTGTCTATCTGTCTGTTTGTTCCGGCCGATCTCCGAAACGCGTGGGTCGATTCTGACGGGACTTCTTTAATGGCAGTAGCTGATGTTATAAGGAGTAACTTAGGCTAATTTTATTTTAGAAAAAGACTTGAACTGCGTCGTTGGTCTATTGGTCACAGGCCCGACTGCGGAGCATGAGGTCCTGGGTTCGATTCCCGGGTCGGGCAAAGTGATAATGAGTTTTTCCATCAGGAATTTCGCAGCCGCGGAGTCTGGAATTGCGCCCGGTTGATGACAACAGGCTCGCATCCTATTACATGTGGGTGTACTATTAGATACACCCCTGCCCAACCCTTCGGGGATTACAGACGTGATGTTATGTTAATTAGGGTTCCGTGCCAAAAAATTTAACCCTTGAAATTGTTAACAAAATCCGATTCAAATAGGGAAGTAATATTTTTTTTAATAATTTCACGCGGACGAGAAGGTCGCGGCCAACAGCTAGTTTAAAATAATAGGTAAATCTCAATCTGGTAATCTGTCTCTCTAAGTTTGAAGAGTGTTTAGATAGAACATGTATAAGTACCCGGGTACGACCCCATCCAACGTGTGTGACAGTGGCGCCGTCAGCCAGATTGTAGGAGGGACCAGCGATGCTGGCGACTTGGATTCTATTGGAGAACACTGCCGGGCTGTTGAGGCGGACGATTGCGACGTCGTTGTTAAATATGGCGTCAATGTACTGCGGGTGCATGATAATCCGGCTGACAGTGTGGACTGCGCCGCCGCTGTGTGCCAACGAACTGCCGAGAACTACACGCCAATATGGAATTTCCTCTTCGTCACTGTGAATAACAAAATTAATATTTGAAACTATCGCTTTGTTTTCTGTTAATTAGGTCGAGTATGTAATTTTGTATGTATGTTGTACTTACTAGAAGCAGTGTGCAGCTGAGAGTACCGCGGTGGAGGTGATCAGGGAACCCCCACAAGCCTGGTACCACCATACGCCCGACCAGGATCCCTGCATATTCGACATGTATGGGTAGGTCTCAATGTTGGTAGGGGTGCCACCGACAATGCGACTCGGGCTTCTAGAGAACGCTATAAAAATATGAAGAAGTATTTGAAGAAGAGAGAGAAATTGGCATCGTGATTTCAGAATTAGATGTTAGAAATATAACTATCTACAGTTTTTTAAGCATTATAAAAATTAACATTTTGGCTGTCATCGCTTCAGCTTTCGGAGCCTCCTCCAATCGCTTTTAGTTTTGTCATCGAGCAAAAACGAAATGGAAGTCTTGTTGTCAAATTTCAGCCAAAGAACCGAAAGCAAGAACAAACAAAATGAACGGTAGTTAGGTAGGTACCTATTACACGTAACTTACCAAGACCGGAGCCCAGAAGTGCTAAGAGGATGAAGGCGCGCATGGTTCAAGTTCAAGGTACTCAAGTTCTGTGTAGACTATGCTAGATAGACGATAGCTTCGCATTTTATATCAATATCTCTTATCACAATGTGTACGAAGATAATCTCTATGTGTTGTTAAGAAAACCCCTTGTTATCATATCAGTCCATCCGATATTTCTAATTATAATCCAATTAAACTATATTAACAGACAAGCTGGACACCTACAACAGGTAAATAAAAGTCATTATTGGGTTTCAAACTTTACACAGCCGTTGATTTTTTTACCAGCAAAGAACACTAGTATGGTCCCAAAAGATGCCATTACATTACATACCTGAGTGCTGCATTTCCATTGTCCCTTCCCTATCCCGGATCCGAAAACCACCAGCCTGGTCTTCTTGACGTTGTAGACCAGATTGTCATCTGCGACATACCTTTCACAGCAACTTTTCAAATCTTCATTGCACATGATTCGAGTTCTGTGGATCGCTTTTTATTTTTTGGAAGAGTCGTAAAACGACACTTTTTTCACTTGTATAATAGTTACTTCCAAAAATAGAAAAGCCCCTCGTGCAAGATCCAAAGGTTATTAAATGCCCCATAAAAACTTACTTTTCTATCCATTTAAAGACGAAAATCAAGAAACCAAGTCTTGTGCAGAAGTTTATGTAATTACTTTTAGTAGGTAATTATTATGTAGCAGGTGTGTGCAAATGCAAGCTAAAGTGTAAATGGAACCGCATTTACCCTTTAGCTGATTTCCATGCTTACGGTGGTTTAATCCGGCACTGCCACTGGTCTATCCATTGTTTGAATAATAATATGCAGTTCAAGTCATGCGTGGCGGCCAATCTCAGCGGAGATTTGCAATGAAGGTTTGAAAGGTTGCTGTGAAAGGTATGTCGCAGATCACAATCTGGTCTACAACGTGAAGAAAACCGAGCTGGTGGTTTTCGGATCCGGGATAGGAAAGGGAACTGACAACATACCTGACATCTCAATTCAATTGCAACATGCATTCAACTTTTTTTTAGAAACCTTGCATTCTTTGCTTCATAATGATTCATACAAAGCTTCGGTTTTTCACGATAAAAACCCAATAAGATTTACCAAAGCCACAACTAGAAGAATTCCCACCTGATTAGATTAATTTTATCAGAGGTGCTTTTCCCGTTTCGTTATTAATTATATACAAGTAAATAAAGTGTTGTTTTACGACTCTCTTTCTATTTTATTAATGAAAATAGTGGTGTGCAGTCAACGAATCGTCAGCACAGCCTTGTTGCTGCAGCAAATCAAACAGCCGAATAACAAATCCGAAGCAGCTCAGGAATTACTTTGAATGCCAAAACCCCTATGCTATCATTATGCAAAAACATGCAAAACAAAGAAATGCAGCACTCAGCATTCATGGATGTAATGACTCTATTAAAACTAAAAGATTATAAATATGTTAAACTTCGCTCAGGAAAATGTACTGCCCTAATAGGCATTCTGTGTCCTTTGGCCATGTTGGTGTTTTTGCTGGTAAAAAAAATCAAAGGCTTCGACGGTGCCTGGCGATGAAGCTGGCGCAAACGCGGACCACAGCGACGACGACGTCTACGACGCTCCAGAGGTGACCGAGGTAGACCTGAGAGTGGCGGTACAACGGCTCAAAGCCAAAAACACCGCCCCAGGACCCGACGGCCTGCCAGGGAAAGCCTGGGTTCTGGCCTCGGGGACTCTCGGGTCTCAACTGGGGGGCTCTTTAGCGCGTGATTGGAGAGGGGCCGGTTCCCGCTTCGTTGGAAGACGGGGAAACTGGTCCTCATCCAGAAGCCCGGGCGCCCTGCGGACTCTCCGTCCGCATTCCGGCCCATCGTGCTGCTCGACGAGGTGGGCAAGCTCTTTGAAAGAGTCATTGCAGGCCGCCTCGTCGGGCACCTGAATCGGGTGGGTCCGGACCTTGCGGAGAGCCAGTTTGGCTTCCGCAGGGGGCGCTCGACGGTGGACGCCATCATGCGCGTGAGAGCCCTCACGACGGGGGCTGCGGTATCCCGGGGCAGGGTCGTCTTGGCGGTGTCTTTGGACATCACTAATGCCTTTAACACCCTGCCCTGGAGTTGCATCAGGGAGGCACTCCGGTATCACCGGGTGCCGACCAGCCTCCGTCGCACAGTCGAGGACTACCTGACGGACAGAGCCGTCATCTACCCCGGTCACCAGGGAGAATGGAACCGGCGAGAGATGTCGTGCGGTGTTCCGCAGGGATCGGTCTTGGGGCCGCTCCTGTGGAACATCGGTTACGACTGGGTGCTGCGCGGCGACCTCCCTGACGGCGTCGGCGTAATATGTTACGCCGACGACACGCTCGTCCTGGCGGAGGGAGAGTCGCACCAGGCGGCGGCCGACCTGGCGACGCAAGCGGTTGCGACAGTTGTTGGTAAGATCCGGCAGTTGGGACTCGAAGTGGCGCTGCACAATACAGAGGCCATGTGTTTTCATGGCCGTCTGAACGCGCCACGGTCTGAGTCCCACATACCGGTGGGAGGGGTTCGCATCGGCGTCGGGAGAATGATGAAGTACCTGGGACTCGTCCTCGACAGCCGGTGGAACTTCAAGGAGCATTTCCTGCGTTTGGCCCCAAAGCTGAACCGGGCAGCAGCCGCCCTCAGGCGACTCCTGCCCAATCTCAGCGGGCCAAACGCCTCCTGCCGGAGGCTGTACGCCGGTGTCGTGCGGTCCATGGCCCTCTACGGGGCCCCCGTATGGGCCCTGAGCATTCGGACGCGACCACTGAAGCTGGTCGCATACCAGAGGGTCATGGCTATCCGGATGATCCGAGGATACCGTACGACCGCCGGCGAATCGGCCAACCTCCTTGCCGGATTGCTGCCCTGGGATCTGGAGGCGACTGCCCTCCAGCGCGTCTATGAGTGGCGCGTGGAGGCGCAGCGCCGGGGCGAATCCCTGCTGCCTCGACAAGTCGAGGCGCGGCGGGAAGAGCTCCGGCGCGATCTCAGGGCAGTATGGAGGGAACGACTGTCGCAACCGAGGTCCGGGCACGCCGCAATCGCGGCGGTAAGACCCCTCTTTGAGGAGTGGCTAGATAGGCGTCACGGGACACGGAAGTTTCGGGAGGTACCTGTCATATGGGGAAGGAGGAAACGCCTGGGTGTCACCACTGCGAGGACCGCCCGGAGGACACGGTGGAGCATACGGTGCAGGACTGCCCCGCTTGGGCAGAGCACCGCCGTGTCCTCACGGCGGCGATAGGCGGAGACCTCTCGCGCCCGGCATTGGTCGAGGCCATGCTGCGGGGCGAGACGGAGTGGGAAGCGGTCGCCTCCTTCTGCGAAGCAGTCATGCTCGCGAAGGAGGAGGCGGGCCGCGTGAGGGAGAGGACAGCATCCTCCCTCCACCCCAGCCGCAGTGGTAGACGCCCACGGCGCCGGACGTCGGCAGACGATCTCCGGCCACCGTAAGCGCGGGCATGCGGGCGGCGAGTAATGGGCGACTCGCTGTCCGACCATGGACAGCGAGGACAGCGAGGACCATGGACGGGGCCCCCCTCTAGAGGGCCAAAGCCTGCCGGGGTCGCGGCACTCATAGAATTACCGTGACCCTGGAACATAAAGGGCTACTGAAGGACACCGTGGATTTTAGTCAGTACAAGTCTGACAGTCCCTCCCGCTCTGCCCTGGGTGGGAGGACTCATTTGATGATTATACCACGTTAAAAAAAAAAAAAAAGGCTTTGTAAATTTTGAAACCCAATAATGACTTGTATTTACCTAACATATAAATCTAACTTACCGTGTGTATTCACGCAAGGCAAAGCCGTAAGTCCAGCTAGTCTGTTAATATAGTTAATTGGATTATAATTAAAAATATCGGAAGGATTGATATGATAACATGGGGTTTTCTTCACAACAAATTGAGATTATGTTCGTACACATTGTGATAAGAGATATTGGTATAAAATGCGAATCTATCGTCCATCTAGCATAGTCTGCACAGAACTTGAAATATGCGCACCTTCATCCTCTTAGCACTTCTGGGCTCCGCTCTTGGTAAGTTACATGTAATAGGTACCTACCTAACTACCATTTCAGTTTGTTTGTTCTTGTAAGTTTGCTTTGGGTTCTTTAACTGAAATTTGACAACGAGACTTCCATTTCATTTTGGCTCGGTGACAAAACAAAAAGCGATTGGAGGAGGCTCCGAAAGCTGAAACGATGACAGCCAAAATGTTGATTTTTATAACGCTTGAAAAACTCTAGATTTCAAACTACATTTCTAACATCTAATTCTGAAATCACGATGCCAATTTCTCACACTAAGTATTATGAAGAAAAAGCCTATGCACATACAAAACCTTCTAATTTTTTGTATATTTTTAGCGCTCCCTAGGAGCCCGAACCGCATTATCGGTGGCTCCGCTACCAACGTCGAGACGTACCCCTACATGTCCAACATGCAGGGATCCTATTGGGGCGGCATCTGGTGGAATCAGGAATGTGGCGGATCTCTGATCACCTCAACGGCTGTGCTCTCCGCTGCACACTGCTTCTAGTAAGTAAACAGCACCAAAACAGTATAGTAGTATACAAATTCAACAAAGAACGGTAGGTTTACCGGTCTTATGATTTCCATTGATTAAAACTAATCTTGTTGTTTGCAGTGGAGACCGGATTCCATATTGGCGTGTAGTACTCGGCAGCTCGCTTGCTCACAGCGGCGGCACCGTCCACACAATCAGCCGGATTATCATGCACCCGCAGTACATTCACTCAATCCTGAACAATGACGTCGCAATCGTCCGCCTCAATAACCCGGCAGTGTTCTCCCAGAGAATCCAACTCGCTAGAATTCCTGGTTCCAACTACAATCTTGCTGATGGCGCCTCTGTCACACACATTGGATGGGGTCATACTCAGGTACTTATTGAACTTTGTATACATAGAAACACTCAAAAATATTCAAATACTCCGGATTACACCATTAGTATAAATTACCAGATTGAAATTGATTGATTTTAGCGAGTTTATTTTTTACAAATAATGGCCAAATCAACCACCGACAAAACATTTTTTTTTTCTTTCAGCACCAGGGCCAATCTTCTGAGCAGCTTTTGCACGTTCACGTCAACGTCATCAACCAACAGCTGTGTGCCCAGCGTTACGCTTACCTGAAGACTCAGCCCGGTTTCCAGAACTGGCCTGACATAAACGATGGCATGGTGTGCGCCGGTATCTTGGACCAGGGTGGGAAGGACGCTTGCCAGGGAGACTCTGGTGGTCCCCTCGCTCACTTCGGAGATATCATCGTCGGTGTAACCTCCTGGGGTTTCCAGTGCGCTCATTCATTCTACCCTGGAGTCAGTGCTCGCGTTTCTCATTATAGCAACTGGATTGTTGCCAACTCAAACAGCTAAAGTCATAAGTGTTGAGTGTCTTAATAATTTTGGAGTTTTAGGTAATTATTTTCTAAATAACACTTTGTCTACAGGCTTTTTGTTTTTATGTTCATTAAAATATTGTGATTGATCGTGATTATTCGTGATGGTTGGTGTTCCTCGAAATATTAAATATCTTTGAGGTATATTTAATATACATATATGTCGAGGATTGTATTGCACCAACCAGATGCAAATTAAATTATATCTGTGTTGAAGCATTGAAGTATGTATGTCTCAGTAAGTTAAATCAACTATTATAGTGTTTTTTTAAGTGCCTACTACTACGTAGGTAGACCGTACTATTTTTATAATTATATTAATTCTTATATTAGGTTTAAAACTTTTTGTGTACATAATAAAAAAATATTTTATAATTGTTAGCCTTTTTAATGTTATTTTCCGGCGACTCCTTCTATAGTTTTCAGATGAGCGTCCCACCCACCCATTCGCTAGCGGAAATAGTAAGGCCTGGGTCCTAGGCCCTAGGGCATTACCTAGGCTAGGAGTACCTGTAGGCACAATTCTAGTAATACAAGTGTTAGAAACAGACATTAGTGGGCCCACCCCACCTGCCGCAGTTAAAAAGTAATAAAAAAATTAATGTTGATTTTTAATAAAACGGCCTGTCCCTTTTCTTAACCCCCAATCCCGTATTTTCAATGCAGTTGTCCCATAAAACCGGAGATCTGGTCACCCTATGTACTCGTATAATCCAAACCCAAGTTATGAGTTCAAAAACCAACGAAGCGCTTTGAACAAAGGTAGGTAGTGCCCTTGCGCTTCGCTTGGCTCGTCTTGGCGGGGGCGCTACCGTGCAGATCTCTGGTGGAAAGGATTTTGACAACAATGTGGTTCAAATGCGACCTAAATTTAAATTCATTCAATTCTTTTAGAACCAGTTAAACGTAATGAGCTAACAGTTTCAAAGCACTTTTGAGGAAAGAAATACATGCAGTTGATTCCGCCTCACTGTGGTGTTAACCTAATTTTAACAACTGGGGATGGAGATGGCATCTTTCAGGAAAACAAAACGCGACAAACTCAAACCGTTTTTAACCAACTGGAGGCTCTGGGTACTTTAGAAAAATGGGGCCCCGTGTAGAATGAATTTTTTTGCACGGGTATTGACAGCTTTGACACTTACAGGAACTGTAGTCCCTTTGAATCGTGAAGCCCTGAGCACTTTACCAGAGTGCCCAATAGAAAAGATGACCCTGGACAAACCTAAATCGCGGGTTTTGAATAAATACCCCCTTCAACTCTAAAGTGCGTAGGTAAGTGGATATTTAAAACTATATCGTAAGCATTGTGGGGTTTTCTGACCAAATTATAATCATTATCTTTGTATGGCATTTATAGCCAAACAATACGTAGTAAAGATAATATAAGATTGGAGTATAAAACGAAGCTATCGATAATTTGGCACAGTATTTTCTCGGATTTATTGAACTCGAACCATGCGAATCATCATCCTCTTAACACTTTTGGGTTGTGCCCTTGGTAAGTGTTATTTAAATGTCGTTCAAATATTAATTTACAAATTATAAACATATTTGAAATAAGCAGGACAGCCTTATTCTACTTCTATCTTTATGAAATTTGATGTTATACGTGTTTTGTGTGTAATGCTTTTTGCAGCTGTGCCCAAAAACATAAACCGCATCGTTGGTGGTTCCGCTACCACCATCGAGACCTACCCGTACATGTCCAACATGCAGTACCTGTGGAACCTCTTGTGGTACCAGTCTTGTGGAGGGTCTCTGCTCACTCCAACCTCCGTGCTCTCAGCTGCACACTGTTTCTAGTAAGTAAAGCAACATGCAATACAATGATAAATACCTGCGTTTGCAAGAGTAGGTAGGTACCTACCTAACAATCATGATCGCAAGGTTAAAATTTATTGATGTTTTCAGCGGGGAGCGAGCCTCCCAATGGCGTGTCGTTCTGGGCAGCTCGTTAGCACACAGCGGCGGGTCCGTCCACGCTGTCAACCAGCTGATCCTGCACCCGCAATACGATAACTCCATCCTTAACAACGACGTTGCAATGGTCCGCCTTAACAACGCGGCCGTGTACTCCAACAGAGTCCAGCCCGCAACTATCGCCGGAGCCAACTACTACCTCGCTGACGGCAGCAGTGTCACTCATATTGGATGGGGCACACTCTCGGTAACTATCAATAAATAATAGTCCAGTAAAATTCTGATTACTTCAATAATCAGCTGTGTATTTATTTGTAGCTTGCAAAATTCTCGATAAGTACCGACTTTTCGAGACTTTAATGAAGCCCTATTTGCGGCAGTGGACGCTAGTTCTGAGTTTTGCAATCTATTTATTTCAGTCCAACGGGCCCTCTTCCGAGCAGCTGTTGCATGTTGACGTCAACATTATCAACCAGCAACTGTGTGCTGAGCGGTACGCTTACCTGAAGACTCAGCCTGGTTACCAAAACTGGCCTGACATAACAAGTGACATGCTGTGCGCCGGTATCTTGGATGTCGGCGGCAAAGACGCCTGCCAGGGAGACTCTGGTGGTCCCCTTGCTCACTCCGGCAACATCATAGTTGGAATCACCTCTTGGGGCTACGAATGCGCCGATTCTTTCTACCCAGGTGTTAATGCTCGCGTGTCTCAATTTGCCAGCTGGATCGTCGCCAACGCCTAATTCGATGATAAATGATGTTTAATATTACCTACCTATGTTATTTTAGATAGTATTATAACTTTAATATAAAGTAATGATAAAGGTTATAAAGGTAATTGTTGTAAACAACTATGTACTTACCGGTAACTTTAAGATTTGGATTATTCGATTGTGATTGATGTATGATGTTTACGAAACACTAAGGAGTGTTTGATCGGAGAAGTACGTTTGTACCATTCCTTACGAGTTATGGTTTGAAATTCGAGAATCGACATTTTTGCCTAATTTCCTCTTTCAATGAAAAGCTGTAACAAACAAAAATAATGCTATTTCAATAACGCGATACATAGGTACTAATTATAGCTATCGTTCGCGTAATTTTAACAGTTTTGTAGGCTATAGCTACCTACATTGCCTGCAGTTCGGCTGCACCGAACATTGCCGAGGTTTGACGAACCGCGCGACTTGCGGCGCGACGCGCCACCGCCTCCTCCCCGCACGGGAGATGCGCCCCTCGGTCGCCCTCGCCAGTCCACGCTTACCAACGTATCGGTCTGCACGAATTTGTTATCGCGCCTCGAATCAGTGTTAAACTTATATTTTTATTATAGTATATTAAACCTATATATTTGTTAGAGCTGTGTTTATTGTGAAGAGTTCCCAAATCCACCAATACACACATAGACTCTACAGTGGTGACCCCGAGAAGTTAACACGTGCAACAAGTGCTACCTTTTCCTAATTCAGTGCAAAATAAGTGGACTCATAAACTGTGACAGTGAATAATTACTGACCAAGAAATGAATACCGAGCAGATTAAAGTGGATGATCCAGAAACATCTCAAGATGTTTTTAGAGTAGGTGTGCGCGTTCCGCCATTTTGGCCAGAGAAGCCTGCGATTTGGTTCGCACAAATAGAGGGACAGTTCGCGATATCGAATATTACGGTGGACTCAACTAAATTCTATTACGTCGTCAGTCATCTCGATCCGCGGTACGCAGCAGAGGTGGAAGATATCATCGTAAATCCACCAGCGACCGATAAATACGTAATATTGAAGGCAGAGCTTATTAAGCGACTCTCAGAATCCCGCGAGAAAAAAGTGCACCAACTGCTGACACATGAAGAGCTTGGCGACAGGAAGCCGTCGCAGTTCCTCCGACACTTACAGCACCTGGCTGGTCCAAAGGTACCTGAAGAATTTTTAAGAACGATATGGTCGAGCCGCCTGCCGAGCAACATACAATCCATAATCGCATCTCAAGCATCCGCGCGTCTCGATGTACTAGCTGATCTCGCCGACAGAATACATGATGTCGTGCCGAGAAGTCATCAAGTTTCGGCGACATCAACACACAGGGTGAGTGAAATGGATATAATGTGTAAACAAATGACCGAGCTAACCAGGCAAGTCCAATTACTTACGCAAAAGGTCAACGACCTTTCCCGCCCAAACCGATCAAATAGACGCGAAAATCGCTCGAAATCCCGCCAAAACCGATCTCAGTCACGCAGTAAACATTCAACATGTTGGTATCATTACAAGTTTGGTGCAAAGGCCACCAAATGTGTTCAGCCGTGTGATTTTCAGCCGGAAAACTGCGCAAGCAGTCAGTAATGGCGGCTGACGACTGCTTGACGTGTAAAGGCCGCCTATTTATCACTGATAAACATACTGGCATACAGTTTCTCGTAGACACGGGTTCGGACGTGTGTGCCTACCCAAAATCATACTTACGTAATAAGCTGCAACATAGTAACAAATGTACCTACGAAATGGTCGCTGCAAATGGCACTCCGATACCTACATACGGTACATATCAACTAAATCTTAACCTCGGATTACGTCGTGAGTTTACTTGGAAGTTTATTATTGCTGATGTTTCAAGGCCAATCATAGGCGTCGATTTTTTAAGTTTTTATAACTTATTAGTCGACTGCAGGCAACAAAAATTGATCGATTCAATAACAAATATGACCGTCGGTGCGCCTTCATCTCACGGAATAACTCACGAACTGCTGTCGTTGAAAATGTTTACAGGTCATTCAACTTATCTCGACTTATTACGATGTTATCCGGAAATAACAAGACCAGCTGGATTACAAAATGTGCCAATTCATAATACAAAACACCACATTCGAACGACGTCTGGCCCACCGGTAACATCACGACCGCGTCGTTTGGCACCTGACAGGCTTAAAATCGCAAAAAAAGAATTTGAGGAAATGTTACAAAATGGAACAGCTCGTCGGTCTGAAAGTTCATGGTCGTCCCCCTTACATCTGGTACCCAAAAAAGACGACGGCTGGAGGCCATGTGGGGATTACAGACAATTAAATGCGAGAACAATACCTGATAGGTATCCGGTGAGGCACCTTCACGACTTCGGATACCAGTTGTCAGGATCAACCATATTTTCAAAAATTGACCTCGTGAAAGCATTTAACCAAATCCCGCTTTTTGAAGACGACATTAAGAAAACAGCGATCACAACACCATTCGGACTTTTTGAATTTACTGCCATGACTTTCGGTTTGAGGAACGCTGCACAGACGTTTCAAAGATTTTTAGATGAAATTCTTCAGGGATTAGACTTCACGTTCGGATACCTTGATGATATCCTCGTGTTTTCAAAAGGGGAGACAGAGCACGTTGGACACCTGACAAAAGTATTCAACCAATTAAAAAAATATGGAGTAGTAATTAACACCAACAAATGCGTCTTAGGTGCTACTGAAGTTACTTTCTTGGGTTATCACGTATCTGCAGCTGGCATACGTCCCCTCCCAGAAAAAGTAAAGGCGATCCAAGAATACCCCCTCCCTAAAAATGCTAAAGAATTGCGAAGATTTCTAGGGATGATTAACTTTTACAGAAAATTTCTCCCTGGCGCCGCTCAAATCCAAGGCCCTCTCAATCAAGCTTTAAGTGGCCCAAAAATCAAAGGATCAACGCCCATCACCGTAACACCTGAAATACGAAAAGCGTTCGACGCATGCAAAAATAACTTGTTAGAAGCCACTCTCATCTCGCATCCTGATCCACAAGCTGAGTTAGCACTTTTTACCGACGCTTCAGATGTGGCCATCGGAGCTGTCTTACAACAACAAATAAATGACAACTGGCAACCACTAGGATTCTTTTCCCGCAAGTTATCTCCTGCTCAAACGAAACATAGCACTTACGACCGTGAACTGCTCGCAATATATGAAGGAATAAAATACTTTAGGTATATGGTCGAAGCGAGAACATTTAAGGTGTACACCGATCATAAACCCATTACATTCGCCTTCACTACAAGAAGAGACAACTGCTCACCTCGTCAACACCGCTATCTCGATTATATCTCTCAATTCACAACAGACATAAACCATATCTCAGGAAATGACAACGTAGTCGCCGACGCGTTTTCACGACTGGAAAGCATCGACACTACAATCAACTACAAAGAACTGGAAAAAGAACAGGAAAACGATCAAGAGTTACAGAGTTTGCTACAAAATAACACGGCGTTACAGTTAGAGAGAGTGAAAACTATGGATGCCTACATTTACTGTGACCAGTCTACTTCACGTCCTAGGCCATTCATCACTCCAACTTTCCGAAAAGCAATCTTCAACAACCTACACAATCTCAGTCATCCAGGCCCCAACGCTACAGCCAAACTAGTCTCAGAACGATTTGTGTGGCCTAAGATTCGTCGTGACTGCAAAACATGGGCCCAACAATGCACAGACTGCCAACGCAACAAAGTTACCCGCCATACCCACTCTCCTCTTTCCTCATTCCCTGTTCCTTCCAACCGTTTTTCCCACGTCCACCTTGACATAATAGGCCCTATGCCACTTTCTTCTGGTTTCAGATACTGCCTTACAGCTGTAGACAGGTATACTCGATGGCCAGAAGCCTACCCTCTAGCAGACATCACAGCGGAGACCTGCGCTAGTGCTTTCATTTCTGGCTGGGTCGCTCGCTTCGGATGTCCAGAGAAAATAACAACTGACCGAGGAAAACAATTTGACTCGCAGCTATTCCAGTGCATGTCGTCGATTATAGGCGCCTATCATTGTCCCACGACAGCTTATCACCCTCAGTGCAACGGCCTAGTGGAGAGAATGCACAGACAGCTGAAAGCCGCCATAATGTGCCACAACAACGCGCAATGGTCGGAGGTACTTCCTCTTGTTCTCCTGGGTATGAGGAGCGCCTGGAAGGATGATCTACAAGCATCTTCAGCTGAATTGGTGTACGGCGAGCCACTCCGGTTACCTGGTGAGTTTATGAAACCAGTAACACACAACATCGTAGATGAAGCAGACTTCGCAGCACGTCTAAGAAAACATATTTCGAGACTGTCACCTGCATCAACATCTGGCCATGGTGAGAAAACATTTTATGTACCTAAAGACCTTCATACAGCCAGTCACGTCTTCCTGCGGAAAGAACCTTTAAAGAAGTCATTGGAATCACCTTATTCCGGTCCACACAAAGTCATAGAAAGAGGATCAAAAACCTTTACAATAGACGTCCAAGGGAAACACTCAACTGTAACCATTGATAGGCTAAAACCAGCCTACATGAACAACAATGATTGCTCGATAATACCACCTTTACTGCCATCACCAGTGCCATCAGCTTCATCGCCAGCATTGCCACTACCACAGCCGGAAACCACCACGAGAAGCGGGAGGACCGTTAGATTCCCGCGACACCTTTCTCACTATCGACCGTGAACCGGTCTCAGCGGGGGAGTGATGTAGGCTATAGCTACCTACATTGCCTGCAGTTCGGCTGCACCTAGGGAATGCAATCCGGACTATCCGTAATCCGAAAAATCCGGATATCCGCACATTTTTACTAGACTTCCAAATCCGGATTTGAAAATCGAATCCGGATTTTCTGAATAATAAGAAATTGTAATTCGGGGGCTGCTTTATTCAGCCGAAAGCCTGAAACTGATATTCCCAGTTTAGTGCGAATGGAGATGGCGTTATTCGAGGATAGTGGTTCACGAGGAGGATACATGGAGGCCGCTTACAAGCATTTTCAGTGCATTCCCCCATAAAAGCATCGAATCAGAGCTTGCTTTTTTCGCAGCAGGAATTAAGTGTAACCGAATTCGCAGCAGGTTAAACGACTGCACTTTAGATGCTTTATTATTTTTGAGGTCACATTTTATGTGTCAAAAGAAAACATAGTTTTTTTTTTGTTGCTAAATTTATGTTGGTTAAATTGTTTTGTTATGTTTAATATATAATTTGACAAGAAGGCTATTATTTTTGTTTTCCAGAGTTTCTTTTAATTTTTACCTATTAATTATTTTATTAATGTTACTCACCACGCGAGTCACAGACGGATTTTTTTAATAATAATAAGTATTATGTTGATTAAGTGAAGTTAAACTGTTTTGTTCTTTTATTATGTTGAATTTGACAAGGAGTCTATTTGTCCTTTTATTTTTGTTCTTCAGAGTTTATTTTAATTTGTACTTGTCGTATTATGTCAGGATTTATTTCGTAAGGCTCGTACATCATGTGGGCAGACGATGGGTTTCGTGCTATGAAAACACAGTGGGTGCGATACACTGTTTCTAGCAAAACTAACGAATTACTTGAGACTACAACTTAACACGGGGCACAATGAATCGGGTACAGTTCCAAGACGTCTCAACTCCACCGCGATCAGAAATTGACTGTCGCCCTCGCCTCGAGCTGGACATCAGGGCTCTGTAGAAGCACGCTGTGGTGTGGGTAGACTGGTAAGTAGGTCGCGACATGTCACCAGTGCCCACTGACGCGTTTTCCGATTCATTTTATGTCCGGATCCGACATACTTATTAATTATTTAACTAACGTTACCCAGCACGCGAGTCACAGACTGATACTTTTTATAATAAGAATATTATGGCTATAACACCAAAATTATTGTATTTAATTTGAATAACTTCAAATAACAAAAATTTAAAAAAGTCATATATTTTTAATTTTCCTGTGTTTTTATTTTAACCCATTAACACAAATATAAGAAAAATCATAGTGATAAACAAATATGGGTAGATTTATGTATTTTTAGGAAATTGAAATGAAATAACTATCAGGACAACAAATGTAATCTATCAAAGCACAAAGATTAATAGATCAAACACGAAAGTTATAATTTTAAGTAACAAATTACAAAACTGATCGCGTTAACAAAATCAAGGGGAATAGTTAGAGCGCGCCGCCGAATAAGGGAATGAGCCCTTAGCCACGCTACGCGTTGACTTAAATAGGCTCGGTCATATGGTCCGGGCTTCCTGGTGGGGTGTAGGTTGGAGACGCAGCTATTGGAGACGCAGCTAACACGGCCTCTCCTGACGTGCCGGCGTCCTCGCAGGCCTCAGCAACCACCGGAGCGTCGTCAGCGGGAGCTGCCGCCGACTCGGCATGTTTGGGTGTCGCCGACGAGGTACTCGGCTGTTGATCTGTTTCATTCTCCTCATCATCGGAACCTGCACATCATAAACCAAGAGTGACCATCAAAATGTTAAATGTGATAGCAGATCATTTCTTCTTTTTTTTTTGTTTTTCATTCATGTGCTGGATGAAAGAGTTTAATCGATCAAATGTTAATGAGACATGAATTGCTTCTTAATACTTATTTAGGTAATACCAATTTCACCATGATAACATAAACCATAGCCACATGAACTCAAAACCTCATAAAGGCCTTCAATGAGCTCACGTGCCACACTACCACCCAACCTAAACCTTATGCAATTGCGCAGTTGCAATGGGCTTACATGGTATATATGACAAAGCTTGTCCTCGGGCTTTACACAGTACTTTGCCATTCACGCCCCGATGTCCCTCAGACACGGGTACTTCCTGGGTCACGACTGATACCTACTGGTAGGAGCAAAGCTACAGGCATAGGTTAAAGCTCACAAAGAACTCGTTATTTAGGCGATTTAATTCACGTCCCAGAAACAATAACAAAAATCTTACACTCAAGCACTCCAGCACATTCCTTAAAACGTTATCTTGGACCAAGTACCAATAACAATAAATCGGTTCACAAACTTAACAAAAGTTTCACAAGGGTGAGGTTTGTTTAGTTCATTAATTGTGAATTTATGAACAGCATACTTTAGACTCAAGTACATTTTGACGCTTGTCGCATAGCGATAAGTGCCGTGCACTTATGCGTCGTCGTCTAACGCTATAAGCGGTGCCACTCACATAACAATTCAATCCAACACAAGTCAGATAAGCATAAATGCAACGATAATATAATCAGTGAATGTTTATGTGAACTTAAATGAATGTCAACAATGTGGCTAAACGTCGTATTCACGACAAAAGTGGATGAAAAGATCAGCACATGAACAGTTTTATTTGAGAATATTAGAACTTACATTCGCAGAATGCAGCACAGTACTTAGGTGTCCATTCACCATGCCATGGCAGCATGTATTTTACGCTGTGTCATTTTCAAAGTGTTACAATCTGTTACAATTTTAAAGCTTTTGCCAATTAAATACTGGTGCAAGTGTTGTAAGGCCTTGACGATCGCGAGAGTCCCTAACTCGTAGTTGTGATACCTTGATTCAGCACCTACAGTTACTTTGCTGAAATACATCGTCAACGTTTACGTCCGTTGCGATGTGTTTGTAAAAGGACTGCGCCGTAACCTCGCCAACTTGCATCGGTATGTACTTCGGTTTCTAACTTGTGATCGAATATAGCCAGTACGGATTCGCTCGTTAAGTGTTTGATAATGTCCTGCCTTGCAATTTCCTGTTCAATACCCCAAACAAACTTAACGTCTTTACGTGTTAGGGCAGCGATAGGTGCCGTCAAAGTGGCATACTGCGGGATGTACCGTCTAAAATAACCGGAAAGGCCGAGTAATTGACGCACTTGTTTAATCGTCTTTGGCGTCGGAGATTTAGTTAAAACTTCTATTTTATGATTGCTCGGCCTAACCTGACCGTTGTTTTTGGCTTTGTTAGAGTTTGAACTGCTATTACTATTTTTAAATCGCTTGGGACAAGCGTTGTTCTTACTGGTGTGGCCATGAGCGGCGCACGAAAAACACTTCAAACTTTTTTTTTTTATCCGACATTGTAGCACTACGGTTCCTATTACTACCGTTATCGCGACAGCTATTATTTCGTTTAAAATGGGCTTCAATATATTTTTGTTCATGTTTGCGGTTTTACTTGGCTTAACAAAAATTTCACAATGGTTTCGGTATTACATTTTGCATTCATAGCTGCAGCACGAATCTGCGGATCCTTAATACCACGCCCAATGATTGCACACAAAAGATCATTACTTAGTCCTTTAACGATACGCAAACGTAACAAGGATTTGCGCGCGTATTCCGCGTATGTGGAATATATTTTATCTGACTCAGTGCACATGACGTACAGGATATT
Source organism: Noctua comes (assembly GCA_963082995.1). Taxonomy (NCBI): domain Eukaryota; kingdom Metazoa; phylum Arthropoda; class Insecta; order Lepidoptera; family Noctuidae; genus Noctua; species Noctua comes. Next base: position 8,916,757 of record OY720277.1, read on the forward strand.
AGCGACATCGACTCGTTGTGGACAAAGTGATTTTAACTGTGATTTAAAGGTAGACCAAGTACGATCCGTTTCGGTCCAATCGCGTAACCAAGAGCGAGATTCACCCTTCAAACACAAACCGATACGGGCAAGACACTCTTTGTCGTCCCACCTATTTTGTATCTTAGCGCGGTAAACTTCTTCACACCATGCTATGACGTTATGAACATTAGGCTCGAAGTCAGAGACGTAGTAATGGTTTGATCTCACCGGATTTAAGCTCCTTAGCTCATCGATGAGGCGCTCTGCGACGTCCCCTGCAGCCGAAGTAGAAGGCGAGGGCGACAGCGTCGGCTCCGGTGCCAGTGGCGTCGGGACAGGTCGCGTGACAGCGGGAGGGCTGGCCGTGCTGGTGATGGTAGGGCGCGGCTGGTGCTCCACGCTCGATCGTGGTTCTGAAACTGAGCTTCTCTCCAAGGCAGAGACCCTATTGAGTATTGCGTCTAAGGTAACACTAAGATGAGTTAGGTCGGGCGGCGGTGGCGAGCTCTCACGTTTACGTCTCTTTCTGGGGCCAGTATTATTCGGCATTTTTTTTTTTTAATTTAAATTTAGTGGGAAAACGAGAGACGATCTCACTTCTGATTTTAGGAAATTGAAATGAAATAACTATCAGGACAACAAATGTAATCTATCAAAGCACAAAGATTAATAGATCAAACACGAAAGTTATAATTTTAAGTAACAAATTACAAAACTGATCGCGTTAACAAAATCAAGGGGAATAGTTAGAGCGCGCCGCCGAATAAGGGAATGAGCCCTTAGCCACGCTACGCGTTGACTTAAATAGGCTCGGTCATATGGTCCGGGCTTCCTGGTGGGGTGTAGGTTGGAGACGCAGCTATTGGAGACGCAGCTAACAGTATGTTCATGAAAAATCCGTAAAATCCGGATAATCCGGATTGGACCAAAAATCCGTTCTTAAAAATCCGGATTTTAAAACAGAACGGATTTGCATTCCCTAGCTGCACCGAACATTGCCGAGGTTTGACGAACCGCGCGACTTGCGGCGCGACGCGCCACCGCCTCCTCCCCGCACGGGAGATGCGCCCCTCGGTCGCCCTCGCCAGTCCACGCTTACCAACGTATCGGTCTGCACGAATTTGTTATCGCGCCTCGAATCAGTGTTAAACTTATATTTTTATTATAGTATATTAAACCTATATATTTGTTAGAGCTGTGTTTATTGTGAAGAGTTCCCAAATCCACCAATACACACATAGACTCTACAGTTTTAATGAAAAATACATGAAAGCATATTAATAAGTCTTTCGTCCGCTAAACGTCTAAGGCATGGTCACACTAATCATTGTTAGTAAACAAAATCTATAATATTCCTTACCTGTGAAATTATATGCCACAACCACCATATGAATCACTTTTCATGACGTGATACAATAATTTTAACCATTTTCACAGTTAAAATAAGAAAGAACTGTAGATAAATCTTAAATAATTTTCTCAAAACAACTTAAGACGTCAAATTAACACTTGATCTGATCTATGCCATTGATGACAGATTTGAGATTTCAGTGTTACCATAATGAATATATAATAGGTTCCAAACAATCATACTAATATTTAATTTGACTTAAAATAAATAAATTAGTATTATGTACAGACTATTGACCTTTAAAAGAAAATAATTACAATTTATCTTAAAGCTAAAAACATCTACACGTAATTTATTTTACTTGTTGTGTGAGGTGACTGCCGGTGTAACATTTTCTACCATCTTTAACATTTTTATCTGTTGGCAATTGAGTGAAAAGAACAATGGGCTCCCTTATCGCTATCTCTCTCGCCTCGGTTATGATAACTTAACAAAAGTAAACTTACGTTGTGAAAGTTAAGGTTTATTTTTGTGTGTTACGAATTTCGCAGAACTCGGTCCTGTGACATTCGCGCGGGTCTTTTCAAAAGGTCAAGCGATTGTCAGTGTCACTGTCACATGTAACTGTCACATGTCAGACAGATAATGTCATCCATGTGACAATTGACATTACGACAGCAAAGACAAAAAAATTAAATCGGTTATCGGCCATCGGTTTGTTCAACTGTTTATTTTGGTTTGGAGCTCATTTAAATAAACTAATAGGTTTAATTGGCATCAGTTATCATATATTAATAAATGTTTTTGAATTCATAATACATACACTTTGTATTCTTACTTAGAATGTAAGACTTATCTTAGCTCCTTTCCATTTATGTTTATGTACAGAAAAATCACTGATTTACCTCAAAATATAAGTAAGAAACATTGAAACAAGTAAGTATAAATAAAATATTTTTGCACCAGGTAAATGAAAATATTCTATCATGCAGTCTCGCACAAGACATCCTTAGCATGCAGTAAGTTAACTAAGTTTCTTTAAAATGTTTTTGTTGTGTGTTTCAGAATGAACCATACAGATCCTCAGATGCCCAATGGGCCAACACATCTTTATTTACTCCAAATGGATTCCAGCATTAATTTAAGTTCAAATGAACAAGTACTTCCTCTCCACTTGTTGGATAATGTAAGCTAACATATTTTTCTATTATTTGTATCACCAAATAAGCATATACGTACATAGCATATTAGCAATTGTTTAATTAAATACTACATGATTTCTTTTAGAGCCTAGAGTTTGGTCGTAAGCAGTACTTGTTGCCAATTCCCTTAAAACAAAAAGAAGGGCAGGATCACCTACAAGTTCTAATTGGTAATTATTTATCCAAATTTCTCTTACTTATTCAGTGTTTACATTTATTTTATATTTGTACTTTAAGCACTTTATGATTTATTGTTATAAAAGTCACAAAAGTCATTGAGGCCGTTTTGCACCACAAGTTACTTAACATAATAAACACTACAAACATATTTTTCTTTAAATTTGTTGACAGAAAGAATGATGTTCAAAGTATGCTTAGCGTTAAATTTTAAGTTATTTATGGTGCAACCAGGTCTAATTCTTTCAAATTATGAATTGAGTTACTACTCATCTTCAAGCATGTTTCAGTACCTATTTGCAATTTGATACTTCTGCCTGTTGTGCACAACTAATTGCACCCTCTAGAGGCAATGAGGCAAACAATAACAGTCCATGTCGCTATGCTACAGACTGGTCGGACAAAATTTGAGTCATAGAGTATATGTAAGATCTTGTCCACAGATTCAAGTCAAGGTCCAGCCAAAATTATGGGCTTGATAGTAGATAAAAAGAAACAAGACATACAAAATGTATTGCCAGACTTAAATGTTCAACTACAAACCTCTTCAATGGACTGTAGTAACACTGAACATCTACCAATCAGGGGGAACATACAAGACTTGCATCAACGTCAAATGATGCAGAATGAAAATATAGAAGACAGTACTAACCTATGTGATGCTGGTACACAGGTGGTTAGAAATTATGGTAAGAGATGATCATTATGTTCATAGTTCCTCCTACTGCTTCCACTTTATAGCTCTATGCACTTCCTTCATAATTATAGCTCCAGTCCTTGAGTCCTTTGACCAATATTGTGACTCCGGCATTACATTGACCGACTGCATGGTTCAAACCTTGGGCATTTGTCAGAGTGCTTGATAGCATCATGTCATCCATGCACTCCATCAGTTGTCAGTTGCTCATACCTACTTCAAACAACTAGTTGAAAGGGCCGGATGGAAAGTGCGGGCAGTTGGGAACATACTGGATATGATTTTAGAAAAAGTGGACAAGTGCGAGTCGGACTCGTGCATGTAGAACTACGTATTATCGTAGTAGGGGAGTCCCCTTTAACGTTTAATTTATTTTTTGTTGTTATAGCGGCAACAGAAATACATATTCTGTGAAAATTTCAACTGTCTACCTATTACGGATCATGAGATACAGCCCGCTGACAGACAGACGGACGGACGGACATCGGAGGCTTAGTAATAGGGACCGTTTACCGTACCCTTCGGGTACGGAACCCTAAAAAAGGAGAAGAATAATAATATCAATACATAATTTACAGTTCCAATACCAGACCGTATTGTTCCACCGCGCGCCCTTGCTGTTTTGCCGACAGTACTTCAAATACAACGACGTCACATCGTTGCAACACGACGCACCTTGCCAGAGAGAGCGCGCTTTGGTCCCGTAGAAGGTATTTAATAGACAATAGAAAAATATAAAACACCATCTCACCTATCCTGTTAGAGATGAGCTGGTAATGTTGAAAGTATTTGTCTACTTGCTTTGTACAAAACTTGAATACACATCACATTATTATTGACTACCATATCTACAAATTGTTTCAGGGATAAAACGTAAAATATCTCAGTCAGAAGCAGTTGAACTAGTCCTGAATGCAACTTCAAATAAAATACCATTATTCCTCTTGAAAGATATGGACGAAGTTATAACACACATTGATACTTCGGATAAAGGTATTTGTTAAAATAATCAAAACTTATTATCAACCTGATTTTAAAAATGTAAATTCTACAATATGTATCGAAATCAACAAATAAAAGTATAAAATAAATATTTTCAGACAAATCCAACTGGTTCAGTTTACTGCATCTAGGCGATCAGAACTCTGCAAATGTCTGGATTTATGAAGAAAATCAGGAATTATATGCCATCACTACGGATACTGTTCCATCTAGAAAGCCTTTAATGCTTGGTTACAGTAAAAACTATGCTGATGCTTACGGATTAATTGGACCTACAAAGGACTTGGAAAAAGGTGACTGATAATTTAATAGATAAAACGATAGAAAAAGGGGGAGTGAGCCACTTGCGCACACACTTGTGCACTATAATAAAGTCAGTGTCGTAAAGGGTGTAAAACTACCCTTAACGGAGCCGAGAGACACTTGTTCTCCCCGTCATTGCGATGAAAAAGAATGAACCTTCTAGTTACGGAGATATTGGAGATCAAAGTTCGAAATTTTTCACAAGTTTTTTTTTAATACTACTTTTTAAAAACATTCATTACCTCCATGACCCGTTTACTATTCAAAGCATCCATCAGCACAATGTTTTGAGGGTTTCTTTGTTGGATGTACATAATGTTTGGTTGGCGGGTTCTTGAAGGGTCCGTTTACACCCTGTGTGTATATCCTATCCGTCGATAACTAGTGTCCGCAAAAATTTACCATCAGGGCCGAAATTCGGTAAAAACAACGAAAAGTAATCAATAGAGCCATTTTTGTAGCTTTGTTTAAGTCTAACTGATGCTGTGGTCTGCAACTGCCCCAATCATAATTATCTTTCCTATATTCACAGAATCTCAAGTACAGAAGTCATGGTGGTGCCACGAATGTCATCAAACAATGCGATCTGCTAAACATCTCGAAACTCATAAATATTTTTGTCATAAGGTAAAGCAGTGCAACACCCGGAATTTATCATATTTCTATCTCAGATTTATTCATAAGTTGAGGAAAGGGTATAAAATTAAGAAAGCAGATCCAGCAGTGGATTAAAGACTAATCATGATGATTAAAGAAATTTCGGACAATGCCGATATTCCTACTGCAAGTAAAACAAAACTGGCCAAGTGCGTGACGAAACGCGCATAGTAGTAGTGGTTTCATAAGCACGGAACGAGATACGGAACCGAAAAAATGAATAAAACGAAATCGATGATGATGATTAGCGTTTGTATTTAAAGCTTACAGTTTTTTCTATTTAAAATTGTTTCCATTATAGGAAGACGATACAACTCCTAAGCGACGGTATCGATGTCGGCATTGCAAGCGAACGTTTACCAAAATATTTGCGTAAGTCCGTTATGCTAATGTTTTTATCGAATACCTATTGAATAAGTTGCGTTGTTTTATTGTTATTTTTTATTATTCCAGGTTAAGGCGACATACGGCTCATCATTGCCCTGTAAGATTGGAAAAAAAGTAAGTCAGTAGACAGAATTATTTTATTCTGTAGTGTAGGTGTACACCACAGTACTACTGAACTTACTGTACAGTACTACCTGTCCTCTGTATTGTACTAACGTATACTTTCTAGTGAACTAGTTAAATTAGTAGTAAGAATTAGCTGTAAGGACTTCGAATAATTTTTTTTTTTTTTTTTCAGTAACATAGAAACCAATAACAAAGAGTTTTTGGAAGCGGAAGTGCCCCCATTGAAAGTGAATGTATCGATGTGCTCAGAAGACAATAAACTACCCTCAGACGAAAGTTTTCAAAACTACACAAACGGATTAGACTTCTCCACAAACCTCTTTGATACGGACCGCATATCCAGTCTTGATATATCCGGGAACTCCAGATGTGAAAATGATTTTAATCCCTACGCCATTGGATATAAAGATGAAAATGTGTTGACAAGCGATTTAGATTTTCCAATTAATCCTGAAAACCCATCTAAAGAGGTCTGTAAGCATTTTGTGTCAATTGTAAATACAAAGCTTGATATAAAAAAAAACATTTTCTTAGAGAATTAATGCATGATTACCTCACATACACTAAAATAGGACAAATTCGTCAGGAAATAGATTATTTTGGCATCTCTTAATTAGCTTATATACTTAAATGAAAACAAAACATGTTTCAGAATCAACCAAAACAAGTCGAAGAACTTCCTGTTCCATGTCCTCATTGCAATCAAATTGTGGCCAAAGGAAAGGGTCGTCAACACGTAAGGTAAGAAAGCAAACTGGCTTCTTCATTGTAATAACAATAATATCGATCTGGTCTTTAAAATGTAAGTACATGTTTCTTAAATAATTTAAATGTTCGAAAGTTTGAAAGAGATACCGCGGCACTGGAACACAAAGGGCAAAGAAGGAACATGGATGGGTTTTAGTCAGTACAAGTCTGATAGTCCCTCCGCTCCGCCCAGTGCAAGGGGGTCATTTGTTGATTTCCCATCCTAAAATAAAACAAAAAATAATAATTGTAAAAATGGCTGAGCTTTTATATTTCATAATTATTATTGTGTATTACCCATATTTGCTAAATTCTATTCTATTGAAACAAAAAAAAAACTCAAAAATCTTCCACTACTGGTTCTCCCTGAGCTCCACCAAGCACCACTATGACTATGACACGGTAATAATATCTACAGTACTGTATCTTCATAGAAACGGTCGGAACGCGAGTCATACCTACACGCCTCGAGTCTAGTACCCACTTGGTACCCAAGAAGTCACGAATGCGCCGCTCTGATGAACGAGCGTTCTGATGGTTTTGTAAGCAGTAAGAGTGCGATTTGTGAATATTTGATTGAAATAAGAATTTGTTATTTCGTAATTTGTTTATTTTTAATAGGTAGGTATTTCGCTTTTTCCACGGAGTAAAATACCTGGATTAATTAATAAATAAGTGGATAGAGTGAAAAAAGTGACACATAAGTGATTAAGGTACCTACGCTCGCGTTAAAAAGTCTCGAATTTATCATTTTTATTAAATCTACTAATAAATAGACACAACTTGTATTTTTATTGTACAACACTTCTTGTTTCATTGACAACTAACTTAATTTTTTTTAAATAAAAAATATAATATAATCACAAAACTAAAAAGAAACTCAACTAAGTGGATGAAATTAAAATACTGTAAGCGCGGTAGCCCTGTCGCTTACGAACGTACCGCCCGGCCCGGCTGTAGGCTGTAGGTAATTATTTCAAGGACATGGCCGAGTCACAATACTGTATCCTATATTGTGATTCGGCCCTTTATAAATATACTGTGACTATGACGACCAATCCTACGCATCCCGATTCAGCAAATACCCGCGGCCTACTAAATGACTAGCCTCTTACTTTCATCGCACTCACATTGCGCTTTCTGTACGCGACCGTCAGTAAAATTTCCGGGTTTATCGGCCATCTGTTGAGAGCTATGGCTTCCGCCCACTGACACCTTTCAGCCGCTCTTGGTTGATGCTACAATATCAATTTTGTGCACTTATGAAAGTGTGAAGGAAGGGAGTAGGAAATGGAAATAAACTTGTTTTTTGTCCTCTTTATCTTATCTGTTAGGAGATGAAAATGTTGAAGCTAAGTTCTCACTAGCCAATCAAAATGTTGTCAATTTTTTGCAGTCTGATTGTGAATTGATCGCCACGCGATGAGAGCGCGGTGGTTTATCCCGTTTATGGCTTACATTGCAATAATTGGAACTTATAATACAAGGCTCGCTTTTATCACCAAGAAGTTAATACTAAAAAAAAAAAAAAAATCGATAACAGAAGCCTGTAAGCAGAGGTGAAGAGTACCTACATACACTCATTTCGCAAGTTATTTTAAAGTCCCGTGTAGTATGTGGCGAGCGTATTACCACTAACCGATTGTAAATCCGGTCTTGGCGCGCTCAATGCTCGCATAACACAATTGAGACAATTAATTCATTTATTATTTGTTCACAGTAAATGTCCTGGCCGTCAATTTAAATGTGAATGTGACAAGGTTTTCACCAACATGAAACAACTGACGAAACACATTTGGGCTCATCATTCAAATGAAAGCCAAAGCTCGTTGCCGGAAGTAAGTTGAAAGAAAAATTACAAAACATAAACATTATTATTCTAAAGTTATTTGAGTATATTTTTCTTTGGCTTTGTTAGCAGGACAATGATGATGATAACAATAAGCCTGATGACCCTGCTGCAACCACAAGTACACCCTCCATTGCCCCAGCCCCTGTCCCTGCTCCATACAAATGTGAACAATGTCAACATTCTTTTAAGGTTTGTTAGAAAACGGTGACCCTATTATTTAGTCGTCTGGACTGTTTGTCACAGGGCTGTACATTTTATACCGGTGGTTCGTACATTTTGACCATGTTGATATCAGTTTAGTATGAAACAGCATTTTTTTTTTATATAACAGCTGCTGTAAACTAGCAAATATTAATAACGATAGAACAGACGTATTGATAATTATTTTTCACGTCAGCGTCGAGGTATGCTGGTGAATCATTTATGGCGGGTTCACAACACGGTGTCCGCGGGAGTGCCGCTGGAGCGACGCGTGCGCCACTTTCCGTGCGGCTCGTGTCCCAAGATATATCGGACTGCGGCCAAGCGCGACCGGCATGTGCAGAGGCATCATCCAGGTAAAGTTTGCGATTGGATACACTACGGAGCTTTGTCTGTAGTCATCTGCTAATGGACTACAATGGCCATAAAGATCAATATACCTATTTCAGATTAATCTAGAGCTTTGTAACGTCAAAATGACATAAGTAGCAACTTCTGTAGAAATAAGACCAGCAATAACCCCAGCTAACTTCATAGATACTTCCATATAATTACAATAGAGCCCTATTTAAACACAAAATGTAAATGTGGGTGTGCCGTACACCTCGGTCTCTTCATTTGAGGGAATACAATGTGATGTTATGTTATGATGTTATCCTCGCATTCCTTGTGTGCAGGCGCAGCCAAAATTCGTGGTCAAACGTTGGAGGGAGGCACCCGTGTGTGCGAGCCGGCCATGTGTCCCGCCTGCCCGCGCCAGTACGCCACGCGAGCCAAGCTGCTGCAGCATCAAAGGGCACATCACCCCTTCTTGGTAAAACAATCAGTAGTACAATAATGTTAAGAACTTGTCAAGATGATATTTTCATGATACTGTTGTAAGAGATGGGTTATTAGAGTCAGCAGTTTTTGAACGTTAAAAACTACATGACAGTCCACCAAAACGCCCGCCCTTCACCATTTCTTATTATTTAAGTTAGAAGAAGGAATGTAGTAGACTTCCCAACAACACAGTTGGTTCTATCGTTTTCTTCTCGGATGACTAAAAGTACTACCCAATAATAGCAAAAGTTAATCCCATACCCCTGGTACCTATATGTCGTTGTTGAGTAAAAACATCGCGAGAAAACTCGAATAAACTCTCAAATATTAATTTATTTCCAGATCACACAACCAACAACCAAAAAATCTCCGAAAATAGGTAAGTTAAGTAAAACATAAAATGATATAATTATCATTTTCTAATCTAATTTAAGGTTAATAAAACATCATACCTTGTAATATCAAAGTGTGATTTTAGTCTATTAGTAATTGTGTACCTACCTACAAATATTTTATAAACAAGTATTTTTAAATAAATTTTTGAATCTCTCTGTTCGTTTTTATTTTATGTAACACTATGTTAAGACATCGTTATTTACGTGTCACACGGTCGTTCTTGGTACCTACTCATTCATGATTTTTTTTCAATGACAGTCAAAGCTATCAGAAACGGTTCCTCAATTAATTTGATTTCAATATTTCTATTTTTTGTGGCTTGATTTATGATTACCGCCTAATAATAATTTAATGTAAAAACAATTATCGAGAATGTGAGACTTTAGTCTTAACTCATATTTTTTTCTCAATAATTCGACGATATACCTACCTACCTAGCCCTAGTAGGTACCACCCAGTATGATGGCCGTCGTAAATTGAGATAAATTATCACATACAAATTCGGTTTGTTTATTCTTTGTTCAATCAACCTGATAAAGCTTGACATGGAAATCAGAACATCTCAGTTATCTCTTTCCCTCGCAGATATTACGTATCAAGAGTGAAAGAGAAGAACTGATCATTGTCGTCGCATACAAAAGGTTTCATTAGGTAGGTACCTACCTACGACAAAAGTAACTTGTTTGTTTTCATTCGGCAACAAGCAGTGCGCAATGGTTCCGTTTTTTTACTGTTACCAATTAATATTCGTCCATTGGGGCTTTCGTTTATTTACATCTGACATCCTGCGCTCTGCGGTATTTCTGTGACTGTGTTATTGATTTTATGTAGAACAAAACAATGTTGACAGTTCAGAGTACCTAACCGAGTGTAGTGTAGTCCTAACAAGGAGTTGAGTCAAGTTCCTATGCCCGTTGAAGTGATGACATGTGTGAACTGTGTTAAAATGGATTATGACGTAGAAGAAGGGACGATACCAAGAGATTTCATTGAATACGACTTCGCCGAAGATGCGCTGGACTTTGAGGTTAGTTTTAATGCTACACTTTCATAACATTCACCCTAGTTATCAATTTTTACACAACTGTCCCTTGTAGATATTGTGTAAGGTTTTAATATGGTGCCTTACAAAAAAGTTGAGACTGCCAGAAATAACAGGAAATAAAAGGTTAGGTATCACACTCTTACCCATTTTGTTGAAGTTAATTATTGCTTAATCGTCAATCTACCTTTCCTATTAGTTGACGTCACCAACTGTTCGGTAGGTAACCAAGTAATGTAATTAGGCAGTCTCTAATCAAAAATAGTCACAAGTTAATTTTCAACATTACTTCGCAAAAAGCAGCACAACACGAAGCCTTCCTTATATAAGAATTTGCGTAACATAGGTACCGACCTCAATCTAAACTACAAATCAACCGACCTAATGGTCAGTAGTCCTTCAACAACTGTTACCCACAACGCTTTACAACGACAACCGACACAACGTTACGTGTATAGTTATAGTTTTAAGGTTTTTAATATTATTAATGTATTATTGTATAGGATTATTTTATTTTATCTATGGACCGTAGTAGCCTGATAATAAAATGATTATTATTATTATTTATAATTTACACCATTACATTTTAACATAACCATATCAACAAAGTGTGAAATGTCATAGTAATCACAGCGATCACGCCCACTTCACTCCCTCGGTTCAGGAGATGATTCATGATTGTCTATGGTGTTAGAGCGAAAAGGCAGAACATTGTCGTCTCTTTCAGCCATATCATTGGATATTACAGTTATATACTCTGTCTACCTGATATAGGTAACAAAACAACAAACAAACTTACTACATATAGCTTCACCACTCACTAACATCATGAGGAGTTTTGCGGTAGGTAGTTGGCTAGGCGCGCTCGGCTAATCGTAGCGCACTGCGATTGAGCACAGCTGGAGCGCATATATTTTCGGAGGATGCGGTGGTCGCGCGAAATCTGTAGAATTTGTAATCTCACTGATTAGTGTAGTGTCGCGCTGTAGAGTCGTCTAGTGAGTGTTGTGAAATAAATGATCGTCGATCATGGTGTGTTTCGGCGATAGATGTGGCTGCGGCGCGTTTTGCCGCCGTTTGTTTTGTCGCGCTCGACCACCTGAGGCAGAGGAAAATGAAGAAAACTTACCGGTTACTTTGGTAATTTTGTAATAAATATTTAAATTAAAGCTTAGAGTTTATGCTTAGTGTTAATTTATTTGAATGTTAAGTATTTGTTTAACGCTTTTATATAAAAAATTAAAAATAAACTCGCGCACTTTTCACTGCTTGGCACCGAATTGAAGGCTGTTTAGTTCCCACAACTTGAATTACAATTGCCGTGAAAATCCTTGTTAACAAACCAAACGTGAAGTGTTTCTTACTCCACCTTGAGTGACGCATTGAAGGTAACTCATGACTCACTAAGTTTGTGTTAATACTTTCTGACATCAGTGAGTGAGTGAACTTTTAGCACGGCCCATATTTTTTGTTGACACTCTTATCACCAGTCGTTACCGACGCGGCATGACCTTGACATAGCATTACTTTAGTTATTACTCGTAAATTATAACACATGGTTCGCAGCTTTGCACTTACCTAGAGGAAATTCGGATCTACAATACTGTTATGATTGTCTAATGAATGAGTCAAGTTTGAGTTATCTATTAGTTATGTTAGGAAGTTATTTAAATACCTACTTACATGTTAATACTTAATATTACCGAGCGCTAGCGATTTCATGAAAATAATGTTATCTTTGAGGAAAAACAATGCAATATTCGTTCACTCATGCAATCTAATTCTTTTGTAGGTAGGTCCAACTGCTGGCTTTCGTTCTTATCGTCAATTTTATTAATGCACCCATCAGCGGAACTCCTATATCTAATCTATATCTATCTATCTATCTAGACAATAAAATAAAATTGAAGTGTCTGTTTGTAATTTCAAAATAACCGGTTTTCACTGAATGCATATGAAAGTATTATAGGTACGGTACTAATAACAAAGAAGCATGTTATAAAATTTTTGTTTGTCTGTCACTCTGTGTTTGTTCGGGCTAATCTCCGTAACGGCTGGACCGATTTTGACTGGAATTTTACTGACAGATAGCTGATGTTATAAGGAGTAACTAAGGCTTATTTTTTTTTTAATAAATAGGGAACGGTGCAAAAAAATTAAAACCCTTGATATTCTTAACCAAATCGATTCAAATAGGGAAGTTATATTTTTATAATAATTTTACGACGAAGCAGACGAAGGTCGCGGGCAACAGCTAGTTATACCTACCTATACAATATTCAAAAACCTTAAAGAGAGAGTGGCATAGTAGGTAGGTACCTACTAGGTCACCCCTGTGTCTCTGTCTTCTGCCACATAGTCATTTCTCATTTCGTAACTACACCGATTTGCCGATTTGCATTTTTTTTTTAATAACCCATGAAAAATTTCGAAGTTGGGGAGTTCAGAATGATGTACTGAATTCGTGGTAACCGTTTTCGCGTCGGTGACCCTTATAATAAAATATAACTGTATAAAAACATAGAACCCACCCCATATAATAAAATATAGCTGTATTAAAAACATAGAACCCACCCCGTATAATAAAATATAACTGTATTAAAAACATAGAACCCACCCCGTATAATAAAATATACCTGTATAAAAAACATAGAACCCATCCCGTATAATAAAATATAACCGTATAAAAAACATAGAAAAATGTACCTACTTGTTTCTTGCTTTTCAAGTTATCAGTAGGGTGATTTTAGTTTCTTTAAATACTTTTTTATCTACCAACCAATAACTCAGTGTCCTACCATTATTATTATGTAACGTGCTCTTACAATGTTGCATTTCCTATGTAGTACGGTATAAGTTGAGTGAGCTCAAAAAATTAAGCAATCATTCATACAACAATAGGAACAAGTTAGTCGATTTTTGCAGAAACGCTTATGAATAATTTTGCAAGTTGCAAGAGCGAGCGAAGCCAGCTCGAAAATTTTAGATAGGTTTTCAATTAATAAGGTTGAACTTGCATCTTCTGTGCAAGTTAAAAAATACGAATATGTAATCCTAACTTTCCACGGACCTTCTTTAATCTGGTTCAGACCACCCGTTGCGTTGGTTCGCGGATCATTGCTTAAGAACCAATGATTTATAGAGTCGGAAGGCAAAACTGTTTCACGGCCACAATAATCTCATCAATAATAAATATATAATTACCTATCTATACATATAAAATTCAAAGTCCTGACTGACTGACTGACTTATATATCAACGCACAGCCCAAACTACTGGTCCTAGAGACATGAAATTTGGACAGTGTACTCTTTGTAAAGAGTAGGTATCCACTAAGAAAGGGTTTTTCGAAATTCCACCCCTAAGAGGGTGAAATGGGGTGTTGAATTTTCTATGTAACTTTTTATTCTCTGAGTCGATTGACTTGAAATTGTGTCTACATATACTTCAGTTAAAATGATGAGATACGTGTATCACAGTTTTTCCAAAATCATCCCCCAATTTAAAATTCAATGTCCTGACTGGCTGACTGATACATCAACGCACAGCCCAAACCACTGGTCCTAGAAACATGAAATTTGGACAGTGTACTCTTTGTGAAGAGTAGGTATCCACTAAGAAAGGGTTTTTCGAAATTTCATCCCTAAGAGGGTGAAATGGGGTGTTGAATTTTCTATGAAACTTTTTATTCTCTGAGTCGATTGACTTGAAATTGTGTCTACGTATATTTCAGTTAAAATCATGAGATACGTGTATCACAGTTTTTTCCAAAATCATCCCCCAATTTAAAATTCATCAACGCACAGCCCAAACCACTGGTCCTAGAAACATGAAATTTGGACAGTGTACTCTTTGTGAAGAATAGGTATCCACTAAGAAAGGGTTTTTCGAAATTTCATCCCTAAGAGGGTGAAATGGGGTGTTGAATTTTCTATGAAACTTTTTATTCTCTGAGTCGATTGACTTGAAATTGTGTCTACATATACTTCAGTTAAAATCATGAGATACGTGTATCACAGTTTTTCAAAATCATCCCCCAATTTAAAATTCAATGTCCTGACTGGCTGACTGATATATCAACGCACAGCCCAAACCGCTGGTTCTAGAGACATGAAATTTGGAGAATGTACTCTTTGTGGAGAGTAGGTATCCACTAAGAAAGGGTTTTTGAAATTCCACCCCTAAGAGGGTGAAATGGGGTGTTGAATTTTCTGTGAAACTCTCTCGGGGTCGATTGACTTGAAAATGTGTCTACATATACTTCAGTTAAAATGATGAGATACGTGTATCACAAAATATCCCCCAAATTAAAATTCCATGTCCTGACTGGCAGGTAAAATCTAAATTTTATCTATATATATAAAATGATAAACTGACTGACTGACTGACTGACTGACTGACTGACTGACTGGGTGATATATCAACGCACAGCCCAAACCGCTGGTCCTAGAGACATGAAACTTGGAGGGTGTGTTCTTTGTGAAGAGAAGGTTTACACTAAGAAAGGATTTTAGGGAATTCCACCCCTTTTTTTTTTTTTTTTTTTTTTCGGATGGGAAATCATCAAATGACCCCCCCCACTCTGGGCGGAGCGGAAGGGAGTGTCAGACTTGTACTGACTAAAACCCATCCATGTTCCTTCTTTGCCCTTTGTGTTCCAGGGCCACGGTATCTCTTTCGAACAGTCCCGCAGCCCTGGCAGGCATCGGTCCTTGCAGACCCCTACATCGTTGCTGACATCTCTTTGAGGCGCGCGTGGAACACGAACGCGCCATCGACACGGCCTGTCGTCAGAAGACGGCCGGACGGCGAGCTAGCCCATAGCTCGCCGTCCACAGGCCCGCGCCTACGGTGGCCGGGAGCCACGTGACCCCCGACGCCCAGGGCGTCGGCTGGGACGTGAGGTACTTTCCCTCTCACGTCACGCCACCTCCTTCACTAGCATGACTGCTTCGCAGAAGGAGGTGACGGCTTCCCATTCCCTCTCGCTCCGGACCATGGCTTGAACCAGGGCCGGACGCGAGAGATCGCCGCCGCCGATCGCCGCAACGAGGACACGACGGTGCTCCGCCCAAGCGGGGCAGACCTCCACGGTATGTTCCACCGTGTCCTCCGGAATTCCACCCCTAAAGGGGTAAAATAGGGGATGGAAGTTTGTATGAAAGTCTGTCAGTTTTGAAGTTAGGATCTTGAAATTTTGTGTTTAGGCTGAAGATTGAAAATTAATTTATACGTGTCTCGACGTTTTTGATAGTTCTACCCCCGAAGGGTTAAAAAGGGGGGTGAAGGTACTATGTTTGTACGGCTGGATTGCAACTCAATTTTGTACAACCGATTGAGCTGAAATTTTGCACACACCTTTCCTTTTGGTGACAACACATTTTTATGACAGACATTCCTTAATCCTGCATCCAGGATCGTCTCCTCAAGAGAGAACTCTTCAACGGTTAGTAGCACGGTCACGAAACTTTGTTTACGCGTTCCATTTTGATAGATAAAGATGAGTTTTGACCGACTTCCAAAAGGAGGAGATTTTTTTTTTTTCTTTTTTTTTTTGTGGATTTTCAGCGATTTCTTCGCCAATTGTGAACCGATTTTGATTATTCTTTTTTTGTTTGGAAGAATATTATTCCGCGGTGGTCCCATTTTTTATTTGGTCAACATCTGATGGTGATCTTCGGAGATATCAATGGAAATCTTCAATAATAGACAGCACATCCGTCGTGTTTGCTGCAATCGCTTGGATGTTTATTGTTTACACAACACCATAACATAACATCACGCCTGTATGCTCTGAGGGGGTACGCAGATGTGTACAGTACACCCCCATTTTAACAATTAGGTATGTTAAGTTCCATTTATTGGAGATAAGTCTATTACCACGACATGTATTGTAAACGGTTCACAAAATTTTAACCAAAACTCTTTTGACAATTTTTAACCGACTTAAAAAAAGGAGGAGTTTCTACGTTCGACTGTATGTATTTTTTTATGTACCTATGTTCATCGATTTCTCCGCCAATTGTAGACCGATTTTCATAATTATTTTTATTCGAAAGCCTATACTCCTGAGGTAGTTCCATTGTCACCAAATCAGAATCTGATGATGGAATCCCAGGGAAATCGAGGGCAACCCTCAAATTTTATAGGCACATATTCAATGTTTTTCATATACTCATGATTTTTTTTTTTATTTGGAAGAATATTATTCCGCGGCGGTCCCGTTAAAATTTGGTGAAGCTGATTTTCGGAGTGATACAATGAACTCTTCAATAGAAGATAGCAAATCTGTCGTGATTGCTGCAATCGCTTGGATGTTTGTGGTTTACACAATAACATAACATAACGGCTCTATGCTCTGAGGGGTACGCAGATGCGTACAGTACCCTCAGATTGCGACAGTTAGGTATGTTAGGTCTTTTTTTTACGTCGGTTAAAAATTGTCAAAGGAGTTTTGGTGAAAAATTTGTGAACAGTTTACAATACATGTCATGGTAATAGGCTTATCTCCAATAAATGGATCTTAACATACCTAATTGTTGAAATGGGGGTGTACTGTACACATCTGCGTACCCCCTCAGAGCATACAGGCGTGATGTTATGTTATGGTGTTGTGTAAACAATAAACATCCAAGCGATTGCAGCAAACACGACGGATGTGCTGTCTATTATTGAAGATTTCCATTGATATCTCCGAAGATCACCATCAGATCTTGACCAATTAAAAAATGGGACCACCGCGAAATAATATTCTTCCAAACAAAAAAAGAATAATCAAAATCGGTTTACAATTGGCGAAGAAATCGCTGAAAATCCACAAAAAAAAAAAAGAAAAATAAAAAAAAATCTCCTCCTTTTGGAAGTCGGTCAAAACTCATCTTTATCTATCAAAATGGAACGCGTAAACAAAGTTTCGTGACCGTGCTACTAACCGTTGAAGAGTTCTCTCTTGAGGAGACGATCCTGGATGCAGGATTAAGGAATGTCTGTCATAAAAATGTGTTGTCACCAAAAGCAAAGGTGTGTGCAAAATTTCAGCTCAATCGGTTGTACAAAATTGAGTTGCAATCCACCCGTACAAACATAGTACCTTCACCCCCCTTTTTAACCCTTCGGGGGTAGAATTATCAAAAACGCCGAGACACGTATAAATTAATTTTCAATCTTCAGCCTAAACACAAAATTTCAAGATCCTAACTTCAAAACTGACAGACTTTCATACAAACTTCCATCCCCTATTTTACCCCTTTAGGGGTGGAATTCCCAAAAATCCTTTCTTACTGGAAACCTTCTCTTCACAAAGAACACACCCTCCAAGTTTCATGTCTCTAGGACCAGCGGTTTGGGCTGTGCGTTGATATATCACTCAGTCAGTCAGTCAGTTTATCATTTTATATTTATAGATATATATATATATATAAGAAGATAAATGCGAAAGTAACTCTGTTTCTTTGTTACGTTTTCATGACTAAACAGCTGATTGGATCGTAATGAAAGGCAAGGCGATAGATTATATCCTGAGGAATGATAAAGGTTATCGTTTTTTTCTCACACATACACATCAAAATTTCCACGCGAACGAAGTCGCGGGCAACAGCTAGTTTAATATAAAACTATAATAATATTAAGTAAATATGTGATATTATTAATCACCATAAAATCGCGATTATTTACCTAGTTAACACCGGCAGATATACCTAGCCGTCAGCGAGTGCGGCTGTCCTAGCAAAATGTTGTGAAAATAATTTTATTCTGATTCTGACCAAGCGAACAACACGGCATTTTATTTTCAGTGCGAAGGTTATCGCGTGAAGCTGAGCTCACTGCAATTTTTAAATAATGCGGGGACTATCATTCATTACGTATCCGCCTAAATAGTGACACTGGAATCTAATTATGAAGACAGTTCGAAAAGTAATAGCAAAGATTTTATACGAAACCGCGAAAGGTCCTCTCAAGGTAAATTTAAGCTTTTCATTGATTAATATCGTGGTAAATGATCGGAAGTGCACCTGCCCGCTTTATCATGTTTGGTTTCATTTAGACACCATTTATGTATGTACCATTTATGTATTTGTGTTATTAGGGCATGCGAAACCCAGTTTCGATCCCATAGTAAAATCCAGGGAAAACCTTTTTTTTAGTTTTACTCTGGGACTGAAACCTGGTGATTATAGGCCAAGTGGTATTTATTAATAAGAAGCAAAGCGGAAAATCTCTTACTTCCTCGTCACATCCTGTATGACTTCATTCCACAAAGTTTTTCTCGGTATCGCATTCTGAATGACTGTTTTTTTTTAGCCTCTTCTGTCCCACTGCTGGGCAAAGGCCTCCCCCAATTCCTATTTCTGAATGACTGATATGGAAAGTAAATAAACAAGTTGGCAATTTGCAAAAAACTATGACATCTATAAACAAACAATGGCCTAAGTGCTTTCGTTTGTGTGTTTTGATTCTTATTTTAGCACCCATCAAACGATAAATAAAATCGATAACTGAAATAATTTTGTCTACCGAGAACTATCTGTTAAAGTCACGGACAGAGCTTGAGCCTTTTAGGAATTAGGTAGCTGAACTGTCACTAGACGAGAGCATTTGATGACAGATTTCAAAGCTTCAAAAACATCGTTCGATTAATGAACATGTACCTACAAAAACTTTAAACGTTCTCAATTGAAACACGCACCCGAGCACTCTTTTTATTTAGAATGTGTAACTATACGTACAATAACAGCAGAGAGCTTACTGAACAATACCGCTATATGTTCATGCTCCCACTAAAACTTATTGATTAAACATGAAACAGCTACCTGGCACTGAAATTGGTACACCGACACAGTCGTACTGGATATAGGTACCAACCTCACTACATAGCTATCAAGTTAGGTGCATGTTGATTGTGTTTAGACACGCGAACTTACTCCGTGGCGTTAATATGTACGCCTGCTCCTAATTACTTACAACAGGCAAGTGTTTACGATAATTTTGCTAAGTAACAGTGATGGTTATTAGCTGTAAAGTACTAAATAGATGTTAACATAAACTTTATGCGCCGTAAAGTCGATCCTAATATGTGGCTTGCCTTTACGTCAAGTTTTGTCGTTGGAACAAATGAAACAACTATTTAACGTTAGGTTATAATTATACCGTTAAAAACTTGTACTTACATAAAAGAAACTTTGATAAAGTTGGAACTTTGTCCTTCAGAAGGTATCCAGTTAAGATATTATTATGGTCAAGAACAAAAAAAAATTTCGCAATGACGGAGTGAACAAGTGCCTCTCGGCTTCTTTAAGGGTTTTTACACACCCATTATAGGGACAGTAATAACTACATGAAGAAAAAAGTAGCCAATACTATTAATCCAGGTCTAATACCAGTAACTGGGTTCTATAAGACATCAAATAGGCAGTTGCTTCATGTAAAATACTGTATTTCAGCTGCATCTGATTAAACTGGAAGCTGATCCCAACACAGTCGGCAAAAGGCTAGGCAGATGATGATAAATTTCATACAAATCCATTCAGAAGTAACGTAATAATATGCAATGTGCAGTTTATGAATTTTAATGTAGGATTCCGGTTAATACACAATTTTGTAGCGTTTCCTGAGACCGTATACGAAATTAGCGAAAACTGCAAAATTTCTTAAGCGGCTTCTTAATGTGGACTACACAAATGGCTCAGTCATCAAGATAGCTCTGTAAAATACTAAAAAAAGAACTGGAAAAGACTGCAAAACAAAACCATAACTTTCCTTCCTTTTGACTTTGCCGTAGTCGCGTAAAAAAATCACACTGCACGCAAACTAGGGACTGCCATGGTAACTAGGTATGGCATCCAAAAAGTTCATGAGCGATTACCGTTTACGCTCATGCTCAGCAGAGACCGCTTCTTCAAATGTTCTGGCGCGTAGGCATGAAGGAGGTCGGATACTTTGGCGGCAGACGTCGTAGGTATTTTGTTCCTAGACGTATTAACGAAAATCAAGATGACAAATACCTTAAGTTATCTGTCAGTAATGTTGCAATACGCCTAACTTGCACATTTAAACGACCAACTAGCCGGCAAATTGCCGTCCATCCCTTGCAAGTCGTTAGTAGTTTATCCATCCAAAGAACAAGGAATTATCACGCTGCTCTTCACACATGGTCGATGGTCTAGGTGCTCTAGTATTCCTAGTAGATGTAGTAGGCACCTATGCATCTACAACCTCTGTTTGTGCCTACGTATGAGGATTGAAGCTTTGTAAATTATTTGAAATGCAAGGCACACAACATTAAATGTTGCATGTAATTATATCCAAGGTGTTCATACATTAGGTAAGTTTTTATCTGTGTTAATAGAGGTGTATGGTTTAGAAATGTAAATGTGTGTTATGTCTCCTTACTTATAAGCAATTTTCAATTGGCTTCTGTTACCTATTGGCTATACCTACATATAATGGGACACCCTACCGTTTCCCGATTGGGCGCTGCAGCTTAAATTTACTTACCTATTATAAATGCACTCAATGTACACCCAGTCCGTATTTGTAGACTCTATCCGAGTCTATCCTGTACGTACCTACCTAATTAAACACCTAAATAAAGCAGTGTCTTATTAAAAAAACCCTGACACCAATTAAGGAAATGCCATGCCCAATGACCTCATCGTCGTAATGCAGTAGACGTCTTTGGTGAGCGAATTCGTGCATCGCTTGTTGATTACTTTGACTCACAAAGTAAGCGATTGAGTCATAGAACTAACAAAATAAAGTGTACAACTAACTCAGTAGCTTCTATATTGTATTTGAGTAGTTAAGTGCTAATTACTTTCAACCTTGTCAAAGGCTAAATAAAGTGCTGAGAACTAATTACTTTGGCATCGCTTTACATCTTTAAATAACAGCCAATTATCATCGGGCCCGGTTTGCCTTTCAAATCTGACTTGAAATTATGATAATTATTAATAAATAAACTAAGCTCAACATAACTGACCTTCCAATTAATGGTCTAAGGTTAATTGACATATACAGCATTAATAGAGGATGGGGTCTTGTTTATTGATAGACACTTCAGACAATCCCCTTATTAGGATAGCCGATATAGTAAAACTTTCCCAGATATCTTGGAATAAGTAGGTACCTTTCTTCTGTTTGCATGAAAGCTCTTTGCCTTTATGTATTTGCTTCAGAATTCTCTCCCTGTCGATAGTTTCGTCACTTTCTCACAAGGTACAAGAGCAAGGTTCAAGGTACTGGATTAGTAGGTAGGTACCTATGATCGTATAGGCTTCGACACAGTTGTCAAATTCTATGGGTGCGTTAATATCACTTGTCAAACGGGCTTTTATGAAAAAAGAACTAGAGCTGTTTTCTCTAGGATTTTCCGAGAAAACCGCAATCGTCAAACTCTACGTAACACAATTTCCACTCGTTAATGGTATGTACATATCTATAAAACAGGTTGATATAGTCTATAAAAGCTTTAATTGTTTTATTTCAGTCTCAACTGGCGGAGGCGCGAGATGTTAAGTTTACGCATACTCTAACAGAGCCCCTGAGCATCGGATCACTCATCATATGTACGGGGACGCCCAGCGAAGATCTATCTTGGTAACTCTATACATTAACTAGGTACTAGGTATATTCCGTTCATGGTGTTTAATATTACATAACGAGTTTTGGAATAATGCAGAGGGTGTTACTACTAGCTCTGTAAGTAACTCATATGTTGTGTCAGCCTCTATCAGTTTGTAATGTCAAAATAACAGATTTTTACTGAATGCATATCAATGGTCACTAACCAAGCGTCAAAAGTCCGCACTCGGGGTCTGTCAGCGAGTAGTGGAGCGTAGTATCCTTGGAGTTAAAATTACTGATCGTATAAGGAACTCGATTCTGCTCAAACTCAAAACTCAATTTGCCGATGTAGGTCACACGGCTGCCAAGCTTAAATGGAACTGAGCTGGCCACATCTGCCGCATACCGGAGGAGCTATAGACTAAAGTAACCACACAATGGGACCCAAACAGCCGCAAACGGCAACGCGGCAGGCCCAGAAGGAGATGGCGGGACGAAATCGACTCTTTTAAAAAATATTGGCAAATAACAGCACTGGATAGGAATAAGTGGAAAGACGGAAGGGAGACCTTTTCCCTGCAGTGGGACACAAATGGCTGATAATAATAATATCAAAGTATAATTATACGGTATTGATATCAACAAAAAAAAATTTTTTTTATTGTTTGTCTGTCTGTCAGTTCCGGCTAATCTCCAAAACGGCTGAACCGATTTTGACGGGACTTTGCCTGGCAGATAGCTGATGTTATAAGTAGTAAGGAGTAATTTAGGCTACTTTTATTGTAGAAAAGGGATTAGGGTTCAGTGCAAAACAATTAAAACCCTTGAAATTGTTAACAAAATCCGATTCAAATAGGGAAAAAATATTTTTATAATAATTTCACGCGGACGAAGGTCGCGGGCAACAGTTAGTCTATTATAAAATTCGATGAGCCATATTAAAGGTACAAGCGAACCTACAAAAACGACTCTTTTAGCTTTTGTAACTCGTTAACACATTTCATGGATAATCTGGTCTCGCTGCGGCCTGTACTAAATTAGGGTAATAACTGCCAAAATTCGACAATAAATGTCAGTATCCGCAGTGTTCTCCCCACATGACCTTACAACGTAGTATACAAGGTGTAAACGAACCCTTCACGAAGCCGTCAACCAAACATTACGTACATCAAACTAAGTAACCCTACGCAAAAAATATTGATAGGAAACTACTTGTTTTTTGTCAAAAAAAATCACGTTTTACGGTAAAACTCAAAGTAAAGCACTCAAAACATTGTACTGATGGATGCATTGAATAGTAAACGGGTCATGGAGGTATTTAAAGTAAAGTTATTAACTTAAAAACTAGTATTTAACAAAAAAACTTGTGAAAACGTTGGAACTTTGACCTCCAATATCTCCGTAACTAGAAGGTTCCCAGATATGGTCCAGAACAAAAGAATGATCGCAATGACGGGGAGAACAAATGCCTTTTGGCTTCTTAGGCTGCGTTTCCACCAGAGATGAGCGAAGATGCGTAGCGAGGGATGTGTTCGAAACTAACCAATCACATAGCTAGAATAACTCAAGCTGTGAAAAAGAAGCGATGTTATTGGTCAGTTTCACACACATCCCTCGCTACGCATCCTCGCTCATCTCTGGTGAAACGCAGCCTTAAGGGTCTATTTACACCCTTTATTATTTGCGAACATGCAAATCCATGTCAAACGATGAAAGTACTGATTGTGTAATCAATCACAGTTGAGTTTTTTAAAGCGGCTTGATTTTTTAAATATTATCTACTAGAAACTTTTGAAGCAATAATAAAGTACAAAAAGTGTAAAAAGTAAATCTGCTAAGTATGAGACTATTCCAAACCTTAACGTGCACTTGAGAATTGGCTCTGATAAAGCGATAACACAGACCAGCCTTTTGCTCAACCAATCAGTTAAAAAAAAAATCATTAATAGACGGTCTTAAAACTTCTGACCTGACC
This sequence comes from Noctua comes, assembly GCA_963082995.1. Lineage (NCBI taxonomy): Eukaryota > Metazoa > Arthropoda > Insecta > Lepidoptera > Noctuidae > Noctua > Noctua comes. The sequence continues at coordinate 8,941,277 of OY720277.1, forward strand.
TGTCCATGGCCGGGCGGTCGCTTTGTTAGTTTGGTCAACGACAGCGAATGATCTTTACCAACACTTTATTATCTTGTCTGAATAACATTTATGTACCTTCGATCAAGTTTATAGATCGATGATATGTATGTATCAAAGACCTATCTGTACTAGGTTTACAGTGAACATAGGGAGTGGAGAACCTGACTCGGGGCGTTACGCCATCGCCGTGCACTTTAACGTTCGTATGCCACAAAATTATGTGGTGCGGAATACGCAGCGACACGGCAAATGGGGAATTGAGGAAACTACTTCGTTCAGGTAAGAAATTAAAACAATTCAAAAACTACCTATTAAGTTGCCACCAGTAGGTAGGTCTGTGCTATGACTAAGTGACCCGTTTTCCAACTACCACATAGATAACCTTCGATCACACAATTATTATTTCCTTTTAGCAATATCTCTTGTTACTGAATAACAAAAGATAAATGCAGTATAATTACTACAGCATAGCAACCATGAGAGTTTGTTAACTTCACGCCCAAAAATTATCGGCCAATTAGTGTCTAATTAACGTACTTTGCAAATCCAGGAGGTAGGCGTTGTTGATCAGTTCTCCAAATTAGCGTTATTATATAGTATTTTATTTCAGGGCATTTCCTTTTAAAACAGATCATCCATTCACGATAGAGATCGTAGTGGATGAGAAGGAGACTTTTTGGGCAGTCGACGGGATGCCGTATTGCGTGTATGCTCATAGAAACCCGAGTCCATTGAATGCTGAGTGGGTGCAAGTTAGAGGCATTAGAGATGCGGCACTGAACATTCAGAAGACTGATACATTTCCCACATTAGCTAAAATTCCGCAAGAAGTAAGTAGAATAAATAAAAGTTATCCTGTAATCACTTCTTCTGGTCAATTTTGATGAGAAAGAAGTCCAAGTTAAATCGCAAAAACTTACACCAGCGGCAATTTGATTTTCCTGCTAGGTACTTTTGATACCAATTAGATTTTATTTTTGGCCAATTTTAAACTCGAATCATTTTAATTATTCCAGTGTCTTCTAAAATACTCAGTGTAATATTTGTATTTGCAGGTACCCTTCAGAGATAGTATAGATTCTTCACCAGGAAGAGACGAGCCTAACTGGCAAGCGAACGTCATGGCGGCGTTATCGAACGGCATCCCTCAAGGGCGCGCGCTTGTTATCTACGGAAGGTAAGCTCTTAGCGAAAAAAATTACAGCTGAGAACCAGCCTAAATCCAAAATAATGGGGCCATGAGATCCACCAACTAAAGAATCGTTTACCTGCACTGGACCCGGGTGATCGAACAAAGTCCACTTCTTTCCACGGAGAGGAAACCTAAGTCCCGGCTGTTACATTAGGCTGATTATTTTAGATTCTATAAATGCGGACAATCGTGAAAACCGAATGTCAAACGATATATCATCTAAAAACCACATTAGTCGTCAGCGCCACATATAAAAGCAAATATTTACATATATTTGAAAAATGTGCAAACATCGATAGCTTCCAGTCAACCTCATTCATCTCAATGCCTGGCTTTTGGCTAACGGCCAATATCACTCGGCTGCTGATATACAGTTTCATTAACAATGTTTGCATTGGAAATTTGGAATACATGCCTACATAAAATATACAAAATATTTATTTGGAATATAATACAATAAGCTCGTTCATATTCGTGTGCGCCAACATTATTAAATTAATAAACTTGCTATCGAGTTCATAACCAGTTTTCCTTCTGCAATAATGGATATTGACAAACGGGCTGAAGGTTCATGAAGGCTCTGCATCTTCATCGTATTTTAAATTCAGTACCACCATCCCATTTTCAGACTTCGCCCTCTCCTCCACTCATTCAAAATCGACCTGCTGGACGCGCCCCGTGAATGGCCGCTCCCCAACATACTAGCGCACGTGAACCTGCGCGCCTATTTCGAGGCTCAAAGTGAGAGACAGCTGGTCGTGCTGAACACGTGGCTCGGGGGCTGGGGGGCCGAGCGTCGCCAGCGGACGGCGAAGTTTGTACCTGGGACTTATGTAAGTAGACATTCAGGTCTCTGTCATCTTGTTAGAAACTCTAATCTGAATTTGTTTTTGAATAAATTTTGGCGTTGCTTTTTAATGTTTAGTTTTATTACTGCGCGTAAGGTTCTATGATCCGAACTAAATTTAAATTGGTTAATAACTTGGACATTGTAGATAATTTGTTTGTTTGATGCCACAAAATAAACATATAGGCTCTAACATGTTAAAATATACGACCCTTGTGACATGCCCTTCATCTACAAAACCAAGCGACTCTTGAGTGGCAACTTCGTAGTTCTAGCAGAAATCAATCACTATACCTATATTAGAACAACGATTGTAACTCGCAAATAATTTTATTTATGTCACTTTCCAGACAAAAATACGGATAGTTCATCAGCCGGAAAATTGGGCGATATATGCAGATAATTTTCTAATCGGCGTGCTGGAATTCCGCGCGTCAGCAGAGGGCGTGCGCGCAGTGCGCGTACAAGGCGACCTCTTCCCTGAACAGTTGTACTTATGTCCGGCCACAACCTCTCCTTTTAGGGAGTGAATCAACTCCGGAAGGTCGACTGTTATTCGTAATAAGAGGTTACAAGTCAAGCCTCTTTTCATAGGAATTGTATGCCTGTGCAAAAGCACATTTTAAAGATTTTCCTGAGAGAGAATTACGCATCAAGAATACTTGTCTTCAGCTTGGGTGCTGATTACAAGGCAATGAAACAAAAAAAATCTCAAAAAATATGTGGCGAATGCAATTATTCGGTGTCAATTTTGATAATTTAGGCGATTATAAGTTTAATATTTACTGCATTTACTAATATGTATGTGGATTGAGAGACGATTGTTAATTTATAATTTTTTCTCTTTCGCTTTATAGAGATCTGCCTGAATATAATTGATGTTGACTTTAAGATAGATTTAAACTTGAAATGATACTTGTATTTCTTTAAAAATGACCAAAGTACATTTTACCGTGGTTTAGCATTTTTAGTCAGTCTAGTTAGCACTCTCGATCTACAGAAAAATAAGACATTATTGATCTTAATTTATAATCTGAAGTCAATTGATTTGTAATTGTTGAATAAACATAACTTATTTTCTTACTAGTATTTAATCGTTTTAGAGATACTTTTTTACATAATTTTGGTGCCTGTCAAAGAATATCTGCAGGATAACATAACAATCCACTTAATTTTGTTATACACTTATATTATGTTGAGAGTTTTATACAAAAATGTATTTTTTTTTCAAAACTAAGTTTTATGTTTCTATTTTTAAAATAAAAGTTTATGATATCACAACATAATAATATTAAAGAATAATCACAAGAGATATAATCTTTAAATATAAGACAACACTGTAAAGTATTTTTAGTTTGACTATAACAAAAATGTTAGACGGCCAATAGTAATTGGTACGCAGGCACTAATTAATCGGATATAATTGTATGTACTCCCCTTTATTCTCAATCCTAGCTTTTTTACTTCCTTTAAAAATTACAAATATCCAATAAATATTACAATGTTGAAAAAAGAAACATGTTTGTTTTTCTTTTTTTTGACTTCATAACTCACGGCTCTCAAAAAAGAACCATATCACCCGAGACCCCAGTAATGATCAATCGGGAAAACAATTTCCAATAGAAGATAATACATAATATCCTCCTGATCGAAGTTAGTTCACAGCGTCTAATATCAACGGAAACTGGGAAAGTCGGAAGTGAGTGCCTAAAATGTGCGCGCGTGTTCACCGAAATGATCGCGCACTCGTAGAAGCGGTAGACTCACATCAGCGAACACGCATCACCCGCTGTTCGTGCAATCAATTTAACAGTCTAAGAGACCTTCATTCATCTGTCTACGGAATGAAAAACATTTTATTAGTAAGCTTAGTACATGTTGTCGAATAAAATTACGTCAAGACCATTTAGTTAGGCAACCTAAACCCATTGGCAATATGTTTTTTCATGTATTAAGACTCCTCAACAGTATATTTCATTGTGTTAACAGATAGGTGAAGTCGATCTTACGCAGGATGTCAAAATATGGTGTTGACAAAATGAGGTTATCACCTATTGAGATATAAAATGGACCTACTTTACCCTACCCTACCTACCTCGGATGGTTCAGACACCAGCACATCGAGCTTCTCGAAACTGTCAAATTTTCCCAATCAACCTTGCACCTAATGCTGAATAGCAATAAAGTTGAAAATCTATTAAAGAAATTTGACAGATTGTAGTAGCTTGATGAGCTTGCGTCTGTACCTATGGATTATTATTAGTGAGTCTACATCTACCTTTTGTTAGCATTACGAAAGCGAGGGACATAAACATATGACTTTCCGAATTAAAGCATTAGCAAGTGGAAAATAACTGAAGTTAGTGTTTTTGGAATCAGAATAACCAAATTTATCGATTTTATACCCGTCGTAAAACGGGTCCGTAATATGGGTCGTAAAACGTTGAGGCAAACATTTTGGACATGGGCTCTCGTACTAACAGATTCGCTCGCAAATGTGCTGCACTGTGCGCGAACAAGAGTCACGCACAGCTTTGCCGGTGAAAACGGTTCTGCAGCTCAGTGTGCGAACACTTTATGCTGGTTATCTGTGATGCTGCACAAAATGTTCGCGCACAATGTTTTTTGGTGAATCGCACCAATATAATGTCACTCTTGTAGGCCGATAGGACGATGAAGAGAAGAGGGATCAGTCAGACGCAACACCAATGGCTTTGCTTTACGATCTCTACGAGCTACAACTCTTCTATACTATAAAGAGGAAAGATTTGTTTGTTTGTTTGTACCGAATAGGCTCCGAAACTACTGGACCGATTTGAACCATTTTTTCACCAATAGAAAGCAAAATTATCACAATAGCAGCTTTTGTGTTCTAAAATTTAATTAGTTCGCCGCGCCGCGCCGCGCCGTGCCGGTTAGAAACACAAGTTGTATCGTAGTATTAATTTATTATTCGACGCGTATATATGTTTTTTTTTATGTATTATGTATGTATGACCATGCAAACTTTTTACAGAGAAGTACGATATATATGCTTCTTTTTTTTGTGAAAAGCGTATATCTCAAAGTTGGTCCCATTTAAAATTGAAAAATCGTGTTTGGGCTCATTTCATGCACCTTGATGAGAACTATAGACCTAGCTGGAGTATGACTATCTTCAAAGGTCTGACGATGGAGACGGAAGGCAGTTGCAAGAGGTCCTCAAGAGTTTACAGCTCCTATATCGTGTTTGGGCTCATTTCATGCACCTTGATGAGAACTTTAGACCTAGCTAGAGTATGACAGTCATCGAAGGTCTAACGATGAAACGGAAGGCAGTTGCAAGAGGTCCTCAACAGCTTACAGCATTTTTATTGTTATTGCGCTCATTGAATACACCTTGGTGAGAACTTTAGACCTGCCTGGAGAATGACTGTCATCGAAGGTCTGACGATGGAGACGGAACGCAATTGCAAGAGGTCCGCAACAGTTTACAGCAGATTTATCGTATCGCTCATTTCATGCACCTTAGTGAGAACTTTTGATCTAGATGGAGTATGACTGCAAACATAAGTAGAATATTTTAGCGATTAATGCAAATATTTCCGAGAAATTAAATTGTCACCTACTTGAATCTGTCCTATATATTTTATATAAATATTATTAATATTATAAAGCTGAATAGTTTGTTTGGTTGAACGCGCTAATTTCAGGAACTGCTGGTTCGAATTGATTTTTTTTTTCGGTTTTGGATAGCCCATTTATCGAGGAAGGTTATAAAACATCACGCTACAACTAAAAGGAGCGGAGCATGAATGAAAAATGTTGCAAAAACAGAGAAAATTTATTCCTTTTGAGAGCTTCCATTGCGTGCGCTGCGTAAACAATTTAAGTTACGCAACAACGAATAATATGACGGAATCGTTCCTCATAATTTTTTTTAAAAAAAAGCATCCGCGATAGCATAATAATGTCTATCTTTTAAGGTTGACTCTGTCTCTCTCTTATGTGGCGCAGACGAAATTGCGCGGGTCAGCTAGTATTATTATATAAAATAGTGTATTGTCTATGGCTACGACCGTGTTCGAGACACATGCACAGTAGTCACACATCGTTAAATTTCAAGCTGCTATTGAACAATTACGGAAGGAAAAAACCAATTCCACTTTCAGACCCCACAATCACCAGTTGATTGTGAGGTTTTTGAAAGTGGAATTGGTTACTTAAAAAAATGCTTTGTTAACACAAAAAGCGGGGCGCCCAGTCCAATCCACGTGCGGTCGGTGGTTTCGCTGCATGGCGCTCTGTAGAGTTGTCTTAAGAATGTATTTTGTGTACGCACAAATATCGATGCTAAAATATATAATTATTATGTTCTCTGATTCTGTGCTGCCCACAGGTCTGTCCCAATATTATTTGATGCTCTGTGGCTCTGTTCAAATACTAAAATACTTATACCAAAAGTAAGCTCTGCCTGTAAGTGTGGTTTTGCCGGTCGAGGTACAGTTCAACCAATTTATCTGTGATTCTGTACAGACGGGAAAACACAGAACTAAAAAAAATGTACCAAGTTTGACATATTGATGCATTTTTGCTTGACAAGCAGCGCCACCTTGAACTGCACACTTGTTGTGGTCAAACTATACTATGATTTTTTGACTCAATCGACGACCATAAACAAGATTTTAATTACCAAGAGAAATTTTTTTTTGTACAATTTTGGAGTTTACATCCATTAAATCAAAATTTTCAGAATCATCATAATCATCATCTGCCTAGCCAACTATATTGGGGTCGGCTTCTAGTCTTTCCGAATATTTTTCGAAAAATAATATAAATATTCGTTCGTATCCGAACGAATATTTATATTTTGTTGCACATTTTTATTCATTACATTACTATGTACTTGACAAATATCCGAAAGAATTATGTCAAATTAATCAGCTGATGTTTGACATATTGACAAAATTTCATAGAGAAAATTGAAAGACATATTGACAGCTGTCTGTTAATCTGTTTTATTCATGGTTTTATTGGACTGTCTGCTATTTCAATTAATTTAATTACCGGTTGATAGTTTACATTTATCTAACTACATTTAACAAACCAAGGGATTATTTAAACTTATATTTAACTATTAACAATCCCAATAAACCCACAATAAACCGGTTATTAGTCTGTGGTAGCTTCATATGTTTGACCTTCTCAAGGTGACCGATATCGCAAACCGCGTTTGACCAGTCAGGGTTGACAGGGTCTTGCGGTTACACGGGCTTTACCTGATATTGTCCGAGAATAAATCAAGATGAGCGTACAAAGCGATTCGGACAAGCGGAAGCAAATCTCTGTGCGAGGTATTGTCGCAGTAGAAAATGTAACTGAGGTGAAGAAAGCGTTCAATCGTCATGTGCATTATACTCTGGTGAAAGACAGAAATGTTGCGACTCCGAGAGACTACTACTTTGCCTTGGCCCACACCGTGAGGGACCACCTTGTCTCGCGCTGGATCAGAACCCAACAGTACTACTATGAAAAGGACCCCAAGGTAAATATACTCTTGAGTAAAAAGTTAACAATATAACTATACTTCTATTGGATTACCCACCTTACTTTGGAAAAGTTTTCTTTGAAAAATGATGATTTGTTTGCCTCTTATTACATCCTTTATTATTCAAAATGCTTTCAGGAACAATTTTAATTAGAATTACTAATATCTCAGAATAAAAAGTTAATTTCACATGAGTATGTGAGTTTGGTAAATTAATGAACTTGGTACACCGGAAGTTTTTTAAATTATTCGGAATTTTATACAAACTTATGGTTATTTCAATAGTATGTTTAAAACCACATTCATCATTTGAGAAGTATTTTGGGTATGATAATATAATAGCCAGATCAATAGATCATAATATTTTACAATAATATTACAGATAAATAAGTAGTGTCATTTTCAACAAGCTACAAACATCTCAAATCTCAAACAAACATTCCATGCATTCCAGTCATTCCATTCTTTAAACATTTTACTAATCTACAATAATTTTTTGTGTAAGCGTGTCTACTACCTCTCCCTGGAGTACTACATGGGGAGGTCTCTCCAAAACACCATGATCAACCTGGGCATCCAGGGTACCGTGGATGAAGCGCTGTACCAGCTTGGCTTAGATATTGAAGAATTGGAGGAGCTGGAAGAGGATGCAGGTCTCGGCAATGGTGGTCTGGGACGCCTGGCTGCTTGCTTCCTTGACTCCATGGCCACTCTCGGACTGGCTGCTTATGGTTATGGTAAGTGAATTAAACCAAATAATATATGTTTTACAAACTGGTTTGACTTCCAGTTTTTAGAGAAGCATAATATTTTATCCAGCACTTTGGACTTAGACAAACCAGAATCTCGTTGTTTGTTTTTGTGAATGACTTGCACTTTACATTTTATAAATTGATGTTAGATTTTTAACTCGTCATTCAAAAATAAAGTAATAGGTATGCACTTATTACTTGGTTATCTGAACATAATTCACAACAAAAAAACTGTATTAAGAAAAAAAGAACATGAACATTAATTTAGGTACCTAACAAAAATGTTGGCATGCAATGTTGATGAAGACAAAGTGAAGATGCAACAATATAAAATGAATTTATTTCAAGAAGCTCGTAACTGTGACCCGCAGGACATTGGAAACATACTTGACATTATTTTAGCCAGTGTAAACTAATTTGAAGCAGTTGACAACACCGTCGCTGGCGCGCCGCCAATTATAAATGTTCAAACTAAATTAAATACTTCAAACCATCGACTTGAAACATAAAATACATAATACCTATAGTTTTCGCTACATTCTGCTGTTGTAGCGCCTTTATTGACCTCTAAACTACTCTAAAGTTACGATAATTGTAAAAAAAATAAGTTTCTAAAGGGATTATCTTTTTATGTTAAATCAAAAGTTAACAATTGCATGTTACATGCGAGTTTTAATGTAGGTACCATTTGTTAATGACGAGATTTTGAAATTACATAATCCAAGTCGGTATCTAAACATGTTTTCCATTCTGCAAATTACATCACGAATCATTCGTAATCAACAAAATGTGACGACAGATAAACGCAGTCATGTTATCGATAAATAATTGAGTTATTTGTAGAAAGAAAGTAACTTATCTCAACTCAAAATTGCATATTTGATAGATAGCATAAAAGTAATCATGATAAAAGCTCTCCCTGAATTAAAGGTCAACGTCCGCGCACCACGGAATGTACATCAGCCCAGAGCTATCTATCCACGTTTACATAATTATTTACAAATGAAGCGGTTTTTGTTATCTTTCGATAACGTAATGCGAAATCACGTTAGTGATCTTTGAATGAAAGGTCACACATGTTCAGTATTATCGGATCTGAGTGAACTGGGTAAAATGTTATAGATCAATAGCTCTCTAATATTTTGCCTAACACAAACTAGCACTGCTGACGTATCTCCGTCCTGGGCCCTGGGTGATTACTTCGATCCACAGGTCGGGCAAAGTGTTACCGAGTTTTTAACTCTTTAGCAACCCAGAATCTGTATTTGTGTACGGTTAATGGTTATGAGCTTTTGGCCATGCTTAGGAATACCTTAGTTATAAGAATAGAAAATTATTGTAAAACCTCGCTATTTTCCTATTCTAGTGCAATAATACCTAGTTAAATTATTATCCAACGATAATAAAAAGAGTATAAATCTATAGTTATGTCATCCATTCCGTTTTATTGTTATTATTTTATATTATAAGGCTTTATTTTATGTTTCGTATCCAGAAATGGTTATTATGAGGATCCTTAATGTTATATTGTGTAATGTAACATTTATTTATTTACCATCTATGTAGACCCATATTATGCGAATAAATTATTTGATTTGATTTGATTTAGGTAGGACTAACAAAATAATTTCGAAATGTTTTTTTTTACATTGCGGCTTTACAATAAATAATTTACCCCTTACAGGTCTCAGGTACGAGTACGGTATCTTCGCGCAGAAGATTGAGCACGGCGCACAGCAGGAGGAGCCTGACGACTGGTTGCGCTACGGTAACCCCTGGGAGAAGGCGCGCCCTGAGTTCATGCTACCCGTCAACTTCTACGGACGCGTGGTCGACACGCCCGAAGGAAAGAAATGGATCGATACCCAGGTATTAAGAAGTTTTGACTGATACATGCATGACTTCTGTCGAGACAGGTCAACAAACAGTTATAAATGTTCTTACTTCAAATGACTATTCCAGACATGACCCTGCAGTGCACACATATTGCAATGATATAACCATAAAATTGTGTTATTATGTCCAGATTTAAAGAGACATGCATGGTCTCTTTAAATCTGGACTGCTGTCTGAGTTAGTTTCGGATTTCTTCTCGGTCATTTCTACTAACAAAGCACCCCAGTGATTGTAGCGTCCAAATCCCCATATCCTGGTGTGCATGATTTAATGGTCACGCGGCAAGACTATTGACCACTTTAGTTGTCCCTTGTCACCGACAACTAAAGAGAATAAGACTAAGTCGACAGTGCCGGCGAAGGGGGGGGGCGCGATGGGGCGACGGCCTGGGGCGCCAAATTTGGGGGGGGGGGGGGCGAGGTCTGGGGCTGACACGGCAAACGTTACTTTATACGTTCACATTGGTTCAGCAAAAAATTAACACTTGAAAATGATTTCCTTAAGTGGGCGCCACAATTCTTGCCCGGGGCGTCAGTGGCCCTAACGCCGGTACTGTCGACTCGTATCATCCAAATATTCAAGCAAACGTTCAACGAGGATTCATATTGTTGCGTTAATTTCAACCTTTTTAATTAATGCCCACAGGAAAGAAAAGACTTACTTCCAAGTATATTTTTAGAAACGATACATAAAATACCAGTTTTTTTACTACGTGTTACATTTCATACCTTCGTGCTAAAGGAGTGATTTTATCTGCAACGCCAATTTATTGCCGTGAATAGTGTAATCAGAAGCAAAATAAAACATGGCTTTTGTTAATTACAGGGTCGCATATTATCTATAATAAACAGTAATTTAATTAACTGGGTTTTTTAAATTTTAATTTAATTAAAATACACGTTGAAAAAAATCATTTACTATAGTTAGGTGTACCAATTTTTTTCCTGAATCCTGTTCTAGGTAACATTAAATATTATCCTTGTCTAATTATAGTAATTTAAGGATGGGTGTTTTTTTTATGTTGTACGACTAGCATTGCACATCATAATATAAACGACTAGCGGCGCGTCCCGGCTTCGCACGGGTGGACATTTATTTTTAAACATTTTTTGTTTCAACATAAATATAGCCTATGTTACTCAGGGATAATATAGCATTATACTGGTGAAAGAATTCTTGAAATCGGTCCGGTAGTTTTTGACTTTATTCGTTACAAACATACAAAAACACAAATCTTTCCTCTTTATAATATTTATTTATTATTCCATAACACACACATTTGTTTTTACAGGTAATACCCAAGCTAACAAAGTAGTCATAAATTACAAATAATCCAGTCCCAAGTAACGGGTCTGGGTAGAAGCAAAGTTAGACAGTAGACAACATACTAAGTGTCACCCTCTGGAATTTCGCCAAAGAGCAAGAAAATATGTCCAATCGCCGAGAGACACTATTTAGTATTCTTAATGCACGAAATACAGGTGCAAACTTTCATAAGTTCGTACGGGTTGCCGGAACTTTAAAATGTAGATATAATATTAAGTGTAGAGGGATCATTAGAACACATGCCGTTGCGCTTGGCTAACTAAAAGAGGACTCGGCAGTCAGTACTACTGTATCAGAAACTCTTAGTCGTAACCAATTTGACACCTCTAAAGTGGAAAATTTACGTAGCAGCAAGACTCAATCAAAGATGGCATGATAGCTAGTCAAGTGAACCCACACAATCACACAACTAGTTAACAATGCTCCACAGTCATACTTGCTTCTTGTGCACCAATTTACCATTTACGCTGTCCCCTGTCCAATTGTAAAAACTATAAATATACGTAGCTAAATATGCATATATATAACCACGAAATTTATTGCATTTCTGACGATATTGTTCCCTTCTTGAACTCAAGTTATACTTGAACTCTGATTAGATAATTGTACAATACTTATCTGCGATATAGGTCGCCGGAGGAAAGTTCTTGTTATCAATAATATTGTGTCAACAACAAAATAATATTTTGTTCCTATGTTGTCGGTTGTATGATGTGTGACGCATGTTCTTTTCATGCTGAATAAATGTTTTGTACATGCCAGACCGGGTCGTGTCTGATAATGACTCTCACCCTATTTTTAGACGAAATATTATGGAGAAGGCATTGATAATATTCTGAAATCGCTGGCCAACATTAAACACAAAACTTCGACCAAACAAAATTATGACCATGACTATTAGAAATTCTGAACAGGATATTTATAATGATGCAAATGTTATACCTACATACATACTGCTAGGGAAATCAAGTAGGTAAATTGTGCCTATAATCAAAATCATAAACTGTAGTAATCAGGAGTTTGATAAGAAAATCATTGTTTGCTATCAGGTCGTGTTCGCGATGCCCTACGACAATCCGATCCCCGGCTACAACAACAATGTCGTCAACACACTGCGTCTCTGGTCTGCGAAGAGTCCCGTCGATTTCAACTTGAAATTCTGTAAGTAGAAGATACTGCGTCGACCTATGTTTAAAATAAACAAGTAAACATCGTGATGTCATTATTAGTGGGCGCCAAAAACTAACAAATCAAATTATTTTCAGTCAACTCTGGCGACTACATCCAAGCTGTCCTAGATCGTAATGTCGCCGAGAACATTACCAGAGTTCTATACCCCAATGACAACTTCTTCGAAGGTAAGGAGTTGCGTCTGCGTCAAGAGTACTTCATGTGCGCTGCTACTCTACAAGACATTATCAGAAGGTACAAAAACTCCAAGTTCGGTAGCCGTGAGGCCGTCAGAACAACTTTCGAAAGTCTTCCTGAGAAAGTAGCTATACAACTCAACGACACCCACCCTGCACTTGCCATTCCTGAGCTACTCAGGATTTTGATTGACATTGAGAAACTGCCCTATGAGAAAGCATGGGCGCTAGTACAAAAGTGCTGCGCTTACACCAATCACACAGTCTTACCTGAAGCTTTAGAGAGGTGGCCCACCAGTATGATGGAGAATTGTCTGCCGAGGCACATGCAGTTAATCTACCACATCAACTTCTTGCATTTGAAAGAAGTCGAGAAGCGCTGGCCGGGGGATACGGACCGCATGCGTCGCATGTCACTCATTGAAGAAGAGGGCGATAAGCGAGTGAACATGGCTCACTTGTGCGTCGTTGGCTCACACGCGGTCAATGGTGTCGCAGCCATTCACTCCGAAATCCTCAAAGCAACCCTCTTCCGTGACTTCTTCGAGATGTGGCCCGAGAAGTTCCAGAACAAGACTAATGGCATCACTCCCCGCCGCTGGCTGCTTCTGTGCAATCCAGGCCTGTCTGACCTTATCAGTGACAAGATTGGTGAAGAATGGACGGTGCATTTGGATCAATTGCAGCAGCTGAAGCGTTGGTCGAAAGACACTGCTTTCCAGCGGGCGGTTATGAAGGTGAAGCAGGAGAACAAGTTGAGGCTGGCATCGCTGATCGAGCGGGACACGGGGGTGAAGATCAACCCGGCGTCGATGTTCGACGTGCAGGTAAAGCGCATCCACGAGTACAAGCGGCAGCTGCTGAACATCCTGCACGTCATCACCCTGTACAACCGCATCAAGCGCGACCCCACCGCGCCCTTCACACCCAGGACTGTCATGATCGGAGGGAAGGCTGCTCCTGGATACTATGTTGCCAAGCAAATGATTGCCCTGGCTTGTGCTGTTGGCAACACTGTAAGTATTCTTTTTTTAGAGATAATACTACTACACAAGCATATTTTTTTGCTTGAAGCAAAGAAGGATGGTAATATAATAAATTATGTTTTATTTGCTCCAGGTAAACAACGACCCTGATGTTGGAGATAAACTGAAGTTAATATTCTTGGAGAACTACCGCGTTACGCTGGCTGAGAGCATTATGCCTGCAGCTGATCTCAGCGAACAGGTTGGTTCTCTGCCTTTATACTTTATAATCTCTACTATAAGAAGTTTTTATTTGGGAACTCCCTTTTAGAGCTGTGCCGTCAAAGTGGAAAGATAAGTTTGCTGATAAGATATTTTGCAAATCACAATACTTCTGGGATCTCTTTATTGATAGGTTCTTTGTTAATTTGAGATTAATAGCTGTGCATATTTGCAAAACAAGCCTAAGCAAAAATAAAAATAAATCCATTATATTTTAGTATTTTTATAGCCCGTATTTTTATAGCCCAGCTGTACTAGAAATTTCCGATTTTATAGTAAAATTGTGGAAGTAGTAATGAACAGTGACGATATCATTACGCAAAAGATAAGGATCGAAAAGAAAGGCAATAAAACTCAACGAGCAAACATAAGAACAATACGTTACTGCAAATCAGTTAACGTAACTAGAGACGTTATCGCCATTACTTTACATCATTAATATTGTCATTTTACGTACCGGCGATATATATCAGGAATCACGTGTTAGCCATAAACCAGTCAAGATTGACTGGAGATAGCTATAAAAGTTGAGTATGACCTCATGGATATTTAACGACGTCATTGGTCAGACATTAATACGTTTTAAATAAGGTTTCCAAAAAAAAACATAAAAGCTATCATCCGGGCTGCTGAGACTGTTTGATTGACGTTATAACAATATAAGGCGATATTACTTATGTATAGTCCAGAAACTCTGAACTTTTCTACAATTTAAGGGTCGCCAGATAGACGGTACCCAAAGTACGGGTTAGGTCAACACACATTTATAACTTATACGTACTGCAAGTGATCAGTATCGCCACAATTCCCGTTTGGAATTCTTTCTATGAACTTCATACCGCAACGCGAACTTATATTATAAGCACCGTAGCGGCATCACCTAGGATCGGGATCAACTAGTAATAATGAGGTGCTTATAAGTGTGAGCTTTAATGAGGTGAATTGTACCGCTACGTGTCATGTAGTCATATCACCGGAAGATATGTCAGTGTCTTCAAAATGCGTCTAGCATTTACTATTAATGTCCTTTCTTTTGTAGATCTCCACCGCTGGTACCGAAGCCTCTGGTACCGGTAACATGAAGTTCATGTTGAACGGCGCCCTAACCATCGGTACCATGGACGGCGCTAACGTCGAGATGGCGGAGGAGGCCGGAGAGAAGAACTTCTTCATCTTTGGCATGAGGGTCGATGATGTTGAGGCTTTGCAGAAGCGAGGGTGAGATTACTGATTGAATTACCTACTGGTTTTTCTGACTAAGATAGGTAGTTTATTGCAAACTAAAATTGTTACACAGGTCTTTTTGAAGAGCCATCATCTCGATAACCATGTGTGATTCAGACCAAATAAAAATAGGAATATTTGGTCAACCCGTCGTTGGGACAACCTGACCCCATCAGACAAAATGACAGATCAACAAAAGAAATCTGTCATTTTGTCGTTTCTGCCGTTGACAAAACCCGTTTCTACGGTGGTCATGCTACGCGTGCTGTAAAGGTTTTGTCGACGGAAGAATCGACAAAATGAGAGATAGCCTTTGCTGATCTGTCATTTTGTCGATTCTTCCGTCGACTAAACCCGTTTCTACGGTGGTCATGCTACGCGTGCAGGGAAGGTTTTGTAAAACAGAAATAGTACAGAATTGACTTCTCGCTTATAATTATATAAGTAGTCACGCACGAAACAACCAATATACTTCATTCTCAAGCATTCCACTCGTGTTATTACGCGCGAGTCTAGATAGTCGGGGCGCCTTGAAACCTTCGATATTACGCGCATAAATTGGCTTATCCGGACATGCACTAAGTTTCACCCTGTTATTGCTAACCTCGTACTTATCTTTTGTTTTCACTATAAGCATAATCGTTAGAAAAATATCGTATTATCGATAAGTTATAATGCGCTAAGCAAAACATGCGAGAGGAGTGTGTCGACATGACGTTCTTAATCACTCTATAAATAAATTTTAATCAATGCAACAGCTAACCTTATAATATTCGCCGAGTTGAAGCTGATAATTTTAATCTAGCAATAGGCTTTTTATCAGGTTCATTCAACATCTTATTGAACGACCTCTAGCACTAATCTGTATGACCTACATTACTACAGATTGTAGGCGCTCGGCGCTCTCCTATATGATATTGCACTGAGGAATCTATGACATACTAGAAGTGTAATTAAAAAGCGTTTACATTTCCTTTCCCTGGCTTTTCTTTAGCATTATCTTTATAAATGCGTGTCTCTTACTTATGTGGTGTAGGATAGTTCATTGTGTTTCAATGCTAGGATTCCTGTCTATTAAGGCGCCTGTAATGCCCGAAAGTGAAAGCGTATGTTTACTGTTTACAATTCCGATCTTGGCATCATCTGGCCCCATCTGCGACGCTATCGTTATTTACTGGGCACAATTCCAATTTAGAGAATAACAAGGATTCCCAGTCAGTCACGGTCGGCTCGATCTAGGGATGCTCTCGACCAATGTACCAAAGAGGTTAAGCTACATTTGATTAATCCATTGTTTCTCCGATCTCGGCTCCTACCCTTCTTATCATAAGTTAACATTTAGATGGTGATTGCTATAATCACAGAAGAATGTTCAATATTAAAGATAAAAGAGGGTAAAAAGAAACTGTAGCCCACTGACATTAGAAACAGTATCTTGGTCCAGCTGCAGGCAAATTAAGGAAGATGGCAATTTTTTGCCTGCATATTCTTTATTACTTTTACCGTAACCTTCTCTCATCAAAAAGTGAACAAAAATATCGTGAAGTAACCGGCATGTCGTAGAACCAAAAATTTTGAAGACATGTGACATATAACAACCCGCTCTGGGCCCGCACGGTGGATTACAGTTCACTCCCTCTCATAGACAGGAGACCTCATTCCCAACCGTGGGAACGTTATAACCTGATTATGCTATGCTATGTTTACCGTGGTGAAAATTCCACAATATCATAATTTTTCAATATTTGCATAGATACAACGCGTACGAGTACTACGAGCGCAACCCGGAGCTCCGGCAGTGTATCGAGCAGATCCGCAGCGGCTTCTTCTCGCCCGGCGAGCCGAGCCGGTTCGCGCACATCGCCGATGTGTTGCTGCAACACGACCGCTTCCTCCACCTCGCTGACTTCGACGCGTACATCGAGGCACAGGATAAGGTGTCCGAGTGTTATCAGGTATGTTGGTTCTTACTTTCCTTCGCGTGTAGTTTGCTAATTGCCCCACGGGATCGTACTACCGGGATTAAAAGTATCCAGGATATAAACTATTTGTGTGCCGAACTTCATCCAAATTTGTTCAGTTGTTTTTTTGCGTGAAAGAGTAACTAATCTACTCGTACATCCATCAACCCAACCTCACAAACTTTCGCATTTATAATAGTCAGATAATGATACAATATTTCAGCTTATAAACAAAGGCGAGGTTGACCCAGAATTGACCCCTGATTTCACCTTTTTCCTTGTAAAGCACAAATGCAGATTGTGATCTACATGTCTGTACTTTAAAATAGTCTGGTCTGATCTTGTTTGTTGTGCGGCTTAGGTGAGTAGTGATATAAAACATTGATTGTGGTCATCTGGAACAAAAACATAAGAGTCTTTTAAAATCCATACAAAATTTTATATGCGGAAGTAACTATCTATGTGTTGGTCTGTCACTTTTTCACGCTTTAGCGGCAGAACAGATTGGTATTAATTTGGAATATGGACAGACCATTCAATACCTATGAAAGAGAAAATCTATGTAGTATGTTGCCGTGGAATAATTTCCGAACTCCTTACTTTGTGCTGAATTAAGGCTCTTCCTAAGCGATTTAAGAGCTTCAACAAGATTAAATATTTTGCTTCACTATCACCCAACAGATTTATTATTTATTTAACATCAATATTTTTTTGCCAAGACTCCGAACCTGACCAACTTCAACCTCCTCTTCTTCAACCTTTGGCCACTCAATGCTGCGTGCAGGGCTCTTCCAAATCCCAATTTTTTTTGTGGTTTTGTGTCATGGCTATCCTTCTTCTTTATCATATGGGTAGTGCCTAACCTGGTGTCAGAGTTTTTATGCCGCCCATGGGCCTCTGACTTGGCTTTACATGCCGTCGAGAGTTATATCTCAGGCGTGCTGGTTTCCTCACGATGTTTTCCTTCACCGAAGCAAGTGATAATTATACAATATGCGCACTATCCTGCCAACACTAAATACGTTGTAACCCATTATTTAAAAAAAACACATTGACCATGAACGCTTTTACGCGATTTTCACAACAATCCCATTTAGATAAGAAATATAAACCATAATTATCATGTGCGAATAATTTGGTAATGAACACTGATAGCCATTTGTTTACAATCGTTTGATAAATATAAAAATGACGAGTTTTTTTTGTTAATCATAAAGGTTATCAGAAGTGAAATGAGTCATTTCTGCGCTATTCAACCTTTATGCCCAAGTTGTATTAATAAATCAGTGGCTACAATGTATCTAATATTGACATAACTTGGCACTGCGCTCGTTAACAGTTACATCATGAACGTATAGCTTCTGTACTTGCATGTTATCGCTGAAATAGTGAGAGATTTCCAATGCGTATTCGTATATTCGTATCTATTTGTAGCATTCCCAAAGTTTTCCAGACTTCCATTCACATAAATGGGACCTTAGGGAAGTAAGACTGAGGTCAGAGGAATATCACCTCTTGAACAGTTAGCTAGACCCACACACATTCAGACCTAAGCTAAATGTGATCAACATCTTTCAAACAGAGAAAGACCGTAAAAACGCATTGTAACTCATACAAATAAAATATGATTTTGAAAAGGCAAGTTTGGTCTTAAACTTCGTTCTGGATTTAGTCGATATTCGGACTCCAGAAATATAATAAAGATTAAATAGTATACTCCCAAGCATATAAATCCCAACCTTGCTCATTTCCCCTCGTAATCCGACCATATTTACCTTACGAAAACGTTCGCTTTATATACCGACTGTTGGAGAGAGATAATCTGCGACTTATATATTTTCTTGCGTTCGCAGAACCAGGCTAAGTGGGCCGAGATGGTGATCGAGAACATTGCTTCTTCCGGCAAGTTCTCGTCTGACCGAACCATTGCTGAGTACGCGCGTGAGATCTGGGGCGTGGAGCCGACCTGGGAGAAGCTACCTGCACCCCATGAGGTCTAAGATCCTCCACCATTCATCTCACACACCCACACCACCCCGCGCTCACTATGATATTAGAACGGTAAACAATAACGTTACCCTAACACCAATCTCTTGCGGTCTCGAAAGTACTGCTAAACTATAGTAAGTACACATTTATAATCTTAAAAGTTATCTTTGCAAAAGCCTCCAGTGTTTAGAAAAAAAATCTATACATATATTTATGTAAATGTGTAACTTTCCTATTTCCTCTCTATCTTTAGTAGTGCCAAGAAAATAGTTTCATCTTTGGTATGAACAAAGAAGTAGAAATTTTATAGTGTTACAAAGGCGTAAGAAAGCAAAATCAAATACATACGGCTACTGTTTAAGTTAAGTATAATAAGCAACCCTACAGTTTTGTAACATTATTTAATAAACTTTGTTTTACAAGGTCTAAAAAGACCCTTCACGAAGCCGTCAACTAAGCATTCTGTACATCAACTTTAGTAACTTAACGTAAAAATTATTGCTGGGAAACGATTTTTTGTGAAAAATCACGTTTTATGGTAGGAATCAATTTAGCGCATTTAAAACATTGTGCTGATGGATGCATTGAATAGTACGGGGGTCGTGGAGGAATTTAAATTTATAACATTAAAAACTTGTATTTAACTTTTTGAAAATTTTACTCCTATTATCTCCGTAACTAGAATGGTCTAGAACAAAAACATGACTGCAATGACAGGTAGAACTTCGTTAAGGGTATTTTTACGCCTATTAAAAAGTAATTATATAACCTCATGTAGTGTTAAGTACATTTTGAAAGCTATTAGATTAGATGTTGAGAATTGAATGTATTTAGAAAAATATATAATTAGATAGATATAATAATATTGTCCAATGGAAATTATGAGTAGATCTTGTGTAGTAATATAATATAGTAAACATACTAAGCCGCGAGAATTAACAAGCTATATGTTACAAGTGCGATCGAACCTAACCCAGTTACTAATGTTCCTGAATCCTCCACTTTCAGCCATTACCGTTTCATGTTATGTATTTATAAGAAATAATAAGACAAGAAGAATATTAGAAGAATTTATTTTTATGTGCCATACATTTTTGTATTCGTGGAATATATTTTCCAGACTAATGTATAAAAAGTTACATTACAAGTGACAAGTGACATTTATATCTTCTAAAACTCCCAAACTGTCACAATAATACAAAACCTGTCTAGGAATAAATTGAAGTAAGAACAAAAGTATTGATCCTTATGGTTTATAATGTTTAAGAATATTTTTTTTATATTATACACCAGATATTATATTATACATATGCTGCCATAGAAATGTTATTTATTTATGTTGTTAAAAAATATTATTCTACTTTTAATAAAAATATAATAATCAATCTAGTTTCGTTTTTGTATGTATATTTTACCTACACATTTTCAGTCAAATGAGAACACACAAATACAGAGTAGAGTACAGCCATTAAAAACAAATCGTAAATAATGTTCCAGTCGATAACACATCCTGTAACGAAGTGAGAGTGAGACGACGCTAAGCACCTTGAATTCAATATATGTACTTGTGAACAAGGGGACCGCAAGTACGAACTGCACGCTCGCGAGGTGTCTTCACGAATATCCTGCGTGCGCATTACTTTCAGGCCCGCGACCCTCGGCCCTCGGTTAAAATCGCTCCGTGTCGGCCAGGACCGCTCTTGTGATTCGTTGAGGCGTAGAGCAGATACGATATAGTACACCCATCCTTTTCTGTGGTCGGATGTCATCGGCCGTTTATATCATAGCTATACAAGTTACTCATACCGCGTCTGTAGCCAGGGCGGGTCGGTCGTCGCCACTCGTCTCCTCGCGTGTGTTGTGTTTCAAGTGTTGTGGGTGCTGCGCTGAGCCGCCACTCGGTCTTCTCAGGTAAGAGTCGTGCAATACAATAAAGCGTTTCTACTCAGTATCCCCTCGTGTTTATGTTATAAAAGGATTTTTTTCGCAAAAGCGCCGGGCCCGGCGAATGCGCGACCACGATCGATAACGATGTTGTCTCGGCCGTGTAGATATAGAGTCGCCTGCTATATCTTGCTTTTTATTTGGTATTTCCTTCTCCGATACTGTACTATATTTGTATACAGTGTTTTAATTATAGATGACATGTTATTTACACTTTGATTCAGTTTATCGGCCCTGTCTTCCGTATTCGGAACGGCTCGCCGACTATCGGCTAACGAAAGCATGGACTTGGGTTGCACATAATATTCTGTTATGAATTTATGAATCAAGTTTTTGAATTAAACTCGACACTAAATTACATTACTAAGTTTGTCCCAATCTAAACAACGAAATGCCGGTGGGTGGCGGATATTGAGAAACTGCGCTTGGCCACTCACGTTTCGCAATTATCGATCTGATTTGGATGTTATTTTTAACATGAAAAGGGATGGATAAGTAATACAAAGTGTGAACTGAAGCTGCCATTGAATGCTAAATTATTCCTGGCTTCGAATTTCCCCACGGATAGCCTTATGCAGATGATACTGTTCTTGAACATGTTTTAGTGAATACACTATGTTGCTTTGAATAAAGCTACGGATATTATAATAAGTCATGTACACACAAGTAGTAAGCTTTGACTAATCAGTGTGATTCATTCAGTTGTAAGTCGAAGCACGTGGTGGAGCAGACATCTCCCATACATGCGATTATTTAGTAGTAGCGCCCAGTCTGATCTGAATTATGCGATGTAACGATTCAGTGACAAAAGAACCATGAATGTATAGGACACGCTCAAGTAACTGGCGTTTGTAGAATAGTTACCCATATTTAGACCACTACCTACTCAATATAAATAGATACTAGACCATTAAACAGGCTAGCTTTCGCTGCTCAGAAAACCGGTCTTCCCATATTTGCAGCACGAAGAAAATAATGCCCATTCCTAAGTTTTTGCTGGCGTTTCATTTCTTACTATAAGTGCGACTTGTGGATGTAGTGCTATAGGTAGGTTAGTCATAACATTCATTATTTAGGCCATTAATTTCGGCGACCCTTCTAGCATACCCGCCTTCCCTCATATAAACAGTTAAGAGGGGTGGCAATTCGATTGGAACTGCTCCCCATACAAACTTGAGTATAAAAGGCCAAAAAAAACAAAATGAAATGCAAGACATTGAGAAATTGAGCGATGTACAGCGATTGACCGAAAAAGCCTGTTCCTCGGAGGCAGGTGCAAAACGTTTGAACAACAGATGGAGAGTTTTTTTATCCTACAAGTTGGCAGGTAAAGGGCCTCCTTTACAAAATTATTCTGAAGAATAATTGTTCCCGTTTCATGTTAACAGCTACGGATTTCAACAAGCGAATTAAAATTTGAATAATAAGGGTCCTTAATTATACAACATTCTTAGAGTTATGGATTTTAAATTTTTGCTGTTCGTAAGATTGTTGAGTATCAATAAACTTTATACCAATACTTAAGGTACATTGAATGCAGAATCATTGAAACGAGTTTTTAATCGCATCAATTCAACCATGGTCACGAATATAAAGCTTTCAATTTTAAAACCTAACTATCAGCCCACATCTATTAACTGCGCGATGTGTATGTATGTGATGTGTTCCTGCGTGGGAGCCGGGAGGGGTGCTTGTAAGGACAGGGGGGGAAGGAATTCGCTATCTTTACTTCCACTTAGTAGCAGGGGTGGGGGGAGGGGGACTCGTATTGCAGCTTCCCAGACGGCACGGAGGCGACTCGATCCATTCTATTGAACCAAATATCTATAACGACACCTACTGCCTACGTATTATATATCCCTTCGCCGCCGTAGAGTTGGAAGACAGATTTTTTAACGATTTTTCCTGCACTTCAATGTCAGATTATATATTAGAACTATAAATAAGTGCACGTTTCCACTGTGATTGGATAAGATAGTAAAATTGCATTATCAATGCTGCTGAAAGATAAAAACAAAGCGAGTGTCGAGGATGTAGTTTACAAAGTTAATTAACACTAACACAATTTTGACCCACAATTGGTAGGTCATTATACATTTAAAACGTTTTTAGTAGCGTAAAGATCCGGTAATGATGACCTTACTTGCCATTCTCCAAAAGTCTCGTGAATTTATGGATTAAAGCCCAAGAAATGCTTGCCAATTTTTGAATACAGAAATAATATGCACTTTATATTCAAACCTCCTTATTTCCCTTCCTTTGCAATAAAATCAAACACTGAAAATTACGTTGCGTTCCACGTTCATCTGATATTATGTAGCGTACGTACCCAAACGCTCACTCGTTAAATCCAAACACGAGCGGCGCGTAGCCATTTCTGGATAATGGAGCCCAAAATAGTCTTCCGTCACTCATGCACGAGGTTGGGATTGTACTGTAGATATGCGGTCGTGGTTACGGAAACCGTCAGAGGATTAAACCGACACGTTGTCATGTAAAACGCTTGTTTTATGTGCTTGGACCATTGCTATTCGTCACTCACGCCTTCCTGACGCGACGGTACGGTAATGACCAACCTAAGCAAACTGCTGATTAGGTCTGTCGCACGGGTCGCACCGTTGCTGATGATGCCTAATTAAACGTCTTTTCCATAGCATGAATGATCGCCTAGGCAGGACAGGTTGTATGAATACCCAAAACGTTATAAAGCCTTAAGTACACTATCGTTTTTCAACTTTTTGGGTAGATCCAAGTCTTTTGCTGAAATATATTTTTCTCTAGCCCAATGGACTCCGCTGGGCTAAACAACATTATGGATGATAAAAATGAGATACAGTCTTTAATTCGATGGTGGTTTATTAAAATTTCATGATGCTGTAAGAAGTCTAGATTCCTAGGTCCGGTACTGATTGGGTTAGTTTACAAATTGGTGCGATGATGTCACCGTCAAGTGTTGGATAAAATGGCAGTTACTCGAAATATGTACAACGACAAACGTGTTTGGTCACAGGATAAACTCAACGTTATTCGAGTCTGGTGTCTGATCTAAATACAACATCTTGTTTTTGATTTATCACATTAATGCAAACTACTAAAACTCGTTTACAGGACCAGTCTAGGTTATTATTGGAATATGTATTACGAGAAGTTGTTAGCTAAACATAGGTACTTAATTCCCTCCAAACACATTGTAGTTAAAAGCATTTTCAGATTATAAAATGACACTTTCTGAAACTCGTTAAAATAATCCGCTAAAACCACACAACCCAGCAGGTAAAAGTTTGAAATGTTAGTTCGTTCGGACAGGAACTAAAGTAATAACGTCCATCTGTTAATGCTCTTAATCCCTCGGTTTACACCTCCCTTTTAAATAAATTAGAGGAGGGGGATAGCAAACAATATACAAGCCAGAAATAGGGTTGAACGCCCTTGAACTCACTATAGCGGACTACAGATGCCCAAAAAATGTTCTTGCTAATACTTGTGCTCTTTTTTACTGGTGCTCACATTGTCTAAGTACAGAACTGTAGAAGTGCATTAACAAAACATTAGGACTGTGAGAGTGTGTACGCGTGTACATTATACCAAATTGGTTTATCCTTGCGTGACTGACCGTATTTCCGCCCACATTTTGCCCCCCAAGCGTGATGAAGCTTGGTGTTTTTTTTTAATTTCGTAAGTAGATTACGTTTTAACCCAAATATTCATTTGGGTTTTAACCCAAATATTCATTTGGGTTAAATCAGGTGTAAATTGACTTTATGTAACCACACGAAGGGCCTTTCGGAGAGGCATGCAAATAAAAAGATGTTTAGACGTGCACTGCTCCCAAAACCTCTAAATGGCAAAAATATCCATGTCCTCATGTCTTAAATGGGCGGTACCTATTCATTTACTGGAAGACAGAAGTTAAGAACATTATGTAATGAAGTACACCAATTGTGGACCTAACCTTGACATGCCAATAATGTTGCTTGAGTCACATAGGTTGATTCTCTCTACTTGGAATAACGAAGACCCTACATAGAGTAAGCTAAGCTGGCATTGTTTTCCAATCCTTTCCGCAACATATCGCGTTAAATTAAGCTTATCTAAACATATTTACATACGGTATTCAATCAGGCAGTAGCTATACACAATGGAAACTTCGGCAACAAAAAAACGTCACAGCATTTTGGTAGCTTTTGGTTCGAATTTATTGATTATTATTACTCAATGGGGTTTTTAAAAGACTTGTGGTAAATTACCAGGTGTGCTTCTATATCGAATTAAGGCGAAATAAAACAGGTTGACCTGAGTTTGAGGTAAATTGTTTCCATTGGGTATAATTAGGTACAGTAAGATGTTACACTGTAGAGTTTGAGAGCTTTTGTCCAAACTATTACTCAGAAAGCTCTTACTCGTAGGTACATTTATTATGGTAGAAGTAATATAGATAAATGCTGTTATTAGATCCAATTATGTCTGTGCTTTCAAATATTTTTAGAGAAACCTCAATAGCTACTAACTTCCTATCTACTTTATTACCTGTTTCTTCGTCGTCCTCTATTATTGGTAAAATTGCCTGCAAATCCATTAACAGCACAATTTTAACTGTAATTTGCATTTGTTTCAGATTCGGGCGGAGCCCAGCCGCATCGCGGCACTACGATCTTTTTTGTTTTATTTCGATAGTGGAATTTTTAATTCTAAGTTGTGCACGAAACCAAAGTGATCTGTGAAGTGTCGAAGTGCGATAACATGTCGTTTATTGGATTCGCCGCCCTCGTGGCACTGGCCGCTATAGGTAAGTTCAATAACATTTCTTTTATAAAACCGTGTATCATGAATAAATAAAAAGGGCATTACAATATAAGTTCTGGGAAAAACATGTTAATGTTAACCCCAAAAAATATCGTTCTGTCACGCACGACTTTATGAGTTCGGTAATTTAGATATTGATGGTCCAATTTTATGAAGACGAATATCATTCTCTGTGACAATAATTAGCACTTTTGACCTTTACAATTTTAAAGATATATGTCACATCTTTCGTAAAAAATGGTTGTTGCACTACACAATCCACAAATTATCAAACAAGTAGGTACATAAATATTGATACTCGTTAGCGCGTAACGATCATGGGTATACCAACCACGGTCTACCCCATAAAGCTGTTGCTGTTGCAATTTCCAAAGGTTTTAAGGTGCTGTATAATATCGGTAGCCGTGACTTCAACGCAGTTAGCGCGTAAAAGCGCGCGTCACGATCATTGGGGTACCATCCACGGTCCACCCCACACAGCGGGCGTCGGGAGCAGGCGTGACGTCACGGGTCGATACAGCGCGGCCGGGCAACGAACCTATTCAAACGTAACTGTTTACGACCACTGGCCAAAATCGTGTGCCTAAACGCTATAAACACTGCTGTTGTTAGCTATAAAGTTACAAACTTCCATAGCGTAAATTTCATAGTGGTATGAAAAGTAGGAAAAATGGTTTGTTTCTCGGCTGGGAATATACCGTCCCTTCTTATGCCAAATAGGGGGGTTAAAGGTCAAACTCACTGTAGGATGACATTTATTCGTGCGGTTGTTGTTCAAGCAGCCTGCAAAGTCAGGATTGATCAGATGGTCATAGTCATGTCGATAAGATAAGGAGAGATTGTCTTTTAGGCATAAGCATAATGCTGTAATGTGTATCATCTTTTGTGTGCATCTCTGGTGGAAACGCAGCCCTAAGGTACAATTCAGACCAGATTTACATGCAACATCACGTGGGCAACCGCTTGCGTTTCCCATACTTTGCCGTATTGGGAGTGAGAAAAAATGCATTGTAGGATCAATAAAACATTCGGGAGTTGTGTGCGGGCGTACCGGGATACCCAGACGTATGCGCGGATGGAAACCAGACAGTGAGTTTGGCCTCTTAAAAGTATAACTAAATTGGGTACTTTACAGTTACAGAATAGGTTAGGTTAGGTACTCGCGCTACGCTCTCAACATTTTTCTATTTTGTCCTTTTGCGATTAAAATCTCACTAACAAGCGCGAGCCCCAGTTCGTTTGACTTCACTAAGCGTAAGTAGGTAATTAACGGAACGAAGCGAAATACTAGGATTAAGTACAGCCTGTGTCTCTTAATAAAAATCACAACGGCTTGCGGCATTGAAATCACTTGTCTACAAAGCAACGGATGCAATCATGTATTAAAATGACTAGTTACACCTGCAGAAATCGCCTCGGTCAACGGGATGATTCATTTAATACTTACTGCTATTATTGCCAATAGGTATTTTTTTCTCGTGGTAATTGATTACGACAACAAGCGATTCTTTGTAAACGTTGGTTATATGTATTTTTAATCCAAGCCTGAGTATTAATTGGATAAGCTGTATAACACTAATAAAATGAAATCCGACATAATGAAGCCTCACATAGTTTGTAATGTCCGTCTGAGTGTCCGTATGTTACTGGCGGTTGTCCTCTAAATGCAGCTGCAGAGATAAATTTCAAGATTAAATGTGAAAGTACAAACTGAAAGTTCAAGTTGTTTAATGCTGTTGTTGCTCAGAATACACAATACAATACTTTCCCGGATTTCATTAGAAATTTTCAACATAGTTTTCACATGCAGGCTGTGCATGTTATTATCAGTTACAAGCCATTTATCCCTAGTTCTTACTAAGTGAACTGGCAACGAGTGTTGTGTGGGCGAGGACGCCAAGTCCAGTCGAAATGCTAGGTTTACACAAACAGCGCAGAACATTGGCCTTTCAACGCGCGAAGGTCATGACCGTGACTCCAATACAACGATATCTTCTACTGCTGTGCACTATTTCCAATAATAAAGAAGATATGGCAACAGTGTAATATAAACCTTAAGTGGACAAAGATTAAAAGAGATCAGTTACATCAGCATGCATGATTCAACTTTTACAGAAAAAGCGAACGAATGACTAAGCTGCCTTGCCAAGTGCGAGATGTCGGAAATTTAATTTGCGAGTAATGTATTGTTTTAGACATAGACTATATTGTAAACCACTTAAGTTGCGGACACCAGCCCGTTATACAATACAATACAAGTGTAGGCATTTGAGTATCTACATAAAGATAGGTTTTGTTTTCACTATGAGTTAAAAACACGATTTATTTACCAACAGAATGAGTCACTGGGCAATTTTGATTTAAATATTTTTTATAACAGTGTCTGTGAGTAAGCGCCGCTCCTTGTTATTTTTCCTATTTCGGTTCATGGCTGTCATAGTATTTCGGTCAGTATAAACATAACATAAACAGAGTGAGTATTTTTTATTATTATAACCATTTAGTCGTTTATTTTCGCGCCGCTCTTTACATAGTACTAGTATGAACATTCATACTAAATTCCACAAAATAAAAACTGCCCCAGGCGGGCAGCACAATGACAGATTGTCACGCAATCACGAACTATTTTTAATTATTGTAGTTACTCATTCATTAACCGCATACAAAAACATTGTTACAATCCTTAATTAAGGTGTCTTAAATCCTTATAGTGCCAACTCAATTCATCCTTTGTAAATGTATGAGCAATAAATATTCTGGTCCAATAGACGAAGCCAGACATTAATCATGCAATAATTCCACTTATACCGGTCTCTGTTTTATTAAATATTGACGGAAGGAATCTACTATAAAGGCAGTGCCAGCAGTGACAAATGTGTATGATTTAGTGGCTTTTTTCAGCATAAGATCGAAATCGCATAAAGAAATAAACACCGTTGCACTTCGGTATTGTCATTCGAATCGAATATTTTTCTTGACTTCCTACATTCGTTACTTGTTATCTCTATTCCGATATGAACATACTTGTTAGCGACGATACGTGTAAATAACGAGATCTCTAATTAGTTCCTATTATTTGTGATATTAATCTAATAAGATGTTAGTCCAGTAGGATGATAAGTGTTGATTTTTTTCTAATTAGTAGTTTAAGTGTTGCGCATTCCTGCCACCTGGCGGCGCTACTTGTATTAAAAGGCTTAAGTACCCGAAAACTTTACCGTGACGAGAGCCGTTTCACGTTTTTGTTATTTTAAGGTGTAAAATAAGAGAATATTGTATTGTTTTTTATTAATTTAAGGAAATTAAACTCATCCTGAGGTCAGGAAAGTAAGGGAATATTGTAAGGGATGTCTGATCACGAGAAACAACATAGTTCAAGATTTCCATAGAAAAGCCACCTGCGCTCTGATTGGTCGAAGGGCGGAGATTAGTGCCGTGTGCAAAATTGAGAGACCGTGATTGGTCAGAGCTGCCTATAAAAAAGGAGCATTTTTCCGTGATCAGGCATTCCGAATCCAGCAGTATTATGAAGAACTTGAAGAAGCAACAAGAATAAATAAGAAGCTCTGAAGACTAGCATTATTATTACTCCACCACCGCACTCTCTCCAGTCGACATCCCGCCAGCGAACCCTCTCCACTCAAAAACATTACATGAGCGCAACATTTGGTCCTTCGAGCCTGGCGTTCAAGAGATCATACGAAGATATGGCCGCTTCCTTCAGTAACAATCAGAACCTAGCGCGCCTTAGAATAGCAATCCAAGGAAAAGCTAGAGAAGCCGTCCAAAGCCTGCTGTTCACCGCTGAAGATCCACGCGAAGTAATCAAGGGACTTGAAGCAAGATTCGGAAGACCTGGAGCGCTGGCATTAGCAGAACTAGAAAAAATGAAGAACCTGTCAAAAGTCGGCGAGAACCCAAGCGACATATGCGTATTCGCAAGCAAAGTGAAGAACGCCGTCGAGACAATCAAAGCCTTGAAGAAACCACAGTACCTCAGTTCTCCTGAAACACTGAGAATTATAGTAGACAAGATGCCGACATCCATGAAGTTTCGTTGGTTCGCCTACCACAGAAGCAGAAGAGATGAAGAAATCCAAGAACTATTACTCGTCGAAGCGTTTTTAGAAACAGAAGCCGACATGTGTGGGGACTTTGCTCCACCTGAAGTGCCATCGGAGCAAAAGAAGCAAATAAGAAGACCTGTACATAATATGGTACAAGAAGCGTCGCAAGAAAAATACAAGAAGTCATGTCCATTCTGTGAAGAAGAGCATTTCGCAATAGAATGCAAGAAGTTTAAAGAAGCTAACCTAAATGAAAAATGGGATATGATCAAGAAGGCAAAAATATGCTTCAAGTGCCTTCGTTTCAAGCACTCAAGAATCAACTGTAAAGCTCCAGTCTGCAAGCAGTGTAAAAGATGGCATCATACCATCCTGCATTCTGACAAGCCACCAGTACCAGTAGAAAAAGAAGCGAAGAAAGAAGACACAGGAAGCACGTCAGAAGAAAAGGTCGCCTCAATCCACAACGCAAAAGGAGAAGAGAAGGCATACCTGAAGATCATCCCAGTGGACCTTTATGGTCCAAAAGGCCAAGTCCGCGTACTAGCATTGTTGGACGAAGGGTCAACAGTCACACTCCTAGACGCATCAGTTGCTGAGAAGATTGGAGTCGAAGGGAAGCAAGAAAAACTCACAATTGAAACAGTCGGCGGGAAGGTGCTAAGAAAAGATAGTTCACAGAAGATCGAGTTCAAAATAAAAGGGGCTCATAAAAGGGAAAAGAGAACTATCATTGCAAGAACCATCGACGACCTGAAGCTGTCCGAGCAATGCATCAACAAGGACACCGTGAGAAACTGCCAGCATCTAAGGGCAATTGAAAGTCAACTCCTCTACGTCACCGAAAGGCCCAAGCTGCTGATAGGTCAAGATAATTGGGGGCTGATAGTAACAAGAAGACTGAAGAAGGGCAAACCATCCGATCCTGTAGCCTCCCTCACCAACCTAGGGTGGGTGTTACACGGATGCGAAACAGGGGCGACTGCCTTAGTAAACTTCACCCACTACGGCAGATCGACCACTGACGAAGAAAGCATAGAAGAAATCGTCCGAGAACACTTTCAGTTGGAATCTCTCGGGATTCAGAATCGGTCGCCGACCAATGACAGCGATAGAAGAGCACTAGAAACCCTCGAGAAGACTACAAAGAAACTGTCAAGCGGTCAATACGAAACAGGACTCCTTTGGAAGAAAAAAGACGAAATTCTACCCAACAACTACAATCAAGCCATCCGACGCCTAGTCAACATTGAAAAGAAGTTGGATCAAGACCAAGAAGCTAAAGAGCACTACGAGAAGCAGATCCAGAATCTAATTGAAAAAGAATACGCAGAAAAAGCTCCAAAAACCTCAAGCAAAGGAAGAATATTCTACTTACCCCACTTCGCCGTTGTACATCCAGTTAAGAAGAAGCTGAGGATAGTGTTCGACGCAGCTGCCAAGTTTGAAGGGAAGAGCCTCAACGACGCCTTGCTCTCAGGTCCAGACCTATTGCAGTCACTATTTGGCGTACTGCTACGCTTCAGGGAAGGACCAGTGGCTGTCATGGCCGACATCCAAGATATGTTCCTTCGGGTCAAAGTAAGAGAAGATGACCGAGACAGCCTCAGGTTCCTGTGGCGCGGAAACCGAAGAACTGGCAAGCCCGAAGAGTATAGAATGTCGTCAATCATCTTTGGAGCAGCGTCATCACCAGCAACAGCTATTTATGTGATGAACAAGAACGCAGAAGAATTCAAGAACACTCATCCCGAAGCAGTGAAAGCAATAAACAGAAACCATTACATGGACGACTATCTACAGAGCTTCGCGTCTGCAGCTGAAGCAAAGAAGATATCAAAAGAAGTAAAAGATATTCACGCAAGAGCAAACTTTCATCTGAAGGGGTGGGCCAGTAACATTTCGGGGGTACTATCGGAAGTAGAAGACACAAATAAAGAAGATTCTTTGCAACTAACGAAAGAAGAGAAGACTCTGGGGCTAAGATGGCTGGTAAAAGAAGATACACTAGCCTTCAATGTGGGACTGCGTAACACGTCAAAGGACCTGCAAGATGGTAGAAGAACTCCAACGAAGAGAGAAGTCACGAGCGCAGTGATGTCTACCTTTGATCCGATGGGTTTCGCAACACCAGTCTTGATACAAGGGAAGAAATTAATTCAAGACATTTGGCGAACGAAGATAGACTGGGACGAATTAATCAACGAACCACAAAAAGAAGCCTGGATGAACTACCTAGAAGAAGTATCGGCGTTAGCAAAACTGAAGATTCCAAGGTGCGTCTCACCCCGCGGCAGAAAAGGACAACTGCACACATTCGCCGACGCGAGTGAAGAAGCTTACGCAGCAGTAGTCTATTGGAGGACAGTCGAGCCCGGAGGAAAAGTCCACGTCTCCATGATCGCCGGCAAAGCAAGAGTAACGCCAACGAAACCAGTTTCAATTCCGAGGCTGGAGCTACAAGCGGCGTTACTCGGCAGCAGACTAGCAGCCACGATCGAAGAAGAGTCCGAGCTCGAAATATCAAAGAAGACCTACTGGACAGACTCTAGCACAGTACTGCAGTGGATAAAGGCGGAACCAAGGAAGTTTAAAACTTTCGTGGCCAATAGACTAGCAGAAATTGAAGAAAAGTCTAAGCCAGAAGACTGGAGATGGGTACCAACTAAGGAAAATCCAGCAGACGACGCCACGAGGGGAACTCCAATCGAGTTTGACCACAACGCCAGATGGTTCAAAGGTCCATCATTTCTCCGTAATCCAGAAGAAGAGTGGCCGTTTCACGACTTCAAACCAGAGGGTATCATGCCAGAAGAAAAGAACAAACAAAAGGTGATGGCGATTAAGTCTGCTGAAGACACGCTTCTGGACCTAGAGAGGTTCTCAAACTGGGAGCGACTACTGCGCACAACGGCCAGAGTGGTTACTTTCGCACACCACTTATTGAAGAAGACCCGCAAAGCAACCGCCACCGCTGCGCGCCAGAAGGAAGAACCCTGGAAACCTCGAAGAAAAACCCAGAAGAAAGACACGAGAACCTTACATCGATCAGCCAACAAAAATGAAAACAAGCGGCTGTACCTACCCCTGGAAGAAGACCACTTAAAAAAGGCCGAAGAGTTATTAATGAAGATGAGCCAGAACGATAGTTTCGCAACAGAAATGAAGAGTTTGAAAGCGGAAAAACCCTTAGAAACCTCAAGTCGGCTCAAGAAGATCGACGTTTATATAGGAGACGACGGAATTATCAAGTTAAGAAGTAGGACGTCGAAGTTCCACGACAACAATGAAAGAAGAATGAACCCCATCATATTAGATGGAAAGCAGAAGATAACACGTCTTCTCATACAACATTATCACAAGAAGTTTCTTCACGGAAATACAGCTACAGTAATGAACGAGATTCGACAAAAGTATTGGATCCTGAGTTTAAGAGCGACTTTAAAGGCGGTCGCACACAGCTGTCAATGGTGCAAGACAAGGAAGAGTTTACCAGAAATACCCCCGACGGGGGACCTACCGAGCGAGAGACTTCAGCATCATCAGTTCCCGTTCTCTTGCACGGCCGTAGATTACTTTGGGCCAATGCAAGTCACTATTGGGAGAAGAACCGAGAAGCGCTGGGGGGCATTGTTTACTTGCCTCACCACAAGAGCCGTACATCTAGAGTTAGTGCCCTCACTTAGCACGAGCTCGATGATTATGGCACTTCGACGAATGGCAGCCAGAAGAGGAACCCCGAAAACCATATTCAGCGATAACGGGACCAACTTCGTTGGGGCCAAAAGGGAATT
This sequence comes from Noctua comes, assembly GCA_963082995.1. NCBI lineage: Eukaryota > Metazoa > Arthropoda > Insecta > Lepidoptera > Noctuidae > Noctua > Noctua comes. The sequence continues at coordinate 8,975,234 of OY720277.1, forward strand.
GGAAGAGGCCGCGCAAGAGAAGGGCATCAAGTGGAAGTTTATCCCCCCGGGAGCTCCGAACATGGGAGGCGCCTGGGAAAGACTTGTGCGAACAGTCAAGACCGCACTATCAGTGGTTCTCAACGAAAGAAACCCACCCGAAGAAGTACTCCACACGTTAATGACTGAGGTCGAACACATCGTCAATTCAAGACCTCTCACCTCAGTCAGCATGGACCCCAAAGACGAAGAGGGTCTGACCCCGAACCACTTTCTACTGGGGAGATCCTGTGGAGCAATGGCACCGGGAGAATTCGACGACACAGAGTTAATTGGGAAAGCAAACTGGAGAACCACCCAAAGACTAGCAGATCATTTCTGGAAAAGATGGATCAAAGAGTACCTTCCCCTCCTAATGCCGAGGAAGCTCGAAGGGAAAGAAACCAAAGACCCTAAGGAGGGAGATGTCGTGCTAATAGTGGACGCCACGTTACCACGAAATTCGTGGCCTCGCGGAGAAGTCGTCAAGACGTATCCTGGGCCAGATGGAAGAACCAGAGTGCTGGACGTGCGGACATCGGGAGGAGTACTTCGCCGCCCAACTCGACGGATCGTCGTGCTGGTTCCTGCCGCATCGTCGCCTCCAGAGGATGAAGTGCTGCGCACCGTGGGGGAGAATGTTAGCGACGATACGTGTAAATAACGAGATCTCTAATTAGTTCCTATTATTTGTGATATTAATCTAATAAGATGTTAGTCCAGTAGGATGATAAGTGTTGATTTTTTTCTAATTAGTAGTTTAAGTGTTGCGCATTCCTGCCACCTGGCGGCGCTACTTGTATTAAAAGGCTTAAGTACCCGAAAACTTTACCGTGACGAGAGCCGTTTCACGTTTTTGTTATTTTAAGGTGTAAAATAAGAGAATATTGTATTGTTTTTTATTAATTTAAGGAAATTAAACTCATCCTGAGGTCAGGAAAGTAAGGGAATATTGTAAGGGATGTCTGATCACGAGAAACAACATAGTTCAAGATTTCCATAGAAAAGCCACCTGCGCTCTGATTGGTCGAAGGGCGGAGATTAGTGCCGTGTGCAAAATTGAGAGACCGTGATTGGTCAGAGCTGCCTATAAAAAAGGAGCATTTTTCCGTGATCAGGCATTCCGAATCCAGCAGTATTATGAAGAACTTGAAGAAGCAACAAGAATAAATAAGAAGCTCTGAAGACTAGCATTATTATTACTCCACCACCGCACTCTCTCCAGTCGACATCCCGCCAGCGAACCCTCTCCACTCAAAAACATTACATGAGCGCAACAATACTGTTTATCAACAAACAGCCACAAGCACGTGTTAATGAGCGATCAAAAGAGCGCTCGACTCAACTGAACTGCTAATGAACATTCTGTTTTTCAAAACGTAACCAAGCTTCTCATACTTATGGTCGTTGCCTTGTGAACATATCACAATTCACACATGGCGCTGTTACTAACACGCAATTAATTCGGATGTGCCTTAAATAAATCGTTGCCATCTAAGCAAATGTTCCAGTGCCAATTGAGCTTATAACGAAACGGAAATTAAACTTTATAAGGAACGACGTTTTGGTATGTGGCTAAGCTACACATTCCCGTCATATGTACACATGATATTATCTATGTCCTTATGCAACATGCAACTATACTAACAAAGTGACAACGGACGGCGTGCATAGCTGCATTGTGATCTAGTAATGAGTGCGTAGATACCTTGCATTAGAAATACCAAAATAAACACATAGTAGATAAACGATCAGTGATTTTTGTATACAAAAATCACTGATCGTTCAATCGAAACCGATCTTAGGAGCCGCCAAGAAGAAAATTCGCAATATAATTAACATAAGAACAGATACAGCAATTCGTCAATCTAATAAATAAGCCAATGCACCATGGTGATTATGGAAATGAATTACAGTCCTACTTACACAACAAAAGACGAGACAAACAATATAATCTTTCTATTAAAAGTTTCTAAGTAATGTCGAGCTTTTATAACGGCACGCACGTGTAGTGTTGCAAGACGTTGAGAAACAAAAGATAAGCATAGATGATGATAATATAACACGGTAGCTGCCGACAACGAAGAATTTCACCGGGTCAACGGCCACAAATAGATTTACAGCTTATAACACTAACAACTTAGCTACATTGTTTACAATTTTCTTATGATTTCTGTATTACATAAACAAATCTGTTATCCCTACTTGGTAATGTGATTGAGAATCGTCTCTTACTTCTAGGAAAAAGTGTAAAACATTAATTGACTCAGAGTAATAAAAACGCTGGTCACGCCAACCTTTATTGGCTACTGATTAGGTAATAAATTGAGCATGGCTATTCAATCGACTGGTAATGGAGACTATTTTCATAATAAAGGAGTTGGAATATAGGTCGTTAGCATTTAAGCGAACGGTTGATTGTTTTCAAAATTAGGAATTCAAATCAAAGCAAGTCGACTCGCGACATACCGTTTAGTTTTTGGAATTCTCCACATGAGCATCGCGTATACTCTGTTGGAATTCTCCGATGCGAACCTATGTTCAGTATTATATACTCAACTTATAGCTCGTAGCTCACTGTGTTACTCATTAGGAATTTAAACGTAGTTAGGATAGATATGCTACATACATTGCTGTGTTAATAATTCTCCAGCAGTTACCGATTTCAATTTTTAAGTGTGTGGACTTTAAAATCTTTCTTTCCCAATCTTTGGAAGTAAGCAGATTGTAGTATTTTGATAGCACCATTTATACCTTGGTGTGTCTGTGATAAATCTGTCACAAAACGAAGTGCGATAAATATACGTGTCGTCTGAAGCGCAGGCCACACCGACAGCTGGTGCTGCTGCTGGCTTAATAATATCCTCCTAATGAAAAGGATAAGATCTAAATTTCTGAATGATTTATAAATTATAAGGGTAGAATAAACTCAATTTATTTGAAAACATATAGGCACACATGTGCAATTGTGCATTGTCCAGCAACACTTCCAGAAATTAGTGAAACGTATCCGCGAGCAAAAGGCGTAGTGTAGTATATTAAGTTCATGGAAATAAGTGCTTATGTTGCGTCCCAACTGTCATGTGTATCGTTATCCGATAAGATCGTACAAGAGTACCTGCGACAGTCTCTAATACAGACATTGTATTCACAACTGAGACGTCGAAAGTGGAGAGAATAGATGGTAGAGCCAAATTTAGCTTATCAATTCAGGTTGTCTGCCATCTGCTTTACCTCTGGTCCATAGGAATCGAAAACCACTTACATGCGTTGCCTGCTAATTTGCCATCAGTTTTAAGGATCGTCCAATTACCTAATAGGATTGGAATCAGAATCCTGACAAAATGGCAGGACTTCTTACAAAGGCCAATACTCTGAGAGCGACATCATTGTTACTCAATGAAAGCTAACAATCTTGTGGCCATGTTGAAAAGCAAGAAAAACATTTAGTAAACCTTTGTTGTTGTGTTCATAAATCTGGTTTCGAATAAATTTGTGAGTCTGCGAATGATATGATGACTTCACAGTTTTTACCTTCGTCACAACAAAACATGTCTACATTTAAATCTTATATTCTACTGCTAGTTTTTTAAGCTAATGTCTTTTTAAAAAACTAACATGTAACCTCGAACAGTAAGTAATAAATTGTATAAATATGCCAGAATGGGTTGAAGTTGTGTCATCTTTACGCGCCTTACCTTGAACTCTTAACGACAGGTATGATTTGCATGTGTTGGAAAGGATGACGTGTTGTACATAAATATAAACACTGTTGTTGTTACTTGAACTGAACAACTTCCACATGAAATCTGTCGACGTTCCATTGTTTAGAAATGACAGAAGGACGTTTTTCGCTAAGTTCAACGGTCTTTATTATGCAAAAAAGCTATTTTCCAATCACTTGGCATAACCACAAGGAAGTGCCAAATGGATACAATAAAGTGAGCCCATATTGGTAGAATATTATGTATTTGTATATTATTAAGTATCAATAAAAGCTTGTTTAAGAATATTGATATAACTGCTCAGTTATGGCACTATATGCATGGCCGACCTACTGTCCAAGTTAATTAATTTTAACGAACTTTGGTATATACAGACCAGACCATGTGGTAGTTTCATATTTTTTGCTGGCATTATTTTGCGCACTTTTTGATAAGTTGTACAGCTACTATTTTCATGGATATTTTCATATATTTTACAGGACTCCTCTATAAATGTTAAAATAGGTATCTACAGTATGTCAAGCTAAAAAGATAAACGCATCCATCAATTAATAAGTACTTTGATAGTAAGCGAAAGTGACGTTTGACACTGATCTACACCTCCATCGAAGTGTTATCGCTTTATCTAGAAACATTATAGATAGCACACATAAACATGTGCGAAATGTACGATATAGTATAAAATTATGTAGGTGACGACTTAATTAATATCTTTGTCTAGATTGGGGCTCCTACACAATAACTCGTTCCTAACAGCTATGTTTTTTTCAGGACTATAGGTACCTACTCATTATATTTTATAATGTTATTGAATGTAACATAAATGAATAGCCCTCGCCGTTAAATACACTACACAATGATCTAATAACCTGACTTCATATCGCTATGGTACATAAGATAGAAGTCGTACTATTCAGATATGAAAACTAACATTACAACAATAACTTTTTCTTGTATAAACCGGCTAGAAATTGTTGCAAGTGTTGTGATAAATCTTAGTTGAATCAGCATCCTGCGTTCAGGTTGTGATGTAAAGAACATCTGTCGCGGCTACGACCAATCAGGAGCGTGCGCAGACGCACATCTGTCGCAAGCGCAACACGCCCTCGCTTTTTTGTTCGCTTTGTTGCTATTTTTTGTCTTCCATCAGCACTGGTTCGAATTGGGTTGCTATTGAAAGTTTTTGACCGTTTAATTTAAATACGTACAGGTTCACAGAGAAAGGATGAAATAATTTTGTTAACTATTTGTTTTTGAAGATATAAGTACCTATAGACAAAGGGGAAGTAATAATGCTGTGCTCTCATTATGGATTGGCGCCAAAGTAGGATTCATTACCAGTAAACTCGTCTTTTACCTCGTTTGGTCATAATAAGGATGCTATAAACTTGAGGATCTTTAAAGCCGTAAAAACCGTTACGGCACGTTGGTAACCTAAGTATTTTAACTACACAGGATATTAGTATGTACAACATTTGACGTACAGTAAGTTGACCTAATGAGGTCACTAATTAACATTTAGTGAGTGTCATTCTCATGCTCTTCATCTAGTGAAACGAGTAGCGAGACGTGGCATGAGAGCTCGTCACTTGTGCTGGATTATTTTCCCAGGCTCTATTACAAACTGGGTCGAGGATTTTTAGTTCCCGTAAACTAGTACCGTACTGACGTTCGTGGTTTGTTTACTCGTATTGTATTATAGCAATCCGCTGACATGGTACTAACTTAAATTTGAATTAAAATGATAGGTATAATTTTAGTTTGACTTATCAACTGAATTTGCTCAATACCAGATCAAACTCGTGGAAAAATGGCCATAGGATACCTACCAAACAATTTTGTGTTATAACAATTCGTAACATATAATACGCTTGCCGTATGGTTTCCGGAAAATAATGGCTAAACTTGTGATGGGTGAGGCAATAGGCTAGGATCCTTGCAACAAAAATCGGCGACCCATTCATATTTTCGACATTCAGGATATAAAAAGTTACGGTGACATTAATTTAATCATGTTTGAGGGAATAACCATGACGTTTTATATTTATTCTGTAGTAATATTCAACAACCATTCAAACATGTACCTACTACCTACTTAGTCAAAGCAACATTCTTTCAACTGACTTATCTTTACAGGGTCAGTGCTATGCGAGGACGAGACTATAGGACCGATATTCATGAAGGAACCTTCTAACCGAGTGGACTTTAGCAACACGACCGGAGCGACTGTGGAATGCGCCGCCCGAGGATCCCCGACCCCCGACATCATTTGGGTTCGATCTGATGGAACTGCTGTCGGTGATGTCCCTGGATTGCGACAGGTGAAGCTCGACTCTTTTATCCATATTTTTGTCCTATAAAAACAAGTAATACAAGCCGGCTTTAACATGGAAAAAGGCCTAGCAGACTATGAAATTCGAGTAACGCAACGTTAACTCTTTGGGTAGTCTAAGAGGATTTTCGGCTAGGTTTGTTTCCTGCAAATGTCTTTGACAATAGCCATACACTGGATAAGCATGATGGTCAAAAGACAGAATATGATCGTAGCTGGTATGTTGACGTTTAGAATCACCTAGAATTTACCACAAGTGATTTAATTTCGAATTTAGTGCCAACATTACATGGCAAGGACAACTAGGTTAATCGGTGCTCGCACTGCCCGCATATGCAGCTCATTGCATAATGTTACAGTAATCAAGCGCATCGACGTTTAGTACGTACTATCAACTAAATGTAAATGAGCAATACTTTAGCTCAGAAAGGCAAAAGAATTAGAGCAAGATTGGGTTTGGTTTGAGAGGAGATATTGAAATAGAGCTTATAAGCTATATAATAGCTTTGAAGTTATATTTAAACTGACCTTTTCTACAAATCAATATTTCAACTTTACAAAATCGGAACTGACCTTTGAAAATTTTATTTTCTATCACCAGGTTCAAGCGAACGGAAACCTCCTATTCCCGCCTTTCCGCGCGGAGGATTACCGGCAAGAAGTTCACGCTCAGGTTTACGCTTGCCTCGCTCGCAACTCTGTTGGCACCATTCATTCCCGGGACGTTAACGTACGAGCTGGTAAGCACCATTTGCATAAAATTACTAATTCCAAGAGGCACATTCTTTAAGCTTTTGTCCGTTGGCATGTGACTTTAAACAAAAACATTTACCACAACGAATTCTTTTTAAATGCTAACGGACAAACTGCTCACATGTTACAAGTAAGCGCCGACGTTACTAAAGTTACAGCCATATCTCATAAAGTAAGAGATTGTGTTACAACAAAACCAAGTTTCTATATCGCGTGAGCGTTATAGAAGCAGCCATAAACCTTCATGACAGTTTTATAAATAATATCTAATGGGTTAACATGACATATGCTATATCTATGTCAACCAACACGATGATGTTTCTGTTTATATCCGACCGCTTTCATTTGTTGACTTATCGCCCCTTCTCATTTGTAATTTGATAGTCAACTGTTTATTAAGTGATAAATGTATCGTTAGGTTTTTTGTGATATGATTTGTAGATTTGGTTTTTGACTACTGGACATAATTAATAATAAGAATCAAATGTTCTGCGCTCATTTGTGAAGTAAACAGGAATAGAATCGATTGTTAATGCATTGAATGTTTCACACTCATGCTTAATGAGACTATTGGCGATGCCCATTACAATTTACAAGGCATGCCGTATTAGGCGCCAAACTTATTAGAATGTTAATATTATGCGAGCTTATTCACGAGAGCTTTCAACACACGTATAAAACGTGTTGGTAGGACGTTACTACAATTTGAAGACGTTATACTCGTAGCTTGTTTCTTCATTTGAAGACACATTGGATGTAGCTGCACTGTATAAGTATGAAAGTTTTATTGACCATCATAGGGCGCTGCCCCTTATGACACGAGGTCAAATACGGTCAATTAAATAATCAAGAGGAAAGATGATCGAATTAGTCGAAATAGAAGTATCGTCACACTATTTTGTTTCATTAGATGAAAATGTTAATAGTATTGGAACTGCTTGTAAGTTGCAGTAAGTAAATCGTGAAAAAGCTCGTATATTTTAAAAATATCTTACTTAATCGCTAAAGCGATGATGATTACTGTTATTCTGTGTTGTTTAACATTTTTCTTACAGGCACTCGTCAGTATAGTTTTTAAATAACATGAATTATATTCAAGTAGTTGTGTGTGCATAGTCAATAATAATTGTGAAATGATACTAAATTATTTGTCCATGTATAAGTGGTTGCCCAGCATTATGACACCGACGTCAATAAGGAGTATGTCATTACTGGGAACAGTATCGTGCTCAAGTGTCAGGTCCCATCGTTCGTAGCCGATTTCGTTGAAGTTCTCTCTTGGCATACTGATGACAATGAAGACTTCCTTCCTGGCGAAGACTACGGTTAATTCTTCACCGTTTTGTTTTCCTGGTCACTCTCCTGTCCCAACTATCCAGTAGGAAATACCTCAACTTCAAACATAACATTTTCAGTGGTACAGCAGCAATACGAATCAGAAGTAAATAACGAATATGTGATTCGCGGCAACTCTGCCATTCTTAAATGTTCCATACCTTCATTCGTGGGTGATTTTGTGAATGTTATCTCCTGGCAAGACGACGCCGGCAATTCTTTTACTTACGAGGAAAATAAGGAAGGAGATGGTACCACATGCTCAACTAAATATAACATTATATTTCCCAAATACCTGCAGTCATGCTCACCATGCCAATTCCTAATCCTTTCTAAAAATACAACCAGATGCTATATTGCAGTTGTAACACAATACTACGAAGCCGAAGTAGTCTCAGAGTATGTAATCAGAGGAAACACCGCCGTGCTTAAATGCAATATTCCATCCTTCGTTGCCGATTTCGTGAAAGTGGAAGCTTGGGTCAACTCTGAAGGCGGCGAATACTTACCAACCGATGACATCGGTAGTTCAGATTCAAATAACTGTATAAAATAGTCCTTATCCTCTGCGTCCTTCCCTTAAAGCTTAGATTTGCATTAGTCATGGACCACATGCGTATGCTTTCAGTTGTGAATCAGTTTTATGAAGCCGAGATCCTCACAGAATATGTCATTCGTGGAAACGCCGCTGTTTTAAAATGTTCCATTCCTTCTTTTGTCGCTGATTTCGTGAAGGTGGAAGCATGGATCGACGAAACGGGAACAGAGATTTCTCACTCAGGAGACCTCGGTACAATGGCCTCTTAAATAGATCATACTTGCTTCCCGTACTCAAACAATTCCTATCACCTCGAACCGATCCAACTTATGTGTCTAATTGTTATTCTTCAGTCGTATCACAGTATTACGTGACCGAAGCCGAAAACGAGTACGTGATTAGAGGGAACGCTGCTATTGTTCACTGCAAGATTCCTTCTTTTGTTAGCGACTTCGTTTACATTGAAGCGTGGCTTATGGAAGACGGACAAATCCTCACAGTTAATAATACAAACGCAGCACAGGGTATATCTCTAAAGATTTCTTCAAAACCGCTTTTCCCATCCAAATAAAGTCCTCGATTTATTTCATCAAATAACATTATATTTTTTTATAAAGTGGTGTCACAGCCTTTTGAAGCCGAAGCTGACAACGAGTACGTGATTCGCGGCAACGCAGCTATCATGAAATGTGAAGTGCCAAGCTTTGTTTCTGATTTTGTATACGTTGAAATGTGGATGGATAGCGAAGGAGGCACTTATTACCCCAACAGTAGCGAGGGTAATTTCTCATTTAGTGAAGGCACTCCTCATTCCTGATTCCTTTTATTTGAATTGTCACAGCTGTACTTCAAGTATATGAGGCTAGAGTCAACGATGAATTCATTTTGCGAGGCAACACAGCTATTCTGAAATGCATCGTGCCGTCGTTTGTTGCGGACTTTGTTCATGTTGTGGCCTGGATAATGGACAACGACACGGTATCTGCTGAGGAGCACTCTAATTTTAACGACGGTAGTTCATGATCGTAAACGTATTTCTTTCCACTTTCCCTGTCCTGTGCTTTCAGTTTTTAAACATTTGGTACAAGATGTAGGTAGGGTTATTTACTAAATAGAGATACTATTACTTTCTACTAGATATACAGCAGAGAGCTGATATTTTTAACGTCCACAGTGGTACATCAGTCTTATGAACCTCGTGTCATTGATGAAGATGTCTTACGAGGCAATTCAGCCATTGTCAAATGTACGATTCCTTCGTTCGTGGCGGATTACGTTCACGTAGTGGATTGGGTGGCAGACGAAGAATCTCTCTCTGGGTTTTCGTTCAACCGCTCCGAGGGCAATTACGGTAATAGAGAGCAACGCGCGGCCCCAATTGTCCCTATCCGCACTCCACTGAATCCCTGTGTCGGAGTCAAAATATGGCTACAAATGTTTACATAGTCTTATCCTTGTATGTAAAATATTTCAGCTGTAAATCAATTCTACGAATCGCAAGTCTACGATATCTATGTAATTCGCGGAAATGCTGCAGTATTCAAATGCCACATACCCTCATTTGTGTCTGATCATGTTCAAGTAGTATCTTGGCACGATACCGAGGATGGAGAGTATACATTAGATAATAACTACGGTACTTTTAATGAAATAGTTATGCACCTTCGTATCCTATCCACTGTCGTTCGTTTGTAAATTAAGGTCTCTCCTTACGCATTACAATTGACCTAAAATTTTAAAACAAATACTCATTGGCAATTTCATGTTCTAGTCGTTTCTCAAGCATACACGGTTCATTTGGTTGAAGAAAACGTTTTGCGGGGGAATTCTGCAATTGTGAAATGCTTGATTCCAAGTTTCGTGACAGAATATGTATCAGTGGCATCCTGGATAATTTCTGAAGGAGAAGATGAGGCCGAAATAACAATAAACGATACTTTCGATAAAGAGGGTATTCAAAATCAAGATAACTTCACAGTATATGAGTGTCCCATCCTTATCCTTTGAGCAATGGTCTTATTTATTATGCTCATAAGATTCTTCAAATTCATATTTGCAGTAGTCACACAAGCTTACACGGTCAACCTCATGGAGGAGAGCGTTTTACGTGGGAACGCAGCCATTCTCAAATGTCATATTTCGACATTCGTGACTGAGTATGTTAGTGTGTCGTCCTGGATTATCTCAGAAGGAGAAACTGATGAATTGGAAATAAAAGCAGAATCTAATGACTTGGGTACTTTTCTACCAAAATAGGTTTTTGTCCTATCCAATAACCCTTTTCCATTCCAGTTCATGTTTTGTATTTTCCAATGTTTACCAAATTCGTTATTTTAAACTATTTCAGTTGTATCTCAGGCGTACACTGTGAATTTGATGGAAGAAAATGTTCTGCGTGGAAATTCAGCGATTGTTAAGTGTCACATACCAAGTTTTGTAACAGAATACGTTACAGTATCGTCTTGGATTATTTCTGAAGGAGATGTTGATGAACTAGAAATTCAACTAGATCAGACATTCAATTTAGGTATTCAGCAAAATCAAACAAGGACCATTTCCTCAACCAATCCCTTAAATATAGAAAGACCACAGCTCCTTGACGATGTTCATCAGTCCTGCATTGTTTATTTTCAGTGGTTTCCCAATCCTATACAGTAAATCTTTGGGAAGAGAATGTCTTACGCGGAAATGCCGCTATACTGAAATGTCATATTCCAAGTTTCGTCACCGAGTATGTCACGGTCACTTCCTGGATTATCTCCGAAGGGGAACAGGATGAAATGGAGATAAATTTGAATTCCGATTATAATTTAGGTAACATATACCGACAATTTCATCCCATCGAGGTACCATCCATCCTTACCAAATTTCCTGTTACGTTGTTCATAGGGTTTTAATAGGATCGGTATGCATTAGTTGCACAAATTAACGTGAATTTGGTAATTGTGATGTTCACGTCTGTGATAGTAACTTATTAGATAGTAGAAGTTATTTAAAATTTTACAAAGTCTGATTAATATTGTCGTAACGATTTCAGTCGTGTCTCAAGCTTATGATGTGAAATTTTGGGAAGAATACGTTTTGCGAGGCAACGCTGCTATCTTGAAGTGCCAAATTCCGAGTTTTGTCTCTGAATACGTGTCCGTAAGTTCCTGGATAATCTCTGAAGACGAGACAGAGCGAGAAATTAAAATGAATGCTTCGTCCGACCTAGGTACACTATGTGAACGATTCTGAGTCGTTGTTTGCTCCTTACATCCTGTTCAACCTTTACTCTTCATCCCAATTCATGTTTTCATTTCCGGAATCTGATTGCCAAACCGTCAACTCTTTACTATCAGTTACGTACTAACTACTGTTGTAACTATCCAACTATATTAAATACTCGTCTCAGGTGTCACAATATTGTTTCAGTGGTATCTCAGGCATACGCCGTGAACCTGATGGAAGAGTACGTTTTGAGGGGCAATAGCGCTATTCTAAAATGTCACATACCAAGCTTTGTATCAGAGTATGTTAACGTCATCTCTTGGATCATCAGCGAAGGCGACGACGAAATAGACATCAAACTAGAGTCAACAAATAATTTTGACGGTACGAAGTGAATTGATTTTTCAGGCTATAAACAGCCTTTTTTTCGCCTTGAGTTTTAATATGTCAGGGAGATAGTATAATGTCTTTTTGAATGTCATTGGCCGCGTCCATTGCTAGGGTTACATACCTATGGTTTAGAGCATTGTTCCTTAAATGGGTACCCGTGACTCCATGGGCCTCACGGCTCACCTTTATCCTTTATCCCTCTTCCTTAGTCTAATGCATGCATTGACATTTATAAGTAAATCGTAACCGTATGTTGCGTTGTATAAAATAGAATTGCTTTTTCAAACCCTAAATGTTAACAGATCTAATGCAACGGTTTATTCTTTTTCTTCAGAGGGAAAATACTTAGTGCTTCCATCTGGAGAATTACATATTCGAGATGTTGGACCTGAAGATGGTTACAAATCATACCAATGTAGAACGAAGCACAGGCTTACTGGTGAAACCCGATTATCTGCGACTAAAGGAAGACTTGTTATTACCGGTGAGTTTTTTTTTAGATCTCTTTACAAATAAAGTGTCATCAATTCATGTTTTAGTTATCAACGTCATTACTCATTTGGTAAATTTTTTTTCTTTTACATATTCGTATGTTTTTCTCATCATGAATTAATGGCGCGATTATTTACAATTTTTTGCAGTGAATAGTGATTTTCACATGATTTTTTAACTAGAAATAAATAGAAAAGTTATACATTACTGTATTTTTATAAAGTAATCTATTAGATATAATACGAACTTTCCGTTTTGCTTATAAAACTGCTATAAACTTATACAACTTCATGTTCATTGAGGAAGAATAATATTAATAAAACAGTGCGATTTGTACTATGCACTGCAAAAGTTTGTTTTTTACAAGTAAAATAACGTTCTCATTTAAATATTTTCCGACAAACGCTCTCTACTCATGTAAATTCGGTGGTCGTAAGCGTAACTCGTACAGTGTTTGAATGAGAATTTTTAATTTTGAATAACATGTAAAAAGAATTTCTGTGCAATAATTATAATCTTTATTTGTAAGTAGTTGCACAACTAATTTGATTTTAAATATTCATTTAACTATCTAGCTTTTATTTGAAATAAAAAAAGATTATTTTTATTGTAATATATTTTATGAAGCTTAAATACGCAAATTCTACTTTGCGTCTTTAGGTTTGCCGTTTTCGACTTATAACTTGCCTGAATGTTGGGATAGGGTACCCTGCAGAGCCTTGACTCGCGATAGTGTTGATATCCTTAGGGATCAGTAGGGGTGTTTAGGGGCTACTTTCCGATTGAATATTTTGATGTCCTCTGTTCGTGATCTCACCTTCTCCCAACATGCGCAGAGCCGGTGGGCCGGGTACCTCCCAAGTTCCCTAGCGCGTCGACAACAAGTGGCTACCAGTTTACCAAGCTCTCCAGTCTCTCTGTACTGTGCCCAGCACAGGCTTTCCCAGCACCAATGTACCGGTAAGATTCACATTAACGTCGTTTTACGTAATTCCTCAGAGCCCATAGGGCGCGTGCCACCTAGGTTGGCCACTGCACAGGTTGGCATGATGTTTGTAACCACGTCGGGAGCGTCATTTACATTACAATGTCCAGCTCAGGCATTCCCTGTCCCCATATTCAGGTATGGCATTTTGCTATTCTAGTAATTTTATGACCGTTTTTAGAACCCGTTGGCCGCGTACCTCCCAAGTTTGCGTCTGTTTTGACGGGAACCATGTTTGAAGTTAAAAAAGGCGATTCTTACGCTTTGCAGTGTCCCGCCCAAGCGTTCCCAACCCCTCTGTTCAGGTAATTTTTAACTTCAAACTTTTCTTTTCGCTGCATCTGTAGAGCCAGTCGGACGCGTTCCTCCAAAATTTGCATCTGTCGTCATGGGAACAATGATTGGAGTCAAGAAATCTAATTGTTTTGCCCTACAATGCCCTGCGCAGGCGTTCCCAGTCCCGATTTTCAGGTACTTCTAGTATTCTTGTCGTAATATTCATTACAAGTACACCAATATAATACATTCAATTTGCTTCAGAACCTATGGGGAAAGTATCGCCAAAATTTCCAAGTTTAGAAAAAAGTAGACTTTTCAACTATGACGGCAACCAAAGCGTAGCGCTTTTATGTCCCGCTCAAGCATTCCCTGCCCCAATGTTTAGGTAAGAAAATTCTGACAGTAGGTTTAATTTTATCGAGTTAATAATAAAAAATATAAACATTCAATCCATAGAGCCTATGGGAAGAGTATCGCCTAAATTTCCAACTGGAGACATAAGTAGGACGTTTATTGCTAACATGGGTGATGGAGTACCTTTACTTTGCCCTGCACAAGGATTCCCCGCTCCAGCATTTAGGTAATTTTTAAACTGTCTATTGTTCTTATAATTATACAGAACCCATGGGCAAAGTCTCGCCGAAATTTCCATCAACTGAAACTGGACGCAGTTTTACGTTCTCCTCCAATTCTTGTGTGACAATGCTCTGCCCGGCTCAAGCATTTCCAGCCCCACTTTTCAGGTACATTGATTTATATTGATCTTATCTCTTTAGAGCCTGTGGGGCGAGTGTCACCAAAATTCCCTTCGATGGATAGTTCAAGAAGTTTCAGCGCTGTATGTAACGCAAGCTTGACGATATTATGTCCAGCGCAGGCATTCCCGGTCCCAGTATTCAGGTAAAATCCCAATGGATTTGAATCCACACAAATAAATTTAATTTCACCCTAGAGCCCGTTGGTCGTGTTCCACCAAAATTCACCACAGGCGACAAAAGTCGCGCATTTGATGCAAACGGAGGTGATAGCGTCACTCTTTTGTGCCCCGCTCAAGCTTACCCTGCCCCGGCTTTCAGGTATATTATGAGACATACTTTATAATATCTCCTTATGTAACTTGTTCTTAGAGCCATTGGGTAGCGCCGCTCCGAAAGTAGCAATGAAAATGATCGATATAACGGAAGTATCCCTCAGTAACACTGTCACATTGCTTTGTCCCGCGCAGGCTTTCCCCGTTCCAATATTCAGGTAAAATAAATTGATTTTACTATGTTGAAAATAGTTATATTTATGTCCAGAACCTGTAGGAAGAGTTCCTCCGAAGTTCCCAACACTGGATAGTACTAGAGGTTTCAGTGCCCTCATTAATGCTAGCGTAACGCTGCTGTGTCCCGCTCAAGCTTTCCCAGTACCTTTATCCAGGTAAACTTAAGTGATTTGTATCTATTTTCTTCTAGAGCCCATTAATAGCGCCCCACCAAAAGTACCTACTAAAACGATAGAGTTTGTGGAATTCGCGATGGACTCCAGCGTTACGTTGCTTTGTCTGGCACAAGCATTCCCGGTCCCTGTCTTTAGGTGAGTTTCAACTCAACAATAACAGGACGCGTTTGTTTTTAGAACCAGTTGGTCTTAAAGCCCCTACCTTCTCTACGGATTTCAAAATGGCGTGGTATGTAAAGAACGTTGAGCAGGGCTTCGCGTTACTTTGTCCGGCACAGGGATTCCCAGCCCTTCTATTCAGGTATTTTTATCATGATTTTAGAACCAATTGGATCCAAAAGCCCTTCGTTTTCAAGCGGTTCAAAACTAGCCTGGTTTGAGATTCGACAAAAACAGGATTTTGCATTAATATGTCCGGCCCAGGGGTATCCTGTACCACTTTTTAGGTGAGAACTTAAACCTATACATAAATTCTGTCAATTTACAGAACCCGTTGGTTCCAAGCCCCCCACATTCTCTACTGAAGACAAATTGGCATGGTTTATTAGTAGACCTGTAGGACAGAGTTTAGCTTTGCTATGTCGGGCCCAGGGACATCCTATTCCTGTATTCAGGTACATAACTACAATATTTTGTAATTTTAGAGCCAATTGGATCCAAGTCACCCACATTTTCCACTGATAATAAGTTTTCTTGGTATATGAGGAATACTGGCCAGAGTCTTAACCTCCTATGTCCAGCTCAAGCTTTTCCGGTACCAGTGTTCAGGTGAATAAATTATACCTAATATTTTCAATTGTAGAACCCGTTGGCTCAAAGTCCCCTACATTTTCGAATGACGTTCAGTTCTCTGGGATAACTCGTAAAACTGGTCAAGATTTTGCCCTTTTGTGTCAAGCGCAAGCATTTCCAGTCCCAGTATTCAGGTAAGAAACTCTTGAACCTATTTAAACCATCAATGATGTTTAACGTATTTGTCACAGAACCAATCGGGTCCAAAGCACCATCGTTTTCGTTGGAATTTAAAAGCACTACCCTTACGAAAGTGCTAGAACAAGCCATAGTTCTCTTGTGTCAGGCTCAAGCTCACCCTCCTCCTGTATTCAAGTGAGTGACTCATAACTTAGATATGTTTTCTTGGTTTAGAACCAGTAACAGCGAGAGCACCTGCATTTGCTACTTCCGCAAGTTCTTATAATTATGAAATAGAAGCTCATTCTGGAGGTTCTATGCTTTGCCAGGCACAAGGGTATCCCCAACCAGTATTCAGGTAGGTCCTATTTTTGACTTTATTGTCCCTCTTTTAGAACCTGTTGGTGCAAAAGCTCCGTCTTTTTCGACTGATTCCAAGGGCAGTATATTCGATAGAGAAATTGGACAAAGTTTTGCATTACTCTGTCAGGCACAAGCATCCCCTATTCCCGTAT
Source organism: Noctua comes (assembly GCA_963082995.1). Classification (NCBI taxonomy): domain Eukaryota; kingdom Metazoa; phylum Arthropoda; class Insecta; order Lepidoptera; family Noctuidae; genus Noctua; species Noctua comes. The sequence goes on from OY720277.1 coordinate 8,992,161, forward strand.
TTAGGTAAGTCGTAATTAATAAATTGTTATTTTCTCCAGAGCCCGTAAGCTCCAAGCCGCCTAGCTTCTCCACTGATTTCACTCTGTCAGCGGTAACAAGACATAAGGGTCAGAGTTTCGCACTATTATGTCAAGCTCAAGCTTTTCCTATACCGGTTTTCAGGCAAGTGTCGAAAGATGTACCTTTATAAATTACGCATTTAACGTTCATTTTCGGTATATTCTGAAGGTCACGGTTCAGATCAGTTAGTTCTTTATTTGCATTAAGAGGTTTCCACTATTCTTCTGAGATAAACTCTCCTGGCTCAAGTAATAACTTGTAATGATTTTTATACAGAACCCGTCGGATCGAAAGCTCCGTCTTTTTCAACTGAATCAGCTCTTTCGTCTATTAAAAGGCATCAAGGTCAAAGTTTTGCTCTACTTTGTCAAGCTCAAGCTTTTCCAGTTCCAATTTTCAGGCAAGTTCCAAGATTCATTTATTAATATATATAATTTTATAGAACCAGTCGGCGCTAAGTCCCCGACTTTTTCCACTGAATCAATGGGAAGCATTTTTCGAAAGCGTGAAGGACAACCCTTTACACTTCTTTGTCAGGCTCAGAGTTATCCCGCTCCAGTATTCAGGCAAGTGTTTTTTTTCTCACATCACAGAACCTGTGGCCTCCAAAGCACCAACTTTTTCAACGGACGCTCGTAGCACAACTTTTGTACGCAACGTCGGACAAAGTTTCGGATTACTGTGTCAAGCACAGGCTTTTCCCGTACCCGTATTCAGGCAAGTTTGTTGTACGATTTGTTAATTGACTTGGTCACAGCTTCAGGAAAGATCGGTTAGGAATTCCACACATGAGTTAGGCTTAGGCCAGTAAATATGTTTTCGAATTTTTATGTAGAGCCGATCGGGAGCGCAGCGCCAAGTATCACAACGACGCAAAAAGCTGCGGTATCTTACCCCCAGCATACTGCACTAGCGCTTTTGTGTCCTGCGCAAGGATTCCCTGTGCCAGTATCAAGGTGCGTCAGCTTGTGTTTTATTGTTTCCTCCAAAGTCGTCGAGATCTACAACTCTCAAAATAGAAGTAGGTAATATTTTCTAATATAATTCGACGGTCTCTCCCACTCCCACACGATGGCTTTGACAGTGTCTCGTCTATGTGCGTAAGTGATATCAATTTTATGTAAATACTGACTAAAGCGTCACCTAGAAAGAATTCCAAATAGGGTTTGCAAAATAGTCGTCTCTGTAATTACAGAACCAACCAATAAAATTGCCCCTCGAAAGGATTCTACTAAACACTTTGAGGGGTGGGAAGTGTTCACCGTGGCGCAAATGGACGTGGCATACTTAACGTGTCAAGTTGCTGCTTACCCGGCGCCCGTGTTTAGGTGAGTAGGCAATACAAGGACGGTTTTGCATTCCAGAGCCGACCGGTAGGACGGGGCCAAAGGTGACGGGCGACGGGCTCAATCGACATATAGGTCGACAAGGTGAAAGCCTCGCGCTCCTTTGCGACGTTCAAGCTTTCCCAGCCCCTCTGACGAGGTATGGCCTTAAAGTGTTAGGGCCGGCCGCCGGCATCACACGCATTCATTTATCACGTAGTCATACCATACCCATCATCCAATGTACTGATATCCGTTGTTATTGCAGTCTGTTGCGGCGGCCGCCCCGCCCGACATGAAGGCGTGATGAATCGCGGCCGGCCGCGCGCCCTATTACGGTCCCCAGCCAAAGTAATGATTGAGCGGCGTAGACACCTGTTGGTAAGTGTCAGGGTGTTCTTGCTTTCGTTCAAACGCTTTAATCTTTACTTTGTGCTTTTGTGAGTCAAGGCTGCACTTTACTTATTTTTATAGCAAAAGAACAGCCCTGGTTTATGCGGTAGCTATATATTAACTCTGTCCCAACGGCTAGCTTTTTATGTTTATTAAATCTTCGTGAATATCACTTTTATTTCTCGATCCAACGGTTTGAATTTCTTCGCAATGTGTATTAATTACACAATAACGTACATATGCGGTGGCTAAGATTGTCTTTGTTTCTTCTTTAAGAACCAACAAACAGTATTCCTCCCAAGCTGTCTAGTGGTCGTTTACAAGAATCTGAGTTAAATGTCGGAGAAACGGGCACTATTTTATGTCTAACTCAAGGTTTTCCAGTTCCAGCATTCAGGTGGGTGGCTCAAGTAGGAACTTTAATTCGCAATAGAAACACTGAACTATAACAACTGCCTACCATCTTAGTCGACTAATTTGTCTCAAGTAACTTTATTTTTTTGCTTTAATGAATAAGCTACCAAAGTCTCTGTTCCCTACGTTTATCTTGTACCTACTACAGAAACATGGCAACTCGTCTGAACTTGTTCTCTTTTGTTCCAGATGGTACAAGTTCGTTGAAGGCACGACTAGGAAACAGCCAGTTACCCTTGATGACAGAGTGAAACAAGTATCAGGAACCTTGATTATCAAAGAGGCTAAAGTTGAAGACTCTGGAAAATACTTGTGCGTTGTGAACAATTCTGTTGGTGGTCAGTATCATTCAAATACAAAAAAAAAGTATATTTCAAACCAATTTGAAAATCACTAACAACCTTTTATTTTCAGGCGAATCCGTGGAAACTGTTTTAACCGTCACTGCTCCTCTTAAGGCTACCGTCGAACCCGCTACGCAAACTGTTGACTTTGGAAGACCCGCTGTATTTACTTGCAGATATGAAGGAAACCCTGTTAAAACTATCACGTGGCTTAAAGATGGAAAGGACATGAAGCACCACGATGCTACCCTCAGGTTCAGTTTCTTCAAACACTGACATTTAACCAAGAGAGAACGATGTTACAAAAGTGAACCTAATAACCAATTCATATGTTACAGGATTGAATCGGTAAAGAAAGAAGACAAGGGAATGTATCAGTGCTTCATTAGGAACGACCAAGAGAGTGCAGGTGCCAGTGCTGAACTGAAACTGGGAGGACGATGTAAGTTAAAACACACTGCATATTACAACTCCTTTAAAAAAAAAAAAATCATTTTGGTAATGATTGGCAAATAATATTCGAAAAACCTGTTTCCAGTCGAACCACCACTAATCCGTCACAGCTTCGGCGAACAGACTTTCCGCTCCGGCCCATCCCTCCGTCTGAAATGCGTCGCATCTGGCAACCCCACCCCCGATATCGCATGGCTTTTGGACGGCGAGAAACTGACCAGTGGCGAGAGGCTTCAGATCGGGCAGTTTGTTACTGCTGATGGCAACGTTGAATCTCACTTGAACATCTCATCCGTGCATACAAACGATGGTGGATTGTACACGTGCATTGCCTCTAGCAAGGTAAATACTAGAATCATACTCTTTCAAGTCTAGAAGGACACATAATATATACACGACTACCAAACAAATCGTAAAGGGAAATAAGACTGTTTTTTTTCTTCTTCTAAAATGCCATGAAATGAGCAATTGGTTGGGCTCTGCATCACCCAAAGGTTAACTGGTAAGCCGTTTATTTGGTGCTTAAACTATTAAATACATATTCCATTAACATGATTTATATATCTTTAACTACGAAACCCAGGAACATCTCGACTACTTTAAATTATCTCATTAACGCCAGTATTCCTCCTATTAAAAAAGAATTCGAGGAGGCTACGCGTGACTATTAACATACTGTGCCAACAAAAAAAAATACTGCTAACATTCCATTGCTACTACATTCCAGGTCGGCAGCGCGTCTCACTCGTCCCGCGTCAACGTATACGGCCTGCCCTACGTGCGCCCCATGAAGAAACGCCCCGTCGTCGCCGGAGACAACCTCATAGTACACTGCCCCGTAGCCGGCTATCCTATCGACTCTATCGTATGGGAACGTGATAACAGGTTAATATGAAACTATTTTTGTTTAAACGTATTTCATTCTAATGGCTTTTTAGTGAGATTTAAGACAACTATTTGTAAAAGGAACTAGATAAAACATCTGACTACATACATATAGGACACTAACACCAGGTGTCAGCTTTCCTGCATCCTTCACGATCTAAAAACGCCTCTGGCACCGGAGAAAACGTGGCGTCTTACTGGGCTTAAACATTATAATATTATGGAGGTGGCGTGGAAACGAAAAGAAGATGAAGGCGGCAAAGTTCTCCTATTTACCGCTGTCATCCGAAAAACGTGCCCAATCTCCAAACGTGAATGGCAATGCCAATTTTTAGCTTAAAAAACAGCCGACAAGGGGGCTCCCTTGTCTTTGGAATTATGCTTTTCCTTTGGATCTTTTATACGATGTAAGACGAATAAAACAGGCACAGTATAGAAGTCGAAGCATAGTTAGATCGAAAACAATTGAATTTAGTTTTCTTTCTTTATTTTTTTTTAAACGTTGCCCCACACTAGGAATTTTTCCCGTATCGTGGGTGCGTTTACAAACATTTAAACTCTCATACACAAACAGCCAGACCCGGGACTACTGCCTGTAGATCATACAAATATTTGTTCCGTTCGGGGATCTAACCCGCGACACGCAGCGCAGTAGCCAATCGCTCAGCCACTGCGCCAACCGTGCCGTCAGTTATTTATAAGTCAGTGTTTACTCCTCCTCTTCTAAAACGAGAAAATATTGCAAGTCCACGAAACCCGATCTATCATATCAGAATTTTGCCTCAAATGTACCCTTCATTCGGATGGTATACGGGTCATTGATAGTATACTTTCCCAAATCAATTGAATGATTATATCAAAAGCTTTCCATAATAGATGACGACTAATTTCGGATTACTCTTATATTCCAGGGTACTGCCTATCAACCGCAAACAGAAGGTATTCCCCAACGGCACCCTCGTGATTGAAAACGTAGAGCGAATGAGCGACGAAGCTACCTACACTTGCGTAGCCAAGAACTCTCAGGGATACACCGCTAAAGGAACATTAGAAGTCCAAGTCATGGGTAAGTTCGTATACAATAAGTTTCTATGATGTTGAGGTACCTTTGAGAACGATTAAATGTAGATTTTTGAACTGTTGTTAAATTCTAGTGAGAACCATCGCAATGATTGTCACAGTTGTCGAAACATTTTAAGGAGAGCAGTAGAAATGATGAAAGAACTGTTTGCGACATGAACGATAACTTGATATGCCTCATTATCAAATTTTCATTTTCATAGGTGTTTTTCCACCTGTTAATCTTTAAAACACAATAATTAAAAAAATAAACACTTGATTTAAAACCTTGAATCATAGCAACAGATTATTTTAACGAGCTAATCTAAACGGATATGATAAGGAAGAATTGTATAATTTTCACGCACAAATGTAATCAATGAAGTAAGAAACTCACAATACTACCAAATAGTATTTTATCTCAAAGGTACCTACGATATAGTAATTATCAGATATTCTGTTTTTGTGAATGCAATGATTTGATACAATTAGATTAGCTAATGTTTAAAAAATATATAAGTAAAAGCGTCGATTGATTTTTACGCGGCAATATTTGCCTTATAATATTAATTCATTTCATTCACAAATCACAATCCTCATGAGATGTATGTTTTCCGAGAAAAAAACCGTTTGCTGGTCATATTACTATGATTTGTATAGGTTTGTACTCAATTTAGATACGCAAATAACTTTTTTTTTCAGGAAGACTTCTTCAATTTCAGTTGAGCGATAAATAGGGATAGACCGTTCTTGTTTTAAAATTTAGGGTCTCTAATGACAGTAAACGGTTTATTACCGAGTTCTAATTCTTTTTCAGATTGATTAACTATTTCAATTTAAATATTTGGAAATATTAAAATATTTGGAACTCTGTTGTTTCTCCTTTATTAATACCATAATTTAAATATATGCTGATTGATTAAGAAAAAAACTTAATGAATAAACCTGTTCGGTATACAAATACCAAAGACAGCTACATTAAATTATGGTATTGTGTATGACGTGTATTGTGTAATAATGAAATTCATTTTCAGGAATAAAACTACTGAGTTAATTCAAAATGAATGTTATTTTCGACTCATAAAAATTATAGATCAAGATGTTTATGCCCGCCAAAGCTACATCGTATGCCACACACGCCCCCGCTCTAGTGCTTAGATTAAAGTAATATTTCTATACAGTGCCCCCTCAAATATTACCATTCGAGTTTGGTGACGAGCCAGCAAATGCAGGAGACACGGCTTCCATATCTTGTGCATTAAGCAAAGGCGATCAACCCCTTAATATTTCCTGGGTTCTCAATGGACAAATAATACCAAAGAACAACGACATGGGAATCGTTTTAACCGCTATAAACAAAAAGACCTCGATCTTAAACATAGACTCTGTAAGTGGTAAACACAGGGGCACATACCTCTGTGTGGCGACGAACATGGCTGGCTCAGTTAATCATAGCGCTGTACTTGAAGTCAACGGTACTCATCCTAATAACGTTCAGCTTGCTTTTTTTTCGGTTTTGTAGTATGCATTATTCCAAAACCCTAACCCCTTTTCAAGTAAGAATAATAATTATTTGATAATAGTTCCACCACAACTCATGCCCTTCGAATTCGGAGAAGAAATTCTGAATGAAGGAGAAACCGCATCAGTATCATGTGTAATGAGCAAGGGTGATCTACCGGTGAGGTTCACATGGCGTTTCAATGGAGAAGACATAAAACCGCGCAACAATCTTGGCATTGTACTCACGAATATCAGCAAGAAAACATCGATATTAAACATAGAACCCGTAAGCTCAGTTCATCGAGGCTCTTATACTTGTGAAATCAAAAACGAAGCCGGCGTTACAAACCACACCACAATTTTAAGCGTTAACGGTCCGCTTCATTCTTTATTAATTGATTATTATTTGTTTTAATTGCTTTTAATAACCACAGTTCCTCCCCAAATCTCACCCTTCGAATTCGGCGACGAGCCCGCTAACGCTGGTGATACCGCGTCGGTTCAATGTGTTATGAATAAGGGTGACCTACCGGCTAACTTCTCGTGGAGTCTAAATGGAAGAAAAATTTCTCAGAACAATAACATCGGAATAGCTATTGGAGGCATGGGTCGCAAAATGTCCATACTGAATATCGATTCTGTTAACGGCACCCATAGGGGATTGTACGTTTGCTACGTGGAAAACTTAGCCGGCCAAGTCAATCACAGTGCCACGCTGGAAGTTAATGGTTCTTGATATTTTGATTTCTAAGTAGTTTCGTTATTTTTTTTTTTGTACGATTGGTATCTTACACTAATTAACAGTAGCTTCCTATAACAGTTCTACCCCAAATCCATCCTTTTACCTTCGGAGAGGAACCAGCTAACGCGGGTGATACAGTCGGGGTCCAATGTATGGTGACAAAAGGCGACACGCCAGTCAATATCACTTGGCACTTGAATGGGAAACCAACTAGTGAAATTCCGGGAATCACCATGACTAAAATCGGTCATAAATCAAGCAGCATGTCTATAGACTCAGTAGCATCCATACACACAGGAGTGTACACTTGCTCAGCCGCCAACAGAGCTGGTCATGCTAATTACTCAACTGAACTGGCTGTTAACGGTATCTATGCCCTATTGTCAACGATTATGACCACATGCATCTTATTGATTAGTTGCTTTGTTTCCCATATTTTCTACCCCATACGTGTTTATTTATTTTTCCTACACTTTCATAATAAAGCCTGCACCAAAAAACCTTAAAGACTTGGTGATAAATATATATTACGTGATTTCGACGCGATGCAAATTTTCAAACTTTAAAAACGGAATAATTCACATCAACTTTAACTGCAGTAGAAAAAATATGTTTCTTCATGTCACTGTCAGCTTTCCATTTTTATGAATAATAATTTACATTTTAATAACAAAAAGCTATTCTAAAGTTGTGCCGCAGGTTACGCCCTTTGATTTCGGGGAAGAAATACTCAACGCTGGGGATACTGTATCTCTAACTTGTACAGTGGGCAAAGGGGACTTGCCTTTGAAAATTCACTGGGAACTAAACGACAAAACTCTTAACTCGGGTAATGGAATACTGATAAACAGAAACGGAAAAAGAGTCTCAATTTTGATATTAGATAATGTTCAACATGAACATATCGGCAATTACACTTGCATAGCTGAAAATGAAGCCGGTCGCAGTAGCCACAGTGCGGTGCTCAACGTTAACGGTATAAATTACATACACTTCCAAAAGTTGCTCAGCTTTTGTTCGCACGATTTATTAATTGTTTCTATAATATGTGTACTTCTATAGCATAAATTGTATTTTTCCTAACACAAAAACTCAGACCTACACCTATCATTAATTTACGCAGCGAATATTTTACAGTCTAAGATCTGTTTTAACTTTACAATATTATATTAATACTAGCGCCCGCGGCTTCGCCCGCCATGGAGTTCGGTAATGTTCCGCAGGATCGCACTACCGGAATAAAAAGTATCCTATGTGTTAATCCAGGCTATAAACTATCTGTGTGCCAAATTTCGTCCAAATCCGGTCAGTAGTTGTTGCGTGAAAGAGTAACAAACATCCATTCATCCATCCTCACAAACTTTCGCATTTATAATATTAGTAGGATTGTGTGCCGCAACGCGTGAATATTTTTTCTACCTACCGGCTTTAACTAGTCTCCCAAAGTATCAAAATTAATAAAAGTCTAGATTCGGTGCAATTTTAATATTCGGAAGTCTTAAATAATGTGAACAAAAATAGATCCAAATTTTAAATATACGATACATGTATACGGTCACCATCTATTTAATTTTGCTTTTCAATTAATTCCTGTTCCCTCTGCAGTCCCTCCACAGATTAAACATTTCGAATTTGGCGAAGGACCAGTAAATGCTCAAGAAATGGTTGTGGTCATTTGTCTAGTCAGTAAAGGGGATCTGCCCGTATCTATAATGTGGTTTTTTAATGGTAACCCGGTGAAATCTGGAGATATTGGAATCAATGTCGTGAACACGAAACGCTCCAGTCAACTAAACATAGAATCTGTGAGCCATCAAAATCAGGGCAATTATACGTGTGTGGTAAAAAATGAGGCGGGCTCCATGAATTATTCTGCGGAATTATTCGTTAACGGTACCTTGAATGATGCATTATTTTTTGCCTGCTGATGATGTGCTTTGAGTTTTTTTTAACTTTGTTTTTCCCTTTTTGTAACTTTGGCGGGCTATAAAATTTACTGTCTCTAACCCAGCCAGTACCGGAATTGTACGTTAAGGAAAACATTTAGGTTCATATTGTGCACGAGAAATTATTAAAACTTCTAGGACATCACATTACTTTTCAGTGGCACCAGTTATAACTCATTTTGAATTTGATGAATCTGTTTTTTACGGAGAGGGTGTTCAAGTCATGTGTCATGTGCCAAAAGGAGATAAGCCATTAAATTTCAAGTGGACATTTAGCGGAGGAGATGTGAGTTCACTACCCGGTTTGAACATCATGAACGTGGGCGATAGGGGTTCAGCTCTCATAATCCCCGCGGTGACGGCTAAACACTCTGGCAATTTCACATGCACCGCCTCTAATATTGTCGCCAGTGCTAGCCACCACGCCACGCTCAATGTCAAGGGTATAATATGGTCTCGGTGAATTGTCTTTGCTTATTCGTTCGTTTCTGTTACCTCTTACACCAATCCACCCAAAATATCGTAGTTATGTATAGTGACACAAAACAGCACCAACACACCAACACATTTGGCAATTTTTTTCAGTGGCGCCAATCATATCCCAATTCGAGTTTGATGAGGCCGTCTTTTACGGAGAAAGCATACAAATTATGTGTAATATTCCGAAAGGCGACATGCCGCTGAATCTTACTTGGTCGTTTCAAGACAAACCGATAAAAAAGACTGACGCAGTCGTAATCACAAAATTAGGAGCCCGAAGTTTAGTTTTGGCCATCCCAGCTGCAACAGAGAAACATACCGGAAATTACACTTGCACAGCTTCAAATATTGTAGCCAGCACCAACCATACAGCTACATTAAACGTTCAGGGTACACTGGATACTTTAGTGTGTTACCATTCTTTTGTTTATTTTTTATTATTTGTTTGCCCTCACCAGTTCCTCCGCACATCGTTCCCTTTACGGCTGAAGAGCCCGTTTTTGCCGGAGAGTCTATACAGTTGACGTGTCATATATCAAAAGGCGATGCCCCTATAACAATCAGTTGGAGTTTTCATGGCCAAGAATTGTCCTCACATCAAGGAATTGCTACGATGAAGATCGGCGAACGGACATCTTTGTTGACGATATCTAGTTCGCAAGCTAGCCACAGCGGCGAATATTCATGTCAAGCCGCCAATCGTGCCGGCCTGGCAGTTCATTCGGCCACAGTTAATGTTCATGGTACTCCCAAAGCCCGTTAGCTGCCCTAGCCTTTCGCACGCTGCACGCTTGACTCTGCAATAATCAAAGCCTTCTGGATTAACAGTATTGCCACACATCGTACCCTTTGAAACGGATGAGTCGGTGTTTGCTGGGGAACCAGTTCAGCTTAATTGTCATGTTTCCAAGGGTGACTTGCCTCTAGACATCAAATGGCACTTTTATGGGCTTGAAAATACGTCATCGCATCTTGATATCATGACGAATAAAATGACATCGCGTACTTCATTTCTGTCGATCTCTGCGGTGACTGCCAGCCACAGTGGCAACTATACCTGCGTAGCTACTAACAGAGCCGGTTCCACTAATCATTCTACTTCTCTCAATGTTCATGGTTAGTTTCATTTGTTCTGTCTTTTGTTCATTGCAACGATTCCATGCTTATAAATAATGGAATTTGTTGTCAGAATCAGCATGAATTCTGAAGGCAAATTTGTAAGCAACTTACACATTTTTAATATTAATATTTTTGGTTTTTATTCCTTTTCATTTTCATTTATCATACATCAGTAACGCTAGGTATACATTAACGCCGTTTAGTTTTCGTCGTCGATGAAGAAATAATTTCGTTAGTCTTGCAACTACTAGGATGATCAGGGAGTTGAAGCAACTTGTATTCACTATTATTTCGACTCTAAGTAAGTACGTCTAACTTTTTGTTAATAATAGGTTTTACAAATGGTACGCCTTGTTCGCACTTTAGTTGTCATGCTTACGGCGCGTATCATCAAGTATCAGCAACACTTGCTCGGCCAGTAATAGCATATCACTCAATCCACGTCAATATATTCATGGTATTTTGATTTTTGACTCGTTCTTTCATCGGTCCCCCATTTATCTACATGTTCCTAAATCTTAACCTCTTCTCAAATAAGAATAACACGCAGTTCCACCACAAATTACGCCTTTCGAATTTGGAGAAGAAATTGTGAATGAAGGAGAAACTGCATCAGTATCATGCGTGATGAGCAAGGGAGATCTACCGGTGAAGTTCACATGGCGCTTTAATGGAGAAGAAATAAAACCGCGCAACAATCTCGGCATTGTGCTCACGAATATCAGCAAGAAAACTTGGATTTTAAACATAGAACCTATAAGCTCAGTTCATCGAGGTTCTTATACTTGTGAAATCAGGAATGAAGCCGGGGTTACAAACCACACTACGATTTTAAGCGTTAACGGTTCGCGTTATTCTTACTTAATTTCACATTTGTTTTAATCGCTTTTTATAACTTCAGTTCCTCCCCAAATCTCACCCTTCGAATTCGGCGATGAACCAGCTAACGCTGGTGACCCCGCGGCGGTTCAATGTGTTATGAATAAGGGTGACCTACCGGCTAACTTCTCGTGGAGTCTAAATGGAAGAAAAATTTCTCAGAACAATAACATCGGAATAGCTATTGGAGGCATGGGTCGCAAAATGTCCATACTGAATATCGATTCCGTTAACGGCACCCATAGGGGATTGTATGTTTGCTACGTGGAAAACTTAGCCGGCCAAGTCAATCACAGTGCCACGCTGGAAGTTAATGGTTCTTGATATTTTGATTTCTAAGTAGTTTCGTTATATTTTAATTTTTACGTTTGGTATCTTACACTAATTAATAGTAGCTTCCTGTAACAGTTCTACCCCAAATCCATCCTTTTACCTTCGGAGAGGAACCAGCTAACGCAGGTGATGCAGTCGGAGTACAATGTATGGTGACGAAAGGCGACACGCCAGTCAATATCACTTGGCACTTGAATGGGAAACCAACTAGTGACATTCAGGGAATCACCGTGTCTAGGCTCGGTCACAAGTCAAGTAGCTTGTCTATAGACTCAGTAGCATCCATACACACAGGAGTGTACACTTGCTCAGCCGCCAACAGAGCTGGTCATGCCAATTACTCAACCGAGTTGGCTGTAAATGGTATCTATATATTGACCTCGATATGACCACCTGCATATTTTAATCTGTTGCTTTATTAGTGTTACCAATTTTGTTATTAACCCATCCATGTTCCAGACAATACTGTCCTATCCTTTTCATGTTAAGACGTGGTGACGCATTATAATATATAATCAAGAAATGTAATTCGAATAGGCACATACGTTGGAGTCACAAGTATTTTTATTTTAAAATCGATTAATTACAATGAACTATTTTATAGTTGTGCCGCAGGTTACGCCCTTTGACTTTGGGGAAGAAATACTCAACGCTGGGGACACAGTATCTCTAACTTGTACCGTCGGCAAAGGGGACTTACCTTTGAAAATTCACTGGGAACTAAACGATAAAACTCTTAACTCGGGCAATGGTATACTGATAAACAGAAATGGAAAAAGAATATCAATTTTGAGCATAGAGAACGTTCAACATGAACATATCGGCAATTACACTTGCATAGCTGAAAATGAAGCCGGTCGCAGTAGCCACAGTGCGGTGCTCAACGTGAACGGTACCGATTACAAACACTTCCAAAAGTTTATAAGCTTTTGTTCGCACGATTGATTGATTGGTTATTTATTTGTGTAATTTCATAACTTATTATTCACTCCTTATACACAAACCTAATCCTAACATATTAGTCGCTCGGTTAAACTATTTAGACCCTAAAAATTCGCCCTGGACCTAATTTTGATATATTCGGGAACCTTTTTTTTTTTGGTTTTAACAAAACGAATAAGAAATAACACCGTTACGTTACACCAAAAAAGATCCCATCTTTTTTTATCGTAGTGTCCTGTCACCACTTTTTGAGTTTAGCTTTACTAATCATTCCTTTTTCCTCTGCAGTCCCTCCACAGATTAAACATTTTGAATTCGGCGAGGGACCCGTAAATGCTCAAGAAATGGTTTTAGTTACTTGTGCGGTCAGTAAAGGTGATCTCCCTTTGACAATACTATGGTTTTTCAATGGAAACCCTGTGAAATCTGGTGAAATTGGAATCAACCTAGTGAACACGAAACGCTCAAGTCAACTTAACATCGAATCTGTAAGCCATCAAAATCAGGGCAATTATACATGTGTGGTAAAAAATGAGGCGGGCTCCATGAATTATTCTGCGGAATTATTCGTTAACGGTACCTTGAATATTGCATTTGTGCCTGCTAGATGATGTGTTTTAAGTTATTTATTTCCTTTTTACATTTTGTAACTTTGGCGGGCTATAAAAAAGATTGTCACTAATTTAGTCAATATTCGGAATTAAAGCAAAGGAAAACTTTCAGGTGAAATGCATAAAAATGTATTTAACTTCTAAGATATCATATATTTCAGTGGCACCAGTTATAACTCATTTTGAATTCGACGAATCCGTATTTTACGGAGAAGGTGTTCAAGTCATGTGCCATGTACCAAAAGGAGATAAGCCTTTAAATATCAAGTGGACATTTAGTGGAGGAGATGTGAGTTCACTACCCGGTTTGAACATCATGAACGCGGGAGATAGGGGCTCAGTTCTCATAATCCCCGCGGTGACGGCTAAACACTCTGGCAATTTCACATGCACCGCCTCTAATCTTGTCGTCAGTGCTAGCCACCACGCCACGCTCAATGTCAAGGGTATATGGTCTCGGTGAATTGTCTTTGCTTATGCGTTGTTCTGTTACCTCTTACACCAGTCCTCTAAGTGTAACTTGTAGTTATATACCGTATCACAAAACAACTATCAAGAATATTTGGCTATCTCTTTCAGTGGCACCAATTATATCCCAATTCGAGTTCGATGAAGCCGTCTTTTACGGTGAAAGCATACAGATTATGTGTCATATTCCGAAAGGCGACATGCCTTTGGATCTTACATGGTCATTTCAAAACAAACCATTAAAAAAAACGGACGCAGTCGTAATCACTAAAGTAGGAGCCCGAAGTTTAATTTTGGCCATCCCAGCTGCAACAGAGAAACATTCCGGAAATTACACTTGCACAGCTTCAAATATTGTAGCCAGCACCAACCACACAGCTACATTAAACGTTCAGGGTACACTGGTTACTTTAGCGTGTTACCATTGTTTTGTTTATTTTTATTATTTGTTTGCTTCACCAGTTCCTCCGCACATCGTTCCATTTACGGCCGAAGAGCCCGTTTTTGCCGGGGAACCTATACAGTTGACATGTTATGTGTCAAAAGGCGATGTTCCTATCACAATCACTTGGAGTTTTCACGGACAGGAATTATCCTCGCATCAAGGAATAGCTACGATGAAGATCGGCCAACGAACTTCGTTACTGACGATTTCTGATTCGCAAGCTAGCCATAGTGGCGAATATTCGTGTCACGCCGCAAACCATGCCGGCCTAGCAGTTCATACTTCCACACTTAATGTTAATGGTATTCCTATAGTGTCTTAGCCGCCCTAGCCTCTCGCACGCTGCACGCTTAACTCTGCAATAATCAAAGCCTTCTGGATCAACAGTGTTGCCATACATCGTACCCTTCGAAGCTGACGAGTCGGTGTTTGCTGGGGAAACAGTACAGCTCAATTGTCAGGTTTCCAAGGGTGACTTGCCCCTAAGTATCAAATGGCACTTTCATGGGTTCGAGAATACTACATCACATCTTGATATCATGACGAACAAAATGACGTCGCGTACTTCATTTCTGTCGATCTCTACGGCAACTGCCAGCCACAGTGGCAACTATACCTGCGTAGCTACTAACAGAGCCGGTTCCACTAATCATTCCACTGTTCTAAATGTTCATGGTTAGTTTCATTTGTTCATCATTACATGTTTTGTATTACGTTCATCACAGTGAATCGATGCTTTTAGGATTTGCTAACAGAACCAGCATGATTTCTGTAGGCGTGTCTGAAAGCAGCGTACGCATTTTGTTTCTTATTTTTTGTTATTCATTCCTTATCATTTATTTTTCATCAATAACTATAAAGAACATCGCTCATCTTTATATTGCTAGGGTTAAAAAAAAAATACTTAAACGTAAAACATTATTCAAACAAGAAATAAGGACTACTGTTGTGTAGAAAAAATAAGGAATGTATTTCTAATTCCGATCTCCAATAAACCCGGCGGGAATTTTTCGTCTTGTTATGAGTAGGATAAATAGGACACCTTTACCGTCGGTTTTATCCCTGAATGATTTTCCCTTGTTACTTCTGTAAAATCTTCCCTTATGTAAATGTTTCTTTTTCATTCAAGTGGTACCGCACATTATTCCGTTCGAGGTTGAAGAATCTATATTCGCTGGTGAATCCGTGCACCTTACTTGTCATGTGTCGAAAGGCGATCGACCTCTTCAAATATCTTGGAGCTTCGAAGGTCATGAAATCCCTTATCATAATAACATGGGCATAACAACGACTAAGTTAGGAGAAAAAGCTTCAGTCCTGAGTATTCCAACTGCTATGGGCCAGCACAGCGGCAACTACACTTGCACGGCCAGTAACCGCGCCGGACGCGCATATCACTCTGTCCTCGTCAATATTCATGGTATTGGATGTGTTCCCCTAGTTCAATAGCTACTGTAAGAAAATTGTTCCATAAGTGTATAGATATAATGCACGTTTAGATTTACATTTAGAAATCACTTTTTCCTTTATCAGTCCCTCCCCATATACTACCGTTTGAAATTGAAGAATCCATCTATTACGGAGAATCTGTACAAACGACCTGCCACGCCAGTAAAGGAGACCGACCGATGTCTATTACTTGGACATTCGAAGGCAAAGATCTATCCACTCATATGGGAATAAAAACCATGAAAATGGCGGAGCAAACATCCTTCTTATCTATTGCATCTGTGACGGGAGCCCACAGTGGAAATTATACCTGCATCGCCAGAAATAGAGCGGGAGAAGATAGATATTCCACTACGCTTAACATTAAGGGTATTTCCAATATATGTCGCAGCATGCGCCTTATATACGTATTTACTAACGTTGCAATATTTTCTTTATTCAGTCGTCCCTCACATCAAACCTTTCGAGTTAGACGAAGCCGTATTTGCGGGAGAGTCTGTGCACCTCGACTGTCACGTTTCGAAGGGCGATACACCTCTGAACATCTCTTGGAGCTTCCAAGGGCACCTTGTCACCCGAAGAATGGGTGTAAAGACTACAACTTTAAGCGAACGCGTGTCTGTCCTCGATATACCTACCGCCTTGGGACCTAATAGTGGCAATTATACTTGCACTGCTACGAATAGGGCAGGCACCACCAGCCACACGGCTCTTCTCAACGTGATTGGTACTGAAACGTTATAGCTCGGATGTGCTTGCTTTCTGTTTAGTTCCTCCTGTGGTCCAACCTTTCTCTTTCGGCGAAGTCGCAATGAACTCCGGACAAGTGGTAACAACCCCCTGCTCTGTTATTGAGGGAGACCATCCACTGCGACTTAAATGGCTTTTCGACGACGAACCTATTAAACCCAGATCTGGAGTAACCGTGTTTCACATAGGCGAGAGAAGTGCTATTCTAAGTATAGCCTCAGTAGCACACAATCACGCTGGAAATTACACTTGTGTTGCGGAAAACGAAGCAGGAGTCCACTATCACACGTCTACGTTAATAATCAACGGTGCTTAATTATTTCTTGTACTCGGTAACTTAGATTTTTTTTGTGTCCTTATCGTCATATAATCAGAATTTTCGGTTATTTCTCTAATTATCCAATTTCACCTTCAATTAATTATGACATTCCAGTTCCTCCCAACATTTTGCCATTTACATTCGGCGATAAACCCACCAACGTCGGAGAATACTTACAGGCTGCATGCACTATAAATTATGGTGACCTTCCACTCACTATTACTTGGATGTTTAACGGACAATCCATATCTCAGAGGAACAGTAATTATGTTGTGACCAATTCCAAAAGAAGTAGCTTACTAATAATAGAATCTGTGGACGCCAAACACGCCGGTTCTTACACATGTATCGGAGAGAATCGTGCTGGCCGTAATACTCATTCAGCTGACTTAGTTGTTTACGGTTAGTCTCATATAAGGTAGAAACTTATTATTTTATCATTTAGATAAACTCTGTTTCAGTTCCTCCCAAGATTGCACCTTTCATTGCCGGCCCAGAGCCGGCTTTTCTGGGGGATTATTTTGCTCTTCAGTGTATAGTGACCCATGGGGATCAACCAGTTCTTATTGACTGGACTGTCAATAATCAATCTGCCAAATCCATTCCCGGAGTTCGTGTTAGTACCAACGACAGAAGAAGTAGCGTATTAACCATTGAGTCCGTGGATGCAACACACGCAGGGCTTTTTAATTGTACTGCGAGTAACGCTGCGGGCGTCGTTTCGCATACCACCGATTTGGTTGTAAAGGGTGCGAACAAAAAGTGACTATTTTTACGCTTCTGTCCTTTTAACCTCAAACTTTCGTTTCCTAATTTCACTTTACCATACATTTTTACTGTCCTAGTTCCACCGTTGATAATGCCGTTCAATTTCGGTGAGGTGCCATCCAACCCGGGTGATACAGCAGTAGTGAATTGTGTTGCCACCAAGGGAGATCTACCTCTCGACATCTCATGGACGTTCAGCAGCGAGACTATGGACTCGAGCCTTCAGCGAGACATCACGACGATGCTTATCAACCCTCGTACTTCCATCCTCACCATCAACTCCGTGAGCGCAAATCATCAAGGGAACTACACGTGCATCGTGCAGAATGCGGCCGGCCGCGCAGAATACGCAGCGACACTCATCGTCAACGGCACGTCTAAATCTGATAATGCTATGATGCCAACTGAATCGTTAATATGGGAACTAACACCACAATATCGCACATGAAAAGACAGTCCGTCCACAGTCACCGTTCTTTACCTCTTTTCTCACAAGTCGCTAACATTGCCTGCCTCGATGATTTCCTAATTGATCTAACCCAAAAATCTATCGTTATTTCCAGTACTGCCTCGCATAGTTCCATTCTCGTTCGAGACTCCGCTGTTTGCGGGGCAGGCCAGTCAAGTTACATGTTTGGTCTCGGAGGGCGATCAACCTCTCGATATTCAGTGGTACTTTGAAGGGCAACCTTTAAAGGTGAAAGCCGGCGTGACGGCAACTAAAATTGCGCAGAGAGCTTCATTGCTTCTGATCGACCCGGCGAGTTGGTCGCACAGCGGATCGTATGCGTGTATCGCGCGCAATGCCGCTGGCATGTCCAACTATACCGCGTCACTAGAAGTCCATGGTATACGTCACGCATCTGTGTACCCTTCTTCCTAGCACGGATCAGCTTTGCGTAGATTCGATATTGTATGCTTTAATTATTCCGTTTCTTTCAAAAGAGAAAAAAAACCGAAACATCGTTAATCGATAGATAAATGAAATTTTCATTTCGTAGTTGTCTTAACTTGTTTATAAAAATTCATATCACATTTAGGTGATCACAAAAACGAATAACGTTATCAATTTTGAGACAGGGTTTAGATCAGTCGTATTGAATGCTTTCCATAGGAACCGGCTGCGGCTATCATCGACGTACCCTTTTCATCCACTCCTTGCATTTTATTTTGATCCTTACACCTTCCTCTCCCTTGGGTTCCTTTCTTTATATTTGTTTCATTAAATACTTTGCGTATTTGCCATTAATTTAAAGCTTGTTGCTTGGCTTACTAACGTTATGTATATTGTCTATTGAAATAAAGTGTTTATTATTAAAATATATTTATATATATTATTTCAGTACAAAACACATTATTTCTTCACATTTGTAGTGCGCTGCTTTGATTGTTGAAGGTGGAGTGTAGTTACGCTTTTTATTTATAATTTTTTTGATTATTTTTATCCAATTTTTTACCTATTTAATAATATGGTTTGTAGATTGATATGCCTATGTATTTTTTTGCAAGCTATGAAATATTATGACTTAAAAGCTTCTTTGGCGGCGCCTTAAAGCACATACAAATATCCGCTATTTATACAATGCTTGTGGAGTATATCTGAAACTATATTCAAAACCTACCTAGTCGTTACAGGAGCTTTTCAGTGGATATAATATTTAAGTATAATTGAACAAGAGCAATCGAAATAAAACATATTAATTTCTGTGGTCAAACATTTTTAATAATGTTACTATTTGAGTGAATTGCACTTATAAAAACGATGTTCAATATACTTGAATATCTTTAAAATAATTCAATGAAATGATGATTCCCCTTGTTTATTTAAGGATGAGATTTTGTATCATTGTGAGCAACACTATTTAAGATGATTCCATCAGTGTAGTCCGCGAAATCCACGGTAACCTCTAAGTTGAAAATAACAATAAATTATTACTTATGCATTACGAGATTCAAAACATGATTTAACAGAGAAACAAAATCTTTTCCTTTGAAACTTAAAATAATATCTTTTTGTAGATATAATATTTATCTAAAAATAAATAAAAGTAATTAAAAAATCGATAAGTTTTCAATTGGGTAGTTTACACCATCAACCAATAATTCAACACTATTTCTAGGCCTGAAACCCCGATTAACAATTAACTGTAAAATTAGAGTTTTAGTTGATTTAAATCAATAAATAATTGAGTTGGCAATCAGTGAGGTCACAGAATGCTATTGCCATACAAAACTTATGTTAGAATCGTGTTTTGACAGCTCATAAAAAGTATGTCAATTGATTGGTAGTGTTAAATACCCTATTGTTTTAAACATTTTGTAATTAAAACATTCTCTATACACTTAAACATATAAACAGAGAATGAAAGTCAATAGTCAGTTAGTAATCGTAAAGAGTTTTTGGCCCTTATTCCGTGTAGCAGACCGAGCAAGTGCTATAACCTATTGGTGATATTTCAGTTCCCCCCCGCTGGATTATTGAGCCCACTGATAAGGCATTTGCGCAAGGCTCTGATGCTAAAGTTGAATGTAAAGCCGATGGTTTCCCTAAGCCCCAAGTTACATGGAAGCGGGCTGAAGGTAATAATTATAACATCGTTGTATTTATTATTTTTGTAACAAAGATAATTCTCATGATAGACATTAACGTATCTTGTATAATTCTTTTAGGTGATACCCCTGGCGATTACAAAGACCTTAAGCCTAACAACCCTAATGTAAAAGTTGAGGATGGAACATTGACCATTGCGAATATTCAAAAGACGAATGAGGGTTACTACTTATGCGAAGCTGTTAATGGAATCGGATCAGGATTGTCTGCCGTTATTCTTATTAGCGTACAAGGTAAGCTGAATTAAAAAAATAACAGATATGCATAGAAATGCGCACTGTGGTTGATCATTTTAAAATAACTGGTTGATAATTTTAGCCCCACCTCAATTCGAAATTAAAATGAGGAATCAGACTGCCCGCCGAAGTGAACCAGCTGTTCTTCAGTGCCAAGCTAAAGGAGAAAAGGTAAAACTCTGAGACACGTTTTTAATAAACAAATTAAACAACCTTAAACAGATTATAAAACTATCGATTGTTTACAGCCAATCGGTATCATTTGGAACATGAACAACAAACGTCTCGAACCCAAATCCGACCCCCGCTACACTATTCGCGAAGAAATTCTGCCCGGAGGTGTTGTGTCCGACCTTAGCATCCGCAGAACCGAACGATCAGACAGTGCTCTCTTCACTTGTGTCGCTACCAACGCTTTTGGATCTGATGATACCAGCATTAACATGATCATTCAAGGTAAAACATGATTCAACCATCATACTAATATACCGTAGTAAAGTAGAATTCCAAAATATTAAGTCTAAGTAACATTACAGAGGTTCCCGAAGCGCCCTACGGTTTGAAGGTCTTAGACAAATCTGGAAGGACCGTGCAACTGTCTTGGGCCGCACCTTACGATGGCAACTCACCAATCAAGAAGTTCCTTATTGAATACAAACGCGCCAAAGGCAACTGGGAAAAAGATATTGACAGGTACTCTACAAGTTTCTCTGTTTTCAATAACTGATGTCAATATTGTCCATACAAATCTTTTACACCATCTTATTTTTGCAGAGTTCTTGTACCTGGTGAAGCGACTGAAGCCGGAGTATTTAGCCTACGACCAGCCACCGCCTACCACATCAGGATTGTTGCTGAAAACGAACTGGGAACTTCTGAGCCATCTGAAACTGTCACCATTATCACTGCTGAAGAAGCCCCCACTGGTCCTCCACAGGATTGCAAAGTCGATGCCGTTGACAAGCACACCCTCCGCGTTACCTGGAAGCCTCCCCCACCTCAGGACTGGAACGGTGAACTCCAAGGGTAAAGACAGTCAAATAAATCTTAACATGGTTCTCGAATCTCAAATAAACAAATAATCACGTGTGATGTTTTTATTTTCCAGATATTACGTTGGCTACAAATTGGCGTCAAGCAACAAGTCTTTCGTGTTTGAAACTGTTGATATCTCTAAGGAATCTGGCAAGGAACACCACTTGGACATTTTGAATTTGAAGTAAGTACTGATTGACAACTATCCAAGAATCATTACCATGATAACAAAATTTAAGAACTAGGATGTGACATGCATAAGGGTTACAGATGCAGAAAAGGGGAGCTCGTCGGGTACTAATCCTCTTACTTCACATGATCCAATTCTAAATATTCGGCTATTGTACTATTTAGGGAATTATATTCACAAACACCTTTGTTTTCAGGACATACACCCAATACGCGATCGTAGTACAGGCTTTCAACAAGATGGGATCAGGCCCCGTATCTGGCGAAGTTCGAGCTTACACCGCTGAAGGCGCACCGTCTGCCCCGCCCCAGGACGTTCTCTGCACTACCCTTACCGCGCAAACCATCCGCGTGTCATGGGTCTCTCCTCCTCTTGCCGCCGCTAACGGACTTATCAAGGCTTACAAAGTGATCTATGGACCTAGCGAAACCTGGTATGGTAAGTGTCACAAACTTTTCATTATAAAATTTATGAACGATTACGGAACGATTCAGGGCGCAAATTAAGGTCCTTAAATTAATTATACTTGCTTATTTCTAGATGAGAAGTCAAAGGACACCAAGATTACGGCTAGCAGCGAAACTATTCTCCATGGACTTAAGAAATTCACTAACTATTCAATGGAAGTGCTTGCGACAACCAACGGAGGCGATGGCGTACGATCTGCTCCTATTCACTGCCAAACTGAACAAGACGGTAAGTTTTGACTTAGCACAAATGTTATGTTCCAAGAGAAATAGACTTTATTCATTTAAACATAACGTTTTCTTCACAGTGCCGGAAGCCCCTCGCGCTGTAAAGGCCCTGGTTATGGGACAAGACTCGATCCTCGTTTCGTGGAGGCCTCCCGCGCAACCCAACGGTGTCGTCACTCACTACAACGTCTACACTCAAGCACAAAACGCTGAACCTCATCCTAACAAGGTATGTTATCAGTGCTTGATCTGTTTTCAAAAAAAAATAGTGATCTTTATATGCCTGGACATAACCTTTTTCTATCAATGAGGAAAAAAGTGTCGCGAGGAAATTCTATTAATGGCTAATTGATATACCTAATGCAATCGTAACCAGGTTTTTTTTTGTGTTATAGGTACCTGCTTCCCAAACGAGCTACTCCGCGACTGAACTGAAAGCTGGACGTTATGACTTCTGGGTTACCGCGTCTACCATCATTGGTGAAGGCCAGCCCTCAGCCACCGCATCCTGCAGCCCCAGCGACAAAGGTAAGTTTGCCCTTAGAGACGTCATCCTCATCTAAGGTCGTAGAAAATTATCAAATGTAAAAAAAAACTACTTTAGCAGAAACCAATTAGATAAATTTTGTGGGAAGGCTTTTCAAAAATACTTATACATACTACGTTAAAGAGCATAACACTCCCTTTTTGAGCAGTTGTGTAAAAACTTAATATTTTTTACTAAGCAAGCAGTCAATCATAATAATTACTAGTATAGTAACATTTATTTTTGGTTCGCTTTTTTTTGACGTTATTTTAATGAAATTTTCGTCATATTTGTTTCAGTACCCGCGAAGATCGCCTCATTCGATGAATCGTTCACTGCTACTTACAAGGAAGATGTTAAACTGCCCTGCCTTGCCGTCGGAGTTCCTCCTCCCAACATTTTGTGGAAGGTATTTTATTCATTCATACAGTTTCCTAAGCCGCAAACACATAGTGTATGTAGACTATCTGAGACTTGACTGCTGATTGGCTAACCCGAGTCTTGGTCATGTTTACAGAAAGTAAGGGAAAGACAGTTTGTTTTTAACTGACTTTTACTGTGTAGCTAAAACGTCTAAACTAAGAATACATAACCTCCTCCTTTTTAGAAGTTGTTAAAAACTAAATAAATAAGTTGTTTTTCGTGATAATATTACACTATCGACTTAAGAAAAATAAATAAGTACATTCTTCAAAAAGTCGGTTTTTGGTACCGACCAAGGTCGGACTGGCCGGAAAGGCCCGGGTGGCTCCCTCAAGCCCTGGGCCCGAGACTAGATAATGGTAGATAGGATAAAATCGGAAAATAATGAAATATACAAATTAAGAATTACAAGTAGCGGTAGTACGAGTACTCAGAGGCTCATTTTTAGCCTTAAAAATATTTTAGTTTGAGAATGATTCTACTTAACGCTACAGTTAATTACGTACTTACTAATTCTGCTAATTCTGTGGTATTAGGCAGAAAAAGTTTTAAAAAGTTTTAAAAATTCTGAGCCGCGGGCCCCCTATGCTACCTACCGCCTAGCTTCAGCCAGGCCCGTGGGGGGCCCGGCTGGCAAACGCCACCCTAACTATATGGCCAGTCCGACCCTGCATCCAACTTTGTGTTATTTAAATCCTTCCTAGATATAAAATTATTTTCAGAATTCCTAGGTGAAGGGTCACCCCCTGGAAGCATTAATGTTTCGTGATAATATTACACTATCGACTTAAGAAAAATAAATAAGTACATTCTTCAAAAAGGTCTATGGTACGGACTTTGTATTATTTTAATCCTTCCTAGATATAAAATTGTTTTCAAAATTCCTAGGTGAAAGGCCACCCCCTGGAAGCATCGGAACGAGTACGTCAATTGCCCGAAGGATCCCTGCAAATCGCTGGCGTGGCTCGAGAGGATGCCGGCGAGTACTCCTGCCATGTCGACAACCAGTTCGGAACTGACACTGTTACGCATACTCTCTCTGTTCTCGGTTAGTATTCCGAATTTCCATGATTACTACGTTTTTTCACTTTTAAGTCATATAGCATGGATACGTCTCGACGACCACTACTAGGGACGGTTATCTTCAACACTTTCCATACAGACCAAGCGTGTCAGAGGATGGCATACGCGTTTTATATATTTTGAGTGCTTTGAAGCTTCACCGTTAAGTTTTTTTTTATGATTTTCTAATTACATGTTTGAGCTTTTACTGTGATGCATTATTTTTTACTGCT
Source organism: Noctua comes (assembly GCA_963082995.1). Lineage (NCBI taxonomy): Eukaryota > Metazoa > Arthropoda > Insecta > Lepidoptera > Noctuidae > Noctua > Noctua comes. The sequence continues at coordinate 9,016,860 of OY720277.1, forward strand.
AAATACTGCGTTACTATTGCTCTAGTAAGCGTTAATGTGAAAAAAATAATCAAAACTCTCGTTCTTTCCCGTCAGCTCCCCCCTTCCCACCTCAACTCAGCATCGCCTCATCATCCGTGTCGTCTCTCACTCTTCGTCTCAAGCCTTCCGTCGACGTCGACCAGTCACCAGCTGCGGGATACACCATCCACTATAAACAAGAGTTCGGCGATTGGGAAACCGTTCAGGTAATTTAAAAAAAACCTCTGCTTAACCCTTCAGGGATTACAGGCGTGATGTTATTGTCATAAAGCACGTTAATGTTTCGTAAGATGGCCTAAGAGTTAGACTATAGATAGAAATCTACTAATACTAAACTTTAGTAAGACATGCAGAGCTTATGAAATATATGCTTCCTTTCAGATTCCAAGCACCACTGACACATACACTTTAGAAAACTTGTTCTGCGGGTCCAGATATCAACTCTACGTTACGGCTTACAATGGGTTAGTAACTAACTATATTAGTCTTATCAGGAACGAGTGAATGACACTAACCCAACACTTCGCAAATTGTTTTAGAACTATGATGGCATGATAAAAATCGAATCGATTGTTTACACCAGAACTTTTAAATCAGACTAGCTTACTAAATAAAAACTACGATGACAACATTCACGTTAGTTGTGTATTAAGCGCAGGCCACACCGCCAGCTGGCGGGCGGGCGGAGCGGGCGAACGACGCATCGTTTCACTTGTTTTCATACTTTGGTTCACACCGCGAACTATCAAAAGAGACGAACGAAGTATGAAAAGGCATCGTTCGCCTAGCTCGCCCCGCCCGCCAGCTGGCGGTGTGGCCTGCGCTTTATGGTTCTGATAGAGAGCTTCTAGAATTGTATGTAAGTTCCGGCACAAGCGTGTTAACAAACGTAACATTTCCCGCAGCATCGGCACGGGCGAGGCGTCCGACGTGGTGATCGCTCGCACGCGCGGCTCCAAGCCGCCCGTGCCGCGCGCCGCCGACTTCATCGAGGTGGGCAGCTCCTCCGTCACGCTGCACCTCAAGCAGTGGCTGGATGGCGGATGTCCCATGAGCCACTTCGTCGTTGAGAATAAGAAGAAGTAACTAATTACACTATGACGTTAATAACTATCTATTACCCATAGGACAGCGCTTAAATCCTTACCCTTCTAAGCACGATTAGTGAAAATTCGATGCAGGTACCATTAGACTGACAAGGAATGCATAAAGTGTTTTAAATACATTGTGCCTATAAGTCTATGGCGAGACAAATTAAATCCTTTATGGGTGATATCCAAATCTTGATTTTATCTAACTTGTAAATGTTTATTTTAACAGGGGCGCTGCCGAATGGAATCAAATCTCGAACGCTGTGAAACCTGGTGGAAACTTCGTTGTACTCGGTGCGTATTCCTTCAAAATAACTGCACTAGTACTACTACTAACACTAGCACATTAACCAAAGGATTTTCTATAATATTGTACTTTTCCGTCTGTAGATCTGGAACCTGCTACTTGGTATGTGCTGAGGATTACGGCCCACAACAATGCTGGATTCAATGTCGCTGAATACGAATTCGCAACTCTTACGATGACCGGCGGTAAGTAGTCGTCTGAATGACATAATACTTTATATACGAATCATTTTTAAGTCATATCTATAATTTACCGCTACGATCATTACATATAATGCATGCCCATTTACTACAGAAAGAATTTTACACCAAAAACGTACCTGAAATGCATCGCCTTTTATTATAATTTAATCATTCTAATACCGGTGTCTTTTAGTTATCAATATAAATAGCTCTTGTAACTTGGGGCTTGCATTTCAGGTACGATCGCGCCCGCGCGCGAGGTCGGCGACGGCTCTCTTACCACGGAACAGACTATCAAGATTATCCTATCGCACCTTAACCTTATCGTACCCGTAGTGGCCGCGATACTTGTCATCATCATTGCTATCGTAGTCGTTTGCGTGGTACGAGGCGCCAGGGATCATCACAAAGGTAAAAATCTACTAATAAATGTGTATTATAGGAACTATTGCTCCGTTACCTGGCAACATCGGATCCGAAAAGGAACTGCCCCCCTGGATCAAAGCCTGGCTCGAACCTGAAGTCTTGGTACCCATTTTGGCAACGATTGTGGTCTTCATCGTAGGCGTGGTGGTGATCTGTCTGACATTAGCTCGCAGGAACACCCCGCACCGCCTGCGAGGTCAGAAGGACATGTATTGTATGTATGGTGGCATGGCACACCGCTTTATTACTATTTCTTTTACCCAAATTCGAATTCTCATATTTAGAGTTGATTTTACTGTATAATCAATCATGTAGTTAACAGTTTAGATAACATACTTGACTCATCGACTTATATTTTTTAACATATACTCATCCTTAGCATGGAATAAGTTTGGAGCTCTAATTTTGTATTTTGATTTACCAAATTCATAGTTTAATATAATTTGCGCGTCATAATAATCAAAACTAAAGAACTCACTTTTAATCGGTGACTTAAAAAACAACGTTTTACAAAACGCGTCAGGTCAGTCCATCAACTTACATAAGCAATGTGTTGTAGACGACGCAGTGTACAACGCATCGCAGGCCGCGCTGGGCGGCGGCGGCGGCACGCTGGACAAGCGCGGCGGGCTGCGCGACGAGCTGGGCTACATCGCGCCGCCCAACCGCAAGCTGCCGCCCGTGCCCGGCTCCAACTACAACACCTGCGACCGCGTCAAGCGACAGGCTGTCATCAGTGAGTATACCTCACCGAACTACACCTTACACGAATCTCGATGCTGCTGCAACTTACTACTACTGTTCACTGCACATTTTTAAATACAGTCGTATCCTAAAGTTCATATTAATACACATAGCGATACAAGACACAAGTTTGCGGACGTATCAAGTAAATCGGGCGTGATTGGATAATGAAGTGACCTGGATCCCATTCCGCGGACGTGTACTTCTGAAGTTGGTGTCTAGAGATCCTTCTATCCACCAACTGTTCACATAACGTGCGCTATCGTGACTCAACACGCGTTATATGGGTACTGGGCCTAAATCGGGACGTGACTGTATTATCTACGTATTACACTCTTTTTCACGACGTTTTACTCCACACTAAGCACCCTACTTTATGAAGTGAAAGGAATTTAGCCGCTACTCACCTGTAAGGAAACATCAATATTTTACTTGAGGTAATGGTTGTATTAACACTCTTTTTCTTCTCTTTCTGCTGCACGACTTTCGCTATTATTCTTCTCTGTGCTTTAATATTTATTCTTTTTTACCTTCTTAGAATATATCTTAGTGGTGAATGTTAGGTGACAGCTATTGTACATTTTTAAAATTAAAGGTATCAGGGAATTTATTGTAGGGCCCAGCTATTATAAATTTTGATTTATTTAAAAATATAATAGGCAATTTTTACCTGCAAGTTATCCAAACCCTTATGATTATTTTAGCTTTGCCTATTTTATTACTTAAATTTTTATTATTTTCAGCTTGACGTTTTGCCAATCTCGACATAATTTATATAGTGTCCTGAAAAAACAATTCATATTTTATTTTATCCTACTTAATTGGCGCGGATCTTCCAGAAGCTATGTTTATATGACGGTTTGGCACAAACGTTATCCCCCTAAATCACTGTGGTATCGTCTCCGTTATAATCGCACTCACTTCTGAAAGAAAATAAATGGTTTCACTATTAATTTGAATTATGCTTAAGAGCAGCTAAGTCCTGAGTATCTCAAGTATCTAAGTGCAGCAAAGAGCGATCTGGGACCTTTATACGGAAGTGTTACGATCAAATGCATTTATAAAGAACAAATGAAAGCATCACTTTTTTGCAATAAAAGTTCTGGAACATTGATAAGTAAGACACTTCCCTATACGGCCTCTGTTGTCCTATGCATCAGAAACAGCAGACTGAAAATTGAGTGGGACGATAGTTGAGCGGTGTAGCGGTGTTAGCGCATGCGTAACGTTAGTGTGGTTCAGTGGGCGCGCACTCGACGTGGGACCCGCGCCGCCATCACTACGAGCGCGTCCGTCGCCCGAGACTGCGCCGTGCAGGATCCGGAGACACCGCTTCCACAGGTCAGTGGAACTGCATGCAAGTACATGAGCATACAAGTATTAAATACCAGCACTACACGAACCAAAGTTTATCAACACTAATTTGGACATTAAATTAAATTGGCTAGCGAAACTCAAGACATGATGGGTATCTGACAAGATAAAATATCATCGGAGCGAATCCTGAGTGGTCAAAAAGTTATTATCAAGCAGATATCGTCAGCCGTATCCCGAAACATTAATTTAAAAAAATATGAAGTGTTTTAATAGAAAAGGTTTTATTTTTATGCTCATGTTTTGAAGTACATAACAAATGGTCACAACATTTGTATTATACTTACAATTTATTTTTGTAAAACGTATAATACAGATTGGAGTGACCATGCAAATCTGGTTTCCAAGTGAATGATAATCGTGAGGTTTTTATCTGAATGAACCGCTATTAACAACAAAAGAGTGAGTATGAGATTGATAATTGTATTTTATAATTGTTTGCATGATAACTATCTATTTGGTATTTATTTTATTTTTGTTTGCACTTTTCTAACCCCAGTTATTTTTATTTGCTTTTAGTAAAATGTATATGAACATGATTAGGTATTTACTGTAATATGTACATAGTTACATTAACTAAAAAAGGGTGAGTATCTACAAAATATAGCATTGTGAAATTTACTGACACTAGTTCTACAATTATAATACAATACTTAATAATATATTATGTACGTTTCGAGTTTTGAGTGAAAACGAATTAACTACACAATTATAGCATGGATTACCGACAGTTAAGGAATATCTACTATTTGTAGCATATTTCAGTGAATGGTAACACTGCTACTAATCCAATGGAACCACAGAGTAGTTAAAAATTGGAGTACTCATTCGTATGTTATACGTCTACTAGCTGCTCCAACAGACGCTGTCCGGTTTTTTCTAGATGACGAGAACAGCGCCTCCTACCGGGTCCAATTGTGAGTCTATCCCTTTCAGGGACTTACTCAAAAACACAAAAAAAAAACATCAAAATCGGTCCAGCTGGTTAAGAGAAGATCAGCGACATACACATGTACAGAAGAAATATATTTAAAGATACGCTGCGCTTTCAGCACATACAACGTTCACCCGAATCAGCACTCCAATCACTACTCCGTGGATAAAATAAATGTGACATGACTTATGTGTGTTTCATTACGTGTGAACAGGCATGGAAGACGAGATCTGCCCCTACGCCACGTTCCACCTGCTCGGCTTCCGCGAAGAGATGGACCCCAGCAAGGCGCTGGCCTTCCCGCACCACCACCCCGCGCACGCCGGCACGCTGGCGCACCCGCACCCGCACCACCCCGCGCACTCGCGCGCCGGCTCCCAGAGCATGGTGAGTGACGCACACATCATCTGCCCAACACCAGTGGCGTGCCGCTAGGTCAGAATGGAGGCAAGCCCAGTTAGTCAGCTACCGATGTTTTGGGAAATAATTTTAAAGATAAAGATAAAAGATAAAGATAAAGATATATTTATTTGTAAACATGTGTAACATAATACATATAAATGCAAATGTGGATGTAAAAGTGAAAATCTGTGAGTTTCAACATGTTTTGCCAACATTGGCGTACAAAATAATTTATAGCCACTTGAAATATAAGACAATTTAGAAAAACAAAGCAAAACAAAATTAAAATATAACACAAAATAGATTAGAAACTATCATTTAAAAAATCTTTAACATTATAGTAACATTTTTCAGTAAGTAACTTCTTAAGTTCTCTTTTGAATAAGTTTGGCTGGTTTATATTTTTAATAACCTCTGGAATCTTATTATATATTAATGGTGCCATACAAAACACGCTTTTATGAAGGAGTGCTGTTTTCGCAGAGTAAGGCTGTAAGAAGTTCTTATATTTAGTACGTCTATTTCTAGTGACATTGTCTGACAAAAGAGGAAACCAGTGAGGATTGCTTCTAACAAATAAAGCTATTTCCAAGATGTATAGTGACGGAAGTGTCAGTATATGGTATTTTATAAACATTGGCTGACAGCTGTCGGTATTTTTGATCCTAAACATAGCCCGAATACAACGCTTTTGGATTTTAAACACCATGTCGGTGTTTGTCGAATTACCCCAAAATATTAGACCGTATCTAAGCACCGATTCAACCAGTCCATAATACGCCATGAATAATGCGTTTCTACTCACTATTGGTGCCAGTTTGTACATCGCAAAAGATAAACTACTTACTTTTGCACAAAGGTCTTCTGTGTGACATTTCCAATTGATTCTACTGTCAATTTTTAAACCGAGGAATTTGGCTGTTTCAACTTGATTTATTGTATTATTTTCAAATATTAGTTTAAATTTAACTGAATTTTGAGGTCTTTGACTGTAGTTCATTACATTTGTTTTATTTATATTTATTTTTAGATTATTATTGATTAGCCATGTTATTATAGATGTTAGTGCTTTATTTATGTCATTTTCAAATAGATTTTTATCATTACATGTAATATTTACTGTGCTGTCGTCTGCAAATAATGTCATAGGTTGCACAGTTGCATTAGGGAGGTCGTTGATGTAGGTAATAAATAACGTAGGTCCCACTACGCTGCCCTGGGGAACACCATATCTAACAAATCTTACTTTGGATTGGTATTGTTCTTCTTTTTTAGTTTTTATGTTAAATTTTGTAATTTGTGTGATTTGTTTTCGATCAGTTAAGTAAGATCTAAATAGTTCTAAAACGTTTCCTCTTATACCGTATGCCTCCAATTTACTAGCCAATATTTTGTGATCCACATAATCGAAGGCTTGTGTCATATCGCAGAAGATAGAGCACACAGGGGTAGTTTTATCAACCGCAGTCATTATATTTTTTAAAAACTCAAAGATAGCCATATTTATATTTTTATGTTTGCGAAAGCCTTTTTGTTCGCTGCATAAGATATTGTTATTTTCTAAGTAATTATTTAATTCTGTATTGTAATAAGTTTCAAAGATTTTAGAAAATATAGAAAGGAGAGCAATGGGTCGATAATTTTCGACTAATTCTTTATCATCTTTTTTCAACAAAGGTTTGACAATTGCTAGTTTAAGATCCTTTGGAAATGTACCATTTGTTATAGACAGGTTAATAATATGACTTAAGTGATGACATATCTGACTATTTACTTCTTTTACAATTTTTGTAGAAATTTCGTCATATCCGACACTTTTTGTATTTTTTAGGCCATTTATTATCTTAAATACATGAAGAGGTGTGCTTGGAGCTAAAAACATTGAATTAGGTCTGTGGTTAATTAGGGATGTTACATTTTTACCAGCACCCAAGATTGGTTTAACTTTATCGACGAAGTAATTATTAAATGTGCTAGCTATTTCTGTAGGATTTCTGATACTTATATTTTGGATTTTAATTTTTTCTATGGGTTCTCTTGGTAGATTTGGCCGTACTTTATTAATCATTTGCCACGTTGTCTTTGGTTTATTACTTGACATTTTAATTCTGTAATTATTTTGCGCACGCTTCGTTAGTGATATAATTTTTTTTAGTAATTTGGAATAATTAATATAATTTTGTTTGTTTGTCTTTGTTGCTTTTTGTCAAAGTTGCCAGAGCAATAATCTTTTTCTTTTACAACAAGTTTTTATTCCGCGTGATATCCACTTTGATTTATAATTAACTTTAAACTTTAAGCTTTTCTGCGGGAAGCACAGGTTGTAGAATAATTTAAAATTATCAATGAAATATGTATAAGCATTATCTACATCCTTAGTTGTGTAGATTTCGGAGAAAGAAAAATTATTCAGGCAAATTTTGAATTTATCAATGTTTTCTTTACAGTAATCTCGTTCCGTTTTATACCAGTATTTAAATTTAAAAAGCTTTTTTATTGGAAGTTTTATTAATTGGGCCGTGTGATCTGATAAACCAAATTCCAACACTTCAGTCTTACACTGTTTTTTGAAATCATGGGCAAAGTTATCTAAACAAGTCATGCTAATCAGTCTAGTAGGTTGTTTTAAAGCAAGCTTTAAGTTGAAATTTAATAACAAACATTCGAAATCTAGGGATACATTATTACTTTTTAAAATGTCAATATTAAAATCTCCAGCTATTAAAATATTATTACAACTTATTTTTGTAATGAGCAGAAGGACTTTTTCAAGTTTTGAAAGAAATGTTACCACATTGTTTGGATTCGGTACTCTGTAGACACAGACAATAACAACTTTGTAATCAATAAGTTCGATAGCACAGCATTCAAATAAATTAGTTATAGTATGTTTCTTAACTTCTGGAATTTCCCTCCATTTATGCTCCTTATTAACCATGATACACGCTCCGCCTCTTTTGCTATTATTTCGACTAATACAACTAGCTAAATCATAGTTATTTATATGGAGATATGTTTCGGATCCTGCCATCATAAAATGTTCCGTAATACATAGTACATCAATTGATTTGCTTTTGTCTGCAAGCTCTTCCATATTTATCATCAAGAGATCAGTTTTGTTAAATAATCCAGCTATATTTTGATGTAATACATATAGGTGTTTAGTTTCGAAAAAACATAGATTCAGAGCTGTTTTCATCAGTCAGCTGATTTGTGTGTGTAAGGCTATCCAATGTTTGTGTTACATCCTGTATTATTCCATTAATGTAGTCTTGGATGTCTTGGAAAATGGTTTCCATGCCGAGTTTGTTCACCGTGCTACTATGTACATTAAACATCTCATAGCTACATTTAAGATTTCTATTTGAATCCAAAAAGTACGCATGTTCATGTTCCAGTATGTCGAGATATAACAAGTTATTAAAATTCTCTACTCGGCAGTTGAACATATTGGTGTGGTGCCCATACTTAAAAGTGGGTGCACATATAATTATATTAGTGTGACTTAACTTCTGTACAACTTCTCTTATGTAGAATATAAGGCCAAAGTAGTCACGAGTATTCTGAAAGTCTTCTTCGCCTATTAAGATAACACAGAAGTCATTAATTGTAAAATCTTGTATTTTATTTTCCAAATTATTAATTAGTAGGTCTGTGCTACAGTTAGGCTTGAGATAATGGCATATATCGTAATGTTCGGAGAATGTTTTTTGAGAGATAGATAATATTTTATTCCTGGTGTTAGTGCTCAATATGTGAATTTTATTTCTAGTCCTTGTTTCGTTTGTTTTCTTTTGATGTTGCCTAGGCTCGGTAATGGATAATGGTTGGATCAGGGTGTTACTTTGATCTGCCGTTTGACCTACTTTTGGTGGTGATTGTAGTTCACATGTCTGTAATTGTTTCTTTCTTCTTGTTTTTTTATTCCCAAGAGGTGTTTTTGTTTTAATTTTTCTTATGGGGCTATGGGTAACAGTTTTGTATAAATTATTTTGTTCCAGTAATTCAATATTCGTTTGTCTGAGGTTTCTATTTTCAATAGAAATAGTCTCAATTTCCTGATGGGCACTGCTGAGTTCTGATTCTAGTTTGTTAATTTCTTGTTTTAATTTAAGTATCTGTTCGTTATGTGATTCATCGCTTGACAAGTCAGGCATACTGGATATACTTTCATCGTTGAGGGTATGTGCCGAAATTTCGCTCACATTACTTGTGTTTGGGTCCGAGTATGTTCGCTTTCGTCGCAATGTAATATTATTTAGGAAGTTCATAGTGATAATTCAATGAACAAATTTTTATAGATCACAAAAAGAACTGCATTCGGCGGGGATCGAACCAGGCGACCCGAGATTCTCAGTACACGTTCTTACAGAATCAGCTATTTAGTACTTGAGTTATAGCGTTGAAATAAAGGTTCGCTTTCTTACTCTGTTCTAATATTATTATTGCAGTTGTGATGGTTATTTAAATTTCAACGGTTTTCACTTTTTTGCTATTTTTTCTTCTATTTTAATTCATTTTGAGGCAATCACATATTGTTTGATGAAAACAAGTATGTTCACATATATATCAGTACAAATTTCACTCAATTAATTGTATTTAGTCACTTATAACTGTTCACTCAAAATCACGGTAATAACTTTGTCCAGTGTTAAATTCGCGAGTTGATAACATTATCTCAGATCATTTACACTACTTATTAAAGTTCGAACACATAATTTTAAAGATATCAATGCTTTTACTATTTTTACGAATATTTAAATATGGAGCTCAATGTTTACATGACATTGCAGCGCCATCTATCCGATGACACCGAATCATTCCAATGTTATAAATTATAGTTTTTCAATTAATTTCTAGTCTCGATATCATAATACGCTTGCATAATTAACAAAGGCGCCATCTATACGTACGAATCGTGACACCAAAGTAAGTTCGCTACGCTACTGTTTACAATTCAGACGTGCAAAATATTTCATTCAAAATGGCCACTAGATGGCATTTACACTATTGATTTGTTATTTTATTGCCGTACACACTATTTTATTAATTCAATATAGTGTCGATTAAAATGATAATATAATATTTGATATTACATAAATATTAATGATCTCACAAAATCATTATAAATCACTAATAAATAATAGCCAATTTTATTTACTTATTCTATTCTTCATAACAACTCTTTAAGTACCTAAACTCTTCGATAAAATCATTAGGTATTGTATTTTCTTATTTCAAAGAGATATAATATTACAATGATGGTTCTTTATTTGGAAGAACTTTATCAAATAACTACAAAATTAATTGCGAAAAGCGACAAAAATACATTGCCGAGAAAAACTATCATTAGGAATTCTTTAACAGTGAAGTAAAGAGCTAACTCAACGTATTTACATACCTTTTCGACGGTAATATCCGAATTCACATTTTGGTAATCAGACCACTATAAAACAATCAATTAATCACTTGCAAAATCATAGGTATAAATCACATCGTGCTAATAACTTTCACACAATTACAATAACAAAACAAAACCTAACTTTGGAATATTGTTCTCAAAATTTTCAAAACGGCATTCATTCGTATTAATTAACGCATGCTACTGGCATTATCAACTCACTTCAGACCGGTCAACGCGGACGCTGATTTGAGCGAACTTAATACCACAGAAAAGCCGGGCTTCTCGCAGCTTGTGGCTCCCATAGAAATGGTCAAAAATCGTCTCCGAATTTATCAATGAAATTTTAACATTTCTATACAAATATTAAGCCAAATGGCGAAGCCAACGAGTGCGAGAGAGACGGCGCACTTCAACGTTAGTGTATTGCGTTAGAGCGAGGTCGCAACTGTGGGTGGGATTTACGGCTAGCGTAGGTTTGGTCGTCGTTGCATGATGAATGCACGCGAAATTTAAATAATATTCCGATAATTATGAATGAAACAGATAATATTTGGCAACTTGTAAAATCGCGCGACGGAAGACGTTGCGTTCGGCGCTCGGCGCGCGGATTTTAATGTTATTATTATTTTGTTATTTATAAATGATTGCTATCATGGAACGTTTTTTTTCTTGTATATTAAGAGGCTGATTGTTAGGCAAGCCATGCTTCTGGGCTTGTATGGAAGGCACGCCACTGCCCAACACAATGTTTGGACTTTAAGAAAAGACTGTGGCCTATGCATTGGTTTTGGTGTTTCTTCTCAGAGTATTCCGATATGATGTCCAACCTCATCTAGTTTTTTTTTAATGTTTGTGTTAAAGGGTTTTTTTACAACCCACACAGTAGTCAAATTTATCATTTAATTTCTAAATTAACTTTAATTTACGTATCGATTCGAATCATGCACTGATTTTATTTTTGTGGTGTAGAGAAAATCTTATACACATTTATAGTTTTCTAAGCAAACTTATAATTTGTCAATCTGAATCTGTATTTTCTTTTTAAATTTAATTTCAGCCCCGCGCCAACAGCCGTTATGCCCGCAAGAACTCTCAGGGAGGACAGAGCGCCATCTACTCGACCGCTCCCGAATACGACGACCCGGCCACCTGCGCTGAAGAGGACCAATACGTAAGACTCCTTACTATTTTTATACAATAGCAATGCAATCGTCGACAACCAGTCTTACCAAGGGGTATCGTATTACCCAGTACTAACTGGGTTGTGGAGGTCTGATAGGCAGTCGCTCCATGTAAAATACTGGTATCCAGCTGCATTCGGTTAGACTGGAAGCCGACCCCAATATAGTTGGGAAAAGGCTAGGCAGATGATGAGCAATGCAATCGTCACTTATGGTTTTAGATTTCAACTTAGTCAAAATCTGTGGTCACAATCCTGATATTTATAAGAAGTCGCCAAAATTGATCATACATGTAGTTCACAGCTTAAGCCTTATTTAAAAAACCAAACCTGGAGTAGGTTTGGTTTATTCAAATCAAATTAAAGATGAACCTACATATGTTCAGAATATAGTAACCTACACATTAGTAGAATCCTCTCATTTAAAGCTCATAACTATACAGTACACAGATAATTTTATAACCTTGCATGTTATTTGTTTACAAAGCGTGCCCGTTATTCCCGCCCGATGTATGCCTGCGGCCCCGAGTACGATGAGCCCGCCTGCTGCGCTCCCGAAGACGAACAATACACCGGCGCCTATGGAACTCCCTACTCCGACCACTACGGCTCTCGCCCCAGCATTGGTAAGATGGGTAAAGACTGATTTTACACAATTATATTTTTGATTTTCTTTCAAACGACTTCAAGTCTCATGCTTTCATGAGATAAATACAGCAACGGAAAGACTTTAAGTATGTATGTGGCTGTTGTGAAAAAGCGCCGTAAAGTGGAAGCGGATCTGCATTTTCTGAAAAAAATCTGGAGATAGATCCACGATAAAGTCTCATGATCAATAATTATCTTAAATTCACGTTTCATAGGAACACGCAAGTGCGGCGGATCTCCCGAGCCTCCCCCACCCCCTCCCCGCAACGCCAACAACACCGACAACAACTGCTCCTCCTCATTCAACGAGAGCAAGGACTCGAACGAAATCTCCGAAGCCGAATGCGACCAGCCCCGCAACTACCCCGGTAAGTCACTGAAACATGGACTAACTGATAACCCTATCCTTGTTCCCTAATTCAGGACTTATTTCACTAATGAAACTGAACGCATTGGTGGAATTCGGCCTACAAGAGATAAAAAAATTGGAAATGAGCAGAAAATTATTTTCTTGATAAATTCTTCCTCCCAAAAGTATTTCTACGAAAACGATTTCATTAAAACTGCTGAAAGGGACCCAATTTGGACCTTATGATATAAACTAAAAGGAAATCATACTTTTCTGTCAAAATGCTTTCAGTAATGATTAATGTACGCTGCTTCATATTATAATCTCAATATAAACTTTTTCACTTTCTTGCTGAGTACTAATTTTATTAAAAAACTACGAATTGAAACATTGATTTTGATGAAAAGATTTTATTCTTCAATAAAAATTAACTCCCTCTAGTTCAAACAAATTAATACCCAGAAGAATTTGCAACTAGAACAAAAAAGTATGGTTTACATAAAATAAAATTTGGTATCATAACTATTCTTTTGTTCCAAACCTTAATTTTAGACAAATCTCGAGTGTTAATTTGAAATTGATTGTTGAATTCGTTTATGCACACTTGGGTGTCACCTGAACAGAAGACGGTAAAATTTTTGGATCAAGTTATTTGATTCCTTTATGTTTCTAATTATTGTGACTGACAGCATGCAACATTTGTATCAGTAATAACAAATTGAATTACAAGCTTCAAGATTAGCGTTCTTGTAATTGGCTTACCTATCTTTATTTTTCAAAATTATCTACTTTTTACTGTTTTTTGGTTTAAGCACTTGACAAAATTAATGTCCAGATTTAAATGATTTGAAATCAAAATTGGTCTATTAATCTTGACAAGTGCAAGATTCAACAATGGGAAAAATCAGTAATTACTTTTCTTTGAATCAACTTCTAAACTTTCTATTTATGTGCTTAGACGTGATTGTGTTAACTAATTCACTCTATTTGAAATGATTCTGTAGATATTTAGTACGTGTTTTGGAGACAGACATGCACGAACAATAACCACTTAGTGTTAAAATGATACAACTAGTATACTTAGAGAATGGAGCACGCACGTGGTTATTGTTCGAGATGTCGAGTAGAAGGCGGCTCCAGGTATCTTGGCTAGTATAGAGCGCGTCGTGACTTGTGTGTTGTTGCAGTAAGGGCCCACACTGCCAAGGACGGCTTGCACAGCGAGGAAATGAGGAAACTCATTGACAGGTCAGTTTGATAGGTCTTGCACAATGTACCCTATAACTCAGACACCTGTTTTTGTTCACTGTCTCACAACAAAAAACAATTATATTTGTATAGCACAGACAGAAGTATTTACAAACTTTTAATATCCATAATTGCATAAAATTAACTAATAAAAATTTTATTTAGTCTAGTTCAGATACTATAAATCCAAGGAGAGTTAATAAAACATAACTAAGTGTCCCTTTAAATCTAAAGCAAGATTGAACACTGTCAGACTTACACGCACTGAACACATTACTAACACATCAGCCGGCTCCTTGTGTGTGCGCTAGCACGAGTACATTGTCACGTGATAGATATATTTACCTAATAAAGCATTGTGTACTAGTCTATGCTCGTTATTAAGCATGTGTTATGTTCTGCATCCATGATCTACAGGAAACAGTAAGTCAAAGTATGTGAAAATGAACATTTTTTAAATGAATATAATCCACCTTATTTTTGCCTGATATTTTTGTTTCGTAATTAACCTTTATGTGGCTAACATTCTGAACCAATGTGCACTAATGTATTATTTTTTGCTCCAAGAATGGTAAGGCGAATAATTTATGTATACCTCGGCTAGTTTGGTTTTATTTTGTGAAGATTGCGTTGCCGTTAACGAACGCATGAAATGTACATACCATGTATACCCATTACTTTATATGAAGATAGCCTAATATGGAATAGAACAGAACCCTGGCACTTGTTACTTTTTAGTCTGTGCGTGATGGATCTAGTTGCTTACAATTTAATTATATGGTTACAAAAATAGTTTCCTTAAACCATTTTTTCTTTAGCTACATTTTTTACATACCATTAGATTTACAAAGCACTGTAAATAGACGCCAAGCGCGCGGACATATTGGTGTTCCTTAAATAAAAAAACTCACCCCTCTAGATTAGAAGTGCTATGGTTTCCCTTCAAATGCTTTAAAAAAAAGTATATCCATGCCTGTTTACCAATATTAAGGCTCAACTCGTTTGCTTCTCAAAATAAATGCATTAAGGGCATGTCAATGTAAAAAAAACTGGCAGCTGTCGTAAACATTGCAGAGGTAAGCGTGAACGTGTCCATTAATGTTCGGGACTATGTTTTCAGACCAGAAGCAGCCACCCCAATCCCCCAGCAAGCAGTCCACGGGCGGGGACTCACAGCCTACGATACTGTGGCAGTGTAACCTGTAAAGTGGACCCGTGTCTCAGCGCAGCGACACACGCACATTTTATAAATTAATTTAGTGGACCATTACCATCTTGCTGATGTACCGCTCGCAGGCTTACGCAGATACTTCCTTTCAGTATAAACGTTAAATTGCACCGTCGCTATATTATTTGGTCTCTAGCATGCAGCAAGATGGTGATACTCGTGCCAAATCTACTCGTTTTTATTACAATTTCATTTGTGTGTCGCGTTTTTGTGTTGCTATTTTTTACTTTTACATTTACCCCAACTTAGTTGGCTGGACATTTTTCAAATTAGTTAGTAAACGCGTTTTTTTTTATTCTACCTGTAGTCAAGTTTCAAAGTTGGGTTATGTACAAATTAGATTCTACCTTCCCTGAGTAGAGAAACCTATGATGCGTCACTGTAGAATTACCATGTAAAAGCAGAAAATTATGGTTGTGGTAGTTATCTCAAATTGATATATTTGCTTAAATAGATAGGTGACGTGTTTGTCCTGTCCAACACATTATATATACCTTCTTCCAACGTACCCAACTTTGATACATGTTTACTACAGAATTTACTTTTAATTGTAGTTAACCTTATTTGTTTAGCTTAATTTAAAGATAGCTTCAGTAAAATGCATCTGGTTTGGGGTGTTCCGGATTCGATTTAAATTAAGCTCAACATGTAATAATGTATGTGATATTTTGTATTTTTATCCCATTTTTTTATTTTTACATGGAATAATATCGACGTAAACTTTATTTATACTCTTAGGATGGTAATATTAGGTAACCACAACCGTACGGTTGTAACGATGCTTCCTTTAACGTTATTGGTTTTAATTATTCTCTTTGTCATTTCGTTATTGCCACACGTCCTATATGTGTCAAACATGTTGGTTTTGATTTTCGCATTTATGCATATACTATTTAGGATAAGTTTAGATATAAATTTCTTTATTAGTAATTAATCAACTTTTAAACAAAAGTACTATATAATCCGTAGCTAGTTAGTAACACGCGTTACGCATTATTATGTAAAATTTAATGATATTCAATTAGACTACTCTTTGAAACGCATTGAAATAAGACATACAGGAAGCGTACCATAATAATGATAATATAAAACAGTTACCTATATAACCAGCAAGGAACTACACAATTTATTACACCTTCGAAAACGTAACAAACTGCTGACATGGAATTTAAAATAATCTTTTAAAATATTAATCTAGTACAGTAAGGTGCATTTTTATTAATCATAATCGTAATTTTATCCTTCTATATTACGCAGATGACTAGGTGTAAGACACTTGAGTGTCATTTTCTAGGTGTTTCCCATTATATGTTGTGTATTGTGGTGTAAGCTTCGCAAAGTAGGCTTGTAGTTAGGTTTCGCGACTTCCTAGCAACAGAATCTTCTCTTAACCTTCCAATTAGAATTCGATTTAATGAAAAAATCTAGTTAAAATTGAAATGTGAACAAAATAAATGAAATTTATTCAAAATTATATGATAAATAATCAATTAAAATTTGTACCATAATCTTAATTGTATTGGCAGCAGAGGGGTTAATTGTTTATGATATTTTTGCTTTTGTCGATGTGCGTTTGGTTTGCGGCTACTTGAAAGTAAGTTTAATAATTATTATTATGGCGTTACAACATCGATAACCACAGCTAACTAACTGTACCAAAGTGTTTGATTTGTGTTAAATAAACTACTCAAATGTCAACTACGCAATGTTGTTTTAATTGTTATACCACTTACTTATAAAATACTTACATAGAAATAGTTATTACTAAAATAAATAAAATACATATGTTCTACTGGAGACGGTGTTTATTTATACAGAAACGTAAATATTAAATAGTTCTTTTAACACTAACTGTTCGGTGGCAGTGCTGAGAGAACACATTAACCAGTGGCAGCCTTCAGGATCTCTTCGGCAACCTCCACGGCGATAGCTGCCTCGGCCTTAGCCTGCAAAGTCAATATTTCGATGAATACAAGAACATTATCATATTCACTACTCAGCGCTAAATTGAACTGTCTGTCTTGTAATGACTTACTGTCACTGTCATAAAGCTTTGCAAATGAAATAATGAGTTTGATTTAGACATTATTATCTAACAGGCATTCATACTGCAAACATTGCTCTAGCTAGGATAAAGGTACGTACTGGTCATACCCAAAGTGGTAATCAGAGATATGATTTATCTAGATAACAAAAACACATTTGTGGTCAATCTTTTCACATAGTGGTGGTGGAGGCAAGACAAGTAAGGAGGAGAATATAGACTAGCGCTTTAAAAAAGTTAAGCTTCACCTTTTCGGTACCAGCAGCGTTCAGTTCAGATTGAGCTTTGTTAAGGGACTCCTGGGCCGCACTGCGGTCTAGGTTTTCCAAGGGATGTGCTTCTTCTGCAAGGACCTGAAATATTAACATACAGGCACTGTTAAAATGTGAGGTAAGATTTTTTTAATGGTGAGAATTACCAATCTAAATTAAGATTAATATAAATAGGATTGAACTTTTGTCATATGGTGACGTTTTAGACTATGACGAATGGGCGGTGACCTATGGGGCTTTTAAGGGCGCGGTTGCGGGCATAATTCCAGTGCATTGCAAGTGTCTTCACAGAGTAAAACAATGAACGGTCACTCACGAGCTAAATCTCTAAACCACTTGTTGCCCATCATAGTCACTTCACAATGGAGGCAAGCGGCGGATTTCACGCTTGATATTTCGCGCCCGCCTTAGAACTCACGTAAGCTCCGCATTCTCGTCGACGCCTTAACGATTTTGTAGACAAATTTTTACGTGATTGTCACACTCAACTTTTCTATGACAATTCAGCATATGTGCTGATCTCGCACAACTCGCTCAACTTTACGTTGACCTCAGTCAATGACATGACAGTCTCATTTTTATTGCATAGTATTTTACTTGCACAGTAATCTACCATTACATAATGATATAAAAACAACACGATCTACAAGTGAAGACTAAACCAACCTGAACAGAGGAATCATCGTTGACTGTAACTGTGCCAGAGGAAACGAAGACCTTGGTCAATTTGCCGTCGTTTTCAGTAACAGTAACGACGCCAGGGCGCAGGACAGCTGAAAAACATACAGGAACTGTTAATTATAATGTCAATCAAAAATCCTGCCTAATATGCAATGCTATACTATTTGTGGGCGCGAAAATAGAGTAAGGTTTTGGAGTCAGGTGGTCAGTCACTCTGTACACACAAGAATATTCACTATATTCTTTGAAGAGGTGATAAAATAAGACTTATTAAACAAATTACATAATGGACAATGACATCTGATCCTCATTTGGAAGTTACATATCTGTCATGAACCTTATCTTTGTGTACAGCTCTCACAATATGGGCATTCCCATAAATTTTATAAGAAGCCTCCACAGAACACATGACCTGGTGACCATAATTAGCTCCTTGGGAAAAGAGCAATGAATCAAGTAAGAACATCGTCCAGATTCAGACTTGTGGATGATAATATATGGAGTTTTTCTATACTAATATTTAAAAAAGTTTGAATGTAATCTTTGGAACTATTCATCCAATTTCGCAAATTATTGCACTAATGGGAAGCTAGACTGTCCGTTAGTGTCATAGGCACATTTCAAATGTTTCCATAGGATAATTAACAGCCTTAATGCCAGTGATGCCATACCAACTGTTTTATTTTTAACATTATGGAATGCAATAAAGTATTGAGTATTGATGCTGCAGGCAAAACCTAGTATAATAAGCGTCTTTTTTTTAATCAGTCATGACACACATATATCTACTAAGCTCTCATTCTACCATTATATGCAAACCGCTTGCTATTTTAGACATTTTGGTAGAAAAAGGTCATAATATTACTTACCAAGGGTAGGCACATGTTTGGGCAGGATACCAAAAGCTCCACTCATTGATGGCACATCAATTTGCTTGACAACTGCTTTGTCGTAAAAGACCTATAAATATTTTGAAACTTGAATACAGAACATCAATAATCACTTATCTTTTCTCAAATATTATCATTTTCAGATTTTAAGTATTAATTACAGGGTTTGAATATTTTTGTATGAGGCCTGGCCTGCCTAACTTCCGCCATTTAACCATTTTAATTCATTTCCATACCATTTTAAAATAGCAGCCGCACTTAAAACCTGTATTAACCAATAGCTGGTATCAATCATCATTCTCTTGCCCTTATCCCATTGCTGGTATCAATATGAACAAATAATTTCTCAGACAAAATCTTCTAAAATATCACTACAAGCTACCAAAGTTAGAATCTATAAACTGATGCCTCCATCAGTGCAACTTTGGTTTTATTGGACATGCATAAGACGGTGGAATGTGGGAAGACAACCGACGAGGTGGACAGACAAAACCCCCAAAATTGGAGAGATTTGAAAAACTCAGCATTGGGTGGCCAAAGGTTGGAGAGAGAGAGAGAGCATAAAACCAGTAACCATGAATAGCTAGTATCAATACAAATGAGTATTGTGGCGGACAAGATCATCTAAAGTGTCAAATTTCTAAGATATAAGAAGTCTATGTTTGAATCACCTTTATCAATACTACTTTAGTAGCTTAGATTTTGGAAATGTGACGCTGAAGACGATTATGTCACATACAATACCTGTTTGTATTGATGCCAGCTATTGATGTATGCCTGGGTTGGGTGGTATTTGAAATAAAAGAAAATGGCAGTTCTGAAGGTGCAGGGCAAGTTATACAGTCCAAATTGTTCAAACCCCTTTAAAATATATAGGTACAAATAAAAGAGGTGGAAAAACCTTGTTGCCAGCAGCAAACGTGAGGGCCATTTCATCGCCTTTAGCAACATCAGCGTAGTTCCGGACTTGCAGCCTCCTTGCCACTGTCCTCAACCCATTGCGGAATGCCAGAGCCATTCTGTAAACAATTGAATAATTTATTTTTTATATAAATATAAACGTCGTGAGGAAAGTTCTGATAAGAGTGAGAGTTCGAGAAAGTCCTAAGCAATATTATATTTCTCACATAAAGGATAAGGGCTAACATCCTTGACCCTGAGTTATTGTAAAATTTTAATTTTCTAACCTATAAAATGAACTGTTTTACAGCTGTAAGAAAGTTGCAAAGATGACAAAGATATGTAGTCCGATATTAAAAAATAGGCAAAAAGTTATATTGCAAATAATATTTTATGAAGAATATGGATAATTATATTTTTTATCATGAAAACAATCCCGGATTATGTAATAATTTTGATAGCAAACCAAAAAGCCCCATACTGGCAAAAATATTAAAGAGATTAAATGGAACACATGATAATTTATTTAATTATAATAATATTAGTCTTACTTAGGTTTTATGTAGTGTAATTTATTGAATTTTACAGTAGACTCCGTTTTTCTCGGCACCTCTTGACTACACTTGACAGATAGTGCGGAGTGTTGCTATTTTGCAAATTTGTAAAATCTTTTTCACAATCTCAAAAAAATGGACTCGCCTGGATTTGCACTCCCGACTATGCTACCAAAAGACCAAGTTGGGTGTCGGTCAGTCTAAAGGAAGTTATACGTAAGTATATAAGTTCCTTGATCAGGCTACTATACATTTCACAAAGCAATGAATACGCCACTTTACAAAAAAAACCATTTTCATTCATATTGTTTCTGGTTCGTCGTGGAACTAAGCCAACCAGTTACATTTTTCACTGTCATTTTTATATTGACATTGACAGATGTCAAAACAGTGACAAAGGCGGGAAAAAAATAAAGGAAATATTCCGTGATTTTTGTTTTTCTTGTAGATTATTTTGTTCAAGTCTAAAAAAAATCTGTTTAGTTGAAGGCTTTTTATAAGTAAACAGTACGATTGTTGTTTGCGGCAGCTGCTGTTAGTAAATTGTAAGGGTTGCACTACTCTTACAATGTTGGAAACATTGTCATAATTGGAGAGAAACAAGTGCAAGTGTTAATGAATACATTACTATATTAAGGAAAATGAGCCTGAAGGACTTGGATTTGGCTAAGTTATCAAAGTTAACGTCTCAACAAATAGACCATGTAACTTGTTTGGAATGGTACGACGTTAAACATTTATTTCTAATTCAGCCACTGCATATGGCTTTCAAGTAATTTCTGATAAGAATTGCCTAAAAACATGATGTATTGTGTTTTTTAGTTGTAAATACTTCATAGCACCTGCAACTGCAGCTTGCGGCCACACATTGTGTCATACTTGCTGGCGAGGTCGTCGGACATGTCCTGCTTGTGCAACGCACCTTGAGCGAAAGACTTTGAAGCTAAATATACCACTTCAAACACTGACAGACCACATACAAGTGCTTGGAGAAGCATTTGAAAAACTTTTTAACATCAAGCGTAAGTGAGAAGTATCTGCCAACATTTCTAATATTTCTGTAATTTTAATTGGTTTTACTTACCATACCCATACCATTTGTTTTGAATTGTAATTCAATAGTTAATTATCAACTTTCAGTGGATGAATTTAATCTTGACACACCAGGTGAAATTGATTCAGAAAAAGATCCAGATAAAAATGTAAAGGATTGGTTAACAAGCTCTCAAAATCATTTTTCAGCCCCAATTCAGAATTCTGAAACATTCTCACAAGAATCACAACAACCAGCCAATCCATTGGAAGTGTCAGCTAGCAATATCATAATTCACACAGATACTAAGAAAATTGCAACCCCTCCAAAGGTGGTCCATATCCCACCACCACAAGATGATTGGGACAAAATAGAACCAATGCCAGATCCTGAGGTCACTTCGAAGAAAAATCAAAACATTGTAGGACCTATGGATATAGAACCATTTTTTGTAGAGGACTCTGAATATACTACAGATCATCCTCGCAGGAGCTCTAGGAAAAGAGAGAAAAATGATGATATACCTAGCAAGGTCAACAACCTATCTTCTAACAGGCGTAGTTCTAGAGACTCAAGTGGGGAAAATGATAAGAAATCACAAAAGGCCAAACAAAATTGGAATAATGTAAAAAAAATGAGAAAAGAATTCAGTAAGTTAAACAAGAAAAATCGAAGCAAACTAAATGTTTCAATTGAAATGGTTAAGAAAACACAGAACCTGAAGCCTGCCACCAACACACCTGTGGCTACTCTACAGGTATACAACATTGATGACAATACACCAGATGTCACAAATAAAGAAAACGAAGTAAATAATGTAAACTCAAATATACCTATTGATGACAAACAAGGTTATAATATGGAGCCAAACACTACAGTTAAATCAACAGAAAAAGAAATCAGAAACAGTGGGAAAGAGGCAGAAAGCACATCTGGACAAAATCAAGTTCAAGACTCAAAAAATAACACAACTGCAAATGATGCAGTTGATGAAAATAGAAGGAATAATAAAGAGAAAGAAAATATAACTAGTTCCAAACATTCTGATCAAAGTAAAAACCACATAAAAGCTGTAAATAAAATGCCATTTATAAAGAAAAGTGCATTAAATCCCAAAAGGACAGAAAATTTTGATATAATAAATAACCATAATATTGAACAACCACTTGCTACAGAAAATTCAGATGATATTGAAATTACCATTAAGGTAGGAAATACAGTAACCAATATTGTAATTAAGAAGAAACAAAGTGATGTCCAAGTAAAGATTAACACTGACCGTGAAGTACAGACATCCCTAGAACCACATTTCAGTAAAAATAACGACAATGTGATGAAAGATGTCAATACACATAATATAGACATCAATATTGAAAATAATAGAACTAAGGAACAAGAACCTGTGGTTGTAAATATAAATGAAAGCCAGAATGTACAAAGACCTGTACCTAGGATTATTGAAAATAAGAATTTACAAGTAGTAGAAAGTAACTTAAACAGAACTACATCTGGGAAGAAAAATACAGCCTCAGCTGATACAGCAAGTGCTCAATTTGAAATCACTGAAAGTGTGGAAAAAGAACTATCCAAAATAATGGAGTGTGATGTAATTGATGACAAAGAAGAGAGTCCAAAAATCATTCCCATCAAAGTACCACAAGTGGAAGAGCAAAAAGCAAACAAAATAATTGCAGCAGAGAACATAGATGATTTGAATGATTTAGATATTTTCAACAGCGGCTCAGTCAAGGAAGCAAATGTTCAAATCTTGAAGGACCCTGCACCTTCAGAAATATTAGGTACATATCCAAGCAAATTTAGAACTCAAAAACTTGCAGAAAAACGTGATAGAGATAATGATGAAGAATTGTTACCTACTAACAAGAAAACTAAAATGAACCCAGAAGAGAACGTGAAAGTTCAAGATGTACCAACTGACAGCGAGCCAATTAACTATGATGCTATCATGGGTCAAGTGTTTGCCAGCATTGATGCAGACATGGAAGACATCAGAAAAAGTCAACAAGTAGGCAGTGTGTCCATTTTAAAAGATAAAGGAACTAGCAAAAGTAATGAGGAGCAAGCACCGAACACAAAAATTTCATCTCAAATGCAAAAAACACAGACCCTTAAAAAGGTTGCAAGCCAAATGAATGTTGAAATAACACCAAATTTAAATGAATACTTCAATGAAAGGCACAGTGAAAATGTATTCTCTATTGTGGAAAAGGACGATGAAAATTCTGAAATAAATAAAACTGGCAAAGTAAGTATTCATTTTGTACTCATAAAAGCATTTTACAGTTTGGGCACAATTTGACACGGATGCAATAAAAGTTGTGTTTGCATACAGTGTTAATTATTGTAATTTTATCTATAACATAGTATAGTAGTGCTATGGGGTTCGTGGCTAAATAATAAGATTGACATGCAAAATACGCGCATTGATGTGTTGGAGTTGCAGACACCAGCCCATTTTACAATACAATACAATATTGGCATGGACAATCTTAGAGGTTTAGCAGTGCTTATCACAAAAATCTTCTAGATGATATAATCAAATGTATTTTGGTCCTAATTCAATTGTCTCATGTTTCAGGCACCACAACAGGTTGATGAGTTCTTAACACCAGTTCATAATTTAAATTCTACACAGGAGAGCAATGATGGCATAATCAAGACAAATAAAACAAAGAAGTCTCAAGATTATGATGATGATAAGAGTGTAGTTGAAGAAACACCACAAAAGTAAGTATTCAGGGTTGATACAATAATACCTGTTTTCGCCTACAAACAGCGCTGCACCTTCATTGTAATAGCAAAGTAAAAGTGCATTCCCGAGAGTTCAAAACCCATTAGTGCAATATATTTATAAATTCCATTTAGTTGTGATAAACAAAATGACAAAATTGAAGGATTCTGATGCCAATTTTACTATTTCCAGGAACTTATCAATCCCAAAACTGAAACGGGCGAGTACATCCAACCTATCACAAATATCTTTAAGTGAAACAAAGAAGGTTTCTCTTAGAAACTCCATATCGACTATAAAGAGTATCATCAATTTAACAGATACTGTGACTGAGTCTAACAAGAGTACTAGAGATGTGACTGTTATCGAAACTGCTGTTCAGAACCAAGTTTTGGAGACACCCCTTACTATCAGCAAGTTTGCTGATCAAATTAAGCATAAGTCCACGCCAATGGCTAGAAAATCACTTAACTTTGAGAAGAGAAATGATGATGATGATGACCCAGAACAAACTCTTTGTCCTACTACGGACGTAATTGCTAAGACTACACAAGAAAGGGAGTTTATGAGTAAAGCATTTGAGAGTACGCCTACTACACCTGCTGCGCGACCTCTTACTACTCGAAACCTAGGTTTAAACAACAAAAGATATTGTCTAGCTGCTTCGTGTCTAACATCCAGTGAAATATCAAAAGTTAAAGCTCTCTGTAATGACCGTAAGTGGAGGCATATGGACAAGTATTCAAAAGACATTACACACTTGATTGTAGGTGTTGATGAAGAAATGAAATCACAGAGGTGAGATTTGTCTGCCACTATTTTTATTATCGCCGTACAGAAATTTCTAATCTACTATGTTGATTGCATGTGATAAGCGTTCTTTACAATCATGTTTTTTCAAAGTTTTATAACAAATTTGAGGTTGCCTTGTGTCCGAAAGTCTGACAACCAGTCTTACCACGGGTCAGATAGGCAGTTGAGTCGCACCATGTAGAATAATGGTATTGAGGTGCTTCTGGTTAGACTGGAAGCAGATCCCAACTTAGTTGGGGGAAAAGGCTTGGCTAGATGATGATGCCTTGTGTTATTATGCTCACTGAACATTGTGTGTATTTTTCACATCCTCAGCTACGTCATAATATTATTTACCATACTCTTAAATGATGCCCTGTCTTGCTAAAATTAGCACAATTAACATGTACCCTCCTTTACAGATCTGTAAAATACATGTGCGCACTAGCAGCATCTAAGTGGATTGTGTCATTTGAATGGGTCAAACAATGCTTGCAGACTAAAGAAATTGTTAATGAGGTAAAATTCTCTGCTGTGTTAAATTTAAAATATCTGAAAAAATGTTTGTGTATTGGAACACCTCTGCCTAACCCTTCGGGGAAATACACGCGTAATATTATGTTTTAAGAGTAACTCAATCGACCAATGCTAGATATAGATTTCTCTCAAATTATGCACCATATTCTCCGCCTTCCGCGACCATCTAACAGGACTTCACACACTACGCTAAGCAATTCGATTGCTTACATATCACATAACTACCAGTGATGGTTGTACCCCAAAAAAATCTACATTTCTTTTATTTTTTTTACAAGTGGGGCCATTCTTTAATCGCGTGAGGTTTTTAATGCCACTTATACGCCTCTCTCACCCTTGGTAATACGTCGTGAGTATTAAGGCCACCCCTCCTCCCCCTCCCAGCATCACTTGCATTTTTATTATAATTGAAAAGATCAGAGTTTTAGAATCTTTTTAATATAAAAATCGAGATACCCTTCACAACGGGGGAGTTTCGCTAGATAATTTCGTTTAATCCTGTAGAAAACCTGAAACTCAAACCTGGTCTATGAAACATTTTGTAAAAGCAAAAAATTCCGCTATCCTGTGACTCAGAATCGATACATTTCGTCTCAGTAATACAGTCTGGTATAAATCCATAATCTATGACGTAACTATGTATTCATGATTTTGACACGCCTCTGTGAACACGTCAGCGTTTCAAATAGTCGAGCGCTGTATATGTGGATTAAGGATCGTTCTAGCAGCCCATATATGAACGCTTATATCCATATATTTCTGTTGTTTGGTAATACTCATACGATTGGGATTACCCCCCGTCTAGAGAGAATGATGGAGTATGTAGAACTTCTTCTCCTTTCGATTAAAACCCCTTGATTCGCCTGATTTCATGTATCAGGAGTACGGTATACTTTTATAAATAAACTATACTTGAAATGCGCCATATTTATGTACCCTACTTTACCATCGTTCGTGCGTACAAAAAAATAATGAGCTAAAAGATAAACTGCAATATAAATTGATCCGCGTGCGTCATACGATAATAAAGCAGGTCATCCGCTACCGCGCCTAACTCGCGCGATGCACTTGAACCTAACGAGTAATACGCTCCAGAGATGTTAGAAATGCATGGATGCTCGCTGAACGTGATTACGTGACATTTTTAACCCCTCGTTGGTCTAGTTGTCACAAGCGCTCTGCACGAGGTCTTGGGTTCGATTCTCAAGTCGGGCAGTGTTATTGTGTTTTTCATGAAATTTCTAAGTAGCAAAGCGGAGCCTGAATTTGGGCCCTATTGATGGCAATAGTCTCACCCCGTATTTCTTGGGACTTATCTGTACTACTGGAGATATGTATATAGGTGTACTATAATACTATGTACCTACTTAACCTACCTGCCTAAACTTTCAAGGACAGGCATGAAGTTATGTTATTTTCAAATATGTCTATGAACTTTGCGCATAATAGATATGTATAAATAAGTAAATGTGTCATCATCTTATCAGCGCGAAATGTACGAATTCTGTGAAATTTAAGTACTTCACTCATCACTTCTTAGTATCATCAGATATAACACGCTATGGAATAGACCTGTCACAAACAACGTGATGCAACACTATTGATGTTTGACAAACGTTACAAACATTGAACAATGTACCTACTTGTTTAAAGGTTAAGGTTCGCTTTTATATGGACTAACTGATTGTCGATAACTAGTATGGAAATATCTGGAATATACCATAACTTAACGCTTTTTTCCCCGATGGGTATAGACAGAAGTGTACCTATAATACACCCGCATTTTGCCAGTTGTACATGTTTTAAGTTATGTATAAAAAGGAGGCGCGTCCCGTGTTATCAACCGGGCTCAAATGCAAACGGCATCTGTTCCAACTAAAGCATGCCTATACACCACAGATTACCTACCTTTGTTGGGTGACGATCGAAGTGGTGTTGCTGTACCAATCTATGTTTGTGAATCCAAAAATATATGGTGCTATCTTCATTCATACCCTTCGTCCGGGGAGAACAGAGGGTTATGTCGGACTCCTACCGACTCAAACACCCAAATCCTACCAGATAATGTATTTGTTGATAATGTATGGATATTTAATTATAGAGCGTCACAGTTGAAAAATGTATTCCAGAAAGTCCACTAACTCATATATCTCTTTTGGTCTCGTAGGAACTGTTCGAAGCTTTAGATAGTACAGGTGAACCGGGACCCAGGCGCTCTCGGATCGCGAAAGAGAAGCTGTTTGAAGGCATCACGTTTTACTGTATGCCGCCTTTTAGTGTACTCGACCTTGAAACTTTAAAGGTAAGTTGTTTATGTTTTGGTGGTGAATAAAATTAGAAAGAAGTAAAGATACCTAATAGTAATAGTCTAACCTCTTCAAAGGACAGAACAGCTTCGCGCAAATCAAAGGCCATTCCGATGTCCTTTAGCAAACAACCATGCTTTCGGCCTTCGTTGATTGTTATTATTCGTAGTTCTGTCTCTAAGTGGCATTTTCATAGCTCCAAAGTTTTCTATAATCGGGCTTATGGTGCAATCAACAACTGCTCCAGAACCTGAACAACCAATCTCGTACACATATTCAAGTTGATCGACATAGACTCGTAAATGTCGATGGCATTTTGACTCCACCCATAACTCCCATAAGTACTCTATTGTGAGCGCATAATGATCATGTGAGGGTCAGTTTTTAACATTGCATTGTTCACTGAAAATGTACTGTCCAGACTCCTTAACAATGTAAACGTGAGAATGAGAGTTAATTATAGAATTGTCAAGTATCAACTGTCCCCATCGTGGCTTTGATCACGCATTCATCATGCTGGCTTGGATAGCTACGATCTTTGACCTGTCACTAATTAATAGAGGGTTGAATATCATAAGTCATACTACCTAATTACCTAGTAATAATCTTGATATCAGCTGGAAAAATTCTCTCTCTATTAATAGAACATGGACGTATAGATAGTTCGTTGTTATACACGTGTATTTTGCACGAGATCGAAAGTAAACAACAATGTTGTTTGTTTTATGTACTATAACAAATTGGTATAGTATTGGGTAGTGCTATTGTATTAAATGCAATGCAAAATCTTATTTCACTCTTTTACATAAAAATCCTCTCCATGAGGCATAATACTATTTGCGTTAACTATGTAAATACTTTTATGTCAAACACTAGACCCTCTCTTCTGTTTGTTTTAGAACATGCTATTATCCGCTGGCGGTCGCGTAGCAGCAGATCCTAAGCTTGTACGAGTAACAGAGGACTCCTACAAACCCGCACTGTTGCTGGCCGAACCGGAGCGCACGCAAGAGGATCGCTTTACATGTAAGGATGGTTTAATTAGTATTAAGAAGCAAGCCAATCCGCCTTGAGCAAGCGTGGGGATCAATGCACTCGTGTCTCTATTGAGAAGAGGCTTTTGCCGTGCCGTGGGACATAACAGACTGGTACAAGGCCCTATCCGTAACAAAGGAAAAACAATGAAATCTCAGCAAGATAATTATGACTAGAATTCACTTCAAATGCAAAAGCTTTCATCCATATGGTTTATAACATTTCCGTCCTAATTTTAGTATATGGCACAGTATTTATTTTGATATGCATAAACAGAACACAGACACCACGGAGTAGAAAGTAAATAGAGTGCTCTTATAAAGAAAACCTGCTCTTGGTTTACGTGAGGTGCGCTGGGGCAAATTAGTCTATAATTACTGCGGATGTCGCAGCATTTACTTAAGAACATGCGATGTGATGATCTCATACTCATTGGGTTTTATCTAAACCTGAGCTTTTTTAAGGTATTGCCATATTCACCACTGGATACTGGTGCCCATACACCTAAGATATTTCAAGTGTCGACAAATGGCCCAAGGCCTTAAGGCTTATACTATTTAATACGTCGATCGAGAGTTTTTCTAGTCGCGGGGAACCGCACTGCCAATCAACTTACTTAACAGAAAATCAAGTGCTCTTACCCAATGTATCGCTTTCGATAGTACTCAATTACTAATCCTTACTCAAGAAACCGTCGAAGTGATGTTATGTCTGTACAAAAATAACCTGAACAACATCTACGATCGGTCGTCATTCTGTTTGTTCAATGATTCATTTGTTGTGATGACAGCAGATGGAAGGAAATCAAGTGGGCCAGGTCAAGTTTAGAAACGTTGTTCTATGACGTGGAGGTTATATGTATAATACTTTAAAATGCCCTAATCATTTAGAAAATCGGGCACGCCGCAATCGCGGCGGTAAGACCCCTCTTTGAGGAGTGGCTGGATAGGCGTCACGGCGTCCTGACCTACCGCGTGACGCAGGTCCTCACCGGACACGGAAGTTTCGGGAGGTACCTGTGTCATATGGGGAAGGAGGAAACGCCTGGGTGTCACCACTGCGAGGACCGCCCGGAGGACACGGTGGAGCATACGGTGCAGGACTGCTCCGCTTAGGCAGAGCACCGCCGTGTCCTCACGGCGGCGATAGGCGGAGCCCTCTCGCGCCCGGCATTGGTCGAGGCCATGCTGCGGGGCGAGACGGAGTGGGAAGCGGTCGCCTCCTTCTGCGAAGCAGTCATGCTCGCGAAGGAGGAGGCGGGCCGCGTGAGGGAGAGGACAGCGTCCTCCCTCCACACCAGCCGCAGTGGTAGACGCCCACGGCGCCGGACGTCGGCAGACGATCTCCGGCCACCGTAGGCGCGGGCATGCGGGCGGCGAGTAATGGGCGACTCGCTGTCCGACCATGGACCATGCCCGGGTCGACGGCGCGTTGTGTTCCACGCGCGCCTCAAAGAGTGTCAGCATAATGACGGGGCCCCCCTCTAGAGGGCCAAAGCCTGCCGGGGTCGCGGGACTCATAAAATTACCGTGACCCTGGAACATAAAGGGCTACTGAAGGACACCGTGGATTTTAGTCAGTACAAGTCTGACAGTCCCTCCCGCTCTGCCCTGGGTGGGAGGACTCATTTGATGATTTTACCACGTTAAAAAAAAAAAAAAATCATTTAGAAAATTAACCTAGGAAAATTGGGATTTAGCTCGGTTTCACTTTGTCATTTGCAAACTATCCTTATTATCCTAACACATAACATCAAGGATGAAAACTCTACTAGGAACTAGTGGTGTTATTGTATGATATGCTCATATTTCACCAGATTAAAATATTACAAGTCCCACAGACCAACGTTATAAGAGGTGAGTCTATGGCCACTTTAATCCAGGTGCTACTGACTGAATGGAATAAACAAATAATACTTCCCCACTCGAGGATAAATCCCAGACCTCGCGTTCAACAGTCGCACTTGCGACTGCCACACCAAAGCGGTAGTGAGTCAAGTGTAAATTAACATAACCAAGTTTAAAGTCCATTTACCCCTTGTTTATGCGGACAAAGTTTTTATTCGCAAAAAACAATCGTACACGTGAATGTATCTTTTCTTATTATAGTCATAAAAAACACTCTGCAGGTAGATTAGTATGTCAGGTCTGAAAAACGTTACCTGATTAGCGACGGCACGTGCTAAGAGCAAGATTCTTGCTGTTATCAAGTGCCGTGGCTAATTCGCATGAACGAGATAAAGCATTAAGTTTATACATTTTATGACATCGGATTTTTATTAGATGTGGAGGCATGTACCGTTTTAGTGAAGTACTCTAAATGCATGTGCTTATTGAGATTATCCAGCGGCAATCTATAATATCAACTTCCTCAGAACAAAAAAAAGTTCCGCACTTGTAAAACTGACTGACGTGTATGAAATTGATAAGGTGCACTAGATAACATATGTTTGGTTGTATGTAGCCTTAGTTAGGACCTCAGAACAACATCATTTTGATTAATAAAAAGTTAAATCCTTGCTTATAAGTAGTTCAATATAAAGGGTGTAAAAATACCCTTAACGAAGCCGAAAGGTACTGGTTATCCCTGTCATTGCGATATATTTTTTGTACTTGATCATACCTGGGAAACTCCTAGTTACGGAGATATGGGAGGTCAACCGACCCGTTTACTATTCAAAGTATCTATCAGCACAATGCTTTGAGTGTACTGCATTGAGTTTTACCGTAAAACGTGATTTTTCACCCCAAAGAAAAAAGTCGTTTCCCAGCAATAATTTTGGCGTAGTGTTACTTAGTTTGATGTACATACCTAATCATTGGTTGACGGCTTCGTGAAGGGTCTGTTTACACCCTGTATGTTCTACTTTGCTAAATAACTTTTATGTTCACTAAGTATACTTAAGTACTATGGTTCCTAATTTTTATTTCGCCTTGTCCACCTTACTTGTTATTAAACCTAAATATAAACCGTAATAGTTCGAGCTATATTAGTAGCACATGAATAAAATAGTTTGCTGGTGCCAAATGCGTGCACGTTTAAAAACTAGAATAAAAACAATGTCGGTAACTACATAGTAACAAATACAACGCAACTGCTTCGACGACCTTAATGACGCAGCTTTGTGTAACAAAAGTACCGCGGAATCGATTCTGGCTTAGAATCGAAAGGACAAAGTTTTATGTATGTACAGTAGTCAAATATAATACAAATAACTAGTTACATAATGTACTAAATTACATTAAATAAAGATATTACAAAAACAAAAGGACAATATATGGGCAACTACTACTCCGCATCGCTGTCATCCGGAAAGACTGGTACCACTACCATGTTGAATGGAAAGGCTACTTTGGGCAAAGAAAGCGTTATAGCCTTCTGGGCACGTGTGTCGACCAGTCTAGTCGGCGACCGCATAGAGAATGCTCTGTTTCGCATCTGGATGGTTTTTAAACAAACACTTTGCTGGGAAATCTGATTTTCGCAAGGCTGTCACGTGTAAATCTAAACAATACAACTAATTCTGGGGCGGCCTTGATGACTTCATCTGCATAATCCTAATTAAAATAGTGACGGGTTCCGATTTTAACTAGTTCCCAGTTATTTCTCCCACAGTTTAATGACTAAAACTCATATAAAAGCCAAAAAACTGCAGTATAAAGTTTTTTTACCTTTAGAGGTTTAGATGATAAATAGTTTTTTGTAAAATATTTTTCTTGTTTCAGACCTCGCAATGGAGCAAAGTGTCGTGCCAGTTAACTACGAATGGGTTCTGAACTGCCTCGGCAACTACACGCTAGGCTCTATACAAGAACTACTGCTTTGTCCATCATCGCTTCTGCCGCCGGCCACCGCCAAGTGGCCCGAAGTTTTGCTCGCTCAAGATTATGATGATACAAATGAAAATATATACCTACCTCATTAAATATCATTTATCCCATTTACCAGATAAGGTAAAGCGTCTACGCTTTATCCATCAAATTAATGTTCAAATCATACCTAATGGTCGCTGTGCAGGTGTAAAGCTTGATTAAATACTGAGAAGACATAGTAGTAATTATTAGTGATCACAATTAGTTATTATATTTTTTTATATGATAAAAAGGTATTACGTTAATAATGTTTAAAACCCATTTTTTATTATTAATTGGTGATGATAATTAATTTTAGAATGACATAAAATATTATATTATCTTAAATAATTACGCCGATGTGTGTTGAAGACGATTTGAATGAGCACTCTTTCAGACTAGCGCCGCTTAGACGTCGATAGCTTTCTAGACGCAACCGTCGAAAGTACGGGTCGTCTTAAAGAGCACTTACATTTATATAAGTTACGAAATATATATTTTATACAATAATTAATCATTCTGTGTTTTATTTAATGTGAACCGCTAGAAATCTTACTCACTCTCTACCTACTTTGGCTACTAACGCCTATAATAGATAATAATTAATATCATCAATTGATGCTACTATTTCATGCTCGACAGGGATCCTCTGGCACCAATATCAAACAATCCTCGATTCGGGAACTTTAGTAGGACTCAAAGTTAGATCCTAAATGATAGATAAGACCTCGCGTGACTCAATGGCGCTCACCGCTGCTTGCGGAGATGACGGACCTTTGCCGACTAATTGTCTACGCGATACGAGAAACTCACTCGTTGCTACTTGCCTAGATGCGACTGATGCGAGCCGATCACTGCGCTCCACGTACTACTTATGTCAAGGTTTACTTTTGCTTTTGGACTTTGGTACAACGTACGACCTTACCATTTGAGGAGATTATAATAGTACCTAACTGATTAACCAGATACGATAGGTACTACACTGTGGAACAGTGTTGAAGTTCTTAACCCCTAGGTACGAAATAGGTTGGGACAATATTTGTGCGGGACAAGGACAATTTATGGTGATAACAGTTGGTAATATAGTACATTATTAAGTTTAAGGCACGTGTTATTTTTATCTTGAGGAAGAACTAGTGTACCCATTTTCGAAAATTAGCCAGATGTTAGAAACTTTTGGGAATTTTGTATTATTTTGCTTAGCTCCGAAAATAGGTAGGTATTTACAAATAAAAATAAGTGTGATAAGCTCACAATCGCTATGAATGAATCATCAAAACAAACGTGAAATGGCCTTGGGAATTCTCTGTAACAAGTTGTTGTAGCTATTGATAAGTAATCGGCCTATCTCCAAAAATCTCTCCCCGGGATGTAGGTACCTTACCTACCTATGTATGTATTAAGTATTTGAATAGAATAGAATAATCTTTAATTGCGTGAAATATGGTAGGCACCTACATTGAGGGGATGTGTTAAAGATAAATAGGTTCTACATATTCCGCTTAGTAAAATTCAGAATGCAAATATTGTTATATTTATTTATAATCTAAGCTAACAATGAGGACTGTGCTAATTTCGAAGAAGAAATGTCTTTAATTAGGTAGGTACCTTCGTATACCAACTCGCTATTACCCAATTTATATTTTTTAGACCTTCAATGACGTCATCTCAAGAAGGAATATCGTGAAATACGCTTATGCCTGCATTCCGATATGTCATGGTTCCATAAAAAAAACCCTCAAATCTCAAATATTCTTAATTTGAGATATAAGGAACGTATTGATCTACGAATTCGCCAATGAGTAGGCTAGTAGGTACCTACCTAACGTAGATTTGATAATGGTTTCCCATAAGTAGGTAAATCATAAGTTTAGCTCTTTGTGGTAAGTACAGTGTTCAAGATCTTTCTGTACCTACCTACCTACTTTAAAATTTGCATAGGTAGGTACCTATCTACTTATTGTAGCATCTTTACAAACTTCAAAAGTACCTAGTAGGATCATGAAAGTGATGAAACACAATATTAAGGTCATAGTCCTATCCTATCTGTAGCACCCAATGCAAAATACTTAGGTTAGCCAGGAAAATGCAGCAAGGTGTTACTGGTGTTAGCGAGTCGACATAACAAGATAAAGGGTTGAACCTCATCTGGCAGCACGGAATCGGTAGTTTTCCATGCTCCTATTGTTTTCGTCGCTCTCTCAGAACCCTTATTTGTTAAAGCGAGAAACAGCGTGCTGCTGATTGCATCGCCGATGCTGTCGCGTGCGATAGTAATTATTCCCGACCCAGACGATCGGGATCGGAATTTAGATACAATAGGTACAAGAAAGGTTCAAGATCTGTCCGTCAAATTAAAAACGGGTTCTAATTCTAACTGTAGTTCAATGTTAAACAAGCCAGTTATTGTATTTTGGACTTGATTCGCACTTTCGTAAAGTTCATATTACAATAAAAGTATGTACCTAGGCTTGATTGAAGGTTACCGTCAAACCGTACAATTTTGCCCAGATTTCTTGCGATTTTTGATTCCACTTTAAATATTTAACAAAATAATTTTACTTTTAATGTGTAATTATGCTACACGATTTGTTCAAGAAAGTGTATGTTTGTGTGCTAAAACCGTCAGTTTAGACAGCGGGAATGTTTAGCACTTTTTACTAAGCCCATTGTGCAGAAACTTTCGTATTTTCTATCTTAATAACATACAATTTAGGGATAATTCTAGAAAAATAATCAATCTATAATAGGACCTTTATACCTACTAAGCGTTTAATACTTTTATTGTAATACTTTGTAGACTCTTATTTTATCAACATTACAGTAGTTTCGAAACGAATATAAACCAAAGTATTTATCTGCTTATCTCAGATGTAATTTGACATTGAGGTGTCAAACCAAACGGTAATATTTTGGTGGGCAAAGACGTAACAACTGCTTCTGTAAAACTAATTTGACACTACCCACCATCATATTTTCGAATTTGAGAGAAATATTGTGTACTTATTCAATCTTTCTTGTGTCATCATCATTCTCTTGCCTTTATCCCTATTCATTTGGGGTCGGCGCGGCATGTCTTCTTCTTCTCTTTATCTGAAGAGTATGTACCTACACTAATTTTGAAGTCAATCGACCCCGTGAATAAAGTTTCACAGAAAATTCAACACCCCATTTCACCCTCTTAGGGGTCGAATTTCGAAAAACCCTTTCTTAGCGGATACCTGCTCTTCACAAAAAATACACCCTCCAAATTTCATGTCTCTAGGACCAGCGGTTTGGGATGTGCATTGATATATTCAGTCAGCCAGTCAGGACATTGAATTTTAAATTGGGGGGTGATTTTGGAAAAACTGATACACGTATCACATAATTTTAACTGAAGAGTATGTACCTACACAAATTTTCAAGTCAATCGACCCCGAGAATAAAAAGTTTCACAGAAAATTCAACACCCCATTTCACCCCCTTAGCGGTTGAATTTCGAAAAATCCTTCCTTTTTCCTTGTCTACGTCGTCGTCGTAAGGTCATCGTAAGCTGGGCGTTGATGAGTCAGTCAGTCAGTCAGCAGGACTTTTCTTTTTATTTATTTACAAACTTTATATAGATTCGTCCTAAAATTAAAATAATAAGCGCAACTAAAAAATGTTGCCGGATTTTTAAACATTTTTGTGAAAAGTACCTACCTTGCTGGGCAAACTCAGTTAGTTGGACAATCTTGTAAGGTTTGACGGTATAGCTTAGACCGGAGTAGGTAAACTTGATTTTGCAATGAGAAATTAACATTTTACATTGACTGAACCTTTCGTAAGTAGTATAATTATGTGATAGAAACCGCTTTTAAGCAACGACTTCTGTTGGTACCATCACCCTTTTGATGACCCTCCCTGGTCTGTGACCATAACTTCCGCCCCTAAGACGACCCACTGACCCTAACGAGCTTTAATAACTTTTTGATAATTAACTAATTGGCTGACCTAGGGAAGACATGAATAGATATGCTAGGTTGTTGTAGGCATTTAAGTCTAAGAATGGTATCTATTAGGCTTATAGAATTCAACCTAGGATAACCTACGTGATAAGATAAAATAATAACAGTCTATTAAGAGGCCGAACTAGTCATCGTGTCAATATTTAGATTAATGGCGCAATGGCCACGTCGCCCTCAAGAACTTTGAACTATTTACACGGCATTTAAAAGAATAACCAAACTTCGAACTCCCGCCTTCTGTGAAGTTCGCCCATAATATCGCCTGATCACAACTGTACATCGTGCCATCTACGTGACGAGCCAGTGACGTGGTCGTCGACATCGCGCCACCTTGCCATCCAATCCACGCGCATTCGGTGCGCCTTCCATACCACTCCACTCACTCAGTCTGAAACGAACGCCACGAACGTGCCCATGCTAGTTAGTCCACAGTCCAACACGTGAACTTATTGATTGCACCGGCCGGCCTGTTTGTTGCTAATATTATTGTTATTTCGGTTAAAAATTATCAGAATATATAACGCGCTCAACGAACGAGGATTCCCACTCATCCTTGGTGTATCACTCTGTTAACAGTGTAATATAAACAACTGCTTGCAATTTTTAACGGATTGTCTGATACTTACCTTCATTTATTTATTGGTAAGTTTTTTTTTTTTTTCCTTAGACTAGTTACTTTAATTATCTTTGTAAGTCGTGTTTAGTTACGGTGCAGCGGTGTTATATTGCAGTTTATAGTGAAGTGGGTTAACCGTCTCTCGCCGCGTCTCACCTCACTCACCTGCAAATAACACTAGTGCTGAGCGCATCTAATTGAACATTGAAGGTCGAAAAGGACTTTCTTTTTTTTAAATGATAAAAATGTCGATGATTTTGGTTTAAATATGAATTAATAATTTTTCTTCCTTATAACTATTCGAAACTGAAAACAAAACGATACTAGGCATGCAGTGGGTAGGTTTTACTTACATATTATCATATAGCTAAGCAGGTAGGTACCCATTTAGGAAATAGAATGTGAATTGCAAGCTTCTTTCAGTTGGCACTGCATGAATAGTGGACGTTGGCTTACAGGAAAACGGGTTGCCGCACAATACCATTATGTTTACCTACCGATTAGATTAAACGAACGCGAATTTATGAACAAATTTTGCCGCATGATGCAGAAATTATGTACCTACCTACTTATAAGTGGCGTTCATTCGACATTAGTCACAAGACTGAATTTGAGAATGACTTTAAAAAAACAACTGTGCAACGCATTGTCTGGCGAATCTGGCGATAAAAGTTGCACCGTCTCAATTTCGCACGAACTCGGAACGTTATTAGTGGAAAATCGTGAAGACCACGACCGTCGTAGGTGATATCCAACTTATAGTAGGACGTGCTCGCTAGGGCAAACAATGCTGTTTCCATTCCATTGAACGCAACCACGTGGACCAGACATGAATTACCTATCTAAACTTTAATATTCCAAAGTACGTATCTTGGCTGAATTAGAATACACGGCTGATGATCTAGGTTTGTTACAGCTTCACTAGGAGTTCACATCGGCCCAAAGAAAATATTTATTTTTTTCAAATACCTACTTGACATGATTAGTAATCAGTGGGGCTATGACGTAGCTAGACCTAAAATGCTCTAAGTAAGAGGCCCATATATTAACATTGAAGGACTGGATGGACTTAACTTAGATCTCCACCACTGCATGCCTATGACCTATGTAGTTAGTGGTGTTCGACAATCACCATCACACGAGTCGTGCCTATGGATCGGACATGGTCATTATTATGTTTGTTTTCGTTGTAAAACCGGGCAAGTTTCGAAAACCAAACAAAAATAGAATCTAATTAATGTATTAAGGGTGTTTGGGCGTTATGTTTGCAACATGGTAAATATCCCGTTTTCAGTGTTAATGATAATGTTAGTGACCATGTCAGTTTAAAAACTTATATCTAAATAACAATAATAAAAAACTCTCGATTGTTTATCGACTGCGGTGTTTCTTGAAAATCGATAAACTAACCAATCTACTCTACGCATCCTTATTCCTTAAACGTCAAGTCGACGTTAGTTAAAAAAAACCGCAAAGTTAAACAAATCATTAATCCGTATCGCGCAATAATCGTTCACTGTGAGATCGGTACGTGCAAAACACCTTGAGTTTACGTAATTATAGATTTTCCTGTAATTTTGATTATCGAATGAGATGACATTGTCATGAACACCTCCATCCTTCCTAGTTTTATCGAAAAGAGTTCAATTTTCACTGACTTGTAGTGCTACCTTTAATTTACTCTTGGAGCCCTTGGGCGAATCATATAGTGATAGGCGATTCTTAAATTCTGTGAATGTGAAAGCCAAGCAATCATAGCATTTTATTGTAGTGCATGTCTTTATTTATTTCGTTTATCTTCAGTAAACACAAGTACACAAAGATGGCTCCAAACATATCGGAGGACGTGAACGGAGTACTCTTCGAGAGCGACGCAGCGACACCGGACCTGGCGCTCGCCACCCCACCGGTGCAGAAA
Source organism: Noctua comes (assembly GCA_963082995.1). Taxonomy (NCBI): domain Eukaryota; kingdom Metazoa; phylum Arthropoda; class Insecta; order Lepidoptera; family Noctuidae; genus Noctua; species Noctua comes. Next base: position 9,056,568 of record OY720277.1, read on the forward strand.
GCAGACAATAAACCTAAACAATATGTGTGGAGGAACATCTTACTGTTTGCATATCTTCACTTAGCAGCTCTGTATGGAGGGTATTTGTTCCTCACCTCTGCGAAATGGCAAACAGACGTATTTGGTAAATATTGCTGCTAAAAATAGCTCTAAACTATAAATAACCCTACTTAATTGATACTGCAGTAAACTGATTAAGTTAATTAGTTAGATAATTCATTTAAATTGAATGATGAATTGATTTTCATAATGCCTGGGTAACATTAGTATTGTATGTTTTCAGCCTACATCTTGTATGTGATGTCTGGGCTGGGCATCACTGCTGGAGCACATCGCTTGTGGGCCCATAAGTCCTACAAAGCTAAATGGCCGCTCAAAGTTATCCTGATCATCTTTAACACTATTGCCTTCCAGGTAAGATACCAAATATTTATTTTATAATTCTTACAGCAACAAGCAATGTACAGCAGTGTACTATGTCTCATAATTATACAGTAATTTATGGTTTCAAGTAAAATGGATAGGTTGGAACACTATGTCCAATCGGCAAATAATTTCAATTTATCTTAATTTAAATAATGTTTTGTAACTCAGTTGTTTTTGCCTGCAGAGGCTTAGGTCATGTAAATGTACCTATTTGTTGTGCATTAGATAGATGATACTAAATAATGGAGTCTACAAGTGGTGTCACATGACATTGTTTTAATTTACAATGAGTTTTTCTTGCTACAATACTATCTTTTACAGGCACAGAGAAAAATATTGTACCCAAATTATTAGTAGTAATAATTAATAATTAAGGTACAATATTTTTCCTAGTTGTTGTAGTATCAAGTGCCTTGGTAGCCCATAATACATAAACAATGAATTTCCCTATGGGCCTTAGAAATGGGCTCTCAAGGCGACTTGTTTGTGTTATGGATTGACAAATTATTACTGACCTTTTTCCTTATGAAGTTAGCAGAACTCTTATAACAATTTTTTTTAATGTTGCTGTTTTATGAAAAGTTATTCCAATCTTTTACCTGGTACTGGTAGACTAATTTATGTAACTTAAGGATAACAATTAGTTTTGGGGAATTTTGACAAAAACGGTTTTTTGCCACCATGCTATGCTAAGCTAATACAAAGTCAAGGTTAGCAAGAATTATTTTAAAGTTCAAGAGTATTTTAGACAAAACCTGTATGTGCTTCAGTTTTAATAGTTTTTTTGGGCTGTTTTACCCCTATTACATTAGAGAAAAATAATATATTCATTTTATCTTCTAGGATGCCGCTATGGACTGGGCTCGTGACCACCGCATGCACCACAAGTACTCGGAAACTGATGCTGATCCTCACAATGCGACCCGAGGCTTCTTCTTCTCTCACATTGGTTGGCTGCTCGTCAGGAAGCATCCCGACCTCAAAGAAAAGGGCAAAGGACTCGATATGAGCGATTTACAATCTGATCCCGTACTTCAATTCCAGAAGAAGTAAGGAAAAGTTTTTATTGAATTATTTATTTAATAATGTGTTTGTGTTAAACCAACACGTTCATGGGGGCCGGCAGCAGGGTGCAAGGGGTATATGGAAAAGATTAAGATTTTTATACTACTTAAATGATTGTGTTAATGAAAATTTAAGGTTAGGTTGCTGGCCAAATTTGTTCATCACAATCTATTTAGTTTCCCCCTTTACTCTTTTCCTGTGAACACAGCATGCACAGGTCGCTTACGCCTCGTGTATTCTATCGTCACAAAACAAAAATAGTACTCTTATTATAGTACTCTTATTATCGTACAAAATTATTTAATTAATTATTCTTACTTAATTTATCTGAGAATATCCTAAATTAATCAAGCTCGCTTCACTTCTTTGAGAATGTCCTTTGCGCTTATAAGCTTTTCTTTATAAATAGGGAGAATTAGCTCTATTTCCTATGCCTTTTTTTTATAAAAGGCCAAAAGAAAACCTATCAAGTTCGAGGTGGGTGCTAAAATTTTCAAGCTCACTACGCTCGCTCTAGCATCCTATTTTCTTTCGATTGATAAGCTTTTTGTATAAATCGGAAAAATGACTCCTTGTACGAATTGACAAACGAAAATATGGCAAATCCGAGGTGGAGTGCAAAAATTGTCGAGCTGTTTTCATGGAACTGAAAATGCAACCCCCTGGAAATAATCCTGCCGGCGCCCATGAACACGTTACGCATGTTTGATCATGATCACTTATGTTCGAGTTCAAGATCAAGGCTTTTGTTTGGAATGATTTACTTAAAATTAGATTTTGATTAATTAGACATTTTAATTGTTTTATTATGATAAGTAGGTAATATTGACGCATAATTATGTTAAAAATATATTATAAATTCCATTTTGGGGCTTGAACTAATTATATCCTTAAAATTTTAGTTGTAACTAAGCAAAGGTTCAATATTGGAGTGGTCCTTGACCTGCATGCGGCAACAGACATTATTTCTTGGTTTGACCTTGGAAACTAAGCTAACTCAACCAGAGTAACTTTGTCCAGGTAATTAATATTAATTAATTAATATTTTTTTCTAGGTACTATCTGCTCTTGATGCCCTTGGCTTGCTTCGTTATGCCCACCATGATTCCAGTTTACCTTTGGGGCGAAACCTGGAGCAATGCATTCTTTGTGGCCGCTATGTTCCGTTACGCGTTCATCCTCAACGTCACTTGGCTCGTCAACTCCGCTGCTCACAAGTGGGGAGACAAACCCTACGACAAGAGCATCAAGCCTTCCGAAAACATGTCAGTGGCGATGTTCGCTCTCGGCGAAGGGTTCCACAATTATCACCACACCTTCCCCTGGGATTACAAGACTGCTGAGCTCGGCAACAACAAACTGAACTTCACCACCACCTTCATTAATTTCTTTGCTAAACTTGGTTGGGCTTACGACATGAAGACCGTGTCTGAAGATATCGTCAAGAACAGGGTGAAGCGCACGGGCGACGGCTCGCATCATCTGTGGGGATGGGGCGACAAAAACCAATCCAAAGAAGAAATCGCTTCCGCTATTAGAATCAATCCCAAGGATGATTAACTGCAATGCATGTTTTTAATGTGGGTACATCTACCCACAATAAAATTCGAAATATTTTATTAACTAGATATTTAGAGATTAAAAAATCTATTTACAAAATAGATAGACACATTAGAAATACTTGTGACGCATACATTGTATTATCTGAATGCACTTTGGGCAATAGATCAAACACAGGTTTGCTATTGAATATCAAGCAGCTAGTGACCATATTGTGACGTGGCGCGAGGTCGCCACCGTCGAACGGTCCACTGTTTCACGCTGCTTTGTCATTGTCGTTTCAGCAGCTTTTATAATACACTTCCTAGGTCTCACTATCATTAATACAGAAATGTATATAATCATAATTCGCCTTATATTGACAAAATTTAGGATCACCTAAATAATTATTCAAAAATGTTATTGGAAATTAATAACCATACTTTTAAAAGTAAACTAAATGTTTATGGATGTCAGAGCAAGTTATTCTATGTGATAGAAATAATTTGATAGAGGTTAACACATCAGTATTATAAACCACATATTGTTATTTTATTTTAATATAATTGATTATACAGTTAACTAGTCTTTTGCATTTGTAAGAAGTTAAGTACAAATTTAAGTTGTTAAAGTCCCGATAAATTGAAAATATTTCAGAAACGTTGAACTTGTTGTATGGAGGAAATATGTGGTATATAAGATCTCGAGATATTTGTTTCATGTTGTAAAAGCAGATACAGAATTGCAGGTAAAACAGTTCGGTACTGAAATGAATTTACTTGTAAGCATTATTCTGTAAATTACATATAATTTGACGAAACTTAAATTATTTTATGATTCGACTACTATTACCGCATTACAAACATTACCGCATAGAGCATATTTATATTAGAAGTTAAATAGAATGTTGGATCAGCTGGTCTGACTCCTAGGCCGCTCATGCGCTACTGATTATAATGTGATGAAAGTTATTTATCTACTCGTATATACGTATGTGCTATTACAACGTGTATGTTATTGACTGATGTGTAAGAGTATTGTGATAATTAGAAGGGTAACGAATTATCCTGTATGTAAGCGGAAAGTGAACAATTGTAGGTAATAATAATTTAGAAAGTACCTATGTTTCGATTTATTATTTTAATTAATTTAATATACTGCAATTACATGAAAGTGTCAACTAATGTCATTTCATTATTAAACTTTTCACACATGAAGCTTACTCGAATACTTAATTTGTTTTTTGTTCTAAATGATTGTTTGGAAATAACTATTATATTACTGTAGCACAAAATAACAAATAATTATTTTATTTACATAATAACACAACCTAGCCTTGCCAGTAAGATAACCTACTTCGCACGAGTGTGTCCTACTGTTATTACTGACGTACATCACTTACGGAATAATAAAACAACGAATGTCATGAGTAAAATAGTATATTTTAAAAAGCCATTTTTTATAAATAAATTTAATGTAAATATATACATCTCCAATCATATTTACATGTATAGAGAGTTGAAATGCACGAGCACTAAGTCTTAATTTCAGCATTAAGTGAAACAAGGCGTGTAGGCACATGCGCCTCATTTATTTACACGTACCCGATTTCAAACATAGAGTTATAGAAAAATGTGAGCGGTGCTTTGGTACATCAACTTGTGTTAGTAACTTTCTAACGGCAAAATTGGACTAGCAGTTTGCTTGTATCCGTTGTGGGTAATTAGGAGCTATTATTTCGCCTTTCTATTTATCAAAAAGACATTTTGATAAGTATTAACTTACGACCCAAGTCACTCATTCATAAGTGGTAGGTAAGTGCTAAAATTGTTGCACAGACGTAGATAATATTTGAACCTTAGCTTAGCAAAAATAGTTCATAATAATGAGTTTTTTTGTTTTGAAATCTCTTGAGACCTTTTTCTAGCAAGGTCGTTACGTCATTGCACCTCGCATCATATGTTCTCTTCGTGAAAGATATCTTGTTCATCGCACTTGTCGGGTAAACACACAAAGAATTCTATCAAGTTCATTATAGGGCCTCGTGAAAACGGATTCTGGTACCGCCCTCGTTTATCTCTCAAGTAAGGATATCTTTTGTAATTGAACATTTCATTTGTAGTCAAATTCATACAGGCGTGCAGAATCTGAAATAGAACAAAATATTAGGCTTCGTCAGCATCGACTCTTCGTAGGTGTCTAATTACTAAGTACCTAGACCTATTCCTACTGCGAAATTACGTAAACGAAAAACTTTCGCGTCATCTAAAAATATTGGCAACGATCTTGATATTCGGTCGCGACGTCTGACTATGCGACAACAACAACAGAACGGGGTAATCTGGGATTTTATTGTTCTAAACTTAAATTTCCCTCTTTTTTATTTGTATTCATGTTAATATAGCAATAGTGTGACTCGAACCGGTTTATAATAAGCGGTCTAGAAACTAAAAAAAAAGAATTTATGTACTTACGGAAGTACAAGTAAGGATCCACCCCAGAGCACAAAAAGTGATTGCCTCCAGTAGTCCCAAGACATATAGCAGTCCGAACCCTTCGAGCAGCAGGCAGTAGCAGGCGAAGTAAATGGACAGCGTGCAATTGATGGCCACGCTCATGACGAACAGGAAGAACCACATCCTGTTGCGAACCCCCACGCAGTTGTAGATGAATGGGCAGTGGTGGTCGAAGTAAGCCACGCAGCGCTTGCAGATGCGACAGTGCTTGGCCCTGAATAGTGAATGATAGAATATTTAATTACATTAAGATAAAATAACGCCTGTGTTATGTACGGGGTGAGAGGTTAATAGTAAGTAGACACCCCAGTGAACAGGGAGCGAGCCTATTGCTTCAAATCTAGACAGCTGCTATAGAGACGAATAGCTACTATAGAAAATTCGTGATGGAAAACCAATAGCACTGCCCGATCGAACCCAGGATCCTGCCCAAGAGAAAAAAAACTAAAAAGCAATTTAGGTTATGTTTGAAAATGCTACCTAGGTGTAAAATAGTTTCAAGAAAGTTGCAAAATTATATTTAGAAATAAATAGCTGGCATATCGAATTTTAAAACGATTCAACGTGTTCATAAACAAAAGCCGGTTGAAAATTGATCAAGAGTGTAAGGTAGAGAATCTAATTATTTCTAAGTACAAACTAAGAAAAATACTGACACACATCCGGTTCGACTGGCAGCCGACCTCAATATAGTTGGAAATAGGCGAGGCAGCAGATAATGATGATTTGGACTCAGTAATTTAGGGACCTTAAGCTCATATTAGGTATGTTAATAGCTGTAGGAATTAGAACACTAGTCTATAATTAAATAGGAACTAAAACACTCGAAAACTGAAGAGTTTTCCCAGACTCGCAGCCAGTTGCTTAGCAACAGTAGTGTACAATAGTATTAATTTTTTTTTTTTTCATCGTTGCCCCCCCTAATAATTTCTCCTGTATCGTGGGTGCGTTTACAAACATTTAAACTTACATACACAAACAGCCAGACCCGTAACAACTACCTGTAGATCATACAAATATTTGTTCCGTGCGGGGATCGATCCAAATCGTTAAATTTAGTTGTTGATAAAATGGCTGTTTCTTTCGTTTTCAATGTAGATTTAAGTTAATAATTAAACATTTAGATTATTATGTTGATATTGGTAACAGTGTGTTAATCCGTAAGGAATTGTGTGTTATGTATGTAATTGAGTTATTTTATTTTAAATGTGTGTCAGTGGTTTCGACACAACTAACTTTATGATTATTATTTGTATGCTCTCGAATAAAATGTAGCGAACTGACCATTTTATTATAACATCCTATTGTAATGAAACCTACATTTACGAATAAAATTGATTTCATTTGATTTACTCGGTGCTGACGGCGCGACGGATTGCAGCAATAAATTGAAACTAACTGAACAGTGCAGTCGGTGAAAGTTAGAAGTATAAAAATATTCACCTAAATTGAGCTACCTTGATATTTAATTAAATAGGTACCTAATCCTATTTAGATAATGAAACGATTCTAATATGTGGAGAGGTTAAGGTGCCTAAAATTATTACAGCATTCTGACTGCCTTCTGCATGATTCAGGCAATCACCTTAAAGTAGGTTAATTAAATAAAGAAGTTATTAAGTAGGTACCTCAGCGGTCTCAGACATCGGCAAGTGTGACACAATCGTGACAAGATTACGTTCCGTTTCTTCCATTTATCATAATAGGGAATCTGCCTGATGGCTCTGTAATATGTCTCCGAATTTTGTGGAATGTAGCCTGGGTCCCTTCTGTTAGCAATGACCCAGCTAAGCCACATGATCGCATTCCAGTACAGGAAACAGTAATGTGATAGACGTAGCGTGTTCCATGTTAGAGGTATACATCTTATCACGTACATGGGGTATCCCCAAAGAAGTACTGATACTAAGAAGAAGAGTAGAGGCCCCTTAGAGTCACCAGCGCCCCCGAACAAGAGAGCCCACAGTTCTGATAGTGGAGGCATCCAGTGTGATTTGCGTTTCATCTCCTTTTGCAACAATTTGACCACTTCTAAGTGCCGGTGACTTTGCGCTAACATCAGTGGTGTTTTCCCATTTTTGTCACGGGGTTCCAGTTCAGCTTTTACCTAAAAAAGACAGGTGTGAATAAATTAGTGTTACTGAATTTCAAACTAAAATTGTAATAACGTGGATTCGCCATAGGTACCTTCTCACAAAGCAGTCTCACACAAGTCAAGTTTCCCGATAGACACGCCAAATGTAATGGCGTGGATCCGAAATTATCAGTGCAATGTAAAGGAACCCCTGAGTAGATCAGCAGACGGACTAAATCCGCGTGGCCCTTATATGCGGCCCAGTGAAGGGCGGTATCTCCGTTGATGTCTGAGAGTCGGGTCGCTGCTCCCATGCCCAAGAGATACGCAGCTGTCGCCGTCTTGCCATACATACAGGCCGTCATTAATGGGGTCAAACCTGTAGCAAGGAATAATATAATTATTACTGGAAAGAAACGCGCACCCGCAGCCGTGGCCAGGCAGTAGACCCATGCCTTTATTGGTTTATTTCAGTCCAGGCAATGCTTTATTGCCTACCCCTCCACATAATCATATAAATGAACTCGCTGCAGGAAGTTAGGCAAGTAGCAAGCAATTGTACTGTGTGTCGGGGGTCTGCCTGTGGAGAGTCACGCTCCTTACTAGTCTGGGAATTAATATGAGTCTGGTCTGTTAGGAAGTGAGTTTTGTCAGCTATACGGGACCTACCTTTGAAGTCGGCAGCATTGACAGCCACTCCAGACTGTAGCAGCACTTGAACCACCGACGCATGTCCCTTGCGGCAAGCCCAGTGTATTGGACGGGGTCCCTGGAGGATACATAACATAAAAAATTAAAACCGTTTGCATTATAATTTATTTCCAAATCAACACCAGCCGGTATTCTAGGTCTTGTTGATATTGATTCAGCAGTTTTATATTAGCTGTTACTCCTTTTCTTTTATTACTGTTACTGCAAGTTGATGAATGTATAATAATTTACCTGGGTACCTAAGCAGGACAGGTCAATGGGGGCTCCCCGCTCCACGAGGTAGCGCATGACGGCGACGCTGCCGTCCAGTGCGGCCCAGTGAGCAGGCGTGTAGCCATGCTGGTCGCGAGCACTCAACACTTCTACGCCAAGTTTTTCTACCAGGCGCTCGATTTCTGACACCTCACTAAAACACGTAGGTAGTTCATTCATGAGGTCTTGAAACAGTTTTGATGATTTGGAAATGCTTTAGAAGTTTTGTTAATAATTATTTATTTTCTAAAAATTGAGAGTACCTAGGTAAATGATAAATGATAATAATTTATTTGCATCAAGTTTAACATTTTACATTAGATACGTGTTAATACATACAATTTAAGGAAAATTAAACAATATTGTGGCGACACCAACACCCTTGCTAAGTTGTCAAGACAACTTGTGTTAAAGATGCTGGGCAAAGGTAAAGGTACCTAAGGGTATAGGTATAGTGAGTACACGTGTCTGCGCAAACACTTGGGCTCTCGCGTCCATGGCTAGTCTCTTTTGAGAATGGTTACCACAGCTGAAATTCGGTCTGGGGGTCTACAATAGATTACCTACTTTTTTTTTGTCAAAGCCCAACAACGAGAGTTACTGAATAGATTGTACTTGAAAAAATATCTAACCCAGATCGTACAGCTTCAAAAATAAGTTGATGTAGGTCAGAATGCTGGTTGTAGCTGGTGATAGTCCTCGGCGGTGCGGCCGGCGCGTCGGGCGACATGGGCGAGCAGGGCGGCAGCGCCTCTTCCGCCGCCATCGTGCATGGGGGCGGCTGCGGCAGCGCCCACACGCCGCGCGCCGCCCCCGGACTTGGGTACACCTAGGCAGGGAGACGTCATTAGAGTTGCTAGCTCAAAGATAACCTCCTCTTGCTACTGGGTATGTGCTAAGGTACACCTACGTAAGGGAACATCATTACAAGACACGTTGGCTAGGTAGGTACAAGTTACAGTAGAAAAAGAGGTTTATAGTCGGTAAGAGCCCGACAAACCTCGGCTCTCCCCAGACTTAAGGTGTAAAAACAATCTTCCTTTTAGATTCGACGTCACGGTGCAGGATTTGGAAGGCCTAGAAATGAATGTCAAAAAGATCACGTCACGTCCTGCTGTGAACTACAACGAAATACTAGACCCATCTTCTTTGTCTTCTAGGTATTTACCAACTAAGTATGTTAATCGGGGTCAGCTAGTTTGGAATTGCAATAAGGAGAACAAATTTAAAACGAAGTGGACAATCTATCCACTAACATGCAGGAAGCCCACACAGTGAGTGACTTTGTGCCGATCGATTTCAATGCGGGCTTTCTGCATAGTTCTTGCGTTAGGTATAACTAGCTTACCTACCAGCTACAAAAATATATCTACTTACATAAATGATTACTATAGTTTTATAAAGTAAAACATTATGTTGATAAAAAGTTTAAATAGGTCGCCTAGGTGGGTATACCTTCAGCATTATGTGCCTCGTAACTAGCTCCGTGCTAATTTGAAAACACCGCGAGAATAACACGTCCAAGTTTACGATACTGTTGAGAACTAGGCTAGGAATTAGGTGTAGATTTCCCAGGGCACAAACATATTCACTTTTCACGCATAGGTGGCATTAATGAATAATCCTATGAACTGAGAGGATCGTGGATTGGGCATTTCCCTTACCTTGCTACTCACGGCGAGGCCGACGCCCCCCGCCACCACGGATCCCTCTCCGTCCGCCACGGCCGTATCGCCGGCAAACGAACGCACTGTGAAACTTTGTCCTACTCCAACTATTAAAAATTATAAGGACTATTCTCAAACAAAAGTAAAAACAAATCAGAGATTGCGTGACCTCCGACAACTAACACGGTTATTACTGCTTTTATATCGATTCATGGTTTTCAGAGCATGCGCGCTAGCTATCCAAGAAGATCCAAAGTTCAAATTATTTTGAAATTGAGACGAGCCAAAGCTGATTTTTTAACTGATTTTAGCTATTGTCTAAATAATTTTAACGATGGAAGAAAAAGAGTATTATAATCCACGGCAAAATCTTACAGCATCATGTTTTGAAACCGCACCAACAGATGGCGCTATTACATAATTTCCTAAAAGTTCAACCGACACGTAACATATTCGTATCACTTCGTAATGTTTATGAATAAACCTTGAACCATTAGAACTGATAATGAAACAGTCCAATGGATAATCTAATATTTGATCAATTACGGTTCTAGACAGGCATACATTATTGTAAAACGCCTGATTACGGCGCATGCGCTGTGGCTGCAAACCTGCAAGCCGGGAGTTCCCGGGTTCTAATCCGATTCGATTCAGGCATAGCAACTATGAGATTGCTGAGTAATGTAGTATCAAACAGCCACTACTGCTACAATAAAATCTACTCAAGTTTGTGTTTGATAAATGAACAAAAAAAATGTGGACCAGAAATCGGTCGAATATACCGGTAGTTTGTATTTTCGGAAACCAGGACTTCTTTAAAATACGCGCCCTTAGTGCCGTTTCGAGGAGAACTGTTTTTACATCTGGATCGTGATCTAGTCGTCCAACCTCCATCTCCTGAAATGTTGGTTTACGCTCTTGGTTATTTTTCCAAACGCGTTGAGGATTGCATAGCCGCATCCGCAGCTTTCGTCGAATTCTTATTTTTTATTGAAATTGTAAATAATATTTAACTGCGCTTGTTGAGACTGAAAGCCGATTGGAACTATGTTAGTTACGTACTCAACATATAAAAAAGCTACTATTCATGGAATAATAATACGAATAAATTACATATTACCCTATCTGCAGCAGTAGGCGCAGAATGATCTTCATTAATTATTCTTCCTGTTAAAATGACGACTTCGTGGCGCCTCCTACCTGATGAAATCGAGGTTGTTCACCTCTGCATAACCCTTTGGAGGACATTGAAACACGACATTCATTATTAATAATTACATAATATTATTCTAACTACAGTAAAACTACACAATGATGATTAGCGCCATCTCTTGGCAAGAATGCTAAGATGTTGCAATAGTTCACGCCCAGCATGTGAGAGTGCTACAAAAGTGGGTTATAATCTGGAATGAACGAAGCTATTTCACTTTTATATTCAATTATCGAACAAATTATCAAATAGTATTGGATATTTTAAACTGAGTACTTTTTGATGTTGTCATAGAAACAGTACATAGCAGGGAAAACTAATTTTAGAACACAGTCGGATCAAAATATTATTTCAGACTTACCATTCTATTACCATTATACTGTATAATGAAGGTTTAGGCTACATTAATGATAATTATACTAACATAAATATACTAATATAAACAATTTATTTTATGCTGAAAATAGGAACAGGTTACAATAAAATCAAAACACAATTTAAAATTGTGAAAATGAACTTTAATTCAGCAAATTTTATACTAAATGTATAAATATGATATAATCTAGATTTCGTTTTCACTACCTAAATAGACATCATGTTATAAAAAGTGTACAACTAAAACTAGTAGCTGATTAAACATCTCAATGTGGCTTATCAATTAGTTAGATCTTGTAAAAGCACTTTCTTTAAAATGGTTTTATTATACTTAAATAATAAGATTAAAATAATGAAAGCATTACAGCTCACAACTGATGTTGAACTTCCAAACAACAATCATATTCAATACAATCTTAAACTTCTAGTAAACTTGAAACATTTAACGAGCAAACCGAATAAATTATTATTCATAAACAAACTTAACAATGTCGATAGCTCAAAGTAATATAATATTTTCAACAAGAGTCAACTGACTGCACATATGGTTAGGGTGTGTACACAGAATTCAGAAATCGGGACTATTTATTTTGCAATATTTCATAATGCCAATCAATTAGGTATCGTTTTTGTCTATTTATTACTGTATTGATATTGTAAAGTTTATTAAGTCTTTCACATAAGCATTATCTCTTCTGCGTTTTGAAACTAACCGAGAGAGGTTGGCCATGAAGAACATATCCATTCAATGCTTGTATTGCCATCGCTGCTTGGTCATAATTTCTCATCGTAACAAATCCAAATCCTTTACTCTTATTTGTAGAATGATCTTTGATTATCTTAACAGACACAATAGCACCATATGGACCAAATAGCTGCCACAGAGTCAACTCTTCCACTTCCGGAGCAATATTATAAATGTATATCGACCACGTACTTGGAGAATTGTGATCCCCAATGGCATTCATATGATTTATCCAATGATAAGGTCTCACAAGGGGACTTTTAGGGAAGTTATTATTATTGTTTTTATGTTTATGAGGGTTACTCTTATTAGCATACTTAACTGTTAATGGGTGTAGAAAGCCAGGCGGTGTGGTGCCATTTATATTCTGAATGGCTCTTTCCGCTTCATACTGGTGCTCATATAAAACAAATGCTATTCCTGCTGCTATACGAGAATTAACTATTTTACCGAATTGTGCGAATAGTCCATGTAAATCCTGCAAGGTCAGTTCATTAGGCAGGTTACACACGTAGAGGTTCCAGTCGGCTTCTGGTTTCGAAGGGGGTTTTAACTCCGGATTCAGCAGAGCGTGCGACACTTTCAGCGTCTTGTTTTGCATTAGAAGACCGTTAAAAGCCTTACGTGCTTTGACTGCATCCTCGGGACGAGAGTACTCGACGAACCCATAGCCTCGGTTCGCTATCAATTTACAACTTTCCAGTTTACCCATTGTTGAAAATAGTGAGAACATCATATCCTGCGTCATGACTTCAGGAATGTAATTGACGATAAGTTTGGTGGGTGATTCGTCCGGCCCAAATTCATTATTTCCTTGACAATTACCGTCTTGACACGATTCCGACATTTTTTAATTGTTGTCGGTGAATGACATTTCACTGTAGTGTTGCGTGTTTTCTTACGCACGTTCAGAAATTGGCATGATATTCTCGATATACCATAGTAGGCCACGGACGAAATATTTTATAAAATAAAATCATCGCAAAATCTAAATTAAAAATAATAAAATATTTAACAGATTTCTTATCGCAAGGAAATTAATTAGGCGCTATATTAATCATTTAGCGTTCTAATGACGTAGTTGGGTGTTTTGGTAAACAGTTTATTGTGTTAAAAAAATAAAACAAGATGATATTGTTAGCTCTATTTTCAGCAACGAGCTTAAAGTCCATGTACAGACATTTTCTTCTTCTCCCAAATAATTAAAATGACTATTTAAGGCCCAGCGTACACCGCTGGAGGCGCAGCGGAGCTCAATTGAAGACAACAATTTAATATAAACCTTAACTACCTTGACATACGGTCAATATAAGAATAAATTCGAATGCGGTGCTCGGAGCGCCCTCAAGCTACTACAAGAGCATGCGCGCGACTGTCGCCGCCGTGCTGCTCTGCGCTCCGCTGCGCTACCCTGCGCCCGGCTGGCTGGCGGTCAGATGCCTGGAGAGTTTTAACTAGTGTGGTCGTGTGTTGAGCGAGATCATATACGAGGAAAAGTTAATTAACTTAGTGCAATAATAATCATGTCCCAGTCCACATCCATTACGAACGAGAGCGAGTTGTCTGTACAAAGTATCGATCAGCACTAAATGACATGGGCGCGCTCGGAGTAACTGCGCACTGCCGCGCGTCTCTCCGCTCAAAGGCTCTTGGCGCCGCTTGGATCCGCCCGCGCGTTTCAAGGAAATGCGCTCCGCCGCGCCTCCAGCGGTGTGCGCTGGGCCTTTATCTTATTAAAATCGATATCATTTTGACATTGACTTTACGATGAGGTTGATGGTAAGCCGTTTCTTGGGCTGTTAGCGCGTAACATTACTAAAAAGGACTATAATTGTGCATGGATCCTTTGATGTGTGGTTACAATCGAAACCAATTCTGATGTCTGGACAATTTCACAAAAAAATGGCTCTAGAATGAAATTGACAGAGTGGCGTTGTTGGCAAGGGATTTCACATACTACGCGGCCACGACCATGACTTTTGGCCGCAGAAGCTCCGACTAGGAAGAAAGTTTGGTCGCACGACCAGTTTTGTTCAAGATAGCGGCCAGTTATGCAACAAATCGTGATCGTGGCAGCGGAGTGGGTGAGGTCCCTAAACATTTGACAACGTGGAACTAACGGTTCCGATTTTCACTTCACTAACTTTTCGGGTGACTAAAAAAGATTTTAGTTTGCATTTGAAGTGATAAAATTTCTGAACGAATGATATCAGGGTTGCCATAATAGGGACGATTATAATATAATTTAAAAAAATTACGTGGTATCCTGTGTTGTAAAGCAAAAGCACAATGCAACGGTGCAACAAACCCTAAAAGCTAACTGAGCTATTTAATGATGCATCATCGCCCATGACCGTTACAGTCGTTAGCACTGTAGGTAGCCACAACAACGTACTTAAATCAAAAGTATCATTTTTAGGGGGAAAACCATCCTCCATTGCCAGAATAAAAATATCTAAGATATCAGTTTATAAACAACAATTTATTTTATTGATGTCTTGGCGTCAAGAACTTCATATTCTCGATGAATAAAAATATGTTTATTTGCGGTACTTGGGTGATAAAAGGCGACATCCAAGTGTAGACTATGAAGTTTATTTACCAGTTTTGCCATGTAGTAAATAAATTAACAGAGGAGATGACGTTGTCGATTTTCTTTGACAGTGCGCAGCTTTTCTATAACTCGATATCGATGTGCCCGTATTACTTTATTAGCCGCCTCGTGCAGTGCCTTAAATTACATTCGTGTTTCCACTGTTTAGTTTTCGGGGGGCAACTGGAGTATTAGGAGCACACGGTCATTTTGTTTTCAGATCTTTAGTTTCATAGATTATTTTAGGTGCAAATGCAAGAAAACAAACAGATAATTTGCTCCATAGCTATATTTTCTTTGACATAAGTACTTCACCTCTACATAGGCAAACTATAACATATTCGAGATTATTTCATAACAGATTCTATACAGATTTGCAGAAGCACAAACAATAAATGATTACAGATCACTACGACCTTTGTAACATATTTTACACTGATTACTATAAAATGTTTAAATTAATAACATGCTCCACTATCGATTATAAATGCATATTATTTAGTCAACTTGTCTATAAAGATATTAAATACCTACAGTCCTTTCATAGTTTTTATCTTATCTGCAACATCAACCTTATTGTAACTACACTAAAGATCACATTAATTTTTAGTGTTTAATTCAAAGGTACCGCGAAACTCGGAGGTAAAACAAGTGTGAAAGGACTGTAGTACGTCCCGCATAGACAATATGGACAAGGTTTACAGTTTACACTTTGACTTGACTTTTGAAGTTAAACCTTATTCTCAAGCATTAAATATTTATAAGTGAATGTGAGCTGTGAATATGGACATTACTCAGTTACATAGTCGTATGAAACGCTAACTTTATTTATTAAGGAAAAATATCGCTCCGGCCCGTTAAGCGCGTGAGCACTCTCCTTTTTATGTTTTCATTAATGACCGCTACTGAGAGACGGTCATCTACTTTTATCGCGTCTGCTAATAATTTACATCCAAGAGCGTAAACGCTTGACCACTATGCCTGCGCGTGTTCTATCACTATGTGTAAAAGATAAAGCCGGTTCTACACACACGTTTTTTTCCCGTGACAAATTATGGATAATTCATCGTAAGTAGGCACGATCGTCGTGTTGTATAGATCACTAAGGAAGTTTGTGCGAACGGCGGCCGGGCTGAAAAGAGGGCTGGCATAAAAACGTGCGTGTACAAGCAGCCTCAGGCTTATCCATGTCTAGATAAGCATATAATTTCAATATGGAACTTATAAAACTGGATTTTAAAGCAACAAGTGCCAGAGATTTAAGCTAAGCACATTCAGCACAACTACTAAGAAATACACCAAACACATTGAACTACATAAAGCACCTTTTGTAAATGCATCTAGTAAGTATATTAATATTTCTTTAAACACTATTAAGATCAAAATATTCGATACTGTACATATATCTTTTTTAAGTTATTTCTTAATTTAGGTGCTGTAAATAGATTTTTGTTCTAAAACAACTAAACGAGGTTTTTTAAGTTATCTAACAAAAATAATTTAATTTAATAATTACATAATATAAAAAATAGGAAGGTACTACGATCACATAATAGAAATACCGACAGGTACATTATTTAGGTTCAGATTATACTGTTTAATGTAACAGTGGAATGTTAATTATTATGTTACTTTTTGGTAGAGCTAATACAGGTTCACATTCTAGGTAAAATAATACATGAGTACAAACAAGCCCATGTTGAGTCTATCAAAACTTTTAAATAATACCCAATTCAATATTTCTGATATAACAATACTAAAAAGGTCTAAAATATAAAATAAACTTGTAAAAATAAGCTGAGCTTGTCAATAAATCAACACCTATAAGCTAAGTAAATATTTGTATAAAGCAAAATATTTTGGAACATTTACTACACACAATTATTGTCATGATTATCATATAAAACAACATTCAATGTTACAATTACAAAACTCTTTGGTTAATATTTTCTATTTCGTCAAGGATTGATTTGTTAGCAAATCAATTAAAAAATAGATTTTTCACGTTAATAAATGTGCCGAATACGAATCCTGTGAAACCGAAGAGTATGATCGCGATGTCTTTCCACAACTTCCACTGGTATTGGCCCAGTTGGTCAGGCCAGAACGTCACTATCTCTATGAGAGGCGGGAAGATGAGCGCGAGCGCCGAACTGCTGAACGCGCCCACCAGAGAAATGATCCTGCTCAAGTTGGGAATCAGCGCCGCCGCTAAAACTGTAATGGATAACGCTTATCATTACCTATGTATGGGTAAATGGTTCAATAATTAAGTATATGAAACTTTTTTGATTATACTTCCCACTAGCATACATATTATACCTATGAGGTAAAAATCAATATTGGTTTGATAACAACGATAGGGATGTGTGAATGTGAGTATAGATATGACTGTGTAGTACGTAGGAGACACTCCCAATTGTTTCAGTCCAACATAGATAACCTACGAACCAGAGTCATGTTTAGGAGAGCACAACATTATTAATCTATTTGTGCCAAGATAAACTTGTTGGCTTTTAATTAAAAAACAATTTTCTTAATCAATTTGGATGGTCTAAATTCGAAATCTACTTACATGTTATGGAGATGAGCACAAACCGAGTTACCGCTTCACCGTGTTGAAGTGCTTTTTCGTTTGTCAGTTTCGATTTCGCGTATGGCCATACAATGTTCATGGGAACGTAGAACTGCAGTCCGTATGATAAGAAGATTGCAGCTGCCATGACTGCCCGAACACTTTGCGCCAACCTGCACATAAAGATAAGTTATGGAATTTGCACCAATGGCAATGACACAGTTATATCACATAGGATTCAATATTGAAAAGGGTAAATATTAGACGATACTTGATAGCAATGGATTTTTAGGTAGACCGCAAAACGCGGAAGCGTCTGCGATACGGGAAAGGTCATCGACATTAAGCAGCACGATAATCTATACCTTCTAGCGTCGACAATGCTATTACTATTAATAAAATACTTTATTTAATAACTCATAACTTACAAAGTGTTAGGAAGATTAAGTGTTATGCTCCCTTGCACTCGATCACCATATTTCAAATACCCGAAAAATCCGATGCCGGTATACAGTGCAGCTACTATAACCATGCCAGTATTAAGCACGCCATTCCAGCCACCAAAAGCTTCTGGTGTTTTCATATTGTTTTCTAAAGGTAAGATCTGTAATTAGTTTATAATGTAATTAATACAGATTCCCAATAAATCATACTTGTATAAGAAAACAGCAAATGAGAAGGTTAATTAGTAGAAACAGTTATTTACACAGACTGTCTGTCATGGTAGATAAAAATGCGAGCATATAAATATTGCGTTACGTCTTCTTTGTGTCGCTGTCTATAAAGAAATGTAAGTAGGTACGTAAATAAACAATATAGGAGTAGCGTAAATAAATAAAAGTTCATTGACATCTGATTATGTAAGCATTGTAATTAGCACAGAATTGAATGATTTTTTGAGGGTTTAAAAAAGCAGGAATATGGGTCACTGGGAATTTAAACCCAATCCACAAAATACCAAAATAGATAGATAAATAGTAAATGCAACGACTACACGATTCATGGTAGATGTGGTTTGAGAGATATAGATAGAGCTAACCTTGCTATGTTTTGGCTCAATCGTTTCTAGTAACGCTTCCGTAATACGGTAATTCATGTTATTGCAATATTTGTCCAACACCGACAATTCCCGTGACCAGTAGCGGTGTTATGTATGCAGTTGTAGTGTAGGCATCTTCCATAGATATTTATATTTAAGTCGTTATGAGTCATAAATACGTACAACGTATGAATCCGACACACCCTCCCCTAATCTATTTTCCAAACCATGAAGCTTCCTTACTAGAAGATACGACGTTTCTTACAGATCGATAGAATGTGCGGAGTTACTAAGTACCTACCTACCTATCTATATTTTGGCTAGGTCTAGGGCGGCTCCAGGATGGCGAAAACATTAGCCAGGTGAACAACCAATTTTGCTAGATGGTTCGGCTTGGATTTTGGCCGACACGAGAGAAAAAGAAAGCAAATGGAAATGAGGATCGAAAGGGCACTAAAACACAATTGCAACATTCGCAACGTATGGTGGTTGTTAATTTGGTTTCATTTAAATCTCTTCATGTGTGAACAATCAATATGTATAAATAAACTAAGTATGAGGAATGTATCTCGCAGCTATAGATTAACCACTAACCACAAGAGCATTAAAATGTTACTGGATTCAGTTGTTGTCGAGGGTTTAAGAGCATTGCGTCACCGTGGCGCGTTCATAGTACCTATGACGTCAGAATTGCCCGGCATTGCTACCAAACTATGTCATGGTACCGAGTTACTGACGTCATGTGAACTTTATTGTTGTCGTATAGCTGTATCAATTACATTCCAGGGGCTTGAGATATTAAAACCAGTTTATTTTTTGTAAGACAATCTAGAAATAGGTACTGCAGACGATTCCCGTATGTGTTTTATCGTATTCAGTGTATCACTGATCTCGGATTCAAGACGCATAACAATATGTAATTAATGTATGCCAGAAGAATAATATTTAATTAATGTATGCTAGAACCAAAAATTCGAAGCCGTAACATCCACCAATCCGCACTGGGCCCTTGTGGTAGATGATGACCCGCTCCCTTTCAAAGAGAAACATATTACGGATTATGCTATGCTTGTATGTCTATGTACAGAGCCTCGGCATTGACCAATGACCGCTCAGTAAATCTATACTTCCGCCCTTCCGATCGACTCCGATTTATTAGGTTCAATAACCCATTTCCTGAAACTGGCTACATGGTTTTTAATCGCTATGGACATCTTTCTCTAAGATTACATAACCGGAAAATTTCGACTATACGTTTTAAATTTGGTCTATCACGCCGATAAAATCCGGTTTTAAATATCATTGACCTAACAAAAAAACAGACAGGTTTTCAACAAGCTATTTAAATTGAACATTACCATAAACCTGTTTCCTGTGGTCAACCAATTAATCAGATTGCGTTACTTGGCACAGACCTAATAAACCCCGGCAGGTCTTATTGAATCTCGTTGTACGCGCGGTTTTCCTCTAAAGCATGATTGGTCTACGAAAGTAACGGAAATACATAGTTATAGCTGTGTACTTCAATAACACCGTTACTTTCGCCTATTTGCGCCTGGCCGCGTTTGCGAGAGTCGCTACTGAGGCTCGTAGAACGTTTTAACGACATGATGTCTTGTTCAATGGTTCAACATCAGCACTGCAATCTTTTTCAAAAATTCAAAACTTATTTCAAGGAACCATACTATAAAGGCGCATACCCACCGCGGCGCAAGCTGTGCACGGCACGCGGCGCATTTTAGATGGGTGGTTTCTTTTATTGACAACGTGGGTCTACGTTTCCACTACAGTACACAATACACACCCACAACTATGTACAACTGTAGCGTGCGGCCCACCGCGGTGCACGGAGTCTACGCACGTGTTTTTACCAAGAATAAGATTGCTGCGATACATAGTCGTGGGTTAATATTCGTGTATAGTGTGTACCGCATGCACAGCGTGCATGGCGTTGACCTATGTGAGCGCCTTATTCGAGTAAGCAAAAAATCAAAATCAAAATCAAAGCATTTATTTCAAATAGGCCAGTTAGAGGCACTTTTGAATTGTCGAAACAAAGACAAAAATAGCTACAGTCCCAGTCACAAGGCATAAAAACTGTGAAAGTACTGTAGTTGCCCATTCCCTAACGTAGATCTCTATGGAGAAGAACGGGCAAGAAACTCCATGGACACTCTTTTAAATCAGAATACTTTTACAAACTCTTGGTTACATTATTCATGTTGAGATGGTACATTATGTGAGAACGATGTAGCAAGATGTGTACGTCAAAAGTGTCCATAGTAAACAATTCAAAAAAAAAAAGAAAATCAATTCAAATAAGCCGTGGCAACCAAGAGATGACCAGTCACAACTGACAGCGCCCGTTCACGAACATGACGCATGTATCAGCACCATTCAACTCAACCATTTTGAAGGGAACTAAATGATCCGACACACGCGCCACCATCAGCGAGACATTTGAGTGAGCATGACACACTCCTAACCGCCAGGGCACATTCAAGTCAAGAAAAGACGTAGGTTCCCCGCGAATGACAGCTTTCTATTACATAGTACTCACACAATATGCCACTCATTTACTAATGACGTCAATTGATGCATAGCGTCTCCGTGGTTTGCACTGGACACACGTTGCGTGGCCTATCTGTGCGCCGCGGTGGATATGCGCCTTTATAATTGCGGTCAATGATCCGAAATAAATCTTTGTTTTAAGATTTCGTATCTAATTTCATTTGACCTCGTAGGTATTTGGCGAGCAGATAGGACTACAAGTAACTTTGGTTCGAACTCTCCACATTAATTGAAAGCTTTTTTAATAGAACTCGTGCTGGAATGCGACCTGTGTAATGAGTACGAACTTCTGCGAAGCTTCGGAATCTCATCTAAATGTCGAGAATATTTTGACGGATTCAATGAAGACTGCTATTGATCGCGTGGCTTTATACTTATCCAGTTGTTCTACTTTAAGCTGTGTGATTTTAGTTATCTTCAGAAAGCTCGAATACTATATCTGGTAAAATAACCATTTCTCAGCGCGCTAGAGTAGATGTTTGTGGAGGATAAGGTAAATAGATTATTTTGCATAACACCACCACTGAACGCAGGCGGCGGGCTCGATCAATAGTAATGGTGGCAACTGAATAAAGACGGGTATAAGTCATTAATTGCGTCTCTGATTTGACTATAGCCCTTCCTATGCTGTCGAGAAATAAAAGCTAGTTTTCTACATATAATAGGTGGCGTAAAGGATAAGAAACATATTTACAAATTGACACTACAGGGTATACAAATAATACATGACATACGTTAATATAAAATTAAACTCACCACTCCTATTCCTTCAAATGCATAAATAGCCGTACCAAAATATATAGGTAATTGATGCCAGCTAGAAAATGCTGGCACAGTGCGGGTAGGTGGCAAATCTTGAAGTATATAGTAAAATGTTATCAGAAGGCCCCAAGCAGTCATTACAGAGGCGATCAGAGAAACCGGTGTCAGGTACTTTAAGTTCTTCACCATAGCCAGGGCCAGTATTGGCGGAAATAATAAAGCTAAGTACTCATGGACACTCAAATTTATATGAAAGAAACGCAGTGTGTCTTGAAGGTTAGTGGCAACAAACAAAAAGTATACACAGCAAAATCCCAATTGTGTTAATACCAAAAATACACTGACAATTTTCCTGAAACAATATTTATTGTCATAAGTGTTATTTATTATAAAACCTTGTCTTATTAATAAAACTCAAGCCAAACATGCTCTACCTACAAATCCATTCTTATATTAAAGTAGCAACAGAGTTGTGAATAAATTTCAATATACATAAAAGTTGTAACATGATAAGTCCAGGGGTATCAAAAAATAATTGAGGTGAAATAGATAAGGACATTCATAAAACATGCCTACTTATCAACATCATTATTGTTCACTAGTAAATCTGTTCATATCTTAATCAAAATAATGAAGGCAGACATTTATTGTTTGTTTGCGAGTAATATTCCTAAATGATAACAAATAAACACAGTACTAGGAAGAGGAAATTTTCAATGTACATATTTGAGAATACCAAATGAAATAACAGTGTTATATACACAGACTGTATCAACATGATTACTTTCCCAGTAGTTCCCATGTGTTTCTGCTAATCATCTGTTTAGCTTTGAATCACTACTATATTTATAAAAATTCGACTAGAAACACAATATTGTCATTAGCTGTGTGATTGATACAATCATTCACCAGACATTTATTAAACCCTTGTGCAAATGGCAAATGTTGCGGTGGGATATGTACTGATTAGATTAAGCAATAATTTATTGGAATAGAATAGAGGATATAAATGATACAGTTCCTACTTATAATAATAGAAGTGATTTTCTGGTTGGAGGTAGGTATACAAAAATTTTCCTGTAGAACTGTTGTTGACATGTAATATTACAAACAATAATATTACATAGATTATAATATGTGATGCTACCGAAAGCACCAAACTAGTAGCACAGTTCTAGGCTGACACAATTTAGATTGCTATCGACTAGAATCGACATGCTAAGAAGAACAATAATATTGATAAATAAACATCTTGTGTCATCAATTGTTTCACTTTTTGGCATGCTGCATCTACTATTCAAATTATTTTTAGTCAATGATGCAGCATACCATAAACTAAGTCTTGTTGGGTAGCTATTTGGCTGTTGGTGCCATATCCATGGTTTTCCTTTAAATTTAAATCATGTGCAGTCATATTGTATTACAGAGAGATAAACACAACACATCATGAAAAACCAATGCTTTGGCTCTGGATCATAACAATTGATAATTCAGTATAGCGATGAATAATGTTGTTGATATTAGCATTATAAATTAAGAAACACAACTTTGTAAAACTATGTTAATTATTATTACAATAACACAAGAGAAAACAATATTCAACACTTACTTCATTGTTTTAGCATATGGCCTCAAATAAACCGGTCCTGATGCAAAGGAATCTTCAACAACTTCTGAGAAACCAAGGGCTGGCTTCTGGTTCCTGATGCAGAGCTCGTGTGCACATTTTATGAGCACATGCATACAGTGGGTGCAAATTGCTCCAATGATTAGTGTTGAAAACACACCTGAACAGAGGGAATCACTAATTACTCATATGAACTGGTGTGGTAAGAAGCCACCCTAATAATATCATACACTGAAACTACATAAAATTATACATTTTTTGATACAAATAATAAATACTAAACTGAAATAATTCTTTTGCTTAGCCTTTTCTCATTTTTTATTAGCTAACTGTTATGGAAATAGGTATAAACATAAATTGATTAATTGTTTACTTAATCCTAATCTAATCATATATTTCTAAATTTCCGTAGACTACGTAAAATAGTTCGTTTTAGCTTTTGATGCTTGAATTATCATACTGTTTTATAAATCTTCTCATAATATTGTACACCATGTATACCTGGTATGTTGTAGAGATGCTTTTTTTTTATTTTTTACCATGTTTAGATGTTACCCACTTACAGAATCATTAAATAATTATTCAAGTAATAATTTAAATGGAAATGATACATAGAATAGCTTTTCAGAACATAGGTTCATGTAATTAATAATCTGTGACTTAAAATATTTTCTTTCCATACATGTTTAAGTTTATTATTAAATGTTTTAAATATACCTTTTTCTAAATGACGAAAGAGCTGGCTTGTTGAAGTATAGACTGGCAGTAAACAATCGATATTTGTATACAGAAAAATGTAAACACTCACCAAGTACAAGGCCAGCATTTTTAAAAGCATCTGGCATTGCTAGAATTCCCGTGCCTACGTTTCCTTTTAAAAGGTGGATTAAAGTATCGAAGTTGGAAGTCGGGTGCTCTAAGCATCTTTCTGAACCTGGGTGATAATCTTTGGGTTTCTCATTAGAACCTGGATCTGTCACCAATTCTACTGCCTGCTCAACACTTTCAATTGGATTAGTGGGTCCCGTGAGCAGTGGTTGCTTTTCATCGTTCATTATTTTATTCTATACTTTTATGCTTATAATGTAAATACGTAGAGCAGAGCCATACGCTACACAGTCACCCGTTATCACAAGGGAATGAAGCACGCACGAATGACGAGTATTGTGGAATGACGTCTAATGAATAAAAGTTGAATTTGAAGGACGATTATAGATGTCGCCACCGTTACAAATTACAGTAGAGATGAGACCACTTCCACATTACTAATCTCTATGGGCAGACCTTATGCCGTGTGCCATAGAGAAATAAGCTCTAGATGGATAGAGCGAACAAAATTTTCTGCCACTTTTAGCGGGAGGCGAGGTAAAAACAAATACTACTTACATGTGATACGAAACACCATGGTTTTACATATTTGAAGTGTCAGATCGTTTTACAAAAGGAAACTGCACAATTGACCAGGAAGGTCACTTATATAAGTACATGTAGGTAGGGGGAGGGGGAGGGGAAGGAAGGGAGGGGAGGGTCATAGGAACCCCCCGAGGGTGGGGAAATTCGTCGGAAATGCATAGTTTTTTTTTTAATGATTTTTAAAAGGGAAATATTTATTTTTGAGTTATACTAATACAAGCTTTAAAATCGGTAATTTTATACATACGGGACACCTGCTGATGGGGGAGGGCGAGGGTACTCCTCTCGGAGTACCCTCGCCCTCCCCCATCAGTTCCCCTGTAGTTTCGGTCGGAGTTACCATTTTTTTTTTTGTTAAATTGTAACCTTACTTTTTCTGTCCCTATTTTTCAGGGAGGAAAGGGTAGGGGAGTGAGAACCAATACTTCTGCCTTATCTCAGGCGCTGCGGGAATAGCAGCCTCTTCGCCTTTGCGTAACAAAGTCACAGGCGATCACGCTCCCCTCCGCACCTTCGGCTTGTTGGTCGCCACCTCCACCTGGGGCTGCCCTCCCTCCGCGCCTCCGGGCTCTAAAAAACACTCTCGGGGTAGGACATACCAAGACCACGGCGTGTCGGGGTTGACAAATTCGGTTCTGAATTCAAGTTCGTTGTAAGGCCACGTTTACTTTTAAATTACACGCACATTTGACCAATTCTATAGTGTCAGTTTTTTTTTTGTAATAGCATTGTGTGCTTTGCTCACTACACATTCCACACGTACGTTATATTCTATGCCAAAATAGTCGTGTGGTGTGAACCAAAATAGTCTGTAGTGTGCAATATCGTCGTTTTCAATACAATGCCATCAATCATTCTACAATTAATATCTCCGAAACTATTCATTTCCGATGGTTGAAATTTGGCAAATCGTTTTATTATATTAGTAGGAACCTACTATAAAAATTACAACATCCTAGGTTAATGTACAGATATAAGTGACTAGATAAGATAAGATAAGATAAGATAAGATAAGATTTCTTTATTTGTTTAAACATTGTTTACATACAAGAGCATGCAAGATGTTACATTGGTTTAGTCCAGAATGTTTAGCCGTAAGTAACGGCGTACAAATATTTCCATAACATTGAGAGAAAAAAAATAGATAAATTAACAATAAGAAATGATTTAAAAATTACTTAGAATAGGCACATGCAAAGTTTATAATTTAACAATCTTAAAAATAAAAAATAAAAACAATTCTAATGTGATAATGTCAAAATTCCATATTCATATAAATTTAGTATTAGTGTCAAGAAACGATAAAATAATATATTAAGTCAAACAGAAAAATCTTTTTCGGCTAGAAATTCGGAGATACTATAATACGCCTTTTGCGAAAGAAAAATTTTTAATTGGCGTTTGAATGCCTTACCATTCAGCTCCTTCCAGCATTTAGGCAATTTGTTAAATATAGTAGGCGCCATACAGACGATACTTTTGCGCATGAGTGCCGTTTTTGCGGGATAGACTCGAAGAATGGTCATATCCCGTCTGTTACGCGGTACCACGTCCTGTAAACGTGGAAATAGTTTGGGGTTTGTTTTAACGAACATTGCAGTTTCGAGGATATACAGACAAGGAAGAGTCAATAGCTTGTACTTTTTAAAATACGGCTTACATGTATCAATCGTTTTTAACCCAAACATAGATCTAATGCATCTCTTTTGGGCCTTAAATGCCGTGTTGGCGTCGGTAGAATTTCCCCAGAATATGATGCCGTATCTTAGGTGAGACGCAGCTAAGCCATGGTAAGCCGCAAGCAAGGTATCTACATTTACAACTGCAGCTAGAGAGTGCAGTGCAAATGCAGAACTACCGATTTTTTTACAAAGGTTCTCGATTTGAGATTTCCAGTCAAGCCTTTTGTCAATTATTAGTCCAAGGAACTTAGCAGTATTTACACTTTTAACAATTTTATTATCTATATTTATGTCCATATTTTCCACAATCAGTCGTTGGCTAAAATGTGTGATTTTTGTTTTATCTAAATTAATCTTTAAATTATTATTGTTTAACCATTCTATTATAGATGTCAAGGTATTGTGAATGTCAAATTTATATTGGATCATGTCATTGCTATTACTACAAATGGTCACCGTGCTATCATCTGCAAATAAAGTCATAGGATGCGTAATTATTGTTGGCAAGTCATTAATATATAGTATAAAAAGTGGAGGTCCCAATACACTACCTTGTGGAACACCAAAAGTTGTTTGACGTTCCTCTGATAGGTATATCTCTTCCTTTTTAGTGGTTGTATTAATTCTCGTGATTTCTGTCTTTTGTTTTCTATTAGTCATGTAGGATTTAATTAAATTAAGAACCTTACCTCGTATACCATAGGCTTCAAGTTTTCTTATTAAAATGTCATGATTTACGTAGTCAAATGCTTGTGTCATATCGCAGAATATAGAGCATACAGGTACTAGCCATTGACCATTATTAAAGAGCTCTTATTTGCGACATAAAACGATACAGGTACGTAATTTAACGTATCGTTTTATGTCACTAAATGACTTGTATTATTCAAATGACGAGTGTAGTTTGGCAGATGGGTAATCTGAGCTAAGCCATCTCTATAGCTTATTCCTTTATGATGGTTCCAAAAAACTCGACTTAATAGGCATTATTTAATTATTTTAAAAATCGACTACAGTTCTAAAGTCGATTTTATATGTCATGCATCACATGAAATGTCATGCAAAACCAAAACTGTCAATGTTACGTCAGTGTCACATATGACAGTCATCACCAAGTCGTAGAAGATTTGGAAGATTTGCATCTATGTAACAAAAAGGATTTTGGAGGAGTGTTGGTAAAACAATGGGAAACGCAGGAAGTAATCAACCTAAAGAATGGCACAGAGACGCTGCAACAAAAGCTCCTGATGTAGGCCCGTCCTCCCCAGCCAAAGAAGGAGAAGCGTTTACGTTTGATAAAAAGGTTGACGATGATCGTATTGGTCGAGATGAAGAAAATAACATTGAAGATGGTGCACCATATTATACCAAGGCTGTTCCTGAAAGTGATGTAGAATATAGTGGACCACGAGAGAGGTCCAACACTCTGACTGAAGATAGTAAGATTATAATTGACGATGTTAAAGTTTTGCCAACAGTTTTTAAATGGGAAGGAGGAGGCAAACAAGTAAGTAAAGAATGCTGCGTCAACAGCACTTTATCATTCTTTATTAAATATAGTTAATGTATTCTCTTTTTAATTTTAGGTATACATTAGTGGAACTTTTACTGATTGGAAAACACTTCCAATGGTAAAGTCCCATGGAGACTTTGTAACAATCATTGATTTACCTGAAGGTGAACATCAGTATAAGTATTTCGTTGATGGTGAATGGCGACATGACCCCACTGTGGTATGTTTTATTTGAATTAGTAAAATTTGTTAAAATTTTAAGAACTTACTGTAGTTAGTAGTAATACCAGCACTATTCAAGGTTTTTCTACTTCAAGTTTGTCTAGAATTTTAGTTAATTTTTAATTTGTGACTAGAAACTGAAAATCTTAGCAATGTATTTTCAGGCCAATAATAAACTTGTTACAGAAGGTAGTGGACAATGGAATGGGTAGTAAAAACAATTTGGTAACAGTAAAAATGTCAGATTTTGAAGTTTTCCAAGCACTTGCAAAGGATAGTGAAGGGATTCACAGCAGTGCCCAAACAGAGTATTCTCAGGTATGTAGGAAAATGATCTAATAGTAAGCAAATATACCATCATTTTAGATAATTAATCTGTCTATGTTTCATTTTCTCCCTTTCAGGAAATACCACAGTCAAAGCCATGGGAGAAAGTTTCAGGCCCACCTATTTTACCACCTCATCTCTTACAAGTCATTTTGAATAAAGATACACCACTGTCTGTGAGTTTCCAATTGCCTAATTTATTATATGAACAATATTTTGTAGTATATCCTAAGATTTGAAGTACTAAGTTGTTTTATATTTTTCCAGTGTGAACCTACGTTGTTACCAGAACCAAATCACGTCATGTTGAATCACCTGTATGCTTTGTCTATAAAAGATGGTGTTATGGTATTATCAGCAACACACCGGTACAGGAAGAAGTATGTCACCACACTGCTTTACAAGCCCATATAATTATGAATCTGGTGATCTGACATATCCTATAGTTTTCAAAGCACAACATTATTTCAGTATTCAATTTACCTTCTGCAGAAATAATCACCTATCAGTGAAATAATTGAAAAGTAAATATTACTTTTTCTATAACCACTGAATTTCATATTTACCAGATACATTTTTGGCACTAAAATGCTAGTTAAGATAATATATAGCTGTAATTGCTGCGTAACTAAATTTTATCAGCCCTTAGTATTATTATTCTATTATGTTTGTTAGTTTGTACTGTTTGGAATTAAAGTGTCTCAAGTGCTACGGTCTATGGGAATAAATAAGTGGGACCCAGTTACTTCTGATCAAGAAGTTACATTTAGTGATATGAATACAAAGGTGAATGCACTTGTACGTGTAAATAAGATCAGTCAGTGAAATAGTTGTGGTAGACAACAGTTTTTGACAAATAATAATAAAAATAAATATACTTACATATTTCTAAGTGCAGCCAGATGTGATAATGTACTATTTGTTTTTAAATTATTGACTTGTTGTGATTGTAACTATTAGTTAGGCATAAATTTAATGTGCTTTTTGTTAAAGTATAATTATGAAAACATTAGTGTGTAAATAAAAAGTCTATTAAAATTGTTTATTTTATTTCATCAATCTGAAAGAATGTATTTTGTTACTTCAAAATGCAAGCTTCACTATAACGATTATGAACAATATCCAAATTAAACAACTTAATTATTATAATATTTGATGTGGTGGTGTTTTAATAATTCCAATAATAAATAAATGGCACAGTTACGAGTTTAGAACACAATACAAAAATATGTCCTAAAACAGATTGGTATCTACATAACAGTGATAGTGCCATGTTTTTCTTTAATTGTCCCCATACCGTTGAAGTATATGTATGAAATAGATTAAATGTATATTTTTTTTAAGACTTTCATCTTGTGTTCGCTAAGACCAATTCTCGGTCAAAGTTAACTGAATGTTCGGCCGTCTTTGAACTTTCAAACAGAATCCCAAATGAAGTTCATCACTACTTTGTTAGACCGTAGGATGTAAGATCATTGATAACTGCACGCACAATCAATATATAAGCACCAGGTGTGTGAAGGAAAAGTATTAAGCAATACATATTATATTCGTTATTTCTGTATTTTAACGAATATTTCGATATATTTCAAATTATTTTATAGTAAAAACTTAGTATTGAGTACATCAATCATCGTAAGTTATTAATACCATAGTTATATTCGAATGTTGAGTTAAACTAAGTAATTAATGTTATTTGAGTTAGCTTCTTATGTCAGTGGTAACTGTTGTACATTGCCAGCGCCTTTATGTCGTTACACTAAGAGTGGCTTTCGAAGTTCAAGTGTTACTATGCGTACGGATGGATGCCTACATAAAATTACACAATGATGCCTCTTCCAATTTCAGTTAAATGCGGAACTGCATTTATAGAAAATATTGTTTTTATTATGAGCATGTTCATCATGCAGGTAATAATAACATTATTTTCTAAAATTACATTATAAGACTAGGTGGATACTAAAATGCCAGTCATATCAAATACAACAAACAATAAGAAAATGTAGGCATATCTACAAAGTAATTTTGGTATGAATAAAATAAGATTAAGAAGAGTAGAGATCGAAGAGTATTAATGAAGAATTTCTACGCGATTTCATTTACCGCAAAATGTCGTACAATAGAGTATATTTTTGAATGGCCAGAATACTTATTTTAACAAAGTTCGGAACACTTATCTTGCATCAATTTCTTACAGGACGCTAAGATAAGACGTACTCGTAAGAATCATCATGGATGAGATTCTACTGTATGTAAATAATTACAGATTTTCTTTTACTTTAAATAACTAAAAACAATAATAATACAAAGTAATTGTTATAGCATAACTTATTTTAAGATAATTATGTAGGTAAAATAGAATCCATTAACAAATATTTAAATTGCAATAACAGAATTTGTAGGTAATTATGACTTGCAAAAGTGCGACAATTTGTAGCTGTTTGGACCAGTATGTCAGTTGGTTTAACGTAAAGTAATGTGTACACAGCCGAGACCTAGTGATACGTCGTATCTAAGCCTTTTCCTTTACTTTTGACTCTTAGTCTTATGAGCATTATATAAGTAATAGGCGGGCGGTCTAAACTTAATGCCGAGTACCTAGAGATTGGTGAAATATAACACACGTTGCAACAAATTCGCGTGTTTTTGTGTTAAATTTCATGTTGCATTGCATTTTGGATGGCTCATTTGTGTTATATTTCATGTTACCTGTCACCAAGCTGTATGCATTCGACATAACGCACCTACTATCATAATATTGTACAGTCAGCAACGAAATTCTACGTCATTGAAATGATTTTAGAACAAATCGTCTTTTCGACACATAATAAAACAAAACAAAGGGCCAAATTTAGTTATTTACATGAAAATTGTGGTAAATTAAAGTGTTAATCTAATTTCGTTGCTGACCGTACCAAAGTATTTTATTGCATTTATAATGCGATCTATAAAATAACGGCCACATGAAACCTGATGAGCGCACCATTATCAAATCAAATCGTTGATTTATTAATAGTTTTACTAAACTAAAACATATAGGTACTAGTTCCAATTGTAACCTTTTCTGAATAACAAAAAATCAAGTAACCTCTGTTTTGGATAGAGCACACTTGTAACTTATTTATTACTATGGATTTAAAAAACAGGCTATTCTGATTTTTATTTAAATAGCTATATTTTTGTTACTTACATTTACTACGCTTAAAACGTATACCTAGATTGTGTTTTTAAATTACGAAAGATCTAACTCATAAGGAACTATACACAGTTAGTTACAATTAATTAACATCTAGCTACTTTTTCGTAGTAACTTCTAAAAGAGGCATTTTATCCTTTCCATCAGCCAAACTCATGTTAACATTACTTACCGGATTTTTAAAATACATAGCAACAGCGATACTGACTAGACATATTGACAACACTGTAAATGTTGTTATCACAATATTAAATAGTATATAACATACTACAGCTGTTATTACCAACTCCAATGCACTCGCATATGTTTTTAAAATGGAGTTTAAGTTCTTCAAAAAGAAACTAGTTACTATGCCTACCACAGCACTGTTTATGGTAATAAGTATGACAAAAATGTTAGCTAATGAGCTAAAATCGTCGAATATCGTCCCTAATTCTCCTTTAAACATTAATATAAAGAAGTTGCATATAACTGAATCCAAGTACATAAACACATTCTGTAGGAATATGTCGACATTAGAACCTTTTGTTTTTAACAAATATTCGTTGTAGGTACCAGCCAGACATGAGCAGAAGTTCTGAAAATTAATGGATAAGAAGTAGATATTGAATATTTGTGACCAGAGATCTGTGTCGCCTTTCGATTGTATTGACGCTGCATCAAAGTTTTTGATTATACATCCCGTTGTTAGTACTCCTAGTGATATCCATTGCATAAGGGCCAACTTCTGCTTGAATAAAAACTGAAAGCAAACGAAAAAAAGTTTGAATATCGTCATCATAAATAATTGACTTAAAATTTGCCTTGTTCGAGGCATCCTAGTGGGAGGCCGTCCAACTAGGTGTAGTATATCATGTAGTAACATTATGTGTATTAACACAATTGCCAACTGACTTCCAACATTGTTGGAAAGCCAAGTTCTTAAGGTGGAAATTTGTGTACATACAATTAAACACATAAGAAATCACCATTTACGAACAGTTTAAGTTACCTGAAAGAGCAAAGCTGTCAACACGACTCTGAACTGCAACAGGATGTAGTACGAGGTGGGGTCATAGTGAGACAAGTTGATAAACGCTAAGTTGTTGTAGAAGCAGTACAGCAATGAAGGGATGAAGTACAGTAGCAACAGTTTATAGTTTATAAGAATGGCCTTGAATATATGCGGCTTGTTTCTGAAAAAAGAGAAATATAATATTATAACATTTATAACGAACTACTGAAACTACCGTCACCTGTTGATAGATACCCGGAACATGATCAAAGGAGTATGAACGATACATGCAAAGGCGCCCGCCGGCAGGATTATTTCCAGGGGGGTGTACCTTCAGTTCCATGAAAACAGCTCCACAATTTTTTGCACTCCACCTCGGATATGTTAGATTAGATTTTTGTTTGTCAATTCGTACAAGGAGTCATTTTTTCGATTTATACAGAAAAGCCTATCAATCGAAAAAATAGGATGCTAGAGCGAGCGTAGTGAGCTTGAAAATTTTAGCACCCACCTCGAACTTGATAGGTTTTCTTTTGCCCTTTATTATAGAAATAGGGCTAATTCTGCCTATTTATAAAGAAAACCTTATAAACGCAAAGAACAATTTAGGATATTCTCGGATAAATTAGGAAGGAGTACTTTTATGAAAATGTTTGCTTTCCGCCTCAGATCGACTGGTTTCTGTATTGTCCAAGATTTCGCACCCTTCCCCTGCCTAAGGCCTTGACAATGGAAGACATGAGGCGTAAGCGACCTGTGCATGCTTTGTTCACAAGAAAAGAGTAGTCGAGGACACTAAATTGATTGACTAGGTGATGAACTTGGACAGCAACCTAGACGCCTTAAGTTTTTATTAACACAGTAACATATTATAAAAATCTACCTAAATATTTACGATATATTTTCTTTCCAGACAGGGGGGTGCAAGAGCACCCCTTTGCATCCCCTGCTCCCGATGCACATTTACATGTATGACATTTATGTTCATATTAACAACTAGCAGACCCGCGCAACTTCGTCTGCGTCACATAAGAGAGAGAGAGAGAAAAATGGAGTAACTTCTCCCGTTTTTCCAACATTTCCCTTCACTGCTCTGCTCCTATTGATTGTAGCGTGATGAAAAGTATACTATAACCAACTCAGGAGTATGAAAAATAATTGTACCAAGTTTCGTTAAAATCCGTCGAGTAGTTTTTGTTTCTATAACGGTTATACAGACAGACAGACAGACAGACAGATAGACAGACAGACAGACAAAAAATTTACTGATTGCATTTTTGGCATCAGTATCGATCTCTAATCACCCCCTGATAGTTATTTTGGAAATATATTTCATGTACAGAATTGACCTCTCTACAGATTTATTATAAGTAATATAGACAACTGTAAACAACAATACAATTGTGTGTATTGTATTGTTGTTGTCTGTTGTTGTTACAATTGTAACAACTTGTAAACTACATGAATGCAATAAATGATGATTATGATTATTCGTATTTCGTATGAAACGCTTGTTCCCTTTCGTTTACAAGAATATAAATTTTATGGTTCGTACTGGTATGAAATGCTTAGATATTAATAAAAGTCTAAAATAATACGGTCTGTGAATCTTGCTCTTAGCACGTATTTGATTTCGTGCGAAAATAAAATATCGGAAAGCAATGTGCTTATGTAATGGTTGGATTTGATTATGAAATATACCTATATTCAAATATAGTGTGGAGAACTAATTTAAATAGGCCAGGTCTAGTCAAGGTCTACGAGGTCTATATTTAAATATAGATTCTAATGTTGTGTGAATAAACATTATAATGATTCTTATATTGATCTACGACCTAGTCAGCCCCAGACAGATATAAATAATAAGTATGATTGTTTGGAAGATATCGCTATCAGCAATAAAACCGCCACTGTACCTATAGATTTTAGAACATTGTAAAAGATTTACCTAATGGGTAATGGAATCTACAATAACGTATTTTCTATCTATCAACCTACTGATTATGTCAGGATTTATTTTCATCATCGTCATTCTCTTGCCCTTCAGACTTCCTTTTATAAACTCATTTCTTATTTTATCTATTCGCGTAACACCATACATCCTTAGCGAGTGGCGGAGATGAATTCTCATCTCACATGCAAATGCCTTTCATTCATCCCTTTTGTGGGCCAACATTCTGATCCATACAAGACAGCAGGTCTCACCATTGTTTTATAAATCTTCCCCTTAAGTTTAAGGGGAATGCGGGAGTCGCAGATTGTTCCCGTGACCTGCCGCCATTTCATCCATCCCGTGTTAATTCTGTGCTTTACACTATATGTAAAACGTACGAGTAGAAAAATCTAAATCCCGACTGCGTAGAAAGTGAACTTTAATGGAAACTGAAAAGAAAAAAAAACCGGCCTAGTGCGAGTCAGACTCGCGCATGAAAGGTTCCGTAACTTCCGTACCATCGTAGAAGGGGTTTACCTTTAATTTTTATAGTGGCAACAGAAATGCACATTCGGTGAAAATTTCAATGGCCTATTACGGATCAAGAGGAACTGCCCGCTGACAGACAGACGGGCATAGGGTCCCGTTGGTTACCCTTCGGTCACAAACCCTAAAATAGATACGACTTAGGTACGACTTGTCGAATCGAATCGAAAGGTTTGTGAATACGGGGGCAGTAGTCTATATTGAATAACTACACCCATAGAACAACATTTGAGTAGGGGCCTAAAATAGCCGCTTTATAATAATAATTATTGTTATGAATCACGTTAAAATTCTTAAAATAGTCACAGGAGCAGTTAACCTTTTGACCGCCACGGACTTCAATAGAAGTTCCAGATTTCCGTGCCACCAGCGCGCAGCGCCCACGACTTCATTAGAAGCTCTTAATTTTTAACTACCTATAAAAAAAGCATAAAAGTACTGTATTTAAAAGCTTCGTTTCATTTTATTATTTAATATAACACGGTCTAATACCCTGTTTTTTACTTTTCCACACAAAAGTAGCCCTTATTTGTCTTAAAATCGGCAAAAACATTTATAGCTTGGCGCTGGCGAGTCATCGCGTTATGTGTACGTTGGCGGTGAAAAGGTTAATATTATGAATTGTCACTTTGTGACTCTTTTACGAATTGTAACGTAATTTCCATTATTATCGTATTATAATTCTGCTAAAGCGGCCCCCTGCAAGCGTAGCATGACCACCGTAGAAACGGGTTTAGCCGAATTATATATAATAAGACTTTGAATGCGGAACAAGTCGGGCCCCGAGTATTTTAAAGTCGCTATGATCCGCATTAGAATTTATTATTTGTTTTATTATATGTGTACTATCGATCACGAAACTATTTCAATGGTCAGAATTCTAGATTAGGACTTGTTTTCAGTTTTTTTTTACGCCGTAGTGTTTTTGATTTGAAATAATTTAGGTAGTACTTTGTTTATTTTACACTTTTTAGTTTAGGATTAAAAGACGGTAAACAAAAACTTGTCATGTCATTGAGTGAGTTAATATGGTGGGGATTATTAAGACGTAGCTTGAGGTGGTTTAGACTAGACCTAACCCGGCTCAAGGCTACATTGGCTTGACCTTTCGCAAAAATGCGTGAACGTAAAGCAAACACGACTCGGTCCAAACTCCAAAGTAGTTCCTTGC
The DNA here is from genome assembly GCA_963082995.1 of Noctua comes. Taxonomy (NCBI): domain Eukaryota; kingdom Metazoa; phylum Arthropoda; class Insecta; order Lepidoptera; family Noctuidae; genus Noctua; species Noctua comes. The sequence goes on from OY720277.1 coordinate 9,093,312, forward strand.
AACTTATGTACATACAGTAACACCCCAGCACAATATTAAAACACAACCCTATAAGTAAGACCTTAATGTACCATGTCAAATAAAATCATTCTATTCCATTCTAAAATAATCTTGCTAAGCTGTAAAATTGTTTTATCATTCGTTTTTAAGCATTACATATTTTTGACGATAATAAGACATAAATGTATACGATTAATAAGATATAAATTATCACAGGTTTATTATACATAGATCCTAAATAGCCATTTAAAATAAAAAATGATAAAAGAAACCAAAAGATCATTCTCAAATAATGATACTTAGCCGACTATAATTCTTAGGGTACCGTATCGCCAAATGATTTAAAACGGAACCCTTATAGATTCGTCCCGTCCGTGTGTCACAGCTATTATACTCCGAGATTTTTTGGCTCCACACAGTTAAAATTTTGACAGTAGGTTTCTTCTATGAACCTAAAATAACTTTACTTTCGGAAGTCGGTGACTTTTTTTTTTCATTGACTTTTATGCCACTGACTTCCGAAAGTAAAGTTCTTTTAGATATTTTAGTGTTTTTTTGGAAGTCGGTTGTTTTTCGCAGAAAGTTTTTTATTTTACCCTTTTTAGTTGTAATATACCACAGAAATAATTCTTGTCATGAAATAATTTTTACATTGTAACTAGAAGTTATTAAGAGATCATCATGTCATCAACATAGCCCAAGAAGAAAAAATAGGTTTTAACACGTTTATTGCCAACCCAAAATGCTGAACTTACCTGGATGGCCAAAATAAAAAATTCGTCGAATGTCTTTCCCAGTGGCCTAAACAAATACCAGAACCCAATACGCTGCGGCCAATAAGGTATTATATATAGATAATAAGTAAGGCACCATCACGCGACGTCGCATGAACAGCCATAACATAACAGGCCACTTCACGCGACATCGTGTGATGTGACAATTAACGTGAGGAAAAAAACCACATTACTGAACCTGTTATGATGAAATTTCTATAGGACCAATCGGGAAGCCTTTCACACAAAGAATTTTTGAAATCGGTTTAGAAATGACAGAGTTATGAGGTAACAAACATAAAAATAAAAATACAACCGAATTGAGAACCTCCTCCTTTTTGAAGAAACTCGGTTAAAATAGGGGTGGCCCTCTATACATGTAACTGAGGGTGAGGGTTGGCAAAATATTTGTACGTATATGCATAACTGTACGGTGTGTTGACAGTTCTTGAAAAATTATACCGAGGTTCTGAAAATCTTTTTTTCCATAAATCAATGGTTGATGAGATATTCGCCTCTTAAGCCGTAAAAATCGTGGGGGGGACGGGACAATTTTCCCCTCTAGTTTAAAGTAATCGAGGACAATTCTAAAAGAATATGGGTAAGTAGAAAGTTAAAAGAACTTTCAGCGACATATTTATTATTCGAGATAATTAAGTTTGAACGTTTTTCGTGAGCAGCAGTAAGGGAAACTTTGTTTTTCATTAACATAGACTTCGATAACCTCCTTTGCGTTGCGTAGTCGGGCAAAAAGACCTGTAGCTATCGAAATAGCGTGCAGTTAGCGAGAAAAGTGGCAGTAGGTCGGCTATGTTAGTCGAAGAATCGATGGTCGTTGTCGCTAAGGTACTGGAGTCATAGAGTGGACCTGGACACCAAGCGTAATGTGATTGCGCTCCCTAGCTGAAGATGACGCCCCTTAAAAGGTGGCGGAAATGAAGAAATGACACAACCTAGGCTGGAGTCATAGAGTGGACCTGGACACCAAGCGTAATGAGGTTGAGCTCCCTAGCTGAAGATGACGCCCCTTAAAAGGTGGCGGAAATGAAGAAATGACACAACCTAGGTCAGGGTTTGTGACACATTCGGATACACAGATTACATGACAGTTGATTAGAGATGCCTGTTACCATACACCGGTAGATTAAGGAAAATTGAAAAATTTCGCAGTCTAGCAATGGATTGTGATAAGCTGAGTTGATTGAAGAAATAATTTTGTATTGTAACGTGCAAAAGAATAAAGTTATGTCATTATTTTCGAGATATTAGGGGTGAATTATCTAATTAACTACTCTGAGTTTTGTAAGTACTTACATATAAATCACATAGGGTTTATGATTCTGTCGATAGAAACTGAAAAATGTAAGAAGTATTTGATCCCTATATCATAACAGTTAAAATATGTATATTTTATGTTACGGCTAAAGATAGGTGTGAACATAAGCTAAAGATTAGCCGGCTAGGTGTGAACATAAACTTAAGATTAGCCAGCTAAACTTAAACCTAACCTAACCTAAGTTTAGCCGGCTAATCTTAAGATTATGTTCACACCCATCTTTCGCCATAACTTATACAAAATAAAAGTTTAAACAGAACAGAGAGAACCAGTCATACACGAAATATTTTCAGGGAATCATCTAACGGCTATAACGAAGCCATTTCAAGAGATTTTTTTTTTATTTGAGTTTATTTTTATGAAAAAAAAAAATTTAAAATGACTTAACCCACAAAATAAATACAAGCTTCTTATTTTTGAACATCCATTACGCTAGTTTACTACGTCGTATTTACCTACTGTCATTGTTAGAATATGGGAGCAAAGGTTTTATGCAAAAAGTCTCAAAAAATTTTAGAATTATAATAATTTCGTAAACAAAAAAACACTCAGATATTTTTTTTTTCGTAGCTATGGCGACTTTACGACTTATAGAAGTTACCCTTAAAATATTTCGTGTATGAAAAGATAGATATTTGCGTGTTTTAGCTGGTAAGGGCGGATTACTTGTTCGAGTGCACATCTTGGAGTGATGCATTTCGCCAGTTAAATATTTACAAAGGCATACAAGATCATTATTTATTTTTAATTGCAGCCCAATCCCATAACTAAAGATGTTATAAAGAATATCAACAATTAGGCACAGGCTTAGGCAAAATAGCATCACATTGATGATTGACAAGATGGAATATGCCTAATTTTTAATTTAGAAGCAACGAAATGCATTTCTCATTAACAATTTTTTTATTTTCAGAACTTTTTTCGATCTTTCGGAGCATTCTTTAGAATGATTTATGTAATTTTTTTTTTTTTTTTTTTTTTAAGTGGCAATTAGCCCTAACGACTGCGTAATTTAGTAAATAACAGAAATACTGTAATAGGTAGGTACTTACTCTCTCTTATAGGTGTATAATACTGCCGATGCACACAATTTAAGTAGTTCTGATAGGAATACCACAAGTGTTGTATTGTAGTCATAGTCGCCATTTTCTGTTTTTGATGCAGTTACAAACACACCTGGAATAATAATTATTAAAATATTTATCTATAATAGACGTTTAAAGGCACAGAACCACTTTTTTATTACTAGCTTCAACATGACTGACTTACTCTTTGACTACTCAAAAGTCTATAAATGGTGTCATTGAAGTAAATGATTTGAGTTTTAGTATTGAGTCTGACTGTACTAATGTGACTTTTTCAATTCATAATATACTTTCTAGGTGCTATCCACCAAAGCACCCAGCGGTCAGAGTAGCGGAATGTCATAGCAGTAGTATTATAAAGGCAGTGCATATGTGACGCAAACAATCACAAATAAGAAAGTTGCATCATGTAAATTTGTACATATTATCATTAATTGAATTTTGCAGGCTGTCTGCTGCTTCATAACATAATCTTAACATTCAGTTCTGAATAATTCTACAAAATTAAAATTGACCAGTTAACTTGCCTGCACATTCAAACATGGGCTTAGTGTAATAAGTAGGCACTGAATAAAAAAAACTGAACACAGTACATAGGTGCGTTCATTGTTGAAGTTTATAATCCATAACAGTATTCATACCGATTATAGTTAGTACAAACTATTGCTTTGATTCCCATGTTGTTTGCAAAGTGCAATACCCTTCAAAGCTTACAGTAAGATATTATGCATTACTAGCTGTTGCCCGCAGCCTTCATCCGCTTGAAATTATTATTAAAATGTTACTTCATTATTTGAATCGGATTTTATTAACAATTTCAAAGGTTTTAATTTTTTTTAACAGAACCCTAATTCTTTTTCTAAAATAAAAGTAGCCTACATTACTCCTTATAACTTCAGCTATCTGCTAGTGAAGGTCCCGATTACCCGGAACAAACAGACAGAAAGAGGCAAAAATAAAAAATGGTTAAAGTACCGTATATACTTTCTTATGCATTTAGTAAAAAACTGTTACTTTGAAATTACAAATAGACACTTCAATTTTATTTATTTGTATAGATTTTGCTTTATTTTGTTTTTTTTTCACAGGAAAATTACTCTAGTTTTGTGTTACTTTATAAAAAATTACTTGTGTACATTAGTACATATTTAGAAGAGCCAGTAGATGTCATTTATTGTGTATGATAAAATTAAAGCAGCATTACAGAATAGGAATATCAAGATGGGTTGATCAAAAAATTTGGCTTGTCAGAAAAATATTACTGTTGATAGGGAAAAAAACCAAAAATTACTATTTACTGCAGGAGTTTTAAAAATGTTGGAATGGTAATAGGTTTTCTAAATTCACACACACCTTGAAAAAAGGTTTAATTGCCTATAGATTTTTCATGCATTTTGTAATTAAATGAAGGTATGGAAAAACTTCGATTTTTCTTATCTGAATGATCAAACACATACCTATAAAAGCAGCAGTTTACAATGTGCGTGTTTCAGTTCATTTTCCTGCTGCTGATTTGAATTGCATTTTGTATTATACTTCCTAATGTTTAAATTCCACATAAAAAAAGGAAAACACTTTTTAGTAAACTACCTGGTATGATCGAGACTTCTGATTGAACAAACACACTCCTTGAAACTTCACAAACGAATAAACAAACTTTTTTTTCCTCAAAAATAATTCGTACACAAAAATAGTAAAATATAGCAGCTATTATCTTCACTGTGTATTGGTACTTGTATATAGCTCTAGTTCAGATAATTGATACATGTACATACATCCTTTACAATTTTTATCGCATACCTACTGGTTGGTGATAACTACATGATTCACTTTTTTATTGTAATTTTGATTAGTTATTACGAATAGTAGCTTATTGAACTAAAACTTACCTTGAAATACGAAGAGAATTATGTACAGGGCAAAAACAATAAAAGCCTCTTTATTGGGAAACAAATTGGAACATTGTGTCATTTTCCACTCACAATTTCTCAGATCTAATAGTGAATTAGGTGGATTTATTACAAGTCCATTCAATATTGTGGTCTCAACGTCTACTTCAAAATTGTTATAGTCGTATTATCCGCCCATTGGAAATCCAATCCACTCTGAGTGCGTCCAGCACAAAAGCACAAATCGACCATCACAATAAATAAATGTCAATGTCAAAATGTTTGACATTAACAGTTAACTTTTACTTTTAAAAACAAGCATTTATCTTGTCTATGACATGTCCTTCTGTGGGCTGTGCCAGTCGGCACTTCGGCAGTCGCTCGAGGCCGCAAGCAATGGCACAAATCTGTCACTTTTTGCAGGACCGAGTAGATGTCACAGAGTAAAGTAATATAATGGGAGATGTTAACACATACAGAACACTAAGCGAATTTGACATGAATCACACACAAAGACATGCACTCTCCTCTTTAGTTTTCACAAAAGAGGGTGAGGGTGCATGTGCACTTTGTGGACCTTAGGACTATTAAAGTAGCCCCCTCGTATGTTACATGACTTAATGCTATGGAAAATAATAAAGCTTCCAAAAAACAAATTAACTTTCAACGATCTGTGGTTGACTGTAATACTAACTAAGCTGAGTTAAAATGAATTTCCGAAAAAACAATACAAAATTAACCGACAAAAAATGTTGTATTTACTAAACAAACATTATTCAAATTATAATTCTACGAAAAATAATCTGTACTTTCAAATAATAAACTAAATTTTCAAAAAAAATACCAAGCTTCAGAAAAAAATACAAAGTGTCCGAAAACATGTGTTCTGCTAAAATAATCGTTTTCTTAAGCTCTATAACTTAAATGCAAGGATGCAACAGCGAGCGAAGCGAGCTAGGGAGTTGGGGCACTCCGAAGTAACGACCCTCTCGTGTTAGGTTATTTTAAACCCTGCAGATAGAAATAGGAGCCCCGCGTAGCGCGGTTACGTTGACTACGCCTTATTACAACATTTTGATAATTTATCTTGACATTGATTTTAATCCTGTTTTATTTAAAATAATACAGGTTTAATTCTTAATTTATAATAGGTGTTCCAATGAAAATGACTAACTGTAGTTTTCTGTAAAACGCAATTTAAGCTGGTAGAAATATATTAGTTTAATAATTCTGCAGAAATGATGTACTGATATTCAGAATTTTCAGTAATTTATTCGGTCGTTCCTTTGTCCTTTCAGTTGTCGGAAAATTAGTAATTAAAGCAGTGAGTGTGCTCATTTTTTTTCGAAGCTTTTATTACTATCCAAATGCTTCTTTTAACTCAAACTTAAAGCATTTATTTTAAATAGCCCATTACTAGCACTTTTGAATGTCAATAAACAAAAAAAAGTTACAGTCACAGCCACAAGGCATTATAACTTGAGAAAGTACTGTAGTTGCACATTCCTAAGCGTAGATCTCTAAGAAGATGAATGGGCAAGAATCTCCCAAGAATGGACACTTTTTTAAATCAAAATATTGTTACAAAATCTTGGTTACATCATTCATGTTAAGATTATACATAAATATGAGAACGATGTAGAAAGACGTGCACATTTTCATTTAGATTCAATACTCAGGCAAACTGAAAGGCTGTGTATGAAGCTAGGTGTTTGTTGAGTATAGCATTAAAGGTGCAAACACATACATACAACGCCAATATAAGGCCCTGATGAAAAAAGTTGCCTACATTGTAAATAAACTTAGACTGTCACTTACGGGATATCTTCCGTGATTGTTCATTATTTTGTGCTCTCAATATTTAAACCGTGAAAGCTTAAAAGTGTACATTGTAAATTTTTAGCATTTTGGGTCCTTAGAAAATGTGTGATGTGCTGGCGTCTGTACCTACGACAACAAACAAAAAGTGCTAGTGTTGTCGCATACTTTTTCATGAAATAGTCATTCAATGGGATTAATGAAATTATAATTCTGTAAATATATACGAGTTACGGTCGCGAAAAATATAAAAGTTTGAATTACGCGGGTTGTCCTGGCGCTTCCACCAAATATGGTGAGTATTAGTTAGTGGTAGTATTTTTAGTATTGCTGATTAGGCATGGACGCATGGTGAGTTCTAACTCAATGTAGGTTTTTTTCTTTTATTTATGTTTCCACCGAATACTTTTTTTACTCGGAAGTGACTACTGAGATGACGAGTAATAGAGAAGTATGGACCCCAAATAAATTAGGTAGGGGGCAGAAGAGTGATGATGATGACGAGCCTTAAAAAAAAAAAAATCATAGACTATGAAACCTTGACAGTCTTGGATCAAAGTCAATAATTTTGTAGAATGCTGAAAAAAAATGTGGTATGCATAGTCCAAAAATAGTCATTTGAGACGTGTGTTTAGAGTTCAAATTAGTTCAACTTGTCAGTACTTTTGTGTGGTGCTGTGGAACTACAAAATGTCAAAATTACAAATTGATTACATTCATAGACTACTATATTTGTATTTTACATTAATGTGAGCAATCTGATGTGCAAAACACATCTTTTTTACAATTTAAACTGTCGTTTCGCGTGAACAAATAAATAACTATGTTATTCGTATGTTAGTGCCGTGATTGATAACTGAATTGTGAAAATATAGTCGGTCGATACAGTGAAAGAAGCAAAAAGTGTTATCAACTATTTTCAATATTCACGAAAATTTGTTACGATGACTAGTGACGAAGACGACAGTACTTGGTAAATATTGAGTACCATTTAATTTTACCGTTTGCTGTACAAACTTGACATATAAGTAGAACACATACTAGTTTGAGATGAAAAGTAATGTATTTTTTTTTGCATTGAAGAACCATTGAACAAATATTTACCCAAAATCCAACCAATACATATACATAATATACCAATATATATAATTGTTTCACAGTTACTTGCGTACAATCAAAAATGCTACAACAAACTATAAACAACAAAATAATTATAATGTAAATATAACAACTATGATATTCTTTTAGGTTAATTGAATTGGAGTCTGCTCTCCTGGATGGCTGCTCAGCACAAGAAATTAATGTACTCACCAAAGGCAAGAAGATACCAGAAAGTTTACGCCCAGATGTCTGGCTTCTTTGTCTGAATTGCCAAGAAGCAGGCAATCAACTACTTTCTTTTGATGAAATATTTGATCTAACAAATCAAAATGAACTCCGTGATGATGTCAAGAAATTTGTGAAACGACTTGGAAATGATGATGATGATAAACTATCAGTTATCTCCGATATTGAATCCATAATAACTTTTTACTGTAAGTCAAAAGCCATCACCTACTGTGCAAACAATGGTTGGATTGAAATATTGTTGCCATTATTGAGTTTGAAACTGCCAAGATCTGATACATACAATTTATTTGAAAAAGTTTTGCAGCTGTACATTCCACAAGGCTGTATCAAGAATGGTGTTCCATTTCATATATTACGGTTAATTCTTCAATATCATGATCCAGAGTTGTGTTCCTTTTTAGACACAAAACGGATAACTCCTGAGCAATATTGTTTATCATGGTTAAGATCTCTTTTTGCTGATACATGCAGTCTAGAAGTAGTGCTTTTTATGTGGGATTTATATTTTCAAAGGTCTGACCCCTTTTTTATATTTTTCCTTTGCTTGATAATGATTATTAATGCCAGAGAACAATTATTACAAATGAAAAATGAAGACAAAGATGCAATCATTCAAACTTTAATTCAGATGCCTTCAGATCTAGAAGCCAATGATGTTTCTGACTTTTGTTCACTTGCACATTATTATTCATTAAAAACTCCACAATCATTCCGTGAAGATGTTTTAGAAGTACTATTCTCTGAAAGTGGAGTAGAAATTAATTCTAAACTCTATTCTCAAGCGCTATGTCTTCCTGTAGCTGTACATGAATTGATAGAAAGTGCAACTTTAGATTCTGGCAACAGTGACAGTGTCAAGTTCTTTTTGGTTGACTGTCGCCCATCTGAGCAATATAATGCTGGCCATTTGTCAACGGCATTTCACCTTGATTGTAACTTGATGTTACAAGAACCTTCGGCATTCAACACAGCTGTTCAAGGACTACTGAATGCTCAGCAACAAGCACTGGCTGCTGGCTCTCTTGCTGCTGGAGAACACCTTTGCTTTGTTGGATCTGGTAGAACTGAGGAAGACAGTTATGCTCACATGGTAGTTGCATCTTTCTTAAAAAGGAATACCAAACACGTTTCCATGTTAGAAGGAGGATTTGTTGCAATTCATGACTACTTTGGTCCTCATATGACTGACTGCTTGGAGGAACATAATCCATCCACTTGTTTAGTTTGTGCACCTAATAACAATAACGAAGGTGCAGAAATTCAACAAACCAAAGTTAGAGATAATATTCCAGCCAAACAGTTATTCAGTAAATTGTCTTCAGCAATGAAAGCGAAGAGCCAAGAAGTCAGGGGTAAGTTAATTGAATACATTGTCAATCCTAATTCTACATACAATAATGGGGAATGGCATGTGTCTGCTGGAGATAGAAAGGAGCAGAGGTACAGGAATGTTCCTGCAGTGTTTAGCATTAATGACGAAGATGATGATTCAAGGTCAGACAGTCTCAGACGAGACTACACGGATTCTGATTCATTAGAAGAAATTGTAGAGGTGCAATCCTACCTGAAGGAGCATAATGTTGTTGACAGTTTCCCTTGCCAGGAAGTTCTCCTTAATGGATATATGCATGACTCTTACTTAGTAGTTTCTGAAACTCACTTGATCGTTTTACGCGACATTCCAAACAAAAGAGGCGCTGCGAAAGTCATGTCTAGAAGACCCTTGTCAACGATTGTTAAAATAACTGCTAAAAAGAGGCATCCTGAATTAATTACCTTCAAATATGGAGTACCGGATGGTGATAATCTCTTGATAAAAGACATGGATCGCTTCCTTATACCGAACGCTTCCATAGCTACGAAAGTAGTTTCAAATCAAATTGTTCAGCAGTTGGACAGCAAAACATAAAAACAATAACCACATTATTGCAAGCAACATACAAAATTTGCAACCGGCAAAACGGCAGTAATGCTATGATATAAATGAATAGGTATAGGTAGAGGCTAGTACCTTGTAAAATCTTCTTCCCATAAGTTTTACCGCTCTTTACCGATTTTATTCATTACTAACTGTTCATTGAAATTGCTCAAATAACAAATTTTTTTTCGCCTTCGCAAATTTTTTGACCAAGTAGGTACGCAAAAAATGCTCCTCAATTGTTGAAAAGTACCACGAAAAACGCACGTCGAAAATGAAAGTCGGCATTTTATTCAGCCGTTTTGATTTCCTAGAAAGGAAGGCCTTTAACTATGGATAATAATTCCTTTATTTATTTTCTTTACATCTAATTTACATTTTTAAATATTTCTATACAAAACAATATAAAAAAACATTTAAAAATATAAAAAATTTTAGCCCACCGGCATCGGGAACAGGGTCCGAGCTACCGGTGGTCAGGGCTCTTGAGAGAGGAACCTCCTAACGATACGCGCCGTGTCCAGAAGTACTGCTTTCTGAATCAAGCCCTTGATCCAGCTGCCAAGCGAGAGCCTCCTCAGATGTTGGTCAAGGCTATTAAGCCATTGGCTGACACGACTATCGGCACAATGACTGCTGTACTCACGTCCCACTTGTCGACAATCTCGCGAACCATATCTAGATATTTGAATTGTTTATCTTTCTCTGCTTTCACGAGGTTCTCGTCATGCGGAACCGTTATATCAACAACCATTGCGCGACGCTCCAATCGATCTATCGCCACTATGTCAGGTTTATTGGCAACAATAGTCCTGTCAGTGACGATAGATCGATCCCAATACAGCGTGATATTACCGTCATCGAGAACTGGGTCGGGCGCATACTTACAGTATGGCACTTCTGATTCCACAAGGTTGTACTTCAAAGCAAGTTGCTGGTGGATAATCCTGGCAACGAGGTTGTGTCTATGCAAGTACTCTCCGTTAGCCAGACGAGAACACCCAGAAATAATGTGTCGGATCGATTCTCCCGGACGGTGGCATGCCCGACATATGTCAACCGTGTCATCCTTCACAATGTATTTCCGGTAGCTATTCGTCATCATAACTTCTTCCATTATTGCACAGACAAAACCTTCGGTTTCCCCGAATAGGTCACCGAAGCGCAGCCAAGATACGGACGCTAAGAAGTCTACATCGGGCCTATGCAAGGTCCGGTAGTAGCGTTCGTGAAGCTCCTTGCCCTGCCATACCTCCTTGCGATCATTAGTGTCTAATACTCTAGGTTTGCGCCAGTTCTCGTTATCCAGGGAGAGCGGGGTGAGGCCCTTGTCCACTGAGACCACATCTCGGTGCATCCCCACGTCGGCTTCTAGGAAGTATTCCCTGAGACTGCATACCTCACGGTTGTGCAGGGTCTTAGCTTTTAAGAAGCCACGACCCCCGCACTTCCGCGGGAAATACAGTCTCATCACCGACGACCTTGGGTGATGCATTCGATTTGCGGTCAGCAGTGCGCGGACCCTCCTATCCAGGGCATCAAGTTCCGTCTGACTCCATTTGAGTATGCCGAAAGAATACATCAAAACCGGCATGACCCGACCGTTGAGGGCGCGCACCTTGTTTCCGCCTGACAAAAGACTATCTAGTACCTTATTCAGGCGGCCAAAGAAGCGCTCCCTCAACGATTGTTTCATGTCGGCAGTCAAAGCAGTTTGACAGCTGCGAATCTAGAGCACACACCAGCGGCAGCGCCTTGTTTTTCTTGTGTATAGGCAAACGAGCCTAGACGTGGCCTAAGTTCAGGCGGTGTGGAACGGTACTCCCGGAATGCACCCTCCAAAGCGCTCCTCAATTGTACGTTGCACTGGGTACTCACGGATATAACTTCGTCGTCATCCCCTTCACCACCACGGTCGGACCGCGGCGAGGCACTGGTAACATTTTGCAGCTGCACCGCGATCATTGGTGAAGCAGGCTTAACTAGGTTACTCCGTGATTCGGAGCGTAGTCGATCAAGTACGGTGTCATCCAACATTTATGGTTACGCTGGATGACCCGCACCTGATCCGACAGTCGTTGCGTCGACACGCTGACACCTGGCTCAAGCACCTGAAAGAGAGAGAGCATCCGACCACGGTACGCAGGCAAGTTGCACCAGCAGCGGGGACCCTGTTCGGGGCCGGTTGGCCTCGAGGTCCCAAGCCCGCTGGTGTCCGTCCTCTACCTCGCCGTCGTGGTGGTGGTGGTGGAGTCGACGGCGGGGAGAAAAACTCGTCGCTCGAGCTCGACGCAACTGCAGCGACCGGGGACACGGTGCTCACGGATGTGGCGCGTCCCGGCGGCTGCGAGGCGGAGCTGAGCGACGAGCCCGGAGATGGTGGGTGTGCCTCTTGTTGTTGTTTGGCTCGGTATCTTGTAAGCATCGGTGACATATTTTTCCAATTTTTTTACATACAATTTTTTGTATTTTCCATTTTCATTTTGTAAAATAATTATTTTTAGTGGTTCTCTTCCGTAACCTTGTCTATGTAACTTTCTTCTTTCATCTTTTGATGTCATCCACCTATCTTTTCAAGATTACGTTATTAGAGATTTAAAACACGTTAGGGTAATAAAAAAGTATTTTAATATCGATCTTGTGTGACTATCGAATTCGAAAATATACTGTTCCATTAAGAAGTCACCTGGATGTGAAAAGAGATTTACTTCCATACAACATGAATAACTTATCACCATTAACTGGGATATGTTTAATTTGTCAATTTACTTATGTTAGTTAGGGATACTATAGCGGATATTATATCGCATAATGTATTTGATACATTAAACCTATATTAGCTAGGTATTTTACTATGGATTGCTTTATCTAACTGCTTTGGCTGCCAGATCCATACATACCATCAGATGGGTTGCCTCGCGTTCTTGATCGGCAGTCAATAATAATAATAAAACGCAGATCATATACGGTACATTTAATGAGTAATATATTAATCAGATAAGGTATAGTTAGTCTCGGAAGTTAGCTGTGAGCGGTCTGCGCATAATACAGTCAAGATAATACGTCCTCTGCGCCCCACTGATACCTAAAACTCTGTTCTGCGCAGGTTTATGTTAGATGTTCCAAGACGCCATAAAGTTTGAACCGTTGTACCTACCTGCTCAGACCGTCACTAGCAGCCAACTTCCGAGCCGCCATAAAGTTTGAACAGAGCTATACCTACTTCCTATTCTATCTTTGACCAAGAAGCTACTATGCTGTCGGTGACAATGATGCAGAAGGCTTTAGCATGCTTCCGTATTTGAAACTTTAATATAGTCGAATTTAGTTTAAGACAGTCTAGACCTATTATATTATTAATTATGTTACCGCCAATTTATTAAGTGTCTATTTTTATAATTTTATGTCTATCTATAACTATATCAAAATGTGATAAATTAGTATATTAAAGATGCACAGCTGTTTAACTATTGCCAAACTAATTTGTTGCAAAGGATTTAAGTAAGTTGAGTAGCAAACAATAGATAATTACTTATTATGAAGGCCATTTAAATACACAAGCCACACGATACATTTTATAACGAACCGATATTATACTATGATCTACTTGTGGTTTTAAAACCGCACAGGTGTTAATTTCCATGTACCTATGTATTTGTAACCTAGGCTAGGTACAATTTCGAAGGCGGCCGAAAATCCAAACCGTGACTTGGCCGCTGCTGTTTGCTGTAGCAGGCGGCAATTTCTTCATTCTACGGATGCGTTTCCATAGACAAAGTACAAATAGAGACAAAGCAACCACGTTGCTGCGGTCTGACTTGACGATGAGTGGCTTTGCCGTTGAGGTTTGCGACTTCGGAATTGTACCTTCAGTTTCCGGAACAGATGCCTTTATAATAAAATAAAATTAATCTAGTAATGTAGCAAGATGTCGTAGCGCTTTGTCAATTAAAAAATCCATGCTTCTTTTGACTGGTTTACATTTCTTTTGTTATTCAAATAGAGATGGATGGAATATCTTAGGCTGCGTGCCGTAAAGATTGTTAATTTGAAACCACCCTTGGTTAAATAATGGACACTTTACAAGAAATGCTTTATTAGGTCATTGAGTACCTACTTATTATGTTCAATATATAATATGTTCACTATTCGTCTAGAACTCTAGGTAACCTAAGTCATTTTTTTAATTTTTTTTGCTGCCTTGGGTATGATAGAATAGTTTATAATCAGTTGTTTACCTGCTTACGTTTAATGTGTAAAAAAGGATGGTGCTCATAGGCAGCAATGTTTAAAATATTGATGCTTAAATGCAATTTTGAATTTTACTTGAAATATCTATCATAATAAATGGCGGATATAAAACGTTTCGATAAATTTGACTTCTGTTATGGTAAAGGCACGCATAGGTTTAATTAATTATGTGAATTTAAATTAACAGGTACCTACGATTTTTTTTTAATATGCACATAAATGTCACTTTACATACATACCATGTATAAAACGTTAATATGTATGAACTTGCACATTAGTAGGCTATCGAGATTTTTATCAAGATAATAGTGTAGATTTGTAATGATTATTATCTATCATGTATTCCTAATAAAAGGCGATAATTAATCACCATGTAACTCTGTGTTATAGATGTTCTATTTTCAGCGTTTAAATTATTTGTATATTATTATTTAGTTGTTATTGAAATAAAGAGGTATATTACAAGTACCGTTTCTCGTTTCATTTTTACCATGTGCTAAACTAGGCTCCTTGCTCAAAGACACTAGTCATCTACTCGCCTACTGCCTATTGTTAGGTGTCAAGTGGATGATATCATTGATACTAGGCGACGCCTAAGATAGGAATTTTTCAGCGCTGAACAGAGTGTCGAAAATCCAACTGCCTTTATTTCATTTGGCTTGGGTTTGGTCCTGTACCTACACCTAAATATAATAGATAATAATGATGTAGGTATAATTCACCACTTACTCGCTCCTAATCTCTCAATGACGAGGGACTTCAGGGTTATGACTTATGATATTAAATAACACTACCATTGTTTTAATTCTCATAAGTATTTTATTTCATTATTATGTGTATGTTTTAGTATGTTAATGGATAGGTAACAAACAATAAAATTCAATCTTACATCATAGAAAACTTTGTAGGTATGTACAAAATAGACAAAGCAACAATCGTAAAGCCACCAAACTCGGGGAATGATGAAGAGATCATATTATATCTAAAAAAATAATACAATTGGTAGGTACAGACAGTGCAATCACTGATAATAATCATTTGTATTGGACCTCTTCGACTTCATAATTTACACAATAAAAATGAAAGTTACGCTTCATTTCATAATAAACATAGTGATTTTACTGCTGTCGCTCCGTTAAGGTACAGGTCATTATTACACAAGTGCATGAATTATGCAGGAAAATCATAATTGATAGCTGAAGCAATTTATTTATAAATTTATTTATAAATTGCTTCATTTAGAACGTAAATACGGCATGCACTTGTGTATAGAGCCCATAAAATAAGAAGGGATAAACTCCGAAAAAACTTAACAAATACTATGTAGGTATTATGTACTATAGTCCATAAAATGTAACTTTATTAAAATGACAGCTGCTAAACTAAAGGGACGGGGTGTAGCTGTGGTCGTATCGAAATAAATAATTACAAATGCAAATTTATGCAGTCGGTATTTATGGCTTTTTAAAAATATGGGTATTAATTAGGGCCAATTAAATTAAAATGTCAAAGACATAGTGTTAATAAAGTTATCGGCTTAAACACTGACACAGTGTGAGCACACACCCCTCCTGGCACACTGTGTGTGTCACTGTTTTAAGGTTTCACGGTTTACAACTAAACTTATACTGTCACTTACGGGATATCTTCCGTGATTGTTCATTATTTTGAGCTCCCGATATTAACAGCGCCGAAATATCGGGAGCACATAATAATGAACAATCACGGAAGATATCCCGTAAATGACAGTATAAGATTATCGGCATAATTATGTAGGTACATTCTGACAGCTATCATTTTATTAAAGTTACATTCTAAGAACTATAATTCATCAAATCATTATTATCCCTATTTATAACTCGGACATTTTGATGTCAATTACAAAATTTTTGGTACTTAACACTAAAAACAATCAAACATCGCATAATGATCTGAGACAAAACTCATAATATTTTTGTTATTATGTACAGCATATTTATTTTAAATTGTAGATTCCTATAGAAGACATGAGATTTGTGTAAATACGCTAATTCTGAAATCTTATTATTTTTCGTAACTAACTAGTTATTAAAATAGGAAAGACAGGTAATTGATATGTTTCGTTTTATAAGGTCAAGTTTTCAGTTGAATTTTACTGGGTAAGTAAGAATGATTCGTACGTAAGTACCGACGCCAAGCTACCCGAAACTGACAAATTTTCCCAATCAACCTTGAACCTAATGCTTTAGTGATAAAGTTGAAAACCTATTAAGGAAATTTGACAGATAGTAGTAGCTTGATGTGCTGGCGTCAGTACTTACATATTTCGTTGATGACAATCATTCAAGACATCACCTCGTACTGTCAGACCCACAGTGTTAATTGACACACTTACAATGTTACTGCCCTGATAACAGCTATCAAGTGGAGAAAACAAATATTTCTGGATCTGATAGTAGGTACGATGTAGATTTACTTTAGGTAAATTCTTTTCTATGTACAGTTAGAATTCTTATCTATTTAGTTTACTCTTCATTTAGTAGGCAGGTCTCTGTATCTACTTAGCCTATTTATTTTTTTCAGAATTCATTTAACCTATTAATCCTAGTATGCTGCAAGTGTAAAATTAAAAATTGTAATTATAAATAAGTAATTTACATTATTAGAATCGTCGAAAAAAATATTTAAAAGCTCCTATCTATCTATTTAAGTAGAGGCAGCATATTAAAAACTATCTTTAGGGTTTCCTGCTTGAGTGCACACTTAAATCATAGGCATCTCAGCATCTCATCGAGATATCTTACGCTGAATCTGAATAAGAAGTGTACTATGCGATCAAGGAGCCTTCGTTGTTGAATCAACAAATTAATGCGGTTGAACGAGGTACAGCAGACCGAACCTCAGTGAGGGGAAAATCTGATCACGCATTCCATTGTGATTTCGTGCTACGCTAGGTCAGCTCATGGTCAAATGGTATACCTACCTCCGATGGCGGGCTACTGTACCACCTACATACATACTCTGAAGGTTTTTAGCTTAGTTCATGTTCATAACAATTAAGAGGTTATCGTGCAAATGTTTTAAAATTAATCTCAATATCTGGTATTCAGCCTCCGTATTGATTTTTTTTTTCATATTTCCAATACTCAGACTTAATAGTGGTTGGTCTATTAACTTATGAAGTAAAAATAATCATAACTTATTTTCATGACGAACACAATGTTGGTTATGCGTAAAAGATTCTTCTGAACTAAAATACATAAGCTTATTTCTAGGTACATGTTGTAGTACCGACCTACCTACCTATTTATTGATATGTAGTGGTAAATTGCCTATTTACACTTTATCCTTTTCCTATAGATACTTACATAATAAATATTATTCTTCTAATTCCAAGTAGTTATACCTGTCTATTTACATTTTAGGTTCATAAGCTTTCTTAATATTAGATATGAAAGGATTATATTGGAAGAACTAAATTGAGAGGGACGCATTCATTAGTCGTGTTACATCGTGTTTCATAGAAACTCATCTATGAACTGGCAAGAAACTGAGTAGGTACTAGGTATTCAAGGAAATTAATATCAAAATTATTAGCTCCTGGGAAAATAATTGTTCAAAATCAAAGCATTTATTTCAAGTAGCCCAGTTACAGGCACTTTTGAATTGTCGAAACAAAGAAAACAATAAAATGAAGCTATAGCCCCAGTCACAAGGTATAATAACTGTGAAAGTACTGTAGTTGCCCATTCCAAATAATAGACCTCTATGGAGAATAACGAGCAAGAAACTCCATGGACACTCTTTTAAATCAGAATATTGTTACAAAACCTTGGTTACATCATTCCTGTTGAGTACTGTTAATGTATCGTATATTATGCGAGAACGATGCAGCAAGATGTGCACGTTTAAAGTGTCCATGGAGTCACTGACAATTGACAGCTGTTGTGAAAGTTAAGCCCATCACAGACGTAGCTATAATATATATTAATAAGAATCATAGCAAGACGTATTACGACATATTATCTATATCAATTTTCGAGTGTTACTGCGTGTGCGATCACTCGTTTATATGTATTAATAGATATTATAGCTACGTCTGTGACGGTCTTAAAAGAAAAGATGTTCAGCTCTTGTTATATGTACCTAGCAAACTTTATTCACACAAAACTACACATGTATCCTTTACAATTAAAATTGATCCCACTTGAATGCATTGGCAATAGGTTTGTTTATAACATGGGACTTACATTAAGACCATTGCCAAAGAATTATTATTAACCGTTGCTATTTAGTTATTTAACTCTATAACAAAGTACAGAGGCGGAATTAATGCCATAGGCATTCTCTACCAGTCAACCCTTGCTTTTGCTATCTTTTCTAACAAGCCAGAACCTAAAAAAGAACGATGCGGTGTTATTAATAATTTAATATTTTTCGTACTTAATTTTTTTGCTCCTGTACATTTATTAAAAAAAAAAATAAGTACCTAGTAAGAACAGTCTGTTGCCAACTAAGCCAAAGTTAGATTTATTCTCATTCATCACATTTCTGATTCTACAGCTCATCATTTATACAATTAAGCACTTTGGTTTCTTTAGTAATAAGTATCTTGGGTATTCTAACAAAAATATTAAAACTACTTACACTAAAATGTTCTCTCACGGAGATGATATGTTATTTTGGCGACTTTGAAAATGTCTAGGCACAACAATGGCAATATTCGTTTGGTTTTCGTCCGTGTCGACATTGATAATGCCTAACTTAGAAAATCTTCCTTTAAAATACCTATGTAGTCTCGGTAGACAACGTCCTATAATGATCTCCTATAAGGTAAGTACCAGTTTGAAATTCCGATCGGTATGAAACTGAAGTTTCGAAGTCGAATTTAACGTGTAAATTCGTAATAGCGAGGGACGAGACTCATGTTTGACTCATCGAACGAACGTAACACACCACTAATTAGGTTTTATTGAAACCTTGTCTTGTATGGCCTTCTAATTATATCCAATTTGTTTGTGCCTGTACACGATTAGCAAATTCACATTTTCACTCACGCGCGTTTAATATTAAGTTATAATATGAACATACTACATATTTTATCACAGCCCATTATTTAATTTTAATGACTTGCTCCATCAAGCAATAGTGAGCAAGCAAATGAATATAATACACATTAGAGATGATAATCGGTTTCTAGACTTTTTTGAAGATCCTGATGTGCTGGAATCTGCCGTTGTCAGGTTGGCTGACGGCTGGGATAATGTTGCCGGCTTGATGACATCAACTGGAGAGAAATAAAAAATATTGCATTATTTTGTGTGCTTATCGTGTGTTTATTCAATAGAAACATACTTTATGATCAGTCAATGACCGTGTCCGTCTTAGTACCAATAAAAAGTGGTCGAGGCTATTTCAGTCGTCACAAAAAATAAAACCAATCGTAAGTCAACATGGTCAATGATGAGGATCAAATATCTATTAGAAACATCTGTCTGGCAAAAAGTATCATTTGGGTCTTTTCGAATAACATTTTACTATCTCCCTGTACTGTAACTTCGTTATTTAAGTACTTTACATGGAAGATTTCATTTACAAACTTTTTCCATATCTTGTGTATTTAGACAAATCAGCGAATGTCCTATAGAACAAAACCCCGTATTCATCTGGAAACAAGTAGAGAAACAGTTGCCAATATAACATAACATTATCATCACGCCTGTAATTCCAGAAGGGTAACAGAGTTGTAATTAAAAGTACACCCACAATTCGCCAGTTATCTTTAAGTTCCATGTAATAGGGGCGGGCCCATTGCCATCATCCGGGCACAAATCCAGTGTGGATTTGTGCCCTTAGCTGCTACTGAGAAATTATTGATGGAAAAACCCAATATCTTTACCCGACCCGGGCATCGAACCCAAGACCTTATGCTCAGCAGGCACGCTTGCGACCACTAGACCAAGAACCTACTAAATAACTACATAAATAAATCTAATCCCGCTACACAAAAACCTTTTTCTGGAAAAGTGTTTTGCAACTTTGTTTCCCAATTAATACGAATTTACAAATCACGACTTTTCTTCTGAATTGAGATCTGTTAAACTTATTAAAAAAAGGTTTTATTAAAAGAATAGGTACAGCAAAAGTATTGGCCGTTTTATTTGAGAAAAAAATATAGATGGCTATTTGATTCGACGATAAATAAATAAAAAGAAAACATAAATGGCTTTTTCATATTTTTTGGTTCACCTGTGGCCAGTTGCTTACGCATAAACCAAGTAAAAAGTTTGCATGATTTTAACATTGGCTCCTCTCTTCTAATTTATCTCCATTATTAGAAACAAACGTGTTTGATTGCAGTTGCTTACGCATTTAAAAATAAACCAAGTAAAATATTTGCAATAATTGAATTTAAAAGATTTGGAAATTGTTTGGTTTCTTGAAGATAATACAAAAATAAATAAGTTGATAGCGGTGTGAAAATGGTTTGTGGTGTCCCTAAAAAAGTTTTTTCATAGCTAAATAGGTACCTATTCAATAATATTGGGTAGGTACCTACCTACCTACTAACCTACCTAACTAACTACCTACTAATTATTCAAGGCTTATTATTCCATATGGGGTCTGGGATGTGTTTTATCAGAGTAAACTAATATATATTCCTAACAGCCGTAAAAAAGCCGTTGCGTGTAAAAAATATTACGCATGACAATAGTCAATTTGAAAGTTTTCTTTGAAGTTTTAGTAGGCTTTAAAGTATTAGTGGAACAGGATCGTAAGAAATAGGTATCCGAGTATATTTGGTCAACTAATAGGAAACAAAAACAACAAAAGCAAAACAAACAATTGACAAAAAAAAAACCGTAAATAATTAACATAAGATTAAAATAGACGTGCTAAATGCCTCACCTATAACAGTATCGTTTCTGACATCGGCAAACTTGTCCTCGATACTCCTAAACTCGGGTATCGTGCTGACGCAGGTAATCTCGAGCCTCCCTGTAGCCACTATCTGGAGCTCCGACACGGTCACGTAAAGATCCCTCTTGCTCGGCTTACGACTCTTGTGTCGACTGCTCATATGAATGACGTTCAGTTCTTCATGTTCTTTTATTTCACCCAACTGGAAATGCACAGAATAGAAGTTTTAGTGAATAATAATATACTTTTTTATTGGTTAAGATTTATTCTTTTACAAAGAGAGAGGTGGAGGTTTTTGCAAAGCAGAGATAAAATTTCTCGCAAATTATTGTTTAAGAAAAATATTTTCGAAACGATGCAGATTTGTATTTCGTTTTTTGCTTTAGTAGTTTTAGTATCGTCAAATACGGTTACTACCACAGAAACAAAATAATCTTAATGGAGCTTACGTAAAATTAGAAGTTAACAAAGTTGATTGCAGATTGAAGAAAGTGGAATTGAAAGTTTTTAATTCAGTAGGGCAACAAAATCCTAAACTATTCCCAGTAGACGAAATCACAAGTCTATGATCAGTACACACATTGATTGACGATTTACTTATGTACAAAAGATGTTCCATGTCAACATTTCACCGCGGGGATCGTTTGACATCTGACGCCGCTTTCACTGCCTCGGGGGGAAAAGTACTAAGATGGAAGTTCTCCAAACATGTATATTTGAGGTAAATAAGGAAAAATATTCCATGTATTTTCACGTATTCCCGACAGTAGGCAGACGTGCACGTACGAACATAATGGTTAATTTGCATAAAAGTAATTTCCTTGCGCCTACCAACGTATCTAAATGTATACCTAGGTATGTATGTAAACAAAATATGTTTCATGTCATTTTAGACTGAATTTAATTAGGTTTTTTTTGGGTACTTGATTGAAACTGTTAAAACATCACGACACGTTTAAAAATAAGGTAGCAATAAGTTGCGGTAAGGTATTTGTTTTTTCTTACTGAAAAAAAAATCTTGTGAGAAAATTGAAACTTTGACCCCCAATATCTCCGTAACTAGAAGGTTCTCAGGTGTGGTCTAGAAACAAAAATGACCGCAATGACGGGGAGAAAAAGTCCCTTTCGGCTTCGTTAACACCCATTATACCCAGAAACTCTATTAGGACAATCACACACATATACTTGCAATTTGAAAATACCATTTTTTTGATAGTCGTCTTTCATTACAGCGTATTGACGTTTACTGAAATATAACTGAGTTTTATCATAATGAATTCATCATTATCTCTCACCTGATTTTCCTTCAACATGCAGCCGGGCGGCCTGGTGGCGACGTGCGAGGCATGTGTGAGGGTCAGCAGCGGGGGAGGGCTGCTGAACCCGGCGTCATACTCAAAGGCCCTCTGCAGCCCTCGCCGGCCGTTGCGTTCGCTCATTGGCACGCGGAACTTGTGCGAGTGGGCTACCAACTCGTCCATCTAGAAATGTTAGAGACTTTATTCAATTTGGTTGATAGAAAGAAGTCTTAGCAATGTAAGTTGGGATCGTGAATATTGAGATTTATGTTGCAGGCGCTTTCGGCATTGGTGGAAAAATCCTCGCGCAATTTACTGGCTGCATTGAAAAGAGGACCGTAATACTAATGTTTAAAGGCGGGCAACCGAGTCGCCAAATATAAGTGAATATTGTCGTCTAAATTCTTTGCACATTTATCCGTTCTGTGTGAATTGACTTTAGAGTTTTAAAGAAATGATAAATGATGTTTATCTTGCAAATAGGTTTTACAAACACTTTGGGTGTTGCACTTGTTATATGTAAAACTCTAAATCTCTAATAATTATCGTGAATGACAAACCTATCAAGTTCCTATTTAACACGAATAAATAGTAAAAATGATATTTAGTAGCACGTACTACGTGGTACTCACCGCGTTTTATTTACTAGAAAAAATTTCGTAAAGATTTTTAGTTTTTTTTAAATTAATATTGATAGACGATACCTTGAGCTATATCTCAAGCTCAACTGATGGTAAGCGATAACGTGGTCCACGATGGAGCACGCTTTTTAGGAGTAATCACTTCACTAACTTGTCCATTTGGGTCCCCTGGGTTTAAAATAAAGGTAGTTACACCCACCTTCCTTCCATTTATGAACCACGTGATATGTGGGGCTGGCACAGCAGGTGCCGTCGTGCAGTTGGCCCGGAGCGTTTCTCCGAAGCTGAGGTAGCGCGTCGGGAAGTCGATTCTGGGGTGGTGCTTCTGGGGATCTGCGGATCAATCAATGTTTATTATGAAGTGGCGCACATGTGTTTTTGGTTGCAAATGTATCAGTATTGTTATAAGTTATTATGTAGCCAGCAAGTAATGGTCATGTTTTAGTTGGCAATTAGCAAGGATCTAGGTACTGTTTAGTACTGAAATTCGAAAGGTAGTAAGGCAGATTTCGCAGCTTTGCCCATAATTTAGCATCTTGGCCGACAAAATTACCTACCTTTTAATTAACGAGCTTCCTAATACAAGAGCTTTTGAAGAGGAAAATTACCCACAACGGTTAAAGTTACGACTTTGACGCGGAAACAAAGCAGATCGATCATTGTGTCCCTTCAGATTAGCCATGTCACATTATTTTGCCAGTATCGTACAATAGTGACATTAATCTCAATATTTTACGCTAATCCTGTTTATCTAGTAAGTACAATAAAGACCGATGTAATCCCAGCCCACAACGGATCGCATATTGTTGTGAGCGAACAATACTTAGCCACAAACGAATATCCACCAACATACCATTTCATCCCTTGCATAATACAAACAAAATGTCATGAATATTTAGATTACACGAATAGATAATTAATAATTTACGAGTTCTTTGTCATCCATTAACGAATTTCCCGGAACAAGGTCTCTTTGTCCCCGTTTTGTGATAGCCTATTGCCGATTTTATTATACGAATCAGATCTATTAAATTTTCTGGAGCATTCAAAGGTTAAACACCGAAGGTAGGAAAACGAAAGACTAGTATCTACACATGAAAAAAAAACTAGGTATCGATATGTGATCGGGTACCCTTTATTGGTAAATTTTTGCCTATAACGATTATCCCCTTAAAATACTGTTCCAAGCGCAGAATTAGTATTCCAATGTTTCCATATTGTTCACTGGCTGAATATCGTGATAGTCCCAGTGGATATAGGTTTATTTCATGGCTTGTATAAGCTCTGACGAAGTGGTCCTTGGAGATAGTTTCTTTACGCTTTATGTAGGATAGTAAAGGCTAACCAAAACTGAACGGACTTATGTATCACTTCTGGAGAATGCTCGAGTAAATTGAGAAAAACGCGGTGAAATAAAAGAGTGGTTTGAAATTTAAACTTTGAACATTTTATTACGTCTTGTGTCTGCTCTTTGGCGCCAATTGATAGAGATCTCTGACATTTTGGCTGGTGGCGCACCGCTTTATCTTACGAACCGACTTTACAAACCTTTTAAAATTATTTCAATTTGATTAAAGTGATTCTATACATTTGCTTGAGTAAATTTGCTTGCGCTTACGTTAAAATTAATAAAACAAAATGTTCACAATTTAATTTAATATTTAAAGTGCTCTTAAATTCTAAAATTATTTACTACAATGTACATTGTTGGAACTTTTGAAGTTCTGAAGGTAAATCTGTATAAGGAAATAAACATATTCCTTCCTTTTATCATTAACACGC
Source organism: Noctua comes (assembly GCA_963082995.1). Lineage (NCBI taxonomy): Eukaryota > Metazoa > Arthropoda > Insecta > Lepidoptera > Noctuidae > Noctua > Noctua comes. Next base: position 9,118,353 of record OY720277.1, read on the forward strand.
ACATGATTCATAGAATCAAGTAATTATTTAAGTACGCATTTAAATCTTATTTCTATTTTAAAACTGAGTCTATACGTTGCACAAATTGAATACAATTGTCATAGTGTCTTGTTTTATAACAACTCCTTCTATGTTACTAAACGATCTGTCTAGAACGACCTAGAAAGCGTCGTCTAGAGAGACCAAGCCAGTGTTGAATTTACAACTGTATGCGTATCCAGTCGATGTAACTGCTGACTCTTGCGAAGGCTGAAGGATATTCTAATTCACATCCATCAAGTGCCACAAATGAACTCACGCCAATCAACACTTGTTGTCCTTGAACATTCATCGTCAAAGGTCCACCTGAGTCTCCTTGGCAAATACCAACTCCTCCGTAGCCATTTGTGCATATGTTCGAGTCTTGTACCAGGTGACCGTAGAAAGTCCGGCATTTCTCTAATGGGATCACTTCCAGCAAAACATTTCTAGCCATGGTGTTTGTGGTGGGATTGGTCACGTCCGAGTACCTTCCATACCCGGCGGCAGTGACTTGCTGTTTAGTGTAGTCCATTTCCAAGAGCGCCCCAGTCGGCAATGCTATCGGCTGGATTTCACCAGAGAGAGGAACATGAACTGGTAAATATAACATTGCAACATCGTTAGCGAATGTTCTCGAATCATATGTTGGGAAAATAGCAATCGCAGATGCAGGAACTCGGACTCCTCCATGGAACAGGAATTGTGAACCCAGGACTACAGTGATTCGATGTGCTTGATTCCGGCCGTCGAACCAGCAGTGAGCTGCCGTCAAGATTTTGCTTGAAGATAGAAGTGATCCTCCGCACGCCGATGGTGAAGTTAAGCCAACGATGTCAATGAGTAGACCGGCCAGGTAAGGGTGAGCGTAGATCGGAGCTACAGCTCCTCCGACGATACGACCGTTTCGCGTTGCCTCTTCAGTTAATTTTATATTTTTAGCATTTTTGATGCCAACTGTCTGATGCCATCCTAACGTCTCCTCTCCCGCTGTATCGTGGGTCCACGCGGAATGAATAAACAATAGACAGATTACTAGAAAGGCGCGCATAGTAGATTTCTGTTGTGCTCGAGCAGCACTCGGACTTATATACTATACAGTTAACCTTTATCTGTTTGTAATTTTTACTAAGCTGATAAATAACAATTAAGCCGATAATGATTTTATTACCCTTATTTTAAAAGGATTAACACTCTCGATTAATTCATTGTTATTTTTGCACATGCTATATAATTTGGGAGGAAACTAAGTAGAAGCACTATAATTGTCTAATAATCTTGGTAATTAACACGTATTTACGCAGGGAAATTGTGTGATACGTTTTTGGGTATATATCCTTATCGTTACAATATTATTGGAATTACGTTCAAGTAATTGATTATAGAATCTAGAATATTTATGACACAATCTTTTTCAAATGGGAATTTCCCTATTCAATCAGGTAACGTTGGTGTATTTATTTAAATGCAATTATCCAGAAAAAACCTTGGTTTAAGTAGCATTATTAATTACGAGAAATTATTATTTTCTTTGTTTACAAATAACATCCTTATCTAAAGTGTCCGTACAAACCTAATTTATAACCGTAGGTAGCTTGATCAAAACCTCTATAAAAAAAAAAAACTGTAGGTAGCTAACATTGATAAATGTTTAAAAGATGGGAGGCTCATTATTTTTACCCGACTACGGCGAAGCCCAAAAGGAGGGTTATTAGTGGTTGAGTTAGTAAACCAAGGCTTTAGTTCCAATTTAGATTTCTACGACAGTAGGTTGGGTATTTAATTTCATCATCTACTAAGTATTTCCAACCATGTTGGGGTCGGCTTCCAGTCTCACAGAATGCAGCAGAGTACCATTACTTTACGCAGGAGCGACTGATTATGTGACCTTCGAATACCAGCAGGACCCTTTGACAAGACTGGTTGACAGAACCTCGGGCAAAATTCACAAAAGTTTAAAATAAGGAAGATAATCAGTAATCTCTGCGAAAATTGATACAGTTTTTAAAAATATTCTTAATTATTTTATTGTCTGACATTCAATTTGCAGAGATCAACCGAAATCACCACGTCAACAGAGCCTAAACAAAAATTTTCTTTCTTCATTTATCCTGTTAAAGAGAGCCCGAATGAGTCATTAAAGACTTGCAAGAAATACAATACAAGGAAGTATATCGTGTAAAAATATATTTATTTCTGTTTTCCGTCCTTTTTGCTAGCTATAAATTACTAGAGATATAAAAATTATAAATAATCACTAAATGATTCGAAACAAAACAAGAGATTAGGAAAGACATGATACATCGTTTATTTCAGGAAAGCACTTAACCGATTAGCTGATTTTCCTCTACTTCTTTGGTCTCATTTTTCAGAACCACTGAGTAACATTCTCGTTGTTCACATTCACCTGTAATAGCTGTTGATTTACTACCATTGGGTGAGGCATTTCCTTCCCGAACCTTTTCAGTGCTCGATTAATCATTTATTACGTAGCAGGGTTCCAAATTACGGACAATTTGGGGTCTGCGGTTTCACCGGCTATCCGACGCTCGATATTTTTCAATACCTCCGGTACCTAACGAGAAAAGGTGACTTCTATAATCTACACAGTATAGTTTATAACCCCTATTTATTTAAGCCTTGTTCAGGGAATTAGGCCAATACTGTTTGGCCATATAACCTTAAATTTAGCAACATGGGAGCTACATAATATATTATCTGGGTTACCTTACAGACACATACGTATAAAGTATCAGGGAACGGAAACGGATTCTCCTCAATAAAAACGAGACCGAGATATTTGTTGCTCGACCCGGGCTTGATAAATGATCGCAGAGGAGAAATAACCAACATACATTTCTTCACGAAAGAGAACAATAATTTCAACAATGTTTACAAAAGAAAACGTGCAAAGTGATGTTTTATTTGCATTACGCTCGGAGAATAAAAAACATAACTCGAACAGTGGTTAAGCAATGTAAGCATTCATTGAAAATTGTGCAGCTTGCAGGACCCATTTACTTGCGGCATTTGTCTTGCTGACGCGGCATTTATTCAAGTCAGAGCTCACCGAATTTGCTCCATTCGGTGAAAGCAAATTCAAAACCTAATCAACCTACCATTTCTGATTCGAAATAGCTCCATTCCATTCAGCTATTCGTATCTTTCAGGCTGGATTGCTTGACTATCCCGTGTGTTTAACTTTAGCTTATTAGCTAAAGGCATAAGGTTCAAAATTGTATGATATTTGTGTTGTCAGATTTAATGGTGCGTGTTATCTTGTTTGGTATGCGTCGCACGCGCCGCGCTGCCCGGCCTTCATCGTGCATTCTAATAGATCGCTAATGATGATGTTTTGGGCAGTAAATGGATACTCTTATAGGCGCTATCCTTTAGGAGCACGGGTCCTGTTTTATTTGTATTCAGTTTAGGGAAAACAATTGAAAATACAGATTAAGTTTAACTCTCATTCAAATGAATGGTTACTATCGGAGTTAGGCTACGAGCAGTCGCAGTTTAATGTATCTAACAGAGAAGGATGTAGTACTGCTTCATTACTGTCGATTTAATTTTCCATGGAATTAATGAGGTCGCTAAATGTTTTTTCTGACAGTTTTCATACACGTACGGTTTATATTGGACTAGGTTTAATGGTTTCATCTGTTCGGGTCCTGTGACAGAATATTTCATAGAACCGAGCTTAACTAATTACTTCCGAATCGGAGAAACGGCTTGCTTGCACGTCACACTAAATATAATTAGTGGTAAGAATAATTAATTAAAACGTCATTCTGTCAGTCAATATTAAATGGTTGACAGAAATACAGGGAAAGTTTAATAACATTAATCTCTGCTCTCAAATTAGTCGCCAAGTAGGCACAGAATATAGTGTAAACGCTACAAATAGCTCTTTAAGTGCATTCATGTGTTCGTTTATTTCAGGCCACAATCGATCGTAGTTCGTACCTGGTTTATAGTACTTAGATAGGAGATTTGACGGCGCAGTTTGAAGGCTCTATGCGTTGACGTTCAATTGTTTGCTCAATTTGAGGAAGCTACGGAGCTACGCTTTTCGTAGCAAGGTCTACGTTGCTACGAAAATAATGGTGAGGGAAACAGATGTGTCTAATTAGTATCTGTGAAGTTGTATTCGGGATTTTCGTGCAGAAGTGGAGGTACAGTGCTGCCAATACTGGGATACGTTTCTGTTAAGTATTTGGACGAGGAGGGGAATCTTGCGTAGTCATTTTTTATATTTATTTTCAATTTCCAGATAAGTTTCTTGAAATTAAATCTGATTTTTGTGACTGTAGTTGAGATAACGTACTACTGATACTGTTAGCCTGCGTCATCCCACTGCTGGGCAAAGCCCTCTCTCCATGACTTCCAAATTCTTCGATCCAGGTCCAATGTGGACCACTGGTCGTTAGTTTTGTCCAGCTCGTCCGGCCATCTTCTGCGAGGTCTACCGCGTCGCCTTCTGGCTGTGTCAGGGCTCCACATCGAGATAACATAAATACTTAAAATATTTTATTGCGGATTTTATCAACTATTCCATTGCATCACTGTCAGCGTCACCTTGTTCAATGTCCAATAAAAATGAATCATATATAACTGAATAAAGACTGATAAAAACTGATTGATATATTTTTAAACCCCAATAAATCGGCTTACGTAAGTAAAACAACAGTCAAAGATAAACTTACGGAATACAGTGAGTTGTTTTTCGGTAGAAGCTTTAGTGAATATAGGTGTATCGAGCGACACCTCACACGAGTAGCTGCCACTCGCTGCGAAATCCAAGTTCTGCAGGATTATAGAGTTTTCCGTGGCTAAGGCGATCTGAAATGAAGCAAACAAGTCAATTAGTTTCAAACAAAGACGCTCACTGAATTTTAATGGAACCTTTGGAACAATACAAGGTCCTTGTTAGTGGGGCAATTTGTTGAAATAGTATCGGTATTTAATGTTTAACCTACGAACAATGTTGCCTGTTGCTTTCTCATACAGCGCTACAATTAAGGATCGTGACTCGGAGAGTATAATATAATATAATAATAATGTTTATTTACATAAATATGTACATTTTTTACAAGTACAGTGCTTAATCTAAACTTAAAGTACACAAAAGCATTTGAGGCCAAACTAGGAAAAACCTGTATTTTAGCCCTCAACGCCGATCCCCCTGAGTTACAGATTAATTATTTTTATTGAGATACTGCAATGATCCCATGAATGAATGTAAGTATCTTATTCAACTTATAAAATAAAATTTAGAAAAAAGAATTACAATATTTTAAAGGTAACATTATATACAAGCTGAAGTGGGAGTGGGCTGGCCACGTAGCACGAATGCGCCTGGAGAGATGGGAAACGGTCGTCACCCACTTGACGCCTGTCGGAGGAAATCGCCGTCGAGGTAGAGCGCGGCGAAGTTGGTGTGACGATGTGATCTCATTTGCGGGGCGAACATGGCCAGATATCGCACAGCTCCGAGAGGTTTGGAAGGAGAAAGGGGAGGCCTTTGCCCAGCAGTGGGACACTAAAAGAGGCTAACAAAATAAAAATAAAAATATATTATAGGTGTGTCCAGTCCTCTCTTTGTGTGTGGTGGAGGTGTGCGTGAATGAGTGTGAGAGGGTGTGTAAGATTGCGGAGCATGACTGAGAGTGTACCTCCTTCATGGTCATTTTAATAATAAATAATATCAATTACCACTTTTGATATATGAATTGGGACATACCAGTGCGTTGGGGTCAATTCTGATATAAGTCAGTAGTGGTTAAAAACAACAATACATATTTGTGATTATTATTATACAGTGTGAAAAAAAATCAGCTGCCTCATACATTTGGGTCGTATAGGTAATAATATTTTGAACTGGACAGATGATTATTTTTTCTCGATTTCTTTTGTGATCCCATGGAGAAATTTATTCAGTTTGATAGTCTGAATCACAACCCTGAAATATGAACACACCTTTCTGGAATACGCTGTATATAGAAGGTAGATTTCTGTATTTGTATTTATTCGCGCTGACGGAGATGCAGCGAGATTCTAAACATAGATGAATATATCTAAGAGGTAAGCAGTGATGGTCTAGTGGTGTGACCGATGGACTCCCAAGTCATAGGTCTCCAGTTCGAACCCAAGAAACGCACCTCTGATTTTTCGGATTCATGTACGTAGTGTATAATTATCACTTGCTTCGGTGAAAGAAAACATCGTGAGGAAACCAGCATGCCTGAGCGATATTTCTCGACGATATGTAAAGCCAAGTCAGAGGCCCATGGGCGGCATAATAACTCTGACACCAGGTAAGGCACTAACCACACGATAAAGGAAGAAAGGATATATCTAGGTACCACTAAAGTGTATAAAAGCACTGCTTATTTTCTAAAGAAATCTCTCTTTACGAGAAATCTCGCAAACATACATAGGTTGAACACGACGACCTTTCGGGTTTGTTGTGGCCGTTCGAAAAGATGAATGTCATTAAGGTAAGAGGTGCCTACACGAAAATATTCACGCTTACGACAAGGATGGCTCAACAAGTGGGCAGGTACTTATTATGATTAGGTGTTTGAATAGAATAAGGTATGTGGAAATACGTAGGTAAGTAGTTATTCGAGCAAAGTAATCGATTTCCCGGTGACTCGGTGAGCTTGAGCAAAGCTTTGCGTTTGATTCTTGTTTGTCGACGTCGCCCGGTCGTTCCTCGTAAAATGATTTCAAATATTTTTTCATCGGTAAATAAGTAAATATTTTCCCGTTTGCTGAATGGATTATGCAAGTTATATAATTATCGCTATTTTGTTCGTTTTATTATTGATAAATATTGAGTTCGTACCTACTTGCATAATTGTACATCATCCGGTCCACACAAAGGACGTAATAACAAAATGAAAAGCTTTGAACGTATTTAAATGTTATACAAATGTACCGTTTCGTGGTTGGATTAATGTTCAGGTTAACTATTATTTATTCAACCTCTATATTATTAATTAATTTGAACATTGCATCCGTCGAGTGGAACAATGGTAGGCTTGTATCGGAAATATCAATGGGATTCCGAGCCCGTAACCTCGACTTAGCCAGTTAGGCCTTCAGTTCAGACAATTCACTGGGATATTCACAATTCGCTAGATTGACCCGGTAGTGAACTCGACCTGTTACGCCCTCCTGCGGTGGAGTGGAACGAGCAATGTGCATGCAATGCAACCTACTTCAGGCACACCGAATTAATTTAAGTGCGCTTTTACATTAGGTGCATACTGCCTGCTGTCGGCACACGTTATAGTCTTTATTATTATAACTTTATGCGAGGTCTCTATGTGGATTATAATAGCCTGGGTATTATGAACAAATTTCTTGTATAAAAGCATATTTGGGTAGGTGTTATTTAGCTCTATGCGCATTTTTCTTTTATACGAGTGTGTTAAGATTGTGAGTGTGATTATCATTACTAGCGGACATTCTTGAGAGTGTACTAACACTTCTAAATAAGTAGATAAAAAGCCGATTTAGTCCCCCATAATAAAATGAGTTCCAAAGTTGAATTAACTATAACACAGCTCAGTATCTAATTTCAAAGATAAGCGTCGAAAATTACATTTAAAACTTAAGTTTGTGGGAGTGAAACAACCCTACGAAAGCTGCGGGAAAATATTATTCAATAATGAGAAAATGAAACTTGGGAAGTGTTCTCTACGGTTGTAAAACAACTTGTATCACGCCTACATTTCACCGAGGAGTTTTCTTTTTATTTTATTTGCATACTTTTCTATATTATTTATGGCGTTCTAAAATACTGGCTGTTAATATTCACAGCACTTAACTTTTTTTGTTTTTGTGGCGTAAATATGCGTCGTGGTAGCCCAACAGATGAACAGGCCGGCAAGTGATCAACCCTTTGACCTTTTTGACACTAGAGGCAGACAGGTAGCCATAGAATAGATGGCAGTAGTAGAATTATCACTGGACGAACTCATTCACAAAAAGAGCTATGAAGTATTTAAATAAACAATTAAAGTATAGATACTTTAAAAATGTATTTTTTAGCACGTATTGTCCCACTGCTGGGCAAAAGCTTGTCTAACTTCCTGCCAACTCTCTTTCCAGAGTTGTCAAGGACTAATCTTTGAAAGAATATTAATAAGCGCCAAATTGCTCACACCATTAAACCACATAAATCAGCGAATGTCTTTCATAGGATAAGTGAACAATTCCCCGGCTGGTTCGCTTGATTCGTCGACAGAAAAGCATTTAATTCATTAACATCTATACAATTAGACGGTGAACTAGCGAAAAGCCGCCCGAGGAAAACTTTCCTGTACGGTGGCCATGGTTTTTTCTATCTATTTCGGAAAGCGGTTTCTGGAAACTCACGTATTTATTAATTGCTAGGAGGGTTTATGAGCATTGCTTTGCTTTGTCTATTTCGATATCGCCATTTAAGCAAAGGATAGATTTCCTTGAGTTGGTCTGGCAAAGTGGGCTCTTCCATTTGGGATTTCTCCATGTTAGGTGTTCTTGGAAACCTAGAGCCTAGATTTAATTTTCTACGTACAGACATCAAGCTACTACAATCTGTCAAATTTCTTTAATAGATTTTCAACTTTAACGCTTTAGAATTAGGTTCAAGGTTGATTGGGAAAATTTGACAGTTTCGGGTAGCTTGATGTGCTGGCGTCTGTACAAAGAGTATAGATATATCCCATTGTTTTGAGGGTAGGTCATACCTATAGATACGAGGCTGTAGTGTGAGTTAACCTTAGTTCCGGCGATGGCTAGCGACCTGCCATTACTTATGCATCGGCGTTATCTTGACCCAACATCAATTGGTTGGTACGCCCATAAGCGAATTATTGCTGATAGGGGAGGCTATAGTGACAATATACCTACATAATGTGCGTTAATAACCTCCGTGTTTCACTAAAACCTACACCAGGCCTCGTAGCATGACCACCGTAGACATGGATTTCTTTGACGGAAGAATCGACAAAATGACAGATAGTGCAAAGAAATCTGTCATTGTGTCGAAACAATCTGTCATTTTGTCGATTCTTCCGTCAAAGAAATCCTTGTCTACGGTGGTCATGCTACGGGGGCAGGCGATAAAAATGGAACTCCATTATTGGATACTTGGTATAAGGGTCTTCGTTATAAAATTAAATTCGTCATTCATAAATTAAAAAAACTGCTGCTCCATACATTTTAACCGTGTAGATATTGTAACTACGTATGGAAAATATTATGATTTCTTTAGTAACAGACAAAAGACTACAATTTAGTATTGAATTTGGGGTAAAAGTTTATGTTACATATTATTTTCAATATGAAGTTTCCATTTACACTGAATAATTACTGAAAATTTCAGGTTACGGTTATCGACTCGGTAATTAATTGAGTTTTTTGATTGGCTCTTGTAAATTATTCTGCACGCAAATCTTATTGTTTTCGAAGATTGCTTTTCTGTGCTAATATATTATATATATTTAAGGATATGCACTATTGCTCTAGAGTGGAGACTTCACTTTATCCAGCAATGAGAGTTTAAATATGGTCTCAAAAAAAAAGAAAAAAAATAACTCATCAATACTTTTAACCTTCCTACACAAAAATAACCGCTGTTAACTTTAAACAAAGTTAAACAACAAAATACACAAACTAGCGACCACTTCCATATTCCAGGAGCAAATCTAACTAAAGTCGAAGCGTGTGGCAACCATAAGGTAACGTTGACCTGGAAAATTAACTCCGCCCGAGCCATTACCCAACTAGCACCTACGTCTGTACATTTTTATGGTACGCTCACGTATTCAGGATCATTGCAGAAAGTGAAAAGTATACTCAGTGTAATCTTGAGTAATACGCTTATGATATTGTGTAAGCACGGTCTTAGAAGGATCAGAAAGTAGTCAGACCTGCTAATGGCGGTAAAGTTACGTTACTTTCGTGTCTATTTATGTCTTGTAGACAGATAAAGTACTCCTAGATAAAATTTAGATACGGGGCAGCCACGATTAGATACGATAGTTGTTTTTTTTTGTTTTATGTTACCGATAGTTTACTAATCTTATCTGTCTGAAGATAAAGGTTCGCGGGGTGATTCACTACTAAGTAAGTTTTAGTTTTTAAACCCCGACCAAAAAAGAGGGGTGTTAAAAGTTTGAAGTGTGTATCTGTGTGTCTGTCCGTAGCATCATAGCTCCTGAAGGAATGAACCGATTTTGATAAAACTTATTTTTTGTTTTTTTTTTTGTATACTTTTCAATTTGTTAGTTAAAAAATCATTAAGACCATTAATTTAAAGTTTATAACGACACGTTAACAAAGTTAATGATATCGTTTAATCAGAATAAAGGTTTGTTACGAAATAAGCATATCTACATTTCATATTAAAATGTTTTAATTAAATCTTACACGTCAATAAATGTAGCGCAGCTCATAATTGGCGGTTGTAGCTCACACAAAATCTACGCTGGCAGTGATTAAAATGTTTTCCGTTTTAACATTTCGAAATATTGCAATCAAATACTGTCACCGGTTTAATTCCAGCTCATCGATCCAGCTGGCGAGATTAATTCAGTCATATCCGCTCGGGAAACTTTTATGTGAGTTTGAAACAAAAACGTTTTGATATGCCCTCTATTTGCGGCGCAATGGATAAGTAAATCACTATACCTCACCTACATATTTACGGGTTGTCATGATGGCATGATGTTGTCTTGTTATCTGTGTTAACATGATGCGAGACAGTTCCTGGTATGGACGCACCATAAACAGAGCTCGATAAATAGAGCTTTCTAAACTAGGCTAGGCAAGCAAGCGTTGCTCCTGGGCTTCCAATTAGATTCTCATCGGTCACGACACTGTGGGAGTCGAGTGAAGCTAAATCAAGGCAGAACTTTGTCTAACATTAGGACCGTAGCTCTAACTTATAAAATCATTCACGTACGTTAGTACGTTAATTTTCTATAGAAAATCGATATATAGTTATCGAAATAATAACAATTGAAGTTAATAGCAGCCTTATCTGTCTCTCAAGTGGACCATTATAAAGTTTACGGTTTTAGGGTGAAGTACCTTTTTTATTTTATAGTTATTGCTAAAAGGAAATATTTAGCCCCTCGAATAGAAATTAAATGACTCTCTCGTAATTTCATGAGACTCTAAAATGTGTCATATCTATTTGCACAAGTTGTAAAAGACTATGACGGTTTGCGCAACCGGAAGATACATTTTTTTGTCAGTTAACTTTGTAAGTTTCGTGGCGGTGGCCTATGTAGAAAAAGTTTCAATGTACACTGTAGTGTAGACGCCTTTTCATGGCTTTCACGTTCGGTAATGTTTATTGTTTTACCATTAAATATGCTGTTAATTACTATTTTATAACGGAGGTATTTTTCGTCCGTCTCCGGTCCAACTAGCGCAAAGTGCTCTAAAATCAAGCAAAGCGGAACAGAAATAAATTATCGTGTTTCTGGGCGAGAAACCGGCAAATTAAAATCTGTCTTTTTCAAACCACTCTTCGCTTTTAATAATGCATGGACTTTTCTCTCTAAAGTTGCAAGTTCTGCAACACACTAGTTTCACGACCCTGTTACTACGTAAAAATAGTCTCCAACCACACCCGTGCTGCTAATAAATTTTCATATAAACCACAGTTACAGTTTAGAACAAAAATAACCATTGTTTTGAATATTGTACTTATGTGGGGTTCAACACGTATCTAGCTCAAAGTGCCCATTTGTTAGTCCGAAACTTGCATAAACTAATTAATTAACTTGCTAAGTGAGTTAAATAATAGTGCAACGAGTAAGGCAAGAACTTTTTCAACGAAATTTCAGGTGAATACACTTACAACGTGGTAATTATAAGGGTCACTGTACACTGTAGTGTAGACGCCTTTCATGGCTTTTTGTTTTACCATTTAATATATTTTTAATTACTATTTTATACCGGAGGTCGGTTTGTAGTTATTTTACATTCGACTAAGGAGGGGTATACAAATGTTTTATAGGATTTCTGAAATTTAATTAAATTTATTTTTTTTAATTTTTTATTTACTTGCTAACGTTACTTGAGCGAACAGATTTAGTAACCCAAGTTTCAAACGTCATTAGTTGTGTTTATAATTTATTGCGGTGTCGTTATTGTGTGTGCATGAAATATAAGCTCTGTCTTACTTACCTACAAGCTGTGCCCACAGCAATGAAAGACTTCATGGAAAGGAGTAGGTATATCAATTAATATTATGATCGCTAGATGCAATCCTGTCACACAATTGACGTAGCCCCCAGTCGATTAATTAGGCGTACGGCTAGTTTACTGTTACCTTTGTTTGGCCGGGCTCCGCGCCGTTCATGCAAAATGTACGCTTTGGTGCGAGTGTGTTCATTATTGTGACTGAGTGGAAGCTTTGCAGATCAGAGCGAGTGGCGTTACATGAGGTAATGTCATAAATATGCATTACAGACAGTCGCAGCGGCTCCTGAGAGATGACGCTTCGCAACAAACAACTACGACATTGAGTGATGATGAGTGCGACTGATAAACAATGTAGCCATGCTATGTTGCATTTCTCATTCCGGAAAACGCGTTGCTTCGAAATAAAGCAAGACATTAAAACGCTGATGTATAGACTCGTAGTGTGAGCCCGTTACTACACAAAAGCAATACACTCCCAGTTTTAAATTACACGTCTTAAGAAAGCGAAATAACAATTTTATTCGCGGCTATTCAGGCCGAGAGCTCTTCTGTTATAGCTAACAGGATCGTTGGAAAATGTGCATTATTCACTTACGTTGAGCACGGCTCCGGGCGTGGTAAAGTTTCTATAAGGCGGTTTCCGGTCCCTAATGTACTGGAAGATTTTGGTGCCGTGGCGCAGGAACACCACTTTGTCGAGGAGATGCGGCGGCACGTCGTGCACGCAGCGGAGCCGCACCGAGCCGCCGCGCGCTGCCCACCGCTCCATTTGTAACTCCACGCGCACCTCCGCGTGCCCACGGACTGGAAAAAACACAAACATAATATATAAATACACTTGTTTAGGCTTAGTAAATGTGGAGATCGTACAATAAACATTTTGGGCCCAAAGCAAGTGCTCAGATATTTCCAAAAGCAATTTTTGGAACAACTGTGCTGGGATCCATTCATGAAAGGTAAACCAAAAATAATATGTTCGATGCTGTTTGACACAAACACATAAGGGGCCAGTATCGTACGGTGCAGGACTGCCCCGCTTGGGCAGAGCACCGCCGTGTCCTCACGGCGGCGATAGGCGGAGACCTCTCGCGCCCGGCATTGGTCGAGGCCATGCTGCGGGGCGAGACGGAGTGGGAAGCGGTCGCCTCCTTCTGCGAAGCAGTCATGCTCGCGAAGGAGGAGGCGGGCCGCGTGAGGGAGAGGACAGCGTCCTCCCTCCACCCCAGCCGCAGTGGTAGACGCCCACGGCGCCGGACGTCGGCAGACGATCTCCGGCCACCGTAGGCGCGGGCTTGCGGGCGGCGAGTAATGGGCGACTCGCTGTCCGACCATGGACCATGCCCGGGTCGACGGCGCGTTGTGTTCCACGCGCGCCTCAAAGAGTGTCAGCATTATGACGGGGCCCCCCTCTAGAGGGCGAAAGCCTGCCGGGGTCGCGGGACTTATAGAATTACCGTGACCCTGGATCATAAAGGGCTATTGAAGGACACCGTGGATTTTAGTCAGTACAAGTCTGACAGTTCTTCCCACTCTGCCCTGGGTGGGAGGACTAATCAGTTTAAATTTGTACTAGTTGTTAAATAATTCACGTTAAAATTATAAAAGGGTGGCTAAATTATCAAAACATGCAACTGTCGAAATATAGGTGAGCAGTGTGAGGTAATTCCACGCGCGCCTTGCACGCACCCGTCACCGGCACAACAATGTCCTTTTTTATGACCTTTGTCACGTTTTTCAGAAATTGCGTCGGCTCCCTCCAGTTCCCACGATCCAAGAGAACCCATGCCATTCTCCGCGTCTTATTTCCATTGTATTTTGAACTCTTTGCTCTAAGATGTAAAGTTCTCCGTTTCTATAGCTGTTTGGTATTAGGAAAATGTGTCTTTGTTAGTAACATTTTCGGGTGCGCCTCGGTAAACTCAAGGTTCATGACAACACGTTTTATACGCGCTGTTATTGTGCGGTGGGTAATGTAAAAGTGTAATACCTACCATTGCCGAAGGATAATTATTATAACAACCGTCGCATGTACGTTCAGATCCATGAAAATCTGACTTATGGTTGTTTACTTGTAGGTTTCAGTAATCTGAGTTCAAAAAGGCGTTTATAATCATAGTGTTGGTGGTTATTCCTTTATGCATAGGAAGAAATAGTTTCTTATCCAACAGTTTACATCCTGATTCCACACGCGGGAAGAGCTGACGATGAAATATAATATGCAATCAAGTGAAATGGAAAAGCTCCGTGGAATAGCTCGCATCCTTCTCGCGTGCTATAAACCATTTCCGTCAGTTTTATGGTTTGCACGTTTTATGATTTTCACCGCTACACTGCAACTTTTAGTTGGTACGCCGCGGTACAAAATTAGAATAGAAGACAATGTCTAATCATTTTAATATTAGAGTTAAAAATGAGAATAAAAATGCCGAGCTTATGAAACTTGATTAGACAGACACATTCGTGTATAAAAGCAGTAAGAACGAAAAATGCTCTTATAAAAAGCCAACCTTGGATAAATAGCAGTATAGGTACGATAAATTAGGCGTGTGTTAGTTTTTAATTAGCATTAGACTTGTTGATAATTACATAGATGTATTGCGTGAATTTGTCAATAAAGACAGCCGTATTGAGGTAGTCTATATACATAGCTAGTACATATTTGTCCGCCGCTATTAAAGACAGCGCTCCTTATTTTCAGGAGCGGTTTTTAAACAGGTTTACTTTACCGCTGTAATATAAGAAACCTCGGTAAAAATGTTTGTTATTCAAATACCCGCGACCCACCTTTATCCGTACTGAACGACCCTACTGAAAATATTTATAATAACGGGTTTACAGGCGAAAAGCGTTAATAATACTAATGTACTTAACACGATTAGGCTCTTTGCTTTGAACTCGTAAAGTCTGGTACGTCATACGACTGTACGGGTAACCTTTAAGGCGGTAAACACACATGCGGAATGCAAAAATATCTCAACGAATAAAAGGAAAAGACTAGGTGCTACACACGCGGTCAGGTAGGCCTGACAAAATCGGACGTCTATTTTGCCACGTGACTGTATCGAGTAAGACTGCGTTTCCACTAGAGATGAGCGATAATGCGTAGCGAAAGATGTGTGTGAAACTAATTAATCACATAGCTAGAATACCTCAAGCTGTGAAAAAGAAGCGATGTTATTGGTTAGTTTCACACACATCCCTCGCTACGCATCCTCGCTCATCTCTGGTGGAAACGCAGCCTAAGGCTGACAAGAAGATGTGTGTAGTGCGCCTTACAATTGTATACTTACAGTTCCAACTGTACGTGCAAAAGACCGTAAGTCGGTTGCGAACATAATTACAATAACTTCTCATGAATGTCCAGTATGTGACAGTGGGAACTATGAAGGAAAACCCTATTTTTCTCCTCTATGATAGTAGGTACCATTATCTAGTCCATAAATAAAAGAGCAAATGTGCGTGTTGTGATGAACGGAATTTCGTTTGTTTGGATACGAAATTACTTCTATTTTAAGACTATGCCACATTATTTACAATTTTATGTTTATAAATAAGGTTTTTAGTGTTTGCAAACAAGGTCTACATATTTAATTCAATTCGGTTATTTGGTTTCATTTTGAAGATTCGAAGTCAAAAACAACACATCTATATTTATCGACTTAGTACATGGTATAAGCTCCAGAAAAACATTAAGAATGAACAATATTCAAGCTTACATCCAACCACGAAACATAGAAATGTCAACCAAATGTTCAGAACGTGATAACTGAAATTGTTAGATATCATAACTGTATGAGAATTTAGAAATAAACATATCTAGATAATGCTCGCGACAACTGAGGTTTTGAAACACCTTAATTATACCTAGTAAGCTCAGACTCCCAGACAACATAATTTTGAAACGAAACGGTAGCATTAGGAGATGATAATGATAACCTCTAAGTTCTTGGCCCCGAGTTACATGCAAGCGACATCCGTTTTGCGAAAGATGAATCACTGCAATGCGACTTGCGGAGTGACGGTGCTCACACGTAGGAAGCAAGTGACTAGCGCGTTATGCTTGACGCTATTTGCATCGGCCGAAGCCGTGAACAAGGCCTAACTCTTTATAATTAAGGCACTTTCCGTCTACTTAAATAAACGCTGTCTTATTCATCATTCCATGCCTTTCATGCCTTTTCCCAACTATGTTGGGGAAAGACTTCGACTTCCAGTCTAACCGGATGCAACAGAATACCAGTATTTTATATGGACCGACTTGCCTATCTGACCTCCACAACCCAATTAGTATTGAGTAATACGATACCCCTTGGTAAGACTGGTTTTCAGACTTTCGGGCCACTGACTACCTGTAACGACTGGCAAAGGTCTACAAATGACAGCCGGGACCAACGGCTTAACATGCCTTCCGAGGCACGGATGAAACTCGGTATGTAATGGGTGGTCACACATCCACGGATCACCTGGACAAGCGCGGCTTAACCTAAAGATCGACCCGAGCGGCTGTTATTATTTAGCCACGAGCTCCTCAAACGCTGTCTTATTACAAAACATAATTATTATGGTATTATCAAATAACGTTGTATAATACACAGATTAATACTATTTTAATTACGCAGTCCGGCGTTATAATCCGGATAATCTTCAATTATGATAAGCTTTGCTGTTATCTACTGTCCACGGGTATTTGTAATCAAATATTAAAAACAATGATTCCAGTAGCGTGGACGCAGAATGCCAATTTTCTTTGATATTTTGTTTTTTTTTGGGAATATTTATATTTTATTTGCTGTTGGCCGCCACTTCGTTTACATAATATTAAAACTTAGAACCGCTCTGGGTTTCAGTTCTGAAATAACCTTTCTTAACACCACTATACCTTCTAAAGAACATAACTGAAAGTCTTACTTTCACGCAAAATGTGCGCTTTTGACGTGGACACCAGCCCGTTATACAAAACAAGTCTTACTTTTGGCCTTCATCGGTTCTGGCTTCACGTTGTCTATATCAGTCAGTTATATCACCATAATAAACCGGTATGTAAGGATAGATTATTATAGTAGAAATGAAAACTTTTATCATATCTCCATCGAGCTTTGCAATTTCGCAAGAAACCTAGTTTTATTTCCTTTTGGTCAACGATTTATTACTGTGGGCAATGTGAAAATGCATATACTGATTCAATCTCTAAGGACTGCATAACATAATTTATAAAGACACGGACATTTACATGGTAAATGTCCCGTTTCTAGTGTTAATGATTATATTATTTATAAATCGTTTGATAACCTACTCTAACATTCCTATTGTCACATGAATGCGTTTCAGTTTACTAATTCACAATCGCTCGCGCATTC
Organism: Noctua comes; assembly: GCA_963082995.1. NCBI lineage: Eukaryota > Metazoa > Arthropoda > Insecta > Lepidoptera > Noctuidae > Noctua > Noctua comes. The sequence continues at coordinate 9,135,941 of OY720277.1, forward strand.
TATACGACCATCGCTGCATTCGTGCAGAAGGGACTCGTCAAAGCCGTAAGTAATTCATCAATGTACATTAAAGTGTAGTACAAAAGGCCATTGTCTACTAGAGCAATAGAAGTTACGACAAGTTTGGGAACTTATGACATGAACCTCATGTTAACTTAACGGTCCTCGTAAATGTCTAATAAACTCGTCAACGCTTAGGGAACACCTGTTTGTTTATTTGTCGAACAAAAGCTTTAAAACGAGGCATTCCGTATGGCATTATTCCGTTTCTGAATGACCTACATGTGTATGTTAATATAACAGCTTCATCAAACATTTTCATTGTTTCACAATAAAATTAAATTCTCTTCTCTCTGTTTCAGCGTATTGGCGTGTGCTATTAATTGCACAGGGGAAACTAGACACCTTTATAGTTGACCTGTCTCTTTGTTTCCCTGTTGCCAAAGTATCGCAACACGTGTATCTATATGTTAAGTGACAAATGCCCTGAACGTGCGCAAGACAGTGAGTAATGTGTGGCCGGTGTCGCCCGGACAAGTGTCGTGTTCTCACTATCCTATAATCCAACATTAGTAACTTGTGTTACCGCTTCCAGCTTTCTGCTAAGTCAGCTTACGTCGTACTGTAGTCGCTCTGAATTATATATAACCTCGAACAACTTTCTAAGATGAACATACGAATGTTATTTATCAACTTGAATAAGCTCTTGGTAGGTTTTATTCATTTATTTAACGAAAAATGTATGTTACAGGACAGTTACATACGGAAACATGTTATTTATTGCAATACTATACTCATCGTCTAGGCAAAACATCCAATCAGCCGAAGTTTGTGGTGTAACTTTATAAGGAAATATAATAAAAAGTTCGAAACTGTCGTAAAACTGAACGACACAAGTTCGTTACAAACCAAAGCGTGCATGTGCTACGATTTCTTTAACCCCAACTGTAGAACAATTCGTTATCATTAGAATTTGAATACTTTACTACAGTGGATAGTTAGATACTATCAAGAAGCACAATTCTTCATTGTCTAGACGTAATTTCAACGAACGAGTAGCTTATCGCCCTAATGTTTGTTTAAGCTGTCAATAAACTAAGATTCGGTGAAGTGCCTTTCGTTCAGCGGTAAGGTCGTAACGATCCATCGAATTTATAAATTGAGTAGTTTTCTAGTCTAGGTATAAGTTTGGATCAGATACCAGAAGTTAATGTTCCGAAGTTCACACAAAGTCCTTACTGGGTAAGCTTTTGAAACACGTTACTACATCTCTATTAATTAGATATGACTTGAAGTGTTCGTATGTTGAAAACTGCTTGCTCGTACGTATAAAACGTTTCTTACCAAGTCTTGTAACCTTTTTATTTGATAGATTGAACAAATAATGTTTATTATTTACGAGGCATTTTAATGTCGTCGACACAAATTATTCATAAGCTGGTGTATGCTTATAAACACAATGGCCGAAGGTTTTTCTCTAATGAATTATAAAGTCTCTCGGTTCAGAACACGGGATTTAATATTCTATACAATAAAACTCGGCACAATCGTAAAACCTTTCTGGTTTCATTAAAAGTGTAATTTGTTGTGTTCGAACGACTTAAAAAAATACTTTTGTGAAAATTTTAGCTTAAGGTGATATTTATTTGAAAATAAAATGGCCCGTTAATAAAATGCGACCCAAGTTTTAAAACGACTCTAGATATTTTGCTGAAAAATATGTTCCTTTTTGTTAGTGTAACCTACTTTGTGTAGAAATAACCGCTTCCATAAAGTAGATCAATTAATTAGGGCAGTATGATGGGCCTTCGATATCCATTAGAGTTTTTTCACTTTTAAATTAAGACAGCAACGTTGTACCTTGTAACACGATTTCGTTCCTTATTTTTCTTTAAAGAAGTCGATTCAGTTGAACTTTACGGAGCAGCGGATGGAATAACTTAAATGTAAAAGAATCATATACTAAGTAGACGGGTAAGGAATCCCCAGTAGGTTGTGTTTGTGCTTTCCTTCAAGCTCTGGAGGAGATACACACGGTATACGTGCTCGTATCACACGTACGTTTGATTCGACCCATTTCGCAACACTCATTTATAATTTAAAGATCAATGTCTCTCGCCACCAGGTTTCAGACATACGTACATTACTTAGACCCCTTATTGGCAGTTATAGAACTCACACATACCTCATACCTAGTGCTAGACATGACTGATATTGTTGTGCTTACTTATTAGATTGCACACAGAAAAATAACAACATTCTTTTTATAGATACCCATTGGACGCAATGACAATAAAAAAGCTGTAAAATAAAAAAAAAAAAACAGGAGGCTACAGATCTTAGACGATGCCCAAGAGAGCCATAAGGGGCATGTCCCTTCCAGAGAGTAAACCTTTTTCCCGAGAATGTTTGTTGAGCTAGACCGCATGTAGATATATGTACCTATCTACATATCTATTTCTATATTCACAAAATGTATCGATTAGGGATGTGTAAAGCCATTATGTCTGATAGATTCCACAATTTGTGTTCAAGTGGATGAGTTCATATAAGTAATGTTGCGAGGGAGCTGAGGTCTTAATTTATTTACACTCGCACTTGATCTTTCCTTTTTCGGGCACCTCACGTAAGCTTCACGTTGCTGTCCATTTATGCCACACTCAGGAACAATGATTAACTTTTCAAGCCTTTGTCACCTTTCATGATACGTATAGTCGCACTCCTACATACAGGTTGACTCGTAGACTCGATATGAAGTCATTTAGGGATAATTTTGGCTTTAGTTTAGGAATAATTCAGTTTCAATCCATTCAATAGAAACTGAAAGCTTTGATTAACTTATTGATAAACCAACGTTCACTGTGCATAATGGTCTCACTAAAGGATTCATAAAGGAATGTTGAGAATGTGCCTTTTCAACGATCTCGATATATAGCAATTGTGACGATAGCCATAATCGAATATGAGTTTTCGGCAGTAAATGATTTCGCAGTAACAAGAGCATCCAGTACATTTATTTCCTAACTCGGTGTAGTAGCCAAGGCGCGGTACACTCGACCTATATTCTGAGACGTCCCTACACGGATTGTATCTGTTTTTGATGCAAATATCTTGTGTGTTGATGCAGTCTTCATGAACACAATGAGAGACTCCAGGCTTGATTGTTATTAAAGTTTTCCGCGAGCAAAGAACTTGGTTTGATTGTGGCTCTGACGTATGCAGCATTTAGCGTTATGTTTCCTTCAAGTGTCTACTCCTTACAATTATTTATGGAAGGAACACAAAAGGAATTGCTGCAGTGTGTACTGCAGCAGTCTGTTCACTACATAGATAGGTGTACTGTTAAACATAGACTTAAGATTTTTGTAGGATTACAGTTTGAAAAGTTGTCAAACACCTGCCGGAGGGTCATGCCACTGCTCATTTCCATGAATAATTCATTAGCTCCCTTTGACAGCACTTATTTAAATATAGTGAGCTGTTTTTTTAGCCTGGCTACACTGTCTCATTCTGATATATGGAAGGCAAGATAATAATAGTACTTGATGACTTAATTGGAAGCATTTTCCAATTCATAAAAGAACGGATGAGCTGGTATCCTTTGACAACGATTGGTCCTTGATAGCACTGAATACAGAGAGGTTTAAGGAGGGAAGGGAGGCCTTTGCTCAGCAGTGGGATGCTCGAGACGGGCTAGAAATAAATGCAATAACCAATGAAAAGCGATTTTCCAACTGTTTACAAAAAATACTGGTGCATTAATTACTTTTGCTTAACTAAGTCCGACGTTAACTTTATTCCCCTCGTATCGCTGCCTCGTATAAAATATAATTTAGCTCGTGGAGTGATATAATTAGAAATAAGGACAGCGTTGATAGCCCTGCTACATGTGAGTTAGAGTGAGTCGAGCAAGTGACGCTATTTTGCTCACGCTAAAAAATCTAACGATATTGTGTTGTAGTTTTTTTTAAACAAATTATTCAAGTGGTCTCTCTTTACAATATGTATTAGCGGAAAAGCCAGTATGACAAAATATGAAATAAGTAAATTGTAAGCACAATAAAATGCGGGTAGATATCACAAAGCACTCATCCGAGATTAACTTATAATACGCAACGTGTCATCTGTCATAATGCCCTCTCGAGTGGAGAGAAGGTCTTTGGCTGTCTACTGTCTAGATAACTTCAACTTCAGCTGAAAACGGGACGTGGAAACTTCAGCGAGAGAGCTACTTAAATAAAACGAACTGGAGCATCTCCAAAAATTTAAGCATTCATTATTTTTTCCATTTCACAAGTGCGGTCACATTCTGTAGCGGGTCAAGCAGTTTTCAATCTTATATAAGTAAGCTTTAACGACCCCTTGAGGGTGGCTTTGAATGCGTAAAGGGATACACCTGAATAATTTTATTTGATTACTTTTCCGTATTTTAATGCGTACGCATTGATCTGTCTACTTGAATTTTCATTAGTAAGATTTCTTTTTTCCATTAATTACGTAATTGCAGAGTTAGAGCATCTCTCAATGTTTAATTCAAGAATTTTAGAGAACATAATAATTCTTTTTCAAGGTTTTATCAAAAGGGAAGCTATAAAATAAATAAATTGTATAGTATATAATTGCGAAAGTAAGTTTGTTTGTTTGCTTGTTACCTTTTCACGCCTAAAGCACTGAACCGTTTATCCTGAAATTTTATATAAACGATGTCAGGTGTACAGTAACGGACATAGGGTACCTTTCATCCCGAAAAATGTACTTTTACCGAGGAGAACAACAATAACTTTCCAAGATAATACAGGGTGCCACGCGTTTTTCGAATCATGATTGAATTATATTATTACAAGCAGAGTACACACGGCGGCACATGAAGCTGTTCATTTCCAGTGTAACTTGGCCTCGCTTTGTAGAGATTTCCTTTACAATGAGAGATCCGCATAAACTGGTTATGTATAGCTTGATTGGCCGTCGTGCGTACAATCCGAATTGATTGTCAAATTCTAAATAAACGCGAGTGAAGCCGCGGTCAAAAGCTCGTAATATATAATCGTGAAACGAGGCACTGGGTTGCTAGGCCAGTCCCAAAAGTTCCCGTACTGACGTATAAATGGCGGTCGTTGTTTGAAAATAATGTCTGGTAGAGAGTACCAACCATCTATACATATAAAATTCAAAGTCCTGACTGACTGACTGATTGACTGACTGACTGACTGACTGACTGACTTATATATCAACGCACAGCCCAAACCGCTGGTCCTAGAAACATGAAATTTGGACAGTGTACTCTTTGTGACAAGTAAGTATCCACTAAGAAAGGGTTTTTCAAAATTCTACCCCTAAGAGGGTGAAATGGGGTGTTTAATTTTCTGTGAAACTTTTTATTCCCTGAGTCGATTGACTTGAAAATTTGTGTATTTACTCTTCAGTTAAAATTATAAGATACGTTTATCACAGTTTTTCCAAAATCATCCCCAATTTTAAATTAAACGTCCTGACTGGCTGACTGATATATCAACCCCCAGCCCAAACCACTGATCCTAGAGACATGAAATTTGGACGGTGAATTGTTTGTGAAGAGTAAGTATCCACTAAGAAAGGGTTTTCCAAAATTTCACCCCTAAGAGGGTGAAATGGGGTGTTGAATTATATGTGGAACTTTTTATTCTCGGAGTCGATTGACTTGAAAATATGTATACATATACTCTTTAGTTAAAATTATGAGATACGTGTATCACAGTTTTTCCAAAATCATCTCCAAATTTATTTAATGTCCTGTCTGGCTGACTGATATATCAACGCACAGCCCAGACCGCTGGTCCGAGAGACATGAAATTTGGACGGTGTATTCTTTGTGAAGAGTAAGTATCTACTAAGAAAGGGTTTTTCAAAATTCTACCCCTAAGAGGGTGAAATGGGGTGTTGAATTTTATGTGAAACTTTTTATCCACGAAGCCGATTGACTTGAAAATTTGTATTCATACTCTTCAGTTAAAATCATGAGATATGTGTATCACAGTTTTCTAAAAATCATCCCCCAATTTAAAATTCAATGTCCTGTCTGGTTGATTGATATATCAACCCCCAGCCCAAACCACTGGTCCCAGAGACATAAAATTTGAACGGTGAATTGTTTGTGAAGAGTAAGTATCCACTAAGGAAGGGTTTTTCGAAATTCCACCCCCAAGAGGGTGAAATGGGGTGTTGAATTTCCTGTGAAACTTTTTATTCTCGGAGGCGATTGACTTGAAAATTTGTGTACATACTCTTTAGTTAAATTTATGAGATACGTTTATCACAGTTTTTCCAAAATCATTCCCCAATTTAAAATTTAATGTCCTGTCTGGCTGACTGATATATCAATGCACAGCCCAAACCGCTGGTCCGAGAGAAATGAAATTTGGACGGTGTATTCTTTGTGAAGAGTAGGTATCCACTAAGAAAGGGTTTTTTGAAATTTTACCCCTAAGAGGGTAAAATGTTGTGTTGAATTTTCTGTGAAACTTAATATTTACTGGGTCGATTGACTCGAAAATTGATGTTCACACTCTTCAATTAAAATTATAAGACATATGTATCAGTTTTTCCAAAATCATCCCTCAATATAGTTAAATAGGGCTTCGAAGCTCACGTAGAAGGACGCATGCCGCGCAGCGTTGCGTGGGGCGTGCGGGGCGTGGGAGTATTTACCTATTACTAAGTAGGTAGGATTTTTCTGAGGTAGAAGTGTCTGTGAATATAGTTTATTCCACCGATTTTCGCGTTGGCTCGCGATACGGGACATTGATATTAAATATTATGTCAAAGTATTATGTCTATAAATAGATTCCTAATAAATCATTTGATTGGTGTCCCGGTGTCCAATCTCAAACCAAGATATTTCACATATGTAATTTAATTGCTATTACTATGAACAAATATTTACAATAGCAAGTACACGTAAATCTATGTATGTACTATACATACATAGATTACTTATTATCCCAGAAGTAAGATTCCGTGGGCAATTCCCGAACTCCACGCGGGCGAAGCCGCGGGCAGAAGCTAGTATGTAACTAAAATCTAGAGTTTCAAGCCGCCATATTATTATTTGTTTCGCGCCCATCAAATAGCAAACAATGTCACTGAATTTTTGAACACGACCAAGGTTATACAAAACTTTCATTTGAAAAACTTCAGTCCGACCAATATCAAAACCGAGTTCGATTCTACTCTGGAGGAGTCTGCTACTTCATTTACTTACAACAATAAAATTTCCGGCGGCCGGGATTAAACGAGGCTATATGAGCTGCTAGAAGATGAACATGGCAGTGTTCGATCAAATGATGTGACTACGTAGTGCATCGAGTTAAAAGGGGCTTAAGTAAAGGAATAAATTAAAAAAGTTCGTTTTCTAAGTTAGGCCGGGTATTCGAAGGATTCACAACCGAAAGTGTGCATCTGACGCATGACACTGAGTTTATTGCGGTTAAATGCGGTCAATTGAATCCCACCAAAAACATTCTGTAAAAAACTAGCCAAGTCTTATGGAGCTGCTTGTTTATCTCTAAAAAGTAATGAAATCTAGAAAAAGTCGTGTCAAGTCTAAGGTTCCTTACTGCGATTTCTTTATTATTATAGTTAATGTTGTGTGACTTGGCCGTTGAAGGGTACACAAGGGAAGTCAGTCTGTACTGGATATAATTTTTTATACTGTTTGTTTCAGGCTCGCCTATACATAAGTATTATTCAAATACGCAGCTTTATCAAGCCTACAATTGACTGGTTATAGTTAATGTTGTATGACTTGACCGTTGAAGGGTACACAAGGGTACAAAACCAGGTGTTCCATGACACCATTGCACCAATCTGTCGCCAGAACCGCTACCCATTGACGATGGAAAATTGCCACTTGGAAAAGATATCCCATGATCTGAAAAAAATAATTAAAGACCCCTTGATAGACCCCTTTATGCGTCTTTATGCAATTTGTTTTTATCCAGATATCCTTGATATTAAAGATATCTCTAATACAGCTAAGACCATCTGAGGGTTCTTATGTATAGGCGAGCCTGAAACAAACAGTATAAAAAATTATTAAAGACCCCTTGATAGACCCCTTTATGCGTCTTTATGCAGGTTGTTTTCATCCAGATATCCTTAATATTAAATATAGATATAGATATCTCTAATACAGCTGAGACCAGCTGACCAGCTGAGGGTTCTTCATCAGATACTTCAGACCTTCGATTTTTAACATCAAATGAAGCGGCCCACCAAGTTGAATATTTTTTGTAAAGGCGGTATGTCGATCTCTAATAGTTTCGTTGGGCTCTTGTGTTTTCTAATCAGGGTTCACCAGGTACTCCAGATCTTCGATTATCCTAGTTTTTATAGTTTGCCCTTTATGTGGCCATTAAACCCTAACTCTGTACCAAATTTCAGCTCTCTGAGTTTATGGGAAGTACTAGTTCTATTTTGATGATCATGAGTGAGTGAGTGTCATAAATGCGAAACTTTGCTTTCGCTTAACTTCGGAACTAAATGACCTACAGACTTGAAATTTTGGATTTTAAGTATGTGATTATAGCTTACTGGATGACGAAAATTTCTGCGTTCTGGTCTTATCCAGAGGTTCTCAAATAGGGGCCTGAAAATGCGGCGAAATGGTTCCAGTAAAGGATGGTACGGCAGTGTTTGCTTCGCGCTCAACTTGGCGGGGGCACTGCCGTGCCCCCCGACCCCCGATGTGTTATTTTAGTCCTTACAAAGGATTAATCGAAACGAATGGGCATGTGGTGCATATTTGACAGTTGAAACACAGACTGTATTGTGTTTTAATGTATGCAGCTATAAATATACCGGTCGGTGCGATTTTATCAAGGCTTCTCTCGCTATTTGCGTCTAGTCACGTATTCTGTCTAGATTCACTTCAGGCAGGTCTGATACGCGCTAGTGGATTATTATCTAAAAGAAAGAATTCAAATCTACCGGACATTATTTACTGGACTGAATTTTACGCTTCTGTTTGGCGTTTATTTAAATTGTTAATATGAAACAAGACTATCAGGTATCTGAAGTTATTAATTGGGCACCCGCCATATTAAGGAGGTTGACGTAATCATGATAAAATAAGTAAAACACGAGACAAGTCTACATGGCAGTTGATAAGATTTTTACATTTCTTATTTTAAGAAAGAGCCTAGCTGATTTACTTATCTGATTATACCAAATCTGGGTACCTATAGCCGAAGTACCCCAAAGTTTTTATCAAATCTTTGATCTTAACCGGTTCAGTCTGCCTAGTTTTAGGTCAAGGTTGTTCCGCTTTTTGAGATGAGTTGCATAAGGAGCGCTGTGGAGGCGCAAACGTGAGATAAATCACAATTCATACGACGTGAATTATTCTGCGATACTTTGAAACTGACTTATTTCCTCACTCTTTCTTTATACTCGGTTACCTAACACGCTACTTATTACTTTAAAGGGTCATAAGTTCATGATTAAATATCTAAACGTTTCATTTCTGATAAAGTTCTATAAACATTAAATGCTCTGCATTAGAAATAACTGTCTCTACAGCCTTCATCATATTATATTCGATAAAGTAATTACAAGACGTTATTTCTTTGACCTCGTAATTTGGGGGAAGTGCAATAATCGTAAAATATTCTTCTGTAGACAATTAAGAACTTGGTTGGAGTTGACGATATTTTAATAGCTGCCTAATTATAAAGCGCCTATTTTTTTACATGATCGCTTCATAGACTTTCTTCTTATATGGCAGAGCAACTTAAGATAAATAAATAACAAATGCTGGGAAAAAACTATAAAATTGTAAGTGGTAGCCCTGAGTTTATAGTTCTGCTCGATAAATGGCAATAGACTCGCACCCGATTGCAAACGATCAAACTGCGAGTATACAATGAAAGTACCTAAGGTTGGTATGGATAGTAAACCAATTCTGGAATTATACCATACTATACAACGTGTAACATAATAAACGCAAGACCTCCCGTGTGGTCTCTCGCACCATGAAACTAAACATCTTTTGTTCTACGAGTTCCTGAAATTCGCAAAAAAAAAAAACTTTCTATAGGAACGGACGCAATCAGCTGATCCACATGAATGGTAAAACTAAAAAAAAGTTATGAATTCCCAAAAGTCATAGAACAAAAGTTGATCAGTTTCATGGTCTGAGACACCACACGAGAGGTCTTGCGTTTATTATGTTACACGTTGTATATATTATATTTTATTTTGTTTTAAGTCACCTTGGTCTTATCAAGCCCGACCTCCTCCAACCCAATATACTTAATTAATACAAACTTATACACTCGAGACATGGTTCGTGTCGAAAGACTATTTGTGTTATACTATTAGGACTAGAACAATGTCAAATTCATGTTTTATAACTATAATAGTGTTTTTCGGCTATGGAAAATATACGTAAAGTTAGCGGCGCGTGACAGCACTACTTTATTGGGTCCATTAACGCAGCATGGTTTAAAAGAGTGGTACTATTGTACGCTTAGATAAGTATCTATGAAATGATTTTGAATTACTCTTCTCGCAGTTTATGTTATCTTGATATATAAATTGCTCATGTCGTTGATGGAAATACATTCAATATGCACCTAACTGTCGTACAGCATCTGTTAGGAAATTATATTGAACTATGATTTGTAAGAATATGCGATTATAATAATTTATACATTTCAGAAAAACCACAATGGCCGCCATTCGTTAACCGATCTCGTTATGCGCCATCCACTTTCTAAAAAGTCTCCCAAATTTATTGGTGAACAATCGTGCGTAATTCAAGCTTAACCGCCCATTATAATTATGAGCTATTAAGCGATGTAATGGTTTCGAGAGGAACACCGGTTTACCGAATAATGAGGCTTGACATTTTGTTTGCCGAACGTTCCAATGATGACAATATTATGTAGGTACCTAGAGGGGCGCACGATTTCAGGTTAAATTGATGCGAATACAGGCGCGGTCTGTTTGCATCCGATGTACCTAAAGTCACCGTTCAGTATCGGATAAGCTGTTCTGAAGTTTCCCAGAAAATTATATGAGGTAAGCACCTTTTTTTTATCCCGCATTTGGCCCGCGTTGTGTATTACATTAGTGAAATTCGATTACACTTAGCAACTATTTGTAACTAAAACTCTTCCGCTTCATATCTTAAAGATAGCAATACACTCCCAAACTAAGCAAATAGCTATCAAAAAGAACATTTAGAACCGAGAGTGACATGAAAGCACACGTGGAAACTGAAGTGCACACACTGAATGAGAGCGATAACAGTGAAAAAAGGTGAAATGTTTTTTCCTTTTTTTTTGCGGAAAACGCCTCGCCCGACCGCGTGCATTATATATTCACTAGATAAAAAACGCGATTCTTCATCATCCATTTCCACTGAATACTGTAACTCACACCACTCTAAATGCACCACAGACGGATGAGACGTAAGACACAGCACTGGTGTGAAAAATTGTTGCTATATTGCATATGATGTTGTTTATAAGTAGTTTTGGGTTCTTACCCATGGGTGCTCTGCAAGACATCTAGATTATCTGGACGTCTTGAGCACCCATAAACCCCTATGGGCTTATTCATAAACGCTGCTTAAAGATAAGCATTGATCCGCAATTGTTTAATCATACATTTTGACGTTTAACCGTCTTTTAAGTTCAATCAGCACTTATGAATAAACCTCACAGAGTGATAGTTTGACACTAAATAATAACAGCCGCTCGGATCGATCTTTAGGTTAAGCCGTGCTTGTCTAGCTTGGTCTGTGGATGAGTGACCACCCATTACATACCGAGTTTCCTCCGTGCCTCGGAAACCACGTTAAGCCGTTGGTCCCGGCTGTCATTTGTAGATCTTTGACAGTCGTTACAGGTAGTCAGTGGCTCAAAAAGCCTGACAACCAGTCATAACAAGGGGTATCGTATTACCTAGTACTTACTGGGTTGTGGAGGTTAGATAGGCAGTTGCTCCATGTAAAATACGGGTATTCAGCTGCATCCGGTTAGACTGGAAGCCGACCCTAACATAGTTGGGAAAAGGCTAGGCAGATGATGAGTGATAGTTTGACACATAATCTCTGATCAAATAGTATTATTATCTAACTGTCCAATAAATCGGGATAAATTGGGACGAATCAGTAAATAATGGTGACTCGCTGTGACAATCAATGTGGGTGATCTAATTTCAACAGCGAATTTCAAATGCTGTTGTCCCTCATGTTGCCTGAAACGTGTGCACAAATAGGAAGTAGGTTTTGTTTCGTTCGGACCGGTTTCGTTTATTTTACAGTAATCGGATTATAGGCCGAAACTCGCGAAGCGGTTTTTTTCTGAACCCGCATTCGGGTGCGTGCAGCTCTTGTATGAATGTAAAAATGTAGACTGGTTTTTCTATTTCTAATTTTATCTCGCCTAATTTGCTGGAGTTCAACATCATGCCGGGCACTCAAAAATATTGTAATGGCAGTTTATGGAGGAGCGGGCGTTGTGTTGCAACCGCAAATAATGCGGAACAAACCACGCCGAGAGTTTGCTCCTTAAATGTCCAACAATTTATAATGTTCATAGAATTTAATTAAAAGTTTGAGCATTAACAATTTAAATCTTGAAATATAATTATACGCTCTGCGGCTCTGCGTACCAAAATAAATTCAAATTCTTTTCAAGAGATCTCTTCATAACAATGTAATCTGTTCAGTTAACAAGTGCTTCGGGAGCAGATGGCTCATAGATTATTCGGCATCTAATACATTGAGAAAACGAAACCGCCTCAGATCTATAAGTGAGGCGCGAACACATCGGTAGGTATACCGAAAGGTTTCTCTTAACGACGCCGAAATGGGCAATCATTACAGCAGTTGGGCTCAATTCTTCGGTGTCTCAGTGCCGTGGTTCGGGAATCAATCACTTTTATGTAATGTTCGATGGAGTCGATATGGTCGTAACGTAAAGCTAAGTGCAAACCGAAAGGATTTGACCTTTCGAGATTGTGGAAATAACCTTGTGTATGGAGATGTTCTATTATACACGTTTAAGGTTTGATGTCGATGTGTCTTTTCAGTATTCTTTCTAGCATTTGAACATTCTCATCTATATGATTCTATGTTAGACAAAGCTTTCATACACCTAGTATCTATAAGTAGGATTTTTTATATGTATTAGTTTATTATTTTACAAGATTATTTTGTGTATTTTTATCTATGGGCCTCAGTTGCCTGACAATAAAATGATTGATTGATAAGTATGTTTATATGTCTAGTTATTTCTGCCACTACAGCGATACTGTACGTTCTGTAACTAGTAGTGCCCTTTCTACCTACCGTTCTGTCAATGATAGCGATAGGCAAACTATAAATATTTAGTATTTGGTGATTGTATAATGATCAGTAAACACTGTTTAAACGGGTAATATAGCTACGGGCAATTAAGGAAGCTATTTGCACATAACAACTTGGTACTTCAAACATCCTGATAGTCCATGCTCACATGTTTGATATTTTGCAAGGAAAACTTTCAATTGACGAAATTCTCTTCTGTGCAGTGCTAGTTGAAATGTTACTGTCAAAACTCATTATGTAGCAAAAACGAGTTAGCCAGTCCGTTTTTACTATTCGTTTCATAAATATTTTAAAAGTGCGGATCATGTGTCAACATGGTCCACACTATTAAAAACTATTAATAGCAATTTATTTTTTATTTTAAGGCTAAAATAAAAAAATAGCTCTTATAGTTTTTAGGTATCCTAATTATTTTTAAATTGCCCAAATGTAAAGACAAAACATTTATTTAACTTTAACAAGAAACGCTTACAGAACTTCTAACTAATCCGACATTAGGACGCAATCAATCAAAAATATAAAACAGAACGAATGAAAAGACGAACATTTATTCCACGAAACCTCCGCGACAGTTTTATAAGGAAAAACAACATAAAATATATGTGTACGTGACTGTACCTGGCTTTCTTTAGTGCTGTACATTGAAGGTTATTAATCTGTGCCAGCTTTATAGATGTCAACTGGGAAAACGCTACAGCTGTGCAACTTCCGTACGAAAAATATATGGATTTTCTAACAGATCGCTTACCTTCGGAACGGCACTCGAGAGATATTGAAGTATATTATGGAAGAGCTTTCGTTCGTAGCCTATTTTCGTTGCCAAACACATGCAGTTCTTATTCAGACACAGTATCGTTCCCATAAAGAGTTCCTGAATTAATAATATGGCCTCTACAGGCTTTCCTTTGTTGTAGAGAATAAAACTGGATGATGTTATTCACCTGAAGAAATTCTTAATTCAGTTGCTTTTGTGACACAAGCCAGAGATATCTACGTGGTTACAGCGGGCTAAAAGAAGACAACTTAGATAGATAACATGTCTGCTTACAAAAAACTAATGAGTTTTTTATTGCAAGATAATTTTACATGTGAGCAAACTAATTTCAAAGGAATTGAGTTTTCTTTTTTTTTGGATTTTACATACCTAGTCTAGATTTGTGACTTGCTTTGTTTTTTTTTTTTAATTTTATTTGTGGCGGGAAGGTATTGAATTAGTTTTAGAATGAGAAATGTTACTAACATAGTCTATAAGTGTCACGAACAACCTATATGACTGTAATCCTTACTTCCTTATCCTTACTTCCTTACTAACATTATAAATGCGGAACTAAGTTTGTTTGTTTGTTTGTTTGTTTGCTACCTTTTCACGCCTAAACCACCGAACCGATCACGGAGAAATTTTGCACATACGTTATCAGGTGTACGGAAACGGATATAGGGTGCCTTTCATCCCGAAAAAAAGTACTGTTCCCGAGAAAAACAAGAATAACGTTCTTATGGTAATAGATGGCGCTACGTGTCTTTCGAATAATGATTGAAATATATTATTAAAAGCAGAGTACAACCCGAACTGATTGTAGAATTCTAAATTAACGCGAGCGAAGCCGCGGGCAAAAGCTAGTAAATTATAAATTGCACTTTTATAATATTAAATGTTAATCATTTATATTCGATGTTTATTTTACACATCACATCAAAAGCAAATTGATCTATATAATTTAAGTATCGACAGTTCAGCGTCAAACGATCCTTTGTGTCCTTATTCGGTTACGTGAGCAAATTATTGCTTGAAATATATTACTAAGTAAAATCGACGCATGCAATGCGCTTATTTTTGAGTGTCAATTAAGTTCCATTTAAAAATACAAGCCATTTGCAGAAACCTATGTTAAAAAAAAACAATTTTTAATTCATAGAAACAACAAAGCTTGCAGCTTCCTCGCAAACTATTACCGCTAGCAATCTAATATAGTTGATACAGTCTCAAAAATGTTTGTTGAATCGGGACAAATTAACGCTAGCGAACTCCGCTAAAATATTATTCATATTTTATAACGAACACCATTTTATTTTCACGGTCCGTGAGCTTGTTGAATAGAAACCCTGAATGTTTGCATTTGATTTTAATACGATTATACATTTTTAAAGATGAAAAATTGTGTTTAAAGCGTGTTCTATTATATTATTTACACGGGGATTTGGACAAAGGATCATTTTTTTTTTTTTTTCTAAAAACGAGACAATACATTCCACTAAGCTAGGATTTTACTTAACATATTTCATATTGACATGGCTGAACCACTAGGAGTCTTGACCTTTTCGATCTAAGTTGATAGCTCGTGCAGTCAATAAAATAATAAAATCAAAACCATACTCTTTCTCTCTCTCTCAATATGGCAACGCACGACACAAAAGCTTTTGGATTCTGTTTCATAAGTACTGTACTTGAAGAACATAACAAATAAATGAAGTTCTGACTCTCTTTTCGATGGAGATTAGGTTTTTATAATGGTTGTATTTGAATACTTACGAGTATCTTTTAAAAGTATACGCTTCTGTTATAATGAGCTTATTTTCTACAGTACGTTCACTAGCAAATTAGCTGTAGGATTTTTTGGAAAAATTAGCATGCTTTTGTACAACTACGTTATGATCGTATAATATAAAACAAATTAAAAAGTCTATGAGTGCTGACAAATATTTTATATTTATGTTTTACACAGACATAATATTTCATTGGAGAATTTATTACCACAATATTTTTATTTATTTGGACAAGCTTTGTAATAATTATTACGTTGAAAAACATTTATTTCTCTAAAGATTAATATCGAGTGGACATCGTGTTGAGCGCTGGTTATTGACCTTGTATTAAATAAATATTTTAGTACAAGCGCCTGTACCTTTCCAAAGATACTATCTGTAATGTTTATCGAAACACCATGTTGACAAGTTTACCAAACTTCACGGCAACGTACTCTGGGGCCAAAGTTGGGGAATTAGTAGGTAGAGGATAACTTAGTTTGAAGGTAAATTAGGCACTTCGTCGATAACTTTAGCCAAGTTTAGAATTATACGGATGTAAAATATGCATTTAATTATCAACCAAACAGCTTCCCTTAAGACTAAAAAAAGGTATTGATTTATTTTCATATCGACAGTTTGTTGGCGGAAAAGTATGGCTAGGTATAGGCTGATGATATTGGTATTCTTATTACCATTAACATAAGTATTTTACCAATAACTACTTAAAAGTCCGCCTTTATTGATTGTGTGTTGTCGTAACGCACGGTCACAACTTTATAATATTTGACAAGCAAAATATGGAACCAGGTAAATCAGCTTTATATTTCCATCGATTAGAGCGCAGTGGTGCTGGATGCAGCCCGCAGGATAGTTTTATCCACAAAAGTCTGCGCGCTGATTGCGCGGACTGGGCAAACAGAATAGACTCCCAAGTCAAACATTCCCAGCGTCCAACTGTTCCTTGTGTACCTACAGATGAAACTTAATTTATACTGAACACATACCATAATATATAGCTTTTGCAGCCAATCAAATATGTAAGTTGTATGAGAAGTAACCATAAAATACTCGATTTAATCAAGACGGTGCGCTCGCGTGGTGTTCGTGGCTGGTTAAAGTATTTACCGCTTAGTTCTCTAGACGGGTTAGCTCAGACTACGAGACTTTGATTTGATAATGTTATTTATTGGCAATTTGTGAGATTATACGAAAGATTATATATATTTTGTGATAAAAAAAATGTGGTCATAATAAATACATAGAGAGATCTAAACCTAGACACATAAATACTACCTCCAAATAACCTTTTTGTACACATTAACACTTTGTGCGCCAAACACGTATTTTATTAATTATCTTCCCCAATAAACGTCGAGCCTCAGCGCGTGATACGGGTTATTTCCTTTATTACTTATTCTGTGTATCAAAAAGTAAAAAGCAGTCTAATATTTTCCAAAATGGTACCTGGGCTCGTTCTAATTGGATTATTCATTAAAGCAACCGTAAAGATTACGCTGCGGTTGGTGGATTCGGGGGTCAACGATGGGTAACTCTTTGGTAAAAGTACCGAAGTCAGCGACAGCCGTATCATTATGGTTAACAGTGAGAATTTCTCTACTAAAATATTGATCAACTGACTACATATTACCTTAGTAGGTACCAGCTTTAATTTCACTCCAAGTCCTAAACACAGCTTAGAACACTAAAGGAAGATGTTAAAGAGATTATCCTACTTAGTTTAGTAATTGGGAACATACAGCTTGGTAGGTTGAGCCCTGTGACGCTGACATACGAGCTCGCAATATTTGGCACATATGTTGGACATAAAAGGGATTTCAAACTGGTTTACGTGGCCAGGCTATTAGTGTAACAGAATAATTAATGTGTAATGTGTCATTTCGTCATGACTAAACACTGGCGTTCATCTTTATGTAGTCCAGTGGGATGGTGCAACCATTTGCCGAGCCCATTTGTTTTTTTGTGGGCTTCGTACTGAATTGGGTAAATAGAAAACCCTCGCGTGGTCGGGTAAGTAGTTTTATTGATTGCTGTACCTAATATGTATATATTTGTCGGATATGTCAGGATTTATTCCGTTAGGTTCGTACATCATGTGGGCAGACGATGGGTTTCGTGCTATGAAAACATACTGGGTGCGATACACTGTTTCTAGCAAGCTGACGAATTACTTGAAATTACAACTTAACACAATAACACGGTGCACAATGGATCGGGTACAGTTCCAAGACATCTCAACTCCGCCGCGATCAGACATTGACTGTCGCCCTCGCCTCATGCTGACCATCAGGGCTTTGTAGAAGCACACTGTGGTGTCGGTAGACTTGTAAGTAGGTCGCGTGATGTCACCACCGACGCATTTGCGATTAATTTTATGTCCATACTAATGACCGGATCCGAAATATTTGTTTTTGGATTCATTCGATTTTAAAGTATGCAACAAAAAATCAGGAATTTGTTATTTTGACATTGAATGATATAAAAAGAAAAGGAGTAAATGATAGCGTGACGGTTAAAAGAGGAGAATGGAAGAAAAAAACGTGTTGTGCTGACCCCAAGTAACATGAAACAAGGGCAGGAAGATGATTACTTTTGCCTGCAGCCTCACCCTGTACGGTTTCAGTTAAACGGTTGTTCATTTGCTTAGCATACCGTATTAGCTCGAAGTAAATTCTGGCCCAGCTGTGACCATTCGACTGTATCATTAATTCCGCCTGGCTGTTTAGATGTCCCATTTTCTGTGGTCGCACGCAGTAATTACTGTGGCCCAACAATTTGTATCACATATGAATGGGTTAAATAAGTTATATTACGATAAAATATACTGGGTGCTTTGTTTTCTTTTTATTATTTAGCATTTTATTTCCATGAAGGCCCTAATTTCAAGGTAAATTCCAGAGAGTAAAGTATCATTATAGACTAATTTATAGGTTTTATCAACACCTGTGCCTACCTATATAATTTTCTTCGTAACTTTACTAAGTAAGTGCTAACGTTAATTATTATTATAATTTGACGGCACTCCACACCATGTCAATAATTATATGTTATGGCCCCTGTAATAGCTCAGGGGACATTTTGTAGAAAGTTCAAAGAAATAATTTTCAGTTTTCATGCGATTGCATGTTGAAAAAGTACGGTAAGTAGAATTGTACAAAATAATAAACATAATGAAGGGTGAGATTTTTCGAAATATGAGTCAATGATCGGAAAATTGTGATTATAATCAGTATACCAACATGCAAACAATAATTGAGTTGTAACTTTGAAGAATTACTACCAACTTTTGTTAATAGAGATTGCCATTAAATATTTCTATTGACATAAGTCGTAGAATTGCTGTTGACGTCATTTGCATAAAACACGATTCATGTTGAACGTTTGTAGCAACAAAAAAACAGTAGTTATAAGAAGGAAATTACTTTCGTCGTCGAAGGCGAGCAAGCGGCAAGCTACTTCATTCACTTAAATTTTTCAAGCCAATCTAATTTATAATTCTACTTAACTTGGTTTTACTATTGGAATATAAACTAGAATGAACATTTTCTACCAGATTAACTTTAATAGATAGATTGAATATACTTTATTGTACCAGAATAGATACACAGTTTTTAAAATATTGCTAATTCTAAGGGTACAACGGCGGTCTAATCTACACCACCCCCACTGTGCCGGCCTGGTGTATCCAGTCCACTCCCTCTCATAGAGAGGAGTCAGAGGAGGTCTGCGTCCCAGCAGTGGGAGTGACTATACTATGCTAAACTTTTGTCTTCTGCCTATTTAATGTTTCGAAAAATAGTCATCATCATAAAAAAAGCTGATAATAGGCACAGAATGACAAAACGTTTACTCATTCATTATTTCCGATCTAAAATTCAAAGTGCTAATATTTATTGACACGGAAAGACACTTAATCATGACGTCAGAGCATATCGAATTAATCGTTTCCGCTTGATCCGTCAGTGGGAACTCGGCTTTACCAAATTGGATTTTGATTCGATATTATGTTGAACATAGGCGTTTACAGAGAGATTGATTGCTTTACTTTTGGAGCACATTCACACAATCCTATCAGTGTGAATTGAACTCGTTTATGCGCTGATAACACAATTAGCGGTTGCTTTAACTGTTGTACGTGCATAAAAGTATTTTTTTATTGTCAACCACAGCTGTTAAAAGTTCGTTGAAAATTGTTTTTGAACGTGGAACGTTTGTGTGATTTAAGAGCGATGATTGTTTCGGGTTTGAGGTTTCATGTTGATGAAATTATTAACGGTTTTTAAAACGACATCAGGCGACATTATCATCGATGTAGGGATTACGAGGCGTCGTGTGTTTTCAATAGAAACGTTGTGCTAATGAATCCGTGTATGAGAGCTATAATGTTGGCTTGTTTAGCACATATTTCTACATAAAATGTTTTTGCAACTCGCTTTCATTTGAACATCCATTCGTAAAGTGGGGCGAGCGTGCACGTCCATAAATAAAGAATGTCGTGTAAAAGGCGAAGCTTTCGCACTGAATTTTTTGTTTTGCGTACATTAACCGTACGACGGTATTAAGGAGCGCGTTTGGACACACAAAGCCGTCGCGACTCACCCACCGTTCTAATGGCAGGACGAGTGGATAAGTAGCTTCAAGTATTTATATAAACATTAGGAAAAGCTCGGCTTCGCGTTGGTACCTAATAGTTAGATGAAAATATAATTGTTGCTGGCGACGTTTTTTGCGATTATCATGGACTTTAAAATTCTCTTTAAGGCTTTGTAGTCGTTATGAATTTGAAATTCTGGAAATATTTAGCGTAGTTTTAAACCCAGCGTACATATAAAATTGGTAAAAAACAACTTTGTATAGCGTGAAAAGAAGTTTTGTAGTCGTAATAGTATTTGTGAAATAGAAGATACTGGAACAAAGTGTCTACTCGCCTGAAACGTGATCGTGTCCAGTTGTCGCGAAGTGGATATGATACACTGTGACGTAGCCCGCCTGCGTTAGTCCACGCTCTACGCCGTAGTAAGTAGTCTATGTGCTACGCCGTAGTAAGTAATCTAAGTGCTACGCCTCTACGCCGTAGTAAAAATGTCTCGACGTTCAGAATCGTGCATTTCCAATTTCCATGTAAAAATATGCTTGTTAGTAGATATTTTATTTACTGACGTTATGAATTATTAACATTTTTCCGCCAACTAAGGTTAGTTGTCCCCCATTTTGGATGTTCCTATATATTTGCTGTTTAAAAGTAAATTTTTAACCAGTTTTTCTGAAAGTTATACAATTTAGAAATCGTGATTCATGATTAGAACTCTTTAGCTGAAAGATATGATGTTGCTGAAAAAGTCTAATAAGTTTTTGCCTTTGTTCAGTATAAATAGCGACATACTGCGTGCGTGACATGAATGTCTGGGTAGGTATATGTCAGGACTCTCCATTACTTAGTAACTTGTTACCCTTATCTAGATAAAACTACAAAGATGAGAAGCCTGAACAAAACAGACGAGTTTACATCATCGAAATATTTTACGAGATCGTTCAATATAAAATGTAGAAGTTTTACAAAGTATCTACTTGTTTTAATGTAAACTTTGGGTATAAACGCGAGGTCAATACAACCCGACACTCTTTCGAACCGTTCGGACCCCGGAGAGGGTCAAATACTGATGTCACGGGTAATTTATTGACACTCCCTCTTTACAACGAATTATTTAAGAGGTGAAAATCCACTTTGACTAATTGTGTAATTATTTTAAGTAAATAGGAGACATTTAAAATCGGAATTGTTGATTATACAATCCAATCAAATCAAATACAATCCTATGTCAAGTCGTTATTCTATAGCCGTTTGAGGTCATTACTTATATTAAATTGCTTTAAGTTTATTTACATCATGGTTCCATTGTGTAAACATAGACGGACATAATGGGCTGTAGTTGGTCAATGTCATGGCTGAATGTTTCTGGTCTTGTGCCAGTAGATCTATTTTTATTTGGAAGAACGTGTTGAAGAGCCGATACTTGGAACCAAAGCCTTTGCTATTAGACACAACTATTATTGGTTGGGACTTTACACGTCACAATCAAATTACAAATGTTTGCGAGAACATACCTACATTATTAATTTTAAAAAAACAGCTGAGACCAAAGCATTGTGCTGATGGATGGATTGAATAGTACGGAGGTCGTGGAAGTGTTTAAAGTAAAAATCTTACATTCAAAACACGTATTTAAAAAAAAACTTGTGACAAAGTTGGAACTTTGACCCCTAATACCTCCGTAACTAGAAGGTTCCCAGGTCTAGAACAAAAAAATGATTGCAATGGCGGGGAGAACAAGTGCCTTTCAGCTTCGTTAATTAAGGGTCTTTTTCACCCTTATAGTGTAATTTATTAGGAGAAAAGTTATTGTCCTAAATTTTATTTACTTTTGATTTTATACATGCTTTTGATCAACCACAAAATAGTCCATAAGTACAAATGTTATATAGTATTGAAAGTCATCTGTTTGTTAAGTTTCATGTCTAAAAGGCTGAAATAATTTAGATGTAATTTGGCATACAGGTAGACCATGATGGTGGTGATGGATGGATGGTAGGTACAGTTGCCATCGCATCAAGTTACCATAAACTGTCATATTTTCTCATTCGATTTTGAACTTAACCGCCCACATTTTATGGTTTAAAAACATTTGAAGAAATTTGATAGTTTGTGGTAACTTGATGTGCTGGCGACTATACATACGACTTTAAATCCGTGCACTAGGTGCGTTTCAGTAGCCGCAGGCAACAGTTTTCAGTATTCTCATAAAAAAATCAAAATTTTATCTACATTTTGTATCGAAAAATGTGTTTTGTTTTCATATTTCCGAAAGGCGCACGTACAACAAATTGTTTCAATGATACAACTCGTAAGAGCTTGCGGGAATTTTTCGAAAACCACATATTGATTCCGACATTTGGTGCAGTATACGTTATAAAAATGCATCTTCTTAGTTACGTAAGTGCATGCACGCGGGCTACACTTTAAATAACGCGAAGGTACGGCGCGGGATCCCGAGGGAGCCGTTTCTTGCACACAAAGTATTCGTCTTCTTGGCCTACACTGCAGTAGCGAAGGGTCAATTTTTCAAGACGTTTATGTTTATATTATTTTTCTATGGAATACTGACTGTGCCATTTTTCAAAGGGAATCCGGTAGGAATCGAGTTGTATGGCACCTTCGCCACTGCTACACTGTAATATCATACGACCGGAAAAGCACATATGCTCCGATGTGATAATGTATGTACGAGTAAATGCTAAATATGCCAGTACCCTCGTCTAATTGTCTAATACGGACGTGTCCGTTCACACAAAGCGTTTTAAGTTCCTATTGTTTGTCTAAGTTTGGGATCTTGGTCGTAACGTTTGTTAGTTGTTAGTATTTGTATAGCAGGTGGAAAGATGGAAAATCGTATATTACGAGTATGTACTGTAATGTGTTTAGTCATGAGCTACTAATATTTAGACACAATTTGTTAACAAGTTCTGTTAACATGCAATTTCGTCAATCAAAGCAGCGTGGGCGATAATTGGCTTGATAAAATTGTGTTTACCTACTACAGCAAGCAGGGTTAGTAGCCAAAACATAATGTGTACTAATCTGCTCCCCCAATTTGCTTGTACAAAATGTGGAGCAAGATAAGCGGAAGAAATTTTGTTTTCCTTGTATTTTCCTTCTAGCATGGTAAGTTAATTTCAAGAATTAGGTCACCATTTAATATCTTTTTTAGTATTTACTTGTTATAACGTACCTCCATTCGTACGGATTTATATTATAATA
The DNA here is from genome assembly GCA_963082995.1 of Noctua comes. NCBI lineage: Eukaryota > Metazoa > Arthropoda > Insecta > Lepidoptera > Noctuidae > Noctua > Noctua comes. The sequence continues at coordinate 9,159,655 of OY720277.1, forward strand.
TCTAAACGGAGAATAAACCAATGCATTAAAAAAGAATCGCGTAAATCGGATAACTGGTTGTCAGTTAAAAGCGCACTAACGGACAGGTTAGACAGGATAAGGACGTTCCTACGAATAGTATGTCCATATGGTAGCATACGGGCGGCGGTCTGTTATCTACCCCCCATCGGAAAGTATGTATGCTGTGCATGAAATGATTACCACTGTAATAATTTATTTAGTTGCTTATCAACCGAACAACAAACAGTTTAGTAACCCCTCCGTCTACACCATCGATCTTTATTTAATTCAAGAGAGCCTTGATTACTTAGGGGCGTCAATAATTACATTTTAAACGTGATTGCTTTCTATTTCGGGTGCCATGACGAATGTTCGCTAGATCGTCCCTGTGAGAGTTCTCAGCGGCGTCTCGGCTGCGGGATGTGGCTTGTATATAAATGTTTACATAATGTCTATGTCCCTTATGTCGGCGGTGGAAATCAGTGGCGTCGCGACGTATTGTTTGTTTTGTTATTCTTCTTCTCGTATCCTACATTCTGCGTTCTACGATATTTTGGCTGAATACTAGGCAGAATTTCTAAGATTTGTTAAGATTGAATTGAATATGTATGTCTTTTGGTACTTGAGTTGATATGACAGTGCGATAGTAACTACATCTAGGCTGTCCTTGACGACATACAAGATGAGCATCGTCAGATATACTCAGGAGATATGGTAGGTAGTTAACTGCTAAGCCGGTCCATGACTATGATTGGGTTTTAAATTAAATATACATTTGACAAGATTATCTTTGAAATTTCAACCAAATGGAGTCAGACCAAACAAAAAGCAAATGGATACAGACCAAACAAAAAGAAAGCAGAATCATAACAATACAAGATATAAAATTGAACTATGTCTGATATAACAAACGTACAAACAACAGAGGTTTTGCTAACAGCCGTTACGTCAGGTAATAGGGGACGCTTCAGTTGAAAGTTTATTTTAGTTGCAATACAAAATGTCGTCACTCTTGCTTGATAAATGTCAGGTAAGTAGGTCAACCGAGGTGTAAACGGGAGCGTGCAGCAGTTAAACAGTTTTATTATAATAATAATAATAATAAATAGTTGTGTCCTTCGGCCTCATTCGGGGTCATATAAACAATATTTGAGTCTAGCATCTTCCGTTTCCGTGTCACATCTATACTGGTATATGCAACTATCGCCTTTTTGACAACACGATGATGACGTATTTCCGCTCTCGTTCACCAGGTGGCTGCAGCGCGCCAAAACGTTCATTGGCGTCCTGTTTTTCGGACGGTTCACATCTTTAAAAGTTAACGTTGTTAACGTTCGATATTTCAGAAAATATTTTATAATATCAAGTTATTTTGGTAACATTCGGTATATGCAAAGTTTTCGATTTAGTTTTTCTTAAAAATGGCGGATAGAATACAGACGCGTAATCGTAAAGATTCTGTTTCGTCATCGGATTCGTCGAGTTCCTCAAGTTCCCCTGAATCTTCACCGTCGGCTTCAGAGGTTGAACAGGTGGATAAATCCCGTAAGCGGAAGAAGGCGACTAAGAAGAAGAGAAGTAAGCGTCATCGAGGGCAAAGCAAGGTAATCAAAAAGCTTGCAAAACAGGTCAGTGATTTGAAAAAATTATATTGCTACCCTCATAATGTTATGTATTCTGAAAATGGAAATTATGATTGTGATAACCCGATATATTATGGTGATAATTTCGCTATGGCCCACGAGCAACCCGAGCAACCAGATACGGAAACGTTATCGGAACCGGTCGCAGATCCTGCACCAGTTCAATCATTTGATTTTGATTTGGCAACGCAATTAAAGGAGCCAGCTGTCATTGCAACTCCTTCTAATCAGTTAGAATTGTTAAATGCCATTCAATATTTCAAAAATGATAACTGGAATAATGTTAGATATGTGGAAACACAAAAAGTATATAATGCTCGTCCAGGATATGTTGACCTTGAAGTTAATGATGAAATCAAGTCTTTTGAAAAAGTTAGCCATCTACCCTCTTCGGATAAATTTCTTGGCTCGGTAACTCGGGCATTGATAATGCAAAGCGAGGCTATGCAACAGGGTTTCCGACAAATAGTGGACTGGGCAAGGGATACTAGTAGTATGGATCCAGAGCAGTTAGCATTAAAATTAAAAGAGGTTTTTTCTGCTGAATATCAAAAAGTTTCACGAGATTGTTTACAACTAGTTTGTGGTCGTAGGGCAGATATAATTGAACAAAGACGCGAAGTGTTCATTAAGCAATTAAGGGATAAATCTTTTAAGCCATGTTTAAAGAAAATACCGCCGTCCAGTGATTTTTTGTTTGATAAAGTACCCTTTAGTGAATTTATTAAGAATAATGGCGGTGTTAACAAAATTTTTTATCCAAATAAAAATATGTTTTCTGGGCAAGAAAAGAAAACCCCTAGACCCCAGGCGGCGTACCCTGGACCTAGTGGGTATCAATCGTCCAGTCGCGCTCCTGCACTGGCGATGAACCAAAGATTTCTACCTCCACAGAGTGTAGAAACTTTTTATAATTATCAGGCAATGCAACCATTTAATAATAATAGATTTTTTCGTCCTCAATCAAGGGGACAGCACGCTGGACAACGCTTTTACCAGCCCCATAGTTTTCGGAGAAATGAACCGCAAAACAATGTACCACGAGGCAAAGGCTCTGGTAAATTCAATAAAAAGTTCTGACTCGGATCAGGAATTTCGGGGAGGTTGCCTACAAAATTATGTTACGGAGTGGAAGAGATTGGGGGCACCAGAACCATTAATAAAAATAGTGAAGGGTTATCGTATTCCATTTCGAAAGAAACCGCCTCTGGTTCCGCCAAGGCAGGTGAAACGTTGCAATCTCACTCTACCAACTCCGGACATGGACACGGTCATTCAAAATTTGTTGAAACAAGGAATTTTAGAATATGCCCCCCTGACTCCGAGTTTTGTATCAAATTTCTTTCTGATACTCAAAGGCGACGGAACCTACCGTCCCATCTCATAGAGAGGAGGCCGGTGTCCCAGCAGTGGGAACATTATAGGCTGATTATGCTATGCTTATGCTAAGTTTCGTTTGATTTCGGTAAATCGGGTTCCCGATTTTATTCAGGACAGGGATTGGGTGGTCAAAATAGACCTCAGGCAAGCCTACAACCACGTAAATGTTGCACCAGTACATCGGTGTTTTCTCCGCCTATTGTATCGAAATCGGTTACTGCAAATGACTTGTTTGCCATTTGGCCTGGCGACAGCGCCCAAAGTTTTTGCATCGCTAACCAACTGGACCGCCGAGATTTTCAGAAATCTAGGCATACGTGTAGTTGTTTTTCTCGACGATTATCTCTTAGTGGCACAGGACAGAATGACACTCATAAAACACGTGGACATTGTTCTTCGAACTCTCAGCCAGTTGGGGTGGCAAGTAAACAGGGAGAAATCGATTCTTGTCCCTCAGAAAATAATAGAGTATTTGGGTTTGATGTGGGATCCGTGGCAAAATCAAAGATTTTTACCAGAAAACAAAATTCGGAGCATGCAAATAGTTTTGTCGAAGTTGCTTCGCCGGCGGAAGGCGTCTCTTCGAGAAATACAGAGTATCATAGGAGTTCTGAATTTTGCTCGGCTGGTAATTCCAATGGGTCGTTTGAATTTTCGCCATCTACTGGCTTATTGCAACCTGGTCCTGAAAATGCCATGTCAGTCGACTTACCTCTTGCCTGCGGAAGTGCTGGAGGAATTGAATTGGTGGAAAGTTCATTGTCTAGAAAAGTCCAGGCTTCATCCACCACCAGTGAAAAACTTTTTGACCACGGATGCAGCAGATTCAGGTTGGGGGGCGGAGTTGAATGGTCTTCATTTATCGGGCAAGTAGTCAAAAGAAGAAGAGCGGCTTCATTCGAATCACAAAGAGATGTTAACTATTCTAAAATGTTTGTTAGAGTTCGCTCCGTCTCTGAGTCATACATCTCTCCTACTGCAATGCGACAACAAGGCGGTGGTGGCGTACTTGAGAAAGGAAGGGGGAAACAAGTCGAGGATCCTGATGGAGTTAATATATCAGATATTTCACTTACTTCAGAAATACGACATTCACGTAATTCCCCATCACATACCAGGCAGGTACAACAATGTCGCAGACGGTCTATCGCGTCATTCGACGTTACAGGAATGGCTTCTGCTCCCCGAATTCACCAGCATTGTCTTTGCAAAGTGGGGTGTTCCCCAGACAGATCTTTTTGCTTCCAGCACAGCTCACGTAGTGCCTTGCTATGTCACTCTAGATCAACGAGATCAGCAGGCATGGAGACACAACGCGTTCTCATTCAAATGGGATTTTCATCTGGCTTGGGGTCTTTCCTCCTCCGAGTTTGTTACCCCGGGTCCTGATGCATCTCAATCAGGCTCGAGGTGTATTCCTGATTGTTGCACCAAGGTGGTCCCGAGCATTCTGGAGAGCAGACTTGAAGACCAGAGCGACCGCGCCTCCGTTCACAATTCACCGATTATCGAAGGTGTTAGTGGACACGAGGACCGGGCAGCCACCACCTCGAGTGAAGGAGTTGGTCTTAGAAGTATGGAGATGTGGGGGTGGTCTGAGTCTTTAGGCGACTGGTCTGCAGAACAAAAGTCTTTGCTCAAACAAGGTTGGAGGTCGTCAACTTTGAATACCTATAGGCCAGCATGGCAGAGATGGTTAAATTGGTGTTCCAAGGTTGGGGTAAATTTTTCAGACCCGTCAGGTAGTGATTTGGCTCGATATTTAGCTGATTTACACCTAAAAGAAAAATTATCTTATCGTACAATTTTACTTCATAAATCGGTTGTGTCTACTTTAAGCAATACAAAAATCGAGGCCCGTTTAAGTTCAAATATTTTAGTTAAGCAAATGATTAAAGCTATAGCGTTGCAACAACCTAAGAAGTGTCCACCCACTGTTTGGGATCCTCAGTCTCTGGTAGGTTGGTTGGGCAGTAGACCTCTCCAAAATCAAAGCCTATTCGACATTTCAAGAGTCAGTGCAGTTCTTTTATTGTTATGTTCAGGGCGTAGGATACACGACTTAACATTGCTAAGTGTGTCTCCAGACAGATGTATAGTAGGTCAGAATAACATAATGTTTTGGCCGCATTTCGGTTCGAAAACGGATTCGGAAACTCACGTACAATCAGGTTGGAGATTATTAAGTAATGTTGAGAATGAGGCGCTTGACCCGGTGTTTTGGCTTAAAAAGCTCATAGAAATTGGAAAACCACGTCGTTTGCTTTGTTCTAGTGATAGATTATTTATTACAGTATGTGGAAAAGCTAAACCAGCTACTAAAACTATATTGGCTGGTTGGGTTAAATCGATTTTGAGGGAGGCAGGAATTCAGGCTGCTCCGGGTAGTTTTCGTTCTGCGGTTGCTTCCCGAAGTTGGTTGGATAACGAACCTCTTGACGAGATAATGGCACGAGCTAATTGGAGATCCAGTAATACTTTTAAAAAACATTACAGGAGGGAAGTGGTTCCAGCTCAGGGAAGCTCCTTGATTCATCTTTTTCAGCCAATTAATTAATTATTTCTGATTCAATGAGAAATTTTATTTATATTAAAAGGAGGTATTGATGAATGATAAATGTTCCCATGATTATGGTAAGTTTACAAAAGGATGATTTATGGTACGTATAAATGTTCAGTTTTTTCTGCTAAGTGTTTAATAATTATAGTCATTCGTATCATACTTATTTTAAATGTTATTATTATTTTTTTTTTGCAATATATTAGTCAATATAAAATGTGTTTTTATTTTATTTCTTAAACACATTGGTTGTACCTATTAGTTCCTTGATGTAATTTAGCTAATTTCTTTTATAACACATTGGCGTCCCGTTCACCAGGCGATAACAAACAAAGCCTCAAATATTGTTTATATGACCCCGAATGAGGCCGAAGGACACAATAGTAGCGTTTTACCTTCAAATAAAACGCTTGTTGTGTCCGGAGACTCATTCGGGGTCATAATTTTAAAGACTGCCTGGTTTGATTGGTTCTCAAGTTTTTAGGTTTTTGAGGCCACAATGAACGTTTTGGCGCGCTGCAGCCACCTGGTGAACGAGAGCGGAAATACGTCATCATCGTGTTGTCAAAAAGGCGATAGTTGCATATACCAGTATAGATGTGACACGGAAACGGAAGATGCTAGACTCAAATATTGTTTATATGACCCCGAATGAGTCTCCGGACACAACAAGCGTTTTATTTGAAGGTAAAACGCTACTATTTTATTGACACAAAAAGAAAAAGTTATACATATCCATTTTGAAACCCTGACTCCTGTGCTAGGTGAGACCTGTGTTACAGGAGTCAGTGTCTTCACCCGTTTTTGGTACTAATGTTACAATATTTTAAGCATCAAAAACAAAAACAATAAAAAAATAAAAAATCATTAAAGTAATGGCTGCGTGCTCTTGTGTGGTGTGTGTGCGTGTGTTTATGCGTAGGTGTGAATGCGTGAGTGTATTGTGTTTATGTGTGTGTATGTATGTGTGTTTGGTGTGTGGTGTAAGTGCTCGTGGTGGTGGCTGGACTTGGGTTGTATGAGACTTGTTTGCCTACCTAACTATTAATCAGCTCGATTGTTCATTAATTCAATTGATCCCACAGATTAAAGAACATTATTGATATTGTTCTTTAATTAAGTTTTCCGTCTTTTGGTAATCCAGTGTTTGAAGCCATGAATTTAGTTTGATCTTAGTTTTATGTTTTGTTAGTGGATTGAGGTTGAGGATGTTGTTAATTTTATTATATAAATAGGTTGATAGATATAGACGTTGCCGTCGGGCGGATGCGGTTTTACAATTGACTGTGCTACATACTTTACTCATAGTTCTCTTATGTTTCGCTGCCTGATTTACCGGTGTCTTTTCATGCTGTTTTAATATGAGATTGAGCAGGTATAGTTGTCTCACTGTAAGTACTTGGCAACTGTCATACAAGGTTCTTGTAGGGAAACGGTACGGCTTGAAGGTCATGACTTTTAACAGAGATCGTTGGGCTCTCTCGAGGCGTATAATGTGGGTTTTACAAGCACCTCCCCAGGCAGTAATACAGTAACCTACGATGGACTGAGCTAGAGCCAGATAAACCGCACGGAGAAGCTTAAACTCAGCCACTTGTCTTAGCTTTTTAAACGCCCATATAACTTTCCTAACACGGGAGGAGGTATGTTCAATGTGGGGACGCCAGCTTAGTCCCTCGTCCAGAATCACTCCCAGGTACTTCATGGTTTTTTGCTGTGTGATTGGAAGACATGAGCATGGAATACTACTGTTTGCGACGTCACAGGAGTGTGCTTTGAGACTTACTACTGTAGGTTTGATTTTGGCGAAAGTAAATTGCAAAAATGAGGTTTTCGAGATGTTAAGAGTTAGTAAGTTAGCTTCCAGCCAGTGGATTATTTTACGCAAGCCTGTCTCAGCAGCATCCCGTGCCGCGTCCCACTGCTCTCCGTGGAATATTAGTACCGTGTCATCTGCATAGCTAAAGATTTTACCATTACTAAGAGACTGCTGGCATAGGTCATTCACATAGAGTAGGAAGAGACTGGGGGATAGGCAGCTACCTTGGGGCTTTTATTAGTTCAATATTCATTGAATTTTTTATACTTTGACATTTCCTTCTAACAATGGCAATCGCTATTCATCGTTATCATGAACATTCACAGACTTTGTAGCCTATTAATGCCTTAACTAATTAATTAATTTGATTAATTATAGTATACATTCATTCTTGTAACAGCGTGTTACCGTTTATAAACAATACGTAGCAAATATATATCTGCGTATCGCGGCGCTTGTGTCTCAACACTCGCGATGCACGTTTATTTGTGAGTTTTATTCAGTTTTACACAAACATTATCTACTCAAGTATTACAGGATGATAGTGAATGAAAGCGACATTCATAGTTCACAGCGCTCACTGCGGGCCTACCCGCGCGTTTCACGGAAGTTAAATTTGTCTGCCAAAACACCTCGTTGGGGGTTTACCCTTTGATAACTTGAGTGTTACTCATTAGTTTCCCGACATTGATAAACTTGAGTGTTGGAACGTCGTGGGGTGCTATATTTCATACAGGTGACCTATATAGGAGCGCGGTAAATGCTCTCGTGCTCAGTCCTCTCGCAAATTGCTCAAGTTTAAGCGCGTTAACCCACGACACGATTTAGCAAATATCGCTCAGATGCAAATCCGAGTCTCTTGTGGTAATGCCGAGAGTTATTACATCGTTCGAACAACGCCCAACTTTGTCCATGAATACCGCCTGATTTCTGCGAAGGTGCGATGTTGCGATGCCGCCGGAAACTACAAGTTATTGCTACATATAGCTTAACTGTCGCAGCACGAGCCCATTCAATTTGCTTAACAACCGTAAAGGAAATGTATTGCAATTGATTGTTGTAAAATAATAAATTGATGCATGTCGAAGGTTGCAACGTCAGATGGAGTGAGACATACTGAAAGTAGTAAGTAAAAATGCTTGCCTAAAGTTACAACTGCTTATCTTATTTCGTTTTGTATAAAGCTGGACAGTTCAGGGTTCACTTGGAATACTTTGACATTCCGAAAGAGTTCTAAGGCTGTGTTACGATATCTGGGCACAATAAAAAAGCTAAAGAGTCAAGCGACCGCAGAAATATTGTCTCCGCTGCCGTCTAAAGTACGTAGAAAGCCAAGATAAGAAGGAGCGAGCTTTGTTGATTTTAGTATTCTGCACGAGTGTTTAGGTAGGTAGGTAACACGTGAGATTCACAAACAGTCAAAAAAATACGAATTCTACCACCGAACGCAAGAAATATTTACTGATGTTGTAAATACAATTGAAATATGAAAATGGGAGACCTCACTTATTTATTAATATTGCAGAGATATACTGACTAATCTTTATGAGACGGAGTCATGCTTTATTCGAGCTCAAAAGGTTCTAATAAATAACAGAGCGAGACGAAAGGCATCATTTGGCTCATGGTAAGGGTCCTTCATTTAACAAAATACTTCTGGCTGTTGAGGGTTGACAGAATGAGAACAAAAAGCTCATTACTGGAGCTCCGGCGAGCGCTACTAATACTTGTATACTTATAATAAAATTACTGGCTACGTTTGCTACGATGGTCTACGGCGTAGCGGAAGGAGCTACGCGATTTATGATATTGTTATTATAGTTTATTCATGAATAATATGCAAGGTGAGCTCGTAGCACGTAGCTTAGGCTGATCCCTTAGACGACTAATAATTAAAGTGATCTTGGAACGAACGCTCAAATCTTAAGCTCTGATCGATATTTTAATCCTCATGTTGCATACTGTGTCACGCTACAGCAGCAACATAATTTCTATAGCATGTTGCATTGTTATTCAAGTGTAGTACTAACGACTACAATTATTGTGTCTGGGTGCACAGTAAACAAGATTGTTAGACAAATGATTCGCCCAGTTATCACGCGTCGCTGGTCGATGCTCTGTATCGGTTTGATCGCGTATCGCGTACTCGCCGATGGCTGGAGGGCGCGCTGCATACAAACTGTCACAAAGAGCTCACGAGCTGCAACCTAGACGATTTTTATTATTTGAAGTGTACCGAAGCCACTCGTCCGATACCCATTAGAACTGCTCCACGGCCCGTTTGAATCCCAAGCCCATTAATATTAACTTGCCGACGCTACTCCAACTAACTACACTCAATAGATGCACTTACTTCAATGTTTTCTTGGAAAACTCATTAGATATAATGTCTGTATGATATATTACTACAGGCGCTTTAATGCACTAGTTCTGTATTTACGACATGTAACTTGCCTGTACAGGGGCATGATTAAATGTCAGTTGCAGTGTAATGAATTTGAATTTATGTTGAGATCATGGCTTACCTGGGTGAGATATCTCGAAACTTTCGTCTTAGCGAACTTTAAACTTGAATGTAAATGTATGTTTATCTTTTAAGTATATTAGGGGATTTTCCTACATAGTTTTCCTCTACGAAAGTCGTTTCTCGTGGGGGAAAATTCCAATGGGTAATCCTCGAAATCTTTACATTTGGAAGGAAATATTCTAGAGATAAGATGTCATTGGGTGATAAAAAGGGGTTAAGATTGCGTATTTATATGAAGACATTCCGGCGGTTATAAATACGAGTGTACGGTGTTGTAAACAGGTTATGTAGGTGTTGCCTGATGGCGGTGAGGTGGGGTTCCGCTGTGTGATAAGCTGTTCCGATCGACAGGCGGTCACGCGAGCCGTGCCGTGTCGTATCACGTGCACTAAGCACTATTACACACAATCAATTACCTTGTCATTGCTTCCTTTAATGGACTTCGGTTACAGTTTTGTGATGCAGTTTTTTATTTTTTATTAGTTGGGGACGATGTTTTTGCTAAATATAAATCGTGTTTATAGACACGAGGTCAGTGTTAGCGATGTAATCGCAGCCGACTTTTGGAATATTAGGATTTGGCATTATATCTACATAAGGAGGCGGACAAGTTGTAGGGAGCTACTTATGTCCAGCAGTTTACTGCCATAGGTTAAGTTGATTATAGCATTAATTTTTAGTATAAATGGGCTAGCACCTGTAGTGAGAGTATAAGTACCTGAATGAAAAAGCGTTTTTCTCAACGATAATTATTTGAGCTCAGATTTTAAACCACTCGAATCCCCTCGGCACGTTTTTTGATGTTCTCTTTATTATTTTATATGATAATACAAAAAGTATAGAAGTCCGATCGAATGACGCACCCAAGAAGGCGAGTATGCAAAAAGATTATAATGTAGTGGGTTACATAAATAAAATTCTCTGCAGATGCGCTATTTGAATGCAGTTTGCGGATCCAGCCGCTGCCTCCTTCCATAAACAAACAGCTACAAAATATTTATAAGTACTTTATCTACTCTTTCGCTTGAAGCTGGATGGTTTGGATCCAGTTAGGTATGTTTCCCGAAAACATTAGTTCTTAGGTAGTTAGATTTATGAAATTGAGGCATCAACAATTTTCCTTACATTGCTCCTAGCTATTGGATTCTAGAAAATATACCTATTAATAAAATGAATGAAAATACAACGGTATGTGAACACTACATAGTATAAAACAAAGTCGCTTCCCGCTGTCTGTCTGTCCCTATCTAGATCTTTAAAACTACGCAACAGATTTGATAAGGTTTTCAGTAATAGATAGAGTTATTCAAGAGGAAGGTTATATATATATACTAGCTTCTGCCCGCGGCTTCGCCCGCGTGGAGTTCGGGAATTGCCCACGGAATCTTACTTCTGGGATAATAAGTAATCTATGTATGTATAGTACATACATAGATTTACGTGTACTTGCTATTGTAAATATTTGTTCATAGTAATAGCAATTAAATTACATATGTGAAATATCTTGGTTTGAGATTGGACACCGGGACACCAATCAAATGATTTATTAGGAATCTATTTATAGACATAATACTTTGACATAATATTTAATATCAATGTCCCGTATCGCGAGCCAACGCGAAAATCGGTGGAATAAACTATATTCACAGACACTTCTACCTCAGAAAAATCCTACCTACTTAGTAATAGGTAAATACTCCCACGCCCCGCACGCCCCACGCAACGCTGCGCGGCATGCGTCCTTCTACGTGAGCTTCGAAGCCCTATTTAACTATATTGAGGGATGATTTTGGAAAAACTGATACATATGTCTTATAATTTTAATTGAAGAGTGTGAACATCAATTTTCGAGTCAATCGACCCAGTAAATATTAAGTTTCACAGAAAATTCAACACAACATTTTACCCTCTTAGGGGTAAAATTTCAAAAAACCCTTTCTTAGTGGATACCTACTCTTCACAAAGAATACACCGTCCAAATTTCATTTCTCTCGGACCAGCGGTTTGGGCTGTGCATTGATATATCAGTCAGCCAGACAGGACATTAAATTTTAAATTGGGGAATGATTTTGGAAAAACTGTGATAAACGTATCTCATAAATTTAACTAAAGAGTATGTACACAAATTTTCAAGTCAATCGCCTCCGAGAATAAAAAGTTTCACAGGAAATTCAACACCCCATTTCACCCTCTTGGGGGTGGAATTTCGAAAAACCCTTCCTTAGTGGATACTTACTCTTCACAAACAATTCACCGTTCAAATTTTATGTCTCTGGGACCAGTGGTTTGGGCTGGGGGTTGATATATCAATCAACCAGACAGGACATTGAATTTTAAATTGGGGGATGATTTTTAGAAAACTGTGATACACATATCTCATGATTTTAACTGAAGAGTATGAATACAAATTTTCAAGTCAATCGGCTTCGTGGATAAAAAGTTTCACATAAAATTCAACACCCCATTTCACCCTCTTAGGGGTAGAATTTTGAAAAACCCTTTCTTAGTAGATACTTACTCTTCACAAAGAATACACCGTCCAAATTTCATGTCTCTCGGACCAGCGGTCTGGGCTGTGCGTTGATATATCAGTCAGCCAGACAGGACATTAAATAAATTTGGAGATGATTTTGGAAAAACTGTGATACACGTATCTCATAATTTTAACTAAAGAGTATATGTATACATATTTTCAAGTCAATCGACTCCGAGAATAAAAAGTTCCACATATAATTCAACACCCCATTTCACCCTCTTAGGGGTGAAATTTTGGAAAACCCTTTCTTAGTGGATACTTACTCTTCACAAACAATTCACCGTCCAAATTTCATGTCTCTAGGATCAGTGGTTTGGGCTGGGGGTTGATATATCAGTCAGCCAGTCAGGACGTTTAATTTAAAATTGGGGATGATTTTGGAAAAACTGTGATAAACGTATCTTATAATTTTAACTGAAGAGTAAATACACAAATTTTCAAGTCAATCGACTCAGGGAATAAAAAGTTTCACAGAAAATTAAACACCCCATTTCACCCTCTTAGGGGTAGAATTTTGAAAAACCCTTTCTTAGTGGATACTTACTTGTCACAAAGAGTACACTGTCCAAATTTCATGTTTCTAGGACCAGCGGTTTGGGCTGTGCGTTGATATATAAGTCAGTCAGTCAGTCAGTCAGTCAGTCAATCAGTCAGTCAGTCAGGACTTTGAATTTTATATGTATAGATTGCACCCGTGCGAAACAAGGGGCGGGGCGGTAGTATTTAATAGGAATAACAGGTTGATAAATGGATGTTACTAAAGACTATTTTATAAACCCGTGGCTTTTTTTTGGAAAATAATACATGGCAATTAAGTAAGTGGCCCACCTGATAGTAAATGAGGACACCGCGGCCTACGAAAATGTTCAGAACCAGATGCGTTGCCTACCCTGCTCATCAATCTTTAGAAGCTGTCCAAACTGTAGTTCCGCGGAAAACCCTTAGGACCTCCATATTTCTTACGGAATGGGTGCGTTTTTCTGTTTATCTGTATACTATCTTCGCATGTAAGCGTCTGATTAAATTTTGCTGGTACTGGTGGGTTGTTCCACACGTCCTGGTAGATAGTGAATGGTGAGGTAAAAGCTTAACTCTGTCGGTATCGTATAACACGTTAGCGTTCATCTCTACGTGAGTGCTAGTACTACCGGCACTGCACGTAATACACATGTTACAAATTTATATTACTACTTACTTATCTTTTTCATCGGGATGATGTAGCTGAGATGTTCTGGGTTTCCAGATGATCGTAGAATGTTTTATGTTTATCGTGTATCGAATAGTACGTGTTAGCAGTCAACCGCGATCTGTATTTTATCTTTTATCAATTTAGTTTATTTGCTCTTTGAGCGGAAAATCAAAAGTATGTTGTGTATGGGAGCGGGATATTGAACTTCTTGTTTTGTGTGGGACGGGCTCCAAGCTCGAGCTAACAGGCCTTGTTAAGCATGAGCTCGAGCACACCTTTGTATCATCACTTGTAGTGGACTTTTAAGGTATTGTTCACCTGCCAGGGCTGCGGGACTGTTCGAAAGAGATACCGTGGCCCTGGAACACAAAGGGCAAAGAAGGAACATGGATGGGTTTTAGTCAGTAGAAGTCTGACACTCCCTTCCGCCCCGCTCAGAGCGGGGGGGGGGGGGGTCATTTGATGATTTCCCATACGAAAAAAAAAATTGTTCATTGACTTCTGCGCTCCAAAACGAATACCTGCCTTTGCTAAGCACAGTAAAAACATGTAAAGGGGAACAATCTGACTCTCACTTCACACTTTTAAAACCTGCAAATATTCCAAAACACCAAATAAACCAACAAACAAAAACCCAGCTTAAAATTCTAAAAACAAACAAGAATCCGCGCCCGAAGTTTCCCCATCGAAATCAGATGCGATGTAACCAGTAATTTCATTCTCAGACGCCACTCCGTAACTGTGCACTAACAGAATACGAAATAGAACAACATTGATTCTCCTCGTTATTGCCAGGCTGAAATAAAAAGGCCGAACCAATCCTGAGCCAGCCTCTCGAGTCATCAATGTGAAACAATCAATATTTGCAGTTCATTTTCAATTACTTGTTGTTTTATTGATTCTGTTTATTGAATCGACTCCAACTGTAATATATTACGTATTTTCCTAGTTTGCGAGTTCGTGGTTATCTTTCTGCAATTTTGTTGGAAATTTTACGTTAATACAAGCTTTATGTGCATCAAACTAAGTAACTTTACACAAAAATGATTGCTAGGAAACAACTTTTATTTTCTTGTGAAAAATCACGTTCTACAGCAGGACTCAATGTAACGCACTCAAAACATTGTGCTGATGGGTGGATCGAATAGTACGGGGGTCATGGAGTTGTTTAAAGTAAACATTTTCATTAAAAACTTGAATTACAAAAAAAAAAGTTGTGAAAAAGTTGGAACTTTGACCACCAATAACTCCGTAATAAGAAGGTTCCCAGATATGGTCTAGAACAAAAAAATATATGGTCTAGAGCAATGATGGGGAGAACAAGTGCTTTTCGGCTTCGTTAAGGGTCTTGTTACACCCTTTAATTTGTAAACGCTCTCGTGTGTTCTGCGAAACAATTAGGCAACGTTTTAATTTTGTGAATACAGCCAATTACTGGAACTGTGCGAACTTAGTCCAATGTATTCCCAAGTTGAGGTTGATTAAAAATGCTTTACACACATACATAAACGCACACCTTCGTCCCATGGGGGTTGGCAGAAACTACAAAACGCCACCTGCTACGATCCTTACATAACCTTTCGCCTCGTCCATGATCGTACATCAAGTCATACACGCACGCCGATTGCGAATACTACGCAGACCCAATCTTTCTGAAGAACATCTCCATTTTTTCTTTTTTAGAATTCGAAAACGTTATCCACTGTTCAAATGACATAATTTGTTTTGGCGTTTTCAGACAAGCTTAAGTAAAGTAGTCGTAGTAGTAGTAGATAAGAGGAACTGATGTCCTCGTGGTATCAACCCACTTACTAACTTATTTACCCACTGTGCTTCAAGAATAATAAGTATAGTTTAATAAAACGGCAATAAAAAAACGCTCCCTTAAAAATTGACACGAAAAAGTAACTGCAACGTTAATCTTGTGATATTTTGATAGGTTCGGTCGGCCTAAACCTACTGGGGTGAGTGGGCGCTCCTTGAATAGGTCCCTGAATAGCCTCCGATACAATTCATATAATTTGAATAAAAATATTTCTTCCAATTTAACCATTTAACGTGGGCGTTCAGTTCAATAAGATGCTGTTAGGACTGGTTTTTAGAATATGAAGATTTATTTTAGTTGATACTCGAAAAAGGCCTATTATATTTACATTGCGATTCGCCGAACTGCCATGTTATTTCATTTTTATTAAATTGGTTTCGCGAGGTATCATTTAATGCCAGTAATATAGTTTATTGAACACCGGTTGCAGTGACTTTCGTTTCATAATTATTTTGTATTCGTTATTAAATGGACAGCTGGCACATAATGATAATTAACTGTCGAACATGACACTACTGCGATTTAAGTTTGTTTATATGGTAAATGCGTAACGCATATACAAATACGCAGGTAAACCTATTTTACCTATAACAATGAATAATGTAGTTACTAAATAGAGAAGGGCGATATTATTATATCAGTTATGTTCCTATTTAAAGTAATACACTTAGTTAGCCTAAAGTATAATGATCAAGCATTTTCTAAAACGAAGAGTTTAGTTTCCAAACGAACGGAAGCGAGTCCCTGCTCTCAGATCAATCATTTAACACCGAGCTTAATGAATTAACTCCATAAGCCGCAAATACACCAGGTACAGAGTTTTGTAACAAAATATTCGCGCTGCAAAAGTTGTGGAAAAAAAGCATGACTAGCCACCATTCATCTTACTTAATTGTAATTTTGAGAGCCTAAAGCCTAAGGTCTTTAACCAGTGCGTCCTGCCTGTTATGGACTCACAGAGCCGAAACGAGGACACTTACGGTACGGCTGGTCTATAAATTCAAGGTCGCTCAACGAGTCATGGAACGGGCTATGCTTGGAGTCTCTCTGAGGGATTGTATCCGGAACGAGGTAATCCGACTGAGAACCAGAATTGTCGACATAGCTCACAGAATAAGTTAGCTGAAGCGGCAATGGGTGAACCGATGACCGTTGAGGTAGACGTGTTCTTGAGACCGGAGACCGCAAATTGGCAAGCGTTAGGTGGGACGCCTTCAGGCTCGGTGGAGCGACGATCTTCGTAGGGTGGCTGGTAGCAACTGAATGAGGTTTTCTGAGAACTGAATTGAGTGGCGTGCGATTGGGGAGGCCAATGTCCAGCAGTGGACTGCTGTAGGCTGATGATGAATTGTAATTTGAAATTTAGCATTTGCTAACCATTTATTAACATGTTATAAGTATAAATTAATAAAATAATTAGTAAAAACATTGCAATTTAGCAGAAAATCTTAATAAAACTACTAGCCTGGAACCTATCGTCTTCAGATTGATCATTTTCTTCTTTTATTAATAGAGAAATTTTTATTTATATTCACTTGAGTGCCTAAGATACTTAACATGAAATATTTTGCCTACAATTAATTACAAACACAACGTATTTTCCCACAAATTCGCAAATTTTCTCTGAAACATGTCTGCTATTGATTTTTTTGCAAGTTGTGAATTATTTAAGTTCGGGTTACCTGCTATAAAAGAAGTAACTTAGCGTGACTGAAATAAGAAACTAAAATATATATATTTTCACCTTTCAGTTGCCAAGGAGATGTATAAAAAAGTTAGTAATATTGAATATTGATAGTGGACATGTCACCGAAAACGTAAAGAAGAAATATTCAGTGACACGGCTCCTGTCCGTCATGAAAGAGGTTTTAATATGATTGGAAGATATTTACACTAGAATACTAGATATAGGGAGGCATCCCCCAGTTAAGCTTTTTGCCTGTCGAGAAGCTTGTTTGTCTAGCGCCATCTGTTTCCCGCACTGGAATTACTCCTGCTTTAAGACGTCATAATCTTTTTTTGAAAACCATAAATATTTTTTGTTGTTTCACTGGAAAACCAATTACAACAGCTACCATGTGATTTGACAGCAGATTTACTAAGTGGGATTCCGAACACCGAGGGTAAATAGATTAGTAATAAAAGCTTGTAAAAAAAGATATGCACCTGTCCAAACTAATTTCTGATATCCTTATCCCACTTGACGCAAATTTGTGTTCTTTGAGGAATAACATTACGTAATATCACCCATGTATTCGCCACAGGATTAGGCAGAGGTGTGTCTAGTTTATGGTACACCCACATTGTGAAAGTAATGTTCAAGTCACACATAATAGGGGCTAGGCTATTGCCGGGCACACATTCAGGCTCCGAAGGGGATGGCGGGGTCTAGTGAGCGATCTAAGACCCCGGCATCCCCTTCGTGTTAGGTTACTTTAAACCTTGCAAACAGAAATAGGCGCCCCGCGAAGCGTGGCTACGTCGGCTACCCCTTATCTACGATCTAGTGGTTAATACGCTTGTTTTAGTTTTTTTCCCGGAGTCCTTGAATTATCACACTGATCGTATTGAACAACTAGTAACTCAAATTTGTATTTTCAAGTCGCCGTTTTATACATTTGTATTTGCCCACTGTTTGTCGCCCACTTAGTCTTTCAGTAGCCAATATATTATAATTATTTAGTCCATTTAATTTATTTTCGCTCATTTATATACTACCCAATTTATAATAGTAGTAAGGTTTGTGTATACATACTCGTGTGTGTATTAAGCTTCGAAGCTTTATAGAATTCCGATATTCAAAAGGTTTAGTAACTTTTGACACCTTCTGCCAAAACTATTTTTAAAAGAGAAACATTTAGTAGGTAAAGTCAGAGTTGAGATCCCGAAGTTAGGCGGGTAGTGCGCCAAAGCTCGAATCTTTCTACCTGTAATAGCAGTACTAGAAAATAAAAGCCTTTGAAGTAGGTTTTAAAGAAAGAATCTTAGAATAATACTAAGTAAATTTATTTTTATTTAACTTTTATGTTGTCTTCGATTTCAAAGAACTTCTAGAGATAAGTTCTCAGGGATAGAGCCAAGTTTTTAAGGAATCTATTTTTTTGTAAATAGGTCTCTCAAACGATTTAGCCGAAGGCAAGAAATAGTTTCGTAATAGGTACGTACGGTTAGATGAATTACTACTTTGGGAACATAGGCACGCCAATGAATTTTGGTATTATCATCGTTAATTTCTGAGTCACCCGAATTATTACTTCCTTATTTGAATCAGATTTTTTAACCATTTCAAGGGTTTTATTTTTTTGTATGAAACCCTAATAACTTTTCTAAAATATCAGTAGCCTAGCTTATTACTTCTTACAACATCAGCAATACCTAATTACCTAATTTACCTACTACCAGTAAAGCCCCGTAAATACTTTCATATAAATTCAATAAAAAAATATATTTGAAATAACAAACAGACACTTAAATTTTTATTTATTTGTATCGATAATCCGATCAATCCGATAAATCCGATTAATTACGTGTTTATAACTCACTAGCCTGAATATGTTAGCACTTTTTTAAATAATGTAAAAAAGGAACTCATTCAGTGTAAATATATTTAAAGGAACAGTTTGGAGCTAAAGTTCACCCGCACAGCGGATTACCCGCCAACATCACGTTCCTTGATGAAGGGTTCAATGTATAAAATATTACTCGGCGACAAAAGGGTGCCGAACTCCGTAGTTTAAACGTGCACCGCGTGACTCCGACGAATTCCTATTACCTACCTACCTACCACCGAATAATTTTCAAAGCGGCCTATCTCCCTAATTACGCTGTTATGGTTGTAAAGTATATTACGCACAGTTACTACGCACTACGCTGCGGCACTAGGTACTATTCGTTTTTAGGCACAACCCACGCAATTAGCTCGGAACTATTATACCTACCGCACGACCTACACGGCCTGTTTAATCTGACCCTTTTAGTCTACCCTCGCATGTCATGATTTAGAACCCTGCATTTTGCAAGTTGTATTTTATCCTCGTAGACCTTGATATTTGTGTTCGCCTTGGTTCATGCCTCACACCTCGTATTCGATTCAGCTACCGCTGACATCTTTGCTAATTTGATAAACGGATGACCCTTGCTTGACTACGTTATATCGAGCAGTTCCGGCGCCCAAGGCAACAGGAAACTGGAATAGTCGAATTTCCCTTAACGCTGTGGCAATCTCTAGCAATGTGTGTTGTGTATTTGTGTAGCTACATAGGTATGCGCGTCACCTAACACAATTTTTGCCCGACACTTTCAAGGAATTGAAACAGAAGTGTCCCCGAGAGCGATTTGGATGTTTCACAGAAATTCAGTACCTACAGCGTATATCTTTTCTCGTTCCTGTTTTATTTCAGTACGTTGTCTTTTATTATCTAAACTGAATTGAGCGTGATCGTGAGCGCTGTTCGTTGACGAAGTCGAGCGGGGAGCGCTTCGTGTCGCGCCAAATTGATTGGTAATCAGGAACGGAATCACTATACCGTACTCCGTGGGGTAACGAAGGAACATATTGAGGAAGTCGCATGCGGAGACTGCATAACAATATTTTAGTGTTTACCTTCATTCGTTCATTTGTAGGTAAAACTCTGCTGGATTTAATATTCATTTAAATATATTTTATGAATGTATCCAACCATCACACAGCTTGTTTTTCTTCAGCAATCGTAGAAGTTGATATAGTCTGCCATCCCATGAGAATCGTGTATGCCTTATTGCCTTTCGATAGTCACAAAGAATCTATGAGCAACATTTCAACGTAATCCAATGTTCTGTAAAGTTTTGTTTGAAATTTTGTTTGTGTGTAGTGTAAGGTGAAACCTGTTCGTTTGTAGCCGCCTGAGAAAGTCGAATCTTTTGTGTACCCATATCAAAAGTTCGTCCCCTGCGTAGCTTTGGAAAAATATTGTTCAAAACAATTTGGTGTCTGAGTTTTGGGTTAATGCAGACCGCACCTATTCGTTTGCTTAAACGATAGACCAATATGACGAATCATTGTTAAATTATTCGAAGAGTGATATAGGCATCTATCTTTCATAAAGAAGTATTAGCATCAATAATAAAAACAAAAGAAGAAACCTAGTCGAATACTGAAAAACAAGATTCATTTGTGTTCGTCAAGAACCCTCGCCTGGCTACGCGCACCTACCTGGGTACTATAAAGGAAGCTAATGAATAAAGCATTTCATATTGTTTTAGGCCTGAATCAGAGATACAATCACTACACTGTTTGCTTGGGCTTAAATATAAATAGAACGTTTGGCCTACATTCATGAGCTTAAATAGACCAAGGTGTGGATTCTATGCGTCGGTATTTGACTAGGGTGTGGTTTAAGCACATAAAAAGTACTGTATTGTCAAAAATGTTTGCCAAGTAAGCCAAGAGGTTTTTACATAAAATCACGCCTTGTAATCCCCGAAGCGTTACGCAGAGGTGTACCTAACAAGTACGCCTACATTCCTCCAGTCCTATGTAATAGGGGGCAGGCCTATTGCCATCAACCGGTCACACATTCAGACTCCGTGGCTGTTACTGAAAAAAGCATGATGGAAAACCCAATAACATTTTGCCCTACCCGGGAATCAAAGCCAGGAGCTCATGCTCAGCAGTCGCGCTTGCAACCACTGGACCAACGAGCCAGTGAAAAATAAAACAGCGCTATTATTAGGTTAGGTTTAGGTAACTTGGGCTGTAAGTTCACTGGACTCCAGTGAATCGATAGTCTGGTTATGTCAACGAGTTTGCTTTTTCGAGCTTTTCAAAAATAAATCTAACTGCATTCTTACGAAGACTTTTATAACTTTTGTAAAACTTTTAAAATTCAAAACCTTAAAGTTCGGTGAGAATGGGACTTACTTCGCGTCTTTGCTGTAATTCAGGAAACAACTGAAAAAACTGAAAGACTTTTGCCATTCGACAACGGAACCCTAAAAGCAAAGTATGTGTTGGTTTCTTTCTGTAGAACAATGTCCTTTATGTAATACTATTGAATGTCCCTCGCACGTGGTATTCAGTTCGCTTTCAAAGGACCTGCTCCATGCCTCTATTGTTCCTTTCTCCTTGGATTTTTTTTAACGAATCAATACTACCTACACAATTTTGTCGCAGGACTCAAATCTTGGAAGTCAAAGGCAGCATTCGTTTCGGAAGATATTGATCTTTCTAAAGAAACTTGCTTTACTAAAAAAAACTTACTGTAACCGTACAAAAGATAACATAACATCATCAGGCCGACCGATGGAACAGCTTTATTGTACTTAAGAGAATATCGTGTACTTGTGTACACCTGTAATCGCTACATAAGAGCCCTAACCTTTTATTGTTAACTGTTAAATGTATGTACTGTTGGCGTACCTATTTTAAATAAATGAATAAAAGACCTAACCAAATAGTACCTGTACTTAATAGTAGAATAGAATAGAATAGAATAAAATATACTATAGGTATACACCGTGACTTTTTAGTCGGCTTACAACGGCAGCCCACTTCATGTATCCAATTACTACTAAACATTCATAAAAAAAAATAGGTATGAGTTTTCAATAATTTAAAAATAAAAATATTATTCAGTATTATGACACATGACGTAGTTAAAACATCCTGTTGCGAGCGAAGGTAAAAAAAAAATCGCGCCTAGAGTTTACAGAGTACACCCACATTTCGCCAGTTATGTTTTCAGTCCCTTGTAAAAGGCGGCAAGCTTATTGCCATCAACTGGGCACAAGTCCAGGCTCCGCAGATGTTATTGAGAAATTCCTGACAGAAAAACCAATAAAGCTTTGCCCGGCTAGTCAATAAAAAGAATCCCATTCTCAGCTGTCGCGTTTGCGACTAGTGCAACAACATAAACATGTTTAATAATAAATCTAAGAAAAAATTTATGGAAATTAAAAAAAAGAATAATGATTGGGTCGATAGATCGGTGGCGAGGGGGTCTTTATTTACCTACTTACTATGAATGTACATGAAATTTTGAGAAAGGCTTCTTTTGTTGTAATCCTCATTTATTGTCACTAATAAAGATAAATAGTGTTACTTCGTGAACCACAAAGTAGTATTGTAAGCAATGAATATTTACGTTAAATCCAAATGTTTATTTAACTTTGGAAGTAGATAGGTACCTTTTCTGGATCTTAAAGTTTCGTAACCAAAATTGTTTTAGCAATTTACCAGTAAAGACACAACAAAGTGAGACAAAACTAACTCCCATTTGCAACATTTAACAGGATTAGTAGGGATATAATAATGAAAATTACAACAAAGATCTTAAACGGCGTTATAATTAACACAGTTAATTTTCGTCGCTGCCTACTAACTAAAGCACTTGCCTTATTTCAGTTGTTAGAATTAATTAACAATTTAATATTATAACTTTGCGTGGGTTACGATTGTATATCACGATTATATCACAACAGTAACGTAAATCACAAGAACAACCGAGTGTTATCATTCTAGAACAAATTAGTACTTTGCTGGAAGTTTTCTTACGAAATTACTGGTTTCTTGAAGGTTAAGTATGATTATTCGAAGTTATTTTCATTTTACTTAACGGTTGGTTAAACCAGCGCGGACTAGCTGGGACCGCGGTTCCGGACACCGGACTCTGACCGATACTAAATACATAAACTCACGCCTTTTTCCCATGAGGGTAGAAGCCACAGAACGTCACCTGCTAAGATCCTCCTTTTGCGTCGTCCACGTTCATACATCAGGTAGTGTATCCATGTCCGTGCGTAGTACTAGCAACTGGCGTCCGTGTATGGACGCCAGTTGCACGGATGCATCTGACCTAATACTGTACTGAAGTATTATTATTCAGGTTTATAGAAACAGTATGAACTAGAATCTTTGTAACTAGTGGCTTCAAATAAAACTTGTATGATTTAAGTCCACAACATAATGCAGTACCCGAAATAGACCCGAACTCATTGAGGCGTGAATGAAGTTGTGTTTACTCAGTGAGTTTATTAAATGCAGTTATTTCGAGTATATATATTCTTTTAACCCTAAAATAACATCAGTGTCGGTTATTTTATGTACAACACTAAATAAATATCACTTAAGACAGCATACAGAAATGAAATAGATACTTATTTACTATTTCGTCATAAGTTTTTAAACTATCATGGTTACTAACATTATCATTAACACACACAAACCCACACGCACACACATACGCACACTTCAGTTTCTCTGTGATCATGGTGCTTGCAATAGCGCCGAAATATCGGGAACTCAAAACAATCAGTTTTCATGGTAAATATCTCGTTTTGATAATACTATTTTGTTTGTAAAACATGTGTGACTAGACTAGAAACAATAGATTTATCTACGATAACTTTGATCGGTACATAAGTTCCAATAAATTACAAACTTAACCGCGCACCTGTAACATGGGTAGATTGACAACACTTCACTCCAGTCAATCTCTTTAGTTTTCTTTTCAGTTTCCCCTAAGGACGGGACACCGATACAATAGTGTTGTATCTCAATATTGGCTTACGTATGCATTCTTATGAAAAATATATTAAATATTTCGTTATCTTGGTCCTGATATATCAGTGGCGAAGGTTCCATACAACTCGATCCTACTGGCTTCCCTTTGAAAAATGGCACAGTCAGTATTCTATAGACAAATAAGATAATCACATTAAATATATGTACTCCGGCATACCAAAATTGACCCTTCGCTACTGGTGACTATGTTATTCAAATTCAATTTGAATCGAACTCCAACGATATCAAAGCGCTACTCGCGACATACACAATAGATTTCCCATTAGCGACACAGTTTGTCAAACTTGTACAAAAGTTGTACGCCTACATAATCTTGTTACAATATGATTAACAAATCCGCAGCATGTAAGGAGGAGGTACAATAACATTATGTAGATATAGTGCGAGGAAACCCTCCAATATATTCTAGTGAAACAGGGCCGCGCCACTTTCCTTAAGCGCTCTTATGGGATCTTGAATCTCTCCGGCGCCAAACTTATTTCTGTATCACATCAAACTTATAACTTACGTACGAATGAGTTTACGTAGGGTCTGGACCAAAGAAAGTAGCTCATACGCTTTCTTTTCCTTGTTTCTCTTTGTAATAAATCTCATCTCATCATGTTTATTCTTTTGCTTATTGTGGACAAAGGTATTTTCGAGATCGTCTCGGATTAATTTCACAGACAGTGATTGTGGTGAAGTCTTTGATATCGTTTCTGACCCAGTTAAGGTTTTTTTTTAATTAGAATAAGAATGTGAAAATAGAATTGTATCGTAAAGTTTTAACGACTGAAGTGGCTGTTAAAAGTCTCTTAAATTGTGAAGATTGTTATCTCAGGATGAGCCAAGATGGGTTTAATCGAATGTCAGTCAACTTGATAACTGATAAAAAATTGCTAAAAGATAAAACGCCCTGGTTTTTTTTTTTTTTTTTTTAACGTGGTAAAATCATCAAATGAGTCCTCCCACCCAGGGCAGAGCGGGAGGGACTGTCAGACTTGTACTGACTAAAATCCACGGTGTCCTTCAGTAGCCCTTTATGTTCCAGGGTCACGGTAATTCTATGAGTCCCGCGACCCCGGCAGGCTTTGGCCCTCTAGAGGGGGGCCCCGTCATTATGCTGACACTCTTTGAGGCGCGCGTGGAACACAACGCGCCGTCGACCCGGGCATGGTCCATGGTCGGACAGCGAGTCGCCCATTACTCGCCGCCCGCATGCCCGCGCCTACGGTGGCCGGAGATCGTCTGCCGACGTCCGGCGCCGTGGGCGTCTACCACTGCGGCTGGTGTGGAGGGAGGACGCTGTCCTCTCCCTCACGCGGCCAACCTCCTCCTTCGCGAGCATGACTGCTTCGCAGAAGGAGGCGACCGCTTCCCACTCCGTCTCGCCCCGCAGCATGGCCTCGACCAATGCCGGGCGCGAGAGGGCTCCGCCTATCGCCGCCGTGAGGACACGGCGGTGCTCTGCCCAAGCGGAGCAGTCCTGCACCGTATGCTCCACCGTGTCCTCCGGGCGGTCCTCGCAGTGGTGACACCCAGGCGTTTCCTCCTTCCCCATATGACACAGGTACCTCCCGAAACTTCCGTGTCCGGTGAGGACCTGCGTCACGCGGTAGGTCAGGACGCCGTGACGCCTATCCAGCCACTCCTCAAAGAGGGGTCTTACCGCCGCGATTGCGGCGTGCCCGGACCTCGGTTGCGACAGTCGTTCCCTCCATACTGCCCTGAGATCGCGCCGGAGCTCTTCCCGCCGCGCCTCGACTTGTCGAGGTAGCAGGGATTCGCCCCGGCGCTGCGCCTCCACGCGCCACTCATAGAGGCGCTGGAGGGCAGTCGCCTCCAGATCCCAGGGCAGCAATCCGGCAAGGAGGTTGGCCGATTCGCCAGCGATCGTACGGTATCCTCGGATCATCCGGATAGCCATGACCCTCTGACATGCGACCAGCTTCAGTGGTCGCGTCCGAATGCTCAGGGCCCACACGGGGGCCCCGTAGAGGGCCATGGACCGCACGACACCGGCGTACAGCCTCCGGCAGGAGGCGTTTGGCCCGCTGAGATTGGGCAGGAGTCCCCTGAGGGGGGCTGCTGCCCGGTTCAGCTTTGGGGCCAAACGCAGGAAATGCTCCTTGAAGTTCCACCGGCTGTCGAGGACGAGTCCCAGGTACTTCATCGTTCTCCCGACGCCGATGCGAACCCCTCCCACCGTTATGTGGGACTCAGACCGTGGCGCGTTCAGACGGCCATGAAAACACATGGCCTCTGTTTTGTGCAGCGCCACTTCGAGTCCCAACTGCCGGATCCTTCCAACGACTGTTGCAACCGCTTGCGTCGCCAGGTCAGCCGCCGCCTGGTGCGACTCTCCCTCCGCCAGGACGAGCGTGTCGTCGGCGTAACATATTACGCCGACGCCGTCAGGGAGGTCGCCGCGCAGCACCCAGTCGTAACCGATGTTCCACAGGAGCGGCCCCAAGACCGATCCCTGTGGAACACCGCACGACATCTCTCGCCGGTTCCATTCTCCCTGGTGACCGGGGTAGATGACGGCTCTGTCCGTCAGGTAGTCCTCGACTGTGCGACGGAGGCAGGTCGGCACCCGGTGATACCGGAGTGCCTCCCTGATGCAAAAACGCCCTGGTTTTCAATTATTATAAAAAAAAAAAAAAAAAAAAAGGACTGTAGGTACTTACATTTACGTTAAAATAGCATGCAATACCAACATTAGAGGAGAGTAAAGCAGATTAGAAAGAAAATTAGGTTTCGCTTTATTATTACAGTATGGGCATCGGATTCTTTCGTATATCGAGTAAAATACAATTTATATTGTACCTTATTTAATATTTATTTTACTCCTTATAACTTATGCGAGAATGTATGCAATTGATTGACAATAGTGTGACACCATATTTCATCAGTTAGTTTGGGTATCGACAAATCAGTTTAACGTGTTAAATTATACTATCTATATCTGTCTATAACAAAATGATAAAACTATTTGAAGTTTTCTAAAACTTAAAATTACCACTTGACATAATCGTTTTATCAGTATGCAGAAAAAAATACATGTAGCTAAATAAAATGTTTAGCAAGAACGAAGTCACCGGCCATACACTAGTCTACTTTCGTGCCGGAGTAATGATATGTTAGCTCCTAATTTCGTGACTGATTACCGTCAAACGATAAAATAAATACTTACAAAAAAACCCGACCTCCATTAACTATACCTATGTCAGTAAGCTTCGGTAACAAACATGTATGAAGTCAGGGGAAGTTTCCTCTGAGTTGCGGAGTTTGCAACTGCCCATTTTGCCTGCTATCCACCGCATGCTCACCTATTTCCAAAAGTTTCACTAGCTCCCTAATTATGGGTCCATGTGTCATGAGGGATGCCCAAGAACGGGCCACAGTAACTCAACAAATTTTATCATACAAATCTTGAAGTTTTTAGTGTCGAAATTAGAATTATAGTAAAACTTTGGTACTTAGCTTGTGGTAAGAAAACTTGAAGCACGGAGGATGAGATGGTCGAAGCTGGTAAAATAAGAGTCGGCTGTATTATGAGCCAGTAGGAAGGTACTCAAACATATTTGTTTGTGTCCATACGATGGAAGTCAACATCATATGTCTTGTTGACTTTCTTTGTACGAGCAGGAAAAAATATTACCTGTAACAGCTCGCAGGAAAGTATTCTCGAAGTAAAGAGCTGTTTCTTAATGGAAAAACCTCTTCACTTGGTACTACCGAAGTACTGGTAAGTACTGTTAAGGCTTTAAAGTTTGGAAAGTTTGGCGTCTTTAAATATTTTTATTTACATCACAGCATTTTTCAATGCGGGTTTTAGTAGGGTTGAAATCTTTTCCTAATACTAGGATCGTCATCATCTGCTCGGGTCGGCTTCCAGTCTAACCGGATGCAGCTGAATACCAGCATTTTACATGGAGCGACTGTTTATCTAACCTCTACAACCCAGTTACTACTGGGTAACGCGATACCGCTTGGTAAGACTGGTTGTCAGACTTTTTGGGCCACTGATTACCTAGCGACTGTCAAAAATCTACAATGACACCCGGGACCAACGGCTTATCGTTTCCGAGGCACGGGGGAAACTCGGTATGTAATGGGTGGTCACCCATACACAGACCAACCTAGGCAAGCACAGCTTAACCTAAAGGTCGACCCGACACGAGCTCCTAATACCAAGTACTACTGACTAATCCTAGGATAACACTTTAAATAGGAAACATTGATATCTAAATAGACTTAGAATGAAAATCTAAATAAATTTTAATTTAAAATCATTTGAATCCAGCCATGATGCAATTAACATAGCTCCAATATTCGTATTCAAAGAGCTCAGTTGGTGTAACGTCTACAATTCCCTAAGTGTTCACAACTTATCGGTCGATGTTCATCACTCAGGCTCAGTTTCTAGTTAATTGAGCTTAAAAACAAAATCCATTAGAAAGTTCATCAGTTTACACGTTAATTAAGCACACTTAATGGGGCCCGCAACTGATCGAGGTCGTAGTTTACGCGCGATACGTCCCAAGGAAACTTAATGACTTCTACCATAGAATTAAGGAGAAGTAATTGTACGACTAATTCACATACTTTAACTACTTAAAGCCCAATTATTTAGGGGAAAATAAAACGAAATTATCAGCAAGGCAACAAATAAAATAAAAACTTCAAAATTTTAAACGCATTTACCTATTTTAAAATTAAGCATTCGTAACGTTGCTACGTGCTTCTAATTAATATGTCTGCCACAAGCAGATGTTTACTTTCAAGTCCAGCTTGCAGTACAAAAGTGAATAAAGTCGCGAATATAATCTTGTACCCCAGGGCGCTTTATGAAGAATATTTTTACACCCTGCGTGTGTATTTTAGCCGAAAGAGTGCGTAGTAAACAAACTAATTTCCACTGTTTTGTTAGCCTAGCAGTATTTTATGTCGCATGTCAGTTCTAGATTGATTTATTTCCGCAGAGGCACCCGCTGCCTTGCTCGACACTGTTTAATGATTCATTTCTTAGGAGACTCAAAATATATCTGGCAAGTAACAATGGCTGCGGGAAATAAGCTAGAATTTATTGTGATGCGGACCGCTGTTCGGTTTTGTTTCTACAACAGCCTTGAGAGATAATACTCGGTGATTCGTGTTGTTCTTATTAAGTGTTTTATTGTTCCCAGCTACCTTTAACACTTTTGGTAAAAGGGTGAAACGGTTCTTTGTGTGTGAATAATGATTAGAACATAATGCAAGGAAATTATTTGGCTAATTTTCGTTGAATTTGATTCTCCTAATGACCGTTGTAACTAATGGTTAAGAGGTAGATGGAATAATGTGGTGCTATCTCTTGATGGCCCAATTTTAAAAGAGGGTTGCGGTATTGGTTTGAATCCAAGAGCTTTTCGGATATTTTCGTTTAAGTAAAAAATTGTAAAGCTAACTGACTGTGAACCTAAATAAATCTCAGTCATCAATCTAATAATAATCTCAGTCTATATACGGGGTGGAAGGGACACCGACGCGAAAACGGTTACCACGTATTCCCCCCGAGCCTCCACATATATTTTTTTTATCGGTTATTAAAAAAAAGCTGTTTCCTGACCAATGTACTGAATACGTGGTAATCATTTTATAATCCCAGTCAGCTTTTTGAAATGGCAATTTGCTTAACAATTAATTTCCCTGACAGTATATACTGAGAACATTAAGCATAAAGTATAGCACCAAATGTGTTTATAATTATTCTATGTAAACCAGATAAAACAAGAACAATGTTATCTGTGTAACTAATAGTATACATTACACACGGCTGCTGTTTGTACCCAACGTATTCCCACCGTTTTCCGGCTACATAAACTAAAAGATTCCAGATTACTACTTTCGGTAACCGTCGGCGTCTAATTAGCGAAAATTAATTCGACTTTGTTTCGGTGTTTTAACTATTTGTGTTAATGCTTCGTTAGTCTGGAAGCTGTACAGTCGGAGGCAAAAGATTGTACTCGATGTGGATTAAAAGATTACGACACGTTACCTAGTGTCAATTATATTTTGGCAATGTTTTGCAGTGGTGCTGCTAGCAATCAAATAAATTGGAAATGTCTCATACGCATACCAACTACCCTACTTGAGCCCACCGGATGCAGAACACGCAGTTGACTATATTGACTCCAAATTATGTAGCCATATAATATTGTAGCCGTATAATATAGCCAGCTATTATTGAATCGATGGAATGTGGAATTTTTCGTTTTAAAGTCAAAAACTATTTAATCCCAAGCGATTGTTTTCAGAAATCACTTTTATTTTGCTACATGTTGTCAGAACTTTGTGGAGATGACTGTACCGCATCATGGAGTCACGTATTAACCAAGTTAAGTCCACATATCTACGAGGGTTCCGATGTTGTGATTGCCTTTGAAAATTAAGAGTGTTCTCCACTGTTTGTTTGTTCGATTGTTCGCAATAAAATTAGGAGTCATTGATCTATACATGTGTGTCTATACGAAGTTGTGCTCACTGATGTTCGCGTCGATATGTTGTTCGTATCATGTGCGCACATACATAATTAATTACAAAAAAATATGTTCTACATTACGAATGAATTATTCATGTACAGTGGCGTGGAAATTGGAAAGCGGTTAATTATAGCAATAGTTTGATATCAAACAATGATTTATTACTATGCATAATTACAGGAGCCGAGCAAAGAACAATTTAAGGTGTGATAATACTCCAAGAGTTGAACATTTTGTAATCTGGTCGAATATAAATTGAATGAATAATAGAATCGGCTTTGTCGAAGGCGAAATTTCGTTCGCTGAAATCGCCTTCTTATGCTAATATTTAAAATAGACAGTTGCCGTCCATCGATACAGGATCCGGGCTTATGCAAGTTTCGAGTTGACTTGCGATTCACTGGCTTTTAGCCCGACGAGACGCTTTGGATATTCTTTCTCGTGTCGCATGGAAGTCAATATTTTATCAGTTTTACTAGTCTAAAGCTACTGATAATATTGGCTCAGTTTGGATCGATTGTAATCATGTTACGCGTGTAAGAGGGACATAAACAACGTAGGGACGTAATAGGAGGTAGGATAATTACTGGGGAATTTCCTTCTTTTATATAATTAGTCAAAGCATCATAGGTATCATTATAACTTATTAGGTGGGCGATATTAATTTTGGGCTCACACATTATTCGACTGAAATTGCTTGTTATTTTTAAAATTTTCTAAAAGTAGTGTTGGTTTCTTACCTGCAATAGCCCTTCCCAGCAACAAGGCGCTGAAGAGGATGGAGAGCATGCGCCCTCTGCCTCTAACCACCATCTTGCAGACCGTGCGGGTTCTCTCAACATCAACTGGCCATCATTGTGCACTGCCACGCACGGTTCTAATGTCACTACGCACTTATTTACACGGCACACATTGTCATGGTTTTTTATTTAATTCTTATTTGCACTTCACTTGGTTGATAGGTACTTTTAGTTTACTGCACTGTGAGTACTATTATTAATTGTTTCGTATCTCATTAGTCGACGCTTGTTAAGTTAAACCAGTTTACCTACACGAATGGAAAGTAAACATTAAAACTGTGGACTTTAACATAAATATAATGTTATTTAATTGACACGTTGAAGTAACAAATGCTTGAGGTTGCCAATAAATCGCATATTTTTAATTAACTTTTTATGATATTTCCAAACAACGACGTGATTTTCAGACTAATATTTGTAAATAATTTGCACATATTTTATTAACTGAAATTATGAGTCGTAAAACGGTGAATATACACATATCGTTAATATAGTGCGGGGAAATTTATGAGCTTGCAACCCTACTGACTTTAATAAGGCGTAGACCACGAATGGGTACAGCTTCGCATATTCTGCTGTAGGTACCTAAGGCTTCCTACTATAGTATGCTTTTCAGTACCTTTTCAATAGAGCATGGTTGATTGCTATCCGGTATCCGTTAGTAATAATTTAGCATCGTCGAAATTTCGCACTTAAATCTCAGGAGACTGAACGCCAGAGTAGACCGAGCTAAAATGTTATCAACCCCTGTTCTGTGAGATTTTTATTCCGTTCTAATATTCGTATTCATAATGTGTCCCTTGTGAAAAAGAGTCGGGAAGCAATCGGGAAGCTTATTAAATCCTGAATATTGAATTAGATCTCGCACTCTGATCGCTTACTAGCATGTGACTTTGTTTACAGCGCGCAGCGGTCGGATCAATTTAAAACCTATTAGTAATTTGTTTTGTGGGGCATGCGTAGTTTATTTAATTGACATTTATAATTGTTTTGTTATGAATGCTGCTACAGTCGCATGATGTCATTAATAGACGTTCAATGCCAACTAGTATTGCTATTATTATTACTATTGTATTGTATTGTATAGCTTGATCATAACGTTATCCTACCACCTAAAGCAAAGAACACGACCCAACATTTGTATGGATAAGGTAACCTAGGTACCAGTGGCGAAGGATCCATACAACTCGATTCCTACCGGATTCCCTTTGAAAAATATTAATCAGTATTCTATAGACAACTAATAAAATCAAAGTCAAAACTAAATGTACAATGTGGTATTCACATTAAAGATATGTACTCCGGCTTACCTCTTACAAAAATTGACCCTTCGCTACTGCTAGGTACCCGAACTTTCCGGCAATAACTCAGTCTAAGCATATTCCCTTAGTACTAACACGTTAACATTAAAAGCACTTGAGTTTAAGTGTTCTCCAAAGAAAGAAATGAAAGTACAACCTCGTAAACTTCGTATCTATACAAAGTGAGTGTCAATTACATGGAAAAGGGAACAATAAACAGCTAGGAGCTCCTACAAAACTTTACACGCGAGTTAATTGTGTCCGCAGTATTTCTGTTGTTCTGAAGAAGACAGTAAAAACTTAGGAGTCGTAAACATCGGTCAAAAGGTTCAGAAACAGAGGCCACAATGTCTACGTAAACTTTTTAGGCTGTGTAGAATTAGAAGGGATTTCTTTTACTGTTTTACAACGCAAAAAGGAACCAAGTCGTTGGTCGATTTATTTGGCTTGGTAGTAAAAGTCTCGGATGTAAATAGCTGTACGTATTTTCAAGGCATTTTCGCTTGATTGGTGTGGTGTGGCAGTTATGTACAATTAAGAAGTAAATAATGACGATCTAACAACCGCGTATCCGATGACGCGAGAAGTTGAAGTTTATGCTTAATTATTATGAAGTAGGTAACCGTAGATGTTTAAACAAGAGTGTTGGATTAAGGACTTATTCGTTAACTGACGAGTGTGAAACTCGCGAGTGCGCGCGAGTTGGCACCTTCCGATTTTACCTATTTTTTATGTCGTCAACTCGTTTTTTCACACTCGCCATTTGACGAATAAGTCGGATTAAGAGCCTGCTCTCTCGAAAAAAGATTTACCAAATGTGTTAAACAAAACGTGTCAACAAACCACCTAATTATTTTTGCATTCGCTATCTCTCTTAATTACGGGATGTATACTAGTTTTCGGCCCCGTATTAACCTGCGTTAGTTTTATTAAATTAACAACCCTTAGTTATTTACTTCGCCCAAAGTAAGCAGACCTTTGAAACAACTTATGAAAACCTACGACCGAGTTCAGGTTACACTGGGTTAATTTGATGTACTGCCTAGCTAATTTATGTATTAGCGTGTTTAGTAGGGAAAATCTTTATTGCCTTTCGTCACTAATATACACATACACACATGGTAAGAACTGGTTAAAAAAGTGCCAATGCAACTAAAAACACTAGTGTTTTTAAGTTTATTTATGCAAACATGCAGGAACTCACTGCCTAACAGGCCTAACTGCTTAAATGTTCTTAAGATAATAAAGAACAGCAGAGAGCTGAGCAGTTTAAAAACGCACTGATCACTAAATCAACTAAAGCATAGACATGTTTTGGGTTTCTGTCTGGTGTCTGTCTAATAAGTAGTGCATGATGTGCTTACCTGTAAGAGGTTGACACACTTGTCTTTGACTCTATTAAATGTATCTCATATGTTTGAAGCTGTGTATTCAATTGTTGGTGAGTCAAATAAATAAAATAAAATAAATAAATAAAATACCAAAGACAAAATTGTAAAATGCCTCGTCATTTTTCAATAGTCCATGAAACCGAAATAGCGATTCGAAAGCCGTTTATTTATTCTACTTTCAACTGCCTGTGGCAGTGCTAATCTACTTTAAACAATTTGCACATCACAAAACAACTGGCGTTTGCATACAGAGGACACAGTTTATAATTATCATGCTCAAAAAGTACATGATTTTATACGTAGACAAAAGTACGTTTCCAAGCGTCTCTATTGAGCCATATGCTTCCTATAAATGTCCCGGTAACACCACCTACGCTGAGCCGTCAAGTGAGTGACAATCTTTGTCCATATATCCGTGTGCAGGCGATTGACATGGCCCACCTATTCCCATTTTCCTCCCATTGAAAATGTTCTCGATAAAAACAATTGACAGTCAATCTCAAATACTATGTACTTTTTTTGTGAGTAAATATATGGTTTAAATAAAATAAGGATAGATTCTAGTTACTCGTAGGTACATGGAAGCGAGCTAGTTCAACGGAGTTCTACGAAACGTGACGAACAAATTCCAACTAACTTTGGTGTTGTGTAGAATTTGTTGGACCAACCCAAGCAAGAGCAAGCTGTTAAGAAAATAATCGTTAATCGGATTTATTGTTATGAAGGAAACAATGTATGTATCTCGGTGAGATATATACTTTTATTGTATTCTTCTCGAGATACGGATCTGACATTGTTTTCCGGACCGAGGCGTTAGGTATTATTGATCTTCCGTCTACCACAAAGTAATATAGAAATAAAAATGCGTGGTCGTTACTTTCAGAATTGCCATTTAGCGAAGAAAACATCAATCTATGTCTTAGTGCGTCCTCACTGATTCCTCAACCGACGGTCCTATTATAAATCTTCATTTACTAAAAATGGCGAAAATAAAAGCCATCATTTTCTGTTCTTTTATTTTGTAACGGTCCTGCGTTCCTCCATTTAATTGATTAATCGATCTGGT
Organism: Noctua comes; assembly: GCA_963082995.1. NCBI lineage: Eukaryota > Metazoa > Arthropoda > Insecta > Lepidoptera > Noctuidae > Noctua > Noctua comes. The sequence goes on from OY720277.1 coordinate 9,194,758, forward strand.
TTGTTTGTGTAGCATTCATTTGTTTAAAATGGTAGAGAGTAAACATTGTTCTTTTTATGTATTCAGCTTCATTTCGTTAAATTTTTCCAAAACTGCAACTATGTGTGCAGTAGCACTCAAGTTGATGTAAAAATGCAAGGACAGGGATAGATTTCTGTGATAAAAGCTAAATCGCCAGTGAGCACATAGGATAACAAATCCCTTCGTTGATTTATAAAATTTTCGCGAAAAAGGTTCGCCAGGGCGAAGGTGGGTAATGCGACACCGGAAATGTGTCAATCATGGCGGAATTTTGGTAAAAGTATGTATCAATATGACACTGAGGTAAAAGGAATATAATGAAGAATTTACTGGAACTGCTCAGCTTTTTTTTTTATTTCTGACTAGCTTTTTCTAGCGGCTTCCCTTGGACTTTATGTACAAGTACTAAGTAGTATAATTTCTGCGTGGCGAACCTTAGCAGTTCCAGTACATCTCATATTGAGATTGCGTGCTTAATAATGTAGATAAAAACTAATTCCTAATTCGTCGCAAGCAAGCGATTACAGGATAACACACAAGGCTCATTATATCGCTCTAGACCACATTATGGTTATAAATTCAACAAATGGACGCGGGTGTGGCTTGCATTACGGACGACTCCCTACGGATTCGTTTCTGTGTATTAATTTTATTAAATTGGTTGAAACAAGTTTACTTTTTATCATACTCAAATAACGTTCTAACTAGGAATACCTAGAAAGTAAAGTAAAAAACTGAAAAATAATGTTGTTGATTAGTAGTCACTGGTGTAATGACGAGTTCGTCTATTTTATTCGATTTTCCTCAATGTTTTGGAATTTTCCGAGTAGTTTTCCTCTGAAAAGATATCTTATTTATGGACTCAACAACACAGCGGGGTCACAACTTGAACGTTAGCTTAATTAACATGTATAAACGTGAATGTATCTCACAAAAATTTGAGCTTAAGTATAGAAGCTAGACCTGTAGAATCTCCGCCAGACAAAAATTGCTTGGCACTGTGTAGAAATAGGTAAATATTTGTTTTATGGTCGTTCTTTTGTATGTACATTTAGTGTAAAAAAATAATCTTATTTAGTGCTTTGTGTAAACAGTGATTTTATTAGTACTGTAATACATATGTGCTATACTTTACCTTGCAAAAACCAAGAAATAAATTATTATATCGTCGCACATATATTTACGGAAGAGAGTGCCAAGGTCGTCAATAATACAAGTCCCCATATTAGTGTACAGCATTGTACGGCGGTCATTTACCAAATTGAACTGACGGGGTCGCGTGACCGGCGCGAGGCGTTGCCAAACTTGTGAGGGCGCGCGCACGCACACGCACGCCGCCGCTTTAGATCCTGTGATGTGTGCCCGCTGATAATCGTACCACGTATGCTTAAGGGTGCGTTTAGATAGAATACTTACAGTTAATTTAGATTTGAATTCGAAGAGGTGAGTAATTTTGGTCATAAAGTTAATTGTATGATGGGGATGAAAAGCTCGGCACATTTGTGGCAATGTGTATGTTTCTCAATGGTATTGAATTTTTGAGAATGCTAGCTTGTCCAATCTCATGCATTTATTATGTTACTCAAGAGATTATTTCTATATTTTATCTGCTATTTCTCCGAGCCTAAAATTAGCAAGCGAGCGAGCGTGTGAAGTAAACTTTCCCAAAGCACATCTCAGATACTACGATCTGCCTATCCTTTTTCCAACTAAGTTGGGGTCGGCTTCCAGTCTAACCGAACGCAGCTGAATTCGCGACTGCCAATCTGCCCTCCACAACCCAGTTAGTACTGGGTAATACCGACTGGGAATTACGATTTCTTTTATATAATTACTAGCGACCCGCCCCGGCTTCGTACGGGTGAAATATACATATAAACCTACCTCTTGAATCACTCTATCTATTGCTGAAAACTGCATTAAAATCCGTTGCGTAGTTTAAAAGATCTAAGCGTACAAACAGCGGGAGCGACTTTGTTTTATACGAGTACTATGTAATGAAGAACATATGGATAATTGTTGGGTTATAACGTTTCTATAATTGCAAAATATCTGCAAAATCTACCTCTTCAAACAAGGTGTGGATATCCAGTCATTGTGGAACAGGGAAAGCCCAAATTGGATCAGAGATTGTCACCTTATCCATAGAGCAGGATCGAACGCATTCGTTTGCCGGTTGTTTGTAAATTGGTGCGGCTTTCCGTTTGTTTGGCTTAAAAGTGCCGCCGCGTTTGTAAAGCCTTCTTTGCAGTCTACACAGGAATTTTCCATTTCAAAAGCTCTATATTCCCTTTGTCTAAACACAGCTTAAAGGGAGAATTACTCAAATAAACCTGCAATACCATACAATTTTGGCTAAAGTTCACGCTAGTTAAGGAACAAGTTAAAGTTTACAATTGAGATGGCTTCGTAAGCGCAGTGTGTTGTATTGTGCTGCGACCGAATGTTTATTCCTGGGATTTACAATTTATGACGTTGTTCAGCGAGAGTTATGATTGGAATATTTGTTATATAAGTTCTAAATAAACGACCTGCATTGTAAGGTTAAACCGTTCGAAAATAACTTCACTACCAGCATACTTGTTTCTAAGTATTATTCCATAAATTGTCTATTAAAATAATATTTCGAGTATGTATGTTAACAAGTTGCGAGAGCCCCATTGAACTGAGAACAAAGCATCGTTGAAAGCTTCACGGGTCCCCACTGCACAATTCACGGACCTACTCGCAAGTACCGGCATGATAACTGTGTTATTTCCCCCCACCCCTCCTTCTTCCCCAGTTACCGTCTTATCTACATTACCCGTAAAAACGCCCCGGGAAGTAATCTCCCTTCGAGTAAAACATTAAGTTGACAATGCTAATGTGATGTGATAACATTAAATCTAGAGAGTTGTTCTCGCTAGTAAAAGTCGTGTGAAACAATTTCATTAATAGCCATAAAAGGCGTATGAGTTACGCTGAACGCGCTAATATACCCTTCTGAGTCACAAGTTTATTTATAAAAGTAACGTGGAATTATAAGAATTTCTTCGTAAAGAATTTATTGTGTAAATTTTGCTGGGTTATTTATAAGATGTGATGTTTTACGGCAGGATTGGGAATGAATCACAGCTTCTATTGCCGAAAGTTTGGAGCTAATTTCTAGTAGTCAATTCACACTCACGTAACAAGCGATCCAGACGAGTATAAAGTGATAATCCCTTCGAGTTTCTTTGTTAATGTACGTACATTAAAAGGGTTCGTATGGTACAAAAACCAAATATTTTAAGTTAAATGTTTCGTAAAAGTAAAACGTCCGAAAATATCCTCTATGCGAAAACTCTAAAGTAGCACGAAGATTACAGGAAAATTATAGCGGTACTTTAATTCCGTGTAATAAAGTTAGGACAGGTACGAAACCCGCAGAGCCCAACTCACTTAACCGACTTTTTACAACTCGGCGTAGCTGTTTTAGTGTGTCGTGTGTTACGCCCCATGCTCCCTAACAGCGTCAAAAATATTCTAGTCATGAACGAGAGCAACAACCACAATGTGTGAGAGTAAGGAACTTTTACAGAAAAGGTAAGCATTCTCTCTCAATGGCACACGATAAAAGTAAGAATAATATTATTCTCTCTTTATTAAACTCTCTTAAAACTAATCTAAAAGTTTCGTAGCCATAAATTCCTTCGCCCATTCGCTGCGCTACGAAAAGCGTAGGCCTGTGTTTCGTAGCCGATTATGACGTTAAACATAACTTCAGGTGTTTCTTGAAAATCCGGTAATTTATAGTTGGCGCGGCGGCAGATTAATGGTCTGGACTAATTATGCTAAATAATTGGACCTCAGGAAACAATGGTATTTGATGTATTCAGATTTCCGGCGTCCGTGCATAAAGTGTTGCATGACTGAGTGATTCGTGAATGAAGTCAGAATGTTGAAGATAAAACAGTCCACATACCAATAATCTTGATTTTTACTTTCGTATCGTTTGATGTAAGCTCGTAAAAGTATACGAGATAGGTTTTCTTAAACCTCCGAACCTCGGACATTGCTATAAAAAGATTTCGCGAAAAAATCCACCAAAGCTGGTCTCAAGGTGAAACTTAAACGAAATATTGTTTTTGTTGGTTCGGATACCGTTTTGGCGCGTAGGGAAAGTATTTCTAATAAAAGTTGAACTTTTTTCATTGTTTGCAACGAAAACAAATTTGAAGCAAGTTTTAATTGAAACCAGAATTAGAATATAGTGGTTTGGACGATTGCTACTGTCTTGAAAATTATATTAATATTTTATTAGGTAATTCATTAAATAAAACACGAAGGGGGACACAACAATGGAAATCGCGTATGAAAGAAAATTTAGTTAACACCTTTCACAAAACGCGAGCTGTGGTTTTATGCAAATGTATGCGGCGCCGGTTCCTGTCATGAAGGAAATAACAACAACTAAGTAATTATTATCGCGACTACAATGCTAATATTCAATAAAGAGTTGCCATTTGTTTTGTAGTCGATTTTCGTGCTATATTTATTAGGTATGATGATTGTGAATGAAAATAATTGTTTAGACCTGTGACTTGTTACCGCTAGCAAACAGTTTTTGAATACCGCACCATGTTCCCATAAAATTAAATACCTACAATTATTTTTGTTCATCACAGATAAAATTAAATGGGTGAATATCAACAAAGTTCATTTTTTGTCAATTTTGGTGGCTCAATTTCTTCTTTAGTTTTCGTGAAAAATAACGATCTGGTATAAGAATAGAATGTCCAAGCTTGAAGGATCTTCATGAGGGCTCAGAATATCTCCATAACTTTTTGAGATATTTTAGTTCAAAGTCTAGTGTGGCCACCAAAATTGAAAATCACCCACCAAAATCGAAAGTGCCCACCAAAATTGAAAATCAGTGGCACCAAAATTGGATTTCTCCGTCAGAAACCTCAATCTCACTAATAAAGCTCAATGTGATTAATCTCACAAATTCTCGGGATGTATCAATAACTTTTATCGGTTTATAAAACTCTCTTTTGTAAAAAATCGGATAGATTCCGAGGTCTGGTCCTAAAGTCGGACTGACATGGTAGCGTTTTTGTTGGGGAGACTGCAGTACAACCCAAGTCTCGATCGAATCGAAGGGTTTCTCGTAGTCCACAAACACTAAACGGAGAGGCAGCTCTTCGGTCTCCTGTATAACCTGCCGCAGCGTATGTATATGGTGTACGGTGTTAAAGCCATTATGGAATTCGGCTGGTTCGGGATGATTCTTGAAAACAACTTGTAGACATAGCTTAGAAGTGAGATGGGCCTATAATTCTTCAGCCGGGCATTGTAGCCTTTTTTGAAGAAGAGTACCACCACACCCCTGCAACATGCCTGTGGGGTTTTCCCCTCGGGTATGACGAAATCAAACAGCTTCTGAAGGGCCTTAAGTACCGGTTTTCCACCCGCCTTTAGGTTTTCGGCCGTAATTCCGTCATCACCCGGTACTTTGTTGTTTTTAAGCTGTTCCAGAGCCATCCTAATCTCGTGCATCCAGATCTCGTCCGGGTTGTCTTCGGTATAGTGTCGGGTCAGTCTAGCTCTTGGGTCATTTGCTAGATTTACAACGGGTTTACTGGTTGAAGTGTATAACTGCCCATAGAATCTCTCGATCTCCATCAGTAGCTCCGGTTTGGCGGATACGATTCTGCCATGGTCGGTCTTCAGTCCCGCGAGCTGGCTCTGCCCAATAGCCAGATCTCTTGCAAATGCCTTGGAGCCGCTCAATTGCATCTTTAATATGCTGGATTTAAAGATCCGTCTATTGAGCTGCCGGTATTTCCACGCCTCGTCTGAAGACTGCAGGATCATCTCACGCCGCTCCTGCATGAGCTTGAGAGTATGATCAGAGAGTTTTTTGTTCTTATGTGCACGACGTGTCTTGAAGAACTTAGACCCGTATGGACAGTTTCCACGAACTTATCGTTGTATTCGTCCAATGAGCTTCTTAGGCACTCGAAACGAGTCTGGAGTTCAAGCTTTTCAGATTGCAGCAGCTCTCGGGGTTTTGAATTTGGATCTGTGCTGGACAGAGCGTAGACTTCATCAGTCGAGACTTTTCAAGCTTGATATTGATTTTCAATGTGCCTCTTACTATGCCTTGATCGCTTCCGGTTTTCAACGAATTGATCGTAGAGACAACACTGAACATAATACGCTTCTTGGTTGACATGATGAAGTCAATCTCATTTGAAGTTGCACCATCGGGGCTCTGGCAGGTCCACTTCCTGTGCTCACGCTTTCTGAAGAAGGAGTTCATCCTATAGAGGCCCTCCTTCTCCATAAAACTAGCCAGTTGGTGACCCCGGTGGTTCCAACGTCCAACCCCAAATTGCCTAGTTACGCGTTGAAGTCCCCAATGACAACGGTGAAGTGCTTTTAAGCAGCCTCTCTTCGCTGGTCTGTTTTGGCATTCTAAAAAGCAACAAAATAAATATATATGAATAAGAAACTTGGTCATTAGTATACAACCCTTATAATAATAGGTCTTACTAACTGCCAAGTACATAACATGTATTTGTTTGCTAATCCAACTGTTTTGCAACGTAAAAACTAGCTATATAGGTAATAACAATACATATACAGTACATAATTAAAATCTGGTAGGTCATATTCAATTTTGGTGGCGTGAAAACGCCACCAAAACCACCAAAATTGAGCCACCAAAATTGGAACCAGGCATAAAAAAAATCTTAAAAAATAAGGGTTTTAAGTTAAAATTAAATTAATGTCATTGATTTATGGGTCACCCAAATCATTAGCTATAGCATGTAGCTTACTACTGTAACACTTTAAAATCAACAGTAAATCGATCCACCAAAAATTGAACAATTCTTGTCCCCCGTTCCGCCCAAGGCGAGTACTTATGTTTTTGGAGGGTAATCACCGCACTAATCACACACCTGACACTTATCGCACTAAAGGTACGACTGATAGATGCGAAATAAATAACGCGATTGATCGCACACGCACGAAACTTCATGTTATAGTAAGTTGAAAAAGTGCCAGAAAAAAAATGATTTTTGCTTGGACAAACTTTGATCGAGTGTCCTGTGCTTTTAAATAAGATTTTATAATATGGTTTAATTGTTTTTAGATAATTTGATTAATGCATATACTAACAAAATTGTTTATTTTTTATTGTACCTCAAATTGTTACTTTGGTGAACGCAATTACATCAAAAAATGGAACTGGGACAAGCCACCAAACTTGAATTTGAAGGCGATTTTTTTTTTTCCCTGATGATTTATATACCTTATAAAAAAATAAATGTGGCCCTAATTGAACCAAGTTACGTACTTCACTACAAAAAAAAATCAGAAACATCCTATCATTTTACACCTCGATTCTCAACGTGGACACGTAAAATTTGCTGATTTGATATTCACCCAAATAGAAGATATTTTTATAGGTAAATAACTAAATAACATATTTCAATAAGAAAGTGCTTTCGATGTCTAGTGTAAAATCTTGGCGTAGAAATGCGGTCAAGTGCTTGCAAACTAAAGTTGAAAGAAACAGTTTCATGCATAAGTATTGTGTTGTTAATATTACATAACTACTGAACTAACTTGACGGTAACTACCTGTTACTCATCATCTGCCTAGCCTTTTCCCTACTATGTTGGGGTCGGCTTCCAGTCTAACCGGATGCAGCTGAATACCAGTATTTTACATGGAGCGACTGCCTATCTGACCTCCACAACCCAGTTAGTACTGGGTAATACCATACCCCTTGGTAAGACTGGTTGTCAGACTTTTTGGGTCACTGACTACCTTACGGCTGTCATATATCTACAAATGACACCCGTGACCAACGGCTTAACGTGCTTTCCGAGGTACGGTGGAAACTCGGTATGTAATGGCTGGTTCCCCCATCCACAGACCAACCTAGGCAAGCATAGCCTAACCTAAAGATCGACCCGAGCGGCTGTTATTATTTAGCCACGACCTCCTCAACTACCTACTAACTACCTGTTACTGCAAATACGAAATACGTCGTTGTTAGAGCTTCGCTTCGAGAGGTTCTTTCATAAATCATATCCGAACCGCGCGGATCTCAAACCATACGAGGTATAAATCTACGCGGTAGACACGCGCCTAACCCACGTCTGTGTTATAAATAATCCCAAATATCAACATTAATTTTTAAACTTACACTAGCTGTATCTGGCATGCGTTGCAATGCACCTTTTCCTACTACCTACCTACCACCTACCTACCACCTACCTACCACCTACCTACCACCTACCTACCACCTACCTACCACCTGCCTACCATCTGCCTACCATCTGCCTACCACCTGCCTACCACCTGCCTGCCACCTGCCTACCACCTGCCTACCACCTGCCTACCACCTGCCTACCACCTGCCTGCCACCTGCCTGCCACCTGCCTGCCACCTGCCTGCCACCTGCCTGCCACCTGCCTGCCACCTGCCTACCACCTGCCTACCACCTGCCTACCACGTACCTACCACGTACCTACCACCCACCTACCACCCACCTACCACCCACCTACCACCCACCTACCACCCACCTACCACCCACCTACCACCCACCTACCACCCACCTACCACCCACCTACCACCCACCTACCACCCACCTACCACCCACCTACCACCCACCTACCACCCACCTACCACCCACCTACCACCCACCTACCACCCACCTACCACCCACCTACCACCTACCTACCCCTACCTACCACCTACCTAAGAACCTTCTCCTGTCAGTAGCAAACAGAACAAAAAAAGAATTAGCGAAAACGGTCCAGCCGTTCATGCGTGATGCCGTGACCAAGGGAAATAGAGATTCATTTTTAAATACATATATAGATAAATTACACTCCAGCAGAAAGCTGTTCAGTTACGTTCACAATACAGTAAATTAACTTAATTTTAATTTACAAGTACAATAGGTGGTGAGCTAAGAATACGGCAGCAAAATGTGTCGCAAATGAGTTTCTTACTGAACACAAAGGAGCCCTGTCGGTGGCGTGATAATGTTAATAAACCATTTTTATGACGTTCTTCAAGCCTTTCCATTCTCCTTTGGAAATAATGTTAGGCAAGAAATTCGGAACAAACGTTAACCTACTTCTAACTTCGCTTGTAGAAGATTATTTGTTTCAAACTAGTCAAGGATAAGATTTTGAGTCATTAAGTAGTTCTGAAACTTTTACCCTAAAACCATTTTGGTGTAAAAAATGAAGTTGACATCGTTAACTTTTTCGTAGACGTTAGGATTCATCATCTGCTAGCCTTTTCCCAACTATGTTGGGGTCGGCTTCCAGTCTAACCAGACGCAGCTGATTACGAGTATTTTACATGGAGCGACTGCCTATCTGACCTCCCAACTCAGTTAGTACTAGCTAGGTACCAGTAACAACTGTAAAACATCTACAAGTGACTGCCGGGACCAACGGCTTTACGTGCTTTCCGAGGCACGGAGGAAACTCGGTATGTAATGGGTGGTCACCCATCCACAGACTAATCTAAGGAAGTGCGACTTAACCGTGCGGTTGATCCGAGTGGCTGTTATTATTTAGCCACGAGCTCCTCAATAGATGTTAGAATTCACTGATAAAAAATTCACCGGGTATGTCCCAAAATGTTTTCACAGTGACGTCACGTTTCACGTAGTCGCCAATCTTTAAGCCCCTTCATTAGCACAGTTGTGACTTCGAAAACTGCCATAACACTGACACATGTTACCGTTTAGAACTGAACAATGTTCTTAAACATGCTCTGAAATAAAACCAGTTTCAATTAATATTGTGTTTCAAAACAACATCATTCATATCATTCAGCACATTCATTGTGTACTTCAACGTGTTTAAATACCGCTACCGCTGTACCGCATTGAATTAATTTTATCAATTATTTTTAATATGAATGGTCCGCCGAGGAGTTGAAACTTGAGTTTGCAGTCAACACAGAATATCGTAAAACATAATGCAAACTGTGGAACAAAACACAACTGGGAAACATGGCGACCGACCGGGTGGCGACTACTAGAATTTAGTCTGTGGAGTTACTGAAAGCTAATAAAACTTTGCCTTGTGCCACCAAAGTCTGCCACGTAGCAATAAGAATAAATATCACCATAATATAATATTTCGGCTTATAATTGGCCATACACGGTGGATGCTCACAGGTAACGAGGTACCGATTTAAACATACAATTACTCGGTACAATTGTCAATCCGGTCACTGGACATTATTTCGAATTCATATTTTTTCATAAAATGAGCCTAACTAAAACTTACTATAAAAAGTTCATACAGCCAATTAAATTTATTTACATAATAGCGACATTATGCTCAATCATGGCATTTTTAAAAAACAGTGTTGTTATAACTAGTAGTTTGGAGTAACAAATTATAATTCGTGTTAGCCGGCTCAGCGCCTGATTTGTAAGGCAGGGCTCGCCACCGGACGGCAGAGGTTTGGGATCGGCGATCGGATCTATAATATGGGAGGAAACAATGTCTTCGGGAATCGTTGTGTAACCACACGATCGGGATCATGTTCCTCGTCGCTACATCAACATTATATAAACGTTCGATCCTCAATCGCGGTCCCGTATTAAACAAAAGAAAACAACAATGTTATCTCTACTCTAGCTTTTGGGATTAAAAGTTCATGGCCTTTACTAATACGGCCGTTGTTGATGAAAGCTTTATCGGCATAAAACAATTTTCGCAAAACACATGTGCGCAAATCGTGCTTAAATGATAATATAGCGTGATAAACCATCTACACGGCCATTAAACTTGGCGTTTTGATAGAGAACAGCTTATAAGGACGACTACAAAAACTTACATAAAAATAATTGGTGCAGTTGATTCTTAGTTTGTCACGCACGTGATGTCGTAAATCATGTTTATGTGATGTTCATTATGGGTTCATTTATTTCAATATTAGATCATTCGGGGCACAAGGGTGGACGTCCTATGCAAATCAACTTTTGGGGTAGCTTAATAGATCAAATATTATCTGTGTCATCGTAAAGCTACTGTGTGTGTGTGTAACAGTGCGCGGTCGGAAAATTAATTGGAGATTAGTGACGTATTTGATTACATTATACGTTCCAACTATCTTTGATATTAAGTCACAAATTCAGTAGAGCTTACGTTAAATTAAATTACATATTCTGTGAAAATGGGTTCTAAAAGCTTTCATGTCGAAATCTTTTTAAGCAGTGACAGTATCACTTCTGTTAATGTGTGTCCCACTTAATATAAAAGCCACTGGCTATTTCTTTAATCAGTCCCAAGCCGAAGAAGACACGACGGTAAGTGAATGCCCGCAATAATTGTGAGCGCGAATCGTCGCCCATTCAGAGCTGGCTGTAATCAGCTATGTGTAGGATGATGATACAATAAAAAATACAATCACAGAGGGGGTGATGATAAACGTGCCAATTTCAATTTATCGCGACTAGGGCGTATTATATGGGCAGAAGAAACGACCTGAGTCGTAACTCGTACATTTATGTCGTATTTCACGAGCTACGTGGTAATGGCGCCACGTACGACGTCAGTTGAACCTTGACAGGCAAGTTCAATATGTGTATAGAAACAGCACCGGCCAACTTAAACAGAATTACTGTTGGCCGCCAGTGTATTTTAGAAAGTGGGGTGCAGCTTGGCCCATGTATTTTAAGTTAGTCAGGCAGCTCCTGCAACCTTCACCAGGTCATCGGTCCACCTAGAGGGAGGCTATCCGGTTCGTGGTCGCCACTCCAGAACTTTTCGGCCCCATCGGCTATCCGTTCTGCGAGCAATGTGCCCTGCCCACTGCCACTTAATTTTGTCTATTCTTAGGCAGCTCCTATTTTGAACAAGAAGAAAAAGATAAAAATAATCTCAACATTTACCTACTTGGCTACTGAGCAGAAAATAATACAATTTTACAAGTGTTTAATTTCGTCCTCGCAGAATTTCCCACTTAAATGAAAAAGGTAACGAAATTGGAAATGGAACAGTTTTCTTTTTATATTTTAAACGTAGAGATGGAATGAATCCGGGAGTACATACCTAGTAAAGTTCGGCGATACTTAGCAAGAAACAAAGTTTTCAGGCTATCGGTGTTCAGTAGTAATTGCAGTAGCCAAGGCTTTTTTCTCTTTGGCAGCTCCCGCTTCGTTAGTAAGCGGATGGTGGTGTGCGGATGACCGCTCTTTTGTTCCCCCCTCCCCTTCCGCTGGCCAACGCTTCCTGAACGGCTATTATGAACCTTCTTTAATAAATTACCCTCATTACGCTTTATTTCAAAATGTTTTCTAGTCGATTTGTATTAATTTGAAAGAAAATGATCAGTCACTAATTGCTAATTTATTTAAGTTAAGACACTGTCCGACCACGCTTTATTATAAGCCTCAACAGAGCTTGTGCTTGTGTTTATAAGTTCTCAGAAGTGAGCTCAGAATATTTTTTGTGATGTAGAAAATAATCGTACTTAAAGTAATAGCAGTAAATCTTGCGTCACATACTTTATGAAAAATGGGAAAGAAGTCTGTGTTTTGTTATTTTAAAAACAAATTCGCGATATGCCTTGAGCACTTAAGTGAATTGATCTTGGAAATTTAATGTCTTACCAACAAAAATATATTGCAGCACGAAGAAACTTGTGGAAAAAGACATGAAATAAATGCTGTAGTTCACCAATTTGGCAATTTTCATTTAAAGCACTCCTGTGAGTTGGGAATAATTTGTAGTGGGCACTTTAAAACATTTATTGCGGACTTTTTGTTTCAACCTCGCGATCCCGCTACGCTTATTTGTGGGTTTGCGCTCGATTCATAGAAATTAAAGCTTTCAGGAATCAGTAATTCATCGTAATATATTAAATAAGTCTTTGTTAAACAAAACTGCCAGTTTCTATATTCCTAAAGAAAAGCGAAAAAATATTTGTCGTGTTGTGTGTGTGTGTTTGTAATTGTGTCATAAAAATTGAGGTACTACAAGAAATATCTACCTTACAAATTTATACCTAAAACGTAAGTAAACCAAACAAATAAAACGTATTCCTTTAAAACTACAAGGTGTTTTTAAAACGAAGTTACGTACGTTTAACGTGTAGCTTTTGGTAATAAATAAGTTTATAATATTTTAATTTAGTGTAATATTTTACGTATAGTATTCCATCGTAATGAAAGCAACTTAACTAAAAATACATCATCAGCAGTCAGCTTTAAGGCTTAAGTTAGAATAATTTATGCAACGGCTGCCTAATTTAGCGCTGCGCCAAAAATTCGCTTACGATAACGTTTTATGAAATCACAAACTTTCTCACTTGTTCAGCACTTTAAAAATATTTATTTAATTTATTTGGGGCACTATTAATTTTTTTTATTCGATGTTAGAGCTTCTTGAAATAATTTAATTTAGTTCTTCGAGAGTTGCAAGCTTTAATGCCCCACTTGTTGAGGGTGCACCGCGGTCCGTTCCCAACGTTCGCGCGCTCGGCGGAGCGTAGGCGACTGCGCTTGGCGCCCATTCATTGAACTGCCCTTATTTACCCACGTTCTCTCGATTCGATCTCGATTCGCTCCCGCCGCAAATACCGCGACTGCCAAACGAATTGTGCTTACAAACAATGCAATCTTGGACAAACTTTAACTTTTATGGCTTAGACTAGCAATTTTAGTTTTTTGTAAATTTTTAAACCTAACACAGGCATAAGAAATGGCGACTAAATAAATATTTTCCCGGAGTTTTCCTCTTGGTAGAATTTTTTTAAACAGACAACAATGTTAAAATCTAGTAACTTTTCACACTGATATTTTTGAAAATCTTGTCATAGTTGAGTTTACCCGCTTGTTACTTTACCCACAACAGTTAATTAGTGTAGCGTGATTTGAGTAGCTTTTCCGAAAGAAAAGCTTTTCTACTTTAGTTGTATTTATTACGTCTACACAATTTCCCGACAGCTAAGCATTCGTAACAAATTCTTTCGTTCCACGTACTTAACACGTTCACGATGTTATCAGCAAAGTAGTAACAATTAGTAGGAACGCTAATTGAAACCACGTTAGTCGTAAGTACGGGATGTTAAAGTTGGTAATTTCGTCGCCTATTCTTGGGTAGTGACAGCCGCAGTCGTAGATAGGCAATGAGTTGGCAACGTATCCTGCACTGTCGACAATTCGAGTTTGCGCGAGATGGGATTCGACTTCTATTTTGTGACGTTTTTTGTATTTCAGGTATAAGATTTTGCACCGGCAAGAGCGGTATCTGTCAGTGGAAGAAAAATGTGGGGAAAAGTAGAATATTGTGGAAATAGATATTTTAGTTGTTGGGTTTTAGTTGCATAATAATAATGTTTTTCATTGTTGTTTGCAACTGTCTTGTTTTTTTTTTAATTTCGCTTTACAAGAGGCTGCGGAACGCAGTAGTCGCGGTGTAGTGTTTCTTATAGTGTCTATAAATCTTGTTGCTTTGAAAACGTGAATGCATTGTCTCTATTTTCCCGTAATAGTATTTTTAATAAAAGGTAAGCATTAGGTAGTTCTGATTTACTTACTCAGCATTGCGATGTTATTTTGAAATGCATTGTACTGGGTCTGTATTGTTTGACTTTTCTTGGGAACTTTATACAGAAATATAGTATCTTTTTTAGATTATTTCTAACAAAGCTTTAGTTTATAAAAAAAACATGGATATTATTTGTGAATACTTCTGTGGCGCTACCACTTAAGATAACATCTAGGTGCCTGAAACCGAAGTCTCTTCAAATCCCGGTGTATTAAAATATATTTTGTTTACCATTTTGGAAACTAAATTGTGACCAAAGTATACGTCGGTGTATCTTCGCGCTCTCAATCTATATCAGCTATCTACATTAGCGATGTCGTAATTATCATTAACTAGTGTTTGACTACGTTTTGCTTTTATACGGAGCGATGGCGCGAAGCCTTCGCTTTTCTTAGGAAGGCTACATTTTCGCTGTCGTTATCCTCATCATCATCATTCTGTTATATTTTATACTGACGGTTATTGTAAAAGCGAATTTTCCTGTAATTTCATAATTTAGCTTGATGTTACACCTCATTTATGCCTTAAGCATGTATACCTCCTGCCAGGGCTGCGGGACTGTTCGAAAGATATACCGTGGCCCTGGAACACAAAGGGCAAAGAAGGAACATGGATGGGTTTTAGTCAGTACAAGTCTGACACTCCCTTCCGCTCCGCCCAGAGTGGGGGGGGTCATTTGATGATTTCCCATCCGAAAAAAAAAAGCATGTATACCTACCTAACTTAGGTCTAATTCTCTAATAAATAAGTTAAGATTCACTCTGCTGATGTAGGGTCATTATAAGCTGTATGAAAAGTCATAGTCAAGTAAGTTTACAATAAACTTATCAGGAACTTACTTTCTTCTTAATAACATTGGAGCAGGCTTAATTCCAAACATTATTAATTTATTCACGAACAATGTGAGAAACTGATTTCGTGTTTTATAGCAGTGATTAACATCAAGAACAGTTTAACTACTATAATTATAACTTGATAAATGATAAAACTTGCCGATTAAACCCTAAAACTGCCGTAATTATGCCGCAGTTACTTTTACAATAAGAAGTTTAGCTTGTTTGCAGTGAAAATGTAGCAAAAGAATTTACAATTTGCAGTGATGTTGAAAAGTGCCGTGCCAGTAATTATGCGACTGTGAGACCGTGCAAATGGCAGCTCCTTCACAAAAATAAGAGTATCCTCAGTTTTCTTCTTTATGATGTTTTTTTCATTTTTAATAAAAGAATAAACTTACTGTATTTCTTCGTAAATAATAGTTTTCTTATTTTGTATGCAGTGCACTATTCATTGTTTTAATGACGCGTTTACTGTCCATTTATAATCAAATCTAAGTAGAATCTATTTAGGTAGCTCTGTGACCCACGCCAAACATGATGAATGTGGGTATAGTCTGAAATCAAATTCAGTAGCCTATCGGGGTTAAATATCGGTAGGCCTGCTAGTCCAGTTAACTGTTATGACGATGTTTGAGATACTACTACACTGGTTTAGGACCACTTTCGAAGCACTTAGCTATCTAACCCTGCAATACGATTTATGACGAACTTCCTATATGTAGGTAAACTGGGTTTTAACTACATGAAATATATTAAAATGCGCAAGTAATGAATCACGTCCTCTGTGGCATATTTTTTTGTGTACTCTGGCGGCTAATGAATGTTTATCAAGACTTATGAATGAAATGAAAAAATTCCTCTATCTTTATTGGACAATGTTAATTTGATCCTCACTAAATTTTATGCCTTCGCTTTTACAGCTCAGTTTATTGTTATCAATCTCGGGAAATCGGCGATTTACTAACAGTTTAGAGTCACGCATAACTGAAATCCGATTTGAGAGACGGGCTTTGAATATTCATGTTGTTCCTGCGTTGTTTCATGCAATTTATTATACTTCATTCTTAGACCTACGTATTCGTGCTGCGTATGTTCTGTGTGTCTGTATGTTTTATACACATGTGTTGGAAATGTGCGATAATAACACTCTTTTGACCCTTACGAGAAAATATGTGGGTTCTAAGATACGATCCGTTTATTATCTTATGTTGAAGAAGTAATCCGGATCTAGTGGCTGGCCACAGAAGCGGAGAGCTGCGCTCATAAATTATGTAAGATTGAAATGTACACTTTCATAGAGGATTATAGTACCTTCTACCTTCTAACATGGTAAAGTTAATCCTTGCAAATTCAAGATATGAAAATATTTTTCGTATGAAAACATGTAGCTTGCACCGCAGGCACATATTGTAGGTATACTCCATTGCGTTCTGAGAATTAAACAATAACTATAAACACGTTATTTCTTACAACAAATTGCATGATGGTCGTACTCTATATTTAATAAATTCGACGAAAAAACTAGGGAACTTTTTTATTATATAAATATTCTGTTAAAGAAACCAACAACCCTTTGTTTTAATTTATTCAAGTATTTACGATCTTAATAATGATTAAAGTGGGAATTCCTTCGTTCAAGAAAGGGTTTAATGTTATTAGAATTTTCTAAAAATAGAAAGTAAAGAACAATAGGCGTTCTATTTGGAATACCACTTTATCTTGACATTTACAATACTCCTACATAGGCTTCTTTCAATTAGCTTGACATTGGTGAAACGTCTGGCATTAGATATCTTTAAAATATAAAAAAAAGTTCATTTCGGGACAAAAACACAAGACTAAGAACAACAAGTAAAATGATGACAGCTGCAAAAGGGTATTACGGAATCTACTGACCGATTGATTTGTGCTAGTTAGTAACGAGATTGCTATACATCATAATTGGCCTGATGTGGTCCGCCAGTCTTATCAAACGGACGAATGATCATCCATAATGACCTAGAACATCATCTGCCTAGCGTTTACCTAATTATGTTGGGGTCGGCTTCCAGTCTAACCGAAGAAGCAACTGCCTATATGAACTCCTCAATCCACTTACTAGGTAAATACAATACCTTTTGGTAAGACTCGTTTTCAGGCTTTCGGCACACTTTCGGGCCACTGACTATACTTACTGTAACAACTGTCAAAGATCTACAAATGACAGCCGGGACCAACGGCTTAACGTGCTTTATGAGACTCCCAAGGAGTCTCGATATGCAACGAATAGTCACCCATCCACGGACTGACCCCGGCAAGCGTAGCTTAACATTTGATCGGACCGTACGGCTATTATTATCTAGCCTTCAAATATTTGTATATCAAAACCCTAGAACAATTTTAACGACTGCTTAGTATTCTTGCTTCGAATTCTGTTGGTCTAGTTAGCGCTAACGCAATGTTCCCTCTGCCAAGTTTTCCGTAATTTTATGTGGATTCTTCCCACACTCATACAACTTAGTGTTTGACAAAAAGAACCGCGTGTAAGTTTTGATGTTTATGTAATTTATGTATACTATAGATCAAATAAGTGACTGTTATGACCAGTGATCGGAATACGCTGCCTAAACTTCGGAGAACAAAGACAGAAAGTGGAGACTTAGACCACCTTAAATAAAGCTTATTTTCAACTTACTGAAGATTTTTCCCGAATCCCGGGAAAAAAATATATAGTCGTAAGGAAGTCTCCTCTTTCTGTCTCTATTCCGATCACTGGTTATGACTCAATTTATTATTTATCACCATATGATTGTATTACATCCATTTAATGAAATCTTACAAGGTGACAGGTGTAGCTCCTTGTTTACAAGATGAGAGTTTTTCTGCTTTTCTGAGGGTGAAATTCACCGCACTATTAAGTATTGCCAAAGTAGTTCAGAAAAATGTCTTTTTGCCTGGTTATTTATTTGTGTATTCTATTACCGTCACAAACGGAGAAATTTCTCAAACAGCAAAGCGTACGATACTAAAAAATCAATCTTTTCCTTTCCCAAAGGTAATATTAACGCAAACACTGAATACCCACCTTAATGGATCTCTGTATAGAAGAACCATTAATTTTATTATTTGGGAAAACATGACGGCGCGTAAAACCCTTTCCCGCGCCCGCCGCCTGTTAATATAATGAAATCAAACGATGCTCGCTGATTTTGTTATTCAACCAAACCGTATTTTTGTGTAGCTGTGATCATTTAATTGTTGACATTCATCACTGCACCTGAGCACCGCTAATTTGATTGTGTAAAGTCGTTTATTAGCTTTGTGGGATTTGAATTTGTTACATGCGTTATTAACTGAGTGTATGTAGTTATTTTCAATTGTACATTGTTTGCCTACTGTGTTATATGTAGGATAAAGTGACTTATAATCTTCATAACGCAATCGCTCATGAAAAATTTTTTTTTTTTTTTTAGAGTTTGTCCCTCTCTAGGAATTTCTCCTTCAACGTGGGTGCGTTTACAAACATTTAAACTCACATACACAAACAGCCAGACCCGGAACAACTACCTGTAGATCATACAAATATTTGTTCCGTGCGGGGATCGAACCCGCGACTCGCAGCGCAGCAGCCGATCGCTCAGCCACTGCGCCAACCGTGCTGTCAAATATCTACCCTCTTACCACTGATATCTTTAAACGAAAGTGGTGCACTTTTTCTCGTCTATATGCGGTATAGAATACCTGTACTTCATAAAATGAGAATTTATCAAGTAATTATAGAACGTCACTAAAATTTTTCCCTTGATCTGTAACACTGACAACCAACATAAATCAAGAATCGGTCGTCGAATCTCTTATTTCAGAACCAAGCCAACCAACTAAGATAATTTGATTATTCAAATCGTCGTCCAAGTACAAAAAAAATACGTCGCGAGCTGCAACAATAATAAACTTAAGTGGCTTCAATAATATAGACTATTGCTGCAACCATTTAATTTTGGTACAGTACATTTAGTTTGCTTAAAAACTTACAAAATAATACAATTTAATACAATTGAAACTTATCTATTAGGCACAATCTTATTAATAAATCAGTGCAAAACTATTAATAATAACGATCAACTGAGGACACTCTGGAGGGTGCGCTTCGCCAGTTTAGGTCCTCTCCTGCCGATCTTAGACCCCGATTACCACTGTCTATGCAGAAGAAAAATAGAGCGCTGTTGTGTGCCTTGGACTCGCTGCGTAAGAATTTCTTCAAGAGCAGCGAGAATCTCGGTGAAACACACTCGATCATGTAATGCGCGGCTGTTGCGGCATGTCGTTTAGCAAAAGTCAAGTTCCCAAGTTGTGACGGAGAGCTATGCGACCAAAACCAGCTGTACCAGCCCGGCAGCGCAGCGATCGTCGTATGGACGGTACTCATCGGCAAACGGAAAACGTTTCCTGTCTCTGGAGCCCTAAGCGGACGGGGCCGTTGATGAGTGTCGGGGTTGCCACAGTCCATGTGAGTCCATCAGACATTATCTCTCGTTGTACTCGTCTGTCTAACGGCGAGTACTTGCACCGGCACAACCAAGTGGCCAGGATTATTCACTAGCAAATTGCTTTGAAATATAAACTTGTGGAATCTGAGGTGCCGTATTACAAAATGTGCCCGACCCAGTTCTCGAAAAACACCATGACACGCTGTACTGGGGTCGGCCTATCATTACTGGCAGGACTGTTGTCACCAATAAGCCTGATATAGTAGTGATAGATAAACGTAATGATGTTACCATGCCGCATGGCGAGAATCTTGTGAAAGCTAAGAAAGAGAAGCAGATAAAATATATCGATTTGGCACACGAGACTGTCGATATGTAGAATGTGAACTCGGCTATCATTGTACCGATTGTGGATACGGCCAATGGCCTCATGGCCAAGAGCCTCGACGGATATCTTTCGAGGCATTGGTATCTGGAACCCCTAACCACCGGTAGTTTGGCACTGTGGACCCCACTCCCGACACCGGGGGACCACAATTTTTTCGTATGTAAAAATGAGATGAATATTGAAATGAGTTTATAATAATTGAATTTAATTATACCACTGATATGAGGCCACATTTGACCAGGTTTTCTTTATCATATCGGCTGCCTTCTCTCCAATCATGATAGCGGGCGCGTTCGTGTGCGCACACGTCGATCGCGGGATCACGCTGGAGTCCACCACCCGCAGGCCCTCCACACCGTACACCCGCAGTTCAGGATCCACCACAGCGTAACGATCAGTGTGGGGACCCATTCTACATGTTGCGATTTGATGATGTAGCGTTACCATCATGGTCCTAATCGCACACTCCCAATATGGGTTGGAACCAGGAACTAAATTCCTACATGCTGGATACTCTGGTAAGTATAGTCTAGGATTATATTTATCGAATGCTTCAGAATATCCCAGTCTAATTACATGTTTGACAGCTTCTAACATCGCTGCCATGTCTTGTGGCTCAGTCAAGTAGTTACCGTACATTTTTGGATGTGAAAAAGGATCCGTATCTTTAAGCTCAAGGTAACCCTTGGATTTCGGCTGCGACAACATTATGGTAGCTGACCACGTATCTGTCCCGTACAAAGGTGAGTAGGCATTGTCAAATATTTTTTTATTAAGTCTCCAACTTTCCCTGAGTGCACCTCCCGAATCATAAACGATAGAACCGCCCATACTTATTAACTCAATGTCTGGCACGTTCTCTGGATCCTGTGATACCGATGTCTTGATGTAGCCTATTCCTTCAAAAGCTCCGATGTTTGTTAGCGGTCCCTCCCCAAACTGTAACCACTGTATAAAATTACTTAATGTTGCGACTTTAGACTCTAACAAGCTGGCGTCAGTTGTATTTAGACTGAAAATAACTCCAGAGAATGAGATGTGGTCGTAAAGAACCCTTCCAACTTGTAAATTTGCAAGAACGGGAATTCCCAGCGATTTTAAATGCTCCTGCGGACCTATTCCTGAGAGCATGAGCAATTGGGCCGAAGCTATTGGGCCTGCGGATAAAATGATTTCCCTGCGGCAACGCACTGTGCGCTTGACTCCGTTCTTAACGTAGTGTACGGCGTACGCTCTCTTAGTGTGGGGATCGATGAGCACTTTGGTAGCTCTGGCGTCCGTGAGGATGTGCAGGTTCCGGCGTTTCTTGTGAGGGTGGAGGAATGCTTTAGCAGCGCTCATTCGATGACCTTTAGTGAGAGTCGCTTGCGCGTAACCGAAGCCAAGTTGCTCTGGTGCATTGTAGTCAACGGTGGGGTGACCATTTTCCCTACCAGCTTTAAGGAACGCCTCAACTAGTTCAGTCCTGAAAACGAAACACCTCGTCAGATTCTCACAAGTCTTAGTTTTAATTAAGTTAGAAACTTTGGATAGTTGAAATTAATAACAGTTGGTAACTTACATGAATGGAACATTCTCGACTGTTAGCGGGCCATGACGGCCCCGGTATGGTTCGTTCTTGTACTTTTTCAGTCCCGACTTTTCAGATTTTATATAATAATGCAAAACCTCGTCGTAGTTCCTGTAGGAATTCGAAATATTGTATTAAGAATCTAAAATACATCTATCAGACAGAATTTATGTTTGCAAAGACATTTTGGCTATCAAATTTAAAAGTAATGTCTTACAAAATGACTATCAAAATTATTGTGGTATATCTTATTAGTTGACCTGAGTCCTAACTGTACACACGGCGAGACATCATGTACACAGCTATACATATATAACATGGCGTCGCTTTGTATAGATTTCCAATACAAAGAAAGATCCGCATAATTTGGTTGTTTATAACTTGATTGGTCGCCGTGCGTACTTGCCGAATAAGAGGTTGGTCAAACGGGAATGAATACACGCATACTCAATAGTTAGCGGAGCGAGACGTAATATAGGTATGAAGATCGAAATAGTTACGAAACGGCACTTTTGTGATAGTATTTTGTTTAGTTGGCAAATCGGGACAGTGACGAAACGGGATGTAGCCGTACCATCCATAGTTTCCATCAGCGGCGATCCTGTCCCAGTCCTCCGGGCGGCCCCTGGTATACAGCATTAAGTTGAGGACGCTGGTGCCGCCGAGCGCCTTGCCTCTAGGCCAGTAGCAACGCTTCTCATTGCTTCCTGCAATTCAAAAGTAAAGACACTGTGACGCACGGTTGGAGCAGTGGCTGGGCGATTGGCTACTGCGCTGAGTGTCGCGGGTTCGATTCCCGCATGGAATAAATATTTGAATGGTCTACGGGACCGTTCTAGGTCAGTTCCGACTCTGGCTGTTTGTTTATGTGAGTTTAAATGTTTATAAACGCATCCAAGATACAGGAAAAATTCCTAGTGAGAAGCAATGTCATAGAAAATAATATCTACATTGTGATTGGCAAAGTAGACTATTAGTCAGGCAGCCGCTTGCTGACTTTTTGGCTTGGCCTTCATTTACTGGCTGACTAACATGTTTACAAATTACCAAATATAATGTTGTTTTCCTTTGTTTTCTACTGTGTATCTGCTTGGCCTTTTCCCAACTATTTTGGGGTCCGCACGCAAAATACACACCAGCCCGTTATACAATACAATACGATTTGGGGTCAATCGAATATCAAACCGGGTGCTGCTGAATACTAGCATTTAACGTGGATCGATTGCTTAACCTTCACAACCCAGTTGCTATTGTACTAAAATAAAGAAATCAAGTCGGCCGCCAAAGGCAGGAGCAGTTCTAAAATAGTCATGAGAAAAGAAAAGTCTCTTTGGATTAGAACAGAGTTAGAGTCTACACAAACGGATGATGATGCCGAGCTCCTAGTTTGGGAGTCAGGATTTACTCTCTTACTCTACCTGTCATCGTCTAACTTTCCTTGTCCCACGTTACTTGGGGTCGGCGCACACGTCATTCTCTTCTGTCAACCGTCAAGCTATCATTTACTCAAAAAAAAAAAAAACCGAAAAAAAAAAAACAAAATGCGTCCTAGCAATTAAGCAATGCTGAAGGTTTTTGTACAAATAAAGATTATTAAAAATTTTACCTAAACAAATTCCAGGCTGATACTCCATCGTATACGGCCACACGTAGTCAGTCAGACGCATCGTGGACGCCAAAGCCGGCACATCGCTGGGCAGACTCTCTGGCTTCCCGGCCTCGATGACCAGCACCGTGACTTTCTTGTCTTCAGTTAGTCGAGAAGCTAGTACGGAACCCGCTGACCCACCCCCCACGATAACGTAGTCGTATTCGTCAAGAGGATATTTGTATCCTGGAGAAGTAGTCGTAAATATGATAAGGTCCTATCAGAATACCAGCGCTACATGACATTTGTTTTAAATGTTAAAGCACCATGCTGAGATAGGGGCCTTTCGGCCTCGTAAAATTCAAAACAAAACATACGTTAAAATTGATCCTGCCAATTTTAATGTATTGTTTTGAATTTTTCCCTATGTTTACTTTTATATTTATTGTTAATTTGAATCATGTTGTTTTGTCTGTGCGAGACAAATAAATACATTTTCTTTGTTTCTTTATTAGTAACGGTTCTTTTGAAACTATTTCGTGAGTAATATAGGATTATTAAAAAAACGACAAATGTTTTTTTTGTTAATTGCTAAAAACATGAACAAAAATCTCTATGCCAATCAGAGAAATACGATCGTAATAGACAGTCAATATTAACTGAAGCATAAATATTAATGTAAGATTTTTTTAAACATGTTTAACTTACCTTTGGGTAGAGGATACGGATCTCGCAATAAATCCAAAAGATCTTTCCAACCAGTTGAATTGTAGTTAGAGATGATGTCTATTATCGTATTTAGTATTACTGTATCACTTTTCGAAAGATAAGACCGTAGCAGTCTTTCGTTGTGATTTCCTCGTAACAGCTCTTCTATAACCGCCTTTAGACCTGAGTCCTTGCTGCTTCTCGTTCCATTTTGCCTCAGTGGATACGGCCATAGTATCCGCCCTCTTCTGTAGTCTGTTTCGTCTTCAACAGAGGCGAATGTTTCTACTTCGAAATATTTACTGGCATGACACAACGATAGTGTTGATATAAGAAGTATAAGTAAATATTTAAGCCTCATTGTGCCTGAAAAATATAAAACGGTTAAGGATTTAAAAGTGCAATGAAATGGGTCAAAAACGAAACCTATCTTTGTCCTTAAATCTGTCATATCTATGTGATCATTGTTATCGGATTTTTCGTGACGAGTATTATTTTCATGATTATTGAGGCGCTTAATCGAATTTAGGGTCAAAATCAAAATAAAAGATGGCGGCTGCGAAAAGAGCGAGATTTTCTTCATGGGACTCCGGTTTATCGAAGGCGCTCTAATCGAATTTCTAGTCAAAATCATGGGACTCATTTTCGTTTTTATTGAGTCATAACTGTCACAAGTCAAGTACGACGAAAATCGACCAGATCAGATCAAAGGTAGGATACCTTTAAGCGCCGCCGCGCCGCTGCCCTAGCTTAAATTCAACTGTAGCTACGGCCCCGTGTGACAAATACTCTTCAATACTGTTTATTGTGTTATTTAAGTACCAACCCTTTAAGGTAGTTCATGCACATGTCGGATTGTCAGGATTTATTCCGTTAGGCTCGTACATCGTGTGGGCAGAAGATGGGTTTCGTGAAAATACACTGGGTGCTATACACTATTTCTATCAAACTAACAAATTACTTGAAATTACAAGTTAACACAATAACACGGGCACAATGAATCGGGTACAGCTCCGGGACGTCTCAACTCTGCTGGGATCTGACATTTAATGTCGTCCTCGCCGCGAGCTGTAAACATCACGGCTCTGTAGAAGTACGCTGTGGTGTGGGTAGACTTGTAAGTAGGTCGCGTGATGTCACCACTGGCGTACTTGCGATTCATTTTATATCCGTACCAATGACCGGATCCGACATACATAACAATGAAAACTTTAACGAAGTTAGTGCTAAATTGCAACCTCATGGATGGTTGACACGATAGACTCCTAAAATGCCATGTATCGGTCACGCACGTGACATTATGAAGAAAACTACAAAACTGTACCAATCGCGATGGTGATAGATACGGGATACTATTCACGCGTGATAATAATAAACATAATCCACGATAGAGGAACGGAGAATGTTTGATGACACCGCGAATAGTCTGTTTCAACGTTTGTTTTGAAATGAAATGAAACAGCTGTTATTGTGTTACAAAACGCCGACCAAAATAAACATATTTAGTTGGTTTTTAAATTAACAGTTTTTATACTTGCCATTGAAGTCCGAATTTCTAGTCTGTATTTCTATATTTCTCTATATTTTCAAGAGAAAAAGTAACAGAGTTGAATGTGTAGGCTTCTCGAAGTCCACCAGTAGACCTTTGACTGATATATTATGACACAATAGATTATCTATATTATCGCAACGAACATTAAAGCTTCCTGAGATTTACTGATAAACTCATTGTTTCTGTTAATGTTTAAATATCTATTATTAAATGCTTGCCTGCTGATAATGAGATTCAAGGGATTATTAAACTGTTGAACACAACTAGGGTTTCTCATCGAGATTTCTTGAACCGAGAATCCTATTTTATTATTCTATTCTATGCAAGTTCAATAATTTACATTTTATTAATTAAGTAACTTCCCAAATTAAACGTCAATATCTACTAGCCAAATGTATGGGACAGCTGATGCGATTCCATGTAGGTCCCTTGGAGAAAGTTGTTCAGTTTGATGGTCTGTATGATACCATTAAATATGTTTATATTTATGTAGATACATATAAAGTAAAAATTGTGACTTTAAAAAAATCGAGAATTTTCGAGAAATTCTTTTTGGGAATACCCGGGACTCGCGAAATAAATAAGTCGAGAAACAAGAAACCCTAAACACAACAGATTATCGCACGATTACAACTGATGTTTACTTCAGACATTTGGTTAATTAATTTAATTAAGGGCTAAGTTAAATTCTAAATCTACTTCTTAAGGCTTCAGTCTGGGTGTGCCAAACTAGAAAATACACTGCAAAAACAATCACAAATCATGTGTAGCTTATGTGGAGTAATCATGTGGAGTGTCATACTCCCCTACTTAAATAATCTAATATGATGCTAAATATGCTCTACGTTGTCCGTACAAAATATTTGCATTCACATTATCATTCGCGAATATAATTTTTTAATCAGGCGCCATTTATCTATATCTCCAATTTGTCACGCGTGTCGAACGCCGCCATATTTGTCGTTTTGCATGGAGAATTGTTGAGCTGATCCGAAGAAACCCGTTGGTTGTTTGTTTCTTCCCGTCGAGTCCTATCGCTAGACTAGTACCGAGTTGGTACTACCGAAAAATCGTAAATGAAAACAAGTAAATGTAACGAAGGCTAAGCAACACTCCCCAAGGTACCACCAAGGTACCAAGGGAACAAGATGGGTGACCACCAAGGTACCAAGGGAACAAGATGGGTGAGTTGTCTAACACAAGTAAACCTTTTGAACGCCATTGTCATAACATATACGTGACAAGGAAGCGCATGCCCTGTACGCCGAATGACACAAATATGTGACAAAATGGTGGGTGACATTGTGGCTTGGCGAGAAGGGCACGCGCGCGCCTTTACGCTTTGGCGTTCAAAAGGTAAAGCAACACTCCCCAAGATAAAACCTAGTTATATTCATATAACCAATATTTTTTTGCACTTAATATAGCTACAATTAATTAACAACTTTAGTCATAAAACATTGTAAATCTACGCGAATATTTTGGCGAGGCTGTCAGTTTTCCGAGACTGGGCCCTTAACATAAACGAGTTAAACAATAATTAAAGTTCAATTATCGCTGCCGCTGGAGTCAAAATGTATGATTTCCGACGGAAACTAAAACAATTATCTAATTAATTTGTGTATAAGTTATTAACGTAATTATTTGGAATTTCATAATCTAGTACATGGCAATTATTGATTATTGCAGGAGGAGTTTCGATTCCTAGATTATTTACCAAACTGTAAGAGTCCCCGCAGACTGCAGACTTTCCATCGACCGATAGTCTAGTTGCGTTGGGCTGCTAGCGCGCAATAGGCCTACTAAACGGCAAGTTATTAATTATTTACAAAAAAATCCACCGGTTTGACCATTCTTAGAAAATATGTGTGCTCTAAAGAAAAGAGTCGTTGTTAGTGGCTGTCCGCAGAAGCGTAGAGCTGCACTTATAAATTGTGTGAAATGTACACTTTCATAGAGGATTATAATACCTTCTCACTTAGTAAAGTTTAGTTATTAGCAAAGTGACGATATGAAAATCTTTTCCATATGAAATTGCGTAGCATGCACCGCACGCACACTTTGTAGAGGGATTAAACCACTGCTGCATTCTGAAAATTAAACAATAACTATAAACCAGGCCTATAATCATTTAGGTACCTACTGCCAAATTTTTATTATCAATGAGCTCAAGACGACGCTGGAGGGGCGCGCGCCGCCGCGCCGCGTGGTGACCACGTTTTTGTGCGGACAACCAGGTAACAGAATACGCTTATAACTTTGAGATTTTTCATGATACACTTTTGTTTTGGACAAAGATTCTTTACATAAAAATACTAGACACGTGTTTCAGGTTTCGCAATACTAAAACTAATGTTGTTTATGTACATTCTGGGGAACAGGCTCATACAATTTCTGGCCACCTCCTTAACGAGTTCGCTTCGTTCGCTCGCACTTCTATTCTCATTTCTGTTTGTATGAACTAAAAGAACCTAATTTCCACGAGAATTCGTTTCGTTCGTTATTGAATTCTCTTGATTCTCAATACTTTTCTCCATTAGTCTACAAAGTATCTATAAATACAATGAAATCAAACGATGCTCGCTGATTTTGTTATTCAATCCGTATTTTTGTGTAACCGTCATCATTTAATTCTTGACATTCATCACTGCACCTGAGCGCCGCTAATTTGATTGTGAATAGTCATATTAGCTTTTTTTTTTTTTTTTTTTTTTATCTTGGTAATATCATCAAATGAGTCCTCCCACCCAGGGCAGAGTGGGAAGAACTGTCAGACTTGTACTGACTAAAATCCACGGTGTCCTTCAATAGCCCTTTATGATCCAGGGTCACGGTAATTCTATAAGTCCCGCGACCCCGGCAGGCTTTCGCCCTCTAGAGGGGGGCCCCGTCATAATGCTGACACTCTTTGAGGCGCGCGTGGAACACAACGCGCCGTCGACCCGGGCATGGTCCATGGTCGGACAGCGAGTCGCCCATTACTCGCCGCCCGCAAGCCCGCACCTACGGTGGCCGGAGATCGTCTGCTGACGTCCGGCGCCGTGGGCGTCTACCACAGTCATATTAGCTTTGTGGGATTTGAATTCGTTTTATGTGTTACGAGTGTGTATGTATCTGTATACGTATCTGTAAATTGTGTGTCTACGGTTGGTATTATATTTTACTGTCTGACCACCACTGACGTCTTTTATATTAACGGCACTTTTTTTTTTTCAAATATCCAATAATACTACCTGTTCTTTATTAAATGCGAACTCCACAAGTAATTATAGAACGTCGCAAAATTATTTCTCGTGGTCTGTAACAGGCCACCTGAAACAGGAATCGGTCGTCGACTCTCCTATTTTTGAACCAGGCGTAAGATAAATTAATTATTTAAATTGTCGTCCAAATAGAAATAAGAGTACGTCGCGAACTGCAACGATAATAAACTAACGAGGCCTCCATAATATAGACTACTGCAACCATTTAATACTCTACATTTAGGATGCTAAATTAATAAAATAGAACACAGTTTAGAATTTACACTTATCTATTAGGCACAATCTTAATCAATCAGTACAATAATATTAATAATAACTTACGACAATAAACGCGAAGGTTTGTAAAGATGGATGTTTGTTACTTCACATAAAAACTACTGAATCGCACACAGATAGTTTATAACCTGAATTAACACATTGAATATTTTAATCCCGGTAGTGTGATCCCGTGGGACAATTACTGAACTCCACGCAGGCGAAGCCAGGGGCATATGCTAGTTAATAATAATTTAATTTGACTAAATCACTGATATGAGACCACATTTAACCAGGTTTGCTTTATCATATCGGCCGCCTTCTCTCCAATCATGATAGCGGGCGCGTTCGTGTGTGCGTTAGTCGGTCGCGGGATCACGCTGCTGTCCACCACCCTCAGGCCGTCCACACCGTACACCCGCAGCTCAGGATCGACCACAGCGTAAGAATCAGTGTTGGGACCCATTTTACATGTTGCAATTTGATGATGTAGCGTTATCATCATGGTCCTAATCGCACACTCCCAATATGGGTCGGAACCAGGAACTAAATTCTTACATGCTGGATACTCCGGTAAGTATAGTCTAGGATTATATTTACCAAATGCTGCAGAATTCCCCAGTCTAATTACATGTTTGACAGCTTCTAACATCGCTGCCATGTCTTGTGGCTCAGTCAAGTAGTTACCGTACATTTTTGGATGTGAAAAAGGATCCGTGTCTTTAAGCTCAAGGTAACCTTTGGATTTCGGCTGCGTCAACATTATGATACCTGACCATGTATCTGTGCCGTACAAAGGTGAGAAGGCTTTATCAAATATTTTTTTAGTAAGTCTCCAACTTTCCCTGAGTGCACCTCCCGAATCTAAAACGAGAGAACCGCCCATACTTAATAACTCAATGTCTGGCACGTTTTCTCGATCCTGGGATACCGATGTCTTGATGTAGCCTATTCCTTCAACAGCTCCGGTAGTTGTTAACAGTCCCTCTCCAAACTGTAACCACTGTATAAGATTACTTAATGTTGCGACTTTAGGCTCTAACAAGCTGGCGTTAGTTGTATTTAATCTGAAAATAACTCCAGGGAACGCGATGTGGTCGTAAAGAACCCTTCCAACTTGTAAATTTGCAAGAACGGGAATTCCCAGCGATTTTAAATGCTCCTCCGGACCTATTCCTGAGAGCATGAGCAATTGGGGCGAAGCTATTGGGCCTGCGGATAAAATGATTTCCCTGCGGCAACGCACTGTGCGCTTGACTCCGTTCTTAACGTAGTGTACGGCGTACGCTCTCTTAGTCTGAGGATCGATGAGCACTTTGGTAGCTCTGGCGTCCGTGAGGATGTGCAGGTTACGGCGTTTCTTGTGAGGGTGGAGGAATGCTTTAGCAGCGCTCATTCGATGACCTTTAATGAGAGTCGCTTGGGTGTAACCGAAGCCAAGTTGGTCTGGTGCATTGTAGTCGACGGTGGGGTGACCATTTTCTCTACCAGCTTCTAGGAACGCTTCAATGAGTCCAGTCCTGAAAACGAAACACTCCGTCAGATTCTCCCAAGACTTAGTTTTAATTAAGTTGAAAACTTTGGATAGTTGAAATTAATAACAGTTGGTAACTTACTTGAATGGAACATTCTCGACTGTTAGCGGGCCATCACGGCCCCGGTATGACTCGTTCTTGTACTTTTTTAGTTCAGATTTTTCAGATTTTATATAATACTGCAAAACTTCGTCGTAGTTCCTGTAGACATTCGAAAAATAATATTAGGAAACTAAAGAGAAATTGAAGTTGAATTTTTAAAAAAGAATATGTAAGAACGATTTCACTCAAGAATCTTGATTAAAAACTGACATAACATGAATTACATTATGCACTTAAAACAGATCTATCAAACAAAATTTATGTTTGTTAAGTTAATTAATAAAAATTTGGATTTCAAATTAAAGAGTGTTGTCTAACAAATTGACGATCTGTAATTAGAAACGTGGTTATCCTTGGAATATTAATTCCATAAAAAGGCAGAAGCGATCACTGATTCAAATAACGTATTCAAAGATCCGATTCAATGATATTCGATTATAACTTGAAAATCGCGAAGTATATCCGGGCATTGCTTGAGTAGAACAATGTACGGAAGAAAAGTATTTAAAGTGATTTGCAAGTATTAAAAAATGTAGTATGAGGAATATAATGAATATCTATGTAAAATATGACATGACGTCAGACCTGTATTCACCGAAGAATTAGCAACACAATTTACTTGAAACAACTACTACTTTTACTTGTTTTTTTTTACTTTTTTTTTTTTGCTTTTTTCAAGGGCTTTTCTATCATTTAGATCTACGCAATACAATTTACTTGAAACAACTACTACTTTTACTTGTTTTTTTTTACTTTTTTTTTTTTGCTTTTTTCAAGGGCTTTTCTATCATTTAGATCTAATATAATGTGAGAGGTTTAAGTCCAATACATTTATGAGTTTAGTGACAGCACAGAAGTCTCTGTTTTGACATGTCACCACCTCAGTAGATCGCATCCGTGCAAAGTAGGGGCGCGTCGCTAGTCTTAAATATATTGATTGGGTCTGAATATGCGAGGGAAAAGGTAGATACGTAAAGGTATGATAATAGCCTACTGCAGCAAGTTATATTGAGAATCTGAACTCTGTGTAATTAACCCGCTGGCCTAACCGCGTTTGTGCCCGGTTGATGGCAATAGGCTCGCCCCCTTTTACAAGGGACTTAAACATAACTGGCGAAATGTGGGTTTACTATGAGGTACATACAACTCTGCCTAACCCTTCGGGATTACAGGCGTAATGTTATGTTATGAAGTACCCATTTTCTATACACAGTAACTAGAGAATTTTATTTTCGGAAAGAATCCGCATACATAAGTGAAACAATATTTTTGGCAATTAGCATTAATATGCAACTTTCACACACCATTAGAGTTACGATATATTTTTACCCGACTGAGCTCTACAATCAGTCTATTTTGTGTTTGACTTATGAGAATATTTTCACTATTTTGGTTGTAACAGTCGGTATCAAAAGTAAGAGCTCATTGTTTAAATGTCCATACATAATACTTGCTTAGGTAGTGAATGTAGTTCTAGGAAAAACGGTCAGTTGTTTTGTTTTGGACATGTGCTGTGGCTGACTTCGGTAATCTGTTGGACCGTACCGTCCAACTTGTAACAGGCTAGGGACCCTCAAACTTTGGTATATCTCAGGGGAATCTAAACCTTCCATTGTGGAGTGACCACACTTATCGATGAAGATCGGCTTCAGACAGTGAGAAGGAGCTTTATACAGGGTGTAAACAGACCCTTCACATAGCCGTCAACCAAGCATTCTGTACATCAAACTAAGTAGCTTTAAGCAAAAATTATTGCTGGGAATCGACTTTTTTTTTTGGGGTGAAAAATCACGTTTTACGGTAGGACTCGATGGAAAGCACTCAAAGCATTGTGCTGATGGATGGATTGAATAGTACGGGGGTCGTGGAGGTGTGTAAAGTAAACATTTTAGATTAAAAACATGTATTTATAAAAAAACTTGTGAAAAAGTTGGAACTTTGACCCCCAATATCTCCATAACTGTAAGGTTCCCAGGTCCATACCTGGGAACGGTTCCCAGGTAAGGTTCCCAGGTATGGTCTAGAACAAAAAAATGATTGCAAAGACGGGGAGAACAAGTGCCTTTCGTATATGTTAAGGGTCTATTTACACCCTTTATACGTGCAATAAAAGCGAAAATGACTCATCCGCCTCGCTTTGGTTTAGACGGCGACTCGACACTGCGCCGTACTGTTCGACAAAAGTCGTCGTTTAGTAGAGACAATAGCTTTTTAGAGGACTGTTATTTGTCCTTACCATCCATAGTTTCCATCAGTGGCGATCCTGTCCCAGTCCTGCGGGCGGCCCCTGGTGTAAAGCATGTAGTTGATGACGCTGGTGCCTCCCAGCGCCTTCCCTCGGGGCCAGTAGCAACGCTCGTTATAGCTGCCTGTAATTTAAAATACATACTTTGTTTTAATTTAAGAAGATAGGTATCGACAAAGAAGGTACAAGGCAGCCAGTCTCGTAAAGTACTAAGTACCTTGCTGTTACATACAAAATACATACATACAAATACATAAACTTGCTTATCAACAAAAACCAACTCAGCATATCGACTGCTGGCATTAGGCCTGCAGCTGCGCCACAATCAGGCGCAGCAGGGTACAGCTTTTTTACTTCGGTATGATGAGTAGGTACCGATTAAAAAACCCTATTAGTTTCCCGTTTGCGTAGACCGTATCTCATCATCATCACCCGAACATGGCATGATAAGTAAGTAACGCATTTAGTATAAACATGTCATTTTGTCACCATAAAAGTCAGAGCGTTTAACAAGTCCCCCATCAGGACAGTGTCCTCGTTTGACCTCGGTGTCAAAAAACGAAAGTTTAATTAAGTTTATTGCTACAATTATAGCATTAAAATATTACGGTATGAGTCAATAAAAAACATAAAGTTAATGTACATAATAGTTCAGTTTAATGTTTTGTTTTGTATGGTAGAAGGCTGGCATATTTTTTGGCCAATGTATCGTCACTGCCTTCCGACGTTGCAGTGCAACAAGCCTTCTGGGCACTTTTCACATGCATATTTTTACACATTTTTGATGCCCTCTGATTCTTTCCCCTTTTGATACATTTGCATATTTTTATTGTAAGTCTGTTTATAGCTTGTTGTACTTATATAAGCATCGGGGGGCACGGCAGTGCCCCCGCCAAGTCGAGCGCGCAGCAAACACTGCCGTACCATCCTTTACTGGAACCATTTCGCCGCATTTTCAGGCCCCTATTTGAGAACCTCTGGATAAGACCAGAACGCAGAAATTTTCGTCATCCAGTAAGCTATAATCACATACTTAAAATCCAAAATTTCAAGTCTGTAGGTCATTTAGTTCCGATGTTAAGCGAAAGCAAAGTTTCGCATTTATGACACTCACTCACTCATGATCATCAAAATAGAACTAGTACTTCCCATAAACTCAGAGAGCTGAAATTTGGTACAGAGTTAGAGTTTAATGGCCACATAAAGGGAAAACTATAAAAACTAGGATAATCGAAGATCTGGAGTACCTGGTGAACCCTGATTAGAAAACACAAGAGCCCAACCAAACTATTAGAGATCGACAAACCGCCTTTACAAAAAATATTCAACTTGGTGGGCCGCTTCATTTGATTTTAAAAATCGAAGGTCTGAAGTATCTGATGAAGAACCCTCAGCTGGTCTCAGCTGTATTAGAGATATCTTTATGCAATATATTTAATATCAAGGATATCTGGATAAAGACAACCTGCATAAAGACGCATAAGGGGTCTATCAAGGGGTCTTTAATAATTTTTTATACTGTTTGTTTCAGGCTCGCCTATACATAAGAACCCTCAGCTGGTCTCAGCTGTATTAGAGATATCTTTATGCAATATCTTTAATATCAAGGATATCTGGATACAAACAACCTGCATAAAGACGCATAAAGGGGTCTATCAAGGGGTCTTTAATACATTTTTTCAGATCATGGGATATCTTTTCCAAGTGGCAATTTTCCATCGTCAATGGGTAGCGGTTCTGGCGACAGATTGGTGCAATGGTGTCATGGAGCACCTGGTTTTGTACGCTTGTCTACCCTTCAACGGCCAAATAAATCAATATGCCCACGTTTCTACAAAAAGAAGTGAAATCCTACCAAAAACATTCTGTAAAAAACTTGCCAAGTCTTATGGAGCTGCTTGTTTATCTCTAAAAAGTAATGAAATCTAGACAAAGTCGTGTCAAGTCTAAGGTTCCTTACTGCGATGTATTTATTATTATAGTTAATGTTGTGTGACTTGGCCGTTGAAGGGTTCACAAGGGTACAAAACCAGGTGCTCCATGACACCAATTTGTCGCCAGAACCACTACCCATTGACGATGGAAAATTGCCATTTGGAAAACGTTGATTCAATAACCAGTCAATTGTAGGCTTGATAAAGCTGCGTATTTGAATAATACTTATGTATGTATAGGCGAGCCTGAAACAAACAGTATAAAAATTATATCCAGTACAGACTGACTTCCCTTGTGTACCCTTCAACGGCCAAGTCACACAACATTAACTATAATAATAAATAAATCGCAGTAAGGAACCTAACACCCATATTCCAGAACGCCGACTTAGTCCATTTTTGAACTTAAGTCGACATTTGTTGTCATGGCAACAGGTGAGGAACGCCCACCACGGTATCAGCAACACCCACTCAATGATGTTCAAAAGGTGAGGACAGACTAGCTAGAGCTTGCATTTGCAACAAGACATCGAGCCGCTTGACACTTTGTTAAAACTTGATTTTGCTAAGAAACAAGCAACTTGTGTAACATTTCATCGAGCAAAAACACGAGCGCGGGCAAATCGTGCAACATGGAAAGAGGTGCGTGGACTTAGGGGTCGTACTGGTCGTTACTTCTCCTAATTCGCTCAGTGTTTTTTTTTTAATATTAAATTAAATTGCAGCACACGCGACTTGCAAATCCAACATATCAACGAAGAGTACCTAAATGCCACACAGTAAGAACAGTCACTAAAGAACCCCACCGGCTTACTCCTTTTGCTTCGTTCACGTTCATACATCTGGTCATACACGCACGCAGGTCGCGAGCACTGCCACCTGACCTTTTTTAAGAACAATACCAATAATTTTTGTCCTTCTAAGGTGTTCTCTTTCGGGTTTTGTTAGTCGCCTTTTACTCGTCCTCTCAACAAGACCATCATCCAAACATATTCTTTTAATTTTTTGTCTCTACATCTCCTTTTCAACCGCAACCTTGCAGTATTATATCATTCCTCAATTTACCAACCAATGTTACAATACGTTTAATTGCTCAGATGAGTACTCACCTTAATCTACCTCCAAAACATGCTGTCCATTTCAAACCCAAAATAAGTATTTTGCATGAAGGTTGCAAGCTGCTTTGTATGCTAAAAATGTTATATTAAAATACGTCACAATGCTAGAGAAGTCTTAAATCGTTGTTCTACCGAATGCTCTTGGTTGACATCATTTGTCAAAGAACTTAAACGGATTTACTTGAAAATAAATATTTAGTTTTTCGTGGTTCATTTCTAAGATTTTCACTTAAAATAATGGCATCAAGAATTTTCTTTTCGGATGGTGAAAACTCAGGACAGGAACTTGTCCGCAAGTACAAGCTCCTTCAAAATACTACATTGCCGGGCAGCTCATCAGCGACAAAATGTGCTGTGGGCTCGCCTAACCCAAGAGTATAACTCAGTATTTAACTAGCGCGTAAGTACCAAATAACATGTATGCTGTTTTAATACCTGGTCTATGTTTGATGATCGTAATGAAAGGCAATCTTTTCTTTTTATAGAGAACCGAATCTCAGTTATAAAGGTGCTGGTCCAATATTAAGGCTAAGAAAAAGACCACCCTTAATTTAGAAAAAAAAGAAAGAATGAGGACTGGGGGTGGCCCCTATCCTGGCCCCGCGTCCTCAGATCTCGAAGGAGTGAAAGATGCGCTGCCGGCCTTCACCGATTTGAAATCGAGGTTCGCAATGGACTGTGACACTATGCCAAGTGAAACTCCTGCTGACGGTACACCTATAGTCTAGTAATTTTATTGATTCTATTATTTGTATTAACGAATATATGAATAGATTATTAAAAATATTTACTTTCTTTTTTCAGTTCTGGAATTTCGTCCGGTAGACGTGGTACCGGTACCGGTGGCTCAAGGGCCACCTGAAAATAACTCGACTGACTTGGCGTCAGCAAACTCGCAGTTTATTGGTAGAGTTGATCAAATGATTTTCAGTTCATCTCTACACGTTACAGTACATCAGAAAGTTAAATTATCTGTGTATGGCACCAATACTCTATTTGTATTCATTCGAAGCATTTTATTTTTTATATTCTCATTAGTGTTTTTTGAAGGTGCTTGTACTTAGCAAATTAATACTAATATATGTTCGCGCCCAAGTTATAATAAAGGAGGTACGGGCGAAAAATTTAAAACGGAGTGAGGAACGAGAGGAGGAGTTACATCTGCTGAAAATGGAGAAGCAGAAGTGGTGGTGAAGGCAGCAGAAGAAGCGTACCAAAAGGCAAAACTCGAACGTTTGAGTGCCGCCCAACTACTTCGATTCAGTGAGGTTACAAGGAACGAGGCCGAAAAAATAAATTAAATTATTATTATACAAGCCAACTGGTTTTTATTTCATTTAAAAGTAGTATCACGTATAAAAAATATCTAAATTACACATTTATAGACATAGAAAAACAAAGGACATTTTTCATTTTCATTCACGTAGGACTACGTAAGACTGGATCCAATCTCTAGGTTAGTAAAACCCAACAACACTGCATGCATGGGGATCGAACCCATAACCTCACACCGTGCAATTGCGCTTATGACTAGTTGACCAACGAGAGAGCAAAAATATAAATATGAACATCACACAATTATAAACATACTAGCCGTTGCCCGCGACCTTCTTCCGCGATTATTATATTTAAATATAAACCCGTTTCCGCAACATTTTTTAATGCTCCGCTCCTATTCCTCAACAAAAGGGTTATCCAACACTAAAAGATTTTTTCCATTGGCTCCAGTAGTTCCTGAGATTAGAAGGTTCCGGTCGTCCAGAGTTGAGGGAAGCATTCAGTTGGACGATGGACCGAGTAGCCTTGAATTTCTTTGGATTCGTTATCGCTTATTCTCTCATCATTACTCTGCAGAATGAGTTTGTGCGGAAGACATGGTTGTGGTCACCCAACATAATGGTGGGTTTCATATCGGCCCTTCTCTTCCTCCGTTTAGCAGTAGCAAGCCGCCTGCTACTCATGTTTAGCTTACTCCTGTCCTTTCCCGTATCATATGAAAACAAACCTAAAATAAGCCG
Source organism: Noctua comes (assembly GCA_963082995.1). Classification (NCBI taxonomy): domain Eukaryota; kingdom Metazoa; phylum Arthropoda; class Insecta; order Lepidoptera; family Noctuidae; genus Noctua; species Noctua comes. The sequence goes on from OY720277.1 coordinate 9,232,924, forward strand.
GCTAAACCACTAAACGCAACGGCGAATAAGAATTCGATTTGATTATTTTATTATTGCAATAGTCGTATAACAGAAACTGGCCACAACAGCGGCTGACGAGCGCTACATCCAAGTTGGTTGCATCAAATTTGTATTTTTTTCTTTTTCCTTCTATTTACAATCTATATACTACTGCGATAGTACCGCAAAGGCAATGAGATTATCCGTATTACTACAGGTAGAAGGATTGGTAGTAACACGGGTAAGTCACCCTACTATCGCTTTATTGGCTACTATTTTATGCCTGCGGCTTCGCCCACGTGGAGTTCGGGCATTGCCCACGGGATCTTACTTCTGGGATAATAAGTAATCTATGTGCTATACCAGACTATAATATATCTCTGTACCAAGTTTCATCCAGATCTGTTCAGCAGTTCTGGCGATTGAGTAACAAACATCTATCCATCCAAACTTTCGCATCTATAATAGTTATGTAAGATTTATGTGTAAGCTTTTACTTTTAAAGTTGAATAGGTAATAAATAATAGTTAGTGTAAGTATTTCATTTTATTTGAGCAATACAGACTCGCGTTTTTCTTACATGTACTTACTTATAACTTGTTCATTGTAATATCAATTACATTACATATGTGAAATATTGATAACTTGGTTTGAGATTGGACACCGGTGGCGACAATCGAATGATTCATTAGGAATCTATATAGACATAATACTTTTAATATCAATGTCGCGTATCACGAGTCAATATGGCGACACTTGGGGGAGGCCTATGTCCAGCAGTGGACGTCTTTCGGCTGAAATGATGATGATGATGATGTTGTATCACGAGCCAACGCGAAAATCGGGTTTTCACATATATTTACAGATACGACTACCTCAGAAATATTCTACCTACTTACTAATAGGTAAATGCGCCCTGCACGCCCTGCGTAACACTGCGCGCCATGGCCCGTCTACGTGAGTTTCGAAGCCCTATTTGACTCTTGATGATGTTTTTAAGTATAGATAGATGATGAGAGCGACTTTGTGGTATCGTAGGTATAAACAAAACAACATGAGTATGGGCAAGCTCGCTCATAAGCACCGTTCGCACCATTTTGTCTGATATTCAAAATGGTTCGTTAGTTTTCTCATGCTTTAGAAATATCACGTGAATTAAGCTTGTATTCATCTTTTATGTGTACGGTACTCCATATTACGACTATTTGTCACTAATATAATTATTTACGCGATCTTGATTACTAATTCATACAATCCCACGATAATGAACACATACCGATACCAATACCTACCGATTTGAAAAAGAAACCGTGCTTAATATATATATACCACGGATATTTGCAAGTGCTTGCAATATTAATAATCATTTATTAATAATCCCGACTACATACTAGCTGGCTTCGAAATTAAAGGCGACGGAAAATAGTTTTTATCAACAAGGGCCGTCCACGGGCTGTAGGTCAAAATTTCCAGAACGAAAACGTTGGAACCAAAAACGGACCGCGTTTTCTTTTACAGTAGCTTCCCTATTTTATTTTATATCAGCCCTCTATGTCCTACTGCTGGGCAAAGACCTCTCGCATGGCTTTCCAATTGTTGTACAGTTTCCTTCTGAAATCGAAAGTGTCTTTGGAACTGTATATTGATGTCACATTCTAACGAGTTGTCGGCATCGGGTCACGATAAATAATTGTATGGCATATCGTATCCTACATAACCGACATACTCCTCAAAATTCATCTTGCTTTGGCTATAACAAGAAAACAATTTTACACAAGTCGATTCACTTGGATATCAGTAGGTACATATGTCACCCACAAGATAGGTTTCAAGGATCTTCTGGCGCGGGCAAACATCGGAACTAACGCAGCCATCTCTTTCTTTTCTCAATATTTTTTACAAAACAATTAACAAAAGGTTTACCAACAGCGCCCCCCTGTCAGCTTCATTCGAGCGCCAAAAGATTCTTGTACCACAAAACCCTTGAAAAGTGGGCGTATATGTCAAATTATAAACAAACTGTAGCTGTCAATATGACTTATGGGGTGAAAAGTAGGCGTGTCTAGTCCGACTTAAGTTCAATCCACGACTTAAACTACGGGTGTTATTAGACTTGACACGACTTTGTCTAGATTTCATTACTTTTTAGAGATAAACAAGCAGCTCCATAAGACTTGGCAAGTTTTTTACAGAATGTTTTTGGTAGGATATATTTTAGTTTAATTAAGTAAACAAAATAAAATTGTAATTTATTTAACAATTTGGTACTTCGGTTATTTTATAAATTAAAATGTGGGATCCATAACCAGTTTGTGTTTCTTTGTGATAGGTACTAATAAACCCTATTAGCATAATTATGGAATTCAATAGTTCGTTAAGAAATACAAAATAATAGTGTAAACATGCAGACATAATGACACTCAAGAGTACTTCCTCATTCCGCATCACATAATATGCAGATATATTCTTTTAAGCTTAATATAGCTATTTTACTGGGATAATTATTTCCTTTATTTGTTTCCATACAAATCTAATACATTTTTAAATATTCCTTATTATAAAACAATATAAAAACATTTAAAAATATTAAAAAATTGTAGCCCACCGGTATCGAGAACAGGGTCCAAGCTACCGACGGTCAGGGCTCCAGAGAGAGGAACCTCCTAACAATACGAGCCGTGTCTAGGAGTACCGCTTTCTGAATCAAGCCCTTGGTCCAGCTGCCTAACGAGAGCTTCCTCAGGTATTGGTCGAGGCTCTTGGCAATTAAGCCATGGGCTGATACGACTATCGGCAGAATGATCGCTGAGTCCACATCCCACATGTCGACAAACTCGCGAGCCAAGTCAATATATTTGATTTGCTTATCGTTCTCGGCTTACACGAGGTTCTCATCATGCGGGACCGTTATTACTGGGATTATTATTATACAATGTGTAATAAAAATAGCCTCCACGTGAAACGGCAGTAACCGCTCGTCCAGCGCACTCAGTAAAGTCAGCTGGCCTTTACCCGTTCAATATGGCAATCCAAAAAAAAACCAAATAGGCGTTAAATCAAAGCAGATCTGTTGGGGAAGTGGTGTGGCTATATTGGGGTAGTGGTTCAAGGTTGTAGATGTGGAACCTCATCGCAGACTAACCTCACCTCTTTTTCTGTTCCCTGCGCTGAAAGCTGCAGTTAAACCGACCTGTGCACTGCCATCGACTGTGCCGTAGAAGTGGCGTCTGGCAGTATTCAGCCAGAAAAAAATAATAGTACGAAAAATAAAGAAGATCGAATAAAGAGAGTCGTGAGCTAGTTATTTGACTAATTTCCTACCGTTTGTGCTCACAGGAGAGAGGTATGTTACTATACTGGCAACTTGGCAGTTCACTCTGATGTGGATATAAAACATATCAGGTCGAATAACAGTTATATAAAAATGCTAGTAAACTTCAAGGCGGACGACCCTTTGCGTTGATTTACCAAATCCGTTTTTGACCCCGTACTCATTAAGCAATTTAATAAAATCGTAATATTTAATATGCTCTTGTTTGTGTAAAACTAAAATCGGTTATATATTTTTTTAATTGCGTATTTCAGAAGCTGGTTGATTAGTTTCACTTATCATTGCATAGACTTTCACTCAATCAAGAATCAAAGCGCAAACTTCATTTCGTTGACTTACCTAAACAAATGCCAGGTTGATGCTCCATAACGTATGGCCACACGTAGTCAGTCAGCTGCATCGTGGACACCAAAGCCGGCACGTCGTTAAGCAGACTCTCTGGTTTCCCGGCCTCGATGACCAGCACCATGGCTTTGGGCTTGTCTTCAGTCAGGCGAGAAGCTAGTACGGAACCCGCTGTCCCACCCCCAACGATAACGTAGTCGTATTCGTCAAGCGGATACTTAAATCCTGGAAAAGAAGGCGGTTTACTTCAGTCAAGTTAGTGTCGATTTTATTGAAATCATGTATTTCGTCAGCAATATAGGATAATAAAATCGAATTTTTATAGTAAATACACGAGCAACAATATCGGTTCTAATCGGATCGACAGTCCACGAAAAAGATCGCGGGACGACTTGAATATCTTCCTTATGAATTGGCAAGAAGTGGTGCAAAACAGGAATCGATGGAGAAAATGGGCCGTTGCCCAACAGATAGGTACCTAATTATGGTCCAAATTAACGGCTAACATTGATTGAACTCGATACCGTTAAAAAGACATATAAATGTTAGGAATGCAGTGTTGCAAAACATTTTAAAATCTCCAAGAATTTATAAAAATAAGAATAAAGTATTTCTCGAACTTGACAGCTTAACTTAAAAACGCGATAAGTACTTGTCGGTGGAAGCGATCTTTTTTAAGTGTCAAGTTTCTGTTGCAACCTTCAACTAAACAATGATGTAATTAAAACTTTAGATCCGACTGCGAAAATAAAATAACGAGAACAATAAGATACGCCACCCGATTATTTTGGCGATACATTACAAAACTATGGTCTCAAATTATCAGATGTTATTACAAAGTATCTAGATTTTTTTTTAAACATGTGTTACCTTTGGGTAGAGGATACGAATCTCGCAAGAAATCCAAAGGATCTTTCGAGTCAGTTGGTTTGTAGTTATAGATGATATCCATCATAGTATTTGCAAGTGCATCACTTTTTGAATGATAAGACCAAGGCAGGAATCGCCTTTGTCTCTCGTTGTCATTTCCTCGTAACAGCTCTTCTATATCCGCCTTTATACCTAAGTCGTTGCTGCCTTCCGTTCCATTTTGCTTTTGTGGATATGGCCATAGTATCCGCCCTTCTCTGTAATCTGTTTCGTCTTCGACAGAGGCGAAATCTTCTTCGAAATGTTTACGGGCATGAGTCAATGATAGTGTTGATATAATGAGAACAACAGCTGTATGTTTTAGCCTCATTGTGCCTGAAAAAAAAAGCAGTTAAGTATTATGAAACAAAAAAGTGCAATAAAAATATTTAAGTCCGAAACCTATGATCTATATCCGTAAATCTGTCACATCAATCATAATATGTAATTTTAATTTGACTGCAAAATGCATTTTTAAACTTATAAAATATAAGTTTAAAAATGCATTTTGCAGTCAAATCTATTCCATTTTGGTTTAAGGTGTTAAACCAAAACGTTGACTATCACTGGTTAATTCGGAAATTAAAGTAGCTAATAATTATATTGACAACATATTATCTGATAAAATTACTACGAAGACACGTCATAATAATATACAAATGAAAGTAAAACAAAAAAAATTACAACACAATTTACATAAAATGGCAATAAAATACATTACCGTATGAATAATTTTGACATAATACGTTGACCGTGCGTGTTGACTTTTTTACAATGTATAATACATATCATTTATTTCGATTTCAAATATAAAGATAAAATATGTTATAGAAGGAAAAAGTAATCAAGAGAAAGTAGACCGTAGCCATGCATGATGGACATAGGAGCAATTGGGAGTTGCTACATTTACCGGCAAACATGAAGTCCCGGAAAAATGCGCAGTTGTCAAAATGAAGCACTCGTCCTCTCGTTACACAGCAAACTATGCCCTAGGGTCCACAATGATCATGTTTTTGGAACCAACCACCTAAGTTCACATTGTGGAATGAAATAAATATATTGTGAACTTAGAGAATTCAGTCAAATATAAGAAGGAATCATGATCCTCATAATGAGTTGTCGACTCACAAGGAGGACAGCAATCATTAAGCATAGTAGGTTTCCTTAGGGAACATGAAAGAAGGACGGAAACCAACTGTCAGCGTGCCATACTAAAATATATACTGAGAATAAATCAGTAATTTGCTTATCCGTCGTTGTAGGTATGGACAATACTCTCCGCTACTATTAATTTAACCAAGTTTATTTGCTAGTGCATGAAAAACAATAAAAATTGTGCTATATTGCAACCACACGGTTGGTTGGCACGATCGGATCCTAAAATGACATGTATCGGTCACGCGCGCGGAATAATGATGAAAACAACAACTGTACCAATCGTGATGGTGATAGATAGGGGGATACTATCCAATCCACGCATGATACGAATAAACAAGATCCGTATAGAGAAACGAAGAATGTTTGATAACACCGCAATGTTCTGTTTCAACATTCATTTTAAAAATCTCACGAAGCATTTGTTATTATGTTGGAAATTTGATACTATGTAAGTAGATTCTTTCACCTAGATTTGTTTCGCTGAGTCAAAATAAAGTGGGTTTTAAAATAACAATTTCTTACTTGATATTTTAGTCCCAATTACAAGTCTGGCCTGGCTACTTAAGTCACCGAATTTAATGTGTAGGCTTCTCGAAGGTTTGAAGGTTTTCAGTGGACCTTTGCCTGATATATTATGACACAATAGAATTTATTATCGCAGTAAATCTTATAGCTTCCTGAGATTCACTGATAAAGTCATTGTTAATGTTATTTTTTAAATACATGTTAGTTCATGATAACCTGCTGACAATGAGTTTCAAGGGATTATTAAACTGTTGAAAACAACAGATTATCTCACGATTACAGATGATGTTTACTTCCGTTTATCTGATTAAAAAATTGTCAATTACTTTAATTAAATGCTAAATTGTTAACTCTACATCTTAACATAATCGATTAAACAAAAATAAAGTTCGATTAAAGAACGTTCGTGAAAATTGAAGATTTCCGACGGAAAATAAAACAATGATGGGTTTAATTTGTTGATAAGAAATTGATATTTTAAAATATTTGTTGAGCTTTATGTGAACAGAACAGTGTTCGATGTCCGTCTACATCAGTGTGCAATAAGCAGATTACCCTGAAATTGAAAACCGCAATATTCTTGTTACAATCGTAAAGAACGATCGAATTGTTGTTTTCATAATTTATAAACTTTGGCGGATCGTTATGTATATTTAAATGAAGTTAAACTGTAAGTGGTAACTTGGTTATGCACTACGAGCGTATACAAGTTAAATGAACCGGTTCAATTAATTACAACAATACACAGTTGTTAACTTTGCACTTTACTGAGCTTTCTTGAACAACGGTTAAAGTTAGATGGCATGTTTGAATAAATAAGTGACAGTTAGCGTTCAATTTGCGGTAAAAAGTTTTAAAATAAGTTCAGTACTAATGGGTTTTTTAAATTGTTTTAGAATTTAAAGAATAGAATACTATACTATACTATATACTTCATCTTACAAATATAAGACAGCTATAAGTTTCAATGTTATTGGCAAAATAATTTAAAATATTGTATAAACCACGACTATTTTTTCATGCGGAAATAATTATAAAAGCCGAATTCTTGATTCTGATAGGAAATAAAATTAAATGCGTTACTCACCTTAAAGTTATGAACTAACTAAAATAAATATAATATTCTGAGTTCCTTAATGATGTGTGACCCCACGTCCTGCCACTGCAGTGAATGGTCGAGGAATGATAGTGGAGCATTCCTCAGAGTCGCAAGAGTAGAGCGTATGCGCACTCGCGAGCTCGCCTTGACCGCGCACTTGAATTTACCGCTAGTTCGACATAATGACCAATATCAACAAGAACTCAAGCATTTAACCGAATCCTTTAAACAGGTACAGTTTGGTTTCAAACCATGTCGGTGGTGTTCGTTTAAAAGTTCGCATTGTCGTTGTTGATTATAAAATAAATAAGGCATCTTATGTAAACCTATACTGTCCCGTAAGTGACAGCATAGGTTTTCTTCCGTGATTGTTCATTATTTTGAACTCCCGATATTTACATATAAAAAAATATATATGTATATTATTTTTTTTAAATATATATGTATATTTTTTTTTTTAAATATATATGTATATTTTTTTTTTAAATATATATGTATATTATTTTTTTGCATCTTATGTAGTTGAAAGGAAAGCTTTTGCGTTATTTACTCAAAGTAGTAGCCTGTATCCACGAGGTTGCGACAACGAATCAACGAAAGGATGTTTCAAGATTTTTTTAATTGATGCTTATTTTAAAAGTGCTGTCTATAAGATGTGAATGTAGAGCAAAACTTATGCAATTTTGGGCTCAACATTCAACTGGTAGTAACTACGTACAGCATTTTAGCAATCTTGAAATGCAATATGCTATTGCTTCATCGCTAGAAGCAGAGGTTTGGGTTCAGTAACGATTGCTCGGGACAACAACATTATTTATTTTATTAACATGACAGGTTTGGTGTGAAGGTACTTAAAGCTTAGAAAAAGTATCGTTAAAAGTTTCTTATTAAGAACTGACAACGTTACTTTTCGTAGTTAACCTATTTGGTACAGCGATGGAAAGTATGTAAGGAACTGTACGTACAAGATCATCACATCATCTACTAACACAAATCTATAATTACATGATGTACTCTATTGATTAATTGATTCACAATAAATCATCGAGTCGTGAATGAGTACAACTGTTGAAAAGAGTCGTCCCGTTAAATGTTAACAAAGGAGAACAAACACGAGAACATATCTTATAGTTAAATACACAACAAGCCATTTGGCGAGGTATTCCGTTACAGGGCATCGCACGTACATCACAAAGGACGGAGATATCTGTGCAGGTGTGCCTTCCAATTATTCATAGGAAGTTATGGCCATATATGAGAAAATTAGATAAGAATTCTCTAAGGAAACTGTTCCATATGTTAGAAGTAAACAACGTCCAAGTAACGGTGATGCAGATATTGCTGTGTTATAAATATGTGTAGTGATTTATTACCGTTCATACTTAAACCGTCTTAACATAGATTTGAGAAGTAAAAGTAGGATATCAATGTCTTCGTGTAGATAGTCATAGAAGTGAATAGTAACTACGGCTTTCAAATTGTGACGTGTACTGGAAGGTACTTCTATCGCTGTCACCACACCCCATGGTTAGTTTTGGGTTTGATACTGCATTTTGTCTGATATCACGTTGGTAAGTGGTGAGGGACATCGGTATGTCCTAGAAACACGAAAATTCGTTTAGTGCATCATCAGATCACTTCGTCTCACAGCTCAGAGAGGAGACCCGTGTCCCAATAATAGAAATACTATTGCTTGGTTATGGTTATGATCATACTGGAAGTCTGTAAGTATAGAGCTATTAATCAATACCCCATGACCATGCAGCCGATGACATTGAAATACACTTACACCATGACATGACGCGGCAAATAAGATCACATGCATATATGTACTTACAAAGCGGTCACTTGATTACTTAACGTCTAATTTATGCTGCAATTAATATTTAGGTAGGTGCAGTAAAGTGACACAATATTATAATCTAGTTACATGAACATTAGTATGTAGATATACTTACCATATTTTGAGCAAGAATTTTCGTAATGATACCAAATGTTGGGCCAGACGCTAGTCTTGTCGTAGTAGCCATGCAATAGAGTTAAAAATGCATATTTCGTCGTCATTAACTTGCATATTGTACAATGTAGATGCATTTTAATATAGTGCCTCAATTAATTCTATTAGAATCCAGCTAGAATAGATTCTATTGCATTAGAAAGTTGATAGAATGTGTCAATATATTCTTATACCAACCCGATATCATCATTAATCATATTTAAATCTGCCAAAAATATTTGCTAAATATGGTACCTATTTACAAAAATACTTGTCTTATTAGATATTCAAAGAGAAAATAAATAGCCTAAACTTTTCTTTTGATTATTCTAGCAAGAGAGAGCCAATGTAAATAAGTTTGATATTAGGCAATAATATTATCTGTAGGTGTGATGCATAAACAGAAACTTTTTGGTTAAAAATTCTAGAAATGTCAGAGGCCAATGGCTTCGTGTATTGAATCTTAATAACCTTCATAAAGGCTGTTTTTCGTACCTACTGCGAAATCTCTCCTTAGGCTGTTCCCAATGGGTTTAAAAAATGGTGAACTGTAGCTTTTTTCTTTCTTTTCATAAGTATACTGTAGGTGCAACCGGTTCAGTTATTTTTAGTCAGAAAAAGTCTTTGTAGGCTTACCTACGGGTGAAGACATTGTTTGCAAGGATGTACACTGGAATACCGATTGGGCCATTAACCTGCACACTCCCTGTCTCTGATACTTGTAACTTGCAAATGCAAATATAAATCATCACTTTTTATGAATACATTCCATTCCCATAATTTCTGTGTTTTCTTTTGTTCTTCTCTCTTTTATTTTCATAAGTTCAGTTGATTCCAGCAAATGACTTAATTACAAATTACTTAAATAAATAGAAAGCTTAAATTTTTTTCTCTTTTTTCTTTCATTAATTAATATTGGGACGAATTTATATCTATATTTATATAAATAAAATCAATTTCCACATGTATGACGGAGCGTGACTGTTTTTTTTTTGTTGTGTTTGTTATTAACTGTAGGTACTAATCATTTTCTTCATGATAAATTGTACCCGTCCGAAGTCGGGGCGGGTCGGTAGTAAGTAGTAGTAATAACAATACAAAATCAACGCAATTTTGTATTGTAGTTCCGATTTGGTTTAAATTAAAAGAATAAAAAAAATAACCAGAACATGTAGCAAGTCAGATAATTAAGTTATTTTTGTAACTTAAGTGGTCTGAAAAAGTTTCCGCAACCGATATATTAACCAAATGGTTCATTCAACTTTATATTTCAGGCATCGAAGTCACAACCCGAGGTTAACTTAAATAGAAGCAAATCAATGGCCGTTCAAACTTGTGAGCTGCCATTTCATTCAATAAAATACATAATTAAGTTATCTACCAATGTAAGGCCCCACAAATAACGAAATACGTTTAGCGCAAACGAGTTTATACTACTGTTCCTGTCAGTTCTTTGAAGCTGATAGAGACAGAATTATGTTTTAACTATGTTTAATGTTAAACGCATCTAATGCGTGGTGCAAGCGGTCCTAAATACTGTAGCAATAGAAAAAAGTCCTTTGTATGTAACAACAGTGACCTCCTCCTTTTTTGGTTGGAAGTCGATCCGCTTGCATGTAGATGCATCAGTCTAACCGCAGAATGGAAGCCGACCCCGATAAAGTTGGGAAAAGGCTAGACAAATGTTGGGTCAAAACGATACCATAACCACCCGTAATGTAAATTAATATAACAGTAGTAAACTAGTCTATCAACATTATTATATATCTCGCGAAACTAGTAGAAACACTTTTTATTTTGTTTTTATTCAAACTGGGCCAATCCTCCATTGCGAAAATGTTCATTTTATCTCGTGGTCATAAGAACAGGTTTTAACGATACATTCTTTTGTGCCATTGACTGATACTAATTATTGGATAATTCTCGTCTGGTTTGCAGTCAAGTTGATTTTTTTGGTTCGGTGTATGATAAATTGATAATCCATGTAGGTGGTGTGGTGTAGTGTAGGTAGTGTAGGTACCTATTGACATATGCGAGACACACTTTAAAGTAGGTAAAACCGTAAAGCTATTGGGTATTAGCTTTCTTTCAATCTGATTTTAATTATGATTTATTGTAGTTTTTTCCCCTTTTGCTAATAGCTTTTTGGATTATAAGCAATATTTTCACTACAAGTTTTTTCTCTCCAGTCCAACGCCGCGGCAACAACCATTGCTAGCAGATGAAGAAAAATGTTATTATCTGCCATCTAGCGAGTGCTACGAAAACAACTCAGTTAGACTACCGACTTCTGGCAAGCCGTTTCCACGGAAAATTGAGTGTGGTTTGAGGAGAGATACGGTTACAGTCAAAATCATCGGTAGCGGTATTGTAAATCTAAGAGAGATGGCGCTGATGTACTATTACTGAACCAAAGGATATCTGTAAGTATTGGACGCAGTATTATATTATCTGTGGTATTGGTAAGTATTATGTTCTTCTTTTCAAACTCGTAACTTAGTACAATTTATAACAGAATTTATTTCGACGTGTTTATAAGTAGGCTACTAATTTTAAAGTTATAGTGTGACAACTTATGAAGAAAATTTTCCCAAGAGAAAAATGGGTCGCAAGTTACGAAACAACTTGTATCTCCTATCCGGATACCCACTTTATTATTTAACTAACATCTCAGAACTGAAAGCGCGATTTAAATACCTGTAGATATCCATTATTGATGAGAATTTTATCGTGGTAGGTTTCGTTTCGATTTTTTGCTTAAAATCCAGCCCACTTATTCTAGACACAACCTTCGTAACAAGATAATGGATTTGGTATCCAGGCTGGATCCCGGCCACGTTAATCAAATGAGGGTGTATCAAGATCTTATCGGGTGATTTTCATCTTAGAGAGCTACTGTTGCGAAATTAGTTACGGGCTCGGGTAGCGATCTATCGTATTTTATATAAACCGGGCTAGCAATGAAATTGATCGCGGCTAGAAAGGTTGACGTCACGTAAGTCATTTGTTTCAATTAAGTGACAGTTGGCTAGCTTACCAGAATCCAAATATTTTCTTTTAGTTTCTCTCTACGTCATAAATTGTCGTATTTCTGTATGGTCTGTGGGCAAGGAATTGTTAGAAACTATTCGTGTTCTCGGTGGGAGGTCCTATTTGCAAATCTGACGAACTTTTATACAAACAGGAGGTAGTTTTCAAAAAATGCGTTCTCATTGCTCGTCTTCTTTATATAATGAACTCTTGTACACTATGCTTCTAGTTCTTCTACGCTTCTGCCGTTTGCATGTTTTTTTTTAGTAACTAAATGCTTTTTATAGTTACTTCGTATATGCTTGACTCACTACTGGCGAAAAGGTCTTTACAGAGTCGTGTCGGTATAATCTTCATAGTTGTAAGAAATTAAATCCAGAATGTCACTCATCATCGTTTGAAAGAATTGTACCTACAAGTTAGTAACAAGAAGATTGTAAGTTAGTCATAAGTAGATCGTAATCAACAATTTTGTTTTTTCCTCCACTGGGCGATGACTGTGGTCGCTACACGAAAAACCATTTAATCTAATAAAAAAAACGCCGATTAAAGGTACTGGTAACTACAGTACCAGCGGCACCGTAGGTGTATTGCCATCCTAATGAGAAACCTGAAATAAACACCAGCAACCATTATATTCAAAAATGGACACAGCAACGGTGAATATAGCAATGGTGGTAGGAATTCTTTCATGGCATTTCTACGTGTACAAATCTCCATAGTGAAGTAGAAGTTAGTAGTTGTGTAGAAGGAAGTAATTTTTTTTTTCAGTGGGTATAAAGAAAAATACCTTCGCGTAAGTACAATACCTACTTAATTTAATAAACGGAGTAATCTAATGTTTACTGGTTCATGTATTTTTCTGCTTTGTCTCCTAACGACCCCTGAAAGCAAATATCAACGTGGTCTGAATACCAAATAATTGGAATCAATATGGCCTACCGATAACAATAAATTACGATTGTCCAATTTATGCACGAAACGAGAACTTATTTTATTAATCTGTTTAATTTATTAGAAAGTTACACATAACATGTTTTATGATCAATATTTTATCGTAAACCTCGGCGGATTGACTTTTTGCTGTCTTCAGACAAGAGACCCTTTGAGAAGGGTGGGTATCAGTTTAATCAGTTAATGCCTGACCCTTTATTTTGCTGAATTAAGGTCAATATCCCAGAATAGGGATATATTTAAGGTCTTAACTAGTGACGGTATTCTATTAAGATTTTATGAGTGGAGTTGAGCTAGTTTGAACAACGTTGGCGGAAACTTGAGCTTCACTTTACCTACTAGGTTAGTGCTGTTAATTTCAGCTGAAAGTTACAGTTAATTAACTACTCTCTAATTAGTACAAGTATACATAATGTACAATGTATAACGACAAGTGTGTCGCTTTGGAAAACATTCTTGGAAGTTATTAATTGATTGTTTTTAATAATAATAACTTAGTACGAATTTTCTCGTGTTATTCAAACTTTCCCTGAAGCTCATCTACCTATAAACGTTACTTAGCCTGTCGCTTGACTTACACATGCTTCTTTATCTTACGCTTGTAGTTTGACAGTAGTGCAACAGTGATGAATAACGCTTAGACAAGGTATGTATAGCGACCCGCACCTTGCTAACAAAATCAGTATATATGCTTGCTTCTTAATCTAATGAACGTCCGTACTAAGGTACTACGTACCGCTTGCAAGACCAGCTCAAGGTCAAAGAGTTACTATTCGCGTGCGGCTGACTGTACGTTCTAAATAACGTTTAAAAATCTCCGCATAAATCTATTCTATGGTTGGAACTGAACTCCACGGTAAGCAAATAAAGTCACACCCTACACTATTATTAACACTGTGACAACTCATTTTTATGTTATTTTGTGTTATTAAAATTTTATCAGTAGGTATATCCAGAAGTGGATTAGGGCTCTCGCTAACAATTCCTCTATCTGAATAATTTATACTAACTTATTCCCTGTAATTTTCCACACGATAAATCTTTTTGACGTTAATGAGCACATTAACAATCCATCATTCGACATTATCATTTAACAAAGCATTTGTTTTGTGGTGACTTGAAAATTATCGTTTTGGACCTTATTGTATTTCTATTTTTATCTATAAAAATCAGATTTTCAGAATCGTCATAATAAAACCAATGTTTCAACTTTAGACAGCATAGACAAATATCACATTATGAGTGATATACCCGAAGGGTTAGGCAGTACGTATACAAGGTGATTGGTTAAACGTGGACAATATTTCAAGGGAGTGAAGCACTCATGAATATGAGCAACTTTTACTATGGGACTAACTATGAAATACTCATGAAAAAAAAACTGATGTTGTCTACATCTTTTGGAGTTACGCAACCAATATAATGCAATTGACCAATTGGTATTGGTATTGGTTTTTGGTGGTATTGGTTGGTTTGGTTTGATTGATTGGTATTTTGCATTTGATTTGAGCAATTGTATTTTTTTCACGATTTTAAGGTTAGTCCCATAGTAAAAGTTGTTCATTTCCATGAGTACTACACGCCCCTAAAGTATTGCCAACATTTAAAAAATCACCCAGCATAGTTTTGCCAAGAACAATCGCTTTGAAAATATTTCGACTACTTGTAACATGATTTTAGGGTTCATACTTATCATAAACTTGGTAGTAACAAATTACATTAGCCATTCTAATCAATATTGAGGACAGGATCTGACTCAGAAGTATTCCAGACCTCCTCTCAAATTCTGAAAGGATTCACAGAACATTATTATTGAGTTATCAAACTAAAAGTGGTATTAATATTTAATATCCCCTTCAGCTATTGAAATTATAATTTCGTTGGGACGGATTTATTAATATATCTCAAATATTTTGTGCCTTCATGTTGTTGTTAATAATCTTAGAGGCAAGTTCTAAGTTATAGTTAGAAAATATGCTAGGCCAGTCTTAAGGACAGTTACCTATTTGGTGTCTTACTTATTACCTACATTGAGATAAGGAATTGAATATGGCCCTTGAATTGGGACATACAACCTTCACACTCCTCCATCCTCGATTTATCCCAAACAGATTTCCAGTGTGGAGCCCCTCTGCAGGATATGTTCCACCTCTTCTCCTGCCCGTCCTGCACAACCACTTGCACCTACCAAGATTTAATTTAAGCAAATGTTAGAGCTGTGCAGGTGGCTACATACTGGTCTAACACAATTTGCGTTCATTGACACGTAAAGAACAAGAAGAAGCACAGGTCAGCATATTCTATACAAAACTTACCTAATGTGACTCAGCTGTAAGACGTCCTTACATTACCTTGCCTGCTAAGAAAATCAGCAAACTCTCTCAACAAAAGCTACCGATTGCTTTGTAAGCAGGTAAATGTACTTTAAAATATAATAAACATTTTGGGAATCACCAACAAAGGCATCCAATCCTATCCTATTCCTATCAGACAGAACTCATTATTCCTATTTCCCGTTTTTTTTTTGTTATTTCGACGAGAATACGGCACTCACCATGCAATTTCACGGTGTCTTGAACGAAAGAATTCAAAGATACACAGATACGTATCAACTCATGAAATAAGGATCCTTAGCTCAATGTAGATTTGTTTACCTCTTCCTAATTAACTAGACAACGTTTCTATTAAGCTTTCGAGCTACTGATTAGAATGCTTGAGGCTAACGAAACAATTGAATTTGTTATGAATAAATCGAAAAACAAAGGTAAACGACGTTTGAAGACAAAACATAATAAACTACAAAAAAAAGACATTCGGTACGACAGCGGTGCTGTTACTTTTCAGAGAGAAAAATTACGTTACGTACCTCTAACACAGACATGGGTCGTTGTTTAGCAAAAGAACTCAATATTACTCCTATTTTGAGCTGTCACGAGCAACGTCCGACTTTTCGGATCACCGAGTACCATTTTGTGGAATGAAATATTGCCGTATATGAGTGTCTATTTAGATGTCTGTGTATATTGATAATTTGTCATATTGATTGATGAAAATTAAATTAACGTGTGCCCTCGGGACGAGCGGGCTCTGTTGTTTCACCATGGATGCTTTATATTAGTCATAAGGGTACTTAATTAATGGGTCTTTGAAATGAATATGGTATATTTCTATTTATACAATAAATCTGTAACTACATAATGGCCGTTTTTTTCTCACATTTTGTTCTGTTTGTAACTTTGACGCATAGTTATATTTTTTCCTAATTCCGTTTTTATTGGATTAATTTTTAAACTACGCACCTCTTAGAGTTTAAAAACCGTACTTGTATATTGCCTCATAGGGTCGTATGTCAAAACACCTGTTTCAATTTGCCGTCGATTTCACTACTTCAAGTAAGTATATTTTTGTCATAGACTGTGTATTGAGAATTTAAGATACGCAGTGCAGCGCAACTTTTATCACTCTAACTATAGTTTGCAATTGCAGCATACATGGAGCACACGTTTCCAAGAAAAAAAAAAATCTTGGTATGGAAATATCACTTTTCACGAATTCGCCCATACAAATCGCAATTTCATACTTTAACCCCTAATATTACTATTAGTTCGATGCTTATTTGTTGCTTATTTGTCCTACAGAATAGGACACATGCATTTTGGTGGAGTAGTTACTTGCATAACTAAAGTGAGTTGTTAAATCTCGAAGGGTAAGGCAGAGTTCGGGCACGCCGCAATCGCGGCGGTAAGACCCCTCTTTGAGGAGTGGCTGGATAGGCGTCACGGCGTCCTGACCTACCGCATGACGCAGGTCCTCACCGGACACGGAAGCTTCGGGAGGTACCTGTGTCTGATGGGGAAGGAGGAAACGCCTGGGTGTCACCACTGCGAGGACCGCCCGGAGGACACGGTGGAGCATACGGTGCAGGACTGCCCCGCTTGGGCAGGGCACCGCCGTGTCCTCACGGCGGCGATAGGCGGAGACCTCTCGCGCCCGGCATTGGTCGAGGCCATGCTGCGGGGCGAGACGGAGTGGGAAGCGGTCGCCTCCTTCTGCGAAGCAGTCATGCTCGCGAAGGAGGAGGCGGGCCGCGTGAGGGAGAGGACAGCGTCCTCCCTCCACCCCAGCCGCAGTGGTAGACGCCCACGGCGCCGGACGTCGGCAGACGATCTCCGGCCACCGTAGGCGCGGGCTTGCGGGCGGCGAGTAATGGGCGACTCGCTGTCCGACCATGGACCATGCCCGGGTCGACGGCGCGTTGTGTTCCACGCGCGCCTCAAAGAGTGTCAGCATTATGACGGGGCCCCCCTCTAGAGGGCGAAAGCCTGCCGGGGTCGCGGGACTTATAGAATTACCGTGACCCTGGATCATAAAGGGCTATTGAAGGACACCGTGGATTTTAGTCAGTACAAGTCTGACAGTTCCTCCCACTCTGCCCTGGGTGGGAGGACTCATTTGATGATTTTACCACGATAAAAAAAAAAAAAAAAAAAAAAGGGTAAGGCAGAGTTTATACCAATTGTTTACTCCCACGCCCAAGTTAGGTTTAAGTCCCTTTTAATAGAGGGGTGCCTATTGCCATAAACCAGGTACAAATCCAAACTCCAGGCTGCTACGAAGAAATTCCTAATGGAAAAACCCAATAACATTTTGTATGACCTGGGAATCGAACCCAGGGGCTCATTTTAAGTACCTAGCTGAATTAGGTAGTCGGAAAAATCAAAATACTGAATATGAACATAGCTCTTCTAAGTCTTGTATTCCTTGAACATTATCGACATTCGAATGTATAGAAAGCCACTGAAAGAATCATAAGTACACAACTACATATTTTTAATGATCTCCAGGTTCCTTCAAGTGCCCTTCTCAAGAAGATTTTCTGAGAACCGACTAAGTACGAAGAAACCATATTTTTTGCCATTCAAATGTTTATTGATCTTATTAAGAATCACTTCACGTCACAGGGATCACTTATCTGATCACAATCTTTCACGTGGAAATATAATAAAAAGGTTAGAGAGTGACTGCCTAGGTGATCGACGATCACAGCTAATATCCGTTTTCACAAACGCTAGATGACACGTAAATTAAAGCCTAAATAAGAGGGCACTATTATAATTCAACACTCTGCTTTAAAATTCCAATAGTACTATAATTTTTGGACATTAATTTGGGCATAGCTAAAGGTTTGTGAAAACGGGCATAAGCAACGATCTAGACGCAAATATAACATACTAGGTGAATTTGTTTAATATACCGAAAAAATAAAATTAAAAGTCATAAGTGTTATTTACTCATCAAGCTAAAGAGACTATGCTACCGAGGTATATTAAAAATATTTGTTAGAAATATTTACTAACCAAAGTAATTAAATTTCACTGAAACATGTCCTTTAACGAAATTAATTATTATACGATGCCACGAGGTGCTGACTCAGTACGTAATATTAATTAAAAATGTTTCTTCCACTTCTCAGGCGCAAGCTTTGATTTAATAAGAAGCCTTTTAAACCTAGTTAGTAGTTAGGTCAGTAGCGCGTGGTAATTTAATTAATTCGCGCGTATTGTGACTGTATGTGAATAATTACTAAAGAAACCAACGTGTTTTACTTTTAAAATAAATAAAGTTCTTATTAATAAACAAACTTATTCGTATTTCTCTTTTATACGGACAAATTTAGTTGTTTATAAACTGAAAGCTCGGATGTGGATATTTACGACAACTATTTATTATAGCTACCGTATAATATAATCATATCGGATGTTATCTACATGTATCGCACATAACACAACTTTATTATCCTTTTATTTTTGTATTTCCTTAAAAATCCGATTTGAATGCGGACAGCGTCACAGGCAGCACTAGTACAAGTTTATTATAAGCAAATAATTTGTATTTCACTTCCCCTACTACCATAACATTAGATTTTATGGACGCCAGTAGTGTATGAACTAAGAATAAGATAAGGCTTGTAACTGCCTTCGACTTCCTTAAAGCAATCAGTGTTCCCGCGAAAAGATCACTCCGCTAGTTTAAAAGTTAATTCTACTATTTACACACGGATAAGGAAGAACAAAAGATTGCCGTAGTGTTTGAAACTTGATAAGCCACAAATAAACTTAGTTTTTGTTTGCGGCTTTTTATTTACTCACGACCACTAACAAAATGTTTGTCTTCGTCATTTGTAGTATTTGAGCTGGTTGTGTCAGTCCACTAATTGTTGCGCTCCCTTTCCCAGCGCACTAATATAAAAGACATATTCAGAGTTAACGCACACGTTCGTTGTAAGATAAATACAAATTGAAGTAATAAGCTAGTCTGCATGCCGGGGAGGTTTATACGCCAGGTAACGACAGCTTAACATTTTCCGTCGCAGATAAGGTGGCACGCGTAATCCACGCGTCACCGAAATCACCTTAAAACTTTTTTCTTTCATTCGTCCGGAGTCGTGATAGGCCTCCATATCGAATTGAAATACATAAAATCGAAGTGCTCGACATAACATCAAGCCGCGTGTCATACGCATTAGAGCGTAGTACATTTCAGAACACGTACGCGTGGTACGTGTTCGCCCGACGTTGCCCGCTTTACCCCATTTCCGCACAGTGAAGTGCAATTAGGAACTTATCGCCAGAGATACAGAGGCAACTTAGCACTTACCACCGCGGAGTCAGATATTACTAGAAGTGCTGTTTGCGCTTTACGAACTACACAACTGAGTTATACTTGAAGGTAATAAAGGAAAGCTGCCCGCTGAGGACAATCGTCACTGAACGAGTAATTTGTTTTACAAATCTTACTAACTACACTTGTCCAAATACATACATCAGATAACATAATAAACTTTATAGATAACATGCAGAAGTAACTGCATATAAAGTTAAAAAGCTCTGAAGTATTTTAAATGAGCGCTGTCACAGAAAATGCAGACTTCATTTCATTTAGTTTCCTTGTCGTACAGAACACTTCCTTGGGATTTGACCAGAAGGAAACAGCAACGGCACAGTTATGGTAATGCTAAAGGAGCCACGCACTCAGGCAGACATATCGCGGGCTCTCCGAGGAATTCTCTCAAATTACTGCAGCGAGAGAGTATCTACTTAGCCCTGCTCACTTTTCTCTTTATCTACTGTTGTAATATTTCTATCCCGAGTTAACCTCCTTACCTACATACGTAGAGTGTATTAAGCTTCCCATGGACACACATACATGTACGTATCTAACGTATCTACAAACATTTATCTAACTGCTGGAACAATTTCCGACGGCATACATCCTTGTTCCGTGTACCTAATCTTATTATGAAAAATCTTTCCAAGGGGTTATAAATTCACAACTTTAGATAGTCAATTTCCTCAGATCGAAATCAACAAATATGGATATAAAAAACAAGTTTCTTACTTACATTTCATTATTACTCGTATTTCGTAGCAAGTTGTCGGATTCAATCAATACATTTGGTAGATACGACATTTTAACTCTCCAGGGACAATTTCATTACCCGGAGCAGGATTATATTACAGTGTCTAAGTTCTATTTATTGAGTTCGATTTAGTTTTCTTTGTTTCATGGACGGGACAATCAGCTTTATATGCGTGAGAGCTTCCGTTAAACGGTCAAACATCCCAATTTTTTTCCTCTCAATTGAGTTTAACTTATTGTCAATATTTTATGGACATAGGTTCTCCGAAAAATATGTACCTTTGAATTAATAAAACATGTTTTGTTCCGTCCAATCGTTAAAGAGATTCTCTGTTTCGTGTACTTTATAATAAGACTTATAAATAAATTCCAGTAAACGCTACCAGCCATACAAAACAGAACACGTTGCTGTTTCGCTGTGCCATTTATAATTTAGAGGTTTTACAGCAATCGTGGTGGTTTTTGATGCTACAAAAAGCTGGGACAATATGATACGAGTGTAACGATGAAAAATAAAAACCTGTATATCAAAAATCTCTTTAAAAAAAAATTGTATTTTCGTGATTGAATCCGTTTCGAAAGCCAATGATTTTCCTGAAAATCCATGTACAGATCGTGTGTGATTGATGAAAGCGGTGTAATAATATGACTTCCATATTGTGTTGTGTTGAAACAATAAACCTCAGTCTATTATATTCGTTCACCGGTTTGTTCTATTGTACTAATTTCCAGTGACCTTTTTCACTGAAAAGTTCGCATGCAATGCTACTTTACTGTGTTGATCATTTTGTTCTGATACTGGCTTACTTAAAAAGTATAAAGGAAATTTAAACAAATGGCGCAAATCGTGTAGTTATGTGAATGTTGTGTGAATACTCAACTCTATAGCTGTTTTATGTTAAGTTAGACACTAGGTAGGTACATGGACGGTACATTAGGTACATGTTGTAGTAAACTCTTACTCAGTCAGTCACCTATTTTAATATTATCTAAAGTGTGTAAATAGACCCTTAACGAAGCCGAAAGGCACTTATTCTCCCCGTCTTTGGGATAATTTTTTTGTTCCAGACCATACCTGGGAACCTTCTAGTTACGGAGATATTGGAGGTCAAATTTCCAACTTTTTCACAATTTTTTTTAATGAAGATTTTTACTTTAAACACCTCCACGACTCCCGTAATATTCAATCCATCCAGCAGCACAATGCTTTGAGTGCGTTCCATCGAGTCCTACCGTAAAACGTGATGTTTTACCCCAAAAAGTCGTTCCCCAGCAATAATTTTTGCGTAAAGTTACTTAGTTTGATGTACAGAATGCTTGGTTGATGGCTTTGTGAAGGGTCTGTTTACACCATATACACCCCTGTATTATACCATATATTCGTGATAAAAAAGTTTCACAAATAAGGTACCTACTCAAATCTTTTGATACA
Source organism: Noctua comes (assembly GCA_963082995.1). Lineage (NCBI taxonomy): Eukaryota > Metazoa > Arthropoda > Insecta > Lepidoptera > Noctuidae > Noctua > Noctua comes. The sequence goes on from OY720277.1 coordinate 9,255,122, forward strand.
AGAAAATCGAAATAGCTTGCCTACCTTTCATAAAGACGTAACTCTGTCGACTCTCTAGGAGAAATAATAGCTTAAAAGATTATTTACGTACTGTAACTGATGGAAGATGGCTTATAAACATATAAAAAGCCTTTTTATGACCTTTTTATACGCACAAACATTACATGAGCTCCGTCGAGTTGACGTTCCCTCAAGAGAACGTGTTTACACCAAGTTTTTCTTATTTTTTTTCTAAAAGAAAATGTGTTTTCCACCGGCCAGTGACGGGCGTGAGAAAATACAACCTGATTTACTGTTTTATATTATACAGAAAGTTACCTTTTTTCTAACATATACCTACTCGTACTACATAATATAAAAAATGTGGATGTAGATTTACAGGAAAAGGAAATTATTAGGTGAGTGGGAGGTACGTCAGTTGACGTGTATAAAAAGGTTTTTGTTTGGGCACTTTATTAATATAATGCCTGTTTTATTTAAAAGGCGGTCGTTATTATAAAACAAAGAGAAAACATAAAAGTACATTAAGCGTTTTATTTACAGTTTGTATAATATCAAAAAGCTACAATCAGTACCGGTAATGTAGACGGTAACTTGGTTTTTTTTATTTTATATAATACTGTCACATTAAATAATTACAGTAACATTTAACCTACATCGTAAAACAATGGAAATGAAACGCTTCATAAAAGTACCTTTGTCTTTATGACAATTATTAAACTAAATTATCACAGATTTTGTAAATGTTCTAAAACAACCATTTAATATGAAGCTACATACATTATAACAAAGTAACTACTTATAATATAAACTACTCAGTAGTCGCTAACAAAAAATATACTTGAAAGTTTTTCAGTCTAAAATGTGAACTTAAGGAAGAAGCAAACAACTGTAATGAACGCTAAAAGTCTTTCATAAAATTATAGACATTCTATTAAGATATTCTAGCCTGGGCTGCGGGACTGTTCGAAAGAGATACCGTGGCCCTGGAACACAAAGGGCAAAGAAGGAACATGGATGGGTTTTAGTCAGTACAAGTCTGACACTCCCTTCCGCTCCGCCCAGAGTGGGGGTCATTTGATGATTTCCCATCCGAAAAAAAAAGATATTCTAGCCTAGATCAGTATGTACAGCGTTACTTAGTTTATTAAAAAGTAATGGTAATGCTTATTAATAGCGTGGGTAATAAAGTGCACCTCCCGAGCGTCGGACTATCTGAAAATAAAATTGTGAACAGTAATTAGCTGAGAAGTTTTTAATTAATTAAAATGATTTAATTGATACTGAATATCAGCTCAGTTTTATTGGAGGCTGTACAATTTCATTTAGTGCCAGGATCGCGGTTTGGGGGCATTGAATTTATTTTAGCGGGACTTTTCTGTTAATCCATGGATTTTGAATTTCCATCCATTTTAAACACTTTTTATTCGAGTTTTACTTTACTATCGCCGATTACTTATACAAATTAATTCATGTCAGGAACCAATGAATGGTCACTCCAAAAATGTTTACGTAAGAGGACTTGACCGATTGACTGAAAAAGGCAAAACACAAAGAATAGTGTGGGGGAGACGATTGCTCACATGAGCAAAGGTCTCCCATCTTTATCCAGTAGTGGGACAACCACATTAGTCCACTTTTTTATTTAACTTTGACAAAAAAAAGACTTAAGTACCTAAAATTTAAGTAAACAATAAAATATCTTACTGCTGGCTTGATGTTCCATTGGTTTCTTCACTTCTATGCTTGCACTATGCGTTGGCATAAGACCTGCAAGTGATAGTTCAGTTTAACGGAGAATATCTTGGTCCTGTAATACGGTATACGTGATATAAGGGGATGACTTCAGATGAATTTTTCAAGGAGGTCGTAAGAGGCATAGGTACACATGGTCAAAAACGTTAGAGATACTTCATGGACGTGAAAAAAAGGGTGTTAAGCAAGTCCGAAAATCCCTATTATAGGTTGATCTAAAAACGAACGTGCTTCTAGCGATGACATAGAAGACACGAACTAGAAAGGTTGAATGGCCATATTATCGAACCCAATCTAATCCCGCTCTAATAGGCTTCACGGCGGGATAGGCTACCCTATGTATTGGCTGCCATTACACGTACTAATCACGAGCAAAACATCCAGACTTCCGAAAGATTTTATAGCCAATATATACCGTAGTCGTTAAATTCTACGGTATGACGGTATTTGCACCATCAGCCTTTAGCAATTCATTTCTGGACATAAGCCTCTTTAATCGGGTATGATCGCTTGTCATTTCATTGGCCACTCTCATCCAGTTACTAGTAGTCATTCTGCAAAGACCGTCGCTCCATCTAGCAAGGCAAGAAGAATGGCAGACTTAAGGTAAGACAGCCTCAGGCTAGGTGGAACGGCGAACTTCGCGTGGTGACTAGCACTCGTAGCAACCGGATGAGAGGTCAAGGATCGAGTGTTATGTTATGGTTGGTGAAGCCTCAGCCATATACAGCAGTAGAATGGTTTAAGCTGATGATGACAGGTCCAACACTAACTTAATCAAGCAGCAATGAGTGTAAAAGAAGGTTCCCAATTTGACACGTATTTTTTTTTTGTTAGAAGTTAAGTGTAAAGCTGTTCTTCAGCCGGCACGTTGAAGATAAGTGAAGGTTTCTTGACACATAACTGAACGAAATGTGGGTGCTCCTCTGCCTTACCCTTCTCTTAAGACAGACTCATACGCAAATCGATAGAAAGTAGTCATAATTACGATTGAGCTCTTTAAAACAGAGCTTGGCACGTGTACACATTCACTAAAAAGACCCTTAACGAAGCCGAAAGGCACTTGTTCTCCCCGTCATTGCGATTTATTTTTTCCTTCCTACCTTCTAGTTACGGAGATATTGGATGTTAAAGTTCCTTCGAAACTTTAAAAAAATACCAGTTTTAATGTTATAAATTTACTTAAATTAACTCAATGACCCATGCACTATTCAATGCATCCATCAGCACAATGTTTCACTGCGTTACATTGAGTCCTTACCGTAAATCGTGACTTTTCATCCAAAAAAAAACAAAATTGTTTTCCAGCAATATTTTTTGCATAGAGTTACTTAGTTTGATGTACAGAAAGCTTGGTTGACGGCTTCGTAAAGGGTCTGTGTACACCTTGTATAATAATGAAAATTGAAAAAAACTCACCAGGATAATAAATAGTGGTTCTATTATTAGTATAATTAGCTAAAGGCAAGCTCAAGAGGCAGACGAACTCCTCCCAGGGGCTGGTGACATCATCGTCGTGGACCAGCGCCGTCGTCTCCACGGAGTACATGCCCCAGGAGTCCATCCTCATGTCTGTGACTGCACGCTCCAGTGGCATGCTAGAAACATACGCTATTGTAGAAATTGAGCTTGTCGTAATAACTAAAACCCTACTTGTAGTAATGAAATTATTGAAATGTTAACAATGTAATGTGTACGTTTTGTGATAATTACGATGAATTAACTTTAATATGATCCTGTATTTATGATGGAATTAAAGGCTTTAAAAAAAAAATACCCCACTAATAGGTCATTTATATACAGGTTCTCATTAAAATTAGCTAGCGAAACTTTAGAGACGTGATAATTATCATTTTCTAATCCTTATAAAAAGCCCATACTCGTCACGACTGTGAAGTTTTGCTACCTACTTAATTTTATTTAACCCCGCATTAAGGCTCCCGACTATTTTTCTCTATAGTTTTAGTGATGAACCAACTCTGAAACTAGATTCTCACATAATTTCTTTACAATCTAACTCTGTTATTAAGAGAGCAAAAACGACGCGGTAGCCTAGTGTGTAATGGTGTATGAACTTTATGAAGAACGCCGTTTCCAAAATACATAAGTTAATGTCAAACGCCTTAAGAAGTATTGTCTTTGAGATAGTACTGGGACATTAACCTTATTCCTACAATACGGCAAAAATACGTCTGCCTATATTTGTCTGAAGGCTGACTTTAATCTCAGCATTTCGCCATTCAAAAGTTTAATCTTTCAGAAAGTTTATGGCTATAAAATTTTACTGAGTCTTCTGGGAATTCAACAAGAAAAACTAAAGCACGTCGGGTGAAACACGTCACTTAGAAATTGCCCCCGAGCGCGGCTGAGTTTGTTCACTAGTTCCGTCTTAAATCGGAACAAAATGCGATAACATCATATTTTGTTCCAATAACGGCGAATGATCAAAGGACAAGCAATAAATGAAACACAGTTCATCCATAATAAGATCTGAAATGTCTGGAGTGGACTGCTAAAAAGAAAATCGATGAAAATAAATCTAAACAAGCGATGAAACATCCAAATTGACATTTGGGAATATTTAAGTACCAATATATTGCATATTTACCAATAATAAACAAATATAAGATCTCAGTAACCTGCATCTGTTCCGATGTCATATACGTGTACGACAAGACCATCAATATTACATCAAGATTCGTATATCAAGATCACTTGACCTTATCTCACTCATGAATTACCCATAAAATTGCCGACTGCCCGTCTGAAGATTTTTATATATTCTTCCGCCCGGTTCACTTTCTGAATAAATACTTTATATACCTACCTTCTTTTATTAGTCTTGATAATTAACTTTTTATTACCTTTTACAAGATTTATTTTTAATTTTCGTTATGTTGCTATGCTGGTTTGAGATTGATGAAGGGATTTGCGGATTTACATTATTCCAAGAATAGGTAGGTAGGTAAATGCTGCGCATTCATTTGATCAAATCCCTGAAGACCGTTCTATGACACAAACAGGAGCAGTGATCGATTACTAAGTTCCGGGAATCATGTATACAACATCCGTTAACCACGTTAAGATAATAATATACACAAATGTACATATATCCTCGGCCCTTAATATATCAGTACGTACCTCTGTCAACTACGTTAATCCGGGCGCAGGCCTATCCGGAGTGGATTCAATTGTCACCAATGTTATTAGCTTACGCTCGGACGGTTGCTCGGCCTGTAAGGTAGTGACCGCACTGTCCGACGTGGAATCGTCTAGAGTCGGTCAGAAAGAGTGTTCTGCCTATGAAATAAAAGCAAATAACCCGACGCGGAGACGAGTCGCGTCATCCAAACCAAAACGAGGCTAATGACGTTATTTTTGATCTGCTCATGCCGATTCCACGTCGGTACGTAAGTGTACGCACGCACACCGAATACACAGAAACCTTCATAAATACTACTTAGTACTCACCCTTTTGATAATATTGTCATCACTGGTCGTGGATACAAGTATTCGGCTACGCATCTTAATGTTACTAAGAAAACATACTTTTTCTCTTGATCGAAATGAAAACTCTTGCCTGGACCTGTGGGGCAAAATTAACTGTGAATTGCTCTGCTGAACAATTTATTCTGTAATAAGTAATCTAATGAAAACAATTTACTTTATAAAATCGGAGCACGTTTCAGAGAATTTATTTCAGCCTTAGGTACGTTAGTTCTTAGGTATTATTAGTAGGATTCAGGCGAGGTCAACTCAGTGTCTTAAATATTAACTTGGACTTTGGTTTTTTTGTTTCTGACTTCATTGTGTTCGTCCATATTCTATTTTGGGTTTACCTTTTACCGGAGTACCTAACTAAGTTATGTAAATACTAGCTTAAGCCTGCGGTTTCGTCCGCCTGGAGTTCGATAATTCTCCCACAGGATCATACTACCGAGATGAAAAGTATTCTTTGTGTTAATCCAGGTTATAAGCTATCTGTATGCTAAATTTCATCCAAATCCGTTCAGTAGTTTTTGCGTGAAAGAGAAACAAACATTCATCCATCCATCCTCACAAACTTGCGCATTTATAATATTAGTAGGATTGAACTTAAAGAGAGTTTGTTGTGAAAGGAAATATAGACTGTAATTATACTCCTTCTTGGTCCTTGGTCTAATGGTCACAAGCGCGACTGCTGAACATAAGGTGATCCTGATTTCGAAACCCAGCCACAACACACCAACAGCCACTTGGCCGTTTACACGAACAGTCGAACACTCATCATCTGCCTAGCCTTTTCCCAACCATGTTGGGGTCGGCGTCCAGTCAAACAGGATGCAGCTGAATAAATATTTTACATGGAGCGACTGCCTATCTGACCTGCGCTAGCACAACCCAGTTAGTTTTGGGTAATACGATACCCATTGGTTGTCAGACTTTCGGGCCACTGACTGCCTGTAATGACTGTCAAAGATCTACAAATGATAGCCGGGACCAAAGGCTTATAATGTAATGGATGATCACCCATCCACGGACCGACATTGGCAAGTGCGGCTTGGCCTTGAAGATTGACCCGTGCGGCTGTTATTTTTTAGCCACGAGCTCCACTTTTCACTACACCTAAACAAAACTGCGCTGTCGGATTTTGAACTTTCAGTACTGAGCTGTGTGGTGAAAATCGAATTGTGAGCTTTTATATTTACAAACGGGCATATTATTAATCATTTATTTCGGACATAGTCCATAGAAAAATTATAAAAAAATTATAAAAATTAAAATCACATTAAACACATGTACATTAAAATAATCAATAAAAAAATAAAATTACACATACACACTACAATCACATAACCAAATTACATAGAAAGAACACAAAGCTTATAACATACTGACTTTCGGTTAAAATCGGAGGTAAATCGGAGGCTCCTATGCAGAACTAACGTCCATACCGCTTCTCGACAAACTAGATTACCATTGGCTCAGCCTAAAACCCAGGCAGTTCGGTTTGGGAGTGATGCAAGCAAACTATTATGAGTTTCGAACTTGTGTTGCACAGGCGTTGTATTTTTATGATAGCAAATTCGAATTGTGTGTCAATGGAACTTTGATTAATGGATACCGTGTTTTTTTAAATTATTGGTGCATATTTCCAAACAGTTACTGAGGTAAAGTATTTCAGTTTCATAAGGATCATCTGCCTAGCCTTTTCCCAACTATATTGGGGTCGGCTTCCAGTCTAACCGGATGCAGCTGAATACCAGTATTTTACATGGAGCGACTGCCTATCGGACCTCCACAACCCAGTTAGTACTGGTTAATACAATACCCCTTGGTAAGGCTGGTTGTCAGACTTTTTGGGCCACTGACTGCCTAACGACTGTCAAAGATAAGTTCAGTTTCATAAGGATATGCTCACATAAAATACTGCGCAACGTCTATATCTGTATCCGTCTATCCCTTAGTGCGCTTAGGCAAGTGCGAGGTATCTGATTTACATGAATTTTATTCATAGATAATAAGTTTTCTATTTTATTTACTAACGTTTTGTGATGTACGACATAGCTGCTCTATAGTGTGTCCTTATGTACCGATATAGATTGTATCTAGCTATATACCGACCTCGTTAAGGAGTCTTCGCGAAGGTTTCAATTTAAATGGAACATTCTGAAGGTTGATCACGAATTGGTTCAATTAGTACCGTAATACCTACGTGGATTATGGTTATTGGTATTTTAAAGCAAATAACCTATGGGATATTGTTAAGACTTTGTGGACGCTTAATGTGCCTTTGATGGGGCAAGGCGCAGGACTCATTAAAGCGGTCGGTATATAGTATTGTTGGATAGCTCAAAGCCAATATATATCTATTTAGTTTGACTAATCTAGTTTGTCACAGCCTGACAGCTTACGTTACCTGAAATTAGCTGGTAATTACAGCCTTAGGCTTCACTGATTGAACCAAATACGCATACATATTACCAATCTATATTCAGTGGACTTGAAAAAACATTGTCTTGGTAAAATTACCAGGCATATTTTTTAAAGAGTACACGTAAGTAACTGTGCCTTATAAAGTATGTTGCTACCAAGGTTGAAGAGTTTTAGATATATGTATATTTTATTAACAAAAGTTCCAGCTTAACTTGTGATCTCAATTGGTAGTTTTTTAACTACTTATTTACAAATTGAGATTGAGATTTTGACAAACTTTATTAAAATTGGTAAACCACTTGTAGCAACAATGAACAATATTGTATTTCTGAATTTTCAAATAATTTGATCCCTAGTAAATGAAGCATTTTGAAATTGATCACTATTATAATATTATAGGTTATATCCTAGCATTACAATCATTGCAGCCACAAGTCCTCCGTTCGGTTCACGAGATTATGCATATATTATCGAATTGAGTAGGCACCATATGATTATAATTCCATATCACTAACACGCAATAATATACACAGTTCTAGTACAAACAGCGGTGCTGAATATTATTAACATTCTATTAAACAAACCAATATTTATTCATGAGTGATTAAAATCCATATTTTGGTAAGGTTCATGAAATCATAACCCATTGGGATTGGTTGTAACATAATTATCTTGTATTATTATTCATTATCCAGGCATTTGGAATCCCGGACATCGATGTACAAACGGTTACCACGTATTCAGGACATCATTCCGAACCTCCCACATAAAAAATGTCACCGGTATTTTAAACAAAAAAACAGCTTTTGTCTACATTTTGACCGTTTGTGATCATTTGTACGTCGATACTATAAAACAATATATAGTTAGCTCTTCCAGTTAACAAACGATCCTGCGATTTAAAATCTACCTCAGGGCCTAGACAAGTGACAAAAAGCACTACAGCTACATAGTACAAAAAGTGACAAAAAGTAATACAGCGCTATCTATGACACAAAAGAAGAACTAACATCAAAGTTCTGAATCGCGCTATTAAAGTTATCTATACGGGGTGGAAGGGACATAGACACGAAAACGGGTTCAGTACCTACATCATTTTCTAGGTGGGGAGCCACATAGATTTTTTTATCGGTCATTTAAAAAAAAATCAGCTGTTCCATACATTTTGCCCGTGTAGGTATTGCACTTAGCTATTTTTTTTTTAATAACCGATGACAAATTTCTATGTGGAGCCCCTCCCGCTCAGAATGATGTACTGAATACGTGGTAACCGTTTTCGCGTCGGTGTCCCTTCCACCCCGTATAGGAAAACACAACACCAATTTGCCAGTCTGGCCGAAGGACCCTCCCTATTCTATGGAGTATTTTTTTTTTTTTTTTTTTTTATCCTGGTAAAATCATCAAATGAGTCCTCCCACCCAGGGCAGAGTGGGAGGAACTGTCAGACTTGTACTGACTAAAATCCACGGTGTCCTTCAATAGCCCTTTATGATCCAGGGTCACGGTAATTCTATAAGTCCCGCGACATTCTATGGAGTATTGTGGAACTTTACACGCTGTTATTCGTACTCCTATAGTATTACTACAACGACTTTCATACTACTGATAAATTGTCAGTTTGCGTAGATAGGCTCTCTCGAATGGCTTGAGATTTTTCATTAGCCACATGACACCACATGTAACTTTTATTGACTTTTCCTCAATTATATCACTGTTTTTCGAGCCACTAAAAGTGTATCCATTTAAAAGGTATCTTTCCTCCTATTACCGAATAGAAGAGACAAGTGGAAACACTGAGAAGTCAATTTAATATCTCTTTCTCAACGAAGTATCTTTTTGTTCGAGACATTTCACGTTGACGGCTGAGTTAATTTACAAGAACTACAAAGTAACGCTTTTCAATTTCGTCAAGTTTTTAGTTAAAGTGGTTTTAAGCTGGCATCTGCAGTAGATCATTACGGTATTTTATTGTTAAGAATTTTAATATTAAGTCATTAATTAACCAGGGTTCGAAATTACCAAGATAATTATTTGCTTTGAAAATTATCATGATAATTATCGGATAAAATATCATTATCACTTCGAACCACGGTAATAACTGTTGGTAATATTTAAATAGGTCAAAGCCTCATTTTTACCCGACTGCGGTGAAGCCCAAAAGGAGGGTTATGTGTTTTTTACCAAAACTTTTATGTTTCCTGATTTACATTAATTTATTTATATTAAACTCGATAAAAAGGCGTTTCTATATATTATTAAACATACCTGAGTATATTGGATAAAATATAGATCATGATATAGATATCATGTGTGTCGTGTTCAGCAAACTGTGTGTTTGAGTATACTTGTTTTTTCAAAGTACTGTAAATAATGTATTACCTACAGTATGATATTTGTATTATATCTGTACAATATAAACCTTTATAAAAGCTGTCCAATAAAGTCAATAACCTCCTATCCTGGAGTTAAGTTATGACGCTACGGAAAAACTTCTAGCTGCCCCAAAATAACTTGCTTGTTGAAGACTACAGTATATATATATCACAATTTTGTGCATCCAGCTATTTAAACAATTTTCCCCTTTCCTTATTCACATGCACACACCCACCATATACACACACCCTTTACTTAAGCACCCACTAATGGAATGTAATGTATATTTTTGTCCTTTAATTTTTCTTGCTCAATATTATTTACTGCATTAATTTGTGTACGAGTGCATAATTCCTGGTTAAACCTAATTAAGACCTGGTGTCCTGTAAAACAGGCTTTTCGTCTAGCTTAGGCACACAGTCTCCCACAGTATAAAAAACGTATGTATTGTTCACGAAACCTAATAATGTATCTATGTATTGTGGTGAGAAATAAATCTTTATCATATCTATATCATATAATAAATCTTTATTTTCTATACATATAATTTACATTTCTAAATATTTCTATACAAAGTTAAATAAAAAACATTTAAAAATATAATAAAAATTGTAGCCCACCGATATCGGGAACAGGGTCCAAGCTACCATCGGTCAGGGCTCCAGAGAGAGGAACCTCCTAACAATACGAGCCGTGTCCAGGAGTACCGCTTTCTGAACCAAGCCCTTGATCCAGCTGCCTATCTTATCTTATTACTATACATGGATATGCAAATAGAATAGGTATACATTGGATGATAATTGACTATGTTAAATTACTTACTGTACACTAACATGGATCTCGTCTGACTATCTTCCGCTATAAAGGTGGACACCACACATGTGTAGTTTCCGCTCAAGTGTGTCCCAGGGTTTATTATTTTAATGGCTCGGTAGGCTTGTAATGGCTCCTCTGAAATAAAAGGACAAAAATTGATAACGAGTCAGATAAAACCTTCTAATTCTTCATAGAATTAAGACACGAGGTAATCAGTCGCGAGGCTAACTGTCCACTTTGTGCCGGTCGTACTAAAGTATCGTCTCTTATTGTGCACAGATAATCTCCAATGAATTCCAAAGAGTAAACAAAAACAAATGATGACAACACCGGTTTATACTATAAGTAAGGTTCAAGACACAAATTACGCTCACAAGATCGTCTAAATTGTCTAAATTAGGTTAGAATTTCAGTTTATATGGAAGTTCACTGAACTCGTATAATAATATACTTGAGGAAATCTTATTTGAGACAAGTCGAATAACAGGAAAGCTTCAGAAAAGTTTTCGACGTAATATTTACGTCTATGTATGACATATCCTGATAACTTCACTATTTCACTCACCTGGATTATTTAGGATAATGAATTCGGAACTTTTCTGAATTTATAATATTTTTATTGCATTGCAAGCTATGTGCTCGATTGTATTTCTCATCGGATCAGACGATGAATTTTCAAAAGCCTTCCTTAGTACTTACTTTACTTTCGTCACAAAAGATAGAGTATCTTTTGAGACATTTCGTATGCGCACTACCAAACTTTTAGACCTAGCGGTTTGGAAAATATGTTGTTTGTCAGTGAATAATTTAAAGTTTCTATTGAGTAGATATATGTGTATTTTATCTTTTCAATGAAATCACATAGCTAATGATAGTACGTTACAAAAACGCTACTTGGTGAGAGAAATTATGGTGGAATCCGGGACGAGCTCCTTAAAAGAGCTCTAGTAACTACCACACGGAGCTCTACAACTATGTCTTAATGCGAACTTACCCGAAATTTTAAAGCTCATATCGACTTTTCCTTTTAAAAGGCCAATAACTTGAGGTTGCAGCGGTGGTATCCACTGGTAGACGAGGCCGGTGGACCCGTTGAAGAACCACTTGATGACCAGGCCCGGGCCTGGTGTCTCGCCGGTGCTGTAGTCGCAATCTAGGATCACTGATTCCGTGCCTAGTTCCACTAGGGCTGGGACGTCTACTCGCTTTATATTCACTGCTATACATTCTGAGGATAATAAATTGATGTGATGAGATATTTAAATTAATCTGTTATGAAATTGGTATGTAGATATCATCAGTAATGTATGAACAAATTAGCATTTCCAAATGTTTGTATATCTCCATGCTAAGTTGCGAAATCACACTTTGTTAGCCGACTACAAAGACAGGGTTGTGTTTTTGGCAAACTACTTGATTTTGTTTTTAGTCCAATCGTGTACATAGAAGTCTTCTTTACCAATTTTATATTAAGTACACGTAATATGAGCATGAACATTTATTTTACGAAAAATATCTTACTTTACTTTAGCTGATTTTTACGACGTGACTGATACATTTAATATTTTCTTCATTTCAAAGCCTACGCATATTTTCATCTTGACACATGTAAATCTTACATATAGTTGGTAAGTAAGGTACTTCGGGTTCAGACCGTCTGACATCGACGGATACATTTTTAAAGGGGTGTATTCTGACAGTAATCTCGTCTTCAATGGATTAGATACGCACACGCGGGATTAGGGGTTATATCTCGTTATGACAGTTTAAGCTCACCCACTGGCTCACGAAGATCTGTGACAGTCAAATAGATAGCTGTGTGGTGTATCAGCTTCTATGTTTAGTAATTTCATTTACAAAATATTTAATAGGTAGCTGTGTATGAGGTGTATCAGTTTCTATGTATAGTCCTTTAGCCATTCTTCTGGTACTCCCTTTCTTCTCCTAAAATTGTTTGTCCAAAAATCATTATCCATAACACGTTTGCTATAAACTTCAGTAACCATAATGTTCAAAACCCCGAAATTTTGTTTAACATAATTATCTTTAGTTCTAATAGTATTCTGTCATAATATCGAGTACTATAATAATTGAATCTCCTAATTTTACATGACCTAAAGTCATATGTCCTAAGTATTGTGTTAAATAATGAGTATTATTCCGAAAGTTCGTTTATTTTTTTAGTCTTAAAACATTTGCTAAAAATTAGGTTTTAGGCTGAGCGCAGACTTGAGTCAAGATAGTCTTAAGACAGACTATTGCTTCACATAAAGTATGAAGCCGCGCAAACTTGAAACACTTAAAACTGTCGTGACTCAAGTCTGCCTACAGCCTTAGTGACAGAAACGAATCGCTGTAAATCCGACTCCACGCAGTCTTGTCTGCTCTACCCCTAGAGTGTAATTTAAAATCGCGGAGGCGCGGAGGGGCGAGGCGGCCCGTGGTGAGCGTTAAACCCATCTGCGACGATAAACTCGCGTGGGACCGCCGGAGCCCCGCAGCGCCGGAGCCCCGCAGCGCCGGCGCCGTGACAGAAACCATGCCTGCTGCATGTTGCATGTTTGCTTGCATGCTGCATGCTTGCTTGCATGCTGCATGCTTGCTTGCATGCTGCATGCTTGCTTGCATGCTGCATGCTTGCTTGCTTACAAAAACCACATGTTTACAATCAACTGCTTTATTGAGTCCATGTATAATATATTTATTCCGAAGAATATTATTATTATAAATAAACATTACTTCTGTAATTTGAATTTAGGACTTTTAACTTTTATTGAAAACGGTTTTATGTCTTTTGTATATTATTGATTGTAATATTTATGACAAAGGGATTTAGAACATATTATATTTAGGGATTTCAATTTTATGGCATGTGACATTATGTGATATTAAGTTCGGGTAAGTTATCATTCGGACAAATGATGATTAGGACAAAAAAAGTTATGGCACTTTAAATTATGGATAAAAAAGTTGGGTGACACAATAGAGAACCCATTCTTCTTCTTAGCGTGTCGATGGCAATCTAAATAGTGTCAGCCCAGAACTGAGCAACTAGTTTGGCGCTTTCGGTAGCGTCCATCAGCCATATAATTTTCGATATATTTAATCCAGAAAATCTTTTTTGAATATAACCGACTTGGTACATTGCTACCGTGTTGTATCAATTATAGTAAGTTTTTTAACTTTCTAAATTAAAGAGTTCATGTCAAGAAAGAAGTAGGAATAAATACGTCAAAGTTAGAGCACTTATTCTGTTAAGAATAGAATAGAAAAGCTAAAGCTCAGAAATAAATTAACATACTACAAAGTTACTTTCCGACAGGAGTTCTAGTGTAACTTGTAAGGGAATAATATACCTATCTCTCTTTAGTTTAATTCAGTACCTGGCTGTCAGAATGAATGAAAAAAGAGAAAAAAAAACCCTTTGCTAATTTGTTCTTTTGATCTCTCTGACGAAATAAATATAATGTTTATCAAACAAACGCTATGTTCACGTACGTAGGCTTGGTGACCAGTCAGTTACAAGCTTGCCCAGCGGCGGCCATGTTTTTTTGTAAATCCGGCGGCTATGTCATGGCAAACGCAACATTTTACAATTTAAAAAATGTTAAAAACGCCATGAACGTATTTGAAAAAAAAAACTTTTTTCCTGGTAAATTAAGTAATTACAAAAGAAAGGTATGTTTTCTGTGGCTGCCAAAAAAACAATTTGCTCAATTGTATGGCGGTAAAAGTGTCTTTTTAACGTGTACTACAAAAACAATATTTATTTTATAATGCAGAGCAGCTGCGTTGCACTGACTCAGTCTACGGTTGTGGAGCTGCATTTAAATTAATGTCGTGTATAATTGAATAACCATTTACTGTAATTGCGAGTATAATGAGCACGATTACCATACTACAACGCTATATCGATAATTTATTAAGTCTATCCATTAAAATTAATGGGCAAATTAACCGATCTGTTAATAGCTTATGGATCTGCTACAATGAAAAACACCAAAGCAAAAGGACTTTTTTTTTAATGTGTGGGTAGTTGAAATATTCAATTTGATGGACACTAATGTAAACAAACAAACGGCTCTGACGAGTTGTCATCGGTGACGTCCCCTCCTCATTAGCCGTTATTACAAAAATTACAAAGTGAAATACAAAATGACTATTCTCTGAGGTCATAGAAAAACAAAATCGATGGGTAAAAGGTTTAACTACGAAGTGAGCAGTAATATAACGTTCAAATGAACTGATTTCTCAGAGGTTTTTGATTAGTGGAGATTTTCGAATACCGACTCGGAATCCATCGAACGATCCTTTGTGTGGAGCTCGGCTAGTTCAGTGGAACACAATTAGGTATCACTGTTGGATGGAGTTGAGGACAGACGGACGGGTTGAGCGGCGACAAGCACATTTCAACTAAGTACGAACACTGGCATGTTTAATAATACAGTAGGAAAACCATATGAGTTGATAGCGAATCCAAATATTACACGCTCAACAAATGTGGCTACTGGCTAAACTCTACGGATGTTGAGATACTATGTTATGAAGCAGCCATCATTAACGGTTAATAAGACAAAGGCTTTAAACTGAAATGTATAAACAAAAAAAGCATTTTAAAATAAACAGATTAAGCCGGAAATAAAGCTTATAGTTTTCCGCAAAATACCTATCAGCACTCATTTTATTTAAAACAATCGATAATACTTAAAATGATTTCTGACTGAAACGGTGGTTTAACAACATTTTATAAAAGCAATAACTGGACGTGAACACTTCACGTGAAAATTATTTTACTTATTGAACTCTTTTGTGAACATTTTCCAATGTGTACAACACAGGAAAAGCTCATGAACTAATTTGATTATAAATGCTCGTATTTAAGTACACTGAACACACTTACTGTAGCAAAACTATCGATTACATAATAATCGACCTGAGCCAGTCAGGAACTATATTTAATAAATTGATGATCGAAAATAATGTTTTATCTATCTATTACTCAAAAAGAGGTCAAGAGTTTTCAAATCAAATGCATAATCATCATCTTCTAATCAAACAAGATGAACACGAAATGCAGATCTCGTACCTATCCATACATATGAAAGAAGCCGTAACGGACTAGGATCCCATCGAGATCAAAGAGATTAAAAATATATTATTAGGATCCGTAGATCCCAATCGTCTGCTTCAATGGCTCTTATGTAAAAGAAATGTGAAGCACATAATACGAAATTCGTTCGATACGGTTTAATATCGAAAAAATCCATCTTTCTTTCTGTTAATCACGTTTCCATGACGTACAACTGTACAGCTAAATGGTCGCTGAATACAAAAGATAGCATTATGTTTCGTTACTATCTTTTCTTTTTCGTTGAGAACAAGTACAGCGAGAGAATACAGTTGGAGATACAGTACTTTGTGGTTTGTTTGCGTTCAAAAAACACGAGATGGTATGTGTAAAATCATTTTGAGTGTACTGAACTTTGAACAGACGACTCGTGTATTAACGATTCTCGGAACTAGAATTACTAGCTTTTGCGAATAATTAGAATAATTAGCTAGCATTCAGTGCATCGAGTTTTGCGCTAAACCTCATGCTGCCAACACTGATCCGTCTGCCTACGTGTTGATTGAGGATTATCCCTTTAGCTACTGACGCGGACTGTCAGCGGAGAACCCAATGGTTAGTAGCGGTCAGCCTGATGCTGATTAGAATTGGCGTAGGCTGTGGAACCCACTACTATACCTCTAGTTTTGGGATCTAAACAGAGATCCTATATTTTTGTTCCAAAAAGACAGAAAACAACAAAAGAGTTTTTATGGAGTTTTTTTTTTAGTTTTTTTTAGAGTTTTTTTTTGTGTTAAGGCCGATTTTCGATGTATGATGCTAATACAAATGCTACTTACATTTAATTAAGTCGAAGTGCATGCAAAAACGTAATTATCTACAAACATGTAGGAAGGATACTTACTTAAGTATACTTTACTTAAAATTACACGGTAAAAGGTTTTGTATAAATATTTATGTAAAATCAAAAGAAGGGCGCTGTATTTCCACGTTTTATTATGATCTACCAAGTAATGGAAACACAAAGAAATGAATCGACAAGGAATACATCGGTGTAGAGGTTTATGAATAAAGTATTAATCTTAATGAGAGTAAGGACACAAATTGATGGGGAGAACAACACAGACCTAATAAAAGAGAATCTGATTCATGTTGCCTTTGTGGAATAACGTTCGTATTTCAGTTGCCGGCAACAGAGAATAAGTTAATCTCTTTGTTTGCGAGCGGTAATTATTTTCCTCTGGAATAAATTCTCCCCTTTTTAGCTTTTAGCTCAACGATCAAAAACTGAATACATTTCTTTGTGTCACTGCTAATTAATTATCGTAACCTTTCTGCCAAGAACGGCTGTTATTTTTATTTTTTTTTGTGATTTGTTTAGGTTAATCCGGCTTTCGTGATGTGTTTCTTTGTTATTATTTAGCACAAAGAACTGTCAATTATATTGTGTGCTGTGTTCGTTGTAATGACAAGCGTGGATATTGTTTTGTACTAATTTTATTCTAGCCACGTGGGATCTTTTATGTAGCGTTTGTCCGAGTTTTATGGAGTAAATGTTTATTAAAGTAACCTTTTTATTCATTGAAAATAACAAATTGCAAAAACATCTAATATTGTCTTAAATCCTTTACTATTAAAATGAGCAATATTTGTATATATCTGTAATCACATTCTCGAAAACGGCTCTAACGATTTCGATGACAGTTGCAATATAACCGTTTACGGGGGCGATAAATCGATCTAGCTAGGTCTCACATGTGGGAAAATTCTTTTTTCCTATTTTCCATCCGAGCACTAGGTACTAGATTTTTAAATACCTAGTACGTAACTATGAAGATCAATTATGGGAACAGCAGGTACTACGTTCAAGTCAGACTTCGTGCAGCAAATCTTCATCCGCTTGATCAGTGTTTCAGGTGGGCAGAATGGTCGCAAGGCCACAAATTCCCAGCTCAATATGTGCCGTCTACATCAACAAAAGGGTTCAGCTGGTCTCAGTCTCGAAGCTGAGAGGTTTGCTGTTCACGTGAAAAACTTTTGATACTAGAATTTTAATTTAACATTTCATTAAAACTTGCATAGTTTACCGTTCCAAATACAATTTAAATTTATAATTTCTACGATACGGTATTACGAAACTTGCAAGCTAGGTTAAATATTGATTTATAATTAATATGCAGCAGGTTTGCGAACTGCAGGAGATTTTCGTGAATAATGTCAGTTTTCCTCATATTTTGGGGTTGCCAGACTAGAACTCTTAGCGGGTGGAATCCCTGAATATGCACGTGAATAAAGCCGGTGCGCTTATAAACATTATTCAGGTGAAATCGTTTTCAGTTATCGTGACTTGTGCTCCGCACACTATTGTATCTGCATGGATGTCACACGAGAAAGTAACGAAAATAAAGTCAAGGAAATTTCAAGGATTTTCAACTCAACTATGTTGAGGTCGGCCTTCAGTTAAACTGGATGCAGGTGAACACCAGCTGTAGTATTCAAATTGCACCTTTCATCCTTTGACAGCCTGTCCATACAAAATGGACAGGCTTTTTTATCACCGCAAAGGCATCAATTTGCTTAACAATTATTTTCCATAAAGGTATTTCAAATTTAAACTTGAACTAAATATCTTCCGTAACTACATCTAGCACTTTTCTTTTTGTGTAACTAATACGCCTGAAACATTTACGCGCTTCATCGACAGCAGCGCAACACGCACATATTTTCGCTGTGAATGAAAAGTGATCTGTCGTCGTTCAGCCGCGACTTGAAAATTTACAAAGGCGCTTTTACTTAGGCATTCATTTTAAGTGTCGGTAAAAAATTGCGTTAGTGAAAACGGGTAGAAAAATTAATAATAACTTGAAACTATAGACTTGCACTTATGGCCGACATCTATTTGTATAAATAAGCATCGGGTCAATCAAGTGCAGAAGTAAATTCTAGTCTTGCGGCTACAAATAGGAATTCGGGGAACTTTGTCCATACCAGGAAAACTTTGATAGGAACTTGGAAATGTTAGTCTACAGTTTACATTGTCCGCCTTTCCCTACTTGTAGTTGTAGCTGACGGTAACCTGAGCATCTGCATGCCATCTATCAATACCTAGTTCTGCTGCGTAGAAGTCTGATCATAATGTCCCACAAATTAATGTAGATCGACACTAATATTTGAGATACATTTGCACTTACAGGACAGGTCCATTTTGAATATGCTTGACCAAACAAATACAACGATTTCATAAGGATTTACTAAGAAGTGAGTAAAACAATCATTGAACACTAGTTTCTGCCTGACTTGTAAAATTAAAGAAAAGTATAACAACAGAGATTTTTTTTTTTTCTTTTTAAAGCATTACCCCCTCTAGGAATTTCTCCTGTATCGTGGGTGCGTTTACAAAAATTTAAACTCACATACAAAAACAGCCAGAGCCGAAACAACTACCTGTAGATCATACAAATATTTGTTCCGTACGGGAATCGAACCTGCGACACGCAGCGCAGCAGCCAATCACTCAGCCACTGCGCCAACCGTGCCGTCAGAAATACAAAAAATGTCTGTATCTATGATCACAATTAATAACAATATTAACCCAATGATAGAAGCTGTGGATAGAAGCAACGGCAAAAACAAAATGATCCAAAAAAGATGTGTGTTCAAATGTTATAAGCCATTCAATATGCATGCATTACAGGCATGCTTACTCAAGCTACGACGAATAAACATTCTTTCGCAATAACAGACCATCCCTACGCCAATATGAATTTATTATACCGACGTTACAGTTAGATATTGTTTTCGTAGTTTATCCCTCTCAAATAGTCCATGAATAATGCAATGTGGCATAACAGCATATAGGTTAAATATTATATATAGCTTCGGCGGTAGTTATAGGCTTTCAAGGAGATTGAAACCTCGATTGTTATTACACCCATATTACTAAGTTTATGTTTGTTTATCCGTCGATTTATATTGTTTATCAAGCGATATTGACTTACAATCACTGTTATGTTACTGGCTTTGGCTGCGGGTTCGCTTACGTGAAATTTGAGATACAATATTGTATCGTAATATCTTAGTTCGTACCTACTAAGTCCGTACCTATCTTTGTTATGTATATAGGGCAACACTCGGCAATATGTAATGTCTACGTCTCCGGATTGAATTCGAATATTGAGCAAGCGCTGAGAGGGACAGCTTGAGTGATGTCCTGCACATCTAATTGGAAATTAATGTAAATGAGCCAATTAACTTTGATTTGATTTTAAAGTTCGAGAAGTAATTTTCACATAATGAGGCAACTTCCACTCATAGACTTGCCGTCCATTTCTGATAGTACTGATCAGCTTTTCAGATTTCTAATCAAACAGTCAATCAGTAAAAAAAAATCATGTTAACAGTTTGTGGTACAAAAAAATAACTGTAACCAATCAAACCACTTGACAAGGGATTAAATTGAACGGACTTTCAGCGAGCATTTTTAAAGTAGTCAATATGAAACAATATTGCCTAGACCAAGCACCAATACCGGGCAAGTTTTGTCAAATAATTTTTTCGATTGATCGTTTTTAGGGTTCCGTACCCGAATGACAAAAAACGGAACCTTTATAGATTCGACATGTCTGTCTGTCTGTGCGTCGGTATGTCGCAGCCACTTTATTCCGAAACTATTAGGACTACACAGTTGAAATTTGGTAGGTAGATGTATTCTGTGAACCGCTTTACGATTTTTATACACAAATTTACAAAATATAAAAGATTAAGGAACTGAAACTATTTTTTTATAGATAGGTCTTTAAAAATTACATTAAGGTTCCTAAACCCATTTTTTCTCAAAGTCAATCGTTTGAAAGATAGACACTTCCAAAATGGTCAAATGTCTAATTTCTAAAGCAAGAGGAGGAAAATTCAAAATTTAGGATTGTAGAACGTAAAAAAACTTTTAACAAAAATTGGTTTGAATAAGATTTGATGTTAAGTTTTTTGGGACTTTTTCATCAAACTGCAGCAGTTACTTTGTTTTTCATTCACATACTATGAAAAACAAATTTAATTTTGCTGTTGAATGTGCCTTTAAAATATTTTTATTATATTGTTTGGTGCTACGGAACCCTGTGTGCATGTGAGTAGGACTCGCACTTGGCCGGTTCTTTTGTTCTGTGATAGAGAACCTAGTCTAGTGTGGAATAGACAGAATCTTATTGTAATACATATGAAACAATTCGTAGAGTTGTTTACGCCTAGGTCCAGTAAATAAGGGACATAAAAAGATATTGATATCTGAAATGTAACATCCTGCCGTTTCCTATAAAACTTTGCCAGTTACCTTATTACATTTTAGATATTTTATGTGAGTCTAGACGTAGCACATCGTAAAGTTGCTTCTTTTATTATTGTTCAATTAAACTGTCTGAAAAAGAAGTAGCTGCTTGAGAAAAAATATTTTTGATGGCTGAAAAGCAATTTTATCCATTAGCTATTATAACATTGGCTAGTTTTCTGAAGAACAAACTGGAACTGTAGTTTTGTAGGTAGTAACTCAGCCTAAGATTACGTAATATTGTTTCAGTGGTTAAGAAAGCTTTTAAAAGTCATGTAATTAGGTATAGGTGCTCAGGTATGTAATGACAAACTTTTGCTCTTACGACGAACTCGTCAAGCCGATCTCTAACTTTGTACAGAAAGTTATTTTTGTTTTCTCGCAATACTTTTGTAACAAATATACTTTATCTTTGTCGTAATGTCACACTAGCCGGCTATTAATATGATACTTTTCTTACCAGTGGCGAAGGATAAAATGTTTTGTAAGAAGCTATTCTTATAGAATCTTTCACTTCTCGCCACTGGCAAGAAAAGTATCCGTTAAAAAATATGTGCGAACATTCTACAGTGCCATTAGCATTGCCATAATGTGACCAGTCTTCTCGCCCACAATGGCAGCGCGGTGTAAAAGAGTACTTTGATGCTTAAGTGCCTTTTGTAAATGGTTTTAATTTTGTATTGCCATCTAGAAAGGGAAGCGGAAGTACTCGTTTGTAAAGACCCTTCGTCACTGTTTCAAATAATAAATAAAACGGTTGACTTGAAACCACAAAGCAATCCGGTCAATATTTCACGACGATGTCGGATAACGTTACCAAATGCGTATCAATCCCTTTGTATTGCACAGAAGTGGGCAGTCACGGCATTGTGCCTCGTATTCCTGTGTTTACGTTCGTCTACGATGTGAGAAACAGAAAAAAAGAGTGGTATCGTAACCAAAACAGGAAATTAACCGTCACATCCGCGCTAGTTCCGATTCCGGCAGTACATTTTACCTTATAAGTTTGTAGGAATTAATGGGTAAAAGTAAATAATATATGCATAATGGATGAAGAGAAAAATAAAGCTGTAAGTCAAGTTAGATTAGGACTGTTGCCGTGTTCTCACATACTTCACAATAAGATAGATTGCTAATTTCGCAATCATACCAAGCTAAGCTTCTCAACGGGATTTGTAACCACTACTTCTAACTCACTCAATTAAAATCTGTGAAACTGAACTCGAAAGCTTTTAAAACCAGACTTGTATCTGGTTGCCAAAGTTCACTTATTTAGCAAACTAAACAGCAAAACTGACTATCAATTTAAAAAGTTAGACGTTACCTATCATGAGCTCAGCTTTAAAACTTGACAGTGTTTTGAAACAGTGCTTACATAAGTTGCCAAGTGGATACATTACCGGTACCTTAATCACGTCCAGGAGCGAAACTTTCTACGAGAATGAAGCTATTTGCATGATTTTGCATTTAATTGTTAACTCGTTAATTGTTTATTCTAGAAGTTACGGACGGAATGCGTGTGTTTTAGAACTTTGCGACTAGAAATTTACTTAATTTTGCATCAGAGCTCTGAGCTTATGTTGGTTTTGATTTAACAAAGAAACAAAATAAAAGTTTGTGTGCTCGGCTATCTATATATCATCTAAATTATGCCAATATTATTTTACAAAGAATGGATAATGAGAAAGTAAAAGGCACGAAAATAACGCCAAAAGAATAATTACACCAATAACTGTCAAACTTTTTAACGACTTATTTTCGACATCGCGGTGTAATCAGTGTTCCCCTTCCTGAATTTTATATTAGATCTAGAAGCATCGCACGGTCTTTTGTAAACGAATTTTAATAATTTCACGTAGTACGTCCACATGAAAGCAGTAGAAACAAAAGGCATCATTGTTACTCAAAACACAGCACAATCGCCTACAATCAGAAGCCAGGATGACGGGAAAATTACACACGAGCTAAACTTTCAACACGCAATAGTAAACTGATAGAAACAACTACAACATTTACATAATAATATGAACAATCGATACCAACTTGAGCACAGTATGAGGAGCACGAAATGTATTGAATAGTTCATATTCTCGCAACACTTTGTGAAATGTTTGCCGGTTGTTTTCGCACCCGAGGCGAAGTACTTGGGAGGGAAGCTGTGACGGCGACCGCCGCGCGATTGTGTGGTGGCGCGCCGACTGAAAACTTTCAACCACGAACAGATTCAGGAGTAAGGGCGCATGCGTCTCGGACGCCTGTTGAGTTACTTTACAAGTTCCTTATTACAGCGTTAAAACATTTCGCCGACTTGCTTTTCATATTTGTGAAGGGTATTTCCTTAAATATGTCTTCTGAGGGATACATTCGAAGTGGTTATTGCAATGTATTTTTTTTCCTGGACGTATAAATAAACACCCTGCTTTAGATAGGTACTTACCTACGTCTAACAACTTTAATATTGTGAACAAGAAGTAATGGTTTAAGAATATAAACCTAGATTGGTTCCAACCATCAGTGATCCAATTAGTTTATTTACCAAACATGATTTATGACTTATCGTTAATTGCAATGACTTTTTTTATAAAAAAACGAACTTGTTTGAACAAGGAAAGTTCTTCATTATTCTTTGAGTCTTCATTAACTTAGTTTAGTAATTGAGTGACAGAGTAAGTATTAATTCGTTTCATTTGAAACTGTCTAAATTGCCTTCAAATAAATAGATTCAATTTTAATTTGCAGAATGTAATAAATCCTATAAGACTATGTTGTCCTTAATATCTACTCCGTGGTTTTGTCTCATCCAACGTACCTTTTACCAATATATGAATTATGAATCCAAAGCTGATGTAATCAAACAAATTTTAATAATTAGTACAGACGCGAGCAAAAAGTAACTTATACGACCTAAATGAAGCTAGATGAAACCAGCATTTTTTCTTGGCAATACAATTCGAGAAATCCTCCATTTTGGTAGCATGCCAATTGTAATACCTACCTATCTACGGAGAAAATGAATTGTTATAAACCCAATATCCAGGAAGAGTTGCGAGATAGGCAATATGTTTTAAACATTTTATTTGTGTCCTTACTGATGAGGAAAGCGGTATCCCGTAGTATAAGAGCTTGCGGAAAAATTGCTTTGCTGTGCTTGTCAGTAATGCTTAGCAACGAAGTTTTTTTTAAAGGTAAAGTGTAATTTATCTCTAAAAATAACGTTTCACTTAACGATAAAAACCTTATCGTTAAGTGAAAACATTACTTTACACCGTTGATTTCAGGATGACAAGCACACTTTTTAGCTAAAACTTTACATTCGGTTAGTAAGTGTCATCTTCTGCTCAGGCTGCTATAACTGTATTAACAGTATTATAAAGCCATCAATATTATCAATACCTGTAGTATAATTGAGACACGAGTCTAAACATTGCTAAGATATTGGGTCTTTCCCTAAAGCCGTCCAGTTAAAGAAAATTTCCTAAAGGAAATTTTCTTGCTCACACAGAGCTTACTTCTTTTGCTGCAAAGTGCTACGTAGGTAGCAGTGGCGAAAATTCCATAGAACTCGATTCCTACCGGCTTCCCTTTGAAAAATGGCACAGTCAGTATTCTATAGACAAATAAAATAATTACTATTAATACTAATAACGGGATATTTACCATGTTTACTGTTTTCTATGATCGTAATCATGGTGCTTGCAACAGCGCCGAAATATCGGGAACTCATAGAAAACAGTAAACATGGTAAATATCCCGTTATTAGTATTAATAGTAATGTTAGTGACCATGATAGTTTAAAATAAAATAATCACATTAAAGATATGTACTCCGGCTTACCTCTTCAAAACTGACCCTTCGCTACTCGTAGGTAGGCAGGTGGACACCTACGCAGCGTTTTAAAACCCTCTCATATCGAGTTCCATTGTATTTTCAGAAAGCAATACAAACGTGCATTTAAGAATCGAGATCAACTGAAAATCCTTGCCTATTGAATTTCAGAATAGGACGTCTGAGAAAGCACAACCAAGTATAGAAAACAGTAGAAAACTTAAGTCTTGGTTCGGTTTCACGTTCAGTTAAAATCAAATATAAATAGAACCAGCTTTTAGACAAGAGTTTCTATTTTTAATATTTTAACCGGTTCGTTCCAGTTCAAAGAAATTTATATCAATACTTAGTGAAATGCTACACTAACTAATGAATAATGTTGTCTTTATTTGCATAGCATGCATAAATAATGCCGCAATACTCATATTAATGTGCATGAGAAAGTCGAAAGTCGATTCCGTCCTCTTTTTAATATTTGACGAGGTTCGACGCCGCCCGATCGGTTACTGACCCGTTCGGTAAGCTTAGGGTTGAAGAGACGTCTCATGCCTGTCACTCCCTATGCAGAGAACAAGAAAAAGAAATTCATATTTTTATTGTGAAGTTAGAAGGTTGATAATTTTCAGTATTCATACTGATTCTGATACTGTTAACCGATGTCATCCCACTGGTGGACAAAGGCCTCTCCCCATGGCAACCAGTTTTTTTGGATCCAGGGCGTTGGTTTTGTCCATCTTCTACGAGGTCTGCCGCATCGTCTTCTGACTATATCAAGGCTCCACAACAATATTCATACAGTAAGTCAAAAAGATCACCAGACACATCCACCATGTCGAAACAAGGGTGAAAGCGTACCTACTTTATCAGTTTTGTGTCATCAGTGCATTAAAACAAATTTTGATTTTATAGCAGTTCTCCTAAAGACAATTAAGTGCCGCATAAAGTCTTATTTCTTTCTTTCTTCTTATTTTTCATCAAACACCATCAAAGATATTCTGAACACAAACCGTTAAACCCTAACTGACAGCCCTAAAACCTTTCATAAGTTTACTTTTTTAATAATGAAATGCAATACGAGTGGTAGTTCAATAAAGCGACGGACTCCGCAATTTATGTCCGCATTAGAATGACTAACGGTGGTCAATAAGTTTAAGGACGGTGCATTAGTTCTATAAGCAAAGAAGTAAGGGACCACAGCCCTTATATAATCATTCAGCTGTCAATCGACTTTACCTTTTTCATCAATACGTACTGGACGTAGACGGCAATTAGCTGAAATTCAATTGCTAGACTTGGAAAAACGTAGTCTTTAATTTTATTTCGATTGTAGTTTCGAGTGCAGTTATTTTAAGATTGTAGCGTTACTTTGTAAAATAAAGGCTGGTAAAAATAATATTGGATTTCGTAGGTTTAATGACACGTTGTCTGTTATTTAAATCCCTCTAACAAAAATGTTAAATCCATTGACTAACAACATACAACATAAACCGTTGGGTTTAGAAACTATAAATCGTCCTGAAAGAGTTTGTTAGATAAAATAGGTGCTTCTACCTTTCTGCAAAATGTACTGCAGACTAGGGAAGGAATTTTGAAAATTCGACGCCTGAAAGTAGGGGATTATATCGATTATCGATACTGATCTAATATCTATACTAATATTATGAAGAGGTAAAATTATTTTGTAAGTTCGTATGTAGGGGTATTCTCTGCAACTAATAATCCAATTAAAAAAATTCTTTCACTGGCAGAAAGCTACATTATTCGTAGGTACTATAGGCTATAAATTATATTTATATCAGGCAAATTAGCTGAGCTATCACAATTTTCGCGGACGAAGTCGCGGGCTAAGTGCTAGTAATGAATATGGGAGTTCATCACTATTACCGAAGAGAAATCATATCGAGCACTCGGCTTGTAAGTTGATTAATTTTTGCTATTGCATAGTTGTTTGCAGGTTGTTATCTTTTAAAACATTCAACTGAGCTACGTGCTTGTAGGAGGATTCAGGTCGATGATACGGGTAGCTATTAAACTCCTAAATGTAGCTAATTCCCGCAGCTCCGTAAGTACGTAACGTACTACAGGGATAACAAAGTATCCATTTCCTAACCCAGATCATGGTCCACATGTGGGCCAAACATCAAAATCCATAACGTAACAACACGCAAGGAACGAAGGGTTAGGCAGAGGTGTACTTAATAGTAAATCCCCATATTTCGCCAGTTCACAAATCGAAATCAGAAAGAAAGACAGGGCAGACAGATATACTTTCGCATTTATAATATTAGTATGGATTCAATCTTCATTTACAAAATCTGTAGAGCTGTCCTAACGAGATCTTCCAAATACAGAGACGACTGCAGAGCTTCTGACTAAGTTCTGCTTACACCTGTATTAGCACAGCTCGAAGTCATAACGACGACTTAGAAAGTTACAGCTTAAAGCTTACAAGACGGCAATAATACAGATCTGTATTGTGCATTCCAGGTGCAGTGTATTGAGCTGGGTTTTAGCATCGCAATGTAGCGTAAATAGGAACGAACAGCTGGTCTATATGTATTGTAAACGAAACCAACTCACTTTTAAAGAATAAAAGTCACTACCTACGTATTGATGAACATGGAGAACTCATTTTGGCCTGTAAGTAACCTTTTAGCAGAGATAATACTACGTCTTTTAGTAACCACCTCATTATGACAAAAAGGTAGTTTTACCAAAGTGTTCAAGGGATGTTTTACAGAATCGCACGGTACCTAAATGTCTTTCTAATGTGTTTACAGACTAGTGAGCTGTAGTGAAAGTAGCGAAGTTAACTGCCTAAGATGCACCAGACATTTATAAATAGTCAATCGCAATGGAGGGTGACTTCTACGCCTTCTGGTACGTGGTTGCTTCTCCCGAACCTTTCCGCCATCCATTCTGCGAGTAGTGAGCTGTAGTGAAAGTAGCGAAGTTAACTGCCTAAGATGCACCAGACATTTATAAATAGTCAATCGCAATGGAGGGTGACTTCTACGCCTTCTGGTACGTGGTTGCCTCTCCCGAACCTTTCCGCCATCCATTCTGCGAGTAGTGAGCTGTAGTGAAAGTAGCGAAGTTAACTGCCTAAGATGCACCAGACATTTACAAATAGTCAATCACAATGGAGGGTGACTTCTACGTCTTCTGGTACGTGGTTGCCTCTCCCGAACCTTTCCGCCATCCATTCTGCGAGCAATGTGTCCGGCCTACTGACACTTAGTTTGACAATTCTTTGGGCAATATTGCGTAGACTATGCAAGTGTGGCATAAAAAGTCAAGCACAAAACGCTGAATATTTTTTTTTTTTAAAACCTTGCCCCCACTCTAAGAATTTCTCCTGTATCGTGGGTGCGTTTACAAACATTTTTATTCACATACACAAACAGTCAGACCCGGAACAACTAACCATACAAATATTTGTTCCGTGCGGGAATCGAACCCGCGACACGAAGCGCAGCAGTCAATCGCTCAGCCACTGCGCCAACCGTGCTGTCGTTAAAATTAAATTAGTTTCCTCCAAGAGTATATATTTCACGTCTTGATGCCGTTAAAGAAAAGTTCTCATTTTAACGTTTCATATTTTGTGTGTAGACTTAAACATGTACCTGAATACTTTATTGTATGTCTATGTACAGTAATTGTACATTATTCGAAATATCGGGCATACGACGTAGAACTTATTTCTAGCAAAACATTGCTTGTACCGAAGTAATTAAATTAAATTAAAGTTACATAAACTTTAGACTTCGTAGATTTTAATTTAATGAACTCGGCCTTTGTTCACATTTTAATAAATGACTTGATGTCTTACAAAAGTTAATTAAATCGAAATTATAATTTTATTTACGAAAATTAAACGTAACTTGTAAATATTATTATCATAGCTAGCCCACATTGTCCCACTGCTGGGCAAAGGCCTCCCTCCATTCCTTCCAAAGGTCACGCTTCTGTGCTACTTCTTTCCAATCCTCAAGGAAGACATCCAGTTCGTCCCGCCATCTCCTTCGTGGTCTGCCGCGACCTCGTGTCACTGTTTCAGGGCACCAATCCTGAGATTTACGAGCCCACAGTTCATTCGGCATGCGACAGACATGTCCTGCCCAGTCCCATTTAAGTTGGGCAGCCTTTTGAGCCACATCAACGATTTGCGTTTTGGAGCGCAGCGTAGTGTTCCGTACATGATCTATTAATTTTACACCTAAGATACTGCGCTCCATAGCACGTTGGCAAACCTTGAGTTTGGACTTTTGGATGTTAGTTAAAGACCAAGTTTGTGCACCGTAGGTCAAGATGGGGAGAATACACATGTCCATTAGCTTTCGCTTCAGAGACATGGGCAGAGTGCCCTTAAAATACTTCTTCATGGACCAGTAACTCTTCCAGGCATTTTCAGTTCGTCTGGCAATTTCCTTATCCTGCCTTGCCTGGAAAGAGATTACTTGGCCCAAGTAGATATATTCTTGGACATATTGTATATTCTCCCCGCCTACGTGTATGCTCCTTTTGAAGCTGTTGGTCATGAGCTTGGTCTTCGACATGTTCATCTTCAGTCCAACCTCAAGGCTTGCATTGCTAAGATCTTGTAGCATTTGTTCTAGTCCTGTGGCTGTGGGGGAGAAAAGGACAATATCATCAGCAAAACGCAGATTATTCAACCTTGTTTCACCGACGACAAGCCCTTTCTCTTCCCACTTGACTGCCAGCGTCTGAAATACTTCCTCTAGGGTACTGGTGAACAGTTTTGGAGACAGCGGGTCGCCCTGTTTGACTCCCTTGTAAATATCCTTGTAAATAACTTGTAAATATCTTTACATTATTATTTACACCATACCATATGTATTTCACCATACGAATGTTCATCACTTGAGTTTTTTACTCGAAAGCCATTGATCTTAGTAAAAATCTGGTCCCGAACATCCATACAACCGATACGGGATAGATCTATTGTCTTTTTTTATCGGGCACGATTCTAAATTCGAATTGGGTAGTTTTTAGAATCAGTAAAACCCAAAATATTGAAGTTAAATATTGAAGTTGGCCCGTGTAATACAATACCTAAGTATAACGTCTTATTTCTTTCCAAGTACACTCGAATAAATAAAATAAACATCACGTCTTTTTTTATTACGACATAGATCGTTGGAACCAGCTGTATATTGATACAGTAGCTTATTTTGGTCTATTTTTGAGACAGGATTTCAGTTCGTCTTTTCTAGAATAAAGATGACAAAAATAAATTCTTGTTTTTCTAGGGTATTCTAGGGTATATATTACAAACAAAGAAAACAATTACACAGAAGATATATTTTCTAAGTAATGAATCAATAAATCGAATTAAGTATATGTATGCCATATTGTGGGTTCCCACGGGCCAAGTTGTGCTGACAAGCCCGCTTCATAAGCGAACATTGATAACTGAGTACTGAAAACCACGTTTGCTCACTTCATGTGGACGACTTCCAATATCAAGTCTATTGAAGTACATGACGAAAAATTCATATAGACGGTGGAAATTTCAAATGTAAAGGACATTGGTTTTAAATGCCCACTGTCGACTTCAGGTGGCATGACAGACAGCCTTACCCAACTTTCACCAAGACGCTCTGTTTTCTGGTTTTCCTATCGTTCTTCTTCCGACTTGATATCCAGGAATTGTCGACATGTGTAGTGAGCAAGATTGACACTTTGTTGATCGAAATTCATTTCTTTTAATGATGAGAAATGCCTTAACAACTGACTTAACATTCGTTTATTTTCAGGTAACTTTGGCCCTAGATAAATATCTTACTGACTACCATACTACATATATGGTAAAAATACAAATCGTGTTAGTAAATAGAAACTTAAAAACTATGTTAGTCTTCACTGCACTGTGAAACTGTGCGTTCATGTGGCCCTTAGC
Source organism: Noctua comes (assembly GCA_963082995.1). Classification (NCBI taxonomy): domain Eukaryota; kingdom Metazoa; phylum Arthropoda; class Insecta; order Lepidoptera; family Noctuidae; genus Noctua; species Noctua comes. The sequence continues at coordinate 9,286,118 of OY720277.1, forward strand.
TCTGAGTGTGACAATACCTGGGAGCCATGTTATTGTTTTCTTAGCATATTGATATTGTGCAGTCCAACCGTGCCGACCCTCAAACCGGTGCGGTGCGGTTCCGGATAGCGGACACTGACAAAGACTTAACAGAAGTGCGTGCCAGTGTCTGCTGTCCGCTGCCAGGCTGCAATGTGTCCGCATCAGTCTGATCCGCTAGTTGCTCACTTCGAATAGGTACGTTGGCACAAAGATACCCTTCTTTCACGGGAGTTTCTCAAATATTAAACCGATATAATTATATAGAATTAAATATATATTATATATTTATTTTTTTATATTAATATTTAATGTTTTTATTTTGTATTTAGTTTTAAAATATTCTAACATTTCCAACAATCCGAATTTAGAACACCTTTATGTACACCTAAGGTTGCATGTGAGCTGAACATGGCAGCGCCCGGGTTAAATGTTACTTAATTCAAAAGTAGGCCAAACCTTTAAAGTTTACGTCATACAAGGAACAAAATCTTTTTAAATAACAACTTTATTATGTTACCAAATAATTAGCATTAATACGAGACTGGTAATTACCGACATTAAGACGGTTTACATCGTAAAACGGGTAACACGGCGGAGGCACACGTAATTAAAAGTAAGTACCTACTTACATTAGGTTAACATACAAACATTCATAAATCGTACAATTATTCAGGTAGCTACTTACTTCTTATCATACATATAATAAATTGGCTTATAATAGGAGGAAGAGAGAAAGGCTAATTTAAAGTTCACGCTATAGAAAATAAAAATACCTAGGCAACTCCTAATGGATACAATGAGAAAATTAATTGGTTTAAAAAAGAATGGGGACGTAGCAATAGGGAGTTACTCCCCGAACAATTGCATTTTTATCTCCATGGCTTCCAAATTAAATTACTTTTAACCGAAACCCGATAGTAAATAAATAAATAAAACTCTGTACATTTGGAGCTATAACTCCGAATGCTTTTTTCTCTTCGCCAATATAAATTCCAATCGAATTTTGATATTTCCAATTACGGTAAAAAATACATATCGTGCGACACGCCGACTAATTGCCACGAAGCCAGCACCGTGATGACGCGCATTTTATTTTATTTAGCTACCACTAACAATTTCATTCGATAGGCATAATTTCGATTCATATAATATAAAAAAAACATCGATATAAAATACTATCGATTCACATTAAAGTTGTATATCCACACCGCGGTAGTACTCAGGTAATGGACTTCAGGTTTGATATTCAGGTAATTGGCTGAACACTGGTAGGTACTTGGCCCGCTGTTTCAACCCTATACTTTGGCTTGCATAAATTATGAAAATACTAGTCCTAGTGGATAATTTTGTAGGTCTTAGTCTATAATTACAAGGAGCGAACTCGCTTGGCGCAGTCGCATTACTTACACTCCAGGCCAGAACGAGCTTAGTGTAAATAATGGAAAAAGTTATTATAAAGAGCAACTAGTTTTCTTAAGATTTATAGTTATAAAACTAAGGTATAATATTACGATTGTTTATGTAATATTTATGTAAATTAACTTTTACGGGTGTGACGGATATTTTCCGATATGCATTCCAGTCGATACGATGTGCACTCAATCTTTAGTTCGAAGCGCAGCATCTCATAAATAGGCAGTCACTTGTACAAATATAACGCTTGTCAATCGGGCCCCAAGTGTACGAGCTACATAAATAATACAAAGTTGCTGGTTGCTAGACACTAGTTCCGTAAGTCCACGGAAGGGACATTCATCGAATTTGTAATGGATGTACCATTAATATCGTCATAATGATATCAACCACTTATCGTAAATTATACATGCTGAGCTTACCTGACGAACATGAACGAAACGAACCATTAATACCTAATGAAGTTTATTTTCCAAATTCTTTATCGTGCGGACTTTAACGTTAATGTTTTTTTTTTCTGTTTATCGTTCGTTTGGTGTATTATATTACAACATAAGTGTTTAAAAAAAAAATCCTTTTATTTTAATTTAATCAAACATGCGTCCAAAATTAAGAGAATTTCTTCGTTGTAGGGTTTCTCGCTTCTTAATTATACACAGTAATTTAATGCGCGAACAGATTGATCAGCAACTTAATACAAAGGCAACAATATTTTCGGGAACAACTCCATTACCACGAGTTACAATGTAACGAAGCCGATTTGGGACGTTTCTAATTTTGAGAAAATCCCCCCGCGGCTAAATAAGGGCAGAACGGAACGCGCTCTATCGGTCCGCTGGCTCTGCAAAAAGTTTGAAGGCTTTAATTTTGCCGGTTGTTAATTCGTGCGCGACCGATTCAAAGGCAGTGTCGGCTATTATTAAAAGCGTAAATTGTCAAACAGATGTACCAAACGACTTTGGTTGCGTCCCGGCTGCGTTAAAACGCAATGAAAATTGCCGTGCTCGGTTTAGCCCATCGACATTTTGCATGACCTTGTTGATAGGCTATTAATCAAATTAATGTATCGGTTAATTATCCTGTAGGTATTATTAATTACCTTTTACATAAACCGCTGTTTAATACCCTCATTAAATTACATTTGAAATGGTTTCCAAAGCCGTTTAAAATGGTTCGAATAAACTACAAGATCTCAAAGCTTCTACTATCTTATCAAAACATTTTAACGAACTTTCAGATTAAATTATTAAGACCGTAATCACTCTTATCACCCTTTCTTAATCTGCTTTACCTTTAACAAAATAAGTGAAACTAAATTCAAGAAAATGTGCTTACTGAAAGCTTATTCAAATTAGGTCAATTAGTCGTGCCCGGCGTTGCTCTATATATTTGCCTACGTAAGTATTTATCCCTAAACCCGGAACAAAGTAACAAATAGGCAAATGTTTATCATTTTAATTGCTGAGTCAATATAATCTTTGTAAAGAATTTTGCCGAGTCATCGGGGGAGAATGGGAGAACGGAGCCTGTAGCTATGTTCAAAAGATCAGTGGATAGTTGACCGTGTTTGTTCAGGGTATCTAACCCCGTTCGTGCCGCATATACGACTTCAGCTATTTAATATCGAGTCGAGATCTTGGCCACTGGGACATGTTAGACTGTTTAGACGCCCTAGTAACTTTGAAAGAAATAGCGCTGGCACAAAAATGTTACAGTTCTAAAGAAAGAAAAATACTATAAAAGGGTAGAACATTAGTTGCCTACCAATTACCACAAAGTTAACTATGTGAATTTCGCAGGTGTTCAATTACTTTATTAGAATTAAATGCATTAACTATTCTATATCGCCACGCCTCCTTCTGAATGACATGCAATATGACCACGTGTAGCTGTTCTCACCTTGCAAACACCTTCAGTTACATAACTATCTGCTATAAATAACACAGGGAAGTACTATCTAATTATAATTTAACCCACCTTTCTCATAACTATGGTTTCAGAATAAATCAGGAAAGACTTCACGTCAGCATTTCAAAAATATCACAAAACCTTAAGCCCACGATAATTGATCAGGTTACTGGAAGTTTTCCAAGCTAATTTTAAACGACTTTTCACTAAGATAAGATAGTTTTACGCTGGCTGGTACTATTGATAGACTTGCATTATGGACCTAGTTATACGTTATCAGCTCATTGTCTTTCTACGGGTAACGATAACCCTTCCTCTCAATTGACTTTTACGACGATCTCGGGGTAAATGCAGCTGATATAGATATTCTACGTTTTTCTTGGTTGCTTCTTCAATATTTTCCTCTACTGAGTAGGGAAAGAAATTACAAAATTTCCTTATATTAAAAAATACTTGTTATCTAATGTTTTTCTAAGGCTTCTTCCAATATTTGAAGAAATAAGAAATATCTTGTAACTCGAGACGACTTCGCTGCTGTGGCTTCGATCGGTGTTGATGTTAACGAACCTTATTTCAATGCCTTCACATCCATTTAATATCAAGTTTTATTTTATTAGCTTTACGTAAGATTTTACTATTTCTATGATGTCATTCGTCAGTATTCGAGCTCGCGGGCGACACACAGCCTCAGGAGATGCATTTAAAAACCGTTTTCAGTGGTGTATTTAAACAGTGCGACTGGGTACGGCCTAGCCCGTGGTCGGACCTGCCCAGGGGAATGCTTCGTACATGTTTGCCTGATGGACTGTCCTGTTCCAAATAACACGCCTTTCTATGCGAAGCTTTGACGGGACTATTACACGAGAGTCACGAGACCTCACACGTGGTCGGAGTGATGCGATTTTTGTCTGTGGCTCTCTGAAGCGTGAAATAAGCGAGCCGTACAAAAATGCGTGAGTGCCCCTTGAAGAAACATACAGCAATAACTACTTAAATTAAGGATTGCTATAGTAAATGTGTGATGACGGTAACATGTGCGGCGAGTCATCCGGCTTAATCAAGAGCCTCAGTTCATTCGTACGGAAACGATGCAGAATTTTATTTCTTTTCAAAAAACGCTTAATCAAAAGACATGTTTTCTTTTCACAATTTTATTTTTAAAAGTGCCTACTTAGAGTTATCGTTAAGTAAATATTTAAATAAACACAGTCACGACCCGAAGGAACCTATTAATATTTGCTTATGCATAAAATGGCATTTGAATTTTTTTCTCTATTAGTTTAACTCGGAAACAGTAAAAAGAAAAGTAGCAGACGTAAGTACCTAATATAGGCTCTACGTTTATAATTGCCGCATTCTCCGTAACAATAGGCCAGGTAGGCGCAGGCCTATCTATAAAATGTTCAGAATCCATTTGGCATCCGCATCAGAGAATCCATTTGCCTTTTAAGTGCTTTAATGATTTGTGCAAAAATTCCTCCATCTAGGATGATTAATTTGCGTGATATTCGATGAATCATTATCTTCAGAAGCGATAATTATCGAGACCAAAGTTTTGAATTTGCATATTATAACGCTAAGTATCTTAAAGACCTCGTCAGCCTTAACTTTTTACTGTACACACAAAGAAAAAGCACAATACTTCATTAGGAGACAGTTAACTTTTAAAAGTCAGGGGAGATTTCTAAGTTAGGGATACCTGCTCTTACATATAAATACTGATATTCATGGATGGCATCTATTTTCTACATAACATGAATCTACGATTTGGTGAGAACGTAGATGGATGATCACAGCCATAAAGTGTAATTTTAAATGTATGTATGTAAATCTACAAGCCGTTTTCAGCGAGTCCGTGCGGCGACGATGCTGCCGTCGTGAAATAATAGTTCCCAGGTACTCTGAAATCAATTATATTTTCGAGCATTACTTTATGCACTAGCTGAGTGATATTTAAATATGTATCAAATTATCGTAGGTAATTAATTAATGGACAAACAGAAGTCCTTACGATATGGAAAATATTAATGACTTACGGGCCGTAAGTACTACCTAAGTAGTTAAAGCTATTAATATAGGTATACTTTATCAAAAATTCTTTTTTGATGGTGTAAACCTAAAGCAGGTGTCAAATTTTTGGAATGATAGCGAGCACATAGTAGGCACATAAGTACATATTGGAGTGTCACTTATGTAGCTGAAAGTTTAACGCGGGATGCGGCGCTGCGCCAGTGGCCGTGGTTAGCAGCTCGCGTAAAATATAGCCCGACACCGACCCGTTCAAACGGGGCATTGCACATTATTATTAATTGTTATTACTTCACTCGCTACCGTTGCCCTTTTTCAATTAGTTAAAATTGTCTTTTTTTATTGTGTCATCTCCTGCTTTAGCAAAGTTCGTTATCCTTTTCAAGTATAACAATGAGTTTTTGACTCGAAAAAAGGCAAAGTGAAAAAGGCACATCTCAAAACAGGAATTAATTATGGAACTTACGCATCTTCGTAATATTTTCCAATTTCCAATACAGTGGCAAATCTTTCCGGCTTAGAGTAGTTCTTCCATGCTCTGAAGCTTCTAGCGTAGCTCCCCATCACAGATCCTGGGTACTTAATCGAGTCAACGAGGTATTGCCAGCATTTGTGATGATTGCACAGATCTAAAAAAAAACAAAGCCAGCTTACACCACAACTCACAAAAAAACTATAGCAGAAACATAACGATGCTTCAAATACGCTTGTAATGCTTGTGTTGTAAACTCAAAAAGACTATTTTAGATTTATCAAATTTATATAAATGAGAGCAATGAAACATCGATACTTTAAAAGTTTATTTGGCGAATAAAAACAAACTTTGTTGAAATTGCAGAACTTCGAATCGAGTGCATATTACTGAAACTTTATCGAGATTGACATGAAAACACCTGGTTTTTTTTAAATTACCTTCAGGAGTGAATCTCGGGTGTGATTGGTTGTCGCAGCCAGGTTGGACGACGGGTCCACGGTTCCTGTAGTTAGGCCAGAAGTCAACGGTGCCCAGTTCTTTCTTGCTACCATATCTGTTTGGGTCTGAGTGTATCACATCGACAAATCTGGCAGAGTTAGGGTTTAACCTGTCATACGGCAGTTTGATGTCAAACACGACGCCTGCAGGGTCTAAGCCGGTGATCCTGTTGAAGTTATTATGGTAATATGGTTTAATTAGGAGAGAAATTATTGAGGTTTCTGCTTCAAATTCCGGTTCAAAGTCATGGAGCCCGATATGGGTACTAATAATATTGTAGGTTCATGCAGGAAAAGGAAAGCATAATTTGTTTTAGGTCTGATGTGGCTTTCGAATTTTTATTTACTCTTGTTTACCCACGTAAAGATTCTCCATTAATCAAGCTTTAAAGTAATATTATAAATTCGTATCCCTTTAGCAACACTGACCTTTAAAACAGCAAATATTGACCAACACTAGATCTTTCATCCAAATATTTACATTGTGCTTAAAACCGTACTTAAAATATTAAACAGACAAAGTAAGCAAATATTTACCAAGGCAATTGGACTCCTTTCCACGCCATTTTGTTGCCAGTGATGCCAACAATATGCGCACCAAGGGAATGGCCCACTAAGTGCGTCTTATTCAAATCCAGGCCGTCCGCGGACAAGTTCAGCAAAACGTCAGCGAAGTCCGCGCCGAGCTGAGCAAGACATCGTTGTTCTCATTATAACCGTCGTTTGTATTCATAGTGGCCGAAATGAAGATTTCCCGTGATTCAAGTCGCCATTTTATTGCACAAACTGGCTTGTCTTTATTTTAAATGGCGTGTAATCAAAATTTTAGGTGGCACTTAAAATGTTATGTAGGTACGTGTGAAGCTAGGTTACATACAGAAGCGTGTGTAATTCAGAGATCAAACATAATATTCATACAATGATATACATTACCTACGCTCTCGCTTCGAGCAGAAACAAAGGAAGCAATGTGACTGTCGACAGCACTTTGATATACTTAAACAATTTAGAGCGGAAAAGAGTAGTGAGAGTGGAAGGATATTGACATTAGAAATTGATACTTATTTATTCTTTAAAAGTGAAATGGAACCAGTAATGAAGTAATATAAGAGAAAATCAGCCAAGAAGGTCGGTTAACTCTACAGAAGTAATCTATAGAAACAGATAGAATATTTTTTTTATGTCTAGCAGATATTGTGTTTAGTTATGATCAGGAACCGTATGCTCGATGGGATTTCTTATCGGCAAAAATGACGATCTATACATATAAAATTCAAAGTCCTGACTGACTGATTGACTGACTGACTGACTGACTGACTTATATATCAACGCACAGCCTAAACCACTGGTCCTAGAGACATGAAATTTGGAGAATGTATTCTTTGTAGAGAATAAATATCCACTAAGAAAGGGTTTTTTTTTAATTCCACCCCTAATAGGGTGAAATGGGGTGTTGAATTTTCTATGAAACTTTTTATTCTCCGAGTCGATTGACTTGAAAATGTGTCTACGTATACTTCAGTTAAAATGATGAGATACGTGTATCACAGTTTTTCCAAAATCATCCCCCAATTTAAAATTCCATGTCCTGACTGGCTGACTGATAAACCAACGCACAGCCCAAACTGCGGGTCACAGAGATATAAAAATTGGAGGGTGTATTCTTTGTGAAGAGTAAGTATCAGTTTTTCGAAATTCCTATCCCTTAGAGGGTGAAATGGGGTGTTGAATTTTCTGTGAAACTTTTTACTCTCGGGGTCGATTGACTTGAAAATTTGTGTACATACTCTTTAGATAAAATCCAGTAAATCCGATGTCCAATCTCAAACCAAGGTATCAATATTTCACGTATCTAATTGAATTGATATAACTTTAAACTAATTATTGCAAGTTATAAGCAAGTACATGTAAATCTATGTATGTATTATAGATAGATACATAGATTACTTATTATCCCAGAAGTAAGATCCCGTGGGAAATTCCCTAACTCCACGCGGGCGAAGCCGCGGGCATAAGCTAGTCTTCCATATAATCTTTCATCAAAAATTCTTACTTAGTGCTCAACTTTGGTATCAAGGCACTCTTGTAATAAACAAAACATGCTTCTTCTAGACCCAGCGGTTAAGGCTGTGAATTCATCTAAGATTGAATGAATTTAAGATTTTTATTGAGTAGAATAAAGAATATAAACTCACCTTTAAAGCATTAGGTATAGCCCAAGTTAAGTAAGACTGGGGGATCGAATTATGTATCGGAGCGGCTAGACGGTCCCAGTTCAGAAGAGCAACATTACTCTGTCCTTGCTCCAAATACGCCTTTATTAGAGCAGTCACCGCAGGCCCAGTGGGATAACCTGTAAATTATTTTTATTATTTCCTCTCTCCGAGCTCTGACCTTAAGCTGATTATCGTAATAAGCAGTATGAATAATGGTTGTGGAGTCTACGGTATAGTGGTCCTTTTTTATGTTAGACTTGGATCTTCGTTTGGTTTGAATAATGCTAACGCAACTGGATGGGATAAGAATTCCTTTTGAAATCCATACTTCCTTTCATACTATGTTTATAGGTAAATGTGACGGTAACTATGTCTGTCTATCGCCTTTTCGGTGGAATTTGGCACATGTAAATCATCACTTGAATAAGGATAGCTTTTTATCCCAATAGTACGGACCCTTGGGATATAATTTCTGACCTCCATGCGAACAAAACCGCTGGCGGTAGCTACGAGTAGTACGTAGTTAAGAATATGCTAGCTGTCTCTTTAACCTAATCAGACCTAATCTTTGTATTTGGAGTATATTGGAGATATGTTCGCTCCCAATAATAATGCATGTACAGTTGAACCAACTATTTGGTTTACATCTTACAGGTGTGGGTGAAGTCATAGTTATGCATACAAACACTAAATAAAACGAGCGAGCTAGGTTTTTATTAGTGTGCGTGTGGCACATCAATTACCATATACCAATATATAGTCATCATTCATTTATGTTACTGAAGGAGATATAATATTTTGCATAATGTTACTATAGCAACATCGGCACAATAGCTATCATCTTTGGTCAGTGAACGAGAAGCCGTAAGTTCCAACCATGTGTGCAGCAATAATTTCTTTAAGTTAACCTTTCTTGAAGTAATAATTATGTTAATATCTGACACGTGCAAAGGTATTAGGGAGATTAGTATGGTTCAATAAATTTATATTTTTTATTATTCTCCCAATACTTTCCTGTGAATCCATGGCAGAAAAATGTGGTTGGTCTGCTGGAGTTGTACCACGACTTCGAAAATATGTTGTGGGATTCATCGAACGCCAACTCGGTATAATTTTCGAAAGAACTGAAAAAAAGGACAAGTTTATTCAAAAGGCTTAAAAGGCTCAAAAGGTTATTAACATAACCGAAATGTGGGTGTACTATTAGGTACACCTCTGCCTAACCACTCGGGGTTTACAGGTGTGATGTTATGTTTATTCAAGATCAGTGATATGGTGATTCTTTGTATCGAAATCGGTCGTCCTGCAGGTAGGTATTTTCACAAGAATGAGGAACTTGTAGTTAGAAATTTCGACCGTGAATTTGGATAGCTGTAACAGTCAAGGGAGACTCAAAAGACGATGGATGGATTGTGTGCCAATGTCTTGAAATGGAGTGACTACTGAAATGGCGAGTAATAGAGATAAATGGAGGAGAAGATATTCTTCGAAGACCCCTTACAATTGGGATAAAGACAAAGTGTTGATTGTCCTCGTTTTCAGTATAGATAGATCAGCTATCTATTCTAAAAGTGAGGACTTTATAGATGTATATTATTCTTTTTTTAACGTTCAAAACTAACTTACTCATAATAAAGTCTAAGCTTCGCCTGATCATCACCGCAAAGAACTGTGGGAAAAAAACAAAAGTCACTACGAAATAATGCATCTGTATAAATATTTCAGTGAACGACCAAATGAGTGAAGCCTCTACATGTAATCAAAATATAATCCCTTTCAGCCTTTGAGTGATTACACCAACGTTTGTTAGGTAACTGTTATCAGTCAAGTACCAGTAATTCTGGGTTTTAAAATTTTACAATCTATTTATAATTTTGAATCTGCAAAAAAATATTCACATTTTGCATAGACTTTTTACTAGAGTATATCGTATACATTCATCAGTTTAATGTTGACATAACTCTACTTACTTAAGCACTACGAATTATTTATGACCAGTATTAAAAGACGTTGTTGACCTAAGATTATTTTGAACTGGTAATCTATCTAGATAATCTCGTAGTCAAATATTCCATTGACCCACTTTATCTCTGAAATAATGTAATACCATAGAGATAAGTTTTGCCCTAACTCTGTAAAAATATATATTTTAACTACTGATTCAGTTACTACTGTTTTATTAGGTTTTAGAAGGATTTGAAACGAGGAACCACTGTCTGATTGATATCCACACATTCCGAAAATAGATTTTAATAACTTTGACGTGTATTCAAGTTTTTAAACTACTTTCACTACAGGATAATAAATATGAGATTATCAAATATCGACAGGTTTGTCAACATTTTAAATTCTGCTATAATTCAAATCTTAACTGCGGTAATCTATTGTGACAACATCTTAAATCTGTGCCTACTTTCATAGCAAATAAACTTTTGATTCTGATTCTGATGATTCATGGGTCTAATTTAAAACAACGATGGGCCCCTGTCTGACTCTTCAATAGGTTCTTACCAGGTAGTAGTTTGATTATAAGTAGCATATTAAGATGAAAGCGTCTATTAAATACACATTTGTCTAAGTACGAAAGTAATTAACTTCCAAGCCAAGAAAATCTTTTTGAATACCTACCTATATTGAACTGATCGTTTTCATCTAGGCAAAGAAAATCTTGCACAACAGCGAGATGGAAACATACTCGAATAACGCAGTGAGGAGGAAAAAGACAGCGCTAAAGATAGTATTGGATGTTGGATAATATATCGAAAACCCGAGGAGAACCCAAATCCGAAATCTGTGCTGATGATGCGTGGCTTCAAAACTTACGAAGTTATTAAATCAAAACGTAAATGCTTACCGGCACCGATGATTAAGGATACAATAAAGACACTTGCGAACATTTTGAGGATTTACTACGTATTGTCCATTTGTCAGTCTCGAATTGTTTTTATATACGGGCCGGTATCAAAGCGTGGTGGCCTGTTGCTGCATTTTAAACTTTCCTTGACATAATCGTCGCTGATTACGATTTTGGCGTCGACGCCCATATGACGCCAAATCCATAGGAAGCATTACCTTGGTTGTGTTATCGTGAAACTTTAGACTGCACTAACGGTGTGTTGTTCTTAATCTTATATGCGTGTGTTTTTCTTAATGCTTTCGAATTTATATTTATATGCGTATAGGTATATTCATAGCCGTAGAAGGGGTAAAAAAGTTCATTGTGTGACAACGAATGATGATAACAATCAGATCGCTACATTTTTTAAATTCTCTTGTCTATTGCCGCGCAGTTAAGTAAAAAGGTTGATCAATTCTGTCTTTGGAACATGTCCCCCATGTCCCTCATCATCACTCTTATTTTATTTAAAAAGAGCGTTTGCAATTTTACATAAATCGCCGTCTTCTCTTCTTCTACCCATCACTAGAAATCTTGTGTCGCCGCAAAAAAGGAGAATAAGAAGTATAATTTATTTAAAAAGTATAAAGTGTACATTACTTTAGTACATTAGGTACAGTAGTATTATTTCTCATATACCATTGATTAGTGCTTTTATGTTAACTAAAATATAATTAACAGTTGCAAGTAATGATAATGAGGAATTCAAATGTTGGTAGCGACAGGTTTATTTAAACCTGTGACTCAGGTCATCACTACATATTACAATTAAATTAGGACAGTAAAATTATAAAATAAAATTAATCTATTAACAACTATAAGAATAATCAAATTGGTACAAAAACACTAAAACTAACTTAAGTAGTTATGTACATAATTACCAGCCAACACAATGCTTTAGCGATAAAGTTGCAAATCTATTAAAGAAATTAGACAGATTGTACCTAGTAGCTAGACGTGTTGGCGTCTGTACAATTAGATACGATAACATAATCAAACCACAACTTCTAGAAGTTTTTCTGTGTCTGATTAATTAAGTATCGCTAAATAATCCGATTTAACAAAACTACATTTTTTATAACTTAAACTAGAGAAGTTTATTATCTTGTTGAGTTTATTATAAAGAAAAGGTCCTGAAAACACATCAAATCGATTAGCAAACGCATGTCTAGTTTGAGGCTTTGTGCAAACCGGGTCATTTTTTCTATCGGAAGAACTGGGTCATAGGGAAGTGTAGAGTGCTGGTACAGTATTTTGTGAAGAATAACGCTATAAGCTATCCTGGCAATGATTGCGGGGAGACTTTATTGTCCCTATATGAGGCACTGTTGTAACCGGCATGTTGTTAAGGTGTAATAGCTGTTATCCTAATAATTTGACATTTAATCGTTCTTGTAATTTCACAATTTGTAATTAATGTTTTAATAATAATTTTCATACTTTATTATGACATTTATGAATTAATTCTAAATCGAAAGTGTATTTTACTTTTGACCTGTTAATTTAATTCAATAATGTTTCGAAATATTGTAATTCTGACATTTATAGGTCATGGGCCGATAATTTTTGAGACCAAAAAATTCAGAACAGGCAACAACACCCATTGCAAAAGGAAGAAAATATAAAAAAGGGGAAAAATAATTTACGGGCGATTTGTGTAAGGGGGTGAACTTTTAAGGGTGAAAAACGGTTTATCGTGATATCCGGGAAAACTACAACTCCTATCGAAAAAATTTAAATGGCAAAGTTGTAGGTAATTAAAAGATCTAATCAATTTATTTAATCCATTCGTTTTATACAGCGAAATTTTAGGCTCTCCACAAGGACCCACACGCCCGCAGCTGGGATGCACGCTTGAAAGTCATAGGGATCCACACGCCCTCACCTGGGACGCACGCTAAAATTTACACGCCCGCAGCAGGGCCGCACGTTTTTCCTTTAAACAAAATTTCGGGTCTACTGCGTGCATCCCAGCTGCGAACGTGCTGTGGACGTTACCTTATTAGGTTTTAGCAATCATTTATTTATTTACAATGTTTGTTTATCTATTTTTGTTTTATATTGGTCTCGAACTTGAAATAAATGATATTTATTTATTTATTTTTAATAAATACCTGCCGTAGTGTTAGTACATTGCATGCTTTGTAGAGCTGGTGATCCTTTAGAATTGCTGTTTGAGCTCGTTCTATCTAGACGGAGAAGAATTGAATTTGCCGCGCCACCCCAAGATGTTATACAATAGGTTATAATAGACTGACACTACACTAAATAAATCTACAGAGTGTAACATAATAAACGCAAGACCTCTCGTGTGGTTTCTCAGACCATGAATCTAAACAGCTTTTTTTTCTATGACTTTTGGTAATTCATAACTTTTTTTTTAGTTTTACCATACATGTTGATCAGCGGATCGCGTCAATTCCTATAGAAAATCCAATTGTTTTTTTGCGAATTTCTAGAACTCGTAGAACAAAAGTTGTTCAGTTTCATGGTCCGAGAGACCATACGGGAGGTTTTGCATTTATTATGTTACACCTTGTATTTGATTTATAGTGGCTAACTGGCTATATTTCGTAAATTGTTAAAAACATAAAGGGTGTAAATAGACCCTTAACATAGCCGAAAGGCACTTGTTCTCCCCGTCTTTGCGATCAATTTTTTTGTTCTAGACCATACCTGGGAACCTAGTTACGGAGATATTGGGGGTCAAATTTCCAACTTTTTCACAAGTTTTTTGTTTAAATACGTGTTTTTAATGTTAGATTTTTACTTTACACACCTCCACGACCCCCGTACTATTCAATTCATCCATCAGCACAATGCTTTGAGTGCTTTCCATCGAGTCCTACCTTAAAACGTGATTTTTCACACCAAAAAAAAATCGATTCCTTACTTAGTTTGATGTACAGAATGCTTGGTTGACGGCAATGTGAAGGGTCTGTTTACACCCTGTATATTAGTTTGCGCACTCTATAAAGTACACAGTAACTCGATTTGTTTACGGAAATTTAGATTTTAGTCAATAGTGACACCTAGATATTTCAAATCTTTATCTAAAGTAGGGCAAGAACATGCGCATGCACAAGTGTCAGCGTGCTACAGTTATGCGCGTAAATATTTAAGATCATAAGCGGTGTGTTAAGCGCAGGCCACACCGCCAGCTGGCGGTGTGGCCTGCGCTTTATTATTTCTCGTCGTAAATAAAATGTATTTTGTTTTATCGGCATTAAGTGTTGGAAAATTATTCTGATGCCAATTAGACACGAATGTTGAAGCCATTCTGAGCATGTTCATAGACTTCAGCTCTTGATTTAGCTGCAAACAACAGAGCAGTATCATCTGTATAAGACAATAAAACAACATTTTGGAGTGGCAGGCTCCACAGGTAATTAATATTAAATTAAAATAATGTAGGACCTAAAATACTGCCTAGTGAAATTTTAAATAAAATATATATCTAATTTCTCTAAACAAGTGTATATATAGTCTGCTGCTATATTTGAACAAATCGGGTCTGCCTTTTGTGAGGACTTCAGTAAAATAACAAACAACATAGTGCGCATTTCAATGTGGGTTTTTGAAATAAAGTTAAAACATTTTTCCTAGAAGTCACAACACGCAGGTAGAGTACTAATACATCTAACGTTTCAGACGGAATACATACCGTGTTGTGCGCCTCGTTCTTTGCAGGCTGTCTTCTCAGAAACATTTAATAGGAAGTAGCGAGCGTGCTAGTTTAGCTTGTAAGCAAAGGTTCCAGTTATGTACTCTTGCAATTTAATATAAATTCCTTTCTTTGTTCCTTTTAGAGCAGGTCTCCTGATGCCTTTCCTATTTTCCGCTCACTTGTCAAAAGGGTTTTTAACTTAGATTGTTAACACGAACTTTGATCTTTTCAGCGTGTATCAGAAAGCTGTTTATTTAAAGATGCGTTATGGACCATCAAACTAAATAACTTTCCCCAATCGTACTCGTGAACCTTTCAATACAGAACTACTCAACCCAAATGTATAGGTATTACGGTTTTACTATGTTGGTCCCATGGAGATTTATTTATTTTATTTGGTTCAGTTTGCTGCTCCATAAATATAACCACACGTTTCTGATACACCCTGTGCCTCCTGTAAGGCTTTTTAGTTATGGAGAATATAAATGAAAGTTGTATTCATTTCTCTTCTTCTTCTTCTTTTGCTATAGACATCGACGGTATATCTACATATTATTATATCCACTACAAGCTTTTGCACGCGGCTTCGTTTGCGTTATGGTCAGAAATCAATCCACGGGAACGTCCTAATAGCTTATGACACTCTGGGAAAATGTAGCTTCCCATTACTGAAAGAATTTTCAGCATCGGATCTGTGGTTCTGAAGATTATCCCTACACCAAAAGTTACAAACTTCACATCTTTATCTATACATACAAAATTCAAAGTCCTGAATGACTGACTGACTGGCAGACTGATATACCAACGCACAGCCCAAACCGCTGGTCCTAGAGACATGAAATTTAGAGGATGTATTCTTTGTGGAGAGTAATTATCCACTAAGAAAGGGTTTTTTTGAAATTCCACCCCTAATAGGGTGAAATGGGGTGTTGAATTTTCTATGAAACTTTTTATTCTCTGAGTCGATTGACTTGAAAATGTGTCTACATATACTTCAGTTAAAATGATGAGATACGTGTATCACAGTATTTATAAAATCATCCCCCAATTTAAAATTCAATGTCCTGACTGGCTGACTGATACATCAACGCACAGCCCAAACCACTGGCCCTAGAGACATGAAATTTGGACAGTGTACTCTTTGTGAAGAGTAGGTATCCACTAACAAAGGTTTTTTTTTAAATTCCACCCCTGATAGGGTGGAATGGGGTGTTGAATTTTCTATGAAACTTTTTATTCTCTGAGTCGATTGACTTGAAAATGTGTCTACATATACTTCAGTTAAAATGATGAGATACGTGTATCACAGTATTTCCAAAATCATCCCCCAATTTAAAATTCAATGTCCTGACTGGCTGACTGATACATCAACGCACAGCCCAAACCACTGGCCCTAGAGACATGAAATTTGGACAGTGTACTCTTTGTGAAGAGTAGGTATCCACTAAGAAAGGTTTTTTTTTAAATTCCACCCCTGATAGGGTGGAATGGGGTTTTGAATTTTATGTGAAACTTTTTATTCTCGGAGTCGATTGACTTGAAAATGTGTCTACATATACTTCAGTTAAAATGATGAGACACGTGTATCACAGTTTTTCCAAAATCATCCCCCAATTTAAAATTCCATGTCCTGACTGGCTGACTGAAATACCAACGCACAGGCCAAACCGCGGGTCCCAAAGATATAAAAATTGGAGGGTGTATTCTTTGTGAAGAGTAAGTTTCAGTTTTTCGAAATTCCTACCCCTTAGAGGGTGAAATGGGGTGTTGAATTTTCTGTGAAACTTCTTACTCTCGGGGTCGATTGACTTGAAAATTTGTGTACATACTCTTCAGATAAAATCCAGTAAATCCGATGTCCAATCTCAAACCAAGGTAACAATATTTCACGTATCTAATTTAATTGATATAACTTTAAACTAATAATTGCAAATTATAAGCAAGTACATGTAAATCTATGTATGTATTATACATAGATACATAGATTACTTATTATCCCAGAAGTAAGATCCCGTGGGCAATTCCCTAACTCCACGCGGGCGAAGCCGCGGGCATAAGCTAGTAATATTATAATGCAGATATGGACCCAGTAAAATTGCGAAAGTAACTTTGTCTGTCTATCGGTCTGTTATCTTTTCACGCGTTAACCATGATCATGATCGGGTAAGGAAATAGGACACTGATACCGATAGTACGCTCCTGTGAGATCATTTCCAACGTCCATATGGGCAAAGCTACGGGAAGAATCCATTAGTCCTCCATCAAATCGAAGATTTTAGTGACATCTTATAGATGGGTGCACCCAAACAGCCGGCGACTGTTACTAACCTACACAAATAATCACCTTGCTGGCAATAAATTACACTAATTAACCTAATTGCTAATCAACTGTACCGTGATAATGCCAATGTGGTTTACGAAAAGCGACTGCAGTCAAGGCTGTGTCCTTGTCTGTATGTAGATGGTATATTTGGATAGCGGAACCTTGACTTTTAGCCAGAATTGCTATCGTCTGAGATTGCATTTTGGGTGTTTACAGCATCTTTATTTACAGTTCTTCGTAGCTCTATGTAGTAACCACGGAGTAAAAGTGACAGCATTAGGCTGCGAAGATTTCCTTATAGTTAAGTCAATGTGTACATTGCCATTACTTGTATGCTATTTTCCCCGGAATATTACCTAGTATTACTAGTTTAAGGTATTCTAAAGGTGGGCGGGACTTTCATAGCAGACTTAGGTACTCACTCAAAGATTTAGAGTGACGGAACTCTCGTTGATAAGTAACAGCCACAATAATCAATAACACAAGTAGAGCTGTCTACGATCAAACGACAGCTCCTAATTTTCTCTCGAAGGTCTGCTGGAAGAGATTTCTCATGAAATAAGCAGTACCTTTGTGCATCGACGCATATGGACGTGCAGATGTCAGCCACAGTATCTGCGAACATATGGATAGCTCTTATTGAATGCACTGAACGCTTAACATCACATTTAATAAACACTGTTGCGATAGGTCCGGCATCTTTTGTGATGTCATATAAGCCATTTCATTCTTATTTGCGAAACTCACAACGCACTGCACTTTCTTCTGCATTCGGTCTGACTCAGACTTATAGGGAGTGGACGATCCAACTTTAGGTGTGACTGTGTGAGAGAGAGTGTGATTCAAAATTGGGTAGAACCGTAAATACGTTTGTAGGTATTCACGTGAAACGGGGTCAAAAATTCACTATAAACGTAGATTAAATATTGTTTATGATAACAATTCAGTTCAAGGGCTGTGTTCTTTACATAGATATTACCTACATTGTTAGGCTTTGGAACTTGATAATAAAAGACATTTTGTTAGAATGTTGATTTCGTCGTTTATTATGGTTCTAGTTTACCCATTACATACCGAGTTTCCTCCGTGCCTCGAAAAGCACGTTAAGCCGTTGGTCCCGGCTGTCATTTGTAGATCTTTGACAGTCGTTATAGGTAGTCAGTGGCCCAAAAAGTCGGACAACCAGTCTTACCAAGGGGTATCGTATTACCTAGTACTAACTGGGTTGTGGAGGTCAGATAGGCAGTCGCTCCATGTAAAATACTGGTATTCAGCTGCATCCGGTTAGACTGGAAGCCGACCCTAACATAGTTGGGAAAAGGCTGCAGATGATGATGATGATATGGTTCTAGTTTATATCCTACTTTGCAATGACCAAAATGAACTAAACGGCGATACCTAGGTACCTATGTATTTCACGAATAGGTTGTATCATCATTGTGTCTATCAATCCGTTTTACACTGATTGCAATGTGATTGTTTCTTTCTATGATAAAATCGTCCTGACGGATATCTGTCATGGCGGCCAAAGATATAGGACACAAGTGTGTGCGCAGACACAGATGCATTCTGGGTTCAGTAAAGAAACATAATAATCCGATGGAACAGCAGTCTGACACAACTGGAGAGAGATGAGACTCAGGTCGTGTCACACCAAACTTCCGAATTCCTTACTACTGAAATATTCGTCTTTAAAAAACCAACAACGTTTTGACCTCACCGGGAATCGAACCTAGAACCTCAGGCTCAGCATTAGTGCTTGCAACTATGAGACCAACTGGCTTTCTTTCTAGTGGTTCATTGAGCAAGGCAGTTTGGCATTTAATTTAATGTTTAACTTTATACCTATTGGTATTCACTTCAGTCATTAATTAATTTAATTTTAATAACTAAGTATTATTGTATTGTAATCTAATGTATTTTAATATTTCTTGTAATTTGTATTTGTAATCGAATTTTATTCTTATGGGAAATTTCCTGAAATAACTGATTATTATTTCCTTTATTTATTTTTACACATATTAAATACATTTTTTAATATTCTAATATAAAACAATATAAAAAAAAAACATTTAAAAATATAAAAAATAGTGGTCCGCCGGTATCGGGAGCAGGGTCCAAGCTACCGGTGGTTAGGGCTCCAGAGACAGGAACCTCCTCACAATGCGAGCCGTGTCCAGGAGTACCGCTTTCTGAATCAAGCCCTATTATTATTATTGAGTCATACTGAGAGGTAGATATGCCTAGCCTAGTCATCTACTAGAGCAAGACTGAATAAATTAGCCATTTAAACAATCTCCTTCCTTACAAGACTGACTAGTTCTCTCCAAGCCAACCTTGTAGGGAAGTAATTCATGTTATTGAGCCCGCTCTGTTAACACCTTCACTAATTGACGGAATGCTGTGGAAACGGAAATCAAACCACCGTGTCTTTAACATACTATTTTATTCTTTATATTAATATCCTTCGCAATCACGTTATAATATTTATGATTACAGTTTAATTTTGGAATGGTATTTAATGTAATATAACGATAAGCTTAAAAATAAATAAAAATCATATTAACTGAATTTACAATGTAATCTATCATGCATCACGATGACAGATTGTTGAAAAGGAACATGGCAAAGAGTTTAGATGAACGCGACTCTTTGGTTTCTCTGTTTCTTCTAGAATAGCGGACTATATTAATCTAAAAAGAAACATTAAAATATAATGCGAAATTAACATTCACAATAGAAGAAAGTATTACAGACTTGCAGCCCTAATCAAATGAAAGCGTCAAAACTCCGATAGACAGAATAAAAACGTCATAATTACACCTTCACTTACAACTATGTTAATTTTTTCATCATTAAAATTGTTATTTGTACAAAATAATTCAACGAGTGTGATAAAATATAATAATTAAGTTAAAAATACAATACAAAAACAATATAAATACCTAATTATACGATCAATCTATTGCTAAGTAATACAGATAACAACCTGCTAGTACTGACGAGCCTGAACAGGATAACACATTATCAAAGCACATATTTACCTTTATTATTAAACAATCAGAAACAAGAATAATCGCACCAATGAATAAAAGGGGAAATAGGGTTAAAAGTACAATAAAATAAACATTAATGAGACGTAAGAGAGACATGAAACAGATTATAAATAAAGTACAATTTAAATGGAAATGAAAAGAAGTACAGACAAGAAGTATTCGTATAGATAGTTCACTAAGTTATAACTTTTATTGATTGGCGCAATCCACAGGTACATAAACACTTTCCTTCAAATGCAGCCCACTTCGAGTATACCGTTCCGAGGCCAGAATGTTGAGAAAAGCAATTCTTATATTATAAGTGAGTCTGGAGCTACTCTTACCTTATTTCATTTAATTTATCCACTAATGGTAGAAACGTGTGAAGTCGATAAAAATTGAAATAAGATAAATAGGTAAAACCTTTCAGTTAGGATTGCTATGAGATATCTAAGGTATTGTTTTTAATATCGTGTATGAGAATAACATATCATTATCACTTCAAGCTAAATTCTATTGAGAAAGAGCAAACTCGTATTAAATCTACGTAAAATAACATTTGAAGCTCATAAATTATTTGCAAAGTCCATTAAAAATGGTGTTCCAGAGCTTAGGAGCTTTAGACCATAGGTATCATGTGAGTTTAGTTTCTTTATGTCCATTCACCATTTCCTTGTAAGGTACATACGTATTCAATTCACAAACGCGAGATACAGAGAAGTCACTCCGGTTGGGTCCCAGTTTTCTATAAGCTACTCCTCCACACGTGCAAAACTTATCCAAACTTATCTCCGGCAAGAACACGATCCGGACGCCACGGCCGCGGCGCACGCGGGCAGACTAGTCGGTCACGAGCACAAAGTCCAGCAGTCCAACACTTCAATACTGACGGTCGTCGTAGATGTAGATGGCCTCGCCGGCGGACTCCTTGAGCGGCGGCGGCGGGAAGTCCAGCTCGCCCGGCCGGAACAGCTTGGAGGCGTTGGGCGCCGGCGACGCGGGCGCCGGCGAGCCGCTGCCGGGCGACCCGCCGCCGCGCCGCTTCACGCCGCTGGGCGACGCCGCCGTGCGGAACGACGACCGCCTGGCCAACCTGGCGACGACAATTATCGGTTATGCGACTTATAAGGGACTAATGTTGACCATACAAAAACTCATTTTATAGCTACATGGACTTTTCAGCTAAATAACAAAAAAAAATACCTAGAAGCCACCTCCTCAGGCGTCTCTTCAATCTCCAGCACCCAGCTGACGGAGTCGTGCTTCTCGACGACGCCCTTGACCGCAGGCAGCGGGGGCGAGTCGGGCGCGGGCGAAGCGGCGGGGGAGGGGGGCGAGTCAGGCGCGGGTGAGGCGGAGCGGCCCGACTCACCCGACGACGTGCGCGTGCGCAGCGGCGGCCGCTCGATGTAGCCTCCGCCGGCCAGCAGAGACACCACCTGTGGAATAGGAACAGGTTGAAAGCGATCTCGAATTTACCAACCTAACTGGTCTTTCATTGAACCTCACCATTCCTAATTCGGATGGAACGAGTTGAAGAAAATAATTGTGTTTAAGCGTAAATACCTACAGAATTATTTTTATTACAGTGAGGATCTTCTCACGAAGATTTTGTTTATCAACTTCATCGATTGTATTTCAATATTTATCTTTCGGTGATCTCATCACCACACATAGTGAAAGATTTACCAAACAAAGTTAGAGCGTTAAAGTAAACAACTTTATGAAAACGGCTTAATAGTCATAGGTTCCAGGAATATCACGACACAAAATTCCACCGCACCCACAAACGACAATTTAGAAAAGACAACCCACCTGTGACTTCTGTCTAAGTTTGTACCGGAGCTCCTCGTTGAGCGCGGCAAGTCGCGCGGCATGGTCGCGGTCGCGCGCAGCTGCGTCGCGCAGACGCCTGTTGTCGTCGCGCAATCGGTCGGTGTCGCGTTGCCGCGCGGCCGCGCGTTCACGCAGCTCCTCGGCAGCGTGACGCGCGGCTCGTGCCTCTCGCTCGCACGCCGCACGACGTTCTCGCTCTGCCGCGAGTTCTGATCGCGAATCGCGCAATGATGCGACCTCCGCCTGCTTCAGCTCGATCACCGCCCGGAGTGATCGTACCTGGAGGGGAGGGGCAAACGTATAGATTAAGAAAGTTAGATGTAGTTATAAGGTAAAACTGTACAAGCTAAAAAACATAAGAAAAGCTGTGTACACATGGTCATTTGTACATTGGAAAGTATCATTGAAAGCATCAAAACCGTTTTTCCTTTCTGAACTTACGCCAATAATGAACGCCAGCCCTATTTATTTCAATGGCTCCATAATAATTATAACCGCTTTATTAATAGCTCCAGTTGGTAGTACTAACCTCAGCTGCCAACTCGTTGGCATCTGTGCTCAATTCCTCATTCGCAGCTAATCGCAGCTCGCAATCTTCCGCCTCGCAGCACACGGGGTCGCAGGCCGCGTCGCACATGTTGCACGACTTGTCCCACGACGTGTCCACCGACGAGTCGGTCGACGTGTTGGCCGACATCACCGATGTGTTGTACGACTTGCTCTGTTCTACCTCCGCCCGCGCCGCTTCTAGTTGCGCGCGCAATGTGCGCTCGATTTCGCTGTGCGCGTGTAGACGCGCCCTACTCTCGGCGACTTCGTGTTTCAGGGATTCGATTGTGTCCTATAAATAAAATAACGTAGCTTTATTATAATGTTTTAAATTAACAGGTTTCACCAGCCTACGGTATCTCAGTTTAGCAAGATTTCCATTGTGGTTTTCTCAAGGCTACGGCACATTCTTTGGCCTTCGTGGGCACGGCGAATATCCAACAATAAAAACAATTGTTTGTTAACAATTCCAGTAATACAAGTCGGTGCATAAATTAATATTAATTGCGATTTATTTAAGTCCCAAAGGAATGCTAATGAGTGTGGTTACCTTGAGTCCCTTGATGTCATTGGCGAGTGTAGCGACCTCCTCGATGTGTTTGGTCTGGAGGCGCGCGTTCACCTCCTCCTTAGACGAGACCTCCATCTCCAGCTCTGAGATCTTGCTCAGGCATTCTGCGACTGAAATTATCGTAATTATACATTAATATAATATTCATGAATTAATTTCTTACATACCCAAGGAGCTCACTCAGATATTTTTATAAAAAATGTGTATAATAATTACAAAATATGTTTTTTGCACAGATTGAAAGACAAAGAAGAGCAGCATTGGAATATACAGTCAATAACCCAGGGAGGTAAACTACTGTCTACTTCATGTTTTTATGCGGCCATTATTAAAGAGCTGTAGAATTCTACCGGTTCAATAAGTTATTGTTGTTTTGTTAATAGCGTCGTGGGAATCTGCTTGAAACGCAGGACCTTTTGTTTTGGCGATACTTTAGAGAGGTCTAAGCCTAGCAGTAAAGATAAAACTCCCCGCTTCTTCCTGCTTTTGCTTCCGTTTTCCCCTGACAATTGTCACTCCTAATTCTTTCATTCCTCACACAATCCATTCACTATATTTGGCATTCCTCTCCCTCCCCATCCATCAATCCATCCATTAAAGCTGTGCTGAATACTCACTGGTATCGAGATCTTTCTGCGCGCGCTGCTGCCGGTCGCGGTCGGCGCGTGCGGCGCTGCTGCGCTCGGCGGCCGCCACGCCGCGCCATCGCTCCGCTTCCACGCGCCAACTGCTGCCATTTAGTGCATCCAACTGGAAATGTAAAACTACCATCAGTATAACTGTTCATTGAACATAAACATTTATTTTAGTACGGCTGTTCTGACATCATTAGGGATGTTTGTATACAACTTGCAAGAATTGATTGCACAATCTCAATTATACATATGTAGTAGACATACTTGCCTCGGCCTTCACTTAATTAGCTAATATTATAAGTTTTTGGAGTGGGTTCACATAGTCTATTTAAGTGGTAACTGATGGTCTTTTTTTAAACGAATAACCTCTCAAGTGAATACACTATGTTGGGTCATCACTTACACAAAAGCCATGAACAAACATCCATACTCGTAAAATATCTGCCTGTTAACCATACAAATATTTGTTCCAAGTTCCAACGTGAATCGTTCGTATTGGCCTCAACGCTTTGTCAAATGTTTGTTGTGTTGGTTGGTAAACACAATAGAGTGCCTACAACTTATGTTAATCGTCGACCACATTCGTAAATCACTACATGTGACGACATTATGGAAGTTTACGTCATATCGGCACCGGCCAATACAAATGACGAACCAATGGCAGTTTGAAAAAATACTAGCACTCCAGTGTAGGCTGCTCAGTTATGTCACAGTTAACGCAAGTAACGCCTACGACTAATCCAAATGTTTTTAAGAGTGGTTTAACGGTGATAGAGCAACGGGTGGGGTTCTTATATTTGTACAACCTCCGGCCAACCAGTTCTGACCCTTCGAGCCATTGGCGCTTCTATCTAACAACACTGACTAAAAATGTCACGCCGTCGACACCGCGAGTATGGTGGCCACTTAACGGGTCCAAGTTATTTGATACGAAGTACAATCGTTACGAAAAAAGAAGATCAAACAATACTCACTCGAAACACTAAATACTGGACTAAAACGCCCAGGGCTTCGACGCCTTTGGCGGCATGCGCGAGCGCGACGGCCTGCTCGCGCGGCTGCTGCGGCTGCGGCACGACGAGCGCCACCGCCGGCGTGCGCACGGGCTGCGGCGTCTGCACTCTCTTGCCGCGTGGCCCCACCGCCGCTGCAACTCGCGGAGGCTCTGCAGGACAAAAGAAGAACAATGAGTAAAATTATTTAATTTACAGAAAAATAAGGATGCAAAATCGATGTGTAAATCTCTAATGTCCGATCATCTTATTTTACTTGTCTATGTACATTTTCGTTAAATCCGAGTCGGCTGCTAGAGGGTTGTTGACAGAGGGCCGATATTCGTTACCTTCAAAATCTTAGTGAAATAAGGCAGAAGGTGGAGACAGAGTGTTGTGGCAGCGTGAGAGAGGTCTACGTCCTGCTGCGATAGAGTGAGTTGAAAAACTACGGTGGACACGGTTAAATAAGTACCTACCTACGTTGTACACGGTTATACTTACATTATAGGTTATAGCACTTACAGCTGTTGAACGTTGCTTTTGCAAGAAATAGTTAAACGGTCGATCTACGTGAGGTACGAGCACGTTTACATCTCGATCTTCAATGAAGGCATAGAAACACGTAAAAAAACGGCTAGTAAACTAGTAATGTTATCGGTAAGTACGCCGGCACCATTCATAGCCACGCGCGCAGCGTCGTGCTGGGTCAGAGATCAGACTTAAGTACTGTGTGTAGGAGTGACAGGTTGCTAGCAGACGCCTACCTCGATCCTCACTATAATAATATACTTCCGACGGTTGGACAAGCACCTTGCAGTATGAATAAGTGGGTACAATTTACAAGTATGAGCAGAAACTTTCATTCGGTGAGATAAATCAAGGAAGCACATGACAACAGATGTAAATACAGTAAGGCGACTGCTTTTAGGTAAGATGCCAGCAACTACATTAGTGTTCTAAAGGTTGTTTTATTCATACTCTAAGGTTGGCACATTACTTGTAACGGTCAAGAAGCTGAGGGCTATCTTTATCCAAACTCCTAGAAGGTAATGAAAATGTATGGTCTTTAAAAATATTCAAGTGTTTATACTGTGTAATCGTTTGTTTGCCGAGGACGTGTGTCACGATCCAACTAATCAGCAAATCGACCTCTAAAATCGTATTCCATGTATGAAGAGATACTAATCTTCAGCCGCTCTACTCATTGTGGGTTTTTTTCATTATGCCCGTGTAAAAAACACATTTATCATCATTTTCAGGGGCGAAGGCAGACAATAAAGTTAGCTTGAAGTACAGACATTTTATAATGGCTATAAAAATTAAATGTCACATTCATGAGAACTGTGTCTTTTTGTTTGAGACTTTTAATTGTAAATAAACATTAATTAACAAGAGCTTTGTCTTTTTTAATATTGCAAATTGTAACTACTAATTCACATAATAAACATACTTGGACCTTACAACGTGAAGCACCGACAGCCATATTTAGGACAGTCCTAAAATTGGTCTAGTTACTGAGATAGCGACTGTCTACGCTAACAGAAGCCGGCACGCTTCCTCTGTTAGCTTTATAATTACACAACTTGAGGGTTCTCACGATTTTATAGAAATAGTAAAAACTTTAAACGGAAACAAATCAGTAATTACAAAACGTTTTGTTTTTCCTTTAAACTAGGTATTAAATGACATTGCATTCTTAGAACACGGGTATTTAATATGCATACAAATACCCTTGGTGTGATTGTTATCCAACCCATTCATTCCTACATACTAATGCATCCAACACAACGTTTTCGAGATCAATGAAATAGATAGTAATAAACTGCGAAACTTAGTACAATGCAATTGCTTCAATTTTTCAGACCTCTCGTTTCAAAACGAATACGAACAAAACTCCAATTTAAAGAATATTTATCTTTATGAGAAAGTCTCCATCTCACGTATTGTCTGTTATCCTTTGTCCCGGGAACTAATTAACAGCGTTACATAAAACACCGCTTTCTATATTTCGTGATGACACGGCAAGCCCTTAGCACTACCGAAGCCAACCATTACGAAGTGAAATCGCCGGTGTTCCGCGCACGTATCTATTATTTGATATGAATATTTCAAACAGTCACTTACTAGGCAACGAACAATTAAAATTTATGGCGCCTATCACTTTTAATTCATTATTATTTCGATTCAATCGTACATATATAGCTGCGGAAAAACGAGCGCATCAATTTCCCTTCCTTTCCGCATTTTATTCCACAGTTTACAAAATCACGAACCCGTCCAATCATTTAATCAAAGTAGGACAACAAAAAAACGGCTTTGATTTAGCAGATGTAAAAAATGGTCTCTCTTTATGTTGGTAGCTGTTCCCACGCGCGCTGCAGCCGCGCCGGTCGCTTCACGCATCATTAGGTTCGGCTGACAGCGCCCATTTCCGCCACGTGCTCACAATAAAAGCTCCAACATGTTAATTTTTCAGTCCAATTTGTAACATTTCGCGTGTTTTCTGACAAATCGGATCAAATTAATGAGCGAAAATATATCAACAATAACACAGAAAGGTGAAGGGAAGTCATTCCTTCGTAGTTTCTGCCTCATAAGAATAGGAACTCATGATTATGTCACTGTGCCAAGTAATAGTAGTTGGTTCTCTCTAGTAACCGACAAATGCCTATTAACTTGACATTAAACTAATTTAATCATGACTCTTCTGTCCACGATCAGGCTTGCAGGTGCTACGAAATATTAACACTACTTAAAAGAGTTTGAAGACAAAAACCTAGCCAAGAAAAGGATTAAAAAATATCATGTTATTTCTTAGGACTAGAAAAAACCGTTGCGATAGTAATTGTGCTCATAAAGCATAATTATTGCGGATGATGTCTCAATAGTAATTTTGTGAATGGCCAGTTAGAGAGGGTCAAACAGCATGCGCGTGGGCATCAATTGGGAACGATGAAACGTCAAATTAACATGCCTTAGGGCTGACATAATATTAAAAATACAATTAATTTACGACTGCGCGTTGTAAAGGGCTCAATGATTCTTAATCATGTTCGTTTGAGCGTGACTTCTGAATTGAGCGATATCAATTTAGTTTTTGACAGATCGATGTTTTACTGGAAAATTATAGACTTTAACATTCCCGATTATTCAACTGACATGTTATTTTATGAAGAATGTTAACAATGCAAATACTATTAAATGCTATCCCTACATAACCTCGCCCCTGAAGTCAGTGAGTGTACCTATATTAGCCAAAGTACAAGAGAGCGTCGCGCCTACGCCAGGAACATAGACCGTTTGATCATGATTGCTGACATTTTTATATACTTGACAAATGTCAGTTCTCATGACCATCATTCTGCAATAGTTATGTGATCTTTACGTACATAACTTCTGACATAAAACTTGTGAGAGCCCTTTCTAAATGTGAATAAGCGTTTTGTTGAGTAAATGGTTAACGAAGCTGTTGAGAAATGGATTTGAAGAAATACCGTCACGCCTTTACTACACCCACATTTTAGCAATGAATGTATTAGCGCCCGTGAAATGGGGGGCAAGCAGTGAGGCTATTGCGATGGACATGAACCCATTTAATATTCTGTAAGAATAATAAAACACTTCTCAATTTGGAAAACTAAAAGCTAGCAGCGATGCACAAGTATTTCAAGGACAACGTCGAAAAACCTTTTCAACTTGACTAAACTACTGGCCACTTGAAAACAAGACCTCAACTCATGTCGCCTACTAAGTCGTTACAAGTAAACTTGTCAATTTAAAAGCAACAGTCATAAACCACAGACAGTCATTACTATGATGGATTCAGAGGCGATTGACTGTTTTGTATCAGTATTCCACTTACAGAGTAGGGTAACGGGTCTCCGCGGCCGTGTCGTGAATATTCTATCGCCTAGAGTACGTTGACTACTTACTACTAAAAAGTTACGATTATACGCGTCTTCCTGTAACATGTCAATAAGAATTTACGATACTGGCAGATTTATGAATAGATCGAATATTATTATTCGCCGAGTCGAAAGTAGACTGTTTCTACACAACTATGCGAAAACGGTGCACATCTCTGGTCAGCAGGGTTCAGGCCAGCTCCAGCAGCACCCTGAGGGTTCGCGCAGAGGTTTGATAATACCTCCACCATTGCTGAATGGTCATGGTCAATCAAAATATTTACTGTTTAAAATGTTTTATTTTATTTTATCTTATTTTTTTATGATCCTTCGTTGGTCAAATGCTTCTATTCTGTAATTCAGTCGTCGACAATAACTAAAATGAATATAATTACGTTGAAGTTGTGTCCTCGTCAACCCTAAATAATCCCCCTAAACACATTTTGAACGAGTATCACAAGCAATGAGTGACCGACCTTGTGGGGCCGATGACATAACATCAATTTATTTAAATATTACGAAACTGTTGTTTTGCTATCCAACAATTTGCAAATTATACACCAAATTTATTAAATATTACCTGATAGGTAAATAACCTTTCAACAGTTTTCAGTAAAAATAATAATAATATTTTATTATCCTTTACAATTTGCAAAAGTTGCGACGGATTTAATAATAATTTAATTACTGTTCGTGTTTGAAGTATGGCTATAAAACAGGTGAAGGTAATTAAATCAAAGCTGCATAGTTCGCGTTCGTGACTAAACTATTTTAATTCAAGATCAATAGTATGGTCGGTAAAAGTAACTGAAAGGATATTCAATGTTTATTCGACCTACATTTAAAGTAACCGTAGCTTTCATCAAAGCGTTCAGTCATCAGTATTTTAAGTAAATATAGCATTATTTGAATCACGCATTGACGTACAAAGTAACGTTCACTTCCTTTCAAGGAAAAGCTTTAATCGATAGTTTCGTTTGATTAGTTGATTATGGCAACGGCGAAAAGAGATTCGACTTATTTTTTATTTAGTTTATTTTTATGTAGAACCCTAACACAGCCAGAAGACGACGCGGTAGACGGCGGAAAGAGCTGGACAAAACTAGCGACCAGTGCTCCACATTGGCCCTGGATCAAAGAATTTCGGAAGTCATGGAGAGAGGCCTTTGCCCAGCAGTGGGATGACACAGGCTAACAGCATCAGTATCAGTATTCTTATGTAAAACATTTAGAGTTACCGAGACAGCGGGACGAACTGGATGTCTTCCTCGAGAATTGGAAAGAAGTAGCACAGAAGCGTGACCGTTGGAAGGAGTGGAGGCAGGCATTTGCCCAGCAGTGGGACAATATGGGCTAGCTATAATAACACCGTCGAGTCTTGTGTTTAAAATATTAAAACCGACTCCGCCTCTAGAATAATATTATCAGTACAATTTTGAAGAATAGCAAACTAGAATACTGAACGTAAACTCCACTATTACGCCCACCGAGCGCCATTACGAGAACCATTTATCATTCGCTCATCAAACGGTTGTTGCTCATTTGGTGGGTTCCGGATAGCAACAAATCTTGCCGCAATAGTTCATTTACACTGTTATTTGTACCGTGCACCCGCTCTAATAATACTATAATCCATTCGTTTGCGTCTAGCGTGTAGTGTAGTGAGAGAATCACAGATCTAATTTTAGTTTTGTTTGTATGTATGTCAGGGGGCCGCGCCGAGTCGCCCGCCCGCCCTACAAGGGTCATCTGCCCAACGACAGTTTCGCAATATATCTTGTATTGCGCAAAAATGTCGCGTTCTTCTTATTGTTGTTTTGTTTTATCAGAAAGATTTTGAATTTTTGGTTGCTTCAACCCTTATTTGTGTGGTTGGGAACATGCAAAATGAGATTCGACCTGAAAACATGCTAAGATACCTAAAGGTTTGTACCTTAAGGTCTAACTATTTAGATTTATGTGGAAGGGAAATGTAGTAAACCAAACGACAAAACCAACATTTATTGATATGAATTCCCTGAACTGTAGAGTAGGTAATAGATGACGATAATAAACTCAAAACCATATGAATTTCTCTGAAATTAATCTTTGATCGCGAACAAGGAACCTACCAACTGGGCCAAATGGGCAATATTAAAAAAACCTAGCAACACTTCTGTGTAAATTATACCGTGCGACCCTATTGTAGAGCGAGATCGAAATCTTTGTGAAATTGCTGTTTATTTTGATAACATCTTTAAATTATATATTTCAGCAAGCCTGTTGAATGTACTGTGACATGACATAACGCAACTCATACATATGTTCAGCATGTATGTTCATAGAACTAGGTGTGTACTCGGAAGTGAGGTATGTGTGTTATTTTCCATACTGGTGCTAAGGTGCGGAAAACTCCATCTAGAATTTTTCCTGTCAGACACGTCGAATAACTCGCGAGTAGAGTTTATTGACTTTTGAGAGGATTTTAAAAGATCTAACAGACCCGGCTAACGTAACGACCCGTCACGCTTTACGCATTATTATTGCGATCCCAAACCGGACCAGCTAACCTTGTCCTGCCATAAACAAAGCACCTGCTACAGGCATCGTCAAGGCTAAAAACTGGACCAAAATCTACTTTTACTTACATCATTACACTTTCCTTGGAGATCTGTATCTGTATCGTGTGCCTCGAGTGTACGTGACCTAGTCTCTGTCCACAGGTGCCTGTGCGTCATTTAGGTCCAAGAAAGCTGACCTATAAGGTGACACAATCGCAATACAAATCCGATTGTGTTTACGCCAAATCCGGGTCTCATAGATGGTGGACACGTCTTGTTCAGCGCAGATTCGCTGATATGTGGGTAGGGACTTTAATTACTATTTCTCACGCATTGCGTATACGCATGACATTTACGTTTACGAATTTAAAATCACCCTACATTCAGGTTAAATGTAAATGTTGCCAAATCTTAACTGTTGGTGCCACAGTAACGGTAAAAATTGCCATGGGTATTATTAAATCTACAGCTGGAATAGATCTTTTTTCGGAGCCAAGTGTCGACTCATTCTAATTTGTTATATCTAGCCTGCGAGGCTACTTCGCTGAATCATGGCTCCTCAGCTATCTTTGGCCGCTCCCAGCATCAGGCATGCTGCCAGCCTATCCCGCTTTTGACAACTTTCAGCCAACGTGATCAATTTTCTTTTTGCAATGCAGTGTATTGAACTCGATCAATTTGATAGTGCGTCCACAAACCTTGAGTTTGAACTTTTGAATACTCGCCAAGGCTCAAGCTTGAGGATCGTAGGTCAAAACGGTAAGAATAGAAAGGCACACATTGAGCTTTGTAAAACGAAGTTTACAATAACACCGTAATTATAACCAATGCTTTGCAGATAGAACCTGTTCACAATTTTGTTTACGCACTCGTCTAATGTTTGAGAATGCTTACTTTCGGTGTTAAGTGGGTTTCATAAGAATTCTGAAGGTGTTTTAAAAAGTTTAATCATTTGAATTGTCCATAAATGGTGATAAGTCAATATTGAGCAACTTGGTGTAGACTTGTAGAGGCTTTACTCTTTATTGATTTCACTGTGGCCGAGTCAATGCGTAAGATACCTATCTCGATTCTGAGTAATCCACGAAGGAGTGGTACAGCGGGATACCTAAACATTCTTGGTGATAAAATAATTTTGCAAACTGTGATACAGTTGAAAAATAATAAAAAACTGATCTCTATTTTAATCTTTTGAGACAGCACGAAAATCAGGCAGACGCGGACGTCGTAAAAACTAGAGATAGCACTAACGTTTCAGATTTATAGATAGAGATCATGCGCACGATTGCGCTGTATACCACTCACGCACGGCAATCTATCACTTGTGCGTCTGTCACCGAGGAGCACCGTGGTGACCCCATTCCTCAGCTAAGACTTAAAAAACATCTTCAAGAAGATAGTGGAGTAGGCAATGTTTACATAAAATATCTACATTAGCAAGGTAATGATCACACAGGAAGTTTATTATTCAAATCTGACGAAACAAAGGATTCACAATAGAATTCGTCACAATGGTCAATTTGCTAATATTCAGCCTCGCAACGTAAATCTGTCAGCGAGTACTAACGAAGTTGTTAAACTCACACACGTCGCCACCTTTGTTCTCCGAGAAATTAAAAGGACACTGCAAAGGAAGTTAAAATATAAGGACGTCAGTGACAATTTCCTTATACTTCGCAATCTGGGTCACGATTATATGATCGGTAATTTAATTTAATATTTACATAAAAATTATTCAAATTAATGAACTGGAAATAACGTTTCATGGCGCTTAGCTTGTGTAACTTGTTTTGTATTCAAAGAATCGCCGGCAGGCATATCGGTATCGACCACACAGCGATTTTGCAATGCCTAAAAGGAAATTACTGATATTGAATTGTTTAAGCACTGAAGGTTTTTATTTGTAAATTGTGACAGTAACATAAGTCATTTATTCAAAGCAGTGAATTTTGCGGTAAGGCCTCTATTAAATTTGTCATGTGTCAAGTTATATTTACATGCGGCGGCTGATGACAGCACAGACAGCCATCAAACGTGCGCCCCTCCAGCTATTCGCCAACTTAATATAATCCCACTTAACATGAAATAAACGTGGCCTTACTTTTAGTATTTTGTTTTACGACAATACCGCGTGAACATCCTGTGTGTGCTCCCACTAATTAACTTTTAATAGGCATAATTTCCACACAAGTACTTTACTAATAGATGTCGGGAGCTAGGGTCATCACTCACACTCTATAGCGAATCTGTATGTCTCAAAACAAATAAGTTTGGAACCAGAGATTGAACTGACTGACTTCAACTTAGCGGACGGATGTTCCGCTGATGCATCATTTACTTCGGGTAAAAAACGTCTGCATGGAATTGACAACTTCCTCTTTCTTTGAATTCGGTTAAAATGCACTACATATTCGTTACAACGGTCACGCCGGTGATTTCCAAAAGGTACGGAAGGGAGTGATGTACTATCATAGTTTCCGATGGCGGGAGGCGCTTAGGGACATGGCTTTCATAATTTGGGGGGTAAACAGGGGCCAGAATGATCTAGCAGTAGGTACGTATTTAGAAATTATAACTATAGTTTACGTGACGTTTTGCAGCATCTGCGTAGCATCATCACAGTGTTTTGCAATTTCCGTAACACTACACAACAATAAAGTGTTACTGAAATAATAAAACAATAGCCTGAATGAAAAAAAACACAATCGTATCTTCATTTGTGCACTCATTCAAAAAGATAATTAGATACAGTTTTTGACGTAATAACTTTTATTAAATTGGGGATTTGTAGGCATTGAAGAACTTTGTAATTAATTAAACGGTTTAACTCTTATCTACACACATAATATCAAGCTTAAAGTGATCGCATTTAGTTATTTTATAAAAAGTGGTAGGCGGTTGTAAGCTTTTCGTCACCACCGACAGTCACCACGCTTTACGTTAGGTTTGCGACCACAACGGTTCAGAGACACCTTTTCATTAACCGGTATTGCCATATTAAAACAAATAAAATAAACGATTATTAAACCAAGAGGCAGACGCACGTAAAATCTAGATATCACAGTGCATCGCACATTAAAAGGAGAAAGTCGACAGAAACAGTTGATGTCTCCATCGGCAAGACAAGAAAACGTACAAAACTTTATTGCATGTTCAGCGATACCTGTGTTTTCGTTTATTCCCATCTGTATTTACTTTCAGGCATTAATAGCTGTAAATACTGCGCATTGCAAGTGCTATATTAATAGCGTATTTATCACACACCAGTACCGTGTTCATGAGATTTTATTCGTAAACAAAATCATCCGCCAAAGACCGGCTGTCCGGATCAGATCAAACTTGTGCTTAGTTTAAAGCTTTTTCATGGTTTTTATCAAATCTGTGTGAAAACCAAAACCACTAACGATTAATTAATCTGGTTATTTGATATATTACTAAAATTTTAAGAACTTAAAACGTAATTTAGCATTAGACACATGTGAAGTCAGACTTAATTGCTACTTTTATTACGTCGGGCACACCTATTGAATCATAGAGTATTTTACACTAAGCCGACCTCGAAACCTGTGACGAACGGCCAGGTATTGTGCATGTCTTGGCAAGACTCCAATGTTAATGTAAAAATGTACTAAGGAAAGCCGTTAAATGGTCTCTATTTCATGAAAGACCTCCGAACACAAGGAGACACGTTTTTCTATGTTTTCGCAATCAGTAAGTAAATGGTCAATTCGTTGTGTCCCCCAATTTTACACGCAAGGTGTTCGCATGGATTATCTAGTAACGCGTTGATCAATGATGATGATGAGTTGTTATGATCATGAAATTGCATATCAACTGTTTAATTTGTTGTATTATATTTACCTACTTGGTCGGGAAAAACACCTATGCATATTTACTCGCTGAATTCCTACATCCTGCAGAAGATAATTTTCACTTGTTTGCTATGTTTCATCTTATCATTTCTTAATTGTTTATGACTGGAGAAATTACTTTTTAATCATTTTGGGTTTATTTACGTATTTTATAGCGTAATATCTGAAGTAATAGCATGTAATGAACGCTTAGGAAACGCGACGAGGCCACCGGCATGTCTCTTCAGCCTAATGCAAAGTTATCAATCAACGAGCATCCGTAGTATAAACAAATGGCACCATTATATTCGGTAAACAATGGTTCGGACAGCTTGATGAAAACGTGCCATGCGGTTAAAAAATATTCGTGGAAATTGCTAACCTTGGCGAGGGCAAGGTCAAACGGAAACTTTCAAGTTTAAGCCCTACAGACTACGCCGATGGTGAACGTTCCCGCCATGCCATGGCCAACCAACGACACTTTTTTAAATGGACAGATGAGTTTTTTAGTACGCGATCAACTCCTCGAAGTAATTCGGTAATTACGTACGCTACAACTATAAGTTATGAATGACATTTATAATTTTAATTACGGCGCTTCCTGTCTGCACTCTGTTTTCATTTCCTTAACATAAAACACCGCATCCAAACACACAGTTTTATCGCAGTAAAATGGAAAGCAGTCGATAGCAAAAAGAACATTAGGCCTGTAATATCTTTACGTATGTACACACTTACCAACCTACATTTCTAAATGCCACCGCATCCAAACACGCAATATTACAAGAGAGTTTTATAATCCGCTACTGGCCAACACGGAAAGCTTCTTTAAGAGGATAAATTAGCTCTTAATCCCTCTACTAAGCCGCCGCTCTTACGTTGACACTAATTTGACAAAATCCTTACGTTCATCAGGGGTACTAACCTCGTCCGTCCACAAACATTTGCGAAGTTGCACAAACAACTAACTCATAATGTGTGGTAAGTTTAATTCACTGCACTTGAACAACACTTCACCGGTACATACACCCATCCTGCAGTGCAAATGTTGGCCCAAACATTCGCCAAGGCACGAACAACGTAAATAGACGTAACAAGGGACGTTCGGAACGTGCGTTCCGAGTCACGCTATGTGTTGAACTGACGTTTTGCGTCCGTTGCGGTATTCGAACGGTCTTCTTCATTAACTCCGATCAAGCAGTAGAA
Organism: Noctua comes; assembly: GCA_963082995.1. Taxonomy (NCBI): domain Eukaryota; kingdom Metazoa; phylum Arthropoda; class Insecta; order Lepidoptera; family Noctuidae; genus Noctua; species Noctua comes. Next base: position 9,322,685 of record OY720277.1, read on the forward strand.
AACACGACGATGCGGAAACAGCATTTTATGTATGAAAAGATATCAAAAATCGTAAATGAAATGCTTAAGCAGACCCGCAAAGTTAGACCAAGAAAGATTTTTAATGAGCGACAGCTCAAAACGTTAATGCATTCAGAGAACGAGGGGGATCCGCAAGCAATTAACACGCGTCTGTTGCAGTAGCTACTAAGTATTACATTGGTATAACGTACACGCACTCGCGAAACTTTTCCCTTTTGAACTGAGTGAGTGACGGTTCAACGTACCACTCGCCGTGAGGAAAGTTGAGGAACGAGATAGGTCTTACGCATTGGCACACACAGACATAAACATTAATTTGCAAGTTTATTGTAAATATGTTTCCACGAAATGTAACGTTTCATAAATGTCAAGCTCATACACAAGCATGCATGCACTGTTTGTAGTTACTTATCCCGTTATTTCGAACCACTCTATAATTTTGGATGAATGATCACTTGCATATGCTTGCTGAAAATGTAAACCAGTATTTCCTAATCGGATATTCTAAAGTGTTATTTCATAATATTATGCTTTCTAACTCGACGTTACTATGTCAATAAAGCATAGTAACAGCTGAACGATACGTACCGAAGCATAGTCGTGCTACGGACGCTACACTGCTAATTATTACTAACTACAGCAGACTGCACTTACGTATACAGGTATTAATTATAACACGACAAACACCGCTCACATACACCAATAAAACACACTATTTTTGCGATAGAATGAATGATACGACATGCCACCGAGATTAATGTCCAAGTCGTAAGGCCTCAGCGCAAGAAATAAAATATCCAGCAGTAAGTAGTAGCGTCATGGTCAATCTACGATTTAGAGCACTCAGCCGACTTTCTCAAGAAGCTCCATTGTCTGACGATCGAGTAAACTACGGGAACAATCGTCTTATTCAGCTTTTAACATGTTGCTTATCGCGTGTCACTAATAAGCCATCGTTAGAGCGGGCGACAATTAACGCATACTAGTCTAGGCCTCGACAATCGCAGCGGAAACTATCGTGACGTGTAGTGAATACGTCGGTGAGTGCATCCGTTAGTTCCGTATATGTATACAAAGTCACATTATACTCCTACGTATGGAGTCTCAACTCTACAGCGATAGACATAAGGGAGACAACCCCGGCTCGCCAAGTTAACGGCATGGCTGCAATCCCGTGAATGCAATCAAGGCTTTAACTTAAGAGTACAGAACTAAATGGATGCTTACTGTGGTTTGTGCGCGATACGTTTGATTGAACATATACTTTGGCATTCATTGTGGCGAGTATGGGGGACTATGGGACAAAAGAACAAAGAACTAAAAAAACGATGTCAATCGTTTAGAGAATACTGAATGGGCGATTAGGAAAATTATGTACCTGCGGAAAACATATTGTAAAGCCCAAGTTCTTTCTAAAGCCCACTAACACACTTTTCTAACGACTAATATACCTTTATCCGTTTAGAATTATTTCAGCTAGCCATTTTACAACTCCCTAAGTAAAACTACAGTTGCAGCAGTGGTCGCGGTCTGCCGCGCTCGTCTACGCGTACCATACATATGCATGGCTTGAAAAACCAACTTTCTTTACACTTAGAATGTTTATTAGAATTTCGCAGATGCAATCTCTTTATATATACGCACCCATGCGTGTAACGCGCTTCTGTATTGAATTCATTATAAGCACGTGAAATATTTAATTATTCTAAACGTCATCTACGCATAAATGCGTATTTTGAATATGACTGAGCTGCATCTGTCGTCTACTGGATACGATCTTGAAATCAAGCGAGTATTTCGGGTTATAAAAGTGTCAGTGAATATAAGAGAAAAATGGTTTAAGCCTTCACAACTAGTGATTGGAGCCTTCTTTTATTCAAATAAGCCTGTGTTAGGAAACTCCGCTCTTCCATAATTAAATACACGTATAATTTACTTGTCTTTTAATTTATAAATTAAGGTACTAAAAAAAATATATATATATAAAGAGCATTAAAACTATACAAGCAGCACTGTGTGTGAGTGAGGGTGTGTCAATGTGAGGGTGTGTGAATGTGAATACGAATGAATCAGAGTGTATGCGTGGGGTTAGAATTGGTGCAAGAATTAGATTTATATTTTATTCTAATCCAGCAGCGCCTCCATCATTAGTAGCAGTCCAGAGTGTGTGTGACCTAATGGACAGATAAGACCAAGACACAGCGGGAAAATACGAGTAAGTGATAATATAAAGAATATTAATAAGGTGAATAAACTTTTAATTGATAAACGAACTCGTTAAGTAAGGAAAGCACTTCCTATTAAAGCATCCTAATAGTGTAGCGTCGATACCTTCTTCGCTAACGTAGTCGCGCCGGCAGCCATATGCAAATGATTTAGAAACTAATCGAGCCAATGACCCATTGTATGCTAACACGACGCTACTGATAGTCGTTCCCATGCTTGATAAGATAATCTAGATAAAACGCCATGTTTGTTCTGACACACTACACGGCTAGGTAGAAACCTACTTGTATTGTCAAAGAACAAAGGGAATGGATAATGTTACCATGGAAATGATGAGACTTATCTAGATTTTTCTGTTCTTGCTTTGTGTATTTCTGTAGGAAGCGGAGGACGGAATTATAGTGTTTGCAGTGTAATATCACACTTTCCTACCATATGTGGTAGCGGTAAATGTGTCTTGAGCTTTACATCTTTATAGAAAGTTCTATATTAGATCTAGGTAACTTGAAAAACTTTCATGATGTAGGTACTAGGTATCCCAATTATTCATGGAAGTGATGGCCACCTGCCATAATATTGCTGGCATTTCTACCTACAAACAATTTGTTAGATTCACTTTTGGCAAGAACTCTCTCTATAAAAATAACACCAGTCTTGGTACTTGTTGCTCTAAAGGAAACAAAGAGACAAGTACGTCTAGAATAAGTTTACGAAAATTTTCAAAGAAACTGCGCAGGCACATTAGTCTTGCAATTGTTTTTGCCGTCATTGCTTTTGTCTCATCTGAAGGAATGATTTCAGTGAACTGAAACGGTGCTGTTATGTTTTCTGCCATACTTCTCTCACGCATCGCGATCCAAGTTTTCTAACATTCATCAATCTGTTTGATTTCTCACGCACTAGAAAAATATAATTAGATCTGAGTACATTAACTAATTAAGTATTTAATTAATTTGTAGTTTGCTTTCTCATCAAGTTTAACCTGCGCTTCAATCAAGATTTTCTAGACGTTGACATCGAGTAAAAGTGTAGCAAGTGCTAACTGCCTAGCTATGTCCCATTACCGGTTAAAGGCCTTTCTCGTTAGACTTATCTGCAGCTAAAGGAAACAGGCGTAATCATCACGTTTGGCGCTACAACAGTTGTTGCGAACCCGACACTTACGAACACGCAAATCTCAGAAATTAGCATGTATATGATCTATGGTATATCCTCCTTCTAATGATTTAAACATATGGGATTTGCCTGCTCGACAGTTCGAATCAGTTCGAATTTCTAAAAGTCCATTCTTAATGAGTAAATGTCAACAAATGTCTACTTGTATTATGTTTAAACTCTCGTTGTTTTCTACAGCCAATCACAACAGCCAACAACCAACTTGACAGCACATTTACTGATCAAAGGGATCAAAGACGTGATGAGGCTTCCAGAAACCAGGGGTTAGAGCCGAACAAAGAACTACCTACAAGTTTTTGACGTGCGTCATAGAATGATATCAAAAAGCTGCTCATACGCACTCTATCTAAAATAATAGTGACCTCACTGTGGCGATTTCCAATCCAAGTTGAATGTAATTTCGATGTTAGACACGTCGGCGCAGGAGTTTATTGCGTTGCGTGACGTATATCAACAACTTATCGTAATGAACGGCTACTTAACATTCCAGCCCGGTTGTGTAGCACGTGGCGTGTTATCAATATGTATTTGTTGATGTGCCTACAACACCTAAGCTACAGAAATAACAAGCATTGTAATACCTAATGGTAGCGACGACGTGAGCCCCGTGCTAAAATGCTATGTACTGATCTACTCCGTACATAAATTCTATAATCATTGCCGTTAGATTACGTTGGTCAGTAAAAAGTAAACAAAACTGCATTCATTTTTACTTCGGAAGCAACAATAACAAACAAAACATTACTTCATTACTGCGACGACGAATATATGTATTAAAGTAAAACTAGACTTTCCAATTGATGGCCGACAAATGGTTTCCAAGATTGCCATTTATCAGCTGTCTCAGACTGAACACTACAATGATGATCCTCTATTTGAAACCCATTAAATGATGATTCATTGTCATGAAACATAGAGCAGTGGTCTACAAATGTCAGTACCCCGCAGTTATCCAACATTTGGCTCACACCTGAGCGAGTGTCTCGTCTCGTAAGTCACTCTGTAGTAGAGAACATATTAATTTATAAATAGTGTTCAGAAAGAACTTCGCAACTGGCGTGGGACGTTCCCATAATAGCGCACAAAACTAAAATAGAATGATGTATTTTTTCACAACTATCCTTGTTTTCACACAGATGATATTTAGATCGCGATTCAAAAACAATGTGGTGTTAATCCTTGCGAAACTATGTAGGTAGGTATAACAGCAAGTCTGAAGGGCTAATCAGCGACTATTTATAAAAACGAAGAGTTTCGTCACAACAAAGCCCAGCGTCCCATCGTGTTTATTTATTGGAAGAAGTATTGGCATCATTCCTCGGCTTGTTTCACGACACACATGTTAATGTGGGTCAACCAAAATATAGATTATGGAGATTAAAACAAAACAAAAACCGAAATATATTGTCTTCTTTTATATTTTTTTACGTAGTGGAAAATGTTCACAAATCACGTTCCATGAGTTCCATGCATCTCGTCTCGTCTTCCAAATAGATTACGTAATTCTCAATACAAAACTCAATAACACGGTTCAGTGCATAAACAAACCATAGAAGTGTATCATCATAAGAATACTAATTCTATTTACCTCAAATTAAGGCCCAAAATAGTGGCATAAATTATATAGTGAACACAATAATTTAGAATCGACGCACGTTCCTCAACGGATGTATACGAATACCTAACAGAATTGGCCTCACCCACTCCATAACTCAGAGCAATTCTGACTGAAAACTGAATAAAGGAACTGGCAAGTCTAAACATCACTGAAACTACGAAGTCGAACACGCACGAAACTTGAATACAACACTAAAATAGTTTGATATTGCATTAATTCTCCGAAAAGTGCTTGCTTAACACTTAGTTTGACTGAGAGTGTAATGGATCAAATGCATGCAGTCTAGTTTTCCGTATTAAGGGTTTACTGGACACAATATTTGATGCAGGTTATTCAATCACATGCTGTCATTACTCGATAATAAACAACCCATGTATTGTTATAGTAACAAATCGATGCTACTAGAACAATGATGAGATATTAATATGTCAGCAAAATAATGAAGCATTGTCAGTTCTACAGATCTCCTTAGTCTTTGTCTAGAGGTGGGAGATCAAACAACCACTCAGTTTACGTTCTGCGTACGGCAACATTAAAGCTAGGACCGATACTGTTTTCATGTTACCACATCAAAAAGCTTAGGCACCTCATGAATGTTTGGAAGGAAGTAACAAAACTTCTTAAAACTTTTAACTACCATTTTAGTAATGTACATAGACCATACAGTACTTATGTATCGAAATTTTACGTCGTCATATAAACAATGCCTAAATGTTTTCCATTTGATTTATGACTGATTGAAGTTGCCTCCCTTTACATAGTATAGGGATCACTCGGTGAGCCAGCGTTCCCTTGCAGTCTGCATATGACTAAACCTGACGTACCGTCACAAGTCGACTGCAACCCTTGAGCTAAACAAAAGTACCTCAGTACACAGAATTGCACTGTTGAGCTGAGACAGTGTAAAAGGAACAAAGTACAGCGACTTCCGATACAAAAAGCTCGTCACTTCCCCGCGGGTTTGCTTCTGAGAACTAATGAAATGTACGTAAATAGTTCGCTGTCGCCGGTGGGACGGAACCGCGCGTCGGCGCCCAAACGCACCGCTAGACGGACCAATGATTGATAGGGGTGACATTGAAAAAACCTACCATTTCACTTACGGGATATCCGTTTACTTAAATATAAAACTATTTAACACATTTCCATTCGTTGAGACAACCCTATTCTATAATATCTTTGTCCAAGTTTCGACAGCCCTAGAATAACGTCAATATTCTAAAATGTTTACATTTGCCAGTTAAGAGCCCGTTCGTTCAGAGCTGAAACTGAAGATAGTTTCTATGTACATAGCCGCAGAGTGGGACGGCTAGAATTACATTCAGGGGCTTTATTGTAGCGATAAATTGTGTAGTGAACATATCAATAAAAGAAATTTTTAAATTCAGTCTGTTTAATCTTTTGAGTGATTGTGAATGTAAACGGTACAGCGGAGAATAAAAGTTGGTCATAACTCAAATCTTGGACAATTTATCATACCAAATGGCCAGGGTCAACACGGTCCATTGCCTCCATAAACTTTTAAAAATTGCAGGGCTACATTCACAAAAAGATAAAATATATTCCGCACATAAAATTCAACGCTCGGCTATGCGACTCGCACGCACGAATTAAAGAAAAAATGCAAGTAGCACTGAGATTGTACAGTAATAAATTCAATTACCTGCCTGATTAGTCGATAATCGTGGCAACTGGTAGTGATACCTGAAACATATATCGAATACCGACAGTATAGTGTTTCACTATAATGATGATGAACGCCCGCATGCAAGTTGGCGGCGAGGTAGAAAAAACATAACGACAGAAAGTAGAGTTGGTATCGCGTGGTGAGCAGCTGGTGTGCTGCTTACGTACTCCCACATATACATATGTATATTACATATACTTTTACCATCACCCAGTTTATGTTTTTATTAGTTGCGTTAATGTTTGCTAGGTCAATTTATCATTTTACGTAATATGCGATCAGCATTCACATTTGCACCTACAGTCTTCAATTATTGAGCACATCACCGAATTTCATAAAAGTCATCATTCTCGTTATCGACAACGTTTACACATCAAATTAATCGTGAAGTTACAAGAATTTATGTAATTACAGAATATGCAATTACCATTGTGCCAATTATTACGAGAACCAATAAATAAAGTATTTGTTGTGAAAACGGATAAGTTAAATGTCATTACTGCAGTTGGTAGCGATACCATTTGTCTATGTCAATTAGTATTAGTGCGATGCACGACTATTCGCGTTCAAATTAATGCATTTACGCTAAGAAAGCTGAAAAACAGGGGGCTTAGTATTACTCAACCAATGTTTACTTCTGCGAGCTGACTCAATTGAGCTAAACTTAGAACACGGTAACAGATTTAAGACTAAATTATGTTTAGGAGAACAAAGATAATCCCTTGTCTCTGAACACAATTGACTAGCTATTTGTTATACTTGTCAAATGGTATTTCAATTTTTGTTATGGAAAAGTGATTCAATGAGTGCGTACCACAGCTTCTTTTTCTGTTATTTTAATTCTTTTCAGGTTTTGATCTCGATTTGTATCTTTGGTGCCTACTTGCTTTCGAACGTAAAACTTTATTTTTACATAGTATAAAACAAAGTCGGTCCCGCTGTTTGTACGCGTAGATCTTTTAAACTGCGCAACAGATTTTAATGCAATTTTCAGCAGTAGATAGAGTGATTCAAGAGGAAGGGTTATAATTTTAGATATTGCAGTGCGAAGCCGGGGCGAGTCGCTAGTTCACTACAAAAGTTTACCACCTGCAAAAAGTAGTCCTGATTGTCAAGACGCGTTCACAAGAGTCTAGTTCAGTATAGTGCGTATCTGGTTGGCCATCAAGGAAAAAAAAGCCTAGATGGAAAATTGTCAGGCATTAAATATTAATTGTCAGCAATAATTAAATCATATCAACTGAAAGTAGTTGTTCTGCAATTACAGAAACAAGTTGACCAACAAACTAACGGTCATTAATTGTAAGTATTACGTGTCGATTAACAAAATGTTGGTTAATGTGCCTCTAAATGACTACTGATAGTGCAACACAGTTCCAAAACATGTTCCCTGGTTACTGACAGAGATAAAAGCCGGTCCGACGAGAATGGAAGCCGTGTACTTCGGAACTACCTACAATTTTATTACTGCATGGCGCCTCATTTGATTAAATTATGTACCTGTTAATGGGTATTTTCTTAGACCATGTTATGTAACATTTAAGAGAGCAATCATTATTTTTATGAAATAACACGTAAAATGTGCTTGATTGGATTAAAACATTGTATCTAAGGAAGTAAAGAGGACGTATGAAGGAGCTCGTGGCTAAATAATAACAGCCGCACGGAGCGTCTCCAAGGTTAAGCCGCGCTGGCCAAAGTCGGTCTATGGATGGATGACCATCAATTACATAGTCTAGTTCGAGTTTCGTCCGTGCCTCGAAAAGCACTTTAAGCCGTTGGTCCCGGCTGCCATTTGTAGATCTTTGACAGTCTTTACAGGCAGTCAGTGGCCCGAAAGTCTAACAACCAGTCTTACCTAGGGGTATCATCTTACCCAGGACTAACTAGGTTGTGGAGGTCAAAATATAGGCAGTCACTCCATGTAAAATACTGGTATTCAGCTGCATCAAATCTAACAAGATTGGAAGACGACCTCAACTTAGTTGGGAAAGGGCTAGGCTGATGATGATGTCATTGTATCTAAGTTTTAATACATTGATCGTCTTATTAACGTGCAAATCGTATAGGTACGACTTTATAGTCTCTAACGGTACCTTTACGTACACTTTATGTCAGGATACCTAATTTTGTTCTATAAGAAATAGGGTCATTGCGCCGGTTAGCGACCAGTTAGTTGAGTTGCCCACATTAGATGAGGAAAAAAAAATGTTGTCTACACGCAAAATAGTATATGTTAATGTGAATTGGTCCCAAATATAGTCTAGTTTAGATGCAAAACATAAAATAAAATACATTAGGACAAAAATATTTATAAAATGCTGAAAAAGTGAAAATATAGCGAAAACGTCGGTTAGCGACCACTTTCATCAGTTTACGACCACCATGAGCCGGTTTGCGACCGCCCTTTTTAATATGAAAAATATGCTATTAAAACAATTATAATCGCTTTAAAAATATTTTAATTTTTGCCTCTTAATAAAAACAAATATGGTAATCCTTTGGTGTAATGTTTTCTTATAATTAAAAAAAAAAAATCTTACATTTCGTAGGAACTTAGTCATAGCTGTAATAGAATTAACAATCATTAGTCAAACAATATCCTTAATATGTAGTATAACATTTAAAAATAATCAATATCAATATTTTCAAGTCATCTGGTTTTTAAAATTATTTTAGGAATCGTATTCCGCGTTTCAATAAGTTGTTGCTAGAAGAAGCCATACCTGACGAGTGGTGCAACACTTCGCTGGTGCCCATCTTTACAAATAAAGGTGATGTGCTGGAGTGCAATAACTATAGAGGAATAAACCAAATGGCGCATATGATGAAAGTTTGGGAGAAAGTTATTGAAAGACGACTGAGAGAAGAGTGAAATTTCACGAAACCAATTCGGTTTTATGCCTGGTCGGAGAACGATGGATGCCATTTTTGCCACCCGCCAGCTGTGCGAGAAATACAGAAGTGCGCACAAAAACTTGGACATGGTGTTCATCGACCTCGAAAAGGCATACGACCGGGTACCTCGTGAGGTTTTGTGGTGGGCCCTTAAAGGGAAAGCTATGCCTGGAAAGTATGTGCAGTTGATCCGAGCGATGTACAGTCGGTGTAGTACCCAAGTCCGGTCTACAGCAGGCACTACCGACAGCTTCAATACCAAGGGTCGGCTCTAAGCGCTTACCTCTTCCTGGTGATAATGGACGCACTTACGTCGGACATCCAGGAAGAGGCTCCCTGGTGTATGCTGTTTGCCGATGGCATTCTGTTGGTTGCCGAGAGTGGCCTAGAGGTCCAGAGCAGATTGGAGGTGTGGTGGCAAAGACTGGAGAATGTTGTCCTGAAAGTCAGTAGGACCAAAACAGAATACTTATTCTGTGATTTCGGCGGTCTCTCCAGTCCTGTGCCCATTAGGGCTTTCAATCCGGAGTTCCGGAGTTTCGTAACTCCGGAGTTTCGGAGCGATTTTAAGCATTTTTCAAATCCGGAGTTGAAATAGAACACCGGAGTTGAAACCGGTTTTCAAAAACCATGTAAACATTCAATGATTTTATTAGCTTGACTAACTAACTTATCATCTGCCCAGCCTTTTCCCATTTATATCGGGGTCGAATTCCAGTCTAACCGGATGCAGATGAATACCAGTATTTTACATGGACCGACTGCCTATCTGACCTCCACAACTCAGTTAGTACTGGGTAATACGATACCTCTTGCTAAGACTGGTTGTCAGATTTTCGGGCCACTGACTACCTGTAACGACTTTCAAAGATCTACAAATGACAGCCGGGACCAACGGCTTATCGTAAAGATTTCTTGTGCTGATCGTTGATCTGTCATTTTGTCGATTCTTCCGTCGACAAAACCCGTTTCTACGGTGGTCAGACTACGCGTGGAGGGAGATTCTTTCTTGTTAGGTTAGTAATCATAAAAGTTTTTAAAGAAATACTTTTTTTTCGGATGTGACGTCATCAAATGCCCCCCCCCCCCTGCTCTGGGCGGAGCGGATGGGAGTGTCAGACTTCTACTGACTAAAACCCATCCATGTTTCTTCCTTGCCCTTTGTGTTCCAGGGCCACGGTATCTCTTTCGAACAGTCCCGCAGCCCCGGCAGGCATCGGCCTTTGCGGACCCCTTCATTATTGCTGACATCTCTTTGAGGCGCGCGTGGAACACGAACGCGCCATCGACACGGCCTGTCGTCATAAGACGGCCGGACGACGAGCTAGCCCATAACTCACCGTTCACAGGCCCGTGCCTACGGTGGCTGGGGGCCAGCACATGAACCCCGACGCCCGGGGCGTCTCCCGCGGCGGCTGGGACGTGAGGCTCTTTCCCTTAATGCGTATTAGTTGTCTGTTATAACGTCCGCTTGTCAGACAGTAATTTTTAAACAAAAGGTAGATTTTTAAAAAGTAGATTTTTTAGGTACGTATAATAACTTCATGATTATTATTTTATTTTAACTTGCCAAACAACAAACAAATGTTTATTTTTAACGATTGTTGATTTTTTAATACCTACTTTATAATGCATATTAGTTGTCTATTATAACTTCTGTCTGTCAGACAGTAATTTTTTAAACAAAAACACTGATTCCTTAACAAATAAAACTTCTATTGATTAAAATAAAGGGCCTTTTTATTAATTTCTAAAAAAGCTGTCAACTCCGGAGCCAACTCCGGAGTTCCGGATTTGATTGCTCAACATCGTAACTAGCTCCGGAGTTGATAACTATCCGAGTTTGAATGCCCTAGTGCCCATAACACTTGCCGGAACGCCCATACCGATCTATTCCGATTTTCGGTACCTCGGGTCGCTTGTCCAAGGGGATGGCGAAGTAGACCTGGACGTAACGCACCGGATCAACTCAGGATGGATGAAATGGCGACGGGTCACTGGAACAACTTGTGACCCACGGATGCCCCTCAAGTTAAAGGAGACAATATACAAATCCGTGATTAGACCTGTCGTAGTGTATGGATCGGAATGCTGCACTGTGAAGAAGATGGATGAAAGGAGATTGCATGTAGCGGAGATGAGAATGTTGAGGTGGATGTGTGGTGTGACAAGAATGGATAAGATAAGGAACGAGTATATTAGAGGAAGTTTAAAAGTTGCGCCACTTTCAGAAAAATTGAAAGGTAATCGACTGTCTTGGTATGGACATGTGATGAGGAGGGACGAATCGCATGTGACTAAAAGAGTGATGAATATAAACGTTGATGGATGGAGAGGGAGAGGAAGACCAAAGAAACGATGGATGGATTGAGTGAGGAATGATATGAAAGTTGAAGGAGTAAATGATAGCGTGACGGTTGACAGAGGAGATTGGAAGAAAAAAACGTGTTGCGCCGACCCCAAATAACATGGGATAAGGGCAGGAAGATGATGATGATATTCCACGTTTCTTATTCAGAATTAAGCCAATCTTGTGTTGTGGTCCTTGGGATCTGATACAGTCTACATGTTTCTCTTATTCCCTTCCCTTCTATTCGGATATCATCGAGAGCTTTTTTCAGGGCTTCTTCAGTGTACTGGATAGTGTCTTTTTTTTTGTTGACTCTATATTATTTGGGAGCTCCATCTAAAAAAAAATAATAAAATAGTTTATTGTTGTTTTTATGACTAATTTTGTTTTAAACTGAAAAATAATAATATTTAGGTTTCGACAGATTATGTACAACCACATGGTTGCTTGTTAAAATAATTTTTAAACGGACGTGGTGGCATACTCAATGAACTTTCATACTTATTTCTGTTAGCGACCGTTATTTCTCTCATACTAAATTATAGTGGTCGCAAACCAATGTCTTTATTTCGATTATTTTGGTTTGCGACCACCTGTTTAGCACCCAATTTTGTACGTAATTTAAACTAAGTTCTTTCAAAGAAACTGGTGGTCGCTTACTAAAGAACTATATAGAAAAACGTTTACAATGCTACATTCAAAATTGTAACAGTCCTGTATGAAGCATTAGGATCATATTAATCAAAATAAAATAATGCAGTTCTCGTCGGTTTGCGACCATGCGGTCGCTAACTAACGTTTTTGATAAATAAGCATTTCGGTTACCGACCACTTGATTTTATCTTAATAATAGGTTTAAAAATAGCAAAATACAACTAAATAATAAGCAAAACTTATCGATTGTACAATTTAACATCTAACTTGTGTGTAAAACATGAATTATGTAATAATACTTACCTTTGAGCGCCGCGCGCCGTGTTATTTTTTCTCTAACTCGCCGTACGTTCGCTCACCACTGAATCAAGACGCGCACTGAGAAATTTATTTTCGGAGCTGGGTTAACCCATTTGTTTCAAACTGTGTAAATTCTTATTTCATAATTACTTATAAAGCACGTTAGATTTATTTTTTATTTATGTTACCTCTACAAATACTATTATCTTGATTTAAAGAAACTTAGTCCGTCAAATGGTCGCCTACTGAAGGTGGTCGCGCTACCGGCGCAACGACCCTACCTAATTCTTATAGGCATTATTTCAAACGAACACTTCAAAATTAATGGAATAGGCCATAAAATTTATCGTTTTCACTGTAACGGGTTTCCTATCTTTGTAAATTGCATTTTAACAACAAGACAACAAAAAAGCTAATCAATTGCGTTTGAGAACGTCTAGGGAAATTAATTAAATACATGCATACCAATAAAACTGATATTTTATATACCGTAAATACGAAAGTTTAAAAGCCTCGTGAACAATATGCAGTACCCTGTGCAAAAATATCCGTTATCGGTTATTCCCGTTACTAATATACCTCTAATGGGTTTTCGGCACTTGAAAACTAGCCAGAAACGATAAAATGCGCATCTGGCTACTCAGACGCGTCCATATTGATATATTGCCACACTTTAATGTTTCAATTTGGTGGCAAAATTCAACTAATCGCTTCCGAGTTCTTGGATATTCTGAGAAAAGTTTTATTGACTTTCTTCCTTTCATTGCATCGATTTGAATATTCTTTCTAGTCCAACCAAATATGGCTATTTCTATTTGAATGAGATTTTGGCTAGCTTGTTGCAACAACTAATTTGGAAACAACGTCTAATGCGAAATAAGTAATTTGTTCGTAAGCGCGAAACATTCTCAGAAACTGTTCGACCGATTCCAATTGAATTTATTAAAAAATATGGACAGCGAAAATACAACTGGTATCGAATATGTATAACTCACTGAGTAAAATAAACTTGAGGTTTTACGTTGGTTATGTGAAGTTGCACGTAAACACTACAATTTTACTACCGCATTTTATAATAATTTGTGAACGGATATCGCAACATTAATTTTGATATTTTCGTTCACGGTCATGACGTTCATATCACTTTCTGATGTATAATACAACATACTGTCGATTCAGTTCGAACTCTGCAACAATGTATGCGACTGTACCTTTAAATATTTTGAAATCATTTTATCAGCAGCGATCCTTTGGAACGTAGACGATTTTTGGTTACATAGGTCGAATGGGCCGCGGTCTCATTTGCTTTGGACCGCTCAGACTAAATACCCATTTAATCGTCGTTCCCAGGTATATTCTAATCTTATGTTTAATTACTTTACAAAAATTAAAACAGCTAATAATGTTCTAGATTGAAATATTTTCTCACAGAATCTAGCACGTCGTTGTCCGAAATTAACGCGATTTCACTTGCTATGTGTTAAATTGCCGTACCATTGAAATATCAGTCGAGACAAAGAAACAATGGAATATTAAGATTTATTAAGCATGTAGCAGTTTACGACTTTCCAAATAATCGGTTAGGCTGTGGTCGGGGCCCGTCGGGGACCTTGCGTAATGGAGCGTAAGGCCTGAAGACCTAACGGCGACCTACCTTTCCTAACTCGAACACGCCTCGTTCGAATCTTTAAATTATTATTACAAAAACTTACAAAAATAATGTTTCCTCGTTTCATGCGCGACTACGTGCATAGTGATAAAGAACAAAGAGGATTGAATCCTCTTATAAAAGCTTTTAGTTAAGATTCCCTGAAATAACCTATGTCAAAATAAATAATTGTTGAATGTCTTAATACCCATACAAAACTAATAACTAAATATTTAAAAACACTGGAAAGCGTGCACTATGCACACATCAATGAATCAACACTAGAAAGTGAATTTGAATAGTCCAACTGCCAATAAGACCCAACAAGCTCTCATTTTTTGTGAAAAAAAATATTCCAATAATAGAAATTATATAATTTTATAACACCGTGGGGAAAACGGAAATTGCGTAACTGTTGTAATATAAAACAATCTACCATAAAAGGAAAATTATTTAACAAATACTCAACGAGTCACGATTATCTGAAGACAGTGGAATCAAGATACTTTCGGACTGAGAGTTTAGCGAAATCGTGACTACGACTGTTACAAATACAAACTAACAGTAGTACGGCGAACTGTTGTTTTTTGTTGTTAGTCCTCACTTTTATTTAAAAAAAATACTGGAATTTATAACTTATATTATTTAACTTACTACAATTACTTGTCACCAAGGGAAAGAACTACGGCTTCTTATTAATTAGAAGGCAAACATGTTCGAAAAAAATATAATTGACATTGACCATTAAGTGATTCCTAAATAACCCTACGACAAAGGAAGTGAAGGAAGATAAAAAAGAATATAAAGACGAGACACGAAAAAATGCATTAATTGGTGACGCGGCTAAAACGAGAAGGCCCGAAATGGATGTAAGACTATACGAAGTTCAAAGCGTAACAGAAGTGCTAATGGGCGGACTGCATTATTTATGTATTTATGAGAAGTTTCGGTAATTAGGAACATTTTATGTTGCCGACAGCCAGTGGTGCTAACCGTCTTATATTATTGAATGCAAAAAGTGGATTTGGTCCAAAGACCATAAGAGTTTGCACAACGCTGTGTCCGATTACATAATATGAAATAGCGGGCACACCGCACATAAATTATATGCCACCAGCCAACAAGCAAAAGCCTTGTAATACGACCACTTTGTATCCATTAACTATGAATGAAACTAACTGACACGTCAAATACAAAATAACTAACCAATTAGTAAACTGAAAATTTGGTTGCGTTTCAAGGAACAATGAAGAACTAAAGGAAGCGATAAATATAGTGTAGGAGTCCTCAATGACGATATTCCGGGAGATGCGCTTTGAGATGATCTTATAAAGGAAGAGATTAGAGGACGTGATGACAACCTTACTGGACGTGACGCTACATTACTTTTACATGAAAAGACTAATTAGTCATTTTGAAGAAAGAGAAGAGAACTAGACAATGCATCATTTCTCAACTCAGAATGCACAATGTAGGTGGCATTTTAACTATAGACATAAAACATTTTAACATGACAAGATCGTATAGTTCTCATATTTTTAACCTAACTACACTGGCTATAAACAAATTTTAGGATGCAAATTGGCCAATTTTAAAAACTCTGTCCTCCCACACTCTGCGCATAGGACATACTTTCTTCCATTGAAAGAATAACCACCTACGCGAGTGTATTGACACGATTCATACCGGTTTCATAATGTGAGGCGGAAATTTCGGCTTCGGCGTTTTGATGTATTATATCACTATAGTTGCAAATATAATCCTATATGCATAATTGTGTAAACGCGAATATGTTAATTAATTGTGAGTTTTTACAATGTTGACGCTTCAGCTGGAGGTTCCTTGATTCGTTCAGCGAAGAGACTATCATTATTCACAACAAGCCTTATTAATGTATGAAACAGAAGTATAATTACGAAAATAATGAGGCATTGAGGTGTTCGTCTTGTTATTTTACCGTGTATTATGTTACGAATCTTAACTGCTATAGAAAGTTTCCGCAATATAACTATCCACAGTTGGCGCTTTCACGATCATTGCTGTTTTACTCACTAACTCAATTGCTGCGTGTTACAAATACAATTACTCGTTTCCTACAAAATTCACAGTGCCGTAAATGTTACTTTAGTTTTTGTCTATATCTACTGTTTTAGTGACAGTGTGTTTACTAAACAAATTTTCAATAATTGTTAAGATAAGCATATCATTTATGCGACTATAATGGAGAAACAAAACGACCATAATGAAAGAAGTAATACCACCCACATCGCTGTGCTATCGTTTATAAATGGCATTGCGCATCCGTTGTAAGACAGACACTTTAATGCATTAATGTCAATAATACTCCCATCTACAAGTCTACTTATAGGTATTTGCAGCACCTTTAACATCAATTTGTTGAATTAGACGAACCCACAATGTAAACATGAACGTTTCCTGAAAGTTATTAGGGTCAAGGAAGTTTATTTCGCAGATGCATTCAACCATGTTCGGATGTTGTCAACAGAGTTTGCCCTTCATTTTGAACTTTCCAACAATATGACATATTAATGCGCTGCCTGAGTATACTTTTAATTTATAAAAACAACAAAGCGAGAAGAGGATAGTCTGTGAGAAAATTGCGACAGGATTTAAATATCTGAAAGGTCAACTTTGCCTTAAATTGAACAATACCGAAGGTGGCAATTTTAGCTTCGACTTAAGTAATAAACATTAACTCCACTAATCAATACAAAATGTGTTACAGGTACCTTTACACTTGCGGTATCCATTAAGCGATCCCCAATGATTCTTCTTAACGTCCACACTTCCACTGCAAATATTCAGTTCACTGGAGAATATCTTGTGATGTATAAGACTTTTATTATTATTTTTAGTGTCCGATTGAAAAAACGATACGAATTTATGGAGCGGGCTCATCGTGGAAATTATAATTTAGATCCGCATTAAGGTAAGTTTTATAGACGAAAAAGTTAGAAACGGTACCACAAACAGCGAAAATTCACTATGAACCATGACACACTGCCTTGCCTGCCATGGCAACTTTCACCCGAATTAGGTAAATGATTTACGAAGTTAATAAAATGGCAAAGCACTAATTGTTACTAATGAGCACGGCACGGAAGAGCTGGGCTGTGAATGCGGCGAAGTTTTTTGTCGTCACTGTGCTGAAGCGCGCGCGCCAGTGTCGCCGGCCGCTCTTTTACCTATTGCCACTGCTTCGCGCGCACTTTCATCAAGCCGACACCGACAGGGACTTTCATTGGGCACCGCGCACCCTCCTTGCGGTGGTTTGTCATGCTCTATTATTTCTATGATTACATTTTATGGTTGCTTTTCTTTCAATGAAACTATGTTATTCACTCGTAGGTACATAGTTTAAAGTGATGACATTAAAATAAGTAAGGTTTTACTTGAATTTATTTATTTTATATAGGAGCTAAGTATACCTGCTATGTTATTGAGGATACGTATAAAACAATAATTTGTTTAGACATTAAACAAAAATCCATGGCTCAAGCCTACATATCATGTTTCTATAATTTAGGTGCACCTTGCATTTTATTTATTTAAACTTCATGTACAGTAGTGGTACATTGGCCGACTTAATGCCACAAGGCATTCTCTACCAGTCAACCTTTAGGTTAAATAAGAAAACATTGTCACAACAACAACATTTTCGCAACTTACTACACCTACCCTTATTAATCCTCATTACTTAAGTTTAAAATTATTATTAAACGCGCGAAAATAAATACCTAAACATAATATATTCATATTTTGTATACAATCGTATCAGATTTATGAATCATATTTTTTAAGGTTACAGCTACGGACACCCAAGTCACAACAAATAAAAGAAAGTAAGTATCTTACTTATTTTTCAGCTCTGTGAAGTGGCATTTATTACCACCTTCTACCAGGACGTGTCTGATCACATGTGGGTAGAAATAACAATAGACGAGATAATTATCACTGTGTGAATCCTATACAACTTTAAAAAAAGTTTCCAAACCATTATACAAAGTTCTTGCATAAGTAAGTTCTGGCACACGTAACCTGGTGGCTACATTTTATTGTATTTGCTTTTTCTTTTAATTACACATAATAAAAGACCACATTCGTGGCCAGTGCTCGATAAAATGACTTCACGACTTTTTACTAACCCTGCTACTGCACATTAGGTACGGGCTATTTATTCTTCTTAGAATTTTTATTGCTTATATTTTCACCTACACGCTTACTGCTTAGATACAGAGATTCATCTGTATTCTCATCATGCTATGATAATTGAGTTGCGTAATTATAACGTCCATGAGTGCGAATGTAAATGTGAATTTATAAGAAGCGGATGAGGTAATCAGACTGAGGAATACTGATCATAGCGTCTGTCCTTGTGTTCTGCGATTCTTTCAAGAATATTCAGCAAAAAAATACAAAGAACGTTCGTAATGCTAATTTAACAATTAACCCTGTTTTAAGCTTTCACGGTTTACAACTAAACTTATACTGTCACATATGGGATATCTTCCGTGATTGTTCATTATTTTGAGCTCCCAAACAACCACGGAACAATCACGGAAGATATCCCGTAAGTGACAGCAATTAACCGTCTAAATCGCACGTATTTCTTTTTCTCAATCGTCGGTAAAGATGACCTACCGCATCTCGTCTGCTAATATCAAGAATAAATGATCTTTTCTTTTTTTTTCTTTTTTTTTTATACACTGTGGGTCGCCATGTTTAACAACACGGTTTAAGTTTGCTGATCAGTTTTATAGATTCTCAAATGGATGAAGAGAGCGTGCAGGTAGCATCAAGTTCTTTTGCTTTGTTTGAACAGCCCGTAGATAATATTACAGGGCACGTGTAAATATTTAATTTCGTAAGACAAGATAGCTGGTATGTTATATTTCCCAACTTTTCATGTCACATAGAAAAAATAGAAAAGTAAATACTTCTGCACTAGCTGCATATATAAGGTATATCTTTTCATACACGAAAGCAACGAAAAAAAAAATTATCTGAGTGTTTTTTTTACGAAATTATTATAATTCTAAAATGTTTTGTTGAGACTTTTTGCATAAAACCTTTTCTCCCATATTCTAACAATGACAGTAGGTAAATACGACGTAGTAAACTAGCATAATGGATGTTAAAAAATAAGGAGCTAATATTTATTTTGTGGGTCAAGTAATTTTAAATTATTTATTTTTCATAAAAATATACTCAGATAAAAAAAAATTATTCCCTTGAAGTGGCTTCGTTATAGCCATTAGATGATTCCCTGAAAATATTTCGTGTGTGAATAGTTAGTTAGACCTTATATTATACATATAAGGAACATGTTTAGTAAACCTAGTCCGCCTAGTCGGACACGGACATACTTCGAAGGCACGTGAATAGATAAAAACGGACTTGGTAGTAAGTACCTCTGCACAGAGCCGGCAGATAAATAAAACTCCTTTTAGAGTCGCTACTGTGATTTTATAGTCCCGTTACATCGAATGTAATTAAAATTCGTTCCGTTTTTTACCGCATCTTGGCGTTTTTATTGCCTCGCTCAGTTTGTTTTATATATTTTTGTGGTTCGCTGCAAAAGCGTTATTTATTCCATATTGAATCATGGGCACATTAACCAGTTTTATTTCGGTAATAGCTTTCTTAGAGTTTTTGGTTCTTTTCAGAGTGTTTACCAAAATGTTGTAATTTACCTACCTGTAGCTGCCTCGTTGGTCTAATGATCGCAATCGCGATCGCGACTACTGAGCATGAGGTCCTGGGTTCGATTCCATGGTCGAGCAAATTGTTGTTGCGTTATTCCATGAAGAATTGCTCAGTAGCAGTCGCGGAGTCTGGATTAGTATATAATTATTATGTAGTCCTCCTTATCGATTTCGATAACGGCGACCCTTAAATAAACTAAAATTATTTCCTGTCATGTGCCCGGATATGACTTGCTAGACCGAATTTTGTTTTGAATACCCGGTCAGAACTAGAGCAATAAAGTACTAGATTAGTACCTAGTTGATGTCAATAGGCTCGCCCCCTTTTACACGAGACTTAAACATAACTAGCGAAATATGGGTGTACTACCTACAGGCGTGATGTTATAATATGTTATTTATGTACCTAGCCGTAAGTATTAAAATTTTAAACAGCGTTTCACTGATACGCATACGACAGAGCTGTCCCTACGTATGTAGTGCAGGTAGGTACTGAATATTAATTAATCGAGAAGAAGAAGTATTAAAACCGTGGGAACCTTATAGCCTAGCCTATGAATCGCTGGGTAAACGAAAACTTGCAGTAAATTACATTATGGAGTTACGCTAGTTTTCAACGACTGTATATATGCCGATTTGACTGCAGTTGAAAAATTATAGACAATTTAACATTAAAATCAATAGATAACTAGTTCAAAAGTTTTCATTTTGATTGTTTCAACAAAAGAATGACGTGTAGTATGCACGCGGATTTAAATATTCAGCACATAGTGCTGAAGCTGAGTGGTTATCTCATACCGGTACTACGTCCAAAAGTATATTCAGTAAGTGTATTCCATTTGCAACACTGAACGCTAAAAAATCGGGTGGGCAAAGTAAAATTGGGCTTTTCCATCAGAAATTTCTCAGTAGTCTGGATTTTTGTACGGTCTGGGGCTCAAACATAACTGGCGAAATGTGGATGTAGGTACAGTAGGTACACCTCTGCCTAACCCTTCGGTATTACAGGCGTCAAGGTTTGTCTTATAATTCGTAGATAAAGCGCCATCTATCATAAAGCGTATGAACTTAGTCCCCGACTAGAAGCGATCATGGCGCCACTGTTGAGTTACGAGATTTCATTGGTTGGAATGTCATTGGCCTTTCTATAAACTCGTTGTAGTTGGTTCAGAGTATAAGCAGCGGTGCTGCCATCTAGCTCAGTTACCAGATTTTCACAATTTACTGAATAGATGGCAGCACTATGAACTTTTTTTGTGCATTGGAGATTGCATATTGGGATAATGGCAGGATATGATGAATTAATGTGCAAAATTTATAAACTATGCGTAGGTCTCGACGTTCATAACAAGGATAAAAATGAGAAAAAGGAAACGAGTAGGCACCACGGAGAACACCCAAAGACAGAATGTGTAATCCGCAGGAAGCAAGGAGCAAAAAAAATAGAAGACAACACGGGATAAACATTAAATAGCCGACCTACATAATGAAATGTTTTCCCACATTTTGACGCAATGTAATAACCCTTCGCCACACATTCACACCATTTTAACAGCTGAACGGCCGACTCAACCCACAAAACAAACTTCCGGAAACTTTCGATACCAAATACGACATTATAGTCTAATTAAAGATAATTGAGTTCCATTAAGGAAGTGAATTAACTTTCCACTGACCTTTGTTAGTAGGCAGGGTATTAGGCCTTTGGGCCGGTGGCACTCGGTTGGGCGCAGGCTTTCGGGGCGAAGGAGGTGGGGCCAGGGAAGTGCGTGCGCGCACAGCCACCGGCGATGACGACAACTTCGGCACCACGCCATTCTTCTTAGCTGAAACATATAATAGGATGATAAAAGAACATTGTTTAACACTATGTCATCTAAAATTATATCATACAAATATAAAGAAAATATGGAGGAACTTCCAACCATAATATTAACCTACAAAACGAAAGACATCTGCAATTCTGCATACTGAATATACCAAGAGCAGATGCATTTAGATCTATTTAGTAATGTTCAAATGTTGAAAGCAAATATCAACATAATGGACAACGTGAATATTGTAGCAAGTAACCATCAGAAAGCGAACGGAATGATAAGGAAACGACCCAGACTCTTGATGCAACAATGCGGAGTCAATGCAAATCAGTGATAAAAATAAACCGTTGCGAAATTACAAGAAATGGATACTAGACGACAGTTATAGACGATATCAATGCCAATTATATCGTTTAAATTGTTTGAATTGTATTGTGATTAGCAGACAATAGGATGACAAGTGGATGCATCAGTGGGATTGATGATTCCATTTTTTGTGGCAGATTGGAGAATAGCGATATTTAAAACGACAGATACATTGAAATTATTTACGCATTTGAAAGAATTTGCGAATTATCATGTACCAATAACTTGTTCTAAATACATACAATCATCACTTGATCAGCATGTTAATAAAACAATCTGGTGCGTAGTGACTCGTGGCTCGTATATTCTAATGCGCTGGAAGTGATCGGACCAGTTACCATCTGACACAGTTTTCAAAGGACAACCTTTGCCAGACGCCATTGTTTATACTTCAAAGATGTGTTGCGTAACAAACTTACGAAATCGGTTTTGTATGCAGAATATTTTGAATTTGTTTAGTGTATTGTTTTTGCTACGGCCTGTTCCTGTCTTTCTCATTATTGCTTAGACAAGGAAGGCAGACTTTGAGTATTTCATCTCTACCGAGTCAAAAGCTTACAAATACATATCTCCAACTTGTCAACACCCGACAATATTTTCAACGAAAACTTATTTTTGAAACTCAATATTAATAGCTTTGCCGTTGACTTGTTGTTTTATCTCCAGACTATAAATAGCAGTCATAATTAAAACAAATTGGTTGATATTTAGTACAGGTCTGTTTTCCAATGCATTGAAATATAAGCTGTGCCAAATTGTGTTAATTTAATCGGCCCGAGCTACTTTTAACTCGATAATTGGCGCCATACGAAGATCATAGTGAAGGGCATTAATAGATGATGATTTGCTTAGTTTCAATCCCTCATTAAAGTACACATAGTTGTTTAGCTTGATGTATTTAATGATAGGTTTCATTAAGTCTGCTTATCCGCTCTACTGGTTGTCTACTATCTCATTAAGCAGTACACAGCGCATGTTTTATGTAACCCCAAGACACTTGACTTCCTTCCTGCCTGCACCTGCTTATGGCTACATGGATACTTGTCAAGTAAACCTTTCTATGTCTGCCAACACAAAATTAATTAAGAGTTTAGGTTCGTCTTTCGTTAATCCCACTTAGTTGCCCGTTACATGACTTTGTTTAAGTGGATTAGCTACTAATGAATCCCTTGGTAATAACCTTTAATTTTTGTTACATAAAGGGTCAGGTGATTCATGTCATTAAACTCCATTTCTTCGTCTCTGTTTCCGGATGTACACAATACACATTTCCATTTTCTTTGATTTCATTGAGCTCGGGTTCTAATGCATATTATCTCGATATGGTGAGTCTACAAAGCGTTTCAGGTCGACCGGTCTCAAGCTTAACGCTTGGCTTGTCGCCGTCCTGCTGATTAGTTTTACTTCCGATACATATAACTAGCACCTATGTACACGTATTTAGCCGGATGGTAGTGTAAACTATAAATGGCACCTTTCACGTCTTCTCACGACTCTCGGCCGCTTCGGCCGTGTGTCATCAATCTACTTCAGTGTCAACCACTGTTGTCTTGTCATTAGGCTGCAACTTGATACTTTTTTCGGCGAACGGTAGCCCTAACGACATGTGTCTGTCAACGTTTACGGCCATCTATTCAAGTGCTTCTTTTGTACCCTGGGTTATATGGATATATAAATATTATGTAAATGATTCAAACGATGACTCACCTTGAACAGCTTGGGGTTGCGGAGGGGTGGGCGGAGGGCGCGCGGGGGTGGTCGGCGTGGGGGCGCTCTCCCTTTTCTTGCCGTTCCCTGGAAAAGACGGAAAAGACTCATAAGTTAATTCATAATAACTATCCAAAGATACGTCATTTATACATGAACATTAGAACAACTGCGAACACAGAAACAATGGGTACAGTTCTTTGTTTTTTTTTTAACAGACGTATTTAATTACAATTATAATTATGGCTTCACTACCATATTTTTTACGTAAATATTGTAAATTCAAATTTAATACAAGAACTAGCATTAAAACTCTTGGTTAAATTGGTAACTCTCGGTTCTTGGTAAATGACTGGCAAATCTAAATATAAATATGTTCAATACAGCATCATTAATTTGCTTAATGACAAAAAGGCGTGCAAAAAAATCATTTCGGTACACAAAAAGTTCACAGAGATAATGACATCGAACGAATAAGTTGAAATTACATAAAGTAGCCTTCCAAAAACTTGTGTGCCTGCATTACCACATAATGTACCTGTTTATTATCTGCATCACGAATCTCGTATCACAAAGAAGATACCGTGGGAAGAGCAAAAGATGAGATAAGTAAAAATGCATGTTTACTTGGAGGGAAACCTTTTATCAGCTTATCTCTGTACAGCTTATGTGTATTGTAATGAACACCTATTAACTAATGGCAGCCATGATGAACGCATTCTTCAAGAAGAAAGAACAAATGACAAAACTAGTCATTATTTTCAGCATTTTATATAGCTTTACGTTTTTCTCCTTCGTGAGCAGCACTCAAGAAAATATGTCTAATATCATTATATGTGCGGTTACTTGTAAGAGGCCTGTGGTTAAACCTGTAAGTAGTATCGTGAGGATTGCTAGAATCATATCTTCTATTACCAATAAGCGGTATTGCTAACATATTGCGACTTCATTGATCTAATCTCGATAGGTATATTATCTAGCTCGGGTACAATTTTTCCGCCGGCGATGTGTGCGGGAAAGTGTCTCGGGTTTCTCCTCTGTGAATGTTTTAATGAAACGAGACCAATTTCAGATTTCTTTTTCGATTGAACCTAATATCAAGTCTACATCATTGGCCTTTGTACAAAATACTTTGACCCTGTAATTTTACTTGTTTTTTGATACAACTTACGAGTGGCTAGCAAATAATAAGTGTTCTCTTTAATTCTTTCATAAACCGCTGATATGAACAAAACTCCAGAATGATTTCAGGGAATCCAACTGTAAATAATAATCAATTTGAAGGTGGAAACAATGGCAAGCATTGATATACTCAGTCATCGACTATAGACGTCGACAATTATTGCTTGTTCTAGCAATGTAACAAGCAGTACCACGCAGCTTTACAACAGTTACATTAAATAATAATAACTTCGCGTAGGTCTCATTTTACGAGAAATGCGACAATGTACAAGTCATTCCAGTTAATACCGAGAAATAGTAAAATAAACAGCTTTGCCATTCCCTGCTCTGATTTCTGTATGTGACGAATCATAAACGATAATAACGTAATATCATTTTTCCTGTATCTGGCTTCTATTGAGGTGGACTGTGTCTGCACTGGACTAAATCGGTAATCGTCCGTTGCAATTGCGGCAAAATTCACATTAACTGTTAATAAAATTAATTAATTTAGCAGTCGCAGCAATTTACCTTGAAAGAAATATTTTGTAGTAATCGTTGGTAACATCATACTGTAGAATGTTAACTGCAAAAGTTTCGTGTTGAAGGCATTAGCACTGACTAACATTAACAGGTACTAGGGGTTCAGTTTTAAGTAGAACTCGTTAGCAACCACCCACACAAATTCAGCGAGGTTAAGGCCAAGTTTAAGTCAAGATACAGATTATTGACGTCATAAAGTTACTAGTTCGTGCTAATCTTTATGACTGACGATTATTATTTTCCCAATAGTGTATTTCCATAATGGCGATTGATAACCTTTAGTTATGATCACAAGCATCTTGTGTTACGAGAAAATAGATTAATATAAGAATAGTAATTTTACATGAAAATCTGAATTTGACGACTGAAACAAAAATGACGAACTTCCACAAGGAATTAATTTTCATAAATCATTCCTTAGTACTCATCTTCGTTATTCGTAGCCTCATGCTTTCAGAAACACTGGATTCAGCTGTGCGTTTTCTGTCAGTGAATTGAAGATTTTTACTAAGTAGTTTTTTCCTATGTAGTTTATAATAACAGATATTCATTGGCACGTGACGTATATAATACGGATTGTAGCACGTAAGGCTTCCACCTCGACACCTGAACGCACATGTAGACAAGCCGTCTTGATTTACTGCGGATTTGTCGTCCCGTAATACTTTGTCGCTATTTTTATAAATTAATAGGCAGGCCGGAATATACCACTTTGTTACCGTTTTATTTTAATAGCTTTCCAAAGTTAACACAGATATTTCCGCAACAATTTGGGAATCAAAATTAGACTTTGATTCTTTTAAGACGATTTATAATAACTGTTTTCATAACAATTTAGCATGAATTGTTGCTATGAAACCTAAACCGTAAATCCCCAAAATGGCATTTTAATAAAGCTCATAGTTTTGCCCTAACTTAGCCTTGTTCCTAAGCTCAATAAGGATAACGGTATCCGCTTCAATCTAGTAGCAAATATCCATATTTTTTCCTTGGGTGCTCCTTTCAGCCAATTTAGGTACGAAACACCAAAAAGTTATGCTAAAATAACATCCAAAACGATTACGTTTCGTTACGATGTGTTGCCATCTTCTTCAACACAAAATAAAAAGCGATCACGCAATTTATATTACGTGATTGTTTTTTGTTTTTTGATTACGACTCGCTTTTAGATCAGTGTACATTCGCAAACAGTGTTTATACGATTATACTTGCTCCTAAAGGTCGTTATTGAGGCAATTAAATTGTTTCTGGTCTGTGTAAACAACGTTTTATTGATCCGCTAGCAAGATAACTATCCTGACTCGCGTCTCAGGTTTACTTTACGCCTTGCACTTCTTATACCTACCTATACACTAGGCTATTGCAAGTAAGCCTTGTATTTATAGCTGCACTTTACCTCAATTTATCATCAGTCACGCTGACAGTTGTAATTAAATACATTAAACTGTAGCAGGCCAATGATATTTCCAAACGATACACTTTTCGTTTCATACTGAAACAAAGTGTTCAGGAAGAAACAGGTCAATAACTTATAGAGTATTGTCCTGTATTTACCTCTATGCCTAATTGATGATGTTCCTTATATACCATCAGGTATTTAATAGGAGCACCTACCTACTTATATGTTGTTAAACTTTATCAACTTATTCAAACGTGTTTTCGACCCAGGTGAAGGAACTTAACTTTGAATCACGTCTTCACAGAACTTTTTGTTGTTATTTTTCAGCGACCAAACAAGCTATTAACTCAAGGTCAAAGGTGTTTCACCCGAACTTACGCAGTTGGTGAAACACAGTTTTTAGAAACCATAAATCATTCAGCAACATCAGAAGTGGACATTGTAACAATGCAATTCTACCGAAATAATGTGACTCATTTGTACCTAACTTGAACGTTATTAAAGCTAATTCTCCTGGAAATCTATTATGTTTGAAGTTAAGCTACCTTAGGTAGCTACATTGTATTAAGCTTTAATATGTCTGTATGATGAAGAGAAAGCCATCACGACCTAAATAGAAATAAGGACATATAGTTAAATGTCCATCAACAACATAATGAAATTGGTGGGTTATTTCCAACGCGACTCACCTCTGGTTCCAAAAGATCCGAATCTCTCTCGGTTTACCGCTATCTTATACTTTTTGTCATTCGGCACCGGCAGCTTGGACGGATACTTCTCGGAGTTACTTCTGTATAACTTTTCTTTGGACCCGTGTGCCCCCATCTTCAATTTCTTCATTAATAGTCAAAACATTATATTATTTATCCATCTCACTATTATTGTAATTAAGCACTTTTAGGAACTTCGTCAGACTTTTTTATCACTTTAAAGTCACATCATAATTGTTTTAGTATTATATTTCTAGAAGTTATTGTGGTCATCTATATTGTTTTGTTTCTCTATAATAGTAATAGAACTAATCAGTTACTTCAAAGAGCAAGTAACTTTGAAATTGTTTCAGTGTCATAGTTTAAGTTATGATATCTCAAATAGGTTATTTCGTTATGAAAGTGTACCTGCAACTACTTGACATTTTCTTCATAGTCGTAACGGAACTTAAAAGGAAAGCTATTTATTGTGAGTAGTCCTGAATAATAATCTTATAAAAGCTCACACGTGTTTGGTTTACGGTGGTCAACAAAGCCCATTCGCTGATATAATTATTGCAACGCTTTAATCTATTTCTGTAGGCGACTCACTACAAATGTGCCAGTGTAACAGGAGCTCCCTCTCTGTTCTCGATTCTTTTATGGACAACTAATGAGACTTTAATAAGCGAAATCTGGGAGCTCTTCATAAAATGGTAATTTCTCGCGTTCTGTTTAAAAAGGATTTTCTCTAAAGAGCTACCATTTGTCATTCAACGTTACATTATAGCAGGCGTGTTTTCTGCGCACAATGCATTTGGTGAGAGACGCGGCGTCGACAATAGCAACATGTAATTTTCATTGGACATCGATTATATCCATTTACAAAGAATTTATTGTCAATACCTACATAAATTAGGTCATTTTAGCAACAAAAAGGAAAATTAATGATTATTTGATGTATAAACGAGTTTTAGAATTTTCCAAAGAAAATGTGGACGAATAGCGCCGTTAAGAGAAAATTTTTGTCGACGTTTTAATTTCCTACCGGAGATTATTGTAAGATCCGAAGAGAAATGATACTTTACTATATGACTTTATGAAACGGATTTAAATACGAAACGATGCTATAAATAACATAACATAAAACCACGCCTGTAATTCCCGTAGGGTTAGGCAGAGGTGTAGCTAATAGTACATCCACATTTCGCCAGTTATGTTTGTTGCAATAGGGGCGAGCCTATTGCCATCAATCGGGCACTAATCCAGACTGATGGAAAAACCCAATAGCACTTGTCAGACCCGGGAATCGAACCCAGGACCTCATGCCCAGGAGTCACGCTTGCGACCACTCGACCAACGAGCCGGTCGGCGGTTAAAAATATAATTTATCAAAAAATCTTCGTTTAAAAATACATAATGAAATAGAAACAGTATACCTAGCTCTAATAAATATGAATCACTCGGCAGATCCTTATCCGATGTAAGTTTTCTTTTCTCAGCTTCGGCTATTTTATAATTAGCTCGCGGCTAATTGATCCCAATTTAGCTCACGCTCACGTATATTTATCACATTAACGAAATGTCGCTGTGATTTAACGTTATTTTGTAAGTACAAGACGAGATAGAACGTAAAATTATCCAAATTATTTAACGCCAGAAGTAACTGATGACAGCGTTATGGCATCAAAATAAACATCACAAATCATCAATCCAATTTGAAAACAAAATAAATTAAAGTGTCACATATTATAACTTAAGTTGAGCAGTAATAGACGGTATTAGTCACTCCAAAACATAAGCAAGTGTTACCAGTTCTCTCAGATTTGTTGCTATTTTGGTAAGCTATGCTTTCAGGGTTAAATAACTTGGAGGAGCACTTGTGTCCTTTAGTGCGGCTGAAGGAGATATTTTAAACACGTCCAATGTTGCGCGGTATATTTAGTTTATGGAGATAAATGCGTTTTAGTGCTCGGATTGTGTTACTAGCTGCAGCATTGATATGGAAAACAGAACTAACGGTGGAGCATTGTCTATGTATAATGTAGGAAAATTACAACTTGCTTGTTGGTTTTCTAACCCATAATTACCACAACACAGCAGTTAAATGATTATCTTGGATAACTGATTTTATTGAGATCAACGGCGCGTAAATGATTGAAGCCTTCGCAACGAACGATCTTCACTCGTAGGTAGAGAAGCACAATTGCATGCGGGCGTTAATGTACACTTCACCTACGTTAGTTTTGTAATTTTTTATTGTAATAGTTTGATATTAAACGCTTCTCACAATCTTTTGCTTTTATTAGGAAACAGCTCAATGGAGTTTTCAATTTCACACGGTTATTTTCCACATTTTCATAGAAATTATCACGCGATGTTTTTATACAAAACTGTTATGCACTGCCCGTAACAGATTATTGCAGAGTTGATATTCTATATTTTCGATAGGCACAGTTGACTTGAACTGGTCAAAGGCTTCAAACGTTGAAAACAGAGAAAAGAATCAAACCAGACACATCGAGAATCACAATCAAATTCCCATCGAAAAAATAAATGAAACTGACACTGACAATCGAGACGTCAACACAACTTAATTCAAATAAAAGAACGATGATACGAACGAAACCATTTTGTTCACGAAAGTGTTAACTACGTAAGTACCTACGTCAAAAGCCTGCATGCAGAAGCCACTTAGCACCCCACCAGACTATGCTTGAGTAATATGTTGCTAAAAAAACAATTTGCATTTCAATGAATTTTGAATGGAATTGTTGCACGTTGACAGTAGATTTTGCCTATTAGTCTTCATAAGACTCCTACGCAGAAGATCAAGATCTTACTCCGCAATAAAAGAATCTGTAATCGAGACAAACAGTTCTTCAATTCAAAATGTTTTCGAGCACCTTGTTTTCATTAAACGGAAGGCTATTCTCAACACTGGCATTTACATTTCAGTTACCTATTATTGATTTTGAGGAACTTGTTAAAACAGTCAAGCTAATCAAACAATCACTTGGATAACCTTGGAAAAGAGTGGTCGTTCCCCAAGGTCCCAAGTAAAGAGGTGTCCTAGTAACAACTTATGTAGATACCTACTTGCAAAAAATTTAAAACCATTCAAGTTTAATGTTCACATTTAAAGTGCCTAATGAATGTGTTTCCAAAATACGTTCACTTGAAGCCGGTTCGCAGTGTTGCGTCATTTTGGTGCATCTAAAGTAGGAGCTATCGTAAAATTTTAACAAGTTACGCTTGAATACCCTACCCCAGTTGCATACTACTGCACGAATGTCTGATTCCTACCAAATCGATACTTTCGCAAATGAAATGTGAAATTCTATGTCCAACGTCTGAAAGGGTTGAAGTAATGAAATCATTGTTGTTCCAAATTGAATTGAAGTTTTACATTAATGTTTTTTTTTCTTGAGTTTGCTATTTAAAGAGAGAAAAATTGTCAGAGAAGATCTGTTTATTTTCAGTGGTTACTAATCTGAAATTGATGCGTACCTAATTCAAAGATTTACTGCTGACAATAAACATTGAATATAGGGCAAATCTCAATAGTTTTCCATTTGTCTGGTAACATTTGGGTCAAACATACGGCTTTATGCTCGGTTATTTTAGTTACACCTATTATACCGGTCTAGTTGATGTAAACTTGTGTTTTTAACTTCAAAGATTACTAAATTACAGCCAGATTATCGCACACGCAGTTTGTTGCGCAAGATCTCCTGCTATTCAAATTCTTGTGTGTATTTATTAGCTTCAATAAAGATGAATCTTTGATGGGTTTTCGCAAATCTCATTTCGAAATGTAGGCATAAACAAGCACCAACATTATGTGAAACCTTAAAGGTTATTCTGTGCAGATAACACTGACTGCATCGACAAAAATAGCCTTAAGATGATGCCATTAAAACAACAAACATACTGGTATGATTATTACCTAGGTGCAGTCGTTACGACGGACACAGCGTGACGGTGCTTAATTTGAAAGACATACAAGGTAATTTAAGCCTTATAAATAGGCGTATAAAGAATATTGTCTATAATAAATGAGATAGTCAACAAATGATCGCCACCAGCGAGCCGTGAATTGGACGTCAGTGTGATGTTCTATCGGTATTTGAAAATCATTCGGAAAAAGTCAAAATGGTTCTGAAAATAACGTTGAATATTGAAACCGCTCTCTAATTTACTGGAGGCGTTTCATTTCAAATAAATAAAAAGCTAATTTTGTAGTTCATACTTTGGAATCTGTCAGTAAAATATTCAACCGTTAAGTGTTAAGTGTGACACATAAATCTAATAGTTTTCAACGTTTCTTTTCGTTTGGAGATAGAAAGTATGTAAAACAACGGTAACTGTTGGTATTTTCTACTTCGCAAGTAACTTCTGGCATTTCAACTCGTGACATTTTGTGAGTTTGACCTATCGACGAGCGGCCAGTTGAACCACCTTAAAAATAAACTGTTTATTTGTTCGATCTAAGAGCGGGAACGGGGAATTAAAATGCCTTGTTTTTTATGCCTCTTCGATTATTTAGCACCGTTATGATAATAATAATGAACACGTCTAACTTGAATAAGTTTTCCGGTTTTAACAACCAGTTTATTTTAAACACGGAATTTACAAACAAGAAATAACAACCCGTCTTAGATAAAAACTCTAGTAAATTACCACCCAGAAGAATCCCTAAAATGAAAATTTCGTAATGCAAACACAATACACACGTATATCGCACAGTTTATGCTCCAAATATCTCTAAAAATAGGGCTAGTCTACCTGAAATCGGTCACCGATACGAACTCACCCATAAAGTGACTACGGACGACTGATTTCAAAACGGATGCTGTTCTGTTCCACGGACCACGAGACACACGAAATACAACCTGAATGACAAGAGACGTTCAGGTATCTGCTCTAAGTACACAGCTGTCAAGTCCTCAAGCCGCCTGGTTAATAGCCCAGAAAACCCAGTCATGCGAATCTTTGAATAGACCCCATAAATAAGATAAACACATCGTTATTCCCAGATCAGTACTAAATTACTAATGTTCCATGCAATAGTAATATTCATAAACTATAACTCCTATTGCGAAACTGTAATGGATCGAATTGACCGATTTCATACTTCGTTATTTTTAGCAGTTCAAGGAAGGGCCTTGATTCTAAATAAATATCGCAGCCCTATTCTGCTTAATTTTAAAATATTATTTCTGGCGTTATTAAATAGTCTGTTATAAAATATAAAGGTAACCGAACAATTTGGGTCAACGGCCGAGTCATGGAGAAACATGGTAGCGTTAGCTGCTGGCGTGGTGTCGATCAGATAAAATTGTTCATTTGAAACCTAGAATTTAGTACTGAAAGAAAATGTTTGTGCTGGACACCCTTTCCATGTTATATGGACGTGAAAACGTTAACTACGTAGTACACATGACTTCAAAGAACTAATTTGATGAACATTCAACATGACTGTTATTACAAATGACATGAAATACTGTTTACTATTCTTAGATAGTATTCCAACCCCTCAGCCAATTACAATTAAATAACAATGGCGAGGACAAGTGAACTCGTGTTTATAATTAATTTCGGACGTCCTTAAATCCAATTCGCAATGCATTGCAATTTAACTGAACAAGTTAATAGAGTAACGTTCGTTTTCGTAATAAATAATCACGTCATATCATAATAGCTTCTGAAAATGGGGTCATTCCTGCCTACTGCAACAGTTTTGGCGGAATTTCGTAATATACAAAACATCGCGTCGACTACAGCTGGCTCCGAGCCAATTGCAGTCGACTTTAAAGGAACTGAGCTTCGAATGGTTAAACACCTTTTTGAACGAAGTTTTAAAACATCTACCAAGATCTGTCTTCATAGAAGATGGTAACGTTGACGAAAGTTGTCATACTAAAACTAAATATTTGGCAACCAAAATTATATGTTAATATTAACATTAATTTGTTACGTCCGTTAACAACAGACATGCAACAAATACTGCAGCTTTAACCGTCTACAATACAACTAGGTAAGACTGTAAGAGCCTATACAATCTGTGTTTCTATTTAGTAAATGGCTACGCACGTTATAACACAACTGCTTTAGCACAAGCATTTGTGTCAACAGTTATTATGAACAGCAAGAGATCCGAAAGGCACGG
Source organism: Noctua comes (assembly GCA_963082995.1). Taxonomy (NCBI): domain Eukaryota; kingdom Metazoa; phylum Arthropoda; class Insecta; order Lepidoptera; family Noctuidae; genus Noctua; species Noctua comes. The sequence continues at coordinate 9,356,843 of OY720277.1, forward strand.
AGGTCAACTTCGTTAGTACTTATAGCATTCGTACTCTCGGATAGGTGCTCAACTGCTCATATAAATTCAAATAGCAAATTGCTCACTTGCACCCAGCATGGGTATCGCCAACGAGATTAAATCACTGCGTGAGGACACATGCACAGATTAACATCCGCTACGTGATTGACTAGAGCGGCTAAAATGGCGCTGGACGCCGATCGGCGCCGACTAACATTTTAGGCGATAATAGTTAAATTCGAAATGAAATGTTCAGTAACAAATCGAATCAATAATTTTAGAGGTCGGGGCAGGACTAAATCGTGAAAGTTTAAATTTTAAAAGTCGTTAACTTACTGCAATAAACAGATTTTCTATTGCAACAATTTGAAGCAAGATTTAATTCGTTTGAGATCTAATCATGCAGTATGTAACCACATATGGATGGTTATCTAGTTGCCTATATAAAGCGTCTCGAAAAGTTTAAAAGTAAAATCTTTTCAAACACCATTTTGTTTTGAAACAATTTTATTTATTTTTTTGAATGGAATGTTCCAACGTCCCGTCACACGCCTGAGAACGATCCTATGGAGTGATCGAACGAAAGCAAAATAATTATTAATGTCACGTAACGTCGAATCATGAAGTCGCAACGCGTTCCCATTAGTTACGCGAGCTTGTTGCGAGGCGACCAGCGACGACCGTGCAACAGACATGCAGACAACATAACCCGCACAATATCCGTAGTTTAATTACCACTTCTAACGGGTTCCATGTCGTAAATATTGTGATATTTAGGAGACATAGACTATTGGTTTAAGAGGCAGTAGTTTTATCACTTTTTGGAATTATAATCTTTCTTAAGATCTTTCTTAACTAACACTATAATGGGCACTAATTAGTGCTCTTTAGTTGACTGCATCGCAAACTATCAGATATCTACTCTCTGGCATTACTAATTTACTATTCCATTGTCTAATCCATGTCAAAATTCATATCAATAACTTTTGCCACGTAACTTTCGTGAACAAAGTGCTATTAGGTTGTCATGCTTATCTGCTTATCTCATCTAAATCAGTAGCCTAAAAAATCGCTAATGAGCATATTAAATATGCAATTAAGCGCTAGAGAAAAAAAAACACTAAATTGATTCGACTTCGACTACGAAGTAAAAACGTGATGGTATGGCTAACAAAGTTGCGAACGGAGATTTGAGAGTAACATTTCGTTAGCACCAATACGTTGAACAGTAGAGCACATAATTGAACACATCCGCACGTAGCGGCAGTAAACGTTGGTTTGTGACGGGTATATCAATAGGCGAGAACGTACCAAAGCAGACAACGCTAAACAAGTTGCGGCGAGCAAAAACAACACACAGGTAGCAATTACTTTGCTTTCGAAGCAATGTCTGTGCTTTCATCCGTTCAATCTCACGATAGCAAACCTTACAAGGAGACTCCGCGGTTCGGTATATCACTGAAGTCGCAAGCGGTAGATATTGCTCATGGTGATATCAAAACATAAATTTTCCGATGGAGGAGTAAAGTCCGATGAGAAAATTGTTAGTCCGAAAGTTTCTCACTACGCTTGTTAAACTCGAGTGCGTAATTGCTCTAAGAGCTTGATGATAACACCTTTCTAAATAATGATTATTGATACTAAATAGTTAACTCTCACATACACTATTAGAAAAATATAAGCACGCGTACATAATTCTGATCTTACTCATTGTTTTATTTTATACTTGATTTATAAATCTTGATTTCTTGATCAATTCCAACTTCATAAGATTTACCTTCCACGGTTGCACAGGGCCTGATTGCGGCACTCGACTCAACACCGGTACTTACAACTTCCCTTCAAGTAAAAGTAGTCCTGACACGAGCACAAATGATATCGGTTCGTTCACTTACTGGACAAAGAAGTCGGTTTCCAACAATACGCAAAGGAACCTGTTCTTTGTAGGAATCACCTGTAACTATCTTGCGCTGGGACCGGTTTGCTGCGGTCAGAAAACCACAAAAAGGTGGTCGTCACACTTTCGACTGCTAGGAATATAAAATTCTAGGCAATATTGTACCGCTTTTTGAGCGATGTGAATGAAATTTCAGAACAGGGTAAAATATTATTGTTGAATTATTTTAAAAGTTCCCAGATTCTATATAGATCGTAAATCTAATTAAGTCGAAGAAGCTAAATGGGACATGCTCGTTGCAAAAATTTCAATAGATAGTCCGTTCCCAGTAAGTCATACCGTACCGATACAAAATAACGATAAAATCAACATCCATCATACGCGCGATTGTAATGTCATTTCTTGGAAACGCAACAGTTTGTAAATGAAACAAACATCTCGTGGGAGGCTGGAGCGAACTTAACACCAAACAATCAACGGGAAACCATACTGGGAACTGTAAAGTGGTAACCGGTATCCATTAAAACGGTTTACGTTTTTGTATCTAAACTAAGTGGCTATGCGACAACTAAATCGAATGGACATAAAACGGTACCGCTACCGATTTTCTACACAAAATTTAACGCAATGATTTGCATCTCTATGCCACCTCGGATTCTTCACGACGACGAAAAGCATTCACAAATAATAAACAACAAACAATCAGATGACTCGGATGGTTTATGCTTGGCGATTTATTTGAAATCGAAAGTGAATATGAAAGGCAATGCTGTAATTAAGTTTGTCATAAATTCAGAAGTCGCCCATTCTGTCAAATAATGAAGTCAAAATCCATTTCATAGCGAATGTTCGCATTTAATTTAAGTGACAGGACGGTACTTAGTTTAGTTATGAAGTAAATTCAAAAGATAAGTAGAGCCATTACCTTGATGTAGTATTTTGAAAGATCGAAAGGTTTGGTTCAAATAATATATTCATGCTTCAGCCGTAACGAAACAATGGACTGTTATTAACAATTTGCATGAAACAAAGAATAATTTTGAATTGGCATTTCCCAAGCTAAAAATTTGGAAGGGCTCATTTGATTTTTCCGTTGCAGTTGCAAAACCCAAATCAACCTTCACATAGTTAGCTGTGTCAGTTGACTTGATCTATAATAATAACACTAGTACTGACTTAATTAGAGTTTTAATTTGAAGTACAGCTTTTCGATGAGGAAAAGATTGTGTTATAAATGGCCTTCATCAACATTTCAGGTGGTATTTATTTAAAAGAAGGCTTTAGATAGTTATTGCTATCTGTAGTTTGGTATAATCTCGAACATCTTAAATTGATTGATTAGCTTAATATCGCATGCGATGACAAACACTATCTCCGGCAGGGTTTTGTCCAAGTAGTATCTATTAGAGACCTAAATGTCAAAGACAACATGAACGTCTGTAACTACTTATTAGAATAAAAGTAGAAAAAAGAGCAAAAAGTAAATTAAGAAATGCTTTTAGCCTGAAACTGTCTTAAAATTCAATGACTGTAAGATACGATGGCAGATCGGTCATATTAGTAGTGCGTGGACCATATTAAAATTTTCGAAAGTGAAATAGTAGGCATGTTTATATTTTAATCTGATAGCATTTTATGGTTTGAAGTTCTGGTGGGTTGCTTATATGAGGACGCAGTGGGCGACCCTAATACATTTTAACTGCAAGCCTTTGATGTCACTAATGACAGTAATGATATAATAGCAGAACGCCGTGTCACGTAGGCTTTTAGGCCATGGTTTAATAGCTTTGAATGTGGGTCAGACGAGACCTCATAGTTCGGCTGAGTACACATTGACTTGTCCTAGAATCGATTCCAATGAGATAGAATTGGGACAACTATTTCAATATTATATTCATAGTCCATTGGAAACGTACATTATATTTATTTTTCTATTAAGCTGTTTGATACGGCTGCTAACAGGTAGGTTTCCAATCAATTGAATTTTATTGGCATTATGTGGAAAGACCCAAATATTTTCCATCACTTTGAAGCAATAAAATCCATCATCATAAAATAGCATCACCAAGAATTTTGATCGGTTCTTCAGACGTTTGTGCGCAACTATGTACATCGGTTAATATTGAAATCTCGACAAAATTAACAGCGCAGGTTGACTATTTTGTAGACGTTAGTGATCATACTGTCAGCTGGACAGTTGCTGGGAGCTCTGTCAGATGTGGTTTTAACATCGATAAGTAGTGGATGAACAGTTCGCACTCGGTTTCGCCTTCACCGACGGGGTCAACGATTCTCGACTCGTCAACAAATCCATCGACGAGAATAACCCGTTACACTGCATCGGCTTCCAGCGGATTTCACTCGCAAGTATCCCCTAGACCATTTATACTGTCCCCGCTTTAAACTATATTTTTAGGTTTAACCTTAAATTCTATATTTGGAAACCTGCATCGATAATAATATCATTTCTATACCGAGTTCGAGTAAATCTGCGATAAGCATTCGAAATATAACCGTTATGATTAGCGACTTCAAAGTTCTATGTTTTAATTAGGTAACTAATGAAACGGTAAAACCAACAGGATATTTTAAGAACCTATTAGTATTTGGATATTTTTCTTTCCTCTTCCGAATGATTTAACATTAAATATTTTTATCGTATTCAGATAAGTAATGGTCATTGTTGTAATATTTATCTAAGATGTGATTAGTAATGAGGTTACAACGTGGTACTACGATTTAGAAACTTGTTTTAACTGAATAGATAAAGATCAAACTCTTGTTACGTACAATACTTTAACGCTACGTTTAATAACTGCTGTGACGTAAAAGTTTGAACATGTTAGTAATAGTCGTTACTCCACACATGTGGTTTATGGCAAACCGAATGCCATTTATTACATTCACTTATTTTGTTATTCAATGGACATTCATAATATGTATTTTCATACAAATATTGTAATACGTTATTCTCGACAATATTATCGTCTTGAAAGATAAGTGGGTTGGGATAAGATTACAAAAAGATTTTTCCCTTCAATTTAACCGTATGTTTGAACCTAACCACATTTTGGATTTTCCTATTTAAATCGAATATGTATTAACAAATTCATGTTTATGTACGGATCACGTTTAGTAATAACTAATATAATCAATGCACGATTTAAGGTGAATCGAGGCTTGAAATGGTAAAGTACTAAACACAGCAATGCGGTTTATGTGAAATGTTATAATAAGCTATCTTCGCGTAGCCTGTCGCCTGCACTTGCGACATTAGCACATTTTCCCCAGCTGTCTCCAACAGCTTCGTTGTCATTACTTATTGTTATATCTACTACGTCCTCCTTTTAAGTTTCGTTTGTTTTGAAATCGTCTACTATCATTTTAGCATGTTTTTCTTAATTAGTCTGTTTTTTGTTAACTCTTAACTGATTTGTACAGAAATGTGAAGTTATATTTATATTGGAGAAGTTTTCGAGAAAAATATCACGTATATTTAGATTATGAATATTGATACTCGATATCTACGAACCGAGCAGTTGAAATATTTCAACATTCTTTCAAAAACATCTCAAGTAGACGTGAAAGATAAAATTTATCTATATCATGACTCTCCAATTTCATGCTTTCGAATCGAGTTAGCTGTGTCAATTAAAAATTTTGTACAATTACTTTTTGCGTGTAGAATATAGTTACCTCTAGATATTGTAATGTAAGTAGCTTACAAAGTTACAGTGAAAGGTGATACAGATTATTTCGATTACGATTCAATTTAACATTACCTAAGGTGGTGAAGAAAAGTCTACTCAAGTTTTTACGGTTAATTGAATCCTTCTTTCTTAAATAGTTCTTCGGTGTGGCTTCAGCCTGAAGAGAAAATGTGAAAAACTAGTGTCTCCGTAAAAACAATACAAATTGTGTGCGTTTGTTTATAAATCACTTTTTAATTATGTGGTGGAGACTTCGTTGCATGTGAACCGAGCATGTGCGTTAATGTACTTTCTATTTGGCCCATTATTTTCTGCTGTGTCTGCTATCTAACAATGAGTTACAATGATTTATGTAATACCCACCTACTCTGTGTTAAATAATCGATTTCTAATGGGACTTGTTACTTGTATTAAGTTACAATTGATATGCAGTTGCGTTTCATTAGCCGTGATCTTTGATTCGTTAACTAGGTAGGTAGTTACAGCATGCCTGATTCGAATTTAATTTTTTTACATTTTTATTCTGAAGTTTAAATAAATTTGTTAATTTATGTTCATTATAAATCAAATTAAAGTTGGAAGTAAATCAAGTGTCAAGCCTACATGCATGACAATGTAACAAATGTATGCTTAAAAATAATGGCTTGTGGCGTTAACTTGTTTAACCAGTTGTTGATAGACATGAAGTAAACGAAGGACAGTCAAGTAGGTGCTATATAATCCCAGTAATTGTCAAAATACCAGAGGATTTGCGTAAATGCTGACAATTATTTAAACGACTGGGAATTCTTTCGTGTAGAAAGAACCAAACAAAAGTGATTCCAAGATTTCGTGACAGTCCACAAGGTAAACAACAACACTGGTACTTCAATAATGAAACGAAATGTCAGATGTTGACTTAATTAACGGAAATAAACAAACGGAACAATTAAAAATAATAATAACTTAAAATATGACACCACACAAAACAGAACTTGAAAGTAAACCGTTCACGTGACGCGTTGCATTTTACATCGTAGTGTTCTTATCATTATCAATGAATTAATATCCCAGGTGCATGTATCGTCAACACTTCACTGACATATGACACATTTTCTTTGAGAAAATGCGGTATGCGGTTAACCTTAGTGTCGGAGGGGAATCCATTGATTTTTCGCGTTGCAAGTTGACGTCACGAACGCGACAGGCTGGCGGTGGCGGCGCGCGCCGGCTCGCGTCTCACCGGCGACTGGCAAACTGAACCCAACCGAGAGGAAACGCTCGTTGCCATGCGGTCTCAACTTGCTTGTTCCCTTTGCTTGCCGTGTTGACCTTCCGCATCGATTGGTGCTTGTTCTTTGCACAGCTGATTTTTAATTGGGGTAGGTGTGCAGCAAGGACTTCATATTCTACTTAATAAAAATCTTTAATTCATTCGTTCACTCACATATAAAGCAAAACATAACACAGGTCTAAAAGCATGAAATTTTCCACAGACTTTTCATTAAAAAAAGTAAGCACTGAGGAAAGATTTTTGTAATCATTTCTTAAAGGGGATAATAGGGAATAAAAGTTTGTAACGAGGTTCTTCATTGTGGCCAATGGGAAGTCGCTTCGGGCCCACCGATTGTTATGAAAGAAAAAATGTAAGTTAATGATTAAATTGCGCATAGAGACGTATTAGTGATTCTCTACTGCAAATTCTACGAAGATTCCAATTACCAATTAAATCAATTTGGAAGGTATCTAGGTAAATTTGTAAATTCATCCTTGATCAGCAGGAAAATAATCTTCATGTTTTTAACTATAAGATCATCTTCATGGATAAAACCATGATTATTTTTATGTTGTCTGTTAAATGACGCTTCTTGAACTTTAGATTGCAGGTGTAATTTTACTTTACTGCTATTTTATAGAAAAATAAATATTTATTTTTCTATAATATATATATATATACTACACAAACCTGCCTCCCAAGCGAAATATCTGACTATACACTCTCAGTCAACTGATTGCCTTCGTCAAATGCAAGCAATAGCTTATAAGCAAATCATTGCTTTACAAACTATGGCAGGCGCTCGTACTTCAGATGTTTAGGAGGTTAAGTTCCATTTTCCTCTTAAGTTTATGTAATTTTAGCACGTCCACATCTTAATTATATTTTCAAATTCTATAGAGGTACTAGCTTATGCCCGCGGCTTCGCCCGCGTGGAGTTAGGGAATTGCCCACGGGATCTTACTTCTGGAATAATGAGTAATCTATGTATCTATCTATAATACATACATAGATTTACATGTACTTGCTTATAACTTGCAATTATTATTATAAAGTTTTATCAATTAAATTAGATACGTGAAATATTGATACCTTGGTTTAAGATTGGACATCGGATTTACTGGATTTTATCTGAAGAGTATGTAAACAAATTTTCAAGTCAATCGACCCTGAGAGTAAAAAGTTTCACAGAAAATTCAACACCCCATTTCACTCTCTAAGGGGTAGGAATTTCGAAAAACTGATAATAACTCTTCACAAAGAATACACCCTCCAATTTTCATATCTCTGAGACCCGCGGTTTGGGCTGTGCGTTGGTATGTCAGTCAGCCAGTCAGGACATGGAATTTTAAATTGGGGGATGATTTTGGAAAAACTGTGATACACGTATCTCATCATTTTAACTGAAGTATATGTAGTCACATTTTCAAGTCAATCGACCCCAAGAGAGTTTCACAGAAAATTCAACACCCCATTTCACCCTCTTAGGGGTGGAATTTCAAAAACCCTTTCTTAGTGGATACCCACTCTCCACAAATAGTACATTCTCCAAATTTCATGTCTCTAGAACCAGCGGTTTGGGCTGTGCGTTGATATATCAGTCAGCCAGTCAGGACATTGAATTTTAAATTGGGGGATGATTTTGGAAAAACTGTGATACACGTATCTCATCATTTTAATAGAAGTATATGTAGACACAATTTCAAGTCAATCGACTCAGAGAATAAAAAGTTTCATAGAAAATTCAATACCCCATTTCACCCTCTTAGGGGTGGAATTTCGAAAAACCCTTTCTTAGTGGATACCTACTCTTCACAAAGAGTACACTGTCCAAATTTCATGCCTCTAGGACCAGTGGTTTGGGCTGTGCGTTGATATATCAGTCAGCCAGTCAGGACATTGAATTTTAAATTGGGGGATGATTTTGGAAAAACTGTGATATACGTATCTCATCATTTTAACTGAAGTATATGTAAGCACAATTTCAAGTCAATCGACTCAGAGAATAAAAAGTTTCGTAGAAAATTCAACACCCCATTTCACCCTCTTAGGGGTGAAATTTCGAAAAACCCTTTCTTGGTGGATACCTACTCTTCACAAAGAGTACACTGTCCAAATTTCACGTCTCTAGGACCAGTGGTTTGGGCTGTGCGTTGATGTATCAGTCAGCCAGTCAGGACATTGAATTTGAAATTGGGGGATGATTTTGGAAAAACACTGATACACGTATCTCATCATTTTAACTGAAGTATATGTAAGCACAATTTCAAGTCAATCGACTCAGAGAATAAAAAGTTTCGTAGAAAATTCAACACCCCATTTCACCCTCTTAGGGGTGAAATTTCGAAAAACCCTTTCTTGGTGGATACTTACTCTTCACAAAGAGTACACTGTCCAAATTTCACGTCTCTAGGACCAGTGGTTTGGGCTGTGCGTTGATGTATCAGTCAGCCAGTCAGGACATTGAATTTTAAATTGGGGGATGATTTTGGAAAAACTGTGATACACGTATCTCATCATTTTAACTGAAGTATATGTAGGCACAATTTCAAGTCAATCGACTCAGAGAATAAAAAGTTTCGTAGAAAATTCAACACCCCATTTCACCCTCTTAGGGGTGAAATTTCGAAAAACCCTTTCTTGGTGGATACCTACTCTTCACAAAGAGTACACTGTCCAAATTTCACGTCTCTAGGACCAGTGGTTTGGGCTGCGCGTTGATGTATCAGTCAGCCAGTCAGGACATTGAATTTTAAATTGGGGGATGATTTTGGAAAAACTGTGATACACGTATCTCATCATTTTAACTGAAGTATATGTAAACACAATTTCAAGTCAATCGACTCAGAGAATAAAAAGTTACATAGAAAATTCAACACCCCATTTCACCCTCTTAGGGGTGGAATTTCAAAAAACCCTTTCTTAGTGGATACCTACTCTTTACAAAGAGTACACTGTCCAAATTTCATGTCTCTAAGACCAGTGGTTTGGGCTGTGCGTTGATATATAAGTCAGTCAGTCAGTCAGTCAGTCAGTCAGTCAGTCAGTCAGTCAGTCAGTCAGGACTTTGAATTTTATATTAGAGGTATAAATTTCGAATGAAATCAAGTATAACTTCTTAGATTTCAAGTAATTAAATCAATATTTACAAGTGCCTGGTCATTGCAACATAGCAATAACTATGCCTGATGCATTAGTCATAGCTATAGCAAAAGTATCCTATGTGGTAATCTAGGTTATAAACTATCCGTGTGCTAAATTTCATCCAAATTCGTTCTGTAGTTTTTGTCTAAAAGAGTAACAAACATACATCTATCCTTACAAACTATCGCATTTATAATATTAATAAGAAAGATTAAATAAGGATTAAACATAACTGTAAAGACGCAGTTAAAATTTTTGACTATTAAAAGTTCGTTCGTTCGTTTTAAAAGTCTGAAAGTTCGTTCGTTAACTCACGCGGTTTCGCGACACTCGTGTACTGACACGCTTACGTGATAATTGCTATCACCAATACATAAGGAGGTGCTAAATCACACGAAACCTTACAAACAAGGACAACACATTGCCATGAACTCCTCACTATACCATAGTAGAATTTACACAAGAATTAGGAGCACAAACAATGAGCATCGGGTTAACATTGTGGCTTGCTACTGTCACATTGAATATTCATTGAGAGATGACGTAGATAATACATAGTAGCGATAGCGAATGAATAGAAAATTTTATAACTATAAATGGTTTATGAAGCAAATGGAAATTGTATTTTCATGTTTTCTGCATTTACTTTCAATAAGCTAAGAATATTTTATGTACCAACTACAGTAGCTCAAAATCGATCCTCACACAACGTATCCTTATATCGTGTTCTAATGAGTTGCGACGTGAACTGTTTAAGAATTCACACATGTCATTGAATCACATGAAGCCAATGCTAGCAACCTTGAAGTAGAGTGGTGTGTCAAAACACAAACTAGTAGTATTGCGACGTTATCACGCAGGTTTCACGGCAGAATGCGTGATTTTAGATTTTCCTACAACTGTTTTAGTTATTTGCGTAGGTGTGTTTGTAGGTACTACCGATACCGAATTCACTGACGATTTCACCCTTATGCGCTTAGTTATAAGGTCGAAAAGTGGTTGACCGTCAGCGATCTCGGTAGTACGTACTCCTGAATTCCTTGTCATCAATGATAATATCTTAGTATATGAGATTGAACTATGATATCGCTTCTGACACAGGAAAATATAAGATTGTCTCTCGAGTGTTTTTCATTAAATATTATTGATGGTCTATGAGATTTTAGTGACGCCTACTGAACCCCAAAGACCAGCCAACTCTAAAATAGTCGGGATGTAAAATCTTGTTCCATTACAGGCAATCAAGCTTCCCAATTTAAAGGAATAAGTGTTACCCGTCCTAGTCAATTAGCCTATGTGCTCGCAAAGGATGCTGCATCTTATCCTCTTGAAATTGTAGCATTTCAGATTCCTAGGAGCTAATGCAATGAAGGCCGTTTCCTAGTCTGACTTCCAACCATCTTAATGAACTCAGAACAGAACAGATCAGCTCAGAACTCAGTGCTAATATAGACATACTGTAAACATAATATAGACATACTGAAGAAAGAAGCTCCAGCCAAACTCAGATTTTATAATGCATCGACCGACAAAAAGGTTCAAGTGCAACAAACTACACATACAGATTTTGTCTAGCAATTCTTTGTGTGTTCTTCTCGCGTAAGGTGACAAACAGAAAAAGAACCCAAACCGACTTTGTACAAATAGTTACTAGGCCAGTCATTGAGGTCGTAGACAGGTTGACTACCCAGAGTCAGCCGAAAATTTAAGGGCTGAGGTTGCGCCCCATCTAGCAGCACGGAATCGCCGAACGCAGGAGCTAGCACGGAGCTGCCAAGTGTGATAGCACTCCTGCTGTGTTTCTCGCTCTAACAAGTGACTGTTCAGAGCATGGAAAAATGCGATTCCGTGCTGGTATATGAGGCGCAACCCTAAATATGAAGAACTCATGAAGGCAAAACAGTTTTTAGAGAACTAGAATAAACTGATATCTCAATTAGGTTTAGTACTTACTATCACTTGCTCCGGTGAAGGAAACCAGCATGGGTGGCATAAAAACTTTGACATTAGGTTAGGCACTAACCACACTCACGATAAAGAAAGAAGTACTTACTAAGCAGGGGAAAGCGGCCGGTGGAGTGCTTGCCGAGCGGGGTGCTGCTGGCGCTGATGTCGCTCTGGGAGCTGTGCAGGCTGCTCTTGCCGCTGCCCGCCGCCGAGCCCAGCTCCATGCGCATACGCATGTGGCGGCTGCACACAAAGGTTATGGTGAGGCTTAAAACATGGCTCTACAATATTTTCGAAAATAGATAAAATTACTTATTAATTATTTCTTTACATTCGGCGTTCGGTGCAGTCCTTTTTAAAGTGATAAAATTAATTGACTACCACAGCTAGATGAGACTCTTAAATCACAAGATTATGTTAATGAACATTATAGCTTACTAACAGTTTAAAATTCTAAAACCCCAAATTGTTTAATAAGAACAATTTGAAATAATTCATAAATTCAAGATTTTAAAGGTAGCTTATAATTATACTAGTAGTAACACACTTCTTTGTGTAAACAAACTTCATGTTGTCTACAAAACACAAAAAAAAAAATAGAAATAAATACAAAAATACTTTAGTAATCTAAATACTGCAAATTGGTTTTAGAAAGTAAAATTGCTAATATTAGTCATGATTTATGAATTATAATGCAGGTGTCATGCTCGTTTATTTGAAAGAATTTCATTCATTTTAAATAAACATCTTAATGTTTTCAAACAAAGATTCCGGTTTAATTGTGCTGCATTTTCTATTCTAACCTAGTATATTACATCATGGTCGTTACACAAGTGATACCTAACACGATATTAATGATCACTCACCTTTTAGGTTTCACGTTGTTATTTGTAGATTTTGAGCTTAACATTCTACTGACACTACACGAAGTTTGAGATCGTTGTAAAGAGAAAGAGCAGTCCACCTTTGACTTGATATCTTTAAACGATTTTATCTTATAATCGTTCTTTGTTTCAATAGAACTTTTTTTCGCCAAATTTTCTCTTCTTTCGGTCTTTTTAACAGTTTTTGGGCTACTCTGTACACTGTTATCCGCATCAGTCTTTCTGTTCGCCAGCATACTCTTCAGTTTGCTTGGCACATCACGCTTAGGCATTTTGTACTTCTTTAATGTAAAGCTTCTCTTCTCTTCTTTATTCTTTTCTGTACATTTAATATCTTTCACACTGTTCAACGAATTTCTTTTGCTGGTATTTTTCGGTGTCTCATCATCATCGATTACGTGAGACGTATCCGATTTATGGTCATCCAGTGTATCTTGTAGTGGTGAAAAATAAGCATTCAAATTACCTGTGCTAGCGTTTTTTTGACTACATTCTGATCGAGTGGAAGGAGTAGACCCATCAGGAGACATATCATCGATGACGTTCAAGAACACAGGAGATGTACGATGATTTTCAAAGTCAGTGTACACTCCACTTGATTCCATACAAGAATCTTCGTTCCTATTTACAATGAGAGGTGGATTACCATTTACTTTCTTTCCACCATAAAGAGCTCCATCAATAACCTGAGCTCGGCGGTCACCTCTTTGCATGTGGTCATCTAAACCATCAGCATCACTTTCTGTAAAAAAGTCAGAATCAGTCATGGGGTCCGCTCTCCTAGCCACCGGCACATTTTGCCAGTCCATTTCAATGGCATCTTCGCGATTTTCAATAGAATGATCTGCTCCTCTGCTCACGGGTCTAGACATTTCACCATCTCCTTGGTAACCATCCAAACTTGTAATGCTAGTAATACTTGTTATGAAGCTATTGGATACTTTAGAAGTTTCCATAGATTTTGGGTAGTCATTTTTACCATCTGAATAAGTCTGCGAGTCATGCAACGTTGATGCAGAAAACTGAGAGTATGTACTAATTTCGCCATGAATTTCTGAACTGTCTAGTGGCAAGTCTTCCGGCGATGGTGTTTGTTCAATTCTGATGGTATTTAAAAGATTTTCATGTTTACAATCTAGAGCTATTTGTAAATTGGCGACATTTTCTGCGATAGAACTAACTGGCTCCAATATGCTGCTGTGTATAGAGGGCATGAATTCTTCGTCTATTAAATTCGAAGACAACTCGTCCTTCCCTATTGTGACATCTTCAGACGGCATATCAAAAGTCCTTGAAGTAATCGACAATGGTTCTTGCATAGACAATGTCTCACTGCATTTATGAGCTGGGGAATCATAGGATACTAGTGAATTGTGATCTTCGCTATTCATGATTGTTTCCAGGCTTACAATAGGAGCTAGTTGACCTTCAAACGTGCACCTTTTATTCTCTAAACTATCAAATCCATCATTTTGTATCGTCGATGCTGCCGAGTTACTTTCAGTCTTATCAGTCGATGGGGTGTCACCATTATCTGGAGATATTTTACTTTCATTGCTATCACAGAAAATTGGTAGTCCCTCCACTGTAGGCGAAAAAGCGTTTTCTAAATAACATATATCATCCATTTGGTCTGGAGTCAAAATGCCTAAGCTATCGTCCAGTGAGTTCTCATCATTCGTCCTACTCAATGAGTTTTCATTAGGACTCAGGTTGGATTCAAATAATCGTGGATGAACGTGTGTTTTTAACTGTAAACAGAGATCAGATCTGGAATGTGTGTTAAATGTCTTTTTTTCCGGGAAGGTAAACTCGTTTTCGCAGGAGTATTCAAATTCTCTCATCGGTTTTTCGTCGAAATTCAAAACGTTCGGTAGCCTGTCTGCGCTCTTGTTAATAGGGTTAATTAACTTCTTAAAGGTTTGGGAGTGCATGCCACTGAGTACCTCTGATTTTGGTCGATTCCAAACATTCACTGCTGCGCTCTCGTTAAATGATGTAGAAGGATCGGACTGTAGATCAAACAACAAACTGTACGGGCCAGACTCGTCTTCATCTTTCTTGTCAACCAGATGCTGTGTTATATCATTAATTAGTCCTTTTGTTTTCTTATCAACATTATTACTATCTTGTTTTTTTGTTATTTGATTCAATTTTTCACGCAAATCTAATATTCTCGGGTTTTGCTCAATTACTTTTTCCAAATTCAAGCTCATTTTTGGTATGAATGATGCATAAGCCTTGCAAAAAACTGGTTCCTTTATATCATTTTTAATTTTTGTAACAGTATGAGACTTTTCTGCAATCTCAGCAGTTCTTGAAACATCAAGGGATTTTAGCGTTTCCAAACTTTTAAATTTTGAGGCGGAGTAAACTCCTCTCAACTCTAATGTTCTTAGCTTGCCATTCTTATCCACAGGGATCTGAAACAGATAATAAATAGCTATTAATTATTTTAATATTATTATAATTCCTTAGGTTTGGCATTTAAGTTAAAAAAATTCGCAATAAAATACTGATAACTCAAATGATCAGCTGCCTTTAAGCTAATTATTTCAGAATGTTCAAGTTAGCGAAAAAAATACGATTGCAAAAACAGCGGACAAAAAACCCGGAATACGGACTAGATCCAAAGGCAGTTATGAGGTATCTCTATAATCTAATTAAGACTTAGTATGTCTATATGATTCATACAACCAATTACGCTAATTCTCTAAACTTGGGCCCGTGCTCAACTGCTGAGCACTCCCTATTGTCTGCTCATCACGGTTCAGAGAACGGTCACGCATGGTGCTTTCCATGCATACACACTGTTGTGGGGGGCACGTGTACTTACATTGCGTTGCAATGTGTTATTTTTTTCTTCATTGAAGTAAGGTCATTCCGTATAATGTAGGTGTAGTACCTTTACTTTTCCATCACATTACCACGGCTTGTTAACACGAAACAACCTAACACTGTCTTCTATACATAGAATGTCACGATTTTTAAATTACACCAAAATAATCGCCAATACTACTTATTTTCCACAAAAAGTTTATTTGACGCAAAAACACAACAAAAAACACAATAGAGAGGTCGTTACTCGTTGGCGGGGCATCATCATTCATCGTATACGATCAAGTATAAAAACGTCTTCATGTTATTAGAGCGCAAAGTCACGAATGAACACAACGATACCAGGAATCTTTGACACCAGCATTAATTCCAAGTGAGAAGACAACCGGCACTTCTCAACCTGATTCCTCTCACGAGCACGACTGCTCATTCCCACTCATTATTACACACTAACTGAGTCTAGTGAACATCGTCTTTATTGTTAAAAATTTCGTTCGTGTTTCCACGTCGAAAGCGGATTTCGTACTGAACCTGTGAAATAATAACACTGTCGTTTTAGATACACGTACATATTTTACGATGAAGTTACTATTATCGTGTTAAATAGCCCCAGTGCCATATCTAACGTGGATATATGTACACCAAGTAAAATGGTTTTATTATTTCGCGCATTGAACGTTGCTCAACCGTCAAAAGGAATTAACTTTTCACAATGCCAGTACTGCGGTCATTTTCCCTCGAACAGTAATTAATACTTCAAAACGTTACGTTGAAACAACAGCGAATCAACCTATAACGGGTCTTGGGTAATATTTTATGCTTATTTATTTTTCATTAGACGTTTTGCAAATCGGTAACCATTCTCCAGTTATGGTATTAAAATAGTATCGCGTTATCTATGATTGGTTTATTTTGCAATGTTGTTATCACTTAACTGTTCCACAAAGTCAACGTTAACGCCTCATAGATTAGATATAGATACTTTTCTATCTAATAACACATGTTACGAATGAACTGCCAGACAATTAATTACCAGTTAATTTTGTTCATGTAGGTACCTAACATTAAAATATACTTCTGATTCTGTTCATGACAAACAAAACTACATATTAGATTTACCTATTCATACGATCAACAATATTTTTATTAAGCTTTATATTGCGAGGACAATAGTGTTAATTTGATTACTACGAATCCCTACGTGTTAAATGTAAACATAACATTCTCGTCAAACGAGATCATATAAAATTGTGTTGCTTACTAAATAAACAAGAATTTATGCTCAGCAGTGATTTTATCGTGTAGATGTTGGGACATAATATAAATATAATTATGGCTCATACGATTGTATGTAACGTAGGTATGATAAATCAGACGGCTCATTAATTAATGTTACCTAAACATAGATAAAATACATTCCGTTTTACATAGGTTTGTACAAACAGGTAGTAAGTAAGAAATTCCAGTAGACGATGATAATAATAATTATGTTGTAATATCAATATCACTTTATCTTTTACTGAATCATTCATGAAAGAAAGGACTACCTTACCTAGGTAGGTTACATAGTGGATAGCAGTAGCGAATGGTCAATTTTTGTAAGAAGTAAGCCGGAGTACATATCTTTAATGTGATTATATTATTTGTCGATAGAATACTGACTGTGCCATTTTTCAAGGGAATCCGTTAGGAATCGAGTTGTGTGGAACCTTCGCCACTGGTGGATGTTAAATCGGTAACTCCCCTAAACTAACATAGTGAAAATCGATACAATTAGACTGCCCTGAGTAGATGGTGCATGCTCCAAAGCAATTTTATGAGATATTTAGGATTTTATTGATTATTGGCCATTTAAATAGATAGTTATTTCAATACCTATCTATTCTCTTCTATTATATTCTATATATTCTATCAGTCTGCTACAAATTTCCGATTTAACCTTTGTCTCGTACTAGGTACTTTCTGTTTGCCAAAATAGACTGATTAAATAGCCACGTCATTTTGTACGCATTATGACACTTGGGTACTATACCGAGTCTGACCTTACTTGGTGATCTAATAACAGCGGATGATGCTAATGTATCTAATTCAATCTCGAGCAATTTGCCTGTCATAGCGGCTTAAAACAATGTAGATATTATAACATCGCGGGTATTCCACTGATTACATATGGGCGATAGGCAATAACTTACACATATGTAACACGGATATATTCGTGTAATAGAAACGGGCTCACAGTTACGATAAACGAAAGAACGAAAGAAATAACTTTTAGCACCTACTTATCTAATTAACAAAACTGGATAAATTATATTTTAGCTATGAGCAGGAATCAATCTGATAATATCTATAAATTCAATTATAGATAGGTAGGTACCTACTAACTAACAACGAACACGTAACTATTGATTAGCAAATACATAGATACTTAGATCTTTAAATATATCAAAGAACATTGAACAATATTAATTAACGTTAGCTGCATAAACGTATTGATTGTTACCTTCAATCTGTCAAGTTACTACATTACAGATAGTCAGATACGTTACACATACTTACGAGTGGTGTCAAAGGTGATTTGATAGTATTATAGTATCTGGGTTATCCGAGGCCTGCATTTGAATATACAAGGTGTAACATAATAAACGCAAGACCTCCCGTGTGGTCTCTCGGACCATGAAACTGAACAACTTTTGTTCTACGAGTTCTAGAAATTCGCAAAAAAAAATGGATTTTCTATAGAAATTGACGCGATGCGCTGATCAACATGTATGGTAAAACTAAAAAAAAGTTATGAATTTCCAAAAGTCATAGAACAAAAGCTGTTTAGATTCATGGTGTGAGAGACCACACGAGAGGTCTTGCGTTTATTATGTTACACTCTGTATATATTTGTAGCAAAAGACGTTACATAAATGTGTAGCAATAGGGACGAGGTGGGTGAACTGGAGGAGTCTGTAACACCTGTAGTTTCTACTACTCCCTAGAAATAGTCTAGGTACGATTGTACCAAGTGTTTAATATTAATAATAACAGCCGCTCGGATCGATCTTTAGGTTAAGCTGTGCTTGCCTAGGGTGGTCTGTGGATGGGTGACGACCCATTATACATATACCGAGTTTCCTCCGTGCTTCGGAAAGCACGTTAAGCCGTTGGTCCCGGCTGTCATTTGTTGATCTTTAGCAGTCGTTACAGGTAGTCACTGGCCCAAAAAGTCTGACAACCACTATTACCAAGGGGTATCGTATTACCTAGTAGGTACCTACTAACTGGTTTGTGGTTTGTGGGTCGTCAGATAGGCAGTCGCTCCACGTAAAATACTGGTATTCAGCTGCATCCTGTTAGACTGGAAGACGACCCTAACATAGTTGGGAAAAGGCTAGCAGATGGTGGTTATCTTAATTATTTTAGGAATAAAATGTTCCGCAAAACTATACCGGGGGCTTACCAGATTTAATAAACATCAGTTGATTGGGTTCAATCATAAAATAAATAGACTTACTTAATAACTACGCCCTACGCAACGTAGTGCTCAAAATAGACCCTACGCCTACGGGCTACGAGGTCTATGCTACGGCTACGGCGTAGCGAAATTATAGGTTCGCAACAAAAAACTTTCGTTACAAAAACAATTATTTTTATTAAATCCCTTAAATACCTAGGTCAATAACCTTTCTTCAGAGGTAACATAAAGTTGCTCTTACGTGTAAAATCTTTATCTTATGAAACAAGAAATGATTGTCTACATAAGAACGAAAACAAGCAAAACTAAAATTAGAAACTTAAGAACCTACTAATTCACGAGCATCTTGCTTTCGTGAGAACATTCAATTAGTATGTAAGTACTAAAAAAGAACTTATTCACCCGTTAGATGGTAGATATAGTAGATAGGTATTCAGAATTTAAGATCGTGCGAAAATCTTCCAAGAGGAAAACAATGACTATCTCTCAGTAAACACAAAACATATTTCTACCTTGTTTACTTATTTCTTGTGTTGTTTCTTTATAACATCGGGTGTTTACAAATTCATTTGCGATGCGATCTTTATAAAAATCTTATTAAACATTTAAACCAGTTCGATATTTCTTAAAGTTTTTATAGTCGAATTCTGATATGCGCCGCTTAAGGTCATTATCTTGCATACCAAACAAAACAAGTCATGTATTTAAATTAATACAGAAGATAAACACGAAAAGGCCATTTTAATCTAGATATGGTAATAAAATCGAAGTGAACGACTTTAAATAAAGAACTTATAAAACTACTATTCGCTTATTAATTAGGCCTTGAGACGTGACCAGCGCCGAACTGCTGGTTTTATTTAAATTGTTATACTGATTAGGTATCTATTGTAATCGTGTGAATTAGGTAAGACAATGCTGGTAACAATAATATTGACTTTTGAAACACGTTAATTTTCAGTTCGCTGCAATAGTTATTCAGGAGCGATCAATATAGTAGGTACGAGTTGCGACAGAACACTGAATTTATGGGTATAATGCCGTAACCTTGGAGCTTAGAGAGCTGTCTGGCAATATGCCCTTTCCTACACAAAGCTCCATGAAAACCTGTTCGATAAACATACAGTGATAGTGAAACCAGAACAATGGAAGAATAAAAACAATATGACGTTAAAGAAATATCAATAGGTTGTGATCAGATCTTTCCAGGAATTTAAGATGTCTTTCAGTTTCTGAATTACCTACTTTATTATGCAACGTTAAATAGGAAGCGATAATTGTACACAAAATAGAAAGCTATTACCTACATGACATGACATCACACGTACTGACTATGTCACCGGTCCATAGTGTTGTCAAACATTATCATAACTACGTTAAACGCTGGTCATCATTTGCAGACCGCAGCCATTACACAAATTAGAAATTATTTGACTTTTAACTTCCTCGGTTCACGGCTAAATCAAACAAATCAACAACTCATTCATATGAGTAGATATTTTTTAGAATATTCCATGCAAGGATTGTATGGTGAGAATAATGTTTTAATTTTAAACTATCTCGTTTTCAAATCAGCATCTTGAGTGGTAGATTATTTTAATAAACATAGGTATTTAAACTAGCCTTGATGTTAGCCATTATTACCTGAGAATTTCAAAGGAATAAATAATAATGAGTGACGCCAGCAGCAGCCACCGACCGGACCGCGCCAGGCCACTCATGTCTGATGTCATAAAGTAAAAAATGGTGAACCAAATATCCAGGTTGTACCGTAGTAATGTACTTGGAAAGACATGGACATTAAAAACCTGACTTTCCCCTGTAGTATTCTACATTTGCCTTGAAAGTTGTACCTATTCTCAAGTCAGTGCAGGCCAAGAAGGAAATGACTGCATTTTAATTTGCTACTTTGTCACCCATCCCATCGGCCAACTACTTAATATTTATGTAGGGAGTCAAATACCACATATGTTCTTACTTCTTGAAACTTGGTAGTTTTACCCACATGAGGTTAAGGTATCTGACCCAGAAAAGTACTAACCTAATCAAGGACAATATACCTAATAATAGTATGAAGTTAAAGGCCCAAGAATTAAATATTAACATCGTTACCTAGTTTGCGGTTCAAGACGTGACACAGTAAAAGGTTATCGATTCTAACATGGGGTAATAGTCTCAAAACCATTCAAATGTAGGCTATATTGATTTTACATAATAAACTAAGAACAAATGGACTAATGGAGTTACTCAGCTCACCGCCTGGCATTAATCTTGCATGCCTTCGCGTAGACATGCTCTTGCAATAAAACAAGTTTTTTTTCCTCATACGGTATTAATCCTTGACCATCATTTCTTATGATTGAATCGTAATAATCATGTTTAATATCTTAACTACTAGTATCTTAATAAAGATTATTAACACGCACCACGCAATTTAATAGGTCGGCATGGCAAAGGTGAAATTCTTATACTCTATATAAATATACCGCAAAAGGGATATAATATTTTGTTCTTGATATTTTTGTTCTTTTCAAGTTTATGGTGTTACGCAAAGAGAAGAAACTAACTTCGTTTCATGAAAACAAAAAAAAAGTTGAACTTACACCTATGTAGGTACTTTGTCGGGTGGCAGGTCGGAACTTAACTAAAACGACAGAATTTAATAAAGTTACAGTTTGTACGAGTAGATTAAGGAAAAGTATTGTTCAGGATTCTTTGAATGCAACTCACTTAGGATGTTTTACACAGTGTTACCTTGAACTTACTTTTATTAAATAAATTCACTTGTACCAGGAACTTTATTCTTATTACTTCCTTTACATCGAAAACTTTAATTGGACATTGTTCTAGTTTATAATAGAAATTCTTCCGCATTGTACAAAAAATATTATTAGTTATTTATTGCCATTTATTGCCCGTAACCGAAGCAATAATTTACGCACTTTATCGAATTACCTACATAGACAACTAATTTCTACTACCGAATTGATTGTTTTATAAATACGATCAAAAGTTTATAAGTGTATTTCTGTATAGGTGCAAATTAAATCATTGACACACACACACACACACTTGTACATATTTGAAAAATATAAACACAACACCTATGGTATTTTGTAAATGCTTAACAATATGTTATCCTCATCTTTTTTGGTAAGACATCTTCAGCTCGCGGCGTGTACCTCGGTCGTGAACACTTAAGTATTTTCCATAAACACAAGGCAAACACATTTGTGCCTTCAGCCTGAGTTCGTGGCAAGTCACGACTTCTCATTATATACGAAAACCTCCTTGTAAATATTGAAAACACCCAGACATTTTAAATTCTCAAATGGTTGCCTTCAAGCTTAAAATAAATTAAGATAGGTATTTAAAACCCGTTTCGAACATAACAATATTAATACAAATAAAATGCAGAACATCGGTAGCACTAAATAAAACAAAGACTTTGTGTTTGTTTAGGTACATACATAGTTTTCTAAAATCGAGAAAAAATACAACAGACTAACATAACATAGATTGCTAGACTAATTAATTTTTATGAGAATTTTATACAATTTTGCATATGTGGTGGCCAAATTACTGTACGAAATATGATCTACAAGGCAGTTTTTGAAATCATTGCCATGTCTATCACTATACCAATTGGTTTTATTAATTACTTTAAGTTTTTATTGCCTACACAGGCACAGTATTGATTACCCAAGTATTTCCGCCCGCAGTGTAAACTTTTTGCCATAGACATTAAAAAATAAAAGGAAAGGTCAGTGGCGCCTCATCAAGGACTGTGTGTTGTAAAGCAACTGCATAAGGAAATTAGGCACTTAGATCTTTAGTGTGTGTCTAATTAATCCCGTTCACTTTACCGGTAGATCGTGGAACAAAATAAAGTAATTGAGGTTTGATAATGCCAAGAACGAAGCCAACCGCATAACCCTGGTTGTAGGAAAGAAATGGACGTGGGCAGGTTATGTAACATGTGCAGATCGTGTGGTTGATTAAACAAGTCTTGGATGAGGGAGGCCCAAAGCCAGGAAGACTGGCGTACAATGGAAAAACCTAGTCACAGCATTGTGCCTAGGCACAGCATTCTCTCAACAAGAGAAGAACAAGGCAGAACAACAATTCTCACCTTACCCATGATCCCATGATCGCACTTAGTTTAGTCCAAGCACCGATATTTCATGACGTAATGGATGAATTTATTTAATTGATATGATGTTGGCTCATTTAAATGCCCCATAAAACAATTTAACGGTTTGTAACCCAAAATTCTACCTTGTAGGTACCTACTACCTTCCAGCTACTTCATTTCATAAGTGTGCTGTAAAACAGAAAGAAATGATCCTTTTCCGAGATAGGAACCAATGAATTGAATAAAGGTTCTACAATCTACAGTACCTCATTTGTGTTCTTCTGATGTAGGTATTTAATGCAACTCAGACGGGATGCTGATTTGCTTTCCCCACGATGAGAAATATTTCTCATCGGCATGTCCTAAAGCCAAGTGCCTATAAAAACTCTGACGCCAGGTTAGGCACTAACCACACGACACAGAAAGAAAGAATACAACAGTGCAATAGGTACTACTTTCTGTGTCACTAAACTTTATTTAGGATATCAACCAATGATGAATCGAATTGTACTAATTGTAGGTAAGTAGGTATGTAAAGCAGAAAATCCAAATGATGAATGAGTCCGACGGGCGACTGAATTGCGTTGTTTTGTAACGAGAACATCAACTCTCTGCGTTGGGGTCCCGGTAACCCAAAGAGAGCATTTATTATTTTCGAATACGAAAGTGCAATAGACGCTAACACGGCACCGCTACACTTTCCCTCGTATCACTGTTAACAAAGTAGGTAAAAACGTTAATAAATTATTGACGATTGCCAACATCGCAACGCAACTGCTGAAACGTGCAATAGGTAGGTACATACTTACTGATCCGATACGATGCCATACGATACGTCTAAAATAATAATATTGTACCGGTTTATAGTCTGGTTCTTGATTGTATAAATATTTATCCAAGGTTTTTTGATAGCCTGTGCATTCAATTGTTCAAAAACCCGCCAATTGCTCAAAAGCCCACAATTCATAATTATTCATTGGCCATAATTGATTTTTCGTACCCAAATCCATTTCGTGAGTGCACTCAATTTCTAGTATTCGCAGTGTTGCCATATATACAGATTTATCTGTATCTATACAGATTTTTCATCACCAATACAGATTACAGATTTAGCATAACTTTTATACAGATTTTCGTAATTTTCGCTTCCTCACATAATCTATGATGAAATGATTGAAAATGTATCGCTTTTCCTAATATAATCGGACAAGAACATTTTCAAACATTGGACAATGAGTGGCGACAATTGAGAATGAATGACGACCTTCTAGAATCAAGCGCAGAAGATACAGAATTGTTTTGGTATCAAGTCAATTGTGCACAAGACTTAGATGGACAATCATTATATCCAACTCTTCTGCAATTTGTTACTGCTTTACTAAGTCTCCCTCATTCTAGTGCCGCAGTGGAAAGAATATTTTCCGCAGTAAATTTAATTAAAACAAAAACAAGAAACCATTTAGGCACTGAAACGATTGAGGGACTTCTTTTAACGAAACAACTTCTTAGTGATGAACCCTGTTATAAACTCCAAGTTGATAAAAAAATGATTGTTAAAATGAATAAAAATATGTACAAAAAATAATAAATATTGTTTTCTTGAACAGATTTTGTACAGATTTTATTACAGTTTTACAGATTTTATACAGATTTTAGCGTTTTGCGTTCATACAGATTTTGTACAGATTTTTCGACCGTTCTATCCAGATTTCTTGATCTGGCGTGTGGCAACACTGAGTATTCGTGGTGCAATGGAAATCAGTTTACAGTTTGAAACTTCAGCCACGATAGCTTTCTACGAACTATTCGTAGCGGACTGAAGCATGTAGTTGCTATCATTTGATCGCAAGCAATCAATGTGTAAGTAATTAACTAAATGTTCTAAGTATTGCCACCACTATTTTTCATTTCCTGTTAGGAAGTAACTACACTGAATCAAACTGTAAATAGTGCGCAATTATAAGGTATTACATTACGCGGTAACCTTTTTTTTCAAGCCGGAAAACTTCGTAACATCCTAAGATTTCAAAGAAATAAACATTTAAGTAATACGAAATTTAACTTTAGTCCAATCCAAATCAAACACTTATTGTACAGGTTTCAAAGCGTTCATCGATTTGGTCATGGAGTCCGTGGACTCGTGGGCAAAAAACTCCGGCGCTGCCCTGTCAACGACCTGTGCTTAACTTTTTGCCATGCATGACGTAAGCTAAGATTAGGGTAGCTTTGAACCACGTTGGCCCCCACTTATTAACATTGTGAGCATAGAAGATTCCACACGATACAATATTGTTTATCAGGGTACAAAGGTACACCCTAAATTGATTAACTACTTCAATTTGCAAGCAATTGAATTTAATTAAGATCTTTGCCGGGTAAAATGAATAACGTAGCTAGAGTATGATCTCATAGAATCATAAAAACGTCACAATAATATATGGTGGGAATTAAAACATATGGTGTAAGTAAAATAGACTCACATAGATAGATACAGTTTAAATACGGCAACGAGTTAATTGGCGACAAAAGACCCATGCTGAAAATGTTAATAATTAGATAGTATCGCCGATAAAACCAAAAGGTCAATTAAGAAGACCCTCAAATATTAACTGAAGGCGAACCGCAGACAAAACAGACATTACAAGCTACTGCGAAGATGGCGATCAAAACAGGCTCTGAAAAACCGGCTGCCAAGCTGAGAGCATACACGAAATTAGTCTGATACGGCGACACTCAGGTTTTATGGTGTAATCATTTTTGTATCACATGAACTCGGAAAGAAAACAGCAAAAACTGCGTTATTTACCAATGAAATATACACGAAATACTGCGCTAATTTAGTAAACGTACTCTCAAACTGAGCACAATATTTGTTTATAGCTAATGATATTGCAACAACTGGTACAACCCTCACAATAGGGAATTGATCAATACTTCAAACGATACGGCTTGAATGAAACCAGACTGATTCATTTAATAATGGAAGATGCTGCAGAAAACGTCACTACTCACGAGATAAAGGCACAATACTTATATTATATCCTATAGGACTGGACATGCATGAACGCATGTTTTGTGAAAGAATATAATAAATCTTATCTACAAAGTTACAGTACCCCAGAAACGTAACGGATGTACCTATGTGCAGGCTTCGCCATATATCGTATATTAAGTAGCTAGTCGTAGTAGGTTGTAATATAGACCAACAGAGCACTGCGGTTTAGATCTATTATTTAGTCGAGTTATCGGTCATCGGAGTAGAAAATAATTTGTCAGGAAAAACTGGTTGTAATTCTGCTTGCTTTCTGAAGTATGAAGCACTAGAATATCTAAGCGCAATAAGCGCATTAGGAAATACTATCCCAATGATATATTTTAACGCAAAGACGGGCATTTGATAGAACTATTGTGTTCCAATTTCCAAATCCATGGGTTGGTGTTCCACTAAATTTGTAGTCGTTAACATTGGGCATGAAAAACCTGCAAAATCTACCACATAACGTCCCACGTCCTTGGCAGTGATTTTTGCAGCTACCCGCACCACCACAATCCAAGTTCTAACAATGGCTCAATGCGATAACGCTTACCTTGGACATTTCGTCAACTTCTAGAGCTATCACTCTAAACACCTTTTCTCACTTCTCCATTTTGAGCGTTTTTATAAGGTATCGGGTTTATAATTTGCAGTCGAACACAGGTTAAGCGCGGAAAAAATCGTGTCGCATTTTCGAGACGCCGTTTCGTGGCGAACACCCGATCAATACTGTCGGTCGCTCGGTATGTCGTTACCGGCGGATAAGGTAAAAAACACAGCGTTAGCTACGCGTGCGCGCGCAATCTGTTGTTGACTGACACGGCGCATGTGTGTCGGATGCCGCGACCCCTGCCTTCGCAACCACCAGGGACATGAGTCCACAGCAATGCATTACTAGATCTACAAATGTGACTAAACAATATTGAATACATTGACAAGCTAATTACCTATGCGATAACGAATGATAATTACTGATTATTAATTGTGATTAAAAGAAAACCTATACCTACTTACATTTTGTAGCACACTATGTTTACTGTACATATACTGCACTTATAAACGAATTAAAAAAGGAAAGCCAAATTTTTCTACGGTGTCAATAAACTATGGATTTTATAGAAAACGGATAATAAAAGTAGGATATACCAGTGTGTAAGCGTACCCTTCATAAAGCCGTCAACCAAGCATTTTGTATATCAAATCAAACTAACTAATAAATGACTTTACGCAAAAATTATTGCTGGGAAAGAGTTTTATTATTTGGGGTGAAAAATCACGTTTTACGGTAGGACTCAATGAAAAGCACTCAAAACATTGTGCTGATGGATGCATTGAATAGTACGGGGGTTGTGGAAATATTTAAAGTAAACGCATAACATTAAAAACCAATTAAACAAAAAACTTGTGAAAAAGTTCGAACTTTGACCCCCAATATCTCCGTAACTAGAAGGTTGTATGGTGTAGAACAAAAAAAATAACGCAGTAACGGAGAGAACAAGTGCCTTTCGGCTTAAGGGTGTGTTTATCTTTAACCCTTTATGTAGGGTATATGTTTGGGTTTAAGAACCCAGTTAAGTAGTAAAAAAAAGTTAGATAAGTAGTAGATAAGTTTCAATTATTAAACTATTATAATTAACGGTAGAAGAGGCGTTCGTGTAGAGTAAGGTCTTCAGATTTATGTCAGATGTCCGAGTTTTCTGGCGTTGCGCGCTTTTTAACACGTATTTTTTTACTATCAATCAGATTGTGGTCAAAATTGAGTCATTCCTGATGAATTATGACTTGAAGATTTTAAGTGGCAAGTTAGGATCAAATTTTATAGTATTTGGCGGAATCTGAATGATTTTTAAATGTTTCAGCTTGCTTATTTTAGGGACAATACTGTAATATGTATGTGAAGTTTACGCTATGTAGTTATACGTAATAAAATAAACTTTATTGAAGTTATTGGTACTTTATATAATAAAATAGAATTAATGACAGGACCTTACTCGCCAGAGGCGACTTCTTTTGAGCACAAAAACGATAGCCCCCATTGCGTCTTCGTACTAGGAGGTGGAGTATAAGTAGCCGATGACAATATGAACCGATGACCCGGCGAAGATCGTGTGAATGCGCTGGGTAAAAGATGCATAGCCTAAGATTGGTCGATGAGGCGCCACCAAACAGGTGGAAACCAATCACAGCAGCAACAGCAGCAGTGAACATCATTCGGTCAAAGACAGATAACCTCCTACTTAGGTACGTGCGCCTCAATGGCCTCCGTTTTATGTAAAAAAAAATAGCTAATAATAACTCAACATATGACCTCGCATGGCATCATCTGTCATTCAATATATCAAAGTTTATCACGAATTAACATACAATGCATAGCAGCCAGTCATATTTGTTGTATCTTTGAGTAGTAGCCTACAACTGTACACACGGACATCCCCAGTTCGGAAGATCCTCCCTTATCAAATGATGATGAAGAACGTGCAACTTGTTCCCCTGTACCTCTAAACATAAATGGCAGCACATCAAGCTACCGGAAACTGTAAAATTTTCCCATTGTACAGTACACTCCTGCCTACCTTTTTTGGGGAAGTCAAGTTTAAGTTACGTTTTACTGAAAAGACTAATACCCAATTCTTTTCTTTTTAATAAAATATCTCTGACTGACAAGTGACAGTGACACTGATATATTATGACATTTTACGTTGAATGCAATTGTTTTCGCATTTTTGTTGCCTGTTCTTCACCGCTGTTGTTGTACTGAATACGATGTAAATGAGACGAAAAACAAGTACGGTGATACGAACGAATAAATAACGATTACTAGAATAATAAATGTAGTAAATATATCTTGTGTACACACAGTGAAAATGGGGTTGACACCATTGACTATTCAAGATCTCATACCGTTTGGGGCAATTAAAACTTGTAGGAAAGTGGATAAGGATGCTATTTTGCCATATCTAATTCTCCCAGGACTGTTTTTAATAGCCACCATATCGCGACCAGTCACTATAATAGTCATGGTGGTGATCGGAATGGGTGCTTTATACGTACACTCCAGACCGCGGCAAAAGAACAGGTAGATACATTCTCCTCACTTTCACTTAATTATAATATTGCCAAGTTGTTAGATTCAACTTTGTGTATGCCTGGGAATTGATTATGATGTTTTACATTCCATTACTATTCAATGGCTTACCCTGTGTTACATGAAATGTAATCATCAACTTAAATAGTGCCTTATTTTATTGTCCTTAAACTTTACTGTAAAAATCAAAATCAACGGGTTTGTTTCCTAGCTAGCCTATATAGATTTTCCAAAAATCGAATGATGCAGTTTTAGTTTTCATCAAAATCGAGCTTGAGGCTTCTTTGAGTATTTTTTGCATATATTTTTCGTTTTTTCCTCATAGTTACCGATTTGGCCATCCATGCCCACATGAATACACCCTGTATTTTATAGTAACATGATTATTCTAATATTAACAATGTCTTAACAAATTAAGTAGGTGTGTTTCCCTGCTTATACAAGTTTACCTTCACTATTTTCAGGTCTCCATTTTTCTATTCTTGGACAATGTCTTCTGCAATATGCTTGATTGTGGTATTTGAAAGCGGAGTGCTGGGTTTCTTTGAAATAACACAACTAGAAAATTTTGTATTCCTGATACTTCTCTCATGCACTTGTTATTTCTTCTACAAAATGAAGGCTGTTGCTGATTTTGAACTTGCCACGGGATCATCGAAGGGAAAGGAATACAGGTAAGTAGGAAATGAATCTTGTGCTTGAGTCATTTTTCGAATCTTGCAAGCAAAATCATCTACTTCTTAGCATGTTGATGGTAATCTATAAAGGTGCTCCCTCACCGGGAGCATTTGCCTGTAATGCAACAGTTCAGATTCTAGTATTAAATCATTGAGGGAGGAGAACAGAGCGTAACAGTGTGCTAACCGTAAATCCTAATGATACAATTTGTAAACAATAACTAAAAAACAGACAAGAAGTTAAAGAAAAAAGTAAAGTTACACAAAGTAAGTAAAAAGAAGTTAAGTAAGAAGAAAAGAAAGAGATGAAAAAGAGAAGAGAGATAAGTGAAGTAGTGTAGTAAGTTGTAGTGTAAAGTTTACTTGTTACATATAAAATTGAATATTGAATTGTAACATTTCATGTAAGTGCACACAGGCAGCGTCTAGTTTTAACATATGCTCAAATTCGAATCTTGAATTGTTACATTACAGGCTAATGCTCCAGTGAGGGACTGAGAGTGCCTTAATGAGTCGCCCCAAAACTATGAATTTTGAAATTTAAGCCAAACTACATTCAATTCTTTAAAATTATTATATTTATGAGAAGTGAAATGTGTGTTGATTAGAAAAAAAACTATAGCTCATTAAATTAGTGTTATCATCATCTACAACAAAATGGTGGAATGAATTTTGTTATCTGTGGGCTGCCTTCCCAGGGATAAACCACCAGATATTCTTATGTATTTAGATAATCAGGTCAAGGTTTTTTAATTACCCACTTCCTAGAAATAGGATGGAGGTAGCAGTTATTCCAAAAAACAAATTAACAACATTTTATTTTTTTCCAGCCCAGTCCTCACCTCAGATTCACATTACTGTCAAATATGCCAAATTGAAGTCAACGAAAGATTTTTTCATTCAATATGGTAGGTACTGTTTACGTACCGTAAATATTATATCAATTCAACTTGTTGGTATTCATTATCACTTCAATTTATTGTTAGAATGTAGTCACTAATTTTACAATTTATTTTTTTTGTCCTTAAATCATGTGAAAAATCAAATGTCAATCCTATCAAACTTTTACAGATATAATCTTACTTTCTAAATTAATTTAGCAAATTAATCTAACACTCACAAAACCCAAATGAACTTAATCAAATTACTTGTCTAATAAACAAGTGCGAGTCGTACTCTCACGCACACAGGGTTCCGTAGCACCAAACAATATAATAAGAATATTAATTTTAAGGACACATTCATGTTGCATTCAACAGCAAAACTAAATTTGTTTTTCAAAGTATGTTAATGAAAAACAAAATGACTGCTGCAGTTTGATGAACAAGTCACATATCTCAAAAACGAAACATCTAATCTTATTCAAACCAATTTTCGTTGAAAGTCTTTTTTACGTTCTACAATCCTACATTTTTTCAGAATTTTCCTCCACACACATTTTATTTTTTTGAGAAAAATGGTCATAGAAATCTCAATGTCATTTTTAAAGACCTATCTATAGACACCCTGCAAGTATAGGTTTGAGGATTTTTTTTGTTTTTTTTTTAAATTTTAACTCCATGTATCCGAGCCCCCCCTTAATCTTTTAATGTTGTTTATTTTTGTATAAAGATCGTAAAGCTGTTCACAAAATACATCTACCTACCAAGTTTCAACTGTATAGTCCTAATAGTTACGAAATAAAGTGGCTGTGACACGCGGACAGACAGTCATGAACTCATGACGAATCTATAAGGGTTCCGTTTTTTGTCATTCGGCTACGAAACCCTAAAAATTATATAATATTTTTGCTGCTTCCGAAGTCTTACATCAACATACCATGGAACACTCTATTTTTCTTTTTAGGTGGGACTGCTGTGTACTGAGGCCAAACTATATTTATTTCCTTGCTGGCCAAATATTCGCTTTTGCCACACTTCTCTTTGGAACCAATTTGGGTCTAACAACAGTTTGTCAACCCTTCATATTTTATGACGTTTTTCTTATGCCACAGGATTGTGATGATGTCTATTCTGATTTCAAGTAAGTATTAAGTTAATAAACTGAAACTGTTTATGTAAGCTAGCCCATTTGTACTGTCAAATCACCAAAAAACTTACTTCAATTATCATAAACCCACCCTTAAATTAAGACCTTTGGTATAGCACTAAAAACTACGTTTTTCGAATTTCAGGCCCTATAGTCTTCATAATTATTTCGTTTTATATTCTTTATCTCCCATTTGTATTATTTTGCAACTGTTAATGCTGCGGTAGACACTACCTAATTGTTTCTACATTATTAGGTATGGATAGATTCAAAACGCCAATTATTATATATCGTCACATGGATTTTCAATTTTAAATGAGCATGTGCCGTTAGTATTTTAATCAGCTTGTATTATGCATTGCATTGTCTAAAATACCTAACACAGCATTTTCCTGTTTATAATCTAACTATGCACGGGCATCGCCAGCTTTTGATTTAGGGGGCTTTGCAAAGGGGTGCGAAATAAGTGCATAAGCGTATCTTGGGTTTTTTTTTATATTTATCAATTATTTTTAAGGATTAAGTTTACTTTTAAGGGATGCAGCTGAAGTTCTTCTAAGTATAAAAAATGTCAGCACCTGGAATTGGTTAAATTTTCTACCTAGTCGTTCATATAGAAGTAGAAGTTACTAATTTTGTAGAATTATTTGAAAATTCGAGGAATTAAAGGAAATTAAGCTCTCCAGACAAGAAGTTAGCTTTTCTTTAGTCCTTTATTCAGAAAAATAGACGTTACATAACAGTACGCAGTATAGAGATGTCATTGAAAGGTTTTTGAAGAAACACAATTCGATGATAAGGCTTTCGCCCTCAAGTAGGAATTCCCTGATTTGTACAGGTTAGAATTGTACCGATCCTTCATATAGAAGTTACGTGGTTGACTTTTAGATAAAGTTACGATTCATGAAAAAGTAGTCTGCAAGAGCCTCGAATAAATTCAGATGTGTAATTTGAGATCAAAATACTGGCATTCAGCTGCATCCAGTTATACTGGAAGCCGACCCCAACATAGTGGAGAGAAGGCGAGGCAGATGTTTAAATGAGGTCCCGCAAGGGGCAAACGACTCCGAATTTATTTCAGCCTCTGTTTATACCGGTGGATAGGATAAAAGCTTTTTCGCAGGGTTCAAAATATAGACCGCGCGCGTTGGTTCAAAGAAAATGTGTAAGTTTGTAGCGGTAGTAAGAGTGGCTCAGCCGCACGCAAAATACGCGCTTTGGCGTGGAGTTGCGGACACCAGCCCGTTATACAATACAAGAGTGGCTCAGAGGCTCATTTATAGCCTTAAAAAGTATTTTGAGAGTGATTCTATAAAATGTAAGCTACAATTTATTACGTACTTACTAATTATGTGGCATCAGGCAGGAAAAGTTATAAGTTTAAAAAAATCCCCCACCCGCTCCTGGCGACGCGCGACGCCCATGTAACAATTGTTAAACATTTCAGCTCGACGGTGTGTTTTGTGGCCTGCGTCTATGGATTGGGATATTTATTCGTTGTTGCCCTGGTTTTAATTCGACAACTTCTAGTCTACATACCGAAATACAGCGGTAAGTCGAAAAAAGACTACAAACATTTTTTTATAAAGCTTTTAATTAATCAATTAACTACATAATAAAATCATCTTGCTTTGTTACAGAACCACAATGGAAAAAGCTAGTCAATGTGCTGAATGTATGAAGACAACACAACAAATCTTGGATTAATAATTTATAAATGCGCTTTAATAATATATTTTCAAAGCGTTCTCTTTAACACATCCTTTGTTTGTGTAGTGAATGGGTTATTACTTAATATTATCAACGTAATTATTAGTAATAGGTAGGTGGGATAAGAGCAAGAGGATGATGAGGTATTTTCATGAATATTTTGTTATACTCCAACAATTTATTTAATGAAGTTAGCATTTCAATGAATCTACACAATAATACTATTTTATTCCTGCGCGCGTCGGCATCACAGTAATCTTACAAAGTTTAAAATCTCTTGAAATATCTTAAGGTACTTAATTGTATTATTACTATCTGGATAAAATGAAATATCCAATCATTACCGTACCATTTGATAAATAAATAAGACACATATCACTGAAGTTAATAATTTTTTGAGTACTTTATGCAATTAAGTTTACATTATTTTTATAAAATGCTGTAAATATTATTATTTTTCTTAAATAATATAAAGGCGCTCTCTCACCGGGAGCATTCGCGTGCAATGTAACATTATAGATTCGACTTTGAGCATTACATTACAATACTACCTCCCTGACTGACGAGCATTCACGTATAATGTAACATTTAGTGTAAATTTGAATTTGGGAGTATTCTGATTTAGTTGTTTCCGTAATGTCAGAAGAAACGGTCATTGTGCTGAGTGCGGCAATATTAATTCGACATTGTTATTTCCGTAAAAGAAAAGATATTGATGCTATGAATTATTGAATTATTTTTTATTGCGGACGGGGGGAGGTAATCCGCGGCGGCCGGCCAGACGCAACAAAAAAAGCGCATTGATGTTACAAGTTGTATCAAAATATTACACATTGTATCATTACAAGGTGCGCATTGTAATGCTCGGTTCTCCTCCTTCACTGATGTAAACTCGTTTTGTATCATTACAGTTTGTGTACTGTAATGCTCAGTTCTCCACCCTCACTGATGTAATGCTCGACTCTGTAAGGTTACATTACACGCGAATGCTCCCGGTGAGGGAGCGAGCGCCTTTAGATACATATTTAAGTGAAAATCAAGCGCATTGCGAGATTAAAAACACCTAGAGTGTGATTAGCATTACAAAGATTTTGAGATATTCCAAATGCCTAGGGGTGAGGCGCAGCTCGATTTAAATGTCAAACAAATATCAACATAGCACTGTAAATTAAAGTTTGAAATACACACTCAATGTTTTTACCAACTAGCGCAAAAGAAATATTTGCTTCGCACTGACAACCGCGGTGCTCTAAGCCTCCAGACGCCAGACGTGACGTGCTATACTGGCCTTATGGCTTAGAATGAACGCAAAAAGGCACCTTGTGAGATACATCCAGTTGCTGCACTCGCTTGTAGTTGTAGTCATATTAATGAAAAAGCGAATTCAGACTAGCGTATTTTTCAGCGCGTATAGCTCGCATCGGCTTGAGGGCGCAAACGCGCGCAACATTAGCGCTTCAAAAAATCAAACGCGAGTACCTACACGTGCGTATTCCAGCGTGTTCGCTTAAACCGGTGTGTTCAGTCAGTAGCAATGATGTCAATACCTACATATATCTCGCGGCTCCTTATAAGCGCGTCAACGCTCGTACGGGTTTCGCCAATTTTGCTAATACAGTCGAAAAAATAAAGGTTTAATCTAAATTTCACCGTAAGGTGCTTAACTTATTAATTCCTCAACTTTACATTGATACAAGAATCGGTCAGCATGCAACATAACCCTTCTTGGACTTTTGATCTTTCGTCACTTAGTCTTTACTGAATATGTAAGTATAATACTTAGTACTTATTGGCACACATCCGAATTATCATTAATTACAGCAATTTCTACACTCAAGGAAAGTTGATAAACCATTAGTTACTGTCGATCATAAGAGTGTTCACTATGTACAGTTGTACAGTTGTTGCCTATGACGGCGCTGGTTAATAATTTTAGCCACACGCATTGTCAAGATCCACATAATGATTTATTTACTCTCTCTTCAGTCAAGATAATCTTCTGAATTAATTAATTTGTACATACCCATACATAATATTAATGTAATTTATGAGATAATCACGACGTACGAGTAAGTACCTTCTACACGTAGGTGACATTAACATTATTACCACATTTTAACATTATTATATATAAGAGATTTTTTAGTTAAACTGTAATAATTACCTAAATTAATTAATTTTAACTGTATTTACTCTTTTCTTATAGCTGAAATTGTACAAATCAGCTAAATAAAATATGTTTAATAGTAGGTCAAGGTAGTTCTTAGAGTGCTAGGGTGATTAAGAAAACCTTATTACTTAATATACAAAAAACAAATAATACACATACATCCTGCTTATAAATAATTACCCAATTAATGCTCGGAATAAGGAACTTTGAATACGTGTAAAGGCAACAAGAGTAATAGAATAAAAGTATTCTCTACAGGGGTAGAGTTGTGTGAGTGACTGGAGCAATATACTTCCACTTTCTTTTTCAATCATTCACTTCTATAGATACCACTGTGTAGTAATAAAATAAAAAATAAATAAAATAAGCCTTTATTGCTGTTCTACAATTTACAGTACACACACTTTTCTTAATAATATTAATTTATTAACAGATCGACTACACGATCGGTTTCGCTTCACAGCTTGTCTTCCGACAAAGGCCTCCTCTAAAGCTTTCCATTTCTGTGTAGTACGAAATTACAAATACAGACGCATTATACTCCATTTTGATCGAATTAATTGTACATAGCTCAGAATAAATACACAAAGTTTTAATCTATACATTTATACAAATAAATAATATTGAAGTGTCTGTAATATCAAAATAGAAGCTTTTTACTGAATGCATGTAAAAATATATACAGCGTTATACGGCACTTACAACAAAAACACATTTTTTTTTTTTTTTTGTCTGTTCTGCTCTGTTCCCGCTAATCTCCGAAACGACTGGACCAATTTTTACTTGCAGATAGCTAATGTTATAAGATCTAACATAGGCTACTTTTATTTTAGAAAAAGAATAAGGGTTCTGTGCAAAAAAATTAAAACCTGGTTACAAAATCCGATTAAAAAAGGGAAGTAATATTTTTATAATAATTTCACGCGAACGAAGATCGCGGGCAACAGCTAGTAAATAAATAAAAGACATTAACCTCTTTTTGGGGATTGCCCTAGTCTGGTAGAAAAGCAAGCTCTCATAATTAATCTTCAGGCGGTGCATAGTCAGGCACAACTTGTAGTACTTTCTCACGCCATCTTGCTTTCCTAGCTTCTTGTTCCCTTTTCAGTGCATTTAAAGCTGGCAATGTTCTCCAACATGTGAAAGTTTTGAAGACAAGATTACTGAAATATAATAATATGGTTCACTGAAGTTAATCACGCTGTTGGTGTTGGATTAGTTCATAGATCATCAAAATAAATCATTAGATATAGTTAAAGGCCTAATACACTACCTTGCGGAACACCATGTAGAATTTATGTAAAGGACTAAATTTTTCCTTTATTTGGAGATACAAAATACGAAAGTTTCACAACTGTTTAGTTTAAAATACAATAATTTAAAAAGGAGCAGATTTTGCACAGTCACATTTCAGTTCACAAGCGCATTTGATGATGCAGTCTATCATATGCTTGCGATTGCGACGATGTTCCGTAGCATTTTTCGGTAAGTAATACTTTTAAACTTCTAGTTGGGTTTTATCGATGGAGCACGTTTTGTCCAGCGACTTTCACCAGTAGAAGATATTGCTGGTACCTAATTTCCGTATATTTAATCATTTTACTTCAACATTAATAATGTTTACTAACATTATTAACTACCATGACAGTTTAAAAACTTATAATAAAGTTTTTACATTGTATGTGAGTTAAGAACAGTTTATTTCCACTTATAAGATATCCCCACCCAATCATAAATAAATTACAAACTTACCTGCTATGATACAAAACTGCTTTTTGCCACTTTATCTCATTTTCCTTCTTTATTACATTTACGCCTTCACGGAACATTCTAAAAGCCATCTGCGTGAGGTATAAATCGTAGTAGTCGTCGGCTACCTGTTTTTTCAAAACTAAGCCATGGTGGTTCTGCATTATTAAAAAAAACATAAATTTTAAAAATAGAAAACAATCGCAACATTCTTAAGTAATGTCGAATTAAAAACTAGTAATGAGTTATTTATAAACACCAACCCTTTTAAAAGCTCCAAACGCTTTCCTTAACAATTTTTTACGGCATAACTCCTCTGCTTTATAGTTTCTTTCAATCCACATATCCTCAGTATGCCACATCCAATGTAGAAATGTATTATTTTTAAGTTGAAAAATATAGTGAGCTTTTGCTTTTTCAATGTTATCTCGCTTCATTTCTATCAATATTCTCAAGGGCCGTATACCATATTTTGCTTTCAATGTTTTCTCATAATGCAAATCTGCCATAACTATGAGCGCCCTTAATCTTGACGCCCACTGTTTCTTTCTTATATTCTCAATTTTTTCTTTCCTCCTTTTCTCTCTTAATTCTAGTATTCTTTTCGCCTTTTCTTCCTTGTCCATTTCAATTTTTGCTAATTCCGCCTAAAAATAATATTCAGGTAAGGTAGTTTTAGTTTTTTTTTTTTGTAGATTTTATAAAGTTGTTCTGTTAAGATATTTCAACCTCGAAGAGTTAACATTACCCACCTGTTGTTTTAATCGGATCCGTTCCTCTTCCATCTGTCGTCTTCGCTCACGTATTATTGCATGCTTTTCTTCTCGTTCTCTAGCTCTCTTTTCCATTCTTTGTAAAAACTGTGGAACTTTCAAACAGTGTAATACAAGCGATGGATCTGAAAGTAAAATCAGGATTCATGGAAAACGAAAATACATAAATGTTATAAGTACCATTATTACGTAATCGAAGGTGCCTAACCTTCAATTTCAGGTATCCTTAACTCATTGGTCAAGCACTTTATCTTAGGCTTTAAATGTCGATCTATTTCGTAATACGTTCTACGTACTTCTTCTCTCATATCATCCACTGACTGACGGGAAGCTTCGATTATCTTATTATACTTAAGTTCTTCTATCAAACGATTCTGTTCTTCTAATTTTGCTTTTTGTAGAGCTATGATGTGCTTTTGTATTTTGTACCTAAAATATTTAACACGGGGATATTAATTCCAAACGATGGAAATTGGTGCTATGCTTTCACAGTCTGCATCCTGAGGCAGTACTACTGAACATATTCGCACCTCTATTTACATCGCAGCTTACCACATTATCTATTGGTCTACTTTGGCATTCCTACTAGGGCATGCGAAACCGGGTTTCGGTCCCATAGTAAAACCCCAACCAATCGCTTAGCCACTGCGCCAACCGTGCCATCAAATTAGGTCATACAACATAATATAGGTACTTATTTATTTTGTGATTTTCAAGTGTCCGCCTTATATTCGCGTTTAAAAATGAATAATTTAATTCATTTACATACCTACCTCAAGGAATGTTAAAACTTACCTGTGCTGGTATGTATTGTAATCCTTTGCCAAAAGTTTGGATTTATTGTCAGATTCCGATAATTGATTTATATCCATCTTTTTCTTTGCTATTTTATCGAAGAAATTATTCAAAGTTTCCTGCCTCTGTTCAGACATGTATGTTTTCCTATTATGTACATAACATTTCCACTTATTAACAAACTTTTTCAAGAGATAAGTCTCTTTGCTTTCAATTTGCACTCTTATTGGTGAAATACCTAAAATGTTATCAATTCCATCTGAGGTTCTAGAACTTTTTGGGGCATTGTTCACATCAACATTTGAATAGTGTATTTTGCTTTTTGGAGTTTCGACGTTATTGATTTTGAATTCATCATGAACTTCCTGGTTTTCATTATTTGACTTGGAAGATATAGCCATCATTATTAAAAGGTTTTCCAAATCACTTGCTGGCCCATCTAATTTATCTCTATCGACATTTTGCAGTAAAACTGATTTGCTAGGGTGTTCCACATGTTTACTTTCCTCTAAATTATGAGGGTTACTAGATTTTTTTATGCATTCTACTCGAAAAATATCTTCATTGTTTTCGTTTATGTCTTTACTCAAATCCAGTAATCCTCTGTTAACTTGCCCTGGTTTTCTGTGGTATTGAGCTTCTTTAAATATCTTAAGGTGTTTTAGAGGTTTGATCTTCGGATTCACTCTAAATTCAGTATCATTACGGATTTCTAATTCAGTCAATTCATCAGATAACTCATGTAAAAAGAAGTTATCCTCGGCTTCATTTGTATTCAAACATTTATCAAATAATGGCTCATCGTTGAAAACGTTAGATTTTAACTTCAAAGGTTCAAGGCCTTTTAACGTTACTCGATTTTTCAAATTGATATTGTTGAATTCATGCCGTAATTTTACTATTTCCTTGTTAATGTGATAGCTTTCTTTTGTTCTTTTCATAGATTTCCTTAAATTATGAATACGATTATACGACTTTTATTTTTAAAGCTTACAAATTATTCGAGGGAAGTTAGTGCTTTTAATCTATAAGCCCAATTTTAGTGGTGTGGCGTAGCGCGCAAAATTCGCTGCTTCCTTATTTAAGAATGACATAACATAACATCACGCCTGTAATCCCCGAAGGGTTAGGCAGAGCTGTAGCCTAATAGTATACCCACATTACGCTGTTATGTTTAAGTCCCATGTAATACGGGGCTAGCCTATTGCCATCAACCGGGCTCAAATCCAGACTCCCGTGGCTGTCCACTGAGAAATTCGTGCCGAAAACCCAAAAACACTGCCCGACCTGGAAATCCAACCCAGGACATCATGCTCAGCAGTCGCGCTTGCGACCACAAGACCAACGAAGTAGTCATTTAGGAATGAGTAAAATCTTATTAATTGTGAAGGCAACACAAGGACGGGGTCCAGAACTCCAGAATCTTGAGTAATTAAGGTTTTCTTTTGAGAAATAGGGGTTACTGTCTGTTATGAAGAAAAGCAGTTCGCAAGAGCTGGAGAAGTAGATGAAAATATTAATCTCAAATAGGTTAGGTTAGTCGCTTCGAATAGGCAGGTTAGGGTTTGGCCATTCCAACAGGAATAGGAGTTACCTACTCTTTCGACTAAAAGAATCTGTAAGGAAACCGAACCTTAGGTCGGTCACTACTTTTAATAGTGAGGTAAACGCGCGACGGCATGACATTAGTCGCGATAAAAAATCGTGGTTACGTGGGCGAAGGTACCGCCAGCAAAGGCCGAAAGCATCGCGGCCGTTTTGCGTTTGCATTCGCGGTGGGCGAAGGCTCTTATTCGCATTTGCAACGCGCGACCGAAGTGATGCAAATGTTTCTAAAGAGTCCAACGACATCCATCTTACAACAGCGTCAACAACCATTTCTGT
This sequence comes from Noctua comes, assembly GCA_963082995.1. NCBI lineage: Eukaryota > Metazoa > Arthropoda > Insecta > Lepidoptera > Noctuidae > Noctua > Noctua comes. The sequence goes on from OY720277.1 coordinate 9,398,021, forward strand.
ATCGATGTTGAATCGTGTTTGCAGCATCGAGATAGTAGCGATGCATAATCGCGGTTACGAGGGCGAAGGTACACAGGTACACAGCCAGAGACAGCATCGCGACGGTCGTTTTGCATTTGCATCGCTAGGCAGATTGCTGCAAAGTCACGGTTAGCGAGGTCCTTAACTCAGGCCTAAACAATGGCGCCGCGTAGCGCGTCGCCCGAAGCTTTCATGTTGGATTATTGATGTAAAGGACAATATTAATTCTTTAGATTTTTACAATATCAACTATGTGTATCATGTTACTCCAGTACCAACAACTTAGTTCTGCTAAATAATAACTTAGTTACCTTGCCCAATTGGTGTTTTTAAGAATACCATGATTATGCGTATCTTTAACCTGAAAAAAATATTATTTTTGATACGATTGAGATTTTCATAGAAGATAGGTATTCTATACGGGGTGGAAGGGACACCGACACGAAAACGGCTAACACGTAACTAGATCTAGATAGACAAAGGGGTACCCGAGAAAAAAAAAAACTTTTCGAGATTTTATTTTACCTCTTTGTCGGCGTAACTAATCTGTATATTCTTGCCAAATTACAGCTTTCTAGTACTAATAGTCTTTGAGCTAAGCTGCGGACAGACAGACGGCCTTGGCGAAACTATAAGGGTACCTTTCCTTGTTGACTACGGAACCCTAAAAATCAGCTGTTCCATATATTTTGACCGTGTAGGTATTGCAGTTTTGTAGGAAACGGCAGATTTTTTTGTCAATAACCGATGAAAAATTTCTGTGTGTGCCCTCAGAATGACGTACTGAATACGTGTTAACTGTTTTCGCGTCGGTGTCCCTTCCACCCCGTATTATTTTTTGGTTGGCTATGTCTCAAGGCTGGGCAAAGGCCTCCCCTTTTCCCTTTCTATCCTGTACGATGCCTGGCCATGCTTCGCCCACAAACATGACCAGATCTTCAAACCAGTCAACCTCGACGGCGATATGAGTGATATCCTCCCTCAGGAATCCAGGACGCTACGCTCCATAACTCAGATAGCTGACGTTAGAGAAAAATTAATTATTCTATAAATAAACATACTGATTGTTTACTTACCAGTGTTCTTCGCATCTGCATCCGTAAAACAAAATTGTGAGGATCATAATCTGGAGAAAGTTCTTCTAAATCGCGATCGTTGAATATGTCCTTATTTAGAATGTTCTCCATACTTTTTCGATACCATAGTACCTGTTTATCTATAAAAAACACTCGAGATATTTTTGCTACTAGAAATGTGGTTTTGAATGTGAAAACATGGTGAAAATCAATGATTTTACAGTTGCTATGAAATATCGATAAAATAACGAAACGTAAATACACGATCCGATACACGTCTTTTTAAAACTTAGTAATTGTGCACATTGATTTTTATATTTTTTTAGTTGAACCAGGTAGATCCATTTTTTTCTTCTGATTTTGTATATTGTTACATTTTCAAATCGCTGGATTTTAAATCGCTGAATTTTTTTTTCTAAATTCCCTCGGGACATTACAATGGAACGCAATAAATTACCAACAATGACAATTTGTCTGTTTGTCAACCTTTACTGTCATGTGGTTGTCATTGTTGTGGTTGTCAATTTAGTCAGCTGTTCGGGCCTCATGTCGTTAGTTTCTTGTAATTTGACCCTATGAACTTATTATTTGTCAATAAATGTATTTACCTCTTTACAATGAATCTCAAAAAAAGTATTACATCAAAATACCTTCGAAGTTGTGCTTCTCTGCCGTATCAGCACCATTATTTGCTTTTATAACATGTGTTGTCATAACAATGTACAAAGATTTTGAAAGCGCAAATAATACACATTGCAAAGTTCCGAACATCTTCCCATCAATATCAGCATCTATAGGAAATTACGAACCTCAAAGCACAATATGGAAGATTGCTATATATGGCCATGCGCCAATACGATTCTATTTATTATATTTAAGATGGAATTATTATAGGAGTATTGTACTGGAGAGCTGTGTTATTGTAGTAAAATTAGCAGTATTTTTAAATATCATAGAAAACATAACTTTGATAGGACTGACACATTGGACGTCATCCAGAAACTACTGTAAGTATTGCATATTTAGAATTTATAAATAAACTGGCTTATGCCCGCGTGGAGTTCGATAATCGTCTCATACTACCGGGATAAAAAGTATCCTATGTATTAATCCAGGTTATAAGCTATCTGTATGCTAAATTTCATCCAAATTCGTTCAGAAGTTTTTGCACACTTTCGCATTTATAGTATTAGTAGGATTCATTTGAATGTGATAAAACTAACAATATCTATATTTTCACAGCTTACCATGAAGTATGTTTTAAAACTTTCATTGCGACATCAGTATTCTATATGCTCTTAACATGTATAATACTATCTAAGTTACGAAGAAGGCCCAATATTACCTACAGAGAACAGCATTCAGTGAAGTTAAAATGGAGAGCTTTCTTTGTAAATATTACTTCATTCGCATCTGCTGCTTATTTCTTTCTGAGACATAACAGTTGGTGTGAACCTTACAGTAAGTAAATCTTATTTTTATTATGTTTTATCTATCAGTAATTATTACACAAATAACTATTTAACCTTCTAAAGTAGACCAATCTTTTATCCCAATTAGGTATTGTGAAAAACCCTTTAATTTTTGTACCCACACATAGTTTGCCTTTGCCCTGCCGTAGGACAGTAACAGGCTTGTATAGTTATTAGTTGTAACTCAAACATACATTTAGTGGCCTCCAAAATAGGGTTGCTTTCTGTCTGAATTTCCCCGGATTTGTCCTAGTTTGGAGAGTGAAACTTTTCTAATTATGTAAGTCAATAAATTAATGCATATTTCTGTATGAAAGGTCAAAAGAAAATAAGTTATGTGAGACCTGGTGCTAAACTACTGATGACGAAACACCTCCTGCTGCAACATAACTTCTTTGGATTCACTCACTCTACACTATCACATGTATTCATTTTTTTACTTTCTATTTTTTTTTCTGGCATGTTCGGAAAAAAAAACTCAATTTCACCTAAATGTCTGGGGCTTTTTAAGTTTTTGTTCGGCATTGTCAGTTTAGGTAATGGCAACCTGACTCCAGAAGTTAGTTGAAATTTTTACACTTTTTCACTTTGAACTGACAAAGATACATTTATAAAACTTCGTCTGTGTCACATAAGAGAGCGAGGATTAGAGAGAGTGTGAATCAACCATAAAAGATAGACATATTATTATGCTATCATGGACTTCTTTTTAGAATTTTTCAAGAGGAACGATTCTGCACATGATTGTGGCGTAACTTTAACCGTTTACGCAGCGCATGCAACGGAAGCTCTCAAAAGGAATAAATTTTCCCTGTTTTTGCAACATTTTTCATTGATGCTCCGCTCCTATTGATGTTAGCGTGATGTTATATAATCTATACCTTTCTCGAAAAATAGGCTATCCAACACTAAGAATTTTTCAATTAGAACCAGGAGTTCCTGAAATTAGAGCTTTCAACCAACCAAACAATCTTCAGCTTTAAAATATTAGTATAGATTCAAGTAGATAACAATTTAATTTCACAGAACTACTTACATTAATCGCTAAAATATTCTACTTATAGTTTTCCAAATAAGGGCTTCCCTCGACAGCCTTACGTCTTTATCCTGAAACACTCGATGACAGTCATCCTCCACCTCCAGCTAGGTTGAGAGTTCTCATCAATGATCAAGGTGCATGAAATGAGCAGAGACACGATAAAGCTGCGGAAACGGTTACGGATCTCTTGCAACTGTCTTCCGTCCCCATCGTCAGACCTTCGATGACAGTCTTACTCCATCTAGGTCTAAAGTTCTCATCAAGGTGCATGAAATGAGCCCAAACACGATTTTTCAATTTTTAAATGGGACCAACTTTGAGATATAAGCATTTCACAAAAAAAAAAGAATCATGCATATCTGACTTCTCTGTAAAAAGTTAAGCGTGGTCATACATAATACATTTATAAAAAATATATATACGCGTCGAATTGAGAACCTCCTTTTATTTCGTCGGTTAAAAAACCACACTTGAGGCAACTGACACGGCGAGTGTCATTCTTTCACGGAAGAAAATGGAGTGAAATGAACAACGCCATCTATCGAACACGAAGTTATACTGCTAAAATATAATGCATGGAAAGCGATCGAACACACAATATTAATACAAGGCTATGTAGATTTTCAAAGCAGCGTCATATATATTAATCTAGAGTACTTTTTTCTATCATAACTTTAACATTTTTGTTCTTCAGTGCCATTTTAGTTCAATAGATGTCACTGCATGTATCTTACATATTGATGACAAGTTCTTCTTGGACAAAATACTGAGTATTTTACTGCCACTTATATACCTTGATGATATAACTATTTATTTGAATAAAAATTAATACTACGATACGAATGTAACTAACTTTTGTTTCTACCGGCGAACTAATTAAAATTTTAGAACACAAAAGCTGCTATTGTGTGATAGTAATCCCTCGCGGACTTCTTTGTTGGTAATATATTTTATGAGTAGGTACTTTAATCATGTAATACATGTGGTACATATTTTTTTTAATTATCATCAATAGTTTTCTCAGCGCACGCCAAATAATGAAAATTACAGGCAAAACTTTGCTGCTTTGGGTTACATTATAATTATTGCAATTTTCTTAAGGATCTCTAATTTTTTGAAAATAAATTAAGGCCTATGTTACTTCCTGATAATTAAGCTTACTGTTGGTGAAAAAATGGTTAAAATCTGTCCAGGACTTTCGGAGCTTATTCGGTACAAACAAACAAACAAAACATCTTTCCTCTTTATAATATTAGTATATTATAAGCCTATATTGTCCCACTGCAGGGCAAAGGCCCTTCCCTCCTTCCACATTTCGCGGTCTAGTGCGAATGTAGACCAATACTTTGCGAAAGAGTTCAGCTCATCCCGCCATCTCCTTCTGGGCCTGCCACGTTGTCGTTTCCTGCTGTTTGGTATCCACTGAGTGGTAATTTTTGCCCATTGCTCCTCCGACATGTGGTAGACGTGACCAGCCCAGTTCCACTTCAACCTAGCAGCTGTAAGGCCAGCATCAGCTATTTGAGTTTTGGAGCGAAGTATGGAGTTTCTTATGCGGTCCGTAAGTTTGACACCCATTATACTTCGCTCCATAGCTCGTTGGCAGACCCCAAGTGCGGACTTTTGACGTTTTGTAAGCGACCACGTTTGCACGTTTTCTCCATAGGTGAGGGTGGGGAGAATGCACATGTCCATGAGCTTTCGCTAAAGTGCGAGAGGGAGAGATCCCTTCATCAAATGTTTCATCGACCAGTAGCTCTTCCAGGCATTCTCGGTGTGTCGAGCAACTTCTTTATCTTGTCTTGCCCGGAAAGAGACTATCTGGCCGAGGTATATGTATTCATGGACATATTCAATCACCACACCCCCAATTTCTATGTTAGCTCTGTGCTGTTCGTCATCAGTTTTGTTTAAGTCATATTCATTGAAATAATATTAGTAAATATATATTTATAAAACATGAGTGAATGTTAACAGAATACAAGTCTTGTAAATAAATTAGGAAATAGATAGCTAGCAGTACATGATTGTATTGCCATTTAGGTATGGCAAACAAAAATGTACGTGTAAGTGTACAAAAATGAGCGTAACCGTGTAAACTAGGTAGTTATTTTTTTTTTTTAAGAAATTGAAATCCCCGCTCTTTGTGTATAGCAAATCCAAAGAAATTACTACAAATTTCAAGTTCCAATTCGTGTTATTTGGCAACTAAAACCCGGTAGGTAGTTAAATAAAATTTCAAGTCAGGTTATTAGTCAATAACAACGCCGTAATGTACAGTTCAAACAATCGAAACTGGAGTGTGGAATATAAGATGATGGTGCGATGAACATCTGAAGTGAAAAATTTGAACTAACTTTTGGTGGCCACTGTTGGTATATTGATAATTGAAAATACAAAATTACAAAGATTAACACGTGAATTCATATTTTGTGTGGAAGTAGATATGAGTTTTTAAGGCGCTCTCTCACCGGGGGACTCTTGTAATGTAACAGTCCAAGATTCGATTTTGTACAGAAACGGGTGAATCTGAACTGTTACATTACAGGCGAATGCTCCCGGTGAGGGAGCGCCGTAATAAGATAAGATAACTTTTTCAAATAACCATATGTTTTGTTAACTGTACCTAGCCACTTTGCTTCAACTAGGCTTCCTCCTGTAATCTATTACATCACGAGATGCGTTTTTGTGGTTAACGGATGGCCGATAGGCCCGAAAAGTTATGGAGTGGCGACCGCGAACCGGAAGACGTTGGAAGGCCTCCCACTAGGTGAACCGATGACCTGGTGAAGGTTGCAGGGATCCGCTGGATGCGAGTCGCACGGGACCGGTCAATGTGGCGACACTTGGGGGAGGCCTATGTCCAGCAGTGGACGTCTTTTGGCCGAAATGATGATGATGCGATATGGGTTGCAGGTTGTTTTTTTTCCACAAAAGTTGTTGCTATCACAACAATAAAATAAAAAAAAGCTGTTATTATTATATATTAATTTATTTTTCTGTTTTCAGTTTATTCAATGTTTGGACTATCAGAGTACATAGTGGTTATCAGCAATATTGTGTTCCATTTGACAACCGCCTACGATCTTCAAATCAATTTCATATGCATAACTAGTCAAGGAATTATCACTGAATAATGGCAAAAAAAACATTTTATAAAATAATATTAAGTTTTCAAAGGGTTTGAATGCGTCCATTTATATATCATGTTGCTCTAGGCGGTTTAGGAATGTAGCAAACTGTAGGACAATTTAATTATTATATGTACAACTTACATTCATACTATATAAAAAATACAGATATGTAATTATATTATATTACCTCTAGTTATAAATTTAGCACCCAAAGTTGCGTTGTAATTTATAATCTTATAAATAATCTACATTTATTTGAACAAATATGTCTTCCACATTGATCATATAAATATTTAACAGTTTACAGTTACTTGTATAAGTTTACATAAGATACTTAATAAAAAATAAATAAAATTCAGATCACTAACGATATTTTGATTATATCATAATATTCTTCTCCATAAAATCGGTTCTACTTGAAATTTCTACATATTATATCCCGTGAAATACTTCAAACAGGATTCAGAGACATTAAAATCACAATGAAGAAATGAAGAATAGGTACAACTTGTGACAAATTCTGAAGTAATTTATTGATTGGAGTACTATTTATTATAGGTAATTGATAAGCAAGCAAGGCTTTTTATGTGAAGATCATTGCAATGCACAATGATATTTGAAAATACCCAAGCACACTAGCACAGAGTAAATAAACCATTGTTACTAATAGAGTGTAAAACAACTTAAAAAAAAAGCCTAATTAATTATTTAAGACATCTGAGGTTTGATAAACCTACGGCCTTCTTCAAGAATTGGGCTATCTTTTAATTCAAATATTTTGTTGTAGAACATAAGTAGCTAAACAAAAAGAACAGATGTCAAAAATAACAACAGCGGCGTACAAAATATAATAAAACATTCAAAATTAATAAACTAAATGTAAGAAAAAAAAAAAAGTAATTATTGGTGGTTCCAGCCAGAGATTAGCGCGTTCATACAAACAAGCTCTTCAGCTTTACAGTATTGGTATAGATGGAAATAGCAGATTGTGAACGAAGATATAACCAGATAGAGAAAGAAGAAGCCTTTGCTCTTGTCTGGGCTATCGATCATTTAAACATCTTTACTTTTGGGCAGCAATTTGATTTGGTTACCGGTCACAAAATATTAGTTTTTATTTAAATGTCCTTACTAGGTCACCACTGACTTCGGGATGACAGTTTGTTAGCAAGGAATTTTAGACTTTTTGCAAAGAATGTAACATTCGACGGTATTGTAATATTAATACGGTTATCTATTGGCCAGACGAAGGAAAATTTGAGCGACGAAATAGAGATATAATAGAGCGCTAAATAAATAAAAAACACAAAGATGTCAGAGAAATTCTCTCTGAATTTCTCTTTTTGTATAAAATCAACCCCACGTTCGGTATCGGGGCAGACATCAGAACTTTTCTTTAAGAGACGTTGTTGAGAAAGGGGACAATAATGAAGTTAAACAAAAAGGAAAGAAATATAAATATAATAAATCTGGTTCTGTATGATCCCGTCTTCCTATTTCCAGGAAGAACCAGAGGTTAGAGTAGACGATAAAGTTTATAGGAAAGATATTAAAAGATCTAATAAACTATAAAGCAACTTCAATCCTACTCCACACTTAGTGAAGGCCATCGGAGAAGATGTTCAAATAGGGTGTAACTGTGTTAACCCTGAGAAGGTAAAGCATTTTCATTAAAACAAATATAATAAGAAAGGGATGTAGTGTATCTATTTAATAGATATAGAAACAGTCTCACAGCCACAAGTAGTCAGGTAGCTGTCACTAATGACAACTGTCAGTCATCACGAATGGCGGGAAGTTGGAAGGTGAAGTGTACCCTGGACTGGGGGCTTGGTGGTGTGGTGAGCCTGTGATATATTTAGTAAATTGTGTTATCAACCTACGATGAAGGTACATGAGGGTATCCTGTCAACACATACTAACATTCAGTTGAGCATTCTTGTTATTTGCTGCGCTGAATTTTGAATTTGTATTGGTTTTCCATTTTGTCGGCTATCATTTCCGCGATAGCAAGGGATGACGTAGCTCCTGGTGACGGTGCATTCCTACAATGTAGAACTCTGCTGCCTATTGCACCAGACCCAGGCTGAGAATCGAACACAAAGTCTTCTACAAGAGTACCTGAAATCAGTAAACGACCATGGCTAATGAGACCTGAGGGTTACGCAATTGTGGTGCTGAAACACATACTGGGTTAACAACCATTTTGAATATTTCTAACCTAATTCCAACAATGTTGCAAGTTAATGTAAAATAAACTTTTATTTAGAATCTATTTTGTTTTAAGAACCTTCCCAGTTGAAATAATGTTTGGGATACTAAAACTGGCTTGGACCAAAGTAAGAACTCATGTGATGACCGATGAGACTATATTGTCATCTGTCTTAAATTCTAGAATCTGGACAAAGGATTCTTACCGTCTTTTGTCATTGCCTGTGCTCTTACACCAGCGGGACCTCTCTCCACATTAGCAGTGGTAATTTCTTGTATATACTTCTGTAACTGCCTGACTTGCAATGATGGGAATATTGATCTAGCAAATTCTTTAATACCAAAGACTGCATATTTCACTGCTAGTTTACGGAAACCAGAAAATGCTAGAATGTCTCTCAATTCTTTCATATTATAATCACTATATCTGAAAACAAAAGATTCACAAATTATCAGTTATAAGCATAAAAGTGATGAACTTCTTATGACGTGTTTGTTTATTTATAATATACTATTATGTAACTTCATATTGGGTTGTCTAAGTGTAAATTAACCTTTAAATACTCTTTAAGAGATAACACATTATTTTGTAAGATGACAGCATTTCCAGATTGTTAAAATACTACGCACAAATGACATCAGCAGGTTTTTCCATAATTATGGTGTATGTTGTATTTATAGGTGCAATAACAGGATAAACATTTTAACACAATTTCGATGAAATTACTTACTTGTATCCTTCTTTGCAGAAGGCTAATATGGCATTAGGTCCCAGTATGATTCGCCCATCTACTCGAGGGGTAATATGTACACCCAGAAATGGAAACCTTGGGTCAGGTACTGGATAAATGTTAGCTTTTGGTGGAATAATATTACCCGGAATTAAGAATAGATATTCTCCTCTAAAAGGAATGATCTTAGGCTCTTCAGGACATCCTGTCAATACTGCTACTGTATCTGAATGTAAACCACAGCATGTGAGGACATACTTTGCATAAATGCTTTTAGATTTCTTATCTGATATAATAACAGGATACTCTGCATCCTCAGATTCTAAGAACTTCGTAACTTCAAAATTCAGAAAGCTTACTCCACCAGACTCATTGAAGTCTTGAACATAAGAATTTGTAACATCAGCCCAGTTTACAACTCCAGTATTAGGTGACCATATCGCTTGTAATCCTTTACAAAGTGGTTCGATCTGTTTAATTCCCTTAGTATCAATTAATTCCATGCCTTTCACTCCATTTTGAACTCCACGGTCATACAGATCTAGCAATCTAGGTATTTCTTGCTTTTCAGTAGCCACTATCAATTTACCAGGTTTTATATATTTTATCCCCTTTTTATCACAGTATTTATAAGCCAAATTCATGCCCTTTACACATAACTTTGCTTTGAGAGATCCAGGTTTGTAATAAATGCCTGCATGAATCACACCACTGTTATTGCCACTCTGATGCTGGGCAAAACGATTTTCCTTTTCAATTAATGCTATCTTGAACTCTGGATGTCTCAGAATAAGCTCTCTGGCTGAGGCACTACCAACGATACCACCACCAATTACAACTATATCAAATTTTTGAAAAGCTTGATCTGAGTATCTGTAAGGAAAAGAATTTAAACGTAATAGCTGTGGTTGTTGTGAGTATTTTGAAAAACATAATGCACATTTTTAAAACAATGGAAGAGAAATGAATAAGGGTAACAGAACAGCACAGTACACTGTTGAATAATTTACACAAAAGCCTTAATATTTCTTACCTTCGATATGTTCTAGCATTCGATGGGACAGGTAAAAACTTCCTTGCAAGAGTACTAGTAATTGAAGTAACTGATTTCATCTTGGAAATACCAATGTGATGATAAATATGCATATCTATGTCAATGTATTAAATATATACCTACGATGTTGTACAATAAATACGCAATTACAAGGCACTATACAAACAAGATTAGATTTTCCTGCACGTACTTTACATGAAAAGAGAATTAGCAGTATAGCGCTAGTTCCTTTCGTATTTACATGAAAAGAGAATTAGCAGTATAGCGCTAGTTCCTTTTTAGGATTGATAAAAGCAAGTTATGAATATGTTTGTAAGTTATAATGCATCACAGAATTACCATGAAAGATCGCCTTAAATCGGCCGTGGCCGCCGAGTTAACGTAAACTTTTATAAATAAATAAAGTTCAAAAAAAGAAGACTGATAAGATAAATCTGTCAGTGTCAATGTCAGGCCGGGTCGACTCATTGGGTAAACCTTGGAATGCCTACGGGGGCTAGAACTGTGTTGCCAGGTTCTCTTTTATTATGCGAGACCTAAAAACTTCGGTCTCTAATAATGACGTTTTCAAAGAAAATATTAAAAAGCTACCATTTGGTAGTTTTAGCGACATTCTTGTTTAAATTATTAATCAACAAATTACCCAATATAATATTTCGGATAATTTATTCAATGTTAATATTATTAAAATTGAATAAATATAAATGTAATTAATGCAGAATATAATAGAAATACGCTGGTTAAGCGTAGGTTGGAACTATAAAAAACAAAAGGGTTACCAATCAAGCCAATAAATAAATAATTAATTTAATTTACTGCATTGGATCGGCCAGAGGCTATTTATTTTCAAAATTTATTTATTTTACAAAATTAGGTTAGTAAGTTTTTGTTAATTGTACCTGGCATCCCCACACCACTTCACAAGAAAAATGGCTACCGGCACGGGTGCATGTTGATGTTATTATTAATGCAATAACTATTGTGTAATGTTAATAAAGTACTTCTGAGTTATAAGACAAACTACTGTTTTATTATAAAAATACTAGTGAGAAGCTTTGACTTTTACAAATAAACCACAAACTTGTGATTTTTGTCAAAATTCATAGTTTTCTACTGGCAAGATTTGTTTCCTATTCACCGTATAAGTTAATTTAAACAATAAGGCTGCTTGACCACAAAGCGGAGCTGGAAAATTGTGATCAGTGAAATTGCACACTAACATTTTCACAGTTTCCCAGTTCTGTTTTTGTGGGCAGGACTAAAATAAATATCTCAAAGAAATCCGATTTTGAATTTCCCGCTTTCGCAAGTTTTCGGGGGCACCCACCAGGAGGCGCCAAAACCGTGCCATTTAATTTGTACGTAGTTGACATTCTTCTCCTAGAGTATATATGTTCCTTGGTCAATGTCGTCGTGGTGTCCAGGTGTCGTCAACCGCGGAACTTTTTTTTCGGGGGAAACCATCGAGATAATATTAAAATACATGAATTAGGAAAAACTATTTTTTTTAAGCCTAGGGTAATTTAGTATTAGTATGGAACTGGAAAGTACACTCCTGAAAAATAAGATAAATATAAATATATCTATATTAAGATAAGAATAAAAGAAACAACAAGTGGAGTATTGCGCGGCCATAACTTTAATATTTCGTAAAATATTGATCCAGAGCTTTTTTCGACAATTTTTGACAAATTCAGTCTTCAATTGATAAAAAGAATTAGTTCTCTAACCCAAGTAGTTGCTGAGATCTCCATGGCCGCGCAAACCTCCACGTTACGTTCGCGCGGCCAACTTAAAACCCTTATAACTTCTTTATTTCTACTTTGACAAATTTTTGGTTTGTACCCTTTGATTTCGACAAATTTTTTGATGAAGTTTTTTTCTGTTTTGATAACTTGACGGAGCAATCGTAACGCACACAAATAAAATACAACTAACAATTAAAATGAGTACTAAATTAAATAAATAACTGATTATCTAGGTAGCCTTTTCCCAACTGTGTTGGGATCGGCTACCAGCCTAACCGGATGCAGCGACTGCCTGCAGATTGGAGGTGTGATGTCCAAGACTGAAAAATGTTGGCCTGAAATTGAGCAGAACGTTACCAAAACGTGATACTTATTTTGTAATTTCGGCGGTCTCTCCAGTCTTGTGCCCATAACCCTTGTCGGAACGCCCATACCGATCTGTTACGATTTTCGGTACCTTGGGTCGTTTGTCCAAAGGAATGGTGAAGTAGATCGGGACTTAACGCTCTGGATCTACTCAGGATGGATGAAATTGTGACAGGTCACTGGAACAGCTTGCGACCCATGGATGCCCTTCCAGATAAAGGCAAAAAATATACAAGTCCGTGATTAGACCTGTTGTACTGTATGGTTCAGATCGGAATGGTGGATAGGAAAGAAAATGAATAAAAAAGACTACGTGTCGCAGATATGGATGTTTAGAGTGACTAAATTAGATAAAGTAAGAAATAAGAATACTTATAAGAGGAACTTTGAAAGTTGCGCATAAAAGATGAAAGAGAGTCTGTCGTTATGGTAGGACGGGTGTGGATGAGGAGAGATGGAACACATTGGGTAAGTGAAGATCTACGAATGACAGCCGTGGCCGCGAAATACTTTCGAGTCTGTCTGGATGGAATTTTTAAGTAAAGCCGGATTTACATTACGAAACAAGTGTCATGCATGATAAAACTAGTTTCGTGAAACTAATTTTAGCACATGTGAAACTTCTTTCGTTTAAATTATAGTGTCGTGAAATTATCAGTATCGCGGAGATAATGGCCCTGTCAAAATCAAAGCCGTATTTTATGATGCAAAGCGTCGTTGTAGAAATGATAAAATATAAAATAAAAAAAAGGTTATCTCGAAAAGACGTTGGTGGATTCCAGGATGGGTTGAAAAAAAGCATCGGGGTTCTGGGTGCAACACAGTTAATCTCTGAATTAGCAGATGAAGATCCTGAAAGCTATACAAATAACCACACGTCCACTCTGCGCAGGTGCTGTCGCGACACTAGTTTCGCGTCGCATTTACATGATGAAATTAGTTGCATGACATTAGTTTTACAAAAAATATGCGCATAGCACGAAACTACTTCAGTGTCACAAATAATGCATGCATTGTAAAACTGAACGTTTACACGTGAAATTACTGGTCAAATTATTGTTATAAAACTAATTTCAAGCCACTAATTTCGTAATGTAAACCCGTCTTAAACGTCGTAACATGGCCAAACTGAAATGACCAGTTCATTAATATTAACCAAGGAAATTATACACCAACTGGAATGAGTACGAACAAGATTTTGATATCAAAAAACCGTATGAAAATGAACTTTATCTCAAACGCATAGAGTTCATATTACTTTAATTAATTCAAAGGGGGAAGAAAACTTCAGAGCGAGACAGCTACCTAGAGTGGATTGTGTCCTTGTCTAACAATTGCCAGTAAACAAAAAAAAATAAAACATATACATATATATTCTTTTAAATTTATTAATCGGAAATCGCGTTGATAGCTAAACTAGCACATAAATCGTAACGAAATTAATTTAATATTCAAATACTAAATATTAAAATAATAATTTCTTGCAAAATAAAGTAAGCTTAATATAAATTAAATTGTTTATGAATTAAGTAATTTCTGAATGGCAACATTTGACACTCATATAAACAAACAATATGGCCGATACAATTTCGCGCTGAAGTCATATTTTTGCGTTATCAAGTTCTTTTTACATTACTTAAGTGAAATCTTCCTCTTTAAATATCGTGAAATCGAGTTGTGTGAAGGGGTGATATAATGACGGGTTTGCTGGATGAAATTTACTTTTTCAGGTTAGTTCTTATAACTTTGTTTACAAATTACGACTAGGGTGACAATGATTTAGATATGTAAACGGGGATCATGAAAATATTGTAAAGAATACGCCTATTCTATTATTCATAACGGTATTTATAATCTTGTGCAAATGCGTACAAAATTCAAAACATTGTTATTTATAATGCATTAGCAAAACTTAATCAATTACTCAATTTTATATTAACAAAATAACTTCTTGAAAATAAACATTTGAATTCTATATTTACTTTTAATATACTATTTATTACTTTTTTATATTGCCTAGTTTGCAACCGTCTTCCATCATCAGCATCTTGGCACTTAAAGAAGAAAGTGCACGGTTCATACAAAATTAACCCACGTCCTACAGCAATGAGAAGTATCTCAAAAAAATGATAAAAATATGTATAAAAAGATGGCATACTTCCAAACTCCATCCTTACAGTCTAACATTAAAAAAAATGCTATGAAAATTCGTTCAGGGGCAGTAATATCTACAATGACAATATTGAGTAATACTTGGCTATCTTGCCTTGACTTCAATTATTGAGTTCCATCATCGAGCAACAGAGGTTTTTTTCACTTGTTCGACCTACCCACATTGAACTAGTGAGAATTGTAACTTGATTGTTTAATCATTAGCATTGTTAAATAGAAAGGAGTTGACTAAAATAGAGTAGGGTAGACTATGTTACAACTATAGACACTGTTTTTTTTTAAATTATTTGCTTTAAACATTTTATCAGATATCGTTTACATTTTTAAATATGAGAGTATTTAAAAATATATATTGGATAATACATTTTTAAATATCTATATAGAAACTATATAGGAATTATATAATTAATTTTAATAACTATATAGGAATCTAAAAACTACATAAAAAACATAACATCACACCTGTAATCCCCGAAGGGTTAGGCAGAGATGTATCCAATAGTACACCCACATAAAAAAACATTAAAAATAAAAAAAATAGTAGCCCACCAGCTTCGGGAACAGAGTTTGAACTACCGGTTCTAACAACCGGTAGATCTTGAGAGAGGAAACTCCTACCAATACGTGCCGTGTCCAGAAGTACTGCTTTCTGAATCAAGCCCTTGATCCAGCTGCCAGCCGAGAGCCTCCTCAGAACAACCAGCAACTCAGCGGGACCGTTATATCACTAATAATTGCGCTACGCTCCAATCGATCTGTCACCACAATGTCAGGCTTATTGGCAACAAAAGTCCATAGCATTATCTGATCTAGAACTGGGTCGGGCGCATATTTTTATTCAATTTCCATATCTCTTAATACAGTATTTAAGAATTGTGCCGGATGGTTCATAGGTTCTTAGTAATAGATGATCGTCATAATATGGGCGCATACTCCCAGTGTCCTGCGCCCATGTATGCATGAACAACAATGTATAATAATATTCAATTATTGCATTTCTCCCTTCAAGTTCTCTGTTGTAAAGCCTATAGGTATAGTACTGACTATAGTAGTGACTCAAAAAGCCTTATTTTAAAAATAAACATAAATACTGTAATCATTGCTGTCTATCGACCACCTAGTCATAAAAATATAGATAACTTTTTATTATCCCTCAACAATTGTTTAAGTAAACTATCATCCTTTCAAAATATAGTTTTAGTTGGCGATATTAATATTGATATTGTTGATAATTCCCAAGACAATAGATCCTATGAATATCTTAATCTTATCGCTTCTCATGGTATGCTTCCAGCGCACACGATTCCTACTCATAGTCGCACATGCCTAGATCACATAATGTTAAAGACTAGATTATCGGCTCTCTGTTATGTTGCTCAAACTTCGGTTACAGACCACAATAGCGTCATTCTATTTTTAGATCGCACCGCAAACAAAAAACAAGGTCCCAAAACTATCAAACGATTAGACGACGTAGGACTTGAAACAGATGTCAAGAACATACAATTTAATAAGATTTACAGCATGTCAGATGTTAATGAGGCTACAATTTTTTTTGTAAACTCGCTAAGTCAAGCTATAAATGACAACACAAAACAAATCCCGACACCTAGACGTAGAATAATTTTGAAGCCCTGGATAACACCGGGCCTACTTAGATGCATGCGAAATCGTGATCAACTACATGTCAAAACCTTAAAGAATCCAAATGATGAGGTAGCGCTTTGCATTTATAAAAGATACAGGAACTTTTGTAACGATATTTTAAAGAAAGTTAGACAAAATTACGAGCAAGACATAATTAAAAAGGCAGGGAAAAATAACAAAAAACTTTGGGAAGCAATTAAAAATATAACGTATACTAATAAAACCAAACAGCAATCCACACAGCTTATTTCAATAGAAAATCCTACTGATTCAATTAATACAGTAAATTCATTTTTTGCAGGTGTAGGTAAAAAATTATCAGAAAAATTACTTTCGCAAAATATTAATTTGGTCAATACAGAACCCTATAGTCAGTCAAATATTTCTTACCACAATTCCTTTGTTCTTCTACCGACCGACGAAGATGAAATACGGTCTTTAATTTTTAATTTAAAAAACGAGTGTGCAGTTGGCGTAGATAACATATCCGGACCTTTCTTAAAACGATTTGTTGATATTATTGTTCCTCCACTTACATTCATATGCAACCTATCTTTCTCTTGCGGGGTATTTCCATGTGCCTTCAAGAAATCCAAAATTATACCCATATTTAAATCTGGAGACAGATACTGTGTCAACAATTATAGACCAATATCTATACTCCCTACGTTATCAAAAATCTTAGAACGATTAATGAACTCCAGACTTACTAATTATCTTGAACGAAATTCCCTCTTATCTCCGTCTCAGTTTGGTTTTCGATCTGGTAGGTCAACAGCTGAAGCCGTCCATGAGCTAACTGATCATTTAGTTAATAAACTAGGTGCTAAAAAAAAGACCTTAGCCATTTACCTCGATTTAGCCAAAGCATTTGACACAGTATCTGTTCCCATTTTGATAAAAAAATTAGAAAATATGGGTGTGAGAAGTCAGTCACTTCAACTTTTTACAGACTATTTGTCCGATCGAACGCAAATTACTAAAATAGATAATTGGATCAGTGACGAACTACCTAATGAGTTCGGCGTTCCTCAGGGCAGTATCCTCGGCCCAACGTTATTCTTAGTTTACATAAATGATTTATGTAACATTAAGCTACAAAACGGAAAGACCATTACATTTGCAGATGATACTGCTTTGGTATTTGATGCTGATACGTGGGTAGAGGTTCATCATTATGCTCAACAAGGCTTTAATACAGTGTATAAATGGTTGTATGCTAACTTACTTACCCTAAATGTCGATAAAACGAAATACATGACATATTCCCTTAGACCTCAGGATCAACCGAACTTCAACTTAAAAGCCCACTCATGTAATTCAAGCAATCATTGTTGTTGTCCTGTATTACTAAAAACGGAATCTATCAAATATCTTGGCATAATTATAGACTGCCGTCTCAGCTTCCAACAACACATTGAAACTTTGGTTAAAAGAATCCGCAAATTAATCTACATTTTTAAAAATCTACGACATATATCTAATACTTCTGTAATTAAATCAGTTTATTTCGCATTATGCCAGTCTTTGCTAGCCTACTGTATCACCACCTGGGGCGGTACTTCGAAATCGTATTTAATTAATTTAGAGAGAGCTCAAAGAGCTATACTAAAAGTTAGTTGTTATTTCCCAATTCGCTATCCAACCTTCGATCTCTACCAACATTGTAAAGTTCTAACGGTCCGGCAGTTGTTCATACTCATGACTGTATTAAAAAAACACTCTCAACTCCCCATAGATCACGATTTCCTTACCCAAAATAGAAGATCAGCTAATGTTTGTCCAATCATCCGTTTTAACTCTAGTTTTTCCCAAAAATTTTTCGCCTTTCTTGGCACTTTTCTTTATAATTCAATTAATAATAAAATATCTATTTACAAACATACTAAAGCTGTTTGTAAAAGAAAATTACGCACCTGGCTATTAAGTCTTGATTACGCTTCCACTGAAAATTTACTTAAACCTGTGTCTTAACACTCTCACATAAACACTCAAACATTTACACTCTCATATTCGCACACACACATCTACACACACATTTATCTACACACGCATTGCTTCAATGCACCTTCATCATTCATCTTTCATTTTCATCCCTTTGATTTTAATTTTTGTTTTTGTGTATCAGTATGTACATACATACTTATCAACATCCTATCCCACTTTTTTGTACAATACAAATTTTTATTATGCTTGCAAGCATAATTTATATAAATTTCTTTTTTTGTTTGGTATGTTTTTACTGTAGTACAACTTTTGAGCTATAAGTATTTCATACATACTGTTCCAGTAGTTTGTTTTTTATGTTAATTTCATATTTTTTGTTTAAAGTTAAACAAATAATTAATTTTAAGCACTTGTTTACCTACTTCCAATTTTAACTCTAGAATCTTGATTTAAATTTTTGCTGTAAATAAAATAGTATATCTGAGCCGGAGAGGTGATCTGTACCTCAGGACATACCTACTTCAGACACCTTTCTCTATTTAAGATTGTGCATTTACCAGTACCTGTTATTTCTGATGTTGAGATAAATAAAGATTTATGATTATGATTATGATTAGTACTCTTTTCTTCGAACGTTTTCTTCTTCGTACCGCATGGGGAAAATGTTCTCGAAAGTCAGGTCATAATAGAAAATGTTCATTAAGAATACAAAATACCAATAATAATACTATCATCCATGACGGGCATAAGATGTAGCGCTGTTTTTAAATCGAATGTATCCGTCGCCATGGTTGGTAATGGGATATCTTTCTCTTCTGTTAAACTACACAAAGAGATTATTTCTAACAATAACCTATCGAACTCTTCACAAATCTTTTTAATTAATGTTATTTCAGAACTTGTATATTTTTTAAAGTTTTGTTTATAGATTTCTAAAAACTTATTATACTTAGCTAAGACAGAATTTGCCTCTGTTCTTTTTACCTCTGAAATCTTTCCTTGTCGGCGGCTAGGGCCAATTTTTATCAAGTAGCTTCTTATAGCTTTTAACTCATTTAATAATATACCTAAATCCTCAGCCATAACATATTAGCCTTTAAATTAGTCACTGGTGCTTGTTCTAAGCTACGTATTTCATGTATTTATGATTAAAAAAAAAAAATGCACATAATAATTCTGCAGAAACTACCTATTACAAATTGTATAATGTAAATATAAAACTTAAATACCATCATAAAAAGACAGTTCCTAAAATTCACAAAATAGGTTGTAAAATATACCTCATTATTTCCGTGTTTCACTTACTATCGATCACATCACTGCCTACTTGTTCACACAATCATTTCACTAACACGTACAACGTAGAACTACGAAGCTTGTAGAAGCCGTGGGTTATTTCGCCGTCGTAGTTAAATGTCGAGAACTTCTGCCTTGCCAGGCTGCGGCACAGCACCCATGTATGCTTGCTGCCTGCGTAGAATGCGGGAGTATCGCTTCAGTGTCACCTCATCTATACGACGCTGTATTTGCTTTTTGTGGCAACGATTATACAGTTTGTATAGTATTATTAAAAGTCCGATCGCCAATATGGTACATATTACCACCAAAATTGTATTTGAGGTCTCTTGCAGCTGTTGCGTACGAGCCGTATTGGTACCGACACCAGCGGTCTGTGCAATCACTACTTCCTCTTTGGTGTTGGTGTTTCCCATTTTTCCAAATTAAAATGAAAATTATGCGAATATGCAACAATAAAACAGTCCTCGTGGTAAGGGAGCCTAGTATATTTTTCCTTCATTTTAAGGTCCACATTAACAGCACTGATTGTTTATAATATTTAGTCCTTTTAAGGCACACACGCGCGCGGGCCCGTGCCGGCTAAAGTTACTGGCAGGGTCGCCATATAAGGTCGGGTGTTTAAGGAGACAAATGAAACGAATGAGGTTCGAGAATACACTGACTATATTGTAATAATGACACCTTATTATATAGCTTATAACTACTACATCACAGTGTCTACGACGCCGTCGCAGTGAATGCTCACACACAACACAATTGTTCTCCATATCATCAGTGTTCAAATCACAAGGCTTAATCAATTCCGGTAATAACTTGGCACGTAATAAATAGCATCCAACAAATCACAATAGGTCAACAAACAAAATGAAAACCTACTACTATTATATACTTTTATTTTTAGCAATTATTCATAAGTTATAATTAGAATATTTGAACGCCATTAACGGCAAGACACAGCGTTCATTTTATTATTATATACCTATATTTTACAACTAAAAATATTTGGGATTGAATTTTTATTTAAAAAAATCATAATATAATAAATACTCTTTTAACATCTTACAATTATAAAGTAATAGGTTCCTCCTATATGGTAAACATACCTTCTACGGTCAATAGAGCTTTATCACAAGTCAGGATAGTTGGCTGAACTTTTAACTAATCAAAAGAAAAAAACAATAACTGTATTGCAAATGGAATTACCATTTCGATTATTATGTGGAATTTATCATAGTCTACGGTACCCTACTCTATCTTAGTCTACTCTATTCTATTTAATAATGCTAATGATCAACCAATCAAGTTATGCCTAATTCTCACTAGTTCGATGTTCGGTGGTCGAACAAGTGAAAAAAACCTCTATTGTTCGATGATGGAACTCAATAATTGAAGTCAAGTCAAGATAGCCAAGTATTTCTCAAATAATAACCATGTAGTATTGTAGTACATTCATTGTAGATATTCTCCTGAACGAATTTCCATAGCATTTTTTATTTTATTTTAGACTGTAAGGATGGAGTTTGGAAATATGCCATCTTTTTATACCCATTTTTATGTATTTTTTGAGATACTTTTCGTTGCTGTAGGACGTGGGTGAATTTTGATCCTTCTTCTTTAAGATTACTGACATATACTAAAAACCAACAATTACATAAAACCATACATTTAATTATGTATAGTGTGATTAATAAATTTATCAAATACAACGTGTTAAGTTGTTTGAATGTGCCAGATGCTCATGCTTCATCTATGTAAATATTGCAGCCCTGTACACTTTAAAATCTCTTTACAAATGAAGGATGTAACTTATCATCCACCATCGTGAACGAAAACTAGTGTTACGTATTCTTTACTTTATAGACCTATCCCATTACAGAGTTCTACAGTATGCGTAGGTTTTGGCTTCGCCCTATCTTTTTATACCCGTAATTTTGAATAATCTGTTACCCATGCAAAACGGGGAGCCGAGCAGGGTGCTAGTAAGTTATAACAAAAAAACTGTCGTAAATGTAAGTAAAATATTGAATACCCTATTAGAAAGAGATGCCATCCACTCTAGGTATTTTTCTAGGAACGGCTTTCCGTTGCACGTCCTCATTCCAGTTAGTATATAAGTTCCTTGACATTAACTTCCGTCCGATTGTCAAATTGGCAGCAAATGTCATTGTCAAAAAGGGTTTTGGTCAAACGTTGTTGTTGTTTGATTGATTGTTCGTTTTTCTTTCCCTGCTACTTTTCCACTGAATTTAACCTACTAATTTGAATATTTATATGTTCTCTTCACAAATTCCAATGTCTAGTGCAGCACAATTCTGTATTAGTTGGGTATCATATAAAAATTTTATTTCAAAAGGATTTTCGCGCTTTCAACAGGTAGTACTGAATCATTGTTTGATTTTTTAGAAGATTTGTTGTCTTCGTATCACCCCATAAAATTAAACATGGGCTTCTTTTTTCTGCGAAACTTATGACAATTATATTTTTTAATTGCAGGATGGTGAATTCGTTGATATGACACTAGCCGCTGATGGCTACTTAGTTAAAGTCCATCAAAATATTGTGGCTTTAGCTAGTCCATATCTTAAAGCAATGATACAGTCCACTCCATGTCAGCATCCAGTTGTATTTCTAAATGTAAGTTTGAATATTGATTATTGTTTATTTGTCTATTGATAAAAATATGTAGGTTCATTATAATTTCACTAGATCTTGGCCACAACTTTGTGTGGATTTCATACTTTCCCTTATGTATAAACTTCTACACACCCCCCAAATTTAAAGAGTATCAACTCGGAAGGAATAAAATTTTCCATATTAATGAAATTCAAAAAACTGTTTATAATAATATTAATAATAACGTTTGTACACTGTTTTATAGACAAAAGTTTTATAGAATTCAGTTTCTTATAAAACTTTTCTCATATTATCATTCCATAGAATACGATACGATACAATATGCAGAGTACTTACTTCGAAAAGAATTAAATCATAGATTTTTGTTACAAATAAAATTTAATGTTTCGATATTCATATCATATAATAACAAATCAAATATTCTTTATACTTATATTGTTTAGTTAATATAAAACTTATTACCAAGAAAAACATTTTATCGAGTGACAGTTTCTAAATGTTTCAATGGGTATGTATTAAAATCCCGAAATTTCATAATAACTATGATTGAAATACCGACGTCCAAAATAACGAAATTCAAAATACCGAAAGTTTTAAATGCCGATAGCCGTTATAGCGAAACATAAAATACCGATGTCCAATGCCCGAAAGGATGAAATCCCGAATGGACGAAATACCGATGGATGAAATTCCAAAGAGCGGCGACGTAGTTCCCGCGATTACTCATAGATGGCACTACAACACAGTTTCAGTTTACTCCGACCAAATAGGTTAGGTTAGAGCTGTGACAAAATACACGCGAGCCGAGCGAGCGGTGCCGCAGCAGCGGCCGGCGAGCGCTACGTCGAAATTGGGTATAGTAAAAAAAAAAATAGGTACATTTTTTGTAATAACGTGCTCCATTTTTTCCTAATGGTACGTATGATTATCATTTAAACTTTGTTTTAATTATATGTTATTGGTATCATACATACCTATTATGTTAAGCTCCTTTTTTGTCATTGTCTTAGAGATTTTAGGCTTTGGGATGTAATTTCGGGGTTTGAACTTCGGGATTTAAGCTTTCGGGCAAATGAACTTTCGGGATTTAAAACTTTCGACCAAACAATCATTCGGCGTTTAATTTTTCGGGATTTCTTCCATAGGTATTTTAAAATACGGTTTTTAAATTTCGGTATTGTCATATCTTTGACAAAATGCATACCCTCCTATAAAATAACAACACCGCGTCCATAAAAACAATGGTAAGGTAATCTTGTTATTCTCATTAATAGTGACTTAATATACACGTAGGTACTGTGTTTATTTTGCGGTTCATAATTGTTGGAGTGCCCTAATATTATTACTGCTACCAATTTCGACTTAGCGCTCGCAATTATGTTATACCTACCCTTATTTTTATAATGTTACTCAAAAAAAATATTTATTCGTGAATATGAGTAAAAAGATATTTTTTTTAAGTAAACAAAAGAAAAAATACAATAAACACATAAAACAAAAAAAAAACATGGTGTCTTCTTTAGTGCCAACCTCAAAAACTGGGAATAAGACCTGGATAAACAAAAAAGGCTATGTGTGATGCGTATTAATGATGAATATGGTTAATAAATAATGAATTAACATGGAAAATATTTCTGATGCATTTAGTTATCTCAGTAGAGAGTTGGCTATTCAGGGAATTACGCTTTTAGAGAATTGACTATTCAGAGAATTAGGCTTTTAGAGAATCGATCATTCTGAGAATTATGCTTTTAGAGAATAGGCCGTTCAGAGAATTAGGCTTTTAAAGAATTTGCCATTTCGAGAACTAGTCCTTTTGTGACTGTTGCCATTTTGAGAATTAGGCCTTCTACGCCTAAACCGCTTTTACTTGTGGCACCCGACTCAGTCAGGTTGGGTTTGTAGGGGATGGCGGGGTCTTATTTCGGCTGCATCGCCCGCTCACTAGACCCCGGCGCGGCAACCCCTTTGTGCTATGTTACTTTAAACCCTGCAAACAGAAATATCTACGTCAACTACGCCTTATCTACAATCTAGTGGTGTAGTTAATAAGCTTGTTTTAGTTTTTTTCTGAGTCCTCGAATTATTATCACACCGCTCGTATTGAACAACTTATGTTCAAGGTGCCATTTTAAACATTTGTATTCGCCCACTGTTTGTCGCCCACATTCAATTTATTTTCACTCGTTTACATATTACGCATTCAATTATACCTTGAATTACAGTTTTAACATGTAGGTACTTGAGAACACCACAAACAAAGATCTCATCAGAAACAGGTGTGAATTCAAAGGAAAGTGCACTATTATTTTTATTTATTTTTTAAATTTTAGGACATAACGCAAGAAATGCTATGTTTTATACTGGAATATATTTATACTGGAGAAGTTAAGCTACCAACAGATTCAACACCTGCTTTTATTGAAGCCTGCAAAGCCCTACATATTAATGGGGTTGAACATTTATTATTGCCAAAGGTATCTTTTTACTATTAAATACATTGTATGGAATTACATATTATTTATTTCTTCTTAAGATGAGCAAATAATTAAAAACTTGCAGAAACCAGAACCAGAGCCACAACCAGCTGGACTGAATGTAACAGTTGAAAGGTACTGTAACTATGAATCTTAAAAGCCTTGTACAACATCTAGGTTTTTCAAAAATGGGAATAATATTATAAATCATCAAAAAATCAAATGAAATTTGATGATTTATTGCATAAAATAATAAGGTACAAAAGGTTGGTAAAATTTAAAGAATTGTTCTCTTATTCTGCCTTTAATTTCGGCGTGCAAATATAAAATAAAGTTACATATTATTTAATTTAAATGAATTATTGCTCGTAATCAAGCAAACATTAAACAGATAATCCGATTAAAATTGTATTATTGAATTAAATAAATGTCAAAATAATAATGAAAATATAATTAGAAATAATTATCATAAATGTCAATATATAATATGTTTAGGAATATTTAATAATGTAATTAATATGTAAAGAAAATAAATAAAGGAGATAATAAAATGGCTGTACAATTTACAAAACTTACAATTTATAATCTAAAAACTCATGTACACTACAAAAGCATTTTTCAATTCATCATCTACCCGGAGTCTGTTTACCAGAAAGGTAAAGCAAAAAGGAGGGTTATTCCAACCACGTTGGGGTCGAGTTCCAGTGTAACCGGATGCAGGTGAATATCAGTATATATCAGTATTTTACATGGAGCGATTGCCTATCTGACCTCCACAACCCAGTTAGTACTGAGTAACACAATACCCCTTGGTAAGACTGCCAGACAACCAGTCTACACTACATGCAACAACTGTTCAAGATCTACAAATAATTGCCGGGACCAATGGCTTAATGTGCTTGCGGAGGCATGGAATTCGATATGTATTGGATGGTCACCCATTCACAGACCGACCTTGGCAACCGTGGCTTAACCTCGACCTAAGATCGACCCTTGTGGCTGTAATTATTTAGCAACAACAACTATACTGGCTTTTACTATCATGTAGTTTTTTCAGCCCTTGTGCTGTGCAGCATACTTGTGTGGACTGTACAACTGAATGTGTGGCACTATACCTACATATTTCATTATTTATCTTTCCAGACTTGAAGAACCACCTCCGCCACCACCTGTAAACAATTTTGCAGCACATATTACAATCAGCAGTGACAACTTTAATGTGGAAGTTATACCAAATGAAAACAGTACCAGAAAGCAAGAGACACAGCTTCTTGATACTGATTTAATGAATTATCGAGTCCTGACTGATGCAAATGTAGTTGAAGATCAAAATAACTACGAGCAGGAACCTTTTCCACCTCTGTCTGATTGCGAATTAAGTAGTCCACATGGTGATATAAAAAAAAATAAAACTCTAAACAGTGATCAAAACTGCCAGAACTTAACAGTGAATTGGAATAACAAAGAAAAAGAAATACCTCCAAGTGCACATTCCATTGATAAACCCATACCACCTAACATAGGGGATAGAGGTATGTAGGCAGAAATCTAAAAAAATTACAAATTTTAATTTTTTTTGCTAATATTTTGTTCCCATGTTCCCTCCCAGTCGCCGAAAAATAGGAATGAGCATATTTAACTGCTTACACTACAAATCACTGAATGAGTTCAATGTCCTTAATTGTTGCGTTTGGGTCAATTGTTTGAACATGACAGGGAAAGAATGATGTTTTAAAAATGTTGTAGTGTAAAGGTTTTATACATATACCTAGTCACATTGATTGTTTAGTATCTTAATCAAATCAGACTTTTTATTCATTGCAGTTTGTTAAATAGCAACATTTGTTACAGATAAAGCGCAACATTACTCAATTTCTGAACGTGGTTCATTGCAATTATTATTGAACCGGTTCATGTACTATTGCCATCATCATTCATGTGGCGGTCGTAAGCGGCGTTGGCGATGCATAGACTACAGGAAACTGCGTTGTCCAGCTATTATTGATACGGAAGACGACAATATCATCAACAGGTAATAGAAAATACAAAAAAAAAAAATTTTAGATACGCCGGCTACGCCCGTTTATTGGCTTGCAGCGGGACCACAGTTTGCACAGCTCATGAAGATAAGAAAGTATATAGAAATTCAAACTAAAATACATCGTATGCATGTAGCAACCATTGCGGGCTAGTGTAAAACCCTGTATACACACGGCGACACATCAAGCTATACACTTCCAGTATAACATGGCCTCGCTTTGTATAGATTTCTTTGTAGAATGAGAGATCCGCATAAACTGGTTTTGTATAGCTTGATTGGACGCCGTGTGTACAACAGCCTTTTGTTTTTTATGCCAAGCCTCAGAAATATTATTTTAATTCTATGAGCTATATTCGCACGTGTGACTCCCAGGAGTAACATAACAACAATTGTGATTTATTAGTCGAGGAATATGACTGGAGAATAGTATGTAAGTTTAACATAAAAATTATAATTCATAGGTCAGAAGATCACATTCACACCGACCATGACACTAAAATACTGAGAAAATTTAAATCGAAGAAAGTATTTACTACATCATCACAAGCTGAAGAATTAGTTACAGAAAAACGTCCGAGAGTTAAGAAAAGAAAACGCCCTTCTTAGGCGGCTGCTTCTAGAGGCTGCATAGTCAACACTTTCAATAGAAACTGAGAGTTTCATCGATTACTTGCGCTACGAAACAAATGGTATATAGAAACTGAAGGCGATATTTGACAGAAGTTGTGCGCTCAACTCACTGTGCGACAAGATCGGGTACAATCTTCTAATAATACATAAACAGACTTTAATGGCTTCCTCTTTGAGAGAGGGCCGAAACCTCCAAGCGGGTCCAGATCGGCATGGTTGATATTAATTCTTAGAATATGATAATGTGGTTTAATTCACTGTATCGAATTAAACAATATTCAATTGTCTCAATTTTTTATTTGAAGGCTATCTCGTTGGTCTAGTGGTCCCAAGCGCCACTGCTAAGCATCGGGTCCTTGGTTCGATTCTGGGTCGGGCAAAGTGTTCTTGGATTTTTCCATCAGAAATTTCTCAGTAGACTCTGTGGGTCTGAATTTGTGCCCGACTGATGGCAATAGGCTCGCCCCCTATAACATGGGACTTGAACATAACGTAGGAAATACTACATAAATAACAGTACATAAAGGGCTATCTATCTACGTATATAACTTGCATTTGTCTAGGGTTGCCATTCGTCTGCAATTTTCCGGACAAGCCCTGAAAGCGGGGGGAAAATTGGGAGGCCGCGAATCATATTTTAATCAACATACAACATGCTACCCTGGCGCAGAGTAGCTCGCGAAATTCAAATTTTCTTAAGGCGCTCCCTCACCGGGAGCATTCACCTGTAATGTAACAAATGCAAGATTCGATTTTGAGCATTACGTTCACTTGTTTCTGTACAAAATCGAAACTTGGATTGTTACGTTACAGGCAAATGCTCCCGGTGAGGGAGCACCTTTACATTTCTTGCAATTTGCAGGTCAGTGAGTGTCAGGTTGTATGTTAATGAAAATATGATTCGCGCAAATAATACGTAAATGTAGTAACAGAATTATAATCATTAAAATCATCGAAACAGTTAAACAGTTCATTTAACCCCATTGAATGATTTTTTTACGAAATAGTTTTTGAATGGGAAGTTACTCAAAATAACTTAATACTACTGTTAAACCCACGATCATGAGCGCCGGCGGCGCCGCCGTCGGCAGAACTATTTCCAGGGGAGTGTATCTTCAGTTCCATGAAAACGGCTTGAAAGTTTTTACACTCGACCTCTGATATGTTAGATTTTCGTTTGTCAATTCGAACAAGGAGTAATTTTGTCGATTTCTACAGAAAAGCCCATCAATCGATAAAAAATAATATGAAAGAGAGGGCATAGCGTGGGCTTGTTGAAAAAGTATCGATATATCGATATTTTAAATTCGATACATCGAAATTTTTAGGCGATATATCGATACAAAATATCCAATATCGAAAATTGTATCAAAAACGACATTTTTTTAAATTTATATATCTAAATCCGTTAAGGATAGGAACGAACGAAAAAAAAAGCTATACTGGGAGCTGACCTATTTATTGGGTCATGAACTCATGACATCTGGCTGTTGATATTTTAACTATTAATAGCTTACAAATCTTTTGTCGACATAGCTTTTTAGTTTTTGATAGTTTTGTAATTATTGCCTAATAAAAAGGAATACTGATAAATATAACTTCATTTTTATTGACATTTTTGTACATTAAAATAATGTACATTTTGTATTAAAATTACTATTGATGATATTGAACTAAATACACTATTATTTAAAAAACGCAAAATCTTTTGAAAATTTGACCGATACATCGATACTTTTTCCTCGATATATCGACGTCGATATTGATATTTTAATAAATATCGATATATCGATATTTTTTTCACTTCCTTCATCCCCTAGCGTAGCGAGCTTGAAAATTGTAGCACCCACCTTGAAATTGATAGGTTTTCTTTTGTCCTTTTTAAGGTTTATGTACGCAAAGGACACAAGATATCTGAACGAGAGAAACGAGCTCGAATAATTTAGGATATTCTCGGATAAAGTTAGGTCATTCTAGTTTACAAAAACAAAATAAGTACGAGCTAGCTCGAAAATATTTGCTTTCCGCCTCAAATAGATTTATTTCTCTGTAGTTGCCAGAGATTTCGAAACAGAGGGGGGCAATGAGTGCAATTGCCCCCCCCTGAAACCAAGCAAATATGTTAATTATGACCATCTATTCTTCAAATTCAAATTCATTTATTTTGTGAACAAGTAAAACAGTAGGTGGTATAATATATAAAATTCAGAAACTATCTATGTCCCGCTGTTAGGCATACAAAATGTTTCCCATAATATACAATTAAATTGTTTAAAAAAAATAATAACAAAGTCAATAAATAACAATGCAATTTGGTTCATTAAATAATTAAAATCATCAAACAACACTACATAAATACAACGTTCTTGTTGTATTCTGCAAAGTAAAGCAAAGTTCCATTAATTTTCAAAAGTTTTTTTTTTTTTTTCTGGAAGATAGGTAAAATCACACAAATATTGCGCCTCCTAAACGAAATCCTGTATCCGCGATTGACAGGAGGATGCAATTGCACCCTCTTGTTGGGAAAGAAAAAACCATGGACCTAGTATAACAAACAGGACCGAGTTCTGCCAAATTCGTAACACACAAAAATTAACCTTAACTGTCACACCGTAGGTTTACTTTTGTTAAGCTATCATAACCGAGGCGAGAGAGATAGCAATAAGGGAGCCCGTTGTCCCTTTCACTCAATTGCCAACAGATAGAAATGTTAAAGATGGTAGAAAATATTACACCCGCAGTCACCTCACATAACAAGTAAAATAAATTAAGTGTATATGTTTTTAGCTTTAAGATACATTTTAATTATTTCTTTTAAAGGTTTACAGTCTGTACATAATACTAATTTATTTATTTTAAGTCAAATTAAATATTAGTATGATTGTTTGTTAGTTATTCGTTATGGTATCACTGAAATCTGTCATCAATGGTGTTAATTTGACATCTTATGTTGTTTAGAGAAAATTATAAGATTTATCTACGGTTCTTTTTCATTATAACTGTGAAAATGGTGAAAAGTATTGTATCATGTCACGTAAAAGTGATTCATATGGTGGTTGTGGCATATCATTTCACAGGTCAGGAATATTATAGATTTTGTTTACTAACAATGATTAGTGTGACCATGCCTTAGACGTTTGCGGACGAAAGACTTATGCTTTCGTGTATTTTTCATTAAAACTATTAATATTATGCGCATGATAATTATAATTAGAACCTATGTATCGCGTTATTGAAATAGCATTATTTTTGTTTGTTACAGCTTTCCAATGAAATTAGGCAACAATGTCGATTCCCGAATTTCAAACCATAACCAACAGTTCTGTTGTATGCAGCCTTCATTTTATGCCAGAGGATTTTCATACTACAAAATCACGACAAGCGTTAAATGGTTATACAGTACCATCATTTTATCCAGTGGTAAGGATATTGGTTCTAACATCAGTACAACTGATGAACGCGGGAATAAGGCAGGTTGAGTTTGCTTAATAGATGTTCTCCTGCACGAAGCTCTTTTCAGTCGGCACTAGCGGGCGCCTTGCAACTATAGGCTCCGGCCGCTCCTTGTATCTCGCAAGGAACGACGTGAAGGAAGAAGAGGGCTTCGTTTCACAGAGATAACAACGCCGAAATTAACTCTTCATAATGTTTCAGGAAGTAACTCTTCAGGACGAAAAAAATTAAAAATGGAACAATTTTTCCATTTAAAAGTTCCGGATTGATGACTACGATTTGTTCAAATTTCGTGCGCACTTACGTACCTACTTCGGAGGTTTCCGCGAGAATATTTTTCAAAAGTCTGATGCGATTAAAACAAATATTTTATACAAGAATCAATCATCTAATTAGTCCACCACATTCTATCGAATGTATAACGGATGAAGAACGACACGAAACTAGTAAAAGCATTGGCTAATTCGTTATTAATATATTAATAATTTTAGAATATTCCATCAAGCGAAATGTAATGCATTGAGACACTTAGGCAGTAAGATTGGCTTACGGCAGAAACTCCACAAAACAATTCTGTTTAACCATGTTTAATTTTAATAAAAGTTAGTCACACACTTTCAATTTTATTCCCTCCATTTGAATACCCAAACACCAACTCTGCAGAGCAAACGGAAAAAGAGCATAGAAAGGAAACGAAATTCTTTTTTTTCCAACGAAATTCTTATTTTTTTTCATAAATTATTATTTCACTATTTTATGTAACCGTTGACGTCTTATCCGGACACAAAGTATCTGTCAAAACCAAGTTTCTTATTTATTATAAAAATGTCTGGTCACCCTATTAGAAAGAGACAAGGGGCTCTGTTATAGATATCTCTCTCGTCACGTTTTTCTGGCAGAGTCCTCAGTCCAGTTTGTTATACTAGGTCCATGGAAAAAACATAGTAAGCGCGTCGAAACAGTGTATGTACATACACTGTGTATCGACGCGCTTACTATGTTTTTTGTTTTTAGGGAAGTTAGCAATAAGGCGTTCGCCGTCTTCCATCATCAGCATCTTCGCACTTAAATTTAAGATTACCGACATACTAAAAACCAACAATTACATAAAACCATACATTTAATTATGTATAGTGTGATTAATAAATTTATCAAATACTACGTGTTAAGTTGTTTGAATATGCCACATACTCATGCTTCGTCTATGTGAATATTGCAGCCCTGTACGCTTTAAAATCTCTTTACAAAATATGAAGGATGTAACCTAACATACCGCCGTGAACGAAAATAAGTGTTAAGTATTCTTTACTTAATAGACCTATCCCATGTACCTTGAGTGTAAGGCCTCTAGCCAGGGCAAGTAGGTTTCGGCTTCGCCCTATCTTTTTATACCCCGTAATTTTGAATAAACTCCTACCCATGCAAAGCGGGGAGCGTGGTGCTAGTAAGATAGAACACAATGACTGTCCCAAATGTAAGTAAAATATTGGATACCCTATTAGAAAGAGATGCCATCCACTCTAGATATTTTTCTCGCTCGGAACGGCTTTCCGTTGCACGTCCTCATTCCAGTTAGTATATAAGTTCCTTGGTTACGACACTCATGACTGACAGTGACTGTTGTTTATGGTTGTTTTGTTATTTTTAGTCTGTGGCAGTTTTTCGAGTAATAAAAGAATGTTTATTTTGTTATAAACAACAAATTATCAAAAACTTGTGTAGTTGTTGTTTAGCATTGTTTAGTTACCCTATGTACTTGATAACTGATTAGAATTAAGTTTATTGAACATAAGTTTTTATTCCAAACAAGATGGTTCAGTCACAGTTTTCGCTGTCCTGGGATTCGTACAAATCCAGCATTTGCAGTGGATTCAGTGCTTTACAACAGGTAAAATAGACTATTTAAGTATGTAGGCTTCATTTAAACTTCTGATACCACGTCCACAATGTACCTGAAATTATTTGACTGAACGTTATTTGGTATAAAATTGTGTTTGTATATATTTCAGAATGGAGAGTTTGTAGACATGACCATAGCTGCTGATGGGCATTTTGTGAAAGTTCACCAAGTATTAGTGGCGCTGGCTAGCCCTTATCTCAAGGACCTTATCACTTCAGCACCTTGTCAACATCCAGTTATATTCCTTAATGTAAGTAGTACTACTCTGAATATGATTTGATTTTAACTACAAGTAATCATATTGTTTGTTTCTATTAGTGCTAAATGATGTAACTGAAATCCTTTGGTTTAATTTATGTCTGTTATGTCAAGCATTTAATTATATTATTGTGATTTGCTTATCTGCTCATTGCAATGAAGTATGATTAAAAGTACTTTTTGTACTTGAAGTGCTTTAACCCTGAGTATGCCATTTAACATTTGGCAAAATTGTTAGTCAAAGTAGGCCAATTTTTATTACTTTAAAGTATGGTCTAGTTCAAATAAGTAGATCTAATGCCTACTCGAACTGGGTATTTTGCTCTGAAAATTTGTACGTTGTATAGCTACGCACTCCTAATCATGTAAACAAATATACATATAACTCTGTTAAAAGAAAAAAGGTCTCAAAACAACCTATTTTACTGCCATGGGTGCAACTGCACCCTTTAATAATATTTCTACTACATCATGCTGAGTGTGATAGAAAACATGATATAATTATGAAAAATGCTATATGACGTGTAAATAGAAATAAAATCAAAGCTGTATTGCAATATACATATACAAAAATTTTGTGACTTTTAATAACCGGCTAGGAGCCTGAGCACCCTGGGTTGGGTTCTAGAGTCAAAAGTATTTGGCAGCTACTTATTGACATGGTTTGTCAATAATACCCAACATAACCTACATTATCTTACAAAAAATATCCTTATTCTTCATAAGATAGTTAAAAAAACAAGAAAAGAAAAAAAAAATTGAAAAGAGGGGTTGTGATATGCATGGCACTGACTATAGAAATTTTATTTTATTTTATTTTATGCTATTCGGGAAACTTACAGCTAATATAAACAATGTTCCCAAACAATAAGAATTTGAAGGCCATTTACAAATTTCCACAAGTAAATACTTGAAACAAAAAAGACAACAAAAAAGAACAAAATTCTATAACATAAATTAAACAAAAAAAAAGAGCAATCTATTAATAACAACTACAAACTAAAAATTAAAAAAACAAAATTCAAATGCCTAAGACATTGTTGTGATGTTACAAAGAGTGGTCTAATAAGGCTGCGTTTCCACCAGAGAGGAGGAGGGAGGAGGGAGGATGCGTAGCGAGGAATGTGTGTGAAACTAACTAATAATATCACTTCTTTTTCACTGCTTGCGCTATTCTAGCTATGTGATTAGTTAGTTCCACACACATCCCTCGCTACGCGTCCTCGCTCATCTCTGGTGGAAACGCAGCCTAAGAGTGCTAATAAATTTTTCAGAATGTTGCACATCGCTCACTGTGTTTGCTGCTAGAATACATTTATACAGGTGAGGTTGTAGTACCAGCTGATTGCCTTTCATCCTTTGCAGAAACGGCTAAGGCACTACACATCAAGGGACTTGAGAATATTGTGAGTATTGCTTGACTTCATAGTTTATCCTTAGTTCTATACATATAATTATTATGCCTATATGTAAAAAATACACCCACATGGGGGAGCTCATGACTAAATAATAACAGTCGCTCGGGTCGATCTTCAGGTTAAGCTGAGCTTGCCTAGGTTGGTCGGTACCAACCAGCGCAGTCACCCATCCTCGGGGATGGGTGACCGCCTAGTACGTACCGAGTTTCCTTCATGCCTCGGAAAGCACGTAAAACAGTTGCTCCCGGCTGTCATTTATAGATCTTTGGCAGTTGTTGCAGGTAGTCAGTGGCCCAAGTCTGACAACCAGTCTTACTAAGGGATATCGTATCACCCAGTTCTAACTGGGTTGTAGGGGTCAGATAGGCATTCGCTCCATGTAAAATACTGGTATCCAGCTGCATCCTGTTAGACTGGAAGTCGACCCCAACATGGTTGAAAAAAGGCTAGGCAGAATACTGATGATGTATAAGTACACCCATATTTTGCCAGTTATGTTTGAGTCTCATGTAATAGGGAGTCAGCCGATTGTCATTAACAAGGTATAAATCCAGTTTCCAGGTTCAGAAAAACCTGACAGAAAAATCCGATAACATTGAGAACCGATTATGTAGTATAGTATCCTATTTTATGTAGTACTTAATATTGTTACTCTATTTATATGCCATAAATCTACCTGCTGCAGGGTACAGCCCAACATAGTCTGCCAGTCAGAGTGGCGGGAAACATGCCACAGTTGGATGACACTGAAATATGCCATGTCACTGCCATGAAGAGAATAAGTGGTGGCCCTATTTCAGACAAGATGGTCACACAGGTATCTCAACCTGTTGTTCCACAGGTAAGCATAGTCCCTAAGGGTGCATCTTTATGTAAGCACCCTTAGGTATCGGAGATGCGGGTCGGTACCGGTCGGCCCAGGGTTAACTTGCATATAGAAACAGGTAAATTTGTCCGTATTGACCATATAACTTGAACCCTTATGACTTGTTCCAGGTAGTCGGTACCAACAACTTTAAACCTGTTTCTTTATAAGTGAGCGCATAAGATAACATAGAAATTAATACCTGCACCGATCGGTACCGACCCGCCCGTACCGGAAACCTGCTTTATGTAAGCACCCTAATAATAAAATTTAAAACAAAGCTCAAACACCCGGTTTCAGAATTTGATATGAATGAGAATTTGAAGTTGAGCACTTGTCAAATTCTATGCATTGCATGCATGCAATGATGAAACTCTAGATGAGAATCCTTTGTAATTTTAAATTTTAATTAAGAAATTTGGAGATAATTCTTCCTTTCAAGATGACTAAATTATAAAAAACTGAAATAATAGTTATCTATCTATTATTTTTTCAGGTCAATATACCTACATCAGCAAGGAAAGTTTTTATAAAATCGGAGCATTCTATGTAAGTTTACATGACATTTATCAAGCCTGTTTTCCTCTAAGGGCTAGGCAGAGGTGATTTAAGTACACCTTCATTTCGCCATTTATGTTTAAAGTTGATGAAAATCCCGGCATTGGTCGAGGCCATGCTGCGGGGCGAGACGGAGTGGGAAGCGGTCGCCTCCTTCTGCGAAGCAGTCATGCTCGCGAAGGAGGAGGCGGGCCGCGTGAGGGAGAGGACAGCGTCCTCCCTCCACACCAGCCGCAGTGGTAGACGCCCACGGCGCCGGACGTCGGCAGACGATCTCCGGCCACCGTAGGCGCGGGCATGCGGGCGGCGAGTAATGGGCGACTCGCTGTCCGACCATGGACCATGCCCGGGTCGACGGCGCGTTGTGTTCCACGCGCGCCTCAAAGAGTGTCAGCATAATGACGGGGCCCCCCTCTAGAGGGCCAAAGCCTGCCGGGGTCGCGGGACTCATAGAATTACCGTGACCCTGGAGCATAAAGGGCTACTGAAGGACACCGTGGATTTTAGTCAGTACAAGTCTGACAGTCCCTCCCGCTCTGCCCTGGGTGGGAGGACTCATTTGATGATTCTACCACGTTAAAAAAAAAAAAAAAAAAGTTGATGAAAATAGGCTCGCCCCGTATTGCAGGATACGGGGCGAGCCTATTTTCATCAAATCCAGACTTCAGGCTACTAATGAGAAATTCCTGCCACTGCCCTAGTCGGGAATCAAACCCGGACCTCATTCTCAGCAGAAGTGCTTGCGATCAGTATATCAACGATCTTTACCATACTGTAGGTTAATGACATAACACAGATTTATTCGCTAACTTCAAGTCAGTCAAGGTACACCGAAGTTACTTTTTGTTTAGCTGCAACATGATAACAATTTAAAAAACTTCAATTAACCACAGGTTTTTCTATAACTCATTTTATTATCTTTTAATTCAATTTTAAATGTAAACACTTTAACTAACTTTGTTGTGGATGCACCTTCACATTCAAATACATTAATTTCTAATATTTAATACATTTATCCAGGACAAGTACGCTACCATCAATTTCTTCTATAAACCTACCTGTGACCGTAAACGCGCCAGTCAGTACGCACCAAGGCGAACATCAGCACCACCACGACTTCAGTGATCTCATGGACGAATCCGGCACTCAGGACGATGATGACGACATGGACTTCAAAATGGCTGACTCTAAAGCTAACCTTGCTCGAGATAATAGTAAAGATAAAAGTAAGCGGTTCTTATTTGACTGTTTAAATTTTTTCGCTGGTTACTTTAAAACGGCCTTATGTCCGATGAGCTGTGACTCAAAATAACCATGATATGGAGCCCTGACACAGCCAGAAACCGAGTTGGACAAACCCAACGATCAGTAGTCCACATTAGGCCTTTGCCCAGCAGTAGGATGTCGCAGGCTAACAGTATCAGTACGTTAAAACTGCATCCTAAATGCTAAAAAGATTTACGCCGTAACATCGCAAAATGACAACCTGTCGTTGCGTCGGTAATTGTAAGTAAAGCGAGCCTGTGATTCAGGAATGAGAATAAAGGTCACAGCATACATGAACTCGGAAAGGGACCGTCACCGTATCGACTCGAGCCATTCAGTATTCTTACTATGAAACTCCCTACTGCAACGCGCACTAATCGGAAACGTAACGTAATCGCCTCGCCTCGGGACAAGCTCAACTTGCAGTTCCCACGCTTACGGCTCGTCGTCCCCGCGCTTACGTCTCTTCTACGTTCTTTTCCCTCTTCGTTCAGTGCTATGGCTATGATATCATCTCGCGTATAGGGAACTAAGACATAACCGTGCGCTACACTTCACGTTCGGATTTAAACTGATCAGGTGCCAGCCAGGTCAACCAGCGGTCGACGAGCCGTTAACGCGGCGTCGCCTAGCAGTAGCCGATTCGACGTATCGGAGCTACTGATCCGCTTTGGTTACGTGCTTACGTTAGGTTGACGCCTGTTTGACGGCGCGGCGAAAGACGATACGGTGACGATCCCTTTCCGAGTTGATATTTGGACGGTAACTAACATCATGAATTGTTCTGCTTGGAGAAATTGTAATTTTGCTATTCTTCTCATACAGATTTAATTTGTTCACAGCGTCATCATCAAACCTACAATTCACGGTGTCAATACGAGGCTCGCTGCAAGTGATATTAAATAGATACATATACAACCTGCATTCGACGACCTCGCGCGCCGGTCTGAGAAGGTGGCGCTGTGTGGACTACAGAAACAATAAGTGTACAGCCTTTTTGGTTACTAAGGGCAACGTCGTACTCAACAGGTCAGTGGGATGTACAAACCATGGAATCATGGAAGCATTAGAGGTTGTACAGGTTTTCATGTATGGGTTTTATTATCAAGGGGTATCGTATTACCCAGTATTTGGGTCGTGGAGGTTAGATAGGCAGTCGCTCCACCAGTGCGCTCCACTCCCGCTCGACTGAGAACCAACCCCAAAACAGTTGGGAAAAGGCTAGGCAGATGTTGCTGACGATTTTGGTTTGCATGGAAAGTGTACAATGCTAGCTCTAGCAGTGGCCGAGGCATCTCCGTGCTCTGTGGTGTAATGGCTTTACTTAACTGTATTATTTAGTAAACCTGTATACTGTTTTCATGGCACGAGAGTTCCAGCCTGTAAATATGCTTCGCCTACTCGGCTATTGTATGGGGAAACCGACCGAAAGTGTCACAGCTTGGTCGCGGGACTCATAGAATTACCGTGACCCTGGAACATAAAGGGCTATTGAAGGACACCGTGAATTTTAGTCAGTACAAGTCTGACAGTCTCTCCCGCTCTGCCCTGGGTGGGAGGACTCATTTGATGATTTTACCAGGTTAAAAAAAAAAAATGTGTCAGAGCTTATAAAATCTTTCACAATTATCCCACGGCAATAACCAAGCAGCCGGAATGTATCAATGTTGAAGGCTGAGATAATTTAAGCGAATTTTGATACGAACATAATTTATATAACGTTAAAGTTCATATTTGTATTAGTCACCAGATCACAGTCGCTGCACGTAAACTTCTAATAGGGCGCATTTTATTATGTACTGCAGCTATTGCCTGATGATTGATGGGTCATAGCACTCATAGCCTAAGGGTGTGTCCACATTAGTAACATAACATGTTATAAAACATGGTTATATAACATGATTCAATAGAGAGACTAGCAATGTTGTTTAAATTAGACGTGTTATATAGCAAAAGATTTGTAAAATGTTACTTAATCTGGACGCACCTTAAGACCTCTCGAAATCTGTGAAACTAATTACCATTTTTGTCAACAGGGCAAACCTCCACAACCATTCATTTCACGACAAGAAGATTCTAGCAAAGATCGAAAAGAAAGCTGTTTACTCCGCCATAGACGAGGTCGAAGGTTACAAAGATCTGCCGTTAGAAGGACAAGCCAACATACTGTCGCTTGAAGAATTCGGCGATGAGAAAGACAATAATTCGTCTATTAAAGAATGATTGCGTGAATGTCGTAATAGTTATTATATTAATATAAGGATACATTACGTTTTTTTTGGTATTTTTGTTTGAATCTTATTCCACTATCCTAAACTATCTTAAGATTTTGAACTTAAGTGCACTGAGAAATGTACTGCATACCTATTTAAAACGTACACTTAGAAACATGCCGAAGATCGGTCACAATGACTGCACTTAAGATCCTGCCTAAGCTGTTTTCTAAAGCCGACCTTCACTCTTCTGCTTACCGAATGAAATAGCACATTTTGATACAAGTAGGGAAATTTTGTTATTGCATTCGAGGCGGAATTAACACCCGAGCTGCAACCGAGGTTACCGCGTTATATAGGTTACAGAATAGAAAAATTGTTTTTTCTATTTCGTGGAATAAACCTAATCAATGTGGCGGTCGTGAAATGAACCACAAATAATGAGATGAAATTAATGAGCTCAAGGTTGCCTTTCCGCTAAATACGTGCGAGGTTACTACGCTGTGAAGGCATCCGGCCACCAATAGGATTCTCGACTTCATTTTTATATTTGTACATACATAAAAGCGAGATATATGTGCGAAAACTTGTATAGATAACCCTCCTTTTGGGCTTCGCCGCAGTCGGGTAAAAAAGAGCACCGCGATCCGCCTGCGCATAGCTAAAGCAAAATTCTCGCTACACTTCCTCGTTCTTCTTTGCTAAGTACACTTCGATAGGTACATCCGCGCACTACCTAGCTAACTTGTACATCTAGTGGAAAACCAGCCTTAAAATAATTCTTACGAGGACACTCGTATGGTAAGATCTGCCATATGTTGGGCTACCAGAGCAACCCTGCACTTAGCAAAGCGAGATGTCAGCAGATTCCGGCTAAGATGGTGGGATACGCATGAATCCTTGGAGTACTGGCTTACAATATATTATAAAGGTAGGTGAAACAAATAATACATAAAGGGTGTAAATAGACCCTTAACATATCCGAAAGGCACTTGTTCTCCCCGACTTTGCGATCATTTTTTTGTTCTAAACCATACCTTGGAACCTTCTAGTTACGGAGATATTGGGGGTCAAAGTTCCAACTTTTTCACAAGTTTTTTTTTAAATACATGTATTTAATGTAAGATTTTTACTTTACACACCTCCACGACCCCCGTACTATTCAATCCATCCATCAGCACACTGCTTTGACTGCTTTCCATCGAGTCCTACCGTATCACGTTAATTTTCACCCCAAAAAAAATAAGTCGATTCCCAGCTATAATTTTTGCGTAAAGTTACTTAGTTTGATGTACAGAATGCTTGGTTGACGGCTATGTGAAGGATCTTTTTACACCCTGTATAGGTACGTACCTGGATATTCAATAAAAAAATAAGTACAATAATTATAATACACAAGTTTAACCTTAGATAGAGCTACCTGCCTCCTACTTAAGTTATTTTTTTAATCGCTCTTGATTTATATCTTCAGAATAAAAAAACGAAAAATATGATAATATCTACGTATGTAGGTATTACAAAAAATCAAGGTTTCTTCGGGTTTTAATTTACTTATTAGACATTAAAATTCACAGCAAGATTATATTTAGTTCTCGTGTTTGTACCTAAAGACAAAGTGGTGTTAATTAACGTGATTTTCAATTACAAAACCTGTTTAATTGTAAGACCTACAACGAAAAGTTACTTTAAAAAATATTAAAAAAAAAATGGAATGAAAAGTTCACAGTAACGTTTTCCGTATAATTCTTTAGGAAATAATCTGTAGAGGCAGGTTTGTAAAAGAG
This sequence comes from Noctua comes, assembly GCA_963082995.1. Lineage (NCBI taxonomy): Eukaryota > Metazoa > Arthropoda > Insecta > Lepidoptera > Noctuidae > Noctua > Noctua comes. The sequence goes on from OY720277.1 coordinate 9,439,435, forward strand.
TTTTACTTATATTTTTAATCAAGTGTAGCGTAAGTTGGCAGGCAGGTTGGACACTGCAAGCAATATTAAGGTTTGGCGTCAATTGAGTCTTATCTGACTTAACAAACACTGAACTACATTAATGTTAATCTGTTTTCTATTTCTAGTCAGTTTTGTGCTTCCTAATAATTGCTACGACTATTGAAAAACACAAAAACCAAGTACCAGTTTTTAGAGTTGGATGCTCCACTTCCACATACGTATAGGTTTTTAGCTATTGATTTTCTTTTGGAATCATTTAGGTACAGTCACGAGTACCAATATGTTAACACTTTACAACTTTTAAAAGAGTTTTTCACCTACTGTTACGATTAAAATATCATGTTGTTACGTAGATAGAATTCTGGAACTTATATTTTTATGAAAAAGATCCGATCTCCAAGTTACAATCGTTATTTCTCGCGAAAATTGCTTTTTTTAGGAATGTGTACACATATAATCCCATCAAAACCCTTCCGTTTCCTAAATTTAAGCGTTCTTTAATAAACCATTTGACAGAAAGATGTTATTATAGTGTTAATGAATTCCTAGATTATAAGTTGTAAATTCTCAATGTGATTGTCCTTAGGTAGAATTATCTTGTCTGTAAAAGTGATTCATTTATTTGTTAAATAGCTTTAAGAAATTTGCACGCCGTAAGAAACGGCAGAATAAGAGATTCCATTATTTTTAAGACCTTTTTATATGTACCTTGTTCAAGCAAATAAACGATTTATTATTATTATTATAGGTGCTCGTGACTGAACAATAGGTAATCTATACAAACATCTAAATAAAATTGAAGTGTCTGATTGTAATATCAAAATAACGGCTTTATACAGAATGCATATGAAAATATATACGGCACTCATAATAAAAACACATTTTTTTCTGTTTAATTAAATTTTTGTCTGTCTTTCTATTTCTCCGAAACCGCTGGAACGATTTTGACGGGACTTTTACTTGGCAGATAGCTGACGTTATAAGCTCTCAGTTACTTTATTTTAGGAAAGTAATTAGGGTTCCGTGCAAAAAAACTAAAACCGTTGAAATTGTTAACAAAATCCGATTCAAAAATGGAAGTAATATTTTTTATAATAATTTCATGTGAGCGAAGGTCGCGGCCACAGCTAGCGTGTGGCATAAAACGACTTTAAATTGAGGCTACCTAGCTAGGTACTTTTTAATTGATCCTATTGTGTTAATGCAGTATAGGAAGGTACTAGCCCACTTTTGTTCGTTAATGGAGCATAAGATTTAGGTGCCTAAGAAATAAAAATGTTTATTTTGCATTTTGTTTAGACACTTCCATTTTCGAGTTAAAACGATGAATTTAATCATTTGGCTGTGTGTCTCCGTCATGGGTTGTAATGCTGGACCCCTGAGGAACAAATACCAGCACTACTTGGAGCTGCCTTCGCTGGACAGATTCAGGGAATACCTTCGCATAGACACGAGCAAGGAAGAAAACTTAAGTATGTATTACACCTTCGACACATTTTCTCATCTGATGTAAAACCTATTTTTTACTTATATAAACAAAAAATAACGATGTCTGAATCCGTTCTTAGAATCTTTTAATTTAAATAATTATGTGGCATTAGTATCGAAGAGGATCTTAAGAGGCACGAAGAAATACGTCTTTGATGTACTATATTTTTTATTATTATTAATTACAATTATAATTAGGGTGACTTCGCTAAACTCTGACATCGGTCAAGCATAGGTGTCGTAGCACGCCTACGCTACTCGTAGCGTAAGCGTTCGCGTAGTCTACGCGTCGTCTACGCGGCATCAACGCCTACGCTGGGCATTCGCAATATTGAATATTTATTCATAATTTCATATAATAATACTTCTTGTCTGCAAAGGTAGCAATTAATAATGTCTGTTCAGTTTTATAAAACGTGCATTATGCAAAGCATGTAGGTATGCAAAAGCCAGACCTTGGGAAAATATACAGGGAAAAACCTCACGATTTTATTTTCACAATATGTTCAAACGGTTTATTATTACAAGTGTATTCTTATTTCTTCACATGTGTGCTTATTTTGATCGTGCACCTTTGGCGATATCAAAAGGATATCCTCCTGATTTCGCCAAGCTGCTGTAGGTAAACATTAGTTTCTTCTTACGCTCATAACAAGATACATGATCTGTCAGGCACGAAGCACAGTTTAAGAACGTTTGTGCGCCTTGTGTTGTGGTCCTTATAATGACTGTACGTGGTACATGGAAGACTTTTGCCGAAGGATTGTTGTCTTATCCTGTCCTTTTGGGAGGTAAAAACTACTGGCCACCAGTGGCGAAGGTATATAACTCGATTCCTACCGGCTTCCCTTTGAAAAATGGCACAGTCAGTATTCCATAGACAAATAATATAATCGCATTAAAGATATGTACTCCGGCTTCCGGCTTACCTCTTACAAAAATTGCCCCGTCGCTACTGCTGGCCACTGGGATACCTAAATAGAGCCCTTATTTTGTCACTGATGGACAACGCAAAGCTTACTTAAACCGCATCGAAGTTCATTTGAGGTAATTTCAAAACACGTTTTTAGAAGATCGTCCTTTGTTTTATAGATTATGCAGTGGAGTTCTGGATTCGTCAGTCGAAAGTACTAGGCTTACCTTATGCGGTGTACGCTCCAGCTGGGAAGCCGATATTCGTGGCCACACTGGAAGGCGCCGACCCCTCGCTGCCCAGCATCATGCTCAACTCACACATGGACGTCGTCAAAGTTGATGAGGTATCTTTTTCCTTTTAATATAATGAGAACCCTTGCTTTGTGAGGTCAGCGGTTTATTTAATTACGAGTTTCAAGAACTCAATACAACAAGCGAAATAAAGATTTAATCTTATTAAATGTTGGTAATTGTGTATTCTGCTGAACATGAACTTTTTATGGTTGTAAAAATTACTACTGTTACCTACTATAATTTGACAAAAAAATATAAAACGCATTTTGTGAGTGGTATACCTACTTGTGATAGATAATATTTACTAAAACGGCTATCCTGAACATACTTCGTTTTTTTATTCAATTGAGTTCCTGAAACCAGTTGCAGTATTTATATTTTTAATTCATTTAAAAATATATGTAGGTATATTATGACTAGTTACTTTTAATTATATTAATGTTGCAGAAAGAATGGTTACATCCGCCTTTCGAAGCGTTCATGGACGAAAATGGCGATATTTACGGCCGCGGCACCCAGGACACTAAAGACGTCGGGATTCAATACTTGGAGGCTATAAGGAGACTGAAAAATGACAATATAACTTTAGCACGTACTATACATTTGACTGTAATGCCAGGTAAGTTTAGACTCATATATCGTTTCTGTTGAGATCTGTACAAGAAAGACTCATTTTTGTTGTAATGTTAAGTGTTAACCTACAGATCTATTTGCCCACAGATGAAGAAACTGGCGGTAGAAACGGGATGAAGGCATTTGTGAAGACAAAAGAGTTCAAGTCCTTGAACATTGGGTTCGCGTTAGACGAAGGCATCACAACAAGTGACGACACTTTTCTGGCTTCATTTGTGGATAAGAGAGCTTGGCGTAAGTTTTCAGTTTAGCAAATACTGTAATGATATTAATCGTTATAATTGATTGTAAAAAAATCTTTACGCACCGCAGTGTGACCCTACATTATTATTCCATTCTAGGTGAAAAGAACCCTGAAAATACCGGACAAAAATTACGTGAAAAGTTAAATAACATTACATAACATTCATTTATTCTCAGGCAGCTTTTGCCCATACATACCTTACAGACTATCGATGATATTGGATTCCCTGGTGTGTATGGGCTTAAATATCACATCGTCGAAACATACGACATAACTTTTGAATCAAAATAACTTGACCTTTCACATATTTTGGCAGGGCTTAACAATGTTTTTTTTTAACAGAAATACAGTTTTTAATCCGTGGTGTTGGTGGGCATGGTTCTTTAATGCCAGAAGGAAGTGCCATGGACAACGTAAGTAGTTTTTTTTAATATTGGCCGCAGAATTTGAGTCAATCCGAAGCTTTGTTGCCCTGATTTATGATTACGTTTTAAGTTGCTTATGTCAGTCATAAGTAGGAGTTCTTGGATACTCGAAGAAGTATTTGATCGTATCAAGTAAAAATGGCTTCCTGCCTGTGATCTTGAAATAATCCGCAACTGCAAACGTGGTATCTATTTGAGGGTTTCGCTTGCATATTACTGGACTGATGACTTTTTCCAGGCATATAAATTCATAAACGCTGTCATGGCCTACAGGGAGACTCAGAAAAAGATCCTAAGGTCCAATACTACGAGTGGTACTGCCGCGTACACCAGTCTGAACATTAACATTATTGATGTAAGTTCATTTTTAATTTAGGATATAGGTAGTGGTAGATAGAATAGGCATTGTCTTGTATGAACCCTACATCCTTCAGTTTCCATACCATAGATTCCCTCATGAGAAAATAACCATAAACACAAGATCTTGATAAAGTCTGAACACTGAACGAGCCCTTTGTAAAGTGTCGACAAATCTGATATCGTCAAAAAATTCAACCTTATTATGTTACAGGGTGGTTTGGCTGAGAACATTATACCTTCAGCGTTCAAAATCATCGTTGATATGCGACTGGCCACTGATGCCGATCCCGAATTGATGCAGTTCGTGGTAAGACCATCAATAAATATATACGCAAGTAAACCTAATTGGACTCGTGAGTGGTTTGTTTTATTATCACACCTACTGACTGGATGATATTGATGACATCTTTATATTGTCAATGAGGAAGTTTACTTGCCATGGATATCATAAAATAAATTGGGTAACACATTTTTGTATTTGAAGAAATTAGTCTGCTCAATAACATTAAAAACGCAATTATTTTGTTGAATTTTCAAAATGCATTAGCAGTTTAACATTTGGATTGCGGTACTGTGTTACGTTTTAGGTACTTCGCAGATCAAGTTACAACGGGTTTGCAGTTGCGTTACCCAAACCCAATTTGGGGACAAAGGGTAATATTTTGCCTCCTTTCGGCAGCCTACAAACCAAAGCGTGCACGTCGGCAACTTTCGTAGGTACGTGATCAGTTGACATTTCGGAACATGTCTGGAATACAGTACTGCAATGCTTACTCGAACGAGATCATCGCTGGCACCCTTGAACTTCAACTTAGGGTATGAGTAGGTAATGCGAATCCCACACTTCTGTCCACAGTCTACTACTACACTATCTGTTTTATTATTGGTTCCTTTTCAGGTTAACTCATGGGTGCGTGAAGCTGGTAACAGCACCAAAGTCTCGTACATTCGACGTGAGACGAAATCAGGAATCACGTCTGTTGACGAAACCAACATGTATTGGGTTACCATGCGGGATACTTTGACAAAAATGTAAGATACATCATTTTAATACCCACGAATTTGCTGAATCACCAATGGGTTACCCAGTAACCGTGTCGTGGAGGTCATATAAGCAGTGGCTCCATGTAAAATACTGATGTTCAGCTGGATCCGGTTAGACTGGTAGCCGACACCAACATAGTGGGGGAAAAGGCTAGGCAGATGAATTTAGAAGACCTAAGAATTTGTCCTAATACTGTTAAAAGAGGATAATGTAAGTTTTATATTTTTACAGAGGGTTAAAATTCAGGCCAGTCGTTTTACCAGCCACATCCGACATGCTCGTGCTACGCAACATCGGAATACCAGCCATTGGCTTCTGCACTAAAATTAACACGACCCCCAGACTGCACGCGAAGGATGAATACCAGAATGTAGAAACTTTTCTCAAAGGAATAGACATTTACACTGAACTAATTAAGAATTTAGGCAATGTATCACCTGAGGCTGTAAAAAAAGAACATTTTAAAAATAAAGAGATATGCTAACACTAGATCTTCTTCATTTTTGAGACCAAAAACGCCAGCTTCCAAAAACGTAATGATTACCTACCACGTATTGACAGAGACTAACATTGACTCATTTTGAACTTCTAGTGAAATCGACATCTGACGAACCATGATTTGATCGAAAAATAAACAAAGTGTCTTCAAATGTATCAGGGATGGGTCGTTATCTTCTTCTTCTTCTTTGCGTGTCGAAGGACTCAAATGTCATGTAGTCTGGCATGTAGCTACCTGCACAGCTCATTAGTAGGCTTCGTTTAAATCCTGGAAGGTGCGGGTGGCTGTGCAGTGTGTGCAGGATGGGCAAGAGAGGAGGTGGGGCATATCCTGCAGCTCCTCCACACTGGTATTGTGTTTGGGACATATCGATCATACTCAATTTGGCCAAATTATTTCTACGCCGCCAACCTGGGCCCGAAAACGGTCGGTATCGATCAATCATCATGTCAATAAAAATAAATGAAAGCGGTACTCCTGGACACGGCTCGTATTGTTAGGAGGTTCCTCTCTGGAGCCCTGACCGCCGGCGCCGGTTGCTTGGACCCTGTTCCCGACAACGGTGGGAATCCTACTTAATATTATAAATGCGAAAATTGTGAAGATGGACGGATGTTTGTTACTCTTTCACGTAAAAACTACAAAACGGATTTGGATGAAATATTGCACACAGATAGTTTATAACCTGGATTAACACATAGGATACTTTTTATCTCGGGGGTATGATCCCGCGGGACAATTATCGAAATGCAAGCGGGCGAACCTGCGAGCATTAGCTAGTTTTTTTTTAATATTTTTAAATGTTTTTTGTTATTTTTATAATTAATATTTAAAAACAAAAAAAGAGGAGCTCGTGGCTAAATAATAACAGCCGCTCGGGTCGATCTTTAGGTTAAGCCGTGCTTGCCTAGGTTGGTCTGTAGATGGGTGACCACCCATTACATACCGAGTTTCCTCCGTGCCTCGGAAAGCACGTTAAGCCGTTGGTCCCGGCTGTCATTTATAGATCTTCGACAGTCGTTATAGGTAGTCAGTGGCCCAAAAAGTTTGACAACCAGTCTTACCCAAGGGGTATCGTATTACCTAGTACTAACTGGGTTGTGTTGTGGAGGTCAGATAGGCAGTCGCTCCATGTAAAATACTGGTATTCAGCTGCATCCGGTTAGACTGGAAGCCGACCCTAACATAGTTGGGAAAAGGCTAGGCAGATGATGATAATTAATATTTAAAAATGTAATTAATTTGTTAAAATATGAATAAAGGAAATAATAATGTACGCGCAAATAAAGTGTGTAGTATTTTTAGCCTGAACCTTGGTAAAATATAATTTATTATTTTATAACACCATCTACGGTTAAATGTAGACTACTCAATAGGAATATAGTATAGGGTGTCCTGATCTCCTCGGACAGAGATCTAAGTAGGTGCGTGGTGCGTATGAAACCATTTTATTGTAAATACAATCAGTATTCAAGCGGATGTCGTACTGAGTGCGAGTTTTGAGAGTCCAATTATATTACAACTGTTTTTGAACGTGAAGGCAAACTAATAAAAGTCGGTTAAAAAGAGTGTTACGATAACTTTGGTGACATCTGATAACTTTTTAATATATATGTAAATAAGATATCCTTCTTGACATTAATCGTGTTTAATTCACGACCTTAAGATTGTGTTGACCTATCGCATTTTCAAATATTTATAATTTTATTTTTATTACTAGTTGTTCAGGTCTTGGTTAAAATTAAACGTGATTGTGAATGTGAACTTCAAAAACTAAACTACTCTAAATTATTGTTTATTTTTGGATAAATTAAAGATCTTTGGAACTTTAACTTATTTCAATTATGAAAACTTGGGGTGGTTGACTGGTAAGCGTGACGACAAAGTATCAGCCTATAGAAAATTCGCTCGTTACGAACATATCTACATAGGTACTGTGCAAGTGTGCAGTAAACAACATTGCGATCATTAACTTACAGAAATTGGCACGAGTAGGCAGGTGGGTAAGCATTGCTCTTAGTAGGCATTTTTATTTTCCTTTATAAGTATATTCACTTTTCCAGAAATGTTTTATTTAAATATGATGCGTGCGTGATTGGTGAACTTACATTTTTTATTTAAGTAGTTTAAAAATATAGAAATATAATTTCAGAGATTTCAAATTAATTCAAATAGATTTATTACAATTCTTGATTCAGTGCTCTGCAATTTTTTTTGGTTGGATCAATGGAACAATGAAAAATTACGATTAAGTACAATTACTTGAGGCTAATTACAAGTAGGTACAATAACTTGAGGCTAATCGTAACAATCTCTAACATTTTATGATTTATCTGTTAATTAAATAATGTTAATATTAAGTTTACTATTTTATCATAAACAATTCTACGCAAATTAGAGACTATGAATGAATACAAATTTTTATTTGTGTGCTATTGTTATTTACTTTTTTTTTAATTTGTTTTTGGTGCCGGAAAAGGAAACGCGAGTTTTGATTCTATTTGTTTGAATCCGCACATTTTCAACTTTTGCATAATTTGATCGTGAATAGGTTCTTTCAGCCTTCTCCATGAAATGAAGTATTATATTGTTTCAGGCTAACTATAAAGATGTTCAAGTATCTGATTGTGCTGTGCGTTCTGTTTATAATAGACAAGGGCAGTGCTAGAACATTGCGAAACAAATATTCAGGGTATCTTGAACTAGGTGCAATTAAGAGATTTCGGGAATACATCCGTATTGATACGAGCAACGAAGAAAATATAAGTAAGTACGCTTTCGTAGATAAATATTTAAACTTGTGCTTTTTTAAATAGGTTTGTAAAATAAAAAAATAGGTATAAGGAAATTATAGAACATCAAGTACCGCCATATGCATGTGTATTTTATAAGTTTAATTATTAGTTTTATTATTATTCTATGTATCCAACTATCTGTCCTTAAACCTACATTTTGTAAATTCCTTTTTATGTACAGCATACTTTAAATTTACATAAAAGAATATATTTCAGGAGCTCGTGGCTAAATAATAACAGCCGCCCGGATCGATCTTTACGTTAAGCCGTGCTTGCCTAGGTTTGTCTGTGGATGGGTGACCACCCGTTACATACCGAGTTTCCTCCGTGCCTCGGAAAGCACGTTAAGCCGTTGGTCCCGGCTGTCCTTTGTAGATCTTCGACAGTCGTTACAACGTTGTAGTCAGTGGTCCAAAAAGTCTGACAACCAGTCTTACCAAGGGATATCGTATTACCTAGTATTAACTGGGTTGTGGAAGTCAGATAGGCAGTCGCTCCATGTAAAATACTGGTATTCGGCTGCATCCGGTTAGACCGGAAGCCGAACCTAACATAGTTGGGAAAAGGCAGATAATAATGATGAAAAGAAGATATTTCACATGGGGTGACAAAATGGACAACCTTTCGATAGATTAGAGAAAGAGGGAGAAATAATACTGCAGGAAGTCGGTGGTGTACCATTTACATAATAATACAAAATAGGACAGTTGTACAATGCTTAGGTCGTTTTTAAAAATATTCTCCATTAGTTATTCTCCCTGAGTATGTACAACCCATAAAAAATAATACATATTATGCAAAATTTGTAGTAGATATATGTTATTGTGAGAACATTTTTATATAAAGTACCTATTATGTACCTAAAGATAAAAATCAAGTTTTTGTTCGGACATAATTTATTTAATTGTCTTTAAGTCTAGTCTACTATTTTTATAGGCTAACAATGAAATATGATTTAAAAAATCTGCTGTTGCCTACATTTTTTCGAGTTACGCGACTAAAAATGTGTGGAGCAGCTGATATTTTTTTCGCGATTTCATGGTCGGTCCCGTAGTAAAAGTTGCTTATTTTCATGAGTACTACACGCCCCTAAAGTATTGCCCACGTTTAAAAAATAGGTAATAAGATTGGTAACATTAAGATGCACAGTTCATCATCATCATTCTCTTGCCCTTATCTCAATTCATTTGAGGTCGGCGCAGCATGTCTTCTTCTTCCATACTTCTCTATTACTCGTCATCTCATCAGACACCTCCTTTCTTGCCATATCATTCTTTACACAGTCCACCCATTGTTTCTTTGGTCTTCCTCTACTCTTATCCCCGTCCACATTCATACTCATAACTTTCCCCACGACATGATTATGATGGTGCACAGTTGCAATAGATAAAATAAAAGCTGGTGACAGACTTGTAAGAGATATAGTAGACACGTTTATGATCTTTGACCAAACTATAATTATTACTGTGCTTCCCGACCTTTTGCTATCGTTCATAGTACTAAACATTCCGCAACTGATAACAGACGTCTACGTAACTAGCTAAGGAAATAACTTTATCCGAATGCATCTAAAGGGTGTAAATAGACCCTTAACATATACGAAAGGCACTTGTTCTCCCCGTCTTTGCGATAATTTTTTTGTTCTAGACCATACCTGGGAACCTTATAGTTACGGAGATATTGGGGGTCAAAGTTACAACTTTTCACAAGTTTTTTTAAATAGGTATATGTTGTTAATGTAAGATTTTTACTTTACACACGTCCACAATCCCCGTACTATTCAATCCATCCACCAGCACAATGCTTTGAATGCTTTCCATCGAGTCCTACCGTAAAACGTGATTTTTCACCCCAAAAAAAAAAGTCGATTCCCAGCAATAATTTTTGCGTAAAGTTACTTAGTTTGATGTACAGAATGCTTGGTTGACGGCTATGTGAAGGGTCTGTTTACACCCTGTATATAACATACAGCTGATTAACCAACCGTAACGCTATTTGTAAGTAGCAATTTTTTTTTATTTCAAAAGGTTTTTTTTTTGTGAATCTGCATGTGTCATTGACTTACTCATACAGCATTGAAAGATACATATTAATTAACTTATTTGCCTTTTATTTTTCACCACACATAATCAGTTTGTTCTTGAAATGACAATTATGGATGTAAATTATTGGCTTTATTGTCAGTTTTCAAAGATAATGATGTGTGGCGAAAATGCTGTTTCATTATGGGGGTATGGCTAATTGTAAATAACTCTGATATATTATAAACGTTCAGATATAAATAGATTGAAGAGATCCGCTTTACGATCTATCAACGAAATATATGTGCTTGTGCGTAATTAAGATCCCGTTCAGGAAGAGTAGAAAATAAAGGCCTATTCAAACCAAAGCGGTATTCGCTGCCGCTGTGGGTAGAGGTACATACCGTGCGGGTTTCGCTCAGGTATTTAGTATCAAGTTGGGAGCGAAACCCGCGCGATATGCATACTGCAGGTCCAACTTGGGACAGTTCGCGACCAATTTATAGTCGAGTAAGCTTGCTGACCGTTTCCTATTTTCATCAACTGTCGCTTTCTGATTTGAAAAGTAGTGAAGAAAGAGACAAATTCTACTTTAGCATTTTTAGAATCTCGAAGAGATCACTTTAAGTACCTACCTACCTGATCTCTTTATATCTATTGCTAAGGTGGAGGTTTGGAGATTCTTAACTACAAATTCTCAACCCTATTAAGTCCTATTATACAGGGTGTAAACAGACCCTTCATGAAGCCGTCAACCAAGCATTATTTAAACTAAAATAAGTAACTTTAGTACTTTACGCAAAAATTATTGCTGGAAAACGACTTTTTTTTAGGGTAAAAATCACGTTTTACGTTAGGACTCAATGTAACGCACTCAAAACGTTTAGCTGATGGATGGATCGAATAGTACGGGGTTTGTGGAGGTGTTTAAAGTAAAAATCTTACACTAAAAACATGTATTTAAAAAAAAACCTTTTGAAAAAGTTGGAAATTCGACCCCCCAATATCTCCGTAAGTAGAAGGTTCCCAGGTATGGTCTAGAACAAAAAAATGATCGCAATGACGGGGAAAACAAGTGCCTTTCAGCTTCGTTAAGGATCTTGTAACACCCTTTATATCAACCATTAATTGCCATCTAACAGAACATGCCGTGGAGTTCTGGGCCCGCCAGGCGACGGAACTGGGAATACCATTCGCAGTGCACGCGCCAGCTGGGAAGCCGATATTCGTGGCCACACTGGAAGGCGCCGACCCCTCGCTGCCGAGCATCATGCTGAACACACACATGGACGTCGTCAAAGTTGATGAGGTAAAATGCTACCTGGCAATGGCGTGCCTAGGGGCTATCAATATGGCAAGAGCATAAGGCTAGCAGACTTTTCAGAAACCCTAATATCATGAAGAGTAGTAGGTTACAAGGGCAAGTCAAGCTTGAAGGCTTGGATGAAAGTACTGCCACTATATTAGGTGGCCTACCATGACCTCTTAAAGCAAGAGTAAGTACAGTGTGTGAAAGAGTTGGCGCTAGAAAACCTGTATAGCTCTGTCTCTTTCCCACACTGGAATTAAGTCTTAGTAACCCCCCAGGCTACAGAACGGCGGCCGAGCCATAGTTACCGTTATATTTTCTCATGTAGGTGACATTTGGCGCATATTGTGAAAACAGTGACCGAGTGTTAAACCTACATACATTTATTAATTCGCGCAATTTTCCCATGAGGGTAAGCAGACACAGCAGAACACCACTTGCTACGATCTTTACATTTTGCATTTGCGTGGTCCATGTTCATATACGCACCTGACTTTTTTGAAGAACTCTCAGAGTGTATGTACTAATAGTGTCTTACCACCCACCCACCTTCCTTTCCTCTCACATCTGCTTTGTAATATCTTGTTAGTCGCCTTAAAAATGTTAAATCTAGTTTTGATGAGTCAATGACCAGTCACTTTATTTAATTATAACCAATTGTTTTGATATTCTAGATGATGTAAATATGTTTTTACTTTGCATGCCGTAAGGTAGAGTGTGTTGGAACAGATTGATTTAACAATGCTTACACCTTATTTCTTTTATACCCACATTCATGGCAAATAAATGATTTCTTTCTTCTTTCTTCTTTCTTTCTAAACCAACGATTTCTCCCATACCACCAACATTAGGATGCCTATTCTCAGAATGATGTTAGTGCCGCAGAATATCGGTAATTATGATGTCTGGGGAAGATGGCCGCGTTTATTATCAGTGTATCAGATACAATTAGCACTTTATTTAATCAAGTGGTTTTCGAATCAGAATTTAATTCCACACCATTCTTGTCCAAACCACTTAACCCGGTTATGATACTCATAATTGGAGTTACTGATAACCGTTGTTAGCATACCTAGGTTCCTACCTTTACCTCAATTTTTTGAAGTTCCCTCGTCATTTCCTAGATAAACATCAATAGTCCAACCAGGCAACCAACATGATGGCGATTCATTGTTTGATAGCGGGTACTTTGTTTGTAACTGTTATTAGCGCACATAAGCCAGTTCACCAAGCTACAATCTGTCAAATTTCTTTAGTAGGTTTTCGACTTTATCGCTAAAGCATTAGGTTCAAGGTTGATTGGGAAAATTTGACAGTTTCGGGTAGCTTGATGTGCTGGCGTCTGTACCCACAGCAGCAAGGGCTTACAATAATTTTCGTTACAGAGAGAATGGACCTATCCACCTTTCGGAGCACACATGGACTCCAACGGCGACATATTCGGACGCGGTACACAGGATACCAAAGACGTAGGCATACAATACATGGAGGCTATTAGACGACTCAAAAAACACAATGTTACTTTAGCACGCACTTTACATTTTACAGCAATGCCAGGTTTGTAAATAATATTTATAACTAGCTTTTCCCGTGGCATCACCCGTGGATGACCGAAATTATCCGTTACCTGGATAAAAATATTTGGTGTCCAGTACCCAGGTTAGGGTCTGTCTGTGTGTCCATCGCAAATCCATTCATCAGTTATGGCGTAAAAATGTAACAAACATACAAAGTTACATTCGCATATTAAGTAGTAGGTCTGTATGGATTACAATTAACTAAATTTATATTTAACTTGAATTGTAATATTTTAACGGTGACTCAAACCCTTTTACATGTTAAATGACGTCAAAGAATGAATGACCTCGATCGGCTTGTATGAATAAAAATAATGCAGGTAATAATATAATTAAAATGGATAGCGGATATATCTACCTACGGATATGAACTTTTGTTTTAGACATTTGTTGCACAAACGTTTTACTTACCAAGGTGAATGAGCATTTATAGCTCATTAATACATTTTTAATACATTTTGTTGTAAATACAGGGTGTAAACAGACCCAAACTAAGTAAATCTGTGCAAAAAATTATTGCTGGGAAACAACTTTTTTTTGGTGTGATAAATCACGTTTTACAAGTAAAGTAACCAAGATTAAAAATACTATTTAAAAAAGTTTTGAATTTGACCTTCAATATCTCTATAACTAGTAAGGTTCCTAGGGATGATCTAGATCAAAAATATGATCGCAATGACGGGAAGAACGCTTTTACACCTCCTATTACCGTGTGTATAAGAAAGGTGTGGTCATATTTCAGGATGTGGTACAGACCAACAAACTGAACAAGTTTTATATGGGACCAACATTATAATCGCGAAAAAATGGCCAGCTGTTAGATACAAAACTTCAACACCTACTCGACCCAATGGCGCAGCTTATAACCCAGCTATGCTGTAGATCTTACTAAGTTCTGGGTGTCATATCAAGTAACTATAGTGTGAGGGCGAAGCGCAAGGAGCCCAAGAGGGCTAGCCATGAGAGTTCATTCAAAGGATATTTACGCGTTATGTACCCATGAAATAACTGAAAGTACGAATTAACACTGCAAAGTCCTTTTAGAGCTGTCTTAGTAATACTTAGAACTCTCTCCCACTATTGTCTAAAAGATAGAGAAATTATTAACAAACTGGTATAATTCTGCTTACAGATGAAGAAACTGGAGGTGCAAACGGAATAAAAGCGTTTGTTAAAACAAAAGCCTTTCAATCAATGAACATTGGATTCGCTTTAGACGAAGGGTTATCATCGAGGGACGAGTCGCTTTTCGCGACGTTTGTGGACAGAAGACCTTGGCGTAAGTACCTACTTACTGTCACTTTTTATTCTTGTACTTTGATCCTTTAGAATTATTAAATTAATATACTATTATTACTTAGTCACCCAATGGATCGTCTTGAGAACGTTAATAGCCTCGCCCTCGTGAGCTGCTATCTATGGACCTTTGAGAATGAGACCATTATTTTACATAACTTTTTTTTGAATGAGTCGTCTGTCATTTTTTTTTTCAGAAATGGAGTTTACTGTCTACGGTGATGGGGGTCACGGTTTTGCAATGCCAGATGAGAGTGCTATGGAAAAGGTACACGAATATAACCTTTACAATACATAGTATATGTATAATTTAATTATTAGCGTAGCGTGGCAAATTATTATCCTTCAAGCTAACTTGCCTTTTTATTTGACTGCGAATATGAACAATTTGCTCATCATATTTTTTGGGAGTGCAGTCTTTGGCCGAATGAACGCAATACTATGTTGGATAGTGTACAGGTTACATCCGGAGTTATTTACTACACGGACCTTGTATAAACTAGAACAAATTTCCGGGCGGTCAAGTGTTCATACCTGCCTATTATTGGAATCAAATTTAACAGGGTGCCTATAATGGCCGCTTTAGCAGAGTTAAAAGTAGTAAAATGGTCAAAAAAGACAATTCATAACATTAATTGTGTCTGTGACCATTTTAAGAATTGTGATAAAGCGGCCATTTTAGACCCCCAGCTCACAACTTAGGACCCATTAATGATAATATTTATCCGTGGTACTAGGCAACTGGGTTTACCCCAGTTGTAAACGTCCCTTTGTACCTATTGGCCTTGTTTCGTTCTGTCTCCTGCTGATATGAAGGGGAAGTGAAAGAGAAATTATGGTTTTCCTACTCCTCCGCTATACTTTTCTGATGAATTTCTTTGCGGGATCCAAGACAGTTGGATTGTTTCTCTGGGACTTCGTCGAGCTTTATTGTCTCGATGCTTTCCGGGTGGTCGCCACTGTTGATTCTGGCTTTCAGGAGGTACAGTGGTTTGGGAATAGTGTGGCGGGCTATTAGCGTATAGCGTCTGCTACGGAAGACTACGAATATTACGAGTCGTTTTACGAATGTTTACAAAGTTTCAGCTTTCGAATGATTTTTTCTATTATACACAAACTACAATCTAACCTTTCATGATTACATTTTACAGGCTCATCGATTTATAAACATTGTCATGGCGTACAGAGAGACACAGAAACAAATTATGAAAACTAAGAATGCTACTGATTACAGCGATTTCAACAGTGTCAACATTAACATGATAACAGTAAGTTTTGAGTAAGACGAATCTCACGCGACACCACTCGTCCGCGTGGTCGGACGCAGGTGGCAAAGCAAATGAATCGGCGCTGCGTCGCGCGTAAAGGCGGTGAGCGCCCCTCGTCCGCGCGGTCCGGCGTTGAACGTGTGTTGGGCATCAACGGATTTCATAGAAACCCATGCGACGTGAGATTCGCGATATAAAATTATGTCTACAACGATAACTACAGTTTTTTCACTATCTGCTAACCGGTAGTTTTTTTTCTACAGAGGTTCTGAACGTAACTGGGTCACGATAAAATATTATCTGTTGATTGATAAGGGCATAGGAAGAGACTCGAATGTCAAGTGCAGGGGCACTGTCCGTATTATCTGACTTATTTAACCTTCCTTTTATTCTGCTCCACAATGGCTTTAATGGCTTTTGCTTCAATGGCTTTTGGTCTTTTTCCCTATAAAATTACGAAGATTTGTGGCATTTTATCCTCAAGAATGCGATTTCCATAGAGGTCATTATTTGTTTAAACTAGGATCATGTAAAGCCATTGATTTATTATTTTTAATGATTTTATAGGGTGGTCTTGCTCCGAATGTAATAGCTGCAAAAATGGCAATGGTCGTCGATATGAGATTGGCCCCAGAAGCAAATGCAGATGAGATGCAATCGTTGGTAAGTAACTTACATTACTTAATTCATACTTATATTATAAAGAGGTAAAATTTGTTTGTAAGTTTGTATGTATGGGGTTTGCTTCGGAACTAATGATCCAATTCTAAAAATTCGTGCACTGGCAGAAAGCTACATAATTCGTGGCTGCTATAGGCCATACATTATATTTATATCATGCATAATGACCAAGATATCACAATGTTTGCGAACGAAGTCGCGGGCAAAGTGCTAGTGACAATATAATAAGGATGTAACGGTTATACCAACGCATAAAACGAGCTTGTTCTGAAAACTTACAGCAATGTGACGCTCGTAGTCATTTTAATTTGCACTAAACGTCACTAGAGGCGCTTCGAAATTTTCAGTTCCGACACAATATTTTTTAGCGAACTGCGGCGGTGGAAACTGTTGTTGCAGGAACATTACGTACTAGTATTACTTCACACATCTCATAGATGGCGCTTGTCGTATCATTAGTTCTAAAATATATACAAATTGCAATAAAGTTGTAAACTCATGTGTGTTTCGGAAGATTACAGGAACTAACTCGGTTTGAAAAAAATAAGGTCTTTAAGTTGGCTTTGGTCCACAAAGCATCTAATAACCATTGTATTCTACTAATAAATAATTTGTGCTGTTCAGGTGGACTCGTGGATGCAAGAAGCTGGTAACAACACGGAAATATCATACATCCGACATGAAAAAGAGTCTGCAGCCACTGTTGTAGACGATTCTAACCCTTACTGGGTTACTTTGAAGAATACCTTGGACGATATGTAAGTGGCGTGCTAATAGATGTTAATTTCATGCGCACTATAAACGTTGAAAGTGACTGCCTCATTGGTATAGTGGTCGCAATGGCTACTACTGACCATGAGGTCCTGGGATCGATTCCCGTGTCGGGCAAATTGGTATTGCGATGTTCCATCAAGAATTTCTCATTAGCAGCCACTGAGCCCGGTTTGTGCCCGGTTGATGGGAATAGGCTCGCCCCCCTATTACATGGGACTTTAAACATAACTGGCGAAATGTGGGTGTACTATTAGGTACACCTCTGTTTAACCCTTCGGGGATTACATGCGTGATGTTTTGTTTTTTATGTTATAAACGACGAAATTCATAAACTTGTTTCGATTTCTTTGTCGCCATATATATACGAGCCTACGAATAATGTTAATCAACTAACCGCACAAAACAATACTGCCTACTCTTGTAGTTGTATTTCGTAAGCGGCTAGTTCACCCTTTTTGGGATTCACCGCAGTCGGGTAAAAACATTTCAATGGTGGTTTATTATTTGTTTTTGAGTGATTTTAAGGGCAGGTAGTTAGTGACTACATTGCTAAATTGCGTTTCCACCTGGAAACATAAATGTTAGATAGTAATAATATCAGTAATATTAATATTTTTTTTTTATGTTGTTTTTATTTTAAGAAATATTTAAAAATGTAAAAGATTTGTATGAAAATAAATAAAAGAACATAAAATCAGTAAATAAACAACAAAATATATCGCTCTTGTACCCTAGACGACAAGTCTTCAAACATTTGTTATCGCTATCTGAGGACGAGATAAAAAAATATTGACTAACATAATCAATGTTACTTCAGGGGTATCCCGATCACGCCCGTGGTGTGTCCGGCGACCTCCGACATGCTGGTGCTACGTAACCTTGGTATACCAGCCCTTGGGTTTACCACCAAGTCACAGACGATCGCAAGACTCCATGCTAAAGATGAATACCACAATGTAGAAACATTCATGAAGGGAATTGACATTTACACCGAACTTATTAAGAATTTAGGCAACCTGCAACCTCCGAATTTAGAGGAGGCTTGTGATGAAAATAGTGATTGATGTTTAGTTAAGCAACCTAGAATTATTTACTATTTAAGAACTTAAATAAATTATGATATTAGTATTTATTTTCGTTGTTTTAAACTATTTCCACAGTGAGTAGAAACAGCCCGTAAACGCTGATGGTCGCCTTCGCAATTGTACATTTAAATAAATAGGTATGCTCGAAATTATAAGAAATATACGTATCTATATCTACCCAATATTTTAAGAGTAAGAATTGCACATGGGATCATTAAAGTAAGTATACCTACGCGAAAATCGATATTCAAGTATTTTTCATGTAACATTTGTTGCTAATATTGAATCTGTTTCAAGCTTTGAAAATATTAGTCTTATCAAGACTTTATGCAAAGAGAAGATCAAGAACCTTAACTTAAAAAATCTATTACGAGAAATTGTACCGCTGTAATTGTAAATAATTTGCTCTCATCGTCCAGTGATGACGGTAAATTGTTTTATTCCGAAATTATTAGTTGACACTGCCCTTCACCTGCATAAAGGGAGGGCAAGTAGGTACCTAGGTAATCTGTTCAGTTTAAATTGTAGATACCATGGTTGCTTAACAAACAGTGGACCGTGAAGGTGAAAAACTGCTGAATACATCATCGTTTATGGGAATTTCAATTTTCCTCTATTATTCAAATAGTGTCTAAACACTATTTGCATCATAGGAGACAAAATAGCGATGTTATTTATTTTAGTAATTGCGCTATCTAAACAGACGTTTACGAAAATTTTAAATTCTACAAATAGAAAAGTTAGTTTTCTATTTTTAACAAAATTGTCGACGTGCAACATTATGGCGGTATCATCATACTTCTGTCAATTATCTCAATTTATTTGGGGTGGGCGCAGCATATCGTCTGTTTCCATACTTATTAATTGTCATCTCTTGAGTCATCCCTTTCTAGCCATACTCGTACGTGTCATGTTCCAAACAGTCCAACCATTTCTATAGCAATTTATATTCAATTCTCCCTCACCACATTTTCCTCAGTCGAAGGACTGAGGAAACCCAAACTTGGAAAGGGCATCACATGCTTAGATACCTTGACAACCGATTATTACACAACTAATTTTAAGATATATGTGTAGCTTTATGTGCAATATGTGTCAAGGTTTTTTTATTATTTAGTATTTAATAACTGGTAACACCTGTATTTTATTAAATAAATTATTCCTATTCTTGCAACTCGAGGGTCACGACGATGGAAGACACAATTGGCGCAGTGACTGAGCAAATGGTTGTTGCGCTGCGTGCCACGGCTCCGATCCCCGCACGGAACAAATATTTTTATGGCCTACAGGTAGTTGTTCCGGGTCTGGCTGTTTGTGTATGTGAGTTTAAATAATTGTAAACGCACTCACGATACAGGAGAAATCCTAGTTACGGGGAACGTTTTAAAAATAAAAAAAAATAAAACTTTTCAGCCACAATCACACTTTCAGATTTCCTCTCTATTTTATTCCTCTCAATAATACATGAATAATTATTATACGATTGGCCGCGAGCACGACTGCGGAGTCTGAAATTCGATTCCCCGATTGGGTATTACAGGGTTTCTCATCTATATCAGCGGCAACCAAAATTGGATTTAGATAAAAATAAAACGTTTAATTTGGACAAGCAAAATCCATAGAAGGTTAATAAAAGAAAAATAAACTATTTGACTCAACGTATTATTATTTATTTCTATACAAGCTTGTTTTCGAGATGCACCTACGAACTACAGCCCAAAATATAGGGAAGTCGTATCTCCCTGTTATCGTCTTCAGGATGGAGTTGGAGCTGGCCCGTACTCTGTAGAGCAACGACGCAGACTTCTTTCTAACGATAGCGTGAAAGTCTTCGACGTGTTGGTACACGTCGTAAAATCATATTGCCCGAAAAGGAGGCATTTTGGTAAGGAGACCCGGAAAGGGGTTGATAGGGCTGCCCCGTATCTGCAGTGCATCCAGTTGTAGGGAACTAGTGTTATTGAAACGACTGAAGCCGATCGGTTACCATTTATTACTGCCCATCTTATACTAATACAATATATTTTATAGCATAGATCTTACTTACTAAATACATACACATTACATACACCTCACCTCGGGGGCGAGAGAGAAAAAAGTAATAATATTACAAGTGATTTTTTTTTATATATGCCTAATGTTACATGATTACATAATATATGGTAACGTTCTAAATGGTTTAGTCCTATTTTTATGGATAACATAAGGTTTATTACTCTTTAAAAGTTTAACATTAACACCTAAATCTTCTAAAATAACAAATGGTCCATCCCACTGAGTATCTCACAGTATTGGTATACTGGATGCATTGCAGATAATGTCTCCTTTTCGGGCAATATGATTTCAAGTTATATCAAGGACATGTTCAATATTGGCAAGCAAAATAAAATTTCTGGCACGTGTAAAGCATGCATGCGTTACACACGTGCATGTAATGTGTGCCACACATTTAAATTTATTTTACAATGTTTTTCGCAATTTATGTACGTAGGTAAATTCAAATATTTAAACAGGTGATGATCGAGATCGAGAGTAATAATTTTAGTCAAGAACTGGAAAACCCTAAGGCAGCGTTTCCACCAGAGATGTGTGAGGTAGCTGGGCGGTGCGAGGATGCGTAGCCAGGCTATGGAACGGTATGAGCGTTTCCACAAGAGTGCAGAATTGTGCTAGGCCGCTGAGCGGTGCGAAGATGTGTAGCGGGTTCGCTCGCGTCCGTCCCTAGCACACATCCCTCGCACACATTCTTCCCTTTTTTGAATACAAAAACCTCGCTCCGCTGAGCCATTCCCACCAGAGCTGCGCTGAGCGAGGCTAAGTAAATAAAGTGATTCTATTTATTCTTAACAAACACGTCCTTCGCTACGCTTTCTCGCACATCTCTGGTGGAAACGCAGCTTAATTGTTACTTCAAAAGAGTACAAAAATATCTAAGCCCTTTAGTTTGTAGTGATAAATAAGGAAACTGATAAAAGAGTAATAAAAACGTTTCAGTCGATAAACTACGAGATTTCCAAGATAATGATGATGAATTTGACATTTTTCATCTGCTTGCTGCCTTGATAATGAAGAATGTTAAGTGTGTGTAGGTTATACCTAACGTTGGACATCAGTGGGTAAGTTTGAATAACATCTTTACAAAAATATCTAGTTGTTTTTGTTTCACAATAAAGATCAATAATAATAGGGGACAGTTACAGATATTTTACGTAAGTTTTAAGTGTCGTGTGAACAGTGTACTACATGCCAAAATTAAGTTTGGACAGATGACTTACTTATAATTATGACGGAAACGAGCCGTAGATACTTTTTGCAAAATATACTAAGTATTAGTATTGAACAAAAAATTGACTACATTATTTATTTGAATAATTTTGTGTTAGTCACAAAGGACTCTTGCGCAGTGTTTTTAAGTTTAAAAAACTTCGACGTTGACATCATTCTGTGCGATGTCGCAAGTTAGCTTTGGCGTCTGGCGTCGTATACTTATTATATTAGTAGATATTTAACTGTAATTCAAAAAATCTTCCTTTGTTATATAAAATAATCTCAATACTAATCAAAAATACTGATTGCACAGCAAAATAAAAAAAAATCTTACAAAGTAAAAATCTTACATTAAAAACATGTCTTTAAAACAAAACTTGTGAAAAAGTTGGAACTTTGATCCCCAATATCTCCGTAACTAGAAGGGTCCCAGGCATGGTCTAGAACAAAAAAAATATCGCAATGGCGGGAAGAACAAGTGCCTTTCAGTTTCGAGAAGGGTCTTGTTACACCGTTTAGTATTGTCCACCAATATGAGTATAAGCATACTCATTAGGTAGATATCAATTCAATGTCGACCACCTCCTAGCTAGGTATAAAAAAGGTCGAGATTAAATGACGAACACCGCAATGATATATGTACCCATGCTTGGTTTTTTACACCGACAATAATTTTATACTGCTCACAATATAGATTTATTAGATGTTAAAGAATGATAAAAACAGTCATTGGCAATATAATGTATCATAAAATAATATTTTGATAAAAATTTCGATGTGAAATGTCCACAGTTTATAAAATCACCACTCTTATTTCAATTGTATCTATAAACAAATAATTATGAAGACTATAAACATAAGGTAATTTCTTTATGGACTTGAGGAGACAGGCGCATTTGATTTAAATGGAACTTTCATTAGAGCATTATTAAACACTAGCTTATGCCCGCGGCTTCGCCCGCGTGGAGTTCGCTAATGTCCCACGGGATAGTAGGTACTACCGGGATCCTATGTGTTAATCCAGGTTATAAAATATCTGCGTGCCAAATTTCACTTAAATCCGGTCAGTAGTTTTTGCGTGAAAGAGCAACAAACATCCATCCGTCCACCCAACCTCACAAACTTTCGCATTTATAATATGACACATACCTACATATTAAAGAAACTTGTAGGACACTATTACACAATATTTGTGTCACGTACCTATTACGAACCAACGCGAAAATCGGGATTTTACATATACGAGTATTTACAGACCTGCCTACCTCAGAAAATCCTACCTACTTAGTAATAGGTAAATATTTACTAATAGGTAAACTCTTCGCCACACTGCGCGCCAAGCGCCCGTCTACGTGAGTTTCGAAGCCCTATTTGACTCTGTTGGGGGATGATTTTGGGAAAACTGTGATACACGTGACTCATAATTTTAATTGCAGAGTGTGTACACCAATTTTCGAGTCAATCAACCCAGAGAATATAAAGTTTCACAGAAAATTCAACCCCCCATTTCACCCTCTTAGGTGTGGAATTTCGAAAAACCCTTTCTTAGTGGATACCTACTCTTTACAAAGAATACACCCCCCAAATTTCATGCCTCTAGGACCAGCGGATTGGGCTGTGCGTTGATAATTATATCAGTAGTCAGTCAGAACTTTGAATTTTATATAATTACTTAGATAATTTAGGGTTGCAATAATGGTTTGCGTGTAATGCTTTATACCTAAATATTTAAACAAGTAGACATTAACGTCTTAAGAGGATCTAAATTAATTTAAGCGGACATGTTTTCTAGCCTAGAAAATAACTGTTTGGCAAAAGTAATGAATAAATGTTTGTACAAGCAGGCAATCAAACAGGTATTGCACCTGAACTATTTTATGAAACCAAAAACTGTAGAATGAAATACCTAATTGTATTTCATGAATGAAATTGTAAAACGTCCTTGTTTTGTTAGCACCTTAGGGTGCGTCCACATCTGGCGAATGTGCCGCAAATGTGTAGCTCGCGAGCCGTTTGCGAACTGCGCGCGTGCATTTAATGTTCGTACGCAGCCCCTGCGCCGTCCGCGCGCCGCTCGCGCGCGTTCTACGCGCCGTACTTGAGCGGCGCAGGAGATGCGCGCGTGCCGGTCGCGATGCACCTCACAAATTCAAGCAACTTCACAACTGAGGCTCAAGTTCACGCGTATATGCGCACGAGCAGCGCGCGCGCTGCACGCGCGCCCCACTCGAGCCTTGCTAGGGTTGCACTAGAGCGGCGCACCAAATATGGCTGTAACCGCACGCGCGCAGCTCGCGGGCAGCTCGCAAACGGCTCGCGAGCTGCACATTCGCGGCACATTCGCCAGATGTGGACGCACCCTTATATTTTATCGGTTAGGTATAAATACTTTAAGGAGGTGTGTACCTACATCTGTTGTGAAATACCTATTCAAGTATAAAGAAAATGAAGTATAAAAAGCCATATAAAGTATAATGAACTTCGCGCACTATGATAAGCAATCAGTCAATGTTTATAACGTTTTGTATTCTATCTTCAAAGATGAATATCAATTTGATAACAAAAAACATAGTGCCGAATTTGGGTAGGTTATTGTTCATGAAATAATAAGTATACATACACTTTAGGCTTGTCCACGGGTATATTCTTAGTCTTAAATGAGATGTAGATGCGCCTGCTTTCTGCGCGTATATTTACAAAAAATACGGTGCCACTCAAAGGAGCTCGTGGCTAAATAATAACAGCCGCTCGGATCGATCTTTAGGTTAAGCCGCGCTTGCCTAGGTTGGTCCGTGAATGGGTGACCACCCATTACATGCCGAGTTTCCTCCGTGCCTCGGAAAGCACGTTAAGCCGTTGGTCCCGGCCGTGGTTTGTAGATCTTTGACAGTTGCTATAGGTAGTCAGTGATCCGAAAGTCTGAGAACCAGTCTTACCAAGGGATATGGTATTACCCAGTACTAACTGGGTTGTGGAGGTCAGATAGGCAGTCGCTCCATGTAAAATACTGGTATTCAGCTGCATCCGGTAAGACTGGAAGCCGATACCAACATAGTTGGGAAAAGGCTATGCAGATGATGATGATGATGACGGTGCCACTCAGACTGAAACTCAACACTCAAAGATTTTATTTAAATTACCTAAGTAGACCACAAACATTTGAATTGTCAAAAACAAAAAGATGAAGCTACAGTCCCAGTCACACGGCATAATAACTTGTGAAAGTACTTTAGTTGCCCATTCCAAAGCGAAGTCCCCCTTGGAGAAGAATGTAGACAAGCGGTACCACTTGATGTAGACCAGTCGCCAGCCACCTACCTACGCCTCGAGGGACGACAGGTGTCGTAAAACCTGCATCCAGAGACGAGATTATAAACAATAAATAGGAGGACCTACACATTTAGTACACAATGACGAATACAGTCCTAATCAATTAGGCGAGCGTTACATTCGGGAAGCAAATAAGGCAAAAATATTCAACTGTTGAAACCAGACACCACTAAATCAGTGGCCATGTATCTCAGGAGAGGTCTAATTCAATGTGTCTATCAAAAAGGCTGCGATGTGTTATGTAGAGTGGTTCACACAGTTGATTACGAAATAACGAAAGGAAGTAGGTTTCAAACAGTTGTTGCCGTGGCTTACAGTTTATCGTAGGAGCATACATTTAAATCGTCTATGCTAGATGCTACGGAATGGTATGATACGCACGTAATTATGTATGCATTCTCATTTGTTACCTACTAATTGGTTTAGAGCGGAATGCAGGATATTTCTTGCATTTCTTGTTTACGGTAATTCTAATATTTTTACTATTATACAAAAACCGATCTACTATTTAGTTTCATATTTTCATAAATCGACAGTTTCTTATCTCCTATTTATCTTTTAATGAATAACTGTACTTAGGTACGTTCGTAGTCGAATTGGTCCGCGTGTGTTATTAGCGACTCGCCAAATTCGCAATAAATACCAGTGCGATAAACATTTCCACAACAGTCCTCTGTCAACTGGGTGAGTATTCACTTTGCTAATAATGTTCAGGTAGACAGGCACTTCAATTACTTGATAATGTAATGGCTCATTTTAACGTGAAACTAGAAATAAACATAAAAGACAATTTATGTGAAACTCATTTATTGCTGGCATAATGTTGTCTTTGAAACAAACTAGAAATACTCCAGTATTTTAGACTTTAACAAACATTGTCTAATAAAATAATATGTATTTCCCTTATATTGAGGTTTTTTTATAGGTAACTATAGCGTAACAACTTCTCTGAATTTATAAAGTTGAAAACGTCTACGTTCACTATTATATATTTAAATAAGTCCTTCAGTTTTAAACAAAAAAAACTTGTCTTTGACAAAAATGTGTATTTTATTTTCAGAATGTAAAAATGTTCGGCATAGTTTATATAGTCCTGGCAGTGGTACAGCTGCAAGTCAGCTTTTCTGCTTGTGATACCGACTATGCCAACAGCACCCCAGTGGAACTGTTCCAGGAATACCTGAGGATTAACACCACTACTCATAATGATTTGAGTAAGAACAGCTTTTGTTTATTTCGTTTTTGGGAAAGGTGAATTAAACTCAAGTCTTTTTGGTTTTCAAAATGATAATTATACCGTAGTTTCTAATTGTTTGTATTATAATACCCACCGAGACTTTAAAGGTAGCTGATCCATAGAGTTTTTAACTCTTATCTTTTTTTTAAATCTTTTCATTGAACATTTTCACTATCCCCCTTGTATGCAGACTATCCTTACAATGCAAGTACCAAGAATCCGGATAATTGTCTTAATCATCAATACTTTATCAATTTTACCTTATAGCGGAGGCTGTGGAATTCTGGAAAGCGTTAGCTAAAGTCGCTGATGTACCAGTGAACGTGTACGAGATTGTGCCAGGGTACCCCATAGTGGTACTGAAATGGGCGGGAACTGACAGCAGCCAGCACAGCATCATGCTGAACTCACACATGGACGTCGTTCCTGCTGATATCGAGGTAATTTTTGCAAACAATTTGACTCTATTGCCTGCTTTTTTAATAAAAATATTGTTCATTTGGTATTTCAACTCTCCGCGTTGAGCCAAGAGTTGAAAATACATTAGTGTGCTTAAATTTAGGCATTCATTTACGTGTCGCTTAGTGTTGATGAAAACGAGTATATTCGCTATTGTTACTAAAGAACACTGAATAAAATAAAGTGTCACTATCTTTTCTCGAAGTAGTTAGTGTTTGACGTGGGTCACCATCGTCTGTCTTCACCTGCTTATTAGAAAATAACAGAAGGAGAGAGAGAGACTTCTTCCTGTGAGCTGAGGAGCTCTCTTCCTACTGAAATCATTTCTTAGCAATCCCCGAAATTTGGTGGTCAATCGAACATGAGATCTTTATGACTGAAATCACGATTAAATCCACTTGCCAAGCTGCAACTCTTTATTATTTTATCCGTTACTAGCTTTTGCCTGCGGTGTCGCTCGCGCTATGGTCGGAAATTATCCCACGGCAACGTTTTAAACATAGCCCTTGACACTTGGGGATAATATGGGTTCCCATTAGTGAAAGAATTTACGAAATCGATCTAAAGTAATTTGGTAACATTCTAACTTTACCTCTTTGTAATATTAAGTATACCCTCATAAAAGAGCTAGCTCATGTTATGAAGTTATCAGTTTTATGACAGAGTTTTACCTACTATTTACAATAATTGTAAAACTGACAAGCAATTTTGTTGGTAGCTCAATTATCTGCGCGTTGGTTACAATGACTATACCTATGACTGTTGATAGGGAATTATATAGCAGCTGTAAACAGAATATCTCGAGATATCTATCAAATATCGTCAATTCACAAGGTGTATAAGGTCAATTAAATTATGACAATTATTTTAGGATGTTTGTAAGATATTTTTCAGCTTGAGACACAACAAATATAGACAAATATCTCGAAAGATTATTTCCTGAAATACAACAGAATGATCAGTTCAATGTGCTGTAATTTTCCATAGCACGATGGATTAGGCAGAGGTGTACCACAGCACAGTACACGCACATTTCACCAGCTATGTTCAAGTCCCATGTATTAGGGAGCGATCCCATTGCCTACCATTATCTTCCATGAAAATGTAACAAATGAGGTTATCTTGCAGGAAGGTTGGACATACGACCCATTCGGTGGCCACATAGATGACAATGGCGTCATTTACGGTCGAGGGACGCAGGACATGAAGTCTGTGTCAATACAGTACTACGAAGCGCTGCGCAGACTAAAGGAAAATAATGTTGAACTACTTAGAGATGTGTACATGACTCTTATGCCTGGTGAGTGACAATATTTGTGCAAATTGCCTATGTCATATAGTCTGTGAAGGATTACAGACTAGAATAGTAAGACAGATAGATAGATAGATTGCCCCCATCTTTGGTATACCAGCATAAGCGGGCCCCTTATTCTAATGATTTTCATTCCAATCATAAGTTAAATTATAATAAAACTTCGTACTACGGGAGGCCAGCTCACTGCTCAGGGCCAAAGTATTGCCATGAAAATTAAATGTCATAAACTATACTACAATGAGCATTTTCCGCGTAACTACATATTTACGCAAGTGGTTACTAATATTTTAATTTTTTTGCTTGGCTCAATTGGTTTTGCGGATTATAAACAATAGATGTATAATTAATAGAATGTCTGTTTGAGGACTGCAATCTGCTTTACATGCTTGCCTTAAACCTTGTTATTTTTCTTTAGATGAGGAGGTTGGCGCAGAAAACGGTATGATTCAATTCTTGAAGACCCCAGAGTTTGCAGCCATGAACGTGGGTATAGAACTAGATGAAGGCACTCCATTCCCACTGCCTGGCATAGCAGTCTTCTATCAAGACAAGGTTGTATGGCGTAAGTACACAAATGAAATACTTACATAGTTTTCTTATGAATGAATATTTTTATCCAACGGTCCCTATTCTGAAAAATTTTAATCGGTAATGCTGTTGGTCGTAATCTATATGTCGGATCCGGTCATTGGTACGGACATAAAATGAATTGTCAGTACGCCAGTGGTGACATCACGCGACCTACTTACAAGATTACCCACACCACACAGCGTGCTTCTATTGAGCCGTGATGTTTACAGCTCGAGGCGAAGACGACATTTAGTGTCTGATCGTAGCGGAGTTGAGATGTCCTTGAACTATACCCGATTCATTGTGCCCCGTGTTATTGGTTTAAATTGTAATTTCAAGTAATTAGTTTAATAGAAACAGTGTATCGCACCCAGTGTGTTTTCATTGCATGAAACCCATCTTCTGCCCACATGATTTACAAGCCTAACGGAATAAATCCTGACAATCCGACAAATGCTTAAGATGTGTTTTGTTGTTGGTAATTTCAATCAATTGTGTTGTTGAAATATAGGCCTATGTCCAGCAGTGGACGTCTTTCGGCTGAAATGATGATGATGATGATGATGATGTGTTGTTGAAACGGTCAAATGGATCCATATATCCATCTGACTGAATCACGTTTTACTTTCTTTACCAAAAGATCAATGTATATAGATTATAAACTAATTTTATTCTCAAATCCGGTTTTTATAGGTGTTTGCATTACGCGTGTAATTTCGTTAAATTTTTATTTTCTGGTGTAGCAAATATCACTACCGTGACGAAATTTGTAACCCATATCTCATTGTATTAAGTATTATTAAATATTCGACTTGCTGTTGATTTATGAATCGCGCTACTATTTAATTTTGATATTCTACAGTTACTGTATTGCAACAGCTGTTTTTAAGGTTTTTAATTTTCTGTTCCACTGCTCATTTTACGTAAACCGCTACGTCACCTATCTACTTATGGTTATATTTATTTCAGAAATACAAGTTGATTGTCATGGTGAATCTGCCCATGGGTCAACTTTCCCTGAGACGAACAACACCGCTACTGGCAAGGTATAATCTATATCTATGCTTCTATACAAATCTTCTATTCTTCTATGTATGTATGTAACGAATAAACTCAAAAACTACTGGACCGATTTCTTAAATTCTGTCATCATTGGAAATCTATATTATCCCTGAAAAACATAGGCCCGTACACGACTGCCTGTACGGGCCGCTAGTATAGTATTAAATGAATATAACCAAGACAGCAACGATACAAAATTTAGTAATTTAATTGTACGACTGAATTTCATCATTGAAACTAATCGTGATTGAGCTAGAGCCATGGTAGAGCTCTCAGTGTCAATCAAAGAGTAAATACTTAAACCAAAAGACGTCAATATTCCATAGCAATGAAGACACCTGACGGCTCTTGAACGGAGTTAAAGTGTGCTTAAAGCGTTCTGTTGATTAACGAAATTCGCCCTTAATTTAATACATAGCTGATTTTTAAACTAAGTACTGCCTTGTTCTCGAAGGGAAGCCGGCAGGAATCGGCTTCTTAGGTGCCTTCAGGCCTGCTACTTAATACCTCTTTATCGAGTAATAAGTACTACCGAGGTCACTTACGGTCGACGTTTTTTCACTCTTATTCTTTGAGTGATAAGGTTAAAAGTGGTCTACCGTCAGTGAGTGCGGTAGTAAGTCCCTTGAATAAATGAATTTTCTTTTCTAGTGCCGGAACGTGATCGATAATTTCTTCGCATTCAGAGATGAACAGTACGAAATAGCCAGTAAATCGCCCCCGACCGATGCCGGCGGTTACACCAGTGTCAACCTCAACAGAATGAGCGTAAGTTTATTCATTCAACAATAGGGTAATAATAATATTTTGTAAAACCGGGTTAAGTACACATTGTCCCAGTACCAATTTACTTGGGATGATACATATCGATTTCTTCTATACTTCTCTACTAGTCGTTATCTCTGAAATCACCTTTCTAGCTATAAATCATCTTTCACACAGTCCATCCATCGTTCTTTTGTGTTCCCGCATCCTTATATTCACATGAACCACATTATTATTTAAAAAATTCCACACGACCTCTTCCCCCTAACTTCATGCCATACCATACCAACCGATTACCACACAACTTTTCAGTGACAGGTCACCTACCTATCCCTTTTCTTGGTAACGTATTCGTTATTCGGTATTGGATTAACAGTTGCAAACTTCAAACTTACAAAATGAATATTTATTTGCATTATTGTGAAAGTCAAGTGATTACCCATGTTTACTTACAGGGTGGGACAGCTAACAATGTTATTCCGAGCCTCGTGAGTCTCACATTCGACATTCGCTTGGGCACCACTCTCAACGAGAAACAGTTCGAAGCTAGGGTAAGTGTGGTAGAAAATATTTATTTAAAGGCTTTTGGCCGCACCTGCGCGACCATGAATTAGTCGAAAGTTATCCCTTCCGTGGGATAACTTTGGGCGCATACTACTGGGATGAAAAAAAAGACTATTCCCTAACCCATAGTCGGCGGTCATAATGATGGTTAAAGCGATTAAGATCCTTTGGCAAACGTGCACATTTCCAGGTATATTTTTAAAAGAACCACATTTTGCTAGTTACGTTTAAGGTCCTTGTAATAGAGGGCGACCCTAATGCCGTCTACAAGGCACGCACCCTGAATACTGGTCGCTACTGAAAACTTGCTGATAGAAAAAGCTCCATTTTTATTTCTTATGTATGAACGTGGGCTAGGCGCGAGGAGTATGCAAGGATACCTACTCCCATGCCCATGGGAAAAGCCGTGACTTTATGTACATATGTATATTTTTATTTTATTCCTCCTAATGTTGCTAGATTGATAAATGGATCGCCGACGCTGGCGAGGGCATAACTGTGACGTACATCTCGAAGAACCAACAGTCTCCTGCCACTATCGCTAACTCCACCAACCCCTACTGGGAAGCCATTGCTTTTTCTGCCAAAGAACTGTGAGTATTTTTATTTTTATTTTTTTTTCTTCCAGTTTATCGGGTTGTAACCAATAACGATAAACGTATTATTACGAGCTGGGTATGCAATAAATTGAAACACCACTAATTAAAGGTCAAATATGTTTATTAAATACAAAATACTTATTACTCAATTACTAATCCTGATCACTATTCACTTAATTAATCACACTTGCAGTTCACTTCGATTCGCTTCGTTGTATCGTCAAAATCAGACAGGCTACTCCCGCAAACACGACGGCTATTTAAATATGCCGACCGATCCTTCGAGAAACTTCCACAAGTTTCTTGAATCTTCTTCATACCTCCACACACTCATTCTAGGATTATTCTAAAATCTTCTACACAGTTCCATAGTGGAACATTCTGGACTCGAACGTAATCTAGGATGTTCTCGTAAAACAGCCGACGTAATAGTTTTAATTTGAAATAAGTTACCGAAAACCTTTAGACAATCTTGTTAGCAGTTGTTGAAGAACGAAAAACTTTGAAAGCGATTGCCTACGGCCCTAAGTGATTTTAAATGATTTCTTAACGCAGGTACTTATAATTTACTAATAAGTAGATATTTATGATCGGGATGAGCTGGATTCGTTTCTATAGGATTGGCCTATACTCGCGTTAGATCGAGAAAAGTAGAGAGAGGGAAGGGAGGGCTTTGGCCTGCAGTGGGACGACATAGTCTTGTAATAATAATAAGTATTTTCACTCTACGACTGGGGACACTGGTCCGGCGCACACTGGGAAGCTGGTTACTGCTTACCTTGATGTCTACTGTCCTATAATTGAATTCAAGAATGTCTGGAATTGGTAGGACGAATTTAGCAGCGGAAAAAGTAAGAGACCAGCCTTTAGCTGTATCGCTTTTGGACATAGAGTCACATACCCCCATAACTCCTATTAACGACTACATCTTTTGTTCAACAGTAACATAGAAATAATGGCGACGGTGCCACCCGGCTCCACAGACGCAAGACACGTCCGCAACGCCGGCTATCCGGCTTTCGGCTTCTCCCCAATGCCGAGCACGGAGCTGCTCCTACATTCGGTCAACGAACGCCTTGCGGTGTCTACCTTCCTGAACGGCATCGATATCTATGAGAAGGTCATATACAACCTCTGTAACATTCCCGAAAATTGCACCGATGATGATCCAAGTGTGTACCTGTATGTCACTGCTGTCTAAGAAATGAATTGTTGAATACTGGATTCTTAAATAACTTAAGCGTTTGCGCCGAGACGCCGCGCGCCGCTGTGCGTCACCAACAAAGAGTTTTGTTAACTTTTTAATTTTTTTTTACTGTGTGTGATGATTATAATTAGTACAACTAACATTCTGGTGATAAGTCTAATATTAGTAGCTATAACTAACATTTTGTGTAAGATACCTTTTTACATACCTTTTTTCAAAAAATATTAGGGTTGTTTGGTTAAGCGCTTTTATTAATACAAATCTACTTTTGAGGGTGTACGGAGTTAATGAATTTCTTGCATTTAACATCTTATAAAAATTCGTAAACATTTTGTTTTGTATATTACACTAGAACTAGTCTACTATCTAACAAGAACTGTTGAGAACAATAAAATGGATTTTTTATAACATTGGCTTTCGACTTTATCTCCTCATCTTCAAATATGAACGCACCTAAAGTGGTATGAGGCATCTCATCATTCTCCATGATTGATTTGGGGTCGGCGCCGCATGTCTTCTTCTTCTCTATAACTTGTAATTTCATCAGAAACCTCCTTTCTTGCCATATCATCCTTCACACAGTCCATCCATCGATTCTTTGGTCTTCCTCTACCCTTATACCCATCCACATTCATACTCAAAACATTCCTCACGTCTTCTACGTATCTATATTTGGTAGATGTGTGCAGGCATTTGTGGGCATGGCGCGTTCACCTCGCCACCGAATGCGGCATTATGAGAGATTGTGAGTGAGCAATTAGGTACAAAGGCGGCACACAGATAACGTTGACTGGAAAAGATACCAATAAATTATTAACCTTATAATTTGACTAAGAAGTCGAAGTTTACCCCCAGCAAGAACTGATTTATTTTTTTGTGCTATACCGTCTTTACAATATATTAGAGGATAAAGCAAATATTTATTGCGCTGACTTCTCAGCGGCGCCAGACTGTTAAACGAATGCTCTTGCGATGTGACAGTTTTCATCTTATGTCAGCAGCATCATTAGTAATTTAGTAGTCTCTTAATTGGTTGGGTTACCCAAACCGAACTGAACATCCAAGTAGGTAGAAATGAATCTTACATCATTTCATTAATTTCACAAATGAAACTGATCACGTTCAGTACGTTTAAACCGCACATACGAGCTGTAACTGACACTGTCATAATTGCTAAGGACACTGCTAGCTCTTGAACGCCGTCGATCGAATGGCGGATCGCGTTGTTTCTTTATTGAAATCAACTCTTAGTAGCCACAGTCAAATACTACATTTCGGTATGCAAAGCTCATTAAGTTCAATTCCAGCGTTATAACTTATCGTACATCCAGCACAGTTCTGTTTCCTCGTTTGCAGCTAAATCTTTAAACCAACAATCGCCACTTCACAGTAATGGGTGCCTTTCCACCCGTACGTGCCGCAACATTTTTAAAAGGACTTTTTCGCGAGCCGCCGCCGTTTTCTGTTTGCGCACCATCGCGCGTCGTCGCTTCGCCATGGATTTCGCAATTGTCACGCTTTTAGCGAACAAATGAATTCTCACCAATGATCGGGATTCGCTGTGTAAACCGTTTAGCGCACGAATCATGATTCTGTTTCATTGTTTTCTTTCATTTTTTCGTATTTTTTTTACCGCGAAGGGAGGAAATGAAAACCTTAAAAAGTTAAACAGCTTTAGTTGGATTCAAATCACGATACTTGGTAATGATGGCGTAATTGTACAGGTAGAAATAAATAGGTTAGTATTTATATGATAGAGTAAAAACTAAAATTAATCATTACCCAACGCTCTATCACAATACAATAAGATTCATAATTACTGCGGTTCACAATATTATCATCAAATAGAAGTGTAACGCTATATAATTATGAATGTTATATGAGGGTGGACCGCTGGGGGCGCAGCGGCGTTAATTGAAATGAATTGTCGCGTCTGGGTGTAGCCGGCACATCGGGCACATAAATCAGAGCGCCTCGGGCCACCAGCTAAGTGCCTGCTACGAGCGCTACGCCGTAGCAAGCGGTAGACACGACGCGAAGCGGACTACGCGGTTACAGATTTTTTTGTTGGTTTTTTAATGTTATAGTGTTTATATTAATCTACTTGACCACTTATAATTAAGTTAGTTTAGTTATGAATAAAAAATATTCATTTTTAATGAACGGACGGACTAATACTTCCTTTTTGTTTCCATAGATAGACTATACTCATTTCAAGTAACATATTTATTTGACTCTGTTAAGGTTCAGTCAAACTTCTCTACGGATACATTCCGGACCAGCTGCGGACACCAGACATGACATTATTCAGAATCCGTTGACCGGAGCTACGTTCACAATTTTTCAATACCGGTAATTTGGTAATTTGACCCAATTTTACTAAAGACCGAACCTTCATATTGCCAAATCTACCGCTTCTAAAGCCGTCATTAGAGCACGACGCTCTTAGAGACATCGCGAGACGAATTAATTCAGCCAAATGCGGCGAACGCTGGAACGGGCGCGATTTTTACTGGTAGTGCTCATTTGTCACCACCACCTAGCCACCTACTGGCATTAGTGGCACGGTGGCGTGCCTCCCGTCACAGGTGCGTACCATCGCACCGCTAAAAGCACCACACAGAGGCGTAATACACACACTACGTTGTTTATGGAGTGGGTATCTCGAAGGAGATACACAAAACGATACCGCGTACCAACTATTAAAATAGTAATTTTTTTAGATTGATTTATAATACGAAATTTGTTTTAAGCAGAGTTTTGAAAAGTAGTTCTAATTTTTAAATTTTTCGCCGTATTTACACTGATGACGAATCGGGACCATCAATATTTAATAAATTTCATTTGTTTTCTTATGATGACGAATCAGGACTTCTTGTACGAAAAAAAAATTTGGTTACCAATCGGAACAGTGACGAGTCGGGCATAACCACAGATCTATATCTGTGGGCATAACTCAATGATTCATACCATAAATGTTTTTCCAAGCAGAAAAGTTCTTTTTTTTCTCTTTACTGCTTTCTTTCTCCCTACGCGCTATTTATAAGTTCTCATATCCAACCACCTTCGTACATCCACCACGCCCTTAATGACGCTCAGTGAAGTGTGAGAGTGTCTTGATGTCGAATGAGTTGTCGTTTTACAACTGGCAGATCATCTACGTTTAGCGACAGAATCCGACAGATCGCGACATAATGGCGAGTGGAGAGCGAAGATTCAGTAATCAACTCGTATAGAACACGTTGTCATCGCAGCGGGTAATGTGTGACTGATTACCTGGAGCGGTTAATGTAAATAGATGAACCAGAGTTTTTCTATGAAATAAGTAAGGGGAAAATCTGTTATTAACTGCAGCAACTATGTAGAGGAGTAAACAACATCTCACCATCACCCCAATATGTTAAGGTAGGCTATCAGTCTAACCGGATGCAGCCGGACACCAGTCTATCTGGCCTCCAAAATCCAGTTACTGGGTTAAAGATACTTTGGCAAGACCGATTGTGGAATAGTATGATATTATGCAGAAATTGGTAAAAGAAGTTATCTTTTTTTGGAATTAAAAAGTTAAAAACCGGCCAAGTGCTAGTCAGACTCGCGCATGAAGGGTTCCGTGCCATCGCAGTAGGGGAAAAAACCCTTAAATTTATTTTTATTATTGTGGCAACAGAAATACACATTCTGTAAAATTTTCACCAGTCTACTTTTTACGGATCATTAATTCATGAGGTACAGCCCGCTGACAGACAGACGGACGGAAAGCGGAGGCTTAGTAATAGGGTGCTGTTGGTCCCCCTTCGGGTACTGATCCCTAGAAAAGTTAAATAAAATGTTCAACGTCTAGCATGAAAACTGCAATGCCTGCTAAACCTAAAATTAACCCTACACGATCCATAGGCTTGTGTAAACTTAATAAAGAATAAATAACAAAATGACAAACATTTACCCAGTTTGCACTGTTGAT
The DNA here is from genome assembly GCA_963082995.1 of Noctua comes. NCBI lineage: Eukaryota > Metazoa > Arthropoda > Insecta > Lepidoptera > Noctuidae > Noctua > Noctua comes. Next base: position 9,476,501 of record OY720277.1, read on the forward strand.
CGAACTTAAAAGGGGCAACGGTTAACAAAGGAATGGTCACGCGCACATTATTCAGTTTTAAACTTTTCAAGTACTTTTCAAATTTTGCGAAGTCCATCACCCCTTTCATATTCTATTTGTCACGGATGCATATGTTTTCTATTCTAAAATTAACAATCGTCATAATAAAACCCACAAAAGAATTAAGTACTTTTGAACCTCAAGTGTTGATGATATAAAAATTGTATTAATTGCTTATTAAATTGAAATCTCTGTGGGAGTTTTGTGAGAGAGTTGCCGTGAGAAAAAAATTAAGTTGTGTACTTTTAATATTTTTAATAACAAGGTCCATCCTTGTATAAATTTATTTATTATGACTTACAATAAACATTAAATAATTAAACTAACTAAATACATAATTAATTAAAAACTATTAAATAACCTAAAATAAGAAAACTAACAACAAACATATATTTATATATTTTAAATTACATCTCAATAATATCTATATTTTTATGATGGACTACGTAGCACATACTTATTTTAAATTACAGGTACAAAAATTACTCTAAAAAACTAATGAAACAACGTACACCCTGCTGGCTATCTTGCTTGTTGGTTGATGCCTGGATTAGTACTAGAGCACGAGGAATAGTAGAAAGTAACATTTGAAATTACATGAACCGGTCAAAAAGGCCCTTCCTACATTGAAATAAACACTCTGCCATAACTGCTCCTTGTATACGCCTGGATAACCTTGACATTTTAAATAACGTAAACCGGAAAAAAGAACTATAATATAACTTCATTACATAAAATAACATCACGCCTGTTATCCCCCAGATGGTTAAGCAGAGGTGTACCTAATAGTACACCCACATTTCGCCGGCTATGTTTTAGTAAGTACCATGTTATAGGGGGCTTTTGCCATCAATCGGGCACAAATGCAGACTCCGTGGTTACTGTTGAGAAATTCCTGATGGAAAAAACTAACAACACTTCGCCCGACCTGGGAAGCGAACCCAGAACCGACTACTAGACCAACGAGGTAGTCAGGAGCTTGATATTAGGTACCTACACTAAATACAAAAAAAACTAGCGAAAAATAAACACCCAGCCGGTTATCATTGCCGGTTGCATATCCCTGGATTAGTGGCACTCGAGTGCTCGTGCGGACGTTTAGTGCGATCGCGTGCGGCCGCGGGTCGCGGGTCGTGTCGCCATTCGCACGCCGGTCGCAGGGATTACGCCGACGGCCGCGCTAAAACAACATGCTCCTCGTAATCGCTGGGATTCACCTACAAGATATAGGGGGCGCTATTTGTATTGTCCTCTGCATTATTAACTGCATAACAGAAGAAGTGGATTGGATTGGAGTGTTTTTGTTGCGCTTTTGTTTTTAGAAGAGATTTAGGTTGGATGCTGTAAGTCTCTTATCGTTATAGGTTTTGCTAACTGAATATCTTAATTTTATTTGGCTTTGCATTTACCTACTAAAGTCACCACACCTAAAAGTTGTTTTTACACCGATGCATGCGAGCGAGAGATTCTATGAGAGTCATCATCATCTTCCTAGCCTTTTCCCAACTATGTTGGGATCGGCTTCCAGTTTAACCGGATGCAGCTGAATAACAGAATTTTACATGAGACATGATGATTTTTTTTTTAATATAAGAGTCAATCAATGGTATTTTATTTCGTTGGAAATTCCACCCATTGATATGAAACATTTTTAATATTCTTTATCAACAAATATATGGAAATAAAAATATTCACGAGCATATAATAACGATATAGAAACAAAAAACAACGATGTCATGACACCTTCAAATAAACTATGCGACCAAATAACAAGCCATTGTCCGAGTAAAAACGTCGAAACGAAATCCCCCTAAACTTGAACCTAAGGTGTGTAGCACAAACAGAAAGTGTACGATCAAATAAAACGCCGTACGTCTGGCAGACGTGTTTCTTAGATGTTAGCATCGTTCATTAGACAAGCATCCTTGTCGTATTCAAGAGTTCACGTGGCGACTTCGCTTCGTAGCTCGGTTCACATCAAAAGCTGCACGGCCCGCCCTCCAGCCGCGAGCCGCGCTCTGATTGGTCGGCGCCGCCGCCCAGGCAATTAAGCTGCCTCACTCACCCCGTGATCTAACTTGACATTTTAATGTTTACTGTATAGTTCGTGAAAGAAAATTGTTTGTGTTCCTTTTGTTTCTTGGAATTTGGTGTCTTTTGCTGTGTTTATGTTTTCTTACCTATTATTTTATATAGATTGATGTTCCCTGAAATGCATAGGGTTACTGAAAGTTTGTAGGCCAAAAATCTCAAAGTCCTTCAGAAAATTAGTTTTCATCTTGGTAATGTTAAGTGATAAATTGTAAAACAGGATTCTAAATCTCAATTTTCGCAAAAAAATTACAGAATTGAAAATGTATTTTTACAAGTAAACTCGTCGCGTAAACAAAGCTTTACTTGATCACGTAACGCATCCATTATGTTCGTACGTAATTCAGTCAGATACGTAGCGACCGCTGCCCTGACAATGTAGCCTGTGGACCGGGACACAAGATGGGATCACACCCATCTCGCTCACACAGGCTCTTTCTGTATGCTGTTGTCCCGCTCAGGGGGTGGGACTCAATGTAATCAGGGGATGACGTGACTCGCGATCTCCGCAGCGGCTTCAAAGATCACAATTATCGGAGCAGTCTGCCGAAAGCCGCGACTGGGTGGTGAAGTCACCCAGATAAGTCATTAAAAGTTTCGTACATATGTACCCACCAATACTCATGATTATTCATAGAAAACGACTGTTTAGATTCTGACCGTGTTTTGTTAAATCTGACTTTCAACATAAAAAAAGTTTTCAGTGAAGATTAGAAGAAAATGTTTTTATCTAAAAGCAGTGGTGTCAGTTTTATGTGAGGCTCAGAGACAGCTGCCGAACTGTCTGCCTTCTGGGAGCGACAGCGGGCGCCAGCCGTGGCAGTCCGTAGGATGGGAACAGGTCAGCTGATTGGGGTTTTTGTTCTTTTCAATCATCTGTCATTGTTTGTTGTTACTACTAACTTCAGTATATTAATGCATTTTAAATGAAATAGTGTCTATTATCATGATCTTTATAGTTGTGTAATGTAGGTGTGTTTTCATACCGCAAATGCTTGTCTGAATTTCTTGAAAGACTTTTTTCATAGGAAAACTATTTTTGGCCACAACAAAAAGTTTCCAACAATATGTCAGGGTTTGGTTCTGTCGGTGTGCAGGTTTTAAAAATAAAAAAGAAGATAGTTTAAAACCTTATTGATGTCGACAAGAGCTTGACAGACTGAGTTAACCTTTTCACCGCCACGGACTTCAATAGAAGTTCCAGATTTCCGTGCCACCAGCGGTAGCGCCACGACTTCATCAGAAACTCTTAATTTTTAACTACCTATCAAACATAAAAGTACTGTATTTAAAGCGTGTAAATCTCATTCATCGATAAGACGATACCCTGATCACAATTGTTTACTGTTTACTTCGTTATACAATTATAGCTTGGCGCTGGCGAGGCATCGCGTTCTGTGTACGTTGGCGGTGAAAAGGTTAATATTCCCCATAGAAAATACTAATATGTAGTTAATTATATCATAAGAATACTCACCGAATACCAACTAGATGATCAAAAACTTATATTAATGGATACAGATACAGTTTTTATTCGTTCTGACCGTAACCTAGTTGAACTTTTTCTCTGCCCAAATATGTTAAATTCTGCATGATAATCATTGCACACTTTAAAGTTCTTGCTCCTATGTAGACTTTTCTTGAGTTGCCTATTTTTTCAAATTAAGATAATTCCTTGTATATATCTACGAAAGATATCTTGATTCTGTGGCATGTTTTCACAATTTTAGTGTAGTTAATCAATTCTGGTGTACAAACTTATCATTGCAAGGTAAAGTTGGTTTGAAATGTATCTTTAATGCTCTCCAAAAGAGTTTTCTGTATCAAATTACGTATCCACTCTGTATGGACTGCATTAGAGACTATAGTAATTGTTGAAAGTAGAGCAAAAGAAAACTACAGTTATACTGTCACCATTCTTTATTTCTGTTAGTAGATATATTTGAATCTTAAGGGCATTTCTTCGTTTTTTATTTTGGTGATCAATATTCTAGCGGATTTTTTTATGAGAAACAATGATTAAAAGTCCCTGAATGTTTTAATGAGAACCAGAAAGGTAGTCGGTTATAAAAATATTTCCGCCAAAGCAGGTTCTTGGTAATCTTCTAAAAAATACTAGATTTTAAAAGCGCATAAATACATTAATTTCCTTGAAAATAATAAAATAACAGCCAACCAGGTCCCATAATATAATAACAGTTAAATAAGTACTAACTTACTTATTAGATAAGTACTTTGTGCAAAACCAAAACCGTTGTACTATTTGTCAAAGGAGACTGTATCAAACGCCTGGCAGTAATAAGCTTAACACTATACAATACAATATGTAGACAGACACATCGTGTGTTTAGTCTATTGTTCGTAGTTAGCACACAAATAAGATCTTGGGAGATCAGTGAATCGGACGGAACCCGCGTCCTTACAAATGTAACTTAGGGACGAACCCAAAACTTGGACCGACCTCCCCTACCCGATTCTTGTACAAAGGGTGCATGTAACTTAATCTAATCACTTAACGCCTAACTTATTACCGTTGTTTGAGTTTAATTAAGTATTTTACTTGTGTTTATCAAGTCTTCGTCAAAAAGTAAATACTCTTGATTGTACGTTGCGATTTGTATCATCTTACAAATGACGGCACTGATTTCTTAATGTCCATTGTCAGTAATTATTTCGCAATATAGGAATTGTTGGAAAAAAATATGAACATAATATGACAGTTCAAACGTGTGAATTTCACAAAAACTATTAAGTTTATGAATAAAGTTTCTCGTAATTCATTAAAACATAAAATAAAATAAGTTAACCGAACTTCTTTAGTTCATCTAGTAGGTAGTTTCTTAGAAAAATATACTTCATTCAATCTTTCAGACCCCATTTTCTTTAGTAATCTTTAACTGTTCTGGTTTCCCGACGGGACATGATCGCTTGCTTCTTTTAATAGGGAAATACTTCAGTCATTTATAATTAAATAGAAACCTATTACTCGTAATCTCAAAACCTCTTAATATCACTTATTTAAAGATTAAAATCTTCTTAAATTATTTTATAAATCTCAGAAGATTTTCATAGTTCGCATGCAACGAAAGTTAGCATTGATTCACCGAAACAGAACACGTCGTACCTAAGCGTCCACTCAGTTCTATTTTCAAAACCAAAAACGTGCTAAAAAGAAAGAAATCATCAATCATAAATATAATCTACTTACCTATATCCGCGTAAACATCACGAGGGCAACGATTAAGTAAGTATATTCATTTGATCAGCATTAGCAAGTGTGGCGTTTCACACGACTATCGTAATTTGTCGCGCGTTATTTAGAGTTCAGTGCGCGGAACCGCACGCATCACTGCATCGGTAGGCACACAACGATAGATACATAGGTGAATGTGCAGCTTTTCATTAGGAGTGTGTTATATGGATGGTTTGTCTGTTTCAATTATTAGTTAGAAATAAAAGCTCTAGGTATGTTTTCCTGAAGAAGCGAGAAGCAATAATTTTGGTGCATATTAAATCCAATGTAAAAGTGAACTCTCAAACTACTACTTGTTTCGTGATTCATTCACAGCACAACACAAATCAAAACACTTGCACCATTGGAAAAAAAATGCAATATTTCAAACCAATCACTCAATGCTAAGTGAACAATAGATACAATAACCTCTCTCTACAAAAAAATTAATAATTTTGTTTTTTATTATATCTTGTACAAAATATCTCTACTATGAAGCTGAATCCCATCATTTTCTTTCCATAAAAAGCTTTTGTAAGTGCGCAAAAAAAGGGGATAATTACGACACTTCGCGGCTTTCCTTAGAGGCTCGAAAGACGAACAGTAAAGTCGTCTAAGTCCGTTTTAACGAAAAAATAAAAGAGCCTCTTTGAAAAGGATTCGCGGCATTAAGACGGAGGCCGCTTGTAACACCGAATCGAATTATTTGAATGGAACAATTCAATAGAATAACAGTTTTCATAGAATCAGGACTTATGATCGTAAATCATTGAATTCGGTTAGAGTAGGAACATTTAATTGTAATCAAGGGTTAATAGTAAGGAAAATAAAATGATACGGCATAGCCCCGCTGTTTATTTTACTAACTAGTCAAATGTGTGAAAGTGATCTGGCCTAAGAATTAATCCTCAGCTATATCCAGTAATTAGATCAAATAGCATCCACCATAATCATACGTGACCAACTCAGAATATTATTTCATCTCTTCAACTCTAACAATGCATTTGAGTATTTCATTTTTTTTTAAACTATTATACTCACGAGATAAACATCAAATAGTAAGGTAGTTCGGTGTGACAGTAGGCTCTGCAGCGAGTTAAGGAAAAGGGGGCCACGGGGAAGGCTTCTGTAAACGGAACAAAAACACCAACGTTATTAGCGAGATTGGTGTAATCTGACTAATCTATTTTGGGAAAGGGGAGCTCTGAGGTGCCGACAAGTATCAGTTCGTGTATAAACACTTCTTTCAGAATAAATAATAGCTTATATCGCTAAAGAAAAGAAGCAGGCTATTTTCTTCACATTTGTATAAAGAATGAGACTCGATGCGGCACAATTATGACAAAATACGTCTTCTAACAATAAGAGTGTATCTAGTGTATTGCAATTTATATGAAATAGCAGTTTTTTATGTTTTAGTCTTTTCAAAACACAAATCTTGGGCAGCCGCGCTGCCTACGGCGTAGTCAGGATTTACGGCGTAGCTGGTGCATAGTAATCGTTTATTTATAAATGACCCTTCTTTTGGGCTTCGCCGCAGTCGGGTAAAAAGGGCAGTCATTTAATTGCCCGAACTAAGTTGAACCTGTGTTGGCTAATAAGTATCTACTTATTAACACATATACATATTACTTACATTAACCATGGACTTAGTATCATGACATTAACACTATAATTTTTTTTTAAATGATAAGCTGTCTAAAGTTAGAAGCTAAAACAATTATTTAATAAAAGAAACTTACCATTTTTTACCGATCTTCTGTATGTGCATATGATGGTCCGTAAATATTGAAAGGTTACAAAAAGAAAAAGAAAAATACAGATACTTAGTAGTAGATAAAATTACAAGAACCTTTCTACAAAGACATGTTTGAAGGTTGCATTTGATATGCTTACCTACTATAGCATTCCATGTCTTTTCACATTGTCAGCTTTGTAGCTGTTTTATTTCTAAGTTCATGATGAAAAGTATCTATAACACTTAGCAGATCTATGGGGAAGAAAAAGGATGGAAGTTGTCTTTCATGGGGAAATAACTTAGTTTTAGTACACCTATGAAGAGATACAAGACAGAATTATGTTAATCTACTTTTTATTTCCATTATTATATCGCAAAATGTTTGTAGTTGATTGTTTAGAATTAATTGTTAATTATAGGGTCATGATAATCCAAACAAACAAATATTTTGGTTACAGGCGATCGTCTTCTCGACATCCCTTGCAATGTCTGCGGGGATAGGAGTTCTGGCAAACATTATGGCATCTACAGTTGCGACGGTAAGAAACACTATCGATTTTCTTTACAGTCCAATTACGTATATTATAAAATGCATACAGAAATACGGAAAATTTATTTTTAAGATAGCCGCGAAATACTATGAAAACTTTTGTTAATGTGACTGATCGGTAAAAGTATTGTCAAGACATTGTTATTTCCTAAACTTCGTGCTAAAAGGCAGTACATAACTAAAACGTAAAAAAAGAAAAATGCTTTTCTCAAATCCCACACACGACAAGTTAAAACTCTATGAAAGTACATGAATCGTCTTAGTATTTTCTAAGTTATTTTTTACTATTTTTCTCTTTAAAAAAATCAAGACATGGGTATATTGAAATATATTTAAGACTTGCTACGTAAAACTCAAATGTTAGTTTCTTTTGTAGGTATAGTGAACGACTTGAGAAAGACATTTGTAATTTGATGTATTTGTTCAAAAGACTGTTGTTGTTGTTTAACGAGTAAAATAGCTGCTAAGCAAGAAAGTAAAATATTATTTGTAAACTCTTTCTTCTTTTTTCGTTGAATATAAGTAAAACCTGTGAGTAAAACCAATTTATTATTCACTGCTACGGAATAAAACCTTCGTTGTTATACTTATCAAATTGAAGCTGGCAGTCAAAATAAAAGTAAAGCCATTAAAACGTTTTTATTTATTTTTCTTTTGTGTGGATTATATGGCGGAAGACATGTTTTTAGGCATGAAGCGGCTACTGTTTTTTATAAACTAAATGAAGAATCTAATGAAAATTTAATAGAACCTTCTTATTTAGGCCGATGCTAATTTTACATTTCGTAGGAATGACAATACATAGGTGTTATAAGGACCTTTTACCTCTCAAATGACGTTGGGTCGCTGTTGAAAAATTATACTTAAATATTTTAATTGTGAAATGTATTTAAAATACTAAAAGGAAGGGTTATTTCTGATTTAAGCCACCTGCTAGATCCTCAGACAGTCATACATATGTACCAAAATTAAACTAGTTAGGCTAAAATACAGATGTACCTGAACAGACCCTTCACGAAATCGTCCACCAAGCATTCTGTACATCATAATTAACAAAGCATAGCATAACATAGCATAATCAGCCTATAATGTTCCCACTGCTGGGACACAGGCCTCTTCTCTATGAGAGAGAATGGGCTATAATCCACCACGTGGGTCCAGTGCGGGGTGGTAGATTTCACGTCGTGAAATTAACACTGTACCAAAATTATTGCTAGGAAACGACTTTTTTTTTGGTGTGAAAAGTCACTGTTACTACGTTACACTGTTATACGGTAGTATTGCTCAATGTAACATGCGTCTGCTGACATTGGTTTAGGTAGGTTAGAGGAGCGCGTTTTGTCGGAAAATTAAATTATTATTAAACTAATAAAACGATCGTCACCCACTGGACGCCTGTCGGAGGAAATCGCCGTCGAGGTAGACCGCGGCGGAAAGTGGTGTGGCGATCTGATCTCGTTTGCGGGGCGCACATGACCAGATATCGCACAGGTCAGAGAGGTTTGGAAGGAGAAAGGGGAGGCCTTTGCCCAGCAGTGGGACACTCAATCAGGATAACAAAAAAAAAAAAAAAAAAATGTCACACGACTTCAATCGGTAATTAATGGATTAGGGGCAAGTAAGAGCAAGTGATCGGAGTTCAAGCCTCGCTTCCGAGGTAGGTCCGTGGATGAGTGACCATTAGAGATGGGCCGACGATGGCCTACTTGACCAAGCCGATTAATGCTGTCGGTGGTGTTCAGGAAACGTCAGTAATGTCCATGGCGATACATGTACAGTTGAGTCGCTAGTATTGAGTAGGTACCTTCAATCATACAATGCACTAGCTCATGCCCACTCTGCGGTCATAATTGGTTAGAAGCTATTCACTAAATGGCCTATCAGAGCTAACCATGATAAAGCTAAGAGCCGCCTATCTGAAAAGGCAGTAGCCACGTGTAAGATAATGATACCAGCTGCAGTTGGTAAGACTGGAAGTCAACGACAACATAGTTGGGAAAAGGCTAGGCCGATGATTAGAATGAAGAATAGAACATCGAACACCATATGGGTTGTAGATATAAATGTGGAAATAAACTAAGGAGTAATTATACATAAGAGGATGCATACATAATCTACATATTTTTTAAAGTACAGATAAAAAAAATACTAAAGTTTAAACGAATGCCATTCATTTAAAACAAAAAAAATAAAAATAAATGTTAATGGCATTTCATTTTTTTTGACCACCAACAGCCAGTGCTTACACTTTTATTTTAGAATGAATCTATTTAAGTCGCAAGAGGTTTTACTTTAAAGTATTGTTACAAAATAAACTGCGAAAATCAATCAGTATTTTCAGTAATTGTTGCGTAGCATCATCCTGTATTATCTTATATTATAACATGATTGTTTTGTTACCATAATTATATATATTTCTTTGTTATTCCATATAATCCATTCTAATTATTCATTTATTAAGCCCACTCTTACAATGTTTTTCTCGCGATCAATGTCTGGGCTGCAGCTCGCGGTCAGTGATCGTTTGGATTTAAACGTTAATTAATTACATTTACTCAGGTTGTTCCGGGTTCTTCAAGCGGTCGATACATCGCAACCGCGTGTACACTTGCAAGGCTGGCGGCGAGATGAAGGGCCGCTGCCCAGTGGACAAGACCCACAGGAACCAGTGCCGCGCCTGCCGCCTCGCCAAGTGCTTCCAGGCCAATATGAACAAAGATGGTAAGAGGACATTAGTGAAAACTAGATTTAGCAATTAAACTGAACGCGTTGAGCATCTCTACAGCGATCTGGCCATTACGTCGTACCATACCATGACCTTGCTATGAACATATCAGGCACGGAAAGAAATATGACACAGACCACTATGCCCACTGCGTCAACAACTGTCGTCGACAATATTTTGGCGGTGCCGACACGCTACGTGCATGGCACGCGACGGTGTTGGTGGAAGTAGTCTCACTCTTTTCAAAAAAGTGTATTTTTTTACCAGACATGTTCCTAGCACGGTCATAGTATGATATGATGTAGTGGGCAGACACCTTAAACCGAAATTATGTCACTGAGAGCGCTTGAACGTAGTTTTTCTTTGGTGAAATTCACCCTTAGTTGTCCTCGACTTCAGATTGTTTCTAATAAATTTAAGATTGTTTCTAATAATTGAAACATTCCATTGTCACGAAGATACGAGATAAGAGACGATAAGAAGGACCACAGAGCTTTTATTTTCATTTTCAAGCATGTGTCTGTAAGCAAGTTGATTAGCAAATTTTTAGGCAATTCATCCTTTTTAACACGCTTTTATTAGCTTCATCTCTATGTAAAAAGGTCTTCCTGGTTTCCGCTTGAGCTTAAAGTTTGCTTACATGTTTAGTTTAACCACGCATTGTCATCCGACAATGCATGGTTAGCTAAGTGACGACACTCTAAATCCAATATGGTGGACTCCCAAAGATGGCGGACTTGTTATTTTTTATGTATTCCCATGATATGGGTATCAAAATGAAAGGGTTTACTGAGAAAAATACGAGAAATAAAATGGCATCACTCTAAGTTTTAAACTATAATAATATTATTATTTTCTTGTCATCTTTAGAAGAAAGTTATCACTATTGATGTATGATTTTTCAGATTGGACATGCCAGATAGTTTTTTTACAGTTGAACTTTAATTAAATTTAACTATATTAGGAACCTACGGTTGAAAGAATATTCATTGTATCTTTAATAACGTAATGTATTTTAGATGGAAACGAGCCTCACTGTTTTAATTCTGCATGTTTTGGAAAAGCAGTCATTTCGGATACTCTAACGACCAGCTCGCAAAACGCTGTTGTTGCCTACTTATCTATGGCCAAAGACAAGCTCATTTACAACCCATCAAAGCATTGAAACACACACCATAAACAAATTGAAAACACACATGTACCCGTAACAATGGTTATCCCGACAATAGCCGCTCTTATTTGCTGTCCAGTATTCGAGTGCTATCATTCGGCACATAACGTCCATCATGTTCGCAGCAGGTTGTTTTGTCCACTGTCCATTCGCTCAAATATTGAGTGAAATATAGCGCTTGCCGGCGGCCAGTTCAATTTCCACTGTAGTTTCCGATCCTATCTGTCATTACGTCATCGCTATGTACCCAATATCGTCGGGTGTTGCGATGTCAGCCTTTGTCCTCTTTATTTATAGGTGTTGTGAATGGAATATTGTTATTGCACACCTTTTGGGGTATAGCTGCAAATCTATTTATACTTTACTAGCTTTTGCCCGCGGCTTCTCCCGCGTGGATGTCGAAAAATATCCCACCCGAACAAAAACAGTTACTTATCTTCATCCCCCTTTTTAACCCTTCGGGGGTAGTATTATCAAAAACGTTGAGACACGTATAAATTAATTTTCAATGGTCAGCCTAAACACAAAATTTGAAGATCCTAACTTCAAAACTGACGGACTTTCATATAAACTCCCATCCCCTATTTTACCCCTTTAGGGGTGGAATTCCCAAAAATCCTTTCTTAGTGGATACTTACTCTTCACAAAGAACACCCTCCAAGTTTCATGTCTGTAGGACCAGCGGTATGGGCTGTGTGTTAATATATCACCCAGTCAGTCAGTCAGTCAGTTTACCATTTTATAAATATAGATTTAGGTTACGTTGAGCCTAATCTAGCTTAAAAGACAAAGCTTTTAGGCCGGCCTAGTTTTGAATTGTTACATAAGTTACTGTAAAAATTTTGGTTAATTTTAGTACGCCCTTAGTTTCTAATACCCACACAATTTAACAAAACTTTCCATTGCATGAATAAATCCATTTTGTTAAATAAATAAATCAATAAATCAACTTCCTATTCAAACCTGGAAAATAAAATGGCACCTTGCTTCTGCTAGAAATAGAAATCAGTACGTCCCTCCTTAAAATATACTGCTTCAAAAGGGCTATAGGTACATACACAACTGTAGGGCACGTAGATACTTACACCATCGACTTGTAACGCCTATATCAGGGATACCAGTTCAATTTCCAATCCCATCCCATTGTATTTCACCTCAATGTAATATATGACTCGATCTAAATCTAAATTCTCTCTAAGTAAAATCTTGTGAATAATTGAATATTCATAGAGTCCCATGTCGCCCGCAAGTCGGGCTCCTCTCGCCATGTGACGAAGCCTTTTAGTATCTACTCTATATACAGATAGATACGTCTTATCTCTTCCAGGGTTGGCAAAGCACTGATCTGTTCTATCAATAGAAAAAGTTAAAGCTGCACTAAAAAAAAAGACATTCGAATACTGTTCGATTTTTGATTTCTGTGTCGTTGATTTTCCGCTATGGACACGAATGACAATTGACTACTATTACGATGTGTAGGTCCACGGACAAGAAAGTAGAGTAGGATCGGTCGATAGACGGACAAAAAACTGTAATGTACACCTTTTAGTACTCAAAACGTAGTCCTGTAAATTCTAAAAACGCATTAAGCAAACTATGAAACCACTGTAGGTAGCCAAATTAAGAACCTACAATTTAAATTACAAATGCAGTTCTATCTGTGCCATCTTTCTACAAGTATAAGACATGGCATTCTTCCATACCCGCCCAAATATTGTAACATTAGAAAGCACTAATCAGTAGTATACGGTATAAAGTACGTAGTAACCCTGTGGTAGGTAGCAGCGGCACTGCGGTGGTGCCGCAGGTGCTCCGTCGCTAATTTATTCACGAGCATCACTTTGTGCCGCCGCGGCCCGGATTACCTTTATATGTTTACTCGCTCGCGTAATTATACGCCCTCACGAAACTTACCCGCCGACGCGAGTTCCATTCCACCCGCTGCCGTATCTAAGTACATACCTGATGCTGGGCTATAGATACGTAGATGTACTGCATATTAACAACTTTGTGTTTCACTTCTAGTTACGAAACGGTCTCGACCTAAATGTTTATGTGATTAACTTTTGTTAAAGTCTGTATAGCTAGGTTAAGAAAGAAAGATTGTTTAAGCCTTAAAAATAAAGAATTTCGCTGGTATTTTGACGTAAACCTGGAATGATATTAACTTAAATAAACACAAATAAAAGGTACATCGGCGATCGGCAGTACCGTAAACAATATGGAATATTGTAGTAATATTGTATTGTAGTATACTTGCTACGACTCATGGCATCGTCTATGAATCGTTCATGCAGCGCTTACATAAAATTGTTTAAAACATTGCAATTGAAATATAAGTGGTATTGATAAGTTTCATGAAGCCGATACGGACAAATTGGGGACACGGCTGAGTTATTTGCTGAAACAACGGTTGTTTACAATTTACATGTTATTTTTCAAAAATGCAAATATCTGCTTGAAGCCCTGAGCAATCGCAGACAGCGGCATTATCAATTCATTCGTCGTGAGTTCGACTGGCTCGCTTCCCGGCCGCAACCACAGAATAATGAATTAATTCCATTAATCAGTCAGGAGCAGCCTGCCTGCGTGGCTTTCAGTTCACAGCTCGCACAATTTGTTGTACTGGTACTTTGTTTCAAGTTAAATGTACAAGAAAATGTACGTCGGTGTTGAATGATGAGAACTATAGTTTTGGCTTTTGAGTGTGACTTTCCTAGCTCTGGCCCCACATAAGCTGCGTATAACTTCCCACTGCTGGGACACATCGCTCAGGCATCCTTCCTGTGTGAGGGTGTGGTCCGTTACCATCACGCAGGTCTCTACTCTGCTCTAAGCTCTGGCCTTAGTATCAGGAAACAGGATGACATAGCACCGAAGATTCACCGAAGCAAATTCTATAAATTTACTATCTGAAATATAAAGATGTACCTATCAAGTGACCTACGTAGCAATTAGGAGCATTACAAGGTAATCTAAATGCAATTTTACAACGAATCGACGATTAAATTATGTTACCCTAGTACCCTGTGGCACTTTAAAGTGCAAATCATGCCTATAAAATACTACAAACGAATACAGATAAATCCATCAAAATGTTCAGAAGAGCTAACATAAAAAGGTCACGTTCCTGTGGAAGTAAATCATTAAGTTTGCCGAGTCCAGCAGCCAGGGAGCCAATCAGCTAACTTCAATATCGACGGCAAACAGACCGAATCGATGTTAGCCAATGCGTCAACACACCCGGCTACCTTTGTGTCCCTAACTAGACATTTGTATATGCAAATCCGATGTGATATGGGTGTCAAATCATTGAATACTTACGTTGTATCTATAACTAAGCATTTTTGTTGTTTAAAAAAAAAACACTGAAATGTTTTTTGAGTTTAAGAGACGTTCGCGCATCGATTTGAATGAAATTACAATTTCTTTATCGAGTAGTTTGATTTATTGACATTGTATTTAATGATAACATTTCTGTAATCCCCGAAGGGTTAGGCAAATGTATCTAATAGTAAATATAAATGATTGCGATTATTTAAAGAAAGTATATTTAGTGCACCATATGACCCCAATCTGTTTAAGTCGCGAGTTAATAGGCTACTTTTGAGTTAGCTCGTTCCATCGTCGACCTCATCTCTGTCCTCAGGACTAGATTGAGGTCAAGAGTAACCCCATTTAGCATACAAAAAAAAACAAAAAGAAAACCAGATCTTCGTCTTTCAGTCATTCCACGTCATACAAAAAAAAAAGGCCCAGTAGGCAACTGGGCAAAATACTTAAGAACCTTTTTACAGATTAATCCTTTTTACAAAAATAATTTACTTAGGTTCATCATAAACAAAGTTCAATATCAGAGCAGCGTCTCTTTCAAGTGATCAAATAAACATAATCCCCAATTTAACTTTATAAAATTAATTTTAAATCGATCGGGGCGAGCAAGCCAGGCGTTCGCTTCTCAAAGTTACCAATACTTTTTAATATTCGTTGAAAAAGTTAAAGGGTTGATATCTAAAAGCTTTTTCTTGAATGGCCTTTCGCGAAGTTAATCAGTTGTCATCTATTGGAAACTTCAAATAAGTAGCTTCAAAAGACTTTTCATCTCTCTACTAGCTTGTTAAAAAATAATATAATTAAAGGCCAGCTTTGATTCTTTTTTTACGTTTGGTTGTTCAAACATGAAGTTTCTTTGGTCATCCAACAAGCAACGTCGCATCAATGCCTTGACGGGTTCTCTCCAGTAATGCCATGGTCTTTCTATCAATGCTTGTAGCATTGTCATGGATTTTATCTTCTATTCTTGAATTTATAATTTTTAAAAATAAAAAGCAATATTAGAATATCAATTACATAAAAGTCTGTTATAATAAAAGCTGAGTGTCGCGAAGACGCGTCGCCTTCGGCGTCGGCTGCTACAAGGGGCAAACTTTTCAATTACCGCCATGTCGTGTTACCCCGCAGCGGGTTAAATTAATTCTCTCCACTTCACAAAAAGATTCACCTTACCCCAAACCACCCCTGTGAACCGACATCGGCCATCCTAACGTTTTTCGATTTTTGCCTGGATATATTCCAGAACCCGACCCGTAACATGCTGACGTTTCGCAATATTTATTTTTAATTTAACGGTTCGCGCGCTAGATTTTGATTCTACAACGAGCTTACCTTTTTGAAGTCCTTTTGTGTTAAAAAGAGAATTTAAATGGTTCGTAACGAATTGGAACGAACCTTGCTACGTGTATTTTCTGTGAATGTTAAAACAAGGGCCAGTTTGTAAAACATTAAGCAAATGATGGATTCAATTTATTTAATAAAATCTTTGCTACTGCTCAAGTGTTTATTTGGGCACCTTACAAGCACATAATATTAGTTTTATTACCACCCCTTCCCATGAATAAAAATTATTGTGGATCCCACACACTACATCATCAATGATCAGGTAATAGTCAAGCTTTATTGCGTACTTAATATTCCACACGAAATGAATATTTATTGTTGTATTAAAGCGTATGTTGCGTGTAGGGGTATCGGGAGCGTATCAAATGGAGTAGATCGGTGCTTTGGGAGCAGTGTTAAGGATCAGTAACACGTGTTCACGCCAGTGCAGCGTGCAGCGTGACCACACCCGAGCACAGCCGAGGGGAGACCGAACAAAGGGACGCCAATTGTACTATAATAGCTACTTCACTTGTGTTTGCGGATATTTATTACCTTTAATCACATTCTAAGTTCGTTTTGTACACTGTATCATTGTTTGGACTTGTTTTACGTTTTTGACAAAATAAACACGCTTCGTTTTTAAAAGTACCCAAGTAGGTTAGTAAGTTTGATTGCTTTAAAATAATATGAAATTTGTCGATTGTTTGAAACATTTAAGATCGTGATAAGCTTTTCATAAAACAGCAGTTCATTGTCAATTATTGGTAAATAAAATTATTTTATTATTAAAGTAAATTATAAACATGACTGAATTTTATAATAATCCATTTCCGCTGATTGAGACATTACATTCATTCTGGTAAATAAACGTATGTCTGCCAATGCACGATTTATACACATTTTCAGTAACATTTATGATTTACACGTGTTCTCCCAGGAATCGGGACAGACCTATTGATTCGCTATTTTACAAAGGTCGGCCAGAATAAAGGCTCAGTAGGTTTCGATCCGATTATGTGATTTATTCACCGCTTCCGTGTTTGTCTGCTGTCCTCCCGACCAACTAAAATATTGCCTATATTTTGACAGATCAAGTGATTCAACCCTCCTTTCGCCCCTGGGGTGAATCTCACCCGTCTAATTTAATTTTAATGTTGTGCGTGAACAAATTATTGCACTGTCATAGCGAATAAAACTAAATGTTTAATGGGATAATCTGTTGCATCTGGTTTAGGGGTTATTTTTTGTTCACGTTTACGTGATTCTTAATTAATTTTCGCGTTGTACGGTGGGTGGGTTAATTGCATTACACACGAATGGATTAGTCGAGGTTTATTGATGATTGTTTTTGCAGTTAAATTAAGTTTGGTTCATCCCAAATTGTTAGATATTTATTATCATTGTTATTTACCTGATTGAAAATTGTAAGACGTGTGCACACCGGGCAACAAAGTAGCCATGTGCAATTTTATTAAAACAATAGCTTTAAATTAACGTTACCTACTTACGATCGCGTTTTCAGCCGAGCTTTTATAAAATGGAAAAACTTCGAGTTCATCTGTAAACTTTATGCTGTACAAAACAAAGTTATTTATAGTGGTGGAATAAAGCGACGCGCGAAGCGCTGCACTCCCAACTTGTTCAGTTCTGAAACAGGCTCGACGTTCAGAAACCGCAGCGCGGTAACTTCGCGTCAACTTTATGAAGAAATAATGTTTTGTTGCTCTCTTCGCCTTCTACATACATACCATTTTATACTTTATATTCAGAATTATGTACTCGGTGTGTCGGACATAACATAACCTCACCAGGAGCTATAGTCAAAATTAATTTAATTGAGTAAACTAACTAAATACATTATTAATTAAAAACTATTAAAACACCTAAAATAAATAAATTATTATTATTCAGAATAGATTACTTCTTCAATATGTTTATGCTATGTGAGGTGTTTTTTGAGTATTGGCATCTAATTCTTATTCTTTGACCTACATTGGATACCTACATACCTAGTTGTTTTGGTCTTCGCATGTTATGCCTTTTTGTTAAAAATGATAAATTAAGATACTTCACTCGACAGTCGCAGTCGCTCCATGTAAAATACTGGTATTCGGCTGCATCCGGTTAGACTGGAAGCCGACCCCAACATAGTTGGGAAAGGCAGGCAGATGATGACTTCACTCAGCAGCTCGAGCCTTCCGCAGATATAATTTTCTTGAAAAGAAAATCTATCATCCGATATGAATTTCACTCTACAACATACTTATTGACAGGTGTCATAGTAGAAATAGAAGTAAAACTAGGTGTATAGCTCCGAGCAAAACCCGTTGTCATCTCGACATTGTTGGACATCTATTATATGAGATGTTTGTCCGGGACCCGGGCGGACCCCGCAGGGTGGAAGGTGAATAAAAACCTGGATATTTCTCATATTTATGTCGGTGCACTCGAAAATATTCCCTGAGGTCGGTACTTGTAGCTGGCTGGCTTTAAAGAGATAAGTTCTCTGAGGCGGTTGCGGTAAGGAACAATTTCGCGCGCAGGTGTGCCGGAGCGTGGGACATCGCCCACCTGGCGCACCCCCTCTGCCTCTTCGCTGCCCTCCGCCCTCTCTGGCTCGTTAATGATGATGTGCTCAGCCAGCAGACTATTTCACTTCTGAATACATCTTTCTCACTTTTGATACTCTGTCCCTGTCGGGCGGCTGGCCGCGCTCGCCCCATCCTCTTCGTTCGCGTTCGCCTGGTCCCATCCACCTAGTCAATTCGGCAAACGCGTATCTACTTTGTGTCGGAAATGTAATGGAACAAATGCGGCTGGAATTAACGTCGGAACGAATGTCGGGACACGGGGTCGTTCTCGCTGGATATTTTCCACGCGATGATTTTGATGCGCAGCCATGAAGCGCTAATAATGTTTGTGGAAAATACTAAACACAAAGTGGGTATATTATATCCTCTTATTTATGTTTAGCGTCCTTTGAATTTAGTTTCTCAGGCACCTACATGCTTTAATGTTTAAGCCTGCTTTGTTAACCTAAAAATTAGGTAAGCGCAGATTGTTTAAACTATAAAGATAGATTAGCCGTCTACAATACGTTAAGACTTTTAAACAAAAATAAAATAATCGTCTAAAACCATTTTCCTCAATAAATCTATTTTGCAAAGCCTACGATGCAAAAAACAGGTTGTTTAACATCTTGATCCGCGCTGGTATTATCATGGCAGGGCTTGCCTGTTGGCGGCAAGTCGGCAACTTCTGCACAGTCATGCTCCTTGAATGAATCACGATGCTTGCAAAGGGAACACTTGATATGAACATCTCATTAGGTATTTTTCGGAATGACGATTTCATTTCAGTGATATATATAGTAGAAGTGGGTTATCTCTTGTGTTTAGTATTAATCTGATTGTTGCTAGAGTCCATTCATGCAAAAGGCAGAAAAACGCCCTGCTGCCAGTACCTATTATCTGTCATTATAAGACATTACCACGGCTACTGTAGACATTGCTGTTAAAAAGATGAATTTGAAAACGAGTGGTTCATAAACATTTAAAAAAAGTTTCATTGTGATTTGTAAGAAAAAAGCAAGGTACGAGTAGGTCCCAAGCAGTTAGAAAAATAAATAAATTAATAATTAATAAATTATAAACATCAAAGACCACACATTCAAGTTCTGTTTTGTCTTACAATGTATCCAAAGAATAATTAATAAGAATACAAGACCGAATTACTCCAGAAATACTTCAAATATTCATTAGGTAGAACCTCAGTAGAACCCAGGTCCCTCGCACTTAATGACTTAGTTAACACACTTGTTAGTAATGTAAGTGCGTCTTGGTTATGCCTCTTCAGTCAATAAACCTTTTGACCGCTCACCAATTCGGCTTCGTGAAGCTTTCACGAGGCGGGCGGGCGGCCCGGATTATTGGGTCATTAATCACGCCCCACACCACGCTGCCTCCTGGCGGAACGTGTCTGCCTGCACAGGGTAGTGCTTCCACCTATCGATAAATAAGGCTAAGTTAGCTAAGTTTTTCTTGGGAAGAAAGAAGAGTTGTGGGAGTGTGGAGCCGTTTGATTAGTTTAGTGTCTATAAAGTTACCTAAGTAATTAACGAAGCTTGTGTAAATTGTGTAGTTATAAATCTCTGTAAATTACAGTGATAAGTGTCACACTTTCATTTTCGTGTCATTCCATTCGCGTTGCATTATTCGTATTGTCGATAGATATGAAGTATGGAAGAACAAGACTTGCTGCTCCGACCTCAAATTTTGAATAATGGCAGGAGCATGATGATGTTGAACCAATAGACAAAGGACTACTCTCAAATTCTTCGGATTGTAATAGAAAGTGTAACACGTAATAAGGATGCTAGATTTTATAAAAGGTTTTACATAATATTGTACACAGCGTTTAGAAAAAGAAAATTTAATTACGCTAACCTCAAGTTTAAGCAGGCTCCTAAATTTTTCCCAGAAGTCAACTTAAATATCTAAAGCCTAATAAATTAAATATTAATTATTAATATTAAACTTAAATATTCTTTTTTGTTACAATACTGAAGCATCGAAAATAGAAACACAATTCATGTGCAAAACCTGGCTATATTTTTCATAAAACCGCTTCGAGAAGCAGTACATCACTATGATATCGACCGCAGAACTCCATTTACACGGGCAGTAACGTAGCAGTAAGTACATTTATAGGTAACCTACCCACCACCCGACAATATTGGTATGGGTTGCCTCGCACCAAATGCTTTTCCACCTTACACTGCACAGATAAAGTGCATGGGTATAACAAGTACGAACTTTAACTGCATTGATGTAGGAAGTACAGACGCCAGTACATCGAGCTACTACAATCTGTCAAAATTCTTTAATGGATTTTCATCTTTATTGCTAAGAGGTTTAAGGGTGATTAGGAAAATTTGATAGTTTCGAGTAACTTGATGTGCTGGCGTCTGTACATAGGTCATAGATCGCAACACATCAAAGGCGGGTTTCACACGTGTGGGCTTTGGTTAGTAAAAAGATTTTACCAAGAAAACTTTGCTTTGATTTAGTCATAAAACCGAAATGTTTCTCTGGAACATGAGGTCTTGAGTTTAATTCTCAGGTGGGTTAAGTAGGTATTATTAGGTAACCCGTAGTCTGGTTGATGGCAATAGATAGTAAACCAGAGGGTCGAAGTCGGAGAAGTTGAGGCCGGCTCAAGTATAGGTGGTTGGATGGCGTTGATCAAGATTTTAATCTTGATTTTAATTCTTTAGAATTGTTGGAGTGAGAAATTTGGAGAGATAAAAACAAAAATAGGTCACAGTGGAAAAATATACGATGATGATGATGGCAATAGAAGCACTATTACATGAGATATAAACTTAACGAGTGTATGTGAGTGTGTGAATTATCATAAAGAAAAACATTACATAATATTTAGTTTGTATGTCAAATTTCTATATATTTTAAATTCCAAAAATGTTCTTAAGTAAGTGAAATCGCTGTAATTTCTTTTTGAGAACTAAATTTCTTTAACCATAACATAACTAGCGAAATCTCTGTCTAACCCTTTGGTGATGTAGGCGTGAATATTAAGTAGAAGAGTGTTAATCATGTCACTAAATTACTTTTTCTCAAATCTTTACGATTTGTAAAGTGTGCAAAATGCAGTAGTTTTCGTTACTATTTATTTGGAGATAGACCTATTATTTTATAGAACTGTTTGTAATTAATTTGAACTCTATTACATCGTCATCCAGTTAACAAAATGCAAAATTAAAATGTAGCAAAAGTAATTGGCGTCCAACCGCCAATGCCTGCGGGCAATAAATAACAAATACTTTTTGTATGAACTACCTTTTTGAAAAACATGTTTTGTTTGCTTTCAATTCGGTTCGCGAGGGGTTTGTCGTTCATGTTTGAAGTTAAATCTCCCTTTTAAACGCTGCCAATGTGATTCACTGTGCTATGCGCCTTTTATACGAGCTTAAGGGAAACAGACTTAACTTCTTTTTGAGCTTTATATCTTTAGCTTAAATTATATTTACTTACCAGAGAATGGGCAGCAGCGTTCTCTGCGGTATTTAACAACCGTACTGCGATCGCCAACCCGCCTGCCAAGCGTGGCGATTATGGCAAAACCCCCCCAATGATGAGCGCAACCAAGAAATGGCCCCTAGTACCCGGCAGCCCGTCTACCCTCGACTATGGTAGCGGTCGAGGTTACGGCGTGGCAAGGGGTGCGAAGAATCTCCGGACGGGATCAGGCTGCCTATACCGACGACTTGACCTGGCAACATACAACACGCGTACACTCCGGAACGACGAGAAGATAACGGAACTCGAAGAGGAATTGAGCAGGCTGCGATGGAGTATTGTGGGATTATCTGAAGTCCGAAGAGAGGGGGAGGATACGATAATCCTGAAATCCGGCAACCTGCTCTATTTCCGAGAGGGTGACCGGCAGTCCCAGGGTGGTGTTGGGTTTATCGTCCACAAGTCCCTCGTGAATAACGTGGTGAAGATCGAGAGTGTGTCGACCAGGGTGGCGTACCTTATACTCAGAATATCCTCAAGATATTCGCTGAAGGTCATACAGGTCTACGCCCCGACCTCGGCACACCCCGACGACGAAGTGGAGACCATGTATGAGGATATCTCTAAAGCCCTGCATGGTTTCAAAACTCACTTCACCGTTGTCATGGGGGACTTCAACGCGAAACTGGGCAAACGAGACGGGGATGAGCTGCAGGTGGGGCAATTTGGGGTTGGACGTCGGAACCACCGGGGTCACCAACTGGCTAGTTTTATGGAGAAGGAGGGCCTCTATATGATGAACTCCTTCTTCAGAAAGCGTGAGCACAGGAAGTGGACCTGGCAGAGTCCCGATGGTGCAACTAAAAATGAGATTGACTTCATCATGTCAACCAAGAAGCAAATGTTCAATGATGTCTCTGTGATCAATTCGGTGAAAACCGGGAGCGATCACCGCATGGTAAGAGGCACATTGAACATCAATATAAAGCTTGAAAGGTCTCGACTGATGAAGTCTACGCTCCGTCCAGCACAAATCCAGATCCAAAACCCCGAGAGCTTTCAGCTTGAACTCCAGAATCGTTTCGAGTGCCTAGGAAGCTCAGTGGACGAATGCAACGATGGGTTCGTGGAAACTGTCCATACGACTGGGTCTAAGTTCTTCAAGACACGTCGTGCACAGAAGAACAAAAGACTCTCTGATCATACTCTCGAGCTCATGAAGGAGCGGCGCGAGATGATCCTGCAGTCTTCAGACGAGGCGTGGAAGTACCGGCAGCTCAATAGACGGATCTCTAAATCCTTGAAACGCGACCTCCGCCGCTTTAATACCGAGCGTATTAAAGACGCTATTGAGCGGAATAAAGGCTCCAAGGTTTTTTCAAGAGATCTGGCTATTGGGCAGAGCCAGCTCACGAAACTGAAGACCGACGATGGCAGGATCGTATCCGCCAAACCGGAGCTGCTGAGGGAGATCGAGAGTTTTTATGGGCAGTTGTACACTTCAACCAGTAAACCCGTTGCAAATCTAGCTAACGACCCAAGAGCTAGACTGACCCGACACTATACCGAAGACATTCCGGATGTCAGCCTGTACGAGATTAGGATGGCTCTGAAACAGCTTAAAAACAACAAGGCACCGGGTGAGGACGGAATTACGGCCGAACTCCTGAAGGCAGGTGGAAAACCGGTACTTAAGACCCTTCAGAAGCTGTTTGATTCCGTCATACTCGAGGGGAAAACGCCGCAGGCATGGTGCAGGGGTGTGGTGGTACTCTTCTTCAAAAAGGGCGACAATGCCCGGCTGAAGAACTATAGGCCCATCTCACTTCTAAGCCATGTCTACAAGCTGTTTTCAAGAGTCATCACGAATCGTCTCGCGCGCAGGTTTGACGACTTTCAGCCTCCCGAACAAGCCGGATTCCGAAAAGGCTTTAGCACCGTAGACCACATACATACGCTGCGCCAGGTTATACAGAAGACCGAAGAGTATAACCTGCCTCTCTGCTTGGCGTTTGTGGACTACGAGAAAGCCTTCGATTCGATCGAGACTTGGGCTGTACTGCAGTCTCTCCAACGGTGCCAAATCGACTATCGGTACATCGAGGTGCTGAAGAGTTTGTACAAAAACGCCACCATGTCAGTCCGACTTCAGGACCAGACCTCGGAACCTATCCTTCTGCAGCGAGGTGTAAGACAGGGAGACGTCATATCTCCGAAACTGTTCACCGCTGCACTGGAGGATGTCTTCAAGGTTCTGGACTGGAGAGGGCTAGGCATCAACGTCAATGGCGAGTACATCTCTCACCTTCGGTTTGCCGACGATATAGTGGTCATGGCTGAGACCATGGAGGACCTCAGTACAATGCTCGATGACCTCAGTAGAGCTTCCGAAAGAGTGGGTCTTAAAATGAACATGGACAAAACCAAAGTCATGTTGAATGCCCATGTAACACCCACTCCTATCAAGATCGGAGACTCTACACTCGAAGTTGTAGACGATTATGTCTACCTGGGACAAACGGTCCAGTTAGGTAGGTCTAACTTCGAGAAAGAGGTCAATCGTCGAATCCGACTCGGCTGGGCAGCGTTCGGGAAGTTGCGTGGTATCTTCTCGTCCAACTTACCGCAGTGTCTCAAGACGAAAGTCTATGACCAGTGTGTGTTGCCAGTGATTACATACGGGACCGAAACGTGGTCGCTCACAATGGGCCTCATCAGAAGGCTGAAAGTCACCCAAAGGGCAATGGAGAGGGCTATGCTCGGAGTTTCCTTGCGTGATCAAATCAGAAATGAGGAGATCCGCAAGAGAACCAGAGTTACCGACGTAGCCCGAAGAATAGCCAAACTTAAGTGGCAGTGGGCAGGGCACATTGCTCGCAGAACGGATGGCCGATGGGGCCGAAAAGTTCTGGAGTGGCGACCGCGAACCGGAAGACGCTGCGTTGGAAGGCCTCCCACTAGGTGGACCGATGACCTCGTAAAGGTTGCAGGGATCCGCTGGATGCGAGACGCACGGGACCGGTCAATGTGGCGACACTTGGGGGAGGCCTATGTCCAGCAATGGACGTCTTTCGGCTGAAATGATGATGATGATGATATTTACACTTTTGATATTTTGTGAATGATGAGTATTTCGTGATAAGTTTTTTTGGTTAGATTGGGTTATGATTAGATGCAGAATTTGTTACTACTGTCATAGGCGTGTCTAGGAGCCGTCAATACGGTAAGCCCATAAGGCAAGCAAACTGTTCAAAACCCCAACATCATGAAGAGTAGTAGGTTATATATAAAATACTTAAAGAACCACACAGGTTCCGATATTGAAAAACAAATCATGTTTCTAATAGCGTCCAAACTGTTCACTCACTACTTTGACAGTTAGATAAACAGTAACCGTATTGTAACGGTAAAATCTTAGTACAAAATATAATATCATTCTATTGCAGTAAAAAAAGGGCCTTGCAAATCTGATTAGTGCTTAGAGCTTATCCGACAGACGCGTAGCTCCGTAGCAAATGGCTACGTGTGCTACGATTGCGGCTACGCCGCGTAGCCGTAGTCCCAATCGTAGCAGGTGCACAAACTGTTCGATAATTTGATAAAATTATTTCTAAATAACACATTTTAAACCACAAACTATACAAAACTGGAGTCATCAGATAATGAAAAACTTGTTACACATTTCGCCTTCATTTAATTAAAATCTCGCTTATCCGCGTCACACTGGAAACTGAGCCCCTTGGCTTAACCGACCCTAAATATCTGCGATTAGTAAATCTATACCTTAATGTCAGGTCATAAAGTTGGTTTTAGGTGGTTGGAGGATAGTGGGGGAAGCCGATGACGTCGTGAAAAAAAGCACGTGTTGTATTTGGGATTACATGCGCCCCATAAACAAAAGGTTAACATTGCATCAGTTGCTCTGACACTGCAACACACGCGATGTGTTTTATGAAACTCGCTAGTATATATATTTTAGTTTAGATATTTTTTTCATTGAAATTTTAGAATGTGCAGGATTTTGATAACCAATTCTTGCCTCTATATTCCTGAACGTGTTCATGGGATTGTAGATAAGTATGAGCTCGACTGCCTCGTTGGTTCGAAAGCGCCACTGCTGACCACGAGGTCATGGGTTCGATTCCCAGGTCGGGCAAAGTGTTAGTGGTGGTTCTTTCAGGAATTTCTCAGTAGCAGTCGCGGATTCTGAATGTATATATAAAGTAATAATGTAAATATGGGTGTAGTTACTATTAGGTACGCCTCTGCCTAACTCTTAGAGGATTACAGGCATGATGTTGTTTCGTTTTGTTGTTGAACTCCTCTGGATGGTGTTTGCAAAGATATTATAAAATCTCGAGAACATTTTGAAAGATTAGCGTGATTCGGTAGTGTAGTTCTGCTGACTATACTCCTAACATTCTAGAATTAAAATCCTTAATTAAATCCAGTGAAGCTTAAAGAAGTGTTAGGAGAATGCGTAAGAGTCACTAATGCCCTAATAAGCCATTGTAGAATCGACATTTAATATTTAAAGTCCCCACTTACGTACGTAGAGGCTGTCAGCTATTCGAATAGTGCGTCCGTCAGCATTGTATCGTCTGCTAAGCCGCATAGAAAGCAAAGTAGTGAAAAGTTAGTCACAGAAGATCCATCAAAATGACTAAGATCTGCAGATGCGGTGAATAAAATAAATAGGTAGGGATATTATTAACCTTCGTTTGTATGAAAACACGATGCAAACACACAATTATAGCAATATTGCAATAATCTCTGTTTTCATTGATCAATTTATTGGAAAAACTCGTTTTGTGCTGTGGTCGCAGGAAATCAAAGGGCATTCAATCCAAACACCGATATCTAGGCCAATTGCAACATTAACTCTTAAACCATTTTTTTTTTTAGTTTGAATGTTGCACTTTTTGAGCATCGAAAAATTAAGACATCCACCAAAATGCACGCCTTTCAATTTCACCTCAACCCTGCAGTGAGTGGTCAAACTTCATGAATGGCTTCTTATTGCCATATTACCCAGAGTAGTTCTTCTGAATCACTTATTGGTCTGCACTCGGCATCGGTGGCGGCGCGGGAACGCAGCGTATGCGCCGACATGTGCGGACACAATAGCCGCATTCTCATGGACTCAGCCTCGTTAAGCTGATTGCGTGACGTCAGCCCTACACAGGCCCCGTGTACATTGTATGCAGTGCAATTAAAACAATTCGTTTTAAGTTCCAAAGAAAAGCTCTGTTTTATTGGCTGATGTTTGCTTGATAAAAGTGCACCATTTTCAGCAGTTTATCTCAACGTAACTCATAGAACGGAGACATTGCTATTTTTGACAAAGTCATATAAATATACTTATAGATTCGTAAAATCTTTAAATTATTACTTAAATCTGTATATTCAGGTCCTTCTTTATCGTGTGGTTGGTGCCTAAGCTGGTGTCAGAGATTTTATGCCCACTTGGCTTGCTCTCTAGCTTGTAATCAGGTAGAAAGAAATAGTTTCGTGATGTACATCTCTTTTGACGGAAGAGCTAAACACTCTCAAACTTTAAAATGTTTAAAGAATGGATAAATAAATCGTTTTAACGAATTATTGCTCTGATCTCTTCAATTCGAGTCATCTAAACTCATAAAATAACTTCAAAAGAACCCTACTTAGATCAATAAACAAATTAGCACCAATGACTCCCAAAAGTATTCTAAACAGAATAAGCGTCACCTCATCGGTCAAAGGTACTCAAAGGGTGTCACGCGTATGAGCACGGCCCACGGCTGCATTATACGACGGGAGACGAGGCGCGACCGATCCCGGCTTACCGAGGGATCGTCGCGAATAAGCGGTTCATGGCTCTATAATCCTCCGTGTAAAACAACTACCAACTTACATGTAGTCAAATAGTTTTGTATTGATCGCACTTTTGATGTTGAATTCGCAGTATTGTTGGTATCAATGATTTTTGTATCAGCAATGTGTTGGAATGGAACTGGGTTGTAAAGATTTATTGCGGATAGATTTAGGTACATCTGTTATAAAAACCTAAGAGGATATACCAGCAGATAATTATTATCTACCCAATCTGTATGATTGTACTGCAATAACCACAGATATATCTGTGGCAATAACACACCCTTATCGAAGCCGAAAGGTTCTTATTCTTCTTTTACGCCAACATAATTATCAGTATTCACATCATCTGTTGTCATAGCAGCACGCGTAGCATGACCACCGTAGAAACGGGTTTTGTCGACGGAAGAATCGACAAAATCTGTCATTTTGTCGAATTCTTCCAGCGAATTCTGTAGTCTATACGAAGATTTCTAGACTTATAGTTCACATAGCCATATCTCCCCCAGCGGTGCAGCACGAGCGCGGTCCTCGCAAGCCGAAGCTGCAGGCGGGTGCGATGGGCGCGCTGGGCCCGCCGTCGCTCGGACACGCACACAAGCCGCACGCCCTCAAGCTCTCGCCTCCCTCGCCGTACGCGCCGCTGCCACAACCCTTCAACTTTCAGGTAACATTCCCATATTCATTATAATATCATTAATTATCGTAGTAGGTGCCTGCTAACATAAAAATTGTACTGTTTGGGTATTTCATGGATGTAACAAGGTTTCCTACACCATTTGTGTAAAGTGTAGCCCATTAGCATCAGATCGCTTCGTCCCCACCATCCGAATTAATAGAGATTAATTTAAATTTGTTTATGCAGTAAAGATTCGGTCAAACCGGCCGCTACATGGACAACACAGCTCCGCACACTGAACTCTGATAGATAGTGTACTGAAGTATCTTCTTATAACTGTGCGGTGTCCGCAGCGCGTCCGCAATCTGTCCGCACCGTACTTACCGGTTTTATCGAACTTTTAGTTAGAACTAAAGCTCACTTACTGATCATAACTCCGTCAAACAGTTCAGTATCAGCGGCATGAGCGAGCCAGCACCCCTAAGCACCGCATCATCGGCGGGGTCGAGTGGTGCCGGCGGTGGTGCGGGAGCTCCCAGTCCGTTGCCACTTATGCCTGAACCGTTCTTAGCGCCGCCACCCCCTGGCTTGCTGCATATACTTATGTCTTCTGATAAATGCCAGGTAAGATGCATCGAGTACCTACAGTAGATAGCCGCTGCTCTCTAGTATGTCCTTACCCTGATATAAGACAGTCTACTCATCTGCAAAGCTCAAACGTGTTTCAAACA
Source organism: Noctua comes (assembly GCA_963082995.1). Lineage (NCBI taxonomy): Eukaryota > Metazoa > Arthropoda > Insecta > Lepidoptera > Noctuidae > Noctua > Noctua comes. The sequence continues at coordinate 9,505,968 of OY720277.1, forward strand.
TGATTCATAGAGGCCTGTATCGTCATAACACCGTAGTTCTAAATCTATCATGATTTATTTTCTTTAGGAACTGATGTGGAGCGCGAAACAGCTGCAGTTACAAGGAGACCCGACACTGTTGCGACCACCACCAAGTGCTTTTGGAGCACCCCTCGCTCCCACGTGGGAACTTTTGCAGGTAAGGTATTTTGAATGTTACAAGAAGTAAGGAACTGATCCAATTTGGCATGGTTTACCTACTGAAACGATTAATAAAAAAAACATAGTTTCAGTAAAAGATTAATAATATATGTTTTAGCTTTGAACCCAGAACAATGGCGATTGGGCTGAAACAAATGAAACAGATTTCCGGTCGAAATCTCGGTCTTAGGACAGTCGGGTGAACGAGACTTTAATCATTTTTTGATCGAGACAAGCACATCAATTAAGTCTTCCCTATAGAGCAATATAGAAAATTCAGTTCGTTTTTCTCGGAGGCATCCGAAATTTCTTTTATTACGTTCTTCAAATTTGCTTCAAGGGGTGTAAACATTGACATTTGATAGGTGGCTTTTTGACTAAAGGGGCGGGCGCGAGCCGCGATTGGGCGTTCGCAGGGTGACTTATCGCCTTCAGTTGACTTACCCCGCCCATCGCCCTCTACGCGCCACGACACTGGAGTCATCGTAGCTTGACTTATTTTGCATTATATTCGTCACAGTGCGCATGTTTGAGAGAACACCAATGGTACTTCATCATATCTATAAGTATGCTATTTACCAGATGGTGCCAGATGGACAGGTATCTACTAAACTACATTAGACATAACCTATCTACATAATATAGCTACGAAAATAGAAAGGTCACTTTAGGAAAACTTATATCAAATTCTCTTGGGTCCAGCGTAGACTACTACCTACATAGCAACTGATAAAATTAACTCTAGTCTATAGACTGACCGCTTTAATGAGTCCTCCGCCTTGCCCCATCAAAAGTACATTAAGCGTCCACAAAGACCTAACAATATCCCACAGGTTATTTGCTTTAAAATAACCATAATCCACGTCGGTATTACGATACTAATTCAACCAATACGTGATCAACCTTCAGAATATTCCATTTAAATTGATACCTTCGCAAGGACTTATTAAAGCGGTCGTTCTATAATGTATCAAGTTTTTTTGCATACCCGCCAGCCTATACTAGTACCACACCTAAAATAAACCGTGTTTTTAACACCAGGAGACAAGTGCCCGTCTCCTCTTCATGGCAGTGCGCTGGGTGCGATGCCTTGCGCCGTTCCAAGCTCTCGCAGCTTCCGACCAGCTGGTTCTCCTGCGAGCGGCCTGGAAGGACCTGTTCCTTCTGCATCTGGCACAGTGGTCTGCACCATGGGACCTGGCACCACTGCTGGCAGCACCGGCAGCCCGAGCGAGACTGCCACCGGATCCGTTAGCAGATTTGGAACTGAATACTTTACAGGTTGGTTGAGAATTTCAGATGGATTGGTGAAGTATTTTTAGGAGGCGGTACTTCTTATCCAAGGCCGTTTTGAATTTAACTATAGCGTAGTCCCGGGATCTCTTTTATGAAATGGTAGAGTCGTAGGGTTGAGTCCATTTCATGAAAGGCATCCCGCGGCTGTTACTGGAACAAATAAATAGGTAGGTACCTATAGATACCTTCCTACATTATAGCGCCTAAGGTAGTAGTGGTAGTTACCTAAGGTATGATATAGGTCAACCTACACAATTACATTAGGTACGTTCCAAGAAATTTTGGCATAAATGTTATGTGTGAAGCTTTTGTAGAATATACTTGGAGGTAGTAATATAAATTTATATTTTGTTTCAGGAGATTCTATGTCGATTTCGGCAAATAGCACCCGACGGCAGCGAATGTGGGTGTATGAAAGCTATTGTTCTGTTTTCACCAGGTAAGTTATTTATTGATGAGATTTATAAATCACTTTCTTAATACCGGCACCCCGTACCAGCTAAGTACATAAGTAGATACACAAAATTGATTTATTTTATTTTATTATTGAGCAGATACACCTGGGCTTAGTGAAACTCAGCCGGTGGAGATGTTGCAGGATCAAGCTCAGTGCATACTTGCTGACTACGTGCGGACTAGATATACCAGGCAACCTACAAGGTAAATCTACGTTGACATCTTCTCGATTCCTGTGTCGGGAAAATTGTTATTGAGTTTTTCCATCAGGAATATCTCAGTAGCAGCCACGGAGTCTGGATTTGTACCCGATGGATAGCAATAGGTTCGCCCCCTATTATATGGGACTTAAACATAACTGGCGAGATGTGAGTGTACTATTTTAAGGTACACCTGTGCCTAACCTTTCGGGGAATACAGGCTTGATGTTACGATGATGATGATGATCTAATACATTTATTGTCTTCAGATTCGGTCGCCTGCTCCTTCTGCTACCATCACTTCGGGCCGTGCGCGCGCGCTCCATCGAACTGCTCTTGTTCCGCGACACAGTGGGTGACGTGTCAGTAGCCACACTGCTGCACGATATGTACCGCATGCAACCTGCACCCACGCCGGCCTTCCATACGCCTGCGCCACCTACAAGCGAACACTGCGCGTCGCCGTAAAACTACCGTCTTTTACAGACTTTTGATTTAGTCAGCTGGAATAGTAATGTGGTCATGGAAGATTCTTAGGTCTTACCTAATGGTGAATCCACACCAAAATTGGGTACTTGTAGTGCAGGGCAACGTTTGTAGGAGTTGCACTACAAACGTGGGCAGCAACGGATAACTTATACTCATAGAAAAGTCACGAGTCGATTGTTGCTCTACAAAAAGTAACTTCGCTGTGGATGCGCCATAACTGATCAACTATCCCTCTGAAACCCATGTCCGATTCGCATTGGTGGAATCGACCCCTTAACTATTGCTGATGACTAAAACAACAGCCTGTATAATAATTTAAATATAATATAATGTGGGCATGGAGTTAGAATTTGAGAACGTATGCGAGTAATGTAAGTTAGATGACACATTGCAGACTTAACAGTGTTTTGAGCTCCAGATCTGTATCTCCAGTACTCCTCCGTAGGGTTGCAAGCCGAATTTCCGAAAAGAGTTCTATGATTATTAATTCGAGTTAGTAGAATGCAGTATCTAGAAAATACAAGCCAAAAATTCGATTGAATCTCTAAATAGACTTGTATAAACAACCTGATATTGTATAGATAGCTATGAGAGTATCTGAATTAATTGTAAACATTTTATGTATTAGGATAAAATGTACCTTTGTGAATCTTATCTATCTAGTCATTCTAGTCACGTTGTATATATTTTGTAAATGTTATTATTCTATTGTAATTAAATATATTTAGTTAAGCTGTATTCAAATTATATGCGCCATGATCTAGTCATGATTTCAAAAATGTGTTGAGGAATTATTGTAAAGAAACTATAGCATGTATGTACTTTTATTTGTATATAAATATATTTTGATTTGATCAAGGAGTTAACATACAATATGGTTTTATTCAAAGACAAAATGCTCCACAAAAATAAAACATTGAATTCATAATAGTAAAAGCACATTTTATTTTCAGTGAACAAATGCACATCTACCATTCGGAAAATTACAAATACGAACCAAATAAATTCAGACGGCTGAAAACATTGCGCTTCTTAAAAAGAATTATAAACAAGAAATTCTTATATAAATTAGTTTATCAATCAGTTACATTAACTCTTCCAATAGATTGTACAGCTTCTACAGTAGAAAGGTCTTCATAATCGTCGTCTGATGGCTTGACGTCGTCTTGTGGTTTCGCTTCCTCTTTCTTCGGCGGTGTGCGAGGGAAGTCTAATTTGCTCCATGCTCCTGGTTCACCTTTCTTTAGTTTTATTTCTATTTTTGTCGACAACATTGATGCAGTACAACTTTCTACGCTAATAACCTGCAATAGTAAAGAAATTAGGTTAGGATTTCGATCTTGTAAAGTCTATGTATATAATTATATTGTGTGAAATACTAACACCTCTAAGTTCAACATCCAATTCAAATGATGCATCCCCTTGCTCTCGGAATACCAATTTTGTGTTTAAACGAATAGGGTTCAACTTCACAAAACTGAGCACAGGGTCGTATTTCTTGGCATAAACGCTTACAATAACATAGTCGGGTGTTTGATGCCAGTCCCAACGACATTTAACTGTACCAGCTGGTGCACCCTGTAAAATAAATTTAAAAACATTGATTACAGGTTTAATTCTTAAATTGACAAGAATGTGTATCACGCATCACACACACTCATCTCAGATCTTGCAATTTCAAAAGTTGAATTTATTTTTTGTGCTGTCATTCCTCTCAGTATTTGGTAAATAGCTTGGTTCATCTTTTTTAATATTGTGTGGTCAAATAAACAATCTTTACCTCTTTTGTCCATTTATGGGTCCCAGAAGTGCACCCTGGCTGACTAAGGAAAGTGTTAAAGTCTGTAGTTCTCTTCTGACAGCAGGACCAGAACTTCAGACCTTCATGGAAGATAGGACAGCCTGGATGGTGGGTGCACATGCTATCATTTGTATGTGGACCTTCATAGGTGACACCACAACCTCCGTTCTTACATGTTGTACCAACTGCTATGCTTCTGTAAAAGTGTAAAGTTATGTTTATGATGAGTCTTGTTATAAGACACATTGGTAGTGTATTATTTCATCTTACATTGAACTGGATAATTGTCTGATGAGAAAGAAGATTTTATCATAAAAAGCAAGATAATAACAACTTTTAATAAAAATTAATTCTGTGGTTAGAAGAAAGGCCGCACCTACCAGTTAGTGAGCCCTATTCCAACATGTAAGCCCTGCGGTGGATGGCTGATGTACCCATTTGAAATATTGATTGCATTCATTAAAAATGTTGATCAATATTTTATTCATTTACATACCCATCATCAGTAGAAGCAGCTGGTTGTGATGTATTTTGTACAGCCTGTTTCAAAGCCTCAGCTATAGTAGGTTTAACAGTAATCATAGTCGTCTCAAATGGAGGTCTTGGCAACTGTGGCCCAACCACCGGTGCTCTCACTTCAATCACTTCCTTTTTATCCAATTCTTTATCCAAAGCCTTTTTCTCAGGTTCTGGAGGTTTCTAGAAAGAGTAAATTGACAAAGAATGTTAGTTCCTACACAGAAATTAATTATATTAGTTCAAATATTTACAATTTGATTACAAACCTCATTTGAATGCTTTGACAAAGTACATCCTTTGATGTTTAGGAATTCAGTAAAGTCAACACTCTTCTTATTGCAGCATGACCAGCCTTTATATGCATCATGGAACACTGGCGAGCCAGGATGGTGGCAGCACTCATCTGTAAGTTTACACAGAAATACATAAAAATCGTATGTTGGTAAGTTTAAATGTAGGGGGTAATTTTCAGAACTACTGGTCAGATTCTGAAACTTTCCTTCACTAATGGTATGCTACATTTTCCCTTTGAGTCATAGACTATAAATAAAATATTCCTGTGGGATCATTTCCGACCATAACACGATGAAAACCTCGGGCAAAACCTAGGTATTATTAAACGAAAAAAATAGGCAATTGAAGTAGCCCAACATCTAAGTAATTATTCTAAAACTAAGTATTAAATTATAAATTATATGACTTGGTATATCCCATACTGCTCTATACAAGCCCCAATACTGGGCAAGTCTCTCTCTAATCGTTCCACTTCTCCCGGCTGATTGCTGTTGTTATAGAAACAGCTTGAGAGTTTTGGTTTTCATCAGCTTTATGAACCATCCTTATGGCCATCATATTGAAAAGTTGCTGAGTTGCTGACCACTATTCAATGAAAATAAGTAGTTATATCCTCCCTGCATGTCTCTTGATAAACTTTGGATGTAGAAAAGTCTAGAAAATTCGCGTACCTTTATCGTTAAGGCTGGGATCAAAGAGTTGGCCACAACCACGGTTATAACACTGCACGAGGTTCTTGCTTTCTGGCATTTTAATTAAAAAAACGTGAATCTTGAGTCAAGACAACGTGCGAATAATGTGCAACAAAAAAATTCAAGATACTATTTTTGTAGCACGTAATGAGAGTGACAACATCGATATTCAATTTGACAACTGACTGACTGCTGACGGTGACGCATTCAATGTGACGCAAAAAGTGATGTGTTGCCGCATCTCAACAGAATGAATTCAAAATATTAATTGCCGAAATGATGCTTCGGGACTGCGGGAGGCAGGGGGTGATATTTCTCTATTCGCAAGATCCACTGGCATTTGCCACGAACTGCAATCGCACAGATGGCTTTACGCATTGCGAGAGTCCCCATAATTTTACACAAAAACCAACAATCAGTCCATGGTAGCAACAAGTTCTTTCAAGATCCCAGAAGCTGAACCAAACGCAATATGGAACGTTTGAAAGCTGAAATAATGTGAAATCACATCTTGCTTCATGCTGTCGATGTCGCGGTCGGTCACTAAGACTGGAACACTAGAGGTGAGAATATCATCTTTTTTCAGTTTTGTATTGGTCCTGAAAAGTGAAAATAAATTTTATTATCTATGGCAAACACTTTGCAGTGTGGGCGTACGAAAGTATCAGAAAATAATCAATCAATTTACAAAAGAAAAACCAAGAAAATATCGTCATTTACATAATATTTTTAGTTTACCCTTATTAGTTATGTATTTTATGTACGTTTTATTTATCCAATAACTGTGCAAAATGGTGGTACTACTACATTTAAATTAAATGAAAAATCAATGTTTATTATTATTTAATTAAAATGTTTATTTCTACATAAATCAAAGAAACAAAAGATGTGCTTGAAAGTGTAACCGTATCGATCTAGAATTCTAAAATGAATCTAATGCGCAAATTGCGTGGGGCGACAACTTCGGCATCTCCTGAGAGTGCTGAAGCCTCCAGCTCGTCGTCTCATGTGCAACTCGGCCTCATGCACCTCAAGAAGCTCTTCGCGGAGTACACACATCCACCACAACCACTTACAGACGCAGAAAAAGATGATAAACTGTACAATATGCTACCTCTTTTTTGTAAGGTAAAAACTAAAATTATTTGTCACCAGCAACAATTAAAATTAAAGGAATTGTATTTATTCTTCTTTTTGAAGTTTTTAAACAATTAGTTATGTAATTGTGTTCATTTGCAATCAATTAACTGGTGCCTTAGCCACAATCTATTGATGTTGATTTATTGTCTAGCCTTCTGATAGACATGAGTGGGCTTAGCATGTTTATCTGGAATGATTCATTATTTTGATAAACATCATTATGTATTCATTTATTCAAGCAAGACATTTAAACTTAATTTAACAACCTGGCCGGTGTCACTATTGAGGAAAAGGTTAATGCTTAACTCCATAATACAATATTCATCTGAAACCAAATTAATCTTCCGTAACTTTACATCAGCATCACACTTTAATTACGCATAATATGTATTTACAATGGAGTCTCCATTGTCCGTACTTAGATTCCCATCTTAATTTCTTTTAATTAGTATTCAAAATAAAGTATGATTTTGTGTGCCTATTAAATTTTTAAGTTTTTAAGACAGCAAAATAAATGTTTTTAATTTTCTCATCAAATCAGGACTGTTCATCACAATTTGGAGTGTTCACCAAATTGTGGTAGTTAGAAGTGTAAAAATAAATTATGAACAATCTTATAGGAATCTTTACAGTATGCAATTTTTTATACAATACTGATCTATTGATGCAAGACTCAAGACAAAGTTATTTACGTTCTTTTGTACAACCATAAATAGAAGCGATTTATTTCCAATAGGTATTTGGCACCAGTCCATCAAGCGAGATGAACGAAAAGTTCTGGGACATTCTATCATTCTGCCAGCAAGTTTCTAAGCTGATGGTATCTGAGATTAGAAAGAGAGCCAGTAACCAAAGCACGGAGGCAGCTAGTTGTGCTATTGCGAAGTTCCTAGAAATTGAAAATTCTGAGGAGTCTAGCAATGGATGGATGTTGCTATCAACACTAAACCTCTTGGCTGCTGGTGATCAGTCTTTAATACAGGTATTTGTGTAACCCTTTACATAACATAAACTTGCCATAATCAGCCTGTAATGTAGGGACACAGGCCAGCTCTCTGTGAGAGTGGGGAATACTTCACTTACTCATAAAGTTTTGTTCATAAATTTGTTGAAGTGGTTTGAATCAAGCAAATATTAGAAAATTTTATTTATATAATATTCTAGTTTTTAATTAACTTCTAAATTGATCATAACATTTCTATGTAACAGTTTCTACCTAATGGGGCTATTATCGAACACAATTGTAATATATTAAGATTATTATTTCCTTTGTTCATATCTATACATATAAAAAAAAAATTAATCTAAAAAAACATTTAAAAATATAATACATAGTACCTCTGGTTGTATTTTAAAGCAAGTTGCTGATGGATAATCCTGGCTACAAGGTTGTGCCAAAGATTAAAAAAGATTAATGATTATTATTATTAAAGATTATTAAAAACTGTCCCAATAAAATTCCAAACAAAGTATTGTAGGAGTTTTGAAAAATAAATAAAGATTTTTCTATTCTGTCCTTTTGTCATAAATGTTTTTTTGTGTTACTAATATTTGTGTCAGCTCCAAGGCCCTATCTAAAGAGGTATTATTCTAATCATAGTTTGAATTGACTTGAATTTTGTTTCTAGGTCATGACCACTGCATCAATACCTTCAACATTAGTCAAATGTTTATACCTGTTTTTTGATCTACCTGAAATACCGGAGTCTGAAGCAGATGTTCAAGACGGAATCAGTGAGTTTACTCCCAGGGAAAGGCGGATATTACTACAGAAAATATTTGTGCAGGTAAATAAACTCTCGAAAGTGTGTTCACCGTTTTCAAATAAATTTATAATATTCACTGTTAGAATATCAACTTTCTGCATTGAACCATAGGTTGAAAATGCAACAGTGCCTTTTATTAGCATGAGTGTTATAGAGAGACAATATACACAATAAATATGTTTTATTTAAATACAGAGATAAATAAACATTCCTCATATATGCGGAAGTCATAGGTATTGTAGGTACAGTTTAAATACGTTATCACTGTTGTGTTAACTATGCCACAATATTTGAAGTAGATACCAACAGAACCATTACAAAAATACTTATCTTATTTATATCAAAAGCAAATGCTGCCCATTTTAATTTTGCTTCGAGTGTTTGTTCAGATGATATACTAAAAACAGCTAAGTAAACATGTATTGTTAACGAATTGAGTCACTAATTGAGTAATGTTGACAATTTATTTTTGCCGTCAAGTTTGACTTATATTTTGAATATTGCATTACTGCTATACAACATTTGTTTGGGTAAAATACAGTTCGTAGTCGTAGGAATTCCGAAAAAAGCGCGCGAAGTAACGCAATGCAGCGTGACGCATTTTGCTTTACATATTGGATTTGATTTCATGTAAAACACATATTCAAAATCACAGCTAAACTATTCTTGTTTTCGAATAGAAATTTAAGTTTTGTAAAATTCAAAAACAATGAAAGCATCGTAATGCTCATTTTAGGTACTTGTAAGACTGTGCAGTCATCCATTCCCATGTGAAGAACTAGCAAGAAAAGATGATCTCAGCCTATTATTTTCTGCCATAACTTCGTGGTGTGCTCCCCACAACATTATGTGGAGGAAATCAGCTGCTGAAGTGCTGATGACACTATCTAGACATGGATTGACACAATCTGTTGTTCAGTACATACACAGTAAGTGCTTATACTTCTATCTAATACTGTAATATACAAAAGGGGAAAGTGTTGGTTTGTTTGTAAAACCTTCATGCCTTAACGACTTTATAGCAAACGATTTGAACAACGACGGATTTCGGTGGTATTTGGCATACGGATAGACCATGAATGTAGGAAATTCTCGGGGTTTTTTTTTTCTTTTCCCCACACTAGGAATTTCTCCTGCATCGTGCGTGCATTTACGAACATTTAAAGTCACATACACAAACAGCCAGAACCGGAACAGCTATCACAAATTTTCGACCTCCACGCGCGCGAAACCGTGGGCTTAAACTAGTACCTATAATATAAAGGTCAATTAGGGTTACATAACCATCGCTGTTCTCTTGTTTGAAACATTGTTATTATCCGGTCTAATCTATTTACGTACATGCTTTGTTTAGTAAACGAAGCCATTAATTAGCGAAATAGGTCAAATTGGATGTCTCTTAATTAATTACTATGTTATTGCAGATAAAGGATGTGTTGCACTTTGTATAGAAAATATGCAGAGGATACCTGAATTGACACCTTTAGAGGTAATTATGAAGTTGTAAACTTAATGTGCAATCTACCTACTCTTTAAGGTCTGGTTTCCAGAAAAGCCGAGACGAGCAGATGAGAGACGCGATGTGATTGGTCGATTCCCACACGTCTCTGCTCTGCTCCACTCGTCTCGACTTTGGTGGAAATCAGGCCTCAATGGAACTTCTGCCTACATACCTACATTATTATCTTTTTTTTTACAGGTAGTTGAAATGTTCGTAGCAGTATTCTGTTTCCTAAAGGATTCAAGTGAAGTTAGTCAATTATTACTGGATGATTTCCGTACTTGCCAAGGCTACCTTTTTCTATCTGAATTTCTTCTAAAGTAAGTTTCTAGTAAATATGGGGTATTAACATTATTCTTATTATTCAGCATGAGCATGTTCGGTATCTAGATATCTTTAGTAAGTACAGATGTAAATCATAGATTCGCCATATTATGACGCCCAAAAATGTACCTACGCGTTACTAATAAATTGAATTTGGAATTCCTAACCAAACGCCGGATATTTGAGATCCAAGTGGCCAGTTCGACAAAACGCCATTTTTTTATGTAAGGACCTAATATTTCGTTGACAATGAAATTTTAATAGTATTGTCTCGCTCACTCATACTGCACGTCGTATCTATTGATTCGTACAGGATATCCTCGCTATAGTCAGTGTTTAAACACTTTTTCGCGCCATCTCAGTAGGTATGGTGAGGAGGTCTTATCTGTGATTTAAATCTATAATAATTAGTTGTTTTATAGCATGTGACTTTATACTACTTTATAGCGTGCACCTATTTTGTTTTGTTTTTATTTTTTACCTATGATTTGTTTTGTTTATCACAGACATGAGAGACAAGGTGTACCCGATTATTTGACATCAGGGTAAGCACTTCACTGTAGCTTTTTATTTTGGTAATTATGGCACGGTCGCGGAACCCGAAAAATTGAGCTATCACTACTTGTCTCTCACACGCAATTATATTTTCATCCCGCTAGCTCATTACATATCGACAGTGAAAATCGAAGTAACGTTAGGGATATTGAGCGTTCTGTTGGATTTTCGTCTTTCGGCGCTGAGCGCAACGTTGCGGATGCAACAATGCACAGTGCGCAACTGTGAGTGAAATTCTTCGTGTTCCGCGGCCGTACTTAAATAGTGTGTTTATACAACTTTTTAAAAATGTTTTGCACTTTTTCTCATAAATGGCAATTAGATATTTTCAAATGTAATTGCCCTCTTTTAACACTCAAACTCTTCGTAATAAAGGTTAGAAGAAGAGCGTGTAAGTGGCACGGAAGCCAGAGCAGCTCTTCGGAACCTCGTGCTGATGATATCGTCTTTATGCGCGTGCGGCTTCTCCGAGCTGCGACCAACGCGCGCCAACACTGAGCTCTTTCAACTGCAGGGGTTTGTGTTACCGCAGCCTTCCACTCCGGGACAGGCTGTGAGAAACGTACAGGCTTTTCAGGTATGTAACAATTTATATAGTTTCTAATGTAAGTATATGCTTTCGGAAAAATAACTTTAATTCACATACATAAGGTTTACTTTTGCCTACAAATACAATTTTAATGTGATATTTGATTGGTGTTTTTTCTGCTATCAACTTAATTGACAGTTTAAAAAGACTTACACAGGATGTTACTATTTTATTGTTCCTACTTACAGGTCCTACAATCAGTTTTCATGAAGTCCAACTCCGCAGCGTTATGCTGCACGATATTAGACGCTATATCAAGCGTATACCACGCCGACAATGCCAACTATTTCATTCTTGAAAACCAGAACACGCTCAGTCAATTCTCGGAAAGAATATACACTAAGAATGCAGAAATACAAGAAAAGTTCTTCGAGTTGCTGGAATTTATTGTGTTTCAGTTGAATTTTGTGCCGTGCAAAGAACTTATATCTTTGTCGTTGTTATTGAAGGCTAATAGATCCAGAATGTGTAGCATACTGTGTATGAAAACTCTGTTGAATATTCTAAAGTAAGTAATTACAGGTTTCCATTAATAATAAGTAAATAATTAAAATTAAGACAAAATTTATCTAATTTTTTTTTTGATTGTGTTCCAGACATAACGCAATCTTCAAAGACGTATACCGGGAAGTAGGTATGTTGGAAGTATTCGTCACTTGCCTGTCTCGCTACGCTGTATTTCTCAAAGACAATCAAATTCTTAATGATGAAAAGAGCAAAAGAGACGCTTCAGCCTCGCCGTCGCACGAAAAATCGCCGACTGAGTCTCCGAAGGCTCCTGAAAGGAAGAAACGACAGTCTACTCGACACGACTCGCTGATAAGAGACCCTAATTTAGATGATGAAGAAGAAGAATTGGGATCATTGGTGATGGAAGGTTTGACAGCGTTGTTGAATGCGAACTCTAATAATTGTAACGTGTTTAGAGACTGTGGGGGCGCTAAGTGTGTGCACGGGATGGTTGTGTATGAATCTTGTAGGAGTAAAGCTTTAGGTAAGTTCTCAAAAAAACATTAAATTATTGTTCTCATCAAAAGAAATACTAGTAGAATTTACACATTAATATGAATATTATTGTCTCCTACCTCCAGTCAGTGGATCGAACGTATTACTACTCAGCACAATATCTTCAATCTTCTTTCTTCTATTAGCCCTTTTCCGCTGATACGTAATCATTATCTTCCTTTTTAGTCATATCATCGCTCACACAATCTATTCAACTTTTCTTTGGTCTTCTCTCTGTCCATCTAAACAACTTATTCATATCTCTCTCTCTCTCTTCATAACTTGCATTTCAACCAAGTTATTATAATACTATGTTTATTTTCTTTTAGGTGTAGTAAGAGAACTAATAGTGAGTGGGTCAGGTGAAGAGGACATGTCAGCGTTACTATGTGGCATGCACGCTGCTCCTAACGACGCCTTGCTGCTAAAGCTGCACATATTGAAGGCGCTGCTAGCTTGCTTGCGAGACTCACATCGTACTAGAACTATATTTAGAAAGGTAATTTTGAATTTTAGTGATCAAGTGAACTGCTAATTTGTTGGTAAATTTCTGATATAATTTTTGCTAAAGTAACCTTTATGTAACTCGATTAATTCAAATGTAGTGTACATATGTTCATATAATATGACATAAACATTACTTAGTCCAATGTACATCCCAAACCTACATATTATATGCTCGCACGGGTGCTTTTTTACCGAGGCGTTTTTCCTGCGCACTGGAGTTTTACTTCTCTACATTAAACTATGAGTTGAGATTCGAATAGCGCATCCCGAGCGCGTTAACAACCGCACTGTTAGATTTCATACAGTGCGTTGTGCAAAAACGTATTGTTAAAATGTGCCTGTGTATTCTGAAAAGAAAAAATCGTTTTAACATTCCATAGTGATGATACAGAAAGTTTTTTTTTTCATCCAGTGCGAAAATGTTGACAAAATAATTTAAATAATAAACATGTATTTTTATGTCTTGGCAATAAAAAAATAAGTTATTGTTTACGAAAGATGCTATGTTTACATTGAAAAAAAAAATTATAGAACCACCAGAAAAGAAATGCGCATTGGTTAAAAAGTGACCCAGCATAGGATATAAAATATTTTAATATTCTGACTCCTACTCACCAATTCCCACAGGTTAGCGGCTTCGTATACGTAACAAGTGTTCTAGTTTCTCTTGAAGGGAAACTGAAAGGTGATGAGCCGATGGATAAAGATATGCTACAGCTAATACATATTGTATTCTACACCATTAGTACGGCTATGAGGTTCGAGCCGGCTAACGCGAAGTTTTTTCATCATGAGGTTGGTATCTCAAGCGTCAACACAGTTTCCGAACGTAATATGACACTCTTTTATTGGTGCGTGGTTCTTTGGGAACTGTGGAAATTCTATTAAAAAAAAAGTAATTAGAAAAACTAAAAAACCCGACTGAAAAGCAAAAAACAGCGTATTTGGAAGCAGGCGGAACCCATCCCATGTTTTTGTTTTTAGCCTGCTCTGTCCTACTCCTGGGCGAAAGCCTCCCTCCACTCTTTCCATTTCTCAACCCGCGCGGCCTCCTTCCATGATTTAATAATATTTCAATGTGAATTTCATGTCTTTAGTAACATAACACTCACAAGATTAAGGCAAATTGATTGACGTTTGAATCATCTAAATCGGCCAACTCGTTTGGTCTCTTCTAGAGTGCCACAAAGCAGCAAACATACATTTATAGGCTGATAAACACATTATCCCCCCTCAATCGGGTAAAAACAAGATGGTGGCATTAGTTCCGAAATAACCATGCACTACTATGATTAACAGAGGCGATATTCTACAGCGCCAAACTTTTACTAAAACTGTGGCTCATTTACTGAGAGGAACTGTAATTTATGAAAATGGTTTCTGAAACAAGTTTGTTGTTTCAGTTATGTGCGACAACTTTGTGCGAGACGATACGTCTCTTAGGCTGTTTTGTAAACGAAACGGAATTACAAAATGATGCTGAACCCGGTGATGCGGAACTCTATGAAGTGTTTCACGAAGTATTTACAAGCAACATATTAGAAATGACGTAAGTATTTTTAATCTTCAAATCTTTCATCTTGAAAGCATGACATTTACAAGCAACATTTGTTTAAAACAAAGTTGAGAAACAGTTACGCAACATCGTAGACCGCAACATCATATGTTACTGGAGATAATATTGTGTTCTTTTTGACATGAATTCGAAATATTTGCGTACTGCCAGCAACATGTTACCCGTAACACAAAAACATGTTGCTGAAACAATGTTGCGCAACTTTATTTTCTAACAAATACCTGGCTTTACGTTATCTTAATCTTTTCCTACAGTTTTCCTGAGAAAGTACCAGTAGTATTTGTGCATGCGTGCATCATTCTGCGACTTTTGTACGATGTCGCATTGGACTCTTTTGATAAGCCAACTTTCTGCGGATCGCTCAATGTCAAATCTCCTAGTTTGACTCGACAGAGCTCTGCAATTAATGAGGTGAGTTTATCTCATTGACTTATTTTTTTTTATATTGTTAACAGTTTTATTTGGGTTTGTTTGTATTCGGTATTTCATTGTATGTCAGTGATGTTACAGTCCGTGAGCCGTTTTAGAAAGAGGCTGACTGTACCATATTCTCGATCGCTTACTTTACACTTCAGACGTTGTGGGCATGCACTAACACCCGTATTAATTTATTTCTGGCTAGCAAATATTGCAGCTGATATAATATTTTCTTTCTAGTCAAAACCGGCGGGACGTACAGCTCCGCTAAACCTATCAACGGGCAGTAATAACGGAGAGGCGTGGGTGATCCACTCGGGCGTCGTCATAGTACTAGCGAAGTTGTTGCCCGCCTTGCCCCGGCCACCGGAACATGAGGCACATGCCAGAGCCATTAGGGACTATTTGGCGCATGTGCTAAAAAGTCTTGTTAGAAGGTATGACTTTATTTTCACGAAAAATAATTAATATTTTTTTTGTAGCGGAAGCGAAGTGCAGAATGAATGGAATGCTCAAACTCTGCAAAAAAATAAGTTAAATTGTCAGTAATTACACGTCTGTAGCCAAAAATCCACAGCAGTATTTGAAATCCGAAAACATTTATTTCCTATTAACTTTCGTGAAATTCATCATTCATTCTTACAACATTACATAACTCCTTTTGTACACTACTCCGTGTCTCCCTAAATTCAACACGGCAATTTTTCGTGTTCCATCCAGCGAACGCAACCAGCAAGTAATGTGCGGAGCGGGCCTAGCAGGCGTCGTACTACGTGTATGCGGTGCGGCGTTGCGAGCCGAGAAGCATCCGCTACATGCACCTGCCATGTACATGCTCGAGAGACTAGCTGCGCACGCGCTTAGACCTTCCGAACTCAGGTAAACACTCGCTTGTTAACAGGAAAATATTATAGTTTGCCTCCAATGACGGGTAGATATGAAAGGCTAATGACCCTTATAGCTGTCTCAAGCCTTTAGGGACTATTCACAGCGTGAGAGTTTGGAAACTGAATGATCTGTTTCCTTTAAGTTAATTTCTTGTAATAGCCGTCAAAACTGGAAGACATTCTATCGGTCCAGCATGCAAAAGCCAAACGTGACGAGCAGCTATCTTCTACACGTGTACTTCGTAGTCAGGTGTTAATTTAATATAGTTCCAGTTAACTGAATAGAGAAGAGTATGGCTACTGTGCTAATTGAATAGTACACGCGCGTATGTTATTATAAGTAATAATAACAATGAATTTTATTATGTTGTTTTTGTTGCAAAACACCATGTTTATCCGTACATTCTAAAACACCTCAAAAGTCTAATAGTCCGCAAATAGAATTAATTAGTTTTTCCTGTTGTATCGAATGCACCTGAAAACGTCCTTCAATTATTGTGTTATTTGTAAACTGGGGATTTTTTTTTTTTTAATAACTAAAATTAAAAACTGAGGAGTATCTTGTTGGCTTTAAACTTTGTCGGGAGATGAGCTTATGACTAAGATCTCTGTTTAAGATGGAAACTAATCGGGCAAGGTCGAAATAAACGTGTAAGCAAACCCCTTTATAATAATATAGTCTTTATTTCAGATCATGATTTAATCGATAATATACATTCATTCATGACTTTTTCCCATGGGGGTAGGCAGAAACCATAGAACTCCACCTGCTACGATCCTTACAAACATAATATAAAATCTAATCTAGTCCAATCTAAACGATAGTATAAAAAAAATGTCAAAAACTGAGTCCAACAAGGCACCTAAATACGAATTGTTATGTTTCTAGGGAATTTCTACGAATGGGTAACCCTTTGAACTGTGTGGCACCAGAACCTGGACAGGTTTGTAAACCTGGAGGCCCTGTGCCACTTACTAGGATCAAGACTTTAGTATCTATGACGACACCAAGAGATTATAGGTAAATACTGCATACATTTTTCGTCTTCCTTCTTCTATGTACTATCTATCCTAAATGCTTAACAAATAATGTGTTTTCTTTCTATATTCTCTGCAGATCTCAGAACTCTTGCACTCTGCCTCCATTTGTCGAATTCGACATGTCTGCCGAAGGCTTTGGGTGTCTTTACTTGCCAAGTATAGCGCCACAATCTGCCAATTTAAACGCTCTTGGAACGCAAGACACTACCACTTTAGGTGGCATTGGTTCAGGTAGTTGGCGGCCCAGTGAGTTTTATTTTATTAAATTATTTTGTTAGACTCGAATTGATGGTGACGAAAACGTTTTGTTCCAGGTGATCGGGTGTTTCCGCCGCAAACTGGTCTAACTTACTCTACGTGGATATGTGTGGAGAAGTACTCGGACCCACGGTCAGATCCGCATTGTGTCCGCTTGTTGACTCTTGTTCGGAACATAAACAACAGTCGCGATGAACATCTGGTTTGTCTCACTATGGTCTTATCAGCAAGGGATAAAGCTATCATTGTGTCCACACAGGAGACTTTAGTGCCGCATAGTAAGTTATTTTCAACCAAATGTATTTGTGTTTGTTAAATTGATGTGTTGTTTTGTCCAAAATTGCATTGCGTAGCATTGTGGAGTGTAAGTAGAAGGTTCGATCAAAGCTTTTATTAGTGAAATAAAATAGTCTCTCCTCCGCCCACAGACGTTGGTGAATGGGAGCCCGAAGGCTCAGGAGAATGTGGGGCACGCGTGTGGTGTCCAGATTTACAGCATGAGGGACAATGGCACCATCTAGTGTTGGTACTCAACCGCGCCGTACTCAAGAACTCGTCCTTCTCATTGTATCTAGACGGTTTGTGCAATATTGATATAAATGTTATTTTTAGATCTAAATGTTATTATATTGTAGTCTGATGACATGACGGCGGCCTTTTGGGTTTGCATGACCTGCGCACACCTGCTGTGGCAAGACAAAGAGAATGAGAAGATTACAATTTAAACTAAACCTTAAAATCAATGACATACGGTTGGAAATAGTATGCCTGAGATAAATTATAGCGGAAGGCGCGCGGAGCTGCCAAGCTGCAACTCGGCTGACGACCGGGACAGCCGCTCGTCGCACCGCGCGGGGGTTTTCGATAGTCCTTGTTGGCGCTCGGACTCCTCGTGCTACACTTGCTCTGAACCAAGAACCACGCTTTGCCTCGCTTCCACAGATTAGCGCTGGGCTACACAAAAGTGTAGCCCTGCGCTCATCTGTGAGGTAAAAACCTCGCCTCGCCGACTTTAGTAATATAATCGCCAGAGAGAGCTCCCAAAGATATACTCAAAAATGTTCTGTCCCGCAGGTACTCACATGCACTCGGGCAAATTGCACTACGTGAGCGCGAACCCGGGGGGCGGTGCGGCCACACTGTCGGGCGCGTCCAGCGTGTACTGCGTGCTGGGCACGCCGCCGCACTGGCGGAGGTACTCCAAGCTCGTGTGGCGGCAGGGGCCTGCGCTGTTGCTGGAAGATGTAAGTAGTAGGAGATTACCTAGGCTGTGAAGATGACTCATTGCCTGTTTGAATGCCAGGTTCCACGTGAAAGTGACCAAAACTTTATAACATTTCAACGTTTTTAAAGTGACATGCGATGTTTTTCATTTCAAACTTCTGTTTTAGGTACTCCCAGCCCAGACCGTATCCATAATCCACCAACTGGGCCCGCACTACGTAGGCACGCTACAAGCTCCGTTACCGCCGGGACAGTACCAAGAGCCACTCGCTCCTCTAGTCGCCGAGGAAAAGGTCGTCTTCGGCATAAACGCTCGTGCGATGTCCCAACTCACACTGGCAAAGATTCGTAAAGTTTACAGCAAGAATGATAACAAAGCTATAGCGAAGATGCTCGGCATGTCTTCACACGAGAATGCGACGCCGATAAGGATACTGCACAACTCTGCGGGACACCTCATGGGCCCGGCGAGATGTTTGGGTGGAACTGTCGTTGGTTATTTAGGCGTCAGAGTATTTTGCCCAAAACCTGCTGCCATCATGGTATGTGCAAATAATGATGTTATTTGGATGATTGTTGTAATATTTTTCTTTGGAAAACTGTTGTTTATTGCTGTATTTTCTTCTTCTAGATTGATACAGTTGGTGGCTGCTCAGTATTATTAGGATTAATAGCAATGGCTCAAGACGTTGAATGTTTATACGCAAGCGTCAAAGCGTTAGTTTGCGTCGTAAGGTCGAATAAGGCCGCGCAAGCAGAAATGGACAGACGGAAAGGATACCAAACTTTAGCGATGCTGCTAAAGAGGAAAAAACAATTGCTCAACTCACATATACTGCATCTCATTTTTGGTCTTGTCGGTACTGTTGATAGTCAAAAAGAAACGTCTTCTATTCCTAACTTGACTGCCTTTCAAGTAAGTTAAATTTTCTTCCATTTATGTATATGACTTTTTATTTATTCATCATTACATCTATTTATGTATTTCTAGTTATTATCATTGTTATGTATTTTTAGGATTTAATATGCGAGCTAGAAGTATGGCTCGGCGCCCCTGGGGGGCTGATCAAATCTCTCTTAGAACATTTACTAGAACTAGCAACAGAGACAGCTCACAGAACGCACAACCTACGCACAATGAGGGAGCTGCAACTGGTCTCCAAACTCCTTTACATTATAAACGACGTAAAAGTCGTCAGCACAAGGAATGTCCTCATACAGTTACTAGCTGCCTTACTCGGAGGGCAGCCTCGACCGAGCGATCTCCTCTGTTTAGGACAATTCATGGCGTTCACTCTGCCACTACCGTCGCAGACAGAGAGAGGAATAAACCCCAAGGAAAGTGACTGCGAGAGTGAGGGAGAACAAATTATTTTAAGAAACAAATGCTTTAACGTTATACATGGTTTACTGTTCACGGCAAGGAATCTAGTGAACACGATTGTCTGTGAAGAGATATCGAGAGTTCTGGGCGTTGATTGGCTGCTCAGTTTCATGTTGGAGAATGTTCATCCATCGACGGTTCTGTGGGCGTTGAGGATAATGGTCGTTCTGTGTTCGGGACAGGGACAGCAATCTGCTATAATGCACAGGTAGAATTGTTTTATATTTTGACTTCCTTTACCCGATTTCAAAGCTATTTTAATCTAACGCAATTGATTCTCCTTGAGCCATTTGGCTCAAGAAGAATGAATTGCATGTTGCATTTTAAGTAAGAAATGAGAAACTTTTACATGCATTACAACAGCACTATGGTGTGGCATAAGAGATACAGGCTTGTAGTAAACAAACAATCAAGACTTGTAAACTTTTCGCCGTTCATATCTTTGAAATTCTCATAACTGGATGTTCTCGTAATTTTGTACAGGTTTAGAGAAGGCGTCGGCAACGGAGGTTGGTTGCGCCACACAGAGAACTTAGCGCAGCCGCAACAAGCTGGCGTGGTGATGTCTACCACTGTGCACTCCAACTCTCATCTACACACATCTCTATTACATACTCCTGGTTTTACGCTGCTCGCATGGTAAGAAAATGTTTAAAAGTCATTTAATGTCAGTTAGTTTTGTTAGAATAATGTAGAAGTCAGTGTCGGTGAGCTCTTCTGCGGCACTAATAATACCATACATGTTTGGCCATCGCACAGTATTGTTGATAATAGACAATTTTATGAAATTTAACAATTTAAACTTTGTGAAAGACGTAACGCTTAATAATCCTCTTGGTGTTGCAGAGGTCTCTAAATGGTGGTTATCATTTTATTAATCATAAAATCGCCCTGCTGCCCAAATTATCCACATAAAATCTTAAATATTCAAAAATACCTCATTTAACCAAGATCATTTCTCTACCAGGTTGGCACCAGCTCACCTCCAGATCCCAGAGCTGTACTACCTCCTGTTCGGGCTCGCACTAGGCCAGCCGGTCCGCGCCGCGTGCGCAGACCGCGTGGTTTCGGTGGAGCGCGTGTGGGGGGCAGCGTGGGGCGCGGCGGCGCCAGCTCGCCAGTCGCCCGCGGCGTTGTCAGCTCGCATCACGCTGTGCCCCGACGCGGTGGTGGTGCTGCTGGCGGCCGTGCGCGCGCTCGTGCATAATGATAAGAGCAACGAGCCTGATTGGCTGGCTGATCATCCGGTTGCTATTGTGCAGGTAACTTCTAGAAACAGTTTCTTATCGCAGCTAATCTAGCCGTAACAACGACGAGCTACAAAGCAATGGTTCCAGCCTTGCTATACGAAGTTGCCTCAATTAGTCCGGATTGTTAGCATATTCTGTATTGCAATGCAATCGACATTTTCGAATGAAGATGTCGATTCGAATGAGAAGGAGATTGGGACCACATTACATATAACTGGCATCTCTTGCAAAGTATACTCTTATATAAATATACTTTTTTTTATAATAAATGGTCTAGGCTCTCTTCTGGGACTCTTGACTTCAATCTAGTCCTGAGGAAAGAGATGAGGTCGACGATGGAACGAGCTAACCCAAAAGAAGCCTATTAACTGGCGACTGAAATAGATTGGGGTCATATGAATATCTAGATTTATCTTTAGTTCGTCTGAGTGAAGTATGAATTATGAGAAAATATTGTTGTACAATTCAAGGTCCTGTTTTCGCTGTACAACACACTGCCTGATTTTGTCCCTATTATGATGATGGCGGAAGTTTTAACTGCCCTAGCAGCGATCCTCTTCCCGCCGAATTCAACAGACGATATTCATATGCGTAAGTATTTCATTCGAACATTTATCTTGTTCCTTTACTACTAGCCTACGATGTCCAAAAAATTACATTCAGTTTATTTTGTATTAATATGTTTATGCAGTGCTCAACTACTGAAACCATTGTAAGCACCCACACAACGTATTGTAGACGTTTTTGTCGCTCGATGGCCGTTTTGGGTATTTGAGCAAGCCTAAGAATTGCATGTACTATCAACATCTACATCGCACGAAGCACAAAATAAACTCAATTATAATCTATTTTATCAGCAATATGCGAAAGCGGTGAGAGTTCCGGGGCGTCAACACCAGGCTCTGAGAAGGAAGTAGTAGTGCCTGGAGTAGCGGGAGCGTTGACACAGCATGGCGTACGACAAGGTGTCATGGACTTCCTACGCGTCATCGTACTTGACTCACTGCCGCTCAACGTCACTGGAAAGACTGCGCCGGTATGTCGTAATTGCATTTTGTTAGTGACACATTTATTTTAATCAATGTCGATCATTCGCGTTTTGGAGACAGAATTGTCAGCCAGAACGAAAAACAACCATACAGTCCTTTCATGGATATTTTACCTACGACAGCAGCAAGCCAAAAGCAACCTTATTGTAACTTGAGCAAATGTCATTGTAATTTTGACAGTAATGCACATTCAGAGGTACAAGAACAGTTAAAGAACTGAAGTATAGCGCAACGACCTAACAGCCCCAATCATAAAGACAATATGGGCGCGCGTAGCGTATACGTGATTTTTGGTAATTAACTGTATTCGCTCAAAGAGTAGCGGCGTCAGAGGATTTTAGGCCTTCTTATAGCTCCCTATATGTTTTGAGCTTTTCTGAGTTGTGACCAACTGTAACAACTATCGACAGAATTGACTTCACTATACCTGCCTGTGTTTTGCACCAATACATTTGACTGCTATGTTTTGTTGTCTGGCTAAGTGTTTACATAGTTCTTTTAGCCATTTGTTTTTTAAATGTTATTTATATTTTGTGTAGTTTTTAAACAATACGTCGCATGTTGCAATATTAATGTCGCCAACAGAGATATAATGAATTAACGTCTAATACACAATAAAGGTAGCTATCTAAGAGTACTAATTCTGAGTATCAGCTTCACTATTGATTCTAGAATAATGAATTAACGTCTAATAATAAAGGTAGCTATCTAAGAGTACTAATTCTGAGTATCAGCTTCACTATTGATTCTAGAATAATGAATTAACGTCTAATGCATAATAAAGGTAGCTATCTAAGAGTACTAATTCTGAGTATCAGCTTCACTATTGATTCTAGAACGCCGAAAGCGCTACTGACTCAGTGCCAACATCAATGTTTTGTACTCCATGTAGCTCCGGTCCTGGAAAATCCTACTTTTATAGCGTAAATATGTGGAATTTTATTACTATAATAAAAACTTCACTAATAACTTAACTAATGCTGCAATATTAACCGACCTCATATCAGAACCTTCGTACATAATTTCCTATAGTACTAAACCAGTTTAACGAACGCTTATCTCGCGTCTGCCGCACGCTTCGTAATGTAGTTCACCCACCCACAATGTTATGCAACACGTCCCTGCTTCCGCCAACGCATCGATAGACAATGATAACGACGTCAGCGCTTCCTTGCACTCGGATGTTATGATACACATTATGTAAGGCTGAGTCAATGTGCTGTGTTTTAAGTGCTTCACGCATAGTACGTTATTAACTTCTTGTGGCACTGGTCTTTGCGACCATCATCAAAAAAGCCGTGGCTTTACCAGTTCTGAAACTCTCATAACTCATTTCAGGTAATCGACCTGGTTTTGGATGCTTCACCGCCTAATTCCACCAGCCAGCAACAGATAGAATATCAAACGGAGGTTCTAACCACACTGATGGAGAATTTATTGAACACGGAGCTGTTTGGATCGGAGTCCAATATATCGAACGTTTGTTATTTGGCAGCAAGGCTGGTTGATAAGCTATGGCAGGGACAACTTTCACGGGATCCTCACGAGGTATGTGAAAATGATTAGAATAAATATACAGGGTGACTGGATCTGGACCCGCCATAGCAAATTCGCATATAGAGGAGGTAATTTACTAATTATTGAACCTCTCTTTCCCGTGCTAAAGTTTTATAGTTTGGGAGATATGTCAATTTTTATACTTTAATGAGATTTTGCCAAAATTTAACCTTCAGGCATTCATAACTTTTTTTTTGCAGTATTTTAGTCGTTTTTTGTTATTTGCTGGTAATCATAAACATTGGTGATTAAAATAAGTACCTCGGAACTTCCCTCAAACTAGGGCCAAAAATTAAGATAGTAAAAAAAATACAAAAAATCTTTACGATCAAATTCAACCTTAAATAATAAAAAAACTACGGTGTTTCAATAATTAATTTTAATCTAAGTTAGTTCCCTAGTTCGTCATCTTATAAATAAAAATTTACATATCTCCTAAACTATAAAACTTTAGCTAGGGAAAGTAAGGTCTAATATTTAATTAGCAAATTACCTCTATATGCGAATTTGCTATAGCGGGTCCAGATCCAGTCACCCTGTATATTTGAACAGTGTTTTCCTTTTGGGAATATTATTTCATTGTAAACTGTGTTTCCAGGTGTTCGATTTCATAGTAAAGCTAATCATGCAAGCGAAAAAGAAATCATCAGTGATATCTCTAGAAGGACTACACCATTGTCTGAACAGAACTATTCTGTTCCTTCTGTCTCGGTCTACTGATTCAATAGCGGACCAAATGTCGGTGTTGGAAGCTTTGCATAAACTGACTACCAACAGGTATGTATTTATACGGTATAAGAGACGTTTAAGGTGGGCAGCGCGTCACGCCTGTGTATCACATCAAGGGGCCGTCTCCACGAGCGAGAGAATCGCGGCGATATTATCGTCGTGCCACGTATTTCTATACGAGAATATCGCCGCGATTCTCTCGCTCGTGGAGACGGCCCTTAAGAGAATGTATAGAAATACGTGGCACGACGATAATATCGCCGCGATTCTCTCGCTCGTGGAGACGGCCCCCAAGAGAGATTGTCTTTCTTCCTTATAGTTATAAAGGTGTATTCCCGTCGACCCCACTTCCATGGCCCGACTGGTGGGGCCAACAGGAAAAATCAAAACCGTCGTTTCGTGTTTTCATTTACGTTCATCCCTAATACAGGTGTAACAAATCGTTCATCGGTTTATCGGCTATCAACGAGCTACCCAGTAAGGACAATAAAAAAAGAAATAACGTTAAATGTTACTTCTTAGTATTATTTAAAATCTCATTATAAACTATTTTCATTAGGTTACTGATATTCGGCGCTGGAAACCATGAGCTGGAATTCATCGGATGCCTTACTTATTGCCTTCTACAGTTGAGTTCTAACATGAAGATTGCATTAGACTCACACATGCGAACGACTTGGCACGTCAACCCTAGTGGCGACTTGGAGTCACGTGATGATAAATTGACAACACATCAAGGTAAAGCATCGACACCTTTTCATTTATTGATTCATGAGGAAGCATTTCCTCAAAAAGCAAAAGGAATCATAGCGCACACTATGATTCCTTTTTTGAATTCGGGAATGCACTTTCATTCTTTTTTGAGTTTGTGAATTCACTATGATACCTTTTTTGAGTTCGAAAATGGGAACTGAATCCCAGGGAAGTCCTTATGATCAAATAAGCCCCCATGAAAATAATCTGACAAGTGCTGATAAACTGTTGCGCAGTTCTTTATCTCTAGATGCGCTCTTCGAAAGCACGATTTAATCACGTTCAATAAACACCATGTTTAAAATAATGCGTTTAATAATTTTGTGAAGTCTTCTGCTACTTTTGCACCTTGAACATCCACTTATATGACCTAAAAATGATTGTGTTCCACATCTTACTCCCAAATAGGACGTAATCTAATGGCCGGCGCAGCCCGACGAGTTTGGGAAGAGCTATATGTATGCAAGAAGCCTGCTATAGAGGAAGTGTTCAAAATAACACTAGTGCCGCCCATCGGCAACGCTCGAGCACCAGATCTTACGTCTGTGAGGGAACAGCTTAATGAGGGCGCGCATAAACTGTGGATTAACTATATTGATATTGAAAGGAAGGTAGGTTATTAATTATTATATTTCGGATCCATCTAAATCTAATCTGGACTTGTAAACATGTAACATTGTTTGTTTGTTTGCTTACAAAATAATTGATGTAATATCTGAGGTAATCATACTGATCTGATTACAAACATTCTTAAACTGAAAGAAAAACTAAGCGGCTGCACGCTAAGGCTCATACCCCTCAGGGGGTGCTGTGGGGTACGAGCCTCGGCTAATTTCGTCGCGACGCCCTTCTCTGGAGTAAAATAAATGTGGAATTTAATTCAATCACAGGCTACATACCGCGTACCGTGGGAGCTTCACAATCAAATTCAGTCGAAGATACAGAAAGTGACAGGCGGCCTCACACGGCTGGCGTCTAGAACTAAAGTGAAGAAAGAAGACTCGGCAAAGCAGCGGTCGAATCCGCCGCGAGACCATGCGTTGGCTTACATGCAGGATCATGTGCAACTTGTTAGGTAAGGGTTACAATCATCTACATCATGAATTACTATTTGTGGTAGGCATTACGTCCGAGCAGTGTTTACTCACTGAGATTTTGATTCATGATTTCTGTAACTGTGTTTTCTATGTAGCAAAACGGAATCTATTAGAAGCATATTGACGTTTAATACAATCATCCATTTTTTGCCATTTAAATAGCTGTTTTTTTAACCATTGTTACTATTTTGAAAAGGATTGTAAGAGCCATAACGAGGCGACTTCTTACGTGACGTGAATGAGAGGGGAGTTGAAACTTATATCAAACCTGTGTTTGTGCCTCTGCGTGTTTTCTATTTTAAATTTCTTGGGTAGACAGAGAACATTATGCCATTTATATTTCAGACAAGCTTGGTGCGCAGTGGTGCAAGGCGCGTCTAACACTCGTCTCCACACGATGCGCTACGTGCAGGCGGAGTGGGCGGGCGCGTGGCGCGAGCTGACGCGCGAGCGCGCGCTTTGGGGCCCGCCGCGTGGGCCCGCGCTCGCCAAGTGGGCCCTGGACAGCACGGAGGGGCCCGCGCGCATGCGCAAGATGCTCAGGCGGAACCACTGCTTCTATATGCACTATCCGTATCGGCCTGATCTTGATGATCCGGATAATGTGAGTACTTCTCATGATCTGAAGATCGTTTAACCTTCTGCTATCAGTACTTTTAGGCATATTTAATACCAAAAACTGCCTTAATTTATCAGCGATTTACTTCGACACCAATTTTTTATGTAAACTCACCTTTTTTAGAAACAACTAAAATACAAAGTGGCCCAGAGTTTGGACAGCAAGGAATATTACCGGGTGTACCAACAATGGCGGGCGGCAAGTAACCTCGGCGAGGTCGAGGGCGCAGAGCCTACCGATATACCTGAAACTACAAACGAGCCTACCACGTAAGTCTTCGTCATATTAAAATTATTAGATCATCAGTTGCAGTATTTACCGTATGACTGACATAGAATTAATGTTTGATCCAAATATTTAAAAACTTAAGTTCCTGCTCCCACAGTGCCTGTTCAGATTATATCAGACCTATGTCTGATTTATGGAGCTTTCGTTTCTTCCTTGGATGTACATACTTCCTTCACGTCATGCATGTGAAAGGCGATACACTAAAAATGTATTTATTTCTTTGCAGTAGTGGAGATACATCGCTTGACGTGGCAAACGGTGACGGGTCACCTTCAGACCTCGTCAGTAGCGGCGTTGTTAGTCGCGGTACTAACCAATCTTCTGGTGAAGGTAAGCTGATAATAACTACAGTTCAGTCAGGAGCTCACGTTATGTGACACATTGACATAAGGCTTACATTGCAAAGATTGACGGCTCTTGTAACCACATGTAAACGATATTTTGTCAAATAAGCTCATAAAAATTAAACGTTTAATTAATTCAGGGAATGAAGATGGACCTGATAATGAGGATGAAGACGAACAGCCAACTCCTCCACCTGATAATCAAACTCTTTTACGTCTTCTTGAACACCATGAAAAGGTATATTATATTTTGTGTTAGTGTGAGAAATCTATGTAATACAAGGCTTCCAAAGCCAAACCCAATCCAACCAAGTGGTCTGCCCGGATATTTGCAAAATTTTCTAGCCAACAGCAAATATGGATGTATTGTATGTGTATTATTATACAATTTGTAAAAAGGGGGCATCGGTAAAAGAAAAGACATAGACTGGACAGTCTTGTACGCACGGCGGCCAATCAAGCTAGGCTAAAACCAAATTAAGCTGATCTCTCATCGTACGGGAAGCTCATACAAAGCGAAGTCAGGTTATACTGGTTATGTATAGCTTGATGTGCCGCCGTGTGCACGACATAGCTAGTTGTACCAATTTAATTTTTATCATAACTTTCAGATCTCTCACATGTTCCGTTGCGCAAGAATACAAGGTTTAGACACCACAGAAGGCCTCTTACTATTCGGTCGAGAGCACTGCTACGTCATAGACGGCTTCACGTTACTGAAGAACAGAGAAATTCGGGATTTGGACAGCTGTCCCGATGACTATGAACCTATCCTACCAGCCCAGGGCATACAGAGGAGCAACCAAAGGCAGTGCTCTAAGTTTTTGTATGAAGATATTCGGTATGTCAAAGAATCTTTTCTATACATTCTACGCAATTTTGTTATGCTGTGGTAGTTTGTTGTTGTTTTTTTTTTACATTTCTAAACGCTTAGTTGACACTTCCCGTGACCCAAGGGCTGGCTTTTACCTTTGCGAAAAGCTTAGCGTTGCCATATAACGTGGCAACGCTGCCAGTTTTTTGGGTACATTACCAGTTGACAGCGTTGAAGAGGAGTTTTTTGACGCCATTTTTAAGTTTATTTTTAAGTTACTTAAGTACTTTAGGTTGTTTTAATTTATAAACGTAGATAGTATTTGACTATAATAAATATATCTTCTCTTTTTATAGGGAGGTACACAAAAGGAGGTATCTATTACAACCGATAGCGTTGGAGGTGTTCTCAAGTGATGGCAGAAACTACTTGCTCGCTTTTCCAAGAAAAGTTCGAAACAAGGTACAGTTTTGGTTATTTCACACATTTACCATCTGTAACTTTTCCCTGGATTCCTTGATAGAAAATTCTTCATCCGCTAGACGATTGAAAAAGTAATTTATTTTATGAGTTGCTAATATCTTTCGTTTTGCTGCAGGGCCTGGTTGTTTGACCAGTAACCACGGTGTTGCGAGATTATTACTAAAGAATCTAATATTGAATTATTTTCCCAGGTGTACAGCCGTTTCACAGCGCTAGCGACAGGCATGGCGGACAGCGCGGCGGGCTCGGTGGCGGGACAGAAGCGCGGCGTGGCCGTGGAGCAGCCCGGCGGACTGCTCGCCACGCTCATAGGAGACACCTCCGTCACGCAGCGCTGGCTGGTACGTAGCCAAATGTGTACATAGGGTATTTTAAATAGGTTTGTGCAAGATTCTATGCCATTTCCTGTTGGAAAAATAGGGCAGGTCCATCTCAAAGAAATAGAACCCCTTCCAACATTTGATAAAATATCCATAAGTTAAATCAGTAAAGATGTGGCTTTACACAAGTAATGCCACAGCAACACAAAAAATGTTACTGCAACAATTTTGTGCAAGTTCTTTTAACAGTAAAACAAAAACTTTAAACAATATATCAGACTAGCTTATGCCCGCGGCTTCGCCCGCGTGTAGTTAGGGAATTGCCCACGGGATCTTACTTCTGGAATAATAAGTAATCTATGTATCTATCTATAATACATACATAGATTTACATGTACTTGCTTATAACTTGCAATTATTATTATAAAGTTATATCAATTAAATTAGATACGTGAAATATTGATACCTTGGTTAAAGATTAGACATCGGATTTACTGGATTTTATCTGAAGAGAATGTAAACAAATTTTCAAGTCAATCGACCCTGAGAGTAAAAAGTTTCACAGAAAATTCAACACCCCATTTCACCCTCTAAGGGGTAGGAATTTCGAAAAACTGATACTAACTCTTCACAAAGAATACACCCTCCAATTTTCATATCTCTGGGACCCGCGGTTTGGGCTGTGCGTTGGTATATCAGTCAGCCAGTCAGGACATGGAATTTTAAATTGGGGGATGATTTTGTGATACACATATCTCATCATTTTAACTGAAGTATATGTAGACACATTTTCAAGTCAATCGACCCCGAGAGAGTTTCACAGAAAATTCAACACCCCATTTCACCCTCTTAGGGGTGTAATTTCAAAAACCCTTTCTTAGTGGATACCTACCCTTCACAAAGAGTACACTGTCCAAATTTCATGTTTCTAGGACCAGTGGTTTGGGCTGTGCGTTGATATATCAGTCAGCCAGTCTAGACATTGAATTTTTAATTGGGGGATGATTTTGGAAAAACTGTGATACATGTATCTCATAATTTTAACTGAAGTATATGTAGACACAATTCCAAGTCAATCGACTCAGAAAATAAAAGTTTCATAGAAAATTCAACACCCCATTTCACCCTCTTAGGGGTGAAATTTCGAAAAACCCTTTCTTAATGAATACTTACTCTTCACAAAGAGTACACTGTCCAAATTTCATGTCTCTAGGACCAGTGGTTTGGGCTGTGCGTTGATGTATCAGTCAGCCAGTCAGGACATTGAATTTTAAATTGGGGGATGATTTTGGAAAAACTGTGATACACGTATCTCATCATTTTAACTGAAGTATATGTAGACACAACTTCAAGTCAATCGACTCAGAGAATAAAAAGTTTCAAAGAAAATTCAACACCCCATTTCACCCTCTTAGGGGTGAAATTTCGAAAAACCCTTTCTTAGTGGATACCTACCCTTCACAAAGAGTACACTGTCCAAATTTCATGTCTCTAGGACCAGTGGTTTGGGCTGTGCGTTGATATATAAGTCAGTCAGTCAGTCAGTCAGTCAGTCAGTCAGGACTTTGAATTTTATATGTATAGATAAAAGCGTAAATGCATCAGTAGTATTTTCGATCAATCGTTTTTCCAGCTTCTGTCACTTCACTCATAATCGTATTTTATTGCAGAGAGGCGAAATATCAAATTTCCAATACCTGATGCACTTAAACACACTGGCGGGTCGATCATACAATGACCTGATGCAATATCCAGTGTTCCCCTGGATCCTGGCTGACTATGACTCCTTAGAACTGGACCTCAACGACCCGGCTACCTTCCGTGATCTCACTAAACCTATGGGCGCTCAAAGTCCTGATAGGTTGGAGCAGTTTAGGAAACGTTATAAGGTAAGCTGCTTAAATACAGGTTATACGAATAGCGTTCTTATGCGTATGACACATAGAGTTGATAATAAATAGACTATAACGGAGAATTTTCGATTATCACAATACAATCCTTGTGTTCGATAACTAGCTGTTTGTTTTTTTACTCTTAGCACTAAGCCGCGTTGAAAATCCAGTGCTGAAAGCGCCAGTGTGAATGTGAGCTTATTTACGTCGTTGTAAAGTATCCTTTCGTTTGTAGGAATGGGACGACCCTCACGGAGAAACTCCTCCATACCACTACGGCACTCACTACTCGTCCGCTATGATCGTGTGCTCGTATCTAGTCAGGATGGAGCCCTTCACTCAACACTTCCTCAAGCTACAGGGCGGACATTTTGATTTGGCTGACAGGTAAGTTGAGTCCTTTCTCTACAGGGCGGGGTATAGTTTATATTATACAATGTTTTATTTTACGGATCGAATAGGTGTCATGGGAATAGGTTTTTAGTATGACGAGGAGAATTATTATTCCTTTATTTATTTTCTTTACATATAATTTACATATTTCTATACAAAGTAATATAAAAAAAAAACATTAATAATTATTATTAGGCCTATGTTCAGCAGTGGACGTCTTTCGGCTAAAGTGATGATGAGGAGAATTACCTTCCAAAGTTATTCAGGTGACGAAATCACCACTCGAGAGAAGAGAGGTAACATGAATGTTTGATTCCAGAATGTTCCACTCAATAAAAGAAGCGTGGAACTCTGCGTCGCGACATAATATGGCGGATGTAAAAGAACTAATACCGGAATTCTTTTACTTGCCGGAGTTTTTGGTGAACTCTAACAATTTCGATTTAGGTGAGTAAATGTTTTATTCGTCTACAATGGATATTGAACATCTTAAAATATATTAATAGTAAGAATGGAAAACAAAAAGTATAAATATACAGCCAAAATTGGCGGATTTTCTTTTTTAATCGTCAAAAATCTGTCGGACTTGCTCTTATTTTGCTCGCGTGCCTGTGCCCTCAGGCTGCAAGCAGTCGGGCGTGGGTCTGGGCGACGTGGTGCTGCCGGCGTGGGCGCGCGGCGACCCTCGCGAGTTCATCCGCGCGCACCGCGCCGCGCTGGAGTCGGACTACGTGTCGCACCGCCTGCACCACTGGATCGACCTCGTGTTCGGCTACAAGCAGCAGGGCGCGCCCGCGGTCGACTCCAGCAATGTGTTCCACCATCTGTTCTACGAGGGCAACGTCGATATATACAAGTTAGTGCTTGCAAACAACTCTTTCAGACTATTATCCCATGGCAACAAGCCTGAAAAAAAAACAATCTTCTTCAATGATCCTTTATCTTGCTCAAGTATTCTAAGAAGGAAATAAATGATACAACTCCAAGTCATGATTACTGAAAGAGGGCTTTTTGGATCTTTCCGCTTTTACTAAAACTATAATAACGGATTTCTAAACACTCTATCCCAAGTTCCCAACCAATTATTTATGACAGGTTAATATGTTATAGTCTCTTTTTTAATCTCGGAGACTGAATTGACAAGTGAAAATGTCAAAACTGACTTAAATGCAAGGAACTTATATACTAACTGGAAAGAGGACGTGCAACGGAAAGCAATTCCGAGCGAGAAAAATACCTAGAGTGGATGGCATCTCTTTCTAATAGGGTATCCATTATTTTACTTACATTTGGGACAGTTTTTTTGTTATAACTTACTAGCACCCTGCTCGGCTCCCCGTTTTGCATGGGTTACAGATTATTCAAAATTACGGGGTATAAAAAGATAGGCGAAGCCGTAACCTACGCATACTGTAGAACTCTGTAATGGGATAGGTCTATAAAGTAAAGAATACGTAACACTTATTTTCGTTCACGGTGGTCTACATGTTAGGTTACATCCTTCATTTGTAAAGAGATTTTAAAGCGTACAGGGCTGCAATATTGACATAGATAAAGCATGAGCATCTGGCATATTCAAACAACTTAACACGTAGTATTTGATAAATTTATTAATCACACTATACATAATTAAATGTATGGTTTTTAGTACAATTATGTTAGTAATCTTAAATTTAAGTGCGAAGACGCTGATGATGGAAGACGAAGAAGTAATAAATAGTATATAAAAAGTAAAGATAGAATTCAAATGTTTATTTTCAAGAAGTTATTTTGTTAATATAAAATTGAGTAATTGAGTTTTGCTAATGCATTATAAATAACAATGTTTTGAATTTTGTTCGCACAAGATTATAAATACCGATATGGATAATAGAATAGGCGTATTCTTTACAATATTTTCATGATCCCCGTTTACATATCTAAATCATTGTCACCCTACTCGTAATTTGTAAACAAAATTAAAAGAACTAACCTGAAAAAGTGAATTTCATCCAGCAGACCCGTCATTATTACAACCCTTCACACAACTCGATTTCACGATATTTAAAGAGGAAGATTTCACTTAAGTAATGTAAAAAGAACTTGATACCGCAAAAATATGACTTCAGCGCGAAATTGTATCGGCCATATTGTTTGTTTATATGAGTGTCAAATGTTGCCATTCAGAAATAACTTAATTCATAAACAATTTAATTTATATTAAACTTACTTTATTTCGCAAGAAATTATTATTTTAATATTTGGTATTTCAATATTAAATTAATCCCGATCCGATATATGTGCTAGTTTAGCTATAAACGTGATTTCCGATTACCATATAAAAAAATATTTTTAATATTTTTTTTGATTTTTTATGTACTGGCAATTGTTAGACAAGGACACAATCCACTCTATGTATCTTTCTCGCTCTGAAGTTTTCGTCCCCTTTTGAATGAATTAAAGTAATATGAACTCTAAGTGTTTCAGATAAAGTTCATTTTCAAACAGTTTTTTGATTTCAAAATCTTGTTCGTACTCATTCCAGTTAGTATATAATTTCCTTGCTAAAATGCTATTGAAATCTATGTCAGTTAGCCATTTGCACTTGTCAATTTAGTCTCCGAGATTAAAAAACAGACTTTACATACATAGTGTCCGGATTTTCACAGTGTAGTTTTGTTTCAGTATCGACGATCCTCTAAAGAAAAACGCAACAATCGGCTTCATAAACAACTTTGGTCAGATACCAAAGCAACTTTTCAAGAAAGCGCATCCTAGCAAGAAGATGTCTCAGAGAAGTTCTACCATACTAGACCCAAACAATATAATACCGTCTCAGGGTATCACGCCACCGGAGAAACTGTTCTTCCACAATTTAGAAAACTTGAGGCCTTCATTACAACCTGTAAAAGGTACGCTATTTGTCAAATATATCATATTGCCAAATTATCTAATGTATCATCGACTAATTTCTTTTTTCAAGTTTTTGTTTTCGTGGTTTCAAATTATCTTACAAAATAAGTTGCTTTCGTAGTTGTAAGCTGTTTTCGTAGTTCAATTGTGTAAACTAATGTGCGGCTTCCGTACAAACTAAGCCTCAATAAACGATAACATTTAATACGCCAATACTTAGTGAACCTTTCGTTTTGCAGAAGTCAAAGGCCCAGTCGGCCAAATCCTGTACACAGACAAGGCAATATTAGCAGTAGAACAGAACAAGGTCCTAATGCCGCCTACATACAACAAGTACGTGGCGTGGGGCTTCGCGGACCATTCGCTAAGGATCGGCAACTATGACAACGATAAGGCGCTGTTTGTGTGCGAGACTGTGGCGCAGGCGTGTGGGGAAATTGTGACGTGTGTGTGTCCGTCTGATAAGACTATTGTTACTGCTGGGACTAGCACGGTGAGTTCTAGTTATACTTATATTGTATGCTTATCTACTAATAATTTAATTCGATACTTTTGTTGCTGAATTAGACAAGCTTTTGCGATGATATCCATCGATGCGGATCGGAGGAAATCTTAACAAATAGGGATCCTATTGATTTTACTTTATTAAACGAATTTTCTCCACTCGACATGCATTAGAGTTCATTTTCCTGTGCTTTGTCTCGGTGTTAGCCTTAAGCTTGCCCCCATATTCATAAGCGATCGGCATTTCCAAAAAAATATACAGACTTTCTAAATCCAATTCTTGGACCGATGTTGCGAATACGGCGGCAGGTTTCCTCTTTACCGAAAACCGACGGACCTCATACATTAATCTTTTCTTTTTTTACTCTAGGTGGTAACAGTCTGGCAATACTGGGCTCGTCGCCGCCGTTTAGCCGTAAAAGTCTGTCTCTATGGCCATGAAGAAGCGGTCACATGTCTAGCTGCAAGCCCGGCTTACAACCTCGTAGTCAGTGGTAGTCGAGACGGGCAAGCTATAGTGTGGGATGTGGAGCGAGGCACGTTCATCCGCCAGCTACTACCGCCGCACTCATATGGACCCCTGCCGCCAGTGTCTGCGCTTGCGATTGATGATCTTACTGTAAGTATTTATTCTACAGATTTGCAATTCTATACTGAAAATAAAAAAATATAATTAAAAAAGTTATTAAATTGTTATTTTTGAATAATGTTCTAAGACCGTAGGATCTAAAAACAGATTTGCTTACCAATCGTTACTTTAAAAAAAAGTAACTGATACTTTGGATTATTTTGGAAACCATTTTACCTGCGAAAGTTTCAAAGGAAGAAGACTCGGTTTATCAGCAACGCAGCGATGTTTTCATGCAAAACAAATAAAGACTTGCCAAACAAATAAATTCAAACATAAATATGCTTCCTGTTTGTCTAGAGCGAATTTAAAGTTTTTCCTTAGTGGTACGAAAGTGGACATAATTAATCTGTAGTACGAATGAAACATTGAAACAATTTCTTGTTACAGGGTGACATAGCGACCTGCAGCGGCAGCTGGCTATACGCGTGGTCGATTAACGGCGGGCTGTTAGGCGCTGTGGACACCATCGGCGGGCGCGAGCGCACGCAGCAGGTGCTGTGCGTGTCCTTCAGCCAGACCAGGGAGTGGGACCCGCTTAATGTTATCATTACGGGCTCTACGGACGGCGTTGTCAGGGTGAGTTTGTTGAACCTTGACTTGTTTTAATGAGGAACTACCTACTGGTTTTCTGTTTTATATATCCAGTTTGTTCAGTTAGTTGACAATACAGTATAAAGGTTTTGTCGAACTTAAACTTTGGAGTACTCTTGAAGTTTTGGACAGAGGTTCTCGGTTATTTTGGTCGGTCCAGAAAAATGTCCAACCTAGCTAATAATTTCCAATCAGTATTCGATAGGATTTTGTTTAAAACCAAAAGTGGTTTTAAAAAGTTACACGCAAGTTTTTTACTTTTTTCTAAAATAGACTTAATTTTCCCCTAAAGACAGACCTGGTATTGAATGGATTCCTCCATGGTGACCCATTGAATACAGCACCATCTAAAATTTTTAATTACTCCGTAGATGTGGTCAATAGACTACCTAGCAGAAACAGCTGAAGAACAAACTGAAAGCATAGAAGGTGGCAGCGTGGACCCCGCCTCAAGTTCTGTAGAAATAGACAAAGAGAAGGACGAACAAAAACTACCAGTACAAGACAGCGAAGAGGCTAAATCCGAATGCGAAGTGAAATCGGAGAGCGAACCTAAGACTGAAGAAATAGCTGAGAAGCCACAGGAACCTCATGATAGGGAGGCAGCCATTA
Organism: Noctua comes; assembly: GCA_963082995.1. NCBI lineage: Eukaryota > Metazoa > Arthropoda > Insecta > Lepidoptera > Noctuidae > Noctua > Noctua comes. Next base: position 9,542,887 of record OY720277.1, read on the forward strand.
AGCGAGTTGAGGCGCTCGTCAAACAGATGAGCTTGTCGCAAGAGAAAGAAGGTTCGTGTTTTTGAAGTGATAGTATGATATAGTAGACAAATTAAGTGCGAAAAGGTTTAATGCTCAGTGGTTAGATCACGGTAATAGTTTCAAATAGAGGGGAGGGAAATTCAGAAGGGCGTATCTTGTAGCATCTTGCCCGTTCTTCTCCATAGAGATCTACGCTTTGAAATGGGCAACTACAGTACTTTCACAGTTTTAATGCCTTGTGACTGGAACTGTAGCTTCATTTTATTGTTGTCTTTGTTTCGACAACTCAAAAGTGCCTGTAACTGGCATACTTGAAATAAATGCTTGATTTCATGGCAATTAATTAAACTGCTCATGTAACACTCTCATGCCACAAGGTCTGTCGTTCCGGATTGGCGGCTTTGGTCTGCACTACTTGAAATTATTGTGTGTCCTGTAAAAGGCCCAAAAGCCTTTCTATCCTACGCCACAAATTCGCAGCAATACTTCCAATTTCTGTTTGAAAACATGTTTATTATTATATTCAAGAATTTACGGCTTCTTGCAGGTACGCTTACCAAATCAGGTTCAGAAAGTTCATTATCAGACGCGTGTGAGACCACAAGCGCCAAAGAATCCGCGCGAAGACACGACGAAAAGGACACTTGCAGTGATAACGAAGAAACCCAACAATACGCCGAGCCGAAGGAAGAATCAATCGACTCCTGTGACGAAGCCAAACAGGAGTATGACAATGAGAAAGATTTGGACATTGAAAAGGACTTGACGCATAGGAGTACGCTGCATAAACAAGGCCATGTCATGCTTAGAAGGAAATCGAAGGGGAATCCATTGTATCGTAAAAGTAAGTGTAGACGTTATCATTAACACAGAAAACGGGATATTTACCATGTTTACTCTTTGTTTTGAGTTCCCGATATTTCGGCGCTCTTGTACCATGATCACGGATAAACTGAAGTTATTGCGCGTGGGTATTGCGGGTGGGTGGTTTATCTGCCCATAAGAACAGGTATATCGGTCTACCCTCTTTCTTGTTCGATTTAAGTGTAGAGATATTTTGTACATTTTTGATAGTGTCCGAATCAACAATTCAGAACTTCTGTCTTTGACTCACATCTAGTAGTGCAAAGTATTTTTTTTCTTTTCAGTACATCTTTAGCTTGATATTTCAAAAAGTTATAATAGAACCTGATAAATTCTGGACTAAACTAACGCCAACGTTCGTTGAAGTTAAGCTGGCGATGTATCCTAGTTCGCTCTCGTCTTTCTTCTACGTCCTACGTTTTTCGTAAACTATATTCTACATCTATGTAGCATAGAGTTTTTATAAATATCGTACCAAATATCGTCGTATTTGCACGTTTCATGTCCGCGACTGCCGCGAGTCTTGGCGTTAGTTTTGTCCTTAGAAATTTTATCCGTATCTTTTGATGTTAAACAGAATTAGCCTTTATCGTTCTCGTTCTTACATAGGCCTCCTTTCTGCTACAAAGAGTAAGCCATAATCCACAGCTTGGTTGTTCACAGTGCGGGTTGGAGTCGCAAGTTTTTCTAGAACCTTCTAACTGCTTTATCATCTCCCCAGGCGGCGGTAGCATCGGCGAGTCAAGCGAGTCATGCTCCATGGAAGCGTCAGGCGCCTTGTCGCTGGAGGCCGGCCAGGACAGCGGGCTGCGCGCCAGCAAGTCCGACACCAGCCTCACGGACTCCTTCGTGGTCGTGTCCGCGCCCGCCTCGCCCGCCGCCACGCACAGACCTCCTGCCAAGATACAACCGGCTACGATAGATATAGGTACGTCTACCATTTCTATTTCGTTTTGTTAAAATGCTCAACTTTCAAACTTATTAAGTAATTAAGCTATATTATTATTGTGCTAGTGTCATACATTTTAAATGTATTTGATTTCCACCATTACTTTTCTAAACCGTTGCGTCCCTTCGTCCCGTCCCTTGACCTTTTGTTGTAGAATTACAACAAAGTTCAATTCTACAACAAAACTTCAACGGACACTTAAAAAAAAACAATGTTGTCGCCCCTAGTTTGTTTAGACAGATGTAGTTGCTCAGGGTCGTTTTGGCAATACTTGAAGAAAGCCTATTTCCAACAGTAGACGTAGATACGTAGCACTATCTCATCATTTCCATGTGTCTATTTTCTCAAAAACTGTTAATGAACTCATTAAAACATTAGAATCAGGCATTAAGTGGATCCGTCGCCTGGTTCTGCGAGGCAAGCTGACGATGCACACGGCGTACGAGCGGCGCGACAACGCGTGTCCCGCGTCCGTGACGGCCGTCGCCGCCGCGCGCAGCGGCCGCGGGCTCGCCGTGGGGGACGCGAGGGGACGGGTGAGTCAAACAGATCAATAAAATAATTATATTACTGTGTGAAAATAAAGTGTGTGACACACTGCTTGTTTGTGAACGTGTGGTAGGTACCTGAGCGTTCACATAAAACATGTTGAAATCTTTAGACTTGAGACGAAATGTTTATATTTGAATTGTTTTTGCCAGTGGCAACGCACAGAATCGCTTGACTTAGGTGAAACTTCTAAAATCTTATCACTTTGGCAATTTGTTAGCGTGTTTCCAGCAGACGATCGGTCAATATGCTTGTAGCCACAGCCGAAAAAAAAATTAATGAAAGCGAATGTAAAATATTCTAAACCGTAGTAAACACGAATCGGGATCACACTACAAGCAGGTTCTTAAATCGCATCGCCGGAAACTATCGCTATACGATAATGCTTTTATTATCCATATATTGTATTGGTTGTAGATATTCCGCTGGTCGGCTCCCGATATGTCAAGCGCGGCGGGAGCTAAGGGCGGCCCGGCCGATCACTGGATACGAGACGACACCGCACCTTACTGCACACAATGTCAGGTACGCTAATAGTTAACTTATACATTTTTATGGGAAGTTCATTTCTGTCAGTCGTGTTTCAGTCAAAGTTAACAGAAACCCTCAGGTGCTAGAGATAAAATAAGTTTGAAAAGACTGAAGTATCGTAATGTGATGCGCTTCCCTCAGGTGCGCTTCACAGCGCTAGAGCGGCGGCACCACTGCCGCGAGTGCGGCGCCGTGTTCTGCGGGCGCTGCTCGCGCTACGAGGCGCCCGTGCGCCGCCTGCGCGCGCTGCGGCCCGTGCGCGTGTGCCAGCGCTGCCACGACAACATCACGCAGCGCTAGGGCCACATAGAGATGTGTCGCCTGTAGAATTGGCGCCTAAACTGATATACTGCTTATATCCTAGTCCGAAACTTGGAAAACATGTAAAACTACAAACTGAAAATAAGCTAAATCATTACTAAACTAGAGTTGAAAATACACGGTTCACCACAGTGAGTTGTCGCTCGCACGCTAATTTCAACAGTATATTAGTTTTCATTCAGCTTATTATCAATTTATTAAGAACATTAATGACTTCGAAACCTGTGTATTCATCTGTAGTGCCTGAGAATGTGCGTTCTGTGTTCTGCAAAACTTTCTCATAAAAACATGTTGTCTACTAGAGAAGAAGAAGCGTGAGAGAGAAATGGGGATTCCAACATGTTTTACGTGAACATGTGTGGAATGTTTTCCCAGTGGAAACGCACAGTTAGTATGTTCCATCTTTACTAGAATACAGTTGGTAAGCAAACCACTTGCCAGTGCGTCCGTGGTATAGTATTCGTATCGTCCGTTTGTCTTGGACCGACCGTGGCCAACCATCAGCCTCACAGGTACGCTTCCCAATATGAACATAATTTTAAACTTGACGTACAGGCCCCTACGTTGTTGTGTGCCTATTTGTATCATGATGAGGATGAGATATTAGTGGAATCTATATTATGTAAGATTTCTCCCAACTTATGAAATACTATTAACGCCATCACAATGATGGACTAGTGTTCTAACAATATGCCTGAGACTATGAATATATTCCCTGGCTTGCGGTATTTTATATATTGTATCGTTTCTGAAGCGCAATCAGCTTCTTGGAAAGAAATCCAAAATTATATATCTGGCTAATAATTTAACTGTTCTTAACAAATACCAAAATTTTGCTTATTTTTAGCATTGTATTTACCGCCAAAGTTATTTTCTATGAAACTTTACAAGCATCTGTTTCTTATCTTGTATGGTTTTATATTTGTATTGTATTTTATAATCAACATATTTAAAAAATATTTTATTTACGGTGCTGCTTATTTTTTATTATTATTAAAACAGTATTAATACGATTAGGTAATTGTACAATTATTGTTTTTAATATTATTTAAGATAGATCTCAGAAATCTCGAAGTTTATTAGTTTGTATTTCCTAAAATGTTTAATAAATTACGAGTTTATTATTCAGTTGATCATATTTTGTTTCAAATCGAATTAAATGTTGAAGTCAAATTAGAAAGATTTCTTTTAAAATTGTGATATGATATTTAGTTTGATAAAGAGATTAGCTACATCATCAATGTATAAAATTCATTCCACTTTCCGTGTTGCGATGGAATTTCATGTGAATATAAATTAGTGCTAGTCATATTTTTGTACCTATATTTTATTTATCTGTGAGTGTTATTCCTCCTCGCAATGAAATGTAGTGAAGCAAGAAATAATTGTGTATTATTGTTATTGAATTATGTTGGATCTTGTGTATGTAGCGATAGGTCCCGGCTTACGCATTTATAGGCAACATTCCTAGTCGCAAACGTACAAGTCTGCGTAAATTATGTAGCTGTCATACATCTGAATGTTTTACAATATAATCATTAATTGTCTACTGTGCTGAAGCTGTTTTAGGTGTATAATTAATAAAAAATACAGTTACTCTTACGATTTACCGAATCCCAATGTATGCAACATAAGAATAATGCTTACATACTTTTCACTGTTTATATTAAAACAGGGTACTTTGAACTTTTCTTTACTCACAAAATTAAGTCATTTCAGTTAGAAATAATGCAATACTCAGAAAAGCAAAAAAAAAACTGTTATTTACACTATCAATTAAAAAAACCATACTAACCAGACATTTAATAAACATAACTCGGTTAGGTATGTGGAAATTTTGTGTTTTGGCTGATTTCGAGGCTAAATTCCTTTTAACATGATCTCTGTAATTTGAAGTTTAAAATTGTACCAACTACAGTAACAAAGTAAATCATAAGATTTGCTGCTGTGCTTGGGCAATATAATATTACAATTCACGTTAAATATGCATATTTCACTATCAAAACTATAAAGGAACCTTTCCCGCTTGGTTACGACAGTTAATATAAATGTATGTCCATAGAATAATATTTTTAAGATTAAAAAGTTGTAACAGTTCAAGAAATAACATCTTCACAAGTCTTGCCGAAATAAATAAATATTGTATAAAATATGCATTCGCAATTTTCTATATTTTATAAACTCAAAAAATGAAATTAGAAAAAGATTAACTTGAATAAATGAAAAGAATATTATGAAGTTTGAAATACTATAATCTTGCTTTGAATACGGTAAGTTACGTAATTTATTGGGTAGTTTAGTGTCTGTAGCAAGGTTATAACTATAACAATTAGTAATGTAAGTGAATGTTCTTAGTCACCTGACCTGTCATGTATAGAAAAAATAATTTACAGACAATATAATATGTTGTTTAGGTAGTACGTAGGCACTGAAGTTTATGCCGTTGACTAATGTATTCATGTACCCATAAATGAATAAAGTGGTGCAGCAAACCAACTAGTTGTTTGTTTATTTGAAACCAAGGCTCCTTTCTGTCCCCGTAATACTAAGGGCCAGCGCTCACTGCCGGTACGGCACGGCGTGTCATGGCAAAGGATTTTATTACTAATCAAGTTATTTTGAATCTTATTTCAATGATTTAGAATTCATGTTACTTTATTTTGATACCACGATGCCGCGGGATGCTGCGGCATGACGTGTCATGCCGTTTCATTCCACGGGTTGCCACGGCGCGCTATTGCATCCCACGAGGCGTATGGGTCACTTTGTGTCCGAGGAATTATGATTGCTAAGCCAATTGAAATAAGGTTCAAACTTCGAGCGTTCAACTTCGAATCCGCGCGGAGCAAAACTGATTGATGCCAGAGTGGCTGGGCTTTCAGCAGGATGCGACGGAACGCCGCGGGATGCCGCAGCACAACCTGCCGTGCCACGCCGTCAGTGAGCGCCGAGCCTTACAATACTGCAGTATATGTTATACAGGGTGAAATTAAATTGGTAATTTTTGGGCCAAGTGGCCTACGACAATTCTACTTTTTAAGGTAAGAAGTAATATTGAAACTACCAATTTTAATTTGTTCCATAATTACCGTATTGTAACTATAGAAAGCCACCTGCTGAGATCCTTATATGTGTTACAGTCAAAACCATTTTTGACTGGTGTCAGTCATAATCCTTAGTATGTTAAAATGCGTTATCTCCATTTAAAATATGTTGTTTCAGAACGTTATAATTACCTAGTCCTAGAAATTACTACAACATAATGTTTTGCAAAGGGTAAAAAAAAAACCTAACAAACCTACTAAGTTTCTAAGTAAATGTTAGTTATTTTTAAAATAGTTTTCACTGGTCAAAAGTAGTTTTGACTGATTAACAGTTTTGACTGTGACAATGCACCTTTATCTTCGCCCACGTTCATAAATCTCATGACATGTTGCAAATCAGTTGCCGAATTAACTTACCACAGTGATAATGTTAACACAATATTAATCCGATAATAATAAATTAGAAAAAGGTTACGGTCAAGTTTCAAATGTGATTTTTGAATGGCTCGCGTTTTAATATTCCTGAAGCATTCACTTTGTGATTAATAAATAGCAAAGTTGGAGGACTGCTTCTAAGTTGTATCTGTTTCGAAAACACGATTCCATAAAATTTTCTCGATAGAAATGTACCTTAAAGTTACCTCTAAAATTAATTATAAATGGAAAATGGTCATGAAACTTTGCAGGGTAGCCGATCTGTGTTTGTTTTATTTTTTAAACTTTGTTTTCATCGTAAAGGCCTTTTCTCTGAAACTTGTTTTTTGACGTGACGTCTTATAATTCAATGGAGCCGGCTGCACGCACGAAAAAACATGACGTATGAGGCGTTACCTCGCTCTGAGGCGTTCCATAAAACAATTGCTCAACGCACATTCATTTTTTGATAAATGCAACCATTACATCAGTATTTTCTTATGACGTCGTTGTCACGTTCTACTATCGTCAGTAAACCGACTTTACAGACAACCGATTTTTTTTTGATACTTTTAATTAAATGTTACTTGTTTAATGTAGATGTAAAGTTTTTGACATATTTGAGAATAATTCAAAAAAGGCGGTCCCTCACTACGAGCATTCGCCTGTAATGTAACAGTTGACTCGCTTGTTTCTGTACAAAATCGAATTTTGTAAGAAGTTTCTAAAACCAAACGGGGGACAACGCCGATTTTTGTTATGGGTAGATACCTAGGTATGGTAGCTGGCAATAAAATTCACTGTATTCATAGTTAGATAAATAGCTAATTTATTTGTTATGCGGGAAAAAAACACTGGAATAAGTGTAAGCGTCAGAACCCCTGGACCAATAGAGATATTTGATGTTTAGAAAATACCAAAATTGACTACCTTTATGCTACTATTTGATACCTAACTTCAAATATTTAGTACCTCGACTGACAGCGAAAAAATACGTAAAGAAAGTGGTCAGACATTCTGACGTCAGGATGTCTGGACCATTTTTTTTTTCATAGTTCGAGACAACACAACGAATTTATCTCTTTGTAAATATTTACTACCTTAGTAGGTACCTCAACATATATTTTTTTCAAATTTTTCTGGCCGGCCAAAAAATTTTAAACATGAAAGATGATTTTTTTGATAATGGATATTTAATTTGCCACATTAGGATTTCTGATTATCAAACACTATGAGTGTGCGTTAATTAAGAGACTTGGATAAAAAGTTCATATGTCTTCGCCATCAAAACTTCTGTATTTCGCGCGAAAGTTTCTTAATTTACCCTTTAAAAATCCAAGTGCATAAATACGGTCATCGCCATTTTGACGGCAGTGCTGACCGAGGCTAAAAATCATAAAAATTGTGGTTTTCGGACATCCAAGCTCCACTACGTTGAGAATGATTAACTCTTTATTAAATTGTGTGACGAATTAATCCATAGTTCAATTTAAATAAGCAGTGGTAATGATGAATTTTGATATCTTAAGTCGAAGTTTCGCGCCAATAGTGCGTGCTTACATTTTTATTTTTCACATTACATCACACAGACGCGTATAGATTCGATAACAAATATGACAAATCTCATTCCAAATATTATAAACAACATGAGAATGCCCAGATCTTAGCGTAATTTACTAATACGGGAATATTCATTACGACTCCTCAAATTTGTATTCTAAATTGACAACCATTTCTTTTTTTTAAATTATTGTGATGTTTGGAAGCGATTATTTCAATCGATTCCTTTTTTGTAAATTTCGATAATCGAGAAATTAAATTATGGAATTGAAGCAATCGATAGATGGAAATTAAAATAAATTTATTTTAAGCGTAAAATAGAATAAATAAATACAATAATATTTTTTTAAGCTTTATATTGGTAATTTTAATAGTTTTCGTAAATTTTAGGTACTAAAACCGACACAACAAGCAGCACAGACTGATCTATGGCTAATTCGCGCCGTTTTTTTTTCCTCATCAAAATTTAAAATTCATTGCAATTCGCTGTTCAAATTTATATTGTATATTTTACTAGATAATTTATTGTGATTTTTTATATTATTAAAATATGCTTTTATTTTACTTCCCTTATTAGTAAGTAGGTATTGGTCAAATCTTGCAACTGAATTTCAAACCAGTTTCCTTATACCGATTGAGCTGAAATTTTGCACACACCTTTTGTTCTGATGACTATACATTTTTATGATAAACATTACTTAGTCCTGCAGCCAGGATCGTCTCCTCACGAGAGAACTCCTCAACGATTAATAGCGCGGATACGAAACTTTGTATACGCGTTTAATTTTGATAGATATAGATGATTTCTATCATGACCTCATCCTGCAGTCAAAATTGTCTTCTCACGAGAGAACTCCTCAACGTTAAATAGCACGGATCCAAAAATCTGTAGACGCGTTCATATTTGATGGATAAACATGATTTTTATCATGACCTCATCGTGCAGACAGAATCCTCATGTCACGAGGGAACTCCTCAATGGTTAATAGCCCAGACAAGAAATTTTGATAGATACCTACGCGTTCAATTTTGATGAATAAACATAATTTCTATCGTATTTGACCTACAGCTAGGATTGTCTTTTCATGATGCGGTATCAGAAATGTATAGTATACAACACAACTAAAAATTCGAAAATAAGATTATTTACTTTTTTAAATTAATCATTTTATTTTTGTATTGTTTGGTCGGTTGGATAAAGAATGCCTAGAATCTTGGAAGGCATAGTAAAAATTTATTTGGTTCCCAAGATGAATTTAGTATGGTTAAGTAGTAGAGTGTAGTAGTTAGTATTATGTTAGGTTAGATTCGTTATTGTGGTATTCACCATTTACAAATACTTCTTTTATCAGCCTATTCTTTCATACTGCGGGACAAAGGCCTCCCCATGGCATTCTAATTTCCTTTATCTTTTGCCTTCTCCGACTAATACCTTTAATCTATATCTATATATATATTTACTTATAATAAATCTGTACAGAGGTCAATTCTATACATGAAAAATATTTCCAAAATAACTATCAGCGGGTGATTAGGGATCGATACTGATGCCAAAAATGCAATCAGTAGAATTTTTGTCTGTCTGTCTGTCTGTCTGTATAACCGTTATAGAAACAAAAACTACTCGACGGATTTTAACGAAACTTGGTACAATTATTTCTCATACTCCTGAGTTGGTTATAGTATACTTTTCATCACGCTACAATCAATAGGAGCAGAGCAGTGAAGGGAAATGTTGGGAAAACGGGAGAAGTTACTCCATTTTTTAAGCTTCCGTTGCGTGTGCAACCTTAATGGTTAAAGCTACACAGAAATCATGTCTGACGGAAATGTTCTCCTTAAAATTATATAAAAAATATCCCACGACAGCATATGTCTATCTTTTATGGTTGACTCACAATATCACGTGTAACTCCCGATAGCTTAGCAGTTCGAAGCTTTCTGATTTTATTTGTCTACTCTTACGTTTATAACACTCTCAGTCATCCCTAATTAAAAAAGTTAACATTATTAACTATTCCATAAAAAAGAAAAGAATAGAAACACCAAAGTTATACATGAAATACGCTAATAATAAGCCATCGCGCGTGAATACTGAATCATGCTTTAAGGATAATCTATTCTTTTTTCTATCTTCTATATATAAAATAGTAAACTGACTGACTGACTGACTGGGTGATATATCAACACAGCCCAAACCGCTGTTCCTAGACATATGAAACTTAGAGGGTGTGTTCTTTGTGAAGAGAAGGTTTCCACTTCTTTCTTTATCGTGTGGTTAGTGTCTAACCTGGTGTCAGAGTTTTATGCCGCCCATGGGCCTCTGCCTTGGCTTTGCATGCCGTCAAGAAATATCTCTCAGGCATGCGGTGAAGGAAAACATCGTGAGGAAGGTTTCCACTAAGAAAGGATTTTTGGGAATTCCACCCCTAAAGGGGTAAAATAGGGGATGGAAGTTTGTATGAAAGTCTGTCAGTTTTGAAGTTAGGATCTTCAAATTTTGTGTTTAGGCTGACGATTGAAAATTAATTTATACGTGTCTCGGCGTTTTTGATAATTCTACTCCCGAAGGGTTAAAAAGGGGGGTGAAGGTAAGTAATCGAATATTTACGACATCCACGCGGGCGAAGCCGTGGGCAAAAGCTAGTTTATAATTATAATTCTTTTCCCGCGTATTCATCCTTATCGGTAGGACGAGCTACACGGAAATACCAAACCGTGTCCTGTGTGTAAAATGATTAGCTAGTGAGTGATCTTGCTCACTCACTGGCTAATTAAAAAAAAATGACAGTCGTATGATCCACTTTATGCCCAAAAAATACGATGGGCATCAAAACTGAAATCTCAAATGACGTGTCATTACGTCAAGGGTTCATTAAAAATTATCTTTGGCGATCTCGGTGTTACCAGATTTCAGATTCAAAAAAATATCTAAAAAGAAATCCTTTACAATAAGTAACCCGTACGTTCCTCCGCGCGTCCATAAGGCACCGATGACATTGACTTGAATGTTCACATAGTAATGAGCGCACTCGAGCTCGCGGCGAAGTGGCGGTGCGATAAGCGCCGGATGACGCATCATCAGCGCGTCATCGTGTTTAGTGATGTCGATTATTGTTGTGATGTCATAATTTAACTGCAGATGGATGGGACGAAAAAACAATTATTCCGTAAATGCCGAACGGATAGGCAGACATGTAAGGAGTAAATAGTTATATTAAAATATAAATTTTTATCAGAGTGCCTCACGTTCACGCTCACGTCAGCGCACCAATAAGGTGCGCTTGCTGTTAATATCCCGCCAGGCGTCAATATTTTCGGTCGGGGGCAACCCCGACCGACGACTGTTAACGTTCACCATCAGCTGGTGGGTGCACTCGGTGCATAATTCGTACAGTTCGACCGGTAGTCTTCAACGAAATAGGCTTTCGGGTCAAGCGCTGAGTCTGAGCGATCGCATGGAAACATTCTACAAGCGACTCGATTCAACCACGTAAACAATGCTCTGGTCATGTTACAGATCAAATTCATTCTTCCTTTACTATACTTACAGCTCCTGTAACTACCAATAGCTTATTCAATTTTGAAAGTGGTTATAAAATTCATCGCGCCTTCACATTTCCCAGTCACATCGTGTTGTTTGTCCAAAACATTGCTATGAAAATCTGGTCAGGCGCCAATCATCGGTCGGGGCAACCCGACCGAAAACTTTGGAAGCGTCCAGATTTCTCACAGGGAGGGTACGATGGACGGTTCAACATAATCAGGTGCTATGTGAATCCAACACATAGTTTATACAAATCGACCGGTAGGCCTCAACGAAGTGGGCGTTCGGATCCAGCTCTGAGTCCGTGTGATCGCACAGAGACGTACTACAGGCGATTCGACACATCCACCCGTAGAGTGATCTGGTCATGTTGCATATTGTAAAAATCATTCTTCCTTTACTATACTTACTTATCCTTTAACTACCGATCGTGAATTCAATTTTTCGGTTTTACTTGGAGAGACGCGGCGGTCCGCATGATAACGGCCAGAGGCATTCGTTATCCGTCGGAACGCTCCCGACTGACTAGTGGTCGTGCTCAATGGTGATCCGGTTCAGAACAACAAGGTGGTTATAACGAAGAAGCTCCGTGTATTTGGCACGCATGGTTAGGACAAATCGACCGATAGGTTTCAACGAACTAAGCGTTCGCATCAAGCTCCGAGTCTGTGAGACCGAAGGGGAACATTCTTCGTGCGAGTCCATAATATCCACCCAGAAAGTGCTCTGATCATGTTGCGGATAAAATTCATCATTCCTTTACTATACTTACATATCCTTTAACTCATTATAACATATTGCTAATACCCTGTCAGGCGCCATTCATCGGTCGGGGCAACCCGACTGAATACTGTTTCAGAGCGTTCAGAATTCTCACAGGGCGGGTACGATGGACGGTTCAATAAAACCCCAAAGTATTTGCATCAAGTTCTCAGTCAATTGACAAAGCGGTTCTATAATTTCCTTTTGTAGGCCGACGGCTTAGTATAAAAACTGTTGTGGTTATGTTGCGAATATTCCAAATAACTAGCCATTTTAATTTAAGAAGTTGCAATTTCCCTTAAAATTGGCTTTTACAATGACGGTCAACAAATTCCAAAGAAAAACCTTAAAAGTGGCAGGCATACTTTTGGGTGCTTCATGCTTCTCACACGGTCATTAAACAATTCTTTTAATGTTGTATACAAAACGGTATTAGAATAAAAAAGAAATAGCGCCCAACAAGGCGTTTGATTGTTCACTTTGAAAAAAAAGTCGTATGGCACCATAATGTTCCAGTTTTTAAGCCATATCGTCGCCTCGACACCGTTCAGACCTCTGCCGCCCAGAATTACAGCGCCTAAAACACACCTTTTGTAGTCATCACCCACATTATCACATTTTGATCAGGCCTTCAGTTCTCACACACATCCCGCCTGTAATCCCCGAAGGGGTTAGGCACAGATGTGTACCTAATCATACACCCACATTACACCAGTTATGTTGAAGTCCCATGTAATAGGGGGCGAGCCTATTGCCATCAATCGGGCACAAATCCAGACTCCGTAACTGCTACTGATAATTCCTGATGGAATAACCAAACAACACTTTACCCAACCCGGGAATCGCATACATAACAAAATTTCCACGCGAACGAAGTCGCGGGCAACAGCTAGTAGTCAATATTTCTTGATACTTAATAAGCTAGGTTTAGTAGCAACCAAACTATTTTTACCAGTAAACCCGTTGCAAATCTAGCTAACGACCCAAGAGCTAGACTGACCCGACACTATACCGAAGACATTCCGGATGTCAGCCTGTACGAGATTAGGATGGCTCTGAAACAGCTTAAAAACAACAAGGCACCGGGTGATGACGGAATTACGGCCGAACTCCTGAAGGCAGGTGGAAAATCGGTACTTAAGACCCTTCAGAAGCTGTTTGATTCCGTCATACTCGAGGGGAAAACGCCGCAGGCATGGTGCAGGGGTGTGGTGGTACTCTTCTTCAAAAAGGGCGACAATGCCCGGCTGAAGAACTATAGGCCCATCTCACTTCTAAGCCATGTCTACAAGCTGTTTTCAAGAGTCATCATGAATCGTCTCGCGCGCAGGTTTGACGATTTTCAGTCTCACGAACAAGCCGGATTCCGAAAAGGCTTTAGCACCGTAGACCACATACATACGCTGCGCCAGGTTATACAGAAGACCGAAGAGTATAACCTGCCTCTCTGCTTGGCGTTTGTGGACTACGAGAAAGCCTTCGATTCGATCGAGACTTGGGCTGTACTGCAGTCTCTCCAACGGTGCCAAATCGACTATCGGTACATCGAGGTGCTGAAGAGTTTGTACAAAAACGCCACCATGTCAGTCCGACTTCAAGACCAGACCTCGGAACCTATCCTTCTGCAGCGAGGTGTAAGACAGGGAGACGTCATATCTCCGAAACTGTTCACCGCTGCACTGGAGGATGTCTTCAAGGTTCTGGACTGGAGAGGGCTAGGCATCAACGTCAATGGCGAGTATATCTCTCACCTTCGGTTTGCCGACGATATAGTGGTCATGGCTGAGACCATGGAGGACCTCAGTACAATGCTCGATGACCTCAGTAGAGCTTCCGAAAGAGTGGGTCTTAAAATGAACACGGACAAAACCAAAGTCATGTTGAATGCCCATGTAACACCCACTCCTATCAAGATCGGAGACTCTACACTCGAAGTTGTAGACGATTATGTCTACCTGGGACAAACGGTCCAGTTAGGTAGGTCTAACTTCGAGAAAGAGGTCAATCGTCGAATCCGACTCGGCTGGGCAGCGTTCGGGAAGTTGCGTGGTATCTTCTCGTCCAACTTACCGCAGTGTCTCAAGACGAAAGTCTATGACCAGTGTGTGTTGCCAGTGATTACATACGGGACCGAAACGTGGTCGCTCACAATGGGCCTCATCAGAAGGCTGAAAGTCACCCAAAGGGCAATGGAGAGGGCTATGCTCGGAGTTTCCTTGCGTGATCAAATCAGAAATGAGGAGATCCGCAAGAGAACCAAGGTTACCGACGTAGCCCGAAGAATAGCCAAACTTAAGTGGCAGTGGGCAGGGCACATGGCTCGCAGAACGGATGGCCGATGGGGCCGAAAAGTTCTGGAGTGGCGACCGCGAACCGGAAGACGCTGCGTTGGAAGGCCTCCCACTAGGTGGACCGATGACCTCGTAAAGGTTGCAGGGATCCGCTGGATGCGAGACGCACGGGACCGGTCAATGTGGCGACACTTGGGGGAGGCCTATGTCCAGCAGTGTCCACTGCTGTCTTTCGGCTGAAATGATGATGATGATGATGAAACTATTTTTAAGAAAGAAAACTCGACAAATGCGAGTAGGGCTCTTGCCCTGAGGGTTCTGCCGTTTAGCTATTCACGGCTTAACTCAAGTGACATGGCCCACGGCCTATGATGGATAACCTGAACTTTGCAGTTGTAAGAAGAGTTTTTGGAGTTGACAGTGAACCGTTTTCAAAGAAAAAACTAATGTTTATTCAGGAAACGTCTTATGAATTGCCGATTGCGAAATAAAAGATATTAAGTTTGTCGGTCGTTGTCACCGAGGCAGGTCCAAGAAACGCTGGCGTGACGATTTGGACTCGTTCTTAGCTGATTGGCTAGAGAAGGCAAATCACCGACAGAGTTGGAAAGTATTGGAGGCGGTCTTTGCTCAGTAGTGGAAAAGAATAGGCTAAACAAAAAAAAAGTTTGTCCTAATCTAACACATAACCGACAAAAATACAATTTTGTAGGAACAAATATAATTTATCTTTGGCGGATAAAAACAATTTTTTTTTACTATGCCTATGATGATTTTATATCCAACCTTCACATATCTTCTCTTCTCTTCTCTACATATAATAAAATCGTTAAAATCCGGTCCGATGTTCCGACTTGGCGCAAAAACTACTTCATAGATCCTGTTCAAATTTTGCAAAAATATCTGTAATAGGCTTCTTCAAATGTTAGGCTATATATTATCACGCTACTTGCTTAAGGGGATGAGCAATATTGCATTATGTTAGTATTATTCAATTGTTTATCGTTTCAGCCATGACATGCGTAACAACGTCTATTTCAAAGTATATGTCAGCGAAGCAAATAGAGAAACGGTTTCATGACCGCTTTACGTGCATCACGTCGCAAGTTCGATCCCAGTAAAATTATACTTTTTGTAGTTGGTTGTAATTTTTTTTGATAGACATTATTATTATTTATTTTATCTTTTTATGTATATTTTTCCACGAGAACGAAGTCGCGGGCAACAGCTAGTTACAAAATAAAATTTGCAATAAATGATAATAGTAAATTAAAACACTTCAGTACAAATTTGAAATGCGAGCGCATTCCTAATTTAAAGGAGATTGGCATGAACCCATGTATTTTCGCTTGGCTTACCGTTTCATAGAATGATTATATGGATTTGAATGCTACAATAGAGTATAACAAAATATGTAATGGTAAGATATACATTAGAGTTGGGGATATTAAATTGATTTATACATAACCTCAAAATGGACCACCAAAAATAATACTTAGAAGTACCTACCTCCTTAATGTAAACCAAGGCAGACCCATTTAGATCATACATTTCAATCAGATAAAGTGGATAGATTGTACGTTATTAACTATAGAAGGATTTTTGTGTTAAGCACTAGTGAGATTTTAAAGTAGGGTGTTCTAAGTTGAGATAAGAAAACGGCAATTATAGATAAGAAGATTTTGAATTATTTTAGGCCATCCAATTGTTATGACGTCACTTTCAATAGTAATAACGTACCGTTTGCGGGATTCGAATCCGCATCCTAGATGGTCCATGGTCCATCCACAAGATGGTTGTCAATAGGATAAAAGATAATGAATAATTTAAAATAGAATAGGTAAAAAAATAAAACCATAGTATTTATAATAACTTTTTATTCTAATGATAACAATATTATAAAGTTATTTTCAATCACCACGCGTCGACGTATGTTGTCAGGGACATGAAAACGTTCAGAGTTGCGACATCCACTAAATAACCAGTGTAAGTTCTTGTTGTGGTTGTTCCCAACAAGTTACGCAAATTGGTTCATAACCTGTTAAAACAATTCAATACTTTATTTTGACGCATATAAACTTTTTATTGCCTTGAAATCGGATTCCACCATAATCCTGCTAATATACTTCTAATTATGGCCCGCCCCAGTAAGTATAGACTCTTTTCCGACTATCACCATTAATAACAATAATAAAAAATAGACAGGTCCATCTAGGTGAAGTTATTCAACACCAGCAATCAGCATCCTGCCTATCTTAACGTCTCTTTTTCTTTGAGTGTGTCATTCTTCCAGAAAATAATAGAGAAAAAAACATAGCACGCAAAAATATGTCATACATACCTGACATGGCTGTATCCTCTGGTCAATTATTGCAACTATCTGGGTTTCCTCCTCTGATGCATGATTGATATGACTCTCAGTCTCAATCACTGAAGTACCGCAAAAAATACAGGTATGTTGCAGCTGATGCTTTATTAAAATCTGTAAACTACAACATTCGATACTACAAGTAACCTAATG
Organism: Noctua comes; assembly: GCA_963082995.1. Classification (NCBI taxonomy): domain Eukaryota; kingdom Metazoa; phylum Arthropoda; class Insecta; order Lepidoptera; family Noctuidae; genus Noctua; species Noctua comes. The sequence continues at coordinate 9,560,261 of OY720277.1, forward strand.
AGCGACATTGACCATTTTGATATTTCTGTCCCAATCACATGTGAACCCGAGCAATGCAACTCATATCTAAAAAACCCTACACATTACCTAAAGGTTCTACAGCAAAACATACGTAGTCTTAACTGTAATTTTCAAGAATTACACGTTTTACTCGAGAGGCTGAAATTATCATGCGATATCATTGTGCTTTCCGAATGCTGGTTATCGCGTGTTATTAACTTACCATTGCTCCAAGGATACAACTCACATAAAACTAATGATAATTACAATCAAAACGACGGCATAGTCGTATACACCAATAATAATTTAAAATGCACTGTGGAAGAACCTTTCCTATCAGAAGCTAATTGTTTGATGATAAAAATACAAAATGATACAATATTAATCGCAATTTATAGGCCTCCATTCATTGCATAACTTGCTAATGACCGTGTCGTCGTTTAAAAATATAATCGTGGTCGGTGATATAAATATTGATCTGTTGGGAAACGGATCCGCGACCACCTCGTATCTAGAGACCATTGCCTTCCATGGACTTCTCCCAGCCATCAATACTGCCACCAGAGATAAGACTTGCTTGGACCATGTGATACTAAAAACCAAGTTAGAAGCGTTTACGTTTTCCTTAGGTACTAGTATCACGGATCATGAAGCGGTTTTATTCTGTATCAAAACCCATGTGCCTAAACCTAAACCCATGAAGATGAAAATTTCAAAATTGATATAGACAAATTAAAATCCGATAGTAACAACTTAAACTTTGACAAAGTGTATCAGGAAACAAATCTAAACACCGCTATGAACAATTTCATTAGCATTATTCAATTATTAATTGCAAATAACTCTATAAAACGACTTATCCCTAGAACAAAAATTATAATTAAACCATGGATAACTACTGGTTTGTTACGTTGCATCCGGACCAGAGACAGAATGCACAAGAAGTTAAAAAGTAATAATGAAGACGTCATTTTGAAAATATCCTACTTGCGATACCGGAATTATTGCAATAACTTACTAAAGAAACTTAAAAAACAATATGAGCGAAATCAACTAATAATGTCTAAAAATAATTCCAAAAAGCTTTGGTCTACCATCAAAACAATCACCAACAATAATAATAAAAAACAGCTACCACTACAATTATTAACCACACATAAAACCCCTCAAGAATCATTAAACAATATTAATGAATACTTCTCAAATATTGGGAAACGACTATCAAATATGATTCCCCACCATATCACTTGCGTTAGGAAAGTCTCTAAGCCGCCACTAAACTCTTTCGTTCTCCTACCCACGGACATCGAAGAAGTTGAAAGAACGCTTCAACTGTTAAAAAGTGACTGCTCCCCTGGCTGGGATCAGATCAGTGCTGATGTACTAAAGAAAATATCCGTTTCTATAACACCCGTTCTAACCAATTTAATAAATCGCTGTTTTGTTTCGGGAATATTTCCCCTCGCATTAAAAAGAGCTGTAGTACATCCGATACATAAGGCGGGAGACAGAAGCAGTGTCAGCAATTATAGGCCAATTGCGATCCTAACAACATTATCAAAGATATTCGAACGCATAATCAACAATAGGCTTACAAAATACCTAGAAGAATACAACTTGTTTTCTGATTCACAATATGGTTTCAGGGCCGGCCGCTCAACGGACAACGCAGTACTTGATCTTGTTAACTTTCTAGTACATAAATTAGATAGTAAAAATAAATGCTTCACTATATTTCTCGCCCTGGCGAAAGCCTTTGACACTGTTTCTGTACCCCGCCTTGTGCAAAAACTGGAAGATCATGGTATTCGAGGTGTTCCACTGGACTTACTTTCGGATTATTTAACAAATAGAACCCAATCAGTTAAAATTGGGGAGCACATTAGTGACGAACTGCCAGTTGAATTTGGGGTGCCACAAGGCAGTATACTAGGTCCCACTCTTTTTCTCTGCTATATAAATGAGGTCTGTTCCCTTCAGATTAAAAATTGCCGCATCTCCGCATATGCAGATGACAATGCCCTAACCTTTTTCGCTGACTCGTGGAATGAGCTTTTTATTCTCGCGCAAAATGGTTTTAACACTGTGTGTCACTGGCTATCCTCTAACTCCCTTACTTTAAATGAAGATAAAACCAAATACATTCTATACTGTATTCGCAATCAACTTGAACTTAACAACCGTACTTACAATATCCTCGCACATAAATGTAATTTCCCTCCAACTACAAACTGTAATTGCCCCAATATTAATCCTACAAAAAGTCTAAAATACCTTGGAGTCGAAATTGACGCAAACTTAACTTTTGGGAACCACATTGGCTTTCTATCTAAAAGAATACGGAAGCTCACTTACATTTTTAAAGGACTCCGTGACGTAGCAGACAAACAAACGATGAGGATGGTATACGAGGCTCTGGTGCAATCTATTATTGGCTACTGCATTACAACATGGGGCGGGGCATGTAAAACAAAACTGATAACAGTAGAAAGAGCCCAAAGGATGATACTAAAAGTTAGTTTATCCAAACCACTTCTTTTCAACACCATAGCACTTTATGAGGAAGCGCAAGTGCTAACTGTACGCCAGCTGTACGTTTTGCTTACTGCACTTCTCCAACACTCAAACCTACCCGAAGAAGGGAGAAAACGCATAGGTCTCTCCAGGAGAAACTTCGCAGTATGTAGGTCGACTGCGGTTGGTACTTCCTTTGCGCAAAGATTCTTTCCTTTCCGTGGAGGTGAATTGTACAACAAACTAAATAAAATTATAAATATATCAAACTGTAGTAAAGTTGAGTGTAAAACTAAAATTATCAAATGGTTATTGAAGTTAAACTATGCGGAAACAGAAAAAATACTTGAGATAGCTAAGTAATGTAAGTAGGCTAAGCAGTCCATACGTACATAATTGGTAAAATAATTGGTAGGTAAGATTTTAGTCATATTCTTATATATATTCTATATACATGCATATATAAAAATACTTATTGTGTAATAAATATTTACATACTTATATAAATACACACACACACAGACACACACAAACACATCCATATACACACCGTCACCAAATTCGCAATGCTTTCCACGTTGACAATAACTCTATGATGTAATGGGGGGCCTGGAGTTCTAAAATACAGGCCTAGGCTTAGTTTAGACTCCAGATCTCCACACAAAAAACAAATTACAAATTTTTGCCTACTACCTGTCAACTATATCTCAAATAACTATGTAATTTGTGGAGATAAATAAACGTTTTTTGATTGATTTGATTGATTGATTGATGCATTCCTATCGCCCAGCAAGAATTGCATACATAATCAGAAGTGTTGATCTAAAAACAATGTTTGTTCAGAAAATAGTAGTCATAAAAACTGTGGCCAATATTATAGTTGTCTTTACTTAATGTTATAGCAACGTGGTGGCTCAAAATAAGAGTTCACACTTCATTTATAGATGCAGAAAACATTACACATATCACAAAGAACGAATTACGCAGGGTTAAAACACAAAAAAAAATCCTGACGTAAATATATTTTTTTGTATTTGACATAAGTGACAGCTGTGTTGCCAAATATTGATTAACAATCGATTCGAATCGATTAAAATCATCGAATCAATACGAAATTAATTTAGTTAATTAATGCTATTTAAATTATAATTATGTTGTCTAAAGTGAGCATATATTCTCGAATCAAATCAATCTACTTTATTTTTATTTAATGAACAATATTTGGACGAAAGATACTTTCCAAGACATACATAATACTTGTGGAATTGCTTTGGCCGTCTATTCGTCTTTTTTGAATAAACGATTTTTTTCTTCTTCACTAAAGTGATCATCGATTTGGGTTTATTATATGGCTAAATATGAAGTTAACCAAAAGCATCGAATAATCGTGCACGCCGCAATCGCGGCGGTAAGACCCCTCTTTGAGGAGTGGCTAGATAGGCGTCACGGCGTCCTGACCTACCGCATGACGCAGGTCCTCACCGGAAACGGAAGCTTCGGGAGGTACCTGTGTCAGATGGGGTAGGAGGAAACGCCTGGGTGTCAGCACTGCGAGGACCGCCCGGAGGACACGGTGGAGCATACGGTGCAGGACTGCCCCGCTTGGGCAGAGCACCGCCGTGTCCTCACGGACTAAGTAATGTTTATCATAAAAATGTATAGTCATCAGAACAAAAGGTGTGTGCAAAATTTCAGCTCAATCGGTATAAGGAAACTGGTTTGAAATTCAGTTGCAAGATTTGACCAATACCTACTTACTAATAAGGGAAGTTAAATAAAAGCATATTTTAATAATATAAAAAATCACAATAAATTATCTAGTAAAATACAATATAAATTTGAACAGTGAATTGCAATGAATTTTAAATTTTGATGAGGAAAAAAAAACGGCGCGAATTAGCCATAGATCAGTCTGTGCTGCTTGTTGTGTCGGTTTTAGTACCTAAAATTTACGAAAAACTATTAAAATTACCAATATAAAGCTTAAAAAAATATTATTGTATTTATTTATTCTATTTTACGCTTAAAATAAATTTATTTTAATTTTCATCTATCGATTGCTTCAATTCCATACTTTAATTTCTCGATTATCGAAATTTACAAAAAAGGAATCGATTGAAATAATCGCTTCCAAACATCACAATAATTTAAAAAAAAAATGGTCGTCAATTTAGAAATAGAATACAAATTTGAGGAGTCGTAATGAATATTCCCGTATTAGTAAATTACGCTAAGATCTGGGCATTCTCATGTTGTTTATAATATTTGGAATGAGATTTGTCATATTTGTTATCGAATCTATACGCGTCTGTGTGATGTAATGTGAAAAATAAAAATGTAAGCACGCACTATTGGCGCGAAACTTCGACTTAAGATATCAAAATTCATCATTACCACTGCTTATTTAAATTGAACTATGGATTAATTCGTCACACAATTTAATAAAGAGTTAATCATTCTCAACGTAGTGGAGCTTGGATGTCCGAAAACCACAATTTTTATGATTTTTAGCCTCGGTCAGCACTGCCGTCAAAATGGCGATGACCGTATTTATGCACTTGGATTTTTAAAGGGTAAATTAAGAAACTTTCGCGCGAAATACAGAAGTTTTGATGGCGAAGACATATGAACTTTTTATCCAAGTCTCTTAATTAACGCACACTCATAGTGTTTGATAATCAGAAATCCTAATGTGGCAAATTAAATATCCATTATCAAAAAAATCATCTTTCATGTTTAAAATTTTTTGGCCGGCCAGAAAAATTTGAAAAAAATATATGTTGAGGTACTAAGAAGGTAGTAAATATTTACAAAGAGATAAATTCGTTGTGTTGTCTCGAACTATGAAAAAAAAAATGGTCCAGACATCCTGACGTCAGAATGTCTGACCACTTTCTTTACGTATTGTTTCGCTGTCAGTCGAGGTACTAAATATTAAGTTAGGTATCAAATAGTAGCATAAAGGTAGTCAATTTTGGTATTTTCTAAACATCAAATATCTCTATTGGTCCAGGGCAATGGCTCCATGTGAAAATCTATAAATATGAGGCATACATTTTTTTTCCACTTCATCATCATCATCATCATTTCAGCCGAAAGACGTCCACTGCTGGACATAGGCCACCCCCAAGTGTCGCCACATTGACCGGTCCCGTGCGTCTCGCATCCAGCGGATCCCTGCAACCTTTACAAGGTCATTTTTCCACTTGAACTTGGCTTAATTGAGTGAAAAGGATATTTCAAACATAAATAAAAGAATATGTCAACTAAACATAATTTATTATTTTTTATAATATTTGAACTCTCATTATCTAAAATATCTACATATATACGCCAATATTTACATGCTTTCGACAAGGATAAAATCACTGTATAATATACAAATAACACCCAACAAATAAGTCCGAAACAACGTGATTTTCATATTATTTAAGTACAACTTTTCCAATAGTATATTTTTTAAAAGCACACGAAAATATATTCCGGAATGACCTACTCATTTATAATCCTACGAATCTAATGTACTTTGTGTAACAGCGACTTAAGTTTAAATTCGCTTTTTGGTGCTATTCAAGGTATAAATAATGTGCAGAGACACAGTGAAATGCTAACAAATTTACAGTATCATAAATATTTTTGTTTTAATTTTAATATTATTTTAACATCAAGGCCCACAAGACTTGCACCACAAAGCAATTAAAATGTTGAGCCCCAGACAACTTTGAAAAATCGCTCTATTCTTATCAATAGTTTGATGTTGACAAGAACAGAATGATGTTTATGGCTATGAATATGACTCGTGGCGCAAGCAGAGCGAAGTATATGTATCGCTACATTTAGTTCAAAGAACTACAAAACTTTTCGAAACATACTGCAATTCATTTTATGAAGTTTGATTTCTACCACAGACACATTTAAATAGGACATTCAGAACATGCTTAAAATTATCCAAATAGGTGCCCTTAAAGCTGCTTTACAGACAACATTTAATTTTCGGTTATAAGTTATAATATCTAGACAAGTTTCAATAAGTTTTTTTTTTTACGTATAAGTACTATTTAAAGTTTTACAATTCGTAAGTACATAAGTGCGTTTAATTTATGCAAGGCTAGCCAGTGATATGCATTATATCTACTAAATCTATAAATTATATCGTGTGTTATTTTCAAAAATAATCTGGAATGTAGTGATGCAACAAAGTATTGCAGTTATTGTGTTAAAATTTTGCTCAAAGTTAATTATGTAAACCAAACGTGTTTCTCTCTGTGGACATCAATTGAAACTAACACAAAACCGAGAGGTCATTTCAAGATATGACAAAATTATTTACAGCAAAAATAAAATTGATTTAACCACGTAATCTATACTTAAGATAGCTGGCTCAACGTAACAGAAAACTATAACATCATAACGTAAATTAGCAACTAAATTATTATTAAAATTGTAAAAGTAAGTACGTGAATTTTAAAATGACTAACGTGAAAATGATATTTTACCATTTGTTCGATCCAAACACCTACTAATCATAGCAGCATAGAAAAAATAGTAATAAAAAAGTATAAAAAACAGATCCACGAACGGCGAAGAGATAAATACCTTACAACTTTACAAGTATATACAAAAAAGGAAAAATATATCCAAAATCCTATATTACACAAAATGATTTAATATTAAAATACTGCATTGTTCGTTTAATTGTTGTTGTACAGTGTTTAGCAATAATCCGCTCGGCCCGACTAATACTGCATGGACGAATATTATGGAATTAATATAACTTACGTATGTATTTATAAACACGAACACTTATACAACAGTAGTAGTGTGTGGCGCAAAAGCACGGTGCGATTTACATAGAGTTAAGTACAATATTCATTAAATTAGCTAAACATCACACACATAGTTTTCATTTATTACTCAAAATCCGTCAATTTCTGGCACCGGGTTATATTGATACAAAAATAACTGTCATTCTGGGATCTCTTTTTCTATTTTTATATATATTTGTATCAAATCAATGGGACCTCTCCTTAACATTCTTGTACAAGCACTATTGAGTGCTAGTCGTTAGGCAACATAAGCCAACAAACGTGGAGTATGTTATCATTACGTATTTATAAGAACTGAGTATAACACACATAGCGGTCTTTGAGCCGTTATATTATTATTAACATCAACACTCATTCATGATATTTTTTTTTGTTTACTTCTCATTCTTCGGACACAACTTGCTCACGATATTATGTTTACAACGATCTATAGATACATGCTACAGTGTTCGATGCTAAGAAATTTTAATCTAAAAGATGTTTATAATTTAATTTTGACATTTACGAACGATAAAACACGATAGCAAGGTTATATGTTGCATTAAATATCAAATTTTAGCATCGAAATAGCTTATTTCAACTCTTTATCACATTTATAACATTTTGTAGTAAGACCATGAATAATATTTATAAATAGGATTAGTTAGACAGGGCCTCACTCACGGCATTTTAATCAAGTTCATTGTGATAAGTTCAGCTTGTAGTCTTCTTAATTGCATCACTAAGTTGTACAACATCGATTTTATTCGTAACATCGCATCGATTCAAAGTTGTATCGCTAGTCAATTTACTAAAAGGAACATTAGTCTGAATCGTATTTGAGGCAACAACTCACCGCATTTTAAGTCAAAGCTATTATAAATTATATTATAAAATGACATCAGTAGTAGGCTCATCTTGTCTACTACAAAAGAAGTATAAGTACCATTTAAAATTTTAATTTGAGTTCTAAGACAACATCAATTGATTAAATGTAGTAAGTACAGGTGTTTCCAGTATGGCATCGTATCCAGTACATTTAAATACTTGGCCGTCTGGCAAGGTTACGTAATATTATGTCCTACATAGACATTGATAAAAACTGGTACATACGAGGGTTGACCATTACAGAAAGAATCGAAGTTTTATAACGCGCGCGCTACACGACTTAATGTGGACTGACTCGTTTCCCGTCACGACTGAAAGCTGAAGATATTTGCCGAGCGAAATATGTCGTGGAGAAGAGTCGAGTCCAAGACGAGTCCTCTAGTCGAACACTAGAAGGACGGCCTCTTGTGCGTGCGAAGCGGCGCGAAGCTCGGCCTAGAGCGCCGGCGCGGCGTCGGGCGGCGACAGGAACGGGTTGGTCGACGGGTTGGCGCGGCCCGCGTACGACTGCGCCCGGCCCGCCTGGCCCAGCGCCGGCGCACGGTTCACATGCACCAGGCCGGGCGCGCGCGCCACGCGGCCCAGCCACGCGTCCGGGTGCGGCAGGCCCGGCGCCGGCACGGCCACCGGCTCGGCCGCCGCCACCGGCTCCTCCACCAGTGCGCGCAGACCGGCCGACAGCTGCTGGCACATCGCTGCCACTGGGTCCGCTGTTGTCATCTCCTGCAATAACGTAGTTGATCAGTGTTGGCTTATATGACGCTCATCAATATTGTCCGTGTACCGGCTCGCGAGGCAAACGCTCAGACGCACCGCGTGAGTCGCGTCCCCATCGACCGAACGGGTTGACCGGTCAGCCGGTGTATGAAGTATAATAACACGTTGGTAAACAGTAAGTACTGTCTCACTGATTGCGGCTACTGAGACACTACTTATTTTCATACATTGCCCACAGGCGCAGTGACACAACGCATGGTACAGTACTCTTCTTCTAAATAACAATTGCGCGCGAAAACATACGACACGCAGGAACACCGCAGCGGCGCACTACTCGACTGATCGTATTTAACTACGACTCCCACGGGCGTAGTGTGCGTAGGGAGGGGACCATAAAACGTGAATGTATACGTGGAGGTACTTTCTTTGACGAATTTTTGAAAACTGTGTAGTGACAGTACGAAAGTCTTAATTACCTGTGGTGACAGTACAACATGCCGTTCTTGATGATAGTATGGAAAATCGGTCGTCGACAGTCGTACTGTCGTAACACTTTTAGCTACCTAGACGCCTGTGGTCTTTACTGTCCGCCATCGTGATAATTTTATTTTTCAAAGTGATATCTAGCACTAGTCATGTTATTATTACATTCAGTAAATGAATAATTCAAGCAGTACCTGTTGCGGCGGCGGCACTTCAGGCCGTGGCTCGGCAGCGGGCGCGGGCGCGGCCGGCGCGGGCAGGACGCGCGGCGGGGAGCCCAGGCCGGCGCGCTGACGCTCCAAGTTCGATGGTAACTCGCTGATACGAAGCGACATCTGACGCTTGAATGGAGAACTGGAAAAATATTTGAGCATTTATTAGTAACTAGCGACCCGCCCCGGCTTCGCACGGGTGCAATATACATATAAACGTTCCTCTTGAATCACTCTATCTATTGCTGAAAACTGCATTAAAATCCGTTGCGTAGTTAAAAGATCTAAGTGTCTAAGCACACTCACTATGCAGAAGTTACGCGACCCAAGTTCAGCACAATTACGCCTGCAATGCTATTTGAATTACTGACGACACACTATGCCGAAATTACGTCGTGTCATAGCGTACAGCTAACTTCGGTCGGGCGTAAGTTCAGCGGCAACTTATTCTGTGAGCACACTACGCGACCGAAGTTCGGTTCGATTGCCGACGAAGATCCGGGGGCGGGGAGCAGCGGGCAGCCGCCCGACAGCGCTCGAGACACTTAATACACACACAAAGTTGCGGAACTAAATTTCTGCCGCGTAAATTCGGCACTTATGGTGTGTCATATCATCCGAATACGTCGGAACATAAAATCAGCCGCCGAACTTCGGTCGCGTAACATCGGCATAGTGTGTTTAGACACTAAGCGTATAAACAGCGGGAGGGACTTTGTTTTATACTATGTAAAGATTGTACTCGTAAGCCTTGACTACTACAATATCATATTATTCGCTTTATAGTCTTTCCCAACTATTTTGTGGTCAGCTTGTGGCTGAACTGTACGGTCAGATAAACAGTCGCTATCTGACCGTACAACCCAGTTACTTGGTCTTCTTCCTCGTCATGTCGATGATTTCCCTTACTGGGTAACACAACCGTAAAATTCCACTGATGCAAATGTGGATAATGTGATTTGAATTACACTATGTTTAACTATTAGATGCAGAAAAAACATCCTGTCTTTTTTGTAGATCACAGCAATGACTGCTCAAAATCTAGCCATGACGTATTTTTTTTAACTACACTTAATATTTACTGTTGTTATCTAAAACAAAATCCTTTAACTCACCTGTTGTTAAGATGCGCAAACCCGCGGAAGGATCCCTGCCTCTCAAGCAGATGTGGGGCAGCATGGGGTCTCTCTACCGCGAAGGGGTTGTGCGGCGCGGGCCGGGAAGCCGCCGGGGCTACCACGGGGTGTCCGGTGTTGTTGACGTGGCCGGCGTTGCCGAACGGTCCGACGTTACCGAACGGTCCGGGGTTGATGTTGCCGGTGGTGGCGGCCGGGTTGCCGACGCCACCCAATGAGCCAACTGGTACGACGACGCCGCCGTTGCCGCCATTGCTGTTATTAGCGTCCGCTTCTGATGCGCGGCGAGGTGTTATGCCTGGACAGAGACCAATTTGATGATGTTACAAACTTGTTTTAAGATATTATTAACAAAGCTTGAAAAGCTGCATAAATATAATACATCGAGTCTACAAAAGATATTTAGGAACACGTTTGGCATTGAAAAGCAGCGCCTCTATTGCCAAATTCTCTTGCAAGACCCACTTGCACAAATCAATAAATCCATTTAAAAGATACAAACCTGACTTGCGGAAAGACCCCTGCCTAGTAAACGCGTGGCTGGCAGCATCGATGCTCATAGACACGGCACACTCCTTATCCCGGCGCTGCTTCCGTTCCAGACACGCCGCGAAGGCGCACCCGACGGCGTGCGACAGACGCTCGCCGCTGTCTCGGGACGCAAGGAACCCGTGGCACATCCAACGACGAGTTGTGCCGTCGCGGCATATGTAACTGGAGAGGTAATGAGATGTTAGTAACTATTTTAATAAGAGGTGTCTTAAAAATATGTTTTTGATCTACACGTCTCGCCATGGACTTATATACAAAAATTTAAAGGAAAACCACTTATTATTATGTGGAATTTATATTAAGATTTATGCTCTAGTATTGAAATGAGTATTAAAGTAAAAATGAAAAAAAGATGTAGGAAGATGCGTCTTGCAGTTATAGCAACTCACGAAATGAATAAACTGGGAAGTGGAGAAAAATGGGCGTTTTATATGAATAAAGCTCAAACTAGGAGGTTTTCGTCTGCTTAACCGGACTCTCCTGTTGATACCTCGAGTTTAAGTCCCCAGGGGCAAAAAAAACTTAAAAACTGTGCGATTGAACTCAACCGCGGCTTAGGGCGTTGCTGGAGAGAACAGCAAGGGACAGGCTGGTTTGGATTAAAAAAGGGGGGGTCTGTCTACTGTCTTATGTATTGTTGACGCTCAAGTGAAGACGTTTTTAAGTTAGCTGTCATTCATTTGGCTGTATACCTAGGTTATTAAGAGGTCAACACCGTCGATTGAAGACCAAACAAACCACAAAGTGAAATTTGGTAGTTGCATTATCTCTGGGCTAAATTCTACGATGGTTACTATTACTTTTATGTAGGTGTTGGTACAAGTTGCCTACCTTCATTAATTGATTGATAAGCTCGTTCATTTATCTCTTGTTTTGAAAATAACTGAATTGTTTGATTGTGGCTATTACCTTATAGGTGCTTTTTTTAAAGTCACGTTTTCAGCAACGTTTCTTTTAGCGATTAAGCATTGCAAAAATGGGATCTACCAGGCAGTAGACTTTATCAATGAGAATTTTAAGGTCCCTATGGTTAATTTTAGCTTGCACCTTATTATTTTTATACGACTAGGTATAGCCTAAATTGAATGAAACTGACAGTTCGAAACAATTTGAAATATGCACACTTTTTGCTAAAGGAATTTGTTCGAATTAACGTACGTTTTGGAGAGTTTTATCTATTCTTTAATTGCGTGCGGTGTTTCTGAACAGACCATTTTCCACTCGCTGGAGGGTCTTTAGTGCCCGTTTACTTACACGTTTGATGAGCTAAAAAATGCCTCAGATGGCGCAATAAAGGTGGCCACCTACTGGGCTCAAACAATACAGTCAATCCAAAGTACGAAACTTTGGATGAGAGCACGAAAGAAGATCTAGATTACCTGAAACCCCGCTCATGATTCCTATCGGGCGCGCAGAAGGAGACCTTCTCAATAGTCTGGTCTACGATGAGCCCCTTGGTCTCTTCCTCCACAACGCGAAGACCATCGCCGCTAACGTGAAGCACAGCCCGGACTGGGCGTCGGCGAGAGTTCTGGAATGTCACGGTCAGTACAGCTATCGCTAGGGAAGCTTGCTAAGCAGCTAGGAGAACAAGCAACATGCCGCAATCAAGTATTTGATGATGGGTGAATAATTTGTTTGTTAAGGCTCTGTTCTTTGGTGTTTTAACCCTCGGTAGAGGGGTTTTGGTTATGTCCTTCTGTGATCTGGGTGTGTAATGTGTGGCATTGTGTTTTATATGCCAAACGGATAGTCCAATTTCAAAGCGGTTGTTCTTTTGCTATTTCTTGTAGTGTAATCTCTTTAGTAAATGAACTAATGATATAGTTTTGTCAAACAGTTTATTCTTAGGATACCATCAGAATTCCTAGTAAAATCATAGTTCATATCTTTCTTTATCGTGTGTTTAATGCCTAGCCTGGTGACAGTGTTTTATGCCGCCCAGGGCAATGGACAGTTCATATAAAATACTGATATGCTGTTACAAGTGATGGTGAAGTAGGTGTTAGTTGAGTAGCAAACCAGTCATTAGTGTCTTTTATTTTAGTTTTTTATCTAAGCAAACTTCAACACTCTTCAGAAAAAGCTAGAAGGATTATGATGAATAGCTAAGACTGTATTAGACATGTGCATCGTGCGTTAGGGCTATAATTATACGTATTGACACAGTTCAATGTTACTAGGATGATCTTTGATCTTTGCGATCCTACAGCTATAGATTGAACAACGATGCAATCATCGTACCGAATGAAACGTAAACATGCCAAGATGCATCAAACAACGGCTACACTAGTGGGAACGTGCGAGATTGTAGCATCGCATCGATTCGTTCGCGACAAACACTAACTTCACAGTTGGTTGTACAAGGTCGTAAGAATATCTACGGTTCATACTACTTTGCGAAATCTTCACAGAGGTGACACACTTTATATTGCAAGTACAACACGTAGCATTTATGTTTTATACATTATTATGCTCGTAAAAACGCAAATTTACATTTTCGCAAGTCTAAGGAATTAGTTCACTAAAAACTGTTAGGTAAACGCATGCAATCAAACTTCACTGATCAATGATCACATTCTAGTATTACCTAAGTTACGAATGCTATTTAACCTTTTCACCGCCAGTCGACATAAGCCGACCGCGCCCATCACCGACATAAAATTAATTTACTTAAATTCATCCACCGATGTTGAATTAGGTTTTACTTTTAGCTGGCGCTCAGAGTAAGATCGGATACGCGAGGCCCAGCGATAAAAAGGTTAAAACTCACCCTAAGCACCTTTAGCGCTTCTTCGCAGACTTGCATGCCCCGGGACTCGAAGACCTCGACGCATCCGAGGTACTTGACGGGGAAGGTGCAGGTCCCGGCGCGCACGGCGGCCTCGTCGGCGTGCCATTGGTGCGGCCGCGCTGACTCGGGCGGGGACCCCTTGCGGCGCCGAAACGACTCGCGGAAAGATCGCCGTAGCCGCTCCATGCCGGCGCGCGGCGGGGACAGCGCTGCGCCCGCGCGCGCACGCCGCAACGACGCACGCACTGACGACTTCTGGAAACCATAACATGATACATTAGAGAATTTGCAATTCTGGTAACGGTCGGTTTCATTTATTAATAACGTAACATGACGCGTGTAATTCCCGTACGGTTAACAGAGACCGATTGCCGTCAACCGGACACAAATCCTAACTCCGCTCTGCTACTGAGAATTTCAAGAATGACACATTCATTGCAGATGTTAATATTCTAATAACGGTTAGTTTCATTTATTTTAATCGACTTTCAAAACGAGGAGGTTTTCAATTCGCCTGAATATTTTCCTTTATTTTTTCAAATAAGCTGAGTTTATCCCTAATTGGAAATACTATTTACATTTGGTAAAATGCACTGCGTGAAACTAAATAGGGTGCGACATGCAGATTCAGCAATGGTTGTTTATTTCACGTACCTATCGGGTAGCCAGATGTTGGGCATAGTGACCAATTGACCATGTCCTCATAAAACTACTTAAAACCTTAGGATGCTCCGAAATCCATAAAAATATTTTATTTTTTTAAATGTTGTCTTTCTATCTGTCTGTTTGTTCCGGCTTATTTCCAAACCGGCTGTTCTGATTTTGTTTCGACTTTTACTGGCAGATAGCTGATATTGTAAGGAGTTATTTAGGCTACTTTTATTTTAGAAAATGGATAAGGGTTCCGTGCAAAAAAATTAAAACCCATGAAATTGTTAACAAAATCAGATTCAAACAGAAAAGTAATATTTATATAATAATTTTAGAAATTAAATTCTGTCCTCAGGACTAGATTGAGTAATGAGTAGGCCCACAAGACATTAAAAAAAAAATCACGCGGATGAAGGAGGGGGACATTTCGGGGCATCCTAAAGATTTTCTCCTACTAATGACGCAAATGATTACCTACGTTATGCCCGAGTTAATATTATGGTTTTCCTCCTTTTATCTCTAACCACAAATACTAAAACTAAACTGCTTTTAATTCCATGACTCTAAATGTTGACGGCAGGGTCCCAGGTAACGGTAACAGAACACGCCATGACACATCAACCGTACCGGTAACAATGACTATATCGTTGTCATTTCCACAAATTCAATGGTAAAATCCGTTTACAAAACTACAATGAGTTTGAGGTACCTGACGGACAATTGGTATTTAATAAATAGCGCTAATAATAATGATTTTTTTTTTGACCGCCTGTTGCTTGAACCCGGTTTCCGATACCGGTGGGCTACAATTTTTTATATTTTTAAATGTTTTTTATATTGTTTTTTCTAAGGAATAATTTGTAAAAATATAAATAAAGGAATTAATATTGATTTTCTTATATTTGGCTATATTATAGGTTTGTTATCACACTGAGGTGTCATTCATAAAATTATAAAGCTGAGGCCAAACGTGCGTAATTTTTTGAGCTGTGAGTCGCGGAATTTACGCTGCATTCGGCTTCATACTAAAGTCCTGTTCACGTCATTAACCGTTGTTGTCACGGCGGCACATTAAGCTCTTATATTTGGCTACAAGGATAATTTTTTATTAAATACCTATAGGTTTGTTATCATACTGAGGTGTCATTCATAAAATCATAAGCCTGAGGCCAAAGGAGCGTGAATTTTTGAGCTGTGAGTCGCGGAATTTACGCTGCATTCGGTTTCATACTAAAGTCCTGTTCACGTCATTAACCGTTGTTGTCACGGCGGCACATGAAGTTGTACATTTCCAGTATAAATTGGCCTCGCTTTGTATATATTTCCCATACAATGAGAGATCCGCATAAACTGGTTTTGTATAGCTTGATCGGCCGTCGTGCGAAGGTACAAGCAGGACTTTATTCTTAATTCCGCGACTCATTTTACGCGACTCACAGCTCAAAAAATTACGCTTGTTTGGCCTCAGCCTTAGTTAGCTCATTAGCTGTGCTTAGTCAGAGGTCTATGTACGACAACAAGTGGAAAAGTACGCTTTTTGTTTAACTTAGCCAAATAATTACCTTAGATGCTTGAGCTGAATAAATAAGAAACGAGGCGATTCTACAAAAGTTGGGACTACTTTTGCCCACATTTTGTCTGTACGGCTTTTGGTGGTAATTTTACAGGGTTTTCATACGAGGAGTTAGTTAATATAATTACTATATTGTCCCAGACAGGATCACTCACTCTTTCAGACAGTTTATTAGATATCTTGGTTTCTCAAATTTGAATGCCAAGAAACTGACAAGGCATCCACGGGACTGATTAAATACACCACTACACAAATTAATAAAATTGGAGTTTGGTTGAATTGCGGTTTGTAATTTAAAAAAAAAACAGCTTTTTACTGAATGCATATGAAAGTTTATGTACCTACAGTAGCGAAGGGTCAATTTTTGTAAGAGGTAAGCCGGAGTACATAATCTTTACTGTTGAGAATATTATTGGCTATAGAATACTGACTATGCCATTTTTCAAAGGGAAGCCGGTAGGTATCGGGTTGTATGGACCTTCGCCACTGATAGGGTACATATAACAAAACCACTTTTTTTTGTCAGTCTGTTTGTTCCGTCTTATCACCGAAACGGCCGATTTTGACAGGACTTTTACTGGCAGATAGCTGTTGTTATAAGGAGTAACTTAGGCTACGTTTCTTTTAGGAAAAAAAATAGGGTTCCTTGCAAAACTATTAAAACCCTTGAAATTGTTAACAAATTCGACTCAGACAGGGAAGTAATATTTTTATAATAATTTATAAAAATAAGGCTGTTTGTGTATGTCAGTTTAAATGTTTGTAAAAGCACCCACGATACAGGAGAAATTCCTAGTGTAGGGCAACGTTTTTAAAAAAAAAAAAAAAAAAAATTCTTTCACGTGGACGGTACAAGATTTATTGCAACTTAAACACTTTGTTATTTAACAAACTTGCAGTTGAAAATATATCTAAATTGAGTGACCAGGTTTCATTATATTTTAATTAAGTAGAGTAAACTAACTAAATACATTATTAATTAAAAACTATTAAATAACCTAAAATAAATAAAGACCATGTAAAAATATGATCTATCGGAAAATAAAAAAATATTTCTAAAAAAATTAAGAAAATGCCTCTATTGAATGAAGACATCGAGTTGCCCAACTTTTGTAGAAACGCCCAAACAGTTAATAGACAAGTTTTACATAAAGTATAAAAGAAAAGGCTACTATTATTATTGTAAATTTGTCTTCTGCCAGTCCTGTTTGTGACATAATAAAGATATTCAACAATTAATTATTTTGTATCGAAGAAACAATGGTTACAATGAATTACACGTTGTTATGATTTATAAATAACTGAGGATATCCTGCAATAATAGAAGTGGTAATAAGAATGTTTTATAATATCTATGTATAAATAAAACAACGTGCATTCATGAGCACGTGTTCCAAGGTCCCGACAAATAGGACTGGTCGCGTGAAATGTAAAGCGGCTGCGTAGGTAGTGCAAAGATATCAAATCAAATCAAAAGATTACCGATATCAACTGTTTCGGTAACTGATAAGAATGAAGAGTAAAGTAAAGAGCTAACAGCTATTTTTTGTGACATTATTATTACAACGTAAGAAAAAATACTGTTTTCATCATATCCGCTGAAAGACGACCATTAATGGACATAGCCTCTCTCAAACGCCTCAACGACCTGATTTAACTATTGTAGTTCTTAAGCCTTTTCATCTAACACTGGGGTAATTAAAGGTACCTATATCATTTTCAATGCTCGGCTAAGCGCCGAGAGATGAGATTTCAGCAATGTTTTAAAAACACGTTTCTTTTACCCCCTAACAAGAAACGTGTTTTTTTTTCGCCCTTAGTTGCGAGTCAGACACGCTTTTTTGACTATTTAGCTATTTCCAATGACAACAGGGAAGGGAGGCCTTTGGCCTGCAAGGGGACACATCAGGCTCAAATAAAAAAAATCCGTCGAGGCCTAGGGTTCTTGCGTCAAGAAGCTCCAAAGTTTCAACAGAGAAAGGGAGGCCTGTCTTCGGTTGGCCTTTGTGCTGGCTTGTACTTTTTCTTTTGACCGGTTTTTGAAA
Source organism: Noctua comes (assembly GCA_963082995.1). Taxonomy (NCBI): domain Eukaryota; kingdom Metazoa; phylum Arthropoda; class Insecta; order Lepidoptera; family Noctuidae; genus Noctua; species Noctua comes. The sequence goes on from OY720277.1 coordinate 9,578,631, forward strand.
CTAAGCGCTTGTACCTATATGTGTCGCTTAGAGTTAGATAGGAAACGGGCATTATCCTTTTAAATTGGTCATGAATTTAGCATGGGGGTTTTACTCATTGTCCCTAATTTGTAGATAAGAACTTGAGTAACAATTTTGAGTGGGAGGGCTTCGACGAAACTCTCCTCCCCCTGATATGCTAATGTCACGTGTTTAGGGAAAAAGTGATTGCCCTGCCCATGATATTAATTCATGTAGTTATTATAATTTAATGTATGTTTATCAGCATTAGTTAAACGTTTTCCTTTTTAAGCTAATTATATTTAAAATCCAAATTCGTTACTATAAGGTAATCACTTATTTAGCAACTAAACTAACAAAGGAAAATTTGGATTATTTAGTAACCCTGCTACTCTTTTTATCTTAACTGCCATGTTTAGTTATAGGTATTTTTAGTCAGCTTTAAAATAATGTAGCAATAATAATGTGTAAATAATGCTTGTATATACAAATTCGGGTATTGCGAATTTTAAGGTACCTATTCACGTTCACCATCACAATTAATTTATTTTCCTTAAAATAATAAGTCAATGATCGAACGAAAGAAAAAAAACTTATTTATTGAATAAACAAACAAATGTGACGTTTTCTATGATTTGAAAAACTTGTTAATATTTATTTAATTAAAAAAGACAACGGTTTTTGTTGGTTTAACAGCTGTTTTAACGAATTTGTTTTTGTCAAATACATAATTGTTTAGATAAGCTAACAAAAGTCTTTAAAATACACACATTACCATAATGCTCATTGAAGATTGTAAAATTCCCAGGCATATTTACTAATGACAATGACACACTTATTAAGCCAGATGTGCACTCAATAATGAATTCATTATATTCATTTATAAGTATGTGCTTAAAATCCACTAACACTCGTCAATCTGTCATCTGGGCTGGACATTTATGATTTGAGGTATTTTGAACTTTGATACATTGAAATGGAGTTCAATGTTGAATGGCAACTGATTTGTATCATTTGATTTAAAAAAATATGCACCCAAAGCAGCATCGCCTGTTGGACATTTTTAAATGCATTTAATTCTAACAATGTACAGTCAGCGACAAAAGTAGGTTAACATTTCAGAAGTGATTTTAAGAATGAAAACTAGGAAATAAAAAATTCATAGCAAACAAAAACAAGTTTCAATTGACAACAATTGTAACTTGTTTTTGTTTGCTACGAATTATTTGTAAGTAGGTAGTCATTTTGTTTGACGACTTATTTTGTTATTTGTTATACAGGGTGGTCCATGAATAGAGGTCTTTTTTTCATTGCTTTTTTTTCGCCGACCCTTCGATAGAAAAAGGACTCTACAACTGAAACAAACCAAATATAATGCCTACTAGTACAAACGCAGTTTTGAAAGAAAAAAGTTTTTTGATAGATAAGCAAGGAACAAACACTAAACGTTCGATATAACTAATTAAATACAGAAAAGTAATTGTAAACAGACAATGTAAGTACTATCTATTAGTAACAAAAACCTCGTAGGAGTCGTCGGATGATATTCGAACAAAAAACGCTGACGTGATGGGTACGAATTATGAATATCTTACACCTATTTATACGCGAGGATGACGTTATTTCGCCAATTCCATTTAATGTGACCTATACAGAGCTAACGAACTAAAGGTGTACCTAGATAGCGAAGCACAAAGACTTGAAGCTACGCACGGCAAGCACGCAGGTAACTCGTTATTATCTGCCGGGTATAATGTACGTGAGGTACTGCAGGAACAATCAACGTTGGCCACAACCGATTATATTATAGTTTAGTATTCAATGACTCAAGTCGAATAATGAATTGTAAATGAAGCATAATCAAATGAGTACCATTTTGAGGTCGGTATTGGCAGCCGCCTGAGCTGCCCTGTCGAACGGCTCGTGCGCTGAAGATCCTTGGTTACCCATCGTGCACCAAGTTCCAACAGAGCTATATCTTCAAAACGAACTTCACGCACGAAACACAAATTCACTAGATAATACTACATCCACATCACTTGATGTCGTCACTATTCACATTACGCCGAGCGTATCCGCAAACTAATATTTAACGGCTATTTCAACATTTCATTCACTAACATCACACACGTTGCCTAATGTAAGAGTATTGTCCTCCTCTGATAAATGTTCTATCCGCAGCACAGTAAGATAATAATTTCGACGAAGTTGAAACTCAACAAACATGGCAAAGCTCAGAATAAATAGTTTAGATCTACGGAATGCTGCAACCTTGTCGCTTGGCGCATAAAAACATTCGGTATTTGCGCTGGTGCCTCATTAATCACTTTACACAAAATTTGTTTTATTTAAGCAAGTATTAATTAAATACCTGTTGCATTTACAGTATCGCATGTTGAGAACTTACAATTCGATCATTTAAGATGCGGTAGTGACTACAATACGAGCGTGTGAATTCGTTAACAATAATTTTTAAAAACGGGGGTCAACTTTTCCCACAAACGATGAATAAACGCAGAGAGGCGCATTGAACCCGGTACCCAACCGGCGCGGGGAGCGAGGTAAGGTAGGTAGCTGGGAACGACTGCCGATGCCAGCTGAACGTTATTTTTTCCCACAGCATTGTTCTTTGGACCGTAGCGAGTAACGATTAGAGACCTAATCCACTTTTTCTAAATTTGCACAAACACTTCCGTTTATAAACATAAACACTGAACTTCATTATGACTAGCAAATAATTTAGGAATGTAGAAGGAATTTGGAAAAGAGGCGCGCGCGCCGCGCATTGAGCGACCAACTGTCGCACTGACTAGTGACTGTGGGTCGTACCGCGTGCGCCGTGAATCGCACAAACCCTGCAGCGGAGTCCCCGTCCCGTCCCATACCTCGCCCCGCAGACGACCGGTCCTTTGCATTGTCAAGATTGACGACCGGTGAGATCATCACGAATAGCCAGTCTTTAATTCGTACTCGATAATTCCATAATTCGTTCCATCAGGTCAATAAAATCATCAAGTTTCAAGATCGTAGCCTTGTCCAATCAATATTCTAAATGACTTGAAGTTATGTCATGCAAAGTTTTGGCAAGTGGATGTTGGATGTTTTCTATTTGAATGAAATAATGCAAATCTTGGGATCATCTTTGTGTCGGGAGTGTACGTCGTAACAACAGCTGGAATAAGCACGTGCGAGTGGGACTGGGACGGAAGCAGGTGCAAGCTAGAGAGCTCATTGTGAGCGCTCGAACTTGGAACATATGGCTTTTGAACGTCGAAACATTTGAGAGATGCATGCGTCTGCCGTCTGCACCATTTATTTATAGCTGATCAAGCATCTGCAACAATGCGCTCGTTGTTTTATATTATGTGTTTTATTTGGAACAGATTTGTTTACAGTTTGTAAATTAGGGCACATCGCACACGTTTTCTTACGAAATAGTGTGTAGTTTTGTAACAGAAGACTTCTGCAAACAATCACAAACAGTAACACAAATTAAGTAAGTCATAAGTACAAATTTGGTAGTGTCAGTGTAGATAGTGCTTATCTCAAAATCAGTCGCTATTACAAAGATGGAACTTTTTCTGATTTCGTAATCTGACTTTGAAACAATGGCAGTGCAGACACATCTCCAAGGATCAATTTCGACACAGCCAGATCAAAACTTACAACATGCAAAATTTTTCAAAACCGCAAAAGTTATTCAAATAGAACGTAGCATAATGATGAAACCTCTCAGGTGACTGGAAGTAAAAATTGTTATCCTTCCTGACTCACACGCTGACTCACTGCATGCCAATGACTGGACGGATCCGAGACCGTGGTTTCAGATTACACCCGTTATGATAATCATTATCAGCGACGAATCATATGGTTCAGCGTCTGAGTGTTGATTATAATCACATAACATGTTAGAAAATAAATAATGAACAACAGACCTTGAAAGGCAACTTTTATGACGGTTAATGAGTAACATAATTATTCATGTTATGCTTGAATGTAAATAGCAGCTGAAATAATCAATTCTACCCGAATTAGTACATTTTCCCTAAAAAGGATTTTGCGGTTAGGTAAAAAGTACTCGAGATATATTTTAATTCCAATCGGAAAAACCATGGCAACGGGAAAACCTGAAATGATTTGATTGGACGGTTGACTGAAATATATACATGTTTCAGTCAACCGTCCAATCTAGTAAATACCTAGTTAAATTAGAAGGTGACAATTTAGGATTAGTTGCAGAGGAATTTTCGTCAATCGGCACTGTACAGAAAACCATTTGTAATGTAGATAGCAACCTACGCGAGAAATTACACACCTGATACAACTTTGCTTTCGAAGATCGATAGATGTCTATTTTTACTCTTTGAGTGCTTCAAATTTTAAAATCAATTTTACCAAAGCTGCCGCTAGCGTGTTGAAAGCGACCGTCAATGTTGACATTTTGCATAGCTTTCACTACTGTCTAAACATTGAATTAGCGGGTTTTTTGTAGGTGCAGACTGGAGACTTTCTCAAGATTCACAAATCATCTTCCAATCAAAGCCAGCAAGTAGCAGAACAAAGAAACCAACCCAATTTAACAATAAAAAACTAGGAAGTGAATAGGATTACAATGAGAACAAGGAAAACTCAAGAAGACAAAGCCGAAGTCATTTTGCAAACAATTTTTGATTGTTTACGGTTATACAACATTACGTGGAACAAAGAAATTCGTAGCACCTCGTCATTAAATCTATCATCAGCTTCAGATTACCTAAATTCTACCATGAAATCACTAAAACACAATCAAATCATGCCTTCGTTCAATAGAAACATCCATATCAAACGTAGGCTTATTATCATATTCAAAGAGTTACACATCATATTTATGTGTCATTCAACTCGAGACATTCAAGAGGAAACCCTACTAACCCTCTTTGTAGTTGTTCACCTACTATGATGCAATTACTATGTTACATAATGTATCTATGACCAACTTGTTAGCGCCATGTCGTTTGAAGAGGACATACCTTGTGCAAATAAATACGAATTTGTATGATAAATCATATTTGTTAATGTGAGAACTGAAAAAGCAAACAGTACTTAACGAGTAAACGTCTATCGTGGCTTAGAACCTGTAAAAAGCAGTGCAGAGGACACTGACACTGTTCCGGCATCAGCAACCGTAAAATTGCCAGCACGATCATTGTCTATTCGGCAATAATTTCCGCCAACAGTACCGTCCTATTCAATCTCAGTACCGTTACTTGACACTTAGGTATCTACTCCAACATAATTCACAACACTAACCTTAATTTTGGGAGAGGTCGAATTCAGCAATAATTTGAACAGCTATTCAACGATACCGAGGTTGCTGTGTTCTGGCGTAGCGTTTGATGTAACCTATTTCGCGCCAGTTTAAATACTCCTGTGTAGTAGGTACTTACACAACGCAAACAAATAAATAAGAATTGACGTTAATAGCGCACAATGAACAATCAGTGCCAATAAACTACTACTTCTAGTTTTTATGTGCGCAAACCACAATGATACAGAAGACAGAAATGGATGTTTCAGCGATCGCAAAATCTCTGATACCTAGAGGTAAAACTTCATCAAACAAATCATCATCAACCTCGAGTCTAATCAAAATTATTGAATTAGTCTTAGAAGATTCAGATGACCTTCAACCAGATTAAACCTGGTTATAATACATTAGAATGACTGTAAGACAATGGATTTGAATTGAAATACTAAATCGTAACGACGATAATAATCACAAGAATTTTGATGATCTCCGACCCATGCAGGAGCCCACAGCACGTTCCAGTTTAACCTTATTCATAGATTACCACAGCAGCATAAACCCAAACGATATCTTCATCAGTGTTCAGAAGAAGCTCTAGAAGTCTGACTTGTTTAATCAAAATCAATTAATTTCCTTAGATTTGCGTAAAGTTTCCGTTCGTTCGGTAATTCTACGTTTCTACCGTTTTTATAAGATATTTCCTCCAGCGGAAAATAATGGGTACAGAAATGGGTAGTATAATGGAACATTCCGTGGATTAATATACATTTTATATAATGCTAGAGTTTTACGGAATACCATCATCTCTTTTTGCTGAGATATTTGATACGCTTTTACCATATTGGATCAAGTTGCATGAACTATGGAAATTCTATCCGTTTATATTTTTTTACGGTTCATCCACTATATCCACTTGTTGCTCGTATAAAATTCATGTAATGCCAGTGATGTTTAGATGACATCTTAACATCACTGGCATTACATGAATTTTATGCGCTATGTTACGATATTGGTCCTAAAACCGGTCCCTGTGGTAGGACCCTTTTTTCAACGTCGGGAAAATCGATGTTCGCCCAGTTAAGGAATTTAATAGAACCTTTTTAGCAACGTGATATTGGGAACTAGGTAATGTAACACTTTGCTAACGAATTGTTTGATACCCGAAAACACTAATACAGGTTAAGTATTTACAATTTGGCCTTGATTAGGTAGACTATGACATTTAAATTTAGTTTTAAGTAGGTAGGTATATCACGCAGAGTATAGGAAATTCTAAAAGGAGCCAAGGACTTCTCCAACGCTATACTTTATACGCCCCATAATCAGAGATACATCTGGGAATTTTGCGTACTCTTTCTATCTATATCTAAAAATGTAAAAGATATGTGAGTAAAGAAATAAGTAAAATTACTTGACAATAAGAAGGTGTACCTACATGGTGAATTTAAGGATAAATCTTAAATAAAGGCTGAGATCAATACGTAAATATTCCGCTGTTATTAAACGATGGCCCTAAATTGTAACCACAATGTTCACAACTTTATAATTGGGATTTCCCCTATGGCTCTTTGAACTTTTCGTAAGACAACAAATCTGAAATTAAGTTAGTAGGTACATAAATTATAATCTTACCAGCAACGCACTGTTAACATAGCGACTAGAGACGTTATTATTTTTTAATATAAAAAGCAAAAAAGACTTGGCCGTTTATAATTTCAAGGTGAGCCATATTGGATCGGGTTTGACGAGCACTTTGGAGCCGTTAAGGACAAGATTTTGTCTTAAAAAATAACTAATGGACATGGACTATTAGGTAATCAGGTTTTACATGGTTTTTCACTCTTTAAACATAGTCCATACGTTAACATTGTTTTATTCTTTGCCTTAAAGTAACACTTGCAAATAAACAAAGACTAGTTTCTTAACCCTAAAAATGAAATAGGAACGTTTCTATTCATACCCAAATATTAAACAACGGTGCATTTGAAAATGGCGATGTACATATTTGTAAGAAGTAATATAATATTTTTTTATAATATAACGGACATAAAGCTATGTCTGGCCAAGGTTGCGAATAGGAACGCTAGCGCGCATACAAAGTCGGCTCATCTTGGTCTACTTGCGCTGTATATCTTCAATTCTTATAGCATTGTGATCACGTTTGTAACACAGCGGATGTCACGACCATGTGACTTGTTTGCAAATGTGGTCTTCTGCGCCTTCGTAGCGACCAGTGTGTGAGCGTCTTTGCGATTGAACGGATATTTTCGTGATAACCCGCTATTAATTCTGTTCAAGCAACGGCCAATTTTTTGATCATTGTTTAATTCTCCGGAATTATACGTACTGGTAGACAATCAAAGTTTTATTAAAAAGAAACAGTAGTATAAAGCTGTATGTACATATTCTGTTCTTGGTAGTGGAATCCAGAGTGCAACCAACATTGACTAGTGTATTTGTGGAACGCATTAGAAATTGACTGTCAAAACGGCGCAATACGGAGACGAGGCAATGACCGCATGGACAATGTTTAGTTGGCGAAGATTATACAACGGCAGAGTGGCAGACTGTGGGGAAGAGAGTCGCTTCGAGCTGCCAGCAGATACCAGGCAGTTAGTGTACAATGTTTACGTGTACTTTAGCCGACGACCCGGGAGGAGTGCCAAAGCGGCGCTTACGAAAACGGCAAGTGCAACTATGATACCAAGAGACATAGTCGCAGAAATCGTAAGAGACAAATACCGAAAATAAAGATACCACTATGGACCTACAGATTGAATGGGATTTCAATATCATGCTATATAATTATTTCGTCAAAGATGCATTGATACACCAATGAACCAACTGTAACTGTGCGTTACAGACATCTTGCTGTTTAATTAGAAACTGACTCCGTGTTGCAAGTTATTAACCTACTTTTTTCATGTGAATTTTGTGTCTTTGTAGTCTCTCTGGGTATTATTTACCAACAAAGCCAGTCTTAATTCATAAATTCTGCTAACACTGTATTTTTACTCCTAGTCGGTTCATTGGAAAGCTAATAAAAAGAACGAATGTATACTTGACATTTGTGATTATGAATGCCGTGATTGTTTGCAGACTGTTAAACAGAACAATGAACAGTTACGTTTGAATTATATTATGCAAAGAAATGCAGTTCCATCAAAAATCATATCTGTAATGTGCAAGTGCATGCATGACGCTTGTTTCTTATGGTGTCTACATTAGTATCTATAAATAAGGATATTTTAAAATACGCAAATAAGTTTTTACAAGGTTTACGGATTATTGTTTAGTTTCTCAAATGTTGTTCACAAGAAATATTTCAATAGAATCGCAACCGTTTATAATCTGTGGAATGAATAAGCAGAAGACCCGCAGCAAAAAACAATGGGTACCTGGTCAGCCTACTTATGGTTTTGTCGGATAGACAAAAGCTATTGATTACATGATGTTGGGCGGTAGATTAGTTATGTTCTGGACAAGACTATCAGGACTCCTAGGTAGACGATTATAGAACTGCTTTGTTTAACAGATTGTTAGAAATTAATACCACAGTCCGGATTGAGGACTGTAAGCTGTAAGGCAGCGTTGAGCCTCCAGAATCAGACGTTAATGTTCGTCTACCGGTTGACAAGATAATAACTTGTACTATTTGCTGGGAAGGACAAGGGTTCACACTTCTACCTTGTATAAAATTGTCCTTGAAAGAGAACGTTCGAGTAAACCAAATAATTATATTATTTCGCTAAGATTAACAGAGTGTAACCAGTGTAACGATCTCATTAAGTAATACCGTGTGAATAATTTACAATAGTAGACTTCTGTCTAAAAAATAATTAGATGTAAGTAAGGTGTAACAAATTAAATAATGTTGAATGTAAAATTGTTTTTTTCAATTGAGTTTAATGAAACACTTAACACTATTATTAGGTACACTAAAGATAAACATTCACAAGATGTTATCCTGATTCAGTAAACAACCGCAAATGCTAAATATAATATTACTCGTAATTAGGTACTTACGATCAAAATTGAAGATTTTAAGGAAGAAAATCACTTAATATTTAACAGCATACACTACACATTGGAACACTTGGGAGAACTGAACGGAACTGAACTCTCGACTTTGTCACCGAGAAGAATCACTAGAAAAACTTGAAAGCAAAAAGTTGTTATGATGATGTACACAAAAAGTCTAAAGAATAGTATATTTTCCGCCTTCCAACAACATTGGCGGTTCACACTTGTGAGTTGAAGACCAAACTAAAATTAATATATGTTGAGGTGCCAAGTTCCGAGACGTAACACCAGTACTGCACTAATTACTACACTGCACTATTTCAGGCGAGCGAGCACGTGAATGCGTGAACCACTCTAGTAGACTGATTCATAGCGATACTGAGTAACTGTGGCTGAAACTTTCAATACTTCAACAGCACAAAAATTGCCGAAGGTCGCGTATCTATCCGATAAACACGGCTATCTGCCGACTGAGAAATCCATTTATTACTGTCTTGAATAAATTACAAACATTAAACAAATTGTACGGCCTGCGTTAGTTCAGGATAATGTATTCAGGGGCCCAAATAGTTTTAACTGTTAAAACCTAAAACAAACTGTTGTTGGTTTGATTTGGATGTAAGCGTGGGTGGCGGGGGCACAGCTGTCGGCGGTTTGTTAGTACATGTTTACCCACTGAGAGACTCTCCTAAATGTGGCTATGGATGTACAAATGGAAATTTTCTCTCGTAACGATACAGCTAGTCAACCACAGCTGGTGGCTGCAGGTCTGACCGCCCGTGGTGCATCAGACGAATCATACACAGCACTATCTCGTATCGGTACTCGTCTAGCTATTGTGAAACATGCTCTTAAAATTAACCATGACCTTAAAATATATTATGAATGAAGGAACTCATGACCCTAATTAATTAATAATTCGGTTCGCTGGATCATCGTTCTAATTTTGCTGCTAAATATTCTTTGTGTCATATGTGGAATTACTGGGTCTCCCTTGTTTGACCGAAAGGAATTTGACAAATTTTCACTTCCCAAAAAAATTTTCGCATAATTTCATTTGCCAAATTATTACTTAGCAAAACTACGTTTTCATGTGGCAAACGAAATAGGAGGAGAAAACTGACAAAGAACATGATAGTGGTAAAAAATATTTATGAATCTTTAAAATGTAAAATTTTAAATTATGACATCTGTATCAAGTTCGGTGAATTCCGCGAATCACAAAGAATAACCATATCAACAGTTATCGTCTCAGCAAACAGACTGATATCAGAAACAGCAAATATGTTAATTTGTGAAAATGTTTGTGCAAGTAATTAATGTACTTAATATTACACTTTCTTTGATTAACAAATATATCGTTCACCTACACATGCAGTTGCAAAATTACCTGTGCTGAATCCCTTCACTTTTATGTAGGTAGACTATGACTAACCGCGTATTCACCCATGTGTATTCAAGCAAGTCTTTCACAACATCTTGCGTTTTGATTGTTTTGATGAATATAATCTCTTTACATTACCATCTGCCTGAAACGATACCGCTATCAAGACGGATTTTACTCTAGTGCCTGTCCTTGATATTTAAATTCCCGAAGGGCTGAATAACAAACGCGCCAAGAACTCGCAAATTGTTCTCAGTTGTTTGCTAAATCATAACAATATCTATTTCTGAGCCGACGAAGACGTGTTATGTTGTTAGATTTTGCGGCTTTTCAAAGCATGGTTCTGGCTGTGTTTTATCTATACACCCATTTAATTGAAAAATGATGACTTTTAATTAGTTGAATATAGGTAAAGATCTCAGTTCGCCTGAACTGAAGAGGACACTTATTTGTGTAAATAGGTTGATTGTAAAATCTATTTGCAGTGGGTGGGCGATCGTTCCGAGGCGCCGCCGATCGTTACTCAAGGTGATATTCAACTGTTTTATGTTTTTTACACATACATTTTTCTTTTGACGGCTCGTGTACCCATTGCGCGATAAGTTTTCTCGTTACGTCCGTACGCTTATGAAATAGGTACATTCGGTGTTATTGTTATGGAGAGTAGGTACCGTTGTACCTATGAAGATTCATCCTTTTTGCTGTTTCGGATATTGTTTGGTTCATTTTTCTGGCTTATTATGCAATAGGTAGACTGGCTTTCAGTTAGACTAGTTGGGAATGAATAACTGGTTCATCTATATATTACACAAAACAAAATGCTTGCCATCTGAGTTTCCTATTACATTTCAGTGGAGCCAGATGCTGGTATCAGTAATATGTAAAGCTCTTCTATTAAAGACATGTCATGAATATTTGTGAACATTAAGAATGCCTCTGTGAGTATCTTGGGTATTCCTAGGAGACTCCTTAACATATTTTGCGAGCTAAGAAAGGATTGTTGCTTCAAGATCTAGGTTACCTATAGGTTGTGATGTATTTTTGCCCTTTAGAATCCAATCGATTTGCGCGGCTCGGCTACCGCTTTCTTCAGAGATGCGCTCCTCATCAATATAGATTATTCTATTCGATTACTGAGGAGACATTGTAGGAATCGAAACTAGTTTAGATTGTTCGGTATCACCTTTGAAACAAACCGATATTGATCATTCTTCGTATTCCCCAGTCCTCGTTTCAGCGTAAATATTTTAGTGCTCGTTATTTACTACATAGTCGAGTAGTACGATTAGGTAAGAGCTAGTTGTTGTGGATATGAACTTGTTCTACGGACTGTCTGATATTTTTAAATTGAAGGTGACATACCGACTTTTACAATGCTGATTGTTGCCCTTGCACACCGCATATTTCCTGTTACCTACGGCGTAACCACTTTGCGTAGTAATCATAAACTGATCTAATTAGGCCCCGCAGCGAACTAACAGTAACCATCCTGCAGTTTCATGCTAGAGTTGTCCTATTAATTAAACGTACCGCATAGGAATAGATGGCCTAGTTTAGGTTTACGATACAGATTTTTTTGTATAATTCAGCATTGGAACTACTGAAGTCCTTGACTCTGACATAGGCGTTAAAATATTGGCTGCTATCATAATACGTTTAAGTCGTGCCAAAAGATTTTTAGTTAGGTAGGTATACGTTGGTATCTACAGCTAGACGTAGGTATATTGAAAACTAATATGAGAGCAAAAGAAAATATTACACGCCTACGCGCTTAGCAACCCTATTTACGTAATGGTCGTTAACGATACTATATTCTCGGACTGATGAGTATTTTACGACTCCCGCTCAATACGTTCCAGTGACGTTTCAGTTCACGCAACAGGACGAATCACCCACATAGACCACAGAGTCTAGACATAAATGAGTATATTTGGCGCGGGTAGGTACATAACATTACATAGACGTTTATGGTATGCATATTTGTTCTGAAGTTTATATAATGTAAATTGGCGAGAGAGAGGATAATAATGAAAGCTTTAATTCGTAGTTTCCTATTTAATTTGCAGTTGTAATGAAGCAAACAGAAGTCCCGCTAGCTCGAACAATTTTCACCCTATTATTAAATTATGTTGTGCCCGAGTCGAGGAGCTCGTGGCTAAATAATAACAGCCGCTCGGGTCGATCTTTAGGTTAAGCCGTGCTTGCCTAGGTTGGTCTGTGGATGGGTGAGCCCATTACATACTGAGTTTCCTCCGTGCCTCAGAAAGCATGTTAAGCCGTTGGTCCCGGCTGTCATTTGTAGATCTTTGACAGTCGTTACAGGAAGTCAGTGGCCCAAAAAGTCTGACAACCAGTCATACCAAGGGGTATCGTATTACCTAGTACTAACTGGGTTGTGGAGGTCAGATAGGCAGTTGGTCCATGAAAAATACTGGTATTCAGCTGCATCCGGTTAGACTGGAAGCCGACCCTAACATAGTTGGGAAAAGGCTAGGCAGATGATGCTTGAGTCATCATCATCATCCACAGCCCGACTTCACCTACTGTCGGGATATAGGCCTCTCTTTGCTTGTGCCAAGCTCTAAGCCCTTGTGCCAGCCTCATACAGAAAATTCTGGCAACAATGTCTGCCCATCTCACCGCCTGATGACCAACTCTTCTCTTTCCATTCCTTGGAAATCACTCGGTCACAGCTTCACTCACTTTACTTTGCCAGAGTATTCTAGTTAAAATATACATTTCATTGAATTTAAGCAGTCATTAATGTTAATATCCTCAAATTCAAATTCAGTTATTGCAAATATGGGTAGTTATACAGGTGGGTTTTTGAAGAATAGGAAAGTTTATGACTAGAATTAATTCTAAAATAAAAATAGCTTTCTACTAATAAAGTTTTACAAATTATTGCATTACTTTTGAACAAAGTCTTAATATAAAAATGTCATGTCACGGTGTTTGTGGTTGCACTCCTCCGATACGGCTCAACCGATTTTTATGATTTTTTTATGTATAATTGGTAGGTGTGAGAATAGGTTGTAAATTATATTTCAGACCGCTAATTTCAGACGGGCGAATGTCGTGGGCAACAGCAACAGCATAAGAATGACTCTTGATCCTTCATCATTATGTGTGCAAAATGTTCAATAGTATGACTGATTTCTTACTTACCTTGATCAGAGAATAACATTTATTTGAAGTATAAATGCAAGTATTGAGAGTGTGTGGCAAACCCAATCTGCATGTAGCAATAAATACAGTTAAGAAAAATTATATTCTATTTAAAACATTTTTTTTAAAGCAATAATTGTGTTTAATAATTGTAACACTAAGTCTCCGTAGATGTAGCGTTACAATTTTTTACATAACATGGGATATTTAGGCATAGTGCCAGGCTGTCTCATTGTACATAGACTTATGCATTGGCTGCCAACCATAGCATAAATTGCTAACATTAATATTATGATAATGACTATAGGTCAGCAAATCAGCACACAAGGTTGAGGAAACAAAAGTTTTATCTAAAAAGGTAAAATGCTCTCATAACTAATGATATGTGCACATTAGAACTAGGTATTTTAGATACATAAATAATTTTCCTTTGCCTATATTTATTTTAATCAATTGTTTACATCATACCTAGTTATATTTTTATAAAATAGATTAGACAAGGAAAGTGATTGAAAAAATAACTGTTGTCATAACACTGACTGAATCTTTTTTTTTAGTTTTTACTATTATCAGAAAAATTAATTTTCCGTAACATTGTGTACTGAACATAAAAAAACATACTACCACAATAATAAAAAATAATTACATCAAACGTAATACCATAAAAGCCCACAATATCAGAGATTACAGATAAAGTTATCATTGTTTATTGTTGCTATGGAACAGTTGAATTGTTAACCTGAACACTGCAGTTATAATAAGAATAAGCACAAAAATTTTCATGAAAAATACACATTTATAGAATTGTCTTATTTTTATTCAATAAGAAAATAAGTTCCGATAGGCCGGTAAATACTAATAAGAAACCAATTGGATTTCTGCTGCACCTGTGATATTTATAATTGTTGTTTTTGTCAATTAAAGAATTCAATAAATCATAGTTGCATAAACAGCACTAAGCATGACCTGTAATTGATACCGCGCGCTACAGGCGGATATCTTGATAGATATGATAACTTGCTTGCTATTGATACATATATAGGTTCTACTTACTTAGAAGATGTGGACTATGCGGTGTATCCTTCACAGCTGGCGCATTATATAAGACTTATAATTACTTCTATATGCCGTGGTATTAATTATTTTTATAAACCTTTTTTCTTTTATAAACACTAAGCTAGCGATAAGCTTTCTAAAATATCTAAAACTTATCACTCACGTCTAGATATGTATTTTACTGAGACGAACCAAACTGATTTTATATTATACACTTTAACTGATGAGACGTTTTCAGCTTTGAATGTCACAGGAATTTATGAAAACCAAATTTTTTGGATTTAAAAAGGATTGACTGAATTTTATGAGATGTCAGCCAACCAACCAACAGCCCTTTCTTCAGCCGAGATAGGAAATCATTTTTCTAAAATGACAACAGGATAGAATATCACAAAGATTATGGGAGTAAACGAGATAGAAGTAAGCCATGTTAAAAATATACATACTGTTGTATGTGAAGCGAATCCCTCTGACGTCAATCTTCCAGTCAAATTGACATTTTATTGATAATAAAACAGTAGTCAAGCACGAGTATCGCAGTTTTGTAAAATCAATGTTGATTCCGGAAATTAAGATGATTACAATCTACCGGTACAATTCATACAAAATAAAGATCTTACTTGTAAATGCACTTGGCTTGCCGGTTTGGCAAAGTCCAAAGTAGTGTAAATGGAGGTGCAAACAATCATACTCTTGGGGTATAATAATATCTTTTGCATGAAAATATAACACAACCAATCAAATTCAACAAAATCAGATAATAATTCAATTAGGAATCTATATTTTTATTACTACTTATCTTAGTAATCTAGAAATCATTAAATTATGCGGAGAATCTGAAATAACCCAAAGCTTAAAAGACTTGTATTCAAACGTTCATTAAAAAAAGTTTGTGTCAACACTTCACTTCATAACATTTTTGAGGTTATGTTGTTTTCGTAAAATTAGTAACTGGTTCAGGTTTTCCAATTTTTCTTATATTCTGAACTGAAGACAATAAAGGTTTTAGAAATATTATCTTCAAACAATGGATACAGTAGTCAAAAATTTGCTTGATGAGGAACCGGAGGAGGAAAAAAAGGTTATTTTAATTTGTAATAATGGCAACTGAGATATTTTATTTGTTTGAAAATACTCATTTTTTCTTAGTTGTTTTACAATAATATAACAGCAGCACAGCTCATAAACTGATTCCTTGTTCGTAATAAAAATAATTCCTTTAGAGATTTTTATGTAATTGATCAACCCCTTTTTTCAGGGATTAGTACTATTTGGTAGAGATTTGTCCAAAATACCATGCTTCAGAGAAAGTTTTCTGTATGGCATTGCGACTGGAGTGGGTGCTGGTGTAGCAGCATTCATAAAGACATCTCGGCCCATGTTATCACAGCATGTAGGTGTGGGAGCATTTTCTATGACCACCATGGTGTACTGGTGTTATTGTAGGTATGCATGGTCTAGACAACGGTTTGATGCACAATTGTTACAAGATGCATTAAAAGATAAAATTCTTTACGAGGGCACTCAGGTAGAGAAAGAACTTGAACAGAAAGGTGTGTTGAAATCAGCCTAGATAAGAAAGCATGAATTAGATCACAAAACAAATATTTTCAATACACAACATTAAATAAACAAAGAAACAGGTTTTGGTGTATGTTAAAGTTACATTTGGGTTAACTTCTAGCAGCGATTTATGCTATCTGCACATGGATTACGTTAACTGTTTCCAATTTTTTTATACTTTTGTATCTACTTCTGTCCTTTTTTTAAAAGAACTCAAATAAACACATTTTTGTACAAAAAGAGGCAATATTGCAGCATTAAAGCTACCCTGTGTTGTGTAAACTTTGTACTCTCAAAATAGATGCTACATAAAAAAATACTATTGAATATTAGAACTTTATTCATCTTTATGTAAGTACTGAAACCTGAACACAAATGTTTTTTTAATGTCCTAAGTAAGCTCCATGTTTTATTAAAACTGTAGTCAAACCTGTGACATAATTCAAATAATGTATGATAATAAGAATAATTTATTAATTCCTACTATTGATTAAATCAACCTTAGTAAAATTATATTTTTTAATTAAGTAGGCTGTTCTAAGATAAGTATGATTTTTTTTTAAACTATACTGTCGTACTAATCAGTTGTCTTCATGATAACATGTACTAAAGCAGATATATTATGTACAAGTATTGAAATGTGTATTTTAGATTTATAGCATAGAGAATAAAATGTTGTTACATATTACATAAATCCTATTTTTACTTTTTCCTGAACTTTGATACTGACAGCCTATTCAAGGACTGCTGGGAACGCACATCCTAGAGTTCCTAGAGTTCTAGACGGATAATGGGTTAATTTTATTAGGCCTTTATATTTCAAGGTCCAGATAAGGTACCATACTGGGTGGAAGGGACACCGACGCGAAAAAGGCTACCACTTAATCAGTACATCATTCTGAGCCCCCACAAAGAAATTTTTCATAGTTTATAAAAATAAAACAGCTGTTCCATACATTCTGACCGTGTAGGTATTGCACTTTTGTAGTAAACAGCAGATTTTTTTAACAACTGATGAATTATTTCTATGTGGGGGGGAAGATGATGTTGTACTGTCTCAGAATGATGTACTGAATACTTGGTAACCGATTTCGCGTCGGTAACCCTTCCACTCCGTGTACACTCTTTGCTGTCTTACTCTTGTCAAGACATTGAAGTAAGTAGTACTGTGGTAGTACTCTTGTCAAAAGTAAGACAATTAAGTAAGGTATTATTGTTATTATATATTTTTGTTTTCTTTTACTTTCAAGCAAAGGAAAACAAAAATATGGACTAAATGACGTGAGTTCACTCACAATTAGAAAAAACCGCGAACTCAAAATGTAGGCCTCAATATTCTCGTCTTACAATTCCTTATAGAACATCTGTCTGATGATAGTTTTATAACAAGGTATTACCAAAATAAGTATGGTTTAGGAAAGTAATTAAAAAAATACGGGCCTATAATATTTGTTTTTAACAACTACCTACACATTTCCATGGCAATTTTCTGTAGAACAGTAATAATTTAAATTGTATTATCTTAAACATTTAATTGTCTAGCTATGAATAACAATGGTTACCCTACCGCATTAGTGTAGACGCGGGATCGGCGGCAGTGACACGACAGATACGCGTTCTATCGGACGTAGTTCGTCAGTTATATCATTTACAAGAGTAGAAACCGGTTTAATATGTCTAATCGAATCAAAATAATGGACTCGATTATTAGTTTGATACCTGAAGACGCGCAGAAAACTTTGATATTCTTCGTTAATGGCAAAAAGGTAAGTTATTTCTGGTTAATAAGTTGTTTGCCGGTGTGAATTATTTAATTTAATGGGTAATAGATACTTAATTTCCTAGTCAAAGTCATCGCAAGTCTAGATCGGTCTCGTTAGCCATGAATTTCTAATTATACTTAGTAGGTCTAGCCGTCTAGGTATTGTAGTGTAAGTGTTGTATTATTATTGTATAGAAATATGTCTAAAGCTGCGTCTATGCTAGGCGAGCCGAACACCAGCAGAGAACAAGCGGAACTCAAATTCCCTTGGCGGGAGTGCTCGGTGGTGCTCGGTCGAGGTTACTAAGTCCGTCTACGCTAAGTGAATTCGTGCTCCGATCGTGTTCGCCTGTTCGGCTCGCCTAGCGTAGACGCAGCTTTAGTAATACTGTTATGGAATGTTGGTACCTATACTTAGAAACTTCAATAAAGGACTGGGACCTCTTATAGACGAATCACAGAAATCTAAATAAAATTTCCTTACTGTTAAGATTTCTGTGAGATGAATCTATAATCGACGAATCTATTATTGTATAGTAGGTAGGAATTAGGCTGTTAGAAATGGTATTAATGATTTGTAGTCTAATCTCTCCATGATGTCTTATTTTACTCTTTGACTAGCTAAGTAAGTATAGCTATTATTAACACTGGTGAATCCTCGGTATTTTCACTAGATATTATATTGTTAAAACCTAGTAAGTACATATACCTACCTACTTGAATGCAAGTAAAACGAAATTTGTGACGCAAGTAAGAGTAGTTATGTAGATAAGCATATAGTTAGGTCTAGTAACTTACCTAGGTACCTACTAGCCTATCTAGCCTAATTTAAATAGTTTATAGTTTCAAATTCCAAAAGGATGCGTCGACATTCGCTATTCGCTATTTACTTTGTAACAGCGTGGGGGGTATTCCTAGTCATCTAATTATATATATTATTTCCCATAACACCAACAGTGCAGCAGCGACACTACTAGCTATGTGTTGATTGCTTAACCACTCGTATGCAGAGTTTAAAGACACAATTAAAAAGTCATTGTGTCTCAGATCTACGTTCCGGCACACGAAAGGTCAATCCTTCCTTGAGTAGGGCTACCCTACAAATAGGTACCTACATACCTATCCAATAGGTACCTAAACGAGGATTACTTGTGCAGCGCGCCAACCCAGGCTCTGGTGTTCTATGTAACGAATGATAACCCTTCAGCAACCTGTTAATAAAATATTTGGGGTCAGTAACCTATCTAACCCTGATGTGATTGAATCCACGTTTTGATAACCCGAGTCATTTATAAGACGTACTTAGTACGGTTGGCACCAAAAGTCGCTGACTAATTCGTAACTTTTATGTCATGATCACGATTTTTTTTTGCCATTTGGACCGAATATTCCCTATCTGGCACATCTCTAGTACCTAGTGCTATCTAAAGAAGCACTCCAGACTCCAGTTTAACACAAAATTATGTACGACACAAATTAGTATCTGCTGACAACCCTGAACAAATACCTAACGCAATGGTATAAAGTTTCAGTATAGATCGAATAACAGAAAGTGACTCGAAAGGGGACGAAAGCAAGCAGCCACTGGTGAAGGTACCTACCTACCTAAGCTACCCTTTCTCTAGTCCCTCGCCATATAGTGCGTTAAGTATAAAAAACACGTTTTTCAGTGACATAAAAACCATAAACTATTGTAACAAATTATTTTGTCTAAACTCAAACTTCAAGTAGGTCACTGACCACCAAAAACTGGAAAATCGTTTTTGCTTTATCGTGGTTTGAGGTAAGTAGGTATCGACACCCCTCGCGTACGTCAGCAGAGTTTCGTTAGCTAATTTATTTGACACGGTATTATTGTGGAAGGGCCGACTGAAATGTTTCAGGTCGTCGAGGATAATCCAGATCCAGAGTGGACACTACTTTTTTACCTCCGCAAGAAACTTTTACTTACTGGCACCAAATACGGATGCGGAGAAGGTGGCTGCGGTGCTTGCACAGTCATGATCTCCCAATATTTGAAGACAGAAGATCACGTTAAGTATCCTTTTTATGACATTCACGATAAGATCGTAATTTTTGACCTATATATCACAGCCCGGCTAGCTCAGTCGGTAGAGCATGAGACTCTTAATCTCAGGGTCGTGGGTTCGAGCCCCACGTTGGGCGCAACTTTTTGTTGCTCGAATATTTGTTTTACACATTCGTGACGTGTAATTTAAGTTTTAGTACCTTTTTCAACACCTAATTAAAACACCGTGGTACATATTCTAGTTTTTATACAGGGTGTAAACAGACCCTTCACATATCCGTCAACCAAGCATTCTGTACATCACACTAAGTAACTTTACGCAAAAATTATTGCTGGGAATCGACTTTTTTTTGGGGTTATAAATCACGTTTTAAGGTAGGACTCGGTGAAAAGCACTCAAAGCATTGTGCTGATGGATGGATTGAATAGTACGGGGATCGTGGAGGTGTGTAAAAATCTGACATTAAAAACATGTATTTAAAAAAAAAACCTATGAAAAAGTTGTAACTTTGACCCCCAATATCACCGTAACTAGAAGGTTCCCAGGTAGGTATGGTCTAGAACAAAAAAAATATCGTAAAGACGGGGAGAACAAGTGCCTTTCGTTTGTGTTAAGGGTCTATTTACACCCTTTATAGAAAAAAAGGAGCTAAGTAGTTTAATATTATTCTGATTGAAATCTTTTTAATTTATCAATCTTTTCAATTTATTCATTCCTTAACGCATGTACTTTCATTATTTTCCAAAAAGGCACTTTGCAGTAAATGCGTGTCTGACACCTGTTTGTGCCATGCACGGTTTGGCAGTCACAACCGTGGAAGGGATTGGCTCTACGCAAGAACGGTTACACCCAGTCCAAGAGAGGATAGCGAAAGCTCATGGATCACAGTGTGGCTTCTGCACACCCGGCATAGTAATGTCAATGTACGCATTACTAAGAAGTAAAGCCAAATTAAACCATACCGACATAGAAACGGCATTACAGGGAAACCTTTGCAGATGTACTGGATACAGACCCATCATTGAAGGTTTCAAAACCTTCATAGAAGGATGGGAAAGAAATTATAGCCGAGAAGGTGAAAACAATTCCTGTTCAATGGGTGAAGATTGCTGTCGCAATAAGAAATTAAATGATAAAAGCGATGAATTGTTCAACAAGTCATCGTTCAAACCATATGATCCAACACAAGAACCGATTTTCCCACCAGAATTGAAGTTGGATAATCGTTATTCAGAGGAGTATTTATATTTCCCAGGAGAAAATGTCACATGGGTTCGGCCGAGAACACTGAATGATTTGCTCATTTTAAAATCTAACTGTCTCTCTTCTAAAATAATTGCTGGCAATAGCGAAATAGGGGTGGAAGTTAAATTTAAAAAGAAAGTCTACCCAGTGCTGCTTTATTCGGCAATAATAACTGAAATGAACTTTTGTAAAGTCTCAAATGAAGGCATTGTCATAGGCGCTACTACCACCCTAAGTGAATTATCTAGTTTCCTTCAAGATCAAATTGACGCAGATCCCACAAAATCTAAAGTGTTTCAAACAATGAATGAAATGCTACATTGGTTTGCTGGTGACCAAATACGGAATGTAGCATCACTCGTCGGTAATGTAGTAACAGCTAGTCCAATATCCGATTTAAATCCCATTTTAATGGCATGTTCAGCTGTATTGAATATTGATAGCAAGACTAAGGGACAAAGAAAGGTTGTTATTGATGAAACATTTTTCAAAGGATACAGAAAAACCGTTCTTGAAGATGATGACATTGTTGTTTCTGTTGAAATTCCATTCTCTGAAAGTATGCAGTATTTTAAAGCGTATAAGCAAGCTCGTAGAAAAGAAGACGATATCTCTATAGTAACATCTGCGTTCAATGTTAAATTTGATAAATTTACCAATACAGTATTAAATGCAAGCTTGTGTTACGGTGGTATGGGACCAACAACAATTTACGCGAAAGTAACTTCAGAGTTAATTCGTGGACATCGATGGGATCAAGAAATGTTAAATGTAGCTTTTGAATCGTTAACAAATGAGTTGCAGTTGGATATTTCAGTTCCCGGAGGAATGGCTGATTATCGCAAGTCACTCTGTTTGAGTTTATTTTTTAGGTTTTATTTATATGTGTTACAACTAAGAAGCTCTTATGGCGTCAAAGAAATCACAGATGAAGACTTAAGTGGTGTTGAGGAAATACCAATAGATCAACCAAACAGTTCACAGTGTTTCGAAATTAGAAATGAGAAACAAATAGTTTCCGACGCTGTTGGCAGGCCGATAACTCACACGTCAGCTCTAAAACAAGCCACCGGTGAAGCTTTATATTGTGATGATATTCCTCCCGTGGCAGGAGAGTTGTATTTAAAGCTAGTTTTTAGCACAGAAGCACATGCAAAAATAAAATTTATAGATGCCAGTAAAGCTTTGTTGCTACCAGGAGTAAAAGCCTTTCTATCGGCTGCTGATTTAGAAGAAGAATGTAACAAGATGGGTCCTATAATAAAAGATGAAGAAATATTTAGTAGCGAAATAGTAACTAGCCGGGCTTGTGTAATAGGAGCTATAGTAGCTACGACAGAGAGTGCAGCAAGGAAAGGAAAAGATTTGGTGGTTGTTACTTACGAACGTATAGAACCCGTTATTGTTACGCTGGAAGACGCGATTTCACACGGATCATATTTTGCTGGTTATCCTCGCATTCTCCGCAAAGGTGACGTGGATGAGGCATTCAGTAATTCTAGTCACGTAATAGAAGGACACGTACGTAATGGTGCCCAAGAGCATTTTTACCTTGAAACCATATCTGCCTATGCTATTAAAAAAGAGGACGAACTAGAAATTATATCAACCACACAAAATCCAGAAGATATTGCAGTGAGTCCTAACGATATTATTTTTGAAATTTTATTTATGTTTATGTCTGCGATAAAAACTTTTTTCGCTGTTTCAGCACATAGCCTCAGAAGCACTTCGAATACCAAACCACAAAGTAGTTGCTAAAGTTAAGAGAGTTGGAGGTGGTTTTGGCGGCAAAGAAACGAGAGCTGCCATATTAGCTGTACCTGTTGCAGTAGCTGCATATAAACTGAAGACAGCTGTCAGAGCGGTGTTGGACAGAGATGAAGATATGCAGGTTTCCGGCTATAGGCATCCTTGTCTGATCAAATATAAAGTAGGTTTTACTGAAGAGGGTATAATAACAGGTGCAAAATTTGAGATATATGGCAACGCAGGAAACTCCATGGATATATCTTGCGCGGTAAGAACTAAGATTACAGCTATTAATAATTTAACTGAACTGTTAAATGGTTTCTTAGAATCCAGTTATTTACCGACAGACAGAACTGTTGGATAACTTCTTCTTCCCAGCTCAAACACTAACGGCGTGCACTTGGGGGTACTGTCTTATGTAATTTTGCCGTTCAAAAGTGCTGAATTTCAGCCTTAATTTAATAAATGATGTTTGATTTTGATTATCTGCTTTTTTCAAATAGTTAACTTTTTAGGTAAGGATTTATATTAATCTCAATGTTACAAAGTAGGTATATTCATTTTAATAAATAAGATATATAGCAGTGCTTTTGAAATTCATTACAGATGATGGAAAGAGCATTGGTGCACGTGGACAATTGCTACTTCATACCTAAAGTCGAAGTACATGGATATCTTTGCAAAACCAATATGCCTTCGAACACAGCATTCAGAGGTTTTGGAGCTCCAAAATCAATGCTGGCCGCCGAAACTATGATGCGCCACATAGCTGGGACATTAGGCAAAAGCTATGAGCAGATTGTTGAATTAAATCTTTATAAAGAAGGTGCATTGACTCATTTTAACCAGACGCTGACGTATTGTACTCTATCGAGATGTTGGAATGAATGTATAGAAACTTCTAATTATTGGAAGAGGAAGAAAGACGTTGAGGAGTTCAATAGGTAAATATTTTTGATCTTAAAAATGTATCAGCTTCTTAAATTATATTTTTATAACTTGCAAGAGAAGATATCTGTATCTTCACAATACTTGTATTACACATCTAAATTGGCATGTTTTATTCAATTTTTCGTATTTATTTTCCAGACAAAACCGATGGAAGAAGAAAGGCATCACCCTAGTTCCCACAAAATATGGAATATCTTTCCAAGTTGATATCCTAATGCAAGCAGGTGCACTTTTATTGGTGTATAAAGATGGATCAGTCCTACTGTCCATTGGAGGAATCGAAATGGGCCAAGGGCTCTTTACTAAAATGATACAAGTAGCATCAAGGGCTTTAGAAATAGATTTCACGAAAATTCATATCAGCGAAATGTCGACAGACAAAGTTCCTAACAGCTCACCAACAGCTGCAAGCATAAGTTCTGATTTGTATGGGATGGCTGTTTTAGAAGCTTGTAAAGTGCTGAAAGCACGACTGGAGCCGTTTAAAGCCAAAAATCCAAACGGAAAATGGGAAGAGTGGGTTATAGATGCTTATGTGAACAGGGTGCAGTTATCGGCCACAGGCTTCTATGCTGCACCCAAAATAGAATATAATCCGGAAACAAATTCTGGAAATCTTTTTGAATATTTTACTTACGGAGTAGCATGCTCCGAGGTCATCATCGATTGTTTGACCGGTGATCATCAAGTCCTACAAACAGACATAGTGATGGATGTCGGAGAAAGTTTAAACCCTGCTATAGATATAGGACAAATAGAAGGAGCCTTTATGCAAGGCTACGGTTTTTACACTTTGGAGGAGATGATATTCTCAGCCGATGGAGAAGTTCTTTCGCGGGGGCCTGGAGCTTATAAGATACCGGGATTTGCTGACATACCGAAAGTTTTCAATGTTTCTTTACTAAAGGGCGCTCCGAATCCACGTGCCGTTTATTCATCCAAGGTAATATTTCTGGTTTTCCTAACCAGTCAAAATATTTTACGTGCAACGAAAACTACATAATGAAATTATACTTACTACGACTTAATGGACCAACGGAATGTAATTAAAACATGAACTTTATTAACTTCATTTTACTACCATTGCAATAAAAGAAACAATAAACGGGGATTAGCCAACATTCAGAGATACAAGAGCAGATAACTAAACACAATTTTATATGATTTCAGGCTGTGGGAGAACCGCCTCTATTTCTCGCTGCATCAGTATTTTTCGCAATTAAAGAAGCTATTAAAGCAGCTCGATTAGACAGTGGAGTAACTGCAGAATTTGTATTGGATACGCCAGCGACTTGCGCCCGGATCAGGATGGCTTGCGAAGATCTGATTACTAAACAGGTACCTTATAAGAATTTGTTTTGCACCTAATTTGCCGAAAAACGCAAGGCAAGGAGGCAAACAAGGTGGCTTATAAAAAAAATATTTTCATATTTTTTTTGTATTGTGGGCAGATCGGATTACTGATATTTTAGCACAGGTGTACCACAGGGTAGCGTTTTGTGTCTTTTTCGCATTGAACCTTGATTACTGTCAGAATATCAATCAAACTGGTATGGACAGGCTGAGGCCGGAAATTATCTGTACCGGTTTGAGCGAACCTGAACTTACGATTAAATAAATTTAAATAAGTTGTCAGATTCTGACTCCTGATGATCTAATTAGTTCCTAGAATTAATTTTGGTGATAGGTAGTTCTGTGATGGTTTCAGCTTTCAACAGTAGATTATTATATACTATGTTTCAGGTAACACCCACGATAAAGAGCAACGGGAAACCATGGAATGTTATAGCATAATGCTGGCTGGCTTATTAGTTCTAATTCCCGAAAGTGTTCCTACAATACGTTGACAGATCAAAGTAAATTAATAACTTCTACCGACTGTTTTACAATAGCTGTGAATAAATTACAAAATACTTACGCAAATGCTTATGTTTTATATTACTATTGTTTTGTTAACGATGTAGGTATTTTTAGAGCTTCAGTGTAAATTAGTATTTATGTTATCGCTTTATCTTTTGATATGTCACATACCTAAATACCTAAGTAAATATTGACCTAATTTATAATTAGAGTTCGCGTTATGTATGTTACTTTGTTGAAAATGTAAAGATATTATTACAATGTACCTACGTTTCATATTTTATGTTTTTTTTTTATTCCGTTGTCATCACTATGGTTATACGTTTGTCGCTGGTTATGGTATTAATATGGTTTTCTACCAGACTTTAGCTAGCACTGAACTTTTTAAAATCTTTGTTCTGAGTCAACAGTAACTTCTTTAGTAGGTGCGTTACTATAAGTACCTTATGAGGAAAAAATATTTTTTTCCGCGATACCTTTAAATGTAGGTAATTAAGTGATAATATCACGCTGATAAATTTGCAGCCGAATCCGGATAGGAAATAATTTAAAATTTTAATTCCCATTTCCAGATTTATTTGTCGATGATTTTGAAATTTTATTGCACGTTTAACGATAACTTTGATTTCCATTGCATTGTCACTATTAAGACCTACCTAAAAAAATAAGTAAATTCAAAAGAACTGTGTGTATTATTCAATGGTTAGGCTTCACTCTGTCCTGCTTCTTTGTCGCATCTTGTAAGATATGGCTCAGAAATCCCAAGCTGCTAAAGCTTTGCATTAGCGATTATTCTCTACTTCTCTACAAGGCTTTGAGTTAGACCAACTATGTGTGAGTTACGGTTTTTTTTTTTTTTTTTTTTAACGTGGTAAAATCATCAAATGAGTCCTCCCACCTAGGGCAGAGCGGGAGGGACTGTCAGACTTGTACTGACTAAAATCCACGGTGTCCTTCAATAGCCCTTTATGTTCCAGGGACACGGTAATTCTATGAGTCCCGCAACCCCGGCAGGCTTTGGCCCTCTAGAGGGGGGCCCCGTCATTATGCTGACACTCTTTGAGGCGCGCGTGGAACACAACGCGCCGTCGACCCGGGCTTGGTCCATGGTCGGACAGCGAGTCGCCCATTACTCGCCGCCCGCATGCCCGCGCCTACGGTGGCCGGAGATCGTCTGCCGACGTCCGGCGTCGTGGGCGTCTACCACTGCGGCTGGGGTGGAGGGAGGACGCTGTCCTCTCCCTCACGCGGCCCGCCTCCTCCTTCACGAGCATGACTGCTTCGCAGAAGGAGGCGACCGCTTCCCCCTCCGTCTCGCCCCGCAGCATGGCCTCGACCAATGCCGGGCGCGAGAGGTCTCCGCCTATCGCCGCCGTGAGGTGTGAGTTACGGTTAGATTAACTAGCTGTAACGTCATAAAACGCCGGTTTCAAAAGAAACGGTGCTCATATATTGTGTTCAGAGATAAGACTAGGTAGTAACATATTTGGCCGGTGACCGATTACTACATATCTTGATAAATATTATCTATCTACTTGTTTCGAATTGCCTTTTACTACATAGTAACATAATTATTAGGCAAGTATATAGTACAATCTATCTCAAGTAACCAGTGGCGAAGGGACAACTCGATTACTACCGGCTTCCCTTTGAAAAATGGCACAGTCAGTATTCTATAGACAAATAATATAATCACATTACAGATAAGTACACCGGCTTACCTCTTACAAAAATTGACCCTTCGCTACTGCAAGTAACGTCCCATTTTATGTTATGTGCATCTTACAACCATGACTGCTAAGCTAAGACATTTATTGTGAAACTAGCTGTTGCCTGCGATCTTCGTTCGCGTGAAATTATTGGAAAAGCATATTAGGTAGGTACTTCCCTTTTTGAATCGGATTTTATTACCAATTTCAAGGGTTTTAATTTTTTTGAACGGAACCCTAATTCTTATTCTAAATAAAAAACCTATGTTAGACCTTATAACATTAGCTATCTGCCAGTAAAGTCCCGTCAAAATCGGTCCAGCAGGTTCGGAGATTACCCGGAACAAACAGACAGACGAAAATTGAAAAAAAAATAGTTTTTATTGTAACTGCCTTATATATTTTCATGTTTTGATGTTACAAACAGACACTTCAATTTTATTTATTTGTAGATATAGTCGATGGAAGCTCTCAGCGCCACCTAAAAGTACCACAAAGTGTCAAATATCTTACACTGAACGTGATAAATTATCTGGTCAAACAAAAAAATGAACAGCTGATATGAAACCACATTCTGAACACGTTGTGCCTGTAGGTAGGTATATATGTATGTTATTATTAGTTAATTACGTCGTCCAAATAGTTTTTGTTATAGCAGATAAGTTAGGTAGGTATTACACAACAAATAAATAATTAATTGATTATAGAATTGATAAAAAAACCGCAGCGAGAACTAGTTTGACGTGCGGTCAAACCTCAGATTAAGAGAATCTTAGCCATAATCTAAATAAAAAGAACGGAATTTTACAGATTCTTGTTTTATCTCTGTTTAAAATCCTATTCCATAAGTTACTTACCTTGTTTTTTTTTTTATCGCGGTAAATCATCAAATGAGTCCTCCCACCCAAGGCAGAGCGGGAGGGACTGTCAGACTTGTACAGACTAAAATCCACGGCGTCCTTCAATAGCCCTTTATGTTCCAGGGTCACGGTAATTCTATAAGTCCCGCGACCCCGGCAGGCTTTGGCCCTCTAGAGGGGGGCCCCGTCATGTAGCTACTTACCTTCTTCTTCTTCTTCAACCTTTAGCCACCCAATGCGGAGTATACGTCTCTTCCAAATCCCTCCATTTTGGCGGTTTTCTATCACGTATCATCTATCCAGTAACTTCCCATAATTTCCATAAACCAAACTACATTCTGAAAAGAAAATAGGATAGCTTTACTAATTTTGACGACACGGTTGTCGCAGTGGCTGAGCGATTGGCTGCTACGCTGCATGTCGTGTCGTGGGTTCGATCCCCGCACAAAACAAATATTTGTATGAACTACAGGTAGTTGTTCCGGGTCTTTTATGTCAGTTTAAAGGCCTGCGCAGACGATGGACAATTTGTCCGCGAACAATTTGCAACAACCAATAGATGACTGACAACACAACAACCAATGAACAGGAACGGTAATTTCTATCCGGCGGACAAAAAGCCCGTCGTCTGCGCAGGCCCTAATTGTTTGTAAACCCACACACGATGCAGGAGAAATTCCTAGTCAACGGGCAACGTTTTTTTAAAATAACATAGCCAGATTAAGCTGATACATTGTGGATTGCCCTCCATGCAGCATGAAGGTCCGAGAAAGACTACCAGCCTTAAGCTGTCTACAAGTACCTCTAACAAAGGTCAGGTGACTATGGACATTGACCGGTTGTCATTCGTCACTAACAGCCAATTGACGGAAGTAGGTTGTAAGTTAATCAATGAGCTAGTATAGTAGACCGTATTACTATGTCCGTATCTATAGGTTAATAACAACTAAGGCAAGACAAGTAAGTACTAGGTTTGCAATAAAATTGTGTTCAATTAAACTGTCAATAAAAAACAACAAAAACAATTCAACTCTCACGCAGTCCGTCCATCCCTATGGATCCACGTTTAGACTGCTGTAGCCAACTCAATTTGTTGTTATTGATTCATGATTTTTTTTCTATTGATTAATCAATAGAAAAAATGTGCATTGCTATCATTTATCACATCACAATTCACATTCAACCATCATTAAAATACCCACATAATTGAAATGATTACAATGGTAGGTATTATGCGAAGACGAATTTATCTATCTTACTCTATTTCACAATATTCGGTAGATAGATAATAAATATTATCATTTCCATAATATTTCTTATGAATATTGTGAAGTAAAGTGTAAGGTATTATAGATTTGCACAGTTGGTTGGTATTTGAAAGAAAAAAATGTAAATACTAGTAGCTAATATACGAGTTTCTATTAATTTAGGTACTTTTTGTACTATCTAAGGAGCCCACAGAGTTAATGCAAAAAAACCCAAGTTCAAAAATCTTAGTTGGTAGTTTGGTACTACCTACAATGGTTATTCACGCTCCACAGGAAGTGTCAGGCAGGAAGGTACCTATGTATAATGTATACTTGCATTCATATTACTTGTAAGGTGAAAAAACCTAAACAACACGCTTCCATAGCGAGCTAGTTTCATATTATATTTATTCATTGCACAATTTTTTACAACGCCTTACTCCTACAGGTTTTGATTTCGTTCAAGATGGTAAAAACGAGTTCTTAACGACCTCGCTGTATCAAGTTCAGTTCAAATGACCAGTGACACCCAAAGATTTCACAAGTTGATCTTTTTATAACTTCAAGAATACGTAACTATGGACCAGATAACGAGTTGTTTAACGCTTGTCCGTCCATGTGGATGTACTACGCCCGCGCAGCGGATAACAAGAGGCAAGCAGACGACCACGCGACCGGCGATCACACATCGTCATTCGTTAGTTGTGTTTCATACCGCCACATAGTGAGACGTGTCCATCTCTAAACAAAGTACGCTTTTGTTTGCAAAAATAATAAAGTTCCTACGACAATATGGGACTGCTGAACGTAGAAGAGGAAAGCGGTGATACTTGCACGGAGTTGGTATTCTTTGTGAATGGAAAAAAGGTGAGTGATGTGCTTTCGCTTACGACGAGATAATATCTAAATTAGTTGGACTGTTTGCGGAACAAATGATCAATTAGTCGCGCCGGTTGATAAAGTATAACTTGGCAAAAACAGATCTGCAGTCTGCAAGGCAGACTGAGCAGTACCCTCAATTATATGGCTGGAACCTTAAAATAATTTTCATGTTGAGTTCGATCGCTGTAGATAAGATATTTAGGGTAAATACATAATAACTACTTATCTGTCTTTCAAAATATTAGATATATTTGTCTGTAATTTGTGTTAGGTAGGTATGTACTTGAATTATGATCAAAAGTAATCTTCTATCTAAGATATTGATAATGATACTTAGAATATTATTATACTTAGATTATTAAATATTATTAGTTAACAAGCGGTGGGTTATTCATTAAAATTGTAGGCTTTAAAGCTATTAGTGCCGGTTGTAAAGACGATTGGATAAATTGGATTATAAGGGGCTTGGCAGGGGTGCACTCAACATCTATATACAGGTTGAATTTTTCAAGTGGGCCTGGATGGCCAAATCCGAAACTAATCAAAGGAGTCTCGTGCCCGATTTTGATGAAAACTAAAACTGCATCATTTCATTTCTGAAAAATCATGATTTCTAGCCAGGAAACGAAGCCGTTGATTTTGAAAAAAAAACACGCTGCATTATTACACCATAGTGTAGTCAATAGGGATAAAATTCTGGGAAGTAATGGTATGCCGCAAATTTAAGGAAAGGTAAAATTTCATGTTTTTCATATTTTAAATAAATTATATATTATATATTTATTTATATTATAATAAATATATATCGTAGTCCTCTTCACAACAGTTTAATTTCAAATTTGTACTAACTCTGTTAAGGGCATAAGTAACAGAAAAAAAAATGTACACATTTGAAATTAGGGCTTACAAGTGAGTTGACGCCAATAGTGATTTTATTTGACGTTTCGTTGATCACTCACTACTAATTGTTTGGATTTAGTTATGTATTTTTATCACAAATGAACTCTTTTCTTTAATTTGCCGTATTTCATTACTTCCCAGAATTTGATCCTTAATAGCGTGGGTTTGTCATTTGTTTGTGTGCGCATTACGTAAAAACCCCTCATTGTATTAAAAATCGAAATATTGAAAGCTAAGAAGAATTGTTGTGATTTGTGACATTTAGCGTTTATTTCATCAATATCGACCAACAGACGCAAAAGATGTTAATTTTTTAAATTTTGTTAGACTGCCCGTCCATTGAAGCAGAGTGAGGCTGTGGGGCTGAGAAACTGAGAAATATTAACCAATAGGATTGCATACTGGAGCGAAGCGGAGATTTTATGCAATCCTATTGGTTAATATTTCTCCATTTGTCCGCTCCTCAGGCTCGCTCCGCTTCAATGGACAGGCAGCCGAAGGGAGTGAGCAATATTGCATTATGTCCATATTCTTCAATTGTTTGACGTTTCAGTCATGACGACCCTCAGAAGGGCTATTTAAAACTTACGTCAACGGAGTAAAATACTAACATGAAAAAACGAACATTACGAATGGGTTGCCTGATAAAGTTAAGTCAAGGCTACCCTTTATTAAAATTAACGAAACTAATCTTTTTTCCAAACCAAACGAAATCAAAATTGAATTAAAGTACATACAAAGCATAAGAGCCAAGAATCTGTTAGGTTAGGTTATTTTTTTGTCCCTACTACAGGGTTGTAAGGTATAAATAGATAAATTGATACTATTTATGTCCACTCATCTATTTTCTTATTAAAATATGTATTAAAAGAACAGATAGGTAATTTTATTACAAACACGATGGCATAACGTTCGGTTGTCTAAGTAAAATCGGTCAAGTCGCAATTTTAAATAGTCTTGACTTAATGATATCAGGCAACCCAATCAATATGTTTTTTCATGTGTTAATAAACATATATTTTTGTCTCGGTAAACATATGGGGGTGGGGCATAGGTTTTTTTTATACTAGACAGGCTTATTTACAATTGTAGAGATACCCTAGACTGAACAGCAAGCGGCATGTCTTTAACGTTTAAATTTGACTGCACTTGCATTTAAAATTCGGATCAAAATATTAATAATAGTCAGTAGCAATATAAATATGGGGAATAGACAAAGGCTTGCTTTCAACAGTATTTGTTATATTGATATGCGTAATACATGCAGCAACAACAGCATGCTGCTCCGCCCTGCTATGCCTACGACGCAGCATATATGTACATATAAAGAAAGAATGAAATAAAAAGTATTTATTCATTTCACGTCTGCACCACTCCACGACGATTGACGAAGTCGTTCAGTATTTGAAAGTGAAGACTAACTGGATTGTGAGGGTCGAATGGTTGTTATCGCGCCACAACATCAACTTTAAGTCATTCGTGGTATGAGTTCCAACCCACCATCTGCAGACCTGGCTTGAAAGAGGACTTTTGGCCGAAACGTGTCGTATATCGACGTTTCCAAGGACGGTTTCGCGACACTACGCAGCGAAACATGACGCCGGCAACGATACGTCTATAGTTGCGTCTACGCTTCAACTTTTTTTTTGCCAATTTATCAGAGTCCTTGGTAAAGTATCCGCTTCGGCAAGCGTGGTCTATCTTCGCAAATACGAGATCCAATATAATTCCCATGTTCTTCTTATTTTGTACCGATGATTTATCAAATTATTAACGCCCAGGTGGCTACGTTAATTGCGGTTTCAGTAGCATTTTTGACAGTAAGGGGCACTTTGGATAGTCCAGGAAATCAGCCACCAGTGAGCTGCTGCTACCATGGAAGTGCATGTCTATAAATATATCACCATTGTTAGAATATTACAGATTTATGACTTCAACCCTAAAAGTGCGCAATGAATGCACTACAATGCCTTGTAAAACCAAACTTAGAAGCTTTTTATCTGTCGGTCACACTGCGACGCGACGTTCGTGCTAATTCGGAAATATGAAGATTATCGAAGCGCATAGTCTTTCTGGTTCTATTGCTAAATACATTAAATTTAAGCGTTTAAAGTATTTTCAATTACGTGTTTGTTGCACATTCTCACTTTTGTTTCCATATCGTTTGTGCCCATCACATATTTTCCATCGGATGATTGAACTCTCAGAGTTGAAAGTTTTTTTTTTATTGTTTAGGATATTAACCGTTGGGACCTAAGATAGATCATGAGTTGCATCTATATGTTGCCTTCGTTCATAAACTTTGACAATGACAAAAGAATGCGTGGTCACGTGAGCGAAGCCGCAGGCACAGCGAGTAGATAATCTGTAGTACTTATGTAAAAAGAAACGCTGTTATCTATACATATAAAATTCAAAGTCCTGACTGACTGACTGACTGACTTATATATCAACGCACAGCCCAAACCACTGGTCCTAGAGACATGAAATTTGGATAGTGTACTCTTTGTAAAGAGTAGGTATCCACTAAGAAAGGGTTTTTCGAAATTTCACCCCTAAGAGGGTGAAATGGGGTGTTGAATTTTCTATGAAACTTTTTATTCTCTGAGTCGATTGACTTGAAAATGTATCTACATATATTTCAGTTAAAATGATGAGATACGTGTATCACAGTTTTTCCAAAATCATCCCCCAATTTAAAATTAAATGTCCTGACTGGCTGACTGATACATCAACGCACAGCCCAAACCGCTGGCCCTAGAGACATGAAATTTGGAGAATGTACTCTTTGTGGAGAGTAGGGATCCACTAAGAAAGGGTTTTTCGAAATTCCACCCTTAAGAGGGTGAAATGGGGTGGTGAATTTTCTGTGAAACTGTTACGGGATCGATTGACTTGAAAATGTGTCTACATATTATACTTCAGTTAAAATGACGAGATACGTGTATCACAGTTTTTCCAAAATCATCCCCCAATTTAAAATTCAATGTCCTGCCTGGCTGACTGATACATCAACGCACAGCCCAAACCGCTGGTCCTTAAACATGAAATTTGGAGAATGTACTCTTTGTGGAGAGTAGGTATCCACTAAGAAAGGGTTTTTTGAAATTCCACCCCTAAGAGGGAAATGGGGTGTTGAATTTTCTGTGAAACTGTCACGGGATCGATTGACTTGAAAATGTGTCTACATATTATACTTCAGTTAAAATGACGAGATACGTGTATCACAGTTTTTCCAAAATTATCCCCCAATTTAAAATTCAATATCCTGACTGGCTGACTGAAACATCAACGCACAGCCCAAACCGCTAGCCCTAGAGACATGAAATTTGGAGAATGTACTCTTTGTGGAGAGTAGGTATCCACTAAGAAAGGGTTTTTTGAAATTCCACCCCTAAGAGGGTGAAATGGGGTGTTGAATTTTCTGTGAAACTCTCTCGGGATCGATTGACTTGAAAATGTGTCTACATATACTTCAGTTAAAATGATGAGATACGTGTATCACAGTTTTTCCAAAATCATCCCCTAATTTAAAATTCAATGTCCTGACTGGCTGACTGATACATCGACGCACAGCTCAAACCGCTGGTTCTAGAGACATGAAATTTAGAGAATGTACTCTTTGTGGAGAGTAGGTATCCACTAAGAAAGGGTTTTTTTGAAATTTCACCCCTAATAGGGTGAAATGGGGTTTTGAAATTTATGTGAAATTTTTTATTCTCGGAGTCGATTGACTTGAAAATATGTCTACATGTACTTCAGTTAAAATGATGAGATACGTTTATCACAGTTTTTCCAAAATCATCCCCCAATTTAAAATTCAATATCCTGACTGGCTGACTGATACATCAACGCACAGCCCAAACCGCGGGTCCCAGAGTTATGAAAATTGAAGGGTGTATTATTTGTGATGAGTAAGTATCAGTATTTCGAAATTCCTACCCCTTAGAGGGTGAAATGGGGTGCTGAATTTTCTGTGAAACTTTTTATTCTCGGGGTAGATTGACTTGAAAATTTGTGTACATACTCTTCAGATAAAATCCAGTAAATCCGATGTCCAATCTCAAACCAAGGTATCAATATTTCACGTATCTAATTTAATTGATATAACTTTAAACTAATAATTGCAAGTTATAAGCAAGTACATGTAAATCAATGTATGTATTATAGATAGATGCATAGATTACTTATTATCCCAGAAGTAAGATCCCGTGGGCAATTCCCTAACTCCACGCGAGCGAAGCCGCGGGCATAAGCTAGTTCAAAATAAAATATAAAATCCCGTGAGAATTGATAGCATTTCTATTTGATTAATTAATATGCACAATACAAGTTTGAAATAAATGCGCCAATCCAATAATAATCATAATAAAAAAAGATAATAATATGAATGAACAGTGAACAGAAGGCACACGTTTTATGATATCATGACGTATCTTTCCGAGAATGCCTAGGTCAGATGGACGTCTACGAGATTTCCTAAAGAATAATATTGTGAATGGAACCGCGTTTTTTTTATAACATTGCCCTACACTAGGCATTTCTCCTGTATCGTGGGTTCGTTTAGTTTGTTTGTTTGTCACGTATTACGCCTTAAGCCACTAGTTTTCGAAGACGAATTTTATTTATCTATTTTAGTCTATTTTAGAATATTAGGTAGGTTGATAATAAATATAACCATTTCCATATTTCTTATGAATTCTACTGTGGATAGTAAGGTATATATTTGCACAGTTGAATTTAAATTTGGTAAGTTGGTTTTCGATGAAATGTGGCATATGGATAGCCCATGACCTAGAGTATCAGAACCTAGGATACAAACTTACTTTTTATCTGGGTAATATGTTCCCGCGGTTTAAATTTCATCTTCGTTGCGGGTCGCGGGCAATAGCTAGTAAATATATACTTAAATAAACATAAAGAAGTGTTGAATACGACTTATAATATTGCATCATGTGAGACTGTTTTTATTTGCTCAGAATATAATGTTTAAGAGGAGGGTTCGTCGACAGAATGGCCCTGATAGTACTGACCTATAACGCCCTCTTGGCAGTATTCATAATAATAATGATGACCCGTTCAGACATTTATATTATTTGCTCGTTCATAGCGGCATTTACTTATCACTTGTATATTACACGCGTTTCATACAAATTTGTATGTTGCTGTGCAGTATGCACGACTTTTCCATACCATGTATAACCACGATAATATTTTAAATGCGACAATAACCCCCAACTCAAAGTAACGTCTCAGAGGGTGAACAGATTTGGATGAAATTAAATACACGGATAGACCATATGCACGGTTTGGATAGTAGACATTTTTAATACCAGTAAGTACCACAGACAAAAAGACAGACAAAATTATATTTGATCATGTATATTTCACCAAAGATGTACAAGTATGTTTCTATACGACACTAACAACAATTTTGACGTGTCCCATTTCATTTTTGATCATTTATTATACATATAAACTAATTTTTGTTCTTTCTGGTTAAGCTTGTTGAGATAAGCAAGACAGAAAAATATTAGATTACATTTAATATTTCATTATTACATTATTTTTTGATAGGTGAGGAAGCCAGCTTATAATTTATAAGTTTTTCAACTGTTTATTTGATCATGCTATAGATGTACACGAATATATATTTTTAACGAACCAAGCGTTTTTTTATTTTATTACGAAATTAGTAAAACATTTAAATGTAGTAGAACTATTTTTAAATCTAATTAGTTCGACGGTCGAACAAATGAGGAAAAAAATTCTCACTAGTTCGACGGTCGAACAAATGAGAAAAAAAAATCTTACTAGTTCGACGATCGAACTAATGAATCGAACTAGTGGGAATAAACGAGTAAGTATGTCTCCAAGGGATAATTTTTCATTACCGACCTCCACGGGCGCAAAACTGCGGCCAAAAGCTATAATATAGTAGGTATACAGGGTGTAACAGAAAGGGTATAGTCATGGGTCCAATATCGTAAATGCGAAAAAATGACCAGCTGTCCCATACATTTGGGTCGAGTAGGTATTGAAATTTTGTATGGGACAGCTGATATTTTTTTCGACATCTTTTCCATGATAAAAATAAAGTTTATAATAAACCCTATCCGCATCTTGTTAATTTTTATTTGAATTGAAACAAATGATGAATAAATGATGATGATGATGATGTGTTCTATAGTTGAATTTTGATCTAACAAGATTCAGTCAATTCAGAGCTTGAAAAGCAATTGGACAATAATCAGTAATTGGCCCACCACACATAACAAGTTATTCGACCACAAAATGTTAGAATACTTAGGGGCCGTCTCCACAAGCGCGAGAATCGCGGCGATATTATCGTCGTGGCACGTATTTCTATACGATAATATCGCCGCGATTCTCGTGCTCCTGGAGACTGCCCTAAGAGGGTATATAGAAATACGTGGCACGACGATAATATTGCCGCGATTCTCGCGCTCGTGGAGACTGCTCCTAAGGTACAGATTGTCGAAAGTTCGAAAGCACGGCCGGCCTTGGGTAATAATCGAGATTAGTGAAGTAGTTGTACTTGATGTTGTTAGCTTATGGTTTGTTGGCATTGGTATCATGGCCGCATCGCATCGGCCTCAAGTTTAGACTGTTACAGCATTACTGTAACAACGTAACATTAGTTGATTTTATACTTTAATTATATTATGTTATGTATAACAACATCACGCCTGTAATCCCCGAAGGGTAAGGCAGAGGTTTATCTAATAGTACACCCACATTTCATCAGTCCCATGTAATAGGGGTCAAGCCTATTGTCATCAACCGGGCGCAAATCCAGACTTCGTGGCTGCTACTTAGAAATTTCTAATGGAAAAAGTCAATATCTTATAGGTAATTGCAACCAACAATGACTACATTGAGAACACTATCCGACATTAATTTATCATTTAGAGCAAGTTTATGACAGTGACGTAAAACTATTGTTCATTTTTTAGGGTTCCGTAGCCAAATGGCTAAAACGGAACCATTATAGATTCATCTTGTCCGTCTGTCTGTCTGTTTGACCACCCGTATGTCACAGCCATTTTACTCCGAGACTGTTGGCAACACACAGTTAAAATTTGGAGAGGTGTCTTGTATGAACCGCTACACAAAAGAGATGTGAAATTAAGC
The DNA here is from genome assembly GCA_963082995.1 of Noctua comes. Lineage (NCBI taxonomy): Eukaryota > Metazoa > Arthropoda > Insecta > Lepidoptera > Noctuidae > Noctua > Noctua comes. Next base: position 9,617,465 of record OY720277.1, read on the forward strand.
AAAACAGGTGGCTCTTTAAGTCTCCATAAAGAGAGAGTTGAAAAATAATTTCAATGTATAATTATAACTGTGTCCGTCCATCGACAGCTCTTGAAAAATATCGATATGTCGGGATATCGAGGTTCCTAAATTATTTTTTTCTTGAGTCGGTGGTTGACGAGATATTTGCTTCTAAAGTCCTTAAACTGAGTCTACCCCCTCTTATTTCTAAAGCAAGAGGGGGAAATTCTGTAAAAATGAAGATTTGTAGAACGTAAAAAAAACTTTCAACGAAAATTGTTTTGAATAAGAATTCATGTTTAGTTTTTGAGATATTATAATGGAAGTTTTTCGTCAAAGTGCAGCAGTAACTTTGTTTTTCATAAACATGATATGAAAAAAAAAATAGTTTTGCTGTTGAGTGTAATTTAACATATGAATGTGCGTTAAAAATATTGTTATTATACATATTGGTGCTAGGGAACCCTGTGGGTCCGACTCCGATTCGCACTTGGCCGGTTTTATTTGTCTATTAATGAAACATGAAAGTTGTTATTGTGTCATATCTACGAGTATCTACTTACATACAGTGCTTAGTCAATTCAATGACGCATTTAGTAAATGCGTGCATGTCTGGCCATCTACCTGTTGATTCTAAATAGGTAGGTACTAATTAATTATTAAAAAAAAGTAAAACAAGGAAAATAGAACAAGGAAGACCAACTGTCCAACATACTCGTAAGTTTACAATGAGTTGCATGTGTCGTGAGATTAATGACTGATCGTTTAATAATATCATCTCGGTCTATTCATGTTGTCATTGAACGCGATTACCCCCAAGTACTAGTCTCTTATGATACGTAGATAGTTTTTATGTAAACAAGTTGTTGTGCAAATAATTATGATTTTATTCTGAAAGATATCCATTTGCTCAATTATAAGATAAACCTAGACATAATTTAGAATTAGATATGTTATTCAACGCTCACAGTATTCTAACCATAAATTATTATTTTTTGGGAAATTATAAGTCTCGCCACAAAATTATTTATAGGCCACGTGATTAAACTTCTAATTTTATAACTAAGCAACGGGAAAATGACATAGCCTCTAATAAACTAATTCGTCTTTTTTACAACGCCATCTACATATTCTATAGAAAGCGTCAAGTAAAGATCATCAATTATTGTGACTTGTCCTTCTTATTTATACATTGCCACCTAATTTACTAAATCAGCCACGGATTTTACATCTCGTCACCATTTTACGTTTTACAGCTTCAACACAATGTCCTCAAAAAAATATAATTCAATCTTCCACAGAAAGCATCATTTATTATAAGTTAGCATGTAAAATAATACATCATATTCTTTTATCGTGAAAATAGCCACTGCATGATTTGGCGCGAGTACGCAAAACGACACAACTCATAAAAATTCAACTCATTAAATAGGCACAACGGTAATTTTAATTAACGGAACAACAAATACTTAGGAATCAAGAGCGAGCGAAGCGAGTTCGGGACTTGGGGCACCCCGACTTTAGGTTACGTTAGGTTACTTTAAACCCTGCAAACAGAAATAGGAGCCCCGCGCAGCGGGGCTACGTCGACTACGCCTATTACAAAATATTGATATTATTTTCCTTGGACTTAAGGTGAATTTCTGCACTAAAAACTTACGAGACTACCCAAAAAAATAGCTTAATACTTTGTGACTGGTTTAGAATATTTATTATAAAGTGGTATTTAGGTGAAACGTGATTTTGCCAAAAGAATCAAAATATGTTTTAAACGAAAAATTTATAAATGATTAAATATCAACATTTGTAAAGCGAAGCGTTTGCCAAAGGAATGCGTGTAAAGTGATTGTTTAAAAAATGAAACATCTGCGGAATACGTTGTTTGTGAAATAAATAGTAAATGAAACGTTGGTTGTAAACTAAAAATTTGTGAAAGGAGTTTAGGTAATACATTAGTGAACCGGCCAATATACTATTTGATGACATTTTTAGCAAAATTTTGACGATCAATTAATATGGGATGAGTTACATTTTAAACGTACTGAGTTAAAAAATTAGAAGCTAAATAAATATATTTTTTGATGTCATTTAATAGTATTTTAGAAGTTTACTGTTAGAATGCATGTTACAAATTTAGATGCTAAAAAATAACCATCATGCTGAGTTGTATTTAGAGTGGTTTACATAGACGATAACTAGTGGCTAGGATAGTATTATTTAGATGCTCGTTAATTGTGGCTGACTTAGTAATGTAGAAGTCAACTTAAATGTTTGGAGGTGAATAATGCCATTAAAAAGAAGCCTGTTTAATTAGCACCCTTAATTTATTACAAACGACCTGCATAACAAAAAAAGGATAAACTTAACTGAGTACAAATCTACATTATTCTCAGTTCATTTCTCAAACATTTTCAGGTGGTAGAACCCAATCCTGATCCAGAATGGACCCTGCTCTGGTATCTTCGGAAGAAACTACGTCTGACCGGCACCAAGCTGGGCTGTGCCGAGGGAGGATGCGGAGCTTGCACTGTCATGATATCTAAATATAATCGGAAAGAGAAGAAAGTAAAGTATCCTTTTAAATATGGCATTTTGGTGGCTATATACCTACCTTACAGTGGCGAAGGTTCCATACAACCCAATTGCTACCGGCTTCCTTTTGAAAAATGGCACAGTCAGTATTCTATAGCCAATCATATTCTATACAGTAAAGATATGTACTCCGGCTTACCTCTTACAAAAATTTACCCTTCGCTACTGCTACCTTACAATATAATTTCACTGTTAGCTACTACATATTATGGTATATGACCTAATTCGTTCGTTATTGATAATAATCTAAAGATTACTGTGGGTGCCTTGATGATCATTTGCGTATGTTACAATTTGTTTGTTGATCAATAATTTTGAAGTGACTGAGATAACATATCAGTTATCACCAACATTGTGATATTCTTGCATATAAAGTTTGAGATGTTTATTGGAAGCAATACGCAATTAAATCTGATATCTATCTTATCCTAGCGTTATCTTTAACTATACTGACATTATAAAGATACAGTAAGCATGCAAAACAAACAATCGTTTTCATTTTCAAACAATGTCATAATGATCCCTAACCTTAATGTTCAGCCACCTCGCAGTGAATGCCTGTCTAGCGCCGGTGTGCGCTATGCACGGCTTGGCTGTTACTACAGTGGAAGGCATTGGGTCAACCAAAACCAGATTACATCCAGTACAAGAACGTATAGCTAAGGCACACGGCTCACAATGCGGATTCTGTACACCAGGCATTGTCATGTCTATGTACACTTTACTAAGGACGAATAGCACTATAACATACAATGATATGGAAGTCGCATTTCAAGGTAATCTTTGTAGATGTACAGGATACAGGGCCATCATAGAAGGCTACAAAACGTTTATAGAAGATTGGGAGACACAACGTATTGCTAATAGCACAGCTAACGGAACCAATGGTGCAAAAGATGGACAAAACCGCGTCTGTGCCATGGGGAAAGACTGTTGTAAAAACAAGACTGATAAAGAGGACGAGAAAAGTGAAACGGAGCATATTTTTGATAGATCATCATTCTTGCCATATGACAATACTCAGGAACCCATATTTCCCCCAGAGCTGAAGTTATCTTCCGTTTATGATGATCAATATTTATTATTTAAAGGGCAGAAAGTTTCATGGTTTAGACCAAAGGATTTAAGTTCGATTTTAAAACTGAAAAACCAATATCCTGATGCGAAAATCGTCGTCGGGAATACTGAGGTCGGAGTTGAAGTTAAATTCAAACACTTTGTTTATCCGACTATAATAATGCCAAACTGCGTACCAGAATTAAATGCCATCACCGAAAATGATACCGGGTTAACCATAGGAGCTGCTGTTACTCTTATGGAGATAGAAAATACTTTCAAGAAGTACATAAAGGATTTGCCCAAACATAAGACTCGATCTTTTGTAACAATTGTGGAAATGCTAAACTGGTTTGCAGGCAAACAAATAAGAAACGTTGCAGCTATAGGCGGAAACATTATGACCGGCAGTCCTATATCAGACGTGAATCCAATTTTAATGGCCTTGAAAGTCAAGCTTAATCTGATGAGCGAAGACGGAGGTCATCGATCTGTTTTGATGGATGAAACGTTTTTCACTGGTTACAGAAAAAATGTAGTGAAGTCTAACGAAATTTTGTTGTCCATACAGATTCCGTATACGAATAAATACCAATATGTGAGGGCATATAAACAAGCTAAAAGAAGAGAAGATGATATCTCAATCGTCACTGCTGCAATCAACGTTGAGTTCGAAGATAATACTAATGTAATAAAGTACATTAACGTTGGTTATGGCGGTATGGCCCCTGTAACTAAACTAGCTACCAAAACAAGTGAAACTCTTAAAGGTGAAAAATGGAACGAAAGTATGTTAGACAAGGCATTTTCTATCTTAATTGAGGAGTTACCACTAAATCCTTCAGCACCTGGTGGAAATATACAGTTCCGAAGAACTTTAACAATGAGCTTGTTCCTTAAAGCTTACTTGGCTATTGCTAAGCAAATGACTAAGGATTACATCCATGACGACTTAATTTTGCCGTATCATAGCAGCGGTGCTGACCAATTTCATGGCGATATACCAAAAAGTGCTCAATATTTCGATTTGGTTGGAGATGAGCAGGTCAAAAGCGACGCAGTTGGAAGACCACTACCACATGTGTCAGCATATAAGCAGACAACTGGTGAAGCGATATATTGCGATGATATGCCCAGCGCAGAAGGCGAGCTTTACTTGGCTTTTGTTCTAAGCACGAGAGCGCACGCAAAATTAGTTTCGGTGGACGCACAAAAAGCACTAGCTAAACCAGGAGTTGTTGCATTCTTTTCTGCAAAGGATCTAACTGCGGAACAAAATGCTGTGGGACCAATTTTCCACGACGAGGAATTATTTATTAGTGAGAAAGTAACAAGTCAGGGGCAGACTATTGGTGTCATTGTAGCACAAGATCAAGCGATAGCTCAAGAAGCAGCTAGAATGGTCGAAATCCAATACGAAGATATACATCCAATTATAGTTACAATAGAAGACGCTATTGAGAAGAATTCATTTTACCCACAATTCCCTAAAACAATAGGTAGAGGAGATGTACAAAGCACTTTTGCTGATGAAAACAATCTTATAATAGAAGGTGAATGTCGGATAGGCGGACAAGAACACTTTTATTTGGAAACTCATGCTGCGTTTGCGATTCCAAAGAAAGAAGACGACGAATTAGAAATATTTTGTTCAAGTCAACATCCTTCGGAAATCGCGGTAAATATGCCAATTTATTTGTTATTCATTTATTTCAAACCTACATTTGGGTGTCTTATGTCGTAATAATCTGTTTCAGAAATTAGTCAGCCATATTTTGCACGTTCCGATGAATAGGATTGTGGCCCGTGTAAAACGTATGGGAGGTGGTTTTGGTGGCAAAGAATCTCGTGGTATACTTGTCGCATTACCTGTCGCGTTTGCAGCTCATAAGCTTCAGAAGCCAGTGCGATGCATGCTTGATAGAGATGAGGACATGATGATGACTGGCACCAGACATCCATTCTTGATTAAATACAAAGTGGCTGTAACTCAGGAAGGCAAATTAATGGGAGCTCAAGTTAATATTTACAACAATGGAGGATACTCAATAGATTTATCAGGCCCCGTAAGTTAAATATTGCTGAGATTGTACTACGCAGGTAATTTATTTATGTGCATTATAAAACAACTTTGCATTTTTGTCAGGTTGTTGAAAGAGCCATGTTCCACTACGAGAATGCTTATCATATTCCAAATTCAGAAATAACTGGACACATTTGTAAGACCAATTTACCATCAAACACTGCATTCCGAGGATTCGGCGGTCCACAGGGTATGTTTGGTGCCGAGAACATCATTGAAGATATTGCAGTGAGAGTAGGAAAGAGCTCTGATGAGATCCGCAGACTAAACTTGTACAAGGAAAATGCCATAACCCACTACGGGCAAACTTTGGTCAACTGCACCCTACAGAGATGTTGGGACGAATGTATCCAAAAAAGTAAATTAGCAGACAGGAGGTTGCTTGTCGAAAAGTTTAACAAGTAAGTTGCATATTTTTATTTTTAACAATAGTAATGAGGATAGTAAAGTCAAAACTGATAGAAAAAAATACTGTCAGCATCCATGAAGCAGGTTATCTTAGATTATATGCTTGTTTCATTTTCAGGGAGCACAGATGGAGAAAGCGCGGTATTGCAGTTATCCCCACGAAGTTTGGAATTGCTTTCACGGAAAAATTGCTCAACCAAGCTGGTGCTTTAGTACTAATTTATATGGATGGATCAGTCCTCGTTTCTCATGGTGGTACTGAAATGGGCCAAGGTCTTCACACGAAAATGATCCAGGTTGCTTCTCGTGCACTTGGAGTCGATGTGTCTAAGATTCACATTAGTGAGACTTCAACAGATAAAGTGCCCAACACGTCAGCTACAGCAGCCAGTGCCGGGTCTGATCTGAACGGCATGGCTGTGCTGATAGCTTGTGAGACACTTGAAAAGCGACTACAACCCTTCAAACAGAAGAACCCTGATGGCAAATGGGAAGATTGGGTATTACAAGCTTGGATCAACAGAGTCAGCTTATCTGCTACTGGGTTCTATGCAACACCTGACATTGGTTACAACATTAAGGAAAATACAGGAATAGCTTTCAACTACTATACTTTTGGTGCTGCATGCACAGAGGTCGAAATTGATTGCCTTAGCGGCGATCACCAAGTAATCAGAAGTGATATTGTAATGGACCTGGGAGAAAGTTTGAACCCAGCTATTGATATTGGCCAAATTGAAGGTGGTTTTATGCAAGGTTATGGCTTGTTCACACTTGAAGAGTTAATTTATTCTCCAAACGGTACATTGTTCTCAAGAGGACCTGGTGCTTATAAAATCCCTGGATTCGGTGACATTCCTCAGGAATTCAATGTATCCCTGCTCAAGGGTGCTCCAAATCCAAGAGCGGTGTACTCTTCAAAGGTGAGCATCAATTTGAGCATAATTTATCATTATCTTGTTTTAACGTAGGTATTTGACCAACATTTTGTGATGACTACAATCCTTATTAAAAATAATGTCGTGTTACCAGGCTGTGGGCGAACCTCCTCTGTTTTTGGCGTCATCCGCATTCTTTGCGATAAAAGAAGCAATTAAGGCGGCGCGCGCTGATGCCGGAGTATCTTTGGAGTTCCGCTTGGATGCGCCTGCGACTTCTGCACGCATTCGTATGGCGTGTGAGGATCATATTACCAAGAAGGTAAAAGATTATGTTTTAAATATTTAAAGTTGATGACCATATTAATAATGTTGACTTGTGAAGTAAATGAAGTCTAAGCTAGTTTAGTATACGAGTTTTTTTTTCAATAGTTGACCGTTTTTTAATCTAAGTAGCTAATACTCGGGAAACTAATGCGCAGGCCACACCGCCAGCTGGCGGGCGGACGAGCGACGCGAACGACGCGTCGTTTCACCTCTTTTCATACCTTGGTTCACACCGCGAACTATCGAAATATACGAACAAAGTATGAAAAGGGCGTCGTTCGCCCGCCCGCCAGCTGGCGGTGTGGCCTGCGCTTAAAGCATGTACTGGAATACAGGAATAGAATATTAAAACTTACAATTTTTATGTTTCAGCTCGATAAACCAGAATCAGGCACCTTCGTTCCATGGAATGTCGTACCATAAACTATATTCTTAGTCTATCTGCACCACAAGCCAAAAAAAGAGATGTTGTGAAACAGTGGTGTAACAATTGTGTACAATTGTGTGTTGTGTATTTTAATTTACTTACAATGTAAATATGTATATTGTGTTCAATATACAGTCAGTTAAAATGCCAATGTTTGTGCATTCACAGTTGTTATCTCCAATGTTATTTAATTTGGTGTAATTTTTTTTCTTTCTTTTATATTTATTTTGTTTTAATCAAACTTCATATTTGTAATTAACAGTTCGTTGTGCAAGAAATGTAAGATTTTATTTTTCACAAAACTTTTTAATAAGAATCGGTGTATCGGATTGTTAAAATAAGAAAATAAACGGTGTATTGATAAAATTATTTATTTTAAAATCGTGTCTAATAATTATAATACATTTAACTGACTAATAAAACAACAAATGTTTAATAAATTAAAGATTGCAATTCTTATGTCGGATTATCTATTGACATTACAATACTAGGTTATTTATTGCTAATTTCTTAGGTGGCAACTATCATTACTTAACAGTGAAAGGCATACAATGTGAACTGCAAGAACATTCGAATTCAATAAGAAATACAACAAAGGTGTGCAGTTAATTTTACACTTTAGGAACACACAATTATTTAGTAAATGATAATAATTATAATGAAATCATTATCAAATGTGAAAGAAAATCAGGTACAAGAACAAAAATGACAGTTAAACGCTTTGGTTCAGAGATTTTATAAATGCTTAAATGAATTGAATAAATTCGGTCAAGATTATGTTAGTTGAACATGAAATATAAAACGGTGAAGCACCAAAAAAAAAATTATAAAAATATCGAAATTCGAAACAGATGTTTATTGTCCATTATTTCTTTCAAAATAAATTAGAGTAACCTAGTAATTAGAGTAGTCCTTTTTTGCGCACGGTTCGAGTATCTTATTTACATTATTATACCTTATTTGTGACTGCACTCAGACCTCCGATCCAAATTTTACTTTTAGCAACTAATGTCTTTGAATATCCTGAATGACAGAAACACTGATTTGTTTCTAGATTCGCGGATATGGAAGGCTCACTGTGATTCATCAACGTGTAATGATTAATTATCAACAATTATTATAATTATATTGTCTAATCGATAATAGCAGTCTTTCCGGGCATACAATGGCTCAAAGTAATAAATATAAGTAGAAACATTCTACTGAAAGGAGCAGTCTGAAATATCTGACGTGATCTAAGTCCACCCCAGTCTCGGTTACGTTATAGATGTACTGCAGAGCTCACCGAGGGTCGAACAGTTTTCACTCTTATGCCCTGGGTAATAAGGTTCAATAGTTGTCGACCGTTAGTAAGCGCGGTGGTACAATAATGTTTTGCCGCGGGCCAAATGCGGAACTAACCCGCCGTCTTATTTTTCCAATACATCACACAAAAGGTGCACCCTCTATTGATGATATTCGAGGGCTAAAGAGTCTTGTATCACTGTAAACTCAAGTCACTCAAGTAACATACAGGGTGTAAGGGACAGCCCTCCACAAACTGATGGGGTGAATTCAGTATATCATACTAAGATGACCGGTACAAGAAATTATTTCAGGAATGTTATGGGAATCCAATAAATTCGATTTGTTTTATTTCCTCATACGCAATGAATCGTTACCGTGGCAAAACGCACGTAGCGAACGGCAAGCACGACGATGAGTTCGATGAACTCTGTAGCTAGGCAAGAAGTGAACAGCTGCTTTAGCGCGTCGTTCATTAGAGTATTTCAACATTCATTGTTGGATTTTTTATTTTAGCCGTATTATTTACATAAATGGAGTGTTGCGTACAGGGAATGAACTTTACATTGAAATTTTCGGAGAAAAATTCCGGTAGAATATGATCCAAAATAAGGAGCTGAATTCACCCTGTCAGTTTATGGAGGGCTGACCCTTACACCCTGTATAATATATAAGATACACATTGCTGTGCAAATATACAGGAAAATGTTCGATTATGTACAGACGCTAGCACATCAAGCTACTACAATCTGTCAAATTTCTTTAACTGATTTTCAACTTTATCGCTAAAGCATTAGGTTCAAGGTTGATTAGGAAAATTTGACAGTTTCGGGTAGCTTAATGTGCTGGCGTCTGTACTTAAATACTTGCTAAATAGTCAAAAAGAATAATAACAGTGACTAAAAGTAGGACTGCAATTCCGTTATCCCTTTGAAAATTGTTGAATTACAAATACTCTTAATTATTAATAATTCATAAGCAAAGTTACAGTTCAATCACAGATTATTTTGGAATAAATTGCAATCTTTTCTATCTGTCATTGTTCTCTGTTTTCATTTCTTTTTATCATAAAATTTTTTAGGAAAAAATGAGGGTATAGAACCAAATAAAACCCGAATCAAAACTACCCTTAAGCTGTAGACTTCAACGCACGTCATAAGCTATAAAATGTTTATTTCTCACAACTAATACATTCGTGAACCACCATAACCAATTTTGGCATCATCTCAACATAATTATATACAAGTAGATCTTGGTTTAGGTAACCTATTGAGACCGTCTCATTTATCCGATTCCGTGGAACAACCTGAACCTGAGCTAGGACCTGAAACAAACAATATAAATAAAGGATAATGTTTAACTTACATATAAAATAGAAAGTGTAAACGGACCCTTCACGAAGCTGTCAACCAAGCATTCTGTACAAAAAATTAAATAACACTACGCAAAAATTATTGCTGGGAAACGACTTTTTGTTTTGGGTGGAAAATCACATTTTACGGTAGGACTCGGATGTTACGCACTCAAAACATTGTGCTGATGGATGCTTTCAACAATACAGGAGTCATGTAGGTATTTAAAGAAAAAAAAACATTAAAACTTGTATTACAAAAAAATACTTGTGGAAACTTATATAAGACGCAGAATGATCGGCAATGACAGGGAGCACGAGTGCTTTTCGGCTTCGTTAAGGATCTTGTTACACCCATTATACAACATTCATAAATGAAATGGGGTCATTGAAAAAATTATAACGTGCTGTTAGTATCGAAAATGTTTACCTGTGTTGCTGTGGAGCTGTTATTGAAAAATGAAATAAAATGTTATTTTCGCAAAAATCATACGAAAGGCGGAAAAAGAAAATATGGGGAATTTCAGCTGTTCGTAAGGGCGCATTCGCCTGTAATGTAACAGTTCAGATTCACTTGTTTCTGTACAAAATCGAATCCTAGATTGGCACATTACAGGCGAATGCTCCCGGTGATGGAGCGCCTTACGGGCTGCTAAAATGTCAAAATTGATTTAAAATTAAGTGCCAAGTGACATCGTCAAAATGACAAGTTTTAAAGAGAAAGCCTGGACTACGTTTCTGTGAAAAGGTGCTGAACATGCACTAACGTACATAATTATTTATTTAATTAATCTCATTGAACTCTGACAGTTTAAGGAAATATTACCTGAATGTCTTGAGTATCTACCACCACGCCTGCGCGGCTGCCTCGTCGGGCTGTCTGAGTTGTATTCAGTTTCCGTGTCTATGGGCGGCGGAGGAGCTGGGCCGTTCCGCGACCGAGTCACACGAGGGTCTTCGTATCTGGTGAATCAGAATTACTTATTAAGTGACAAGCCGTATGCTTGATGAGATTTCCCAATGGCAAACCTCCCTAAACTGTCAATCCCTATTTAACCTAATTAGAGGAAACTTAATCTTCTTTTTGAAAGAAGCAGTTAGCAAGAATAGAGCAAATCTCATCTTTAGCTTTCTTATTTTAGAAACACATTGAATGAAAATATTACGATAAAATATTTATCATAATAATTTAGAACGAGTCTCCATAGCAGTTCATTGCCATTGATAGTGTTGTATACAGGACCTTTGACATTTTAATGGCTTCGTTACGCGATACAAATAGTTTTAAACGATCTCCAATGTAAAATAAATAATGACAAAAAAAAAACCATTTCTAAAGACAAGTACCTTGTGGTTTAGGTGCCCACTTAAAAATAAGGAGAGGATTTAGGGCTCGGCGAAAAATCGAACATGTAGGTAGACGTATGTTTGGGCAAGTCGCTCGGAATACGAAGCTGAACGATCGGCACGAGGAGAATTTAAGTTGTAATTACTTTGGAGCCGAATATGTGTTGCTTCGAATCGAATGAGGCAACCCAAACCAGTATGTAGTGCCGCTTCGATTCAAAGTGAACTTGAGAAGCTTACCTTTCCCTCGATCTCGATCGTCGCCTCGACCTCGGCGAGTAAGGCGATCGCCTCGAGCGCGGCGAGTAGCGACTGTCGGGCGAATACCGCACCGTCTCGGGCGAATAGCGACTGTCCGGCGAATACCGACTCTCGGGCGAATACCGACTGTCGGGTGAGTAGCGCCTTTCGCCGTATCTGTGAACGATGGTAATATTTTGCAGTTACGTTTGCGGAAATAGATTTGCGAGGAAAACGAAGCTTTGGCACGAATCTCAACTTAAAACTGGATTTTAAGAATTAAATGTTTAAAACAGGCATTCGTTCCTTTTATTTGGCTCTATCTGGTCAGACAGGAAACCGAACTCAACATAATTGGGAAAAGGCACACCACATGATGAACACTGACAAATCGCAACATACCTGTATTTCAAAGGTACAAACGAAACGAACCTAGTTATTATTGATACAGATTGGTAACGGATTTGTACTATTTTTAACAGAACTGGTGGCCTAAAATGACCGCTTTAGCAAAATCATATTAGAATATAATAATATGAATTATTTCACAATTCGTAAAATGGTCACAGACGGACAATTCACAATATTGACTGCGTCTGTGACCATTTTATGAATTTTAACGTGATTCTTATTATTTTTATCTTATGGCGTGAACAGACGAGCAGATTTTGTCGTCGAAAAACAAAACACTAAGAAACTCGGAAAAAAATGTCTACAGACAACTTGCTACGGACTAAACGCACACTGTGTGCGATTATTTGTTCGCCGTGTCATAGTGCATACATGCGTCACACTCGAGTGTTAAACGCGGACCAGGAGTAGTCGATTAGTCATCTTTCAATGTATATGGAGCAATAAAAATATAGAAGTACATAGGTAGAGTGATGATGGTAAGATGGGGAATGGTACATACCTAGGTGGGTGCGGCGAGGGCAGCCGGCCCAGCGGCGGCGGGCGCGGCAGCGGCGGCAGCAGCGGCGGCGGCAGGAACATGGGCGGCAGCGGCGGCAGCAGCGGCTCCACGCTCTCCAGCGGGGAACACACTTCTGGAAACCGAAATGGTACACTCAAATTATTGATTCACATTGACATTTACAATATTGTGCTTAGGATTCTACCTGAACTAGGTATAAACCTGTATCTCATACGAGTGTTTATACATAAATACAAAAAAACTGGTCAGAAAGAACGTTTTGTCCATACAATAAAAGCGAAAAAGATGATCACATCGGTTCGGACGAAGCGAGTCGATACTAGACGATAATGAGATACGTGATCAACTCAAGCCGTTCCTGCGTCGATAAGGGGGTAACTGTTTAAGAAAACGAATGAAACGTTACGTACTGTGATGAGGTGAGACGGCTCCGTCGGCCGCAGTGAGGTGCGTGAGCGCGGCCAGCTTGCGGCGCAGCGCGGCGGCGTCGTCCCGCGCGGCGTCCGCGTCGCGCTTGGCGGCGCGCGCCTCCATCCACGCGGCGTGCGCACGCGTCTCCACTTCGCTGAGTGCGCTGCGACGCGACGACTCTTGTTCTGCTAGCTCTAGGGTTAGTGCGTCGCATTTCTCTCTGTAAATTGGGTAAATGGAATATTTGATTGAAATAACGCTGCCAGGGCGAAAACAAGAACTTTACAGCATGCACCTCTAAGATTGGACGCGCACATTTATTTTTGTTTACTTTATTCGATCAGCAGTTCTGATTTGTCCAGCACCTGAAGCAGAAGGAAAATACATTTAAATTACTCACTTGAATCTCTGTACTTCTTGTTGTAGAATTTCTATTTTTTCCACTGTGCTAGCTGACTCGCCTTGCTTACTCAGCCATAACGATTCTTTGGCGCTAAGTTCTCTGAAAATAAATAAATGATATTAAAAATAATATTTTTCTGTGTCATTAGAGGTCACAAATATGAATTTTACTCATGTGTAATTATTCAATTAAGTAGCTGTTGCCCGCGACCTCCGTTCGCGTGAAATTATTGTAAAAAATATTACTTCCCTTTTTGAATCGGATTACCGATTTCACGGAACCCTAATTCTTATTCTAAAATAAAAGTAGCCTGCAGCTGTTTCGGTGATTAGCCGGAACAAACTGACAGACAAAAATTGAAAAAAAATGTGTTTTTGTTATAAGTGCCGTAGATATTTTCTTATGCATTTAGTAAAAAGCTGTTATTTTGTTATTGCAAACAGACACTTCAATTTTATTTATTTTTATAGATATTAGAAAGGTTGGAACTATGTATTAAAAATGTTATAAATCTGCAGTGAAAACGAGACTTTAACAAAAGACATGTTGATATTAAAATTATTTTTCTGAAATCACATAAATTAGGAACTAAATTAACTTACTTCAGAAGTTCGCCTTCTCTTTCCTGGAAATATTTCCCTAAGACCTCTAGCCTAGTGAGCGCTTCAGTGGCACTCTGACTAGTAGTAGTTAACGTTTCTTGCGTGCCCTTCAGTTCTTCGGCAAGACGCATTCTTTCTTTATATTCTGTCTGTAATAACAATTATAGAAGTGATCAGAAAAGATAATAAACATGGTTATGATTCCAGTACAAAAATGTACAGAAACTCAAGGCGCCACTGGAGTTTAATCCGTGTGTCATGAGTTTAATAAAATAGGTACACGCGACAAGTTATTACTGATACTTGCACAGGCAATGTAGCGTGTTTATGCAATCAAAGATTCTATTGTATGACAATACCCATTTGAGTAGGCAAAATATTAACAACTATATAAGGTCACATTTTAATAGATGGATAAACTTTTAGAAATCATTCAGACCACCAAAATAAGGCCAATGGTAAAAAAAATATATAAAAGAAAAACGCATTAAATACTTACAAGAAAAAAATCAGCTAACGAAAATACACCAAAAAATGTTGGTTACCCAATGATTTTAGGTCAAAATAAAATCACTTTAATCAGTGTTTTTTTTTGCTTGGATATCTTTGGTTAGACGTACTAAAGGCTGTGGTAAAATTTGTCTATCTATTTTAATGGGACCTTATAAACATAAATTCAACTTGTTTTGGGCGTTCTATCTAGAATTGAGTTTTTATTCATATTAAGTTTCTTACCTCAAACTTGCTTTCAAATGTGTTTTTCTCTTGCAGCGCTTTGGACAGCTTAGCTTTGATTTCTGTGTGGTCTATAAAGGATGTCACATCTACATCTGCTGACATACCGCTCTTTAATTCTTTAATAGCTTCCTGAAAATATAAATTGGTTGATTATTAAACGGGTGGATTAATTCGATGAATAATTGTGTAGAAGTAGTTACAAGGTAATATGAGAGAGAAGGAAATATTGATATTTAGTGTAGGTATTAATGCTACTATGAAGACCCCATGACCTCCACGCATCGCATCTTCCATCGCGCTCTCGCGCATTCATAACAGTTCATTCAATTGTGGCGCTTGCTGGAAACCTTTGGTTTCGGTCAAAACTTCGGCCATTTTGGCGGAAGCCGGAGGCGAACGTTTGGTCGGACACTAGAAAACGTCAAGTTTTTTCCATTACTGGGAAAAGCCTCCACTTTCCGCCTCTTACCTTTGTCTTGTGCGATCTCTGGCTAACTTTGCTTAGCAAACCTTATTAGATCGTCACACCATCTTAGAATTCCTTGATTTACCGTATAATGGTCAAATTCACACACCTACATGGGAGAACTTAAAAATTACTGTTTTTTTTTACTGTAAATCTTCCTCATTATCAGATAAAACCTAAGTATAAGAGGTCACATGGTTTGGTCTAACATAATTCTAGACTAATAGTATTAAACAGGCTTACTTTTAGGGCTTCAATCTCGTGTTTTTGTAACTCAATAGTGTTATTTGCCGCTGCTAACAGTTGGTTGATTTCATCAAATTGTTTTTTTTGTTTCTTGAATTCTTCTAATGCACTTTCAGCTGATACATACTTGAGTTGGAAGTTGTCTCTTTCGCGGCTTACTGATATAAATTCCTCCTCGAATGCCTGAATTTTACCTAGAAAATACATGAAGAAGTAAATACTTTTGCTTTATCGTGGAAGTCTCAAATGATCACACTAACTTAACCCAGCTCATGGTCTATCTGTTTGTTAAATTTCATAAAACTCTGTTCAGCTGTTAAGGCGTGAAAACGTGAGAAAAAATTGTTACTTTGGCAGTTTAATATTAGTATATGACTCCAGAGACACTATTTGTAAGTAATAAAAATACTACTGGGATTAAACCTGCTGCTGAACAAAGAAAACTTAAAATAATATGTGTATATAGGTATTTTTTCTAATGCTTTTAAAGCTAGAATCGGTTAATTTATCCTAAATTAATGAATGCTCTAGCAAAATCAAAGGTAATCAAAAGAAACCAACAAAATAAAACTCAGAATGACTACAAACAATTTTCTGATAACACATTTTAAACAACAATTGTTTTGCATTATCATGCTGATCTCTATGAATATTTTATATACCTCGACCTGTTTACTACCTGTATTATGCTTATGTTAAGTAAAACCTATGGAAAATCTTTAGAACTGAAAAATAAATATGAGAAAGCAAGGCTGTTATGGCTTATCATTAAATGTTTTATTTGAACAATTTATCAGATTCTCGTTAAATTATAGAATAGGCTTTATTACTAGTATCACCATATAGCCCAAATAAAATTATGGCGAGTTAAGTAAACTTACCATTCAGTTCCACAATTTGCTCTTCAGAATTAGCTCTCTCAGCCAAGAGCTCACTAAGAGTATTTTCCACCTCACCCAGAGTATTCTGCAATTCCCCAGCAGTATTCTCTGATACCCTGAGCAACTTTTCATTATCATCTAAGGAATTCCGTAGCCTTTCGTTTGTGGCCTTCAACTCATTGATTTCTTCCTTCAGGGACAGTACCATGTCATCCATACCAAATGAGCTGTCTTCAATCCCGGCTAACTTATTTTTAGTAGTTGTAAGTTCCTCTTTGAGGATCTCACACTCCTGGAAAATTCAATTTGTGTAAATTCGGGTAAAAAAACCGGCCAAGTGCGAGACGGACGCACACAAAGGGTTCCATAGCACCAAACAATATAATAACAATATTTTTAATGCTCCTTCATATGTCAATTTACACTCAACAGCAAAATAAAATTTGTTCTTCATAGTATGTTAATGAAAAACAAAGCTACTGTCTCACAAAAAAGTCCCATACCTCAAAAACTAAATATCAGATCTTATTCAAAGCAATTTCGTTGAAAGTTCTTTTTATGCTCAACATACCCACATTTTATCAGAATTTTTCGTCTTACTTTAAGAATTAGATGAACACAATTTCTACGGCTTTGGAAAGCGAATATCTCATCAACAACTAAAGAAAAATTGTATTTTAGGAACCTCAATGAGCTGTCAATAGACGGCCCACAGTTTTAGTTCCATATAATAGGGGGCGAGACTATTGCCATGATCTGGGCACAAATCCAATTTTCAGACTGACTCAAATAGGTTTTTTTTAAATAGAATGAGAATTGTAGTGCCAGTTACCTTAGTTGTGAAAAGTAAATCCCGTTGTAATGAATTGATTGTGCCAATGAGTCTTCCATCTTGTCTCCTATTATCTATGTAGTAGTATCCTAATGTAAAGAGGAGGACAGAACTGGCTGTGGTCATTAAGAACGTCAGCAAGCGGTTCGTGCCATCGTTTGATGTGCCATCACAATACTCATCAGAGAAGCATGTTTGTCCTGCAAAGAAAGATATTTTCTTAAAAGATTGTTACCTTATTTATTTCATATCCAGTACACATTTTAATGACTCCAATTAGTATATCACAGTCTATTCATGACACAAACAACAACAAATAATCATGTTGGTTTATTAGTTTTTAAATACCCCATTATTACTGTAAAAGG
The DNA here is from genome assembly GCA_963082995.1 of Noctua comes. Classification (NCBI taxonomy): domain Eukaryota; kingdom Metazoa; phylum Arthropoda; class Insecta; order Lepidoptera; family Noctuidae; genus Noctua; species Noctua comes. The sequence goes on from OY720277.1 coordinate 9,635,339, forward strand.
AATGAATACCTATTAAAAACATTTGAATGATCAAAAGGTATTTTGTAACATGAATGATGCAAGTCGCTTAGAGGATGGTGCACCCATACAGAACTACGAAAGATATAAACTATTGATATTGTCAGATAAAAATTCTTTAGGCTTCTATCTCCAAAATCATGTAGTAACTGGATAAAATTGAAGATATTGATAGTAAACAAAGATAATAGTTATGTTTAAAGTAGGTGTACAGAAGTAAGAAAATAAACGCTAATATTATGTTAACAAATAAATTGTTTTAAAAATAAAATGAAATCATTATTGCAGTGACTGGTTCTCTGTAGTAATGATTTCATTTTGTTTTATGATTACTCACACTGTTATAACATACCATGAAAGCACGCATACTATGAGTGGAAAATGAATAGATAATAATCTTGGCTGTAGAGATACCGGTGTGCATAACATGGTACAGAAAATGTATGAAATGAATGTTTTCTTTATAGATCCTTTTATATTTATAATAAAAGTGCTGATTAACTTACCAACTGAAGCAAATAAAGCCTTTGACTCTTCACTAGTACCCATAATTGAATAATAAGTAGACATGAAATATTTCACAAAAGAAAATCTTTCATTTCCATCAGCATTTTCAGTCTCATATGTAGGATACTCTGTATTGTATAGAGATTCTGGTGATTCAGTTGAAGACGGCAAAATGTCTGCTAAAGTTGAGTACATGTTAGAGAAGATACTATCAGAGTTTTCATTTTGTACTGGAGCTTCTGATGTTGCACTATTGATATCTTCTGGAGGGTCAGGCAAAGCGGCGATAATGTCTTCAGCAGGTGCTTGAGGGTATGATGAAGTATCTTTAGTAGGAGTAGGCTCTGACACTTCCTCTTTTTTGTAAAACTCTTCAGGGCTGTTTGGTGCAGGAGTGGTGTAATATGTATATGGCGGTAACTCTTGTGGTGGCATTTCAGTTGTTGGTGGAGCTTCCATGCTCATAAGCGGAGGGAATGTTTCTGGAGTCGGCACAGTTTGAGGTTCTTGAGAGAACAAAGGAGGTAAAGTCTCTGTTGTCAGTTGTTCTGCTTTCGTTGACATAGGGAGCAATGTTTCAGTAGTTGGTGGTGGCACTGGTTCAATTGTTTGTGGTATTTCTTGCGATGCAGAGGCCATATGCTCGTCTGTTGGGGCAGTATTTTCATTAGGTTCTAAGCTTTTAATTAGAGGTAGACTTTTATATTGGTTTTCTGCATTCAAGTTAGTAAAAATTGGTGGTATGACTTGGTTTATTTGATTGACTATTGGTTCATTTACTGGAGGTACTACAGGTTCATTTACTGGAGGTACTACGGGTTCATTTACTGGAAGTACTACAGGTTCATTAGGAGGATTCACTACTGCTTCTGTATTCTGTGTTTCTGTTGTGGTGAGGAATGTTGGATCAGTAGTAGGGATCACTTCAGGTTCATTAATGGGAGTTTCTGTAATTTCTTCAACTGGGTCTACAAGGTCATTTAAAGAATTACCATTAGGCATATTGTTTGATTCAGTAGAAGTTTCTTCAGGTGCTTTTACAATCTCAAGGTTATTATTGAGAGAAGATGCATTTTGTTCTTTGCTATCAGTCTGTTCTGATTCAGTTAAAGTGTTTTGCAAGAAATCTTGTTTCTCAGGCACTTCTAATATAGACTCACTATTCAATGATCCATGATTAACAGCAGGTAACAAAATCTGTGGAGGTATTGTCTCTGTTGGCATATCTTTAGGAAGCTCTTCATTATCTTGTGCTTCTAATGGTTCATTCTGTTCAGAGTTGTTGTTGGCTTCCTGCTCGGTTTTCTCAGGTATTGTTTCTGAAGATGACTCCACACCTTCATTGACAGAAGTGGTAGTTGTTGAAGCTTCTGTTTGTTCAGCAATTTCGGGTGTTGCAGTTGTTGTTGAAGGCTCCTCATTGTTTAGTGCCTCTGTATTTAAGTTTTCATCTGACAAATTTTCATTAACCACATTCACTTTATCATTTTCTTGTTTTGGGGCTTTATCTTCTTCATTTTGATTAGGTGTTTCCACTGCAGTATTCAGTGATGGAGTAAGATCGTCATTAGAAGAGGTTATGGGAGATTCGGTAGAAGAATCCTGCTGTGCATCATTGACAGCTGCTTCGGTGGTGTATATTGTCGTGCCTTCAAACACTTCATGAGGGTGCTGAACCTTATCAGGTTTAACATTTTCCTCCTTTACAGCAACATAAGGATAAACCTCTAGATTCCTTTCTATTATTTTATTTTCTCTTAAAAACCTACTGTTAACAAAGCCAGTCTTTCCATTAATGCTCACGTACCATAAGTCAGGATTGGTACCAGCTGATTTCATAATAACGATAGCATCGCTGTTTCCGCGAAAAGATAGTAGATCCGCATCAACACTAGTATAACTCAGCAAAGTTTTCGCTTTAGAAATAGGTCCTGGAAGAGTTACAAATATGTTGTTAGAAAGTGATCACATGAAAACTGACATTGTATTGCAGTAAGGTATCTTACCATTACATTCTTTGTTAGCACAAAATACTTTGTCAGGAATCCTGCATTGTGACACTGATATAAATAACGTAAATAAAATAAGTTTTAACACAATCATTTTCGCATTCTAATAATTAAATTTTAATTTCTTAAAAAATTCGCTAGACGTTAGGCCACATCATCTGTCAAGTCGATCGTTCGGTCGTTCTGTATAACGCAGGAAAATTAATTCAACTCAACCATATAAATATAGATTTGTACATTGTGACGAAGATTTCAAATCATAACTTTTTCAAAAACTGTATCTTTTATGAATGTTATTGTAAACAAATATTATTATATAAACAATAAAATAAAGGGTCTTTTATGAAACTACATTAGTCTTCTTCTTCGTTGTGTCGATGATTTCTTCACCACAAGTTAAAGTTACATAGATACTTGGAACGGAACGTAAAAATATTCGGAAACATGGTCTTAGTATGATAAACTGGACTGAGTACTCTACCAAAAAACGTGACGAGAGAGATATTTATAACAGAGGCGTTTGTCTCTTTCTAATAGGGTGACCGTTCATTTTTATAACAAATAAGGAACTTTGTTTTGACAGAGATCATTTGTGTCCGGTTTAATACATCAACGGTTATTTTTAAAATAGATAAATAATGAGAAAAAAAAATAAGAATTTGGTCGGTAACCGTGGCCGTTCCTTTTTTTCCGTTTGGTGTGCAGAATTGGTGTTTGGGTATTTAAATGGAGGGAAGAAAACTAAAAGTGTGTGACAAATATTTATTAAAATCAAACATCGCCAAACAGAATTGTTTTATGGAGTTTGTGCCGATTGGCTTACGGCCCGTAAGCCAATCTTACTCCCTAAGTTTCGCAATGCAGTACATTTCGCAAGATAGAATATTCTTAAATTTAAATACGAATTAGCTCTTGCTTTTACCAGTTGTAATTCGTGTGGCTCTTCATCAGTTATACATAGAATGTGATGGACTAATGAGTCTTGTATAAAACATTTGTTTTAATCGCATCGAAATTTTGTGTTTACTGGTATTTCGGAATGAACCATGAGTTAAATCAGAAATAAACAACTTATCACTAAGTAAAGTAAGTAAGTAAGTATATTTATTTGCATAAAATGTGGTATATACAGGATGTTATAAAAATGGTATAGAGCAGGACACATTCCGCCATAAAATAGCATGCAAAATCATTTAAGATAGGTACATAAAAAAATTAACAACATAGGTACGTATCTAACATAGAATATATCTTTACATAAATCTCCTCTATAATAATCTAAGACTGCGAAGCTGTAATAAAAAAAATAGAATTTTAATAATGCGATACCTACATACGAGTAGGGACAAATTATATTTCTCATACACATAATATTAATAGTTTTAACGAAAAATATACGAAAACATAAGTTTTTCGCCTGCAAAACGTCTAAGGCATGGTCACACTAATCATTGTTAGTAAACAAAATCTATAATATTCCTTACCTGTGAAATGATGTGCCACAACCACCATATGATTCACTTTTACATGACGTGATACAACACTTTTTAACCATTTTCACAGTAAAATTAAAAAGAACCAACTTATGACGTCAATAATGCCGCCACAACACCATTGGGCATTGATGACAGATTTCAGTGTCACCAGAATGAATATATAATAGCTTCCAAATAATCGTACTAATATTCAATTTTACTTAATATAAATAAATTCGTATTATGTGCAGTTAAAGCTAAAAAAATGTATACATAACTTATTTTACTTGTATAGTGAGAGGGGGGGAGGTGACTGTTACACTTTCTACCATCTTTAACATTTTGATGTGTTGGCAATTGAGTTAAAAAGACAAAGGCCCAGCGCACACCGCTGGAGGCGCGGCGGAGCGCAATCGAAGACAACAATTTAATATAAACCTTAACTACCTTGACATACGGTATATGACAGTCACGCGCATGCTCTTGTAGTAGCTTGAGGGCGCTCCGAGCACCGCATGCGAATTTATTCTTATATTGACCGTATGTCAAGGTCATTAAGGTTTATATTAGAATTGTTGTCTTCAATTGAGCTCCGCCGCGCCTCCAGCGGTGTGCGCTGGACCAAAGGGCTCCATTATGTCTATCTCTCTCGCCTCGGTTAACGGTCACTTCGTAGCTTTACAAAAGTAAACCTACGAAGTGACCGTTATGGTTCATATTTGTGTGTTCGAATTTCGGAGCATTCAGTCCTGTTTGTATACTAAGTGCATGTTCGGAAACCTCATCCAATTCTATTTTTCCGAAGAACAAAACTATTTATAATTGTTAATTTAATTGAATCTCATCGTTATTCAAATGCTTTCATTTAACTAAAATTTTGTTAATTACATTTAATAATTTAATTTTTGTTTTTCATTTAATTTATTTTGTTGACATTGTTGGTTCATTTCAAACAGAACTTTTTATTCTGCCTTCGGTAAAAAAAATTAAGAGCTAAACCTCTTTGCAGTAACTAATGGGCGTTCAAACGCGGTATATAACCTTGTTGATACTGCCTGTCTGGCTGTGCTGCCTAGGATAGGTAAAGAGTGCTGCCATTATGTAGGATAAAAATAAAATAAAAATATGGCTTGATGTCAAAAAATTCCTTTTCAAAACTAATTCAATTTTGCAAAAAAGACTTCATAATGGATCTAAATGATCATGTGTCTCTTATAGATTTATCAAAACAATTACCATTTGAAATAGGTAAGTGAAGAACTCTTTTTTTAAAATTAGTTTGAAAATAGGCATTGGAGTTCATCTCGTGACAGCAACTTCACTAGAATGGGCCAGCCCTAGCTAGCTTATGGTATGCAGGGCTAGCCTCTTCAACCTTGCATTCATGTGTCCGGTTCCCGGTCATGTTTGCTTGAAAGTTGAAAGCAATAGGTAGCAGAGCTTTTACGGGAAAGAAGGAGCTTTCCAGGATAGTACAAGCTAACTACCATTATGTATATATTTCTGCCATCACCTGTGTTGCTGTGTTAAAGTTTGAAGGGCATAGGAGACATATTTTCAGATTTAGGTACCTATGTCAGGGATGGCAACTCCTTCGATGCCTCTAGTTTGCTAATGTCCACTGGCAGCGGTGACCACCTCCTACTTCTGGTTGTCGACTTATTTGCCATCCAATAAGTTGAAAAACCATATCCAGCTTCAGTTCCTTAGCTACCTACTAAAAATACTATGTGCCTAATTCATTTAGCGAAAGACCATAAACATCTTCTTTCCTATGGTTGATACCTATATTGCCTGTGTTTACTAACGACCAACAACACTTTAATGATTACCCAAATAAAATTAAGCTGTTGCGTTTTCAACTTTCAACGCAGTATCTATCCTTCAGCTCCGGTACAGCTGGCATTTGTGGATTGACTGGTTTATTATGCGCTAGGCTACATAATTAAATACCTACCATGATCTTTTTCATTCCGGCGGCCAACTATATTGCTACATTGGCTGCCTTTTGTAATTACGGAGCTTTTGTTTTACTTCCCAAGCCATTAGGGAGATTGAGAGTTCGGTCAAAAATATGTTAGGGTGTGGACAACTCAGTTTTATTTTCCATAGAATCCATAATAACGAAACTCGCATGTACAGACGCCACAGCACATCAAACTACCCGAAACTGTCAAATCTTACCAATCAACCTTGAACCCAATGCTTCAGCGATAAAGTTGAAAATCTATTAAAGAAATTTGACAGATTGTAGTAGCTTGATGTGCTGCGTCTGTACCTAAACAATTAATGTAAGTACCTAGGTAAATATTTATGTAAAATGGAGAAACTACACGGTTTCCATGTTCTCGTCACATGAAACTGCTAATACGTAGTACCTAAGTAGGTAGCTCTGACGACAGCAAGTACAAGCAACAATCCCTTCTGACCGGTGGAACACCGAAGTGGTTCACCTAGGTGTTCCACGGTACCTTGGTTCACCTTATGAGTGAGTTTACTCATAATGTACCTACCTGTAGTTCACCTATTGGTGAACTAAGAATTATTATATAAAATAATGTACCCATGGTTCACCTAACTGGGAAACCTCCGGGATATTATGTTAAATATTGTACTTTCAAAAAAAAAAAAAAAAAAAAGTAAAAAAAAAGTAAGAAGAAAAGTTTAAATTGATGAAATAAAAGTTCTTCGGGCAAGACAAGAAAGAAAAATAAAAAAATGCTTTATTAATGTATCAATTTAATTCCAAATTAAGAGCGTTAACGTCTAACGACATTTCATACAAACTTTCAAGTGATTTTTTTTCGAATTGACTGAACCGATTTTAATGAAACTTCGTACGCATAAGTAGGATACATAAGTCTAAGAACTTGACACAGAATTTTAGAAAAATTAAACCAATTTTAGATTTTCCATAGGAACAGAAATTTCCAATTATCTTTTTTTTAAAAAGACATTTCTAAAACTACTCTGTCAAGTCTGACAAGTCGTTAACGCTCTTAAACATCTTCTTGGAAATTATTACCGCCATATACAACGTGTAACAAAATAAACGCAAGACCTCTCGTGTGGTGTCTCTGACCATGAAACTGAACATCTTTTGTTCTACGAGTTCTTGAAAATCGCAAAAAAAAATACTTTCTATAGGAACGGACGCAATCAGCTGATCCACATGTATGGTAAAACTAAAAAAAAAGTTATGAATTTCCAAAAGTCATAGAATAAAAGTTGTTCAGTTTCATGGTCTGAGACACCACACGAGAGGTCTTGCGTTTATTCTGTTACACGTTGTATATTACTAGCTTTTGTCAGCGGCTTCGCCCGCTCATTCCTTACCTATAGCCTATGTCACTCAGGACCAATGCAGCTTTCTACTGGTAAAAGAATTTTTGAAACCGGTCCTGTAGTTTTTGAGCGTTGGTCCCGGCTGTCATTTGTAGATCTTTGACAGTCGTTATAATAGGTAGTCAGTGGCCCAAAAAGTCTGACAACTAGTCTTACCAAGGGGTATCGTATTACCTAGTACTAACTGGGTTGTGGAGATCAGATAGGCAGTCGCTCCATGTAAAATACTGGTATTCAGCTGAATCCGGTTAGACAGGAAGCCGACCCTAACATAGTTGGGAAAAGGCTAGGCAGATGATGATATCGTTTTCAATTCATGTTTTTCTTTTTTTACATGGATTTTTTTTTTTTTTTTTTTTTTTTTTTTTTTTTTTTTTTATCAGCATGTGCAACTGAAATAGTGTTTTCTAAAAAAATTTACAGTCTTAATAACGTCACCGTATTTTTGTTTAATGTCCGGTTTAATTTGGCATTGAATACCTCGGTGACATTATTTATGCGGTGGTTTTGTCCAAATACACTTAATGTTTTAATACAATCATTTTTAAAACAAAAACGATTTATATAATTTAAAAATTTTGACATCGAAACATTGTTCTGGTCACATTCAGAAACTACATATTTCCAGCCATCTAAAATAAAATCTTCCGTTAGCAATGGTAGAACTGCCGTCAAAGCAACAATTCGCCTCTATTGGATTCCAGAGATTGGTCTTTTTCCATATAGAATTTGACCAATGATAATAACAGCCTATAATCTTCACTTATGGGAACATTGATGTTATTGCATTTAAAGCTCCAATTTCAAAGTCTACTTGAAATTGCTGAGGATTCCATACATATTGGCTTTTAATTAAGTCGAATAAAATAGAGTAGGTATTTTCTTTTTTATCTGGTAATAATGCAATGATTAGGGGCATTACCTTTGGGGCAGTAATTGAAATTCCCACTTCACCATAAATAATGTTTGTAGAAAGGCTTAATTTGGGACAACTTTTAACAGTGCCATCAGCAAACTCTTTTATGGAAACAATTAATGTTCTTGCTTTTTGTGAACAAAAAACAAGAATGCAGGAATCGTCATTGTCATCGTCATTGTTGTTGTTTGTTGTCTACTTAGCTAAAAGGAAACTAGAAAATTTGTATGGCCCTTCCACTACCATAAAGTTTAGCATTGTACAAACTTTATTTGACGCTATCCAAATTGGGCATGTTACAAAATCCAACTCTGAATTCAACTGTTTCTTTATAAAGTCTTGGAATAGGTAACTCTGAATGGGTTTGACGCAGAATGTGCACTTGACGCAATATGTGCTCTTGACGCAAAATGTGCTCTTGACGCAAAATGTGCTCTTGACGCAAAATGTGCACTTCGCAAAATGTGCACTTCGCAAAATGTGCACTTCGCAAAATGTGCGCTTCCCAAAATGAGCACTTCTCAAAATGAGCACTTCTCAAACTGAGCACTACTCAAAATGAGTGAATTTTATCACAATGCAATGGGTCAAAATAAAAACCGTTTGCTTACTAATGTGGTTTGCACCACTTTGGTGTTCCATGGGTCAGAAAGGGCAACAATCATTATTTAATTCGTATTTTGTTTAGTTAATATAATATAAATAGTACATAAATGGTACATAAATATATTATTCGTTCGAATGACCAACGACGGCCGCTATAGCCCACGTACCACTCCACTCCACTCTCTCGTCCACTGGAAGATAAGTGTGGAAACCAACAACGAATCTCAATGTTTTAAAGAACATTTTAGTTTCTTAAGCAACATCACAAATAGGTCTGAAATATGTTATGATGAATGTCTGTCATATTGCTCAATGGAAATGGAATATCGCTCTGTGTTGCACTAAAATATTGATTACAAATTGCAAGAACTAGTTAAACTCAACATCTAGTTTTCGGTGAAAATCTCTTTTTTTACATATTAAACTGTTAGAACATCTTATCCAGTGTTATTATTGCAATATGTAGTACAGTATAGTGTATTTCATAATTTTATTCAGTAATAAATTGATTGCATAATCAAAACAGAGCAATATTTGACAGCTATTTGCGACGTTGCGATCTTTCAGAATGCACCCTCTTAAATTAATGTCCGGTTTAATTTGGCATTGAATACCTCGGTGACATTATTTATGCGGTGGTTTTGTCCAAATACACTTAATGTTTTAATACAATCATTTTTAAAACAAAAACGATTTATATAATTTAAAAATTTTGACATCGAAACATTGTTCTGGTCACATTCAGAAACTACATATTTCCAGCCATCTAAAATAAAATCTTCCGTTAGCAATGGTAGAACTGCCGTCAAAGCAACAATTCGCCTCTATTGGATTCCAGAGATTGGTCTTTTTCCATATAGAATTTGACCAATGATAATAACAGCCTATAATCTTCACTTATGGGAACATTGATGTTATTGCATTTAAAGCTCCAATTTCAAAGTCTACTTGAAATTGCTGAGGATTCCATACATATTGGCTTTTAATTAAGTCGAATAAAATAGAGTAGGTATTTTCTTTTTTATCTGGTAATAATGCAATGATTAGGGGCATTACCTTTGGGGCAGTAATTGAAATTCCCACTTCACCATAAATAATGTTTGTAGAAAGGCTTAATTTGGGACAACTTTTAACAGTGCCATCAGCAAACTCTTTTATGGAAACAATTAATGTTCTTGCTTTTTGTGAACAAAAAACAAGAATGCAGGAATCGTCATTGTCATCGTCATTGTTGTTGTTTGTTGTCTACTTAGCTAAAAGGAAACTAGAAAATTTGTATGGCCCTTCCACTACCATAAAGTTTAGCATTGTACAAACTTTATTTGACGCTATCCAAATTGGGCATGTTACAAAATCCAACTCTGAATTCAACTGTTTCTTTATAAAGTCTTGGAATAGGTAACTCTGAATGGGTTTGACGCAGAATGTGCACTTGACGCAATATGTGCTCTTGACGCAAAATGTGCTCTTGACGCAAAATGTGCTCTTGACGCAAAATGTGCACTTCGCAAAATGTGCACTTCGCAAAATGTGCACTTCGCAAAATGTGCGCTTCCCAAAATGAGCACTTCTCAAAATGAGCACTTCTCAAACTGAGCACTACTCAAAATGAGTGAATTTTATCACAATGCAATGGGTCAAAATAAAAACCGTTTGCTTACTAATGTGGTTTGCACCACTTTGGTGTTCCATGGGTCAGAAAGGGCAACAATCATTATTTAATTCGTATTTTGTTTAGTTAATATAATATAAATAGTACATAAATGGTACATAAATATATTATTCGTTCGAATGACCAACGACGGCCGCTATAGCCCACGTACCACTCCACTCCACTCTCTCGTCCACTGGAAGATAAGTGTGGAAACCAACAACGAATCTCAATGTTTTAAAGAACATTTTAGTTTCTTAAGCAACATCACAAATAGGTCTGAAATATGTTATGATGAATGTCTGTCATATTGCTCAATGGAAATGGAATATCGCTCTGTGTTGCACTAAAATATTGATTACAAATTGCAAGAACTAGTTAAACTCAACATCTAGTTTTCGGTGAAAATCTCTTTTTTTACATATTAAACTGTTAGAACATCTTATCCAGTGTTATTATTGCAATATGTAGTACAGTATAGTGTATTTCATAATTTTATTCAGTAATAAATTGATTGCATAATCAAAACAGAGCAATATTTGACAGCTATTTGCGACGTTGCGATCTTTCAGAATGCACCCTCTTAAATTAAGATTTGAAGTAAAAATTAATAAAAATCATTCCCAACCACTAATAGTCCTTGATCGCACTTACTTACAGACCAACGTATTAAAGAAGAAATTTGTTTTGGAGAAACATTGATTATTAGTTGTGGACATTATGAGGGTGATCTTGTGGATGAAGAAGAAACGTCGGAATCAGAGTGGTCATGTGAAGAATCTAGCATGGGAACAGAGTCGGAAAAAGAGAACAGCCAACCGTTTGAAGTAAAGGATTATGTAGCGGACGAAGCTGTACAGGAAGAGGAAGAAGACGATGCTGATGATTTTTGTTTTTTTTTTTTTCCCGATTGCAATAAACCTCCTCCGCCAGAAAACAGCAAAACAAGCCTTATCGTTGTCAATGGTTTGCCAAAACTAAATCCAACTGCAAAGGGCCAAAAGTATTGCACTTGTAAAGTAGGCAAAACGGGGGAATGTGTATGTTATACAAAAGTGCCTTGCAAATGTGGAGCCAAGGTTGTAGCTGATTGTACTTGCTCTGAGCTAAAAGACATTTGCGTTTGTGGCTCTGGATACCCTCGAACCGTGTGCAAATGTAAGCATGTTGATGTCTGCGTATGTGACCCTGACGGTAAAATATTCACCAGATGCACTTGCGCCAAAATAGAAAAACCATGTATTTGTCACCCGGATAAATTTCCTAGTCCAATATGCAAATGTATATTTAAGCCTAGATTTTTAAGTACCATTCAAACCAAAATAGAAGAGCGTACAGAAGGAGAAGATGAAGCTAGCTTAAGGAGAGAAGAAGCAGTTGAAGAAGAAGAAGTAGTTAAAGAGCCATGTGTTTGCCAAAAGCCAGAACCTGAAAAGGTGTGCTACTGTCTTAAAGGCAAAGATTGTGAATGCTTGACTGAATGTGTTTGTGGTAAACAACGCCCTTGTCTATGTGCGCCTGAAGAGGGCGGAATAATTCATGAAGAAGTACCCTGTAAAATGGATGAAAACAAAACTACCTGTCTTTGCGCTATACCTAAAACCTGTACTTGCGAGTCCAAAGATGCTGGTGCCGTTTGCAAGTGTTTCCCGGTAAAAGTTTGCACGTGTGGAGATCCAGGGAATTGCAAGTGCTTCAAAACATGCGAATGCACAAGTCCATGCCTTTGTGACACTGTTCCAGTTGAAACAAAAGAATGTATATGTTTACAACCATCGGGAGGATTAAATTTGACCGGCATTTGTAATTGTATAAACGAACCCACCAAAAAACTGAAAAAAGTTCGTGCGGGTAGAGAGGGATATCGATGGTGTCACGAAATTAGTGCAAAGCACACGTATTTTGATTATGCATATGGTCGATATGACAAAATCAATGTTGAAGAGCCAAAATTAGAAAAGTTCGAGATTCAAGGTCTTCACGTTGATCCTGAAAACGCTAATATGTGCCCCGTTCATGGCGTGTGGCTTCCTAAATACGAGAAAAAACCAAGAAAACCATCTTTAGATTGCTGCAGTGCTGTTGGGGGTACCTTTCTTTTATTTCTTTGAAAACCATTACTAATTGGTACTCAATAGATTATGCATTATGATACTTGTTATATCTTTACCTACTTAATCCAAGGAGTACTCTTGTAAGGAGAGAACGAGCATTGTATTTATATAGAGTAGAGAGGGTAGATAAGCCACTTAGCCAACGGGAAAAATGTTTTCAATTGTCCATTCACAAAATGACCAATGTGGTCATTGTCACTTGAAAAAATATAATACATAATATTTGTATGCAGTACCTACAACCTCGTCACTTATTACACTATTAACCCGGTAGTGATACCAGCTTTCTGTTAAATTGCTCTTACGGGGTTGTTACCCGTTTTATTAGGTTTGATATAAAATAACGGTTATAGGTCCCGTCACGTAAAAAGGACGCTAAGCGACAGTGGAAGGGATACACGGGTACAGTCGCATCCTAAAGTACTAGGCTAATTGTTTTATAATATATATGTAATTGTTTTATTGTAAAGGGTCTTTCAAATAGGGCGGGTCGATGTTGACAGTTTGTGGCGGCCATGTTGTTTTGGCGGCATCTGTCAAATGCATTGTTATTTCTTCAGTTACTTATGCCAAATCACCATGGCAAGTTACACGATTGAGCAGCACGTCCAAATGATAAAACTTTATTATCAAAATTAGTGTTCGTTAGTGCAAACGTTGCGCGCATTACGTCCATTTTACGGCAGACGCAGTGGCCCTTCAAAGTCGACTCTCCAACGTTTGGTGACCAAATTCGAGACGACTGGTTCGGTAAACAACCAACCAACATCCTTACGTCAAAGGAACGCCAGACCGGCCAAGAATATCGCTGTTGTCCGTGAGAGTGTGCAGGAGACTCCGGCAGGTCGATTTCTCGCCGTGCACAAGAACTCTGCCTTTCGCAGACTTCAACTTGGCGAATTTTGCGTCGGGCCTTGGGCCTAAACCCGTGGACAACATGTGGTTCCACCACATGTTGTCCACGACGTTACAAGACGGCGCTACGTGCCACACAGCGAGCGACACAATGGACATTCTGCATGAACGGTTCGAGGGTAGGGTTATCTCTCGCAGAGGTGACGTGAATTGGCCACCAAGATCGTGCGATTTGACCCCGCTAGACTTTTTCTTGTGGGGTTTTCTCAAGTCACAGGTCTATGCCAATAATCCGCAATCAACCTATGCCCTGAAAGTCAACATAACGCAGGCCATCGCTCAGATTCAGCCGGATCTATGCAGTAGAGTAATTGAAAATTGGACCTCTCGGATCCGTGCCACCTTTCGAAGCCGCGGTGGATATTTAAACGATGTCATATTTCATAAATAATGGCATAAATGGGCCTTTCAAATAAAACAATAATTTCTTTAATATCTCACATACAGCTTGTTTTATTTAATTTCAACATCGACCCGTCCTTGTTGAAAGACCCTTTAGAATCATAATACTTTACTAGCTACTTAGTACTTTGAAAAGGCTGAAATGAAAAAAAAAAACCTGATAATGTGTACTTGATCGGTTAGCGTTCTTTTTCAAAGAATTACAAATATTAAGCTTTTTTTGTTGTTATTTACTTACTTGACTGATGGGGTTGTATGTGTACTTACGAGTGAGCAATGACGAGCTGATCCGAAATGTATATATAAGGGCATTTGTTAATAGAACATTTTTTAAACAGGCATCAGCATTTGTGTTGAAAGTCTAGGAGAGGACAAAGATAAACTACTCGTGCAAGTGGTTTCATATTCGTCAAAGGAAGGTGCAAAAACTGGCTCAAAGCTTGTTAGCATTTTGGATTGTAACTTACATACGATGGAGGAGAATCGAGTCGAGTAAGATATTGTTACTGATATTTCTTATACCTGTGTACATGCTCTTTATAGGCGGTTTTTAATATAATCGGATCGGATCTTTGCGTTCCAAAACAAAGATAGTTGACGGGTTTCAAATGTTTTCCGAAAATAACTGGGCAAGACCAATCTGTTGAATGCCGGACAAACAGTGGGTTCTGTGCCAATGCGCTGAGACTGTTAGACGGGTTCGCACTCGGCTACAAAGGAGATGGCGGGTCGAACCGGTTAGATCTGGAAAAACCTGGAAGGTGGAACCGCGAGATCGCGAAAAATGGAAGGAGTGGAGGAAGGCCTTTGCCCAGAAGTGAGACAGAACTAAGTCAAGATTGAAGTGAAAGTCGATTCCCATAACGATTGTTGCAAAGACATTGTTTGATAGTTTCTAAGTAAAATAATACATTTTGTTTTATAATCACAGACATATTACAAAGAAAGACTTAACCAAAGAGCGGCGGAGTTACACAGCTATCTGCGAGAGCGGTTACTATAACAAAGTGACTCGTATTTGTGGGGACAAACATGTTGTGAAGCGATTCTACCACTCTTTCGAAAAGGCTCACAACTTCATACTGGAAGGATCAAATATTGTGTTATTGCGGTATCTCGCTCTTCAACGCTACAGAGGTACCGTGCAGACTGACACTGTCATGATGGATGGCACTGTCTGTCGGAGTATATATGTGAGTTTTACTAGAAAGTATGTAGCAGTTTAATAATCATTTTTTAAAAAATAATTATTATGATTTTTGGCAAGCAGTTGTAAGTTGTACGTTGAAACAAGCATTATGTTTTCATTATTCTTTCTGCACAAGTCTCGAGTCTTACTTTTAGTAAGTAGTTTGTACTCTTTTTAAATACTGGTTACTAGGATTATACAGATACGAAATAATGCTACCTATAATAATATTAATGAAAACCCAGAGCCAATTATGATATTGAAGATATTATCAGGTAGGTAGGTACTAGGGAGTACCTAACTATAACTAATTCACGAACTATCTAGCGTGGTATGTTAGTTTTAGCAGTTTGCGTTGACTAATGAATATTTCTTGTTAAATCAGTGCCTAATCTACCTGCATTATTAATCGATTTGACTAAATTGTTGATTTATGACTTTTGGGTTAGGTATACTGGGGAATTAATTGGTGATATTGCCCAATCATATACATATATGGGGGAAGTATTCTCGGAATATTATCGACTACAGAAAATGTAGGCTTTGGAAAAAAGACGGCGGCCATGGCTTTGTGGGAAAAATCCTGAGTATAATATCAATAGTGTGGAAAGTCGTACTTACGCTTAGCTTTTTTTTATCTTTTGTTTATCCTGACAAATTTCCCACTGCTTCGCAAATGCCTCCGCTTTCATCTTCCAAACCTGTTTATTTTGTGCGATATCTGGCCAAGTTCACCCTGAAAACAAAATCAGATCGTCACACCACCTTCGCCGCGATCTACCTTGACGGCGATTTTCTCCATCAGGCGTCCAGTGAGTGGTGATCTTTGCCCGCGTCTCCGGATGCCTTCGCGCTTTGTGGCCAGCCCACTCCTACTTTAGTTTGGCTGTTTCTTCTCCAACATCTGCAACCCGAGCTATGCAGCTCCTATACACCTATTATGCTGCGCTCCATTGCCCGCTGGCAAATGTTGAGTTTGGACTTTTGTTGTTCAGTTAGTGACCAAGATTGCGCACCGTAGGTTAGAACAGGCAGGATGAACATATCGATGAGTTTTCCTTTCATTGGAAAACTTCCCTTCCTTCCTTTCCATGTTGTTTTTGGGCCCAGCTTTTTCGACTTCCTTGGCTTGCCTATTTTTAAAAGACGCTATCTGGCCCAATTTACCGTTATATTCATCGACATATTGCAGCACTAGCCCGTCTACCTCGACCCTACGTTTTGTGCTGTTGGTCATGACCTGGGCATTCGACCTGTTCATTGAAATTCCAACCTCAAAACTTGCTGTGCTCAGATCTTGGAGCATTTCAACAAATTCTGAAGCAGAGGTGGGGGGGGAACAACACAATGTCATCGGCAAAGCGGAGGTTTGTTAGTTGGTCGCTAACATTTACGCCTCGTGACTGCCACGAAGAAGCCAGCTTGTTTAAAACCTCCCTTAGCCCGTAGCCTTGTGTGACTCCCTCCCTCTTCAATGTTAAAATTCGGACCAGAAATATGTAACTTGATGTTCGCGGAGTTACTTTGATAGATGGTGTCAACAAGGTAGGTGTCCATTATATTTTGGGACTCCAGGGCATTAATAAGCCTCTGAAGTTATACATACTCAAACTACACAGAAACGTCGCGACATTGAGTACAATAGCCGTTTTGCGTGACAAGGATAGAATAGAACAATTATAACTTCAAAAACGTGTAGCTTCTCCATAATTATTTCCACTTTTTTTTTGCACAAGGCATGTTTTTTCTGCTTTATTCATAGATTAGTTTACTAAGAACAGTAAGAACTATACTAAATTGTTTGTGGTTTCGTCGATAATCTACTCTCAAAATTGAATTTTCAAAGTGCGATATGAGACTGTGTGTGATGAGTATCAGGATTGAACACAAATATATGTCTGATCTGGCGCAATTCGTGAAAAATTATGCGTTTTATGACTACGTTCAGACTACAATAAAACTTGAATTCTTATACCCACTTCTTACTATTCTCAATAGATGAATGGCTAATCATCAAAACATTTGCCTCTAGATTTCTAAAGGTGTAAGTAACGGAATCGTGAATGGCACTCCGTTTTTCGTGGTCAAGATTGAGCGACACATTATCGAACCTTCAGGATATATTCATCAAACGTTGACGGTGCTTTCTCTAAAAGGTATTGGACACTGAGTTTTTTTGTTTCACTCTTTGGTGAAACCAAGGTTACCGACATAGCACGAAGCGTTGGTAAACTTAAGAGACAGTGGGGAGGGGCACATTGATACGGATGGCCGATAGAGCCGAAATATTCTGGAGTGGCGACCGTGTACCAGAAGTCGTAGCGTTGCAAAAACACCTACAAGGTGAACCGATAACCTGGTGAAGGCCGCGGGGATCTGCTAGATGCACGAGCCACAGGATAACTCGATGTAGCGACGGCTACATCGACTTATGCTGTGGTGGCTGACTAGTGGGAGGCTTATGTCTAGCATTGGACATCTTTCGACCGAAATTATCTACATTTTATTGGGAACTTAAGTTTATGTGAACTCGTCCGCTCTGTATTCGATCTTGTTTTTTATCGTCGTTTGTCTGATCTCAAGGTTATACTATAAGTCATGAGTGGGCAGACAATTGCTACATTTTCCATGTGAACCCACTGCTGCGCGTCATTCCCGAAAAAGACGAGATAGAACCACACGGCCCATTGCGCGAGACCTGGCGCAAAGATCTTCAACTAATGTCCGACTTCCTAGATTTCAAGGTATATCATCATCTTCATCATTCTCTTACCCATATCCCGATTGATTAAGGGACAACGCAACAATTCTTCCACGACCACTATATTAGCTCACAGAATATTATTATATCAACTAACAGTTGTCCTCTTGTCTAGCGATAATGATCTTGTACATAATAAAACCGTCTTTGTGCGTCGTTTCTTGAGGTAGCCTCTACTTTTATATATTAATTCCTTTAATATTATCCACAGAGTATCCGTGAATCAGAAGGAGGGCGCTACGTCACGGAAAGTGGAAACCTCACGGGCACTGTGCGGGACTACCTCCAAGCGATCCTCCTGCTCCAGCCTCAAGACACCCTGCACTTCACCAGGCATTACTTCGGCACAGTGCTCTCAGCCCTCGACCTCCCACATGATGACTTCTTCGACCCCACTTCCAAGCACGTCCGATACTACTTCTTTGAAGAATGATTTAGAAGCTTTAAGACAAGAAAGATTAAACAAATGGAGTCCTAATGAAAGGCAGCAGGTCTGTGCTCAGCTTCTGCAGAGACCCCGTGGCATGCGCTTCCCTACCACCATCGCTATCCCCAGTAATGGCGGACCTGTGGTTCCACTTCTACCAACAAATTTTGTGTTTTATGTTCGCGCAGTAGCATTCATTTGTTTACTTTATCATGCATTCAGCGTAGGCCTTATTTCTATGAAAACTATTTTTAAAATTATGGTAATTTATATTAGTATTTAGCCTTATATCTAACTATCTTTTAATACGTTTTCTACGTTTCTTAGTACCATTTACATTCAGTTATAGAACTTTTTTCTTTATTAAACTTTTCTTACAGAATTGTAACAAGTAGATTAGGAATGGATTAAAGGTATATGTGATCTATGAATGATGGAGACAGATTGAGCCAAAGAGGGCCAATGAAAGTATTGTAGTGAATAGCGAATAAAAACCTTTTCGTGACTAAATTACTCTGGCGAATTTTTTCAACAGCTTGAACTGTAGCGAAATTATTGAACGTAGTAAAATACTTTTTAAAAAAATGCATTGTCTTTTCTTTTAAAGTGATTGGTAGTGGACTTCCACCAGCTTGACATCAAAAGTCACACATGCCCAGTTTGACGGGCGCTTTAAACAGCAGGTACGTAGGTACCTGCTGTTAAAAGCAGCACCGCGTGGCAGCGCCTGCTGTTTTATTTTGAGATTAAACTCTCAACAATATGACGTCTTATTTTCAAGAAAAATAGATATTGTTTAGCAAGGACACTATAAAAATAAATGTATGTACGTATCAAATATTAAACTATAAACTATGATATATTATGATCAGACAGCTGTATTGTCCATCACTGAATATGAAAAGTACTATATATGTCGAGCATTCTTACCATGAATATGGTAAGATTTATGAGAAAACGTGTCTAATATTGCTCACTTAGGTATTCGTAGTAGTATATATTGTATACATATATTCAGCCGAGGGATTTGCGTATGTCACACAAGATCCCTCCAAACAAAATGACAAAACTGCGCCGGAGAAGGCCTTGGGACACGAAAAGAATTTTAATTTTTTGTTCCTTTTGCACAAAGGAATTTATTATTAAGTCTCCGCATCACAGGCATACGATATTATGTGAAGGACAGCCCCAATTCTCACACACCTTTCTTTCAAAGAAGAATTTATGAATAAATACGTTTTGGCTTTTCGATTACTTGACAGGTTGTGGTCGGTCTTACATATTCAGGTATCATTTCGTATTTACTGCTCGGACTGCAAAGGTATTATTATTTTCAGTGATTTTGATGAGTAGGTACTTGATATAAAATTTACCTATTTATTGGTGAGATATATCTCTGTAAATTACATCATCAGTACAATGACACCATAATTAATTTCACGAATAAAACATTCTTATTGAGGTTTTAATATCACTTCTACCGAGGTTTTAATATCAGATAGACCCTTTTTCTCTCTCTACCATCCTTCTCTGTGCTGACCTTTTATTTCTATTCCCCAGTATCGATATTTGGTCGTAGACTTTCGGGCTTTTAACCGACTAGAAAAAAGAGGAGGTTCTATGTTCGGCTGCTTTTTTTATAACAACGATATGGTAACTTCTCTCTCGCGCCGCGATTCAAGATTCTTTATTTGAAATATACATGATGGTCTAATAAATAAAAAGGTTGCTGACTTGCTTCAGCATGCAAACTTAAAATTAAAATTAAAATTTAAATACCTAACACAATGTACTCGTAGACAAGACCAATGAGATCTTAGATTACTATCTATTCTTAATCAAAGATTTTGGTCCAACTTAATTTAAATTTTGTTTACAATATTACTATTAAGCTCCATCAACCTAACTTGGCTAAGCGTTAGAAGTTTAAATTAACTTGTTAGGGACGAACGCGACGGCTCGGTGGCTCGTAGGGCAATACAGTTTGCAAACAAGACTAGACGGGCCTCTGGCTACCATTGCATACAAATTGGCAACCCTTAAATTACAATATGTGAGTTGAATGTGATAGTAGGTCCGTATAATAATAGTTATCAACTGAATGTAATAACAGAAGTTGGTGTTATTTAATAGGAAGGAGTTTACAAAGGTGATATACGGAGAAGGTACCCTTTTCAGGGTACAATATACGTGTAAAAATTATTCGGTTTAGGAACGAAATCTAGTACTGCATGCTCAAAAGCTGCGTTTTCAATTCACCGAAGATGCTTACTAAAACTTCGGGTACGGGTCGTTCTCATAAAAATAAACGCCATAAAAACCGAACATGTAAATGTAATCCCAGAATCATCTAGATATCCCGATGGGGAGATTTTGTAGGATGACCTGCCTGGATGAAGAGTTTTTTTAAGAAAGCTCCCGATTTTGAACACATGAATGTAATTTAAGTTCGTATTGCGCTGAAATGTTGCATAGTTATACCTATCCGTTATTTAGCGAGGGCCGTATCCGTCATAATCAGCTTAAAGTGGTTGTCTGTAGGTGCGGTGGTGCGGTGAGTGTGGAGCGTTCCAGGTGACGCTAAGCTTCTTTAGATACGTTTGTGTTGCATTTTACTCACACCTTAGTGTATGTAAATGGGTACAGTAAATGGGTACAGTTAAGAACAGGACTGTGTGGAATGGCTGAGCAATTGTTTGTTTTGAACATTCTTCTTAGGACTCTGTTGTCCAGATATTGGCAACGTAAACAAAGTTGTAAGAGATTTTAAACAGCATACCAATAGTGCCTATCGAAAAATATGTGAACGACCGTTTTCACACATGAGATCCTCCGATGATCAAGTCAACTTCTGCATTCAATACTATGGGGAAGACGTCAATTTTCTTCATAATAATCATCATCTGCCAAGCCTTTTCCCAAATATGTTGGGGTCTGTTTCCAGTCTAACCTAATTAATTGCCCCCGTTCCATATATCCCGACATATCCCCGCTGGTAGGGATACTTGGAGTTTCTTTCCAATTATCGCTACCGGTTGGGATATATAATGCTGTTTAATAATTATACAGAAATAATCCATGGAAATATAATTATTATATTTCCATAGATTATTTAATTTTGTAATGTGATCCGGTATTACAAAATAATATGTAGGTAATATTATATTCGCTAAGAAAAACATTTTACTCAGAAATGATTTAATTCTAGGTACCATAATACCATTTACCCACGGAACTCCTCCCGCAAAAAGCTTTCGTCATATTATATAATTGCGAGAAGTATTAAATCGTGTAAAGTTTTTGATAGGATCATTTTGTAATTCCCGCAAACGCGGGTAGACAAAACAAGCTTAATTTATAAGACGTATCTCACGTGTGTACATATTTAAGTACCTACAGAATTCCTAACGTACGTTTGACAAAAGTAAGTAGGTTAATTTTGTGTTTAGAACAACTTTTGCCGTTTTGGTCATGACTTAGATTCCCAGATCGGGCAAAATGTTATTGGGTATATCCATCTGGAATTTATTAGTACCAGCCCGCAGTCGGGATTTGTGCTCGGTTGATGGCAATAGGCTTGCCACCTATTACACGAGACTTCAATATTACTGGCGAAATGTGGATGTTGGTATACCCTGACCTTCAGGAAAACGGGCGTGGTGTGGGGTATGTAGAAATAGACGATATAAAGGGTGTAAATAGACCTTTAACATAACCGAAAGGCACTTGTTCTCCCCGTGTTTGCGATCATTTTTTTGTTCTAGACCATACCTGGGAACCTTCTAGTTACGGAGATATTGGGGGTGAAAGTTCCAACTTTCTCACAAGTTTTTTTTTTAAATACATGTTTTAATGTAAGATTTTTACACGATTTTTACTTTACACACTTCCACAACCCCCGTACTATTCAATCCGTCCATCAGCACAATGCTTCGAGTGCTTTCCATCGAGTCCTACCGTAAAACGTGATTTTTCACCCCAAAAAAAAAGTCGATTCCAAGCAATAATTTTTGCGTAAAATTACTTAGTTTGATGTACAGAATGCTTAGTTGACGGCTTTGTGAAGGGTCTGTTTACACCCTTTAGAATAGGTTATCTGTACTTTGTTGAGAAGAGTATGCCACTTACTTCTATAGTAAGAGTAGAGTTACCACTTATGTATTGTACATCGGGCTGGTGTCCGCTACTCCACGTCCAAGGCGTGTATTTTGTGTTACCTCTTATATCAAACATGAAAGCAGCTATTAACCTACTTTCTATACTTTTAACGTTATCGTGATAATGGTAACACGATACTGCATCTCAAAGTACCTATCGACGATTTTATCTTGCTCTTTGACCCAGATTTATTGGACCCGATATTCATAATATACAATTTGTGTTTGGTACGGTTATCGAAAAATATAACGTTTTAATGGTCGCTTGAATTCTGATTTTGAGTGAATATGCTTTAAAGAGGAGCTTGTTTATTTTAAAATCGATTTAGCCGGCTTGCGCCCGCTTACGAATCGAAAATTATACCATGGCAATAGGGATTTTTCCTGTATAAAAAAATATGATTCTATTTAGTCCGTCAGTTAGATTATCGAGAAATATTGGATACGTATTTTTTGTTTTATCAAATCAATAAAAGTTGACAAAGATAAAACGCAGACATGACGCTGACCATGAGTGGGGGGGCCTGTGACGTCACTTTTCGGTAAAAAGTCAGTACACTTTACTTACAAGTATGACGTCACACGAGTTTTCGACGCACTGTATCGTCTTCATTTTTAATTTTAGTGATAAAAGAAAAAATACGTGTCCAATATTTTTTGGAAATCTATCTGACGGACTAATTAGATTTTTTCAGGAAACTTCCCTATTATCTTGATTACAAGTTACAGTAGGTATGCTATGTCTTAACCAGACCCAGGTCATATTTTACTTGTGTGCCAAATTTCACCGACATCCGTTCGGACGTTAAGGCGTCAAAAGGTAACAGATTTATATATAACTAGCTTATGGCCGCCGCTACGCCAGAGCGTGGTGTAAAAAAAAATCCGTCCAGTACTTTTTGCGTCAAACAGTAACGAACATCCATCCATCGATCCATTTCGCATATTTTATAACAGTGGTAGATAAGATAAGTATTAGTATGGAATAGTCTTTCAATTTCCTCTTTTTCACTTTAACATGCTCTTCATTAATCTAGTTGAGTTTGCGATAAAAGCCACACACTATTTTCCCGTTTTCCCGACAAATTCTTTCTTTTTACTGAAACAGAACTGCAAATTCGCCCAAAATTGATACAAACGTGGTGCCAATCCCGATATCGAGCGTTTAGATGGCCAATTTGAGGCTAAAATTTGCCAAACACTATCTCATCTCAATGGACTGCGGCCAGTGTCAATCTAACGATAAATTACGTTAATTGTCAACGTTTTATTGGACAGGCGATTCGTACCATGGGGAATTGAAGTGAACCACGTCACTCTATCTGGTAATTAAATCGTTATTTCTGTAACATTGTAGCCGTTGCTGTTCCGGAACTGACTTAGTAATTTTGCGCAATTCGGCCACCTTTTAAAGTAACCATTTTGTAGCTATTTGAGTTTAAACCACATAGTTAATTTGGTTTTATTTGCAGATGCCATTTTGAAAAGTTGTATCCTGCTAATGCTAATGCTTTCTGAATACTGTCCTTAAGTCCTTAAGTCCTTACAATTTCATTGTCAACGAGTGGTTTACAAAACCCGCGAAATTCAAATTTTC
Source organism: Noctua comes (assembly GCA_963082995.1). NCBI lineage: Eukaryota > Metazoa > Arthropoda > Insecta > Lepidoptera > Noctuidae > Noctua > Noctua comes. The sequence continues at coordinate 9,659,428 of OY720277.1, forward strand.
TTACGTTTTTTGCAATTTGCCTGTTAGTGTCGCGGCCGTGGATTGAATTTCGCGGGTTACCCTAGCGCTACCATCTCAACTACTAAAATCTGAAAAACACAATCTGCAACACAGAAAAAGTAGGTCATAATACGTATGTACCAAAAGCGTATTATCCTTTATTCAAAAAATGCAGTGGCCTATATTGCTGACAGGCCCGAAAATGAATGTATGCTGCATTTAAAATAACAGGCGCTTAAATTTTGACACGTTCGTGCCCTCCCCAACGTGGCCGTAAACCGCGAAAGTTCGTTCAGTGTAATAAAAAGTTAATACTTGGCGCAGGCGGGGCGGGTTGGATTGCGCATTACTTGCTACATTATAAACAAGTCTGCCTGTGACACCCCTCCTTTATGACCCCCTCTCGGCGGACGGCATGCATAATTAAATCTACGCGGTCAAATTAGCAATTTGGACCCCCAACAATAGGACATAGTTCAGTTTAAGCGTCTTTATTGTCCAAACAAATTTATTCAACCATTACTGTGCTCAATTAGCGCACAGTAACTACACTGAAACAATTTCAGGACTTGTTTTTATTATGTCTTCGTTACGGCTGTTTTGTTCCGGCACAAACGAATTTGTTTTAAGCCATTTTAATAATGAATGAAATATCGTAAAGTTAAGTTTATATCGGCTGTAGTGGGCGCTAGAGGGCGCTACAGTGATTAATGGATTCCTGATAATTGCCCGTCTTCTGTTTCTGTTCTCTTTACTTTTTAATTTAATATTGAGATTCAACGACTGACTGGATTGAAATTCATGGTTTTTGATTTTGAAAGCGATTCATATGGGGAATTGTCTTTTCATACGTGGAAACAGTGTAGCATTGTTTGATTAAATATTACTAAGTATATTCAACAACCATACATTTACAATTAAAACCGCCAGTGTTTATCAAACTCGCACAACTATTATTTTAGCATGAATTCATAAATATTTATGTTCTTGCAATCGAGCTTCCAATAAAGTGTGGCCTCGATAAGTATATGGAAATTCAGCAGCTGGGTGGCAGAGCAGGCGTGCGCGCCACTGATAACGGATTTAGGGCTGTTTTTCAATCGGTTGGCGCCACAATCCGGCCATATTATTAGCGATAGATATCGTAATGGTAACACACAATCTTAAATCACTCGGCAAAATAAACAATTTGCGCGCTATGTGTGTTTTACTAGCTTGGTTAGCTCGGTAAATGATGTTTACTTTTGATTTTATGCATGTGCTGTACACAGCCACATTTCAAAGCCACGCCTATTCCATCACTAATTCAACGCCGAAATGAATGAATAGTACCGCTAAATACACAGTCGTAATGTATTCATATAATTACTAGCTGGGCCCGGCATGCGTTTCAATGCACCTTTTTTTACCTACCCTACCTACCTTAGCTACCTACCTTACCTAACTACCCTACCCTACCACCTACCCTACCTACACTATCGGTATGAAAAATAGATAGTAGCCGATTCTCAGACTTACTGAATATGCATATAAAATTTCATAAAAATCGTTCAAGCCGTTTCGGAGGTAACTAACATTGTGACACGAGAATTTTATATATAAGATGATATTTAACTAACTGAAGCGGTTACTCGTCAAAGCTTTAGATCAAAATTTTATTCCGGGATCCTAGAATTAATTTAAACTTTGCATTTAATCTTGTTGGCTGACGAAACTTTTGCAAAGTGAGATAAAGTATCACCTAAAACAGCAGAGTTCCCAACGTTATCAGAGATAACGTGGCGGACATACGGGCGCCTTGTTTGGTGAACTGAATTAAGATCAAAACAAACTGCGAACTTTGCATAGAAGTGTTCGTACACACGGTGGAAGAGTTCACAAGCGCTTTTAGCGGAAAAAGTTGGCGTTATAAAATGAAATGAGTTTGTGTTGGTAGAGTTTATGAGTCTTTGTGGACTAATTAGTTTTTTAAAAGTTGTGTTTAATAAATTAATAGTGAATTTGTTCGTAGAAAGGACGTGTAAACATTGGAGATATAACCAATAGTGCATCCAACTTTTAAAAACCTCTAAAAATATGCTTATATTTAAATTAGTATGCTTTTGATAGTCAACCTTTCAGATTTATTCGTAATAATCAAAGCATACAATAACGAAGCATCGCTTCTAACCCCTCCAGGGGGAACAGCTTAATTTTACTTTTTAATTAATATTGTAAAGGCGTTACACAATCGGGTGTCAAGGGAGCAATTTTGCATAAAGATGAAATTTTGCATAGGTTGCTGGAAAGGGAGTAGACTACTTTATAATTCCTTGTTTTTACAAAATAAATAACAAAGGATCACTTTTAAAAACGTAGTCGGTATTTGTATTTAGTTAGGCGTAGTGAGCAGAGGTGTATCTAATCGTATACCCACATTTCCCCAGTTATGTTTAAGCCCCATGTAATAGGGGGCGAGCCTATTACCCTCAACAGGGCACAAATGTAGAATCCGTGAAATTTTTTTTTTTTCTGCTACTGAGGCATTCCAGATAAAAAACCCACTTAAAACTTTGCCTGACCCTTGAATCGAACCCAGGACCTCATGCTCAGCAGTCGCGCTTGCGACCACTAGACCAACGAGGTAACGAGCCGTATTAGGCCTACTCCATATTACATGAGAATTATACATAACTGGCGAAATGCTGATGGACTATACAAGGCGTACTTTTGTCGAGTTGTACGAACTAGAATACATGGAGCACCTGATTTTTTTCACGACATTAGAATTCTTCTTATGGTAAAAATGGTTATAATAAAATAATATACTACAATTACCCCGTTTTGGAGTTTCAGTTCGTTCTATAACACCTTGACGCTAGATCGCTGCCTACATCTGATGAAAACAGCGCGATTTTATGTTTTTTTTAAATATTGTGACTGAAAACGCGAAAATATCTATTAAAAACATGTCAGTTACTTTTTATGTATAATTGGACGAGTTCTAAACAAGGAAAACGGAGGTGAAGTGTACTTGTAGATATTATTATAACTTCGTAGACAATTAGGCTTCGTTCAGAAGTTTTCCTGTATATCTACCGTGTACGGGATTGAATCAAAATATTCCACGGCGTAATTTTCTGTTACAGATTTACAATGTTTCCGCGTGTTCATTTGTTCATCATTTTATTTTCGGCAGGTATTTATAGGAATTACTAGCTGGGCTTCGCCCGCGTGGAGTTCCATGATTGTCCCACGGGATCATACTACCGGGATAAAAAGTATCCTATGTATTAATGCAGGTTATAAACTATCTGTGTGCTAAATTTCATCCAAATTCGTTCAGTATTTTTTGCGTGAAAGAGTAACAAACGTCCATCCATTCATTCATCCTCATAAACTTTCGCATTTATAATATTAATAGAAAGAAGGATTGTTGCCAGATCTAAGAGGTTGCCTAAATGCCCAGTCTTTGTCATGAAATCTAGAAGTAAAAAAATGCGTAAAGTAACACAATCGTCACTTAAAACAACCAACAGAATACAAGGATCTGCGTAGCTGCTACGGCGTAGCAAACTGCTACGAGGGCTACGCCGAAGCTTTCGAATTTACTTCTGTATAATTTATGGCAATTTGCAAATGAATAAATATACATTTTATAGTTTAAACAATGTTGTATTTTTTATAGTTTCAAGTAAGATTTTTTTCTTTAATAATACTTTTTCAACAAAATTTGTTGAATTTGCAAAGCTCATTTAGCTCAAATGCGGAGCTAAGATTAAATGTAATAAGTATACCTATAATTGTAATTATTATCAAACAGCGTCTATACGGAAGTTTCTCAATCCCAACGCAATATTGGTTTCTACTCAGACGGTTCACAGAAATAGAGCGAACTTCACGTTGGAAATATGGAGATGTTCTGGGAATAGAGCTCTCACAACAGTTTATTAGTAATATTTTGTTTTTTTTATTACGTCATCTTATTAAAGCATTGAGCCATGTCAAGTCGGGTGATTATACGACATAATTTGTTTGTTATGACATATTGTGTGTCGTTTAAGTGCATTTATTATAAATATTCTTCTTAGTAAGAGGACTCTATTTATATTAATACATACATACATTGTTATAGAAACGTATATTTCTGTTTAGTGGACCTGACATTGATACTAATGTACACAATAGTTATTTACAGATATGGACGATTTTGTGACAACAATAATATTGTATGAGCTCACGTTATTGTCTCATATAGGCATACTGCCTTACACAAGGATTCTCTGAAATTTAGGCCTCTGTCGATCAAAATATGTGGATATTAGAACATTATAATATGCCAGAAATGTGAAATGGTATTACGAAACATTTTCCCATCTCAATAATCATGTTTATGAGAATAGTTTCCGTAGGTAGATGACATATTTCTCTAAAAGGTTTTTATGAACGTTTCAAAACTCATATTGTGGATACAAAGCCATCTCTTCCAAAATATATGAGATTTGTAGTTAAGCTATCATTTTTTTTTATGAATTGTAATAGGACATCTTTTGTTTTATTTGGCTACTACAAGCCTAACATTTAATTGAGACGGCTCCTACAGTTGCTCAGGAAGGCTGTACTCTGACAGCAACCGTATGACAGAGCATGGCTTTCACTTCACAACACGTCATCTTACTTCTCCTGCACCACGTAGGTACCTTAGGCTCCGTCTCAGTGGGCCTGTAGTGACTCTTGGACCCAACGATAAGTTCTGCTTGATGAGATCGGGGGTTGTATCACCACCTCTTAGGCTGCCTGTCCATTGGAGCGAAATATATATCTAAAGTATTTCATAAAATCGGTTGTCGTGGTATGGACGGGTGATGTGGAGGAATGAGGAAAATGTCGTGAGGAAAGTTTTGAGTATGAATGTGGATGGGTATAAGAGTAGAGGAAGACCAAAGAAACGATGGATGGACTGTGTAAAGGATGATATGGCAAGTAGGAAGGTCTCTGATGAGACGACGAGTAATAGAGAAGTATGGAAGAAGAAGTCATGCTGCGTCGACCCCAAATTAATTCGGATAAGGGCAAGAGAATGATGATGATGAATTGCATAAAATCTAAACCCCGCTCCGCTTCGCTCATTCTGTGCAATTGTATTGGTCAACATTTGCACAGCTCCGCTCCTCTCTTGTGTTCTTCGCTCCAATGGTCAGGCAGCCTTATAGCAGTATTACTGTAATGTGGGAAAGAGATGGACCTATGTAGGTCATCTACCTCCCTCTCCATACTAAAGTAAGATTTAAGGAAAGAGAGAGAGACAAAAGTTGAACCTCTTAAAGCAGTATACAGACAGCTCTTATAGTGTATAATAAGTAGGCCTCCAGATGTTGCAACAAAAAAAATCTTTTTGACGCAGATCTTAAAAGAGGAATAGACTCATTTTTAACGGATTGGTCGGAGAAGGCAAATGTTGAAGGCAAAATTGAAAAGCCATTAGAAGGCCTTTGCCCAGCAGTGGGAGTGGCAGGAGGCTGATATAAAGGGTGTAAATAGACCCTTAACGAAGCCATAAGGCACTTGACGGGGGTCTTTGCGATCATTTTTCTGTCTAGACTACCTGGGAACCTTCTAGTTACAGAGGTCAAAATTCCAAATTTTTTCACAAGTTTTTTTTTTAAATACATGTTTTAAATGTAAGATTTTTACTTTAAACACCTCCACGGCCTCCGTACTATTCAATACAATCAGCACAATGCCTTGAGTGCATTCCATCGAGTCCTACCGTAAAACGTGATTTGCCAACCCAAAAAAAAGTCGTTTCCCAGCAATAATTTTTGTGTAAAGTTACTTAGTTTGATGTAGAATGCTTGGTTGACGGCTTCGTGAGGGTCTGTTTACACCCTGATAAAGAAAAGCAAAGTTATATAAAATATAGGCAAACTAACATCAAATCAATAGATAGATATACGTGACAGCCTCTTCTAGTCGCCTGATGTCGGCGTCTGTTTGTATTGCGACTAATTAGTCAAAGTTGGCCAAGTTGGGCGTTTGTCGGTTTATTCAAGCGGACAGTAGCTAAGGTTTCCATCTTTCTCATGGGGACACCTAGTTTAATTTATAGATGTATAGCGATGTGATTGGATAAATAGCTTGTCAATTTGTGGTTTGCCGAGAAGAAGGTTAAATATGATTGAATAAAAGTGTTTAATATATAATATGTTAAAAAACCCTGTTCGATCCGACAGGGTATATCTAGGTCCAATGACATTACCAAAAAAACATAAAATATTCATGAAAGTTAACATATTAATGAATTTTAAAATCCATTATTTTTGTACTCAAATTACTACCATTTCCTAAAAAACCAACAATCTTTTAAAATGTGACAACACCAAATTCGGAATTAGTATGTACGATTGTCAATTGTTTGTTTATGACGTCACAACCCGAGAAGCGACCTGAGAGTCGACGCCCGCGCCCACGTGTTGCCATGTAAGTTTCCTGATTTTAGTGCATTTAATTTAATTTTTATCGGGGTATTTTTTTTTCTTTGTTAGGTTGTTTTGTCCTAGTCTCGATATCTAATAATACCCTCACGGATCGGACGGGATTTTATTAACATATTGAGTAAGTCTCAAACCCATCCTAGATGTGTTTAGTGTGGTAAGTTAAATTCCTGGCTGCAGGCCCGAATTCAGCTTGTTCTGATGACAAATTGACAACACTCATTTATATAAAAATTTAACCTATTAGAGTTCGTCCTGTCAGCAGTATCTCTGTGTATCAATCTATTTCATGTTCCTGTGGCTGCATTCATATCGTCGGCTTAAACTCGTATCTGTCCGTAAATAAACTTTTCAATATCAGTAAAGCGTATGTACCTACGTATTGTACGTTTTACCGATAGTTCGGGAATTTGGAATTCGACAAACTCAATTGCAGGTGCGATTTTATTGTGTTAAATGGACGCGTGACAGATTGGTCTCACAGGCTTTTAGATAGATTCTGTAAATATTTGCACAATGCCAGGAAATGAGCGAATCTATTTTTAATACTTACTTACGTTTTATGGAACATTGATTCGGAAATTGAATTGGAATAGATGATAATTTCATTACAATTTGAAAAATATGAAAAAAAATCACAATTACCTCGGGAAATTCTTTTCTACTTTCAAAACATATTTTTAAACATCATTCTAGCATTTACTTTGATGGTTGTAATAGCTCTATATTTGACCTCATCATCAAGCGTTCGTATTTCTGAAGTTATAGGATAAAGTATCTAGATTTTTTTTGTTCTACATTTTTTGTGTAGTAAGCAACGACTTATTGTCGGGCCTACGCTGTCCCCCCCCCCCATACTTAAGTACAAATGCTGTATCCATAATAATACTGTAACACCAAATGATTTGAAAAGAGTAACCATGGAGTTTCTTGCCGGTTCTTCTCCATAGGAAACGACCATCCCGAACCGTGCACCTTTTTGTCGACGTTTTATAAGTGCCCATCGAGGCCTATGTGAAATAAAATATTTTGATTTTGATTTTAGATGATTCTCGAAGCGCATCCTTTTCCTTAGAGATATATGTATAGGTGTTAAACCTTAGTCTCCAAGAATTATTTTATAATACTACATAACATAACATCACGCCTGTAATCCCCAAAGAGTTAGGCAGAGGTGCTAATAGGAAACTCACATTTCGTCAGTTATGTTTAAGTGCCAAGTAATAGGGGGCGCATCTATTGGCATCAACCGGGCACAAATCCAGGCCCCGTGGCTGCTATTGAGAAATTCCTGATGGAAAACCGAATAACACGTTGTCCGACCTGGGAATCTACCCAGGACCTTATGCCAAGCAGTCGCGCTTGCGACTACTATACCAACGAGGCAGTCTACTAATACTGTTATAATTACAAGCATCCATGATCAGTAGGTATTGTTAAATCATAGGTATTAAAAGGATCAGCTTATTAATAATTTATGAAACAAGTGTGGGTAGGATTGCGGTAATTAAAATTGGGTATCATTAACGAAATAGCACTCATAATTATTATTCTGCAATTGCGTTGCGATCATGGAACAAAAACGTTATTATTGTTTTCAATAAGTTTCTGGTTTCGTAATCCTTTGATTTAATTGGATCCTTAATTAATGTTTAACATGATATACCTGAAGTGCTTAAATTCGATAATAAATGAGTAATTTTGAAAAAAAAATAGCAACATTGTTTTACACAAGTAACTAGCTTCTGCCCGCGGCTCCACACCCCATTTCACCATCTTAGGGGAGGAATTTCAAAAAACACTTTCTTAGTAGATATCTACTCTTCACAAACAATTCACCGTCCAAATTTCATGTCTCTAGAATCAGTGGTTTGGGCTGGGGGTTGATATATGAGTCAGCCAGTCAGGACGTTTAATTTTAAATTGAGGGATGATTTTGAAAAAACTGTGATACACGTATCTCATAATTTTAACTGAAGAGTAAATACACAAATTTTCAAGTCAATCGACTCAGGGAATAAAAAGTTTCACAGAAAATTAAACACCCCATTTCACCCTCTTAGGGGTGGAATTTTGAAAAATCCTTTCTTAGTGGATACTTACTCGTCACAAAGAGTACACTGTCCAAATTTCATGTTTCTAGGACCAGCGGTTTGGGCTGTGCGTTGATATATAAGTCAGTCAGTCAGTCAGTCAGGACTTTGAATTTTATATGTATAGATTAATAGTTACATGGGACTAACATGACCAGAGACCACACGGGATAGAGAGGTGTGGAAGGAGAAATGGGTGGCCTTTGCCCAGCAGTGGGACACGAATAGGATAGTAAAAAAAATGGTTATTTATTTATTTATTTATTAAAACTTTATGCACTAGTAACAAAACTGCACAAAGGCGGACTTAATGCCATATGCATTTTCTACCAGTCTACCTTAGGGTGATGCAGAGACAATATACAGTAGGTGCAATAACAGAAAAAAAGACTTGAAAATATTTATAATTAAAACATATAAGAATAAATACTTATAAACATACATATAATTAACTTTACAAAGTTAAGAAAGATAAACAAGAAAAACTACAAAAACTCAGTTAAAAAAAACTCAGTTACTCAGGTTATCATTCAAATACGAGTAGGTTGATTCTAATTCGAAAATTCGGTCAAATTAATACTTAATGATAAAATGAACCCATAAAACTCAGTTAAATTAATTTTAAAGAAAATGGCGTCTAGTTAGTACGCAGCTAACAGTTTTTAATTTGGAATAACGAGAATTATAATCTGAAGCTTTACTGAAATTGGATTGGACCAAGTTTCGTAGACGAAAATTCTTAAAACTTTCTTTTACGGCAAGTTAGTAAGAGTTATTATTGTATTCTTTGTTCTTTATTCGTGAATTCTTTTGGGTAGGTACATTCGTTCTTTTTTACGAAGACATTATGGCTGTGATTTTATTATTTTTCATAAGTTTCGTATATCATTATGAGCTGTTTTGTTATTGCCTTTTTTAGAGCGTGGAGGGTTCAATAACTGTGGTTATTATTACTAGGTATCATTCTAGTGTTAAAAATGAAAGTCATATATTATTTTATGTTTATGAATGTATAAAATTATAGACTGCATATTCTAGAGTTGACCTGACAACATGTTGATTGATTAACTTTATTTTGTTTATTATGTTATGACAATGCATAATTGATTAATGTAACCAAGAGTTTGTAAAAGTATTCTGATTTAAAAGAGTGTGCATGGAGTTTCTTGCCCGTTCTTCTCCATAGAGATCTACGTTAGGGAATGGGCAACTACAGTACTTTCACAGTTTTTATGCCTTGTGACTGGGACTGTAGCTATTTTTGTCTTTGTTTCGACAATTCAAAAGTGCCTGTAACTGGCCTATTTGAAATAAATGCTTTGATTTTGATTTTGTATTTTGAGCAAGTTATGAAATACTAGAACTTCGCCCGCGACTTTGTCCGCGAAAATTTTTATAGCTCGGCTAATACGCATGATATAAATATAGTTTATGGCCTATAGCACTCACGAATAATGTAGCTTTCTTCCAATGAAACAATTTTTAAAATTGGTTCATTACTTCCGGAGATTACCCCCTACATACAAACAAATTTTACCTCTTCATAATATTAGTATAGACATAATAATTATAATATTGTTTTATGTGGAATTATACAAGTGTTTAAGCCTGAATTTTTACACAACTAAATCCGGTGAGAGCTCAACTTATTACACCCGCAATATAGTTCATGCCGCGATAAAAATGAAATAAAAATAAAATGTAAAATATGCATACAAAATTAAATTAACAGCTGGCTCGCAGTTTTTTATGAAACTAAGCGTATTGGTAGTGAATTCGAAGCCTTTCATATTTCCAATACATCGAATAAAACTAATTAATTCTGAACCGGTCGTCCGTTTGTACGATTTTATATAGGTTACATTAGTGTATGTTATTTTAGCGTATATTAGTGTATATTACAGTACACAACTGCGGTATACTTTGAACACTACACGTGCTTAATTATGTTTAGGTTTAAACAGTGAGAACGGAATCACAGCGATCAACATTTATTTAAAGTTTCGAAATAATAGTACCACATCGCTCGATAGATGGCGTTGTAGTCAAATTAGAAGTCGCTATGGTTTCGTTACCGCTGATAGTATAAGGTCTAAGACATTATTTTTGTTTTGTTGTTGTGAGCAGTACATCCAGTACATTGTGATTCGGTTCGGTTGATTATAAGTGATTTAAAACCAGTCCAGTGTATTTAATTTTCACTACCCGCTCCAAGTCGACCTTCGGTTTTGTTCATGGTCCTTCGAGCCGGATTAGTCGGGAGTGTTTTTTGGTAGTCTCCGGTGGTGGTAGAGATTACCACCCTTCGCGTCACTACTGGGCAGTGGATCGCTGTCCAGAGCATCCCCTTCAAGTGGGGTACTCCATAATTGTTCCAAATTTTCAATACGGGTTTCTAAATATGCATGAGTTAATCGCTCTTTAGGCGCTTTCTTTAAATTGGATTTAGCCTTATACATTTTGGCACTAATGTCCTCCTGAATAGCAAGGAAAGAATCCATTTTGCAACAATTATAGGATAGCAACTTAACCGGAACAAATAGAATATAACACAGATATTAAAAAAACAGAGAAATAATATGATTAAATTTTAGAAGTAAAAGTTTTATATTTTTACAAGTCTTTGCACCTTAAGTCACTTGGGTCTAAAATCGGGCATGGATTCCCCGTCAGAACCACTTTTCGCATAAAATTTTACAAGTCCTAATTTTCTACTTAGCAGATAATCTTCTGGTAATTTCAAGAGTTCAACTTCAAATGATGCACTTTTTTTATTGAGATTTTAAACTATTCTTCCTGATAAAGATTTCAAATGTACTCACAATTTTTTCTTCACCATAACTTCACTCACTGACACACTGATGATGTCGCGCTGTACTGTACCACAATTGGCACGCTGTTGTACTGCACCACGAGCACCGCCAGTGGCGCCCTCTGCTCGGCCACGATCTGCCGCTCGTCACCTCCCTTGCGTCGCTCCTCCGGATGGTGCTACCAGATGTGGCTGCTCCACGCTCCACCTGGCTGCTCCCTGCTCCAACCGGTTCCACCTCCAGCTCCTGGGTACCTCTCACCTGGAGTACCCCACTTGAAGGGGATGCTCTGGACAGCGATCCACTGCCCAGTAGTGACGCGAAGGGTGGTAATCTCTACCACCACCGGAGACTACCAAAAAACACTCCCGACTACTCCGACTCGAAGGACCATGAACAAAACCGAAGGTCGACTTGGAGCGGGTAGTGTTTGACGCCTCCTGTAAAGGAACTAATGGTAGGTCATTAAATGATGACCTAATGATTGGTCCGCCCTTGCAAGATGTACTACGTCATACTGTTATGCGCTGGAGAGTCCATAAGATATGTATAGTAGCGGATATTGTTAAAATGTATCGGCAGGTTTTGGTGGATAGGCAGGATACGCCATATCAACGGATACTTTGGAGGGATAGTCCTGAAAAAGATCTACAAGAGTATGAATTGTTAACCGTTACATTCGGTACGGCCTCGGCTCCATACTTAGCTGTACGGGCACTACAACAATTAGCTTATGATGAGTGCGGAGATAATTCAAGCATAGCTAAAATAATTTTGAATGATTTTTACATGGACGACTTGATGTCCGGGACTGAAAGGATAGAAGATGGGTTTAAAATTTACACGGAATTATCTCAAGTACTAGCTAAGGGAGGATTTAAATTGCAAAAATGGAAAAGCAATTGCAAGGAATTATTAAATAAAATTAGAGATGGAAACGATGAAGAACTAACAATAAAAATAGACGAAGTAACAAAAATACTAGGACTTACCTGGAACACTCGCGATGATTGTTTTCAATACTCTGTGGAACTCGCGCCGGTAACGGGACCTGTAACAAAAAGGAAAATTATCTCGGACATTTCACGTTTATTTGATCCGTTAGGGTGGTTAGCACCAAGCGTAATTTTAGCAAAAATGTTAATTCAAAAATTATGGTTAGCTGGGTTAGAATGGGATCAAGAAATTCCAAACAATTTATTACAAGAATGGGATACTTACCGCAATAGTTTAGCTTCTCTTGTTAGCATAAAAATCCCGCGATGGTTACATATTGGTTCCAATATTCGGAAGTCGGAGTTGCATGGGTTTTCCGATGCATCTAAAAACGCTTATGCAGGCGTAGTTTACCTTAGAGTGATTGATGACTTGGGAAATATTCATATCTCCTTAATCACATCCAAAACAAAGGTGGCACCGATTAAACAGGTTTCCATTCCGAGGTTAGAGTTGTGTGGGGCGGTTCTCACAGCAAAGTTGATTGCGGAGGTAGGTGAGGTAATGAATATACCAAAGGCTGACTGGCATGCCTGGACAGACAGTGAAGTGGTGTTGGCTTGGTTAAATTGTCACCCAAGTCGGTGGAAAACTTTTGTTGCCAACAGAGTTTCGGACATTTTAACCACCTTGGATACACAACACTGGGCGCACGTAGCATCCAAGCAAAATCCAGCAGATTGGGCGTCGCGTGGAGTTTCTCCCTCGGAACTTAAAGATGTTTCGCTGTGGTGGAAAGGTCCAATTTTCTTAAGCGGACCGATAGTAGAATACAAAAGACCAAAGCATCTTGTTACACGTATAGAAGAAGTTAACGTGCATACAAGCGTCTTAGAAATTTCATTTTGGGATAGATTTTCATCCCTTTCAAGGATGATCAGGGTAGTAGCCTACTGTAGGAAGTTCTTGCACTTACGGTTGGATTGTTCTGACAAGGAAAGAACTAAACAGTTGTCTACGAAAGAACTGGAGGAGGCGATGGATATATGTATTAGAAAGGGTCAAGAAGAAGAGTTACAAGATGAAATACAAGAACTTAAGAAAATGGGTTATTTTGGTAAAACGGGAAGAAAGTACAAATCGTTAAACTTATTTTTGGACCCCAATGGAATAATTAGAGTGGGAGGTAGATTAGAACTATCTCAGCTGAGTTATGACCGAAAACATCCTATACTGATTCCGAAAGATGCCTTCCTCACGAAGCATCTAGTAAGCGAGGCGCATCAAAAAACGATGCATGGGGGGCCTCAAGCCATGATTGCTTACTTAAGATCTCGGTATTGGGTTGTAGGAGTTAAATCATTAGTAAAGGCCTATTTTAGAAATTGCGTTACTTGCGCTAGGTACACAAATAAAGTCAAAAGTCAACTAATGGGACAATTACCATCTCCTCGTGTTACACCTAATAAACCTTTTTTGTACAGTGGCGTCGATTACGCTGGTCCGATAAACGTCAGAATGTCGAAAGGGCGAGGCAATAAGTCGTACAAGGGGTACATCGCACTCTTTGTCTGTCTGTCTACGCGGGCGGTTCATATCGAAGCAGTCAGTGACATGACGTCTAAAGGTTTCTTAGCCGCCTTTAAGAGATTCGTAGCAAGGCGTGGACATTGTGCAGAATTACATAGTGATAATGGTACCAATTTTGTTGGCGCTGTGCGAGAGCTGCAAGAATTATTTAAAGAAGAAAATTCCAATTTCATTCCCGAATTGGTTGAGGCTTTGGCAAACAACGGTACAAAGTGGAACTTTATTCCTCCTCACGCTCCAAACTTCGGCGGTCTATGGGAGGCAGGAATCAAGTCCACTAAATACCATCTCAGAAGGGTTGTAGGGAACTCCACATTAACGTTCGAGGAACTGACGACGGTGTTGGCCCAAATTGAGGCATGCCTCAACTCGAGACCACTTTCCTGTGTGGATCAAAATGACTTAACGGTTTTAACTCCGGGCCATTTCCTGGTTGGGGAACCACTCGTCCTTGCCCCCGATTCGAATGTCGAAAGGGTTAACATTTCTAGTCTGGGACGGTGGCAACTTACCCAGAGAATGTTGCAGGACTATTGGCGGCGATGGTCACAAGATTACTTAAACCAATTTTTACAACGTCATAAGTGGGCTCATCAAACCCCAGAACCAGCCATAGGTGACATAGTTTTGATAAAAGAGGATGATTTACCTCCTGGCAAGTGGTTGCTGGGCAAAATTGAATCAAAACATCATGGTCCCGACGGAATTACTCGAGTCGTTACCCTTAAAACTAAAAATTCCCTGATAAAGAGACCTGTTTCTAAACTGGCTATTCTACCTGTAGCAACTTAAAATGTGTGTATGTGAGGTATATTTAAGGATATGTATTGTTTATTATTATAAGAACTCATTTAGTTTGTAAGAATTTTGTTTGCCTTCTATATACCATCGCTCGTGTTGTATGACGTTATTAAATATGTAATTGTATTACGATTTGTACCTGTGCATCCCACTTCAGAAGACATGTTGCATGGTGGGCGGTTTAAATTAAGGGAAGGACAATTTGTAATATGTCCTTGGTGGGCGGTATGTTTAGGTTTAAACAGTGAGAACGGAATCACAGCGATCAACATTTATTTAAAGTTTCGAAATAATAGTACCACATCGCTCGATAGATGGCGTTGTAGTCAAATTAGAAGTCGCTATGGTTTCGTTACCGCTGATAGTATAAGGTCTAAGACATTATTTTTGTTTTGTTGTTGTGAGCAGTACATCCAGTACATTGTGATTCGGTTCGGTTGATTATAAGTGATTTAAAACCAGTCCAGTGTATTTAATTTTCACTACCCGCTCCAAGTCGACCTTCGGTTTTGTTCAATTAAATTGATCTATTATTATTATTTTTTTGTAATACTGGCTAAATATTTAATTAAGTAGAGTGAACTAACTAAATACATTATTAATTAAAAACTATTTAATAATAATATCTATTACTTAGATGTACTTACAACGTGTTAACGTGTTACAATGAAGCGTAGGTGGTTAACTCAAGATTTAAAGTTCATGTTTGGAGCAAAAGAAAAGTCATCATCAATCTCTTGTCCAGTCATCCCAGTTTCTGTCAAACATGAGATGGCGAAATATACTTATGAAGCTATTGTAACTATAAATGTGATTATCTTTACTTATGGTTTACAAAATTCCATAATTTGATGTCTTCAAAAATCAAACAAACTTAAAATGTGACAACACCATATTCGGCATTAGTATGTTCGATCGTCAATTGTTTATTTATGACGTCACAACCCGAGAAGCGACCTGAGTGTCGCCGCCCGCGCCCCTGTGGTGCCATGTAAGTTTCCTCATTTTAGTACATTTTATTGAATTTTTATCGGTGTACTTTTCCTTGTTAGCCAAAAAGAATTACATAAATAGAATCTAGTGTCGATATCTAGTAATTTCCTTACGGATCACACAGGGCTTTATTAACATATTGTATAAGTCTCAAACGCGTCGCCGATGTGTTTAGTGAGGTTAAGTACCATTTGATGTGTTTAAACTTCTTGTATAATTGTGGTACACAGGCGGACTTTATGCCACAAGGCATTCACTACTTACAGTCTACCTTTAGATTACGTAGAAGAATTGTGATAGGATACAAACAAAATTAACTAATTATAGTTTTCGCACACGTTATGAGGAAAGCAGCAAATTTTCACCTCGTTTCCATAAGTTACTCTGCAACGGCAGGTATGTCCCAACAAGTAGACAACGTACTACTGACAAAGGCATCAAACTACCTCGGTAGAATGCTATGACCGGCATCTGAGGCGTGCCATCGACAATGAGGCTGTCTTGGTTGTTTGTGGACCAAAGTTTTAAGTCTTGAGAATTCTGTCATGCATGAGTTCATGGAATAGATTAAAAAAAGCCCGTAATGATCCACTATTGCCCGTATTGATTCCTGGACAAAGGCCCCATCCCTTCCACGTCTCTCGATGGTGTGCTTTTTCTCGCTAATTCGCGAGGGAGCTATCCAAGGTGTCCCGCCTTCATCCCCGTCCAGCTGTATCAGGGCTCCAGTCTCGCGATATTCGGGCCCACAGCTGCAGAAAAACTAAAGCAAGCATTTTGTTTTGCTTTCTTAATAACTCAAAACTAACTACATGAATAATACAAGTGTAATTTAAAATAACAGCTAATTATATCCTACTAGCTTTTGTAGCTGCAGGTATGTCCTTACAATTAGACAGCATGTAACTCACAAAGACAAGAAACTAGCTCGGTACTAGTCGGTAGGACGCTATGGCGGCATCTCAGGCGTGCCATCGACAACGAGGCTTGATCCACGTAATCTCCGCTTAAGTCTAAGACGCTTGTCTACTTACTGCCTTTTGTGCACTTGCTGCGGTAATTTGATTTGTGCCGCTAAGTGCCAATGTTACAGGCATAATGTGTTGCAAACAGGTATGCGTTATTTATGGAAAAGTTTGAAGTACTATTTAAATGTACAACTAAACTTTTATTTTTCGTTTTATATTTTGACTTTAGGATTAAATAGGGCGTATCTTCATAAATAGGTAATCTACAGGCTTACGACTCACAGAAACGCATACATGCATGTAGCATGTATGTGTATGCATGTATGCGATGCATATCATGGAACTAAGATAAAAGATTGTATGGAAGTTTATTTTGGTATCATCCTCTATAGTGTACTTTTAATCTTTGAATTGGGAGATAAAATGGAGTGCAAAGGTGAAAAAAACAAGCAATAATCGAAATGGTAAAGAGCTATTGAAAAACCAAGCCAAAATAGAGTGCGTGTACACACACTATTTTTAACCTTACAATTCGCTGAAAATCCCCGCTATTCGAGAGTGACAAATCTGTCAAAGGAATTATTGAGCATTAAACATCCACATCCCTTAGGCCTCCTGCAAACTGAACGCTCGTGAACGCCACTAGTGTTTCGCGACAGCCACTTTTTTATAAATTATTTTTGGGCACCTTTCACAATTTTCGGTGTCCATACGAGGCGTTGGACTTGAAGCATTTGAACACAATCAGAGTTGAAACTCATTAAAACGAAAAACACCACTCGATTCCTTTATGGACGCGCAATACATTTTAAGGAGATCGGTTTTGAGATGAGACTATTATTTTTGGGGGAGTCGTTGCTGGCCGCATATGCTTAAAAAATAACTGCGCCTTCTTTGAGAATCCGCTATATTGAATAATAATGTCGTCACTTAGCTAACCATGCATTGTCATCCAAACTAAACATGTATGCAAAATTTCAGCTCAATCGGAAACCGGGAAGTGGGTCAAATTTGACTTCTTAGATTTTTTGCATAGTTATTTAGTTACAGGTGCATGTAATAAAAGCGTGTCAAAAATTATTGTCGCTGACCACAATTTTATTGACAGTCGCGTGTGGCCCATGTGTGCAAGTGCCCTAAACAGGTCAACCTGTCCCAAATAAAGCATGACGTGTTCAGCTTCAATTAGTAACAATGTACATTTAAATACCGATTTGCTAATGAGACTGGAAACATAGGTTGTTGATCGTGTTTGTCATGTCTATATTATATTAAAGGGTGTGTTGTGTAGTTTGGTTTGGAAACTATTGGGCGATGAAGCTTAGGGGCGAACGTGGTTTTAATCTTACAGGGGTATATTTTAATGATGCCCGTCGCGGGATAGCTCTCGTATAAGGACGAGTTTACCATGCAGATCCTTAGTACATACGTCTGTAACAAATAGTTGTTTGAAGTACAGTCATAATTTAATTCTAGATGCAATTCAACCCAACATACAAAAGGAGGACTTATAGCCCGCGGCATTTGGGTCAGGTACCTGTGTAACTATGTACATGAATATATGTATTCCCACTCTCCACTAAACCGTACTGTTCATGGCGTATATTGTTTTTAATTGGAGTTAGTTTTCGCATGTCAATAGATAGCTGGAAAATCCAGTGTTGTGCTATAAATACTATAATGGTACACTGACTATACGACCCCTACACAGTTACACGAACCGAGGGACTGAGGGAATATTAGTGAGAATAGACCGAGTAGAATTTCACCTTTTAATTAGCGTAGAAACATCGTTATAATTTGAGATGTACTGTGTAGGTACACCAGAAAACGATTGTGTTTCACTAGAATTAGTAAGGTTGTCATAATAACAAGGGTTCCCGCGTTTAGCCGCCACACCCCGTCGTGAGTAACAACAAAAGGGTCCGTGCAGATATAAAACGGCGTCTTAGAATGAAAACTTTGCTATTGTTACTGCTGAGCCATGGGTCGCCGCATTGTTCAACTTATATTAAAGTGGGAGTTTAATACTTGAAAGGATTACTGTTAGATGTGGTCACGAGGCTATTACAGCCAGGCGAGGGGGGGGACTGCTTGAAGATTGTAGATTAATATTACGTCACAATGACGACGGAGGAGCATCCTTGTTATGATTAAATTTAATAAATCGCCTGATAATCTTGCGGAATTGCTTTGGTATGTTCTTTGATCCTTGTAGGTAGTTGCTGCACGTATTTACGTCCTGTTTAAGTAAATGGTTGTTCCATCAGGAAATTCTTAGTAGCAGCCACGGAGTCTGGATTTGTGCCCGGTTGATGGCAATAGGCTCGCCCCCTATTACATGGGACTTTAATATAGCTGGTGAAATTTGGGTGTACTATTAGATACACCTCTGTCTCACCCTACGGGGATAACAGGCGTGATATAATGTTAATTTAAAATAAACTGTGTATTATACTATTTTAATTAATAAACTTGTTAAGAAGACAAGTAGACTGAATAGTATTTTCTTGTCTTATTTTTCTGCGTAAGAAGGAGATTAAGAGCATCCACCCAAAGTCTTAACTACTATAGAAAGAATCTTACTCTTATGGGTGAATATCAACAAAGTTCATTTTTTGTCAATTTTGGTGGCACAATTTTTTCTTGAGTTTTCGTGAAAAATAACGATCTGGTTTAAGAAGAGAATATCCAAGCTTGAAGGATCTTCATGAGGGCTCAGAATATCTCCATAACTTTTTGAGATATTTTAGTTCAAAGTCTAGTGTGGCCACCAAAATTGAAAATCACCCACCAAAATCGAAAGTGCCCACCAAAATTGAAAATCAGTGGCACCAAAATTGGATTTCTCCGTCAGAAACCTCAATCTCACTAATAAAGCTCAATGTGATTAATCTCACAAATTCTCGGGAAGTATCAATAACTTTTATCGGTTTATAAAACTCACTTTTGTTAAAAATAGAGTAGATTCCGAGGTCTGGTCCTAAAGTCGGACTGACATGATAGCGTTTTTGTTGGGGAGACTGCAGTACAACCCAAGTCTCGATTGAATCGAAGGCTTTCTCGTAGTCCACAAACACTAAACGGAGAGGCAGCTCTTCGGTCTCCTGTATAACCTGCCGCAGCGTATGTATGTGGTGTACGGTGCTAAAGCCATTATGGAATCCGGCTGGTTCGGAATGATTCTTGAAAACAACTTGTAGACATAGCTTAGAAGTGAGATGGGCCTAAAATTCTTCAGCCGGGTATTGTAGCCTTTTTTGAAGAAGAGTACCACCACACCCCTGCACCATGCCTGTGGGGTTTTCCCCTCGGGTATGACGGAATCAACAGCTTCTGAAGGGCCTTAAGTACCGGTTTTCCACCCGCCTTTTGAATTGCGGCCGTAATTCCGTCATCACCCGGTACTTTGTTGATTTTAAGCTGTTCCAGGGCCATCCTAATCTCGTGCATCCAGATCTCGTCCGGGTTGTCTTCGGTATAGTGTCGGGTCAGTCTAGCTCTGGGTTCATTTGCTAGATTTACAACGGGTTTACTGGTTAAAGTGCCCATAGAATCTCTGGATCTCCCTCAGTAGCTCCGGTTTGGCGGATACGATCCTGCCATGGTCGGTCTTCAGTTTCGTGAGCTGGCTCTGCCCAATAGCCAGATCTCTTGCAAATGCCTTGGAGCCGCTCAATTTTATTTTTAATATGCTGGATTTAAAGATCCGTCTATTGCGCTTATTTCCACGCCTCGTCTGAAGACTGCAGGATCATCTCACGCCGCTCCTGCATGAGCTTGAGAGTATGATCAGATAGTTTTTTTGTTCTTATGTGCACGATGTGTCTTGAAGAACTTAGACCCGTATGGACAGTTTCCACGAACTTATCGTTGTATTCGTCCATTGAGCTTCTTAGGCACTCGAAACGAGTCTGGAGTTCAAGCTTTTCAGATTGCAGCAGCTCTCGGGGTTTTGAATTTGGATCTGTGCTGGACAGAGCGTAGACTTCATCAGTCGAGACTTTTCAAGCTTGATATTGATGTTCAATGTGCCTCTTACTATGCCTTGATCGCTTCCGGTTTTCAACGAATTGATCGTAGAGACAACATTGAACATAATACGCTTCTTGGTTGACATGATGAAGTCAATCTCATTTGAAGTTGCACCATCGGGGCTCTGGCAGGTCCACTTCCTGTGCTCACGCTTTTTGAAGAAGGAGTTCATCCTATAGAGGCCCTCCTTCTCCATAAAACTAGCCAGTTGGTGACCCCGGTGGTTCCAACGTCCAACCCCAAATTGCCTAGTTTCGCGTTGAAGTCCCCAATGACAACTGTGAAGTGCTTTTAAGCAGCCTCTCTTCGCTGGTCTGTTTTGGCATTCTAAAAAGCAATAAAATAAATAAATATGAATAAGAAACTTGGTCATTAGTATGCAACCCTTATAATAATAAGTCTTACTAACTGCCAAGTACATAACATGTATTTGTTTGCTAATCCAACTGTCTTGCAATGTAAAAACTAGCTATATAGGTAATAACAATACATATACAGTACATAATTAAAATCTGGTGGGTCATTTTCAATTTTGGTGGCGTGAAAACGCCACCAAAACCACCAAAATTGAGCCACCAAAATTGGAACCAGGCATAAAAAAAATCTTAAAAAATAAGGGTTTTAAGTTAAAATTAAATAAATGTCATTGATTTATGGGTCACCCAAATCTTTAGCTATAGCATGTAGCTTACTATTATAACACTTTAAAATCAACAGTAAATCGATCCACCAAAAATTGAACAATTCTTGTCCCCCGTTCCGCCCAAGGCGAGTACTTATGTTTTTGGAGGGTAATCACCCCACTAATCACACATCTGACACTAATCGCACTAATGGCACGACTGATAGATGCTAAATAAATAACGCGATTGATCGCACACGCACGAAACTTCATGTTATAGTAAGTTGAAAAAGTGCCAGAAAAATTATGATTTTTGCTTGGACAAACTTTGATCGAGTGTCCTGTGCTTTTAAATAAGATTTTATAATATGGTTTAATTTTTTTTAGATAATTTGACTAATGCATATACTAACAAAATTGTTTATTTTATATTGTACCTCAAATTGTTACTTTGGTGAACGCAATTACATCAAAAAATGGAACTGGGACAAGCCACCAAACTTGAATTTGAAGGCGATTTTTTTTTTCCCTGATGATTTATATACACTTATAAAAAAATAAATGTGGCCCTAATTGAAGCAAGTTACGTAGTTCACTACAAAAAAAAATCAGAAACATCCTATCATTTTACACCTCGATTCTCAACGTGGACACGTAAAATTTGCTGATTTGATATTCACCCTTATAACAGTTAATTACAAAATGAAAGTAAATCTACGTCTAGCTTCATTCTTTTCTAGGTCACGTTGAATCCATTTTTTTATGAAACAACTTTATTAAACCCATTAACTGAGCTGGAAGGCATCATGCTAGACTAGGATAATTCAGCAGCGATATTTATGATGCATTTCGAGCTTATAACTTCGTCTGTAGTAAAAACTCATACATTTGTAATGTAACCACTGAAATAAAGCTCGTGCGAGTAAGGAAGACTGGAAATCGAGCCAAATTGGACTCCTCGACGTTCAAGGTATGATATTCAAGTGGCATAACGAAATAATATAAAAGCAACCTGAAGCGAAGTCAAGAGATGCTGGAGACTGTTCAAAAATTAACTTTACGTGACAAACATTGTGAATTTTTTATTGCACTCTCTGGGAGCTTTTGCGTTGTTTTCAGGTATGTGGTAAGACTGGATAAGAAATCTTTGTATCTTTGAATTGAATTAGTAATGTTGTGTTGTGTATGTAATGTGACTGTGTGTGTGTAATTATTTCTTTTATGAGTCAGTGATGCTCGAATTAAAATGTTTTTTTTTCCGAGTTGTGTTTTTGTGTAGGTGTACATTATCTGGACAAAGGATTTTGATACCGTAGTTTCTGCATGGTGAGACCTACATAAATTAAAAGTTAAATGGTTTTGGTACCTACAATAAAGCATAGTTTTTAGTACCTGTTCAAATAATCCTCTTTGTCACGGTTTCACTCCTTAACGGCGGAACGGATTTCGACGAAATTTGGTATACGGATAGACCGTACTTGGGTTTAGACAAAGAACATATTTTTAATTCCGTATGTCCCCGTGGGCTTATTTTCGGAGTCCACACGAGCGAAACCGCGTGTAAAAGTCAGTAATTTATTAATATAAAAGAGAAAATATAAATGTACCTACCGCAGCTTCAAAACATTACAAATATGATAATGCATAGGACCCTTAACCGCCACCGTAACTTGGACAAATTGACGGGTCTTAGTAATTAGTTTAATAAAGTCTCAGTTAACGACGTTCCAACACTCAACTTGTATACTTAGTGGCCTTAAGTTTAATGCGATTTCCTTAAAAATATAACAAGGTAGCGTAGTGTCACGTTTTTAATATTTGGTTTAATGTATAGTTTTAAAGAAATTATGTCACTATAAATCACATCATCCATTTAAAAATTTTAGCCGAGCTTTTAGGTAGATACACAAATACACACAGAGATTATATAGATGAACGGCATTTTTTAATACTTTAATAATAAATACGAATTCGGCTATCATTGTGCCGATCGTCGTGACGGCCAATGGCCTTATAGCCAAGAGCCTCGCGAACCATCTTTCGAGGCTCTCCTTGGGCGGTTGGATCTAGGGCCTGATTCAGAAGGCAGTACTCCTCGATACGGCTCGCATTGTGAGGAGGATCCTGTCTCTGGAGCCCTAACCACCGGTAGCTTGGACCCTGCTCCCGATACCGGCGGACCACTATTTTTTTATATTTTAAATGTTTTTTATATTGTTTTATAAATATTAGAATATTTAAAACTGTATTTAATATGTGTAAAAATAAATAAAGGAAATAAAAATACTCACAAAAAAACTAGACAAAAATATAACCTTGTGATGGAAAAAGCCAATAAAAAGAATTTCTCCCGATCCGGGAATCGAATCCAGGACCTCATGCTCAGCAGTAGCGCTCGCAATCACTACTAGACTAAATAAGCAGTTATTAGCAAGCAGTTAAATGCAAAATATACACAAAAAAAAATGACGTGGTCACACCAAAACTTTTAATATTAAACTATTACTTTTCCTAATTACAGCGCTCACGCCTTCTTTTCAGCGACGTCGCAACTCTGCCGCGCACCTGTGCATGCCACTATTTTCACATAGCAACTCCTTCCTTCGTCAACGCAGATAAAACAAAGTAGTGTAACTTAATTAGAAAGTTCCGTTATTCATTCCGCTTTGATGAGAAACACCCTTCAAGGTAGACAGGCACGTGGCTGCAAATGAGCTCTAACTTGATCTAATCTCTTTTGGGAAACTTCAATTTTAACTGTTCACAATGACAGTTCAGTTTGGAAACAGAAGCCCCAGGAGAGTACCTGCCTGTAGTCTACGGTATGTACGTAGGTACAGTTAAACAAAGAGATAGGTGTACAGTTAGCTTACAGCTACTTTCAAACTATGTTTTAGGCGTGTTGAATTGTCAAGTCTTGCGCAATATCCTTTTAGACAAGTCTTATTTCTTATATGATATTTTTACTTTTTTCTTTAAAGCCAAGGCTCGAGGCCTATGGGCGGCATAAACACTCTCAACCCAGGTTAGGCACTAACCACACGTTGAAGAAAGAATTTGCACTCACACTGGGCAAATACATTTGATACCAGCAAATTTTTCGATTTTCCATTCCAGCTCAGCACCGAGAGTATATTATTGCATGTAGGAATTTGTAGGAAAATCCTACAAACTACATGCAATAATATTGAGTAAGTTTCAAAAGTTGTTATGCTCACAGTAAAAAAAATGTGTAAGGAGCATGACGAAAAAAAAAAATTTTTGCTTGTACAGCGAATAGTTTGCTCATCTGTACCTACTAGGTACAGCGTACCTCACCTTACAATCTCGATATAAACAGGATGATGTGGCGGAAAAGTTTTATTTTCTCCCATTTGTTATTTACGACTCAAGAGACTCAACAACAACATTTCCTGCAATATGGTTAGAGCCCAGGTCTACGTACCATTATGTATGTACTTTGTTTGTGGCAGTCATGATATTTTTCTGTTTTGCAATTTATTTTTTTTGAGATTTTTTTCCCGACTTAAGTGTGTCTGTAATGTGCCGTACAACCTAGTACATGCTGGTATTTTTCTGGTGCTTTGACCGCGGTCTATGTCTGAATAAACTAAGAGCTTTTCAAAAGACCGATAAATGACTTCCGGTTCCATTGGCTCGTTGAGCTAGTGGTCACAAGCATCACTGTTGCAAATGAGGTACTGGATTCGTGTCGAGTGTCAATGGGTAACCTTCTACTTAAAAATCATGAGGGGATACCTCATGATTTTTAAGTAGAAGGTTGGAGTTGGGATTCGTGCCCGGTAGATGGCAAAAGGCTGGTTCTCTACATGGGACATAAACCATAGCGAGCGTAATGTGGGTGCACTATTGGTACATCTCTGCTTAACTCTTCGACGATAACAGGCGTGATGTTGTGAGTTGTTGTTGTTGTCAGTTTTCTTCAAAACGGGAGCTTGTAGTTCCTTGGGCCATAAGTCGTTGACGTTCTAAAGTCCCTTCCAAGAATTCGCATGAAGAGCAGTGTTCATAACATAACATAACACGCCATGAAAACTTAACCATACTTTCCAAGCATACAGGGTGTAAACCGACTTTTCACAAAGCCGCCAACCAAGCATTCTGTACATCAAACTAAGTAACTTTTCGCAAAAATTATTGCTGGGAGACGACCGTTTTTTTTTGGAGTGAAAAATTACGTTTTACGATAGGACTTAATGTAACGCACTCAAAACATTGTGCTGATGGGTGGATTGACAAGTACGGGGGTCGTGGTATAAAAATTAAAACTTATATTAAAAAATAAAATTGGGAAAAAGTTGGAACTTTGACCCCCAATATTTCGTAACTAGAAGGTTCCCAGGTATGGTCTAGATCAAAAAAATGATCGCAAAGAAGAGGAGAACAAATGGCTTTCGGCTTAGTTAAGGGTCTTTTTCCTTTATAGGCCACAGGCTCTTCAGTGAATTCAAGTAATAGGAATTTCATTTAAACGTGCAAAACCTGTATAAAAGCTTCATACGGCGTAAACGAAAGGAAAAGGTTAGTAATTAAGTCGAATTACTAACCTCCTCCTTTCTGAAGTCGGTTAAAAACACTTACTCGCTCATTTAAATATTTTTAAATTTGATTTGCCAAACGAAATCGATAGGTAGGTGTTAAGTATGTTTGTATGTTGGTAACTAATTGGACTGCGGAATACGGATCATTAATTGATATAATTATCTTTGTTCCAATGAACCTGAATTCTGAATACCTGTAAATGTTAAAGTGTGAACAGATGTCGGCTCTAATAAAAACATTGAATTGAAATTATAGCCGTGATCATTGATATCTGTATTATAATATAACTGGCTTTTGCCCGCGGCTTCGCTCGCATTAATTTAGAATTTGACAATCAATTCGGGTTGTACTCTGCTTGTAATAATACGAGTATAATTCAATCATGATTGAAAAGACTTATACTTAGGGTGGTAAACCAATTTCGAGATCGACTTTGCATGACATCTCCTGTTTGAAGAGAATAAGGAACCACACGCACTATGCGGCCACGACCACGACTGCGCATGACCGGCCGCTATCTTGAACAAAACTCGTCGGACGGCAGGTTGCGATCAAACATTCTTGCTGCACAGCGTAGCATGACAACCGTAGAAACAGGTTTTGTCGACGGAAGAATCGATAAAATGACAGATTTCTTTTGTTGATACGTAATAACGGGATTTGTCGAAGGAAGAGTCGATAAAATGACAGATTTCTTTTGTTGATCCATCATTTTGTCCATTCTTCGACGACAAAACTTGTTTCTACGATGGTCATGCTGCGCGTGCTTGTCGTAGCTTCTGCGACCAAAAGCCGTGGGCCATGTAGTGCGCGAGGTCCTTCATTCATCATTACAAATATTTGGTATTTGAAACAATAAATACAAGAACAACCGACGGCTTATATGGTTTGCAAGTTTGTCAAAAATAACACAGTACAGTACCCGCTTCATAGTTAATAATCTTCTTATATTTTGAGTGAGCATTTTCTTTAGGTGTTTTGCTTAGGTCAGATGAAACGTTACACAGGATGTAAGTTATCGATCCCATATCCGCTGCTAATGATGTTACCATGATCAACGTTCTACTTTTAAAATACCTTGTTATACCTATAACACAGCACTTAGGCTGAGTCTTTTATGGGCCTAGCCCGATCGCGCGACATAATTGTACGTAACTTATATTTAAAAGTTTAAAAAAAGTAAAGATTCCCATCCCACATAGTATTTATTGAGTTTTAAGGCTTAATTTATGAGTTAAGCCATCCATCCAACCCAAAAATATTACTATGTGTGATACTAAATAGGCTAGTTGCAAAAAAAATGTATGATAATAATATATATATAAATAATAATGTATTTTCTATCAAAAAATCGTTCGATTTTATTTGCGTGTTCGCACTAGGCCAATTGTAGTTAATTTTCCCTCGTAACCACGCTATAAGCTCACTCATAAATAAATACATACCTACGCGATATTTATGCGCCTACCCACCATACAGTTATTAAAGTCTAGCCTACATTGTGAATTTATTATGAAAGTTTTAATTCCCCCTCCAATATGCTTAAGTAAATAATTCCTAAAGGGATGTACCATTTTACCTAAAAAGATTAATATGGGTATGTTTACTATGCATAATTTATTATGTAAGATAGCAATTGTTTTGCGAAATTAATTACGTTGCCGCTGGAAGCTGTTACACTTGATTGGCTAAACATGTTAACATTATAAAATTATAACAATTATGTGGAATGTGGTATCAATGAAGAAACGAGGTGTTAATAAATTTAAGTTAGTTAGCTTGTTAATCTCTAGCGTATCATATTTTTGTTTAACAGATTATGATATTTTGACATAGGTACACTAGAATATCGGTCATGTTTGTAAAAGGAAGTCAAAAGCCCAAAAGCCCAAAGTAATTTCAAATATTACATTTTGTCACAGAAACTGTATTCATTAGTATCTGTAGTATAGTTTTGTTTATTCATAGGTATGCTTGCCTACTGCACTCAGTCAATATAGGTGATGTAGCGTAACTACATCACCTATATTGAGCCAAATACAATCACACACACATATCGCATTTTTAATTTCTTAAAAAGCGAGCTTCGCTTTCATTTGCTAGTTAATATGTGAATTTCGAGTACTTTTACAGTCAAGAGAAAATGTTATGAGGTATATTAATCTGAGGGCATTTTCCGTACGTTGCTTTTAGTGTGATGAAAGTTGTTGCGAAAGTCCCCCGTGCCACATAAGTCCATTAAGCAAATGGACGGAAAGGAAATGAGAGCAGGTTTTTAATTTCGTTGTCATGTAAATACGTGATATTAATAATGTGCCCCTTGTTCAGTTACTCTTTGTTAATTAAAGCTTTTCGGATATTAAAAACGTTTAAACATTAGTCATAATGTGTGTTGACACCTGTGAAAATACATTTATTATTTTTAGGCTAACGAGTCTGTTGTTGATATTTGTAGCTGTATAATTTTTTTCCAACCTTTGTCTTAGCTCTGCTCAAAATGTCACCGTCATTGGCGCCCAAACTTCGCGTTTTCCTGATTCTTTTGACAGTTGACATTTTTGAGGCCACAGTTGTAATAAGGTATAATATGAACATTCATAAAATGTATTTAAAACAGTACTTAAGAGGTTTCTCGGCAACCACTAGTTAAGTAGTCTTCCGTAACTGTAAAAGTATAGAAAGCCTTTTCTTTTATTTCTCGATTAGCATGAAAAAGTAGTTGCTCTTCTAAATACCAGCGCTGTCCCGGCCTATTGCCAAGTTCCAGTATTTTTGCTGCGAATGGTATTACATGCTTAATAGTAAATAGTGTACGGAACAGTGGAGCTTTGCGGCCGCTGAGCTGCGCAACCATTAGGGTAACAACTAGGGTTTCATTGCATTAGTGTGAGAGGCAGATGTCTCAGCTCAATGCTCATCCACCTGATCTAATATCTTAGGCGACTTTCTTACTAATGGAAAGGGATGTTGCGACCTACTTCCATCCGGAACACTCCACGAAGTACAAATAAATGAAGTTATGACGAAATAAATATAGCCACGAAAGGTGATAAAAATGGCCCCGCGGTCACTAATCAACATTTTCACGTAAACGACTTTCTGTCATCAAACAAGATACTTGCATTTTTCCCCCGTTGTAAAATCTTGTTTAGGCAGCCACTTAATAAGTGAGCCTTGGGAAGGAAGACCACTTGAAGGTAACTTTTAAATTACGTCTCCGCTCCCGCTAACTTATTTACTCCTTATAAGAAGAAACAAAATATAATTCCACTTTTCAGGTCAAGAGATAATGGCCTTTGATAACAGCCTGAAAAAGCTTTCCGCTGTTTTGTTTCTTTTATCTTCAAGTTTCTGTGAAGTTTTCCACAAAAATTATAACTTGTGAGATTAAATAAAGAAGTTTTAATAAATTGCCCAGGGTTAGCTAGGATTAAGGCTTAGGTGAATCTAATTTCTCATTTTTGAGTGGCTATGGCAAGATTAAATCTTTAAAATTGTTTTGGAGTGGGATTCGCGGGTAGGTAGCGCCCAGATTTAGTGTAAAAGTTTCCGTTCGCTCCATTTATTTTATGTTCATTGCTGCAGATGTTGTGGTATAAACCTTTCTCATAAATTAATGTGAAATGTTACGATAAATATGTTAAAGAATAAGCCCATAAGATTATGCCTCCCTGTACCACTCGTTACGAAAAGTTTTTACATGAAATAAATGCAGCCAATGTGTTTTTATAGTTCCGACTGACAAATAGTAAAACGATATAACCACAAACTGATATCTCATGTTAGACATACAATTTATTGCTGTATCATATTAATACTATGGGCGTCAACTATCAGGAGTATAGTTACTCACAAAAAAAATCACAATTTCATGAACCTGTGTACATTTCGTTTTGGTCAACAACATGCAGATAGAATTGTTTTTTAATACTACTGCCAAAGGCTGATTGGTTAAAAAAAAATCGGAATACAAAGAGAAAAATCGCTGCTAAGGTATAAAATAACATTAAATATACGCGTATGTTGCAGTAGTCGTCGGCATTTCGCAGTTTCACGCCCTGCAGCCAACATCACAAAGGTTATTATGCAAAATTTGTGCCAAAACGCATCCCTCTGTGTGCAGTTTTCGTGGCGGAAGCCGTGGGCTTTTATTTACTTGCCACCCGGATGCAATTGCAATTGTGGTCTGAAATTCCGCATGATAAATTGTCAACTGATTTCGGTTCAATTTGCTAATTAATGTTTGTGAGTGATTTCCACAATACATACGTAATGTTCTATTGGTGTTTATGTTACCTGGAGTTTGTTCAATGTTCACGTTTTAGATATTTCGTTTAATTAAACATTCGGTTATATCGGAATACTGTAGTGGCTCTGGAATGAAATTTAGCTAAATTCGTTACGTGTCGTTTTGATAACATTTTATAGGATGTAGGACATGATAAAATAAACAAAAAAAAATCATACACCGTTCGGAATGCAATTTTGGTACATAGATAACCCAGTCTGACAAACCGTGAAACATCGTTCGGCCATTTTCACGAATATCTGTTACCTATTGTGGTTGTTTTCGTCATGTTTGGGCGCTTGGAACGCATAGAATTTTTTAATATAGCCGGCTTTGTTTGGTAGACGTATACCCCTGTATAGAATATCACTCTAAAGGATTATTTATTTTAAGGAATACGTACACACGAACCCAGGGATAATGTTTCGTCGAAAAAACATGCCGATACTGGTTTCTACGAAAGGTTAAGGTACTGTAATTTGGTTCTTAGCTGTAACCTAACTTTAGTTATGACGTAAAGCTAATTTAGCGGTAACCTACATTATGGTCGTAGGTAGATAGGTTATTGTGAGACCGTTGCCATAACAGAGCCTAATATTAATTTGTTCGCAAACCGCGCCCCTGTTTCTGTCACCTCATTCCCTAAATTAATGACAAATAGAGTCCCACCCAGCGCCTCTAAATGTCACGGGGCGGTGTTTTCGATGGCTAATTGACTCCGTTAACCCTTTGTTAGTGATGACGTTTGTAATAGCCAGTTAACCCATTACATGCTACACGCGAACATGTTGCGATGGATTGCTGCTAATTATTGCTTTGTCAAAAATGCCCTTGCTTTGTTCTTTTCATATTTTTGCGAGGTAGGTCATTGGAAGGGTTAGATCGGACGTTTGGACGCAAATTAGAATGATTAGACTATGCTTTCAGTCATGCACTAAGGCGCCTTACCTTATCGTGGTTGTCGTAAAAGGTTATGAAGACAATATTCCAAGTGCATTGGTAACAACTATCTACAACCCAGTGATTTCTCACCTGCAAATCAATTGTGACAATATGATCGTTCATTTCATTATGCACTAAGTTCATGCTTTGTACAGGTTCGACACCCATATCTTTCAGAGGACGAAGTCTAGTGTGATTATTTTTTTACAAACGATGGGGCACTTAATATCGTGTCCTGCGTGTCCTGTTGTTTGTTCACTTCAGGAACTGATGAATGCTACCGAAAGCGCCAAACTAGTAGCTCAGTTCTGGGCTGACACAATTTAGATTGTCATCGACACGCTAAGAAGAAGATTATTCGAAAAAACATCTTAACATTTTGTTATTCCAGCTTTATAAAAGTTCGCATTATAATAAGGTGGCGAACCACGTTAACGTGCGAATACTGGTACTTTTGTAACAGTTCATTTTACGCCTCGTAAAATACAACATAATATCTGCTCCGGTAATAAGTACCAACATAATACATGTGAATCATGTTTTACGACATATTTTATGCTCCAGCTTCTTTCATTTTACGCTTAAGGAGATAATTTATGTTATATGGAAAACATATTTCAGATTTATAAGAAGTAACTGAAGGTAAGTTGTGGAGGGATTTGACAAATGATATTTTCTTCTTACATTCTGATTCGAAGTTAAGTGGAATTAATGTAGATGGAATCTTTTGTGGAATAATTTTTTTTAGACTCGAACAAAATTCTAAGTGAATGTTTAAACAACTGTTCCATGTTTTGTTTACGGTTTCATCCGGTATTTATTTTCATAATTGAAGTTGGAAGCCAAGGTAAATAGTTTGGATTCAGGGTAAATTGTCTACGGTTGCCGCAGTCCCGCCAAATCATCGATTTGCCGTTGTCTTGATTGAAATTGCGTACGTTTGCTAACGTAGTACCGGTACATACTATCCCTACATGCGAGATTACACGTAAACGGCGGCTACCGACGTAATGACATCGAATAAGACGACAAATTAAATTGAATTGGTCTAAAACCGAAAATGGTGCTGTTCTGATACCAACATTTGAAACAGTGATGTATATCTCTATTTCGAATATCCATTGGTGTAATTATATCAGTTCGAAATTGAAGTCATAACCTAGTATTAAGACTGGCCTATTACTACAAAATGGGAGTTACCCTGTCTCACGATTTCAAAATACACTTCCAGGGAGAAGGAATTTTAGGAGAAGAGAGGGAGTGCCCGTCCGTGGAGCTCAAAATTATGAACTATCACGGAAGATATCCCGTAAGTGACAGTATGAGTTTAGTTTTAAACCGTGAAAGCTTAAAACAGGTATAATAAGATTAAAAAGCGCAAAAATCGTCATGATATAAAAAATTACGATTTAGGAAGTTACGTTATCAATAATTACCTTCTAAAACTTTTCTGTAAAACAACTTACTTTAAAGACAAACAACAAACCACACGGTAAAATAATTCCCCATGAATATTCAACAGCTCATTGCGCTTTTAATGGAATCAAATCCCGTAATGTATTCAAAACTGACCTATTGGACATAACAAATAATGTTATTATTGTTTCATCATGTACAAAGTCCCATATTATGCAAAGCACAAATATGACTTTCATGAGACTATTATTAGCTATGATGGCGGAACATCGGCGGTGCGTATGCAAGTCCCCGTCCAATTTGCCACGGCAATCAACTTTGTTAATAAGTTCAAGCCACGCTTCCACTCATCCAGATACTCAATCTCGCATATTGTTGGTATATGAACAGATTTTGTTAAATATTCAGCCGCTTTTGTTCGTGTAATGTGTGTAATTTTGCTTTTGTAATACTGAAGTTGATGATTTTTAGTATGAATCCGCGTGAAAAGTTAAGTCGTTGATTTTACTTAGGTTAATTCTCTCACGACAACTATTTTACCTTGCATACGAGTATATTTATATATTTTATCAATCCACACACTCTCCTAGGTGTGTAAGAAAGTGCCTAGTTTTGTCTAACCCACGATTATTCGAGAATGCACAAACTGCACAAGTGTAATACACCTACGGCCCTACACAACAAACACTGCGATATATCCCGTATTTAATTAGCTAGCAACCCCGCTGAGGTTGGGCGTCGTCGCCGCATCAACTTGGTCGCACTCACATCAGCCGTACTCTGTGCTACGTAGTCTACGCTTCGAGGAGTCTGTTGCACATATAGTCTGTGCATTCTGTGCAACTTCGCACTACAGTTATGTTCTCACCAAACAACTTTAGATAACTGCGCACGTTACTGTGCAGTTTATTCGCTGGTTGTAACTTAGATTTTCTCACTATGCCATAGTAAGTAAATATATTAAGTTTGTCTTTGGTATGGTAGACTAATTTATTTTAATTAGTGTTTTTAGAAGCAAAGGGTTTTCGTGAAGATAAGTAACAAGCTCTGATAAATCATTTTGGTACATTACATTACTACTTTCTGTGTGTAGGCCTTTAGATATACATGGTGCAATTTAATTGCATGTTCATTCATTCATTCATAGTGTTTAGATGATCCAAGTCATTTGTTGCTTCAGTTTCATTGTATACCACAGGCAAGAGGCAGGCTTTTGTGCAGATATTTTGATATCTGGAGCATTAACATATCAAAGTTATATTGGTAGATACCTACCTATACATAAAGACTCCCTGTAAAACATTAATTACGAACAATCTTCACCTGGAAAATTTAGTAGACAACCATTTGTATGATATTGAGGAAGCCATATCGTAACTTCTAATTTTGTCATAATAACTATGTAACCTTGTGAACTGGTCACGTTTGAGAACTTGATAAAGGGAGTTAGAAGCAGGCCTCCCTGTAATTATTCACAAATTGAAGAATATAACTTTGAAACAGAAATTAAACTTATTGATTTAGTCCGCCAAGTCTAAGGTAAAGTTGTATGATGTAATTTGAAATTTCTTAAGGACATTCCGCGGAAGGTTGTCAGCCGTAATTATAATTCCTCTGTCAAACAATGTTACGTGGAAATTGTTATAATACTAATTGGTTAAATTCCTCAGAGTTGTTTTATCGAATATGAAATTATCATTGGAGTTAAGTGTTCATACTTGTAAAGGCGCTCAAGAATTTGCTCGAGTTTTGGCTATTGTTTTTGTCGTGTCGAGTTTCACGTCGCTGCGTTTTGATGACAAAGTAAATATTTACCTACTTCGTGGTTTTGATGCTCAACAAGGTTATTTTATAAGTGATTTAATAGGTTTGGTCAATCATTAATGTTGTCTTCTGACCATATTTAGTCATAAGATACAAACACAATAAAAATCAATACAATAATCTCTCCCTAGGCGGTTGGATCAAGGCCCTGATTCAGAAGGTAGTACTCTCGATACGGGTCGCATTATGAGGAGGTTCCTGTCTCTGGAGCCCTAACCACCGGTAGCTTGGACCCTGCTCCCGACACCGGCGGACCACTATTTTTTATATTTTAAATGTTTTTTGTATGGTATTTTTTAAGAAATATTTAAAAATGTTAAAATGTGTAAATAAATGAATAAAGGAAATACAATAGACACAATAAATTAACGTTTTTGCAAAACACTAATAGGTCATTAGTACGGCATTATTGGTTACTTTAATAACGGGTTTCAAAATTGGTTTTCTAAAAGGTTCAGAAATTCAGAATATTTTGACGCAGTTAGAAAGTACTTAAGCCAAAAATAATGATGTGCTTATGTGTAAGGTGACAAATTGGTAATAAAGGTCGAAGGCGAGTAGTTATTCTTTCTATAGATTATAGGACATAAGTACTATAACATATGAATGGAGGTAAATTACTGAATATTCTAGCGGCTAGTAATTACCCACTAGTTAGCATGAATGATAGGTGATTTAGTTCTTTGTTTATTTCAATATTTATAAAGCATTTTCAAGGTAAAAGCTTTAAACCATATGAAATAAAGGATGGTGGTTAAAATAATCATAAACTTGATTTTATAGAGAAAACTTAGTTTCAGTTTTGCCTGTAAAAAGTTCACAACTGTTTTGTCCAAATTTCTCTGTTTTTTGATAAGTTTAGTTTTAGACTTGCAGTCCCATTTCAAAAACTTATTCTGAACACTATGGTATACAATATTAGTATATGCGAAACCTGAAACACGTGTCTAGTATTTTTATGTAAAGAATTTATGTACAAAATTTCGAAACTGTGTCATGAAAAATCACAAAGTTATAATTTTGTTCTGCTACCTGATAGTCCGCACAAAAACGCGGTCACCACGCGGCGCAGCCGCGTGCGCACCTCCAGCGTCGTCTTGAGCTCATTGATAATAATAAAGTGGCAGTAGGTACCTAAATGATTGTGATAGGTACTTAGTGTCGCTCGGTGTCCAACTTGTAACCTTTTTAAAATACTTTGAGACAAAATATAACATGGTTTAAAAATGATTGGAATTGATTCAGTTACTTATTCTGATCAAACTATATTCGGTTTCGCATATACTAAAAATAATGCTGTATATGGATAGTGAACTGTTTTACATAGGTACTACCACGGAATGGACATAATGAAAGAATCTCTCTATCATATTTATTCTGTGGTTACTATATTATGCATTTCGTATAACTACAAAGTACCTATATGAGGTCATCATCAGCTGCCTAGCCTTTTCAATACTATGTAGGAGTTGGGTCCCGATTTTACAGGATGCAGCTGAATCCCAGTGTTTTACACGGAGTGACTGCCTGTTTGACCTACACAACCACATTGTTCCTGGGTAAGACTAGTGACATGTGCTATTATCTGCCTTAAAGGGAGATCCCCGGAGTATAACCACAACGTATGTAAGATACATAAATAAACTTACACTTTTTTCTCATGGGGAGGTCGTTAGAAAACACAGAACGCGACCTGCTACGATCCGTACCTACATACTCTTTTCGCGTTGTCCAAGGTCATATTTATTTCGTGTATGAGATATAGTGAGATTCCCAAGTAGATAAAACTAGAAAAAATAGTTCGAAATAATATAT
This sequence comes from Noctua comes, assembly GCA_963082995.1. Taxonomy (NCBI): domain Eukaryota; kingdom Metazoa; phylum Arthropoda; class Insecta; order Lepidoptera; family Noctuidae; genus Noctua; species Noctua comes. The sequence goes on from OY720277.1 coordinate 9,695,600, forward strand.
CGAAAGCCTGCAAAACACTATATCACTGCTCATGACATGTGGCAGACCAGTGAACGAGGCATGTTCACTTTTCAGTTCATTTCTATATCTTGTTCCATTACAATCTTATAGCTCATCTTTCTGCAATGCGAATCGAGTTGGCAGCAGGCCCGGAAGTCGGATTTACACTGTTTTTCTTTTTTCTCTCTTTGGATTGCGGGTAGTCTCTCCAATAAAATATTAATAGGGCCGTTGGTTTTTGATTCCTTTACTGTAGAGTTATAAAATAAATTAGTTTTGTATGTCGGATATGTCAGGATTTATTCCGTTAGGCTCGTACATCATGTGGGCAGACGATGGGTTAAAAAAAAACTAAAGGAAAATGCACTGGGTGCGATATACTATTTATTAAACTAACAAATTACTTGAAATTATAACTTAACACAATAACACGGGGCACAATGAATCGGGTTCCAGGACGTCTCAACTCCGCCGCGATCAAACATTGAATTTCGTCCTCGCCTCGAGCTGTAAACATCAGGGCTCTGTAGACGCACGCTGTGGTGTGGGTAGACTGGTAAGCAGGTCGCGTGATGTTACCACTGGCATTTTGACCGGATCCGACATGTACATTATTTTAATTTACTTATGTCTGTATGAGGTATAATAACTGTGGTATTTGTCGATAGCTCTTAAAAATGATATCGAGGTTTTTAATAAACTGTTTTTCTGAAGTCAATGGTTGATGAGCCCTCAAAGCCCTCAAAATTGTGTCCCCCTCTAATTTCTAAAGCAAGAGTAGGAAAATTAGTTTGACCAAGATTTGATATTAACATACTAGATAGTATGTTTAAACCAGTTTTGCTCTTGAGTGTAAATTGACCTATGCATGAGCGTTAAGTATGTTGTTATCATATTATTTGGTGCTGCGGAACCCTGTTTGTGCGAGTCCGACTCTCACTTACCCGGTTTTATGAGGTTGAAAAGCCATAAGTAAAATACGTACTTCGGATTTGGACTCACCAGCCCTATACACAATACATACAAAACGTAAAATTAGGTTGATGGGTGGTTAACCGTGAACATTTTGGTATTTACTTACTTTATACGGCAGAATACACCTAGATGATCAGTAAAAATCACCTTTTCTAAAAATAAATAAAATAAAAATTCGACTCTCGTCAAAATTGAGTTTTTAATTTTTTTGGTACGGCAAGGATCGCGATACGACCTACAGTGAAAATATGCGTAAAAAGTTTGAAAAAATATGGCGGAAACTCCCAAGCGGTTTCTATTTTATAACTGGATTGATATTCATCGTTATTTTTATATGCATGCAGTAAATAGAAGGTATTGTTATATTCGATGTTTTTATACATGAACTCTATATACAAAACCAGACTCTATTTACATGATTGCCGTTGGAAAATGATGTGAATGTCGAGAAAAGCTAGATGTTTTATAAGCCGATTTCAGATCTTATACATATTCTGAACGAAGGAAGAGTACGGTGCATAAGGCTTAGGCACTTATAAGAGGCCAGGCATCTGAAACAACAAAGGATAATGTAACATGAACATTGCGCCTGTATGTGCTGAAGGGGTAGGTACTAGACAGGGGTGTATAGAACAGCCACATTTTCTTTTGGTTACGAACCAACTTATGTACTACAACTTACGGTCGTGGGTTCGAACCCAGGCAGGCGCATTATTTTGTGTAATTTATTTCATCACCACTGCTCTCAAAAACGGTGAAGGAAATCATCGTGAGGAAACTGGCATGTCCTAGAACCAAAAAATTCGAAGACATGTGACATCTATCAACCCGCACTGGGTCCGCGTGGTGGATAGCCCAAACCTTCTCATAGAGAGAAGGCCGTGTGTCCCAGCTGTAGGAACATTATTGGCCGATTATGCTGTGCTTCTTATCGATAGTAATTTTGAAGGCCATGGCAAATGGGAGCGACCCAAAATTGTTACCAATCACAGGACAAACAAGTGGGCATCGGTTTCAAACCGGGATACGTACGTTTTTCGATAACATATTTCAGTTGCATATCTTTTTGACTTTTCCACCACTTGTGATATATCAGTTTATCTGTCTGCCTTTTCTAGTCTGGATATTTGTGAATGTGTGAACGTTGTAGGCGTTCCCAGATGCTTGTTAAAGTATCTTGTTTTACGTTTTTAATAATTCTAATGCTGTAAGATGATAATATTGTAAAATCAAATCATGTTATAAGAGTAACCATGGAGTTTCTTGACGGTTCTTCTCCATAGGAAATGATCAACCCGAACCGTGCACCTTTTCTCGACGTTTTATAAGTGCCCATGTAGGCCTATGTGTAATAAAATATTTTGGATTTGTATCTACTCATTGATCTGCTACAGGAAATCCCATTTATCCTAAGCTTAACCGGGAAATCGAACGCAAGACCCGTGCACAGCAGTTGAGCAATCACCAGACAGAAAAAATATTGTTTTAAAAAACCGGTTTCAGTCCAACATTGAATGTTCAAAGAGGGGATAAGCCAATGTTATTGCGTACCTATTTGTTAGATTCTTGTTACTCGTTAGTAGATTTTGTTACCGATATATGGTAAAAGGCTCGCCTCTTAATTGAACACGTGTATTGGGTAAATATAAGGGTGCTACAGTACTTTAGTAGTAAGAAAATACATTCAATGTGCGACTATTTTTTAATCTCAAAATTTTTTTTTAGTGCATTCTAAAACCGGGTTTATGATATAGACTATGTATGTATGACTGCCTTGTTGGTCGAGTGGTCGCAAGCGCGACTGCTGAGCCTGAGGTCCTGGGTTCGATTCCCGGGTTGGGCAAAGTGTTATTGGGTTTTTCTATCAGGAATTTCACAGCAGGTACGGAGTCTGGATTTGTGCTCAATTGATGGTTATAGGTTTGCCCCCTATTGATTTAAAATATAACTGGTGAAATGTGGGTGTAACTACTATTAGGTACCCGCTCAACCCTTCTGGGATTACAGGCGTGATATTTTGTTTTGTTATGTTTGAGACTATGTATATTATTCCGTCTATCAAAATAATTGCAACAAAAGAATATAAAATGATTATAGGTAAGCAATTTTATTTGGTGTCCAAACTTACCTAAGTTTCTAATAAAATTGCTTACTCATTTTTGTTTTAGCTTAATGAGGTCATTAACCAAAAAAAAGTAACACTACCTACTTATAATTATGTACAGTGAACATAACAATAAGCTTCAAAAATGATTTAAGAATGAAAAATGCTTCAGTTTCCTCTATTGACTACTTCCAATGCGAAGTGCTTTCAATATTTAGAATTATGGACCGGCTTTAGCTGTTAACACTTTGTTTTAATCTGCAGTAGGTAATAAGATGCCAATTAGAGTTTCATTGTAGATCGGATTAATTTACTCGTTACTCTTGTTAGCAATAAAGCGATTACTCAATATTAATTGGCCTGACTGATGTGAATAAGTATTATAAGATCTTAACTCAATAAATTTAGTAATTCATTGTTATTACATCATAACAAAAGGGTTAGTTGATTTGGAGAAGGGCTCGAGTTTCAGTACAGACGCCAGCATATCAAGCTACTACAATCTGTTAAATTTCTTTAATAGATTTTCAACTTTGTCTCAAGGTTGATTTGTAAAATTTGATAGATTCGGGTAGCTTGATGTGCTGGCGTCTGCACACAGCCACAGTCCTTTTACACACCTCTGACAGCTGCAGACCAACAGTAACCTTATCGTCACAAAAATAAAGATTTGATTTGTCGGATCCGGTCATTAGTACGGACATAAAATGAATCGCAAGTCCGCTGGTGGTGACGTCACGCGACCTATTTACAAGTCTACCCCCACCACAGCGTGGCTTCTACAGAGCCCTGATGTTACAGCTCGAGGCGAGGAGGACAGTCAATGTCTGATCGCAGCGGAGTTGAGACGTCCTGGAACTGTACCCGATTCATTGTGCCCCGTGTTATTGTTTTAAATTGTAATGTCAAGTAATTTGTTAATTTATTATAAACAGTGTATCGCATCTAGTGTGTTTTAATAGCATGAAACCCATCGTCTGCCCACATGATGTACGAACCTAACGCAGTAAATCCGGACATATCCGACATATTTTTTACTGGCTTGTCAGTGACAGTAACCTGATAATAACCTTATTACTAGGAGCATAAGGTCACTGTGGTTTTGACAGCGATGCAAGGGCGAAGATAGAGTAACTGCTCTTAAATTGTGTCTCGAATAGCATATCAGGTGGTCAGCCCCCGTTGTCATGGCAACGAAAGTCGTACCGCTCTCCGCAGTCGGAAGCCGACAATCCGACAACCGGTTTAACCTTTTGAAGTCGTCAAGATCCTTTAGTCAGGCTTAGAAGGTCAGATTTCTTCGTGTGAGATATTTATACTCTGAATGTAAATCAATCTTACAGTCGAGAGATAAGTCTTACTAGATGATAAGATTAACATAACATCACGTCTGTAATCCGCGAAGGGTTAGGCAGAGGTGTACCTAATAGTACATCCACATTTTGCCAGTTATGTTTGCCACTCGTGCAAGCCATCAAACAGACTTTAATTTTTTTTTACAAAAATGATTATCTTATTTAGATTTTGTAAGTTTATAATCTGTATAACTTTAATCTTAGATTTCAAGGCGCTTGCAAAATAATCTTAAATTCGTTTGTTTTGTCTTCCAAAGACACTAAAATGAAATCTTTCTCAGATACGGTGCTGTCATAAAGTAAAATACGAATTTCTGTGTTTGATTTCAAATTAGGAACGGTAATCTTAATTTAAACGATTTCAAATATATAAATAAAAAAAAAAATATTCAAAATTAATTAAAAATAATCTTTGCAATAACTTGATAATAATACGGTTTATGTAAGTATAAGAAAACGATAAAAAAGGCGGTGAAAAATAACGGCCATTTTATTTTCTTGATTTGTACCTATACAAAATATACAGCCAGTATCAGCTAACGGTCACAGATTACAGGGGTTTTCTACCGAAAACTATTAACCTTGACCGGAACGAATAATGAAAACGAGTCGAGTTATTATAAGGCGCGAATTATACAGAAACGGCGTAAGGTGAAGACGCGGCGCAGGCATGATGCCGCTTCAAAACGATTTCATACAAAATATACGTTCGCGACGTGTCGTGAATTATACTCTGGCGGCGCGCCGTTCATCCGTTTCGTTATAAATTCCACGGCTGTGCCACGCCTTCACCTTACGCAGTTTCTGTATAATTCGCGCCTAAGGCATAATAGCTATGAAGGGGTCCGCAAGGGCCGATGCCTGCCAGGGCTGCGGGACTGTTGGAAAGAGATACCGCGGCCCTGGAACACAAAGGGCAAAGAAGGAACATGGATGGGCTTTAGTAGAAGTCTGACACTCCCTTCCACTCCGCCCAGAGCGGAGGGAGGGGGGGGGTTCATTTGATTCCGGAAAAAAAAAAGTCATAACAGCAGCATTTTGGTCTAAAATGGTCCAAGTTTTACTAAAATTTTCAGTAATAATGGCAACAAGAGACTGTCTAATACTATGATGTAATGATAATGTTTCCTTCAATCTAGTTTATCCAATTTGTGATAATTGATAACTTAGAAACTGAGTTGCGAAATAGTGTTGGCGGTAATTCTGCGAAATACTTAGAGTTACCTACGCTACTGTTAGTTCACAAGTTTGTTCAGTGTTTAGATAAATTAACACATAATTGCTTTAATAGTATAATATTCTCTATGATTTGATTTAAACTTGGCTGATGTTGGAAAGGAGCTCTTGCTAGCAAGAGTTTTTCTTCAAGCTTATGCAGCATTACATACAGGGTGTAAACAGACCCTTCACGAAACCGTCAACCAAGCATTCTGTTCATCAAACTAAGTAACTTAACGCAAAAATTATTGCTGGGAAACGACTTTTTTTTTGGGGTGAAAAATCACGTTTTACAGTAGGACTCGATGGAACGCACTCAAAGTATTGTGCATCAGCACAAAAAAAAAAAATCAAATCCATCCATAAGTATGGATTTAATAGTACAGGGGTCCTGGAGGTGTTTAAAGTAAACATTTTACATTAAAAACATGTATTTAAAAAAAAAAACTTGTGAAAAAGTTGGGACTTGGACCCCAATATCTCCGTAACTAGAAGGTTCCCGGGTATGGTCTAGAACAAAAAAATGATCGCATAGACGGGGAGGACAAGTGCCTTTCTGCTTCGTTAAGGGTCTATTTACACCTTTTATACAACGTGTAACATAATAAACGCAAGAACTCCCGTGTGGTCTCTCGCACCATGAAACTAAACATCTTTTGTTCTACGAGTTCTTGAATTTCGCAAAAAAAAAAAAAACTTTCTATAGGAACGGACGCAATCAGCTGATCCACATGTATGGTAAAACTGAAAAAAAAGTTATGAATTTCCAAAAGTCATAGAACAAAACTTGTTCAGTTTCATGGTCTGAGACACCACACGAGAGGTCTTGCGTTTATTATGTTACACGTTGTATACATTCATTACATACAGAGTTTTCTCCGTTTGTAAGCAACGTTACAGGAGCTCAGTGGGCCGAAAGCCTGACAATGACAACCAGTCTTACCAAGGGGTATCGTATTATCCACCCGGTCACAGGATTATGGTCAGATAGACAGTCACTCCATGTAAAATCTGGTATTCTTCAGCAGCATCTGGGTAGGCTGGAAGCCGACCTCAACATAGTTGGGGAAAGGCAGAGTATAAAGTTAACATCACGCCTGTAACACCCGAAAGCGGCGGTAGGTACCTAATAGTATATCCACATTTCACCAGTTATATAGGGTGTAGGGTGTAAACTGATGGGGTGAATTCAGTATATCATACTAAGATGACCGGTTCAAGAAATTATTTAAGGAATGTTATGGGAATCCAATAAATATGATTTATTTTATTTCCTCATACGCAATGTATCATTACCGTATCCGCACGCAGTGAACGGCAAGCGCGACGACGATTTCGATGAACTCTATAGCTAGGCAGGAAGTGAACAGCTGATTTCACGCGTCGTTCGTTAGATTATTTCAACATCTATTGTTATGTTTTTGATTTTAGCCGTATTGTTTACATAAATAGAGTGCTGCGTACAGGGAATGTAAAATTACATTCCCTGTACACAAAACAACAAAACTAAAAAAAAAACAACTGAGAAAAAAAGCCGGTGGAATATGATTCAAAATAAGGAGCTGAATGCGCCCATCAGTTTGTAGAGGGCTGTCTCTTACACCCTATATTTAAGTCTCATGTTATACAGGGCGAGTCTATTGCCATCAACATTGCACAAATTCAAACTCCATAGAATACATATACTGAGAAATTCCTAATGGAAAAACCCAAACAGTCGATATTGTGCCTCAGCCGAAGGTGACGAATCACAAAGCATGTCGTCACCTTCTGATTAATACTGTATGTTCCTACCTACGTCCTTTTAATACGTAGAACCTTTCTTCACGTCGGAATTTTCATAAGCGTGCGCTATCATTAATAATAATTAGAGTTCGCGGAACAATATAAGTTGAGTGGTTTGGCCTATTTAGAGATTTTCAGGCTCTATTCCGTATCGAAAAGCTCATGGTTCTTGGCTTAATAATAGATCTTGTAGGATGTTAGTCATATTGATCATGTATTTGTCATCATACCTAATGTTGATCATATGTTTGTTATATTGGTCACAAGTTTTCGTCCGCGTGAATTTTTTATAATTTTTTAATGGGTTTAATTTTGTTTGCACGGAACTCTAATCCCTTTTATTAAAATAAAAGTGGCCTTTTCTACTCCTTATAACATCAGCTATCTGTCAGGAAAAATTCCGTCAAAATCGATTCAGCCGTTTCGGATATTAGCCGGAACAAACAGACAGACAGAGAGACAAAACTGAAAAAAAAAAGTTTTTTTTTTGTTAAATGCATTCAGTAAAATGCGGTTATTTTGAAATTACAAACAGACACTTCAATTTTATTTATTTTTATAGATGTGTATAGATGGATGGGTTTGCAATTAGTTGCAGTGTTTTTTTTTGCACTGAATTAAGGGCTTTATCAGTGCAGTGTCATAGTAGACACGTTTATTTTTGTTAATGGCAGTATAATTGCTACATCATATGTATCTTGTAGATATTTGTCATAATATTGATGATGTTTTTGAAATATCATTATGTCGGTGTTTAGTGCTGTATTTATGCATAGATAAGTTAGTTTAGAAAGCATGTGCTACATATGAACTGTTTCACCAGTCGTGTTTGAATTGAAGTTGTTCGTTGGGGAACTGTTTGCATGATTAAAGGAGTAGTTATTTGCATTATTTGTGCCTTCCCCGCAATATGCTGGCGTGGTTATTAATTAAAAGTCAGTTTCAGAGTTTGATCTATTCTTGTTCGTGTATGGAACTTACCTTATTGCGCCTCTTTTGTTTTTTAAATCTCTTACCGATAGCAAGCGATTTTCAGAATAGGGCTACCGACTTGACCACTCCCTGGCACCGCTTACACTGAAATTAAAATTACCTATATCGTATCCAAGAGGCTTTTTGTCGATAGGTTATTGATATTAGATCGATATGGGCGCGTCGATGGCCGCGTCATCAATAACGAGCCACAAGCATGCGTGTATTGCCAGCCGGACAAAGCTTTTACCTATTACAATACATGATGGATATTGAATTTCAGGAGAAGCTTTGCATGTGAGCTTTACTCCATAAATTATAATAATGAAGTAAAGTAAGGTCACTATTATTTGAAAGAGATACAGAGAGACTTTTTCGTTGGCACATGTTACTTATTATGCACAAGTAGGTAGGTATAAAAACTTACAATGCTGATTGCTTCTGTACTTATAACTTTCTGAGTAAATATAGATTCGTTGAAATCCAAAACTAAGCCGTACAATTCTGTAAAATAAAATAAAGACGTAAACGATGTAAGGTAGGTAGAAGGGGAGCCCCCTTTAATATAATTTGTTGTTATAGCGCAACAGAAACACACATTCTGTGAAAAATTTAATTGTCTATCTATTACCTATCATAAAATACAGCCCACTGACAGACAGAAGGAAGGACGGACAGCAGAGGCTTAGTAATAGGGAACCGTTAGTTACTTTTTGGGTACGGAATCCTAAAAAGAAACGTTGATTTCCACAAACGGAAATATATTTTTTAGAGAATATGCAGGAATATCGCATCACAGAGAAATATATTTGTTAAAACATTGTTGTATAGATATACAGAAAGCCAACCAACAAGCCAGCCATATGAATCGAGATTCACTGAGTTTATTTGAATGCAAAATGAAACAGCACGCGAAACTTCTCGTATGAAGCACGTCGCGTGTGAAATCCTCCCGTCTAAGAATACCATCCGATTTTCTGCCAGCTTACTGTAAATAAGAAAATTCATTCGAACTGCGTCGTTAAACGTAATCGAGCGTCGTGGAAAGTATTAAAGAAGCAGACGCTATATTGCATAAGTTAAGATGTTACAATGGAAACTTCGAGTAGAGCACAAGTGTGCGCAATTCCTCTTTGGCAAAATACGTCCCTACTCATCAGACGGAGTTACGTAACGTTTATACGAGGACGTTCTTATACCAGCCGTACCGTTAAAATAATATTATGCAAGTTCAATTGTTTTTGGTACGTACTTCATTTGTAGTAATTTCGTCTTACGTTTGAGTTTTACTGCTGATGGCGGAGATATTAATATGTTATATTAAATTCTGTGTTATTGCTTGGTGAGCGTCTCGTATTTTAAGTATTTGAATGTTATGAATTGATTTAAATACCGCGTTTGTATAATTACGCTTTCATTTTAGTAATATCACCTTGAACTAAACAAGAGGGTTTACAAATATCTAAAAATAATTAATTTGTAGACTTTCCTCAAATTTTTAAGGAGGAGCTCGTGGCTAAATAATAACAGCCGCTCAGGTCGATCTTTAGGTTAAGCCGTGCTTGCCTAGGTTGGTCTGTGGATGGATGACCACCCATTACATATCGAGTTTCCTCCGTGCCTCGGAAAGCACGTTAAGCCGTTGGTCCCGGGTGTCATTTGTAGATCTATGACAGTCGTTAGGTAGTCAGTGGCCCAAAAAGTCTGACAACCAGTATTACCAAGGGGTATCGTATTACCCAGTAGTAACTGGGTTGTGGAGGTCAGATAGGCAGTCGCTCCATGTAAAATACTGGCATTCAGCTGCATCCGGTTAGACTGGAAGCTGACCCCAACATAGTTGGGAAAAGGCTAGGCTGATGATGATGACTTTCGTCAGATTTTTGGATAACGGACGAAACGTATAAAAATGAAACTAATTTAAGACTAAATACATGACTTTAAGCATTATCACTTATGTCTGAAATTAAATTGACTTTGCGAATTTTATGATGTTTATATCGAAATAAAATATTAAATTATCTTCATCACGTAAGCCGGAAGAGGGAAATCAATCAGTGTTTAATTAAAATTAATAAATAAGGAATCCTTTATGCGAAGGGTAACAACGTAAAAGTATTAATTGTATTTTTTTATCCATTCGTATTCCAAAAAGTATACAGAGCACTTTGTAAAATTATTTCGTAAAGTAATTGAAATATTGCAGACAGTAAGTACGTTATAAAAAAATACTGTTTTTACAGCAACTGAAAAATAGTACAAATAATGATATTACCAATATGTTTTTATTTTGATTTCGTTTGCATTGGATGATTGGTAAAATCATTTACCTGAAGGCAAAAGATTATAGATATTGTAATGTTTTTACGTACTGATTGATTTCTCATTTCATTAACTGATCTAATTTATCTGATGTAGATAGTTATTTATAAAAAAGATTATTCGATGGGTTGTAAGCATCCATTTGCTTTGTTTAGTAGTTGGTAAAGTAAAAAGAACCTTCCCTTCTTATTTATAAAACTCAATGTAAGAAGAAAATGACGACAATAAATAACGAATGGCAGTGTTCAAGTTATAGTTGAACTCGGCGCTCTACTGGGTGAACAGTGAACACTTGTACTCGAGTTCGTTGAGTTCGCCTGTTACGGGCGCCTGTGACGCTCCACTGTTCTACACAGTATTTTAGTTGTGCTCCTAAACAAACTCCCATGACAAAGATAAAGGCGCAAACTACTTATGTCTAAGCTTTATAAGCCTATTAAAGGTTAAGAACGTTAATTATATAAATTACACGAGAGAAAACCCTAGCAGTTAGAAACTATGTCGAATAAACCTTTTAAGAGTAAGCAAGAAGGAAGTTTGCGCTTCCTGTTTGATTTTTGTTGAAGCTCCCAGTTTTCCAGTCTCCCAGTTTTCCAGGCTTCCAGTCTCCCAGTCGATCCCTTTGTACACCACTGTTTCTTAAATCTTTGTCCTGTCTCACGTTTGAATTGTTGGCTTATTATAGCTTGCAGCTCTTTCAACCCTCTCTGTTTTTGTTCTTTGAATATTTTAGTCCGTTAATTGGATTATAAGATTTGAATAAGGCTTCTTTGACGGTCTTGTATGGATGTGAAAGCTAATTAAAATTTCTTATCGGCGCGAGCATCCTTGGATTATATTAAGTTGATTTACCAGTACTTTATGTATGTATGTATGTACGGGTACATATATCTGGTTCCTAGGTAACGTCTCATTACGTCAAGGCGGTGTGTCTAGAGGTAAATATTGGTGCAAGCACAACATGTCAACTATAATGTTTGAACAGTGTAGCCGTTCATATGCAAACTAAGCTATTGCAAAACTTGTGCGAGTGATTTTCTTTGTTGTTAAGAAAAGAAAAAAAAGAACAGTGTATATCTCCGGAGGATTAAATGTATAAAGAAAGATATGGGTGTAATGAAAAAGATTTTCGTTCAATACAGAGACAAACATCTTTGTGTTTCCATTGATATTCGGCGGGCCGGGATGGAAGTTTGTGCGTTTGTTTCGCTACATTTGCCAGCGTCGCCCGCTCGCTACATTTCATTAGTGCCTCCTCCCTCTTCGATATTGTTCTGCTTCTGTTTATTGCGTGTACGTATAGATTAATTAATTTGCGTTATTGATTTTTATTACAACGAATGAAGGGATAACTGTGTGTAGTTACTGTTTATTGTATTATTTTTTTACTTAGTATTCAACGCGAGTTCATTGCTTCGTAGATAAATCTTGTGCATGAAAGATTTTCCATGGATGATCGCATCGTAGTTCGTTTTACAGACAGGTTGTCTAAGTTTTTATAAAAAAATAATAATATGATTTTGGTTAAATTGATCGAAATAACGATAACATCTTTTAAAGGCTCCAGTGTACTGAAAGTAAATTGTAAAGTTTTAAGTACCTACCTATCTTTTTAAACATCAAGATCTTCTCTGTGTTTAGCAAAAAATCAATGAATTGGAATCTTAATGCTTAGAACATAAAGACTATCTCTGACAACTTGCCTCTACCAATAAATAGAACCAATATACATAAATCAAGTACGAGCTTAGTTAGTAGCCATTACAAACTCTTGGCCCATATAAAATCAGAGTCAATAGGCCGGCTTATGGGAGGCGTCGCTGGTAATCTCAAACTCGCGTACCGGGGTAATAAAAACACTCCAGAGCATACAGATCGTTAAATTACTTCTAAGCCCTTAATCTAACTAATCTATCTCAAATAACTTTGTACAAAGTCGATTTCATTTTCAAAGCACACCGTAGTAATGAAGACAAGGGAATCGTGTCCGAGTTTCTACCAACCTTAACTATTACAAGCACGTCCAGAATATTCTTTTGTCTGTTTTAGCACCGGTAATAGCGCGAAACGCGATGATTACATTTCAACCAATTGAATGTGGAAATTATTGCTATCCGTTGTGTGTCTCAAGCCTATCTACAGACCTTGTGCAAAGCATGTGTGGCAAATCATTCGTGGTGGTATTAGATCTGCTTATACAAACAACAAGCTTTTCGACCATGCTCGCGATGACGATAGACGGACTGGGAAGGGCCCTCTTAAGCACACCAATACTAGAAAAGACAGTGCAGCTTAGTTTCAGCGTCAATATGCAATTTTGATTGGCGTCTTCCTCTCGCTCAAGCACATAGTCAGTACTGGATGCAAAATTGCAAACATTCAGACAACCACTGAGCGCATCTTCACCAAAGCTATCAACATCAATGAAGAAACTGAAGAAAGGTAAGAAAACAAGATAGAGAAGTCCCTAGGTAAGTAATTTACATCACTGTCATCGATAAAGGGGTTAGCCTGAGTAAATATCAGTCTCAACGAACATTCATCTTCAAGAAAAAGTACCGAACGTATTTTTTGTCTTGGACTTTTGCTTCGTAGCGAAGCAGTAACTTATTGTAATTTGTAGCATTATTATTGTAACATAAGTTTTACGTCACTAACATTTATTGTTTTATCCAGTACATGGCTAGCTTTAATACCATTACTTTAGTAGAAAGCTGTCATCAATATTATAAATTGATTGTGCTGTCTCTTACACGAAACCTACTCTTTAATAAAAACTCGATATTTGTTCTCATTGACGTGACGTTTCAGATTTACTAGCATCTGCTGTTGACTGAACAATTAGAGAAAACAGATGAGTTTTACGATGAGTGACACGACAATAGCAATTAATTTACCAGTTAACGGTTCGAGGGAGATGGCCAGCGCTTTAATCTTATCGGAATCATTATGAAAGGAATCACTGCCTTGCTTTACATTTGGTCCCCGGGTATCTATTGACAACCCGTGGGTATGTACAATGAGCGCCATAAGATCCATCATGCAGCTACCGCTTTGTTTGATCATGATTAAGTTGTTACGGCTTTTGAATGGATCGTCGCGCGTGTATTAATCAGACCGCTCCCAAATCGTCTATTAATCAAGTTTAAGCATCTGGATGACAACGAACTGTCAGCTTAAGTAGTGTTTAGTTTACGACGTACTGTAAACAATCGTTTGCGGTAACTTGTCTCGGCTCACTGCCTTCATTGTTTAATGTTTACATGATTGTAATCATAAAGTTTGTTGCGTTATATTAGGAATTCCGAATGGATTGTAATTACGCGCGTTGATTAATACCTAAATAATTTGATCTTGATTAGTTTCAAAACTATCTCTTTGCTGGCAGATACTATAAATCTACTCGTAGGTACGCACATGTATATTCTGTAAACTTTACAGTAACAATCAGGCGGTTCTACTGAATGACTGTGGTCCTCCGTCCCGCGCATATTCATACGTTCGTTCGTCTTCAATACTTTTATTAATAAAAATAAAATGAATGAGCTAGTTAGCACAGGAGCTATTTGCATCAATAGAACCAAAACCGCAATCCTAATATTCATCAAACAAGCCACAAAACGCTTTAGAACTGAATAGCAGTTCCGGTTCATAAAAAGCGCTGAATATCATCTAAAGTTCAGCTTCAATTGATCGCAAAGCGCAAAAACGTTAAAGCCGTTATCCCAGTAAGCGCATTCGGCATTCCAAATCAACAATGACATTAACCCCCCTAGTGTGGCAATCAGAGAGTAAGTGGGAATTTCCGCGTCGTTTCATACGGCTCCCGGCTAAATGTTAAGAGTTTGCTGCCTGTGTATCTACGTAGGTACGGCGACCGCTCTGTGGGGACCCACTGACCGAGCGGCCGGCGAGCGCCCGCCGAGCGCCGATACCCGCCACTCGTGAACACGGCTCATTTATAAAAAAGAACCGCTAACGACGACCTAAGCATCTAACTAATTCAATTACAATTAACGCTATTTCAACCACGCATAATGTTGAATTTGTACCAAACTTCTGTTACACTGTTATTTATGTTTGTTGCGAGAGTTGAACCCTGAAGTTATAATGTTCACGCACGACGCACAATCATGTTTTATTAAAAAGTTTACGAGCATATTGGAGGAAAAATCTTATGAAAAAATTCCCTTTTTCAAAGGTGCGTGTGTAACCATAGACTATTGCACTGTTTCTATTAATTACATTCTTCTTTATTTATGAATCGGGACGTTAGATAACTGTGTTCCACAGAATTCTATCTGAAAGGGTACTTGAATGGGATTAAGTTTGTATTAAATGACCGCATTTAGTGTAATCTGAGATAACATAGAAACTGTTTGTACTGGCAGATACGGAATCGTTACATAAAGACATTTTCTGTAAATTATTTTGTAGGACTAGGATATTATTAAATCTTACGAACGTTATTTGGAGTCATCAAAGGTAAAGAGAATACTTTACTATAGAACGGTTAGCTTCTGATCGACGTAATGTATAATGGGAACGTTTTATTTTTCAAAGTCGATGCTTTTAAAACTTCGTGAAAGTATTCGCGTCATAAAATTGACCAAGTAAGTGAACTTTTCGCAAATCAAATAATAATTTAATTTGCGAAAAGTACACTTTCTTATTATTTGTATTGAAATTTCTTTTCCCTTCGAATCATCAATATTTCAGGCAAAACTTTTATTTAGGTCACTAAAGAAAATTGAGGAAAAATTTCATTACGTCCATTCACATTTACCTTTTTCTTAGGACGTCATTATTGGAGTTTTAAAAAGGTTCAACGTTTGAAAACGGATTGTTTACTTTTATACTGAAGAAGATTATTAAAATATGGCAAATATTCCAATCAGCGGTTTGGGGTTTCCATGCTCCTTTGTGCTTCGTTTCAGTATTAACCGCTATTCATGTTTTATTTTGTTTAATGTTAATTAGGCAAGCGTATTAAAAGAAAAAAAAAGGAAATTAAATAATAACGAATCTGTTTTTGCGTAAATATGTAATCTACGAGTACGTAGGTATATTTTTCAAAAGTTATAATCTTCTTAGTCATAACATTATTATATAATCTTCCTGACCGTTTTCGGTCATTGGCGCGGGAATTATTATAGTGCACAAGTGTGTGCACAGGCACAGGTACACTCTCTGTTCCTTTTGTTTCATCCGATGGGACGGCAATTCAACACGACCACGGCATTACATATTAATGGGAATACGAATGACTGAGCATGATAGGAGAATGGTGATGAGATGAAAGGATGTTCTCTATCTCTCTCTCAATTTTTTTTGGGTCGGTGCAGCATGTCTTCTTCTTCCTAACTTCGATAATAGATGTCGTCTCAGCAGTTCTTTGTGTTTGTGCGTCGATGTCTTCCTTCCATCGTGTAAATGTGTAGTAAAACCTGAAAATAAATAATGTTTATTATTTACGTGATATTTAACACGATAACGTTGCCACCTTAGCATACGTGGGCACTAATTAGCTTATTAACATAATTTTCCGACCATTCGCTTTTCCATATGCTGACGGAAAACCTAAAAATAATACTTAATCGTGTTAGCGTTACTCACTGCGATGTATATGTGATCGGGTAAGTAACCGAGTAATATCATTATATTAAAATGTAATGTCAGCTGCTTGTGTAACAAGACCCTTAACAAAGGCGAAGGGCACTGGTTCTTCCCGTCATTGCGATAATTTTTTTGTTCTAGACCATACCTGGGAACCTTCTAGTTACGGAGATATTGGGGGTCACAGTTCCAACTTCTTCACAAGTTTCTTTTTTAAATTCGTCTTTTTAATGTAAGATTTTTACTTTAAACACCTCCACCACCCCTGTACTATTAAATCCATCCATCAGCACAATGCTTTGAGTGCGTTCCATCGAGTCCTACTGTAAAACGTGATTTTTCACCCCAAAAAGAAGTCGTTTCCCAGCAATAATTTTTGCGTAAAGTTATATAGTTTGATGCACATAATGCTTGGTTGACGGCTTCGTGAAGGTTCTTTTTTCACCCTGTATGTATTTATAAAATCATCAATAAAACTTCCGCTACCAACAGCTTCCGCTCCTTCTCTAATAGTAAAGAATAACTCACGTTTTTCAATAAAACAGACTTAGTATGGTCCTAATCTCTTCAGTTCATCACACACATCGAATTGTATCAGATTTGTGCTAAAACACAATTTACTGTCGCCAGTACTAATCGTTACAGAGCGATGATTGGCCTGTTTGTTAAGCATAATACGTTCCAATTAATTACCACTAGAACAACAAGAGCGAAAGGAATGGCGTGCAATGGCGTGCGTGGCTTTCATCGCCGGAACAAAGTCGCCGTGCAACAAGTGACGTTTCGTCCCTAGCCACCACCTAAGGCGAAATAGCTTTTCCTTATAATAAAGTAATACCCAATAAATTTACTCAAACCCTAACAAATAGATCACCTCCAAAATAATAACTTCCACTATGTACTTGTTCATGGTCTCAATTCAAATGTTTGATTTCAACCGCGTCTTCAGTTCTCTTAGTAAACAGTTCGTATGAGTTTATTTACTTTTCGCTACTTTTAAAAGAGAACGATCGTCGAGTGCGCCTGCGCGAAATCCGAGCGAGAGAATTGTGTGAGAGGGACGGGTGACAGTGGCACTCGCTTCGACCAATCGATTAGTCGCATAACGATAGCGGCTTCTTAAATGCAGATGTGTCGTGTATACCAACGTCAGTCGGCTAGCGGCAGGCGGCCGGGGCCCACGATCATGGCTCCTGTGAGCCGGTTCCACATATACGCTGTCCTTTGTAGTGACTGTAACGTTCGGCCGGTGTAAACGGTTCGCGGTCGAATGTGATCACACATTCCGTACGTCAGTGAGATGTAATGTTAATTATTGTCGGACGTAATTATTAGATAAACTTTTTAAAACTACTTTCAACTTACGAAAACGGCCTAAAACGTTAAGTTTAATATAGGAGCGGACACTCGATTAGTGCTCAAATTTAATTATGAAGTGAACAAAGAAAGGATTGTAACCGGAAAGGTAATAATTAAATTGTATTTCTCATTTATAAAATTCTTATCTCGAGTTGTTGCTTGAATGAATAATCGTGCCGATGATAATAGAAACAAACACGGCCTGAGCTCCTAACGATTGCTAGTTTTATGATTCCTGTTATGAATTATTGGCTTCATTCATTCTAATTTGTTTGGCAAATAACAAAAACGCTTCCATTTAACTTTTATCTTTTCGGCTGTTCTCATTTCTAGTAAGCGTAGAGGCACGCCTTCCTGCTTATTTCTTTATTGATAAGGTCAAGAATATAATAGCGTATTATTTCTTCATATCATATTTATATTTGCAAATGTTATGAGATCGGTAGATACATATTTTGATGAGTATAATAAAAATAAAACGAGACGGATATAAACTGAACGACGGTTCGTTCAGTTTATTTATCCAGTTATAAATCATTTCCTTTTTATGTTTCCAATCACGTTCACGCCACACATTCAAATGAAAACACGCATGTTTACATTTTTAGTCATTCACAAATATATTCAGAAAAGTTAGAAAGCGAACATCACAAGTGCGAATTACGAACACATTCGTAGCAATCGTAGCCAATTCGTAGCACTTTCGTAGACGGGCGTAGCGGATGATAACATAAACGTTTAAGACATAGATTGGCATACCTGTCGTATTGGCACCTTTTGGACGGGTTTGGGGGACGGTCGTCACCCCATCTGGTATCTCATAACCTCTTTAGTACCCGAATGATATGGAACTTTATTTTAACGTCCCACGTGGACTGAGATTAGAGCGCCAGTGAGAGAAATGGCTATCGAGAATCGATTTAAATGTTTGTTGTCATGTGCACGGAATGGAATCCTGTTGTTTATGTTTTGATATTCGTGCTTATTATTGTTGTTCAGTATTTCTAGTTGGATTAGAACACTTTTATGACCTAGAGCGAAGATAAGTAGTGTATTCGTTTGGTAAAATGGTAACTATAAAATAGTAGTTTCCTGTTGATATTGAGATTGTTTTGTTTCATGTTTCCTGTATTTGTATGTGAATAAGGTTTAAATATTGACAATTTAGATACGAGGAAATAGGAAAAAAAAACGTTCTTTTCCATTTCTTTTAGTTAAATAAAATGATATTTAATATTGAAAAAATACGTGTTTGATGAAAGTCAAAAGCCAGAAAATAAATAAAAAGCAGAAAATCTCATTAAAATTCTCAATTTTTTTCTGAACTTTTTTGATTCTTCTAAGTTATTTTGATGGCTTTACAAAAAAGACAGAATATCTGATAGTACCATCATATCATCAAGCTCCAAATGTGTCTGTAGATTATTTTACGACAAGAAATTCAGAGTCAAAAATATCTAAGTTAAATCATTTCCAAGTTATTTATTTTCAGTTTGTACCTGTTATACAACTCCTACGCAAAGACCTCTTGTTCGTCCCACGTAATTGCCCTATTCGTGATAACCAAATAAATAAAAAATAATAAATAAAAATGTTTATTTTCGCATCACAAACGTTAAGTACATAGAACAGTAATTATAAAATCTATATAACTTCCGCAAGTCTACAAATAAAGCTAAAGAACAACACGAATTTAATAAATAATAAATAAAAGCATAGTTATTTCCATAATTCATCAGGTTTTTATCAATAGTACGTTATGTACGTTGTATAAACAACAGACATTCCTACGCGAGGGTCGAGCGAGGCCAGAGAGAAATTACAATGGGTACCTGCATACCTTCCCGGCGGCCGGTATTCCATTCCTCTCGTCTTTATGCCAGCTATTGCTTCTTGGATTATCTGGCCTGCCGAGCTAAATTAGATAGGAACCAAGATACCAATATATACGAAGGATCTCTTCAATACCTGTTTCTTTTTATCTCGGGACAAAATAGTATTTTTCCGTTGTTTCCTTGACGGTTTCGGAATGAAAGAGAAACGTGGCGTATTTGTTGACTTGCTTCCCGCGGAAGTTTTAAGAGTCAACTGAGGGAAATCAACATAGTTTGCGTAAGCGATAGGTTCACAGGCTCCCGGTTTTTTATTCGTTCGTACTAGTTTTTAGGACTGCGTCGTAACATGAGTCTCATCATAATATTGTTTTTCGATTTCTCATTTTATTTCAGATATCATTTTATATCCATATAAATTGTAGGTAAAACATGAACTTTAAAAAACTATGATAGTCAAACATGTAAGTTTGACAGGAAATACATAAACAAGCAATCAAATTTCCTCGCAATGATATTCAGTAGACTGGATTGACTGGACTGGAATTTAGGACTGTGTTGTAACATTTCATAAAATATCTACGGTTACGCTATTTTTTTTTTAAATGTACCTATTTCACGTAGGATATCGTAAAAGCGAGGAAATCACGAGGAAGGAAAGAAGACTTAATACCAATTATTGCTAAGAGTGATCCTGGGCTTATATTTTGCCACCCTGCATTTTCCCGTAAAGGGGCGACGGAACGGCTAAGGGATTATATCAGCATCGCACAACACTTTTTCCCCATCTTATTTTACATTGCATTTCTCGTAAAGCAAAAAATCTATGAACAACAGCTGAAGAGAGAAAATGTCTAGTGACAGATTTGGATTTTAAGCAAAGTGTACAGTCACGAGCACCAATATGTATCCACTTTCTTAAATTTAAAAGCAATTTTCGCGAGGAATAACGATTGTAACTAGGAGACAGGATCTTTTTATAAAAATATGAGTTCCAGAAAACTATGTTCGTAACAACATGAAATTTTAATCAGAACAGTAGGAGAAAAACATTTTTCAAAGTTGTTAAGTGTTTACATATTGGTGCTCGTGACTGTACTCTGATGTAGGGGCTTAAAAAATGTCAGAACAAAACACATTATTATGAGCTCTGATTATTGCACAAAAAACGTGTTTTTGCATTACATACGTTATCATTTGATTCACAAATCTTCCTTTTTCCGGACTCGAACCCGGGGCACTGCGCTATAAAGAAGGAGTTTCAATAATTACTATTAAGTAAATAATAATAGAGCATAAACAAATGACTCAACTTGAATAGATTTATGCAGGACCGAAATAAGATTAAAAAGGATTATTTAGGGGTCGTGAATATGTAAAATATCTCATCCGCACACATTCGTACCCATTTAAATTTCGTTTCACAAAACAATTTTTGTCCTAACAGAAAATATGTGACGAATGGAACTACATTTTTGTCATTTTTCAATTAAACGGTACATGTCTGGCGGCTAATGTAATTAATATGCTCGCACCACTTTGCACGGACTGTTAGAGTCGTTTATTTTTTTATACACGGAAATAAAATTTACAGCCCGCCTCCACCCGTCATATCGACGGAATTCCGCCGACTTTCGGCTGTCAACGACCTCGCACATTCATTACATTCTTGATTTAACGAGATTATTTAACTGATGAAAACAGTAGGAAAGTTGCTACTTGCAATGTTGGTACTTTATTATATTTTTATTTCGTAGCAGATCAAAGAATTTTCCTTTGTTTCATTTTCCTTATCCTGTGACGTTAGCTTTTTATCTTAAATGAATGAAAATATATATTAACGTCACGAAGCCGCTGGATACGTAAACGGATATGAGACTATAGTAAAGGAGGTGGAAAGTGCTTTCAATGTGTATCTTTTTTAAGATCTCGTTTGTCTTAGCTTTTCATTCCCTTGAACGGTAGATAGGGACTTCTGTCGTTTAAGGGAATGAAAAGCAGCAACGTCAACAGAATCTTTTCAAATCTCATTTATTGCTGTTATTAAAAGTTGATGAATACAGCAATACTCCTTTGTTGTGTCTTTACGATAGTCCTATATTTTGATTATCCGGGAATATTCTCGGACAACCATTTCCCAGGAAGGTTCAGCGTCGCTTCGTGGTAAAATTTATAAGACATAACCCGGGCGGTTTACTTTACAGAATCATAAAAATGTTATTTCTCGTGGACAGCAGGAAATTCTGATAGGGGGTCACAAGGAGAAGATGGCGGATGGAAAGCTGTTTATATTTATGTAGGGTGTGTTCAATAGCTATGCTCCGACCACGAATAAAGTACGAGAATTAGTATCTGAAGGTACTATCTCTCTGTCTATCATCGGAGTAGTTTTGGTAGTTCAGAATTAAAAACGCACCAAAAAGACGAATGAAACCAGGAATACTCTTTAGTTATTATAAAACAAAAGCAATATAGGAGAAAAAGTTGTCAAAAAACTGATATTCAGTTGCATCCTGTTAGACTGGAAGCCGACCCCAACATAGTTGGGAAAAGGCTAGGCAGATGATGATACGAGTAAAAGTTGATTTTTTTTTCCCGATACACTACACGAGAATAAGTTCAAAAAATCGTTCCCGCATGATTTTTATTCGACTAACAGTTTAGTTCGTTGGCTTACCGAGTGCGCTTCACCATGTATGGGAAAAAAATCTTAACACGCTTCATGTAAATTCAAAAATGAAAATTCCAAACTACCGATCAATTAAATATTGGAAAGGTATGTGTTTCTAATATTTCATCCGAGGGTTTTTCGAGATTTCTTAGTCACTAACAAAGAGTCATTAAAAAAATCAATCAATTAATTAAAATGGAGACACATCTACATTAAGAGTAATACTTACCATAGATATTTTGGACTAAATACAATCTAACTGGCCGGGTCTAGGTTGCTTTCTTGACTGATTACATGAGCGTTAGATATACGATCTTACTAATAGTAAAAGACATTACCGAAGGTAAAGTAAGGTCTTACGACAGGTAATTAATGTCATCATCAGTCGCTTTGCACCCTATTTCTGTCCTATTGACTTATTTTGTTTCGAAATCACGTATCGAGATACAGAAGATAGGTACCTAATGTTGTATCCTGAACTTCCACTAGTCTTCAGGAACCGGTTCTTTGCGATATCGGTACTGAAAACTTACCGATCTACATTTCAATGAGCCCGCATCCCACGCAAG
Organism: Noctua comes; assembly: GCA_963082995.1. Lineage (NCBI taxonomy): Eukaryota > Metazoa > Arthropoda > Insecta > Lepidoptera > Noctuidae > Noctua > Noctua comes. The sequence goes on from OY720277.1 coordinate 9,718,378, forward strand.
TCATATGGCACGTTTCAATGAGCTCAGGCTCACTGAAATGTAGGCAAGTTTTCATTAGTAGCCTACCGAATTCATATCGGGTAAACCAAACGAAACCGTAGTGCAGCGGTAGCAGGGAGCGGTAAACCGCAAGGGTACCAAAATATAATACTTAAATAATGTATGTTGTATTTTGGACTGCTGACTCAGTAAGTCGGGCTCCGAATTTGTTTTTCGTTCACTCCCGACCCCGAGCTACTAGGTAACAATAAATTGAGCTGAGCTTTCGTAAACGTTATGTCTATTCATCCCGGCGGAGTTTCTAGTAGATACTAATTTCCGATAAATTTGTGCGTTCTCGCGGGTGAAACGAGCCACGGAGAGAAATTTATAGCTTTTGAAACGGCGTTCACCTTTGAATTGAGCGTTAATCTTGTGTGAAAGACGCGACGTAACACCGAGATGCGAGTACTAGCGATCTTCGTGTTACCCACTCATTGTTTAACCAAGTAAGACCTTCTATAATGGATCATAAATTCTGAATCTCGACTCCTGATTTTTAATCGATGACACATTTTTTCAACCAAACCACAAGTGTCGACGTATCGCGACGGGAAAGCGACGCGGAAAATTTGTTTAAGAAAGTAATTTATCACTTTCCGATGGATATATTTAAAAAGGGAGCCGCTTCGGCAATTTGCATATTTATTTGGCAATAAGTAAATTATTGCGAACACGTTGAGGGTTAATTTGGTACGTGGCAGCCCTGAACAGAGCGCGGGAACTGCTTTCTCTGCCCAAGTCATGCGTAGTTATTTACCTGTATCTGATCCTTTGTCTATTTTCGCTCCACAAAGTTCGCGTTATTTGCTCTGCACGATTGGCTGCTTCATTCCGACATAACAAATGAAACAAAGTTATTACTAGTTTTCCGGATTACTTTCTTCACAAAACAAATCTTTCGCGTTCGATAAATCAGCATGGTTTAATTTTCTTGTATTTTCTTTGTTAAAAGAGAGAATGGTACCTAAACTGGAAGTATGTAGACACATAATAAAAAATATAAGTATGAACAGTTAATGTCTGTTCTTCAAAAAGCTGTACCGAAGTTATAATACAAAAAGTCGTCGTTGTATGCCAAAATATCTTCCTTAGTCGTTTGTATTAATTTTCATATAAAAAGTACGCATAAAGTGCTATTATGATAATGTCCATTGGTTGGAAAATGTGGGGGCGGGACATGTACAATGCAAACGACTTTCGGGGCCTATTATTCGCAATCAAAGCATCAATATTAAGAAAAGTGATCCACGATATGTTTGTTCCACTTTAAAGAGCTATTCAAGGACATCCTGCGGTGAGGAAAAATTCCCCTCTCTTTTATACGATTTAATTTCACGCTACCTTTACACGAGATGCGTCTTTGTGGAAAACCTTATTTAAATGGATGGGAAATTGAAAAAAAATATCGCTTAGTACATGTAAATATACAAACATCTTAGACATGGATATAGAAAGAACTTTTTTATCTTTAAATGTACTAAGCGACATTTTTTTGTCAAAATAATATGTTGTATTTTGTAAAAATGAAAATGAAGTCATGACTTTAATTCAAAACCACAACTTACTAAATACTGCACACGTCTCAGCACAAAACGACAGCAAACAGGAAAGGCGCTGTAGCTCAATTAGCAGAAGTACAAACACTACGAACAGCTAAACAGCTCGTCGACATGTCCCAGAGATAAAATGAACAACGTTGTAGTGCTTGACAACTGTAATAAAGCAACCCAGTGAGGCATTGTTTACGAACGGTCGACGGTCGTCGGTGAGCCGTCGGATAGGCCTACGAGACGTCTTCTGCGCGTAAGCCCCTGCGTTTGCATGCGACAGCGCTTTCGGGATCCATAAAGGGCAGATACGGACGGAATATTAGCATTGTGCTGTTATTCTACTAAAGATGTATCCCTTTACACTTGTAACGAATAAGGAAAGGGCAAATTTATTTGTTTTGCGTACATGTGTTTAAATTTGTTTTAGGATATTTGTGAAGGGTCTTTAAAATTGAATACGAAGTTCTTCTATAAATACTTTATAAAAGCGATGCAGGCTATAACAAAAAACAAAATTAATACTCAGGTTTTTTTAATAAAATCAAAATCAAAATATTTTATTTCATAATGGCCTCGATGGGCACTTATAAAACGTCGACAAAAAGGTGCACAGTTCGGGTTGGTCGTTTCCTATGAAGAAGAACCGGCAAGAAACTCCATGGTTAATGAACTTGTATTGCAAAATTCATTCGTTATACAAATTATGCTTAAAAAGGCCGTTTTGATTGCGAAACCTTAGGTGTGTCTTTGATAACTACAGCGCGAGGCGGATTCAGGATTATCTATAAAAATCTATTCATTCCACGACGAATACTTGTTTCATGTTTTTCATAAAAATAAAATGCTAAACGTTTACCTACTTAATCAGTTTGGCCTTCAGATTCGTCTGATCTGACAACAAGTAGCATGTGGGACACATTCGTTTGTTCATTTAATCCTTCCATGTATGTTTTAGTATTGTACCCTAAAATTTCCCGCATAGTTATTGCTATTTGAATGAAAAACAGGCGATTTAACAATGAAAACAGACAACTAACCAACTATTTCTAATATTAAACCAAAACCTACATCAAGTGCCAAAAAGAAAAACTAATTACAGTTGAAAATGTTTAAATATACATCGGGTAAACTAATAGTAACTTTTGTTGTTAGCCGCCGGCGCGGCGACGTCCGGAGACGGCCGACAGCCGGTCCGACATGAACTATGCCCAATGAAAACGTTCGCGCCGTGCATTCATTTACCAACTAAATTGAACTAGATTAGGCATGGGGAAATTATAGAATGGAGGTAGCGTTTTGGTTTTGAAAGTAGGAAATTGCATCGTATCAAACCTCGCGGTGTGTAGTAGGTACACAGTTCACTGAAAGGACGAAAAACAGAACACTGCATACCTAAGTACACTGAAACCATGATTGGGACTGCACCTCTCTTCTCTTCTTCAAGCTTTGAGCACCCAATGCTGAGTGAAGGTCTCTTCCAAACCTTTCCACTTTTGGCGGTTTTGTGTCATGGCTATCCAGTTTCCTCCGGCCACTCGTCTGCCCACATAGTTGGTTGTCTTCCCACATTCCTCCACCCCGTCCGTGGTCTCCACTCCAGCACTTTCTTCCCCCATCTTCCATCCAGTCTACGGCTTAAAGAGTGTAAATTAGACCCTTAACGAAGCCGAAAGGCACTTGTTCTCTCCGTCTTTGCGGTATTTTTTTTGTTCTAGACCATACCTGGAATCACCTTCTAATTACGGAGATATTGGGGGTCAAAGTTCCAACATTTTCGCAAGTTTTTTTTTTAAATACATGTTTTTAATGTAAGATTTTTACTTTAAACATCTTCACGACCCCCGTACTATTCAATCCATTCATCAGCACAATGCTTTGAGTGCGTTCCATCGAGTCCTATCGTGAATTTTCACCCCAAAAAAAAGTCGTTTCCCATTAATAATTTTTGCGTAAAGTTACTTAGTTTGATGTACTGAATGCTTGGTTGACGGCTTCGTGAAGGGTTTGTTTACATCCTGTATATGGCCCACCCACTTCCACTTTCTTTTTGCTATCGCTTCTGCTATGACCGTCATAGTCGTTTGTCTCCGTATTTCGGTGTTTTTCTCTCAGTCGTAGTGGGATGCCCAACATGACTTGTTCCATAGCTGCACCTACAACTACATACCTATAAGCTAATGTTGGTCTAACAGCTTTATTGTCAATTTAAATAAAGGTTTATGCCATAACTCTCTTTGTTACAAACATTAACTCGTAATCTACACGAAGTGTACTAAGCTTAATTGAAACCCAGTGTTTTATACAAATGCAAGCGAAATTCTGAACGTTTTAAATATCCATTTAATAATTAAAAAGTCTGTAAAGCATCTAGATAGAATGGGACGTTACCTAAACGCGATGACGTGACATGAATACGTTTCCCGTTAAATAGAGAACACGTTTAATGTGTTGGGTTTTCAGGTAAGGAATCATCTAGCCGGGTTTAAACCGTTTGTTTGAACCGGTTTACGTGAACGTTGATAGAGTTGTTTCTTGTAAACTTGGAACTTTGTTTTGGAATTTTCCAGGTATAAAGCTTTTGTATTTTGTGGTTACCTATACAGCGCTGCAGATTTCATCAGACTAAATCCTGGAATTTCTACACTACGGGTAGGCTAGAAACAAAGGCCCTAGCATGAGCGCGCGGTATAAACGTTAGATCGGTTTTTGAATCGAAAACATTTCAGTTAAATTTGCAGCAAGCACAATCACTATCATCCATAGATATAAATAAATTCTCAAAATTATGAAAATATTATCGCGAAACGAGTATTTTTATTTAAATATCGACGTATTTACGTTACGTTTAAACGCTCGCTCATGTAAGGGCTTCTGTTTCTAGGAATTATTATTACAAAAATCTATATATATAAAGTAAGAAACTGACTGGTTGATTCACTGACTGATCGATCACCGCCCAGCTGAAACCGCTGGGTCTAGAAGCATAAAATTTTGCACAAACGTTGCTTAAATGACGTCAGTGCGCACACTGCGCACTAAGAAGGAATTTTTGAAAATTCATCCCCTAAGGGGTCAAAACGAGGGTTAAAAGTTTGTATGCAACTAGGTCAATTTTGCGAACGAAGTCGTGGGCAACAGCTAGTATGTTATAAGTATTACGCAGTATTTGGTTGATGTAATTTTACTCGATGTCACTTGAGTTATCAAATTATCAAAAGCCTTTTATGTCTGGACATAAGAGACTTCAAAATGTCTGGTAGCAGCACTCAAAACCACAGATCAGCCACATTTTTTTTTTCATTTCGGAATAACCGGCGTCAAATTGCAGTAGGGTGGGTTACCGGTATTAAATAACAGAAGTGTACAATAGATCTCCAGAATGCTTTAAACAACATGTTTTGTTTTTCTTCATGTCATCAAGAGCTAGCTAGAAACTCATTCTGTAGTTAAAAGATTAACCAGCCAGCAACGTTGGAAGCGGGGCTGACTGCCCCGAATGCGACAGACGTATTAAAATATCGTCACCCATAGAGGCTTTTCCATTGCATCCCAACTTAATACCTATTACTCGTTGCATTGCCAAAGGGGGCGGGACCAAAGCCTATGTCATGTAGATATCAAGTTATATGTTTGTTACAGAGGGGAGGGAGCTACCCTGATGTAGACACCATCGCGCCGAGGATGGAGCATTGGGTGACGGCAGCCAGCTCGCTGCTGGCCTTCCTGCTGTACTATAACACCTTGGACGCAGGATTTGTTTACGATGACAGGTAATAAGTTTATGAATTTGGACAAACAGATGCCATTCTCCCGTTTATGTTCCTACTGCTGGTGTAAAAGCCTTTCCTCCATGATATGGAATGGTATGTAATCCATGCAGGCCTAGTGTGGGTTAGTATTTTTTTTAGAAAAGATCATGTTTACATTGTGATGTTAAAGTTATTACAACATAGACAATGTTTGCCTGATCCTGTAATTTTCTGCGATATTTTTTTTAATAAATAAGTAATTCATTACTAACTTGGAGCCTTGTAGTCTGGGTTCAAAGCTTGAACACCGGTTTAATTTGGATCATGGATCTTTTGACACTGTAGAAACATAACATAACATCACTCCTGTAATCCCCGAAGGGTTAGGCAGAGGTGTACCTAACAGTACACCCACATTTCGCCAATCATGTTTAAGTCCCATGTGAAAGGGGGAGAGGGGGAGGGGGAAACTCCGTGGCTGCTGCTGAGAAATTTGTGAAGGAAAAACCCAATAACAATTTGCACGACTCGGGAATCGAACCCAGCACCTCATGCTCAGCAGTCACGATTGCGACCACTAGACCAACGAGGCAGTCATTGTAGAAATTGTTGTTGAAATCTTTCAAATGGTTATACTACAGTTTCAAAACTCTAGTTTTAAAAGCTTGTTCGTTCTCATTCCCAAATTCTCAATAACTGTGTTCATGTCATTGGAATAAGAGTTCAAATTTGATATTCACGATAATGTAGATGCCAAGCATTTGAATTTCGTTTTTTGTGGGTCAATGTGAAAAATCTGGTGTAACATGGAAAGGTCAGCGGTAGTCGGATCGAAAATATTTTTATTTAATTTATCTAATTAGAATTAGATTAGAATAACCAAGTAGTACCTAATACATCTATTTACCTTATCTACCGTGCAATATCTTTAATTACTTACTATTTAGTTAATAATAAATTACAGCTAATATATAAATAAATATATAAAATAAGTACCTAATATATAATTTAGAAAATATCTATAAATAAATATAGAAATATTAATAATAAACAAAATTAATATAAATCTACTCATAAATAATATCTACTTAAATATCTAAATATAAGATTTACTTCCTTAATGTCAATATTATTATGTTTTTAAACAAAAAGCGCTTCATCCTCTCCTCTAAAAAACTAACTTGCTGTGCCCGACAGGGTCCATAATTGTTTCTCTATAATTTACCTACCAGCCTTGTATACATTATGGAATGCAATAAAGTATTGAGTATTGAGTATTGAGTATTAATTTTGGTTTGCGTCGTCTCGCTACAAAGGTCCCTTCATAAATGGAAAACGGATACCTTTAGGGTGCGTAAGATCTGTCGATTTATGCTCTTTCGAATCGTTGAATCAGAACCTTGTAAATATTTATTGATAGATCTAAAAAATAATTGCTTTTTATTTTTTTTGTAAGACTTTTAGCGGAATATGTTTTTATTTTTGTTTTATTCGAGTAACGAATAGGAAAATAACATGTGTTTTATCCTAAGGCGTTTTTCGGTATTATTTAGAAGTAAGAGTATGTACTGTTTTAAGCTTTCACGGTTTACCAGTAGCGAAGGGTCAATTTTTGTAAGAGGTAAGCCGGAGTACAAATGTTTAGTGTGATTATATTATTTGTCTACAGAATACGGTCTGTGCCATTTTTTAAAGGGAATCCGGTAGGAATCGAGTTGTATGGAACCTTCGCCACTGCGGTTTACAACTAAACTTATACTTTATTATTAATACTCGAAACGGGATATTTACCATGTTTACTGTTTTTTATGAGTTCCCGATATTTCGGCGCTGTTGCAAGCACCATGATCACGAATAAACTGATGTAAATAAAAAAATAAAATATATCCCCTTCCCGTTTCGAGTATTTATAATAAAGTTAGTGACCATGATAGTTTAAAATCTTATAAAATTATACTGTCACTTACGGGATATCTTCCGTGATTGTTCATTATTTTGAGCTCCCGATATTTCGACGCTGTTGCCATGATCGCGGGTTGACTGATGCTAGTCAATCCGCGATCATGGCGCTTGCGTACATACAGCGTCGAAATATTGGGAGCTCAAAATAATTAACAATCACGGAAGATATCCCGTAAGTGACAGTATAAGTTTATAAGAGTATGTATTTGATATCTGTTAGATATTGTTCTGAAAGTACTCTCATGAAGTAAGATTTAAGGATAGTAATTGTTGTGTCAGATTTTTACCTATAACAACAAAAATGAGTTCTTGTTTTTTCAGTTCATTAGTATTATTACGAAAAACGGTGGCTTTTAGATTTTTCACACAAAATAACGAAATACAGGGAAAGAGCTGCCTGTTTTATATGGAATGAAAAGTACGAAAAAAAAATGGTTTAAAAGCGTTCGTTAGTAGTCAAACACTTGTCATACTGGTACCAGGCAGTGGCGAAGGTTCCATACAACTCGATTCCTACCGGCTTCTCTTTGAAAAATAGCACAGTCAGTATTCAATAGACAAATAATATAATCACATTAAATATAATTATGTACTCCGGCTTACCTCTTACAAAAATTGACTCTTCGCTACTGGTACCAGGTATTATGTTTTAACTGTTGGATAATTTATTTAAATACCATAATTATTAGTCATAGTCTAAAACTAATTTTCCACGAGAACTTAGATAAAAATCGTATTGAAAGAGCCAACTTTTCCATTAGCCCAAATATTCGAACACAATGTTAAACGTCAGAGCCTTAATATAACATGAACCGTATATCATTCGATTTCTTACATATAAAAGAACTACGGTCCGATCCTCTTGAGGAATGCCACCAATTAACACCTAAATAAGGCTCCCCGGGGAATTGAAGGAGCTGTAAAAAGGTAACCCGCTATTTGGCGAACGCCCAGACTTGGGCATGTTGAATAATTTAGATTTTCCTTTGATCCCATTGTCCCTGAGGGTATAAGGGCAGCCACATTATTGTGTTTGATTTATACTTTATACTTCTTTTGCCTTCTTTGAGCGGTTAGGCGGCTTGAAACAATATTAGTGTGATCAGAACTTTACTTAATTTTTTACGAAGTTCTTCGAGAAGCATTAGGTTCTCAGTTAAAAGTTATAATGTACCTAAATGAATTAGTTCCAGAACTCAACGATTCCCCTGATGTTTGAGTTCGTAATAACAGTGGTAAGAAAACAAAAAGCTACCTGTCCAAAAGCACTTATACTTATGTCACGTGTCAAGTGCGGTATTAACGAACACTACAACACAAAAGTTGGAGAAGTACATTTGGAGGACAGCGCTAATTTTCTCAGTGGGAACGTTCCAAACCGATAATCGTGATAGAATCGATGAACTTTGTTCTGGATCAGAGCTCGTCGAAAACCGCTCCAGTGTTTCGTAATTGAGGGCTTACGTGACGACTGTGCACAGCTGCCCGCAACTCGCCCAACAAAAAGTTCCGCACTATCCCAACTTTATCTCAATCTTAGTTTCGATTCTACTAGGGACGCGACTACTTTTTATCGATATGGTTATGAAAACCAATATAGGCCAATATTCTTACAGGATAGGCTTTGATATAAAATATAAGGGATTACGTATTTTGCTATTTCAGCCTTATTTGATGCGTGTACATAGATTGATATTCTTCTTTTAAGAGATATTGAAAAGACGTAAAATGCTTTGCTTTGATATTCGAAAAGGATTTTATTCTGATAAAAGGAACATGTAACGTTATTAAATACTGTTATTACAGACATTATTGTCTTCGCTCAGACGATTAGCAATACCTATACGAGACTTTGACAGATGAATGCAGTGTAAAATATACTCACATTTTACACAAACTTACATGTGAAGTAAATGAATACCGTACAGAAAATCGCTTGGTTTTCGATCGAACGGTTAAATTTAACTAATGGAGGAAAAGCTGTTCTTATATGTTTATGCGTATGTAGCCTGTATATGTGTTGGTATCATTCTCGTGTTGATGTGAAAACGTGGCAGTACCGATCACGAAATCGCTGGCGTCATAAAGTGAAAACGCCCATAACCGGAGCCTGCTAAGGTATTCCATATTTCTATTTTCATTTTTATTACGAGGCGTGGTACCGGTGTTAGCGTTGAATGTAGGAACGTAAGCCTGTAAGGAAAGTGTTCGGAATGTTGACTGGTCACCGCGCCCGGACACGGAAAGAATAACTATGGGCCCCGTCCTTTGTATGACTTGCAGAAAACGGAACAAATATTTCCAGCCATGAATTTTCTCGGATAATCTTGAACATGATAAAATAATATAGATACTCTCGATTGCGCACTGGTATGAAATAACGAGAAATCGTTTAATTTATCAGATTGTAAAATATTTGAAGTAGCCTTTAAAGGAACTGATATAAATGTAAGTTGTTACATTTATTTATAGAACACTAGTGTCTACGGCTCATTAAATGTCTGAGATTATTGGAATTTTCTATGTAGCAAGCAAGCAAGGCTACGTTCTATTTTCGTATCAGATTTATCAAAAATCGTTCAGCTGTTACTGGGTGATTGAATAAAACATCGAAGCTCTCATATTTATAGCATTAGTAAGAGAACGTATTTGACAGAACACGTGTAAGCCAAACTTTTTAGATTCGTGTTTCCGTCAAATTGATATAAATATATTTCTACAAAAACTGAAATGAGGAAGTGCAAAACGAAAGTCATTTACGAACAAAATACTCGGAGAAGTTTTTATGTAAATAAGTGAAGGAAAAGGCGTCTTACTCACAATTTGCAATACAATGGCCGACTGTTAGAGATGATTTTTCCTTCTTCGCATAGTAAGCACGGTTTTGGTCCCATAAAAATATATTATTCAATCGGCTATTTCACCGGCTTTTCCTTCCAAATCTAAAATGAACGAATAAAATGTATGAGGGATCAATGGATAGGTAAAGGGATGAGTAGGTGTCTAGTGTAATGCGTAGGTGTAGGTGGTCACAGTTCCCGCTCAATAATAAATCTTTCCCTTATAATGGTTTTCCTGACTATTGTTAAAATAGCTACGTGGTTGGAAATGTTGAAATGTAGACCATTCCCGAAATATAAAGGGTGTAAATAGACCCTTAACATATACGAAAGGCACTTGTTTTCCCCGTCTTTGCGATCATTTTTTTGTTCTAGACCATACCTGGGAACCTTCTAGTTACGGAGATATTGGGGGTCAAAGTTCCAACATTTCCTCAGTTTTTTTTTTAAATACATGTTTTTAATGTAAGATTTTTACACATCCACGACCCCCGTACTATTCAATCCATCCATCAGCACAATGCTTTGAGTGCTTTTCATCGAGTCCTACTGTAAAACGTGATTTTTCACCATAAAAAAAAGTCGTTTCCCAGCAATATTTTTTGCGTAAAGTTACTTAGTTTGATGTACAGAATGCTTGGTTGACGGCTATGTGAAGGGTCTGTTTACACCCTGTATTAGAAAACAAAAGGCTGAATAACTTTTCAGTTTGCAGCGCTTTGTTTTCAGTAACGGAAAACGGTGAGTTCAAGGGAAACAAGTAGGCATGCAGTTTGGTTTCGAGAAGTAAATATCAGTTTTTCTTTAATTTCATAGTTGGGTATACAGGGTGTACACAGACCCTTTACGAAGCCGTCAATCAAGCATTCTGTACATCAAACTAAGTAACCCTACTCAAAAAATATAGCTGGCTGTTAATTTTTTTTTGGGGTAAAAAATCACGTTTTACGTTAAAACTTGATGTAACGCACTCAAAACATTGTGCTGATGGATGCCTTGAATAGTAAACAGGTCATTGAAATAATTAAAGTCAATTTATAACCCTAATAACTAGTATATAAAACAACACTGGTGAAAAAAGTGTAACTTTGATCTCAAATATCTCCGTAACTAGAAGGTTCCCAGGTGTAGTCCAGAACAAAAAAATGATCGCAATGAAGGGGAAAACAAGTACCTTTCTGCTTCGTTAAGGGTCTTTTTACACCCTTTATATTCAGGTATATTCCTACATACCCGATTGATCCTATACAGCTTGTGGCTGTAAATCTCAATAGTACCTAGTTGTAATGGATGCCGTAGAAGAGGAGCGACAGAATTGTGTGGTTGGTTTAGGGTAAGGCGATCGCTGACTTTTTAATTTCCTCTACACCTAAAATGTACCCGGTAAACATTCCCGGTTGCCAATGCCATCCGATACAGTTTCCGACGTTCACTTCGTTAATAATTTCCTTTGCTGTTCTGTTATCGCAAGCCAGGAAACGCGAAAATTAAGAAACCAAATAGAAAATGATTCCCTGAGTTCGAATTGTAGCACAGGTCAGTAAGCTTATTTCGTCACCCGTCAGGCGTTCAACCGGATTGCTTCACACATCAACCGGAAAACGTCAAAACACGGTTCGCAAAATCAATTTGAGAGGAGAATCGGTACGTTAAAACATGTCCATTATTAAGTCGGTATTGAGGCGCCCTACGGAGGGAAGGGCCGAGGGCACCGGGCCAATCGTTTGGGAAAACATCGAACGGATTCGGCGCCGATGAGCGACTGCTCGCACAGGTAAGATGGTAATATTTTATTTAAATTAAGCAGTTAGGGACGGCTGTTTGAATTTGTTCTTCGGTATTAAATATTGATGTGTAGCGTAAATAAAAGTTGGAATCCCTTATAGCGTTTACTTTGTACAAATTAATAGCAAGCACTTACAGATTGGGGATGTTGAATTACCAGCTTTATTGTAAACATGTTAGCGTTTTAAGTGGTATCTTTATTTTGAGACAACAACTTAATATCTTTTGAAACGTTATAACGTTAGTTACCTGAATTCTTCGCTAATAATTTTATGTTGCTTAGCGAACACAAAAGACTCAGGTTTCTATTGTGTTTATATTTCATTGATCAGTACCTGTTGTTGTTATGCTGGTTCCTCTTTTAACGATGGTTTAAAGTTAATAGAATGTTTACCATAATATGTAAGGGTAGCTAACGGCCCTTTCCTGGAAGGTATTTTCATATTAAATCAGTATTAATAACTTGCCTCGGGATATGTGATGAGCATAAAAATCTTAAAAGGTCAAACTGTACTCGTTCGGTAATAATTTGGCTTTAAAAACTTTTCAGGAAATCATTCAACGTTAAAATTGCGAGTGGTCGCAAGCGCAAATGCTGAGTATGAGGTCCTGGGTTCGATTTTCCGAAAGGTAAAGTGTTATTGGGTTTTTCCATCAGGAATTTCTCAGTAGCAGCCTCTGAGTCTGGATTTGCGCCCGGTTGATGGCAATAGGCTCGCTCCCTATTACATGGGACTTAAAACATAACTGGTGAAATGTGGGTGTACGCACGACGGCGACTCAAGCTATACAAGACCAGTTTCTGCGGATCTCTCATTGTATAGTAAATATATACAAAGCGAGGCCAAGTTATACTGGAAATGTACAGCTTCATGTGCTGCTGTGTCTACTATTGGGTACCTACACCTCGGCCTAACCCTTCGAGGATTACATGCATGATGCTATGTTATGTTAAAAATTAAATCATCATCATCATCATTTCAGCTGAAAGACGTCCACTGCTGGACATAGGCCTCCCCCAAGTGTCGCCACATTGACCAAAATTAAATACATTGATTTAATTTTGTCACAAACATTGTGGTTTTTTATTAACATACCTACTTAGTGTAGGCCCATTATTTTAGATTTTGAAGTCCCCACGCAAAATAAAACATATTACAATTTTCCGATTTCAAAAATATAAGTCCTCTACTTAAACTTGAATATAGGCAGTCTTAATCTTTGACAGTCGTTATAGGTAGTCAGTGGCCCAAAAAGTCTGACAACCAGTCTTCTAAGCGGTATCGTATTACCCAGTACTAACTGGGTTGTGGAGGTCAGATAGGCAGTCGCTCCGTGTAAAAAACTGGTATTCAGCTGCATCCGGTTAGACTGGAAGCCGACCCTAACATAGTTGGGAAAAGGCAAGGCAGATGATGATGATGATGATCACTTAAACCTGAATGGATCGAACCCTAAATATTAAACAATGAACTGCTAATCCTATTACTTTCCTGTACACGAACCAGCAGATTTTTCATCAAAAATATATTTCTAAATGTTATAACTGCTGAAAACGCTCGCAATTTCTCTATATAAATAACTAACGGGCAAAAATGTTCGTAGATTGACACAGGCTACAAAAAATGTGTTAGGTATTGATCTTTTATATTTCATTAAAAGGTAGCCGTGCTGGGAAAAGTTACGTTAGTAAAGTTTTTTAATCAAAGCTGATGAAAAATATACGATACGAAGGAACTGGTCGTCAAGATACCTACTTATTACTTGGTGCCGTGTACCTCCGTGACAATCTACAAATCGCCCTTAAAGAATTTCAGTGGTCTTAAAAAGTGTTTTTATTAAATCTCACGAAAATACTTTGTTTATCGAAGAAACGTAGGTACCTTGTTGAATTTATTAACAAGGTACCAAACTCATTTAATGATAGCAGATAGTAGGCCTTATATTATTAATTTTACTGACGTTACAAAACCTGTGAAACGAGTGTAATGATACCACAATCATTGATAATAACTGGCGGTCCAGTTAAAACATGACATTATGGCTACCAATTTAATCAATCACAAATATTTTGTAAAGAGAATATTTATTCATTTATTGAATAAAAAAGTTATTAACCTTCTGTTTTCATTGCATACTGAACATGCTAGGCATCTACATTTTAAATTTAAATCTTTTGATTACCATTTTAATAAATTCCTGGAATTTAAATGAAATAATATACGTTAACGTGTTTTTTGTTTCGCAGGCGGGCGATTCTCTCCAACCCGGATGTCATCGGCCACACACCTATCAACGCATTATTCGAAAACGATTTCTGGGGAACACCGCTCACAGACCCCGGTTCACACGGCTCCTACCGACCGCTGTGCGTCGCTACATATCGATTCAACTACGCGTTTAGTGGATTTAAGCCGTGGAGTTACCATCTCCTCAACGTTATATTCCACTGTACAGCGACGGCTTTAGTGGTGGTGACTGCTCGACGCCTGCTGCCAGCGTATTGTATGAGAGTGGGCACTGCCGTCACGGGCATCGCTTTCGCTGCGCATCCGATACACACTGAGGCAGTGGCGGGCGTGGTCGGCCGGGCTGATCTCGCTGCATGCAACTTGTTTCTATTGAGTTTCCTGCTATACAGCGAACACATTCGACTACGTGAGGAGAGACACAAGAAACAATGTCGGCATATAGTGAAAGACAATCTGATGCGGCGACAAATAACATCTAACGACCCGCCGTTCAGGCTGAGTTGTCACAGCTTGGTGCAACACATCATGATGAATGTTCGGAAACTGTTAAAGGCGAGTAAAGCGGGGCCTATGAAGATGTTGGACGCTTGTGAAGTTAACGGCGCAGTGAGACTAAAGTGTCAGTTCAGTGGTGGTGTCAGTGAGGACTCAGGTGAACTGTTGCAGTGGCTGACGCTGGCGGGGACACTTACGTTCGCCGCGGCCGCCACTCTGTGCAAAGAGCCGGCCATAATGGTTCTGCCTCTTTGCATATTCTATGACTTTCTTAAGGGCACTCGCTACGAGGAACCGTACTATAAGGTAAGGAATACTATTTTTTGACTTAAATACGTTTAATATGCGAAAGGGTTTGGTTTTCTTTTCGTGAGGTCAAGTATCGGAAAGTTATGAGATTGTTTTCGAGGGCTTTTGAGATTGAAAGGGTTCCTTTCAGCTAATGAACGTCGGGTGATTGATATTACCTCGTAGATACTGATTCTGAAATAAAGCCGAGGGTTATTCTCATGCTGATCCGGTAATAAAAGGAAGATAAATTGTGGAAGCTATTTATCTTTTCAAATTATGAGAAAGATTTAACGAAATCCGAAAAGGACACTTTTGGGTCAGATTTGGTCCTATCCCAATAAACCCACAGACGCAATTTAATATTATATCTTTGGATGCAAACCATGTACACATTGTTTGACAAAGAACATTTCGGTTCATTCGGTACATTTTGTGAACATTTCTGCAAAATCGGTCAACTTGGCTGAATAAAAAGTTAGCAACAGGACTCGATCCTATTAGATAGTCAGAATAACAATAGAATAGTGGGTTTTCAAATCACGATTCATTGCCTCACAGATCAGTCCGACTCGACGCAACTCAATTCGCTGCCTTGTCTTCTACATAATACCTACCCATACTTTCAAAATCCAAAACGATGATATCTTTCTATGTTCAGTTCAGGTCCTCAACTAAAGAAAAGTTCAAAATCGCGAATACTCCTAAAAATAGGTCGAATAAATAAACACACAGCAGAAATAAGGCACTTGAAGGATGTGTCTTTGGAACTAAAGTCAGTACTAATCCAATTGGTATCCCGTGAACAGCTTGATTGTTTCCAAGTCGTGTTCTGAATGTTCGATGGAGGAGAGGGAACTTTGGACGCACTACCGTAATTAGTAATAGACAAGTTATACACAACAGTTCTGCGGTGCGATATAAATAACATAGTGAGTCTTTAACTTTTTTGTACTGAAAGTATATCGGGTGGCAGTGGCAGCTCTATTTTCAGCCAATGGGTAACGTTGCCTACGTTATTATTTACGGAATCACCCGCCTGTTACCAGTTTTCGACAGTTTTTATTGACTCAACATCACGCCTGTTATCCCGAAGGGTTCGGCACAGGTGTAACTATAGTATATACACATTATATCATTAGACTCCTGACTATGACTATGTCCTCCTGATATGACTGGCAAAATAAACTCCTGGTTAACAAATAAATATATTATATTTTTATACAGAAGAAAATGTCGTGAGAAAACTTTTGAGTATGAATGTGGATGGGTATAACAGTAGAGAAAGACCAAAGAAATGATGAATGGACTGTGTGAAGGACGATATGGCAAGAAAGAAGGTGTCTGATGAGATGACGAATGAGAAGTATCAAAAGAATATGCTGCGCCGATCCCAAATAAATTGGGATAAGGGCAGGAGAATGATGATATGTTTATAAAAAATAGGCTCCTGATTATTTATAATATTGTTGCTACTCTGAGGTACAGATATTTAGAAATTATTTCAACTTTAAAGCAAGTAAGATGAAGTATAGACTCTTCAGATGTTTTCGTAGAAAGTGGGCTCCTATTACACCCATAACAGAGGCAATAAACTCCCAGACAGCTCGCTATACAATCGTAGATTTTTTTCGAAACAAATTTTTCTTCGTTCTTCGCACAAAATAAATCTAAGCTTCTTAGGAATAGGATTGGAAATACTTAGAAATAGTTGGAATTATTGTTTTAATCACCATGTCGTATTTAAATCACTACTGTTGGTTTGGCAATGTCGTTACAGGTAGTCAGTGGCCCAAAAAGTCTGACAACCAGTCTCACCAAGGGGTATCTTATTACCTAGCAGTGGTGAAGGTTCTATACAACTCCATTCCTATCGGCTTCCCTTTGAAAATGGCTCAGTCAGTATTCTATAGACAAATAATATAATCGCATTAAAGATATTTACTCCGGCTTACCTCTCACAAAAATTGTCCCTTCGCTACTGTTACCTAGTACTAACTAGTTGTGGAGGTCAGATAGGCAGTCGCTCCATGTAAAATACTGGTATTCAGCTGCATCCGGTTAGACTGGAAGCCGACCCTAACATAGTTGAGAAAAGGCTAGGCAGATGATGGTGATGTTGGATAATGATTTTTTTTATTTTTTTGTAGATTTAAAATCTTATAATCATTTTTAAAATACCATTTAAGCTACATTCCTGAAATTTAAGCCCTAGAATAAATTAAATAGTCTAGCGCAACAATAAGTTCGACAGACTGTTATTATTAGAATACGCTCTTGGGCTACATTTTATATACCTTATTATAATATTATACGAATTCGCTACTGATGCTGGTTTGTACCTCATTATGATAACATTAAATCTAACTGTACGAGTTTTTGGAAGCGGAATATAATTTGTGTTTATGAAAATTATTATAACAAGTTCTATTTTTACATCTTTGTTGTAGTACACAAATAAACCTGTAAGTACATATTTTGGTTGTGATATTTTTTGAAAAGAGGCTTTCGTAAACATGCAAAGAACTTTCTAGCTACCGAAATAGAGTTACAAATTGCACGAACATCATTCTTATTCACGATTCTAGGAAACAATAACGAATATAGACTGCAAGTCTATTGATCGATTACTACCTGCAATTTGATGGCTTTTTCTTCACGAATTGATTGATAGATAGAAGACTGGCCAATATGGACAAGTTTCTAAAGAGTTAAGCATCTGGCAATGTCGAAAAAGACATAACAGAAGCCCGTTTACTTTTAAAATATTAGTATTAGTCGTATTTACGTTACGAAAAAGTCATCATTGTAACGTAAATACGACTATCACTACCAATAATATTTTCATAACCTTAAGATTGTCTTCATATCTATGAATGATACTGATTGCGCTTGTTGCAAACAATTTAACTAAAATGTTGTAGGATAATTGTATTTTCGTTACGAAAAACGTCAAAATCCGTGCTGCGTCAGAACTGCTTTTGTTTCTTGTGTGCGTTTACTCACGTCGACTATAAAGTGTAGAATAAAGTCTGACTTTGATTTGAAGCCGAAAGTAGTTTGTTGAGATGTTGCAGAAAACAAAATCTTTCGTAGAGCCCTTTTCTCCTTAGCGTGTGAGCTAAAAGGGAAATAAAATAGACAATTCACATCACGCCTTTTCCCCGTAGGGGATAGTAGGTAGTTAGGGTGCGAACCTATCGTCATTAACCGAGCACAGGGTTGCTACTGCGAATTGACGGGAAAACCAGAATCAGACCCAAATTTTGACGACCACAGCAATGTAACTTGCGATGACTAGAGCTGCTAGGCAGTTGTAAAATCTATGTGTCTGTTTGTAATTTCAAAATAACACTTTTTACTGAATCCATATGAATGTAGATATATAATATATATACGGTACGTATAACAAAAAAACATTAAACATTTATCTTCTTTTTAAATTTCATTTATTATCTGTCAGTTTGTTCCGGCTAATCTCCGAAACGGCTGGGACGATTTTGACGGGACTTCCTGGCAGAAAGCTGATTTTATAGGGAGTAATTTAAGCTAAAGCTTATTTGTAAAAAATTAAAAACCGAAATCGTTAACAAAATCGGATTGAAATAGGAAAGTAAATTTTTTATAATAATTTAACGTCGACGAAAGTCGCGGGAAACAGCTAGTGTTAAATATTTTCAACGCTCATTGTTTCTAGCTATGTAGTGAGCTGTCATACAAATGTAAATCCTTAATCCCAATTTCAAATAAATATTAATTGCGGCACCTGTTAAACAATTAATACAAATCTCTCTATTGGTAATGTTTGACATTTCCATTCGGTTAATAGCATATGATTAGTAATGAACAGTAAATCAAAGCCGTGACACATACGAAGCTACGTTGAGTAGGTATATTTGCCGCGTTAATTGTCTTATAAAATATGTATTTAGGCATCTCCTTCACTTGACTTTCTGTTTACTTAGTGCGTAATGGCATGCAAATAGGATTAGCAATTGATTAATTAGACGAGCTATGGTTATAATGGCCTATGTGGTTCATTCACGTGTATGTGTAGGTCGCACTTGGCTTATATGCCTAGTTACCTACTAATTAAGGAGGAATGCATGGTGGCTATATTCGGAGTACATACTGGGTGTAAACGGACCCCGTTACGAAGCCGTCAACCAAGCATTATGTACGTCAAACTAAGTAACTTTACGCAAAAATTATTGCTGGGAAAAGGTTTTTTCTTGGGGTAAAAAATCACGTTTTACGGTAGGAGTCAAAACATAGTGCTGGTGGATGGATTGAATAGTACGGGGGTTGTGGAGGTGTTTAAATTAAAAATCTTATATTAAAACACGTATTAAAAAAAAAAACTTGTGTAAAAGTTTTTACTTTGACTAACAATATCTCCGTAACTTGAAGGTTCCCGGGTATGGTCTAAATTCTAGACCATACCTTTTTAGACTCTAGAACAAAAAAAAAATATCACAAACACGGGGAGAACAAAAGCCTTTCGGCGTCGTTAAGGGTCTTGTTACACCCTTTATATCCAGGTACATTCATTCATACCAGATTGGTCCTATACAGCTTGTGGCTGTTCATCTCAGCACTAATGACTGATGTTCGTAAAACGTTCGGCTTTGTAAAACGTTGTCTATGTCACTTCTATACTTCGAAATCCAACATGTTTAAAAAGGGAAGCTCGTACTAACAAAATCGCTTCCAGCAGACAGCCTATAAGCCACTCTTTTCACTCTGAAAAGATACAGATAGTTGCAAAACTTATCTCATTGAACACTCGCTCGCAAAACATGTAAAAGAATTTACTGTTAGATTTACGGCACTGGGCAAACACGGCAGTGTTTCGGAAAAGCTTGCTTTTTAATTTTCCACTGAATGCATTCACACACCTGGGAAATATAACCAACCAGAGATAATTGTATCTCGCGAGCGAGCGATAGTGATGTAACCGTACTTTTGAGTCTGAAAAGCGGTTATAACTTTCGTGTTACGAGTTAATATTATTACCTTCATGATACTCATCTTTTAATTGTTAGATTAAACACTTTCCATTTGGATTGTGTCTTTAAACTTTTATTACTGAACATGGTAGCCAAAGTTATAGATTTTAGAACACAGTTATTTAATTATTTATTTAAACTTCAGTATAGGTCGTACGGTATCTTGACCTACCGCGTGACGCAGGTCCTCACCGGACACGGAAGTTTCGGGAGGTACCTGTGTCATATGGGGAAGGAGGAAACGCCTGGGTGTCACCACTGCGAGGACCGCCCGGAGGACACGGTGGAGCATACGGTGCAGGACTGCCCCACTTGGGCAGAGCACCGCCGTGTCCTCACGGCGGCGATAGGCGGAGCCCTCTCGCGCCCGGCATTGGTCGAGGCCATGCTGCGGGGCGAGACGGAGTGGGAAGCGGTCGCCTCCTTCTGCGAAGCAGTCATGCTCGCGAAGGAGGAGGCGGGCCGCGTGAGGGAGAGGACAGCGTCCTCCCTCCACACCAGCCGCAGTGGTAGACGCCCACGGCGCCGGACGTCGGCAGACGATCTCCGGCCACCGTAGGCGCGGGCATGCGGGCGGCGAGTAATGGGCGACTCGCTGTCCGACCATGGACCATGCCCGGGTCGACGGCGCGTTGTGTTCCACGCGCGCCTCAAAGAGTGTCAGCATAATGACGGGGCCCCCCTCTAGAGGGCCAAAGCCTGCCGGGGTCGCGGGACTCATAGAATTACCGTGACCCTGGAACATAAAGGGCTACTGAAGGACACCGTGGATTTTAGTCAGTACAAGTCTGACAGTCCCTCCCGCTCTGCCCTGGGTGGGAGGACTCATTTGATGATTTTACCACGTTAAAAAAAAAAAAAAAAAAAAAAGGTCGTACGGTACGGTCGACCACTTTCAACCTTAATACTTTAGGGCGTAAGTGTGAAAAGTGGTAGACCGTCAGTGAAGTTGGTAGTACAGTCGCCAGCGCATCAAGTTACTACAAGCTGTCAAATTTTCTCATTCGATTTTGAACTTAATCATCAACATTTTATGGTTTAAAAAAAATTGGAGAAATTTGACTGTTTTGTTTTTGTTTTCCTTGATGTGCTTGCGACTGTACAAATATGAACTTAATGGCACAGTTTTCTTTACTATTCTTGGTTTGTTTGCCAAATAAATGATAGTAATTGACGGCACGGTTGGCGCAGTGGCTGAGCGATTGACTGCTGCGTTCGATTCCCGCACGGATCAAATATATGTATGGCCTACAGGTAGTTGTTCCGGGTCTGGCTGTTTGTGTATGTGAATTTAAATGTTTGTAAACGCACCTACTATACAGGAGAAATTCCTAGTGTGGGGGCAAGGTTTAAAAAAAAAAAGAAATCTCCACGACAAGGTCCGAGTCAAAAAGCGATTAAAAAAGCGATAATTCTTCTTCAACCTTGTTTTAAAGCATTAAATCTTTTTTCCTAGATTTAAATAGAGATGTCCATGTCGACGTGTCTACGGAGGTAGTCTTTGCTTAGAGTTAATATCCACGCGCTGTTGAGCATGGGAAAATTATGCCGCGCACCGACTTTGAAAGCGGTTCTAGAGATTAATGAAACTAATCTAGGAGCTCTATTGCTTTTTATTTTAATCCACAATTTGAAAAAAAACTTTTGCTTTTGTAGCTTAGTTTAAAAGAGGGTAATCTAAGTTAAATGTTCGAGAAATCGTCTTCTAATATAATAATAAAATAACAGGGACACACATACCTCATGTTACATAGATTTGAAGTACCTATAAGATTAATTTCCAATCATACTTACTGTTAATTTTGACGAGATTTCTTTTGCTGTAAATAAGTTCACATCACATTACGAAAAACCGGCCAAGTGCGAGTTGGAATAGCGCACGGAGGGTTCCGTATAAACTTGTAGGTATTTTGTTATTTAACTAATTATTTACGGTTTTCAAGACATTGCTGTAAGACATTGCTTCTTGACAAATTTCATGATTCTAGGTCTACGGGAAGTACCCTATAAGGTTTTGATTCCCTTGTGATTCCATAAACGGTCATATCTATTGATCGTTAACTTACGAGTTTGATTTTTTCATTGCTCCAAGGGGTAGTAAACTTGAGTATTTGATATAAATATCAGCTTTATACCTCCATGCGTTCCTGAGAAAAAGGTTCTTTACAGACGGACTGACAAACGGACAACAAAGTGATCCTATAAGGGTTCCGTTTTCGTCGACTGAGGTACGGAACCCTAAAACAAAACTTTGTACTAGAATTATCGCAAATAACCGTTACCTATTAAAGGAAGCTAAGAGTCAATATATTTCTAAACCATAACTAAAGCATACTTCCATAACTACATACCTACCCATACAGTTCTACAACAACGTTCTATAACACAGTCTTTATTGTAACATTAGCTTTGTGTCCTTATTTATACGTGCAGCGGAAGCAGGAAACACAGCTCACAGTGATTGCCCTCCGTTAATGAGGAGACGGATGTGTAGGTACTACCAACTTACTGGAGATCGCAGGTCTTAGGATGTTCACGGAAGTGTGTTTTGTAGATGTTGTGTTTTAAAACGTGACGTTGAAATTTTAAATATTTCTTTTATAACCGTTAGAGCTTTATCAACTGCACTTAGTTCTGCCAGAATGTAACAAACCACTTTAAAATTCCTCCCATTTTCCAAAGGATATTTATGATTTTGGATCATCATCACCATTTGCACTCTTGTTCCACCCGCTGCCAAGTATAATAAGCTTCCTTGGTTTTGAGCCATTCTTCCCTTTTCTTCTGCGCAAGTCCCAACCTGGTTTCACTCACGATCTTTTGAATGTCATACGCCCTGTGGGTGTTGGTCTGCTAACAGTTCTTCTACCGTCTCTCGGTAATGATTTTGGATAGTGGTTGTTTATCCATTTTAAATCAATTCTAAACGATACTTTTTGGATCATATACATTAAAAAGTATGTTTAAAAGGCGCTGATTTTACTAGATAGATAGTAGCATACTTATTTACAACGTCTAGAATTATGGCTTAGTTTGAAGTAACTAAACTAACTTTACTTTAACTAAATGAATAAGAGATTGTGGGTTGGATCATTTTGCCAGAACCAAGTCCATACCAAGTCCAAATATATCTATTGAAGATCGTACGCCATGCGATGTAACACGTAGGATGTTTTGTTAAAGTTTGAATACGTCATGCTGAAATTCTGGGTATGTATTTGTTTTTATAACGACAATGTCTTGTCCAACTATGTCTATTTAAGGATTGGATGTCGCAAGATGTTCAGGGAACTGTTTATTACTGAGTGTTGTAGTTACAAAATGGTTGTAGTGTTGGAAAACGTCGTGCTGAAATTCTGGGTAATTCTTTTATAAAGGCAATGTTTATTTCAACTACGTCTACTCAAAGATCTTAGGATGTACCCGGAATTAACTTATACGGTATTTTAGTTTTAGTGTTTGGAAACGTGATACTGAAATTCTGGGTATATCTTATAACTTCGAAAGCGTTCTTGCCATAAAAATAAACCGTCTTTAGTGCCTTAACAATTGTTAAACACGATTCTGTAAATCGTTGATTTAGACATTTAGTTTTAGTGTTTTAACCTAGTCTAGACGATATTACTGTTTGTCAGTAAGTTTTAAAATGATCGTAACACTGATAATAATCGAAACAAAAGAAGTATAATTGTCTTTTTATCATTCAATTACAATTTTTTTTGTCTATTTGTTTTTTGAAACTTGACTAAAGATCAGGAGATAGCTAACACATACCGAAAATTATTATATTATCATACTGAACGGTCGAAGAAATGCTCCAAAGATTGAAACCGTTCAGAATGTCCTTGAACGCTGTGTATTTAATTTAATACTCGTTAGTAGGCGTTTATTTTCACATTTTATATAGCAAACGCCTACCATAACAAATTTATGACATCAATAAAATACCAAAATATTTATAGTATCTACTCCGAGTTTATTGTAAGAGCTATTATTGTAGGCAGACCTGTATTCGAAGCGATTGTATCAAAAATACTCCATCGAATAGCTTTACAAACCCAGGTGACGCTGTCATGTATGCGATAGACTATTTTTCCAACTGTTATTATTATTTGTTGTGAAAAATATGACTGAAAAAAGTCTGGGTATTTTAGTTCCCAGATATCGACAGTCTTCACTGTTCGATAGCTTTTAGCGATCAGATTATTATAAATCACTTTGAGTCAATTTATGACGAGAACCGAATTAGGGACAGAATTTAGGTGCTCCACCCTTAAATTCTGTCCCTAATTCGGTTTATAATAATAGAACAGTCAAGTTATATCTACACATACATAGTTTAAGGTCCATTAGGTACAAATAATAAAATAAAGAGGCCACATTCCACTTACCAAAATACTAAAACCAGCCCGACTCTAACCAAAAATGATGAAGCGAAATTCCCTTAAACAACTCAGCGGCAAAACAAATACAACCGCAAATACAAAGACAGATATAACGCTTCATATTAAGTACGTATACACATATATACAGGGTAGGATTAGATCCGTGCAGGCGTAGAGGGTAACCGTTTAACACACGCGTGCCGGAGGCGGTGGGTTTTATACTGCGGGCTAATTAAATTCAATTTTCGAATGCGGGTAGCCATGACAGAGATATTGCGGGGCCGGTCCGACTCCCAGGACCATTTTATGTAGAAATACTGGCCGACAAGACTGTATTGCGATCATCCTGTTATGATTAAACTGAGTTTATAATCTCTCTGCTATCTTTTGGCGGATGTGTCCTGTCGAGTTCGGATGGCGCTTTTATTGATATTGATTGTCTTTGATTGCTTGTAGGATGTCCTTTTGTCTGATCCTTTTAAAGTGATCGTGAATAAGCTTTCATTTAATTAAGGTTCTGACAATTATTGATCTTATATCTATGTTGGGATGGTTTATTATCGATAGCCAGATTTCTGATTGAGATAATAAGGAAAGCTTCGTATTGATTCGATTTCGCTATTTTCCTTGAATTTCAAACAAAGGGACATTATTAAACTGTTTACTGGATACTAATTATTTACTAGCAGCAATATTTAGGCAATAATTTAAGGTTTGTAGTTGTTTAATATTAGGTTTCACAATCAAATCATAGATTTTGCGAATAATCTGAAACGCACCGTGGTAATTAAATCTAATACGAGATGAAATTACACATAGAACAATTAGTTTCATAATAGTCTGAACGTTGTTTTTTATTGCTTGCGTACGACCCCAAATAGGCCCCACTAAGCTGTCTTTATTATTATAGTAAATAACTGTTATCCCAAGTAAACAGGTTGCTGTTTTTAAAGATAACATATTTTGACCGTTACCGTTCGAGTATTCTTCGCCCTCTGGAGTGAGATAATAGTTCACTTAGCAAAATTATGAGTTACGACTTTTGTGTTATTTTATGGTAGAAACGTTTTTTTATTGTTATCTGCCTAGCCTTTTCCCAACTTCGTTGGGGTCGGCTTCCAGTCTAACCGGATGCAGCTGAATACCAGTATTTTACATAGAGCGACTGCCTATCTGACCTCCACAATACAGTTAATACTGGGAAATACGATACCCCTTGGTAAGACTGGTTGTCAGACTTTTTGGGTCACTGACTAACCTAACCTAACGACTGTCAAAGATCTACAAATGACAACCGGGACGAACGGCTTAACGTGCTGTCCCAGGGACGAGGAAACTCGAGGAACATCCACAGACCAACCTAGGCAAGCATGGCTTAACCTAAAGATCGACCTGAGCGGTTGTTATTATTTAGCCACGAGCTCCTCGTTTTGTGGTAGAAACGTAAAAATAAAATAAAGCATACCTGAGGGAGTTGAAAGCTCTACGCAGCGTAGCATGCAAGCGCTACGCAAATGTGTACTTTAAAGCAAGTTATGTTTCAGTTGCGAACTGTATTTCCTAAACAGTTGCATGATATAACAGTGAAACTAAACATTTTCATATTCAGCTCAGATTACTAAAGTTTTCGTTTCAAATATCTTTCCTTATAAACCTCAGCGTTCGTTAAAACTCACATAAAAAGATAGGCGACCTTCCTGCCATTGTTAGACCGGCATACAAATTCAGGCGAAGTAATTAGGTGACTTTATAGGCACGGTTCACGAAAGAAATTGCTGACATGATTCATTTGTACGTAGATTTTCTGAATAAAAAAATACTTCAACATTTCAAGATATAATAAAGGGAAAACCAGGGGGTTTGGTATTTGCTTGCATATCTCTGGCATAGTTGGCATTCACGAGTCGGCATTCCCTCCGCGGTAGACATGACCCTTCTGATTTTCGATTTAGTATTTCTTGTTTGTGTAGAGGTACGTATCGAGATATGAGCAAAACAAACGTCTATTTTCCCTACAGCAATGTTTTATTGGTATCTCCTACGCAAGTTTATGCCATCTCATGCAATAAAGTGATAAAACAGTTAGCTAGCACAGCGCCCCGAACTCGCTCAGATATATCGACGAACAAATAAAACTGACATTAAAAGCGCAAACTTGCCGAATGTTTTGTTATGTTTTTTTCGTCATAACTCCTGCGAACCTTCGCATTATGGATATGGCGATAATATTTCTCATCATGTACGCTAATGTTA
The DNA here is from genome assembly GCA_963082995.1 of Noctua comes. NCBI lineage: Eukaryota > Metazoa > Arthropoda > Insecta > Lepidoptera > Noctuidae > Noctua > Noctua comes. Next base: position 9,744,988 of record OY720277.1, read on the forward strand.
GAATAATACTCGAAGTTACGCGTTGTACGTGCTTACTTGTACACGGGTATTTTAAAAGAAAAATTGGAATTGTGTTTTGGTTTTCTTTGAATACAGACGAGTACGTAACAACGATTGGGAGATTATTCACAGCTTGATATCGCGCTCAAATAATTAATGAACTGATTAATTATCTTACTCATTACACATCAATTTATACCGGTATGGCAATCACGCCTTTTAATGTGCACATTATTTAAATAAATTGTTTCAATAACCATGCACTTAACACCGACACAAAAGCACGCCACCTCTATGTAAATGGGTAGCCATATAAACATAAAGCGAGTGTTAACTCTGCACAGTAGGTACATTGTGGCGTACAAAGTATAAATTCAGTAATAATGAAAGGCCGCTTATAAAACTAAGTAGATACGTAATATTCATGATATCGTTCGCCAGGAAAAATTAACGGTACGTTTAGCCAAATGAATATCGATTCAACGCCCTGCCCTCGGCTCATTTGCCCTGCATAAAATTAGTATTTGGACCTTTTCGCGGGCAGGTCCAATATTTCTCTCATGTTGAGGATTGAAGCAATTTTGTGTAGCTCTCAACATTAAATTAACATTTGGGCTTTTTCTTGGTCCGCGCGGCCGGTCCCGTCCCCAGCTCAGTATATTTCAGCGGTCGCGTAATTTGTGGCTCGTAAATGTTCTGAAATTGGTCATCCCTTTGGTTGAGGTGAATTTATTGCCTCCTCGGTCGGCCTGTCGAAAGGGGAATTAATAAGTCCCCTCTAATGGTGAAACGTACCCTCACCATCAATTTGAATGCCAATGCCCCAAGATTGCTGCGGCCCAGTAAAATGAGCCTGCACATGAAATATCTCACTTATAAATTCTTATTCATTTTGTGCTTCCAATAAATTGGATACCCGATGATTGCCTCATTTTATTATAGTGCGTACATGGGGAATATTGGAAGGTTGACAGATACAAGATTGAAAGCGATATTATAGTTGGCTAGCGTTGTAGAATGTGTTATCGGTTTGGGGTACAAGTGTTCTTCCATAACGCCGGATTATTTTATTTTTTCCGCTGATACATTGCTGTTTTCTCTTTCAGAAAAAAATGCCTTAACTTGTGGTGCTACTATTACTGTTAACATGACTGTCTTCCCTGAAAACGTAACGTAACGTAATAACATAGCCACGAGCTATAGAAACTTTTTGTTGCTACTTCTCGGAAATCTGCTTATCCTGTAATTGAAAGGACCTCGAGCGTTCAAAGTGTTTAAAGTTTGGAAAGTTCACTTAGGCTGTAATTATTGTTTGTATTCTTTGCCGTATTATCATTTTACAAAGTTTAAAATGAAATATAATGAAGGAACAAACTAAATTGTTAACTTTCTTTGTGAATTTTAAATTAATTGATAGTAAAAGAAGGCGTCCACGTTCACAAAGTCGTGAATGTTTAATTCATTATGATTTAGGTGTGTATTTGTGTTGGATTACGTGCGTCCAGCTTTAGTGAAGATAATGAGTAAATAATGACCATTCCGCTGTGAACTGAACAGTGGTAAACATTTCTTTCGTGAGTTTTACTCACGTTTATTTTGACCTGTAAATGTTACTGCAAATGTGATTCTAATTCTTATTTCTGTATAAAAAACGGATTAGTAGTGCTATTAATGCTTTTGTAATACAATAGGTCGCAATAAAATTAGCGAGGGAAATATTTGTGGCGTGGCAGCACGAACGTGCATTTCGTGTTATTGTGTCACAAATATTTTCCAATAAGTTCCAAATAATGGTTCTTTCCCTAATGACTGCTGACACAAACCGAGCCAAGTTCTTTGTCGTGCAAATTGCGACTTCGACGCGATACATCACTATTTTTACGTAAAGCAATAAACAAACCAGGTTGTAAATAACATTGGTTGAACGCCTCCTTGTCTTGAGAGAAGAATAATGGTATTTTCTATTTCGTTAGGTTGTACTAGATATACTTATGTCCGCTCGGATGGCTGCCAGCTGCGGCGCTCCGCATCCAGTTCTAGTGTCCCTCCCGTCCCACGGATGTAAACTTACTATACCGCTGGAGGAGACCTGTGTCACTATATATTTATCTCTAGGGAGAAAGCAAAACTACCTACTAATAGAAGTTATAAATTTTAAACAAACGAAAATGTAGCCTTCCTAGATTTATTTCAGTTAATTATGTCTGATTGGCTTTTTTACAATCATGCTGCATTGTGAAAGGATCTCCTCACTTCTTCATCTTAGGTTTTAAAGATAAGTAACTTTTACTAAATAGGTTTTTAGTATTTTTCCTTCTATAAATGCAAAAAATACCCAAACATTGATTGCGTACGCACGTATAGCTGTTTACGTAATTTACGTGTCGCGAACCCCGCTGCGTTTGTTTGTCCGTGACGTCGTTTCGCATTCAAATTGGCACATAACGACAGGACGCACCACGAGCCACGAGCCATGTACCACACACCGCCGACATTCCAAACAATTAAGTCTCACGCGTGTTGTTCGAGCCTCTTCCATTCCGTAGTAACTGTGCGGCCCGACGGCCCTAAATCAAAGAGCCGTGAAGTCCCCCCCACACTTCCATATTTTCGCACCCCGACAACGTCGTATAATGGCTATTGACCAAATTTATCGACTTTCATGTCATATTCTCATCTTTATGCGGAGCTGGAAGCCTGGAATTGGCCTCACATAACATATGTGGGAAAAAGTCTCCGTGTTCTACGACACAATAAATTATTTTGATCTTTGTCTCGCACATAAATAATAGAAGTTATTGATATCAACGGAAGATATGGAATATAGCGACTAAATGGCGTATTCAGGAAGGGAATTACATGCCGATCGGTTTGATTAATTCGATTGAGCCTATGAATAGTATAATCAGACAAATTTGTTAGCGGTTAGCGATATGTTTGCCCTCTGGTTGCGTGTCCGTAGAGTACGCTTGGTTTGCATGGAACGAGAGTTGTTTTAAGTTAATTCTAATCAAACTAACACGTCCGTTGTAAATCCAACTACCACAAAAACACCTTAATACCCGGGACAATTGTGCGCTCACGTATGTGCCCATTCAAAAAGCGGAGAGAAACCGGCGTGAGCAATCACAAAAGAACGGAAACGAGGAGCGAAGAAACACTGTCATTAATATACGTTGTACGAATGTTGTACCGTGCCGCGCCGCTGCTGGGCCTTGTATTTATTCAGAGCACGGAATTTAAGTTTATTATGACTGTTATGCAAACTTTGACGTAAATGGTGCAAAGCGAACAAAAGAAGTAAGCAATCGAGTATCGAAAGAGTCTAGTGCTTTTTTTTGCATATTTAAATCAAGTTTCCGATTTCATCTTAAACATTTCTTAAGTTTTTTCCTCTCAAAACTTTGATCGTCATTGATTCCTCGCCGCACTCACGTACCGCTTTCATAACTGGTCGGTATTGTTCCTTTAAAAAATAAAAAGGTTAGTATTTTCATTTCTCAGGTATCAAAGTTTATTAGTAAAGTCTATGCATAAATTATTCGCGTCGGCTTGCTGCTGTAAACTTAACAATGGACTGGGATTTTTTATTCAGTTTTATTTGGTACTACATGTTTCATGTCCACCTCTTTTACACGATGCCAGACAAAATGCGGAATAAATTATTTCAGTACATTTTCTTTTTTACGGCCTCACCTGACGTGTGAAATTAAATTAAATTTTTTAAGTACTTTAATTTTTACTTGATATCAAAATGTTACCATTATTTTAATGTCATTGACTTTTAAATTAAAATATCAACGCCAAAAAAGAGTTAACTTTTAAATTATGTAGATATCAGTGGCGAAGGTTCCGTAGAACTCGATTCCTGCCGGCTTCCCTTTGAAAAATGGCACATTCAGTATTCTATAGACAAATAATATAATCACATTAAAGATATGTATTCCGGCTTACCCCTTTACAAAAATTGACCCTTCACTACTGGTAGGTATATCAAAGCATTATACAGAGATAATATAACCCACAGTACAATTGATAGGTATTCCGGCTACGCAGATGCGAACAGTTCGCAAAAGGTCGCATTTCGCCAGTAAGCCAGGCCTCCGACCGGACAGAATACACAATATAGCCACCGACGTCATAATCATTATTGAAAACTTTTACAACAAGTTCGAAACACCCTGCTCTGGTAAGTTGCTACCTTCGTAAAGTACGGAAATTTATTACAGAATGTTTTTACTGGTTTTCGAAGTTCCTTAATCTAAAATCGATAGAAACGACGCCGAACAAAGTTGTGAATAGTACCTTAAGTTGGGAATCGAAGAAAGTCGGACCTTCCGTTCAACACCTGCGTAAAAGATACGCTCGGCTGATAAAGTCGCTAGTTCGGTCGCGTTGCACCCAAATGAGATAAATCGAAACCTTAATACGAAAACTTCATATCTACAAGTATGTGAAAAATAATCTCGTAACTCGTAAAGTTTCCGGTGGGACGACGAAATTCGGTCTTATATGGACCGTCAGTTTGATCCGATGTAGTAAGACCATGCTTCTAGTAATAACAGTTTTCCTGAAATATTCTTTTATTATAGCCAACGCGCGTTAACGTTTCTATAAAAATAACGCCCCAACCGATTGACTATCTCTGATATTTATGACTTTTTTATTTACGTTTAAATGGATAGCGATTTATGCCGGAGATAGGTTTCATATTTTAAAACAATAAAATGCCATATATTTTTTGCAATGCATTCTTTTTATACTCTTTGTCAGAAACCTTACTACATCTAAAAAAGGTTTTACTCGTTATTCATTTGAATTCTGATCCTTGTCCGTATAAATATATTACCGCCAAAACAATTTCTACCTTAAATGGTCGTTTTATTCAACATTAATCGTAATTTAAACATTAGTCAGATCCCCACTTAAATGGAGGAGATCTAGGGAAAGCTCCGTACGTGAATGTTTACAGAGGGATACAAACCGAATAGATATGGTCGGGTGCGTCTCGTACGTCGGTCGAATGGAGCGAGCAAATTACATCACTGTATAGAACTGGGCGCCTGGTAGCACGTGACACCACTTTACAACATGATACACGGAAAATAATTTTCCTCAAAGTATTCGAAGGAAAGTGTTAACTTAAAACAGTCTTTGAATCGTATTGTTTTAGGGTTTAGTATTATTTTCCTTTTGGAATTAGCACCCTAAACTGTTGCCTTTGGACCTCGTGGTGATAATAGGAAATTGTAAAAAGTATAGAAATACCTCTTCTATGATCTAGCTAGATGCTTGGTAGCTGGATGACAACATGATACACGGTGAAAGTGATTATCCTCAAAGTATTTGAAGAAAAGTTTTGCCTTAAAACGGCCTTTGAATCGTAGGTATAAGTAGTAAACTGTGGTGTTATTATCTGGTGATAATAACACTTAAAGATGAATTTTATTAAGAAGAAGAGAAATGACATAAATATTTCTAACTTTAAGATACCTTGTGGCATGTAATTGACATGTAGATTATAATTTTAAAATAAAGAGGAGAATGAACATCATACTCGGAAAGTGTTTGCTTAAAATAAATGGTCTTTGAATCAAGAAATGTCACACTAAAAACAACTCTTTAGAGACCTAAGCGCCTGGTAGCACTTGATTCCACATTCCAACATTGAGTGAACCACGAGAAAGTGAAAATTTTCCTCAATACATTTAAAGAAAAATCTTCGCTTTAAATTGTTTTTCCGTGTTCTTGTACTAATTGACCTTTCGTATTTTAATGATACAAAAACAATTTCTAGATTTCCAAGAATCGCAGAAGGTTTAAAATCTCTTGTTCCAATTTATGAAGAATTTTGATTAGAGTTGCTGTTGTTGTTAAAAGACGTTGTTGTTTTAAAAAAACAATTATTAGAATTGTTTCCATTCGGTGTCAAAAATCTACAAAAAAATCTTCTTTTCGCTCTAAAAAAGCTAATCATGTTGTTCATTTCCAAGACAACTACAATGTGTAGGTTAAGTTATTTACCGGAATAAAATATAACTAGGTGTAAAAGGACCATCGTTCTATTTACTGAACGTCATGAACAGAGAGAACAACAGGTATTACACAGCCATAGTGGCAGAATTAACACAAAAGTGTCAAAGTGTCAGTAACAGCCTCGACTGATCGATGTATAGGGTCATTGCATTTATAAAAACAACTTTTTTTTTGTCACAAAACATGCAACTGTTTGTGTTAAAATTCTGCACAGTTTTGCATGAAAAATATTGAAATGATATGATGAATAAAGGACATCAATATTTGGCTATGATATTGCCTACTATGAACTGTAACAAAAAGATAAATTCTGAAAATTTTAGTTTGAAGTAGTATTTGTTAAAAGGCTTTTACTTGTATTAGGTTTTAAAACAACAAAAAAACAAATGAAGAACACTATCTTTACGAAAAACATTTTCTTTATTCAAAAATGTACTCTTAAGATTACAATTTTCTCATTTCTATCTTTGCTTTCATGCAAGCATCAACATACAAACAGCCAACGATTTGTTTTACCATTCTGCGTACGCAAAGTTAACCGTGCACTATCAAATCCTACACAAAGTGAACATCGATAGATTTCTCTATCTGGCCGAGCACAAAGAGCGCAACGGTATATACTCAACCATTCTGCGTTTTTCATTGAAGCGGAAGGAATACAGCCAGACATTCCTTTATTTGTCTTTCGTATCGTGTTGAATATTCAAACAACATTAACAAGGACTAATTTGTGAATAATTTGATGTGGATGGTACCTACATTGTTATTCGACTGAACACGGGCAAAGTTTTGACTGAATTCGTTTTTTTTTTCTGGTCTTCTCTTTTATTTTCTTGTTTTGTATTATGTTAAAGATGTTTTAATTAAGGAGGGTTTAGATTTGTTTTTTTTTTGTTATCTGCTTCAGATTTGTTTGTAAGAAAGGTTTTGGTTGGCAGAAATTTTAATTATTTGTATTTAGAATCATAAGATTGCAAGCAATGAAAGACGTATTGATATTGATTGAATTTAATAGTTACGTTACCTACATAAAATACCAGTGATATTCCAAGAAAAAAAACCTTAAATCGGTGGAATATTTCAGTACTTGTTATTATTTTATTACATTTTCCGACGGTTCGAGCGCTTTCATCTTGCCGCGGTGTAAAGCTCTGTAAAGTAAAATTATGTAAAACACGAAATAATCAGTAAAACTAGTCTCGAGCTTCATTATTTTTAATGAAGTAAAATAGAATTGTCACAAGAAATTATTGCGGTTTCTTAATAAAGTTTACATCATGGTGTCGGTTTAAAAAAAAAAAAAAAGGCTTGTGGGCCTCGACATGAGGAAATGGCTCTATAGCGTTTCGAATTTCTACCGTGACATTCTACAGGATTGACGTTTTCAGTATCATATGTCCATAATCGAATACATTTTGTCCCTCTGGCCATGTTGGACCATTATCCGAAAACACAAGAACAGACCAGAAAAGAGAACAGTTTTACTATTCTGTTAAAAATGAAATCTGTCGCCGAGGTTGAGCAGTGAAGTAACAATTTCTATTATTACCATAAGCCATTAAATATTCACGAAGGAAAATAGATAATTATGTCCATCGACACATGTCCCGGGACATGAAAAATTATCACGTGAATAACGGAGCAGAATAGAATTGTTTATTCAGTCATAAAGGCGGCGTAACACACATTTCCTTAAATAATAACACGAAATTGATGTAAGAGGGTTACTAGACTTGCTTGATTTTATTTGTGGAGCTATGAAAACAGTGTCGGCCTATTTAATGATCTCCTTCTTAGCGTGTATCGACAAACTAAATTGAGTCAGCCCAAAATTTGGCGACGATTTTGGCATTTTCAGTAGCAGCAATCAGATCCTGTAATGTGCAAACAGCAGGACAAGCAGGACATGTTATCAAGTGTCCCATAGTTTGTGGAACCACACCACATTTACACTCCAGGGCAGACTCGTCTACAAATCTCCGCCTGAACAGGTTTCCCTTGCTCCGGCCAACCTGTGTCCGGAGTCTATTTAAAGAATTCCAGACCTATTTATTTAAAGTTAGAAACTCACTTTGACAAATCATTGTCTACTAATTGATTGCTGAATTGAAAGGTACGCTATTAATGGCCATCACAACTTCCTATTTTCCGTCACAATAATAAAGCTAGAAGACGAAAATAGTGTACTCGAGTAGTCAAACAAACTTCACAACTTCTCTGTGAATAATACAAAGTTTCGAATATTCTATTCTAAAACCTACCTACGTAGTCCTACTACTTTCCTCCAAGATTACCTACTCGTTGTTTTGCACAATAGTACGACTTGCTTCAAGCAAGAATCATATTTCTGTCAACTGACTGTCTTTTGTTTTAAATAATATGGAGCGAGCAAAGAGCTCCAGTAACTTAATCCATGCTAGTACAGTTGCCGATGCAAACGGACTACGAAGTCTGTTGTGAACATTCATTATAATGCAACTTGAGATCGTGTAACTAGACGTAGGTAACAGTTGAGCACTTTATGTTGTGCACTGTTTGGTAATATTGTCATTGAAAGGGTATTTCGATAAAGGCGTGAGTTTAAACATACATATTTATATGTGTATGTTAGTAACCAGCCTAAATTGATCCGCTGCACGTCGAAAGTCTCTTGTTTTTACACAATTCTGACTTTTTCGAGAACCAGCCAGATTTTATCGTGGGGATCAAGCTCTGATTGGAATGTGGTAATATGTGACATCTACTGTTTATTTTTAGAGACATTCCTAAAGCTTTTTATTTATTTTTCAATAAAACATACATTTCGTTCATGGTATTTAATCCTTTTCGTTGTAAAACGGAGTCGAGTTCCCCTCGTCTTATCTCAAAGAATCTGCATACAGGATTTGAGCTGAATTAATTCTTTGAAAGTTTTAAACATTTTCTGAATTGTTGCCTTTCAACGTTCACAGCTTGTCTGAGTAAACTTTTATAGCTTTGAAATTTCTTGAAAGATGATTCGTCTTTATTATTAGTATTGTTTTCATGCTAAAAACATTTCGTGTTTCAGGCTTGTTTTGCTTGGTTTTTTAATTTCGGCTTGTACAACATAATATCATTCTTGTAATGCCCGAAGAGTAAAGCAGAAGTGTAATAGTACACCCACGGGGGCGAGCCTATTGCCATCAATAGGGCCCGAATCCAAACTCCGTGGCTGCTACTGAGAAATATCTGAAGAAAAACCCAATAACACTTTGCCCTACCTGGTAATCGATCCCAGGACTCGTACTCACCAGTCGCGCTTTGAAGTGGAAATCTAGGTCGATTGACGAATAGATCGCAGACTTACTTTTTTCTTTTAGCTATTATATGGCAGCTGGAATTATTCAATCTGGAGAAAATTCATTTTTCTATTTCGATAAAGTTCTTATAAATGAACCTTTATTGAACAAAGCCTCCTCTAACATGTTGTATCACCCTATAAACTGATAGGTATCACCACAGTGTGACCACTAATCCATCTTTCAAGCGTTGGTGACTAAAGCAGGGTCCTCTGGGACGGTTTGTTATGGCAGGCGTTTCCTCCTGATACGGATGATGGATGATAAGGAAAAAAACGTGAAGAGAACTTTAGAAAGCAGAGTAACGTTGGATGAATCTATCGTTTTTAAAGCGAAACTTTAGAACATCTAATTACTGAGGTACGAAATAAAATAAATACGCGCTTTGGACGTGGAGTTGCGGACACCAGCCTGTTATACAGTACTGAGGCATCTTTTTATTAATGATTAGCTTTTGCACGTGTATTGGCCGGACTTGAGGTTGGAAAATATTCCACGAGAATCTACTCATCTGCGTAGCCTCATCCGAACTGTGTTGGGGTCTGCTTCCAGTCTTACCGGATGCATGCGGAGTATTTTACTTTTACTTTTCCGCACGCAAAATACGCGCTTTGACGTGGAGTTGCGGACACCAACCCGTTATACAATACAATGCAACGGAGCGACTGCCTACTTGACGTCCACAACCCAGTTGCACTGGGTAATGCGATACCCCTTGGTAAGACTGGTTGTCAGACTTTCAGGCTACTGACCTGTAACGACTGTCAAAGATCTACAATTGAATTAGATTACTGAATATCTACAGTAATTTTTACAATAGAGAGAAAGGCTAATGATTAATTGAATAACAAACGACTCAGAACACACAGATGTTTAACTATAGTTTGGAAGACATGTATGTACTCGGTACAGACATCTAATAAGTACACAAAGTATACGTTTCAACCGACTCCTACACGTCTTCAAAAAAGTAAAACATTAATTCATTGTAATCGCAACCTTCGTGTTTGAACTGTGTTTTTATACTGTTTACAGAATAAAAATTGTTTGTTTTTAATTGCCCCGAGGTCGCTATTTAGTCGAGTTATAAGTTAAAATCTTCTATTTTTCTTTTGACGAACACTGTTATTATATTAGAAACTGCTTTGTTCTGTAGAAGTTAAAATACAAAAGGAAATTGTTTTTTGTTTATGAAACCTTTGAAACGTACATAACAACCTGTAAATACTGAAATGAGGTTCTGTTTTATAGAAAAACTGTCAAAATCATAAACAAAGCTTGAAAAACAAAATGGCGCTCACAGCTTGTCGAGAATATTTGTTCTAAGGAATAATTTATTTCACCTTTTTATGATTTTTTAGTTGTGTTTTAGAAAGGCGAGGAAAGGTGGTTTTATAAATATTGCCACAGGGCCAAACGCCCACTTATAAAACGGTTTTTAACTAATTTAACTTTATTAAAATTGTTGCACAATAGACTATACATTTACAGCTCTGTATTCAAGCAAAAAAAACAATCGAATCATCCTGACAAGTCATTGGTGCGCCGTAAGGGCCAAGCCAGCCTGGCCCATAGTGTACAAAGCCAAGCCTTTCAAATGAAGGAAATAACTAACTGTGGTATTTGCCGACGGTGGCGCTACGGTACGGCCCACTGTGCTTGTGGTTCCCTGTAACGAATAGGGCCTACTGCTAGCCGTGACGGGTACTGTACACACATCTTTGTCGAATGAATCCGAAGACTGATGGCCTATTATTTTGTGGGAACTATTGTTTCTTGTGTGGGTGTAAGCAGAGGTATATTGACGTACACCCACATTTTCCTTGTAATGGTATGAAATCACACGAGAGGCGACCTTTAAAGTCTAGGTAAATTCGTATTATTGCTATGGAATTTCAGGGAATAGAAACTACACTTTTTACTGTACACTAGACTCGATTTGAAACATCAAATCTTTTAAATCAGGCATGCAAAGTCAAGCTCTACCTACGAAATCATTCATTTGGGATCAGCATTCCGATATAAATCCATAAAGCAAAATAAAAGGAGTGTTAAAGTCTCTCTGTGTGAGAAACAAAAGACAATCATCTACACGCTTACTGCAATGGTAATAAGGCACACCCTGAGAAGCATTTAAGGGATTATAGCAAGGAACTGGGGACTCAACCTGCGGGCAACGACCACCACCCAACAGTGAAGCTTACTGATTATGGTAATTTCCCGCCATGGGACTCCGTTCAATTCTGGACGTCATTTACCTATGATGAGGACATGGTAGGAGGTAGTAGCTCCTTGATAATGTAAAATGGTCACTGGGTTTTGCTTGAAAATGTACTTTTAACACTAGAAACGGGACATTAACCATGTGTGTGTGTGGTGTGTGTGTGATGTGTGTGTGGTGTGTGTGTGTGGTGTGTGTGTGTGTGGTGTGTGTGTGGGTGGTGTGTGTGTGTGTGTGTGAGTGTGTTAGTGACCATGACAGTTTAAAAACTTAAATTGAAAATGTACTGTTAAAAAGTAATTTTAAAGATCTAGGTGGTTAATGCATAATGATGATTTGCAATAAAAAAAATAAATAGCATACGCATGTTGCGCTTCGTATTTACATGATTGACAAAGACGCAATGCGCCTCAATTCCCCCAAAAATACAAAAGGCATAAAATATTCCCCCAATTAGCCATTTTATTCTTAATTACGAAAATTTAATTTAACGCTACCTTTTCACGAAAGAAAAATTAAGAATACATTATGAAAATTTAAACATTGAGTTCTTAAAAAATCTTCAAAGTATAATTTCTGAAGAATGACGTTGACAATTTAATGAAAAACAAACTGGGTCAGTTTGTATCTATGACAGTTAGGGCCGGTCCTCATTTGGTCGATTTTCCCTTGACTTGCTACTAAATTATTATTGGACTTTAGATTGTTTGATAGAGTTGGCTTTGCTTCGTGTGCTACAAGAAAATTGCTGTATTATTGTGACGTGTCGCGTCCTCGTTCCTCAACTCATAATTATTATGATGTCTTTTGTTTTGATTTGTTTTCTTTGACGTTGAGCTTTTAGTTTTCGAACGAACCACGTGCGTTTGTTATTTGTTTTGGTTAAAACCAGGCGGTGCTACATAAAGAGTTTTCAATACTACATTATTCTCATAAAGCCTGCAAGGACGGCCAATAAAAATAAAATAGGTCAGCTTCGCATTGAAAAATATTTTACCGAAGTCGATAATAACGAATGGCGATCAAAGAGCAAAAGTATCGTGTGAATAAAAGTACCGCTATAAATTACAGCATCGGCGTGAGGTGAACCGCGATATTATTATGTACGAGTGCAAAATTTCATCAATAATACCATTTCACTTTGAAATAGGAAAGAATGGATGAAACACAATTACTTAAACAGAACTCGACACAAGCGTCCTATTTCTTTCTCGCCTACTACAGTAATGGGTTTGGTGCTCCCCTCTTCCCACTAGTGGTGTTGCTGGTACCGCCCCCCACCCCCTCCCCCACCCTTCAGTTCCCAACGCCGTCGGTGCCACCAACAATGACCTCGTATTTCAGACGGAATTGCTCAAACACGGAACAGAGAAAACTCAGAATAGCGCTCTGATATTTAAATGATCATCCTAAAATTATTTAAACTTTATTTTTTTAAATGGTATCTGGCATCCCCTCTATTATTCAAAGCCCTATCTTACATTTTACAATTAAATATTGTTATGATTATTTTTTTTGCTTTAATAATCAGTTCAGCTGTGAATCTGCCCTTCGCACCATGTTTTCCATCTATAAATGTTTTATTATTAACCTAACAGTTTGATCCTATAACAGAACCCAATATCAATTATTTTATGTCAATTGAAGTCTCTATGGTTTTAATCTCATAGGTATTTTATGAAAATTTAATTTCAAATCACACAAAACTAAAAAACATGTTCATTAATAAAATTGTAACAAGAAGTTTTGAGGCATCTCTAGTGCTAGCTTTGTTTCATACTTACTTAACTACGTAATACTGTGAAGGAGCTGTCATCAAATGTAAATTGTGAGCAGGAAATAGCTATATTTTCTTCATAGTATTGCCAACTTGCTCTGCACTATTTGAGGCCAACTTTAGATTCAAATAACTTGAGGTTACAAAACTGCACGGACTGCGATTTACAGTGTATAGCAGTTCTTTATTGCAACGTATTTTGAGACAATGCCCTGTGTTATGCATTAACCAAGCTCTAACTGTTGCTATCTCTTATTCGCAGTTCGAATTAGAAAGAGAAGGAAGAACATTAAAGCTGTCAAATTAGTTTAACCAATACTACTTCTTAAGAAGTTTTCGACGTGACTCAGAACATGCCACCTGAAAACACGCTAAAGTTTATCACGTAATCTAGTTTGACAGTTATAAACTATCACTGTCTCTTTCTCGCTCTGCCTTTTAGTGGAAGACAACAATAGTTTTGGCCTAGGTCAGACAGTGAATGAATTACATGCTAAAGTCCTCAATTTCAGAGATATTTGGCTTCAAGTAGGCCAGCTCTTTTCTTTCGAAGGATATTACAAGATTAAGGTATTATAATTCAGATGGGATGTAGAATTTTAATATGGCTCAGATTTCCCAAAGGGTGAGGGGTGCGATGGCAGACAGCGTTCGCTCTGCGTCAGGGTAGGAACCTCACTTGAATATCGGAAGCAGGGATGTTGCTCTTAAAAACGTCACGAGGTAATAGAAAACTCAAAACCAACTGCGGGAATGCTCTTCAAGATTTTAATTAAGTTTTATTACTGGTCAATTTTGTAGTTCCGTGAATCGTTTACTTTGCTTATGAGTATGACGTTTTATTATTTTGTTTTAGTTTTTTAAGTTTCGATCAAACCGGTCATATTGCGGGCACCGGGACTGGGACAGACAATGTTTTGAAGTATCTGGCAGAGTCCGGTGTGTGCAGATGGTTCACAATCTGTTTGAACCGGTTTGATCAAATCCTTGTTTAAGTCTCACAAATTTCCTAAGCTGTTGTATCGACACTACAAAAAGTACTACAGCCACAAAAAGTGCGGCATCTATGACACAAATGAAGAACTGACAATCAAAATTCACAAAAAGTGCCACAGCGCCATCTATGACACAAATAAAGAACTAACAATCAAAATTCTGTACCACGCAATTAAAGTTATCCGTGACTTAAGACGATACAGAAAATCCCTACAACAACTATTGGGCAGTAGCCCTCCAGACATAACCCATCAAGTCGGAGGATCCTCCCTTTTCTATGGGGATGAAGAACTTTACACCCTGTTCTTCATACACTATACTGTTACCAAGAATCAAATGTGACGTTGTCCGACATCTATGAGTATGTTCTTTTTGAAAAGAGTGTAAGTTTCTTAATATATATATATATTTAAAAAAAAATCTTTTATTGTTTATTTTGATCACGAGAAATGACAATGGCTCATCTGCTAAGTAAACCAACACTGTGGCAAACATAGACTGTGAGGTGTACAATTTTCACAACAAATTACAGGAGCTTCCAGTCTAAGCAGATGCAGCTGAATACCAGTATTTTACATGGAGCGACTGCCTATCTGACCTCCACAACCCAGTTAGTAATGGGTAATACGATATCCCTTGGTAAGACTGGTTGTCAGACTTTTTGGGCCACGGACTGCCTATCGAAGTATTCCGTTTGAGCACCTATTTTTTGGGCACCTATGCATTGAGCACCAAAGCTATTCCCATTTGAGCACCAGTCGATATTTTAACGTGGTGCTCAAAGGGGAATAAAAAATAAAATTTGACTTTATTCCCCATTGAGCACCTACGGTGCGGTAGCTTCTAGTGATGGAGTGTATAATAAATAATATCGATAAAAATCAGCAGTTTTATTGCAGAATGTAATCATTTAATAAAAATATATCATCATTAACAATAACATAAAAGTTTACTTAATCATTTATTGTTAACTAGCGACCCGCCCCGGCTTCGCACGGGTGCAATGCTGATACTAAACATACTACCCGCTAATTTAACTAAAAACAATAAGCGTAAAGACTACTGTTGTTACAAGGAATGTGATTTCTTTTATTTGTTTAAGTAGGTGACGTACCTAGAAAATAACATGGCTGATTGTGATATTAATAGTAATTATATAGAGTTCATATTTTTTTCAAAACGACTAAAAACTTTTATAATATAATAAGTATTAATAAGAAATTTTTATTTAATTAATAACAACAAGCATAAAGACTCTATCTATACTGTTGTTACGAGGAATGTGATTTCTTTTATTTGTCTAAGTAAGTGATACACACCTAGAAAATAACATAAGGCTGATTGTGATATTAATAATAATTGTATAGAGTTCATATTTTTTTCCAAAACGACTAAAAAAAATTACCTGTAAAATATATGTTAGTATTTATAAGAAATTTTATTTAATTAAAAACAATAAGCATGAAGTCTCTATACTGTTGTTACGAGGATTGAGATTTCTTTTATTTGCCTTAAGTAAGTAAGGTACATAGAAAATAACATAAGGCTGATTGTGATCGGGCACGCCGCAATCGCGGCGGTAAGACCCCTCTTTGAGGAGTGGCTGGATAGGCGTCACGGCGTCCTGACCTACCGCATGACGCAGGTCCTCACCGGACACGGAAGCTTCGGGAGGTACCTGTGTCTGATGGGGAAGGAGGAAACGCCTGGGTGTCACCACTGCGAGGACCGCCCGGAGGACACGGTGGAGCATACGGTGCAGGACTGCCCCGCTTGGGCAGAGCACCGCCGTGTCCTCACGGCGGCGATAGGCGGAGACCTCTCGCGCCCGGCATTGGTCGAGGCCATGCTGCGGGGCGAGACGGAGTGGGAAGCGGTCGCCTCCTTCTGCGAAGCAGTCATGCTCGCGAAGGAGGAGGCGGGCCGCGTGAGGGAGAGGACAGCGTCCTCCCTCCACCCCAGCCGCAGTGGTAGACGCCCACGGCGCCGGACGTCGGCAGACGATCTCCGGCCACCGTAGGCGCGGGCTTGCGGGCGGCGAGTAATGGGCGACTCGCTGTCCGACCATGGACCATGCCCGGGTCGACGGCGCGTTGTGTTCCACGCGCGCCTCAAAGAGTGTCAGCATTATGACGGGGCCCCCCTCTAGAGGGCGAAAGCCTGCCGGGGTCGCGGGACTTATAGAATTACCGTGACCCTGGATCATAAAGGGCTATTGAAGGACACCGTGGATTTTAGTCAGTACAAGTCTGACAGTTCTTCCCACTCTGCCCTGGGTGGGAGGACTCATTTGATGATTTTACCACGATAAAAAAAAAAAAAAAAAAGGCTGATTGTGATATTAATAATAATTCCTTAGTTTCCTAAAATTAATATTCTAACAAAAGTACTGCCAATTTTTATCGATATGTTTTATTATACAGCCCATCACTAGAAGCTACTGCACCGTAGGTGCTCAAAAGGGAATAAAGTTGAATATTTTTTATTGTTCCCCATTGAGCACCAAGTTATTATATTGATTGGTGCTCAAATGGGAATACCTTTGGTGCTCAATGCATAGGTGCCCAAAAAATAGGTGCTGAAACGGGAATACTTCTGCCTATCGACTGTCAAAGATCTACGAATGACAGCCGGGACCAACGCGCAACGACTTAACGTGCTTTCCGAGGCACGCCACTTCAGTTATGGAAGCAAAATAAATGAAGCTCATTGATTTATGCAAATAATTGATTGATTGTCATACAGCCAGCTAACACACTTAACGTTAAACACGCTGCCCGCTTTATGTTCAAACACGAAATGAACACGTGATGATGATTTGCATTATAAATGGGTAGCTCCAATAACACATAGAACAAATTGTATACAGTTAAATTGAATGATGATACTGAATTTTGAAACGGAATATGGGAGCGCCGTTTTGGGGGTGGCGAAAAATATTTTTCATTAATAAAATTGTACTGAAAAAGGCTTGTAGAACTTCACATACAGGGCGTAAGCAGACCCTTCACATAACCCTCAACCAAGCATACTGTACATCAAACTAAGTGGGAATCGTTTTTTTTTTGGGGTGAAAAATCGCGTTTTACGGTAGGACTCGATAGAAAGCACCCAAAGCATTCTGCTGATGGATGGATTGAATAGTACGGGGGTCGTGGAGGTGTGTAAAGTAAAAAAATTACATTAAAGTATGTATTTAAAAAAAAGCTTGTGAAAAAGTTGGAACTTTGACCCCCAATATCTCCGTAACTAGAAGGTTCCCAGGTATGGTCTAGAACAAAAAAATGATCGCAAAGACGGGGAGAACAAGTGCCTTTCGGATATGTTAAGGGTCTATTTACACCCTTTATAAACATAACAAGTCGCCTGTAGTCCCCGAAGGGTTAGGCAGAGATGTACTCTAATACACACCCATATTTCGTCAGTTATGTTTAACACCCACGTATGGGCGTGTCTTTTGCCATCAACCGGGCACAAATTCAGACTCCGTGGCTGCTACTCAGAAATTCGTGTGTATTTGTTTATTTCATAAAAATATATTACACATTTAGAGACGTTACGTAGTACATATGTATTAGTTCCAGGTAAACCGTACCGCACGATTCAGTATTTGGCATGATAAAATTATTACATTTTTTCGTTTGCATGCGCATGTGGCGGCAGAAAACGTAAAACAATGAACAAAGATGTAAAACATCTATGTTACTAGTTTACCGATGACTGCAAAGAAATACATGATTTGATTTGATTAATTGTTTGTTTGAAATAAGTACCAAAAGCTTTTGTTTGTGTTCCTACATTTTTTAAATACATAGTTAATATCAGAAAGCAAAGCTTTTCTAATCATAGTGTTTACATTTGTTACCTTGACGATAAAAACATCGTGAGGAAACCAAACCAGCATGCCTGAGAGATATTACTCGATGGTATGTACAAGCAAGTCAGAGGCCCATGGTAGGCACAAAAACACTGACACCAAGTAAGGCACTAACCACACGAAAACGAAAGAAAGACCATGAGGATTGAAATCGTGTCTACCGATGCTGAAACCTTTAATAGGCTTCAGCATTCGGCTGTTTATCGACAACTCGATACTGCGATTTACATGCTCGGTGCATAAATTGGTAACGCGACAAGCGCAATTCAATTAACGACTTAATTAGTGAGTATCTGAAATTCGTAGTATCAAACCTATTTCTACGGACTGTTTCCAAAGTAACAGGTGGCTCTATATGGCTTCCGTACACAATAAGCCTTGGCATTGGCAACATTGCAACGTCCAAGGTTCTATTACTTCTACGAGGTCCGGTAAACAGATAACTAATCCGTCAATGGACGTTATTTCGTCTTTAGGAAGCTAAATATTTTTGTCTGTCTCCCTCGTCTTGTACTCGCAGGCGTGGCTTCATGAGCTTTGAATCTATGAGTTCAATCCTGATCTCTGACAAAATGTTTTTGGGTTTTTCCATTAGAATGTTTCTGTCACCCAGAATGTGTCTGGCAGCCCAGTAATTTATTTATGTATTTATTGGATCTCCAACAGAAACTACTAAAGTATGCGCTTCCAATTATAGGAGACCACTTCATTCACTTATCTAGGTATATAGAAAAGTTCAAAAATCTAAATAAATCAAAATCATACAAAAGAAACAAAGCGAATTACGTAAAATATGAACTATAAGACTTATGAAAATGTACGATAAGGAAAAAAAAATATGAGTCTGATGTGTATGGCCAGTTCATTTCAATCAGCTCGCGCGTATTACATGGGACCTCAACACAGCTGATGAAATCTGGATACTTCCACCCCTACCTGCCCCTTTTGTTGTATAAAGTCGTGGTATAAAATGTAAAACATTGTTAATCTACAATTAACTTTCACTAAAGATAATTGACATCTCTGTATGTGGCCTTTAGTCATTAGTTTGATGCAGTACGCTCGTGTGTGAAAACATTCGTACACGCCCAGTACTAATTACTACTGTCCGATGTCACTAATCACTCGGCTATTAGCGGGTAAGCGAGGCTTCCTACGAGGGCAATGTGTTTTTCAAACGATAGTACCGTCCACACAGTGTATTCTAGTAGCTAACGATGGGAAAATGTTTGTTTAAGAAATTTATACTGTTAATGTGGTTTACTTGTGTTATTACTTGATAATTTTTGTGTTAGGTACATTTAAGTTTTTATTGATTATTTACAAATTGGTTTCTCTATGACATGGTACTTAAGAGGAAGAGCAGGGACACCTTTCAGAAACTTAGCTTAACCCCAAATCATCAGACTAATCGAAATTTATTTATGGGCAGCGCAGCATGTATTCTTCTTCAGCGCTTCTCTATTATTCGTCATCTTAGTAGTCACCGATTTTCTAGCTAAATCATCTTTGCCACTGTCAATCTTTTGGTTGATTGGTGTTCTTCTTTATTTCTTTTTAATTACTTAACATTAAATCAGCTTTGAAACGATTACGATTAGAGCAATGTTCAGTCACGAAATCGTAAATTTTTGTAGTTAGTCTATGTTTCGCTAGAATACCATATGAACTGAATGCTGATATGAATGACGTACTCCTAAATCATCCCGACCACAACTTCCTTGACCCTTTTCGACGGATGGGCAGACAATACGTACTCCTTAACTTGTCTTGTCACGTCCTCATCCGTCACTTGATTTGACATCAAACGTGTCGTATGTTCGTCTTTTGTTCAACTTTTCCGTTCATTGAGAATGCTATAGATTTGCTTTTAGCGTATACCCTTGCGAGACAGCGATAGTCTTAGGTAGTATTGTAATCTAGTACTATCTAATTTAGTCGGGTATTACTTTCCATGGAAATTGTACGGTTACGGTTGTTTTTTTGAAGTTGGAGTCCAACAAAAAGTTTGCAAACACGAAGGAAATGGAAATGAAAAAAAAACGAAACATAAACATGTGTTTCGTTTATTCTCATTGTTATGTTATTATTTTGTGTGTGTTGTTGTGTGTTATTCTATGTGCCGTTGGTCTCGGCTGTCATTTGTAGATCTTTGACAGTCGTTAGGTAGTCAGTGGCCCAAAAAGTCTGACAACCAGTCTTACCAAGGGGTATCGTATTACCCAGTACTAACTGGGTTGTGGAGGTCAGATAGGCAGTCGCTCCATGTAAAATACTGGTATTGCGCTGCATCCGGTTAGACTGGACCGACCCCAATATAATTGGGACAAGGCTAGGCAGATGATGATGTTATTATTCTGTGACTTGCCTATTGCTACTCTGGTGTATGAAATTTTCAAAAAAATCTTCGAATAAGTTTTTAAGCTATGTTTTCTCGTCGCAACTGCCAAATTTTACGATGTGAGGTAAAAAAAGGGTAACACTTAACGGACCCATCTTGTGACGTATCGCTCTAGTCTCCATCTGTCTCGTCTCGTGGAAAAATAGTACCTACAGGCTTATTTTATGACTTATGAGCTATCTACAGAAAACTTAAGTTTTGTAATATTTTGAAGTAGAAATCAATACAAATGACCTGCGTTTTCTTCTTTTAAGGACAAACTTAGACTCCGTTTTGTATTCATGCTATAGTTTCTTCTAGTTAACATACTTAAACTCAATTAAGTAAGATACCATTTTAGTGTTTAAGTCATGCTCCTGCACTAATCCCAATGTTATTGGGGTGAATTGGGGTCTACGTTACATGTCGTCTCATTTCATGCATTTCTTTTAACAGTATTCACCACTTTGTTTTACAGTAACGTATTATGCGACTATTAAATAGCAGCAACAATACATAGATATATACCAGTGAAGGGTCAATTTTTGTAAGAGGTAAGCCGGCGTACATATCTTTAATGTGATTATATTATTTGTCTATAGAATACTGACTATGCCATTTTTCAAAGGGAAGCCAGTAGGAATCGAGTTGTATGGAACCTTCGCCACCGATATATACATACACCCTTACTTTCTCAAGCCATAAGTCTAAGGGACATTTAAAACTGATTTATGAACATGTCCGCCAGTGCACTGTTCTCGCTGGAGCGATATGTAACCTGTCACCTCAGCGGTGTAGTGCTCGGGGCATCGGCGATAGTACACATCGGTTCTGAAGTGTTCACTACCTGTATCGATAGACCATATTACTTAATGTATAGAAGAAAACAAGTACATTTGTAGGCATTTCGAATGAAATTGTCGAGTAATAAGTGACAAAAACTACCTACGACTTAACAATCTATTTTTCAAATAATAAAAGCTGTGGAAGAACAATTTTATCAAGGTTACGGTAATCATTGGCGATTTTATATTAAAACAGCAGCATAAAATCGACTGTAAATGTTACCTGTAAAATTATCATAACATACTAATGTGTAGCAAAACTTTTTATACAATTACGATATTAATTTGTGCGCGTCATACCCGATCAACGTTGCTCAATTGTGAGTGAAACCAATTTTAATTGACATTCTACGTAAGCACATGTAAGTACCGCAGCAGGACTAATTAAAGACGTAATTTTCCATTTCCCCTGTATATTTAATTCCAACTATTGGTCGCTTCCTTTGTTTAGCTAATTGGAACCCGCTTTATAATTGTGACACCGATTGCTCACTGTGGTTATCATGACGGGGGAACATAACCTTTTGCGGTTTCTATTTCGGCGCGCAGCCGGCTCATAATGGGGCAAAATAAAATAAAGAGGGGAAACGCGAAGGACATTCGTTCCTTCGTTGAGTTAGTTGATAAAGAAATTGCTAGAACTGGGTAGGTTTGCAAACGAAATGCAAATGTCGGGAGCGTATCGCAGAGGCGCTCATCTCCATACGATTAGTTGATCATTTGTTACGCCGCGCCCCGCTGCCACTTCCATTCTGCTGCCGTTTGCCGCCATCGCTGAAGCTGACTGATATACAGTATTACTTCAGTCATAACTTTCAGTGACATTACATTTTGTGAACACATTCTCGCGAACTTGGTGCGTATCGATTGGGAGTTTCAATTTAACGCGTTCGAAGTATTGCCTTTATTGCGTGACAATATAAATTTTGTTGAAATCGAAAAGGTTTTGGAATTTTCTGATCTTTTCAGGTTGATGCTAAAAGCAACAATCCAAGGAATTTGGTATCGCAATTGTTTATGCTCTCAAGTTAGTCAACTAAGTATTTCATTATTTCAAACATGTAATACTTTTCGATTAGATTCATCCCTTTACACACACAGTAAGTTATGGGCTCTTATGAGTGCTGATGACTTCGAACCGATGTATGTGTAGCGGCTAAAACTAATTAACATCTTAATGAAGTCGGTGATATAACGAAGTTGTCAGGAGGGAGTCGACACACGACTGCGGCGATGCTGAGACTGTTTAATTTTTCGCTGTGTGATTACGATTTGCATAAGCTGCGAGCCTGCGGATACTTAATTAGGTTTTGCTTTCTATATTATGTTTTATTTTATGGAATCATATTTTATTTTTATTCATTTTAAATGTAATATTTAATTTTTAAATGATTTATTTATATTCTAACTAGCTGTTGCCCGCAACTTCATTCGCTGGGAAATTTTGATGTGTATGTGTTAGACAAAAAAAGTAGCCTATGTGCTACTCCAGACTACAATCTATTTCTGTGCTCCGTTCAGTCGTTCTGGCGTAATTAAGTAACATCCATCCAAATTTTTCGCATTTATAATATTAAATATTGATGTAACGTATTGGTTCCTACTTATTAGAATTGGGGCACCAAACTGTTTGTTGTGTTTAAATTGTTCACTAATGACTATTACTCGTAAGTGGAACTGTGTGCACTTAATAGATTTGTAGGAGTTATGGGTCATTGCATGGGTTAAGTACCTCAATTGAGACTTTGAAGTCTTGACATTTCAGATTTAAAGGATTCTTGCATTAAAGTCACTTCAATACTTACTGAGTTATGATTTTGATTAACTATTTAAAAGTTATAGAAAATTCGTTTGAGCGCTGTTGAGTACAATTTGTTAATATTCATTTAAACTTTTATTTCATAATTATTTTCACGATTAATTTGTTGGCTTATTTACCTTTATTTAAGTTTGTCGGTAGGTAATTTCTTAGAAATCGCTTTTAAAAGTAGGTAATTCATATGTTTGTTTAAATTAAGGACTGTTTTGATCGAGTATGATTGAGTTTTTAAATAATGTACGTAGTAATGAATAAATACAAAGAGTCATTTTATAAAAAGAAAACAAGAAAAATACAACCTTATTCACAGATATAAACATATCAATTTATTTTCAGTTCTCACAAAATTCAATGCTGGCACAGTGAGTTTGTGTAACTGTTGTGTCTGGAATTAGTTTTGATGAATGATGAAAGATTTTACTCCATTCCGGTTGACTAAATTTTAAATTAGCTATGTTCTAGAAGAATCTTTCTAAATATTATTTTTCTGTTTTAAATGGTTTGACTGCGCGTTGTTGGAATAGTCCAACGAGACGAGAAGTTAACACTGTACAGACACAGGTATGTGCAGTGTTAACTTCTCGATTAATTGCCACAGATAATTATAGGACTCTGTAGTCTTTTATAACGCAGTCTCATCAACGCAAGATCGCCAACGAAAAATCCAACATTCGCTATTTTCGACTCGGCTTGATACTAATTTCTAAGTAATCTTTGCATTCTACCAAAATTGTTTCGTTAAAAACAAATTAAGACACGATTTTTTCTATAACAGATTGTGTTATTTTTGGAATATCGAGATCCAGCGCTTTAAAAATATTTGTTCGAAAAATTCGCAGCGTGGCATCGCGCCAGTCACGTTTGTCGCCTCGATAGCCTTTAGAGTAGAATTTAAAATCGCCATGTGTGTTTATCGGGTCCACTGTTTGGACAAAAAGCTTGGATTCCTTACTCGCTTCGGGTAAAAGAAAACAGAATGACTATTTTTTTTCGTCTCGGATCAGTTTTGGTACAGTTTGTTGATCAAAAGTTACTACCTTTTTGCGATTTACGGAATTGCTTCTAAATCGCCTATAGGTGAACAACTACAGTTATCAATGCTCGTCCTCTCCAGTATTTGCGTTCCAAAAGCATATCCTGGTCAAGAAAAAGAAAATTCTTCTTTGACCTGATCCAGTGGCACAGTCTCAACGTTAAATCACGTATACATTCCACGAATAGCGTCCACATATCGATTATGCTCGCCAATTGACCAACGGACCGCAATTCTCAAGACGCAAAGACTAAAGGCTATGGCTGAGCAATCATACCTGGAAGTACAAACTCAATCAGCACTGGAGCCTTGCTTGACCATTAACACGGATTCTCCGGTAAGCTCATAAATCGGGACGTATTGAAACCGAGAAATCAGCAAATCTGTTATTAATTTATGTGACCAGCTCAAGTTTTGACTGACCAAAGATCATCGTCAGAATTCTCCTGTCCTAACCACAATTTAATTGTGGTCGGGATAGGATATGCTCTTCCTCCATATTTTTTTATGAGTCATCTCAGTAGTCACCCACCCTCTTGCCATTTAAAAGACATAGATCAAGGTATTTATTTTAAAAGTTTCATAAAATATTTATTTCTACATCTGGCTTACCATTGTCATCCATATGACTAGAGTAAATTACTGAGCAAGCGTTTTTTCGGTGTGCAAATTTGCACCTGCCAATAAGTTTTAAACATTTACAATATTTGAGACCCTCCCAAAAGGTTAGCAGAATCAGATTGCGGAACAGCTAAAAACGTATCATTACGCTTATTTCCCCTGCGTACCCAGTGATACTTAATCGAATGTCAATCCTGGTGGTGGCTCCGCACCTCGGGAATGGGGACCAGTGTGTGACGGGTGACAGGCCATTGCTGAGCCATTGGCGTGCTCATGCATTGCGGTCTTCGGATTGCACAGTTGTGCAATTGTTTTGTTAGGATTGCAGTAGGTGGTTTGGGATACGACTTGAGATGGTGGAATATTTTCTCACTACTTAATGTTAGTTTTTCTTTGTGCTTTTATAATGTCAAGTGTATTTGTATTTTATTTTGTCTGACTATTTTACACTTTTTTTAAATCTAATTAAACGTCGATACCATTTTGTGTTAGCCATTGTTCACTGTTCAGGCCATTTAGATTTAAAACTAAGCCGATAAAATGAAATGCAGATACAGGATGAATATTTTAAACGAGTTTGAAATGTCAATTTACAGCTGATATCAATGTGTCTGTCAATGTGTGTGATTCAGAGCTTGTGTTATTATTGCACAATATAAATGGTGAGCTTTTTACGCACAAAATATACAGGGTGGCCGGAACATTGACGTCCAAAAATAAAATTTAGGTCCCTCGTATCATGGGGTATCCGAATCACCCCCATGTATGTTCCGCGACTTTTCATAGTTTTCGAGTTATGAGAGAGATAGCAGAGATAGTAAAGCGCGCAACCGAAGCCAACGCAAAACAAGTACCTCAGTCGTGCTCACATTGTGTTTACTGCTATACCCGTGTCGCCATTTTGAATTATGAAGCCTGCTTAGGAACCATGAAGTCACATGTTTAAATTTGTTATTTAAAGTTGAAAATTTAAGCCATAATTTACCGAACGTAATTTTTTAACGATCATTCTCAAAAAATCAGAAAAACATTCATAACTCGAAAACTATGAAAAGTCGCGGAACATACATGGGGGTGATTCGGATACCCCACGGTACGAGGGACCTAAATTTTAGTTTTGGACGTCAATGTTCCGGTCACCCTGTATAATAAGTAAAAAGTAACTAATTTTTTTTGAAATTTTGAATTTGAAGCTCTTTATAAACCTACGGTTCCTTAACTACTGTAACTTTTAATTCAGATTTTAAGTCAGGTAAGTCTTTATTCACTAACTAACAAGTTTGTAACACACAATACAACCTGTATATCCAAACAATAGTGCTGTAGCCGAAATGGCATCACTTTGGAGCCGCCTAACTAAGTCCTACCTGCCGTGACCGACATTACCATACTAATAATAATTAGTTATTCGGCCAACTCCACGTAAATAGCATGACTAAAAATGAGGTGGTATAATACCTTCACGAATAAGGCTAGATTTCATATTGAAGCTAATTGTAGCTCGTTGTATGAACTAGATCGTCTCAATCAATACAAGCTTGACGGGTTATGTTTTACAACGGTCAGAAATTTCGTCACAGCAAACAAAGCGGGAAAAGGCTACCACGAAAGCGCGATGAGATTTCTCCTTGTATTCTAAACTTTATATAAAACATATTAGACGAAAACTCCGTGCGAAATGTACCAATAGAAAATACCGCAAATCTCCGAACCAAGCACCTTTTGTCTGATACATATGAAAGCATCGCTATACATTTATTTCTTTGCTGCACAAATGAAAAATACCAAGTGCAGACATAAAACAAAAGAAGAAAATTAATATCTATTGTTAGAGCTGCAACACAAAGAAATAGATAATTCACAGACACTTGTATCGTGGAACGGAACACATGTCACGATCTCCTAATTATTTGTTCGAGTGCTCGGAACAGGATTCGCGGATATTGAGTGTAAATGAGAATTAAGTAATTACGACCGTCCACTCGAGCTGCCGAGTGGAAACTGACCAGGCTCCACTCTTGTTTTTCTTTAATTACCCATCTCTCGGGTGTCGTGCTTTCACAGCGTCGCATATAAACAATGGTAACATGGAACCTATGCAAACATTGACCTCCTGGGAGAAATAAATGTCAAAGGTACACAAGAGTACCTAGGTGTACTTTGAGTGTATTATAAACTTTAAAATATATAAACACAAAGGTATAATTAGTAGTTTTAATACAATTCCACTGTTAAAATAAACCTTAATGTTTTACAGGGGTGTTTATACTCTCTTAATGATAAGGGTCTCTTCAGATCCCTGAGGATTCCTTGGGAGACCTGAGTGGTGTAAAAGTGAGAGAGAGTAAGCTTATTTTCATTTATTTTACGTAGTTTTATACTGTTATTCAGTCTCTGACTCAGCTCAAGTCAAGCTCGGCACGCCCCTTAAGCCACATTGACAGCTATATTATAGTTTGTTTATAAATTGATTTAAACGCCCGCGATTGGAGTTTTCTTTTGCAATTATCTGTCAAATTTAAGGATCCGCCAATTTCGGCTAAGAATACGATTTGTGGGCATTTTGTATCGTTGTGATGACGACTGAGTCTAACTGACCTTAGCAATTGACTTAAGATGGGTCTTGGAAAGTATAAGATACCTACTACCAGTTTACATAAATATAAAATTATATATTGTACAGGTCATACAGTAAGCAGGGGTACCTGCTATTGCTAGTTAAAGGACGGGACTCCTATCACAGTTATTTTATCTCTGATAACAGCAATCCAAGAGCAGCCTCACTATACTTGGTATTATGTTGGCACAAGGCAAGTTTCGAAACTGTTTCAAGTTTTGACTCCAGATATTCGGCGTGCAACGTTTGAGTATACCTACCATGGTCAGATACAAACAGCAGACATTTTCACATTTTGAATAGGTTTCCAGAATCTTGGCAACGGCACACAGTAAAAGCACGAAGGTACAGAAGAAAGTAACTGGATATTTTAACGGAAAGAAGATCGTCGCTTATCGCTATAGAATCAAATCAAAATTTCCTCAGTTCTAATGTTTACTAAAATTATAGAAGAATGAATAAGAACAGGGTGTAAAATTCTTCATCCATCATAGAAAAGGAAGAATCCTCCGACCAGATTGGTGTTGTCTGGTGCGCTACTGCCCGACAGTTGTTGTCGGGTTTTTCTTTATGGTCTGAAGTCGCGGATAACTGATTTCTAATTTTGATGTTAGTTCTTTATTTGTGTCATAGATGGCGCTGTATTACTTTTTTTAGAGCCGGTACAAGATCATTCTTAACATCTGACTGAAATGTACAATTATAAGAAAAAGCAAAAAGATGCGTACAGCTCACACTGGGCATCAAAATACGTCTTCTTGAGACGTGTTGGCTTGTCGCTTTGGAATGGACAACTACAGTACTTTCACAAGTTATTATGCCTTGTGTCTGTGACTATAGCTTCGCCTGTTTTTCTGATATTCAAAAGTGCCTGTTATGGTCTAATTGAAATAAATGCTTTGAGTTTGAGTTCTTTTGTTTTTGCGGCAGCTAATGAGGGCAATGTCTTCTTTAAAATCTAAAACTGTTATTGGTAGCACCATTACCTATTATTTTGTATTTTTATAAAAGCCGGCGCTACCGTAGCATGAATCGTTTAGTGAAAAAGGTGATTGATCTCATTCATTATTCATAGCCTAGACTTCACACTACAATCTTAACTATGAATAAATCCTGTCATTTCCAACCCTTATACGTACACGAAAGCCCTATGGGCCTGTAGATTATTTTTATTAGATCAAAAAAGTAGCCTGAGGTCGCGTCAATTTGTGCTATATTCATATTTATAAAAGAAGAAGGTCTTTGACATTAAAGCTAGCTATCTTATCTATTTCTGAACATATAAAAAAGTTCTGTGACTGACTTGAGAGAGAGATGAGATTTCAAACAAAGTTATGAAATACCTCGAGTATTCAAGTAAGTACTAGATTTTAAAACATTCATATTTTAGAACTCAATCATACAGTGAGTTAAACACTCGATACACTCGCTCTGTTGTTGTAAATGTATTTTGCGAATGTATTTCTAATTGTTACTAACTATTATGGACCATTGTTATCTGACATTAAATAATTTAATGTTTAATTAAACATGAGATATACAATATTTTATCTTTAAATGTAACAAGTATTCATTAAATAACCTACAATAAACAATAAATAATTAAACTAACTAAATACATAATTAATTAAAAACTATTAAATAACCTAAAATAAGAAAACTAACAACAAACTAAAAAAATCAAATTAAACTGGGTTGAAGTTTCATACGACCAGCATTTATTTCAGGGAATATAAGTGGGTATATATATTTATACAAAGTTCATTGCTAGGTTCATGTTCCATACTACATTTATTAATGTTCGTTTTTTGTTTAACTCTGTCCATTGGTAGCTACAAACTGGTAAACAGGCCTTGCTACTGATGGCTTTGTTGTTGATGTAACCCCTTAGGCATCTCATAAAAGTATAAAGTGGCTAAAGCTAAGTAGTCTGTGATTATCTCTCATAACATAAGGTCAAGTTCAGTAATGAATACAGGGTGTAAACAGACCCTTCACGAAGTCGTCAACCAAGCAAATATATAATATAATATAATAATAATATATAATACATAATCCAATATCTAAGTAATTTTACGCAAAAATTATTGCTGGGAAACGACTTTTTTTTATGGGGTGAAAAAACACGTTTTACGGTAGGACTCAACGTAACGCACTCAAAACATTGTGCTGATGGATAGATTGAATAGTACGTGGAGGTGTTTAAAGTGAAAATCTTACATTAAAACATGTATTAAAAAAAACTTGAGAAAAAATTGCAACTTTGACCCCCCAATATCTCCGTAACTCGAAGGTTCCCAGGTATGGTCTAGAACAAAAAAATGATCGCAATGACGGGGAGAACAAGTACCTTTCGGCTTCGTTAAGGGCCTTTTTACAACACTTTATCTTCGTTAACATGTGTCCAAATAGATTCAGTATCATATAACACCGTAAATAAAACGCCTCTCCACATAATTATTTAAAACTATGTACTGTTAAATACCCGCCTCTGTTTTCGGATCAATTCACTAACAGCTTGTTTTAAGTTCCCCGTAACTTCGTGATAATTTTATGAGCTCTATACACGAAAGTTCAAGTGGTTATTCTACCTAGTTAAGTACAACTAACGTAGAACATTCCTGTGTTATATACAGCTCATAATATTTTTATTAGCTTTGACCCACTTTGAATTTTATTATTAACATTTATGTCTCTTTTAAACTAATAAAGTAAATACTAAAAGGTTTAAATTACTCGATATTTGTTTAATTGGGCTTGTTGGTCGCAAGTGGGTTGGAGAATTAAAAAATATACGCGTCGAATTGAGAACCTCCTTCTTTTTTTTCGTCGGTTAATAAAGAGTTTCAATAGTTGCAACCTTTGGGTTTTCCTAACAAATGGGTAATACACAAACTTGATGATCGCGGAATAGGGCAAAGATAGATATTAGGACACCTTCTTAGGAGACTGTTAAGCGCGGCGTTCTTAAGCTAAGCTAAGCTAAGGGTTTTGGATTCTGTTCTTGTGTCGCGCAAAGTGACACTTATCTTTCTATCAGGAATATCTCAATCGCAGTTCACGGTCTGAATGAATTGATTAATTTTACTGAAAAATTTAAGCACATATTACAAAGACGGATTCGTGGCCCGTCTTCGGGTCATTGCATATTTGCGGGGTAGCGTTTGCCCAGTGTCGGCGAACTTACGAACAGTAAGTCCTGGCTTCGAACCCAGGCAGGCGCATTACTTTGTGTAATTTATTTCATCACCACTGCTCTCAAAACGGTGAAGGTAAACATCGTGAAGAAACCGGCAGGTCCAACCCGAAAAATTC
Source organism: Noctua comes (assembly GCA_963082995.1). NCBI lineage: Eukaryota > Metazoa > Arthropoda > Insecta > Lepidoptera > Noctuidae > Noctua > Noctua comes. The sequence goes on from OY720277.1 coordinate 9,775,845, forward strand.
GCAGACATGTGACATCTACCAACCCGCACTGGGTCCGCGTGGTGGATTATAAATGGATTTCAATCCACCACGCGGGCCCACGCTGGCCCTCTCATAGAGAGGAGGTCGTGTGTCCCAGCAGTGGGAACATTATAGGCTGATTATGCTATGCAAGCTTCAGGGCATTCAGAAGTGATTAATAGATATGTAGTGATTAGTAGATATAAGTAGATATAATGTTAAGTTCACACTTCTACTTCTAAAATAATAGCTTAAGTTATATTCTTTAAGAATGCAATTAAGACGAATAGTTCAAAGCATTTCATTATCGGCACCAGCAGCGTCCAAGTTTAAATACTTCGCCATTTAACTGTTACTGTAAAGCGTTTGAGCATCTCTTGAGTCTTTGGAGCTCAGTTTTAGTACAATTCGCCCGGTGTAAGTACGGGAGATTTAGGAACCTTCCAGATCTAGTATTTGGAATAGATATATTCGTGGCTTTATGGAACTTATATTTTATTTTATGAAGATATTTTCTAATACTTAAACCCACCCGGTTTAAGTATTAGAAAATATTCGAAAAATAATTTTACAAAACATAACATCACGCTTGTAATCTCTGAAGGGTTAGGCAGAGGTGTACCTAATAGTACACTCACATTTCGCCAGTTATGTTTTAGGTCCCATGAAATAGGGGGCGAAGCTATTGCCATCAACCGGGCACAAATCCAGACTCTGTAGTTGCTACTGAGAAATTCCGGACGAAAAAACCCAATTACACGTTGCCCTATACGGGAATCGAACCCAGGACCTAATGCTCAGCAGCCGCTATTGAGACCACTCGACCAACGAGGCAGTCCAGGAAATAAAATTTTAACTGAAACCATAAAAAAGAAATATTTACGCAAGAATGCTATATTTTCATCCTATTTATTCTGAACTTAAAAATCCCAAAAAATGACTTACGTTGTATATCTGTATAATCCTACAAGAAAAATACACGAATCCTTTAATATTAATACGTTCGATAGGCTCAGTTATACGAATAACAAATTGAAGAATAAACTGGAATCAATTCACCGATTTGAGGAGGAACAATCTTTCATCGCTCGCTCACCCTTCCCCCTCATCCAAGACTCATCCAGCGAGCAGTGAGGATTACGTTTGTTTGCTCAACAGTCGGTACAAAGCGAACAGTCTGTTGACATTTACTGTCACGGTAAATACTCGGTTTACCATTATTTACCGAGCGGACGTAATACCTACTACTGAGCAAATACGTACCACCCTGGAAAGAATGGAACATAACTAACAGCTGAACTTTAAATCGATAGCCTTATAGACCATGTCTAACCTCCTATTAAAACTTGGAATTATCGCACGTTGAATCAGTTCAACGTTCGCTTGTTAACGTGTGAATATATCGCTTTTACGTCACTGTAGAATTACGTAACTGTCTGTTTCATAAAACAGACAGACCGGAATTGAAATAATGCGGGCTCTGTTCCCATGTTCCAGTAAAAATATTAAAAATTCTGTACATTCTCTAGATATTGAAAACTTAGCCAGTTTACGGTTGCCACTATTTTCGGCGTCACGAACTTTTGTTTCGTTAGGCGCACCCAATAATAAAATAGCTTATTGTCGTAGCCCGTAGCCGTAGCACACGTAGAGGCTGTCATGTCGCGCAGCTACGGCGTAGCGGGCGTAGACCAACACGGATAACTTCGCTCCTTTCTAAAAACAAGTTGGCACGTGCTAAATTAGTTTTATTTTTTTGTTCCTAAACCCGAAGGTCAGGCGCCTTTTAGTCAAAACAGTGTTGTAGCCAAAACATAAATATTGTGAAACAAAAGTCGCTTTGTGTGTGTTGAGTTATTGATTTTTAGTTGATTTATGAGAACGTGATTATTTTTGTTCGAAACAAGTATTCATTTTCAACTTTATGTACGCGGGCTTTAATAGATTCATGTACTCTCTAACCTACCTGTTTTGATTTCTATCTTATCGCTACAGCCTCTAGACAAGTTCAATGGAACTATCCCTTTTCCTAGCGCCCACAGTTGTTCCTGCGGTGTCAGAATCCCAGATAGTTGTCTATTTGTTTGACGTTAGTTACCGGAGAGCTATGTGAAGGACTTTTGATGTGATATATAGATAAGAGAGGCTAATGAACTCACAACGTTTATGAAAATTTCACTACAATTTGTAAAAATGTCGTCACAACACCTTAGCATGTTTCAATCAAAACAAAGCAAATACATTTTTATGTTAATGATTTTTATTTTTGGTAGTATTGCTATTATAAATAGAAAGGTCATTTGTACAGTAGATTTTGTGTAGGTTTCAGTAATTAATTTGGGTACGGTCACTGACCGATTTAACACAAAAATCAGGCTAATTTGGCATTAAATGTCAAACGGAAAAGATACTAACTAAAAAGAAATTGTGGGTCTATCACTCCATAAGTTATGTATAATAATATTAAAAGTACTTACCCAAAGAAACTAACAAATTATAAAATAATATTAAAACAGCTCTTTTATTATATTTTCAAGATTCGAACCGGAGTCGAAGCATCGACGCATTTCCAACCCTCTTCAGATAACTACAGGTCTTGAAAATATTCAATAAAAATATTTCTTGCTCTCGGTTATGCTTCCTTAGTTTACAATATGATTCGAACAAGAGGAAAATCTGCGAGTGTAGCCAGCGGGCACTAGTATAATAATAAGAGCAGGCACCCACGGCCTTATGTTGAGACGGAATGCCGGTAAAGTTATACTCCCACCAGACGCGATTTCTCTCATAATATTATTTGCTCCTGTGACTACGTGACTCGAATTTCGCCAGTTACCTGCTTATGACGATATGAAATTTGTTCGCCACAGGAAACTTGCTTATTTACCTTAGAAATTGCAATGCAAGTTATGAAATATGAGATTATTGTACTCTCGTGTCTCGTCAACAATGCTGTATTTGATGCTTGTCGTGAGTGATATTTGATGGAGAGGGTTAGTTTTTTAAACAATGCGTAAAACATCGTGTTTTGTTACGTACGTCAATATTTTAGTCCCAATGTCTGCACACAAGCTACGTCAGCAAAGTTCATACAGTAGTAAAAGATTAAACAGTTACCTATCGCGGATTTTAGCAGGGTTTAATGGACACTTGTGTAGTGTCTTTTCTCATTGTATAACAAAACTACCTAGTTGTAGTTAAAATATTGAGACGTTTGTGGAAAAGTTATTACAAAATAAAATACCGCCATTTTCTCGCTATGTTCCCGTAGATGTTGCCATATTTAATCCGGCGCAGTGCATGTATCTGAAAACGCGAGCGGGCTCACTCCGAGGTGCAGGAACTTTCAATACAAAATGCATGTGTAGTCTATTGTTGAGACTTAGACAAAGCGCGAAACAAAAACTTTGAGCGCATGTTTGAATAACCCAAGTCAGACATTAGGCGAAGTTATGGTTTCCTTACTGTATTTAACGAGTACTGGCTGCTTTTAAACAGCAATTTATGTGTGCACTGAGTGTTAATGTTTAAGTTTAAACTATTACCAGTATAGTACTCACTTTCAACGAAGGTCCATGTTACTTAATTTCTGCCAAACTGACTCAGAAAAAATAAAGGCAAAGTCGTATTTTTAACCTAGGCGTTTCATGTAAGTCCCTACAATATGTTCCTCGCATAATAATTCGTTCTGAATAACACAGCCACGCAGGGTGGAGTGTGGACCTATCTTTATACGCATTATATTGTAGCGGTATAAAAATATTGTCATTCCCTGTCGAAGACCTTGGCGGTCGGAATTAAAAGAGCTTTTTCCTGTTGTAGAAATTTCGTCATGTAGTTATGAGGGTATTAAAGTTAATGGAGTCCTCGGCACCGACGTCTACCTCGCCGAGTTTATGAGTTCATAGGCAGGGTATCTCTGTGGCAACGTTTTATTTGTAAGAAATAATTTCCATTTTGGAAGCCTCTCAGAAGATTATTTTTCAGAAAAATATAAGAGGTTTTTCCTGCCAGTACTTTCGTTGATACATAGGTAGTATTCTGGTAGGTACTGAGATTCTGTGTTAAATCGTCGCGTTTTTTATCTCGTTCTAGTGCCAAAAGACATAAATTAGGACATAATTAGTCGAAACGTTTTATTCTTAGTCGGAGTAATACGAATAAGTGAAAACATTAGGTAAGAACTTTTTGCCGAGCGTGGCCGAGTTTTCATGCAAGGTCGTTTTTTCGCAGTTGCAAAACGGCATTTTTAATCTTAATCAAGCTTGCTGAATATAATTTAATTCCAGATTCAAATAAATGCGGGTATTTTGAATGAAGATTCGTTACTAGTTAATGCTGAGGGTTTTTCAAACGGACTGGCAAATGAGTCGGCGTTTGCGAGGCGACGATGGCAATGTCAGCCAGCCAGTAAATTTTCCAGATAAGCGCAGCTCTGACGGCTAGGCCAAGCTCGCTCGCTTATTTCATTAAGTTATTTGCTTTGACTTCAACTTGCCTGATGAAATACAAGTCGACAATTTACGGGAAATATGTACTTCATGAACGTACTTATTACTGTGATGTATTGAAATTATTTTATAGAATTCGACTCACATATCCCTTATGATTTAATAATGTTATCATGTAAAAATGAATATGAAACATCTTATTTTCTTCACATATCCGACATTTCCTTATTATTATCTCGACGTGGTACAAAATGATACGTAGGTAATTGCCCTTACATCGTTAGTTTCCTTTTGTTAAACACTCACAAACTCTCGTAATAGGCGAGGAAAATCACAAAGGTGCAAAAAGTGTGTTGTATTATTCAGCCTCTTACCCCTCATTCGGATTGATTAATTTGTACTTCATCTAAGTTTCGCCGAGATTTCCGATTTGCTCCCCGGTGGTGTAAATTGTGCTAGAAATCCGAAACGGCGTCGTTAGTTGTGCGGGGGGTTCCCCTGGGCCAGGTCGGCAGGGGACGCGGTAACCTTCATAAATCTTTTCCTCGAGCTTCCCGCAACTAACAAGCCGGCAGCGCTCCGGCCGGCGCGGATCGAACCCCACCGCCACTAAATAACCGTGAAAACTTTCATAATAACACCACTTTAAGTAGATTAAAATACCTAACTGATCGTATATTCATATTAATCATATAGTGCCTGAAAGAGGGTCGGCGTTATGTACGTGCTAGTAGTAATTTAATAATCTAAGGGACGTCTCGCCGCGATTCGCTCCTTTATAAATCAGTTTTATCGGGGTGCCTTCGCTGTGGCTTAAAATTATTAGTTCTGCGGACGGGTGTGGCACTGTAACTATACACTAGCTATGACACTACTCTCGAACCAATCATAAGGATGATTGCTCGCAAATGAAAATCAGTCTTGTAACAAAGAGTAACAATTTGTGAACAGTTTGATCCAATTCCGATTACCAAGAAGGAAAATGTTTTAATTGAGTTACAATACGTTTGCGGCGTTCATCCATCAAATAACTTGTTTTAAACATTAAATTCTATGAAATTGATTTTGTTTTGATAAACTGTGCTCTTTGTGGCCACCATTTTGAATTATTTTAGTTTTGCTTCAACAAGTTCTATAGAAATTAGTGGCCTGTAAAATAAAATGATAGTGATCTATCTAGATATATCACTCGAGATGTATATCGTCGCTTGTGAGCCGTGGAGCCACAGTACCGCAGTTTCCCACTAGTTTTAGTCACCTTACGACACGTTCTGGTGCGGTGGGGATTAGTTCTTAATACCGTCGTCCTCGTGCCAGTTAGGACGTGAGCCGTAAATACTCCTGTCATAGGGTTGAATCTTGTACAAACGCGAACAAATAAATCTGTGTAGAAAACCTGTTCGGTCGACGACTTGGTAAAATGGTCATTAATCTCTCGATTCTGAAATCGATTTGATTGTTGAGTAGCGGATTGTTTGCTTATAAGGATATGGCTTAATTTGTGCCCCTGTAGGTATTGATTTAGTTTAAACCAATTTTTATTTATTGTTCCTTAATTCAGAAAGTTGGTAAACACATTTTCTTCATATTTTCATCACGCATCCGACGGGTTATAAAAATTACTATGATTCTATTACATCGCGGCAAATTCTTCGACAGATATTAATGAAATATTGCTCCGAGGTAATCAATCACCATGAGTTCCCAACAATATTTAGAAAAATAAAACTTCAAATACCTAACTTTCCTCTTTGCGTTTATGAATAAACTTTATTTTATGAATTGGGAACAACTTGATACTTTTAGATCCTTTCTTAAAAGTTCGACGTAGTCAACTGTTCACTTCTCACTTGAACGCTTCGCTTGTGTTTATCGTTTTTTTATTAAATGATATTTTTCATTGTTTCAGCATCGATGGCGGAGCGTTTGCGCGCTGGGGACCGGAGGCTTCGCCCTCTTGTACTGGCGCTTACGCCTCGCCGGGGCGCCCACCGCCTTCGCGGCGGCTGATAACCCTGCGTCGCGAGACCCCTCAATTCTTACGCGTCTCTATACTTTTGCTTATCTCCCCGTCTTCAACTTCTTCCTCCTTTTATACCCTTTTCATCTGAGCTTCGATTGGTCGATGGACTCGATACCGAGGATAACGACGCTCTTCGATGCCCGGAATATCACTACTGCGATATTTTACGCTGTCATTTCAAAAGTGACCTGGCGAACACTAACGAATGAATTCAAAAAGCATCAGGATAACCTGTACCGGGACGCAAAGTACTACAAAAAACAAAACTGTAAAATTAAGCACAAATGGAATTATAGTAGCAAGCAGTATAATAGAGGACAAGACTGTTATGAAAGGAAAAGCTATCATGCGCCGCACAAAGAGAATGTATCATCTAAAAAGCTATTGTGTCCGTGCACAGGCTGCAAACATTCGCTCAGTGATGAGCATACGAGTGTGTGTCGCGCGAGCAACAACAATAACATAACGATGCACAACTCGAGTTGCATCTGTCCGATATCGTTAGCGAAGTCCAAGGCGAGCACTACGCAGAGGAGCGTTTATCGCAGTCCCCAAGTTGCGCTGCTGATGTTCACGGCGTTTATGGTACTGCCATTCGTGCCTGCGACTAATTTACTTTTCTACGTTGGCTTCGTAGTGGCGGAGCGTGTTTTGTACATACCGAGTGTTGGTTTCTGTTTATTGCTGGGCTTGGGGGCCGGTGTGTTGACACGACACTGGCATCGTGGCGAGACGCGGAGTAGGCTGTTCATGTTGGCCCTACTGGTGACCTTGTCCGCCATGTGCGGTTACACGATGCGGAGAAACCTCGACTGGCGTGACGAAGAAAGCCTCTTCAGAAGCGCACTGCATATCAACCCACCAAAGGGTGAGTATAAGCTTTTTATGCACACTAACTACCTACATAATATTTTACAAATGTTTTTGTCCCCCTCTCTGGAAGGGGAGTGAAGTGCGAGCGCCACTTGAGACTGCGTTCACATTGTATCGCGACAGTGCGTAGGTCGCGACTTGTGACTAGTTGCTAAGCCTCGTTTACGAGCGTCATACTGACCTATTTTCTCGCAGTGGGAGGATGTCAGCTGATATATTCTGTTTTTTTTTAGCGTTCCGTATTAAAATTAACGGAATGCATGCATTAACGGAATGCATGTACTTTACTTAGACTTTGTTATGTAGGCTTTATTATTAGTAGTGGGAGTTTATCACACAGACAAAATGCCTTACATAAGTTTGTACATTAGCACTTAAAACAGCATATTCTGTAACTTCAAGTTTAACCTAAATGTAAAAGTAGCAATGGTTGTACATATTACATTTATTGCACAGTTGGTGACATAATTTAAAGTCCAACAAAGTTTCAATTCGGAGCAGGCCAGTTGTAGTAACCGTTAGTCAACGTCGCGGCAAAATTTTGCGAGTTCACGGCATAATGTTAGCGCAGGGGAACCAACACTTCCACCGCGTACCTTTCTCAAAAGTTTGTTTGAGTTGCTCCCTCGTTACAGCTCAAAACTAAGACACAATTAATTTGTTTGAGAGACAGCTACAAACTACCTGTCCGCGTGTTAGTTCGTGTAAGTTAGAAAAGAGGTTGTCACGGCGCGGCTGCTTGTATCCGAGTACCTGCCCACTCGGGAGCTGGTAATGTATTCACTACTTCCACTCACATTCAGACTCTTGACCTTTCTAGGACGCCATTAAACATGCATGTGCGTCCCGAGGGGGGCCGACCGAGCCCCGGGTTTCTGTTCACATCACAAACTTTCTCGCAAAGAGAAAAGTTTCGTCTGATGGCTCTCATTTTGCCTCCCTTCATACGACGAATGTTCGACTCAATCTCGAATATTATATTAGTTGTGTTTTGTAAACCGATTGCTTATGAATATTTTGTGAGTTTACTTCGTTACTGTATGTTAAGTGTATGTAATTGATAGGCTAAATTATTTTATAATTACCATTGGTATACCCAATTGGTAATAAGACGTCAAACATTATAAACACAAAAAAACTGCGTTTTCATTGGTACCAGTATGATTATTGACGCCAATGTACAGAATAGGTATGTTTAAAATTAGTTACTAATGTTTCGCCTCATTAAAGAGCTCTTTGGATGTTGCTGCTGATCAATACCTCGCTATATGGGTATTGCAAAAATGGCTCGTCCTTAAAAAATTCACAACAAAACAGATCAGCGTTAAAATTGGCATGAATAATACAAAATAAATGGAGGCAAAGTTAGTGAAAAGAGAAAACAACTAAAGTTGCCAATTGCGACATTATTTACCTGACAAATAAAAACAGACAAACAATATAACGCAAATACATCCATACATTTGGAGAACTTCATAAATAATATTATCAACAGGTCTCCGAAGTCAGTTTGGTAAATATATACTATTGAAAGGAAAGAAAACTGTAACTTATTCAGAAACCACAAATAAGATAACGAAATATGCTCCCCTCGCCAGAAAAACAATATTTCACCTAAATTATGACACTTTATCGAAGGGTCTCCGTTGTAAAACTATCCAACTTGTTCGGGATGGGTCTGTAAGGAAAAAATAAGAGGGCCGACTTGCTTTTTAAAAGTTTCTATCAGAGTTCTTGTATTTTTACGAGATCCGAAATCACTTGTAAAATATTGAGGACGCTCCGCAGCTGCGGCATAACTTATATGTTCTCATGGGAATTAAATACTCGAAAAGACAGTTCCAGGAAAAAGCAGTACTACTTACATCCAGATAGATATGGATTTATTTTGTGTTGATGTGGCAATTTTATATTTACCCGAAGTAATGCGAAGTAGTATTAAGTTACATAAAGATGTCGGATTTAGATTATTTTTACGATGATTCATGTATTTTATAGAGATCGTAATGTTGTCTTTTTCGCTCTCTTGCGTTTTGTATCAAAAGGGTCAGCCTAGGAACCTTTTTTGTATCTAAGTCTGTCATACCACCCTTTATATTAGCCAGATGTTGCTAGTTTATGAATAATTTAAATACTTTTTGGTTATTCTTCTAATGTTCCACCTATTCGCTCACACAGAATAATATTATTGCCCAGCTTTTGAAAAGGTCAGTATAATGTTAGGTATTTATAAAATTAGTGTAAGTATACCGAGAAAGCTGACGAAGTGTATTAAACCCACTCTTATAAAAAATAATAAGTTTCTTATATCTTATTATTTCGTCCACGGAAGTCTGTAGATTACTATTAAGAACATCTAAATGTGTTAGCTAGGATCACACTTATCCAAGTTTCGTAACGGTATCAGATCGTCAACTGCATCGTAGTATACAGGGTGTAAACAGACCCTTAACATAGCCGTCAACCAAGCATTCTGTACATCAAACTGAGTAACTTTACGCAAAAATTATTGCTGCGAATCGACTTTTTTTTTGGGGTGAAAAATCACGTTTTACGGTAAGACTCGATGGAAAGCACTTAAAGCATTGTGCTGATGGATTGATTGAATAGTACGGGAGTCGTGGAGGTGTGTAAAGTAAAAATCTTACATTAAAAACATGTATTTAAAAAAAAACTTGAAAACAAAAAAATGATCGTAAAGACGGGGAGAACAAGTGCCTTTCGGTTATGTTAAGGGTCTATTTACACTCTTTATCAACACGCTGGTTTCCTCGATGTGTTAGGCAGAGGTGTACCGAGAGTATACCCACATTTCGCCAGTTATATTAAAGTACCAAGTTACAGGGGGCGAACCTATTGTCACCAACAAAGCTCAGATTCAGACTACGGGCAGCTACTGAGAAAATTCTGAAGGAAAAACCCAATAACACTTTGCTCGACCTAGGAATTGAACCCAGGATCTCCGGCTTAGAAGTAGCGATTGCGACCACTAGACTAATGAGCCACCAACTATATTTTAGAAACAGCTTTCTTTTTTTTTTTGGTATGTGAAATCATCAAATGACCCCCCCCCCCCCACTCTGGGCGGAGCGGAAGGGAGTGTCAGACTTGTGCTGACTAAAACCCATCCATGTTCCTTCTTTGCCCTTTGCGTTCCAGGGCCACGGTATCTCTTTCGAACAGTCCCGAAGCCCTTATTCTAGAAACAGCTATCGGAATAAATTTGTTCAGTGTTTTTTTAATGTTTAATACGAGACCTTTAAACCTTGTATAAATATGAATAGTTTTCTTACCAAATAGGTATTCGATAAATATTATCATAACGTCGTTGTGTAAATAAATCCTACAAATAGGACTAATGAAAATTACGCGACTTAGGTTCTGTTTAACTATTCTTTAGTTAAACTTGTTAATGTTTATATTATGATTCAGTTTAGATGATCAATATAGGTACCTAGTTTTAATTTAATCAAGATTTTTTTCATAATTCTTTATTATTTTTTCATTTCTCTTACAACAAAAGTTACTCAAAAAATACTTTTTAAAATCTTCAGTAATTATGATTTTAAATACAATGCGTATGCACGTCCAGTTCCTATATCAACACACCACATTGAGAAAAATCTTCTGTACATTTTAAAACTCTCGAATCTGCACATACAGCATACGTTGCTCATTTAAAATTCCTACAATGTACAATACGCGTATAAATAATGACATAGTGCCATTGTTAAACATCGCTGGCCCCGAGTGTACAATGCATTGCGAACTCGCGCATAATATCGTATTTATATATTTCCTTTTACAATTGTATCTTTGATAAATACTTCCGTGCGAATTTTTAATTTATTGCCATCGTATTACCCTGAGAAATATGAAAAAATACAGCTTTTTTACCCGACTGCGGCGAAGCCGAAAGGGAGGGTTGTGTTTGACCTGTATGTATGTAAACACTGTTTCAAGCTTTCACGGTTTACACATATACTGTCACTTACGGGATATCTTCCGTGATTGTTCATTATTTTGAGCTCCCGATATTTCGGCGCTGTTGCAAGCGCCATGATCGCGGGATCAAAATAATGAACAATCACGGAAGATATCCCGTAAGTGACAGTATATGTATGTATGTATTTTCAAAAAAAGGTCTAACATCACGCCTGTAATCCCCGAAGAGTTAGACAGAGGTGTACCTAATAGTACACCTATATTTCGCCAGTTAGGTTTAATCCCATGTAATAGGGGGCGAGTCTATTGCCATAAACGGGGAACAAATCCAAAACCCTGGCCTGCTATTGAGAAATTCCTGATGGAAAAATCTCTTTGCACGACCTGGGAATTGAACCCAAAACCTCATGCTCAAGGGTCGCGCTGGTGACCACTAGATCAACGAGACAGAGAGCAAATGTTTTAGGATACCGCATATAATAATTTGGGCAGTATACAGGGTGCACACAATCTTGTACACTATTGCTGTGACTATAGTATCTATAGTATATAAATATTTTGATTGTGATAATAATTATTGTGAAAAGCATTAAACAGATTATCAAGTACAAACCTTTGTTTAGTAGTAGTCGGCTTCGAAATAAGCGCCACATCTCTTTTAATTTGAACTTTGAATAAGTTTTGATATGAAAACTTACAATAAGCAACTAATTTAGCAACTGCCCCACACAGTTTCCAAAATAGTTGCTTATTGATATTGTAAGTACCCAAACCCGTTTGAAAATATTACATTCCATATTGTAGGTGATTAAAGATTTCTCATTGAAAGCCACAACTAAAAAGCAATAACATACGTGAAAGGTACACCGACGCGAAAACAGTTACCACGTATTCAGTACATCATTCGGAGAACCAAATAGAAAATTTTTCATCGGTAATTAAAAAAAAATCTGCTGTTTCCTACAAAAATGCGTTTGGGCCCACGTAGATATTTTTCATCGGTTGCTAAAAAAAATACAGCTGTTTCCTACAAAAGTGGAATACCTACACGGTTAAAATGTATGGAACAACAGATTTTTTTGAATTATTCCCAATAGTCCCCTCTAGCCCTGTCCTCCGGGGTGACAGCTGGGAATTATCTTCCCAGTTGTCACCGGGGTGACAATTTGTGCCGACTGTTCCCTTTGAAAACTGACTAGAGGGGACAAATGGGAAGTCTGTTTCTCAGTAAAAATATTAACTATTAAGTACGTAAATAAAAATTTCAAAAAAGTTATATAGAATCAAATAAAAAAAAATCAACATTATGTTTTCTTTAATATGTACAATCACAGATTATTAACTTTAATTAATACTAATCGTATAATCACAGATAATCACTAAGGGTAAAGTTACACGTGCTTATTAGTCGTATGCTTATTTGAAATCTTGCTTATTGATTTTGTGCCTTGCGCCGTAGATGTCATGACACAAAATAGAACGTCCGTCGATCTCATTTGTACTTGCTTATTTCAAGAGTGCTTAAAGAGAGATGGAGGAATGAGATCGATTCGAGTCGTTCGTTCATTTTTTTTCAAAAATAAAAAAAATTAACATGACAACCAAGTTCTTCTTCTTTATAGGGGTCACATTGGTTTATTTTTTTAAAAGAGTTTTCACTCTAACAAACACAACGGGCGGAACTAACGAAGTTTATGGTAGGAAATGTATCGTCATATTTTGAAATAAAATTCTAACCTCGGTGTTGCCGTACAAAATAAATTCCGCAATATGTAAAAATTATGTAAAATTAAAAAAACGATTGGTGTTAATATAAGTTAATAATCTGTGATTGTACCTAAAGGAAACATAATATTGATTTTTTTATTTGATTCTATAGAACTTTTTTGACATTTTTATTTACTTACTTAATAGTTAAAATTTTTCTAATGTTGTAAGCGTGTTGACATTATGTTATTTTTTTTATTTAATTATATGTAGCATAAGAAATAAAAAAGCTGAAATCTATGGTAATTAAATTTTTTTTTCTGGGAAGGGAGGAATCGTAGCAAATGTCACCCCCCCCCCCCCCCCGGTGACAACTGAGAAACAGACTTCCCATTTGTCCCCTCTAGTCAGTTTTCAAAGGGAACAGTCGGCACAAATTGTCACCCCGGTGACAACTGGGAAGACAATTCCCAGCTGTCACCCCGGAGGACAGGGCTAGAGGGGACTATTGGGAATAATTCATTTTTTTGAAGTACCTCAGAATGATGTAGTGAATACGTGGTAACCGTTTTCGCGTCGGTGTTCACCCTATAATACCCGTGGACAATACTTTAAGGGAGTGAAGTACTCATAAATATGAGCAACTCTTACTATGGGGCTAACTATGAAATATGATTAAAAAAATCTGCTGTTGCCTACATTTTTTCGAGTTACGCGACCAAAAAGTAGTGTGGAGCAGCTGATATTTTTTTCGCGACTTCATGGTCGGTCCCTTAGTAAAAGTTGCTTATTTTCATGAGTACTATACGCCCCTAAAGTATTGCCCATGTTTAAAAAAACATCCTGTATAATGAGTACCTACAATTCAGTCCGTTAATATTAGTTTATTTTCGGGAGTACCTACCTCTACCTACATACCTGGTTACGACCTACATAGATTTTCTATTACTGTTTATTAATAGGTCACCGTTCTAAATTTGGAGAGTGTAAATGGTGCGTACGTATTCACTAATTGTTCAACTATTAATAGAAGGGTATTGTTAATAATCGTGACTTGCTCTATTTTCAACCATTTCAACTATTTTCACAATAGGTATAGTACGGTAATAAGTAGGTAAGGTAAATTTAGGACACATTTAATTATGGGGCTCATAATGACAGTCTCCGTGGTTTAGGATGCACCCGGTTCTACTGGAAGACGACCTCAACATAGTTAGGAGAATGCTTTTTTTTTTCGGATGGGAAATCATCAAATGACCCCCCCCACTCTGGGCGGAGCAGAAGGGAGTGTCAGACTTGTACTGACTATAACCCATACATGTTCCTTCTTTGCCCTTTGTGTTCCAGGGCCACGGTATCTCTTTCGAACAGCCCCGCTGTTGTTTTGTATGATGTAGTTTTAGTCACTTTTATGTTACCGGGTAAAATGGGGTCAATAGGAAAGGCAAGGGTGAATAGAGACAAAACTTTGAAAATGATTTTAACGTTGAATTAATATGATATGTTACCAAAAACTACTCTATTTTATTAACTTAATAATACTTAATTATTTAGAGACCTTGTTGGCAACATAACATATCAATTCAACATTAAAATCCCTTTCAAAGTTTTGTCTTTATTTACTCTTGCCTTTCCTATTCACCCCGTTTTACTGTACCCAAACTTATATTTAGGGCCAATGACCTAAGTTAGGAACTTAGTAACTAACCTCACTAACTAAGGTCATGGCTGCGATTGTGTTAAACGTAAAACTGAAGGCGTGTTGGAATGTAGTTAAAAAAAATATTTATATTTACCTAAGAACTTCAACGTCTTGGCTAAGCTGTAGGTATTAAAGAAAATCTCTCATGTAAATAGAAACATGCCGTGGATTAAGTTTCCCTAATTCTTGCTTGAGTAAGTTAATCTTTATGTTTTAAGGTTTAGCTGTTCTTTTATCTAGAACTCGCCTTTCTGGAAAGTCTTTTGCATTTATTAAGGATCGGACAAAGCTCGGACGCGGATCCGGACATAGACACCCCTAATCAAAAATGTACTACAGTATCTGTCAGTGTCCGTTGTCCGAGGTTGACTGGAACTTTAGCCATGTTTTTAGGGTCCCGTAGGGTAACCAACGGGATCCTATTTTTAAGCCTGCGCTGTCGATCCGTATGTCTATCAGCGGGCTGTATCCCACGATTCGTATTAGGTAGACAATTGAAATTTTCACAGAATGTGTATTTCTGTTGCCGCTATACGATGGTACGTAACCCTTCATGCGAGAGTTCGACTCGCACTTGGCCGGTTTTTTTTTAAAACTGAACCGGTAGCCAGCCTGTGTTGTGTTGAAAACAGCGCTTTACGAACCACGCCGTAGATAGCAAAAAACCTTCTCATTAGCACACTAATAAATTCCAACATAACATGCACCTTGTTTACAATAAACGCGGTTACAGAAAATTTATTATATCGGTAGGTATAGTCAGTGTTATGTCCACAAATGTCAGCGGTGCGGCTTTGTTTATGATGCGCTCAGCACGTAAATTCGAAAGCTCTGCCACAGTCACTGAAGCACGTCGGTTTCAGCCGAGACTGGGATTCCTCGTGGGACGTTCACGGCTGACTTTGAGCTCGCTACAAGGATACCTCAATGGGTACAGGTTGACAAATTAATAGCATTTTACTTTGTCGAATTCTGTAGGATATAAAGGGGGCTCTGATCTTCATGGAAATCTTGTAGTTTCACTCATTTTATCTTAGGGGAACTAACTCATATGTGTACATTTGTGTCCATTGTGTTAATTCAAGTCATGATCTAATAATGCTCCGAAATTTATGCAAATCAGTCCAACTGTTTAGTCGTGATTGAGTTAAAGCATCCTTAAACAACCAGCTCATTGATTTTTATGTAAAATTTTAATTTCGACCTAGTTTGTTTAGTCGTGTTTCAAGTTTTAGATTACCTATTTATTATGTGTGGAAACATAAATACGGCACGAATTTATTCATTGAAGTCTGTATTTTTGTAAGAAACGCCATTAACAAACTAATTTCACTGTTTATATTTACTTCTACATAGGTCAAGTGTGTTTGAATAAGTAATCGTAATTCATATGCCTTATTGATTCGTAACCTTGAATTAAATTGATCAAATCACAGAAATGTACAAATATACTAAAGTAAATAAGAAAAAAAGACTGATGTAATGGCGGAGAAAGTTAAAGAACATTTATTTGTGTTTATTCACAAGAAAGTTCAAGTCAAGGTTAATGTATGCTTTACCTATCGTGTCTACAAACAACTGTTGGATCTATTATTCAATTATAAAGGTTTAAAGAATACAAGTATCTATTATTTACAAAAAAATACCGTGATTGACAAACAGACAACGTACTGTCGGGAAAATTAATTGTTTTTCAAAGTTACACACTACGCCAATTTAACATTTCAAACAACTGCCAATGAATGGCAGTTGAGATTTGAATTTACTGATAATTTACGTTGTTCTGCCTCGTTGGTCTAATGGTCGCACGCGCAACTGCTGACCATGAGGTGCTGCGTGTTATTACGGGCTGAGTGTTATTAGGTTTTTCCATCAGAAATTTCTCAGTAGCAGCCACGGAGTCGCCCCCTATTAAATGTGACTCAAACCTAACTATCTAAATGTGGGTGTTCCATTAGGTATACCTCTGCCTAACCCTTCGGGGATTACTGGCGTGATGTTATGTTGTTAGTCAGTTTGCTAATTAATTTCCTTCGCTTTACAAACTAAACTACTAAACATGGAAACGTGTTTGGAAAAAGGTGTCCTCTGGACTGTAAAGCTGCACTAGGAAGAGCAACTTAGAAACTTTACCAATCTCTTCTTAAGAAATATACTAACCGGCTAAATGTAAACTAAACTTGTCTTGATCATTGTGAAAGGGCTTTGAATTAATCGACCTGCCTAAAGTCCGCCATTTTATTTTATAAACAAAGAAGTATTGCACGCAAATATAAGCTACCTATGAAGTTCCGCCTTGGAGTTTGCCAAAGGGCAATGGAACGCAGCATTCTGGGTGTCAAAAGGCAAGACAGGGTTCGTAACACCACGCTGTGTTTTAAAACGAGCATAGTGGACGTTGGCAAGAAGGCTGCTAGGCTAAAATGGAATTGGGTGGGTCACGTCAGCCGTATGCACGATGACCGCGGCAAAAGTCTCCACACGATAGTTGTCGGAAGACGGACAGAGTCGCCGAGGCCGGCCCAGAAAGAGGTGGCGAGACGATCTGGACGCGTACCGTGAAGGCTGGTTCGAGGAGGCACCGGAAAAGAGCACATGGAAGGAATTGGGGGAGGCCTTTGCCCAGCAGTGGGACAGTACAGGCTACTAAAAAAAAAGCTACCTAAGATGGCGACGATTGTAACTTTGATGGCTTATATCTCAGAAACGTGACGCTTTAGAAGATTTCGTTCAATACAAAACTTGTTCATATTGATACCAGCTATTGATTAATATAGGTTTTATGCGTGGCTGCTATTTTGAAAATAAAATAAAATGTCGAAAGTTTGGCAGGTCACATTTCATACAGGAATCTTACCCTAGGTACCCTTTACCCTAGTTTCTTAAGAAATTAGATAACATCTTCTCTAAATAATGCGCCACTTTGTTATGTTAAATTAATATCAGGTACAACCACTAACGCAGTTAATGTTTTACACGTTCATTACGCCATGTATGTACGCAAATCTGGCACATATGTAGTTCTTTGACTCGTTATATACGTGTCAGTGGTTAAGAACGACCGCCTTGTGGTTTCAGTCCCTAGAAGTCCGACAAGACCCTCCGTCTTCCCCGGACTGACGGGTATTCACACAAAGAAAAACAGACCTTACAGTTACTTGTTGTTAAGTTTAATCAAATAGTATTTTCCTTCGAAAATAAAGGCGAGATTTGAAACGCGTCACATAGTATTGGAAAGGTTTTTTGCATAAAATATGCTGCAACGTGCTTCAATTTGGTTACACATGAACTGATCCAGGTATTGAACTCAATTTTGTCTGAAGTCCTTTTTTTTCAAAATGACTCGAATTCCTTTTAGTAGAAAAATAGAAAAGCTGTGTGTTTTCAACAAGACCTATTTACATAAAAATAAAATAGGTATCTTTCATTTTCGGTAGGTGCTCATCAGAAAATGCTCTACTTACTCAAGCACTAATTTCGTCGTCGCTTTCAAAGCTGGATCCTCTTCAAACAACCCGTTTACCTAATTAACGTTCAGCTACAACGTTAGGGTATAATTTAAAATAATAACAACCGTTTACTCTGTTACATTGAGGCGATAGTTGAATCTCCTTCAATTTGAAGTGGCCTCTATTCCTCCTTTTATCTTTTGGTAACATGACCTACAGGCTAACTGGATCCAATTTGTCGCTGGCGAGTATTCGAAACTGGCCAATCACAAGGCGCCTCCTATTACACGAATTTGCCGGGACAGGGGACGGTGAGGCGATGTAATCGGTCTAAAGCTGGCTTTATCCAATACACCTTTTGCTGCGATAACTGATCTATTGAACTGTTCGTATAGTGGATTAACGCTGTGACCATCACGCAGAATATTCAATTAATCTGATCTGCTTGTCTGCGTTAAGCTACTTTGTTACAAAGTCAGTGTTCGCGGGTTGGGAGATGATGCAATTACTGTGATTGCTTTGTTGTTATTATTAATGAAGATATTAATATTATATTGAGGTTTGTTGTTTTGTGTTTAGTTAGCTCAATTGCCAATGTGACCTGGAAAGCAATGAATGCGTTTTCGGTTGCAGTTTTGTTATTCATGACTGACATCGGTATATCATGCACTATCATGAGGAAACCTGGACTTATAATTTAATATATGTCTGTAGCCGTGAACCCGCCTTGAGCAAGTGTGGTGATCAATGCTGACAGAAGAGAGAAGAGGCTTCTGCCCTGCAGTCAGACAGTAATACGCTGCTGAGGTTTCATGATTCATTTACAGTCACGAGCACCAATACAGGATCTTTTTCATAAAAATATGAGTTCCAAAATACTATGTTCGTCATAACATTAAATTTTAAGCAGAAACGTTGGTGAAAATCACTTTTAAAAGTTGTTAAGTGTTTACATATTGGTGCTCGTGACTGTACATGCCAAAAAGAGAAAAACTCCCTTTTGGTTCTCACAATATCATGATGAGGAATGTAATGTGCGCATAATCTTCCGGCGGCCATATTTCAACATCTGAATTAGCTAACCCACGTAGTAACACAAGTACATACTTACCGCCTCCTCGCATGTGTCACAAGAAAACATAAGTAAAACATTTCGCTCCATCCCAAAACACGTGGAGTACAGTCACGGCCGATTATTCAGACATAATACGACTTCCTGCTTCTAAAGGCTTTGTTACATCCTATTTATTATTTTTACTGTACTATGTTACGAATAAAACTCCTAATGAGGCCGCTTTTTGTGAATTACGTTTATTGTTGTGTATCTTTGAAAATAAATAAGTAGGCATAATATTTAAGTAGGTAAAAACAAGCTGAATAAGGTTTTTTTAATGATAAAGTTATAAAAATCTCAGAATACGAGACATATGTTATTAAGCTCTTTAGATTACATATGTATACAAAGTTTTCGTATGTAGGCGTAGCTATATTGAGGATTTATTTTTGTTACAATAGGCCTTTGTTGCTGTATCTACCTCACAAATGCTCACAATTTTATCCTACTACTTGCTACAATTATTTATAAACGCGAAAGTTAGTGAGGATGAATGGGTGTTTGTAACTCTGTCACGCAAAAACGGCTGAACTCATTTGGATGAAATTTGGCACACAGATTGTTAGTACTTTTTCTCAGAGCGCGTGGACGAAGTCACGGGTGGAATCTAGTTTACAAATAAGTTCATATCAATAAGTCCTATTCATGGTTATCTATGGGAAAACACATGCAATTGTTTTGTTTATTATTATTTTTGTTAACAGTTCTTTCACCCCTTCGATTATGTTTGCAAACTGTTGAGTTTTTAAACCATTTCATTGTTTTTGCACTAATTAGATAGTTGCAAAGAAATAGTTAAAGTTAGTATAAGTTAAATGCGACTGTCCTCCCAGTTCATACGGGTGTAATCGCTAAAATGCATTCAAAGGCTGTTCTGCAATCGTTATTTGTAATGCGGGTTTTGAATTTACCTGCTTACAAATTTTTTGTGCAAGTCTACTGTTGTTTTGGTCTATAATTACAAATTGATTCTGTCATTTGAAGTGGGTTACTGTTAAAAAAGTACTGTCATGTGACAGAGGGACAGACAAAAATACGGCAGGGATTTGTACATATTGGGTCACGTAAGTATCCTTTGACACCATAGGATAAAAAAAAAAAGTTTTCATTATTGTTTCTTATACAATTGTTCTACAGCACAAAATTGAGGCAGCCCCGTTTTATAAGGATACTTGTGATGATTACCTCGCAACTTCCCATGGGTTACAATCTACAATGTTGAGACAATAAAGAGTAAAGAAAAATTTTTAGTACTAGGATTTTACGAAATTATAGTAGTACTAGCTTATGCCCGCGGCTTCGCCCGCGTAGAGCTTGATAATTGTCCCACGGGAACATACTATAGGGATAAAAAGTATCCTATGTGTTAATCCAGGTTATAAAATGTCTGTTTTCCAACTCCGTTCAGTAGTTTTTGCGTGAAAGAGTAACAAACATACATCCATACTCACTAACTTTCGCATTTATAATATTGGTAGGATGTTCAGGTATGTGTAGGAGTGTAGGTATGTGTAGGTGTGTGTGTGTGGTGTGGGTTGTAGTGTTTGTGTGGGGGGGGGATACACACAGAATTTACCTTTAAGGATAACGCGTAGGTTTAATTAAACCATCATCTGTTATCCAGAATTCTAGATAAATAACAAAAAGGTATCAAAACACGACTTCAAACAACTAAATTCCCAACACTTTGTATCGCACTATCATCATGTCCGAGGTGATTATAGGTCGATTCATTACAAGCCCATTTCTTACAGCACTCGGCCGTCCCCTCAGATGTTATCAGCTAAGCCAAGGTTTATCGCCGCCATCTTTGCCCCGATAGCAACTGCTTCGAGTGGCGACTCTCACAGATTAACGCTATTATCTCTTTCGAACTTGTCTTACGGCTACTTAGGTGTCACAAACTTACTTACGCAGTTGTCCTCTCGAGATCCGATATCACTATACCAATTTGTATATTGAGAAAAAGGATAAGGTCTCTAACGGTTTCCGTGTTCGACGAACGAAAAGCATTCATCTGCCTAGCCTTTTCCCAACTATGTTAGGGTCGGCTTCCAGTCTAACTGGATGCAGCTGAATACCAGTATTTTACATGGAGCGACTGCCTATCTGACCTCCAAAACCCAGTTAGGACTAGGTAATACGAAACCCTTTGGTAGACTGGTTGTCAGACTTTTTGGGCCACTGGCTACCTGTAACAACTGTCAAAGATCTACAAATGACAGCCGGGACCAACGGCTTAACGTGCTTTCCGAGGCACGGAGGAAACTTGGTATGTAACGGGTGGTCACCCATCCACAGACCAACCTAGGCAAGCACGGCTTAACTTAAAGATCGATCCGAGCGGCTGTTATTATTTAGCCACGAAAAACATGGGTAGCATAAAACTGTAACTAACTGTTGCAAAGAATTTGATTTAAAAAAGACTTACAAACCTTTTAAAGATACTCCCCGCCCTTATTATTTTCATATCAACGAAGAATGAGGCAACATTTCAAAAAAGTTTATGAAAAAAGAAGAAGCTTTTATATCGGTATATATAAAGAACTTTTAAACCCTTTCATAAAGAAACCATAACCACAATCAAAGCCTCCACAAATCCTGTGTGGGAGATGTCCATTCATTAGCCAAAGGCGTAATTGAATCAACGGCATAACAATATGTTTTTCAATTTGTAGCACAAAGTCACGGCTCTGGGGCTCAGCTTTACTGAGTTTTGATTTGAAAACGAACAATAGATGACCTCTTCATAATAAAAGCGAAACTGGAACATTGGATATGGTTAGGTATTGAGGCTAAATGAAACATTTCGGCACAGGCCTTTATTACCCATTGGGTTGTGTTGGTAACTGCTATGCTAAAGGTAATAAAAATGACAATATAATGTTTTTGCAAAAGCGTTCGCAATTCTTTGCCGGTGGCGCTATGCCCCGGAGTTCTGAAACAAATCTGACTGACTATTTATGGCGCACGAAACAAATCATTCGACTAAGTTTTATTAGAATAGAGTACTTTTTGAGTAAGTTTAGGTAGGCTGTTGATAATTTTACTCGGTTTATTGCTGCCTAAAATCTAGTCAAAGTTTCATTCAGTTTTTGTAGATAAGTTTATTAAAATGTTAGCCTGTATAGTGCCCTTAAAATATATTTTCCCTTGTTCTTGATTGTTAAAGCGTCTTGTACCGAACACCGTAAAAGTTACTTTAGATTTTTATGAATAAATAATAAGCCAGAGTAAAAGCAAATATTTTGGACGGATACAGTCGTTTCTTTCGTTTAGATACAAGAAATAAGAGAGAGCAAGATTTTAATAGCCCCGTAATCCTTGATAAGCCGACACCTGCGCGGCACCACATGAAACGTTTTATTTTTCTCTTACTAAGCCGCCGTTTACACAGAAGTAGAGAAACCATTTCTAGTTATATGAACTCGTTAGTAGAGCAATTAAACCATCGACGCAATTATTGTACCTTACTTAAAAGACCGAGCGTTATAGTGTTCTAAAAATTTTCTTTCCTCGATTTCTTCAACGTTAATAACGGAGCTATAAACCTCGTTGGAAATAGCAGTATTGTACACAAATGTCGAGTAAATAAATATGGCCAGGTACAGGCTGTACTTTAAAAGAAAAATATGACGCAATAAACAAGCAAGCATACATAAACACCTACGGGTATAACGTCAATGTTTCGCGTATTTCCCGTGTAAGTGGCTACATAAAAAAGCTTTCAGACCGATATTCCAATCAGCGGAACGACTAAGTAACGCTGTGTCTCTTTTATATTTTTTCGCTCTATGTTTTTCTTACAGCTAATGGTGCCGATCGTAAATGGGATAAGATTTTTATTTTCTTTTTGATGTGCCCTATTTAAGGGAAGCACCCAGTTACACTTTTATGTAATCGCCTCTTTACGGATGAACACTCACAGTAAACACACGTGAAATTGTTAAAAGTAAGATTTAGGACTCCTAAGATTAGCGAGGATTATTGCTATTGAATCTCGCTCTTCAGACAGTCCAAATTCACTGTTAATTCTCTGGAACGAGCATTTGAAACAGTGAAAATTATTTTATGCGAACATTTTTCGTAAAAGTGCGTTGATTTTTGCCGAAGAGTTACGTATGCGGTCATAAATATAAAAGAATCCCTCGGAAATCCATTGCCTCTGTTTGATAATGTCTTTTGTTAGCATAAGTCTTCATAGGCCGCGGGATTCCATTTCTTATTCTACTTTTCAATAAACCGAATCTCCAGTGTTGGGTCATTTTATGTCGGTTCTTAACCGGATCAACCCCAAAAATAAAGGCGCCCTCCGATATCTATTGTTGTCCGAACCTATTAAATTAGCAATAATAGTAGGGGTTTTGCTCAGCTTTGAACGTTGCTAAATGCGAGAAAGACTGAAGTGGCTTTTATATTTAAAAAGCAATTTTAGCACTAGTAGTTACCACGGCGCCCTCACCTACCGCCTGACGCAGGTCCTCACCGGACACGGTTGTTTCGGGAGGTTCCTGCACCGGATCGGGCGGGAGGAAACGCCCGGGTGTTTCCATTGTGAGGATCGTCCGGAGGACACGGTGGAACATACCGTGGAGGTCTGCCCCGCTTGGATGGAGCACCGTCGTGTCCTCGTTGCGGCGATCGGCGGCGGTGATCTCTCGCGTCCGGCCCTGGTTCAAGCCATGGTCCGGAGCGAGAGGGAATGGGAAGCCGTCACCTCCTTCTGCGAAGCAGTCATGCTAGTGAAGGAGGTGGCGGGACGTGAGAGGGAAAGAACCTCACGTCCCAGCCGCCGCGGGAGACGCCCTGGGCGTCGGGGGTCACGTGGTGGCTCCCGGCCACCGTAGGCGCTGGCCTGTGGACGGCGAGCTATGGGCTAGCTCGCCGTCCGGCCGTCTTTTGACGACAGGCCGTGTCGATGGCGCGTTCGTGTTCCACGCGCGCCTCAAAGAGATGTCAGCAACGGTGTAGGGGTCTGCAAGGACCGATGCCTGCCAGGGCTGCGGGACTGTTCGAAAGAGATACCGTGGCCCTGGAACACAAAGGGCAAAGAAGGAACATGGATGGGTTTTAGTCAGTACAAGTCTGACACTCCCTTCCGCTCCGCCCAGAGTGGGGGGGGTCATTTGATGATTTCCCATCCGAAAAAAAAAAAAAAAAAAAAGCACTAGTAGTTACGTCAAATGAAACGTGTTTTCCAAGGCCTCTCTCTGTTGCTGTTGCCCGTGCCTCGTCGACATGCTTCAAAAGATTAAGTTTTGATTTTTACATTAATATACGGTATGAAGCCAAATCATATTTAATAGTGTCTACCTACCTCCTAAATCTAAAGGGTGTAAATAGACCCTTAACATTAATTTAATTTATTCCGAAAGGCACTTGTTCTTCCCGTCTTTGCGATCATTTTTTTGTTCTAGACCATACCTGAGAACCTTCTAGTTACGGAGATATTGGGGGTCAAAAATCCAACTTTTTCACAAGTTTTCGCTTAAATACATGTTTTTAATGTTAGATTTTTACTTTACACACCTCCACGACCCACGTAGTATTCAATCCATTCATCAGCACAATGCTTTGAGTGCTTTCCATCGAGTCCTACCGTAAAAAAAAAGTCGATTCCCAGCAATAATTTTTGCGTAAAGTTACTTAGTTTGATGTACAGAATGCTTGGTTGACGGCTATGTGAAGGATCTGTGTATACCCTGTATATCATTACACTACTTACCTAATATCAACAAGTTAGGAACACCTTTTGTTAATTACCTGTGAACGAAATGCAAGCAGTAATGGATTTTCCTGTAGCAACAAGGCTTCAACATAGCTAATGCAATAATCTATAGTTACAAAGCGTTATCGCGACTAAAACACACTGTCACGTTAATTTTCGAGAGACTAGAACTATACAAAATGTCACATAGCAGTTATGTAGTCAATGGAATCTGAGCTATGCTAAGCGGTGTTAAGGTTGCTTATCCCAGAATGGTTGGCCGGTATTTAAAGTGTAACATATATCTGGAGTAAAACAACATGTAATCTATAAATTTTTAAATTCAAAATTAGAAATAAAATCGCTGCATACATACTATGTTAACGTATACTTATACATATAAAAGGAAAACTATATCTATAACTAAGTTAATACGATATTCATACTTTAAAGTCCCTTATAAAATTCATAGAGTATTTTCAGTGAAATATTTTAACGGTATATTACCGGCATCGCTACGGACGCCCGGAGTGGTCCTTGAATCGAATTTAATCGACTAAGCTTCGCATTCAGTGTGGTTAAGTACCCGGTCGTAATGCCAGAATTCCTGCGTGTGTTTTAGCTGTTGATTTAATATGATTTGAAGATTTCAAAATAGTGAAGATTATTAAAAATTTGCCTGGCTGGACTACTCTGTTAGTCCATATAGACCTTTTGGAGTTGAAAGAACTTAGAAGCTCGATTTTTTTATCTATCTGTTTGCGCATCAAGGTATCACAGTCAATACAAATAGACTACCACTACACACTACTTCGGGTACTGAAAAAAGCTCATGTTCTTAATAACTTTGCCTTCGTAAATAACTTATTCCGTTATTAAAGTACAAAAAGTATTAGATTTTTTTGATGCATCTTTCATAACTTAATCTGAAAGGTAACGGTCTGCGCCACAAAAACGCTCAGTGACAATATTCAGTCCCAACAACACTGTTTACAAAATCGAATCACACGATATACGAGCATAATAAAAGGGCCAAAAACTCATTACAGCGTTTTTGAAAAGGGGTCTGTCAAAAGATAATAACAGCGAGATAACTCGAAATGCCTGCGTTCAATACTCGGGGGTACCAGGAGTTCATACGACCGCAGAGCCTAATGTTTATTCGGTAAAAGCGGATCGCAGTGCACCGGAGATGGGGCGCGCCGTGATAGCGCGTCCCAATCATACCCGTACATGGCACCCGTCTAATAGACTGAGATATAACATAGCAACGTAAAACGTCATGTTCTAAAATAGTTCTAAAATCTAAACAGTGTATTGGGTCACCACTCGGTTGAGCATTTGCGACGATACGTTGTATGGCCGTAAAATGACAAGGCTTCTTTGACCAGAACTTGAGTTTCAAAGTACTTAACAGTTTTGCTATTTAGTTTACTGACAGTTTTAAAGTGTTAGTTTCAGTTTAATGATAGGACAAGTTTTGGATGACACGCCTATAATAATAATAATTAGTATTAACCACCAGCACAATATCATGTGTTTTAAAGTTCAAGGTATGCCTGACCCAATTATCGCGCATATTGTAGGTATAACTTGAGGTCAGGGTAATTAATTGGTGTTATTAATATACCACAGTACAGACCATAAACGTCTCACTGTGCTTGGGCCAACACCACAGACCGCTACAACGATTGTGGGCAATGTTAGTCATGATTGGTGGACTAGTAGAGACAATGAACGTAGCTACCTATTGTGCTCAAACAATACAGATTAGAAAAAATAGGCAATGTATTCATCTTTTGATTCTGCTTTACCTGCTAATTGTAAGTCGTACAATGGTCAGTTTGGTGCGTTTTTTAGGAAACTGCTGAACTGATTTTGATGAAATTCTCAAAGAATTATCACTTGTTAAGGTTGAAAAATTACAATAGAGGAGGACATTGCTAAAAAAATATAATTATCTTGCTATTAATTAATATACAATTCTTTTGTTCAGTGCCAGGTTAGATTTTTTACACTTAATAAAAACAGTAGAAAATTAATAAAATGGTAATATTGTGTTTGACTAAAATCTCCAAAAATTAATAATTCCAAAATGAAAATCTAAAATGTAAATTAATATCCATTATGCCAGTCAATTTCCCCGAAAACCAATAGCTATCGAAAATGTAATAAATTCACGGTTTTGATCGACGGGAATCTATTAAAATTACGTAGTAATGACCCAAACTAGTTTGTCCTAGCCCAAACTAGGGCTCACCATAAAAGGACAATCATAAAACACCCCATCTAAATGGCTTAGGTTAGGTTACATTATGTAATTATAACCTGTTTTTTTATTTGTTACTTCTAATTGTTAAAAGAAACACAACTAAGAACAAAGAATATCAATGAAGGAGTATAGAATCTGTAATTGGAGGGGCATAATCTGGTGTAAAAATGAGTTGGTGTTCAATGTATTTCTTTGAGGAAAACTAATGGATAAACCTGCTTATAAAATTAGTATCATAGCAAAAAATATAACATATTAATTGCTAAATTGCTGAACAGATTTTGAAGACATTTAGAAAAAAAAAGGGTACAATTCTTACCATATATTTAAAAGGCTCCACGTGGACGAAGCCGCGGGCAACTTCAGTACTTCCTAAACAAATATACCATCTCCATTTTGTTACTTTTGTTTTAAGTCGAGTAATCAACTTTGGAGCAGTTTTGTGTCAAAATAATATAATAAATCGGCTTATTCTTGCTCATAAGTATGAATAATTAATGAAATTTTGTCGTCTACTTCGTTAGTGGATTAGAATGATGGATCATGTGGGTTATTTTACATCCTTACACTTAATTAAGTTAGTGTATAAAACGGGAAGTAGGCTGTAACTTGATTGTTTATAATTTATAATCCATCACGGTGGAACAAGTTTTTTAATTGATATGATATCTTTCTGGTTCTGGTTTTAGAGCGAGTTTACCATGCAACTGAATACGACTAGCACATTTGATGTTTTTTGCTATGAAATTTTGCAATTACAGCTCTGGAACGCGGTTTCATTGGTCATATTCGCCCTTAGACGAAACGTACGAGTAGGAATGAAGTTGAGTTCATTGAATAGAAACATAGGATGTGCACGGTGGAGTTGGCCACATTAGAAGCGCGGTTCATTTGTTTTCCAGTCACGCATTCGTGCGTAGCGTTGCATTGCAATTTGCAATGGACGAATCCGCCTATAGTTTCATCCAAAGTGAAGATAAGTACACTGGCGTTGGTTACCCGTAGGCTGCTGTGGAGTGCCTTACTAACTTAGTACAGCCACAGTACAAAACTGTTACTACAGAAAACTCTATGTTGTGTTGCTAAACTGTTGCCATTTTTATAAATTCTTAGTAAGTGTATAATTGAGTACCTAATAAATGATTTCTCAAATATATCAGCTGCACTTAATATAACCCGGAAAGCTGAACTTTAAACCACAAGAATGTTTACGACGTAATTATGTATCGATAAAGAGTTCAAGGCCATAAGTAATGAAGACTTTAACTCATCGTAATTAGACAACCAATCAAATTGGATTGGCTATTCACTAAATAAATAAATAATAGTAGGCGAAGTATGTCGGTTAACCTGCTTGCCATATTTTTACGAAACTTAAACCTGTTCTAATACTCTGACCAGCAGACTCTGAAATGTCCAGTATTTTACATGAACATTGTTTTTTTTCTGTTTTCTACCACATTCACGAGCACTCACACGTGTACACTTAAAAATCATTTTCTTGACGAAGTTTCTAACAACGAAAAATGGAAATCGCTTTTAAAAGTTGCTTTGTGTTAACATATTTGTGCTCGTAACTGTACATGTAACCTTCTATATTATGAATGGAATTTGGCACAGGACTAACAAAACTTTGTTTTTCACAGCATACGGCAACTTGGGCAGTGTGCTGACCACACAGGGGCGGACCGCGGAAGCGGAAGTAGCCTTTGAGAGGGCGCTCAAGTACCGACCAAATATGGCCGACGTGCATTATAATTTGTGAGTAATTTTAATATCAGTATTTTAGTTTATTTTTTAAAATTGTTAATTTGTGTAATAAGAGACTCTGGAAGTTTCAGGCTTTTATAAAGGGTGTAAATAGACCCTTTACATATCCGAAAGGCACTTGTTCTCCCCATCTTTGCGATCATTCTTTTGTTAGACCTGGGAACCTTCTAGTTACGGAGCCATTGGGGGTCAAAGTTCCAACATTTTCACAATTTTTTTTTTCAAATACATATTTTTAATGTAAGATTTTTACTTTACACACCTCCACGACCCCCATACTATTCAATCCATCCATCAGCACGATGCTTTGAGTGCTTTCCATCAAGTCCAACCTTAAAACGTGATTTTTCACCCCAAAAAAAAAGTCGATTCCCAGCAATAATTTTTGCGTAAAGTTACTTAGTTTGATGTACAGAATGCTTCATTGACGGCTATGTGAAGGGTCTGTTTACAGCCTGTAGATATCTGAGTCTTGCCTACGCTCAGAACACTCACCAGAGTAAGCTGACGTCACCAAAAGTCTAAAGTGAGAGAGAAACCTTCCATCTTCATTTTTGTAGTCTGTTTTAGGTCTTACTTAATACTCAACTACCTTGTTAAAGCATTTTGTTCCAACAAGAGGCTAATAGCAATTAATACCGCCTAATGAATGAGTGAAAATGAGTTTATAATCTGTGAAGCACCTACTTCATCAATTAAACCTTGTTATAGAAATAATCTAAAATATTACCAACGAAAGCTAAATACTGATGAATGTTTTAGCAGTAACAAAAGAGACAGATTTGATGCGAGCCCCATATTATTGTAATCTCGATAACAACAAAAGTTTAATAATACATTCAAAGAGCCTAAGAGTACCCTTAGTGGAGGGTGAAATAATATTCGCCATGTCTTCCCCAAGGGGCTAAAAAGGCAAAAGGTCCGATCCCTATTAAGGACATCGGGAAAAGAAAATATTATAAAATATAATAAATGGCGGCCACACCGCATTTGCTTCCTCGTGTTTCTAAAACTGCCCTTTTTGAAGTTTCTTTTCGGAAAACCAATAACAAAACTTATATTTTGATAACACGGAATGTCTTTAAAGGGTAAGGGGACATTTACATTGAATTATTATCATTTTGCCGCATTCCTGGTAAGAGGATTACATGAAATAACGCGAATTCTTAATGAGATAGCGATTTCACGGTTGCGACTTATCATGCCTCGTCAAACAAGTTGTTTCGACTATCGTAAATGATGTTGTCATTTTCGTTAGCATTTATCCGATTACCTGCTCGTCTTGACAATCCAATTACAGCAGCAGCGAAGCCTACGTAGGAGTAGTTTGATAATGGGCACGTAGGGTAATATGGATGAAGACCCTGATGTTTTAAAAAGCTTATTCAAAAACAATATGTGTACCGGTGCCGCTCCTGCTCGGGGGCCCTCGATCAATAGGCACAGAACGACGGGCCTTCCCATTAATTCACCGAGGATTCCACTTCTTGAATTAATCGGGTACGGAGCTCTCTGCCCGGCCACCTAAGCGTTGGGTTTCCGAGCAGTTTCACAAATTAACGTCAAGCCACACGATCATAATATAATTACGCGAGGAGGTCAAAAGGACTGACAGCCACTATATACTCGGTTTGATAAGATCTCTGTGGTGAGTGTTCTTCAATCTACGGTTTACATTTCAATCCGTCAAGTTCAGGTTAAGTTTCGGCTCATTTTGGGGTGTTTTCATAATTTTGAGATAAATCTCAAGGAATTGTATAGCTTTTCATCAGTATTCTGAAAGTAAATGTTGTAGGAGTTCGTTTTGTTTCAATCTACTTATTCTTCGAGAGCTACGCATGATGCTCGGAAGAAATTAAGAATGTTAATCAAAATAAACACGTGAAGGTTGATGGCCAGTTGAGTTGATCCCTATTTTGCACTAAACATGTTCACCATAAACCGGCCCGTTTACGAGCAAGATCGTTTCAATCTCAGCCCCTATGAAGATAATAGGTATTGTTTAGCCTTCCATTTTGGTACGTCAGCTTCTTAGCTTGTTTGAATAAAACCTTGTTAATATGTTCATATAATAGGCGTGGGACATACGGGCGTGCTCGGGAGCGAGCGAGCGGCCATCGTAAAATTGTTTTATGTTAATCTTGACAGGCTTGACGGGAATTATATAATTTTACCCGTTTATTCTTACTGGGATGTTGCAGTAAAATATGTGGAAATGTTTATTTTAAATGTCTGGTAACTTGGTATGGATTTTTCGTAAATACTTTGCTATTCTTTTCTTTTTTTGACTGCGTCGCTGGTCTAGTGGTCGCAAGCGCGACTGCTGTCCTGGGTGCGATTCCCATTTCGGCAAAATGTTATTAGATTTGACATCAGGAATTTCTCAGTAGCACCTATGGAGTCTGGATTTGTGCCACGTTGATGGTAAAAGATACGCCCCTACCCCTTATAACATGGGGCTGACTGTACCCACTATTAGGTACACCTCTGCCTAACCCTTCGGGGATTACAGACGTGAAGTTATGTTATGTATTATTTTTTGCACCGTGTATTACGGGTTTTAACCCCATATACATATTTGTATGGCCCAAATACAGTTCCTAGCAGTCCCAATGCCTTAGTCAGGCTGTCTACCAGCCATTCATTAGGTTACCAAGCCAATTACCAGCCTAGTACCACAACCCCAGCGACAGTGAGTCCCATGTCTAAGTAGCTATCCGTACGTGATGATAGCTAAGCATGCGTTCAGGCGTAAGCCGAACGGGCGAACATCGCACATCTCCTTATTCTATTAAGGTCATACGATATTACGCACGTGCCCGATATAATCTCTAATACCACGCGTTGTAATCGAAAGAACTGCCATACATACCATACAAAAGGCGTATTAAGAAGGCGGATATAAATAGATATAAAGCTAACGCAGCTGTGAAAATAAAGTTGGAGAAACGTCCTTACGATCGGTTGGCTTCTTAGATTGAATGAATATCCGTTCCGAGTAAGCTACAATAAAGAGGTCACAATGCCTTGTTAGTTGTTATGTAGCAAATTGTAATGTTGATGAGACAATAAATGTTCAAACGAATGGCATTGTTGTGGAAGTAATTTGTTTCCAATTTGTTATAGGGTATCAAGTACAAGAAGGTCGAAATAGTACCGACTACTAACAAAGCATTTCATTATAACATACTGATCCTCTAGAAATTCTAAAATTCTGAGGGGTTCTTTTTACACCTTCGAGCGCTTTGAAAGCTGCAGCGTCAATGAAGGGCGAGAGTTAGCCACATACTGGTTTATTTCATAACTTAAAGCATCTACCCGCCACCGTACAAATATCATACCCATAATCATGCCATCATCGTAACAAAAGCAATTAATGAACTCTATGCTAATGTTATAAAGACACTGGAATCTATATATATATAAAATTCAAAGTCCTGACTGACTGACTGATATATCAACGCACAGCCCAAACCGCTGGTCTTAGAGACATGAAATTTGAAGGGTGTATTCTTTGTGAAAAGTAGGTATCCACTAAGAAAGAGTTTTTCGAAATTCCACCCCTAAGAGGGTGAAATGGGTGGGTGAATTTTCTATGATACTTAATATTCTCTGGGTCGATTGACTCGAAAATAGGTGTACACACTCTTCGTCGCGCAGGGCGTGCGGGACGTTACATAAACTATTATAAATGCAAAAGTTTGGATGGATAGGTGTCTGTTACTCAATCACGCCAGAACGGCTGAACAGATCTGAATGAAACTTGGCACAGAGGTAGATTATAATCTGGTATAGCACAAAGATTAGGTACTTATTATACCAGAAGTAAGATCCCCTGGGAAATTCCCGAACTCCACGCGGGCGAAGCCGCGAGCATAAGCTAGTATTGAATAATATGTATGAGAGCATCATTTTTAACCATTAACGATCGGTACAACTCAGGAACCGGGTATCCTACGTACAATAGCATTAGTAAATCCTAAAAACAATGTCAAGGATTTAAAAACGCCCTAGTACTCATAATAACAATGTTTCTAGCCCCTCAATCAACTAACTCGTTAGTCACCCTTAGTCGGCTGTACTCAGAGATAAGAATAGTCCCCTCATTACCGTGAAAACAATGAAATTCACAATGATTGTTCTTTATAAAATAATTATTTCAAGTAGAAACGAAGTGGAGGCGACGTAAAAACGTAAGCGTCATCTTATTGGAGTGAATTATTACTTGGAGGCAGACATAATGGCCCCGCAGCAGCGATTTCTCGCAAAGATTAGATTATTCCAATTGTGGTGGCAAGAAATCACTTGAACGCATAGCTTGTCGCCTGAGAATTTGTGTGGTCTGTGTCATGTAGCTTGCTTATGTTAAATGACTAAATGGTGTCCTGAATCTACGTAGGTGCCTAAGTAAAATAAGTGTACAAATTTAAATAGGAAACAACGAATTTGGTAACACATTGTTACAAAAATATCGAGATGGTGTTACCTGTTCGTTCCGTTGAACGAATGTGTATCTTACCGTCCGAATTAAAAATGTAACTGAAACACAAACAGTGACGAAATCTTTCTTGTCGTCATTGAAAGAATAAGCTTTTTTGCTTATTGTAGTTTCGACAGTCACAATATATGTTTACGGATCATATAGACAGTTCTCTGACAAACAGCGTTAACCATCACCAAAATGGTTCCTTTTATTAAATGTCATCTTCTAAAGCCAAAGACCCTGTATTAATCTCAGCATAAACTTCGTCAAATGTATTGACAAAGGAAAGACTGCGTAGTGCCGTAGTATGAATAGCGGGGTATTGTAAGCTCGCACGAGGATTTGAAGCAACAAATCCCGAATCACTTGACGGTATTTGCAGTAGTGATGGACGTATACAAGTCACAACGTACTTATAGGGCTGTCAGTGAAAGAAAAATACAAGTTTGTTGTTGAAATAGATGTGTGTAGTGTTTGAAGTAAAAATATTTAGTGACTGAGTTAAGTGTTGCGTTTTTTGTACAGTCGGAGGCAATACATGGTGTAAGGGACATCGTAACCAAAACTTTAACCAAGGTTTTAGTAGGTGCATGACATCAAACTAATTAGCATTGAATTTTTCATAAACATTTTGACTTCAACGCTGAATGGCCTAGAATTATGTAATAAATCCTTGGTATAATCATCACAGGTGGAGTTGTGATATCAAATGTAATATGATGTCATATTGATTGTATTTTGCCATTTAATTTCACAGCAACCAAATTAAATTACGCTTAAAAATGTTAAACTGCATCATTAATGTGGACCAAACCTCAAAAACTGTGCCGATACATTAAAATAACTTGGTTTAACATGTGGCCGTACTCACATAATTCAATAACATTGAATAAATATTATCAGGAATTTACTACAGATGGGTATACTGAGTTTATCAAAGCAACAGATGAAACATAGATGTCCATCGGTGCACACAGCTGATAATCTTGTTACTCCATCTTCGGCTAAAGTAAATCTCCTTACCTTGCGCTAGACTTGACCTCTCTGAGACCTGGCTAAGTAAATCAGTCTTACTACATAAATAAACCGATGATCTAATGGCATGGTCCGTTTCATTGTGCGGAATACTGTTCTATTTGGACAGATAGATTAAACCAAAATATGGACTAAGTAAATAATTCCATCTAATCCTGTAACTCATCTATTAGATCAATAGTAGGTACCTTCAAACGACCTAAACCTTTTAAACGGCCACAATTGATATTATAATATTTCAACAAGACATTTCGGGCAATTTTTCTTCTTCTTAATCACGTGGTTAGTGCCTAACCTGGTGTCAGAGTTTTTATGCCAACCATGGGCCTCTGACTTGGCTTTACATGCCGTCGAGAAATATCTCTCAGTCATGCTGGTTTTCTCACGATATTTTCCTTCACCGAATTTTACTCATTAATAAAAACCGCACCATTCCTGACTTAATAGACACTAAGGTAGCCAATCGCAGTCAAAGATTTTAAAAAATTGTGTAGCAATAAGTTCGTCTGCATAAAAATGCAATTTTTAAAGTAATTTCCCTAGCCATTGACACCAAAAAGCAAATATAAATCGCGCATCAACCCTATGCAATATCATTGCTACACAGAAGGCGAAGCGAAGCGGGACTACAACGTCCCACTAGCGATAAGGCGTAGATTAAACCGGTGTTTGCTCACACACACATATTTAACATTCCCACCATCTAGACTCGCGACAACGCTTGCTTGGTATTTGCATACTTGTTTGTGAAACGATTTGGTCTAGATCTGGACGCGTCTACATGCAAATGCAATTTATACGAGACCATACAACACTTGCTACGAGTAATTGTAAATTCACTGGGATTTTTCTGGCTAGCTTTTTCTGGTGAAAATGTAATTAATGTTAAATGTAGTTTTACGGGTGTTAATGTTGTTTCTTCGGGGCTTGGACGAAAAGTTTTATGTTTACGAGAATAGTTGTTACGCTTAGGTGTTTGTTTAGATGTGGCGAATTTATGTAAACTAAAAGCTACAAGGCCAAGCCCAGGAGGGTGCTACAATATTATGATACAAAGTTTTACTATCACTATCTAACCGTAAGACTATCATGCTAATCATTTATTTATTTATTTATTTATTTAATCCTTACTTCCAACAAAAACAAATTTTTACAGGCACAACCCAATGCAATAGTGAAGCAACTAACAACTTATACTTATTATCTATAACTAATTACATATAATGTTATTCTTGTGAATTCACTCAGTGTCAAAGCAAAAATGAAATCATAATCCCATCTATCTACATACGCGATGAAAGAAGAAAAAACCCTGTTCATATTACAAAAAACTACGTAATAATTTCATCGCGTTTTATGCAATGTATCACAAACTTAATTACCCGCGTCAGAATAACTCGGCCATGTTTAATTAAAAACTTCTTTTATTTCACGATGCATTTCAAGAATAAATCAAATAGTAAAATTGAAACACAAAAGAAAAGGGGATAACTCTTGAGGAAAACTTGGCTCTTCCCGCTTTTCTGCGAGTTTTCACAAGGAATCAGTGAAAAGATGTTTAATAATTCTGACAGTAAGGAGTGCTATAGTGTAATAGTAAATTAAAAGTAAGTTACTAATTGACGTACAAGTTTTAATTTGTATTATCATCATCATCATCATCCTTATTTCAGCCGAAAGACGTCCACTGCTGGACGGCATGCTGGATAGGCCTCCCCCAAGTGTCGCCACATTGACCGGTCCCGTGCGTCTCGCATCCAGCGGATCCCTACAACCTTTACCAGGCCATCGGTCCACCTAGTGGGAGGCCTTCCAACGCAACGTCTTCCGGTTCGCGGTCGCCATTCCAGAACTTTTCAGCCTCATCGGCCATCCGTTCTGCGATTTGTATTATGTATTAAGAGAACTATTCTTCCTCTTAAACAAGTCTTTGATTTTTATTTCGCCCTCTTTTGAGTTATGCTATGATTTTTTCTTTCAGTCAGTTTGAGCCATGATAAATAGTGCTCCTTAATGAAAAATTCTTTCAAACAATAGCTCCATAGTCACCCCTTTAATTTAACGCTAGCTGACACTACAATATAATGCGAACAGAGGTTCAAAGGTTGGTGAAAATAAAAATCAGAACTCTGTTTAATTTCTCTGTATTCAAGTTATAAAATGGAAGTAAGGAACGAAATACTAGGAAATGCTTCCATTCACACGCTATAGAAGCAACCAAACGATATTACAAAATGTTTTTATTCCATTTCTTCGAACTGTCTTCTGTAATGAGTTAGGTACCTTCCTTATTTTTCTTTTCTTAAAACCTTCATAATTCGAGACCCCTCAAAGTTCTTTTTTTGAAACAATGGCGTAGATGTGACCTTTTGAGGAAACCTTTTACAAATATCAATTATTATGAATTAAATTTTCATACCGCAAAAAGCTTTTAAGTACTTACTTTAGTAGCTACCTACTTTATGTTACTGAAAGAAGATTTATTCGTATTTAACCAAGAAGTATCTATAGGGGTTTTGATTTCAGTTATCAGTAATCCTTCTGTATGTGAGCTTTAATAAATTCAGATGGCAACCAGTGATTACTGATTTGTATACAGATAATGTTATGTTATGTTATGTGGCCCTTCAGAAGCTGTTTAATTCCGTCATACTCGAGGGGAAAACGCCGCAGGCATGGTGCAGGGGTGTGGTGGTACTCTTCTTCAAAAAGGGCAACAATGCCCGGCTGAAGAACTATAGGCCCATCTCACTTCTAAGCCATGTCTACAAGCTGTTTTCAAGGGTCATCACGAATCGTCTCGCGCGCAGGTTTGACGATTTTTAGCCTCCTGAACAAGCCGGATTCCGAAAAGGCTTTAGCACCGTAGACCACATACATACGCTGCGCCAGGTTATACAGAAGACCGAAGAGTATAACCTGCCTCTCTGCTTGGCGTTTGTGGACTACGAGAAAGCCTTCGATTCGATCGAGACTTGGGCTGTACTGCAGTCTCTCCAACGGTGCCAAATCGACTATCGGTACATCGAGGTGCTGAAGAGTTTGTACAAAAACGCCACCATGTCAGTCCGACTTCAGGACCAGACCTCGGAACCTATCCTTCTGCAGCGAGGTGTGAGACAGGGAGACGTCATATCTCCGAAACTGTTCACCGCTGCACTGGAGGATGTCTTCAAGGTTCTGGACTGGAGAGGGCTAGGCATCAACGTCAATGGCGAGTATATCTCTCACCTTCGGTTTGCCGACGATATAGTGGTCATGGCTGAGACCATGGAGGACCTCAGTACAATGCTCGATGACCTCAGTAGAGCTTCCGAAAGAGTGGGTCTTAAAATGAACATGGACAAAACCAAAGTCATGTTGAATGCCCACTCCTATCAAGATCGGAGACTCTACACTCGAAGTTGTAGACGATTATGTCTACCTGGGACAAACGGTCCAGTTAGGTAGGTCTAACTTCGAGAAAGAGGTCAATCGTCGAATCCGACTCGGCTGGGCAGCGTTCGGGAAGCTGCGTGGTATCTTCTCGTCCAACTTACCGCAGTGTCTCAAGACGAAAGTCTATGACCAGTGTGTGTTGCCAGTGATTACATACGGGACCGAAACGTGGTCGCTCACAATGGGCCTCATCAGAAGGCTGAAAGTCACCCAAAGGGCAATGGAGAGGGCTATGCTCGGAGTTTCCTTGCGTGATCAAATCAGAAATGAGGAGATCCGCAAGAGAACCAAGGTTACCGACGTAGCCCGAAGAATAGCCAAACTTAAGTGGCAGTGGGCAGGGCACATTGCTTGCAGAACGGATGGCCGATGGGGCCGAAAAGTTCTGGAGTGGCGACCGCGAACCGGAAGACGCTGCGTTGGAAGGCCTCCCACTAGGTGGACCGATGACCTTGTAAAGGTTGCAGGGATCCGCTGGATGCGAGACGCACGGGACCGGTCAATGTGGCGACACTTGGGGGAGGCCTATGTCCAGCAGTGGACGTCTTTCGGCTGAAATGATGATGATGATGATGATGTTATGTTGTTGTTTGGTTTGTTGTATGTTGTTGTTGTTTGTGTATGTTGTATGTTGTTGTGTTGTTGTGTTGTTGTGTTGTTGTGTGTATTGAAGATAATTTTCTGTACCTACAACTGATCGGTTTATGAGAAGGCTTAATGGAGTATTAGGGGTAATAAACTGAAATGAGACTACACGAGGCTCAAGTCTTGTATTGTAACGTAATAAATTTCTTGAATAAAATGATGAAAGAAAAGTTTAAAATAAACCCATTAGGTGACTACATGAAAAACCTTACGACTGTCTCTTGTAAGAGGGTTGCACAGTAGTAGGTTGGGTCACTAAAAAATGCTGCTATCACCTAGCACTAACAAACAAAAGTTTACATAGACACATAACATCACGCCGGTAATCCCCGAATCACCCATCCACGAACCGACCTGGGCAAGCACTGCTTAACCTTGAATATCGACCCGCGTGGCTGTTATTACTTAGCTACGAGCTCCTCCGAGCCACTTACACACACATCTCCAACACACAAAAGCTGCAAAGTAATATTAGGTACTATAGATGTTCACAGTGCATATATGTACAAAATATCAATAGAGATGTACAGATTGATAAATGCCGCACATATTGCACTCAACGGATGTGGGGCCCGATCCCCAGACTCCAGGCGAGTGTAGCGGACATAATGCCGTTACGCAGATAAGTGGTCAATTTTGCAATCTCTGTGTGTGAGGATCAGCAACACTTCGCTGACACAATGTTGGTATACTCGAAGCTGTGAATCAATGTAACTAGTTAACTACGCCATTTTGTGCTCATGAATTGGACTTGAGAATTTGATGTGTTTGATGAGATGACGAGTAACAGAAGTGTGGAAGAAGACATGCTGCACCAAAATATGATTCTATTTAGTCCGTCAGTTAGATTATCGAAAAATATTGGATACGTATTTTTTGTTTGATCAAATCAATAGAAATTGACGAAGATAAAACGCATCAAAGATCATGAGTTGGGGCCTGTGACGTCACTTTTCGGTAAAAAGTCAGTACACTTTACTTACAAGTATGACGTCACACGAGTTTTCGACGCACTGTATCGTCTTCATTTTTAGTTTTCGTAAAAAAAGAAAAAATACGTGTTCAATATTTTTTGGAAATCTATCTGACGGACTAATTAGATTTTTTCAGGAAACATCCCTATTATGATGGTTAATTAGACTTGGATACTGGAATTACGAAAACTCGTGGCTAAATAATAACAGCCGCTCGGGTCGATCTTAAGTTAAGCCGTGCTTGCCTAGGTTGGTCTGTGAATGGGTGACCACCCACTACATACCGAGTTTCCTTCGTGCCTCGGAAAGCACGTTAAGCTGTTGGTCCCGGGTGTCATTTGTAGATCTTTGACAGTCGTTAGGTAGTCAGTGGCCCAAAAAGTCTGACAACCAGTCTTACCAAAGGGTATCGTATTACCCAGTACTTACTGGGTTGTGGAGGTCAGATAGGCAGTCGCTCCATGTAAAATACTGGTATTTAGCTGCATCCGGTTAGACGAAGCCGAATGACCGATGACTGGAATTATGAAAACTTTGTCAAGTTATCATGATCCATGGCTAGGAGTCGCAAACTAGAAGCAACCTTATTTCCACTTTAAAATACATAGTTTTTTCAGTAATTATTTTTGT
Organism: Noctua comes; assembly: GCA_963082995.1. NCBI lineage: Eukaryota > Metazoa > Arthropoda > Insecta > Lepidoptera > Noctuidae > Noctua > Noctua comes. Next base: position 9,816,063 of record OY720277.1, read on the forward strand.
TAAAAACAAAAACCTGAACTTTACAAAGTTCTTTTCACAGTATTCTAAAAACAAAATGTTTTATTAGGTACAAAGCTTTCTAGAAGTATAAATTTGAAGTTTGTTCTAAAATATTAAGATTTGTGTTATTCATTGATAAAACTTCAAATTACGATTAAATGAAAATGGGCCTGTCGTATTTATACAACCACGGTCAACGATTTGGCAAACTGAAATTTCGGAAGGCGAGTTAATGGAAACAGACAAATTGCTTATTCAAATAAATCTGGAGTAAAATATCGTTCTTATTGTATAACGAGTTGGGAGTTCAGCTGTGAGTTATAGCAACAATAAAGATAGTGTTATAATGCGTAAGTTATAATTTAAGCGGGGTGGTAAACATTAATTCAATTCACAATTTGTCACCTCGGTTAAATCGCGGAATGTTGGTATCGCGTGCGACGCACCCGGCTCGAGCGGGGGACATCAGACTGGTGTCGTGAGAATCGTGAGCATTCACTGCATAAATTACCTACAATTTATCCAAGCAACGTTTGCGTCGCCGCTCAAACGTGCCAAATTAAACAAACATTCCGTCATCATAATTTATGCAACGTTAACATTAACAAACCGTATCTGTATTTAATTTATCGCACCTACAAACGCGTGTGACTGCGCTACAGCCGTCACGACCAACGCTTATAAATCGTTTGTTCTGTGCCTGTATGTATATGGGGTACGTAAGCCTAAGCTCATATACAGGCTGTCACTTTCGAGGTGTTTCCTAATTTCGTATGTCGTGTAGCGTTACGTTTTCTAAATTAAATATGGAGCGAAACACGGAGTAGGGATGTTATGTGTTCTGATAACAGATATTCCTTCGAACATAGGTCAATATGTTGGATTCTAAAAAACATCAGATATTGATTTAACATTTTTTTTAGACAGTAGTTATTGATGCATATCTATACTAGTTACTCCAAATCCAAATGACACATTTATATTATTCTTTAATCCTTAACCAAAATACCGTGATTCTAAATTCCTACTGTCCGTTTAGGAAACAAGGACCAAGAAATCCCAAAAATGATTTTATCTACCCATGACATTATGATCTCTGTGCCCTAATATCGGAATCAACCCATAAACATCCACTTCTCCCCATAACCCGGCGCTGCCGACCCTAGGGAATGGTCGTAATTACCCTACTTAGCAAGCGATTGCAGTATGATCTTATTAGCTGGCGAGACTGCTGCCGGCCACAATCCTGATACAATTTCTTAGTCTTTGATGTAATTGAATTTGGAGTTGAGAAATAATAATTTTAGCTTTTGTGGCGAAGAATTTTAGACACAAAGTGAACTTAAGACGTAAGCCGTATGTTACTACTAGGTACTTCGAAACATTAATATAAACGGTTAAAATTATTATTTCGAAGACCATTTTCAAAGATAAAAAATATATTAAAACGATTGGCCTAAAACTTTTCATCGGACAACAATGCGTGTCAGTTTTATCGCCATTACAATGTTAGCTACAAAAAACAACGTTATAAAACTAGCGTAACATAAAAATAATAACAGTAAAAACTTTTGTGTCCAACAGCTAATGAAATTCCACACGTTTAATTTACTTTACATGCTAAGGGAACTTCGTTGTCGCCGTAATGGATTCTAATTTGATGAATATCGTACACAGACAATAATTTAAAAAAGTAATTATTAGTATTGCCACCCGTCACGGTAATAACATCAAATGATTGTAATGAGGACATGAAATAGCTTTTAACTTAGGGCCGTATGTTGTATGTATCTATAGTGTAGGCGAGTTCAGTGGTGGCCTAGTAGAAATGGCATTGAGTTACCACTTTTAGTTCGCAGATTCGAATCCAGACCTATACCTACTTTACTTTATGTATGTACAGAAAACCTCTTCATTCATAATTTTGTATTTTCCGCGTTATCGAAAAAGTTCACTAGATGCCAAAACTGACATCGGTGACATTAATTTATCACCACAGGCCCCAAACGGTAAAGAAAAACATTGTGAGTAAACCGGCATGTCCTAGGGCTGTAAATTCAAAGATATGTGCCATTCAGAGCGGGTACGCACTTGGCCCGGGAGGTAGATTACTTCCTCTCATGGAGAGAAGATATAAAGGGTGTAAATAGACCCTTAACATAGCTGAAAGGCATTTGTTCTCCCCGTCTCTGCGATAATTTTTTTGTTCTAGACCATACATGGGAACCTTCTAGTTACGGAGATATTGGGGGTCAAAGTTCCAACTTTTTCACAAGTTTTTTTTTTTTAAATTTTTTTACATGTTTTTAATGTAAGATTTTACTTTACACATCTCCACGACCCCCGTACTATTCAATCCATCCATCAGCACAATGCTTTGAGTGGTTTCCATCCAGTCCTACCGTAAAAAGTGATTTTTCACCCCAGAAAAAAAAAGTCGATTCCCAGCAATAACTTTTGCGTAAAGTTACTTAGTTTGATGTACAGAATGCTTGGTTGACGGCTATGTGAAGGGTCTGTTTACACCCTGTATACTACGCTGTAGTTGAAGATCTGATACCGTTACGAAAAAGGTTACGAAACTTGGATAAGTGTGATCCTAACACATTAAGATGTTCTTAATAGTAATCTACAGATTTCCGTGGACGAAATAATAAGATATAGATAAGATATATTATTATATTTTATTAGAATAGGTTTTTACACCCTGTATGTCTCAGTAGGGGAAACATTATAGGCTGATTATGCTGTATAAAAAAAAATACTTTTTCCAACTTTAGTATGAACTATTCTAATTGTCTTCCTAGAATCCATACACAAGCGGTAATCTAGGTATTAACTGCGATGGCAAACTGCCTATTACCATGATTTTATCGAATCGATCTGTAAAATGGTTTGCAGTGAATTTTAACCACAACTTTGTTTCTAACAATTTCAATGGCTTAATTGGAAATATTCAAATTAATATGTTATTGCTTTTAAAACATACTTAGGTTTAGAATAATTTTGTACAATTTTCATTTGATTTGCTGCCTCGATCCAAAATAAATTGAAATTAGAGGAGGAAAAAAAGAAAAAAAAAATATTTGTCGCACTCATGACGTGCATCATACATCATCATCATCTGCCTCGCCTTTTCCCAACTATGTTGGGGTCGGCTTCCAGTCTGACCGGATGCAGCTGAAAACCAGTATTTTATATGGAGCGACTGCCTATCTGACCTCCACAACCCAGTTAATACTGGGTAATACGATACCCCTTGGTAAGACTGGTTGTCAGACTTTTTGGGCCACTGACTACCTAACGACTGTTAAAGATTTACAAATGACACCCGGGACCAACGGCTTAACGTGCATCATACAAAAAAATTAACAATAAACTATAAATTCCATAGGACGGAACAAAAATAGAAAAAAGTTAACAGCACAGATGACAATAACGATGACGATGATGATGTTGGCAGGACAGTGTCGTGCTTGGAGTATAATTTCACAACTATAAAATTAGGTGTACCTTGGTACTTTTAGCGTATTCATCTAACAATTCACATAACATCACGCTGGTAATCGCCGAACGAAAAATAATACTATGCCCACATTTCGCCATCATCATCAGCCTATAGCAGTCCACTGCTGGACATAGGCCTTCTCAATCGCACGCCATTCAACGATTTTCAGCAACTCTTATCTAGTTGCTACCAGCCACCCTGCGAAGATCGTCACTCCACCGAGCCTGAGGGCGTCCCACCTTACGTTTGCCGATTCGCGGTCTCCACTCAAGAACACTTCTACCCCAACGGTCATCGGTCCTACGGCTATTATGACCGGCCCATTGCCACTTCAGCTTACTTATTCATTTCGCCAGTTATGTTTAAATCCCATGTAATAGGGGGCGAGCCTATTGCAATCAACCGGACACAGATCCAAACTCCGTGGCTGCTACTGAGAAAATCCTCTGATAGAAAAAACCAATAATAATTTGCCCGACCCGGGAATCGAACCCAGGACCTCATGCAGTCGCGATTGCGATCACTATACTAACGATGCAGTCATCAACCTATCATCATCATCAAAAATTCAACTCATCTAACAATTCTTACACCTAAAATAGTTCAGAAAATGAAACGAATAATGTCTGAAAAACTTGAACCTACCCTTATCCAACTCCGATCCTTGTAGTCGGGTAAAAGGCGTATTAATCGAAAGTTGTGCAGTTGAGTCGCTGTGGGACCGGCGCGGCGCCCATTATGAAGTGAGTGAGAAAAAAACCTTTTCATCACACGTTGAGTTAAAAGCTGACTGGCTGCGAGTGTCGCTGCTAAAATGTGTGAACGCCTATTTTACTGGGGCACAATATTTTCCAACGGAACATTGACATTCAGTGGGGAACTGGTAGTTGTGCAACAATTTGAGGAAAATTCTGCACTGGGTTGGGCCGCCATTTGTTTTTAAGAGTGGGCATTATTTTGTTGAAAGGAAATTGAAAAGCGTTTTGTTTCTTAACATTGATAATAGAAAATATTAAAAAAAAAACTGAAATCTTTATAACTAAGTAATTAACTATGAATGATCAGTCAGATGGATGATGATGATGATGATGATGATGATGATCAGTCAGATCAGAGTGTAACAAAATATTTATTTCAAAGTTAGATTTATCCACAATTTTCAGTATCTGAAAAAATGCATAATTAATGTTTGTTTTTACTGCGCGATTTCTTGAAACTGACCTGCTACGCATAAACCAAACGATTTTAAATTAAGCTCTTTATGCCAATAAGTGTTGAAAACACCGCTGCACAAAGACATAACATTGCATACATTGCACTCTCACATAGGGGCGAAGAGATAAGGGAGGAAAATAGAAAAAGACAAAAAAAAAGTTACGAGCTGCGGAAACCGTTGAAAGGAATAAAAATTGTGATAGTATACAACCAGCGATACGCTACTAATTTATAGATACTGCTCCAAAGATAGTTAAGTATTTCGCTCGTTAGTGGTTAGAATTAAAGAGCCAATTTTATAGAAAGGAAAATGGCCATTTTCTCCGCTATTTGCTGTATTAATTTATTGAAAATGTTTTTAGCACGTGCCAAGAATATAGTGAGGTGCTTCGTATATTTTTCTATTTTAATTTATTTTGTTAAACATTTTTACTAAAAATTGTTTAACAAAATAATTAACAAACTATTGTTAATCATGGTTTTTACAATAAGTCACATAATTCAAGAATCATTTGACTAAAGATAAATTCAAAAACATTCTCTTTTAACCCTTAAATTGAAGCCAAAGTCAAACGTTCGTCTGACTCAAAAGCTCACCAAACTTCAAACATGCAATCTCAAACTTTATTCTACGAACGAGTACTCCCCACATTCATATAATTAGTTGCATACTTTCATTTCACTGAATTTAATATCGCCCGGGAGGGACTGAATGTCAACACAGCGAGTTTTGGTAAGGCTGCACCAACCGCACAAAAGCAATTCCACTCACAATACCAACGTTACAATAATTAGAAGGGAATTAGTAACAAATTATTGCTCGCGAAGAGGAGGGTATAATAGCCCGCCCGAGCTGGATGGTTCTCATTAGTGTACGTTGGTCCCACGTAGAAGCAGCCTCGTTGTGGCCCTGCATTATTCATGCGGACAATATTGCACTGCCGCATCTATCTATACAGCTTTTATAACGTTGTACGGTTACATCAGGTGATGTTTCATTAAGGCTGACGTTTTGCATTGTTCGCGTGTAATAATGCCGTCCAATTGTTTGATTCTGAGTATGCTCCGTGGATGCATGTCAAAGACGATTCCGGGAATTAATTTGCGCGATGGATTATAATGTGGAGAGGATTTATGAAATGCTTGTTATTGTTTTCCTTTGAGATTTTTTTTAATTTCATAATTACTTACATGGCAATGTGAATAAACTGTAGACAGCCACTGCATCGGTCCAATTAGGCGCCATTTATTCATTACCCAACTTTTGTAATGGTGAAATGGGTTTAATCTTAATATGAATGGATAGGATTTCTTTTATACCTCTTCTAGAATAGAAGGTTTAGTTACTTATTCTTCATTATAGTTACTTATTCAATCAATTTCGAACGAGCTCTTAATATTTCTAACACCATTATGATTAACTAATAAGTCTACGGTTAAGCCTATACTCTAAAAGGATCGCTATTCCAATTTCGTTCTGGATAATCAAATACTGTATACAAGAGCTAAATAGTGACGAGATTTTGGTGGAACTGCGCGAACCAACGCTTGATGAGCTATGAATTTGGAAGCAGCAAATGCTCATCACTAATTAGCGCCAAATGTGAAACTAGGATCGCAATATTAATGTGGAAAATGAAACCCCCAAGCTCCGCAACTTCAGTTCTGCACGAAGGCTGGTTCAATATTTCATACGTCATATGAATACGTCACAAAAGGTGACTCTGATGTGGCTGTGAAATATGAATAGTGTGAATAGAACGGATGTACGACAAATAGGCACTGTGCAAATACTGCTCTTTATAAGCTTCGTCGCTATAGACCAGTCAGAGATTGTCATCGACACGCTTCTGTATACTACCATAAATTATACTACCTACCCATTTTTACTAACAAAAGACGAGCGTATAATTCTTCGCGGACTGAATAATAATTGCCTTGAAACAAAACTGTGAACATAAAGAAATGTTTGAACACAATTATATAAGGCTTCACGTGAAGCCCTAGTGTGCAAAAGTTTCTGGAAACTTTTCATAGGAAACAATAAATGGTCTACGGCGTAGTAATAAAAGTCTTGCTACGCCGTAGGCCTGCTACGTGTCTACGGTGATTGTTAAACTACGAAGGTCTTTTAAATGTAACACGATATAGAAGCTTTAAATAACTCACTTTAAACTTTTAAAAGTTTTTTTTTAAATTCTTTTTTTATTGCAAAATGGGCCTGCTCTTGACCTCGTTCACGCCTGATGGAAAGCGATGGATGAGGTCTATGATGGAACGAGCGTGTCCAGAAGATGCCTGTACACTCTTGCTTTGAAGGCAGACGGGCTAAATGTGGGAGGGAACACAGATGCAATTTGATTTGTCAAGAAGTTTTATATCCACTGACATATCGTGAAAAAGCTGATCCTTGAGTAAATCTACTGTTAAATCTCGTGTTAACTCTTGAAGTGAGTTTTACGAATCTAGAGATTTAATGACATAATAATTGAATAAGTTTCGAGAAGCCAGGTGGAATCATTTCTAATTTGAATATTAGGTACTTCGGTGAATGGAAACGGCAATTAGGATCTTTTTACTATATAAATGAAACACAAAGGCATTATTAGTAGTCATTATCAACTAAATAAATAGCTTCGAAGAAGATTCCAAAAACATAACCGTTCCTATAATAAGTGTTTATCTTTGTTTCAGGGGAATATTACTACAAAACCAAAGACGTTACAGCGATGCTATCAAAAGTTTCGAGAGAGCAATTTACTTTAGACCTTCAATGGCTCGTAAGTACTTGAGATAAATTAATTATTAAAAACAAAGCCTCTTTGGTATTTCTTCATAGCCCTTACTAATAATTTGATTGTCCTTTCAAATTATTTTAGATGAGGGCCGGCCGAGACTTTATTCTCTTCTAATTTTGTTATTGTCTTGAAAATAAAGGGGTTTATAATATTTTCATTGTTAAGTAAATACAAGAACAAGTTTTAATGGAGTGTTTTGAATAGAGTAAGCTGTGGACAGTTGTTGGAAATAAATGTTTTAAATATTTTCATCCACTTTTATCGAAGTTTTCGAGTTGTTTTCTGTTCGAAAGTTGTATTTAATAAACTAGTTTTGCGGTTGAACTGAAACTAGTAATAGGTTCAACTATTATGCTATCTGTACTTACTCAAGCTGTCTGTGATTTAGGAGTAGAATTTAATAGAATTTAGTTGTTTACTTGTTCATAAAATAAGCCTTTGAAGTCAAGAAGTTATTAACATGTTGTAAAGATCGTTTCTTTTATTCGTAAATCAGAATTTATTACAAAACAAGGTGATAATATCATGCCCTATATGGTTTACACTTGTTAGTAGTTACTTCGAGATGTTTATAAGTGAACATTGTTTTAGTTGCGTACGTGAATCTCGGAACATCCCTGATGGCGGACGGTCGTCTCGCGGAAGCCGCAAGCGCACTCCGTGCTGGTTCTAGAGCCGAAGGCGTACGAGTGCGCGACCGAAGAGAACACGACGCTGCCCGAGTGTCAGCGCTCGTTCAACTGGCAGCTTTACACTCCCAGAGAGGGCACTGGCATAAAGCGCTTTCAGCATACAAAGAAGCGCTGCAAATACTGCCCGACACAAACACACCAATCGTTGGCTGGACGCGACATGTAAGTAGCCAGCACGTCGCATTTTAAACCGCATTCAACAGTGTTGTCTCATGAAGTTGGCATTAAGCACGTGCCGATGGACTCTCTCCCGTTCGGACTTAACTGGCTGCAATCCAAGCTATAAGGTACGCCCACATGGACCGAAAAAAAAGCACGAAAAGAGTATTGCATGCATGGTACAGACCTGTCCTAGATAAAGTGCATGAAAAATTGCTACGAGTATGTATGAACGGAATTAAGGTGTCTTTTCCAAAGCCTCAAAATAAAGGCTGAACTATTCTTTCCCTCTTCTGCAACGCAATTAGTATGATATATCGTTAGACTAATTTCGGTTTTGTTGTTTGCAGAGTGTCCTATCAATGGTGGGGGAGATTTATGTGCAGCTCCAACAATGGCCGCTGGCCGAGCACAGTTTAGTGTCGGCGCTGGCGGCCGCGCCGCATCACGCTGGCACTCATGTCACATTAGCGCAAATACTCGCCAGAAATGTTAGTATACTCATACGTAATCAATAAAGAGAAATACTTCTAAAATTACACTGGTATGAAAAGATTAAACACGTTTTGGCACCCCTTTAAAAATGTACAATCATAATTCAATTTACTAAGATTACTTAAGACATACTTAAAACATATTCTCAATGACAAACTCCTATAGATTTATTATTAATACTCGAAACGGGGATATTTACTATGTTTACTGTTTCTTATGAGGTCCCGATATTTCGGCGCTGTTGCAAGCACCATGATCACGGATAAACTCCCCGTTAAACTTCCCGTTTCGAGTATTAATAATAAAGTTAGTGACCATGACAGTTTAAAATCTTATAGATTTTCCTATTTTATTGATTATTATGTGATAATCAGATAGCATTGTCTAAAACTGACTAACATTAGTTACTTACATGACGTACGTGACGTAACATTAGTTTGGGCAACTTGAGTCAAAAAAGCCAGCTGCCTCCGTAGAATCTAAAAGTTTAAAGGTCTTGTTCTCCCTTTTTTGACGGTACATAACCCATTTTCATCTTCACCCTTTTTCACACGCAGCCATTTGATTTTTCCAACTAAAAGCTACGGATTTCGGTTTCCCATGCAAAAAGTTTTGCCGATTGTCTAACTTTTTTCGACTTCTAACATTGACTGATATGAATATATGTATGGTAGCTGTAACTGACATTTTGACTGACTTTCCTTAGCATCGATCCATTGTTCCCGGTTTTTTCCCAAACAAAGTTGAATGCTGACACCATTGACTTTAATGCCTACATGTGTCTACAATAGCAAGGGTAGCAGTTCTGTCATGTCTGTAAGTGGCTTTAAAAGTATGAAGAGGATAAATTACTTATTTTAAAACGTTCTGTATTTTAAATAGAGGCAATTATGCAAGCCCTCACTGTCGGCATTCTTCCTTCAGTCTCTCAGGCACACCATACCTACAGCACTATATAACAACAACCGCTAAAATTCCTCTCTACTGCGGCAAGATTGCGGTATCTTAAGATTATTACTCCTTAAGGGCTTGCGTTATTACGCCGCACTGATCAATTATTCTCTTACAAGAATTACAACACTCGAGTCTGAACTAATCGTTGCGCCAAAAGTATTAAACTTGTCCAAGTGTCATTAATAATATATTTTGTTACAGGCTAGTAGGAGTATTGAAGCTGAAATGTGGTTTAAAAAAGCACTAACTTTAGCGCCTAACGATCCATCAGTGAGAGATCAGTTCGGTAAGTTACATACTTTTATGAAAAAACTTTTGAGTGGTGCCAATTATGACCATTAATCTAAGACTTTTGCAGACGAGTTTGATGACCTGATGTGGCAATTATTTACTCATTCTAATAATATTTAAACTAAGTTGTACAAATAAAATTAATAACCATGAATGATAATTCATAGCGACCCGCCCCGGCTTCGCACGGGTGCAATTTATACATATAAACCTTCCTCTTGAATCACTCTATCTATTAAAAAAACCGCATCAAAATCTGTTGCGTAGTTTTAAAGATCTAAGCATACATAGGGACAGACAGACAGCGGGAAGCGACTTTTTATACTATATAGTGATGTATATTCATAGCGGATAAGTAGCTTCGTGACCCTCTTGTAGAGGGTCACGCTACACCTAAACTAGTAAATACCGATTCGTATTCGTGTATTTGTGGCAACTTATAGAAAATATTGTTCATTATTCAGCCTTTGGAAATTTGAGAGGTTGAATTATTAACTCTAATTTTTGCTGTGAAATTATTACAAGATGTTACACTTTTGACAGTCTCTCTATTTCAAGTTTCAGTTCAATTTTCTTTTTGTTTTTAACATTACAATTTTGCTTTTAGCTCAACTCAATTAAATTTTGCAATAGGTATGTTCCTGAGATCACAACGCCGACTTCGGGAGTCAGCAGAGCAGTTAGTAGCAGCAGCCCAGTTGTCACCCGCCGACAGTGCGCGCGCCGCGTCGGCTGCGCGGGCGCTTAGAGACGCGCGACGTTGCCGCTCCGCTGAGCGGTGGTACGCGCGGGCGGTGCAGTTGAACCCTGATGTAAGTTCCACCTGAAATATACCAAATATTTTTTTTGTAATGTTTTGTTTATAGCCGTCCCATTATTGAAACTTATTTTTCATAAGGGAAAATTTGTCGATCCAAAATTGTAGTGTTACTTTTCAACTGTCCCTACGTCGCGTCGCCTGCATGATTTTGTAAATTTCGAAGAACACTATTGCTTGGTCATGAGTCTCCACGAGACGACTTGTGACTTGACGTTCATTATGCGAAGGAAAGAAGTAAAGCACACGTGTATCGCTGCCGCGGATCGCATTTCCCGAAATTGTTAGGTCCTCGTAGGCATTCCCAGAGGTCCTTTCGCAGTTTAGCCTATCCCCATTTAAACTTTGCCAGAAATCCCTATACCTAGTGCCTTCCTGTGTATGTACATAGGATTTGAAATAATCCCACCATTTCAACATCCCACTCGAACAATATTTGACGTAACCAAAAAACCAAGTCACCATTAAATCCTGAAACGTTTCCCGCGTTGCATTTTTTACTGCCCCAATAATATCTAGCGGAGATTCATATGAAAATCGCGCGTTCGATTCGACGTATGTCCGTTGAATTGATTTAGTATCGCTACGATATTCGTTAAATAAAGATTTTTAACGTATCGATGCACAAAGGGGAATGGGGGAATGGGTATGGGTTCAAGTGAACATTCCTGTTTGTTTGTAAAACATGGTCAGATCAAGGTCTCGCCGACGGCTGTTTTCTTTGTTCCCCCGACCTTCTGACCTTTGTGGTACCAAATATGGGTTTTGAAATGAGACACGTTTTGGTACTTATTTGTCCGGTTTTTAAGTGGGATATGTGTTTTAGTAACTATTATTGTATGTGAGTATGCAGGGGTGGCAAGAAAAACAAAAACGTGATGTTTTTTTAAGGAATTCAACTTTTAAATCCAACATTTCTATCACCCAGAAAATACAGGAAACGACTAGAAAACCCATAATCTTCGAACACTTCACGACTCTAAAAATATAGGAGAATACGGCCACCGCAGTTGTATAAACAAAAACGAATCAACAAGAACGAGCGCTGAGCGTGTTATTCTTTTTTGTTCAATGCTTTGTGACCGCAACCGCAGATTTGACCGCCTCTATATTTCTAAATTGTGAAAGGTTCGCTCACAGGTCTATATCGTTCAGCATTTTTTGGTCAATAATTCAGTTAGTTACCAAAACCGTTGCCAGCAATGTGCAACACAATAAAAACTAACATTGATTGAATTAACATAAAAAACCGGTACTCGAACCGGTACGTGAAATCCAAATATTAATACGTTACTAGGAACATCACTTTACATGTCAAAGGAATCGCAAATGTTTACCGCTAAACGTCACATAATCCCTGCATCAGATTCGGTAAAGCATTCCGTTTAGTGTAGTTAATTACCGGCTTCCAGCAAGTTCCTCGAATAGCATGTCGCTTTGGTTGCAGGATGCCGAGTTCCATTCCAATCTTGGCGCTATCCTACACCTCAATGGGAAGTACGCGGCCGCAGCCACGTCGTACCGGAGGGCGCTCCAACTGCAGCCCAACGACGACATAACCATCACCAACCTGAAAAGAGTCAGAGCACTAATGAGCAAACAGCGCAGAAAATAATACACTGAAACATAGGCCTCATGTAAATCGACACATCAAATAGTTGAAATAGGATGTCAATTGCCAAAAGTATTGTTAGATACTGAGAACATTATTTATTTTATGCGTTTGTATATAAGCCACTAATGTTTATTTACTCGTGCCGACTAGGCTTATTGCCTGTGCTTCTAAAGATAAAAGACCAATTCTTGGTAGTGTGACTGCCTACCTGTCAGCCAAGAATCATCATAGGTAAGTACAGATTCTAGCCATAAAGCAATGTTAATTGATAAAATCGAATTTTCACACTTCGTCGACGCACTGATGAAGTTTTCCTCCAGACATGATAGTCATTAGGTATTAATATTTAAACCGTATATCATTATCGTAAAAGGAACATTAGTACCTTGAATTATTCAATTATATCCGTAATTATAGGTTTTCAAGCACAACGGTGAATTCTAAAGTGGTAAACTTTACATGTATTTTGTTTAAGGCCTTATTATTGTGAAAAGCGTCGCCGTGTTAATGATATATAAATTGAAACAAAATATGTAGCTTTATTTTGATGGAATATAATGTGTTTTGTCTGCCTGTTTGGTAATTTCCTGAAAACAACAAATTTACCTCTTTTTATTATAATTAATACAAAACTCTAAATCGCGCATACTTGTGGTTTCAAACGAATACACTGAAGGGTCTTAAGACAACGTTATAGGAGTAGTTAGAAATTATTGTAAATAGACTTTTAAATAAACAATTTTATACGTGTGCAAATATAAATCTATGAAAAGTGTTAATTCCCATTATTTCAATGGATAATTATGGTACTCTATTGTTATTATTTTCGTCTTCCATTATATTTTAACTGTCTGTACCTTGTGAATGCCGGACCTAAAACAATGGTTGCGTTGTTATCGAAGTGAAAGGCTAGTGTATAAACTATGTATCATATAATATAAAAGTATTTTTTTGGACGATTGCTTGGTTCTAAACAGGGTTCGTCTTGCAGGACTAAGCCTACTGTGAGATACTGATTGTTCATGCTGGGGCGAAAGCCAATACGTTACACTGGAAGCTGATGGTATTACCTTCTAATTGTGTTGCGGCTCCAATTCATCGAAGGCGACCGATCGCCTTTGGACGGCCTGCCTGCCCCTTAATCCCTTCTATTATCTATAACTTATAAATTATGGGTTCCCGGCCATTGTCCTACCAATTATGGGCATGTAAAGTGGCGTTCCCTCTAAAGCGTATACTGATTTATAACTTGTAACGAGAATGGAATTGTCACATTAAAATTTTGTACATAGAAACATTATAGGTATTTAACTAAAGAAATGCTTTGTTTGATGAATTTAATGAAATTTTCTAATATATGATTACGTTTAATTGTTGATGACGGTGTGGTATTTTCGAGCTACTATGTTATAAACGATTACCGGTTGGTATATTTTAGGAATGCGGTTCCAGAAAATGGTAATAAAATCTCTGGATGCCGCTCAAACGTACATGAGCCACATTACTTGCAGCCGCGCTGCTAAAGATTATTCGCGTCGCGAATTCTCGGCTGAATTGTCATGTAACATTCATAAGTTACTGACAGCTTGCATTTAGAACGTGATAGGAATTGCAATACAAGGTGTTATGTTGTAAATCAGTACACCGCTGACGAAATGTCGTAAAATACAACCGGGGGAACGACGCTGGGGAGTAATAAAATTAAATATTTTCGGGATTTATTTCTAGTTTCCTTATAAATTACACAAGCCAGAAAAAACATACTTAACGGTTTGTTAATTTAAAATAATTACAAAATATGACTCGATTATAAACTTTCTTATACCACAGAAAAATAAAATTAAGAAACTAAAAGCTTTAGGTTACTTTGATTATTCTGTATGTATTTTCCGCAAGTTATCGTACCTAAATGATATATTTGTGATCGATTAATTATTTTACGAAGTCTGAAACATATCTATGTCGTGTTTGTATAGATATACAACCAGACATAATTGTTATTACGTATAAAAAATGGTAAATAAAAATTGTTGTAAATAAAAATATTTAAGGCGCATAATACCGTATAACGATAAAAATGATTTTTACATTTCTAATTATTATTTTTTGTCGTTTTACTTCTCACACCTGTGACAATAAATGTAAATTACGCTTTGTAGACATAGATAAATGCCAAATAAAATGATTTCAGTTTCTTTAAGCAGACTTTTAATAAAAACGGGTCCTAATTCAATGAAATATTTTAAAGGACATAGGGCAAATTACTGAACGTAAAGATGGGAGAGATTTTTCAGCAATGGGATAATATTGGCTACTAATAACAGAAATAGGACCAGCTACTAAAGATGATATCCTCACATACATCTGATACTACTGACAACATGAAAATTGTTTTGTAAATATAAGAAATATTTTAGTAGCTTATGCAAAAATGATGCCTCGAAGAAAACCTTTAAAATATTTATATTTAATTGGGATCCAAAAATATTTCACGAGTTACGTGATTGTGTGTATAGACCAGGCCTAGTAACTAAAAAAAGTGATAAAATTAGAATTTTTAAACTGATATATTAAAATAAAAACCAAATATTTAGCAAACCCCAATCCAAGGCTCGCCTTTATAAATACAATCACGTTAAAAAATTGTGTTACATAACTGTATTATAATTTTTGTAATTATTAAAATGAATAATAAATTGCAACGCATAAATCATTGTGAATAAATTATTGCAGAATTGTGTAAGCTTCTTAACAATTTATAGCATTACAATAATATGGATATTTTTCTTCTTACTCTATGCGCCCACCAAAAGTTCTTATTTTAAGTATATAAATTTACTTCTGTTTCATAAATTATACTAAGAATATTTACCTTCAAAACGATTTCCTAATGAGCGTTCTTGTTCATTTACGTCTCTATGAATAAAGAATTTCGTTTTAAAATTTTCTTGTCGACTATTTTCTAAGAAACTTCTTTTAGAGTCAAATAAAAGTTACAATTTCATTTATCGTCGTGTTTACTAACTAAAACCGCTTTCATGGAAGCTAATCAAATTTAAGAATTCGGAGTTAAGCGTAATGATAATAAAAACAGAGATACATTTGCTCGTAGTTAGTAAGTTTTACTTAAATTGTGTATTTTTTTTAAATTAACTACTATGATAATCATTTTAGACTGGTTGTCAGACTTTGTGGGCCACTGACTATCTGTGACGACTGTCAAAGATCTACAAATGACAGCTGGGACCAACGACCTAACGTGGTTTCCGAGGCACGGAGGAAACTCGGTATGTAATAGGTGGTAACCCATCCACAGACCAACCTAGGCAAGCACGGCTTAACCTAAAGATCGACCCGAGCGGCTGTTATTACTTAGCCAGTCGTACCAAGGGGTATCGTATGGGCTGCGGGACTGTTCGAAAGGGGCTGCGGGACTGTTCGAAAGAGATACCGTGGCCCTGGAACACAAAGAGCAGTTAGTCAGTACAAGTCTGACACTCCCTTCCGCTCCGCCCAGAGTGAGTGGGTGGTGGGGGGAGTGGGGGTTGTGGAGGTCAGATAGACAGTCGCTCCATTTAAAATACTGGTATTAGCTGCATCCGGTTAGAATGGAAGCCGACCCTAACATAGTTGGGAAAAGGCTAGGCAGATGATGATATGATAATCATTTTTCTTCATGTTTTATAGAAATTAAAAAGTATAAAGCTACCGTGTACCTTCATTGAATTAAAATAGGTTGTATATCACGTTCTTTGTCAATAGGGATTTTTCCTGTGTAAAAAAATTTTGATTCTATTTTTCCGTCAGTTAGATTATCGAAAAATATTGGATACGTATTTTTTGTTTTATCAAATTAATAAAAATTGTTGAAGAGAAAACGCATCAAAGATCATGAGTGGGGGCCTGTGACGTCACTTTTCGGTAAAAAGTGTACTGAAGTATGACGTCACACGAGTTTTCGACGCACTGTATCGTCTTCATTTTAAGTTTTCATGAAAAAAGAAAAAAAACTTGTCTAATATTTTTTGGAAATCTATCTGACGCACTAATTAGATTTTTTCAGGAAACATGCCTATTAGGAATAATTTTGAAATCTGTTGTAATATAAACGGTGGGCGCAACAACTCGATCACCACGTACTGGAAAACACTTTTTTATATCATAAATATTATTTTCATAATAATAGTAATTAGGTACTACAATTATTGTACTTCCAATAATCGATACATGAACATTTCGTCGTAACATTCTACGCCTACTATTATAGTAGGCATACTGTAAGTAACAATTGAGGAATTGTAATCACTATTGTTTTTATTAAATAGTAATAAATAGTTATGTATATTTATGGCGTTATGCAAGTAAACCTGCAAATTCCCAAAGTGATATTATATGTTGGTAATTTTGTAAATAAAAGCTTCAATATTTTATGTAATGTTTCATTTCTCGTATCATATCCGATTAATACGTGTTCATTAATTATTGGTGGGGTAATCTGGTAGTACGGTAATAAATACGATAATTATTTTGAGGACTAATTAAAATAGAATTTCATGTTACGCAATGTAACATGTAATTCGCATTTTTGGAAGTTGTACCCACACTCACATTCTAAAACCAGATAGACTAAACCTTACGTTTTACCAGTATAGATACCAGCAAAATTTTGCACTGAAACAATAAAAGAACAATATTTATGTAAGTACCTTGACACACATACGAGCTTGATAAAAAAAAAAACAAATATTTATGTGGAAACAATAATTATAATAATTCGAAACAGTCTAGTTGAAGAATAATAATTTTCCATATTCGGCATAGTATAATTTTTATGCGAGATACTATCTCTGCAAGCCTCTGCAAGATCAATCAGGGGATCGGTAACAGTTTCAAGGTAACTGTAATTCCTATAGCTGTTTTCTTCTGGGCAAGGAGAGATATTATGTAGTATTGTGATTAAGTGGCAGTGGGCACTGGGCAGGACAGATGGGGCCGAAAGGTTCTGGAGTGGCGACCGCGAACCGGAAGACGTTGCGTTGGAAGGCCTCCTACTAGCTGAACCGATGACCTGGTGAACGTTGCGGGGACTCGTCAATCAGGCGACACTTGGGGGAAGCTTATGTCCAGGAGTGGACGTCTTTCGGCTGGAATGATGAACAAGATTGTGATTCACCAACATACCCAAGATCATCAAGGTCATCAAATGTTTGACATTCAGTATACTACTTTTCTTAAAGTTCCCAACTTAATTTTCTGTTATTGAGCAACTAATTTATTAAGACCGATATCTATGAACGTTACTTAACATGAACTTCTGCTTAGCGTTATTTCTGTCACTGACGCACGAGTGTCAAAGTCAGGCACAGGAGCACAAGTACATACGTGTAGGGATGGAGACGGGAACATACAAAAGCCAAAGCATACGCTAAGTAACGTTTAAATGTCGGTGTAAGACTAGAATTAAAGCTAAAACAAATAGCTGTCGTTATTTATCCTACTTTCAAGTAGGAAACGTCAATTAATGGTGATCAGTTATCCACTCAGTTGCTCGAATACGGCAACCTAGTAACTTGTCACTGCTAACACAATATATTGGAATCCAACTATTTAATACTAAAACGTATCTAAGTTTAAACGCAGCCATTCGTATATTGGATTTGCGCTAGCTCCATTTGCCTCGCCCGATAAAAAGTGATATATTGCAGTCACAATATTTATAGAACATACAAAAATAAAAAAGGGGTATTAACTTTTTTCGGAACAAGATAATGTGGAAAGTGATTACATTTCTTGCCGACAGCCGAGTTTGCACTTGGCAATTTTTTGCGACTTTCGTTTGTAGCACATGACTGGAAGAATGGCGTGTCAAATAACTTGGAAAAAAGACACTTAGCCCTCACACTGACGCCTTTCCTGTGTGGAGATAGAGCATCCCCTAAGCTTCGCAGTAATTTCCCTCGAAGACATTATTTTCCATGCTTCGCGCTCACCCCAGCCGCCATTACCATTCTCTTCATCTTCAGTTTCCTTTTGTATTTTGCTTTGACACTTTGTGTTTCGATTCGATATTGAGATATATTTTCTTTTATATTATTACGGATGTTTTAGATAACAACGTATCCTTGGAGAACGTTGTAAGGCTGCATTTTTTATTTTTTATGTCTGGTACTGAAAAATAATATAACCTACGACGTATCTTAAATGTCCTTATGATCATTATAAGGTCGGATATGTCAGGATTTATTCCGTCAGGCTCGTACATCATGTGAGCAGACGATGGGTTTCGTGCTGAAAACACACTAGGTGCGATACACTGTTTATAATAAACTAACAAATTACTTGACATTACAATTTAAAACAATAACACGGGGCATAATTAATCAGGTACAGTTCTAAGACGTCTCAACTCCGCCGCGATAAGACATTGACTGTCGCCCTTGCCTCGAGCTGAACATCAGGGCTCTGTAGAAGCACGCCGTGGTGTAGGTAGACTTGTAAGCAGTTCACGTGATGTCACCACCGGCGCAAATGTGATTCATTTTATGTCCATACTAATGACCGGATCCGACAAGCATATCCAATATCTGCTGAGTTGTCAGTAAAAAACAGTAAACACATTCTAAACTGCAACCCTTAAAAGGTACATCTAGGAAAGCTATACTTTTTAATTATGACGTCACCGAGGTCCAGGTGAGTTTGGCAGACTGCCCACCAGACATGAGTCGCTTATTACGTAAGAGATGACGAAATGAGGCAACGGCTACGTCTTAGCCAAACTACACAAGACTAGTATTCACTTATAATGAAATGTTCTTTTAATTTAATAACATGAATAACACAAACAATGCCAAATTAAGAGATGAGAATTAAATATTTACTTAAACTGTGAAATAAATTCTACGTGTACCTATTTACATCCACAGTTACCTAAATGAGGGACAGGCAAATTATGAAAATGTTAGTAGATGAGGGTATTATGTAAAGAAAGTATATTTTCAATCTCATGTTGATCGTCGAAAACTGAAAAAACCGCTCCCGCGCACTCCGCGCTGACCGCAGTCTCACAGTCTCATTTTGATGCGCTTCCGCGTATCGCAAACATAACTAACCCAGGCCTCCTCCCTGCGAGAGGAAGGAAATCGGTAAGGTAACATAACATCACGCCTCTAATCCCCGAGATAAGGCAGAGATACTACTGCTACACCCACATTTCGCCTATTAATTTTAAGTCCCATGGTATAGGGGGCGAACCTATTGCCAGCAACCGGGCACAAATCCAGATTCCGTGACTGCTACTGAGAAATTCCTGATGAAAAACCCCATGACACTTTACCCGACCCGGGAATCGAACCTAGGATCTCATGCTCAACAGTCGCGCTTGCGACCACTATATCAACGAAGCAGTCTAGAGTTTCCTCAATGTTTATTATTATTAGTTACATGAAAAAAATAAAAACCTATCGTGGTTTTGGAACCACCGCATAATACGTGTTTATGAAATTTCGTCAAAAGCCAGATTACGTTTCAAGCTTTTCAATCGTTTTTTAGTATTCTATAAAGCTTCTACTAAAGGTGAACGTCAAAGGTAAGATTCTATAATGACTACCTACCTCAGTACTAAATACCTTATCAACGAGACGCCTGAACGGTCTGAAATATTTTTTCCAAAGCTAGGACCTATTACTGCTAAATGAACCGAGACAGGCAGCCATATTTATTTTTTTGGTCTTATATTATTGCGGTGTTGCTTTTAATTAAGAATTCCAACTTGTCAGGAGAACATTTTAATGAGAATGAAAATCTCGCTATTTTTTCGAAAGAAAAATACTGAACTATTATTGCAGACGAACAGATATTATGAATATTTTCTTAGCGTTTCTGAATTATTAATTTTTTATCTTAGATAGGAACCAGTAGGCGTTTTAAGAAATCACAAATATACATACACTCACGCTTTTTACACATAGGGAACTACAGAACGCCACCTGCTACGATCCTTACATACTCTCTGCATCGTCCACGTTCATACATCTGGTCATACACGCCGCGTCGGTAAAGTAAGTATTATCAGCTGAAAGATGTCATCAGTGAATGGACTTTAACTATGATAGCTCATATCTCGAAAACGTGACAGAACAAAACTTGTTTGTATTGATGTCAGCTATTGATTAATATAGTTTTTATGAGTTGACGCTGTTTTGAAAATAAAATAAAATGGCGAAAGTTAGGCCGGCCAGACTTCATACAAACATCTTCTATGCCCTTTGCTGAAAGAATGTCACTTTGTCTAGATTCACTGGTCTATTATTTTATGTTTTTTTGAATGATTTTATACACAGACCTTATCACGAGTTATGTGATCTACGGGTATAATCCGTTTGGATCCGACAGAAGGTTTTATATCAATCACATAAGCCGATTGTACATAAATCCCTTATAAACAAAACTTGGCTATAATTAACTCGCCCTTGCCCTTTATCCCTTGTCCAGCGCGCGGTTGAAAATAACGTGTTCAAAGCATGTTTAATCAATTGTGTAATGCCATTTTAAGCTTTTACGTTGTTCCTGTGATATCAAAACATGACATTAAACCAGTTTTCCTCTGAAGCGTAGGCAGATTTGTAGGTAGTAACACCCACGCTTCGATTTATGATTATGAAGCCAATTTCAAATATAAAATTCTGATTTAAGTGTTTTATAGTAGGGCTAAAGCCAATAGCTGAGTACAAAACCAGAATCTAGGCTGCTTCTGAGACATACTTGACAGAAAACCCTTACTCTTTACCCAAACTGGACATTGAACCTCGGAAAACGCTTTCAACAGTCGAGTTCACATCTAACAGGTGTGGGGGGTGGTCTGTAGGTACAGAACACTCACATACATCGCAATTGCCTATCCATCAATTGTTGTATGGAAAGTTAATTTCTTTTTTCACGAAATGGATATGGTTATCTTTCTGAAACTTGTTTAGAATGACGACTAGAATAACTGCCTTAACACTTGCAGGCAGCCTGTTTAATATATTTTACTTTGTGAACAGCTACTTACCGTACACTTACAAGCAATGAATTTAATAGAGTAGACAGCGGAACCGTTCTTTATGGTAATTAATAGGGACACTGTCTGGTGGCGGACGTCTTTCCGCTGATATGATAATGATGACGGCACATTAATGCACTTGTGTGGAAATCACGACACACCCTTCCCTGAAGAAGACGGTGGGGCCTAGTTTGACTGTAAATTTTAGGAATGGCATTAGAATACCCGGTCTGTGT
Source organism: Noctua comes (assembly GCA_963082995.1). Classification (NCBI taxonomy): domain Eukaryota; kingdom Metazoa; phylum Arthropoda; class Insecta; order Lepidoptera; family Noctuidae; genus Noctua; species Noctua comes. Next base: position 9,837,883 of record OY720277.1, read on the forward strand.
ACGCCTACAACTAGACAAGGTTTACAATATTAACTTCTTACGCGTAATACGCTCACGTTCGGTCGATCTGATTCAGGATAATCGGGCGACAAAAATGATACATTCGATTTTGTCGCCCGGCGTGTGACGAATCAGAATGACCCGAACACGTCATTGTGTGTAACACTACTTCAATAGAAAAGATAGCTCTAAAGCCGGTTAGACACTACAATTTCATGTAGAATTTAACTAGGATTCAATTTTATACACAAAGTCACAAGTCAAGTACAGTGAGTGATAGCAATTAGCTGAACCACCTTTGTATAAATAATTGAGATTTATAGAATACAAATCGATAGAATTTTAATTTTTTTGATATTTTATTTATTTGAGCAAACCAAGTAAAATATAAATGAATTATAAAATTTTATCGATCGTATTCTAAAAATCTCAACCATCTATGCAAAGGTGGGTCAGCTAATTGCTATAACTCACTGTACATTCTAAACTGACAAAAGTATTGCTACAATTTGCTTCAAAAATTGACAAGCTACGGATCGTTGAATTGCAAGCAAAAGTCATAGAACGTTGCAAACAATTGGTTCCTACTAAAAGGTCTCAACATCGTGTATTGCAGTTTAGTGGTTGCCGGTCTGCGGGCCTAATACGAGTTTTCGTCACTGACCAAACCTACTGGAATTTCCATTTGTACTGAACAATTGTGTTTCCCACCTTTGACACCAGATGGCGCTAGTTCACTTTCAGTACAAATTGAAGCTTACGTTTACACAATCGAATAGATATAAGAACTCGCACTATGCCCTCAGTGTGGAGGTCTTAGATCATACCTACTTATACTCGACAATGTATTTTATTTATATTCTAAGTAAGTACTTTCGTACTTTCATTTTCGTATTTTGATAATTACCAATTACGCATTCCACTTCACACATTGGCTCAAGCTGACTAAATATTAAAAGAAAAACTAACAAACAAATTGTAAACATTTTAAATACCCCGTTTTCAGTTTTAATGATAGTGTTAGTGACCATGTCAGTTAAAAACTAATATAAAAAAACTAGTATTCATCAAAAATTTCATAATAATTATGTATTATTTAATAAAATCATGTGTGGCTGGCACCTTTGCGGTGAGGATGCCAGGAAGTAAATTTTCTGAGATAAAACGGAATAACTTGTGCAGCACAACCCTGTGAAACATAATTATCAGCAGCGAGATCTAACGTCGGCTCCAATTTACGTCTCAAAGTTATATGGAAGCCGACGTCCTGAAGCACAAAGCTACAACTTCAGTATGCAACAAGTACATCAACAAAACTGAATTTACAATCAAAAGAAACACGGCAGCTCGTCACGGGCTCGGTTGAACGGCGTGTCACAGTTCATTAATATTAATACTCGAGGGCAGAAACCCACGGCTACTGCTCCCACTCCATGCATAATTTCTCTTCTACGTCCCCTACAAATTTTAATTGCTGGAATCGCTACATCGCAACTTTGTCCGAGGTTACAGTGACGAATATACCACCCCGTTTTTTGTTTCGCGAATGCACAAAAAATGTTTGCGCTGCGTATAGTGCCGAGTGCGCTTCACTTCGGTTACGTACCACTAAACTTTACCAGCGCACGCCGCCCGCCGTTTTAAGCTTCGCGACGTATTTTAATTTGTTTTAGTTGAGAATTTATTGTGAACTTTTTTAATTTAGTGAAAGTCAATATTACGCAACGTAATAAAGGCGAACATGAAATCGGCTTTACTTTACGCTAGCGTAGTAGTTTGTTGTCGTTTAAATATCATTAACAAGTTATTCGCCGTAAAGTATACCTAATTTTCAGTGGAAAATAAAACAGGGTTGCTCGACAAACAATTATGATAAGTACCCACTAAAGAAAACGTTTTGCAGATTCCAATAATTGCGAGTCTTAAGGTGGAAGCGCCAGGGTAGCCCGCGACATTCAAATGTTCTTACGTTTTTTGCAATTTGCAGGTCAGTGTCAGGTTGTATGTTGTTGAAAATATGAATCGCGCCAGTAACACGTATGAAGTTACAGAATAGGGATGTTTCCTGAAAAAAATGAATTAGTCCGTCAGATAGATTTCCCAAAAATATTGGACAAGTACGTCATACTTGTAAGTAAAGTGTACTGACTTTTTACCGAAAAGTGACGTCACAGGCCCCCACTCATGATCTTTGATGCGTTTTATCTTCGTCAATTTGTACTGATTTGATAGAACAAAAAATACGTTTCCAATATTTTTCGATAATCTAACTGACGGACTGAATAGAATCATATTTTTTTCACAGGAAACATCTATATTTTAATAATTAAAATCATCAAAACAATCCTCTAAGTTCATGCAACCCCATTAAATTACTTTTTCATGAAATAGTCATTCAATGGGATTATATGAGGTATTATATTATATGGCGATACTTGGAGGAGGCCTATATCCAGCAGTGAACGTCTTTTGGCTGAAATGGTGATGACGATTGATGAATTTTTAAGAAAAATTGAATTTCGCGGGCTACCCTGGTGCTTCCACCTTAAACTCTCGACGCGGAATTACGGAGTGAAGTAGACAGTTACGTAATACTCGTAGTAAGCGCATTACTTACGTCAAATGTTATTCTAAACGAGTTTCCGTACTGTGGAGTGTACGTATAAATAATGTAAAACCCCAAAAGTTCGACACATGACATAATTAGGAACCTCTTAAGTTAATTTATGGGAGATCAAATAAGTTATTTATGCTTGTGTGTGTTCGAGGCTGCCGCGGGCCGCAAAAGCCCAAAGCTTATTAAAAGCTGTCACAAAAAGCTGGCTGCATCGGTGAGAACTCCCTAAAGAGAGTTACCAATCTAATCTATAATAATATTGAGTAAATAAGTGTGATATCATAGTTTGTTGTGGTAGAAAATTGTATGTATTTGGTTTAGTGTAGGTATATTATGCCAAGATATTCGTAACACGTTTTTAGTTGATGGGTAGATCATCTGGCTATTTATAATCTTCCCCAAGGTTGATTTATGGACGTAGAATATCTCTTAGGTACGTACTAATAGTACGATATTACATTGTGGGTAAAATCAAGTTATAATACCTTCTAACACAAACATCTTAGTCAACCAGCTTAACATTCTCAAATTATGACGTATTTGATGTCTTCGCCAACAATGTTGCATCAACAACAATCGTAAACAATTTCGAAGCACAGTTACACAATTAAATTATTCCCCAGCAAAATTATATGTGCATTTAAATTGCTGGAAACTGCGGTATCTTGAGAATCTGTGCCGTAACGCTTTGTCTTGGCGTATTGCAGTTGGTCTTAGCGCCTCACCGGGATTAATTTTAATCTTCTGCTACAATAGAGTTCCCAGTTAAAAAGTTTCCAAAGACTTCGGTAGCTCGCTTTTAGGTAAAAGTTTTCACCACGTAGATCTCACTAAGCTGTTCGCAAACATAACTCCGAGAGCATTAAAGGCCCGTACACATTAATGCGGAACCGCAATATATGAATTCGCCGCATGAAATGAATATGCATGCAATGTTTAATGTGTGAATGACAACTGTGGTTAATTTCGGACAATAAAGTGTCACATTTGAGTAAAAATTATAATAATCAATGTTGGTCGCGTAAATATATGCTGTAATTATGTAATGCTGGGGTTGAATTGCTGCAATTTTACATAAATTGCGAAAATCACCATCAACAGATGTGCTTCTTCGATGTGCTTTCTGTGCTGTTTCATGTTAATACTACCAATGATTACGTCTTGTGTTTTTTGCGAACAAAGAGAATCTGCCTTTTGATTCCACCTTAAGTAATCCCCGTGAAGCCGAAAATATAAATCAATTTCGCGAAGCATAATATTTGGAACAATACTGCAGAAAGTAATAAATAATACCTACAGGTAAATAAATCGAATGGCAGTTGCAATGAAAAATAGACGCCTCGAAAGTAATATTTTGCTGCTGTTTCACAAATTGCAACTCTTTCACAAGGATACAAAGCAAATGGAACTACCTTGTGGTATCAAGAAGAAACGTTTAACATTTCGAGAAGTTCGATGAATTTAGTTAGTAATACTAACGATGAAAGCTTCGAATGACGGAGATTGTAAACTGATCCGATTGCCAATCGTGTTGGTTATATCAGTTTCCCCCGGGATCTCTGAATGTGTATATGCTGGGAAGTGGGACTCGGTCTGTGCTCGTAGTTTTAAACGTTTTCAAGCCAATAGAAGCAAATTCATGATGAATACTACAACATTCATCATATGAGCCGAAAGATTTTCAGTACTGGACTTAGGCCTCCGCCAAGCATGGCCTCATCGACCAAACTGGTCATTGGTTTGTGAAAGAATATTAGAAAAAGTGAAAAAATACCTTTACTTCACTCAAATATTGTTGTATTCTATTGTTTTCATGAGGAGCTCGTGGCTAAATAATAACAGCCGCTCGGGTTGATCTTTAAGTTAAGCCGTGCTCCCCTAGGTTGGTCTGTGGATGGGTGACCACCCTTTACATACCGAGTTTCCTCCGTGCCTCGGAAAGCACTTTAAGCCGTTGGTTCCGGGTGTCATTTGTAGATCTTTGACAATCGTTAGGTAGTCAGTGGCCCAAAAAGTCTTACAACCAGTCTTACCAAGGTCTATCGTATTACCCAGTACTAACTGGGTTGTGGACGTCTGATAGGTAGTCGCTCCATGTAAATTACTGGTATTCAACTAAATCCGGTTAGACTGGAAACCGACCCCAACATAGTTGGGAAAAGGCTAGGCAGATGATGTTTCTATTGTTTTCATTTTTCGCGGTACACCAGATTCTCATTGCACGCTGTGCACGTAAGTAGCTGCTAAGGTTTTGAATACATTCCTCTTCTCGCTCTATATTGAATCCCTCATTTCAACTCGGCAGCCGCGGGGTCTTTTCATTTCCCAACTTTTGGAGCAATTACCAAAGTAGTTGTAAAGTTTCACATCAGCCTCAGAAGATTTTCATTTGCAAGAGTGAGTTTTCAAATTACAAACGAGCAGTTTAAAACACCCGCGTAAATTTTTGCAGCATCTTGCTTACAAAAATTTGTCTGGAATCCTTCCTTATGCTGAGCAGACTGAATTTCAGCTGTATATTCTTGTTCATTCTAAAAAGGCGAAGTTGAGGATATTTTAAAAGTAAAAATGCTGTCTTATCCCTTATTTTTAATCTTAAAGAAAGGGAAATAAACAACAATACGGGTCACTGAGTTTTTCGTAATACAATACTTTTGGCGGGTCAAAAGCTTGCGACACCGACCGAATATCCGATTTCAATAAATATCGTTAGCAAAGTTTCGTGCCCGAGACGGGGATTTTTTTGGTTCTGTATACGATCGCCGATGCTGGGTGTTTTTGTATCACCCTCTTCCCCCTAAGTAATGAAAATATACCTCAGTAAATGGATATACCACCTTAAAATAATGTTTATCTCTGACGGCGTATGGAAAGATTCATAACAAGTAAATCGTGAAATCAAAACACAGCAGCTAGTATCTGTGGAAGAAGAGTAAGTTTCCAATGTTGAATAAATACACATACAAGTCAACAAAATAACAAATCGATCACTTAGTAAACATACTGTTAACATGTCTAGGATTACAACAACATCTATTAGTATTTAATGTCTTAACAATGTAATTTGATTACTTTGTTAGTCTATTTCACTGTGTAACCCACAAGCACATTGTATACACGTAGCGAAACTCCTTAGCAATTTTTTCGATCTTTATAACGATTGAACCACTGAGATATGACTTATTTCTTACTAATATGGCCTCAAAAATACTATATTCCTAACAATATAAAATTACAATCGCAAATGCTTGTGACATTACTAAGAAGCAGCAGATTGCTACAGGCATGGTCAATTTTGTAATCATTTGCTTAAGTCAATTTCCGCAATATAAACTTAAGAATGTAGGTACATACAGGGTGTAACCGGACCCTTCACGAAGCCGCCAACTAAGCATCATGTACATCAAACTAAGTAACTTTACGCAAAAAATATTGTTTTGTACTTTTTTTTTTGGTGAAAAATCACGTTTTACGGCAGAATTCAATGTAACGCACTCAAAACATTGTGCTGTTGGATGGATTGAACAGTACGGGGGTCGCGAAGGCGTTGAAAGTAAAATCTTACAATCATCATCATCATCATCATCATCATTTCAGCCGAAAGACGTCCACTGCTGCACATAGGCCTCCCCCAAGTGTCGCCACATTGACCGGTAAATCTTACAATAAAAGCATGTATTTAAAAAAAACTTGTGAAAATGTTGGAACTTTTTTTCTTTTGCTTTTTGGAGTATTTTCTGTGTCAATAAATAAATAAATTATAAATAAATAAACTTTGACCCCCCATATCTCCGTAACTAGAAGGTTCCCAGTTATGGTCTAGAACAAAAAAATGATGACAGTGACGGAGAGATCAAGTGCCTTTCGGCGTCGTTAAGGGTCGTGCTACACCCTTTGTTTAGCCCTTATTATAAAGCAAGAAAAGGAAAACTTCGAAATCTTGAAAAGAACACGCTGTTTTATGAGCTGACCGTTGAAAATCCAGCAAAACGATTTTATTTAGGCTTTCATGCATCTACTGACTGACTGCCGCTTTGGTCTAGTGGTCGCGCGACTGCTGAGCACGAGGTCCTGGATTTGATTCCAAAATGTAATTGGGTTTTTCAATCAGAAATTGATGTTGATGGCAATAGGCTCGCCCCTATTAAATGGGACTTAAATATAACTGGCTAAATGTGGGTGTACTATCACAGGTATCAGGTACGCCTCTGCCTAACCCTTAAGGGATTTCAGGCGTGATGTTACGTTCATGCATCAAAATATTAGCAATTCCTTTTTAAACAAATTGTTTCCCAAGAAACTGTTAACATGAAAACACCACAAAATCCTCGGTTCCCTAATTAAGGCGCAATGGTTGATCGCCGTTGGTTTTTATAAGAATCTCCGTAATAGCGGGCGTAGGTGGTAGGTATTTAAGTAGGGATTGTCTTAGCTTTGTGATCCTTCGGCCGAAGTAATGAAGCTTCGAACGACTTGCGGGGCTTTGTTCCCGTTTACTTGTATCTACATGGACATCTTTAGAGATAGCCTCTTGATACAGTAAAGTTGTACATTAAATTGGTTGTTATCAGTGGCGAAGGTTCCATACAACCCGATTCCTGCCGGCTTCCCTTTGAAAAATGGCACAGTCAGTATCTTATAGCCAATAAAAAAGAAAAAAGAGAGAGAGAAAAGATAAAGAGAGAGAAAAAAAAGAGAAAAGATAATTATGTACTCCGGCTTACGTCTTACAAAAATTGACCGTTCGCTACTGGTTGTTATTGGTTCGCTACTGGTTGTTAAGGCTTTAAGATTACTTTTTAAAGATTTCGTGTTACATGACAGTTTTGAAGTGTTGATAACATCGATTCAATTTAAGTTTACAGCAATAAATGGAAGTGATTTTTAAAGAATGAAATAAAGTACCTGCTCCAATTAAAGACAAATCTAAGTTGCAAGTAACATCCATAAACCTGTTCATAATTTATCCGTACCACTTTATAAATCACCACTCAGACGGTTTTTATACAGGGGTTTCTATAAGATAAGCTTAGAACATAAACCCCTGATAATGAGCAGTGCCCGAAAGCCATACCACAGGGCCTGTAAATGGCTAAACATAATCCGCAATAATCTGATTGTGAAGTGGCAGCTGGCTACAAACAAACAATATCGTTTGATTCACTTGACTTTTGAAACGGCATTATACAGAGTATCGTTTACTTTCTTTGTTTAAATTCGAGATATAATTCGCTAAATTGTAACAAGTTTTTTAGTAGTAATCACTTGGGTCAATTAATGGTATTCATTTAATTTATTTATTTATTTTTCTTAAATTCATTCTTTCTCTTATCTAATACATTTTTAAATATTTTAAAAAACAATAGTAAACAAAACATTTAAAAATATAAAAAATAGATGACCCATCGGCATCAGGAACAAGGTCCAGGCTGCCGGTGGTCAGGGTTGTCAGTCTTTCGGGCAACTGACTACCTGTTACGACTGTCAGATTTAAAAATTACAGCCGGGACCAAACGTGCTTTCCAAGGCACGGAGGAAACCCGGTGTGTAATGGATGGTCACCTATCCACAGACCAACCTTGGCAAGTGCGGCTTAACCTCGGAGATGGACCCTTGCGGCTGTTACTATTTAAGCAAGAGCTAGCCACTAGCTAGCTAGGACTTTATCAAGACCCTCGATAGCTTATAGCCACGATAATACATAGGCAATGAACGATAATATTTTATAATATTTTTATGTACGATATTTTACAATAAAAAGTTGAAATCTTAATTTAACCTTTCTTTTTTGCATGTGGTTAAAACAAATGCACTTTGCAACCGGCATGTGATCCCAAAATGTATTTCTTAGCGTGTCGATGACCATTCAAATTGAGTCTGACCAAAATTTGGCAACGAGTTTGACACTTTCAGTAGCGTCCATCAGCTCCTGTGATGTGTAAATAACAGGACAGGCAGGACACGATATCAAGTGTCCCATCGTTTGTGGGGCAACACCACATCCCAAAATGATAGGCACAGTAGCAAAGCACCTACTTATTCAAGATACAAACTAAGTTGTATTCATGTGTGCGAAGAATCCTTAAAGTGTTTCTTTTATAAGCTTATGAAACAAGGCAGCCCGTACCATACAAAGTTTGGTATTATTTTTCGTAAATCTCATTTTCATATTTGTGGGGAAGATCTCCCAAAGAATGCGGGCTATTATCTCGCCACGTCATGTAAGCGACTTAAACGAGAAATTTTAATGAGAATTCCTCGTCTAGCTTGTTACAAAAATAATATTATTAGTTTTCTTGTTTAAAAACACATTTCGGCTGTCTAAAGTGGACTCAAAATTAAAGGACAGGCCACATTACAAAGAGTCGAGTGTTAATTTGAACCTCAGCCCGTGACATGGCTATTTTGGCAATATTAATATTCAAGAGGAGGCTCTCCTGTCACAGTTAAGCGTTTATTTAAAGATTTTAACTTATTTAATGAATTGAGTATTTAAATGGACGTCAGGCGAGGTGGTTAAGTTTTATTTGGAACGATTGGCACTGATGGCTTTATGTTTTTATTCGATCAGAGACACTTTTTTTACGGCTGAAAATAGACTGCTACTAAAGTTTTTTTTTCTAAACCCAGTCTATTCAGTGAGCGATTTTAGTGCGAGGACACTTTTAGTATTCAAGATAAAGACTCTTTTCAATACATTTTATTACTCGTGTATATTTTTTCATGGAGAAACTTTGGTGTTCGCTTCGCCTGCCAACTTCGTGGAAACCTTTGCAATATGGAATATTTAATCCCAGATCAGTTATGCAATTCGCTACAAGTTCAGAGTTGTGCAGTGAATAAACTTCAAACTTAATAAACATGGCTGATATTACTATGCATGAGTGGAAGTGATTGATGTACAATATGCTAATAGGTTGGTTATATGATATTATTATCGTGTTACAAGTCCGTCAGTCAGATGTTTAAGTTATGTAGTAAGTGTCAGTTACTAGCCTGCCAGGGCTGCGGGACTGTTCGAAAGAGATACCGTGGCCCTAGAACACAAAGGGCAAAGAAGGAACATGGATGGGTTTTAGTCAGTACAAGTCTGATACTCTCTTTCGCTCCGCCCAGAGTGGAGGTGGTCATTTGATGATATCCCATCCGAAAAAAAAAAAAAAGTGTCAGTTACAAAAGGATTGAATAGCATTCCTTTATATTAAAGTATGGTTTCATCTATACATATAAAATTCAAAGTCCTGACTGACTGACTGACTGACTGACTGACTGACTGACTTATATATCAACGCACAGCCCAAACCACTGGTCCTAGAGACATGAAATTTGGACAATGTACTCTTTGTGAAGAGTAGGTATCCACTAAGAAAGGGTTTTTCGAAATTCCACCCCTAAGAGGGTGAAATGGGGTGTTTAATTTTCTATGAAACTTTTTATTCTCTGAGTCGATTGACTTGAAATTGTGTCTACATATACTTCAGTTAAAATGATGAGATACGTGTATCACAGTTTTTCCAAAATCATCCCCCAATTTAAAATTCAATGTCCTGACTGGCTGACTGATTATCAACGCACAGCCCAAACCGCTGGTTCTAGAGACATGAAATTTGGAAGATGTATTCTTTCTGGAGAGTAATTATCCACTAAGAAAGGGTTTTTTTCTAAATTCTACCCCTAATAGGGAGAAATGGGGTTTTGAATTTTATGTGAAACTTTTTATTCTCGGAGTCGATTGACTTGAAAATGTGTCTACATATACTTCAGTTAAAATGATGAGACACGTGTATCACAGTTTTTCCAAAATCATCCCCCAATTTAAAATTCCTTGTCCTGACTGGCTGACTGAAATACCAACGCACAGCCCAAACCGCGGGTACCAAAGATATAAAAATTGGAGGGTGTATTCTTTGTGAAGAGTAAGTTTCAGTTTTTCGGAATTCCTACCCCTTAGAGGGTGAAATGGGGTGTTGAATTTTCTGTGAAACTTTTTACTCTCGGGGTCGATTGACTTGAAAATTTGTGTACATACTCTTCAGATAAAATCCAGTAAATCTGATGTCCAATCTCAAACCAAGGTATCAATATTTCACGTATCTAATTTAATTGATATAACTTTATAATAAAATAATTGCAAGTTATAAGCAAGTACATGTAAATCTATGTATGTATTATAGATAGATACATAGATTACTTATTATTCCAGAAGTAAGATCCCGTGGGCAATTCCCTAACTCCACGCGGGCGAAGCCGCGGGCATAAGCTAGTTATAGTATAGTATAGTTTTTATGTTCCGTAAAACTATACTATACTAAATAAAAAATAATAAAAATTTAAATCCAGTTTTCTATGTAAGACTAGCTGCTTTAAAATATGAGGTCTCTTTGTGTAAAGTCGCGAATAACTAATCAATGACAAAAAGCAACAAGGAAGTTTCCCCAAGTCTGTTCTGTTCAGCAGCATAAGTAGGTACCTCCTGCTACTATAATGCTGCTTGTTTGATGAGAAAATAACTAAACCTTACTACCCCACAATGGCCACAATGCTGAAAGGCACCTAATACCTGCAACAAAATATAATTACAATTGAAATACATAAAAGTAAATGAGATCCCTATTACTGTAACGGTCAACTCCGGAAAAAGGGTAACTTAATTGCATACGGAACCAAACCTCTTTCAGCTACCTAACGATTACTGGTATTTCCTTCGGCTCACTATTTTAATCAGTGTTTTAGAGATTTTCGGTCGAACGTTGTTACCACACAAGTCCTCAATTAGTTGTTAATAGCACTTTTCGGCCAACCAACGTGAGAATACTTATTGCCTACGGATGCATAATGTTGATATCATTTCATATCATATCATGATTTTAATGTTAATGCTCTTGTAGCGTTGTCTATGTTGAGCGAGGGGCATAATATTTCAAATGGCAGGCTATTTTATTTTAATATTAAAGCTCCTGAATTTTCCAAGCGTTATACAAAAGTCAATCGCTCGGCTATATTGATTTACAATGTAAAATTCATTCCTTTCCATTACCATAAGCCGCTATCTTTACGTATTATGTTATTTTAGGATAGATTGCCTAGAAGGGGTCACCCTAAAAGGAAATTGAATTACTTATACGAGGGTGATATTCCAACAATTTATATTCAGTAAAAATATAAATTATCGTATTCAAAAATAGCTGAGATTCGTATTTTTATTACGGCGATAAAATAAATTAGTTTGGATTTCTTTATGTCTGTTAAGTTTTTAGATAGCTGTGGATCGGTAAAGTCGGTTTGAACTTTTCAATTTTATGGCAACGCAGCCGCAGTTAATCGCTGTAATCTCATGAACCGCTCCAGCATAGAACTTCTTTTGTAGATGATTAAATTCATCACTATGAACGCTCGTAAAGTTCTTCGCTAACATTAATGCAACGCGATTTTGCGACGTTTTTATCGCGAAAGTGGATCTATTGAAAATGCTGTCTTTTTACTTTTAGCCACTTCTCTTGATTAATTTCTTAACAGTTTTTTACTTTATTCTAATTTTCAGACCGATTTGGCTGTTAAACAGAAACATTGAACTTATCGGCTGCATTTATCGCAGGTCATAAATATGCTTTCAGTGTTAACAGTGTGGCCTGTTAATGTTTATTACTGATCATAACCTTACAATCATCGAAATGAAAGGTCATGGGAGTTGTTGTCACAACCACCACGCTTGACGAACGGTTTGGTGAATGATTTATATTCCTTACTTACCTTCGTTTGGAAGCAGGACCACTACGATATCAAATTATGACCCTGCTCTCTCTCATATCTCAACATCATTTTTTTATAAAGTTCCAATCTTCACGGCAGATGAAATGCGTAGTACGTGGTAATTTGTATTCTTCTATTAAACAGTCCATTAGCTCGTTCGTCGTTTTAATTAAAAAGAAATGAGATATGACCTACACTATGCCGCAAACTACAAGGCATTAATATTAAATATTTATCACCATTTTGCGCAACAATGCGAGGCCGTCGCAAACTATTAATATTAAGTATAGAAAATTAAAATTGAAAAGCCGCGGTGGGTGAAATGGAACTTCATTATAAAGGTCTCAACTATTTGCAAGGACGATTAATATTCCATTTTACACACGGACAAATAGTTTATGTCCAATGTTTCGTTGAACCAAACTGGCTAGCACAACTTACAGCAACAAGGACATTCTATGAAATATCAGTGATTGAAAAACATCAGCTTCTCATTGGGAAATTCGAATATGAAGATTTTTTATTTTACCATATCATTCAAGTACAGCGAAGTAGTTAGTTACATCATTGACGACCTGAATAGCACCTCTGCCGCTGCAAAAAACGTGGCCACCTACTAGGCCCAAACCGTCTAATATGGAAGGAACATCGATACGATAAGAAGAAGAAGCTAAGTAGTAGCTAACTTTTGACCTCACCCAAAAACTTATCCTACTCCGAACTTACAAAATGTTTACGTATTTATCAGAAGTTGTTTACCGGTCGTTGTCCGAGGTCCCGTCCGGCCGTGTGTCCGCTTCAGGGGCGCGGTCCCCCGCCGCGGGTTGTCACTGCTAATTTGCACACAATTGTTCATCCCGGACTGAAAGTATAGAAATGAGAGGAGAAAATGTAGTCGAGACTCAATGTAACTCACTAATTGGACCCACGAAATTGTATTCCTACCGTCGTAACGATGGATGTTCGTTAAAACTTCATGTCGAATGGAAATGTAAATGCAGATACTTTCTCAGTGACTTTGTTAATCGCGAATCGTCAAGCGGACTTCGTTACGATTCTGTATAATTTCGTATAAATAAATCCCCTATAGGACCTCCGTCAACTCTACTTATATTTATTAATGACTTCAAAAGGTTCGTTCCCTATTATATGAATATACGATCTTATATTTATACGAATATCTACGTTACATGTATATGCTTAACCTAACCGATTTTGCTGATTGTTTTCCTAAAACCCCTTTCGTTAAATTTACCGTGGTTTATAAAAATAACCCAATTTAAATAACTTAAATTAATATAATAATAATTCCAGTTATTTTTGCCCATTTCCGTAGGTTCTTGTAAGTAAGTTATTGTTTTTCTGGTTCAAAATTCATTCATCTTTACTAACAGCATTCGTTTCAATAAGTCTTCTTTTATTATTGTTAACTTCGAACATCCACTCAACGATGTTAAAATTAAATTACAGTACGCCTCCATAAAATTTTACTAAGGGAATTTCATTGTCTGGTTTTCAATCGATTTTCGCATGTAATTAACTTCAATATCGTCTAAAAATAACTTAAAATATTCCTTTAAAGTAAATTCTACATTGCGTTATCTATTGGGAAATCATAATCGTTTTCAAAACACAGCCGAACAAACTCGAAATAACTTCGGAATAGAATGGCAATGATTTGTGAAATAGTGTTGGGAAGCAATTAGCACAATTCAAGTTGGGCGATGAAAGAGATCGCGTGTGGCTGAGGGAAGATAGTAGTTTGGAGTAATTACGATTGTTGTGAGCGCCGACAATCACTTAGAAGCGCCTTATCTAAGGCCTACTTAACGCGCGGACTTGGCTATTAAGTCATAAATCGTCGGTTAGTCACGCAACGAGCTGACGATTTGGCTCCAAGCGAGTTATCTTCACCTTGGCATCTAATTAAGAAAATCTTTTTTTCTTTCCCCCCCTTAATTGGAACCCTAAATTATACGGATACGTAGGGTAATAAACTGGACTCATTTTTGGAACACGCTCCCGATTTTGGAAATGATAACGGCTGATTTGATAGCGAGATTATAATATGAAATACGTGTTGTGTACATATTTTCCCCTGTAAGCTATTTCGTTACAAATGTTTGCGGTAATTACGCCGGAGCTGATGTTACCTCCAGCCACAATCAAATTGATAGTTGTGTGCGTAGTTTGGTAATTATAAGGTGCTTTCATGCGTGAGTCTCTTTGTCGAGTTTCTTGTGAGTGTGGTGGAGATATGTCACAGCTTCCTCTATTGTGATATTTGGGTCGTAGGTAGATGTAGATATGTAGTTTAATCTCTCAATTACGTCGTATCATTGGCGGGTAGATTTAGCGACGTCCCGCCGGGTGGATAGTCTCACTCAGCCGACACTGGCTATCCATTTAACAATTGGACAGTCAGTTTGACACATGACAGTGTGCCGCGCATCCCCTCGGCTCGATGCATCCCAATTTCAAGTATGTCTGGCCACGATATTACCCATTACGCAAATATCATTTGCGTTGCATTTGCGTTTGTTTTGTTTTGGTTTCCATTGCGTTTTAAGATAAGTTGTTGATTTTGAAAGGCTTTTTTTACTTAGGTATTTACCTACGTGCAGGAATTTATTGTATCTAAACCTGTAATTTTTATTATTATTTTGACAAGACCAAAGTTTTACTTACACTTTGCTTTAATTCAAAGTAATGTTTTTCAAAACAAATTCAAATCATCATCTGCCTAGCCTTTTCCCAACTATATTAGGGTCAGCTTCCAGTCTAACCGGATGCAGCTGAATACCAGTATTTTACATGGAGCGACTGCCTATCTGACCTTCACAACATAGTTAGTACTAGGTAATACGATACCCCTTGGTAAGACTGGTTGTCAGACTTTTTGGGCCACTGACTACCTGTACTGTCAAAGATCTACAAATGAATGGGTGGTCACCCATCCACAGACGAACCTAGGCAAGCACGGCTTAACATAAAGATCGACCCGAGCGGTTGTTATTATATAGCCACGAGCTCCTCAAAACAAATTCAAATAAAACTGCTAAAAAACAAATAACAATACCCTGGTGAAAAGGTATAAAATTAAAGTCAAAATAATTCAACAAGTAGCTGAAGATCCAAATATTAGGTTTCAATATTCAGCACTTAGGTGCTTAAACTTATTGTGACGTCAGAAAGACAAACCAACGACAGTCTGCGGTAATAGGTTACAAGTACTTTTTAATACTCTAGATATTACAGTACCATTGTTTGAACAGAAAGGTTCCAGTCCCAGAGCCTTCATATTTATTAAAGGTATTGACCGCCATTTGGATTCGAGATGGCCATTGTTATAGAATTATAATAGGCAAAGTTAGGATGGGGGCAGTTTTGGGCCTCTTTGTTAACCAACTATGTTCCTACTTACGTTTTGTTTGTAAGTTCAGGGTTGATGAACCTTTTGTCACGAAGATGGCGGAGCTAGATAGTAAGGGAAGTTACGCAAAAGTTCCGGTAGGCACAGTCAGGCGGCATAATCTAATAATATAAATAGGCATTCGGAAAATGCTGCTCGATTTAGCTGGAATTGTTCCGAGAGGACCCGAACATGATTCAGCTATGATAGGTACGGAATAGAGTTTGCAGATCGGCAAGCGCTGAATAAAAACCAAATATGTGTAGTTCATCAAATGGGTCGACCCGTATATAAAGGTGTAGCACTTGTAAGTCATAATAAAGATAGCAATAAAAACTTCTTACGTTTTTTTATTTCACACATTAAAATTCGTCACAGAAGATAAAAAATCCTCAACTACTTATATCTGTAATATATTGTCTTTTCTTCTTAAGAATCGACATTAAAATTCTAGTCACATCTTTTAAGAAGAGGATACATTATTTAAACTTGAATCACGTCAAGATAATATATCTACGTAAAAAAAGTATTTTATACTAGGTGTTAAAGTTTTCTTCACAAAAATAACAAGAACATTTTTTATACTTATCACTAGTCTATGAAATAGACATGTTAATAAATTCTCCTTAATAGGACCGCAATATATCACGACAACCACTTCATAAAAGTCAAAACTTTGATAAAAATTGAATCCAAAGAAGTGAATACTAAGTAGTTCAAAATAATTTTCATAAGACACACAATACTACTGCAGTTTAAACAATAATTAAGCTGTAGGTTCATTACGCAGAAAGTAATATTGGGACATATAATAATTATTATGCTTATTCCTTAAAGCGCAACCATGATTGAAAAAAAAAATTGATTCCATCATACCCCTCTCTCTATTTTTCATCATGGTTGCGCAAATGCGAATTTGTGAACGCAAAAAAGGTTGCGCTTCGAGGGATAATTTAGTTGCGCTTAAAAATGCGCTTTGAGGAATACCCCGTACCGACGAATATTGTGCATTATTTGTTGTATTTAAGACTTTCCTCATTGGTCTAGTGGTCGCAATCGCGACTGCTGACGAACTCTTGGGTTCGATTTGACCGACCCGGGTCAAATCGTTATTGGGTTTTTCCATCAGGAATTTCACAGTGCCCGGTTATGCCAATAAGCTCGCTCCTATTACATGGGACTTAAACATAACTGCCGAAATGTGAATGTACTATTAGGTACACCTCTGCCTAACCCTTCGGGGATTACAGGCGTGATGTTATGTTTAAGACTTTATAAAGAAAGAAAATAAAAAAAAATGTCGTTTCTATCACCCATACAAGTGGGCCAAGACAATGTGACATTAGATAAATAACCGATAACAATAATGGAAATGACAAAAAATATATTGGGCTGACAAAAGCTACTAAAAAAGTTTTGTTGAAAGTTGTTTTAGAAATACGAAACGCTTTGAAAGCAATTACCAATTGTCTCGATCCTCTCTGTGGCAATGTTTTTAAGGTTTAGTAGAACCGGTATGGACAAATTGCTGACGTGTGGTACCGGACATTCGGACACCTCTTTTGTTGTGTTCCTGACCAGTGTGCACTGGCGGTTCGCAAACCTGTTCGACTGATCCGTTACTAGTGTTTGATATATTACATACATATTTAAGAAATAGGGCCTGTTTCAGCTCCTGCGATTAAGTTCCCGTTAACTTACTTGGCAGATAATTTCATACAAATTCTGTTCCAGTTATGAATTTATTCAGTAAGTATTATTCGGACATCGTGAAAAATGCCCTTCATGTATGTAGGTACCTACAGTACACATCATCTGCCTAGCCTTTTCCCAACTAAGTTAGGGTCGGTTTCCTGTCCAACCGGATGCAGCTGAATACCAGTATTTTACATGGAGCGACTGCCTATCCAACCTCCACAACCCAGTTAGTACTAGGTAATACGATACCCCTTGGTAAGACTGGTTGTCAGACCTTTTGGGCCACTGACTACCTATAACGACTGTCAAAGATCTATAAATCACAGCCGGGAACAACGGCTTAACGTGCTTTCCGAGGCACGGAGGAAATTCGGTATGTAATGGGTGGTCACCCATCCACAGACCAACCTAGGCAAGCACGTCAGGTACCTACAGTACACAGTCTTATGCAAACAACTTTTTTCTCCAATCACTATTTAAAAAACGAATACACATACTTCAACTAGGATTTGAAGTAAAACGTTTATTTACGATTGTAGTGGTGCCAGGAGGCGTGTCCCTCCATTCAGCCGATGGTTAATGTCCAGCCCAGGAGCGCAGTTCTGCCAAGAATAACAACTGAGGCCTTTGTGGTCGAATACTCGTTGTATTTAAATAGCACTTATTCCCTTTTCCAACATTGTTCAAAGTTTCACGATAAATTGTGACTTCACTGACGGTCGGTAAAGTTTATTTTCGTTTATTGTGAGTTTTTAGAGAGTATTGTGAATTAAAGTAATGTAACAGATGTGTTTTTTGTGGGAATCTACGTGAATATAGGTATAACTGTTAAAAATTTCACCAACAAGTTAAATACTATAAACAGCCCATTTATATTATTACTAATTAGTCCACAACTTTATCTAAAAATAGGTGTCCGAAAATAAAATACAGTGTACAAAAGGAAGCGACTCGAATGTTCGTCTTTCAAAAACTACTTAATCGACGAACCTTACCTCAAATGAATAAATGCTACCTAATAAATGTAATTTTGTCACATCGCAATTACAATAAGTAACAATATTGCTTGTAGTATTCTAAATCTTTAGTGCTTGCATTTAAACTGACTTCACAATAACAGTATCTGCATTGTTCCACTTACCTGACAGAGATAAGCATGGCATACATTTCGGCTGGAACATAATAACATGCATGCCCACAGCATAATTTGTAAATTTTAAAATGTGTCGTCCCTTTTTTGCGTGGGAAGAATGCCAAATGGTGGCAAACGAGGTGCATAGGTACCTAGGTTGAAGTCATGGCCGGCAGTGGCAAATGAAACGTGAATAAACTACAAGGTTCATTTTGTTTTGGTGCACTATGAGTTTTTATGAACATTAGGTGGGGACGGAAAAACACGTGTTAAACAAAAATTCCACGTATTTTACTGGTAAATTATAATTTTCCCGATAAAAAGTGTTAAGCTCCATTATAGGGGTGAGGCAAAACTGCCATTTATAGTTAGCGATTCCAAATTCCGGGCTCATGTTCAAAATTGGAATTTTTATAACAAAAAAGCGAACTGGAAAAAAAACCAATACAAAATGTACACTGGTAGACTAGAAAATTGTCTTTTACGGGCGAACCAGAAAATAAGGGGCCATAAAAGAATTCACACTGCACTGCAGCTGCATTGCTATCAATGTTTAAAATTACAGATTTTACACCAAGCTTACCACCTCTAGTCTGTGCTTATAAAATACAAGAAAAACAAACACAGTTTTTATCTAAAAGATGGATCACTCGCTCGGAAAGCATTGTAATGGACTTTAATTCCAATACAGTGTATTTACCTGGTTTATTTGTCGAGGAATCGCGTGTAGTCGGGCGGGGCTCTCCAGTCGCCTGTGGCGGGCAAGGCAATCGGAAGATTGATAAAACATACGGCAAACCCACAGATAAATTGCTGCTGCATACAAACCAAGCAGATTTGTTCCATCAGAGATAAGTTCATACCTTGTTTGTTCAGAACGTTCATAACACAGTGTTTTAACAGGAGTTTCAAACCGCGCAATAGGGATTTCAGTTCGAGGGTAGTGAAACTTAAACAGTTCCTCAAATGAATAGGCAGTTGAAATTAGTTCGGGGATGATGTTAATAGCTATAACGCTTTCAGTGATATTAGTATTGTAATACCCCTCCGAATTAATATTCATCACCGTTTAAATAATGATTTAATCACCATTTTATTTTAATAATTCACCACCTGACATAATTATTCGTGATTAACAGCCGAGGTCGTCATAAATCTGTTTTTATTGTCAGTTAATAACATGGCTGTAGTTATTTACTTGCGATTAATTTGGGACAGATTTATACATATTTATGTTTTTACACTCCGATGTTAGTGTATTAATTAGTCCTATTTCACGTTTGTACGCGTGTTTGAAGTTAGAAATTCATGATTTTACAACGAGGACAAGTTGTAATTACACTTAATTACTTATTAGGTACCTACATTGGTTATTATAAACCAATCGGTACATTTCCACGTCTGTTGCCGAGCAACATTCATGTATTATGTATAGCTCGGGTTGTATCGTACGGCTACAAATGAAAGTATCTAAATATGGCGAGATACAAGGGTATACTCGGTTATATTATGTGTATGGGGTTCGATTAGGGTCGACAAGCCTCCGTCCCTGTCGCCTCACATGATGGATGGGGCCCACATCAGATTTCGGATAGTTTTTTCAGCATATTATATTTTACTATGAACTTACGAGAGTCAAAGTTCCGAGGTCACTGCAAATATCACTTTGGTCATTTTTTACGGACGATAACATCGTGTTTGTTTTGATCTTTTTTCTTGAGACTCAAAGGCTATTTTAGTTGCTAAACTAAACCATTTTTTTATTCAGTAATGAAACTTGGCCGTGCGTTCGTTCAGTGAACTCACTTTTTAATAATGACCCAAATAGAAGAGGCGTTTCAACTGCCTCTTAAACAAATATTTATTCAATAAAAGGGGAAAAAATCCCAAGAATTGGTACATCTGGGAGAAAAGAGCTTGAAGCAGGTCCGTAATATGAAAGATGCGGTGTTAATTTAGCATCGATATTGCGGAGTGCCGAGTCGAAAGTAAAACATAACCATGTACCTACCTGCCTATGTAAATTGGGTACTTTCCTCACATTTACATACGTACATACCTTTCAGTGGGTTATTAAACACGCCGTCGCTTGAGTAAACATCGTAAATCACACAAAACTAGGGGCTTTGTACACACAATTTGCGTTTCTAATTTCCTACTAGGTAGGTAGATATTGTTTATGTACCCTAGTCATATTATTGTATTAATTTATAACGGTGACATAATTAACCTTAACAATAAAAGGCTATTTTTATGCTTTTTCGTAAACTCATCATAAATCATAATGTTTTACGATGACACTTTTAAAACGTTTTAATATTTCCAGTAGGTTCGTTATTTGCATGCTGTGAAATTAATCATTTATTATGATAAATATCTAAACTGTGCAACGCGCTTTATCAGAGAACAATAGCTGTCGTTTCTAGAAGGGATGAAATAGAACACATTGTGTTGCATGAATGGATGGTATGGAACACTCTGTGTATTGAAAATTGCCGCGTAATGCCTACAATACACGTGTGATCAAATTCCTACATCAAACATTACTTATTCATATAACCCTTCGTCCATAAACTATGGATAAGTTTCATAACTATTGCTATTGGCTTTTCACTGGAGCGATAACAGTTCTTGATAATTGATTGGTTTTGTTTAGCTATACATAATTGAACATAGGCTTCATATCTTATTTGCAGTAACCAATTGAAGATTATCCAGAGGAGCTCGTGGCCAAATAATAACAGCCGCACGGGCTCTTCGAGGTTAAGCCGCGCTTGCCAAAGTGGTCTGTGGATGGGTGACCATACAGTATATATCGAGTTTCACGAAAGCACGTTAAGCTGTTGGTCCCGGCTGCAATTTGCAGATCTTTGACAGTCGTTACAGGTAGTCAGTGGACCAAAAAGTCTGACAACCAGTCTTACCAAGGGATATTGTATTACCCAGTACTAACTGGGGTATGGAAATCAGATAGGCAGTCGCTCCACGTAAAATACTGGTATTCAGTTGCATCCGGTAAGACTGGCAGCCGACCCCGATAAAGTTGGGGGAAGGCTAGGCAGTTGATGGATTTAAGATTGTCTAGAGATCCTAGACAAGGAATATCTCCTTTGGAAACGACTTTTAATTGAATTGACATAAGTTTGCTGTCTGTCCCATATATTTTTAACTTTTCCATCATAGAATCTGTTGGAATTTCACTTTGTCTAAAGTGTCCGATCTTGTGGCATAGAGGGAGAGACATATTGTCCCTTCTATTTTCGAAACTACCAAACCAATTCAGCTAAATCAACAATCACAAACTTCTTGCACAAATATTTCAATGTACTAAAAAGTTTAATCTTTCACGCTATATAACTAAAAGGATCGTTCTACTTAAACTAAATTAAGTGTAAGAAATGTGAACAAATACGAGTACCTAACGCATTACGAGATCGAGTGCTTTTAGTCGAATGAACATAATGACGAAGATACATGGCCGGCCAGTTTGACGCGCATGTTGTCCTTTTAGCGTGTGACGGGAGATACGAAGAAATTGTTTTACGAGTAAGTACCTACTCTGGGAAATGAGGGTATTGTTTCTACAATACTACAATGCCCTCTTCAATCTTCCTCCGAATGACAAATGACGATGTATTGTTTATTTTGATCTAAAATGGCAGCACAGTTGTTTTAAATTAAATTAATATTGAGGCTTGCAATAACATTAAAAATAGGTCTTAGGTACTAGTGCATGTTGTTTGAGAAAAAATATAAATTATTGTATAAGTTATGGTTATACATCATCATCATAATCATCATTTCAGCCGAAAGATGTCCACTGCTGGACATAGGCCTACCTCAAGTGTCGCCACATTGACCGGTCCCGTGCGACTCGCATCCAGCGAATCCCTGCAACCTTCACCAGTCATCGGTCCGCCTTGTGGGAGGCCTTCCAACGCAACGTTAAATATAGAAGTAGATATCTATAAGCCGTTCTGCAACTAATAGAAGAATCATTTTACATTTTTGCCCTATTTGTTTTATTAAAAAAAAATATATTATGCTAAAAATTGTTGCTAAAAAGCCCTTGTAAAAGTTGGCATATTTGTCAGTTGAGACATTTGCCTGTGTGTCACGAATCTATATTGATGCGTGAAAATGTCTGCACGTCCTAAAATTTTGCGGTTTAGTCCTAAGTATCGTATCTAGACTTGCCCAGACGTTAAACCCTTTTCCAATAAACACGTTGGGAGTAAGTACCACTTCATTTGTAAAGAACAAGCATACAGAAAATACTCTGACGAGTACATAAACGTTTCAAACAAAAGCGAGAGTTTTTCATGGAAACGGTGTCGTTGCGTACCAGTTTAAGGGTCATAAATTAAAATAACATCCAGCCTAGTAGTAGTCTGTAATCCTAGAAATGTTAGGCAGAGGTGTACCTATTAGTACACCCACATTTCGTCAGTTATGTTTAAGTCCCATGTTACAGGGGGCGAGCCTATTGCCAGCAACCGGGCACATATTCAGACTCCGCGGCTGCTACTGAGAAATTCTTCATGGAAAAACCCAATAACACTTTTCTTGAGCTGGGAATCGAACCCAGGACCTCATGCTCAGCAGTCGTGCTTGCGACAAGACCAATGAGGCAGTCATGGGTAATCGTAGCAATAATCGATTTTAGTCGAAAATGGGTAATTTCGACTAAAATCGAAATGATCACTTGCATGCCTGTTTCAAATAATGATGCCCTTGCTATAGGCAACTATTGAGGCAATTAATTGCCCGCGGATAATCGTCAAAGAGAGGGGAGCAACTAGTTGTTGTAAATTCTCCAAACCGTACAATACAATTTTAGCGCCCATGGCTGATTTTGACTGCTGAAATTGGATGGTGTTGTTCGAAATATGCAATCTTGATAATTCAGCTACGTATGTCGGTTTACCATCGACACAATCCATGTGTATATTGTAAATTATGTTTACTTTTGTGAGTAATTTTAAACACGTCAATTATCAACTAGATGAAATAGAACACAAACAATAGTTCATCGTTTGTGTGTTTATATTATGTATGAAGAGTGTAATAGACCCTTAACATATCCGAAAGGCACTTATTCTCCCCGTCTTTGCGATCATGTTTCTGTTCTAGACCATACCTGGGAACCTTCTATTGGGGGTCAAAGTCCCAACTTTTTCACAAGTTTTTTTTTAAATACATGTTATTAATGTAAGATTTTTACTTTACAAACCTTCACGACCCCCTTACTATTCAATCCATCTACCAGCACAATGCTTTGAGTGCTTTCCATCGAGTCCTACCGTAAAACGTGATTTTTCAAAAAAAAGTCGATTCCTAGCAATATTTTTTGCGTAAACTTTCTTAGTTTGATGTACAGAATGCTTGGTTGACGGCTATGTGAAGGGTCTATTTACAACCTGTATGTGCTCTGAGAATAAATACCTTAACAAACTTAGAGGTCAGTCTTATAAATTCCATACAATATTGTTTTGGCATCAAGTGAGGACCCAGCAGATTAATGTCAGATATGGTCTTTTGAGGAAAGAACTACACAGATTTGAGTGGACCTGTCCAGTAAGTGCAGGCTTGTGTCAGTAATCTTGGAGCTCAATTCTGAACTTGAACAGGAGCTCGACGCTTCGACGAACAATATCTAAGAAACATAACATCCTGCGCGCAGACAAGCACGACAAAGAGCTTTCTCTACAGCAGAATCTATTATTAAAATGTCATAAGCAGTCTTCGTTGTGAACTTAAAAGTCATAAGCATTATACCTAAGCTATCTAGCTCTATGTATATTACTAACTAGCTTCTGCCCGCGGCTTCGCCCGCGTGGAGTTCGGGAATTGCCCACGGAATCTTACTTCTGGGATAATAAGTAATCTATGTATGTATAGTATACATACATAGATTTACGTGTACTTGCTATTGCAAATATTTGTTCATAGTAATATCAATTAAATTACATATGTGAAATATCTTGGTTTGTGATTGGACACCGGGACACCAATCAAATGATTTATAAGGAATCTATTTATAGACATAATATTTAATATCAATGTCCCGTATCGCGAGCCAACGCGAAAATCGGTGGAATAAACCATATTCACAGACACGTCTACCTCAGAAAAATCCTACCTACTTAGTAATAGGTAAATACTCCCGCGCCCCGCACGCCCCACGCAACGCTGCGCGGCATGCGCCCTTCTACGTGAGCTTCGAAGCCCTATTTAACTATATTGGGGGATGATTTTGGAAAAAACTGATACACATGTCTTATAATTTTAATTGAAGAGTGTGAACATCAATTTTCGAGTCAATCGACCCAGCAAATATTAAGTTTCACAGAAAATTCAACACCCCATTTTACCCTCTTAGGGGTAGAATTTCAAAAAACCCTTTCTTAGTGGATACCTACTCTTCACAAAGAATACACCGTCCAAATTTCATTTCTCTGGGACCAGCGGTTTGGGCTGTGCATTGATATATCAGTCAGCCAGACAGGACATTGAATTTTAAATTGGGGGATGATTTTGGAAAAACTGTGATACACGTATCTCATAATTTTAACTAAAGAGTATGTATACATATTTACAAGTCAATCGCCTCCGAGAATAAAAAGTTTCACAGGAAATTCAACACCCCATTTCACCCTCTTGGGGGTGAAATTTCGAAAAACCCTTCCTTAGTGGATACCTACTCTTCACAAACAATTCACCGTTCAAATTTTATGTCTCTGGGACCAGTGGTTTGGGCTGGGTGTTGATATATCAATCAACCAGACAGGACATTGAAGTTTAAATTGGGGGATGATTTTTAGAAAACTGTGATACACGTATCTCATGATTTTAACTGAAGAGTATGAATACAAATTTTCAAGTCAATCGGCTCCGGGGATAAAAAGTTTCACATAAAATTAAACACCCCATTTCACCCTCTTAGGGGTGGAATTTTGAAAAATCCTTTCTTAGTGGATACTTACTCGTCACAAAGAGTACACTGTCCAAATTTCATGTTTCTAGGACCAGCGGTTTGGGCTGTGCGTTGATATATAAGTCAGTCAGTCAGTCAGTCAGTCAGTCAGTCAGTCAGTCAGGACTTTGAATTTTATATGTATAGATGAAAGATGGTTTTCATGTCTGTCTGTCTGTCTGACTGTGATGTTCAACTAAGCTACGCCACAGATTTTGAAGTAATTTTCACCATAATTTTAGAAAATTTAGACTGGAAAGATTGGTTGAGTCGGCTTGTACGTCCTCGACATAGTTGGGAAACGGCTAAAATGATGATGATGTAGTAAAAAAGAAATTTCTTAAAAGTCCTGAAAACGATATTAATAATCATTGGCGGGCCGCTTGTACAGTCAGTGCCATGTTTTACTTGACTTTTCTTCTCCTCTTCTGCTTTTTAAGATTGGTCAGCTAACGTAGACCACTGACTGTAGGTACCCGTCTACAATAATATTTTCGGGTAACAGTGTAAGCTCGCTTTAATAAGTCCATTGCGTGGGAGAAAGGACTGATCGCCACCGCCCACGGTCTCATACGTGTCAATGCGCAAATTACACTATTTCTCGCTACGGTACATACGTATTGGATCACGATTAATTATATCGGTATTTAAGTAAGGACTTCTTTGAATGACTTCGGATTTTTGTTTGAGTCTCTATGGACAAATGAACCTACGAATAAAGTCGTTATTTTACAATCCTCATTTTTTCCGACAAGACGTATTATTTGTTTGACGAATGACTTTCGCGCAACCCAAAAAAAACGGCTCTGCCGAAGAGGTTGTGACATCGCGTTCAGATTTAAACAACTACAAGCAACAGTGTGGCTGCCCACACTGTAGCTTGTAGTTGTTGTCAATCGCAACACCACTGCCGTCTGCGGACTTCTATCGCTTTCGGAAGAGTACTATAGACCGTTGTCGTCGTGTCGCCGTCCGTGTTGTACACCAATGAACTGAATGACTGTCAATAATGGCACTGACGGCAATGATGATTTGACCCGACCTATATCACGAGAAAATGAATCCTACAGCCTCCATTTTACATGCGTGTATGTAACTGATAACAAACAATTAACACACTCCCCATTCATAACTGCTTTCGCATTTCGGAGTCAGTAAATACGAAGCGTATGACGCCATATCGGTTCAACCATTCGTCCGCAATATTGGTTTGATAGCGTTTTATTTTCAGCATCGATTGACAACGCCGACATCAAAAATGATTGGTCAATTTGCATACGGTGGAATGAAGCT
Source organism: Noctua comes (assembly GCA_963082995.1). Classification (NCBI taxonomy): domain Eukaryota; kingdom Metazoa; phylum Arthropoda; class Insecta; order Lepidoptera; family Noctuidae; genus Noctua; species Noctua comes. The sequence goes on from OY720277.1 coordinate 9,864,761, forward strand.
ATTTAAGAACGAGATGATATGCCTATGTTATAATATTCTTAGAGCTGATCTTGAAACTTAACTAATTATCATCATCATTGGCGCCCACTACTGAGTATAAAAGGTGTAAACGGACTCTTCACAAAGCCGTCAAGTCAACCAAGCATTCTGTACACATAGTGTAAACTAAGTACCTCCACGCCAAAAATTGTTGCTAATGGGAAACGACTTTTTTTTAAGGGGTGAAAAATCACGTTTTACGGTAACACTCAATGTAACGCACTCAAATGATCAGCACTTTGTGCTGATGGATGCATTGAATAGTACAGGGTCGTGGAGGTACATAAAGTAAAGTTATAACATAAAAAACTTGTATTAAAACAAAATACTTGTGAATAACTTGGAAATTTGACCCCCAATTTCTCCGTAACTAGAAGGTTCCCAGGTACGGTCTAGAAAAAAAAAATTATACAATGACGGGGAGAATAAGTGCCTTTCGGGTATTTTTTACACCCATTGTACCTGCTCCCTTTTAGTGTGATTTGTTTCTGGTCTGCACGAATCTCAACCAACATAATTTCAGAATGTGATCATTAAAGTGATAATCATCACACGCTAAAAAAGGGTAAGACGTTTACTTACTGTACCAACTTATAAATATCAAAGTCCTAACACTGTTTTAAGCTTTCACGGTTTACAACTAAACTTAAACTGTCACTTACGGGATATCTTCCGAGATTGTTCATTATTTTGAGCTCCCGATATTTCGGCGCTGTTGCAAGCGCCATGATCGCGGGTTGACAAAACACCAAACAAAACAAACAAAAAAAAATAAAAAAAAATATCGGGAGCTCAAAATAGTGAACAATCACGGAAGATATCCCGTAAGTGACAGTATAAGTTTATCAAAGTCCTTATACGTTGGTAGATATAGTATTACTACCTATACAACACATACGTAGAAGCAACCAAAAAATTTAATAGGAAATTACGCAATAATTATAATCATATAAAGGGTGTAAAAAGACCTTAAACGAAGCCGAGATATATTTGTCCTCCCCGTCATTGCAATCATTTTTTTATTCTTAACCATACCTGGGAACCTTCTAGTTACCGAGATATTGGGGGTCAAATTTCCAACTTTTTCACACACGTTTTTTGGAAATACAAGTTAATCTATACATTTAAAATTCAAAGTCCTGACTGACTGACTGACTGACTGACTGACTTATATATCAACGCACAGCCCAAACCACTGGTCCTAGAGACATGAAATTTGGACAGTGTACTCTTTGTGAAGAGTAGGTATCCACTAAGAAAGGGTTTTTCGAAATTCCACCCTTAAGAGGGTGAAATGGGGTGTGGAATTTTCTATGAAACTTTTTATTCTCTGAGTCGATTGACTTGAAATTGTGTCTACATATACTTCAGTTAAAATGATGAGATACGTGTATCACAGTTTTTCCAAAATCATCCCCCAATTTAAAATTCAATGTCCTGACTGGCTGACTGATACAGCAACGCACAGCCCAAACCGCTGGTCTTAGAGACATGAAATTTGGAGAATGTACTCTTTGTAGAGAGTAGGTATCCACTAAGAAAGGGTTTTTTTGAAATTCCACCCCTAAGAGGGTGAAATGGGATGTTGAATTTTCTGTGAAACTCTCTCTGAGTCGATTGACTTGAAAATGTGTCTTCATATACTTCAGTTGAAATGATGAGATACGTGTATCACAGTTTTTCCAAAATCATCCCCTAATTTAAAATTCAATGTCCTGACTGGCTGACTGATACATCAACGCACAGCCCAAACCGCTGGTCCTAGAGACATGAAATTTGGAGATTGTACTCTTTGTGGAGAGTAAATATCCACTAAGAAAGGTTTTTTTTAAATTCCACCCCTAATAGGGTGAAATAGGGTTTTAATTAATTTAATTTTATGTGAAACTTTTTATTCTAGGAGTCGATTGACTTGAAAATGTGTCTACATATACTTCAGTTAAAATGACGAGATACGTGTATCACAGTTTTTCCAAAATCATCCCCCAATTTAAAATTCCATATCCTGACTGGCTGACTGATATACCAACGCACAGCCCAAACCGCGGGTCCCAGAGACATGAAAATTGGAGGGTGTATTCTTTGTGAAGAGTAAGTATCAGTTTTTCTAAATTCCTACCCCTTAGAGGGTGAAATGGGGTGTTGAATTTTCTGTGAAACTTTTTATTCTCAGGGTCGATTGACTTGAAAATTTGTGTACATACTCTTCAGATAAAATCCAGTAAATCCGATGTCCAATCTCAAACCAAGGTATCAATATTTCACGTATCTAATTTAATTGATATAACTTTAAAATAAAATAAAAAAACTATATATGTATTTTATAGATAGATAAAGATCCTGAGGGCAATTCCCTAACTCCACGCGGGCGAAGCCGCGGGCATAAGCTAGTGTTATATTATAACTCTACTTTAAATACCTCCAAGACCCCTGTACTAGTTAATGCACCCATTAGCACAATGTTTTGAGTGCGTTATTTTGAGTCCTACCGTATAACGAGATTTTTCACCAAAAAAAAAGTAATTTCCCAGCACTATTTTTTGCGTAGTTTTACTTAGTTTGATGTACAGAATGCTTGGTTGGCGGCTTCGTGAAGGTTCCGTTTACACCCTGTCGATAAACAAATATAAGAGGAGAAAAATATGCACTTGGAATTGCAAAAATACTTGACTCCTGTTAAAACTAAAAGTAGGCTATTAAAGTGATATGATATGTCCCTATCTGCGAGTAAAAGTTAGCTAGCGAGTGCCCGAGGCGCATGATTTATGTAACTACACGGTATAAATTTCACTGGACAGATCTGTAGTGAAAAATTTGTTTATTTTTGTGAGACTACACTACGTGGACACATACAGAATAGTTTAATATTATATGGATTGAACATGTCCTACTTCATGTTTTTTCTTTAACCTTTTTTGTGCCTATAGTTTTATGGCTCGAACTTCTGAGTGGCAATCAAGATATTATGAGTTCGAATCTCGTCCGTTCCATTTAACTATTGAAGTAAAACCACTCTCAGATTTCCTCGTTTTATTATTTAATAATCTTTAAGCCGTTTTTAGGATTAAACATTGTAATGACTGTTCAAAACAGAGAAAGTAATTCATACAAATAAATAAATTAAATTGAAGTGTTTGTTTGTTATTTCAAAATAACCGCTTTTTTACTGAACGCATATGAAAGTAAAGACGGTACTTATAACAAAAAAATATTTTGTTTTTGTTTGTCTGTTTGTTCCGGCTAACCTCCGAAACGGCTGACCCGATTTTGTGACGGAACTTTTACAGGCAAATTGTTAACAAAATCAGATTCAAATAAGGAAGTATTTTTGTAATAAATTCACCCGGACGAAGTTCGCTGACAACAGTTATTTATTCAATCATCTCTAAGCCCTTTAGTATGGTATGGTAGCCTTTTAGTATGATCGCGGGACTCATAGAATTACCGTGACCCTGGAACATAAAGGGCTATTGAAGGACACCGTGGATTTTAGTCAGTACAAGTCTGACAGTCCCAAGTTATAAAGTTTACAAAAGCAGACAAGGCCTTCGGCCTTCATATAGGTACAACCTATTCTACTAAACCCATTTACAGGGATCGATAAGTTAAGCTTATAATTTAGTAAATTACTTATATACCATATACCTACTTTATCAATTCACTTACATTAATTAAAGTGATTAATCTACTCAATGTTTGGACATGTTGCCATACCCTTTTTTCCCCGTCCGGTTCTGTTTTCATAAAAGTAACGCTTATCAAATTGGATTAAGTTGAAAGGGCAATAGCCGCAAGGACATGACGAAACATGCCATAACAATGGTGTACGGCCATAATTAATTTATAAAAGTGTTGTTGACCAATTCGTTCAATTATAAAACCGCTGTTATTTATGATGGAATAGGAACATTTTGGTTAAAATTCATGGAAAGAAAGAATGGTTAATTAAGCAAGTACACGCCAATTACACAATAACTACCAATTTATTTTCAGTAGACGTATTTCATTACCGAGTACCAAAAAAAGGCTTCAAATAGAAAAAAAAACAAATTTAACTAATAATATCAATCAAATACTTAATGCTACGTCGTAGCTCCTCGCTACGGCGTAGCACCAAGCTACAACGTGTGCTACGCCATAATGTTTTCTTAGAAAGGGTGTAATAAACTTCTTTCATACGCATCGTGAGATCAGTATTATACATTGTGTGTGTGTGTGTGTATATACGTGTGTGCTTTCCGTTTACAGATTGCAATAATGCCCTAAGGCTATGAGCACAGTAAAGCGCATAAGCGACTATCGTGAATATGAGTGGCGTATACTTTGCATAGCAGTGAGTTACGATTTTTTGTTGCTTACAAAGATGACGTTGCGTTTGAACAACGGGAACTCTCGTTTTTGCGACATATATGTGAAATGTACTATCGATACATTGTTGCTAATTTTCTATTTGAATAAAAAGATATGCTTTATTGATTTATTTATTAATATCATTAAGTCTCGGATTTATGAAATAAAAAAAACCGGCCAAGTGCGAGTTGGACTTGAGCATGAAGGGTTCCGTACCATAGTATTAGGGGAGCCTCCTTTAATTAATTTTAACTTTTATTATTTGTTGTTATAACGGTAACAGAAATACACATTCTCAACTGTCTATCTATTACGGATCATGAGATACAGCTAGCTAGCTGACAGACAGACAGACGGACGGACGTACAGCGGAGGCTTAGTAATAGGGTCCCGTTAGTTAACCTTCGGGTACGTAACCCTAATATTGACTATTTATTGGTCGTCTTTGGTTAAAATTAAAACCTCATAATTATAGGTTCACTAAAATATGTAAATAAATAAAAAAGAATATTTGCATAAAAAAACCAAATGAAGTTGTGAAACAGAGAAAGTGAACGTTTGACTTCTAAATTAGGCAAGAAGTCTTAGAAACTATTAATTCCCCGAAGTGCGGTGACAACGTGCAAACATAACATATGATCACGCCTGTAATCCCCGTAGAGTTAGGCAGAGGTGTATCTAATAGTAAACCCACATTTTTTTAAGTCCCATGTAGTTCGGGGCGAGCCTATATACATCCAGAATCCGTGGCTACTACTGAGAAATTCCTAACATCGTGCAAGTACTTTTATTTTTCTTTTTACAAATATTTGTATATATATAATATGTATTTTATTAATATTTTCCATTTTATAATTATTAAACACTGTTTTAATCTTTCACGGTTTATCCCGTAAGTGACGTTATAATTATTAAATAAGAACTCATCCTAATCAGATTTTCAGTTTCGACATATATCAATTGCTGCAACCACTTGGAAAGTATAATTTTCACTTCATTATTTGTACATTTATAAATGAATAAAGACTTAAGGGTGTTAATAGACCCTTAACGAAGGCGAAAAGGACTTGTCCTCCCCGTATTTGCGATCATTTTTTTGTTCTAGACCATACCTGGGAACCTTCTAGTTACGGAGATATTGGGGGTCAAAGTTCCAACTTTTTCACAAGTTTTTTTTTAAATACATGTTTTTAATGTAAGATTTTTACTTTACACACCTCCACGACCCCCGTACTATTCAATTCATCCATCACCACAATGCTTTGAGTGCTTTCCATCGAGTCCTACCGTAAAACGTGATTTTTCACCCCAAAAAAAAAGTCGTTTCCCAGCAATAATTTTTGCATAAAGTTACTTAGTTTGATGTACGTTAAAAAGGCGTTGTAGGTTACTTAGTTTGATGTGTGTTTGTGTGTTTGGAGAATGCTTGGTTGACGGCTACGTGAAGGGTCTGTTTACATCCTGTACAGTTACATGATGACGTTATTGGTTGGGTTTTTACAGACATCGATTTGAATTTTTGTAGGCAATAAAAATGATAGTTTCTACAGACGCGTTCTCAAGCAGGGTGGTATCTATCTAAGAAGGTATTAGCTTACCCCATGCCATTGTTCAGTTCCATAGCTCATTGTCTGGAAGTAAACATAGGTATAATAGTTATGAATACTTGACTTATGTATGTGATTTCTGTTGGCCTTTATTTATACGGCTGAGTAGAAGACATCAGAATAGCTGTATAACATCACGCTTTTAATCCCCGCAGGGTTAGGCAGAGGAGTAGGCACCCAAAATTAACAAGTCAAATAACATGTAAAAGACAGGGAGCCTATTGCCATCAACCAGGCTCAAATCCAGACTTATTGAAAAAATTCTGATGAAAAAGTCAATAATACTGTCCAACCACGAATCGAAGCTAAGACACGATGTCTTGGTTTCGATTCGTGGACTTAGCTTTTACGTTGTCAAGCACTAGACCAACGAGGCAGCTGTAGATACATTTTGCCTAAAACCGGGAGAATGTTATTCCCCTTTATCCGAAAAGTCACAAACACGTTCTAACAAAACAGCACCCAAACTCCTAACAACTCCCTAATTCGGATATTTACTTAAATTTCAAGGATAAAAGGATCAAAAAGTACTTAAACATCTACTTAACGAAAATTAAAATAATTACGGGGGTAGTATTCGGAGGGCATCCATTAGGTCGTTCCGACCGGCGCGTTACAGATAATGCTGGCAACGTGGGGTTATTGTTCGAAACAACAATGGTGGCACTTACGTGAGCGAGCTCTTATCTCGTCAGCCACCTCGTTTGTACCGGCGGACGGCGGCGGCGGCCCACCTGCATAGCCGAGATATTATTTCGAGGTGACATTAGTGTAGGCAACACACAGTTAACTATAAACAAAGCGACGTCGTCTTTCAAGGGTTAAGAGGTAAGATTAAGTGACTTTCTAGACGTAAGTAGCGATGTGGTGACGTATATGGTTACTTAATTGATATTAAGTGGAGTTATATGATATTCTGATGTCGTATGAAAGTCAACGTTGAAGGTTAACCGCAAAAGTGAATACTCACAAGCTTTGTTTAGTTACTAAGGGTTGGGAAGACTGAAATGGACTTTGTCAAATGTATTTTTAGTATCCTAGGAACCGTAAACTGTCGATGGACTTAGAAAATGCGAAATAGAAAACTTGCTTACGTACCTACCCCCGTAGCATGACCACCGTGGACAAGGATTTTTTGACGGAATAATCGACAAAATGACAGATTGTGTCGACACAATGACAGATTTCTATGCACTATCTGTCATTTTGTCGATTCTTCCGTCAAAGAAATCCTTGTCTACAGTGGTCATGCCACGGGGGCTACTCTCACAGAGGAGATATGTGCCCTAGTCATAGAAAAGTATTGGCTGAATAAAATATGTTAAAAAATACGTAGTATATTATGACCGTCTTTTTTTTAACTCTAAATAGGCTACGTTTTGCCACCACTCGCCTGATGTGAAGTAATGTTGCGGCCTAGGATGGAACACGCTTGCCTAGAAGAAACTAGCTAAAAAATAAAAAAATATATAAAATTGAGCCACCACCTAATACATATTTAAACCGGCTATATGACTATGGCATTACCAGTCTTCAATAACGCATTTTCATCCAGAATTAAAGTTCAGTAGGATTTCATCACAAAATATATTCAGGCAATCGCTTCCAAAATCTCGATCAGAGAATCATATATTCATGTTAGATGCCGTTGGACTAACTCGGTTAGGATGAACTCAATTCCGTGAAATGTTCCTCTTGACTTCGAGGAGCTAACCAGGACATTAGGTATGCATGATACTTGGCTGTGAGATCGTGTGGTCTTTCCAAGAAGTGGTATCCTTTATAATTTGTTTTGAGCCATGTAAAGAAACCTCATCATAATAAATATAAGATTTATATGTTTTGTTTTAATATGGGGTTCTGTCACCGATCCATAATCTAACGTACCTCTTAAGAATGTTGACTTTCTGTATTTTAGTATTTTTTGCGATTACTTAACATAACATCACGCCTGTAATCTCCGAAAGTTTAGGCAAAGATGTGCCTAATAGTACACCCACATTTCGCCAGATATTATGTTTAAGTCCCATGTAATAGGGGCGAGCCTATTGCCATCAACCGGGCACAATTATACACTCCTGTTGCTAATGAGAAATTCCTGATTGAAAAACCCAATAACACTTTGTCCGACTCGAGAATCGAATCCAGAACCTCCTGCTTCGCAATTATTCTCAACATAATCTCTCAAGTAACTTTGTTAATACCAACTGCGAAGTCTGTGCAGTCAGTTCTATTAGGTAAAATTGGCCGCACATCTGTACTTAGAAAACCAGAGTAAGCTGGCCTCTTATTTCATGAGAACTCCGTACTACTTAAGGCCAGCTGAAGGTCAAAGTATTAGTCGCAGTCTACTGGTAGCCCACCATGACGCCTTAAAGCAGGACTAATTCCAGTATGGGAAAGAGATGGCGCTACATGACCTGTACAACTCTGTCTCTTTCCTACACTGAAATTACTGCTGCTTGAAGACGTCATAGTAACCCCCCTGCACAAACATTGAATGGCTAATATTTAACCACGGTTTTGTATAGTTTGTGTCAATAACACAAGAAGAACCGCCAAAGTTTGAAGAAGAAAGGAAAAAGTGAGTTAACAAATTCCTAAACCCCTCAGAAAACAACACCGCTTTTTCAAAAGTCCTTTATTTCATCCCGTGTTGACAAACAAATAGCACACGCAAAATGAGTAACTAGAAAACCAACTCAATCAAACAAAACTACTACTTTCTCTCGTAAACTTCTACTTACATGCAATATACAAACGTTTTGAGTAAACACAGCGACTCAATTGAGACATTTTCAGTTAGGACTGTTATGTAGGATTGAAAATGATAAATACGTATTATGAATGAACACAGATATTCGAATTATTTTGTCCATAAAGTAAACAAAGTAATATTCATAATTTACTTTTGTTTTCAGCGGACTATTTATGCATTAATTCATTGTTCTTTCGACAGTTCACAACAAAAAGATTTCGTTTTTAATGTCGCTGTGTTTATCTGTGGATTTCAAAGTAGTACATTCAAACCAAAAATCCTCATTCATGAAAACGACGTGCATGTGACAAGCGGCCGACAAAGTAAAGCAAATAAAAACATACCTCGCGATAAAACTGCCTGACAGACTCCGCGGCCCACCTGCCTGTTTGTAGGTCAAAATTTACCTAACACCTCCAAAACTAACCTTAGGTAGGTATGGTCCGTACTTCAACCCAACTCTATATGACTTTTGTAATATTTTACTCTAAAAAATATCAGTGGCGACGCTTTTCGTAATGTATTTTAGTGGCACTCCTGGGATTTCAACTCTGGAATTTGACGTTCGAAATTATTATTAAAGGAACGAAAGGACAAAAAGTACAAAGAAAATATCCAGTTTATTACGCATTTTTATATCGAACTTTTATTTCAAAGTCAATAGAGCAATATGAACGTTTCATTAATTATTTGTTTTTAATATTGTTTTATTAAATTCTTTCTTAACAACGCCTCCTAACTTACGTAAAACTGCCTTTGAATATTTCGTACAAAATACTTTTAAATTAAATAAAGCAGATCTATCTACTTAGGAAAGTGGAACTTTGAACAAAATCGTAAATCCACAAAGGCAACAGAAAATTTATTCAAATATGACTACGAGTATACCTCTCGTTTTAAAGAGATGGCACTGTGATTTATACGTGTAGCGGTAACGTGGGAATATCATCGCGAATATGAAACATAGTACTTATCGAATCTACCTTTGAGTATTTCAAAATGAAACATTTTTTTTTAATATTAAATGGGCTTACTCTTGACCTCAATCTAGTCCTGAGGACAGAAATGAGGCCGACGATGGAACGAGCTAAACCAAAAGAAGCCTATTACTCGCGATTTAAATAAATTGGAGTCATATGAACTTGGGAACACCGACGCAGGCAGGTAATTATTGAAACATAAATGAAACTTGTGCAGAGAAATAAGGGTTTTAAACTTACTACTGATTTACCAAAGGGATTGGGCATTGATTAAAAAGTATTTAACTTAACGCAGAAAGGTCACCTTTGAGAGCTCTAAACACGTTGGGACAGATTCTTTTGAGAAAACTAAAGTTAAACTACTGTTTTAAAATTCTTACTTTTATTTGTCGAACTATTCACTACATGTAATCAAAGAGAATCAAATAATGGAGTTACGTCAATTGCATTGGGTAATCCCTATCGAAAAACAAAGTCTAGAACGATCAAGTAGCTATATCAATAAAGCCACTCTTAGCCAATAACTTGGTTTATTAATGACGTTGAGTATCATTCAACCGCACTAAAGTACTAAGTAAGTGTGTATAAACAAAATAAGGTTGTTAAAGTGTCAGTTGAATAGAACCTCTTGTGCGTATCGGACACAGGGTTTGTCCATTAGGCTGATTACGGTCAAAATGTTCGCCCTCTGGGGAGGCTGCGGCCACCAGTTTCCCTTTCTCTGGACGTAACTATTAAATTTCGTCTCTCGCTACCAGATATGTAGTTCCCATATGAGATTAAAAGTTATATAGATGAAAAACGTTGAGATTAATAAAATAACTACCTGCGTTTTTGTATTTGTCATTACTTTTTTAAAGCTTTTACAAAGCCTTTAAATAGCTTATTTGTTGAGGATAATCTTACCGAATAGAATTTTAAGAAAATGTTTCTAGTTGAATGAAACTTGGATAAAATATATAATTTAAGTAGTCCCAATTCCACAAGCCTTATCTAACGGCGAGGACAATAGAGCGATAATATAATAACACTTATTTGAGATCTAACCACCGCACACAATGGAGAACAAACCAACTGTAGGCACTCCTGTGAGCTGGGTGGAAACCGATAGACGATAATACACACTGAATAGGCCCCAAATGCCTCTTCAGTCTATAGAGCTTGTGTCTTGTCATTTCACAGTGGTCGAACCCTCCACGCAGATAATGACGTATCTATAGTCAGATATCCTAGCTTAATTAGTATCCAGGCACTCAATCACGCTCCAGTTACCTATAATTATCGAATTGCACAACAAATTAAGTGGCTGACGCATCGCATTTCCTTTGGGACTGATAAAACAATAATTTGTGAGCTTGGCTCCGCTTATTTGATAGAAAATTACCGGTGATTTTGAACACACGGACATTTAAATGAAGTAATTTGTAGATTCTATTTGACTGATTTTCACAATTTCGTGGAATGTGCATCGCACGGGTGTGCTCTTTTGCTTCATTCTGTGGCATAATAGCCAATATTGTTAATTGGAAAAGCTCCCAGTGACATCAAATCGTTAGTTATACGTACTTATGCACGTGACGAACCGTTTTGTTAACTTTTGCTACTAAAATAAATGTACAATTTTGTTTTTGAGAGAAAATATAAGTTTTATACCTCTGCCGTATCGATGACAAGACTCCGCATAGTTCCCAGCCACTAAGTTATTCAACTGACAACAAATACTAATTAGTCTTCCAATCGCGGTGATTAACACCTCTGAGCGGTAGTTTTAGCAGAATTGTTTGAAAATGTTCAGTAGTGGTTACAAAATAAACAAAAAAACAACTGTAAAATTTACAAAAACTATAATAATCTTATTTTGTGAAAATACTGAAACATTGAATATAGTACTGAGTGAGTTACGCTTCTATGCAATCAGGCAAAGCCTTGGCTACGAATAACCCGCTCATACCTCCCCCAAAAAAAAACAAACCATTATTTTCCGCTACAAGCTATATGAGTCTATTTGACAAGTTAAAAAGTAAAAAACGCCACTCTCGCGAACACTGCACAAAGCAATGCCACTGGCACTTTTGACGTTTGACACTTGTCACCACCATCTTTTTTGTCGGAATTGGTTAATTGGTCAGCGTGCGAACTGCACCGTGTGGTTTCATCATACCTTACCGAAATATTTTATAGGGATTTCTGTTCAAAGGTTCGAGATCAAGTAGAAAAGGGTTTCTGTTCTATACTGTGATTAAAAAATATGTAAGTTTTCGTCGAGTTCTAAAAGGCGTTCTCTTTGAGGGTAGGTAATATTTTTATATTTTGCCGTTCATAATATAAAGATACACAGAATCCTTTTAATATGTCAGATGTCGTCTTGTCACGAAGGTAACAGCCTGACACGGAGTTTTATAATGACAGAAGATTTCGTATGCTATGTTGAAATTTGATGTAAGTAGGCGTTTCAAATTGTTTTATGAAAATGTCCCATCGGCTTAGTGATCGTAGGTACTTCTTAACTCAATTCCCTGATCATTGAAAGCTATAATTATATAATTCTTCATCTGCTCTGAAAAGGCAAATGTTATGACATTATAAATACTTCGTGGTAAATTGCAAAACAGCAATGTTGGCAGCAGGCCCAACTTCTTGCTGGCTTTATTAATGCACTCCAAAATTAAACGGCAATATTATGCTTCCATTAGGTACTACTGAGACCTACATGTCAAGGAATACAAACGTGACCTGTATATTATCATTCGTAAGTTTAATAATACGGCATCAAGACAAATTGTACTTCTTACAAATAATATTGGAACGTCTCCCTAAATTTCTATTAGCCTGGGAAGAACGAGTGAAATTTTGTTCGACACAAATTTACTGCAGTTCATAAGGAACCGAGAGAGCGATGCCTGTCATTACTCATGGGCGTGCCTCGAGAACATTCTTTACTTCTGTTGCCTGTTTTATGCCATATATGTACGTACCTAGTTTATATTCCATATGAGGTCAGCCTGACTGATAGCTGTTCTTGTTTACAAGGCCCACTGAAATAGGATGCCACATATCAACGTCTCCCAAAACTTGACCTGAAAAATCCTTCAATTAACTATAAAAATGATAAATGTTATGCATTTATTCAAGTGAAACTAATTTCTTTTTCACCACAGAAAACGTTTCAATCGTAAATTGAATAAGATTATTGTTGATTTCTGTAACGAAATTCAAAAGCTTTCCTTTTGACACGGTAAAAGTAACTATTGAACAGTATAAATATTAAGGTCGCGCCTTCAGTTTGAGAGTTCATTAACGAAATCGTTTGAGTAAGGTTATTTAAAGGGTGTAAATAGACCCTTAACATAGCCGAAAGGACTTGTTCTCCCCGTCTTTGCGATCATTTTTTTGTTCTAGACCATACCTTCAATGGTTCCAACTTTTTTTTAAATACATGTTTTTGTGAGATTTTTACTTTACACACTTCCACAACCCTCGTACTATTCAATCCATCCACCAGCACAGTGCTTTCCATCGAGTCCAACTGTAAAGCGTGATGTTTCACCCCAAAAAAAAAGTCGATTCCCAGCAATATTTTTTGCGTAAAGTTAGTTAGTTTGATGTACAGAATGCTTACCACGCATACGCATAACCGTCCACGGTTATGTGAAGGGTCTGTTTACACCCTGTATAATCACAAGTTATTTCAAAATGGTTTCATTCATTAAGCATATTCAGTAGTAGACTAACTCAAAATAGACGCAGAAACATTAAAAGTCTAATCTTTACTAAAATAGGCCTAATTAACTTTTGTTAGAAATTAATTAAACCAAACTTTCCTAAATCACATAGTGTATATTTGTAGGTATGTAGAATTTATCCTGATCTCATCAGGACAGCCACCTACCAGTCATTAATTACATAACTCCGACGCGGACAAAAACTTGATAATTGCCTTCATTACCCTTTCGAGAACACTCGACCGGGAAACTAGCACATTAGCAACGCGTATGGGAACGTTTGTTTCATAAAATATTTCTCAACCGAATCACGGACAAAGTAAGCGATACGATTCTAGCGGGAACTCTATGAATAAAATTATCATTTTGCAGAATTGATTCTGGAACACAGTAAAATACTCGTTCTATACAGCCTGCTTATGAGTATCTATCCATTTGACTTCGGTATTATTTTATGCAATTGGTACACAGCTATCGTATGTATTGCGAATTGGACTGTATAATTAATTGTACAGCCCCGTTTGGTGAGGTAATCAGATGTGATATTATTCTACACGATTGTCCTTCTGTTTTGCATTTGTTTTCTATTTATATGTTAATTTTTAATTGTTTTCTAACGTTATATGCACAAACTTAAATTAAAAACGAGTCAAAACATCAATAACTGTATAATGTCTGAAAAGACTTTTCTATTTTGGTTTTATTGGACAAAGTCAAGATATTTTTAGAGTCCTCAAAATAAATCACTCCCAGTTAAAAATATCATCTGTCATTGACATCAAAAGTTGACTACAATAAATTCTAACCTCAGAATCAAATAACATTTTCAATTTCACCGGATACGAGGCGTGTTGATCGACAAACAGTAGGATTGACTGAGTTTCGCCCGCCAACCGGGTAGGTACATTCGGCAGCTTGAAAATTGCCATCATATTTCAGTGTCAAACGTGCCGAGCCGAATAACTTCCTTAGGTATAACACTCAAAGTTTATGCGAGGAAATCAGTCACGGATGTAAACAACAAGTAAGTAAGTTAATAGTGATGCACACTTAAATCAATTGGCGTATTAAGTTATAATTACTCTTGATAACGGCTGGAGACGTGTTATTGTTGTAACTAAATTAATTACTCACTTAGAATATAGGTTCTAACGATGGATAGGTACTTTAATATTTAATAGATAAGTTAACTGTTATAATAGAACATTATGTTTGGCTTAATTACGATATACTACAAGCCATTGTTAAGGAATATTGGAAAAATGTTTGAAAATCTCTGGCTCCGTATCGCCCGTAGCAAAAAATAGAAGCCACAGCATGCAGACTCAATTTTCTTTCATCTTATTAATATGCAAACGAAGGACGACTTTTATTTATGGACAATTTTCAAGATAATAACATGTGTCGAGCTCGATAGCAGAAAGTTTTGGATAAAAGAATGACGATAATATTTTGTGAACATTCAATTTTCTGGCGATATGTAACTTGTCATGAATCTTTAAGAATCTCACAACGAAAAACTTATTCATTCGAAATGATAGTTTTACGATTTCAATCTGTGATTGTACAAAATGTTTGTGTACAGTGGGTTTAGTTTTAGATAGAATTTTTCCCTTTCATGTCATGTGCATAATAGACTCAACAAAATACTTAACTTCTATAGTTTAAGTTTAAAAAAAATAGTTTTGTAATATCGGATTACTTAGCAATACTTATTTACACAGACACAGAAAAACTTCTAGAAGTTCTGGTTTGATTATTTTATCCCCTCGTATCTAATTGTACATATTTACTTAAGCTAGTTTTAGTATTTTTTTTTACTAATTAGATTATTGTTATAGTTTTGAATAGATTAGTTTTATTTTATATTTTTACTGTTCTAATTAAAATTGTGCTATGTAAAGTGATGACCTGAAACACAGGTTTAAATAAACCTAGATCAGGCAGGTCGCTACCAAACATTTGAATTCATCATTACCATTACTTACTACACTAAAATATATTTTACTTATAGTTTACTTATAAGCACTAATTATTATACCTTTGTATGAGAAATTACACTACTCCGCCTAAATGTACACTTTGTAATATTTTTTTTAATAAATTATTCTATCCTTTATTTATTTATCTTCACATTTTTTTTAGTAGCCTGTACTGTCACATTTTTAAATATTTCTTTCAAAAAATCAATATAAAACCTATAAAAATAGAAAAAAAAAATAATATAAAATTATTCTTATTCTTATGTCTAGTAAAAGGCAGCAGTTCCATGAAATCTATTAATATCTATATATTATATCCAAGACCGTTTCTAAAGGCAACTGGTGAAAGCATATTCATCTCAGCTCCATCAAACGGCTAGCTAGACAAAGCAGTACAGTATCATTACACAGCTGGGTCTAGATCAGGCCTGTCCAACATACGGCCCCCGGGGCACCAACCGGCCCGCATAGGTCTTTCATCCGGCCCGCGAGCAATTTAAAATTTTATAAGACATCAATCAAATCAATATCAAATAACCAACTCGAGGCGTCTGTGTGATATCAGACACCGGATAATTTGTTGCATCCACTTCCATTCTCTTCTTTATCAGCCTTTTTTTATGTTCTTTTATGCATATATTTTTGTTTTAAATTTTATTTTTTATTTCCCACCGGTCTGCGAGTGACGAATACACTATATCTAAAATTGTATATGTTAATGTATGTTTTAGTGAGTAAGTCGTTGAAGTACCATATAAATAAATAAATCAATCAATAAATATTGCGGGAACATTGTTTAAAAAATGTCCCTAAGTCAGTTATTCTCGCGTCATATTTAACCTAGCCGCGAATGCAGACCTGATCATCGCAGTCTAGTTCGGCGAAGCTGGTTTTATTTAAACTTAGAGGTCACTTTGCATTTCTTTTTGCCCGCTGCAGTAACAAATAATCTAAAGTTGGCCCTCCATAAAATGATGTTGGACACCCCTGGTCTAGATAGACATTGTGCCTTGAAGAGAATATTATGCTATCGGACGAGGATGACGCCTCTTTGTGGCGGTAACGTTTGAAACACTGAGGAGTTCCGGACTAAAGGCTTACTAAGTCTAGCTAGAACATTCGAGCACTGGGAATTATGTTTTAGAAATGACTATTTCGTCAAACCTAGACAACTATGTAACCTACTGCAGAATGGATATGAATATTTAGAAGATCAAAACTGTATTGTACGTAGTTTGGTTCTTCTGGTAAGTTATACATTATATGTGTGTGTTTTTTTATGGTATGTTTTTTACTATTTCTCGCAAGCTACTGATCGGATTTGGATGAAATTAGGTACGCAGATAGTTTATACTTAGTAGTTACTTTTTATCCCGGTAGTACGATCCCGTGGGACAATTATCGAACTCCACGTGGGCTAAGGCGCGGGCTGAATAAGCTCCTTATACGTGACAATATATAAAAGTGATGAAACAAAAAAAAAATACGATTTAATGGTTTTTTTTTTTTAACTCATATTTCAAGAAATACACTGCGTTCCTTGTCCCATAAAAATAAAAATGAATAATACATAATTTTATTAATTTTTATTAAAAAAAAAATAGAAATGAATAAAATTATGCTGTGGAGTTTCGCTAGAAAAAAAAAGTATTTATTAGACTCACACAGGACTTGAAAACAAAACAAAATGGTTGAATTAACAATAAAACAAAAATTATATAAAAAGTAAACATAAGAAAAAGCTAACTAATAGCTAGCTAATTTAGTTTGACCTTATATAAAGAGTTTATCTATACATATAAAATTCAAAGTCCTGACTGACTGACTGACTGACTGACTGACTGACTGACTGACTGACTGACTTATATATCAACGCACAGCCCAAACCACAGGCCCTAGAGCCATGAAATTTGGACAGTGTACTCTTTGTGAAGAGTAGGTATCCACTAAGAAAGGGTTTTTCAAAATTCTACCCCTAAGAGGGTGAAATGGGGTGTTGAATTTTCTATGAAACTTTTTATTCTCTGAGTCGATTGACTTGAAAATGTGTCTACATATACTTCAGCTAAAATGATGAGATACGTGTATCACAGTTTTTCCAAAAACATCCCCCAATTTAAAATTTAATGTCCTGACTGGCTGACTGATACATCAACGCAAAGCCCAAACCGCTGGTCCTAGAAACATGAAATTTGGAGAATGTACTCTTTGTGGAGAGTAGGTATCCACTTAGAAAGGGTTTTTTGATATTCCACCCCTAAGAGGGTGAAATGGGGTGTTGAATTTTCTGTGAATCTCTCTCGAGGTCGATTGACTTGAGAATGTGTCTACATATACTTCAGTTAAAATGATGAGATACGTGTATCACAGTTATTCCAAAATCATCCCCCAATTTAAAATTCAATGTCCTGAATGGCTGACTGATACATCAACGCACAGCCCAAACCGCTGGTCCTAGAGACATCAAATTTGGAGAATGTACTGTTTGTGGAGAGTAGGTATCCACTAAGAAAGGGTTTTTTGAAATTCCACCCCTAAGAGGGTGAATTGGGGTGTTGAATTTTCTGTAAAACTCTCTCGAGGTCGATTGACTTGAAAATGTGTCTACATATACTTCAGTTAAAATGATGAGATACGTGTATCACAGTTATTCCAAAATCATCCCCCAATTTAAAATTCAATGTCCTGAATGGCTGACTGATACATCAACGCACAGCCCACACCGCTGGTCCTAGAGACATCAAATTTGGAGAATGTACTGTTTGTGGAGAGTAGGTATCCACTAAGAAAGGGTTTTTTGAAATTCCACCCCTAAGAGGGTGAATTGGGGTGTTGAATTTTCTGTAAAACTCTCTCGAGGTCGATTGACTTGAACATGTGTCTACATATATACTTCAGTTAAAATGATGAGATACGTGTAGGTATCACAGTTTTTCCAAAATCATCCCCCAATTTAAAATTCCACGCCCTGACTGGCTGACTGATATACCAACGCACAGCCCAAACCGCGGGTCCCAGAGACATGAAAATTGGAGGGTGTATTCTTTGTGAAGAGTAAGTATCATTTTTTCGAAATTCCTACCCATTAGAGGGTGAAATGGGGTGTTGAATTTTCTGTGAAACTTTTTATTCTCGGGGTCGAATGTCGATTGACTTGAAAATTTGTGTACATACTCTTCAGATAAAATCCAGTAAATCCGATGTCCAATCTCAAACCAAGGTATCAATATTTCACGAATCTAATTTAATTGATATAACTTTAAACTAATATTTGCAAGTTATAAGCAAGTACATGTAAATCTATGTAAGTATGTATTATAGATAGATACGTAGATTACTTATTATCCCGGAAGTAAGATCCTGTGGGCTATTCCCTAACTCCACGCGGGCGAAGCCGCGGGCATAAGCTAGTTACTCCATAAGATCCTCAGACATGTTGTGAAAGGCGATATTTTAGCAGACTGTCACTGCTAAGTAGTGCCGCGGATCTTGAAAACGTTATATACGATGTCTGTTTGTGACTTCAAGTGGAACCGTTCCCTTGCAATAATCGTACGTAACTGCTATCATAATAGGTTTTTTTTTTGTTATGGAATTCTTCAGTTCTGCACAGGCTTCATTGAAGAACCTGAACGTAAACCTGAAATATATCTTCCATCTTGAGCATACGTACACAAAAATAATTGTGTTTGAAAAAATTCGATTGATGTATGCAAACGTGAAGACGCCTGAAAACTTTTGAGTGCCTATTCATTAGGCGGTACTTAAAGCCCTAAATTATGAGAAAATATAATCGATAAGAGTAAGAAAGAAAATTTTAAAGAATATGGAATAATGACAAGCATACATAAGGCTCCTGGCCCACGGCGACTTTTTGTAGCGATGCTGTCGCGATACAGAATTGGGCGAAGATACACAGCCTCGCGACAGTATCGCTACAAAAAGTCGCCGTAGGCGAGGCTCTTTAAGCTGAAAAATCATCACAAACTAAAATGTATTTAATTTCTACTGTAAAGAACGTTATTTTGTTTATAAAATGTTGACAAAACTATCCTACCACAAAATGGCCCGTTTAGCTAATAGCGCATAAATTAAAAGTGGGACATTAACAGTTACTATACAAATACTTAAAGTATTCTCGGTAAAGTAGTTTAAATGCTCCTACAAATTAGTCATGGTGCGACGGAGCGGCATCTCCCGCCTACTCGACCCGCCATTGCAACGAGCACTTTTTTATTTAATTTACATGATTACTGAAACTCTTGAATATTTATTAAATAATTTATTTGCGAAATTATTGTGGAAATCCTTTTAATTGGTTTATGCATTGGCTATGGGACTTTAGGAAGATTATTTACTTTAATTAACCTATTTTTGCCCACTACTGGGCAAAACCCCGTCCATACTTTTTCAATTTTCTTTATGTTTTGCCTTAATCGGCTGGGAAAAAAAAAACCGGTTTATCACTTATCATAACATAACACATATCACGCATGTAATCCCCGAAGGGTTAGGCAGAGGTGTACGTAATAGTACACCCACATTTCGCCAGTTATGTTTAAGTCCCATGTAATAAGGGCGAGCCTATTGCCATCAACCGGGCACAAATCCAGACTCCGTGGCTGCTACTGAGAAATTCCTGATGGAAAAACCCAATGACGTTTTGCCCAACCCGGGAATCGAACCCAGGACCATTTATCATTTCTCATTATAACGATTATAAATTCTAAGAAATGAAAGGTCTTAAGGTTTGCCGTGTGTACCATTCTTAAAGTTTACGTGTATTCTGCTTGTACCATAAACGCGGATAAACATTTAGATAGCTCAATAAACATTGAGGTTAAATTATGAAAAAACTCACCCAAATAAAATCGCAAAAACCAAGTTAAGATACTTAGATGTAAACTACTGCCCCGCGTTGGTTTTTTAAGTAAAGGTAAATGTATTTACATATTTACAAGGGATAAACTATGGGTCTGTACTTTCCTAAGTGGATCAAATTTGGAATAAATGTTTCTACTTACGGGGCCCCGGTGTAAAGCCTTTGGGGTCTGGAAACAAAATCGGAGATTTAAGGCGAAAGGAAGGGAATGGATGAAATAATAAGTACCAACCATTGTTGATATGCTATTAAGGGTAGGTCACGGTTTTATCGTACGCAAAATCCGCGCTTTGGACGTAGTGTTGCGGACACTAGCCGGTTATACAATACAAGGGTAGGTTACGTCTCTGGCTGCCACACTTCTCTTGGACTGCCTCCTAGGTCTAGTCGTCGCAATCGCGACTGCTGAGCATGAGGTTCTGGGTTCAATTCTCGGGTTGGGCAATTGTTATAGGGTTTTTCCATCAGACCTGTGCCCATTCGATGTCAATAGGCTCGCCCCCAACTATACGGGACTTAAAACGTAACTGGCGAAATGTGGGTGTACTATTAGGTACACCTCTGTTTACCCTTCGGGGATTACAGGCGTGATTTTATGTATTTATGTACGCGTATTTGTCTCTTAGTGTAAACATTTCACTAGTACATCATTAAAGTTGGTATTTCGACTCATTTGACCAAAGTTATGGTAGTTATATTATTGCTAGCTTTGATGAATCCCTCTTTGCAAGCAAACTACGTTGCGTAAATGCACAAGAGCCATTGTGTGTAATGACGGTTTAGTGTTATATTGCTTAGACAGACTGCCTAAACTATGTATATTCTTTAAATGTAGGTACATATTTTTACAGTCAAATTAATATTGCTTCGGACAGACTTTCCCTTAATTTCGAAATAAGATAAAGGGTTCGCTAACGTATTTAAACGGATAAGACTGACGTTTAAGAGTTAAATCAGGCGAATATTAGAGAAAATTCGGGTTTAATGTCAGTTGGGTCCTTACACAAACGCTAGGATATTTTTTAGCAAAAAGCTGCTACAAGTAAATAACTTACATTATTTGAGTCTAGGCAAAATCCCTTTAAATGTTTCCTTTGAAATCAAAAGTAGAACAAAGACAGCCTGTATATTTATGTCAGTGCTTTCAGTAAATCTGACTATGATAAACGGCGGCTTACATACAATTTATCTACTAGACTGAAAAGTTGTTTTTTATGAAAATTTTGTTTATTTTTACCAACATTTATCTAGTCAAACTAGAGCCAAAAAATAGAAATTCCATGTTTTTAACAATAACAGAATAAAACCACGAAATTACAACATACATGTTGATATCAAAAAATTTAAAAAAAGCTTCATTTTTCTTAGTTATAAGTATTCAACTTGATTGAATTGATCACGGTTTTAGAAACATGCCACTATTCAATATATATTCAACTTTAACATGTAACATTCCAATTTATAGCCATTTGAGTCAACTGATGAAAAACCCATTTCATACAAGAGCATTTTTACAGAATTGAATTTCAATAAGGCATCGTAATTGACATTTGACGTGTGTTATTAAAAAAAATATTATCACGAACATATCAATCTAGATATTTTTCAACTTTGATGGTTAAAATTTGATATGGAATACATGTGATACCTACTCTTTCATGAATGATTTATGAATAAACTGCGACTAAACCGTTTGCCAACTGATATCATCGTAAAATACGCCCCTAACCAGATTTTAGGATGTCTTAAAATAAACAACGGCAGTACTTTAATCCCTGAGGCTTACGATACCTGCTCATAATTTATACTCGCGAAAGGAGGTACTTTATTTCACTCACACCTACGTTCTGCTCTTGAAATCACCTGTACATTACTTTAGTACTTGTTCACGATATTGCATCTAGCCCTAGCACGAGCGCGCGATGTAAACGTAAATAGTGCGATTTTAAAATTAAAAATACCCGTTTCACGTCTAGTATTTTCATAATTTTAAGAATGTATTATATTGAATATTACTGAGAGTGCTTGTGCAAACAATTCATTTCATTCATTTAAAAATTGGTATATTTCCTAAAAATATCAAATGAGTCCGTCAGATAGATTTCCAAAAAATATTGGACACGTATTTTTTCTTTTTTCACGAAAACTAAAAATGAAGACGATACAGTGCGTCGAAAACTCGTGTGACGTCATACTTCAGTACACTTTTTACTGAAAAGTGACGTCACAGGCCCCCACTCATGATCTTTGATGCGTTTTATCTTCGTCAATTTTGATTGATTTGATAAAACAAAAAATACGTATCCAATATTTTTCGATAAACTAACTGACGGACTAAATAGAATCATATTTTTTTACACAGGAAACATCCCTATTGACGTTACTTTTACATCGGGCGCTCGTGCTAGGACCTGTATACATTATTTTAGCACTTGTTCCCGTTATTGCATTTAGTATCACTCACGATTTGTAATAAAATCTAAGTAAGATGATATCGTAAAGCTTATGAGGTTGCTGTAGGACGCAATATATCCGTACTCGACGTCCTTTGCCGTGCGTCTAATACTCGAATAGAAAGACAAAATTATATTATTATTAAAAGCTTCTTCGGTAAGATAGAAGGCCTTCTAAGATGTTTCACGAGGCACATAATACAAAAGGCAAGAGGGCTTGTGTAACAGAATCTGGGTTTTATAAACATACCCGCGCATTAAGCGTTTGTAGTTTGCGTAGATCATAAAACTTACTAGGAAAGAAAAACAAAAGCTACTCAACTACTTATGTAGGTAGGTATAGTGGGAAAAGGTACTATTTCTATTATCGTATTAGAAGATCGTAGAGAATTAAAGAAGAGAAATAAAATACTTGCCCCTAATATGATCCATAAAATTAAAAATTTCAATTATCGTATTAGAAGATCGTAGAGAATAAAGAAGGGAAATAAAATACTTGCCCCTAATATGATCCATAAAATTAAAATTTTCAATTATCGTATTAGAGGATCGTAAAGAAATAAAGAAGGGAAATAAAATACTTGCCCCTAATATGATCCATAAAATTAAAAAAATCAATTATCGTATTAGAAGATCGTAGAGAAATAAAGAAGGGAAATAAAATACTTGCCCCTAATATGATCCATGAAATTAAAAATTCTAATTATCGTGTTAGAAGATCGTAGAGAAATAAAGAAGGGAATTAAAATACTTGTTAATATCCATAAAATTAAAAATAAAGTACACCAAGAAACATGTGATTTCAACTCCCCTACATCTGAAAGAGAAAAAAGTTTTGTGCCACCCATTCTTAAACAGCGTCTTCATGTTTTCTGAGAACTCCTTCTCACAAATCAATAACTTTTATGAAACTATTTTTTCAAAAATACTGAAGAACTGCCTTCTGTGACTATGTTTACGGACTGATAAGAATGATAATGATGATTATACGACGTAACAACCCTCCGCCTACACTTCCACAACAGTATTAATTTTATGTTCACTCTATGTACCCACTTACCCAGTCGTTTCCATTAGCGCTAGTGTTCAACCTAGATTTTAATTATAGGCTATTCTGGAATATAAATGGCTAATTGGGATCTGAGAAACCACTCATATCGTATTTCATGGCCTTTCCAACAAACTGTGAAGGACCATTGGAGCCGCAACTATGCCAAATGTAGTCGGAATTCACGAGCCAAATATTTACTGGAAACAAAATATTTGTAAAACTCAGTGTAATCATTTACTCTGATGAAATAATTAAAGTAAGAGTACATCGGAATGGTTGTTCTCGTAACGGGTTATTACAATTACTAGCAAATTCTTTGACACTCGAGTGTACCCGTCACTTTGTTCCTGAATAAGCTCTCTTAGTTCCTGTGGAGTGTTAGCCAGTTTACACAAAACAGGTTTCAAACAACGATGTCCCTTTTGTTCCGGAACAATGAAAATACTTGAATGTAAACTGAGAGTCTTATCACGGTACCCTTATTTGTTTCTCAAATCACTGTTGTTGACTGTACATGGTGTTTTCTCTTGTTCGTCCACTTTTTGATGACGTCCGATCGCGAAATTGTCTGAGATTGTTCTACAAATTGTCTTGCTTGTTACAAACTTGAATATTCTCCTTTGAGCGCACCGTGTATTTCAATCCAGGGCGCCAGTAATGGGACTACGCTTTGTTTTCAAGTAAAATAGACTAGAATATGAATATTATACGGCATTACAAATTTCAAAGTTGTATATTCATTAAACTTTTGGTAGTGCAGGTAATGTATCTAGGAATTGTAGTTGAGTTAATATTAAACTTCGAATACAATAATAATATGATTCTGTTTGTTGTGTGCCGTAGGCATTTGACAGTTTGTATGAAAAATCAAATTGCTTTGGTTTAAAAACTTAGTACAAATTTCTGCGTAAATAAGAAAAATCGCAGATATTTTTTTCCAAAAAAATCATTGGATTTTGTATGGAGAATTGGATTTTGTACATCAACACACCCCTGTGTTGATGTACAAAATCCACGCGGACAAAGTCTCTGGCAAAGAGCTAGTTAACAATATTTCTCATGATGATTTAATTATTGCCCATCAGACACACAAACTCCTTCCACTCACCTTTAATCTAAACCCCTTATCAAATCGCCCCTTAATCAAAACATCGACGACACTTATGACTTAAGAGGCACCTTTGACTCCTACATAACGTTTCTCGGGTTTGACGCCAGGGGCGCTATCGTCGCCATGGATAAGTGAAAGCGCCCATCGCGCCATTGAAGACCCGCTTACACGAACACCCTTATCACAAACGTATCGGAAACGAGTTTTATATTAGCCTATTTTCCGTAGGCTTGCTGTGTACCCCTGTTTTGTTAAGTGGTTCTATGTTGACAATGTTGTTGAATGCATATTCATTACGTATTATGTTTTTCTGTAAAAAATTACATTTTTGAAGGGTGCTTTTTCTGTAATTGACGATGTTGGAACCAGAGTGATCTAAGTGTCATTTTTACCAATTCTGAGGTTGTGACACAATAGCATAGAAAAATCATAATTCTTCCATGCCACACATATCTAAGGGCTCTTCAGTGCTTTCTTTCTTGAGGGATCACAACATGTCACTATAGAATTGGTGCGGTCTCCAAAGTGAAGACCATGCCACACTTATCTAAGTATTGAGGTGCACTTACATACTGTTGTGTCTTAGGCCACACAGGTTCCAACGTCGTTAATTTTAAGACTCAACCCCAGACCAAAAGAGGAGCTCGTGGCCGAATAATGTCTGCTTGGGTCGATCGTCAGGTTAAGCCGCGCTAGCCTAGGTTGGTCATACCGAGTTTCCTCCATGCCTCGATAATCACATTAAGCCGTTGGTCCCGGCCGTCAATTGTAGATCTTTGACAGTCTCTACAGGTAGTCAGTGGCCCGAAAATCTGACAACCAGGCTTATCAAGGGGTATCGTATTACCCAGTGCTATCTGGGTTGTGGATGTTAGATAGGCAGTCGCTCCAAGTAAAATACAGGTATTCAGCTGAATCTGAAAAGACTGGAAGCCGAATCCAACATAGTTGGGAAAAGGCTAAGCAGGTGATGAATCCCAGACCAAAATTTTACGGGCTCCATATTTTCTGTAGTACATTTCAAGACGCTGACCACCACGAATCGTAGAGTGCTTTGTTATGATTAGGTTATAAAGTAACTGGCCGTAAGTTATAGCATGAAATAAATTGAAACAAAATGGCGTTCTCTCGCTTTCAACTGGCCCCAATGAAAATCAATAAAACGTATAAGCCCCTTTACCATACTGTACCACTGCCAATATCGGAATTCAATTGAGTCCGAACGCTACAGGCCTTAAACTTGCCGTTGTCAAGTCATAACGGTCTTAATGCCCTAGTGCTCGAACTACTGTCAAACAATTGTCGAACTATTGACGTGTTTCTACTTTGATGAATTGGAAAAGGTTTTCATTTTAAAGTGATGACCCGACCCGTCCGTGTTTCAGTCGCTTACTATGGTAACATATCGAAACATCGAGATGTCTTAGCTGTATTTTATATTTTTAAGTAATTAACTCGTATTTTTCATTTCAACTTAATATCATGCCTGTGATATAGGAAGGGCTAAGCAGAGGTGTACCTAATAGTACACCCACATTTCGCCAGTCATGTTTAAGTCCCATGTTATAGGGGGCGAGCCTATTGCCATCAACCGGGCACAAATCCAGCCTCCGTGGCTGCTACTGAGAAATTCCTAATGGAAAAACCCAATAACACTTTGCACGACCTGGGAATCGAACCCAGGACCGCATGCTCAGCATTCGCGCGTCATTTCATTCGACTTATTTTATATGTAAGATACGTGTAAAATTTGACCGCGAGTTCAATATTCAAACTCAAAGCATTTACTCGTTTATACATTGTTATACATATATCATATAAGTCAAGGATTTGATCAGTCAGAAAAATAAAGAAGCTAGATTCGTGCGAGCGATTGCCTATTATACACCATCTCAACCGACTGACTCGCTCTACCCATTTACCTACTTTCAAAAGATTACCACAGAAGCTTTTAGACCACTCCGTTTATTGAAATACAAATAATAATAACAACCTTTAACAGATATAAAAGCAGAGTATTTATAAAAAGCTATTGTAATGCGAACACAATAGGAACGAGTTAGTTTTTAAATTAATGTTCAAGCTTTTATTCAAACATAATAGATATTGAGCTCTTTTGTGGTTTAATGTAAATAGCAGTACGTGTTTGTAGTAAAAGGTTTAATACAAAAATACTGGCTTATGCCCGCGGTTTCGCCCGCGTGGATTTCGATAATTCTCCCACGGGATCATACTACCGGGATAAAAGGTATCTTATGTGTTAATCCAGGTTATAAACTATTTGTGTGCTGAATTTCATCCAAATCCGGTTAGTAGTTTTTGCGTGAAAGAGTAACAAACATCCATCCATCCTCACCAACTTTCGCATTTATAAGTAGGATAGTAAGATTCTACAAAAAACAGGGGGTAAGATTTACCACAATAATTATTTACGTTTGCTGGCAAGCAGTAGGTACCTAAGCTATACTATCGGGTGGAAGTGAAAAGTAAGGCTTTTCAACAATCTTTGACCTTTCGATGACAGACAGACAAATGAAAAGCAATGATAGAACTAATTTTGTCGGATGTGGTCCACGAGGTACAGCAGCTAAAAAGATAGAAGTAACAACTGAAAACCAGATGGGCTGTCTGCCAATTCCATCAATTACTCAGCTAGAAAAATACATAGCAGTCATGATCAACTGCAAAATTCTTTCCCAAACACGTCGAAAATTTTCTTATTCGCAGTAACAGACGGAAAATAACGTTAGGAACTTGGCAAGTATATGTAAAATTAATGAAAACAAGAGGTAAAACGCTTCCAGATACGTATTAGCCGTACCTGTTCCTGTGGCACGCTGCCAAATCACGCTATTGAATATGCTCTTACTTTTATAAGAACTTTAGTCGATCTCTAAAAAGGTATATGTAAAATTATTAGGGTTGGGTCTTCGTAAAAAGGCGATCGCACCTCTTAAGGACATCCGTTACTGAGTGACGGCTTATTTTCTGTAGAAGCTCATGGTCAGGGTATTATGTAAAGCTTGGGCCACAATACAGGTAAAGTATGCACTCGGTGTTATCGAATACGGGAGCGAACACGTCAATGGCAGGCGATTGACCAGGATCGCATGAGTAAGGCGATAGTGAAAATTTGCTGCGGAATTCTGTGGCTTAGAGGAAATTCCTTTCGTAAGATTGGAACCTTGGTTTAACAGCTGGGTGGTGAGAAATAGATCACTCATTTCATTCTTTCTGTGAAAGTTGCAATACGTAAGAGATTATGTGATGTAGCAGCAACTTATTTGGTTATGTTTTGACTTATATAGCAATTTTTGAAAAGTTCTCTTACATTTAAGTATGAATAAGTCACGTGATGTGGGAATTATAACTAGAGGCAATTAAATCATTCTAAACGAACTGGTAACAAAGGAAAACAACACTGTTAATAACGGGCATACAATTTTACATCATCCCATTTGTTATTTATTAGCTGTGCCCGCGACTTCGTCCGCGTGGACTTAGATCTTTATCAACCGTTTCCGTTTTTGCAACATTTTTCATAAATGCTTCACTCCTATTGGTTGTAGCGTGATGATATATAGCATATAGCCTTCCTCAATAAATGGACTACCCAACACTAAAAGAATTTTTCAATTCGAACCAGTGCAGCAGTGGTTCCTGAGATTAGCGCGTTCAACCAAAAAAACGTCTTTATAATATTACTATAGATTTATTTATTCACCACGAATTATATCATCATTACAGACTCGTCCAATACGATGCTATAAGACATACCATATATAAAAAAACTTACATTATAAAATATTTTTTTATCTTTACCATCAAAACCTTTGTATGAAAGTTGTAAAACTTTAAAAGTAATAATTTCCTTCCCCTGCAAATTCACACAGAGTTAACACATTTTTCTACAGACAAAAGTATGGTGCTATGGGCCTAAGATTCTGATAGCGAACTTTAAAGTTACATAATCTGGCTCTCGGTGTGGCGGTCTTATGTTGCCTTACACGTCGAGACCATAAATGCGAATAAAAAGTATATTTGGAGTATAAACATAGTACATTGCGTCCTGAATGTCAAGTGACGAGAGTGTGGCTCACATTCATAATGCCTTCGGTCTGCTGTGGACTGTAGATTAGGGATCTCGCATGCTTACATAACTGTCGTGGAGTCTGCGGGTAGGTGGTGACTAGTAGACTGTTATTTTATAACAAATGCCTGTAGAACATTTTATACATGTAGGTAGAAACCACGGAACAACACCAGCTACGATTCTTGCACACGCCTTTTGTTTCCTCAATGTTCATACAACTGGTCATACATCGCATGAATTAAGTAAACGACAGTCGGAGAGTTTATAAAAATAACTTTATTTAACTGACAGAGTGACAGTAAAGATAATAATGATCTAATCCTAAAGATACAAGGTTCTTATAGCTAAATTATGCTAAGACGACAATTGTTGCGTGACGACAATGTCCTACATTATAATTACTTATTCACTAGATTTGGAAGAAGCTGTATTGCTGACAAAGCTAATTGTAGTAGGGTTACCACACTTAACTCATGCCCGTTTCTAGTACGAGTTTTTCTGAAGAACATCACCAGTTTTATATAACCAATTTATTTATTGTTTAGTATACTACCAAAATAAGGTTTAAACGTACACGGTTGGAGTTCTAGTTATAAGCATGTCTGCTGTGAGTTCACCCTGATGTGTTGATGTAAAGTTATCTTTCTATGAACCTCCGTTTGAATAACCAGAGGGCCTTGAAATGGAAACGCTTTCAAAACCTTTGGTATTCTACTTCTAACAAGATTGACATGTTTTTCGGTAGCTTTTTTCAGTCACTTTCAATTTTAGGGTTCCGTTGCCAAATGGAAAAAAATGGAAAACTTATAGATACGGTCTGTCGGCCTTTCTGTCCGTCCGTATGTCACAGCCATTTTACTCCGGGACTTTTGGTACCAAACAGTTGTTTGGAGGCCACGTGTGTCTTCTATCAACCGCTACCCAAAAACGCCAAACACGTAAACAGAAGGTTGAAAAATTCTGGCTATATAACTGCGTGACTGCTCTGTATCCGGGTTTGTATAACGTAAGAATAACTTTCAACGAAAATTGGTTTAAATGAGGTTTGATATTTAATTTTGTTTTTCATTAAAATACTTTGAAATACATACTGTTGAGTGTAAATTGACCTATGAGTGAGCGTTAAAAGTATATTTATTATTTTATTTCGTGCCCTTGTGCGCAAGTCCGACTCGCACTTCGCAGGTTTTTTTTTATATTTCAAACATTTTTATAAATAATGTTTCTTCACAACACATTAGAAACCGCAATAGTCTGCGGTTCACTGCTCTTATTTCGATACCGGGAACCGCTCGATGTTTAAAAGTACTTAAAACTTTAGACGATGCAGATTATTAGCTCAAAACCTGCAGGAGAGAATAAACAAGCTAACTTTCTAAGAATTCGCTAGATATAGAATACCGATCTGTTTGTTCGCGTAGTTGAAAAGCGAACTAGGTCAACAAACTCTGCAGGTATTTAAAAGCTATGTCTTTGCATGAACGTAGCCAAAAGGTAAAATATGTGGTTTAATCAATATGACTCCAAATAACAGAGTTAGCGATTCAGGTTATTTTTCTTGGTTTTATTTTACAGGAGACCTGATTTTCAAAGATAGTTATTGTGAACTGAATGCTCTTGTTTGGTCACTAGATGGAGACCGGGCACCGACTATGTTATTCTATTTGATATATAATTTCAAACCAACCATTTTACTTAAAACTTTAGTTTTTTATTTACCAAATAACTTGTCTAGTCAGCGAACAAAGCTCTTAAAAACAAAGGGCGAGACATATTTTTACACTGAAATATTCAAAATGTTGTTCGTGGTATTTTTTACCTGTGCCTGTGTATCAGCAGACTGAAAAAGCAAACTTGCCAAAACCCTTTTATTTCAGTTCCCAGACATTCAAAAAGTAGCGAAAACTATATTTCTCTTCAACACACAACAGCTCCAAAGTTTAGAGTTTCAAGTCAATAGAGATGAAAAAGTCTGAGTTTACCGGGAATCCGAGGCGGACTTCCAACAATACATTTTTAAAGCAATTGATATTCGCATAGCCATCGGGATCCCCAATCTAGATGGAAAGCTCCCCAGTGCCCCGTTCATACAGTCGGACGCATATTGCAGTCATTGCCAGAATAGGGCCACAGCAACGCGTTACTGTAACATAGTGCATGTATTACGCTAGTGAAATACTGCAACTGCATCGAACACATCAATAAGCCTATTGAAAAATAAAATGTAACTCCATTGTTTCATGATTTAAAAAAGTGAACAAACATTAAAATGTTTCATGCCAATTAAATCTATGGGCTTTATTTTGTAGTTGAATGAAATGATATCGTAACCGAATATGTGCAAATGGACGGTGTTATTTACATGATAACGTGAATACTGAAAACTGAGATACACTTCAAATGCATCCGCCATTTTGAATTTCCTGTGACATCATAAATGGCAC
Organism: Noctua comes; assembly: GCA_963082995.1. NCBI lineage: Eukaryota > Metazoa > Arthropoda > Insecta > Lepidoptera > Noctuidae > Noctua > Noctua comes. The sequence continues at coordinate 9,896,233 of OY720277.1, forward strand.
ATTCTGAAATAGACATAAGCCAGTTTTCAGTTACACTAAACGATTCTAGTGACACATTTTCAACAATCGGCTCAATGCTCAACGCTAAGAGTTGAAATTCCAACAGTGTCCCTCATTTAGGTGTCACTTAGTCTTACTGAAAACGGGCATTAATGAAACTAAAGTCCATGTCCATGTTTTAGCATTAGGAGGTAACTAACAATTACCCACGCTGAAATTCCCCTTTTCCAGCCATTCCCTTTAAGCTTCGTGCTCGGAAAAAAAGAAACAGAAGCAGTCCCTGCGAGGATTTTAATCAGAGTGCGATATAAATTATTAACTGACCGCAGAAGTTCGCCGGCGAGCAGAATTTGTTAAAAACTATGTGTTATGCTGCACAGTCCTGACGGTATCCCCCATGTGGACCTCATTACTGTGGTCTTGTTTTTGTTATGTGTAATTTGTTTTCAGCCATGCTTTCGCAGATTAAAGCAGGCGGAACTGGATTTTACAGTTTAAGAGTTCATTTCATGAATACCCTGAACTTGTTTTTCTCTCAGATTAAGACGAAGACTACGGTTTTATAACTTAACAAAACACGAGAGTTTATTTCTTAAATCTTAACTAAATAAATCAATTTAAATCTATCAATGATGGTCAAGACCACACCAAAATGCGTTGCTCAGTTTAGTAGTTCAACGAGGTCACACAAACGGACACGAAAAGCGACTTCAATTTATCATGTTTTCACGATGCCATTAGACGCCTCGCCTTTTTTTAGTTATTTAATAAAAATAATGTTATAATCTGAAGTTTTATGACACCCCTGGGTGAACAAGGGATGGGGTGGTCCTGATAAAAAAAACCCGAGAACATAAAACCCGTAGCTGTTACAAAAAGCAATTTAGATTTAATTTTACTGAAGTTTGATATTAAAAATCTGCACCAAGGTAGTGTAATCCTGGGATTCTAGCCACTAGAATTAAACATGTATTTGGTAAGAAAATATATCTTATTTCTATACTAGTTTCTGTCCACGACTTCGTCTGTGCCATATCATTTAACGCGACAAAATCATATTTCGTGCTAACCCCGGTTATGAATCATCTGTGTGCCAAGTTTCATCCAAATCCATTCAGCTGTTCTGGCATGATTGAGTAACAAACATCCAAACATACAACTTTCACATTTATAATTTTAGTAACGGTAGAATAGTAGTAGACAGGATCTGTCAGCTATAACTGATAATTAGCTCGGATAGAGCGTCTACTCTGTTTTATACTAAATCTAAATGAGTGTTTATCTCGCCCTATTATGACAATGACGGAATTAAAAATAATACCAAATAACACTCTATTCCGTTTCTTTGTTTCGTAACACATCTTTTCTGCTCAATATTATATCTCGACCTATAATAACTGTACAGCAACCACTACGCAGTTTGTTCACAATAGTCTTACTAATAGGTTCGTCATTAACATATACCACGTAGACTCTTCATAAAGCTATCAGTCAACAAGCTCGATTATTAGCACAAGCACTGACTCGAGGAAAGCGAAGACTATAAACTACTGGAAGCGTCTAGCTTGTATTTATTTTACAATATTAAGATTTTACTGTTTGTCGAAGATAAAGTTGAAGTAGATGATTACTATGCAGCAGCATGTATGTATCTTACTTAATATTATAAATGCAAAAGTTTGTGAGGATGAATGGATGTTTGTTACTCTTTCACGCAAAAACTACTGAATGGATTTGGATGAAATTTGGCACATGGATAGTTTATGACCTAGATAGTATGATCCCGTGGGACAGTTACCGACATTTCACGCAGGCGAAGCGGAAATAAGCTAGTATTATCATACATCCTTTGTAAATGTAGAATTTTGTCTAGTGTTGCTGCTATTTTTGGCAGTATCACTGTTCTTTAGCTTGTATTTTATTTATCATCTGGATTGATCGGAATTTTGAAAGGTGTGATTCTATGCGTAGCGTAAGTCCCATTTATATAATTCAAAAACCATATTGTGTTTTTTCATTAGGCCTTGTCATGTTTCTTTCAATAAACAAGCACTGTTCATCAAGTAGGTTTACTAAGCGCATAATGGCGTTTTAGATCACTATCTCTAGGTTCCTTTTACGGTGTTATCTTCATCGCTTAATGATTTTCCTTTATAAGAAATAGACTTTATTGAAAAAGGCTTTGTACTAATTTGCTAAAGATTCAAATTGTTGTTTTTTACCATTATTTATTTACGGAGACATGGATTGTAATTTTCCTCCTTAGATAAAAAGTTGCCATGGAGATTTCCGCTACCATTTAGCCGGCAATTTGCTGTGAAACAAATTTGGTGGACCGATGACCTCGTAAAGGTTGCAGGGATCCGCTGGATGCGAGACGCACGGGACCGGTCAATGTGGCGACACTTGGGGGAGGCCTATGTCCAGCAGTGGACGTCTTTCGGCTGAAATGATGATGAATGATGATGTTGCTGTGAAAATAAATATATTAATAACTAAAAACAATAATAAATGCCTGAATAGTTTAAGCGAATTTCAATGATAAATGTTATCAACACAGCATCACCACAGAATTAATAAATAATTAACATGTTCCGGTCGTTTAATTTGTAGTAAATAATAATATTGTGCCGTGATCTGAAGGAAAATACCAGAGGATTAAATAATGTCTTCTTGAGCTTAATGTTGTGGACTCTTATCTACTACTGTGTACCTAGTCGTTGGTATTGCCTTTTTTGATACTGATTAGGTAATCATTTTACAAACAAGTGCTATAAAATTCTTCATTGATAAAATTTACATCTTAGGTGTTATGAGATGACGAGAAATAATAAATTGGGATAACGGTAGGAGAATGATGAGGTATATGTAGATTTATTTATCAATGATGGCAAAATGTAGCGTTGATTTATTTGAAACTAGATGTAGCTTTTTTATGGAGTTCGGTATTTATCCCACGGGATCGCGAGGATAAAAAGTACGTTTTAATTCAGATTATAAACTATCTGAGTGCCAAATTTCATCTAAATCCGTTCAGTAGTTCTTGCGTGAAAGCGTAAAGGATGACTAGGCGCAGAAACGGATACGTTCGCAAGCGACGGTATGGAGCCGATCGTATTCGTCGCCATCCTGCCGAAGGCGATCGTTCGTCGCCGCATCCGTTCATATCGTATTCGAGCCGTTTGGTGGAAATCGTCCTTAACAGGTATCCATCCAGCCATTCATCCATCCACACAAACTTTCGCATTTTTTTAAATTTAGTAAGTTTGTTTTTCAAGTTAAATAGGTAGTCTATGTTTTGTTTTTATTTAGATAATTATTTACTATTAGGCCGTGTCCTAACCAAAAGGATAGACACATGAACACGCGACCGATGCCCTAATTTTGTTCGGCAAACCCGAACGCATGGTCGTTTTAGTTAGGATGCGCGATTTCAGTTAATTAGAAACGGAGTAATTAAACTAGAAATGAAATTCACCAATAGGTATTTATAATCCTTATTATCTGCTAACACATAACATTTTGTATGTATTGCAGTATATAAGTTATTTTGAATTAGAATTTGTGTTTCTGCGTAATGATTTCAATAATATTTGGCATTTGTAAAGTAATTAAAAGGTTCAGCTTATGATGTACAATTAGTGTTTGTAATGCTCATTTAATAACATGTTTTAATTGTTCAGATTTAAAATTAGGTAACTTACTACATTTTAACTCTTAATTAAAAAGAATAGTGAAATATTTTAGCCACTATCGGCTTCCTTTCATCTGTTTTTAGTTCTCTTTGCTCAACCTTAATCTTAAGCAATAAATGCAAATTATTGTGAGCTAAAAGAAAAGATTATAGCTCCCATTTGCATTTCCATACAAACAATACGCTCTTAAACAGATTTTCTTCATATTTTCTTTCCATTATGCTCAAGCAGTAACTACATATCCCATTAGTATTATTACTCCTCTTTTAAAATATCTTTTTACATTCCCAGGTTGTTGTTTTACTCTTAAATAGTTTGTATCATAATCATGGGTATTAGGTGCGACTGAACCACTTAAGAACACTTATCAACCAACTTATCTGTGCAGGCGGGAAATCTCGGAACTAAAGTAAATGTACCAAGTTTGACATATCGATGAATTTTTGCTAGACAAGCAGCGCCACCTTTAACTGCACACATAAACTGGTCATACTACTGTAACAATTTGACATTGATAATGCCTTCATGTCGTATCAGGGAAGGCAGGGATGATTGTCGTGGTGCAATTGTTTACTTAAAACTGATTAGATGTGCAGTTGATTACACGTGTGTTTTAGAAAAAGTTTGATAATAAGTGTATAAAAAAAAAAAAAAACATTTAGGTCGAGTAGGTAATTATGTATGGGACAGTTTATTTTTTTTTTCGCAACAACGATGTTGATCCTATATTTAAGGTTTAACTATTCATTCACGAAATATTTTAAGGGTAACGTCTATACGTCGTAAAGTCGCCATAGCAACGAAAAACACACTTGATAATTTTCATTAACCACACCTTCTTGATACATCCTTTAGAGACAAAAATATATATATATACTGTCTTTCTACTACCTTAATTTATTCGACAGTGACAGGTCGTCGCTAAGGGTCAAATAAAACCAATACTGTGCTATCACGATCATGTAGACATGTTCTCTAGGAGATGTAGTATTGAATATATCGGAAACGAGAATATTTGGTACATAGACGTTAACATTGGATCTAGATGGACAGATATTTAGGTCCGATTTAGTGACTCGTTTTGTGATAAAGTTAGGGTGACACCTATTGGGTGTCAGTAATCAGAATGTTATTAAGCTCGCGTAGTTTATTCATATATTTTATAAGAAAGTCTGTTTTTGATTAAGAGAAATTAATTAAACGAATTAATTACACGGTGAAAAATTAGCCGTTGGTCCCGGGTGCCATTTGAAGATCTTTGACAGTCGTTAGGTAGTCAGTGGCCCAAAAAGTCTGACAACCAGTCTTACCAAGGGAAATCGTAGTACCCAGTACTAACTGTGTTGTGGAGGCCCAGATAGGCATTAGCTCCATGTAAAATACTGGTATTCAGCTGCATCCGATTGGACTGGAAGCCGACCCCAACATAGTTGGGAAAAGGCTACACAGATGATGACGGTGAAAAATTACAACAACAATATGAAAAAAAAAACTCGAAAAATAAATTTATTCCCTACATAGTCTTTTGTGCTGAAGCAAAGGCGTACAGGGACGATTGTAATTTTTTTGCAATATTTAAGTAGGTCGGACAGTAAAAGTTGTTTGTAATTACTAAACTTAATAGAGATCATGAATACCATGCAATTAGCACTTCTGGAGATCAAGTGCCTGCTATAATGAATATCTTCAAGAGCCCTTATTAATCATGGTCAATTTGTATGAAATGAACACAACTCACGCTATATTAAACTAAGCCGAAGTAGCGGAAAAATACGCCAATATATTATAAGGAGAAATCTCTAGTGAATTCCCTATCAATACATTTTACACGAATTACTTATTGCGAGGTAATCCATTTCCTTAACAACCGACACGCGATGATCGGAAGCTTTCAATTTTTATTTCATTCGCAAAATCAATCTGAAAATATAGACATGATAAAAAGACGCCTGATTTTTATGTAATCTTCAGGGTAGAAGAACATCAATTATAATATAATAACAAAATACATTCTTAATTAGTATATATTGTTAAGTAACCAGTCTTACCAAGGGGTATCGTATTACCCAGTACTAACTGGGTTGTGGAGGTCAGATAGGCAGTCGCTCCATGTAAAATACTGGTACCCATCTGCATTCGGTAAGTAATTGGGAAAGAGGCTAGGCAGGTGATGATGATTGTTAAGTAATAGGTATTTACATGAAAAATTTTAATGTAGGTAAAAAAGAACAATTGAAGGTAAAGTAGTTGTATGTATCTTACTACACTCGCGATTCGATTTATGCAGTCATTCAGCCATGCATGGCAGCTTACGCGCGCTTGACATATTTTTAACTAAATTTTTGTGTTGATTTTCCTTCCAAAAACCTTGCGTTAGCGGTCTACAACCATGACAGTTGTTGCATAATTAAAAATGTTACATTCTAAATGCTAATATCAATTCCGCCTTACAGACAAAGAAACTATCAGACCTCATTCAAACCACACACTACATCAATTCCAACACGTGGTACTTCCAGTATCACTAAACCACGTTCAAGGGATAGATCGCGTGCCGTCAGAGATTTATAACTCAATCCGACAATCAGCGAAACGCTTAACTAGCTGACGATAAGGTGTCGGCGAATGATTGCGTCCGTCTATTCGCCGTGAAATAGGAACTATCGACTGTTAACCGTTAAATACGATTTGGGGATAGATTATGATGTTATTTGGGGCTGTTGCACGGCTATTGATTATGGATTGAGTGACCTGCTGTAAGTGAGTTTGATTTTGTGTTGACGTATGGTTTCAAAACCGTCTAGTAACCATAAAGGTTACTGTCTTTGGGAAAGGAAAATAAAAGTAATGTAAGAACTATCTAAGGCTGCCCAACTTAAATGGGACTGGGCAGGACATGTCTGCCGCATGCCGAACGAACTGTGGGCTCGTAAATCTCAGGATTGGTGCCCTGAAACAGTGACACGAGGTCGCGGCCAGTTCGTCCCGCCATCTGCTTCGTGGTCACGAAGCAGATGGCGGGACGAACTGGATGTCTTCTTTGAGGATTGGAAAGAAGTAGCACAGAAGCGTGACCTTTGGAAGGAATGGAGGGAGGCCTTTGCCCAGCAGTGGGACAATGTGGGCTAGCTATAATAATAATAAGAACTATCTGGCGAATGAGCTTCGCATCGAGATCGAAGTGATCCGACAGAGAACCAGCGTTGTCAACATAGCTCACAGAATAAGAAAGCTGAAGTATTTAGCCGTATAACCGATGACCGTTGGGACTGACGTGTTCTTGAGCGGAGACAGCGAATCGGCAAGCGCAAGATGAGCTATTTGGAGAGGCCGGATTCCGGGTTTGTGCCTGATTTAGGGCAACAGGTTTAATTCCTAATTACTTGAGACAAATATAACTGGCAAAACAAAATGCTCTATATTGTACAACATGTCTGTCTTATCCTTCGGTCATTAAAAGGGGTAGTGTTAATTGTAACTTAAATATATTTTCGACTCATTTTCACTCTATGATTCGATATGTAATTTAAAAAATATTAGTTATCTTTAAACTGTAGTTTGAACCTCTCATGTTATAACGAGTTTGTTCACCCCTAATGGTCTTATATTCAAGTGTATGTCTATGAGGCTTAACGGTTTGACATGTCATACACATTGGGTGTAATGAAAATATTCAAGTGTCAAAATAAATTGGTATAGAATCTTTAACAGCTTCGAAATTCACAGGCTTTTTAATAGGGTGTTACAAAAAATGTGTCATAATAGGTGTAAAAGTACACTTAACGAAGCCAAAAGATTGAAAGCCGTTCTCTACGTCATTACGATTATTTTTTTTGTTCTAGACAATACCTTCCAACATTTCCTCGAGTTTTTTTTATTCAATTTTTTAATGTATTAACTTTACTTTAATAAACACCTCCATGACCCTCGTACTATTCAATGCATCCATCAGCATAATCTTTTGAGTATTAGTATTAGTAGCATTACATTGAGTCCTTCCGTGAAACGTGATTTTTCACGATAAAAAAAAGTCGTTTCCCAGCAACAATTTTTGCGTACAGTTACTTAGTTTAATGTACAGAATGCTTGGTTGACGGCTTCATGAAGGGCCCGTTTACACTTGTACGTTTATTAGAAAGGATGAAAGTGCCTACTCCTGAATACGTATAACTTGAACTTCTGCTAATATACTCGTAAACAGAACATCACGCGTAGTTGTCCCCTAACCCAGACGGGTGTACGCGTAACTAGTACATCCACATTTTGTGAGTGTTGTTTACGATAACTTAACTTAACTGAAATTTCATACAAAAATGAAACACCTACTGAATCAAAATGTATAGGTACAACAGCTGATTTTAAATAGATATTTAAACATCAGTCCCATACTAAAAGTTGTAGAATACGGGTTGATAGGGAACACCGACGCTAAAACGGTTACCACGTATTCAGTAGGTACATCATTTTGACCCCCCCCCCAATAGAAATTTTTCGTCGATAATTAAAAAAAACAGCTGTTCCATACATTTTGAACGTATAAGTTTTGCAGTTTTGTAGGAAACAGCTGTTTTTTTCGTTTTAGCGTTGGGTGTCCTTTCCACCATAAATTGCATAAATAAGATCTTTCATATCATTAGCCGCATTTCAGAGAGGTACCTAGAATAGAATAGAATTTATTTGTTAGAATATTGTTGCTACTTAGGTGTTACATAATACATGATGTCCATAATGTCCTTTTTTTCTCCCTCTCGGCGACAGCTCGGATTGGACGTGTATTTTGTTGTGCGACAGTGTATTAAGTTTTAATTTTTGAATATTTATTTTAACTGAGCCACTACTGATTTAAACTCGGACCCTCCTGTTCTATCTTGCGGGGGAGCCCATTGAGTGCAGCGGCCATATTGGATTGTGTCGGAATTCTCACTCTCTCAATCTCCTCTACCGCCGGGCAAGGCAAGCCTTCGAAGAAATCACCACTAGCTGTGTTCCTGAGAAATTAATAATTTCTAAACTTAGAAAAAGTCAAGCAGACGGTGAGATTTGATCCTACGACCACAGTCGCGCGCCGAGTCCCCGCTCGTTACCGCTGCGCCAAGTGAACGTGTGCGTCATCGTGCGAAATTATTCTCCTGCCTACGAATCCCAACTACGTCACTACAGATTTGCTACGCTAGTGCTACGGTGCTACGACTGCTGCTCCAATCTGCTACGCGGTGCTTTGTGCGACGCGACGGTTGACGGTTGTCTGCTACGCCGCGTAAACTAACAACTCATGGAGCGGTCAGCTGATATGTCTGTTTGCGAGGGTGACAATAGTCATACGTCAATTGATGTTACTCCGCCGAACTTTGTTTTTGCGCGCAGTAAGAACATCACTATGGACGACTTTAACAACTTTAAAGAGGAGATAAAAAGCATGATAAGTACCTTATGGAAATCACACCAACAGGAAATAACAGCTATCCCAGTCACTTTAAAAGAGATTCAACAAAGTAATCGTAATATTGAAAACTCGATCCTGATGCTTTCGACTCAAAATGAAGAACTGAGTAAAAAAGTTTCTCAATTGGAAAATAAAGCAAAAAAAGACAGCGATTACATTACTTTACTCGAAGAAAAAATAGAAAACTTACAGATGGGGTCCCGTAAGCCAAACCTAGAAATCAAGAACGTTCCTCGCGGGGCTAGTGAAACAAAAGAGGATTTAGTCCAAATGGTGCTTTGTCTATCTTCTACTATTGGTGGTGCACTAAGCAAAGCTGAAATTAAGGACGTTTACAGAATTCGAGGGAAAAAGAAGGACTCTCCTAACACCCCGATAATTGTCGAGACTGCATCTACCCTCATTAAAACTGACATCCTAAAACTATGCAAGGCCTTCAACGCCACCAGGGGGCTTAAGCTATGCGCTAAGCACCTGGGTCACCGTGTTGACGGGGATACCCCCATCTTCGTGTCGGAGCAGCTGACAGCTAAAGGTGCACGGCTTCATTTCTTGGCAAGAGATCTCGTTAAAGCTGGTAAATATAAATTCTGCTGGACTGCCTATGGGCGTGTCTACATTCGAAAATCTGAAAATTCCGCCATCATAACTATTAAATCCGAGGCACAAGTACAGCAGCTTCTTAATGGTGAATGACTATACACTGTACGCTGTTTTACATCAACAACTGCGACTTGTCTGATCCGTATTTTATTTTTATTGTTTTATATTACAGTGTTAACATGTTCACAAATCTTAATTACAATTTACACGTATACACATACTCTTCAATCTTATACCTACACGTCTCTGACACACAAAAATACACATGCTACTCAAACTATTACTACTTTATACAAATATTCGCTCACAAACATTAATCAATATCTTACATCTAAAATATCTTACACAATCATCAAACCTCCCCGCCTACATCAAAATCCTACGACTATAGATTTCCTAAATTGCAAACCTCTTCACTATGGATGTGCTATGAATAAAATACATCTCAAATGCCACCATTATGTAGCTAACACTTATTTGAAACTTAACCTAACTCTTAATGGATGACGCCCTAAACACACTAAATGATCTAGATACAGCAGAAATAGCCAATGCAGCCTTCAGCGACATTGGAAATTTACACAAAATAATTAATATTAGAAAAAATGGTCTAACATTGATATCACAAAATATCAGGAGTGTCTATAAAAACTTTGATGACTTGCAAGTATCATTAGCTCATTTAAATTTCAAGCCTGACCTAGTGGTACTAACAGAATGTTGGACTAATGATGACAAACCGATTCCAGTCCTGCCTTATTATGTCTCGTACTTTAGCACGCGGCATCTTAATCAAAACGATGGTGTTATTGCTTATATTAAAGATGATATTCCGGTTAACGTTAAGGAAATATTGTTGGACGATGCGTCATGCCTACACATTGAGTCTACCAGTTGTACCATTTTAGCTATATACAGATCACCCTCTAATCCTAACGCACAACGATTTATTAACTCACTAAATTCCCATCTTGAATTAAATGATGCAACTAAATGTATAAGTATAGTAGGTGATATAAACATAAATATAATTGATAATCCTAATGATCAAAACTACATGAGAAAAAACAGACTTGAATACCTTAATATGCTAAGTATCCACGGTGTTATGCCTGGCCACAGCTTACCGACTCGGGATGGAAGCTGCCTTGATCACATCATGCTTAAATTGGATAGAAGTAGGATAAACGCCCGAGTGGCAGTACTTAACACCTCAATAACAGACCATCTTACGACTTTTTTACACCTATCCGACGTAAATACTGATTCAAAAAATATAAAAGTGACTACGGTGATTAATTACGCGAGCGCTGTGGACAGCCTTTTACAAAAGAACATCTCCAACCTACTTCTTTGCGATGATCCTGAAACAATATGTTGTAGCTTAGTCTCTTATATTAAAGAATCTCTGTCAGAGAACACTTATGAGAAACGAATACCAAAAAAGCATCGAGTCATCAAGCCTTGGATAACACAAGGAGTATTACGGTGCATTTTGAATAGGAATAATATGCAGAAAAAACTACGCTGTAATCCCCATGATGAAGTCCTTAGAATTACTTACAAACGTTACCGCAACCATTGTAACAAATTAATAAAGAAACTCAAACATAACTATGAAAAACAATTGCTTGAAAAATCTATGAACAACTCAAAACACCTTTGGAAAAACATTAAAAATATTACTCACATGAAACAGACTAAAAACAATAACGACAAACTTCTTAACATCAAATCTACTGAGACTGAATCTGTTGATTATATTAATAGTTTTTTCTCAGGCATAGGTGCGGGCCTTGCTAGTGAGATTACACCATTATGCCCCTCTCAAAATTTGTCTGGCCATTTCCCATGCCAGTCACAGCTTTCATCCTTTGTCCTTCTGGACACTGATCCGCGTGAGGTTCTTGAGGTTCTTATGTGTCTAAAGACGGATAGTGCTCCTGGACTGGATCTTATTCCAGTTAGTTTTCTCAAACTGGCTAGGTGCATATTGTCTCCAATAATCTCCCATTTGGCTAACACCTGTTTCAAAAACGGTGTGTTTCCTTCTTGCTTAAAACAAGCTGTCATTACCCCTGTGCACAAGAGTGGGAGCAGAGAAGATGTTAATAATTATAGACCGATCTCCGTTCTGCCTTCGTTGTCTAAAATACTAGAAAAACTTATTAATAACAGATTAACAGGATACCTTAATAAATATAACATATTATCTAACTCTCAATACGGTTTTCAAGCGGGTAAGTCTACACAGGATGCTGTACTGGCTTTAACTTCTCTAGTCACTGATCAATTGGACAATGGAGGTAGATGCTTAACCGTATTTTTGGATCTGAAAAAGGCGTTTGACACCGTCTCTGCTAACATTCTTGTGCAAAAATTAGAAAACATGGGAATAAGAGGCACCCCTTTGAATCTGCTACAGGATTATCTGAGAGGAAGGAAACAGAGAGTTAAGGTAGGGAAATTTGTGAGTGCCGACGCTGAACTGACCTTCGGGGTGCCCCAGGGCTCCGTCCTGGGGCCAACGCTTTTTCTCATTTATATTAATGACCTCTGCAACCTGAAATCTATCAATACTAAGGTTTTCTCATATGCGGATGACACTGCCATGGTGATTACGGGAAATTCGTGGGACTCTATAAAAAGGGATGCCGAATCTGCGCTGGCAACCACTGCCCTATGGCTGAGACAAAACTTGCTTACTCTAAACACTACTAAGACCATTTTCATGTGCTTTTCAATCGACAGTAGGAATCAACCTCGCCCTGGATATGGTCTTAAAATACACAACTGTCATAATATTGACAACTGCAATTGCCCTACTATAACCAAGGTAGATAGTGCAAAATACTTGGGGATCATGATTGACGAAAGATTGTCCTGGCACTCCCAGATTGAACTAGTTGCTAGCAGAATCAGGAAATTGATCTGGATCTTTAAAAACCTTAGACATTCTGCCGATGTAGAACTTCTGAAAAAAGTCTATGTTGCTTTGGCACAGTCAATCATGATTTACTGTATTCCAGTATGGGGGGGTGCATCTAAAGTTAAATTTTTAGAGGCAGAACGTGCACAAAGGATACTTCTTAAAGTTATGTTATTTAAAAAACTTAGATTTCCAACCGCCTCTCTTTACTCCATAGCTGACCGGCTTAGTATGCGCCAATTGTATATTCTACATGTAATTTTAAAAAAACATAAGTCGCTGCCGGTAGATCCTACAATCTTGGCAAAAAGACGAAATGACATAGTAGCTAAAACTCGCAAATTTAAAACATACTTCGCTAGACACCAATTCTCAAATCAATCTTCGCATTTATATAACTCCGTTAATAAAAATCTTAACATATACACAAAAACTACCCTGGCATGTAAACAAATGGTGACAGAGTGGCTCAAATCTCTTAACTATGAAGATGTGGAAAATTTAATTGTTCATATTATTAAGTAGTCTCTATGTAATGTGTTTATTTTTGAGTATTTATATTTGTATGTAGTTGTATATAAATATGTATGAATCTCTTTATATATTCTCACAAACACATATACACATACACCCACACACAGACACACACATACACACACACCCTCACATACATACACACATGCGCACACACTGGCGAACGCTCGCGGGTGTGCACACATAAACTTAAAAATAGTGTAATAAATTTAGGCAAATACATTTTTTATAGTTAAGCTAATTTAATGTAATCTAGTTAAGGGAGTTCGGCTTCTCCTGGCACAGGTGTTTTCACACTTAAAAGGAGAAGTCAACCCCAATATTGTTAAAACTAATTCTGTTATCGAATAAAACATTTTTTCATTTTTCATTTTTTTCATAATATTCTGCTGTTTCCAGCGTACAAATATTTCAAAAAATTAAAATTAATAATTAACCATACAATTTCGAGATTATGGGTTAACTACTATCAAATACAGCGTCAGGGGGTATTAATTATAATGTCAAAAAACTAGAAAAACTGATAACATTTTTAATCAACTGACATCATCAATCATACCGACAAGCCCAGTTCCCAGTTCAACAAACAATAGTTTTCTCTACAATTTTTATAATAATAATGAAACAGGAAAATAAAGGTAGCATATCGACTTATTCATCTTGGCATCCATTGTTCCTCGTTGTTAATATCCGTCGCGGAACAGACACGGAATTAAAAATAAAAAGGAAATGGAATGTACGATAATAATTGTACCTGTTGTTGTTACATTGTATTGTTTGTACTAAATTAATGTCTTGAGCGGAGAGTGGAAATGTGCTTCTTAATTATTGGCCTGTCGGTCTACTTTTGATTAAGCGCGAATTTCACGAATGAAACCAGAATGACTGCCTTGTTAGTCTAGTGGTCGCAAGCGCGGCTGCTGAGCATGAGGTCCTGGGTTCGATTTCTGGGTCGGGCAAAGTGTTATTGGGTTTTTCCATCAGGAATTTCTCAGTAGCCGCCCGAGTAGTTTTGTGCCCGGTTGAGGGCAATAGGTTTGCCCCTATAACGAGGGATTTAAAAATAACTGTCGAAATGTGGGTGTGCTATTAGGGACACCTCTGCCTAGGCCTTCGGGGATTACAGGCGCGATGTTATGTTATGCTCACGAGTGATACTGCACAGCACAATATTTAAACTGTCAGTGTCGTCCATGCTTTGGAATATTGGCACCGACTGCTGTTGAACACGGTTTAGATGTGCTGATTTTGTTCAGTAAAATTCTATCTAAGAAATCCTAGTAAAACACAATTCGCTCAAAGAGATTTCTAAAACACAATCCGCGCAAAAAGATTTCTGACCCCGAACCAGAATGATTTTTCATGTCTTGATCTATGTTTGTAGTTAAAAGCACCATGTGAGCGTATCCAAATACGATTTTACAATTCCTGCAAAACAAAATGGTGACACGATAACGGTGACTAATGTAACCAGAAATACAATTTTGCAGGGGGATCCTGGTACCCGCTGCTACAAAATCCAAGTTTTGAGTCGGAAACCCAAGTCTACCAAAATAATCACCAATAGATGTGTGAAGAAGTATTTTTATATTAGATAGGCCTAACAGGTGATGATATTAATATCAGCGTCAGTGTCGTCCATTTGGTCTTCGAGTTTTTTGGACACTTACTACATTGCAGCTAGTGAATCATGTGCTGGACAGTTCCGCACCCACAATGTGTGCTAGATGGGGCTCGTCATTTTGTCAAGAAATGATGAGTACAATAATAGGTGACAGAACTGTTATCCTCATTTTGTCAAATTACGACATCACTACATCTGTCGGAGAAATATACAACATTAGTTTTAGTATTTTATGTTAAGAATCTATGTACAAAATTTCATAACTGTATCATGAAAAATCACAAAGTTATAAGCTTGTTCTGTTACGTTTTTGTCCGCACAAAAACATGGTCACCACGCAGCGCAACCGCGCACGCGCCTCCAGCGGCGTTTTGAGCTCATTGATAATAATAATTTGGCATTAGGTACCTAAATTATTGCGATAGGTACTTAATGTCGCTCGGTGTCCAAGTTGTAACTTTTTTTAAATATTTTTGGGACAAAATACAACATGGTTTAAAAATTATTGGAATCGATTCAGTTAATTATTCTGAACAAACTATATTCAGGTTTCGCATATACTAAAAATAATGTTGTATAGCCAGGTTTGCTGTTAGGTATTTCTAATTCCCAGCTGGAAAACCAGGCAATGTGAAGTGGGCATTTCGGGCGTCTTTTAAAACTTTTGACGTCCAAACAGTTACAAAAGACAGCCCGTTAATTTGAATAAATGAGTTTTGAATTTTACTCTTCTGCCTAACTCTTCAAGTTCAATTAAGGTAATAGGATATTTACAATTTTAAGGTAGAAACCTCAATGAAGGCAAAAATAACTTTGATTCAATACAATAGCTTGTTATACATCGCTAATTAGAACAGTTCACTAATTGGAGGGTTATTGTGTTGCTTGTTAACAACGGATTGACAATGTACTGGTATCCTACCTAATTGATGAGGTGGGGACGGGTTTACAGTACTACAAGGATCTTTTGGCGCTTGAATGACATTGACAGGAGGAAGCTATTGGTAAGCATTTGTAACATTGTTTTGAAAAAAAAAACAAGCTGGCGACATTCGTTCCGCTTTTGACGACGCGCCATAAAAGCCTTGTTCAAGTATATTCACCATAGTTGTTGCTGTCAGCTTGGCTTTCTACGGATGGTAGTCATAGCTCCACACTTGGCAACAGGGACAGTTTAAGGCAATTAACACAAATTGGAATTGGTCATTTATTTTTAATAAATTCGAGTTTCGTCCTCGAGAGCCTAGTCCAGTCCATCGGTGACTCGTGCACACTGGATAAAAATCACCGACAACTAAGGGTACATCTCAAGTCGCATTTAATACTCCAAATATGTTCGATTCTTAAAATAATTCACTAGCAAAGATAAACACTGAAAAAAAAAAAAAATCCTCATCCTCAATACAAAATTCCAATGTTGCAAATTGCATGAAGTACCCAATCCGATTTCTTGTTAGCAATGTTAAAAAAGACATTGAACGACGAAACAACAACAATCTCTAGAGAAATATCTACAATCTTTTTAATCAAATCTGAACTCCTAAACATGTAAACATGTTCTAGGAGCATCTAAGTTATCACCTTTGCATGCATTTTACTATTCCCCCGGCAGCAATATGCTCCACCTACATTAACGTGAGAGCTAAGAGTGGAACGTTATTCCTTTGCTTTAAAAATGTCACTGAAGCAAGTACAACATTTTAAATTTTTCGTTACAAAGTATTTCCTTTAGTGTACTCTTCATGCGTAACTCTTCATGTGTACCATGCACTTAACGTAATTCAAAAATGATTTTCTACTAAAATGTTCATGGCATGAAGATTTGGTTTGGAAAATAATTTGAATAAGTAGACCATAGATTCCTTATTTCACATACACACGATACGACATCGCATCGTGGCACGTTGCGTCGTCGGATATCGATGCGACGACCCGACACGATGTAGTATCGTGCCACAATGCACGAAACACATCACAGACAATTCATCTCCGTCCATTTTCTTCCATCATTGGCGCAGGATGGCAGCGTCAGTTTTCACGTTTTTCTACGATGCACGTCGTAGATTTCCACGACACGATGACGTCGCAACATGCTACCACGCGACTTCGTATCGTGTGTATGCGTTTTAGCCCTAAGTCCTTAAGCATATAACACACACGACTATTTATAAAATTCTTAAAATTCTGCACACACGCCCTCGTCTTTGCCACCACATCATACGCTACTGGTATGTATAATATTTATAAAGGACAAAACAACAGCAAACTTGAGTTCAATATTATCTAATAAATATGTACAGTACATAGCACAATATACGTTTACATCACTTTATCTTTAGGTTAGGGAACTGTACCGTTCGTCGCATTCTTGACGTACTCTCCAACATAGTTTTACCAGTGGAAGTGAGCGTTGGTTATACCATTTCCAAACTTGGCCGTCCATAAGTGCTTGGACTATTTAGTCGCTATAATTTAGTCTCGAGCTTGGCTGAAGCCTTCGACCCGCACCCCCAGTGGGTCCGGGATGGCTGGTAATATGTACAGGCAATAAAATACTTTGTGTATGAAATACTGTCTTTGTGAGCGTTTTTTTGACGAACGGTTTCAAATCGATGATGAAGAAACGGCATGTCCTAGAATAATAAAATCGAAGGTATTTGAAAGCCACCGACCCATAAAGCACCGAGTCCGCGTGGTGGATTATGGACTTATCGGAGATTGTCACTCTTTCTAAAAGAGAAAGGGCGTGAGTGCTATCAATAGGAACATAATCATAAGTCATCATATTCCTAGCGGTTTATCTAACTACTTTGGGGTCGGCTTCCAGTCTTACCAGATGCATTTAAAATCCATTATTTTACATGGAGCGACTGCCTATCTGACCTCCACAGCCCATTTACTACTGGCTAATACGATACCCCTTGGTAAGACTGAACGTCAGACTTTCGGGCCACTGACTACTGACTGTCAAAGGGCTACAAATGACAGCCGGGACCAACGCGGCTTAAACTGGCACACGGACAAACGGCAATAATTCACAGACGAAGCGCGGCTTAACCTGAAGATTGATCCGAGCAGCTGTTATTATTTAGCCACGAGCTCCTCCATGGCCACGCGATTTGCACATGAGTCTGACGCTTAATATGTGAGTTAGTATCTCACATATTAAGCGTCACACTCATGTGCAAATCGCGTTGAGAATTTATTTTGTAGCTATCTGCCTGCAAAGTTACCCCTTTTATTGACGGTACACGTAAATTCGCCCGACCTCATAAAATTGTTTAATTAATAGGATACCGTATACTTATTCATAATATCATATTCGACCTCGTCTGCACGAAAGGTTTTATGTCGCGTAATGAAGTATCTTTGAAACACTATAGGCGTTAGACGGCCGCTTTTTAAGCCTTTAATTACTCAAGTTCTAAAATGGTCCCTGCTATAAAGTTAATTAACGATTATTTAGGTTCATTCGATGGTATATGATACCTACAAACTCGAGGTCAATGTTTTTATAAAGCCTTAATGAATTATACCTCCCACCAAAACTTTTCAGCATGAATTTTTTGTGTAAAATTAATGCTAACGTGATAAACTAATACTCTGCCTAGCATTCATTATAATAATTTGAAAATAAAACAAAATACTTCAGACAGGGTTTTCATTTTAATTAAAATGATGAGTTAATTACCGAAACGAAAATAGGTAAAATTAACACGTGGCACATATAAAAACATAAAAATGTTAATGGACATATACATTCAGAAAAAGATAGTATAATTATAATTTTAAATGAAGAATTTATTTTACACAATTACTTTCCTCACAACTACTCCAAAAAAAAAAAATGTAAAAGAAGTTAATTTCGTATTTTATTCGGTTTGATACTAAGTTGTCACATTACACCCACAACAAAGTAGTGACAAAGACCATTACTTTGAAACAGAAGTGGCAGTCCGTCATAAAAGTAATTCGACCATCAAATTACTAACGCCCCCACTTTTTCAGAACACTTACGTACATTTCCTCTATGGAAAGTCGTAATATAGCACTCCTTAGGGAAATCTGTTCTATTGCCAGCTTGTTTTGTTGAACTGACGTCTGTTGGCCAACTGAATGTACCTACCCACCAAATGAAACAACTTATTATTAACGTTAATATGAGTTGACTCAGTGAATTGAACGGTGAACAGGAATTTAGGAACCATTTTTTCTGCACGATTAAGTTCATTCTTTTCTGTTTTTTATTTCAGTGGCACAAAATATTTGGGGCTAAACATAAAAATTAATGTTAAGAGAAACCATGTTGACTATTTAGTTCTTCACCTTTATTTTTTCAAAGTTTCTTTAATACAGCATGCAAACTTTCACAACAACGTGTTTTATAACAAGTCTCAGGAGAAAATAATGTAATGGTACTCAGGTACACGTGTTTTCTATTCGTACAAGAGCTCTTTGCGCTTGTCTAGAAAGCTTTATGATTTCCAACAATACAATCTTTTATTCGAGACAAAACAACATCGGATACGAGCAAAATCTTCATCTAACAACAATAAAAAATAAGAAAAACACATATCCACCTTATTTGCCTATAAACGGGGACCTAATTTTCCGTAGACACACCTTTATATTTTACATAATATTCATCTCGATGTTCGTTTGCAAATAACATAAATGTCTGTGTTTATGTCTCACATTCGCTTTGCTATTCAAGAGAGAAAATTTTAACTTAACGACGGCAATAACGGCCTCGCCGGGGCTCGTTTACACCTCAACGTAATATTTTCACCTGCGCGTGAACGGAAGCAAGAGGTAAAGGGAATGTATCTACTTTTACCACCTTTTACCGCATTTTTACCCCACGCGGCGTACGCACGGTTGAATTGTATTTTATTTGATAAAAGTTTTCATTTTAATGTTTTCGGGTTATTGTCGCTGTTAGAATGTAATATTAGGGACTCCCGAATTTCTCTTTTAAGTGGTTTTAGCATAATATGTTTTGTATGATAAGGAGAGAGTTTATTGGTGGTGTCTTATTTTCGTTTTATTGTGTGCCTAATCTGAGGCTGTTTCTAAATGAAGGTATTTGTTTTCCACGTTACTTCAAACGAGCTTTTTCATGTTATCTGCGGCCCCCAGCTATCACAATATCATGAGATTATTTGATACCGCAGCCAAAAAAATGTGGAAATAAATCGGGGCTCCAAAAACTGGTAAGTAGATGGATACTTGACATTTTATCAGTGTTGTAACTTGAACGTTTAGGGAGGCCACAGTCCCTTTGATGTAGCAGGTTATTTCGACAGGTTGGATGTCAAAGCTAGAGTTTAAAAATTGAGCTGTGAATTAATGAACGTTGAAGAACCACCTAGTGTTGTGTTTTAAACAAACATAAAAAATGCTTAGTACGTTTGTTAAGCAGGAGAACTGTGTGTGTCTTTTCGTAATAAAGACTCACATTCCAGTAATCCCACTATACCTACCCACTACATCTACTATATCTAGATTTAAATCTAAGACGATCTAAAAAGACGAAGCTACTTGCCAGTACCTAATGTTTTCGCTTGTCGTCACGAAAATCCTTATTATCTTTGTTTAGAAGAGATATTCTTTTAAGTTTCATTCTTATTGTAGACCGATGTGTGTCTATGACGAAATGTGAAACGAATCTCCAAATAGGTATATGAAAAGATATCAATGTTTTTTAAGGGCCTAGCCTAATGAATCCATTTTAACACACCAGCAAAAATCAGTACAAGGATCTTTTGCCGCCTTCTTGTGTTACAAAATGTGCACAAATATATAAATATTTGGTAAAAACAACACCTATCTGTCAGTGTCATGTGAACGCCAAAATATCCTTGCATCACCATATGTACCCAGCTTATTAGTTCACAAGTATATTCTTCACAATTACTTCACAAACTGCGACATACCAAGCTACTCAACAGAAATAATCCCCTTTGGCATACAATAGAGTGAGTAAAGGCGGTCGGGCAGAGTTTGGTGGTTACGACAAGTAGAAAAGTGGCAACATTAATCTGATCCCGGGCAGCAAATAGCTCTCGAATGCGGTGGCCGGGTGTAATGCACCGTGTGAGGACTAGTTCGACCAGAAACTGAGCGGCTGCGACCGATGTGCTCCCTACACGACCCGCTGGTTCTGCCAGTAAGCTGTTAAGTGACAGATCATAAGCAGTTAATTATGAGTTCGTCTGTACTTTTCAAATCAATAGCAAATATATTTTGATATGTGACCGGCTTTGCCCGCTTGGAGTTCGGGAATTGCCCTCGGGATCGTACTTTCGAGATAAAAAGTAATAAAACCTATATGCTATTCCAGACTATAATCTATCTCTGTGCCAAACATCCAGATCCGTTCAGCCGTTCTGACGTGATTGAGTAACAAACATACATCTATCCATCCATTCAAGAGTTGGGCGCCCAATCGGTGGCCTCAGAAAGCGCAGCATCACTGGCAGTGCAGTTTGGAATTAAATAAGATCTATTAAAACAGAATACCAATAATAAAATGTTGGCGAAGGCAGACGCTTATTTTAAATCTTTGGTTAAAATAACCGTTTGCTTCTGTCAACCTTTTCCTGATATTTAAACCCTAGTTTTAAATTGAAATTGAAAATATTTATTTGCACACATTAATTTGATGCAAGTCCATAGGATGGTGTAGGTAGATTAGACTAAGAGCGTATTAGACTAAGAGCGTATAAAGCTTATAACTAGGACACAATAAAGTTAATACTCTGACTCCTAAACTAGGTGTATGTGCCTGTGTCTTAGGAGTCAGTGATTCTCCGTAAATTAAGCTGTGGCAATAATATAGTACCTAAAATCTATGATGAACTGAAGTTGTTTTTCTTTATTAGACTTTAGTAATGTGTTCTGAATTATTGACCGTACAGAGAAAATACCCACATTGAATTAGGTACAACATTTAAATTAATTTTCTTTAAAACTAAAGGTCTCAAGGGGAAACGACTAAACGTGCACAGCGGGGCGACTTATCTAAATCATACCACTATGTGCCCTGAGTTTGTTTGATACGCTTTTCCTTGTTGATCTAATTACATCTCAGTTATTCACTAAAATTCAAATGGATGAGCCCGTGGCTAAATAAAAACAGCCACATGTGTCGATCTTCAAGGTTAAGCAGTGTTTGCCTAGGTTGGTTCGCGGATGGGTGACCATCTTACACTTATACATATTAGTGCTCGTGACTGTACATATTATGTGCGCTTGGAGTGTTTAATAAATAATAAATACATAGTCTTAAATTAAGACAAAGACTTTCGAAAAACTTTTATTTTCCAAATGATTTGTTGAGATTTGAGTTGAATTGTTGAATTTGTTTGAATGATTTGTTGGTTGAGATAAATTTACGAATGATGTCTTCGACCGTCATTAAACAGGTCACACTAAAAAGGGTAACCTGGTTATACATAAATAATGTCAAACTTAATTCATTGCTCCTTTGGCGACTTCACAAGACGAAGGTAAGTTTTGGTCAAGAAATAAATAATGTAGCACTCGTAGGACTCTATTAACATAGCTTTATAGGACCTAGCCAGAGCAGTAAAAAAAACTTAAAAAAAAAACGATAAGAATAAATTGAAAGACCGTGGAATAGGTTTGACAATTAAACGTGTTGACGCCATGTTCTTCCCTCTGTGTAATACACACTGCACACTACTACACTCATACACCTTTGAAATGTTTAGATAGGCAACATTTTTAATAATAATAATCCGAACAATTTATATTAAAATACGTAACAAAGGCATACAAATTTAAATAAAACTTGAAATCCTTCATCACATCAGACAGCACCAGATTTCAAATTTCTATCCATCGTCTAAATAATACCAAATATAATATATAAGTCCAACGACATCTTGCAAAAAAAAATGTCACCTTCAAAAACGAAATAACTCTGTCCTCTGGAAAATTCTATAAATATTCAAAATTTATGTCCAAACTGTGTGTCCCTTTGAGCGAGTCACACATGTCAAATATTTCATTTTCATTCGTAATTTATCCAGTGACAGTTAGACATCTATTCAGTATCAGATATCATGTAGTGTCCAACCAGGCGTGGGTGTTCATATTCGCGACAACGCTGACTCAGCATGATCCCATCTCGTGAAAGGCTCGCGGACGGTCACGTACAGGCTTCAATTTATCAGCTATCAGCCGCTGGGGCCCCTATGTGGGTTTCGCGAATATTTTACATAGTTACTGTATATAGGACATGTAGGCCCGACGACACTTCATAAAATATGCCTTAGAGCGTAGGGTCGTCACACATTTTTGTTTCTTTTTTGCGTTGCGTTCACAGACCTACCGTGATTTGGGAATTTGCAATGGAGGTAGAATACCTACATATAGTACCTACTCGAACATTAACCATCCAAAATATACAATTATGTTTATGTGTAAATCACACTCATCTGTAATTAAAATTGTGCCTATCATTAAACATTATTCCTGGGATTCGAATATTAATTTATAAGTTATACTAGTTGTTTCCCGCGACGTTCGTTCGCGTGAATTTATTATAAAATATAAATATCGTCGACCTCATCTCTGTCCTCAGGACTAGATTGAGGTCAAGAGTAAGCCCATTTAGTGTAAACAAAATATATATATATATTACTACCCTTTTTGAATCGGAATTTATTGCCGATTTCAAGGGTTTTAATTTTTTTACACGAAACCCAAATTTTTATTCTAAAATAAGAGTAGCCTTAGTTACTCCTTATAACATCAGCTATCTGCCAGAAAAAACTCCGTCAAAATCAGTTTTTGTTATAAGTGCCGTATATACTTTTATATGCATTCGGTAAAAAGCTGTTATTTTGATATTACAAACAGACCCTTCAATGTTGTTTATTTGTATAGAGATACATATATATCCGCCCAAAATTATGTTAAACCAACGTTTAGTGTGACCTAAAGCCAAGTTTAATGATATATTCCCGATTCATTCATCATCCTCGCAAATGGAAAGTGCAAATGACGTTCCAGAAATTGCCTGACATGCACACTGATGCGTTAATGAGCAATCATGATTCCCATAAGCAATGAATGCATGATTTTAGATTGGATATGCTAACAAGACAAGTTTAGATCAGTAATTAGGTATCTAGTTATTATCTTTTTTGGTAACAGACCCATTTGAAAGGTCTACGATTTAACTATAGGACTACGGCGTTTTCTGTCTTTACCCTATTCAAGAAACAAAAGCTTTCTTCACTAAGAAGACTATTTCGTAAGATCTGACTTTAATACTACAGAATTTCTGTTTATTTCAGATACTATCAGAAAGTCATGCCACAGCGCTCTTGCCGCGTCACGCCACGTCCACGGCGCGTGTGTTTGTTGCCCCTCTCGATAGACCTCCTGCGCAAACACGATCCGAAAGCAAACAGTTTATTTATGTAATACGCTCGCTCGCCTTGAATAGCAAATGATTTTCTAATAACGCGAGATGATTTTACGCCCAATAACTCGGTGTACGCTAATTCAAGCTTGGCTTAAATAATTGTTTTTGAACTGAGGCCCTAACACGAGGCGCGGTGTAATCGTAACGTAAATATGTCAATTTTAAAATTAAAAATACGCGTTTCACATTTTCATATTTTTCATTCAAATCATTATGAAACTGATTGTGCTTCTTGCAAGCAATTTAGCCAAAATGCTATAGCATAATTCCATTTTCGATTCAAAAATCGACGCTTTCACTTTACGTTTAAACCGCGCGCTCGTGCTAACAAAGGTCTGGTTCCCAGTAGCCAATTTATACGCCGTAGTTTAACGTCACTCATTGCACTTCTGTAAAGTATACTTTGTGAATAACGAAGTTATAATGGCACGTCTTAGTTCAGGCTAAGCAAAGTTTGTTGTTATAAGAGTATCGACTTTGAGCCAGACAATGAAGATCCTGTTAAACAATTTAAGCTTATTAATCGCTGGAAATTGATTACAGTTTACAATGACAAGGAAAATTCATGTTTTTACGTCACGAGCGTAACACGCCTATCTTCTCCCATGAGTGTTATAAAGCTCAACGAAGCGATTATCGCGGAAAACATGAATAAAATGTACGACATAATAATATATTACCAATCTGTGTACCCGATAAATGGTGTATGTTCAGCTGTGGAAATTTACAAACGGGTAGAAGTAGAAGTGTGGAGTAGAATTCCAGGAAGAGATATTTTACAACTTAATTAATATTGGCGCTGCTGTATAAGAACCATCACTCAATTGACAGATACGACAGTAATAGGTACACAGATACCTTCACCCAATTCGCCGAATCTCATTGGAATCGTTAACAGCACAAATTCAGGCTCGCCAATAACTTTCTGCAAATGAGTTTATTTCGACAAGCTTCGTTTGGCACGGGTCGTCATTTTATAGAAACCGACCCGATAGTTACATAGTTACGAATTCTAATTTCGGAACAATTTATTTGCACATTTTGATATTAATTTATGTAACCGCTTATTCAGTTTTGGGTCTCTCCTTTACCCTAGGCTATATTATTTCCAAAAACAATGTTATGATCAGTGATCTTTGAAGAATAATTTGTGATAGTAGGACGATTTGCATTGCATAGGCCACCTTCGCATTCACAGGTATTAAATAGTTGGTTATTAAGCCACGGTTGCAATTAACAACACGGTTGCCAGGTTGCGGGGATCCCCTGAATGCGAGATGCAATGGTACCGGTCAATGTGGCAACACATAACTTTTGGCTGAAATGATGAATTAAGCCAGAGCCCATGGGCGGCTTAAAAACTCTGACACCAGGTTAGGCACTATACCACACGATAAAGAAGAAGAAAAGAAAAGAATCGTTGGTGAAGGCTTTACCACCATCACCACCACTACATTACCTACCTTTACTCACCATCTGCAGACCTTCTTGAACGAAGACTTTTGGCCGAAAGGTCAAATACCGACGATTCCGAGGACGGTTACGCGACACCACGCAGCAAAACACGACGCGGTCAACGATTCGTGTCTAGTTTTAGTTAAATAAGGTATTTTAAATGTTACTTTATTATTTTATAAGATTATTTTGTGTGTTTTCATCTAAGGCTTCAGTTGCCTGACAATGAAATGATTGATTGGTTGATTGATTACGTCACGAGGATATCAGCATGCTTTGGTACCCAACTGTCTGCTGAAGAAAGCAATAACTTCTGCCAGTCGTTGTCATGGCATTCTCGCCGTCCACAGGCCCGCGCCTACGGTGGCCGGGAGCCACCACGTGACCCCCGACGCCCAGGGCGTCTCCCGCGGCGGCTGGGACGTGAGGTTCTTTCCCTCTCACGTCCCGCCACCTCCTTCACTAGCATGACTGCTTCGCAGAAGGAAGTGACGGCTTCCCATTCCCTCTCGCTCCGGACCATGACTTGAACCAGGGCCGGACGCGAGAGATCGCCGCCGCCAATCGCCGCTACGAGGACTATCGCCTCCAGATCCCATGGCAGATGGCATTTTAGTCTTGACAGTAGCTTGAATTAAAGTCGGTATATTGATACTGTAAAACACAATCCGAATAAAAGAGGTTCCTAAGGATCATATCCTAAACCACAAGGATAAAAGAGATTTTGTGTAGTTTATTTTGTATACATGCGTTAAAAGTCATGACCTCGAATTTTATACACGTGTTGATTTGTTTAAACATTACATATTATGTTTGCGAAAAGATATAAACGGATAATGAAATCCATTAAACTGTCTGGGTATATAAATTGTTTTAGAAAATAAATAGCTTGTAGGTATGTCGACAGCTATTTCGTTGTTTAACTTTTAATGGACAATATCGCTGTAAATAGGTTCGGTAAATAGAATTTACGTCACGCCTCCAAGTACTCCCCGGGGTAAGCAGAAGGATAGGTACTCTTTTGGTCCCCCATTTCGCCAGCGACGCTTATACAGCACTAAGCTCAACCACTTGCAAACCAAAACTGGTAAAAGATGACAGGATCTTACCGTTGTTCTGTTACAATTTTGCCTACCAGGGATGAGACTATTATTGGTACAAAAACACCATGCTTACGTTCCTCCATTTTTTGTTCCGTTCCCTAATTAATCTAGTAAAAACGAAAAAACGTTATTTTTTAATTATTATTTTTAGCTCCTTTCTTGCTTTTGGGATAACTTAATTTTAATTTATTCCTTTGAGGTAACGTTTTATTGATTCAAATCAAAATATTTTATTACACATAGGCCTATATTTTTAAGTGCCCATCACTTATAAAACATCCAGAAAAGGTTCACGATTAGAAATGAAAAACACTTTTTCTTCAGAACACACAAAAATAATATTAATAATTAGAATGACTTACAGCCAGTACCGGCCATTATTAATTCTGTCGATAAAGCATTTCTAAATTCAAAGATCCAATCATTTCAAGTTCGACGTATTTCAATGGTCCGTAATCGCCATTCTCTGAACTTTGGAAAAATTCTTTATTACTCCTGTTCAATATCTTGGATAGTACACATGATCGTTTTTTTCCGCAAACAATTATTTGAACAAGGGTTTTCTTAACATTTCTGGACAATCAATACTTATCCGTCAGTGCTTGAAAATAGGTAGTAAAATAGGACTACACGTAAGTTAACTGTCGTCAGTACGATTTGGCCTTGCATTCAATTAACGGTTTGGTTCTTATTTGCTATTTGACTAGATTTATATATTTTTCCAAAAAATGTCCTAACTTGTAAGTTTTGACTGGTGCACGAGACATTAAGTATGATATCATAAACAAATCGAACTCGCTTTAAAAAAAACAGTAGTATAAGCAACCATAATGAGTGTCATCGACACTGATATTGTGAACTGACAAATCAACGAGTAAGTTAATACAAAATTGAAGCATGCTTTTGTATCAACAACAATCTTTCAAAGAAATATAGAAATAAAATCACACGTGTAGATTCATAATACAGGTAGGTAATACAGAAAATCTAATAAAGATTTATAATTCATAAGTTGGGATTTACACGTACACACGAACGTTTAAAATTGAACAAATTAAACTACAGCCATACTTCACACGCGTTCAGAAATAAATCTACATTACACAAACGAAATTGTTGATTGTAATCACAACTCGATACCCAACTCCCATAAAGTGTAAAATATGTAGAGCACAATAATTACAAAAGAGATCGATAGCGGGTATAGTGTGAACCTGAATGTTTTATACTTCGCTTGCTGAAATTTATGACCGTGTGTCACCGCTGTTATTACCTTACGTTGAATAAGCAAACAATTTGCGAAGTTTGTTGAAATCAAGACTCGTTAGTACTTTGCTCACGGCCAATCAGCGTGAAGAAAGTCATTAAGTTTGATTGGAAGTTATCTTTCTTCGACTGAAGAGTGCTTAGCAGACTGAAAAAATATTGGTAAATTATTCAGAGATGCATTCGGAATATTTTGGTTCGATTTCCGCGTAGCCTGACTGAATATTAATTGAGATCTGATTTCCGCCATCAAAAGTATGAAGATTGATTGAATATTGCTATGTACGCACAGAATTCATTAGCCGAATAAATAAAAGCGTCATTAATCCTGAAAGATGAATTTTCAGAGGAACAAATAAAAAGTAATGAAAAAAAGCAGTAGGTATTTCGATACACAATCCCTGGAGCTAATTAAAAAAAGTTAAAGAAGTTTGCTGGGAAAAAATTAATAACGAAACTTCCGGAGGGGAGTCGGAAAAAAAAATATTATTGAGTTACGTTTCGCTTAACTAATTTAGGTAAAAAGGGGGCTTAGCTTGTCCGTCGGGGTAATGTTCCGATGCGACCCTTATCAATTCGTCGTACCCGTCTAGCGGACGCGTCTACCCGGCCTTTATTACGTATGTACGCTTCTCACAAAAATAACGTGTCACTCTAATAACGGCCACTGGGGTGACTGGGGCACAACATCCCCGCTAATATTTAATATGGAAAACGGTTAGCTTTGATAATTTCTGGGATAAAAGGAAGAGTACCGCAAATTGAGGCGATGTGATGTAGGTACATATTACCTATGTATGTTCCTATTTGCCTCTGTACATTATCCACCGTGACTTTTTAGTCGTCCTACAACGGCAGCCCACTTCATGTATCCAATGACTACTAAACATTCATACAAAAAAAATGGAATTTATGAAGATTTTAATAATAAAAATATTATTGAGTATTATGACGCATGACGTAGATAAAACACCCTGTTGCGAGCGATGATCTACTGGAGTCGAGCGCTGGGTAGGTATGTTCTCCCGTTCATAATTTTATTCTAATGTATTATTTATTTTTCTTTGTACCTATTATGGTAGGTTAAAAAAAATCGCGCCTATATCTATTTTATGCCGGTTATATTGAGTGGACCACTTTTGTAAGACGACTAAAAAGTCACGGTGTATGGTCGTGCACACGCAACTTACCTATTACGAAAGCTTAAATAACAATGAAGAGACGTGGTGTCTCTTTGGATTTGAAGATCTTATTAGATTCAAATGTACATAAAGGGTGTAAATAGACCCTTAAAATATCCGAAAGGCAAGGTTCTCCCCGTCTTTGCGATCATTTTTTTGTTCTAGACTATACCTGGGAACCTTCTATTTACGGAGATATTGGGGGTCAAAGTACCAATTTTTTTTACAAGTTTTTTTTAATACTTGTTTTTAACCTTTTCACCGCCAACGTACACAGAACGCGATGCCTCGCCAGTGCCAAGCTATAATTGTATAACGAAGTATACAGTAAACAGTAGTGATGAGGGTATCGTCATATCGATGAATGAGATTTACACGCTTTAAATACAATACTTTTATGTTTGATAGGTAGTTAAGAATTTAGAGTTTCTGATGAAGTCGTGGCGCTGGTGGCACGGAAATCTAGAACTTCTATTGAAGTCCGTAGCGGTGAAAAGGTTAATGTAAGAATTTTACTTTACGCACCTCCACGATCCCCGTACTATTCAATCCATCCATCAGCACAATGCATTGAGTGCTTTCCATCGAATCCTACCGTATCAAGTTTTCACGTTTTTACCCCAAAAAAAAGTCGATTCCCAGCAATAAATTTTTGCTTAAAGTTACTTAGTTTGATGTACAAAATGCTTGGTTGACGGCTATGTTTCAAAAAATCAAAATCAAAATATATTTTATTTCACATAGTCCTCGATGGGCACTTATAAAACGTCGACAAAAAGGTGCACGGTTCAGGTTGGTCGTTTCCTATGGAGAAGAACCGGCAAGAAACTCCATGGTTACTCTTTTCAAATCATTTGGTGTTACAATTTTATTATGGATACAGCATTTGTACTTAAGTATGGGGGGACAGTAGGCCCGACAATAAGTCGTTACCTTACTACACAAAAAATGTAGAACAAAATAAAAAGTTAACAAGCAGCTGGGAATCTACAAAGCCTACAATGTCCACACATTCACAAACAATCGATAAAAAGAATCTATACAAAGGTAACAAAAAATTGTAAAATACTAAATTAAACAAGTGACACAAATACTGTTATCAGTGCTCTAACTATTTTGAGCAAAAGATATATAAATGATTTGAAAACTATTGTAAAAATCTGATTCGAAAGAAGAGAAAAAATGAGATTGAGAATAGTTAGAGACATCCACATATTTGTGCCGTTTATGAGCTACCAGGTAAGCCGCAAGCGCAGAAGGAACTAAGGCCAAACTTCTTTATCTTCAACGTAGTCCTTGATTTTGTATTTTGATTTGATTTTTTATGTGAAGGGTCTGTTTACACCCTTAGAATAAACAATAGAAATTCTTACCACTTTTTTTTATTCTATTAGAACTGAGGTCTTAGGTGTATTTTTAGTTTTCATTGAAGGTTGAAATAAAAATTCTTTTTCGCATTTATAACACGTCAGTTGCTATTAGTCTTCATCTGCCTAGCCTTTTCTCAACTATATTAGGGTCGGCTTCGAGTCTAACCGGATGCAGCTGAATACCCGTATTTTACATGGAGCGACTGCCTATCTGACCTCCACAACCCAGTTAGTACTAGCTAATACGATACCCCTTGGTAAGACTGGTTGTCAGACTTTTTGAGCCACTGACTACCTGTAAGGACTGTCAAAGATCTACAAATGACACCCGGGACCAACGGCTTAACGTGCTTTCCGAGGCACGGCAACTCGGTATGTAATGGATGATCACCCATCCACAGACCAACTTAGGCAAGCACGGCTTAACCTAAAGATCGATCCGAGCGGCTGTTATTATTTAGCCACGAGCTCCTCCATCAGTTGCTATTAGTATCCGGATTAATGAAAACTGACAGAACCTATGTTTTGTTAACCCATGTTTTATTTAATGTTTAAAAACTGTTCGTATCACAATGAAATATGAACTGTTTGACCAAAGCGACAAGTACGTAGATAGAATATGTGGGTAGACGTAAAATGAGATAAACTTATATTGCGTTCAAGTTACTTACTTTTCTGCTTCATCATCATCATCATCATTTCAGCCGAAAGACGTCCACTGCTGGACATAGGCCTCCCCCAAGTGTCGCCACATTGACCGGTCCCGTGCGTCTCGCATCCAGCGTACTTTTCAGCTTATTACCAAATTATCATGATAACACAATAAAGTCATGAATACGGTTTAAACGGTGTTTAATTTTAACGCTCTCTTTATCGACTAAAATGCCGAATAAAAAGAAATAAAAATATTTTAATATGTTGCCGGTACAGCCGTAAAATATCTTTAATCTAGTTTATTGGTCATATAAAAAGGGGCATAACCCACAACTTTACGTTTTTAATTACCACTTTTCTGTAAAGGGTACAAAGTTTGTGAATGATTCAGATAAACAATAATTACGACCGTTCCAAATTAGGAAGTTAGAAGAAGTTTACGATGTTCAGAGCAAACATGAAACTCAGTCCGGCAAGCGCCTAATTAGTTAAGTTTATAAATTTGTTACCTATTTGGTATGCTAAGTGCCCTACAGAAGAGCTACAAGCTATTTTTATTAGACTATAAAGTACTGAAACCTTTTAAACGAAAACTTTGTCTAATTGTGGTCCTTAACTTTGCCAACTATAAATTTTGTTTAAACGAAAAATACGGTTTCATTTTTTATAAATTAGGCGTTCATTATTGTTCTTTTTTTAAGAAAAATCCTAGAGCCTTAATTAATTAGAGTTCTACTTATACCTACATCAGTATCAGCTGGGCCTGTCTATAAAAGTAAACTTAAGGTTCAGGGTTCAAACACGATTTAGTTTTTATACTCAGTTCAGTATAGATTACTGTTCCACTTCTTGTACTACGAACACTTAAAAGAAGAATTAAAAATCTTTTTTTTTATCTCTAGTTATATTGAAAAATCCAGTTGGCATAAAGGTTTTCAGCGAGACGAGACATATTTGTGTTCAACACAAATGCAAATATTCTTTAGCTCACCTTTGGTATTGACATGAATACGAAATTTTATGCATATTTTGATTTAATAAGCCTCCCATGTGCGTGACTTTATCTTGATTTTTTCTTATTTCATTTTTAAAAAAAACTCAATTTCCTGTGACACCAACGTGTGAATACAAATCAGTTGATTTACATGTCTCGCAAAAGAACATGTAAGATGGTGGCACTAAAAATCACCCACGTAGATATACCTAAGGTATAATCCAATGTATGTGAAATTATACTAGGCATGTGGCAACACTGAATACATATTTAGTAGATATTCGGTCTACATTCAAGGCGCGTTCGGATTTGGCAAATGACAGACAAATTGGCGGGCTGGGAACGTGACGTATGGCACCGACACCCGCTACCCAGTTACAATAAAGTGAGCCAAACTCTTTAGAGTTTGACTTTGGCAGCTCTTACTTCGCCTATTTTAGAACTCGACACGAGTACATTACCTACACCTATTCATAAATCTTTGTGATTTACTTGAAACAAGTTCGAGTTGGAAGAAGAATTCTATGACTTGGTTTTAAAAAGGACCCCTTACCTCAGAAAATTACATGGAATTTATAATTACAGGTTCTTAAATTATACTCTTAATATTAAAGGTGTCGTAGAAGATGTTGCTGAATGAAAAATGCTTTCCGTTGTCTATAAAACAGATTGCAGAAGACGCTCAGCAAGATTCAACCACCAGTTAGGTTACACAGTATTTGTAATAATTTGAAGTCAAAAGAATGTCCTTTTCGAAATGCGTCGAAATTTCTTTTCTGTTTGATTTATTTAGAAATTTTAAGATGGATTGTTAAATAAAGCAATTTTCCTGGAATTAATTTTTTACTTAAATCTCAAAACGAATGTTTCCTTTAATCTAAAACCGTCCAGAAGATCTGCTTTTTTAAATTAATTTTCCAGAATATTTAATTTTAATCCAAAACCATGGCAACACTCGTTGTTTTACCTAATTAATTTCGAAAAAATCACGTCCTCTACGCGAATTAATTATACGACACCCCTTTTGTGAAAAACCAATCTAATTCAAAATTAACATTTATAATTGAATTAACATTTTTTCATTCGCGCCCGCCGGCTGCGCAATGTTAGACTTAGAGTCATCAATCATAAATATCATTGGTTCGCTTCATCACTTATTCAGCTCTACTTTGTTGTTCAGAGCCGAGCTTGTGACATTTTTGTGAGATTGTAATTATTTTGAGTGGTTCCGGCCAGCTGTGACAAGGGTTTCAACTTGAAGAGAATACACACTATTACAAGATGTCGCTGACTCATTGACTCAGAGCGTGACTTTTCGTTTGTGAGGTCCCGAGTTTCGTGGTAACAAATTGGTAAAAATAAGGAAGCTAAGCATCGTTTTGAAATTGGCAAATAGTGTGAAGTATCTTGTCGGTTAGGTTAGTTTGAAATATTCACAAGCATATTTTATGTTACATGAAGACACACATCTATATATATAAAATAGTATAAACTGAATGACTGACTGACTGACTGGGTGATATATCAACACACAGCCCAAACCGCTGGTCCTAGAGACATGAAACTTGGAGGGTGTGTTTTTTGTGAAGAGAAGGTGTCCACTAAGAAAGGATTTTTGGGAATTCCACCCCTAAAGGGGTAAAATAGGGGATGGAAGTTTGTATGAAAGTCTGTCAGTTTTGAAGTTAGGATCTTCAAATTTTGTGTTTAGGCTGACGATTGAAAATTAATTTATACGTGTCTCGACGTTTTTGATAATTCTACCCCCGAAGGGTTAAAAAGGGGGGTGAAGGTATGTTTGTTCGGGTGGAATGCAACTCAATATTGTACAACCGATTGAGCTGAAATTTTGCACACACCTTTGGTTCTGGTGACAACACATTTTTATGACAGACATTCCTTAATCCTGCATCCAGGATCGTCTCCTCAAGAGAGAACTCTTCAACGGTTAGTAGCACGGTCACGAAATTTTGTTTACGCGTTCAAGTTTGATAGATAACGATGATTTTTAACCGACTTCCAAAAGGAGGAGGTTTTTTTTTTTTGTTTTTTTTTGTTTATGTTCAGCGATTTCTTCGCCAACTGTGAACCGATTTTGATGATTCTTTTTTTGTTTGGACAAATATTATTCTGCGGTGTTCCCGTTTAAATTTGGTGAAGATCTGATGCTGATCTTCGGAGATATCAATGGAACTCTTCAATAATAGACAGCAAATCTGTCGTGATCTTTATTGTTTACACAACACCATAACATAACATCACGCCTATATGCTTTGAAGGGGTACGCAGATGTGTACCAGTGCACCCACATTTTGATAATTAGGTATGCTAAGTTCCATTTTATTGGGGACTAGCTGTGCCCGCGGCTTCGCTCACGTGAGCGCGTTTTCTTTTGGCATTATTAGGGAACATTACATGGGAACGTGAAGTCGTAGTGTATTCCTAATATCCTCTACAAAATAATCCATTTTAATATTATAAATGCGAAAGTAACTCAGTTTGTTTGTTACGTTTTCATGACTAAACAGCTGATTGGATCGTAATGAAAGGCAAGGAGATAGATTATATCCTGAGGAATGAATAGGTTATCGTTTTTTTCTCACACATACACATCAAAATTTCCACGCGAACGAAGTCGCGGGCAACAGCTAGTAATATACATATTTTGAGCTTTTATCGATTAACGAATGATATTAAAGACTGCATTTAAAAAAGCGCATATATATTTGGAATAGGATTTGTGAACTTGTACATGGTCCTTAAGAAAATGAGAACGCAATATTCTTAATGATAGTACAATAAAATATAAACCAGAGTAATCCACGCTCTGATTTAGCAATATTTTGACGTTGCTAAAATAAAATAACTTTTTACTTAAAATAAAAGTATTTTAATGAAATACCTATAAATGCTACCTGGTGTTATTAATCTATACGTTGTTTTTAATCTATCTATGTTTGGGCCTCATCATCATCATTCAGCCTGGAATCACCCACTGTTGGGTATAGGCCTCCCCTTTCTTCTGTCACTTCGTCAACTCAACGTATATTTTGGACGACCCTGGTTTCTTAGGCCCCAGCTTGGCCACCATCCGGTCAAAACCTTACTCCATCGACCATCTCCGCGTCTAGCCAGATGTCCTGCCCGACTCCACTTTAGGCGTATCGCCCTGTACCCGACGTCGAAAACTTTCGTCCGAAGAAGGGCCTATTTGGGCCTAAGTTTACACTACAGCATAATATAACACAGACAAAAAGGTGTCTTGGTACGAAAATTCAAACCGTTCTGCGCTAAAGCAGTTTTACCTTCAAATATGGACGATAGTCAATAGCTGCTCCTTGAGGAAAATAACAATGTAGGTATTATTCAGCGAACGGGGTATAGGCACACAATATGCTCTTCTGAACACCCTTTGTTCGCCAATGGCAATATTAGGTCTCAAAGCTATAGAGCCAAGCTTATCGCTATTTATCGCCAGTTCCTATCTCGGGCCACTCTCGAGCATGCATAAAGCCTTAATCACACTTTGCTTGACTCCAATATTGAACCCTGAACAATGGAAGCCACAGTAATCTATACGGTGTTTACTACCATTGTCTAATTAAGTGTAAATTGGTCCAGCTCCACAACAAAATCACCTTTATAGCACTCAAAATTACTTAATAAATATTTATAACCTAACAACAAAACTGAATTTTAATAAACTCATCAAAAACAGTTTGAGTAAATGTTCACTGATCCCGCAAGCTGAAATTCTGAACGAACTTCAAAAATTTCTACCATAACATTCAGAATAGTCACAAAAGTTTACTTTTATGCCCAAATCGCTCGTCACTTAATGGTTTTACAGCTTACTGCACTGATTTCAATAGGGGATCGCTAAAATTCTCTCTTGTATATAAAAATAAAAATATGAATAGTTCAGAGGCTCCTCATTTATTATATGATTTATAGACTTTCAAAGGCTTAAAAAGCAGCTTTCACTTTCAGTGATTTATTATACTGCTTCTAAGTATTTGTGGAATAAAACAGAAAGGTATTGAAACTGCCGACGATCAATATCTGTCAAAGTGAAAAAATTCAATTAAACGAGCTCGCGAATTCTTTCATTGGATAAACGGAAGGCGTGAGAATTGAAAATTATGTGAAAAGATTTTTCTATACACGCTCGAAGTGGTGTTTTGTTCATGTAAATTCTTTTAGCTATCGATTTTTATGGACAATAACGGATATCTGTATAGGAACCTGAGCGAGTTTTCATTACTGAATACTCAAAATCCGTATACACTCGTGCACTCTCGCCTTTGTTTATTCAACGCTCTAATACATAATCTATGAAAACACTTCACTTTGAGTCGCGGACAAAGCAATATATTCTATCTATTAGATGTGTCTGGTAGATAAAATGCCTTTTACGTCGTATTAGATTGCGATCCTTTTGTATCGATGTCATTGTTAATATAGTAATAAGACAGCCGATGAAGGTCAAGAGGTGAAATCTTATAGCATGACACCCTCGGATGTAAGTATTAGAAACTAATACTAGGCAAGAGTTAATTATAACTCGGTACACAATGATTTTAGGAAAACTTTTATGGCCAGTTCATTGACCGGTTTGATGTTTGTGAATGTGTAGTGTTCATGATTTATGATTTTCGCCGTATAAAGATTTTCAGTGACTGGCGCGACATTTTTTATCTGATTTTTATTTGTGATTTATTTTTTACGCTTCACTCATCAAGTCATCATACATTTCTCAGAATTTCTTGAGCATAAAAGCTTTTCCGTGAAACAGCTATTAAACATTACCTTGCCTCGAAACAAGGTAGCTAACATTATCAGGATTATTTTGGATTGTGTTCGTACAATTTTTATGAAAACATTTAAATATTAAACGTCATCGAACTCCATAACATACAGTCAACACGAAAAAACATTAGGCAATGTTATAGCACTTTTTACAATACTATAAAAGTTTCAATTTCATACTGACATGTTTAACGACTTTTTAAATTGATATTGAGTACCAGCTGTTGCATTTCAATAGCTGCAGCCCAAAATTCTCGCGCGCTACCAAACTTATTTGGCCTCGAAGGTACAGATAATATATTTTCTTTTTTTCGACAGGTCGTGACTATTCGAAAGCGTTCTGGGTGACTTGGCAATACTTTTGAAGTAATTTGGGGGAAATGTTGTGCTAAATAAAATATAGTGCTGCATGTAACGTTGGTACCTGATACAAATTCGTACTTTGCTTTATTTTAGACTAGTGATCTGCCCGTGCTTTGCGCGATTTATTATGACGTGTCAAAAACATTAAGTTTTCTTAATTATTTTTAAAATGAATATGAGTGCAAACCTTCCGGAATACATGCTCTAAAAGATTTAGATATTGTGCCATTTAAAGTTGTAGGCGGCCGCACAGACAGACATGAAAAACGACTTAATTCTATAGGTACTATGTATTGATTTACCAACCTACAGAAATTATTTTGTGACTTTTCTAGGTTCAGCCCTAAACTCCGTACACGGACTTCTTATTACACGATGATTAATGTTGTACGGTAATTACTCACGTACTTATTTTAGAGTTTTCCCGACTAGTTCTGACCTTTGAAGCCGTTGCGTCATTTGCTTTCAATTACATTTCCTTGCAGCAGTAAGTTCTTGTCGTGCGTCAATCACTTCAAAATTAACTTTGTTTAATTGGATATTGTTCTAATGACACTACGTATGTACAGGTGTGGGAGTGATTATGTGACGGATGTGAACTCACAGAATAAGGTCTTCTTCACACTATCAATCAAACAGTACTAAGCCACCCGATGGGCCTTATACATAAATTGTACCGAGGTCCGCACACTTATGATTTATAGCTTGCTAACTTTTGCCTGCGGTTTCCCTAGCACCGGAGGGAATGGGCAAAAATATTTACTGCTTAGACCTCGCTTAGTTTGGTAGGTATTGCTGAGGTCCGATTTCAATATTAATGAGTAATGGATGTAAAAATAATAGTCTATCCAAAGGAGAGCTTAAAAGATCGCTGTTATCTAAAAGACCGTCCACTGTGTACCAGTGGTGAAGGTTCCATACGACTCGATTCCTACCGGCTTCCCTTTGAAAACGGGCACAATCGGTATTCCATGGACAAATATTAAAATCAAATTAAAGATATGTACTCCGGTTTACCTCTTAAAAAAAATGATCCTTCGCTAGAAGGATATTTTTTTTTATTGTGTACCCTATATTTTCTACATTTATATCTTTAATTCACATTGTGAACATAACATTACGCCTGTAATAATAGAAGGATAAGAGAGGCATACCTAATAGATCACCCATATTTCGCCAATTATGTAGTTATGTAGGTAAGTCCCATCATGGGCGCCCGCAGGATTTTTTCCAGAGAGGTGCACTTTCAGTTTCAAAAGACAGCTTTAAATTATTGCACTTCACCTCCGATATGTTAGATTCAAGAAGTAATTTGGCCAATCTATGCAGAAAAACCCATCAATCAAAAAAAGTAGAATTCGAAAAGCAAGCGAGCTTGAAAATGTTAGCACCCACCTCAAATTTGATAGGTTTTCTTTTGTCCTTCATTATAGAAATACGGCTAATTTTGCTTATTTATAAAGAAAAGCTTATGAACGCAAAGGACATAAGATATCTTAGCGCGCTCAAATAAATTAAGATATTTCTGATAAATTAGATAATTTTTGGTCATATATCCAGAAACTAGAAAAAGTGTACGAGCGAGCGAAGCGAGCTCAAAAATTTTTGCTTACTGACTCGGATGCATTGGTTTTTCTATGTACTTTCTTTTTCGTTAGGCGACCATGAGTCTCATGTAAGGGGTGAGCCTATTGCCATCAACCGGGGACATATCTAGACTCCGTGGCTGCTACTGAAACATTCTTGATAGAAAAACCTAATAACACTTTACCTGACTTGGGAATCGAACCCAGGACTTCATATACTAGACCAACGAGGTCGTCAATTAGTTCATATGATGTACTCATTTAAAAGTTTTTATCTATTTATCTAGTCATAGGTATAAGGATGAAAACTTTTGCGTATAATTTAGTGTCACATTACGTAAGGCCTATGTCATCATAATTATGTTTGGTTCATTTATGTACCTTGCGCAGAGGGGAATACTATAGAGGTCAATTTGTAATGAGGTTGAAACCTTGTGGCACACCGTCAAGGTAGATAGATGGCTTGAAATGTAATGATTTATTTATTTTATGCACGAATAATTTTCATTTGAAAGGCAAACTGTATTCAATACATATATCTTTTAAAGTATCTGAAATATTTTACGAAAAGACAGATTAGTCAATCTGCGTATCGATCTTAGATCTCGCGGTTGCCAGCTTATCTCTGATTAGAAAACCAACGATGGCAATAGATGTTGCAAAAATATAAATTGAAGAAAAAAATAATGTGGAATAATTGGGTACTTTCAACACGAAGCTCGTTCGAACTAAAAAGTTATGACTTTGCTCTGTAATTACTTGCTCTAGTGTGGTCCTGTGTGTTGCACAGAACCACACTTTGCATTATTGTTCTCATATATTATGCTGTCTATGGCAACGCTCAAGTCACGAGTGTACTTTAACTATGTGACAATTTTCTAAGCAGCAATCAATGACAAAACTTAACGTAGCCGCATAGCATACCAACGATGCGTGTCAGAAACGGATATCGCGATTAACAATGTTGAATGGCGAATCTAAGGTGCACGACGTACTAGTTACGCGTAACATCTTAGATGCAACTCTAGTGACAATTATGGAGAAGATAAGGTGGGACGCAACGAAGTTAACAAAGTCGCATTTCGTAGTAGAAGGAGAGGCACGCGGCGTAGCATAAGCGTGGCATAGCAGAGTCGCACGGCGTAGCAGAGCCGCACGGCGTAGCAGTGTCACGCAGCGTAATAGAGCTTTGAGCACATAGCGTAGCAGACGTACAGTATCAGTAGCAGTAAAGAGACTTCATTATCTAATTTTAGTAAATAAAATAAAAGAAAGGTTTCTCTTATCTTCTATCCCGGCTTCATTATTGTGTATCCTAAGTATCTTCCTTGAAATGGATATTGTTGCCCAAATAAAAAGGTCCATTTATTTGGCTAACAATTTCCACGTGTAACCTGTAATATTGAACAACAAAAGTTATCGATTACTTTTCAGTTAGATATACTTCTAGTTTTACTGTTCTTATTGAAGTAGAAAGTTGTGGAGATGAACAACACAACATCTCGTGATAATCAAATAAATATTCAAAACAGATTATGTTTTATTTATCGATAGCGGCACTTCTGACATTATTCATCGCTGGTTAATATTGATGTGTTCATCCAGAGTATTGATTACAATATCAAGTGACTAGATGTACATTATCGCATCTATTTTATATACATAGACGAATACTATATATGTCGGATTGTCAGGATTTATTCCGTTAGGCTCGTATCATATGGGCAGACGATGGGTTTCGTGCTATGCACTGGGTGCGATACACTGTTTCTAGCAAAACTAACGAATTACTTGAGATTACAACTGAACACAACATGGGGCACAATGAATCGGATACAGTTCCAAGACGTCTCAACTCTGCCGCGATCAGACATTTTCGCCCTCTCTTCGAGTTGAACATCAAGGCTCTGTAGAAGCACGCTGTGGTGTGGGTAGACTTGTAAGTAGGTGGCGTGATATCACCACTCCGGCGTACTTGCGATTCATTTTATGTCCATACTAATGACCGGATCCGACTTATATAAATACAGGGCCGATAATACTGAAATCTAGTTTTATTCCAAGGTTGAATTTTAATATTAGTTAGAGCTCTATTAAACTTTCAGTAGCTGTCCACATTTTGGATATATTCCCAACTACATGAAACCTAATCTCATTTAAAGTTGGCAAAACTATTCCCAATTAAAATATTAACTATGGCAAAATCTGCTCATTTTCAAAATGGTAGACAGACATTGCGATTACTATGTAGCAAATGGAAGCATAAAATAAGTACCCACATTTCACCAGTTATGTTTTTGACCCATGGGGTCGAGCCTATCGCCATTAACTGTACATGAATGCAGACTTTCTGAGAAATTCTTGATAGAAGAACCCAATATTACTGCCTGACCTAAGAATCGAACCCAAGACCTCATAGATGGAAACATTTCAATATATTACAGTAGAATCGTAGGAAGTACGAATAAACATTGGTATTACTTTAATTTTTGGACGTAAGTGCACATTTGGACGATATTAATGCGTCGCCCATGAATAACGTGAGGCGGTTCACACGATTCTGTCGGCAAATGGCCCATATGTCTGGCTTAGCGGTGTAAACACCCCAAATAATAACATGGCAATATTGCTTCGAGCTCAAACTGTGCGAAGGTGACAGGGTTCTACTGCGGAAATGTCTGTCGTTAGCATTTGTTTTTATGTTTTGTTAACGTTTATGTGTTATGCTGTTATTAAAATGGAGTTTTCTTAATTAAGCTCTGGATGTGTTCAGTTAGGTTAGGTGGTAGGCTTGCGTCGCGTCTTACTGTATATTGTTGAAAATGTTTTTGAATGCCTCATTGGTGTAGTGGTCCCAAGCGCAACTACTGAGCATGAGGTCCTGGGTTCGATTCCCGGGTTGGGCAAGAGTGTTATTGGGTTTTTCCATCTGGAATTTCTCAGTAGCAGCCACGGAGACTAGATTTATGCCCGGTTGATGGCAATAGGCTTACTCCCTATTACATGGGATTTAAACATAACTGACGAAAAGAGGGTGTACTATTAGGTACACCTCTGCCTAACCCTTCGGGGATTACAGGCGTGATTGTTATGTTATGTTTTCACGTATTTTCTTACGCCCCCTTCACGACCTCGTGTGATCCGACTTGTGACGCGACATACGTCAAGAGACAGGCGCGCGCGTCACTTGTTTTCCGTCTAAATACCGTCGCGTCGCAGTAGCTCGTGGCGTGTTCATAACAAGTTGTTTTCTGCGCAGTCGCTGTGAGATCACGCGTGTCGCTTCACGTGTAGTTAGTGGCTAAGCGGTTACTCCGTACAGAGTTCTTAATAAACTGACGACACTCATATTTCCTTATTCTTGTTGGACTTTAAGATTAACAGTTCTTTACTTTTTTTTCATTTCACAGAATTCATCGTACGTGGAGGTTCACATTCTCGGATATATTACTCCTTGGATTAGATATACTTATATGAGTATGTGTACCGTAACTTCTGAATTAGAGGGTGTGGTGAGCTGGTTTTCAACACCAATCGGTCGTATTTTAACCCTGGGGATTTTTAATCTTGAAGGTATAAGTTAGTTATATTGCATTCGCCATTGCTCAGTAAATTAAGAGTCAAGCCATCTCGTCTCAGCAGTGTTTTTCCTCCTACATTGTTTTTATGAGTGTGACGTTCATTCGTTATGAGTTACGTATTAGTTTCTGTAAGTTATACGATGAAAAAACACGCTTTTTACAAGCATGCAAAACCGCATGACACATGATTTAACAGTTGAACAGCGTTATTTTAGAAATAAAACACGAAAAATTTATTCGCGTTTTATAACATTTATACGTGTAAAGTTAGATGAAAAATTTATAGCCACCCTTTGGAACAGTAAAGTTTATTGTAGTTTTATTTTATGGACTTTCATAAATCTACATTTGTAATTAAAAAAATAGCAGTTATAACACGGAGTTTTGCCTTCAAATAATATTAAATACAGTAACATTTGATATTAAATTCTGCAATTATAATGAGATTTCTGGCTGATGAAGTCCATTCAATTAAACAGAGATATGAGCTAAACCGTTTGTAAAGTTATGCGCTTCACGGGTGAATGCAAATAGCAAGGCTATCCGTTTGGAATTAGCTTAACTTATTTACAATTTTCGCACTGCACTGTTGAAAATGAAACTATTCATGTTAAACACAAGCTTTAAAAAACCAACATAGTTAGACGGCATATTCTCGTTAAGTGCAGTTGCGACATAAATATCTGGTTATTGCGCGTTTTGAGTGGTGCCCGCGATCCCGACACACTTCCTGAACTAACAGCTTCGGAGGCTGTAAACGTCTCCAGCGCCTGACTTTCGGTGATTTACTCCAATTTTATGTGTCGCCTCTACTCTGGATTTATATTAAATTTATTTTATGGTACAATTTTACAACCCTGAACATGTTACGATGGCCATTTACGTCTTCTCGTTCGAACACGTGTTTAAACGTAGTTGTGGCGTTTATTTATTTTTAATTAGTTTACTACACGTACGGAACTCGGCACAATTTGGGTAGTTACAGGGTTAATTATATCTGTAGTTGTGAAAACGACAAATATATTTTATGACAGCTACTGTTTATTTGATGTTTTTTTCTGCTTGCGTTGCTATCGTTCCGGATATCGAATAAGGTGTTACGTACAAAAAAAATTGGGACACCGAGTGAATTCATTTCTTGTTTCCAGTGAAGCATTGAAAATGCTGTTAATGGAAGGAAAAATAAGAATGGCATCGTACAGCTGCGGACAACGGGGACTGCTGGTTACTGAATTTATTTCTCTTTAACAATGGTAGCCGAGGTTACATTATTGTTTGTTCAGACCATTGTACGAAAGTAATCAAGTGGAAAAGCAAGGAGTTGTATTGCTCTGGTTGTGACACGAAGCACTCGACTGTCGCAATAATAATTATTAATCCCGGTTATTCACAGGGGACAAAGCTGCGAGGTGAACGAGTTTTTTTCTATTTATATTCACACACGTACACGTGTATGACACAAATGGCTGTGTATAATGTCTCAGTAGGGAATATTTTACATTAAATTTATTAATGTCGTGTGTCGTGCGACCTTAGGTGTTAGGTTCATATGCTGGTGGAGACGCCTACATAAGTTGAAGTATAACGCTTTCAAAGAACATTGAAATTACTAAGAACATTAAAGTTGTGAGTAAAATGTTTTGAGCTCGAAAACAAAGGCTGAAAATGAGTTTATCTATCAATTTATTCGTAATT
The DNA here is from genome assembly GCA_963082995.1 of Noctua comes. NCBI lineage: Eukaryota > Metazoa > Arthropoda > Insecta > Lepidoptera > Noctuidae > Noctua > Noctua comes. The sequence goes on from OY720277.1 coordinate 9,940,578, forward strand.
AGGTTACTGTCTTCGTGGTTTGATCAAAAGTTTTTATGCGGGTAATTGTTTTTGACGCAGAACGATATGATAAATTAAGTTAAAATTAAATAAAGTTCTTCAGAGCATAATAATAAGAGGATTGAGAGAATATTATTAGAACATAATCCAGTGAATAAGCTCATTTCGTCGCTCAAAACAATGCCTGATAAAGTCGAACGACAAACATATTAAAGTATTAAGTCTCAGCGACGGTTTACATACATGAGCGTTCGTCAAACATACGTACTTATATGTATTTCTATAACATTCTAGAATACATTTCCACAGTACGAACCAAAGAACAATTTTCTTATAACTAGGCTCAAGAGGACACGGAAATAGGTAATCTACTTACTACTGAGTAGTTGGTTGGACTATTTAATATATTATTATTTTATAATTTAAATAATTTTGTGGTCAACCAGATGACACGGTTTGGGTCACGTTGACTATGAAAATTGGACCTTCATTAACGAGTAAAATATCTATAAAACTATACACAGATTTATTGAGAATTTGGAACCTTTATCATGGGATATTTACCATGTTTACTATTTGTATTGAGTTCCCGATATTTCGGCGCTGTTGCAAGCACCATGATCACGGATAAACTGCAAATAACCCGTTTTCAGTGTTAATGAAAATGTTAGTGACCATGCCAGTTTAAAAACTTATGTTATATCTATTAAATTAATAGTTTTGAAGTCTTGGGTCCGTACCTCAGTATTGTTTTGTCTATCAAAGGTTGTCTGGAAGACATCGCCATTAGTAATAAGCTAGTCCATTGTCCATTTTTGATCTAAGATTTCGAATTATTTATACCAATTTCGAATACGATATCTATTGTTTTCGACTTTAATGTTATTATTATGAAAAACGTAGTTATCCTACTAAAATAATGGTAGTACATCATCGTTCAGAAAGTTATAATTATAGTAGAAATAGTAGATAAGCGGCTAGCCAAGTAGATAGTAAGACGAACGACTTTTACAAATAAGCGTTTATCTTTATCTCTTACAAACTTAGGGTTACGAGTAGGAATGTAGACGAAAACATGTTTATTTGGAACTAAGTAGACGTGGTAGGGTTGTTTTTTTATTTGTAATTTATCTCCTGGACCAACTTTAAGATAAAAGAAAGTGAAATCATAAAAGTTTAATAGAATATATATTTTATCGGTATACCTATAAGATTTTTTTTCCAATTTTTTCGTATTAGACATTATCAACTTCCGAAGTCAGATATTTCTTTTAGCTATTTAATACATATTTTTCGTCATAAAAAAGCAGTGTTCTTCGAGCTCGCTAATTCAGGCAGCCATAATAAATATTCTCTGACTGACAAGTAAACTTATTTACCGAAATACACAGATTATTAAACCGTTTCTACTTCTTGTTCCATTTTATATCAGTGGCAAGACAAAAGTACAACATACTGCAAGTAATGCCTTCATAGCCGCCAAGAGTCATAGCATACTTTCTAAATAAATGTAACCCCATATTTTAACACCGTATTAGAAATTAAATATTTATTCGGCGAACAGCGCCATCTGCCGGGAAGTGGGAATAGTTTCGGTTATTCTCAAAGGATCCGCCCTAACACACCCTTTACGTTATTACTTCGCTACTTGAATTGGGTGAGAATTAGCTAAGGCAACAAGTTATAATGGGCTGCGCAAAAACGGAGTAAATATAGATAGAAAATTGTAGTTAGTGTGATGTTAAAGATACAATTTTTGTCTATTTTCATGCCTTTTATTTATTTGTCTATAGAAAATGATCTGTTGGACTAATAATAACACCTTTAAACGAAAAATTACCGTCACTTCTTAGAAGCATTCAAGCAGTTTTTATTCATTCGAAGCAAAGGCTATTAAAATGGAAAACAAATGAAACATACTTAACATCATGCCTGTAATCTCCAAAGGGTTAGGCAGAGGTGTACCTAATTGTGCACCCACATTTTGCTAGTTACGTTCAAGTCCCATGTAATACAAATTAAGGTGTCTTTTTTTATCGTTAAAGTTAACTTTGACCGTAACATTTTTCAATTACGGAAAATATAGCAGCAGTAAGCGTAACTCACTGATTCCTGATAATTCCTTTAATAAAGTTTGACGCCCGCAGAAGTTCGAGACATCGAGTCATTAAGCGAGACATAAAACCAACTACGAAGAATACGGCAGTTAGTCGGCTTAGCGACGATTAACTTTGGCAGAAAATTAAAAGCGACGACGGAGAGATAATAAAAGCAGTTGGTGAAAATACGTGACCAATATGTCCTGGGAGGGTTCTGGCTTGATCTACAAGTTTATGTGCCTCACGTCTCGCGAGTTTGCTTTGCCAACGTGCAATGGCTACCTTACTGCTTGCGCGGCTCGCTTGTTTCCACTATCGAATCAAACTTCGATCGCTCTCAGTTCTCAGCATACAATGTCAACTATGTGCCGAATAAGGCATCGTGCGTATTGCGCAGTAATCGCATAGGTTTAGCATACCTAGCTTTGTGTGCTTTTTTTTTTTTTTAACGTGGTAAAATCATCAAATGAGTCCTCCCACCCAGGGCAGAGCGGGAGGGACTGTCAGACTTGTACTGACTAAAATCCACGGTGTCCTTCAGTAGCCCTTTATGTTCCAGGGTCACGGTAATTCTATGAGTCCCGCGACCCCGGCAGGCTTTGGCCCTCTAGAGGGCGCGCGTGGAACACAACGCGCCGTCGACCCGGGCATGGTCCATGGTCGGACAGCAAGTCGCCCATTACTCGCCGCCCGCATGCCCGCGCCTACGGTGGCCGGAGATCGTCTGCCGACGTCCGGCGCCGTGGGCGTCTACCACTGCGGCTGGTGTGGAGGGAGGACGCTGTCCTCTCCCTCACGCGGCCCGCCTCCTCCTTCGCGAGCATGACTCCTTCGCAGAAGGAGGCGACCGCTTCCCACTCCGTCTCGCCCCGCAGCATGGCCTCGACCAATGCCGGGCGCGAGAGGGCTCCGCCTATCGCCGCCGTGAGGACACGGCGGTGCTCTGCCCAAGCGGAGCAGTCCTGCACCGTATGCTCCACCGTGTCCTCCGGGCGGTCCTCGCAGTGGTGACACCCAGGCGTTTCCTCCTTCCCCATATGACACAGGTACCTCCCGAAACTTCCGTGTCCGGTGAGGACCTGCGTCACGCGGTAGGTCAGGACGCCGTGACGCCTACCCAGCCACTCCTCAAAGAGGGGTCTTACCGCCGCGATTGCGGCGTGCCCGGACCTCGGTTGCGACAGTCGTTCCCTCCATACTGCCCTGAGATCGCGCCGGAGCTCTTCCCGCCGCGCCTCGACTTGTCGAGGTAGCAGGGATTCGCCCCGGCGCTGCGCCTCCACGCGCCACTCATAGAGGCGCTGGAGGGCAGTCGCCTCCAGATCCCAGGGCAGCAATCCGGCAAGGAGGTTGGCCGATTCGCCAGCGATCGTACGGTATCCTCGGATCATCCGGATAGCCATGACCCTCTGGCATGCGACCAGCTTCAGTGGTCGCGTCCGAATGCTCAGGGCCCACACGGGGGCCCCGTAGAGGGCCATGGACCGCACGACACCGGCGTACAGCCTCCGGCAGGAGGCGTTTGGCCCGCTGAGATTGGGCAGGAGTCGCCTGAGGGCGGCTGCTGCCCGGTTCAGCTTTGGGGCCAAACGCAGGAAATGCTCCTTGAAGGTCCACCGGCTGTCGAGGACGAGTCCCAGGTACTTCATCGTTCTCCCGACGCCGATGCGAACCCCTTCCACCGTTATGTGGGACTCAGACCGTGGCGCGTTCAGACGGCCATGAAAACACATGGCCTCTGTTTTGTGCAGCGCCACTTCGAGTCCCAACTGCCGGATCCTTCCAACGACTGTCGCAACCGCTTGCGTCGCCAGGTCAGCCGCCGCCTGGTGCGACTCTCCCTCCGCCAGGACGAGCGTGTCGTCGGCGTAACATATTACGCCGACGCCGTCAGGGGGAGGTCGCCGCGCAGCACCCAGTCGTAACCGATGTTCCACAGGAGCGGCCCCAAGACCGATCCCTGTGGAACACCGCACGACATCTCTCGCCGGTTCCATTCTCCCTGGTGACCGGGGTAGATGACGGCTCTGTCCGTCAGGTAGTCCTCGACTGTGCGACGGAGGCAGGTCGGCACCCGGTGATACCGGAGTGCCTCCCTGATGCAACTCCAGGGCAGGGTGTTAAAGGCATTGGTGATGTCCAAAGACACCGCCAAGACGACCCTACCCCGGGATACCGCAGCTCCCGTCGTGAGGGCTCTCACGCGCATGATGGCGTCCACCGTCGAGCGCCCCCTGCGGAAGCCAAACTGGCTCTCCGCAAGGTCCGGACCCACCCGATTCAGGTGCCCGACGAGGCGGTCTGCAATGACTCTTTCAAAGAGCTTGCCCACCTCGTCGAGCAGCACGATGGGCCGGAATGCGGACGGAGAGTCCGCAGGGCGCCCGGGCTTCTGGATGAGGACCAGTTTCCCCGTCTTCCAACGAAGCGGGAACCGGCCCCTCTCCAAGCACGCGCTAAAGAGCCCCCCCAGTCGAGGCCCGAGAGTCCCCGAGGCCAGAACCCAGGCTTTCCCTGGCAGGCCGTCGGGTCCTGGGGCGGTGTTTTTGGCTTTGAGCCGTTGTACCGCCACTCTCAGGTCTACCTCGGTCACCTCTGGAGCGTCGTAGACGTCGTCGTCGCTGTGGTCCGCGTTTGCGCCAGCTTCATCGCCAGGCACCGTCGAAGGCGGAGCCATGGGCGGGGGAGTATGCTCCCCTCGCGATGGGAACAGGGCGCTCACCACGTCCTCCACGAACTGAGGCCGGAGACTCTGCGTCAACGGGGGAGCCCAGGGCCGGAACTTTTCTCGCACCCATTTGTAGGGACCGACCGTTTGTTGGCCCGCCAGATCTCGTCGCGGAGGACGGTCTTCGCTGCCCTGTAGCCCTCGTACAGCTCCGCCTCTACAGTCACCGCATCCGGAGGTCGGGTGCGGCGCCTAGCTTTGTGTGCTTAAGTATTGTTGGATGAGTTTGTATGAAGCACACCATACCTAGGCATAATTTCAAATGAGGACACTCAAGTGGGAAGGTAACTAATAAAATCCTGCTATAAAATCGAACTTGTAAATGCACCATTGATTGCCCCAGATCATTTGACTTATAAGAAAATTAAGTATGTCTTAAAGACAATTTCATTGCCTACCGATAGCTAGAAATTGGTTGGAATTCGAGTTCAAAGTCAAATTCCATAAAACAACACTGTAACAATTTCAAAATTCAATTCTACGAAGAGAAGTTCTCAAACCACACATTTTCTAAACTTTCCTTTTGCTAAAACGCTTTAACCGATATTGAGTGCGGGAGGAGGTCCCATCAAAGATTTTTTTCAGTTTTCAGTTTGGTACTCGTCTATTTTTGTCCCGACAATATCAACACTACGCCACGCCACCGATCAAAACTGTGGCAGTTTTTGACCGTATTTTTTGTAACGTCTACAAATAGTTTAGTTTATTTATTAATAATTATCAAGAATTACAGGCCTAATTTAAAAAAAAAGTAAAAACACAAATCTTTATACATTTAAAAAAGACAAAAAAAAAAGAGCAACGAAAACATTTGTAGATTATAAACGTAAATGTTTGCACTTAAAAAAATAAATACACTTTACTTCAAAGTACAGTAACTGAGATGGACAACTTTTTAAATTGTTACATTCATCAATCACTCATACTTGTTCCACGCGTTCAAACCGAGCTGTGTTCTCTTCATGTAATTAAAGTTCTTGATGGAAAGGATGAGACGTGTTTCCATATTCAGGGCCGAAAGTAGGCCTTCATACTCGTACAAACCACATTCGGCTTAATTAACTCAAATCCTGCGTAATTAAAAGGATCTTATCTGCTGCGGTAGAAACAGGCTCTATCCGTCGTCCAGCCGAAACTATGCAAAGTTTTAATTAAGCCATTTTATCAAATATGAGGGATACAGGATGCGTAGGCGTGGCTCCGAGGGTCAGCGAATGAAAGGGTACGATGACTATCGGAAGGCCACGGTTTCAATCACGCCAGAACTTCGCTCGTTAGACCACACACACGTCAACAAATGCCATTCATAACATTTCACGCATAGCTCTTTCATGTCGCGGCGAGTTGAAAGTGCCCTGTCAACAGTTTACATCGATATTATATACATTAGCCGTGCGTGTGGGGGAGAGGTTTTAAAATAAACAGGATTTTTATTCTTGACTTGTGAACTGACGCCTACGTTTATTGGAAAGTAAAGATTTATAAGTTATTTATCAGTTTTCTATAAATACTCTCTACTATTATAATATGTATTAGCGTAGTTTACAATAATGTTGTTTTTCGTGACTTTCAATTGGCGAATCACAATAACGTTCTTTGAAACCTATCTCAAAATCAAAAAAGGCACTATAGTCTGAGTCTGAGAGACAGCATTGAACAAAATAGCTGTTTTTAATTTCATAGTTATAACTCTATCCTTCATCAAGACACATGCAGAAAATAATTAAAAGGAACGGTCCTACGATAATGCCGGCAAAAACGTATTATTAAGGTATTATTAAGTTCTATTTGTACACTCGACAGCAGCATAAAGAAATAATAAGGAAAAACAGCAGACGAATTAGGACGTTTTCCGCAAGTGGGAGTTACTTGGTCATTTCTTACTTATTTATAAAAATAGTGTAGGATAGGATAGGTAGGTGAAACGTGTACCGGGGACGTGATAAGTTAGCGCCGATAAGAGTTTCTTATTTGTTAGCGTTGGAAGTTCGCATTAAAAAGACGAATGTGGGTTCGGCGCAAACGATTTAATGGCCATATTTAAGGTTGGCCTCTTGATCCGCTTACAAAACGAATTGGTTGCGAAATTGCTTTCTAAATTGGACTAGTTCGGCGGTAGACAATTTGGCAAGACATTTGTATTCTTACGGAGAAAAATAGCATATACCTCGAACATCTGATAGTGAACGTCGTAGGTCTGTCGGCATCCGTCGAGTCACACAGTTGGGCCTGAGCCAATCATTCGATCGAAATGAAATATTTCGTAGCAATTTAGGGACTTAATGAAAAAAACTCCCCTTTTCTCATTTAGTATGTTCATGTATGTATAACGACGGAGGGTATTGGATCTGTTCCGCTGTGGCGTATTCCTCAGCTGACATCGTACAGCGTCATATTGCTTCGAATAATTCATGCAAATGTATGGATTAAATTAATTCTCAATCATTTTATTTTTGTCAAACGTCTGAATTTGAAAAGACAGCTCATTTATTTCCACGTGACTTCGTTTCATATCTCCTCTGCTCGAGTATATGCTATTATAAGTAAAATAAAAAGCTGGACCACGAACTGTAACAGTGTTCCGCGCTCGCCATTCTTAATGGGAATAGCAATGTTAACAGTCCTCCCTCATTGTCTATAAATTGGATGCCGCGGCAATTTGCTCATCGTACTGTTTTTAAAATGGGTATTTTATTGTTCTCTCTTTTATTTAAACTGAAATTACTCCTCATTCATTAGGACGAGAGGACGCAGCGCACTCCACTCCATTTTTATTTTCCATTGTTGGTTTTCAAAATTAAGCCCCAGTAACAATTGCTTTGTTAATAAGGGTTCCACGATTAATCTGCTTTATTTTTTCTTTTCGACGAAACAAGAAAGTCTTCGGACAACATTAGAATTTTTTGCTGTTCTAAATTAATCAGAGCGAAATGCGTTTTAGCATCACTCTGTGGGCAAAAATGGCGGTGCGCATTTCCTCAAATTCTTTGTTTGGCAGCCACCATAATGAGATTGAAGGCTTTTCAGTTAATGAAAACTACATCATTCTGCTTTGCTTGTTTTTTACAGACGTTGCGAGTAATACGGGGCGCGCGTGCACACGGATATAAAATCCTTTTAATATGAAACACTGAATTAACTGTAAATAGGTTCTGTGTGTTAAGGATTTAATTAAAATACTAAGAAATATTAATTACTGCTCACAGCTCAATTTCGATTGTAATTTTTTAATTGTAATTTCATGTTCTCACTCATAATATGATTTCAAATCGTGTATCAAGTGGAATATGCTACGTTAAACACTAATAAACTCAGGCCTATTGTTTACAAGCTCCATTATTAGTTAAATTTCAAAGCAATAATGCTGTACGATTTCTGTACACTCGCTAAGTTTCATAATTACTTTGGCCAGACATTAATACCGACCTACATGGCAATGAGCGGTAGATAGAATAGCGAAGTTCCCATTCATGAAAAGTTTTATGGTCGCAGTTTAAGTTTTAATTACAAGTTGTTATGGTGTAATCAGAGTGTTAAGAAACTCTAGAACATTCTATAATAACAATTAAATGGCTTGATGGTGCAATGGTCGACTGCTGACTACTGACCAACGGCATTCTTAGTTCTAAGGTCGAGATCTAGAAGTGTTACTTAACACGTGCTTGGACTTATTAGACTTGCTCGCATGTCTGTCTTGCACTCTAGTTTGACACATGTGCTGCAGTGACAGGAATACAGCGTAGCCAAAGCTTGTGGTAAATGCTGCATACAACATTTTTTTTAGTATATGCGAAACCTGAATATAGTTTGTTCAGAATAAGTTACTGAATCGATTCCAATAATTTTTAAACCATGTTATATTTTGTCCCAAAATTATTAAAAAAAAGGTACAAATTGGACACCGGGCGACACTAAGTACCTATCGCAATCATTTAGGTACCTACTGCCAAATTATTATTATCAATGAACTCAAGACGACGCTGTAGGCGCGCACGTGTACGCGCCACGTGGTAACCACGTTTTTGTGCGGACAACCAGGTAACAGAACAAGCCTATGACTTTGTGATTTTTCATGATAAAGTTTTGAAATTTTGTACATAGATTCTTTACATAAAAATACTAGACACGTGTTTCAGGTTTCGCATATACTAAAACTAATGTTAAATAGATCTCGGCCTGTGTATATTAAAATATTCATATATCAGAAAACTTTGTTTGCAAAATCAGAAAGTTTTGCTCGGGATTCGGACACGGCAATCGGCAAAACGCGCGCCAATAGTCCGTCGTGTTAGCAGTAAATGTACCTATGGAGAATGTTAACTGGTGGTTTGCTAATGTCCTTTACGGTGACCATCTGTATTGTGTACATAGCTATGAGCGAAGTCACACTACTCGCGGTAAACTTGCAAGCCGTTCCCAGTTAGAGGAAAACTTCAGAATTTTCCCTCGTCTACTTATCGCTTTTCTGGAAACAAGAATTAATGAGATACGATTTACAAAATCGCAGAAATAAGTGATACGAAAAGCTCCGTCCTTGTTTATTGAAATTGCTGCTGAAAACACGAGATATAACTGTGTTACTGAGTGGTGTGACAGATTTTCAACTGATGTGAATTGGTATTCACACTCCCAAAAAAAAAAACACATTTATTGCTCTGAGATTTCTGTAACAAAAAACTGCATTGCGTTCGTGTTATCCAATCAACATAATAGTCAAGGCAGAGATTCACGTGAACTCTGTTACTGGCTCTCATTTCATCTGGGTTCCTGGTATTCCAATATCGCTTGCAACGTGCGTGGATATTGTAAAAACACGAATATTGGCTACACTATCATTGTTGTGCTTATTTATACAATATATTAAAATAACGGCGACGTCACGCATCAATATAAATGATGGGCAATTTATTCGTCGTCCGTTTGTACATATTGTCGCCGGTTGAGCTTGACAGATGACAGCCCCGTATTGTTGGTGCAGAACAGCAAACAAATACGGCCGCATCACGCTCTCATAAACGAGCTCAAATATTATCCTTTAACAAATTACCACATTGTCTGCTTGTAAAAGAGTAAATAACATTAAATATGAAACAGTGTAACTGAGGTCAACGCCGCAAAATCTTTGTTAATGATCCACTAGAGAGCCCAGAACACCTTTTACACACAGCTTCGCGCATTAATCGAGATTTCGCAAAAGGAAATCAAGCTTCCGTAATCCCAATCGAAATGTTTTAATGTAATCGCTTTAGGCCTCCTCGCCGGGTTTTGTTTAAAGCATTTTTCTTAATTGAAAGCTCTTTCATTATTACAAAACAATAATATGGGAACGGTGAGTGCTTTCGGCAATCACAATATTACTTAGTTTTTTTTCTATTAGGTATATTTAAATGGAAGTAGCTGTATACGATGATATTGAGGTGATAACTTTTTACTGGAATAGTGGTTTATATTTTTTGAGAAAGTGCACATTAGCAGTATTATAATTTTATTAGCAGATGTTAAGCAGTTTGCTTAAAAAAAATTGATAATTTTTTTTTTTATTATGGGTAAGATTATCAAATTAAAAACTATCTACTGTATTAAAGTAAGTAGTAACTCGCTAGAACAAACACAAATTGATACGTATCCATTACAACTGACAACATCTAGATCGTTATTATCATCTCCATCACATTCCTATGTAAATTAAATCAATGTCTATATAAAGGGCGATGGCAAACCCTTGATTGCAAGACTTTGCACGCAATTCGGCAATAAACTTGCAGCTACGGAACTAAAATTTCAACGCAACTTTATTTTTATCAAAGGAAGTCGTTAGACGGTATCTGAACCACCTCGCACGTATTAACATACATAATTATAGGTAGTTTAACAATTGGAACAGTGCCAACTCGATCCAACTTAAATTATTCTACTATTACAGTTTTTAGGTTTCCGCTACTGAGGGAAACAATGTGTTTTCTGAAAAATTTTCGACATAGGCGTTTCTGAAGACAGGAATTTATTGGCTTGATTTATTACTGTTATCTGAATTCTAAATTCTTAGTTACGGCTATTCGGGGTCTATAAAGCTGGGTCGGCCTATACTTACGTATATCTAGCCTTTAATTAGCAATAGTTGGCGTTCTTTTGTCTGGGAATGTAATTTTAGATTTTTGTGAAAAAGCTTTTTCTGTAATACGTTTTTGATTTTTCTCCAATTTATTCAAGTCACGGTTTGAATGTAAAGGTAATTAAGATTATTTTTTATATTTTAAAACGATTTAAAAAAAATAGTGTGTAGGTCACTAAATGTTGAATGAAAGTCATATACTTAAGTAAGTACCTTTACAGGCCTTCATATTTCCTACCCCTTCCTCTATGTAATACATAGTGTAGGTGGTAGTCTATAGATATTTTTTACAATTAAAACTTTTTCCGTGACATTAACCTTCTGTAGGACAAAACAAAGAGACTGTATATTCCCCTTTATTGTCAAGTACAAGGGCTCTGTCGCTGACACTTCGATTTAGTACGACCCTTGGTTTGATAAAAGTCCTTTCACCGGTCCACCCATTATTTAAGTACTTGCAAGCAAATAACAGCCTATTGCGTGATAAATAACTTCATTTGTGAATTAAATTTATTTTTATCATAAAATTTTACATTTGCGATAAGAGCATAGTATTAACTTTACGGCTGAAAATGTATTCATTTTTATACACTAAGTCATATTTTATTTGGTAACCTAATGTATGAGCGGTAATGGTAGAATGAAAGGTTAAATTCGAGACATGACTGATAGCGAGGAAATAAAATATTATTGTACATAAATTACGATATAATACGAAAGCACTTAAGGCGCATGTCACGCGTCAATCCGCACGCGGACTTACGCTCGCTTCATGTTGACATGTTTTTATTTTTACTCATGAACCTTTCGGTGACTTCATGTTTAATAACGATACAAGAAGCTCAGTACGACGTTCAAGAAGCAAAAGTAATCCAAGGATATAGAATCTACGTTATTACTTCTGCAGCGTCCCTATAAACGCAATTCCGGGAAAAGAATTGATGCTAAGTGTCCTTTTTTGTAACGTAACAAAGAGCCTGAAAAATAGCACGTCTGAGGAAAAGGAGGCAAAGTAAATTCAGCAATTTATTGCTCAGCCTCGGGCTCTATATTTGTTGCAAATGAAGACGGGAGCGAGGTGACAATTTTCGGATGCTGGGTCGAAATGACCGTCCGGGGACAAGCCGCCTCGTCGCGGTGCCGCGGCCCAAGACTGCTCTCACCTATGTACGGTCTTAAAAAGTTGACCTTACACTGTCCCTTAGAATAAAACATGAGAAACATTTTAAAGCGTGTTTATTTCTTAGAAAATAAAGGTCAAACTGCTAGCACACGTAGGTAATATTACCAAAAATAATCCTAGGTCACATCTGTACGGGTGTCCGCGTGGTGCATTAAACGAAGCCGCAAACATTTTCCTTTGTCCGGGCAGTGCACGTAATATCGGTGATTAGGAATTACGCAGGTAATACACAGGGGCAAGTGAATAAATGTTATTTACAACTTTGTTTAATGCGAAGCTATGCGTGCTCTCCCCGGGTACTCCGCGTAACTTTCAATTTACCACGCACGGGGTTGTTCCTTTTTTAGTAGGTAGATGGCGTGCACTAAGACTTTTTACACTTATTTTTATGAAATCGTAAGCTATCTTGTGTTATAATTCGCTTGATTATTAATTACAGGTTTATTTCCGCTGTACTTAAAGTCATCATCTGCCTGCCTTTTTCCAACTATGTTGGGGTCGGCTTCCAGTCTTACCGGATTCAGCTGAATACCAGTATTTTACATGGAGCGACTGCCTATCTGACCTCTACAACCCAGTTAGTACTGGGTAATACGATACCCCTTGGCAAGACTGGTTGTCTGACTTTCGGGACACTGACTATCTGTAACGACTGTCAAAGGTCTATAAATTACAGTTGGGACCAACGGCTAAACGTTCTTTGCGTAGCACGGAGGAAACTCGGTATGTAATGGGTGGTCACCCATCCACGGACTAACCTAGGCAAGCGCGGCTTAACCTGAAGATTAACCCGAGCGGCTGTTGTTATTTAGCCACGAGCTCTAACTTAAAGAGTGTACATGATTGGTAAATGCAACCTGTTACCGGCCAAAAAGTTTGTTTGGAAATACCAACATATTGAATTTTAGTCCTCACGACTACTTTATGTGTCTATATCTATTTTCCTTTCTTTCCTAAAATACAAAATTAGTTTTATTATATGCGAAACCTGAAACACGTGTCTAGTATTTTTGTGTAAAGAATCTATGTACAAAATTTCAAAACTTTATCATGAAAAATCACAAAGTTATAAGCTTGTTCTGTTACCTGATTGTCCACACAAAAACGTGGTTACCACGCGGCGCAGCCGAGCACGAGCCTCCTGCGTCGTCTTGAACTCATTGATAGTAATAATTTGGCAGTAGGTCCCTAATTGATTGCGATAGGTACTTAGTGACGCTCGGTGTCCAACTTGTAACCTTTTTTTAAATATTTTTAGAACAAAATATTACATGGTTTAAAAATTATTGGAATCGATTCAGTTACTTATTCTGAACAAACTATATTCAGGTTTCGCATACCTAAAAATACTGTTGTATAAACTAGTAAATCTAAAACTCCTTGACGAGTTTCTGAAGTAGATAGTTTCAAGTGTTTCTTCTACTTCATTCTTCCATTTAATAGACAAAAAATATATAATATATTTCGTTTCTCAGTAATACAAAAAAGTATTCTTTACATTTCCATTACCCAGTTCAATAAGGTACAGTCTGTTACAGAATCCCATTATTAAAATGTTCCATTTAAGCTAGGTAATTCCGCGTTCAGTTTGCCGGTTCAATGTTGGTATTCAGTATGCAACCCGCATTCTATTTGCGAGACATCCTGTTAGGTTACCAATACATCTGGGCAGTGCTGGCTAGCGAACCGATGAGTCGGTACGTGCAAGCGGTGACAATGCAAGCTCACTGCACCAAATACACTTTTCGTGTAGACTGTACCGATCGGTTACTGGGCGAGACTTTTGAAAAGGTTTTTTTCTGATGAGGTTGATTGTTGGTTTTCAGGGTGTGAATTTATAAAACTGGTATAAAACTATGTGGTCTGAAATTATACACAGACTTATTTCTACTTAAGTAACAACGGAGTAATAAAGTTAGTTCTTCAAAATATTGTAACATTTATTTAATAAATTACAATATTGTAAAGTTGAAGCCTGAAATTATGAAGAAAGCTGTAATTGATGGAGTAACTTTTATGGCTCTGGTATAAGACTACTTGATGGATGGGACCCGTGAGAGTAGGTAGTTTCAATTTATATGTACATTTATTAATATAAATAAAGGCAAAACAACAAAACCTTTTCAAATTAAAGGTAAAGGTTTTACAGAACGAAATAAACAATATCAATACGGAAAAAGTAAATATTTGTTTTATTAATTTAATAAAAGCTCCACAAATACAGTACAACAAACTTACTCGATTCCATGAAGCTTCCAGTAATGAAATACCTACATACGAGTCTTACGATTGTAGTGTATATCCAATATCAGCTTGAAACTCATTTTTCCATTACCAGGCGGGCAGGACTCCGGAAGATATTGCTAATGCGACGTATATTGGCTCTGGTGTGCTTTGCTACATATTGGAAGTATAAGGCGCTTGTTTGACAGCATTCCATTAATTTCTCCTTTTTTTTAACGGTCCTTAAATTAATACTTCGTTATAGTCTCAATCAACACAGAGGACATGAGGAGCTCATGCTAAATAATAACAGCCGCTCGGGTCGAGCCGAGCCGTTAGGTTAAGCCATGCTTGCCTAGGATGCTCTGTGAATGGGTGACCACCCATTACATACCGAGTTTCCTCCGTGCCTCGGAAAGCACGTAGCCGCACAGAGCCGTTGGTCCCGGGTGTCATTTGTAGATCTTTGACAGTCGTTAGGTATTCAGTGGCCCAAAAAGTCGGACAACCAGTCTTACCAAGGGGTATCGTATTACCCAGTACTAACTGGGTTGTGGAGGTCAGATAGGCAGTCGCTCCATGTAAAATACTGGTATTCAGCTGCATCCGGTTAGACTGGAAGCCGACCCCAATATAGTTGGAAAAAGGTTAGGCAGATGAGTCTCAATTAACATAGAAGACAATGCATATAGAGTAATACTTGACTTGACTTAATACGTGACTTACGGGATATCTTCCGTGATTTTCAATTATCGTGAGCTCCCGATATTTTCACGCTGTTGCAAGCGCCATGATCGCGGGATGACCGTCGTGATGCGGCGTGAAAGCTTAGACAGTGTTTAAGTAATACTTTATTTGTTTTTTTCTGTGTTGATAGTCCAGGGCTATAGTTAGGATAAGGTAAGGCACAAAGATTATGATGAGTACCTATGCATTACCAACACTATTACGACATTGCTAGTTAAAATCTATAGGGGAGCAAGTCTTACTACTTTGAAGTGTACCTATTCAAAGCGATAATAATGTTGAAATTGGCATCTCGATACCAATAGATACTTTAACTTAACATCAACTGTTAAACTCACAGGCTACTGCTTATAAACCTGAAATAACAATGGGGTAATACCGCGTAGGAAGTACGACGTGGGAGTCAGAACACGCCCGCTGAGGAAATGTAAGATGGAATCGGCTATTTTTACAACAAAAATCAAATTAAAAAACAATAAGGATTGGATATTTTATTTTCTAGGGAAATGGAAAAGTTTCTAGATTTTTATTTTACATTCGATGCAATCAGTTAATGGTTGTTTGCCTGTAGTAGACTTTAAGTGGGTGCAGAATAGTCTTGTTTTCTTTACGATAAATATAAAATTTTATTTTTGGAATTAACTGGGAGACTTTCGTCAAAAAACTAAGCCAAATTTACTATAATTTTTCTTCATAATCGGACCTACTTTTCCTAATGATATCTATACTATCCATACTAATGATATAATGCAAAATTAACTTTATCCGCCTATCACAATTTGAAAACTCAACAGCATTATTATTAATACTAGAAACGGGATATTTACCATGTTTACTGTTTTCAATGAGTTCTCGATATTTCGGCGCTGTTGCAAGAACCATGATCATGGATAACAACAACAGCTGCGGTGCTGCGGTGCTTGCAACAGCGCCGAAATATCGGGAACTCATAGAAAACAGTAAACATGGTTAATATCCCGTTTCTAGTATTAATAATAATGTTAGTGACCATGATAGTTTAAAATCTTATACCTCAACAGCAGTATTTTGGAAAAAAAAATCACACGAATAGGCAATAAAATAATTTTTATTCCGGCAGTACATTCATGTGATAATTTCCGAATGCACATGCGGGTGAAGCCACAATTAATAGCTAGTGTCGTATAAAATCGAAACAAGGAATGTTTAAATCATACATCGATGCATTTGTTAGTAGCTAATGTCATCCACATTTTCCATAGATATTTTTTCATTTTTGTGTACAATCCAAAAACAACGCACCAAAATCAAACATCACCACCTGCGTAGCCTTTTGCCAACTATATTGGGGTCGGCTTTCAGCCTAACCGGATGCAACTGAATATCAATTTCTTACATGGAGCGACTGCCTATCTGACCTCCACAACCCGGTTAGTACTGGGTAATATTACCCCTTGGTAAGACTGGTTGTCAGATTTTCGGGCCACGGACTACCTATAACGACTGACAAAGCTCTTTAAATGACAGCCGGGACCAACGGCTTAATGTGCTTTCCGAGCCACGGACTCATTCACAGACCGACCTTGGCAAATGCGGCTTAACTTCGAAGATCAACCCGTGCTGCTTTTATTATTTAGCCATGAGCTGCTAGAACTAAAATCAAACATGTTTAAATATTATAATAACTGCTTTTGATTGATGTATCACCCGTATCTGCTCAGTAATAAATACATAAATAATATTTATCATGCAGCATGTTTCCCACTATCAATAAATTACTCGACTCATGTCAGGTAGCCACGTCGTGACGGATCATTTCCAAATATACATTCGTGAAGCAATTTAATTCTACGTAAATACGTACGTATTTGGATGTAAGTGTAGATATAACATAACTACACAGACAGGCAGCGGTTTATCACACACTCACTAGTATGTCATCACGGTGTAGAAAATATTGGAATCGAGGCTTTTGGTCTGATAATTTTTACATCAGGGAAATTTTATGTGTCGGATATGTCAGGATTTACTCCAATAGGTTCGTACATCATGTGGGAAGACGGATGGGTTTCGTGCAATGAAAATACACTAGATGCGATACATTGTTTATAATAAACTAACAAATTACTTGACATTACAATTTAAAACAATAACACGGGGCACAATGATTCGGGTACAGTTCCAGGACGTCTCAACTCCGCTGCGATCAGACATTGAATGTCGCCCTCGCCTCGAGCTGGATATCAGGGCTCTGTAGAAGAACGCTGTGTTGTGGGTAGACTAGTAAATAGGTCGCGTGATGTCACCACTGCACACAGGCGCGCTTTCCAATTCATTTTATGTCCATACTAAGGACCGGATCCGACATATATTTATTTTAAAAACCCAGGGTTCAAAACAGAGGCACACACACAGCGCTTAGCTTCTTAAAGATCAATTATGTTACGAGTAAAATTGAGTATGAATGTGAATGGGTATAAGAGTAAAGGAAGACCAAAGAAACGATGGATAGACTGTGTGAAGGATGATATGGCAAAAAAGGAGTTGTCTGATGAGATGTCTTCTTCTTCCATATTCTGACGAGTAACAGAGAAATATGGAAGAAGAAGACATGCTGCGCAAACCCCAAATAAATTGGGGTAAGGGCGGGAGAATTTTGATGTAACGAGTAAAATTATTATCAGCTTTTAACACAGACGGACACAG
Source organism: Noctua comes (assembly GCA_963082995.1). Taxonomy (NCBI): domain Eukaryota; kingdom Metazoa; phylum Arthropoda; class Insecta; order Lepidoptera; family Noctuidae; genus Noctua; species Noctua comes. The sequence goes on from OY720277.1 coordinate 9,958,355, forward strand.
AAAACCGAAGCCTTTTTTTTCCACTCTGGGCGGAGCGGAAGGGGGAGTGTCAGACTTGTACTGACTAAAACCCATCCGTGTTCCTTCTTTGCCCTTTGTGTTCCAGGGCCACAGTATCTCTTTCGAACAGTCCCGCTGTCCTGGCAGGCATCGGCCCTTATAGACCCCTACATCGTTGCTGAAATCTCTTTGAGGCGCGCGTGGAACACAAACGCGCCGTCGATACGGCCTGTCGTCATAAGACGGCCGGACGGCGAGCTAGAAAATCGAAGTCTTAGACTGTTTTTCGGGCTGATCATTTTGTGTATCAAGTTTTTGGCTATTTGAATAAACTGAAAGCGGAATTTTGGGCTGTTTTACTGTTCCCTTCGATACAAGTGCACATGTATGAAGAGTCCTAACCCATCCACGGGCTGACCGCACCATATACAACTTGACTCCGCAGCATTACGCAGTTGTTTATCAAGAAACCCTTCAGCATAATAACCATTTATAACTCAATCTACAACGTTGTTAAATCGTGTAATAGCTAGCCCAGCTTAATAGTTTCGCAAAGTGGTTTGTTTCGCAACACTAGTAGGTTCTACATAGATTTATTTCCCTATTTGAGACCCAAATGTCCTCCCCGACGAACATTGCACGCCCCATACAAATTGAAAATCAATGAACCACGGGATCCAATTTAATATGGAGCCCTATACATCTTCATATCACTCAATACTGTTTTGTGAATATATCGTTATTTTAAATGATACTCTTTGGAAGTTTAAATTGGAGATAGGATCTAAGTTTTAATCTAACACAACATCACGCCTGTAACCCCCGAAGGGTTAGGCAGAGGTACCCACATTTTTCCAGTTATGTTAAAGTCCCATGTAATAGGGGGCGAGCCTATTGCCACCAACCGGGCGCAGTCCAGACTCAGTGACTGATGCTCAGAAATTCCTGATGGAAAAACCCAATAACACTTTGCCAGACCTGGGAATCGAACCCGGAACCTCATGCTCAGCAGTCGCGCTTGCGACCACTAGACCAACGAGGTAGGCTAAGTTTTAATCTAGTCAGGTTATAAGGTCAGGGTATCTAGTGCTAGTACCCACCACTTATTAATAGAACTCTCTGTTCCTACTAGCTATCGCCAACGATTAGCTCGTTGGTGTAGTGGTTGCAAGCGCTATGGCTGAGCTGTCTTGGGTTAAATTCCCGGGTTGAGCAAAGCGTTATTGATTTTTTTTATCAATAATTGCTCAGTAGCTGTCACGGAATTTGGATCCTTGCCCGATTTATGGCAATAGGCTCGCCTCCTATACATGGGACTTTACCATACCTGGCAAAATATATATGTATTAGGTACACCTATCTGCCTATCCTTTCCAAGATAACAGGCGTGATGTCCTGATATGTTTTTTGTTACAACACGTGAATCAGTATAGTAATTTAGTCATGGATAATCCTAGTAGACATTATGAACCGATTGCTGAATGCTGAATCTTCGCGGGCTAAGACCAGTAAAGCGCAAAAGTAACTGTAAAACCTACTATCAGTAAATAGAACGCTTAGTTCTTGAATTAAACCGAGTATAACACTGCAACTGCTTACTTACTGACGCGCGCTTCTTCTCCTAGTTACTCCTCCGATGAGTCACTGAAGTTTAAATGTGGAGCATTCACGAAAGGCAGGGAACTATTACAAAAGTAAGAAGTCTTAGCCTGTCTTACTTTTGATTGAGCCAATATGAATGGAACTTTGACTTTCGAACGTGAACGAATGAAGAGTTGAATTGCGAATGAACGATTGTAATTTATGACGTTCGATTCTCACCCGACTTGCAACACTTTACATTAGAGGACACGGAAAATTGTGTTCTTACTAACTTATTCTTATGTGTGAAGTATTGTACGTGTGCAGAATTAACTAGTATTTAGTATAAAGCCTTAAAAGATAGGTAGGTATTTCTATTAAATTTATGTATTTAGAGAATAGTTTTAATGAAATTACCATCAAAACCAAATTAAATAATATGTAACAAATATTTTAACAACATTAATCAATCAATTATTATCAAGCAAAATGCTTTATTGAAAACCCTTATACTTTACGTTGAACCAAAATAATAAGAAAATTAAATTTTGTAAGCCGAAAGCGTCTCGAAAACTTTGTCGAATCATCTCGATGTCATATCATCGCCGGCTTATATTAATTAATATTTTGGCGTTAAGCGCAATCACGTTCCATGTAACCGTCAACGCATTGATGGCACGGTATCTACTTAATTAAATGTCGTAGCTATAGCACTGACGGGGAGGCCCGCCACTCTTTAGTCCTGTCACGCCCGCTTGATACTCAAGGCATGAACAGTGAGCCAATTAGGAGCCTATAATTACTATGTTAATTACAGACACTGTTCTTGTTTCTCATCTTGCTATTCCGACCGTTGCGTTGTTATATAAACATAAATTCTCTCCCTCCGAAGTAAGCACTAATTAACAAGTGCCAGAATGATTACAGAGCAACTATTTACATTGAAATGTGATGCGAAGTGTACGTTTGCGTTCTGGGTTACAAGCTGCAGCAAAAATAATTGTTAGTACAGAGTTGCTTTATGCTAAACGACTAATTAGCACACCTGCGCTGAAAAAAGAGAAAAATAAAGAAAATGAATAGCAGCTACATTTAAAATTATGTAAAGGTATTTCTCCCCCAGCGTTAATAAGTGTACGTCGTATTGGTGGCGTAGCACGCTCATTTTCCGAATGTCGTAGCACGTAGCAGCTGTCGACGGTGCTACGGTGCTACACGCGTAGCATCTTCGTGGCTACATTAGTGTGTGGCAAGCGTATCGGTTAAATGCCAACGCTATCGTATGCAACCTGTGTACCGTATTTTAAAACAGTGATCATTAGTAAAAGCATTTTATCGATATGAGCAAATGTGGTTTCACTAATTGGACACAACGTAGAATTGAAAACTCGTAATTGAATACATTTAAAAATTGTGTCTTATATTAATGTACGATGAAATGTAATCGACCTTGCCAATATAATCTGAGCCAATTGGCTTTACCGAAGCCTCCAATCGAGCGTCAGTCTCACAACTATGATTGACACCTAATAAAGTACCTATCTATGCTCCCCCCACAGACCCACACAAGCGTGAAAATACGCAGCAATCCGTTTACACTACACAAAAGATAACTCCATTTTCTTCGGAGAAAATGTATTCGATAAGTTTCGCCGAGTTACGATAAGTCGCACAATTCTAATCGATAATAATACAGAGAGTATCGATTCAATTAGCGATGGGATAACTTCGAGAAAAGCCTTGCTGGTTAACAGACTGTAATAAATGTTGTGGAACTTAGTTTTCTCTGTCATTTCATTCGGGATATTTGTTAAGTTATTGCTTTTTTACATCAGATTGAAATGTCTACTGTTATATATGTAGTAGTGATCCTGATAATGGTGGATCGTATGGTACATTGTTGATAACTTGGTTTTCAAAAAGTTTCTTTTTTGTGTTGGGTTTTGGTACTCCTGGCGCATTATTTTAATCATTTTTTATGAGAAAACATGGGAGATCCCGACATTCGAAGCAATTATTATCATATCGTCGATTGAAAATTGACCTAAAATGAATAAGAAATAATGAATGCGAGACAGGAAACATGCCGTAAGTTTGGTCCCATTAGCTGTTCCGACTCCAATGTTTGGTGGGGCTATAATAATAGGGGTGTGAAGAACAGGGTGTAAAGGTCTTCACCCCCCACAGATGATGACGGATACTCCGACCAGGATCGGGTGTTGTGTCTGGTGGGATACTGCCCGACAGTTGTTTTCGGGTTTTTCTACGGTCTTAAGTCCGGGATAACTTGAACAGCGCAGTTTAGTATGTCATCAACATACTAAACTAGTTAGTTCTTCATGTGTGTCATAGATGTCGCTGTAGTACTTTTTGTATTATGTTGCCGAAGTACTTTTTTTAATGCCGCTACAGGGCCACTAGTCACCCACTCCACAGATTGGCACAGCTAGTTAACTTAAATCCTAGTTTTATAAAACATCGTCTATAACAAATAAAATAATCATTATCAACTTCATTTCAGCCGAAAGACGTCCACTGCTGGACATAGGCCATAGACAAGTGTCGCCGCATTGATCGGTCCCGTGAGTCTCACATCCAGCGGATCCCTGCAACCTTCACCAGGTGATCGGTCCACCTAGTGGGAGGCCTTCCAACGTAAAGTCTTCCGGTTCGCGGTAGCCACTTCAGAACTTTTCGGCCCCATAGGCCCTCCGATTTGCGAACAATGTGCCCTCGGGCTACGTTGATAACCTTGGTTCTCTTCCGGATGTCTTCATTTCTGATTTTATCACGCAAGGAAACTCCGAACATAGCCGTCTTCATTGCCATTTAGGTGACTTTAAGCCTTCTGATGAGGCCTATTGTGAGCGACAACGTTTCGGTCACGTATGTAATCACTGGCAACACACACTGGTCATAGACTTTCGTCTTGAGACACTGCGGTAAGTTGGACGAGAAGATACCGCGCAATAAAATAAATAAAATAATGAGCTCCAATAATAATACATTTCCCTATTATATTTATTTAGACATCCAGTAAGATTGAAACCTATTACAAAAGTTAGTCTTATTAATGATTAATCACAGTTAGTAAGTTTCTGTAGTTGGGGAAATCTTATATTACTTTTGTTGGAAAGTGTGATTTTATTCAAGGCTCATCGCTACCCACACCCGCTATTTCTTATACATTTTACGTAATAGGTCTATATATACGCATACCATTAATTCCGTTGAAAAAAAAATTGGTATATACATACCATTAATTCCGTTAAAAAAAATTAATCGCGTATGCTGACGGTACTCAACGCGATCGTGTAGACCAACCCTGGATTGGACTATTTTGCTTATGAATGGAAGACGATAATATAAGAATGTTTGCGGTTCTGTGAGAAGACTGAATAAAAGGACTACTTACCTTAATTTAGTATTAATGGCTTATGCTGTACTAAATGTAATAAATAAGTTTTTTTTTAACATTGATTTTATATGCATGATAAAAAACGAATAAACGAAAAATAAATAATATAATATAATAAATGTTGCTTAGGTTTTTTCGCGCGTACCATATCATAATCATCATCATTCACTGTAAATGTCCAACTATAGTTCTTTCACAATTATTTTACCTCCTACAGGAGCTAACCCTCTGCAACCTTACTGTCACGATAATAAAGATCAGAGATTTTAACAGCCACACAAAGTAAGAGGTAAATAACCATGAAAGAACTGTATTGACCATAGTAAGCCAATTTTTTAAATTATACCATTTGATACGACCCGCCTTCACTCGTATTTCGACTATCCTAGGCTCTGCCTGAAACAAGTGACGGACGATCGAACCGAATGGTATAATTTCCACAAACATCGACAATATTGTTACAATTTCGGTTACCCGTTTTGCCTCCGGAAGACGAAAGCTTCAGGTGTCCTCCGCCACTATTTAGTTAACGTTATCGTCGCACCGAGTCTGTATACTAAATATGACTATTACCTTTTTTTTTTTTTTTTTTTTTATCGTGGTAAAATCATCAAATGAGTCCTCCCACCCAGGGCAGAGTGGGAGGAACTGTCAGACTTGTACTGACTAAAATCCACGGTGTCCTTCAATAGCCCTTTATGATCCAGGGTCACGGTAATTCTATAAGTCCCGCGACCCCGGCAGGCTTTCGCCCTCTAGAGGGGGGCCCCGTCATAATGCTGACACTCTTTGAGGCGCGCGTGGAATACAACGCGCCGTCGACCCGGGCATGGTCCATGGTCGGACAGCGAGTCGCCCATTACTCGCCGCCCGCAAGCCCGCGCCTACGGTGGCCGGAGATCGTCTGCCGACGTCCGGCGCCGTGGGCGTCTACCACTGCGGCTGGGGTGGAGGGAGGACGCTGTCCTCTCCCTCACGCGGCCCGCCTCCTCCTTCGCGAGCATGACTGCTTCGCAGAAGGAGGCTACCGCTTCCCACTCCGTCTCGCCCCGCAGCATGGCCTCGACCAATGCCGGGCGCGAGAGGTCTCCGCCTATCGCCGCCGTGAGGACACGGCGGTGCCCTGCCCAAGCGGGGCAGTCCTGCACCGTATGCTCCACCGTGTCCTCCGGGCGGTCCTCGCAGTGGTAACACCCAGGCGTTTCCTCCTTCCCCATCAGACACAGGTACCTCCCGAAGCTTCCGTGTCCGGTGAGGACCTGCGTCATGCGGTAGGTCAGGACGCCGTGACGCCTATCCAGCCACTCCTCAAAGAGGGGTCTTGGAGCGGCGTGCCCGATATGACTATTACTTTAGGTTGTTGTCTGATAGATAGACAAACGAGCGATATGCAAGACAAGATTTAATAAAGGCTTCTATGAAGTTCTATGCATTGCTCATCCGTGATGCCCATTTTGCACAATGCATGACGCAAAGCAACAGTGCGTGGGTTTGGAAGACTGCGAACTGTCAAAAATTGTTTGTTTATTAGTTAGCTACTTTGTCTAGCTTGCTTAGTGGAGTAAAACTACCAAGGGACTCTAAAATTAACGTCTCAATATAAGATCTAAATGGACCCTTCACGAAGCCGCCAACCAAGCACTCTGTACATCAAACTAAATAAGTCGACGTAAAAAATATTGCCAGGAAACGACATTTTTTTGAGTTGAAAAACGTTTTACGGTAGGACTTCAAAACATTGTGCTGATGGATGAGTGCAGGGATCATAATGGAATTTACAGTAAAGTCAGAATATTTACCTTATATTTAAACAAAATCGTGTAAAAAAGTTGGATCTTTGACCTTCAATATCTCCGTAACTAGAAGGTTCCCAAGTATGGTCCAGAACAAAAAAAAATGTCGCAATGACGGGAAGAACAAGTAACTTTCGGCTTCGTTAAGTATGTGTTTATACTCTTGATAATTGTATGGTAAGGTCTCTATTTCTTACCGTGGCCCGGGAACACAAAGGGCAAAGAAGGAACATGGATGCGTTTTAGTCAGTACAAGTCTGGCACTCCCTTCCGCTCCGCCCAGAGTGGGGGGGTCATTTGATGAATACCCACCCGAAAAAAAAAAAAAAAAAATGTCTCTATTTCTAGACCTGATTTGTAGTGTGGGCTCAAAATATTATCTGGAAAGACCCGACATGGACACAAGTAACAGAAATCAGGAGCTTGCAAAACTCAGTCTTATCTCATCGTTTGGTTTAAATACTTTGTTCAAATGGTTTCAAAACGTAGGTACTAGGAGATTTTACTTAAGGTTAAAATTATTTTGAGCTCACGATATGAGAGTGTGAAGTTCTACACCTTTACCTAGCAAACAAAGTAGGTAAATATTTCAAAAAACTTCCAAAGGTTTCATATGAATACAAACTACCTCTGATAGAGAGACGGGAAAACGTATTGTATGGGTACCGCAGCCACCCGCCGAGACCTCGAAAAGGACCAAGAAAAAGATGTGAAAGCGTGGGTAATTTAACCGCGGAAATCTTGGAAACGATGCAAAGTTTCGCGAAGATATTGTGAATCTCTGAGACTTCTCAAAACTTGAAGCTCTTTTGCTCGTTGCTGTGGTATTTCCAGAAGCAATATTAAAAAGTACAACAACTTTCGAAATATATGAATTATTATATGCGGCATGAGAAGCAGACTCGTTATCCGAGGTGGATTGATAAAACCTTATTTTTATGGAAGCAGTTTTCGTAGTTTCTGTTTGGAATAATTATAAATAGTAATGAAGAGTCACAATTAGTGCCAAGCACTGCTTGAAACCACGTTTGGCATATATTTCGTGGCTTAAAATTTGATAAAACTGCAGTAATATTAGTCAGGAGTGCACTTTCTTTATGCAATACCTACAGTCTCTTTATGACTTTGCGTGTTGTGATGAGTTGACGTCGAAAGCGTTTTGGTTATCGTTTTACTGTTGAATTACAACTTTTTTAACGAGGTCTTTAGTACCTACACCAGTACACCGTCATTGTCACCTGTGACATCTATAATGGGTTTACAATTTTATATAAATATATTCTTTACTAGCTGTTGCCCGCGACTTCGTTCGCGTGGAAATTTTGGTGTGCATGTGTGAGACTGCCACGTTGGTCTAGTGGTCGCAAGCGCGACTACTAAGCGTGGGGACCGATTCCCGGGTCGGGCAGTGTTAAAAAAAAATGTTTATTTCAATTACATAAAGTTATCACACACATGATTTGGAAGGTCATCTTTTAAGCAAGGAGATGCTTATTTTAGGGGGCATCCATTAATTACGTGAGGCGATTTTTCGACCCCCCTCCTCCCCTGGTGGGATGTCGTGAGATTTGGCTTGACCCCCTCATCTCCCTCCTAATCTCACGTGAGATTTATCAACATGAGATTGGGCGATATTTGGCGCGAATCTGGATTTGTGCCCGGTTGATGGCAATAGGCTCACCCCCTACTACATGGGACTTCAATATAACTGGCGAAATGTGTGTGTACGATTAGGTACACGTCTGCCCAAACCTTCGGGGCTTTAAGGCGTGACGTTATGTTATCTGTGAGAACTGACTGCCAGATCAAAAGGTGATAATGTACTGATGACCACAAAAGGCGTCCTTTTGGGTGCTGTAATTCAGGGCGGCAGAGGTCCGAAACAAAATTAAATGGCGTTGAGGCGACGATATGGCTTCAAAAATCGGTGTATTTTGGCACTATACAACTTTTTTTCAAAGTGAACCTTGTTTAGCGCTTTTTATTCTAATACCGTTCTGTATACAACATTAAATGACTTTTTGCGACAGCCCTTAGACCTCTTTAATTCGGCCCTGTCGCAAAATCCCTTCTTAGCGAACGTCTACTAACTATAAACTACCTCACTGCCAAATATCAAGTTTGTAGCACAAAAAGTTAAGGACTTTCATCCAAACTTGCGAGAGCCCTTAGTCCTCCTTAACCCGGCGCTGTCGCAAAATCCGTTCTAAGCGAACGTCTACTAAGTATAAAGTACTTTCCTGCCTAATTTCAAGTTTGTAGCACAAAAAATTACGGACTTTCATACTAACTTGCGAGAGCCCTTAGATCTCCTTAATCCGGCCCTGTCCTAAAATGCATTCTTAGCGGACGTCTACTAACTATAAACTACCTGCCTGCCAAATTCCATCTTTATACGTCAAGCGGTTTTCGACCTTTCGCTTTCATATATTTAGATAGATTTCTCATAATTAAACCTCTCTTTCAGTACCAAATTTTTAGTGCAAAGAGTAAAGACAAAAGGAAACAAAAACTGAATCAAACAAACAAAGTCACCGACTTCTGAAGCTAAAGTTATTTTTCACTTTTTTGTGTTTTTGAAGGCGGTTTTATTTTTTGCAAAAAAGTTTTTTATATTTCCATTTTTAGTTGTAATATCCTATACAATTAATATTTGCTATGCATTTATTTTATATTGTCAACAAAAATAAACAAATCTGGTTATACTGCACAAATCTGTGTACACCCTCGGAGCATACAGGCGTTATGTTTGGATATTGTGTAAACAATAAACATCTAAGCGATTGCAGCAATCACGGCAGATTTGCTGCCTAATTTTGTTGAGTTCCATTGTACAGTCAGCAACAGAAGTCGTTGAACATAATTTGTTTCCAATATTTCCTAATCATTATTTTTTATCATAAGTTATTGACTAAAGTAAATTACAAAACAACTTGTCATAATTGAACTACAAAAGTCGCTGAACTCAGTTAAACCATTAACTGCTATACATTACTACCGACAAAATTGTATGATCTGTAATAAATACAAAAGTCGCTGAGCATGGTTAGTTTCCAACATTGCTAGTTCTTTTAACCCGTTTGCGGTCAGTGGATACGAAACGGGGCACTATGAAAAAAAGACTTAGAAAAATTTCACCAAAATCCAACGCCTAATCAAGCCTTCGGGACCCGGTGGGATGTAGGAGTAGTAGGGTGGGGATACACCTCAAGATCATTGACCTTGACCTCAAGGTCATTGACTTAGAGGTCAAGGTCAAAATTCCAAAAGTCGAACTCCGCAATTCTCACTTAACTTGACCTCATGGTAATTGACCTTGACCTCATGTTCATTGACCTTGAAGTCAAGGTCAAATTTCTGAAGGTCAAAATAAGCTATTCTCCTGAAGTTGCCAAACTTGACGTCGCTGTCTTTGACCTTGAGGTCAAGGTCAAAATTCCTAAAGTAAAAATCCGCGATTCTCCTAAGGTCACTGACCTTGTCCTCATGGTCCTTAACCTTGAGATCAAGGTTGAAATTCCGAAAACCAAAATCCGTGATTCTCAGGAGCAGTTATAGATCAATATTCATGGTGTCGTTGAGGTCAAGGTCAAATGACATAAGGGTCAAGTTCAAGTGACTTTGAGGTCAAGGTCAAATGATTCCGGAGGTTACATCGACGGAGCCCCGCTTGACCGGACTCCTACTTCTGGGTGGTTTACAAAAAAATAACCACGAAATAATCAACTCAAACTAACATTACCAATTTGTAGGCTTACTATAAAATAACAGCATATACCTAATCAATCACATGATCACAAATGTTTAATTGTGAAATAAATCCGAACGATGTTAAAAAGGTAATGGTTTATCCTGCAGTATCTTGTATTTACCAACTCATGCATTATCAAGTTAAAAAACTCGCGCATAACATGTTTAGCGACTTACGGCAAAATGATAGTTACCGACTTATGCTGTAATGATGTTTAGCGACTTATAACATATTAATGCTTAGGGTTTTTGTAACATTGAAATGATAACCTTATTGTGTACTCTATTCTGGTAAGTGATTTATGGTCCGTTTTAGTGTTCAGGTATTTTGTAAATTAGTATCTGTTCATCGACTTTTGTTGCTGACTGTACCTATATCTCCGAAGATCAGCATCAGATCTTCACCAAATTTAAACGGGGCCAGCGCCGCCGAATAATATTCTTCCAAATAAAAAAGAAATCATTGAAATAGGTTCTCTATTGGCAAAGGTATCGCTGAACTTACACACAATGATGATTACCAGGCATAATGCCTGCGAGTATGTGTGCGTATACAATTTACAAAATTCCCTTGATTTCTCCAGGATCCCAACATCAGATCCTGACCTGATGACCATGGGACCACATGGGAAGTATACTGTATCAATCAATGCCCATAAAATTTGAGGGTTGCCCTTAATTTTCCTGGGACCCCATCATCAGATTCTGACTTGATGACAATGGGACGACATCAGGAGTATAGACTTTCGATTAAAAAAAGAATTTTCAAAAACTCCTCCTTTTTTGAAGTCGGTTAAAAATTGTCAAAGGAGTTTTGGTGAAACATTAGATAACCGTTAACAATACATGTCATGGTAATAGGCTTATCCCCAACAAAATGGAACTGAGCATACCTAATTATCAAAATGTGGGTGCACTGTACACATCTGCGTAGCCCCTCAGAGCATACAGGCGCGATATTATGTTATGGTGTTGTGTAAACAATAAACATCCAAGCGATTGCAGCAATCACGACAGATTTGCTGTCTATTATTGAAGAGTTCCATTGATATCTCCGAAGATCACCATCAGATCTTCACCAAATAAAAAATGGGACCATCGCAAAATAATATTCTTCCAAACAAAAAAAGAATCATCAAAATCGGTTCACAATTGGCGAAACTAAAACCTATTTACGTAAATTATTTTTATCATAGAAATCGCGCATGAGGTTACCAACTAAATTTTAAATATTAATATCTTTTGCGTCTGTTGGTCGATTTTGATGAAATAAACGCTAAATAATACCCAGAACAATGCTTCTTATTTTGTAATATTTAGATTTTGAATACAATGAGGGGTTTTTACGTGATGCGCGCACAAACGAACAGACAAACCGACAAACCGACAAACCGACAAACCGACAAACAGACAAAAATTTAAAAAAAGTGTTTTTTTACTTTCTACTACTTATTCCTAGCACCTTCCAGTGATTTTTTTGTAAAAATATCTAATGTACAGACACGGAAAGTCTACGATTTTATTATATGTATAGATTTATATTAACTAGTTTCCAAAACATAACAGATCCACTGTCTAATCAGAAAATCTTAACAAAACTAATAGAATACTCGGAGCATCCCCCTGCAGCTAGTTTTCAACAATATCACCAAACTCCAGCTTAATCCCGTGCACAAACACCTCCCAAACTTAGAATGATAAGCTCAGTGACACATGCATTGTGTATTGTGATTCATAATAAAGTAAGGTGGAGCGGCGGGCCTCAGGTCATAGAATAGCAAAATTGCGTAGAAGCGAACCTGTGCGCTGATGCCGTACAAATATTCACCTTCGTCTCTTTACAAGCGCTAATATGACACGTCCAAGCCAGGGACAAGGCACGAACAAGGAGCGACCAAGGGAACTGATTTTATTACCTTTGTAAAAAACGATGGGCATACCACGAACTTGCGACGTACACTTAATAAAAATGCGTATTTTTTTTAATTCTAATTAAAATACAACACAAAAATACATAATATTTACTTAGTTTTAGGACATAATTCGTAATTATCTATGGGTAATAGAAATATATTAGGAATTTTACCGGAATGCAAAAATAGATGCTGCTTGTCCACGACTTCAGTGTGAGGGCTGACTCCGGGCTCCATGTGATATGCTGGTGTTCAACTGCATACAGCTGTTGTTGTGTGTTGATGATGATCATAGTGTGCTAAGTTAAACCATAAATCAATCACGGCACGGCTCATACTTCTACATTACGCGAGTCAATACTTTGCGGCAGGAGTGAGTGTCGCTTGTAACTAACACGGATTGCCAATGTTGTGGGATATCGAACACAACACTCATACAGTGCTGCATGATTCTTTTGGCGTGTGTTAATTAACGCCTCTACCTTGTTTTTGCAATACAATTTCCACGGACAATTTCACAAACGTTTACAAATAATGTCATTCTTTCAAGCGTCAAAAGTAACAACACTATAACGAACACTGCGCTCACCACAAGTGGCGTAACAACGATAATGTTATGCAGACCAAAATACCCCTTACTGTCAGTAGACATTTAGAAACCTTTCAGAGAGAGTATCGCATCTACGTAATATTATGTCTTCATCTATGCCCAGAGATAGCGGTATAAATCAAGAGCCAGGATTGTACATCGCACGCCGACTTAATCGCACCTGCAGTGTCGCTTGAGCATAGCGTTTAATACATAGTGATATATTACGTCATTTATTAGCCGCAAAGCTCGGTGTAGTTATAATTTGATATGATGCGCTTCATTAAATCAGGGGTTGATATTTTTTAAAGGAGAACGTCGCGATTTAAATAAGTTTTAGTTATTGTTGTAAGAAGAGACTTTAAGTCAGCAATTATTTTGGAATTCGCAAAAAGAAATTACTATTTTACTAATAACCAATGATGTACCATCACAACCTACTCATTAATATAAAATAATAATACTTTTTTTTAAATAAAGACTATATTTGTACAATATAAATAAAAATTGAAGTTTCTTTTTGTAATTTCAAAATAACAGCTTTATACTGAATGCATATGAAACTGAAACTTATTCGTAGCTCAAAAGAAATGCATGCGAATATTATTTCATATAAAACATAGAGATAGCTGCAAACCCCATTTTATAAAAGAAAAAATGTTAACGCTGCCCTCCATTTATATATTAGAAGTAGCTACTTTTGTTAAGAAAAACATAAAACTGTTTAATTTTGATAAAAACGAGCGCCGCAAAACTAAGTTAATACTTCCAGCACCTAGACTACAAATGTTCAAAAATAGCCCAGAGTATCGAAGCATACAGATATACAACAAATTACCTGAAAATATACGGGCCACGAGAACACTATGTGTATTTAAAGCTAGACTAAAGTCATTGCTTTTAGAAAAGTGTTATTATAGTATCCAAGAATTTATGGAAGATAAAATGTTAAAATAGAGTTGAACTATATTTATGTATGTGTTCATTTTAATACAGGTTCTTTTTTATGTATATAAGCTATTTGAGGTTATTTATTATTTTATGTGACATGTTTATTGGATTTTGTGTAATGTAATTTTAATTTTGACGTTCGATGAAGTTTTGGTATGACATCTTTGAATATTGTAATGGTTCTATTGTGTTAAGTTGAGATTGTTTTATTATTGTGATTTTATTAATTTAAATATTATGTTGACATTCTTTATTATTGTGATTTTATTAATTTAAATATTATGTTGACATTCTTTATTATTGTGATTTTGTTAATTTAAGTATTATGTTGAAATGCTAGACTGGAACTTTAAAACTTATAAGTTTAATTAATGTTTGTATGTGTGTGTGTTTAAATGTGAAAGTTCCTAGCGATCTATGTGAGTCATATTAGATAAATTACTCTGCAATATTAGTTTTTAAGTTATCTTGCTGCGCCCTAACAGGGTCATGTACTCACTAGTTTAAGCTTAGCGTATAAATTGGTAGTGTACATTGTGCATTAAAATAAAATAAAATAAATGAACTATAAACGGTACTTTTAACAAAAAGATTTTTTTTTTGTCTGTCTGTCCGCCTGTCTGTCTGCCTGTCTATTTGTTTTGGCTAATCTCCGAAACGGCTAGGCCGACTTTGACGGGACTTTTACTGGCAGATAGCTGATGTTATAAGGAGTAATTTAGGCTTTTATTTTAGAAAAAGATTTAGGGTTCCGTGCAAAAAAATTAAAAAGCATGAAATTGTCATCAAAATCCGATTCAAGTCGTGAAGTAATATTTTTATAATAATTTCACGCGGACGAAGGTCGCAGGAAACATCTAGTCTATGTATAATTAAATAATAATACCTTACACTTGTGGTTTAAGAACTGTATTATTCATCAAGAATTAACAATAATTCACTTACTGAGAAACTTACTTTCATCAGCCTCATCAGCCTATTGTAGTCCACTTACTGCTGTTTACATGTGCATTTAATATCACATATGTTAAATACATAAACAGTAACAATTCAGTTATACTAGGCAGCATTGTTAGTTGTTGATTGTGTACCCTCCCCCATAGATGGCGTATTGTAATAATCATCGCGCTTGACAGTAGGATTGATTAATGTTTAGCAGTGGACAGTGTTATTAACATACAGAAGGATATTGCTGCCCGTCCTACAAGTGTCATGGCAGTCAGGGATACTATGCAAAGGAAATATTATTCTCGTCCAAGTTTATGTACGATCATCAAAAGAGTTTGTCAATATGTTATATGGACAAGGCACTTGGTATGGTAACTTTATTGAAAGTCACATTTTTTTAAACCGTTTTTGAGCCATTACTAACAAAAACAATCTCTTAAATAATCATAAATAAAATTATAGGCTGATTATAAAATCAGCATATAATGTTCCCACTACTGGGAGACAGGCCTCCTCTCTACGAGAGGGAATGGGCTATAATCCACCACGTGTGCCCAGTGTGGGTTGGTGGATGTCACATGTCTCACGCTGCTCACTAGGCCACCGCTGCTCAACTGGGCCACCACTGCTCACTGGGCCACCGCTGCTCAACTGGGTCACCGCTGCTCACTGGGTCCCGCTGCTCACTGGGCCACAGCTTCTCACTGGGCCACCGCTGCTCACTCGGCGACTGCTGCTCACTGGGCCACCGCTGCTTACTGGGTCACCGCTGCTCACTGGGTCACCGCTGCTCAAATAAAAACACTTAGCTTTACACAAAAAGTAAACGTGTTAATAATCTACTTCTGATGCTAGCCGTAAGTACTACACAAAGAACACTCAAAATGATTTCGTGCTTCATATACTTTTAAAAAATAAGACGCACTCAGACGGGCTTGTCAAAGACTAGGACTACTTATCATACGCATAGTATAATTTAAAAGTATCACCAACTGCTCGCATAGTTAAGTACTTATCTCTTTTGTAAAACAGTCATCCAATTAAACTGTGTAGACTGCGAACGTCAAAGAAATTCATCATAATTGGAAATTAGTTAAATATTCTGATAGTATAAAGGGATATCTTTGAAGGCGTCTAATTTGAAAGTCAAACCTATTTCTAGAAATTCAGCGTGATATTGTTCTGTGGTGAACTAATTGACGTTTACGCCTACTGGCTTAGGCTGCCTGACTGGCTGGCTGGTTTTGGCTGGAATGACTGGAGTGTCTGGGCGGTTGGGAGTTTCAACCCTGTTCGTTGTTCTCATCATCTATCTAGCCTTTTCTCAATTATGTTAGGGTCGGCTTCCAGTTTCACCGGATTCAACTGAATACCAGTACTTTACATGAAGCGACTGCCTATCTGATCTCCACAACTCAGTTAGTAGTACTAGGTAATATCATACTCCTTGCTAAGACTGGTTGTTAGACTTTCAGGCCACACTACCAGTAACGACTGTCAAAGATTTACAAATGACAGCCACGAAAAAAAATCTGTTGAGTTTTTTTATCACAAAATTAAATAAGATAAAAACCTTAACAGCAACTCTCTCCTTCGCCTGCCTATAAAGCCAATGTAAGGCAATTGGTGGATTTCTTGTTTCATACATTCATCTCCATCCACCATATTTCATACACTCCAAATGTATCGTTTTCTTCAGCCTTCCCCGACCCTTATAGTCTATTAAAAAACAACATAACCGTATTCTGTCGAGTATCAATTACGAAGGCTCAAAGCACCGAAGAATAAGATGCTAATGAGAAACAGAATCTGGTTATTATTAATAATGTGAGATGCGGTTATTGTTTAACGACACATTTCGGTGCTCGACGGCTAATATCGTTAGTGATATTATGAGTCGGCGCCGGCGCGTGTGTCGTCACTCTTCGTGCTGTAGGTAATCTCGCCTCGGATTAATACCAGCTGCGGTGTCTCACAATATTTATATTTTTAATTTCACGCTACACTGCACACAGGGATTACTAAAATTTGTGTTAATATTTTTGGTACACAGCCAAACTTTCATTGCGCTCACTCAGGCACTATCACAGTCTATTGAACTCACCCCGCAGCGCGACTACGATCCGACGGCGACCAGTCGCAACCGACACGACGTGCCACATTCGTGATGCCAACGATACGGCCAACTTTTAACTCTTGTTTTGTTTAATTAAACTTTGAATTTATCTGATTAACTTATTCTGTGTTATGATTTCATGTTATAGCTGACGCAAAACTTTCTCCTATTCAAGCAAAATATACCAACAGAATTATGTTGTTAACTCTACAAACATCCCAACTTTCAAAAGTCTAGCCACAGTAAATAAGCCGAACAAACCTTACGAAGCCATTACTGAACCCTTCATTTATTTTAGCATTGTGTCTTTTACCGTCCGTAAATAATAAAGTTTCAAATTTCTGCACGCTTGTTTATGAAAGCTCACCAATTCATTACTTTATTTGTTTAATAAAGCTCGAACGGGCACCGCCTGTGTACATTGGGATATAAATTACCTTTAATTTAGGTGAACGATCCAGAAAATATGATGATGTAAAGTTTTCATCAAGGCTTAATAAAGGCGGGCCGGGGCGTCGGGTAACTACGTAACAGAGGCGCTGCACCTACTTGTTATGAAATTTCGTGTGATAAGATTTAGGTGTAATGGAGCTTCAGGGCGATTTTACTTATGAGAGTATATTGGGCACCGGAGCACCGCACTGGGAAGCGGGCCTGGGAAGTGTCCCGCCGGCACACGACACACGACCTAGTAAGCGTTATGTTCGAGGTAAGTGGCGGGAACCATGTTTTATGTGTGATTTAACACGGGTTGGGAGCTTATGTCACTTTACAGATAGCTACGTAGCTATTGAACAAAGTCTGTATACCTACTCGTAACATAAATATTCTACTAGTTTTTGCATCTAAATGTAAATGTTTTACAGCTTGAGATTTTGTAGCTACAAACGTAAAAAAAACTCATACATGAGTAATTTTATGGGCAAAAAATAGAGAGATTTTCTGTGAGGTAAATTAAAAGTGGATGACTTTTAAAAGAAACCTTTGCCGCGCGGTTGATTGGAATTACAATTCCGATGTTGAACCTACAGAAAAATTGTACTTATAGTATTAGTATTTACATTGTTTGCAAAAGAACTTTTAAAATATTATTTGATTTTTGTTGAGTGAGTACAAACGAGAGTAACTGTGCGTATTAATTACTTATGCTCTAATTACTTCACAAGATTCTATTATTCAACAATCGTCAAACGATAAACTATGCATTGCAATGTTAATTGATGCGCTATCAATTAATTCATGAATACTGCCCACCATTCTAGAATCAATTGGCACGCTAATATAATTAACCCCAAATAAGTAGCTGCCATAAATCTGTTCAAAACGAAAACGTCCTGACGTTAAATATTTTATTAACATGTAATAAAATTTGTTATGTCAGAAGCATTGTGCGCGTTCAAAGGAGCTGTTTCTTTATTTAAAGTCATATTCCGAAGTAACGTGTAGTCGCTACAAAACATAATGATTCGAATGTATCTCTGTCGTGAAACTGTACCTCTGGGAACCGCGGGTAATAAAAATTCCGGCACACGCGTTACAAGTGTGCTTTCGAGAAAGTAATCCGCGAAGAAATACAGCCTCTACCGACTGCTTCCACATTTGTAACTGGGAAATCTCCATTTCTCTTTGACTACCAGTCGTTTCAAAAGCCACCGGGTCCCTGGTGTGTCGTGCCGAGGCGACACTCATAAAAATTCGCCGTGCCGAAGTTTCCCGTAACGCGTGACAGTGCTCAAAGCGAGCGCAGCGGATTTCGTTGTATTATAATTTTATAAGCTACTTAGATATGCGTGTGGGCGATTCCGTTTCATGAATGTCACATTGAATTAAGCCCTTTGTTACGTCAGCAGTTTAGGCGTCACACAAAATGTATTGTTACGGAATAATTGGGGCACTTAACAGACATTTTATTGAGTCTGGTTTGTCGGGTTAATATTTAAACTTCTCTTATTTTTGCCTTTGCCCGCGACTTCGTCCGCAAAAATTGGGATAGCTCGGCTAATATGCATGACATAAATATAATTATAGAGGCCCGTCCAGGCTTCGCACGGGTGGATATATATCCTATGTTACTCAGGAATAATGTGGCATTTTAATGGTGAAATAATTTTTAAATCGGTCCAGTAGTTTTTGAGTTTATTCGTTACAAACACACACTTTTCCTCTTATAATATTAGTGCAGATAGCCTATAGCATTCACAAATATTGTAGATTTATGCCATTGAAAGAATTTTTAGAATTGAATCATCAGTTCCGGAGATTACCTCCTACATACAAACTTACTAACAAATTTTACCTCTTTATAATATTACGAGTAGTATACATATAGATAAGGTTACATCTGATATACACTTCATCTCATCATTCTTACGATACCTCATACAAATTGTAACCCCGGACGAATTTTAATCAAGTAACAGATAAAACCGTCTCTGATTACACACGTTAACTCTTAATCAATAATTATTCACGTTAAATAATTAGATCGAGCAAAGCCGACGTGATCGTTATGTTTTCGAATCAAAAGCAAACATTTCATGTTTATTACTGCCGCCTTAATTAATTTCCACATCTTGAAAATAATGCGATATGAACGACGCGATTAATTATTGTATACCATCTCGTTTGTTGCATTAAATCGTAGTTGATCGTTTGGCTCGTTAGCAATATCTCACAGAATCATAGTCGATAAATATTATCGTTTTACGTGACAATATTTATTTCTCGTCTATTCCGGAAAAGATTCCATTAACTATACCACCTTATGTGTCGTAAAGAGCAAATCAAATTACTTCTTACTTCGTGGAGATAACAGCAACCTTGGTTTTTGTGTTAGTTTTATAAAAATACAACCAAACGCTGACTGTGTTTGTAAAAGTATTCTGATTTAAAAGAGTGTCTATGGAGTTTCTTGCCCGTTCTTCTCCATAGAGATCTACGTTAGGGAATGAGCAACTACAGTACTATCACAGTTTTTTATGCCTTGTGACTGGGACTGGAGCTATTGTTGTCTTTGTTTCGACAATTCAAAAGTGCCTGTAACTGGCCTACTTGAAATAAATGCTTTGATTTTGATTTTGCGAACCGATGATTGTGGCAATGTCCCCTTTGAACAATAAAGTCGATGACGAATTTTTTAATTGCAATTAATAGGTAAATTAAAAACCGGCCTCACGCGCGACTGCTGAGCATGAGGTCCTGGGTTCGATTCCCAGGTCGGGCAAAGTGTTATTGGGTTTATCCATCAGGAATTTCTCAGTAGGAACCACGGAGTCTGGATTTGTGTCCGGTTGATGGCAAAAGGCTTGCCCCCTATTACATGGGATTTAAATATAACTGGCGTAATGTGGGTGTAGTATTCGGTATATGTACTTCTAGCTGACCCTTCGGAGATAACAACCGTGATGTTGTGATGACGATGTTATGTTTAAAAACCATACAAACTGTTTTCACAATCTTAAAAGATATCAACCAGTGCTTATTACAGGATTTTTTCCATCTGATATAGAAATAATCAACTAAACACCTAATCTTAGCTGCGTAACCGAATCACTAAAATCAATCAGCCCACCTTGAAGCAAAACCCCTTACCCAATATCAGTTCAATTAACAATCTTTATTTATGAGGTAATACGCTACTAAATCTCCGTGTCTTGGGTCTTCCTCATTAATAAACAAAGCAGGGTGACAGTGAATGGCGACCCTCTGCGTTACGACCGCGACCTATGTGCCGGTTATAACACGGAGGTTAGGAGCTCGCTCGTAACCCTGTCATTTGTTAACATATTTGATTAAAACCTGTAATTCATTAAAATTATTAATAAGCAGCTCACGTGTGAGAGGATAAATGGTGAGCTTAATGCCCAGGACGGAGGCGTTATGTTTAGGAAGTATTTGGGCGTTATTTTTAGGTGAAATGTTATGTAAATTGACATTGAACTTACTGAAATTATTATCTTCCTGTAGTATTGTCTTAATCTGTAGTGCCAGTGGTATCTGTAGTGTGTAGGTAGTGTAATGCCTCTTCTTATACAGTGAAGTATGAGTTCTGCTTACCACGCTAACAGCATTAACTACATTGCATGTTGGCGATTTCAGACCGTTTACAAGTCCAAGTTCCCTTTTGATGCTGTCCTTCATCGATAGTGACAAACGACTGAATGAAATTGTAAGTTATCGAAGCTTTATGCAACATGTTGTACCAAGGTGGGTCCTTGGTCATAAATTAGTAGGAACATCATTAATTAGTCTGAAATCCTGACTTAATTCCTCTAATTTGCCTGGCACGTTTGTCTCCATTTTTTACTTTTCGAGATTAGCATAAATAAACTGCTTAATCCTGTTAATCGTATTAAATTATTCTTACTGTTGTTGTCTTAAAAACAATATTCATTAATGGAATTGAAATATATAGCTGAAGATTCATTATACGATGGAAATTGAACTCAACAATGCGAATTTAAGTTGGCAACTGACAATCGTATTATGACAAGTTTCTAGAAACTGATATTTCATCTATCACGTCATCGCAGCCCGTCAGGCACCATGTGTTCAATTTTGAGTCTGCAACGTTGCACTGTTCTGTCTTCAAATACATTTGTAAACGAGTGGACCCAATTTGAACCTTATTCCTTTGTAATAAGAAGACAAGTATGCATGCTGTACATCGGTCTTCCAACGCTCGGATCGCAATTAAGTGCTTCCTGCACGTTCGTGTGGCGAAGGAGGAGTCAACTAATTATGACACTCTTTTCCTTCAAATTAGTGACGTTTGGTAGCCCCGGAATACACAATAATTAGCCTTCTTTCACTTGAATGTTTTGATTCACTTTCGTCTATTTTTGTCTCCGTACTCTAATAAAACGTAGTTTGAACAACTGGAACGATTTCAAACAAGATTGCGAATAGAAATGTAAAAAGATATCCTCAATGGTAGCTTGTTTTAAAATAAACATGAATACATTTGCTTTTTGTTGGCTAATAACACGCTTATTTCTCTATTCGGTTGAAAACTTTAGAGCTTTGTGATACAATCTTCTTTCTAGCGGCAAATTATAGAATTTTATCGGTTGCTTTTAGTGATTCTGATATATTTTCACCACAAAATATATATAAAATTCGCTGTAAGTATTATAAATTTCTTAGAAGAAAGTACCTAAGTCTCACTCGTAGTATAAGTAGTCTTTCTCAAAAACCCCACTTATTTCAGGTTCAAAGTTAGCACAGTCTAATTTTAGTATTGAGAATTTGTATATTTATAGACATCAAGAGTCGGGCCATATTATTGTATACATAAATAGGCACAATCTAAAAATATCCTGACTACAATCTCCTTTTGTTGGCTACTATGCAAGAAGGTTGATTTTCTCAAACCTAGTGTTATTTTGCTGGGGCTAGACGATTGTGACCCGAATTGCTGAGACCTTAGGCATTATATATGTTTGCCCAAACAGTGTAGGTAATATTTGCTGCAGCTGTTGTAAATGATTTTCTTGTTTTGACGTGAAACAGAGTGGATCTGGCAAATGTCTGTCTGATTTAAAGCACAATATTTTGATAAAAAGGGGTATCGTATTACCCAGTACTAACTGGGTTGTGGAGGGCAGATAGGCAGTCGCTCCATGTAAAATACTGGTATTCAGCTGCATCCGGTTAGACTGGAAGCAGACCCCAATATAGTTGGGAAAAGGCTAGGCAGATAATGATGATGATTTTGATAAAAAGTTTACAAATATTTTAAAATGTATCGTATTTTACCCGATTGTGTAAAAAAATAAAGTGGTATTTATATTTCATATATTCAATTTACGTAAAGACACTTTAAGTAAAGTGGTTTCGAAGCTCATAAAATAAAATATTTGACTTTTTTGTCAAAATCATGTTATGGCGACTGTCAATTTCTAATTGCAGGCTTTGGCCGTATGAAGATAAATCCTTGAACTTTTATGAATTTTTATTTTTTTCTTGGCAGCTACATTCTTTTTTTTTTGTAAATTGTCTGAAGCCCGGCTTTGTATAACTATAGATTCAAATGTTTATAATTCACTGAAATATTGACCACCGCTTCCGCGTCTAAAATGCGGCTCCATTGTACTGTTATATTGGATAGACAATTGAATCACGCTTTGTTTGACCAATCATATCCAATCCTTTATCCATATGAAAGTTCTATGTCAAAGCTAAACTGAAACACACACAGACTAACACTATCGCAGTAGCAAACTATTTTAGATAACTAGATTTAGTTTTATATTCTAAACATTTCACCATTGTTACAATGTTAGCTCATAATAAAGCACTAATGAACTTAGTAAAACAAGCAGAACAATGGCGTATAGCATACATCCGCACAGCCAGGAGTTGTCAAGTTTGTGAATTTAGCATGTAATGCCGCGGGCGCTGGCGCAATATGCCTATTGCAGCTTTAATGCCCTGCGGTTTGGATTCGGTCCACGTACGGAGGTCACTATAAAAGTGGTCGGGCCCTGGCGGTGTTCAAATTGTTTTCATCCCACAAACTCACACGGTACAGTTAACATGGCGACCAAACACAAACTTAATTTATTCTAAAGTTAGATTAGATTCTGTTACTTTGTGTATAAAACTATAACTGAAACCGACACAAATGAATTTGTTTCTAGTGTAATGTAGTTTATCGCTCGCTTGCAGCTCATCGAAAAACTAAAAGGGGTAATCAACCATGCCTAATCATATAACGATATCTTTTATCGGGTTGCTCACCGACAAAATAAAAATTCATATTTTATTTTGGCGCGGGCGTCGATGTTAAAATATTCAAATATTCTGACGGAACACTTGAGCCTCTAGCTTCGGGCCGACATTTGAAAATGGAAATAGACCTGTTCGTGCCTACAAGGGAAATCGTATTCGACATTTGACGCAAAATGATGATGCAAATTTCACGAAAATATTATGCGCGGTTAAGTATCAATGGCAGCGGCTCTGTGAGTGTTCGATTGGTGAGCTGTTAGGGTTTTATCGACAAGATACACTTTTGTAGACACGTTACTAACTGTTATCTGTTTTCAATCAAAGGGAAAGGAAAAAGATTTATAGCATTTTTATCGGTAAGAAACTGTTTCTCCCCCAATGTTAGGAGCTTTTATACATTTGCTAAATTTTTTTTCAGCTTAGTTCACTCTTTCACGTGTTTTAGATATGAGATAACACCTTATATTGAAATATTTCAGCTGTTGTACTGATTTATATTTATCGCATTAAATACTTTTGTATTTTATAGAAAACGACTGATCAATTCACAACAAACAATTAATAACTAATTTTGCCATTGAAGTAGAACGTTTAAAGCCATCATGTTAAGTAGTGTATTATCTATGCACTTAACGAACCCATAGTCATCTCCGTCCTCTTTAAACTCTGTGGTCTAATGATATTCTGGTTGCAATTTAAAATATCTGTATTGAAATATTTTCTTAGCCAGTTTCTAGATCTCGGTGTCTTCGCGTGCAATATATCCCAATGTAAATATATCAACTCTGCAAAAGGCTAACCAAACGAGTTTGTAACGACTTGAGGTGCATCACTCCAAATTTGAATTTCATATTTTGGCACAGCATAGACAGTACTTGAGGCAAGGTATGTGCTCGTATTTATGTACGGGTATATGCTCATTTACTTTGTATATACTTGGGATGAGTTTAAACTTTGTCTTAGAATGTATTTTAGGTTTTAAGCTGTTTTAGCCGCGTTTAAGATAGTCGGAAGACGTGGGTTTTATACAAAACATGTTGTAGATTTTTCTATGCCCATGTCTCACATGTTTAGTTGGAAATTACTAGGACAGTCACACAGTCATCAATCGTCGCGATCCGTAGCTTTACAATTCCCATTGTTTAATGTTCCCTCTTATTTGTTTAAGCCCAGATTTATATCTAAGCAGACGTTGGAAAATAGGACGCACTATCTCAATGTCCAACGACCATTTCAATTGTCTCAAGACGTTTAATCCTGTCTTATAATTTTCGGTACGAATAACTAGATAACAATAGTGTAAGTACAAATGGCTCAACGGTCGTGAGCGCTGAGTAGCAAGCAGAAGAGGCCAATACCCGCACCATCAAACAAAGGAGACCCGCAGACAAACTGTAACACCAACCCAACCTATTATGATGCGTGCACACGGGCAACTTTAATTGCTCAACACTGGTCAATCAAATGTTTCGTCATGTTCATTTTGAGCAATTCACTGCGTTGCCAATCAGTAGCAACTGCTGTAAAATATACGTTCAGTCAGATATATGTATGTAGAACCATATTTTATTTTATGATGCAAACATAATTTTATTCTGCTTCCCCACAATAACTAACACAAATATTACAGGTGCATTTACGCGAAGTTTTTATTTTTATTTTGATTACCTATGTAACTGCACTAATTGCCTCAGTACTTATTGCCGGGCAATAATTGCTTGTAAAATGGCTCGTATAAGCGCACCTCAACACCAACCCAACCTATTATACATATGCTATTATTTCTAGTTATAGTTTCTCCGTCTCTAGTTGGAACTTTGTGTGAATTGTTAAATTCCATTTCTGAAAAGCTACTCTGTGCCACAGGCGTCGCTACTTCCTAACTAGAATTTAATTATGAATATCTGGAGACTGTGGGTACTCATAGTTTGGCACAAAGCATTTACTTGCGTAAGGCACATTGTCCACTGGGGCGTAACTGGCGTAACTGCTGTAACCGTCACTGTGTAAGGGTCGTTATTTATGAGCGGTAAATAAATGACAATACACATTGTGTACCAGGTGGAACAAAGGCGGGGTTTGGTAACTCGTTTTTTTTAGTTACTACTATAGTTTTTCAGTTGCGAATGTTTCAGTTTAAAATAAAAATATTTAAAAATGGACCAAAAATATTCCATTTATATGTGAATGACACATGTATATTTTTCAATAAACATTAAAATCTCCACAAACCAGACTAAACCTAAAATAAAACTGTGACAAACACTCTTTAGAGAATTTCATTCGAAACGCAAAAATTGCTTCATAAGTCTCATATTTTCTGATATTCATTCTGTCATTAAAAGCGGTAAAATATTAGCTCTGATATGGTTTCGATCTCTCAACGGAACCATTGAATGCTTTTAAATGATGTTTCTGAAAAAGGTAGGGCGGTTGTATGAGCCGGGCGGGGGGCAGTTGTGCCAGTCATCTTTTTCTCACGGGTATTAATAGCGATTTGAAACAGAGTTGGGTGATTTTGCATAATTTTCTCAATGATCTATCTGTTTGCCTAATGGAATTATCAAGTAGATACTGAAGGATCTACGTCGCATTCATAAAGGACCTTTTTTTTCTCTTTAAAAAAGTGACTATTGAGCCACTTTCTGTCAAAAACAAAGGATTACAATATTGCTACGCCGTAGCTGATGCTACGAGGTAATACTACGACGGTTACGCTGTCGTAGCAAATAACAACTATATGCTACGCGTCGAGTCACATTTCTTGAACTTTGTGCGGTCGTTTCACGTTTTGAAATAGTAGTGTGAAATAGCAGACTCGTTTTGTATTTCATTAGGTACCAACAGGCTGCTTATAAAAAAAAAACAACTCCTTTGTTTTATACCAAAAAAAGTACTTATTTATTTTGTTTTTCCGTTGCCACATCGATATGCAAATTAATTTAATGAATATTAATTGTCACGCCTTTACCCCCCTGGTGGTAACCGGAGATATTTATTGATTGTACAGCTACTGTTTAAACACAGTAGACTAAGGGAATATTTACATTAATTGCGAACATTTCAACCTTGAAATATACAAAATCTGACGAGGTAGGCTATTATTTCGAGAAAAGTGGAAATTGGATACCAAGCTGTATTGGTCTCCTACCTCCTCCCCTTTATCTTATTTTTTCAATGCAATTTCCCGAAAAAATAATTAATAGTCTTAAATATTAAACAACAACACCCCTTGCCAATGTGTTTAGCCATCAAAAGATCCTTGAAACACTTTAAATTCTCTTCGGTTTTTAAAACTCTTTCATTCCATAGTTTTTTTTTTTTACAGCCATTGTAACTGGCCACTAGACAAAAAAGGCGACTCACATAATTAAAAAGTCAGCTTAATTAAGCGGCACACAGTTATAACCAGCGGCCGTGCCCAAGGGAGTGCTTACGAACATTGCTATGATAATACTGCCACATTGCCACTAGATATATCTGATCTTTATTGGGTAGGTTATGCGGAACAATCATGTAACGAAACGTGGTATAAAAAGTAAATTCGAAACTAAATTAACTTAAGTCTGTAGCACAAATCATCATCACACTAACTTGTAGTAAAACTTTCGTGAATTTCATTTTCATGTAATATTAGTATGTAAGCCATTTATACAACTATAATTTAGTAAGTATACATTTTACATGTTCATAACCTCTAAACATTTCAAATTCAACACTAGGTGCCAAACAAAAACAGGATAACACTAGAGCGCGTGCACATTGAATTTTCAACTCTCGATTCAGGGCAGAGAGTTGAAATCAACAGTGGAATAATATTCAGAAAATAGGTGCCTCTCAGTGTTCGTAAAAACGAGTATTATTATTACCATGATAACTACGAACCTTTAACAAACTATGTACATGATGGCAGTACGTTGTTACAGTGCATAACACGATGCAGTAGCCCATAGCCCGTCTTAAAGTAATCCTTTAAGCGCCTTAGTTCCATAATTAAGTTTGTTCGACCAAAGTTAGTATAATCACGCCACTCGTGAAGGAAAACATCGTTGGATAGCCTGAACTTGATGATCAGAAAGTTATCATCTCGCATTTTAATAATTCTAGCGATAACTGCCTCGTTAGTCTAGCGGTCACAAACGCGACTGCTGAGAAAGAGGGCCTGGAGTCGATTCCCGGGTCGGGCAAAGTGATACTGGGTTTTTCCATCAGGAATTTCTCAGTTTCAGCCACGGAATCTGAATTTGTGCCCGGTTGATGGCAAAAGGTTCGCCCCCTATTACATACGAGTTGAAATGTGGGCGTACTAATAGGTACACCTCTGCCTAACCCCTCGGGGATTACAGGCGTGATGCTATGTTTATAATTCTAGCCTATTACTGTCCCTTTGTAGGGCATCCTTGCTCAAGGCTTATTGGCGATGCTGCAGGACTGCTCGAAAGAGATATCGTGGCCCTGGACCACAAAGGGCAAAGAAGGAACATGGATCTGTTTTAGTCAGTACAAGCCTGACACTCCTTTCCGCTCCAACCAAAGCGGGACTCATATGATGACATCCCATCCGTAAAAAAAGGCTTATTGGCGATTTCACACACCTTGAAATAATTATTTTTATAAGTCACGGATGTCCCATGATGTTCTTCTTCGCCGATGTAAGTGACAAACTTAGAAAGGACATATCATATAAAATTATCACATTTTATCGACTTATCAGGATTTGTACCCACCCTATGCACCCTCGCATAGGCAAGGATTTAACAACACGGCTATCACGGCACTTCATCCTACATCTAGCGAACTTTAAAATAGAAATATCCCAAGGGATATTATTATAGGTTGTTATAGCAGTGATAGCTTAGTGGTGCGACCGTCGGACTGCCAAGTCATAGGTCTCAAGTTCAAACCCAAGTCGCGCTCTCTAATTTTTTGTATTAATATGCGTATTGCATAATTATCACTTGCTTCGGTGAAGGAAAACATCGTAAGGAAACCAGCATGCCTGCGAGATATTTCTCGACGGCATGTAAAGTCAAGTCAGAGGCCTATGGGCGGCATAAAAACTCTGACAACAGATTAGGCACTGACCACACGAGTAAGAAAGATGGGATTGTTAATGCATTGTGAATTGCTTGGTAACAAATAGCCTACACTATTTATTTTGCCTTTCAGTAACGAAGGGTCAATTTTTGTAAGAGGTAAGCTGGGGGATCTTTAATGTGATTATATTATTTGTCTATAGAATACTGACTGTGCCATTTTTCATAGGGAAGCCAGTAGGAATCGAGTTCTATGGAACCTTCACCACTGTTGCCTTTGCTTATGCTGGGATCCAGGTCACATCAACAAGTCAACGGCAAAAAAACCCGTTAATTTTACCCCTTTGGTAACACAATTTTACCCTCTTTGGTTTATTTAATAAAGCACCTATTTTTCTCCCTTCTGACTTTTTCCAACGCGCCTAAGCCATGAGTCCTAATTACCGCGGACATGGTTTTTGAATTAGGCATAACACAGAAATGTACTTAGGCGACAGTGAGCTAATGTTAATCGTGTGTTAGACTGGGTTATATAGCTGACATTACATGCAACTAAACATGCTTGGCTGATAGAATTATTATTTTATTTATATTACTTAGAGTAAAGTTTAAGAGCTCGTGGCTAAATAATAACAGCCGCACGGGTTGATCTTCAGATTAAGCCGTGCTTGCCTAGGTTGGTCAGTGGATGGGTCCACCCATTGCATACCGAGTTTCCTCCGTGCCTCGGAAAGCACTTTAATCCGGTGGTCTCGGCTGTCAGTTGTAGGTGGCCAGTGGCCCAAAAGTCTGACAACCAGTCTTCTCAAGGAGTATCGTATTACCTAGTACTAACTAGATTGTGGAGGTCAGATAGGCAGTCGCTCCATGTAAAATACTTGTAGTCCGCTGCATCCGGTTAGATTGGAAGCCGACCTCAACATAGTTGGGAAAAGGCTAGGCAGATGGTATTTGGAGGTTCGTTTTGTATTGCCCAATGTTTTGTCCATGTCATCAAACACTTGGATAAATTACTATGGCATTCTACGCACTCTGAAGTGTCCTTTTGTCATCGTTTTTTTTATTTGTTTATGTTTTCTTACTTTAATTCTTTTTTTTCATTAGGTTAGTTCTATTTGTAGTCTGTATATAATGTAAATATTATTTAGTTATAATAAATTTATGGTTAATTGATAAATACATTCAAATTGTTTCGTATTTCTATAGCGACTTTTATGATTGACATGAGTGTTTGCAGTTTTTCCATCATTGTAATCGCTGATAGCCACCTTGGCTTACCACTTTCTTGTATGGAGTCAGTTTCTACTCTAACTTCTGATCTCTACGACGTAATACTGATATTCCAAGGCAAGGCCAGTTGTTACAATGCGGGATTTGACCACCCGTAACGACTGTCATAGATCTTTATGTGACAACCAGTACCGTCACTTTAACCTGTTCGCCGTAACCGTCCATGGACTAACGGCAGCCAACGCAGCTGAACCTGATAGATTGATCAATTTGAGGGGCTATTATTTAGCCACGAGAACCCTTAACAAGACATTGTTGTTATTACAGTACAAGCAGTACTCTCGATAGGATTTTTCTTCTTCTTTCAGCAAAAAAAGGAAGAGCTTCCCAAGTAACTCATCATCATTTCATCTCCTAGTTTTTTTTTTTAATTTAGTCATTTTATTTGAGCAACAAGACTCATAGTGTTAGTAACAATGTACTTCCAAAATATGTTAGTTATACACTTACAAAGACAAAAACAGAAACAGATTGTGACAGCACTGCTGTTAATCCTTTACGGCGCTTAATTTTCAAAAAAATCTTCCTCAGTGCTCACTTTTTATTAATTATTTGCGTTGTCTAAATTTAGGTGTTGCAATTCATATATCTTCGCCGTCAGTGCAGGACCTTGTAAATGCACATCCTTTTTTTACAGGAAAAGCTAAAAACTGTTTTAAACCTCTACCAACAAGTATTTCGAAGGTCCTAGATTTCTGTCTGTTTTACCGACTGTGCGTGCTGACTCAATTTACTTATCTCAATGTTTTGCCGCTGTGTGGCAGGCTACCTTATTTATCAATGTTTATGAAAAAATGTATATCGCCAGAAAAAATTGAAACAAAGTCCTGCACTAACGCCGATGATATTTATATCATAAGCAAATCAACCACACGATCACTACTGGAATGCTGGACATAGGCGTTCTCCTAAAAACTCCTTGATTTTCAGCCAAGGTTTTATACATACCTTCATTCTTATAAAGATAGTTTACACCAAGTGCTGAATCTTCTTAAAGCTTAAGCGTGCTGAACCGAGATAAGAAAGTAAAGACGAGGTAAAGATTTCCCACACAAAATAGTTTTTCCTCTCATAAAAGTCTTTCGTACCTAGCTACCCTATGAAATCTCGAGCACTTAACTAAGGATTAGGTATACCGTGACTATAAAAAAAAACTTTTTACTCCGCTCCGGGTGGAGTTAATATCACTCGGCAGTGACTTGGAGGAAACCGACCGTCTATCGCCAAAACTGAGGATCAATGAAACGTAGGAAGTGTCGTATACTTAGTTCTAGTCTTTGGCTTTAACTATATTTCACTTGTAACGAAATGAAACGAATTTGGACATTGGAACTTGAAGATAACGTGAGGGTAAACGACACTTTTCTCGGGTCCGACCTCGACTTAAGAGGGTATCGTCGAAGGAACGAACGTGTGCGTATGTTCATGGCATATTATTTACGAAGTAGACAGATCGCTTGGACGAAGGTTTTACGTAATCAATTTATGTAAACGAAATAGGTAGACGGCTTATTTATTTAGAAGACTTATTTACGTAATTACTAGCTTATGCTCGCGGCTTCGCCCGCGTGGAGTTCGATAATTGTCCCACGGGATCATACTACCAGGTCTTTAATTTCTCTCCGTACACACACAACCCAAAGACCATATACACACGCACACAAAAAGGTTATACACTATCTGTGTGCAAAATTACATCCAAATCCGTACAGTAGTTTTTGCGTGAAAAAGTAACAAACATCCATCCATCCTCACATACTTTCGCATTTATAATATTAATAGGACATGCAGGATAAAAGAGTTATCTGTTTAATTACCTTATTTTCTAACTAAACAAAGGCATTACAATTGCTCTACGCGACCGTACCGCCCACACTCTTATGAAGTCCCACATGTTTAGTTGTTCTTGTTATAATAACTCACTTTCGTCTACATTTTTCTGAGTAAAAGGGCGTCTGCCCAACCTCAGACATTCCTAAAGTTACTTGTAATATTATAACGTATTCAATTTGTATAATCTTTGTGTATAGCTGTTGGTTTTCCATTACATAAACAAATAATAACTTTTCTGGATTATAAATATTATTTTCGTTACGAGATTAACGAAAATAATATTTCAGATACATTTATTTACAAAAACAACTAAAATAAATCTTATGATGCTCAGGATTACCTTGAAATAAAGTAAAAAAATTGTTTGTTAAAGTGTATACTCGGAAATCATTAAAATACATATTTTATTGTGTAAAGTGGCGTAACGGCAAAGCGGGCAAAGTCACGTTCAATTTATTTTGATGGCCCGTGAAATACGCATTTTTCATAATACTTCACTTCCAAATGAGAACTAGGGGTTTATGATTTAATAGGTTCCGAACTAGGATACATACAAACAAGCGTACAAAAAAAAACATAACAATTTGTGTTAAAAACAGAAATATTGAAGCATGATAACCAATGTAATACCAAACAATATGGTAGTCTGTTTCTGTTAGTTCATTTCTTTTTGAACAGCTTACGCAAAACGATCCTTGGTACTTTGTTATCCTTCCACTCACAAAAGAACACGAATATTTTTCGTTCACTTCTGTCTCAAAAAACCACCATAAATAAGTATGATACCATGACCACTCCGAACGAAGCAGGGGCGAGTGCCTACTTACCTACCAGAAAGCTTTAATGCAAAATTGGATTTCGCGGTCCATTAATTTTCAATTTGCGTGATTGCAATTTTGGAGGTTTGCTCCTCCCAAAGACGTCTGGATTGGGGACAGAAAATAACAAAAAGGATTTAGAATGAGATTGGAATGAATACATTACAATCCTACTTCCCGACTTATTTATCTTAGACTTCGTCCTGTTTCATCCCGAATAAAGCTCAAGTGAATTCTGTATTTCAATTATAACATTCATATAAAGTTTCACTTTAATATTTTAATCAGTGAAAGGCTCATTCCATTAATCGACAAATATTTTGTTCTGAGGATTACGTTGAGAGTGCTTCAGAGAAAACTCCGTTATTATTTATTCCAAGTATAAAGCGTTTAATAAGATTAATCACGTAATTATCGCTAAAAGCATCTCCTTTATATTTATGATGACAAACTATTCGATGTCTAATGTTATTATCGTTAAAATTACAGCATTTAATTTTGATGAGATTGCAGAATATTTCGTCGTGTAAGTTTATTAAAGGATTTATGTACTAACCAAAAAAAACAGGGCTTTCTACTTAAATTGCTCCTGTGTTCGTTA
Source organism: Noctua comes (assembly GCA_963082995.1). NCBI lineage: Eukaryota > Metazoa > Arthropoda > Insecta > Lepidoptera > Noctuidae > Noctua > Noctua comes. The sequence goes on from OY720277.1 coordinate 9,991,724, forward strand.
CATAAGGAGGATTGAACAGACCCATTGTTGGCAAATTCACTTTACTGTCTAATTTCAATTGTTTACATTTTTTTTTTTACAGTGGCTTTTAACCGCGCAGAGATGATAAAAATTAAATTAGAAGATAATGTTGTCAATATGACTGCGCTGCGGGCTGCGGGTGTTATCAATCAAGGACATAAGGCGATTCATTTAAAATAAGAATCAGATAATGAAAATTTAACATTTACTTTAAGTATACCGGGATCATTACTTTTCAGAATTTGATCCTTATTAACGACACTTCCAAAATCAATGGATTCCTGTCTAGGAATATTGATTTTTCAAAAATCCAATGATACTGTTTTAGTTTTCATCAGAATTGCGCCCGAGTATTTTTCGCAACTCTTCGTAGTTTCAGTTTTAGCCCTTTACTTAAAAAAATCACCCTATTTACATTAACAAATAAAAAAATTCTATTTAATTCGTGCAATCATTTCAGTCTTCCATGGACGCCTAATTTAAGACAAGGGTGCACATTTTCGCAATTCTATCAGAGACAAAAAGTGTGTATCTGTTCTACTGTTTTATTTCTCTTAGTAGGTATACGGACGGCGATGTAGTTATGTTCCGAGCCATTTGTTGGAGGGACGTTTAAACGGCGAAAAAACGTGACAAGAAAACAGAACCTACACATTAAGCTTTCTTTATTGTGAGCCAATGCTTCGTTTTGTTCTGTGTACAGATTAAAACATGATATTTATGAGATACGGACATAATCTGATTATTGAGCTGTCGATGTAACAAGTTCTGAATAAAATATCGATGAAGCTCAAGCCGGTTTTAAGGAAGATAATTCGCTGGTAATGCCTTTTAAATTGTTTTTTCGAGGTGATTTTTATGACCATTTATATAAAGCTGATTTTGAATAATGGGTGATAACAAATATTTTCAATACGCTATAAACAAGTTGTATTATAAGTCAATGTAGGTACTTATGAGGTGTTTAATTAAATATTCTTTTATATTATTACGTAGGTAAGTCAATGTGTGCACTTTCCATTGTCCTTGCACTAATGCTGTCGAGAAAAATTACTCACCTATTTGCACGGAATATTGTAGAGGTACTGAGTGTGTGTGTAGGCAAGCGTATTAGGTAGTGCTTTCTGCTGAAATTGAAAATAAAGGAGAATTGGGATTCAGAATGGCATATTAACGTAGCCTATGTAGTAGGTTCAACAGTAGTCCGGACGTAATTGGTAACAATACCAGTATAACCTGGCCTCGCATTTTACTTGAACTCCATACTACGCTAGGCTAGTTCAGGGTCAAAGTATTACCATCTACTACTATAAGAACCAAGAATTAAATCCCTTCTAATAATAAGAACTTCGAGAGATTTTGACTTGTTATTTCACTTGTTATTAAAATAATAAACCTAACGTTGTTTTCGTCATCATCATTTCAGCTGAAAGACGTCCACTGCTGGACATAGGCCTCCCCCAAGTGTCGCCACATTGACCGGTCCCGTGCGACTCGTATCCAGCGGATCCCCGCAACTTTCACCAGGTCATAACATAACGTAACGTAACCTTGTTTTGAATTCACAAAAATAAATAATGTTTTAGCTAATGCTATAAAACAAATTGAGTTTCAGCGTTGACACAGGTCTAGTAATGAGAATTTGAACAGTGACCCTGGATCAGAAGTTAACGTGGGAGTAGCTATGAATAAAAGAAGCGGCAGTCAAGTGTGAAACGTGATGACTTGATTAGTGTTATATGTGATGCTTTAGTTAGAGGCAACTTCAATTTGGAACGACCTGATGCAATATGTTTGGAACATACCACACCAGGTGAAATTAAATTATCTTGTAAAACTCCATAGATTTTCTTTTATTATTTTCCTTTATTGGCCAAGAAACAATTGTTTACACCGTAAATATTTAAGTAACTAGCTTCTGCCCGCGGCTTCGCCCGCGTGTCCTACATGAAACAAATGATATATTGCACCATAACAACCCCATTTCACCCCCTTAGGGGTGGAGTTTCGAAAAATCCTTTCTTAGTGGACACCTACTCTTCACAAAATTCATGTCATAAATTTCATGTCTCTAGGACCAGCGGTTCGTGTTCTGCGTTTATATGTCAGTCAGGACTTTGAATTTTATATGTATAAATAATCCAAGTTAATCTAAGGTTAGTGTAACAATTTCTTACAGGTTAGCACCGCATGCCCTATAAACATATTAGGTGTGCCACAAGCACTGTTCTTAATTGATGTGTAATTAACTAAAATTAGATGAGTTGTATAGATACCGATATAAAAGCAGGTAGTCTACTTACTTGAAATATCAGTTTAAGTATTCCTGAAAATTTCGCGAAATAGTTCGCAAACTTAATAATAAAAGAAAATACTGTTTTAAGCTTTCACGGTTAACAACTAAACTTATACTGTCACTTACTGTTACTTTTCCATCCACCCGCATTCTCTAGTCAACCCGCGATCATGGCGCTTGCAACAGCGCCGAAATATCGGGAGCTCAAAATAATGAACAATCACGGAAGATATCCCGTAAGTGACAGTATACGTTTAAAACAAAATATACTGATTTTCTAAAGTCATACTACTAGTAACTAGGTAACTAGGTATTTTTGTGCCCAAAAAAGCACTTTTAAACTCTTAAAATTATTAAAATTTAACAAACCTAGAAATTGTCTTGAAACAGCATACCTTCTATTTAAACACCTTAAATAAACATTTTACATTTCGGGAACCTCTCCTTGTTTACATTTCAGTCAAAATTATTTTCAGGTGTCTACAACTGACATACCAAATAATATTTAGTCTAACATAATTGTGTAGGTTTATAGGTCTGACTGTACCGCGGTTGACGCACTTGACCTTTTAGAAGGACAAACATCATCCAACATGGCCGACATAAAATACGTCTGCCGCGAGTCTTCATGACACGTCCACTCATATTCACCCGATGAATCGCTTTCGTTAATCGAATTCGATTCATGATTTCCACATGATCAACTTACTGAAGCGCTCCTTTAACACTTCCATCGTGATTTACAAACCGCATTCATTCATTAATTTATTAATTCACTCGATTATCAGTCTAGTAACAGTCTATCTATCTATGTGGTGGTCTATCAAGTCATAATTATTACTGTGTTAGGATACGCAGGGTATGAAAATGAGACTCGTGGTGAAGTTGAGTATGGAATGTCTGTATTTCCAAAAATCGGTTCCTTTTATACAAAATCTGTTCCTAATATTAATACATGGTGGGTATATACAACATTAGTTTTAGTATATGCAAAACCTGAAACACGTGTCTAGTATTTTTATGTAAAGAATCTATGCACAAAATTTCAAAACTGTATCATGAAAAATCACAAAGTTATAAGCTTGTTCTGTTACCTGGCTGTCCGCACATAAACGTGGTCACCTCTAGCGTCGTCTTGAGCTCATTGATAATAATGATTTAGCAGTAGGTACCTAAATGATTGCAGTACCTATGTACTTAATGTCGCTCGGTGTCCAACTTGTAGTCTTTTTAAATATTTTTGGGACAAAATATAACATGGTTTAAAAATGATTGGAATCGATTTAGTTACTTATTTTGAACAAACTATATTCTGGTTTCGCATATACTAAAAATAATGTTGTATAAAAAGTTGGTTAGAACACAATATTGTCAATATACCCTACGTGCTGTATTATATCTGTGTAGAATATTCCGCTACAACTGTTTACTTAAGTGTGCTTACAAACGAGGGCACGAAAGCTCAACGTTTGTAATCGTTTTCGAGAACTTTAAGTAGCTATTACCAGAGGCTAAGTAACAGTTTCCTAGTACATAATAGGTACATAAGTTCATCATCATTTTCCTGCCCTTAACCCTATTAATTGGGGGTCGGCGCAACATGTCTTCTTGTTTCTTACCTAAGTTATCAATTTTAATTGGAGTATTTTTAGTACGAAACTATAGTAGGTGACACTCCCTTGGCTACACAGCAATACTATCTTTAAAGAACTCGAACCTCTCTCAAAAGCAATAAAGAAATCGTTTGAAGTTAAATACACACAAAAAAACTTGTATCTAACTAAAGAAAAGACGATCCTTTACGAAAGTTCCAAAGACACGATCACCTTGTTTCAAAACATGTCCGTTTCATCCTAACAGGTGTGCCAACTGCAGAACATAAGCTACTTTCCTTTTGTCCGGGTCATCACTGTCTTGCACAGATCGCCTCGCTTGTTAGACGGCTACTACTGAAGTTAAAACGAGATACTTTTCGTTCGAATCTGAGAAGATTTTCGATGAAAAACTGTAGGACATGTGTTTAACAAGAATTTTACGTTGATTGAATTACGGTTGAAAATAATATGAGTTAGGATTGTATAATCCTAGTTGATTTATATTATTTGCTGAGCATGAGGTCGTGGGTTCGATTCCCGGGTCTGGTTATCATGTTATCGGGTTTTTCCATCAGGAATTTCCTAGTAGCAACTGAAGCGTCTGGATTTGTGCCTGTTTGCTGGCAATAGGCTCATCCCCTACTATTAGATAGGACTTAAACATAACTGGTGAAATGTGCGTTTACTATTAAATACACCTCTGCCTAACCCTTCGGGAATTACACTCGGGATGTTACGTTAGTTGATTTATATTTTTTCTTTATTATTTTCTGAATGTTGGTTTTACTCGTACCTTTTGCAGTGATACAATTGCCTAATGAATAAAAATTTTATTTTATAAAATTTTATTTGTTTCTGAAACTACACAATACGAACAGTGAGAATAACCCTAACAGCTATTGATTAGACTGAGCCCTTCAACCAACATTGAATTATTAAAAATCTATTTAATTTTTATTGTTTCGAGTGTTTGAAATGCTCATAGTTGCTAAAGTTTTGCTCGCTCATCCTCCACTCCAGTGGAACTCAAGTGCTGAGTGAGAGAGTAACTTTGAAACGTTCATTTAACAAAAAAAAAACAACGAATTAAGCTGTGTAACTAACTCAGAGCAATATCCAGCTTTTAATAAAGGATTACTCAGAAATGGACATTATTACAAAACTTTGTTCGATGACCGATGTCAACTAGCTTATTGCTTTCACTCGACCGCCCCGGATCAATATCTACATCATCAACTTTAATAGTGACCAGTCAAGTGAATTTACATTGTTCAGTTTGATTTGAATGTTAAACTACCCTCAGTATTTGTGGGACGCACTTGTGGCGACATAAACTCCACTTGTCGATGCCAATAACAGGTGAAATGGTGTTTCAAAATGGAACACGGCAGAGGCTTTCGATCACTTTGTCAAACAAATTGAACACAACACCGAAGGCGCGTTATGTTCAATGTTCAATACGTCAGAACAAAATAAAATAAGTAAGGTAATGTTTTTGACTCGTTTAAGGAAGCTTTTCACGTCTTCCACATTTTCCGCTTTTACTGAAATTGAATAGCTACACCTGACAAACATGTTCTCCCATCATTTAAATAATAACAGAGAATACGTTTGGTAAATTGCCTCATTCTCTTTGTTATTTTGTACTCCAAAAAAGAATAAAAGCCTGTTTTAAATGAATGATTGGACTATCACAAAATACAAACTAACAGACTCAAACCTAAATATAGATATCAGACCTTAATGAATTTCTAATTTTCTAACAGTTAATGTGCATTCCGAACCACGATTTGCTACGTAAATAGGTACTAACTTGAGTAACACATGAAACCTAACAAATTACCCACAACACTATGCAAATACACAACACTAGTTCATATCTCAAAGAGCAGACGCGACCCGTGACAACTACATGAAATATCATGTAATTGAACCACAGTAATGCTTTTCAGAGCGGGTTCGGTTTCACTATGACACAATAGCACATGTGCATAGAAAAGTTAGACTAGGGATCATTTGACAGCTCTTTAATATATAATTTTGATTGGCATTGGTGACCGCCAGTCTGTGTAGTACGATTTCAATACTCGATGCTGATTACACACACACACGTACACGTATTTCACATTTTCAAAAGTCATGAATATTATAGACCCTGTGGCATGGCAAATTAAGAATGAAGAAGAGAATTTTTTATTTTTTTTACATACCAGCTGTTAACGCCATCTATTATCGAAAAGTCGCGTCACCTGGCACCATCTAGCGTCGAGTAACGGAGGCTCGGCGCTAGAGGAATGAACAGGAGCGGCGCACGCCGATTGGTCGTCGCTGAAGATTTAAAAAGGAACATTTCATTCATTCGAACGAGTAGAAAAAGTATGGTAGTCGGTGCACCATCTAAAACTGTTTAAATATATTATTTCTCAACCTGTAAATTGATCTAAACTCCAAATAAACGCATCAACTTCATCAAACCGAAATAAATCAATCATTGAAGAAGCCCTGACCCTCCAAACTCATTGAAACACACAACATTTGGACCTTCGAACTGGATCGGAGCGGCTTCTAGAAGAAGTACACGTGGAAGTCGGCAACCAGCAGAAAATAAAACGGTCAGGCCATTCAGTGTTCCTATCCAAACCCATCCTCAAGGCTCATTTGTGCTAATATCGTATATTCTTGTGCAAAATTCCAGCTACATAATCGTGCCACGAGGCCGCGTTTGAAATACCTACCAACCGCCATATTGAGTGGCGCGTGCGGTGGCGTGATTTCGAGTTCAATCGAGCAAGCAAACTGTAAGTACTTTCTTTTGTCTCTTGCAGTCTCCCAAAATGCCACTCGACGAATATAAAGATTTGATTAAGAAAAGGGGTGTAGTGAAAGGAAAGTTTACTGTATTCGTTAAATATGTGCAATCGTTACAAAACGTAGAATTATCAGAATCTCAAAAGATAGCTGTAGAAGATCGTTGTAATAACATTACCACGCTATTAGAACAGTTCTCAACCATTCAGGATGATATAGAATTTCACCTGCAGGATTGTGAACTAGACTTAGAAAAACAATTAATTGAAAGAGAAACCTTTGAAAATCTATTTTATGAGATCACAGCTAAGGCGAAATGCATGTTAAAGAGTAATGAAATTACTGATAACAATGTTGAAGTCTGCAATAAGACCTCTAGCATTAAATTACCCACTATTTCTCTGCCTTCCTTTGACGGTTCATTTGAACAGTGGTTAGAATTTCGAGATACCTACATATCCTTGATTCATAATTCTAAAACTATAGATGATATTCAAAAATTTCATTACTTGCGTTCCGCGCTCACTGGTACTGCTAGTCAAATAATAAAATCGATACAGTTTACTGCTGAAAATTACACAATAGCCTGGGGTTTATTGGAGAATAGATTTAATAATAATAGATTACTCGTTCAAAACCACGTTAAAGCTCTGTTCACATTACAGTCTTTACACAAAGAATCTGCATTTCATATTCGTAAGTTGATAGATAACATACTAAAAAATATTCGTGCTCTTAAAGGTCTAGATGAGCCCGCAGATACATGGGACACTTTACTCATATACCTAATTAGTACTAAGATGGACTCAGCTACCGAGAAGGAGTGGGAAAACCATAAAAGTACACTTTGTAAATTACCAAGTCACGTTAATCAAAAATTAACACTAAACGATATGATTACATTTCTTACCGACAGGGCGGACATGTTAGAATCTATAAAAGGTACGCATGAGTCTAATAAGCAAACGTGTGATGGTTCCTTAAAGAAATCATCATCCAATCAATCAAAGCACGCTAGCTCGCATAGTTACATCGCAACACGTAATAATAATAATTCGTCTAAATCATCACAAAAACCTAATTCGAACAATGATTCAAAACGTTACCGAAGGTGTAATATGTGCAAAGAGAATCATCCGCTATATTCGTGCAGTAAGTTCAATGACCTTCCTATGAAGGACAAATTATTATTCGTAGACGAGAATAAACTATGTAAGAATTGCTTGCGCGCTGGACATACAGTGTCTCATTGCTGGTTCGGCGCCTGCAAGCTATGCAAGCGTAAACACCATTCGCTTCTTCATGGTGACTGCTGTGATAACGGCAGCACGTCAAAATCTGTAGGGCCGCACGACGCGCAAGCGCCTGCGGCGGCGTCCACATCGTGTCGCGAGTCCGAAGCGACGGGCAGCGCACACAGTACAGCGCTACACAGGTCACAGTGCGTCAACTCCAAAGTGTCAACAAGTTGACAATGGGTATTCATTTCAAGAACCCGTTATTCTTTCGACTGCATTATTAGATATTTTAGACCGTGATAACAAGTATCACACTATT